>CM059602.1:124155000-129155000 GCA_030412105.1 Cyclura pinguis
ACTAACATAGTAAAATTGCCTAGAACCTGGGATGCAAGTTGTCAGAAAGGGTATGAAGAATGTTCTCAATTTTTGTCATCCTCCATAAGAAAATGAGAGCTCACTGAATGTCAACGCCATGAGGTTTTTCTTTTTTTCAGAATTTTTTTGCAAGAATTACATGAAGAATTTTGTTTGGCCCTAACCAGTGGTTTTCTGAAGAGGAAAGAAGTCTGCCCATAAAAACATTACTTTGTGTTTTTACTACAAAAAGTAATGCCTGGTGCAAAAAAAATTATAAAAAAAAATCATCAAAATGTTACTGCCCTGGCTAACCTGAGCTTTGGGGATATAAAAGATATCATTTGATATCACTATTTCGGCTTCACATATCCCTTCCACATGCTTGCGAGGCCCCCGGACAAGCACGCATACAGGCTCCACCGATTATTGCCGCAATATTCCTAGACAAGACAGGCAGGCCAGAAAATAGCCGACTTGCCGCTTTAGGAGACCTCAAGGCAAGTACCTCCATTAGGTATGCAAGCAACTCTCAAAAGATCCTCTGCCTCGCACTGGCAGCTTGATGATCGAGCTATACAACGCTCAAGTATTCCTCATTTGCATACTGGCTACTCTATTGATAAATTCGGCTCTAATTCAATCATTCAAATTCTGACCTTTCAGAGGCTTTGTCTCCAACTCCAAATCTATTGTTTTCCCCTAAGTCCGACCTAGCCTGCGGTCACAATTCTCCTTATAAAAACCCTTGATTCCGAGACCTTCCTCGGATCGCTCCCGAGTTCCAGACCGCCTTGCTGCCGCTTTGCTTGGCGAGCTTCCCCTCAGCTCCACATGCTGAGATACATCGAACCCCAGCTTCGCTCTTCATTTTCTTCCGGACTTCAGGACAGGTTTCGTATCACCCGAACCAACTATCCCTCTAAAAATCCCGCTATCTTACTCACACCTTTATTTTCCTTAGTTATCTGTGTGTTTGTGTTGCATACATTGTGTGCCTGTATTTCATAAAGACTATTCATTATTTTCCAACCGGTTTGCTTCTTGACTCGGCCTGACCCCATAGACACTGGGTTGCAAGATCCTGCTAAGTTACCCTGCCTCTCGTTTTGCCAACTTGTGCTCTGAACTAATTTCCCCAACTTGTGTGATTTTGATAGCAAATTGGTGTCTCTCCCAGGACTCCCAGAGAACAGGGTAACCAAAAGATGCACAAAAACTCTTCCAGTTTCTCCCAATGGAGAGAAAACTTGGACATCTTCCATTCTTGCATGCAAGAATGAGATAAGTGACGGTATACATCTGTCATTGAGAGAGCAACAGATTTAATTATTATATGGTTTGGGTCACTGAGGGCAGCCAGAAGGAAGATGCAGCTTTAGTTTCTTCCCTAATACTGTCTTCTGGTAGATTACCTTTTTCTTTTTTAAAAAAAAATATCTGTACATAAATAAATGGTTTTATTTTCTCTATATAGGTGAACAGTTTGCTAGTCTATCTTATGTGGCAACTTTTCCTCATCTATCTTCTGGGGAATTGCCAAACTTTTTCAAACTAACATCCAAAGAGGGGTTTAACAATGGCTCTTAGTTCAACAGGCATGGGTTGCCTTCGATGCATATACACTAGAGGTGGTCCTGTTAGGCAGAGTGAATCAACCAATCCAACTGCTACTTTGGATATCATGGTGGGGGGTGGAAGGAATAGGAGGGTTTAGTTATTTACAGTTCAGTGGAATAGACGTCCACTTGGTAATAACACTGAGTTGGACTGATTCCCCAATATTTCTTTACTAAGGGGAGTTACACATGAGACATTTGAAGATGTCTCAGTCAAACTCCATAAATTTCTCCACATTGCACCTACATTTCCTTCTTACCTTTCTTTCATCTCCAGTTCTGAGACTTTTTTCCTCTTCACATAAATTTGCAAATTTACCTTGTTCATTTTCCTAATTTATGCAATATATCCTAAATTAAGCAATTTTGTACAATTTACCTAATTATGCAATTTTCCAAAACTGACTACAGTATGTTTCCACATTTTTCCCCCAATGAGGCACATTTTAGCCATTCTGGTTTTCAAATATGCTTGCTATTTTGAATACATTTTATTTCTTGAAATGCCACGCAAGCCTCACAAATATGCAAATGCTTGTGGCAAGCTGTGTGTTTAATCACAAGTCTTAAGAAATGAGCAAATGCTACTTTTGTTCAGGCAATCCAGTCCAATAAATATCTTTCCATCCCTAAGAAACTCTCATGTCATTTTCTCTCTCAAGGATCAAAATAAATTTAACAGACTATGAACTAGAACTTTGTCAGGGTAAATATGTGTACTGCTCTGTCTCAGGCAGCAAAATGCCTTGAACTAGTCTTGAAACACACATATACATCCTAAATTGTCAATATAGAAGTAGTCCCATCATAGAAAAACCTCACAGTGGCAGGCACTTCACTAGAAATAATCACCAGCTGGTTTATACTGACTTGTAGTCTCAGCAGTGCAATCCACTATCATGTCTGTTTTGTTTTTGTTTTTTTCAGATCAAGACTTCCATTTGAGATTTTCACCCATGTTGCATTTTCATCAATTGATACAAAGGCCATTTTGCATGGCAATTATATAAAGAAAAAGAAATACTGTCTGAAGAAATGCCCTTAATTTGAATTCTTCCACATTGCTATGATGTTGAACTTTGCAAGCAATGTTGTGCTGGGTTAACAATATTCTGTTTTTAATCGACAGAACAGGGCCACCTGATTGTCTGTGTTGTAACATCAACAGAGGAAAAGAGAACTCATTGACATAGCGTATATCAGGATACAGCCCATAAACTGCAACGTGTCATCACTATCACTCCTTGACTACACTAAAACAGAGATGCAATTAATTATTTCTTCATCCCTCAAGCAGAGCAGAAAAACTAAAAGGAGGACAAAGAGGACATAATTTACAACATGAAGATTAGTTGAACCATTATTTTATCCTGCTTTTTATAGGCGTAGATAATAATCTTTTTTCTTTTCCTGTTCTGGAAGATCAACCATTAATTTATAGCTCATGATATGTAAGCTAGTTATTCTTTCCTAACTATCAATTACTCAAATTACTCCAAGAAGATAAACGATAAATATTGCATGCATGCCAACTCTTCAGAGTCCCCATATTGCTTAGAGCTATTAATCAAGTTGTCTCTATTGTTGATTTTAATTGTCTGATGTAGTTACGTCTATTAATTGCTTGGCATCAGCGCTCCGGCATTGGAAAGCAACAGAGAAAATTGATTCCAGCACTAATGGCACCGGGGATGAGTTGTGTGTTAAACATGCCTACGGAAGTTGTCTCAGAGTAGAGGCACACTTTATTCCACTAGGGGGAGGAGCGAAGATCTTTAATTGAGCATCGTACAGTGCCCTCTCACCATCGTTACAACTGGTAAGGATTTGAAGCACATTTCCTGTCAGAATTGTGCTAACCATGCATGAGCCAAAGCTACTGTAGGGTTTTTCTCCTGTATTCTTATTCATAGCTGTCAAAAAGAACCTCCTGTGCTTTCAGAAATTTTTGGCAGCCATTTGGGAACACATTCACTCTATGCAGGCTTTGATTGAAAAAGGCTGCTTAAGCGTGATACCTTTGTCTACTCAGTTATTCTTCCACTCCCACCTTGAGATCTCCAGTATCACTGAGAGAGGTTTGTTCTTCCAGTATATTTCTCGATCTCCTATTTTTGCCTGAGACATCTACTTCAGGTGTTCTGGCATCCACTATTCATTTCTCTCTGCAAAGCTAATTTCTCTACATTCTTTCCCGCCCTTATTCTGTTTCCTCTGGAACTGTCGCTCCTTCCTCCAGATTTTTCATGGGCTTTCCCATTCCTAGGGTCCCTCTAGCTACAAGCCCTCAATGAAATGTAGGGCATTGTGTGGAGGGGATGTCTCCCTAACATTTAGTGTAAGGAAATAAAAATATGTGTGATTTAAATACTTGCATATTCTCCCCCTGCCTCTATATGCCTCCGAATTCACCCACTCCCAACTTCCTCTACTGTTTCTCTATGTCTATCTCAGATTTAAAGCCCTTTTGAGATAAGGCCCCATCATTCCTGGGTGTTTTTGTTGAAAGATGAGAGAGAACAACAGTGAGGCACACCTAACTACACCAGGGGTGGGCAAAGTGTGGCCCCTGGCTGCATGTGACCTCCTATAACAAATGTTTTTGGCCTGTAGGACCCCCAGATATGCCCCCAAATAGAGATATGGTGAAGTTTTGTAAGTTGTGTGTGTGGTAGAAGGGTATGCCCCTCTAAGGTCTCCTAGGGGCTCATGTCCCCCCAACCTCCCACAGTGACCCACCCTGATCTACATTCATACAGACTTCTCTAGGCCCTAAGATGGGCCATGGAAACCTGGCTAATATACCTGCTGTTAAATTGATTGGGATGGTGAACAGATGAGGCAGGACTTTTCCTGTGGTGTTTCCATCCTCATGGAATGTCCTAACATATGTTGGTCTTAAAGACCTGGTAGTTTCAAATTGCTTTTCATTGAATCATTTATACTGTGCTTTTCACTGAGTCTTTTTATATCTTTTATACCTTTTTCACTGAATATTTTATACCCATCTTTTACACTGTGATTTTTATTACTGTTGTATTTTATATATGCTTTTTTTAATTAAAAAAACCCCACTTTTTATAATTTATTGCTTTACAGTTTTAAGCTTATGAACCGTCTTGGGAGTCTTTATTTCAAAATGGCTATACAAAAAATCTACATATAAATAGATCTAGATAGAATAGCATTCTTGACATGTAATTCTGACAGTGATGGGAAAGAATCCAGCCCAGTCCTGGAGCAGATCTGACCAAACTGATCTAGAACAAGCCTAAATTGAGTCTGAAACTATACAGAGTGATTCAATCTGGATCAAAATGACCTGGAATAAACTTGCGATTAAAAAACCAGACAATGTATCCATAATATTGTAAAATAGCTTTCTGTAAGACAATCCCTAGGATAGAAAATGGATGAAGAAGGCAGGGAGATAAGGGAGGAACATGCTTTACAAGACAGCTCTAGATTTGATTGTGAGCAAGAATCTCATCAACACTTTCCAACCCCAGTGCTTCCAGTGAAGGGAGGAGGCCGAAGTTATCTTCCCCTCTCATGCACAGACCAGACAGAACCAACTCCAATAAGTGAATAACAAGGGACATTGGGATATCAAGATGCATCTATAAAAGAAAGGACATCAGCATATACATGAGAACAGCAGAATTTACACTATATATTGCTGAGGAAAGATGTGCATTCTTTTGTATTTCTGAAGATACTTATGCCTTCTTATCAACGATTAAGACAAGATATAACCATCTTGTTACATGTAGTGTAAGATGTAGCAAGATCAAGAAAGGGCAGCAATGCTCATAATAAATTTGTATTTTTATTGAAACTCCTTTAAGAAAAGGAAGATCATTTCCCAGAATTATTGTTCCTTCCTCCTAAATATGATTTCAGGGTCTAAAACCCCATTTTCCCAGCAGGTCTACCACTCAAACTGCTTTTCATTCCTCACAGTTATCACATATTCCTCACAGCTGTGCCATTACAATGTGAATTTCAAAAATAAAACGCTGGAAATTCATTTCCTCCTTCGTTTGCATCTGGCTTTGAAAGTAACTTTCAGCTCATGTCAACATGAATAACAAGAAGGCCATGGATGTAAAAGAAGTATATTCAGAACCAATTAAATTCTTATATAAGATTATTAAGCTGAAAGGAAGAACTGTTATTCAGCTATTTTACAAGTTTATGAAAAACAGGAGGAAAATGTAAAGCTGCCTGCTTGGTGATATCAACTGTGGGGGATGGTGATAGAGAATGAATTTTTCCATTTTTTTTTCCATTTTCCAAAGTGACTAACATTTACATAAGAAATTTGAAGGGTTTTTTAAGGGGGCCGGTTGAAAGATGTCACAGTGCTTTCTGTAAAAAAAATATTATTTCAATACAAACAATCTAATTTGCAATAAAACTAAGAAACAATACTAATACTAAACTAAAACACTGAACACTAATTAAAACACTAAACACTAACTTACTGGGGGAAAAAAGAGCTCTGAGACTTAGTATGCTTTGGTGGAATGTTGATGTTAACCAAGCCTGTCTGATTTAATCACCATGAAGAGTTAGGCACTCAGGTGATCAGAAGTTGATAAAGGTGTCCCCAGACAGAAAGCAGGTTAACTGACAAGAGGCAAAGGCCTCCAGTCCCTCAGTCTGGAATGGGGAACCTTACCTATTTCATCAGTAAAACAGACATACCTTCAAGAGCTGCAAACTTTTCTTTGAAATTGTCTGCAGGCTCAGCTGAACCCTCTGTCCATCTCTGGGTCATTTCTGCACTACACTGTTATAGTGGTATTATTTCACTTTCAACATCCTATGGAATCCTGGGGTTTGCAATTTAGGGAGGAGTCTTTAGAATTCTCAGTCAGAGAGCTCTTTGGCCTCAGTAAACTACAAACTCCAGAATTCCACAACATGTTGAAAGTGGAATAATAGCACTATAACAGTGTAGTGAGGAAATAGCCCTGATCAGAGGGTTCAGCTCTCTGTTCCTATAAGCTTACTCTGTGTTCCTTTAAGCTAGTTCTAGCACATGAGAACTCAGTCATAGGGTGTTCTTGGTGAGACTTATTCAGAGAAGGTTTGCTATGGCTGACCTCTAAAGTTAAGAGAGTGTGACTTTCCTAGGATCAGCCAGTGGATTTCCGTGGCTGAGCAGGGTTTGAATCTGGGTTTCTTGGTGTCCTACGGACTTTGCCTGTGCTGGACTGGGTTACACTCCCCCTAAAATCTCAGGCTCACAGCCTTAGTGTTCTCCTGAACTCAACTCTGAGCCTGGATGGTTTCTTCAGTGGCCTGGAGTGCATTTGCACAGTTAAAACTTGTGCACCAGCTATGCCCATTCCTTGAGATGTCAGATCTGGCTTCATTGACACATGCCTTGATTACATCTCAGTTGGACTATTGTAATGCACTCTACATGGGGCTGCCTCTGGAAACTATTCAGAAACTCCAGCAGGTTCAAAACGTGGCAGCTAGGATACTGACCTGGGCCAGTTACAGGGAGCACATAACTCCCTTATTAAAACAGCTTCACTGGCTATCTGTTCATTTCTTTGTGCAATTCAAAGTGCTGGTAATGACCCATAAAGCTTAGAACAGACTATTGAAAAACCAGATCTCCCTGTATGAACTCACTAGAGCTCAAAGATTTGCAAGTGAAGGCTATCTCTTGGTCTTGCCACCATCCCAGGCTCACATAGTAAGGACATGGGAGAGAGCTTTCTCAGTGGCTGCTTGCACCCTGTGGAACACTCTTCTGTGGGAGGCTAGGCTGGTCCACTCCCTGCTTTCCTTTCATAGGCAGGTAAACACATTTCTTTTTAAGCAGTCCTTCAATGGGTGAGCTGGAGACCTTTTTATGTTGCTACACAATTTTATATGTCATTTTAACATTTTAATTGTTTATAAGCTTTCAGTGTTTTTACCTGTTGGAAGCTGCCTTGGGTTCCATCTTGGGAGAAAGCCAGCATATAAATGCAAATATGTGTATATAAAAATGTATGTTTGTATATGTGTGTGTGTGTGTGTGTGTGTACATACGCATACACACACACACACACACACACATATTAGCACTCAGACAGATTCCACCACCACCCATCCCATTCCCATACACACTCACTTGCTCCCTTTCTCTGGAAGAGAAAAGATGCTTAGAGGAGCAGTTGTACCTGAAATATTTTACTTGGTTCCTGCTAGCCAAATATGTTGCCTTTCTCAGGTAGCTGGGAGGTACTTATAATTCTTGAGAAACTTCCAGACCTGAAAGTGAAGTCTGTCAGATTATTGATTAGTGGGATTCATCTCAACGAATAGACAGTGGCAAAGTCCTCAACTGGTATCACGTTTTGAACCCAGGATTTTTGGGATGCCTGGTCTGTCACGCCCAAAATATAACAGAGATTGCTCCCACAGCTTTGGAAGCGTGCCCAGAAGCAGAGAATACCTTAGCAGCAATGCACTGTAGCCAGGAAAAACTCACTCATGCCAATTGTTCTCTTCCATCAAGGAGGCAATTTATTCTTGAGTTACACTGTGTACATATTTACAAGATTCTTCAGAAAGCATTTGAGCATCCCTCTGCTTGCTCTTTCTTCCAGAGCCTCCGGCAGACACATCAGACACCATGTGCAACTTGCTGGCTAGCTCTCAGCTACATTTATACTCACACTAGCTGATGCAATCCTGCCAGCCTTTGCATTCTCCCCACACCTGATGCAACCTTCTCCCCTGGTTGCTCATCAGTATGACTCAGCATGACTCAGCTAAAGTCACATGGCTCTCCACAGGTGCACTTAACAACCCACATCACAAAGTATTTTCTACAGGTTTGGTCCAACCTTTTTCTTGACAATGTCTTTTCAGTTTGTGCTTTCTCTGCAGCTCAATGCCTGGTCACCATGCAAAGCCAGACCATTCTTTTCCATAGTGCCACCTTTTTTGCTGATATCCAGGGCTTGGAAACAAGATACTCCATAGAAAATGCTAAAACTGCAGATTATGAAGGTTATGAGATATCATTTCCCTGTCTTCTTCCCAGATTTCTCTCTCCACATCCTTTGTTTCCTCAAGCTCCATCCAGCCTCCTGTGTCCTCACCATTCCACTCCCTTATTGACTTCCTTCTTTATTTCCTGACTTCCTTCCATCCATTTCCCACCATCAACATTTGCTGTCTTGCCCCATCATTGTCTCCCCAGCTTTTCTGCCTCCCCTGTCTCAGACATACTTGAAGTGAAGTATGACTATGGCCCTTTCCGCAGCTTACCTGCTTCCGGTGTGGGTGCATGGTGATCAGGTGAGCAGCCTCTTCTAGGAGGCACTCGCATCACCTCTGCTCCTGCTCTGCAGCAGCTGCCAGCAGGCAGCGTGAGGGCTCTACCTCTTACTTCCATAGCACAGCCGGGTATTTTCCTAGGCTGTGCTGGGGGAGGAAGTGTGAGGGTCGCATTTCTGGAGGCTCTGCACGAATGGTAGGTGTGTGTGGGGCCCCAGGGCAATGCACCATCATGCATCATTTTCGGCAAGAAGCAGAAAATGATATATTGTGCGATCACCGCCCCCTGCCCCCGACACTCTTGCACGATTGTGAGGACATCATGTGGACCGGTCCTCACAATTGCGCAATGCTCTGGACGCCCTTTTGCATGAGAAAAGGCATGCAAAAAGGGCCTAAGTGTTTGGTTACTGTGTCTACCTGCTTTTCACAGTCAGCCTAGTCTTCACTTCTCAGAGTAATGTGGTGCACTAAGTTTTCCTCAATACCTATTGCCTAGTTACAAGGGTCATAAACTAATATGAATATGGCTGAAATCAAAAGTCTAGCTCCACCCCTAATTTTTCTTTCAGCCAACCTTGCTCTTGCTATAGTCCGCTGACATCTCTCTATTTCTGGCACTATATTCTCTATGTGTGTGTGTGTGTGTCCTCTCTCTTTTCCTCTCAGTCACTTTCCCTCTCTCTCATGTTCCTTTTCCACCCACCATTCATCTCACCCAACACCAGCATACTGTCTCTGGAAAGAAAGAGACATCATCCTTGCTAGAATATTACATTGCTTGCTTCCAGGGGCTTCCTCTCCTTTCAGAAAACTACAATTTCAGTTGCCCACTGCCCTTTCTTCTCTTTCTCCTGCCCTCCTTCTCTCCCATTTGGCTTTCTCTACTTGAACCAAATTAATCCAGGAGGTACACATGCCCTACACACAGCAGCTTGCACATCCATGGTTCAGGGCTCTCATTTGCCAGCATCTACTATACATATTATACCCTACATTTTCTGCCTAACAGGTTGGTATATTGGAGGCATTTTAGCACCTAGATGTGCAAAATCCATTAGTATACAGTTCTACAATAAAAGCGTGGGAAGATTAGGAGAGATAAATGGATTTCTTGTATCACAAAATGCCATACAATTATCTAAATTAAAAATTTAAGACAAGGTAAATGACAGCATTAACCTTTTGCAAGTACAATTTAATTACTCTCTACTCCACTGTTTGTATTGATGCAAGTTTTTCTTCGGAATTAATGTCTCCCTTCTTTTACTTGCTATAACGTCATTGTTCAAGCTGATTCCTACAAGTGCAACAGAATCAATTTGTTTAGGAAAAATTTGATCATTTTAATCACCTCTCTTATACAAAAATGGGTGACAGTTGTAATTTTATGCTTTATTTTCTACTTGTAATTTCAAATTTTAATTTAAATATGTCACAGCACAGAAGTCAGAGACAAACAGCAATGTATTCCATTTGCCCTTCCTATGTTTAGATACACCACTAAAGAAAAAAAAAAGCCAAGATCTGTCAGCAGACACAAAACCACAATGTTGTGGCTACACTCCACCTCCTGATGTAACCATTGAAATCTACCTTAAAATCCAGCAAGGCACACCAAGAGATGGAGTTCTGTGATATTGTTGAATGGCACACTGTAGAATGATGTGTCCAGACTCTCCCCACTAGAGAACCTCTATATCAAGTAGAAGTAGGAACTCTTGCAGGGTCCTGTTGCAACTCTTTGGCACACTGCAGCTCACTGGTGGAAGAGAGCTTGACCCATCATCCTTCAGTGGCCCATTCCCCAGCACCACAGAACTTCATCTCTCTCGATTTTAAGGTGGGTTTTGGGGACATCTAGAATTATGGCAACGGTACTATGAATGTAAATATGGATAAGAAACAGGCACAAGGTTGTAAGTCCAACTTATAATATCACAACTAAAAGAATGCTAGCCATAATGTGCAAATAGACCCTTCCCCTAAAATGTTGAGGTGATTGCTTTAATGCACAATTTTCTTCTTTATCCTAGATTTCCTAATTATCATAACCGGTAAGAGAGTTTTTTTTTAAAAAAAAAGTACAGGGATTTCTGTACAGGAATATACGTACAGTGCACAGGGATATATGATTTCAGGGGTTATAGGGATATATGATTTCTAAAAATAAAAAAAAAATTCTGGCACACATGCCACTAGTTCATTTTTATCATTTCCATATCTTTACTTGGCAATTTTCAGATATTAAAAGAGAAATTATGTGCTAAGGAACGCTGGGGCACCATGCACAGTTGCTTCCTTCTATTTCAGGTTTGCATCCTGGATTACTTCAGATCTTTTGTAAGGTGACATAGCTCATTGCCAGAGTATCTGTCACTGGTACAATCCTTGAGTGGAGAACAGAACAGAGACTTTTGACCTCAGTTAGCAGAGCCAGCAAAGCTCTCTACCTGAATCCCTTCTGAACCACTACAAGCCGAAATACAAATTATAAGTCTAAGTGACTTAATACAGTGTGACTTACTGTAAGAGACCTCCATATATTCATGAATTTTTCGGACGCAATGAATCTCAACCTATGGTATTCCATTACATGTCTGACCTTCTCCTTTTCATCTCCTGAGTGTGACCAAATCAGAGCACAGGATGTTAGTTTTGAAAATTAATTCAATAATGTTAAATGTTAAAAATTGGAAAAAAAATAAATTCAGTAGGATGAACACCAGTAACTGAGATTATTTAATTTTATGAGCTGTCATTTAATTAATTTACTAAGTATTAGGTTAGAACCAGGCCATAGGATTTACTGTGAATGATATGGAGGTTGTCACTGTTGGACTTAAGGGAGCACCTTTTGTTACCAATTTCTCCAAAAGGTCTCTTCTTGTCTTTTTAAAGTTGCCTGCCTCCAACCTGTAATTTTCCACCACATGGACAATAAAGCCCACATCATGATTGTTACCATGGAATGGTTGGAGTACTTCACATCTGAGAACTGTCAGGTTGGGGAAGCCTGTCCCAAAGCATGGGCTTTCATCTTGCAACCTCTTCAGTTTAGTTGGTTACTCATCTGCATCTGTCTTTTCCTTCTACCTCATCAACACAAACATTTCACTGACTCTTAAAATTCCTTCTTTCTAAAAGGTTAATATGCAGTGTTTTATTTCAGTTAGAGGACACTGATTTACAGCAGTGAGTAGATAACTGCAAAGCTCAGTTGATGATTCAACAGTGCAGAATTCTTAATCTGATCTTTCTTCAGAGTTTCTCAACATGTGCAGAATATTATTGTGCAAAATTGAATCACTCCTTCCTTTTTCTTCTTCCCAGTTCCCTATCATGAAGTGTAATCTGCAAAAACCAGTGGTATAACATGAGGTTTGCATACTGGATAGAGCTTGGCATCCCAAATACAATTTGTGACTTCTCCAGTTTTGACAATCAGGTATTTAACAAGCCCACTCTTCTTTTAATGCACCTTACCTTAACCTTATAATGAAAAGTGGGCAAGAAGAAGCAAAAAGAGGGGAGTAAAAAGAAGAATGGAATGGTTGGACAGAGAAGAAGGGAAACAAATTATTGGGGGAGTTGAAGAAAACTTTTCGCTTAATTATTCAAAAGCCTAGCAGTGTGTAAGTAATACACTAACAAACTGCAAGATGGTTTATTGCAGATCACGCCAAATAGTATTATTGATAGATTAAAAAATAACATGCAGTAGAAATCAGTCCAGGATATAATCAACATGGTGAGGGCAGTTACCAAAAAGACTGTACTCACCTTCCTTGGAATGGCTCCACTTTCTTTTCACAGAAGCTCATGCGTGTACCTGCTTTTCTCCATTAAGGCCTTTCTGCAAGGGTACAAAAGTATTATATAATGATTGTGTGTATAGTCACAATATACTCCCATCCCTCGGAGAAACTCCAAACAATTTCCTGGTTGCATGAAGGCCTTAGTCTTCTGCTAAGCAAACAAATCATTCCCTCCCACACTTACAGTGGGCCCTCCGGATCTATGGGGATTTGATTCAAGGATCTACCATGGATGCAAAAAAAGTGAATGATTGCATCTCTATTACTAAATAGGTGCAATGTGTGTGTGGATGTTTCAGGGCCACTATTTTATGTATAGGACATGACGATCTGTTGTTAGTGGAAGTTGCCGATCCAGAGCTCACAAGTCCAGTGCATTCCCTTCCAAGATTTACTATGTTTCATTTTTTCCATTCTTCTTTTTTTCCCCCTGTCTTTCCCCTAATCAACTGTTCTTCTGCTCCACAAGCTCATCTATCTGAGCTGAGCTCCAGAAAATTCTTTGTCCCACCACCTCCATACTGTCTTCTCTGATAAATAATGAACATGAGTCTGCCTTACAACAAAGCCATGTGACAAATTTCCCCCATTTTTAACATTTCTTCTCCTGAGGTAGAAGGCCTTCTTGTTTTGCTGAATGTGAGAGAAGTCCCACTGTAACCAATTCTAATGTCTCAATTCACTTAACTCAAACACGTCATTGCTGCATCTTAATTGGCCATACACGTGAAGAAGTCATTTGCCATTATAATTTTGTCATGTAGAGTGAGAAATTCCTTTTTCTATGCAAATATTAAAAGCAAAATGTCTATCTCCACTTGTATACTATCTTTCTCTCCCTCCCTCCCTTTTTTTCCTTCTTTAAAATGTGAAAAAATAGCCCAAACTGGTAACGGTATCACTAATATATCCTGGTAACCAGGGGAATTTTGAGACAGATAATGTAATCAAGAAGGCATCCTAAGGAGATAATGTTATAATGGGTGGTTTTAACCATCCTCCTACTGAATGGATGAATGTGTGTTTCAGTAATTTAAAAACAACAAAACAAAGCTAAAAGTCTACAAAGCCCACATGACTGTATCATAGAACTGCTAGTGATACAACAAACCAGACAAGAAGAGATTACGGATTTTATCTTAAATGGCACTGTCTGAGACCAAGTGCAAAATGGTGGAACCAACTGGAAACTGTGACCACAGTGCTATCAAATGTAATTTTTATTTTAATGGCAAAGGGCAAGGGAATTCCAATTCTAACTCACTTTAAATGAAGAAACTTTTCTAAAACAAAGAATATGGTAAAAAAGAAGTTGAAAGGAAAAATCAAAAGTGTTAAATCTATTACTCTTTCTCTCTGATACATGTTGAAACAAACAATACTGCAAGATAGAGGCCCTTTCCGCACTACATTTTGGAAGCGAGAGGGACCCTTGAGCATCGCATAAAGGTGAGGAGCGGTCTGCATGATGTACTCACATTTACGCGATGCTCAAGGGCCGGACGCAGAGCAGGCACAGATTTTTTCATTTTCAGCTTAAAGCTGAAAATGGTGCGCACTCATGCGCCGCTCCAGCGCCCCACGTGCACTTACCTGGTGTGCGGTGCATCGGGAGCTGGGTCGGTCACGCTTCCTGGGCAGTGCAGGCTGGGAAAGGTCCCAGGTTGCACTGCGAAAGGAAGGGGCGGGGCACTTGGGTGAAAGGAAGGAGCTGCGGAGCCCAAGCAGCAGGGAAGCAGCAGGGAAGTGGGAGCATTCCTTCCAAGGCTTCTTGCGCGAGGACCCCGACCCAGCAGCGTGAACAGGTAACGTGCAAAAAGGGCCATAGGGAGAAAGCTAGAAGACTATGGGAGACCAGCATTTTTTTTCATTGCTCCTACCTATTGAAGGATGTGGCACGGGGAGAGGCAGCAGAATACCCAAAGTAAATAACTTGCTCTGCACATAGTGCCATCAGGAAAAATCACTTTCTCTGATTATGATTAACACTTTCATGAAGAAGGACTTCTGGCAAGAGAGGGGTTACACCACACAGCAGTTGGTAAAAACATATTTGCTGAAAGTCACATAAACCTTGTTACCCTGATTTCTGGGTCCCTTGAGGGACATCTCAATGTGATCCACGTGATGGGGAATGGAAACTAGCCGGAGCATGAGCAACAGCAATACGAGAGGCAGAGTAACCTAGAGGGGTCTTTTTACCCAGTTTTTATGAGGTCAGGCCAAGCCAAAAACCAAACAAAAATGTCTAATAAATGATCTTATTGAATGAAAATCTCACACACCAACGCAATCACTCACACACTCACTCAAGACCTATTAAGAAGCAAAAGAGAGGAAACTGGTTAGGGGAATATTGAAGGGGGTGTAGCAGGGGTAATACTGCACTTTGTCCTGAAGTCCTTGGTCCAGGAAAAACAACGGAGAAGTGGGGCTCAGCATGAAGAGGGCTGAGGTGATTACTCAACAGATGGAGCAAAGGTCTGTTGGGATGACTGGGAGTGATCCAAAGAACTGCTCAAAAACTGGGACTATTTGTAGGGGGAAAAGTACCTGGAGGGCTAATCCTTTCCCTGGGAGAACAATGAGTGTTGCAATGAGAAAGAAGATCCACAATGATAACTTCCTTTTCATGATGAGATTACAAGGTGTTGCCAAAGTCTCAGGATCTTAAATGGTCCTTGCCTGATAGGACTTTGCTCAACTTGGAGAAAAGATGCTAATCCCCTCAAATTGGCTCCTCAGTGGCTGACGACCCTTTGTTTACCATGAGTTTGCACAGCTTCAGGTCTCCTGGGGCTACATGACTGGGGATTTTACTGGCCTGACCTTGTTTTCGATTGTTCGACTGTTGCTGTCTACGTGCCCATCTGGGTGACCTCTCAAGTACCTTGAATCATATTTTAATATCTGTCATGAGCCAGGCTGAGAGTGCTGCTGATTCAGACTTGGACTCCAATTTAGACTTGGACTCCCAGCTGGGGGAGGATCCCTTGGAGGGGCCTTCAGGAGAGGGGGCTCCTTCAGAGTCTAGGGAGGAGTCTGCCAGCGACCTCACAACTGTCCCGGGCACGGATCCCGAGCCAGTACCTGCAGCAGATGTTTCTGCTCCAGAGGCAGAGGCTAGTGCTTCTGACTCGACAGAGGCTGGTGTTTCTGACTCTAGCCTGGAGTTTGCAGCAGACCCTCCCCCCACGTTCCTCCAGAGGCGGCTGGAGAAGGGGGCAGTTCGGAGGTCTCAGCGGCTGCGGGAGAAGCGTCTGATGAATCGGCCCTGAAGTCTTGAGGGGCTCCAGCTGTGAGCTGGGCCAACAGACATTTGATCAGCCCCAGCTGGGCTAAAGACTGTGTATTTAAGACAGACGCTGTTGCAGTTGGGCACGGGGCAACAACCATCTACCAACCAGGAATCTGCGTCCTGGACTTTCTGTTCCAGGCTAAACCTTGCTGTTTGAGTTTGCTGCCTTTGGGACTTGGATGTTTGTTTCAGTGACGTAACCTCTTGATTTATTTATTACTAAAGCCATAAACTCAGCTCCTGCCTCTGTGTCTGCTTAGCCGCCGCCTGACATTGACAATATCAAAATTGTAGACCCTGAGACAGGTTTTACCAGTAAGGTAACAACCTGATCAAAAGGGCTTGAAGCCGAGTTACATGACAGAGGGAGAAAATATTCCAGAGGGCATAGAGACATCAAGTAATAGGAACCTTAACAATACCAATAGTACCCTCAATGATACCAGGGAAATTGAGTCAGTAGTTCATGAACCCAAAAGTGGGAGGGAAATAATAAGAAGGAATAAGCTGAAGAGAAAGTCCTAGATGTCTTAACATTAATGTATAGAGCACAGAAATAAACAATAAACATGAACTCTTCACACAGAAAACAAATAAAACTTAACAGGTATCATTGATATCTGATGAAATTAGTTTCACGACTGGAATTTTAATAATGGAAAGTATAACCTATTCCAATGAAAGAGGCATAGAGGGACCTTTATAATTTAAGGATATGCATACTTTTGAGGAGACCATAACTTAATAGCATGGAAAAGAGTCCATGGCATGACCACATCTAGAATGCTGTTTTTGGTTGTCATCACTACGCCAGAAGATGATATTGTACAGCTGGAAAAGGTACATAAAAGATCCACCAACATAAGGTACTGGAGTGATTTTCCCTATGATGAACGATATTAGCTTGCAAAAATGTGAGTAAAGGAAAACATGACAACAAAGTATAAAATTATGCAAGGTGTGGAGACAGCAGGTAGGGAAATACTTTTCTCTCTTTGTCATAATCTGGGCTGAAACTGAATGATGAGAGACTCAAAATGGATAAAAGGACATGTTTGTATTTTGTGTAGTCAGATGACAGATATATTTTTGAAGTTACTGGAAACTGGAAAGGAAGAAGTTACTTTTAAAGTTGATAACTATAATTGTCAATAACTTAGCTTTTGACATGAAATTGTAACTCATTCCTTTTTATTACTAACTTTCCAAGCTCTAAGAACTCTGTAACGGACATTCTATTCTCCCTTTCCAAAACCACCTGATTATAGCCATTGGCAAAATAAATTATTTGGTGTCTTTTCAAACAAAAAAAGTTCAAAATGGCACTTCAGAGAAAGTATCCTCACTATCACAATAATACTGGCATAATGGCATGGCACAATTAAAATGAATGCATTTGTCTCTTTAATTGGACACCTTCAAGACTCATCTCTGGCAATTCACAAATCAGACTTTAGCCTAACAAGTGAGGCTGCAGCTGTAAAACAGATAGCATTCCCTCTGAACAATTGCACACAAAGTATGCTATACCTGTAGAACTCCTTACTTGGCATTTTTAGAGGTACTACCCTTAAAAAAAGAGAAACTATTTTCATCAAGGACATGATTTACAAGGTATCACCACATACACCCCCTTCATATTGACAAATGTGTGTTAAAACTAACACTGTTAGAGTCCATTCATCTTCTTATCTTCATGGAAGAGCTGAGTAGTCTTCCCAAGATTACCCTTAGGCTGCCTCGTTTTCTCAGAGCGGCTCCTAATGGGAAATGAAATGTTTGTGTTGTGGATCATTTAGTCCTTAAGGTTTTGCTTACCAATAATAAATCATCAGTGACTCTCCACCCTATGACAGATCAGGGCCTAGCTCACAGAAGGAACCGGAGAGGAGATAAACTGTTCCTGGACTGTACCAATTTAAACTGAAGGAACCGTGTGATTGAATACTTAATTGCATTTATTTTTTAAAAAAATGCTCATAAAAAGAAAATATCAGTACTCTAAATCAGCTTATCTTTGTATGCCTACTGTCATGTACATAATGTTAGGATCCCCTCTTACACACAAATACACACACATACACGGAAAAACCTTACATCACTTAATCCACATCCTTTTGTAATCTGAAGTGCCCTGGTCTAGAAACAGCTTTACCAACTCACCAAGAATTTTTATTTTCATTATTTTATTTATTTATTTTATTCATATCTCACCTTTCTCCCAACATGGAATCCAAAGCATGTGTGCATGCTCCCTTGTTTGTTTTATTTCACCAACAATCTACACAAACAGCTAACTTTGGAGTCAGGAGAAGACTGTCTTCAAAAAACAGGGAAAGCCACCTAGACTGACAAATGACCTCTCACAGGACATCATAGCTTCCTTTGTTCTTAAAGATGGTTCTCCCTGCTGCCCCTCCCCAGGTGAATATTTGTGTAGGTATTAGATTATAACACTTTTATATCTATACTTTTAGATGCTGCTTTTGTAGATTTTAGATGCTGCTTGACTCTTATGGAACTATACTTACTGATAGTGACTCAATAGGAATGTCAAGTAGCATCTAAAATCTCCTCTACTTCTTTAGAGTTGTTGTTGTCAATGGTAGTATTATTTAATGTTTATTGAATAGTATGGTAGGAGTGTGGTGAATTCTTATCACTTGGTTGAACAATACAATGTTTAGTTTTTAATGTGGGCTGGAGAATACCATGCATGTATACCCCTATTAACAAATCATCTGCTAGCAAAGCTCACTGTTACTAAGGCTTTTGGGCACACATGTCTAGAAGTGAGCTTCTTCCTACTCAGTGAACGAGAAAAGTCTCCCAGCAGTGCCAACCCAAGGGATCCTGCCCAAGAGGCTCAAAGCTGTAGTTGTAAGCCAATAACAGATCAAACAAGAGAGTAATGCAGAAATCCTGCACCAGTCCACCTTAGGAACCAGCTATCAGATCAGACCAGATGAAGGCTGTCCATTTAGTAGGCAACTGGGGCACAAGAAGGTGAATTTCTACATGCACCCTGCCAGCAAACAAATCTATGATCAGGGCTTGTGACAAGGGTTCTGTTTCTCATAGTCGCAGCCTTGATCTCTTGTGAGAGGGGATGCAAACATTATTCTCCTACATGCCTATTAGTAGCTGAACCAAATTCCTTCACCCAATCCAACAGCTGACTGTTAAGATCAACTGGAGTAATATTTACATAAGTTAACAGTAAGACTTCATGATCTTACACAAGACAGATCAGTTAACAGATTTGTAACTCCACATTACGAATCTGTAACTGCAATACTGAATACCAACCTATGTCTTTAACCTGCTAAAAAAGGTCAGCATGTGTGTATATATGTGTCTTCAACTCACCTGCCAACTTATTTTGACCCCATGAATTTCATAAGGTTTTCTTAGGAAGGAATACTCAGAAGTGGTTTTGCCAGTTCCTTCCTCTGAAATATAGCCTCCAGCACCTGGTATACACTGGTTGTCTCTCATCCTGGTGCTAACCAGAAATGACACTGCTTAGCTTCCAAGATCGTATGGGATCTCATGCCTATATGGTTTACTAGAAATAACATTTATTTACACTGTGGAGACAATTAGCTGTACCCCTAGACAGAAAGACATAAAAAGGAAATGGCTGCAAAGGATTTCCAACACACACACAAACACACACACACCCTAGCAGGTGTTAACCTTTTGTGTTCATGTTTTTAGTCACTCATAGCCTGAGTCCTCCAAAAGAAGCCTCGGGGAACTGTGGTCAAAACTTTGATTACTACAGCGAGATACTGCAGGATAAAAAAGACAAGTCAGCCAACACTGCATTTTGGAGAAGACTTCAAGTGGTCTGCAGAGGACTCAAAGTGTTTTTCTTTTCAAGGCTGCCCTGACCAAGTTGTTTCATTGTACTCATGCATATTGTTAGATTTGAATAAAAGTTTCCTGAAATTCTTGAACGTGTTGAATTTGGTGTGTGTGTGTGTGTGTGATGAGGAACTTTTCTGTATTCTTTTTGTGTAATTTTTGCTTCTGAGTCCATATATTCTGTTGTCCAGCAATCCATCAAATTTGGTAAATGGGGTATACTTGTACTGAGCTGACTAGGGCCAATTTGCCCATAGAGGAAAATGGTTTGGGGCAATCTGAAGTGGGACTCCATCCGCTAGGTAATATAAAACAATTTGGCTTCAACTAGATGTTTTGAAACCTTGTGTCAAAAATTAGTCTCCAGCTTTAATGACATGTCCTGAGCCGTGTTGAATTTTAGACTAGAATTCCTCAAGCTTTAGTTCTCCATATCTTTTATATTTCAATAGCCAGGAGCCTGAGCTAGAACAGTCAAGGGCTGTTTTGGTAGTAGAGTTCTGGTAGTAGAGTTCATGTATATCTGGAGTGCCAAAGCCTGAAAACCACTGCTTTAGAGAACTGCTAGAACCAAATTTCTTCACCCAGCATATGCTGTTTACTTTTACTTTTATGGTTGCTGTTTTTAATTTATATAGTAGCTCTAGCCACAGGGTAATTTTGATTTTAATTTACTTTCCATCTTATCTCTCCCTAGGAAATTATGGTGGATGCTGTGGTCACCCTTCCTTTTTTGGACACTTTAATTTACTGCTATTATTCACTAATACTAAAGTTTTACATCTCAATTGTTAGCATCCTCTGAAAGCTTGCCATCCCTACTTGTGCCTTTTCCCAAGTGGAGGATATTTAATGCCATTTATGGAGTGAATCTTATGGGGTGAACCTTTTGGTGGAAAAATGTGTTTCTCAGGGAAAACTTTTAAGCAGCAGAGGAACACAGAAAGTAGTAGGGCCCATCATTTCAGACAGCAATAACAAGCCCTTTTCTATGGCCCTTTCCGCAGCTTACCTTCTAACGCTGCTGGAGTGTGGGCCTTGCGTGAAAAGCCTGGGCAGGAAGGCTCTCGCAAGCCTCCTGCTTCCCTGATGCTCGGGCTCCGCAGCTCCTTCCTGCTCGTGCAAGAGCCCTGCCCGTGCCCCTTCATTCCTTCCGCAGTGCAGCCTGGGAGTTGTAGGCTGCACTGAGGAGAGGAAGCATGACCGGCCTGGCTCCAGAGGCTCCGCACTGCAGGTGAGTGCCACACAGGTCCGTGAGCCTTGCGCAAGCACGGCTTATTTTCGGCTAAAAGCCAAAAATAAGAAAATGCATATTTGCTGAGCTCGCAAATACTTGAGCGTGGCAGAAATGGGAGTGCATCATGCAGACCACTCCTGACATTTACGTGATGCTCAAGGGGCCCTTTCGCTTGTAAACTGCCATGCAAAAAGGCTCTATGATGGGCAGGTGTCATTTCCTTAGTGATCCAGCAAGAATTGGTTGAAGAAGTTGGTTTGCTTTCTACAGTTAATCTAAGCTGTTGTTTTCCTGTTGGCTGCTTGCTTTGTTTGCCATTATGTCTCCAATCACCAAATATCTATCATTTTTTCTCTCTGAAGTCTTCCTTAAAAAGAATTTTTTTTAAAGAACATATATTTTTTACAAAGAACTCTACTCCCAGGATCCTTAAGGTGATCTGTTCCAGAGGGCTTAGGAAGCTGGATAGATTCCTGGTGTCTCTTGGGGAGGTTCTTTTCACCATAGAAGGTGAACCTGTCGAAACCGTAGTTAACATCTGGAATGGGGAAATGACTAGAGCTGTAGACATGATTGCCCCTTAGTGTTCTCTACTGCAGAGTGGAAATAAGCAAACTCCTTGGTTTACTAGGGAGCAGGCAATGATGGTACAACTGGGATGGAGACCAGAATGTCAATGGCATAAAACTCAGAGCAAATCCAACCAAACACAGGCTAGATACCATGAGAAGGCCTATTCCATGATGATGGTGGCACCAAAGAAACCATATTTCTCTGCTACCATTGCATCTGCACAAAGTCAACCCACAGAGCTGTCCTGAATGGTGAAGGGCCTTCTTCTGTTCTCTTCCCCACTAGAACAAAACACAGACCACCCAAGAACCCATTGTGAGGAATTTGAAATATACTTTGCAGATAAAATCTCTCAGATCTGCTCTGACTTGGATGCTGTAGTTGACATAGGCCCAATGGATGTGATCTTCATGCAAACTTGTCCTTTGTTAGGGAATATGTTTCAATATCTTTTTGTGCAGCCTGTGCATGTGGACAGAATCTTTGGAGAGGTGAAAGCCACCACCTGTATAGCAGATCCTTGCCCTTCTTGACTCATTAAAGCAGTCAAAGGGAGGACTGGTTGGGTGGGTGAGTGGAGTGGTGAATGCCTCAGTGCAGCAAGACAGGATTCTGTGCTGCTCAAAAGAGGCTGGAGTTAGGCCATTATTAAAATAAATAAATAAATACCACTCTGAACTTGACTCTACTAGACAATTATCAACCAGCCTTCAATATTCCATTTTTGGGGCAAGCTAGCCTCTCCCAAAACTGCAAACTCGAGGATTCCATAGGATGTTGAAAGTGGAATCATAGTGCTATAACTGTCTAGTGTGGAAATGGCCTAAATTTCAGACTTCTGTCATGGCCACACAACTGACCTAATTTTCGGACTTTTTTTATTCTTCCTATATGCTCTGTTTTGGTTTGGTTTTGTATCATCTGACTTGATGGAGAGCTCTAGAGAATAGGAAATGTTGTGGTGTGTTCACTTATCCTAATAAAAGGATAAGCTTAGGTTTTTCTTTTGTCGTCTCTTCATTAACCAGCATGGCTATCTTGTTATTTCTGTACCGCTTGGTAAGAGACCATTTGGTAAATAACAAAGTCTGTATTAGGGCTCAGCTAAAATGAAACTACTTGAAAAACAAAGTTTTTTTTCTTTCAGTGCAAAACATTTACTAGCTGCTTTTTGTTTATTTAATCATGATTTGTCAAGACATGTACCCTTGCTGGTTTTCTTTTTCTTTTTTTCAAGCTGTGCAAATATACATCTGCAAGAACTCATCATAATAGTTCAGGCTAATGGAAAGAGAGCAGTATGAGTGGAACACAGAAAAGAGGCCCTTATATGATTGTAAATGACTTTATTGCAATTCAAAGAAAATATATTGCTTAAAATAGCATTTCTCATTTTGTTCCTCAAAGCAAACTAATAGAAAAGTACATCATACTCAACAGTGGCAGCATTATCTATTACAGTGTGTATGTGTGTGGTGTGTATGTGTGTGTGTTTGAAGAGCCAAAGGAAATAACCAGTGTGGGTGTAGTGCTTTCAGTGTTGGATTAGGACTCTGGGAAACCAGTGTTTTAATCCTTGCTCAGTCATTGGAAACCCATTGGGTGATGTTGGGAAAGTTCTACGCTTTCAGCCTCAAAGGAAGGTAATAGCAAGCCCCTCTGAATAATCTTGCCAAGAAAAACAAAAGTAAATTTACCTTAGTGTAAATCAGACTTGAAGACACACAGCACAGGAATAGCAATGGCAATAGCCCCCCAAAGCTTCAGAGAATAAGACAATTCCCCTGGAAGTTTTCAGCATTTAGGGGCTGTCAGGGGGAGGAGAGATAGTCCTAGTTGTACTGCTAAACTCAAGTTGAATATAACCTTGTGTTTATCCATTTTAATTTAGTTCAGATCAAAATTTAAATCATTTTCATGCTGCTTTTCTGTTTTAAAAACCTCAGTGATATCATATTGTTATAAACAATATCATAAACAATAAAGCATATCAAAATATGTTATGTGAATGGTACAGTGTTATATCAAGTACTAGCAGTAGTAGTAAGCGGAACAGAAAAAGAATGTTGCAATATATTCCTTCTAACAGAAATGTTGTTCCAAAGGTTTCCAGCCATCCACACCATCCTCCAGAATATTCCATTCTACTCTAACCCAACTTTCTTTTTCTTTATTCTTTTCCAGGTGACTCTCCTCATTTCATAGTTATGGAACATAATCCTGTTTTCCCATCTCTGCTGTTGTATTTTTTGCAGACTTCCAAAAACTATGAGGTTTGTCTGGACATAATGATGTTTCACTGTGTTTGTGCCTCTGTTTGTGTGTGTTTTAGTTCAATTTCTACCAGCACTCAATGTCTGACTTAGCTGTTTAAACGAGTGATCATTACTACAGCCCCATTAGGGATATAAAGTTTAGTTTATTTTCATGTGTGAGAATGAAAATTAAAAAAGAAAAAGAAAATGAAAAATATTCTCTTTGTTGGGTGAGATCAGGAAAGCTCTTGTGATTTTTATATTTGAGGACCTTTTTGTGAAATTTTCATGAAGGTTTTGTTCTGCAAACACAAATCTTAGGTGCATGCGCAACATATAAAATTTGCCTTGGACCCATCTAACTTTCTCAGTCCTGATCTGTGATATTTTACAGTTAGAATAAAAGTATTATACAACTCTAGATTTTGCTTTAATCATGAATCACATGCTTACTTGTTTCTTTTTAATAACCGTAACAAACATGAGAATTAACTACTTTCTAGGCCTTAGAAATATACCTAAAATGCTTTTAAAGCATTTCTCATGCTTCTCAAACTATACAAATTCAAAGCCTACAAAACTGTCTGAGAGCTTCCTTGCTCCTCCCTCCTGAGGCTGTATATTAGTAGAATAAGTTGATATCATGAAAACATCACCGAAACAAACAAACAAACAAACAGAACAATTCTAAAGTAAGGGTGAGAATTATGTGGGCCCAATTATGTTATTGGACTGCAGTTTCTGCCAGCCCTAGTCAGCATAATCAGTGTTGAAGAATGCTGGGATTTGCAGTACAACTTCTGGAGTTTACCTGATTCCCATCCCATTCTAAAGGAGCTGATCCTATGCAGTGCTGTCCTGAAACTAGTTGGGGGAGCAATATTATCAAAATATGAAAAGTGAAGATCCTTAACTTTTTCTAGAGCTGCAGGGTGCTATGCAAATAAATGTTCTATTTAAACACCACAGAATGTATTTAATTGTGGGGAAGAATGGATGGGGGACAGGGGTGATTGTTTTCACAAAAACCATTTCCATCCCTAAGTGGCTCCCATCTAATCTTATTTTATTTTCCTGCATGACACAAGCCTGGATTCACTACAGTAAAATAAATTCTAGCACATTTATTTTATTTTACATCATATTAATGTTGTGGCTCGGGAGGGTAGTTAAAATTAACACACAGCATGTTAGCAAGATGAAAACTTCGGCGTACAAACTGGAAAGAGCTGTTTGCAAACAGCTGCTCAAATGGCTTGCCATTAAAGAGGGTTCAGAGTTCAAGTACAATAAAGCTGAGTGCTGGGTTCCCTCAGAGCCCATTAGAATCAAGAAATGCTAAAGTAGGACTTAGTGGCTCCCAGGATGGTTAAGGTTCAACGACAAGGTGCTGTAGAAAGCAAGAGGGTCAGATTACCACCTTCCCCATCAGCTTCTAGTTGCACCTTTCACGACATCTTAAAATGTGGCAACTAGCAGGTTCAGGGTTTGTTTCTATTTTTTTATCACCACAGAGAAAACAAAATATTACGATCTGAGAATGATTACACTACAAGCCTCCCGTAAAAATGCAGGTAGGAGCTGGATTGAAAAACTGGCGACATTTTCAAAGGTTAAACAGAATTGATCTCAAAAATAATAGTAAAAAAGTGTATCATAGAGGAACAAATTTGTTGAGTTTTCCTCATTTCTTATGTCCTTGCAGGAAAAGCTCCATCCACTTAACTTCTAAAAGTCAGACTTCTATTAAGGAAACAGGGCAGGACTATAAACAGGTGATAATCCATAGGGTCAAAAGAGGAAAGAAAATGTGATGCTGTGATTGAGGAGCAACTGATTGTGCAGGGGGCTGAGACAGTGACTGAACAAGTCAACCTGCAAACATCTCCTGCACTGGAAGGGCAAACAGAGACTGAGTTGCCCCAGCCAGCTCAGGACGGAGAGGGAACCAGCAGTGATGCTGATGAGTTGCAGCCAGCTGTGCCCATCAGCCCTCAATCACACAGAAGGCTGAAACAGGCTGCTCAGAGGGAGGCTGCTTGGACCAGGCTGAGGAAACAACAACAAGCAGCACCTGCTCACAGGGGCTATTTCAGTCTGCAGCATGGCTGCTCCTTGCTTGCAGCAAATTATTAGCAAGCTCTCACAACCTTTGTGTCTCCTGCTCCCTGAAACCCTCCGGACAGATCTCTGCCTCCTGAACCTTTGGACTGGACCTTGACCTGGCTTGGCTTGTGTTTTCCTGGTGTTGGGTATATTCGGACTCCCCTAAGTGTTCCTGACATCTCTCCTCCCTTGCTGGCTGCGGCCCAGCAGTGAGAAATTCCTGACAGAAGATTTGCTAGGCCTGCATCTGCATTATGGTCATATATTTTCAAGAGCTACCAAGGCCATAAGACTGTGCCCATTTCCTCACTACCCTGCTATAGTACCATTATTCCATTTTCAACATTCTGTGGAATTCTGGGGTTTGTTATTTGCTAAGGTCAAAGAGCTCTCTGACTGAAAATTCTAAAGGCCCCTCCCTAAACTACAAACCCCAGGATTCCATAGACTGTTGAAAGCAGAGTAACAGCACTATAATAGGGTAGTGCGGAAATGCCCTACAACTCTGCAGCTGCCTCAGGTGGTAGCTGCTAGGGAATAGCAGTGGTACAAAATTGTTGGGCAGTGCTTTCCATGGCACGTAGGCTGCCCTGTGTCCTCTAAAATAGGTTGCTGCCTTCAAATCTAATGAAGGATGTTGTCCTATCACCACTAGTGCAGTCCTAGTACTTGTCCAGTCAGCCTTTGAATGAGAAAAAGAGGGTGTGTTGGATCAGGAATGTAGCTATGGGAAGGTGGCAAAATGAGTATATTGCCCCAAATAAGAATTCTGCCCAGTCCAAATAATTGTTTATTTTTTCTTATTTCCCCAAATTTCTAATATTGCATCAATTTAAAACTTCAGTTGAGCATCTAAAAATACAATTTAGGTATCCAGAGAGAAAGGACAGGCAAAAATACCAAAGCAATGTAAATAAAGCTAATATGAGAATCCTAAGCGTACTAGAAATGTAGAGACCAAAGAGAAATTTCAGTGGGAGTGGAATTCGTAATTGGAGGGGCAATGCCTCCCTCCTGTAGCAGCACCCTTGATGTCTTGTCCTTTTTCTCAGAGTTCAAAATGTGTTGAGTCCTCTCTGAGAGCTGCATAGATCAGAAAATCCAAGCACTGACCTTTCTTCCATTGTCTCCAAAATTTCTAGGAGGAATGGAAGGAGCCTTTTTAAATCTGAACACAGTAAGACTGCCCCCTCACTCCAGGCTGGGATTCATAGTAGCATGCATACTGGAAGTGCATGAAGCTAATATTTGAATAAGACTGAACTGGAGAATGCTCATGATTCATGTATTTGATCCTAATATACATATACGAATCGATACAAGCTGCTTAATATTATTCACGGGTTGCAGTCCTGTGGGTGACTTTAATGGCAGAAGGACAAGTTGTGCTGGGGCAAGTACTTTTTCAACTGGCTCGTAGTTGCAGCAGAGGATTAGTAGCAAGAGGGCTGTCCTTCAGAAGATAAACCTGAGTGTTTGGCTCCCAAGCTGCTCAAGACCAACAGAGAAACTTAAGTCCTGATGGAGACAACTTTTGCTGTTGCCATTGCATGGCATTTATATGGCAGAATGAGACATTTGCCACATTTCAACTGTCTCCTTCCACTAACACAAAGGTGTGAAACCTTGAGATTGATTCCAGTGTACCTAAGGTTCAAATCTATCTTCCTGGGCCCACTTTCCTACTGCACTGTTATTTCATAGTTTCCAAGCCACTAATTTTTTTTTTCTTATTCTAAAAGGTTGTAATCTAAGGCTTTGCTACTCATACTATAAGCCTCAAAATATATTGGTATAGTAGATCCCCCATAACTGTGGGAGATACATTCTGGGACTTACTGTAGATAGCGAAAAACATGGATAATATCCAAATGCTATTTAAAAAAAAAAAGTGAGATGAATGATAGGATTTCTTAGGCTTTTCAGGATTGTCAGCATCATCACTCTTGTGCTTTGGGTCCATTACAAACAATGGAATGACTCAAACAGGACTTTACTGTACAAGGACAAAGACTTTACTGTGCAGGCACAAACATTTGCAGAAGGACACTGTACTGAGATCAGATCACAAAGAGTAACCAAGAGGTCTACTAAGAGACTGGGTAGTGTTAAAGCATGTGTAGTACTATATAAAACAAGAAAATATGAGACAGCATAGACAAACATAAGAGAGGGCAATATCATGAGCAATCGGGATGCCATTTGCTTCAGTTTTACCATCCCTGCCATTTTCCATGTAATACTTTATCTACTGTATTGTATTTCACTTTATTTTGCTTTATTACTTTAGTTTCTGTTTTGTTACTATTAAATTCAGAGTACGTATTTTCAGACCACATCTCATCATGGGTAATTGAAATTGCGTATACTGGTCACACAGTTATGGAAGAACTACTATATTTTTAGTAATACATTTTTGCCTCAGCCAACCATGGCCCCTTGAGAACTACTGTCAATTTTTCTGTGTCCCTCAGGATGACAAAGGTTCCCCACTCTTGTTCTAACAGAAGATTAGTCAAGCAGTTTATCTGAAAGTGCTCATCTAATCTCCATTCCTAGCCTCCTGCATATGAACCCTAGTCGTTCCATTTTCTTTTTTATATGAATTTACTAAAACACTACAAATTCTATATATTTGGCATGGAAAGAATTTAAAATGTTAAAATAAAAATCAACTGGGAGAGAAATTTTTTAAAAATGGCAAATCTCTTCATTTAAGTCCAGGGCTTTGAACTGAATCTACATGGTAGCCCCAGCTACCAAATCAATAGGAAATGCATAAGCATTAACTTCACCATTTCACAGTTGATTCACTGGTTGGAGTAGCCAGATGAGAATCTCAGAAGTGTGCCTTTGAATTCTTTTGTATTCAGTCATGAAAGTGCTGAACAACAGTTGTCTCCACCTCTTCCCTCCCGGCCCCGATACCTTTGTGGTGGGTAGACTGAACCATGGGAACATCTGTACCTATTGATTCTGGCCAGTGCAAATTGGAGTGGATTTTGTTTTAGTTTACCTTTGAAGGACTTAGTCTGCCTTTGAAGAATCTCCAAACACTGACAAGCTTCATATTTGGGCTGCAAAACACCTGACGTTCAAAAATATGAATGCAACGGAAAACAAACTGGGCAGATTTTCCTTTTGGTGAGTAACACCAGTTTGTTATTGCTTGCTCAACTAGCAGCTCTACTGGGGAGTCTCGTGTACAATTCTCAATACAACTAAGGACATATGCACATAAGTTTGCTTCAAAATAGTTATAGTCCTTAAATGCACTAGTATGCAAACCAACATTCTTTTTTTTCTCTTCTGGTTTTGTCATGAAAAAGCTGACAAAACATAAGGCTTCTAACTTTCTTGTTGTTTGTTCAACTTCATTTTAATCTCTCTAATTATAGAGAAAAGAAACAGTGGCTGAGCTCCTGCATGTGTACTTAGTTCTGTATATACGGTTCCATGTCTTCACACTGTCCAGCAGCTATCAAGCCCTTTTAGCTGTTGTCACTTACTACGATCGAAGGAAGGAAGGGAATGGGCAGGCAATTCTGACTGTGGAGTAGTAGCTAATCTCACCTCAGTTGTGGAAAAAGAAATGAGAGTGCATTCTCTGGAATGGACCTGCTTTTCCCTTCCCCCAGGGGTTCAAAGAAACCAGGTCTTCATGCTTTGAATTACCTCTAGCACCTCTTCTCTTCCCTCTGACAAGAAGGAGTAGGACAAGCCCCTCTTGGGGCTTGACAGCTTCTGGGCATGTAAGGTTTTGAATCAAGTATATAGGCAAGAGAAAACCCTCGGTGGCCCACCAAAAATGAGCTTACATGCACTTACGTTACACCCACGACCCCATAAGTTGCTAAAAGGATGCCAGCCAGCGTACTCAGTGTCATCCCAGAAATGCAGATGTTAGTGAAAATCTCTCTATGCTCTTTAGCATATGTACCTAAATAGTGAAAGAAAATTAGTTGTAGATTTCTTTTCTCATTCTAGTCTAATATGTGCAATAATCCTTAGCAGAGATGAATGTTTTAGATAAATCAATTACTGGCTCAGATGAAACAATGAGTAAGAAGCACTGAATTCACTGTTCACAAACCCTAAGTTTTCTGAAATCTTTTTTTACTGTCTGAAATGATTCCTGACAATTCGTTTGGCAAACTCACTATTGGTGAAGAGAAACATTTTCAGATTGTTTTGTTGTTGTTTTTTTCATATAAAATACACCAGAACTATTTCTGCACTATGGAACTGCCACAAATATGCCATTGTCCATTTCTCTCAGTTGCTCAGTTCTATACATAATTGTGTCTAATAAGTACATTTCCCCTTCATATATTGCATTTTACCATAATTCTCCCAGGGTATACATTTTTGTGTGATTTTGTCCCTATATAAATATTTCTGTTTCCTTATTACAGAACTACACAGAGCTGCAAATTTCAAAGGATAACAGAGATTTGGTTTACACATGAACTCAAAACTGCAAAATTAAGCAATGCAAATTGGAAATACCAACTGAGCACATTTCTCCTCCATCTCTAGTTGCTTTATCCAATATTTAGTGGAGAGGGGGAGGAAGCAGGTGAATACGTCCATGGGATTATTTTTCAGAGGAACGTCATTGATGTGATTTACCAGACTGCCAGTGTAATTGACAGAATTTCTTTGCTCTGGCAGGTGAACAAGGTAATAATGAGGCTTTTGGGTTTATTGGTTTTTGTGATAGATTAGCACATAGAAGAAATCATAGAGGGAAAAATAATCAAACGGAAATTAGGCCTTTATTGGGGAGTTTGACATTTCCTACTTCATGAAAGCAGTTGAAATCATAACCACCCTTTTGTAAGCTGTGCATAGGATTGCAGCCAGAAGAAAGCAATGAGTTGGGTATAAAGGTTCCTTTCCTACAAAGGAAGGCAATTCTTCCAGTGAAAGGAGCTAAACTGATTCTTTTGGTAGACAAGAACTTTTGAATCCAACCCAATATATCTACATGCTGACAGTTAAATGAAGAACAGTACAGCATGGAAGTAAGATTGCAATTTTTCCCTGACAGAAAAATCTGTGCCTTTAACAGTTCTATATGACAGACAGATATTCAACAGATAGAAATTTCCCCTTTATCTATCTCGCTTCATGTCTGCTTATCACTAAGATATTAAAAAATAAGGGCTTTTTGTCAGTAAGGAGGTAAGAACATTACCCTTGGGAAGAGTAAGTGAACTTACTACTTAGATAAAGGCAGAAGCATGTCGAAGATTTTAAAATGGTGTGGTTATATTCATTTCTTGCAGAAAGTGTATTAACTTTCTTTCATGAGGTTCTTGCATGCCTCATGTATTGTGTGGGATCTCTTTCAGGAAAACTGTGATGATTTGGCTTGAACAGACATGTGATGCTACTGACAAGATTTCTTTAATGAAATCTTGATGCAACTAGGACTTTTGCTGGAAAAAGTTGCCCCACTCTCCCCCGCTCCCCATCAATGCATGGAATTATATTCTATATCCACAACATATGAAGCTCTTCTTGATCTATATAGTGTAATTCATTGTAGGGTACTATATAGATTTTCGTAAGGTTCCAGCTTGTCAATGTTTTATTGATAGCTCATGTAGGAAAACCATACTCACATCAACATAACCAAGTATTAAACACTACCTGAAGTTCTCATTAGTTTTCCCTATTCTTTTACCTTATTTACCCTATTCTTTAGCAGGTATAGGGAGTTAGGAAGGGCACAGTTACAAGAACACAAAAAGCCAGAGATTGCTTTCTGCATCCTACCTTTTTACGGTGACATCTGGTGGAAATCACAGCATTGGCCCCATTGGGAGGAGAGTGTGACGGGAGCATTCCCCTCTGCATCAGCTGCCTCTGGAATGAAGGAAGCACAATAGTCCCACCTCTTCCTTCTGCAGTGCAGCCAGGTACCTTTCCAGGCTGCACTGAGGCAGGAAGTGTAGCCATTACACCTCATGAACTTCTGCATGACAGGTAAATCTGCAACGGTGGTGCAATTACCGGTCGTTGAGGGGAAAACCTGTCAATGATTTACTCCATGATTGTTCCACCTGGAGATGGGAGAAGGATAGGACCACGATGATGTCACGCAGAACCGCTGTTGTTATGATCTCGTCCTTCTCCTGTCCATGTGCAGGTTGGCAGGGTGTGTGGAAAGGGCCATAGTTTGGTGGCAAAATGGATTCAGACAGAATCCAGCACTAGATATTTACTGGCAGAACAGAGGAATCGAGAAGATATAGAACAATCAATTTCACTTTCCCACTGAAGGCTGTCATGCAAGTCAAAAAGATGCCTGCAGAGAGCTAGTTTCCAGATAGTTCCAAGTGCTGCAAGGGGTTCTGGGATGGGAAGGAAGTTCAATCTGACAAAATGTTACACAAGAAAGAAAGAAAGAAAGAAAGAAAGAAAGAAAGAAAGAAAGAAAGAAAGAAAGAAATATTTTTTAAAAAAATAAATAAAAACTGATACTGAATTATTACTGATCACATGATATTAATTCTTATCCAAATTGCCACCCTATGCGTGCTTATGGAAATCTCTGTGACTGGAAATGTGGTGTTGTACTACAACAGTATAATGCTGCCCAAGGCAGAGAAGGAAATAGGCTATAAGCAGAGGAAGTCAGGCATTGGAGAAAGAGGACATTGAAAGCTAGCAGATTGTGTCTGCCTTCCCTCAAGGCCCACTGGCTAATCCCAGGAAAATTACAACAGATGACACAGTGTAGCAAGGGGATGCTATTGAGCTCAGTGGGATTTACTCCTAGACAAAGCATTATAATGATAAAGATTTGACTCTCCAGATGTTTTGGACTAAAGCTTCCACAGCCCCTCACCACTGTCAAATGTCCTTTACCTTTGCTTGAGATGAACTACAGATGTCACTCAAAGTGAAATTTCCAAACCAGATTAGAGATTCCCACTTGTATTAGACATTAGACACTAGAAAACCCTTTTAAAAAAATGTTTGTTGTCTTCCTTCAAGTGGTTTCCATCTCATGGTGGCCCAAAAATGAAGCTATCATGAAGTATTCTTGGTGAGATTTCTTCAAGGCAGGGGTTGCCTTGGCCTTTGTCTGGGGCTGAGAAAGTGAGGTTTGCTCAAGGTCACCAAATAGGTTTCCATGGTGGAGAAGAGAGTCAAACCCTGGTCTTCATAGTCCAACACTCAAACCACTACATCCTCTTCCCGCACACACAAATTTTTAATGCTATCAAAAGGAAGATGCTCAAATTCCTCTGATTCCTAATAAAGTAAGATGTTGATGCAGTTTTTTAGCCTTCTGCTTAGGAGATATATCCAGAGAAATATAGAGGGACACGAAGGTTTTTCAAAAAGACTGGAGGAACTGCTTATGTGTGAGGAAGGAAAAGATAGGAAAGCAAAAGGAATGAGGGAGTGATGTCCATATTTTCATGGAGGCAAATTGTTTTGACAAATGTGCTTATTTATATGTTTTCCATATCATCATTTTTTTTCATTTTACTTTCTATTTCATTCTACATTGTGTTGTATATATTGTATTCATACAGATGATTTTAAGTCGTCTATTAATCCAAGGCAAAACCCCTTCTCATTTCCTTTTGAAATCCATTCTCCTTATCTGTCAAATTCTATTATACCACCCAGATGAAAGCTTACCTGATTATTAATTAACCATACGTGAACTCAGCAACACTTTCATCTGTTTTCTGGAGGGTGGTGCTTCAGAGGTCACACTAATCAAATGTGGTAGTCACAAATCATTTGGGTAATATAAGCATTAACCATGACACACTTCTGAAGCACTTCCAGCATGTTGTCATTTCTCAACCCTAGTCATAACAATGGCATATAGATTTCTTTTCTTCCATTCCATTCCACATCTGTCCCTTTGAAAAGAAACTGATTCACACACATTTGGACTGACAAGGAAAACTTGATGTAACAAGCAGTTCAGGCTTCCTTAGTGCACCGGCTACATATGGATGGGGGAAAGTTTCATTTCAGTCTGTTTTTGAGAAGTACTAGGTCAGTTTTTCCCAATTCCTCATATCAGGGATGGATTGAATTTGAGAGAAAAAGAGTAGATGTGAAAAAAAGTGATACTGACTGATATATCCATCAAAGGCCCAGGTGAATTAAGCACTTTGAATGTCAGGGTTTGAATTTCTGGGTATCCAAGCAAGCTTGTGTGAATTATGGTTATCACCTATTTCTTTAGTCAGCAAGACTGTAGCTAAGGGGTGAAGTCAAAAAGGGGGCATTGCCCCCCCCAAGCATTCCAGCCCCCAATAGAATTTTCCTTTAGGCCCCAAATTTCTAGCACTGCAGCAACTTAAAATGTCAGAAACACAGTTTAGGTATCTAAAGGAAAGAGGCAGCCAAAGTTACCAAAGGATTGCAAGCACTGCAAACAGAAGAGTTCTAGGAGGGGGAAGGGGAGTGCAACAGAAGTGCTCCCCTCCCCATTAGCTGGCTCCTTGTGGAAGGGAGCGAGATGGTCACACCTCTTCCTTCCACAGTGCAGTCAGATACTTTCCCAGACTGCACTGGGGCAGGAAGTACTGCCATTGCACTTCTGCTGCTTCTGCAGGACATGTAAGTGTGGAATGGTGGCACAATCACATGTCATTGATGGGGAAAACTCATTAATGATTTAATCCATGATTGCACTGCCTGGGGACAGGAGAAGGACAGGACTGCAACAGCATCATGCAGAACCATCGTTGTGGTCCTGTCCTTCTCCCATCTCTACTGTAGGATGGGAGAAAGGACCACAGTTTAGGTATCTAAAGGAAAGCAGCAGCCGAAGTTACTAAGGGAATGCAAGTACAACAAACATAAGAGTTCTAGGTATAAACCATTTTCTATGTCTCAACCATTGCAATTTCTGAAGTTTAGAAAATGAAGGAAAATTTCACTGGTGGTAGAATTGATTTACAAGGGGATCTCCTTTTCCTCCCACACCAGCCACACACCCCATCTGACAGGGTCATCATGAAAAATGTTTGGCAGGTGCAACATTGTCTTTTCCATGCTAGGAAGATTTGAACAGAATTTGGTCAATGTAGTCAAGTAACATCATTTCCTTCCATGTCTGTTTCAGTAAAAATTTAGCAATAAAAGGTACAAATTGTAATATATTTGAGATAGTAAAAATGAGGGTTAAGACACACACACACACACACACACACACACACACAATATGGGAGAAAATTTAATGGGAGAATGTCTTCCTTCACCACTCCTACATCCCTAAATTCACTGCTCCAAGTTAAGTTGCATATGATAAGCACGATCAGACACTTTTGATTTTTTTCATTGTGGAATGTATCAGAAGAATAATTCTTTTAGTTGTATTCACCTGTTTAACAGAACGTCTGTCTCTATAGATTCATAAGAAAAGATTTTTCCATTTAAAGTGACTAAATTCAAATTATGACTGAATTTTTTTTCTCATTCTCTATTACCATTCATTTAGACCTTCAAGTGTCAATATTTTGACAGTTTACTCCCTATTCCTGTATCTTAGTAGCAGTTTAATCTGCTGAGTTTATCAGATTACAATATATATTTATAATTGTCATGGAAGGATGACTTGTTTAAACTACTGTCCACAGCAGCAGCTTGGATATTTTTGATCTAATGGTGATCTTGTTGCCAATCCAATCATGGTTGCCATGATGTTCCTACCAGACCCCAGAAATAAGTAATTTTTGTCCACAACCATAAGGATTAGAATTATGTTTCTTAGACTCCTTCATATATAATTCATACATTATGGCCATTTCCACATGGTGTCATAGTCCCGCAATGGTGACTGATGACATCGCTGTGGTTCTGCAGCCAACCTGTCCCCACCCATTGTGATAGCAAGATATTCACTTCATAGAAAAAATCCATTAAGTGCCCATGATTGTGCAACACTCCGGTCACCCCTGGCCACATGAAAGGAGCGGAAGCACAATCACACACTTCCTTCCCCAGCACAGCACATGGGAAAGAGGCTGGCTGTCACTCACTCTCCCTTCCACAGGGAGCTGGCCAGGTGCGGAGGGGAGTGTTTCTTTCCCACTCCCTACCTGGCAAAGGCACTGCTGGGACTGTGACAAGATGTCGGTAAGGTGAGAAAATGGCCTAAGTTTTCCCCCACCATATCTGGAGAGGTCTATACAGGATATTAATCAGTGTCTTTGTGGGACCACATGCACACATTGGCTGCCATGCTGCTAGTGACATGCACACATGTAGCTCGTTTTTAAATGGAGTGTTGTTTTTGTACAAATGGCAGAATTCATCACTTACATCCTCTACAACTCCTGCTCCAAACCTACTGGTTTCCTGGATGGATGTCCTTCCCCATGGCTATTTGGTGCCCAAGGAAGGAGAGGAAGGACAAGGGATAGAAAACATCCGTAGAACAGTCCTTCCTGTCTGTAGAAGAAAAAAAAAGACATCCTCCTGGACATATGAGTGGCCACAGGGTAGGGATGTACCTCTTTCAAAAATGTTCTCAGAGTGGAGAGCAAGTCTTCCTCACAAAAGACTCACCATTTCCTCCCACCCCTTCAGTGATACAGCCATGTAATGGCTGGTTAAGAGGGGCAGCCAGGGATATCTTGGCATGTTCTGATAGCCAGACACACAATTAAAATACCATCCTCCAGAACAGATTGAGGAACCCTAGGAACTCCTGGAGGATGCCTGCATCATCCTGTCCTGACTCTCAGAACACAGCCAGAACATAGCCACCCCTTCCTTTCCCACCATGACCAGTGGTCAGGAAAGGGAAGGGAGCAGTTAAGGACGTATAGTTGTATCAAAAGAACAGGAATGGCTGTTCTTTTGAATATATATCTGGCTATATTCTGGTACCTGGGTCATCCTTGGCCACCATATCCACCTCACCCTGCCAGCACAGTTGTGTAACAGCTAGAGGAGTGGTATTAGTTGAGGATGCATCCAGCTGTAAGCACATATGTAGACAATCCTTGGCTACCTTTCCCAATATGACAATATATTTACTAGGGAAAGGACAGGCAGTCCAGAATGCATCTGGCTTCTATTCTGATATCTGGATGCACCACAATGATGCCATCTTCTGGGATCTTTGGAGGATGCCTAGGAGCTCATGAAGGATACCTGCACCATCATGTGTCAGCTATCAGAACTCTGCACCCTCTTGTGATCCACTGAGATAGGGATGGGGCTTTTCATTAGGGCTAGGAGGCTTTAGAGGGTTCTCCTTGTCAGGGTTTCTTGACTCTCAAGAATTTCTTCCTTTTCCCTGCATGTCTGGGTATTTGGTCCATTACTGTCATGGTGGAGTGCCCATTCAGAAACCAGTGGAGCCAATTACATGGGTAGGCAAGAAAATGCATAGCTACATAAGCCTGGAGAAACTTTATGATCTACTAGTGCAATGCAGGATCTCAGCCATAATCTGAATTTTTTCATCAGAGACTATTTTTCTGAGAGTACCAAACTTCCCAGAAGTGTACAATTGTTCTTCACTTCGGGGCTGCTTGGAGCATAAAGAAACACAGAGAAGAAATCATCATCAACACTGTTGTTATTTAGGATTGCCAAGTCCTTTCCCATAACTCATCGTAACAGACCCCATGGCCTTGTGCACAAACAGAGTGTGTTTGTGCTCTGGATATTTGTGCTGAGTTGTATACACAAATCAGTTCTAGCAGTCCTAATCTCATCTACAAACAGGTGTTTTATAAAGCGGGCTATATAAGACCAAGCCTCCCAAAATATTTAGAGCTACGAGAACAGTCCATTGCCAGTCCTCAGGATCTGTAAAAGCTGCAGTTTAGCTCACTGGGAATAGTCAAAATGTCTCAGTACTTTGAACCTGTGGTCCCGTCTCCAGTACATCACTGTCTGAAGTTACAAGCATCATTTCTGGATAAAACAGTGACAGCTGAGAGACTATTTCATTTTTAAAAAAATCTGTAAAAGGGAAGAGGACATTTCAGTATGGAGTATTAACTCCTACAGCAAGGTTTTAAGGAAGGCTGGGCAACATGCCGTTTCAAAACCAGAAGGGGCTTCTAGCCATTTCTGTTCCATATTGGTTGACTTTGTTGGCACTTGGGGTTGTCCATATTGCCTCAAGGGTTTTCCAGGGGCAAGATTTTGCCCTCAGACCTACCACATTTGTCCATCCCTAGTTTAAAGGCTGACTGTGGGATAAAACTGAAAATAACCAAATGTGTTTTAACAGCCACTCAAGTGGTTCCTTTTTCTTTTAATATAGACCTCATAATAACTAGAGATGCAGCTGCTCCTGCATCATATAAATAAATAAGTGTAATTGGAAGTGATTTGAAGGAAGGGAGGAGTGACTTCCTTCCCTGCCTTTCCTAAATAGTGCTCCTAGTAGGAGTTCTATAATGGAAGCAAAGACTCTCAGGAGTCCAAACTTATTTTGCATCCCCAAAGAGATCAGCACATAATGGATTCCACTGTTTGGTCAATTGAACTCTATCCCTCTACAGGCTTGCAGCCTGAGTAATTCTCTTTTTTAAAGGTGTACCATGGATAGCAATTAGCAAGAGATTTTTTTCCCCCAGCAGTGCATCCTGCAATGTTGAATATGTCTGATGAATAACAATTATGGATGCATAAGCATGTGTGGCTCTCCCCCTTCTAGAATAATTGGCTTTATCTTTTGCCTACGAACCATACACTATCCTTTAAAATGCACTTATTCTCTCATGCTCTGTTTGATGTTGCAGTTCAATATGAGGGTTAAAATCCTTTCCCTCTGCTTCTCTTTTTATCATGTTTTTAATTATTGTGGCTTAATTGCTGTGAACTTCTGTGAGCCCATGAGTTCTTGGCATGTGTGTGTGTTTTAAAATATGCTTCTTTCATTAGCAGTTATTTCCTGAAGAAAAAGAAATCTGTTTTAAGAAGAAACTAGCCTTTAAAAGAAATCAGTGAAGTCTAAGACAACCAAAGCACAGCAAAGAGTATTCTCTATAAGGGTTCTAGCAGAAGCAAGAACCTTCCGGTAACCTTAGCATGAAGTGTGTGTGTAACTACCAGTATCTACTTATATCAACTTACAAAAGGTTAACTGTTTTGAAGCATCTTTTCCCATCACCATGGAGACTTGGGAACAGAGGCAAGAGGCCTCGTGTTCTCCTTGAGTACCCTGCCCACAATTCCTAGCTCTAACAAAGGCTCCCATAGAACTGGGCATTCATTTTTGACCAGTTCTGAGATATTTCTTGTGGTTGGTACAGTTTCCCTCAGTAGGGATGTTTGTATTTAAATTATTTGTTCTTGCAGGAGAGGACAAATAATTTTTTCCCCATTGCAGGAATGTCTTCAAAAACTCTGTGGTTTTTACAAGGATATTCTTTCAAGAGGAAGAAAGTCTTTCCACCCTCGACTCAATTTTTTCCAGGGCCTCTGACATACAGTGTGTGGAAGAGGCAAGGGGAATCAAACATGATCACCAGCTATGTTCTGATAGCCAATAGTATACAATGATGGCATCATGCTGTAGAATATCCAGAGTACCTCAGAAGTTCAAGAAGCTCTCTGCATTGTCATGTGCCAGCTATCAGAACTTGGCCTGCCATGTCCCTCAGCTATCTCCACTACCTCTAGCTGCTACATTGCCATGGTTGGAGGGTGGGTAGGAAAAACGTGACTCTGGGCTTTTGGGGAGGAAGAGTTTATTTGAAAACTAAGGAGAGAAAAAAGTCAACACAGGAGGATTCTCCTCATCTAGATGTTCCAACACTTGAGAACCCCCTATTCATTTGTTCACACTGAGTTTTTGAATATTTTTTCCAACTCTGGTCCTCAGAGACCTCTCACTTCTTCCCTTACCTCAGGGAATAGGAGAACTTGGGTTTCTGCTGCTTCTAGAAAGGAGAAGGCTATGGTGGAATCAAAAGCAGAGGAGAAGAGGGAAGGAGGAAAAAAGACATGGAGAGAGGATATGGTGGATTACCTGTCATGCCTTGTCTCAGACTTGTTTCTGAAAACACACTGAAGTGCTAGGGTGGTGTTTGGTTGCTGTAATCCTGGGAGATTTGGGATGTCCACCCACAGGCATTAAGCTAAGTGGGTGACTATATTTTTGTAGAATAGATCCATTGAATGAACGAAACATACAGAAGTATTAACTTATTCAGTTTTAATTTATTCAGTGGGACTTACAACTGTATTCAGGCCTTTGGGGCAGACACTCTCAGAATAGCCTACTGTTACCCTAAAAATTGGGGGTATCTCGAGGACACCCAAACAGACTTCAAATTAAGGGAATTAACAGAGACACTCAAAGCTTGCGAGAGGTCAGGGCAAGGGATCTTTAACCCTGTGTCTACGAGGTCAGAACCAAGCAAGAGTCAGAGGAACAGTCTACAGTAAATTTATTAAAACTAACAAAGAAGGTCACAACACACATTAACAAATAATCCTACAATCACACAAGGGCTACAGGAATGAAGTTGGAAATAAGAGACAGCTGGGAGAGAGGGCATATGGACCTTAGTCTAGGCGTCCTGGAGAAGGAGAAGATTAGCGAAGGCTCGGTGTAAAGCACCAAGGGGAGGCTGGATCCCGGGGCTGGAAGACTGGAGGCAGTGGAGTTTCACGGCTAGTCGGATACGCGAGTCGCGTTTAGCTCTCAGCAGTATCTGAGAGGCTTAAGTGGGACACCTCGGTAGCAGCGAAATGGGCCCTTGTCCGGTCTGGGAGGCTCTCCGAAGAGGCTCCAAAAGTGAGGATTTTTATAGCCAATTTCTGTCCTCAGGCTGTGTATAGGCTAGCAAAGTGGCATTAATGGGCGATGATTGTGGAATAGGCAAATATCACGACCTCTCCTCGGTATTGTTTCTCCCGGGAAAGTCCAGGTACATGATAGGATTATCATTCCAAATTGATAGACTTTGATTGTCTATTCTCGCAAAATTCATCAGCGTGGCTTGAGGCTGAGGCAACCTTTTTATTAATCAAGGAGAGAGTCTATTGTGGCTGCCTAGAGATATGTGAATGGGAACAATAGATCGTTGTCTTTTAGCCTAAAGGACGTTGTCTACGTTCTCATACAGCAGCAAAGGCGTTGTTGGTCTTGAGAATTCAATTCAAAACTCATTTTTACTTGTAACTGACTTTTGCTAGCCAATATCCAATATGGGGGAAGTCACGCCAATTTTAGGGGCCCTCTCTTAGGGTTATTCTGGGGTGTAACACTACCTCCCAGGGATTTTGTGTAAAAAAACGTTTAGAGGATGAGAGCCACACCTTGGTTGCATTGAGAGCAAAATGGGACAAATCTAAATAAATAAATCTGGCCATGGAAGAGGCAGGCAGAAAGAGGAAAACCAACAGACACAAACTCCTGAGGGACATGGCTGGCATTTGCTAGCCTTTTCACTCCTGAGAGTGTCTGTGGGAAATGTTGAAACTGATTTACTGTGGGAAAGAATCGCCCAACAATGAATGGGGGAAATTGTGCAAACAGGCTAGCCAAATTGACAAACTCAGGTCAATAAGCTTACCTGTCTCTAAATTCCACTTCATCTTTAGAATTAGAAGAGCAGCCAAACTGGAGCAGAGAACCAAGACTATTGCTACTACTACCACCCCTTTCAGCTGCCTGCCAAGTGCACTGACATCTGTTTTCAGGCTTGCAGCCTTAAATTCAGAAGTGTAGTTCACACAAGGCTGCTTTGTTGCTTTTATTGCTTCCAAAAGTTCTCAAAAACATTTTAAGATGGCAGGAGGGGATGTGGTCAGAGCCAAATCAGTCACCTGACTAAGTTGTTTTATTCTGCCCAGTTATAAGGTCTGTATAGTCACAGTGATGAATGGTCCTTTCCAGACTTCTACTTATAAGATTTAAAAAACAGAAATCCTGCACACAGCTTTCAAGACAAGGCCCATTTTGAACTGATGTTTTCTTCCTGGGTATCTGGAGGAACTCTATTTTTTTCTTCTGTTGCTGTTATACTCCTTTCCTTCAACTATTTACACTTCATAGGAAGTCCTATACATTATTTTTCAGTGAAATGCTTTATAGCATTTATACCATTGGTTTCCTCAGAGATGTTTCAAAAAGTCGGTGAGATTAGAAAGCAGAGTATTACTGTAAGCAGAGGTATGACTGCTGCTGTCCTCTTAAACATAAAATAGTTGGCTCTCTGCTCCTTTAATGCTAATGATCTGCAAAGCCCTATACAGCTTAGGTCCAGACTGTCTGAAGGGCCATATCTCCCCATATGAGCTTGTTTGAGTTTTATAGTCTTCAGGGGAAGTGTTACCCCAAATCATGGGTGACTCTGAGGTCCACCCATAATGCTAGTGCCTCCGTGAAACAGTGGGGAATGTTAGCTCAAAGAGGAGGCCTGAAAGAGAGGGGTAACCTAGCACAGTCTTTTATATCTATTTACACTGGTACTAATGCAGAGATACCAGTCAGACATTCAAAGAATATTTGTTTTATTCAATCACACACACACACACACACACACAAGATCCAAGCAGTCTCACAATCTCACAAGACTATCTAAAAGAAAGGGAGGAAAAATTGGATAGTGAGAAGTCAGGGCAAAGTGGGTGATATTTACCTATCAAGAGAGGAGAGATGAAGCGATGTGGCTCAGACTAGGATCTGAGGGTAGTATCAAAATAGGAATCAGAGCAGCAGAGTGACAGCCTATAACCAGAGTACTATAAGCTATCTGGCTCTGAGCCAGGGTTTAAATCCTTTTGTTCACCCTGAAGTGGAAGGTGTTAATGGCTCTCTGGCAGAGTAGACAATGGGGTTTGGAATGAGCTAATGGTTTTGGTGTTAGGTGACAAAGGAGTGATGGGAATCATGATAGCTCCTTAATGTCAGGACAGGTAAGGGGACAAAATGGAAGTTTCAGTGGAAAAGGAAGAGGATCAAAGACTATCAGTCATTCATGGCAGCAGATTTGGGCACTATTGTTTCTAAAATTGGTGTCATTGAGGGGCATTTGCAAATCCCTTATCACCAGAGCTTCCTGACTATGACCTGGCCATGCCTTGAAGTCCTGATCTGAATTAGTTTTGCAATGTGCATGTGCAGTCATTTCCTCTTTGCAAGCAGGTTTCTCAACCATAGCACGATATAATTTATATTTCATGCCAATTGATAGCTGTCAATTAAACCATATTATGGAGTAGGGGTGTATGGCATGGTAACAGAAGCTTTGTCTCCATCCTATGACCCTCCCAGGTTTGTCTGGTGTGGATATGGAGAGATCCTGCCCGGTGGCTGCTCCTAGGGTATGAAATTCCTTCTATAGGAGATTTAATTGACACCTTCTCTCCTCATTTTTCACCAGCAAGTGAAGACCTTGCTAACTATACAGGCCTTCAGGCTTTAAACTGGTTGGGAAGAAGGATGTGTAATGGGTGTGCTATTTTTAATGTGATTTTTAAAAATTGTTTTAAATTAATTTCTCAAAAGTTAGGGATGGGACAAATCCAGAATTTTCCAAATCTGAATCTGGATCCAAATCCCTGGAGGTTTCTGGAAATCCACAAATCTCATGAATCTCTAATCTTTCGAATCTTTTTTTTAAAAGGGTTTAAAAATAGATCATCCATTCTGCAGGTCCTTGCAGTCTGCCTCCAAAGCACTCACACCAGCAATGGTGGTGGGAGGGTGCCAAAAAGGGGCAATGGCCCTCTTTTCACACCCCTGCCACAGCGAGCTTAGGCCCTGGGGCATGTAGGAACATGGCCATTGCAGGCCCTACTTACCCCTGAAGGCCTGATCCTGGGTGCTTGTGTGAGCTCAGGCCCCAGGACTTGCAGGAACATCACCATCACCAGCCTTATGAGCCCTGCAAGCCTGATCCCAGGCATTCGCAAGAGCTCAGGCTCCAAGGTGTTATCAGGCCGTACACCCCCACATTTTGATATGGTCTAATTGGCAACATATATTAATTGGCAGATGTGTTGACATTAAATATAAATTATACTTATGGCTGGCAAGACCATATGGAAGAAAGGGACACTGGCTGGGAATAAGACAGAGTTACCCCAGCATGGCCAGGTCAAAAGTTCTCTGAAATTAGCCAAGAAAGCCCGACTTAATGGGTCTGAGCTAATCCTATCAACTGCCAACATCAGAAAATAATTAGGTGCCCAGGACCCCTACTGTGTGCATATCCTACTGCAGATAGCCCAGAAACCCCCTATCAATCAAGACATTGAAACCAATCAGTCCATTTCAGACCCCATTGTCTGTGTTGCAACTCCCATTGTTCACTAGGCTGGGAGAGCAATCAACTCACACCCCTTCAGGGAGGAAAAGAGAATATATAAACCCTTGGTTTTGAAAAGTCAGTGACAGTCAAATGAAATGCAAGACCCCACTACATTGCTCTGAATCCTGATCTGTCTGCCCTTAGACAGAAGTCTAACTCACATTTCAAGCTTTTCACTACTCTTCTGGAATGGTAACTATATATCCCCAAAACTCCTAAGCCTCTCTATCCATAATTTTTTTCCTCCCTTTCTCCTTCAGTTAGCTCTTGTGTGAATGCTTGACTGTATGTATCTTGTGTGCATGTATGAGTGAATTCCCTCAAATAAAACACATTTTTAGCTTATCTTTTAACCTTGGCTGGTTTTTGCTTGGTCTAACCCCATAAAAAATGGGTTGAAGGTCTTCCTGGGTTACCCTCGCCCTCGTTCTGCTATAGCCAGTGCTCCGCTAATTCCCCCAACCTTTGCATTTTTAAACTGAATCAAGGTGTCACCCAGGGGACTCTCAGAAGTCAGGGTAAAAAATGGTTTGCAGAAACAAGGCCATCGCCAGCCCTACTCGCCTTGCAGGCCTTATCCCAGGTGCTTACATGAGCTCAGGCCCCAAGTCATGCAGGAATCTGGCCATCCCCAGCCCTACTCACCCCTGCGGGCCTGATCCTGGGGACCCGAGCAAGTGCTGGTGTGCCCTGCACATTGCTCTTGCATGGAGGATTGGAATGTGAGCTGCGGGGGAATGGCAGGACAGTGGGTAGTTCCGGATTCGAAAGATTCCTTTTGGCTATTTTGCCTTGGGGATTCGGATCCATGAATCTCGAATCCTTGGCAAGGATTCGAGGATTCTGTTGGCCCATCTCTATCAAAAGTAATGTTTTACTTGCATTGATTGTTTAATGCTTTTAACACTTTGTGCCACATGTTGTTTTAGAAACTTTCATTTAGCTTGTATCCTAAGTAGTTTTGAGTCCCATTTTGGGATAAACAGAGATATAAATCAAATAAATAAAAATAAATAAAATGAATGAATGAATGCAAGGAAATATGGGATCGCTGTTACTTTCCCTCTCAGGCACATAGAGGAGTGATGATGTTAGTTTATTCTGCTTTCAAGAAGCAAAACAGTCTTCACAGAAAGATTTGCTAGTGTAGTAGGGACCTGCTGTAGCTGACAGGATCAGTGTTAAAAAGATTAAGGAGAATGAGGTGATCATCTCCAGTGGCAGATGTTAAAGAGAGTTAAAGACAGCATCCAGGCACAGAACAATTTGCCACAAAGCCAGCCCTGTGTTCCCTCAGTGACTTAAACTAGTCTTTCCAGTACTGAAGTAAGATTCAACTTCATTCTGGTCAGCACAGGGAAGAATAGCAGCATCTTATCTTTTGCGTCAACCAAATGTCTTTGGCCAGCCTTTTTATTTACATATTCCCTGAGTATGAACCTGAAATACTAACATGTGCTAATTTCATATTAAAAAATTAGTAAAGTCTTGCCATGAAGTAAAAAGTTACTTTGGAAGAGACTTTTCAAGGTTTGAGAGTTCACACTGTAATACAGTGTCTGACAGATGGATATGTTCCACCTTTGCTCTTTGCCGCTTTTTGTTTTCCTTCAAAAAGTCGCATGAAAATTAGTCACTTCTATATTTTTCCCAGCATACACCTTCCCCTATTAATTTATATAACAGCTAATGTGTGAAGGATGAGTGTTATCCCTCATTGGAGCTCACCACTTTTTAATTAATTTCCCAGCAGTGTATTAATTAGTCGTGTAGAGTATTCTAGAAGTCTTTGATACTTCCTTAATCAGATTAAGAATTTATTATGTGAGCATCCATAATACCACATGCCAAAGTCACTTAGAAAAAAAATTATCTCAAGATCATCAGAAAACAGAGGCCTATTCTTATACAGTTTGTTAAACCTGTGATGAAAGAAAGATCAGGAAAAGAAAGGCAGAGTACAGCATCCACCCCTGCAATTATATTCATCACATTGTCTTGGCATTTGGGCAGGTGTTTTCTGACTGCATGTGTATATAGATAATGTGGTACTCTAGGGAATATGAGGAAAACAGGAGCTTCAAAGTCAAACATTCAAGAAAGTAACTTTTGAATTCAAGAAAATGAGAAATGATTTTACTTTAAACAAGCAAGAGCCATCTATATCTTGCTTGTTCAACTGTACTTAACTAACTGTACCACATTTGCTACACTACTTGTCCTAGTCCACCTAAATTACCCTGAGGTGTATTTCTGGATACTGCCCCATTGCCAATGTTGAAGTAAGATGGAACTACTAGTCCAGTCAGCTTTTCTGGATGAAATGGAATGGAGGTGCCATCTTGTCTATTGCATCAGGTGACAACATGTCTCGGACTAGCCTTTGTTGGTGTTCTGCACCTTGAGGGAGATTCTGGTTTATGCCAAGCTTGTCATAGGGATTTGCTGGCAAGATTTATTCCCTGTGAGAATGTCATTTAGTGGGTCTCCATGGCTGAGTGGAGATTCAATCCATTCCAGCTCTCAAACCACTACGTCACATTGGACCAGCCTTGCTGGGATGTAATTTTTCTCCCTACATCTCTACATGTCTTCACTTGCATAGTTTCCACCCACCCTAAGTCATCATTTGTTGTTAGTGTTTTCCTGGAGTAAAAATTTGAGGCAGGATGTTCTGGATGTAGCCAACGCTATGGTAAACCAAGTCCCTAAAGTATGATTCACACATTAAATTGAAAGTATCATTTGATTTGTGAATTGGAGAACTGAGGGCCTTTCCACACTATCCTGTTATAGTGCTATTATTCCACTTCCAACCTCCTTTGGAATTCTGGAATTTGTAGTTTACTGAGGCCAAAGAGCTCTCTGGCTAAGAATTCTAAAAGCCCTTCTCTAAACTGCAAACCCTAGGATGTCACAGGATATTGAAAGTGCAATAATAGCACTATAACACTGGAATACAAAAAGCCCTTAAATCCAAGCATACTCTTTTATTCCAGTGATTGTTATGCTGACATATACCAACCTCTTGAAAAACCGAGCTTCATTTAAAAAAGAAGAACATGTTTATCTTTGCTTCATAAGCTAAAACTGAAGAGAAGTTTATGATCCTGGGAAAGGAGGAAGAAAGATAAGAAAAATTAGGGCAGGTTCAGGTGGCCAACTCTCCTCTTATGTGTTGTGAAAAAAGAGAAAGTCATGATCACAGGATAACAATGATTTAAAAAAAAACACTCACAAAAAGGGAGAGGGCACACAAGGAAGAAAAGGGGTGGGAGGTCAAGAAAAAAGATAAGAAAGAAATCAGACAAGGGAGATGGAATCAAAGAAAAAGGAAACAGAAATGCCCTGCAAGACAGAGGAGGTCAGTACAATAAAAAGACCAATAGGGAAATGGGATTTGAGACATTTTTAAAAAAAGAGAGGGGGGGGGAGGTCGGCAATGTTCATTTATATGATGTGAACAATCCTTCTGTAAATTCCATCTGTCTCAATTTCCTGGTACCCTCCTGATTTAACCCACAGTATCTGTTTCTAATGTCTTTGGGGAACATCTTTTTACAAGGCCACTAGCATGCATAAGAATGCCACTCATCAAGCTTGGGATTACTGATACCAGTGATAAGAAATCAAATCTTTCAGTGGAAAATGAATCTATCTTGATGTTAACATATATGCACATACGGATAGTTTCAACTCTTGCCTAGGAGCAAATACTTGATTTAATGCTACCTAAGTGTTGATAGAAGTAGGCACTGTGTTAGGATCTAGTGCAGAGCAGGTTTTTAAAGAATATTAGCAAATTTTGTTGTCTTTGATGAAAAGGGGATCACGATAGTCAACTGAGAAAATGGTCAACCTTTACAAGATGGTTTGCCATTGGGAATATTTTGGTAGAAATAAATTAAAATAATATCCTTATATTGCACAAAACCCTCAAAGAGGTTTTGCAACAAAAAGGGTCTTAAAATGCAAAATGTTAACAAAAAAAGTCTAGATCTCTTACAATCTCACTCATTGGAGAGAAGTCTTTCTCAAACTCCAAGGAAATTTCACTAGAAACTTTTTATTCTAGCATCCAAGAATCAAATAATAAAGGTTTACATTTCTAGTACAGGGATAGGAACTTTCTGGTCCTTCACATGCATTTGGATGGAATATCCCATCAGTGCTCACTATGCTGACTGGAGCTGATGGGAGTTGCAGTCTTACGATATCTGAAAGGACATAAGATGTCCATGCTAAACAAATATGCTATAGCTACAGTTTATTCATTCTGAATAGCCAAAGATTATCAAGGACAAAAGATGATGGCCATTTTCGTACTACACTGCTATAGTGCTATTATTCCACTTTCAACATCCTGTGGAATTCTGGAGTTTGTAGTTTACTGAGGCCAAAGAGCTCTCTGGGTGAGAATTCTAAATGCCCTTCCCTGAACTACAAATTCCAGGATTCCATATGATGTTGAAAGTGGAATAATAGCACTATAACAGTGTAGTGCGGAAATGGCCTATTTGACACTACCAATGTAGAAAATGATACTAGTACTTTCATCTGCAAGATACTGGGAAGATATAGATTTTTGTCATATTTCCTCAGTGCTAGAGACATTCTGAAAAGTTGAGTATTTTTCAAATGTTAGATTTCATCCATCCTAACTTTAAAATCATTATTTTAAAGTTTTCATGAAAAGTCTTACTCATTCTTATATAGTATATCAAAAAAAAAAAAAATTTGGACACAAGTTTGCTTAATGCATTGATTTTTAGCTGCTTTTAATAATGCATTTCCAGAAGTTGTTCTCACTAATGCATAGATTGTTGCAGGCAGTTTTTCTCTAATATACACATATATTCTTTATGATTTTTCAGTAAAGAACTCCATTGTAGCCTTTGAAGTGTAAAACTTGCCAAGCTCACCTTAAATGAGAAAAAGATAGGTTTATTTTCCACCCATATGTCAAATACATTCTCTACAGCATTGTTTTGTTGGTTTTGTTGTTGGTTTCTTAAGATAAGATGACACAAGGTCAGGTGTTTGTGTCCTATTTTAAAGCAGAACCAAAACGTAAACTTGAGCGGTGGGAGATCTGTTTTAAATCAGAACAAACCTTCTACTCTCTAGCAGAAGTTTTAACTCTTCCTTCCTTACCGCAACACATACACATGAGCACACAAAAACAGACATAGGGCCTTTCTGCACTACACTGTTATAGTGCTATTATTCCACTTTCAACGTCCTGTGGAATTCTGGGGTTTGTAGCATACCGAGGCCAAAGAGCTTTTTGGCTGAGAATTCTAAATGTCCCTCCATAAACTGCAAACCCCAGGATTCCATAGGACTTTGAAACTGGAATAATAGCACTATAACAGTGTAGTGCAGAACAGGCCATAGAGTGTGCTACTTAGTGCAGCAAAAACAGTCGGGTTGAAGCTAATAGGAACTTTTCCCTCCTTCACTACACCATGGGTGAAAATTTTGTAATAGTCATTCACCTCCCATACACACATAATCCATCATACAATCCATTTGACATTCTGTGTTCTTCAGCCCTAAGACCACAATCTTATAACTTCTTATTTTGGAATAAGCCCTATAAATCCAGTACTACTAACCTCCGAGTAGACTCATAGGGTTATTCATTAGTGATGAGTTGAAGCCTCTCGCCCACAACAATGTGCCCCCAAACAAATCAGAGTAACTGATTTACTCTGCTTGCAGGATTCCAAGATGCCCAGAATGTTATGCCCAACTCAGAATATTAGGCAAACTTATAAGGTAGATCTTGACATTTTTGAAGTATAGCTCCCAGAATCCCAAGACCACACAACTGCAACAATTTTTACATGTTCCAGCAAAGTAAATGAGAATGACAGAAAGCCAATACACTGGTGCCCTTCCTTGACCAGGTCCAGGTGAACAGGAAAATCTAACTTTGATAAGGACTTACAAGAATCAAAACCAGAGTGTTATCACTTCCTTTTTTCTCACAGTCAGCCTTAATGAATGCATAATCTACCCAGTGATTGTAGAACTCTTTTTTGGATGACAAATGTGCCTGCCTGTCTCTTTGTGACAGTAGTGGAGGGAAAAGGAAAACAAGATTTTGTACCTTTCTGGGGAGCTGATACTTAGCAATTGCTGGGCTACCGTGGTATTTATGATCCATTACCAGGCTCCATCATCATTGTGTGCTGCTAGGTGATAGGTGTTTGATAAAGAATAGCAGAGGGAAAGTGAACAAACTCATTCTTATCATTATAAGACCACTTTAAATGCTCAGCCTATTTAGCAGCACTAAGTGTAAGGGAATGTATTGACTACTATTAATAACTACAAAGATGTGCCGTATGCAAACCAGAGATATATAGCACATTATAGGCTTGAGCTACCTATAATTTTCCACACATGCAATCAAATGCCAGTAATTTTTGCACTTTTCCAAGGTTCACTTTCTGGTATTTTACCTGTCATTATTACAAATCTCTAGCATATACAGCACTGGTTTCTCTCCCTTCCTCCTCCCCCCCCCTTATTTTTGAGGTTGGCTTGTCAATGCTTGTGGGTTTATTACAATTCTGCTGCCACCTAGCCTCTAAATGAGGAAGCTGCAAAAGAGTCTCCTGGCTGGATTTTCTCAGTCTAGGAAAGAATGTTAGATTTCAGGGTCATGAAGTGTTAAGAAATAATCAAATGACAAATGAACGCTATCACGCATGGTTGAAAAGCCCATTAGCAGCAAAGATGGGTTGTGGTGATTTTCCCCCAGTGTCAACTTTGCCCCGGGTGACACAATGTGAAAAATAAGTATATTTTGAAAAAAAGTTCAAAATCAAGTCCTGTGTATTATTTTTCTTGATTACATTTAAGTTTCATTTATGTGATTTCCCTTCTAAGTCATATTTCAATAGACTACACACACACACACACACACACACATGCACAGACAGACAGACAGATGATAGATAGATCGATAGATAGATAGATAGATAGATAGATAGATAGATAGATAGATAGATAGATTTTGAAGTGATTAACAAACAGAACTGAAAAATATAAAATAAGCAAAATGTATTCACAAGGAGAAGACATTTCAATACCAACCAAGGACAAATCAGAGAGGATGTGATATTCAGAACTGAAATAAGTAGGATCCGGGATAAACTTCAGAGAAGTGTTGGTTTGCTTTTTTTAATCATCTACATATGTGTGTGTATTCTTACACAAACACACACACAGAAATTTTCAAATTCATGAATTGCACAAGAAGATTGGTACATATTTTCTGCACAGAAAATAGTTTTTGCACCAAACAAACAAATGAAGAAACAAACATGTATTTCTTTGAACAATGATTGCCAAAGGTTGCCTCAAGCCATTAAAATACAAGGACAAAACTGAGCCCAAGTCTTGTGCCTTTATTATTCTTCTTGGCAGGGTTTCTTTCCTGACTGTCAGGAAACCAGTTTTTTGACTGGGAAGTGGACAATTGAATATTCTTTCCATCTCTGCTTATCGTTTGCTGATCTACTAAACATATCTCAATTAAAACGCAGCTAAACATGTTACCCTTTTCAAAATAAATTTCCCATGCCATGCCAAAATTTTACTTTCATTTAGGACACCTCTACTCATGTTTCTCAGAATCTGTGCAATATCTCAGGCTCAGTGAAATATAAACCTACAAATCGCCACAGAATCAAAACTTTGCGTGGGACAATGTACATTTATTTTTTTTTTTCTTTATTTCCTCTTGCCCTAATGTATATGAACGGGAGAGAGCCTCTGTGGTTGATAGCAAGTGGGGTATAGTGGTTTGAATGGTGGACAAGGTCTCTGGGAGACCAGTATTCATATCCCCATCAGCCATAGAAACCCCTTGGGCAACCCTGGGCAAGCCATTTTCTCTCAGCTTCATAGCAAGGTAAGGGCAAACCCCCTCTGAATAAATCTTGCCATCCTCCCTCCCCTGTAATAGGTTTGTCTTAGGGTTATCATAAGTCACCTGAAGGCACACATCATCATCATCATCAACAACAACAACAACAACAGTAATATCAATGGGATCTAATATCAATGGATCAGAACGCTTGTGGGGAGGGCCATCAAAATGTTCTCAGTTAGTTCACTTCAGTCTCTGGGCTTGCAAATTAACATTGTTCAAAAGCAATGTGTGTGTCCTAATGCTTCATGTTTGGGCAATGCAAATATTGATGTGTGAATGGGAGATAACGACTCCTGTTATGCCAGGAGGATCAAAGTTCTCTGTCCCTCAGCATCTTAGGGCCTTTCTACACTACACTGTTATAGTACTATTATTCCGTTTTCAACATCCTGTGGAATCCTAGGATTTGTAGTTTAGGAAGGGGCATTCAGAATTCTCAGCCAGACATTTCAGTAACTACAAACCCCAGAATTCCACAGGATGTTGAAAGTGGACTAATATCAATATAACCATGTAGTGTGGAAAGGTCCTCAGTCAAAAGTAGGACACCTGTTCTTAACTGTTTTTGCTCTTCAAACAATATGTCTATGGTTCTAACCATTTTAGCCTTTCAAACTGATTTAACCTTTGTCTTGTTCAATATGATTTTATTCTGCTTGATTTTTTTTCTTAACCTGGAATTGTTTCTACCATTTTGCCTGTACAACATCCTGAGGGCAGGATACAAATATTTTAATCCATCAGTCGATCCTTGAGAACAGGAGTGAGAATAAAGCTGCCCTGGGCCATATGCAGTCCTTAAATCTAGCCTTTTTGCAACATTCAGCATCCCCTGGCTCACCTAGCCCTTACCCCTCCCTTTCCTCCAGTGGCAACCATTAGTCTCTCAAATACGTAAAAGGGGCCCCATGGGCTGTTTCATATTAAATGAGAAATCACTTTTGAAAGCTCAAAGTGGTCTCCCAGTGACTTCTGGTTCTGACTAAGGGGGCCTTTGTGATAGATCATATGGCCCCAAGAAAATCGCAGCTTCAAAATATTAGATCCTGGGAAACTGGGTTTGAAAATACTTCTATTCAAAGCCATTTCAAAATTTTTCAAGTCCTCTGGTAGCCTCATTGACCAAGATAGGCACAGCCAACTCTCTAGGCATTATTGCCGATGTCACATTATCACATTCCTCTTGCAAAGTTATGGCAGGACAGTTGTAGTACCTTCTACAAAACTGCCAGACATGCCCAGGTACCTGATATGCGCAGGTGCAAAGGGACTGGCTGCACACAGTTTGCAAAACCTGGCAGTTGCTCAGATCATGATGAACCAAGAACAACTGCTTCTTCTTTTTAATTTGTATGGTTGCTTGGTTGCTTGGTTAGTTGCTTCCTTCCTTAATTAATTAATTACTTACAATTGACTGACTGACCACTACCATTCTCCACTAGCCAATAAATGGTTAGGATGGTGAGCAGCTGCAGCAACTTATCTGGGCTCTTGGCCATTGGTCCTACTTTTACTTCAGAAGTGGTATAAATTCATTCAGTAGGCACTAGAAGATGGAAAAGGGTGTAGTTTTCTTACAGGATATTGATGAGTTCCATTTCTCCAGTACACTCTCTCTCCCTCTCCCTCTCCCTCTCTGTGTGTGCATGCACTCTAAGAGTATTCTCTGGTTAAGCACCTTCCTGCATTGGATTGCAGTTAGTCCCATGATAATTTATGCTTCCATTTGTTTAAGTAGGGTATCATGCTGTTTACAGCCCAGATAACAGCCCAATACCATTTCCATCTTATCTCTCATAATCAAAAGAGTAAATCTATAACATTTAGTTATATTAAAATCACCTCTCTCTTTTTTCAGGATCTTGTTTTCCATACACCAGACTAATGAACTGTTTTAGTCAGACGCACTGCAAAAGCAATTACACACCATGATAAATGACTTCTTCAGTTTGGTTCCAGGTGCTGCACCTGATGCATAATGGGAAAACACGGAGAATAAATGAACAGTTTTCTTTGTACATAGGTTATGTGTGAACAAAATGATCAGAGCCATCTCTTTCTATTCCCCCAATCATTTTGCATCTACAATTAATGGGCATCAGATGCAGCAATTTCTGTTACAAGTGACAGGGAGCAGGGAATGAGGAGAGTGTGGATTTAATGAAAACAAAGAGATTGCTTGGGGATTGCTTGGGGAGACCATTTCTACTGGAGGAAGGGGTTTATATTAACTATGTCTGCATGAAATATTGCCATCATTCATGTGCTCAAAGGCTGGAGCTCCCACACATCGAATCCAGTATAAATACTTGCCACAAAAAAACAGAATAATGACACTTGGCACTGCACCTGGGCTTATTTTGTGCAGTAAGGTGTTGGCATTTTCAATTCACTATTGGCAAGTTGAGACTACACCAAAGTACCATTTACTTTAGAAACATTATACAATGTGGAAGTATGTGCAAACAACAATCATTTTCATTCCTCTCTTGTGGGAAATCCATATTCCAAAGCAGTGAACAGGATCAGAACTGTGACTATTTTATTTTATTTCATTTTATCTTATATTTCACTTTTTGTTTTTGTTTTGGTTTTTAATCCCAAGGTTAAACCAGCCGTCAAATAAAATACAATAAATAAATAGCCAATAAATTCAGTAAACCCTCTGTAAGCAATAAGCAGAGATATTCAATGCAGCATCAACTATCGATTCATAAAGCTTGATTACATGGCACATCTACTATGCACTGAAATATCAGTGAAGTTGGCAGCACCATTCCTTTGGGGAAAGGACATTCCAAAATCAAAACATCACCACAGATAAGGCCCTGTCTCACATCACCACCCAGTTTCCCACCTAATGGTGAGACAAGAAGATGGAGCTTACCCTCAAAATTAACAGCATATGCATTCTGGTACAGGGACTGGTTCTTCTTCAGATATCAAGTGCCTTTCTATTAAGCAGAAAGAGGGCCACTTCATTCTGGAGACCAAGCTGAAGAATTCAGCACATTTCCTGTTAGTAACCATTTGCGTATGTTCATTCATAAGTCCTTTCTATCCCATTTTTGTGTTAATTTGCATATCTAAAAAATTATACCAGCCAAACTTCACATACGCTTTATTTTTTTAATTAATTTTTATAAGGAATATATAAATAATACAATGTAAACAAAAATAATACAATAAATAAATAGTACAACATAGACATACATACATAAATCTGCATACATACTCTCTAACATTCAATTCCCAATCTTCCACATCTTCACTTAGCTTCTTGACTAGATTGTCCTTACAATAATATATTGCCTAAATAGATGTGGATCTATTTCCTCCCTTTAAACATATCAGGACTCTACTAATACAAACTTAAATATAATTCTACTTATTACTTTACCTCAATTATAGCTTTAAGATTTAACCTTAGTATTTATATAAGTACATTTGTATATTATGTAAATTAAGATAATCAAAATAAAATTTGATCATATCTCCTTTTTCAGTCAACAAAGCTCACTATCATCAAACCTCCCCATTTGCTTCAAAAATATTGTATAACTGGATCCCATTTCTTAACAAAGTTACCAAGGGGGATTCCTCTTAATAACATTGTCAGTTGATACATTGATGACATTTCAAACAGTTTTATTTCTAGTCTTCTACATTTAGAATTTCTGTTTTTTTTCCCCCAAGTTTTGGCATAATGAATTCTTGCAGAAGCTATCATATAAAATAAAATGTCTCCATATTCCATTTCTAATTCATCTTTTGGCATACGCAGTAAATACATTTGTGGTAGCGTGTGAAAGTGAAGACTCAAAATTTTTTCAATCTGCAATTGTATTTGCTTCCAATATTTCTTAGCTTTTCAGCACATCCACCATATATGATAGAAAGTGCCCCTTTCATTCTCACATACATTTTAGAGTAAATGTTCTCTCCAGACATGCTTACCTAAATGTATTGCAATTCACAATATATATTGTAAACATACTTGATTCCCCTTAACTGCCCAATCTACAAGAACTGCAAAGATCCACTGGATATCTTTCCATTGCCTACATTATAGGTTGTGAAGTTTAGCCACAGTTGTAATGTTCCAAGACCTCTGATCCAGCAAGAGTAGAGTGAAACCTATTTATCTTTCACTGTATCAGAGGTTATAGGGAATAAAACTGCCCTGTTACAAATACTTTACTGGCTACAGATGCATTCCTGGGCACATTTTGACATCCTCATTACAATTATGAATAGTATAATATATTATATTATATATATTGTAATATAATATATACAACCTAGATCCAAAGAAAGGCCACATTTAGCCATGCAAGTCTTCCTAGGTTTGAGGTTTGCAGGAGAGGGTTTCCTCTTTCTGCCACCATCTTCAGAGAAACATCTGATGCAGATAGAAAAGAGGACCTTCTTAGTGGCTGCTCCCAGATTATGGAACTCCCTCCCAACAGAGAGAAGGGAAGCAAGGACCTTTCTATTCAGATGTGCCTTCAATAGTTACACAAGCACTATCCTGAATGTGAATGTAGCACAACCTGTGTGTATAATGATTGATGTGTGTGGCTGACAATTCGTCATACAATTGCACAATGTACAATGGCTTACAGACAACGAGAATCCAACATTTCCACATTCACAATTTTCCCACATATAAAAAGTCACAATTGGATACAGGGGATGCAATCAATGCACATTGCTAAAAAAAAAAATCACTCTGACTGTACAGTGCAACTGACACATGTATGTAATTAACAAGATGTTGCCCTTTGTGTTTTTATTGGAAACTTTATAAACATATGACAGATTAATGCTAACGTTATAAATACTTTGGAAAGTACATTCATCTCAGCTCTGAGAGAAGAGTGAGATATTGTAATAACTGAAGCCCCTGTCAGAGCTGCTGATGACGAGCAGCAGCTGTTGGTCCCTGTGGCTCTGGCTGGAGATGAGTCCTGCAGCTCAAGAGCTCCCCCTGCTGCCATGGACCAAGCAGGCGCGGACGTCCCTCTGCCTGCTCCTTTAGAGCAACAGGGATCCGATTCTGTGCCTGCTCCTTTGGAGCAACAGGGATCCGATTCTGAAGAGGCTCTGCAGCCTGGGTCAATAAGCCCCCAATCAAGGCGGAGACTCAAGAGGGCTGTGCAAAGGGAGGCTTCCTTGGCTAAGTTTAAGAAGCGGTGACCGGACACACCTGTGCCTGGGGCTATATAACTGCCTGCCTGAAAGCTTTGCTTTGCTTTGCTTGTGGCAAACTTCTTACAAGCCCTCCTCTTGCCTGTACCTTGCTCCCAGCAACTGGTTCCTGATACCTTGAATTGATCTCTGGACTCTTGACCCTTGGCTTTGGAACTCTGACTATGGCTTTGCTTGGCGCTCTGGTAAATGAACTTCCTTGAGTAAGTGCTTGCTTGTCTCCTCCCGGCTGGACTTTGCTGGCTCTCCCACTCTCTTCTCTGGGCTGGCTCGCCGCCCAGAGTCTCTGACCTTGACAGATATAAATTAAATAAATATTTATCTTTATTTTATGGAGATAAAAAGTTTTCCAAGGATTTAGTGTTTTGTTTCTGATTTTCTAAGCAATTCTAAGCAAGCCATTCTTTCTTCTTGCAAGAACTGTGTCAAAAGTCAACAAGATAACTCACTGAGAGCATGTGTTTGTTTGCAGATGGAATGTTAGAATGATCTGTTCTCCCTTTTTTATGATAAGCAACTTGTGCACATTTTCTCTCCCTTTGGAATCTCTATTAAAAATCCTGATGTTTCTATAAACCTTGGTCATCTGATCAGATTACAGTTGCAGCCAAACTGATAGCACACTCCTGTGTATGTCTGTGACTGTTTCTCTGTGTAGGACTCCATCCCAACCTGATTTAAGGCCCAATCTCAGCCCCTTGTTTATATGCCTGGAAAATAAGGGTGAACTGATACTTCAGTTACTGAAAATACTGAAAGCAGTAGCTAATTGCTTGTTTGTTTGTTTTTGTTTTTTAAAAAGAGAAAAAAAACAAGCTGTGGTCATCAGCAGCCCATAATGGTCAGTAACATATATTGGGTTGGTAGGTGAAATGAGCATCAGAGATATGGATCTCCCTACCCTTTCTAACCACCTTTGAGGCCATTTCCACACCTCATCAGTTCCCGATGAAGTCTCACCATGATCCTGGCAGCACCTTTGCCAGGATGGAAGCACAACAGAAATACTCCTCCTCCGCACCCGACCAGCCCCCTGTGGAAGGAAGTGCAAGCGACACGCACCTGCCTTCTGCAGTGCAGCCAGCCTCTTTCCCATGCAACCCTGGGGAAAGAAGTGCATGACCGTGCTTCTGCTCCTTCTGCATGGCTGGAGGTGACAAGAACATTGTACAATCACAGGCATTAAACAGATTTCTTCCATTAAGCAAATATTCCATTATTGCAACATGTGGAGACATGCTGGCTGTGGGACTGCAACAACGTGTGAAAGCACAACCCATGGACCGCTACCATTGAGTCTCCCATCATGGGACTGCAACACCCTGCCAAAATGGCCTGATTGGTGTCAGGCAGGAATCTAAGTTCTTGACTGGATGCTGACGGAAAACTTAATAAGGTGTCTTATGAAAGTGTGACTAAGGCCCTTTTCGGATGGCATTTGCCATTCAAAAGGGTGCCTGGAGCATTGCGCAATTGTGAGGAGCGATCTGCATGATGCGCTTACAATCGTGTGATGCTCCAGGGCCTGGCAGGCACTGCTCGTGCACGTTTTCATTTTCGGCTTTCAGCCGAAAATGGTGTGTGATCGCGCATTGCTCCAGGGCCCCATGTGCACTTGCCATGCGTGAGGAGCCTCGGAGCTGTGACGGTCATGCTTCCTGCCCCAACACAGCCTGGGAAACTCCCAGGCTGCGCTGCAGAAGCTCATGTGGAGCTGAAGCAGTGGAGACGTGAGAGCCTCTGGCTGGAGGCTGCTCATGCGATCCCCGCACCGCAGTGCTGAAAAAAGGTAAGGTGTGGAAAGGACCTAAGTGTTATGAAGCAGTGCCAGATGTGGACTTCATACAATTCCTTTCCAATTCAAAGAATAAGTATTCTAAAAATATTTTCCTTCTTTGTGGAAGAGGCAGAAATAATGTAAGGGGAAAAAAGGCAACTATTTATTCTGAGTTAGGTCCCAATTGTTTGGTGTTTCTGGGTGGAAAATAACTGAAAAATGACTGTGCTCCAAATGTAGATGTATGATTCATCGATAGGCCAGGGGTTCACATATCATTGCTGACAGACACACAATGCCCTTCTGCTTCCTTCAGGTCACATACAACTTCTGCTCAGTGATTCATGTTGTACCATTTTTAGATCACTGTTTTCTTTAGAGATCAGTTCCCAAAGGGGGGGAATTCAGGATGTTCAGCAAATTTTCCTTATATATATTATTTCATTTCTATTTGTATGGTTTAAGAAGAAAAGTACAGGTGAAGAGACAATAAGAACAAATTATTCCTAGCAATGGATGAATCTGTCAGGTTTCGCTTCCTTACATATTCAGTTTATTAAAATCTCAACTTCTTTTCATCCTGTTTATGAAAAAAAAAGATATGCCTTATCTAAAAACAAATCCAGTAAGGGCTATTATAGTGCTATTATTCCACTTTCAACATCCTATGGAATTTTAGGGTTTGCAGTTTAGGGAGGGACATTTAGAATTCTCAGCCAGAGACCTCTTTGGCCTCAGTAAACTACAAACCCAAGAATTCCACAGGATGTTGAAAGTGGAATAATAGCAGTATCACTGTGTAGTGCAGAAAGGCCCTCAGACTCAGCCAACTGCAATGGCCAGCTTTGTTAGGCACAGCATTTATGGGACTATGTTGTACCTAGCTACCTTTTAGATACATATGTTGAGAAGCCTGAGAGAAAAAAGATGCTGACAACTGCATGACTAAATCCACAAAGGAAGAACCTCAGACTTTTAAAAGCTAAACACTCAAAACTCTCTGCCTGCACGGATGAGTTTGCATTCTTGCTCCTTCAAATGTTTTATATCTCACATTTTTTCATTTGTCATTCATGAAGAAATTGGCAATTTGGGGATATGCTTTTAAGAAGAAAAATGAAATTATCAGAATTCTTGTCCTTCCTCAATGTTCAAAGTCTGGAAAAGTTCCCTTTTTTGGACAGAACTCCGAACTCCCTGCATAGCAGAAACTGTATTTTGTCTGCCGTCCAGATAAGAGGTAAAGATGATAAAAGAAGTAGGAACTCTAATCCAGCACTAACATGGTTGAATACACAGAGTTTGAAACCCTGTCTCCATAGAGTTAAACATTCAAAGCCTTCGGCTTTAATGAGAAAATCTGCCAGTCTGGATTTCTCCCACATTTGAATTGTTGTTATTTCCATCAAAAGTATGAATAAATTTGCCAGCTTCAAAGAAATCATTTAGAAACAAAGCAAAATGAAATCATTCAGATCTAACAAATATCAGAGTTCTCCTAAATGCTGAAGACCTTTCCACCCCACCCCACCCACATTTAATTACAGTTTGGCTCAGATTCAGTGGGGTAGAATTTCAGTCAATCTTTTGGAGGTAATCAAGTTACTGGTTCCAGGGAATTTGTACAAGTCATTCTAGGCCCTTTATGAAGAGCTTAGTGCTTCGTGATGCAATAAACTGCACAGTGAACTTTGTAGGTCCACAAGCTTCAATGAGTTAAGTGCATTCTTCTTAGTGGAGATATTAGATTTGCATGATACAGGCATCACCATAGCAACAGCATATTTGAGTTTAAAATGAAAGAGAATGAGCACATCTCAAGGCTATAAAAAGATGTAAAATGATATATGAACACCTACCATATGTAGGGAGAAAGTGACTTTATACACTTTGTCTGAATAACTTACAAATCCCATATATGCTTGCTTTTCACTGCCACCACTTTGCCCTTGCTTTCTTTTCTTTAAAAGTTTGCAGTTATAGCTCTACCTCCTGTGATCCAGATCTAAGCAAGGTCAACACTCACTCGGACTTCAGAAGAAAGGTCTCTGTGTGATGGGGTGTGAAAGCTGTGCTTCACTGGCTGTGTCCAGCATTTACTGAAGTCTTGTGAAGAACAAACAGTTTGTAGATTGCACTACCAGGAGAATGTGGTAGTTTAATATCACTTGCCTTATGATTTTATTGTTGACTTTGCCAAATGATTCACTTTTGCACCTTGTGCTGACCCAAGATATTTTGCTATCTGAAGAGGAGCCCAAATGTTCTTCCTACTGCTTGGGCCAGCTTTTTAAAAAGTCTTGCAGCACTGCTCTGACAATAGCTCCTGCTTTTATTTTTCCTCACCATCTTGGTGTTTGTTGCCTAAACTATGTTGTTTTAGCCTACAGCAAAACAGGATCATTTCCACACCCATCTCCAGAATTTTGCAGGGGTCATGCTCTCTATTTTGTTCTCGCAACAGCCCTGCAAGATAAATTGGATTGAGAAATGGTGACCAATGACCCATGATCCAATGGGCTTATGACTGAGCTCCATTTGTGACTAGCAAGCTGGCATGCATCCTGTCAGTTCATTAACAAAAGGGTGGGTGCCATAACTCACTTTCTCAAGTCAGAAGAATAAGAGTGCCAAGAATCTATAGCTTCTGGAGCCAGTGGTCCCTTTGAGACCAAGAAGCAGGAAACTGAGGCAGAAGGGGCCCTACTTCCCAACAGGAGGTGGCATACATGGTACCATCATTTTCAGAGTGAAGGACTGGTGAGGAGAAAATATGCCAGTCCCAACATCTATTAAACAGACTAATTAAGTACCTTGTACCTTGAGACAGTAAGCTATAAATCTCCCAGCAACTCCCTGGCTGATTTGTTGCTTACAACTATCTGTCTTTGTTACTGGGAGTACACTTTGGCATTTGTGTTCTGTGGACAATGGGCTGACTACTATTTATAACTCTGTTTTACTGCTTTCTGGCTTTGTTTGTTTGGACTACTGACTTGTTGTACAACTTCTGGATTGGCTGATGGCCACTCTCTTGCTTCTCCCTTCATCCTCCTGGATAACCTGTGACTGACCTGGACTGGCTTGATCACCCAAGAGCTCTTCCATTCCAAGCACCTGCTTCCTGGGATACTTGCTGGACAGGGGGTGAACAAGGCAGTAGAATGGCTGAATGAGGATCAACAAACAGAACGAAATGGACAGAGGTTCAAAAAAGAGAGTATATCAAATATTAGATTTAAATTGCATACTATTTTTATAATTTCATGTCACAGTCTTGAGTGGATCTTGAGCAGTGGAATAAGGGGCTGGGTTTTCAACATTGTCTTCACTCCCATGTACTAAAGGAAGAAGTGAATATGGACAGTCACAAATCAAGTAGTAATTTATCACTGTGCAAATAGCCACTTGGTAAGCCTTTGATTTAAGTAGATATATATCTACCATTTCACCACATTTTTTTGCTTCACCCCACTAATCAAAGGCCTAAATTCTGTTAGCTCTCATTAGAATAGACCTATAGAATCAATGGGATTTATGTATGTATTGACATACAATTAAACAATTAACTGAATGACTCTACACTAGTTGGAGATAGCCAACAAGATGCCAGCCAATATGTAATAACATCTTCCTTCATACATTGCAGAACGGGATATAGATGAACAAGTTACCCTGGAGCTAGTTTCTTCATCTCTGTGATTCTTTGTAATGTCCTTCAGGTGTTAAGGTGAATTTTGTCTTGTATAATCAACTGCTCTCAATCTGCAGTAAAAATTTTCCTCACTATTCTTCAGACTCCTTTACAGAGAGTTGGTTGGATCCAGGTTTAATCAATTGGACTGAAGATAGCCATGACTTAACTCTGCTCCATTAATTTTGATGTGACTAATCTAATCATGACTAAGCCTAAGTCTGACCATACATAAAAAGCTGGACATTTCCTCATTAAAGGGAGAAATAGTTTTGTGAAGCATTTTTTGACTGGATTTTATAAACTCTTTCTTATTTTACATTTTGTAAAAACGTTTAAAAAGTTATGACCAAGATTCTAGATCAGTTACTTATGTTAATTATACTTAAGTAAGTAATGTCTTCTGGCCCAACCTCTCCTCATAATCCACATTTACCAAGCAGCAGCCACTGAAAGTGATGTTTTCCTGTCAGTCAGTTTGCAGCTGACTAAAATTTCCAGGCCCTTCCACAAGCAATCTCTGTTGCAATAGTCAGAAGCAGGATCTCCTCACACAGATCATTCACAGGGTGAAAACATCAGTCTCCTCCACCCAGATTGACAGGAGAAAAGACACACATTGCTCCCATTGGCTGTTACCCAATAAACCAGGATCAGGGGACATTTTAAAATATCTACATATTCCCAACAGTATTGAATACATAGCGATCATGAATATGAATCATTTACAAATGCATAACTTTAGGTTACACATTTATAACTTATAATCATGCAGTCCAGTCTATAATTTAAAAAATGTTGAAGTCTGGTGTTTCTTACCATGCTGTGTATATAAGTGCTTGGTACACTGGACATATGTACTCTCCTCACAGGTGTTAATAAGAATCTTGCCACCACATACAGTGTGTTTTTTCATGTGGCATTTTCCAGGCACCCATTCCTATGAAGTTTCCTAAAAGGCTGTGTTAGGTATCCTAGAAAGATACAAGGGGAAGCTAAGCAACAGATATTCTCGCATTTCACTAGAGTTTCAAAGCAGCACTGCACAAAGATGCCTGCACAAATAAACACAAGCTAGTCTTAGAGAGCCTGTTCAGTGTCCTCCTTAATGATACTTCATTCCATTGCCATTCCCACCTGGTTTCCCTGCCCAAGAGTCAGCCAGTCTACTAGAGCAACTAAACATGTTCAATCCCCATTAAGTTGTTCTGAGGTTTTAAAAGAATTTTGTCCTCCAAGCTCCAAACTTGCTGATACCTCCCTCATATGTGGATATGGTGCCGCAGGACTTCATATACAATGACAGTCATGGGTGCATGTGTTAGGGAGTGGGGTGGAGGAATAGAATTCTTTACCAAGGACAAAACAGAAACTGACGATCTCCCACAGGAACTTAGTTTTCAGCTTCAAAACTCACACTTAAGGCCAAATCATATTAAATTATATTTACCCAACCCAGGACAAGGGCTTGCTGAATTAGTGAGGTGACCCTTTAGATTGCCATGCAGAGTTCAAGCCCAGGCACTGACAGGAATGATTGGATTCAATCAAAGAGTGGGACAGAGTCATTTTGGATTTTGATTGCGCCAGGCAGGGGTCATGATGAGAAACAGTAGCTGCTCACCCAGGAGAAATTTAAAGAGAGCACCTACCCCATATGCAGCATTTAAGGGCACATTTATTAGAATTCAAGAGGGGGAAAAAGCTTTTTTTCTAAAAAAAGTTAAATTGAAAGGCAGTCGTATAAGTGTTGACCTACATTTCTCTTATTGCTTCACCTGTCCAATGAGTTTTGCATAGTTGCTGAACTAAAGAAAGGGGGAGACACCTAATTAATTCATTAATATATCCAGGGTTTGGATGGCCTGCAAGGTATCACTGCAATGTGATTTTTGGACTTTGCTATAATTGAGAGACATACCACACTTCTTGGATTCCTGCTAGTAGCACTGGTGGTGATGTTGTTGCTGCTGCTGCTGCTGATGGTCATTATGCTATTAATTCCAGTCAAATGCTGGGTCTAAACCAGAGGTGGTAACTGTGTTGTATACAGACCCCTGTATCACCCCTTCAGACTCCAACAGAATGTTCCCACCATTTTCACATCACTGGTAGAAAAAAAAAAAACACCCTAAAAATAGATAATACCATGCCCAGAGGCCTTCAGGTTGTAGTGCTTCATTTAACATAGGCAGGTGTGTCTATTTCACCCTTGATGGATGCCAAGCCTAGCTATAAATTTTATCCTCTCCCATTTTACCACATCATCCACAAGTGGCAAAATGACCAAGTGTTTGAAATAAATGAATTAAATTTCAGGGGTAATTTCAGAAATGATTACAGACCAGATACAGATGTATCTGTATCATCCCTACTGTAACACTGTGCTTCTTTTGAAGCTGCCAAAGCTCAGAGTTCTCTATGCTGACCTCTCCCTTCCACCCCCAGCAAGAGGGCTGCTGCTGATGTTGAACTTTCTCCATGGCTACAACAATAAAATCCCCCTTCCCAATTCATTTCACAATATTCTTAAGAAATATCCATGACAATAATCTTGTAAAATCCACATCTATACACTCCTGGCTGAAATTTACCATCCTGTTCACAGACATTGATTTTCATTTGGAGAAAGGAAGACTTTCCTACTACCACCCCTCCTGCATGGTGTGTGATTTTCATAAATTGGACACATTAATGACCAGAAGAACATGATCAAAGGCACACTGATTTGAAGAATGTGTTTTGGGACCAAGCTGACCTAGAACATATTCAGGGCCATAAATTCAGAGAGGATTAGGTGGGAAAACCTGATACTGACAGGTTTGTGCTAATCCTTTTACCACTTAGGCTGTTTGCATTCCCAAAAACAATAAAAGACAAACTGCCCAGATTGGTGAGCAATCAGAGCCCATCCCTCAATCTTATCCTATGGAGATCTTCCCTATGCGCTGTACCTGACCAAACATTGAGACATCGTTACAAGTCCCATCAATGTTTTGTCACTCTGGAGTTAAAAAATCAGACCATTCCAGATCCCTTTTGTCAATCCTGTGAGAAAGCCAGTGAGGCTTTTTCATCGCACCCTTCAGGGCACAAAACAGATAATAAAAACCCTACATTGACCCCAGCCTCTTGGAGTACTTTGGATATAGTATGTAGCACATATATACACTATCGCCATTTCCGCAGTACACTGTTATAGTGCTATTATTCCATTTTCAACATCGTATGGAATCCTGGAGTTTGCAGTTTAGGGAGGCACACTTACAATTCTCAGCAGAGAGTTCTTTGGCCTCAGGAAACTACAAATCCCAGAATTCCACAGGATGTTGAAAGTGGAATAATAGCGCTATAACAGTGTAGTGCAGAAATGGCCTGAGTTAGCATGTTCCCCTCTTCACATTTTCAGTTTAGCCACATAATAAATTTTAGGCCTCTCCCTAAACTGCAAAGCCCAGGATTCCATAGGATGTTGAAAGTGGAATAATAGCACTATAACAGAGTAGTGTGGAAACGGCCTATGTCACAGACTGCCCAGACTGCCATTCCTCTGCCATACCCTCAGGTGCTGTCTGACTCCCTCTGCTGTGACTCCTTCTTCAGACATAGTACCTATCACTCTTTCCATCCAATCTTTCTCTATACAACCTTTCCTGTATCATTTTCAGATAGCCTTGTATGATTCTTAAGACAGTCTGATTTCTTGTATGTTTATCAATTCAAATGAAATATTTTGTTTAATCTTAACTGGAGTTCTCTTTATAATTAGTACTGGTATACATAGGTGAAAAGATCCTACTATTACCCTCCTCTCACAGGCATTTGAGCTGCAATTCCTCCAAATTCTAAGGAGACACTGGCATTGCAGGGGGACCCCAATGCTTCCCACCTCTTAGGGTGACATTCCTGCCTATGAATGGAATGGTATTCTAGGACATTCTGGGGGAGAAGTTTACTAGTCACTAGTCTCTGTTTCAGAGTCCCAGCAAAAAATTTGCCAAAGGTTTTTATTTGTTTTTCTGGACATACTCACTCCAAATACTCTTTCTACAAACTCTTCCTAGACTGTTTAATTCAACTTTGCAGGGCAGAAAATATAATCACAACTGGAAGACAAAGTAGATAGCACCCAACTGTATTCTGAGCCATTTCTATGTAAAAAGTTTTGCTTCCTCAAAAACATTTCACAGACTGAAATGACCACATCAGGAGCTACTTCACACAAATAACCTCCCTATACAACCAAAGGACAGGTTTCTTAGTTCCAGTAATTTGGAACAAAAGAAACCTACAGTTACAGCAGCTTGATACCACTTTTGTTGCCATTGCTCCACCCGCTGACCCTGGGTTTTGTAATTTGATGAGGTACTTAGAATTCTGTACAAGAGAGCACCAGGACACTACAGCACTGGGAGTCTTCAGCAAGAATTCTAAGTACCTCTTCAAACCACAAATGCGAATGGGATTGAACCATGACAATTTAAGTGATACCGTCGACGAATGTCTTCTTATTTTCCCACTCTTGCCCATCACTGTCTTCTCTGGAGTGTCCTCTGGAGATTTGAGAAGCAATTCAATTTCAATGTTAATATAAACTTCTCTGATTTCTCATCTTTGAACCAATATGCAAACTTATGTCCTTACTACCGGAGTTTTCTGGAAATATCCTATAATATGTACAAAAATAGTTTGTATTATGAGAAATATTTGGAAAATGCACATTTTTGTGTGTGCCAACTCTAGATTTCTTAGTGGACCAACCTTAAGACCAGAAAGATTTTCAAATTCAGGACATATTTAGATAAAGTAAGCTTGTAAAATGATGGACCAAGGGAAGCTAAAATTTTACAGATTCATCCATGCCTCATTTTTTGCCTGTTTTAATTCTGTTCTCTGAAATATACCAGAGGATCTCTTTGTTGTTCTGAAAAATGTCTATCTTTTATGCCCACTTTTATGATCAGATGTGGGGAGGGCAGAAAAGATGTGAATTATTTTTTGTCCAAGAAGCATTCTCAAGTTTGTACATTCAGTAGCTCCAAATAATTTTCAAGTCTAATTTTCTCAGATGCCTGTTCCCTTTCAACCTGACAAGGAAAATTTAAGCTTTATACTCTATCCAGCATGTAAATGCATCAATGTTTAGTCTGGAAAAATGTGTATAATAATTCTTAAATCAGCCTATGACCTCTTACACCAGAAGGGATGACCTGATTCTTTCTAGTTTTCGGCAACCCCAACACCACTGGTTCACTGAAGTCCTTAAACCAATTTTTTTAGGGTGGGAGGAAGGAGCAGCTGAAAACTAAGAAGACAAAATCCTTTCACAGTTTGTAGAACAGCTGAAAGCAGTTGGTGAAAGGTATATGAATGTGGCATTCAAATATGTATTTTAAATGACCTATTCAAATTTATATCTTCTGCTACAGCATTCCACAGAGGAATGTTTTACATGGCTGGCCTTTTATATTTATGCTTGCTCTGCAAGTTTAAATGAGCAAAGGAAGATACATATATATATATATAGTCTGCAAGCGAACAGAGCCTACGAACAGTGCTTTAAGATAGTTTTTCTTTCTTTCTATTATGTGTCTAGGCAAACTGGAATAACGAATACGTTAACCCAGTCTCCATTCTACTCTTTTAAAGAACAATACTCTGTTTGTTTCTCTTTCTCTCTCATTTTTTTTTCTGAACAATTTTGGTTTATTCTGCTTGCGTGGATATATATAGTTAGGGATAAGGAAATCTGTCAGTTTCAATTTGTCTTGTTGTTTCTTCCCTGTTCTCATTTTTTTTTCAAGTCTGGAGTCATTCAGCCTTGTCTCCATTGATGGATAGTGCATGTGTACAGCTGCTAGCAATTTCAATTAAGGAGCAAAGACAACAATAGCCAAAGAAGTAAACTGTGGCCATTTCTACACTACACTGTTACTATTCCATTTTCAACATCCTATGGAATCCTGGGATTTGAAGTTTAGGGAGGGGTGCTGAGAATTCTCAGCCAGAGAACATTTTGGCCTCAATAAACTACAAACTCCAGGATTCCATGAGATGTTGAAAGTGGAATAATTGCACTATAGAGTAGCGCAGAAATGGTCTAAGACTTTAGCCATTTCTGCACTAGGCCAGCCGGCCCCTCCCAAAACTGCAAACCCAAGGATTCCGTAGGATGTTGCAAGTGGAATCATAGCGCTATAACAGCCTAGTGCGGAAATGGCCTTTATTGTAAGAATTAAAGACAGAACAGATCTCTCAGGGTGCTAAGCTGACACTGAACCAAGTTGATTTCACTTTTGTAAAAGTGAGAGAATAAGGGGGTGGGAAGAAGATCTCCAAAAGCATCAATTTTTATGTGAAAGGATAAATTAACATCTCAGAGAGGTTACTGCGTCATTGAAAAATACTTCGCTTTATAACTGCTGTCCTCATTCAAGCATCTGAAATTCTTTATGGATGATTGTTGTTGCATTTCCAAAATCTGTATCACTCTGTAATTTTTTTTTTGGGGGGGGGGGAATCTGCATCGAAATCATGGCTTGCGTCTAGCCCAGGTAGCTTTGTGGGTGCTTTGTGTAGCCTGATGGAAGAGGCAGGCAGCATTACTGTTGGAAAAAATCCAGTATTCTCTCTCTCCCATCTTGTTCTTAGAGCAAGTGGGCATAGCTAGCATAGGGTTTCCTTTCTTTTTTGCATGCCAAAGCTCCACCGTTTGCCTTTCTGTCATTTAATTGTATGATCATAAATACCTTTGGTGTTCAGGTGATCAGATCATGTGACCCAGGACAGTTGCTTGGGTCATCAGTCTTATAAAAGAAAGAGATCCCTCTCTTGACTCTCTTCTTCTCCTCCATTTTTCTTCCTCTTTCTCCTCTCCAACCATGCTTTGCATCTCTATCAGAAGATGGGGAGTTAAGAATGAAGCTACTACTATTCATTAGCTAGTTATGATGTAGGCTCCCCAATACATATTACAGCATCTGTATGGGCCATGATGAATGAAATTAAATGCAAGGTTTTGTACCAGCATGTTCAGATGCCACAGGCATTGTTGGTGTAATGGGCTCTGGACCTGTCTCCTGCTGTTGAGTAAAAAAGGAGACTTCTGAAGTTTATCTAGCTGCCACCAACCACTACTTTAAGCTACGTGACTCTAAAATGTCAGGGAAAGTTACTGAGGGGGTTAATTTGCACTTTTACCTACCTCTGACTCTGTAGAGACTTTGCATCTCCCTCTTGTGGAAGGTGAGAACCCTATACAGATATGCGTGCACACACACCCAGCAATAGCACATGAAGAGACCATAGAAAAGAGGAGATCTTTAAAGGAAAGCTCATTCTAAGCAAGCAATCTTACGTTATCAAAAGGGTATCTTGTACATAAAGGGACCTTCCTTAAGGTGTTACTTAGGAGTATTTACAACCAAAGTCATTGGCCTTTTCTGCACCTTACCTTTTTCTGGCGCTGGGGTGCGGGGATCATGCAAGCAGCCTCTGGGAAGAGGCTCTCGTGTCCCTGCTGCTTCAGCTTTGCACAAGCTGCCTGCTCACGCGAGAGCCCTGCCTATTCCTTCCACAGTGCAGCCTGGGACTTTCCCAGGCTGCGCTGGGGCAGGAAGCATGACCGGCATGGCTCTGGAGGCTCTGCACGCCAGGTAAGTGCCTGCGGGGCCTGGGAGCTATGTACAATCACCCACCATTTTCGGCTGAAAGCCGAAAATGAAAAGGTGCGCGATCGGTGCCTGCCGGCCCCTGGAGCGTCGCGCAATTGCGAGTGCATCGTGCAGACCTCACAATCGCGTGACGCTCCAGGCCCTCTTTCGCATGGAAAATGCTGTGCGAAAAGGGCCATAGTCAGTCAAAGTTAGAATAAACATAGGCCCTAACATAGCTGAACATTCCTATTCTATTTACAAAGCTGATGGTTTTCCGGGTATCAGATGTTCATAGAAAGCTGGAAAGCTGGATTCCTGTGTCCGGCCTATGACTAAGCTTCCCTAGAATGGTAAGACAGGCAGCACCCCCCTACACACATGCACACACACACACACTTCCATTAGTCCCAAAGTATTGCAGATCATAGTCATAGTCTTTCTCTTGTGCCCCATGGCACCATGTTTTTATAACGTCTCAGTAACATCTCAAAGTTCCCACTCTTATCCTCAAACTGCTCATCTTCAGATCAATTGTCTCTCATGATCTCTGTTGCTCCTCAGTGATGCTGACCTCCAGTAAATGAAACTTAAAACTATCACATCTTTAACCATTTGTTTACCTGGAGGAGACACTATGCCCCTCAGGTGTGTTGTCCAGATAATGAGAAGAGCCCATTATCACAGATGGCCTTGACTAGACTTTTGAGGGCTAGGTAGAAATTTTGCCTCCCCTCTGATTTGAAGGGGTGGGCCTACTTTGAAGCAAGTAGAAGGATTAATGGAAGGATAGAGGAACCATGAAGCAGAAGGACCTGCTTTGACTAAAGGTGGCCTGCCAGTTTCAAACTGAAGGCATCAAACTTGTAACTTGGAGAAGAGTGGTTCATCCTGGATAGCTTAAAGGAGCAGGTCCATAAGGAATCTTTTCACAATAAATGTGAATATGGAAGGATAATGACAACTGGTTTTATGTGTTGGTTCTGGGGTAGGAATTTAGGTTCATTTTAAAATACAGACCAAAGGAATTTACCTCATAGCTCCACTTAATATTTGATGAAAGCATTTGTGCATTTTTACCCACATGCATGTGTGTGCATATAGTTTTATTTTCAAGGAAAAAATCATTAAAAATTAGAAAGAATATAAAACTCTTAATAACCCTTAATAATGCTTAACATTTCTTTAGTACTCTTTTGCTAGACACGTTCAAATGTAAGCTCAAGATTAGGGTCATGCAACATTTCTGAACAATTCTACTAGCTTTACCAAAAAACCTTTCCTTAGAGAGGAAGATATGTTTCCTTTGTAATTAGCCTGAATGCTACAAATTAGAAACTCACATGACAATAACCATATTTTAATAAAGGGGTGGGGACTCTTTGGTCCTCCAGATTTTACCAGACTGCAATTCCCAGTAGTCCTAGCTTGCATAGCTAATTGTGAAGGATTCTGGGAACTGCAGTTTAAAAGTTCTGGGATGTGTGCACAACTTCCACCTCTATATTAATGTCTGCTGGTATATGATGTTCACTTCACAAGCACTGGCTAGAAGAAAGATGCTGGGATTAAACAAGATAGGTACACAATTGAAGTTTTTCCTCTTGTATTTATAATTTACCTTTAATTTACTTGTTTAAATACATTAATCTGCTTAAAAATTTTTAATGTTACTGACCTGAATCCGATTGCTTACTTCCAAATAAATTAAACCCACTGAATCAAATGTTGACTTAGATGTCAACGCAAAGGTAACTCTCATTGATTCACTAAGTCTGCTCTAGTTGAGCCTAAACAAGTGAATTTTGGCCACTGTGTTTTTGGTTGTACCTGTTTTGTTTTGTTTAATTTTAAATCATGTTGCTTTGGGTCCTGGTACTGGAAGAAAGGCAGGAGATAGATGATATAGATATAGATATAGACATAGATACATACATACATATACATATATGTACACACACACACACACACACACACACACATAGATAGACAGACAGACAGACAGACAGACCGACCGACCGACCGACCGACCAATAAGGAAATAAACCAATCAAGCAGGGCAATGGTCATGTTCCAATGAGCATTGTGCATCAGCAGAAAGCATACACATCTTTTCAGTATCTGTCTTCAACTATGTCCCATTGTGCACATTCAGTTTCAGAGGTGCCTTCAAAACAATAAGCTTTTCATCGGGGTGTGAGCTTGGATCCAAGCCATTGATCTTAACATGTTCTTCAGAACAACAGATTCATAGCCCCATTCACATATTGGCTTGCATCCTGTTGGTGACATCTGGCTGTGTATTCAACTTTTTTTGTTTTTTATAGAGGAAGAAATTCACTAACATGCTTGTACAGTGATCAAAACCACCACAAGGCTTGCCATATTCATGTGAGGACTCCCTCCCTGGCCATTTAGTGGCCACTGTAGACAGGAGGCCATCAGAGAAACATCTGGTTATGTCCTGTACCCAGATGCAGAACAACAAATGCATCCTCCAAGACATCTTGGGTAGTCCTCCAGAGATCCTAGAAGATGACAGTGTCCTTCTGCTTTTCATTAATGACACACAGCCAGACACTTCTCTGACACTCCCTATGTTTCACCAGCAACTAAAAAGGCATGGAGATAGGCTATGCTGGAAGAAAAGGAATCCTGCAGGAAGAGACAGGAGACATTTTTCATAATTCTATGGATGTCACACAGTTTCTCAGGTCTCAGCCATGGCTTTTCTTAATGGAATCACAAAAGAGTTGAAAGTGGCCACAAGGACCATCAAGTCCAATCCCCTGGCATGCCAGAACACACAACTAAAGCATTCCAGAAAGATGACCATCCAACCTCTGTTTAAAAATCACCAAAGAAGATTGGACCACCCTCCCAAATAGTCTATTCCTATACTGAGCAGCTCTTACAGTTAAAATGTTCTTCCTAATATTCAGGTGGAATTTCTTTTCTTATATTTTATACTCATTGGTTCATATTCTAGTTTCACTAGCACCAAAAACAAGCTCATTCCATTGTGAGTAAAAGAAAGGCAATCTCCATTATAAGCCAGGAGGTAGTCACGTACATAGGAGTTCTAGCCCCCCACTTTCCCGTCTGCTGACTCATCAGAACTCTACCTCACATTGCCCCCCCCTCTGGACATTACCTAATATGGTACAGGGGGTCTATGGTTGGTTGAAAAATGCCGCAGTGGGTGTGTATACTGTTTGCCTGGGTAAAAAGGCCTTGCCCCGCCTCTGGCCTTTGTTCCCGGACCTCCGGCACCCTGCTGCAGCAGACTCATATTTTTTTTACTTTTATACTTTTGTACTCAATAAATCTGGCATCTAGCCTTTGAACCAAGAAACGTCTGGTCATTTGCCTGTTTCTCAGAAAAAGCTGTCCTTCTTAAGGGCGGAGAAGGTGATACCATCTCCTACATGAAATCCTTTCAGATCTTTAAAAATGGCTGTCAAGGCTACCTCTCAGTCTTCTCTTTTTCAAGCTAAACATACTCAGCTCCCTAAGCCATTCCTTATAGGAATCCCAGAATGCAGCTTCTTGAACTCAAAACTGGACACAGTATTCCAGGTGAGGTCTGACCAAAGCAGAATAGAGTAGTAGCATTATTATTTCCCTTAATCTGGACAATCGTTACAATCTGGACAATTGATTTACTTCAGTCTGAAGTGATATGAATGTTAATTTTAATTTGTTACTTGACTTTTTCACTTCAATAGTTCTGTTGGCCGTAATGTGACTTTTCAGCTTTTAAATGAAATTCCATGATGTCTCACCTTGCTTTTTTCAGATGGATAAGCTTGCAAGAACTTTGCTGTTTGATTAAGTCATGCATGAAGTAGTGGGGAAAAGTAAGACAATTGTACATTTAAATGGCTGCTAATTACACCCTTCTGACATAGTTATTGTATGAGAAGCACACTTAGAATGAAACTGCTGCACTATCTAATTGAACTCAAAAATATTTCTGACATTTTAATGAACACACCAATTAGTTTTATTTTACAAGTCTTTCAAATGAACCACAAAGGATTAGAAAATGACATTCAAGGTCTGTGTATAATTAAATTGCATTAACTCAGAAAGGTGGAGGAAAAGGTAATGTCTTCTAGGAGTACAAAGTATGTAGGACACACATGAGCATTTAAAAATGTCTTGGAGTAAATAAAAAAAAATCCAGTCTTGCAGCTGTTCATCTAGAATAGGCATTGATTTGTGTAGGTGTTTTGTAGTTACTTTGGTAACTATGGAAACATTCCCCAGTATCTATTTGCATTATCAGTTACCATATTACAAACTCTTCAACTGCCCTGACTTGGCAGGGACAGTCCTGGTTAATTCTCCATCATCCCACTTTTTCAGCTGCTTTTAAAATGTCCCATTTTCCCTCTTCTCTCCCAGCTTTCCCTTTTAATTGCTTCAAACTGAATTCAAAATGCAAAACTATGTTGGAATTACATTATGATCTTTTACACAACATAACAATATACCTAGCTATGTAGCAGAGGTGCTAAGAAACCCAGTTACTGAATTGCAAAGATATGTATCTTTGCAAATTGCAAATCTTTGCAAATTGCAAATTGCAAAGATATGTATCCGGGAACACTGGCAAGAGTGTCTGACAAGCATTGGTATCTGATACTTATTGGGACCAATACAATGTGCATCTGTCCCATTCTATATTAGGCCTGTTGTGCACCTGGGACCACTGTGCATTAGGCACTGTACCGCCCCTGCTACATAGTAATGCAACAGATCTCCCTACTGGATATAGATGTTGTGCAACTGCACAATTCTAATTCCTGGAGACATAATTCCACTTACAAACTTACAACACCCCAGCAAGCTGGCCATAGTTTGCATTCAATTGAATTGGGAGGGAGAGGAGAAGGGACATAGAATCTTGGCCTTTCAAGAAGGCTCAGACAAAAACCAGCTGCTGTAGCCTCTCCTGGCTTGTGTGCCTTCATTTATAACTTTTGCCATCTTGACCACATTCTGATGTTGCTTAGTCAAATGCTCCCCAGTTTTTACCTATGAAATATTGGAGAGTATGCATATAAGTCACCACCAAATTTTTCACACTTTGTAGAGCTTTCCCTCAAAAGGTATCTCAAGGCAATTGTAGACTTTCCTGACTAGACTTTATTATCAGTAGGTCAGATCAGATGTTGAATGTCAGCTCTGTGACTGAAACTTCTCTGCTGTGTTTTTCTTGAGAAGCAGATGCTGGGATGCTGTAGTGAGGGAGGTAGTGATCCAAGTTGTCTTCCCCCCCTTTTTTTGTGTTTGTATGAAATTATTTCCTACTAAACCAAATCTGTTCCTTTGAACTTTATGTCAGAAGGTAGTCCAAATCCTTTTGGCTTGTTTTTTTCCCCCCCTGTTGATCAAGTTGTAGAGTTAGAAGGTGGAGAAGGAAGAGTAAATGAATGCTTTATTTGATCTGATCCAGTGATTTAATCATTGTAATAATTCTGAACTGAAATTTATTGCTTGTAATATATTCTTAACTACTGAACAGAGATCAATAGGTCAAAAATTAGAGCAGAAAATGAAAGGGGAAATTATCATTGTTGTCATTATTACTATTATTATTGTTATTTTAAAAAATTGAGTCCCTTCTTCAGTATAACTGGTTTCTTAATGAACAGGCAATCGTCATGTTAAAAAGGGACTCTTCATGCTGAGCTGAATAAAAAGCAGTGTTCTAAAAAACAAGGATTTGGCCACTCCAATTTCAAAGTAGCTCAGACAAAAAGGACCTGCTCACACTGCTGTTCTCTAGCTTATAACTGTCTCATTTTGAGCTTTACCTGGCACCTCTCCACAGCCCCCAGAGCCAATGCAAGGACAAAGATCATTACAAACAGATCTGATTTTTTACAGTACTTTTTAACTTGTTCGAATTTCTACAATAGAATAAAAATTGAAAAATTCTCCGTCCCTTACCCAGGGATGGAAAAACAAAACAAAACAAAACTCTGTTTCATTTCTTCACCACATTTTGAATATGAAGGAACTTGTGAGTTTTGGTAAAATCTTTGAAAAACAAAAAGAAAGGAAATTTTCCCTGGTTTGCATTGACCAGATTAAAGAGATAGGGTTATTCCCAACATGCCAAGCAACTGTGTTGTACCTGCTTGTACCCTGCAGGAAAAGAAATGTTTGCCAGCTTAAAGCTCTAGTACAATTTAATATGAACACAGGCATTCTGACCCATATTTTTAAGAATCAAACACTCAGGATAGACAAATCAAGATAGACATTTGTCCTACTTAAAAAAAAACAACCAAAAACAATCCCACTCAACTTCCTTCCATACTGAACACTAAAATATGTGTGTATCTGGGTTAATTTCTCAGCAAAAATGAATGGAAATAAAATTCTTGCCCTTTTCTACCCTTGGTTTTGCAATGCTTAATCAACGGAATAACTGATTAAAATTCTCAAAAGAAACACTGCTGCTTAACTCCAGATGTGATTTTCTGGTCTAAAATGCTACAGAGTCACTTATGTTGGAGTAAGAGTAAGCAGAAGAGAAGATACAACTAGAGCTTTTCTGTTTGCTGCTTAAATCTGCAAAGGCAGCATTCTTTCAGTAGGGGCACCTTCCACTTCAGTTTTCTTTGTTGGTGTTGTTAAAGTTTCTATGGTTGGCCTTTGTAAACCTTTTGTCAGTGGCTAAAAACATACAGCACAATCATATGCACATCTATTCAGAAGTACATCACACTGAATTCAGTGACACATACCTCCTGGAAAGTATTCTTATGTCCTTTGATTTTGCTGCAGTTTTACCTGATGGATTTTACTTAAAGTAAACATTTTAAATGGGATGGAAGATTGCTGCTAGCACAAAAGTCATAAAGACTTTTGACACAAGCCAAAATCTGTTTTAACAGTCACTCAGACAAAATTTTAAAAAATATTTGATGATTTTCTATCTTTATATGTTCAAAGCTATTCTTACTTTTCTATTTTTAAGCTATTTTAATTTATATTTGTAGAGCACTTTAACCACTGCAATCAGATGAAATTTAACAGAGACAAAATTGAAAAGAAATGTATAAACCTTTAAGATATGTAAATAAAAATAACCAAAGACAGCCACAAGTCAAACTTTTTAGAATATTCTTCCATTACTAATATGAACTGTAAGTAGAGCCTTAGCTCTATTATTTATTGGACAAGCTCTTGGATTTTTATAATCCATAACTCATACTTTCAAACTGATTTGCTGCTGATTCCCCAAAGTCATGTAAGAAAGGACGTGAAGTATTGTAATCTTCAAAACTGCTTATAAAATTTCCCATTTACATGCATGCTGTCCATACACCAAAGCCATTAAATATCATAAATGTAGAGTTAATGTCTCGTTTCTAAAAGTTATGTGTCTTAGTAATTACATTAAATGACTTTCAAAGACTAAATTTCCAAACTCTATTGACAAAGCCGTCAAGAATAACTTTAAATAACCTTATGCTTCATGGGCACTTGAATGAGTCATCTGCTAAAGCAGAGCAGAGAAAGGAGAATGGGAAATTTACTTTAACACTTGTAAAGTATGCCTCAAAGCAAACTGCAATGCAGACTCCATTCATTCTCAGGTAGAATACTTTTTCATTCATTCAGAAACAGAATACATGTCAGAGAGGAGCAGTCCAGCCTCGTGCCCTTCATGTCCACCCTTTCTGCACTGAAGGTGAGGGTCTGAATAGACATTTCAGCTTCCTTCAGCTGATGTGCTCACAATCCTCTCAATAAGTGATAACCTCAATTGATCAGAAACATGGACAGCATGGAGCCTTTTCTTTTTCTAAATGCTGGAAGTGGACTTATCTGCATATAGCTGTGGCCCCCTGAACAAGACCTTGAGTCTTTCCAATGGACTGAAATGTGTCAGACTTTTTTCTTTTCTTTTCATCGCTTTTTAGTATATTGAGGTTTGTCTCCTGTCATTCTTATAGCTAGGGAGAACAACATATGGGTGCACACCGGACCCCATTTTTTAGTAGTGTCTGGCACCTTATCACTGCTGATGAATGGAAACAAGGTGTACAGGGAGCACAAACCTATTTCAAAGCAGAGTCAGATTCCTAGATGTTTCTTGGAAACACAATTCTTTTTTAAAACAAAGTACATATTCCTTGCATTTGGTTTCCTTTGGTTTGGTTGGCCAAATAAAATTGTGCTCTAATGGGTGGTGAATTAAGGCAGTGCAGAATTAAGGCAGTGCAGTAACGGTAAGGTGACTTCTCAATGAGTTCTGGGGGTGGAGATTACCAAAGTGCAAAGATTGCTCATCTTTTGTGTCTAAGGTGCAATCATACTCATACTCATAGGCTGTTGTGCGTTTTCCGAGTTTTGAGGCTGTGTTCTATTAGTATTTTCTCCTGATGTTCCACCTGCATCTGTGGCTGGCATCTTCAGAGGATATTGCTCATACTCACATATTCTAAGTCCTAGCAAGTCTAAACTCCATATCAACACAACAGCTCATCCACTCTAGGATCACCATCACCATTATCCCAGTTCCTGCACAAAAATTGAGGGTCCATTGAGTGAGCTGTTCAAGCATGGCTAGGGCCAGATGTCACTTGGGACAGACTGATGTTTATCATGGCAGGGTAGCCTCAGCATGGTTGTTGAGGTGTCCAAGCACAACAGGCTGGGAGTACACCAATATTAACTTTGAGATAACCCCAGGTAGATCAAAAAGAGAGATTGTATAGCAGAAGTATAAGTGGTAGACCAAAAGAATGTTGATTAACTAGGGATGGAAACGGTATCCAAAAATATGTTTCAAAAGGTCAGAATATAGTTTCCCAAGTGTCAGGAAAACCTAGCAAGAAGGATCCTGGACTGTTGAAAATATTTGTAGTTCAGGACTTATTCTATGCAAAATTCATACTTTTTTCATAGAATAATTTGCTGTGTAGGAAATAGTGTTTCCACACAGGAAATATTGTTAAAAAAATGCAAATTTTAGGCCAAATAAGTCCTGAACTGAAAATAGTCATAAAATACTGCAGTAGGAAAAAAATTGTGAATGAACAATTCAGTTCATTGCTTATTTTGAGAATGAAATTAATGAAGAATTATATCATAATAATTAACAGATATTCATTTTAAAATGGTTTAATTTGAGTGAAGAAATTCAAACCATATGGGTGTTTCGAAAACAAAACTAAACCCTTAGTGCACAATCCATCTGTTTGTAACTGTTGCTTCACATTATTTGTGCAGGGAATTGTACTCAGTGCAGGCTTCTTTCGTCCTCATTTCTCTAGTCTTTCATTTTAAAGAGAGGCCGTATATGAATGCCACCCTCAGATGCATTGAACCATCTTTCTTATCCCCAAGGTCCCAGCTAAAATGCATTCATACTTACAGCATACTTGCTTGTTTAATGTTAGGCCAAATGAAAGAACTAGAAAAAACTGTGTTCTTTTTGTTGAAGAGATTACACTGCTGAGCCAGTATCTCAGTAAACAGAATGACTTGCAACAAACTGAAAGCTATACTGAAATCATTGTGATCATAAACTCAATATTAAAAACTATATTTTTAAAGCATGGAGGTACTGGTTCTTTCCAAGGTAATGTATATTTGTTCATTTGTGTGTTTATATTCTACCCTGTCCCGAGGACTAAGCATGGCTATCAGAAATTTAATCTTATAAATGGATTTTTTTCTGTGTTTTTTAAAGGGCTTCATAATAAATATGTTAGATAACAAAAGCCAGCCCAAGAGAGGAAGAGCAGGGCGGAGAGTGGAAGAGAAACTGAATAGACAGAGCTGGCATCTTCATCTCCCCCCACCCCCACTTTGCATTTCCAAAACTGTTCCAAAAGATTGAAGGTCTGGAAACAATGCCCTGTGAGGAGTGGCTTAGGGAGCTGGGTATGTTTATCCTAGAGAAGAGAAGGTTAAGAGCAACATGATAGCTATGTCTAAATATTTGAAGAGATGTCATATGAAGACTGGAGCAAGTCTATTTTCTGCTGCTCCAAAACAATAGCTTGAAACTTCAGGAAAACAGATTTCATCTAAACGTGAGAAAGAAATTCCTGAAGCTAAGAGCAATTCAAGAATGGAATATGGTGTCTCAGAGTGTGATAGACTCTCCTTCTTAGGAGGTTTTTAAACAAAGATTGGATGGCCATCTGTTGAGAATGCTTTGATGGTGTGTTGCTGCATGGCAGGGGGTTGGACTCAATGGCCTTTGTGGTTTTCTCCAGCTCTATGACTCTATGATTTTATAAGGATTTGGAGATTCTGCAGAGCAGATTTAGGACCACACAGGGCTACAGGGGAGGAGAGGCAACGGAAGTCCACCGCAGGACTGAAAGGTCACTTGTACAATGTTGGTGATAGCCCAGAATATTCAGATACTGTGCTAAGAAAAACACCTTCCCTCACATTCAAGTTTTTTAGTCCCCCAATATGAAAGAGGGAGGCAGAAGAAAGAACAACTCACATGGATACAGAAGCAGGTTGTGATGGTGGCTTTGACAGAGCTTGGGGAACTTATTTATTTTATTTTGGAACACCTTCAGCCATCATAACTCTTACCTTGCCAGCTGAAGGATTCTGGGAGCTATGCTTTGAAAGCATCGCTTGCCTTCTGACCATCTCACAATTCAAACAGAAACAGTTTAAAAGACTCCATTGAAATGTGCCACCCCAGTTTACACCCAATATTCATAATGTAAATTGCAGGCAGGGTTCAATTATTGTGGGCACCTGGCCTCCCCACTTCCCACTTATCAGCACTTTCATTTACTTTCCTTGCTGCTGTGCCATACTTTTTTCAAGAAAAAAAGATGTTTCATTCCTCTTCCTCTACATCACATGGGAAATATTACTTCTTAACTTTTGACTTTTTTCTAATTTAGCTTCAAGACGGATTTCATCAGAAGGAAGGTCAAATTAGAAAGCAGTACTTCATAGAGGGGAAGAAGGGTAACAGAACATTAAGAAAAAAATACCAAGATAGTCTATAAGTGGAAGCAGTAGAGAGTGGACAAATTGATATTGTTAGTTGAATATTTGAGTGGGATAATGGAGGCATGTTTTCTCGAAAAACCACAGCTATGCTTCTTTTGGGAACTAACATTCTCAAAATCCCCTGAAGAGTACTTATTTTCCCCAGTAACTCCAGGAAAAATTAGGCCATGCTGGTAAATCAAGGTTTATTGAAAGAAATACATTTCTGTCCCACACCCAGAGCTCAGCATTTGTATATTCTAACTAGCATATATACCCAGCGTTGCCTGGAATTTTATTTTCTCATAGGTAATACTTGTTAGAAAGATTTGAGATCCTGTGGCTCTCATTCTCAAGCTGTCTTGTCCAGTACCTGTAACTTTCCGCATACTCCCAAATCCAATCTGTATTCAGAGTTCTTAACATGCAGAGGTTGGATTCCTGAGGGAATACACTGCCCTCCTCTTTCTTGCTGCTAGGCCTTGTCTCCATAGCAACCAGCCAGAGTCTCAAGAGCTCTTTGTGGCTAAGCCCCCTCCCTAAACTGCAAACCCCGGGATTCCATAGAATCTTCTTAGGCAGCCAATCATATGAAGTCTTCACCTGACACAGACAAACAGACAAACTTTGACTTTTATATATTAGATAAGGAAGATGCCAGCTCACATTACACTACACATGTGTCAGGGTAACTTTCCACCCAAATAACATTTCTGGCCAGATTTTTACATTATCTTCCCAGGCATCAAAACTGACCTTGCTCAGACTACTTCCAGAATCCTCACTATTGGAAGATTTTTAACCCTTATGTGTCAGGGGAGAAAAGAAATGTTGGATATAACTCTAGCTGTGTCAGCTTGCTTTGCTGGAGGAAACTCCTTGAAACCAAAGGACAGATTTCTAAAGAAATGCAAACATCTTTCTAAGGCCAAAGAAGCCATATTACTGTTTCCTTCCTCTTAGCCACCAAAAGTAACTTTTCCATGTTCTCATTTCTTGCAACCCTTCTAAACCTTAGCAAAAATATTCCTTAGAGAAATTTCAGCATAATTTTGAAATTTTTATCACCCAAATCATTCTCTTTTTAAAATTGAATACAGTGGGTTAAGCAACTCATGTTAGCCCAAATTCCTGAATCTGTAAACTCACCCGATAAACTACCATGAAATCTATTTATCAATTCATTGATTCATTTTATATTCTACCTTTCTCTCAGTATGGAATCAAAGACAGCTTAGAACAAATTAAAACACAGTACAGTTAAAATCTATATAAAGTTTAAGACCCATTAAATAAACAGTCTGAACAATTAAAAGCACTACATCAAAATAATTTAAAACATATTAAAACATTGTAAAAATGATAAAAGCTTAACACACCCCACTGAAAAACTTCTCTGCTACTGTAACTTAAGAGCCTGCCTAGATATAGATAGATAGATAGATATAGATATAGATATAGATATAGATAAAGATATAGATATAGATATAGATACAGATACAGATATTTGCCTGCTGGTGGAAAGACAAGGGGAGTTAAGCCTTCCATGAGAAGGAATTCCATAGCTTAGGAGAGGCCACCAAGTAGTCTCTCTCTCGTGCCCTCATCAAACACAGCTATGCTAGTGGTGTCAAGGCTAAACTACATCAATTGCAAACTGGTCCCTCTGGTGATGTGGCAGCTCCACATTTCTCTTGACTGAGTTTGAAAAATCTGATTGCATGGTGCTGGACAATGACACAATCTGTCTTTGTGTATGGTAGCACTTCTGTCCCATAGTATGACTCATTTGCTTCCATTGTTGCTTTAAGTGGCAAGGCAGGATTGACTTCTCATTGCAGCCAATGATATACATCTGGTTTTCTCAATACCATACTCACAAACAGCAGCTGGTGGCTCCCATATATGTAATGTGATTATTCTGCTTAAGAATTTAGTTCAGACTCAAAAAGGGCCATCCAAAGTGCTGAATTATATCCTTCAGATAGGTTCAGCACCTCAGACAATTCCTTTGCAATTCAAACTGAAACCAGAGTGGATTCACCATGGAAGCCATGAACCACCATTGATCCCCATCAAACCCACAGCATTATGTTAAAGATTTTGCTGCTGAATTAAAAAACAAATTGACGTCCACCTATTATAAAGCTGACCAAAGTAGCCATTGCGTTTGCATCTGGGAACACTAGGCTTCCATAGTGGGCAAAGAAGTGGTTCTATTTCTCTTTCATTCTGTGTCTCTCTCCTAATATCAGCTGCCTAAGATGACTGCCTGACCTGCCTAGTGGCAGGGCCACTCCTGCTACTTGCAAGAAATTGTAGCCAATGAGAAGAGTTAGAAAAACTGTATCCTATACCAAGTGTCCCCCACTTATAAACAGGATAAAATTAGTATGAAATATCCCTACTACCTTGTGCCTTCCAGATGTGTTGGATTGTACCTCCTATCAGCCCCAGCTGGTCAAAAATGAGGGAAAATACACCCCAAAATATATGAAAGAAATCAGATTAGGACAGAAGAGTGTCACATTCTCCATGTGGAGGCTTTACATACAGGCCTGCCTTTTTTATGGTGTAGACTAGTGCTGAACTTACATACAAACAAAGCTCATATTTAAGGCTTCAGATTGTAACCCAGTGGATATGGTGCACTGTCCAATGCAGTTCCCCAGCTTTTGCACCTCTTCTAGACTCTTCTCCCCATCCCATGATTCCTAATTTTTGTGGTCAGAAACTAGAATTGCTGCTGATAGATACCTCGAGGAGGAGGAGTTTTTCTCTACAGCACACTGGATGATCTAATGGGGATTGGCTGTTTGGGGCTGGCGAAGGAGTGAATGTCCAGTCATTTCGGATTTTAGGAGAAATAAAGAATGCTCATTTTTGTAGGGGGCTGCACCTGCAGTGGCCACCTAGGAGGAAAAATTGGTCTCTTTCCACTACCTCTTCATTTGGGCCAGAACATGTTTTATCCAGTCCTGCACAGTGGGTAAGAATTCCATCAAGGGGGGGAATTTAAAAACCAACTTTCATTTACTTTTGAATTCACTATTTAAGGCAACTCTGATTTCCTTACAGCTCTTCAATACTCTGCTGTTTTCAAGTATATAGACAACATGATTAAACATATCAATGTTAGTTACAAAATATTCTCTCAGTGTAGCACCATCTTTTAAACCCTTTTGCTGCTGTTGTTGGTGTTATTGTGTGCCTTCAAGTCATTTCCAACTTAAGATAACCCAAGACAAAGCTTTCACCAGGTTTTCTTGATAAGATTTGTTTAGAGAGGGTTTGCCTTTGCCTCCCTCTGAGGCTGAGAGAATGTGACTTGCCCAAGGTCACCCAGTGGGTCTCCATGGCTCAATGGGAGGGATCAAAGCCTGGTTTTCTGAATCTCAGGCCAACACTCAAACCACTACATTATGTTGGTTGTATCCGTGTGTGTATGTGTGTGTGTGTGTGTGTGTAATGAACAAACCTATTTAACTGCAAGGAAAATGACTTTCTAGAGAAGGGCAAAAGAAGAATGCCTTTTTACAGGAAAGAAAAGTAATTACATTAGTTTAATGCTGCTTAATTTAAGTTTTATGACACCAAAAAGATTGACATTTCTGCATGTTGTGCAAAATCTGGTACTTCTTCAACACAGCGAGCCAAAAAAGAATACTTATAATCTACTGTGCCTTTGGCATTGCTTTTGAAATAAGGACAAAAGCAGAGTTGAGGGCTATGGCCTATTGAGGGCTTATGTCTTTGTAAGTAGATTTCCATATGTGGGAATTAGAACTGAGCAGTTTTGTAACATCCATATCCTGTGAGGGGCTACTGTTACATTACCACATAGCAGAGCCAGCAAAGTACCCAAAGTGTATTGTACACCAATGTGCATTGGACACTGAAGCACACTGCACACCAGTGTGTCTTTTACACTAACACACTTTGTGCACTGTTGTGCTTTGGTCTGATGCACATCACACATGATGCATATCATGCACTGAGATTCATTGTGCACTGATGCACATCACACCCCAATACACATCTTCACAATTCACTAACAGGGTTTCTTATCATCTCCGCTACCTACCTAAGTATATTTAAGTTTACATTAAAAAAGAGGAATGTAGGGATGTGTGTACACATTCAGCCTATGCTGGATGGGTTTACACTCCCCCTGAGGAGGCACGCTCACAGCTTCAGTGTGCTACTGGATTCAACACTAAACCTGAAAACCCAGATTAAAGTTTGTGCACCAGCTGTGCCCATTCCCTGAAACATCAGATCTGGCCATGGTCACACATGCCTTAGTTACTTCCTAGATCACTTACTGTAATGTATTCTACATGGGGCTGCCTTTGAAGAATGTTCAGAAACTACTGTTGGTCCAAACAGCTGCAACCAGATTGTTAACTGGGGCTGTGATCACACAGCTCCCTTGTTGCAGCAGGTCTACTGGCTACCAGTCTGCTTCTAGGTACAATTCAAAGAGCTGGTTATGATCTTTAAACCCTATACAGCTCAAAGCCAGGTTATCTGAAGGGCTGTATTCTCCCCAGAGAGCCAGTATGGTATAGTGGTCTGAGCATTGGACCACAACCCTGGAGACCGGTCAGCAACAGAAACTCATTGGGTGACCTTGAGCATGTCACACACACACACATCCCCAGAAAACCCTGTGGTAGGTTTTCCTGAGGGTCATCATAAGTCATAAATGACTTGGAGGCACACAACAACAAATTCCACCCTACAAACTAGCCCATGCTCTAAGATCTGCTGGCACTTCTCTCTGTCCCACCATCCTCAGGGAGTACATCTGATGGAAACGTGGGACAGTACCTTCTCAATTGCTGCACCCAGGCTCTGAAACTCCCTTCCCAGAGAAGTTAGACTTGCAGCCTCCCTATTTTTTTTCCCACAGTCAAATAAAGACTATTCCAACAGGCATTTGATAAGTAGCCATATAAGGTCCATCTTACACAATGCACTAGACAATACAATATTTCTTGTTTGGCTGATTGGCTCCAGAATTTGAGCTGAAAAAAAAATCCAAATAAATTACACCTTTCCGCCTTTCATCCTTTTACATTTTTACAGGATCCCTTCCATTCATGTCAATGGTCACTAATGTCAAGGACCAATAATGTCCATCTGTTCTCCATTTTGCTTCCTCCACCCAGAAAAGTTGGAGAGGTAGGAGCTGCAGAGGTTTGATAGGCAGAAAGGTTGGGAGGGATCTCCTTGTTTGAGCTTAGTATTCACTTTCTTTCCTCTCAAAGTGAAAGATAAAAATTCTATGGATGTCAAAACACTGCCCGCCCCCCACTCGAGACTAAGGATTGATTAATAGACACTGGAACTCTGAGCATTATTTCAACAGGACTTTAACTGTATTGTTCTAACAATTATTCTAATCTTAGTGGTAAAAATGGGGTGGGATGGACTGCAATTATAACCATTCCACTTTTTTTTCAGATGGACATCATTGTACGTAGCCTAACCATTCTATCTCCTTTCATTTGCCCTCTCCTATTTTCAATCAATTCCACTTCCCTTTGTCTCTTCTTTTAATGTTTTTGTACTTCCTTCGTGAACTATTCCACTTTTCTTTGCCCCCTCTCTCCTGCATTGAGGGAAGTTTGACCACCCTGTCCCATTAGTGATCTCCACACTGAGGCATCCCTAACAAATTTCTAAGGACCTCCAAAGTTAAATGAGCCATAGTTTTAAAACCACTTCCCTGGTTATGAAGGTTGGATATAGTTCAGTATCCAGTCCAACAAGAAAGGTGGATGCAGAAACTGCTTCCAGGCCCACAATTGCCTGGATGGACTGAAGAAACAAAAAATGGCCACTCACCTGTTTTTCCTCTCAAGCCACTCTTTACTGCCATCACAAAAGTGCAATTAAATCATGGCTTCAGCAGATTCAAATGATCATTTTTTATGTTCTTCAATTATACTATGTAGAGGACCACTACAGATTCATGTGCTGAAATACATAAAGGAAAATTATGTCCTAAATATAATGCAGCTTTTTAATCCACCTGAAGGACTAAAAGGACCTCATGTACTGATGTTTTATTGGAATGATGTATCATGTTCAGACTGTTCTGCTGCAGCTGTGCTATTGATCCAATCATATTTAATAATGCATCATGGGCTCAAAATTTATGACAGGTTATAGCAAATGTAAGTGAGGAGGCACAAATATAATGCACTTTAGACAGGTGTATTATACTGAAGCACTGAGCTGTATTTCCCGTAGACTTCTGTAAATGCACAGCATGCAACCTCAATAAAGAGGAGATGCTAAATTAGTCTAATTACAGGCTGTTTTTGCTTTGGCATTCTCTGGGCTGTAATGGCACTCCACTCCTACTCCTAGCAGCCTGCAGTCAGTTATATGGCTAGAAATGCAGGAAGACGATTATTATTATCATTAACTAGCAAAATGCCTGTCATGGTGATGGTGAGTGTGGGAAGCTGGAGGGGGACAGGGAAGCTGCTCTGTCTCCTGCAGGGAGAGATGAGGCATATATTTTGTACAGCCCCTTCTACTTACACACACAATGAGATCCACAATCTATTTATGTTCCACAGAGACATAGATATCAAACAGGAATGGGCAGCCGTTGCTTTCACTTCTTCTAAACCTTCACCATTGGCTGTGGTGGCTGCTGATGGGCCAAAAAACATATGGAGGATCCATCCTGGATACCTATTTATTTACTTCCCTTCCCTTCCTGCCTGCCTGCCTTCCTAAATTCTTCTCTCATTTTATGTCCTGCCTTTCCCTCCAGCAACTGAGATTCACCTGCCTTATTCTGAGAGAGGCCACTGGTCCATCTAGATCCATGCTGTCAATGCAGTTTGACACCAACTCTCCAGCATTCCAAACAGACATCTTTCTCAGTGCTGATCAGAGATGTTAGAGATTGAACTTGAGACTATTTGCATGGAAAACGCATGCTCTGTCCATGAGTTATAGCTACTGAGAAACAGTGGGATCCAAGCCAACCACATTCCTGGAGTGGATGGCAGATTTTACCTGTACTGTAATGACATCTCCAGAATTTAAGCTTGCTTAAGCTAGTGATTTTCTGCCCATCAGAATTAAGCCTAGACCTTGTTCCTTACTTGTAACCCTTAAATTTGCATAGCTCACCTTGACTTCTGCTCCTCTGTTTCTTTCCTGCTACAAACACTCATTCATGACATCTAAACTTCAATGTACATCTTTTAAAAATCATGCCTCACATAGGATTGCCAGATCAGAAACCTGAAATTTCAGAGCCAAAACCTAGGATCTAGGAACAACCTAGACATATTAGAGGGGATAGTCTCTGATGATGTGATGGGGGCAGCCGGTTGTGATGTCATTAAGCATAATACATTACACATCAACTACGACTCTTCATAACATGCCGGTCATATATATATAAAAAAAAGGATTGGCATCCCACTGCTGAACTGCAATGGGATAAGTTGGATTTACGTTATTGCAACTTGTGTTTTTGGTTGCTGTGGAGGTCAGAATTCTCTCTTGACCATGCAATGACCACCATCCCCCACCCTCCCCACATGCAGCAGACCAACAGGTCAGTAGATATTAAGGGCCAGTTCTAGCTTTGCATGTCTATCCAGAAAAAAACCTGACTGAGTTAATGAAATGTAACAGCTTCAAAATGCGAAGGATCTACCATACTCCGATTTTGTCCTCCCTCCCCCATAGACACAAAGAGGAAGAAAGTGCTCGAGGGAAAGAGAGGTTAGAAGAAGGAGGAAAATGATGAATGTGGCTAACCGAGGGTAAAAGAGAAAGAAGGCAAGAAACCAAAACAGAAGAATAGGAAGGAAGAAGAAGATAAATGAAGCCAGGAGAACTAAAGAAGGGACAGAATAAAGAGGGTGAAAGAGAGGGAGGGGGGCTGTGAAAGGAAGAAGAAGATAAGTCCACTCGGAGATGTAGAGAGGGGAGAAAGAAGGAAAGGTGCTGAAAGAAAGTAAGAAAGAAAAAAGAAAAGAAAAGGATAATTGTGGACAGTAGCTGTGGGTGAAGAAGGAGAAAGAGGACAAGAGAGAGGTAGGAAAAAGAATAGCTACTGGGAAGCAGGAGAAACAGGAGGAGAAACGGAGAAAGATAGTGAAATCAAGAAATAAAATGGGGAAAAAAATCAAATGCCTGAGCAGAGTTGAAGGGAACATGGAAAGGGAAAATTATACCAGGCTTTTTGCTAAAGGTTATAAAATTCATCTGGGCATCAGTCCTTAAAAAAAAAAAAGGAAAGGATATTGTACTGCAAATTTCAACCATTTGAGGCAAGAATGGCAAATGTCAGAGATTAGGACCTCATAGCTGGACCTCCAGAAGACTTTGCAAAGAGCCACCCCAGCCCCACTGCATCCTTACTACAAATAAATAAATAAATATTTTGCCCCCATGCCTTTTGTTGTTTGGATTAAAAAGGCTACCCTGGGCCTAAAATAACCAAAGGGGGCAACTGGAGGAAAGGAGAGACTTGGGGGAGGGGACACATAAAACCTGAGTAATCACAAAAAAATGGTTCTGAGGGGGGGTCACATATGTCCATCCCTCATTTAAAGTAAGGTGCAGAAAAAAAAAAGTGTATTTTTGTATAAAATAATGGTTCTGTTTGCAAAGATATGCTTTTGGCACAAAAGACGTAGAAACTTTTGCATGTCAATCAGCAGGAAGAGAACGTTTGAAGTTATTTGTTCTTTCCTATGACAATGAAATAAACAAAATTGACATCCCTAGTACCACACACTTAAAACAATGTTTCTTTGCAAGGTAGTTTTTATACGTTCGTAATCAATCCTATTATCCTGAGGCCTGGAGGACAGGAATCAAATCCTGAGACTCAAGGCTAGGGTATGGACCTTCTACATCAGGCATGGACACAGTGTGGCCTAAGGGCCATGTGCGACCCCTGGACTTTACTTTGGTGGCCCCTGACACTCCCACCAGTCTTCCAAAGCCTACCACATCCCTTTTTTAAACAAAGAAAAGAAAAAGAAAAGTACATTCAGGGGCAGTGTTTGTTCTAAAATCACCCCTCAAATTCTTGAAAACAGGATAAGATGGCCCCCATCCCCACAAGCTCCCCAGAACCCACTACACCTTCAAATACCTTTATTTTCTTCAGCAGATATTTTGAAAAGGCAACATGAAGAAATCCACATTTTACTTCTTGTTGCCATTTTGAGAAGGTCTATAAAGGAAAATGGAAGAATTTGGGCTCACTTGCAGGGATGTGTTCTGTGGGGAGAAAAGTGGCCCCTCACCCCTACACATCTGCCTATTCTTGTTATGTATCAGTTGCTTTTAGTCAGGGAAATTTGTACTTCGTTTCTAACAAAAGAAGTAAAAAAAAAAGAAAAGCAAATTCATTATATTTGGAGAAGCCATGAGTCTTTCCTTCTCTGTATTTGGAACGTCTTTCTGCTCTACAGAACCTTCCTCCTCCATTTTTTTAAAAGTTTGCTTGACTAGGTTTACAGAATAGAATTTCTTATTTCTGCGTTCCCATATACCCCATTACGTTTCTCCAGAAATGATTTCCTTTACAGAGAATTAACTTACTTGTGACACTCTCTTTTTGAAAGCACAGTTTATTGTTTAAGCAACTGACCTGATGGTAAAAAATTGAAATTATCTTTTATTTACAGTTTTTGTTTTCCATCTTAAAAGTATGCCAACATATTTATTAATGCTTTAGTTAATACGGGTCTTATGTGCCAGGAACACACATTGTAAATCATATTTATGCCTTATGAAAGCATTTTTAACTTGCTGCAATGCATTCAAGAAATGAAAATCACATCGCCATGGACAAGGCTAATTTGTTTTAAAATGGAGGTGATGCACTTTAAACCAGGAAAAAGCAGAACTTAGAAAGAGAGATTGACCTTACCAGGAAGTGATTTTTTTCTCGTGCCTACATTGGATTCAGAGCTTGGAATGTTATTTTTAAGGAAACCAATATAATTGTATGCCGAAGCTATCTGTAATTAGGGATGTAAAGAATACACTTTGTTTTTCTCAAAAGGCAGCTCCCAAAATGAATCAGTTAAAACCAATAAAAATTAAAAACATGATTAAAGTCTTCTTATTAAAATGAATCCCTGGAGCTGAGAAGCCACCACACATTATAGGATCTTTCTCAGGAAATGAATGTTTAAGATAAACATTTATTTGAGTTGAAGACACTGAGACACTGTGTCAAAATGTTTTAAAATGTTTAGCTTCCAATACATATTTCACATTCTACAAAGTTACGCCATTACACAAGATATTCATTTGTATAACAAATTGTCTTTGCATGAAAAACTTTTTTTCAAAGCAAACAGTTTTGATAGTGATTTCTGGATAATACTTTCTGTGTGCATAAACTTTTTTTTGGCAATTTTTTGTTTTTTGTTTTTTTGCAAAAAGTCTAGAAATGTGAAAAATCCTTTTGAAAATGCTCAAAAAAAAAAAACCCTGCTCAAAATTTTGCCAGTGAAGAGGAAAACTTTTGAAATTATTCATGTTTACAATTTTTATGTCTGAGAATGAAATGAATGAAGATTTATCCCTTTATGCAAAATATCCCTAGTTTGGGATATTTTGGGTCCTATTGCTCAGTTATGGATGGCATCATCATTTCATTGTATTAATTTTTCTTAAAAATATAAGTTCTGATTTGATTATCTTTCCCACTTTATGCATGGAAAGGGTATATAACCCTTTTTTACAGACCCATGGAAGGAGCCCCCACCAGTTTCACAGGAACAAAATATGCCTTACTTTAAAATAAACAAATAAATAAAAAGAGAATGTGAGTTATCAGAGAAGAAAGCAGATAGGTCAGACAGCTTTACAGAAGTCTTCCTGGGATTTACAGAGTTATTTTGCAGGTTAACTAGATATTTTGGGAATTGATTGTCACTGTTCTTCTGCTCTTTTGTTCTCTTTCAGGGAAATCTGTCATTTAAACACTTCCATACTTCCTTGCTCCTTCCTTACTGTAGTGCAGGTCAGCTCTGGCCTTCCAGATGTTTTCTTTTTAATTGCAGCTGTGGCCCTCTCCACTGACTAAATTGTCTCAGTGTGATGGGAGATGTAGGCCAGAAATCACTTGGGGGGGGGGGCAGACAGAGCTACATTTCCTGCTACACTGGTTAATCGGTTTTGCTCTCAAGCCCCGTGAGGCCAGAACCTTATTAGAACTAAGCCTTAAAAGGAATGCTCCCTGTCATAGCTTGACTGACCAATTGCTTGAGTTGAGTAGCACCTCTTGTCAATGCTGCTGTGGACTGAGAATCTTGCTAATAGCTTTGAGCTGTTCTTCCTACCTGTGGGTTGCACAAAGTCATCCTGATGACAGGAGAGTTCTTGAGTTCCCTATTTCTCAGGCTCACATAAGAAATGCTCCTTCAGAACGATCAATTACAGAACAACCATACTGCATTTTTGCCCACTAAATGTCATTTCATCTTTGCAGATAAATCTGAATAGAAGTACTGGTTTTTTAGTAAATTTTATTTGACAATTACAAAGTGCCTACAGACAAAACAGAAAAAGAATTACGAACTAATTAGAAATAAGAAAAAAAGAAAAGAAAAGGACAGTACTAAAAATAAGACAGTAAAAATAGTAAAGAGCATTGAGGTGGCAATAAACAGTTGGCCCTCCGTATTTGCCAGGGTTAGGGCTGCAGGACCCCCACAAAAGTGGGAAAATCTCAAAAATCAAAATGTGTGTGAGTGTGTGTCTGTGGGAAGAGGGTGGGTGGGAAGAATGGACACCCAGGGTCCAAACCAGGTCAGGGAAAGGAGAGGGAAAGGGGGTGGGTTGGCATGGTAGCCCTCTTTCACACCAATCTTTTCCTTGTGTGTGGGGAACATCAAGAGAGGGCTCGTAGTGCTGAGAACTTGGGCTGTAAGTCCTCCTTGGCTGGCCAGGCAGTGGCTGATAGAGGAGCAGGAGGGGGATCACAGGCCAATTTTTAAAGGGCTGCCTGATCAGAGCCACTGAAAAGGAAGTTTCCCTCAGAAAAGAGGCTCTTGAAGTGGGGGGCAGGGGTTGGAGAAACTCACAAATAATCAAATCCATGAAAGGGAAACCAGCAAATGTGGAGAGCTAACTGCACATTGGTTTCCAGGTTTCTCAGTGCAGATTTTATATATAACTACATAAAATAACTTTTCTACATACCAGATTGGAAATACTCTTGAGTGGTTCTCTATTTGATTCTATGGCAAGAGAAGAATTTATTCAGCTGTACATCTATCACTGGTAAAACAGGAAATATATGATCAGTGAGATGACTGGGCTGATAAATGTATTTATCTTCTTAATGAGCTTTGTTGAAATGGTTGGAATGATTAATGAGAATGAGCATGCCATCAGTAACCTTGAAAACCCTAAAGTCAATATTTGGGGGGAAAATCCTTTGCAGAACAATATGTGATACTTAAAGCTGCAGAAATCTCACAGGGATACCTGCTAGTTGATGAGCAGACATGTTCGACATGGTGTTATTTAAACAGGATTTAGTATTACAGGGGGAAGTAATGGAGGTTTGCTTAGATGGACTTTTTCCTTAAGAACCCACATTTTCTAATATCACCAGCATGAATCAACCATCTGATTGTTTAATTAAATCAACCTTGATAAAACTCTATGAAATGCCAAGTTGGGGGTGGAGAGAGAGCTCTTTGTATTCATTGGAAGCAGATTTCAGTCCTATTCTTATTAATGTGTATCTGTTAGAAAGCAATAATTTAGTTAAATTTTATAGCTTCTCTGTCTTCATGCACACAACTTTCCATGTGTCTCTTTCTTCTGGGTCCAGATGCCTTAGTGTTGCAGTCACAGGATTAAAATATATGCTACATCATGTTGCATATTGGGAAGCTCTATAGAGCCCCTTTCTCATTAGGAGCCAAAATGGTGAAGCAATGTATCATCTTTTGGACTTACCAGCCAGCATTCTGTTGGAGAATATGCATGTGTGCATTAACCATACAAGTGTGTGCATTTATTTTCTTTCACAGCAGATGTTGGAATTTATTTCCACCCTATATAGCTATCGAGGACTCTCCAAACCTACTGCCACCTTGGTGACCCCACACACACACACACACGCACACTGCCATTCCAGGGAGCAGGAGTGTGTTAACAGTGTTTGCCTATGTCCCCATAGCCAGGTGTAAAGAGATTGCCTCAGCCATTGCAACTTCTGGAGGATCCCAGCAGAAGTCACCTGCAGGAGGTAATCCTTTCTTACCTGGTTGTGGGGACATAACCAAACGCTATGATCCTTCTTGGTCCTGCAAGGTTCAGATCAGCCATGGGAGGGGGAGGGTGCTCATCACAGCTATGGGAGGTCCAAGGGGTGGTAAATAGTTCAGTTAGTGGTAGCTTACCATGTAGAACTGTACACTAAATTGAACCATGTTGGATCAAATCTATCATGAAATGATTCAGTAGAAAAGATGATGGTGCTTAGGAAAGTCAGTGGCAGCAGGAAAAGAGGGATACCACATTACAAGGGGATTGAATTAATTAAGGCAGCCAGGACCCCCAAGTTTGTGAAAATTGAGCAGGGTTGTTGATGAATGGGATTCTTAGAGGTCTCTCATTCATTGAGTCACTATTTGTGGAAGTTAACTTGGACCAACTAACAACAACATTTAGCCCCTCATGGTGGACCAACATGAACTGAAACTGTACTCTGTAATGTATACAATACCTCCCAATCACAGCACATTTGCAGTAGTCATGGTGAATAGAGCAGTCCTTGCTATTGGAAAATATCAAGATAAGGCAGCAACTTGCTAGTTATTTCTATTGCTCTTGTTCTTGCACTTTTTTACTGCCAGGTGTCATACTGGTTTAACTTCCAGCCCCCGAAGACTGACTTCTGCCCCTGAAAACGATCAGGAAATTCCGCAGAGTTCATTAATTCTCACACTGCCACCACCCACTGAATTTTTACTTAACTGAACAGTACAGTGGGACCCTGCTTAGTGGATTGCCAACCTCTATGCTTAAGGACCTTTCCCTTCCCTCACCTCCCACTTCTGAGTGAGAGAAGCCCTATCTAAACGTGTGCCAAAGAATGGCGTGGGAATGGAGAGGAGACAGAGGTTCTACAGACAAGTATTTATTTTAGGGCATGCAAGTGAACAAGACAATAATAGTCATGAGAGGCTCCCCCGTCTCAGGTACGCTTAAGTTACAGTAGTTACAAAAAAACAGATACATTCTTAAGATCAGCCAACTTCCAAAACAACAAAAAGCCCTAACGTGACTGACTATCTAATATTTTAGCTACTCACATTGGAGTTCACAGGCTTAGATGGTCTAAGAGAAGAGTGAAGCCAGGAGGTGAGGCCTAGGGCCTGCAGCCTACTACTGGCACAGATCTCATCTCCAGGATGTTTCTTTGTTGTCTCCTAAGGATTTTTATAACTTCTCCATCGAAGCATCTCGAAGATGCTCACCTTTTCCCCCTTGATTGGGCAATTCTCTCCCCATGACCTGTGAGGCTGAACCACAATAAAAAGTGTAACCTAACCCCAACATCCCATTAACCCTTGGTTTACCTGAAGAGGGAAGTATCCCCCTTCAGCTAAGTCTAGATAATGGGAAGCCCCATTATCACACCAGGTAAGGAGAGAGGTGCTGGTAAGCTTTTCTCACTCATATCCTGAAATATTTTGGCTGGCTTGAGATTATATACAACTTGACTTGACTAAGAGAAAGATCACCATTGTACTACTCGCCCTGAAGGAAGAAAATGTCTTAAGGTGATCCTGGCAGTAAAACTGTCTTTTAGGGAAGCTTGACCTCCACAACTAATCTATTCATGGAGGAACTTTTCATAAACCTCCAAAAGTAAAATTAACAGTTTAAAAACCCTACTGGAACACTGTTTGAAAATATAAATCAAGAGTATTTGACTATGGCCATCTTCTCAATATAGTTGCTTTCAATAGTGCATGCCAACTATAAGGCACTGAAAATGTGCATTTCCATTGTTGCTCTTTATTGTCATTACAGCACTATTTAAGATTACAAACTCTATTGTCTGCCAAGTGGGGTTCTGTTTCCATCTTTTGCTATCTAGTTAATGTAGATGGACATATATTGATATTTTCCTTTGGAGAAGTATTGTGGGAATTAATCAGGTGACTGTGAAATAGTTTGCAAACGTCAGTCATGTATAAATGCTACTTATTATGGTGATGGTATGAATGCATTTTATATTAAAAAAACAGTTGCATCTTTTACTCCCACAACATTCTCAGTAAGCAACAGGTCATCTTTTGATAGAAAGACGACACTGAAAAAAAACCCACTGGGAAAGATAACATCTTGGACGCCACATTTCATAAAGTTATATTTGGGCAGGAATGGGGAATGCATGTTTCTCCAGATGTTTCTGGACCAGATGAATAAGCTGAAAATGACTTGAAGGGGCACCAACCACACACGTACAGCTACAATTCTGGGCCTTTGAATTATCATTGTCACTACTTACATTGTAAAAATAACTTTTGATGCCATTCACATTCCTCGGCCCACATCATCCTCTAATTCAGGAATTAGAAACAAGTCACCCTCTAGAAATTGTTGCCCTATAGCTTCACCTAGCCTTAGGCAGACTAGCCAATCTTGAGCTATTCTGGAAATTGCAATCGGGCAACCTCTGGCAGGCTACACATACACCACCCTAGACTACATTTCCTAGGACATCACCAAGAATTCAGAGAATCCTACCATAACAAAAATTTGCATTTTGGCCATCAAAGAGATAAGCAGCTTCATATTATTAAAAGTTGTTTCTGGTCCTTGGATCCTAAGTTGGTCTACTATTCACATAAAGGTCTCTGTGTAATTTTTGCTATCTTCTTACCTCACCTGTTGTCCCTCAAAGATAATTCCCAGTGGTCTTCCAATACCCAGAAGCAGATTTTCAGGAGGCAAAGAGGCTTGGAGATAGAAGGGAGAAATGGAAAATAATTGTCCCATGAATATTAAAATGGTATTAATTGAGATTAATACAATGATTACAGAACCTATTGTGTATCACATCACTGTTTCTTTTCTGCATGGATCCTTATATGTGTGTGTATGTATATGTATATGTGCATGTATGTATGTATGTATGTATGTATGTATATATGTGTGTGTGTGTGTGTGTGTATGTATATATGTATGTATGTATGTATATATGTGTGTGTGTGTGTGTGTGTGTACACACACACACACACACACACACACACACACGTCCATAGCTGCAAATAAGTGAATCCATTGATTACTTGGGGAATCAAAAGTCATCAATATACATCACATCCATAAAAATCACATCGAAGACATTTAGTAACATTGAAGAGTTGCAGCATGAAACTTCCCCTATTTTCAAATCTTATTTCTCAGTACAGAATTACCTGGTCAATATCTGGAAGAGCAAAACTAGGTGTTGCAGGGGAACAAACAATGCCGTCCCTCCCTGCATGCCTTTTTTCCCCTCCCTCCCCCCTTTTTTTGGCTTTGGCCTTGGGTAGAAATTGACTCTGGTCTTGTAAATTGCTAAGGAAACATTATCTATCATTTTATTCATTACATTGCCCACAGATCTAGTGAGAGGAAATGTGAACCCACATACAAAGTTAATAAGTTTTGCTGTAGGACTTTGTTAAGGAAGTTCTTAAATACCATTGCTTATATCTTTTATCAAAGCTCTTAGATTTAAGGCAAGCATTTGCTAATTAGAGTTGGCTCAGGGGATGATTTTTTAAAAGCATAACTCTCATTATGCCAGGGTTTTATAATTCATTCCAAAGGTACTCTCAAATCATTTAATTATTCCAGAAAGATTAGTGTAACAGGAAACAATTGCTATACATCTTATGAAGTTTCTAAACTTTGAGATTAGTTTAAGGAGTGGACTTCAATTTTATTAAAATATTTATCTGCATTACACTGAGATTCTATATAGTTTAGAGTAGAGTGGTCTGTGAACAGGAAGAGAGTGTCTCCTAAATTTGCATGAAATGCAAGCTTTTATTAGGTGCTAAAGAATGTTATAACCCAACCGGTTCTGATCTATTTAAGCAAGGAGGACTTCTTGTCTGATGTACCTACATTAGCCAAATCAGGTTGGTGGATCCCATGCTGAATTCTCCATTAGTCTATCTTTGGAATCAATGAGGGTTTTTCACTTCAGTTTTCTAAAACAAGTTTGGATAATTTGAAAATCTTTTCATAAATGAGATAGAGAGAGCTTGAGGATTTTTTTAAAAAAATCAATTATGGGAGAAAACAAACGTGACAGATTCAGGCATCTCTGGCCCCGACCTTTGAATAACCTTTTTAGAAGTATTGAATTATAGCACTAAGACCCTCCAAAAGTAGATATGTAGAATTATAGTTACCAATTTTAGAAAATAATTCTTTGTTTTGTAAAAGTTACTAAATTAGTTACATTTAGGTTTTTAGTCTTTTTTTTAAAAAAATATTCACACTACAGAGGATTCATCTTTGACATCAAGGTCACTATTCTCCTGGTATACCTTATGATTGCCTCCACAATCCCAGTGGAGTACAGAACAGAAACAAAAGACAGAGGATAACTCAATATTTCAACAATGTAATATATGCATTCACCCATAACTTTATACTCAATTCCATAACTATAAAAGAAATGCAAAAATTACCATTACACAACAAAAGGAACAATTTTTTTCCCCTTGGTAAATTGTACTTATAATTTAAAGTAGTTATGCCTTCATTATTGGAGAACATGAGTGGTTTGAGTACTAGTTTGAAGATTCCAGGAGACTAGGGCTTAAATCCCTCTTTTGCCATGGAAACCAACTAAATGACCTTGGGCAAGTCACGTTCTTTCAGTCTGAGAGCCAAGCAATGGGAAGCCCTTCTTAACAAAACTTATGATGGGGTCAGAGTTGACTTCAAGGCACATAGCAGCATAGCAACAGCAGCAGCAACAACAACTTGTGATGAGTTAGTTCCAAGTTCTTTTCTATCCTCAAATGATCAGTTCAAGACCTTCCACAGGTTCTATTCCACCCCAGATACAATTGTTGCCATACAGGTAATTTCTGGCATGATTAGAACCCCCAGAGCATAGGGGGGGACTGTTTCTGTCAGCAGATCAATGGTTCCCAAATTTTAGACCTCCAGGTGCCTTGGAAATCAGTTCCCAGAAGCCCCAGCCAGATTGCCCAACAGTCAGGAACTCTGGCAGCTGAAGTCCAAAACATCTAGAGGACCAAAATTTGGAAACCACTGCAATAGATGATACATTAATCACCTCCATCTTCACCACAATGCTGCTGCATGGTCCATTCGTTCACTCACTTTCTTTTTTCGCCTATATCAGGAATGGATTTGAGCTAAGTGTCTGGGAATTAATTTCTACCCATAAGATGCACTAAGGGCTCTACTGAGCCTCCAAAGAAAAACAATAAAAATTCAGGAAAAAAAGAAAAGAACACCAAAAGTGGCCAGAAATCTATTTCCTGTTTGAAAAGGGGATTTTATTAACGAGGTGTAGGAAATTGCATCCCACTCCTGCAGTACGTGCTATGGTCTTAGAACACAAGGTTCAGCTTGCTATATGAAAAGTGCTGTCTGTTTAATCTAGCATTTTACTTCCAAGACTAACCAGCCATATGCTTCTTAGAAGCACAACACAGGACTCTTCTATCAGTGGAAGATGTTCCCTGAATTTGCCCCCCAAAATCAGCACCCAGAATCAGTGGGTCTCCCTCCACTGATACTGCCAATTGTCCTTTTCAAAAATTCATCTTTTGCTAGAGAGTTACAGAAACTATAAGGGGAGCAGGATTACGATATACCCTTCCCTTGCATGACTATTATATCCAGATATTTAATGCCTGAATAGGGTTCAGAGACATGGTTTTGTTTCATTTCCTATGGCCAATTGATCTGTAAAGCCAAGCTATTTCAGTATGATAATACCCCTTATGGTTATTTCTGTGCAGATGATATGGTTTCCATGTGTATGTTTTTGTTATTTTATTAATACATTTGTCAACTGTCCTCACCTTAGCTTCAATTTATGGCAACCTTATGAATGAGGTATCTTCAAGAGCCCCAGTCATCAATAGATCTGCTCAGATCTTGCAAACTCAAGGCCATGGTTTTCCTGATTGAGTTAATCCATCTGTTAAGTATTGAAATATATTTACATTTTATTATTATTTTATTTATTTCCTACCCTTTTACAAATATTTCACCCAAGGCAGCTCACAATATGAATACTACTATAATTCTTTACAGTTCCTTCAAAAGCACGGCATTCACATATCTATCAAACAGTATGTATTTTCATAAGCTTAACTTTTCATTTCATGTTTCACTTAACAGCATGAAAACAAGAAAACTCACGTATCTTAAAGCCAATTTGTGATTCATTCTTCCACCTACTCATTATTTTAGGCCATTTCCACATGTTACCTGATCCCGTTGTTCTCCTGTTGTGAGCCTAGCAGTGCCTTTGCTGGGAAGGGAGCACAACGGGAACACTCCCCTCTGCACCTGACTGGTTCCCTGCAGAAGGGAGCATGAGCATCATGCGTCTGCCTTTTGCAGTGTAGATGGTATCTTTCCCATTCTGCACTAGGGAAGGAATCACCTCCCTCACACTTTCTGCCCTTCTGCATGGCCAGGAAGGACGGGAGTATCACATGATTGTGGGTGTTTAAAGGATTTATTCTATTAAGCAAATATTCCATGATTGCAATGAGTGGGGGCCTGATGTCAGCAGGACCATGATGACATCATAAGAAAGCATGACCCATGGACCACTACCATCCCATCCCCATCGCAGGAATGGGACACTATGCGGAAATGGCCTAAGTGTCTAAATGACACAGATACCATTGGGAGGGAATCACCTCGTTCACAAAATCATGTCTTAAAAAGCTCAGCAAAAGGCAAGCCAGAATAGTTTAATATATCAGGTGAGGAGGTTGGCACCAATTTTAAGACAAGCCATGGAAAATACCAATATACTGCACAGCCAAGACAAAGAAAAGTCTGTAACATCATTGAGGTCATCACCTTTCTAGCTTTTACCTTCCACAGATAAAGGTTATAGTCTCCACCTGCTATGTCTTTTGCTGGAGAATCAGGAAAAAAAGTAACACTTTTCAAATGCTTACATAATGCTGGTGTAAGACCCTGCATTATACATCTACTTTTTCTTCTTAAGGACAAGCTGGCCAGGAGCTTGCAAGAGTCTGAAGATACTGGCATTCCCCTCAGTGAGCTCCTGTGGCCGTGGCACAAAGAGGAAGGCCAGGGGGCTTTGGGGGGACTGCTGAAGTGCCCCAACCCTTGCTTTTTGTGACTTTATAGAGAAGAGGAAGGTAAAGGGGGAGAGCTTGAGAGGAAGCTCTCAGCCCCGGTCATTTGCATTCCCTCCATCCCCCTAATACGTCAAGAAACCTCACAGTCCCAGTATATTCTGTACTCATCAGGAGTCCTACATTCAGTTCTGAGCACTTAATATTAAGAAGGATATAGAGAAGACAAATTGTTCTGGATTCAGAGAAAGGTGAAAAGTGTGGAGAACAGAACAGAGTAGGAACGGTTGAGAGAGGGAGTTCATGTTCAACCTTTAGAACAGAAAACTGAAGGATGGCAGGATTGCACTCTTTATACACCTCAAGGGATGTCCCAGAGAGGAGGGGGCAAGTTTGTTCTCTGCTGCCCCGGGAGTAGGACCAGGTCTTATAGCTTTAAATTACAGGAGCATTGATTTTGATTGAACTTTAGAAGGAACTTTTTGATGGTAAAAGCAGTTCAGCAATGGAATCAATTCACTAAAGATGTGGTGAGGTCTCTTTCTCTGGTTGTCTTCCAATAGAGGCTGGACATCTACCTGCTGGGAATGCTCTAGATGGAGTTCCTGCACTGAGCAGAAGATGGACTTCATGGCCCATGAGTTTCCTTCCCACTCTAGGATTCTATCTTCTTCCTCATCTTCCTTTTTGTCCTCCCTTTCTTTCTTTCTTTCTTTCCTATGTCTGGACTATGTCAGTTCAGATAGGGTGGGGACACATTTTCCTCCGTACCAATCATCATATCATCATCATCATCATCATCATCCTATTCTTCAAATAGGAAAACAGCAACAATATGTCAAGAGAAGTCAATGTTAGTGAATATCTATCTGGTACACAGTTTCCTAAATGAACACAATTTTATTTCTACTTGGCATTGTTCGCAGTTCTGGACATAGGAGGCTACTATGTGTAGCACAGAGGCCTGTGCCACAGATCATATTCATGTACCCTGAAGCATGTTGAGTCATTTCCAAGTGCTACTTTCAGTACATTTTAAAATGAAAAATAAAAGGCTGGGAAGATTCCCGAGGAGAGTAAAACAGCCTCATTTATACATGGTTTGGGGCAGTTCTAGAACAGAAAGTTATACAAAAATCACACTAAAAAGATTTTTACATTAAGGGTGTAGGAACTTTGGATGACTGCTGAGGTGCTTGAGGGATCTGTGGAAGTGAGGGTCGAGGGCTGCATATGTCATGTGGGCCCCAGTTTCCCTACCACTGCTCTACCTGCAGCGGTATAGTTCAGACAGAGGCCTATGTGAGAGGTAGGCCTCAAATTTTCTGAGCCAGACTTGATGTCTCTGTTAAGTTCTGCAGAACAGCCCCAACATCTCATTCTTGAGCAGCGACACCCAGTTGAGACGCCATCACATACCTGCATAATGATGATAATGGTGGCGGTGGTGGTGACGATACAATATTCTACGTCATCTACTCAGTTACATCTATATTATCTGAGAAAAGTCCCCTCATCTGAACTGTCCTCAGCCCATCTTAGAAGCCAGCAGCTAGATTGGGTGAAGGATATGCATACCCTCCTCCCAAGGAGCAACACTCTGACAATTAAGAACAGCACCTTGTCACAAGCCCTTGTCACAGCCTTGCTAGTTGCAGGAGAAGAGTGGAAATGTCATCCTCCTTGCATCATGACTCAAGCTGAACAGACATTCTTTGCCCAATCCATTGGCTTTAACGTGGGCTAGGGTAGAATTTGCATAGTTTTATTTACAGTATTAGTTAAGCAGAGTACTAATGGATCTCGTACTTATTTCCATTAAATATAATCTGCCATCATTTTGCCTGTTTGTCTAAGTCATCAAGATCCTTTTCACCATTTATTAGTAGCCCTCTCATCTGAATAAAGTTGAGGGTTCCTTTCACAATAGACAATTACTTTAACTTTGTAGCCTCATCCCATGGTAACCTGAGACTGGTACTTTGGTAAGACATTAGAGCTCTCTGGTTGACAATTCTATATAACTCTCCATAAGCTGCAACTCCCAGGATTCCACAGGATGGAACCTTGACGATTAAAGGGAAATCATAGTACTGTAATTGTGTCATGTGAAAGGGCTCAAGGTGGTGGATAGTTGTAACATTAGGGTACTTTCACTGCTTTCATATGGCAAACACTAGTAAAATCCAACAGAAAATAGCCATCTGTGCATGCAACACAACTTTCTTGAGCATTTACAAGTGTCTACTTGATGCTAACAGGGTTGAAATGAGTGGACAATATTGGCAAAATTTCAGCATGTGAGAAATTTAGATTTCTCAGTGAGAGAACTGATGCCGTGGATGTAGCATTTAATTAACCCCCTATTTTTCCACTGGCAGACAAGTCAAAAGTAGCTGCCAACATCATCTGTAATTTGCACACCTTGCATCACAAGCACGGAGCAGGTATTTGACTGCATGTGACCTCTTCCGGTAAATGACAGTCATTATTGTGGAGAGAAAGAAGTGCGGCTAAATGTTCACTCTTTGAGCATTCCAGTTCAATATGTCACTCACTTAAAAGTGTTTTAACTCAGCCTTGAATCTGTAAAACATACTGCTCTCATTGTTTGTGTTCTTAGACAATCTTGTGGAAACACCCCTGTCTCAAATCATCACCTCATTCACAGATGGCAAATTTGAGAGGCATTTGGCAGTTTAGAGGAATTACAAGATTATTGAAAAACGGCATCAGTGACACTCTTTCTTCTTCTAGCTTAACTTTTTTAAAGCGTTAGTAGTGAACAGACTTTGCATGCAGTGATATAGCTATGCAGGTGAGGTTGAGTTCATTGTTCCCACAAATAAGAATTCTGCCCCACATGGAATTTTCCTTTAGTCCCCAAATTTCTAGCACTGTAGTCATTTAAAGCTTCAGCTGAACCTTTAGAAGTAGAGTTGAGGCATCCAAATAAAAGGGGCAGGCAGAGTTCCCAGGGGAATGAAAACAAAGAGAATATCAGTGTTCTAGGTGTGGATGATTTTCAATATCTTATTCCCTACAATGCTAGAAATTTAAAGACTGAAGGCAACATTCATGCGATGGGGAAACAATTCTTCCTAAATGTGGCATAATTTTGAGGAACTGTAGAGAGAAGGAAATAATGTTGACCACAAGAAAAAAGTATCACTTCCTGCTAAGTACTCTGACATACTGCTTCAGAGAACTTTGGAATGGACATCTATTTTGGTGGAAGACAGTGTAAGTATATCTGGTGTGTTCTAGAATACAAACATAACCACTAAATGGAGTTCCATTAGTGCAACAAACAGCAGCAGCAGCTTTTGACACACACATGTACACATACACACATAATCACATACATAGAAGGAGACATGTTTCAGCCCAGCCTTCAGATCAATTATAATTTCATTCCTAATTATAAGAATGAAACCATTCAAGCATTCTATCTTTCATCCATCCATCCATTCACCCATCCCAAGATTGGAATTGTCCCATGAAATTCTCATCACTCCCATGCTGGAGTGTTGTCCCTTAGTGCAGATGTTGCTTCAAGAAGATTCAGATCCAAACAAGAATTGGGATAATAGGCTTATCACTAGGTATTAATCATGACAGAAAAATGGAACCTCCACATTCAGGGCCAGTGTACAGAAGACAAGGGACATAAAGAATACTCACCATTTTGTTTTGTTTTATTTTGTTTTCATTTTCATAAAAAAAAGGGGGTTCCTTGACTGTCAAGTCTCCCTTCCAAGAAAACTGGGACTCAGCAATATTCTTCTATTCAGGCCTTTTTCAGACAAAACTTATCCTTGTTTAACCAACTAGGGTTAACCAAGTGGGGTTTGGTTTGGTTTTGTTATTCGGAACAGGTCATTTCCTGTATAGGATATTTTTGTATTCTTCAGAAAAGATAATTTTCTGTGAAAAGAAACACAAGATGTCTCCTGAGCTGGAAATCTTATTTTCAGTGTGGGAAACTGGGTTTTTGCATAGAAACTCACGTTTTCTGCATACTCACACAGAACATGGTTTTGCTCAGAAAATATGATCTTGTACACAGAAAACATGGGAGTGAGATGCTCATAAAATTAATTTTTTTTAGTAGACAATGACATTTTGTGGAGGTGTGCTGCATAGACAGCATGAGTTTCTATGCAACCCCCAAGTTTCCTCTAGAAAAACATCCATTTCTGCAAAGGAAGCAGCTTTCCTGTGCAAAAATTTCTAAACTAACAAAACAAAATGAATCAATCAATCACAACAAAATGAATCGACCAACCAACATTTCCTCAGCATAAAATGATGGCTTGCAGCCTGTGATTCCCATTATAGTTACACTTACGACATTGCAATTGTTTCATATTCTAGATTCTGATTCATGTTTATATCTTGATTCTGATTCATATTCATACCAGTCACCAGTTTTCATCACAGCCTCAGTTTCTGGCAGGACGGAGTTGACCATGTTATCACGCACCCTGCTTGGCAGCAGAACAGATCTCTGATGTTTCAGATGGCTGACCGGCTTTTTGAGGTGGGTTTTAGGGTCAGCTGGAGAGTTAAAGTGCAGCTACAACAATGTGCCGATGTGTTTGATACAGGAACTCAGCTAATGTTTTCTTCACAAGAAGTGAGGGCTTCTCCCATACAAAGTATTCATAAAGAAAAGTCCCAGCATGTGAATAGTTTTCAAAAAGTGTTTCTTTTCTTCTTCTCTAGTTTTCTTCCCCAGTAAGGAAAATTGTTGAAATTATTAATTCTTTCGCATGGAAACAAGATAGATGAAGGTTCATATCTATCCCTAGAAAACCAGCATGTTGTAGTGGTTTGAGTGTTTGATTATGATTCTGGAGACCAGATTAAAAACAGTTTCAAAGGCAAAAGCCACATTGGAATGCTACAGTTTTCACTACTTGCCAGAAGTTCAGAAAGGACAATTCATACTATATGAAATTTGTCTTAATCCAGTAAGGCAAAACATGTTTTAAAACTGAATTTGGTAGGCCTCAGTAATTTATAGAAACTAAAGAGATCTTATAAGAAAAGAAGATTGTTATACTGGTCACATAATATAATAGGAAAACCTTGAAATTGTGTCAAAATGTTCAGATTTTATTGATAATACTGTTTATTTGCTGTAAGAGCATTTTAAACACTATTGCTAACCATATTTTCAAAGACAACATAAAAATAATTTTAAAAAAAGCTTTACAATGTCAGCAGAAAGCCTTTGACTCTTTCATATTGAACAATTGTATTGTTATGATTGCACTTTAACAACCATGATCCAACCGTATAGAATCTTGGGATTTGATATTTAACAAAGTATATTTAAAATTCTCAAGGAGCCAGAGTAGTGTGGTGGTCTGAGAGTTGAGCTACCACTCTGGAGAACAGAGTTTAAAATTCCATTCAAACATAGAAACCTGCTCGGTGACCCTGGGCAAGCCATACCCTCAGCCTCAGAGTGAATGGTGAATGGTGAATCAACTCACAAGGTAAATCCCACTGATTGTGTGGGTCTACTGTAGTCAGGACTAACAATAAAATTCAGGCCAATGATTCCAGAAAGATAGATAATTACATGCTTACATATTTCATAATCAAACCAGTGAGATTCAACAGTGCATTGGCCACCTGTTATTTTCTCTCAAATCATATCTTATCTCCATCTTCTGATTCATCCCCTGGCTTGTTATTCTGGGTTATTCATATAACAGAATACAGCATTTGACCTCTTAAAACCTTTTCAAGACCAGTGTCTCCATGTGCAGACAAAACACAATTGGCCTTGTGCCTCATGTTCAGAAGAAGGCTTTAAAAAAAAAAAACTTTATACAGGTCCAGCAATTTCAGCAAAAGGTTATCAAGATTCTCACCACATGCCAGATACAAATTGAACAAACTATACTTTAGAGCTTAAAATTATGAAAAGTTTACAAACATACAACAACAAAAAGGGAGATTCCAACAGGCAAAGTTTAACACAAGGTCAGAGTAAGGACCTAATTTTTCATTAGTTAAAATTTCCTAACTCTCCTTTCCATTTTGTGAAGACGTATTCAAGAAATATTTTTAAAAAGCAAACCATTCTGCACTTGCAAGAATGTCCAACCAGTTGACTATAACTGCTGTAGGAACTTATCTAGGGAGAACTGACCATTAGATAATAAAGAACCTTTTTCGTTTAAGTACCATTAAAGCAAGGGTGGAGTGTCTTGATTTTAAACATCCAGAACAGCTCTAAATAGCATAGCCAATAGTAAAAATGTGTAGGTGTTGTAATCCTAAGTATCTGAGGGGCTCGAGTCCCCTCCCCCCCACACACACATGCATGCATATGCGCACGTGCACACACACACATTTTAAAGGTAATCATGTAACACGTTTAATTTGCTTGGCACAAATAACTAAGCAATGCAGTTCTTAGGAGAAAATCTGCCTCCTGATAACTATTAGGAAACAAATGGCTATGTTTTGGACTAACTGTAACTTCTAAGCTACGTTTAAAGGCAACTCCACCTAGAGCATGTATTTTGCATTGTCTTTTGTGGGAGGACAGAGAATAGAATCGGATGTAATTTGGGTCATTATATATATGGCATTAAGAATCTCATTAATTCTTTCTACTGAATGTTAGGACATGAAATTAGTACAGGAAATAAAAAATGGATGCTTTTATGCATATGTTATCAAATTTATGCATCCACCTTTGCTCACATGGTTCCAAAGGGAGAATTATTCACAGCAGGACTCAGTTGCTTAATTAGCACAGAATAATTAGAACTCACTGCAAAGAGAGATTCCAAAGTTCAATCTCAGATGCAGGGGAGAAATCCTTGGCTACATCAAGGAGCACAGTACAGTGCAAAACAGAAATCTATAGGTAGGTTTTCAAGCACTTGCCATGTGTTCCAAACATCTCTAAAAGAGAGAAACAAAATCCCAGAGGATAAGCATGTTCAGTAATTACAAGCCAACCAAATTTGTTAATATATTCCAACTTTTATGTTCATTTCTCTGGTGCACCTTGGGATATGAGCACATGACTGGATGATAAAACCTGACACTAAGTTGTCCCTTTCCCCTTGAATCTCAAAGGATCATGGGCAGGGATACTGTGGCTCTCTCCTGTGTGTTGTTTTCCAGAAGCAGAATGACTGAAAATTCTAGCAAATCTGGGAAGAGAAGGGAGCGGACAGGAGTACATGGCTAGGCTTCTGTCACAAAGCAATATGAAATCTTTTTTCACCTTGAGGAGATGAAATAAACCCTTTCTCATCCATCTGGTCTGCTGCTATTTAAGAGCAGGCCACAGACAAAGTTTTCTACAGCTACCTACCAAGCTTAGGGTAGACTTAAACTTAGGGAACTTCTAGCTCAGAGCTCAATATCTTATCCAGAATCCCCATAAAGGGATGTGGGCAGAGTACATTTTACAGGAACCCAGAGGTCCAAAGGGGTCCCGAACTCCTGAGGGACTAGTCCAAAACTATAGAATGAAGATAAACTCTAGAGGATACCTCACAATATTTATAGAAACTTACTTGCTTGTATCTGTCTATTGATCTTGTGTGTGTGTGTGTGTGTGTGTGTGTGTGTGTGTGAACGAGAGAGAGAGAGAGAGAGAGAGAGAGAGTTCTTGAATATTTAAACTAAGAATATGTGATACTGAGACACAGACAGTGCGATAACACCCCTCTCCAATTTAGCCCTGAAGTTCTGACCCAGAAAACTTGCCCTTTTACCTTTAAGATCCCTCCCTGGATCTGGCACTCAAGGTGACCACTACACTGAACAAGTAACTGCATTGCAGTGGATTCAGTGTGGTACAGCGTGACCAGTCATTCTTGCTAATTATTAAATTGAAGCATTCAGGGAGAGGTGTACAAAACAGTAGAGTAAAGATTTGTTCTATAACAAATTAAATAAACATTTTGACTTAGGCTGCTTCCGCACAGAGTACACAGTAACACTTCAGGGAAAGTAGTTTCGGACAAAGTAACCCTTCTTGAACTATACATTCTCAGCTCCCATCAAACCCTATTAAATCTCCTCCATCCCCCCTCCCCTTCTTAACTGGCCCTAACTCTATTTCTAACTGGGCCAATCTCTTTTCTTACTGGTCCTAACTCATTCTTTAACACACAAGTATTTAGATTACGTACTTTCCCTCATAGCCCCCCTCCCACAGTATTCCATGAGATGTGATTGTCTGATTCTATCCAGGATAGCCCAGCTTCTCACTTCACAGGCAGGAATTCTCAGAGTTATTTGTGTGTAAGTAGAAGGGAGGGAAACCTGGCAGGAAATCCAGAGAAAAGCACCTAAAGACAGTGAGAACAAGTGCTGTTGTTGTTTATGGTAAGCTTTGAAGGACCATGAATAAGTATGTTGATGTTGCTGTGTTCCTTCAAGTCATTTCTGACTTATGGCAACTCTAAAGTGAACATATCACAGGGTTTTCCTGGTAAGATTTATTCATGGGGTGTTGCTGTGCATCCCTCTTAGGCTGAGATGAGTTTCCATAGTTGATTGGAAATTCAAACCCAGGTCTTCAGAGTCCTAGGTCAATGCTCAAGCTAATATGCCACACTGTATCCAATAGTGGTATCAATCATTTGCCAATTTTGTTCCTGAAGGAAACAACAGGAAATTTTAAAGCAATTTTCTTCTCACTGCAAGAAGTCTTTGAAAAATGTGCAGTTTTCAAAGACTATTTGCTGCTCAGGACTTACTCAGCACAAAATTTTCATGTGGTATTTTTGCATAGAAAACCACATTTTCTGCATAGGAAACTTAATTTTCTGCAATAAAATATTTCGTGCTAAAACTTTCTGTGCAGAAAAGGTGTTTCTTGCATGGAAAATGCTATGCAAAGTTTGTGGAGTTTTTTTTTCTGTGCATATGTGAGGAAATGTGAATTTTGTGCAGTATAAGCCCTGAATTGCAAAGATGATTGTCAGTCTAAGATTCTCCTCATTAGGGTTTCTCAACAGTTTGAGAAACACTTCCTTTAACTTTTTTAAAAAAATATTTTCAAACATTCTGTCCTTCATTTCTATGGAATGCATTTATATACAGTTTCAGTGTGACTTTGGGCAATGTCATCTATGCATTGAGCACAGATTCCAAGCAGCCAATGACATTTATTTTACAATCTTTTTTAGTCCTAAAATAAAGTCTTAGGTCATTTCTGCACTACAGTGTTAAACTGCTGCTATTCCACTTTCAAAGCCCTGTGGAATTCTGGGGTTTGTAGTTTACTGAGATCAAAGAGCTCTTTGGCTGAGAATTCAAAGTGCCCTTCCCTAAACTACAAACCCCAGAATTCCATAGGAGGTTGATAGTGGAATAGCAGCACTTTAACACTGTAGTGCGGAAGAAGAAGCTTCTAAGTATCTACAAGTATAGAAAGATCCAGTGATCTTTCTGACATTTACTTGTGAAATGTTTTGCCTGAACAGAATCTTGAAGTCCATTTTTGGAAAATGATATAAATTGCTACTACTTATATTGTTAAAGAGACTTACAAGACACTATTGCCACTAATTCTCAAGGAAGTATGCATAGCCCTATGAATTTTTCCCATATTGCAGTTAAAAGAAGTTTCAGCAAGCTAGCATTTCTCCAAAACTGCAAACATTATACAATGGGAAAAGAATGGTTAACCAACTAGCCATCTTGCTTACTGAGTCTGTACATGAGGAGAAATTACCTTAGGATGGATAATTCATAATTCTACAAAGAAAAATGGCAGAAAAATCACTTTAAAATTAATTGACCAAATATTTGCAGCTCAATCATTTCATCAATATAAGGAAAATAAATATGTTGAAGGATAGGGTTGCCAGATTTTCAAAAGAGCAGTCCAGATTCATGAAGTACAGTGGCATAGCACGGGTTTGACAATTAGGAAGTGGCTATTAACAAGGTTATGTTAATACCAAATAAAACATTCTTTCATAACAGGATCTTTCTGCACTATATTTTTATTGTGCTATTATCCCAGTTTCAACATACTACAGAATCCTGGGGTTTGTTGTTTAGGGAAGGGCATTTAGAATTCTCAGCCAGAGAGCTCTTTGGCCTCAATATACTACAAACCCAGAATTCCACAGGATGTTGAAAGTAGAGTAATCGCGCTATAACAGTGTAGAGTGGAAAGGCCCATAGTCCCCTCTTAAATGTATAAAAATATTTTATATCCCCCAGTGCTGTAATCTGAAGCATGTCTGCATTTTTAATCTGTGATCTAAATTACTATGAATCTACCTAAAAATACATTTGCCTAATGAAATTCTTATTTCTCCTCACTTCATAGAAAGAGAGTCAGTCACTAAGAGAACTGGCTTTCAAGGACCAGAGCACCTGCTTTTGGCTCTAGAAGATTAGGGCTTGCAGCTATGTCACTGAGCCCTCAAAGGAAGGGCTGAGAAAAGTCACTTCACCCCCAAGATCAAACCTCTTAGCATAACCCTGTGGAAATATCCCTACAGTACTCATCTCTGGAACTTGCTCCCTATGAAAATTCCCCCCTACCACCACCACCAAGGTACACTACTTTATTGCTTCCCTGCCCCTCCAGCTATAAACTCCCCACAAACTCCCCACAAAGAAGTATGCTACTTTCAGTGTACCCTTCTCCTATCTCTTCCCATGGTTGTGACTCTCTTCACAAATTCAAGCCACCACCATCACTCTAACCAACCTAAGCAGGCTTTACCTGTTTCAGATGCACATGCAAATATAGGAAAAGTGCCTGTCCATCACACACCATATAAATCATAGCAAGCTCCCACAACACTTAGAGTTGGGGGTTTCCAAGATAGGCATGAGCTGAGTCCCCACCACCAGCTTTTGAGACATCAGTAACAGCCTCTGGAAAAAAACAGCTAATTTCTGTAACTTCAAAGACCTCTACTAAATCCATCTCTGATGGCTTGGGAAAATATCTTTGCTTTTTGGACTACATCTCCCAGAATTCCCTAGCCAGCATAGCTAGTGACCATGTTGGCTGCAGATTCTGGGAACTTTAGTCCAAAAAAGGAACTTTCCCAAGTTCTAGATATTCCCCAACACAATTGTTGCCTCAAGCTACATCTTCTACCTCCTGGAACTCTACAACGACACCTCCAAAGGCAACACCCTATATAAAATCCACAACTGCCACCAAGGAGTGCTTCATCATTAAGTCGCCAGCTGCCTTGCCTCCTCTTATGCTCCAAAGGGCACATAATAGATGAAAATTTACAGGAAAGTTAACCAACCAAGAAGGAATAAGGAAAGGAGGAGTAAAAATTGATGCAGTCCAGAAAGACAAGGCACTGTATGCAGACTTTGGAAGGGAGGGAGAGAAAAGTTGAAAGGCAAATGTAGGAAAGAAAAAGATTGGGAAAGAAAGAAGAAGAAAGTGAGTCCAAGTGGAAGAGAAGAAATAGAGACAAAAAAAAACGTCTGTAGAAAGACTGGGAGTTGTTGCTGAGCTGGGAAAATTCAAGAGAAGGATACATTCCCAATGATACCGGAGTTTTTTCTTTTAAACATGACATTTGCACTTGAAAAAAATTTTACTAAGAAAAATAGCAGAGTACTATTGAACTTGGTAACAGTGGCTAGGATAATTTTTGCAAAAATGTGGAAAAGTCCGGAAATACCCAATTTAGATCAATGGTACCTGAAAGTCTTAGAATACAAAGATTTTGATATATTTTCTCATTACGTAAAAGGTAAATCAATTAAAGAAATAGAGAAGGATTGGGAACCAGTTATTAAGTTCATTTCGGGCAGATGGAAAGTAAAATTTGAAAATAAGATATAAAGTATGGAAAATCCAGAAGTGGTAACTATATTAATTTAGTGAATCTAAGAATGGAGAAGTTAAAGTAGGAAAAAAATATATAAATGGACAGACAATTAAATATTAGGGGAAAAGTGTACCAACTTGGAGAAGTAAATATGTAAGAAATTTCTAAGTAAAGGTGTAAATATAGAGCGTGTAAAGAAAGGTCAGAGAAAGGGTAAAGCGGTAAAAGTTAGGTACTGAAAAATTAGTAATTATTGCACTGTATATGTAATTCGTATAGTAAATATATTCGAAAATGGGAAGAAATAATATAAAATTGTTAAGAGGAATGTATACAGTTTGCAATGGAAAAATGTCATTAGAATATTATACTATTTTTTTATTATATTGTTTTTTTATAAATAAAGAATGGAGAAAAAAAAGAGAAGGGCCTGAATGAGACAAGAGTCCAGGCTAAGAAAGAATGAGTGAAGGAAGGAAGGAAGGAAGGAAGGAAGGAAGGAAGGAAGGAAGGAAGGAAAGACTGGGCCTAAAAATGGAGTTGGGGGAGGAAACTAGAGCAGCAACCACAGACTGAGGGAGGAGAGTGACTCTGACAAAGGGAAGGAAGAACAGTGTAGGGACCATTAAGAGAAGAAGGGAATGGGACAGAAATGGGTGAAAAAGGAGCATGGAATGGAGGAAGAGGAAGGGGGTAGACTAATCTTATCTCTTTTTACAATAGAGTTACAAGCTTGATAGATGAAGGGAATGCTGTGGACATAGCATGTTTTGACTTCAGTAAGGCCTTTGACAAAGTTCCCCATGACATTTTTCCAAAGAAACTGATAAAATGTGGGCTGGACAGTGCTACTGTTAGGTGGATTTGTAATTGGTTGACCAACCGAACCCAAAGGGTACTCACCAATGGCTGCTTTGCATCCTGGAGAGAAGTGACTAGCGGGGTGCCACAGGGTTCTGTCCTGGGCCCAGTGCTATTCAACATCTTTATCACTGACTTGGACATAGGAGTGGAGAGCATGCTGATCAAATTTGCAGATGACACCAAGTTGGGTGGAGTTACTAATACGCCTGAGGACAGGATCAAATTTCAAAATGACCTTGACAGATATGTAGAGCTGGGCCAAAGCTAACAAAATGAATTTCAACAGTGAGAAATGTAAGGTCCTGCACTTAGGCAGAAAAAATGGAATGCACAAATATAGGATGGAGAACACCTGGCTGGATAATAGTACATGTGAAAGGAATCTAGGAGTCTTGGTAGATCACAAGATGAACATGACTCAGCAGTGTGAGGCAGCAGTTAAGAAAGCCAACGCGATTCTTGACTGCATCAACAGGAGTATGGTGTCTAGATCAAGGGAGGTAATGGTACCATTCTATTCTGCTTTGGTTAGACTTCATTTGGAATACTGTGTCCAGTTTTTGGCACCTTAATTCAAGAAGGATATCAACAAGCTGGAGCATGGCCAGAGGAGGGTAAGCAAAATGGTGAAGGGTCTGGAAGCCATGAAGTCCTATGAGGAGTGGCTTACGGAGCTGGGTACATTTAGTCTGCAGAAGAGAAGGTTAAAAGGGGACATGATGGCCATGTTCAAATATTTGTTTTGTTTTGTTTTTAAATAATTTTTATTAAAATTTTAAGTGAATAACAATAACCCCCCCTCACTTCCAAACATCAATTTTCCCAGTTGAATCTGAGTTTAATATTCCATTCCGTATAAACATTCTGTTCCATACATTATCTCTTTTTTACAACAATCGTAAACTATTACTTTTAGCTTATATTTAACTATTTACATTTTATCTTTTGTCGCCTCAGAATGGGAATCTTGCACGATACCACTACACCAGCGGCCATGTTTAAATATTTGAAGGGATGTCATGTCAAGGAGGGAGCAGGCTTGTTTTCAGCTACTCCAGAGACTAGGACAAGGAGCAATGAATTCAAGCTGCAGGAAAGGAAATTCCACCTGAACCTCAGGAAGAACTTCCTGACCGTCAGAGTTGTCCGGCAGTGGAATATGCTGCCTCGGAGTGTGGTGGAGTCTCCTTCTTTGGAGGTTTATAAGCAGAGGCTGGATGGCCATCTGTTGGGAATGCTTTGGTGTGTGTTCCTGCATTGTAGGGGGTTTAACTGGATGGCCCCTGGGGTCTCTTCCAACTCTATTATTCTGTGATTCTATGAGTAGAGAAAGGAAGAAAGGCAGGAGAAGGCAAGTGGCTTGAGGGTGGTTGGTAGAAGGAAAGGAAAAGAGAAGGGAATTGCAAATAAAAAAAGGAAAGGGGGTGAGGCGGTGTAAAAAACAAAGGGGAAAGAAAGGAATTGGAAAATACATCAAGGTGGAAAGGCACTTGGAAAGATGGAGTTCAGAAAGAATGCTGTGGAGAGAGAAATCAAAAAGGAAAACATGAGTGTCGGAGCAAGGGAGAATTAACAGAATGGAGGAAAGGTGAAATGACCCAGCTGGGAAGGATGCAATAGTGATGAACAGGACTGTGAGGCAGGGAAAAGGGAAGTAAAGGAATGAAAAGAGGAGAAGGAGAAGTGATGGCACAGGATGGCCCCTCCCCAGGTGCCCCTGCTTTTTGAGAGCTACATGGCTATTTCTGTTTCCCTGACCTGCCACTAAACAAAGTAAAATCTTGCAGTGGCAGGCCAGTACCCAAGTAAGGATTAACAGGAAGACCAGAAGAACAGGCAGAGTGATTGCCAGACATGTTTGCACAGACAGACCCTTAGCATTTGGTATGGTATTGAGTCTATTGCCAGATATTGCATACAGGGAAAAATTGTCTGTTGAGTGCAGCTGGTGCCCACTCTTCCTGCCCATACTACAATTTGATTTAAATATGTGATTTGGGGTATCCTATATATCATGGATATGGGACAGATTCTTCTGCCCCTAAGTAAAGGACTTTCCATATAAATTGGGATGCTCAGGAACCATAATGAGAGAACAAGACCTTTATTAATTACCAAAAAGTTACAACATTGTAGGACATTCAGGCTGTGTTGTTATTCTACAAAATTAGCAAAGGCGGGCATATTCAGAAATGTGTAACATGTAATTGTAATTAATGGGACGATATGTTCAAATTTCATTAGACAAAACCACTTGGGGTGTGTGTGTGTGTTTATGTGTATCTGTATGTGTGAAAAACTAATTGGATGAATGGCATACCTAAGTTATGGATAAATATTGTGTTCCAGCTGATTCCACTTTTACTTATTTTCTTCCTCAACTTTCCAGGATCTGTCAAAAGAGTATGTAACCAGACTAGACATGAGAGTTAAAACTTCTGTCCCACAGTGAACAGAACAGTTTAGGAATCACTTCATCAGCCAACAGTATCACAGAGTTTTGAAAACATTACAGAGGAGCAGAGAGGAAAGGAGAATTAACTATTAGCAGTAACTCCAGAAAATAGTTTATATTCATCCAACTGTTCGATCTCAGGAGCATCAAGGGATTTGAACAGGCGTAATTGACATCAGACATAGACTTACAGTAAACCCCCTGAAATAATTAAATGGCTAGAACACATTCCTAAGCCACCATAGCCCAGTATTATGTTTTACACTGCTGTATTTAGCTTCACTGACAAGTCATGCTTTATAGACATCCATGCAGAGCATAGTATAGGTTAGATTATAAAGAGTGTATTTTTCCCTCATGGACAGTGGTTTCACATGAGTTTAACTCCATTAAATTTACTATAGTAGCTACTGGTGTACACCTCTGTAGATAACATAAGGGTCAGTACCCAGATTGTGCTTCAATCTCCAGTATCTTCACTCGTGGAGATTAGGAGACATAGAGGAGACTCAACTGTTCTTTCCCCCCCTAAATACGAAGGTAATTTAATGGGTTATGCTATAAAAAAGAGAACTGATAAGGGTAGTGGAAGATATACTAAGATGAGAGGAGAAGGGGCAAGGATAGAAGCAGAGAAGTTCAGAGACAAGGTGGTCCACAGGAAGGAGAAAGGGGAAGTTTAAAAGGCAAGAGGGCATATTAGGAAGCACCAGTTCTACTTTTCATGGTCTAGATGAGATTATAGATAAAGCTGGATTCATAAGTGTCTTCTGGAAGGCACTTGCCAGTTATGACCAGGACTCCAGAAACCAGCGTGTTTGATCTTCAGAGACCCTATTCAATCCCAGTGGAGCAGAAAACCCTCTGGGATTGCTGGGTTCCTGCCTCCCACCAGAGACTGGTTCTGTATTGTGTCCTTATTTCTTTAGTGCCTATCAGTACTTTCACACCCTCCTCCATCATGAAATCAGGAGGGAGAAGGAGGAGAACAACGTAATGGTGGTGATGGTAACAACCACACATACCAGAGAAAGAGCAGGAGGAAGAAAAGGGAGCAGCACACAGTAGCGCATAATAGTGGCAGTGAAGACATTGAGTAGTAGAGGTGTCAGAACCAGGCATTGAGGAAATAAATATTTCTAGTAGGAGACTATACTGGCTATGCTCTTTTATTCCTTGGACAGTTGTGAGGTCACCCATTGCCATTCACTGCCACTATTTTTCACTTGCTAATGAGGTCCTGAATACTTTCTTGCACAAGCGTCAAGACAGTCAGATCATGTACATGGCAGTCCATTGTGTGACTTGCTTGACAACAATCTGGCCTACATTTACCCACATGGAGGTCAGCTGTAATTAGCATGTTAAATTATGACTGAAATGAGACTTTTAGGCACATGTACCTTCTAGACAGCCATCCTTAATAGATGAAGTTCTGTGCAAACACTCTTCTGGACATATTCTTGCTGACCGATTTCAAGGACGGTAGCAATACCAAACTGTTTTGGATTTCCCAGCCAATTTAAATCCTCAATGAGCCCCCAAGTAACCCAGGGAAGTGTACAAGTGGCTATGTGGCCTACTCTCTCTCCTACTGAGTTCAGTGACACACTTGGTACAGTCAGAAGAGAGGGCCTTCTCAGTGGCTGCTCTCATATTATGGACATCCTTTCCAAGGGAAATTAAGCTAGCTATTCCTTGTTGTCCTTCCAGCAGAAGGCAACAATTTTTGTTTTAAGGCAGGCCTTTGGCAACTGATAACCTGTTACAATCTGAGGCTTTCAAATGGATGTGTGGAACTTCTTGATATTTTTTTGCTTCTTTATTTTTATTATTATTTATTAGGCTATTTCCGCACTACACTGTTGTAGTGCTATCATTCCACTTCCAACATCCTATGGAATTCTGGGGTTTGTCATTTGCTGAGGCCAAATTGCTGTCTAGCTGAGAATTCTAAAGGCCCCTCCCTAAACTGCAAACCTCTGGATTCCATAGGATGTTGAAAGTGGAATAACAGCATCATGACAGTGTGATAGAGAAGTGGCCCTAGTATTGTGCTGGTGTTTTTAGATTGTTTTAAATGTGATTTTAACCATGTGATTAATTTAATTTGCATCTTAATGTGTATAATTTATTGCATTTTCACTACAGTGCTTGTAATCATGTTATAAGACCCTTTGTGTTGAATCCTAGGAGACAGGCAAGATATAAATCAGATCAAATGATTACCAGCCAATATTTGACATCAAAAGGCACAGAAAGGAATGGAGTTTTGAAGCAAATCATTCCAGTGTAAGATTGGATCCAGTTGTATAGCTCTGCTGAAAAATGGTAGCCAAAGATTACATCTCATCTCTTTTAATAAAGAAATGTAAGCTAACCTTTTATGTGGTTTTAGATAATACACCAGCAGTTTTCTGCTTCCTTCTACACCCTTGGGCATACCTCACTAGGGTTCTTGTTTTCTTTGCTAATTATTTCAAGTTATTTTAAATAGAAAAAAAAGACCCTACAGGAAATGCTGCAAAATAAAATATTATTCATGGATAAAAAATCTGATTCCTTTTGAAGCCCCAGGCAAACTTCTGTGACATACAAAACTGTGGATTTTATTGCAGGCAAATTTTTAATAATGTAGCTCATCCATGTTGTGGTGTTACCCCACCCCTCTAGTAGTTCTGCAAAATATGCCAAGCTTCAGAGAATAAATTAGTCACTTGGCCTGCAGGTATTTACAGTGCAGAATAAATCAAGAAGAGGAAAGACACACAGAAGGTTACCATTTAATAATTAACAGCAAAAGAGGTAGAAAAGTGTTATGTACAATTGTGTCTGCTGGATATATGCTATATCCCCCAGTCTTCTAAAGAACAATTGCTATTCCCAGTTCAGCACCTCTTTCCTAAGTCATTGAATGCCATATGGACATTTGTCTCACAAATTATTTTCTAACAATCAGATTTTTGTCAATACTTTCATGTGGTATAGTGCCAGTCCAAGACATGTTGCTGCCAGAGGTGAAGCAGCTAAATAGCTCTCCCTGTCCAACGAAGTCAAGGCACATGGTGCCTAACACCTGTAAAAATCTCTGTAGTGCCTCTTCCTTTCTCTGGCAAACAAAACAAAGCCTGCTTAATGAGTGAACAATTTCTTGCCCTTTCATGGCATGGCTACCCACTTTGCTGAAAAGTAAAGTAGGGCCAATCCCTGGTTTTGTAATTACTCAGCCTGTTTGATGGTTGGAACATTTGTTCTGGATATAGAAATTCTCTTTCACTGAATTCTTGTGAGGAAGTATGGGGGGGGGACTTATTTTTTTCTTTATGAGGTGAGGCAGATGATGTTTTCTGATTTTATGTCATATTCATACTTCTAAAGCACTTTTTTTCTTTTTTCTTTTTTTTTTGCAGAAAATTGCAGAATCGAAATCCTGCTAATTTTGACAGCTGCTTACATTTTGCATGGAAATCTCCAAAACAGAAAGGTATTTGGGTGGGTTATCATTTTTTAAATAGATCAATAAGCCTATCGTTCTATATTTGATACAGAGGTAGTTGGGGGTTTCTATGCCAATCTATTCAAAGAAGCTATTCAAAGTGTTGGATCCAGTGTAGGGATAGGGTTCTACACTTTGGATAGTTCGTTCATTCCTTTGTTTGGATAATTCATTCATAGTTCAAACTAAAACCCAAAGTGGTTTCAAACCCCACTGACATGGAAGCCTCCAGTTGCCACTGACTGACAGTGTGTGCATGTTTTCCATAACAAAGAAGGGGAGGGACTAGATTTAGGCAAAGGCTCCTTGTGCAAGTGGTAGGGAAATGGTAGTTTAAAAAGCAATTGCTGTTTCATTCTTGCACAGAGAGTGAAAAAAAATCAGTGCAACTGCAAGTTTTTTAGTTGGGTATTTTTTATATATATTATTTTATTGGTGGGAAATGGTATTTAAACGGAGCAAGATGTTGCAGCATAAAAGACAGAGAAACAGGCCACCTCATTGTGCCATTGTGCCACTCCTAGAAGAGGAGAACGAGGAGGAGATGGCAGTAATGGAAGTGGCAGCAGCATAGTGATCCCATCTTCCACCCTGTCTGATGGCACGAAAATGGCCAAATGAGGGGCAGAGTAACCCAGCAAGACCTTCAACCCAACTTTTATGGAGTCAGACCAAGCAAAAAGCCAGACAATTGTACTAATGAATGGATTTTATTAACAAATATGTTCTCACACACCAACACAATCACTCACTCATGCACACAAGGCCTATCAAGAAGGGAAAGAGGTGAAAAATTATAGGGGATATAGCGGAGAGGGTGTAAAGGTGGTAATACTGCACCTGTCCAGAAGTCTTCAGTCCAAGAAGTGGCAAGAAGGAAGGAGCTCAGCAAAGAGAGGCCGCTGAGGGGAGCACTCAACTAACAGAGTGCTGGTCTATTAGCATGGCAGGGAGTCCTCCAAAGAGACTTTCAAAAATGGGGACTACCTATAGGGCAGAATGTACCATAAGGGCAGGCCCTCTCCTGGGAAGAACAATGACCAAAATAAAAGGAAGTATGCCACACAATGGTAATTTGATAGTTTGCATGACTGGTTCATGTAAATGGACCTCGCCCTGGTAGGATTCTCTGAAATTGGAGTTGCTCAACCTGGGGAAAATCCGGTAACCCTTTCAAGTTGGCTATTTGTGGCTGAGGACCCTTTGTTCATGCGGATGTGTTTAGCCTGAGGTCTCCTTGGGAAACATGACTGGGGATTTTCCTGGACCTTACCTAGGTTCAGTTGTTTGACCTATTTGTCTATGCACCCACCCAGGAAACCTCTCTGGCATGGAAGTCATATTTGATATCAATTTTATATCCCCCCAGAATGGGGTCTGCCACTGGGGTAACAATTCAGTGGGCTTCCATGGCTGAGTAGGGAATTGAACCTGGTCTCCAGGGTCATTGTCCAATGCTCAAACCACTACACCATGCTGGCTGTCTAGTGACACAATAAAAAATAGATGTAAGATTTGATTGGCAGGGTTTGTTTTTGGCAAATCCATGCTGGCTCCCACAAATCACTGCATTGTCATCAAGATATTCGGAAATGGACTCCTGTATAATTTGTTCCAGTATTTTTGCTGGTATTGAGGTCATGCTGACTGAGCTCTAGTTTCCTGGATTTTCTTTTTGGCCTTTTTAACAGAGAGCGACAATGTTTGCTCATCTTCACTTCTTTGGCACCTCACCCATTCTCCAAGATTTCTCAAAAAAGATGGCAACTAGTTCTGTGAGTATGTCAGCAAATTCCTTCAGTTTCTTGGGATGAAGTTCATCTGACCCTGAAGATCCAAGTTCATTTAGATTAACTGGGCAGCAATCCACCATCCTTTTCATCACTCTCTTGCTTCAACATATTTGAAAAAAGCGCTTTCGTTGCTCCAAATCAGTCTCATCTCATTTTGAGCTTTAGCTTTCCTTATACTGTCCCTGCAAGCTTCTGGCTACATATCTGCATTTTTCCTTGGTGATTTAGCAATTCTAGCCACGGAGTCTGCCCAGTATTTCCCTGAGCTTAATAGAATCAGCTTTCCTGAAATCCAAGGTTTGTGTTTGATTATATTCTTCTTTGCCCAGTTACACAACCATGAATGCTAGCATTATATGATAACTCCCCACAAAAGTATAAACTGCTTTGATTCCAGTGACCAGCTCCTTGTATTTTTTAGGTTCAAGTCCAGAATTGCTGATCCCCTTATTTCCCCCTCTACCTTTTGAAAGAGGAAATTAGTTGAAGTCCCCATAACTACCAGTTCTTTCTTCTTGGAGATTTCTGAGATTTGTTTCAGAACAACACCATCCATGATGTGGCCTGTACTAAACTCCTGGTTTGGTGGCCAGTAGTAAACTCCTACCTCTAAGTTGTTTTCATTAATTTTTCCATTTATTTTTACCCAGATTCTGGTCCAGTTTAATCACTCACATGGATCTGTACAAGTGAATTTATTTTTGACATGTAAAGCTACTCCCCATCCTTTTCTTCCCCATCTGTTCTTTTTTGAACAAATTGTTGTATCAGTTGTTGTATTCCAGTCACGAGAATCATTCCACCGAGTCTCTGTTATATCCATAAAGTCAAATTTACCATTCTGCAATAGTATTTCAAGCTTGTCTTGTTTGTTTCCCAAGCTCTGTGCATTGGTGTAAAGACATCTAAAGCATTGTTTATTTTCATCTTTTATTTTACTGCAAGTTTTAATCCAGTTCCCATTCTCTCTCTCAGTTTCTCCTCTAGAATTCACATCCTTGTATTTAGAGTTTGCTCTTGGACAGATCTTTAAGCTATCATCTCCAACCTCCCAAGGATTTAGTTTATAGCCCTTTTAATCATATTCACCATGTTTTTGCAAAAGACATTTTCCTCGATCTTTTTGAGGTGTAGCCCATCTGTAGCCAGTAGTACTTTGTCTAAGAAGTGAAGACAATGATCCCAGAAGCCAAACTTCTCCCATTGACACCATCTGCATAGTCAGTCATTCACCTGCTGTATCTTTCTATTCCTATGTGGTCCTTTATATCTCATGGGTAGAATTGGTGACAATACCACCTGTGACTCTAATCTCTTTACTTTCTGCCCAGAGATTCATAGACCAAGGTGATCTGCTCAAAGGTGTTATTTGCAGTATCATTGGTATCCATATGAATCAGAAAAAAGGGGTATTGCTCTGTATTCTTGATAATCTTTGGCAACTTGTCAGTGACATCCTAGATACCTGCACTATGAAGACAGAACATTTCTGATTCATCTAGTCCAGCTGGCACATCATTCCATCTATACCTCAAAGCAACAAATTCCCTCCCACCCGCACCTTTCTTCTTCTTCTTCTCCTTCCTGCAGTCGGTAGTTAGGTTGGCTTCTTCCCTGGAATAAAGTGTCTCTTGCTGCTGTCCTCCTGTTTGGACTCTTCACCACCATTATCCTCAGGAAGATGTAGGATGTGATTGCTTAGTGGGAGCAGTTCTGAATCCCTTGTGCATGGTCTGCTCCTGACAGCAACTGTTCTCGAGGATGCTCTCTCAGCATTTCAGTCCTTTTCCTTTTCACTGGTAGTTCTTCCTGTTGCTTCTGTAGGATCAATGGTTCCTTTTTAATATCCAGGACGTCCTCATGTTTTCTGGTGTGTTTAAAGAGTCTCAACACATAGTAGCAGTGTCTAGACCTTCCCTTCCAAAAGAATTTGGATTTACTACAAGCATAATCAGTGAGGTTTTTCTGGCAGGAAGACCAACACTGCACACACATTGCAGCAGACAACCACATATCTTTCTTCCTCTATCCCTGTATTTATTTATTTTTTTCACCTTTTTCAGACTGTAATTACTCTTACTGATATGACTGTTCATCCTACAATGCACTCACTGCTGACCTTCAAAGACTGAACTCCAAAGAATTGGGCAGCAATTATATAGAGCTAGTGGCTGGAAACTCTGCCCCCAAGCAAGTCAGTGACTCAGCAGAATCCCTGCTCCCTTAAACCGTATGCTCAGGGAGAGCACATGGCCAAAAGCAAAGAAAAGCCTCTGCAGAACCCTTCCAAAAAACACAGCCAAAGAGTCAAGGACAACCACCAAAACACAGCTCAGCTTCTGTTGTTTTCATACAGACTCTAAAAGAAAAGTAATTGTAACTGCCTTCTGAACAAACCTTGCCAAGGAAGTCCTGTGACAGGGTCTCCTTAGAGTTACCATAGGTGAGAAATGACTTGAAGCCCAGAAACAACAAAGTGACTAACAGCATTGCAATTCACTTTTATGGCTGTTGTGCAGACTGATAGCTTTTTCCATCTGTGCATTGACCAATAGCTCCCCTTTTAGTCAGTACAGCACCCACCCCCCACATACACAGCCATTTCCATATTGCCAAAAAATGGAATGATGAACAGGGATGCATCCAATTCTTTTATTGTACTGAGTACAATGCAATAGGCATAGGCAGGTGCTTGCAGATGCTCGTCACAGTACATCCAGCTAGTGGAAAAGAGTAGACATATCCCCACTCATCTCCATGCTCTCCAGCAGCATGGAAATAGCCGTATTGTGAGGGCTGCACTGCTTAAAAGTCAAGTTAGTAGGTTAAGATTGGGACATGGAGCTGCAGAGACTAAGGCCATTTCCGTACTAGACTGTTATAGTGCTGTTATTCCACTTTCAACATCCTATGGAATCCTGGGGTTTGCAGTTTAAGGAGGGGCCTTTGAGGACTATAACAGTCTAGTGCGGAAATGGCCCCAGCCATGTTTCCATGGGCCTTTCTGCTCTACACTGTTATAGTGCTATTATTCCACTTCCAACATACTATGGCATCCTGGGACTTGCAGTTTAGGGAGGGGCATTTAGAATTCTCAGGTAGGGAGATCTTTGGCCTCAGTAAACTACAAACCCTAGAATTCCACCTGATGCTGAAAGTGGAATAATAGCATTATAACAGTGTAGTGTGGAAAGGCCCCATATCTCTGTCTCCCTATGCAGGATCACAGCCTATTTTTAAAAATTATTATACAGCAAGCCAAACACTTCTAATGGAATGAAGCCTGTTGCAGCATCTTTTCATTTTAAAGCATCGTTTTGTTTAGCAATAGTTTACCAGGGAGAGCAGAAGAAATATAAAAAGCTAACTTACTTTAACATTTCAAAGGTCTGTCTGCATGCTCTGTAGCAAAACCAAATAACATATTTTTATGTTTGCAGTTTGCCAGAATGAATTAACAGAGATGAATGTCCTTGCATGAGCAATTTTTCCCCATATTCTATATTTTATGCCAATGATTTAGTCTGCCCATTCTATCATCACTTTCCCTTGTCTAACTCATCTCGGAGTAATAGGAGCTTGAAATTAACTCAGGGTGCAAACCATACTGAGTAGGAAGATGTAAAAATTAGTTACATTGTGGTGGACGGGGGATCGTTTATATGCATTATGGCACCAACTATGTCATTATAAGATGGCATCATTGCATATAAAATATAGAGCTGAGCTAAGTGGCACAAACCCAGCCCTTTTGACTTCCCTGCTTCCTGTCAGTTTGCATTAAGTCTTAATTGAAATCATTGAACTGGGCCTATTTCATGTAGAATGGCAAATGGCACTACAAATTAGGCTAAATCAGTTTTTAAGTAGAACTGAAACACTCAGTGCTCATCAAGATTGTTCTGACAACAAGGGTTGCAAGGTGAGCAGCATCCCATTTCTTGAGATGTCTGGCCCAAAACCAGAGGCCAAACCAGGCCAGGTTTGATATCGTGGGGCTGAATCCTTTTAATGCCACAAAGGAAAGAGAAATAGTAATCTGGTTGTGGAGCTGCTTATGGAAACAAGCAGGAGAGCCTTTTCAGGGCAGGGCACCCTACAGCTTTCTTCAGGACTACATACACTTCCCCCTGATACAAATGTTTATCTTATCAGTTAAGATAGGCAGATGTTAAGTTTACATATGCTGGTGGGAAGGACTGCTGAAGCATCTTGTCACATCAATGTAAATTAGTCCCCCCACCTGAAACTGACCATTTGGTACACCGGAACTTTTTCTGACTGTGTGGTAACTGTGGCATCAAGTTCTAGATGAACATCAATGGCTTGTTTCTCAAAGTGAATAGCAAACTTATCACAGTAGGTGAGCAAAGGCTCAGCGGCTAGTTTTTCTTGTCTGATCCCAACAGGCTGCTTACCATTTGGAAAAGTCTGTTCGGTGGCAAATTGAGGATGACATGGTATAGGCTAAAATTCTTTGCCAACTTTACTGTTTCATAATAGGTACAACCAAGAGTCCTTGATCATATTCGCTCCAACACCTACAACACCTGATGATGATGATGATGATGATGATGATTACAATTACCTGAGACTCAAGACGGCTTACAAAAGTTTTAACATATACATCTAAAATTAATAAAATTTATATCATACAAAAGTTCAAGATATAATTAAACTATCAATAAAATTAAAAGCAATTAAAGGCACAAATATTTAAAAAGAACAACAAATGTAAACAATGCAGCACATGAAAAGACCTCTATCCCTGAGCAGTTAGCCCTAAAAGGCCTGTTGTTGAAAAGCAACTTTATCAAAACATGGAATGATATTAAACAGGATTTGCAAAAATGAGTGAAATTTAAATTATCATTTTTGGGTAGAATTTTTGTGATTAAAAGACATGTTCTACCTAGAATGTTGTTCTTGTTCTAGACTATACCAATTTTGACTAAAGATGCTCTTTTCAAACAATGTCATAGTGACAACTGAAGTTTATACTGCAAGAGAAGAAATTAAGAATAAAATATTGAAATTTTACAAGATGGCTAAACAAAAAAGAGGACTGAGACTGCTACAACTGAAACTGTGGCCCTTTCCGCACCAGGCAATTAGAATAGGGCAGTGCGTCCTCTCACGGAGGTCATCTGCACCTTGGAGAGGGCCAGGAGCGGACTACTTACCGGAGATCTGCACCTCAGTCTGCTCCAAGACGACTCTAAGTGGTCTTCCAGCGTGTTTTTGAAAGACTGGAAAAAAACAGGTCTTTATTTTCCTGGAACGCGCCATTGCATTCCTGCTCTCTTGTGCAGATTTGCAGGGTCGCACCAATGCGAGCCTGCCATCTGTGGAGGGCGGACTTTAGGTGTGGCGAGCTTCAGCAGTTGGTCAGGACCCATGACCAACTGGAAGCTGCCATTTTGGAAGCTGGAAGCCACCATTTTGGAAGCTGGAAGCCGCCATTTTGGAAGCTGGAAGCCGCCATTTTGGAAGCCGGAGCAGTGCGGATCTACAGACCTCGCACTGCTCCGATTTGCCCTGGACCAAGGAGAAGCCCTGCAGAAGGGCTTCAGAGACAGTCCACGTTGCTTCAGAGCCCAGAAGAAGCGGTGAGTAACGGCACGGAGCGATTCCCTCGCCTCATGCGGAAAGGGCCTGTATTTCCCTGCATGTTGTTTGGTTTGGTTGAAAGATTGGATTCTGTTGACAAATAAGAGACTATTGGATTTAGAAGGGCATGAACTGAGGTTTGGGTGTCATTGATATCTGTAGTATGATAAAGCTAAAGTAAATGTACAGTTTAACAACCATTGTGTGAGAAAATCTTTGGAAAGAATATAAAATGTAGTTGTACACTAAAACATATTTGTGTGTGTCATTGCAAGAGGCTTTTTATAGAAGATGATGACAAAAGAAAAAGGACAATGCATCAAGACCTTTTCGAATTTACGCAAGAACTAGAATTAACTTGACTGAAGAATTAACTTCCAAAGGGTATACTTTTCAATGGTTTTCTATAAATAAATAGTTGAAAGATATAAGTAGATATAAAGCAGATAAACAAAACAAAAGTTTGATTATGAGTTGCCTAAATCTGAATTTGAAAAACAGTTGTGTTCAGAGAATGATTGGTAGAAGGTATAAACTTCTGTTAAAATTAAAGATGAAAGAAGAGATAGTTAAAGACTGCAGAATAAAATAGGCACAAAATACTATTCGAACAATGGAAAAAAGTCAGAGAAAATTAAATATACTTTATGCTATGATATTAAAGAGAAATGTTATAAGGTAATGTATCACTGGTATTTGACACCAAAAAAAAATGGCCAAAATGCATAAAGATGTTTCCAGTAGATGTTGGAAATGTGAGCAACAAGTGGGAACTTTTTTATTATATGTGGTAGACTTGTAAGCATCTGCTCATATTTCAATCTGTTCATATTTCAATATTGATAGAAATGCAGATGTTCTCCTCTCTTTGTTCACATTTGAGCAGATGTCTGCCTAGCCTTAGCCTGTTTCTTAGTTCCCAGTAAAATACACAAATGCAATCTCATAAATATAGCTTATTATACCTTATAATTATACCTTATACTCTATAAGTTATCACCTGTACTCTGTTTGTATGTTTCTAAGCCTCAGAGTTGGCAACCAAAATAAGCCTGGCCTGTGACAGCTGAACTTATCATTTTTCAGCACCTGGTTGCCAGAGTTGCAGAACTCCATCCTCTAGTGCAGCTGGCTAGATTTTAAGATGGTTTTGAAGGGCATTTATGTTCATGGTATCGTTATCACAGTTATTATAATGAATAGGAAACAGTAACATGGTTCTATGTCTAACTTATGACATCATAGCTGCAGAATAGTAACTGACATTTCTGCAAGTTAATAGTATTGTCTGTGCAGAAAATGCTATTTTATGCAGGACAAAAAAAAAGTGTGAATTTTGTGCATATTAAGTCCCAAGTTGTGAAGATTCTCACTGGTCCAGAGTTCTCCTCATCAGGATTCCCCCACACACACACACACACACAAACTTGAGCATTCCATCTTATATATATATTCAAATAAATTTTGCATCCTTACCTTTCTGTGTCCTTCTGAGCTTCAGCACAAAGGGTAAAAAATGATGACTCAAGGAATTTGGCTGTTATTTTTGTATCACAGCAATGCATGTGTTTTGGCCTTTGAGACCATGGATGGTTTACAGCACAGTGTAGAGTGAGGGTATAACTTGTTTGTACACATGTTTTTAAAAAATAAAGTCACTCCAAGTGGTTTGTTTTAAAAGGAAAAGAAATACAGACAACACTAGATGACTGCAGTGCTCATTCAGTTAATGGTGGTATAAAAACAGATGTCAAGACTGGCTGCTATAAGGCACAGTCATGGCTGAGTACATCAAGGCAATATAGTCATCTCTAGTAAGCAAACTTTGGCAGGCAAAGCAAGGTAGGCAGGCTAGTAAGTGTATAACAAGAGCTGTTTGGTAATAGCTTCAATTTCATGCCCTAGAAATTCTCTTTAGACTGCACCAAGTCTTTCTGACCTTTTAAAGGCCTAATGTCCTTTGACATCAAACAGCTGCTGAGTCAGTAATAACCAGAAATGCATCTGGTTGGTTCTGAAGCTCAGACTCAGTGGATAGCAGGCCAGAAATCCTAGTGGCTTGCCATTGTGATAGAAAGACACTTGGATCTGACCATGAGGGTCCTAAATTTAGATCTTCTCTCCAGATTGTAGAGAGGAACACATCTCAGTAGAAGAGCACAATACCTCCATTTCTGTCCCCTGGAATCATAAATTCAATGACATCAGGCACTTAAGTTGGAAAATTGCTGATCCTCAAATCTTGAAATGTTAGTACCAGTCAAAGCAGAAAATATTGGCTATATCGATCAGTGGTCCAATATAAGTGAGGGTTATCTGAAAACATTGTAGTTTTTAGAGCAATCTCTCAGCACTTTTCATTTTAGGATTTGATACTGACTGCATTGCAGTATTTAACCCAGGTTCACATTCACTCTTCTTTTTTCTTTCATCATCAAAATAGTAACAAGTTTCTAGATCACGCATTTAGCCAAGTGAAAAAGCATTTGTTTTTACCAGAGTAGTATGGATCTTACTTTATTCTCTTTTAAGAAACTGTTGAGTCTCGGCTAGCCTGAGGCTCCTGCAGAAACATCAGAGGATGAACATCAGAGGAGCAATAGTTTACAGACAGTAGATGCTTATAGCCAGAAGATGATGGGTAGAAGCTGAGGTGAGATTTTATATTTGGGCTTTGCTGGCTTCCATTCTGGTGTTTTGTTTTGTTTTGTTTTTGTCAAACTGGGCCCCTGCCACCTTTTGTATTAACATCTGGCATTAACATTGAAGACAAGGTCTTCACCTTACTGAGTGAACTGCCCATCTGCGGTAGTGGATTGATATCCACAAAAGTTCATGCTGAAATAAAAATGTTCATCCTAACAGTTTAGTAGATTCTTAAACTGGAACCCCTTCCATTTTCCTTTTTACACAAGATGTAACGAAGTAGAATGGCAGTAGCAATCTTCATCCCTCAACCTATACAGCTCAGGTCCAAAACATCTGAGGGATCGTGTTTCACTATATAGCCTGCCCAGGCTCTAAGATCTATGAAGGAGGCTTTTGCTTATTCCTACTGGCTTCCCATGCATAGTTGGCATGTACAAGAAAGGAGAGCTTTCTGGTGACTGCCCCCAGACTTTAGAATTCTCTTGCTAGAAAGGCTAGGTTGGCTTCCTCCTTGATCTCTTTCTGCCAACCAATAAGCCTTTCTGGAATTGATTACAATGGGCTTTTAGTGATGTGAAAGACAGATAGATAGACAGACAGATAGGCCATTTCCGCACTAGACTTGTTATAGTGCTATTATTCTACTTTCAACATCCTATGGAATTCTGGGGTTTGTAGTTTCCTGAGGGCAAAGAGCTCTCTGGCTGAGAATTCTAAATGCCCCTCCCTAAACTGCAAACCCCAGGATTCCATAGGATGTTCAAAGTGGAATAACAAAACTATAACAGTGTAGTGCAGAAACAGGCATAGACTAGACTAGACTAGACTAGACTAGATTAGACAGTCTTTTAATAAATTTTTAAATGGCTTTTTATCTATACATTGTTTAGTCTTTTTTTCCTCTTTTTAATAGCATGGTATCCCATCCCAAGACTTCACTTTCCTAAGTTAGCAGTCCATCTGCTGAATGTTATTTGTTGACATTTTTGTGTGACATGAGATCACACTAGGACAAACCGCAGGGTCTATACCCTGGGTTTTGAGCCTGAAAGTCTCTAGATGGGAAATCTGGCTTAACTGGTTCCCACATACAAATCCATGACCACATGTCCCCTTTGCTACCATGTTGTAGATTCTTGAGGTTAATCAGGTTGTGACCTTATTTCATCCAACTCATCTATCTGCCATTGTCATTTGGAAGGGAGGGCAAAAGATGTAAACAGTTATAAAGGCACACATAAACAATTGTTTCTGTAGCTTTAAGACTATGAGATATGTGGTCTAATGGGATGGCAACCTTCAAAGCACCCTTACTGTTGGGTAACATGCAGTACAGTCCTATGCATAAGTGGTTCTCAATCTTTAAACCTGCAGATGTTTTGGACTTTAGTACCCAGAACTCACAAATACTGTGAATAAAAGTCAGGGATTCTGGGACTGGAAATCTAAAACATCTGAAGGATCAAAGGCTAGAAACCACTTGTTCTATATGTCTAGCTAGAATAAGGGTTCTATGGGACATACTTCCAGTTACATTTGTAGAGCAGTGCAGCCTCAAAAGATGCTCAAAGAATGGCAGCACAAACAAAACAGCCTAAAATCTGAATCTACAGATAGATTTCTAATAGAACTGTACTCCTTAGGGCCAGGTAAATGAAACAAAAGAACAGAAGTCTCTCCCTCTGACTTTTACAAAAACCAACATTAAATTTAAAAAGAAAAAAGAAAATAAAAACCCTGCATACTAGGCAATTCTTATCCTCTCTGACAATTGAAGTATCCTGCAGGCTGTGTTATTTAAGCCTTTAAATGGTACAGATTGACTACGTGTATTTGTGCTATAAATATATATAAAAAAGCAACCCAAAACAAATCTTCCAAGCAATTTGAGTGCTACTGTAATTTCGGCATCAATGACAATAAAGGCTACCTTGACAAATCTGTTATGTTCCTTCATGGAAATTGCTGCCAGTTGGTCAGAGCTGGAGATTCAACATAGACAACAGCAGTTTAAGAGGGATATAGTTTTGTTTCCCAAAGAATTACGACAGGTAATGACTATCACCTAGGGCAGTTTACATCCAGAGATTGTAAATAGCCAAGAGATCAGCAGAGCTAATGTAAAACAGAACTTTAAGACTATGAGTTACAAGTAACATAGTTGCCTGGTATAAGTTACTTTTTTCAGTAATGGAGTCACAGTGAAGCCACATTTCAAATGTGATGTAACAAACAAGAAGAAAACTATGGTGCTAGTGTGACAGGTAACCTTCTCTATTTACTTTTAAAGGTTACCCTTAAAGGGAATTTTAGAAGACTTCTGACCAGCTTTTTCCCCAAATTCAGGCCACTCTCTTATCAGTTCTATGTTGTTGTTGTTGTTTTAACTAATTGGAAACTAACCAAGAATTGTTGTTGCTGTTTTGCTGTTGTGTGCTTTCACGTTGTTTCTGACTTATGATGACCTTAAGGCAAACCTATCAGAGGATTTTCTGAGGCTGAAAGTCTGTAACAGACCCAAGTGCACTCAGTGGGTTTCCATGACCAAGCAGAGAATTGAATGCTGGTCTCCAGGGTCATAATCCAATGCTCAAGGATACCAGTTACTTTTTAAACATTTTTAATGAAGATGAATCACTTTTCAAAGAGTATAACAAGCAATGGGATCAATACTTTGAAAAATAACCTTCCATGTTCAAGAAATTGTTCAGTGAATAAGATAAAAGTTAGAATTTCAGTATATAAAAGTGGCAGCACAGATGAGGTGAGCTATATCCCTTTTGGAAAAGGGAAGAGGGATTGAAAGGAAAACACTGTTTGCTGCCTCCTTGGTGGTAGAGAACCTGGTGTCATAAGCACTACACTGTTATAGTGCTATTATTCCACTTTCAACATTCTATGGAATTCTGGGGTTTGTAGTTTACTGAGACCAAAGAGCTCTCTGGCTGAGAATTCTAAATATCCCTCTCTAAACTGCAAATCCCAGGATTCCATAGGATTTTGAAAGTGGAATAATAGCACTATAACAGTGTAGTGCGGAAATGGCCATAGAAAAGAATCACAGAGCTGGAACAGAACCACAGAGTAGGGCCATCTAGTTCAACACTCTGCTGTGCAGGCCTGCATAGCTGAATGATTCCTGAGAGATTGTGGTCTGACCTCTGTTTAAAGAGCTCTATCACAGTCCATTCCATTCTCAAACAGTTTTTACATTCTGGGAGTTCTTCATAGTGACAGCATGCCTTTTCTTCCAATGTGAATCCATTGGTTAATGCCTTACTCTTTGGAGCAGCAGAAAACAAGCTGGCACTATGTTCTAGATGGCATTGCTTCAGATATTTAAAGATGGCCATAATGTCATCTCCCAGTATTCTTTTCTCCCAACTAAACATACCCAGCTTCCTAACCCATTCCTCAGAAGGCTTGCTTCCAGACCTTAACAGCATCTTGGTTGGCCTCCTCTGGATGTGTTTCATCTGGTTAATACCCTTCTCCCATTGTGGTGCTCAGAAACAGACACACTATTTCAGGTGAAGTCTGATGAAAGAAGAATTGAAGAGTATCCAAAATGGTAGGTCCAATCACAAGGAGCTGGATATTTGATAAATCAAGTAATAACATAAACATTACTTTTCTGCAGAAAGTCGTGATACATACTCCACTATATGGGCAATAATTTGTTGTTGTTATATGCCTTCATATCCAACTCTTACATACTCTCCATGATGATAGAACCATTTTGTGAGACTTTCTGTGGGTAAATCCAAGAGTGAATTGATAATTGCATCAAAACTTGATTCCCTTTCTTCCTTCATGTGGTTGCCTATGCCACCCTGAAACTGTCTCTGTTTTCCAGCTAGTTTGTGGAGACACACACACGGCTTAGAATATTGCTTTAAAAAAGTAATCAGCGGACACAATCCTGTACAGATCAGTATAGTAGGTCCACATGGGGATCTACACTAGGCTGAGCCATATGTCACCCTGACTTAATGAGCAGCCTCTTAAGCACTCCCCACACACACTTATCCTGCACTTTGTGGCGTGTGGGCAAGATCTCAGAAGCATCTAGCTATGTTTTGATAGCCAGATGCAAAATGGTTACAGCAACATGGAAATGATTGGAGATGATCCAACTTTTAGGGAAGGCATAATCACAGAACTATAAAAGTAACTTTAAAAGTTATGCCATCAAAGGAATGAAATTCTTCATTGGAAAGTTAAACTCCTGATATATTGTGGTTTATATTTTTGTTATTTTAAAAAAATAAATATTAGCAACTAGGTGCTTATAATCAGTTACTTTCAAATTCTGAATACATGAGGGATTGGAGTGTGGAGAGAGATTTTCCCTCTCCAGCTTCTCTCTTCCACCACCAAAGAATGATATTTGGGAAGGGATAAAGGAGTCAACTTCGCCCTGTTTTAATGAGGACAAGATTCCAAATGTGCCTGTGTTCCTGAGCAGGTTTAGAGTAGCTGTTGCATTAACACTACAAAAGAAGCAGCACTTCTACAACAGCCTTCTTAGAGTAATGCTCTGCAGATGAATTGGACTATGATTCCCATAATCCCTGGCCAACATGGGAAATGTTGGATAGGGTGATAGGCATTGTAATTCAACAGTTCTGGAGGCATCAGCTTAGGGAAGGAATAGATAATGTTTGGCCCTCCATTCACTGTTGGATTGTTACTCACTAATACCTATACTGAATAGGAATTATGGGAGTTGCAGTCCAGTAACAGCTACAGAGCTGCTCCTACCACTACTCTGAAGTGTATCAAACAATGCATAATTGGCAAACGTTCAGAATGGTGTTTGTGAGCATTTTTCAAATCTCAGCATTTTAATCATGCATGTTTACTTGCATGTAATTTGAAAAATAAAGAGGAAGAACAATCTTATATTCGTGATTACCTATGATGGGACCGTTGGCAACTTGCACGCACTTTCATTATAGGTCTTAAAGAATTTGAACTGGATAAAGGGTAAAAAAATTTGAATTACTCAAAAATTTATTTTCTGCCCCATCATTTCACACATCACAATCCAGAGCCCAGTCTTCATCATGTGTACAGTATGCTGTTACACTGCAGTTTTGCAAGGGAATAATTTCATACAGCTTTGAGATATGACACATTTGCCTTTATAGACCTGTTTTTCAAGGAATGGAATTAAGCCAGTGAGCAAAATTTCTTCCAATAAGCTCTTCCACTTAAGTACTCCAGGAGTTCACTTTCTGGCTGATTTATCATAGAGGGAGTATGCTGAAGAAGTCTTGAATCTGTTGTCTCTTAAACTATCTTTCTTTTAGCTAAGCTACAATCTAAGAGATACATAATTTCCATCAGCATTTATCTGCATTGCCCAAATATGTAATTGCTGACATAGCAAATCAGAGGCTGATTAATTGCATCAGATTTTCCCTTCAACAAGCATCTTTAGAAGAAACTTCAAGTACCATCAAGGCAGAGGCTAAGTACATGTTTTAATATTCTCCAGAGTTCTTTAATGGCAAATGTGACAAACTCATTCATTTTATAACTATGATTGATCCAGGGGAAAGAAAGGGAAAAAATAAATGTAAATACACAAATAAGTGTGTACGAGACAAAGAGATAAATCAAGAAGTCTGCACCATGCAGATTTTGTGTTTTTTTAAAAAAGACTTTGCATGACTCCACTGGACAGATAAAATAACTGGGAGGTACGAAAGAAACCTGAGCACCCTTACCAGTGTTTTGGATGAAAACATTGTCAGTGTCAGCAAACACAGAATGAGCTCTTGGTCAATATTTCATCATTTTCTCTTCTGAATGTAGTGCTCTGATTCAGCCATTCATTCTCCCACTGTAACTTTCTTTTTCAGACTAAATTCTGTGTCCTGACATCCCATCTTTCCATGTGTAACAGATGTGCGTGATTCATAAGAGTGTCATACTGTTGGGCTCCCTAGTCCACTTCTGAGTCATGTGTGAAACAGTCCTCAGATGGGATGGAAAAAATATTCAAATATATATTTAAAATGCTTTTAAAATATATTTCTGAAATGTCTAGAGACCTTGCCAAGAAGACTGCTGGACTGACCAGAATCTTTGACATTTGGGACTTACTCTGCACAAAATTTGCACATGCCCCCCCCCTTGTTTTTTTCCAGAAAAGACCAACATTTTCTGTGCAGGACTCAGCATTTTCTATTCAGGAAAAAGCATTTTCTAAAATTACTGCTTTCTGTGAAGAATACACGCAAATTTTGCATAGAATAGGTCCTGAACCATGAATGAAAAGTGCATAGTTGTTGAAGACTTTCTTGCAGGAGAAAGAACATAGCTAAAATTGCTCCCCTTGAGAATGAAATTAATGAAGAATTGCATCTCTATAAACTATGACTGTTGAAGGGGATTCAGATCCACAAGTCTATTTCAGTGCACATGTAGGCAGGATAAACCCGTGGAAAATCTCAGTTTCTGCCATGGGTTCATCAGCCAAAGAGACCTATACAGCTATTTCAGAGGTGTTGGTGCAGATTGTGGCCTCAGCACTTTTAATCTCTGGGATGGAAAAGCTCTTAGTGTGACTTTGAACTCATATGTATAAATCCCAGCACTCAAGAAATTACTGAATGAATCTTGTTTCTGCTGATTTATTGATAATGTGTATTTAAAAATATCTGGGGTGGGAAACATATGGCCATCCAAATGTTCAGTGGCAGCTCCCATTAGCCACCATAGGATCCCTACTTCCTGGAGCAGATATTTACAAAACAAAAATATAAGAGACTTGCTGGATCAGATCAAACCTCTGCTTGATCAGTAAATTCATCAAATGCATCCAGAAAGTCCAACAATTTGACATAAAGGCAAGAATCCTCTCCAGCTGTTGCTCTGTACCAATGAATTCCGTTCCAAGGACTCTGGTCTTTCAACAGAGAAGCTTCGTGCAGACACTATTACTTGCCATTGGCAGTGGTGGCTGGTGGTTTCCATGTCAGTATAGTGAGGAATCCCTCTGGGGTTTATTCCAAACAGTCAAACAGCTATCCATGGTCTTGAACCTATTTTAGAAATAAGATTCATCACTTTAGACAGCTCCTTTAATCTCTGGCCCAAAACCCAGAACAGATTTGCTCCCCACTGATATGGGAAGCCACCAGCTTCTACTTTCTTCAGGTGGTGGTTGTAATAGTGGTGGTGAGGGTGGTGGCAATTCAATGTCATCTGTGTTTTCATCATTCTGGAAAAATATGCAAAACAATGAAATAGCATATATTGAAATAAATTGTGTTAAGACATATGTATATAGCATGTAAAAATGGATATGCATGTAGGCAAAGTAACAATTTGACTGTGACTGTTGATCGCCCACATCTTAAAACCATGTAGGGTCCCTGCCTATTGCCTATGGATCAAATTATTTAATTGATATAATAAATGGTATGGATGGAAGCCAGTACATTAACTTATTCTTGGAGTGGTTCAGACATGCTCATGTACTCACATTATTTGATTTGTCTAAACTTGATTACAATACTCTTGACAACTATGCCTTCCCACTGATCAACTCAGTAACAAATAATATTATACCATTATAAAGAATAACACTGCAGGTAAACAAATTATTAACCAAATAAACAGGAAACAAGGAAGGATGAAGACAGTTTAATTACATTTGTTCAGAAGATTCAATATCAACATTGCCCCACCATATACAGTTCTACCAAAATCATTCGTTTTTATTAGCACACAACATCCATTACATCTTTGTTTATGATAGGCTATAATACAACTCAAAGCTGTTCTTCCCAAATGACTAATAAGCCAGCTAAGGCAACTATAAAAACAGACTTGAGAGATGGGGCTTCAAATGAATACTGCTGAACAGATTTTTGCTCCTGTTCTACACAAAATAGGATATTACTGTCATGTAAAGAAAAACCCATAGCCCCAGAAGATTTTCATGAAGGGGGGCATCGCTTGTTGTCCAGCTTGTGAATTTCCCATAGGCAGCTAGCTAGCCAGCCAGTATGTGAGCAAAATGTTGGACTAGAGAGGCATTTATATTGGTCCAATATGGGTCTCCTCATGTTCATAACTGAGGGCCAGCAACAATTTTGGGAATAATGCAAAAGAACTTAGCCTCATGGGTGTGGTGTGCTCATGCAGTGTATGAACTGGTGTCTTTTTTCTTTTTGTGGGGACTGTACAGTTTTGAAAATCATGTCCATTTATGCAGGCATGATTAGCACATATGGCATTTTCACATGAACACCTTTGAGCATCATACCTGACTTCTTCTTTTTAAAATGTACGTATAAACTTATTATTCTCCCACCCAATAGCTAAAGATCTCAGGGTGGCATTCAACAAAATCAATTTAACCAATTTAAAGTGAGTTAAACAATAAAAAGTGAGCAGACTGGAAGCATATTAAATAATATGACAAGCCAGAACAAGTCTATTTGAAATCAGTCAAAACAAATTTAAATCCATGTACAGGTACAGATTATATGAAACCAATGAGTCCCCAAAGACTTTAATTTTAAAAAATGGCCAGAATCCTCTTGGAGCCTTAAGTGGGCTTAAGTCTTTATCCAGTATGGACTGCAATATGTAACTATGTAGTAGAACTTGACAAAGTGACCGATGTACATCGGGACCGAATTGAATCTGGACAGCTGCACTACAGGCCCCAATGCACTACGGGTTCCCAATATGTGACAGAACGCCAGTGAGACTTCTGCTAGTATCCTATTACTCATCTTCACAATTCAGTAAAGAAGTTTCTTAGCACCTCTGCTATGTATCTAGGAATATATAGAGGTATATAACATAGCAGGTCATATATGATTCCAGCATCTGCAAGCTCTGGAATGACACCAGTGTTGGCATCAATTGGGCCTCTAAGGGTTGGGTGTTCACAAGTAGTCCCCACTTGCCCCATATTGCACGCACTGGTGGGACGCAAAGGAGGGTCCTTCCAGCAGACCCCTAGTCTTTGAGCAAGTGTATGTAGGGAGGGAGAGTCCTTCAAGTATTGAGATTGTTGTTCTTATCTCACTTTTTTCCAGTCTGGAATTCAAGGCAGCTTACAAATATTGAAACAGATACAGCTTTTAAAAAATAACCTTACAAAAAATTTAAAATATAATTAAACTATCAATATACTCAAAAGCAATCAAAAGGATAACCATTAAGAAGAGGAAGAACAAATATAAGCAACACAGCCAGTGAAATCCCTTTGAGCAGTTAGCTGAAACAATAAGGTCTTCACCTGCTTACAGAAGGGGTGCAAGAAGATCATCAGTATAACCTCCCTGAAAGGGGAGCTCCAGAGCCTGGGAGCAGCTATCAAGAAGACCCTCTCCTGTGTTCTCACCAGATGTACCTGTGACAATGGGAGGACAGAGAGGAGGGCCTCCTCAAGCTCATAGAGGGAGATACAGTCCTTCAGATAACCTGGACCTGAGTGATGTAGGGCATAATCAGCACTTTGAAATGTGCCCGGAATCACTCTGGCAGCTAGTGGAGCTGCTCTAGCAAGGCAGTTGTGTGCTTCCTGTATCCTGTATCTCCAGTTAACAATCTGGCTGCAGCTCTTTGGAACAGCTGCCATTTCTGAACACTATTCAAAAGTGGGATAGAGTGTATCACAGTAATCCAAACGGGATGTAACTAAGGCCTCTGTGGCCAAACCTCAAGCCATTTGGGGCTCTGGATACCTCACAAGCACCTTCAACTCATACCGGAAGGATATTGACAGCCTATGGTATCCCCATATGTTCTTGCTCTCAAAGGAATTTGCTGTGCATATAGTAATCAGAGCCTATTTACAGAAAGCTTCCTGCCCTGATCTAGCATTCCATCTGTACTTGAAAGTGCAAAGAAAAATGTATGTCCAGCATATTTTGTGCATGCAAAACAACTTCTGCAGATGATTGAGATTTGTACAAAGAAGCAATGTGTTTAGCCATATATAAACTGGATCACACATGGGCCAATTGTTTGATAATTCAAGAATTAAAGTATAAATGCTCCATTATTGATCTCATACCCCAGACAGAAGTATTATTTTAGTTCACATTAGCATGCAGCACTTTTCTAACTTAGTCAATTAACATATTAAGGTGCAAATCACCAAATCATACTCAGGCACTTATTTTTCTAACATTATATGATGGTTTACCTGCATGTGGATGGTCTATAGCTCGGTGGCAGACCATGTCTTCTGTATGCAAAAAAAGGGCCCAGGTAGGACTGCAAAAGACTCTTTAAACTACTGGTGCCAGTGCTATATAATGTGCAAACAAGAATGAGCTAGAAAAACCAATAATCTGGTTAGGTTAAGTATGTGTTAAGTATGAAGGGGTGAAGGGGTCATCACAGAGCCAGACACATCACAGACACTCCAGTAGCATTTTTTTTCAACGGTATCAGTCCATATTCTGGTGTCAGGCATCAAATTTACATTAATCAAACATAGCGAAATCAAGCAGTACAGATGGATGTTTGAAGCAGACCTTGATAATTACTGGTCTGGCCCGTTCAGGAGCATCCACTACTTATTTTTGAGGTTATGACAGAAATCATGTATTACAGTATTATTGGTAGAAGTAACAATGCAGCAACTTCTTCCCTGCCCCCATAGACTTCCTTGATTAAAAATATCAGGATGGGACAACCTCCTTGAATTGGGGTGAAAATGAGTAGAAGAGTTGGATGTCATCTGCATAATGACAGTATCACACATCCCAAAACTTGGATGATCTCTCCCAGCACTTGTGTGTATATGTTAAATAACATAAGGGACAAAACAAAATCCTGGGGGACACCACAAGCTTGCTGCAAGTTTCCCACCATTGTTACTCTAGTCTCCATCTCACATACTTCATCACTACCAACTCCCTGGGACACCAGAGGGCTGTTTAGCTCCAATCTACAAGAGGGAACACTCAGGAGTGATTGTGTCTATTGCCCTATCCATTTACCTATTCAAGAGGTCAGTCAGATCTTCAACAGAATGGCCTGCTGAGGTGACTGGAAAATCCCAAAGAGCCATCAGGAATCCATCTGCATCCATCAGCTTCCTGGGTCGAATCATCCTAAGTGGTTGCTCACCCCTGCAGAAGTTTTCAGTCCCAGTGTGTCTGAACCTGACCAGGTATCTGTCCATGACCACTGCAAGAAGTTCATCCACATCAAGATCACCATCAGTTTGTCCAGCACAGAAAACAATGTTCAGAGTATGTCCAGCAGCATGAATAGGACCATGGTTTTCATGGAGCTCAAGAAGTCCTGAACCACTCCTGACAGAGTGATCACAGCATGGATATACATATCCCCCAGCAGCAGAATCCCTATTCTGTCCTAGCTACCCTCTTTTATGTGTACACATTCAAAACCTGCAGACTGTGTAAAAGGACACCTGGTTAGGGAGATGGAATCGCAAGAGACTACTGCAACTTTACCTCCCTGCCCCCCAGGTCTTGCCTGCTGCTGCACAGGAAAACCTGGTAGACAGAGGTAAGAGAGATTAACCCCTCCATTCTCATCCAGCTAAGTCTCTGTAATACAAATCAGGTCAGCATGCTCATCCAAAATCAAATCCTGAATAGCACATGGTTTTCTATCCACTGACTTGACATTCAACAAAAGCATTTTCAACACAGGGGGATTGTCACCAACTGTATCCAGGCTATTTGATCTGGGAAACAGTTTGAGGGCAATTAACACCCAGTTACACTCCCCTCTTCCATAATACTGTAATTGTCTCTTCCCTCCATATCACCCTCTGCCCAGTATGACTCCAATGGTTGCTACCTGAAGCTGTGCCCAATCCTTCCTCTGGAATGTTGAAAAATTCCAGCATTATCTCTCGCCATTCCTTCTTGTTTTAGGGCAAATGGGTCTTACATAGCACAGGGTTTCTTTTTCCTTGCATGCCAAAGTATTCTCTCTTCTCACCTAAAACCTCAACATTTGCCCTTCTGTCATTTAAATGCATGATCATAAACATCCTTGGTGTTCAGATGACCAGATCATGTGATCCAGGATATTCCTAGGGTCATTGGTCTTATAAAAGATTCCCCCTTCTCAGATCTCTCATCTTGTCTTCTCCATCTTTGCTTCTTCTTCCTTCCCTCTGACCACACTTCACATCCCCATCAAGAAGATGGTGAGTTAAGAATGAAGCTGCTATCTTATCCGATCTATTCATTAGTTAGTTGGGATGTAGGCTTCTCAATACACATGTAAATGTAAAAGCCATTAGTAGACTTTTCTAAGTTTGCAACCTGAAACTGCCTGCATTGTTTTGTTTTCTTAGTCAGTTTCAGTACAGGGAAGCCACACAGAAATTTGGGCATGTTTTTTCTGCTACTCTGCTAAAGAAAGGTTGATTCCTAACAGTTTTAGCTTTCATGGAATTTCACAAAAAGAGCTAACCCCCTGGGAAACTCTAACTCCCAACATGGAAAGCATATCCTTCTTATTTGGGCAGACAGAGCAGTAGTGTGATAACCGAAGCCCCTGTCAGAGCTGCTGATGACGAGCAGCAGCTGTTGGTCCCTGTGGCTCTGGCTGGAGATGAGTCCTGCAGCTCAAGAGCTCCCCCTGCTGCCATGGACCAAGCAGGCACGGACATCCCTCTGCCTGCTCCTTTAGAGCAACAGGGATCCGATTCTGTGCCTGCTCCTTTGGAGCAACAGGGATCCGATTCTGAAGAGGCTCTGCAGCCTGGGTCAATAAGCCCCCAATCAAGGCAGAGACTCAAGAGGGCTGTGCAAAGGGAGGCTTCCTTGGCCAAGTTTAAAAAGCGGGGACAGAACACACCTGTGCCTGGGGTTATATAACTGCCTACCTGGAAGCTTCCCTTTGCTTGTGGCAAACTTCTTACAAGCCCTCCTCTTGCCTGTACCTTGCTCCCAGCACCTGGCTCCTGATACCTTGAATTGATCTCTGGACTCTTGATCCTTGGCTTTGAAACTTGACTACGGCTTTGCTTGGCGCTCTGGTAAATGAACTTCCTCGAGTAAGTGCTTGCTTGTCTCTTCCCGGCTGGACTTTGCCTGCTCTCCCACTCTCTTCCCCAGGCTGGCTTACTGCCCAGGTCTCTGACCTTGACAAGTAGCTATTAAAATCAACCAGTTGAATATATAGACAGGCAGATGATAAAAGCAGGTAACAAATCTTTGTTTCTGTTGGACAGAAGCACAGGCCCTCACCCTTATGTACCCCTAAAGTGTGTCCCCTCAAAGTGGCAAGCCCCTTTGGTGTCACCCCCTTTAGCAGCTCCCCTGACCCCACAAGAGGCCTCTTTTTATGTTTCAAACAGGCAAGGCAACCATGCTGGATGGTAAGGAGTGCTTGCTGAATCAGGCCTCAGAAGTCCTGCTAGTGAAGCAGAGGTCCAAGCCAGTAGCAACAAACAGCAACTCTCCCTCTCTACAACTTTCAGATAGTCTTTGCTGTCACTGTTCAGGTGCTGTATAGCTGAATCTCACAAAAGTCTGGCCTTTATGTCCCAGACAGGCAATGCAGCTGTACTGGACGGTGAGAACTACTGGCTGAGTCAGAGCCTCAGAGTCCTACTAGTGAAACAATAAGCCTCCTGCTCTTAAATCCTTTTCAGTTTCCTCTTCATTCCTAAGGTAAAACAACTTGGCAGCCTACAGATGGCGCTCTCACAGTAGAGAACCGTTGTTCTCTCAGCCCTAATTTTAAAAGGTATTTTAAATTAAACAATATGAGGATTTTCTCATTCTTTTAACAAAAGTATCTTTTAAATGTGTATTGTGTTTCCATTACTTTTGCCCTTCTTAGTTCTAATGGTTTCTGTAAAGAGAAGATCAAAACATTATATTCAAGAAATTTTTTATCTCCCCTATTCTTTTTACAATGGACCCTGAATAAGATGTGTGAGCATAAACAAGGTGTACCTGTATGAAGCTTCATCAATCAATACCAAATTGTCCTTTATGCAGAGAAAACACTGAACAGAAAGTTTGAGAAAATCAGCAAATGTTTATGATTTGTGATGTTTGCAGCCTCTGTGGTATTACCAGGTTATATTCTTTTTAAAAATATGTTTACATGGACTAAATTGGCTAGCTGCAAACATTAAAGGCTTATATTTGCAGTTCTGAATGGGTATGTGATGTGCATTACACAGCAAGATAAATCATTCAGGGAGAGTCTTAAGACAAACTGCCTCAGAAATAAAAATCTGGACAGGAGATTTGGTACAGCAGTGGGTAACTGGAATTAGATTTCCAAATAGATTCTGATTAAATAAATACTTGATGATATTACAATATGAAAAAATATACAAGCTCAACACAAAATGTTAAACACAAAGATAAGATTATTGGAGAATAATCAGTAGTTTGCCTGGGTGTGTCAAAGTCGCCTGAGAAATTCAACTGATCTTCCCAAAGCATGTGTGGATTTCATGACATATGTTTTTCCAAACTTCCAGAATAGTTTCAAATTTACTAATTTGCTTTACTGAATATACTTCTAAACAGTGTAAAGGATCACACTGCAGGAATTTCTTTAGTTTCACATCACATTTGCCTACTTCTTCTCTGTATGAAACCACAGACAGGTAGCCCATTTTCTCCTGCACGCGCGTACTCTCACTCTCACTCACACTCACACACACAGAGGACATTTCTGTCCTACACTGCTATTATTCCTTTTTCAACATTCTGTGGAATTCTGGGATTTGTAGTTTACTGAGGCCAAAGCGCTCTCTGACTGAGATTTCTGAAGGCCTTTCCCTAAACTGCAAACCCCAGGATTCCATAGGCTGTTGAAAGTGGAATAATAGCAGTATAACAATGTAGGGTGGAAATGGCCAGCGAGAGATTCCTGCAATTTTCTCAAGCCCACACACACAGGTTTACACAGTACTATTGTGTGCTGTAATTTCTCCTCTGCACAAGCACACACACATATGGGCACAGTGCTATGTTACTGCAGTTTCTAGTCCGAACTTGTGGGATATTAGATTCCATTTGATATCAAGAATTTGGCCTTCACTACCCATTCCTCTCCACGTGCTTGCAAGGCCCCCGGACAAGCACGCACACAGGCGCTGCAGAAAATAGCTGAACCATTCAAAAACAAGTTTAGGCAGGCCAGTAATTGCCGATGGCAGCTTTAGGAGACCTCCACGCAAGTACCCTTTTAAGATCATATTATGTATACATGCTGTTTACAAAAGATCCCCTGCCCCGAGCAGGCAGCTTGATGAGCGGACTATCCAACTCTCAAGCACTCCGCGTTTGCATGCTGTCTACGTTACTGACAACGCTGTCATAATTCAATCATCTAAAGTACTGACCTTTCAGAGGCTTTGTCTCCAGCCCAAAATCCATTGTTTTCCCTGGGAATGGACTAGCCTGCGGGCACATTTTCCCTTTAAGAACGCCTGAGTTTGAGCGTCTCATCGGATCATTCGTGACTTGCCTCCCAACTTGCTGCAGCTCCATTTGATGAGCCTCCACTTGCTGAGAACCTATGCTTCCCAGCTTCTTTCCTTTTACCAGACTATAGGACCAGGTGTAGTATTTCCCCAAAACACCCTTTTGAAAATCCCCTATCTATTTTCCTCTCTTTATTTCTTTAGGACTCTGTGCGTGACTGCGCAATTGTGTAGAAATTTCTTAATTTCTAGTGAGTGAGTGTGTACATTTGCTGTGACTTTACAAATAAAGAAAAATAATTACTACTGACTTCTGTTTGATTATTGACTCGGCCTGACCCCGTAGACACTGAGTAAAAGATCTCGCTACGTTGCCCTGCCTCTTGCATTGCTAACTAGCACTGTAGCTAATTCTCATTCCCCATTATTTTGAGCACATTGAGGTGTCCCTCCCAGGACCCCCAGAAATCAGGGTAACACCTACATAGTACTATTTTGTGCTGAATTTAACTAACAGGATGCCTTTGAGCCTTGCAGAATTATATTTCCTTCCAGTGAGGTTTGAAAACTCTCTTAAATGAGCGGTGCCCCTTAATGTTGCATCTTCTCTGGGACTGGAATTTAATAGGTTAATTTTAATTAGAGTTATCAGACTATAATTTGGGGAACATTTTCCTGAATTAGCAGCTACAGGTAGCTGCTAATTATAGATTCAAATGTAAAGTCCAAATGCAAATTACCACTGAAATAAACTGGAAATTTCCAGTCTAAATAGGCTGAAAGATTCCAGTCTGGAGAACATAAGATTATCTATTATAAATCAGGGGTGGTCAAGGTGCAACCCATGGATCACTTGCAGCCCCCAAGACTTGTGGTGAATAGCAATCATATTGTAATTTAAAGAGTAACTAATGCCCAATATTTTTGCAATGTTTTATGGATTTCCTGAGCTATTTTTGGTTGCTGTGTTACCTGGGCAGTTTAGCAGCAGTGTATTCCTGAGCTGTTTTAGGCATGTGTGGGAATAGAAGTCTTTTTCCAAAATTGAAATTTTGATAAGCATAAACTCTGCTAAGTTATTTTGGGTAAGGATAGGTTCAAAACTGGAAGATGCAGGTGGACTTCAAAGGACCTAACGCCTCACAAACTTCAGGAAGATGCCTACTTCTGCTTTTAAGAAACCCAGATGCTGGAAGGTGAGGTACCTATCTCCTTATCTTCATTTTATCCATCTATCTGCAGGAGCTATAGTAGCAAACATGATGCAGTAGGAGAGAGGGAGAATTGAATGGCCCAGGTTAAAGCCCTACACAGCTTCGGTCCAGACTATTTGAAAAACTGTATCTCTCTATATGAGCCTGCCTGAACTCTAAAGTGTGCCAGAGAAAGTTTTCTATGGTTCCACAGGCACACCTGGTGAGGAAAGAGGAGAGAGCCTTCTCCTCCTCAGGAAGTCCAGCTGGACCTATCTCTGCTTTCTTTCTTCCTTCCTTCAGTTAAAGACCTTTTTATTTAAGTAGGTCTTTAGTTTTTAATATTTCATGGTGGACAAAGCACTTAATGGGGGGCACTGTTTCTATTTTATTATGTGCTTTATTAAAATTACTTTGAACCTGAATGTTTAATGTGTGTTTTTTTAAACAGAAGTTTGATTTAGTTGTGTTATAACTTCTGTGAAGAAATCTTTTTAGTTGTATTACTTCTTTTAAAGGCTGTACACCTCCTCGCTTCTTATGTTGGGAGAAAGGCAGAATATTAAATAAATAGACAGGATATATTGGAAAACTTTGTCTGCCTCATCCCTTGCTTTTTACCAATATGTTTAGAGGACAAGTGGGGGAAGTGTGGCCCACAAGGCACATGCAAATTCCTAAACCTCTCCTCTGTTGCCCCAGAAGCACCTGACAGCCTTCCACTACCTCCTAACCCTGCCATTTAAAAAATAATTCTGGGCTTATTTTCAGGAGATTTTGTCTGCCAAATGGTCTAAAATTCATGAAACCCATTCACAAATGCAATGGTTTTGCTTCTTTCCTGAACCCCATCTCCAAGGCATTTTGGGGACATAATCTTGCTGAAAATATGACTGGAAGTGATGTGATATCATTTCTGGTACACCACTGATGTGCTGGTGCTGCTTGTGGAGGCAGATATGGGGAAAAATGGTTCCTAGATGCCCATCCCTCTTCCCACTCCTTGTCTCCAGTCTATTCTATATGGCCTTTTCTGCACCCTATCTTGGCATGGCAGTGGCTCTGCCAGGAGGGGAGTGCAATAGGAACACTTGCTTCTGCACTGGTTGGCTCGCTGTGGAAAGGAGCACAATGGCCACACCTCTTCCTTCCCTGGTTGCACTTTGGTAGGAAGTACAGACATTGCTCTTCCCAGGCTTCCACAGGACAGGTAAGTCCATGATGGTGGTGCAATTGTGGGTCGTTGATGGGGAAAACCCATAAATGATTTAATCTGTGATTGTGCCTCCTGGGGATGGGAGAAGGATGGGACCGTCACAACTTCATGAAGGAGCATTGTCATGATCCTGTCCTTCTCCCATCCTCGTGGCAGTTTGGGAGGATAGTGCAGCAAGGGCCTATGAATTCCTGTCTTAATTGGTTGGTGCATTTATTTTCTCCAGACTGGAAATTAGCAGCCTTCATTTCAATGACAACTTTTGTTTCCAAATGTACTATGTATTCTCAATTTGTGATCCAACAATGAAAGAGGAAAATTAGAACAGACTTTAAGAGCAGGAAAAGAAAGAAGTGGCTGTTATTTTTTTTTCAATTTGGTGTCATATTCCCAGAGAGTGCAGCACTCCGATGACTTGAGCAATGGAATTGTCACAGAGGCTGAAAGCTCTGCAAATTTCAAATTATGATATGTCAAAATATACGTAGCATGTAAAGGACAGGCGAAAAATCCTCTACTGCATTAAGCACTTCCTTTAATTATAGTATCTCCATCAGCCTGATGAATAGTGCATGAAATAGAGCTGTTACACTTTAGAATGCCAAGATCAAGCTGGGTTTGGATTTAACCGAATTTTGTTGCATCAAACTTAAGTGAAGGATTGGGATGACGGTGGTATAAATATCTTCTGTTACGATTGGTGTTGAAACAGAAAGCTAGTGTTTGTGGTAAAATCAATTCCTATACCATTAACATGGGATATCCATACAGGGGCCCATGGGACTTGAATGTCTCCAACTGGTTGCAGTCAACCTTGAACCTTGCCAAAATAAATAATCCCATTTAAACCAACATTTATCTGAAGATATCATAAATGGAACAAACAGAGAAAGGATATTGTGCCATCTTGCAAACCATAGCTACTTATCTGTAGACCTCCAGATGTTGTTGGACTTCAATTTCTATGAGCCCCAGCCATCACAGATGGTACTAAGAAATGTGGTGGGTACTGCAATCTCACGACATCTGAAAAGTATCCATTCTCCATCTGAGGTAGAGAGCTGGTGTGATGTTGACTTTACTTCTGGATTTGCAACATGGAACCAGGGTTCATATCTACCATGCGGTTAGGTGACATTAAGTCAGTTAAAAATTATTTGGAAAAAATAGAAATAGATTATTCTATATTGTTGTCAACTTGTTTTCTGCTAGTTCCCTATGCTAGCTAGGGAACTACAACTGTGTTAGAGGAAAATCAGAGATATCCTCATCATTATCCTCATTTTCCTCTAATGTTAAGTTTCTACTTCTGAACCTTTCTCATTTTTTTCATTAGTTATGTCAGCTTTTGTCTGAATTTCCAAGGAGATATAAGCCATCCAAAATATCAGCCTTCTTTGATTAAGCCCACTTGATACAAATGGTTCTTTTTGTCCATTTGTTTGAACAAGATGCAATGAGCAAGATTACTGTATTTGCCTATTTGCCAGCTTATTAGACACACCAGCATATAAGATGTACCCCACTTTTCAAGGAATATTTTTCAGGAAAATTTTTTTAGTTCTCTGGTGAGCAAAATGCACAGGAAAGGAGGGGAAGGAAAAGTGTGCTGCACCAGGAGAGGAGGGGAATGAAAAGAGTGATGTGTCACCACCCCTCCCTTCCTGTTTTGCTTGGGCAGAAACTGCTGGTAGGATTAAAATGCATAGGAGAGGAGGGGAAGATAAGAAGAAACTATAGAAACATCTATCTATGTTCCTATAGATCAAGGCTTCCACTACCCACTCCTTTCTTGTTTTGCCTAGGTGGGGAGAATGCCTTTCATTCCCCCTCCTTTCTCTATGTTTTTAGTGTTACCGTATTTGCTGGCGTATAAGAAAAACCACATTTTCAGAGGGTATTTTTTAGGGGAAAAAAAAGTGTGTCTTGTACTCCAGCAAATACAGTACTTGAAAGATGTTTTCAGCAAGACTGGAATATGTAAAAGCAAGGATGCATCCAAGAAGGGAGATATGAAAATTTCTCCATCTTGATTTTCTTGCATTTCTCCAAATTCTACCTGTAATTTCACTAATAAATCCAGACAACATTTCTTATTCTAATATACTTATGGAATATGATAAAAGATAGCGCTGCAACTCTGCAGACCATGCACAAACATATTAAGCTCAAGAAGGCCCCCAATATGAATACTTTGTATTGTGATCATATGCATTTTAACTCTGAAGAAATAAGTCCCATCATATTCAATGGATCTAACTCTCAAGCATCTGGGACTACAGTCTTCATTTGGGAAACTGTTTTATTCATGAATTGCTCTATTTGAGAATTTTAAAAATAAGTGGAATGTTGTTATTGTTTTTAGTAAAATGATCACAAAATTATATAACAATGCTGAGTGGTTGTTACATATTCATTGCTTATATTTTTTGATCAAGTTTCAGCCATTAAGAAGATGGCCTGTTTAAATCTGTTTCAGAAGACGCAGTAAAAACTGACTTCTGTCTTAATGTCAAGCATCTCTTAATACAGTTCTGTATTTATCACCTTGTTCTCATTAAGACTACAGAAATATATTATCAATTTAACTAATCAGATCTTAATCATAGAACAGAATAATATGAACTTCTTTGTAGGCCTAACTGGCAATTTCTCTCAAATTTTGCATAGTATTCAAAAAGGAAGATATTAACAACAAAAAACACAGAAATAGCTGAAAGAGGAAGCATTAATAGGGTCAAAGCAAAGGATTTAGATATATCCTAAAGCTGGAGGAAGGCAACAGAACAGACTGCATATCAAAAATCTAGGATTTTGTACTGCCAACTACAAGGGATTGGCACTCAGCAGCAGAGCATGTGCTTGCATATAGAAACACTATGCAAGGTCCAACTCCTAGTACTCCTAGGATGGGAATGGGACAACCTCTCAATTTCACTTTCTCTTTCATTTAGTTGTTAAAAAACTCAAGCTCTTTCCATGCTGAAACCTCTATCCAGCATGGAGAGGACTGTGTTGTAACTACCTGCAAGATCAATGTTAAAAATGAGGAGCCTCCCCGAAGTGGGAAGAAGTGGAAACAAGCATGACTATTTTATGCAGAGAGAGTCAAGCCCAGACTTTTAAGCGTTCAGCACTCATAGCTCTTGATTTGGTTAGATGCATTTATTAATTTCCATTTCATCTAAGTTCAGGGTTTTTTTAAAAAAAATCACCTGAATATAAAGAAGTTTGGTAGTTTTAATAATTTCTTATTGAAATCAAAATACTCACCTATATGTACTCTGAATAAGACCTCAAAAATCTGCTGTGTAAATCCCCAAAGAGCCACTGATGTTGGACACAAATGCAAGGGTAGTTGTATTGAGCATAAAGCTGTTGGAAGCAAAGAGGCAACAATGCTTGTAGAAAGTAATTAGTGAGAAAGGAGAGTCTACATAATGTCTGCTCTTTGTGTTACCTCTTTATATCTTTGTAGGGCTCTCTGCTCAAGACTCTTGCTTCCTTCCTACCTGCGGGTGTCACTTCCCCCTTCACTCAAGAATGTAGTTAGTCTCCTTGTCTTGGAAGAAGCATACCTGGGTCACCTACCCCAATAATGGATGTTTGTTTATTTCCACACATCAGAGCCAGCTTTTAGGGGCCCTTCTAACCAAACTTAGGTCAACTTCTTTTGCCTATCCCTTTCCTAAGATGGATTTCCTAAGACAATAAGCATAAACAGAAGGGGGTTGTTTTACCTTACAAGAGCATCCTGAGTAGTTACTCCTGTTTCTACTATAAGCTCACATTTACACTAGCCCTGCTGCACCCTGCTTAATATAGACATCAAAAACTACAAAAACAAGTTCAAAGTACATATTAGGCCAACCAGGAAGAAACAAATATCATTGGGCAAGCTTTTAAACTGAAAACACAGTTGAAATAAAAAAATAACCTGAGAGAGGGCATGATAATGGTATTAGAAACACACAGTAACATGGAATAAGATGCTTTGAGAGACAGCAACTGCAGACTGTCAAATTAGACTCATCAAGCCACTCCTCTCTCCTTAGCCTTAGTTTACTGGGAAGGAGTAAGTTAATAAAGACAAAGCAAGAAAATTCGGTTGCCTGTTGGAGAATACAGAAGTTCCCTCTTGGAATCTCAAAGCTGTTTCTATGTGGATGAAGCTCATAGGCCCCTTTGTAGGGATGGAGCAGAGAATTTCTGAGGTTGTCTCTGTAATAATGTGATCCTGAAATGAATGTAGGAGCTGGATGAGGCAAAAAAAAAAGTCTATAAAGCAAATTTGGATAGCCCTACCTTTCACTGGAGGGAACAGCCCCTCAGAAATAAAGTCCTAGTGACCATGCTGAGCTTGATGAGCCGCCAATATGATTCATATTAAGGCACTTTCCTGTGTTTTCAGTTATAAATTGATTGCATGTTTTTGTTCTTACTTCCCCAAGTAGAATCATACGACAGTCCTAGGAACTCTAACAGAAAAGGGTGGTAATTCTGATCAAGTCCTTAAACAACAGTTTCAGTTATATTGGTACAAAAGAATCAAATGCCAAGTCTTACTGAAAAGAAGGCAACCTGGAATTACTGTTCCTTTATTTTATTTTCTGGTTAACTAGTCTGGCAGTCCTAGAAATGGGAGGGAAAAGCAGAGTAGATGATAGGACCAGTGAAGTCATAATGGTTGCCTGCACCCACTCCCTTTCAACAGAGTGGTTACAATCTTTGGATTACAACTTGGCATCATGTGCTTATTCAGCACAACCCTGTTATCATTTCATCCCTGTGCCAACCACACTGCAAAAATAATTCTATCCTGTGATGAACAACACTGCAGGACAAAGGATTGTTCTAATTGTCACTCTACTCCTGTCCCTCAGACGAACATGTGCAAAATGACTTTGACTCGTGGTAACTCCTTGTAGAAAACAGCCATATCAATAACATATTTTTAATTGATAATAATCAGATTTGTTGCTCCAAGTCAACTGTAAATGCTGTAGGGAAGGTGTTAAGATAGCAATAAACCTCACATAGCTTAATTTATCTAGATATGAAGATGTATTTTACCTGTACTGTCCTTGTAAGCTTGAATTACACATCAACTATTAGCATTTCCCTTATCAGATTCCTTCACTTACTGTGCTACTAAGAAAAGTAGAATTATAGCTGTTAAATAATAGAAAATACCACGTTAGACCTTATATTTTGCGGTGAACAAAACTTCACTGTGTTTAAAAAAAAAAGCACAACAATTTTCTGTACTAGTAAGTAGAGAATCCTCAACTGAGAGAGTCAAATCTATTTCATCTAATTTTCAGAATTTTCTTTGCTACCATTTTATGTGATTCCCCCCCACACACACACACACACATACACAGCTTTTCTATCAGTCAGACTACACAAAACTGATAACAGAAAAAAAAAGTCTGTTATGGTTGTAGTGCTGCCTGATATACTGGAATATCTTCTCACAGAATTCTCATTCTGAAATAAGCGAATGGAGTCAGCCATATTGCAACCTGCTATGGCTTCACTATAACATAAGGTTGCAAGTTATAGCTTTTAAATCATGTTTGATTCAATGGCACCATCCTGCCCAACCCACTTCTATCTGTCTGTCTGTCTGTCTGTCTGTCTGTCTGTCTATCTATCTATCTATCTATCTATCTGCCAACATACTAGTACCACTAAAGATGGAAAACAAATTGATTGGATTTGTATTTCCCTATACAAAGATCCATTTTTCATCTTCCAAGATGGACAATTTAACTTCTGTATGTTTTTGTCTTCTCTGTTTTGTCTTTTTTAACTTATAAGCCACCTTGAGTCTCACCTTTGGGTATTGGGTAAAATACAGGGGGATGAAACACATCTAGCACTAGAAAGCTGTACAGTTCTGACACTTCTGATACACTTCAGTAATGAAAAATATCTCTAAAACCATGGGCACATTAAAAAAAATCTATATGATTGAAAAGGTATACATTTGCTTTAGCCAGAGAGGAAAATGAGTACAAGCATGTACATTATATAAATGCATACAAACTCTATTTATGTATACAGGAACATGCCCAAATTTCCATGTAGGATGAGAAAAATGAATCACATAAACCATTCAAGAATGGGGATGAGACAGGAATGCTCATAGGATTCTATGAAACTGAGGCCATTTCTGCAAATTCTCAGCCAGAGAGGTCTTTGGCTTCAGTAAACAATAAACCCTAGAATTCCATAGGATATTGGAATAATAGCACTATAATAATGTAGTGCAGAAATGGCAAATTTTTTTTTAAGATCAAGAATCACCAAAAAAAAAACAAAAAAGGAGAACCCATAGCTCACGTGAGTGAAATATTCCCTACTTGGGTGAGGTGTGTTTTATTTCTATTTAAATTACAACTACTTGTTACATTGTACGTAGAGAACAAAATTAGCATACACTAAGTATCTTCATCTTGATCCCCAAGGTATATAATCTTGTTGGGTACAAAGAAGAAGGAAACAGAACAATTTAACTGGCATACGAAATTGGGGTATAACACTATAAACATACATCACTGAAATGTAATATCACAGCAAAACACAAATAGCCAGTTACAGCAAAAAAAGTAATATAAGATACCAGTATGCAAAAGCAACCAACCAAATACATTTAAGCTAACATTTTCTTCAGATTGTTGTGTTATCAAAGCCAAACAGCCTCAGGCTATTTTTAAAACACCTGCAAAAAAAAAAAATGAAATTAAAACAAACAAACCAAGTCCACCACTTACTGGCCTTTGTGCTTTCAGCAAATATATGCATCTGAAGAAACGGCTGACCAAATTCTGTTTTTCCAGGGTGAGAGCATTTAGAACCAGAATAGGTCTGGTTATCTTAATGTTTGACTGTTTCTATTACTAGTGTTCATTTTATTTTTGGCTGTTAAAAAATTGCTACAAAATAAAGTGCATTTTGCTAAGGATGACATGGTTGACTTTTGTGCTGTAGCTGGCTGTTGTAAGTTTGCACTTTTGCTGAGATACTGTATTTTAAGGATGCACAATTTTACTGCTGTGATTTTTAATATTATTAATTTTTCTGTTTACTTTTATTTTGTCATTTCTGTTGTATCCCAGTTTTGTGTACCAATCAAATCCTTTTGACATGCCTTTTAAGCTCCCCTTTAAAAAACAGACAGCTTTCAGGACCTTTTGTGTTTTCAAGGTTTGTGAATATTCTGCAATGACACTCTGATAAGACATAAAGGGGCTAACATTGGAAAGAGTTGTTGGCATCATCTCCCCACATGAGTCAGAGCAGGGTGTTCCAAAGATATTTTGCTGACTTGAGGCCTTTCCACACTGCACTGTTATAGTGCTATTGTTCCACTTTCAGCATCCTATGGAATACTGGAGTTTGCAGTTTTAGGGAGGGGCATTTAGAATTCTCAGCCAGAGAGCTCTTTGGCTTCAGTAAACTACAAACCCCAGAATTCCACAGGATGTTGAAAGTGGAATAGCACTATAACAGTGTAATGCGGAAATGGCCTGAAATTAAGCACAATGTACAGAAGCCAATTTGGCTGGCAGTTGAAGCTTCTTTCAAGACTGGTAAGTGTTGAGAGTGGCAACCTTTGAATGCTTAATTAACTAGCTAGCTAGTTTGCCTTTCTATTGTAGGCATAGAGGGGAATGCCTAGAGTAAACTTCCTGTTATTTGGTCAACACCCACTTTCCCTTGCATGTTCTTTTCCTCTTCCCTTTTTGTTCTTCAGCTTCTCTGCAAGCATGTGCTCTCTGATTCTCTGGCAAGCATGCTTTCCTGTAAGCATGTGACTGCTTAATTTCTTCTTACCTTTCTTCAAGAATTTGAACCTATGTAAACTAAGCACAATTTTATGTGATTAAATCCTTTTTACATATTTTTAATCAAACTGTTTGTGTTTATTTTGAGCTAGATTAAGTGTGTCTAGGGTGAAGATGATGAAGTGGGACTGGTAATCTGTTCAACTTCCATTTGTGCATTTACTAAATACTCTGCTGATTGGGAGACTTATTACTAAAAATCTCTCAATTCTCCAACAGTAAGTGGGTAGCCTCCCCTACCACATAAGAGGGCAACCAATTATTTTGGTAATTTTGGGAACAATGTGTGGAGTACATTCCGTTGTCTTCCAAAACAGGAGGATGACCAGGGGGCTCAGGGAAAATGATTGTGAAGGGCTTCAACTGTAACCTCTAAACATCTGTCACTTGAGAAGATTGCCTGAGTGGGATGATGGTAAGGCTGGCCTTAAGCAGCAGAATTCATATTGGTGTGGCAGAGAGGACATGTCACTCACTCCCAGTAAATTTCATTACATGGAGATATAGAAGGAAAAGAAAGAGAGATTCATCATGAAAGGGTCAGTGTGGGTTGACTGTACACAGGAACCCATTTCTCTTGTATCACTGGGGAAATAAATCTTCAGTCTTTACAATCTTACATCCCATAACACTAAATGATATATTTAGTGATGCAAGCAGGAAAAAAGAATATCCAGTGGGACATCTAATATTTTTCAATTAAACAGACATTTTGAGATGAGCCTACATTATGTACATGCTTTTAGCAGCTTCAAATTTGTTGTGGCAGATCAATGAAAAAAAAAAAGCCAGACTTGTTTATGAGCAAATTAATCATGACATTATTTTGAGAACATTTCAATTGCATCAATTACCCTGCATTTAGTATCATAAATAAACTGCATAATCAATGAATAGATTTTTTTTGTTAATGAAGATTTTTTTTAAAAAAAAATGTCATTATGCTCAACTAAGAGGCTTCCTGTGTGAATCTGACAGATCAGAAAATGGGTGGGTGGGCTGTAGGAATACAGAGGGGAAGTGGGGGAGAGCTTCAGAAGATACGGTAAATCTTCATGAAATTTAATAGAATACTTAGCTGTAAGAGCACATCTACAAATTATTACATTTAGATATGTTAGACAACTTAATGCCTGGCAAATGTGAAAGAATTATTTGAGATGATTCTACTGGTACTGAACCTCATGTCGAGGTGACTTTGTCAAGAGCAGCCAAGTCACTGCTTGTATATCCAATTTCAACAAGAGGAAGAGCTAATATTTTAATTTGGCTGATCGATAGCACTGAGACCTGCTGTTTGCTGACATTCAAAAATAAATATAGGTTATCGGAGGACACCTTGAAAGGCTCTAAACTGCTGTTAAAATCATGACTGTTGATGTCTATGCCTTTCCTAAACAGTATATAGTGATTAAAAGAGATTGCAAATAACTGAATGATAAGATATGAAAAATACGCAACAGGCAGAGAAAGCCAGCGGGTTTTAGAGCCACCATAAAAGTGTATTCCTTTGATCTTTTTTGCAGATAGTTTACCAAATAAGAGTTAAGATTACAATTTACAGATTAAAATTTACAATGCAGAAACTATGGCCATTTCCGCACAGGCTTAAAGAAATGGTGCAGAGCATCCTCCAGGGAGGACATCTGCATCTGGGAGTGGACTGGGTCGGACCTACTTAGTGTAGTTCCGCACCTCAGCCTGCTCCGGAATGACCCGAAGTGGTCGTCCACTGTCCTTTTGAAAGACCGCTTGAAACAAGTCTTTCAAAAGCATGGAGCGCGCCACTCCGTGCCCCTGCTCCAGTGCAGATTTGCAGGCCCACACCAGTGCGAGCCTGCAATCTGTTGGGGGCGGGCTTTAGGCTGACGAGCTTCAGTGGTTGGTGGAGAGCCTCGACCAACCGGAAGCCGCCATTTTCATCCCCAGAGCAGTGTGGAGCGGCGGCCACGCACTGCTCCGGACCAGCCTGGACCCAAGCGTGGAGCCAAGAAGTCCGGTAAGTACTGGCATGGGGCGATTCCCTTGTCCCATGCGGAAATGGCCTGTGAAGACACTATTTTAGTTAAATAAATCTAATAGCAGTAGTAAAGAATAGATATATAACTGCATAAAGTTACATAGTCAGGGCAGGGTAAGGAGGAATCTGTGCAATTTGAGTTGCTGAACAAATTTATCTTCTTGTGGTTTTACTAAGGATTATGGCTGCTTTTCATATGACGGGGAAAAAAAACCTCCTTTTTTGGTATGTATTATATTCTTGTTGCTTAGTGCCACTTCACTTATTTGATATTCATGCTTTGAAGTTTCCACAAAGATAATCTTTATGAATTTGTATTTTAGTTTTCAGCTTGCTTCTTTGTTTTATGCTCCAGCCAAGTCAAGTTATGTACATCCATTAACTTGTCACATATCTGAATAAATGGGGTGAAGTTGTTGCTTGTGAAAAGTCAGAGGAATAATTCAATTAAAACTGAGCTAGTTATGGAAAAAAGGCAGTCTTGTACTATCTTGGAACGTTATGGAGGTGGGATCAATTTCCAGAACAAATGCCATTTTATGTTCTTTTGGGTGTTCTAGAATATCCAGATATCTGAAAACAGCATGGAACCAGGATATCTATAAGCTTATGTCTTTTAGAAAACAACAACCACAACTAAAAGTAACCATTTTATGCACTTTTGCAAAAAATGAAATGCCCCAGCTTTGTTCACAAACATGTCTGAAGCCATGCCAAGTTTATTACTTTTTTATAAAAAAGATGCTGGCAACTGGCCCAAAGTAAGTATCAGGTGACCCCAAAGGAGCATGAAGACGTATTTTATAGTTAATTGACACCCCTGTCATAAGTTGTATAGGTCTGTAGTAGAAGATTGGGAAGATCATGATACTGTGGCATCTCCTGAAGATTGCACAATGTGCTGTGACATTTTTGCTTCATTTTGTTTAGAAGGATGAAACAAGGTTCAGTGCTTTTCTGCTTATGATGGGGTTTAACTAAGACATACAATTAAATGTAAATCTGTATTATGGCACTTGTTATAAGGCAGGGTGCTTCACTTTGATTATTAGTGCGTTGAAATTTGACAATCATCTTCACACAGGGTAATGTCAGTGGGCGGGGAAAAAAAGCAAATACCAAATTTATATAGCCAAGTTTGCTTTCTGGTCCAAGTTGTTTCCATATTAAACAAAAAGCACAGCACTCCAAGTATCAAGTTTCTAACTTGGAACAAGTAAGGAAAAAGGCATTGTCATTGCGAGCAACATTGGACTGATCTAATGACTGGCAGCTGAAGTAGAACCTGAATGTTCAGATGGAACATGTTACTGAAAAAAGTCAATGTGGAAGGCCACTATTTTATACACTACTTGGGAACAGGTGAAGACCACTGGCTGGCTGTAGTTAGAAAGAGGTGACTAGACTGGATAAATTTGGGTTAGATCCAGCAAAGCAATTTCGATTTGTTTGAGTTGGGAGGGTTAGGACTGACAAAAACCCCACATCCAACATCAGGTGCCCAAAACAACATGTGCTAGTTGCCAGAGATCTTCTGAGCTTTGATTGCCATTTATAATTCTACCTCCTCCCTACTATTTGAAGACGCTCTCAACAAATATTATTCCCAGCATTACTGCAGCATACACACATAGAGGTGGTTCCAAAGAGTTTGCCAGGCACCTGCTACCTTGGAACACAGGTGGAAAGATTATAATGCTTAACCTGGCAGAAAGGACAGGAAGGAGAAACAACCAAGATGTGTCTGAACTAAGATAATCCGTAACGAGTTTGATCTAATAATGTGAAGGATGTTCTTGGTTCTTCCTTCCAGGAAAGAATCATTTGAAGGAACAGAGGAAATATAAATATAGAAATTTGGCAAGCGGGTCTTGCTAAACACACTGAGCAGTGCTAACTGATGCAGAAACTGACAGCCAATAATCAAGAGCAGATTTAGAAACAAATATGTTTTACATTTTATTCCCATATGAAAATATTTCTAATACACAGAAGTATTTCCTAGTCCACACAAAGAATACCAACCCAGACAAGTTTTGATAGCTCCATTCCTCATCTACTCACGATAATTTTTCTGGATGAGAAGAAAACAGACAACTTTTATAAAGTTTTTGTCTCTGCAAGTCATCTGCAGAGGCAATTTCGATTCATCAGAGAAGAGTGGCTACTTGCCAGTATACTTTAAGGTCATTTGCAATATGTACCTATTACCTTTTATCAATTTACAGCATAAATATGTTAGTACAGTTGTGGTACTTCCATCCTAAAAGCGGGAGGGGGGAGCACATCAGCTCATTTGAAGAGTCACCTCTAATGTGATTTGGAAAAGGCTGCAAATTGATTTGCTGTAATGAACTTTATAGCTTGACATCTTGTTGTTGTTTTTCTCTACTAGTACATCCAATTAGGCAATGGTAAGTAATTAAGGGTTAGATAACAGGACCATGACATCATCTGCAACTATTTTTTTTTAGAAGATTTAATTAAATTCTCATTTTCGTGTAAGATGAGACTATCTGGGCCAAAAAAGCAAAAGTCTATGATAGCAAAAAGAAGAAAAGAGGAGCAAGTAAAACAGCTCTGTTGAACTTTATCCCTAGGGATTTTTTTAAAAAAAAATTTCCTGCCTATTTTTTGTGAAGTCGTCAAAATATTATCATTCATTCAAACAGGGAATCAATTTAGACTGAGTTCATATAGTGTTGGACTAGGACTCTGGAGACTAGGGTTTGATTTCCTGCTCAACCATGGAAACCGACAATGTGATCTTGGGCAAGTCACACTCTTCCAGACTCAGAAGAAGTCAAGGGCAACCCCACTCTGAACAAACGTTGCCAAAAAAAGAAAATAATAAGGTCGTCTTAGGGTTGCTGTAAGTCAGAAATGATTTGAAGGCACACAAAAAGGTAATGAAACTATGCTAGGATATTCTGGGGAAATTTTATGAATGGAAAAAATGGGGTGATTGTCCCACTCATATGTATGCATATGAGGGAGGAAAGTGTGTGTACCTAGCAATAGAGTGGAATGAAAACTGAGCTGGAAGAAGATTGAATGCCATTGTGTTTAACCTCATATTGAAGGCATGTATTCTGAAATTCCAGAATTCATGTTTTAAACCTGAAATGTATGACTTTCTTGTATGGCTTCTTCAGTTACCGTTGAGTAGCACACTCACAAATAGTCCAAACTTCTGTCCTAGACAATTACCTGCATCACAGAGGTGAAGACTTTCTCACTAGTGATGGGCTGTAATTGATCTGAAAGATATATTTCTTTAAGAAAAAAAATCTGTTTTTTTTTCTTCAGTTTTAACCAGTAGAAAAATGAGGCAACTTTTCAAAATTTGCTCCAACATATTCTCTGGATGTGGTGTCCATTATCCCTCTCCCCAGAGCAATACCCTGGAATGATGGTAGGACCATTGTATTGTGGACAACGCCAGCTGGTAACAAACGTAACAGTTGCTATTGCTTTTGGGTAACCAATACCAAATATTTGTAGGCTGAAAAGAAAGCAAGTGTGGTATTTTGATTGCTAATGATGCTTCCCCACAAGAGGAAATTTTGAGAATGTTTTCCTCCACAAATAGGTTGAAGAATTTTAAGAGGCTATATATGCATAGCTGCATTTGCCACAAAGTGATATTCTAGCCAGATGCCTTCTATTGTGAAAAGTTGTCTTATCCTTGTACAAAAGGCATTTTGTTGGACCAGTTTTACACAATAAATACACAGAATTGCATAATTTCTCTTACCAGTGCTCTGGTAATGAACACTACCCATTGTGTTAATGATGATGTCTCTACTGCATTCAGTTATGGATTTGATATCGTTCAGCTTTCCAACCATCTTGCATTCTCCTATTTACCCAACATTTTGGTATTCTGTCCTGTTGGAGTTTTCAACTTTGTCTCCTCTCTAAAAGTAAACTTATTAGTCATAATGGCAACCATGAACTCCTTGCTATCTTGCAGTTTTGGTGATGTTTTTGGTGTCCTTGTCTTGTTCAATCAACTCTTCAAGAATTCCATGGATTTTCATGAATGATTTACCTCATCACCATACCCACAAGTTTTGTATGTGTGAACAGCATGTGTGAACAGCAATAGGATGTGTGAACAGCAATAGAAAAACAAAAAGTGTATTTCTATTGCTGTTCACACATACCACCTGCTCATGCATAGCTATAAAGGTCTGTTCCTAGGCATGTCACTCCATGCATAAAATAGACAAAAGTCTACAAAAGCTTATGCTGCTCTCAGTAAGTCTCAGAGTGGCTACAAGATCACTTATCAAGAGTTGTGGTTCATACTCTCCACTGAAGCTCATAATATTGATGCTCTTTATTTTACAAATAGAAAAGAACAGGACAAGGCCAGTACATTCTGAACAGTACATTACAAAGGGAAGGACAATTCCTCCTCCTCCTCCTCAACTGGACTTTTTGGTGAAGCAGAGTCAAAGAGCCCTATTACAATAATCTACCCGCATCTGTTAGAAAGATCCCTACCCCCCCAAAAAAAAAATAAAGAATACAAATTGAATCATAATAAACCCAATAAATCACTAATTTGAAAGAAATTCCAGAAAGCAAACAAAACAGCAGACCACAGATTATGATCACAAAGACAAGTGCCTAAAACATCCAAAGGAACTCTCTTCTCATACAGCAAATGAAGAAGTTCTTCTCTCCCTTCCTTACAACAAAGACAGTCCCAGATAATCTGACTAATAGTATCCCAAACCCCAGATAAACCCTGTGAGCAGCGAAAAAGAAACAACAACAGATATGCATTACTCAACTCCATTGTTCAAAGATTTGAAAGTCCCTCAGAGAAGGACAAAAGAAGGGGGGGGGGCCTCTATGACCTGTTGTCCCCAATTGCCATTGTCTGTGCCATTCATTAGACACATCCTTTTGTATGTAGCAATTCAGTTTAACTGAAATCAGAAGTAAAGGTATAGTTACAGTCTGGTGCTACAAAGGCAGTTTTTGCAATATATCTGCTAATTCATTTCCTCCATGGTCAGATATCCAACATAGCTATAAGTAAATTCTCATTAACCAAATCTTAGTATCCATTGTCTAGATTTCATTAATGACAGAAGTCCTGCATTCCACCTCACCAGCTTGGATAGCCAGCAGTCCAGGCAGAGAATCAGGTAGATCAGTACATGATCAAGATGAATCTCATACTTACTCCAGTGTCTATAACATGGTTACCAATTCCACAGTCATTATGGATAACTGGATAACTTAAATTCATTACTAAATCCACATCTAGGGGTACAGTAGGCAGCACTAATGGATCTCTCTAGCAGAGTAATTAACATGCTGGGCAGATGTTTGATCAGTCTACCAGCCCCACCATTCACACCCACACACTGTAACTAGCAGAAAAAGAAAAACAAGCAAAGTCTTCTATGTAATGTATATAAAAGCTTTTTTACTCACAAATACTTGTGCATAATTAACACAATTTATCTTGTTGAAGAAAATATGTAAAGGTCAAGGGTGGCATGGTTTCAGTAGAGTTGAGCATCTCATCTTCAGATAAAAGAGCTCTTGTAAGCCAGATGCTTCATAGAGTTGAGGAGGAAGAAAGAAAGAAAGATCTCAGAAAACAAAGGAGTGCTTACATCATGCAGAAGTTGTGGGTATGGGTAAACAAATAGGTAGTGACCATAGACTTATTGTATCTAAATTTCTAGAATGACATGGAATCTAACTGCCACTGAATATAGGCATGCAAAGGTTACTAATCCAACAAGCACTTGTACAACTGTCTGTAGAACCCTGAAGGCTATGATACAACTTGCACAACAAAAGTTCCTTTGACAGAGGGCTGATCCTTATATTCCACCGCTGACTCATTTAGTGTTGTGATTTTGATTTTGTGCAATATTAATGACTGATGTTTGTACATGTTGTTTTTCATTATGAGTTTGTGAAGGAGTAGAGATGGTGACTCAGTAGGAAAATGGATCATGTTGAGCAGAGAGCCATGATTAAATATCTGCAAAAAAGGGGGATGACTCCTTCAGAAATCCACAATGATATGTCAACAACTTTGGAGGAATCTGCTGTGTCATATGATATTGTAAAAAGATGGTATTGGGATTTAAATGTGGAAGAACATCATGTGAAGATGAGCATGGCGGTGGCCCATCAAAAACTGTCAACACAAAAGAAACCATTGACAGAATCTATGATATAGTTAAACAAGATTGAAGAGTGGCCATCCGGGATATAGTACAGGAAACAGGTGTCTCATATCATACGGTACACATGATACTGACAAAAGAGTTTGACATGAAAAAATTAATGGCAAGATGAGTACCTCAAATGTTAATAGCCACACAAAAGCGAACAAGGGTGATGCTTTGCAGGCAACATTTAGGAACCTTTTGGATGGACAAACAGAAATTCCTAAACAGATATGTGGTGATGGATGAATCATGGCTCCACCACTATGACCCTGAAACCGAACTGCAAAGTCAGCAATGGAAACATCCTGGTTCTCCACCCCCTAAGAAATTCAAAGTCATGCGATCAGCAGGCAAGATTATGCTGTTGGTTTTTTTGGATGTCAAAGCTGTTCTCTTGGTGCATTATTTAGAAGATGGAGCCACAATAACAGGTTCTTACTACATGGACTTAATTACAAAATTACATGTTGCAATCAAGGAGAAATGTCATGGAAAGTTGAGACAGGGAGTGCTCCTTCATCATGACAATGCACCCAGTCTCAGGTCTTGTGTTGCAATGGTTGCCATTCATAAAGAAGGCTTTGAATTGCTGGAATATCCGCTGTATTCACCAGATCTGGCTCCCAATGACTACAGACGCTTCCCAAAATTGAAGGAACGCCTGCTTGGGAGGAGATTTTCGTCAGATAATTAGATGATAGAGGTAACAAATGTGTGGTTTGCAGAGGTTGGACAAACCTTCTTCTAGGAAGTGGTCAAAATGTTAGAGGATCACTCGGACAAGTGCATTTGACTTCAAGGAGACTACGTTGAAAAATGAAGTAGGAACATTACCAGTTTTTACTCAGGAAATGACTCAGGGGTGGAGCATAAGGATCTTCCCTTGTAAGTTTTTCAGGGTGATCAAATTCCCAACATCTACGTATCATAGAGGGCACAAGAGGGCCTCCTTCAGTATTTCTTAATTCATCCATAACAAAAGGTTCATTCATTCACATCCAAGATCACATGATCATTGGCCACATTCTCCCTGTTAAACAGAGAAGAAGTGGTAATACAAGCTTCAGTAATTATCATTAGAGTCTTAGACTGAATCTTATCAAGGTGATGCAATAAGGTAGGGGAGGCTGATGAAAAAGCCTGAGAGCCACAATCCAACAAAGGTCAGATATAGTTGGGACAGATTGAGTAATTTTAAATTCTAAAAGATGAAATTTCTTTAGCATCCTTGCTGGGTGCTGATTTCAATAAATATAGAAAGTGTATAAGCCACAAAGAAAGAAAGAAAGAAAGAAAGAAAGAAAGAAAGAAAGAAAGAAAGAAAGAAAGAAAGAAAGAGAAGAGAAGAGATGCAGTCTTGGCCATATTAAATTTCAGATAACAAAATATCCAACTGCATATTTTGGAGATCATAGAATTATAGAATCATAGAGTTGGAAGAGACCACAGTGGCCATCCAGTCCAACCCCCTGCCATGCAGGAACACCCATCAAAGCACTCCCAACAGATGGCCATCCAGCCTCTGCTTATAAACCTCCAAAGAAGGAGACTCTACCACACTCCCAGGCAGCTGGACATGCTGGACAGCTCTGACCATCAGGAAGTTCTTCCTGAGGTTCAGGTGGAATCTCCTTTCCTGTAGCTTGAATCCATTGCTCCTTGACCTAGTCTCTGGAGCAGCAGAAAACAAGCCTGCTCCTTCCTCGACATGACATCCCTTCAAATATTTAAACATAGCTATCATGTGCCCTCTTACTGTTTTCTTCTGCAGACTAAACACACCCAGCTCCCTAAGCTGCCCCTCACAGGGCATGGCTTCCAGATGCTTCACCATACTAGATGTATGGTGATGATTTCATTTGGATATTGAAAGGCCATAGTACTATATATGAAGATCATGTTGGCAGATTCATCTATGAAAGTCATCATCTCGTACTGAATTAATCACATATTAATTATGCTCATGGACAACCAAATATAAGTTACTCAAATGGTAAGAAATCCAGTGATAACATATTAGCGATGGAGAAATCTGTCAGGGTTGTTCTCTGCCATGTTTGAAGTTTTTAAATCCATTGAAAAATAATTTTCTCTCCATTTTCACTTGACAAATTCAGTAGGTAATTGTTATACCATGCTAAAGATGAAAAGCTGATCAGAAAAAAGACGTGGCAATGCATTCACCATTTACATTATAGATTCAGGAGTTTTGCTGGATGACAAGTTTTGTTTCTCCATCACTCAAGTGTTTAAAATCTCATGATAATTCCAACTTGATTATGAAGAAATATGAATGCTAAATATTTTTCTCACATAAGGGAACTGAAATGGAATTTTCATGCTTTCTTCTGACTATATGTGTGAACTTGCTCTTTGACAAAATTACATATTTTTAGGCAGCAAGACTTTGGAAATTTTATGTGAAAAGCTGTTCTTCTCCTCTCCACCCACCTTTCCATTTGTTTTCTTGCCCAAACTCCATTCAGCATTTCCCTTGCATTCATTTCCAAACACAGTTTTTCAAGACTCTTATTTTAAAATATCAACTTTAAAAGGCAAAGTGCTTTTTGTTTTAGAGTAGATCTGTTTAGGAAAATGGTTACAAAATTGTAATTGCAGTTTTTGAACAACTATATTTCATTTTCTGAGTTAAGGTAATTAAAGTAATTTTGAAGAAAACTAGGTTGTTGTTTTTTCCCTTCTTTTTTTTTTTCTTTCTGGTAGCCATTGCTTTTGTGTAGGTGTGTGAAAATAAGAACAAATCGATACAGGAGAATCTACTATCAGGGAAAATGGAACAAATACATCTTTATAAGTGCAACGTCCAACATGTGATAGAGCTGCATGCCTCTTTTGAATAATTTGGGTTGGAACATAAATAAATATGTTAGTCGCTGACCAGATTTAGAAAAACAAGTAAGAACACACAAGAGCCTAACTTCTTTCTGAAAAGTTTTGCTTACTTTCAGAAAAAATGGAGTCAATCCGCTTGCACTGACTATGAGTTCTGTAATATACGTTTGTATGTATCCAGCAATTTCTGCCAAGCCCTCTCCCTGTAAAAGTTCACGATTTCTGTAAGATAAAGAATGAAGCTGGGTGTTGGGTGAATATCTCAGGGTGGGCACTTTCATAATAAGAGTGTCATCACTGGGAAACTTAGATGAGAAACAGAGTCACAGCTGATCCTCATCTTAGGAGCTCATAACCGACTGTCTGTGGATAGGAATTCATTGGAAGAACAGCTGTATGTATAAAGTGCACTTTTTTTTTCAGTCGATACACTCACAAGGATCAGTGCCAGGGAGCTGCATCTAGCTTGATTCAAAGCATATAGATTTCCAGGTGAATGATTTCCCAGATTCAAAACATGAAAGCCATGTGGAATACAAGCCATGACTCTTTTTAACATATTTACCTGATCTTCATCTCCCAAATTGAACACAGAAATGGATGAAATTTGTGCTACGAAAGCTATATATCTCTGTTCTGTAATGCACTCTGTGAGAGAAAAATATATGTTCCACAGGTGCAGATTTGGGGGAAAAAGTCCTCAAAAATAAGGACAGATTTCTTTCCATTAAAAAGGGGGTGGAATTAAAGGCAAAGAAAGGGAAAAGATCACAAACCCGAGTTTGACAGATTGGCCCATTATTCTAGGTGTCTCATAATTTTCAGTTTAATATTTGGCCGTCCTGAATTCCATTAAATTGAAAAATCCAGGTTTCAATTGGTTTCACATCCTTCTTTGGTTTTACCCCTTCAGTCCTGAACATACTCAATTCAACTGTGCAATGCTGTCCACTAAAAATTTCTTCTCCTCTGCTGAGTTTTTCCCTTTGAAGAAATCCACTTGTTTGCAATAGTAAGTGCTAATATTTCAATTCCCAAATGCTTATTACTCTCCATTGTTTCTAAAACCGAAAGCTACATTATAACCCTTATCAAAATCACCCACAGAGCAGCCATGAAATAGGTGTTTTATCATGGAAATAATTATATATTAAGAAAAGAGTTGTTTGGTGGGGGGGGGGTGGCGAGATAAGAAATGAATCTTCCTTCTGTGTTTACAGAATGAAAGACAATTACTTTTCTGTTTCATTTTTCTTCTGCACCTCACTTTAGGACCATAGAATGTATACTTGATTACTCCAGGTAGAAATATATTACTAGAAACAGGTGGCTACCATTAAAAGCAGGAACCAGCACAGATTATGCAAATCTGCCTGATCAAAGCTTGAATATAAGCAGCCCTCCTTCTTTCTAGACTCCCTGGCTATGATAGATGGGGTAGCTGAATGCACTAGAGGATCTTTGTTTCCAGGGTTTGGTTGGAACTTTCAAATGTGTTGTCTTTTGGAAGAAAAATGAGAAGTTAATAATCTACTATTATTAATAACAATTCACATTTCTGTAATTGCTTTATTATAGGGCACGCTACATAATAATAGCACCATGATTCCTCTTTGACTGCCATGGCTGCATCCTATGGAATTTGTTAGTTTATGATGAACTTTCTAACTAAAAATTCTAAATACTATCTTCTCAAAAAGCAAATCTCAGGATTCCGTAGAATGGCACCATGGCAATCCAAATGGAATCATACTGCTATAATTGCACAATGTGGAAGGGCCCATGTTCACTAAAATATCACAAACATGGTGAAATTAATGGGAGAAAGAGAAAAGAGTGGCCAGATATTGTGGCTGTTGTCTCAGCAAGCAACCTAACTTTCAAGTTGGAGATTGCAGAGTGTCAGGGTATAAAGTTAGCTGTTTACATTGCTCTCACCTCTGCTGACAGAAAACACACATTGACACCTGAGATTTGTTCAGGCCATTCAGACTCCTTGAACTGGGTTTGAACAGAATCATGAAATCATCAGCAAAATCACGATCACTACCTCATTCATCCTTATCTTCATATCATCATCAATATGGCCACCACTATGATCACAGACGTTTTAATTATTGCAGCTACAGTATTTTGTCCATTTCAGGTTCTGTGTTCTAAGATGAAGACCAACAAGGAAAAGGGACTGACAACTAGTTAAAGAACACAGAGCAGAGAGTGGGAATGAAATTATACTTCTCAGAATGAAATGGGAAGATTCTCTAGGGATGTGTACTGGAACCAGGTCATTTCAACTTTGTCAGAAATGAGTTTAAGTTAGTGGTGAGCTGGCTACGTTGTTGATGCCCTCATTTTAAAGGGGACCATAGATGAGTGACAGAGCATCCTAATAATGCCAGTGAAAAGGATTTCAAGTTGTCTAGTCCTGAAGGTTTGTCATAACAGCTATTTAGTATTGCTTTCCACATTGTTCCGTACATATTTGCCTCAGCTTCATACCCCTTCCAGCCATTTCATTCTGCATTTCCTCTCCACATGACTGTGGGGCCATCTTCTTGGGAAATTTCCCTTGCTTCCCCAATGCTCTACTATCAGTGATAACATTGGTTGTTTTTCAGATGGTTTTTTTCAATGTGAGCATGGATCTATCCTGGCTCACCTTGCACTTTGCCAGTCCCCCATTCCTGGACTGACAGTCATTAAATTGTGCCTTTCCCACCACTCCTTTTTTCAACTAGTAATGATACGTACTCTCAGATAATCAGAAATCAACTTTACTAATGGTGGGAAAGTAGAGAAAGTAGAGAAGGGAGGAGCTGGGAAGGAGGTGATAACCCACATTTGCATTGTAGTCATCATCATCATCATCATCATCATTATCATCATCATACCAGGAATACATGCCAATGATGAAACCAACACTATATGAACTAGGGAAATGTACAGAGTAAAAGAACAGTATCCAACCACTTTTATTTTAATTTTCAGATGCATTACAGAATGAGAATAATCTTGCTAACGTCAGGTCTGGATTGACTGGAACAAAGTGTGTGTTGTGCGAATTCTAAATAAGAAATTGTGAAGAGTCATGCAAGAATAAGTCTTTGAAATGCAACAGTTGACTCTTGTGGTTTTCCTCTCTATCAAAGTAAAAAAGATATTGTACTAGATGGTTAATATGAATGTTGCACAGCAGCAGAATCACTGCACCTCTGAGCAGGTGCAAAATGACTAGGTTTAAAAAGCTACTTTAGGTAAATCCAGACTCTTGATTATAAACAGCAGCTTTTGTTTCTCCTTTGACCTACAGATTCCCTCACGTTGTGTGATTCTCATGTGGCATAGGATATTGCTGTGTTAAAAAACAACATCCAAAGTTCCATTACTGTTCCATGTAATATTTTTTTTCATTGACAGTTAGACTATGACCTTCCCACTTTTCCATATAGGGGACTTGTTGGTGGAGTGATTTTCAGGTCAAGGGGACAGCTATGAATCTAGCAATGTAACCTAGTTCTTAATGTAGTCCTCAAACTTGTATTAGGAAGAACTAGAACCTATGGATTTGAACTAGAACCTGTGGATGCAGAACATTTTTAGTTTCAAGAGGCGAAATTTGGTTAACAGATCCAAGGATAACCATGTGCATAGTATTATCTGGATTAAGAGCTATCTGCTGATATTTATTGCACATGTTTAGCAGTTTCCCACTGGACATTGTGCAGGCATTTGGTACTGTTTCTTTCTTCACTTCTGTGCCCAACGAATCTATTCAACCACTCAGAATAACTACCGCCTACAATCTTGGATAGTGTTACCCTAATAACCAGCAGTAGGAGGTGTGAAATGCTACCATATGTCCGACTTTCACACCCTTTGAAGGTGCTAATCTTTTTTTATATATTAAAAAACCCAAACAAATGAACATTAACAAAATAACAGCAGGGAAGATTTAGCTAAATACGCCCAGCCTGGCTGGCGTTAAAGGACAATCTAATTAAAAAAAAGTGTGTTTTGCTAGTGCAATTGAGAAAATCAACTATCCATAAGGAAAATGCAAATGGATTTGACTTTAAAGCATCCAGATGTAAGAACTGATTAGTTCTATAAAGCTGAACTTAAATTTCTCAGAAGACATATGCACAAGAAAAGTTCTGTTTTGTTTTTCGCACCCATTCCACAAGAAAAAGAAGTCCATTCTCCAGTATTTTCTGTGGTAATTACTATCCTTTTCTCCTACTGTTTAAGAACACTATTAGGTCCAGGGTACTGCGGACGATGTAAAATGTTGGTCATGCTGTTAACATTACTGATGCTGTTGTCACTTTTAGTGGCACTCATGCTTCCCAATCAAATGGACGTGGGAGAAAAGGTGACTTTGCCACTATTAACACTGACACCCACTCCAGCAAGAAAGAAAGAAAGAAAGAAAGAAAGAAAGAAAGAAAGAAAGAAAGAAAGAAAGAAAGAAAGAAAGAAGGAAGGAAGGAAGGAAGGAAGGAAGGAAGGAAGGAAGGAAGGAAGGAAGGAAGGAAGGAAGGAAGGAAGGAAGGAAGGAAGGAAGGAAGGAGGAAAGGAAGGAGGAAAGGAAAAGTAAGTTGGAGCAATTCTGTGAAATGATCCCCATAATTTCTTTGCTCCCCAAAAGGTGGAGAACTGTATGAAGTCCTTTGCAGAAACAATGAAAAATAATATTACTTAGGGATATATATCTTGATGCGGTTCTCCCTTGCTTGGTAAAATAAGAAACATGCAAATGAACAGAAATAGTGAATGTTTCTGGTCACTCTGGAAGATTTTCCCCATTTTTGAGACTGATCTTTGTGCACTTCTTTAAAATTGTGCAAAATGGAAAAAAAATATAATAAAATGTGTATATAAAAGTAGTAGCAGTATGTAGACTGTTTCACAACTGTACTTGTTATCAGACACTGCTTTTTTTTAATGGACAAGAGTGGAGGGCCATAGAATTCTGCTAAGACCTCATTTGGTGCAGACTGAGTCAGACTTGATCCAATTCACTTCATAACATAAATAGAAGTTCAGAAATGTGAGTCCTTGGCTATTTCCTCACTAGACTGTTATAGTGCTATTATTCCACTTTCAATATCCTACAGAATCCTGGGGTTTGCAGTTTAGGGAGGGCCCTTTGAGGACACATGCATCCTTTGAGGATGCCTTTGAGGCCTCTCCCTAAACTGCAAACCCCAGGATCCCATAGGATGATGAAAGTGGAATATTAGCACTGTGACAATCTAGTGCGGAAATGGCCCTTGTTAGCTTCCATTGTATCGCACTGGTAAAAAAAACATAGACATAACTTTTTTGAGGCATGAAATATGAATCCATGCTATCCTCCTTTGAGAGGATTAGATTCTACCAAATTTTAGCTGAATTAGTGAGTTTTATTTTCAGCCATCTCTAACTTTTCTCTTTAACTGGGAGAATGTTCCACAAAGGTTTATGAAAATCTAGAAATTGGTAACCATAGCAAAGAGAACTAAGTCTGACTGCGTGCATGTCCATGGGAGTTTTGTTCCAGCCACTTTTAAAGTTTATTATAGTTCAAGTTTGCTTATGGATGTTGCTTTTATATAATATGATAGGGCCTGTGATACAGATCAAAAAAGCATTTGCTGTTATTTGTTTCTTGGCTGAAAAATGGTTTTCTGACACTAAGGATGTGTGAATAACCATCAAGAACTGTGCAGAAATTTTCATTTCGTCTGTGGCAGGGAGAGAACTGCAGAAATTATTCATTCGCACTTGCGAGGGTAAGTTCATGACTATTTATATCCCTAGTCTGTGATGTATGTATGATGCTTGTATACAACTTATTCTATGTGCATAACTAATGCATATACTCACAAACAATCTAGACAGATACATGAGATAAAGAAAAGAATAAACAAGCTAAACTCAGATCAAAATGAAAACTAAAATCAACATACAGGAAGGATGGCAGTAGATTGGGAAAATATTTGGAAGCAAAGACTAAACACTGTTATTGATTACAAATGTAGATATTTATTCAGTTCATCATCTCATGGTAAATAAGATAAAGCAAAAACGAAATTGTATTGGAAAATTTTGCATATTTTTGAGCTTTTTTTTTTTGCACATTTCTGTAAATTCTCAGAATTTGAAACTGTGATAAATATTGCTTTGTTATGTGAACTATTGAAAATAATACCATTGGATGGCTTTTTAAGCAATCAGTTCATCCTTTTGGAAGGGTCACTCTGTGCTTAGCCAGAGAAAGAAAAAAGATGCTGGTTTTACAGAAAGAATATTTGCACAAATGTATAGCCAGAGGAACTCTCAGCGCATTGTTCTTGTGTTGATAATAAGAAATCATGGGAGGCTAGTGAATCCTTGACAGGGTGTTCGAATGTGATGAAATGGCCTGTCTCAGGCCATTTCCTCACTACATTGTTATAGTGCTATTATTCCACTTTCAACATCCTGTGGAATTCTGGGATTTGTAGTTTACTGAGGCCAAAGAGCTCTCTGGCTGAGAATTCTAAATGCTTCTCCCTAAACTACAAACCCCAGGATTCCACAGGATGTTGAAAGTGGAATAAAGCACTATAATGGTGTAGTGTGGAAATGGTCGCAGTCACAATCTTGCGTTCTGAAGGAAGAAGAAACATAAGATTACTACTGAATGACAACAAAGCTATTTTAGAAATGTTGCTGCTGCTACCAGGTAACTGGCAAAACAGCAGAAGAATCTTTCCACATAAGAGCTGTGATTGGATGGTCCTGGTGAGATTTTTGCCTTACTTTGCCCCACACATTTTCTTCTGTTATTTTATTTTGCAACATTCTGGAGGTACTTGGTGTGGGTTTCTTTTACTGTTTGGATCTCCCAAGTAGTCTGCAGTATTGCAGGCCTGGTTGAAACCCATTTCATTCTGTTCGTCCAATTTAGAGTTGATCAAGATCAATCTAAACTGGCATGATTTGGTTCAGCATCCAGGCATGGACCATATCTGTGTTGCACTGCTCAGGTGGCTAACAGATAGCCATCAGGATGAAGACAGTTTCTTCTCTGTACATTCAGAAGGCAATAGTTATTATTGTACAATAGTAATCATGAAAATGTTATGATTTAAATGTTGTGAAATGCCAGTTTTTACAAAGCCCAAATATCATAATGATGGAAATTCCACTAGAGGTTCCCTAATGGAATATACATGAACAATGTGCTAGTCTATTACCCGTGCTCTCCTAAAACATATTGCAGTGTCCTTCAATCAATTGATTTCCAACTAATGGAACACTCTGTGTTAAAAGGAATTCCTAGAATCATCCAAATTTCCCCAAGGACAACCTCAGCTAACTCTAAAGCAGTAGGCTTAAAAATAAAATACTACATATGTGGGAATTCCAAAATTAAAAGCATAATTCACTTTTTCCTTGCATGTATATTGTCTACTTGTATACTCCATAGGGATGTGCATCAAATTTGAGCAATGCCTGAATCCTGAGTAGAAATGGACACGTTTGAAGAGCTCTCCCCAACTACCAGAACTAAATATGGAAATGTGGATGAAACTTTCTGTAGACTTTGGAAAGGATAAGGGAGGACAAAAAAGAGAGAAGAGGCATAATTTATGTTGTGTTCCTGTGAAAATGAAGCCAGTGTGGAGTAGTGGTTTGAGTGCAAAGTTCCCTATAAATGCTAAGGCTTATGCATCTTCCATCTCAGTGATACATTCATGGAATTCACCAGACCACTCTTGCTTCACTGTGAAGAAACAATACTAACACAAAAATTGTGTATCCTTTCAATTATGTCATCTTTGTGTTGCTACTGCTTTTCAAAACAGCAACCTAAAACTTGTTAATGCTCACTTACAAAATTGATGTTTCTGTGGAACCACAGACAAAGCATGACAGTTAGGTGGAATGGACAGTATAAATGTGATGAAGTCCAGCAAAAAGAATACCATGAGATAGTTAACTTTTAATGCCCCCACATTTCACTATAAATTTTAAACTAGTTTTCGGGACATGCCTAGTTCCTGCACCTATTATTTCAAAACAATGTCAGGCTCTTGCACTTTAACACTACTACAGTGCTTCCCGTTTTCATAAAAATTGCTCAAACATCACAAGGGAAGAGAAAATGAGATGAATTCCTCTGCCTTTGCAAATTTTGAAGACTCCTATTCCACTGGAACTAATGTGTGAATCCTTCTTAAAAGATGCAGTTTTATTTCTATGGATTGCTGCTATGCGGCCTTTCCTTTCCTGAACAGTGGTCCCCAAAGAATTTAAGGGGACAACATGCCATCTTTGGATACCCTCCAAATGGTCATGCACAAAGTTCCCTGCACTTACTCATCTCAAACTTGGTGGCATTTGTTTTGTTAGAAGAGTCAACAATGCCTCCAAATGTCATCTGGTTCTTCCAGGAAGCAAAGTATTGGCTGTGCCATTTTTGAAGAAAAGAAAATCAAATACTTAAAAGGCATATTGCAAAGAATCTCTGGACTGATATTTCAGAAATTTTGGCAGAAATAGACTATAAAGATCCTGATGGCTTACAAGTGTACACTCTTGGTAACTTACAAGTAGTTTTCCAGGCATTGTCCAAAGTATCCTCTTTACTCAATTATTTTTCCCCATCTACACAATGGCGAGTGAATCGCACCTAAGTGCCTCAGCACCATCTGGCTGCTGTTGGCAGCTGAGAAAAAAATAGCGTGCTTTGTCTTCCAGCTCTTTGGTATTAAATGTCATCTTGGCTATAGTCATCTAGTATAGAATGACCATGCCTGCCAATTTCATCAAATACTGTAAAATAGAAAAAGCTAAGACCTTGCATCATCAGATGTAACTACAATGGAGTTTCATTGTCATAGATATGTCTGGCAATGCTACTCCCTGAAACTCCCCACCTCCATCTTTTCGGTCAGGTGGTACCTCAATAAGAGTTTCCAAGGAGCCGCCAGTAAGTATGCGGGGAAATGATGTCTGCAGTGCTCTTTTGTCAGGAGTGCAATGAGAACAGGCATCTAGAGGACTCTTCAGCTTCTCTCAACTTGGCCCAATACTAGTTGAGTGCGGCAGTCTTTATTTCTCAGTTACCCCACCTGTAGTGCCTCAGAAACCCTTCAGCTAAGTTGGTAGGGTTCTTTTTGGGGGGCAAGATCATGCTAAGTTGTTAATTATTATAAACATGAATCTCCAAAACTATGAGATTCTTAAGTGTGTCTTACAATCTTGGAACTACGCAACAGGGTCACAGTGTTATCTTCCCCCCACCACAAGATAGTCCATGGGGGGCAAAAACCATTGGATTTCTGAACCTCTGTTTGTGTTCATATCAAATCAAATGATCTCTGAATCAGTCAGAGCTGAATTGAGTTGCTTTCTAAACCACACTCTTTATAGAAAGTGCATTTTTAGTCAATCAGTTTCCTAGAACACCTAGCCATTGTCTGTTTTATTTCTCAGATATGACAACTAATCTGTTTCTATAAAGAATGTATTATAAACAGGAGATAAATAGAGTACAAAAGAGAATTGTGGAAACAGAGCTTTAAGAATTTTTAATAGATGGTTTCCTTACTTTTATGTGGTGTTTTCTTTAGAAGAATATTATTATAGATCTGTGTCATAGTATTATATGCACAGGTGACAGACACTGACAGTTCATTTGACAGAGGACACATGAATTGCAGCCCCAGTGCAAACAATGAAAATGGCAATTCCAGAAAAAAAGACTGATTAAATATTTGAGAGTTACAATTACAAAGAACAACAGGTTTTTTTAAAGTAACGCACACCAGGTCATAATGTCCTTATTAGCAATATTAGACATATCCAACTACATATGTGTATAAAGTAACTCTTTGTCTGCAACATGATATTATGCAAAATTGTTTCCTCCAGTGGCAATGTATTTGTTCCACCTTTGAACCCAGGCATGAAATCTGCTTTGGAAAAACTCTTTTGGGCAATCCCTGGTCCAGTGTATGACAGTGTCTTCCACTTTGCCTACATCATTGCAGCATCAGTCCCCAAAGGCTTTCCTTCATCTGAGAAAGCAAGTGGAAATCTGAGTGTGGCAGATTGGGCTATAAAGTGGCTGTGGCACCACTGACCATCCCACTTGTTCAAGAACCTGTGATGTTGCCAAAGTCTAAGATCGTGCATTATTGTGGCATAACTGGATTGCATTCAGCTGTTTTTGTGGCCTTTTCTTACTGATGGTTTTTCAAAGTTTCTAGATTGAGGCAATATATAAGTCACTATTCATTGTAGTCCCATGCTAGAGGAAATCAAGCAAAATCAACTCCTTGTCATTCCAGAAGACATTCACCAAAATCTTCTGTGCTGACCACTGGCTTTTGAATTTGTTTGGTTTAGGGAAGGTGGAGTACCACCAATCCATGGTCTGTTTCTTAGACAATGTCCACCCTACACTGTTAGAGCACTATTACTCCACTTTCAACATCCTGTGGAATTCTGGGGTTTGTAGTTTAGAGAGGCCAAAGAGCTCTCTGGCTGAGAATTCTAAATGCCCCTCTGTAAACAGCAAACTCCAGGATTTCATAGGATGTTGAAAGTGGAATAATAGCACTTTAACAGTGTAGGGTGAAAATGGCCTTGATCTCTAAGACATACAAGTATTCTCAGGTCTTATGGCCAATGCAAACAGTCCTGAAAAAGGGTGTCTTCCTGGGCTTCAAATGCTGCCAACAGATCCAAGCGCACATGCAGTCTCTTGTCTTTCAAATCCACTGTTAATTGATGAGAAATCCATTTGGCATGAATTTTCTAGTATCCAATGCTGTGGGTAATCTGCTGGACAGCACACTGATCACAGCCAAGTTCCTCAACAATCTCTCGAACAGCCATATGCCTGTCTGCACAAATCATGTTGTCTGCCCTGTTTTAATTTTCATCAGTGAATGCTGTTGGGAGTCTTCCACTACATGGTTTGTCTTCAACAATGGTTTTGCCTTCTTTAAACTTTTTCACCCACCTTCACACATGACTGACATCAATTGTTGCTTTACCATGAACATTTCTGAGCCTACTATAGATGTCAACAGCAGTACATCCTTCTTTGATCCAGAACTCAGTGACTGCTCTTTGCTTCTGCTTCATATTCATGCTTATGCAACACCTAGAAATACAGAAATTATGTCAGTCATGCAGTAATAACAACCCTCTCTGGTGGTGTAATAGCATTGTATTTAAATTAACAGTTTCAGAGAAAATGGCACACAGGCATTACTTACAGTACAATGTCTGGAAAGAAATTAAAATAGACTTTGGAAAATGGGAAAAAGTTAAGTTTATCATTTCTGGGTAGAATTGCAGTAATAAAAGCAAATGTTTTGGCAAAGCTTTTATTTCTTTTTCAAACAATCCCTATTGTAAGAAATGAAATTGATCCTACAGAAACAACAGGAAGAAACTGCTAAAGAAACTGAAGAGGTCTGTAACACTGAGGGAGCAACCTGGAGAACAATCACTGTTGGGAGCAGACCATGCACAAGGGATCTGGAAATGCTCCAACTAAGCAATCACTTCCTACATCTTCCTAGGGGTTTAATGGGGGTGATACCAGCAGCAAGAGACACTGCATGCCAGAGAAAGGGCCAATATACCCACCAACTGCAGCAAGAAGAAAAGAAAGATGCTGGTGGAAAGGGATCCATTGTTCTGTGGTATAGAGATGTGCCATAAAGACTATATGAATCAGGAAGTGCACTGTCTTCCTGGTATGAATATCCAGGATGTCACTGACAAATTGCCGAAGACCATGGAGCCTGAGGCAGGAAAGTGAAGAGTTAGAGACACAGATGGTGTTTGCTATTATTCTACCAGTGAAAGATAGAGAACCACAGAGGGACAGGAAGATACTGAAGGTGAATGACTAGCTATGTAGATGATGTCAGTGGGAGAGGTTTGGCTTCTTGGATCATCATCTTCATTTCTTAGATAAAGCACTACTGGTGACAGATGAGCTTCACCTCAAGAAGACCAGGGACAATGTCTTTGGCAAAAACATGGGGAATCTGACCAAGAAGACTTTAAACTATATCCTAAAGGAGTTGGAGATGAGAGTCTAAACATCTGTCCAGAAGGAGAAGCTGAGGGCGAGAATACAATACAGAAGAAAAAGTCACAGTAGAATAAAAGATAAGAGCAAACAATGCTTGAGATGTCTATACACCAATGCAGTTTGGGGAAAAAACAAGATGGGCTTGAAGTCCTAGTACAGGAAAGCAGATATGACTTTACAGATGTAACCGAGACTTGGTGGGATGATTCTCATGGCTGGAATATAACAACTAAGGGATATAATCTGTTCAAAAAGGAACAAATGAAGAAAGAAGGGGGAGTAGCATTATATATCAAAGACAAATTCACTTGTCCAGAAATCCATGTGAGTGATCAAACTGGAGCGATGGAAAGTATTTACATAAAAATAAATAGAGAAAGAAATAAAGACAACATTATGGTGGGGATTTATTATAGGCCACCAAACCAAATCAAAGTGTTGTATGGTGTTTTTCAGAAACAAATCTCAGAAATCTGTAAGAAGCAAGCACTGGTATTTATGGAAGATTTTAATTATCCCGATATATGCTAGGAGACTAGCTCTGCTAAGCATAGGCTATCCAACAAATTCCTGAAATGTCTTGCAGCTAACTTCCTCTTTCAAAGGGTGGGGGAAGGAAAAAGGGGATCAAGGCCCTTTCCGCACGAGGCGAGGGAATCGCTCCGTGCCATTACCTACTGCTTCTTCTGGGGTCCGAAGCAACGTGGACTGTCCCTGAAGCCCTTCCACAGGGCTCCTCCTTGGTCCAGGATGAATTGGAGAAGTGCGAGGTTTGTAAATCCGCACTGCTCCAGCTTCCAAAATGGCGGCTTCCGGCTTCCAAAATGGCAGCTTCCAGCTTCCAAAATGGTGGCTTCCAGTTGGTCGTGGGTTCCGACCAACCGCTGAAGCTCGCCACACCTAAAGCCCGCCCTCCGCAGATCGCAGGCTTGCATTGGTGCGAGCCTGCAAATCTGCACAAGGGAGCAGGAACGCAATGGTGCATTCCAGGAAAATTAAAAAACAAAAAAAAAGAAAATAAAGGTTTTTGTGGTCTTTAGAAAACACTCTGGAGGACCACTTGGGGTCATTTTGGAGCGGACTGAGGTGTGGATCTCTGGTAAGTAGTCCGCTCCTAGTCCTCTCCAAGGTGCAGATGACCTCCGTGAGAGGACGCACTGCCCCATTCTAATTGTCTGGTGTGGAAAGGGCCCAAGAATCCTGGATGTGATCCTAAACAGAAAGGAGTTAGTCACTGGAGTCAAAGCAATTGATACTTTGGTAGGGGGACATGGAGTAAAAACGTAATGCTAGATTTCATTATTGTGGGACAGGCCAAAGAATAGTGTAACACAGAAGTCAAACACAAACCTTGGATTTCAAGAAAGCTGACTTTAAAAAAAAATCATGCTCAGAAATATTGGACACAATCCAATGGCTAGAGAGGCTAAAGGAAAAAGACACCCAGCATGGATAGCATTTCATGAAGAAGTTGCTGCTAAAAGAACAATCACAAGCAATTCCATGAAAGAGGACAAAAGGGAAATATCTGAAAAAGCCAATGTGACTGCACAGTAAACTCAAGAAGGAAGTGAAAAGAAAAAAAAAAAGAGCATGCATAAAAAATGGAAGAGAGGACAAACCACCAAGGTAGGATACAGATGAATACCCCAAGCTTGCAATAATAGTGTAAGGAAATCTAAAACTCAAAATGAGCTGAAAATGACTAGGCAAGCGAGGAGCAACAAAAAGGGATTTTTCAAATATGCTTGAAGTAAGAGAATGGCTAATGAGACAGTGGGGCCCCTGTTTAAAAGGATGGCAAAATGCTAACAGATCACAGTGGAAAGGCAGAACTGCTCAATACCTATTTTGTTTCAGACCCTTTTTTTCCCAAAAAGAGGACTGTGTGCTTCCATGCATCAGCAGAGAGTTTGGCAAGGAAATTGGACTGCAAATCAGGATTGATAAGAAGTTAGTCTGAGATCACTTAGTTAACCAAAATGAGTTCAAACCTGCAAAGCCAGATGAACTGCATCACAGTGCATTTAAGGAATGTGTTGACATTCTTGTAGAATCATTTGCCATCATTTGGAGAACAGGTGAGGTTCCAGGGGACTGGGGATGACCATATATTGTCCTTCCCTTCAAAAAAGGCAAAAGGAGAGCCAGGAAACTACAGGCCAGTCACTCTCAATAGCAGGAAAAAATATAGAATGGATTATACAGGAGTCTGTCTTTAAGCATCTTGACAACTGTTGGGTTAGACATAGATACATAGGGTGTTAACCTCTTTTCTGAGAAGTATTAAGACAAAGGGCCAGGTCTGTGTGGGACACCTGCTGCTGCCACTACCATCACCACCACATCTGCACAGGGCCAGGAACAACCCCGGGAGGGGCAGGGACCGGCAGCAGGCCAGGCACAGGTGGGGAGGATGCTGCTGCTCCTGCTGCTGCTGCCTTCACACCAGGCTAGGAATGACCCCACCAGGGGCAGCAGCAGGCCCAGGTGGATGGGTGGGGGTAGGCTTTTATGCAACTCCCTGGCATCGGCACCCAGAGCATGTGCCCCAGTTGCCCCACCCTAGCTATGCCTCTGATCCCTCAGCTATAACATCATTACCCATCTCAGTCAATGTATCTAACACCTTGTGCTCAAAATATGGCCCTCTGATTGTGCATAAGCCTTTAGACCTGATCTCTGCCCGCCGTTGCACATTGCTTGGCATTCTTTTGGTGACTTACGCTGGAGCAACTGGAGGTTATGCTAGTGTAAATGCTATAGTAGGTATTGTGCAGGTTTTTCAGCACCTCCTTATTAGATGACTTTCCCTCAGTTGCACAGCAGCAGCTAGATTGTGACTGGGTGAAGCTTTGCCCTACCAGCCCAAATAGCCACTGAATAATTCCATTGCCTAAGTATACTGGAAGAGCTTTATGCTTCTCCAGCACCCACCGAGTAGGTTCTGAATCTTTCTTTCTCAGAGAGATGGGCAACATCTTTTGGATAATCTGTATAATCTGAAGGACTCTTTCCCAGAATGTGCAAAGCTTATGAATTGTTGAAACATGGGTGAATAAGATGAGGAAAGTGAGGATGTCATTGAATGTCACAGTTCCTTCCCTTAGGAAAAAATACTCTTGGCAAAATGCTTACCTTCAGGGCTTGTCTAAACTGGCAGTTAGTGCTGATTTAGTTAGCTACATGTAATGTCATTTTGGAGTGTTTTTTCCTGTTTCCACATCCACAATCTTTTCAAAGCAAATAAATAAAATGCATAGTCAACTCTTCCTTATTCATTATTGTGCTGAATGAGATCATCCCACCCACTCTACACACAACAGCGGAGTCTTCTTGTACCTGAAACTGAACAGGGAATCCTGACATTCTCTTTCTCATACCCCCTTTTCCACAATCGCTCTTCTTCCCCATCCTGTACAGTTTTGCAAAACATTGGGGGAGGAATGGACTTTCCTCCAATTCACTTTTCCTCTCTTCTCCACTTGTGTAGGCATGTGTGGGTGCGTGCAGGCAGACATACACAGAGCACTGCAGATCCAACTTAAAAGGTGCGGGAGAGGAGTAAGGAACAAAAAAGAGAAATCTGGCTAACTAAAAAGTACTGTCCTTAAAAAAAAAATCCTGCTGGTAGGACAAGGAAGTGGAAAAACCTGAAACACCCTGGAATTTTCAATGCACTGTCTGGATCGTGGGAACAAAAGAGTAATTGCAGTAATAGAAACCATGATATTCCAATATATTTAGCCAATGTGGATAAGTTCATCATCAAATTGTGAAGCAAGCATTATAAAACTTCATTTTTCACTGGCTCAGACTTTGATGCAAGCTCAAATTCCCCAACTACCCCTGCATATCTCCAACCTTATCTTCCGCCACCACCCCTGCAATCCTAGATGCTGCTTTTGTTTCTCTGGAAGGAGGATAAAGGGAATGTTGCTTTCTCTTTCTTACTACACCGCACTGTTTGATCTTGTTATTGTAATATAATAAGTGCCAGAGGCTCTGGGGGATGTAATGTTTTCTCAGTTCTCCTAAAGGAGTGCTAAGAAACTGTATTTCTCTAAATTTCTGGCACCTGGCTCTTAGGACAGTGGATTTCTTCCCCATCATGAAGCAACACAGGTTGAAAGCCAACACATGGGGAAAAAGGGCCGTGAATACATTTATGCACAGTATGTAAGAAGTTTATAGGATTTGGTGAAACTAGATCATATAACCAATTTTAGGAGGCACATATTAGGAAGACTGGAGAGGAGTCATCTATCACTATAGAACAGCAATGTAAAAAACATATTCTCCATGTGTTGTTGAACTGCCAGTGCCATCATCCTTTAACAGTACTCATACTGGCTAAGGTTAATAGGAGGTGCAATCCAATAACATCTGGAGGGTCACATATTCCTCATTCCTGCTGTGCAAAAATCCTGTTTAAGGTCCTATTTGCTTTCCTCCTTCCTTCTCTCCTTTTCCCTCAGAAAATTTCTCTTTCACCTTCCCACAGGTAAGGAAGTCCACCATTCAGTAGGCTCAGATCTTTCCTTTCTCCTGAAGGGAAAAGATGACTGGAGCTTTACAAGCCTTGAGAACATTTTGTCCCCCTCTCCATTTTATGTAGGTGTTTTAATACTCCACTGCATGTCTTCGATCTTTTCTTTCCTCCATATATACACTTCTGCCCAAAGCTACACATCTTATTACACTCACAATGCTATTACTGGCTCATCAGGATTTATAGTATTTATCCTTAAGGTCATATTAATAGAACAGGCCTTTTAAAGAGTGGAAGCTTTTCAACCTGGGGTACAGTAGTGATGAATAGCCTTTTGTTATACCCTGGTAGAAATACAATTTCTAGAACAGAACATATATCCAGCAAAAGGATGTTGATGTCTTTCTCTTTTTGTAGATGATGTCAAGGCCCATCAATTAAGAGACCCTGCTATCATAAGTCTCTCTTTTTTATTCTAAAAAAAAGCATCAAGGATAAAAGCTGCAGTGAATATTCCTCTCTTGCTTTTCAGTGCCCTTCCCCTGTCCCATGTGTCGATTAGTGAAAAATTCGGACTTGTGGTTTTGTTTTTCCAAACATGCATAATACCCAAGATATTAATTGCATAGGCACAGCAGCTGGCTGAGAATCCTATCATGTGGTTTTAGTGTCTTTGCCTTTGACCACAGTGAGATCCTTCACTGCACCCTTAGAAAAGTGTCTAGACCATAATCTTTAATTCATTTAATATGGATTATTTTTGCAACAACTGGGGGGATGGTAGGTGGAATCATCTCTCTCGCACACACGTGAAGCAGCAACAGGGAAGTTTATTTAATGGAAATGAAGCATTTATGCTTTCTTTGGCACAGTGCACAAAGCAAAAAAGATTACTGACTTAAATGGAATCCAGTGGGATGCAGTGGCTTAACTGCTGGCTGTAGGCCTGGAGAAAGGCAGATTCTAAACTCCCCTCAAGAACTTTACTGGAAGACCTGGACTTGAAATAAGCACTCTCATCTTTAATCTGCCTTGCAGTATTGTTGTGAGGACAAAATGCGTGGAAGGAAGAACATATGCCATGCCTTGGAACCTTTAGAAGGAAGCTAGTTTAACAGGTGATTATTATAGGCACTTAAGAAATTATATAAATTATTTGTGAGCTGGCATGGTTTAGTGGTTTGAGTGTTAGACTAGGACTCTGGGACATCAATGTTTGAGTCCCCACTTAGGCCATTTCCACCCTACACTGTTATAGTGCTATCATTCCACTTTCAACATCCTATAGAATCCTGGAGTTTGCAGTTTAGGGAGGGGTATTTTGAATTCTCAGCCAGAGAGTTCTTGGGCCTCAGGAAACTACAAACCCCAAAATTGAACGTGACATGGTTTCTGCTTAATAATACCTGGAGACCATAAGTGTGCTTTGGAAACCTTTAAGCACAAATCAAGGATCAGATATAACTGGTTGTAGTTGATCCACTGTGAGGAAAGGCATCCAGTCCATACTCAGAAAAAAATTTCCTCATTCTTATTTCCCTGCAAAATTCCATACTCAACTTTGTCTTCAAAATAAATACAAGTGAGGAAATCAGAATCTATTTTATTCAAACCATTAGTGCATCTGTTCAAGATGAACTTATGCATTCTTTTTCTTTTTACTTTTAATGTTTTGGATTTCTTCTTGAATTTTTCTAAAGTGAGGCCCTTTCCACAGAACAATGCTTTCACGCATTGCCCCTTTATAATCCTGGCAGATCGTCTGCTGGGATGGGAATGCATCCTGAGCGCTCGTCTCTGCACCTGACCTGCTTCCTGCAGAAGGGAGCATGAGGGACATGCCTTTCCCTCTGCACTGCAGCTGGCCTTCTTCCCATGCTGCAGTGGGAAAGGAAGCATGTGGTCACACTTCCAGCCCTTCTGCATAGCCAGCTGTGACAGAAGGCTTGTGCAATCAGGGGGCATTGATGGAGTTTTTCCATCAACGATATACACCATGATCACGCCAGCTGGCAATGCAAGAAGGGAGAGACCACAATGACATCATATAGAAGCATCATCACGGTCCAACTCTACTCAAGTCCCCGTGCTGGGAGGACGCTTTCCTGTCAAAAGGTCCTGAGTCTGAAATGATGTTTATTGGATGTTTGTTTTAATAATTTTACAAGATAAAGTATGAGGTGAAGGTAGAAGTCTTTCTGATGAGCACAAGAATTACTACAAGACTGCAGACAGAAGCCTTTCCTACTCCTGGTGTTTAATTTTCTTCAATTATAATTGCCCATGATAGAACAAGGACCTTACGCCTACTAAGTAACCTCTCAGTCACAAAGTGAAATAATCTATTCTGGCCAGAAATGGCTTAAATGTGAAGCCCAGTTGACTCTTTGCATTAATATTAGGCCCACGTTCTGAACAAGTTGCCTTCAGTAGTTCTCCCTTGGCAGCAATGTGTCTCCACATGGCACCTGCTGCCTGTCAATTATGAATTGTCAGGCAGGCAATGCCTTGCTTTGTGTATATCAAGAGTAGGTTTGATGTAATTCAGGTGGTGATACCAAAAAATAGAAAGCAGGCATATTAGCCATGAGTCTTACTTGGCACCACCAATGCTGGGCTACCTGTTCGTCTCTTCTGTGGTCAGCAGGTGCTACACACCCCTTGGTGGTGATGCTGAGTAGAGATCTACCAGGATCTGAATTTCTCTTGTTCCTCTTTGTATATAGGCACCTTTCAGAAATGCACTGCAGAGTACAGGCATATGATATTGCCACCAACATCTGGCTACCGGCCATATTCCTACCACAATCCAGCAGAGCCATGTCAGCTGAGTGGGAACAGAGGCAGCAGTCTTTAAGGAAATCTATTGGGCCCTAGGATCCCACACTTTGTCCATCTATGCTGTATGCTAGCACAAGGCATATTTAATGGAAAGAAATTCCAATCTTGAACATGAAATATCTTCAGCTGAGTTGTTTCTAACTATGAATAGAATGGTGGACTCAAAAACGCAGAGAAATAACCAATACCCAAATGTCTGCCAAATGTTCCAAAGTGTCTGCAGCAGTATGTTGGGAGAAAAATGCTCACATGAGGTTTCTTTTTAAAAACATTGGCAATTCCCAGGAGAAGCACAGGCAAAATCTCATATTTTTCTGAAGTACTGCTCCTGGTTGTCATAGTTTTACCATTAGATGGAGGTAGAAAACTCATCCAAACTAGTTTCACAAAATAATGCTCACAGATCTCAAGAGAATTTAGAGACACATCATTTGTTACTGTAAATTTCCGTAGGCCTCTGTTGCCTGAAATAATGCCACTGAGTGAAGTCTAAGACTTTAATTTCTAACACTTTAATTTCTTTGTGTATACTGCCCTCTTTCTCTGAAAACTGAACATTGCAGAATAGTATGTTTCAACCATGTGTTCAAACTATTCAAACTAGCTTAATTCTCACACCCAGTACAAGGAACCTCCAAAATGTTCTTATCAGTGAAGATTTTATTCTCATTTTAATGAGTGTATTTGCACATTTGTGATATTTTGGTCAAATTGCACAGATAATTTGAATGAAAACCATAGTATCTGCTGCCTTGTTTCATGGACTTACAAAAAGAACAAGCATTTTTGGGGTGGGGGGCTTGCTTAGCACTTTTCTGATCAATAAGCCTATTAATCTTCATTTTCTATGTGCATGTGTTTTGCTTCAAAAGGGGTGGGAAAGACTTTACACAGGGAGGTTTTTGCAAATTGTGGAAACACTAATGGAAGAATGTACATCTCAATTTCACACTGAAGATGAAAAAGTGGTTTCTGATTTTCACACTGTTTCAATGTGTCAGGATACCCTGCCTCCTCAAGCATAAGTAATTTTGTTAATATTCTTCATAATATAGCTTAATCTGTTTACCAGAGGTGCCTCATGATGTAAACCAATAACGTCAGATAAGCTTCCCTGAAAGGCAGATGGTCCACCTGTAAAGCACAATGTTGCGAGAGAAAAAGTAAGTATTTGTGATTCTTTATCTGTGAAGGATAAAATATATTACTTGTATGCTTTTGGATTGTTTCAACTATGATGGTCTTAGAGATAAATAAATTGAGCCACTGTTAAAATCATAGAAAGTTTAGCTTTAGTTGTCTAATATTGACAATTATGTATTTTTTTTAACGAACATCTAAATTTCTTGCTAATGTTTTGCAATTGGGTAATACAAGGCTCAAAGGCTATATGCAAAATTAGGCAATAGTCGATGGTCCATGGATAGAGGTTTAATCTGCATAATTGTATAGTGATTTACTGCCTGAATTTTAGATGTGTGTAATGGTAAATCACTCAATTACAGTAAATCTTTTTTTCTTGTAAAGCACAATATGTTCCAGGCCAACAGTACTTATGTGTTAGTTTCAGTGACTATGCTGGATAGAAAATTTGGAGATTTGTGATCCAAAACAGTCATTTTTCCAAGGGTCTGGTTCCAGGATACACTCTCAGTTTGTTGCAGAGCTCAGTAGGCCTGGCAGTATTCCACCCATACTGAGAATGTGCCAACAGAATGCTTGACACAATCTTCTGGATTTCACAGGGGATTTTTAATTGAGACAATAAAGTGAGATGGGTTGCCTGGACGCAAAACTTTTCAGAACCATTAGCCTGTTGATTAGCGAGGTCTGTCTACCAACAAGGGCGAGTGTGAAGGGTTTTTTTCCCTTCAGCAATAAGTCCTAAATTATGTACTGTCACCCTGATTTCTCGGGACCCTTGGGGGACACCTCAATGTGCTCCATGTGATGGGGAATGGAAACTAGCCAGAGCACGAACAATAGCAATGCTAGAGGCAGGGTAACCTAGCTGGGTCTTTTTACCCAGTTTTTACAGGGTCAGGTCAAGCCAAAAACCAAACCAAGATGTCCAATAAAATGATTTTATTGAATGAAAGTCTCACGCCTCAACGCAATCACTCACACACTCACTCAAGACCTATTAAGAAGCCTAAGAGAGGAAACTGGATAGGGGCAATATTGACGGGGTTGTAGCTAGGGTAATACTGCACCTTTCCCTGAAGTCCTTGCTCTGGGAAAAACAGCAGAGAAGTAGAGCTCAGCATGGAGAAGGCTGAGGGGATTACTCAACGGATGGAGAAATGGTCAGCCGGGATGACTGGGAGTGATCCAAAGAACAGCTCAAAAACTGGGGCTATTTGTAGGGGAAAAGTACCTGGAGGGCTAATCCTTTCAATGGGTATTGCAATGAGAAAAAAGCTCCACAATGGTAACTTCCTTTGTGTGATGAGATTACAAGCCGTTGCCAAAGTCTCAGGATCTTCAGCTGCATTGGGTTGTAGTGTGACTTCATGTAAATGGTCTTCACCTGATAGGATTTTGCTCAACTTGGGGCAAACACACTAATCCCCTCAAGTTGGCTTCTCAGGGGCTGAAGACCCTTTGTTTACTGTGGGTTTGCACAGCTTGAGGTCTCCTGGGGCTACATGACTGGGGATTTTACTGGCCTGACCTGGTTTTCGATCATTGGACCGTTGCTGCCTACGCGCTCATCTGGGCGACCTCTCAGGCACATGGAATCATATTTTTATATCAAAATTGTAGACCCCGGGACAGGGTTTTCCAGTGGGGTAACAGTACATACACCATAAATTGCATGTTATTCCACAGCAATGAAACCCACAATACAGTATTACTTAGGCTGGGTTGATTCAATTGATACAGTGGGGCCTCCCATCTATGGCTATGTCTATGACATTTCCCCTCCATACAATCACAAATAACAACAAATAATTCACAACAGTTATTTTATTCATGTGTTTTATTTAAATCATTTTTTCAAAATGCACCTTCTTCAACAGTCCATTGGTGGCATTTAACAATATCATGTGTTAAAATGAACATAAACATTCAAAAATAAGTCCTTGAGATGGATCTCACAGTTCTTCCCACAGTGTTAATATCTTCTTTGTTTCTCTTGAGTGGCCATAATATTTAGAAAGAAACCAGTTCTATTCCCCTCAAGAGGAGCCCTTAAGACACAGTGACAAGGCTTCTAAGGAAAAAAAACAAAAACAAAAACACCAGTCTACTGAGCATTTTCTGTTTACTGTGACTGAGAAGCAAAACGGAAGGGGCAGTTGATTTGTCCTCTATTGGGAGCACAGTGGTAATAATTTTATAGTGTACTTCAGTTATAATCAAGCTTTAATAATGACCAAAATAACAATGTGGGTTACACCTGCAATGTGTGCAATGTGTCCTGATCTCTTCATCATATGCTGCAGTGGCCTCTTGCTCCCTGGAACAGAGCTGATTTTCTAGTGCTTTCTACTGTCAGTAATTTTTCTTTGGGATTTCTTGGATAATGGTAACTTTAGGAGTTCCAGTTTTCAAAACCTTCCCCACATCTCTAGATGTTACGCTTGAGTAGTAAGTACAGACATTTGAACTTCAATGAATATCTAGGTAAAAAAGGTTTGTAAAGGGTCAGTGATCTAGGCCATTTCCACACCTTACCTGTTGTCCTCCTGTAGCAATCCTGACAGCACCTTTGCTGGGAAGGGAATGCAGTGGAATGCTCCTCTCCACACCCATCTAGCTCCCTGTGGAAGGGAGTATGAATGACACATGTCTGCCTTTGTCAGGTTCAGATTCACACACACAAAATAAACATGCGAAAGCAGGATTTATTTGGAGTATGAGCAGACAACAGGCTTCAGTGATTCAGACTAAGGAGAATCTTCACAGTCAAGATACTATAACTACTCAAGCGTTCCCACAGAGTTCATTAGGTTGACCTTGGCAGGTCAGGCTAACCGTGGTTGCTAAGATACCTTTAAGCTGGAATGTTATTAGAACTATGGAAAGGAATGCAATAGCAAGGCACATCTGCAGCTAGCAAACCAGATACATGAGCATGAATATAACTGAGTACTACAATTCCCATCCAGCATGCCTCACTCTTATACATATGGAGGGTGACCCCGACAGCCTTCCTCAGCACAGTCAGGCTCTTTCCCATGCTACAGTGGGAAAAGAAGTGCCTCCACTGCACTTCCTGCCATTCCACATGGCCTGGAAAGATGGGAGCATCACTCAATCACAGGCACTTAACGGATATATTCTGTTAAGTGAATATTCCATGATCGTGACAGGTGGGGATAGGATGGCAGCAGAACCACAGTGACACCACGACCTTCAGAACACTGCTGTTACCCTGTTTTCTGGGGTCCCGGGAGGGACACCAAATTGCTATCAAAATTATACAAGTTGGGGAAATTAGTTCAGAGCACAAGTTGGCAAAACGAGAGGCAGGGTAACTTAGCAGGATCTTGCAACCCAGTGTCTACGGGGTCAGGCCGAATCAAGAAGCAGACCGGTTTGAAAATAATGAATAGTCTTTGTTAAATACAGGCACATGATGTAAGCAACACAAACACACAGATAGCTAAGGAAAATAAAGGTGTGAGTAAGATAGCGGGATTTTCAGAGGGATAGTTGGTTCAGGCGATACGAAACCTGTCCTGAAGTCCGGAAGAAAATGGAGAGCGAAGCTGGGGTTCGATGTATCTCAGCACACGGAGCTGAGGGGAAGCTCGCCAAGCGATGCGGCAGCAAGGCGGTCTGGAACTTGGGAGCGATCCAAGGAAGAGCTCAAAATCAGGGGTTTTTATGAGGAGAATTGTGACCGCAAGTTAGGTCAGACTTTGGGAAAACAATAGATTTGGAGTTGGAGACAAAGCCTCCGAAAGGTCAGAATTTGAATGATTGAATTACAGCCGAATTTATCAATAGAGTAGCCGGTATGCAAACGCGGAGTTCTTGAGCGTTGTATAGCTCAATCATCAAGCTGCCAGTGCGAGGCAGAGGATCTTTTGAGAGTTGCTTGAATACCTAATGGAGGTACTTGCCTTGAGGTCTCCTAAAGCAGCGAGTCAGCTGTTTCTGGCCTGCCTGTATTGTCTAGGAATATTACGGCAATTATCGGCCGAGCCTGTATGCGTGCTTGTCCGGGGGCCTCGCAAGCACGTGGAAGGGATATGTGAAGCCGAATTAGTGATATCAATAGATATCTTTTTATATCCCCAAAGCTCGGGCTAGCCAGGGCAGTAACACTGCCATCACGTCCCAAACCTGGGACTGCAATGCCATGAGGAAGTGGCCCTAGGCACTTGTGGTGAGTAAGGGTGCCAACTAGATAGCAATACAGAAGAAAGCTTCTATCAACTGATAGAAGAGTTCATTCTCCTGCTTTTCCAGCCTTTCAGATCATTTATTATTAAAGACAATGTTTGGGCCTGTGGACCAAAAAAAAAATTCAGAGGGGCACTACTGGTTTGTTTATAACTTATTAGAAAAATTAGGGGGGGGGAAGCAAACAGACAGTCTGCAGCTTCACATTTCAAAGACTGTAGCTAGTGAGTTCTCATTGAATTGTTCAATGTGACAATAATATGAGAACACAATTTTGTTTAATTTAGTTTACTATACAATAAAATAAATTAGACCCAAAATGTAAGCATTTTACAGTTTCATCACCTGTTTCATACATACAGCTTTTTTTCCTATTCTTAAAAAAAAAAAGCACTGACAAAAATACACCAAGAAATCTATTTCATTTTTACCATTGTAATACTTTTTTGTCTCAGCTAATGTGCTAGAACAAAAAGTGTCCCATTGGTTTTTGGAGAGAACCATGATGCAGCAAAACAGAGATGATGGGTTTCAGTTAACAATATGTTAGCCTTGTTCAGAAGAAATCAACATTTCTTCTATTTGGAGGCACTGGAGTTGATTGGGATAAAGAAATACTCCACAAAAGAAGAATCTGTGTTCTATTCCATCTAATTTTAGTGTATGTAGTTTTTTTGTGGCTCTGTCTATGGATGTGGAACACAATTTTGAACATACATGGATGAGGGACATTTGTATACATTGCTATGCATAGAGTTCTTGTTGGGAACAGAAAAAATTTGCAAAACAAACCAAAACAAACTGACCTCAGACACACCACTCAGCCTAATGTGCAGAAGGGAACTCAAGTATCCATCAGCTTTCATAACGCCCAAATGGCCTTAGTGGAAAGTGATACTAACTAAAAGAAATAAATTGATTTGCTTGCCCCTAATCAAGTGGAAGAGTGTGTCAGTAAGGACTTGTGAGCAACTCACCCCTCTCCTTTCATCAAGCTATTCAATAAGTGACATAAAGAAAATTCACAAATCTTCTCACCCTCTAAGTGAAAAGGTGACTTGAAATGTTGAAACGCTCTAATGAAAAAATGGTCAAATGTCAGGATTTTGGGGGGGGGGGGCCTTTATGACCTTTTTGTGCACAATACATTGTTTTTCCAGACAGAGAGAGAGAGATCAAAGTTCACTGATGAAGATCCTTCATCATCATCACCACCACCAAGTGTTTCTCTGGTGCTAGAGATTAGAGCACAGGGAAATGTCATCCTCAATTCTCTTCTGGTCATAGGGTGCCTTGAGAAGAGGCAGCTGGCAAGACCTTTCACAACTGCCTGTACCAAGGCACCTCATGACTTGGAATACTCCCAACACTCTAATCTTTGTGCCTCAGAAATTTCTCAGTAGGGGTGCTGTCAGGCTGGGAAATTATGTCCAGTTGTCCATGATTGTAAACATCATCAGTTAGGACGTCATAAGTCCAGTGTATGATATTGTAACTGCTGAACAGGATGCCAAACCATGTTTATTCTACAAAAACCTATTTTGTGCCTTTTCTTTTTTACAAGCAAGTTTTGGAAGGTGAAAAACATTGAAGAATGCACAAAAACTCTCATAATCTCATCCAGCAGAAAGAAAACGTGTGTTTTTGTTGTTGTTTTTTCTCATTCTTAACATCAAGAACAAAATGAACAAAGATTTACCTTCATAATTTACATCTAGAAGAAGCCTGGAGTGATCTCCCCTGTATTTACAGGGGTTTTCAGTTAGCCAGTCAGCTAGCCAATCAGTTAACTGTTCCATGTAGTAACACTTTTCCAATGTTAAGGCACACAGTATGTAGCATGGTTGAATGCACCCTCAGACAGATAAATTTACCACAATAAAAATCTGTCTGTCTCTCTGTCTCTCTGCCTGTTCCGTCTATCTAGCAATCCGTCCATCCATCCATCCATCTCCACAGAATATGTGTCTGTGCATATGCTTCTGTGGCACAGGTTGGAATATTTAATTTTGTGATTTGCTCACTTACTCTTTGTAGTTACTACCCTAGGTAGTAACTCCCATGCTATGGCATGTTTTTATAGAACAGGCTTTCAGATCTAGCTACATTGTGCCTCTATATGAAGACTTGACAGAGTCTGATGTAGCATTTTTTCCTGACTTGGAGAAAGTCAATAGGGATAAGTTATAAGAGCTTGGAGTCCCCCAGTAAGACTGGATGGCGGAAAATTCAGGATAAACAAAAAGATAAACTTCTTCTTGTACTGTAAACTATTGTTACACTACTGAATTCCCTGCGAAAAGATGTAGTGGCGATCATCAACTGAGATAGCTTTAAAAGTGGATTGAGCAAATTCATGAATGAAAAGACTATCAATAACTATTAGTCTTAATGGCTGTATGCAACCTCCAGAATCAGAGAAAACATGCCTCTGAATACTGGTTGCTGGTAAACAAAAATAGGAGAGGACTATTGCTATTATAGCCTCTATTAGACTTCCCAAAGTATGGCTTTGGACTAATAAAGAAGGCTTCATCTTACATTTTGGCAAATCCTAACATCCACTACCAGAGGAGGTCATTAAAGAAAACAAGAAGTATTGAAAGTGTTTGGACTGTGAATCTGGCTATTTGCCCCGGTTATATGTTTAGGACTTCAGGAATTTTCTGTTTCTGCTGTTTTTCTCTGCTTAGCTATAAAGTGTCCAATTTGTGACTATGCTGAATTCTCCGTGGTTCAACAGACTTTATGTTTGTTCAGGAAGGAAGCTGCTGACAAGATAAAAGGTCATTTTTTAAAGTTAAACGGTAATGCATCCTTTCTTTCTTTTTTTTTCTTTCTTTTTCTCATTACTGGCCACATGAGGTTGTTGGATGTATTGTCTGAAATATGTAGCAATATTAGTTATTTGTAAATGGAATGCATTTACGGACCTACTCAGTGACGAGATGAGAGAGCGCCTAGTGGCAGGGCTGCAAGGTTAGTCATTATTAGTTAGGGCTTTGATTTAGGATCCAATAACAGCCATCATTCCTCTGACAAGAACAACCTCAAACTCTGTCTTACCAGGTAATCAGTGCAAAGGAGAAATATCACATCAGTACACCTATCATTTTCATACAATGTCGCCTCGGCTACAAAGATTGCTGTAAATTAGGGCTGTGCATATTGGGCAGCCTTTGTATTTATGTTTATAGTCTCCTAAAGGCATTGTTAATGGATTACAGAGACATTTGTAGTGTTGGGAATAATGAAAGTGCTGGAATTTTTATAGCACCAACATTTTAAAATGATGGGGATAGTATAAGCAGCTGCAATCTCATTTATCAGGTACCTTTGATATGGCACACTCTACTTACTTCCTCACTTGTAGAGCTTTGTAGAAACTTGGTTCGTGGATTTATTTGTTTATAAAACTTTTAACTCATTGCCAGAAGAGAGGTGCTGCTTAAAAACAGAGATCCACTGATCATCCAGGGCCAGAAGCTTGTGATGCATAGAATGGAGCTATGAAGTTAGTGGTAATCCAAAGTTCAGTGGGTCTAGTGTTCCCTTTCTCATCCATGGGGCAGCTGCACCCACTCCCATTCACATGGCATTTTGTTATCTGTGGCAAGTTATTAAAGACACAAACAAAACAGTTGTCCTGCCTACAGAGGCCTGACAACCTAAGTCCTGTCCCCTGCAATGTTCCAGACTATTAGCTTTCAACTCAAACATGAATTGTTTCACCAAATAAAAATCAGAAGATGAAAAGAAATTCTTTGACTACAGTATATTGGCTTCCTCTAGTTGCATCATTAGGCAAGTCTTTGCATATCACAATATGCCCAATAATCACAATATAGTGCCTTACTTGCTTTACCAAGTACCCTCCTAGCTTCTTTTAGTCATACCAGCTACCAAGATGTATGTAAATCACCTTCCCCATTCAGACTTGGCAGTAGATTCTCCTGCCTACAACCCAGACAGCTGTTGTCCTCTGAGGTTTCCTATTCATGTTTCTCCCTTGAGGATTGCTCTTTCCTGTCTCCTTACCTAGCACTATGGAGGAGAGGAGCTACTTGAGATTCCAAGAAGTTCCAGATCAACCCCAGCCGGACTCCTTATCTAGTCCACTCAGCAACCTCTTCCTGCCATATATCTACTCTCCTTGCTTCTCTCCCACTATCTCAGAGGCTGATGTGAGGTGTGGGGCCCTTCAGTTCTGGGGCTTCCCTTGTGATCACTTTTGGGTTGGGGAACTGGCTTTCCACTTCTTCCTCACCCTCCTGTCCTGTTGGCTTCACTAGTGACCTCCTTTCCCTTCCTATATTTCCCACTATCTACTTCCTCCTCCTGCCCTCTCCTCACCTCTGGAAATTCTACCTCCCATGCTATGGCCAGGGCAGGAAGTCTTCTACGTTCTTCTTCCATGTATCCTTGTAATGTTCTGTCTTGATTTAACACAGTAATTCAGCTTCTTGGACAAATCCGGGAAGGTTTTATTAGAGATTAGATGGAGCACAGAGATACTGCTTTTGCCAGAACTGAAGATATGCAGAGGTTTCATGTTCCCAGAGGTTTCATGTCCACATTCTTTCCCCACACAACACCAGGCTGTATCAGCTGTCTAAAATGCCTTTAGTTTTCAGACTCTGGCCTGCATACCTCTCCCAATACTCAACAAAGCCATCAAAGCAATATGGCAACACAGCAGCTAAACAGTCTAACTAGCATGGCAGAGGAGCCTAACCCGGTGGCCCCTCTGACAGTCCTGCCCTCCTTCAGTTCACACCTAGGCTTTTGTTCCATAGTATTGCCAAGGTAAGGATTTTGCCATGATGGGCTTCCCTACCACCTCTTTGCCCCAGCTACACATGGATTATATCACACAGACATGGGTATATCACATTATATCACACAGACAGTGTAAAGATGAGCAAAATCAGAGAAAGGGATTCCATTCATAAATATATGTACTTTACCTCTAACACACATACTTTTGGTAGGAAGTGGGAAATTTTTCTGTTTAGCTTTCTCTCACAGTCTGATGTTGTGAATTTTGGCAAATTCTAACCAAAAATGAAACAAAGTTTACACAGATCTCCAATACCTATATATCTTCTATCACAAGAGATTCAATCAATAGCTTATCTAGTCAATCAAAATACTGATGGTTTATTGAGATCTATTCTATCCTATTATCTAGCTAAGCCTGGACAACCTGATCAGACCGTTTCACTTTCCAACCAGATTAAGAAGACAATAGGAGTAGAGGGGACCCAGTATGTATGATGTAGGGTAGTATTTGCAAATGCCCTACATGCTAACTGCTTGATTTCATGTATTCACAGTCAGTCTGAAAGAAGGGTGGGGGAATCAGCACACGGTGAGTCTGAATGCATTATGCATGCCCAACCACACTCAGAATTTGTATATTCTAGGGCTTGCTTGGTGTAAATGTGATTCTCTCTGTTGTCCAGCACCTGGATGGTATATTTTCTGTGTAGTTGAAAGCAACTGAGGATTAGAGATATTTGAGGATTTTACTCTGTTTGCTTGTTTTAGAGATTAACCCAATCTGTATCTGCCAGAAATGAACATAGACCCAAATCCAACTTGGAGTTGGAAATATGCACATTTTTGAGTCTATGATGCATGGAATGAGCTCAACACAAAACCAAAGTGCAAATTGACTTGGAAACCATTATAGACTCTTTAAAAATCTCACTGAAGATATTAGGCCTGACCTAGACAACCACGTGTTTTCCATGAAGTCACTTTGGATATAGACAAGGGCTACAACCAAATTTTAATTCCAGCAGTGCTCATGTAAATATGCCATTCATGAGAGCCAGTGATGGCATATGGAGGCTACTCCTTGTTTGTATGATACCCATTTAGGATGCTTGAGGATGAAAGCAATCCAGTACAAACTTACCTGATCCTTATCTCTCACACCATGATGCAGAGCAAAACCTTGTTATCCTCAAATGTTCATATTACCTGAATGCTCTGGCAGTTTCTTTTTCAAAGAAAGGATGAAAATACATCAACCATGTATATTTTCAGAGAACATGCATTTCAAAATAAGCATGCAAATACAAATTTTCATGCAGATTTTTAAAACATCACAATGAATCCAGAGAACACACTGATAAGTAAATGCATGCAAAGATGACATGGACTCGAAAGAGTCTCTTATCTTTTTCTGGCCACAGGAAACACCGACTGTAGCCATAGTCAAGAATTCTGTTGTGTATATATACTGGTATAACATCCAGCTGCAACAGTGGTCTGTACTTTTAGACGCTTTGCAGAAAAAAAGTAACGATTTTCTCCTTTTGCAGCTTCCTTCATCCTGATTGACCAAAAGCAGCTGGGATGCTTCCTGCTGCAGTCCGTTCTCTGGTGACAGATCACATGTGAGAGAGAACTGAGGTGGATTTTGTCTGTTCTCAAGTACCTGACAAGGAGCATCCTTATACTGGAGTGGATGGTGTTCCTTCTTCCTAGAGCAGCCAAAATGTGCCTGAATGTGTCCTACTGCATCCAATCAGTGGTCAGGAAAGCAGACCTGGATTCAGGACTGCCACCCCCCGCCCCCCCAGCTGATGTTGTATAACTAGGGAGAAAGCAGGGAAGAGAGAGCATCCTGCACCCAAATGATAGTATAAATATGCTGGCAGATCCTTGATCCACCAGCGGGCTTAATGGATCTCTGCCATAGGCCAAGATTGTACATCATTTAAGTGTAGCATAAATATCCACTAGCAGAGTTACATTACATAATCTTTCCACTGAATGCCAATGTAGCACAATTTATGTGGATCAACAATCAATGTGAATGGCTGACAACCCATTGTGCAATTACAATCATCATCATCACCACCACCACCACCACTACCACCACCATCCCAACTACCACAAAAGCAAAGCATATAAGCAATGCACATTCAAATGCCACTGTATGTATTTTTAATGCATTACTGCAAACTCAGTGATCTCGAATGCACAGCTCCTCCCACATTGTTATCTGCTAGATATTACCATGGTGAATAGTCCCCCCCCCCGTGAAAAAAATAATCACTCCACATTTGTAGTGCAACTTACCCCAGCATATATCAATTACAGGATGCCAGCCTTCATGTGCAGGTATATCAGTTCTCAAAGCAAATGATCTCCCAGGCTTCTGTACTGCTGGATCATATGCTTGGTGGCACATCTTTCCATTCCCAGGTAACTCCTCTAAGGGGCAGGATCTGGTATGGTGCTGTGGAGCTGAAGGATCAGTTTTTGAGCTCACCATGAGCACATTCTCTCACACACACATCTTGTTATTCTTTACCATCACTGCCCATGTTGGCTGGGGGTTTCTGGGAGATCTAGTTTTAAAAAAAAACCCTTCCAAGCTCTGCTTTTGAGTTATGAAATAAAAATTTTAAATTTAATTGGAAAAAAATCTATGTTCTCTATTTCTGCAATCACATCACTAGGGCTTTTCTGTCATGCCCCCTTCCTTTTCTTTAAAAGCAAACATTCAGCCTAAAGATAAAGTTTGCTAATTACTCCATCCTTCAAAGCTTGCTAATTATTCCATAGTTTTTAATACACATATTTACCTGTGGATAATTTTGTTTTACAGACCATTGCAGTTGCAAACATTTCATACATCTTTCAGTCCCTTCGAAGCTGTATTCTTCTGGCTTTTCTGGGTTGAAAAATTATTAATTCTTTTTCCCAAAGTCAATTTCTCTTACCAGTTCATTCCTGATAGGCAACACAGGCAGGTGGCCTAATTGTTCTTGCCCTATGGTACAATGCCCTGCAGTTTTTGATGAGTGCTAGCTTGCTGAAACTTCTTTCAGCCTTCTTCCATCATCACTGACAATACATGAAAAAATCTATAGAACTACACACAGATCACTTAAAATAAGCTGCTGGTGGTGATGCTTTTGATGAGACCTAGGAAAGGGAGACAACAGAAGGACATGTTAATAAGAAAATCCAGTCTTTTTATACTATTCTGGGACAAGAAATTTCAGGAGTCAGTTGACCCACAAACATTATTACATACAATTTAATGTATTTCAGTGAATTATATACTTAATGAGAACCAGCATAATATAGTGGTTTGAGTGTTACACTAGGAAATTAAAGTTAGAATCCCAGCTCTACCATTGTGACCTTGGACAAGTCACACTCTCTCACCCTAAGAAAAAGACAATGACTGACCTTATCTGAATAAATGTTGCCAAGAAAAGCCTGTGATAAGATTGCCATAAGTCAGAGTCAACTGCAAGGCACTTTATTGTTGTAGTGTGCCATCAAGTCTTTTCTGACTTGCTGTGAACTTAAGGCAAAACTATTACAGGGTTTTCTTGGCAAGATTTATTCGCCGGAGCTGGGGGGGGGGAATCCCTTTGTCTTCCTCTAAGAGAATATGACTTGCCCAAGGTCATTCAGTGGGTTTCCATGGCAAAGTAAAGATTTGATCTCCAGAGTCATACTACAGCACTTGAAACACCATACCACACTGGCACGTAACAACAAATATGTTGAACATATTCATCATATTTGATAGTTCTCATATATTCATTATATCTGATGTTGGATTCTTATTGCACTGTTACGCTATGTATTACAGATATTCAGGTTTAGATTTTAAAAAGATAAATAAAAAAAATTGGTTTATTTAAGGAGGTGAGACAAGGGCCCTTTCTGCATGTGGGGGGGAAACGCCCAAAAACGGAGCTTACCGGCTTTGTTTTCTGGCCGGCCAAGTCTATCACCACGAGGAGCAGCGCGAGTTCAATGCTCCGCAGTCCTCCGGTATCCCAAATGGTGGCTTCTGGTTGGTGGAGGCTCTCCACCAACCGGAGAAGCTCGCCAGCCGAAAGCCCGCCCCCGGAAGATCTGCAGGCATGCACTTGTGCACACCTGCAAATCTGCTCTGGAGCCGGGCGATGGAGCTACACGGCTTCGCTCACTGCATGCTTTTTAAAAACCTCAAAAAAGAGGTTTTTAAAAACCACGCTGTGAGACCACTTCTGGTCACGCAGAACCAGACTGAGGTGTGGATCTACAGAAAGTAGTCCACCCCAGTCCACTCTACGGTGCAGAAGACCTCCATTGGAGGTCACTCTGCACCATTTTAAATTCCCAGTGCGGAAATGGCCAAGATATTTTGTGCTATACTTCCAAAAGAGAGGTAGTTTCCCCCTCAAAAAAAAATTCAACATTTTATAAAGAAAAGACCTTCAGGGCATTTTTAAAATCTATATAAGGATTCTTTTACTCTAGCTCTCTTCTGCCAAACAGTCACATAAAGTGGGGTTGAACAAATTTTAAAATCACCACGCCTTCTGCTATCTGATATATGCCCTGTATCACAGTCTTTTCGAGATGTTTTTGGGCTACAATTCCCAACATGCCCAACAAATGTCAAAAATGGGGGTCAAAGTTCAAGAAAGTGCATATATAGAACTTTAGCCCACAATATTTGAAATCGTAGATCTAAATTTTGCCTTATTTTTTCAATTATACCAGCGACAAGTGGAGATTACAAAAGGCAGAAAGGTATTGGGCAATTGGGCTCTTTAAATATCCTTAGTTGACCATGTCTAAGAGGACCTATATCTGGGGACCTATATCTCCCTAGAATCACAGTGACCATATTGGCTGCTAGATCATGAAAACTGCAATTCAAAAAGTAAGTTTTTCAAACTGTGGGCATGATCTTTAATCTAATCTCTCCCCCATCCCCTAGTAAACAGGGTAGCAACCTGAGGTACCCCCCTCCAGATTGGTAACATCTATCTTCCCCTTCCCCTTAGTCAGCAGGGTGATGCGGCAGCCAAGAAAGCCAATGCAATTCTCGGATGCATCAATAGGAGTATGGTGTCTAGATCGAGGGAGGTACTGGTACCACTCTACTCTGCTTTGGTTAGACCTCATCTTGAATACTGTGTCCAGTTCTGGGCACCCCAATTCAAGAAGGACATGGTCAAGCTGGAGCAGGTCCAGAGGAGGGCGACCAAAATGGTGAAGGGCCTGGAAGCCATGCCCTATGAGGACAGACTTAGAGAGCTGGGTATGTTCAGTCTGCGGAAGAGAAGGTTAAGAGGGGACATGATAGCCATGTTTAAATATTTGAGGGGATGCCATGTAGAGGAGGGAGAGGGCTTGTTTTCTGCTGCTCCAGAGACCAGGACAAGGAGCAATGGATTCAAGCTGCAGGAAAGGAGATTCCACCTGAACCTCAGGAAGAACTTCCTGACAGTCAGGGCTGTCCGGCAGTGGAATATGCTGCCTCGGAGTGTGGTGGAGTCTCCTTCTTTGGAGATTTTTAAGGAGAGGCTGGATGGCCATCTGTCGGGAGTGCTTTGAGGGTGTTCCTGCATGGCAGGGGGTTGGACTGGATGGCCCGTGTGGTCTCTTCCAACTCTACATTTCTATGATTCTATGATTCTATGATTCTATGATTCTATGATTCCTACCCATCATTTTTGGAACATAGGCTGCTAGCCTGTTCTCAGTTGCTTGTAATCTAATCCCTTTTAAAACACTTGAATTCAATTGTCTGAAATGTTGATGAGCAGTCTCACAGACTTCCCTTGCCTGAGCATGATTTTTAAACATACTGAAATGATCTATGCCAGTGGTTCTTAACCTGGAGTCTGTGGACCCCTGGTAGTCTACGGAGCTCTCACAGAGTTTCTATGAAGCCCTGTTGCTGCTAGATACCACCAACAGCAGCAACAACAACAAGGATGTGGCAGTGGGAGCATGTGGGGGTATTAGAACTCCTCCCCCATTAGCAAACAAGGGAGAAGTTTGGGTACCCACACCACTCCCCCTGCTGCCATATCCCTGACAAAGTGGTAGGTATGTGTGCAGGCCCAAACTGCTCCCTGGTTTGCAAATGAGGAAGCAGTTTTGGCACCCGCATTGCACCTCACCCCACCTTGCTGCTCTGTCCCTGATAAAAGGGATATGGCGGCAGGCATGTGCATGCACCCAAACTATGACTCTGGGGACCAAAGTTAGAAGCCCTACTCAGCCATGGAAACACACTGGGTGACCCGAGGCAAGTCACATTCTTTCAGCCTCAGAGAAATGCAAACAAATCTTGCCAAGAAAACTGTCACAATCGGTTCACCTTAGGGTCACTATATGTCAGTTTTCAAAAGAGAGAGACGTGATGGCAAGAAAGAACCTCCCCTGTTATTGGCACTTAGTTGTTGTGTGTCTTCAAGTCACTTCTGACTTATGGCAACCCTAAGATGCACTTGCACTCTCAGGGCCGAACCAGCTGGCTCTCAACAAACTATGCAGACACCAAGTTTTGGGGGGAAAAATGAGGCCACGACTTTATTGGCTAGAGATGTGTTAGGGTTGACCCACACATGGCTTTGGATCCAAGCATCAATCAACCGTCCGCTGGCCAATAAACTGAACACCCAACCCAGGTCAGGACCACCGAGTGGCAGGCCTGAAGACAGCCTGCCCACCAAGAATGCAGAGGATGTATGCCAACACCACCGAATGCCCATTATCCCCTGCACTCAAAATGTCCTGGCCCTCCTAGTCCCAACCTGTATCCTCTATCCTGGATCCAGGACCCATGTCACTGCCTAAATGTTGTGACAGATAAATGAAACAATGAAAAGTACCAAGGAGAGGTGAGTGGAGTGATGCCTTGACAAACAGGTGAGGAAAACAAAGAGTCCCTTCCAACAGCAGAAAGGGGAGATCCCAATTTGAAAGGAAGCCAAGGACAGCCAATGAGTTCCACCATGCTGGAAGCTCATTGGATGCCCCCTAACACAGGTGGGCCCTCCCAGCCCCACAAAGGATGCTGGGAAGGCAGAAGCAGGCATCCCTGCCCATATGGTCCAGCCATGTGAGCATAGCTGCTGTCCCAAGCCACAACTTTCCCGCAAGATAACGGTTTTGTTTTGTTTTTTGTTTTTTATTGTTTTGTTTTGTTTTGTTTTTGGTAATATTTGTTCAGGGGAGTTGCCTTTGCCTTCCTCTGAGGCTGAGAGAATGTGACTTGCCCAAGGTCATCCAGCATCTGAGCAGGGATTTAAATCCTAGTCTCCAGAAGCCTTTAGTAAATAAATCCATACTTGAATATTTAGATAAAGATTTTAATATTGAAGTCTAAATTTAAATATTTAAATCTTGAGTTAAGTCTTGAGGGTCCCCAACAACATATTATATTTACAGGGGGTTCCCTGTAAAGAAAAGATTAAGAACCACTGTCTGTGCCATTAAACAAGAAAGCACTATTCCATGGAATGTTCTTTTCTTTGGTTAATAAGTGTGAAGAAGCTTAGTCGTTGTGATGACCTGTACCAGATAACAGTTAAAAACACATCTAGCAATTTTCAAAAGCTCAATGTTAACAGGCAATATGTTGAGGCTCTATTGGAATGCATACAGTTCTGCCAATAAACAAAAAGGAAGGAAGACACACTGTCCCATTCAGAAAGCTAGTTGTCAAAGCCAGTAGCAGCCAGTGAACGCAATTTGTCTCTAGTGAGAAAACACAGTTATTGATTCAGAGTGCCATATGTGAAGTGGCAGCAATCAGAATGTGCCAGGAAACCAGAAAACCTTCTTTCTTCTCCCATCTAGGATCTTATGAAATATACTTTCTTCACCCTTTGAAACAGGAAAGAAAAAGAAAAAAGATTGATTAAGACTCTCTCCCTCTGCTACAAAGCAAAGGGAAGAGAAGAACCTTTTTTGTCACACTAGAAAATCTTGCATGGAAACAAGAAGAAAGAAGTCATATATAAAAGAGCATGAGGATAACAGAAATTCTGTTTGATACTGTAGTCCTGAAACTGCTTGAACTTGCCAAGTTCATTGAAGTCTGTGTAATGAATTACAACTTTAAAAAGAAGGGAAAGCTTTTAAAATAAAATAATCTGAACATCTGTGGTCTAAAATGGGTGTGGATTTAATGCACGCTTTAAACTAGAAGCACTACACAAATTCATTTTGTCCAGCTGTAGGGCCTCTTAGGAGTCGATGGAGTTACAGTGGGATGGAGGGAGTTTCTGGGGTGCATGTCTCAGTTCATAGCCTTCTAACCAGATCATACTGTTGTAATGTGGTATACAGGCTTTGTCTTGCAATTCAAACATTCTCTATGTGGTTTTCATTAGCATGAGAGAAGGAAAAGGACAAACACAGTAGCTCTACCTTCTCCATTGCCATTCTTATTCTACTCCATGTGATAAGGGCCATTTCTGCCCTACACTGTTACAGTGCTATTATTCCACTTTCAACATCCTGTGATATTCTGGGATTTGTAGTTTACTGAGGCCCAAGATCTCTCTGGCTGAGAATTCTAAATGCCCCTCTGTAAACTACAAGTCCCAGGATTCCATGGGATGTTGAAAGTGGAACAGTAGCACTATAAACAGTGTAGTGTGGGAATGGCCAAAGTTGATTGTTTGAAACAGTGGCTCTTTTCGCATGGCATTTGCCATGAGAAAGGGCCCCTGGAGCATTGCGTGACTGCGAGGAGTGGTCCACACAACATACTCGCAGTTGTGCAATGCTCCAGGGGCAGCCAGGCACCGACCATGCACTATTTCATTTTCGGCTGGGAGCTGAAAATGGTGCGCAATCGTGCATCACTCCGGGGCCCCACGTGCGCTTGCTGTGCGTGTGGAGCTCCGGAGCTGTAGCACTCATGCTTTCTGTGCCAGCGCAGCCTGGGAAAAACCCAGGTTGCACTGCGGAAGGAAGAGGAGGAGGCTGTCACGTGAGCAGGCAGCAGCTGCAGAGCTGAAGGAACCAGGATGCAAGAGCCTCTCAGAAGAGGCTGCTCGCGCGATCCCCGCATCCCAGCTCTGCAAAAAGGTGAGCTGCGGAAAGGGCCCATGTCTCTGATTTGTGTTACGTTAGGATCTGGTTTCTATTGTTAACCATTTGTCATAGTTCATGTGTGAGACTTTATGCCTATTGAGTAAAGCCAGGGGACCTCTGAATCCATTGTGGTCCTGTGATTCAGTAGTAGAGTTGATGCCACATCTCACCATAAGTTTCATGATTAATTATCTGGCTTCTGCTTGAAGACACGGTCTAACACATTCCATGGGGAACTCAAAACAGCTTTTGAAGAAGATCATTGAAACAACCATTGTATAGCAGTACTAAGATAAACAGTAAATTGAATTCTACTTAATAGAGAACGAAAGGAAAGGAAAACACAACATGAAGCAGATGCTTCTGACAGTAGACTTGTATTTCTTGTAAAATGTGACTTCTCTTGGACAAATAGAAAATAGTCCATTTAGCCCATAATCCTGACATTATCATGCTCAGATACAAAGAAAAGCTTTGAGTTATCAAAAACATAGAGCTGCAACCAAAAAAACAGAGATTTCCAGGTATCAAAGTGCATGTTTTATTGAACCCTAAACTTTCAAAGCTGCATTCCTCAGGCTTACTCTTGAACTCATACAGTTTCAGTGTTTTGTCTTAGACATTTTTTACCACAGTTGTAGTTCACAGTTGTAGTACCACAGTCTGAGGAACAGACACTGAAATGGGTTACACATTTGTAGTATGCCTGATTACTTCAATAAAACATACTTCTCAGAATATGGAAGTCATTCTTTCCATACATTTACTGCCTAGTTGCCTTTCCTTTTTTTTTTCTCTGTATCAGCACTGAATAAGCTTGGATCATAAAAGCATGTTGAACTACAACTCCCAGAATCCCTGACCACCATTTCCTCTGAGAGCTGATTTTTTCCCATTCAGTTTGTTCTCATTTTTCATTCCAAACATTTGAGAAACCAGCTTTGTAAGCTATTGTTCTAAATAGACTATTGGCATAATGGCCCTAATTCTAGCCATTTCATCCACAATGCATTCGCAGTAAACCAACCCTGGTGGCCTGGGTACCTTTCACAGTACACAGTGATAACACAATGGCCATTTCCACACTAGACCATTATAGTGCTATTATTCCACTTTCAATATCCTATGGAATCCTGGGGTTTGCAGTTTCTGGCCCCTCCAAAACTGCAAATCCCAGGATTCCATAGGATGTTGGTGGAATAATAGCGCTATAACAGTCTAGTACGAAAATGGCCCATGATTCCACTTTCTATGGCTGCATCCTATGTTATCCTGGAGTTGTGGGTTGATGAAGCATTAAACCTGTCTGTCTCAAAATTCTAAGTATCTTTCTCTAATCTGTAAACCCAGAGTTCTGTAGGAAGCAGATATGGCAATCAAAGTGGAATCATATTGCTGTAACTGAGTAATCTGAATGGGCTCCATGTAAATACTCTCTGTCTTATTGTATATATAGAACAGAATTGTAGTCAGTTGTCTATATCATTTTATTATATTTCTCCCTCTCTCCTTCTCTCTCACACACACCTACACACACACACACACACTTCTTCTAATCACTTATAAACAACTACTTTCTTGTATATATATGATGGTTGTGAGATTTCCCATTGATTTAATCTAAGTCAAGTCTTAGTCATGGTGTGACCTTTGATTCTTTAGACAAGGATTGATGCTATCCTTTTAAAAGGCCAAAGGTGAAACAGGTGGAAAAGCTGTTGGCATTTTGCAGAATTTTCATGTTTGGTCAGAGAACACAATCAATGAAATAAGAAACCTTTTTGGAAAGGATGGCAGCCTCTCACTCCTGCAAGCAAGTAGCAGTTCAAAGGAGTCCTTATCAATGGTTGGAGGGTTACTGCCAAAGCCAACAGGAGAACAATTAAAAAATATCACCTTATAGGAATTCTAGGCTGAGAAGGCCCTTGCAATAGAGTGTTTCTGCTAAATTCTGCAGAGTGAAGCTGTTCCGCACAACAACAGATCTTGCAGACTCATCTGCCACATCCAGAAAAAGAAACTAGGCAAAGAAACTCAGAAAAAGTATGATCAGAGAACTCAATTACCATTAATTAATTGCTAATTAAAAGTTACTATAAATATAGAGTCATAGGCATTTCTGCATTAGACTGTTATAGTGCTGTTATTCCACTTTCAACATCCTGTGGAATTCTGGGGTTTGTAGTTTCCTGGGGCCAAAGAGCTCTCTGGCTGAGAATTCTAAAGGCCCCTCCCTGAACTGCAAACCCCAGGTTTCCATCGGATGTTGAAAGTGGAATAATAGCACTATAACAGTGTAGTGTGGAAATGCCCATAGAGTCATACAGCCATCATAGAATCACAGAGTTAGAAGGGACCTCATGGGTCTTTGAGTTCAGCCCCCTGTCAACTAAAGTATCTCTGGTAGGAAGCTGTCCTAAAGTAACTAAAGTATCTCTGGTAGGAAGCTGTCCAACCTCTTTTTGAAGACATCCAGCAAAGGAGAACCCACCACCACTCTAGGTAATTGTTTCCATTGACAAACTGCTCTCCCTGTCAAGAAGTTCAAACCATTAGACCTCGTCTTACTCTCTGGGGCAGTAGAGAACAGACCTGCCCACCTCCCCTCTGTGACAATGCAATCATGTCACCTCCCCCTCAGTCTTCTCTTCACCAACTTGAACATGCCTAGCTCCTTCAACCTTTCCTCATATGTTTTGTTCTCCAGACCTTTTAGAATCCTTATGGCCCTTCTCTGAATCAGCAGAAAATATAGAAGACTTAGAAACTAGTGCTATTATTTCACTTTCAACATCCCAAGAAATTCCAAAGAGCTCTCTGGCTGAGAATTCTAAATGCCCCTCCCTAAACTGCAAACCCCAGGATTCTGTAGGATGTTGAAAGTGGAACAATGGTGTTATAACAGTGTAATGCGGAAATGGCCTATGCTTCTATTAACGCTGGCTAAAATAACATTTGCCTTCTTTGTTGCAGTATCACATTGCTGGCTCATGTTCCGCTCATAATCAATGATAACACCAAGGCCATGTTCATATGTATGACTGCTGAACCAAGAATCCCTTATTTTATCTGTGTATTTTGTTTTTGTAGAATTCTGCATTTGTCTCTATTGAATTTCATTTAATTAATTTATTTCCAATTTTTCTAGTTTAGGTCCTTCTGAATTCTATTCCTTGTTTTTCTACAAACTGTTTCTACAAACTACAAACTTAGAAACGCATATGCTAGCAACTCCATAGGGCAATAGAAGAAATGTAACCTTAGAGATACACTGACAATTTATACACCTACAAGAGAAGGAAAGGAGGAAAAAAAGGAAAGAGAAGAGAATAGAGGAACTTGATTTTCTAACTTAGAAACACTTGAATATATATCCAAATATATAACTTTATATGTTTTGAATATATATCCAAATATATAACTCTATATGTTTATGCGTACATAAAAAAGATAATTCTAGAAGAAAGTATGAACCTAAGACAGATTATTATAAACCTATGGCTAAATATACCAAGAGGTAGTATATTCCCAAAACAAAGAAGAAGGAAAAATCCTTTAAAACTCAGTTAACCAAAAATGATATATACATGAATGAAAAAGCAGGCATAAACAATAAACCATAAACTCTACATACTCTCAGTACAATATTAGATACTTAATGTATTACCTTATATTATCTTTAGAAAAGGATAGTAGGAGAAAATTTAACTTAATCTAATTTATAGATCTATAAAAAGCATTTTCCCCATCTCTCTTTCCATAGTTCTTTTATGGCCCCCACAATCCTGATTAACCTTTTCCATGCTTTGATTATTTAAAAGCATTGTTAACATATTTGATACATATCAAAAAGTTTCAATAACCATTCGTCATTTGATAGAGTATCATTTCCTTTCCATTTACTAACATACAGCAATCCAGCTGCTGTTACCTTATATAACAACAATCCTCCAAATTTCTTTTGTACTTTTGCATTAATTCCTTTCAAGATGTTTAGTAAATATGATTCTGGAGACATAGGGAAGTCTATTCCTATAACTTTCCTAATTAAATTATGTATTTCCTTTCAGGATATTCTTGCTTTACTACATGTCCATCACGTTTGGAAAAGTGTATCTTTCTCTCATTACACTTCCAGCATTTATCTGAGACACGTTTATACATTTTTACTAATTTCGCTGAAGTTAAATACAACCAAAACAGTGATAACTCTCTTTAATAACTCTCTTTAAGGGCAATAGATCTTGTAAACTTCAAATTTGTTGACCAGTATCTTTCCCTGTCTTTCCAAGATCTCTGCCTTGCATGGAAGCACACAGTTCTCCTTTGGGGAAAAAAAACTAAAGCAAAACTAAAAACTAAAACTAAAAAGCTTTTGGAGAATAAAAATTAAAGCAAAATAAGTATTCAGTGGTTCTGCCTTTTCACTGTGATCTGTTAACATTTTGTCATCCTTACTGAAGAGCGGAACGTTGCTCATTCTCTTGCCTCAGATGTATCTAAAAAAACCCTTTTAGTTGCTCCTTGCTTGCCAAGACACGGCCATTTCAGCAGCAGACTATTATAGCGCTATTATTCCACCTTCAACATTCTATGGAATCCTGGGATTTGCAGTTTAGAGAGAGGCCAACTGACCCCTCTGTTACCCTGATTTCTGGGGTCCCATGAGGGACACCTCAATGTGCTCAAAATAATGGGGAATGGGAATTAGCAAGAGCACAAGCTAAGCAATGCAAGAAGCAGGGCAACCTAGCGAGATCTTGAACCAATGTTTACGGGGTCAGGCCGAGTCAATAAGCAAACAGAAGTAAATAATAATTGTTTCTCTTTATTTTAAAACACAGTCAATACGTATGTATGCAACCACTCACACAGACCTAATGAAAGAAAGGTAGGAGTTGGATAGAAGAGTTTAAGAGGGATTTTTCAGGGGAAATACTACACCTGATCCTGAAGCCCAGTTTATCAGAAGAAAAGTCTGTTGTATCGGAGATTCTCAGCATGTGGGAGCTGAGGGGAAGGCTCGTAGAATGGAGCAACAGCAAGGTGAGATGGAAGTCAGAGCGATCCGAAAAGATGCTCAAAATCTTATAGGGGAAAATGTGCCTGTAGGCTAGTCCGTTCCCGGGGAAAACAATGGGTTTCGGGCTGGAGACAAAGCCTCCGAAAGGTCAGTACTTTGGATGATTGAATTATGACAGCTTTGTCAGTAGCATAGACAGTATGCAAACGTGGAGTGCTTGACAGTTGGATATTCTGCTCGTCAAGCTGCCTGCTCAGGGCAGGGGATCTTTTGTAAACAGCATGCATACATAATGTGATCTTAAGAGGGTACTTGCCTGGAGGTCTCCTGAAGCTGCAGTCCGGCAATTACTAGCCTGCCTGGATTTGTTTTGCATAGTTCAGCTATTTTCAGCCGTGCTCTTGTGCGTGCTTGTCCAGGGGCTTCACAAGCACATGGAGAGGAATGGGTAGTGAAGGCCAAATTCTTGATATCAAATTATATCTAATATACCACAAATCCGGACTAGAAACTACAGTAACACCTCCCTAAACTGCAAACCCCAGGTTTGCATAGGATGTTGAAAGTGGAATAATCATGCTATAAGAGTGTAGTGAGGAAATGACCTATGTCTTTACCTGCAACTGCTAATTCTAGCAGTATGTGGTCACTTCCTCCTTAAGTAACAACTAGAGATGGGATGAATCCAGAATTTCTCGAATCCGAATCCGGATCTGAATCCCTGGAAGGTTCTGTGAATCCATGAATCTCACGAATCTCAAATCTTTCGAATCCTTTTTTACAAAAGGGTTTAAAAAGCAAGGGAAACAAAGCACTTTTACTGAAAAGTGTTTTGAAGCAGAATTTGACATCTTTGTTTAATGAAAAACAAATTAAATAACAGTTTTCACTTTCAGGAAAACATACCCATATACTTTTTATTAAGAATTACATGTAATTTGGAAGTAGCTTTAGATGTTGGAGTTGACTCCCGGGTTGAGTATTACAAAACAAAACAAAACAAAAACGGCAAGGATAATCTTGGGCAAGACACACTCTCTCAGCCTTAGCAAAAGCCTAGGCAAAGGCAAACCTGCCTCTGAAGAAATCTGGCCAGGACAGTTGTCATAGTTTTGCCTTAGGATCTCACCACATTGAAAATGACATGAAGGCCCTTTCTACACAGGCAGGAAAATGTGGATTATTAATCCCACATTTTCCTGCCTGTGTAAATAGGGCCACATACTACAGTACAGAGATAATCCAGGTCAAAACTGGATTTTTCTTTGCATAGCTCCTTATGGCATCCTGGGGTTTGTAGTCTGATGATGCACCAGCACACTTTGGCAGAGAAGGCTGTGACACCTTGTCCAACTACAAACCCCAGAATTGTGTATGAAAGAGCTTTGCAAGGCAGCCATGCAAAGGAATCTTCTTCAGCTGTCCTGGAAATCTCAAGAGCATTGTACTTTCCAGTCAAGTCTCAAGTCCTGCAACAAGGAAGGCACTTTAAAAAAACAAAAACACCAGTCTCTAGCTCAGTCTCAATTCTCTACCCTGATGTCCAGTCTCAAGTCCCAAAACAAGGAAGGCACTTAACAAACATCAGCCTCTAGTCCAGTCTCAATCCCTACCCTCCAGTCTCTAGTCAAAAGAATAGGAAGAAGAAAATAATTACCTTGCAGAGGGAGGTAGCCACAGGGACAGGCAGCAGGAGCGAGCTTGATCTGGGGTGCTCATACCAGCTCAGGCCTTCAGGCGTGCAGGAAAGCGGCTCTCATCACCTCTGCACATGCGCACAGGCCTGATCTGGGGCTCTCATGCCAGCTCAGGCCTCCGGGCATACAGGAAAGCGACTCTTACCGGCCCTGCAAGCCCGCGCAGGCCTGATCCAGGGCACTTGTGCCAGCTCAGGCCTCTGGGTGTGCAGGGATTCAAAAGATTCAATTCATCTGTTTTGGCCGAAGGATTCGGGTCCGCAAATCTCAAATCCTTCCTGAGGATTCACGGATTCGGTTGGCCCATCTCTAGTAACAACTACTTTGATTTCAGTCACCAACTCCTCCCTATTGGATAGGATCAAGTGCAGGATTGCTAATTCTCTTCTTTCTTCCTCTATCTTTGGAAATGATGAATTATCTGCAAAGCACACCAGGCATTTGTTGGAGAGCCTCTATTTAGAAGAGTTCGTCTCCCAGCAGATACCAGGTTAATTAAAGAATGTGATAACTATGCATTTTGTATCTTTAAGATTTCTGAGATCTGTTTCTGAAAAGCATAATTTACCACCTCTTCTTGGTTTGGCGGCCTGTAGTAAACTCTTTCCTTGCATTTATTCACTTCTCTATTTATTTTTATCCTAATGCTCTCAACTGATCCACCCAAATTTGGCTTTGACATCCTTTTCTGACACATCTATTTTTTTCTGAATACAGTATACCCTTCAAGTTTAATATTCCAATCATGGGAATCATGCTACCAGGTCTCCCCTATGCCAGTAAAGTCATATTTACCTTCCTGAACTAGGATTTCAAACTCATCTTGTTTATTTCCCAAACTCTGTGTGTAGATGTACACACATTTTAAGCTTTGTTCTCACCTATTAATTTATCATCAGTTTTTTCTGTGGATCAAAGTCTTTCCCTTAGCTTCTCCTCTTCAGAGCTTGCCCTTGGGCTGATGTTTGAGCTATCATCTCTAATCTCCCAATTATTAAAGTCTTTTTGATCAGACTTACCATGCAACTACCAAATACATTTTTTCCCTTTCTTTGTGAAGCACAGCCCATCTTTATCCAGTAGTCTAAGAACTTGAGACCATGGTCCCAGAAGGCAAATCTCTTCTGTCTACACCATTTACATAGTCAATAATTCACTTTTAGCATCTTCTTGTTCCTGTGTAGGCCTCTAACCTTCACTGGCAGAATTGATAAGAACACCACCTGTGCCTCAAGCCCTTTCAGCTTCCTGCTCAAAGCTTCATAGTCAGAAGTGATCTTCTGAAAGGTGTTCTTGGCTGTGTCATTGCTACCCACATGAATAAAGAGAAAAGGATACTGATCTGTGTTCTTGATGAGTTTGGGCAAGTTGTCAGTGATTTCCTGGGTGCGTGTGTCAGGAAAACAGCACACTTCCTGATTCATCTTGTCAATTTGGTGCACAGGAACTTCTGTATTCCTGAGCAATGAGTCTTCAACCACCAATACCTTTCTTTTCTGTGGTTGGCAGTGATCTTGACACCTTCCTTGGCTTGTGGTACCCCTTGTTGCTGGTTTCCTGTTTTAACATCTTCATTGCTGCTAACCTCCTGAAGATGTAGGAAGCAATTGGTTATTTGGAAGGGTTCTGAATCCCTTGTGTTTCTCTGCTTCTGGCAGTGACTTTCCTCCTGGGTGTTTCCTCACTGTTACAGGCCTTTTCCTTTTTCTTGGCAGTTTCTCCTTGTTGATTTTGTATGATCAATTCTCTTTGTGATCTATCCAGGAAGTCTTCCTGTTTTCTGGTGTATTAAAGGGGCTCGGCACATAGTTGTAGCTCACTGCTCTCTTCCAAGAGAGCTACCAATTTTCACTTTCTGCACATATATTCAGGAAGCCATATTCTCTGATGCATTGTAGTGGTGCAAGATGCAACATACAGCTGCAGCTGCAAATCCCAGTAAGTTCTGACAAAAAAGAAAAACTGAGCTGAAACTCTCATCTTTCCTTAATGCAAGGTTCTCCTCCTCAGAGCCCTTTCCCAAGGTCCATTTCCTATTATTTTGTTTTAAGTGTTTTATTTTGTTTTATCTATTACCTCTCAGCCTAGCAGGGCTCCTGAGATACTAACACATAGGCCATTTTTGCACTACACTGTTATAGCACTGTTATTCCACTTTCAACATCCTGTGGAATTCTGGGGTTTGTAGTTTACTGAGGCCAAAGAATTCTCTGGTTGAGAATTCTAAATGCCTCTCCCTAAACTGCTAACCCCAGGATTCCATAGGATGTTGAAAGTGGAATAATAGCGCTATAACAGTGTAGCGAGAAAATGTACACATTTATGGAATTTACAGATGTGTTTTGGACAAATAACATGTACACAGGCACATATTGGTCAGTGAAAAGAGTGCATATAAAATATGTAAAATAAAAATGCACAACATAAAAATGCACATATGAATTTAAAATACACAAGAGGAAAAAGTCTTCCAATGCCAAGTCCAGGATGAGAATAGAAGTAAAATTTGGGGAAATGCGTCAAAATTGTGACTGAGAGATTTTCACTTCATTTCAGAACACCTTTTTTCCTCTAAATGTCCTATTCTTCCTCCTCCTCTCAGCAACAATGACTGACAGAAAGGCAGGGAGCCTGTAAACAATAATAAAAGCAATGTACTGTTATGCACAGAGGAAGATGGTAAACATAGCTCCACAAATTAGATACAACCAACCCATTATGTTGACTTTCCTGGTGATAAGGGACTTCACTCACATTTTCAAAGCACAATCTTCTTCAATGAACAGGAGAAGATAGTGTAATTAGAGGAATCTGCCTGTTTAGGAAAACCACAGTCCAGTTTCAAAGACAAAATTGTGTCATTAAAACTACATTTATTTTGGAGCAGACCACATTTTTAAACCAATTAAATGACTAGGTGCGTGATCATCATGAAGACTACCTTAAGCTCTGGCTGAAAATTGTTCCTCAATGTGCCCTGCCATGAAATGAACTCAACTGAACCCATTTGAGTTACGATAGCAGAACATATGAAAGTAAGTAAGAAGGACACAGCTGGTTGGCTCACCAACCCTTTGTATTTTGGGCCTGCCTAAGTGTGCTTGCATCCTTGAACTAGTCTGTTTTATTTCCTCCTGCTTGGCCCGGTACTTTGCTTAGGTCATGTTTGAGTCTTTTTAGCTGCCTTGAACCTTATTCTATCTCATTGCATGTTTATACCATGTCAGAAATGAGTACTCCTGACAACAAGAATGATCATTTACTTCATTTGAGGAAGTTTATGGACCCTCCTCAGGAACATCAAAGAAAATTTCCCATAAGATACACACAAAGAGACATCTATATATCCTGTTGATGTAAGAAGAAGGGGCCAATAGGGACGTGCCCAATCCATTCTCAGCAGCTTTGGTCTTCTGGTGGGTCACAGACATGCTATGAAGCAGAGCAACATGGCAGATGGACTATCAGTCAAAACATCCAAGATGCAGCAGCTGAAGCATACAGCCAGCTCTGAATCTTTTTTTTTTCCTAAGTAATTAAGTAATGGAAATATTTGTACAGGCATAGGTAAATGACCATAAGATTCTTTGAGACTTCAAAAAAAATACACAAAACACATTTTATTTGTTGATTAAGAAATAACATTTTTGCAGGAAACAGTTCTTTGTGCAAACTACATTGCTTCCTCTAAAAAAATAGTTTCTTTTTGCACAAATCCATGCTTTTGCACAACATGCCTACCTATTTGACCAAATGATTTCAAGTGCTGAAAAATGAAGAACAATGCACAAAGCCCCTTGTAATCTCATGCAGCAGAGCAAACATGTTTGAAATTGCTTGTTCTTCCATGCGAGAATGAAGATTTACATCCTTGCTCATGAAAACTGTGCATTTTACATTTGCTGTGATCATGCATCTCTTCTTTGTCAGCACTTGTACAATACATATGCTATATTTTTTAGTTTTTTAAAAAGATCACACGTTTGCAAGGTTAAAAGTCTCCTTTTTTTTTGTTACCTTTACATGGGCCAAAAGATCCATAATCATAATCGTTAAAGAGCCAAGAAGTGTGTTTTTGTGTTTGCAGAATTGCTTGTGCCAAATAACCATAGTATTTCAATTGGAAAAGGGAGAAAGCGTAGATGGGGGTAATTTTGCCTCTGAATTTGCAACAGCAGAATTTTGATGGTATTCCTATTCCTCATGCCAATTTTCAACAGCCTGATTGTGGATGCAGTTAAAGAAAGTACTCGGTGTCCTTTACCAAGTCATGTACCATGAAGGTGCTTTGCTGAAATAGACTGATAGATTGAAAAGGCTTCCCAATGTCTCTCCCCTCCTCCCAGTGCAACACATGTACACACATATCCCTTCCTCACACCTTACTTCTTTATCTATAACTGCAGAGCTGACCCATGTGAAAGTATCTGAGCAAGGGTTTTGTCCTGCTCTGTATTTATTTTTGTGTTTCCCAAAGTTTTTTTCTTTTCCTTCGCCCAGTCAGAGTATCAAGTTTAGCTCTTATCAGATAATTAAAGAGTGCTTGCCTCCGGAGGCAATTTTAAACCAATCTCAGGAAAGGGCAGTAACTATACACTGTAGATAATTATAGTCTATTAAAGAACCTTAAGATTAGATTCAGAGATCACTAATCACACAAGGTCATAAATGTACTGCACCTTTCTTTGGCAGTGTCTGAATTTTGACATACATTTTCAGCTCAGGGGATTGGGGGTAGTTCAGTTTTATTTTCTACATTGATCAAAATTTTTCTGTGTTGATCAAATAATGGAGAAGGGCAAAAGAGAGAGAGAGAGAGAAGGCACCAAAGAAAAATTCGGTGATATGTTTCAAGGGCATGACTTTAGAGTTTGGATAATAATAAGATTAATTACCAACAGCATTAGTTCACAGCACTTCTCATACATTATTATAGCCCTGTAAAATAGACTAGCATCATTTTACCAATATGCCACAGGGAGGGCTAAAGTAAAGAGATAACAGCTTCTCCAATAATGCCTCCTGGGCTCATCATTTCAAAACAAGGATTTGAACCCGTGGCCTTCTGGTTTGCAACCTATTCTGTTATCTACATTATGCTACATTATCTCTCAGTAAGAAACACGTATCATTAAAAAAAATATTTCAATCCTAAGGCAACATGGCATTTTGTATTCACATATGGGTCAACATATGACAGTCAATGGCCAAATCTCAATGGAAGTGACATCATTCAGACCTTTGTAAAATTTTCAATGCTTGGATATAAAGGTGTTGCTATTCAAGCTTTTTCTTACAGATTTTTGTCTCTTCCTTCTTTCTTTCTGTGTATAGTAGGAGAAAAACATTAGCAATGCTTGAGGTCATCATGCAGCAAAAGCAGTTTATGAGCCACCTCAGCGAACATTTTAGATGGACAACATCCATCACTATCCTTTGTTTTTCCAGAATTTGAAAAAGTTGCTTCTTTGGACTATAATTTCCAGAACTCTCAAGCCAGAGACCATCCTGGCTTCAGAAATTCTGGGAGCTATACTCCAAAATAATAATAGTGGTGGTAGTAGTGAATAATAATAATAAGTTTTGCCTATATCTGCATTAAAGGGAAGTGTCAGTCACAACATTTGAGAGGAACATCTTTAGCTATACGCAATATCAATTGCCATGGATCTATATATTCATTGTGGTTAAGTTGACTATAGCAACCAATCAGTTATTAACACAGGTAAATTCTTCTGATGTGCATACACAGATTCATAGGTCCATTTTACTTGTTTCCCACCTGAGACATCTTTGGTCCCTTTGATACATAGCTTTCATCAGGGGCTGGACAGCTCAAATCCTTTAGGTGGCATAAGCTGGTGTGACTAGGGGTTGCACAAGCATATGCTCCTTGGAAGACATTGTGGAAAGAGGTACCCAGTACCTCCTTGTTCAATGTTTCTCCCAGTGCACCTGCAGTTTGACTGCATATAGGTATACTCCTATAGCTCACACAATCCCAATCTCTAATTGACCAGAGGAGTGTGACTGGTGTCATCAAGTTTTTAGTGCTGGGACAGAAGTGGAAGCCCAGCATAAGTAAACAGGTAGAGTTTTACACTCCATTTTAAACTTTAAACTTTCAGCTGCTGTGTCCTTTAATAGTATCCTTCAAGCTGCTGTTAATGATGGGATTAAGGAATACTGTTTTACTGGTTCAGGTCATCCAGAATATGCTACTGTGGAAATACTGCTGAACTGCTTGACAGAACTCAGTTTATCCTCTAAGCTATTCAACATACATAGAAACCATTCAGTGAGATTGATTTGGGATATGGAATAGGGTGCAATTGCCACTACTGCTGCGCTGAACTTTTCTGTCCAGATGTTTTTCACTGATTTTGTGGTGTAAAGTACAGAAATGAACACTGAAGATTCAAAAAGACCAAAGGATTGGATAATATTCAGAGACTGCAAATTTCAATAACTCAGGCAGGAGGAGGCTTACAGGCTTACCTTAACAAGCAGGGAAATAGAAGACTACTTTCTTTTCTTTTGTGAAGAGAAAGATTTTTATTCTACCACTGTTTACCATTTTGTGTGAAAGTGAGAGCTACAAAACCAAGCTCATACCTGTTTTCTAGTGATGGTTGCATACATGGCAGTGAAACTTAAACGTTGTGTGGACGCTGAACTACTACATCATTTAATAACTGTATGCTCATAAATAAGGCTTTGCAAAACAGGTAAGATGAACAGCCTCATTTTGAGAAATACAAGATATTGGAAATAGTTAGGGTTGCAGTTCTACATAAACTTACCTGAGAGTAAATCTCTCTTGAACTCAGTAAATCTTATTTTTCAATAGAAAAGCATAGTCTTTTAAAAAAAATAACTGTTTTTAATTTCATAGTAAGGGATGATATTAAGTATAATGGAGAACAGAACATTATATCCATTTTTCTGCGAAGGATTATTCTGAGTTAGGGAATGCAATACAATCCTGTGTATTGATTTCTTTCTGAGCTGGAATGTAATTATAGGCTTTATTATAGTTTAGTAAATTCTTGTATTAGGCTGTAATCCTATACAATGGAGAGAGGAGAGTGAGTCCTTCCAGATATTGCTGGACTGTAACTCCCAGCATCCCTCACTATTCACTAAAGTTGGCTAAAATTTCTGGGAGTTCCAGGTCAACAGGCTACAGTTTGCCTACCCCTTGCTATTCACATTTACCATTTAACTCAGTAACTCTTGCTTTTGAATAAACACGACACAATTATATTATTAAGAATTTTACTACATAAAGCTATATTCCTACTATACGTCTGCATGTATTTAATCCCTATTCAGTGCATACAGACTCCCTCAAAGAAGAACACAGAACTCTGTCATATTACAAAAGCAAGAAAAAATTCCAACACTCTTTTATTAACTATGTTCTTCATTTATTCTGTTATTCTTTCTTCCTATGTAAGCATTCAGATTTTCTCCCCTTTTTCTTTCCAATTCTTCTAACTAAACATGCATAAATGAAAACTGGTTCTTCATTACCTTTTATTTTTCTGTCACAATCATACGTTAGGCTGGGTTTTGTTTTATTCTAGAGACATTCTGGCAATGCCAAAATTTTCATTGGAGCTGGTCAGTTTTCTGTCAGAGAAGCTCTCTGTGTGTCATGATCTTTGCTTTGCTTATTTCAGTCTGGAAGTAAGTAACAAGTAATTTTCTTCCAGCAGCAAGACAATCTTTAAAAGCTATACATTTTTTGACAATTTTTCACAGTTCAGGATTCATCCTGTGAAAAAATTCACGCATGGGTGTTTGGGGAGGGTTTTTGCACAGAAAACAGCATTTTCTAGGCAGGAAACCATCTTTATCTATGCAGAATTTCTTTTCTGTGCATTAGTCTTTTTGTGCTGTTTACTGTGGCAAAGCATTTTTTTTCTGTAGAAAAAACACATACAATTTTGTATGTTTTATCTTTCAGTACCAAACAGTGGAGACTCTTTTCAATCCATGATTGAAAAGGGTTTTCTGACACTTTAGAGAAACAAGTCTTGGAGGCATTTTTAAAAAAATATTTTTCTAATTTTGACTTCCTGGAGAAGATGGTTGAATTCCTTCAACCTAGCGGGGCTCCAAAGGGGAAGAAAGTGATGGCAGTATTTTTATCAACTGGTGACAATCTCCAATTATCAGTTATCTTACTGAAAGGGATTATCAAAGGGGGCTCCTTAAATCTGAAGTTGTCATAGAAACTATGAAGAACAATCATTCTCTGGGGGAGCCAGGAATTTTGCCTTCCTGTTATTTAAACAGAAGTAAATATTATTAATTACTACTGTTGGATATATTTTGGAGCTAATTTTATTAACTTCCAGTAGGATAATTATTTAGTATCACAACTTATCTTTTATATTTGTATTAATGAAATTATAGATTATAGAAAGAAGCATATTGTCTAATGTTTTGTTGTCTAATGTCTAAACATTATCAAATGTTTAAAAAAAGAGAAGGAGGCTAAATTAGGATTTAGTTACAGCAGCTGGGGAAAAGGTTGGAAGTCACTTTTATTTTCTTCTCTACTCTTTTTTTTTCTTTATCATTATTATGATCATGATTATTATCTTTATTTCTACCCTGCTTTTCTCCTCAAGAGGACTCAAAGTGGCTTTTTCTTTCCCTCTTTTTTATTTCTATATTTTTTTTATCTAGTACATGGATTGTTTTCACTGTACATTTTTATTTTGTATTACTCCAATAAAAATATTCAAAAATGAAATATTTGAATATTTTCTAATATTCTTTCCATCTCTATCTTGAAACAATACAGAGAAAACCAAGCTGCCTTCATTCACATTACATGTATTACCATCTAGGGAAGAAAACAAAATCATGAGAAGAATGCTGTTTGTATATCAATTCTTCATCCATGGATTGTGCAATAAGAAAAATTTGAAAAGAAACAGAAAGAAAGAAATCCAAATACTTGTCTGAAACTGACTGACTGTATATAAGGGAAGCAAGAATAGCTAGGGAATGCAAGGTCATAGTTAGCAAAACAGCCTAGATAAAATTTTATTGCTTTTGCAGTAGAAAAGAGTTGTGTGTCCTTCTTTGATCATGAAGCTTTCGCTCCCAGCTTTTCTGACTTATACCACGATCAGAAGAAGTCAAGCAAGAAGGCCATCGTAATTGATGGCTGCATTAGGTGAGAGTATTTGCAAAGAATTTCTGTCTTCACAAGTCCCTCACAAATCAATATCAGGCAGTATTTTCAATAACACCTTTTCAGAAAGCTAGCTCTTGCCCTGCTCCTACCTTAGTTTAATTCATCGTGATAAGAGGTGTCGGGGCATTGATGAAAAACATGCACAGGTCTTGTTTGATAAAAAGATGGGTCTTGTTGAAAACTATTCACTGGGTTTCTTAAAAAAACATATCTCTTGCAGTGCCACAAAGCACCTGCCTCTTTTAATAAATTTGCCTGCACTCATTTGTTATTTGAAATCACCCTTTTTTACCCTCCATATTGTAAATAATATCTACTTCTAAATGTAATGCTATGCTCTTACTTTTCCATTCATTGTGTTATCTGTGTTTGGATGAGATCATCATGGGAATAGTGCAGGAAGCAGATTCAGCTGGGGTGAAATAACACCAAAATGGCAGCAACCAGTTAAAAATAAATAAATAAATAAATAAAATCAGTCTGCATGCTCAAAGGAAGGAATGTTCATCTTACCAAACTTTCTAATCTGAAGTAAAGAGAGGAAAAGAAAAAAGAGAGAGAGATTTTTGGTGCAGCAAGAGTGGACAAATCTACTTCTGCTTGTAGGAGGGAGGGAGAGAGGAAGCCCTCATGGGAGTAAAATAGGCCCAACCACACCTTAAAGATGGCCTGAACTGGCCAATCTTCCCAAGGAGGGTGTGGGGAGGATTAGCCAGGGCCCCTCAAAAATGTGGGGAGTCCTGCAGCTCAAGAGATCCCCCTGCTACCATGGACCAAGCAGACTTGGATGTTCCTCTGCCTGCTCCTTTAGGGTAACAGAGATCCAGCTGTGATCCCGAAGATGCCCTGCAGCCTGCATCAATCAGCCCACAAACAAGGCGGAGACTCAAGAGAGCTGAATAAAGGGAGGATTCCTTGATTAAATTCAAGAAGCGGTGACTGGACACACCTGTGTCTGGGCTATATAATTCTCTGCCTGGAACATTTCCTTTGCTTGTGGGAAACTTTCTACAAGCCTTCTCCTTGCTTCCAGCACCTGATACCTTGGATTGATCTCCTGGCTCCTGACCCCTGGATTTTGGACTCTGACTATGGCTTTTGCTTGTTGCTCAGGCTTAGGTAAATGGACTGGCTATGAGTAATTGCTTGCTTTGACTCCTCCTGGTGGGACTCTGCTATCTCTCCCTCTCCCTTCTCTGGGCTTGCTTGCTGCCCGGGTCTCTGACCTTGACAGCTTCTGAAGTTTTGTCAACATACTCTGCTATATGTTAGTTTTTGATACATTTGACTCTGGTACAGCTTTTTGGCCAGAGCTCAGTGGTAGGAGGAAAGTGCTATTGTGGTTTTGCATAGCTCCCAGCATCCACCAGCCCTCCACAATACATTGGTTTTAAAGTTGCATATAGTCCAGCTATGTTTCATGGATTGAATGTGCATTTGACATATATCAAAGGCTTCATATTTATAGGCTAAATCCATCTTTTAGTCTCAATTACCATAGACTTATTGAATTGATTGGTAAGTCACTATTTGTAGTTGGAACAAACAACTGGAATTAGGCCCAAGTCCTACTACTTCAGTTGTACAGCTACAGTAGGGGGGTGAGAATATTTCTTCCAAATAAGTAAAATGAACACTGTGTTCCCCCCACCAATGAAGTTTTCCTTCAGCCCCCTGACATCTAGCATTAAAGTAACTTAAAATGTCAGCTGAGCATTCAGAAGTAGAGTTTAGGTTTCCATAGAAAAGGGGCAGACAGAGTTACCACGAAAATGTAAGTGTTCTACGTGTGAATGTTTTTCAGTGTCTCACTCTCTGCAACAACCTACCAAAAATCTAGAACTGATGGTGTCTTCTTTCAGTGTTTATTCATACCTTCAAACCTTTTTGCCATAATTTCTCTATCATTGTGCTATTTGAACAATTTCCCATTTAGTTCACAACTTTAATGAATATTTAGGTTTTGCAATAATTGGTAGAGGGTGTTTTTCTCTTAGGTTAGCTGTGAGATGAAATTCTTTTGCCCCGGGCCCAGATCATAGATGAGTGATTGGAACTCTTGGGTATAGATTTCAAAGCAGTTTGGGAGCTTAATTTACTGGCTAACTTCCCCCCTTTTCCCAAACACAAAACCACCCACAAACATCTCTACAGGGTGCAGTTCTTGAAAGCAGACATGGGCAATTAGCAAAAACTAAATATGTGCCTAAAGGAGCAGTTAATTAGGAATATGGCCAGCAAATTGGCATGAATAGCTAACATGAATAAAAGTGTTGTTTCAACAAGTTTAGTCAATTTCCTCCTAAAATTATTAAAGGAAGGAGAATGAAGAAAGAGCAGAAAGTATACAAAGGCCTTGGCCCAAGATTTAAGTTTGCCAGAATATAACCTGGAGAGGGACTCTGTACCATTGATGTTTGGGTAAAAGAAGGAATTTCAACAGGTCTTGCTTTTACCTTGTTGCATGATAAGCATCAGCTGCTGAAAGTTCTTCTACACAGTCATTAAAAGGTTCAGGAGCCTTCTCCAGTTTTCAGTCTGACAACCATACTCAATATAGAGTTGAGGGTGCATATGCATATTTATTTCAATTCCTTTGACCTGGATTGTGGTCAGTAGATGTCATTTCTTCAACCTATACAAATACTGTGGAGTATTATAGATGTAATAGCATAAATTGTTTTTAAAACGTAACTATTATGACCTATTATCACACACTCTCTGCCCCAGAAAACTCTGTGATAGGTTTGTCTTAGGCTTACAGAAGTTGGAAATGACTTGAAGGCAAACAACAACAACAACAACTTCTATTAAACAGTGACCTCCTCTAATATAATACAGTGGCCTAAATCCAATTGGTAGACCTATGCAGTTTCAGTTGCTTAATGGTAAGCCAAGACTTACATAACATCCATTCACTCAATTGATCTAAAAATTGGATTTAGGCCTATATATCCTCCAAAACCAGTGTAAATAAGTAGTTGGGAATCTTAAAATGAGAGTATGTATATTTGTAGGAAGGAAAGGGTGTTAAAGAGTATGTGGATAAGTTTATCTTTAGATAGATATATCTGAATGGAGTGTATAGAGACAGAAAATGGGATAAGATCAAGGCCACCAAGAACAACTTCAGGCCCAAGTTAAAAAAGGGGAGGCAGCCCCCAAAATTGTAATCCAGCAGCAGATCTGCATGACAGATGGGGTAGCCAGTGGGTGATGACAGGCCAGCCAGCTGGGTAAATGTCTCTAGGCCAGGGCTATGTCTTTTGGGTTCAGCAGAAAAGATCTTTGGGCTCAGGTCTGGATGAAAGAGAGAGATGTGATAGGGGAATGTTCTCCCATTTCCCTCCTCCATGACTTCCAGCAGATTAGGAAGAGACTCTAGAGATCAGCTGCCAAAGGGGTCTCTTATTGGGTGTGCCTGCAGTATTCCCAGAGGCAGGTAAGGTTCATTGGCAGACAAATGGGATAACAGAGAGAGATAACAGATAACAGAGAGAGCATTCCTTTCAGGGGCAAATGGGTTAGCATCTCTGGTGCCTAGAGTAGCCTGGATCCTAGCCCAGCTGGAGATAGGAGGACTTTCCTCTTTTCTTCACTTGATCAGGACATTTCACCTGGCAACTGAATTCACCACTCTCAGTTACTCATGAGCAGTTTGGCTTCCTCTCCAGACCAACTGACAACAGTTATGAGTCCCTGGTGACCAGCTAAAATCTTTACACAGGATTTCAAATGCTGTGTAGCATTATTATTTACTTTGAAACACAATGATTTGACAAGGAAAGCCAAAAACAATCTCCAAATAGTGAAACCATGGAGAAAATAAAAAATATGGGCAACACAGTCCTACTGGACCACTATGCCCCAATAATTTCTACTGGCTTCCCATCCCTCTTGTCAGCTCTGGATAAAGGAGGACGATAGGATGACAGACAAAGGGACTTCTGGTGTTTGGGTTACCAACATTAAGCCCTGTCCCATCAACAACACTATGTGGCTACCAACTAGTTTAGGCCCTTTCCACATGTGGGGGGGGGAACGGGCAAAAACGCCCAAAAACGGAGCTTACCAGCAGCCAGGTAAGTCCGTCGCAACGCGGAGCAGCACGAGCTCACTGCTCCGCAATCCTCCAGCGTCCCAAATGGCGGCTTCCGGTTGGTGGAGGCTCTCCACCAACCAGAGAAGCTCACCAGCTGGAAGCCCACCCCCGGCAGATCTGCAGGCACGCATTTGCGTGCGCCTGCAAATCTGCGTCGGAGCCGGGCGACGGAGCGGCACAGGGCAGCGTGCTCCGTGCTTTTTAAAAACCTCGAAAAAGAGGTTTTTAAAAAACACGCAGCGCGGCTAGTTCCGGCCGCTCCTGAGTGGATTCTGGTGTGGAACTACAAAAAGTAGTCCATGCCAGTCCACTGTACGGTGTAGAAGACCTCCGTGAGAGGTCGCTCTGCACCATTACAGAAGCCCGGTGTGGAAATGGCCTTGGTCCAAGAAACTCACTAGAGGATGTCTTAGGCTATTTGTGCACAACGTTACTATAACGCTATAGCAGTGGGTTGTTTCTGGGTCAGGAGCCATGCTACTGCACAACATTGTTGTTATCAAGCTGCTATCCCACGATAACATTATAGCACTTGATACAGCTTCCTGTTATGGTGGATCCAGCCGTGAGTGGGCTGTGGGTGTGCCCAGCTTGTCCCCCCCGTGCGGCTCACATGGTGTTGCAAGCTTGGAATCTATCATCTCTCTGTGTTTATTTTAAAATTTTCCTTTGTGTTATAATATTTTAATTTTTAGTACATTTTTAAGTGTTATAGCATTACAACGTTGCTGTGCTAGTACAGCTTCCAGAGAAAAACAAACAAATCATCCAATCAGAGGTGGCAGGCAGGGTGAAGGCAGGGAACAGAAGTGGCCAAGGATGCTATTGTGCAGAAGGAAAACTCATGGCAATACTGGTACCCACCAGCTTAAGGTGGAAGGGTGCAGAAAGGAGCTTTCCTAACCAGACAGCAACACGTGACATGCCATGCCGCCATTGTAACTGTATAACACACTAATGGCATCCAGTGTGGAAATGACCTTAGTAGGTTCACTAGGGGCTGAATTAGTTGTCTTCTAACTCCAGTGACTGAAGTAATCAGTACATGCTTCTATTCTGTACTGAGATACATCCAAGGACCAAAATAAAAAGACACTTCATAGTCATAAGACACTTTAATTCTTATATTTTTTAGAAAAAAAAAACATTTCCATAAAACTTTAAGAGAAAAAGAATTAGTCTTGAGGGGGAAAAAAGTTAAGAAAATCGAGCCACATTATACAAGATGCTTGAAGAACTGGATGGCATTTATCCAAGACTTGAAGGAAAAGTAAAGAACAAGATAGCTGAGCGGCTAACCAAAGCATGTAATTTATTATTAAATGAAATTATGATACCACACAATTGGAAGCAAGCCAATGTTCTAGCCATCATTCAAAAGGCAGGCAAGAAGGTCTGACCAGGGAATAGCGTTTCAGCACTGGTAAGTGAAAGTAATTAATAAAATTGAAGAGATGATAGTAAACTGAGTAAAGTACCTACAAGCTTCCGATTGCCACATCTATGGAGTACTACAAAGTCTCTCTCAGCCAATCTTATACATTCCCCTTCAGTAATAAGTTATTTTTCTTTGCCAAAGTGAAAGGATGTGACGCTATTTCACACTGAAGATGTGCTGACATTAAAGACTGAATCCAGTTTTGTAGGGTCATAAGTAGTGGTAGTTTGGTTATAACAAAGTAATTCTGCCTATGTAAGGTGGGACTACTCACTGTAGCCTGCCATACACGACAATATAGAATAGTACTGGATTATGACATGGAGGTAGGACTGACCCTGTATTAGGCAAAAAGAGTGGCTATCTCTGGAAGCAAATGCTCAGATGCAAAGAGATGTGGTAAGCAGACTTGATGAGGAGTCATCTGAATTCTCTAGTACAGGCTTCCAGTCTATTCTCCTGAATTATAGCACTAGATCTCCCTTGTAGATAATTCAAAGTAGTTTCCTAACAGATAATTCACCAAACTCCAAATTCCAAGATTCCATAGTATGGAGCCATGGTGGTTACAGTGGTATCAACCCGTGCAGTGTGGTACACTCTAATGGAGAAATTATCTTGTGCCATTTTAATCAGCCTGCAACTCTTAGGGACTACTCAGAACCAGTATTGGAGAAGGAATTTCCAGTCCGTTTGGCTTTTGTGCATAGAATGGGGGAAGGCTCCATGTTGTCTTATTCCTAGGCATCAGCATATCAAGAGGTCACTTCTGCATGATGTATGTGGGAGGACTGGTGAAAATCAGGTGATATTTGTGAACAGAGTGGCTTTCTGTTAGTGTAAACCCTTCAGGGTATCTTGAGACCTGCAATTCTGTGGTGAGGTTTAGGAATTTTCAGCAAACTCCCAGGTTTCTTTCAGGGAATCCTGATAGTTAAAATGGGTATAAAACTGATATAAGCACCATAATGTATATGTGCCCTAAGAAAACGTATTCTTCATTTGGTACTGTAGCTAGAGATCTGTCCAACTGCTCACTGGGAGACAATCTTCAAAGTATGCCACCATTCTATTTGTTATATAAATCCATTTTCCACTTTTCTCCAACAGTATACATTATTAAAATGTGATAATGCAAGAACTAAAGCAGATAAAAATACCAGGATTCAAATATCAGTCACAATTGGAAGTATACTAGCTCACCATGGATAGAGTGGATTATTCCACTGCTTGGTCAGACGAGTCTTGTTACTAAAAGCAAAAGAATCTTCTTGTAAATCTCCACAGCTGTAGTCAGTTTGCTGATCTCACAAGTAACATCCATCAAGGCACCAATATTTTTCAGTTCTGTATTTTTAACATATTGATAGAAATCCATGAAATGTTTTTAAAGCTTATCATGAATGACTTCTTTATGAAGTTATTCATTACTGAGGGCTTACAGACATCATTTTCACACTCTACATTCACAGACCACATTCTTCTGAGCAGTATGAGATGTCACAGTTGCACCCATCCAAATATTCCCATTGCATAGGAAGACAGAGCATATGTATTGCAACTTGAGAAAGCTAAAGGAAGTTTGAGGAAGGATTGGGTTTTTTTGCCTGCATGTGCTCCTGCTTTGCTGAAGATTTCTGGTGGTTCAGCAATAAAGCTGAATAAAATAAAATAAACCTTTAGATGCCATGTCATTAGCTGCCACCAGCTTGCTTGCTTTGGTGAGTGCCTGACGTGCTTATACCCAAATTCTGCCCAAGGAGCTTAAGAAAAATGTGCTTGTTGTTCCTCAGAAGGGGTTCAAGCCAAGTTTGTCCTGCTGGTTTGGCTGAAATATAAGATGGCACTTCTTCCCTGGTCTAGTCTAGGACTGGCACTTGACTCACTTGAGTACTAAAACTGGATGTGTTCTCTACTACACTGAAGCAGAATGATACACTAAGAGGTCCAATCCAGGACAGACACACCTCTGGCCTCTAACAAAAGGAAACAGTTGGGGTTCAAGAGGAATAATGAGATACTACCACTGCTGCTCCCTAGCATTTGTTGCTTAAAGCGCTTATCTCACGGTACCTAATGTGAAGCCAGCCCTGCATGAGGGCCTATCTTGAAGTAGACAGCTTGACCCTAATACTAGATAGCTAGTATGGGAGGACAGCTCAAGAGGAAATATTCCAGGTCCTATGGACGATAAACTGTACAACTGCAACTCCATGAAGGATTGGCTCACAGGGCTAGAATCCAGTTGTAGCTTTATGATAGTATCAGTGCTGTTCCACAGCCACGCCTTCTGAACCTTTCTTGAGCCACCTTTTAGGGTTGTGCATGTCCTATGATGCTATTATTAAACTTTGTACAAGGCTACGAGTGCTTCCTGAGAGGTTGAATAAATGTGGTCTCTATTGATAGGTGAGGAGATGGTGTGACTGGTGTGCAACAGGAGAGTGCACTGCTGTGCTACCCACTATACAAGAGTGCAATCCAGTACTGTAATGTACATGCATAATTTTAAACCACACTACCAGTGAATAGCATCTCAATTCAGGTTCACATCCGTCTTGATTCTGGAGAACTGAATCACTGGGGCACTCACTTAGGTTCCATGTAAAAATCAAATTTAGGATTTAAAATAAGAAAGAATGAAAAGGAAGAAAGTATGATTTTCTGAAAATCTACAGATCTTTCAAAACAGCAAATAGGTGATGAACATCTCTGAAACACAAGGAGTCTGAGGGCCATTCTGCACTATGCCATTAATAGCGCTATTAGCGGAATAATAGTGCTATTCACTTTCAACATCCTATGGAATCCTGAGGTTGGCAGTTTAAGGAGGGAACTTTAGACTTCTCAGCCAGAGAGCTCTTGGGCCTCAGGAAACTACAGGCCCCAGAATTCCACAGTATGTTGAAAGTGAAATAATAGCACTATAACAGTATAACGCAAAAATATAACAGCGTAGTGCAGAAGACTGTGAGTGTTAGGAAGGAAATAATTCTGTTTTGGTTCCTTTCTTTCACTGGGGGAAAACATGGTGTGTGTGTGTGTGTGTGTGTGTGTGTGTGTGTGTGCGCGCGTGCATGTATGCATCTGTGCTAGCATGTGCACACAACTGTCTGTGTGACGATAGCACACAATAATATGCTGCTTTTTATGAAAATGTAAGATAAAATCTCTTCAAGTTGTATCAAACTATAGACAGACAGAAACTATCAGGTTGCAAAAATGGACCTACATCTTACCTGCTCCTTCTGAACTCTACGGAATTTATCTAATGGCAGCTGAATCAAACATTCATTAAGAGCTAGTGGCATTAATTTTTTATGTACAAACTTCAATTGCACCATGAAATTTCTGTTATCAGATTACCATTTAATTTTGTAATGAAAGCACGTATGGGATACCAGTTCTCAAAAGGTGCAGGAGAAGAAAAGTAGGTAAGTAAGACACTGAGATGCAGATTTATGTTTCACTGATGCTTGCAAGAATTCAGATAAAAAGAGCAAATACAGAAGGGTAGGGAGGAAGATAGTCATTTGAGGGGTTGGAATATCTTTTGCATTTAACAAAACTGACATTTCCCTTAAGTAAAGATGCCCATTTTCCCCTATGAGACATCTCAAAGGCAGAGTTTAAGAATGAGCATCCCTCTCCCACTGGTTTCCCCACAGTCTAATGGACAGTGTATGTGTGCAGCAGCTGACAATTTTGATTAAGGAGTGACGTCACCAATGGAGCTATGGCATTATTGTAAGAAGTCCATAAAGATAGGAAAGCTCTCAAAGGGTGCAAAGCTAACACTGAACTACACTAGTTTCACTTTTAATAGAAGTGAAAGACAAAGGAGGCAGGAAGATGGGAAGATCCCTAAGAAGACCAGTATACTTCTCAGACAGATGAGGATAGGTGGGACAGAGGAAGACTTTGGGTCATCAAAAACCATTTAACTCTTTCTCTCCTGTTTTTGGTAAGAAATCTTTCATTCATTAACTTTCTCAGTACTCTTGCATTTTTCACAGCACTGCTCAACAGGCAATGCTATAAAATTATGAACTAAATCTGTAAATATATGCATAAAGAGAACTTGACATACATGCTGTCTGAAATGAGAATTGGAACACTGGTCAAATCAGTTCAGCAGTTCTATTTAGGAAATGATGACTTGCACATTTGATTGCATTTAGTATCAACAGAAGTAGGAGCCTCTCACATACTAATTCTTATTAGGTTGGGATCTCACCTCTCTTAGACCCCTTCTGCAACTCACCCATTTTTGGTGCTGGAGTGCGGTGCTCATGTGAGCAGCCTCCGGAGAGAGGATCTCGCTTCCCTGCTTCTTTGGCTCTGCACGAGCTTCCTGCTCGTGCAAGAGCCCCCCCACTTCCTTTCGCAGTGCAGCCTGGGACTGAAAGCGCAACCAGCCTGGCTCCCAATGCTCCGCACACAAGGTAAGTGCGCACGGGTCCCTGGAGTGATGCGTGACCATGCAATATTTTTGGCTTCGAGCTGAAAATGAAAAAATGCATGCACGGTCTGTGTCAGGCCCTGGAGCATCACGCAAATGTGAGTGCGTCATGTGGACCACTCCTCACATTTGCAAAAACGCTCAAGGGGCCCTTATGCATCAGAAATGCCATGCGAAAAGGGCCTTAGACATCCTCTATTTTACCCCCTCCAACATATTAGGACACATGTCTTTGGCCATTTCCGCACTACACTGTTATAGTGCTATTATTCAACTTTCAACATCCTTTGGAATTCTGGGGTTTGTAGTTTACTGAAGCCAAAGAACTCTCTGGCTGAGAATTCTAAATGACTCTCCCTAAACTGCAAACCCCAAGATTCCATAGGACATTGAAAGTGGAATAATAGCACTATAATAGTGTAGTGCGGAAATGGCCCGCAATTCTCCTACTGGCTACCTTTTGCGACTACAGATATCTTTGAGTCGGTTCAGTCAATATGTGGCTCAGAAAAATGCATGATGCAAAGACACATCTCAGTTCTCTTCATGAAGTTGAGGCATACAACTGAATTGTCTCCCAAACACTGCAGCTAGCCCACCACACAAAGCACAGATTAATGCAGTGGCTATGTCTCCTTAGCCAGGTGATCATTCTCAGTCTGAAAAAAGCACACATACACATATAGAGAAAAACATGCAAGAAAGCCTGCTTCCATAGAAACAGAAACCCAGACTGACCAAGGTTCCAGCTCTTGTGGAGAGTTCTATATGCATATAAGCTTTCTTGAGAATGATGCAAATCCCAAAACAGTGTGTGAGGGTGGGGTTAAGCAGTATGTTTGTGAGATCCTTTCACGCATCCAGTATGCACAAACTGCAAATGCACGTGTAGGGTACAGTGTCCAAGAAGAAGTGTTACTCCAAAAAGTGAAGTCTGTTGGGGGATTCTAGGGGACATGCTGTGTGCCAACATGACCCACAGAATGCCTGTGCTTCAAAACAGGCAGATGCAAAAACCAGCATAGGAATAAAAACAGACCAGAGGCCAGAGTAGAGGCCAAACTAAACTAGTTTATTTATTGTAAAACAGCTTAAGTAACATAAAGAAGTCAAAGCTAAGTAAAATCCATTGCGCTTCTCTCTCCTCTTACAGCATGACAGAGAGAGAGCTGTGAAAAATGCTAAAAAGCAAGCAGATGAAGCAGGGAGTGAAAGAAAAAGAGAGAGCACGCTGTCAGAAATTCCTCACAGCAGTTATAGCTACTGTGGGACTGTTTTTCCAAACATCCCTTAGGTTCCCACAGGAACTGTGAGACAAACCAGATATCTCTTATCACACTGGCTGGGTCAAGCCGGCCCGCACATTACCATGACCTCGAGCGCAGCAGAGGAACAAACCTCAAACTTTAACCCCTTAGGCAGGGCTGGTGAGGAAACAAAAGGGAAAGTTCAGCAGGAAGCATGCTACCGGACATTGGTCATTGTTGATTTGTCTGGGAGTTTCAGTGGCTATTGTTTTCTAGGTTTTCTAGGTTTGGGCCATTGCAAGGATCATCTTCTCCAACTAATCCTCAGCGAACTTATGACCTGGCCATGCCTTGAGGTCTCCCTTGACCATACACACACACACACACACACACACACATACATTAGTGAATTGTTTACATGCTAAGACTTTGTCACTCCTTTTCATTAAGATTCATTGGATGTCTCCAGCTTCTTTTGCTTTTGATCTGATGCCATTTCTGCACTACACTGTTATAGTGCTACTGTTCCACTTTCAACATCCAATGGAATCCTGGTGTTTGGAGGGGACCTTTAGAATCCTCAGCCAGAGAGCTCTTTGGCCTGAGTAAACTACAAACCCCAGAATTCCACAGGATATTGAAAGTGGAATAATAGTACAACAACTATGTAGTATGGAAATGGCCTCAACCTCAAACACAGCTCTCTTCATTCCCATGAATATTTTCCACCTGTATTTATTTTTCCTGATTATGTACATAGCATTGTGTCAGGGAAGGGAATGAGCAGATATTTTTGTAAAGAAGCAGTAGTTAATGTCTCTCCCTACAGATGTTGTTGGACTGCAACTAATACAGGCCATAGCCAGCACAACCATTGATAAGGAAGGATGAGAGCTGGAGTCTAGCAATTACTGAAGGGCCATATGTGGCACATCCATGTGTATAAAAATTATCATACCATTACAGTACAATCACAGATGTACAATCAGAAGCAAGTCCTATTAAATTCAATGTTGCTTACTCCCAGGGCCTTTACGCAACTCACCCATTTTTGGCTCTGGGGTGCGGTGCTCACGCGAGCAGCCTCCGGAGAGAGGCTCTCGCTTCCCTGCTTCTTCAGCTCCACACGAGCTTCCTGCTCACATGAGAGTTCCGCCTCTTCCTTTCTCAGTGCAGCCTGGGACCTTTCCAGGCTGCACTGAGACATGAAGTGCGACCAGCCTGACTTCCGAGGCTCCACACATAAGGTAAGTGCATGCGGGGCCCCAGAACAATGTGCAATCATGCAGCATTTTCGGCTTCAAGCCAAAAATGAAAAAATGCGTCCGCGGTCAGCGTCAGGCCCTGGAGTGTTGCGCAAATGTGAGTGTGTCATGTGAACCGCTCCTCACATTTGCGCAACACTTAAGGGGCCCTTTCGTGTTGGAAATGCTGTGTGAAAAGGGTCTCAGATAAGTCTGTATAGTTTTATTCAGTCCAGCTCACACACTATGCAATTTTTCCTAGCTTCTGGATCACCTATAATTAGTTTGGGGGCTCTTTGTAATAGCCCAAAGGAATAATAATTGTTCCATTTTTAATTATACAGGAGATCAATTGTCAATTTGCACATGCACATATATCACCTGACTGCAGCAGCCTTGCATATATAACTCAGCTATAAAAGGTCAAACTCAATAGCCAGGCAAACCCATCACCTCTGCCAGCTTCAAGCACAGCACTTTCCAATGTATTCAGTCAACTGGCACATTGCGCTGTGAGTTATCAAGTGCTAAGTGATAAAACGATGTACAGGCAAACATGACCATACTTTATATTGTATTAAATTTTACCAGTATTTATTGGGCCAAAAAAGATGAACATTTTTCCTAGGTATTGGCTGTTTGGCCAATTATATCTGAAGAATAGATCTTTTGCTCATTAGCAATTACAGAAGCCTATAGTAAGTTCTGAACAATAGAGTTGTTGTTTCTTTTTGTGTTTTGTTTTTAATTTGTTTATTTAATGGGAAACAGGCCATGATCCTTCTGTAATACTAAAATGTTCCCTTTAAGTGGAGAATATTCTTTATAGCTGAGAAAGTGGTACTTTTCCAATTAACAAAGCCTAATTAGGAACTCTATATACAGATGTGAACATTTTTTTCCCCAGTTAGATTTTTCTTGTTTCTAGGGTTTTATTTTTAATTTACCCTCACAGTGTGCCAATTACTGATTTTGAAATGTACATTAATTAGCAGATTATGCTTCACAGTGCATTATGCCTCATCTGGCCATATCTGGCATAGTTTCCTGAACTCATCTTGTTGTGTTGAGATGATATCCCAGGTGGTCTGGCAACAGCACCTTATTTAAGACCAAACTGTCAAATGGAATTATTCCTCCAACACACACACATACACACATGCAACATTATTGTGTATGAGAAGTGAAACATTTTGTGATTTATTTCTATATTTTCACTTCAAAATGAATTACAAGGTATGTAAAGATTTTGTTCTTTAGATATCAAAGATGTCAAAAAAAGTGTACATTTTTATGTTACTTAAAGAAGGCGGGGGGGAACAGCATTAGTTGGAAATTCACTTTCCATCTGACTTGTGCCAGTGATGCATGCTGAGGGAAGAGAACACAGTGATCTAAAAGTGACATCTTTCAGATTTTGGTGAGTTTGCTAACAAGCTAAACCCCACCTCGGATTGCTATATCACTCAGTTGGTTATCAATTTAAAGTCAACAAAATGGATATGATACTGCACAATGACACAAAAACAAGTCTCAACAGCAAACCCACTGTGTGTAACAAAGAAAAGAAACAAAAAAAAAATGGCAATCAGAGAAAAGTTTTCCAGTAATAAACCAGTGATGTACAAAGTATGAGAACTCCAAGTTGTAGAGAAGCTCTCTCATCAAGTTAAAGAAACAATAGGACATACAAATCCTGAATATTTCCCTCTGAGCGCCATTTTTGGATTATGCAGAATACATATATTAGATTATATGTATGTACATACATACACACACAAATACATACATGCTCTCCTGACCTTCCTATTTGGCTAAATGGAAGGAGGCATATGCAAAGTCTCATAGAATCCTTACACTATTTCAAATATTTATTAGTTGCACAGTATGAGTAGTTCTCTCACGTCAAAGTAGAATGACTTATCTCCTAATATGGGAATGATCACACACTCACTCACACAGACACACACACTATTTCATTTTACAGGTGGATAATTTTGTCAAACTAGTTGGGATCTGTCTTGCAACATATTGAGAGGAACTCTTTAAATTGCTTGTCAGTCATGATTAGTGCCAACACTAACCACTCAATTAGCAAACTAACAACATTAGCCTCCCAACGAGATGCCTAATAAACTATTTAAGCAGCTCCCCAGGTCTCTCTGTAAACAAGAGGAAATCTTTCACAGTTCCATTGGGTGTCTCACACATACCACTTTTACTGCAGCATTCAGGCTTATGTTTATGATTCATGGGGCTATCCAATCCCGATTAGTCTCAAGACACTACTGCATACAGTGGAGGAGGGAGGGGGAGGCATGTGGCCTTCCAGATGATGCAGGACTGAAAATCCCATGAACTTCAGCAAACATGGCCAATGATGTTGGATATGAAGTCCAACAATATGTGAAGGGCCACAGTTCCTCACCCCTGGTTTATAGTACTAGCTACAACAGAGTAGAAGTAGACAAGCGGCACCAGGCAAGGCAGTAATCTAAAAACCATCAGCCTATACCTTTTTTTCTCACCTTCTTTCTACAGAATCAGTACCAGTTCACAGGCTTTCTTAGTAATGAAACAACTGAAGCTGAGTCCAAACAAAATAACTAAAGGTGAATCCAGAGTATCATCATTGGCAGGTCTGGTCACCCGGATATAGTGACTAGGGTTCCTGGATCTCAGAACTTTGCTCCCATGTCTCTAGTTCTCTGAACAAGGATGAAGAAACTTAGGGCAAGAAGGCTACATTGAAAAGTGTGTGTGTTTGTATCTCTCTCTTTTTGTGTGTGCATGCACACATATATGTTTCTCATTTATTATGTTTCATTTTTTTAAAAAAAAATGTATGATATGCTGTTTGCAACTATGAATGGTGCTTCACAGTTTCATCTTAATGACATCACTGGGGGCTGCCACTTGTAATATTACTTTTGTAACATCTCCAAGGCCCATATCCTGTGACACCTAAAGGTGTCATCCTTAGGTGCTGAAATTTCAGGGCCTTTCCGCACTACACAGTTATAGTGCTATTATTCCATTTTCAATATCCTGTGGAATTCTGGGGTTCATAGTTTACTGAGGCCAAAGAGCTCTCTGGCTGAGAATTCCAAATGCTCCTCCCTAAACTCCAAACCCCAGGATTCCATTGGATGTTGAAAGCGGAATAATAGCACTATAACAGTATAGTGCAGAAAGGCCCTCAGAGCCTGAGCTACACCTGACCATCTGTGACAAAAACATGCTTGCTAGATCTAATTGAGGTTTTCTTCAGTTAACACTGCAAAGAAATGTATAGTAGTCAATGCAAGAATTCATTCATTGTATCAGTTCTCTTGGTGTGCCACTCATGCACACATTGTAACTGTATGGAGATTACTGAGACATGACAACAATTTCCTAGGGTTAGGGTTCCCTGAGTCTTAGGGTTTGGGCTCCATTCTCTGGTCTTTGGGGCAATCGGGAGGAATCTCAGAGCAAGAGCACTGTCTTGAAAAGTGAATATATGAATGTTTGCATGTGTTCCCCCATTTGTTATGCCCGATGATGATGATGATGATGATTGTTTGAATAACATATTTTCTGCTACTTCAGTTGATAGTTAAGGAATCATGCTTGATGACATCACCAGAATGTAATATCATCCTTATAACATTATCAGCGCATTGCAGTGTGCTGAAATATCACAGCCTGCACAATCTTGACCCGGCAACCAAAGAGAAGATTCTCATCATTGGCTACCTGGTAAAATAAATGCCACACAGATTAGCAGGGTAATTCTATGTATGAACTGGAATTCATACATACATGCTTTGGGAGAAATTGCATACCAAGTCAATTTCCTCAGCCAATGTCCAATAATGATCAGAGATTAGCTGAAAAATTATCTATAAGCATAGTTTCTTCCAAACACACTTTGACTATTTTATGTTATGTGTCCTATCTGACAAGTTGTCATTGTTGTTGTTGTTACTGTTCATTTAGATCCTGCCTTTTCTCAATATGAGAATCTAAGAAGCTAACAACATATTTAAAAACAATACAGATTAAAAACTATATCAGCTCTTTAGTAAAGGTATAAGTATAAAAGTCCTTTTAAAAATAATGTATAAGATTAAACAAATTAAAATTAATTAAAAGATCATAAAGGCTAAGGGCTGAATCCAGGAGCATACCTAAACAGTGGACCTGAGGCTTCAGGGAAAGTGTAACTCCATTCAGCACAGACTGAATCCTTATTGATTGATTCACTATTCAACTGACCTGGAACACCTCTGTCTTGTCTGGATGAAGTTTAAGTGTTTCTTCTCATAGAGTCCACTGCTAATGAAAGGCACTGGTTTATGACTGAAGCAGTTTGCTTTAATTGAGGTGGAAAGGAATGCTAAAAGTTGGGTGTCATGAACATACAGATGGCACCAGGCCTTTACAAGGGAGGTAACTAAGGCATGAATTACTGTGGTCAGATATGAATGAGTACAGCTGGGGCTCTAGCATTAACTGTGCAAATGCACTTCTGGTCACCACTGAAACCCAGGCCTCTGACACCTGTTTTGCACCAAACTGATAATTATTTGACATTGTACCCCCTTCCCCAAATCTTATTGTCAGATAGTTATCACTTTACTGAAAGGTAGTATACTGACTTTATTGAATCAGATGCATCACATCATATGATGATGATGATGATGATACCACCCTCACTCTCAAAGACAGAAATTCCTTTTTTTCCATTTGAACTCAAGTCTTGTGATATCCATTCCCTAAGAGTGAGAGGGTCACATAGGCTAAGCAGATTAAGAGCCTTTGTTTCTTAACACCAAAGTAAGAAAGGGAGCTTCCTCCTCGATTTGCAACTGTTAATTACATTCCTTGTTTAAAGTAACAGACTCTGTGAAGTGAGCAAACAGCTAAGATCCTGTTAGTTGAACTTCTCGTGCTATCTGAAAACGATGAACAGTTTGGGACATTTTGGACATGTTGATAGATGCCAGACATAGTGGATGTGCTTTAAACTAGGTGTTAATAGGTTTCTGAATGGTTTACACATGGAAACCCACCTGTTTAGTGTATATAAGGTGAGTGCTGGGAAATGTGTTTTGTCTCGCAATTTGCACCTCCACAAAATGTGTACCTAGTTCTGCTGCAGAAATTAACCTTGTCTTAACTCCTTACTCACATTGCTCTGCTAATTTGGACCACACTGTTGGGTAATAGATCTCACTCTTATGACAATCAGAAGGATTTCAGTACTACAAAGGCAAACAAATTTATCATGTTATGAGCTTTTGTAGGCAAATACTTCCTGTATGAGATGTGTGGCTTATAACATTGATTGTAATATATTTACATTTAGTGTATTGCAATATACACTGTGATTGTGATCAAACATGTTTATTCCATTGACAGAACTGTTTCCATCAGCAGAACTTGCAGGAAAATACCACTCTCCTCTCTATGCTTTTCATAACCCTCGAAGGCTGAACTGGTGGGTTAGGAAACCTTCTGCAGCAGATTTCCAATGGGTCACGGAGTTTGCAGGTGGGAGAGGAAGAAAGACTTTATTAAGGCCTATGAGAATAAGTTTACCTGAATTAGTGAAACTAATTTAAAATGGCTACCTATCCATACAGAGCTGTTGAATGGGTCTTCAACTGTAGATCCTTTCTAGGCTGGCAGAAGTGTGATCTCCTAAGAGACGCCACAATTCCAAGCTCTATATATTTGCTTCACTTGCACTTTACATTTTTGGGGGGGAGAAAATCACACATGCACCTGGAAACATTATTCCATTTTCAAATAATAGCCCTCAAATGACAGGTATCATCTTCATATTTAATATGATCAGGAAGAAAGTGGTAACTTAGAAGTCAGCTGTAGCTCAAGTAATACAAGAGACAGTGCAGGGGAAAAGATGATAAGCAGATGTGAGCAAAGACAGTAAAGAAACCTGTCACCACTTTGAGTAGCCAAGTGTCTCACCCAACCCCATCTCAAGCCCTCTCAAATTGCAAAAAGTCCACCAATTCAATTAAATTATTCAGTCCAGGACCTCAGAGATACCATGGCATGTTTCCCAAATATGACAGCAGCACTGTTTAATGGACCCTATGGACATGTTCCAGCCAACATTATTATACTGTAGTCCCAGCAATTTTAGAAGAAAAGCAAAATGTGTGTTTAAATCACTTCCACTGACAACAATGAGCTTCAAAGTCCTTTCCTACAAATAGACTGTGTTCTTGTCACCTAACATGATTCAAAAACATATGGACGAAAAATACTGTACTACCCCGCCCCCCCTTTTTTTTCTGAGCAAGACCAACTTCTCATAGCCAATAGCTTTTAAGAACTTGGATTTTCTGTCCTCCCTCTGCACTGAAGGAATATGCACTATTTCATTTCTCAACACATGCATTGATATAAGCCCATTTTATTCATTCATATATATATGTGTGTGTGTGTGTGTGAGAGAGAGAGAGAGAGAGAGAGAGAGAGAGAGAGAGTGAACAGCACATATTTTTCCAGAAGATATGTCTAGTACCAAAACTTTTATTGCCACCAAAAAGGCCCAGCCCATTCCACCCAGCTTTTCTTTTTAGGGGTTGGAGTCAATATGATCTACAAGTTCTAACTCTGATTTCCACGGAGTAGAAAGCTTTGCCTTGCATGTATTAATTCAGCAATCATTGTTCCACCCTGCCCTTGCTCTTCACAATTGCTAGAGCTAATTCCTGTGCCACCCTGCCAAGTTTAGGGGAGAAGGCCCTTCTTTGTAACTCTTTGACATTCTGCTTCAATAATATACGGAGAAAAGAACTGGCAAAGCCAATGACAATATTGACCTGTGTGAAATTGGAAGAGAGCTAAACCATTGCTCAACTTACATGGAACTTCTTTCCATCCATTACTAAAGCAGCATGGGTGGAAAAAAAATTGTGAGGCCCTCATGCTGCTGTTGTAATATATGAAATTGGTTCTAAGGAAGATTACTATGGTAGGGACTATCCATGATACCGATGTACTGGCTGTTTGTTTATTACATTTATATCCCACATCTCTTCCAGTTAGCACAAGGCAATATACATGGATCACTTCCTCTTCACTTGTAATAATGGGGTTTCCCATTATTCAGGTTTCAGTGCTGAAGGGGGATAGTTCTCTCTTCAGGCATATAAAGGGCTAATGAACTATTAGGGTTAGTATCAGGTCACAAGAGATAGGTGATCAATCAAGGGGAGAAAGGTGAGAATCTTCGAGATGCTTCAATGGAGAAGTTATAAAATCCTTGAGAAACCATGCAGTAGAGGGAGAACAAAGGGGACATCCAAAACATCAACAAAAGGGCATAGATGCTGGGTAGACCATCTCTGGCCCTGCCCTTGCAGAGCATCTCAGAAAGTGACCAACTTGCTGTGAGTAACTTAGAATAAGTCTAGTTAGTTGTGCTAAGTCTTTTATTATATTGGAAGTTGGGTTGATCTGGAGAATATACCTGTTTTTATAACTACTTGTATCTCAAGCTTACCTGAGGTGGGGACCCCCTTCTGAGTAATATTTTCTTGTTTACTTATGGGCCTTAAAATAAATACTTGTCTGAAAAACCTCTGTTTCCACTCCATTCCCGTGCCATTCCTTGGCACATGCTTAGATAGGATTTCTCTCACTCAAAAGGGGGAAGTGAAGGAAGTGAAGGGAAAGAACCTTAAGCATAGAGATTGGCAACTCACAGAGCAGAGTCCCACTGTGCTGCTTAGTTAATTCAGAATTCAGTGGGTGGTGGCAGTAGAATTAAGCGATTTGGGGAAAATTCCTGGCTCCTGTTCAAGGCAGAAGGAAGCATTGAGTGGCAGGGGGTCCCTTATTTTCCCCTTTTAAATCCCCACACCACTATGTTCCTACAACAAACTTCTGAGAGAAGCTGAGAGAGAGTGACTGGGCTGGGAACACCCATTAAGTTTTGTGGCTCAATCTGAACTTCAAGTCTCACTCCAAAATCCTAAGTACTACAGCACACTGTGTTTCTCTCATACACATACTAGGAAATTCTGTCCTCATATAAAGGATAGGAGAGAAAATTATAACATCGACACAATATGGACTCAGTTGACTATGGCTGCTATTTTTGAGCATGAGAGCTATGAATGGTTCATTTGGTTAAACAACAAATAAATATACATGTCTTCAGGCATTTCAGAAAAACATTTCTTGAGTCCAGAATGCCAGGAAGGGATATAGGGGTTTGAAGGAGAGGAGAGTTGTTTCCTGCAGGGGAAAAAAATGTTGAAACAAGAAATGCATTAGCATCTTTATTACAAATGTAATTGATTTTCTTTTATTTGTGATTGGGGAAAGGGTCATCCATTTAAATATACCACTGTAAAATTTGCAATTCAAATTTCATTTCCTGCCGGAATGTAGAAGAAACAGTTTACATAAATAGTATCCATTAATCATTAAAAGGAAAGGTTAGGTGTAAATTAGGCTGCTATTATTCCCCCTCCCCCCTGATTATGGATGGCATTGCCATGAATTTGCTTTTCAAGGATCAGAAATCGGGTTCTTTTTGTTGAAACAAATAGCCCATTTTGATAGAGAGAGGGAAATTTCAAGCTAGCAAAGTGCATTCTTTGACCCCAGGGAGCAAATTCAACATTCAACAGTTCATTCTTTTGTACATAACTGTGAAAGCAAAGTCTCTCACTTGCACTGTGCCTTTTATATTAAAAACTGCAGCCTGGACATCGATTGACAGGCCCAGACAGTAGTTTTGCATTTCTAAACACTTTTGAAATCTCTTGCCATTGGTTTTCTTAACAGGGAGAAAGGGAGTAAGTCTGAAGGAACAAGCAGCAGAAATAAGTGGACAACAATCTGTTCATATCAATTTAAATTCTTCCTGCCTCTTTAATTTATTCTTGTAAGGGGTTACTAGTACACAAAGAGGAGAGAAATGTTTTCCCTAGGTTTACAAAGTGGGCAAGTGACTGAGGCCATTTCCACACTACACTGTTATAGTGCTATTATTCCACTTGCAGCATCCTATGGAATCCTGGGGCTTGTAGTTTAGGGAGGGGCATTTAGAATTCTCGGCCAGAGAGCCCTTTGGCCTCAGTGAACTACAAAGCCAAGAATTCCACAGGATGTTGAAAGTGGAATAACAGCACTGTAACAGTTGCCCTTTTCGCACCCAGTTTCTTTTGCGAGAGGGCCCCTTGAGTGTCACGTAAATGGGAGCGGTGGTCCATACAACGCACTCCCATTTACGCGACGCTCACAAGTCTGACTCGAACTGCACACGCATTTTTTTATTTTCGGCTTCAAGCTGAAAATGCTGCGTGGTCGCGCAAGGCTCCTGGGGCCCGCGCGCGCTTACCTGCCCTGCGGTACGTCATCCCAGGCGCGCCAGTCGTGCTTCCTCCCCCAGCGCAGCCTACAGCTCCCAGGCTGCACTGCGGAAGGAAGGGGAGGGGCGCTCGCGCGACCAGGAAGCCAGTTGCAGGGCGAAGGAGCAGCGAAGAGAGTGCCTCGTGCAAGAGCCTGCTTCCGCGAACGGCACCCCTCACCTCCACGATAAGGTAACGTGTGGAAAGGGTAATCATAGTGCAGAAATGGCCTGAGAAAAGTCTGTTCTTTAAGAGCATGAAGAAATTTCTCAGGCATTCATTTCAGAGGCACTTACATATACCAACTGTTGCTTTTTGCAGGGGTGGGTAGAATGCAACCCATGTGGCTTTTTCAGCCCATTCTGTAACCACTCCGATCTCATATTTGGAAAATAGAAATCAAACCAGAACTGATTAACTGCTGCTCCTAGGGGCCTTCAGAAATGGTAGATACCCCCAAACATTCCCAGGATCCTGAAAATAGAGGAGAAAATATCAGAAATGAAAAACAGAGATTATCCTGGGTTTTGGTTGGTTTTCAAGGATGGGGCCTGTGATGGGGGAAAAAAGTAGGCCCACGCACTGCCTGCAGTTGCCCATACTTTTCTTATTGCCTGACAGAAGACTTGTCAATAGGCTATAGTAATGAAAGGGGGGTTGTTTATGGTAAAGAAAAAACATTGTAGTTTATATATGGTAAGGTAAAAATGTTACTTCACTAATTTTCTTCTTGTAGCAATGAGTAATTTTAGCAATGTTCTTTCCACTGTGAGAAAAATCTTTGAAAACTTAAAGGTTTGGAAGACCATGCACAATCTGGGATTTATTATCTGGAAAATTAACACGTGTTTGTTTTGTGCAGAAAACAGACTTATTAATATTGCTTTATAACAACAATATTAATTCTGTACAGAAAAAGCTATTTCCTATGCAGAAGAGAGTATTGTGTGTGTGTGTGCGCGCGCACACACGCACACACACACACACGCATGCAAATTTTGTGTAAAATAAATCCCCAATTGCAGCACTTTCTATACAGGAAACAACTCTTTCTGTGCAAAAAATAATTTTTCTGTGCAAGGACATTATTATCTGTGTGGAAAGCAATTTCAGGTGCAGAAAAGGCTATTCTATTTACAAAGCAACTACATGCAAATTTTGCACAATTTCCTGAGCTGCAAAGATTCTCCTCAGTCCAGGATTCTTCTCATCAGAATTTCTCAACACTTCAGAAACATGTTTTATTTATTTATTTTAATATTTTCTAATATTCTTTCCATCTCTATACAACAGAAACATCCACTGTCAAGACCAACATTGCTAGCGGCAAGAATATTGTTAGCTCAAACTTGGAAAAGGACAAAAGCACCAACAATTAAAGAATGTCACTAAAGTCTCTGACAAATTGACAAATTAACATAGGTTCTAAAGGATAAGCAAACTGAAGATTTTCTGAAAGATTCAAAACCGTTTATAGACCTTTTGAACGATTAAAAAAAATAAAAATGTAACAATGTATGGCTATGGCTATTAGCAATTAGCAGGATTATTTAGCTGGATCAGTTATGGTAGAATGGAGAAAGAGAGAGAGAGGGAGGGAGGGAGGGAGAATATATATAAACATATCATTTGTCTTTTCATTTCTGTTTGGATGAGGGTTGTCAGAATCCAACAGTATTTAGTTATAGGTCTTTCCCGCTTTTATTTTCTCTCTTTTTCTTTGTTCTGTCTTCTCTTTTTTTTATGCATGTTACTTTGTTAGGGACTTAGATTGTTAGAGTTAAAAAATAAAGCCAGTGTTACCATAGGATAAGCCAATGTCTAGTAGAGGTGGCAGGAAGGTTTTATACTTTACTATCATTTTGTCCCCAACCACAGAAAGCAGGTGAGGCCAATTGTTACACTTCTGTATGAAGTATGAGTTAAAATTACTACCTATCATGGGGAGTTCAGACACTGAAAATCAAACACTACTATTCAACTGTGCTATGTTTGTACACACATGTGCATATATTATCACCTCATTTACACATCACTAGTAGAATCTAACATGCCACTGTTACCCTGATTCCTGGGGGTCCCAAGAGGAACACCTAAATGCGCTCTCGATTTTATAAGTTGGGGAAATTAGCCAAGAGCACAGCCTAGCAATGCGAGAGGCAGGGTAACGTAGCGAGATCTTGAACCCTATGTTTACGGGGTCAGGCCGAGTCAAAGAGCACACAGAAGTTGAAATAATAAATGTTGTTTTATTAAAACACAATCAAACAGTGTATGCGGCACACTCACACAAGATAACTAAAGAAATAAAGGTTGGAGTGGGATAGAGGGATTTTTAGAGGAGTTGTTGGTTTGGGTGATACTTCACCTGTCCTGAAGCCTGGTTAGAAGCAGAGAAGCTGGGGAGCGTGGATCTCAGCACATGGAGCTGAGGAGAAGGCTTGCTGGACAAAGCAACAGCAAGGCGGAATGGAAGCCTAGAGAGATCCGAGGAAGCGCTCAAAGTCAGGGGTTCTTATAGGGAAAATTGTCACCTTAGGCTAGTTCGTACTTGGGGAAAACAATGAGTTTGGGGCTGGAGACAAAGCCTCCGGAAGGTCAGAATTTGAATGTTTGAGTTATAGCCAAATTGTCAATAGGATAGCCAGTATGCAAACACGGAGTACTTGAGCGTTGTATAGCTCGATCGTCAAGCTGCCAGCGCAGGGCAGAGGATCTTTTGAAAGTTGCGTGCATACTTAATGAAGGTACTTGCCTTGAGGTCTCCTGAAGCTGCTAGTCGGCTATTTCTGGCCTGCCTGTATTGTGTTGGAATATTACAGCGATTATCGGCTGAGCCTGTATGGGTGCTTGTCCGGGGGCCTTGCAAGCATGTGGAGGGGAATGGGTATGTGAGGCCGAATTACTGATATCAAAAGATATCTTTTTATATCCCCCAAGCTCGGGCTGGCCAGGGCAGTAACACCACTATCTATAAATAGATCCTTCTGGTTGGTTACACTAGTGTGACAGATGATTGGCAGAGTGTGATGCCATGTGAGGAATCAACATAAGCACAATCTATGTAAAGTAAGGTTCTGGTCTTTACCTAATTGATTTTAGTGTGATAAGAACTCACATATACAGTTCTTCATCCACATTTGTGGGTTTTACTTTTGTGGATTTGATTATTCTCAGGGTGGGCTTGCCTCCCCCCATCTCCACCTCCCATTCCCTGGCCTTTTGCCTAGGACAGGGATGGGGAAAGATCATCCATTCCCTCGGTCTGTTGCCTGCTAGGGCACACCGGCAGCAGGGGCAGGAGCTCCCCGGTGATGGCACACTGGCAGTAGCCAGCAGGGGTGTGCAGAGGGGGCAATCGCCCGTTCTTTGCATGCCCTCTGCCACCACCACCAGTGCGGGCACTCCAAAGGTGGCCTGCAAGGTCATGCAGAGTGAGTGATCGCCCGTTCTCTGCATTCCCTGGGCCACCGCCAGTGTGATCAGGCTCACCATCAACCCGCCCACAGCTCCTGTGTGATCGCCCCAGTGGCAGGGGGAGAGAGATGTCAAGCAGGGAGGAAAAGATCTTTTCCACTCACTAGCCATCTGCCCACCTGCAGCTCCAGGTGCAATCGCCCCAGTGGAAGGGTGGGGAGATGGTGAGTGGGGAGGAAAGATTTTTCTCCCCTTCCCATCTCCTGCCCACTGCCAGCTTGGGCACGTGCGCAGCGGCCTGGAGAAGAGTGCAGGGAAGGAGGAGTGCTCAGCAGGGGGGGAGTTATTTGAGGTTATTCCACTTTCACAGGGGTTCTCTGCACATATCCCCCATAAATGTGGAGGGCCTACTGTATCTTCAACTCCCCTGTGACTGCTGGCATCCTCCAGAGAGTTCTTATTTGCTCCCGAGGGCTCACCTGGTGAAACAGATCAGATGAGTTTCTCATTACTCCAGGTTTGCTTCTAGGGCTAGATCCACTGAAGACATGGATGAGAAAATCCACCAGTTTGGTTCTCTTCTTCATTTGATTGTTTGTATGTTTATTTGTTTGTTTGTTTTTGGCTTACAAGTTTTTTCCACTGCACATATGAAGACATTTGCAAATGTTGGCATAGTCCACCCACCCACCCCCCCCAAAAATGTAGTGAAATGAAATTCACTGCACTTGCAACAACCAAACTGGATAAGTGCAATTATTTCCAGCAGGAAGGAAACCATGTTATGCTGTCTGGAAAATAAGTCTTAAAAATGTGCAGTCTTTGGTGGAGGAGCTACCCCAATTTACTAATAACCATGGTTGAATATACATGGATTCAATCCTACCCTTGTAATACGTGGTGCTCAAATGCCCTGGATTTGGATCACTGAATCTCAATTTCAGTTTCTCCAGTTTTTTAAAACTCATTAGCTCCACTCTGGTTATGAAGAAATTTGTGGATTTTATTAGTTTATTTATTTTTATCAAAAATCAACCAAAATTCTCAGCCATTCCTACTGTAAAACACACATCGAAATTAGTAGCTCCAATCACCAGTTCTCATATACTGAGGACTATTTTCATATATCATAAGAAAAAGCTGGTTGATTCAGCTGAAATTGTAATATGGTAGGTGAAACTCTAGCCTGACTCAGGAATTCATTTTCTGGCTAAACTGAAAATGTGAAGAGGGAGAGCATGCTAACTAAGGCCATTTCTGCCCTACACTGTTATAGTGCTACTATTCTACTTTCAACATTCTGTGGAATTCTGGGGTTTGTAGTTTACTGAAGCCAAAGAGCTTTCTGGTTCAGATTTCTAAATGCCCCTCCCTAAACTACAAACCCCAGGATTCCATAGGATGTTGAAAGTGAAATAATAGCACTATAACAGTGTAGTGCAGAAATGGCCTCAGTCCTACTGTCTAATTGCTCTTCTCAAGTGGCTAGCAAGAGTCTGGACATAGTTTCTGCTATATAGGAATGCTTGTGATGTTGCTCTCCACATACAGGCAACAAAAATAGAGAACTGGCTTTCCCCCCTCTCAAACCTTTGGTTTAATTATCTAATGAATGTCTGAACAGGGCATCTACCATATTCCAATCAGTAACAACTGAGCTGATCTAAAATTTATAGCCTAAAGGTTTAGATACTGAGAGAACGACACCTGCCCTCAAGCAAACAAATAAATGATTTTAATTTGTGATGAGATGAGGCTAGTAAAATTACATCTCAAATCATATTAGCCCCGTTCAGGTGTTGCTCACTATGCTTTCATGGATTAGGGGAGCCTACCCTCTCCATTGTGATTTTCTTCACACAGAAAATGATGTTCCTATAGAAGAGAAATTCCTGCTTGTATTGAGGTTCTCCCCATAATCAAGAACCGTAGACATTGGTCATGTGGAAAACCTTCACGCAAACAGGAACTTCTCTATAGATTCATTGCTTTCCATATAAGAAAAGTGATAACAGAGCAGTCTCAGACTCTGCTTCCATTTTTGGGGAAATGCAGCTAGTACTACTTAAACAGTGCTATCATCTTTAAATGGTGATGGCCCAGTTTTTTTAAAGAAAGAAATGACAATATGCTTCTCCTCTTTGCCCTCTGATTATCTTGGTGGGGTGAGAGAGAGAGAAACAGTAATTCTATTTAAAACCTTGTGAGCTAGTAAGAGACAAAATATTTTTCCTCCTTCAGAATCCTTGGAACTGTTATGTAAGCTTTGATGTGATGTCTTGGCACACATCCAGCTGCTGTTCTTCAGACTCTGCTTCAAAAATGTACAAGGACCTGGAAAGCAGCACAGCAGGGCAGCTGAGCCTCTCCGTTTCAGCAAATTAGCATATTCATTGGGCACAATAAATAATTAATACACCACTTGCATGAAAACATATGGATTAAATTACATCTCTGATCATACTTACTCAGAAAGGAGTAATACACATTTGGCTCCATTATTTATTGCATAAAGCTTACTTAAACCAGAAGTGCTAATGGTAATTCAACTGAATGTCTCTCACTTGTGCCCACAAATCCATAATTCACATTTTTTAAAAAAAGATGCCATAGCAGATGGTAAATTAAAGATAAGATTTCCTTCTATTCGACATCTCTGGAAGTTGTGAAAGTTCTTTCCTGAGAAGAGTCATTTTCAAATGCATATTTTTCCCAGGCAACTTGGATGGTCAAGGAAAATATCAATTTAATAATGATTAATCTGAAATAATTATAGAAGCAGTATGAATATTATTCAAGTGTTAGGGATATGGTTGAAGGAAAACTCACAGGCTGAGAGGACTTGAAGACCTATAATCCCCAACCATGACTAGTAATTGGAAATGATAGGACTTGGAGTCAGACAACTTCTGGGGATTCAAGTTGGGAAATACTGACCTAGGATTTGGTAAAGGAAAATTCCTTTGTCTCTTTCATCTCTTCCTTGTTTAGACAGTGCCAAAATTTCAAGGACATTCCATTGCCCTTCCATTGGCTGGAAAAATATGGTGTGTGCCATTTTCCAATTATAAAACTTTACAGTCCGTACTTTAAAGTGTCATAATATCTGTTTGAACTTGCATAACTATTTGCAAGTTAAAATCAAAGGACAGTAACCTGTAGAACTAGCAAACAGTAAGGTATGGTGTTGTTACCCTGATTTCTGTGGGTCCTGGGAGGGACACCTCAATGTGCTCAAAACAATGGGGAATGGGAATTAGCTAGAGCACTAGTTAGCAATGCGAGAGGCAGGACAACGTAGCGAGATCTTGAACCCAATGTCTACAGGGTCAGGCCGAGTCAATGAGCAAGCAGAAGTAAATAATAATAGTTGTTTTATTGATGTACAGTCAAACACGTGTATGCAACACACTCATACAAAGAGCTATAGAAATAAAGGTAGGAGTTGGATAGGGGATTTTAAGAGGAGGCCTGTCCTGAAGCCCGGGTAGTCTGAAGACGAAGTCCGTGGAGGTAAGGATTCTCAGCACGAGGAGCTGAGGGGAAAGATCGCTGGACGAAGCGACAGCAAGGTGGGATGCAAGCCAAGAGCGATCCAACAAGACGCTCAAAGTCAGGGGTTCTTATGGGGGAAAATGTGGCTGCAGGCTAGTCCGTTCTTGGGGATAACAATGAGTTTTGGGCTGGAGAAAAAGCCTCCAAAAGGTCAGTACTTTCGATGATTGAATTATGACAGAATTGTCAATAGAGTATCCAGTATGCAAACACGAAGTGCTTGAGAGTTGTACAGTCCGCTCATCAAACTGCCTGCTCGGGGCAGGGGATCTTTTGTAAACAACGTGCATACATAATGTGATCTTAAAAGGTACTTGCCTTGAGGTCTCCTAAAGCGGCAGTCTGGCTATTTCTGGCCTGCCTGGATTTGTTTGCGTGCCTGTATGCGTGCTTGTCCAGGCGCCTAGCAAGCACATGGAGAGGAATGGGTAAAGAAGACCAAATTTTTGATATCAAATGATATCTAATATACCACAATCTCAGGCTAGAAACTGCAGTAACAGTGTCTCACTTTTCTAAAACAACTGCCAAAAGAATTCAGGCAGATAACTCTTTTGGGGCTAAGCACATGGGATAGCTGCTTTAAAAGTCAGGATACAACACAAAGTGAACTCTTTACACCACTGACATGGAAGCCTCTGGCCTCCACTGGTATCAGCCTCCAAATATAAACACAGTAAAAAGACCTTCGGAAATAAAAAAAACTAAACTAAACTAAAGAACAGGAATGTCAGGAGCAATACAAGGGCATTTTTCTTTCAGGAGAAAGTAGCATCAGGAGGGTAAAAGAGTTAGAGTAAAGAAAAGCATTCCCTCCTCCCTTGATTTGGAAAAATGTGAAGAAGGAATGCCAGGGATTTTTTTTTTTAAGGAAAGGTTATATCTTATAGGGGATATCTTTTTTTGGCCCCCTGGTACATTTTCTTCTGCTACATGGCTTGGAAAGTCATGGGAAGAACACATAGTAACTAACAGAAAAATGGCAGACATTTTTACTCTGAAAGAAGCCTTCTAAATTCAATGGGATTGACCTCCAAGTAATATCTTGATGTTATTAGGAATGTGCATGTCTAAATTAGTCATTCCTACAGGAGAGGACATATAATTTGGGGGAAAAAATCTCGGAAAAAAATTCAAAAAATTCTGCAGTTTTAGATGTTCTCACAGGGATCAAAATGTCTCCCTTCCTCAATCACCTTTTTCCTGCCATGTAGTGGTCAATGGGAGGGGACCAGGTGAAAGCTGGTGAAAGCAGGTGAAAGCAAGAAGAGTAATCTATCCATGGCTATCATAGTCACTGACAGACAGGCTTAGCTATCCTTCCACCCCTCTCACCAACACAACTACAGAGGACAGGAGGGGGAGGAAGAGGAGGATGAGCGAGCAACAAAAATCTCTTCTTGAGAGCTATTGTAGCCAGTGACAGACAAGCATCCATTGGCTACTGTCCCCACATCCCACTCCCTCCCCTACAACCATACAATGGCCATGTGAGCAGGAGGGGACAGGAGGGCAACCAAATGACAATGATTGCTTACCAAAACCAGTGAACATCAATGGAGTAATTCTTCATGACCTTCCAGGGGTCTTGCATTGGTCCTGAAGGATTTTTTTTTCACAATATGTGGTCAATTCTCTCTGTTTGCCTCTTTCTACTATCATCCACTACATGGCCATGGGCTGGGGAAGAAAAAGGGTGAGTCGGGGGCCCTTTCTGCAGCTTACTTTTTTTGGCGCTGGGGTGCAGGGATCGCACAAGCAGCCTCCAGCGAGAGGCTCTCGTGTCCCTGCTGCATCAGTTCCACACGAGCTGCCTGCTTCCGAGCAGGCAGCGCAAGAGCCCTGCCTCTTCCTTCTGCAGTGCAGCCTGGGAGTTTCCCTGGCTGCGCTGGGGCAGGAAGCACAACCGCCATGGCTCTGGAGGCTCTGCATGCACAGCAAGTGCGCGCAGGACCCTGAAGCAATGTGCGATTGCACACCATTTTCAGCTGAAAGCCGAAAATGAGAAAGTGCACCAGCAGCGCCTGCCCTACCCTGGAGCATCACGCGATTGTGAGTGCGTCATGCAGATCGCTCCTCACAATCATGTAACACTCCAGGCATTCTTTCGTATGGCAAATGCCATGCGAAAGGGGCTCGGGTTAGGGTGCCTTGAAATGTAGACTTTGCGTCTACTCAAGAACTAGGAAGAATATGTAAAGAGGACTTGAGAAGGATTGTCCTCATCAGTATTTCTAGATACTCCATAAGCCCTTCTCTCATTTTGTTTTCCCTCAAGTCTTCAAATATCCTTTTCATCTCCAGATGCTACGCAAGATTAGTTGTACATCAGCCCACATCAGTCTGCCAGACTGCCTAGCAACTGTCTGTAAATGTACATAGGAATAGGACGCCTTAAGAGTTTGATTTGCAGTGGTAGTAGTTTAAATGTCAGGGATAATAAGTGAACATGTCTTCTCAAACATGAATTTTCTGCATGGTGTCAGGAGCCACTTTCTTTCACTTCTCTCTCAGTCTCCGATCCAAGGTTGCCCGAAAAATAGACACAATGAAGGAACTGCAAAAGAAGAATATGCTGGGGCCAGACAGTACCTTCTCTCTTGATTCTGCTTGAACTCCTTTCCCTAATCAGTTCCCTTTTCTTGGGAGACAGAACTAGGTGTGCTGTAAAACCTGTCCTTAAAAATACCCTGCTGCCTTCAACTTTACTGAAGGATCCTTTCCTATTGCCAGGGTAGAGGTAAAATTCAAGTATCTGTTTGGTTAGCTTCATTCATGACATGGATGAGGCACTATTTTGTCATTCACCTCTAGCAGAAAATGTCTTCAGCTAACCCTGCTCTTACCAGTAAGTTAAGCAAAGAAGCGACCTAGTTTACAGGGCTGTTGTAATGATAAATGATGACTCAAATCAGTGTCACATCTTACCGGAGGTATTACCCGGATCGTACAGAAAGAGGAGCTGTGGATTGCCTCTTGCTTGATAGCCTGGGCTACAAAAATCTGCAGCAAAAATCCAAAGTTACAACTATGTCAATGTTCCTTCCCCATTTTTTAAATATTAGTTATACTCAAGCTCTGTTACAGTGTTTTTAGTTCTAAATCAATCATTGTTGTTTTTTCTAAAAAATCAACTACTAGAAATAGTCAAAAATTAACAGTTGCATTAAAAAGCAAGCATAATAAAAAAAATATCCAGTATACTGTTTTCCCCATAACAAGTTCAGAGCTCAGTTTATAATCATCTTTGATCTACCTGTGACAAAAGGCAGATTAATATCTCTGATAATTATTGTTGTTGCTCATTCCCTAATCTCTATACCTGATCTTTTTAACCTTCCAGATAGAAAATGACTGAATTTGCAGTATTAAATGATTAAGGACCTTTTAAAAATAGCCAAAGCATCAGTTATACTGATGACTGAAAGCTATGAAACAGTGTTGTTTGACACCTTTCTCCAAGGATGGCTCTGTTCCCAGGTAGAAGCACTATCCCTGAGAAGATCCTTCCCCAAGTGCTTGTAAAACTTACAACTTGATGGAAGCCAGAGCAAGTGTGCTCTGGTAGAACAGAGAGCAGGTCCTCCTTATGGCAGGGATGAGGGGATGGTGGTATGGGATCTGTGATAGATCAGAGATGAGATTCATATCCCTCAGTCTTCATGAAAACTGAGGGCCCCCATGTAGCCCTTAAGGTCCCTTCAACAAGTCCCCCAAATCCTAGTTTTACAAAATTCATCTTTTAAAAAAATGCAATCTCTGATAGCATGTGATTTTTCATATAATCTTTGCTTATGTGCAGCAAGAAACAGAAACATCACCAAACAACTAAAATATAAATGAAACAAAAACAGTAATTGAAGTGACCAGAATGTCATCTCTCATTTTGGAAAAATGGCGCTGAGGTGGTGGAAAGATGCCCAAAATATCTCTCAGGCCTCTGGAAATGGGGTCAGGGCAGCTGACATAATCATTCCTCTTATGGAGTGGAGCAAAACCCCGGTTTTCCAGGGAGTTAACGGTGATGAAACAAGTAAGATGGAGATTAGACTGGCTATGGTGGAAGATTTAAAGTGAGTCTGACATGGGCTGGAGCCTATTGGAAGGCCTACTCTGTGGCAGTGTGGGCAGCAAAGAAAATATTTTTGGTTCCACCATTGCATCTACAAGAAGCCATCCAACAGGGCTGTTTCCAGTGGCCAGAAGTCTACTACAAGTAGATAAAGTAGACAATGCAAACACTCCATAGCCTGCTGCAAAGAATTTGCATGGCACTTAAGTCACTCAGTTTCTGGGCTATCTTCTTCCCTCTGTTCGGCGCTGGCATTCTGCAGTCCTTCTGGAGATGGCCAACTCTCTTGCATCTGTAGCAGCGTCTGACATAGCTGCACACTGCTCCTTCTTCTTCCTCAGGAGCCGCCTCTCCCTCTGACTGCAGTCTGGAATCGAACTGCTTAGGTTGGAGTTCCTCCAGGATCCTCCCGGCTACCACGTCTACAGTCAGCTCCTCCTCACGCACACTCTGCAGGCTGTACATCAAAATGTCCCACTCCTTAGTGAGGCTTCCCAGCAGGATAAAACTTCTTTGCGTTTCTGGGATTTTTACCCCCCTTTCAGCTGTCTCTTGGAAAAGCTGTTTCATCAGCGTGAGGTGCTCTCTCACACAGCCTCCGGGACATAACTTTGTGTTATACAGTCTTTTCGTCCATAACATTTTGGACAAACATGAGGAAGGCTGATGCACACGCTTCAAAGCCTGCCACAGCTGATATGCTGTTTCTGCAGCAGCAGCATGAATCAACTGGGAAGGACTTAAAGTAAGCAAAATAACTGCTTTGGTTTTTTCGTCCGCACCTCTGAACGCAGCTATTTGGGCAGCAGTTGCTCCTTCTGGGGGCTGTCCCTCATTTTCCATAACGTGCCACAGGTTCTCCTTCGTCAAAGCGGCTCTCACATAAATTTACCAGCTTTGATAATTAGAGTCGGACAATTTCTCAAAACGCAGATAACCTCCCTCAGCCATGCTGCCGCCTTTGTAAGGAAAAATTCAACAAACAAAGCAGCTGGCCGCAGTGACCTTGATGAGCTCCGGACTGAAGATTAACTGTCTCTCTGCCAAAACACAGACTCCCAAGGCACCAGAGAGCCGAACAAACAGTCAAAAACAGTCCCAGTATCCAGGGGAAAACAACTACAGGTGCGCTGTGGATGCTGTGCACTGTGGGTCTGGGCCCATAACCACTTTTGGGGGATGATAGGAGTTTCAGCCCCACAGAGATGCAGCGGAATAACCACAGGATAGCGAGCCAACAGCAGCAGCCTTGTTCCCCAGTAAGGATACTCACACACGGAGGTTTCTTCCAAACAGGAGGCACTTTATCTTGTAGCAACGTTCCGTTATATACACAACATGGAACAGACGGACAAAGGCTTGCGCCAGGCACCGGTTTGGTCAACAGACAAATACATACTGGGGATTGCTTTCTTATATACAAATTTACAACCAATCAGGTAGAGGTTTGCACACCTCCCTCTACCTTCTGCACACGACCCCAGTTTCTGATGCAACCTTGCAATCACCCACAGCTGGAGCATGATGCAGCATCTTTGCAGTGGGCTGATCATTTTCCCAGGGTTCCCTGCCTGGAATCCCTGACAATTTGGACTAGACAGCTCTTCAAACAGAAGTCACCATCAAACAGAAGAAGGTCCTCTCCAATGTATTGTAGCACACATATCCCCCAACCCAGTCATCACAAGATGTAGCTGTCTTTGCATTAAGTCATTTGTCATTGGATCCAATTCCAGCTCCTATAAAGGTGGAGCATGAAGCATTTTCTACCTTTCCTCCTCAAACAGAGCATGAGATAAATGAAAAAAGGCTACAGGGCTGTTTAAGCAACCCCTACAGAATTCATATTTGAAAGAGACTGTGAACTGAGACACCAGACAGCTCAATACAGCAAATAGAAGCTCTTGTCAGTGAATTTTCCAAGAGTGTGGTGCATTGAATCAGCATGGCTAATACTCACAAGCTACATCCAAACTTCTGGTGACATAATTGTATCTCAGACTTTTTTTTTTATTTAATTATTTAATTGCTTCAAATCTATCCAATATCATAAAATCATTCTTCTTTAAGATACTTTTTTAATATGGCTAATTCCCAATAAAGGTTTGACAAGGAAACATTTTTTGTTTCCTTAAGAACAGTTGTAAGCTCTTTCTTAAGGATTCAGAATTTCCAGTCTAAGTTGTTAGAAGCTTTCTCCTGTTGATTCCCATACTTACTTAGTACTTGTTAGGAAAGAGGATGGGATTTTTCAAAATTCCAACAGGTTAAAAGGAATGGTGGAGAGACCTTCTATCACACTTGCATGTGTGCCTTTGCATTAACCATATAGGTAAAGCCACAGAAAGTTGTTGTTGTCACTGTCCATTTATATCCTGACTTTCTCCCAATAATGGGACTCAAGGCACCTAACAACATATTTAAAACAATACAAATTTAAAACTATACAAAAACATTAATACACACATATACATATACATATACATATACATATATATAATTTAAAAAGCAATTAAAATTTATAAAGTTAAAAATTAGGTGTTAAAAATAGTAAAATTCATTACAAGACCTTAAACCTTAAAAACAATCCTGTACAGCATAAAAACCCAACTCTGGTCAGTTTGTAAAAGTCTGGTAGCAAAAAGATGTTTTGACTTCCTGCTAGGAAGAGATTGAGGACAAGGCCCTCCTGGTTTCTCTAGGGAGAGTGTTTCAAAGCCTGGGAGCAGCCACTAAGAAGGCTCGCTCCTTCTTCCTACCAAACAAGCCTGAGAAGGTGGTAGGACAGAGAGAAAGCCTTTCCAGATGATATTAGAACTTTACTGGGCTCACAAGTGGAAGTAGATGTAGTAGACCTGATCCCAAGCCATTATAGGACTTTATAGGTCAAATCCAGCTATTTGAGAAAGGAGACAAGAAGAAAGAAAAGAGTCCAAGAGAAGGAAGATAAGGATAAAACAGAAAAACAAGATAAATCAGAAGGTGAAATCGACATAGAAGAAGAAGAACAGGAAGACGATTCAGAACAAGAACAACAGAGTTTAGAGATAGAAGAGAAATTGATAATAGAAGAAGAAGCTTAAGAAAATGAATATAAAGTGTATATCATGGAATGTAAAAGGTCTTAACTCCAATTACAAATGTAGACAGGTCTTCCATTGTCTAGAAAAAACTAAGGTGGATATTATCTGTTTACAAGAGACGAAGATCCGGGATAGGGACGTAAAATATCTCAAGAACACCAAGTTAGGAAAATGCTATACTTCTGCTTTCCAAAAGAGGAAAAGAGGAGTGGCAATATACATTAATTCAAAATATCCTACAAAAGAAATATTTCAAGATCAAGACAGGCATTACATAGGAGTACAAGTTCAACTCCCAGAATTAATAGTATTACTGGTAGGAATTTACTCCCCATTGGAAAACAAAAGTAAATTCTATGAGAAAATAGGAGAAGAGCTACAGAAATATGTCACAGAAAGGAATCAAGAAAATATTTTAATAATGGGAGACATGAACGGGGTACTGGACCCAGAGAAGGATAGAACAACAAACAAAAATCAAAAAAGAAACAAGGGAAATTGCCTAGAACTTTCTTTAGAATAATGGAAGACCTATCACTGATAGATATTTGGGGATTTAAAAATGGAAATGAAAGAGGCTTTACATATTACTCTGACAGTCATCAAACTATGTCCAGAATTGATATGTTTCTAATCTCTAAGACATTACAGTCAATAGTGAAGAATATGGTCACACTTCCCAGAATACTGTCAGATCATAACCCAATTCAAACCAAACTGTACATAAGAAAGAAAAGTAATTACTCAAATTGGCAGATTAATGATCTGTTGTTGAGAAATGAAGAGAACTTGAAAAAAGCAAAAGAAGAGTTAAGGAATTACTTTAAAGATAACGTAACCGAAGGAATTGCATTGAGAATAATATGGGACGCTGGGAAAGCGGTTATGAGAGGACAGTTTATAAAATGGAATACTGAATGGAGGAAACAAAGATCGGAGAAGATGAAAAAATTAGAAACAGAAATTAAAAGAAAAGAGGAGGAACTAAGGAAAGATCCAGCAAACAAAAAAGTAAGAAAGGAGATTAAAAGGTTACAGGAAGAAATCCGGGTGGAGACTGTAGTAGAAATCGAAAAGAAATTAAGAATACTCAAACAAAGACATTTTGAAAATGCGGACAAACCTGGGAAGTGGCTCACATATAGACTAAGGAAAAAAAGAGAGAGGAATTTAATATTGCAAGTTAAGAAAGAGAATTCAGTGTCCACAGATCAAAAGACGATAATGAGTGTCTTCCAAAAATATTATAAAGATCTTTACAATAAAGTGTCCAATACAAAATTGAAGGGAAAAATAGAAGAATATCTGTGAAGACAAGATATTCCGGTTTTGACAGACGACCAAAAAAATAGTCTGAATGCTAATGTAACAATAATGGAAATTATAGAAGTGATCAAGAAATTGAAGATAGCTAAATCTCCGGGTCCAGATGGTTTTTCCGCCTTTCTGAACACTTTTCAAAGGCAGCCCCACATATAGCATGTTACAGTAATCCAGACAGGATACAACAGGATGTAACCAAGACATGTACCACCACCAGATCTGACTTCTCCAGGAACAGGCGTAGTTGGCATATTAGTTTTACCCATGCAAATGCTCCCCTGGTCATTGCTGAAACCTGGGCCTGCAGGCTCAGGAGCAACCCTAAACTACGAACCTGTGTTTCGAGGGAACCGTAACCCCATTTAACACAGGGTGAATCCCTATTCCCAGATCTGTGTTTTGACTGTCCAGGAGTACCTCTGTCTTGTCTGGATTAAGCTTTGTTTGCCCTCATCCAGTCCAGAACAACTGTCAGGCACCAATTTAGCACAGGAACATCCTCCTTGGTATTGCGTGGAAAGGAGTATCAGAGCTGGATATCATCAGCATACTGGTGAAATCTGCCCCTATAACTCCAGACAACCTCTCCCAGAAGTTTTATGTAGATGTTAAATAGCTTAGGGGACAAGATTGAACCCTGAAGAAATCCACAGGTCTATGGCCAAGAAATCGAGTAGGAATCCCCCCACAGCACGCTCTGAGAGCTCCCCGCCAGGAAAGAATAGAGCCATGGTAGAACAGTCCCTCTGCCACATCCCAGAGGCAACTCAGAAAGATACCATGGTTGATAGTCTTGAAAACTGCTGAGAGGTCTGGCAGAACCAACAGGGACACACACACTCTATCCAGTTCCTTGAGTAGGTCATCCACCAAGGTAACCAAAGCTGTCTCTGCTCCATAACCAGACACGAAACCAGATTGAAATGGATCTAGATAATCTGCCTCATCCAGGAACCCCTAGAGTCATATGGCCCATTAGAGTAGACATTACCATGCACAGAGTAAATAATACATGATGAATTTGAACAGGTAGAGGGAAGAACTCAGAAAGCATAGATAGATAATTAGAGAAAATTTTATTGTTATGGCATTTGGAGGAAAAATGAAGAGGGGAATCGTTAATTATTCATTAGCTTTCAGATCTAAAAGCTGCTTCAGATGGATTGACATTTTCACCATCTGCTGCAAGCCTCATTTAAATGTAGATGGATACTAAAAACACTTCCACAATTTATAAAGTTTGCTGTTGTTTAAAGAATGCTTTGGGCTTTCCTGTTGAAGCCGATCCAATTATTTTTGGTGAGTCAGCATTTTATCAAAAAGAAATTCTTGATATTTGGAGGCCGAAGCAAGCTTTGAGTCTCCAGTCCTCAAGGGAAGGGGAGGAACTTTCTGGGGAAGATCACTGGCCCCCTCTTCTCCCTCTCAGTTTCTCAAAGCATGAGATTAGCAGGAGGAAATAGTCAGGATTAGTTTCCCTAAAAATTACTGCATACAGTACTACTACTGATAGCTGCTTTTAACTTTTCTCAATGTGTCTCACTTTACCCTAAATGTCTAAAGTTGCACTGCAGTTTTTATTCTTGCAATGAGGCACATGTGGGCCTCTGTTAGCAAAGACTGTAGTCCAGATGTTGTTCTTCTGTCAAGGCAATTGATTTTTTTTCCATTTAAATTGTTATCAGTCTGAAAATGGATTTCACCAAGCTCCTATTTAAGGTCTACTTTGTTTTTATTGTGTGCCTTCAAGACATTTCCAATTTATGGCAACCATAAGGTGAACCTGAGAGCCAGTGTATTATAGTGGTTTGAGCACTGGACTATGACCCTGGAGACCAGATTTTGATTCCCCATTCAGCCACAGAAATGATTCCCTGCTCAGCCATAGAAACCTTGAGTGCATCACACACTCTCAGGCCCAGAAAACACTTTGATAGGTTCACGTTAGGGTTGCCATAAGTCAGAAACAACTTGAAGGCACACAACAACAAAGGTAAAACTATAATGAGGTTTTCCTGACAACGTTTATTCAGAGGGGGTTTGCCTTCACCAGTATGGCCGGAAAGCCAGCATTGAATGCTGGACCAGAGACCAGAGTTTGGATTCCCACTCAGCCATGAAAATCCACTGGGTGATATTGGGCAAATCACACTCTCTCAGCATCAGAGGAAGTAAAGATCTACTATGTCTCCAAATTTTATGTGGATTGATGAATTAAAAAGAAGTTATAGCCATTTTTACTTTCCTAACACAAGGCAATGGCCATTTCTGCACTAGAGGCCATTAGCATGATATACTGTTACAATTGCAGCATTGTGATTCATGCAATGACATCGGGTTAGGAACATTGTTTTCCATACCCTTTCTCCTTGAGCAGATGAGTACTGGTATTGTCACTAGTGTTACTTCTTCACCACAGCATCCTGGGCCACTCCCTGTCCCCACCTTCACCCTGCCCCACTGCCCCTGATTGGCCAGGGTTTTTGTTTGTTTGTTTTGTTTTTCTTTTCTCTGGAAGCCTTACTAAACATGGCAGTACACAATTGTATTTTCATGCTATAATGCCTAAAAATGTATTTTAAAAAAATAAAAAGTTTTAACTTAAGGAGAACTTTCAAATAAACACAGAAAGGTGATAGATTTCAAAGTTACCATACCATGGGAGTCACTGAGGGAGGGACAATCTGGACATACCCACAGCCCACCCACTGCTGGATTCACAATGACTGTAAGTGCTATCAAGCACTATAATAGTACTACACTGAGCTGGCTGGCAGGATTGAAATGCTAATGGAGGCTCTTAACAGATTTTTTTTCTAGAAATAGAACACGGTATTGCTGCTCTTGGGGATGGGATAGCAGCTGGATAGTGATGGCATCATGCTGTAGCACAGCTTCTGAACCGGAAACAACCTGCTATGATGGTGTAGTGACATCATGTGGAAATAGCCAATGTGGGATGATTGATTCTCAAATCTTAATCTAAATTTGGGGCTTTCGAATTGGAACAGATTAAATACTGATTGCTCAAGTCCAAACTGGGCCTTGATCCAGATTGCTGAATTGGGCTCCAGATTGAATTGGAGCCTCATGCACAACTTTCGTTGACTCATAACATATTATGTTAAATGATACCATGGTCAAGCCTGTGATATCATCAGGGTTTGCCCTCTGTCCCACATGGGAGAAAATGAGGATATAAATTAAATACATAAATAAACAAATATATCTGGGCCCCACTACATGAAAACATCACCAGGAGTCATTTTTAGGCCCCTCCTTTGGCCCTGAGCTCTCAGGGCCCAGAATGCTCCTGATCTGATGCCCCAACTGTCCTTAAACTTTGATAATGAGCTTCAAACTACAGCTTATTCTATTCACACTTGATAATGTAACTATGTTATCAATTGTATAACACAGTGCCATATTAATGAGGACTGTAAGGAAAAGCTGGCTGAGGGTTTATGCCAGTTTTGAGAGGACGAAAGGCAGGATGCCATCTAGAAGCCTACCACCACCACCACCGGAAATTTCTCCTTTGGCCTAGAATGTTTCTGTTTGCAAGGTTGTGGTTCCTTTTAAGAATGTAATATCTGTGCAAAGTATAGCATGTTTCATAGGACACCAGAGCTCAATTCAGCTGGGAGATTGGGGTAAAATAAATAGATGCACATAAGAAGCAGGTTAGCCTGCTACGGCCAACTCTCTTTACATGGAAAGCGTTAATCTGAAAACAAGAGACTCTACTTTTCATAAAAGATCTCTAAACAGTTGGAAAACTTTGAAAAATCAAATCTGGTCATATGGAAGAGGCTATATGCATAGCAGAGGTTCTCTATTTCAGGTGGTTGCTGTTCTCGTGAAGACAATGATAATGAATCTGGCCTGCTCTCTTTGCTTATGCATTTGTTTTAACCAGGTTTTGAATCCTTGAATAGGACTTTTGAATTTACAGATTTTTAAGGCTCTTCAGCAAACAAATTCAGGTTTCCCACTGACAGTATACTGTAGGTCCCACCCCAAATCCTGGCCCACTGAGCCTAAAGAGAGCCCTAGGTCACTACATTCTGTACAACATGGTTATAGAGTTCTTTTGGCTGGCAAACCAATTTTATCAGGCCTTCTGAGCACAGGAGTTCTGTAGCCTCATTCAACAACAGTGTTTGCACTCATGGAGAAAAGTTTTGAGATGCAACTGGGTGTAGGGCAAAATTTAGAGTGGAGTACACATGTGTACCCACATTCACAGTTTAGCCTAACACACAAGCAAGCAAATACCTACAATGAAGGATGCTCAGGTTGGAATTGGAAGCTATCTCATAAACAACATATTTGAAGAGGTAATAGCAATGTTGGAATGTGGGAACATGGAGAATCTACTGGCAAAGATTGATAGGTGAGTAGGAGGACATTTCAGAATCCTTTTCATGTCTGACAGTTCTCTGCAGGTAATGATATCCAGAATACCAGTTATCTCCAAGTTACATCTACTTTTTAAACACAAGTTTTATGGGGGCAGTTAAAAAGAACATAGAGAAGCATTTTCAAGAGAGGGGAATAACCATCCTCCTTTTATAGATTTATAGATTTCCTCCTAAAAAAAGGGAAGGGGATATGTCTCATTTTCTCTTTCCACTAGATTTCAATTTTTTAAACATCAAATATCTTCCATCACAAAAATGAGTAAGAAAAAAAAAATCCCTGTCGATGTCAGGGAAAATCACTGAGCACAGTTATTCCTAGTATGAAGAAGACCATGCTGCGCTTGCTGCCATATGTTTGTTAAAGATGAGGAATGTCTTGGTGAGAGGGAGGTCGTAACTCTAATTCTGCACAAACCTTATTGAATATATAGGAATTCAAACCTTGATTTTCTAGTGTTAAGCACACATATCTTATGGAGTGAATGGTTGTTTTTCTCAGTTTCAGTTTTACCCAGTTTAGTTTTTTTAAAAGTCATCTCCTTTCTGTTTCAAAGTTTGTTCATTGCTTTTCAAAAACAAACTGAAATGAAATTTTCACTCTTCTGCACCTACCAATGCCTCCACTCCCAGCTGAGCATTGACATGGCCAGTGAAACTTCATTCGGGAACCTGACTTTTTCTTATATTCAATCCACCTGCACATATTCTAATATAAAATATCTAAATGTACTCCTCTAAATGTAGTATATGTTGTATACTTTAAGATGGAGATTCCCATTTCTCCCAAATATAACAGAAAACTATTTTGTGATATATTTCTCCATTCCTTCTACAAAAAAATGGCTGAGATTACATACTTAAAATTTTCACAATATTCATGTGGGGTAGTGAAGTTGATTGCAGTGATTTGCCATAGGCTACCCAAGGCTAAGTGGCACAGCAGCTAGTGACTCCCATGGCACTGGGGTGGTGAATTTGTTCTGTGTTTTAGTCTGAACTGTATAGAAGCTGGGTTGCTATAAAGAGGTTTTGCACAGTGGAATAGCTCCATTAAGGCTCAGATTAAAATCTAAAGCAGATTCACAGCACTGATGACATTGGAACTACCAACTCCTCTCCACTTCTAGTCCTACATTCCATATACTGTCACTGTCTCCCAGCATGACAGACAGTGTAAGTTTTACTGTTTATGCAAAGAGGTAAACTATTCATGAACAGATGTCAATTTAGAATGTGGTAGCAGATTTTAAACACACAAGATGGAGGACCTAATGGAAAGATCACATAACATGCCCCAGTCGTCCTTCTAGAAATCCATTTGCATTGAATTATTAGCTTGGAGGAATGAAATATTTCTGAAAGATGATTTAATTTCACAAGGAGTTATTGGCCTGTGCTTGAAATAGGATATTGGGTTCTTTTGGCACTTGATTAATTGGGATGTGATGAATAGTGTCAGATAAGGAAGTTGTACTTGGCATACATTAATAATATTACAACACAGCCATTTGTTCCACTGCAAAAAGGATACCGACTATCGGCAAAGGGAAGAAAAATAATGAGCCTTTAAAGCAAAACAAATTTAGGACAAAAACTGTCCAACCCAAATTGCAGTCCTTTTCCTTGGGTTGGTTCAGCTGGGTCAGAAAAGATTATTGCTGAATTATCTTACACTGATAGAAAAAAGAAAAAGACACCAGCATGGGTGGGAAATGCTGGTCGTACTTTATATTGTTTCAGTTACCATGCCAGTGATATGCTGCTCCACAAAGGCAAAAAAGAATGAAGCAGTAGTGTGGTATGAAAGGTGGAGTCATAGGCTTGAATCCTAGTGAAATACTTACTATGCTAGAGTAAAAACAGTTGCACACAGTTCTGCCTTTTTTCCCCCAATTATCAGTTAAGGATAGTCCCTAGTGCAGCCAATAATTTTGCAAGCCCTTTCTCTCACTTTTGACTTTATGTCAAATATAATTGGTTTTTGCACAAAGGGCAAATTCAAGGTTATGGTATAGTTGAAAAATTGTGAGATTAGGTTTCACTACATTACATTATGCTATAAATATACTTATATATTTTGAAGTTTCTCATGGATCCGTTCCATTCCTGAACATAACAAAATACCAGGTTTTAGGAACTTGTGGTCCTCCAGATGTTCTTGGTCTTTGATTCCTATTATCAACAGCCAATATAGAAAATGGTAAAAACTGATGGAAGCTACAGTCCAACAGCTTCTGGTGGGCCATAGGTTTCCCACCCTGTCTAGAAAAAAAAAACACGAAGACACACACAAAACTGCTTCCAGTGCAGTTGGCCACTGGAAAGCCCAAAGAACTGACACACACTCTGCCACATTCCATATAAAGGCTAAACTAGTTCCAATGCCATCTGTGCAAACTGCAGTTCTTTGAATCACTTTGCAACAAATTGCAGGCAGTATCCACCTCTCATTTAGATCTAGCATGGGAGGAATGAAGGGGGTTTACCTTTTGCCCTCTCTACAGTACTAATCTGAATTGCCTACTACATTTCTGCAAATTACTTTTAAAATGCCATTCATATAGCTATCAATTACATGACTGGCATTTTATCTAGGTTTTTTCCCTAACTCTTCATCTGTTGTGATAGAGCAGTAGAAATATATGAGAGTGGGCATGGTGTGGTGGTATGATGGAGTAGGATTCCAGAGGACCAGGGTCTGAACCACTACAGAAAACCCACTAGGTAACCTTCAACAAATCTCTGTCTCAGCATTAGCAGAAAGCAATAGCAAGCCTTCTCTGAACAATCCTGTCAAGGAAACTCTGTGATATAATTGCCCCAAGCTGGAGTCAAGTTGAAGTAACATAACAACAGTAGCAGCAGAAGTACATGAATTACACAGATTTAATAAAGGAACACAGATACGATGAATGAAGAGATTCGCCACAGGGAGTGCATCACACTGCTCTGAGAGGCTGGAACTTCAGTGCTGGGATATTGCTTAAGGACACTTTGCCTAAATGACAAACAGCAGAACAAAATTATGAAATGAAATAATTAGGAGTTTTAGTAACACATCTCTGGAGAAGTCTGACCGGGCTGGGGGAGACATTTAATCACTGCTCTCTAAGCCACCTAGAAATATCAAGTAATGCAGCCTACATCATACCTACCCCTAATTGTTTCACATCACTCTTGCAAAGTCATCATTTCCTTCAATATGACCTTGCTCTTCTATATTGTCATAGTGAGTGGCTGACACTGTAGGGTCTCTCCAAACAATCTTAAAGGAAGGAGTTGTTTTTTGCTACTCAGGGCGCATTTGCAGCTAATTTACAAAATTTAAAACTGCCACCAGAATATACCATTGCATGTGCTGTCATGCACTTGCAGTGCATATGGCAAAACACACTTAAACATTATTTGCTTATGGAGTGCCACAATGGGACACAGTTTTTGTTAGCAAAAAAAGAACGATCTTTACATTTACCTTCAAGAAGCTCTTTTCCCCTCAGTACAATATGATACTGTCGTACCTGCTAGTTACCAAGTTAGGAGGTGCCATTTCAGAAGTAGCATGGGCCTGGCCCAACCTAGGAATTCAATCATTTCTGTTCCCTGATGACAAAAAGAGAAACAGGCCCCCAAAGCAGTTCTCCTATATATCTTGGGATAAAATTTCCAAATAGCACCAGTGGGGAGATCTCTACCCCCAAAAGCAACGCCAGTTTCAGAAGACAGGTTTTGCTCAAGAATGCGGGAGAGAAGGAAAGGACAAAATTCCCCCTCTATGCATGCTCCACATTTCCTCAATCTGCAGAGACTTTTTGTATTTTTAAAATCATGTATATTAAATGCAAGTATGCCTTTAACATCGTATCTAGACCAGCCATTAAAATACTAGTGAAATTTCTGGATGTTCCTTGCAATGAACACTGTCCAGCATTGCAATGAAATTTCTGGACCATCATACCTTCCAACAGATGAAAACCAAGGACACATGTGACCCAGCAACAGCAAAGTGTGGTCAAGATGAAAAAAGGGATTGATGAGAGAGAACACATAAGCTGGGAGAGGCTCCAGCAGTTTTCTTTTGACTGAGTCTACTGAGAAGGGCAAGATTTCATCCCTCTCCCCTCCTTTCCCCCATGCTGAGTTAATTGAATACAAACTACTTTGTACTTTGAAGCCAGTTTGCAGCAACTGAATTAAGCTGAGGGCGAAAGGGGAAAGTGGGAGAGAGAAACGGGGGCAATTTTAAAAACAGCTGGAGAAGTGGAATAATAGAGTGGCTGTTCCTGCCAAATCAGAACAGTTGAAGAGTATAGACCATAGCAATGAAGTATGTTGATGTCCCTTGTAATGAACCTCAGAAAACTCTGTGAATAAAGGAATGAGAAATTTTCAAGGTGTCCACTCACACTTCCCAAATACTTCCTCCACCGTTATTTAACTCTCCAACAGCCCTCTTCACTGCTGTTGCTAATTTTGCTGATATACAGCAGTGGTAGGTTCAAGTGGGGATCAATGCAGTCCCCTCTCTCTGAAAAGTTGTCCACTCCTACCCCAAGAGTTAAATGAAGAAATACAGAAAATTGAAACAAGCGATTCATTCTGGACACTATTAGAAAAGGCAGTCAGGTCCTTCTCATGTCTATTTGCAAGCCAATGTCACAAGTTGTATTTTGACTTATACTGTTTTACTTTGGGCTTCTGACAGTTGGGGTTAATGAAGATATGTACCTTTTGTCATTGTTTATCCTCCGTATATAACACGAGGAAGCCTTTGACATGTTTTCTTTACAAATGGAATTGTCATAATACTAGGAGCAAAGCCAGCTTTTAAAAGATTTTATGGAACAAAATAATACGTAGCAAAATTCATTTCCCAGCATGGAAATATCTTTATATGAAGGCATACTATTAGAAAGATGGGTTTACTCTCAGATAAATTAAGCAATTACAACTGTGCAAACACCACTGTCCATTAGGAAAAAAATGTAAGGAAAGAGGGAAGAATTCCGTTTGATATGTGCAAGTGTCTCTTGTGTGTCTGTGTGTCTGTGTCCACTTTAAATAAGCGCTATGAATGTTTTGTTCATATAATTTCAAATAACATCATGGACATGAATGTTAAAGAATTGATTAACTTTAATAAATTATTTATGCAATATTATTAGTTTTTTAACCCAAAATAATAAGAGCAGGATCACTGTAATCTTTTTAGGGGAAATCATAGCTTAGAAAATGATCACATTAGACATTAGTAATTCAGTTAATAATCTCACTGCATTTCTATAACATAGATTTTTATAGCTATACTCCAGCCATAATATTTTACTCTCTTTTTCTCCTTGATTAAAATTATGCAGCAGTATATTGCACTGCAAGGCTCTAAGAGCTACTCCTAATTATAAATTCATTAAATATTGATCAAATTAAAGCCAAAATGGCTTGAATGCCATACATTTGCTAAGCATGAAAATATTACAAAGTCCTATAATTTTTTTAAAAGCATTAAAAGTGATACTGCCTTTATAAATAAGCAAACTAATAAAATGGAAAATATGAATTCTTAATATTAGTTATCAGCAAGAAAATGGCCTTATTCGCATTTTTAAAACCAACAATTAAGTGTCCTTGTGCTAGGTGTCAAAGCTATCATTTGAAATGAGCAAAACCAGATAGGGTTATTTTCCCATAGGGAACACTGTAATCCAGATCTCTTTGTGTGCAATGATGCACACCTCTGCACATACAGTCTTTCTCTTTCACTTCAATGTGAACTGAATGCAAGCTGAAGAACAGGATATGAGAACAAAAAAGTGATCACACCCCCACCAAACTGAGAGTAGACACAAAGAAAAGAAGGTTTACAGCAACTTGCTCCATTTCCACCAATGGCTAGCCACGTTCCTAGGCTGTCACATACCTAAAGACAGTGTTAAGGGGTGTTATGGACATACAGAAGTAGATACACAAGGCTGCGTCACATATCCTGAGTCAACCCAAATTCCTCCATGCAAGAAGAAGCACTATGTGGATAGGGCCCTTTCAAATTGTTACAGAACCTTGAACTGATTGAGGTAAGGTTGGGATAAGTTCCATTAGCAGGATTTGGATTATCCAGCATGACTTTCCCCCATACACACCACCAATGCAAGACAAGGGCCCTTTCCACATCTTACTTTTGTCCCAGTGGCATGGGGTGATGATGGCAGCAGTGGTTCTCCTGGGAGGGCAGCATGATTGAGTGCTCGCCTCTGCACCAGCTGCTTCCAGGAATCCAAGAAGCACAATGACCCCACCTCTTCCTTCCACAGCTCAGCCAGGTACTGTCCCAGCCTGTGCTAGGGCAGGGAGTGCAGCTGTTTAGCTCCCAGGACCTCTACGGCTTAGGTAAGTGCGGGAACGGAATACGTCCATTTGACAATGGTTTTTTTAAAAAAAGCAGAAAGAAATTTATGCATAGGTATGACACCAACAAGATTCCAGCCAATGTACTGTGTGATGCAGACATTCCACAGAAAAGCTTGAAGAGGAGAAGCCATGATTCATCCATTCCCTTACCTCCTTCAGTATCAAACAGTTCAGAGTTCTTTGCATATTGGGCTCTACATGAAATTTCTATGTCTCTTTGGCCTGAATTCAACTGTTAATTGCAACTAGTATAAAACTATTGAATCAACTGGATTTACCTACAAGTTGATTCACTGCTCAACACTTGAATCAATACATCTTTTCTAATTTGGAGTAACCAACAGAATTACAGGCTTTGTCTGTTATAATTAGGAATAGATGAATCTGCCCGTTTTAGTTTATCTCAGTCTGTGAGTTTCACATTTTCTCTGTTTTAAGTTCCATTCGTAGTCAAGCCTGAAAAAGTTTCCAACCTTCAGTTTTTCCCAGGCTCAAAAAATCTAATCTGAGAGGCAAAAGCCATATTTAGGCCATTTCCATACTAGAGGCCATTAGCACTACATACTGTTGCAATTGTGGCATTGCCATTTGTGGGGTGCTGTCAGGTTAGGAACATTGTTTTCCCACCCTTCTTCTGTCAGCAAATGAGCCACCAGTGTTCCTTCTGCACCACAGCATCCTTGGCCACTCCCTGTCCCCACCTTCACTTAGCCCCACCATCCCGATTGTTTTATTGTTGTTGTTGTTGTTGTTGTTGTTGTTGTTGTTGTTGTTATTGTTATTTATTTTTCTTTGGAAGCCGTACTAAAACACAGCAGTACACTATTGCATTTTCACTCTATAATGCCTAAAAATGTATTTAAAAAAAAGTTTTAAGTCAAAGAAGAACTTTCAAATAAACATGGAGAGGTGATAGATTTCAAAGTTACCACACCATGGGAGTCACTGAGGGAGGGACAAGCTGGGCATGCCTACAGCCCATCCACTGCTGGATTTATGATGACTGGAAGTGCTATCAAGCACTACAGCAGTCCTGCACTGAGCTGACTGATGGGATAGAAGTGCTATAGGAGGTGGATAATGGAGTTTTTCTGGTAATAGAATAGGGTAGTTTGGTGATTCTTGGGGATGGGATAGCAGCTGGATAGTGACAACGTCATGCAGTAGCATGGCTCCTGACCTGGATACAACCCACCGCTATGGCAGTATGGCAACATCATGCAGAAACTGCCTTAGTCTTCTGCATCTATTGAAAGCATATTGTCCACACATGACTTCTGTAGATTATGATAATGGCTTTGTTTTCAGTTTTTATTTCTGGAGAAATTTTAAGCACTTAAAGAATAATATTTGTTTTAAAAATTTAAAAGTATTTTATACTGTATTAGACATGTTTGTAAGGTAGTGTAAACAACTCCAATTTTATTAGAACAAGTACTATATGAACAAGTACTATATGAACACTGCAAAAAAATGCACAGTTCTCATAATTCATGCATTGTATGCAATTTTATCTAATTTTACATATTCTGGAAGTAATTTCCTCAACAAATTGTACTTTTAACATTTACTTTCCCTTCACAGTACATGCATTTCATACAGTTTTTATTTTTTAAAAAAATCTGGAGAATTTAATTGCAAAATTCACGGAGGTATGCATTTCAGTGGATCGCTGAGTTTCAGTTTGCTTGTTGATTCAAAAATCTGAAGTTCACTAGAAAATTCAACCCAATAGATTTGTCTCCATAATTACTACTTAACAAAGTTGAGAAAATATCTTCTGTGCAGTTTCAAAACTACATATTTCCTTAGCAGGGAAATATGGTTCTAAAAGCATGGGGTAGAAGGGGAAGACTGATAATGCTGGATTCATATAGTCTTTGAGACACCACTTTGATGACAAGATCACAACATTCTGACAACATCTCAAGACAACATGCATACTATGTCACTCTGATATTTATCACCCTTTTCCCCTTGTATGCTTTTTAAAAACCATCTTTATTTATTGAGAAAAACTTGTAATCTCAAAAGCATACAGAGAAAAATTTGTGACCTTTCAGTTGGACTGATAAAGGTATTAGCTAGGGATGAAATTCTTTCCCAATTTCATTGAAGGAAGCAATGAGTAATTTGAGGAATCACTGCTGCCGCTTGTTGCATTGGATTTCACTACTTGGAGAGAGCTGGACTTGGCCTTGCTTGGTGACCAGATCACCAGCACCTCAGAAATCTTTATGCTGCAGAGCTGTTTGGCTCCACAGGTAAGTTTGGGTGGCACTTTCAGTCACTGAAAGTTTCTGACAAGCCAGGCAGCCAAGCCTTTACTGTTTTGCATGGCCTTTGGCTCCTAAAATCAAGACTAGCTTGTGCACCATTCTAATCTTGTGCATGTATTTAAAACAGCTTTTCAAAGTATCATATTGTTTTCTTTTTTAAATAATGTTTTCATTTTTATCTGCTGTGCATCCACTGAGGGGACCTGCTGGGCTGAGAGGTGTTATACAATAAATCTTACTAAAAATTGCAGCTCAGACATTCGAATGAGGCTTCAAAGACACACACACACACACACACACATTTTTCAGAAAATGGCAATTGACAAGGCAGAAGCATTGATATGAATGTTCCCAATTACTTCTTTTGTCCTACTGTTATCTTGAGTCAGGCATCTGATTCAGGTGTTACCCCAAAAGGTGGGTGACTCAGAAGTCCACCCACAATGCTAGTGCCTCTGTGCAACAGTGAGATATTATCGAGTCAAATGGAGGCCTGTGAGAAGGGAGTAACCTTACAGGATCTTCCACCTATTATACTGATACTAATTCAGGGACATCAGTTGAAGATTAAAATAATGTTTTATTGTGGAAAATCACAAACATCTGCAAGATTGAAGGAGTCTCACAACCACACACAGCTAACTGAAGGAAGGAAGGAAAAATTGGATAGTGAGAAGTTAGGGCAAAGGGGGCAAAATTTACCTATCCTGAAGAGAAGAGATGAAGCAATGTGGCTCAGACTAGGGATCTAAGGGTAGTACAAGAATGGGAATCTAAGCAGCAGAATGACAGCCTGGGTCCAGTGTACTATGAGTTGTCTGGTTCGGAGCCAGAGTTTAAATACCCTGTTTCTGACCTGAGGGGCAAGGTGTTAATAGCTCTCAGGCAAAGAAAACAATAGGGTCTGGAATGGGCCAATGACCTTAGCATTAGATGACAAGATACTGATGGGAATCATGATAGCTCCTTAATGTCTGGGCAGGTGAGGAAACAAAGGAGAATTTTGGTGGGAAAAGGGAATGGGTTGATGACAATCAGTTGGTCTGTTGAGGCAGTTTTGGGTACTATTGTTTTTTAAGTGTGACTCATTGAGGGGATTATTACAAGGTCATTAACACCACAGTTTCCTGACTGATCCCTTGACTGTGACTTGGCCATGCCCTGAGATCCATATGACATACTTTTGTATGTGTTTAGCCATTCGTCTTTGCCAGCATGACTTTTTAGCCATAACAGTGTATAATTTATATTTTATGCCAATTAAATAATGCCCATTGCCAATCATTTCTTGGAGTGGGGGTGTACAGCAGGTAACACAGGTGCCATACCCGCTTCCCTGTTTTAAAATAATAATACCATCAGCGCTGCCACTTTTCACCAGTATCAGTGGGACCACTGCAGGCTCTGTCACAAGTCAGAGTGAGGCAACTGACTTTGGGTGGCAAGATGTCAAAGAAAAGGTGAATGTGCCATGAGGCCTATCATGACCCCCAAAGTAAGTTGTCCTCAGGTGTGGGGTCAGCCACTAGCCCAACACCTATGTTTAGAATAAAATTCAAAAATCAATTCAGTTTCTGTACATGAAATGTAAGTGGGACAACAGCCTGTCCTTTGCCTTGGGTAATGAAGAAATATATTGAGATCACTCTAAGTAGAAAACTCTCACAAGGCATGGTTCTGGATGGAGAAAACTCTGAGTAATGAATACTAGCAGTTTCCAGACAGTTTACCAAGCTAGCCTCAGGTAGCTGAATCTTGCATTTAGCCACAGGATTCCCAATATAAGCACTATGATTTTTTTTCTTTTCAGCGTTAGCTTTGCCACTCTGGTGAAAAATACTATATAAATCATCCTATTCATATCTGCTTTATCTGCTAGACATTTATGCCCTGTAAAAAACCCACTTTCTGCTCATTTATATGCATCTAGTTTAAGAGTCTGGTAGCAAACAGGTAACAGCCACTAAATGTTCAAATTATGTGGCCATTTACAGCTGTGAAATGGCAGACAGATCTGTTAAACACTTTGCTAACACTGTAATTTGAAAGTATTCACCACTTGTGCATTCATAAAAACATATTATCTAAACTTCCTGCTATTCAGCATCACTAATATGGCCACAATCTAACATGGTGAATTCGCTAATACTGCCAAATCCATGAAGCTAATTCAAGAGCAGCTTATCTCCAATGCATAAAATGTTTATATTACCATTCCTTTCTGAGTTATGACTCTTTTTTATATATATTAAGCAAGAAAATTGCATCTGAGGTTTTTATCTGGGAAGTCAAACGATTGTATTTCATGCTACAAATTGGGAAAGGCATAATTCAAATCCACTAGGATTGATCCATCATACCAGCTTGGATAAGTATTATATCATTGTTCTAAGCCACTGTCTTAAATGCCATCATTTTACACTGTTCCAGAAAGCAGTGTTATTACTGTCCCATAGATATTACATTAGTAGTGTCTGCAAAATTAGGACATGCATAAAACAATACCACACAGGCAAATGAACAAGTTTTGAGAAATGTAGCTCTACCTTCATCATGAAATCATAATAATAATAATAATAACAATCTTGATGTCTATAAGGTACATTTCATGTGCTGTGAGTATTGCATATACATTAGCTGAGAATCAAAACAGATGTTACTCTAAATATGCAGTTGCTGCTTAAAGCATGTGAAAAAAATCCCTCAGCCTAAATTCAGTTAAATTGCTTGAAATCCTGATATTCTCTTCTCATATTCTGTTGATATCAGGTTGTAAAATGGGGGGGGGGGAGTGTTTCCTGCATGCATATTTGTAGGCATTTGCCATACGTATTTTTATTCCTAATCCCCCTTTAGGTCCCATATCAGGAAAACGTGAGCAAATAGACAAATAAATAAATAATTTTTTGTGCTTACATTTCGCTTATTGACTAAATAAGTATCTGTGTGCATATTTTTCAATGATAGGTATGGCCAGCTGCTTATATTCTTAGAAACCATGAGGTCTGTGCATATGTTTGCAGACTGGAAACATACATATAGCCAAGATAATGTGATGCCACAAGTCTCAGGAGATGCAAAATGAATACTTTAATTGACTTTTTGACTCCACTGAGAATCTTTTCCCTCCGTAACACACTGCCTCCCTCACTTCTGTAACATCTGGGGCAACTTACCACGAGAAACAATACAGTTGTCTGTTTATTTCATTCTCAAGGGAAGCACCTAGTAGATTTTGCAATTTTCTTCCTGCTGCAAGAATGAAATCTACATAGTCTTCAAAGACTGCTCACAGTCTCAGACTTATTCTGCGCAACCTTCTCGCACACCGATAATGCTGTTTCCTGTGTAGAAAATCCTGCTTACTATGCAAAAACACCCCATGTGAATTTTGTACACAATAAGTAATGAACTGTGAAGATTCTCATCAGTGCAGAATTCTCCAGTCACAAGTTTTCAACACTTGAAAAACACTGCTTTTAGAGAATGGAAATTCAAAGTCCTGGATATGGTAGCGACAGAAAAGCTAACTTTTTCACTCAAAAATAAGCCAATCCAGGGCTTTGAAAGAGAATGACGAGAGGTATTGAATGGATAAAAGAATGAAATAAGGGGAAAGAAAGAAAGGCTGTATGAAAGGAGGAAAATAAAATGAGGCGACAAAAGAAAAAATGTAAATAGTTAAATATAAGCTAAAAGTAATAGTTTACAATTGTTGTAAAAAAGAGATAATATATGGAATGGAATGTTTATACGGAATGGAATGTTAAACTCAGATTCAACTGGGAAAATTGATGTTTGGAAGCGGGGGGGGTTATTGTTATTCACTTAAAATTTTAATAAAAATTATTTAAAAAAAGAAAAAGAAAAGAAAAACACTGCTTTTGCCCATTTTTTTTTGAAAATTTTTAATTAATCTTTCCATCCCTAAGCTCCTTTGGTTAAGTGACACTGATGAAGGTTCCCAATATTTCTACGGCGAATATTTGAAATTAAATGGGGGAGGTAACGGAAAACTATGGAGATGACACAGAATGAAGTAACTTATGTTAGATATTATGGAGACAGAGGAACTGTCTGTATTTCCTCATACTGAAGAAGGGAGGTTGACACTGAGGGAATAATGACTTGTCTATCTAAGGCTACCTGTAAAATTTGTTGAGGTGAGATTGAGGATAAGAAATAGGCCCTTTCTGCAGGATGTCATCATTACACAGTGGAGACGGGAGAAGGATGGGACCTGGATGATGGTTCTGCATGATGTTGTCCGAGTCCCATCCTTCTCCCATCCCCAGGTGGCCCAATCGAACCACAAATCATTGACAGGTTTTCCTCACCAATGACCAGCAATTGCACTACCCTCCCACCACACATCCACACTTACCTTTGCTGAGGAGATCCCGGAAGTGCAATGCCTGCACTTCCTACCCCAGCGCAGCCTAGGACAGTGCCTCGCCACACTGCAGCAGGAAGAGGCAGGGCCATGGTACTTCCTGGTTCCCACAGGCAGCAGGTCCTCCATCATGCTCCTCTCCCAGAAAAGCCACTGCCACCATCATCACTGGACACAACTGGAACAGAGATAGGCTGTGGACATGCCCTTAGTCTGAACAGAGATTTGGAGAAGGTTCTTCTAGCTTATACAGGTGGATGTAGGCAAGCTGCTATTTTCTGAGTCTCAATCCTCACCTACAATACAGAGAAGATGGCAGTACTGTCGGCTCTCCTCATTTTTGTGTTGCACTTTAACAGATTTGATTATTTGGGCATTTCTCCAAAGCCTGCCCCCTCCATCTCAGGTGCTTCTTTCCTGTGAGAACCTTCCCTCTTGGCAGCTCCAATCAGGCCACACAGCCCTTTAAAAAGCTACCTCTGGTCTTCCTCCTCCACCAGCCACTGCCTGGCCAGCTAAGCACAGTTCACAGCCTGATTTCTCAGCATCACAAACTCTCTCTCAATGCCCCACACACACCCAAGGAAAGTGATGGCTGAGAGAGAGGAAGTAGAGGGCCACCATGCTGACCCACTTCCTTTCCCTCTCTTTTCCCTGACCTGATTTGGACTTCAGGTGCCCATTCTTCTCACCATGCCTCAGCCCCGCTCTCACAGACACACATACATATTTTTATATTTGGGATTTTTCTAATTTTGCAGGGGTCCTGTGCCTCTAACCCTAGTGAATGTGAAGGGCCAACTGTATTTATTAACCTTAAAATAGGGATGGAGAAACTTCAACCCCAGGGATCAAATATCAGTTCAGGAAGTTCACTCCAAAAGAGATGGGGCCAAGGGAATAGGCATAAGGCCAAACTAAAATGATAAAGATGTAATTATTAACAATTTAGGCATTTCCCTACCAAACATACCAAAGAACAGCTCTATGCATATTTACTATTCATACGTCTATGCATACCTACTATGCTTTTCTACCTCCACACATGCAACAACTTCCAAAGCTGCAAAGTACACTTGTATCCCATGCACAAGCTTCCTGGACTTTAAATACCTTCCTATTTCTTGTGTCCGATCACTAATCAGAGATAACAGAACAAGCTTGCAGACTTGGTGGAGGCCACATAGCAATAGCAATAGCAGTTACATTTCTGTACCCTGTATCAGTGCAAAGCACTCCCTAAGCGGTTTACAATGTGTTTACCTAATTGCCCCCAACAAGCTGGCTACTCATTTTACTGACCTATGGAAGGATGGAAGGCTGAGTCAACCTGAAGCCCTGCATGATTGAACTTACAACATTGAGGCTGCAGTACCAGCGTTTAACTAATGCGCCACCAGGGCTCTTATGCATCCCCACCTTACAGGTGTTTGTCCATCCCAGCCTAACAGGATTATTGCAAAGATTAATGAGGTGAACAGAACAGTATGACATAATATCATGTCCACTATATGTCTTAATAGATCTACCTTTCAATTCCTTTGTGAACCAATGCTAGGGTCATGGCCAGGTTTGTGATGTTTTGTCCTTCTTCCTGAAGCCCCCAGGTTGTGGCAACAAAAACTGTGACCCAGCATTTTAAGGTCCCAACCTTAAACCATCACTGTAAGTTTCCATCCTTTTAAAACCCCAGCAAAACATTATAGAATGGGACATGGAGGAGGTTTTATACGGTGGTTCACAAGATTGGGGACAAACAGAAATCTAATGGGTCCTGCCAAGGTATTAGAGTTCCAGCAGAAGTTGGAGGGGGTGCCATCTGATGGAGCTGATGGGACTGATCAATCCATAACAGGAATGGAGAAACTGTAAGTAAAATGGGGTTGTAAGTGTAGGAAGTGAATAAGATTTTTAAAAGAGCAAACTATTGGAAGACCGCAAAATCAGAGGGCGTGATCCAGCCAGCATTAAGCATTGTTCTCCATCTCAATGATACATGATTGAACTGTGCTATATGTATGCATTATGCTTTGGAGAGTAATGTCACGAGTCCCCATACTGAATAACTTGCAAATTATGTGATGAGAAAGGAGGATAGAGGAGGCAAGGGAGGAAAATGAAGTTATCAGTAATGGAAAGAATATGAGGCAATGCTGTTGCACAGACTTTTAACAGTCATTTGAGTTGGGAGAAGGCCTATAGAAGTGAGCCAAAGGACTTTAATGGAGAAAAAGGTGTTTTTTTAAAGTATCCTTAATTGGTGAGCATTGAAATTAATGGAGCTTAAAAGTATTTCACTTTGGCTATGTCATGTCCCACATTCCTAAGAGGCACTCTTCTGGGAGAACTAAAGTGCTTACTTACTTTAGTGGACAGTTATAATGCACAGATGCACTTCATTGCCCCATCACTTGGGGATAGTTACGCATCTGCCAGGTAGCAGGTGGTTTGCAAGTCATTATAATCTCCAGTTCTGCTGCTGACAATATGTATAATCTGACTGAGAAATTACATGCTTAGCATTCTCCCTCTGAGCCCCATTAAGATTAAATAATGCTACTGCAATATGCTACCCCAAGTTATACCCTGCCAAATGTATTTCCAGCCTTTTCTGCCGTGTGCTTTCCATTAAAGACAGAGATCATAGACCTTGTTCTTGCTGAGAAAATAAACCCATTTCTACACTTTCAGGACTGGTGCTCCTACCCAGCAAAACAGAGCAATTTTGGGGGCCCATATGACCTACAGGGCTCACTTAGACTGACAAATTGCCTCCCTCATTGCCAGCACACATTGCCATTTGGTACTCTGGTATCATCACTGATTACAGTCTTCCCATCACGTGCCTTTGTATGTGACAGCTGTGGCACTTCACATTGCAGCTAATTATGGTTGCCAGGTCAACAGCATCTCAAGCCCTCAGATTTCACAGCCATATCTTGAGATATAAGGACAGCCCAGGAGGGCTCTGGTGGGCTCACTGAGCATGATGCATTAAGCAGCAACCACAATTGATGTAGAGCAGATCACTCAAATAAAATACAAAGCTAAAGAATGAGACAAAGGGAGGGAGGGAGAGGATCTCTGAAGACTCTAAAGCGGATGTGGGAGGCCAGTAGCGTACAGTAAAATGAACAAATACATACATGAAACTTATATAAATTCCTTCCAGACCAGTGTTCTCACCCTTAGATTCCTCCCCTCATCTGCTAATGTGGAGAAGAGAGGTCAGCCCCTGAGATCTGGGAACCCTTCAGCTAGTGTAAGCTAGGGAAGATGCTGGCTTCCTCTTCCCAAGCATTCAGTGACCTCTTAGTGGGCTTGCCTGGCAGTAGGGATGGAAAGAATGAGTGCATGTTTTCTCATCCTTGAGAAAACAGATATAGACATCTCAAGGAGAAAATTATAAATTGCTAAAATATTTTTTTCCCATCTTTATATGAAAGTTGAAGACCAGCAGTTTTGAGATTATGGATGTTTCCTTGCGTTTTTTGTGCACAAATAGATTTAGTGCAAAAACAGAGGACTTTTTGTTGTTGTTGTTCCTGAACATTGTATTGTGAGCAAACAGGCAATGCAATCATCTTCATGACATTTTCACGTAGTATTTCTGAAATGTGAAAAATACCTGGCAAATGTGCTAAAGTTCTCATATTCTTGCCCAATAGGGAGAATTATGAAATATTTTATGCTCATGTGAAAACAAAAAAAGTAAGTTTTTTCCAGAGCAATCATATTCAAGAATGCAATGGGCAAACTCCATTGGGGGCTGTGAATTCTGCAGCATCTTCACATTACCATTTTGGGAATGACTGAATGGTTTAGCAAGGAACCAAACCCAGTTCAGCACATGTTTACAGAAAGCATGCATTCTACTACACAAGTCCAGTCTGACTCTTAAGTGAGTCAAAGGATTCTTGGTCAGTTAATCAGACTGAACTTGGAGATCAGCAGGACCCACTTTGGTTCCCCAGGTCACCTGGTTCTTCCTAAGCAGATTGAGTGCAGTTTTCCCTCCTGTCACTGGCAGGTAAACACTGTGGATCAGCTCAGTTCAAGTCACTGAGCGATGGTCATTCTAACCATTACTCATTGCCCTTTCAAAGTATAAGAGTAAAACATGCCTATAGTTTAATTCATAATAAAGTGTTGTTGAGGTATCTGAAATCTACAAAGCATCGTCCTACTGCATATCACATCTAACACCATCCACACTGAGGGGAAAATTGGCTTTTGAATGTGCATTTTCATATCTACCGATAGTGTTAGTTCCAAAGACAATCTTGCTTGCCTTCATCCCAATAAAACTGTAGATCCAGAAGTTGATAGCCCAGTTTCACTGCATATTGCTTTCTAACTCATAGTCCAATCTTTGCCTTCTAACTCATAGTCCAACAGTTTCCAAAGAAATAAGTCTCAGTGAATTCATTGCAATACATTCCAACAGAGGATGCACAGGACTGAAGCCAGTTTCATTGAATGAGTCTCAAAAATTATGTTTTCTAGAAAAGTACGAAACCTCATTTTCAGATAGATTTGTCTAATCTATTCCTCCATAATTAAATCTGTTAGGCAGTTGTTACGACATATCTTATAAACTGGTTTATCAATGAGCTAAAATAGGAGCTATGGGGTGGATATCCAAATCAAAACAGACACTTCACAAAGATAACATTCTTTGGAAAATGTCCTTTAGGTAGATGAAATGTACTGTCTAAAACTGATACTTTCTGAAAGGGAGAAGATCAAGAAGTCACAGGATTTAATTTTTTTAAAGAATTGTACAGGAGAGAAAAAACTGTCTCCAAATAACACCACTAAAACGGATAGCTTTAACAGTGTGTAAGTCTAATTATGTACTACAGGTTGTAAATGTCACACAATGCTTCAGTAATCAGTATTGCAGCTGCTCCTGCAGGAGAGAATGAAATAGGTAAGAGTGACATACAGACAAGAGCAGAGGTGGGCATTTGTTTTGCTCCAAATTGCCCCCCCCCAAAAAAAAAAAAACCTCTATGGTGTATGGAGGATATTTCCACCATGCTCAGAGGCCCCTTGCCCCCATCAGGGTAAAAAAAAATTGTATTTTTCCCCAATAAAATCCTTTTCATACAAAAATATATCAAAATGCCTTCTAGGGGCAGTGGGGGTGCATTTCCACTACCTTTTGCATTTCCCTGGACCAATTTAGGCCCACAAGATACCTTTGTTAAGACAGGAAATGAGCAGAAAGTTACTTCTGTTCAATACGTGTTGTTAAAAAAGGCCTCTTCTGAATCAAAAATAGACCAGGAAATCACCCACAAAAAATGGTGAAAATCCCACTGTGCTTCTAGAGGGCATTTGCGGGGGGGAGGGGCACAAATAATAGACAGACAGACAGACAGACAGAGTGATTTTTTTTATATAGGAAAGATACAGGTGAAGGTACAACCTTCCAAAGTCTCCTGGAGAGTCCTCTAACTTTCCATAGTTGACCCCTACAACAGAAGAATGGGTCAGTCAATAAAGAGGAGATGTATAATTATCTCCCCTTCTAAATGGCTCAGTCATTATTTCAAGTTTCAGAAAGAAGAGGAAAAGAAAAGCTGATTCTACCAATCAGCAGAGATGGATGGCTCAGGCAGAAGATTTTGAGCGTCAACCAAGGGCAGTACATTGTCAGCTATTCAGTTTCTTACTATTTATTTTATTGGAACTGAAGGGAGAAATACTTTGTGGATTCTCTATCTTACATAGCAGAATGACTGGGCTGGGTGTATACTTTGACCTGAAGGTGAGAACCATTTGGTCTTCTGCTTCAGGTAGAAAATGTCTTGGACCAACTTTGATGAGGGAAGAAAGAGGGCCCTATATCAATTGTCTTCCAGCAGAGCAGGCAGTTACCCAGAAGTGCATGTGATATCTGATCATTGCCTTTCAGGTATTCAGAGATTCTTGGACAGTGGCTCCTTTTAACCGAGTGCATCTCCTCCTCGCATTAAAACTGTTAACACTAAGGGCTTCGTGGTGAAGCAGCATATGCACTCTCATACAGCATATACAGAAATTAAAGAGGCGTTATATTGGAAAGTATAAGTATGTATTGGACATAACACAAACATAAACATGAAAACAGCATTGTTATCAAGTTTAAGGAAACTTTCAAGGGCAGGAAACTAGATCTTCCCTTTCAGTGGCTAGATGGTATCAAGGGCATTGACTTCAGGGCCACCTAATCTCAGCAAGTCAAAATCTTCTCCACGCAGCACTTCAGCCAAGAAACTGGCTTCACTTGTCTTGATTCTTTTCCACAGAGGGAAGAATATGGAGTGCAGCATTCCCATGGGTTGCATGCAGATACCAGATGAGAGGTCAACTTTGCTTGTGTCTGTCAATTCTAATTGGGATGGAGAATATTATGTGGGAAGTATCTCTGCAGCTTTCTCCAACTAATCACTGCTTGAAGATAAGAGGGTAAATATTACCCAACCAAATAAGCTGTCAATATATTTTGTAAATCGTAGCTTGTTTGAAAATGGGTAGCTTTATCATAAAGTTTCTCCAGGGACCAGATCTGGGACACTGGCCACTAGTTAGCCAAAACTGGGATAGATGAATCACATGCCCATACTTTGTTAATCGTGTGGGCTGAGGATATAGCATTGTAAGCTGAAATTTAGGAGTACTTTCATTGGTAGCACTGAAAACCACATTTCAATCCCAAATGAATACTTTTAGCAATAGCCATTTAAACAGTGGCATGTCTGTGGTCTTTTTCTAAAAAGAACACATTTGCTGGCAACCCAAAACAACATCAAGACAACATACTATGTTTTAGAGGATCTCCATTTCAAAGAGATGATAGGCAATTTATGACACAAAGTTCTGCACATTCTCATTGTCGTGAGTCCTTTTATAAGCATCGTAAACCAAGTAGTGATAGATGATTGATCCACTTTGCTGATCAAGGGAACTGTCATTGTTTTATTATTTGCTCAAGGTTAAATATCAGGAGGACTACCTGTTTAAACATCTCTTTTGCAAGCTTGTGTTTTTTGCCTGCAGAGATCATGTATATACAGAGTGTCAAGCTTACTCAACTGCAAAAACAAATCTATTATGCATAAAGTACAGGACATCTATACAGCCCACAGAAATATAAAATCTAGCAGTTTCTGCCCTCAGCGCCATTTTCCTCTGCCTTTCAGTCAGAAAAAAAATAACAAAAGTAAATGTACAAGATGACTGGATTTGTACCAATCTTTTTTTTCTTTTCCAGATACTGTTTAGCAGATGTGCTGTCTTCCTTTTCTAGTTGTCTCTGGCCCTTTCCGCATGTGGGGGGGGAATGGCTGAAAACAGAGCTTTCCGGCTGACCGAGTCCGTCGCCACGAGGAGCAGCTCGAGTTCGCTGCTCCGCAGTCCTCCGGCGTCCCAAATGGCAGCTTCCAGTTGGTGGAGGCTCTCCACCAACTGGAGAAGCTTGCCAGCTGGAAGCCCGCCCCCGGCAGATCTGCAGGCACGCACTTGCGCGCGTCTGCAAATCTGCTCTGGAGCCGGGCAACAGAGCGGCACGGGGTTGCATGCTCTGTGATTTTTAAAAACCTGTGGAAATGGCCTCTGTCTTTTACTATTTTATTGCACAAAGTTAAGACTTAAGAAAGACAAACATGTCAGTATCAATTTCTCTATGTTTCTCATGTTTCCACTACTGAGTTTGTTCCACTCTGTTTCTGCTTCAGACTATATCATGTTTCTGTGTGTGTCTGTGTGTCTGTGTGTGCGCATGCAGGAAATTTCATACATATTATTGTGAATATTTTAAGATTTTTTACACCTTTCTTAAAATCCATGTGCTCTAGGCAGTTCATATATTTCTTAAACTTACATTTCAAAGATTTTTTCCACTGAACAAAGTATTTTATCTACAGTTTTCACAGTATATGCATTTGTTGTACAGTTTATTAGTGTGCACATTTTTGAATGTAGACCTTATTTCTTGTGAACCGCATAGAAAATTCTGGAGACATCTAAAAGTGTTACATTTTGTATTTAGGTTCACAAAATGTAAAATAGTTAAACCTGACATTGTTGTGTATTAAAATGTTCATTTTAAGCTGATGTGTACAGAATTCTGCATTGTAGAAACAATGAAAAAAATAAATATTTCAGGATGATACATTAATTTCCATTTTCAATCTTGTTTTGTGTTTTCAATTGTGCACACTATCCATGGAGTTTTGGCTCAAAGAGGAACAACGGAATATGGCAAACAAGCAAGCAAACAAACTAACAAATAGGGAGAAATGACATTCCTTAGAGAGGGAATTCCATTGGGTACAATTCTACCTTCCTTTGAGAATAATTAGACTAGTTTATTTTCAATCCATGTTTGGAAATCTCTGGATTGGAACAGATCAATCCAAACAAAACTCGTGATTAATTATGTATTTTTCATATTGCAGTTAAATGTTAATGTATTTTCCTCACAAAAAGTAAATTTCTAAGGTTATGTTCTCTTAAGGCACGCATGCCTAAACATATTTTATCTAATAAATATTAATTTGTCTATGTATTCCAGTACTTCTTTTTGATTTGAGAACTATTTTAGAAAATTAAGAAAAGTGCAAGAGACAGCCAAGAGAGAACTAAACTGAAATCTGCATACAGGTCCGGGTGTTGCAGATCAGATCATTTCAACATTTGAAAATAAAATAAAAACCAAAAATTACAAAATAACTCAAGCGTTCCCACATTCTTTTAAAAATATTTCTCCAAGAATATTACTGATATGTAAAGTTACGTGTATCCCTACCCATCTTGACTAATTCTGGTCCAAGGCTTTGGGTATCACATCAGTGTCTCCTGCCTCCAGTTTGCCTTCACATGATGAATAGTAAAATAATCTTTAGGATCTGGCCAAAGAATGCAAAGTACCAAACTATGCTGGGGCAAGAGAATTGGGTTCCCGACAATTTGGTTAACTGTATGGAATGAAAACACAGCTAACATAGTGTTGCAGTTTGACTGCTGGACTAAGACTGGGCAACGGGCATTTGAAACCCAGCTCAACCATGGAAACTCACTGGGTGACCCTGGGCAAGTCACACTGGGCAAGCCACACTCTCTCAGCCTTGGAGGAAGGCAATGACAAATCCCTTCTGAACAAATGCTAGGTTTGCTTTGAAAGCAGTCTTAATGGAACATTGGCATCTTTCTAACTGTTTTTCAAGAAAGGAAGGACGGAAGGAAGGACGGAAGGACGGAAGCCTTTTGAACTTTGCAGGACCTACTTATGTGAGTAAGCATGTATCAAGAGCAAGTGCAGTATAGTGGTGTCAGTGCTAGATTAGGACACTGGGAGACCAGAGTTTGAATCCCCAGTCTATCTTAGGAACTCATTAGATGACATTAGGGAAGGCACACAATCTCAGCCTCACAGAAAGGCAAGAACAAAGCCTCCTCTGAACAAATTCTGCCAAGAAAACCCTGTGACAGAGTTGCCTTAGGGTCACCCTAAGAAATGACTTGAAGGCACACAAAAAACATGCATCAGATTATATTGAATTAAATACATATTAAAAACTACAGCCATACTTCAATAAAAATTTAATGAAGCAATACATCATCATCTAAAAAGGCAATATGGATTACAGGAAAGTCAACAAAACCAACAGACTTCAAAATCTGTATAGTTCTTGTTGGGGCAGTACTTTGATCCAAAAGAGGGTTGGAAAGGGTTGGAAACCGACACAAATACTCCATTGGACATAGAATTTGGTATTTTTTGTTTCTGGACAATAAAAAAGACATTTAAAAAAAAATCTATATTAGGCCAATTGCCTAATTTAGCTAGCTAGGCTATCTATAATTAAAGGCTATCCTGCAGGAGACTTATGTTTCTAGAACTTCAGCTCTAGTAAGAGTTAGATATTTTTCTAACTATCAGAAAATGAATGCTGCTTTATTGTGGGAATATGTTGATTATACATAGTGAATCACACACTTGAGGGCCTCAGATGAGAAAAACTGAATTGTAAATAGAATGCCCTTAGAGAACCCAGATGAATAGCAAAAATACAAACAGCTCAGGGATGGATTCTCCACTTTTAAAAATGCTTCTATCTTTTTTTAAAAAAAAAAAAAATCTTCCCAAGATCACCTCTGTGACCTTGAGCTTTAGCAACACGGCAAAAAAAAAAAAAAAAAAGTAAATTTAAGTCCTTGATTTCACTGAGGATTACACTCCCTCCAACTCTTCACCAATTCTATGTACTTGTAAAATCCATATTAGCACAGCAGGGATCACTGCCTGCTTACTGCTCCAAGAAGAAACTGTAGAAAACTGTTTTCTCCCTGTAATGACACCATTGCTACTCCAACTGGTGGTCTGAGGATGAGTGCCAACTCACTAGCCATCATTAGGTGATCCACAGCAAGTTTCCTGGAAACTATGCTAATAAGATAATAGTATGGTTATTTAAAGAATCATACGATCTCATATGAGCCTGTCTAAGCTCCTAGAACTTCAGAGAAGGCAATTCTTTCTATCCAGCCGCCTTCACAGGCACTGTTGATGGGAATGCATGACAGGGCTTTCTCTGTGGCTGCTGCTTCCACAGTTTGGAAGTCTCTCTCTAGAGAATTTAGGAAGCCTTCTTTTTTCCTGCTATTTGGAAGCTGGTTAAGACCTTTCTCTTCCAGCAAATCTTTGGGAATTGATTGTTAGAAAAGGGGAAGTTATTTTTTCTGATGCTGTAGTGTTTTTAATCTCTGTTTTAAAGTAATATTTTAAATGATTTCAATTCTACTGTTAGTTTCATGCTGTTTTAATCTCAGCCTCTGTAGGTTTTTAATGATGCATGCTTTTATTCTGATTTTCTGCCTTTTGTAATCCACTTTTTGTCTCAGCCTGAGAGTAGGCAGGATGTAAATAAAGGAACAGATAGATAAATGGATAGATAGAGGGTGGATACAGTACCAGTCCCTAACACATGAAGGGAAATAATTGCTGGCATTACCAATAGCAGTAGCAGTTACATTTCTATACCACTTATCAGTGCTAAGCACTCTCTAAGCTGTTTAAAATATGTTTTAGCTAATTGCCCTCAACAAGCTGGGTACTCATTTTACCGACCTCCAGAAGAAAGGAAGGCTGAGTCAACCTGGAGCCCTGCAGGATTGAACTCACAATGTTGTGGCTGCAGTACCGGTATTTAACCACTGCACCACCAGGGCGCTACGCAGTGTATTCATTTACTCTACAGAAACCTGCCTGGTTCTTAAGGTATATTAATAAACTGACCACATATTTAATGATAATTTCTTTAAAATCTAATATCAGAATGGCTCTATTGTATGTAGAGGAAGAATGAGGCAAAGGAATCTTTTCAGAAGCCATTTGACTGGAACTATAATCATTCCTCACAATTGTCTATGCTGGCTAAGGATGATTGGACTTGCAGTCCAATGACATCTGGAGAGCCAAACATTCCCTAGGCCTTATAGAATCACCTCAAAACATACTCCATGATATCTGTAGCTGTGCTGTTGGGAAATAGGGAAGATGGCTAACAAGAGAAGCAGGACAGTGGCATTTTGCATCCAGACATGTCTCATTTTCATGCATGTGTGACAGAGCCACAAAGCATCTGCTCATTAAAAAAAATAAAATAAACTTCTCAAAAATAAAAAAAGCATTCTGAAAAACAGAGATAGTGACTGGCCAGAGACAGGAACCAGAAAAGTAGGACTTGTCCCAGTGATTAAATATGGCTATTTGGAGCATATCTGCTTGCTGCAATAGAGTATAAAAACTGGATTCCTGTCTTGCAAACAGTCCAAGAAGTGCAAACTGAGCCAAGCTCGTTGACCTTCAGATTGAAGTTCTTATGCATACTTATGTGTAGTTTTGAATGTGTTTTTTCCCTTTTTTCTTTTTGTTTGCTGTTTTGTATACCTTTGCTGTTTTATATATTTTTCTATCTGTTTAATAAAAAATACTTTTTAAAAAAGAACTTCAGACTGAAAGTAGGTTCACCACACAACTGTTACTATATATATTTGCCCATTGCTGGTCTTTGGAAAATGAAGATCTAGGTCAACTTTTCTCAAGCTTTTTACCCTGGAGGAACCCTTGAAATAATGCTCAGGGAACCCCTCAATTAAAATTATTATACCTACAGCTCAAAAAGTTTAATTTTTTTTTTATCATAATCTTTCATGGCACCCTTAGTGACCTCTCACAGAGGCTTAGGGTTCCAGAGAACCTGATTAAGAAACCCTGCTCTAGGCTATGATCTTCCTGGTTATGGCCAACAGTGAGGAAGCTTGTATTAATATTGATAAGTTTAAGGGACCATCTGGACCAATATAGAAAATCTAGTTTGGGAGTCATTGCATTCTCCCAGGAAGAAAGTGGAGGGTTTTTTTATAAAGGGGAACCAGGCATCACAGTTTTTAAAGCATTGTTGGCAGTTCCTCAGGCTACAGTTCCCAAGATTTATATCATAGCTGAGTGATATAAAACTAATATAAATTTGCTTGTGAGATAAGACTTCGATGAGAAGAAAGAAAAAGACCATCAAGGGTTTCTTAGATGGGTGTCCAAAGTGCTGGTGATAATCTCTGTCTTAAGAAGAGCCCTGATGCCTTTCAAACAGATGTATGCCATCCTTTTATATACAGGAAGAAAGGGATTCATGCCCACAAAAGCCAAATTGACTTTTAAACATACAAAGCAAAAATATGAACAATGCGAAAACATTACTGTGCAATTAAAGATCACAAAAATACTTTTTTTCAAATGCTTGTGAAATTCTTAATGCAACTATTCATTCTCATATACCTCCCCGCTGTTTACTAAATATGTTACTTTTTGACAGACACAGTTAGGAAAAATATCTACTTTTATGCTGCTGAATGGAACGGAGAGCACACTACAGACATACATTACAAAAGTCTTGGTGTGATGTATATATATACTATAAATGTCCTCCTCATGTGGGATGTCATTTAAATAAGAAGCCAAAATCCAGCCCAGGATTATGAACACTTAAAACATCTTTGATTGCAGTGGAACCTTTGTGCATATAACTATGCCTTAACTAGGTTATAAACAAAGGCATGAAAGTCTGATAGAAGAGGCATGGATTCTTCCTATATGATTATCTGTAAGAGGGAACAAACAATGTATAAGTTGAGAAAGGAGTAGGACCAATGACCTTAAAGGCCCCTCCCTAAACCACAAACCTCAGGATTCCATAGGTTGTTGAAAGTGGAATAATAGCGCTAGAAACAGTCTAAGTGGAATAATAGTGCAATGACTCCCAAACTAGATTTTCTATATTGGTCCAGATGGTCCCTTAAACTTATCAAACCAAATGAGGGAAGAGATCTGACTGTAAATGTGAGAAAAAAAATGACTGGTCAGCCTAAGACACCCTCCAGGCCATTTGGACCATTTGTCAGGCAAATAAATACCAGATAATAGGCTTAGGTAGAAGCTGGCGTTTTCCCAGTGAATACAATTGTGACAAGTCCACTAGGACAAAGATTGACAGATATTCACCCCCTGTGCAGCTGGACTCCTTCCTCTTGCCTCATAGCCCCTACAATAGCTATTACAACACACATTATGTCTTTGTCATCCAAACACTACAAACATTAGTGGGTCAACAGTCCATCGTCTGTGCTGCAACTTCCATTGTTCCACACCTGCCACAAGCTATTCTTTGGGTACAAATACCCCTGATTTCAGGATGCCCAGTACAGTCTCTCAAAGGTCTACCTGTCACTCTATCCCTCTGGCTCCTGAACAAGAACTGTCCTTTGGTCCTACCTGAGCCACGCTACATTTCAGCTCCTTGCTACTCTTCTGGACTGGTAATTACAACTCCAACCCTCAGCCTCTCTATAAATAATTTTTCCTGCTCTTATCCTTCAGTTAGCTCTTGTGTGATTGTTTGGCTGTTTGTGTCTTGTGTGCATGCATGAGTGAATTCCCTCTCAATAAAACACATTTTTAGCTTACTTTTGAATCTCTGGCTGGTTCTTTTCCTGCATGAGCCCATAAACATTGGTAGAAAAGGTCTTGTTATGTTACCCCCTTCTCGCAAGTCTCCTTTTTGAGTTAATTCATTCTCCACTTTCACAAGGAGGTTTTGGCATTGTGAGGTGACCCTTGTGGCACCTAAGTTTTGGGGTAACAATTGTCCAAACATAAGTAGACAGCACATAGGAAGCTGCAGGAGCTATGCCATGGATTCTCCCCTTTATTTTTCATACCATTGATCCATATGTTACAATATGTTTCTAACTTCCATTACTCACTGAAATGCATTGCATTCTTCATGCAGCAAATTTTTGTCCTGCCTATTGTTTCCCAGCCCTAAAATGCTGGCATCTCCTAAATGATGTGGTTTATATGCTCAAGGTTCATTCAGGTAGGTTAAGAGAGCACAAGAATGGATTTTAAGCTTATAAATCATCTGCCTTGAACCAGTAGCCTGAATTTATTGCATGGTTCTTGCTCCATTCAGAAAATAATCAAGATTGAGATCAATTGTTGGTTCAAGTTCATTCTGACTCTCTGCTCAGCGTGCCCAGTTTCATGCCCAGGTTTTACCTGCTAGATAGAATTTTATCTTCCATTTCCTGTTTCAGTCCTCAAAGGATTTGGTAGCAGTCACACACTCTTGATTTTACAGCAGAAGCTACATCAGGCTTTTAGAGGTTTTCTGAACATTTTACATGTAGCTCATCCAAAAATAAATTCCTTGTGTTATAGTCAAGCTTAGCAGCCTAACAGCACATTTATAAAGCCAATGAATTTTGGTTGTACACTTCCTTTTTCCCCTTACACCCCATGAATGGTGTTCCAGTAGCAATAAATGAAAACATGTGGCAGTGCAACTCTAAAAATGTAATAAGAAAATGCCTCTTAAATTTAGAGGTCGAATTATATTGTGGATATGTGAAACAAAGTGAACTGTTAAAGGGGAAAGAATGTGAGCTGGAAACAGATATTTTGTAAATTATTTCCACTAAGAGCAAACATACCCTCAGGGTTATACACCAAGATTATAAATTGAACCTCAGGTAGAATTGGCATTGTTTTAACAGGAAAAAATCTATTGTGCTTTTTAATATTTTAAAGTATGCTTCAGATTGTCCAATACTATAGCCCCAATGTACTGTATTTTCACTTAAATATATCCACCTTCAAGTAGATTCTAGCAAGATAAAAAGGTCCCTCATGACTTTTCAAAACTTTTTATGAGTGAGTTTAATAAGAAACCATTATTCTTGCATCAAGGTTGAAAGGTATATATGTGGAGCTGAACTGTGACTGAGACTGTACTCCCCAGTGTAGCATTAAATATTACAATCATGTTAACAACCAATAAAGAAAGGAAGATTTCTTTACATCTTGGTTCTATAAAATGTTTATGATATAGTTATGAGTTCATTTTTGAAAAAGCAGAGACAGAGCCATTGTTATGCTTCTGTAAAGCAAGGCTCCTGACACTGAGAGATCCTTTTCAGATACTCAACGTTAAAGAAAGTGATCTGGTGATGGTAGCAAAATATGCTTTCTTACAATAATTTTAAAATGAAAATCATAGAGTGTTGCCTAATGCAAAGCCAAAAGGACTCACAGTTTGCAGGATGTTTTTTGCGGGGTGGAGGGAGGTTCTGGGAATATAGAAAAACACTTATCTTTTCAGACATTTTTAGCAATAAAAAAATTCATATTGATTTACATTCTCTGTTGTTTCATTCCCAGTCTTTCCTTCAGTTGACTACATTTACCTTCTGTGATGGCATTACATGGCCTAATCTGATGGGTAGCTTCACCTTGCTCACATCATGATCCATGATCAACAAGAATTACTCATAGAATCAATCCAGGAAATGCTATTCTCACTTTGAATTGAATAGCACCATATAGACAATATTGATTATGTATTGATTTTTCCATGCATTTAACTGAGAATTTTCAGGAAAAAAAACTGAGTAAAACTGGGATGCAAAAAAAAAAAATATTCAGAGATTTCTCAGATTTAGTAGATAGATCCTCAGCAATGTCCCCACTCTTTATAGGCTTTTTCTCCTGCTTGTGGCAGCAAAACAAAAGAGGAAAAGAAAGGGAGAGACAATCCTTTTACTACCTGGAAACTCACAAACATCCTATCTGTAAATAATTTTGTACTCTCCTGGAATTACTAAAATTCCAGCTGCATTTGCTGACAGCTTTGAGTAGTAAAAGACAGTACTGAATCTCACAAGGAGAGTCATAAAATAGGCAAAGCAGAAGTTGAACAACAACAAGTCTCACACTCAACCACCCACTCCCCACAGTACCTACCAGGGAGCGGAAAGCTTTATCATCTTTGTTAAATATATAAACTTAAGCTTACTTACAAATTACTTATATCTAATAAAATAAATAATCCAAGGCCCTTTCTGCAACTTACCTTTTCTCGGCGCTGGGGTACGGGGATTGCACAAGCAGCCCCTTGCAAGAGGCTCTCGCATCCCCGCTGCTTCAGCTCCGCAGCCGCTGCCTGCTAGCAAGCAAGCAGCATGAGGGCTCCTCCTCTTCATACCGCAGCGCAGCCTGGGATTTTCCCAGGCTGCGCTGGGGCAGGAAGCGCAAATGCTGCGGCTCCGGAGGCTCCACACACACGGTAAGTGCACACGGGGCCCTGGAGCAATGCGTGATCGCGCATCATTTTCAGCTAGAAGCTGAAAATGAAATAGTGCGCGATCTGCACCTGCCAGCCCCGGCAACATTGTGCAATTGCAAGGATATCATGTGGACGGGTCCTCGCAATTGCGCAACGCTCCAGAGGCCCTTTGGCATGGTGAATGCTATGCAAAAAGGGCCTAAGAGAGGAGAAAAGCAGAAAAATGGCTACCAACTATAGAAGAGGCAGGAACAGAGTAAGTATGGTAAAGAAAGCAAACAGGGGGTCTGAGAAGTAGCAATTACTGAATATAGGCATACTGAAATTACTAACAAGGCAGGAAAAAGGGCAGCAAATATGTTGAGCCATCTTCCACAGCCCTTTGATTTCCAAGCATATCTCCTGCATCATCTTGTTTCTGTGCCTCATTTGCAGCTAACTTGCACAGTTTTCCCACTGGATGGGAGTCCTGTACTGTACATCACCATCACCCCCTTCTCAGAGATAAATGTACTGCATATTATCCCTTCTTCCTTTCTCAGTGTTTGTTATATCTGCAACTTGGCTCATCTTTCTTTTTTGTAAAAATGATTATAATGCCACTACTAATCTTTTCTGGTTTCACTACCTTTCTTTCGTTTCTTTTTTAAAAAAATCTTATTCCTTATTTTTAACCACTTGCCACTATCAGAGGTGACACTGGCTGATGTACAGGAGATGGTCTTATCGATAGTGGCATCTGGACAGTAGAATTCCTTCTCACAGGAGGCTTCTATGTGATTTCACCAGGCTTAGGGTCTTGAACCAGCTGGCCTGATTTTTACTGGTTGTATTTTATTTGCTGCAGTGATCTGTACATTGTCTTAGGCCCTACTGTTATTTTGGTGCTTTTTTTGTATTCTAGAGTATGTTCTGGAGGACTTTGTTTAGTAAAAGAAAAATTTCCTTATAAATATAAACATAAGCATGAACAAATGTTCTGCCTGTGTTAACAGCTGTTAGTATCTCTGAACCTGGTTTGGTTCTGTGGGTCAGCTTGCTCCTTGGATCAATCCAGCAGGCCAAATGACATCAGGTTTCACCCTGCCTTTCACATGCTTCTTTCTGCACAGAGAAATTTACTTTGGATGGTAAGGGAGATAAGGCATGGTAAGGGAGGGCAAATAGGGTATCCATTTGTTTTATCCAATAACATCAATGACTGATAATCAGAGGATTCCCTACCCCACTCCTTTGTAACAATCAATACTTCTCAATCTTCAGTCCCTGCAGGCATTTCTATTTTCTCTATTATGGAGGTATTTTCAGTCAGTGTCTCCCTTCCATCATTGTCCTTTTGTGCTTATTTCCTTCCTAAATCTATTCAATTAGCTTGCTGAACTGGGATCCTCTTGTTTTTGTTAATTTTGACTTTTCTACATTGAATATGCACAACACCAATTTTAAGTGTGTAAGGAACAATGAGTAACTGCATTATTATCACCACATTTTCACTCTGCGATCCCATAGTATTGGTCCTGTCCTCTCATTTCTCCCTGCTGTCTCCACTCAACCTTCAACTGATTTTTTCAAAATTTTATACTCCAACTGAATTTTACGATATCCTCACTCTCCTCTTTCTATTTATGAGTCAAGAGCCTTCCTTCCACTTTTCCAGATCATGGGCAAGCCATGTAGTCTCAGCCTTAGAGGAAGGCAACAGCAAACCTCCTCTGAATAAACTTTGCCTTTGAGAGACTTGCCATAAGTGAGAGTCAAGCTGAAGGCCCATACGTACAACAACAAAACGGCCTTCCTTTAATTTGATTGTTCAAATTGCATTCACTGAGTTAGCATATGTACTCCAGAAATTGCTTCCTACCTCTGACCGATCATGGCTTCTTGCCCACTGGGGAATGGCAAAGAGTGTCCCATCATTGCTTCTCAGAGAGCCTGCACAATTCTAGATATAGATCAGACAATGCAAAAGAAAGTAAAGCTAATTGTACATATACAACATGGTGGCTGGTCTATTCTTCTGCCTCTAAAAATGTCCCCTCTAATTATGGAAAGCAAGAAATTTTCACATTTCACTCTATTTTTAGTTTTAATAATAAAAAAGTAGCACAATATTTTAAGCATTGCAATAAATCATAGTTTCCAAAGTATAGTTTGCAGGTAAGCCACTTTGGGCTTGTTTGCAATTTCCTGAAAGTATCCTAGGTTGACAGATTATTAGCATCATATATTATTGTCCAGCTGGCTCGAGGAAATGAAAATGATATTTTTCAAAAAAATGGAAATAGAAGATGTCCTAAAATGGAAAACTAAAACTATAGGATCCTTCCAAACATTCATCAAAATATATTAGTCATAAATCCTAATCAACTCTCTGTCACTTTCTATTGAACAGGAATTCAGCACCTTTGCCATTTTCAGCATCCAACATGAAAACAAGCAGAGAGCTGGGAGTGGAGATTGTTGGACTTCCACCTAAAATCTGTGCTTCAGGACAAAGATATATAATATCTTATATAATGCAATTCTTGTCCCCCCCAAAAAAATACAACAATGTGCATGAACTAACATTTTGCTTTGTTTTTAATTTAGAATCCACTGTTAGAAAAGATTTCTTAGCTACAGCCTGTCGAGGAGTCATATAGTGTAGGATTAATTAGACTGTTTACAGCAATTCAAAACAGCAGGAGTTACAAAGGTGCTATTCATGCCACAGAAACAACTTTTCTTCTAGTTTTTCATAAAGCTAATTATTAACACTGTTTTAAAAAAACAAAAACAAAACAGACACTGATGATTGAAAGAAGCTAGCATATGTGAGCACTAGTGGCTTATGGAGAATGCCTGTCTGTCTATCTGTCCATCTATTTTTCATTTGTTTATATAGTGCCGTCCCTATGAACAGCTCTTTCTAGAGTAAAAGATCTGTCGCCAGCAAAGGCTAAAATTCAAGACAGGAAGGAAGGTCTGGGAAGTAAAAGCCAGTACACATGGTCAAGCTCAGATACAGCTAAATTTTAGTTGGAAATGGGAACAAGGAGGTGTTGGTCCAAAGGCATCACTGAAAATTTATTAAGGTATGTGAAGCAAGTAGGAGGGGCTACATCATACAGGTGTTCTAAAAACAGTTCCACTATACAAGGAAGCAAGAAAGTATTTGAGGGAGTTGGAGATTTGTGGTGGAGAAAATGGGCATGCAGAGGTCATAGGCAGAGCTGTAATATATAAGAAGAGAGAGATGAGGGGAGGAATCCTGGATGGATTTGAAAGTAAGAACAAGACTTTGTGCTGGTTCTATTAGGGGTAGAGAGAAACAGCCTGACAGATTAAATATAGCTTCTCAATATGTTGGTAACTGGTTAATGGCTCACAGGTTCCAATAATATGCTGCCGTAGGAAGAACTGATATAATGCTATATGTTTACCTGTTCCCTTAGGCTCCATGGGGTAACAGGAAAGAAAGAAAATATGTTTTATCTGTGGCTTCATCTCCTCCACTGGCATGCATCACCTGTCAAATTAGATTTACCCTTAATAGGACCCTTTGGCTAACTTTTTAAAGGGTTTTTAAAAATCTAGTTGTAATTGTTTAGTGTGCCGTACCTAAATACCCTAAAGGCACCAAATGTCATCTGATGTAGGAAGCCAAGCAGGGCCAGCTCTGATTAGTACTTGGATAGGAGACAGCCAATGAGTGTCAGGTGCTAGAGGTTATATTTTAGAGGAAAGAACCGGCAAAACCACCTCCGAGTATTGCTTGGCTAGGAAAATCTTATGAAATTCATGAGGTTGCCATAAGTTGATAGGTGACTTGAAAGCACATTCACACACACACACACACAAATTGTTTACCAAGAGGGCTTCACAAGCTTCTTTCACCCATGCAGGAATTATTAGGAAAGGAGTGAAAAGTAAAACATCAAGTGTCAAAGCCATATAAAAACAGGTAAGTACAAACAGAGCTTTGGGCAACTGAGCTTCCTAAAGGGCCCAGTTGCTGAAACCTTAGTTTGCACTGGTATCTCCTTATCCCTGTCTGCAAAATAATTATACTTTGAATATGGTTTAGGGGCACACTTGGGACGAAAATCCTCAGCCTCTGAGTGCTTCAGTACAAATGCTTAAGAATCACAGCCTAACTGAGCAAGTTGAGGATCTGGCACTTGATGTAATATGGGACTGTTACCGTTTCTGTGGCCAATTATGTGAATCATATCCAAAGCATTACTGCTCATTGTCTTTCACGACTTTGGGAAGACAATTTCATTTGAGGATTATTAATCAAAAGTAAAGATTTCTTAGCTACAGCCTGCCAAGGAGTCATATGGCTTAGAATTAATAATTACAATATGAACTAAATTACTAGAGACATTATTAATACTAACTCAGCTACTTTCTATCCAGTAGGTTATAAAAATGGCCTTTAAATGATAACCCAATCTAAATTATTTGATTATTTGCAGTGTCTTGGCATATAATCAAAAGGCCTGATTAATGGAGTTACCAACATACTTTTTACTGTGACTTATGTCAAGGAGGGGGTGTTACTGTAGCTGCAAAGTAAGGAGTGGTGAATACACAATTGATTGGAAAGATAGAATATACAGTGCTGGATACTTTCTCCTAAGAGTAGACTAAGAACAACGGGCATCATAGATAACATTGTATAAATCAATCCTACTTCCTAGGAAAGTAGAACTTTGTGATGAGGATTAAATGTGCTCAAATGAAGCACACCTGTCTCAGAATGGGGTGAGCAAGTTCTGTGAGTCCAGATTTTTCCCTCTGGTGACCCTATGCCACACCATCTCCTCCTGAAAAAACTGCAAATACACCCCTGTGTTTGGATAAAAACAAATGTTTCTTCACTAAAGCAAGACACATAGGGACTATGGGGCTTGTTTTGCAAGTGAATTGTGCCTCCTGGAGCTTCTACAAGCATGTTTCTCCATTTTGCAATGGGAGCCATGGAGAAAGGCTCTGGGAGCTCCACGAGATTGAAAAAATGAGTGGTGCCACATGTGGACCATGGGCCATGCATAACCCATCACCATATTAGAAACATAAATGAGGATATATGGGACTGTTTGGTCTACTTGTTACCCTGACTTCTGGGGGTCCCCTGGAGGACACCTTGATTCACTCCAAAAATACAATGACTGGGGAAATTAGCAGAGCACTAGCTTGGCAGAACAAGGGGTAGGGTAACCCAGTGAGACCTTCAACCCAATTTTTACAGGGTGAGACCGAGCAAAATCCAGCCAAAGATTAAAAAGTAAGCTAAAAATGTGTTTTTATTGGGAGGAATTCACTCATACCTGTACACAAGATACATACAGTCAAGCATTCACACAAGAACTAACTAAAGAAGAAAGGGAGGGGGGGAAATTATGGATAGAGAGGCTGAGAGTTTTTGGGGTTATATAGTTACCATTCCAGAAGAGTAATGAGGATCTTGAAAGGTGACTTAAGACTTCTGTCTAAGGGCAGACAGATCAGGTTTCAGAGTGACACAGTAGAATCTTGCATTTCATCTGACTGCAACTGACTTCTCAAATCCAAGGGTTTATATACTCTCTTTTCCTCCCTGAAGGGGTGTAAGTTGATTGCTCTCCCAGCCTAGTGAACAATGGGACTTGCGACACAGACAATGGGGTCTGGAATGGACTGATTGGTTTCGATATATTGGTTGAGAGGGGGTTTCTGGGCTAGTGTGATAACTGAAGCCCCTGTCAGAGCTGCTGCTGATGAGCAGCAGCTGTTGGTCCCTGTTGCTCAGGGTGGAGATGACAAGCAGCAGCAGCTGCTGGTCCCTGTGGCTCTGGCTGGAGATGAGTCCTGCAGCTCAAGAGCTCCCCCTGCTACCATGGTCCAAGCAGGCGCGGATGTTCCTCTGCCTGCTCCTTTAGGGCAACAGGGATCCAATTCTGAAGATGGTTTGGAGCCTGTGCCAATCAGCCCACAAACAAGGCGGAGACTCAAGAGAGCTGAGCAAAGAGAGGCTTCCTTGATTAAGTTCAAGAAGCAGTGACTAGCCACACCTGTGTCTTGGGCTATATAACTGCCTGCCTGGAAGCTTTCCTTTGCTTGTGGCAAACTTCTTTCAAGCCCTTCTCTTACCTGTTCCTTGCTCCCAGCACCTGATTACTGCTACCTTGAATTGATCTCTGGACTCTTGACCCTTGGCTTTTGGAACTCTGACTACAGCTTTCGCTTGACACTCTGGTAAATGAACTCTCTTGTGTAAAGTGCTTGCTTGTCTCCTCCCAGCTGGACTTTGCTGGCTCTCACACTCCCTTCTTTGGGCTGGCTTGCCACCCAGGTATCTGACCTTGACAGCTATCTGCAGTAGGATATGCACACAGTAGGGGTCTCGGGCACCTTATTGTTTTCTGATGTTGGGAGGTGATAGGATTAGCTCAGAGCCATTAAATCAGGCTTTCTTGGCTAATTTCAGAGAACTTTTGACCTGTCCATCCTGGGGTCATCTCTGATCTCTTCCCAGCCAGTGTCCCTTTCCACATGGTCTTTCCAGCCATAACTATAATTTATATTTTATGCCAATTAAACATATCTGCCAATTGATATATTTTGCCAATTATACCATATCAAAGCATGGAGGTGTATGGCCCAGTAACATACTAATCACTTTTCCCATCAATGCACCAATTACCTATGTTTTGACAACTGAAAGGAGGGGCTGTAAACACATTGAGATTTTCTACACAAGGTGGACTTGTGATTGGACCAGCATTTCCCCCACTTATGAAGAGAAGCTCTAAGCAAATGTGTATAACTCTCATAATGTAGCTGGCAGGTGATGAGGCAGGGCTGGAAAGGTGAGCACTATCAAGGTTACAGGTATCTTGTGAGCATCCATATTAATCAGACTCTATCAAAATATATCTTTATCAGTCCAACAGCAGCTCCAACATTCAGTCTACTGTGAATCATGGGAGAGACAACTAATTTCAACAACTACACTTCATCCATGCTATACCCATATTAATTTTAGTTGTTGAAATTAGTTTTATCTTCCATGGTTAGCAGTAAGTTGACTGTTGGGGCAGGAGCTGAACTGCTAAAAAGACTAATAAATGCGTCCTAGAGCAAATCAAGCCTGAACTCTCTCTGGAAGGCAAGATTAGTAAACTGAGACTGTTGTATTTTGGACATATATCATGAGAAGACATGACTCACTAGAAAAGACAGTAATGCTTGGTAAGGTGGAAGGTAGTAGGCGTAATGATAGCTTAGAGGTCGATGAGCAATTGATTGTGCCGGAAACAGAGCCAGTGATAGACCAAACTACCTTGGAAACACCCCCATCAGCTGAAAGGCAAGCTGGGACACAGTTGTTGCAACCAGTGCCAGTGGGAGAGGGGACCAGCAATGATTTAGAGGAATTAGATCCACCTTTGCCCCCCAGCCCCACATCATGGAGGAGACAGGAACGAGTAGTCCAGAGGGAAGCTGTTTTGTCAAGATTGAGTAAACAGAACAATGATCAGTAACACCTGTTTTTGTCATCTTTATAAGTCTGTCAGCATGGCTTGCTGTTTGCTTGTAGCAAATCGCTATTCAAGCTCCCACGACCCTTGTGTTCTGACTCTCTTGACCTTTTTGGACTGACCTTGGGCATTCTAGACCTTTTGGATTTGACCTTGACTTTGGCTTGGCTCAGTGTTTCTCCTTGATTGTTTGCATTGGACACCCCCCCACACACATAATGCTTCCTCCCCTTGGGCAAGTACTATTGCCTTCCTTCCCTTGCTGGCAGAAAGGCATGGGCAGAGAGTAGAACTCTGACAGTAGGAAAAGAGAAGGACTGCTTTTCAAGCAGATAAACTGAATCAGAGAGGCCATGGCTCTAGGTTTACAGAACCTGAGCAGGGTTGTTAAGGATGATGTGAATTGGTGGTCTCTCATTCATAGGGTTGCCATAAGTTGAGGTCGACTTGATGGCAGTTAACAACAACAAAAAAACCCATATCATATGTTCTGTGCATTGATATCTGCTAGGTGTTAATCAAGAGTTCTCTCATATGGATCATTCCCTTACAGCATATTTTGTCAAGACCTTAGAATTCACTTCAGAAGCCTTTAGGAAACACTGATGGCTTGGTTTAACTTCTTCAACCTGTGAAAGAGGTAAAGATTTTGGGGGAACTGTTCACAATGGATTTGCAGCTGTTAGACAATGAAAACAACACTTAGAATAAGCATAATAAGCTCTGGTGTCACAAGTCCTTGCAAAATGAAACAAGATGTGCTACACTTAAGTAGTCCGTACCTCTCTTGAAAGGGATGCAGAACAATTTTAGGCAGGCAAAATAATCCAAGCATACATTCATTCATTTTACTCAAAAGAAAGTATGTTTAAGACTGGATTGCAGTCTTCAACATTTGCAAGCCCCCAAAGTGCAGTCCCATGCATGCCTTTTCCAAAGTAAAACCTAGGCAAGTATGTATATATTTTCAGCTTTAGCTAGTTGTCTATGGCCATTTCTGCACTACCCTGTTATAATACTATTAGTCAACTTTCACCATTTTATCGAATCCTGGTGCTTTAAGTTTAGGAAGGGGCCTTTAGAATTCTCAGCCAGAGAGCTCTTTGGCCTCAGTAAACTACAAACCCCAGAATTCCACAGGATGTTGAAAATGGAATAATAGAACTATAACAATGTAGTACAGAAATGGCCTATTGTCCTGGGCTGGGCAGCCCACCAAGATTCCTCAGCTGCCTGATTAGCCAGATAATGGCAGCTCCACAAAACAGCATCAGGGCTGAAGTAAACTCTCAGTAGAACACAACAACAGTCCCAAAAGAGAATAGTCCAAAAGCCAAACCAATAACCCGAATGACAGGTAAAGAATACAAGAATCACCACAGCTGTCAGCACCAATAGCATCAGTAGTTTCCCACAACTTTCGGTTGTTGAGGCTTCTGATTGTATAACCTCAGCATCCTGGCCTGCTGTGTCCTAATTAATTAGTCCTTCCCATATAAGTACTGCCAGAGGCCTGAGCTCTCCCTTTACCTCCTGGAGCGGATGAAGTAAATACTGCCTTTTCACGTTTCTGGGGTGTGGCTGCTGGGAAAGGATCTGTCTGGGTTCTGGGAGTCTGGGTCCTGGGGCAAAGGCATGACACTAATGCAGAAAATGTCTCATCTGGAATGCTTTCAGTGCTAGTATCATGTACTGCTCACAATTTTTTTTCCAAAAAATCATCCTGCCCATTATTGGAGTTTTGTCACAGGATGCATACTGGTTTCCTGTCTTCTGCCTCATTTCTGTAACACAGAGGTGGGGAAAGTGCAGCCTGTGGGTTGCAAACAGTCCTTGGAGCCCCAAATTGTGCATGCTCAGAGATCTCAGATCCCCAAGAATTTCAGCAATTTTTTTCAACTGAAAGCCAGCAAGACCAGCCACAAATGAGGCATGTTGCTTCCGCCAGCAGCCAGCATTATGTAGTGGTTTGAGCTTTGGGCTACACCCCTGGAGACCAGGGTTCAGTTCCCCAGTCAACCATGGAAGCCCACTGGAAGACCTTGGGTGTATCATACACTCCCAGCCCCAGAAAAATCTGTAAGTTGGAAATGGCTTGAAGACATACTACAACAACAACAGCAACAACAATAGTAACAATAACAATGCATCCTGCAACACCCTCCAAATTCTCCGAACCACAAAGAAATTGAAAATCAGCCAAAATGGCAGCAGAAGTGACATGATGTCACTTCCAGTGAACTGAAAACATGATGGTGCAGCCCAACAGCAGCTAAGGATAGAAAATTGCCCCCTACCTTTAATAGTGGCACACCTCTGATGTAACAGATAGTCCCATCAATGTGTTTTTAAGCAGATTTGTGGCCCTGCCAGCAAGCCAGACAACCATCACACTAGAAATGACAACAGAGGTTTTAGCCCAGCTTTGCCATAGCAGTTGTACTTCCTCTACAGTGCCAAAGTCTCTTGGGGTGGCTCTGAATATCCAAATTCATAGTATATTTCTGTGGGTGATGAAGGAAGGAAGAGGATATGGGAGGATAAGGAATGGCCAAAAAAGGAAGAGAAAAAGGCATGAAATCTATGGTGACTGGAGGATTTATGGCAAAGAGTATATTACCTCAAGTGCATCTGTAAACATCAATAAAAACAGCAACAACAGCATTCAATAAAAATCATTGATAACATTCACAAAAACATCGAGATATGTAAAGCAAGGAACAAACATTATACAAAACATGACTGCCTTCACAGAAAATCAATAAAAGTTCCAAGAACTTCTTTGGGAGGATAAATATAAGCAAACTTAGAAAAACACCAACTTTACAAAGTAGGCATGCCAGTTTATATCATAGTAACAAATCAGAAGCTCTTGAGGAAACAATGTGACATCAAAAATTACAAGAGGGGGGAAAAGAAAGAAGCAAGGAGAAGCAGAAGCAGTACACGTCCAGAATTTCTAGTTCTAAACCATCTAATGAGTCATGGTAGATGTGACATTTTGGGATTTCTTCAAGTCAACCCGGACAATACATTTATTATACATTTTGTACATGTCAAGTGGTTAAAAAAAACTTACAGCACTTAATTTTCCTCACCTATATATCTTGAATTTAGTGTACTTTGTGAATGGGCACTAGAAGGTAAACATGGTGTGACTGCTGAGATAATGTTTCTCTGATAAAATCCCATTGTGAGAAGGGATTTAGGTTAATAATAGAAAATATCCATTCTTCCCAAAGTGTGGTTTGGCTTTTAGTTCCCATCTCAGTCCCTTAGCCACTGCATTACTTAATCTCTAAGATGTCATTGTAAAAAAATGGTGATAAATTTTCTTGCCTCCTCTATCCTCTTCAAGCATATATAAAAAAAATCTTAATTCCTTTGCAAAGATGTTAGAAGAAAAAGAAAATGTCTTGATGTCCTTCGGTACCTTTTTTTCTTTAAGTCACTAACCTCCAAGAAGGTGGCTTTCCTTTCTGCCAGTGTTCCTCTCCATTACATTATGTGATAAAAAGACTACTGACACCAACAGTCTCTGCCAAGCGCAAAGACAGTGTCTGTGGCTCATTGAGACACTGTGGCAGAATGTTTCTCCTCTGCCTTTTAGTATTTCCTCCTTCAAAATTTCCAGTATTTCTCCATCTACCACATTTTCTTTACATCTCAAAGACCTAAAGTTCAAACCACTCTTCAAAATGCATTTTATTTAATGTGCAGTGGGTTTTTCTTGAGCTCTGGGTGATCTAACTACAGTGACAGGAGAGGAGAGGTCTGTTGACCAGAAAGTAGAGACTCAACTCAAAACAGGCCAAGGCGTCCTGTCATGGAGGTCGTCCGCACTTTGGATCGGACTAGGTTCAGACTATTTAACTTAGTTCTGCAGCTTAGTCCCACCCAAAACGCCCCCAAGTGGTCCTCCAGCATGCTAAGTGAAGACCAGAAAAATCCAGTTTTTCAATCTTTTGGAGCGCACCATTTCATTCCTGCTCAGTGGTGCAGATACGCAGGCTCACACCAATGCAAGCCTGCGATCAGTGGAGGGTGGGCTGTGGGCGTGGTCAGTGTCAGCGGTTGGTCCGGACCCACGAAGAACAGGAAGCCACCATTTTCAGCCTCAGCAGTGCGGATCTATGGACCTCGCACTGCTCCAATTCGCCCTGCAACAAACAGAGAAGCCCTGCAGAAGGTCTTAAGGGAAAGTCCGCGTTGCTTCGAAGACAGAAGAACCGGTAACTAACAGCACGGAGCGATTCACTCGCCTCATGCAGAAAGGGCCATTATTTTCAATTCACTAGTTTTAATGGGTCTAATCTCATGCAATGCATCCAAAAGAACACTCACATAGGGAAAATTCTGAATCCCTCCCTGCAAAAAAGGCAAAAAGAAAAGATACCATTTCTGAATCAGGAGAAGCAATGGAAAAGGGGCTAAAATGAGTAGGGGCAATCTGGGGACAAATCAGAGATGAGCCATTCTTGAAAACAATGCTTGTATAAGTTGCTCCTGCCTTATTGAGGCTGGGAATTCCTTCTTCACACTATTGCCTTCTGACTCACATCTCAGAATTTTCCTACCCCCTCCCCCAAGAAAAGACATTCAGAGAAATTTTTTGGAGGATTCAGAGTTTTAGCAAAGAGGAAGGAACAAGAAAGACCTCTTGTGTGGCTGTCCTGGCATCTGAACTGTATTGAATGTTCCATTTTTTGTTATTGTTCTTTTGTTATTCTTTAGTATTCTAACAAATAGTAAAATGGACCTTATTGACAGAGCTGACTTTGTAATTTATCCTCAATCAGTAATGGTGGACAGGATGTTCTGCACTGAGTACTTCAGCCTTCTGAAATACCTGTCCAGGTAAAGGTAAATATGTTAATTAAGTAGTACTGTTCCACTGGGACCATATTCTTTGCAACAGAAGGGATATCCAGAAATGATACGTGTCCCAATTAAGAGGCAGGATACAAAAAAAAAAGTGGTTGGTGGGAAAACAGGGAGGACTTTGAAGTGTAAGTAAGGCAAAGGGGACAGAGTTTGGAAATGTTACTCCTTTGGACAAGAGTTCCTACATGATTCTCATAGATAGCCAGCAGAAGTTAGACAAGATGGCTGTATACAGTCATCCTTTCACATTTGCTAGGGTTAGGGGCACAAGACCCCCATGAAAGTGAAAAAAATGTGAATAACTCTAGGCCCTACCAAACCACATTTAACACAGAAAAAAATTATGATCACCATATTCAACCTACTAGATTCCTTTGAGGCATCCTTCACAAGGCAGAAGTGGCTGGCTGGTGGGGCTTACTACCACCTTCACTGCAGCCCAGACTTAACAAGTCTTGTTTGCATTGCTCAGTCTCACAAGGCTTGTAGACGCTATTAAAAATGGCATAGGGAGGCAGCAGAGGTGACAGCAAATAATCCGTGAATAATCAAATCTGCAAAAATAAAACCCGCAAATGTGGAGGGCTGACTGTAATCATGAGCAAGATTTATCTCTCAATGAAAATTATAAGATTATTACACTAGGGCCCTTACCACATGACGATAGTGTCCTGGTATGGGGACACGAGAGCAGTGGGACTGCAATGACGCTTCCGCATGATATCATTGCATTTCAGCCCTTCTCCCATTGCCGTCCAGCATGATTGCAGGTGATATCAATGACCTATGATCACTTGAGCCTTCCATTGCAGTTGGTCACGCAGAAGGGCCAGAAGTGGAATCAATGCACTTCCTCCCTACTGCAGCATGGGAAGAAGGCTGGCTGTAGTCTTGAAGGACAGAGCATGTCCCTCACACTCCCTTCCACAGGCAGCTGGTCATGTGAGGAGAGGAGTGTTGGGAACACGCTCTCATCTTGGCAGAGGTGCCACCAGGATTGTGTCAGGAAGGAAAGGCCTAGGAGTCTCACTACCTCTTAAGGCCTCAACTTTTATTTAAATTGATTTTTCTCCACTGAATTGGGAAAAGTAAACCTAGAGACTGTGGTCAGGAAACTAGCCCTCAGAGCACATAGTCCATATTGAGAGTTTTTTCATTAAGGGGGATGCTATTGCATATGATGAAATATCGTGGTTTGTTCAAGGTCAACCAATGAGGAAACGAACCTGACTTTTTCCCAGTACTACTCCCAAACCATACAGCACTACACTCATACTGTTACATAAGGTTCAGTTGAATCTCTTGTGCCTATGTAACTTGAAGATAGGATAACGCTTTATACATTTGCCTTAAATCTATGGATCACTAAAACCTTAGTGGCTCTATAGATTTGTTATATCTTCTTTGTCAGTTAGCAGCAGTACTTTTCTTTGCTCCTACTATACTTCAAGCTTTCAAAGAGATCTTGCTTGAATAATTCTCCTGGTTTTATTGAAAAGGATAGATTCTGCTCCTATAGAACCCCAATGATTTTGTCAATACTTTTAGTTTGCTGTACTAGGAATGTAAAGAATAATAGAAAATAATAGAAAATATTCAAAAAAATTGTTGAAAAATGTGTTTCTTGAATTTCAGGAAATCTTAATAAAAGGTATCCAGGACTGGTTAGAATTTTTGCACTTCAGGACTTATTGGGTGCAAAATTCACAGTATTTTCTGTATTTCTGTATGGAAATATTATACTGTTTTCTGCGCAGAAGAGTGAATGTGAATTTTTATTAGAATAAATGCCCAGCTACAACATTACAAGAAACAGCATTTTCTGTGAAAATAATAATGTTCTCTGCAACATGAAATAATATTTTATGTACATTTTTTTAGTATTTAATATTGAAGTAACTACTTCACAGAAATATTGTTTTTGATGCAGAAAATGCTGTTTACTGCACACACAAAAATCTGCAAATTTTGTTCTGTTTTCAAAGACTTTATAAAAATGGGAAGAAAATGCTAAGATTACTGGCTGGTTCCTTCAAGAGCAAAAGTAGTCAAGAATTACATCCCATCATTACATCCAGTCATGATCCCTTCTTAAGGTTGTATCAAAAGAATCACAGCCCATCATTATAACTAGAAAAGGAAGGTTTGAAGATCCGTAGACAAAGCCCAGTGAACTGATCTGAATCTCAGATGAGAAGAAAATGCTGGTGTGAAGATGGTTTTGATAATTTCAAAGTAGACATTTCAGGAAATTGTTTAGTAAGAGGGGTTTAAAGTTTAACGAGTTATCAGCAGCTTGGCAGGTATTGTTTATTTGGCTATTCCTCAGGTAAAATTTGCTGGCAATTTGCTGTGTTACACATGGGAGACATTCAAATATGTGTGTTGACATAGTGGCAGTAATATTAGTAGCAGTGGAAGTAGTAATATGAGCTATCTTTCCTTTTCAAAAAGTCAAAATGTATTAGGGTACCCTGTATCTTGCAGTAATTGATGTGAATTCCTAAGTTAACAACAGAATCCTGAATCGAATTAGGTCAGTATTTAATATAGTACATGTAATACTTCTGCTTGAAGCAAATATTTTGTGATTTCCTATTCACACACTAGGATGTGGTATCACACAAAACAAAGGCTGGGGAAAATGCTGACTGTGAGCTTCATACAGGCCCCAACTACCCCAGGAAACCCTAAGAGAAACAAAACAACCTGTCCCTGAAACTCAGTGACAAAACCTCTAAATCAAGAGTGGGCAAAATGTGACCCAAGGGTACATATGACCTCTCATGGCTGTTTTTGAAGCCATCACAAACCCCAAGTGTTTAAAAAAATGTCCCCAAATGGCCTCTGGGGTGTGGGGGGCCATATTTGCCACTTTTTGGGGTCTCCCTTGGACTATTTTAAGCCCAAGAGATTAGAGTTTTTAAAAGTCACTACTTGTTGTTCAAAGAGGCCCATCCTGGGCCCAAAATTGCTTGGAATATCAAAAACATGGTAAAAATGCCTCCCACTAGATGGTATTTGGGGGCAAAAATTATTTGGCAGGGGTTACGGAGGGTGGTGCAGCACTCTAAGGTTTTTTGGGGGACTAATGCAGCCCCCAATCTTCACGGTGCCCATCCCTCCCCTAAATACACTAACACCGAGCTAGTGATTAAGATTACTTTGTTGATTATCAGTCTAAATGAAGTCTGCTAAATGTGCTAACACAGAGCAATCGACTAGTATTTACCTTGTCAATTACCAGTCATTACTGAGTTTTGCAAGTTCTGAAATCATTTCAAAATGTTTTACCATAGGAACTTTAATCTGCTGCATCTGCTGCCACTGCTACCTACCATAATTACCTAATTTAATGCTTATGTAGTCCCAAATTGATTTAAAATTTAAAAAAATATTACAATAAATTAGTACCATGCTATAATGGGTTTAATTTATTTGATCATTAATTCATTTTAATTCCGAATGAAGTGTGATGAATACAATAAGCATTTAAATGCTTAGAATAACTTGATATTTTGAAGTAAAAATCAATTATTAGATCATTTAAGAGATTTTATTTCATAGTACTGAAAAAGTTCTGCACTTGGCTGAAGAATGGAAGAGACCTAACTTGTTAGAAGAATGATCTGAGAATGTTATGAACTTTCACAACTATTTTCCCTGACTCATGTCATATAACAACTTCAATCCAGTTATGGGTGGGGGAATATACAGTTTTCTTTATTTTTCTTACACATTTGATTCAAATTCTCGTTTCCCCAGATGAAGTTCACTTTCCAACGTCTTCAGCTTTTACTCTGGATTAAATGTAGCCATTAAAAGTTTTCCATTCATGACTCAATACAAAGGAGAAAATGGGCAATGATTTTAAAAGGTACATGGACAAATTTAACAAATTGTCTAGTAGAACATCCTACTAGCATCTGCTGTGGAATCCCAGTACGTACGAATAGCTCTAAGTTCAAGACAGAATATGATGGAAAGCTCTGACAAGAATCCTAGACAGAGAAATCTTTCCATTTCAAAGTGATACTTTTAATGATCAATTCACAGATAAAACCTCTTGGATAAGAGCTAGCTTAGATGCTGTCATTATACCAGAAGTTGGTAATGGGATGTTCAGCAACTCTGTGAGTAAGATTACACTGGATCAGTTTCAATCAGTAAGTACTGCTGATGAGGACAAGCTGGCAGGGCAAATAAAAAGACAACTTGTCTTCTCCATCCCTATCCTTCTTGGCTGGTTCTCCAGAGAGACAATGCAATTAGAGCTCAATTGCAACATCCTATTAAAACATCTCTGAGGGAGGAAAGTTATCGATCCTGTTTAAAAGAAGCCATGGTGCAGCTACTTCTTTAAAAGCCCTCCCTGGACCCTCTGGACTTTAACAACTACAGACCACTATCAAATCTTCCTTTTCTGGGCAAGGTGGTTGAGAAAGAGGTTGCCTTCCAATTCCAGGCAGTCTTGCATGATACACACTTCCTACACCCAAAACAGGCTTCAGAACAGGAACCGGAGTTGAGAATGCTATGGTCACCTTAGTGGGTGATCTTTGCCTGAGCATTGATAGGGTGGTTGTGTCCTTGCTGGTGCTTTTGAACCTCTCATCACACTTAATACCATCAATCATGGTATCATACTTGAACACCTGAGGGGTTTGAGATATCTGAGAAGTTTGGGAATCAGAGGCACTGTGTTTCAGTGGTTCTGATCCTATTTCTGGGGCAATTTCCATGCTTAGGAATAGCTGCTCTTCATAAAAAGAGAGGTTATATGGCATACCTCAAGGTCCCATTCAATCCCCAATGCTATTTAACACCTACACAAAACCAATGAGAGAGATCATCCAGAGACATGGGGCACATCAGTAATAGTATCAGCTAAGGATAGTGTGTTTCCTCTGAATGAATACATGGAGGAGGTAATGGGTTGGATGAGGAAAAAACAAACTGAAACTGAATCCATACAAGATGAAAATGCATACTGTCAACGGTCCTAACTTGGGTTTGGAGATATGTCAACCAGTCCTGGATATGAGGTTCCACTCTCCCAGAAAGACTGTGTTCAAAACTTGGGGGTATTCCTAATTCCATCTTTCTAAACATCAGTCTAGATAGATGTGGCAGTTAGGAGTGCTTATTACAAGTTTTGGCTGTTACAAAGCTGTGTAACATCTTTCCTAGAACTAGAGCACCTAAAGAGGTCAATGCATGTGCTGGTAACCTCACAGCTTAACTTAACTTTTCTGCTGAGAAAACAAGTTCCCTGTACAGAAAGCTGTATTTCCTACACGCAAAACATTTCTGCACAGAAAACAATTTCCCTATGCTAAAAACATTTCCTTCAGAGGAAAATAACATTTCTGCACAAATGATTTTTCTGTATGGGAAATTTGTTATCTGTACAAAAGAAAAATCATGCAAAAAATTGTATGCATTCTATTGCACAGAAGACATCCTGAGCATCCAGTATTATTCTAAAACTGTGTAGCCTTTGACAACCTTTCTGCAGCAAGAAGAAAAATGGTAAATTTATTTGTTCTTTCCATCAAGGACAACATTCAGAAAGATTTAGATCCCATCTAAATAAAGAAATTGGCACTAAACCAGCGTACCTTACAACAACTGTGAGAGTTTATTATTCACCTACTATTGATCATGTCTGTCTACCCTCCCAACAAACACAGCAATGTCAGTTGTTGCTTTCATGTCACTGGAGTGGTGAATCACTGCTGTATAGGATTCATTACCTTGAACACTCCCTTTAAAATCCAGCCAAAAAACAAGAGCAGATTCATGACTCCACTGACAAGGAAACCACCATCCACCACTTGAGAACACAAATTGTTTCTCTGTAGAGCATATGAATTGAAACCAGTATGGACAAACCCTCTTCTACATCATTATGGTGAGATGTAATCAAGTTACTTTTTTCTGTAATGGGAGCAACAGATCAACATATTTGAACAGACTTCAATCAATCAAGCTTGGCTTTGAAAGTGATCGCAGTGCTTAATTATCATTTTCCTTCTGTTCACTGACAGCCATTTCCTTGTTCGTTGAAGACAACAGCTACTGCATAGTGAATGTGATCACACTGAAGCCCTTTTCACACCCTACCTTTTTGTGAAGACATCCGGTGGGGATCCCAGCATCGGCTCTGCTGAGGGAGGAATGCGATAGGAGTGCTCCCTTACTCACCGTCTGGCTCTGTGGTGAAGAAAGCATGATGGCCATGCCTCTTCCTTCCACAGCACAGCTGAGTACTTTCCCAGGCCATGCTAAGGCAGGAAGTGCAACCATTGCACTTCCAGGTCTTCTGCAAGACAGTTATGTCTGCAGTGGTGCTGCAATCACATTGACGGGAAAACATGTCAATGGTTTAATCAATTATTGTGGTGCCTGGGGATGGGAGAAAGACAGGTCCATGACGATGTCATATGGAAGCATCATCGCAGTCCCATCCTTCTCCTGTCCCCATGGCAGCTTGGGAGGGTGGTGCAGAAAGGGGCTGAGAGAGTTGTTGAAGCCAAACACACTTGGCTGTGCTGGAGTTAGAACCTAGCATTTTATATAGTACCCAGGACCTCAGTGCTGAGCTATAAATGATGGGCTGTATTTTAATAAAACTTTGCAGCTACGCCAGTGGTAAAGATTATTTACTTGTCCCCTGGTGGTGATTAAAAATTCAATAGCTGCCTTATATTATGCCTCATATTTTATTTTCAAGTGGCCATTAAACATTCCTCCTTAGCTAGCCTGTGGAACAGAATGGTGGCAGCTCTCATTATAAAAGCATTACCCAAAGACAGAGGTAACTAAAGGAGGACAGAAAAGCTCATGGTTTTTGTTTTTGTTTTCCTTCAGCTCAAAATTTTCTGGAAGTATTATCTTCTTTTCCTCTTAAGCGAATGATTTAGCTACTGTATTGGAATAAACTTGTAACTATGTTGTTTGATGAGAATTTTTATCATGTGGGGCTATTGGACTCCCCAGTACTTCAGATATGAAGATTGTCCATTCTCCCAGCTCACATTAATTGTTTTATACTGATTTATTAATGTTTATATACTGACTCCAGCACTACAATAATAAAAATATCAAAGGAAAAAAGTGATATAAGATACTAAAAGAAGTCTGCACAACAGTGTAGAGTACAAGTGTTCTTCTAGAAGAAAACACTGACAGTTCTATAATCTTTAAATATGCCTCTCTTTTTTATACTTTGAGTAAAATAGTACTACAATGGCATTGGGTCAACTTAGAATGTAAGTTACTTACATTGTAACTGCTGATGTTTAGATTGTTTCCCTAACTGAAGTGGTATCTGGTTTGGGGTCATAATTGACTTGCAAATGGTATAAAGATATATGAATTGTCATCCCATTACTGTTGTTACTTCAGGAGAATTAGAGAGGAAAAGTGTTTAATTTTTATTACCTTTGAATCCCACTTGGGGAAATAAAGGTAGATTAGTTCTGAGTACTCCAAGTTTAATTTGAGGGGGGAAATCATCAGACCTGATCTGAAAATCACTGAAGAAAAAAGAGTTGACTAGTAAATGGCCAAAACCTGTAGTTAGATATAGTTTTGACCCATTTGACTACCTGTTCAATCGAATAACTGTATATAATTTCATACTCAACTAACACTTTTCTGTCTTATCCCTCTTCATCCATTCCAAACAATGTGTGAGGGCTGAAAATGGGAACATGGATGGGACTGCACAGGCTGATCCTGTCCCATTGTCCACATAGACATCTGGCCCCATTTAATGTTACCATATGGAGTGGCATTGGCAAGTTCTGGACAGAAGACCTACTATGTGTTATTAGCATCCCCAGTTACACAGAATGTGATGTGGGTAGAACCTCTCTGCTAGCTAGGACTGATAGAAAGTGCAGTCGAACAATATCTGGAAAGCTACATAATTCCCACCACTGGTCTAATATGTAGAAAAGCTATGTAAAATAGTGTTGCTGTGCCTTTACAGTGTTGCTGTATCCTGTTTGTTGCAAGTAGAGGATGTAAATATAATATTGCATGTGTTTGCTTTCCTACAGTTTTCCTTTGGTCTCCAAATAAATCTGTCTGAAAATCTATAATGTCTTTGGTATAAAAAGCTATTCTCCCACCAACTGGAAATTAACAATTTGTGATTTAAAAAAAAAAACTTAATGGAGCTGAAGCCATTATTTCATGTAAGTCATGTGTGGAATGTTACAGTGCCCAGATAAGTAGAACATTCATATAAAAAGTTGTGGGTGGTGTTTTTTTGTTTCCTTTTTTTATTTTTATGCAAGCAAACCAGCAGTCAATCATGACAACTCAGCTCAGGTCTAAACATTGCTTACTGAGGATATAGATGCACGGCCAGAATTCCATTAGAGATGCCCACACACATGTTTCCCTTGCATGAGAAATGCTCTACTTTTCCAACTAAACCTGTCCCTGACTTATTGAAAAGCCCCTGATGCCATTCTATGCTTTTCTGTGAGCAGACAGGCTGGAGAAACATCTGGCTACATCCGCCCCAGCTAGATGAAAAATGATGAAATCAACACTGAGATCCTCTGAAGTCCTCCAGGGGTCAGCTCAGCTGTAACCATTGTGAACCTGGCTATGGGGAGGTAGTCAGACGCTTCTCTGATCCTGCAAAGCACAGAATGGTTGTGTGGGGCAACTTCAGGGGTTTTTCAGTAAGACCAAGCTATCTGGCTCCTAGAAGCATAGGTCTTTGTGCAGATATTTATGCTATGGCGGGGAGAGGGCCAAGCAGTTCAGGTGATATCCTCAAAGGTAGTGTTTTTGATTCAAACAATACCATTTCAATATATGACACTATGTTCTGAATGGATGCCACATACTTTGGAGGTATTTTTCTATTCAGGAGAGAAATAGGATATATATTTAGTATCATTTACTAGTGGTATTTCCATACAACTTCATATCCAAAGTTCTGAGGAGGACATAAAGCAATATGGACTGCAAGGACATAATTATAGCACAGAACACATCACCACAAAAATGAAACAATAAAAATTTAACCTAGTTCTAAAAACTTTAACCATACACATTTTGTAGCTTCTGACCATGGACACAAAATGGCTATGGAACCAATTTACTTTTGGAAGTAACAGATACCAAGCAGATGGAAGGATAAATACAGAGAGCAATCCAATCGTAGTTCCTGATGGCAGTACAGAGAAATACTCTCCTAGGGAGAATAATTTATGTGATCCAACTTAACAAATAACCATAACAACCATATAGTCTACATAGTCCCCAACTGATTAGCCTCTCTGTCACCAAACTGGACTGCTGTAATAGACACATAACATTATCTCAAGTGGCTCCCCTCATATACAGAACTGAAACATTCAAAATATCACATCAAAAATGCAGAACAAAACTACCATTGATTGCATCAGATGGTTTGCTATGATATAAAGACAAAAGTTCTCACATACCAGTGGAGCATTGTGGTTTGCATTCTAAATAAATAAAAAACAAAGCCTTAGAAAATTATTTTTTCAGATTACAACTGCCAGAAACCTCCGGTCCACTTGGTGGGCGATTCTGGAAGCTGTAATCCAAAAGGCAACTTTTCCAAGCTCTTTTAGTTCAGTGTGAAAATGTGTGAAAGCCCACAAGCTGTGTGAAAACCCACAAGCTAAGGCTAACATTTAGAGCTGGGGTCCTTTCACACAGCGCAATTACAATGCTATGGTTCCAATTTAATGGCTATGGAAACATCCTATGGAATCCTGGGACTCGTAATTCATGGAGGGACTAGATTTTGCTGGCTGAAATTTTAAATACAGCCCCCAACAACTGCAAATACCAGGATTTTACAGCATGGAAGCATACTGGTTAAAATGGAATGGCAGCTCTATAATTGTGTAGTAGGAAAGGGCCCCAAAGCTGACTCATGCTCCAATAGCATATTTCCCCTTTCAGTTTGCTGAAAATATATTATTAATATTGACACTCCACATAAAGCCCACTCTTTTCCTTTTTCTGTTTCATTCCTTTGTTTCTAACCATTATTTGCAAATTTAGCTGGGGCTTTTCTGATAATACCTTGATAAAGGCAGAGATGAGAGCAGGGCCCCATCCAAAGCAATGCACTAAAGGAAGGTCACGCTTTCAGTGACTGCCTCTGAACAATAGAGAACAAGCAGACTTACGATAACTCATTCTCCTGACAGAGGTTTTAAGAGGAATAAGAAATGGAATAAATTAATTCTTCTTATGGGAAACAGTAAAACTTTAATTCATTCTGATTGCAGTCTTAAGATTTTAATTTTGTGGTTCCCTCAGGTTCTGCTACAAGGAACGAAAGAACTCATGCTGTTGGCCTGGGGGAGAAGGATCTATGTCAGAAAGACAAATTGACTCATAAATGGTGGCAGAATATATGACCAGCTCTTGGGGAACAGAGGCTGAAAACACAAAAGCCATCTAAAAATCAGTGCTGTTATCAAGAACTTGCTATTTAAAACATGTTAGTTTATACTAAATTATAATAAAATCATTACACCACTACTTCAGGCTTGATTTCTATTCCCCCTTTGTCCTTCTTTCTTGAGTGTGGGATGTTTTCTGCCCAGACCAGCAAAATCATCTTTTTTTCCCCTTTGTCTTGTCCTGTCCCATCCTGTTTCACACTTTTGAAATGATACTCAGAACTCATGGCATGAAAATTGCAGTTTATTGGGGAATAAATCTAGCTGAAGCCAGGCCTTTACCAATTACATTGTAGCGTTGGTAGTACTGCTAGATGTTTTTGATGGCAAGTCCCATAATGGACAATAGTCAGGGGTTATGGGATGTGTAATCCAACACTTCTGAAAAGGATCAATAACAAAGAGTAAGAGTATGGATGACAATGATGGAGGAGGAAGGGATGGAGGAGGAAAAGGAAGAGGAGAAGGAGAGAGAGAAAAGGAGGAGGAAAAGAAGTATTATAGCAGGCATTGAAAGCCTGTGGAGATGTCAGATAGGGATTCATATCCTTGGGTTCAAAGCCTCTGCAGATCTTAGGTAGGGATTTGGACACGTCTCTCCAAAGGTCCATCTGACCTTGCTCTTTCATAAGAACAGAAGAGTTAGCATGCTGAATGAGACTGTTGCCAATACATTTCATTAGGCAACTCAATAAAAAACAATTCTCCCTATCCACTTTCCCCTGCTTAGTCTTAGAAATCTCTACTACATCACTTATTAATCATATGCAGCTAGTAAAAAATTAAAAAGCCATACATTTTCTAGCTCAAGGAAAAGAATCCTGAGGCCTTCCAGATGTTGATAGAATACTACTCCCATTAACCAAGGAACTCATCAGCCAGAGCTTGAGGGAAAACATTCTGGGACAGTACAAATCCCAGGGCCATTCAACCAGCATGGCCTTACTGGCTGCGGATTCTGAGAACTATAATCCAAAAAATAAATGATGTTTGTTGTTGTTGTTGCCGTGTTCTATTTATACTCTTCTAGCTCTATGATGCACAATTGAAGATGGGACAAATGGAACTGTACCCAATATTCCAAATGTGGACAAAGCGTAGGCCAATATTTTTAATGATGCTGGTAGTTTTACTTCAATTTATAGGTGTGGCAATCCCAAGAACAGTAGAATTGAGGGCAAGGAGAGGGAAAAATATGAAATATTAAGACTTGCAAAGTGAGATTTGGCACCTCTGGGAAGAGAAAACAACCACAGTTTCACTGTTGATAGGTGCTCTTGGAGCAATTAAAGACAAATTGACAAAGTATCCGAACAAAATTACCACAGCACAACTACAAAAAGTCACACGATCTGGAATATGCAACATAATCCAATGATATCTCTTTGATTCCTGGATTTTTGACAGAATACAAATCACTGATGATTCGGAACTCCAGTTAGTAACACCTGCTAGACTGTGGAAACAAGTGGAGATGATGATGATGATGATGATGATGATGATGATGATGATACAATATTGGCCTACACTGAGGGCATACTTTTTTCAGAAGGGAAGGAAGAATATATGAAGACTGTCTGGGTGGCTTTCAGTAAGAAAGAGGCAAATCTCTCCCTCTTTTCTATGTTTATGTTTTGTACAATCTGATCGCTGACTTTCAAGATGCTGTCAATAAACTAAAATTAACAATGCCTATTTCACAGGACTCCAAAATGTCATGGAATGCTTCCTTTCAACCCTGATGAGAAGAAGAGAAGACAAATGCTGGGAGAGATCAGCCCAATTCATTCTAGCCAATGTGTCTCCAGTTGACAACAGAAAATTCAAAGAAGCTTATAAGATACCAACATGGTGCACTGAATACCTGAAGATGGTATGATGTTAAAACATCAACTTTTTGAAAATAAATGGCAGTGCTCACAATGATGTGAAATGGACATATTTACAGACTTTTGCTACAGTACTCCACACTGAGTTTGACACTGACAGGCTGTATGTATGATGACTACTGTATTTTACAAGAAACAAAGGAAGATGTCTCTGAGAAGCAGAGTGTAGCTCAGACATGGGTGGAGATTTTCAGACAAATGCCAGAGGGTAGTGGCAGCCTCATTCATGCTTTCCATTCCATATCTAATGCCTAATGTGAGAGAGTTTTTAGCTTAATGAAGTACTGTGGACCATGCTGAGTGACAGCATGAGGAAGACCAAGCTAGAGATGAAACAGAACATTAAAATGACTTGTCAGCAGTTTCCAGATTTCTTTATAGAGAACCTGGTTCCACTAAAAATATCTAGAGGACAGACCAAGCATAAAAAGATAACACAAATGCCCTCCTCTAGTCCAGTTTTTGGAGAGTCTCCTTGGCGTTGACTGACTTTTAAAAAAAAGTTTTAAAATTCATAATTTTTACAGAACTTCAACAGAATGCAGAAAGAAAGAGCACACAAAAAAGAACAAAAATAATGTAAAATAAATAAAGAAAATGAGTTGTGCTTTCCGGTGTCTAAAAAGCCTACTTTTCCAAGTCCAAGTTTAAACAGTAAAGGCAAATTAAAGAAGAGAAATTTGGGTGTATTTGGACAGATAAAGCAAAACGTAGAAATTTAATCTCAGTTTGGGGCAAAACTATCCAGAAAATCCCTCAGCCAGAGCACACAATCTGCTAACATTATGGTCAGCCCTGACAGAAGCACATTTGCTTCTGGAATTTGTTCCCAGAGTGGAACATATAATCTTTCCACATTTATAGGAATCACACACTCAAAGTGTCTTGTAAAATACATGAATCTGACAACTGATATGCTGGGGATGGGATCAGAAATTAAACATTTATCCCCATGTAAGTTCAAAATGTGTTAGTCATAATTACTGGATCTCTATTCTCAAAGAGACCTCTTTGGAAAACTATATTCCTAGCATTGGCAGCCTTGTGAAAAAAAACAAAAAAACACAAGATACAGGGTGAATGACACTTCTGAAATGGTAGTAGGACTTTAAACTTCATCACATGAAACATGTACAGTCAGCACTCCACATTTTGCCAATTTGATTATTGACAGATTATTTGCTGTCACCTCTGCTGCCTCCCTATGCCATTTTTAATAGGGACTGCAAGCCTCATGAGACTGAGAAACTGCAAATGAGGCTTGTAAGTCCCTATTAAAAATAGAGTGGGGCAGCAGTGAGGTGGCAGTAAGCCCCACCAGCAACCCACTTCTGCCTTGGGAAAGAACCCTGATGCCTCAAAGGAATCCATGGCAGGATAAATATGGTGATCATACTTTTATGTGTGTTCGAGATCGAGGGAGGTACTGGTACCACTCTACTCTGCTTTGGTTAGACCTCATCTTGAATACTGTGTCCAGTTCTGGGCACCCCAATTCAAGAAGGACATGGTCAAGCTGGAGCAGGTCCAGAGGAGGGCGACCAAAATGGTGAAGGACCTGGAAGCCATGCCCTATGAGGATAGACTTAGAGAGCTGGGTATGTTCAGTCTGCAGAAGAGAAGGTTAAGAGGGGACATGATAGCTATGTTTAAATATTTGAAGGGGTGCCATGTAGAGGAAGGAGAGGGCTTGTTTTCTGTTGCTCCAGAGACCAGAACAAGGAGCAATGGATTCAAGCTGCGGGAAAGGAGATTCCACCTGAACCTCAGGAAGAACTTCCTGACAGTCAGGGCTGTCCGGCAGTGGAATATGCTGCCTCGGAGTGTGGTGGAATCTCCTTCTTTGGAGGTTTTTAAGCAGAGGCTGGATGGCCATCTGTCGGGAGTGCTTTGAGGGTGTTCCTGCATGGCAGGGGGTTGGACTGGATGGCCCGTGTGGTCTCTTCCAACTCTACATTTCTGTGATTCTGATTCTGTGATTCTGTGTGTTAAATGTGGTTTGGGAGGGCCTAGAGTTATTCACAGTGTTTCCACTTTCACAGTGGTCCTGTGTCCCTAACCCTAGCAAATGTGGAGGGATGACTGTACTGTGTCATATTGTTCCAAAAAACCCAGGAAAGCTTCTAAACTTTACAGTTTCTTTTTTTTCCTTTCAGAATATGGAGGAAAGCAAACAACTTGTCAGGCTTAGGCCCTTTCCACACCAGGCAATTAGAACAGGGCAGTGCGTCCTCGCACGGAGGTCATCTGCACCTTGGAGTGGACTAGGAGTGGACTACTTACCGGAGATCCGCACCTCAGTCTGCTCCAAGATGACCCCAAGTGGTCTTCCAGCGTGTTTTTAAAAGACCGGGAAAAAAAGGTCTTTATTTTCCTGGAACGCGCCATTGCATTCCTGCTCTCTTGTGCAGATTTGCAGGTTCGCACCAGTGTGAGCCTGCCATCTGCGGAGGGTGGGCTTTAGGTGTGGTGAGCCTCAGCAGTTGGTCGGGACCCACGACCAACTGGAAGCTGCCATTTTGGAAGCCGGAAGCCGCCCTTTTGGAAGCTGGAAGCCACCATTTTGGAAGCCGAAGCCGCCATTTTGGAAGCCAGAGCAGTGCGGATCTACAGACCTCGCACTGCTCCGATTCGCCCTGGACCAAGGAGGAGCCCTGCAGAAGGGCTTCAGGGACAGTCCGCATTGCTTCGGACCCCAGAAGAAAAGGTGAGTAACGGCACGGAGCGATTCCCTCGCCTCGTGCGGAAACGGCCTTAGATTCTCATAATCCTACAGTGCGATTAGCCTCTTTAATCAGAGTGTATGAAAGTTTGATTTATTTTTTTAAAAAAATAGTTTATGGTCTTAGTTTTTTTAAATTTATTTTTGAATTTTAATTCTGTGACAGTACCTAGGTGCATCTAACAGAAAGACGATTCCTTCTTCAGACACATCCTTTGATCTGAGGGCAAGAACAGGGTGTTACATTAGAGAGTTTGCATAAAATCTCATTAGCCTGTTGATCCTGTTTCTAAAATCTTTTCTTCTGCTTCTTTATCATGTAAGAAAGAAAGAGAGAGAGATTTCAGGAACAAAGAGAAATCTATTTTTAACTCACAGATAACACATACTAAGACCATACCTGCATAATACTGGAAACAAATACATACAGGCACAAATGAGAGACAATTTTTGAACATTACAAATGAAATGAAAATCATCTTATAAAAATACAACCCAGAAGGCTAAAAAGGGAGTGGAAGATAAAGCATCAAAGAATGGTGAATTGAAGGCTATACAACTATTTTTTTCCCCCAAACATCAAAGTTTTATTTAATTTGCACACATTTGTATAAATAGAAAATACACTTTTATAAGTAGAGCACACTTACATAAATAGAAAATGAATGCTGTGGTGCTTGAATGATTTGTGTGTGTGTGTGTATGTGTGTTTGTGTGCATGCATGTGCGTAGCATGCACTTTTTGAACTGGGAAAATCCATTTTGATCATAAAGTTTAAAAAATTGCAAGGTTACTTCTGCAACATATAATTGACTTTTGACATAAATATAGTTCAACATATCCCAAACAATAGAATAGTTGTAGAATTTTACCTGCCTATATTCAGCCTGGCAATACAAATTCTGCCTAAAAGTGAGGAAAGGCATACACGGCCTGGAAAGCTGAATTGTGGGAGTTCCAAACCAGGCTCAAATTATGGATGGAAGCACTCAAAATGACAGACAGGAACACAGGACACACTCTACATGTAGCTTAGATTGACCATGTCTCCTGGTTTACAGAGAATATTCCTCTGTGTCAAGGGATCCCGTATTCGAACGTCTGTCCAATACAAAATCACTGTAAAGATAAAGAACTATAAAAGTGGAGAACAGGGATCTCAAAGTTGCCATGAACTACCTGCATCTCTACAACAGACTGAGTAGGCAGGCACACAGTTCTCCTAGTTAAGGTCTTCCCTGTTATTAGGACAAAGCTTTCCAAACGGTGTGCTGTGACACATTAGTGTGTCACCTGAAGTGTGTGGGTATGTCGCCTACAATCTTGGAAATGTATGTTATCATTTATAAATTATATATTTCCAAAAATATATGAAACATTTTTGTGAGATATGTTGTGTCTCCATCCATTTTTTTATTACAATTTATATATATCTCTGTATCTCTGATGAGTAGTTAGTTTAACTTTCAGTTTGCTGGTAAAACTGAAATCACTGTGTCGCAAAGTGATGCATGTCTAAAAAGTGTGTCACCATCATGAAAAGTTTGGAAAGCTCTGTATTAGGAATTCTATTTAAACTATGGCCATTTCTACACAACAATGCTCTTCTGTGTCATCACGCTGCAATCCTGGGGCCCTTTTCGCATGGCATTTGTCATGCGAAAGAGCCTCCAGAGCGTTGCGCAATTGCGAGGACCAGTCCATATGACATCCTTGCAATCACGTGACACTGCTGGGGCCAGCAGGCGCTGATTGCTCAATATACCATTTTCAGCTTCTTGTCTTGAGTGCAGATCCTCCAGAGACATGACCTTCATGCTTCCTCCCCAAGCGCAACCTGGGAAAGTAGCCAGCTGTCCTGCAGGAGGAAAAGGTGGAGCCCTTATGCTGCCTGCCAGCCGACAGGCAGCTGCTGCAGAGCAGGAGCAGCAGAGACGCGAGCGTCTCTCAGAAGAGGCTGCTTGAGTGATCCCCGCGTGCCCACGCCAGAAGCAGGTAAGCTGCAGAAAGGACCTGGGTCTGGAAGGGAGCACGTCAGCAACACACCCCTCTGCACCTGCTTGCTCCATGTGGAAGGGAGTGCAATGGCACCAGCCTTTCTTTCCACAGCACAGCCAGGCACTTTCCATTGCTGCTCTATGGAAGGAAGCGTCACCATTGCACTTGCACAGCTTCCGCATGGCTGGGAGCAACGGGAGCCCTGCACAATCACAGACAGAAAACATATTTTTTTCCCATTTTGCAAAAACTCCATGAGCACAGCACTTGGGGACAGGATGCAGTGAGCTGGTGATAACATCATGCAAAAGCACAACCTGCCGACCACTGCCATCCTGTCCCGGAAGCAACACAGCCCTGTTGTGCAGCCCCCGTTATGCAGAAATGACCTACAGCAGTTTCTAATTGTACACCTATATGTATAAATTAACCTAAACAACGTAAATTCGTATGTGTCCTCTCTGGTCCTCCTTTTTTTGGTTATGCATTTCCTTTTCAGGGAGGATCACCCCCTATGGTTGAGTTGGACCTTCCCCTCTCACAGACTGTAGCAACCTGCAATTTGGAGGGTGATAGATGATGACCTTCAAAACAGCAGGTTGTTAGAGAAACTTTGCACTTCTATCTGGAAACTAGCCAAATTACACAACCTGTAAAGTGGACATGGACTAAAGGAGACTTTCCCGTATGTAGTGCAGGATTTAATACAGTAAAAGCAGTTTATTCTTTCCCCCTGGCAGGTGAATATCTGTGGCCAGCCCCATCTATGGTGTTGCACCAGATGCCTTCACACCCACAACCTGTGTCTCCCCCATCCACAAACAACCACTGTGTCTTTTACTTCTGAACACCTGAAATTAAATTAAAGGGGAGGGACCTTTAGTTAAGGCATTGTGTTATTAGTTGTGTTATTAGTGAAGTATTTATTGCTGTTAACTACCATCAAGTTGATTTAGACTCATGGAGACCCTATGAATGAGAGAGCTCCAAGTCACCCTATCGTCAGTAGCACTGGTCAGTTGTGGCAGACTCATGGCCGTGGGTTCCATTATTGAGATTAACAATCTGCAGTACAGTCTTCCTCTTTTCCTACTGTTCCTAGACTGTACACTCACACACTTTCATATGATTTAATTGGTGAAATATGATTTAATTGGCAAAATACATTAATTGGCATAAATATAAAACATGTCTTTCTATGGCTGTATGGACAGGCTGAATAAGAGGAAAAGGCTAGCTGAACACATGCACTGTGAGTTAGGTCAGAAAAACACTCCAGCTTAGCTAGGTCATAGTCAGGAAACCATCAGGAAACTCCCAACAACTCAACCTTTTAGACAGTAGCATCTGGAAGATTCCCACAAGACAGCTTATTGTCTTAACTTCTTTTCCTCTGACCAAACTAACCTCTCCTTTGTTCTCAAACTTGTCTGACAAGTACTGAGCTATCAGGACAGCTATTAGCCCTCATTGTCCGCTCTGTGAACTCCATTGTTTAGTCAGCAGAAATGCCAATCATCCTAAAACACCCTAGCCCTCCTGTCAACTCACAGTACACTGCTGATCGCCACTCTGCTGTTCTGATTTCTGATTGTGTACTGTCTTTAGACGTAAGTTAAGCCACATCACTGTCTTTTTTGCTGTTTTTCAGGATTGGTAAATATCTCACTATCGAAAACTTTTGTCCCTTTTCCTTCAGTTAGCCTTGTGTGATTGCATGATTGCTTAGATCTGTTTGGATCTTGTGAGTGTGACTAATTCCCTCAATAAAACACATTAAGCTTACTTTCAGATCTCCAGCTGGTTCTTCCCTGCAGAAGTACTGGTAAACACAGGTGTAAAAGATCTTGTTAGGTTAACCCCCTGCACACTTCCTATATGAGGTAACAATTCCCATTGTTTAATGGAGGTACTGGCATTGCAGGTGGACTCCTGAGTTACCCACGCTTTGGAGTAACACTACTGCCTTCTCCCTTACCAAGTATTATTGTAGTCTCTAGAGAGTCATGTCTTCTCATGAAATGTCCAAAGTACAACAGTCCTCATTTAGTAATCTTGGCTTCTAGGGAGAGTTCAAGCTTGATTTACTCTAGGATCCATTTATTTTTCTTTTTAGCAGTCCATCATATCTGTAGAACTCTTCTTCAGCAGCACATTTCAAAGATGGTGATCTTCTACCTATCAGTTTTCTTCACTGTCCAGATTTCACAGTATATCCTATATATAAAAATTGGGAATATAATGGAATGGACAATCTTAACTTTAGTATTCAATGATATATCTTTATACTTTAGGATCTTGCCTAATTCCTTCATAGCTGCCTTTCCAAGTCAGTCTTCTTCTGGTTTCTTTACTGCAGTTTCCATGCTGATTAATGATTGAGTAAAGCTATAGAAAATCTCTAATTATTATTTAATTATTTCAGTGTCTTCACTGATTAATTTCAAGTTATTCAAATCATCTGTGGTCATTATTCTTAATGTTCAGCTGCAAACCTTTCTTTGTACTTTTTTCCTTGACTTTCTTTAGTAATCATTCCAAGTCTTCACTGCTTTCTGCAAGTAACATGGTGTCATCTGCATATCTTGAACCGTTGAAATTCCTTCCTTCAAATTTCACACTTCCTTCATCCAAGTTATTTCTTACTTCATATATGGTAAAAGATTTTGTTGTAGAATTTTGAGCATCATTTTCTTTCATACAGTAATGTGGTTACTACAATCCCTGGTGTCACCTTTCTTGAAGATTGGAATGTATATTGAGGATTTACAATATGTGGGTCATTCTCCTCCCCCCCTCCAATATTTGTCAACAGATTACAGTTAGAACTAGAATAGATTTTTTCTTTGTAGCTTGAAGCAGCAGTCTTAGTATACCATCTGTTCCGGGTGATTAGTTTCTCCAAAGTACCTTAGTGCAGTTTTCATTTCACTTTCTAAAATTGTAGATTCATCTTCAAATGTTTCTTCCTTGAATGACTATCTCATGCTTTCATCTCTTTTCTATAGTTCTTCAGCGCAATGTTTTCATTGTCTTTTTATTTGTCCTTGGTGCTGTAATGTGTTTTCCTGATGGTCATATAGTACCCCACTCTTGCCTTCAATTTCACTTTGATTTCTTGGGTCATGTTGAAGAGGTCTCTTTCTTTTCTTTTCTTTTCTTTTCTTTTCTTTTCTTTTCTTTTCTTTTCTTCTCTCACTTTTTTTTTTTTGGTCCAGTTCTATTTCTCTGTGTTGATTATTATAGATTTCCATAATTTCATAGGTGGAGCAAGAGAATCCCCATGCTGAAGACATTTTCATGGATAAAGGAGAGGTAGTTTCTATCCCACGCATACAGTTGTTGGCATAAATTGGGATAATTTTCTCATTGAACTGAGAGCTTGGGGAGGGAAGATCAGGACTGCTAACCCATTCAGCTTGATTTTTTTTTATATGCTATTGCTGACTCCTTGCTTCATCTCTTGGCCCAGCCTAGCACATCTTGTCAACACAGGCAGCATTCCTTGAAGAGAAAAACAGAAATGACTTTAATAAAATCAATTATCTGAAGATAACTGAGGAAATGGAGGCAACTAGAGGAAATAGAGGAAGTGTAATAATAAAAAATTTTCAGGTCTGCTAAGCAGGCACCTGCCCCACTCTTTCGCCTCATTGCAAAATCAGTTACTTCAGCCAAATTACACTGCAGTGACTAAAGTAGGATAGAGAGAAACACAATAGAAAAAAGAAAAGAACATCCACAATTTTGTTAAAAGCAGTTCAGATGAATCCTAGAAATACACTTGAAGGTCTGTTAATAGAAGTACATGTAGTCTGGAAAAAAAAACTAATTAAACTTTCTGGTTAAATAGGCTGGAATTACTTAGTTATTAATATTCCTGTCACAATTACTGTAATCTAATCTTTTTTTTTTCCTGTCAGGAGGCAGAATAGGGTTTTTTTAAAAGTGAATACAACCTGAAACATATATTTACTAATCTTTAGGGCCCTAATTCAGAAAAAGGGACAGTCAGTTTACCATTGAATTTTATCATGCAGAATTGAGTATGTTTAGCTGGCAATGGTCATTTCATTTGCAAATTGAACAGAGCAGATTCTATTTTGTTCTGCAATTTGTAAGAAGCCTTTGTATTCTAATTCAAGGAAAATCAGCTCCACATTCCTATTATAGATAATAGTGACATCCTCAATAGCAACATGATATCAACACCATTTAAACTCCATAAACACCTTCAGAATTGACAACACAGAAAGAGTGGCACTACATTATAAAAGCCAAGTTTATCTCCCTTTTGTTTGACAGCAGGAATGAATGTCACACAAAGAAACTAATTTTCAAATCACAGAAAGGGAAGAAAAAGGAGGTCAATGTTTATGACTGGTCTTACATCAGACCTGCGCCTTTTTTTGATCCACAAAAGGGATGGCAGATTATCAGCACGTATTTGGAGTTCCCAAATATTTGACACAGCATCTCCAACAACACACATTTTATGTTTCCAAGGAGTCAGTAAATAATGATTTGAAGTAGGGATGGAAGGAATATTCAAAAATATTTGAAAAGCAATTGAAAAAAAAGTACTATTTGAATGTCCAAATAGCCTGACAGCGGTGTGGGGTGGGATTCTGAACTGACAAGAATCTTTGCCAGTTAGGATTTTGTGTATCCACAACACAACATTCTCCACACATGAAACAGCATTTTTCTCCTCAGACAATGTTGTTCTCTATGGGGGGAAAAAGAGTGAGTTTTGCACAAAGTAAGTCGCAAAACAGTTTTTGAATACTTTCTCACAGCAGGAAGAAAACTGCTAGAGATTTACATCCCTAATTTAAAGATTCCTAGTGAGCCTCTGTATCAGGATTCCACAAGAAGAGTGAGATGGAGGTTGCCATTTCCCACCTTGTTTCCCAGGGACATAGTTAGGATAATTAAGCTAAGTTTTCCAAAAGACAAACAACTAGAGGATTGGAGTTCAGTTCCCCTGGAAATAAATGGAAAGAAATCAGCGTTCAACAAGGCAAGTCATGTCTCAGAACTCACAGTGAGACTGAGTAGTGTAAATCTCTGCATGAGGAGGCTGAAGGTTAGATTGGAATGTCATGTACTGGATAACTCACAACCCAAGACCACACTCTGATAGTAGCAGTAGTTTATTCATGGGATTAATATGAGCAACAGCAACAGGACTTTTCACCTGCTGTCACAATATTTCCACTTCTCCAGCCAGCAGTAACCAGCCCATCAAAGTATCAGGGCTGTCTCACATGACAGCCACTCTAAGATCTTGGGTCTCAAGCCCTCTTGGAAATATTGGATTTTGGTCTGGGACTTCGGGAATGAGGCATTGAAACTGTTCATTGTACTCTTCATGGACCAGCTGGGTGGAAAGGGTCTCCAAACCAAGCTTTTAGTTCATGAACAGCCAAAAAATGGCCAGCTCAGAGGCGTCAGCACTAGCCAGTCACAATCATGGCCTTCCAGTTGTTCTATCACACATCTCTCCTTCAGTTCCTTGGAGGGGAAAGTATGCTCCCATTCTGCCATAAATCTCAGAACCCGAGTCAGAAACGACCGTTCCACCTGCCCATTGAAAGTTGCCTTCAACTGTCCCCCCGCAGGGGAAAGAGATGGGTTGTGAGATCAACGCTGGCACAGGTGGTGGTAGTGGCCTCACTGGCACTCCTCTCCATCCACTGATGCTGGAGCTCATTGTCCTCTTCCTCCATGTCCACAGGAGCTCAAATTTTGGCTGCCAGTGTCCTGGCCTCTCTACTGATGGTTCCTGTGCTTGTTCCCTCAGGCTCCAGATCAGCCTTCATGGTAGCCCACATGTGTTGGATCATTTCCAATGCCTCTTCCAACTCTTCTTGGACATGATGGATTTTGCTTTCCATTCCAGAGACCTCTGGGAGTCAAGTAAGGATGTTCCCAATCTAGACATTCCACTCTGACAGTCTGACTGATAGTTACCTGGCAATGTGTTGATGTTGTCACATTGTTTCCCTGCCTTAGAACCATGGGTCCTCTGTGGCCCCATGACTGGGTCTGTGCTGCTGCCACATCTGGTGCCACCACTTTAGCCCAGGTGCCCATCCACAGGTCTTCCCATTGGTGTCTGTCACCAATTTGGTCTGCTTCCTGGGCTGTTGTTGGCATCCCCACTCCATCCACCTGGCTCAGCCCCTTTAGATCATCAGCTTTGGGATGAGCTCCCTCTTCATTGTCTGCTGAGTCCTCCCCAAGTTCCTCTTTCTACTTCACTGAAAATTGATTATCTTCCCGGTCTTGCTCTTCCCTGCCACCTTGCCTCATACAAGGTAAAGGGTGATTGCAGTCCAGGTCGTGATACTAGTAGCAGTTTCAGCAAAATGTCATGTACTGGGTAACTCATGACCCAAGAATGCACTCTGATAGCAGCAGTAGTTTATTCATGGGATTAACATGAGCAATAGCAGCACACTTCAACTAAAGTTGCCAAAACTGATTAGCATAGGCAGCATACGCCTTTCATAGGTTATGAATATAAATTTAAGTGCACAAAGCTTTCATTGGTTAGTGCAGCATGGTCCATTCCCCCTTACAACTTTCCCAGGTGGATGCCAGTGTCCAGCTGACTTATCCTTGAACACCAGTTGGCCCATCTATGTGACTTCTCCAGTTATCTCCCTGCCACCCCATTCCCATAACATCCTTGCACCAAGTATTTCTCACTTTCCAGGCTTTGCTGCTCTACTCACATTCACAAGGTACAAGTAACAGCAAGTGACCTATTAAATACATTGTAGGAGCAATTAACAGTTGCTTTTGTGTGGAATACATAGTAGCCATTAGCACTGGTAAAATACATTGTAGCTAGTTTGCAAAAAATACATATTTGAATACACATTCAGCCTATTGGTTCCTTATTTTGCTATTCCCCTCTTTTTTCTACCAATTACTATGGCAGGGATATCTTGCAACCTGACATGAAATGAATTAAACAGTTTAATGATAATGCAGAAGGTGGTATGAATAATAAAACAGTCTGAACTGTGCAATGTGCAAATTAGAATTCAAAACATAACTGGTAAGATCAAAAGGAATAAAATTGAATGACTGACAAAGCAAGTTGTATACAGTAGGAATTTAAAAAATAACATTTGGTTCTCATTTGCTCATGAAAATCTCTATTTAATACCTCCAAGCCAGGCATGGGATGAAGCACATCCCACCTGAAACATTCACACATTTCCAATATTTGCACCATGTTTCAATGAAGAAAAAATTCACATAAAATTATGTGCCCATTTGAAAAATAGACACAGCCAAAATACATATATTTGGAATAAGTGCATGGCAACATTTTAGTCAGTGAGACAATGCATAAAAATATCTACGCTAGTAAACATATATTTTAAAAAATTGCATTTGAGTACAGCCAAACTAGCCATCTGGTTTTCCAGAGATTAAAAAAAATAATAATAAAATGGGGGAGGTGGCAACCAGAGCAATATTCACAGAAAACTCAGATTGGCTTCATGGCAATATGAGCAGCAACAAAAACATCGATTATTCCATCCTCACTGAATATGGAAAGAGCCAGCCAGTGAAGGTGTTTCAAGTGATCCAGGGTATCACAAGGCAGAGTTCAATCATACTGTTGAAAAAGTCCACCACCCCTACCCCCTCAATGAACAGCTACAAACTAGTTTTCAATCTTCCATCTTCAGGTAAGATATTGGAGCATATGATGACCTCCCAACCTTAGGGGTTCCTAGATGAGGTGAAATATCTAGACTTATTTCTATCTGGTTTCAGGCCTAGATGTGAGGCAGGGACAGCTTTGATTTCCTTGGTGGATGACCTATGCTGGGAACTAGATGAGGTAGTGTGTCCTTGTTGCTTCTGCTGGACCTTTCAGTGGCTTTGCACAGTATCAACCAGCAGATGCAACTTGAAGGAACTGTTTTGCAGTGGCTCTGTTCCTTCCCGGAAGGTCAAATACAGAATAGAGTGATGTGTGACTCCTGTTCAACCCCTAACCTGCTGAACTATTGTCTCAGAGTGAGTTCTGTCCCAATGCTATTTAGCATAATATGAAACCATTGGGAGAGGTTATCTGGAGGTTGGGAGACTGGTGTCTTCAGTAAGCCATTGGCACCCAACTCTATTACTCAACTGCTTCTCAGTCTATGGAAGCAGTTTTGGTTCTAATATGGTGCCTGTCTTCAGTAACAGATGAATAAATTGAAACTTAATGAAGACAAGACAGACAGGTTCCTGGTCAGTTGAAAGATAGTTCAGTGGACAGGAATTCAGCTTTTTCTGCAAAGGGTAACACTCTCCTTGAAAACATGGATTTGCAGATAGGGTATATTTTTGGATTCAACCTGGGAGCTCATGTTTTGGAGTAGCCAGAAGTGCATTTGCACTTTTAAGGTTTGTCCATCAACTGCTTCCACTTCTTGATACATCTGGCTATGGTAAAACCTGCCTTTCCTGCACCCTTTTGGATTACTGTCATGTGGTCTCCACAGACCTGCCTTTGGAGAGTGCTCAGAAACTTCTTTGGATAACACTGTAACTGGGACTGGATAGAGGGACTATAAAACTCCTTCCATGGTGTCCTTTTAAAAACACCATGGGAAATAGTGCTGTTAATAAGGTGCAGTACTATCTGTATTTGTTGCAAAATGAGTGTCTTTAAATTGCTTTTAATTCTCCTTAGAGTTTAATTACATTTTACCTTTTATGTGTTCTAATGATGTGGACTTTTATTTGTACCTGTTTTAACTTTGTAGGCCATCTCAAATCCTAGTGCTCAGGAAAAGTTAAGATAATGATGATAACAAAAACTACTATTACTACAGGTCAGTAATTTCCATATAGGAAGTGGAAAACAGTTTTGCAGCCTGTTAAGGAAATTGGATGGGATGAAAACGTCAATAGGCTTCTGAAAAATGAAAATAAGATTGACATTTTCACATCCCCATGTGAATATGATGAAGAGTTTAAATATTTTTGGCACTCTGCATTTGTTATCCTGTTCAGTCTAATTCCTAAAGCATCTTTAGTTTTCCCTCAGTTGTCTAATTGCACAAAATTTTATATTGATAAAGAACCATTGCTACCATCCAGGAAGGAGTTGTCCACGGATCTTTCCTTCCAGAAGAACCAAGAAAAAAAAATGGGGAAAGATAGACAAAGGGGAAAGCAAAGAGTTCAGGAAGGCTGGAACTTTCAAAAATTGAAGAAATTGAAACTGGAAATTTCCACACTGGCAGAAAAGCTTGTCTTCATATTTCTAGTGCGTAGGAAGTATTGCTTCTCAGTTATCTATGCACTCCTTACAGTGATCAAAGATAGCACCAGACCAATCTATCAATTTGGAACTGAGTCCAGAGATGTACCTCCTATGTACCTGTTTAGAATCTCTCAGAAGATGTACTTGCAGAAAACCTTTGACTTCCTCGTATCTTCCAACTTGTTTCACCTTGTTATGCATTCCTGACAACTTACCATTTTTATCATATACATTGAAAGTAACAAGGTTTCATACTGTCATTGCTTCAGCAAACAGCTTGGACAGAAACTGAACTTTTACACTGCTGTCATCCGTTTTGATACATCACGATTCTTCTCTGCTGCATACAGGGAGTATTTAGGGCTAGCATTAATGCCTAAACCCTGCTCCTGCTTTGCTAAAACAGCTGCCATCACACGTGCAACAGCAGCATTGCCTCAGTTTTTAGTTGATTAGATTGAAGGCTCCAATTTGATTTTACTTATTTATTTTATATTATTTTAAACAGAGCTATTGATTGTATCTGTCATGGGATTCCAGGACCTGGACTCAGACTCAGAGTCTGAGGCCCTTTTCACAAGGCATTTCCAATGCGAAAGGGCCCCTTGAGCGTCACGCACATGTAAGGAGTGGTCCGCACGACGCACTCATATTTGCGCGATGCTCAAGGGTCTGACATGGACCGTGTACACATTTTTTCATTTTCTACTTGAAGCCGAAAATGCTGCACAGTCAAGCATCGCTCCTGGGCCCCGCGTGCACTTACCTGGTGTGCGGAGCCTTGGAAGCTGGGCCAGTCGCGTTTCCTGTGCAGTGCAGGCTGGGATGGCCCCGGGCTGCACTGAGAAAGGAAGAGGTGGGGCTCTTGCGCGAGCAGGAAGCTCGTGCAGAGCCGAAGGACCCCAGACGCGAGAGCCTCTCTCTGGAGGCTGTTCGCATGAGCCCTGCACCCCAGCAGAGCGAAAAGGTAAGGTGCAAAAAGGGTATGAGACAGCAGAACCTGCTCTGAGCCCTGGCACAGAGACTGTTACAGCAGCACCTGCAGAGCAGACACATGCCCCAGAGACAGAACAGGGGACTGTGCCAGCCCCAGCAGGGAGCGCTGCTCATTCTGACATGAAGTGTGACCTATCCATACTTACCTTCACCCAGCGAAGACATTAAAAAGGTCTTCTGCATCGCTCCGAGAGAATTTATGCTAAACAGCAATTAATCAAGCACCACCTACACTGATCTTGGAACCTAAAAGAATGGAGCCTTTCCCTTTCTAGCTTTTGTCAGTAATTAACTGATTGCTTCTCCTGCAGTCCTGTTCTCTGCCCTTGCCTGTGTTTCTGCCTTGACTTGTGTTGGTTTTGTCTGCCTCTGATTTATGGGCATCATTGGGACCATTAGTTCTTCTCATTTGTAAAGCTGTTTACTTAAGTAACTTACTTAACTGACCACTTAAGTTACTGCTGAGTTTCTGACCTGTGTTTGTTAGCAGCTTCTCCTGGCTACCAGCCCAGACCAAGCTTGGGCAGTATCCCACCTTAGATCTGAAAAGACAAAGTGGCAATACAACTATTAAATGTGAAACAGGCATGTTACCCCACATCTATCTCTTTAGACTGAGGGTTCTTCACTGTATTTAAGCTGTATGTGTATCTGTTTGGAATCCCCTCTTATAACTACCTGATCACCTGGGCACCAAATTCTTGAACTACAGTAAAGTCCAAACAGACCAAATTAGCATTAATACTGAACTCAAGCACTCTTAAGCATCAGAATTTCGGGATATTAATATGGGAGAAGGAACAGAAAGGGCTATTTTATTAAATATAGTCATATATATTGATATGCAAACCCCTCTGGGAGAAACTTAGACCTTCTGTGCAGGCACAGTACACCCAGTACACCATTACATTGCAGATAAGTGTCATACATCTTACATAATATTAGGGTGTCCCAATCCCTATACTACCTATGGAGGAAACACAAAACATCAAAGGGAAGTGATATGAATTTAAGTAATGGATTACCTAGAAAAGTAATGAATGAAGTGAGCATGTTATCAAATGAAAAAACCTCGAGAGTAGTTTAATGTTATTTAGGATTTAAATTTAACTAAAAGCTACCCTACATTAACTAGAAAAACAAGCAAACGCATTTTAATATTATAGAGCAATGGAAGAGAGGGAGAAGTGGAGGGACATTTGTCACACACCACCACCACTTTCATCCTAAACTGGGTGGAGTTTCTCTTCAAGAGTTCTTTCAGCACCAGACACTATGGCCATTTCCACACGGGGTTTTTAAAACGGTGCAGAGCGTCCTCCAGGGAGGATGTCTGCACCTGGGAGCGGACTGGGTCAGACCTACTTAACGTAGATCTGCACCCCAGCCTGCTCCAGACGACTAGTGGTCATCTAGCGTGCTTTTGAAAAACCTGTTTTTTGAGGTTTTTCAAAAGCACGGAGAGCACCAATGCGAGCCTGCTCCCTTATGCAGATTTGCAGGCTCGCATTGGTGCGAGCCTGCAATCTACCGGGGGCGGGCTTTAGGCTGGCGAGCTTCAGCGGTTGGTCGAGAGCCTTGACCAACTGGAAGCTGCCATTTTCGTTCCTGGAGCAGTGCGGAGCGGCGGCCACACACTGCTCCGAAGCAGTGTGGACCAGACCAGGGAGCCCAAAAGTCCGGTGAGTAGCGTCACGGGGTGATTCCCTTGCCCCTTGCAGAAATGGCCTATGTCAGTGTATGACTTAAATGTCAAATGATGCTGCAGATGGTACACAATAGAGAAACATTCTATTCCTTTTGCTGATGGAATCCAGCACTTCTCACAGCTAATGGTAGAATTGGGCCTCCCCATGAATTCTATCAAGATCTATCCCTTTTGCTGGCAATCATATCAAATCACTGTCACTGAACACCTAGGTTGTCCTTAGCTTTCTCCCAGACCAAGGCAAATGGGAAATGAATTCCCAAAGGTTATACTGTAGAAAAAAGAAAGAAAGAAAATGTAAGTATTCAAGTGTGACCCATCTCCCCACGAACAGTTGTGAGAACTGTCCAAGCAGCTTAGCTACAGAGAAAAGTTTAACTCCCCCGTCTGTTGACAGCCTTCATAACACTTTCCAAACTTCAAACTCCAAAGTAAATGCAAAAAGTATCCAACAAGGTCACTGATACAACTGACTGCGTTCATGAAACCAGACAGTTGTTCATATTTGGCCAGCCAAATGGATCTCCAAAACCTATCTGTCTTGCAGCAGAAGTCCAGCTCACTACACCCTCCCCTAAATATGTCTCTGAACATGGCCTCTTCTGTGTATGGTATCTGCTAGATCAACTGATATCTATTGTATTTCTCACACAGAAAAAGCCTTGTGCTCTCCTGCTTTAGTAGATCAACCAGTTTGAGTGGGAGCAGAGTAGATGGCAAGCTTGCACTCCCCCCCCCTTTTCATTTTGAAATGCAAAATTTCCTTTGCTAAACTATTTTACCTGATCAAAAGAGAAAACAGAGTCCCCATATCATTTTTCCCCTACATGTCTTTTTTTTAAAAAAAAAACCAGCTTGGGAAGGACTATTCTGAGATAGAAATAAATAGGAGAGAAAGGACTGAAACAGTTTTTCTTCTTAAGTTCCTCCTCTGTTAAAATACAAGGGTCTTTTGGCACCTAAAACATAAACATATTTATTACAGAAAATATTTTCATGGACTAAAATCCACTTGACTCAAGGCATAAAGATGAAGTGGACTGTAGTTCAGAAAAGCTTGTATTAAAAAGTACATAATCCTCTTAGAGTCATGATTAGTGCCAGTGTTTCAACATCAGGTTCAATCTTGACTCTCCATCCAAGCTTTTGGGGCCCAGTGGCTCTGGCTTGCCTCTGCCTTTCTGGATTATGAATTTCCATGGTTTCATCCTATTGATTTGTTCTGAATTGTTTTATTCATGTACATATTCTGCCAGCGTCTGCACCCATGCCTAAGTTATCCAGATATAAGCCAGAATTTATATAAATTATATTAGTATAAATTTAATATATAGTTTATAAAATATAAATTTAATATATAAATTTGATATAAATTAAATTAGTATAAATTAAATTAATAACTTAATCAGAATTCTTTTGGTGAACTACATTGGCATAACCATACTGAACTATACTGGCAAAGGCAGTGTTGGCAGGAGAAATAATGGTCATGGGAGTGGCACCCAAGACAGAAGAAAGCCACTGGAGAGAGAGGGCCTTTCCACACTACACTGCTATAGTGCTATTATTCCACTTTCAACATCCTGTGGAGTTCTGGGGTTTGTAGTTTACTGAGGCTAAAGAGCTCTCTGGTTGAGAATTCTAAATGCCGCTCCCTAAACTGCAAAGCCCACATTCCATAAGAGGGTGAAAGTGGAATAATAGCGCTATAAGAGTATAGTGTGGAAAGGTCCATAGGCTACATGGAATGAGCAGATCTTGCTTACCTTCCTAGCCACCTCTATGCATCCTCTGGCATGGTGCACCAACACGATTCTTTCCTTAGTCTTTAGCCTGCCAGAAGAGTCTCACTTGATTTTTCTTTACCAGGCCAACACAGGTTCTTCTCCAGAAATTCTTCCTTTACTCAAATTCTCAGGCTGTAATCCAAACTACATTTGCTATGGGACAAACTTGTCCATAAGCATGCATAGGATTACATTGTTAGCCTGCTGTACCAGCAACTTTCAGTTTTAAAAACAGGGGAGAAATTAATCTCAGAATTGTAGTTAATGTGTAGTTGTAGCTGATGTTAACAAGAATTCTTGGTAAGAATGATGGAGTTCTTTTTTCTTTCTTTACTTTTTTAACAGCAATCTAATTATAAATAAATAGAATTAATGTGACTTAACGGTAGTAAATCAGGCAAAACTCAGCAGTCACATCAATCCAAGAACAGGCTGACCTTTACAAGGATTTTTTTTTAATTTGATAGATACTTTGTTGACATTCTGAAGATGAATTGCAAATTAGAAGAAGGAAAACAACCACTGGTTCTTGGCTAAAAAAAGAAATTAGACAAAATACAAGCACTTGCTAGACTACAGCAAAGTTAAACACTTCCCTGTCAGGAAGAAAATGCCTTGGCACGAATTACTTCTAGCCTGTAGGATTTACAATATAAATTCCGCCGAGATCACAGTGGTACACATGACTCTTCTTCCCAAACTATATCTCCTCAACAAATGAGAGAATCAAGTCAGGCTGGGTAGAAGTGATTGGCCCAGGGTCACCCTGTGAGTTTTATCAGTGAGCGTTGAGCCTGGATCTCTCAAGTCCCAGTCTATAACTTCTATACCACATTGGTTGTCTCTTTTGGGGTCACACAGAAAATGTTCAAATTCAGAATTTAATGGGCTCCATGAGACTCATTACCTACCGCATGCATAGTTTGCATGAGCCCTAAACATGAGCAGCAGCCTGAGCCTGGAGTAATGGAATTACAAAGTTGTGCATGCATAGTTTTGGTGAGTGCAGTGCACATCTTAACCCCAACTAAATCTTTCTGCTTCTGTAAGCAGAATGTAATGAGGAATCCTCCCCCAGTAGTTCTCTGAACATGCATAAAATCTTCTCCAGGTAGAGAAAGTGGATGGGCTGCAGTGGGAGGAGGCAAAGCAAAAGTTCTGTCATGTAATCAGTTTTTAGATTGCAAAGCATTTCACCCAAAGAAGGCAGACATAATTGCATACATGAAGAGCAGAACAAACTGGTTGCAGTGAGGAATATCATTTACAACAGGAATGGGGTCATGCTCTTCTCCTCATGTCATTACACTGCAACTTCCATTATCCCTCTCCAAGCATTATCTTATACAGGACTGATAGGAGTTAGAGTTCAACATTCTTTGGAAAGATACATATTCCCATCCCTGTTTTAGTGCGGTAAAAATAAATGTGATTCAGTTTGATACTGGAGTACTGGAAGTTGTTTATACTCTTAAGTCTCATAGGGTAAATTCTAGAAGCCTGGGCCAATTCCATATGTGCATTGAGCATGCAGCCTAGATTCTACCACAATCCTCATGGACTCACAGGGATTCTTCGTAGACAAGTCGATGTAGAAATGGTTTTCTGAAATGGTTTTCTGGAAAAAAAAACCTAGATGTTTAGGGGTGGGATGAGAAAGGGAAGTTCATTTCTGCTAGCTAGAAAATAGAGGCATTCATCTAGCATTTATCAATATCCTCTTCTTGTAAGATGTGAATTAACATTCTGAGTTGGTGACAAGTTTTTCAAAGGATGAGAATTGTTTGCTAGGTTTACTGCCAGAATTATTTAAGTACCATTAGCTTGTGTTTCCCATAGTTTTAAAGCTTGATTGCTGTTTAATGATGTGTGTAATGGTATGTCTTGTTTTGTATTCCATTTAGCATCCTTCAATATAAAGTTAATGAAGTTTTTTGTGCACAAATTATTATCTTCCTGTCAAGTTAGTCCTTGGCCTTTCTCTCAAGAGTTTTAACCAAGGCATAAATACAGACCCATTTTTGTTTTTGTGTGGGGGTTGTTCCAATACATTTATTGTGCATTTTTAACATTGTATCTCTTCGTCCCTCAAGGTACCTCATATAAAATACAGTTAACATCCATTAAAATATGGACCTTACGCATAACAAGTCCCAAACTGCATAAAAATAAATCAGCAGTATTAATCACAGCAGGTAATTCCTTCAGAGTTATTTTCTTTTAAAAAAATCTTAGGCCATCCTCCTGAAGATCATGAGAAAGTTAACCTGATTATTCTGTGGGGAAGACCACACGATTACTAGAACTAGGGTCATTTCCACACTACACTGTTATAGTGCTATTATTCCACTTTCAACATCCTGTGGAATTCTGGAGTTTGTAGTTTACTGAGGCTAAAGAGCTCTCTGGTTGAGAATTCTCAATGCCCCTCCCTAAACTGCAAAACTCAGGATTCCATAGGATGTTGAAAAATGGAATAATAGCTCTATAACAGTATAGTGTGGAAATGGAGTAAGAATTGCCTAATTAGAATGTGTCAACCCATTACATCCATCCCATAGCTAATATCAATGCCTGAAGTTCTGTCCTGAGAAGAAGTCCCCAGATACCTCCCAACATTTGTTACCCTGACTTCTGGGGGGTCCTTGGGGAACATCCTGATTTGTTCTAAAAATGCCAAAATTGGGGAGCACTGGTTTTTAACAATGCAGAGGGCAGGGTAACACTTAGCTAGATCATTTAACCCAATGTCTATGGAGTCAGATCACGAAAGAACCAGGCTAAAAGTTCAATCGAGATATTTTATTAGAAAATATATTCAAACACACTCACTCAGAGACAAACACCCACGCAAGCACACAAAGACTGTCGAAATGGAAGGAGGTAAAAATTGATAAGGGAAAAGTGGAGGCAATGTGAAAAGGGGTGATACTGTACCTGTCCAGAAGTCTTTGGCTGGGGGAAAAGACAAGTGGAGAGAAAAACTCATCATAAAGAGGGGGCTGAGGGGAGTCTCAACCGATAGAATGGCAACCTGCCAGTCAAGCCAGGGAGAGCTCCAAAATGGGGTCTCAAAAAGGGTGTCTAGATATAAGGCGAAACATCCCTTGAGGGCAGACCCTCTTTCTGGAAAGGATAATGGCTGAAACCGAAGGATGATGGAGGTGTGATAGCCGCCTGATGGCTGCATGATGGTCTCACTGGGTAAATGGACCTTGCTTTAATATGTCCGGGGGAATCAGGCAATCTCCCCAAAGTATTGTTGTGCTGATGACCCATTACTTGTGCCTACGTGCCTTTCTGAGGTTTCTTATGGAGACATGACAGGAGAAGTTTTGGGTCTTTCATCTTTTGTCCAATCACTAGCCTGACTGGCCCAGTCACCTCTGGCTTAGATGCATTTTTATATTAAAATTATACTCCCTTGGATGGGGTCTGCTAGTGGGGTTACACATTTCTGCTCAAGAGGCAGCTAATGGTCAAGAGACTTCAAGAGCCAACACAACCTTATCTCAAACCCGTGGTCTGCAAAATTCCCATGGGTGCCTCTTCTCCAGTTAAATCCTGATCTACAAGAATCCTCCCTTCTGATCACTCTGCAACTTATAAAGTCTCAAGCAATATTTAATGCCTCAGAGGACATGTTCAAATGTTATGGCTTGGTCCACTGTTAAAGTTGCTTCCGTATCACTTTAAGAAAGACTTTCCTCTTATGCCCATGTGGTTATGAAGTCATATTGCATAGTTCCAGCTCTCACTGGAAAAACATCCCTAAATGAAGTGAGTGTTGTCAGCATAATGTGATCAATTCTTACCACATAAAGACATGGATGTTGACAAGACTGTCAGTGGCATCACAGTCATCAGCAAAGAGATTTGGGCTGTCATTTTTCCTCACTGTCCCACAAAAAAATGTATGATTATTGTTAAAAAGATGGATGAGAAGAAGGCAACGAGCACTTGTTACCCTACCCAGACTTTTCCTCTCAAGTGAAATATCAGCAGATGATTTATAATTCTTTATTGTTGTATTATTCTATGCACATTTGGACAATTTTCAATTACAGAATCCTTGAAGCTTTGAATCTTCATGCAGGACAAGTTATTAACATCAGTATCACACTGTGATAAAACCACATTTTTAATCTTATGATACTTAAGGTATATAAAGCTCTACTGCTGCTAAGAGATTTATGGATTTCCCACTGTTCAAGTTTACACTATCAGAAATTCTGACTTATATTTCTCAGGGAAGAAGGCAAACTGAGGGCAAAGGAAATGGAGAATTTTCTTTCAGTGTAAAATTGGATTAGGGCTATCCGAGCATCATAAACAGACCTAATTTGGGTACTGGTTTTGCTTCTCATAGGTAGATGAGGAGTCTGGGTCACTTCAAAGAGTGCCCATTTAACCCTCTGCCCCGCAACATGCCTGAGTTTAAGGTATCATGGAGCATACCCTAACACATTCATTTTCAAACTGTTTTCTAGGAAGCTGCTGGAAGTCTATTGAACTACTACAATTAGAGGACCACTAATGGTGGCAAAGTTCCATGGATGCCAGCTTTTCCACTACTGTGTGCAATGTGCAGCCAGCCAGAGGGGAGGCTAGATGTGTTCTAAATCATTGCCACTCAAATTGGTGGGTCATAGATTGGTTCCAGTCTATGAAACATCATCTGCTGATCTACAGAGTGTTTCCAGAAAAGAAAGAAACAATCGTCAACAACAGACACAGATATGGTGCAGGTCCCTGGCACATTAGAAAACAAATATTTCCAGTCCCTCACATCAAATAGCCCAAGAAGCACTGTCTTAAATCACTCACTACTAAGAGGTCCAGGGTTGGCTAATGGATTATAGGAGCTGTAGTCCAATACACCTGGAGTGTACCAGGTGGAGAGAAGATGATCTTATGAGTAGGAAAGGGGAAAAAAACCACTTCTGTTACTCACTTATTTTTCATTATTAAAACACGGAGGTTGCATTTAGTGATACTTGTAAAGTAGAATGTGCAGACTTGGCTTTATCACACCCAGGATGGTCTATAGTGCTTCTCAAAGAAACAGCCAATGGCTAGTCCTCCCATTTTGAAAAGTTAAAATCCAACTGTTACTCAGATAAGGTTTGGATGGAACTGCAACTTACTTTACTTTAGGCGACTCCTTATTTTCTGCATACCAGTCAGTCATTCACAGTGCAAATCTTGGCAGATCAAGCTGAAAGGATTGGAAGTGTATTTTCAGCAGGCACACAATATTGTCAGATTGCACTCATAAACTAAGCTTCATTGCCCACTCAGAGCCCTGTCCCAATTCTCCTTCTAGTTGTGTAACAACAAAACAAAACAAAAAAGCCCATCCTTTTCAGTTTATTTTTATTATTATTATTTTCCCTTTTGCACATACACAAACTTTTTTTGTTCCAGATTGATTGCACACATGGGTGGACTTCTGTGTCCTTTTGGATTATTTATTATTTCAGCTGTGTCTGAAGCACGCCAACAAGTGACATGCTCGCCAATTAGTTGTGAAAAATGTAGTGCTGTTTTCTGAAGCCTTGTGGAATGCCCACATTCCAGGTAATAACTTACCTAGCAGCATATTCTTAACAATAACTAGCAGATAAGGGAAAATGTGGGTTTCTTTTCTCACTTTCTGTTTGTTTGTTTGTTTGTTTGTTTGTTTGTGAAAATGGAGATAAACAAAAAGTCACAGAAGAGCCACAACTGAGAAACAAAACAAAATGGTCAGAGAAAAGAGAGATTGTCAGGCCTTCTTGAAAATTAACACCACTGCCCCCACCCCCAGCCTCGAGTAAATATGAAAATACAAAATGGGAATATGACAAACAGCTCCTTTGGAAAGATATGTGTTGTACAAATACACTCATTGGAGAACGAGCATTAATTGCAGCTTCCTTCTGAGTGTATCCATGGTAACAAACCTGTGTTTGTTGGTGCTGCATAATATGCGTAATGACACTAAGCACTTGGCTGTAAGCTCAAGGATTCTGCCATTTGTGTCCAAAACTCTTAGATGTTCAAGGCTTTCCAGTGAATGGAAAGAAGTGCAATATCATTCAGAATCTTGTGAAGCTCTGATTGAAAACAACTCCCAAGAATTCAGGAATTCAGACATAACTGGTGGAACTCAGGAAAAGTGCTAAGAAGCAATTCTGATTTCACTCACATTGACATAGCCACAATGTTGATCTCCTGATCAGATCCCTGAAACTCACCTTGAAATCCAGGCAGCTGCACCAAACGATGAAGTTCTGTGGTGCTGCTGAACAGGGTACTAAAGGATGACACATCCAGCCCTGTCTCACCATCAAGCAGCAATGCAACAAAGAGTTGTGACAGGTTCCTGCAGGGGTCCCTGCTTCCACTTGTTCCACCACTGCTCACCGGTAGGAGTGGGCTGGATGTTTCATCCTTCAACACTCCACTTACCAGCACTGAAGAACTCCATCCGTTGGTGTGGCTGTCTAGATTTCATGGTGAGTTTGGAGGACATTTACAATTGTGTCAATGGTGTCATAATTGTGAATATGAATGCCAGTTACAAAGTCTAGTTTACACCATTGTAACTGCCTAATAGGATGCCAGCCACTATTATCGTTATTCCAACTTTTATTTATATCCCACATTTTCCGAAATAATGGGACTCAAGGTAGCTTACAACTTATTAAAAACAGTACAAATTAGAAACTAAACTAAAGCATCTATTACAAATATAAATATCAAAACTATTTTAAGTTATTTAAAACCAATTAAACTATCTGTAGAGTTAAAACCACTTAAAATTAATTAAAAGAATAAATTTAAAAAATCAACAACATGGAATGGTAATGCCATAATCCATTGGAACTGTGTGGAATCCCTCTTTCTTTTCTTTTTGTTTTGTTTTTTTTCTAACAATATTGTACAAGTGGTCTCTTCACTTGGTTCAGAACTTGAGTTGCTAATCAGAATCTATCTTTGGACCTTGAATCTGAAACAAGAAATGAAAATCTGGATATCTAGGTCTCCCATTAACTAGCACTGAGAAAGCAGAATGACTTTTTAAAAAAAAAAATTAAATGGAAGTGTATAGAATTTGAAGACATATTAGTCCCTCACAGCAGATAGTCTCACCCAGGTTCAAACCACTATGGTGTGTGTTTGTTTGTTTGTTTGAAGATAATAGAATCCATGAACATTCCATGGAAGTTCCACTTCTTCTCAGTGACACAAAATGGGAACCAAAAAACCTTCTTGTAGATAAAGATCAATGTAGTTCCCAAGATAGACCTGAACTGCACATGGATGGTAAAACCTGTAAATTTCATTTTTAAAAAAAAAACAACTAAAGTTCTTCCCCTCTTGAATATGAAGAAATGTCATCAAACATATACTGAAATAAACCTTTCCTGTATTTGCTACTCCTATCTCTAAGACTGAGGGATTGGGGGTCCTTGTCACTTGTCAGCTATTTGTCAGCTACTTCTGGATTCTGCCTGGAGTCCCAGTATCAACTCCTGGTCACTGCAGTACTCAAATCATAATGGTGGTTAAATCAGGCTAAGTTAACTTCACCCTACTTGAGCATTTTTAAGTCTTAGGATTTTGGGGTACTTATACGGGAAATGAACAGGATCTTTTGGTACTAATTTTAGGCTAAAGATTATAAGTATTCATACATATATGAACACATGCATTCCCCTCGGAGAGAAACACAGGTGTGGCAATGTCTGAGTTCCTAAGCTTCATTATGTAACTTTACATTGTAAGGCAGCATTATGCCATATTCTGTGGCCATCCACATGCTATACATTCATGGGGACATTCATATGGATTGAACTTTAATCTCTCTGCATCTCTTTAACAGACTTGTTAATGTTTAACACATGTAAAGGCGTCATCCTTCTAAACCATTTAACATAGTTTTTTATCTATCATAAGCATCATCATCAAGTTCCTTCATATTTTCATAGTTTTCCATAGTGTCTGCTCAGGCATTATACAGACATTTCCTAAAGGGTTTTACTCACACAGAATTTGGTCCCTTGTATATTCATAATCTTAATGATATAAATTAGCCAACTACACATGACATAATACATTTTCATCTGAGGAATTTACACAGGCATTCAATGGTTAATCCTTAAGCATTGTTAACTTTTAACAGCACTAATAACATATAAGCACTACCTATACTTAATCTAGCTTAGATGTTGATCTTCTCAGCATCAAATCAGCGTTTAGGGCAGCACGACAGGGCTCTCAGCCTATTAGTTTATCAAGAAGGTTGTCACAGACAATGCTGTTCTGCACTGGAAGCATACTGAAAGCAGCCTGGTAACAACTATGTCTTGAATTTTTTTTTTGTCCTCTCCTCATGCCCACTCATCTTGTCCATTGATCAATCAACAAAACTCTTTATTTTGTGACTGCCTATCACCAACCTAAAACTGGTAGGATTATCAAGTGATTGTGTGCCTAGACTCACTATCTGTGTTTATCAGTCTGGTGTTTAGTAGAAGTTGTAACTATTCTGGATGCCCCAGGTAGTGCTCCTCTGGGAAGGTCAGATTAGTGTCTGTTTACCTGTCTTGTGTACAGTCATAGAGGTGCTTCCTATCTTGTTTACATTCTAGAGCATCTGGCATTCTTCCAAGACTGACCCCTATATAGCAGTTTTCTGCTGAGACACACGCTAATATTATGTCAATAATATGAGAAGGACGAGAAGTTGGCGACAGAATATCCTCCAGCCTGTGACAATATGAAAATATAGATACACAAATATATACTTTCTCCTTAAGGAGAAACACAGATATGTCAATATCTGGGTGCTTTACTTTTATAACATTATATTACATGTAAGTCATCAGAAAGTCATTGGCTATTTCCTCGCAGGGGAATTAAAACTGTGCAGTCCGTCCTCCATGGAGGACATCTGCACCTTGGAACGGACTGGGTTCAGACTACTTACCGGAGGCCCACACCTCAGTCCACTCCAAAACAACCCCAAGTGGTCCTCCAGTGTGTTTTTGAAAGACCGGAAAAATAAGGTCTTTTAAAGTGCCAGAGCGTGCCATTGCGTGCCTGCTTCCTTGTGCAGATTCACAGGCTAGCACCAATGCAAGCCTGTGATCTGCGGGGGCGGGCTTTAGGTGTGGCGAGCTTCAGCGGTTGGTCAGGACCCACGACCAACTGGAAGCTGTCATTTTGGAAGCCGGAGCAGTGCGGATCTAGACCACGCGCTGCTCCGATTCACCCTGGACCGGACCGAGGAGCCTGAAGATCCGGTGAGTAACGGTACGGAGCGATTCCCTCGCCTCGTGCAGAAATGGCCATTATGTTACATTATCCATCTATATCATCTCATCTGTTTGAGGACCTATACCTCTCCTAAACAGGCATCTGTGAACTCACAGCCATCCAAAGGGTTAATATCCTTGAACATTGTTATATCTGTAAACCTCTGCTAGACAACTAAAAAATCCTTATAGCTTTTTGTTGTTGTTGTTAACTGCTATCAGATCTATTTTGACATGTCAACCCTATGAACCCTTTGACTTATGGCAACCCTCCAAGTCACCCTATTGTCAACAAACCTGCTCAGACCTCACAGACTCAGGGCCATGGCTTCCTTGATTGAGTCCATCCATCTGTAGTGTAATCTTCCTCTTTTCCTACTGACCTCTTACCAAGCATTATTGTCTTTTCTCATGAGTCATGTTGTCTCATGATATGTCCAAAGTCCAACAGTCTCAGTTTAGTCATCTTGGCTTCTAGAAAGACTGCAGGCTTGATTTCCTCTAGGAACAATTTATTTGTCTTTTTAGCAGTCCATAGTATAGTCCTTGGTTTAAATTCTCCTTTGATTTCTTGTGGAAATTTCTTGTGGAAATCATTTCTTGTGGAAATCATTTCTTGTGGAAATCAAATCTTGTGGAAGAATTCTCTCATTTTTTCTTTTTTATTGTCGTCCTCTATTACTCTGCACTGATTATTACAGTAGTTTTCTTCATGTGTGTGCAACACACACAGTTACACGCAGGATTCTGACTCTACTACTGTTACCTTTTACTTTTGCTTCTAATCTGTCTTTAGTTGCTTGAAGAGTTTCATCTGTCATCCATTGAGGCTTCTCTTTATTTTTGGATAAAGATAGCATCTTTTTGCATTCCTCCATCACAATTTCCCTGGTTTCAGTCCAGAGTTCTTTTTAGTCCTGATCAATCAAGATTAATAGTGCAAATCTAGTTTTTACTATTATCTTTAAATTCTATCAGAATGTTCTTCAGGTTCTATTTCAGCATGATGATTGGTTTAGTGCTCTTCTTTAGCTTTTCTCTCATTTTTTATAGTAGGAGTTCATAGTCTGTGCCACAACTTGTTCCTGGTCTTTGTTTTTATAGAGAGAATAAAGCTTCACCATATTCTGCTTCCAATGATGAAGTCTATTTGATTTCTATATCGACTAGCAGGGAGTGTCCATATCTACAGTCACCTCTTTTGGTTGCTTGAGGAATGTATTTGCAATAAGCAAATTGCTGGCTTCACAAAATTCAGTCAGTCACTCTCCTGCCTCATTTCTTCATCCTAGATCAGATTTTCTTATAATCTTTGATTCTGCTACATTTCATCCTTTCACTTTCCAACCGCCTACGATTAACAAGAAGTCCTATTTTGGTGTGTGGACAATTTCCTCCTGGACTCAAGCACAGAATTTTCAATTTCTTCTTCTTCTGCCTCTGTAGTTGGATTATATTTATACAGATAGGTTTTCTCTGAAGTCTTGTTGATATTATTCAGTAAAACTTTGCATTATATCTTTTAACTGCTTTTGCTACATGTCCCCTCACTATTAATGCCACACCATTTCTTCTTACATTTTCATTTCCTGAATAAGACACTGTATCTGTATCTGACTCAAAACATCCCATTCCTGTCCACCTACTCTCACTCGCCCCAAGTATTGCAGTATTCCATTTCTTGTTTTACTATGTCTAAGTTCCCCTGATTCATGCTTCTCACATTCCATGTTCTCATAATAGCTGTCATGCAGTTTTGGACTTTCTTTTCACGGTGAACACATCCACAGCTGAATGTCCTTTCAGCTAAAGTCCTGTTTCATCATTAGCCACAGTTCTACTCACAGTTGTCCTCTACTGCACTCCAGTAGCTTCTTGAGTACCTTCCAACTTGGGAGGCTCATCTTCTGCCACTATCTCTTATTTCATTTTGGATCATCCCACAATAGGGTTTTCATGGTAAAAATCAATAAAAAGGCCTAGAATCTCAACATACTGTGCCTTCTTTTGCACAGTACTCAGTGTTAGCTCAGTATCTCTGAGATATCCTTCATCATTATCACCCCCCACTATTGCTGCTGCCTGGTAGCTGCTTGGCACATTGAGTCTGGGTCTTCAGAAAAAGCTGTCTGATGTGGGAGACCCTGACGGCAGCATTGTTACTACCAGCATAGCCTCTTGCTTCACAGGAGGACGCAATCTCACCATCACTGAAAGGTAGTACCATGATGTGTATATCTATTTTACTATAGACTAATTGAGTCTTAATAGAATCTGCATGTCTGGGCAGTTTATCAGTTATCAGGAAAAGTTTTCTCAACTTGGAGGTTGTATCACAGCCTTCTCTTTGTATAGTGGAGACTGCAAAAGCAATCTGATTTCAGCCTCTTCTAGGCTTCTTTTATTCTCTCTTAGCTTCCACTCAGCTCTCCATCATCTTAGCAAAATAAGGGTGTTGATAGTGTCTAATTTATGTCTTTCTAATTTATGTCAACAGAGATCATAGAAAGAATATCACTCCATGTTCTATTCTTCAGCTGCCTGCCATCCTGATTGCAACAGCCAGTGTACCTGCTAGGAAGTTTATTAGTTGTCATATCTGCTGATATCTCAGTGTCAATAGAAATGCATGTGTTAAGTTGTTGTTCTGTCCAACTTAGCCTGTCTCTTTGTTTCCAGTAAGACACACACACACATACCCAAACACATATTCTAATACACATAGCTTTCTGCATTATATCTGATACCCTACAAGTTACATTTTGTAGGTTGTACTCTGTGCTCCATAGATATATTCCCAGCCCTTAAAGGTGGCAGCCAAAATAAGCCTGGCCTATTACAATGGACAAGAGTCCATTTTCTCCTTTTCTCTCCCCTCTGATGAGTTGGCTCATAAAAACTACTTTTGCATTTTGCACTCAGTTTCAGCAATGGAGGTAAACTGAGGACAAAAGAGGAAAGTGAGAGGAGGAGAGAGAAACTAGGACATTTTTAAAGCTGCTAAAAAAGTGGGACAACAGAGGGGTACTGAGGGATTGTCCCTCCCAATCAGGACAGTGGGAGAGTATATTTTTTAAAAAAGAAATGAACATATGCTACATTTTACCCACCCCAATTTTGTTTCTGCTCTTTTGTGGCCTAAGCTGTTTGCTCCATTGGTAGGCTTTATGTTTCAAAAGGAGTCAAGAACAACAATCAGAGAGATCACACCTGAACAATTACATCCTGTCTTATGGCAACTCTTGAATAAAATGTTCTCACCAAAATTTCCAACAGCAAATATTATGTTAGTCTTCCTTGTCCCCAGGCCAACCACCTCAGCATAATAGACTTCTGCAGCTCAGATAACAGAATTACAATGAAAGGCAGGAAATAATGTGTAATCCACATCCATTTTTCACATGTATGGATGCAGAAGTAGTCAAGTTTTTACATTCCATAAGAATTTTAAGTCAATAAAGTTCCAGCACATTGAAACAGCATTTTCTTTGATTTCATCAATCACAAAGCAAAGCCTTCTTGGGGCAAATAGCATCAGCTCATGGAACCTTTCACGTTCCTAATGGAAGAGGCCCTCAAGGAGCTCAATTAACAATTTTTCTGATATGTGCCGCAATTTAAAAATGATCAGCATATGCAGCAGCACAAGCCTTTTAACATTTCCTAAGTATATCTAATCAATCAAGTATATTAAAATCTTTACGTGGAACTACAAGAATATTAGCATGCAGGAGTAATCCAAATGAAAAATGTAGCAACACTCTTACTTGCTCAATATTTTACATAAGGGTTCTGCTTTTGCTTTACTGCTACTGGAAATTCTACCCTAAGAAATATTATGCACAATTTCATGGAGAACAGAATTTGCTTATAATCTGAAGTCTCCTACAATCCATTACACTTTTCCTCTACCCTCCTGTAAAAAATCTCGTCTTGGAACAATATGTTTAGCTCATGGTTTACAAGCCTCAAGTGAATGCAAGGCACAAACACATGAGCACAGGAAGCTGCATTAGACTAAAAATACAAGGTATTGTCTTTACTGACTAAAGCATCTCAGGTTTTCAGGCAGGGGGCTTTCCCAGTTGATATATTAATGAATTACAACACTTCCCAAAGAGATTTCAAGACTTGGGCTGAAGGAGTGATCTCATTGAGTATGTAGGTATGTGCCTTCAAGTTGCCTATTGACTTATGGTAACCACACGAATTCCATAGGGGTTCTTTTAGGCAAAAAATACTCACATGTTTCCTCCTTTGAAATATAGCCTATAGCACTTGGTATTCATTTGTGGTCTCCCATCCAAGTACTAAACATGGCTGACCTTCCTTAACTTTCACAATCAGATAAGATCTGTTGCCTTTAGGGTATTTAGACCTCATTAGTCCCTTGTTATCTTAACAGAAAAATGTCTGAAGAAAGCAGCCACCACCTTCAGATGTAATAAATTTCCATGGGTTAGAATTTACTTTATATTACATTTATATCTCACTGGAAAACCTGATGCTCTTCTGCACCCAAATATTGTTGCAGGCACTTTGTTTTCCTCCACCTCTGTATGCTCTGTCCCCTTATCTTTTCCAGTTCCTGTGCAAATCTCCCCTTCCTGTTAGCTGGTGGGTTTTTGCAACAAAGTACAAAGCATGCCAAACCCTGTAAAAGTCACAGTTGTTCTTCCTCACTTTACCCAGTCTTGTAATTTCTATGCTTCCTAGACTCAACAAAAAAATTCCCTAGCACCCCAAATTTGCCATTCTTCACACCTGCCTGACCTGTCTGGATTACCTTCTTAGAAGTGATCTCATTCTCCATCTTGATGCAATTATTTTGTCATACCTCAAGACTGACCCTGCATAAAGTGTGCAGGCTGCCTATAATATGATATCAATTAAAATAACAGAATGTATTTTTCTTTATGTACTTATTATTCTTAACAAGCTTCCTCAACAATCATGTCCAAAATGCCTGTGGTAACTCATTCAGTGTAATAAAAACCCCTGAAGGACTATATATTTGTGTATAGTAAAACTTATGGGTAACACCCAAAGAAGCCCATTGATGTATACAATATGTTTCCATGCATGCACAGAATTGCCATCCTCATGCATCAAATCTAAAATCTACAGTTAAGCAATTCCTTGATTAGGAACAACCAAAATGTCATAAAATAGTGAGCAAATCTTAAATTCTTCAAAGCCACCACTACACTAGACGTTAACCTAAATAATTTGTGAGGTTAGAGAAATTAGCATGATTCTTGAGCAACAGTGTCTGCCATTGCAATAGACTTGGCAACAAGGGTTTCTGAGCTCACGGGTTTCACTAAGGGTGTTAGGACTGACAGGAGATGGATTTAAGCACCTAGCACAAAATCCTCCCTGGAACCGCTGCACTCTGAACAAAAACGTGGCTTGGAGGCAAGCAATAAACACACAGCAGAGTATCAAAATACAGCCACAAGCGTGAGCAGCAGCGGAGTGCGAACATACAGCATTAGCTCTGACCCCAAACTACCCACTGGTTAGAAACACTAGCACACACTGTTTTCATCCAAAAAATACCTGGAGGCTTTTATTCTTGAAGTTTCAATATATACATCTGTACAGGCAGGATTTGCAGATCCTCAGTCAAAGGTTCAGCATCCCATCATCATCACATCAGGCAGAGATTTGCTCAGATAGAGTTTCGGTGTCAGCAAGAGTTAGGGAGACTGAGAGAAATACCTGTCTGAGCTCCCCTCTTATATACACATTGACTGATAGCTCATCAGCTAGGGACCATAGCTGATGCAACCCCTTGCCAGGATTTCATGTTACCATGACTCAGCCTTACTGTCCCTTGGGGATTACATCATGACTTGCCAAGTCATTTCCCAAGTGCTTTCCCCACATGCTCATCAAAAGTATTTTAATTGGGGCAAATGTCACAGCAATCCCTTTCCAACAATGGCAGAAGCAACCATGATAGATTTCATATAACCTCAGAGCAAGTTGAACTTATCAGCTCTAGGGAGACTTCATTGTTTTGCCCATGCAAATGAAGATGAATAGTTTCCACAGTTTTCTCCTGATTTGGAGAAAACAAATATTTCTGCACAGTTCACGCCTGCATTCACACATTCCAAAATATGTTTTTTAATGTGAGACACACAGCTATCTGGAAACAATGTTTTGCACAGTTTTTCACAAAGCCTTACAATTCCCAGGCAAAAACAATGTGTATTTCTGTGCAGAGCAATTCCCTAAAACACTTTGGATTGTCTTAATATGAGGTGAAAACTGGACAAAATTCTTGCAACTGTAATATTCTTCATGACCACATTTTTGAGTATCAGGAAACCAGATTTTTTTGGGGGGGGGGCAGGAAATAAACCATAGTAAATATTGTTTCTACCCCTAGTTAGCACCTACCAAAGGCAAATCCCAATAATAACATTCCAGCACTGTGTAGCCCATCATGTTTACTTAACATACAGAAAGAAGTGTGAGAATGGGATAACTGAATTTTGTAGAAATCAAAAGCTTGCTCACTATTTTGTGACATTTGAATTGGTCCTAGTAACGGTTCTCTCCTGCTGCAAATTCTGGGTTCTTTTTTGGATAAACATAGATATCATTAGCTAGACTCCTGCTGGTGACATACGCTGGTGTAAATACCCATTATACCAATAGCTCCTTGTCCAATGAATGCTGTTACATTCACTGGACAAGGAGCTACTTGGTATTCAATCATTCCTTTGCACAATGAATCCCTCAGCATAACTGTCCTCTGTGATTCCAGAGCATGGGCTACAGAAGTAGAATCCACCAGTGGTTCCACAGTTGGGTTCCGATGTCATCCTCCCATTGACTATCAAGTACATGTCAGCATGCTGGAGATCAGAAGGATGGAATCGTCTCTCTTCTCCATTCAATGGAAGTGCAACTGTACACTGCCCAAGCAACCCATCTCCTCCCTCAGCCAGTACTTGACCATGAGGGTATGATCCAGTGTTGAAAAGTTCAGCTGTAATAAAGCAGAAGAGAGAGGAAGATGATGTTCAACCATACTGGTCTGGCATCTCAGCCTATGTTTCATCCTCATGCTTCAGCACCCACTGCACTCCAGAAGGCCTCCTCACCATTAAGATAGTTTCAGAAGAGCTCTCACTCAAGAATGTGTAATAAAAAGAAAAGATGTCTCAAATGTAGGGATTTCTTTCTCTTTTTTCCTTTTCCTCCCAATAAAATGAAAGAAAGAAAGAAAGAAAGAAAGAAAGAAAGAAAGAAAGAAAGAAAGAAAGAAAGAAAATCAGAGCTCTATTTTGACTTGACTTTTTCAAACACAGTTGATGTCTTTATTGATCAATATAAAGCAAAAAACATAAATAACTACCCCTCTAGTTCACTCTGCAATGCAGAAATGAAATGCAAGGTGTAAAAGGATTGTTTGCTGAAGCAAAAGAGAAAATGTTCCAGTTGCGTGGCTTAAAGCAGAGATTTACTTTATGTCCCAGGCCCATGGTGTGCATTTTAATTTAGAGTACTAAAGGCAGTGGCCCTGCTGTTACAGTCAGGCACATATCCAGAAGAAACCTTGAGCCTGACATACTTCTAACATATTTTCTTTTACTAACAGCTTCATCTCAAAAAAGCTATGTTCAGGTGAAAAAAAGGATGCAGTTGTTGGAAGTGCAAAGGCTGAATGACCAAGACTTCAGCTAATATGTATGTTCCAGACACATCTTGGGAAAGCTCCTTTTTTTGTCTACAACTTCCCAAAGCCCTTCAGTCAACATGGCCAGCAGTTAAGAATACTTATAGACTATACTGCATCAAAATCTATAAAGTAAAATTTGGGGATACCAAAGTGATTTCGACTCAGAATAATTCCCCAGATATGCCAAATGGATCTTTGAAAGAAAACCATTTTATAATATTGTTCAAGGTACCAGAATGCATGCAAGTTAGTCAGTATGATTTCTGAAGCACATATTCATGGCATGAAAATTTGCATCAGAACCCGTGGGACAGGAAGTTAATAACTGAAAACTGCAATCCTGTGCATGATTACTGAGCCATGAGTCTCACTATAGTCAGTGGGACTTACTTGCTTGTGTGAATATTCAAGACTGCAGTCTTAATTTAGGAAATCTGTGCTTTTCCATCGTGAAAACAGACACAAAATAACCCTCCACTAAGCTCGGCCATAAAAGAATAGGTTTATCAATGCATAATTAGGGCCTGTTATACATGACCTAATCTTTGATCTATGTTCTATTCTCTCTTTGCATGCTCAAAAATTCTGGCTTGCCAATAATGAGTTCTTGCTGTACATTTCAGAGAGTCTCACAATTTGGTGGACATTAAACAAATATCAAAGTCTTGAGCTCAAAAATCAAATGAGTCATGCTAATAGATAAGTCTAAGTAGATATCTTGACAGTGCTTTTCAGAGAACAATAGACTTATCAGGGATGCACCTTTCTAGAGCTATTTTAATGTACATCTCAGCTGGAATTGTGGCCTTCTAGATAAAATTGGTCTGAAATTCCCATCAGAACTTACAGAATAGTCAATGTAAAAAAACAAAGGGAATTGGAGGTCTAACAGCATACAGAAAGCCACACACTCCACCGCAGAGCTGTGTCTTTTGTTGTCCAAAATAATAGAAGATAAAAGGAAGGAAAGCAAGCCCAATGATACAAAGACCTACAAAGAAAAGGTCCGCCAATAGCCAAGGCTGCTCAGGACAAGGGGGTAGGGAAAAATGTAAAGGAGTTAAAAGTAGGTAGATGTGTACAAGTAATGACCTTTCTACATTAAGACAATGTCAAGAATGTATGCATTTTTCTAGACCATTGACCAGTATTGCTACTTTTGCTCAGTCCAAAACTGTGTACCAAAGCATATTAGCGTGCTGCAGGAGATCCTAATGTGTGCCTGGAAAAACTGTGCCACCATGTTCAATATGCACAGCAGTCTACACAATTCAGACTGTAGAGTCCTGAACAGCAGGGGTGGCTGCCCTCCAGTAAACCAGTGAAACCTCCCTCCTGAAGTACAAGGGGTACACAGAGTTCTTCTTTCGCAGCACCCACTGGAGCTAAAAGGGGTTCCAACAGGGTTCAACTCCTACTCCCAGACTAACTGGGCAAGGGCAAAGGTAAGACCAAAGGAAATAATATTATATGGATTATCAATCCCCACTGTTCTTGATCCCACTGGTCTTAAGCTGACTGAGGAAATACATTCAACTGTATAATGAAACATGCTTCCAATTTTGAGAAAATTCCTTCTGAATCAGACCAAAGGCCTATCTGTTTCAGCTTCTTGTTTTCCACATTGGTTAACTAGGAGTTTGTGGAAAACCTACAACCCAGACTTAAGGGCAACACCCTCATGTGCTGCCTCTGATTGTAGCATATACAGCTGTTATTAGTAACCACTGACAACCTTACAAAGGTTGAGCCTCGTAACTTATAGCGACCCCATAAATTTCATAGTGGTTTCTTAGGCAACAGATCACTCAGAGGTGGTTTTGCCAGTTCCTTTAAACTATAGCATATCTCCCATGCATGTACTAACCAAAACTGATCTTGCTTAGCTTCCAAAATCAGATGGGATCTGGTACTTTAGGTTATCCTACATGAACGCTTAATCTCCCTTCAAAGTCATAATTTGATGTTTTCAAAAAAGTAGCTGTGTCTCTTGCAGCATAAGAAGGAGAAAGGAAAAGGGGGGCGGGGAGAAATGTGGCTGCATCTTTAACACTAACTGGGTGTTTTTATTTTTTTCATGAGTTTTCCATTGATATAAATCTACTTCTTCAGATGCAGTGGTGATTATCACAATAGATTATCATAGTGAACCACATCGTTTATGCATTGTGCTAAACAAGTCTGCTGAATCTTCAAACATTTATTTTCATTGGATAACCACTATCCAATTTCTCCACATTGGGTAAGGGAAAAAAGACTATTCCCAGCTGTCTAAAGCACGAAAAGCATGAATCTGCCTGGAAGTTGTGTCTTCAGCAAATCCTAAAATACAGATTATTCCCAGTATTTGTTTACCCTAACATTCCAAAAACTGATCCAATGACACTGCACATGCAAAATGTACTTTGGCGCCGATGCTTACTTTGGGTCCTTGCAGTAGTTTATAAATTATCTACCTAACATAGAGTAATTCAACTGAAGTCTTCACCCATATAAGTGTACCCAGTATTATCATGCTGAATGGAAATTATGCTTTTCCAATCTACATAATTGCTTGCATTTATTCCTACTGTTTGGCATCCATCTTAAGTGGACAAAGAGGGTTAGCAGTAGAGTCTAATGTAATTGCAAAATTTAATGCAACTTGAGGAGAATGTCCTTTCTGTTTATCACATTTAATTCTGAGAGATCCCACTGAGATGGTAATATCTAATTAATCCATTTACAGAAGCTGTGCTTATCTGTTAAAATTAAATTGTTTACATTTATATGGGTGAAGTGTAAATACAAAACTCATCAGTTCTTTAAAATTCACACACCCCTTTCTCCCTGCACCAGAGAAACAGTCCCAGCAATAACTATGCAATATTTCATTCAAAGATTTCCTGGAAATTCTTTAGCACCATCTTTTGGTTAAATTGAAAATTCTTTAAATTATTAGCCAACATAAGGCCAAAGGCATAGCAATAAAAATATTTGAAATATAAGACAAGCAGGTGTTCAATATAAAATCATTTGTGAACTACAATACCGGTATATGTGCTAGTGTCTCCGTACTCTTCAAGGTAAAATGAGTATAGGGTTAGAGTATCATGGGAGTGATGGTAATTCTGGTTCAGTAGAATCATTGCAAGCTATTGTAATTTTGAAGTTTACACCATGGAAGTTTGTCGTGGTATAAGGTCATGACCAGTGTACATTAAACAGTACTCACAGGCTCCAAAACACTCTACACACTGAGATATGAGTCATGGCTTAATGTCAAATATGAACAAAGAGAACATTTCAAAGAGATGAGGATATCCAGTACCCAGCTACAGAGTGGTCATTAACACATAACTTTAAGTACCCACATCGTCTTATATTTACAAGTCAAAACAGGCCCACTGAATAAAGTGTTGACTCACAAATGAGCAATGTATTAAATGAGTATAGGTTAGTTGGGGCTATGAATAGGGTTCATCCTATAGGAAGGATGATGGGTAAAAACTGGCAAATTGTCTAATTCATTCACTTTGCCACCCGTGCTCTCTCCCAACCTCATTCTATTCTTGCTCCTACAGCCAATTATTCTTCCATCAATCCTTAGCCATGATTCTTCTGTGAGACATAAGCCATTTCTGCCCAAGGTTGATACATCGTAGCAGCGTCGAATTCTTACCCTTCCATCTGCACGTTCTACCAGTTTAGCTTCATTGTTTTCCTCATGGTTCTGCACGTTTTCAGCTCCTAGAACAGTTCATAACGGTTCACTGCAATGTGAAACTCCTGTATGTGAAAAACGGAAAAACTCCGATGTAAATCTCCCAAACTGGTTCTGCTTCGGTTTTTGCCTGCATGCAGAAGTGTAGCATCAATTCACAGCACAGAAGTAGCTGGCTATGGGCATTCCCAGGCTGTCCCTTCTGTCATTTCCATCCCTATCTGTTTCCGCCCATCAAAGGACAGGCTGCCATCATTATTGTCTTCCTGTGTTAAACGGACAGCGGGAAGAGAGTGAATCTGGTAATGGACTGTTAAAACATGTTTTTTTTCCATGTATCAACGAACATACATTCCTACGCACAAACGCAGCAATGCAGAAATGTGCTAAAAATGTGCGTGTGTGTTTTTAAAAACAGACCAATCAGTGATGGCAGGGCAGGGTGATGGAGGGGAATGGGAGTGGCCAGGGACCTTCTGTTGTGGATGCAGAAACCACTGTTCTCCCCAGTAGTATGATGTAAATGGGAGGTGCAGACAGCACAGTTTCTGAATTTCTGAATTCAATTTCCGAATCGGAGTATAAAAACAGCACTCTTGACGCACAGTGAACCACTCCTCCCCTCTTGTGCGGAAATGGCCATAATCATGGTTAAAAAGGAGGATTTTTCATCTTTTTCCAATTTTGCCTCCCAGGCACTAAACAGAGTACAGTGTCCTGCTTTAGGTCGGCACCATGTGCATGCATGTTGCTGGTGGTGAGGGATAAAGAAGGAAAATACTGATGAGGACATGATGTCTGAACAGCATGGTAACATTTTTAAAAGTCTTATCCCAACAGTCTTCCCTGTTCCCCATTAAAGTCTTCCGTCTGTCTGAGCACCACTTTAGGCAGCAAAATGTGTCGGGCTGATACTAGAGCAGAGAGCGTATTTCTGCCACATCAAATCATCTCAGTAAAAAGACTCTGACTGAAATCTGCTAAAATCTTCCATCAACCATTGCTATTATACTATGTCAGCAGCTGCAGGCATGTGAGTGAAAACATAAAGATTTGACTGCTGTCGAGTTGCCAAGGCACTGTTATCTATATATGTTCACACACAGTGCTAAGCAAAGCCACTGGCCAAATTAAATATATAATTCCCATGGCATCTAATTCTTCTATATCGCAGTGACATAACAACAGCGTCTGACAACGTTACTAAACTACAAAGTTAGCTTATACTTTGGCCTTGAGTTAATAATCCTATCAAAATCCTGCCTAACTCTGCAGAAAGACACGTTTTTAGAAGGGGGGGAATGCGAATGACAATATGAAATGTTATGCTTCTTGCAAACATTCTAGATTTTGATGGTAGAACACTGATCTATCTATTCAATGTGGGACATTATTTTAAATAGAAGAGGCACCATCTTTCATTAATTTGTAACTCTACAGAGGTAGATGTATCATGGTCTGCCTATGGCAAGGAATGTTATGGCTTTGTTAATCTACCCTAGGAAAATATATTCAGAGACAGCAGCAATACCAATGTAAAATCTAATAGAGAAAGAGAAGCAATAACACTTAAAGAGAAATATCTATTGCGTGGGTAGATAGCATGGACATATTTAGGTATTCTGGCTTGCCTCTACCAATTGCTGACATACATGACATTGTATAGAGTAATATACATTGTGTAAAATAGATTTTTGTCCACTATTTTACACACAATGGTTCTCCTCCCAACCCAGTACAATATATTGTTGCTATTATTACAACAACAATATAGCACCAACAACATAAATATTGCTTGGCGTTGCAGCAGAAGCAAAAGAGACCCCTGCTCCAGAGATGTTGGAATCCTAACATAGACAGAGAATAGGGAAAATGTGAAAAGGAGAGGAGAAAAAAAGAGAGAGAGAATGAGAGAAAGAAAACTGCAAGTAAATTTGGTTGCATATATCCATCTGGAGTCTTATCTCAGTCAAAGATACGTAAAGCATTAGGAACATTTTTCCTCCACTTTTGCAGTGTAAAATAAATACAACTGTACTCTAGCATTCAAATATTTGGAAATATCTGATTCTGAAATATTTCTTAACAGCTAAATCAAAGATGTGGCGTGTATGAGCTCCAGATTTTGGACCACTCACCATTGGCTAACCTGAGTAAGGCTGATGAGAAATGAAAGTAAAGATCATCTAGAAGAACACACGTTCACCACCCCTGCTCTAAACTATTTGAGAAGACCAGAGTGTAGCCCTGAAGAAAGCCTATCAAGTCACCTCATTGGATTTTCATGGATTTTACTTATGAGATCTGTTTTTGTGTCTCTCCAAAGTAAAACTGTTGCTAATGAAACTTCAGGAGTGTAAAAATTTGGCTCAGATCCACTCTGGGAGTGCCACTTTAATTAAGACATCTCTTAAATCTGTCCAAATTAGTCCAATTCATTTTTAGATTCAGGATTTTGTATCTGAAACATACACATAATAACCAAGGCCATTTCCACAGTACACTGTTATAGTGCTGTTATCTCACTTTCCACATCCTATGGAATCCTGGGGTTTGCAGTTTAAGGAGAAGCATTTAGAATTCTCAGCCAGAGAGCTCTTTGGCTTCTAACTACAAACCCCAGAATTCCACAGGACGTTGAAAGTGGAGTAACAGCACTATGGCCATTTCCACACTACACTGTTATAGTGCTCTTATTCCACTTTCAACATCCTGTGGAATTCTGGGGTTTGGAGTTTAGAGAGGGGCCTTTAGAATTCTTAGCGAGAGAGCTCTTGGGCCTCAGAAAACTACAAACACCAGAATTCCACAGGATGTGGAAAGTGGAATAATAGCACTCTAACAATGCAGTGCAGAAATGGCCTATAACAGGGTAAGGTGGAAATGGCCTAAGTTGCACTGACTAGGAAACATGTGAATCACCCAAAGCCTTAAGAAGAATACAGTGCATAGGAGGATGGGCTGAATGATCTGGAGCCCTTTCACACTACACTATTATAGTGCTATGATTCTGCTTTACCTGCCATGGCCCCATCCTATGAAATCTTGGTTGATTGGTTGGTTGGTTGGTTCGCTGGTTGGTTGGTTGGTTTGGTGAGGCACTAGAGCACTCTGCTGGAGAATTTTAAATGGAACTCCTTAAACTGCAAATCCCATGATACCATAGGATGCAAACAGTGATATTAAAGTGCAATCACAGCACTATAATTGTGTAGTGTGAAACTGCCTGGGTTTCTGACTGGCCTTCACTACTTTCCTCTTTTGATATTGTTACCCAGTTTCTATTTGACATTGTTATTCAGCTTCTTTAGATGAATATGTGCACCATCTCAACATTTCCATTAGAAGCTAAGGTCAGGAACAATTTCTTTGTCTAAAATGACACAGTGACATCTTTTGGAGCTCCGTAGGAAATAAATACATTTTTGCAAATATCGTGATTGTCAGCCTAGTTTAAATGTTTTAATCAGAGATTATAACTGCATTCTCACTGGACAGATTTATTTCCAGATTTAAAAGCTCTTTAACCAGAAGTAGGGACTATAGTTAAAGTTGACTGATGGTAAGGAAACAGACCTTGCCTGTTCCTGAGCTGGAAAGGGGAACAGTTAGAGAGATTGATGATTACTTAAACTAAAGACAGACTGAAAAGTTAGGCTAAATTACAGTCCCTGCCACAAAGTCTGATTGCCCCATGAAAGAAGCAGAAAAATTTCCAATTGTCACCGTATAGTGAGCATGTGTGTGCGTGTGTCTGTAAGATGTTACAACCTCTCCCAGTTAGTAGTGTTATGCTTACCGGTCATAGCAGTGCCTTTCCACTGGTTAGGGGGGAAAAAGGCAGACATTGAGTCAAGGCAGAATAGATATAAATATTTTGCACATGTGGTGAAAAAGTACAGCATGATAGCAGGGGCTGTAACATTCAACCTCAAAAGGGCCCAAACTCAATGTTACTTTAAACGTGTCACTTGAAATAATAGTAAGATGTAGGAAGAAAGGGAGACAGGGAAGGAAAATAAAACCCAAGATAGAAGAACCTGCCACAGCATGCTACCCTCCCTTGTGAGCCTGAAAAAAAAATCCCTCCTCATGCAGAAAATTGTGTTGTTGTTGTTGTGGTTACTTTTTAAAAAATAATAATAATAACCTGTAAATGCCACAACTGGATGGTGTATTTTGTATCACTACTCCCCCGAAGTATATTTTGAACCTTCCTTAGATGCAATTTAATTTGTTAAAAGCAATTTAGAGTAACATGTTTGCAAAGTAACATATAGTTAAGCCCTATGACTCTCATTTTGTTTTTAAAGAATGATACTTCCCTTTCTGGGTTGCAAACATGAAAAAGTATCATAGCTGAAAAAGTGAAAACCTATGCTTGCATCTCTGTTGGGTAGAAGAGAATCACCACTACTGCTACTCTATGTATTGCTGTATTGTTGTATTCTTGGTATTCTGGATACCAGAAGTATTTCTAAGCCTCTGGGAGAATGCAGAATAACGTGGACAGTGGTCCTTCCTCTATCTGGCCGCTATCCACTTCACCACCATCTTAGCAAGCATAGAGAAACAAGGGCCATTTCCACACTAAGCTGTTACAGTGCTATTATTTGCAGCTTAGGGAAGGGCCTTTAAAATTCTCAACCAGGAGTTCTTTACCCTCAGTAAACTACAAACCCCAGAATTCCACAGGATGTTGACAGTAGAATAATAGCACTACAACAATGTAGTGCAGAAATGGCCAAAGTGTGGTTTCTTCAAATGCAGCAAGAATAGTGACCAGCAGGCAGTAATGGAGACTAGCACCTGTGCCTGTATTATCCTGACTTCTGGGGGTCCCATGGGGGACACCTTGATTTGCTCCAAGTTATAGAGATTGGGGAAATTAGAGGAACACTGGCATTAGCAAAATGAGGGGCAGGGTAACCCAGCAGGATCTTTTACCCAACTTTACCGGGTCAGGCCAAGCCAAAATGCCAGACAAATGAATTTTGTTAAATGTTAAATAAATGTTAAATAAATGAATTTTATTAAATGAATATATTATCACACACCATTACACTCACTCACTCATGCACACAAGACCTATTGAGAAGGAAAAGAGATGAAAAATGGATAGGGGATATAGCAAAGGGAATGTAGAGGCATTTATACTGCACCTATCCTGAAGTCTTTGGTCCGGGAAGTGGCGAGAAGAACGGAGCTCAGCAAAGAGACAGCTGAGGGGATCACTCAACTAACAGAGTGCCAGTATGCTAGCACAACGGGGAGTTCTCCAAAGAGACCCTCCAAAACTAGGACTTTTTATAGGGCAGAACATACCTCAAAGGCAGGCCCTCTCCCAGGAAGAACAATGGCCAAAACAAAGGAAGGAATGCTATACATCGCAAGTGGATTGCAGTATTGTTTCAAGCAGGGTTGCAGTCAAATAGGGTTGCAGTCAAGTAGGATTGCAGTATTGGTTTATGTAGGTGGGCCTCTCCTTATAGGATTTTTCCAGAGTCAAAGTTGCTCAACCTGGGGAAAACATGCTAATCCCCTCAAATTGGCTATTCTTGGCTGAGGATCCTTTATTTATGTGGATGTGTATAGCCTGAGGTCTCCTTGGGCTACGTAACTGGGGATTTTTCTGGTCTCGACCTGTTTTTGGTTGTTTGACCTCTTTGTCTATGTGCCCATCCAGGCAACCTCTCTGGCATGGCAGGCATATCTGATATCAAATTTATAGCCCCCAGGATAGGGTATGCCAGTGGGGTAACACCTACACACTTACCTGAGTGACAAAAGCAAAGGTGCTTCCTTTATACTGACGTTCAGGACAATATGGCCACTATTATATTCTTTTTTCTTCTTAATGCCTGTATGTCAACAGCAGGACCTACATCTTATGTACTCTGCACCTGTGAGGATGAATTATTTCTGTATTTTTCTCCCTGCAATGGGATAAAATAAATCTTTCCACACAGTTTTCATCCATTATTTGCACATCCTGATGTGTTTCAAGAACACTGTTTCCAGAAACATATGTGAGGAATATTAGTGGACTTCATCACAATTTCAGGAAAATAAACTGCTGCTTAAAAGTCTGCAAAATGGTCATGGAAACCTATTATTTTACTACTATGATGTATTTAACATGCAGCTATAAAAGCTTCATTTCCAGAAACACAGTTGAGGTTTTTGTGCAAAAATTGTTAGCTTTGTTGGCAGGTTTTTTTTACAAGTATATTCTTTCTACAAAAAAAAAAATCATTTTATGAAAAAAAAATCCTATGTGCATTTCTGTGCCAAATAATTTCCCAAAAGAACATCATAATGTGCAACTACCAGATGAAAAATGTCCAAAATTCTTATCTCTGTGTTGTTTTTCTTCAGCAGCTTCCCCAAGTACTGTAAAAACTGTGTTTCAGCTAGCAAATGGATAATGAATATTCTTTCCATCCCTGGCCAAGACACATTCAGAAGAAAGAGGCTAGTAGTTACCCTAGCCTAGCCCTTCTCAAAAGTACTAGGCAATTTGAATAAAAAGGCAATAATAATAATAATAATAATAATAATAGTAGTAGTAGTAGTAGTAGTAGTAGTAGTAGTAGTAGTAGTAGTAATAGGAAATACAAGTCCTTGTGGGTCCTTTGTGGCCAGTGCATTCTGGCATTTGCCCAAACAACCTGGATGGTCATATCAGGTCAATGAGAAAAGCCATACGAAGCTTTTACTGAAGCAATTGTTTTCTCTATCTGTCCCCATGTATCTGACTCTGTCTGACAGTAGTTTTTTTTCTACAGAAGTCAGAGTGCAGAGTATACAGAACTGATAATCATATCCTCATGACAACATAAGAGAAAGAATAAGAAACTTTTCTCTGAACCAGTGTGGAATCATACATTCAACTGCTCCAGACCAAGGCCCTTTCTGCAGCTTACCTTTTTCAGCACTGGGGTGCGGAGATTGCACAAGCAGCCTCCAGAGAGAGGCTGTCACATCCCCGCTGCTTCAGCTCTGCACGAGCTGCCTGCTTCCAAGCAGGTAGAGCGAGAACCCTGACTCTTCCTTCCGCAGCACAGCCTGGGAGTTTCCCAGGTTGTGCTGGGGCAGGAAGCGCGACCTCCTTGGCTCTGGAGGCTCCACACACGCGGCAAGTGCATGCGGAGCCCTGAAGCAATGCGTGATCATGCACCATTTTTGACTGAAAGCCAAAAATGAAAAAGTATGCGAGCAGCGCCTGCCCTACCCTGGAGCATCGCATGATTGTGAGTCGTGCAGATCGCTCCTCACAATCACGCAACGCTCCAGGCGCCCTTTCACATGGCAAATGTCATGCAAAAAGGGCCCAAATAATAAGACCTATTTAAGCAAAGTCTTCAAACATAGGTGAGGCAACAGATAAGTATTCCCAGGGTTGCCCTATCATTAGGTGCAGTTAGCCAGTTGCCTCAGGTAGCTGCTGCTGCTGGGAAACAGGGAACATCAGTGAAACAATGAGGGGCAAAGTTGTATGCTATGTACTTTGTTCTACATCTCCTACATGCCGCCCACATTGCCAATGTTAGCTTCTGTATACTGGCAAGAAGGGAAAGAACCATATTTGTTTGGACATTTGGGCAAGCCCAGGTATTCCCAAGAATGTTAGAGACACGTGCCTAAAATACAGGTAGCTTAATACAGCGCTTGAGTTGGTGCCAGTAACTTGAGAACTGAAGTTATCTAAATTATGTTATAGTTTGGAGCTTCAGCCCTTGGTGAGTACTTATAAATCCCAGCAATTATTTATTAAGGTATTTTTAATCTGTGCTATAATAACAGATCTAGTTTTATCTCAACAACAATCTAAACCATTCAAACACTTTGAAACAATACTTTTCACACACTTTAAAACATATTAAACCAGTACAAAATAATTGAAAACATTCAAAGAACTGAGAACTTTCCTTAACTGCTTCCCCTCCAACCATTCTGGCAGAATGGAACACTTCCTCCTCATGAACTTGATTCCTGATAAAACAGGTTTGTGGGTGGCAAAATTATAATCATAGTAATAGTGTCATAGTTGTGATTAAGTGCTATCATCAGTATGGAACAGTTGCTGTTGTGCGCTTTCAGTTTCCAACTTATGCAATCCCAAAGGTGAACCTATCACATTCTTGGCAACATTTCTTCAGAGCAGGTTTGCCTTTGTCTCACTGTGAGGATGAGAAAGTGGCACTTGTCCAAGATCACCCAGTGAGTTTCCATGGATTCATAATCCAGTCTCCAGAGTCATAATCCAATGCTCAAATCACTACACCATGCTAGCTTCCATGGAACAGTTACAGAGGAGTAAATTTCCATTCTTAGGGAGGTTGATTGGTTCCATCTTTGTTATCTTTCTGTTAGCAGACCTTTTGATACTATTTATTATTCTGGCAAGATTTTTGGGAACAGCTTGCTTACAAGGAAAGGACTTTTAATAGTGTAACTGTGTTGCCCCCTTGGTAAACCCTGTCCTGGGGTCTACAACTTCGATATAAAATTAATCTAACCCATCAGAGAGGTCACCCGAATGTGCACATAGGCAATAACAGTCGTACGATCGAATGAACCAGGTCAGGCCAGTAAAATCCCCAGTCACGTAGCAATAGGAGACCTCGTATTGTGATAACCCATGGTGGACAAAAGGTCTTTAACCTTTAAGGAGTCCACTTGAAGGGAGTAAAAGTGTTCCCTGAAAGTTGGGCACTGGAAGCAATAAAACCTTATCAAATCCATCTCCAGAAACTCACACCGCAGCCTCAAAGCAGAGGAAGATCCTGTTACTGGGATGACACCTTGTTATCTTCCGATATCAGAGAAATGCCAGGTGTGGAGTTGTTTTTCTTTTCTGTCCCTGTTTGTTTTCCCCAGGAGAGGATTTGCCTTCAAAGTAAATTTTTCCTACAAATAGTCCCCGTTTTTGGGCTAGTTAGGAGAGAAAGGCAAGGCAAGGAGAAGGAGTATGATGCCTCCCGGTCATACCAACTGACCGGTTCCCCCCTCCCTCCCAACAGCTGCACGATCTCCTCAGCACCTCTTCGCTGAGCTGCTGTTCGATCACTGCTTCCCAGACCAAGGACTTCAGGAAGAGGTGCAGTATCACCCAAGCTGCGAATCCCTCAACAATCCCTCTATCTTATTTCCACTCTTTATTTCTATTAGCCCTTGGATGCATGTGTGCGTGTTTGCATTAGTGCGAACTATTACTATTCAATAAAGTCATTCCTTGGACCTTTTTGTGTGATTTCTGACTGAGCCTGACTCCATAAACATTGGGTAAAAGATCCTTAATTACCCTGCCCTCTTTGCATTGCTAAAGCAGTGTTCATAGCTAATTTTCCCCACAAGTGATAATTTTGACAGGCGTTGGGAATCCCCCTAAGGGACCCCCAGCAAGCAGGGTAACAACTGTTCTATTTTTCATGGATGTGTTTTAAATATTCTTAATTTTATACATAGGTATTTTGACTATAAGTTCTTGTATATTTTGCATATACTTTTTTTTTCTGTATCTTTTTAAATTTTTGCAAATCACCTTGATTCCCAGTTCGGAGAAAATGTAGGAAGTAAACAGATATTATAGATATTGTGATGATGTAGCTGTGATATGGTGGTTTAAAGGTTTTCTATATGATTTTCACTGGTTTTGCACACTTGTCATATTTTTTTTCCCATTGCCATATTAGATTTTATCAAAACTTCAGGGAAATAAGCAGATGTTTGACTTCTGTAAAATGGTCATGGAATCCTATTTTTTTTTCTACAGTGTATTCAGTATAAATATTTAACATGCTGCTATAAAAACAGATATAAAAAATAACTCGGAATTGTAAAGATTTGCTTTAAGGCAACATTAGGTACTGTTTCTTCAGTAGTAAACCTTTTGTTTCAAAATGAAGCATGTATCTCAGCTTGAATTGAGATGTGATGATTCTGGCATTTTTTCTGTCTCTGTCTTCTCACCAACACTGTCTCACAGCACACAAGTCTATACACAACCTGTACATCAGTTAATGCTTGATAATTTAATTTCATCATATTCTGCATAGATGTTCTGTTGCCACCTGAAGTCTCAGCCACCATCTTGTATATTTTTTTCCAACTCAGATCTCTGAAAACCTTTGGAATAAATAAATGTTAACTTGCTTGCGCATTTTCATCAAAATTACTTAACGATGTGTGTCTTTAAAGGACAAATATATCTGTGAAGAAGTAAGCAATGACTATGTTGACTGTTGCCCTTGGTTTTAGGACTAAAACTACAAAGTATCATTCAGGTTTAGATTCAAATTACAAGAAAAGACATTCCACCTACATATTAGGAAGAACTTCTTTACTGTGAGAACTATTCAATAATGGGATGGATTGCATCAGAGGATGGTGGAAGATGGTTGAGCATATTTTGGGAGCACTTGAGTTATGTATTCCTGCATGGCATAGTGTGGGGCTAGATGGCCATTGTAGACACTTCCAGCTCTAAAAGTCTATGATTCTATGATCTGGTGTCAACAAGGGCTCCTGGAACATATAATTTGTATACTTACACATATATAATTTGTGCTTGGGGGGGGGGGCTTTAACTCTGTGCCAGCAACCCTGATTAACATTCCACCTCCCTCACTGAATGCTCTGGTCTGCGAAGCTGCCTCCGCACCACTGGCAGTACAGAATCAGTCATACTGGATGTTTTCAGGTCACTGAAGGAGAGAAGAACAGCAACCAATCTGCTGCTCACAGGAGAGTTGAAAATGGAGGGCCTCAGGATACCACGTAAACAGCCTTGAAGTCCATGGCTTGCATATTCCTGCCCTAAGAGGACAGCACAGGCAAAACAGCAAATGCTGTCCACAAAATGTGCAGAGGAGAAGAATAAACGCCAAATAACCAGAGAACTTTTTGCCTCCCAGCTTCCAGTTTATATAGCATTATTACCCAAAGCACGATTCAGCAGTATTACCACAACTTCAACTACCTTGGATGAATATTTCTTCTTTTGAATTATTTTTTCAAAAAAATCTTGATGTATGAAGCAATTAAAACGAGTAGTGTGAGATCAAGCTATTTGTCTTGACTGCTGTATTTGGAAATACGAACACTTTCTGCACCATATTCCACTGAAATCAGCTGGAAATGCAGAAGAATAGCAAAGTCAAAGGTCATGATATACCTGCCTAACAGGTGACTCATTAATCCAAACACAATCCACTCACCACGCACTTGACAAATCTTCCAGCTTTGCTACTTTCCTGGTACTGCGAAAATAGTGTTATTAAAGGCCATAATATGCAGCCAGCGAGCTGCCTTCAGCTTCATGGGTCACACAACTTAAGCAAGTCTGGGTTAAAACAGTAGCGTAGAGATAGGTTATGGCTGTTTATGATTGTCAAAAGAAAAAATCTGTTTCTGATGCTTCTCTTTCATGTGTCTGCTCCAGCAACTGCCTGAATATCTGAAAGCATCTTTATTGAACTCTTGTCTGGCAAGTGAGACCTGAAAAAAAATGTTAGACATTAAAGTTATTCTAATCCCATTCCCCTGGTTTTTCATTTCCCCCGTTTCCCATTCCCTTCCATTCAGTATTCCATGATCACTGAGCTGAGGATAGGAAAATCTCTCTGTTTTGCTTTCTCCCACTTCTATTTTTTAAAAAGTAACAGGCCTTTTCCACGCTTTACCTTCTTCTGGTGCTGGGATGTGGGGATTGCGCGAGCAGCCTCCAGTGAGAGGCTCTCACGTCCAGGGTCCTTCGGCTCCACACGAGCTGCCTGCTTGTGCGAGAGCCCCGCCTCTTCCTTCCGAAGCGCAGCCGAGGAGTTTTCCAGGCTGCACTGGGGCAGGAAGCGCAACCGGCGTGGCTCCGGAGGCTCTGCACACTTGGTAAGTGTGCGTGGGGCCCAGGAGCAATGCTCAATCACGCACCATTTTCGGCTCAAAGCCGAAAATGAAATAGTGCGCAATCGGCACCTGCCAGCCCCTGGAGCTTAGCGCAATTGCAAGCGCGTCGTGCAGATCGCTCCTCACAATTGCGTGACTCTCCAGGGGCCCTTTCACATGGCAAATGCCATGCAAAAAGGGCCACAGTTCTATCCATCCCAGATGTGAAGCCATTTACTGATATTGGTACACTCTTCACAAGGAAGTTGAAACTGAATTCTCCCACTGGCATATTTTCATTGGGCACAGCTGTTCCTAGCATGACAGAACCATATTCCTGCCCTCTGTGTAACATGAGGAGACTTTCAGGAAAAAAAAAGAGAGAGAGAGAGAGAGAGATACCAACCCAAATTCAGTACTTATATTATTGAACACACAGGCATTCAAGCATTTCAGACCTAAGCCATTTCTACATTACTCTGTTAAAATGCTATTATTCTACATCCTACATATAACATCCTGTGGAATTCTGGGGTTTGTAGTTTACTGAGGCAAAAGAGCTCTCTGGTTGAGAATTCTAAATGTCCTTCCCTAGACAGCAAACCCCAGGATTCCATAGGATGTTGAAAGTAGAATAATAGCACTATAACAGTGTAGTGCAGAAATGGCCTAAGCCTTGTAAGCCCTTACCTGGATGGATGAATCTGTTTTTGTTTCTCTGACAATCATATGTCCTTTTTTTTTTTCCAAAACAAAATAACAACGGGAAAAAAAACCCCAGCTCATAAACTTTTCCTTCAAGGATATAAAGAAATGTACAATTTTTTGGTAAATTCGTAGCAATAGTTAATTGAGGAAAATTCTCCTCTGCCCCTCCATGTATGAATGGAACTGAACTGGACAAGGTTCATAGAACTGAGACCAATATTAGTGTATCTAGTTCCCAAGGTGAAGAGTAATCAAATTTATTTGTGCCATCTGTGTGCGATTTTGACAGAAATGTAGCACACAGAAGCAGAGGTTAATTCACACAGCTATAACATTCCACTGTAAAAAAAACATAATGAAATCACTCATAGATCCTAGTCAATGCATCAAAGATTCCTGTAGATTCTTGTATATTTTAGAGATGTAATGCTATTTTGCTATTTTGCTATCTTGTAATCTTAAATATCAGACATGAAATGAAATTCCCAGCTGCCATAATTAAAAAAAAACAGTTCAGCAGATGGGAGTTTGGGTGGTTTTTCCAAGCTATAGTAAATACTTTTATCAGTTTAAATAATTTTTATGTCATTCCATAAGTCAAATCACTTCAAGAATTTCATTTTTCCAGAGACATTAATAAAGTAGCTAGGTAAAGATAGCAGAAGCTGCCTTATAGATATACTTGAAGTTTTGAAGAACACGAACACACACACGCACACACACGCACACACACACATGATTAACAAGAAGAAATTAATAGTTCAGTTAATAAGCAAAATGTTTTGGTTTTCAGCCTCCTCCGTTGCTTAAAATAAAAGTGAGCTTCTAGCCAAGGTGGTAGTTTAGAATATTTCATCAGTAAAATGTGTTGGATGATATATCATCTTCTAGGTTGAGACTACGTGGTGTTAACATTCTGAGTCTTTGGATCCAAAAATTTCCCTTTTTGTCTAAAATGTTTAAATGAGATTGCACCTCAGTTCCAAACAGGAACAAGTCAGAGAGGCTGTGATGTTCTGAGTTAAAATCTTTTACCACTGTTTCTCAAGCTTTCTGCTTGGGATTTAGGACTTGTCATTCCTGAAGCACGTACATTGGTCTGTGGGTTTGTTTGTTTTTTTCCCTTCCATGTACTGCAGCTGGCAACATCCTAATTCAATCACATTAACATGATTCCAGGACTGGCGCTTGATATTTTGTTTGATATAGTATGTCCTGCCTGTCACTGTGCTCCTAAAAGTGACTAAAACTTTAATAATATATATTAAAAAGAAAAAAATAGGATAAAAAGAACAGTACTTGATTTTTTTAAAAAAAACAGGCATTGGTAGGACATTAAAAATGCCTATTTGTTGTGTAGACCTTTATATTGCTGGCTATATATATTAACTTTGCAATAGAAGGCAGTAGGAAAAGAAGAAAACTACCCTACACATGGATAGACTCAACCAAGGAAGCCATGGTTTGCAAGATGTTAACAATAACATATATAATATATATAATAACATATATAATAATAATAATTCTGTTCATAACAGAATGGCTTGGCTGTCATTCATTGCTTTCTTGTTGCGGGCCTTCAAGTCATTTCCAACTTCTTTATTTATTTATTTGTTGAATTTATATGGCGCCTCTCTCCCAAGATGGGACCCAAGGCAGCTTCCAACAACTTATGGTAACAGTAAGGCATTTTCTTAACATGATTTCTTCCGAAGGGGGTCCCCTTTGTCTTTCTTTGAGGCTGACAGAGCATGACTTGCCCAAGGTCATCCAGTGGGTTTCCATCTCTGAACAGGGATTTGAACCCTGTTCTCTAGAGTCATAATCCAATGCTAAGACCACTACACCATGCTAGTTCTTCTCATTCATAGGCTTACCATAAGTTGAAGGCAATTTTATGACAGTTAACAACAATATTAAAAGCTATTGATAAAATGTGCATTTTAGATCTCTCCCCCACCCATAATGTGTAGAACTCATTCCTACCATTCCAGAAAGTAACACATAACTGCTGAGCAAATAAAATGAGAAAGTTCTACCATGCAGTCCCAAAACACAAAACTTCCTTTGATATTGGTTTTCCATTACTGCTTAAATGTGAATTCTAAAATGAAGATAATTGGAACGGAAATCTCAAAACTTTTTTTAAAAAAACTGATAATACTTCCACACACAAAAGAGACAAACTCCTAAGAGATGTCATTCCAGTTTAAGAAAAAGCACCCTCCCCCCAAGAATTGTGTTTTCAGGTATAAAAATAATCTGAAAGACACTTCCAGGCCTTTCACTAAGGGCAGCATTAATTTCCTTCAGATTAATACAAAGGGAAGAGGAAAAGGTCAGAGATACACATCTATAAACAGAGATGTTCCCACCCACTGTGTTATTGAGAAATCAAGCGCGACCTAGTTGGTTGACCCATGTCTGATTGCATATTAATTGTGTGCATTAATGCGCTCTGAAAATAGCATGTCACTTGAGGCTCACCTACTCCCACTGACAAAATTACATGGAAATTCAGGGATATTGGAAGCAACACTTTAGAAGCACAGGCCAAAAGTAAAAGCAAATCTCTGCCATTCTGCATGTTTTAAAACTTCCTGATGCAGGTGATTTGTGCAAACGAATCCCCAAGGGCCTAATTAAAAGCATCCAGCAGACCTTATGCTGATCTGTCTGTTGGAAATGTGCATTGGTCAAACACAACAGTGGTCAAACTTTGGTAAGCGTGCTGCAAGTCAGGTCCAAAACAAGAGATAATACTGCTCTAATGCACACCCTATGCAGCCTACCCAATTATGTTGTAAATGGCGCAACATGATTTTCTCTCTATTGAGCTATGGAAAGAAAACAAGCAAAAGTAAGGCCCGGTTCCACAGTCTAGGCATGTTTTTCTGCTGCTACCCTGGTATATCACAGTGTCTCACAGCTTGTGGCAGCCATACAGGAGGCTGATGGCCAACAGTCCAGGTTTAACTCCTGTACCACCTTAATCCCCTTCAAATGTGTAGGGTAAATCTTTCTTTTAATTGTAAGTGGGACTGCAATGCCAGTTCTCCTTTTTTTTCAGCACTCTGCTGACCCTCTGTCATCTCAATCTAAGATCCCCTTAGAGCAGCATAAATATCCACATACAAAAATATACCACGGCAGTAGTACACAACTCTTTTGCAGAACAGCAACATTGAGCAACACATAGCAGTGACTGGGCACCATTGCACAATCCATAATACATGATGCACAACCACAATGCAAAGAATAGGCTTCACAACCAAAATGCAAACTATAGCATACGTAACCTTAATGCACAATGTGCAACTTGCAAGGAGAAGGCACAGACAAACATGTCTGCACAGCTCTGCTTCTGCTGTGATTATCAGAATACCTTCATTGCCCAATGGTGACTTTTTGGGTTTACGTATGTACTATGACATACCTGTGCATATGATGCTAAGAGAATTTCAGCCCTTGTATGGGAAGCACTATGGCGAAACGTTAGGAGAAAATTCTAATAGAACACAGCCTCAAAACCCAGAAAACCCACAACAACCTATGGATTCTGGCCATGAAAGCCTTTGACTTTACAACTATTCACATCATTTACGTGTAGACATGGCAGGCAACACTGAAGTTGTCTATGTGTGACCAGAAGACTGCCAAGTTTCTTCAGTCCAGACATCCCTCATGATATGTAATCATCTAGGAGGATGGCCACTGTCCAGCACCATGCCTCTATACCCGGGCAAAATTTGGAAGGTTACTTTAATAAGAGTGAACGTAATGATCTGAATATAACGGTCTTGGTCCAACACTGGAACCTCTACAGAAAACCATTACACCAGCTGGCTCCATACCTGCTATTACATAAAGTTGTTCTGCTGAGCATCATTCAAGATAAAAATGAAATAAATCTCATTTAAATTAGGTGAATGCAACTATTAATGAGTTAAAAGAAGGCCCTTGCTTTTCTTCCAGCATTGTTAATCTTCAGTTGCCTAGGTAACAGGCAAGTGAAAATTATTTAGGGCTGCATACTTGGTGACGTTGGAAACAAACAGGGAGAAACCTGAGAAGAGCACATTTGCACTATAGGATTATATTTGTTACCTCTATCTACTAAGTTATAAGTAAAAATGTATAAAAATGGCTGGCTTCATTGCATCAGCCATACAAAGCAGTCATAAAATTCCCCATCTTCAGTGGTGTTCTAAGTTCCCCATGAACAGCAGTTCCTTAGCAACAGTTTCTTAGCTGATTATTAACTTTTTCCACCTACACACATTTTCTATGAGAGAGAAGAAAATCTGTGTTTATAGTAGATGCATTCACACAAAAACGTTCTGAATTTATTTTATTTCAGCTTTTAGCTGCACACAGTCTGTGAAGGTGCCTGTTAGCTACACCCAACAAACAAGGGTTTTATTAAAATTGTGTCAATTTTTATGGTCATTAAATAATTTTTAGTTCATTACCCAAGCTTTTAGACAGACATACTAATTAACTTATTGATTCAGAATAGCCTATTAACAAATCTTCAATGGATTTCAACAGTTCAAAATATTTTTTGGGAAGAATGTACAGGTTAATAAATGCTTCCGTGCATTATCAAAAGGCAAAGCCATCTATCTTTTTTTTTTTTTACAGTAACTCCCCCAAACCTAAAAGGTTGAGAGAAATAAAAATATTTATTTTTGTTGTATATATTTTTGGTCTTATGTACCACTGATTAACATTGGTCTTCACTTATTCATCTTTTACCCAACAGACTAATCAACTAAAGTTTTAGTTTATTAATGTAAAAAGTAAACAGTTCCAACTACTTGTGGGCCTTGTTAAAACAGATCCATTTGACTTGGATAATTTCTCACCATTTACTGAAGATGTCATCACATTTTCAACCCTTCTTCTCTGTTCAAAGCTTTCTACAATCTTCAAAAAACATCCCTATCTGCTGCTGACTTTGAAGGGGGCGGTGGGTAATGGATGCAAATCCAATTAATAAGTGCAACAAACAAACAGCCCTAATTACTTTCTAAGCATGCATGCTACTTAAGAAAATTTGAAAAAGACAATAATAATCATAAACAGCAATAAAAATTCTGCTTTCTGAAGAATACTGGTTGCTAATTAACATTACTGTGCATACAGAGACAAGTGAAGTTTGTGCTGGGAATGACTGGGGTAATTTTCTTTTACAAAGTGATGTTATAATGATGAGCTCAGCCCTATATGATCTAAATACAGAATTGCAGCATCATGACAAAGCTACATATTTCTAGGTAGCAGACCACAAGGTCCCCGGCCCTCAGCCACCAGCTTCTACCTACAGCTCTATGCTTGCTTTTCTTGGTGGTAGCATGGGCTGGGCTGATTACTCTGTGTTCTTCCACATATTACAAGAAGGGCATACTGTACTACACCCTAGAAGTATTTGTTGCACATGAAAACTAGGAATTGTCTATTTCAACTATTTAGGTCACATATTTTAGAAGTTAGACCAATTAAAATAAGATTAAATAGGTCAGCCTTCTTTTTTTTTTTTAACCAATTAAATGAATTTATATACCACCAAAGACTCAGTTGAAGGAAGCTGAAGGAAGTTGGAAAGGACATACGATGTAATATACATGCCATTCCTTATTAGAAGGAAAGGCCATAGTACTTTGAACAAGACAGCTGGGAGTTTAAATCAAGTGAGATGCTTCTTAAGAAAAGCAAAGATCTTAATTGGCTTGCTTATATGCAACTCAAGGATAGATTTAATCAAGGCAAAAGCCACAGAGGCTGGAGAAAATTAATTTTATTTAGAGTTTTGTAAAGAGGATGACAATGTAATTAAAAAGTGTACAAATGCCTTTTGAAACTAGAGACAGAAGATGAACCCTTAAAAGAGAGTATGATAAGGTGGCCCCACAATTTTAAGCACAATGTGCAAATGAATGAATGGGAAAAAATTAGGTCTAAGGTATAAAATTTGACCTTGTATAGAAATTTCAATGAAAATACAAATAAGATGATATATATATGGCATCTAATCCCGAGTAAGCTGTCAAAAATGTCTAAGAATGTTTCAAACCAATGTTGGGGATATCAAGATAAACACAGCCCCTTTTTCCATACATGGTGCACTTATAAGAAGTCAAAAAGTTATTGGTCTAACATTTACATACTAATTCAAAAACAACAAAATTAAAGGTGGATTTTGTAATGTCACCAGAATAGGATGGTAAATATGGATTACTTCTTTGGTATATGATAACAGCAAGAGGAACATTGTTTGCTTAAATGTGGAAACAGACTGAAGCACCAACAATTGAAGAATGGATTGTTCAGGTTGTTGAGTTAGACCATATTGCAAAACTAAACTGGGTTTTAAAAGATAAGCCAATTGAACATCTTTTGAAAGACTGGAAACTGTGTATGGACGTTTTGAGCCATAAGAGATCTAACAATGCAATGAATCTGTGACTATGGTTACTAGCAATTTTAGTAGGATTATTTAGCTGGATCTGTAATGATAGAATTTTTTTTTCTTTTCTTTTTTTATTACAGTTTGGTTTGGCAGAGGTCACAGCCCTTTTGTGTTTCAGTAAGTTAGACCAGTTCTGCCCTATACTGTTAGAGTGTTATTATTCCACTTTCAACATCCTGTGGAATTCTAGGGTTTGTAGTTTCCTGAGGCCAAAGAGCTCTCTGGCTGAGAATTCTAAATGTCCCTCCCTAAACTGAAAACTTCAGGATGCCACAGGATATTGAAAGTGAAGTAATCGTACTATAACAGCTTAATGCAGAAATGGCCTTAGTGTTTAATGTTTTAGTTAGTTAGTGTTCAGTGTTTTAATTTGGTGTTTTAGTATTGTGCTTTAATTTTAGTTTTAGTTCTTTATTGTGAATTAGATTGTGTTAAAACTTAGTAAATAAATGCTTATAAAAAAAAAAGCAGAAGGAGCAAAGGCCATCACTGATATTTTATCACTCATCCCCTACTTTAGTATCAAATGCAAAAATAGCCTCCAAAAATAAACAAAATTGCTCCAACTTACAACCCCATTGGTTCACCTTGAAGGTTTAGTTAAGTCACTAAAAACAATTGAAGCTTAAAGACATTAAAGGACGCTTCAAGGAATGCCTGTTTACAAGTAAGTTTCACTGAGTTCAATGAGTAAATGACTGTAAGACTGCAATTTCAGCAATAAACTTGGCTGATAGTCTTCTAATCCGTAAGCACAGAAGGTGGCTACACCTTCCTCCATGATAAAATCCATCCAGCTGCTTAAAACATTCCTCCCACACTCAACATTTTTTTTTCTGAAAAATTTGGAAAGGTGTTCTGCTTTCTACAGTCAGCTGAAAGATAGGAGTGAAGCAAAAGGCAAACCCACCATGAGGCCTCGAAAATAATCCTGATGCTAAGGAGAGAGAGATTGACTGTTGTGTGGAATGCTGACTCTTCAAAAGAGACAGACTATGGACAGAAAGAGGGGCTTTGCTCTCAGCAAGAGATCATAAGAGGAAGTTAACAGCTCTGTTACATAGGCCATTTCTGCACTAGACTGTTATAGCACTATTATTCCACTTTCAACATCCTATGGAATCCTGGGGTTTGCAGTTTAGCGAGAAGCCTCAAAGGCCTTTTGCTGAACTGTAAACCCCAGGATTCCATAGGATGTTGAAAGTGGAATAATAGCACTATAACAGGCTAGTGCAGAAATGACCATACTAAAAGAAGTCTTTGCCTGCCTTGCAAATAGAGGGAAAGCATAAAGATTATGCTCAATGTGACTCTTACTGTGGAGATGAATAAGCAACCAAGCAGAATATAATGTGTGCACAACACTGAAGACCTCTTTCTACTGGTCAATCTACTGGGCATGCTCTCTATTAATATAGGGAATTAAGCAAAATCATATGCTGAGAAATGCAACTTCTTAGAATCACTGCTAAACTGTTAAAGGTAAACCTTCTGAGTCTGGAATGTTCCTTGCATTGATCTCTCTGGATGCAAGGGTTTGCTCACCCCTAGTTTCCTAGTCAAATCGATGACTTACTCGTTAGAGGGCATTGATTTAGTGTTTATGCAACTATCACTCCAACATACATCGGAAGTTGGTATTCTGTTCCACCCTCGACAACAACCAAACCTCCACCTAAAGATTCACAGTTTTATTGTGGCAGCCCCCTGAATGGTCTCCCGTGGCTGATGGAACATGCGAGGAATAAGAGAAGCATCTATGGCCATTTCCACACTACACTGTTATAGTGCTATTATTCCACTTTCAAACTCCTATGGAATCCTGGGCTTTGCACAGTTTAGAGAGGGGCATTTAGAATTCTCAGTCAGAGAGCTCTTGGGCCTCAGTAAACTACAAACCCCAGAATTCCACAGGATGCTGAAAGTGGAATAATAGAACTATAATGGTGCTGTGCCCTGGTGACGCAGTGGTTAAATGCCAGTACTTCAGCCACAAGGTTGAGAGTTTGATCCTGCTAGGCTCCAAGTTGACTCAGGCCTCCATCCTTCTGCAGGTCAGTAAAATGAGTAACCAGCTTGTTGGGGGCAATTAGCTAAAAACATTGTAAACTGCTTAGAGATCACTTAGTTGATAAGCGGTATAGAAATACACATGCGATTGTCATTGCTGGAGCAGAAATGGCCTATGTTTCCGGCTATGCTCTGTAGCCAGAAGAAAACTGATGGCATCATCCGCTGAGAGCACAGCAGATCTTTGCAGAAGAGCTTCTCAAATCCCTCCCCAACTCTCCACCAGCTACAGAATAACCATAGGAAGCTATCATAGCAAAACTGTGAATCCTGGGGACTGGGGACTTGGAAGATGTAGCAGAGTTCTGCCTGAACACCTCCCACACTGCCCTAGGCAAGGAAGGATCTCAGCTCTTATGTGGTCATGGAATACACTTTAGCAAAGCAAGCCAAGATTTTTTTTTTTGTTTTTTTTAATCTGACGATCACAGCAACAGTATTCCATTTTTGCTGATTCTGTGTTATTTAACCTAAATGTGTTCGCAAAAAAGTAATTACTCTGTCAGTTCTTCCCCTCCCAACACCTAATTGTTTTGCACGGAGCTGTCTGTTTCGCTCTCCCCTCCCCCTCTCAAGCGCTGCAACATCGAAGTTTAATTAACCAAGTCAGTAAAATTCATTTCCCTCTGAATGCACACCACCAAAAGGCAGAAGTCATAGAAAAATAATCTTTTTGAAGCATTAGATATTCTGCAGCTTCTTCGGTTACATTGTTCTCTCCCTCTCCCCCCTCCCAGTCTGATTAAAATAAAATGTAAAGATGTGCATGTGATCAAAGGGAGCAATCTGATTTTTTTATGCAATATGCGTTTCATTGACTAGAACAAAAAAAGAGATCTAAAAACATTTCATATTCTACAGTTCTGCTTTCAGAAGATTGCACACTTTTGTCAGATCTCTCTTTTTGATGTGATTTACAAAGGTTTTTTTTTTCTCCTCAATGGATGCTGTCTTACTTCACTGTTGCTGCATATGGACAACGTCATTAACAGATTTCAAAGCGGGCTCCATCAATAATCATTATTACTACTAAACGTTCCACTAAAAATAGACAATGCATCACTGGAAAATTAGATTATTTTTATTGAATTGAAGCTAGTTCACAAAACCATATTTAACAACTTTTCTTTTTTTTCATGCCCTCAGAGGAAATCAAGGTCCAATTCTTAGTAACAACATACACATGAAGAAGGGTTTGATCTATACAGCCAAGCATTAGACATTATCTCTGCTCAAGGTCCCAGAGTCTAAGGCCATTTCCGCACTAGACTGTTATAGTGCTATTATTCCACTTTCAACACCCTATGGAATTCTGGGGTTTGCAGTTTCACTGAACTGCAAACCCCAGGATTCCATTGGACGGTGAAAGTCGAATAAAATCACTATAACAGTCTAGTGTGAAAATGGCCAAAGAGGCAGATCACTGTTCAGATTTTACAATGCTTGCCTCTAAGAAGTAGGCCTGGAAATGAAAACAAAAACAAAGGATTGCTGTACATATTCTCTAGCTGTATGTATAAATTATTTCTTCTGATTTAATTGTTTGAATAAATATATTCTAATTGAAAACATTTTTATTGATAACAATGCATGGCTGTTTAGAGCATAAAAGGCTTTTGTAAAGTTGTTTAAACTTAACAGACCAGCCACTAAAAAGACAGGTAATTTCCCAGCTAAACATTCTTTAATCAGTTAACAGATCTCCTTTGAAGAGATTATTTATTACATTGCTGGAAAGCCAAAGACACTGAAAGTTAATTAACTACTTAACATAATTTATATCCCCCTCTTCCAACATACATATATATCTATTTCTAGGGCAGCTAAGAAAAGAAATGGTACAATACAAGTGGCATAAAACAGAAAACTAAAGGCATGCAAACTGTGTCAAAAATGTCAAAACTGGCAGTTTGGCAAAGCCTGAGCAAACAGAATCCCTACACACACACAATCACACACACACACACACACACACACACTAGGGCTTAAATAACAGATGATGAGTCAGTCAGGCTTCTCTTCTGTCTGGAGCTGTTACTCTAATGTAAGGGGACACCGCAGAACAGATGTTCTTTCTCCAGTTGTCATCTGCTGCACTTCAAATGGTGACAAGCACAAGGCCTCAGTTCATGAGAAGTTTGGTCCTACACTGTAATGCTCTGATAACTTTCAATGCACAAAATCCCCGTTGAAGTAGGCAGCCGTGTTGATTTGTGACAAGCAAGCATCACAGCATACTTCTTCCAAAGTTGCTGAGACTGAAGCATACATGGCATTCATAGGTTTTATACATTCCCATACAAATTTAGGCACATAGAGCTGTGATTGGAGAGGATCATCAACTAAACATCACCCCACAACTTTAGACAATTCTCAGACTTTCAGTTGTTTATCCCTCTTTTATCATTGAAGCAAGAACATTTTTCCTGTCACTTATCTCTGAGCATTTCCATTTCTCACAACACCTTTTGGTGCTTTCATTTTCCTCCTCTCTTATCTTCTCCCCGTTTCCAGATGCACAGCCCTATGGAACAATACAGCAATTAGCCATTTGATACTTTCAAATATACATAGACACTTCTAACACATACACTGTTGCAATCAACAATTGGCCTTCAATACTTGGTAGCACTCTAACTAAAGTGTAACTTTTCCCTGTACTATCTGTCATGTTGGCATGACTCATGACATGATGTGTGAGTTGTGATGAGCCAAGCCATTACTCTAAACTGTAATAGAAAGAATATTGTATCCGCCTGGAGAAGGTATATCCTTGTTGTATCCGCCTGGAGAAGGTATACCCTTGTAGGTTATTATGTAGTGCTAAGTAAAGCCTGACTACATGTGGGACTGTAAATATGTAACTAATGTGCTGCAATGTACACTGTATGGTGTCATATCTGTTATTGAATACTTAGCCTGTCTTGCTATGTGTTAAGCAACTCTAGTTAGTACTTGCTGTTAGTCATGTCTAATAGTATTGTTATGTACCTTGCTTGATTGCATCCATATTATATTACATATATGTATCGTTGCATGCACAGAGAGTAAAGCATGCGTAGTGGGTTGTTATATTATATAAGGTGATTGTATAGTTTTAATCTTGTATGCTGCAAGTATACAATTTGTACTTAATAATGGAAAACAGGGAGGTAGAAGGATGATGGGACAGGAACTGTTAAGAGAGAAAACTGGGTTGTATAGAATGATGGGATAAGCTGAGAAACTTAAGGTAGTAAACAGAGCAGTTCCTGGAAGGTGCTTTGAATGGGGAACCAGAGGCCAAATTGGCCTTCAAAGGTGTTTTATGATCTGACCTAAAGCTAGAGGTGTCCAATCGAGAGTTGTATATTAGATCAAAGAGAAACAGGATACTGGGCTAAAGATGTTTGGTATCAGCCAGGCAGGAAGAAAGGATAACAAAAGATAGCAAGTGAGACATCTGGGGTAAATAGTCAGAGCAAGTCTGGGTAACATCAGGGACCTTATGAATTAATGAGACATGAGAATTCAACCAATCAATGTAATGCTTGCTGAATAATTATCCCTTGGATCTATATATGCTTTATTTAGAAGATGCTCTTCAGTTTCAGCCACTTTAGTAATGTTCAGTTTCAATCCATACTTCCAATATAGAATATTTCTGTCCACGTATGTTTCCATGTTTCTGAGTGTCCACAATGGAGACAGTTTAGAGCTGCACTTGACACTATCCTGCATATCGTAATACACGTCCACAAATACATTATGACTGGAGCCACACATTCTGACACACATTGAAGTAGGATGAGCCCCCAAGTTCAGGAAGCAGACTAAGGCCATTTCCACACTAGACTGTTATAGCGCTAAGATTCCACTTTCAACATCATGTAGAATCCTAGGGTTTGCAGTATTCTTTATGGTACCCATTGTATAAGGCATCTTTTGGAATGGAGAAATATTTTTTTAACCATACTTTTGCCCCACTTAGAAACGCGTTTACAGCTTTACATTTTCAGTGTATGCCATTTGCCTATCCGAAGGGAAGATATGATAATATTCCTGTCCACCAAAGACTTTGCATTTGTGAATCCAGGGAAAAGGAGGACATCCAACACTATCTATTGCAATGCCTTCTATATACATCTCCTAGACTAAAGTTTCTTAATTACATTCTCCACTCCTTTTCCTTTTCCAATTGACCTCCCCTTGAACAGATTTGTATTTTATTGGCTGGCGATGATGCTTATATCACTGCTATGGTTGCAAAATTTGCCTCGGCTGCAATTAAGCTCAGACTTAGACACCACAACCATTCACAAGAATCATACAGGGATGATGAAAGTACTTGGCTCAGGTGTTTTAAAACACACATTCGCATAATTTTATACAGTTCCATTTATAATATTTCTTGTATTGTATTGTTTGTTCATTGTCTATTTTGAATTCGTTGCTGCTGCTGTTGTGATGTTTTGTTCAGCTGTATTTTATTTGACCGTGGCAAGTTGTGACAGCTTATAGCTGAGCAAAAAAAATTCACATTCATATTCATATTTATTTATTTATTAATTTATTATTAAATTAATTTTTAACATTATTAAATATTATATTTATTCAGTGCATTGTTTTACATGGCTGGCTATCCATTGGAAAGATGAAATGGTTGCCTTAGACACATGATTTGGGGTACAATAGCATAAGGGAAGTAAGGAATTGCTTACTCAATTGCTAATTGTTGTGTTTTTAGTTCTGGGAGGGGGAAGAAATGCTGTTTGGATTTTCTGCCTGAGATCTCAGAATGCTAGCCTTAGGCACAATTCACCTTTGACTTCAACATGGGAGGAAGCAATTTGCTTCTTGAGTTGGCAAAATGTCTTGAATTGGCTCTGGATGACTCTCAGTGGTCAGGTAAATTGCTGCGGAGAAGGCAGTCTTTGTAAATATTTGGTTCATTTATTGGAAACAGATGGAAGCCAACCGAGCCAGCATCAGCAGCTGTAGGCACTAGAATCCCTACTGTGGACAGCTATGAGCTCTCAGTAACCCAGAGCAATGCTATGTCAAGCACTCTGCACACTGTGGGAAATTTAAAAGGACAGCTCAGGCCTGGTAGCAGAAGCAGGTAGCTGGGCCCGTGAAGAAGAGCAGCTCAGTGGAGACCACTTTGTCAAGGAACCCCTAAAATCTAGAGCCCAGCCTGGAAAAGGGTATTTGAAAAGATTAAGATTGCAGCTGGGAGCAACTGACATATAAAACCCAATATTTTTATTGCAACGTAAATCTCATTTTATCTACAAAGTTCTTCAGTTCATACTTTAAATGCAGGAGCTATGGCAATGCTATGATCTGGTGGCTTTTTCTCTAAGCTGAAAAGGAGATGGTAGTGATGGAGAACCTTTCATGAAAAATAGCTTCTTCTCTATCAGATTCTTCCCCATGTGTAATCTCAGCATGCATGAAACATTGAGAAGCCAAATGGATGCACAACGACCAGTCCACTGCACGAACCCTTCAGAAAATTCCTCTTAATATAAGGTGGTTCTATACCAAGAAGTCAAGGTTAGCTCAGCAGACAAATTGATGCAGAAAGTATTCCCACCAAGTGTTTTGTAAAAATATCACTGCTATAGAAGTAAATCACCTATTGCAAAATGTAAATACATCCTCACATATTTCCCTGGTGATATCAACAACATTTCCCTGTTTATGCCACTCTTCCCTCCTCATTGCAGTCCTTCCCTGACTTGATACTCTTGTCCACTTGCATTTGTCATTTTTCATTCTACTATACGCTCAGTCTGTGCAGGTGAATCTGAACTGCTAGAATTTCTGTTTGAAAGAAACAAATCTATCTCATCCAATGCCTATCATTTAGAATATATCAGTACAAATCTTTTTAAGAACAGTCAAAATCTATGTATGCCTTATTTTGCTAACCAGTTATCTATTTGCAAGCTTACAGTTATTGGATTTCTATCCTGAGCCATAATGGAGTATTGGCTTCTTAAAAATGGCATACAAAATCCCAGTAAAGTGTTCATATCCACCACAACATTATTGCTGGAGATGATGAGCCATTTTGAACAATGAGGCCGCAACTGTAATAGGTTTAGGGAGCTAAACAGATCCCTCTTACAACCTATTTAAAATTGTTGTTTTTGGAGGCATCACCATTTTGTGCCACCAAGAGGGCAGACTGAGGGATGTGAATGTGAAAGGACTGCATTTCACCCACCCCATCCTCTACTGTGTTAAAATGCTATTAAGATTTCTCTTGAACATCAGTAGGTTTTTGAAGTAGCAGAGAGGAGTGGAGAGCAGCCACTAGGCACACTTCTTCCACAAGCCTTTGTTCGTTGTTTGGATAACTGAGGGATGATTTCTAAAGCATTAGAAAGATAAGATGGCTTTTGGAAATGTTAAAGATTGTTCCTCACAAACAGAAGATGTACTTTCCTCATTGATACTTGTGCCTCAGCTTTTTAGAAAAAGAGATCAAAATACAACATTGGACTTGTAATGCCGTCAACATATTCTAGGCAGACAGATTGATTTATTACCTCCAAAAAGTCACACATAAGATCAAGCTGCAAAGTTGAAAGGACTAGTGGTGTAGAGGAACAGGACTACAGAGAATCCTGATGGAAACAGAGAAATGTGCAATGTGAAAGCATGCACAAATAAATATGTGTCAGACTCATAGGCAGGCCTTTGGGTCTCCGTGGTATATTCTCTCCTTGTTGTGTCTGCTCTGCTGTTTGCCCATCTGATACACTCAGGCTTCAGTTCACTACCCCCTACAGCTCAGCATGGCTCTCTCAGCATGCAGCCAGTGGCAGCAGACCTCACTCAAGAACGTCACTCATGAAACTTTCTGTTTAGTGAACACAGTCTTTTGTTAAGGATTCAAAAAAGCAGCACCCATACAGGAAGGCCTTACCTTTTTATGCCTTTTGATTATCTGATGAATTGCTCTTTCAGCACTTCCAAATTAAGGACAAGTTCCATTAATTCAATGAAAGTCCTGCTCTTCTTGTCTACAAAGGCTTGCTTTGGACCTCTTACACATGAGCACAATTCCAAGTCTTGCCTACGGAGCCCCTAGTCAAATTAATGCAATTTGTTTGTATTGCAAGCATTGAAACAGCATTACATTCAACTGGTTTAAAGCACACTGGAGTCAACTGTTACCCTGTTTGCTGGGGTCCCTTAGGGGAATTCCAAACACTTGTCAAAATTATCATTTGTGGGGAAAATTAGCTATGAACACTGCTGTAGCAATGCAAAGAGGGCAGGGTAATTAAGGATCTTGAGTCCAGCGTTTACGGAATTAGATCACAGAGAATCAGTCTAACTGTTCAAATTTATCTATTTTATGGAAAAAGATGTCAAAATCCATACACTCTGCTGCACTCACTCCCACAAGCATACAAGGCTATAGAAATTTAGAAAGAGGTGAAAATTAAAAGAGAAATATAAGGGTTTTGGATAATACTGTACCAACTCAGAAGTCTTCAGCTGGGAAAAAAACAAGTGGAGAGCCCAACTCAGCCTAGGGGCGGGGCTGAGGGGAGCTTCAGCTAGCAGAGGAACTGATTGCCAGTCAAGTCTGGGAGAATTCCAAAAATGGAGGACAAAAGGGGGTTCTGGTTATAGGGCTGAACATGTCCTGGGGACCAGATGGCTGAATTTTTATGAAGATGGATCTCAGCTTTGTAGTTCAAAGAAAATACAGCCAGGCATCCTTGTAGTTCCCTGCAAGATGGCTGTCTCATCCAGGGATGCAGGCCTCCAAAGTGTAACATTCCTGGCTGTTTGAAATTAATTTGATCCCAGAGATCTCTTGTCTCCTGTTGGTGCTATTATTGCTGAAAATCCATTCAAATGGTCTGTGTGAACCATTTCTGAGATTCACCTAGGATGCGTACAGAAAACAGTGCTACCCTTTCATCTGCATCCATAGCTCTGCTTGCCTAAGTGTCCTTTCAGTAGATCTCTATGGCTCACTATGGCCCTTTTCACATGTCGGGGTGGAAACGGGCGAAAACGCCCAAAAACGGAGCTTACCTCCAGCCGGGTAAGTCCGTCGCCGCATGGAGCAGCGCGAGCTCGCTGCTCCACACTCCTCCGGCGTCGTAGATGGCAGCTTCCGGTTGGTGGAGGCTCTCCACCAACCGGAGAAGCTCGTCAGCCGGAAGCCCGCCCCCGGCAGATCTGCAGGCATGCACTTGCGCACGCCTGCAGATCCACTTTAGAGCCGGGCGACAGAGCGGCACGGGGCTGCACGCGCCGTGCTTTTTAAAAACCTCTAAAAAGAGGTTTTTAAAAAACATGCAGCCTGGCTAGTTCCAGCCGCTCCTGAGTGGATTCTGGTGTGAAACTAGGAAAAGCAGTCCACGCCAGTCCACTCTACGGTGTAGACGACCTCCGTGAGAGGTCGCTCTACACCGTTCCCCCCCCCACATGTGAAAAGAGCCTATGTTTGATATAAATAATTATGCTCCTCAAGACACAATATATAGGTGTGATAATACTACTATAGTCTAATTTTGAGGCCATGAATGGCAACTACATAGTAGTCCAAACAACAGGACTGCATTGTCCCTTCAGGTACTGGTAAAAGTCATCCAAGCCATTACTCTAAACTGTAATAGAAAGAAATAATTAAATACAGGCCGCTAGATGCAGATAGCTTTTCTTCAAACTGTACAAAATTCTTTCTGTCCTCCTTCCATGCCAAGAGTTCAGCAAAGCAGAAAAGTGATGTTAGAGACTATATGAAGCAAAACAAGCAAAGGAAAATCAGCAAACTTAAAATCAGCTTTTATCTTCTGCAAAGAGAACACACCAGTGAAGATAAATAGAATGTAGCATCTAAGAAAATCACACAGAAATTGATGTCAGGCTTTCAGTTTCTGAACTGGGCTATCTAGTACGTAAGTGACAAAGATGACTGCTTCTTGAAAACTGACATTTCTTACATTCATTCTGACTGCTACTCCTTCTTTCAGTTATGCCAAGGATCATGCACCCCAGGCAGAGTAACCAGCTGAAAGAAGGACTTCTGGATGAAGAGGCATTGAATATGGGTACCAATTTTATCTCAGTACTGTTTTTCTGTAACTCTGTGAACAGACAGAACCCAGAAAACAAGTGGTAAAATGTCTCAAAAAAATGACATCCACATCCTGGAAGCTGTTCAAATATAGATTATGTCTTCAGGATTGTAGGAATTAGAGGGGCTATGCATTTGTTGTTCTTTGTGCCCTTTGAAGAGTTACTATCTTCTGAATTCTAGATAAGGCATCAACAAAGTGAAAGCAAATCAACAACTATTTTAGAAATTGTTGTGGGTGGAAGAATTGGATGCAGAGACAAACTCTTACGTAAAGTTTAAATCAAAATAAAATAATTACACAGTTTGAGGGTGCTGTATGACTAGGATGACATCTAGTGGTTCTTGTTGAAATTTTCCACTTAGAATCATTTGGTACTTTTCTAAATAGGATCTCATCATGGACAGAGGAACCCACATTTAAACAGATTTTATAATCTTCTTGCATAGCATACCAGCATGTTTTCTTTTACCAAAAAAAAAAAAAAGTTATCCTATATGGAAATTTAATCAAATTCAAGAGTAGTTTTGCCAGAGTGCTTTAGTTTTCTCCATACTGGCAAACAAGACAGGATAGATGATCGATTATACCAGCTACTAACCAATTAAAAGAAAAAATTCTAAGGCAGGAGGAGAATTTATGCTGTATCACAGGCATGATGACTGATTATAGTGGATATTGAAAGAAGCACACCCTTCTCAGCAGTCTTTTCTAAACTCATACTACTTCTGACACACTATTGTGGACTCAAATGCAAGCACGCTTCACTGTTGTATGTATTTCAACCTAATCCCAGAATGATGGGCAGATGTAATCCTGGTATGTACATTATAGAACAGGTATAGCAGATGTACTCAACATGATGGCTGAATTTTTCCAAAGACATATTTCAGCCCTTTTCATTACTCACTAGACTTCCTAGCACACACAAATCTCTGCTTTAGAGCTTCTGTTGCTGGGAATACCAGTGTCACTTAATTGCTAAGACCAAGAATGAGAAGTTCCTTTCTAGAAAGCACATCACCAAGTCCTACCAGGAAAGAATACAGAAATCAGTAGAAGCAGCATGGAGGTTTCCAATTAATTCATGCTAACATTTTTATTCTGTGGAAAATAGTATGTCGATTCCACTCCTTTCTAGAAATATGACATCTCATCATGGTGATGGCCTCCCTTAATTACACTTTGCTTGGAAAGCTGCAATGTACTCTGGAGGGGGGCATTGCTGAAGACAGTTTAGCTAGCTTAGAAAATCTGCTGCCAAGCTATTGATTGGGAGAGATAAAGGTAGCAGTAGGCTAAAATGACTACACTTTCTGTTTCTGGACACAACTCAGATAACTAATTGTGACTTATGAAGTCCTAAATGACTTGAGACTGACCAGGTTGCCCAAAAGACCACATTCTTCCCCTTCCCAGATATTCTGGAGATGTTCTTTTCTTTGTGTGCCAATTCCCAACATGTGTTTGTATGGAAAAGAGAGGACCATCTCAGTGGTTATACCCAGATTTTAGAACTTCCTCTCAAGGTAAGCCCTTCTAGCCTCCTCATTGATGTCCTTCTGTCATCAGATAAATGTGTGTGTGTGTATGTGTTCTCTGCTATTTTGTGCATTGATCCTAATATGATTGCTATTGTCTAACTGCTAATTTGGCCGCTATTGTCTGGCTTCTCTGCCTGACAGCTACATTGTTGGTGTTAGAGTTCAGAAAAATTACATTCCTGAATACAGATGCCTCAGCCTGTGTGGCCACTGAACATGCTGGCTGGGGAATTCTGAAAGCCGTAGTCAAAAAATAACTTCTGAACTCTAGTATTCTTTTCCCTATTGCTTTAGCTGAGAAAGGTAGAGTAATTTCAACAAACAATCAGAAGATATGTTTATCTAGACTTCATTAGTACAGGAAAATTAAAAGTTTTGAAACTTTTTGACAATTCTCCATAACATAACATATTCTGTGATGGCATTATGTAAATAATAACAAAGGTTTTGTAAACATAAAATACAGAGATATCTTTGTTAACAATGCAGATGTATTACTAGTTCTTTAACAGAAAACTAAGGGCCTTTCCACACTACACTGTTACGGTGCTATTATTCCACTTTCAACATCCTATGGAATCCTGGGGTTTTCAGCTTAGGGAGGGGCATTTAGAATTCTCAGCCAGAGAGCTCTTTGGCCTCAGTAAACTACAAACCCCAGAATTCCACAGGAGGTTGAAAGTAGACAACAGTGGATGCACCAATTACCACTTCTGACACTACTATCTTGGGCCTTCTTCCTTTCAGCTGTAGCAACTTGATACCACTTTAATTGCCATAACTCAATTCTATAGGATCCTACGATTTATAGTTTGTTGAGTTACTTACAATTGTCCACTGGAGAGCTCTAGCTCTGTCTACAAACTCCCCCACCAAACTACAGTTCTTAGGATTCTGTAGAATTGTGCCACAGTAAGTTAAGCGGTATCAAAGTCACATAATACTTAGTATGGATACACTCCTGATGGTCTATACTTACAGAGTTACAACAGTTTTATACTACTGTAACTGCTATGGCTCCATTCTGATCTTGGTGGAGTCAGATATCATTGTGTGACCACATATGCCCTAGATCTATGTCATTTCAGTGCACTGTGAGCAATGATAATCAGTTCATCAGTGGTGTCATGTTATAATGAATGCTACCACCACTTAATTATCCTCTTTGTGTGAGAGATCCACTACTCATCCCCTACACCCAGTGAAAAGAAGTAGGAAGAGGAGAGGTCCCTTCTTACTATGGGGAAACCTGAAGTGACAAAGGAACCCCTGTCCCCCACACACACACACACACACATGAGGGGCCACTCATACCTGGAGTCAATCCTGCATTCCTTGAAAGAGGATGTATATAGTTTTCTAATGTTCAGCTATGCAAAATCTATTCTATAGACTCCTTACCATCCTTTGCAACTAATTGTAGATGAAGCTCTTTTTTTTATTTACACACACACACACACACACACACACACACATTTATTTCATTTGTCCAGCTAAGATTCAGATATTTTGACAAAATATTTTATCAATATTTAAGCAGTGTATTTTGCTATTGATCTGCACTCCAAGGGTCTATTCTAACATATCCACAATGCAAGTATTGGATACCAAAGAATGAAAAATGGAATTAAGCAACTATTTTTTTTTTCTCAAACCTTTTAGTGAGGGGAGACATTTGTGTGTTGCTGTTGTTGCTGACCTTTGTTATAGAAACTCAGTCCATGGATGTGACTAACACACATACATTTCCTGAAAGATAAGAAAAACCTCATTAAAATGTCTGCTAATATTATACCTTGGGGGGAAAAGCAGGAATGATTTTCACAAATAAAATCAACTATACCTGCAACTCAGACTCAAGAGACAAGCCAACTGTCATTTTGATCTAATACACTGCTTACAAACAGATATCTGGGAATAAACTAAACAAATGTGCTTGGCCACTGGGAGGCTGAGGACCAAGGCAATTAAAGAAACAGAAACATGACAATAATAATTAATTGCAACAACAATAACAACAACAACAGATCAAAGCTCATATAATAGAAGGACTCACGCAGATTTGAAAGATTGTTCCTCAGCTTTTTAAAGTCATGAAAAGAATCCAATATGACTTGGTTTAGACACTGCAAAGCTTGGGTCATTGACACATGAACAAGCAACTAGTGAGGTGTTTCAGTTCAAATTCCAAAGGACTTGTTACTGTCTACCCTTCCCAGACTATCTGCACAGCTGACACAATTTGTGCTCTAAATTCTTTGTTGGTGGACAGATGCAGAAGTATATTAAATGTACCTCTGCCTAAAAATGCTTTAGTCAATGAGAGGGATATGTTTAAACTATGTATACAACTGGAAACTTGGAGAGATTTGGGAGAATTAATAAACAAAGAATGGGATGGGTCTTATTTCACAGTGGAAGTCCATAATGACATGGATTGGACATACAAGGGATAATCGTTATGCTCCACCCCTGATCCATTTCCTGAGTAAAAACTGGCAATGTTCCTACCTCATTTTCGACATAGTCTCGTCAAAGTCTAGTGCACTTGTCCCAGCAATCCTCTAACATTTCAACCACTCCCTGGAAGAATGTTTGTCCAACCTCTGCAAACCACACATCTGCAGCCTCTGTCACCTCATTATCCAATGAAAATCTCCTACCACACAGGTATTCCTTCAGTTTTGCAAAGAGTCTGTAGTCACTGGAAGCCAGATCTGGTGAACATGGTGGATGTTCCAGCAATTCAAAGCCTTCTTCATGAATGGCAGCTATTGCAACACAAGAACTGTGGCTGGGTGCATTGTTGTGATGAAGGAACATTCCCTGTCTCAACTTTCCACAACGTTTCTCCTTGATTGCAACATGTAATTTTGTAATTAAGTCTGCATAGTAAGAACCTGTTATTGTGGCTCCATCTTGTAAATAATCCACCAAGAGAACACCTTTGGCATTTCAAAAAAATGACAGCAATAACTTGCCTGCTGATGGCATGGTTTTGAATTTCTTAGGAGGTTGAGAACCAGGATGTTTCCACTGCTGACTTTGTAGTTTGGTTTCAGGGTCATAGTGGTGGAGCCACAATTCATCCATCATCACATATCTGTTCAGGAGTTTCTGTTTGTCCATCTGAAAGGTTAGTAGATGTTGCCTGCAAAGCATCACCCTCATTCGCTTTTGTGTGGCTATTAACATTTGAGGTACCCATCTTGCAGTTAATTTTTTTCATCTCCAATTCTTTTGTCAATATCATGTGTACCATATGGTATGAGACACCTGTTTCCTGTTCTATATCCCTCATGGTCACTCATCGATCTTGCATAACTATACCATGGATTCTGTGGATGGTTTCTTTTGTGTTGACAGTTTTTAATGGGCCACCGCCATGTTCATTTTCACACAAAGTTCTTCCACAGATTCCCTCAAAGTTGTCGACATATCATTGTGGATGTCTGTAGGAGTTGCCCCCTGCTTTTGCAGGTACTTAATCACAGGTCTCTGCTCAACACGATCCATTTTCCTACTGAGCCACCACTCTACTCTTTCATGAACCCATAATGAAAAAACAAAAACATATACAAACATGTAATTTGGCATGCACACTACACAGACATCAGTCATTAATATTGCACAAAATCAAAATCATAGCACAATTCTAAACAGGTCGGGATGGAGCATAAGGATCAGTCCTCGTAGATATGATGAAAGGGAGGACATATGCAGATTGGACCATATAAAGGTGAACATCCAACTAAGCCACACAGTCAACCATGCAGTCCTCTTTTTAAACCATGGTTAAGATCAGTTAACACTGAGAAAAGGAAAGAAGGTGAAAGAAGAGGATAGGAAGAAATGAAAGTCTTTGGATGATTTCCAAACTCTTGATCTTGGTTTAGACTATTAATTGTACACTGTGCCAGAGATACAGAACCCAGAATAAGAGCCACTGACACAACACAAGAGGTGATGGGGGCCTTGCAAAGTTTGGCAGAGACACGGCCATTTCCGCACTAGACTGTTATAGCACTTTGATTCCACATTCAACATCCTATGGAATCCTGGGGTTTGCAGTTCCAGGAGGGGCCAACCAGCCCCTCCCGGAACTGCAAACCCCAGGATACCATAGGATGTTGAATGTGGAATCAAAGTGCTATAACAGTCCAGTGCAGAAATGGCCACAGTCATGCTTCACAATAGCTATGCACCAGATCTTAAACAGCCTTGGCTGCTGCTCAACTAAACATCTCCTATAACAAGCCCTTCAAAGTGTAAGGACTTTTGTTTTGAGGAGTCCCCTCCTAATTCACATCTAAATTTCAGTGTTCTGATCTTGAGAAGTCTTTTTCGTTCAAGCTGATAGTTTCCAAAGGATAAATTGGCCTAGAGAGTGCTTGCCACATAGAAATGATAGCCTATTTTTTTTAATATGCAGTTCTTTGAGTAATGTTCTAAAATTAAAATATTAAACCAAGTGGCTTTTCTAAAGTAATAGATTGCATGTTAGAGTGATGATTAATGTCATTTCTACATTTCCCTTCTCCGCTATAGAAAATTCAATGTAAACTGATGACCAAAGCAATTTTTGTTTATTAAACCCAAAAAGAGCATCCGTTCTCTTTCTCATCAAATACCGCAGTAAATGTTGGCCCATTAGTTATGATACTACAATGAAGAATATTGAGTCTGAGAACACTCTTTACATTTAACATTCATCTTTTATCATTATAAAATGTAAATGTGACTCCCATCTGACTTTTCTCGATTCCATTCCCCATTAATCCACTGAAAAACATCTCTTATGATTACTTTGAATCACACTTGTTGTGAACATGGCAAAATGAAAAATTACATCTTAAAACAAGAATATCCATTTTGGTTTCTACCCTTACTCCCCCCGTATTTATGTTAACATTTGCAAGCTGAAATATAACTAATTGGAAGCAAGACCTTTCACTGAATGTATTTGTCAAATAAGTCTTGTAAAACTCTGTTTCTGTCTTGGCTGTAACATAGTTACCCATGCTAGAAGCAGAATAGAAACAGAGTTTATAGAAGACCTAGCTCAAATAAGAATTTAGAGTATAGACTGAGCCCACTTCTAGAATCAAAACAGGCCACTGATTAAAGTAAAATAATCAAGTATCAAATCCAAGGTTACCCAAGAACAGACAGCACATCTGCTTATGTTGTCTTTACCAAAGAACAACTGACAAGTTGGATTTGCTGTCTCCCAAATGGGCTTACAGAAGAAAAGCTACCTCAGTTTTCACCAAGCTGATGCTCCCCAAATGTCTGGGAACTGAAGCTTCCAGGAATCCAGAACAGCACAGTCAATGGTCAGGTGATGAAACTTGTAGGCCAAAACATCTGGGGAGCAACAGGTTTGGAAATACTAGCTGTCACACAATAGCCCTCATATTGCACTACCATATGAATTACCATATTGAATCCATATGATTTTTCCCTATATGTTTCATGTAGTGAAGATGGACACAACCAATTAATGAATTACAGACACTTTCAAAGGAAAATGGAGACTCCATCACATTCTGAGACAGCATATTCCACTGTCAAATTGGTCTTTAACATCAGAAATCTTTTTTCCTGAAGTTTGAAGCCATAGCTCCATGTCCTAGTCTCTGGAGCAGCAGAAAACAGGCTTGCTGTATCTTCCATATGACATCCCTTCAAGTATTTAAACATAGCTATCATGTCACCTCTTCAGGCTAAACTAACCATAAGCTGCTCCTCATAGGGCATGGTTTCCAGGCCTTCTACCATTTTGGTCACTCTCCTCTAGACATGATCCAGCTTGTCAATATCCTTCCTGAACTCTGATGTCCAGAATTGGACACAATATTCCAGATGGAGTCTGACCAAAGCAGAATAGAGTGATACCATCACTTCCCTTGATCTAGATATTGATGCAGCCATGTTTCACATTAGCTTTTTTACCTTCCACATCACGCTGCTGATTCATATTCAGCTGGTGGTCTACTAAGACTCTTAGACCCTTAAAACATGTACTGTGGTCTAGCCAGGTGTCACCCATCTTATATCTGTGCACCTCATTTTTTCGGACCAAGTGTAGTACCTTACACTTCTCCCTAGCAAACTTCATTTTGTTAGTTCTGGCCTAGCTTTCTAATCTAGTCAGATCATTTTGAATTCTGATCCTGTCCTCTGGGGTGTTAGCTACCTTTCCTAATTTGGCGTAATCTGGAAATCTGATAAGAATCTCTTCTATTCCTTCATCAAAATCATTGACAAAGATGTTGACTAACACTGGGCCCAAGACAGAATTCTGTGGCACCCCATTAGTCACATCTTTCCAGAATGAAGAGGAGGCATTTGTGAGCACCCTTTGGGTATGGTTGGTCAATCACATTGTCTAATTCACATTTTACTAGCTTGCTTGCAAGAATATCATAGGGGACCTTGTCAAAGGCCGTACTGAAGTCAAGATACACTATGTCCACAGCATTCCCTTCATCTACTGAGCTAGTAATTCTAACAAAAAGAGAGAGAGAGAGAAATGAGATGACTGTGGCATGATTTGGTTTTGAGAAACCCATGCTTACTTTTAGTGATCATGGCATTATTTTCTAAGTGCTTACGGAATGTCTATTTAATGATATCCTCTAGAATCTTTCCTGGTATTGATGTTAGGCTGATTGAGTGGTAATTGTTTGAATCCTCTTCTTTTCCCTTTTTGAAGATGGGGACAATATCTGCCTTACTCCAGTCTGCTGGAACTTCTCCTCTTCTCCAGAATTCTCAAAGATTATTGCCAGGGGTTCTGAGATTGCTTTTGCCAGTTTTTTTGGCTACCCTTGGATGTAGTTTATCTGGTTCTGGAGACTTGAATTCATTTAGAGTTGCCAGGTATCTCTGTACTACCTCTTTACCTATGCTGTGCTCCATTTCCCCTACCATATCATCTGCTCCATTTTCCACAGGTAGAGAGCATTGTTTCACTTTTGGGAGAAGACCAAGGCAAAGAAGGTGTTCAGTAGTTCTACTTTTTCACTGTCCCCTGTTAGCATTTCACCATCTTCTCCACACAGAGGCCCTACCACTTCCTAGTTCTTCCTTTTGCTAGTGACATAATGTAAAAAGCCCTTCTTGTTGTTTTTAACCTCTCTAGCAAGCCTGAGTTCATTTTATGCTTTGGCTTTTCTGACATGACACATTTCTAAGAGCCTTTTAGAATGTCTCTCACAATCTTATACACCTTTGCCTGAGAGTAAGTCCAACTAACTTACTGGTGCTTACTTCTAAGCAGGTATATGTAAATAACATTAATTTAAATGGATTATTGCTATATAAAGGCAGACACTATCTCACACACAGATACACATGCTCCCACTCCCTCTTTCTCTTCTTCACCCCACCCCCCCCCCGCCCACATACATTTACTTTCTTTTATTATGATAAAGCCACAGGCTGAAAGAGAAACTGTTATTTGCTTCTTCATCCATTGTCTCTCTCTTCTCAGCTGCTCAGTCAGCTTTAGCCTGGAATATGCTGCATGAAATAACCAGGCAGTCTCTATGAGCATGCGAAAGAGAATCTGTACTCTACTCCCCTCTCACCCATTTAGATTGGTAGCTGGGGTGCCCAAGAGAAAACATTCTGTAGTTTTAAGGCAGAGGAGAAGGGTATAGAACACATGTGTCAAACACAAAGCCTGCAGGCCAAATCCAGGCCATTTCATGTGGCCCTCGCACCTCTCCTGCAGCTGCAGCACTCCCCCTGCCTAGAGAGCCTGATCCCCACATTGCAGGCACAGAGGGGGTCTGGGGAGCAGAAAGCGAAACACTTTGGATATACTGACCAATTCTATGTCACTATACAGAGGTAAAGGGGCCATAGACTACGATGAAGTACCCCAAAACGTCCAAGAAAAGACAATTTGATGCAGGGCGAAGGCAATTTAAAAACCAGTAATAACTGAATGCAGAGGCAATTATTTCGTATGAGAAAAGAGCAGATATATTTATATAGTCTTACAGATACAACCGGCCCTTTGAGGGCAACCATAATGTTGATGTGGCCCAAGATGAAATTGAGTTTGACACCTCAGTATAGAAGTTCTAATGATCTATACTTAGGCCCTTTCCACACAACATCACTGTCTCATTTCTGCCACAGAATGGCAGTGGTTGGCAGGTTGCTCTTCCGCATGAGGTCATCGCCATCCCACTGCCATCCTGTCGTGGAGCATCACATTTGTGCAGTTTTTATAAAATGGAAAAAATCCATCTCACATCCGCGATTGCGTGGCGCTCCCATCATTTCTGGCCATGTGGAAGTTGTGGAAACACATTGGTGATGTCTCCTTCCATAGTGCAGCAATGGAAAAAGCCTGGCGGCACTGTGGAAGGAAGATGTGGCACCATTGCGTTCTTTTCCACATGGACCGAGTGGGTGCAGAGGGGAGCGTTGCTGACGCGCTCCCTTCTGGACCCAAGACTGCAGCAAGACGACACAGAAGAGTGTCGTTGTGCGAAAATGGCCTGAACATGAGCCTCTGATGGGCTTGCTTGCTCTTGTAATTTATCCTTATTTTTTCTTACTGAGCCTCTGCTTCAAAAGGCAGAATTTTTGGCATTAAGGTCAGTGTACATAAAATATAAGGTTCCTGACCCTCAAATAAGGGTAAATAAGGGACACCTGGCAGCCTTATTACTGACTAGAGTATGGGCACTAGATCAATGGGAACTTGGAAATCAACAGTTATGTTAGTTCCATTGATTCATTGAGTCTTCTCTGGTTGGGAATAGCAATCTGATTTAAACTGGAGTGGACAAAGTGCAGCTGTCCACTCAACCATAGCCAGCATGGCCAGCGGTAAGAAACACTGGGAAAATCAGTATAAAAATCTCGAGGACTACCCTTTAGCCATGCTTGATTTTGGCATTACAGTTTACTGCATGATCATCATGGTATGTAGGCTATATCTATCCATCATATCCATAATTTACACACTCTATCAACGATGCATTTATTGGGTTATTCTACATAGGCTGTAAGTTTCCTTCAGTGCCCTTTCTAAAAACCACTGACTCATTTTTGTGTTTCTGCTTTAGATTAATGACTGAACAGAACGCAAAATAAATTATGGAGTACTTACAAGAAATGCAGATTTGCTCCTCTTTCTGCTTGACTAGTCACTGTACGGGCTTAAATTCTTAGGATTCATATTTTAAGGGCAAATCTGTGTTAAAACCAGAAAAAAAATTATTTGAAAGATTCCTTAGAAGGAAGAGCATTGTTGTATCAGTCCTCAGCCTAGTTACCAATGAAAAAAGTTCCACCAAAAACAGTGAGACCCTTTATGCACCATACCCCATTAGCGCGTTTTTCTGTTACAATCCCAGCATTGCCATTTACATGATGATAGCAGATTAAAAACACACCCTTTCGTACCTTCTGCCTTAAACAGATGAGTAGCGGTATTGTCACCCATGTTTCTTCCACAACATAGAGTCTTTGGCCACTCTCTTTCCCCAGCTTCACCCCACCCAATTGGCTGGGGGTTTTTTGGGTGGAGGGAAGCCGTACTAGCACAGAATTGTTGTAACAGCATGACATCCCAATGCACTATTGCAATTTTGCGCTATAAAGCTTAAAAAATTATTTTTAAAAAATAAAACGTTGTAACTCAAAGAAGAAATTTAAAATAAACACAAAGAGGTGATAGATTTTGAGGTTACCATGCCATGGGAGTAGCTGAGGAAGGGACAAGCTGGGCACACCCACACCCTCACTCTCTCCTGTATCCGGGATGAAGGAAGTGCTATCAAGCGCTGTTATGGTATTGCACTGAGCTGGCTGATGGGATTGAAGCACTAAAGGAAGCTCTTAATGGATTTTTTTTTCTGGAGATGGTATGAGACAGTTGGGGGATGGGATAGCAGCTGGATAGCAACAGTGTCATGCAGTAGCACGACTCCTGGACCAGAAACAACCCACTGCTGTTGCAGGATGTTGTGTGGAAATGGCTTGAGACTCACTTCTTGGTTAACACAGAGAAGATCGTGCTGATAGATGTTATACTTAGAAAGAGAGCTGAGTTTCTAAGGGGCAGGGGAAACGGTGCTTGTGATTAAGTCTAGTTATAAGCATCACACTCTGAATAGAAAGCCCTTCTTCCTAACCTCTGGTGTGTGTAAAATTTCAACAGTTACTCAGAAAGGGAGCAAATAACACTCTGCACTTATTCAAGAGCATTTTCTTTTATTCTCAGAACCAAAGCAGGCTTTACTTTCTAGAGACATAGAAAGCAGTGGTGTCTTTTTAAAAAGTTTTATTCTGGGGCAGATAACAGCAGGAAAATCTGGACCAAGATCTTTGGGAAAGGTTTTAATCCCTCTCCCAATGTTGTGGTCAGAAGCTAGATCCAGGCCACTGCACCTAAAATTTAGGTTGCAAAATAGTGGTCCATTATGTTAGGAATAAGAATTGCCAAGTTCTCCAGATGTTATTCAGGTATAGCCAATGGTAAAGAATACTAGGTGCTCCAGTTCAACAGCATGGTGGTTAGAGGGGGCAACCAATTCTCATCCTCACTTTATAGAAAAGTAAATTTCAGGTGTAGTGAGCCCAACACAGAATGGGTGCTTATATGAGTGAAGCCTTGCTGCCAACAACATTGTATGTATAAGCCATCTACCAGACAATTCTACAAGACTGGCTTCAGTTCAAGGGCCAGTTGGTTCCTGCATCCCATGCCCTTGCTGGCAGGAGCAGCAGTAGGAATGTGTACCGCATTCAGAATCTGTAAGGTACATACTTCAAATTCTCCGCAGTGCTTCAGTGAAGTGTCATTCCAGGGCACTGTCAGAAATAGAAAATGTTTACAGCATACTGATACCTAGATTCAACTTTGCTTGGAAACTTATCAGAACTGCCAGTGAGTAGCTATCTAATGACAGACACGCCTTCCCAAAAGACAGTCCTCCCAATCTTCTCCTACAAAATGCAGTAGGAGGTCTATAGGTCACACTCTCACTACTGAACATTGATGCTGACCTTAGCCAGCTCCTTGCATCAACTAAGCAGATACCTCAACACATTCTCCCAAATTCTCTGCAAGGTATGAGAATTCCATTACAGATATGGAGAGATTTCTTGTGTCAAAGCTATCTGGTTAGAAGGCTGGGTGATGTGTCTAAATGACAAACTGTTCAAATGGAGAAACTAGGTCAGTAACTTTATTTGTAGCATTTCTTACCTGTTGTGTAGCTGGCTTCAGTACCATACTTTCACCTCTCACCTCTCCACAGCAGCAGCAGTGAAGTGCCGCACAGAACAAGCAAGCAAGTCCCTTGTCTAGCAAACTCTAAAGCAGCAAAAAGAGGGCCAGAAAAGCAAAGAGAGGCATATTACATCCTGCTTCTAAATCCCTAGATCAAAACTCCTGCTTCCTTGGATTCTGAGCAGATGCTGAAAGAGTCTCTGGTGATACAGCTTATCTTTTTGTATTATTTTCATCCAGTCTAGAAGGTACTTGCATGCAAGATCTAGCCAGTTACTTCAGAAAATTCAAATGACACACACACTTTCCTGCTCCCCTCCCAAACCTCATGTGTTTTTCCATGCTTTTTCAAAGTGCAAAAAAAGTCTGATAAAGTCATTGCCATTTCTGTATTTTGGCATGGCAACTTCCACTGTTGAAAGAGCTCTGTGTAGGTCTGCCATTGGGCCTTACCACACAAAGTCACCATCCTGGCATGGCATCACCTTGTTCCTGGTCCAGGATGCATGCTGTGATAGATGACAGCTCTGAGGTCAATGAGCAATTGATTGTGCCAGAAACAAAGCCAATGTTAGACCTAACTATCTTGGAAACACCCCCATCAGCTGAAAGACAAGCTGAGATTGAGTTGCTGCAACCAGTCCCAGTGGGAGAGGGAACCAGCAATGATTTAGAGGAATTAGATTCACTTTTGCCCCCCAGCCACCAATCATGGAGGAGACTGAAACGAGCAGCTGAGAGGGAAGCCTTTTAGGCAAGGTTGAGTAAACTGAACAATGATGAGTAACACCTGTTTTTGTCTACATATAAGTCAGATGGTGTGGCTTGCTGTTTGCTTGCAGCAAATTGTTACTTAAGCCAATGAGTTCTGGCTCTCTTGACCCTTTTGGACTGACCTTCAGCATTCTGGACCTTTTGGGTTTGACTTTTACTTTGGCTCAGCTCAGCGTTTCTCCTTGATTATTTGCATTGGACACACACACACACACACACACACACTGCCTCTTGCTCTTGGGCAAGTACTATCGCCTTCCTTCCCTTGCTGGCAGGAAGGCACAGGCCTAGAGTTGAACCACAGTTCGACACATGCCATCACACAATGTAATTGCAGTTCTGTTGCTTCCACATCCCCATCCACTGCTGTCACACCCTGTACTATTACCAGAAAAAGTCCAGTAATGCCCCCTTTTCCAGGATTGTCCTGTCAGCTGTGGATGTGCAGTAAGAACAGAAATGCTATCAAGTGCTTCCTTCCACAGTACAGTACAGGAAGAAGTGAGGCAAGGGACCCATCATTCACACTTTACTGTGGAAGGAAGACAAGTGTCCCTAAAGCTACCCATCCACAGGCAGCGGACCAGGTGCAGTGGGGATTGGGATGAAGTGCTATTGGGCCATAGTGCAGTAGGGGGTGCCCTTTTTCAGGCCTTCTTCAGATCTTCCTCTGATCTCTGTTCAGAGGGGAGATAGGTAGAGCACAATTACCTCCACTCACCAGAACACCCCCCAAGTCCAGGTTAGCATTAATTCTCTACATTTCATCCATTTGATTTGTGTTTTGTTTTGCCACACTGTAAAAAAAATTTGCTGCATTTTTAATTTCTGACTTAATGGCAGCCCTAAGGCAAAATTATCATGGTGTTTTCTTGGCAAACATCGTTCAGAAGGTAAATTTACCATTGCCTTCCTCATAGGCTGCGAGAGTGCGACTTGCCCGAGGTCACCCAGTCGATTTCTATGACCAAGCAGGGATTTGAATGCTGGTCTCCTGGGGTCCAGATCCAACACTAAAACCACTATGGCCCTTTCCACATGGCTTTTTAAAAGCACATTAGGCATGCTCCCTCCCCCCTTGAGGATCCACCATACCGCATGACATTCCAGCCAAACAGGTGCTATCCTGGCTGCAGGCAGTGCTGATCCTGCTTTTTTTCATTTTCGGCTAAAGGCGAAAATAACCTCCCTTTCACACATCAATCGCACCAGCAGAGGGCATGCAGAGCCGCCATCTGGTGTGCTTCCAGGAATGACCCAGGTGTGGGCAGTCCTTGCTGCCTGTCCCTCATGCAGCAACTCCCAAGGGAAGCTCCGCCCAGCAGCAGGCCGACTGCAGCTCCCATTGAACCAGTAAACACTGCAGGACCAGTCGTTAAGGGAGGCCACCCAGGGGCTGACGTCGCCGCTCACATTCACGATGATAGCAGCCCCCAGGGTCCAGCTGACTGACAATTTTTTTAAAAAATTGGTGCTATCATTAGCACGTTAGCACTGTAGTACTGAGCAGCGTGCCTCAGGGCCAATGGCCAGCCTAGTTCTCACAGTGGAATTGCCAAGGAGCCCCCAGAGCAAAAACCTCCCCCCCCCCGCCAATCACTATGACCGTCACCCAAACAGCCAAACACCTACAAGCTTGCTAAACATGGTGAACACTTCAGCGAGCCCAGCCAACACGCTCAACACATATGTCCCCAACGAGAAATGCAGTGATCCACGTGTCAGCAGGAAGAATGGCCTGCACACACACAGGGTGGGTGACACCTGGCTTGAAAGCACAGCATGTGAAAGCCACCCCGGGGACCTAGCAGTCCACAGGCTGGAAGGAACGCCATACTGTGTGTGATGCGACAGGTGAAACACTGCGAGTCTGGACAGGACCCACGCAAATGTATTGTACAGATCCAGGAATGTAGTGACACCACTTCATTCTGCTGTGGGGAGACTTCACCTGGATATTGTGTGCAGTTCTGGGCACCGCAAAGCAAGAACAATAGTGAAGACACCAGAACTTGTCCAGAGCTGGGAAATAGAAAGGATGAAAGGCCCAGAAAACAATGGAGCCCTGCGAGAAAAGCATCAGGAAGCTGGAGACGTCTAGCCCGATGGAAATCAGGTTGATAGCAGACAGAAGAGCCATGCTGTCAGATTTCAGGGGACATCACGGTGAACATGGAGCTAACCCTTTTCCTGCTGCTGCAGAGCCCCGAACATGGCACAATAGGGCCAAATGTCAGGCAAACAGATTGCGACCCAAAATCAGGGAGAATCCCTGGAGGGCACACCCTTCTGACAGTGCAATGTGCTGCCTCCCAATGTGGTGGGCTCACCTCCCTTCTCCAGAGCGGTGCAAACAGAGCCTGGATGATCCCCCAGCAGGAGTTGTCGTGCACATCAGGAAGTTGCACTCCTTGGCCAGTGTGCATCCTCTCAGCCATAGGATGTCAAGTCCCATGACCCCATGAGTCCAGCCCACCCTCCCCAGCACAGTAGACAGGAGCTGTGCGTTGAGAAAAAAGACAGCATTCCCCCTCCCTCCATCCTGTTCTTAGAGCAAGTGGGCATAGGTAGCATAGGGCTCCCTTCCTCCTTTGCATGCCAAAGCTCCACCATTTGCCGTTCTGTCATTTCATTGTATGAGCATGAATTCCTTTGGTGTTCAGGTGATTAGATCATGTGCCCCAAGACAGTTGCTTGGGTCATAGGTGTTAGAAAAGAAAAAGACCCCTCCTCAGCTCGCTCTCTCTTCTCCTCCATTGTTGCCTCCCCTTCCTCCTCTCCGACCATGCTTCGCATGTGCATCAGAAGATGGTGAGTGAAGAACGAAGCTATCACTATTCATTAGCTAGGTAGGATGTAGACTCCCTAACACATACGTACATGTAGAAGCCATTAGTAGATTTCTCTAAGTTTGTACCCTGGAGCTGCCTGCATTCATTGTCTTTCTTCAGACAGTTTGAGGGCAGACAAGCCATACCCAAATTTAGACCTGCCTTTCCTGCTACTCTGCTACAGAGAGGCTGAATCCTTATGGTTTCAGCTTCCATAGGATTTCTCTACAGGGCCAACACCTTGGGGAACTCTAATGTCCCAGACTGTTCCACCTCCCACCCCAAACAACTCCCCACCCCACCCCACACAAGGAACCATAGACTGGTACAAAACAAGAATGATTTATTACACAGACAGATAAAGACATGGAAGACAACAATGATTCATTCAATACAAAAATACACACAAGATCAAAGAACAGCAAACAGTCAATCACACAAACAGTCAGACACAAAACTATGTACAAGGCCAGCTTTGGCACCTCCAGGGACGGTTCACCAGTGCCCCATGAACTGCTCCTTCCACTGGAGCAGCTGCACCATGCTCTGCTCCAGTGCAGCCAGGCGATGGGGCACCGTCGCCTCCAAGTACACCATCCACTGGGCCAGGGCTGTCGCCATGGCCTCCACGGACCTCAGGAGGGTTTCATCTGCAGAGAAAAGACAGGTGGGAACAAGGTGTCAGTCCAGACCATGACAAGCCAGGCAGAAGCCCCCAGATCATGCCCCAAGGAGTGGTTCAGCACTAGCCGGCCAGACACTCACATTCCCTCCTGTTGTGCTCCTCTGACGAATCCAGCCGCTTCTCCAGCTGCCGCACCCGCAGCAGCAAATCTGGCACAGTAGGCAGCACTGGCCCTTGGATGACCCCAGCTGCACCTGTTGGAAGAGCAGTTCACCAGTGAGTGACCATGCATGTGCAGGAGTTGGCTTGGCACCCACAGTCAGCTAATGTGGCTGCCAATCCATCACTACGGATAGGCCTGAGACAGGAGCACATCCTGGAAGTGCACTGCTCTCAGAGCACCACCCTTCCTGCATTCAACTTCCTCGCTGGCTGCCACTGGTGGAGAGGCCGCACGCTCCACAGCTGCCCTCAGGGGCCCCACACTGGCCATCCCCACTGGAGGAGAACAGGTCCCTCCCCTGTCAGGGATGACAAAACAGCACAGGATCAGGGAGTAATACTCCCCCATCTTTCACGTGCAGAGAAGCTGGGATAGATAACCACATATGGCTGTGTGTGCGGCAGCAGACCAGTACTGCCCCCACTCACCGTGCACGTGGCTCAGCCCTGCTCTGGGCAACCGCCCGGCTCCATCGTCCTCTACATCGATGTCCTCCTCCAACATGGTGGACAGTCCTTGGGGAGTGGCCCTGGATGCATCTGGGGGTCCAAAGAAAACAAGATCAGCCACGGCTTCAGCTGTCCACCCCTCCCCCCCGGAGAGGAATGGTGAGCCCAGGCAGAATTCCCTGTCAACTGCATGAATGCAGTGTGGCTGCCGAGCACAGTGGCGATGGGGGGACAAGCAGCAGACAGCCCTGCTGCTCAGGGGAGCCGCATAGCAGGACAGGGTCACTCACGTGTACTGGCCATTTCACTCACCATGGGCGCGAGGGGACTGGCCCAGCGCAGTCCCACCGATGTCCCCTCCCCCTCCAATGATCGGGAGGACTCTGGCAGGGGCCTTGTCCTGCAACAAGCTACAGGGCAGAGAATAAATTGGATCTCACCTGGGTGGCCAGGATGGAGTCCATTGCATGGGAAGTACCAGGCGCCATGGCAGCGCTCCTGAAGAGGGGTGTTGCTGCTGTCCCTGCATGGCCAGACCCATGGGAAGGTTGGCCAGGGAACACCTACCTCCTGGTCGCATCCCAGGCTGCCCCGCAGCAGGTTTCAGAGCGCAGGCCGGCCATCTCCAGATGCCTGTGGAAACATCAGAAGGGAGGGGACAGCAGTGAGGCGTCTGACCTCCAACGGTTGTTCCCATGGGCAGCCCTGTTCAATGCCCACCCACCCCTGACGCCAGCAATGTGGCTGGGTGGCATGTGAAAGGGAAGGGGAACAGTGGCCAGAAGTTCCATGGGTCGGTTGTTGGGCCCCACCCACCCACAGGGCCATGGTGTCATGGGAGAAGGGACAACATGTGCATGTGGCGTGCCAGTTACGACCCTTGTGGCGCTCGGCCCACCTGGGCTTCCCCACCACCTTCCATATGCGGAACATAGGAACGAAGAACTTCAGCCTGGCGTGAGGGGGCAGATGGCCATCAAACAGCTCCATCGGCCATGAATTTGTTTGTGACCTGGGCCACCATTCTCTTGAAACCCTTCACAGTGAGGGCCTCATACAGGGCCTTGTTGGGCAGTGGAGTGTTCTTCATGAGCACATCCATGCCTTCGCTGGCTGCGACGAGGGAAAGCAGGACCTTCACCTCATTGTCAGCCCACAGAGTCCCCTCCCTCAGCATCTCAACACACACACCACAGACACAATGCAGACACACTCAAACACATGTCCACTTACATGCCACGCAACGGACACACTTGCTTCTCGATTCAAATTCACACTCAGCTCTGCCCCTGGGCCCAACTGTCCTGAGCTGGGCACTTCCTTCGCCCTCCAGGGGCCTTCATCACACAGACACAGGTGTCATCACCCAGCGACAAGCAGACAGCCCAGGCAGGCTGCCCTGGAAGTTTCTGAAGTCGCCCATAGGGATGAATGCCAGCCCCCTACCAGAGGTTCGCCGGATCCATCATTAGCATGTTGGTAGGTGGCCAGGAGCACTCCGGCCTGCTCTCAATTGCAGCCAAAGTTCCACAGAGAAACATGTACCCCTTGGCACACGATGAAAGGGCAGCATGGACGTACCCAGCTCCCCCGAGAGAGTGCAGGGCAGAGGACCTCCTTGAGATTTGGGGGCAGCCAAGGTATCAAGAGCTTCTGCGGAGTAGCCAGAGGAACATGCAAGTGTTTGAGGAGATTACAGCGGATCTGGGATGGAGGGGACACCGACAGATGGCTGTGGAATGCAGGAACAAAACGAAAACAATGCACCACGAGTACCGCCAGGTCCTAGCTCAAAACCACTTAATTGGAGTGGAGCCTGCTACTACCCCTACTATAGGCAACTCCATGCGATCCTGCATGAGGATGCTAGTGTGACCCCAAAGCGTGTGGCCTCAAGCCTCAAAGTGGTGTGGGGGGGCGGTGTGGGCCGTGTGGGCACCAGGGTCGCTGATCCCGAGGAAGAGCCCATGGATGCTTCCCAGAGCATGGACGAGGCCCCTGCAGTGTTGACAGGTATGAACTCCCTTGGTGGGACAGGCAGCCCTGCCTGTAGGTAACACTGGGGGGTGTCAGCCCGTGTCCCACTGCCCACCCCACAGGCTGCACGGCACTGTGGAAACGATGGTAGAGTACCTCCCCATACTTGTGCTCCCATTGCCCGCACTTCCCCTCTGGGCCGTCGGCTGTCCGTGGGAAATGGCTGATTGAAGGTACATTCCTCTCGAGCTCAAGTGGGGGCTTCGTGCCAAAAGCTGGGCAGTTCTCACACCTTAGATGCAGGTGCATGTCCAGGAAAACATGCAGGCATCTGAACAGGAATGTGGTCTGCTGATAAGCGGCTCCCATGCTGGCAGGCCTCGCAGTTGAGGAATGTAAGCTGACTGGGCATTGGGTAAACATGGGACAGTGCTCATTAGCGGGCACAGGAAGGGAGGGTGAGGCTGAGGGGAGGCCTAACTCCAGAGGTGCGGCCTTCAGCAATACGGTAGGTGTCATGATGCCGTTTGCCAAGGTGAGCACCAGGCATCTGCTGCTGTAGTACGTCTCCCGGTGGGGTCCCTATGGCACTGTGCCACACCGTGGTGCTGCTGCCAGATGAGTTTCCCGCTGCACATAGGCACCTGGGGGGATGGTGACAGGTGCAGGTGGGTGGAGGTTGGGATGCAGTGCATGGCCCTTGGTTTTGCAGATGTTGTTCAGGACCACGCAGGCAGCAACAACGAGCAGGAAATTTGGCTCAGAGACAGTCAGTGGAGCTGACAGGCAGCCCCATCTGGCCTTCAGCTTACCAAAGGCACGCTTTACGACATTGCGGCACTGATTGAAGACCCTGTTGTAGGCCATCTTCCGGGGGTCCAACTAACCTCTGTAAGGCTTCATGAGCCTTACCCACCAGCCCAAGGGGTAGGCTCCATCTGCCACGATGCCAGGATAGCTCTCTTCCCCCATCGCCACTGTTGTGCCCTCCAGGCCCAGAGGGTGGTGATGTTGTTCATATAGAGCTGTATGGCCAGTGTCCCGAGGAGCTCCGTCTGGTCAGGCTCCATCACAGGTCATGGGGGTTGTGGAGACAGCTATGGCTCAAGCTGGGTCACAGCTGCGATCTGTCCTGCCAGTCCTCGCCTTTTCCGGAGCAGCCTGTTACAGGGCTGCTTCTGCTACCGGTCTGCCCTTGGGGCTGTTGCGATCGCCTGTGGGAAGGATCCATCGAGCTAATGTTAGCATGATGGCCAGCAAAACAAAACAAACAAAACAAAAAACTGACCAATCAGGGGTGGTGGGGTGGGGATGGGGCGGGACCTGGGCATGGCCCAGGATGCCAACATGCGGAAAAGGCACTGGGCATGAGCCAATGCTATCTCGCAAATGCTCTGGTGTGTGCGGAATGCAATAGGCTCTGTACTGGGCCTCTTGCAATATTAGCAATACCACGATGGCAGCGGTTTGTCGAGCTATTAAGGTAAGGTACAAAAAGGGCCTATGTCACATTGGCTTGGATTAAAAATAGCTTTTTCTTTTCAGACATAAGTTCTGACAAGGGGGCAGGATAAAAGTGAAGTGAGCTGCAAAAGAGATTATGGAGTGTCAGACAAGACAGGGATGCTTTTATTGGGCCAACCAAAAATGCAAAAAATATATCATGCAAGCTTTCAAAGCTCCACTGGCTTCTTCATCAGGCAAAGATGTTAAAAACTACACAGGAGGGGAAAAAAGAGTGTTAGAGTCACAGGCCTACATTTTGTCAAGATTGTGTTTTTGTTGTTGTCAGTGAAGGTGGTCTGGAGGGATATCAGTGAAGGCTGAGGTCACTCCCTTCTTTGGCCTTGTGAACATTGGGAGACAAAGGCCATTACCACACTATACTGTTATAGTGCTATTATTCCACTTTCAACATCCTATGGAATCCTGGGGTTTGCAGTTTAGGGAGGGGCACTTAGAATTCTCAGCCAGAGAGCTCTTGGGCCTCAATAAACTACAAATCCCCAGAATTCCAAAGGATATTGAGGGCAGAAATGGCCAAAGAGTTATGAAATCCAGGCCATAACATTTCCTTTGCCGGAATTGATATAACGCCAGACCACCTCAATTCACAACAACACAAACACCAACTTGATGAAATGTAGGCCTGTGAATCTAACACAGTCACTTTTTATTCTTTCTTCTGTATGTTTTTTAACACCTTTGCCTGATGAAGAAGCCAGGAGCATCTAAAGCTTGCATGATTTATTTTGTGCATTTTTGGTTGGCCCGAAAGGACATCACTGTCTTATGAATTTTGGATGTTGTTGTACTTTGCTGTATGTTCAACACGGCTACCCCGGATACATTTTCTGTACACAAGACAGGGAAAGATCAAACAGAGATGGTGGGAGAAGACAGGTACAAAACATACTGCCTGTGTTCCCTCAAACTAGTCCAGAGAGAAAGGGTAGTGGGAAAAAAATTGGTTGAACCTAACAAACTGAAGTGGGAACAAAAAGTGTAAGGAAGCGTGAGTGATAGCTGTCATTTGGATAACTCCTGAGTTGCTTGGAAACCACTGCTCCATGCAAAAGCCACTGCTTTGTTTAGAGCCAGCCTTACGGGATGGTTAAGAATATTGATTCAATTCTGACTGCGTTATGATTAAATTTGCCAACGGAAACACCTCACCCAATATATATATATGCATTTCAGAAAAACAAATATTCTTTTTTTAAAAAAGAGTTTGATAAACTTTACAAGTCTCTATCTTCCTCCCATCCAGACACCTTTGAAATTACTATTTGTCTCACTTCCCTCAATTCATTACAGTCTTGTCCTTCACGTGTCTTCACCAAAGTTTAGTGTCTGCCAACAAGAATTGTGAAGGGCTATGTTGTTTATTTGTCTGGCTTGGCAATATCCTTCTCACATTTTCCTGTTGGACCAACTTAGCTAGCTCTTTCGCTCAGCAGGATTCCCATGGGAGCATCACTTTGCAGTATGTGCAAAATTAGAGACGACATCATATCAAGATCTGGACCAGTTGAGGTATATGGACTTTCCTACAAATGCACAGCTCTGGTGTCGCTTATTTCCAACTCTCCTGAGAGCTAATAAAACTAGAGTCTGTGTGCTGCCAGAATGTATGTGGTCACAGATGACCAGGTACACAGTTAGAAGCTGCACCACAAGCTTCTTCGAAGCCATGATTTTTTTTCCCAAAAAATTATTCAATATCAGTGGGTTTTCTTCCTGCTAATGTACAAGGAGCCCTTAAGCTCCATGTCAAGACAGAGTCCAGTCCATCTATGATAAGAGATTTGGCTTCTTTTACATAATGAAGATCCCATGTCCCCTGCAGATGGTGCTGAAGAGCTAGTCTCTTTAGATTCACTTTTAGACTTTCTTCACTACAGTGATATAGTGTGCACTTTGTCCTTTTAACTACTTTTTACAAACATCATAAAGACTGTACTCTCCACCTTATCAATGTACCAGCATGTTTTGTATTTCTATTTACATTTCACATTTTCCTTTCCCCTACACCCCATGTCTCTATATATGTCTGTCTACAAAGGCTTTGCTCAAATGCATCTGAAGAAATGGAAAGAAATCTATAAAAGCTGATGGTCAAGTGTATCAAAGGTGCTGCTATGTCTTCTCCCCACCCACTTTCTCTTTTATACACTACAGTGATGACCCTTGAAGCAACCTACAGCCTTGGCAATGGAATGAGGATATTAAATCCCCAGGTACTGTGAGGTTAGAAAATCCTTTTCTGGATGTAGGTGGACTAGGCTCACCTGATGCTCAGAAGGGAGGAGAGGTATTTACACAGCTGGGATCATATCATGACTGTCTCTCACCCAGGTGGCAGGAGAGACTGTCATGATAACTCTGTGCCCTACTCGATTTCATAACCTATCATCCCATTGGTATTCTTTAGCACATGGGGTGCTTAGTGATGGGATCTGTGGCTTGAGACACACATAGTACAGTACTCTGTAAACAATAAAGCTGTACCTATTTTTATCGCTTAACTGACCATGTTTTGTTAACCCCAGCACATACTTCCCTGTTTCCCAACAGCTGCTGGAGATCTGAAAATTTTCCAAAAACTTCCAAATTAAGTTTCCAAGACAAACCACTTGCTACATCTCCTTGCCTGGACCATGTTCCAAGCCCTCCATACCTACTATTGCAGGGGATTTGACTTCTGCCACACAGAGGTAGCTCAACTCCCCTGTTCTGGACTGGATCCATCATTTGGATCAGGCAATGACAAATTAGGCAACCTTGCAGACACCCAGTAACTGCAGGGGTTGGCAACCTGGTGCTTACTACATATTGTGGACCTCAGCTTCAGTCACACATGACCAATGACCATGCTGGTCAGGACCTATGAGATTTATAGTCCAAAACCTACAGAGGATGCCAGGTTACTGACCAAGCCTATTGGAAATAGCTCAATGATGGCTCCTTTTGTTTTGGTTTTAAGACTGGGTTAAAGGTGGTTTCTTCTCTGGAACAAGCTTCCTGCTTTGCCAAAAATTCTTCCTAAAAGTACTTGAAAATGCAGAAATAACATTTGATTAACTAACCTATCTGAAACTAAGCTGTTATAAGCTATTTCACTTATCATATCAAATTCATCAGCCCTGATCAGCACACCAGCTGGATCTCTGTCAGTATCATCTCTGAATTATACTGAACAGCACATCCCTCCTCAGTCTTTATTATGCCCTTCCAGCTGGACTACATAGCCTGTGGCTTTCCTACAACCCAGACCAAGACTTTGGATGGGAAGTCCCTTTAAAAGAGTCCCATGCAAGGTCTCTGTTACATCCTTGGTACAATAACATGCCTCCGATGTCAACTTCCTCTCACATTAAACTAAGTGCCTGACTCTTGACTCTCTAAGGAGACCCATTTTGGGGCCTGTAACCATGTGCCTTTATCCATATACCATCAGGTTCTGGATCTGCTTCTTTAGAGCCCTCAGGTAGACCTGCCACTCTCAACCTGGTGTCCCTTCACATTACAGATCAGATTACTCAGTTGCCAACTTGTTTCTCCCTACGGGGTATGTATATGTTTATATATCTATGAATGCATATAATAAAGAGCCTGAAACAGAATCAAAGAACCTGCTCATTTCTATGTAAATAAATATACTGACATTCCAATACTTAAGAATGCTTAAAGGACTGCTGACATTAACTCTGACTCTCTGGTTTAATCACCACCATGAGCTGGCACTCACATTACCAGAAGTTGAGAAGAGCAATCTCAGACAGAATCCAGAGTAGCTAAAAAGTGGTGAAGACCCTCAATCTAAGAGATTGGGGTGGGGAACTGTGCATGTTTAACCCAGATGTGTTGGGCTACCACTCCCAGAACCTCCCAGGCAGTAAGTTGAGAGCTTTGGGGAGCTGTATTGGAATTCAGACAGAGAGCACCACATCAGAAAAGGCTGAGGTAAACTATATTACACCCATACATTTTCCAGTTTGGACCTTGGAACAATTGTGAAGCATAATCATTGTGACAACTAGAAATAAATGGTCTAACTAAAATTTAACATTATAGCATTTTTTAAAACTTTGGAGGTTAGATTGATCTATCTGGCAGCAAAATTCTGATCAAGCACAAAATCCAGCAAAGGGGAAAATAAATTAATCTTCTCCCACTGTGACGGTTTACAACCAAAGCTGAATTATTCAGCTTAGAAAGATAGCTCTCGGCACACCAAAGACAGTAACCATTTATGATGTTTCTCTTGTAACAGATGGCCTTTTAAAAAATAGGGGGAAACCACTGATGTTTAAAGCTACCTCTAGCTATCATTAGTACTTATTTGATCTTTTCAGGGCTGTTTCACATATGACATTTATCTCCCATGTAGGTATCACTGTAACTCATGGGAAATCATGCACAATGCAAAAAATGTTGTCATATTTGAGTCCAACAATATATGAAGAGCTGTCACAAATAATGAAGAAACATACTCGGTGTTACAACACTTTTTTCAAAAAAAAAATCACATACTGTCTTAGGTGGGCTTGCCAAATGGGCTTGCCAAGTCTTCTGGGGTTGAAACTCAGTGGGCACAGCTGGGAGCTGACAGGTCAAGACCCAACCCCAGCACATTAGGACAGAATGGACAGCAGAAATCCTTCAAGCCATTTGGAAACTGCATATCTCCTTAGCTTTGCATCTTTACACTTTGTCCCAAGTATCTTGAATCAAATTCTGAGAATTAGAAATCCTGTTGCCCACCTTCAACCAAGATTTTTTTGAGCTTAGGATATACAGGATGGAGAAACCTTACCTTTCATTCAAGTACCCCAAATTCATTGTCTTTCCCTCCTCACTCCATTTCTTTGATGCCACAAATAGATGCTTTTTTTAAAAAGTTTATAAGCCACGGGTAAAGCAGAAAATTGGTAGCCCTGGAAAATGTGGCTTTTTCAGCTATGTAATTTGCCAGGGTCCTTGGTATCTTAGGTCATTACTACAGCAATAACCCACATATAAAGATAGGAAAGCCGGATAAGGAAGCAGTGTCTCGTAGTCATATTGCAAGTAGGTTTACATGAAGTAATGTTACAGTCCCACACAGCCCCCAAGATTGTTATGGTTTAATTGGCAAATATTTAATTGGCACTACAATAATTGGCATTGATATAAAATGGAACCTGAGGTGACTAGAAGGTCAAGCTGGACAGAGGAAAATTACTGATTGTAAATGTGGGATTGCAAGGCAGGTTGGCCACACCCTCTCTAGGCACAACCGAAGTAATTGTCAGGCAGATTATGAGGCAACTTCAGAGACAATAGATTTATGCTGAAGCAGGACAGATCAGTGCAGAACGGGGAAGTTCCCACCAAACTGTGATTGTTTTAACCCTGTTCCCTCACACTTGGATGTTTCCCTTCTTTGTCTGTCCAACCTATCCACGATACCAAGACTATTAACACTGTCTGGACCTCATTGCTTGTGCTGCAACTCCCATTGTCCACTCAGCTGGGAAGCGATTCATACCCATACCCACGGGGTAGTTTTCAGGTATGAAAATCCTCAGTTTTGAGCCATTCAGTGCAGTCTCTCACCTTGCTGAATGCCACTCTGTCACCTAGATTCCCAAATGACAACTTTCCTTAGGAGCTTACCTAAGCCACATTGCCACTTTCCTCTCTTCTCTCCAGACCGGTAATTATCACCCAAGCCCTAAAATTCCTCTTTCCACAACTTTTCTTCCTTTACCCTTTGGTTAGTCCTTGCACAAGTGCATGAGTGCTTGTATCTTTTGACTGCACGTGTGAATCTCTCAATAAAATACACTTTTAGTTTACATTTTGGATTCTCTGGCTGGTTCTTTTCCACAAGACCCCATAAACAGTGGTGGAAATTTCTTAACCTACCGCCTCCCACAGGCCTCCTAATTTTGAGCTAATTAATTCCCCATAGTCACATGGAGGTACTGGCATCACGGGTCCATCCTTGTGTCACTCACATTTTGGGGGTAACAGTAGGGCAGTGAATTCACTCTGGAAGGCACTGCCAGAGGCAAATATCCTACCTTCTGAATCCTGATATTAACCTCTTTTCAAAACTTTTGGGGAATCCAAAGAGTTTTAGAAACTAGCCAACTGTTCATCATCAGTGAATTGCTGCTCCTTCTGTTTATAGCATTGTCTATACTGTCATTATTACCACAGGAAAATTGAAGCACATTCTTAGCAAACCCTTTCCCTTATCTCAAGAGTTTGTCCAGTTGTCTTTGTGTTCCTGTTGAGAGCTACAGAGAAGCTCCTTCTCCTCTGTTTTGTCAAAAATTCATCCTTGCTTCTCTCTCCTCTGCAGAAGTGCTGCCTAAACCTTGTGCTCTGGTGAAGAGAGATAGTTTTGTAATTGGGAAAATGGCAACATGAGGGACCACAGAGCACCTAATTGTCGCTGGAGCTTGCAATGTTGATTTGAAGAAGCAAGCTGGGTCTTGTGAAGGGTCCTGCTGGAAGCCAACTAACTGCACAACACTAAGGGTTGGTTTGCGTGCAAGGTTTGCAATACAGTGGTTTGGAGTAAATTCATGAAGACTTCCTCCCCATAAAGATGCCTTAAAAAGACAGATTGACAAAGGATTGATGTTTCAGATATATTCAGGAGGTAATTATTTTGAATGCTGCTGAGCCAAGACTGCAGTGCTCTGTGTGTGTGCGCGCGCACATGCGTGCATTCAAGCCACTTTAAAATGGTAGACAATTAATGATTCTCTTTCCAACTCTCTCAAGAAACCAGAAACAAAAGTATAACATTTCTTTTCCTAGCTGAACAAATGTTGCCTTATTCAACTGTCCCAAAGCACCATGTCTTGGCCTCCTAGAATCTTTGTTCAATTTAATGTGAACTGATCAGAATTTACTTCTGAGTATACATATGTAGGACTGCACCGTTAGCCTTCTTCTTATGGTTTCCATGGTCACCAGTGGTATGTCGCCGTCAGAACCCAGAACCATGAGTAGAGGCTATTTTCTGTGTGTTTTCAGCTGTTTGTGTTGACTGCCTCTTTTGGGTATCTGGCTCCATTCCTAAACTGCCAGGCATAGCCAAGCATTCCCCTGAGACTGGGGAAGTTACTTTGGGAGGCTATAACTCCCAGGAGTTATAAAGCCCATGATCTAGCTCCCTGAGTCTATGTTTCAAACGATGTAGCAATCCTTGTCTGTTAACATGCAGCTGGAGAACAAATGTGTAATTCTCTGACATTTGTACATTCCAATTGGTTACTCTGTCTAGACACTTCTGGAGCAAGAAAGAATGGCTTTGCACGCTGTGGACAAATAACACAACCTCCTGAAAAAAAAAAACCAGGCATGCATTCTGCCTTAGAATCCAGGAGGTTGAAGAATGCCTGTACAGTACCTTGTCTCTCTAAGGCCTAGCTATCTCTTGTTCCTTTATTCCATTCCACACCCCATGATCTGCTTTTTATGGTGATGCTGTTCTAAGTAATAAGCAATCCTTTCTTTGAGGAGCTCTACATAAGGACAAAAAAACTGAAAAGGTGGGTGTAGATTAAGATAAACTGTACTGTAATATAACAGGGACATGGAAGAACTGGGTACATCTGTAAGACTCCATTACAAGCCTGTAGACTTACTATTGATGCTGTCCAGATGTCACAGGCCACTGTATAACCTAAATGTCAACATTCCAACTAGTTTACTAAAGCATTTTTGTCACTTTGTGTTTCTGTCCTGTGATTCCTCACATCAGTTCCATTATTTTCTTTAAAGAACTATCAAATGCTGTCACAATCATAACTTAGTTAGACCTTGTCTTGCTTTTCAAGGTGGCAGAGATTGATTCTAGACTGATATTTCTACAGCTGCTTTAATTTCATCCTGTGCATTGTTTTTATTTCATAATAGCACAAGCTATTACACACAGGAATCAGCTTCTTAGTATCACAGTCCATGACGTTCTTGGGAGATCAGGGAAAATTACACTGTATAATGCCCACCTCTTTTCCCACAGCTCTTTTCCAAGGAACTCCATCTTCTTGTGACTTACTCTTTACTGCATAAGTAATAAAACCTTGAGCCAGATCAAGCTTTTTAGTGACATGCTCTCCTTAAAGAAGCCAGAAACAAAAGAAAAGAGGAGGAGGAAGAGGAGGGGCACAAAAACTAGACAAAACAAACTAAACAAGCCATAATTATTTTAGTAAATAAAGAGATACAAATGGGCAAATCGTAGAGGATTATCAGAAGCCAACAAATCGTAAACTAGCATCCTGTCAGGCAGTTATGATATCATAAGCTACGCTTACAACCTCATAATTGTTTGGTATTCACATTTACAATTGTGGCACCTTTACCACAAGTGCACCCCAACCCACCTCAAAATACAGGCAGCGGTATTGAGGGACAATGTTCTGCAGTGCTAGTGAGTGGGATCCTAAAGCAGGATATATCCAGTGCTCTCCCAGCAGTAAGCAACAGTATGATGAAGAGCAGCGATGTAGCTTGGCATGAGCAGGGTAGGGGCAGAGGCAGAGGGATGGAGGCAGGGTGACGGTGCATGGAGGTGGGGCAATGGCACATGGGGAAAGGGATGACAGCACACAGAGGAGGGGAGATGGCATGCAGAGGGCAGACATGGAACGGCAATGCCCCCAAAAAGTGCCGCCCAGGGCACATCACCTCTCTTGTCCCCCCTGTCCCTATGCCACTGATGAAGAGTTGTAACAGGGCCCTTCAGAGGGCACTACAGAAGTAGTGGCACCATGGCATCACCACTTATTGGCAGGAGGAGGCTGGAAGTATCATCCTTCAGTCCACTGCTCACCAGCACTGCAGAATACCATCGCTCAGTACAGCTGCCTGGATTTTGAGGTGAGTTTGTGGATTAGATGAGGACATGGAGTACAGCTACAACACTATGGCTACTTGTCCAATACAGGATCTCAGCCATAATTTATACCAGAAATGATAGAAGCTGCAATCCAACAACATGGGGGGGGGGGGGACACAGCTTTCTCCATTATGTATTGATACACCATAAGGACATTTTTATGCCACTTTTCATTAAAAAGATCTGAAAGTGGTTTATAATGAAGCCATAAAAGTATGCGACAAAATAATAAATCAGTATAAAACCACAAAAACAATGCAAGATTTCCACCACTGATTTTTATGATATCATGTTAGTGAGTAAGACCACTTTGTTTTGAAAAAGTCACATCAGTCAGGCTTCCCATAAGATGTCTTGGAAAGTCACATTACTGGGGCAGATGAGAATTAGCCACATTGAGACCAGAAGTTGGCAGTTTAATGTTTTTACGCCACAACTCCAAAAGTTCTCAAGCCACCCTGGTCACCTGGGCTTATCCCCCACCTCTACCCCCCAAAAAGATCAAAATAATTGTTCCAAGCTCAGGTTCTCACATTCCTCAGGTATGATTGGATTGTGCAAAATTATCATGACTAAATAGGTAGACTATGTGAAAAGAGAAAGCAGAAGGATTTATGGGCTTTAAAGCTACCAGGTAAAATCTATTTTGTTTATCCTTGCCACCCTCACAATCCATAAGCCCTATTTAGTGAAGTAGATCCAGTGGTAGCTGTTTGCTTTCGTAACAGTGGGACAGTGAATATATTTTGGGTTTTAGTCCAAATGCCAAAGAAGCTGTACCAAATGCTGGTCCGACCATCACTACCTCTAGTTCTGGCCGACAAAGTAGCTGCCGAATTGGTCTCATTCACTTGCTTAAACGTTTGCCTACGCTATAGTTTCCACAAATGTATAAAAGGAGTTATCCCAAAGGTCTCTTCTTCTCTTAAAAGTAAACATGGAAGATCTAGATTCCACATATCCAGAGTTAAAAGACTTTTCTTGGTGGTGGATTTAAAAAGAAATGTCTCCCAGAGTATTCTATCTGCTACATAGAAGTCAATGTTTGTCTGTGAGTTTGTGAGTTTGTCTGTTTGCCTCAGGCAGGTAAAGACCTCATACAATTGGTTGCGTGAGGTGAGAAGACCTCATATGATTGGCTGCCTGTGAAGATTCTATGGAATTCTGGGGTTGGTAGTTTAGGGAGGAGCCTTTAGAATTCTCAGCCGAGAGCTCCTGGGCCTCAGGCCAGTTGCTATGGAGATAAGGCCTACCATCAATAAGGATGCCAGAAAACATTTGGGAGGCATATACGAGAAAAATTGAAGTGACATACACAACATAGTTACAAGGTCTTCTCACCTCGCACAGTAGATTGTATTGGTTCCGTATGTGAGGAATCTTAAAACAAAAAATGCTTCCAGAAAAACAGAAAGCCATTGCACAAATATAACAGAAAACAAAAAAAATAAATAAAAAGCCAGTACATCAACGTCGCCAGAGAACACAGATTGGATTGGGGGCTATGGACAAAAGTTACAGGTACTGGAACAGGCCGATTGCTATGGACATGAGGCCTAGCAGCAAGAAGGAAGATAGTGTACTCCCTCAGGAACCCAAACTATGTATGTAAATAACTCTCAATACGGATTGCATTGGGAAATATGTAGCAAAGTTATAGGAAATGGAGAAGACAGTTTGGTGAGTTCTTAAGAGGAAAATAAAAACCCCCGGCAATGCCAGGTAAATATGCTAGTATCACAATAAATGCCTGTATCACATAAAAATAAGCATAGAGACGGATGGGTTTTATTTCTATTATTTTTATTCTCTAGATATTTACCAAATACACAATTATCTTCACATTTTGGATTCACAGAACTCGAGGCAAACAGGAACCTCAGTGGTGTTCCCTGGAGACAGCGCAATTACAGGAGCAGCCAGAGGCATATGATGTGAAGCCACACACATCCCAGTGGCATAAAAAGTAAACCCAATGATGCCCAAGGACCCTTGCAAGTCGAGGCTTGTGTCCTCTGAAGCACCTCACTTAGCCACGCATCATTCACTCACTTGAAATATACTCAATGAATTAGTCACATAACTACACTTCTCTGATTTTTTAAAAAAGTATGCATAATTTTGTCATCTTTTCTAACCATATTGCATGAGAAAGGCTTATCTGCTGAACTAACAGGCCAAAGAAGTTAGCCTCGGATGCTCTTGTGCAACTTAAGAATTAACAAGGGCTCAGTTTTGAGAACTTTAGGAAATGTCTACTTGGTGCAGTCATGAGTACGCAAGAGAGGAAACATATTTTTATAACTTAGGCCAACAGCTCTTTTACTTCCTTTTCTGGGATGACCCAACAGTGTCCAACAACTACCATAGTACTTGACATTTGTACTTATTTTTTATAATTCTAATGTGAAATTTATACATGTTTACACATTATAAATTGGGGTAGAACTACACTTTTTCTAGAACAGACTCAGATAAGTCACCGGAAGTTCACTGATGACTAACATAAATGATTGATTTCTGTTGATTTCCCCTAAGCATGACTAAGTTTGGATCCAACTGTCAAATTATTAAGATTTATTGATTCTGATCTGAAACTTATTACTTTTACCAGAACCTAGACATGGACATCTTTCTGAGAAAAATGAAGGTATTATAGAGACACTTTTAAACTGTAGATGAACAAAAGCAGTACCGTACTGTCCCATATGCTTTTTTAACATTTACACGAAGCTGCTGGAGGAAGTTACACGGAGTTTGGGGGATCAGGTGTCATCGGTATCTTTTTTACAACCGACACCACGGATGTTATGGAAGTCCAGAGTCACTGTCTGAATGCAGTGAAGTACTGGAATAAACTGAAGCTCAGTCCAGACAAGACAGAAGTGCTATTCGTCAGCAGGAAAGCTAACCTGGGTTTGGGGTCATATTCTATTCTGGGTGGGCTGTGCTCCAAGAGTTCAGGTTTGTAGCTTGTGAGTGCTTTTAGACCCAGCATTGCCCCTGGAAGGCCCAATGGCTGCTCTTGATAGGAGTGACTTTGCCCAGCTTTGACTGCTGTGTCAGCGGCGCACTTTCCTAAGACCGGGAAATCTGAAAGTCCACTTTCTTCCATAGGAGCCTTCCTGAAATCTACAGTCTTCAAGGGACAACTTGTTACATGTTTCTCCATCCCATGAGGCTTGTTTGGTGAGTATATGTGACATGACTTTCTCTGTAGCAATACCCCACTTGAGGAACTCCCGCCTAAGGAAGGTCAGGCTGGATCCATCCCTTCCGAGCTTCTGGCTGGCAGAGAAGACTGCCCTTTGGATGTTAAGATTAGAGCTGGCTATTCTGGCTCTTTTCTAAATTGCTTGTCTGGTTTTAGCACTATTTTTAAAGAGTTTTTACTGGTTTTAACAGTGTTTTAGCAACTAGAGTGTTTCAGTTGTTCTTTTAGTTATCTATTTAACGTTTTGATGTGTATTTATTCATTGTGCTTTGCCTTGGGAGCCAAGAGGTGACAAATAAATGCCATGAATAAGTCCCATCAATCTATGAAATTATCAGTTTCAACTGCCTGTGAGCCTAACTGCTAAAATGAAGCTTTGCCAAGAAATTCCCACCCCTTGTGTTTGGGGTCAGAGCAGTATATGCTGGCCTTCCCAGTTGACTGGTGTGGTCTGTCTTGTGTTTTAGTTGAATGCAAATAAAATACACCACACAGCCAATGTTCCTAGTAAAGGAACAGCACATCTATTTTCCTTTTGTGCATGCACATATGCACTGCTGCGTAAGTCGCTTTCCACAACTGTACGTGTGAGATTAGAAGGGCCTTTTAAGCTGTCCATAAAAGGCTTTTGTGTAGAATTTTTTTGTGTGTGTGTCACCCTAAGGCTTCCTGATCGTCCCCCTTTAAAATAAATGTACTGGAGAATCATACTATATATGGTAACATCTACAAGAAGAGAATTTGCAAAATTTTGGAAAAATGAAGATGTTCCCAAAATTGAGCAGTGATTTCAAAGTATACAACAGATGAAAATAACAAATGCTCTTTACGAAAATTAAGAAACCAAACAGAAGAAAGCATAAAGAACGAGTGGGCTCCAATAGATAATTACCCCCAACACAAAATATAATTAACATACAAAGAGCATTTAAGAACGGGTAGCTGGGTAAAAATACATTATTATATTCCAAAGGGTTTTAAGAAAATATGTACTAAAGTGTTAAGGTTACTTAACAGAATATCCAGTACATAAGGACCTGGATTGAAGGTTATTAAAAGACAAATGTTGTAGTGTGTAAACAACTGGTAACATTTATGTTAATATTAAGATTCTAAGTAGAAGTGTAGGTGGATAAGAAAATACAGTAAACTTTCATGTATGTAGATGAAAATATGATGGAGAAACTGTTTTTAAATATTTGTTTTGTATTAAAATAATATACAAAAATGATAAATAAAAAAAATGTTTTTGAAAACCAGAGAATTGCATCTGCAAATCCAAGACACACAATTCTTTGTTGAATCTCTATTTCTCTCACACATATACCTTCAAAAGACCCAAAACAAGCATTCTGACAAATCATAAATGGCTTGACCATCAGTTTTTTCTTTCAAAGTAAGGCAGTGTAGCCCAGGAGAACCAAACATTCCTTTGAGAATGAAGGTAAGTTATCGATTCCCCCCGTACCACACTGCCAGAATCTCTTTAATAGGACTTTCAATAAGTGACTTGTATAAAAGAGTTCTCAGCCCATCTTCCTTGTACTTCTTTGCCTCTGATCTTTCCAGGCACATTTCACTATAACAAGGGATTGAGAAGAACAATGCATGGAAAATACTGACTTGTACTCTGATCTTCCAGTTTTTAAACCAATGACAGAGAAACATTCTTTTCAGTTTTCATTCTTTGAATATATTTTACATAACATGAGGACAAATTTTGAAGAACATGAAATTTTCATATTTTATTAAGCTCCTACCTTGCCAAATATCCAGTAATAAGATAATTCAATAGTAAATATTACCATGTGACAATACAGTTCCAGAATATAATCCAAGTAACAGTATAAACAATACAAAGTTTGATTTTTTATAAAATTGACAGTTCACCTGCATTTTAGTATATACAAATAAAACCATGTTAGAAAAATGAAAAATGCATATTTTGTGCGCTTTTATATAAAAAGATTCTATCACCTTCTCTTTTTCCCCTGCAAACCATTTACAAAGTTATAAAAGTGTAATATCATCTCCCTTTATTCTCCTGTTTTTTAAATGTGTACTAATTCACACAAACATAAAACTGGTTAATCAATATGATAGGGCTTTTATTAATCCCCTAGCATAAGATGTGAATTTAAGGATGGCTGATGAAGTAGCTATTAAAGAAAATAAACAACTGTAATGGGCTTTTTCTTGCAGTTTTTGCATATTCTAGACAATTAAAAATGAAATAATTCACAATACATGCAGCAGCCATTGGATAAGCAATGAATTCTTTGATGAATGAGAAGATGTAAAAATTTCTTTACTGCAGACAGTATCATATAAGAATTTAGATTGGTTTCTACTAAGTTATTGTAGAAACAGTTTTTACTAATTGTGTAAAGACTATTATTTATACAACACTAGTCCTCACCACTCCAGACTGGGGACAGCAATTGGAAAGCAACTGGAAAGATAATATCCGAGTTCAAAATCTAAGCGGCTAGACTGAGGTGGGCAACTGCAGTGGGTTCAGGGGCCAATTTTCTGCCACCAGAAAATTGAAACAAAGAAAACAAAGCGGAACAAAGTGGCTGCACAACTTCAGTTTCTGAAAAAAAATGTATTTCTTAAAAGGTTAAACAGCAGGCAAGATTCCTGTATCTTGTATAAAATTGTCATTCATAGAGACTTCTAAACAAGGTAATTCATTCTTTTAGAGGCCAGAAAAAAAGTGTTGTCCAAGGAGTCTGGAGAGGTCAAAGGCTTGTGGGGCATGTAGCCCCAGGGATTCATTTGCCCATCACCTTGGGGTAGATGCTTAAAAATTATGAGTAGATCCAAGGGAAAAATGTGCATAGATATTTGTATTAGGAAAGCTGTATGAAAAGGAAGGCAGAATTCATCCGTCCTCAGGCAAATCATTGAGAAGTTGCAAGGATTTGTTGGAATTGCAACAGTTAGATATCACATTTTTTACTAAGGTTTAAAATAATGATGCAGACATTGATACAAGGCTCTGTTTCAGAAATGTAAAGCTATCTGAAACCAAGAAGTCTTCCCTTGAAAGATCTCCGGGAACAGTAGTTTGTGAGGACACCGGGAAACCAGGTTCTTTACAAAATTACAGGAGTCAACACGCCATGGATTTGTTACGAATCTGTAACTTATTAAAATTTGAAGTGTAGGTACAAGAGAAAATAGACTCTTCAATAGTGGCCTCTTGTTTATTTATATAGTTTACAGACCACTCCATCACCGAAGTTCTCTGGGATGTCTACAGAGATTTAGGCAGCTAAAAGAAAAGCAATACAACACAGCCTAGATAGTTCCATGATAAAATCACAATTCATTTTAAAACAGAGAATAATGGCGGTGGTAACTCTGTAGCAACAAAACGTATTTAAAACCGACATAGGGCGTAGCATTCACAGAGCTAGCACATTATTATAAAACCATAATACAATTGAAAATGCCCAGTTAGAAGGGGAAAAGCCTTTACCTGAAACTGGTAAATTAGTTAAGAATGTGCCAAGTGAGCCTTTTGGAGGGGCGTTCCATGGCTGGTTATCCACTATTGAAATGGCCTACCATACTTCACCGGAACAAAGAAAGTACAAAATGCAAGAACCTTTTCAGTGTCAGGCAGAGCCATTCTCACCTACCCAACACACAAGAGCAAGATATCTATTTACAGTGGGAGATCTGCTAGTTGCTTCAGTCTGCAGGGACAATTCTGTGAGTGTTAACATGCTCTGAACAGTGTTTCTGCTGGTGGTAAGCCCTGAGACAGGGCAAGAGGTAGATTCCAAAGCCCCTAATTCACTGAAGAGGTTCCAAGATGGTTCTCTTAAGAACTAGGCATGTAGACAATATTTACAAAAATGACCTGTTTTCAACAAGACATGGTGTCTCAATATGTCAAGATATCCTGCTAACTCCCACAAAATTTCTCACCTCTTGTAAAAAAGTGACACACAAGTGCTTTATTCTTTTTCAGGTTTCCTCAGTTTATGCAAGATATCTCTGCACAAAGTATTTTTTTTCCCTCTTTTCAGGAAAGGGAGGGAAGGAAAGAGAAAGAGGTAGTAGGACTAGAGAAACAGGCTTAGTGATTAAAACAAACAAACAAACTATCTATCTACGGTCTTATTCCAGGAAAAAAAGATCAGTTCGAAAGGGAGACAAATTTCTGATTTATTAATTTTTTAAAAAAAATAAACGTCCAAGCAAACCTACCATATTCTCTATTGGACAAAATAAAGCAATCTCATAATTATTTGTGACTGCAAAATACCTGGTTCCTTTCTCCTAGTTTCATAAGATAAAAAAGGAGCTCTTTATAGGAAAAAAAATGAATTAAGATAAATAGAACTATAAGAAAACTAGGACAATGAAACCTAATGAAGAACATTTCCTTCTTCCCCAAGAGACTGTTCACTGAAAACCTTTAAAAAAATCTAACTTCCAAGAAGAATGCTTCAAAAAGAAACTCCAACACGAAGCTGCAGAACAAAAATTTATTGGCAAATGTGATGCGGTGGAATTTTCTTTTCACCTCTCAGAACCTCCTGGGAATAGTTAGTCATTAGTGAAAGCAATGGTCCCTCTGTTCATTGTCAGTAGGTGTCAGCTGGGGTAAGTATCACACCCACTTGGTATGGAACTGGATCTTGTGTGTATTTTATTCAAAGATCTCATATGTGACCAATGCAGTACTATTAATGCACTTTTAGCCTCTCAGATTGCTGGACATTTTGTCCCCCTTGTTAGAAATGTCTTGACTATGTACTCATGGTATTTTTACACTGTGGAGATGACTTTATACGCCTAAAAAAAGCAGGCTGTGGCTCACAAAACTTATGTCACAATGAATTTGACAGTCTTGGAGGTGCCACTGGACTGTGAAGTGCCATTTGCTGAAATGCTAATTAGCAGGCAAAAAAAATATCAAAAGACTATGATGATATTCAGGAGACTAATAGTCTTTATGGTTAAGATTAACTTCTATTTATAGAAATTCTTGAATATGTTAGATAATTATATCTTGACAGACTTAAATACAGTAACTATTCTTCATCAAGTTATTCGAGCCAGTGATTTTTCACCACATGAAAAATTGTTGCTTGCATGAATTTAGTCCATTCTGCAGAGACAGGGTGCTGTGCTAGTTGTTAATGTTTATGTTACTGGATTATACCATTTTTGCATGACAATGAAAGAGGCACCTGAAAATAAAATCTCCACGAAAATCAAAATGAAACTTTTCTTTTTAGTAGGTGTATGAAAATGAGAAGATTTCCAAAGTGAAAAGTAAACCAGACAGTCATTTTTGCACATGGGTCATTAAAGAGACAACTTGTTCAGCATATGCAGTGCAACTGCTGTCGGCATTGGTTTTCATTTCCATCCTATTGACTCCAAAATGTTGGTTCATGTTGATGAAACTGTTTAGTTCCATTTTCCAGAGGCACAGGCCTAAATCCAGTGTGATCCTTGTGGTAATTGTCAGTACTTTGGGCCCTCTTCCTCTTTCCTCAACTGAAAACCTGCTCCATAGAGTTTCTCAACCCTCTGAATGCAGGTTTTAAGTGGTTTCAGAATAATGGGAGCACTACAGGATGGAAGGAAATGGATGCTTGTCGGATTTGCACTCACAGAAGCTCGAATGCATATTGGCCGTTAACATTTTTGTTTTGAAATAAAAATGAATGTGTATGTGTCTTCAAGTTGCCTGTCAACTTACGGCAGCGCCATGAATTGCACAGGGTTTTCTTAGGCAAGGAACACTCAGAAGTGGTTTTGCCATTTCCTTCCTCTGAAATACAGCCTATGGCACCTGGTATGGTTTTCCATCCAAGTACTACAGAGCTGACCCTGCTCAGTTTCCAAGATCAGAAAGGATCTTGCTTTTAAGGGCATTTAGGCCCTTCTGAATGGTTTCAAAAACATGGCTCTGTAACAGGTAAGAACTGTTTTGCTGCAATACAATCCCACCGGAGCCCAGTTCATATGTATCTGTATATTGCCACTAATTACTCCAGTAACATGGCAAACAACCCCATGCTGCTACCAGAATGCATGCCACACTACTCCACCACCATACTTAAGACCACATCTCCTTGCAACATTCCAAGACAAAAAGGTGACTTGGCCAACAATTCCAGTGCTTTTTGCAGTAGTGCAAAAGGGCTTTCCAGAGTAAGGCTATCACTGCAGGTGTGCATAACACGTTTTAGTCACATAATTTGAAAATATCCCAACCATTCAATTAACCAGAAAAGGAGAAACCATTTACATATTTCAACCATAGCACAGACTTGGACAACAAATAAAGCATGACCGAAGGGAAGAAGATAACAGTAGTGACTTGAGACAGGTAGCAGGTAGGAATTACTTTGAGAAAGAATGGGCTCCTGAATTCTGGGGGTTCTTTCACAATTGCAATATGTCTGAAAAGAAGTGTGAATGGGGTCACAGCTGGAAAGAAAGAAACTGACTGTCTTAGGGATATTTACATTCCTTTGAGGACATTTTAGCTACACTTTAAAAAAAAAAAGAAGCAGCATTTAGCCGCTTTATCGACCAAAAAATATGTCAATAGGACAAAAAATTCAACACAATAAAAACTGACATTTTTAAAAAAAAAATAAAATAAGCCGATTGTGTTGATGATGTTACTCATGTCAAGAGTGGAGAAGGAGTTCAGTTAGGGTACTGTAACATGAATTCACTATCAGACAATGGCATTGGTATCTTTTTGGATGCAGTACCTTTGTGCAGTAACATATACCACCCTGCTATGTTAAGACTGTAACATTAACAAATCAACATTCTTTAAATTAAGTTTGTAACATGAACAACTAAGCTTTCTCTAAATAAAACACAGGTGGATAGAGAATTTTGAACATTTAAAAACAAACAAAATCCTAGAATGAAAAATAAGGCTGTTGAATTTAAAGTTTATGAAACAAAGGAAGTCTTTTTAAAGAATGCATTTTCAAACTGCTTAAAACAGAGAATGGTTATATTGCTTTGAAAAAGAGAGGGAGAGAGAGCACAGGAATTTTTGTCCTCTTTTGCTCCATAACGTTCCCGAACAACAGCTTTCCTTAGAATAAAGTCTGTTTAACCAATCCAACTGCACTTGGTTCTGAGAAACAAAGGCTCCAATGTGTGGGTTCATGTGTGGTTATTGCTTTGTGGCTTGTTGAAGTACCTTCTTGCTTCAACACTGCTGAGGGATACAGAGCAACGTGATGGGTTCTGTCTCCTGTACTCAATGCTGTCTGCTATTGCTTCTTTGATTATCTGTAAAAGGAAAGTAAAATAGCATCAAAACAAGTGCTAAGGAGCAATGCAGTGCAAGCCACAGCTTTCCCCAGTTTCTGTAAGCACCACTAGACTAACTGGATGTGAAGTGGTTGTTTACAAATACTGTTCTTCTAAGCTTGTAAACACCACACAGAAAGGAAATACTCTAACAGAAGGCCACAAGATGCAACTGGTGCTGTTGTTGTTTTAAATTCAGAAAACAGTCAAGAAAACTAGGTGACCTTTCAAACATTCTTGAAGTAAAAGTAGGATTAGCGCATTTTATGTACAGTTTTATTGACAAAAAGAATTCCTACATAACTTAAAAAGATATCTTACCCAAAGCATCTGACTCAGACTCAAATAACTACAATGCAATCACAGGCTTCAAAAACTGACCACCTCTCATAGGCTTTGAAATATTAGATAATATAAACAGTATATACACTGATTGACTAATAATGGAAGTTGATATCACCATGGTTGGCAGTTTCTAGGGAGGGCAGGTATATTACCAGCTGGAGGAGGGGAGACAGGGACCATATACTGACACACACATCTCAGTGCACAGGAATGTGACAGCTCAAATCTCCATTCACTCCGTGCTGCAGTCTTCTACTCTACAGTAATCCCCAGACACTAGTAACAGGAAAAGAGCTATCTTGGAAGCAGTATCAATGGGAAATGAGAGAGTCAGAAGCATCCCTTATCCCAGAACAATCTCAACTGTCTTCATTGCCTTTCCGCTGCTTACCAGCAAAAGGAAAACAGGAATCTCAAAAAGCGTCTCTGGAAGTTGGCAGAAGTTTTTCCCTCTCACATTGCTCTAATGCAGTGGTTCTTAACCTTTTCTTTACCATGGACCCCCTGCAATTTACAGTATTTTGCCAGGGATCCCCAAGACTTAACTCAAGATTTAAATATTTAAATTTAGTTTTAAATATTCAAATACTTATGTACATTTTCAAATATTTATTTATTAAAGGCTTCTGGAGGCTAGGATTCAAATCTCCACTCGGACACTGAATGACCTTGGTCAAGTCACATTCTCTCAGCCACAGAGGAAGGCAAAAGTAAACCCCCTCTGAACAAATCTTGCCAAAAACAAAAACCCTGTCATTGGTTCACCTTAGGTTGCCCTCAGTCAGAAGTGACTTGAAGGCACACAACAACAAAATGCTGCCAACAAGGGGAGGTTCTTTCTAGCCATCATATCTCTCCCCTTTGAGAACTGACTTATGGTGACCCTAAGGCAAACCTACTACCAGAGTTTTCCTGGCAAGACTTGTTGCTTTTGCCTTTCTCTGTGGCTGAAAAAATGTGCTTTGCCGGAGGTAATCCAATGGGTTTCCAGGGCCAAGTGTGGATTCAAACCCTAGTCATCAGGTCATAGTTTGTATGTCTCTTTCATCAGGGATGCAGCAGTAGGGATGTGTGTGCACATACCCAAACTGTTCCCCCATTTACAAATGAGACAGTAATTCAGCACCCACCACTTTCACCTACCACATCTCTCTTGTTGCTGCTGCTGCTGCTGTCGGTGTCCAGCAAGAGGGCTTCACAGACCCCTTGTGACCCCAGGTTAAGAACCACTGCTCTAGTGATTTCCCCCTCAGATCACCATACTCGGGCTGGAATAGTGCTTTCCCTTCTCTTGTCCCAGTGGTCCCTTTTCAGGCCACATGTAAAGGATTGGACCATTGGTTTGTTACAGTGAATGGAGTCTTGTTTCATATAACTCTTCCAGTAAGAACAATCTATTTTATTTTATTTTGAACCATAGTGTGTTTTATTTTGTTTTTGTTTTTGTAAATTCTTCCAGCTTTTTTATGTCTACATCCTCCTTCTGTTTTCTGAAACTGAAGAGGAGGAAGGGTTTCAGATCTAGAATGAGACTTTTCTCATACTGTTCTCATCATACGTTCCCAGACTGAATTAAAGTTCACTTGTTCTTCAGAGAAGTTACATATTCTGGTCCTGATCTAGAGATGTTGGCTAGCTGTGCAAGCAAGTTACATTCAATCTGATCCAGCTTCCATAGTTCCTTCCAGGAGCCTCATGGGTGGGCTTCTAGCTTCCTTTCAAACAACTGTGAGGACTATGGTGCCTTCCAATGTAATCAGACTGCACTTTTCAGCAGATCGAGCCAGGATGGCCAATGGTAGCAGATGAGGGGAATTGCAATGCAAGAATATTTGGAAAGCCACATGTTCTTTATCCCTGGTTTGTAAGGCTACATACATGAAGCTCTAGTTTTTAGATATGCAGTTTCAAAAGAAAGCAATGAAAAGCCACCTCTGAGTATTCCCTGCCTATGAAAATCCTATGAAATTCATGGGATCACCATAAATCATCAGGCAACTTGAAGCCCTATATACACACACTCAATTATTTATCCAAATATAATAAACCTAGCTGGATTTGGAAGTTTGGTACAGTGAGAGAAGATGTGCATGGGAGATACTAAGATTTCATATGAAAATATTATCCATTAACACAAAGAATGAATCTCTTCCTAATGCAGCAAACATTACGACTGTGCTCATTTAAATTTTTGTAACTTTGTACACTTTGGAAATTAATTTGAAATGGAGAATTAAATTTAGCCAGTAGATGGCATGATGTGATCACAGACTAACCATTCAATCCACCTCTGCAGCAAAGCAAAAAAGGATAAAACTTTGTTTAATGGAATTACTAGCAAAAGCACAAAACTTGTTCCAGCTCTAATCTATTAAAGCTCATAATCATGATCTTCCCCAGGATGTTTATGTAGTGAGTCACATCCTTAGCCATAAGACTGGAAGTATACTTAATACTAACCCCATGCAGGTGTTCAGCCTCCTCGTGGGGGAGTTAAAATTGGAGAAGAAACATAAATCATCTTAGAAAAGTTGCTCTTTGACTTAGAGCTCCCAGAATGCTGCAACAAGCATGGTGGCTGAGGGATTCTGAGAGTTATTATCCAAAAAGTAATTTTTCCAATATCATACATGGATGCACATAGAAATCCTCTCTCCAGCATCATCACCCACATCCATTTAATCTCTGGTCTTCCTGTCTCAAGAGGGCAAGCCAACACCTACTCATGGTAATGTGAACAAATCTGCATGCATCTTTAATCAGAGTAACTATTAGAGTAGACACTTCCACAGTCAGCCCTCCACATTTGTGGGTCTCACTTTTGCGGATTTGATTATTCATGGATTATTTGCTGTCACCTCTGCTGCCTTCCTATGCCACTTTTAATAGGGACTGCAAGCCTCACGAGACTAAGAAACTGCAAACGAGGCTAGTAAGTCCCTATTAAAAATGGTGTGAGGCAGCAGTGGAGGTGGCAATAAGTCCCACCAGCCACCCCCTTCTGCCATGTGAGGGAATCCTGATGCCTCAAAGGACTCCATGGTGGGTTGAATATGATGATCATACTCTGTGTGTTAAACATGGTTTGAGAGGGCCTAGAGTTATTCACAGTTTTTTCCACTTTCACAGGGGTCCTGTGCCCCTAACCCTAGCGAATGCGGAGGGATGACTACTTACATTCAGACAAAAATTATTAAAATCGCCACCCCTTCTGTGATTATTATTCAAATCAAGAAAAACTATCTCAAGACAAGAAAAAAAAATAATGTCCCAGGTTTTGATCCTGCGTATAACGTAGATTTTGGAGATCTACAATATGTTTTCTCCATCCTGAAATATTCCTAGGGAACTCTTGGCATTATTAAGGTTCTTTCATTCCCATTCCCCAGGTCAGTTTAAACTAATCCACTATTTCCCAAAATGAAATGTACATTTCCATGGCTGTCTGTTTGTATTACACTGGAACTAGCAAACATGCATAGTGATTTTTTTTTTCAGAACCTGTACTCAACAGAGATCAAGTGAGGGAAAGAGCAAGCCTAGCAACAAAAGAAAATGATCCTAATGCTTCACTAGAGTAATATTGCTAAAGCACTTTAACATTTTGACTATTATTCCTGAATAATAATTAAAAAGGACTCAGTGGAAATTGGTGAAAAATCAATTTCTCAAACGCTGCCTAAATGTGACACATGATCAATGGGAGGAGGAAGAGGAAGAGCACAAAGGATGGGAGAGAGAGAAAAACCCAGGATATTTCATGAAAGAGTTTGGAAGCAAAACCCTGAATACGGAGGTAAAATTAAAACAAAAGGAACTGGAAAGTCTCGATCATTTCAGGGCCTTTCTTCCTTTCTGGATAAGGTCAAGAAATGAAACAATGGACACACTGAGGGAAGAACCGATCTGTGTATCCATCATCCTCTTCGGCTCTCAGGTGAACAAATTCAATCAAGCTGTTAAAATGTTGATAAACTAAAGAATTCAGGGCTAAAAATGTAAAGAACAGTCACAATTTTTTCTTGTCACAGACATCAAGACATCTTAGTGAAATCATGGCAGCCTTCACAAGATTTTTCATCTTTTAGTAAGAAGGAAAAAACCAGTGCTTTTGTCTGTTTGTTTTCAGTAGGCACAATATTTTTGTGTCAAAAAATGTACAAAAGATTACCTTGCAAAAAAATGCAAAGTTTTTGGCATAACAATGTTGGGTTTGTGAAAAAAAAAATCATTTTTACGCAAATGAATTTTTCACCAAAGAAATCCCAAATGTGGAAAATCATGTGGAAAATGTGCCAGAGCTCCTGTAATCTTACCCAGTCTGGAGAAAGAGTTTTTTTTAAAAAAGAAAAAAGTTCTCAAATGCAAGAAGAAAACATGTAGAGATGTTCATCCTCATTCAAGGCCACACTGCTAATGAACTGCACTATTGTTTCATATTGTAGGCACAGCAAACTACCTTTCTGGATGCCATTATGGAACAGTAATGATGAAGCAGGGATGCAGCATTGTTAGAAGAGAGCAAGGTACAGGGAGACAAGCAAAAGAAGCTAGAAATCTAGGTTTGCACACTATATCTGAATACCAGGTCAAAACAATATTCTAAACACATTGCTTTATAGTCAAAGACTGGTTCCCCAACACCTGGGAAGAATGATACAGAGGTGAGAGTTTTGTTCAGCTTTCACATGATATTTGCATGTTCCAAAGTTTTTTGGACAAATTATTCTGCACAGAACTACATGTGAGGATTTGTCTGTGTGCAAAACCCATGTTTTTCACACAAAAAAATGCACAATGCCCCACAAATTCTGTACATTAAAAAGCCAGATGTATTCAAAAAACATTGTAGGTTTTTTTTTCCAGAAGAAAGACAAAAAAATATATTTCATAGACTCACAGAGTTGGTAGACACCACAGGGACCATCCAGTCCAACCCCCTGCCATGCAGGAACACCCATCAAAGCATTCCCAACAGATGGCCATCCAGCCTCTGCTTAAAAACCTCCAAAGGAGGAGACTCCATCACACTCTGAGGCATCATATTCCACTGCTGGACAGCTCTGACCATCAGAAAGTTCTTCCTGAGGTTCAGGTGGAATCTCCTTTCCTGCAGCTTGAATCCATTTGCTCCTTGCCCTAGTTTCTGGAGCAGTGGAAAACAAGCCTGCTCCCTCCTCAACCTGACATCCCTTCAAATATTTAAACACGGCTATCATGTCCCCTCTTAACCTTCTCTTCTGCAGACTAAACATACCCAGCTCCCTAAGCCGTTCTTCATAGGGCATGACTTCCAGACCTTTCACCATTTTGGTCACCCTCCTCTGGACACATTCCAGTTTGTCGATATCGTACCTGAATCGAGGTGCCGAAAACTGGACACAGTATTCCAAACGAGGTCTAACCAAAGCAGAGTAGAGTGGTACCAGTACCTCCCTCGATCTAGACACCATACTCCTATTGATGCAGCCGAGAATTGCATTGGCTTTCTTGGCTGCCGCATCACATTGCTGACTCCTGTTCAGCTTGTGGTCTATTAAGACTCCTAGATCCCTTTCAGATGTACTGTTATCCAGCCACGTATACCCCATCCTATATTTGTGCATTCCATTTTTTCTGCCTAAGTGTAGGACCTTACATTTCTCTCTGTTGAAATTCATTTTGTTAGCTTTGGCCCAGCTCTCCAATCTGTCAAGGTCGTTTTGAATTTTGATCCTGTCCTCTGGCATATTAGCAACCCCTCCCAATTTGGTGTCATCTGCAAATTTGATCAGCATGCCCTCTACTCCTTCAAGTCATTGATGAAGATGTTGAATAGCACTGGGCCCAGGACAGAGCCCTGTGGCACCCCACTATTCACGTCTCTCTAGGATGAAAAGCAGCCATTGGTGAGCACCCTCTGGGTTTGGTCAGTCAACCAATTACAAATCCACCTAATAGTAGCCCTGCCCAGCCCGCATTTCATAAGCTTCTTTGCAAGAATGTCATGAGGAACTTTGTCAAAGGCCTTACTGAAATCAAGATATGCTATGTCTACAGCATTCCCTTCATCTATCAAGCTTGTAACCCTATCATAAAAAGAGATAAGATTAGTCTGGTATGACTTACTTCTGAGAAATCCATGTTGACTTTTAGTGATTACAGCATTGCTTTCTAAGTAATTACAAACTGACTGTTTAATGATCTGCTCCAGGATCTTTCCTGGTATTGATCTCAGGCTGACTGGTCAATAATTATTTGAGTTCTCCTTTTTTCCCTTCTTGAAGATGGGGATGACATTTACCCTCCTCCAGTCTGCTGGGACTTCTCCTGTTCTCCAAAAGTTCTCAAAGATTATTGCAAGTGGTTCAGAAATGATTTCTGCCAGTTCTTTTAATATTCTTGGATGTAATTCATCTGGTCCTGGAGATTTGAATTCATCTAGTTTAGCCAGATATTCCTGTACTACTTCTCTACCTATTCTGTGCTGCATTTCCCCTTCTTCCTCACCTGCTCCCCATCCCATAGGTTGAGTACTTCTATCCTTTTGGGAGAAAACTGAGGCAAAGGTGGTGTTGAATAGTTCTGCCTTCTCTCTACCCACCCACCCCCATTAGTAATTGGCAATCTTCTCCACGCAGGGACCCTATCATTTCTTTGTTTTTCTTTCTGCTGCAGACATATCTAAAAAAAACCCTTTTCATTGTTTTTGATATCTCTGGGAAGCCTGAGTTCATTCTGTGTTTTAGCTTTTCTGACCTTCTCCTGCCTATTCGCTTGAATTCCTCTTGGGTGGTTTCACCATTTTTCCATTTCCTGTACATGTTTCTTTTAACACTTAGCTCAGCTTAGAGTTCTTTAGTCAACCATTCTGGTTTCTTTAGACACCTGCCATTTTTCCCACTTACTGGCACAGTTTTCAACTGTGCCTTCAGTATCTCACTTTCAAGAAACTCCCATCCAAAAATGAACTCTTTTCTCTTTCAGTATTCTTGACCATGGATTTTCAGCAAGCAATTCCCTAAGGTTACAGAAATCAATGTTTTTAAAGTCTAGAATGCGTATCTGCCTAGACTTGGCTTCTCCTTCCCACTAAATGACAAATTCCAATAGAGCATGGTCACTCTCTCCTAAAGATCCCACCACCACCATCTGATCAACAAGGTCATCCCTGTTGGTCAGGATCAGATCTAAAATAGTTGATCCCTTTGTCACCTCTTCCACCTTCTGGACCATGAAATTGACTGCAAGGCAAGCAAGGAACCTGTTGGATCTTGTGGTCTTGGCAGAGTTTGACTGCCAACAAATATCAGGATAGTTGAAATCTCCCATTACTACTGCATCTCTCCTTTTTCGAATGTGTGGTCATCTGCTCCAGGAAGGCCTCATCCAAGTCCTCAGGCTGGCCTGGAGGCCTGTAGCAAACCCCCACAATCACATCCCTAACGTTTCTCGCTCCCTTAATTCTTACCCAGATGCTCTCCACTTAGCTTCCTGGATTTAAGTTATGGATCTCTTCACAGGTGAAAACATCCTTGACATACAAGGCTATTCCTCCTCCTTTCTCGTTTGGTCTATTTCTGCGAAATAGGTTATACCCCCCACCCCCATTCCCACATCCCAAACATGAGACTCATCCCACCAGATTCCAGTGATGCCTATTAAATCATATTTATTTTGTTGTATTAAGAGTTTGAGTTCATCTTATTTCCCATGCTCTGTGCATTAGTGTAAAGACACCACGTGCCCTTCCCAGAAGTCCTGTACTAAAGTTACTTTTCCTCCCACTGTTGCTCTCTAGTACTACTTGGCCTGCTCTATCTATATCATTTTGGCTATTTTTGCAGCACTCACTGAACCCTTGCCCTGAATAATACTGTCTCCCTCCCCAGTCGAACTCAGTTTAAAGACCTCCTGATCCATTTTGTTAGACTATTAGCAAAAACGTTCCGGCTGACAGTTGTGAGGTGCAGGCCATCCCTTGCCAGAAGACCATCTTCATGGAAATTGAGACCGTGATCCAAAAACTCAAATCATTCATGGAGGAACCATCTTCAGAGCCAGTTGTTGACCTCCATATTCTTCTCTCCCTTTGTGGGCCATGTCCTTCTACAGGGAGGAGAGAGGAAATGACAACTTGTGAACCAAGATCCTTCAGCTTCATACCCATAAGCTTCATGATATGGTGAAAGCTGCACCTCAGAGTGTTGTTGGTTCCCACGTGAACCAAAAGGAGGGGGTTATGGTCAGTGGGCTTGACCAATCTCATTAGCCTCTCTGTTACGTCATTGATTTTGGGAGACAGCACACCTCGCAATTGATCCTGTCTGGGTTGCAAATAGTCGGTTCCGTTCCTCTCAGCAAAGAGTCCCCAACCACCAGAACTCTGAAGGTTGTTCGGGGCTACTTAATGAGCAGATTCTTTCACAGCTGCCTGAACATTCTGTTCAAGCTGGGAATGTTGATCCTGCTGCTGTGGGATTTCATTCTGCTGGTGTTGGAGTTCCTGCTGCTGATGTTGGATTTCCTCTTGGTGACGTTCCATTACCTCTTCCTGCTGTTCCACTTCATCATTAATAAGGTTGAGAACTTGGAAGCGATTCTGCAACTCGAGAGTCTCCATCTGGTACCTCACCTTTCTACTCCTCCGTGTCACATTCCTCCAAGCATCCACCTCCCAGTTTCGTGAACTGACTTCGTCTGCTGCTCCTCCGTGTACTCCATCTTCAAAAAGATCCTCTCAGCCCTATTGAAGAATTCCTCACCCTCCCTAAGATTCAAAACCTGGGCCTCCAGCTGTTGAAACTTCTCCAAGAGGGCCACCAGCTTGCATTTGCTGCAGGTGTACCCAACAACGTCTTGTGGCAGGAAAAGAAACATGCCACAGCTGTGGCAGGTGACCGCAGCAGCTCCCTCACCCTCCATACTTGATAATCTTCCACTGTCTCCTCCATGCATAACAGTTTCTATTCCCCATGCATAATAGTTTCTCCAAAGACTTCAGAACATGTGAATACTACTCAAATACCATAGAAACATTCAGTTTTTCACAACATGATGACAGCTACAGAAATTATGCATCTTCACATGCAAGGACAAGATAGTCAAACATTTACATCCTTAACACACATACACACACATCATAATTATAGGCATAAACATACTACACTCCTAAACCCCACACGGTGTCCCTCCTGTAGATTCTGTTGCTTCACTCTGTTATTTGGGAAGTATTCACAGGCTTGCAAGATAGATGGAGTATGGATGATTGAGAAGTATCTTTGTTTATTTTATCCCTGCATGCAAGAACAAATACACCAGTTTTTACCCAGTGTGCAAAAACTGGAGAGTTTGGGGACAATTTTCAAGTACTATTTGTACTTTAGGGAAAGTAAACTGAAGAAAATTCATTTGAACAAACATATAGATGATGATTTTCTTTTTGCAGAAAATCCTACTGTCAGTAAAGAAATGTGCATTTTGTAGAAACATTGATCTCTGCATACACACACACACACACACACATATGCACAGAAAACATGCAGCAAAATGACACATTTTTCCTGTGCAAGAATTTGCAGTTGCACAATCTCCATAAAGTTGTAGAAATTGTATGAAAATTGCACAAATACACAGCTTCCTGTACAGGGGGAAAAAAATAGCATTTTTGCACAGGAATCAAGAGTATTTTGCACACAGTGCATTTTTAATTTTCCTAAAACAGCTTTCTACACATGAATAGCATGGGTATGTTTGATCGTGTGAATCTTCTCAAACCTGGTCCAAACTGGAAGAGTCTTATAGCTAGCTTCATGGTCTCTTCTTTCAGTGGGATATCTTGAACACTGAAAGACCCTCTCTAAGGATGTGAATATTAAGTATTTTTCACAACCCTTTCATGAAGTAATCACTAGCAAAAACAGTTTCAAGCCTGTCAAGCTTTTTTTCTGGCAGGAGAACAAGAGGGCGTTAATTTACATCTATCTCATTCCAAAAATATTCTACTGATCTCCTTTCTCTGTTGAAAAAAAAATCTGTAGTTTCACCATTTTGTCCAGCTAGAATGAGCTTATACATGAGTATATTCATGGAAGTTCTCAAATTCCCAGGTTGGACAACCAACTACAAACAAAGGAAGACACTTGCTGTTATTTTAAAGCAGAAAATGCCTTTCCCTCCTCATCTATCTTTCCAATCTGCTGAAGAAATAATTAAGCTATACCTCGTGCTTCAACATCATTTTTCAAACAGCTACTACATGCATAGCTCAATTCTAGTCTTATTTTAGGATAATGTACTCTCAGAGGATAATTAAGTTCTGGAAAAGTTTGTTTTTTTATCAGATCATTTCTTCTCTGGAGAAGAGCTCCATCTTGTGTGTGTTTTCTGTCTGAGTGTGTGACGATTAAGGAAACCATTGCTCAGTGAAAGAGAGAAAAAGACAGCAAAAAAATATAAGCCTGGGCAAAGAAAAGCTCATTAAACAATGAACAAATGGAGGAACCAAAATAAAATGTTACAGTATCTTGTTCTATATATTGTCCCCTACAGCCGGATACCTTTTTTCTTTCCTCTTTTCAAAGCAGCCCTGCATAGCACAACTGCTACACCGTTGGCCATTAATTGCCAGAAAAGAAGCAAGTGTGTTTCCCTTCAACACAAGGATGGGGAATGAGTTATCACTGGACTAAAAATCCTACGGTGTCTACCCAGCACAGCCAATAGTGAAGAATGTTGGGACTTGTAGTCCTGTAACGCTCATCACTGCCTTTAGCACAACAAGCCACCCAGCACACTGAGGGCTTCTGCCTACACTCTGCAATCAATCCATGGCAGCACTGAAGCAGAAAATATGTGCAATACTCACACTTCTAAGTCAATATTTTTCATACCTAGGGTATCTCATAAGTATGCTGAAATAACCCACTCCTTTAGCGTGGCCTTGTTCTACTAATCTGATGGCTGACAAAGATTACCTATTTTATTCTTAGACAGAGATACTTTTAGTCACTCAGAGTAAATTCAGCAATTCTCTTTTCACATCAGTCACTCTCCACTGAATTAGCAAACTCATGGGATCTCCTTCAGTATTCCAAGCCTGCCCCATGGTTCAAAACAATAAATTCCATGAACTCAATACAGGCAACTCAATTGGATCAAATACAGTTGTAAAGTATCCACTGTATCACATTATTTGGCCGCGTTTTCCTTGCCACACTGAAATGAAATGCAGGGGTAAGGGAAATCAAAAGCATTCATTTAGAAATAAGTAGACTTCAAGGTAGTGTGAGACTGCAATGATAGAAGAGGCATAAGAGCTATTGGGAGCAACCATACATTTACCTCCACCCAGTATCTAAAGCCCTCTTGAATCAAAACAGGTGGTACATTGTACATACATCTAGGTTGTTGAGGGTATTGAATTCCATCAGGTCATGCAGTCTGTTAAACGCTTCATTTGAATATTGGAAGTTAAAGGTAGAGAAGGGTGTGTTGGGATCATCAAAAATATCGAAGTCAGCGAAATCTTTCTCTTCTTGGGTTTCCCTTGGAACACCTGCAAATAGACCACAATAGATATACTACACAACACAGAATACTAAGTGTTATCACTCTGGCCTGTGGGGTTGATTTAGTCTACCGAGCAACTGATCAGAGATGAGAATTCTTCTCTGCTGAAAATCTCTTACCTCCAATCATTAAGTAGATAAAAAAGACTTTCCTTTTTTCTGCCACTTCTCACACTGAAACTTTTCTTTTTAAACCTCCACTGGTATCAATGGAAGTTTTAAAAGCTCGACTGCAGTCTTTCCCAGCCGCTGGGAAGAGTTAACCTTCCCCTCACCAAAGTGTTGCTCCCTTAAACTAAGATCTCCCCCATCAGTAATTTATGTTGTGGGAGGGACACTGGGGGGGGGGGCAAAAATAGATGATTGTGTGAGAGGACCTCTGACTTTGGATTTGGTGTTTATCACAAGTCCCGTGGCAAGCACATGCTCCAAGTGTCCCTGTTACGTTATTCTTAGTATAGGTCCATATAATCTCTTTTCACAATCTTCCTGCTCTAGGAAATAGAGGAAGGATGAAAGAGAAAAGGAAAAAGTTGTCCAGAACATAATACAACTGCTTTACAGCTGTGAGCAAATGATACGTACACTGCTGAGAATAAAAAGAAACATACAAAAGTCTTTGACTGCTTGGTAACAGATCTTTAAACAATATAAGGTCATTTTTCATTTTTTGGGGTTTTCTTTTACTACTGACCTGGTGCTTTGTAGTCTCTAAAGTTGATATTGGCTAAAACAAAGTGAATAATTGTTGGACAATCTATGTCAGAAGCAGGATTCTTGGGTCTGAAGACATAGCACTCCTTTAAACCCTCTCGATCAAACACATATGGGTCTATTTTGGGGAAAGGAAGTTTGTTCATTTTGGCCCATTTTTCAGCGAGTAAAATTTCCTATAAAGAAAACAAAAGCATGCATGTTCACAATAAGCAGATGTCACTGAAAAAGATGTTTGAGGCAACCTGTGAGCTTGTCCAAAATCTTAGATCCTCAGCAGAGTCTCTGTTGTGTTTCCCATCATGCTGTAAGTCTAGGTGGATGGGTTTGTGTGACAGAGCTTTCTCTATAAGAGCACCTTGATTATGTAACTCTCTTCCACGGGATGTCCAGCTGGTTTTGTCCCTTTCGAACATCTGACAGGCAGCCAAGACTGTATTATTTCACATGGCCTTCAAGTCTTTAAAATTAGGGGTGGCTGCTCTGTCTCTTTTAACTATCCGTGATTTTTAGAGCTCTTGGGTGTACAAATGGACACACGCATATGTCCAGTTATAGAATTTAAAGGCCTTTTGTCAGCAAGAGCTTGGCCCATAAAGCTAGCATATAAAGACAGGGATGTGCAGTAGCAACCCCATTTCATTCACAAGCTCAGATACAACTTTTCAACTGCATAGTTAAATTAAAGGAATGTCAGTAGTGATCTTTTCCCTGGAGCAGAACTAAGTTTTACAATGAACCAAGCTGACTTTGCCCTAAATAGAATACAGGGCATCACACTGTGATTGTTGGCCATGACATCACTACTCCTGTAAGTGAAAAACCTCCAAGAGATGCTATTTCCTCCATGGAAACATCCCCGCTCAGATCTTGCAAATTCAGGCTTATTGAGTCAATTCATCTGTAATGTGGTCTTCTTCTTTTCCTGTTCTCTTCAACCTTACTGGGCATTATTGACTTGAGTCATCTCATGATAGGCCCAAGGTATGGCAACCTCAGTTAGTCATTTTGGCTTCTGGTGAGAATTCAGGCTTAATTTGCTGTCAGAGTCATGCTTTTTTAGCAGTCCATTATACCATCTCTTCTAACAAGGTATTGTACCATATAATTACAGTTTACATTTCTTTATTCCTATCAAAAGCACCCAAAGGTGTGGAGCATGGGCAAGACTACACAGAATGTCATTTGGTCATTTGCTACTTATATAAGACTTCCTATTTTGATAAACAAAGTTGAGAATAGAACTATACATAAGAATAAAGTTAATGGTAGATACAGGCTTTCAGCAATTGACTGGCTTCTAAGGAAAGGACTTTGGCCCTTTCCGCACCTTACCTTGATAGCGCGACGAACCAGAGCCCTCACGATATTGCTAATATCGCAAGAGGCTCAGTAGAGGACCCCCTTGCAGTCCGCATACAGCAGGGCATTGGCGAGAGAGCACCAGTCCCCGCCCAGCGGCTTCTCCGCATGTCAGCATCCTGGACCACGCCTAGGTCCCTCCCTGTCCCCGCCCCACCACTGCTGATTGGGCAGTGGTGTTTCTTTTTTTTCTCTTTTTTTTGCCGGCTATCGTGCTAACATTAGCAGGCTGTTTCGTACTATGTTGGTAACGTGCTAACAATAGCGCCGGGTTTTAAAAAAAAAACAGTCGGCCGGACCCCGGGGGCTGCTGTTGTCTCAAGTGTGAGTGGCGACGCAGCCCCGGGGTGGCCTCTCGCAGTGATGTGTCGTGCAGTGTTCCCTGCTGTGATGGAGGCAGCGGCTGGCCTGCTGCTCGGCGGAGCGTCCCCTGGGAGTTGCTGCGTGAGGGACAGGCAGCAGGGACTGCCCACACCCCGCCCACTCCCGGGTCCTTCCCGGAAGCACACAGACGACGGCTCCGCAGGCCCTCTGGTTGCGCGACCAATGCGTGAAAGGGAGGTTATTTTCGCCTTTCAGGCGAAAATAAGAAAATGCGCTATCAGCACTATCTGTGGCCGTGATAGCACCTGGTTCGCCAGAACGTCATGCAGTACGGTAGCTCATGAAGGGGGGAGGGAGTGTGCCTAATACGCTTTAAAAATGCCATGTGAAAAGGGCCTTTGAATGGCTGGATGCTGTATTTTCAAAACTGCTATATTTTAAAAGAGTTTTAACTTAATTGTTTTTTCATATTATAACTGTTTGCTGCTGTTCTAATATTACAGCTGAAATGATTGTTCACTTGTACTGATTTTAAATCATGTTGTGAGCTGCCGTTGTTCCCAGCTTGGGAGAGAGGCATGATACAATAATTTTTTAAAAAAATATTTTTTTTAAAAAATGTAAAAATACAGCCTTATGTCAAGTGGTCAAGTGCACTCCCTTCCCATGATTCAGTAGACCACCGTGATTTCTCTACCCTCCCCACCCATACTTGAATGGCTACAATCTGACATATGCTTTTTGTCTGCTGTTCTTGTTTAGCATTTCCTTTGTGGAAAACTTTTGAAGGAAATGAGACACTAAGGAATGGGAATATCTATGGCAAATTTTAGACCCTGCAATAGACAGATCTCCCTTATTTTTCAACATCTTTATGAAAATAGAAGGGCAACGATGGTCAAGCTGAGGAAATAGTACAGTGATTCTTGCAATTTTTTTCCCTCCAAGATAACTGGAAAAAATGGAAGGAACAGATTTATCAGAAGATAGCTAAACTAACTTTACATACTTTTATCAATCTACTACTGAGATGCAACATTTGGAGATTTTACAGTACAGAAATCCACAATGTTAATTCCTTCATATTAGCTGTTTAGGGAAGCCATCATAGAGCATGTTTTGATTACATCTGTGGAAGATCTTTAAGGTTCCTGGGAGTTTTACTCATTGAAAAAAGGGGTAGATCATTACAAAACAAGATGAAAAAAAAACTTGCTTGCATCATGCAAGTGGTTTCTCTGTAGTGCTGGAAATTACGTAGACACTTGTGGCTTGCTTCCCAGTTTTTACATTCTTTCCATGTTCAACAAGAACCAGGGCGTTAGTCTTAAGCATCTGGTATATGATCTTTGAATCAAGCAGTATCTTAAGATACCACATTTGATCTTTCTGATCCTATCTCTGGTGGTGATAATAGGTTTTTCAAAGAGAATTCCCATCTCCATTTCTGCAAATAAAATAATTGCGTGAAACACACTCATACATTCCTCTGTGCAAGATCAAATGTATACGTAATGCAATCAAGCACATCATGGTGGGGGAAAGCCAGCACTATAGGGGAGAGAAGGAACAGAAGAAGAAAGTATCACCTGAGCTTCAATATACTAGCCACTGTGAACAGAATGTGGCTCAGTTCAGACATGTTTTCTATTTACAGTCATCCTTACACATTCGCTGGCATTAGGGGCACAGGACCCCTCTGAATGTGGAAAAACCATGAACAACTCTAGGCCCTCCCAAACCATATTTAACACACAAAACCACACCAAGGATTCCTTTGAGGCATCACGGTTCCTTCATAAGGCTGAAGTGGGGGGCTGGTGGGGCTTACTGCCACCCTCACTGCTACCTCACACCATTTTTAATAGGGACTGACAAGCCTCATTCTCAGTTTCTCAGTTTCATAAGGCTTGCAGTCGCTATTAAAAATGGCATAGGAAGGCAGCAGAGGTGACAGCAAATAATCCATGAATAATCAAATCCACAAAAGTGAAACCCATAAATGTAGAGGACTGTACTAACAATGGTTCCTGGAAGTACCACCTCAGGTGCGTGCACATGTCTTCCCTCTCTCCTCCCTTGTACTCAAATTGCCCCTCTCCTTTCCATTTTTCACAGATAATCAAAGTGAAGCATTACATCTTCCATAATGATTATCCTAACCATGGTCAGCTGAAACCTATATGCAGTTCTCTTTCTCATCATAGTTGCAGTGGCATTTTGCACTAACCACGATTAGCATTCCCACTTGTGTAGGCATAATGTTGCACCATATAGGTATGAATAAGGAAAGAAAGAAGGGAGAGGATGAAGACTATCGGGATAACCTGTCCTAACCATAACGTAAAGATCAGGAACATTATGTTTGGACTGAGTTTATTATTCATTTTCATTATGCCTCCTTTGTAACACACGAAATGCCAAAAGCGCATTTAAAATAGAGGTAAAAATAAGAACATGAATGACGTTCACTTCTCCAGCCAAAACAGGATAAAGAGGTCTTAATGTGTGATCTGCCATTTTTGAGCTCACTTTAAGCTTTAAGCATTTATCGATAGTGAAAAAAGATGTCAGTACTTATCTATAGTGATGAATTTATCTATAATGAAAAACTGATAGCAGCACAAGCAAACAAAGCAAGGTCTATTTTAGTAGATGACATACCTCTTCCCCACTGAAGCTAAAAGTGTTCAGCACGGGCAAGTAATCTCCCCTTTTTTACATCATGCCTTTATTCAGTGCGATATCTTTCTGCAGCAGGAATATAAAGTTTTGAACTCACCACTTAATGGATAACATTCTTTTTGACAACTCACCTTAAAGGGAGGACTGGAATCACTAGGACGTGCAGAAAAATCAAATGAGATTATAAGGTCAACCCCTCGTTGTGGTCTTAAGATAAGGGGATAAGGCAGGTTAAAAGTCAGTCCACTATCCACAACGTGAATTTTTTTGCTCTTTACGTCCAAAGGCTCGTATATTCTTTCAAACTCATCAGGATCTAATAACAGTGAGGCAAATGGTGTTGTTTTTGTTAATAAACAGTATCAAACTGACTTTCTCATACAACAATCCTAAAAAAACACTTTAAAATCTCATTTAACTAATTTCCATGTAGGTAAATCACTGTTTAATATTAAGCAATTGTTATAATGAATTCTGTGTCATTATCACCATGGGTCCCATTCGGTACTTATAGGTTGGTTCATGTCTAACTCATCTGTCATAATTGAAAAAAGAAACTTTGACTGACATGCACAGTCCCCGCACACAGTTTTAAATAGTGACTTACAGTTACTACTACAAATGGTTCTGGGAAAACATCTTCCAATTCAGGGTGATACGTGAAGGGGAAAAGAATAGGAGAAGTACGTCACTGACCTCTCAGGTGGAAGCATTAAAACAATTTTTTAAGCAGTCACTGTTTAAAATGCCCTGTCCAAACTGCCACCTCCCACCACCACCCAACACCACGCCTGTGAAAGAACAAGTTCCTCCACTTTTGTTTGCCACTGACAGATTTTCTTAGCAATCTGGGAACAACTGATTCAACACAGACCTAGCAAAAAAAATTTCTTTTCTCCCCTAACATTTAAACAAAAATTCCACATTGTTTGCAGTATGCTTCCAAACAAGGCTTGCAAAGGAGGATAAAACTGATTTGCAATTTTTATTTTTTATTTATTTATTTGGTAAGCAATTGATTGCTAGTTTGGTTGTTGAGCAAATGGTGGTTTACATGAACTGAGAGTAATGGAGAAGAGGGCAGAAGACAGACGTACAGGAACACAAGGATTTTCATATGATAATAAGCTATGCCTTGGTGTTAAATATGCTTTATTTGTTTTAATATCATGTAATAAGCCAGGATTATAAACTACGATCAATTAACTAGTTTGTTAACTGACTGCGTTCCCCAGTTTAGATAGAACAGGTAATACAAACCCAAAATTATGTCCCAAAGCAAAACATGAGGGAATAAAGATAGGAACAACTTTCCCCTAGAAGCTCATATTTTGCTTCATACCTTACAATTTATGAGGTACGAAGCATATATAATTTATGAAATGATAATCTGGACTAGACCACTATTTTTCAATATACACCAAGCAGTTAAAATATATTTAAGATTCATTTAAGGAACTACACAGTGCTTTAAAAAAAACAGCTAATGCAGCATTCTTAAGAGATAAACAGGGATTTTCTTAGAAGACTAACTAGAAGAAATCTGTGAGTACACAGAAGCCCTGTACAAAAGTGCTCTGAGTCTGTTACTCTATTAACTATTTTCTTCCACATTGAGGCAGAATTCACCTCACCTAATAAACCTGATGGTTTATGTCATCTGCAAAGCTTCTCTGGAAGAAGCACTGTTAGGAATGGGCCACTTTAATGGAAAACGTGGAATGCATGAAGAGATGCAAATCTGTGTTCTATTTTAGAATTACTAATTTGGCATGGAAGACCATATTTGGTGAAGATTATTTCAGTATGGCCTTGTTTATTTCCAGATGCTTCCTTTCACAAGAAGCAGCTTACATGTATATAAGACATTTGCCAGCAACATTCTTTACTATTCTCACCAAGGACAGTGAAACCAAGAAACAAAGACTATGACCAAATATAATTTTTAATGTTTCATTGCTTTCTTTTATCTCAGTGGTGTTTTACGTCAATGGCGCAAACAGGTAAGAATCTTATTCTGCTATTCTGTTTTATATAAACAGAATAGCTCTGGATGGCCTTCACCTCTGAGGCCTGACTTTTTTCCCACACAACGCCCCTTAAAATGACACTATGTCATGACTCAGAATCATTCTGAGAAAATAAAGATACTTATCACTGGTTGGTGAGTCTTGTTGGGAGTTACTGTTACCCTGACTTCTGGGGGCCCCTTGGGGGACACTGTGATTTGCTCCAACATGCAAAAGTTGGGGAAATTAGTAGAGCACTGGCTGTAGCCAAATAAGGGGCAGGGTAACCCAGCAGGATCTTTTACCCAAACAAAAAGCCAAACAATCGTACCAATAACTGGATTTTATTAATAAATGTGTTCTCACTCTCACACACCAATGCACTCACTCACTCATGCACACAAGGTCTACTGAGAAAGGAAAGAGGTGAAAATTGATAGGGGATTCAGTGGAGAGGGTGTAAAAGCGGTGATACTGCACCTATCCTGAAGTCTTCAGTCCGAGAGGTGGCGAGAAGAATGGAGCTCAGCGAAGAGAAGTGGCTGAGGGGATCACTCGACTAACAGAGTGCCGGTCTGCTAGCATGCCAGGGAGTTCTCCAAAGAGACCCTCAAAAACTGGGACTACTTATAGGGCAGAATGTATCTTGAGGGCAGGCCCTCTCCCGGGAAGAACAATGGCCAAAATAGAGGGAGAAATGCCCCACAATAGTAATTTGGCAGTTTGCATGATTGGTTCATGCAGATAGACCTTGCAGTGTAGGTTTTACTAACATCGGAGTTGCTCAACCTGGGGAAAACCCAATAATCCCCTCAAGTTGGCTATTTGTGGCTGAAGACTCTTTGTCCGTGCAGACGTGTTTAGCGTGAGGTCTCCTAGGGGAACATGACTGGGGATTTTCCTGGCCTGACCTATTTTCGGTCGTTCGACCTCTTTGTCTACGTAACCATTTAGGCAACCTTTCTGGCATGGCAAGCATATTTGATATCAAATTTATATTCCTCAAGATAGGGTATGCCAGTGGGGTAACATTACAGTTTCCTAGGTGTTAGCCCTTTGGGGGAATTCTATGAAAGCCAAAACTGTTAAGAATCAGCCTTCTTTTAGCAGAGCTGCAGAAAAAAGCATGCCCAAATTTCTGTGTGGATTCCCTAAACTGAAACTGACTGAGAAAGCAAAACAAGGCAGGCAATTTCAGGTTACAAACTTAGAAAAGTTGACTAATGGTTTTTATATTTACATATGCATTGGGGAACTGACATTCTAACTAGCTAATGAATAGATGAGGTAAGGTAGTAGCTTCATTCTTAACTCAGCATCTTCTTGATGGAGATGTAAAGCATGGTCAGAGAGAAGGAAGAAGAAGAAAAAAATGGAGAGCAGAAGAGAAAGAGATCTGAGAAGTGGGGTTCTTTTATAAGACCAATGATCCTAGGAACTATCCTGGATCACACGATCTGGTCATCTGAACACCAACGTTATTTTATGATCATGCATTTAAATGACACAAGGGCAAATGGTGAGGCTTTAGGTGGGAAGAGAAAAGACTTTGGCATGCAAAAGGAAAAAAAAACTTATGCTATCTAAGCCCCGTTTGCCCTAAAACAAGATGATGGGCGTACAGAGAATGCTAGAAATTTTCCAACAAGTCTCAGCAGCCTCCTGTTGCTATTAACTGCCATCAAGTCAACTTTGACTTATGGCAACCCTGTGAATGAGGGACTTCCAAGACTTGGTCATCTTTTGCAGACTCAGGGCTGTGGCTTCTTTGACTGAATCTATCCATCTGTAAAGTGGTCTTCCTCTTTTCCTACTGCTGTCCCTCTTTCTTAGGGATTGGCATGTCTATCAAGCTTTTCCAATCTGTAGGTCATTATTTTGTTTTCCATATTTCTTCACAGATTTTAGTTAGAGCTAAAGTAGATTCTTTCTCTGTAGCCTGAAACTGCTCTCTTGTTATGCCATTTGTTCCTGGTGATTTATTTCTCCCAAGTGCCCTGAGTGCAAGCTTCCACTTCACTCTCTGAAATCAGATTCTCATCTTCAAATTGCTCTTCCTTGAATGAATCTATCATCCTTTCATCTCTTTTGTATAGATGTTCCATGCACTGTTTCCACCATCTCCCTGTTTGGCCATGGAAATCTTGGGTGCATCCCCCACACTCAGTTCCAGAAAACCCTGTGATAGGTTCATCTTAGTGTTGGGGGGGGGGCTAAACTGCAAACCCCAGGATTCCATAGGATGTTGCAAGTGGAATAATAGCACTATCACAGGCTAGTGCAGAAATGGCCAGAAATGACTTGAAGACAAACAATAACAATAACATGTATTGTGTTCCCTTGCTGGTCACAGAGCACTCCCACACTTGATTTAATTTTCCCTTTGATTTCTTTCATCTTGTGGAAGAGGTCTCTTGTTCTTCCTTTTTTGCTGTCACCTTATTAATTCTCTGCATTGAATAGTAGTTCTCCTTTTCCTGCTGCACAAGTTGAATAATTGCATTCATTCTGTCACATTTTACTTTTGCTTCTCATCTGTCCTTCATGGCTTGAGGAATTTAATCTGTCATCCACTGAGGCTTCTCTTTCTTTTCGACAGCAGACAATGTCTTTTTGCATTCCTCCCTGGCAGTGTCCCTGGCTTCAGTCTGAGTTCTTCTGGCTCCCAGTGAATCAGGCTTAATAGCGAAAATCTATTTTTACATCTTTGGGATGTTCTTCAGGTTGTATTCTGGCACAATGGTTGGTTTAGTGTTCTTCTTGATTTTACTCTCAGTTTTTTAAGTTAGCAGTTTTGGTCTGTGCCACAATCTGGTCCTGTTGGCCTCAAAAAATTAAATCAGACATTCTCCTGTTTCGTTTCTTGATCCTATGCTATTTTTTCTACAACCTTTGATTCTGCTCTATTTCCTATTTTTGCATTCCAAGCACCTACAATTAACAAGATATCCTGCTCTGGTGTGTGATCAATTTCCTCCTGGACTACAGCACAAAATCTTTCAGTTTCTAGCAAATTTGTGCATGTTTTTCAGACGTGTGTGTGTGAGAGAGATTTTTTTTCTATGAAGGAAAATTTAAACCTGTGTTTCATTGCCCTTGAGCATTCATAAATGAACTCTTTGGCTTCTGTAAAAGGAACTAGCTGTAAATCTCCGTAAGGCATCTTTCCACTTCTGTCTCTGATGTCACCAGTGTCTCTGCTTGGTCCTTCCTAGACAATTTCTAGTTAAAAAGTCTTGCTAAAAATCAAGTTTTCAGCAGGACAATGGGTTATTTCTCATACAAGTACTCACACTAGCTTCTCTGCATCAAAATGTCATGAGACTTTTCTTTCTTGCCTAATACTTTACATTGTATAAGACGAAAAAGTACCCCACAGGAAAATACAACAAAAAAATGCATATACCTGTTGTAAGGGGTTTTTTTCCCCCTACTTAAAAACAAAACAAAAGAAAAAGAACATCTGTACATGGTGCATGGCTAAAACTTTGTTTAAAACTCTTAAGTGTTCACAGTGTTGAAAAATGCTCAACTTCTAAGTCTAATTCTGAGAAATTCTGCAGCAAAACATAACTCTGGTGTAAAGGCCCCCTCTGGAAGGATGAGTATTAAAAAGAGCTGGACAACTTTGTGGAGAATAGGGTTATCAGTAGATATTAGTAATTATTCATGAGCAAAGTGGATGTTTGCTTGTGAAACTTGGGGTTTTACCAACAGATTTAAAAAGGACAATTTAAAATCTAAAGTTGTCATTCCTTATTTTTTCCCCCTACCTTTTTCATTACCCTAGTTTTTCCTTCTGTTGGTAAATATTAGCAATAGGTAATTATAAACAGTGATGAGTAGTTAAAATATTTAGCAGAGCACAGATGGAGATGATGAGACAGCTACTTGAAAGAGGCCTTTCCACTAACAAATGCTTTTTGAGATGTTCCTGTTTTATTCAAGCTTTTAAAACACTTAAGTTCAGTTTACAGTTTCATGATGACACATAATTCCATCTTACCTAATGACTTGTAGAAGAAGAGGATAATTGTTGTGAGGGGAATAAATAAAAGCCAGGGTGTGAACAAGGTAATAATCCAGCACTTCAGAGCTAATAAACTACACACCTGCATTGCTTATTTTTCTATTGAAATTGCAGTGATTTTGGTTTTAAAAAGCTTACTGGTAAATATTAACCAAAAATCCCATATTTACTGTTAAAGTCTGCATTTCTAGCTTCTAACCACCTCAGTGTAGTGAACTAAAACTAAGTAACATTATATTGAATCTGTCATTCTTTATAAGAAGAATTATTCCTATCTTGACATAAAAATTCAGCTTCTCATCCATTTTTCTCCTCATTCATAGCTCAATTCAATACAGAGATTTCTCACAAAGTTGCTTCCAAAGAAGTAGATGAAAAGGCATGTAGGAAACATGTGGCATATTTCAGAAGTGCTCCAAAATGAAACATCATATAAACAAGTATCACTCAAGGAAAGAAATGTGCACTCTTTTTCAATGGGAAATTACAGGGCCTTTTGACACAGTTATACAGGAAGCAGAACTGATGGTGCAATAAGGCAATGAGGGGCCCTGCTCCTGCTTCAAAAAGACAGAAGCCAGAAAAGTAAGATTTATTAAAGAGCAACAATATATTCGGATAAAGATTCCTTCATCAATCAGAGATTAGAAACTCCCAAGAGTCTTAAGTGTTTTTCAGACAATTGAAAACATGGTATTGGAATTTAGTGTTATCAAAAGTGAAAATCATGACTCTAAACTGGTGAGAGAGAAATGTCTAATAGATGTCGTTGGACTCCTACTTGTCATCCGCCATGCTGGCTTTGGCTGAGGGACAGGGAGTCCAACAAGAGCTTAAGATTTTGCATCCTAGCAGCAGACTACTAAGCATTCTGATAAATGTTTCCCTTGGATATACGAACCCTATTATAGGTATTCTAGCCAAATTAAGACTGTGGCTGTATCATACTTGGAAACAAGAACTACTCACAACAAGGCTTAAGTGAAAGTGCAGAAAGAAAGGTACATGGAATTGGACTGCATTTAACATGCACACTTCACATGGTCTGCCTCTCTTGTTCTGAGAGGACCAGCTGAAAAAGGTGTGCTACTAACCTGCCACAGCAGTATCCATTTCGTCTTCCTCCACAGACTCTTGAGAGAGGAGACAAGCCAAAGGGGAAAGCGGGTAACACGTGTTGAGATTTAAGCCCAACATGAAATTGTGTACTTTGCCTGCACGGCCTTCTCGGGTGGTGAAAAGGGCACTGTCACCCACCAGAGCCATAAACATGCGCTGAACCCAGCTTTCCTGGCTGGTCTGTTCATGCACTTTGTCAGCATCAGGGTTTTCTGTGCCTGTATAAGGATGACGAGCAGAAAGAGCATGAGAACATAAGAGAATATGGAGAGACAGACATTAATGATTTAATAAAAATACCGCCATGCAGGTTGTTCGGATTCTGGCAGCTGTAGTACAAAAATGTAACTTGGTCTACTACCACTAAAACCACCTGGATCAAGATAAAAATTAACCTCTAACTTGCTCTGTATTCCTTACTCCATAAGAGGAAACAAGTTAATGCTCTCCCTGGCATTATGCAGATTTAGAATTGTAGAGAAATATCATTTTCATAGACACAGGAGTCCATATACCTTTGAAACCACAATACACCACAAAAAAGATACAAACTCTTCCGTGAGACTTATCCTTAATTAATGCCTTCCCTGAAAAACAAGGGCCAAAACCTCATTTTTTAAAAATTAGTCCAAATCAGGATGACCACCTGCACTGACTGACTGTTAAACTTTTTTTTTATAATCATTTTATTCAAATTCACATATAAAACAAACAATTATAACTGTCAGCTTAATTGAAATATTTCTGATCTTCCACACTGATCTAGATTTCATTATCAAGATTTCTTAACATGCTTATAATATTGTACTACATTTTACTGCTAATATTACTTGTTGATTCTTGCATTTCCATCTCCATATTCCCGCTTCATGATATATATCCTGTAGCCCCCTCATAATTTATCCTAAACCATGAATTACAGATTTCCATCTGACAGTACCCAGCAATTACCCGTTACAATTTGCCATTCTTTTTGTATCTCATTGTCTGATTTCCCTTTTAATCTCTGAGAGACCATGTCTGCATTTTTGTTTTCAATAAGTGTACTCCACCATTGTTCTATAGTGGGTATTTGCTGAGTTTTCCACAACTTTGCATATTCAATACGAGCTGTTGTTATCATGTACAGTAATATTCTCCAATACTTCTTTATACCAGTATCTTCTAATATATCAGTCATATTTAACAAATACAATTCCGGTATCTTAGCAAACTGAACTTTCATTAATGCACAAATTTTGTTATGTACTTCACTCCAGTATTTCTTAGCTTTTGGACATGTCCGCCACATGTGGTATATCATACCGACCTCTTTCTGACATTTCCAACAGAGTTCAACTGACTGTTAAACTTTTGACCATCACAAAACCTTCTCCATGGATTTCCATGTGACTGCTTCCATCATTTCTCAATGATGTAAAGGACACATGTATGTGTTCCTGACATGGTGGGGGAAAAGAAACATCATACACAGGAACAAAAAAGGGTTTTGCCAAAGTATAGCTGAGACTGAGTAGGGAACCAGAAATTCCCTGATTCAGATTACACCTCTACCATAAACTCACTACCTGTGCTTAGGAAAACAAGTTTCAGCTTCACCTGCCATTTGCAATGTGGGTTTAATCATTCTGACATGCCTTTCAAGTTGTTATAAAAAGAGCTGGGGAATTTGTGGTCCTCCAGATATTTTTCAAGTCCACCCAAGGTAGCCATCATAGCTAATGGTGAAGGATGCTGGAAGATGAATTTGAACATTTGGAAGGCTGCATGTTCCTCACCCCTGTTTTAAGGCTTACAAAGCATTAATGTATGAGAAACACTTTATAATACTTTAAGGTACATATTAGCTACAATATTTCAATATGATGAAAAAATAATTCAAGCTATTTATTTTTTTTAAAAACTAATCCAAAAAGGCTATTACCAAATCACTAAAAAGGTATCTGTTAAACTCACTACTTCTAATTAACACATAACATTATTTTCCCCTTTTTGTTATTTATGTCTTGCATTTCTTTTATTGGTGGGATACATCAACAGAAATATTTTGTAGGAAATGTCATGCTCCGTGACGTGGCTTACCTTTTGGCCCATGTGACTCATCATCACTGTCTGAGTCATTGCTCACTAGATGCTGCAACCTGATATTTTCTGTGAATAAACATGAAGAAAGGCTTTAATGCCTTAAATGGTTGAGTAGGGATAGAAACACAATAGCAGTTACAAAAGACATTGAAGTTGGGCGCAGGGAAGGAAATCTCTTCTCAAACACAGCCACTCTCCACACACCTATCCATACAAATTAAGAACTCATCCCAGTGAACACTAAGTGCACATTCATCATCGGAGCATAATGGCCACACACAATGATGGGAATGAAAAGAATCAGCTCATATATACACACAACATCTTTTGCACATGCATTTGATATAGAGAGAGACCAGTATACACTCACCTACAGAACTGTCTCAATGGAAGCAACAACAGTGCCATACTCACAGAATTGCAAGTTAACTTCAGATTACACTATTTATCATTTAACTCCAAAGCCATAAAACTCAACAAATCAGTAAGGTAAAACGCAAAAGGCAGTCAAAGTTTTATGCCACTGGAATTATAGTAGACATTGGTCCCTACTGAAACAGACTGACAGGGCTTTCTTTCTCCCTTCTTCCTGCCAGTCCATTTAAATTGTTCAGATTATTTTTATCAAAACCAAAGGAATGCCTTTTTTAAAAAACATAGTGACTTTTCTTCAGCCAGTTGATTTCATTCAGAAGAAGGCATAGTAGGGTTGGCAACTATCAGGGGGTTAGGGTGGCCTCCCAGGAGATTCTGTACTTCCCCCTCGCATTGTTTACCCCATGAAAAAATAAAAAATAATTTTGCCCCAAATGACCTCTAGCAGTTTAAGTTGGTAGATCAAGGTCATCCTGTTTTGCACTTTGGCAGGTTGTTTCCTGTTTCACTCGAGATCAAACAACAAGATCTGGATCAAGGCCATGTGCACTTAGTTTTGAATTAGAAGAAAACAGAGGAGCATGTTATATATTTAATATATCACATAGCGTGATCTCCTGGAAGACTTTTCAAGATAGGACTAAGAAGAATACAATTAATTTCTCCAATTCACAAGTAAAGCTATTAGTATGCAAAAATTCCTATCCCAGTCACTTCCTGAATCCTCCCCTTTGCTGAACCCCCTCAAACATATATGTGAGAACCACATCCAGGCCCAATTCTATACTGCCTCTGTAATGTGGTTACTGCCACAAAACCACTCTCTTATGGCTGGTTTCTACATTATTACTGTAAGGTAGTAAAAGATCCTCACACATGGATAGGCCGCACTCTACAAGTCCTCTGGCCGTTCACAAGGGCTGCTGATAGAAGAAGGGACTTACACAACATGGATCACCAAGATAACAGGCAGCTTTCACAGCTCACCTTGGGACTCAACCGTGGAGAATGGTTTTGCAGTGGTAACCATGCCCTTGAGGTAGCATCAAGGCTGAAAGCAACAGTAGCAGGGAGGAATCCAGGAACAGCCAAAATTTTGCTGCTCCTTTGCACATCAGCACCCCCTTTGGTTAAGGACAATATAATGAATTTGTACGAGGATTTGATTCAAGTTTAACATCCTGCTTTTCAAAATGATATTAATCCAAAACTTCCTATTTCAGATGTAATGGTGAACTTTGGATTAAAATGAAACAGCTGAAATTGGTGTGTGGAAGTAAGAGGGCCAGGGAAAGTACGTTTAGCCCCTGGAATTCACTCCTAGCTTTCTAAATCTTTTTTAAAAAAACCCAAGACAAATGTTGAAAATAGGTTATTGCTTTTCATCCACATTAAAAGCTCAGATTTGTGTATGCGTTTTTTAAAATGGCTTATTGTATAAGGCTTATAGATAACTCTTCAAATTTTAGTCATTTTAATATACTTATGTAAGTAAAAACAGATGAGCAAAGAAACAAGTCAAAGACTTGCTTCTTTGCTTTAAAGCATCATTACAACTGTGTTGCAACCAAAGTAGGTTTTTTTTCCCTTTTAATTCATGCATAGACATTTAACTGAGACAGTTCTGCATTCCAGAAAACAAACACATAGTTTAAATGTACATTTGGGTACTATGACTTCTACAAAAGTCATGTCCTTGTGCAAGTTACATCTCAGTTCATGTTTATATGGATTGGTAGCAAGGTTATGACATGGAACATTTACAAACTTTAGTTCTTAGCTGTACATTTACACTATTCAAAATGTTGTATTTATTAACACCATATAGTAAAGACAAAGCAACAGACATTTAAGAGAGGCGATGGAATGAGAACAAGATGAAAGAAACCACCTAAAAAGGAAACAAAGCCACATAATGTGGTTTTAAATGCCTCACCCACAGTCTTCCTCAAGAGTTACTCACACCTAGGTTCACTGAAGCCATGGACTTAACTGTGCTTATTTATTGGATTTCAGCAAACAGAGATATGATTTCAGTACCTTCAAAATAATTTAAATTATAGACTGCAGAAAAATGAGCCACAATGTATAATTGAGTGATGAAATAACATAGTCATGGAAACCACTGAAAGCCAAAGTAGCTTTATTACTATTTTTAAGGTATCTTCAGAGTGATTGTTACCAAACAGTAGTTAAACTAAACATACGTAAGTTTATAGGAAAACTCAACTAGAAGGAAACACAAGAGGCAAACAAAAAGGCTATTGTCAACTTAACACTTATAATGTAAGGATGAGGACAGCATGAGGACAACTTATAATGTAAGGATAGAGAATTGCATGCCAGGGAACTGGACAGAGCAGCATGTCCCTGTTGATTCTCCTGGACCTCTCAGTGGCTTTTACCATCAACCATTATATCTTTCTGAGTCACTTTTCTGGGACTGTGTTTGAAAGTCCTGACATCAGGGGTGCTCCCAAAGAGACACCATTCCTGTTATCTCTCCCTCGGTGGGGGAACTCCCCCCCCCCGGGAAAAGGAACAGAATGGTACCTTTCCTTTTTGCCTAGGCAGGGACTTCTCCCCACCCAGGCACTTGCTAGAGCACTCCTTTCATCCCCCTCACTTTCCTATGCTCTGGCAGCAGTTAGCATGTTTGCTGATGTATAAGACGCACTACATTTTCAGAAGGCATTTTTTGGGGGGAAAAAGTGTGTCTTATATACCAGCAAATATGGTAGTGCCTGGCAACTGTAACAGACAGCATGAGGACAAAAACAAAGCTTAATCCTGACAAGACAGAGGTGCTCCTGGTCAGTCGAAAGACAGATTGCAGTTTTGAGGTACTCAGCTCTGAGCCTGGAAGGCCAGGTTTCAGCAGTGACCAGGAGTGCATTTGCACAGCTAAAGCTTGTGTACCTACTGCACTCATTCCTGGAGAAGTCAGATCTGGCCACAGTGGAAGATAACTTGGTTCCATCCTGTTTGGATTACTGTAATGCAGTCTATGTAGAGCTCCCTTTGAAAAGAGCTCAGAAACTTCAGTTGGCCCAAAGAGCTGTTGCCAGATTGTTACATGGGGTTGGCTCCAGGATGAACATACCCCTCTTGCTGCAACAGCTCATTTGGCTGCTGTTCCATTTCCAGGCACAATTCAAACTGCTGGTTTTGACCCATAAAGCCCTACATAGCTTAGGTCCAGGTTACCTGATGGATCATATCTCCCTTTATGAGCCCCTCAGAGCTCTATGATCTGAAGAAATCTAAAGTTACCCTGTCCCACCACCTTCTCAGGCATGTTTGATGGGAACAAGGGAGAGGGCCTTCTCAGTGGTTGCTCCCAGAATTTAAAACTCCCCCCTAGGGAGGCCAGGGTGGCTTCATCCTTGCTCTCCTTCCATCAGCAAGTCACAATATTTTTATGCCATCAGGGTTTCAAAAACTGGCTGGGGTGGGGTTTTAATGCTGTGTGGTGCTGTTTATTGCCTTTTAATGAATTTAAACATTTTACTATTTAATATTTTAACTTTTTAATATAAATTGTTTGATCACTTTTTAAATAATTCTTATATTTATACTTTTATTAATGACTTTGTATCGTTTTAGTCTGTATTGTTTTTAAATATGTTGTTAACTGCACTGAGTCCCATTATTGGGATAAAGGTGTGATGTAAATGAATAAAATAAATACGAAATAAATGAAATAAAATCCAAACTATACATTGTGGTTATACCTTTATTAAGCCAAAGAAAAGCCAAAGTTCATTACATAAGCTTTTAAAGCTCACTGGCTTTTTCCTCAAGCAAACTTGTTAAAAGTCACACAGAAAAATAAAACTGACAGTGTCAGAGTCTTGCATCTTATCTGAGATATTTGTTTAAGATGACATTAAAGATGGTCTGGAGGAAAGGTTGATGCAGGTTAGAGGCCCCACCCTTTCTTGGCCATGTAGGGGCAGAGGACAAAGGCAGTAAAAGTCAGGTGATAAAATTTCCATCTCCATTAGCAGCGCTAAAGTAATGCCATTTGTGATTTAGGCCATTTCTCGAGTGAGAGGCTCATATGGTGCATATATGGTGATCCTTTTAGCGCTAAATAAAGACATTTTTATTTTCTCATGCCTCTCTTTATTTTTTTAAAATTTTTTCAACTGTTACTACTGCTTACCCATGGTTACATACTGTTTTTATTCTGTTTCAGATTTTATTCTGTTTCAGATATATATATTCTTGTACCATCATACCAAGGCCACAAGTAGAATATTTCTTTCATGTTTATCCTTTACTCTCTCTGTTTTTTTAGATGGGCAGCTAAAAGCTTCCGTTTCAACAAGGGTTACAATACTACCTTTCTAGCAGCCAAAACATTTAGTATCAAAGTGCTTGAAAACCAGGCAAGCAAACAAACAAGCAAGCAAAATAAAACACACACTACCAACAAAGAGTGAGCAGAAATGACAGCTGTGTACACAAATCTCCTGAAATCTAGCAGCATTTCTTGCAAGCTAAAAATTGCAATACCTAGTTCCTCTTCCATTGTGGGCCCTTTATTTTGAGAATTGGAAACTCCAAGGACTCTGTTGAATAATATAGCAAACGCACTTCCCCAGACACCTGAAAAACATTGAAAACATTGTTATGATGAATTACAGTATTTCTTAACTGGAAAACATCTAACTTGAACCCAGAAAGCCAGGTCGAGAGCATCTGGGTAAGAATTAAGGGAGCGAGAAACAATAGGGATATTCTGGTGAGGGTTTACTACAGACCTCCAGCCCAGACTGAGGACCTTGATGACGCCTTCCTCAACCAAATGACCGCGCATTCAAAAAGGAGAGATACAGTAATAATAGGAGATTTCAATTACCCGGATATATGTTGGCAGTCAAACTCTGCCAAGACAGCAAGGTCCAGCAAGTTTCTTGCTTGTCTTGCAGACAATTTCATAGTCCAGAAGGTGGAAGAGGCCACAAGGGGATCAAATATTCTAGATCTGATCCTGACCAATAGGGATGACCTTGTTAATGAGGTAGAAGTGGTTGGATCTTTAGGGGGGAGTGACCATGCCCTATTGGAATTTGGCATTCAGTGGGAAGGAGAAGATAAGTGTAGCCAGACACTCATCTTAGATTTTAAAAAAGCGGACTTCTGTAAACTTAAGGAGCTGCTGGCTGAAATTCCGTGGTCAGGAATAGTGAAAGAGAAAGGAGTTCAGGAGGCATGGGAGTTCCTTAAAAGGGAGATACTGAAGGTACAGTCTAAAACTGTGCCAATAAGGAGGAAAAATGGAAGGCATCTGAAGAAACCAGAATGGTTGACTAAAGAACTCTCAGCTGAGCTAAGCGTTAAGAGAAACGTGTACAGGAAATGGAAGAGGGGGGAAACCACCAAAGAAGAATTTAAGCAAGTAGCCAGGAAATGTAGAGAGGAAGTCAGAAAGGCTAAAGCACAGAACGAACTTAGGCTGGCCAGAGACATTAAACACAATAAAAAGGGCTGTTTTAAATATGTCCGCAGCAAAAGGAAAAAGAAGGAGACGATAGGGTCACTGCATAGAGAAGATGGTGAATTACTAACAGGGGGAAGAGAAAAGGCAGAACTACTTAACACCTTCTTTGCCTCAGTTTTTTCCCAGAAGGATACAAGCACTCAACCTGGCGGTTGGGGAGCAGGGGAGAAAGCAGGGAAAATGTAGCACATAATGGGTAGAGAGGTGGTACAGGAATACTTGGCCACACTGAATGAATTCAAGTCTCCAGGACCAGATGAATTGCATCCTAGGATACTAAAAGAACTGGCAGAGGTCATTTCGGAACCGCTTGCTATAATCTTTCAGAAATCTTGGAGGACAGGAGAAGTTCCAGCAGACTGGAAGAGGGCAAATGTTGTCCCCATCTTCAAGAAGGGAAAAAAAGAGGACCCAAATAATTATCGCCCAGTCAGCCTGACGTCAGTACCCGGAAAGATCCTGGAGCAGATCATTAAGCAGTCAGTTTCTAATCACTTAGAAAGCAACGCGGTAATCACGAGAAGTCAACATGGATTTCTCAAAAATAAGTCATGCCAGACTAATCTTATCTCTTTTTATGATAGAGTTACTAGCTTGATAGATGAAGGGAATGCTGTGGATGTAGCATATCTTGATTTCAGTAAGGCCTTTGACAAAGTTCCACATGACATTCTTGCAAAGAAGCTAGTAAAATGTGGGCTGGACAGAGCTACTGTCAGGTGGATCTGCAACTGGTTGACTGACCGTTCCCAGAGGGTGCTCACCAATGGCTGCTTTTCATCCTGGAGAGAAGTGACTAGCGGGGTGCCACAGGGTTCTGTCCTGGGCCCAGTGCTGTTCAATATTTTCATCAATGACTTGGATGAAGGAATAGAGGGCATGCTCATCAAATTTGCAGATGACACCAAATTGGGAGGGGTTGCTAATACGCCAGAGGACAGGATCAAAATTCAGAATGACCTGGACAGATTGGAGAGCTGGGCCAAGGCTAACAAAATGAAATTCAACAGAGAGAAGTGTAAGGTCCTACACTTAGGTAGAAAAAATGGAATGCAGAAATATAGGATGGGGGACACGTGGCTGGATGGCAGTACGTGTGAAAGGGATCTAGGAGTCTTAATAGACCACAAGCTGAACATGAGTCAGCAATGTGATGCGGCAGCCAAGAAAGCCAATGCAATTCTCGGCTGCATCAATAGGAGTATGGTGTCTAGATCGAGGGAGGTACTGGTACCACTCTACTCTGCTTTGGTTAGACCTCATCTTGAATACTGTGTCCAGTTCTGGGCACCCCAATTCAAGAAGGACATGGTCAAGCTGGAGCAGGTCCAGAGGAGGGCGACCAAAATGGTGAAGGGCCTGGAAGCCAAGCCCTATGAGGATAGACTTAGAGAGCTGGGTATGTTCAGTCTGCAGAAGAGAAGGTTAAGAGGGGACATGATAGCTCTGTTTAAATATTTGAAGGGATGCCATGTAGAGGAGGGAGAGGGCTTGTTTTCTGCTGCTCCAGAGACCAGGACAAGGAGCAATGGATTCAAGCTGCAGGAAAGGAGATTCCACCTGAACCTCAGGAAGAACTTCCTGACAGTCAGGGCTGTCCGGCAGTGGAATATGCTGCCTCGGAGTGTGGTGGAGTCTCCTTCTTTGGAGGTTTTTAAGCAGAGGCTGGATGGCCATCTGTCGGGAGTGCTTTGAGAGTGTTCCTGCATGGCAGGGGGTTGGACTGGATGGCCCGTGTGGTCTCTTCCAACTCTACATTTCTATGATTCTATGATTCTAAAGCGCTACAGAAGATCTTACGAATGGGATGAATAGGAGATGCAATGGTCAGGAGGTTGGAGAAACTAACTACATGCTTCAAGAATCAGAGTTCAAACCTTACACTGGACAGAATCCTTCTGTTGACCCAGCTGCAATATCAGACTTCATCCACTGGACTAGAGAAGCTAAAAGCCATTCACACATGGTGTTAGCCTTCCCTCTGGTTGCATACTGCAGCTCATAAAAGCAGAGTTTTGTAATCAACCACGTGATCCAAGGCATTCTTTTATCTCTACAAAATACTTCCAGGAATAACATAAACAACTAGCCATAACTCTGACATTCATTAAACTCATAGGCTGTCCTATAGCAAATTTCAAGTAATCTAGCATTCATATCTCAGCTGAGTGGTCACTAGTAAGCCAGCTTAAGCCTTAATTATTGCTCTCTTCTCCTAAATGGTTATAAGAATCATTTTTTTTTTCATGAGGATTAGTAAGCTAACGTATGTAAAGTTCTTTGACTAGTAAGAAACACAACAGACAAAAAGTTCTTAATTATTAGACTATATTCTATACTATGTAGCATTTGGCCATATTACTTTTAGAAATACAAGTAATGTCATGTTGTTGTATCTCCTAGACATGTAGAGATCTGTGGAAGTAGGGCGAACATGAGGGGCTGAGTAGAAATGCTGAGAGTAAAAGAGATCCGTGGGGATGTAAGTACGAATTAGTGTAGACTGGTGTGTTAAGAGACCAAATGGTCAGAATTGTTTATTGGCTGGGGCAATAAATAACAATTGGCCAGGTAGGTAAATAATATTTGGTTTTGTACTTAGATGATAGCAATCAGAGGGTAATTTAAGAGGATTAGTCTGGGAAGTGCAGCAGGAGAGTTGAGAATTATAATACCAAAGGCCTAGGAAGGATTTCTAAAGATCAAAATGGCTGTAAATAGGAGTTGCCCTAACCAAACAAAAACCCATTTGGCAATTATTGGAAGGGGGGAGGAAACCTGAAAGAACCACCAATAAGCATCAGGAAGGGATGCTGATGGATTAATGTATTTTGCTATATAATACAACCCCTGAAGCATGGTTTTAACTCCAGTGTTACTGATCTGTTGTGTTTCCAATAAACAACATGAAAATCATTTGTGTGTCTTCCTGAGCAACACAGAGTAGCAGTACTTGGTAAGTACTATTTTAATCACGGTAACAAGGGAGGCAACAGCTAGTGACTGGAAGACTACATTAATCCTTCATAGGACTTTGAAGGGTTAAACCTCACATCCTGCCCTCATCCTGAAATTTTTTAAATTTCCTGTTCACTTCCCTTTTTTTTTTTTAAAAAAAAGGACTTTCCTGGGCTTAAAATTGCCTAGGGGGCTCAAGGATGGTGAATGGGTCCCCATACTTTCTAAGCAGTCATGGGGCACTCTTTAGTTTTAGTCAAAAGTACTTTTAGTCAAAAGTAGTTTTAGAAAATGAAATAAAATTGGGGAATCCATTTTCCCACCCCTCACGTAAATATTCAGTAGAAAATGGTAGAAAGTCCTGCTTCACATACTTTTGTACTATTTATTTTCTGACATAATTCAATCAGTTACTTACCCATTAAGAAATGCAAGGGATTCTCTTTATATTTTTTCACTACTGTTCCCATAAAAAATTTGCTGCCAAACAAATCAGGAGTCATGAAGGTCCCATACTTAGCCATTCCAATTTCATAGGGACTGAATTCCACCCAATCTGTAAAGAACAAGCACTCATTACTACAGATGTTCTATGCTAGTTATCACAGAACACAAACCAACATATGGATCTGTCTGTTTCACATTCTAACACATTTATTTAAAAAGAAAAATCTCAAGTTCTTTCCATCAAATATTTGAAAGAATAGCTAAACTTTGGAAAGTTCTTATTAAAATAAAGGAACCAAACAAAATTATTATTTAGCTCTTGTTGGAACAGAATATTGCTGCAGACAAAATAAGAAATATTAGCAGACAGAATAAGAAATACAGATCCACCACATAGCCACACTTTGCCATGGGGGGGAAGTGCTTCTTGGCATCCAGAAGGGTTTGCTTTGCCCTCATAGAAACTGTTGATGAAATTAGAGACTGTCGATGAAGTTAGGCATATAAACTATAATTTACATTCTCACTGAAAAAAAAGCATACTACTCAAGAAACCCCACTGAGGAAAAGGAGAACAGCTGCAATTTTTTTTTTTTTTGTACTGCGGGACTCCATTTTCTTAACCAGTTTGGGGGGCAGAAAATGTTTTTCTTGTACAAAACCTAGCATTTTACACACTGTACACTGATTCTTGGAGGGAAAAATGCTTCCTGTTTTTGTGTAAATATGAAATTTGCCAAGATATGTAAATTGTGCAAACTCATTTTCTGCTAAGAAAAACCATTTTCAAATTTCTGTAAAAGTTGTATATGAATAAATTTTCTGGAAATTTTCCAAAACAGCAAATAATGTACTGCAGGAAAACTCCAGATTCTCCTAGAGCAGGAAGAAAATCTCTGAAATTATTTTTTTGTTGCATAAGGAATAAGAGAAGATTTGCATCCCTAGTGCTGATATAAATGTTATTTAAAGATATTTTTATATTGCCTTCCAGACCACAGGGCTCACAACAATTAAAAGCATTTAAAGCTGTACAAAGATGTTAAAAAAAACTTTAAAACATTTAAAAATATTTCTCATTAACCTTTAAAAAGAGTCTAAAAACAATCCTTAAATAAAATTTGAAAGCAAGTAATACTCCTTAGTCTCTAATATCAATAGTGAAAATGTATTGCCTCAACCCAACGTGAGATCCTAAAGATGCAGTGTACTCATAACTTAGCTTACTCAAAACTTAGGGTTCAGCCAAGCCCTATTCCCCAAAGGGCATTTATAGGGAGAGATTATCAAGACTGGTTTATTATCCTACAAGCAGAAAAAAAAATGGAGACATAGGGAACCACCTTAATCAAAGTTTGCGCAGTACAGATATTATGTTTGACTTTGTTGAATACAAATCACGGCATGCAAATTCACTTCAAAGCAGCACTTCATATCCTAATCTGAACCAATGTGAAGATACAACGCTTAAGCATAGTTAAGGAAAACAAACTAAGGTCAAGAACAATTTTGTGATTGTGTAAGGCATGATTGCTGATTACAGGGCATGTTACTGTAGCATAAGTCTTTGTCCTTCCAGTTTCCTGGGGTTTCTGTAGCTTTTAGAAATAGTCTTAATTCACTTTTAAACCAATCGGTTTGTGCGATCACAGAATACACTCATATTTTAGCTAGGTCCTTGCTTTCGGTAGGCAGGCAGATATTATTTTCTCATTCATTCCCCACCTCCCTACAGTTTCTGCTTTCAGCCTTTCATTATTAATCGAGGGGAATTTTCTAGCAACCTATGAGTAAAAATATGCCACCCACACAGAATGAGATTAAACCTAAACACGCACAAATGAAAATGCAGATACCAGTAATACTGAGAAGTAGCAAAATGAATATAATTAAACCACACACAAACAAGTCTAAATATAGCTCTTTAGTTTACAGCGCTGCTGCAGGAGATGTCACTATAAAGACAGAGCGTGTGTTTTCAATTAACAGTTCATGCATTTCATGTAAATATCTGTGCTTCCACAAAAAAAAAAAATAATAAAAAATAACCTTAGTTATGTCTGAGCATTAACTAAAAGTTGCCGGCATGAGCGACATTCACTTGGGAAAAAAATGCTATGAATAATGGGACCTTAAAAAAAATACTCAGTTGTGAATCTTGTTAGCTCTGACAATAATCCTGAGCCATTGCTTTGTCAAAGAAACTGCATTTCAGATTATTAAGAAACAAGGAATACAACTAGTCTGAAAATTCAGAAAACAAACAGCTGTTTTCTTTAAGACATGCTGCTGATTTTGAGACACAAAGATGTGTAGAAAAAAAACCTGATCTATCGACCAGAGCTGAGAAGAACAAAATACAGCATTCATTTAAATGGCTGAGTACTGTTAATCACACAAATACAAGGTTCTGCTTTGTGCTAATATAAGTAGTGTGGCTGTGTATGTGTGTGCATTGTTAAGTACTATTAATCTGTAAGAACTGAGAAACACAGGATCAAGTTGTTTGTAGGGCCAGTGTGCCATCACATCTGAAGCTGACCAGGCCCTGAAATCAGCAATAGAGGGCCTGCTGATGTGCATTCTAGATTTATTAATCTGGCAGGTACACCAGACAGGGCCTTTTATGTAGTGGTGCCATCCTTATAGAATGACCTACGGTAGATTGTGCATGTGGTTTGTCCCTGCATACAGGCCTTAAAGATCAGGTACTGGAACCTCAAATACGAGGAGGGAATTTCTTACATATTTCTATCAATTTGATGCCTGTATAAAGGGAATTTTCAAATGCAGGACTGGCAAGTACTATCAGTCTCAGGTTACTATGGTTTAAAGAAGAAAAGGAGGTAGAGGAGGAGGAGAAAAGAACAGAAATACAGTCAGCCCTCCACATTTGCAGGTTTCACTTTTGTGGATTTGATTATTCATGGATTATTTGCTGTCTGCTGCCTCTCTATGCCATTTTTAATAGGGACTCCAAGCCTTATGAGACTGACAAACTGTGAACAAGGCTTGTAAGTCCCTATTAAAAGTGGTGTGGGGCACCAGTACAGATGGCAGTAAGCCCCACCAGCCACCCTCTTCTGCCTTGTGAAGAAACCCTGATACCTCACAGGAATCCATGGTGGGTTGAATATGGTGATCATATTTTTGTGTGTGTGTTAAATGTGATTTGGGAGGGCTTAGAGTTATTCATAGTTTTTTCCATGGGGGTCCTGCGCCCCTAACCTTGCAAACATGGACGGATGACTGTAGTTAAGTTGTAACATACCTTAATCAGAAGTTTCAAGAACGGTGTGAATATTAACATAACATAGCTTAAACCAGCTGACTTAAGTAATTGTGGCGGGGGGTGGGGAACCTACCTGCAAACATCAATTCTGATACATCAGGTTTAACATGAAGGCATGTAAAAAGTGGCAGAGCAGACTGTGCCTTGTTCACTTTCTCTTTCATGGCAGACAAAGACGTATCCATTCTCTACAAAGAAATTAAGAGCAAAAGCAGTGTAAAATCCAGAGTTAAGAGATTCAGTTATTACTTGAAAGTTCTGTAAAACTATTCAAGAAGACCAAAAGAGAAAGGAATTTCCTACAGAAGAACTGTGAACTTTCCATGTTAGTCAAAGGATAAACTAAGCAACGCAAACTATCTCCTCTTTCACAGACTTGGCCAAGAATTTTGAAGGGATGTAGGATGAGGCCGGGAATGGTCTCAGAGCTTGGAAGAAATTTTTAAAAAATATTTAGTTAGTTACCGTTTTGAAAAAGCAACTCTACTTTCCTGTTTTATACGTCAGTTGATTTTCAGTGTTAGTTGGCCCCAAATAAATGCGTAAATGAAATTTTGTGTGAAAGAGGAAAAATTGTGGTATATCTGATGGCAGTTCTTGCTATCGCATAGTCCATAATCTTGTTTCAAAAAAGGAAGAAAAAAAGGAAACAAGTTGACAACAGAAGTAGGTCCTGTCATCACAAAGCCACAACTATTCAATGATGCAAAATAGGTGTGGGGTTTTTTTGTTTTCTTTTGTTTTTAATGTCAAGACCATTACAGGATGCAGTGATTGCACAATACTACTTGTCCTTCTGTCCAAGGCTAATACAACTTCCATGCTTATTTAAATAGAAACTTACATTTTGAATAAGTGTTTCTCCAATCAACATTCCAAAGATATCTGTAAATGTAACAGGCTGCCCAGACCTCTTCTTTTTCCATAATGCTTCAATGTATCGCTTCACTTTCTGAGGAGTAAGTAACTTCAGTGGGTTATGACTGACACTATTTCTCAACTCTTCATTTATCTCTTTTGGTCCTTTTACTGGAAAATCTGGGTGAGAATACAATGTTGACATGTACCTGTAAATAAACAAAGCTTTTCAGTAGACAAAAACAGGTTCCAAAGATATTCTGAAACAGCAACATATAAAACTATCTGTATTTTAGATATCAATCAACAACTCTTTTAGGTCACTTTAGTCTTTAAGATGCCTTGTTCTTGTTAAGACTGTCCACCCGCTGTAGTTTTTAATCTGCCTTATTCCAAATAAGATTACCTGCCCAGCAACTCCAGTATCGCATATTCTGGCAATACTTTAGTAAGGTCTCAGATAGAGGTTTTCCCAATCACTTGCCCCTTGCATCTTTTAAATGCCAGGAATGATGCCTTCTGTGTTTAGAGTGGGTGCGCTGCCATTGAGCTACATATGCCCCCCTCCCACTTAAGTAAAAATGGATTACAGACAAATGTTGGTCCTACAGATACCCAAGGGATCTGAAATAACATCATCAAGGTGGCACGTATCTACCATACCATGACTGTTGCAAAAACATACTGGAACTAAATAGTTTTGTAAGGCTTATAGATGATGATTTTTTTTTTTTATTGCAGGCATGCTTGTCAGTTTAAACCCTTTTGTGTGATGTTGTTGTCCTGTGATACAATATCTTTGCTTTCATTCTCTGCCTTGAGCTTTGAAAAAGAATAAATAGATCTAATGTGTAGTGATGTCATCATACTCCAAGTTGTTCTGATAACTAGTCCCAGTTTTCTCCCATTGCCGATGTCACAACCAATGGGCCAGGGGAGTTTGGGAGCACAATGATACATTGTTAGATTTTTGTTTTACTACAGAACCCAGAAACTATTATGTTTTTGTTCTACCCCACAGAACACAGAAAGGGGTACATCAGCATATACTAAATTATCTGCAAGACTCAATCAACCTAGCAATCTCATGACATGTTGGCTAAAAGAGTAAATGTAGGTTGAGGCAAGAGGGATGGTTAACTATTATTCATCATGGCACAAAACGATGAAAGGAAAATAAGACATGCTGATGGTACACCTGCACCAAGTGCAAGCTGGTGAACTTCTTGGAGGAGAAGGTTCGCCAGCTGGAGGCACGAGTTTCTAATCTTCATCTTATTAGGGAAGGGGAGGAGTTTTTGGATAGGGCAGAGAAGACCTTCCTGAAGACCCAATGCGCAGGGGAGCTGCCCAATCAGGAAGTCAGCACAATGGGCCAAGAAACGGATGCTTGGAGGAATGTCACACGGAGGAGTAGGAGGACCAGGAAGGAAACAGAGACTCTCAACCTACACAATCGCTTCAAAGTTCTTGGCCTGATGAACGACGAGGAGCACCAGGAGGAGGGAACAGAACGTCAACAAGAAGGAATCCAACATCGGCAACAGGAACTAGATCAACAGTCCCAGCCTCAACAGAGTGTCCAGCCAGTCCTGGAAGAACCTACTCGTCGAGGAGCCCCGGACAAGCCTCAGAGGAGGCGAGTTCTGGTTGTTGGGGACTCCTTGCTCAGAGGAACTGAACCAGCAATTTGCAAACCCGACAAGTTCAATCGAGAAGTCTGCTGTCTTCCTGGGGCCAAGATCAACCACATAACAGAGAGGCTAACCAGGCTGGTCAAGCCCACTGACCATAAGCCCCTCATTGTGGTTCATGTCGGAACCAATGACACTGCGAGGCGCAGCTTTTACCACATCGCAAAGGACTACGAGCTTATGGGGACAAAGCTTAAGGACCTTGGTGCGCAGGTGGTCATTTCATCTCTCCTCCCTGTTCAAGGATATGGTGCACAAAGGGAAAGGGCAATAGCAGAGGTCAACAACTGGCTCCGCACATGGTGCCGCCAGCAACGGTTTGGGTTTTTGGAACACGGTCTGAATTTCCATGAACGTGGGCTTCTGGCAAGGGATGGGCTGCACCTCACGAAACTTGGCAAGAATGTTTTTGCAAACAGTCTTGCACGGAGGATTAAGAGGTCTTTAAACTAAGTTCTGCTGGGGAGGGAGACAATATTATTCAGGGCAAAGACACGGCGAGTGCAGGGGGGAAAGGCCCAAATTATATTGACCAAGTAGTACAAGCGTCCAGTGGTGGGAGGAGTAGAAACTATAGTACAGGACTTGCAGGAAGGGCCCGGGGATTTAAGTGTCTCTACACTAACGCGCAGAGTATGGGAAACAAGCAAGATGAACTTGAACTCCTAGTACAACAAAATAAATACGATTTGATAGGCATCACTGAGACCTGGTGGGATGAGTCTCATGATTGGAATGTAGGAATAGAGGGGTATAGCCTATTTTGTAAAAATAGACCAAACAAGAAAGGAGGAGGAGTAGCCTTGTATGTCAAGGATGTTTTCACCTGTGAAGAGATCCATGACTTGAACCCAGAAAGCCAGGTCGAGAGCATCTGGGTAAAAATTAAGGGAGCGAGAAACAATAGGGATATTCTGGTGGGGGTTTACTACAGACCTCCAGCCCAGACTGAGGACCTTGATGATGCCTTCCTCAACCAAATGACCACGCATTCAAAAAGGAGAGATACAGTAATAATAGGAGATTTCAATTACCCGGATATATGTTGGCAGTCAAACTCTGCCAACACAGCAAGGTCCAGCAAGTTTCTTGCTTGTCTTGCAGACAATTTCATGGTCCAGAAGGTGGAAGAGGCCACAAGAGGATCAAATATTCTAGATCTGATCCTGACCAATAGGGATGACCTTGTTAATGAGGTAGAAGTGGTTGGATCTTTAGGGGGGAGTGACCATGCCCTATTGGAATTTGGCATTCAGTGGGAAGGAGAAGATAAGTGTAGCCAGACACTCATCTTAGATTTTAAAAAAGCGGACTTCTGTAAACTTAAGGAGCTGCTGGCTGAAATTCCGTGGTCAGGAATAGTGAAAGAGAAAGGAGTTCAGGAGGCATGGGAGTTCCTTAAAAGGGAGATACTGAAGGCACAGTCTAAAACTGTGCCAATAAGGAGGAAAAATGGAAGGCATCTGAAGAAACCAGAATGGTTGACTAAAGAACTCTCAGCTGAGCTAAGTGTTAAGAGAAACGTGTACAGGAAATGGAAGAGGGGGGAAACCACCAAAGAAGAATTTAAGCAAGTAGCCAGGAAATGTAGGGAGGAGGTCAGAAAGGCTAAAGCACAGAACGAACTTAGGCTGGCCAGAGACATTAAACACAATAAAAAGGGCTTTTTTAAATATGTCTGCAGCAAAAGGAAAAAGAAAGAGGCGATAGGGTCGCTGCGCAGAGAAGATGGCGAATTACTAACAAGGGGAAGAGAAAAGGCAGAACTACTTAACACCTTCTTTGCCTCAGTTTTTTCCCAGAAGGATACAAGCACTCAACCTGGTGGTTGGGGAGCAGGTGAGGAAGCAGGGGAAATGCGGCACATAATAGGTAGAGAGGTGGTACAAGAATACCTGGCCACACTGGATGAATTCAAGTCTCCAGGGCCAGATGAATTGCATCCTAGGATATTAAAAGAACTGGCAGAGGTCATTTCGGAACCGCTTGCTATAATCTTTGAGAAATCTTGGAGGACAGGAGAAGTTCCAGCAGACTGGAAGAGGGCAAATGTTGTCCCCATCTTCAAGAAGGGAAAAAAAGAGGACCCAAATAATTATCGCCCAGTCAGCCTGACGTCTGTACCCGGAAAGATCCTGGAGCAGATCATTAAGCAGTCAGTTTCTAATCACTTAGAAAGCAATGCGGTAATCACGAGAAGTCAACATGGATTTCTCAAAAATAAGTCATGCCAGACTAATCTGATCTCTTTTTATGATAGAGTTACTAGCTTGATAGATGAAGGGAATGCTGTGGATGTAGCATATCTTGATTTCAGTAAGGCCTTTGACAAAGTTCCACATGACATTCTTGCAAAGAAGCTAGTAAAATGTGGGCTGGACAGAGCTACTGACAGGTGGATCTGTAACTGGTTGACTGACCGTTCCCAAAGGGTGCTCACCAATGGCTGCTTTTCATCCTGGAGAAAAGTGACTAGCGGGGTGCCACAGGGTTCTGTCCTGGGCCCAGTGCTGTTCAATATTTTCATCAATGACTTGGATGAAGGAATAGAGGGCATGCTCATCAAATTTGCAGATGACACCAAATTGGGAGGGGTTGCTAATACGCCAGAGGACAGGATCAAAATTCAAAATGACCTGGACAGATTGGAGAGCTGGGCCAAGGCTAACAAAATGAAATTCAACAGAGAGAAGTGTAAGGTCCTACACTTAGGTAGAAAAAATGGAATGCTGAAATATAGGATGGGGGACACGTGGCTGGATGGCAGTACATGTGAAAGGGATCTAGGAGTCTTAATAGACCACAAGCTGAACATGAGTCAGCAATGTGATGCGGCAGCCAAGAAAGCCAATGCAATTCTCGGCTGCATCAATAGGAGTATGGTGTCTCGATCGAGGGAGGTACTGGTACCACTCTACTCTGCTTTGGTTAGACCTCATCTTGAATACTGTGTCCAGTTCTGGGCACCCCAATTCAAGAAGGACATGGTCAAGCTAGAGCAGGTCCAGAGGAGGGCGACCAAAATGGTGAAGGGCCTGGAAGCCAAGCCCTATGAGGATAGACTTAGAGAGCTGGGTATGTTTAGTCTGCAGAAGAGAAGGTTAAGAGGGGACATGATAGCTCTGTTTAAATATTTGAAGGGATGCCATGTAGAGGAGGGAGAGGGCTTGTTTTCTGCCGCTCCAGAGACCAGGACAAGGAGCAATGGATTCAAGCTGCAGGAAAGGAGATTCCACCTGAACCTCAGGAAGAACTTCCTGACAGTCAGGGCTGTCCGGCAGTGGAATATGCTGCCTCGGAGTGTGGTGGAGTCTCCTTCTTTGGAGGTTTTTAAGCAGAGGCTGGATGGCCATCTGCCGGGAGTGCTTTGAGAGTGTTCCTGCATGGCAGGGGGTTGGACTGGATGGCCCGTGTGGTCTCTTCCAACTCTACATTTCTATGATTCTATGATTCTATGATGTATTTTGCACCACCTAAAACAGTCAAATAAGATGCCAAATAGAATATCCACAGTTATTCAAAGGGCCTAATACTGTCGATGGGTCCTGATCCAACTGCATGCTTACAAATAAGTTACACCAAAAAAAATCTTATGGCCCCAAGTCTGTCTGAGCATCCTCATTCACTTCAAATGCAACAGGGTCCAGATATACATTGCCACATAAATGTCAGTGTGCTACCAATTCCACATTTGCTATCTTATCAACAGCACATGCAGAGCTCTCTTGTTGAATCAGAATGATGATTTCCATTATAAAATCCCATTAAATAATTAGGAATGCTTGCCTTTAAACTACTTTGCAGTTTGAATGCACTACTATAATTAAATGACAAAGAACAGTTAAATCTCAGGTACTATGTAAAAGCCTGATTGTTGCACAAGCAACAAATACAGTTTATCTTTATAGAAAGTTCCACATTCAGAAATCATTCTGCATCTTTGTCCAGTTCTCAGTCCGAATTGCTTTGCCAGAAAGGGAAAGAGCTAACCTCATGGCAAACTAATGCCCAGCAGTCAGTCACTCACATGCAAAAATTGAGCTTGCTCTTATGCTTGACTGTAAATATTGGCAATAATTACGTGTGATACAAAAGAAAGGGGAGGTCTAAGACTTCCAAATTTACACCTGTACTACCACTCTTGCTGTTTAGAATGGATTAAGGAATGGATTAAGTTGGATGAAGATAAGCTGTTGAAGTTGGAGGGGGAAGAATTGGTATTTGGGTGGCATGCCTACTTAGGATATAATAAAGATAGAATACATAGTGAATTTAATAACTATTACATAAGAAAATCACTATTGAAGATCTGTAAAAAATATAGAATGAGATTATATCCTAAAACTCCTCTGTGGCTTTCACCTCATGAAGCTTGTTAAAAAAAGAAAATATATTTTATGGAAGATGGATAACATTCAAAGATTTGACAAAGATAAATAGGGATGAAGTGGAGTACAAAACACAGGGTGAACTCAGTGAAGATGGGTTAAAATGTCACTGGCTGCTTCATAGGCAATTAAAAGAAAAGGGGAAGATTGAGAAGAATTTGAATGGTTTTCAAACTGAAAGAACAGAATTTGACCAGATAATATTTGAAGATAAATTGAAACTGAACTCTAAAATATATAAATTGCTTCTCATGTGGGAGACTGAGGAGGAAATTATCAAAGAATCTATGATTCAGTGGGCACGAAATGTAGGCCACCCAACTGAATATGGAAAATGGGGAAAAAAATTGGAAAAAGGGTATAGGGTATACTGCCAATCAAAATATAAAAGAAAATGTTTATAAAATGTATCTAAGACGGTATTTACCTCCTGATAAACTGGCAAGAATGTATAAAAACGTTGACAATAAATGCTGGAAATGTAAAGACAAAAAAGGAACATTCTACCATATGTGGTGGAATTGTCCCAAAGCTAGAAGATATTGGAAAACAATTCATTTGGAGACAGAGAAAATTCTGGATATAAAATTACAAATGGAACCAGAATTATATTTGTTGGGTATGATAGAGGAGAAAAATGAAAAAGAAAATATGGGAAACTGTTATTTTATATAACCACTGCGGCTGGAATTATATATGCCAAGAATTGGAAATAACCTGATATACCTAACGAAGAAGACTGGTTAATTAAACTCTTAGATATGGCTGTAACTGATAAATGCCTTAGTAAGAGGAACATTATTGGGACCATTTATAAAAACATGCGATCCTTTAATACATTATTTAAGAAACAGATGGGGAAACCTAGCGGTAGAGAGTTTTACAGATTAAAATTGGACTTAAATTGAAAACACTATATAGTTATATTCTTTAAGAAATTCGAGTGAATAATTAAATGATTTGGTATACTTGAGTTTATATGGAACCAAAGGAAGATATCTATTTATGGATAAAGATTAGACTACTTTATATATAAGATAAATTTGAAACAAAAACCTGTCGAACTGTTAAACATTTGGATATCTTGTTCTGCGATACAACGACACTTTGTATATTATATTTTTTCTTTTTTTTTCTTCTTTTTGGAGTATAGATATGTCCTATTTTATTATATAAAATCTGTTAATAATTTTTTTAAAAAAACTGGCATTAATTAAACAGCATATATAAAATCAGCAACGTCCTAAAGACTTGAGTAAATGCAGTAACATCTATAGGTAAGAAAATACATCAGCAAAGTTCTTATTTACTGAAGTAACATATGTTCATAAAGTGATTCAGAAAATAACAGAAACAAATATGTAGATAATTAAAATCGCAAGCAGTTTACCCAGTCTAACATGAAATGAACAGGTCATAAATAGAAAGTAGTAGGTGAGGTGGGATCCCATCTGGGGGGGAGATGGGGGGATAGTTAGAGACATCTACATCCCTCACTGCTGGTTTGTTTACAGAAAAAACACAGCAGAGGGCTTCAAATTTCCAATGATTTAGAGCTGCTCTCATGAGTTTGCTAAGTATTCCAGTTGGATAAAGCTCAATTCCTGGGACTATAGATAGAATTCTGAGCTCCTTAGGGTCTCTAGTACTTGTTTTCTTTTGCTTCTGCTGTCCAACCTCCTATTTTCCTGTCATTCCACATGGCCCTTCCTCCTCTTCACAGACTTCCCTCCTATAGAAAGCATGATAGCACAATTCTATACAGGACACTCCTAGACATCATTCCGGCTGTTCTCTGGCTGCATGGGTTAATCTTTTTCTCCCCTGAACATGCTAAGTAGAAGAGCCAGTGTACACCCTGCGATTATTCATATGTTACAATTCTGCATGGGTTGCAGCACCTCAAACTATAGAAGGGAGATCACTGCATCCCTGAAAGCAATGCCATGTTATCACTTACCGGAAGAAAGGCAGAATATGGAAGGAAGGAAGGAAGGAAGGAAGGAAGGAAGGAAGGAAGGAAGGAAGGAAGGCAATTGGTCTGTATTCACAAGATAATTCAAGTTGGAGTGTGTGTGCGCGCACGTGCGCGTGTGTGTGTGCGCGTGTGTGCATGTGTCGTCCCATTTGGAGAAAAAAGCAGGATATAAATCAAATAAATAAATAAAGACACCCTCTGCAAAATCAATGAATTAGGAGATCATATATTTTTGTCAGTTTTAGTTTTATCAAAAGGTGTTTTCTGTTTTTGGGGGCGGGGTGGTCAGGAAAAAAAAGCTCTTATTTGGAATGTTTAATTAAAAACAGAAAGTATTTCAGTTGTTGGAGACCCTGAATTGCTTTACAATTTAATGAATAAGGTATTTAATAAAATTAAAAAGCAAGACAGAAAGCCTGATTTACTTCCTTTAAGCAAGGGATAAGAGGTGAGTAAAATTTAGCCCTCCAAATGTTTTCAGATTTCAGCTCCCAGTATTGCTTATCACTGACCTTTCTAGTTAAGGTTGCTGAGAGTTGGAATCCAACAACATGCAAAAAGCATCGAGATCCCCACCCTGATCTACATCTATACATGCATATATACAGAAATAGCTAGAAAGACTAGCCTTTATTTGAATATATTATCTAACCCATAATAAGAAGAAGACTTCAAAAAAAGATATACCATGTGGATCCAGATAAGCCAGCAATATATGTTGCACAGTCTAAAATTCCAGATTCATACAGTGCTTTCATCACTCCTGAAAATCCCACCGTGGCACGAAATCCACCACCAGATCCTAATATTGCAATCACTGGTACCTGGGCAAACACAACAATAAGGAAGCATTTTAAACATTCTCAGTTGGGGTAAATAATATACTGTATGCTTATGTGTGTAACACTTCCCCAGTACTATTTTAAAAAGAAAGAAAAGAAAAGTCCCTCCATGGGTACAAAATTCAGAAAAGAGACAGAGGTGAAAGAAGTTATTTTTCCCTTCCACAGTAAGCCTTTTCCCTATTCCAGACCACAAACCCTCAAACGGGTTTTTACCTCTTCTCCACCCACAGGTTTCCAAATACATTTTCAAAAACAAACATGCATTCAAACCGAGGATTCAGAGCATGGAAAACAGCACGTGGATAAAGTTTTACATGTCCTCTCATCATTTTGGTACGCCAGTGTTTGATTCCCCACTCAGTCACTCGGTGACTTTGGACATGTCACACACTCTCAGCCCCAGAAAACCCCATGACAGGTTTGTCTTAGGGTCACCATAAGTTGGAAATGACTTAAGGCACACAACAACAATAATTACTATGTGTATTTAGCCCCTTCTTCTGCACTGTCCATGAATAGTCAGGTATATCCGTCTTTTCTTGTTTTGCTTTTAGAATCCAGTATGGAGATGTGTGATGTGTTGCTTAGTATGTCTGCCTCCTGAAATTCAGCTGCTTCTAATGGCCTAGATTGTTTACATGCTGGTCAGAGGAACATAATCACTTCACCTTATCTTGTGAGACAGAAAACTTGTTGAGTCAGGGAGAACTATACCTTTCAGAAAACTAACACTTTGAGAACACTACGTGTATGTCTCCACCCTTCCAACCACCAACATTCTTCCTCAATCCATGTTTGAGAACTACCACCATGCAGTAATCTTGTTTAGGGAATGTCGTTCAATTACGTCTTTGTGCTAGATTAAAGAAAATTTTGACAGCTAGGGCGTGTGGCTTCACCACACAGTCTAACTGCTAGCGTACTATAAATTAAAAACTGCTAAGAGCTGGGTATCTGCTTTAATATAAAATTCCTCATTAGGGATTTAATGAGATAAAGCATGACAGTATACGCAAAGATATCAATCTGAAAACATGTTGACCTACACAGAATAATGAGTTACTCCCACTGTTGTCTTAGCCTATCTCTTCTATTCTAGAAACGGATAGGAACACGAACTATTAAAATTACATCATGCATTATGTGTCACATCCATATCATTATGCAGAGGTACAAAGAAGAGAGAGGTAGAACCATCAAATGGTGAGAATAAGGACAGAAATACGTGAATAATAATACGGTGCAGCTATATGAGTTGGAAAATATTAGACAAACTCTCTTTTAGCTGTTTGACTTTGCCCTACCTTTCTTTTCCTTGGTCTCTAATTCTTCCATCTCTTTGGACCATCTTCTCTGTCCAGTCCTGCATGTGTCCTTTTATGACATCAGCCCTGGCACTCAGTTATGTTGCTAGTTTGTGTTGTGCTATTTGTTCTTCACCACCTCATTCAGGCACTGAGGCAATTTGTGACATGGTGATAACAAAGAGAGCACAGGAGTTTTCAAGGGGTCCTTGAAATGCAGCTCCTGCGGGATGGTACCAGAAAGTTGAACTACAAGTGGAACTAGCACACTAGGGGGTAGCTCTTTCTCTAAAGGCCTCACAATCAGGAGGGTTCTTTGGTGCTGTGTAAGCAGATTTGTTCAAGAAACCTGATATGACACTAAACCATATGGCTCAGTAAATATACATAAATCACAATCCTTTGCAGGATTACCTGGACACAAATTTCACATACTTACTGGCCCTGACTATTATGGCTTATGCAAAGAGCTTCACAAACATTATTTTACTCTAAATCTAACAAAAAAATATTACCACTAACCACATTTTGCCCACTTGGACTTGTGGCTTAGAAACTGGGGCTTGCATAAGACCACCTGGTAACATAACAGCAAGGAAGCTATCTATGCAGTAACTATAATGAACTAACTTTCACCAGAAAGACAAAGACTGTGAAATTCACTACTACACCTCATTCAGTGAAACTTACTATGGAAAGGATAAGCGAAATTAAAATTAGCCTAAATACTGTTAGGCATGCCTACGACACTAAAGGGGTCAACCAGAGTGATGATCAGCTACACAGAAATATGGTTGAGAAAGAGAAAGCTCTAGACATCAGTGTGAGTGGAGAAATAGGATAGCAGGGGCAGAGACTAGGACAGATGCTAAATGATAATGAAGTCTGAGGAAACATTTGATAGAACAATAAAGACGATATATTTATTTTAAAATATCTGTTGGCCACTTTCTGCTGTGGCTCACAAAAATAAAATGCAAGTTTGCACTGAGTGAATTAACATGACACAATAAGCGACGATTTATGAAGAACACTATCTTTTTGTTTCAGCTGCAGGTAGAGATACTTTTGACAGGCTAACCCAGCACACTGCCTTGTCTCTTTCCTTACAAGCCAAAAAATTACCCAAAAACAAACTAAAAGTTATTTCTCTATCTTGTTTCAGGACACTAAAGTCAGAGTACATGGATTGCTGTTCCTCAGTATCACAAAAATGAGGCCATGGACAGAGATTCTAAGCTTGGTTGACCTGCTCCAGTTTTCACCAGTCCACATATGTGGATCTGCATATTTCCTCAATCCAACGTTATTACGATAACTGAACAGATTGAGCTGCATACAATCACAGCCAACTACAAATAGAGCAGGCAGATAAAACATCTTCTCGCACAAAATCACCATGACATTAAAAAGCCTGGGTAAATAAAAAAGGTTTTAATCCAACACCAAAGAGAGGCCCATACAGCATTTCAGGGCTCAGGGTTTAGCCCTCCTAGGACAGCAGTAAGGCTTGGAGCAAGGGCTGCAAAGTCAACCTTAATGAACAGATAGGTTCTTGTGGGAGACATCCTATTTACACTACAAGAACCATCTTGCAGAAAGGATAGGCCTGGAAGTAAAACATAGGTGAAGAATAAGAGAAAAGTTTTCTACACATTTGTATATACAAAGGCTTCCTTATTTGCAGGAAGCCAAATCTCCATTAATGATATGGTTGTTCTGAAGAGAAGGCCTGTGTTATATGTCAAAGTCTACCCTGTTGTTGTAGTTTTGAATGCAGGCTTTGAACTTTGAAAGCTCCTTTCAGACATTAACTAACTAATATATAAAGGCAGATCTCAACAGGATAGTCACACGGTGGAGAAGTCTACAAACACAAACCAAGAAGTGAAAAGACACTTGAGAAACTATTGCCCGACAAGCCTGTTAATCAGCAAAACGACAAGGCAACAGAGAGAGGTGTGAATATCCTCCCAGGGGAAAGCTTTCGGAAGTGCAAGATTGAACCAGCTTGGAAATATTTTCACTGAGGTGCTTAGTCTCTCATGGTTAAAAGCCAACAGTAGCTGCCTCCAGCTTGCAGAGAAGCTGTGAAAGGAAAATCCAGGTCCTAAGGAAGGGATGGAAAACTTAATGTGTCAAGTTGATCAGTCAAAATCTTCACACAATCATAAGAACTTCCATCAGGAGCAAAACTCAGGTGACATGATCAACATTGCTAGCTAACTAGTAACAGGCACAATTTTAGTCATCATGGTGCCGGTAGCAGGGTCAGTGTAAACAGAACAAGAATGGGCATCATGTGGCCCTTCAGATGTTGTTGAACTGCAATTCCCATCAGCCCTACCACAGTCATAGTGAGGGACGATGGCAGTCATCCCCACAGGATAGGTCACACTAATGGTGTGGCCAGAAAATTGTCAGAATAAATTTCACTGATTTCACTGGTAAGTGGTTGAACTAACTAAGTGAACAGAACACAGCAGACTGAGCCATTATTTATTATATAGTGCTGTTCCTCCCTCCAGGGTATGTTGCCCATTCTGAAAAGGCCTTTGTTTTTTTGAGGGGAGACTATCTCCTTTCCTTTCCAGTTATATACTTTCCTCTCCCATTGTACACTTGCAAGAGCAATGGTAGGACATACAAATGGCACAGATGTCACCTTTATTCTACCAATAAAAATACATAGGATGCTCTAATAGCATCACAGATATGTAGGGTTGTTTTTTGGAGAGTGTTCTCTGTCTGTGTGCGTGTGTGTGTGTGCGCACGCACCTGCATGTGTATGTGGTTGAATGTCAGAGGCTGTTTTGAAATTTTTCCAGCTCCTGTGTTGATGTTAAGAATACCTTTCCCATTAGTCTTCTGCATAGCAGGAACAATGAAACAGATACACTCGCTCCTGAAAAGTGTATAATGGGAAACTCCATAATGGGAAAACATGCAATTGATGAATCAGAGCAAGGTGAAATGCAAGGCACAGGAGTCAAATACACACAATGTTTCAAAATGGAGCCAACCTACTTCTTATCCTTATTGTTAAATCCCAATATGGTCCACCCCCTCCCCGCCCTTCTTAGATCTTATTTTGAGGATATAAACTCTAGTCCATCACTCCATTTTATAGAAATCATCAGCTTTCTTAAATGACTCTGCCCAATCCTTTAACATCTTTTATGTCTGTAGCAGAATTCTTTGCAAAAGCAATTCTACGGTGCCATGTAAGCTCCTCAAAAGCCATGATTTCTGCAAAGCCTTGGGCTTCTCTTTGTATCTCATCCCCAACTGAAAGAAAGCACATATGAACACATCAACTGCTCCATCTCTTGCTACCCATGCTTCAAACTACTTTTCCCCCTCTTGTAATGTTCTACAGATCCAGCTTCTGCAAAGCAGACTCACATGGCAACAAAGCTCCACAACACCAGAGGTTTAGTCTGCTGTTTGTTACATATCCACTAACAACAGCAGGAGCTTGAGGAGGCTGAACCCAACTCAAGCAATCAACCCATCAAATACTTTTAATGTGCACTGAAAGGAGATCAGCCTTAAAGAGATATATACCACACTGCTCATCTCTTCATTGCCCTTCCTGCTTTCAAACCTTAAATTTGAGCTTCTTAGCTTGGAGACCTCTGCTTATGATTCTTCCCCCATATTATTCTGCAAAACACATTGTACATTTATATTTCCGCACAACGATGCTCTTCCATGTTGTCATGCTGCAATCCTGGGCCGAGAAGGGAGCATGTCAACAACGCTCCTCTCCGCACCTGCTTGCTCCATGTGGAAGGGAGTGCGATGGGACCACCTATTCCTTTTGCAGCACAGCTGGGCACTTTCCATTACAGTGCTATGGTATTGCCATTGTGTTTCCGTGGCTTCCGCACAGCCGGGAGCCACAGGAGTGCCACGCGATTGCAGGTGCAAAATGGATTTTTTTCCATGTCAAAACTGCGCGAGCATGACACTTGGGGATGGGATGGCAGCAGGCCGGTAGTGACATTATGCAGAAGCATGACCTGCTGACCACTGCCATCCTGTCCCAGAAACAGCACAGCCTCATCATGCAGAAATGGTCACAGAGTGGTGGCTGGCACTTCCACGTCAGTGGAAGGTGAATCCACTCTGCGTTTTAGTTTGCACTTCGAAGGAGGTATCCAAGGTACTGAATCTTATTCAGTTTAAAGTTTAAAGACTGAAGTAAAGCCTGGAGTAGATTCACTGCCACTCTGTCATGGAAGCCTCCAGTAACCACTAAACACATGAGCTCACGTACAGACAGACGTACAGGGGAAATCTGTTTTTGTCAGGGAACACTAATGAAAGAATACTGGGACAAGACACTACTGAAGTATGGAGAGATGTGGAATATAAAATAGACCCCACAAGTACATAGTAATGGAAACTGAACAGAAGGGGTGCTCAGATTGTTAAAATACTGATTGCGTTACTGACTTTCTCTTACTGAGAAAAGGAGGATCAAAACTTGGAAGAAAAATAGTCACAAACAATCTAAACTTACATCACGTGCAGAGGTCAAATCAGTACCCAAGAAATTGTTGAGATGTTTCATTACTCTATTCTTCCGTTGCTGCCGAAAATCCTTCTCTTCGTCACACAGAGCCATGCTGAAGCGGAGGTCTGTTTGAGAGCTGTTGGGTGAAAAAAGGCAGGCTTTTGTATGCCCTAAAAGAAACAACTCAAGCTAATAACAAACAATAGATAGTTCAGGTTCCTGGTAATGCGTCTGAGAATAAACAAGTTCTGAAATACACTGTTCATGACGTAAATAAAAAACTAGGGAAAACAAGGAATATTTCATGTTTTCCCTCGTGTCAGGCTCAAGCATGGTATGCCTCAAGAGAAGCCACTGACTGAGACATTCTTCCTTTGAATGATCTATTGAAATCAATGAGAAAAAGACCAACCGGTCTTATGCAAATTCTCTCCTACCACTTTCCTTAACTTTTTGGCTGAAAAATTACTGCCACTTTTTGGCTGAGAAAGAGGGGGAGCAAAAGCAACTCCTGAACTATGAGATCTTCAAGGTTTGGAGAAAATTGGAGTAATTTTTCACTCTGGGGAATTTGCAGTGTTAAAGATGAAATGACAGAGGGCTGCATCCAATGTGGATGATCATTTATTTCACCATGCCCTGGGAACCAGAGTGTTGTGATGTAGTCTCCTCACACTGGATGGCTCTGTTTACTATTAGGAAATAGCTCTTACTACAGCCTTGCAACTCCTGAAGCAACAATAAAGGTTTTGTTTTGCTTTTACTATACAAAGAAGAATATAAATCTCTGTTGCTTCATCTCTAACACAGTAAAAAAATCCTTGCCCCTGAAAAACTAGAATTCTGCTCACTTATCCTCCCACAGTGCCCGAAAATACTCCTTTGCTATCACAAGAAATGAAATGAAAAATCATCAGTGCACTGTGTCCTGTATGATGCACTACACCTAGAGAAGAAAACAAAACTTCTTTTGTATGTGGAACTAACTGCATCATTTTGTCCAACATCCAGATTAAAATAGATGCCCAGATGTGAGCCACAGTGCAATCCGACTCAGAAGTAAAAACCACTGTCTTCAGTGGGCAATTGGACAATTTTAGTCATGTGGCTTACAATATATCTTTCAGTATTCCATTTGGGGGTTTACTGGCCTTCTGATTGAAATTCACCTAGCAAAACAGAAGTATAATTTTTAGAATAGTCTAGACATAGCATGCCTCACTTCCTAATCTGCACCTCTCTCTTTCTTGTGCACCTTCAAGTTGTTTCCATCTTACACTGACCCTAAGGCAAACTTACCAACTTTTATTTATTTATTTTTTTTTGCAAGATTTGTTCGGAGGGGGGTTGTTTTTGTTTTTGAGGCTGAGAGAGTGCGATACCTACACAAACACAAATTGTTGTTTTGTGCCTTCCAGTTGACTTTGACTTACCATGAGGGCTCAAGATTTGGTGCCCCTATCTAGTTTTGGAAGCTAAGCAGATACATCCCTGGTTATTACTTAGACGGAAGACTGCCAACGAATGCCAGCCGCTGTAGGTTACATTTCAGGGAGGAACCAGCAAAACCACCTCTGACTATTTCTTGCCTAAGAAAACCCTATGAAATTCATGGGGTTGCCAGGTGACTCAGATGCACATATACACTTGGAGGCACATACACACACACATACCTCATCTTAGAAGGCACAGATTATACAACTAAAATCTACCCCCCTCTCAGCTGTAGCTTGGATTCTTTAGAATTACACACCCAGGAAAAGATATCCAGCTAGGTCCCTCCTGGTTTTTAAATTTTGAAAATAATTTTAAATTTAAGAAATCATTTTGATTTAATTTAAATTACATTTGCAATTCTGTGTGAGTGACTGCTGCTTTCCCAAATAAAATCCTTTATAAACATGGACAACGAGCTTTTTTAAAAAAAGATATTTCTAAGTAAAATCCCATGTGCTATCTCCTTGGGATGTTCTTGGAATACTTTACATAATGTCTGAAGCGTTATGAAATCTGAAGTTCCTTACTGTTCAAAATTTCTAAGATCTGGACCTTAGGAAGAATTCCACAACAATAAGGCCTAGAAGCTCCCCAGATAGGTGGAAAAATCCTGAGCGTTCAGACTAGAATACACCTGTGGGCGAATACATACAAAAAGGTGACCGATGGCAGGCAAGATCTCTCTGCCCTCTCAGATCTAGCCAACATTACTTTCTACAGGACCTTAATGCATATCCTTGTGATTTGCCTCTTTTCCTTTCCTTTCATCCTGCCTATTCCCCAAAGGCTGAGCAAAGGATAGCAGATGATAGCCAAAATGCCTGACATGGCATAGTCTTAGGCCATTTCTGCACTGGACTGTCATAGCACTATTACTCCACTTTCAACATCCTATGGAATCCTGGGGGTTGCAGTTTAGAGAGGAGCTGGCTGGCCTCTCCCTAAACTGCAAAACCCAGGATTCCATAGGATGTAGAAAGTGGAATAATACTGCTATAACAGTCTAGTGTGGAAATGGCCTTAATCATTCTTGGCAGTTTAGTCTGACCCAGGGCAATGTGTGACAAGAAAGCTTTAGAACATTAGAATTAATGGCAGCAATAAAAAAAATAGATTGCTGAAATGTATTGAAAAAAATGAATAAACCATTTGTACATATTGTCAAGAAGACACTGCGGTTTCTCACTGCATCTCAGAAATTACAAAAACACAAGCCTTCACACACACCCCCTTTTTTCTTTTTTTACAATAATTGGATTAAATGAAAGAAAAAATGGTGCTTCTCTACAACTTAGTTATTAGGAACTAAGAAGCTCAAAGTATCCTTCATGAGGAAAGAAGACAGACCTATGATTACTTAAGTACAACTCACGTGTGTAATGAGGCAGTCTAACCATTGTACGGTCAAACTGGCACCTATGGATTTCTGCCAAGAAAATCTTCTGTCCCCCTGATGCATCTGGCCAGACTGACTATATTAAGCTTTGATTTTTCTGCTTTATTATGCACTTTCTTTGTTCTGTAATTAGTGATCAAAGATCTACGTGCTAGTTCCAGCTGCAGCTGAATTCACAAAGAGACTTAGTTATCCTTGTCAAATTGCACTCTGGTATTGAATTAAAAATTAGTAACAGGATTCAGAGTGACTGTATTACAAGCTAAATTCTCTAATAATCACTAATGCAGTGCAAGATGGGAAGAATACAATGACCACAACTGCACCGGCATGGCTCTTCTACAATCCTATGGCCTTGTTGTAAGTCTGTCACATGACTTACAATTGCTACACTGCATCAGCTGTGAGCACACTACATCAGCTGTGAGCCTGTGTACCCCATCTGGGTCCCCTCCAAGCCCCCACACAAGTCTCTCCATAATCTGGAAGGGAACAATGGCCAAAGACGCCCTCTGTCCCCATGCAAGAGGACATTCTTTGCCATATTCTTGTCCTTTTCTGGGATAAGGAGGGGGAAGCCTTTTTAACAAGCAGAAGTGGCCGTCCGCTGATTTCCAGTTTCAAAGAAAAAAGGTCCTCCATGGGCCGAGAGCAGGGAGGTAGTGAGTTAAATGTCATATCATACCCCTCAAAAGGCAATACAGGCCATTTGGAGCCCTCCACCAATCCCAGAGCCTTTGTTAGTTACCCCTCCCTGTAGTATGTTCTGTATGTGTAAGTGAAGTGTAATACAGAGAAAGCTGGCAGGTTGACTGGAAGAGGGCAAACAAATTGAAGCTCAATGCAGATGAGACAGAAGTGGTCTTGGTCAGTTCATAGGCAGATAAGGGAATAGGGATTCTGTCTGTGTAGGATGTGTGCATCCCCCTAAAGATGCAGGTTCACACTTTGGCTGTACTCCTGGACTCAGCCTTGAACCTTGGAGGCTCAAGTTTCTAGCGGTCAGGAGTGCTTTCGTATCCTTAAAGCGAATGTGCCAACTGCACCCCTTTCCTTGAGATACCTGACCTGGCCACAATAACCCATGCTTTGGTATGTCTCATTGGTTTATCGTAATATGCTCTATCGAATATGCCTTTGAAGAGTGTTCAGAAACCTGTTAGTACAACGTGCTGCAGCCAGAGTGCTAACTGGGGCAAATTACAAGTATTAAACAATTCCCTGCCCCAATAGCTACGGGACCAGTCAATCTGTTTCCAGGAACAATTCAAAGTGCTGGTTATGATGTATAAAGCCACATACTGCTTAGGTCCAGACTATCTAACAGACTGTATCTACCCCATGAGCCTATCCTACACAAGAAAGCAAGGATTCTTTTTCAGTCCCACTGCTTTCACAAGTACAGTCGGTGAGAAGAGCCTATTTGGTGTCCGCCCCTAGACTTTGGAATTCTCTCCTTGGGGAGGCTAGAATGGCCCACTCCTTGCTATTCCTTCTATCAACAGGGAAAGATTTTTTTTATTCAGACAGGCTTTTAGAACTAAAGGCTTTTAAGCAAAAGCAAAAGGCTGTAAGAAGATGCTGTATGTTTTATGCTTAACGTGTATGTTTTAATTTGGTTTCTAAAAAATCTTTTTAAAGTGTGTTTTAATTTTTCAAAAAATGGTAAATAGTTTCATTCCATTTTAATGCTGACTTTTATATGTTTTTAATTATGTTGTAATCATTTTAATTTGCATGCTGCCTTGAGTTCCAATTACACAGTTAGGCAAACTTGATCTGCTATTATGAGTGCAATTTGGCTTTGGGGAGTTTATTCTACTAATTATTTTCTTTACTGTTCTTCCAATGCAAAGCACTGTCTTTACTGTTCTTTCAATGCAAAGCATTGAAAAAGGCTTGGTATTCAAACAAAATGGTTAAGAAGAACATAGCAAACAGATCATCTATGGCAATGAGATATTGGTGCAGCTATTACAAAATATTCACTGGAAGCAAAGGTGACTAAATTGACAATGTCATATTTTCGACACAAAATGAGATGACCTGATTCACTGGGAAAGATGATAATGCTTGGTAAAGTAGGAGGCAGTAGGAAAAGAGGGAGACCACACTATAGGCGGACTGATTCAATCAAGGAAGCAAGGTCCTGAGTTTGCAGGGCCTGACAAGGGCTGTTCATGACAGGATGTCCCTCATTCCTGTACTGGGTCACCAGACGTCAAAGTCAACTTGATGGCAAACAACAATTATAAATATTACATGTGATGTGATTAAAAACTGACTTATGGCCTAACCTATGATTACCACAAATCTTCATTTAGATTTCATCTTCTTAACAATACTCAATGCAGGTATAAACATGCTGGAGGATATTAAAAAAAAAACCAGTGGGTCAAGCACATTTGTCCGATTGTATTCACGAGAGAAACTATCAGGAAGAATCTATCTCAATATTATCTAGATTTTCTTACCAGTGTAAGAACCACATATGTGCTCTTAAAACTCTGAAACTCTACATCAAATGCGAGATTCTGTGTTCTGTCTCATGGTTATGGACAAGGATATTTGCAGGATTTCTGGTTATATATCCAAGAAGACTATAGCACTGATCCTCACAGAAGCAAGCATTTTGCTTCTGGAATATTGCAAACCATGGATAGAAGTATATTAGTTATAATGGGATCCTAAAAGTACAATCTTTTTCATATTTATATGGACATGCCATGTATTCAATGGGGCTTGCTCCTCAGTGAACATTACAGAGGCATGGGTACCTTCTACAGGTCCAAATTTGACCCATCACAGGCCACACTTGACTGCTTCCACTGCCAAAATCACCATGGAGGTAGTGCAATTAGGCTTTTAAACAGGATATGTGCATCTCACACTCCTTGCTTCTGATGAAAAATAGCATTTTCAGAAAGCTTCAACAAACATTTTTAGCTTGGGAAACAAGGCATGCACATAAAATCCATTTTGTTTTAACATGTCTTTGTTTTAGCTTATATTTTGCATCCGCTTAACTTCTGCAGTGAGAATCAGAGGAGCCCTGGGGGACACATGTAGTTCAAGTGTACAGAAATGTAGTACACTAGTTTCTATTCAGAGATAAGCCCTCAGTGAGTGAGTAATTACTTCATTTCTAAGATATGATGAAACTTTGGGTACATCATCCCCACCTTCTACCTGATATTTCCAACCCTAACTTGTTCCAATAGTTATGTCTTTACATTTAACTTTATAAATCATAATCAAACTGCGACAAAGCCTAAACTCAAAACCATGCTTTTTTCTGGTATTTTGTTTGTTCGGTTTTTCACATAACAAGATTACTTACCAAACTTCAAGAGACACCTCCAAAATAATTTCTGTAACCTAAACAAGAAACATTACAATAGCATTGTTATTTGTCTTTACACTCATGATCTTTCATTACAGACTAATTACTGACCAAAAAAAAATCATTCCAGCTTACTTGGCAGTATAATTAATCTACCTCTATATAAGGAAAGGAATTATAAACTTAAAACCAATACTCAGAGAAGCCACGCAGGATCCAAACAAAAGGCGCATAGAGATTAGCATCCTGTTTGCCCTACAGGCCAGCTGTATGGTCCTGAGAAATTCACATACAGGCATACAGTACCCTTGTTCTATGAAGAACCAGCTTTAACTCATAACTTGAGAGTCCAATAAATAATCTAATTTAATGACTTTCAAACTATCCTACATCTCCTCAACAAGGTTGCTGACTCTGGTGCAGATGGAAGACACTGTCCTATCATCAGTGCTGAAGCAAAATTCAACTGCCTGTCCAGCCAACTTCTGCATATGGAGTGGAATGGGGTACCTTCACCCTAGATAGCTAAATAACTTGGCTTCACTCTGCACAAAGTTCCCTGTCCTCTTACAGCCAAACTACCCATTACATACAACAGGTAAGAGCAACACAGTATGGTCAGAAAAGAACTCTGAGGTCTTTACATGGACAGGCTGAGGCTTGCAGTCAAATATGCAGGGCAGGGACTGCAGCTTATTGACTTGTTTAGCCTTTACCTATCTCCTCAGATCTCTCTCTCCATGACTAATTATCCCACCTTTCTCTTTAAGATTCTTGGGGAAAAAAATATTGCTAAGAAAAGACAAACAATACAGGTGGTTGAGCAATAAATTAATGATTTTTTTCCCTTCCTTTGGCTTATGCAACCCTTTGAAACACTGCCTTTCACTGGGGATCTAAAAGAACACCTGCTCCCATGTCATCCTGCACATGTATTGTACTCTGCCCATGTATCTCTTTCGGAGAAGGTAGGTAACAGGGAGAGAGAGGGGGCTTTCAGAGGGATGATGCCCCACTTGCCCAATACAAGCAAACTCCAGCACCAGTTAAAGGATTTTTTTTATTATTCTGCAGCCCAGACTTTTTTAAAGGTATACAAGAGAGACAGAGACAGAGAATGTATGTATATACATAAGTATGTTTTTATACACACACACACACACACACACACACACACACACACACATAGTGTGTGTGTGTGTGTGTGTATCTATATATATCTATATCTTTCTATATATCTATATGTGTAAGTATATATATATATTTATCTCAGAAAGTATGAGGCCCTGAATGACTGAGAAAGTGTTGTGTTTACAGAAGGAATCATCCCTGTAATAAGGCATCAGACTAGAAGAGGATGGCCTATGCTTTCATCTCAGGCTTTCATCAAGAAAAAAAGGTAATACTGTATTAAAAAAATAGAAGCATTGCAACTCCCCTAGGCTCTTCTTCTCCTGGGAAAACATTAATGAAGCATCAGTGGTACGGATCTGATTTTTTTTTTTCATTTTTAAATGCATACTGAACCCTTTTCCTCAGGCTCAGCACAGCTCATTATGCTGCCTTATCTCACAAACAATCACAAGAACTCTAAAAGGCTACTACACTATGCCTGTTTCACTGATAAGAAAGTGATGCTGAGGGTGATGCTGAGAATTGCACGTTCAGCCTACAAGTGAATGGGACTTTGATCTCTAAAACTTTATCTTGGACCCTAGAGATGCTCCCAGAGATGCACAAATATAGGATGGGGGATGCGTGGCTGGATAGCAGTATGTGTGAAAGGGATCTAGGAGTCTTGGTAGATCACAAGCTGAACATGAGTCAGCAGTGTGATGCGGCAGCCAAGAAAGCCAATGCAATTCTCAGTTGCATCAATAGGAGTATGGTGTCTAGATCGATGGAGGTAATGCTACCACTCTATTCTGCATTGGTCAGACCTCATTTGGAATACTGTGTCCAGTTCTGGGCACCTCAATTCAAGAACGATATCAACAAGCTGGAATGTGTCCAGAGGAGGGCGACCAAAATGGTGAAAGGTCTGGAAGCCACGCCATGTGAAGAACGGCTTAGGGAGCTGGGTATGTTTGCTCTGCGGAAGAGAAGGTTAAGAGGGGACATGATAGCCATGTTTAAATATTTGAAAGGATTTCATGTCAAGGAGGGAGCAGGCTTGTTCTCTGCCGCTCCAGAGACCAGGACAAGGAGCAATGGATTCAAGCTGCAGGAAAGGAGATTCCACTTGAACCTCAGGAAGAACTTCCTGATGGTCAGAGTTGTCTGGCAGTGGAATATGCTACCTCGGAGTGTGGTAGAGTCTCCTTCTTTGGAGGTTTTTAAGGAGAGGCTGGATGGCCATCTGTTGGGAATGCTTTGATGTGTGTTCCTGCATAGCAAGGGGTTGGACTCGATGGCCCCTGGGGTCTCTATTATTCTATGATTTCTATGCTGTATAGTTCGATGCCTGAAAGAATTCATATTTCTAGGGAATATCTCTCTCTCCCAGATTGGGGGACAGGGGTGCCAACAATCTCATTAACCTTTCAAAAACTATAGAGGTTACACAGAAGAAAGCAAAGGTAGCTACATAAATCCTCCTTGGTACTAATGCTTGAGTAAACACTTTGAACAACACTGCACTTTGAGGGAATAATTGGTTTGGCAAGTACAGAAGCCAAGATCAAATTCAGCTCACTCAAGGGCAGACTAAGTCTATTATGGTTTAATAAACATGGCAACCTTACAAAGTTAACCATGTTCTCTCGCTATAAACTTCTCGACTGCACATGTTACCCGTCTGCATTTCACCTTTCTCATTTTCTTATCCTGTACCAGAAATAGGATTTTGTTTCTTAAGTTCATTTGGTCATTTATTCTAAACATGTTACTACTATTAGCCAGTTTTCCATGTTTGAAAACCTGTCTAGTACTTGTATGGCAAATGAAGCCACTATTACATGTACTGTAGAGATTTTTAAAAGTACTAAAAAGACAGAGAAGAGTAGATTAATAGGAATACTTTCTAAGCCATTGCATTATCAGAGTGTGGTAACTAAGAGAAGGACAAGAGAAAATCTGTATGAACTTCAGCCAGTTATAGGAAGTCTGGTACCATACCTAGTACCTAGACAAGAATCAACAGTTGACATCAGATCACCAAAGCTCAAAGTGTTGCTTCTATAAATTAATGAATGGATTCTTCATTTATCACAACACTGTACTGCAAGGGTGGGCAACCTTGTCAGATGTTGTTGGACTGCCGCTCCCAAGTGCCATGCCTGAGCCAGTACAGCCAATGGTGAGGGATCTTGGGAACTGCAGTCCAAAAACATCTAGAGGACTCTCATTCCTCATCCTTCCATAGTGTATTGATAGGAATAGTACTGACATTTAAACAGCAGAATTTTGGAACTTACTTTACTAATGGTGAATGAGACTGCTTTCTTTTCTCCCACTTTCAAAGATGATATGGGAAATGTTGCTGTTCCAATAGTCTCATCCATTACATAATTCGCATCCATCAGAGTGATCTGCAGAAGACATAACTTTTTTTGAGATGGTCACACCTCTACCACCAGTTCTTTCAGTGGTCCATTTCACATTCCACACATTTTTAAAAGTCTCTCAGTCTATATCTGTCAAACCTTCACACAGAAGTTATGTGTCAACAGACACTTAAGTAGAAATGGAACAGAAATTTTATTTAACTAAGATTTTTCATGAATCCAAGAAATCAAGTGATACTATTAATAAAATGGTATCTTTCAGTTTTCCATAATCTGGAAGAAGCCATAAGAATCAGATTCTCTTTTTTTTCCTTTTTAACTATGTACAAAATAAACGCATATAGCTAAAAATGTGCACCAACATGCTTCGGTCAAAAGAAAAAATGTAATAAAATGTGCTAATTAGAAGATGTACAGTAGGAACAGTGTAGACTAATATATACACAACTATCTATGAAACCACAAGAGGGGGAGGGAGTCTCACATCCAGATGTTGAACCTGGATGGCACGAGAAAGTTGCTGGAATTCTAAGGAAAACAAAAACAAAACTCACAAATTTGCACATTCCTACACCTGAATGGAAGTGGGTCACTCTGAGTGTCAGGGGAAAGATGGGATATAAATTTAAATAAATAAAAATAAATAAACATATGACACAATCACGCAGATTTGGCAGGACAATTTCACCAAATCTTTTTATCTCAGGATATCAAAGCAACAGTCATTAAAGCCAGCATCTTTGTCAGACAGGTATTAGTATATATTTGTCAAATGTAGCTAAGCAATTGCACTGAAGAATTCAAATAAATATATCAAACACCTTTGTTTATCTTTCACCATTCAAACCTTTCTTTTGCTCCCATTTCTAATGTTCTAGGTTTCACTCCCCAGTCTATTACAACAGACACATGGTATCAGGGTAACTTCCTGTTTTATAGAATAAATGAGTAGGCTCACACTGCATCACTGTTATTTCCCAAAACATCATTCATACCACGACATTTCTGACCACCATCGTAACAAAGGTACAAAAAAGGTGAAGATTTAAGAAAAAAAAAGATAAGAAAAAATAAGAAAATTTAAGCAGGATAAAAAAGAACAAAATTCAAGCACTTTTATACATTAGTGTACATTGAACAGAACATGGAAAAGCAAAATAAAATCACACAATATGTATGTGCATGTGTACACACATACACACACACATGCAAACCCCACACAAAGTCAAGATCATAAGTCTAAGGGTGGTTGCTTCAGGCTTAGTTTATGTACTTTACTGTAATTAAACTTATTATTACTTTTAAAATATTATTACTACCTACCCATATGGTGCAGTGACTGCAAAGTAATGATGACAATGTAAAAATTTTCAGTTATTATTACGCATACTGACGACACACTGAACAGTCAGAAGCTGTCGCTTCTCATACTCAGAGGTCAGAGTGCTTGGAGCAACCACCCGGAAGCAGTGATGCACCAAGGGAGGGATCAGGAGGGCCTGAGGTGAGTGACGGTAGAACCTGGAGCAAACCTGCTGAGAACAACTGGGTTGGAAACAATTCTTGTGGTAAATTCAGCAGCAGCAAAATTGCTGGCAAAATTCTGCATCAGAGGCCAGAAGGGGAACACAAAGCTCTCTGAGTAGATCACAGGCTGTACAGTCTTTGCATAACAGAACCTGATAATTCAGTTCAGGAAGCAAGAAAAGCTACAAATTCCACGTACCACAATAGGCCTGGAAACATCATTTCCAATTAAGAGGACAACAAGGTGTCACCTGCCTCGTGCAAACTCTCCCTGTTGCAGCTTTCCCACCAAGCCTTCTCAAATGATACGTTTCTTTGCGCAGGAAGAGGAAGATAGGAAAGAAAGGCTGAGAATCAGCCAGGACAACTTTAATTTTTCAGCCAGATCTCCATCCAGAGGGCTCAAAATGAGTTGAGTGTTTTAAAACCAGAGAATTGCTATTTTGAACATCTTTACTTCTGAATTTGCACCCATAACTAGCTTGTACTGGATGTTGCTCTTTTATCTGTCATGGTATCAACATAGCTAAATAGATATGAGTTGGTTAGGAAATTTATTTGAAAAAGATATAGACAGCCTTGTAAAATGATATACTCCTAGGCATCAAATTATATATCAAATTAAGTATTGCACACATTCTCAAAAGTTGATATTAGTGTGAAAATAAGCTTTTGTAACATAAGCTGCTCAGCTTTTTAAATATATCCTCTCCTGTCTAGACAACAGACTATTACTGGTTCTCTAGTGTCAGTCTTCAGAAATTTCATCATGCATCTCCCTAGCCAGCTATTTTAAAGAAACTAAATTGCCAGTTCTTTTCTGTTCCGCTTTAGGGAACAAATATCTCTGCAATTTTGGCAATTGGCTTTGTTTAAATTATATGGAAAGCTGAGTCTGGTCAGTAAGCTTTGAGAACAAGCTCATAAAATACTTTCTAAAGATGTTATGGGCCCATTATTAAAAAGAAAGGAAACCTCATAAAGTAAAAGCAGGTTTCTAATGCTTATTTTAGAAACTATCCAACTTCTCAGCTTATAGCGGGAAATGAGTTCACCTAACTGTAGTTTCATAGCAAGTGAATGATTCATTCCATGGAAATGGCTGTTTTAGCTCCCAGAGAAGAAAATGAACAAAGCAAAAAGTTATTCTAGTTTCTTCCAAATCAAAATGACAGAGGGAGTACTATGAAATTCATGGGATCATCACAAGTTGACAGGCAAGTTGAAAGCACATATATACACATATGTAAGAAATATAAAGAGAAATAAAACAGGATATTACTGGGCTGAATACAGAAGTAAATCATGCATGTATATTTTAGCTAGTACTATTTTTTCTTCTAGTGTTTTCAAACGGAATGAAGTCTCATGTATTAACTTGGGTTACACTCACAGGTTGCATGAAAATATTTGATCCCCTTTTACTCTAAGCACCAGTCTAGTTTCCAAAGGATTCCTACTTTTCCTCACATATCATGGAGGATCAGTGTACTTTCAAAGTTATGATAAAAGGGAACAACGCTTGATATGTTCTCTTTATCCTTTTTGTAACATTGCCAAAAGATTTGAAGACCAATACCTATTGAACTTTGGAACTTCTACCTCACAAGATATCTTCTTGAACCTCATCCTTAAGGTCAATATCATTTTACAAATAAGAAAACCTCCTGGCTACTCCAGTTTATTTCCTCAGTTCCAAACTTCTCAGCAATCCCACAGGTTACCCCCTCTCTTCATATTCAAGATGTGGGCACAGTTCTTGCTAAAGCGGCAACCTTGTGACTCAGTTCTACTATTTCTGACTTCAGGGGAACTTAGCTAAGTGAATGCTTCCCTACACAAACCAGAGTAATGTAAAAAAAAATACATATTTTGCTAATTTTATTTTTCAAGGGAACAGCAAGTAATTTACACAGTTTTCTTGCCACTGCTAGAAACTCCCTGAAAATGGCACAGCTTTTGAACACTATTTACCAGTTAAGAATTATTCTGTGCTAAATTTGCATATGGGGTGTGCAGAAAATACTGTAGCTTTTTGTAGTTTTGCACGTTTTTTGCAGAGAACAGCATCTTCTGGACAATAAATAATATTGCTATGAAGAAAATAACATATAATACTTGCGTACAGGAAACATTGTTTTCTGTACAAACAAATCCACAAGCGAATTTTGTATTTTCTGTGCCTGCATATAATATGTTGTTTTTAGTATAGAAACATGTAGTTTATGAAAAAATAAGTCTTGATCTCTTGCCAACATAGAATTCTCCTTGTCAGGGTTTTCTAGCACTTCAGAGCACTATTTTTTAATATTCTTTCCATTCCTAATACAAACACATTACCAGGGGAAGGGGTTCTCTAGCCTAACCTGAGATGCAGCTTCTTATACGCAGGAATATTTTGGGGAAAATATTTTATATTTTGGACTCACATGTGTAATCCCAAGTGCTACAGCCTGAACACAGGCTTCCTGCTTCTGTAAGAAGGTCCTCATTGATTTTTTTTCACCCTTCATCTCCTGCTGAACCCTCCTCCCTGGTGCAGTGTTCTTCCTAAGTTTCCTTATAAATTCAGAAAATCCCCAGACAACGTAGGCAGAGGCTACATTTCTGCAAACACAGCACCACTGCGACATCCAGGTACTACTCAAGCTCTGCCTCCCTTAACAAGGAGTGAAGGAAGGGAGGGAGGGAGGGAGGGGGGAGAAGTCAATTCAGGAGAGGCTTCACTCAGGTCAGGCTCCAGAATATTCATTCAGTCATCTCCAAGGCACTGGCCAGTCTCTTTGTGTCAGCATCCCGCCTACCCTTTTACTGCAGGTATGTTCCTTGTTTTAGGGGTTTGCGGTGTCAGTCACGGCATCTGTCGTATCTATGTCACAACCTGTAAGGTTGCACGGGTCTTGGATCTAGAATAGAGTAGGTACCAAATACCACCTCGCACTGGTGGGACAGGAGTCCCCAATGGGATTCAGGGGGTGCATGATGGTGGCAGGCATGCCTGGCTCAGGTGGGCATGTGTCATGCACCTCCTGGTGGCAGGAAGGATATTTCCAGGTTGTTCCCTCCTGTCATTCATTGGATTCTAGCTCTAGGTCAGAGGTTTGGGCATCAGTCAACAGACAGGTTGATCGATGCCTGGATCAATACCCATGCTGTTCCAACCCAATCTGTATCTATAGCCAAGTTGTGGCCTTTTCCTTCCAACTATGCAGTCATTGTTTTTCTTGGGAGTGGATGTCACCCTTGATCACACAAGTATCAGGCTAACTTTACTTAATTTACTCAGTTTATGTTCTGCTTTTCCTGGGTTTAAATAGAAATATCTTTGAATGATCAAAATCTTATTTATTTTTTATTTATTTGCTTGCTTTAAACTAACCTGTTTTCCAAAATTGATATTCAAGGCAACTTACATAAATTAAAACAAATACAAATAAAAGCACATGGTCTTGTGTTAAAAAACACAAAATAAAAACAAGCCTGCATATGTTCCCCCAGTCCACCGAAATCTGTACTGTTACCTCTAGAACATTTTCCTGGTTGGGATCTAAGATCATCTCAAAGGTTTCATTCCACTCAGGGTTCACGTTGTTATTGATATGTTTTGTTCTCTTTCGGCTGTCTGGGGCTGTCGGGATGAAAAGTTCCACATAGGGATCTGGAGTGTCAACTGAAATAAAATGCAGGTATGAATAAACACTTCCTCAATACCTTGAGAGGTAAATTGCAAAGGACTAATTCCAATTTTAGTCCCAACTCAAGTAAACCCACTGAAATACTGAGGAATTACCTAACTGAGTGACTAAGCACTAACAAGCTCCATTCATTTAAACAGGTCCACTCTATCTGGAACTAAAGTTTGATCTAGCCTATGACCAACTGGTCATTCTTACCAACCACATGATAGTCTGAGTATGTATACAAAGGCCATGCAAATGTGAGCTGAATCACTGCTGTTTCCATACCAGACAAGAAGGCACAGCAACAGGCATACCAGATGAGAAAGCTCAGCATCAAACAAGAAGCTTTTGTATCTGAGTTAAAGCAACAAATGATCCTTCTCCCACCTTAATAAGATGCAAATTTCTCATGGCCAAGCAAATTATTATGAAACCTGAGGAAGAAGAGCCTACAAGTACCTCTCTCCATGCAACAAAATGCAATAATAATAAATTAATATTAACCATTTATGGCCTTTATCTGCTGCTTGAGGTATATGATTCACTCTGCTTGATGGCATAGCTGTCCCTGAAGGTCAGTCTAATTAAGAATACAAGCCTCTAAAAATGTCCTCTCAACAACAGATCGACAGTTTCAGGCACAGATCAACAGAATATGAAGCTCTACAGACATCAGGGGTTTGGCCAGTGTAGACTTGCACTAAATCCTTTGCTCTGTCAGAACTTTCTCCTAAAGTAGGAGCACAACAGAAAACCAACAGAAGAGATGGTGCAAGCTGTGGTTTCTACTTAGCCCTAATTGAGAAGTAAAATGCCTCTACCTCTTCCTACAATTGTAGAGAACAGTTTTCTGATCAAAATATTCCTAGTTACCACACACGTGTATTGTTAGGGAGATAATCTTTCACTGTTTTTTTTTTAAACTTTATTTTTATAAGCAAAAATCCAGAAATATTTCAAAATAACAATTGTAATGTTAAGTAATATTGCAAACATAAAATGCAAATATCAGAAAACATAATCTACATTTCCTTGTATCTCCCTTCATATATTTCTATATGTTTTAATGATTTATGTTCTTTAATCTACATTTCCTGTTCTTACTGTTCATTCTAATTTCGCTTAATTTGATTTCCTAAATATAGATAAAATATTATGTATAATAGGATTGAATTACATTTCCTCTCACTCTAAAAAGAAACCACAAGAAATTTTACCAAGTAACTTCCCTCATGAGAAAGTGTTCCAAATCTGTATAATTTTCAAAGATTATTGGCAATCTGGGATATATTCTGTGCAAGATTTGCATAGGGGATTTGTGTGTGTGTGTGTGTGTGTGTGTGTAAGAAACAGTATTTTCTGCAAAAATAGTATTTGTGTGTAGAAAAAACTGATTCCTGCACAGAAAACCATGTGCAAACATTGCACAGAGTAAGACCTCAACAACAGCATTTTCTGCACAAAAAAGTGTGAATTTTCAACATAATAATTTCTGAACTGCAAAGACTCTCATAAATTCAGTATTCTCCCCATCAGAATTTTCTAATACTGAAGAAACACAATTTTTATCATTTTTAAAGAATATTTTTGAATATTCTTTCCATTCTTAGCATCAATATATAACTCCTCCAACAAGGAGACTGTAAGTCAGATAAAAGGTTGTATGAGACAGGGCCACTTATCTTTTACCTCATGTTATACATGCAAAAGAAAACATTGTGCAAGGATTGGATAAGATCTTAACTTAATCCAACATTATCCTGGTATAAGCAGGCCACCAACACTGTTAGGCCATAGGATTTCTCACCTTTCTAGTTGATTTCAGCCATGCACTTCAAATCCAACAACTGAAAGAGTAAGTTGCCTTTTTAACAGTACAATTGCTTTAATTGGGAATGGGCAGATACGAATCAAGAAAATAAAGGGAGTGGAGATTAAGTCCTTGGTGAGGAATAGAGAAAAAAAAAATATGAAACTGGTACTTGTTTGGGGGCTGAAAGCATCCATTGACACAAATGAGGTATTTTCTCCCAACAGAAATGCTTACTTCAGAAAAGGGATTTTTCTCATGGTGGCCATGGCACAGAGATTAATGCACTCCATATATTTGCTACTGGGAATAAGCTGTTATATAAATAACAAATATAAATATGCATAGTGTGTCTGAACTATTGCGTTCCATACTTCGGCTGAAAATCTCTATTGCCTAAATAAATATACACTTCTGCACTCTATCTGCCCCACCATTGTTGCCATATTGGTTGTTGGGAGTAGCCTTGATCTTGTGAAAAATGGGTGCGTTGGGTGCTATACTGTGTTGTTTTGAGATGACACCTTCAAATAAGCAGATTCCAGCCATGATTCAGTCAGTTTTTTGCATAATATATTTAAATTAACAAGCAATACCAAACTTAGCATAATCAGCTCTTGATTCTGAGGACAACCAGTTCATGCAGCTTCTTTAGCAAACAAGCATTTGAACTGTTTTACTACTTGAAATTTTCCTGATGGTGAAACAGTTATCTGGTGGTTACTAATAGCATATCATCGGAGGGGGTTTAGATTGCTTCATTCTGTGCCCAAACAACAAGGTGGCTTGCTTAATACATACACTGGAGAGGGAGAAAGAGAGAGGGAGAAAGAGAACATAACTTCTTCACGAACATTCTGTCACATACACATACACGCTGAAGTTAAAGTTGGTTGGTAACAGCCAGAAGAATTTCAAAACTTCTGTTATCTAAAATGTTTGCTCTGCAATTGTTCCTAATACAGCTGAATTAGAATGGGAACACAGAAAGCAGAGACTTCTTCCTAAGATGCTATTAACTACTTCATCATCACAGGAAGGCTTATTCAGGAAATAATGGATTAAAAATCAAAGATGGTTGTTTCATGATGACTTTTTATATTTTAACCAAGTCATCTGGGAGTTTAAATCAAGTGAGATGCTTTTTAAGGAAAGCAAAGACCTTAACTGGTTTGCTTATACGCAACTCAAGGATAGATTTAATCAAGATAAGAGAAATGTAGCCATAGAGGTTGGACAAGATGAGTTTTATTTAGAGTTGTGTAAAGATGATGACCATGTAGTTAAGAAGTGTACAAAAGTCTTTTGAAACTACAGATGGAGGATGAAGTTATTAAAAAATATATAACAAGGTGGGACCAAAATTTTGGGTATAATGTTCAAGTGGACGTATGGGAAAAAAATACAGTCTAAAGATATAAGATTTATTTTGTACAGTAATTCAAAAGAAAACACATAAAAGATTATGTGTAGATGGTATATAATCCCAAATAGCTTGTTGAAAATGTCTAATAATGCTTCAAATCAACATTGGGGATGGCAAGATAAGAAGGGCTCCTTTTCCCATATGTGGCAAACTTGCAAGAAGACAAAAAGTTACTGGTCTCAGATTTGCATGTTAATCTAAAAACTTTTAAAGATGTATTTTGTAATGTCACCAGAAATTTTTTGCTAGGTATTATGGATAAAGAATTGGACAGTAAACATGTATTACCTCTTTGCTACATGATAACATAGCAAGAATATTGCTTGTGCAAACATGGAAATGGAATGACGCATCAACAACAGAAGAACAGATTGTTACGACTGCTGTTAGCTCAAAAATTTAAAGGATAAGACAGCTGGAGATTTCTTGAAAGATTGGAAATCACTTATGGACTTTGGAGCAATAAAAAAAATCTAACAATGCAAAGTTTGTCACTATAGTTCTAGTAATTCTACAAGGATTACTTAGTTGGATCTGAAATGGTAGAATAATTTTTTTTTCTTTTTTCACAGAATCATAGAATCATAGAGTTCAAAGGGACCACAAGGGCCTTCCAGTCCAACCTCCTGCCATGCAGGAACACACACTCAAAGCATCCCCAGCAAATGGCCATCCAGCCTCTCTTTAAAAACCTCCAAAGAAGGTGACTCCACCACACTCCAAGGAAGCATTTATCTTCTTTTCTTCCATTACAGTTTGGCATGGGGGTGGTGGTGGTGAGAACTCTTTTGCATTTTTAGTACAATAGCATTTAGTGTTTTAGTTAGCGTATAGTGTCTTAGCTTAGTGTATCAGCTTTTTTTTTCTTTCTTTTTTCTGAATGCATACTTCTCAGACTGTGATTTTGGCTGTGAATTAAGTTGCTTGGTTTGAAACTAATAAATAAAGAATAGAATGGGAACACAAAGAAGAAGAGCTACAGATTGATTTATGATACTATTACATAACAATTTCAACGTGTTCTTGCTATATTGCTTTTGAAAAGCCAAAGGCCAATTTCAATATGTTTTTACTGTCTGTTTTGCACTAATGATTCAGCAAGGTAGTTTCCTACCAGATATCTTCTGGGTTTCAGTAGACTGACACTACAACCGTATTTGTATCCACTCAGGACTAAGTCCCATTAAGTTCAGTGTAGATTTTCCCTGGAAATATGGATACAGGATTGTACTCTAAGTGCTAGAGTTCTTTTTAAATCAATGTTAATATTCTAATTCTAGTTGCACTCAGAAGCATAAAACAACAAAGGAAATTGAATTTTTTTAAAAAAAATTCAGCCCAAAATGCTATTAATAAATAGCTGCATTTCCTCAGTGGATTACTATAATTTAAAAGCCAGAGAGGGAGAAAAAAATAATTTGCCTTTAAAGTTAAACCCTTTCACATGATTAAAAAACCTTGCTATATGCAGCAAAAAGTACCTCCACCAAATGGAGCACAAAGTTTAAGAATACTCACGCATATCTCCAAAGGCTCCCTTGGTGACATTCTTGGCTTGTTTCACCGTCACAGTAAATTTGTGAGAATATTGGTGTTCCACCTGAATGGCAAAACAGCAATCAATTAGGAAGGAAATAAAATACAACAGGTGAAATAAATGAAACCAATAGCATTTATTTCATCTAAGACTTCCACACTTGCTGGCTGAAGTAAGGGAAGCACTCACTGGAAGACAAAGCATCTTGAATTAGAAGATGAGCTGTCTTCAGATTAAATTTAGCCACGTTGAGTTGAACCGACTGCAACCACTCCTACACAAATGTTTGTCTTCTCTCTCACACACACCTTTATGATTTTAATTTTAGCTTCACTGAATTGTCTCCTCCCCTCCAACTGCAGGTTCAAACAATTCATTCGTCTCTAAGAGTGTAGTACTCTTGGCCAGAGAAGACAAAAGTTATTCGACACGGAATCTTTAGTTCACTCTGTGCTTGCTGTATCATCTTTTGGAAAGGATAAAATGGCATCTTAATATTGTATTAGCGACAGCTTTGTACAAATATATACACTTCCAGATAGCCAGTATGCTAGTACATACTATTAGAGCATAGTTTGTGATCTTTTTTTTCCACCATAACTGTTTCCATACTGACTGCCAGCAATTCTTTGGTTTCTGTTGAGCTTTTTTTCCAATACTGGGATGTAAGGCAACTCCGAAGGTGAGACTCTTACACTTCTTCTAATATACAATCCAAATTAATATTCGAAACTAATGGTTATCATTTCACTTTCTTTTACATAATATCCAGTATAACATCCAGTTTATAAAAAGTGAGGTGAGACTGTAGGATATATGTGCTTAACCATAGAAAAGATAGTTGGAAGTCACTTTTACATAGATTTGCAGATTATTTATTAGTAGGGGTATTGATGCGTATATGTGTTTTATTGTACATGTGCTTGGATTTGAATTGTTAGCTATTCAGTTAGAAATCATAGAAATGTAGAGTTGGAAGAGAGCACAGGAGCCATCCAGTCCAACCCCCTGCCATGCAGGAACACCCTCAAAGCACTCCCGACAGATGGTCATCCAGCCTCTGCTTGAAACCCTCCAAAGGAGACCCCACTACACTCCGAGGCAGCATATTCCACTGCCAGACAGCTCTGACCATCAAGAAGTTCTTCCTGAGGTTCAGGTGCAATCTTCTTTCCTGCAGCTTGAATCCATTGCTCCTTGTCCTAGTCTCTGGAGCGGCAGAAAACAAGCCCACTCCCTCCTCTATATGGCATCCCTTCAAACATTTAAACATGGCTATCATGTCCCCTCTTAACCTTCTCTTCTGCAAACTAAACACACCCAGCTCTCTAAGTCTATCCTCATAGGGCATGACTTCCAGGCCCCTCACCACTTTGGTCGCCCTCCTCTGGACTTGCTCCAGCTTGACCATGTCCTTCTTGAATTGGGGTGCCCAGAACTGGACACAGTATTCAAGATGAGGTCTAACCAAAGCAGAGTAGAGCAGTACCAGTACCTCCCTCGATCTAGACACCATATTCCTATTGATGCAACCGAGAATTGTGTTGGCTTTCTTGGCTGCCGCATCACACTGCTGACTCCTGTTCAGCTTGTGGTCTATTAAGACTCCTAGATCCCTTTCACACATGCTGCTATCCAGCCACGTGTCCCCCATCCTATATTTCTGTATTCCATTTTTTCTACCAAAGTGTAGGACCTTACACTTCTCTCTGTTGAATTTCATTTTGTTAGCCTTGGCCCAGCTCTCCAATCTCTCCAGGTCATTTTGAATTTTGATCCTGTCCTCTGGCGTATTAGCAACCCCTCCCAATTTGGTATCATCTGCAAATTTGATGAGCATGCCCTCTATTCCTTCATCCAAGTCGTTGGTTAAGATATTGAACAGCACTGGGCCCAGGACAGAACCCTGTGGCACCCCGCTAGTCACTTCTCTCCAGGATGAAAAGCAGCCATTGGTGAGCACCCTTTGGGAACGGTCAGTCAACCAGTTACAGATCCACCTGATAGTAGCTCTGTCCAGCCCACATTTTACTAGCTTCTTTGCAAGAATGTCATGGGGAACTTTGTCAAAGGCCTTACTGAAATCAAGATATGCTACATCCACAGCATTCCCTTCATCTATCAAGCTAGTAACTCTATCATAAAAAGAGATAAGATTAGTCTGGCATGACTTATTTTTGAGAAATCCATATTGACTTCTCATGATTACTGCATTGCTTTCTAAGTGATTAGAAACTGACTGCTTAATGATCTGCTCCAGGATCTTTCCGGGTACTGATGTCAGGCTGACTGGGCGATAGTTATTTGGGTCCTCTTTTTTTCCCTTCTTGAAGATGGGGACAACATTTGCCCTCTTCCAGTCTGCTGGAACTTCTCCTGTCCTCCAAGATTTCTCAAAGATTATAGCAAGCAGTTCCCAAATGACCTCTGCCAGTTCTTTTAGTATCCTAGGATGCAATTCATCTGGTCCTGGAGACTTGAATTCATTCAGTGTGGCCAAGTATTCCTGTACCACCTCTCTACCTATTATGTGCTACATTTTCCCTGCTTCCTCCCCTGCTCCCCAACCGCCAGGTTGAGTGCTTGTATCCTTCTGGGAAAAAACTGAGGCAAAGAAGGTGTTAAGTAGTTCTGCCTTTTCTCTTCCCCCTGTTAGTAATTCACCATCTTCTCTATGCAGTGACCCTATCGTCTCCTTCTTTTTCCTTTTGCTGCGGACATATTTAAAAAAGCCCTTTTTATTGTTTGTAATGTCTCTGGCCAGCCTAAGTTCGTTCTGTGCTTTAGCCTTTCTGACCTTCTCCCTACATCTCCTGGCTACTTGCTTAAATTCTTCTTTGGTGGTTTCCCACCTCTTCCCTTTCCTGTACATGTTTCTCTTAACGCTTAGCTCAGCTGAGAGTTCTTTAGTCAACCGTTCTGGTTTCTTCAGATGCCTTCCATTTTTCCTCCTTATTGGCACAGTTTTAGACTGTGCCTTCAGTATCTCCCTTTTAAGGAACTCCCATGCCTCCTGAACTCCTTTCTCTTTCACTATTCTTGACCACGGAATTTCAGCCAGCAGCTCCTTAAGTTTACAGAAGTCCGCTTTTTTAAAATCTAAGATGAGTGTCTGGCTACACTTATCTTCTCCTTCCCACTGAATGCCAAATTCCAGTAGGGCATGGTCACTCCCCCCTAAAGATCCAACCACTTCTACCTCATTAACAAGGTCATCCCTGTTGGTCAGGATCAGATCTAGAATATTTGATCCCCTTGTCGCCTCTTCCACCTTCTGGACCATGAAACTGTCTGCAAGACAAGCAAGAAACTTGCTGGACCTTGCTGTCTTGGCAGAGTTTGACTGCCAAGATATATCCGGGTAATTGAAATCTCCCATTATTACTGTATCTCTCCTTTTTGAATGTGCAGTTGGGGAGTTAGTAATTATTATGATGCTAATTGTTTGTTTGTAGCTTATTAGTATTTTGTTATTTGTTTCTTATAAGAGTGTGTGGTGTAATTTTTATATATGCAATCTTTAATAAAATACTATTAGAGATTCTTCATACACCTGCTGTCAAAGCTAAAATGCTGCAGAGAATTCTGGGGATATTCTGCTGACACTATGAAAAGCATGCGAGCTCCAGTGTGATAAACTTTTCCAGCCTTAAAAATCCACAGGAGTACCAGACATACACCCTTTTATTGGCCCAACCAGCAAAACTGTTTTCTGTCTGGTTCTTTATTTATTTATTTATTTATTCTGTACTGTCTTCTAGCATATTAGCTTCCATATTAGCTTACAAAGACAAAATAAAGCATAGCATATTTTTAAAAATATTGCATTAGCAAATTTAGAAACATAAATATTTCTTGCCTGGTCCTGAAAAGAAAATAATGTTGGTATCAAGCAGAACACTCAGGGAACAGAACTCAACAAATGAGGTACCACTGCTTAGAAGGCTCTGTTTCTAGTTGCGACCATCCATTCAACTGAAATTGTGGGTGGAATGGAGTAGGATAAAACTACCTCAGAGCATGTGTGGCTTGGTATGGACATAGGAGTTCCTTTGGGTATCCAGCCCAAGCTGTTTGGGGCTCTAAAAGGAAGCACCAACACTGGATTGTGTTTGGAAATAGACGAGAAGCAAGGTAAGTTCTAGCACCAACCAAAACCACCCAATGACCTGGCAGAGTTTGTTTTGCTTGTTCGTTTGGGGTTGATTTTTTGTTTGTTTGTTTGTTTCAAATTGAAGTTTCTAAGTCGTTTCCAAAAGTTTGTATGTGGCACAAACAATCCTTGCTAAGTGCGTCCAGTAGTATAACACAAGGGTGGGCAACTGCAGCAAGCCAAAGGCCAATCTTCTGTCTTTGGGATTCTATGAAGTCTTCATTAACTGTAAAAATAAGGTCAAAAACAAAAGTCAAAGTGGCCACATGCCCATTTCTAGTTGTGAAAAACTGTGGGGAAGGGAATAGTTAGGAGGCTCCTCTAACGTACCTAAAAGGTGAATTGCCTCTCCTGGAGACTTCTAGGAGAGCCAATTTATGCCCTCTCTTTTTTTTTTTTTTTGCACCAGAAAAAGGTCTGGAGTCTGGGGGGGAGATCAGAAATCTCAAAAACAGCCTTGAGGGGCTACACCTAACCCTCTGCCCACACTTTGACCACTCCAGTCTGAACAATGGCAGTAAACTCTATATTCTTTCAGATTCCACTCATAAGGTTTTGCCCTGACCTGTCAAGATGGTCACTGGCTTACACCCAAACCTGCAAATTCTAATTGGGCTCCACCCGTAATTATCAGATTTTCTTTTCACCAGATTTTCTTTCTCTGCCTTAACTAGCAGAGTTAAGGGAAGTTAGGGAAGACAGGGGAAAAACAGTATTCCTCAAATAAAATAGACAGATAGATAGACAGACAGACAGACAGACACACACACACACACACACACACACACAAAATTTGGCCATATGATTGCCACTGGCATCTGACTTGCATTATCCTTCTGATCCTCTATATGATTTGGCAAAGTGGAGGATCACCTTCGTGCTGTGAACATTGTTTAATAATATTCAAAGGGCTGTGTCCAACATTTCATTTTTGGCAAGGTATTGGAACATGTGGTATCCTCCCAGGTGAAGGAGTTTCTAGATAAAACAAATTGTCTTGATTCATTTCAGTCCATTCTCAGGCCTGATTATAAGACAGAGACAGCACCTGTGACCACCTTGCTGGATGACCTACACCAAAAACTGGAAAATGAGAGCATGTTCCTGTTGGTTCTGCTGCACTTGCAGTAGCTCTCTATGCCATAGCCCAAGAGTAGGCAAAGCTATGGTCTTTGAAGCCCCCAAAAGGCCTAGATTCCAACCCTGAAGAAATTTTAAAATTGGACAACTTTCCACCGCCCGTGGCCTAATTCCTCTGCCAAATGCAGTACGTTTTCTCCATAAACTCCAAGCCCCTCAATATACCTTTAAAACTTTTTAAAAACCAAAAAATTGCCAAAAATGAAACCAGAAGTGATATGATGTTACTCCCATTCACATCAGGGATGCTGTGCAGCCCTTGGGAGGTGTGCAGTGAAGAAAAATGGTTTGTCCACCCTCTACAGTTGTCCACCTTTGCCTAAAAACATGGTATCCTTCATGGCTGCCCCACTGAGATACGACACAGATGCATGGTTTTCTAGTGGCTCTTTTTCTTCCTGGAGGGGCAAGTGGGGCAAGGGGATTCCTGTTCAGTGCCTCAGTCTGTGTAGTCCTTCTGGACTTTATTTCACCTCCATGCTATTTAACATATATGAAACCACCATAAGAGGTTGTCCAGAGATTTGAAGTACAGTGCCACCAGCATACTGATGACACCCAATTCTTTTCCTACTTTCCACTGAGTTCCAAATAAGTTGCTTCAGTTCTAAACCAGTTTCTGGCATCATGAAGGGACTGGCAAAAAAAATTCTGTGGCCATATGGGAATACCTGACAGATTTAGAGTACTTATTATCAAGCTCACCACACTTAGCCCTGTTGTACTTATCAAGTCAACCAGAAGACAGGTTGAAAAGAGAATACACTGAAGACCAAGCAAACAGGTTAGACAAGATTTTAGCTGGAAATTCCAGCTGTGACTGCCCAGATATATTATTGCTGGTGGCATTTTTCCACCATTAAATAAAGTCCACAGCCTGACCATGCTTCTAGTCATTATTGAGCCCAACAACTATGAACAGACCACTTCATATGCTCAGCTAGGCTGGACTTCAATGGTACATTGGCTGGTTTAATCCAATTTTGTTCATCTTTTCAGAGTATTGGCATATTATTTTTTTAATGATGAAAAGCTCTTGTATAATGTGAGCATAATGTGCATAACGTAAAGATTGTCCACTTGGACAATCAGGTAGGGAGCCCTTTGTAGAATCAAAAGATTCTTCTTCCTTCTTTCATCAACATGCCCAAATGACTGAAACAAGTACAACTCCCAGTTGGAGCAGGATGAGCAAAAAGAAAATATCGATTTAGTTTCTAATCTTGCACTCAGACCTTGCTAACAAAGAGCCACCAGGCTTTTTTGAAAAGGTAAGGTGATCATGATATTTCTAGTACTATTGGTTTTCTATTACCATTTTCTGTAGTGTCTATAGAACTCTCTTCAGCAAAAGGAACAGTCATGGTACTGAAACTGAACACCTGCATTTTTCTTTCACTGCTCCTGTGTTTTTCTTTCATTTCCTCAAGACAGGCAAGGAAATTTAAGTAGATATTTAGGAAAGGAGAAAAGTTTGTTTTACTACCTGTCTTCATAAAAAACATGCCCTTCCTTTCAAAAAGACCCAGGTAACAACATGCTTCAAACTGACAAGCATGGCACTGAGAAATATTTGGCAATGTATATGACACTTCACAGTGTACAAACACTTTACTTGTACTACATGAGTAATCCTTAAAACTATTTTCCAGAGCCTGGCACATTACTTTAAAGAGGAATAAATATAATGACACACTGGAATCAAGTATAATTGAACAGTGATGAGATGATGCTCTGGGAGCCAGAGACTTCAGAAGAGAGATGCTGTCTAGAAATGTTGAACTATATAAGGTGATGTGTGCCAGACATCTCAACAGAGGCACAACTATTATTATTAAAAGTCAGCACAGCCTGATTTGGGAGTTCATATCAGGCCTTTACAAAGACAAAGACACATTATCTCTAATGCCCAATCTTCCTATTTTCTAATGCAGTTCTCTCTCCACATTTGCAGGTTTGACGTTTGCAAATTTGACAGTTTGGAAGTATGTGTGCCATCCCCCATTCTCCTTCTCCCATTCCAATGCATTTTTCCCCAGTGCAAAGAACTTGTGCCAAGGCAAACCAGAAGGAAAACAGCGTGGAGAAAAGCTCGCATGAGCCTTCCTTTCCTCCCTCCGGAGCCCCCTCCTTCCCTTTCCTACGCAAAACAGAAGGGAAAGGGGAGTGGGGGAAAGCTCATTAGAGTCATCCTTCCCCACCCCTGCTGGAGCTGCCCCTGAGATTCCTATGCATTTTGCCGAGGTGCAGAGAACTCATGGCGAGGCCTCAGCACCAGGGCAAATGCATAGGAATGGCAGAAGGAGCTCCAGAAGGGGAAAGGAAGGTTTATGTGAGCCTTCCCCCACCCCCCATTCCATTTCCTTTTGCATGGGAATGGGAAGGGGGGAGCTCTGGAGGGGAATGGGAGCGGGACGGGGAGTTATTACCAGTTTTCCCACTTTCACAAGGGTTCTGAGCCCCAAACCCTCAGATGAAAGTGGAGGGACAAGTGTACCAACAAGCCACCAGTGGTTTCTGGCTCCACTGATGCCAACAGCTACAGACTTGGTGGAGTGCTACTATGAAGTGGTTCAGAATGGTTGTCAAGAAACATTCTGCTTCACAATTCTCGGCAAAGCAGGAAGATGTGCACAAATAATAAAAGTATACCTTGTGAGTGTTTGGTCGTGCAAAGCTATTCAAACATGTCTTTGTGTTTTACCCTCCCCACAGACCATAAATACTTGGAGAAATTTCATAGAAAGGAAAAGATTTCAAAACAAACAAACAAATAAATAATCTTTACAAGGCCAGCATGATCTACTAAAAATGTTGCAATCTACTCCTTGTCAAACAAATATGTTCCAAGTAAAAGAAGAATTCTTTTGGTGATTTATACTAGTGTAAGGTTCATACCAATTGTCTTGGGGGGGGGGCAATCTGTAGAGTTCCCACATGCCTTCTTCGCCTGATTGACAACTATCATCCTCCAGAACCTTCTGCAAAAATATGCAGGTAGAACTTTCTATTTCATTTTGTGGATTTCAACCTCTATTTGACTGTACTGTTATTCAAAGCATAGTGAGACTCTAAGCTGACATTATCTGTTAGAATGTTTATGCACAATTGAGAAATAGTTTTGTTTACTTCAGCATTCCAGATGAAATAACAACTGACAATGCAAGCAATTTATAGCAGCATTCCAGACATTCTGGCCATCTTCCACCTTTTCGCGTTATTACCACTAATGTTCCCTACCCTCAAATAAACAGTAAAACTGAGAGTAGTACTTCTGCAAAGAAAACCTCATGACTGAATGACCCATGTATTGCTCTTTTTTTTTATAATCATTTTATTCAAAATTCACATATACACATATACAAACATACACATATACATATACACATACACATATACGAACAATTGTAACCGTCAGCTTAACTGAAATATTTCTGATCTTCCACACTGATCTAGATTTCATTATCAAGATTTCTTAACATGCTTAAAATATTGTACAGCATTTTACTGCTAATATTACTTGTTGATTCTTGCATTTCCATCTCCATATTCCCACTTCATGACATATATCCTGTAGCCCCCTCATAATTTATCTTAAATCATGAATTACATGATAGAACCCAGCAATTACCCGTTACAATTTGCCATTCTTTTTGCCATTCTTTTTGTATCTCATTGTCTGATTTCCCTTTTAATCTCTGAGAGACCATATCAGCATTTTTGTTTTCAATAAGTGTACCCCACCATTGTTCTATTGTGGGTATTTGCTGAGTTTTCCACAACTTTGCATATTCAATACGAGCTGTTGTTATCATGTACAGTAATATTTTCCAATACTTCTTTATACCAGTACTTTCTAATGTATCAGTCATATTTAACAAATACAATTCTGGTGTCTTAGCAAACTGAACTTTCATTAATGCACAAATTTTGTTATGTATTCCAGTCCAATATTTCTTAGCTTTTGGACATGTCCACCACATGTGATATATCGTACTGACCTCATTCTGACATTTCCAACAGTGTCCGGTACCTGTACTATAAACCTTTTTTAATTTGTCTGGTGTCATGTACCATCTATGAAATAGCTTATAATAGATCTCTTTCAAGCTCTGAGCTACTGTAAATTTCTGTGTTTTTTTCCAGCTCTGCTCCCAAGACTCTAATTGAATTGAATGTCTGATGTTTTGAGCCCATGAAATCATTGTTGCCTTTACTGTTTCTTCTTGCCTCTCCTGATGTAATATTTCTTGATGCATTTGGGCTAGTAAATGAGGCGGATTTTCGAACAGCCATTTAATTACTCCAGTTTTCTCTTTTAGTTCAATTCCATATGTTTTTATATCCATCTGAAACCTTTCTGCTAATTGTCTGTAAGGGAACCAACTTAGTGTTGTTCCCTCTTTGTTCTAATTTTTCTCTTGTTTTAATCTTAAGATTGTTGGATGTTGATCTCTCAATTATATCATCATATCGCAACCATTTATCTGTATCAGTCCATCTGCCAAAAAAAGCCTCTTGCAGTGAGACCCAGGTGGGGAGCTGCCTTATGTTTTTAGTTTTATAATCATCCCAGATTTTCAAAAGCGATTTTCTGATATAATGATGTGTAAAGTATTTATCTATTTTTGCTTTATCATAAAACATATAGGCGTGCCACCCCATCCTCAAGTCAGCACCTTCCAATGCCAACGTTCTCGTATCTTGAAGGTCTATCCAGTCTTTTATCCACGTAAAAGCCGCTGCCTTATAGTATATTTGAAAGTCTGGTAGTCCCATTCCTCCTCTACGTTTTAGATCTGTCATGGTATTCCATTTTATCCTAGGTTTTTTCCCTTGCCATATAAACTTGGTTAGTTCTCTCTTCCATTGTATGAAAGGTTTCATGTTCGTTATTATGGGAAGATTTTGGAACAAAAAGTTCATTTTTGGCAAAACATTCATCTTTATTGCAGCTATCCTCCCCATCATTGACAAACGCATGGAAGTCCAATTTTCCAAATCTTTTAATATTACTTTCCATTTTTTCATAATTATTTTGAAATAACTCATTGTTTCTTTTGGCTATCCAAATACCTAGATATTTTACCTTTTGTCTGTTTTAAATCCTGTTTTTTGTACTAATTCCATCTCTTCTCTTTCAGTCATATTTTTGGTTAAGAAGACTGTTTTTTCCTTATTAACTTTAAAACCAGAGAATTCTCCATATTCTTGCACTGTAGTAGTCAGTTTTTCAATACATTTCCCTGGGTCATCCAATAATAAGACTAAATCGTCAGCGAAAGCTTTTAACTTATATTGATATTTCTTGATTTGAACTCCTCTTCTTTCTTTATCTTCTCTTATAGCATTGTTAAGTATTTCCATTGTCAAGATAAACAACAGAGGAGACAAGGGACACCCTTGTCTTGTCCCTCTGTGCAGTTCTATCATTTGTGTTCATTCACCATTTATAACCAGTCGAGCTTGTCGTTGGCTGCAAATTGCTTCAATCCATGCAACAAATTTTTCTCCTGCCTGCATCTGTTTAACCGCCATCTTCATGAATGGCCAACTGATCATGTCAAAAGCTTTCTCCGCATTTACAAATACCATGACCATTTTCCGTTCATTATGCTTTTCATAATATTCAACTACATTTAAGACCGTTCTGATGTTATTTCTCAAAGATCTCTTTGGTTGAAAGCCATTCTGGTCCTCATCAATTACCTCTAACAGCACTTTTTTAAGCCTCACTGCTAGAATTGAAGCAAAAATCTTGTAGTCTGTGTTCAAAAGTGATATTGGTCTATAATTCTTTACATCTCTCAGATCTCTTCCTTCTTTCGGGATCAGCACAACATTAGCTTCTTTCCAAGTATCTGGTATTCCTTCCTTTATTATTTCATTTATAGTACTTTGCAAAGGTATTGAAATCTCATGTTCCATAATCTTATAATATCTTGCAGTAAAGCCATTGGGTCCTGGAGCTTTGTTGTTCTTCAAATTCCTAATAGCCTCAACTACTTCCATCATAATAACAGAATTGTTCAAGATTGATCTTTGGTCTTCATTAAATCTCAATTTATTCATTTTCTCCAAATATTCTTCCACTTCTTGTTGTTTTTTCTCCTTTGAGATCCTGCTCATCAGTTTCACGTAGTAATTATAAAAAGCTTGTTTTATTCCCTCTTGTTTTGTAATTCTTTCTTCTCCTGTTCTAATCTCAGTTATGATATTTCTGGTCCTTCTTTTACGCAGCAAACCTGCCAAAAGTTTAGAAGGTTTATTAGCTTGTTCAAAGAAATTATATTTCATTCTCCTTATCTGTTGCTCTATTTCTTCCAAATTAAGTTGATTTAATTCAGTTTGCTGTACCTTCATCTGTAGTCTAATCCGTTTATCCGAAGGATTTTGTCTCATCTGTCGTTCAGTTTCTTTCATCTTTTCCAAAATTTGCTGCTCAGTGTTTCTCTTTTCTTTTCTGATCTCTGCAGTCCATCTGATAAAGTTACCACGCATCACAGCTTTACTTGCGTCCCAAATGGTTTTCATCGACAGCTCCAATGTCAAATTCTCATTAAAATAATTAATTATCTCTGTTTTTGCTTTTGTTATATATTTCTCCTTATTCCAAATCTCCTCATTCAATCTCCATGTTCTTTCTCTGTCTTTAATCCTTATCTTTAACTGTATTGGATTATGATCAGAGCATAAGTTGGAAAGTATGTCCATATCCGTAGTTTTCAACAAAAGTTGTTTAGATACCAACATCATATCTATCCTTGACATTGACCTATGTCGATCCGAATAGAATGTATGTCCATCCAGTTGCCCGCTCTTGTATCTCCAAGTGTCATATAAATTTGAATTATCCATCATATTAAAGAAGCTCTTAGGAAGTTTGCCGTTGTTTCGGGGAGTTAACTTTTGCATTGTCCTGTCAACCTGGGGACTGATTACTCCATTAAAGTCCCTCAAAACAATCGTGTTAGAATTTCCTGTTTCATTAAGATATCTCAATACCTCTTCCTGTATTGTAGGGAAGAATTCACCTTTAGCTCCGTTTGGTGCATATATTCCAACTATTAATATTTTGTCCTGTTTCAAAGTAACTTAAACTCCTATATAATGACCATTGCTATCCTGAAAGATTTGCTTTGCACCAAATTTTGAGTTTACATATATCAAAACTCCCCTCTTCTTTTTATCAATCGTAGCTGCAAAACAGCTACCTAATTTCAAATTCCTGACATATCTCAAATCTTGAGTTCTAATTCGAGCTTCTTGCAGACATATTATATCTATATTCTGTTTCTCTAGATGGTGAAAAATTTGTCTTCTTTTGTATTCAGAGTTAAACCCCTTAATGTTCCAAGAATAAATCTTCAAATCCATTTTGCAGGTTATATTAATATTTTATTACTGAAGTTTAGCTTATTCCTTCAGTATATCTTCTTCTACCTCCCCTTCTTCTTGTTCCACAGTTCCTTGCACTGCTTCTATTACTTCCTCTTGTTCTCCGTCTTCTTCTTCTCCTTGTAGTTGTTCTCTTTCCTCCTCTAGAGGTAGCTGTTCATGATCTTTCTCTCCTTCAGAGGTGTCCTTTTGTAAATCTTTCTTCAATCTATTCATCATTTCTTTTGCTTTGTGTATTGAATTAATCCTATATCTCTGCTGTTTATAAGTAAAGGACAAGCCTTCAACCTTTTCCCATCGATAATTAATCTGACGCTTTTGCAGAAGGTTGGCCAACGGTTTATATTCTTGTCTTTTCTTTAGGATTTGATAAGGTATATCTTTAAAAATTCTGACGTCTTTGTCTTCAATCTTCAGTAGTCCATCGTAGCTTCGCTGTAATATTTTGTCTCTAACCATAGTCCTCGTGAACGTTATAATAATGTCTCTTGGTAATTTCCTCTCTCTCGCTACTCTGGAGGAAACTCTGAACATTCTGTCAATATACGTCTCCATCTTTTCTTCTTCCATGTCAATGAATTCTGCCAAAGCCGGTACAATTTTTTCATACAGATTCTCTGCTGAAGATTCTCTGCTCTGGAACACCTCTAAATCGAAGGCATCCTTCCCGATATCGTAACTCCTGCTGAGTAATTTGAAATTCATCTTCTTTTTGCTTCCCCTTCATCTCAGTCATTTCCTTTTCGACTTGTTTAACTTGTTGTTTTATCTCCTTTGTTTCTGTCTTTAGCTTTGTCACATCCTTTGTTATATTTTCCAATTTCTTCCCCAGTTTGTCTATTTCTTGTTTCATGTCAGCTCTCATCTCTTTCCTTGTTTCTTTTATATCACTTCTTATATCTTCTTTCATGCTTTTAAACTCTTCCATCATCTGTAACATGAAATCTTGAGGTTTCTGGGGCATATCCACTGATGTCCATCTGGTTGCCTGGGAAGTTGTTGTTGTTGCAGCTGCCGCCGCTCCTCTTCTTGTCCTTTGGTCCATTTTTGATTTTTTTTTCCTTTCTTTTTTTTTTTTAGTACCTAATACAAGTTGCTTTTGCTTTTTGTTACCTTAATCAATATTCAATGTATAAATCAATTCCTTATACTTATATTTTTTACAATTAGCACAGAAAAAACTTACTGTTTATAACTTCGTAATTTCAAATCCTAATAAAATTCAAATTGTTATATCTATAATTCCTTCACCTTAGATCCAATTTATTGCATGTATAAATCATTCACATCAATCACATATATCCTTAATTTGAATTAATTACTTTAAATTGAAATTAACACTGCTATCCAGTCACTATATCAATAAAATAGAAATAAAAATAACTATATATGTAGATTATACAAGTATCTTGTGTATCATTTTATATATGTAGAATTTAAATAGATATGTAGAGATAGATAGATAGATAGATAGATCTATAGATTTATTCTATAGGATTATATATAGCTAAATAGAAAAGACCACTTATTTTAAAATCTAGTACATTGTATTCGATTCATTCATCAAATTCATTCAACAGAATCATACAGTAAGTTCATTCAACATAATCAGTGGGCTGTGCCTAGGCTCAATTCTTTCACTTCCCCCTCCCAGCGGATGCTGAATCTCCTCTTTCTTCTGGAACTGTTCCCAGACCTTGACTGTGAGAACTTCTCCTCCTTCCAATGTTGATAACAGAAATCTGAGCTACTCTGCTGCGTGGGGGCAAAAATCTCTCTGTCTTTCCTGTCCTTCCAGCATAGCCTCAAAAAACATGAATATTTTTAAATCCTCTGATTGTTCTCAAAAGCCAAACGGACAAAAAATAAAGGAAATGACACAGTTGCAAAGCAAAGTCCCCAATTTTAAAAATCAAACCACAATCCAAATGTCACAGTTCCGAATATCAATATTCCATGTTCATTGTTCCAAGTGTTCAATGTTGTTCAATAGACCAAAAGACCAAAAAAAGGAAAAAAAAATCCAAAAGGGAATTGTCCCTTCTCATCACCAAAAAAAAGTACTATAATCCACAAGAGTTCAGCAGCCACGTCTTAAATCCTATACTCCCGAAAACACAGATGTAAGGTCCCAAACAAACACAGATCCAATATGTACCAAGATTCCAAAATTCCAAGTCAGTTCAATCAAAACGGAGGTCAAAACCAGAAAGGCAAAAACTTAAATTTAAAGCAAGGGTAACCATATTCTCAATCCAGACCAGTCTCTTCATACCAAGCACAGGCAAAAAAAGCACAAACTTCGGTCCCGTCTCTGAAACTCTCCGCTTATGCTCTTTTAATCAAATCCGCTAGTGAAATCCATTACATTCTCAGTATACAGTCTATCTTAAAAAGTTGTAGTCTTCTAAAAAAAATTTTTCCACCATTACATACTCACAGTCTGCTGGGTCACTACGTATTGCCACTCCTGTTCACCGCTGCAAGTTCCAAATTGTTGCAGTATCAATGAAATAAAAACTAGATCAGCTGCTTACTGTCTCAAAATTGTGTCTTCTTTTTTAAAAAGTTGGCGGCGGCGCCTGTGCTGCAAACACGGCGTGCCTGCTGGATCCGTCGTAGCCCTTCGGCCCCCCTGAAACCTCCCGCTCCCTCTTGTCAGAAGGAGCTCGGCACCAGTTACGGAGCCCCCTTCGAGCACTTCCACACTCCCTTTACCGGGGGGGGGGGTGTCTATCCGCTGATCTGATGAAAAAAAAGCGGCTGAATTCCAGCGGGAGATAGCACGAAGTTGCAGAGCTCACTCCGTGCGACCACTCGCACGCGCTGTGCGACCAGAAGTCAATGACCCATGTATTGTTCTTTTAAGCTACACATCAACACTGCCAGCTGTTGCACACTGTCCAGAACTATGCACAGGAAGAGAGACAAGAACATCCTTTCCAACCCTACAAAAGAATCTGATGACAAAACGGTCTGACCTGGATAAAGTTGCTGCTTCAGATTACCAAGATAAGAAAGATTATGAAAGAACTACCACATTTAAAAGTAAGAGAAAAAAGCTTATCTTGATGGCAAATAATTACTTCGTAAGAAAAAAAACCCAAATACAACATCATGACCACACTCTCTTAACAACAAATGCAGAATGCTTAACAACACGTGATCATTCCTTCTTGACAACAAACATAGAATGCTTAACAGAAACCAATGTCATCTCCTTCCTTTTCTTTGGAAGGAACAATTGCCAGCTACACAAAAGGTCTCATTAAACCCATCTGTTTATTGAGATTCTGTCTAACCCCACATTGTTAAGACTGAAAATGGTGTTAATACTCCAATCATCACTCTGTCTAATCAAGTTATACAATCCTGTTTTTCTTCTCTGCTCTGGCTTCCTTTCCCTTTTAGATGATTTTAAAGTGTATTCTTTGGCCCATAAATATTTAGACCCATTGCTGTAGTTCTCCTACATCCAGTGTTTTAGGAAATCAAAAATAATTGTTCAAAAAAGCAAGTATTTTGGCCCTTTACTCATCAACACATGTTGAAAGACATGGAAAATGTACCTGTTTACAGCTCTTTAAATGGCAAAACAAGTACAAGGGGTGGCTACTGCTCCAGGGACTTAAAATATGCTTGTGTTAAATCATTACACATGCCATAGGAGTTGCAAATGGGATTTAGACAAATACAGGTTCTGTAATATTTTTTAGCTCTCTGCTTTGTTCTAGCTGCACTGTATAATTACACTCAGAAAGGATAAACTTAGAGACCCTGGTGAAAGGATAAACTTGGAGACTGAAAATAACTTCTCGCCTTCCCTTCCACAGAGCAGTTGGTACGTAAAGGAAAGGAAAGAACGTTACTGTGTGCTGCAGCACACAGAAAACACTGGATGTTTATAGTTTGCATTCAAGCACCCATATACTCCCTGGTTCTCTACTCAAAACTAATCTAGGTGAACTGAGCTCTGCCACTTCACTCTTCTGTGTTCATATGAAGAGCTACCCTTCCAAATGTTTGTATGACAGAATAGTTAGATATGTTTACTTTTAAAAAGCATTTTACTTGATCTCATGATCAAAAACAGAGCTAGTGTGGTGCAGCAATTAAGCTGCTGAACTAAGACTTCAGAGAACCAGTTTCAAGTCCCCACTGAATCATGAAACTCACTAGATAGCCATCAGCCAGCCCCTCTCTCAGCCTGATTTATTGCACAGAGCTGTTCTGAGGATATCAGGTGTGAAGGAGAGCCATGGACACCACCTTGAGTTCACTGGAGGAAATAATACAGGGTATTATTGCAATTAATACATAATTATTTATTTATTACATTTATATGCCGCCTTTCTCTAAGCATGGGGCACAAGGTGACTTCCAAAAACTTAGAAACATTAATAAAGCATTTCAAACAAAAGGATTAAAAGATGTATAAAACTGTAAAAACTTACAATTTTTTTTAAAAAAGCATCTTGATAAATTAAAAGTCCACATGCTTACATATTAAAAGCCTGCTGGAGGGGGCCAGTCTAGCCTCTCATGGAAAGGAGTTCCACAGGGTGGGAGCAGTCACTGAGAAGGCTCTCTCTTCTATCCTCACCAGGCAAATCTGGGATGGTAGTGCGACTGAGAGAAAGCTTTTCCCTGCAGGCCTTAAAGCTCTGGCAGGTTTGTATAGAGAGATACAGTTTTTCAAATGGTCCAGATCCAAGCCGTATAGAGCTTTATAGGTTATGACCAGCACTCTGAATTGTTCCCAGAAATGAACAGCTAGCCAGTGAAGCTGTTTTGACAAGGGGGTTATCTGCTCCCTGTAACTGGCCCCAGTCAGCATTCTGGCTGCCACGTTTTGTGAACCCACTAAAGTTTCCAAACAGTTTCCAAAGCCAGCCCCACACAGAGTGCATTACAGTAACCCAACTGAGATGTAATCAAGGCATGCATCACTGTAGCCAGATCTGACATCTCAAAGAATGGGCGCAGCTAGTACACAAGTTTCAACAGTGCAAATGCACTCCTAGCCACTGCTGAAACTGGACATTAAGGATCAGAGTCAAGTCCAGGAGGACACCCAAGCCATGAACCTGAGATTTCGGGGGAGTATAACCCCATCCAACACAGGCCGAGTCCCTATTCCTTGATCTGTCTTCAAATGACCAGGAGAATCTCTGTCTTGTCTGGATTAAGCCTCAATTTGTTTGTCCTCATCCCATCCATCACTGGCAACAACGTTCAGTACAAAGACAGCTTCCTTGGAGTAGATGGGAGAGAGACAGTTGGGTGTCATCAGCATATTGGTGACCCTGAACTCCAAAACTCTGGATGACCTCTCCCAACAGTTTCATGTGGATGTTAAACAGCATGGGGGACAAAAGAGAACCGTGAGGGACCCCACAGGTCAACAGCCAGGGAGTCAAATGGGAGCCCCCCAGCATCAGCTTCTGAGTTTGTCCCTCTAGGAATGATCAGAACCACTGTATGACAGTGCCCCCAAGTCCTATCTCAGAGAGCTGGCCCAGAAGGATACCATGGTCTATGGTATCAAAAGCCGCTGAGAGGTCCAGCAGAACCAACAAAGGACACATGTCCCCTGTCTAGTTCTCTGTGTAGGTAACTCACCAAAGGGGCCAAAGCTGTCTCTGTCCTCTAACTAGGCCTGAAGCCAAACTGAAATGGATCTAGATAAAATAATAAAATAAATAATAGAAGTCTCCTGGAGTAGCTTACCTAAGATTAATAAAGAAGATGGTAATCCCTGCCAACAGGTTTACACCCTTTAGAACATTACATAAAAATGGAAGAAAGCATCAGGAGGGGATAAGATGTAAACACAGAACTATAACAGGTTTCTGCAGGTTCTGCCTTTTGAGATAATTTGTTTATAGTGACCAGTTATAGTATACCTGTATTTTAATTATCCTTGGTTGCTTTTATTATGTTAGCTTTCAGGACTGCTCAGGGGATTTGGGGTTATGTGTCATGTATTACATACTTTGTCTTGCTGCCATATTGTTTCATGTGTACAGTAGGTCACTGAATTCAAAACTAGCTGAAAACGTTGAATTGTTCTGTAAATGTTTCAAATACTTTAAACATTGTTACATTCCAAATGGTACATTTCATCCAGGAGGTGGCAGTACCAGCTTACTTCAGCTTCTTACAAACACCAGACAAGTTCACATGCGTGGTCACCTCATGATAACCAGTAATATTTCCCAATTCATCCCTTCAATTTTTTTTTCAAAAAAACCAGCATGTTACACTGCCCTTAGTAAGACTCCAGAGTGGTGAAACACTAGCAAAGACTGTTCATAACAGACTCACTTAGAAGGATATGACTATGTGGAGGAAAACCCAAAGCCACAGAGCAGATAATTGATCGCTTTGAGGAAGTGGATTATTTTTAGCAGTACACTAGTTCAGCATTGTGAGAAATGAGTTGGTAGTTACTTCGGAACACACACTGCCAGTTATTTTCAAAGAATTCAAGAACATCCTAGGCCATATTTTTCTACAGTTGAGCCCATGCGATACTTTATGAGCAGAAATTATACAGTTGACAGTATAGTTTAGGACCAACTTCATAATTTTCATGTTTACTTCCTGTTGTATCAGTCCTAGTATCCTCATAGGCATCTCTGGTGTGAATGCAGAAGAAGGCCTTCTTGGTGGCTGCTCCTAGGCTTTGGAAATACCTCACTAGGGAGGGTAAGCTAGCTCTCTCTTTTTGTTCTTCTGTCAGCAACTGAAAAATCTTTTATTTCAACAGGGTATGAGAAACTGACTGTCTAGAAAGAGAGAACTTTTAATAATATTCCATACTATTTTTTAGTTTTTAAACTGAGATGTTTCAAACGGTTTTAATTCTATATAGTTTGCATTTTATTATTAACTTCTTCAGGGTTTTTTTTAATCTACATACAAAATAGCCACAGACCTGTATGTGTTTTTATTTGTGTTTGTGTTAATTTTTGTAAATCGCCTTAAGTCCCAACAAAGAGTATGATAATGATAATGTTCGTAATAATAAGAACCCATAATGATTCAATCCAAGTAGTGTATAACTCTGTCAAACAAACCTCTTAACAGCTTTGATTCACAAACAACAACATTAATTTATTTTACTTGCCTTTTTCTCCTACCCACATGAACAGAGGGAGGGTTTTAAGTATTCCATATGACTCAATTGAGTTTTTTTAAAACAAAAATACTTATTGGCATCTAACCAACAAATTATTCAGCAGAAACATTCACCAATTAAAGCACAGGAGGAGCCTAAGAGTTTCTCGGTCAGTAAAGCAGCTGATTCCACTTTTTGCCAAAGTCTATCCAGCCAATCATCATCCTTCCTTGTAACAGCTATGAAGCCATGACACGTGTTATCAAAAGAGCAGTGAAACTGATCCATGTATGATGTGAAGCCACAGCGAAGATAATGGATCATCTCAAGACAACATAGTAGGATACTGACAAGTGGAATGTTTCTAAACACTGAAGAGTCCATCTACGATACACAGAATAATACTAACTTGCAAATTAAAACACAACAAAAAATGTAATAACAAGGATGAAGCTGGCTCAAGGAGGTATTGAGGTACTGAAAAGCTGATTGTATCTAAGTATCATCTGAAATCTCAAGAAGCAGGTTGTAACTAAATGAGTTCCTAACAAGTGTGACAGGCACAGTAGAATGGTTTCATAAGGTGACTTGTACCACCTCCATTTCTCGAGGTACTACCTATCTCTCCTAGTGTAAATCCTTTTTAGTAGCTATCATCACTAAGGAAATCACTGTTTCTGCAAGTAACTGTGCACTCAAAGGCATTAGATCATAACAAGGTGCCTCCAAAAATAGTTGGTTCTACTGAAATCCAATAGGGGTTGCCCTAAGAATGAAGGGGTTGCTTTGAGGTGTGAACTCATCTGCAAGTAACAGCAGTTCACTGCATCCTTTGAGCTTCATAAGTCCAAACTTTAGTTTGGTGAACAAGAGCATGTTGCTAGTTAATTTACTGCCCCTTTACTTTCTGGCATGGCATTTCGCTGACTCCCAATAGCTTGTTACAACCATAGTTTGCTATGTCCCAATAAATAAATCACAAGAACGTCCAACTAAACATCACAAATCAGAATTTCTTGCAAACCAGGATTTGAAAGCACTGCGCAAACCACAGTTTGTGACATCCTACCTAGCACTATGTTTAATTCAAAAAGTACAACAAAGCATAGTGAAAAAGAAACTGAAACATACAAAACTTTGGCATTTCTCTGATCTTTAAAATCATGGTTTTGGAGATCAGTAAAGCAGCTGGTTCAGTAAAACAGCTGGCCTCTGATGCCAGAATGAAAGATATTTCAAAGATTCCAATATATGCTTTTTAAGTGTCTTTTCTGTCTTAAAAAGAAGTCTAAAGAAGAAGCCACATCCTTGTAATGTGAACAAGCAGCAAGAGCCTTAAGTCTTTGACTCTTTTAAATTCCATTAATTAGTCATTTAAAATTTAAATTAAACCTTTAATGAATTTGTAAAAATTGCATTTTGCACAGACTGCCATCCTAAGCATGCCAGTTGTCTTTTCAGGGTTTCTAGCCTCAATAGCATTCATCTCAGATTTTTTTTTCTTCTTGATGCAATGCTTTTAATTTTTCAATGCCTTTAAAGTATTTTTTCCTTCAAGTCATTTCATAATATTTCTGTCTTATTCAAAACATATACTGTAAAATGTTTAGATGCACAGTTCCTGAAATCAAAAATATATTGTAGTTTATCCTAGATAATGGAAACAAAAAAAATCATGTCTACTTACTGTAATTTGCTGATAAGGATCTATACTGGACATTTTGGTTTCAGTAACTAAGCCTGGGCCAGAGGATGAGAGATGTTATTGCTTGCTGATGTAATGTTTTTTCACACTGGATAGTCTCCAAGTTGAAATGATGTACTTTTTAAAAGGCTGTGTAAGAGAAAGAAAGAAGTTCAAAATCTGCTTTTATTTTCTTCCTATTCATCAGTACTTCTCCAGATAAAATATTATGGTACTTCTAACCCTGAAATTTTTTCTCGTGGCAGATTAAGATTATATTGGGTTGGGGAAGTACAAGCCAAAACAAGGTTGGAAAAGAAGCAAGGAAGAAGCAATCCACAGCCAATAAACAGGAAACAGAACAGAGCCCATTTGTTAAGTTTCAAACTAGCAAGGAAAACACAACCAATTTGCTCTAGCTTATCAGTGTAAGGTGGCAACGTTGACGGCCTTTCAGAATAATCTCAATTGTTGCAAGATTGCATAGACTGGGACACATAACGCCATCGTATCAAATATGATTGACAGCTGGTTACACCTACTCACTGCTGTAGACTGTCCACTAACAGTAAAAAATGCAGGCACATTTCCAGGCTGCATGCTTATCCAAACAGTGCAGCATGTGCATCATTGTTTAAACAAATGAAGTAAGAAGGAAAAAAATTAAGATAAATTGTTTACTATGTGAAGATATGAAGAAATTAAAAATCTAAGGCTCAGCTAGATGTAAAACCTGCAGCTCTATTTGTCATTCCATTATTTGCTCATTCACATACTAAATATATAGGTTACGAAAACAGAAGCTTGCTGCTTTCATTTAAGGATGATGAACTCATTCTGAACTCTAAATGAATTACCAAAGAAGGTGATTAATCTGTTTTGGTGATAGGTTCAGCACTATGGACAGTTCATTTAAAGTCTGCACTAAAGTCTGGAACTCATTCACCACCCCACTGCATTGAAGCCACCAACCACCATTGAGTCATGGGTCTAACTAGATCAGAAGGGAAATGCTCAGGAAGGAATTGAGCCCTTCCTATTAGCTCTACATGCCTCTTTAAGTACTTTTTTACTGGCAGCCTGGATCCAATACCAGAAGTGAGCCAAGGTAAACGAAAAATGACTGGGGAGGACCTAGGAGGGGAAGTTGCAGTTTTTATACAAAAACAGAAATTGAAAGAGTGCAGTTTTCAAGGATTATTCACCTTTCACAACATTTTCTGCAAAAAAACAAAAAAACAAAAAACAACTGTGCAGAACATGTCATTTTATGTGGAAAAAAAATTTCTTTGCAAAATACATCCCAGACTGTGAAGATTCTCATCGGTCCAGAATTCTCCCCATTTTTGTCAAGGATTCAAATAAATTTTCTTTTCATCCATCCTCTCTCCTTTGCTCTGCTCCAATGTTTCTGGGGTGAGCTACATGATGGAGTTATGTGCCTTCTCCCTCAAGATGTAACGCATTCCCCAACAACACCTGGCGTGAGGCTAAGAAACCCCATACTTTGTCTTTTTCTTTATGCATCAAAACACATGGCCATTCAAAGATCAAACTGAGCCATGCTCCACAAATACCTATACAACACTCACTAGGGGTACCCACAGAAAGATCCCCTACTCTGATTGTGTAGGAGTGTAGGGTAGCAACAAGTACATTCTTCTCTTTCTTCCCAATTTAATTTCCTGTTCACTCAGCCAGTCCATTAACCCCTCTTATGCGCGCGCGCGCGCACACACACACACACCTGCTTCCTGTTTGACAAAAATTACCTTTACCCTATGCAATTAAGCTTAGGGGAAAAGGCTTAGTTCCATCTGTATCAATGAAAAGTGTTGGCAATGTACCTCCTTATCTCAGCTATGAAATGGGTCTCTGCTAGATTTTCTGCTTTGATCTTCAGACAGCATTTTTTTTAAAAAAAAAAAATATCTGTGAAGTAGGTCTTACATCATAAATCTATTGAAGTGTGTTTTGCTTCCAGAAGTTCCAGGAAGATGGCCATGCCTTTTTTCCAGGAAAATGTATTCCATCCCTCTTTGCTCAACTCTAGCTTTCCAAAATTTCTCCCCTGATATAATATGTCAAGAATCACAATGAACAATGCAGAAGCACTGCAGCTAACTCTTTTGATCTAGGCTGACTTTAGCCAATAAGCTTCAGCAGACTACAAGTCATAAAAGAAAAGAATATACTCAACAATTTCCCTTATCTTGGTACAAGAAGAAAGGGTAGCTGTATGGCTGGTCAAGAAAAGATTTGAGAGTTTTTCCCCTTCTTTCCCCACTTGTTGCTTGGCGGACTGAACGTGTGCCCAGAAACTTGAAGCATCTCAGCAAGAACATGAGCACCCTACTGTCACACAAAGAGACGCGTACAGCTGTTTCTCTTAGGCAGATCAGATCACGTATCAGCCAGAAAACAGGCCAAAGTCATCATATGCCTGACCAAGAAAAACAGATACATCCTTCAGAAATTAGGACATGGAAATTTAACAGCATCTCAGTCCGTGAGACCAAGAAATCTCTTCAGATACTGTAAAAAGATATCATATTCCTTTTACACTGTTGCACAGAGTCATGTCACATTGTAACCCCATTATCTTGAAATCACATACAATGACTGGATAAGGCCATGTGGAAAAGGAACTGACTGAAAAACAGGTCAGAGATTATCTCAGAGGATGGCTGAGTTTAATTTAATGGCTCTTGAAAGGAGAACAAAAGGAATCTCCTGAAAGAGCAAAACCCCCTGTGGTTTGCATATCCTCTGGAAAACCAGCCATAAAAACTGGCTACCCACTTAATTTGACTCCCAGTTGTTAGAAACTTCAAAGAAAGAGTTTTTGGTTGATAACTCTGGTTCAGGAAAACAGAAAGATTTCAAACAAATCCTCACACCTATCCTTTTCCTGATCCCTGGTTACACTGCCATAAAAATCTTTTACCCCATCTGCCTGATTCGGCCATTTGTTTTTCCCCAGGAAAAGGGTCTGCTCTACTCCAGGCATGTTTGCTCTATATTTGCATTCCCTTTTGGGGCTTTAGCTAGCTTTTCTCTCTCTTTTCTCTCACTGGCTGACCATCTCTGTCTCTCTGTCTCTCTCTCTTTGTTTTACCAAGCTGTCTTGTGTTTTCCTGAAACAGCAGCCTTCAGGATTGGGTGCTGTATATTCACTTTGTCCCCTCAATCTTTCCATTCCTTAAGATTCTCAAACTAGATAGCCCTTGTGTGCTTGTGTGAGTGAGTGCTTTGTGTGCGTGAGTGAGGAATTTTGCCAATTCTGCCAAATAAAAGACCATTTAAAAGGACATTTGACTTCCCTCTTTCTCATGCAGTCTCACTTCGTAAATATAGGATAAAAGATCTCACTGCATTGCCTTACCCTCCATCTTGCCAAGTTGTGCTCTGCTAATTTCTCCAACCTTTGTAAAATTCAGATGTCCCTCATTGGACCCCCAAAAGCCAGGGCAACAACATGATAATGTCCTAAAGAGCCTACTCAAGGGAATAGCCACAGATTGAGAGCAGCCACCATAAACAGATTGCCATCAGTTTGATCAAAGTGTTTTATCAGAATCTTGTTCTCCAAATTACCTCTGGAATCTCAGCTGTCTTGCCCTGAGGAAGGATGAAGGAGAGAATGAATAAAAGTAGAACAGAACTCTTCAACACTGAACATACTAACATACGTTCTCAGTTCCTCAGTTACCTCCTGATACCTTGCCACACTGGTACAGGGAAGTTAGAGAGATTCCTGCAGCAAGAACTCAATGAAGTTGTAGAAACTATGTTGTAGGAAATGAATGAATGCAGAGTTTTCCATTCTTTACAGGATGACAGAAATCAACAGTAACAAGAGAGCTTCCGTAATTCTGTGCCTGTTTCTGGAGAACAATCTGTGGATGACTTTGAAATAAGGCATGCATGGAGACTCTGCATCAGCACTCCTCCCTTGGCAAAAGCAGAAGTAAAGCCATCATTCTCAGCTCTGAAGAGGATAAAGACTTTCTGCAGAGCACTAGGACAAAGGACAGAACCAACCCCTTGACAATGCTCTCTGTCAAGAAATGACTGATTAAGGAAATCCCAGATTTCACCCCTCAGACAATAGAACCATGTCTATACAGATGAGAAGAAGTGGAATCGCTCTAATTACCTAATCATCAGAGCCATGAAAAGCCACCTATGTCTCTTAAAGGACCAAGAAGTCTAGACAGACTATTGGTTAGATTCACCATTCTTCTTCTTATGTTATGTTCAAGAGATAGAAGTTTTTATTCACAGATTCTGACTCTTTTATCTCTTCTTTATAATGTTGCAATTATATCAGAGGTCATTTGCGTCATAAACAGGAATCACTGGGCACCAACATCAGTATGAACTCTGACCACCCATGAAAAAACTAACTGCTATGGTAAAATGTAATTCAAACCAACCAGGAATACTGTTTGTAGAACAGTAGGGCCCCAAAAAACATGCATGCTGCTCATCCCTAGTTTAAAGTATTCCTGATTCTTTTCTCTGGCTCTCCATTTTCTACTGCTTTGAATGAATGAAGTGAATGTAAACTAAGTCTGCAGCATTTCTGAACTCCTCTTTGCTTCAGGGGAAGATAAGGGGTTGGGTTTTTTCTTCTGCTTGTTCCAGCAATACTTTACTATCATTGCATGATTTCATATCCACAGGTTAGTGGAATGTATACATGTAGTTCTTGATGTCTCTTTTAAGATTTTTGTATGCTTGACCAATTGTATTCTAACATACTGTTCTCATATGGTGCTCACATTTGGATTCAGAGTGCTGAAACAAACAAAAAGGCTCTCTCAGCTGATCCCATTTCAAAGGACAATCATTCACCTACAAACCAATAGATGTGATCCCAGCAGTATACTACAGTAAAAAGCTCATGCATCACAGAAGGGTGTGGCAGGTCAAGATCTCTTGAGGTAAATCAGTCCACAGTCTTCCTTACGATCAATCAGTTCCCATGACCTCTTTCCTCACCCTGTCTGCAAACAAAAATGTTTGTCTGACCTGAAGTTTTGACCTTACACATTTGGCAATGTTGATAACAACACATTCTATGATTTCCAGTTACTCAGTTCATTCCTTTCTGTATTAATACCTTTTAGTTTTGCTGTCTCACACAGAATTCATCCCTCCTTGACAACTATTCCTGTGGGATTTTACCTCAGCCAATTGCCTACTATTCAGGCTGTGGAAATATATATGTTGTTTTGAGCCAGGGTAGACTAAAAAGAAGCCCAGTAACTAGACAAGTGCTTTATTTTATACAGAGTGTGATAAAGCACTGCACAAGTTTAGTGTAAGTTAACACATTCCTCTCCACTTGGCCTGTATGCCCAGAAGCATATCTAGGGTGGGGCAAGTAGGGTACATGCCCTGGGCACTAATGCCAGAGGAGTGCAAAAAAGCTGTGCACATGGGGTGGGCGTAGGCGTAAGAAGGTAGCGGCACAACTTCCACACTTGCCCCAGATGCTGTTTATGCTAGACACACCACTGTGTGTCCCACCATGATGCTCTCCAGTGTTCTACCAAAAGGCCATGCCTATGACAAGCCACATATGAAAGACTATATCCTTAAATAAGAAGAGTCAAAGTCAGAATTCTCAGTTGCAGACAGAGTTTTTCCACACGTTCACACTGATCCCCTAGAAGATATTAGGACCAGATCGTCAACAATTTAAAGGTTCTTGTCTGGTGTCCCAGAAATGCAAAGTCCATTCATAGTTCTGCCAAAAGCCTCCTTTGTTAAAAGGGAGTACTGACTTATATTGACTTGTTCAACAGTGCTGTAAAACTGGTAGTCCAATGTCACAAAGACTTCACTGCTACATAATATACAGTGTGCCCTCCATATATGCAGGGGATCCATTCCAGGAATCCCCAGTAAAACAAAACAAAAAAATGTGAAACGTCATGTCCCATTATAGTCAATGGCTGCTGCGTCCATTGACTATATGGGATGTGACTTTTGTGTGACCTGGAATTTGGGTGTACGAAGCTTGGGGTAAGAGAGGCCTCTGTAATAAAATTATATTATCATTCCATTAATTATATTGTCATCAAATCTATAAAAGCTGTTTTTTGGTTCCATTACATAGTTTAGCAGTAATAATAAGGCCTACCATTACCCTCACAGAATCCTACAAGCTTTAGTTTAGTAAACCGTCCGAACAACCAATGAAGGCAAGTCAGTAATTTGCATGTGAGTCCTGGGAGACAACACTTCTTTGAGGTCACTTACTGAATACATGACACAGAAATTGAGAAATTTAGAGAGTTGAACAGGGATGACTTGATTCATATCTCATTCTCTTATCAATAGTGACACACCAGCTCTTTATCATAGTCCTCCATCACTCTCCTGCATATGAACCCAGAGATGGCACTATGCAGATTGAATCCTGACTGTTTTCAACAGCTCACATTATCTTCTACAGTCTGGTCTAGAATAAGAAGGAGGTGTTGTAATCCAGTGCATTTGGAGCATACCAGGTTAATGAAGGACAACATACACAAGACTGTTGGCAAGCCTGCTGGGGAATGAGCAAAATCTAATTCCTTCTTGCAAAAAACATTGATCACAAGGGTAGGAGGATGTTCAAAGATCCAGGACAGATGTGCAGCAAAGAAAGCCTGCATGGGTTACGTGGAGGTATAGCACTCCCTCAATGGATCATACAATATGTAGTCTGCTCTCCTTCCCCTGTAACTTATGATAGGCTTTATGCTAGAACTACACAGTCACAATGAATTCTTAAAGAGTGGACTAAAGATTTGTTTTACATACATGTAACCTTAGAGACCAAACAAGACAGCTGTTAAAGAGACACGAGGAAAATGATTTTATTCATTTGAGCTGCACCGATTAGCTCTAGCTGAGAGCATGCTGGACCTGAGGGCTTGAATCTCTCAAGATCAACTACTGCAACATGCTTGAGTTGTCTCCTTTTCACTTTTTGTTGTTGTTGCCGTTGTTGTCATCTGTGCAGCGGGAACTGGAGTCACTAACCTCCACAGGGTTGCTATGAGAACTAAATAAATGATGGAAAACTCAGCAGATCAAATCTGTTATGTGAGTAGTTAGCCATAACAAAAGTGAATGAATAGTTTTCTTCTCACTGTGAAGCTTGATCAAAGACAATAGAAGAAAGGTTTTTTCAGACGTCACGCTACACTCAGATCTTCCAGTGATTGTGACTCAATGCTGATGTTACTTGGAACTATATTCTTAGTTTAATTTGAGTATGATGTGACTTTCTTCCCAGTTCATAATGAAAAGCAACTCAGTGTTACTTCCACGGAACAGCACTAAATCTTAACGTGTAGAAAAGGCTAATATCAAGGAAATTCCCATTTTAGGAGCAGGCAATTTATTTTAAGAAGTATTATGATTTTTGGCATCTCTTCAACAACGAGCTGAAACTTTGGAAATATGCATCCAAAGACTGGATCCAGACTAAGTCACGCAAAAGGCAGACCTATTGCTATCAACGTAATTAGCATAAGTAACTAGTTTCATTGATTTCAGTAGGCTTACTCTAAGAGTGGATCTAACACCTTGTTTGGAATAGTGCTGCCTAAGCTAGAGACTTAGTACAGGTAATCATGATGAAAACGGTGAATTCATCCTCCTTCTCTTGTTCCCATGCCTCAACACATAGTAATTTCATATAATAAAAAAAAAAAATTCTGGGGAAACATCAATATTTACCTTCACAGAATGGCTGCTGCTACCAGAAGCTTCCAACATGGTTGCTCTCCCCCTACACCCACTGACAGATGCTCATGTGTACCCCAGGATGTACTAAATGATTGTTGCCAGCAGTAAACATAATACTAGTTCACTGGCTACACATTACCAGGCATAATGCCTTTGGGGTTGGCTGAAAAGAGATTAAAGAGACCAGAGGTGACTCCTTTGCTAGACTTAAGCATACCTTAAACACATCCATTGGTTGCGACAGCTGCTGGGAGTTAAGCAGGCACTGCACAAAGAGTAGGGCCATCTCTAATTACAGAATGATACAGAAATCATTGAATTTCAAATGGCACAGCTGCAGAATCAATGCTCCCACGGTAACACTGGATTTTACAGTGCAGTGATTCCAAACCTGGGGTACACATATCCCTAAGGTATGTACCAGAACATTTAGGGGTACACAAAAAAATTGAACAATGCCAGGAAAAGGCACATACATCAACAATACAAGTCAAAAGTTGCGTAATTAATTGAACATTGAGTGGTGAAACAGTTTTCTTTTGCTATGCAACCATGATAAAAGCCCTGTTCCCTTGCTTTGTTATTTTGGCAAATGGTGGAGAGTCCCTCCCTAAACAATGTGCTGTGAACATGCCACTACACGGTACATGTTCAGCGGTGCACCCCTCACAGGCTCACCTGTCACTCTCCTCCACTTCACAAACATTCCAGTGCTGTCATGTTGGTAGCAGTGTACATATAAGCAGGCATCTCAAGTCAGTCTTGTGAGCAGTGTTTAGGGAATGAGTTCTTCCAGATCTTCTCTGCATCTCTTCCCTCTGTCATTGCTTTAAGCTTTAAATTAATTTTTCAATTTCTGTATCATCAGATATGGATCAGTGGTTGAAAACCAGCACCTTAAAAGCGGGAGGGAAGGGGGACGTAATGTAGATAATGACCAGTCACCAAGAATTTCTCAGGACATGTCTAACATTTTAGTCACTGGTTTAGTGAAAAACAATTTACTGCAAAACAGTGAGAAGGCACAGTCTTCAGTTCTTCAAACAGGTAAAAAGAGAATATGATGAATAAATGAAGTATGGATTTTCATATATATGAGATTAAGGCTGTCTTAAGCCTCAGTGTGTAGTGTGTGAGGAAATATTAATATGAAGGGATGCTAGTGAAAAAGAAAGTTGGGAACTATTGCCTTAGTGGGTCAAAAAGCCCCAACCAGAATTGTTGTTCCATGCTAAAGTGATTTGCAAGTTGCAGCACAGGTCACATTTAGATGTCTACCTCTAGGTAGAGATCACCCTTCAAAATGGTTCAAAGCAATGTCCAGATAGTAGAAAATGCTGTTGCTCCCTTACCAGCAGATTGAAGCCAGCATCAGCTACCACCTCTTCTGAAAGATGTGTACTAAGTGCCAATTCACTTCCACACCGTCAACTTTTACAATCCTAATCATCCTGGTTCTCAATGGATTCCATTAACATCACCTTTTGTACAAGCTCTCCCCACTGCCAGTTTAAGTGAGGTCCAGCTATTCTCTTGTGTTCTGAAAAACAGTTATGATGGACAGAGCAATTTATCTTATTTTCTCTATGGGAAAATGCTATCCATAGCTCAGTTGTAGACCACATATTTATATATCTCAGGTTCCATCCCTAACTTCTCCAGGCAGACCTAGAAGAAGGACCTCTCCAAAGTGTAAACAATATGGGTGAGACCCACCAAAAGACAGAAATGGTATACAGCAGCTTCTTATGTTCATCTCAAGGGTGTGTCATGGCAAATCAGAACTTTCAGCTTGCTACAGTTTCTTCTTCTCTGAGCCAAGCTCTGTACAAATTGTGATTCAATACACCATACACTGCCAACTGGACATTCAAGAAACTACTCATTTCTGCCACCTGCCCTGGGGCTACAAAAACAAGTGGCAGGCATCTGACAGGTACAGTTGGTGTGCTGCATTTAATCATTCCAGCCATGGGTTGTCCAGTTCTTTATAAAGCCTCCTTTAATTTTTGTTTAAAATTTTCAATGATGTTTAAGGTTACTTGTCACCACCGTCCTTTGGGAATGTAACCTGACCAGTCTGACTGAATCACAGAGTAACAAGTCCAGTGACTAAGTGGAGGCACTGATAACCACTTGAGCAGTCAATAAGAAACACAAATTTCTCACATTCTGCTGCACAGGGCATTGCACAATTCTGTACTCTAAGAGGGTTTTAAGTGCTTGCATCTGATGAATAAGATGTTGGTCACTATGGTATAGATCTTCTGATTAGATATAACATTGACTGTTTTTTTGGGTTCCTAAACTATCTGTGCTTTAGCTTGAGACACTAATGGTGTCACATGGTGACAAGGTGAATAAGAGAACAGCATTCCTGTGCATTTAATAACTGTGTAGAAGGGGAAGTTTTGGAAGGTGCAGCTTTTCAAATTTCTAAATGAAAACTGGCCTCACCAGAATTCCCCTCTACTCCATAGATCTCAAAGGTAGAAGAGTCCTGCCTTCTGGTCACATTATGGCAGAGATGGGTAGCACAGACATCTAGAACAGGGCTAAGCATCTGTGGCAGATATGGGAGGGTCTAACTTTTTTTTAATTCCTGGACCCTCTGGCAGCTTCATAGGGTACATAAACATACCCCAAACAAATGGAAATACATCTTTTACATAAAGAACTTGGGAGGAAGGCTGAAATCTATTTCCAGAAAAAGGGAGCTGGGGTCATTACAAAGGCCTTTGGGGGTGTAAGTTGCCCTTGGGTCAGATTTTTCCCACCTCTAACTTAGATTTATTGGTAGAATTTTAGCGATCTGCAAACAATCTGTAAGGATTGCTAAGTTATTTAACAAAATCAGCAACAAAATGACTCCTCCCTCCATTATACTACTGGAATGAAGAAAGCTTCAGGTAATTGGGAGTGGATTATCTGCATGGAAGAACTGTGGGATGCATACCCTTTAATCTCTTTAATTCTCATGTCTTTGGCAGTAGATTCTACTAAGTGGATGCCACATACAGCTCCACCAGAGGTAAAAAAAAAATGCAACTTCTTTTCAAAAAACAGTCTTTGCTCCAAAATGTTTAAAAATTACCTCTAAGAGGGATGAATATTTCCACCATGTTTGCAAAAACATTTGGAGAAACATTTTGTTTCTCATAAAATTATCATGTTTGCTATACAAACAGTCCAATTTATTCCAACAATAGTTACAAACAGAACTCCCCATTAAAAAAAAAATTGTTACAAATTGAACCACAAGGTCCTGAACTGTTCCGAACTTTTTTGGTTTTGCTACTTTATTAGGAGCAGGGGTGGGAAAGCAATAAAAACAGAAGAAACCACCAATATTAGTAAAACAGAGAAAATTATTTTGTTTCGTCTAAATTTCCATTAGGTATAAAGCATTCATTACCATAAAATGAACTGAAAATAGTAGACTAAAACAAAGATTTGCAGTGATTCATTTGTCAAGGCATCCAGCAAGGTAGCCGGTCAGATACGCTCTGACAACTCCTGAAGGGGAAGGATCCCAGCTAAATAGACTCAAAGCCTAGTGCAGCTGTGCCTTGATTGATTGTTGCAGTTATAAATTCTGAAAGAGCAGCACTGAGTCTCTCTTTGCTGCCTTTGCTGTGTGAAGCTGGGTCTAGGTAAGTGTTCCTCTATATCTGAAGAGGCAGGACTCTTTGTTGGAGCTCGCACCATCCCCTGTTCTGTTTCTGGCACTGTAACCTCTCGCTGTACAGCAGGCCCTGGCATGCCTTCTGTTTCAACCTCTGGCGTGCCCTCTGCTTCAGACTCTGAGTCAGAGTCCGTGCTCTGAAAGCAGGGCATGACAGAGGGGAACACTTGGGCACTTTATTTTACACAGTTTAATCATCATTCTAAAAGAAATGCTAAGGGTTTTTCAATTTTTCCATTTTTTTCCAGGAAAAAAAGTCATGGGAGGAAATTATTGGGGGGAGGATGGCTTTTCTGGCTTTTTTTCCTCAGCTTTGCATCTCTATGCTCCTCAAAGTCTCCTTTTTTGCTAGCCAACTGCTAGCCAAATGTTTTGCTAGCCAGCTCCACATCTTTTTCTGACTATACTGTACCATTTCCTAATCCCTCACCCAGTCTGTAAAGTATATAAGCCAAAATTCTTTTGGCTTGGAATCACCATTAGCATCAAGAGTAATTCACAAAAGTGCTCATCTAGGATGCCACTGCATCTGGCCCTTTCTGCTCTGAAGAGTATTTGTATCATAAGTCTTAACAGAGAATGAGCTGACAACATGAAGCTCAGGGAGGATTTAGTGTGGTTGGGTGATTAGCACAAGTTCTAAAGTCTGGAGATACAGGAAGGTGAGCAAGCCACTCTGATAGAACATTTTATTGGTAGATGGAACCAAGCATCTTATCTTTACTTAATCATAGCAGAAATTCCAAGATTAAAAGAAAAAAGAGAGGGAGTGATCATGCAGACTATGCCTGATTTCCTTCTTTTACGACCTACAAGTTACAGCAAATACTTCCAACTCTACCAACATTTTGGAATGTTAGCCTGAACCGGGAGTCAATGCATATCAAAAACAAGCATTTAAAAACAAAAGAATGCTGAATAAACAAATGGAGGAGGGCCAGACTGTGTACGTTTTTTTCCTGGATAGGTTTCCTTGCACAGACCAGCAGCATAAACCTTCAGAAAGGCAAGGAGAAGCAATTGCAAAGGGTGAGCATTCACTGTCATGGAAACCCACCAGGTGACCTTGGGCAAATCACACTCTCTCAGCCTCAGATGACAGAAGAGCTTAACCTTATAGACCATGACCTTAGAATCACAATAAGTCAGAAAAGGTACACAACAACAACAAAGAGTTCTCTGTAAAATCATTAAGCTCCTCACAAACGATGCAAAATCTGCAATACTGCTGGCTGCAGCAACTTGGGAGCTGGAACCAAGGTTGCTGAAATGAAAGAGAAGTGGGAACCTGTAGCATCAAAACCAGATTTTGAAAAAGTTATTTTTTGATTACAATTCCCAGACTCCTTTTTGGATGACGTCATTCAAAAAGGCAATGCTTTCAAGTTCTGAAAAACTATCTGAAACATTTGAAAACATGATACAATTTCGTTCTATGAAGGCTTATTGGCTGATGCCACTACTGGCAGCAGTTTCTGTTTTTACCTATTTGGCAACACAAATAGTGTGTAGCGCCCACCAGTGGACACCTCCTGCCATAGTTTTTCTCCTCAAGACCATATTTTTGCCATTTTTTTTAACCACAAGGCACAGGAACAAATGTACATCATGACACAGAATTATTCTGAAGAACTGTGAGAGAGAAACACCTGAGAAACTTCTGTTGATGGAAGCAGACAAAAATATTAAGAGAAAAAAGAAAAAAACCACATGCTTCCACTACTGCTAATGACAATATCCCCCTCTCCTAAAAAGAAAAGCATTTTATATAATACTTATCCTTGAGAAAATCACCATCTGAATGGAACAGCAAATGAGAGAATGGATTTCACTCACCCCAGGCCCAATTAAAATTAACAAAGGAAATGTGTACCCGCCAGCAGCAGCCTAGAGATGTTAGTGTGGCAGAACCAATTCTTCAGACAACCAGAATGGGTAGAAGTATCAGTTGGACATCTAGAGATAGCTTCTGCGAGCATATACATAAAAAACAAAATATAGGGGCTGAATTGTAAACTAGGAGCTGAGCCATTACTTGCCACTTCAGAGGGGTGTTGGTTAGAAAGGGAACAAGGCACACAGTGTACATAGTGCTTGTCCTGAGACTTAGGTGTGCTCTTCCTCCTTTTCCCATGGAAGCTTCAGGATATGTTTAGATGAGTTTCTCAGCAATACACCTTGTCTACGACACAAACATGCAACAAAAATAGGCCAGGCAGACACAAACTGTGCCACACTCAGCATTCCCATACACTTTGACTTTCCTGATTCGGCAGGGACAGACTCAATTAATCTTCTGCTGTCCCACTTTTTCATTTAAAATGTCCTGATTTCTCTTATTTCAGGTTCTGATTTCAACATGCAAAAACAGTTCACACTTAATTAACTCAGCAGAGTGGAGAGGAGAGGAATAGGCAGAATCTTGCCCTTCCCAGCAGGCTCAAGCAAAAGTAAACTGCTGCAGTCTCTCCCAGCTTGTTTATTTTAACCGATTCATAAATTTTGTCATCTTGACCACACTCTGATATTTAGTCATATGTGTCCTAGTTTTCATTTGTGAAATGTTGATGGGTATGGCATACCCACTTTCATTCTATAAACCTACTTGTGTCTACAATTTTAAACAGATGCTTTTATTTTTAGCAAGGAACCAACATCCCAGACAAAACAGCATAGGGAAACTGTAGCATATAGCTACACATATTTTCAACCAGAGAATCAAAGACATTAACGTACACTTCCAGCTCAATGCCAAAAGCAACACAACGAACTGTATTGTATACTGCACCTTCCTGTTGGGTGGATGTAGAGTGATAAAACCAAATTTTCTTTCTGTGTAATCTGTGAATTGGTCCATAAATAGAATCTGAACCCAGAATCAAATCAAATATGCAGTTCAATGGAGTATTCTGAAATACCTGAGATCATACAAAGGAACTTTGTCCTTGTCAAAGGAAGTAATCAACATATTTGAACATTTTCAGGCTGATGCAGTCATAACTGCACACACTGTGGCTGGCATCCCATTGACTGGTATCAACTAGAGCAGACCCACTGAATCAGGTATTAAATGGTGAGTCAATAATTAGGTAAATCCCAATAATTTAATGGGTCTACTCTAGCCAGGACTAACAGTAGAATTTAGGTCAATGTCTGTTAGACCCTTCCTGCAAGGTAACACATGGACTCTATCATCAAGAAGTCCTGAGGTATATTTAGTGTTGGGGATGTAATTCTTCACCAAGTTTCTTCTTAAAGGTAACAACAAGTGATTTCAGCAATTTTCTTTTCATTTTCAGAAAGGCTTTGAAAACCACACAGTTTTTACAGGTTATTCACAATTTGACACTTATTCTGTACATAAGTTGCTTGTGGTTGCCTTGCATAGGAAACAGAATTTTGTGCTTAAGAAACAGCGTTTGCTATGTGGAAAATAATATTTCAATGCAGGAATGCTAATTCCTATGCATAAAATGCTGTTTTCTGCTCAGAAAACACTGTTTCTATGCAAATCTACATGAGCGGATTTAAATAAATAAAACACTATAGCATTTTCTGAGCAGAAAACAGGATTTTCTGTGCAGGAATTAATATTTCTGCATTGAAATATTATTTTCAATGCAGAAACTGCTGTTTCTAGTACAGAAAATTATATTTTCTGAACAAAACAATATGTGCAAATTTTGTGCACAATAGTTTCAAACTATGAGGATTGTCATCAGTCCAAGATTTTTCTCATCAGGGTTTCTCAACACTTAAAAAACATATTTTTCAAACATTTTTGAATATATTCAAATATTCTTTCCAGCCCTATGAAGTCCACCTAATTAAGCTTTTAGTGTCATAAATATAGATCTATATACGTATTGATCTCTCTTAAAACAGACAAGAGAATGTTCTTTGTAAAAGGGAAAGCTTAAATGATGCTGATTATTGTGCAAACTAATCATACTTACCTAGAAGAGAGATTATATTCCAAATCTACAGAGTACATTCCAACAGAATGCCCATCCTACAGAAAGGCAAGCCAATTATTGCCCTGAACTACCTCTAAAGTTAATATATTCCACCAAATATATTTTCACGGATAAAAATTTCACAAAAAATTGCACACAAGAAGCAAACACCACATGTTGCAAGCACATAAAAAATACCCCCATATACATTTGCCCTAACCACGCACAGATCACTACTAAACTCTTTTCCCCAATACACACAAATATGCACCCTATGCACTCCCATCCATTCACGAACATTTGGTCATTGCGTCATCATACAATCACACAGATACAATCCATTTTTCTTCACCTCAAGGACTCAAACAGACACTGAAACTTAAAAAAAAAGGCATAAAAGCAAAACATGAAGTGGCAAAAGGCCTGGATGGGCACCATTTGAGGCATCTGTGACAGACATGTTGTGGAGGCCAACAAAGTTATTGGGGAAATAGGTATGAATTATTCCTTTCATCCTGCTTTAATTTTAGCAATCCTATGATGTCCGTAAGTACCACTCCTTGGTGCACAGTAAAGGATTGGAATTATGAACTAGAAATCTCAGCTTAGCAATAAATGCCAACCTCTCCCCCAGTGTAGGAGTTCACAGGCTCCCATATAACAAAAGAAACTACCAGCATTAGCAAAACAAAGGAATTTATTTTGTCTCCCTTAGTTCTCCATAGCAGACACATCACACTTACTGCTAGAAAAAGAACCAAGAAAAGAAAATCAAGACCAGGAATTGCAATGATCTGATACTGTACAATATCTTACACAGACGTCTTCTTCAAATAAAGTTTTTAGAAATAACTAGGAGGAAGTAAACAGGGTTGGGAAAGATTCCCATTGGAAATCCTGGGGAGATACTCTCAGTCAACATAGATAAGATTATATTCAGCTGGACAAAATACTAAACTGACTCGTTCTAAGGCATTCTTTTTTCTGTGAGAGAACACACATTGCACATCAAACTTGTCTCATATCTTGAGGACAGTTGTTATTCATGCGGGAGGGGGGAAAACAGTACAAGGGTGCCACAGGCAAAACTTGGAAATGTTACTTTTCTGGATGACTCCCAGAATCTTTTAGCCAGCATGTCCTGCATCCATCCCAGCTGCAGGATTCTGGGAATTATAAATCCAAATGGGTAAGTTTTCTATATTCTGAACAGGAACACATCTTCAGCAGTAGCACTGTCATTATGCTGCCTTGTGCTGGCTACTCAAACCCTACAGCAGGGAGACTCTTCTATTCAGAGACCCCTGTCCAACATAACCCTCTGTCACACATTTGGAGCATCTGTGAGCGCTGTAATCTCCCCACTCTGGAAGCTGCAGCTGAACTTATAAACAGGCAGCATAAGTTGACAGCAGCATAAAAGTTATGAGGCTGAGACATGAAACAGAACTATGCAGCGCCCCTGTAAACTCAACAGTGTCACTCCTCAAACAAGTCAGGCAGTTGATTTAGCTAATTAATGCTATTTTAGCCAATTCAGCTAATTCAAGTTAGTTACTTGATTTAGCTAATCAAAGACGCAAATCCTTCTTATCCCCACAGGGTACCTTGAAGCAATTTACTAAAAATATATTAGAATTAAAAATAGACTAAGCTAAAAATATACTATACTTCCATTAAAAACCATATTTTTTAAAAAAAATCCTTTTTAAAAAGTAAACTCAAGCCAAATACATCCTTCATCTAGTACAAGAGAGAACACCAAAGGTAACCACCAAAGCTAGACCTTTAAACGGATCAAAACTGTTCCTCTGCCCAGAAAAAGAGAAACATTTTCTCCTGGCTTCTAAAAAATGATGAATTGTGAATAAGCTACCACAGAAAAGCACATTCAGTCTAATAATGAACAAGGAGAGCTAAAGAAGATTGATCATATCTGAACTGAAGTTGGAAAGGAGAAGTATTTTCTATCTTATCTTACTACAAACCATATCTGGCTCTGTTCTTTTGATACAAGTAATCCTGTATTCAAAAGAATTTCTCAAGTTGGAACTGGCCTGCCAGATGTGCCTCTCCTAAACTAATGATTCTGTTCCTCAGGGTTATTGGCATGAAATATTCCTGATTGGTACATAATGATTTTGATTAATAAAATAACACAGAAAAAAGATAATAAATATGCTAAAACAGGTAACAGCTCTGCTGAAACAAGTTATTGCAACCTGAGGTTATTACAAAGCATTTATTTGACAGTATTTTATTAATGATTAAAGCAAGTATAGATTTTTTTAAAAAAAATACAGTTTGTCCATTTCTTTTTAACAGTAGGAGCTGAGACAAAAAAAATCAGACAAACACAAGAGATTATTTAAGTCTGCCCAGCTGGAGCCAGATAAAGGACCTTGTAGGCACAATAACAATTGTCAAGAACATTTCCTCAAAGCCCTAAGACTAAACCTACGTAGGAATAAGTACCATTGAACACACTGGCACATACTTCTGAGTAACCATGCTGCTCCATAGTCAAGTCCAAGGCCCTTTTCCCACTTTACCTTTTCCCGGTGCTGGGCTGCTCGGCTCATGCATGAAGGCTTGGAAGGAACGATGTCGCGTCCCTCCTGCTTTGGCTCCACAGCTGCTTCCTCGTCACGCGAGCGCCCCACCTCTTCCATTCGCAGTGCAGCCTAGGACCTCGCAGGCTGCACTGAGGAGAGGACGCGCGACCGGACCGGCTCCCGAGGCTCCGCATGCCAGGTAAGTGCACGCAGGGCCCCGGAGCGATGCACAACCATGCAGCTGAAAAAATGTGTGCACGGTCTGCATCTGGCCCTTGAGCCAGGAATTCATATGGACCGCTCCTCACATTTACGTGACACTCAAGGGGCCCTTTCACATCAGAAATGCCGTGCGAAAACGGCCCAGTTCTTTAAAGTAGAGTACTTAACTCAGACTGCTAGGTAATGATGGCAGGTTTATGCTCATGCTAGTACTTTACATACAATTTAATAAAAATGCATAAAATGAATGCAATGTACTTAATATAAACAATCATTTGTAAAGCTTTGCAAATGCCATCTAATTTGGCAGCCCCCACAAATTCTTGTGATAACAAATTCCTCAATGTAAAAATGCACTCTGTGTGTATGTGCTTCCTTCTGCTTATCCTGAATCTCCAACCATTTACTTCTTTTTAGATCTCCCCATGCAGAAAGGTAGAAAAATTCAACATTGCCTATTTTTTTCTCAAATCACACACAATTTTATTCACCTCTGTCACAAACCCCCCTTCACCTTTTTCCTAAGCTAAAAAAATGCCTGAAACATTTCTTCATTTTATTTGCCCGTTTTCCGTACCTTTTCCAGCCCTGTAATATACTTTGGGAAGTAAGGTTACTTAACACAAACTATTCATGCCTTAAGTGTTAAGAGACTGTGGATATATACAGACATACAAAGCCTCTGAAAGTGACTCTCCTTTTTACAAAGGCCATTTATGCTCACCAAACTCCTTCTTTTCCTTCTCAACCTCTGTATGGCTAGAAACATGGAAGCTGATGGATAAAAGTTCATCCCTTGATACATTTTGAAAGAAGCCTCTAGAAAGTTCAAAATGTTTTTTAGTTATGTAAGGTTGACCTGACCTGACCTGACCTGACCTGACCTGGTTATCTCATTTCACATCTGAATATTGTTAGTTCTGGATAAAATGTCTGCTGAAGCTTATTGAACTGTTCTTCCCTTTTGTGGTATAGAAATCTTTTCCCTATTCTTTCCACGTTATTGCTGCTTCAGGTACAAAAGTTTTTATTAAAAGAAGAAGTAACGCCCAGAAACACATCTACTTAACTGAGATACACTTGTACCTTGCTTTAAGATTTCATCACATCTAAAGTGGCACTCAAAAAGGCAAGAGCATTCACAGTCACATCAGTGGCTGTCACTTCTCTTATAAACACAAACCCCATTAACTAATTCTTCACAGCCTATTCATTATATTAGTATAAGTTATTCATAGAGATTTTAACTTGCTATTTAACTTTTCAGACATTTCCAGAAATGTAAAAACCTTGAAGAGTTAAACATTTTTTAAAAAACACAATATTTCTTTTAACAAACTGTAGAGCAATACTTCCTAGTAGAGAGCACCCACTTGGGATGAACATAAAGTTTGATCATTCTCTCACACAGCACATCTAGCTAGCAAACCAGTATTGATCTCATAATGATTTTAGCCATGGTTCTCCCAATAAATCCATGATAACTGTATTTTGGTAATGGTAATAAATGATTTACAGTCAGTCGTCCATATCCACAGATTCTATATCCATCAATTCAATGAACCATGGCTTGAAAATATCTTCCCCCCACAAAAAAAAATCTAAAAAGCGAAATTTGATTCTGTTATTTTATATAAGGGACACCATTTTACTACACCATTGTATATAATGGGACTTGAGCATCCATGAATTTTGGTATCCATGGGGGATCCTGGAGCCAAATCCTAGTGGATACTAAGCGCCCACTGTTTTACGAATCCCTCCCAACTCTCACTCACATCCTACAGTTCTCAGGAATTACCTTTAGGAAGAAGGAAGGGTTATGTAAAGTGGATGTGCTCCCCCACACTCACATTTAAATCCTAGAAGGCACTTCTAGAAGAAGGCAAAGTAATTTGATGAAAGGAATTCAGATTTTTAAGAAAGCTAAGGAAAGTGCTACATGGACTGAAGAAATCATCAACAGATGTTGCTCAAATCTCTCACTTTTTGTGGTTGGTCTAGAAGTAATTTTAAAGTAGAAAATTTTGTAAGACTCTTGCTTAATAGGATGTATCTGTTGCTTCTCTTTATATTTCATAACAATTACTTCAGGGCAGTGCTTAAGCATGTGGGGTCAGGTGACTGACACAACCCTTTAAAAAGTAGAAATGGTTATCCATTGTCTTCAAAGGAGAAGAAGAGGCATGATAGAATACTACTGACCCACGTAAATTGAATGTAGTTAAAGACCTGATTCTAAGGCTGCACGGTATACCTGACAATAAACCATGTTAAGAAAACAATAAAAGACTCTTACCATATGAAAAACTCTTTTGTACAAACAATCCCTACTGCCCACTACCCCCAGAATTGCAACTGCAAGAAACAATGGCTGCAAAACGCATGGCTCAGTGTAATATAGCAGTTTTCGTAAAGAACTATGGCTACACTGAGTCATTTACCATCTCCCAAACTTATCACAGAGCTGCTGAAGTCCCCCTAGCTCAACCATTCATGCCTGGGGGAGAGCGGGATAAATTGCACAGGCATCTGGCTATGACCTTGTAGCAATGAAACAATTGCATCATCTGCTAGGGTCCTCCAGAGTCCCCTGGAGGTCACAGTGGCTGATGCAATCATTTCACATATGACTACAGAGACACGGCCAAACACTCATGTCATCCCTTTCCCAGCAGACATGAATGGTTGGGGGGTGCTTCAGTATGATAGGTCTGGAGGGGCTTTGGTCAGTACAGAGGAAGGGAACACCTACCTCCCCAATGACCAAAAATAGACATAATCAGGCATAGGGTCAATTTACACTAGTGTCTGCCACTAACAGGATGCCACCCAAAATATTTCAAACTTCTTAGATCCTGCTACACCTTCACCATTCCCCAATCCAGAACTGTCATGACAGTTCTGATAAAAAGCTAATCTCTACTCCAGTGAAGAAAAATAAAATCAGTTCTCCAAGCTGGAGGGCCTCTTATCCCACAATGATGGGATTAGATGCCCACCCAGTCCCAAGAAAACGGGCCATGATTAAATCTTTTTAATTGAATCAACACATCTTAGAGCATAAGGAACATTGCCAACTGAGAAGCAGAATGGTGAGATAATGTTAAACACACAAACAAACCTACATGTGTGCACGCACACACACATATAAATACCACATGATCATTCTGTCCTTCAAGTACCACATCCTGGCACTCAACATTATCATTATGAAGAAAACAAGAGGTTGGAAGCCCCACTTTTCCTTCATAGCAAGTTGATGGTAGTGTGAAAGAAACACCATTTTGTGCAGTGGGCACCCTTGCTTCTTTGGTCCCAATCACCCATCTAAGGTCAAAAATGGTTTTAAGGGGATCAGAAACAAAGGGAATGATGGGAGAAGTGAACAACACAGACAGAAGTAGGCAAAATCAAATTGCCTCTCAGCTAGAGTAGATGAATTGAACCAACTGCTGCATAGTAAGTCAACACTTACCAATTCAGTTGATCTAGCCTAGACAGCACCAGCACTTGGATTTAAGCCAGTGTCTTTACCATGTCAACTTCAACTCTCTGAAAGAAGATACCATCTCTCTCCAGCTCCAGTTCTGTAAGGCCCTTCCTACCCTGTGAATTATTACCCTCCCTCACAAGAGAGCATCCTCTACCACTGACTTGCACTGGTAGTTAGCCGGTTGATGGGGAGGGCACAGGCTGGTTGATGGGGAAGACAAAGTCACCAAGAGATGAACTCAGGGGATTACAGGGGCAAAGCCAATAAGAGCACTTAGCCAAAAGAATCTGCCCACACAGTAGCAATTCATCTGTTATTAAGCACAGGAATAAATGAGAGCCTCAAAGTGAAAGAAAAGAAATTTGCTATAAATAAAAAGAGTTGATATATATCATGATTGCAATGAAAGAGCTGTAGTCTAAGCCCAAGATCACACTAAGGAATTCACAATAAAGCATTCACATTTTGCTGGTGCATCAACAAGCAGCAACACAGAAGAAAAGGGAAATGGCAACCCACTGATTAAGAGATAAGTGAGATCATGATTACAAGCGAAGAGTTTGGAAATGATCCAAAGACAACACAACCACTACTTTGCACTCACGTTTGTATCATAGAGGAATACATCACAAATAAAAGGGAAACCAAGGCAAATAGATAACTGTAGCAAGAGGACTTCTCAGGAAAGGTGGTATCTCTGCACCAAAAAGCACTTGCTTAATCTTCCATTGTTCTACTTCATTGTTAAGTTACTGCATAGTATTCAAAAGACAACTGATTACAGACAGGCCCTGCAACAATGCATTCCACTCCAACTCAGACATCGCACAAATAATCTATGCATAGAGAAAAAAAGATCAGATTGTACAGGAACAAGCATAGCCAGCAAATTCTATGCAAGGGTTGGGAATCATGCAACTCTCTGGCTGTTGCTGGACTGCAACTCCCAGCAGAAAGATGAGACAGTGCTGGTGGAAACATTTAACAACATTGGGAGGGTCACATGATTCTCATTCCAACTTTAGATTTCCAAAACACACCACAGCTAATGCTGTCTCCAGTGTATGGACTGAAAATGAGAAGACTGAAAATGAAACTTGGCATACATCCAGTATCAAAACTGAGAAGATAATGCAGGCCATGAATGGATCTATGGCAGTTCCCTATGCCATCCTATTTTGAGTCTTTCCAGTTTGTCAGAAGATTGATTTATAGGACACTGCAAGGGATTACTCCATCCCAATAGCCTCTGTCATTTCACCTTCTCAGGAAACTCAGAACAGGTGTGCACACAGCTAGAAAGGAGTTATTCACAGTGCTGAATTCTATCTTCAAAATAGCTTCAGCACCATAGATAGCTCCTTAAATTTAAAACTAAAACCCAGTAGGGATTAACCACACCAATGGCATAAACATCATCAGCCGCTACTGAGTACAGGCACACGTGTGTGCGCACCTGATTCTCAACTCCCCACAATAGCCCTAGCAAGTCATTTTATTTGTGATCATGATTGCTAATGACGGAAGAAAAGGGACTAGAGATGAAAGAAGTGTAGATGCCTACCATCAGGTCAACATTACTGATCAATACCTGTGTGAGTTGGTTATCTTAAAAAAGAGCTCCATAGGAAACACGTATCTATTTTGTATAGTTTTCTCAGTATCTAAACAACAAAACGTGTTATTGTTTAGACACATTTAAGACTAATTGTTAAGTCTTAAGCACTTTGAAGGCTGATCGATTTATCAAAGCATGAGGTTATGTGGATATACAGATATATCTCAGTTAACAAAGAGAATATGTTCCTGGGCATTACTTCTGTAATAGAAAAAGATGGTTCCAGGGCAGAAATAACATGGAAAGAATAGGGACAGGTGCTCACACCACAAAAACGAAGAGTAGTTCAACATATTTCAGCAAACTTTTTATTCTAAACTAACAATAGGCACAAGGGATATCAAAGAACCAGCTCCACTAAACCCTGTATAAGTAAATGAAAACATTTTGAATCTTCTGGAAATCACTTGAAAGCTTCTTCCAATGTGGGATTTTTTTTTCTTTCATCAGCCTCCGATTTTCTTACAATTTCAATTTTGGTGTCCAAACTTACAGATCTATGCTTTTTTTTTAACGTGCTGGTGATTGCTGGTGATGCTGGCCAAACTGCTCTACTATTTTCTCTCTGTTTTTCTCCTCACATATGCTAAATAAGGGATTCTGAAGGCAGCTGCTATTTATCTTGTCTGTAGTAGGCAGGAACATACAGCTATAGTAGGATGAACTAGAGAAGAATCCCATTCTTTCCCCAGCTCAAGCTTCATTACACTGTTTGGTGCATAGACAGCTGCAACCCAGCACCAAAAGCCTGTGTCTCCCCAGGTCTCCCTCACCAACCTCCCAGTGCTGATGCTGCTGGAAAAATTAAGCTGGATAGAAGACAAAGAGGGAAACGGGGACGTAAAACACTTTGTAAACAGCAGCTTCTGTGGTACAGCCTTTGTTAACCGAGGCATGCATCTACTAGTTTTAAAGGCAAAATGCATTAAAATCAACATCTTTTTAAAAAAAAAATCCACAAAACATGTATTGCTAAAGCATACCGTATATCATATCACTAGTCCCAACTACACTTACTAAACCAGGAGAATGTGGAAAATCAATACTCATTTGAGTTCCACTCTTTCAAGTGTGGTTAGGATGAGCAATTCAATTTAGACCTAAACTCCTCTTGAGCCCCATTTAAAAATAACAGTTTTAAGTCTGACAAATATACTGGCTAAAACTACATTCTAAAATTATCATAAAAATAACTTACTTATAAATGAAATAAATTAAAGGACTAACCAATCACCCAGTTACCTACAATCCAAGGTGGGAATTAATTTTTTTTTATCATCTCAGGAAAATGGCTATAGTCACAGGGTGGGAAAGGTAAAGCCCATGAGTTGTACATAGCTCCTAAGGCCATTTTTAGCCCCCAATAGCCCCCCAACCCACCTATTGTTACTAAAAGTACCACCCATTCCCATAGGGGGAAATTTTGTCATGCCCCTTTGGGGTAATTTTATGCTAAGGTGATGAACCAGGAAATTTTTTTTTAAAGGCCTCCCCAGGGCCTAAAATGGCCAGAAGAGCATAGTTATGACAAAATTGCATCCCCAAGCTACCTAGGGGCATGGATGCATAACATTCTATATAGAGACATGGGTGAATTAAGACTGTACTCATGCAGGAGGAGCTGGGCCAAGACAGACGGAGGAACAGTTGAAGGGAGAAAGACAATACAGGAAAGCAGATGCAAAGACCCTCACATTTTGACACAAGAGAAACTCAAAACTCATAAATGCTTCTAATTGTTCTAGTGACTTAAAAATTAAGACAATTTGGTGATCAGATTTCTGCTACTATAGCTCCTGACTGCCATTTCAGTGCAGTGGTCAATCTCTTCCATATTTTGGCTAGCTTTGAAGGAGCTGTCCAAGGTGCTGGGCCCATTGCAGAAGACAGCACCCTGGAGAGCTCCCTGAAAGTCAGGATAAAAGCCCAGAACTTTCCTACCCACTGTCATGGGAGCTACTGTCAGACATTGTTCAAGAACCATGTAGAGTCATATCAAGTGAACTTTTATTTAAACCAGTGATTTAAACTGAGTCTTCCTTTAGGAGATTTAAATCAATTGTTTAAATTTCCTGAGAAGTATCACATGGCATTTTTCCCATTTTGATCAAGCAAAATTAAGACAGCTATCCTTAAACTTAAGACAGCTTGAAAATGTATCAGTCTCTTTTTCAAAACCTCATGGCATGGTCTAGTATAATCCATACAAGAGCCCTGCAGGGTGAGAACAAACATCCAGATAGGTCAGCATCCTTTTGGTGTGGAAACCCACAGACAAGGCAATTGCCATCCTGTGTTCCCCCAGTATATATTTTGTCTGAACAAAGACATCTTATTTATCTAGCTGTCATAGCTCATCTTTTTTGTCCTCCTCAGGATAAAAGATAACCAGCCCCTTCATCAAAGACAAAGAAACTTGTGGATGCAACTACAAGTATCCCGTGCCTGCTCTAATTTTGGTGGGAAATCATTTGTCTGCACCTGCAGAGGGGAGAAGCTACTTGAATGTACACAGCCACTTGGCTGTGACACCAACACTCATTCAGGTCAGGGTCCAGGTTTTCAAGTAATCACAACATTCCAACACTTCGCCTTTTAGTTAACCACACCCCCATCTTCACGTCTATGAAACAGTTTTTGCCAAACTACTTCTGTCCAGATGTGCTCTACTATGGCTGCCATCATCCCTAGCCAGGATGCCCAATAATGTTCTGGGAGGATGGAAGTTGTAATTATAGTGGGCTGCTGTAAGACAGGTATATATGCTCAGCAAAATTAAAGATGAACCAAACGTTCAGTATTCTTATTGTCAAAGCAGTCACAGAAAATATGCAGTCCTCCAGATATCATTGGGCTGTAACTTCCAGCATTACTCACTACTGGCTATGCTAGATAGATGGGAGTTGCCATCCCTCCATATCTGGAGAGCAATGTGCAAATAATCCCTTGCAGCCATGAAGTTCACACAGATGATCTTGGCAGAGCCCTCCCCCCCCCTCAACATAACCTAATTGAGAGTGTTGTTAAAATAACAAAATATGTGGGAGAAGAAACTATGTGTGCTACCCTTGGGGAAAGGATGCAATCCAATTTTTTAAAAAAGTCATTGATGTTTTACTTCATTTGAACCTGGCACAGACATTAGACTCCAAGACTGCACTTTGGTTAAGGCTGAGTCATCCACCAAAGACATTTTAAAACCTATCCTCAATATGGAGGTTTATGCAACAATTTTGCCTCTCTCTGAGATGTTGCTGCAATCAGTTTCTCTATATAATCCCAAACTTCAGGTTGAACATTTCCTAAGAATACTCAGGAATGCAAATATTAATATTAGATAACATGTTTTTTTCCAACAGGCAGAAGGGGAAATAATCGAAGCCCAGAATGTAGTACATCGGGGTCACAGATAAATGGAGGAAAAGAACGCACAAACATCCTGCAAGTTACGTTGGCATTTGAGTAAGCAAAGATGAGTATCAGACCATTTATACACCTCAGTCCCACATGCATCCACCCAAAGTTATGTCCCATGGTGCTCAACTGAGTTTACTCCCAGGTCAAGTGTGCAAGGGATTTCAGTCTCAATAGCAGAAAAACAGATCTTTGCAATCCTTTCAAGCCCAGGTTAAAAGTCCTGGTTTTCCTCTCTTTCTTTTTTGCATTTTCACAGAGTCTGCCTTCTTTATCATTGCAGAGATAATGCATTTCTGTAGTTATGATGCCTTTTTACCCTCTATTTCTGGTCCAAGGACTGTGGTAAATAGGACTTTGGCCCAACACTCTTCTATGACGTGCCCGCGACAATAGAGCTCTTTGTCATGACATTTCCCTAAAGGTCTTGTGCACGTTTTACAGATGGAAGGAGTGAGCCCGGCATGCAAAGACCTGCTGCTCGCCTGTGGTTAACAGTTCGGGCAAGCTGAGGCCATTTCCGCACTAGCCTGCGAGAGTCTGAGGCCCTTCCCTAAACTGCAAACCCAAAGATCCCATAGGAGGTTGAAAAATGGAATAACCGCGCTCTAACAGGCTAGTGCGGAAATGGCCTGAGCTATTTAACAGCCTTGGCCGTGAAAGCACGTGGAAAGAGCGCCGGGTGATGAGGATGACCAACTTCAAAATGAGAACCAGGGACAGAAAGAAGCGCCCTGGCAAATGATCCCTAAGAAGATCCAGAAACACAAACGTGAACCGTACCAAAACAAGCCGCCGCCGCTGCACAAAACCGCCTTCCAATTACGCAACCATCGGCGGCACAGGAGCCAGACTCTTTCCCTCGGAAGGCCATCCCAAAGCATCTCACGATTTCCGCACCAGCCTGTTAAGAGCGCTATGATTCCACTTTCAACATCGCATGGAATCCTGCGGTTTGCACTTTGCAAACCCCAGGATTCCCCAGGATGTCGAAAAGTGGAACCACAGCGCTTTAACAGGTCAGTGCGGAAATGGTTTAGACTCCGCAGCCTCGTCGGCAGCAATTTGCAAAACTCGCAAAACTTATTCCCCTCCCTTCTTGTCCGCGACTGCGCCTCGTCTTCTCGTTCCCGCCCCAAGAACTTTAGAGACCCGGGCAAACGGCTTCCTCGTCGGGCTCCCCGCGTCCCCTTCGCCTGAGGGTTAGACAGCCCGCGTGCCTCCCAGAGACCCCACCCGCGCGCCCCTCCACGAAAAAAAAACCCCCCGACGCGCCGAGGCTTACGGTCCCCGCCGGCTCCTCCGCGGTCTTCCCTCGCTTTTCCTAGTAGGCTCGCTCTCTTTTCTTCTTTTCCCCGTTTTTCAGGCGGGCTGGACGGGACGCGTCCTCATTCGCCTTTGGAAGCGGAGTGGGAGGAGTCGGGAAGCCCGAGAGGCTGCGGTTCTTAAGGTGGCGCCAAAAGTTCGCGGCCGAGCGACGCCGATGCCGACGTGCCGTAAGCGAGGAAGGAAAGCCATGAAGTGAGCAGAAGGGTCGGGAGAGAGCAGCTCCCTCCGCTGCCACGTGGCAAAAAGTCTGTCTGGTCATCACGCCGCAGGCGCCCTTCTGAGGAATTTGTCAGTGAGGGCTCGACTTTTTGAGGAAATGACGCCCAGTGTCTGTTTCTCAGAAGGCTAGTAAGCCTGATTTTGAGGAAAAGAGGACTGGGCTTAGTTTACTGGAGAGGAGCTAGCCAGACCTGAATAGATAGGCAAAGGGTTTTGAGGCCCTTGCCACACTACACACTTATAGTGCTACAGTTCCACTTTCGACATCTTATGGAATTCTGGGATTTGTGGTTTATTGAGGCCAGAGAGCTGTCTGGCTGAGGATTCTAAAGGCCCCTCCCTAAACTCCAAACCCCAGGATTCCATAGGGTGTTGAAAGTGGAATAATAACGCTATAACAGTTTAGTGCGGAAATGGCCTCAGACGGAAAGACTGGAGAGGGCTCCTGTTCCTTTAAAGCGGGGCTTTCCAAATGGTGTGCCACGACACCTTAGCGTGTCACCTGAAGCGTGTAGGTGTGTCACCGACAATCTTGGAAATGTATGTCATTATGCATCCATCATATATTTTTAAAAATACAGGAAAGCTTTTCATGAGATCTGTTGTGTCCCCATACATTTTGTTATTACGATATATGCATGTGTCTATCTCTTATAAGGGGTTAGTTTAACCTGTGGTTTGCTACTAAAACTGAATTACTGTGTCACGAAATGATGCGTGTCTGAAAAGTGTGTCACCAACATGAAAAGTCTGGAGATCTCTGCTTTAAAGGTTGTGTAGCAGAAGAGAACAAGCAACACATGCTGGCATTCCCTCTTCTACACAGCTCTCAAAGATCCAAGAGCCCTCTCAGCTTTCAGGCTGGCAACGTTACTCAACATCACTGCTCCCCAGAGTGGCATCAGTTTTCAGTTTGGCCCATTGGTGAAACTGCACGGCACTGCTGGATTTGCTTTGAAGTAGGGATGCATAGGACAAATGTATGTCAGGCTTTATTGCAAGCAAGTTGGAGACAAATCTATGATGGGAGCGGCTTAGCGACCTGGGTATGTTTAGTCTCCAGAAAAGAAGGTTAAGAAGAGTGATGTAGACTCAAGTCGATAGACTTGGACTCATGTCGGACTTAAGTCGCTTCAGTGACTCGATTCGGCCATGAATGATGCACTGACTCAACTTGAGAGTTGTATATTTATAATGACTGACCTGATGCTCTTGGTTCAGTTAACACAACCCATTCATCCAGAAACCTTACGACTTTGAACAACATTTCATCTCTTTTTGCCTACTGGTCACATGACAATCTGTCTCAAACTCAAAGTGTGGGCACATTTCTCAGAGGGAAATAGTAAATGGGTTAGGCAGTGGGCTTGAGGCAGGGCTGAAGTCTGCTCTGCAAACTGTCCCCGCTATGTATTGGAGGAGTCTTCTAAAATGTTTCCTAAGAGCAAAAGACAAGACTCCTCCCCAGAATGCAGGGTGCATTTCTCAGAAGGGAATAGCAAATGTGTTAGGCAATGGGCTTGAGGAAGAAGGATCCTTACTTTTAAAGCTTTTGAATCTTCACTAATAAGGAGTAAAATAGGATCCTATTCCCCACTTCAGAAGCTGCAGATGGCAAAATTGCAAATGTGGAGAGATGACTCTGCTTAAATTGTTAAAACTGAATTTATTTCACTCTATCCATTAATTCTAAAATCTTGGTTAGGGTATAAAGTTGGCTTCCAGACTTGAGACTTGACTTAAGACTTGACTTGAAAGTATCTTCAGGGACTTGAGACTTGACTTTAGACTTGAAGGTAGAGACTTGAGACTTGGAGTAAAAGACTTAAATACATCACTGGTTAAGAGGGGACATGATAGCCATGTTAAAATATTTGAAGGGATGTCATGTCGAGGAGGGAGCGGACTTGTTTTCCGCTGCTCCAGAGACTAGGACAAGGAGCAATGGATTCCAGCTGCAGGAAAGGAGATTCTTCCTGAACCTCAGAAAGAACTTCCTGACAGTTTGTGAGAGCTGTCTGGCAGTGGAATATGCTGCCTCGGAGTGTGGTGAAGTCTCCTTTGGAGGTTTCTAAGCAGAGGCTGCATGGTCATCTGTTGGGAATACTTTGATGGGTGTTCCTACATAGCAGGGGTTGGACTGGATGGCCCCTGTGGTCTCTTCCAGCTCTATGATTCTATCCCACAACCTATTGTAGTAATAGTCCACTACATTTCGCTGACTGAGATAGAGCAGTAAATGTAGTGAGGTACATTGTGAGGCAACATTTGAGGTTTTTTTTTTCAACATTTGAAAAAAAATATGCTTCTCTCCCTCTTCCAGACTGCTTTAAAAATGTATGAGTTCTTTCTTTCAGCAGAGCTCCCTGGGTTTTGCACTTGTTGTCACTTCAGCATGCATTTGTTGTTTCCTTTTCTCCTTTCTCTTAAAAAAAGCAGTTATGGGCATTGTGTATCATACTTGTTTAGCATATCACTACAAAAACCAAAAAGGGTGAAAAATTGCCTATCAAAACGTAGGATCATCTCAGCAAACCTGCTCCAGTTTTAAAAAGGCTTTAGAGGAGCCCTGGTACAGATCCTAGAAACTGAGACAAAGAGCCCTGCAAACATATGTTACAATTGTATGGAGAGGCAACAATCAGTAAAACCTATAAAACCCAAAGAGTTACACTGCAAGAACTCAGCCTTTATCAGATCAGTCTGGAAGAGCCCAACTCTTTTAAAAAAAACAAAAGAGATTTTTGTTCTGAAGATAAAAACCAGTTGTCTTCAGAGGGATTTACCTTTCAGTGGTTTTGGTATATACACTTGTTTGATAGATTTGAAATAGATCAAAAGGAATGTGGTTTTGAACCAGATAAATCAGAGTTTGAAAATCAACTGTGTATGGATGAGGAACATCTTATTGCTAAAATATATAAGCTTTTGTTGAAAATTGATATGGAAGAAGAACAGGTTAAAAACTATATGGCCAAATGGGCCAAAATCTTTGGGTATAATATACACATGGAACATTCGGAACATATGTGGACAAAAGGTCTAAAATGTACTTTGTTATGATCTTAAAGAGAATTTTTAGAAAATTATGTATCATTGGTATAAGATGGATCTAAGATGTATAAAGATGTCACTAATACATGTTGGAAGTGTGAAGAACAAGAAAGGACATTTTATTGTTCATGGTGGACTTATAAGAAAGCAAAAAAGTTTTGGATACAAATATATACACTGTTGCAGAGGGTTTCAAAAAAGAAATTTAGAAATGAAGCTTGTGTTTTTCTTTTGGGACTTAAGGATATACAGTTAGCAAAAGATTATGGAAGACTATTGCAATATAGTCCTCTCTCCACATTCACGGATTTGACCTTCACAGATTTTATTATTTGTGAGGCACATGCTTGCGCCGCCATTTTCCTCCTCCCATTGCCTTGCATTCTTCACCCCAGGCTCACAAGGCTTGTGTTTAAAATGGACATTATTTCCTTTTGGGTGAGCAAAACCCCTCCCCACTGCTGGAGGTGTGTCCTTCCTGCCATCTGGCTGCATATTCTGCTGTGCAATGGTGCTGGTCAGGTGCTGTCTTTGCTCCTACCCTTCCTTTCTCAAGATGGCCACCGGAGGTAGCTAGAACACCAGAATTCTGTTCTTCTCCATCTGAGGGGAAAGCACCAGTAAGCCCTTTACCTTGTCTTTTTTTCTGCCCCCCTCCCATGCCTGGGCCAGAGGCAAAGGAATGGGAGAATGGGTGAGGGAGCTCTGGAGGGGAATCGCCATGGGAAGTTATTTGTGGTTTTTTCCATTTTTACAAGGATTCTGTGCTCCAAACCCTCACAAATGTGGAGTGGCTACTGTATATGGTCACGGCAGTGAAACTGCCATGTGCAGAGAAATGGAAGAATTCGGCATTACCAACCACAGATGAGCAGATCACAAAAGTAATAGATGGTTTTAATTAAAACTGTGTCCTTAGGAAGATTTTTTGAAGTGTGGTAACCCTTTATGAACTTCCTGAAGAGAGATTAAGATGATCTGATAGTTGTTGGATTTGACTATTAGTAATTTAGTGATAATAGAAAGGAATATGTAGTGCAGCAGGGAAACTAGAGAGTTTGAGATAAAGTTGTTACATATACAGTCAGCCCTCCTTATCCACAGATTCAACCATCCATAGCTCAAAAATATTCAAAAAAATCTGAAAACAAACCATTTTATATAAGGAACATCATTTTACTACACCCTTGTATATAATGGGACTTAAGCATCCATGGATTTTGGTTTCCATGGGAGATCCTAGAATCAAACCCTGGTGGATACTGAGGGCCCACTATAACTATTGATATGCAGATCAGAAGTACTTTTTCTTTTATCTTTCCTTGCTTACTGAAAGATATTTTGTAATTTTTGCAGTAGACAATGTTGTTCTTTTCCTGTTTTGTTGTTCTACTATATGTTTATTTTCTTAAACTTAAACTTAAAAATATTTGTTTTAAAAAAGAAGATATGTTTTTATTCCAATAGGTCTCAGAATTAAAAAAAGAAAAAAGAAAACTCAAGAGTGAGAATAAAATGTAGAACCTGCTGCCAGGAATTGTGAGGAAACAGTCTGGGAGAACAGAAAGATTGTTTGGATATTTAAAAAAAAAGGGGGGGGAGAGAGGAGAACTACAGCAGTAAATACTGCATCCTCTCAACACATTTACCTCGTCTGGAGAAGTCCAGTAATCCATTAAGCCACTGACAATTTCTTGACTTCCAAATCTGCTGCCAGAGGTAATATCCTCACCCTTCCTAATGACAGGGTGAGCAGTGCACTCCCTTCCTGCCAAAGTAAATAGCCCAAGGCAGTATTGTTCCTACCCAAACAGCTTGAAACAGCCACCTCACTCTCCCTAAGTGCAGGGCCAGCCACAGACACAAAGTTAGGCAACACACAGAAAGAAAGGCTTTAGCCAACAGACAAAGATACACCTGACGGGAACAAAAGTATAGAGGTGAGAGGGAAAGTCTGAAATCCTTTGACTCCATACAGAGAATACAGGTTTCTTTGGGGTGTGGAGGATTGGAATTTGCAAATGATTTGCACAGTCATGAACAAACCTGTAGCTGGCAGCATCACCTCCAACTGCTGCTGAGTTCAAATAATAAAATGAGCTTTATTATTTATTTAATTTATATTCCTTTTTCTTCTAGCACAGGATCCAAGGTGGCATGCAGCCCAGATTAAAACAAAGTACAGCTGATTATCTAATAACAAAAAGTTAAATATCCAACAGAATAACATAGTTCAGTTTCATGGAAACAGGAGCCACAACAGCATCACTATAAAAGAAACATTAAAAATAATCCCTGCTGCGTGGGAAGAAAAAGAAAACAATTGTTCAACCACTTCCCTAAATGATGTAACAATTGTTCAACCTTTTCACTAAGCCAAAAGCAATGGTTTTAGGAGAGCAAGAGATGTAGGGTTAAGTGGAATGCTGTAAAGAATGTATTCGAAGATCCATTCAGCACTGGAACAACTCAGAAAGATGTAGAGTCTCCTTCCAAGTAAAGATCAGCTGGGCATCTCTCCAGGGACACTTTGACACACCTATCCTTGAGGTAGCATCCTCTGAATGTAGGGATTACGACTTCCATCATCCCCACCCAGCATGACCATTATTCATATGTGATAAGAATTGTAGTGTAAAACTTCTGCAAGGCAGGAACTGGAGGGAGGGTAGCAGAAAAAGGCCAGATCATAATAACATCTTCATCTTTTTCCTGAATAATATATCCTTAAAGTAATACATTTTGTAACTCAAAGAGGGGATCCAGATATTGCTAGATCACAGCTCGCAGAACTCCTCACCATTGAGTAGGCTATCTAGTTCTGCTGTAGACCGACAATATCTGGAAAGCTTGGTAATTCTGACTCCTTTTTAACAGAATATTACACATATCAGATTTAGGGTTGGCTGCAAGAGTGTTGCACAGCCAGCTCTTACCTGCCAGTTCCAGTCTAGGAAGAGAAAGGAAGTAAGCTTTGGAACAAGAAGTTACAGCAGTCAAACTCATACAGCCCCAAGCTACCTAGAAAGGCAATTTCCTGTTTTGGGACTTCTACTATGTAGATAAGAAATAAGCAGGACTCGATACATTTACTCAGCATGCTTGCTTAGGCCCTTTCCGCACGAGGCGAGGGAATCGCTCCATGCCATTACTCACCTCTTCTTCTGGGGTCCGAAGCAACGTGGACTGTCCCTGAAGCCCTTCTGCAGGGCTCCTCCTTGGTCCAGGGTGAATGGGAGCAGTGCGAGGTCTGTAGATCCGCACTGCTCCGGCTTCCAAAAGGGCGGCTTCCGGCTTCCAAAAGGGCGGCTTCCGACAGGCTCGCATTGGTGCGAGCCTGCAAATCTGCACAAGAGAGCAGGAACGCAATGGCGCGTTGCACGAAAATAAAGACCTGTTTTTTTCCAGTCTTTCAAAAACACGCTGGAGGACCACTTGGGGTTGTCTTTGAGCAGACTGAGGTGCGGATCTCTGGTAAATAGTCCGCTCGTAGTCCACTCCAAGGTGCAGACGACCTCTGTGCGAGGACACACTGCCCTGTTCTAACTGCCTGGTGCGGAAAGGGCCTTACAAATGACAAAGTAAAAGAATAAGTGGAGATTCATAACAAATTGGTGTAGTAGTATACTGTAGTTTCACTTCTATGGTATAGCGTAATGTGTTCCTCCCTCAATTTAACATCCCATATCTTTTTGGGGGGAGGAGGGAGGGGTTTCCCCACATGTTCTTGAAGACTGTCTGTCACCCATGTCTATATGTAGACTAAAAGCAGATGCACTGTGAATAGGTGCAATCAAAGAATACCATTAGTACAGACACCCTACTCTTGCAGAAAAACAAGCTGTTGGGTCAGATGAGATCACCTACCACCCACCCCTAGAAACCATCTCTGTGTGGGAAGGGAGGGTAACTGGGGAAAATGTATCTTTCCAAAGGAGATTGGAACTTTTTTTATCTGTCTGCCATATATCTCAGGAATGGAACTCATACAAGGCAACTTACAAAAATTAAAACAGAAAACACATTGCATTAAGAGCACACAAAACATGAAAGTTACAATGCAATTAAGCTAGTCATGGTATTAAAACCCATTTGGAATATTTCCATTTAAAGGGCAAGAAATAAAAATAGTAGAGTACTCAAAAGACCTTTCCTTAACTTTAGCTCCCAAAAATCCTGTTGGAATGGGGAAAATTCCTTACTGCTGCTGTGAAGATGGCAGAATGAGAGTCTAGCTTCCCTAGGAAGACAGTTGATTTGGAAGCAGCAACAAAGATGGTCCTGCCCCCTATTCCTATCAGATGTGTTTTTGAGAGTGGCAGGGTGAAGAGAAGCGCCTTCTCTGAAAACCTCAAAGCTCAGGCATGAATATGGTCCTTCAGATAGCCTGCGCTAACAGAGGTTGTATTAGTATTGGCTAATAAAAGGGAGCTGTGATCCATCTTGGAACACAGGTAAGATGTTATCTCCTTTGTCTTGCTAAGCAACCACTGGCAGAAGGAGCAAGGAGGGAAAATAATTTGAACCACCCTGCACATTTTTGGTCAACAGTCTTTTGCTCTGAACAGACTAGACTTCAGTCCTAAGGAGTGAGCTCCACTGAACACAATGGAACTTATTTATGAGTAAACATGCACTGGCTTCTGCTGCCATCCACCAAGGGCATCCTGCTGAACCACTATTTTCAGGCTTTAACAAACAGCAGATGTTCTCCTACCATTCCCTCTAGCAACAACACTTTTTTCCCCCTCCTTCTTCACCCTTGCCCATGTTTTTTTTTTTTAACAATCTCCATCTGCTTAACTTTTTATAGCCACGGAGGACAACAGAGTGCTGAGGTAAGAATGGGCAAACAGTTGAACAAAGGTCACAGACACCAGTGCTCACTACAGCCTTATTCCAATCAAAGCTTGGAAACATTTTTCCTGTGGGCATATTGTAAGAGTTGTAGTGCCTTAAAGCAAGTTTATGCAAGCTATTACTATAGCACATTATTTACTGATACAATCAGGTCTAGCAGCCTCAACACTTAAACATGTTCTGCTCAATGCCCGTCTATACAACTGCACTACAAATACAAATGAAATCTGGTGAACTGTCATGTCAGAGACGGGGCCCCTTCAGTCTTCAGCTGAACCTTTTCAGCTGCCATAGTTTATTTATGCTAATCTGCACAGTGGAATGGGTAGAAAATTGATTTGGAAACTGGAGATGAATACTAACCCGAATTACTTTTTGGTAATAAAACTCCACATGTTTTGGGAGGGTAGTCTTCGTCTTCCATTAGTAAAGTTTTTTTAAAAAAAAATTACCTTTTGATTCCAAAACATCACATTCTTGTCTAAGAAACTGTCAGGACTCTTGTCCTGAGCAGCAAACTTTGCTGGTCTCAAACTCTTACAAATTGAGGGTGGGCAGATCTGTTGGACAGGGATAGCCAGATGAAAGCCAGCCTAGGCTACCCTAGAACTCTGTCAGATTGACCCATGGAGCCAGGGACAGCACAATCAGGTTTCCTATACACAGCTTGGAAAGTTCCTGTCTTACATGATAGTTCCCAGTATCCCCAAACAGCATGATTAGAATCCCCCAGTGTAGTCTAAAGTGGGGACTTTTCCAGATTCTGACACAATACCATAGACTATCAACCTCACTCCATCCCAGGACATGTCTCATTCTTTGCCAGAGTAAATCCATATCCATAAACTGATTTATCAGTGCACTCAATATGGCTGAAGAGAAATTTTTAAAAATGGAGAGCTGAGAACATCCAGATCAGAGGCCTACATCTTTAAAAGGCCTTCGATTGCATAGCAGTAGAGACTGGTGGCTTCCATGTCATGATGGATGAAAACCCACTCTTGGTTTTAGTCCAGATTTTAAAAATGTTATGGAAGGTGGTGAGCCACAAAACAGGTTGTACACCTTGGATGGTTACCTTAATGTTAAGACTAAAATCCATAGTGGATTTATCACATCCCCTCACATGAAATACACCACTCGCCATCACTGTTCCTCAACAAACAGTATCAGAACATGCTTCCATGTTGGTCTTCTTCTAGGGTCAGTATAAAAATACAGAATGTATATGCATAGATTTAATTTGTATCCTACCTTTCTCCTTGCACAGGAGTTAGTGTGGCTCACACAACAAGTTAGAAAAACAAACCATAGCTAAAAACTACTAATACAACTGTTAAAAGACAACAGCACAACAATTCTGTTTAAAAACACTAGTTTAAAAAAAACTTTAAAAACACATTTAAAACATAATAAGATACAGATGCAACATACCTCATTAAAAGCTCAGTTTGCTGCAACAAATTAAAACTGAAAGGTCTCCCTAAAGGCCTTTGCCTGTCATGTGTCCTCTTTGCTTCCAGAATTTCTCATTCTGTGTTTTGTGTTTTTGCATGCAAACACACATACAGAGAAAAATATTGCTTTTACCCCCTCAAGATGGTTTACAAAATCAAAACAAGTCCTTACAGAAATAAAAAACCAGTAATGCAAAAATAAAATGTCCAGTTTAAACAAATAAAAAAAAATAGAAAGAAAGTTAACAGTCTTGGTTACAACCCAGAAGCCAGCCAGTTAATAGAAATATTAATTGAAAGATTTCAAACAACCAGATGTGAAATCCCTGTTTAAAACAGACAAGGAAAGAATGTACTTCCAAGCATGAGAGTCCTACCACTGCTCTTTGAGTGCTATAAGTTTAACAACAATGAGATGCTTTTCAGATTGATGTCTCAGTCCCACAGTGCCACCTCCTTTACAAAGTGGGTACACTAATGGTGTGCTTCACTTGCTTTGGCAGGATTTTTTTTAAAAAAAGTTTGCAGACTTATAGGAATAGAGCAAAGGTAAGTACTCATCCTAATTGTTATCCCGAGTTCTGGGGTGCCTTGGAGGACACCTCAATGTGCTCCATGTGATGGGGAATGGAAACTAGCCAGAGCACGAGCAGTAGCAATGCGAGAGTCGGGGTAACCTAGCGGGGTCTTTTTACCCAGTTTTTACGGGGTCAGGCCAAGCCAAAAACCAAACAAGAATGTCCAATAAATGATTTTATTGAATCAAAGTCTCACGCACCAATGCAATCACTCACACACTCACTCAAGACCTATTGAGAAGCAAAAGAGAGGAAACTGGATAGGGGAATGTTGAAGGGGTGTAGCTGGGGTAATGCTGCACATTTTCCTGAAGTCCCCGGTCCAGGAAAGCAGAGGAGGAGTGGAGAGGGCTGAGGGCTGTTACTCAACAGATGTTGGGTCTGCTGGGATGACCGGGAGCGATCTGAAGAACCGCTCAAAAACTGGGACTATTTGTAGGGGAAAAAGTACCTGAAGGACTAATCCTTTCCCGGTGAAAACAATGGGTGTTGCAGCGAGAAAGAAGCTCCACAATGGTAACTTCCTTTGCATGATGAGATTACAAGGTGTTGCCAAAGTCTCAGGATCTTTGGCTGCATTGGGTTTGTGGTGTGACTTCATGTAAATGGTCCTTGCTTGATAGGATATTTGCTCAACTTGGGGCAAGCACGCTAATCCCCTCAAGTTGGCTTCTCAGGGCTGAGGACCCTTTGTTTATTGTGGGTTTACACATCTTGAGGTCTCCTAGGGCTACGCGACTGGGGATTTTACTGGCCTGACCTGGTTTTCGGTCTTTCGACCATGGCTGCCTACGCGCACATCCGGGCAACCTCTGAGGCACACGGAATCATATTTAATATCAAATTGTAGACCCCGGGATAGGGTTTTTCCAGTGGAGTAACCATATGATTAAATTTGAAGTTGTTTAAGCCAGCGTGGCAGATTCAGTGCTGACTTGTGCAACAAAATGGGGATTTCCACTTAACTGCAATAACCCTATCTCTGTCCCAAAGGCATCTTTGAAAAAGAAGGCCTTGGGCTCTCCTATTTATGGCAGAGGTCAACCTTTGCCTTTTGCATTCCCTGGACTTAGTAGCAAAAATGTTAGAGCACTAAAGAATACATTTTCTCCCCTATAGCTCCCAAAGTCCAGTCCTGTGGTTCTGAGAGCTTGATATGCATATTATCCAAATAAGCAGCAAATTATGCAAATAATGTGGTAGGTTGGGAAAGGATTAAGGGACTGCTACTTTCCCACTAAATTCCAACTCCACATTACCCCTTTAAAAGTTGATTTATAGGAAAGAAACAAATAGGTGGGTTTCCATGAGTAATTTTTGTTGGCAGTGTATGTTTGAACTGTCATAACTAGACAAACATAAAGTGCAATTAGGTGTTGTAAGACTACTTATCCTGTACCCACAACTGTGAGTAAGCTGTGCACACTAAAGTTTACTTCTAAGTAAACATATATATAGCAAGGGTAGAGATATTTCAGGTTTTCAGGATCTACTTTCTTTTTTTTCTTGTTTTTACTAGAACCCTGGAATACAACAAGCACGTCCAGATGCAAAATACACCTCTCACTATCAAGTATATGATAAGAATTAAGGAACAGTATATTTCTATGCATAAGCTTAGCTCACTTCCAGACAACCAAGCTCACATGTTGATTCTTCCTCAAAAAAAAAAAAAATCCACTTCTGATTTCTCGCCATAAATTCTTTGTCAGCAAACTAATGACTAGTGGAAGCTGTTTAGTTGTGGTGGTGTTGGAAGCTATGTGTAGGTGGGTGGTGTTTCATTTCTTTTATCAATATTAACACTTCAGGAGTGACAATTATTCCCAAGCTTGTGAAACAAGTGTTTCACAAAGCAGATGTGTTCCTGGGCATTACTGGTACCAGAGGCAGAAATAACATGAAAGGAATGGGGATAGTTTCCAAAACGACATGAACAACAACAACAAAAATAGTTCAAAATATATCAGCAAACATTTTCCCCTAAAGTAGCAATATGTATATGGGAAATAAAACAAACAAGTTGGCTAAGCCTTGCAAAAGTGAACAAAAACATTTTGAACCTTCTAGAGAGTGCTTTATAGCTTCTTCCAAAATTCATCCAGGAATTTTTTTCACCAGTCTCTACTTTTCTTATGATTTCTGTGATGAGGGGGGAGGAAGAACTATGCTTTTTTCTTTTTTTTTTTAACATGCTGGAGGTAGCTGGTGTGACAGTCTTATCTGTTCTCCCCTTTTCCCTCTGTTTCACTCTTGACACAGGCTCAGTAAAGGATTCTGGAGGCATTCTCTGCGTGCATTCATGACCAGAAGTTGGTAAGTTAATTTTCAAAGGTAATCAGTTACAATTCCAAGTCCCAGTATTTAGTTACAGTTATAATTCCATTTTTAAAGTAACTGAACACTATTATGACATTCAAAAATAATTAAAATAGGTTTAAAGTGTCAATACTGCCAATGGCTGGCCTATGGTACAAAACACACCTAACCAATGAAATGGCATGTGTTGTATAACCACAACAGCAACTAAACCAGTTACAGTTGTACTGAAATGGGAATGTTATCACGCCTGCATTATGATCATGATGGAGCTTAGCTATACCTTAAGCTCAGCCTCAAAGGAGAAAGAAAGAAACTAATTCCAAGCCAGTAAATAATTAATTCCACCCAAGGATGATAACAGGTATTGTTATGCATAGATTCTATGCTTTGCTTGCTCATTTGCTTGAAAATAAGTTTCCTTCGCAGAAAACAAGTTTCCTCTGCAAAAACCAGGATTTTCAGCACATACAAAAAAGACGTTTCTGCTCAGAGAATGTTTTTTATACGCAAAATAAATTCCAAGTTTAAGACTTCTAAGACTCTGCCATTTTTCTCAACTTTCTCATTCTAAGGGACAAAGTGGTAAAATGATTTGTGCTTGCATGTGGGAAGGTAATTTATATTTGCATGCCTAATGAAAAATATCAACTGGATCCCCAGACTTCCACAACAGACTTTGGCAACAACTTTGAAGATTAGATATTTCTTCCATGAATAATATAAATAACCTTGTATGACCTTTGGAAGTCCCTTGGAACTTTATTAATCACAACACAGGTCATTAGTTTTCAAAACAGTCTATTTGGTTTCCCTGGTGCTTGTATTACAGTTAAATAGTAACAGCGTACACATTTCATTTCCTAAAAAAGTACACTTTAAATTTAAATGACCGGAAGCATTTTTCTTCCACAGCTTGAACCATTACTTAGATCAGAAGTCCTGTGTGACTAGCAATGTCATACGCACCACACCAGCCACATGTTGCGTTGGGGAACTGAGAGATTTTTGGTAATGAGACTCTCAATCAGCAGAGTATCTTAGTAATTGCACAAAAACGGAAGTTGAACAGATTACCAGTCCCACTTCTTTCACTCCACCCCAAACACACTTAACCCAGCTCAGAATAAACACAAGAAACAATTTGGTTAAAAATATAAAAGAATTTACTCACAAAATCTTGTGCATAGTCTACACAGGTTCAATTCTTGAAGAAGGTAGGAAGAAAATTAAGCACTCACATGCTTGCTGAAAATAATCCCTGTTAGGAGATCTCAGAGCATGCTTTCAGGACAAAAGGCGAAGACGAAAGGAAAGGGTAAATGGCAAGAGAACCTTTTTAAGCCCAAAGAATGTGTACGTGCTGGAGGAAGAGGTGTTGACCAAAACAAACAGGAAGTTTTCTCTAGGCTATCTCTCTATGCCTACAATAAACATGCAAACAAACTAGCCAGTTAATTAAGCATGCAAAGGTTGCCACTCCCAACACCCCTTCTCAACCGTGCATGCACCCCTGAAGTCCCATCTTGACTCGCAGATTCTCAAAGCCGTCTCTTGGTAGAGGTTTGGTCAGGATATCAGCTACCATCTCAGTGGTTGGACAGTAGATCATCTTGATCATTCCATTCCCTGTCAGCTCACATACTTTGTGGTATCTTGTTCCTGTGTGCTTGCTGCGTGGTGTCATCTTCTCTGTTTGAGAAAGTTTAATACAGCTCTGGTTGTCTTCCATAACTTGAATTGGTTTTTCTTCATTTATTCCAAAGTCAGACAACAATTGATCAAGCCATAGTAATTCTCTACATGCTTCTGATGCTGAAATATACTCTGCTTCTGTAGAGGATAGAGCCACCACACTCTGCTTGTGTCTGCCCCAAGAAATAGGGCCATCTCCATACAAAAATAGGAAACCACTGACTGAGTGATAATCTGCAGTATCACCAGCCCAATCTGCATCAGTGTAGCATACTAATTTAGGATTGCTACTAGCTGGTAGCTCCAATTTAAAGTTGATAGTCCCTTTTAAGTATCTAGCTACCCTTTTTACTCCAGTCCAATCTTTCTCTGTGGGTGAGCTAACTTTCCTGCTCAGAATCCCTACAGCAGATGCAATATCAGGTCTTGTGCTGGTAGACAGGTACAGAAGTTTTCCTATTGCTGTTCTGTAGAGACTATTATCTGGTAAAATATCACTTTCTTCAGTATTTTTAAGAAAATCTGTGGTCATGGGCGTTGCTACAGTGTAGGCATCTTGGAGGCCTAAGCTTTCTAAAAGTTCAGCAATCTTTTGTTTTTGATTTAGTAGAAAAGATCCATCTTGTTCTCATTGAATCTCCATGCCCAAATAGTATTTTGCATCTCCTAACTCTTTCAATTCCACTTCTTTGTTCAAGTGATGTATAACTTCTGAGTAGTCTTTATTTCTGTTGGTGGCTATAATCAAATCATCAACATAGGTCAGGATAAAGGTTGAATAACCTTCTTTGGTTCTGGTGTATAGACACTGATCTGCTTCTCCTTGCTTAAAGCCTAATTGTTTCAACATTGTGTCTAGTTTCTCATTCCAAGCTCTAGCAGCCTGTTTAAGTCCATACAAACCCTTGTTAAGCTTGCAAACCAGATGTGGTTGCTTCTGGTCTACAAAGCCTGGAGGTTGTTGCATGTACAGTTCCTCTGTTATTTGTCCATGTAAGAAAGCACTTTTTACATCAAGGTGTCTGACATCCATTTGTTTGGAAGCAGCTAGACTGAGAAGCAGTCTTATGGTACTGTGTTTGACAACAGGCACAAATGTCTCATCAAAGTCTATTCCAAATTTCTGTGAGAAGCCTTGAGCAACTAGCCTTGCTTTGTAGCGTTCCACCTTTCCTTGTGCATCCAGTTTCAGCTTGAAGACCCATCTGGATCCTATGGCTTTCTTTCCTGGTGGAAGTTCAGTAAGTGTCCATGTTCTATTCTTATGCAGTGCATCTATTTCTTCTTGTGCTGCTTTTCTCCACTGAGCTGCCTGAGTTGCAGGCCTCTGTTCAATTTCTTCAAAGCTTGATGGTTCATTTGGTAACACTGATGTTTTGAGGTAGGACAAGCGTGGAGCTGGTACACCTTTGTTGGGTCGCATTGAGCGTCTGGGAACCTGTTCTGGAACCTGTTCTGTCTCTGCAGCATCCTCCGGTCCAGTGCGCAGGTCAGAGCCATCTGCATCCCCTTCTCTTAGTGTACTGCTCTCTGCCTTTAGCTTGCTTTCTGCAGCATATATCTCAGTCCTTTGTTCAGAATCAGGTGGTGTAGCTGCTTGTGGTATTTCAGATGAAGGCAACATCTGCACTTCTAAGAGAAGTTCAACATCTTGCTCTTCTTCTTCCAGTGATTCTAAGATAGTCTCTCGTTCATCTGGAAAGTCTACGACAGTTCCTCTCTTATCAACTCTACTTTGTTCATCAAAGTAAACTACATGCCTGGTAGCAACTTCGCCAGTCTTTAAGTTCATTACTCTATAGCCTTTGCTTCCAGGAGCATAGCCAATTAGAATAGTCTGCTCTGCTCTTGCACCTAGTTTGTGTCACTTCTGTTGTGGTATGTATGAATATGCAATACTTCCAAAGATTCTAATGTGTTTCATGTCTGGTACTCTGCCATGCCATAATTGAAATGGTGTTTGTGTGATGCCTTTTGTTGGCAATCTATTCTGGAGATACCTTGTGGTCATAAAGGCATCACCCCAAAATTTACTGGGAAGATAAGCATCTGCCAGCATGCACTTTGTCATCTCCAGGAGAGATCTCAGTTTCCTTTTAGCAATCCCATTCTGCTCAGGAGTGTAAGCAACGCTCCTCCTGTGCAAAATGCCATGCTCTTCCAGGAAAGCTTGTGTGCGATGTGAAATGTACTCACCAGCGCCATCTGTGTGGATTGCTTTAGGTGTTATCTCAAACTTGGTTCTCACCATGACAACATACTTCTGTAGCATGTCTTGGGCTTGACTCTTCTCTTTCAGAAGATAAGTAACACAATACCTTGAAAAATCATTCACAAAAATTAAAGCATATCTTTTTCTACCAAGTGAAGGAACATTAAATGGACCACACAAATCACTGTGAATGAGATCCAGTACCTTAGTGGTTCTCTTTTCAGTCCTTAGATGAAATGAGGGTCTGACTGACTTTTGTTCAACACAAGTTACGCACCTGGTAGTACTCTTATTGTATTGTTGATTCACCTTGATTCCTGTGGCCAGACTCTGGTTCTGTAGTTCAAGAACTGCCTTTGGATCACGATGTCCAAGACGTCTGTGCCATAGGTCAAGGCTGTTCTCATTCATCTGTGCTCTAGCAACATTAGCTTGTTGAGCTGAAAGATGTAACTCATAGACACCATTATTCTCAAATGCTTCTGCAAAAAGGACATTATCTTTGGTAAGATAATGTGCATTTTCCTTGTTTGAAAAGTATTTCAAATCCTTTCTTATCCAAAGCAGACACACTGAGCATGTTGCAGTGTAATTCAGGAACAAACAATACATCACTTGCTACATTCTGGGTAATTTTGCCATTAGGCAATAGATAGTTTAAAATGCAGCTTCCTGATTCCAGGATCTGCATGGATTCACCATTTGCAGCTTGAATTTTTTCTGTTGCATCTCGATCAATTTTATCAAACTAAGCATCAGAAAATGTGCTGTGATTGGTACAGCCAGAATCTATAATCCAACAATTATTTTTCTGCTTGTAGTCATTAACTGCCAGAGTCTGTCCCATTAAAAGAAAATTACTTCCTCTGTAAGACTGTTTGCTTGATTCACCTACTTCATGCTGCCTTTGTCTTGTAAATTTCTTACTTGGAGAGCTACCATTGGCTGAGGACTTTTTGGGAAGGGTACAGTTTCTTGCAATGTGACCCGTCTTATTGCAGTTATAGCAACTGAGCTCTGATTGGTTCCTAGGCAGAGCTTTGGGTCTGCCCTTCTTAGTGGCCAGGTAGTTTGATCCACTTGGTCTCTGTGTATGATCAAAAGGGGAGGCCCCTTGGTCACTGCATTCTTCTGGTAGTTTAGACATAGCTTCATTAAAGGTTAGACCTTTTAAGTTTTGTAAGAGAGAGATGAAGGGATTGAACTCTGATCCCAGAGTTCTAGTCAGGAAACAAACCTTTTGTCTATCAGAAAACTGGAATCCGCAGGAATTCAACTTATCAAAAATCATAATCAGTTTGCTGATATAAGCTTCACAGCCTGTTTTAGTATGAAGGCGAAGCTGTACAAGTTCCCTCATCCAAATTGACTGAGACTTTTCATATGAAAGACCATAAACTTCTTTAATTTTGTCTAACATTTCTTTTGCAGTGGTACAGGCTCTTACATAACGTAGCTGATTAGCCTCCAATGCATTACCAATTAGATACTGTGCTGTGGCATCTTTTCTCAACCACTGTTCTGCAGCTTCGCCACTTGGTTTTTCTTTTTCAATTGCATCAAGAACATTATGATGATTAAAGGCTAAATTTAATTTTTGTCTCCATTCTGTATAGCTCTCGTTGGTGAGTCACACAAGTCTGGGTTTTGAAGCTAGGTCTAAATTTCCATGCAGCATTTTTGCTTTAGTTAGCAATCCCCCCCCAAAAAAAAAAAATCAGCACCCAAAAAAGGTAAAAGGTAAAAATTCTCTAGTTAGATATGTGTTTCCAAAAAGAGGGGAAGGGGGGGGGGGAAACAGCCGCTTTCACAAGAAAGACATAATGCAAAAAATAACTAAAACCCGAAAAATCTGGTAACTGTTCTGTTCTGGGACCCCATAACCTGTTGGGGAACCGAGAGATTTTTGGTAATGAGACTCTCAATCAGCAGAGTATCTTAGTAATTGCACAAAAACGGAAGTTGAACAGATTACCAGTCCCACTTCTTTCACTCCACCCCAAACACACTTAACCCAGCTCAGAATAAACACAAGAAACAATTTGGTTAAAAATATAAAAGAATTTACTCACAAAATCTTGTGCATAGTCTACACAGGTTCAATTCTTGAAGAAGGTAGGAAGAAAATTAAGCACTCACATGCTTGCTGAAAATAATCCCTGTTAGGAGATCTCAGAGCATGCTTTCAGGACAAAAGGCGAAGACGAAAGGAAAGGGTAAATGGCAAGAGAACCTTTTTAAGCCCAAAGAATGTGTACGTGCTGGAGGAAGAGGTGTTGACCAAAACAAACAGGAAGTTTTCTCTAGGCTATCTCTCTATGCCTACAATAAACATGCAAACAAACTAGCCAGTTAATTAAGCATGCAAAGGTTGCCACTCCCAACATGTTGTAGTGTGTCAAGCCAAGGCCATAACAGCAGGAAAGGTTATAGGTTAACTGAACCTACTAGTAGACTAAGAAGCACAGTTCCTGGGCTGCTTTCGACTTGAAGAGTTGCAAGTTGTGCAAACTGCAACATCCCCATCATTAAGACTTCCACCAAAGTGATTACTGACGACATCATCATCATCATCATCATCATCATCATCCTCATCATCATCATCACCATTGTTGTATGTTTTTTCTCAGGTCAACACAGAAACCAAGAACCACAGCAGTTAGCAAACTTTAAAAGAAAACTGGAGCACATGGACTTGGAGATCAAAAATGGGTATGGTTTGGTCCTGGAGGAGGGCAGATAGCCCCCAGGGGTTAACACTAGACCACCTTTTTTTCTAGTAAAAAGAAAAATGGAAAAAGTGTCTTCCAAAAGCCACCAGGAGAAAATATTTACTTTTTAACTGGGTCACTGTTCCTTGATACACTATTTAATACTGAAGAAAACCAACAACCTGATTTTCCCAACTCGATTTCTGGACACTTCAAATTTTGATTTTGATTTTTTCCCCTGCCACCATCTTTGGCAGTCCATAAGGCTCTCTCTAGTCACAAAAGGATCCCTGTGTCCTCATACTCACGAAAGTTTCCTATATTTGTTCTAGGTTGTGCCCGTGTGGAGGAGGAAAAGGAAGTCATAATCCTATGCTTTATAGATAGGCTAGATGTTGATACAGTCTCTGGGGACCTGCCTCTTCCCTAAGGATCAGTGGGCTCCAGCTGCCGATATGTAGATGAAAAACCCATAATTGTGGCATAAACAGAACCATGGAAAAGTATACCTAGATGGGCATCAATGACATGCAGAAATACAAACATCTTTTAAAGAGGGGTGGGCAACTGTGGTGGGTCCCAGGGCCGATTTTCTGCATGTGGAATCCTCAGGGTTCATGGTGTTACCCTGTGTACTGGGGGTCCCGGGAGGGACACCAAAATGTGCTCAACTAAAGGTGGGGAAAATTAGCTCAGAGCACTGCTTAGCGTTACGAGAGGCAGGGTAACGTAGCGAGATCTTGAACCCTATGTCTACGGGGTCGGGTCAAGTCAAGGAGCACACAGAAGTTGAAACAATAAATGATGTTTTATTAAACAAACACAAGCAAAACAGTGTATGCAACACACTCATACAAGATAACTAAAGAAAATAAAGGTTGGAGTGGTATAGAGGGATTTTTAGAGGAGTTGCTGGTTTGGGTGATACTTCACCTGTCCTGAAGCCTGGAAAAATGGACAGTGAGGCTGGGGTGCAATGTAGCTCAGCACGTGGAGCTGAGGGGAGGCTCGCCAAGCAAAGTGGCAGCAAGGCGGGATGAAACTCGGGAGCGATCCGAGGAAGGTCTCGGAATCAAGGGTTTTTATAAGGAGAATTGTGACTGCAGGCTATGCCGTACTTGGGGAAAACAATAGATTTGGAGTTGGAGACAAAGCCTCCGAAAGGTCAGAATCTGAATGATTGAGTTATCGCAGAGGTTCTCAATAGAGTAGCCAGTATGCAAACGCAGAGTACTTGGGTATTGTATAGTTAACCCAACAAGCTGCCGGTGCGGGGCAGAGGCTCTTTTGTAGGTTGCGTGCATACTTAATTAGAGTACTTACCTGGAGATCTCCTAAAGCAATGAGTCAGCTATTTCTGGCCTGCCTGTATTGTAGTAGGAATATCACGGCAATTAACAGCCGAGCTTGTTTACATGCTTGTCCGGTGGCCTCGCAAGCACCTGGAAGGGAATAGAGAAGTGAAGCCGAATTATGATATCAAGAGGATATCTTTTAATATCCCCAAAGCTCGGACTAGCCAGGGCAGTAACAATCCCCCTCCCCCGAAAATGGGCAATGTTGGGGACAATATCGGACATTTTCCAATTAAAAAGCAAAAATCAATTTAGAGCCGAATAGGGGCTTGCAGGTTGGTAGCCGTATCACTCCTCAGGAGAGGGAATTTCAGGAAGAGCAAAGGATTACTATCTTATAAAGACATTCCTAACTAAAACCTAACTCTAAACACACACACACCAATGTCAATAATGCAATAATAAACAATTAAACAATAAACACTGTCCAATGTCCCGTCAATAGGGAACTGTCGAAGAATGAGCAATGGTAGTAAAATAGCAAATGCAATCAATGAATGGAATAATCAATGGAATACTGTAAGTCCAATGCATGGTCTGGCAATGAAGGCAATCCAATGAGCAAACAGTTCAATGTGGACTGAAAGTTCGTAGTCCGGGGATGGTGAGGTGCAAGCAAAAGTCTTAGCGCACACACACACACACCGCAACAGGAAAAAGTCTTTTAGCTGGAGCAGACGAGCAAAGCATAAGTCCATCCAGGCAACGGAGCAGGAACAACAACAAAATGTCCAAGTCAGTGCAGCCTGGCTTGCTGCAAGTTCAGGAGCAAAGAGTCTTTGCAGAATTTGGAGCCTGGAATAGTCCATAGGTTTCCTCAGGTCAGCAAACGGTAGTAGGAATGGCAAAATGTTCGTCTTTGCAATCGGGAGGCTGCATGGTCACCTTCCCTCACAGTCACGGGTGTCGTCGAAGCACCAGGAATCTCCAAGCCTTGGCCATCAGATGGAGCGGCAACTTTCTTTGTCATCTCCCCCCCACGGTGCTCGGGGGCGATGGTACAACCTCGGGATCTTCCCAATCTTCTGGATCAATTGACCTATTAGAGTTTTAACAGAAGAACTGACATGGTTATTATCCAATGTATACCATAAATGCAAATGGCCGGCTCAAAGCCTACTGGGAATGCGATCTGTTTGAAGATGGAACTGCTGGGAGCAGCTGGTGGACACTGGATGGGATCAGATCTTAAAGCCATACCAGGAGAGGCGATGTTAAGGCCACTGCAGATCATGCAGGCTGGTGACACATCTGCCAGAGCTTGGGGAGTTGAGTACCCAACTGTAGTTCACTCTGAGTTCGACCATGCCTGCAAAGCTCAGGGGTCCAGTGGACTAAGCCAGGCTGGTGCTTTGTTTCAAACAGCCACACCTAAGCTGCCCCTGCTGAAGCCCTGTCTGCAATGGCAGCGGTACACACATGCTCAGACTGAACCAGGTTAGGCTCTGACCCCCCCTTTTTTTTTTTGCTCTGCCTGGTGGCAGGGCTCCCAAACTGGTGAAAAAGACAGAATAAACCAAATCAGAGACAAGCGAGTGTACGCTTGCTCATTGCCAGAGCGGACGCTGACTCCCTCTGTGATTGGTCAGGATGGTTGGATGTACTTATGCAAATATCCTCCCAACATATGCAAATGAGACACAATGCACCGGGGCCGGGCGTCAGGCCAATTGTGTGGGCCACTGGCCCTTACGGGGTGTCGGAGAGTGGTCCTAAATTGGTGAAATCAAAATTGAATGGAGTAACAAGTAAAATAGTGGCACCGATTGTTCTCACCCTAACAATCCAAGCACACGAAAGAAGTGGGGAGGAGGTCCTCAATGTGATGAGGGGCGTGCCTGGGCAGTAGACCAGGAGTCCAGAGTCAGACCTGGTTCTCCTGAGAGGGTCGTGAGGCCCCCTTCGTCTCGCCCTAACCTCACCAGGACGCCATTGCACAAGGCAATCCCTCGGAGTGAGAGAATGCTGGCGTTCAGAGTGAGAGAAGGTCGGTACTCTGGTCCAACTCATTTCCCTTCCTCAGAGTATCAGGGCTGACTCTGTAGGCCAGATCTACCTCAGAGGATAAGAGGATCTTGGGACAGCCATCCCAAGAATCCGTCTCCTCCAAAAACAAAAACCCTCCTCTCTTAAAGAGGTTAAAGGATAGATTCAAACACACTATACCAACTATATTCTACAGCAAACAACTATTTACAAACGGGGGAACCTCTTCCCTTGATAAAAACGGGTGGCTTGCAACATGAGGATCTGTTTCTTTATCCAAAATACCAAACCAACAAGACTGACTACCAAAATTATCTGAAATACCACTAAGACAACTAAAGCATGGAGAGCGAAATGTGCTATAGCTTGGCCCGTGGAGGACCAACTAAAGACATCCCACCAGGATTGTGTAGCATCGGATTTCAAATCCTCCGAAGTGCTGACTATTATCTGAGCAGAATGATTAACAGTCAAGGCAATCTGGTGGAGGGAGTGCGAAACCTCCTTTACTCGTTGAGACAAACGGGTGAGATTCCTGAGCCATAGGGACGCAGGGATCTCGGTTTCAAGGTGGAATCTGACTAACTCGGATTCTGTAGGTGCATAGGCGCTTTCAAACACATAATCTCATATCTCCTGCTGGAGATAGAAGTTCTGGCCAAAACAGTCTTGGACCATCTGTGAACAAAAACAAGGGTTCCCAGCAGTGCGGTTTACTCTTACAGTCGCGCCACTAGGCAGTACTATCAAATTGGTACAAGGAGTCCTTAAACAGAAGCGCTCACAGTTAATCTGGACCATGACTGTGGTATTTACCTGTATTACCAAATATGCGGAGGTATCGCCGAGGCTGAGACCATTAAGGTTGTGGAAACACTGAATCCAATGGTGGTTGAATAGGCAGCCAGCTAAATCAAAAGAGTGTGTACCGTTGGACCAATGGTACATCCTTGGGGGCAGCAAAGTGGCATTGGCGGCTATGAGGGGGAGTCCTAAATGGGATACTGGATGTAGAATTACCGGATCCAGAATCCGTTCATGGGCGACATCCACCGTGAGAGTTAGGCTCTTCCACGTGGCATGCCGTATTTGCGCCAAGGCGGCGGGGTGTTCCAGTGATTCCGGGTATCGCTCTCGGAGTAGGCTCAGGATCTCAGGGTGCATTAACCCCATGAGGCTGGCCTGGATCACCTGAGTGGCAAAGCTGATCACGGTGCTCTGCAGTTGCGTGCACTGTATCACTATTGACAAATCATGGGTCGTGATCTGTAGAACACGGCCAAGGTCGGATATTATATCTCGCTCGACGCCAACCCACTGTGGGAGCAATTGACAATTAGATCTACTCCTCTCGCTACGTTGGTTAGGCCAGCAGCGGAGGATATTCCAATGTCTCTAGTTTTGGTGCCAATTTGTTTGCTAGGATCTCATTGTCTATAGTGTTGATGAACGCACCCCAGTTCCAATTCCACCTAAAGCGGTTCCTGAGACACTTCACTTAGGGTGAGTGTGTGGGTGGGAGAAAGACAACCATCGTTTCTCCCAGTGCTCCCACTGTGTCCATGCTAGTTTTAGATACAGTTGGCAAGTTGGAATTACTCTGGAGATATTGACAACCGCGAAATTTAGTATCATTTTAGTTATTATGGATTGGACATTCAAGTATGCGACCATTTCTATATCCTTGCGAACTACGGAACTATCCACATACATAGCCGGGTGACGTTCAGGAGGAGGAGGAGTGTGGATATCGGAGTCAGGACACCACATCTTCCCACAGGAGAACTTACAACCTGTCGGGGTCAAGGTGACATTCTGGCAATGAAACATGTAGGTTTTCCATACCCATATAGGGTGGCAGTCTTCAAAAGTGAAGCTAAGCACTAGTAGGGATGCATAGCAGTGGTCGCCCCGGACTATTCTGGTGGTCATGGGAGCGGCTGCTGTGGCCATGGTGGGGTTGAGTTTAACCTCTTCGCCGGCAATGGCCATCCTTAATTCTGCACTCAGTCTATTTCATAGAATCATAGAATCATAGAAATGTAGAGTTGGAAGAGACCACAAGGGCCATCGAGTCCAACCCCCTGCCATGCAGGAACACCCTCAAAGCACTCCTGACAGATGGCCATCCAGCCTCTGCTTAAAAACCTCCAAAGAAGGAGACTCCACCACACTCCAAGGCAGCATATTCCACTGCCAGACAGCCCTGACTGTCAGGAAGTTCTTCCTGAGGTTCAGGTGGAATCTCCTTTCCTGCAGCTTGAATCCATTGTTCCTTGTCCTGGTCTCTGGAGCGGCAGAAAACAAGCCCTCTCCCTCCTCTACATGGCATCCCTTCAAATATTTAAACTTGACTATCATGTCCCCTCTTAACCTTCTCTTCTGCAGACTGAACATACCCAGCTCTCTAAGTCTGTCCTCATAGGGCATGGCTTCCAGTCCCTTCACCATTTTGGTCGCCCTCCTCTGGACCTGCTCCAGCCTGACCATGTCCTTCTTGAATTGGGGTGCCCAGAACTGGACACAGTATTCAAGATGAGGTCTAACCAAAGCAGAGTAGAGTGGTACCAGTACCTCCCTCGATCTAGACACCATACTCCTATTGATGCAGCCGAGAATTGCGTTGGCTTTCTTGGCTGCCGCATCACACTGCTGACTCATGTTCAGCTTGTGGTCTATTAGGACTCCTAGATCCCTTTCACACATACTGCCATCCAGCCACGTGTCCCCCATCCTATATTTCTGTATTCCATTTTTTCTACCTAAGTGTAGGACCTTACACTTCTCTCTGTTGAATTTCATTTTGTTAGCCTTGGCCCAGCTCTCCAATCTGTCCAGGTCATTTTGAATTTGATCCTGTCCTCTGGCGTATTAGCAACCCCTCCCAATTTGGTGTCATCTGAAAATTTGATGAGCATGCCCTCTATTCCTTCATCCAAGTCATTGATAAAAATATTGAACAGCACTGGGCCCAGGACAGAACCCTGTGGCACCCTGCTAGTCACTTCTCTCCAGGCTGAAAAGCAGCCATTGGTGAGCACCCTTTGGGAACGGTCAGTCAACCAGTTACAGATCCACCTGACAGTAGCCCTGTCCAGCCCACATTTTACTAGCTTCTTTGCAAGAATGTCATGGGGAACTTTGTCAAAGGCCTTACTGAAATCGAGATATGCTACATCCACAGCATTCCCTTCATCTATCAAGCTAGTAACTCTATCATAAAAAGAGATAAGATTAGTCTGGCATGACTTATTTTTGAGAAATCCATGTTGACTTCTCGTGATTACCGCGTTGCTTTCTAAGTGATCAGAAACTGACTGCTTAATGATCTGCTCCAGGATCTTTCCAGGTACTGATGTCAGGCTGACTGGGCGATAATTATTTGGGTCCTCTTTTTTTCCCTTCTTGAAGATGGGGACAACATTTGCCCTCTTCCAGTCTGCTGGAACTTCTCCTGTCCTCCAAGATTTCTCAAAGATTATAGCAAGCAGTTCCGAAATGACCTCTGCTAGTTCTTTTAATATCCTAGGATGCAATTCATCTGGCCCTGGAGACTTGAATTCATCCAGTGTCGCCAGATATTCTTGTACCACCTCTCTACCTATTATGTGCCACATTTCCCCTGCTTCCTCCCCTGCTCCCCAACCGCCAGGTTGAGTGCTTGTATCCTTCTGGGAAAAAACTGAGGCAAAGAAGGTGTTAAGTAGTTCTGCCTTTTCTCTTCCCCCTGTTAGTAATTCACCATCTTCTCTGTACAGCGACCCTATCGTCTCCTTCTTTTTCCTTTTGCTGCGGACATATTTAAAAAAGCCCTTTTTATTGTTTTTAATGTCTCTGGCCAGCCTAAGTTTGTTCTGTGCTTTAGCCTTTCTGACCTTCTCCCTACATCTCCTGGCTACTTGCTTATATTCTTCTTTGGTGTTTTGCCCTCTCTTCCATTTCCTGTACACGTTTCTCTTAACGCTTAGCTCAGCTGAGAGTTCTTTAGTCAACTATTCTGGTTTCTTCACATGCCTTCCATTTTTCCTCCTTACTGGCACAGTTTTAGACTGTGCCTTCAGTATCTCCCTTTTAAGGAACTCCCATGCCTCCTGAACTCCTTTCCCTTTCACTATTCTTGACCACGGAATTTCAGCCAGCAGCTCCTTAAGTTTACAGAAGTCCGCTTTTTTAAAATCTAAGATGAGTGTCTGGCTACACTTATCTTCTCCTTCCCACTGAATGCCAAATTCCAATAGGGCATGGTCACTCCTCCCTAAAGATCCAACCACTTCTACCTCATTAACAAGGTCATCCCTATTGGTCAGGATCAGATCTAGAATATTTGATCCCCTTGTCGCCTCTTCCACCTTCTGGACCATGAAACTGTCTGCAAGACAAGCAAGAAACTTGCTGGACCTTGCTGTCTTGGCAGAGTTTGACTGCCAAGATATATCCGGGTAATTGAAGTCTCCTATTATTACTGTATCTCTCCTTTTTGAATGCGCGGTCATTTGGTTGAGGAAGGCGTCATCAAGGTCCTCAGTCTGGGTTGGAGGTCTGTAGTAAACCCTCACCAGAATATCCCTATTGTTTCTCACTCCCTTAATTCTTACCCAGATGCTCTCGACCTGGCTTTCTGGATTTAAGTCATGGATCTCTTCACAGGTGAAAACGTCCTTGACATACAAGGCTACTCCTCCTCCTTTCTTGTTTGGTCTATTTCTACAAAATAGGCTATACCCCTCTATTCCTACATTCCAATCCTGAGACTCATCCCACCAGGTCTCAGTGATGCCTATCAAATCGTATTTAGATTTAGATTTCTAGAATGTATATGGAAATTCGTGGACAGTTCGAAGGGGTACCTTTTCTTGAACCAGGGGAGCAGCTGCGTCCCCGTCAACAAGGCTTCTACTTCTGGATAGGGGTTCCAATAACGCACTGCCTGTACATAGAACTGCCAATCTGTGTAAACTTGGCTGAATTCAGGTGAGGTTCCAAGGGCGTATCCAATCATGAAAAACAAAACTGCAATTCTCAAGAGCGATCCCATTCCGTCTCCCTGTAGGGAACACAGAGATGGGGGCTCCGTTACTACAACAGAAAGGGTCTATTTACAAGGGAAGGGGGAAGGAGAGGGGAGCTGGAGCAACCACCTCTTCATGGGGGTTGCCATCCCATGAAGGGAAGCAAAGCCCATCCGTCACACTCCCGTGCTAACAAAAGGGCGTCCCCATCTGGGGGTTTCCCTTTCCAATCCTTCTGCCGGGTCTCCAGAACTACCGGCAAGAGTGGCAATGCCTGCTCCTGGTTTGGGACCCATACTCTTAACTTAGTATGGAGGCTGGTCCTGGACCCATGTGCCTCCGAAGAACCTTTATCACTATTCCAAATGGTAACTGCGATGGAGCCATAGCTAGCCGTGGCCTCTTTTACCATTACTAGAGTCACAATTAGGACGGTACCATGGCCCTTGAGGACAAGGTGGCACCAGAGCATCTTCATGGAGGATGAGGCGGTAGCCAAATTCACCCCCGGGTAGGAACATACATGTTGCTCATTTGTTACCGGGATAGGGGCAGGAGTTTTAATGGCTGCACAGCGGTGCACTGCTGAAATCTCTACTGGTCCCTGATCTAGCTGCCATAGAAATCCATTTGCGTAATCAACTGTGAGCCTGTTTCCCCAGAGAAATCCGATGCCCAAAAGGCCGTCGTCTTCTCCCCGGTTCTCGCACGCCCACAACTGAAAACGAAACATCTCTATAGACATTGGGATACCTGTCCATGCCCTAGCTTGGTGACCCCCCCCCCGCCATATCCAGAAAGCTGGACATGCTCAGGCGCGGGTTCACCGTACCTCACAAGTTTGGGGTGCAGCACGTTTATTGCTGCACCAGAGTCCACAAGAAGGGTGGTAGGAGTCTTATCCCTCTCAGTCCCTATGCCTGCCTTCACCCAGAATCTTCCCCACCTGTCTGGCTTCAACCTAGCCACAACATTGCGGGGAAGCTTCCTGGACCGAGGGCACCCCTATGCTTGCAGATCCAGGTTAGGGTAGTATCCAGCCGGAGGTGGGCCATCGGTCATGGCCTGGACTGGCTGTTTACTTCCCGCCTGAAGCTGCTTATCTAAAGCTTCCAAAAGCTCTGATGTTGGCCGCTTATCGAACTGGCTCATGTCCAGTCTGAACCTTCTGAGCATGCCCCAGACCCTTACTCTGTCCGAGGAGTACATCTGGGCCATGGTATCGTACCCACCAGACGTCTCCCAAGGAGAGCCCAAGTCAGAGGGCTGTTTGGGGGCAGTTGGCTGCTGTGGGGGAATTCCTGCCTTGCCGGGCTGGCTGCGGAAATCTCTTCCCTGCCACTGCCTGGTGTCCTGTCTGGGTGGTGGTCGCGAGTTCCAATTCCCTCGTGGAATGGAATTCGGAGCAGTTTTCCTATGCTGGGAATGGGGCCCATAGTTAGAGTACGTGACCTCGGCTATGGGTTTCCAATTCCCGGGGTCCTTCCTATACGTCTTAGTGGGAGGTTTGAGGGATCCTGCCTCGCGGAGCAGGTCGGAGACCCGCTGGAGGTTGTCCCCAAACTCTTCCCAGTGGGTGGTGGCTGGATCCACCAAACCTAAAGCCATCTTGGTCTCTTGGTTAAGAGCTCCGTATAAGAGCGTCTTAAACTCGAGATGGTTGAAGTTATATCCACGGGGCATCAAGGGGACCTTCTCGGCCAGAATGGCGAGGAGCTGCTTCTGTGCCACGTAAGCCTCAGGGTTCTCTCGAGGACCCTGTTGCTCCATGACATAGAGCACACCTGCACTCTGTCCGGGCCACAAAATCCTCACTACCTCTCTCATCCAATCGTAGGCCTCGAGCCTAACCAAGCCTCGAGCTGCCATGGCTGATTCAAGAGTAGGAAGCTCAGAGGGGGACATACAAAGCCGAGCCAGTTGAGTCAGGTCCTGACCATTGGCTGTCGGGTGAGAGTGGATCACCGCGTTCAACCACATGATCCCGGTTGTTCTGTTCAATGGACCTAACTGGTCTGCAATAGCTTTGGCTTCAGTAGCACGCCAGGGGACCCTAGTCCCGGTGACCTGCGTCTCCTGCGTCTCTTGCCTCTCTGAACTGCCTCCTCCAAGGGGGGTGGTCCGTCGCGTCATGGACCGTGTCTCTACCGGGTAGACTGGGACCTTAGGGTCACTCCAGTCTGGATTGTGGGGAACGGTTGCCCGAACATCCTCTGGCAGTGTCTCCCCAGAAAAGTCCTCTGCAAACGTTGGGAGCAGCTCCGGACACGCAGCTGAAATTAAGGCTTTGTGTGTTTGGAGCTGGCTCTCCAGTGCAGCTATCTGTTTCTGGCAAGCTACATGGCTAACAGCCTCCTGCTGTTCTCTTACTTGCCCCAACATGAACTTGGCCACAGACCGGGCATGATCCAGCTCAGCCTCTAAGGCATGGGCTTTCTCCTCCCAAGTTTGCGCCACTACCTGCATGTTGTTAAGCTTCTGTGCTGACGCCTGCGCTACGGACGCAAAAGTTACCTTGTCTGCACACAGCGTCTCGACCTCGGCCTGAAGCTGGGCATTCTCTTTTTCTACGCTCGCTAATTTCTCTCTGGTTTCTACCAGGGCACTACTAGCATCTCTGGCGGTAAGCCAAAGTCCCCAAGTGCCCCGAGCAGGCAGCTTGATGAGCGGACTATACAACTCTCAAGCACTCTGCGTTTGCATACTGGCTACTCTATTGACAACTCCGTCTTAATCATGCAAACTAGTGACCTTTCAGAGGCTTTGTCGCCAGCCCAAAATCCATTGTTATCTCCAAGTACAGACTAGCCTGCGGCCACATTTTCCCCTACATTTTCCCCTATAAGAACCCCTGACTTTGAACGTCTCATTGGATTGCTCTTGGCTTCCATCCTACCTTGCTGTCACTTCATTCAGCGAGCCTTCCCCTCAGCTCCTCGTGCTGAAAATCCTTACCTCCACGGACTTTGTCTTCAGACTACCCAGGCTTCAGGACAGGTTTAGTATTTCCCATACAAAACCTCCTCTTGAAATCCCTCTATCCAACTCTTACCTTTATTTCTATAGTTCTCTGTGTGAGTGTGTTGCATACACATGTTTGACTGTACATCAATAAAACAACTATTATTATTTACTTCTGTTTGATTATTGACTCGGCCTGACCCCGTAGACATTGGGTTCAAGATCTCGCTATGTTTCCCTGCCTCTCGCATTGCTAACCAGTGCTCTAAGCTAATTCCCATTCCCCATCATTTTGAGCACATTTAGGTGTCCCTCCCGGGACCCCCAGAAATCAGGGTAACAACTTGACACGCTGAAATTTACATAATGCCAGAAGCAAGCTGAGAATGTCCTAACTTTGTAGCTCTGTCTCTTAGCCAGCAGGTTACACCTCACTATATTACTCCGGAGAGGCTAAAACACCTTTATTTCCTGGCTTTGGAAATGTATTATGGTGTGACAAATCATTACAGTATACACAGAACCTAGAAGCTGTTCTAAAACTGTATTATAAAGCAATAATTATTATGGTATCATAAACTAGTCAGTAACTCAGTGGTTATGCTTTGAACTACTGTTTCCAGGCAGCCTACAAAGCCATCCCTGCATACAGTGTGGTACAGCACTCTCTACACTGGAGGTTACTAGAACATAAATAATCATAGGTAGAGCTTCCCTGTCTAAGAGAGGCTGCAGTCATAGCTTAGGCAAAGAGCACATGTTTTGCATGCAGACAGTCCAAAGTTCAAACTCAACTAAGGCTGAGGGGAAAAAAGTTTGAAACACTGGGGAACTGCTGCCAGTTAATATGTAGAGAATATTGGGGTAGGAGTGACTGACCAGTGTTATAAATCAGCTTCCTACCTTCATGTAGCTGGTAGGAGTTCTGTGCCACCAAGGCCAGCTGAAATCCTAGCAATCAAGACTGTGCCCCCAGATTGCAAACCTGAGTATTCAGTGTGAGTGTAAGCCTTAAAAACAGGTGAACTTCAATTCCTCCCATCAATATCCCAATCCTGTTAGAAATGAGCTTCAGTTTGTTAGTCCTTATGGAGTCCATGGGTACAAACCAGGCAATGATTCAGCATTTCCACCACCACACATGAATCCAAGGTGAAGAAAAGGTAGTCTTGAGTGCACATTGTTGCTGTTGTGTGGCTTCAAGTCATTTCCAACTTATGGCAATCCTAAAGTGAACCTATCACAGGGGTTTCTGGGGCTGACAGTACATGACAAGCCCAGTGTTGCCCAGTGGTAGTGGGAAATTGAACCTTGGTCTCCAAGGTCATGGTCCAAAGCTCATACCACTACACCATGCTGGCTCTCAAGTGTACATAGGTGGTACCTAAGCTCCAAACACTCTGGTCTCAGGTAGTTGCTAAAAATGTCTTAGAGCAGGTGGTCCTAGCACAGCCATAGATTATATAGTCTCTAATCCACAAAAGGTTCCAGATTCATTCCCTAGCATGTCCAATTTTAAAGGTGATGTGAAAGAACTGTACCAAAGAGCCACTGTCAGTAAGGGTAGACAACTGTTTTTCAAACAAGCAGCAAAAATAATGCAAATAGTAGTCCTGATCCAATGCAACCTGCCATACTAATATGTGGTCCAGAGGCATGAAGCCACCAGTGAAGGACTTCACTGGTTGTCCACATGAGAAATATTATACCAAAGTTTCCCTTTCTTTCCCCCTCATAGCTTTATAGCAACGAAATCAAATGAAAGTAAAAACTTCAAAATTTTCCCCAGAATATAAATAAAATCATTAATTGAAATTACTATAGTCGTGTTAGGTTGACGGGCAAGAATTATTCTAGTGTTCATATTTAATTCAAGATTGCAGCCCATGGCTCTAGTTTGGGAAAAGGTGATTTGTATTACTGACAGGTGAGGATTGTCTTGTGACAAAAGTACACTAGGGCCTATCCATTTTTATTATTGTATTATCTTAATAATTGTGGCTATATCATGACTGTCCTGCAATGCATTAGGAAGAGGTCCTCCCCAATGCATGTCCAGCATCTTTTTTTTTCAGTCACAGGCACCAGAAGGAAAAAAAGGGGAGCACTTCATAGGAGAAGTACTTTTCTATCCCAATAACAATGAGTGAAAAACTAAAGAGTCAAGGTAAGCACTACGGAAAACAGGAGCTTTGCAGGAGAGCTAAAAGCAACAAATAGCTCCTCCAGCTGGCAGTTTAACTGTGCTGTTCTAATTGGCCTTGATCTTTTGAAAACTTTGATTTTTTTAAAAAAAAAACTTTTCATAATTTTTTAAAGTAGAGAACTCTGATTTTTTTTTTTTAAGTAAATTTGGGTTTCTAAGAGGCCTCCTGAAAAGATGCTTAACTATCTCTGAATTCATCCCCTTGTCCAGACAGAGATATTTTGGGGACCTGGGAGGTAACTATTCAGTACCTTCTTCCAACCCATTTAAAATAATATCCCAAGGAGTGCAATGTTACCCTGATTTCTGGGGTCCCGTGAGGGACACCTTAATGTGCTCCAAATAATGGGGAATGGGAATTAGCAAGAGCACAAGCTAAGCAATGCAAGAAGCAGCTCAACCTAGCGAGATCTTGAACCCAATGTTTACATGGTCAGGCCGAGTCAATAATCAAACAGAAGTAAATGATAATTGTTTCCCTTTATTTTGAGATACAGTCAAAACGGATATATGCAACCACTCACACAGACCTAATGAAAGAAAGGTAGGAGTTGGATAGAGGAGTTTAAGAGGGATTTTTCAGGGGAAATACTACACCTGATCCTGAAGCCCAGCTTATCAGAAGAAAGGTCCATTGTATTGGAGATTCTCAGCATGTGGGAGCTGAGGGGAACGCTCATCGAACAGAGCGACAGCAAGGCGGAATGGAAGTCAGAGCGATCCGATGAGACGCTCAAAATCAGGGGGTCTCATAAGGGAAAATATGCCTGTAGGCTAGTCTGTTCCTGGGGAAAACAATGGGTTTCGGGCTGGAGACAAAGCCTCCGAAAGGTCAGTACTTTAGATGATTGAATTATGACAGCGTTGTCAATAGCATAGACAGTATGCAAACGCAGAGTGCTTGAGAGTTGGATATTCCGCTTGTCAAGCTGCCTGCTCAGGGCAGGGGATCTTTTGTAAACAGCGTGCATACATAATGTGATCTTAAGAAGGTACTTGCCTGGAGGTCTCCTAAAGCTGCAGTCAGCAATTACTGGCCTGCCTGGATTTGTTTTGAATAGTTCAGCTATTTTTGGCTGTGCCCGTGTGCGTGCTTGTCCGGGCGTCTCGCAAGCACATGGAGAGGAATGGGTAGTGAAGGCCAAATTCTTGATATCAAATGATATCTAATATACCTGAAGTTCAGACTAGAAACTACAGTAACAACAACATTAGAAATCTTAGGTACAGTTTAGGAGTGGAGTTCTATTTCCATAGTTTCTAATCTTTTTGTTTCTTTTCAATGCCAGTAATTCAGGGCTTGTACCACCTTCCTCATTTAAAGTTTACAAATTCCAACTGCTTATTAATCTAATCTCTCATTACCCTCCTTTAGCAGTCAGCCAAACTGTGCATAGTATTACTTTCCTAAATGACATCTTTCAAAAAGCTCCTAATATTTTATTCCTGTTGTCTGACTATTATCACTTTCAGGAGCCAAAACAAAACTGAGAATGAGATACTCCTGATATGCTATGTTCTTTTCTCCTTCATACTATCACTGCTATCTTGCCTCCTTAGCTGTATCATCCATATACCAGAGTTGAAAAGGAGTACATTCAGAAATGCTTTTCATTGTTGTCACATAGCTGAAAAGCCTCTTATTCCAAGAAAAGATCTGCCAATGTCTTGTGCCTGAATATTTTTGCAAGAACCGTAAAGCCTTCCCTTTGTGACCTTGCACTCAGTGACTAAAATGTTAAAAGCACAGGTATACCTTTACTCCATTGTGACAGTAAGTCATTTTTTTTTATTTATTTAGTTAGTTTTGTAGTAAACATATCCTATAACATAGATAACAGGGACACTTAAATCTTGTACATTCACAAGACTTCCATTTGTACATTGAAGATTGTCACCACAGCTTCCACCCTCCTATTATACATTCTTGAGGCCAACATTTTTTAATTTTTTAACAGCATTCGAGGGGAGTGAAAAATATTCACATTGACTACTATTGATTCACTTACATCTTTCACTGGCTTCTGAATCAGAGGCTTTTAGCAAACTGATCAAAGGTTCCCGCACAAACAAATATCTTTGTGTAGTTAACAGAATGATTATACTTGTGATGGAATAGAGATATTTCAAACCACTTTGGTATTATTTATTTCTAGCTAGAGGGTTATGTGGTAGAGGAAAGTATCAGAATCCATGTCCACCCAATTTTATTTTTCATTTGTGCTGAACACAAGATGCACACATTCTGCACTTAGCATTTAAAGAGCTGTGGAGAAGGTGCTGAAATTTGAGAAACTGACAACATTTCTGAAAGAGGTTGCCACAGTTTCTTCAGAAGACAAAACAAGGATAAAATTAATTTCCAGTGACAAGGACCAGAAAACAAGATGGTTGGAAAGTAGGCATTAACTGCTCAGATTTACCCTAAGCACTTGAGGATGAAGTGAGATTTTTAAAAAAAAAAAATATCAGAGAGATCGATGTTTGTGAATTCAGAATATAGATATCAATATGAAGCCTTCACACTGTAAATCCATTTCAATCCTTAGTCTCCAGAGGCAAGAAAGAACTCCTAACTCATTGTTACATGTAAGTGTTGTGCACATCATTCTTGTGTTTGTTAGACACTCTCCCTATAATGGCCAGCTCCAGAGGATAGCAACCTGGAGCAATTGACACATTGCAAAGGAGATTTGAAGACATCAGACAAAATATTCAAAATATGGTGTGTGTGTGTGTATGCGTGTGTTCATGATGGAAAGAGAGAAGGCAGAGGGGAGAGAGATAATTCCATTCCTTTTCTTCTAACCAGGCTTGCTATACCCGTTGGGGGGTAAAGCACAGGTGCCAAATGTCGGCTTTAAATTCCCAAGACAATATTATATTGGCATCAAATTTGGCTTTGCGCAAGAGTAATCGGGGAGAGAACTCTGGACATTGTCTCTCAATTGGTGCATTCCACTTCCCTCTCCTTCTGGCCTTTTCTTGATTAAAGAGGTATGCCTAGCAAAAGCCAATTTTATTGTTTGATTAATTGTTAAAACAGACGTTGCTCACTATCAGCCCAGTTCCATGTGAAGTGTACAGAAAGCTCATAGGAAATGAATAAACCCAGCATATATTTTATTAGGGATGGGACGAACCCAAAATTTTCTGAATCCAGATCTGGATCCTAATCCCTGGAAGGTTCTGGGAATCCACAAATCTCACAGATATCAAATCTTTCAAATCCTTTTTTAAAAAAGGGTTTAAAAAGCAACTTTAAAAAAAAAAATTAAACATTTCAGAACTTTTTTAAAAAAAAAACTATTTTTTGGTTGGTGGATTTGAAAGATTTGGTTCACCTATTTTTGCACAATTCAGATTAGCAAATCTTGAATCCTTGCTGAGGATTCGTGGATTTGGTTGGCCCATCCCTATATTTTATAGAGCACATGGCAGAGCTTGGAAAAGTTACTTTTTTGAACTATACCTTCCAAAATCCCACAGCTACCATATGCCTAAAAGTAATTTTTTAGAACTCTACTACATTATTATAGAATGCTAGGGAGCCTGGCCATGAAGACTTTAAAAAAGAAAAGATAGCTGTTCACAGGATTGGCCTTTGTGATGGCCTCATATTGTTTTAACCAATAATTGAAGAGCAGAATTTGTAAAATTAGCTTCAGCAGGGTCAGCCCTGGTTAGTATTTGGATGGGAGGCTGCCAATGAATACGAAGTACTGTAGGCTGTATTTCAGAGAAAGGAACTGGCAAAACCATCTCTGAGTACTCCTTGCCCAAGAAAAGCCTATGAAATTTATGGGATCATAATTTATGGGATCACCATAAGTTGACAGGTGAGTTGAAGGCACATACACACAAACTAGTTTTGGGAGACAAAGAGCAACCAAAACACAATACTATTTGATGTGAACCACTTGGGCAAAAATAAATTGAAGACAAGAGAAAGAGAAAAACATCTGCAGCAGAAAAGACAAAGGATCAAGTCATCTTTCCTTTTTTTTTTTAAATTTATTTATTTTGCAGTGTCCTAAATGTAGTGCACTCTCTAGTGCCAGCTGAACGGTGGGGAAAAACTTCTATCTCAGGGATTGTCATAACAGTGGTTTTGAAACTTTGGTGTTCCATGTGTTTTGGATGGTAACTCACAGAATCCCTGACCACTGACGAGTTGGCTGGATTTTCTGGTAGCTGAAGTCCAAAACGTCTAAAAGGCAAGGTTTCAGAACTGTTGTGTTGTAACATAATTAATTTTGTTTATCTTGATAAAAAAATAAGAAGAAACAATGAGGTTCTGTTTTTCTTTTGCATTCTCTTAGAATCCAAAAATCTGAAAGTAGGAAATGAAATCTGCTAATTCTTTCTTAATACTTATGCTCGGTCCGTTCCAGTATGTCACACATTCTATATGTGTGTGATTTCCCATATTACATGTAACATTTTTATATCACCTGGATTTTAATGGTCTAATTTTGCTTCCCCGTGTCCAATCAATGAAGTCACATTCATGTAATTAAAGATCTCCATTCTTCAAAACTATTTTTAACCACAATAATCTGCCAGAAACAAATCCAAACTGTGTTTTCTGTGGTAAAAGCTTGGGAGTTCAGACAGGACCATGTGCAATGTTGCACCTGGTAACATATGCTACTTAGAAGGGGCAGCAGATCAGAGGTACTCTGGTTGGTAAGATGTATTAAAGTAATGACAACAAATATTCTTAAAATATACTACTTACTTGCAAGTTTCTCTTAAATATGCCTAAGAAAATAGCACATCATCATCACTTTTCTCTCCTCATATAGAAAAAAATTCAACTGACACCCCACATATTGTACGACAGCTCCATGCAGCTAACTTTGAACACATCCATGTACAACATTCTACCAGTAACTAACAGGCTGTGATGAAGGGCCAGCAACCACCTTGTACCACCATACCAGCATTAAAAAACTAGTGTTAAAAAATTGTATCATCTAAATGAAATGTCTTTGAAGAAACTGTATTCTAAAACTAGTAAGCATTTGCAGTAGCATTTTGTCTTCAGAGTGGACATCAGGGCCAGCCTTGCCATTAAACAGAGTGAAACATCTGCCTCAGGTGGCTGATGCTAGGAAGCAGGGTGTATTAGCAAGTTATTGGAGAACAAAGCTATGTGTTTGGCTAATATGTCCTATACCACCTAAACTGCCCTGCTGCCCACAGTGCTGAGTAAGAGTCAGCTGTCAGTCCAGTCAGCTTTTGTACATAAAGCAGAAAAGCCATCTTGTCTTTTATCTCGGGCAGCAAAATGGTGTATCTGGTCTACCGCATTTTCTCCATTATTATTAGCCAACTTTGCTTTCTTCCCCCAGTACTCCCATGCTTAAGGTAAATAGCAGTAAAGTGTAAATGATAAACCTGCAAAAGAATGATACATATTCTCTTGGAAATATGCTGTCCTCTGTTTGAATGAAGTGTGCCAGAACCACACTAACACAACTCCTAATTAACACCATAACTCTGCTCCTGGAAATTCTAAACATTTATGGGTTTCCTGCAGAAATGCATACATGTCCAATATTTTGTAGTTCCACTAGATTAGTGAAGGACAATTAGCTCCGTTATTAACATTTCAGACTCCTGTGGTATTTAACACATAATGAATGTAAATAGCTGGAAGCCAAAATTCTCAGAAAGAACAAATAATGATTATATTTAGTTTAGCCAAAAGTTGGAGAGATGAGGAAATCAAATGCAAAGTACTTTGAGGACACGGAAGAAAGGGCCAGTTCAAGGAAAATTTCCTTGAATAATAGTTATGAATATAAAATAGCAGTCACCAACCATATTCTCTATCTTTCAGTAAAGTGCCAGTTCAAAAAGGGATGTTCAGATCAACTCAAACACAAGTGTTTAGTGATGATTGAACCCCTACCTTTTCCGTCTCATGAGTCTGACCTCACATAGCAGACTGGTTCTCTGAGCTATTGTCAAACTGTGCAAGCACTTCATTCACATTATGCAAGAGAGAGATACAGATTATTATGCAACTGTGCCGGATGATGAGTGACAATGTTATGGTGATCATTGGCTATGAAGTACCAATGAAAGCACTCACTTTAGTCTTCCCGGACATTGGGTATGCTGGTTGGAACTTGTGGATATTGAAAACATCTGGAGAATTAAGAGGTGAGAACTATTAAATTGATAATTCAATAGACTGACGGAATTCTCTCTATACCTGCATTATCTACTCTGACTGGAAGTAGCTCTCCAAAGTCTTGCAACTCAAGATTCCCTTTAACTGATCATGCTAGGAGGTGAGTTTGGGACCTCTACCACTGAACTATGACTTCTTGTAATCTGTTTATACATTTGGGCACAATTCATTGGGTTCAGAGTAATCAGATGATGAAATATCAGATAATGTATGTTCATATGTGAATCAGTGTATGGTCAGCCACAAATGGAGCCCCTAGATCTAAATATGGTACAATATGTATATAAAGTCTACCGTTAAAACACTTTCATGAAAAGTTGTCAACTAATAAGAGTTTAAATTCTACCCAAATTGTCTAGCATCCTTGGGTTAACTTCTGAGACATCCCCTCGCCAATGGATTTCATGTATGCCACATACTAGGAATGGGAAGATTATTCAAATATGGTAGAAAAACATGGTTTCCAATTGTTGACAAACTCTGATGAGAAGAATCCTGGACTGACAAAAAAAAATGCAGTTTGAGACTTCTTCTGTGCAAAATTTGCACATGATTGTTTTCTCAAGAAAAGTATTTTCTGCACTGGAAGTAGCATATCCTGTATGGAAAATAATATTTGAACTCAGAAATATCAATTCCTGTTTAAAAAAATGCAGTTCTTTATGCTACAATTGGGGATTTATTCTGTATAAAACTCACACATGATTGATTTGCATTTTCCGTGCAGGAATTAATATTTCTGCATTGAAATATTATTTTCAGTGCAGAAAATACTGTTTTCTGCACAAAACAACAAAGTATGAATTTTGCACAGATTATGTCCCAAACTGTGGAAACAGCTTGATTTCTGAAGTTTTTCTCACAGTGGGAGGAAAACTACTGAAATTACTGTTTGTATCTTCGAGAAGAAACTTGGTGAAGAATTATATCCTAACAGTTACCCTGTATTTTAAGTCACACCATTCCCTATTGCACCTTTCATATTTGGTACTATTCTCTCCAAATGTCTCTGAGAAATTTAGTGGGTTGTCCCACCAGGGATGCTTCAAAAATGGATTCTGTATAGACCCTGTAGATTGTATTGTAAGTCAGATCACCCTCCACCCTCCAAAAAAAGCTGTCCAAATTTAGTAGAATTCAGCCAGCTTTTTTCAAGGAAATTTCTGTAAGATGAGATGATCAGAATGGTTTATATATGGGAAACTAGGAGAAGGGATACTCTCAAACTAACTCTGATGCCCATAGTTGCCACCATATGGACAAAAGTGCAGGTAAAGCACACACTTACCTGCAGTACATTTTCAGGTTCAGATATCTTAGGCATGGGAGAAAATGGGATTCCAAATTGGTGGTCATAGGGCCAATCTTAGGGTTGCCATATGTCAGAAATGACTTGAAGGCACACAACAACAATCAAGCCATAGTTAGAAACAAAAGGCTCTTAGCTTTCAGCTAAATGAAGGGAAAATATTAGGTTACAAGATAAATAAGTCTGAAATATATATATTGTTCCTTAACAGGGCAATCCTATACATGTTTATTGAAAAGTAAGAGTTCAATGGGCATGCTTATGCCTATGCAAGTGTATACAGGAATGTAGCCTAATATTTGATGTTAAATAATCTCTCTATGTGTACTCCATGGCAGCAGCTGAACATATAAAGTATATAGATGCTTTGTACACATACCCATAAGTTTGGGGGGTTGTTTCATGTATTATATCTGGCCTTGGTTAATGTAACCAAATGTGAGACTGAAGTAAAATCAGTATATATCTTGGCAACTCCTTCAAATGCATACAATGATTTGTTTTTCTTTAAAAGCAGGAAGAATTGAAAGATCTTTATCTTCTCCTGTCTCAAAATTATAATATTTACACTTCTAGACATCACGTATACCAATCAAAGCAAGAGAGTGTAATAGATAGAACTGACTTTTTAACTAAGGAGGGAAAAGATATAGATTTTAGAGTACATGTTAGTGTTGTTGTTGTTGTTGTTGTTGTTGTTGTCGTGTGCCTTCAAGTTGTTTCTGACTTACAGTGACCCTAAGGCAAATCTATCACAGGGTTTTCTGGGGCTGAAAGTGTGTGATGTACCCAAGATCACCCAGTCAGTTTCCATGGCCAAGTGGGGTATCAAACCTTGGTCTCCAGGGTGATAATCCATCGCTCAAACCATCATACCACCCTGGTGGAAAACGATCAAAGATTTTGTTCATATTTTTACCAATAGCTTAAGAATTTTTAACCCTTTTCATTTTCTATTTCAGGCATCCAAATGTCCTTGCCTGTTGCTAGGCAGATGTTACACTTTATTAAATAATTAGGGAATAAGAACATAGGTGAAGGGGCGTGGTATGGCATCTGTGGGGCATTTCCAGGTATGGCTGATGTTGTTTCCTCCTTTGAAGAAAAATGGTGAAATTGTGACCACAGCTGAATGACAAATGGTATAGTATACCAGCAACAATAGGAAATACCCCACATTAGATTGACAGGAAGAAGTTGTGAACAAGTTTATTCTTGCAACAGAGAAAGACCTACCTGAATAGTGTTCTTAAGGAGGTTAGACACCACAATTTCCTTTTGGACCCAAACTCATCCACATTAATCCTGCTGTAATTTATGAATTCCAATGGATGCACAACCCAAATGCAAAGCACATCATTAATAATATATAAACAAATTGTTGCGTGCAAAGGGGAACTTACTATGAGTAAAACACCAGGCAATGAATCAATAACTTTTATTTCACAACAGGTGCCACTCTACCATACAGGAAATTTGCCCATGGATGTGTGTTTGGTAATAGTACGTGCACTACGAGAAAAAGAAAGCCATTCATTATAGGCTTGGCTAAACCACGAGACAAGGAAAATCTGAAGCTCTCAATAGATCTGGTTACCACTTCAGGCTGTACTCTGAAAACTGCTTTCTTTCTTAATGCAGCTGCATTTGAAAAAGAGACTAAAACATTGCAAAGGATTTTGAATTACATTTGCTCAATCCTCTTAACTTGACAAACCATTCTCAGGAGTATGCAACAACTTTGGAAGTTTAAATTTCTTCATCCCCATCATCACCCCCATCATCGGCACACTTTATGCAGGAAAGCACAATATCCTAATATTGCAATAACTGCATTTTATTCCACTGATTCCATTTAGAAGTTTTTTCCTTTGGAGATTTACCTAGAGAGCCAGTGTGGTATAGTGGTTGGATCTTTAGACTATGACTCTAGAGACCAGGGTTCGAACCCCCACTTGGCTATGGAGAACCATTGGGTGACCTTGGGCAACTCACTCTCTCTCCCTCAGGCAAATGGCAAACCTTCTCTGAAAAAATCCTGCCAAGAAAACCCCCTGATAGATTTGCCTTAGGGTTGTCATAAGTCAGTAACAACTTGAAGGCGCACAACAACAACTGGCCCTTTCCGCACAGTGTCGCAAAGACATAGTAGATACAGGTTGTATTTGTTTCAGGGGACATGGTTCCACATGATGTCATTGCCATCCAGTAGCCATCCCATCTAAAAGCATAGCTAGGATGCATTATTTGAACTTCAGAAAAAATCTGTTTTTGGCCACTTCATCGGCATATATCCTGCACATCACCTCAATGTGGAAATGTTAAATGTGCTTTACTGCACATTAACAAAATGGCAGAGCCAGCAGGAGACCAATCGGGGCACCAGGGTGGGGCAAAAGCAGGCAAGGGGAGTAGACTAGATGCTCCGCTTCAATTTGCATTAATGCTGAGAGGTGTGGAACACAGCATTGCTACTGCATTTCAAAAGACTCTACCGTAACTGTGGTATGCTATGATACTATCCACTTTGTGTTGTCTTCTGCAGAAAGGGCAAACAACATTTTTATTTTACCCTTCCTCCATGGAAGGTCCTCCTCCTCCTCCTCCTCCTTTATCCTCAAGACAACTTGGTGAGATAGGGTAAGCTGTCAGAATACATACCAGGTACATGGTCACATAGCAAAAGGCATGGCAGAGGAGAGATACCAACCAAGCTCTCCCTGATGCTAATCCAACATTTTATCCACTGCTCTATATTCTCTTTTTCAGTATTCTGCCAGAGCTTGGAAAAGTACATTTTTCACTCTTGGAAAACTTCCAGAGTAACTTGTGTCTGTTCTTTCCTCTACAAGGAAATTCCAGTTTTGACTCAGAGAACACTTCCTAGATAACCCTCTTGATTGCCACATTCACAGTCATCTCTGTTCTGTTCTCACTTTCACTCACTCCCTTCCAGCTCCTACTGGGCCTCTCTGGGGACATATTTCTCAAAAAATTCAAACTAACTGCTAACAAGATACAATTGTCAACCGAATATGAGTGGTGCAACTGCTACGATTTGCTCAAAGAGATACACAAAGTAATAGATTAAGAAAAATTTGCTCTGTGAAGAAATTCTTCACCTGTTTAATTTTGTCATGTAGGGAGCAGGAATTCAATGTTAGGCAAGATCAGTCCTACTACTCAGAAGTAAAGGGTGCCTCCGAATGAGGTTTTATTATGCAACTGCCTTGCCTCATTCTCAAAACTTTACAGGGGATCCAGAAATGTGTGATCCTTCCACAGCTTCTTCTTTCTCATTTTTATCATGACAATTCAACTAAGGAACAAAAGATGGAACAACTGCCCAGGACCTTTAGAGTAGTAGCACTGGAAGCCCTCCATCTGGATTGTTCCTAAGTCTCATTGTGTTCAATGGGTGTTATTCCCAGATAAGTGTCCACAGGATGGCAGCTTTAACTGCCTTGGTAGTAACTGAAATTATCGCATAAGAGAGAGAAAGAAGACACTGAATTATTGTTGTTGCTTATGTTTGCTAGCATTGTATACAGAGCGCACCCTTCTTTCTGTAAGCTTAAAATAAAGGAGAACTTGGTCTGAGATTATTTGCATGAAGTTTCCATATGAAAATAACGGGTTTCTTTACAGACTGCATTGGGATACAACATGCACAACGTACACTCCCAGGAAAATGCAAAATGATTATCCTATAAATAACCAGGAAAGGAGGGGGTCAAGGCAGAGTAAAATGAATGTGCATTATGACCTAATTACATGTGGTCCATGATGTAGTGGTAAATTTCGAAGTACAGGCCCCTACCAACACTGTATCTGTAGGAATAATCTCAGAGAGAGTTCAAGAATATGGATCTTTTGTGAAACCATCCCTCCCTCCCCCCTCCACTTTGGAATGACCCACGGACAGCTCATAACAATACATAATTGCTGGGAAAATCCATTTCCCCTCCATTACAGATAAGCTCTGTGGACAAGAAGTGGCAGACAATATCATAGCCCCTGCAATCAGAAAGTTCTGGGGTTTCCACCCTGAAAGCCTTGGCATCACTACATGTGGCAGCAATTAGAGGACTTCTTTCAATTTTCTGCTAGAAATGTGAGGAGTCATTTCCATGGGGAAAGCGGTTTGTGGGAAGGAACAGCCTAATCCTTCCCTCCAGTCTCTTTCCCAGTGAAAATCATAGCAGGAGCTTTTCTTCTGTCATGAATAGTGCGGGGGGGGGGGAGCAACTTTCATTCAGATTGAGAAGGAGAGCTTTAAACATCCCCTTTCCCCACACATTACATTTCCAGTGGAAATCTGCCTATGTACCTAGTTACTTTTTTAAAAAAATAATGGATCTCTTTCAGTTAACATAATATCAAGTTAAGCCTTTGTGTTGAAAGATGGTAAGTGAATGAAGAAACTCAGAAACTCACATTCCTGCCTGTCCTAATCTTCTTTTCCTGGCCCTGTTGTAGGAGACCACCACTAATGATATTATTAAAAATACCTAGGATTACTGCTCTTCTTTTCTGAATGAGATTTTCTAACATTTAAGATCATTCAGAGTGAAAATTCCACAACAGTGAAGCTTTAAACATGACTTCACTCCAAGCCAGAAAATAGATGGGAATCTTCCAAGGATTGCCACCACAACTGAAATATTCCCAAGCACTCCACCAACTGTCAAATATAATCTACATCAAACAAGATGTGCTTCCCTCATGTTCTGTTTGACTGAGTATTTTTATCCAGGCACCCTGCAATTATAACCATGTTTTAAACAGGACAACAGAACAGCACTGAGAATTAACAAAGAGGCAGCCACATATAACATATTACTGACACACTTCTACTGCAGACTGCTGCATGTAAAAGCTGTATGATATGCTTAAATTCAGTTCTATTATCCTTCCAACAATTAACACAATAATACAAAAGCTTAAAGCAGTTAATCAATAGCAATAGCAGTTACATTTCTATACCGCTTATCAGTGCAAAGCACTCCCTGAGCAATTTACAATGTGTTTAGCTAACTGCCCCCAACAAACTGGGTACTCATTTTACCAACCTATGGAAGGATGGAAGGCTGAGTCAACCTCGGGACCAGCAGGATCAAACTCACAACGCTGTGGCTGCAGTACTGGTATTTAAGCACTGTGCTACCAGGGCTCTTAAAGTTTGGCCATTTCCACATGGGGTTTTTAAAACGGTGCAGAGCGTCCTCCAGGGAGGACGTCTGCACCTGGGAGTGGACTGGGTCGGACCTACTTAACGTAGAACCGCACCCCAGCCTGCTCCGGAACAACCCCAAGTGGTTGTCCAGCGTGCTTTTGAAAAACCCGTTTCTTGAGGTTTTTCAAAAGCATGGAGCGCACCAGTGCGAGCCTGCTCCCTTATGCAGATTCACAGGCTCTCATTGGTGCAAGCCTGCGATCTGCCGGGGGCGGGCTTTAGGCTAGTGAGCTTCAGCGGTTGGTCAAGAGCCTCGACCAACCGGAAGCCACCATTTTCGTCCCCGGAGCAGCGTGGACCGGACCGGGGAGCCCAAAAGTCCGATGAGTAGCGTCACAGGGCGATTCCCTCGCCCTGTGTGGAAATGGCCATAGGATGACAAGACTGTTAAGTGTTTAATGGCAGTATAGCAATGAAAATTGCAGCAGGTACAACAAGAATAGTGGCTAGAGTGTTGGTCTGGAACTTGGGAGATCTAGATTCTAGTATCCACTGAAACATAGAATCATAGAATCATAGAAATGTAGAGTTGGAAGAGACCACACACGCCATCCAGTCCAACCCCCTACCATGCAGGAATACCCTCAAAGCACTCCCGACAGATGGCCATCCAGCCTCTGCTTAAAAACCTCCAAGGAAGGAGACTCCACTACACTCCGAGGCAGCATATTCCACTGCTGGACAGCCCTGACTGTCAGGAAGTTCTTCCTGAGATTCAGGTGGAATCTCCTTTCCTGCAGCTTGAATCCATTGCTCCTTGTCCTGGTCTCTGGAGCGGCAGAAAACAAGCCCTCTCCCTCCTCTACATGGCATCCCTTCAAATATTTAAACATGGCTATCATGTCCCCTCTTAACCTTCTCTTCTGCAGACTCAACGTACCCAGTTCTCTAAGTCTATCCTCATAGGGCTTGGCTTCCAGTCCCTTCACCATTTTGGTCGCCCTCCTCTGGACCTGCTCCAGCTTGACCATGTCCTTTGTGAATTGGGGTACCCAGAACTGGACACAGTATTCAAGATGAGGTCTAACCAAAGCAGAGTAGAGTGGTACCAGTACCTCCCTCGATCTAGACACCATACTCCTATTGATGCAGCCGAGAATTGCATTGGCTTTCTTGGCTGCCACATCACACTGCTGACTCATGTTCAGCTTGTGGTCTATTAAGACTCCTAGATCCCTTTCACACGTACTGCCATCCAGCCACGTGTCCCCCATCCTATATTTCTGCATTCCATTTTTTCTACCGAAGTGTAGGACCTTACACTTCTCTCTGTTGAATTTCATTTTGTTAGCCTTGGCCCAGCTCTCCAATCTGTCCGGGTCATTTTGAATTTTGATCCTGTCCTCTGGCGTATTAGCAACCCCTCCCAATTTGGTGTCATCTGAAAATTTGATGAGCACGCCCTCTATTCCTTCATCCAAGTCATTGATGAAAATGTTGAACAGCACTGGGCCCAGGACAGAACCCTGTGGCACCCTGCTAGTCACTTCTCTCCAGGATGAAAAGCAGCCATTGGTGAGCACCCTTTGGGAACGGTCAGTCAACCAGTTACAGATCCACCTGTCAGTAGCTCTGTCCAGCCCACATTTTACTAGCTTCTTTGCAAGAATGTCATGGGGAACTTTGTCAAAGGCCTTACTGAAATCGAGATATGCTACATCCACAGCATTCCCTTCATCTATCAAGCTAGTAACTCTATCATAAAAAGAGATAAGATTAGTCTGGCATGACTTATTTTTGAGAAATCCATGTTGACTTCTCGTGATTACCGCGTTGCTTTCTAAGTGATTAGAAACTGACTGCTTAATGATCTGCTCCAGGATCTTTCTGGGTACTGATGTCAGGCTGACTGGAAGATAATTATTTGGGTCCTCTTTTTTTCCCTTCTTGAAGATGGGGACAACATTTGCCCTCTTCCAACTTCTCCTGTCCTCCAAGATTTCTCAAAGATTATAGCAAGCGGTTCCGAAATGACCTCTGCCAGTTCTTTTAATATCCTAGGATGCAATTCATCTGGCCCTGGAGACTTGAATTCATCCAGTGTCGCCAGGTATTCTTGTACCACCTCTCTACCTATTATGTGCCACATTTCCCCTGCTTCCTCCCCTGCTCCCCAACCGCCAGGTTGAGTGCTTGTATCCTTCTGGGGAAAAACTGAGGCAAAGAAGGTGTTACGTAGTTCTGCCTTTTCTCTTCCCTCTTTAGTAATTCGCCATCTTCTCTGCGCAGTGACCCTATCGCCTCTTTCTTTTTCCTTTTGCTGCGGACATATTTAAAAAAGCCCTTTTTATTGTTTTTAATGTCTCTGGCCAGCCTAAGTTTGTTCTGTGCTTTAGCCTTTCTGACCTTCTCCCTACATCTCCTGGCTACTTGCTTAAATTCTTCTTTGGTGGTTTCCCCCTTCTTCCATTTCCTGTACACGTTTCTCTTAAAGCTTAGCTAAACTGAGAGTTCTTTAGTCAACCATTCTGGTTTCTTCACACACCTTCCATTTTTCCTCTTTATTGGCACAGTTTTAGACTGTGCCTTCAGTATCTCCCTTTTAAAGAACTCCCATGCCCCCTGAACTCCTTTCTCTTTCACTATTCTTGACCACTGAATTCCAGCCAGCAGAATTCCAGTAAACTTCCCTAAGTTTACAGAAGTCCGCTTTTTTAAAATCTAAGATGAGTGTCTGGCTACACTTATCTTCTCCTTCCCACTGAATGCCAAATTCCAATAGGGCATGGTCACTCCCCCCTAAAGATCCAACCACTTCTACCTCATTAACAAGGTCATCCCTGTTGGTCAGGATCAGATCTAGAATATTTGATCCCCTTGTCGCCTCTTCCACCTTCTGGACCATGAAATTGTCTGCAAGACAAGCAAGAAACTTGCTGGACCTTGCTGTCTTGGCAGAGTGTGACTGCCAACATATATCCAGGTAATTGAAATCTCCTATTACTACTGTATCTCTCCTTTTTGAATGCGCGGTCATTTGGTTGAGGAAGGCGTCATCAAGGTCCTCAGTCTGGGTTGGAGGTCTGTAGTAAACCCCCACCAGAATATCCCTATTGTTTCTCGCTCCCTTAATTCTTATATAACCTTCATTGCATGACCCCATGCTAGTTACTCACTGTCTCAGCCTGACCTATCTCCTAGTGTTGTTGTAAGGGGGAAGAGACTTGTGTATGTCACATTGAGGTCACTGGAGGAAAGGCAATTGTTGAACTTCTTATCTTCAATGCAAGTCAAGGCACAGAGATCCTAAAATTCTGCATTAAGAAAGAAGAAAATCCTGAAGACAAATGGCATCTCACACATATTTATAATTATACAGGCTGAGCAGGTTGAAATGAGGAAAAACATTCAAGGGTTCCTAAAATCAGTAAACCACTTGCTAGAGAGAAATTGGCAGCTTCAAAAGTGCCTTTCAGCTGACAGCTAGCTCTTAGCAATCTCTTCCTCCTTCATGTTTCTAAGTCTGTTTAAAAAAAAAAGGTTCTATATATTTCCTATAGGTCTTAAGACCTACAATGGGGTGGAGAAGGATGAGGTTCTAAGCAGCAAACAAATGCTAGGAGAGCCAAAACATTTTCTAAATATTTAGACCATTTACCTGTAGCTTCCTTCACCAGTAAGAAGGCCCAAGCATTGGCTTGCTGTAGCTGGTGGACTTCCAGCTCTCGTAAGCCCCTGGTAGCGTGATCTGGTAGTGGGTACCCAAGTTTGGAAACCATTGCTTTACAAAAAAGGTGGCTGATGCAATTCGTTTCATTCAAAAAAATTAACTAGGTCTTTAGATTCTTTCACACAGCAGTGTTGCTTATTGAGGCCACAGACCAAGAAATATACAATAAATAACTACGTTAAAAGGGAACAGACAGCAAAAAAATGTATGTAGCTACACATTTAATTAAACATTAGGATCTTTCCTCTTTTCACTTCTAATCTACATTGAGATTTAGAAACAAAACTGGCCACTCTTTCGAAAATTAAGGGAGGTTAATCTTCAAGGCAGTAACAAAGAAAATTTACTAAGGAGTTTCCAAAGAAAGCTGTTAACACAGGAGAGATTAACCATTCTCTTCAATCATTCACAGCAATTAGCATCCTAGTAAGAATAAATGCATTCACACACACACACACACGCACAAACAATTTAACGATGGGGGGATAGAGGGCTTAATATCCAAGCACAACACTCACTGGGTAATCCTAAGCATCTTCTGTACTGGATGAATGACAGGGTAAAACACCCTAGAAACCAGCTTTTACAAAGAATATTGCATTCCACCTTAACATTTCCTTTCTTGCAAAAATTTCAGCCACAGTTGGCACCATAAGAAGACAGCCTGCCTCCTAGTGGACCCTCAGGAAATATTTTTTTAATTCATATTCCCATTCCAAAAATCAGACTGTGGCATCTTCCACACCTGACGGAAATTTTTTTAAAACAAAACATTATATAATACAGCAAAGAATTTGGAAAAGTACAGGCTGAAGAAATAAACCCATCCAACAATTGCCTTCCCCATGCCCATGCTCTTAAAAAAAACAATGACTCTTATGCCATCACAATTACACAAGGAAATGAGAAATAGCAGAAAAGCTGAAAAAATGTTGAGTCATGCTATGGAAAGTTTTAGGTCAGCCCTCAAGAACTCTGAGGGCAGACAGTTACAGGCTGCACATTGTAAAATATTTGAGGACACTAACCAAAATCCAATAGCAATATAAAACTAATTTTAAAAATGCATTTCACTGACAAAAATGCAGCTCTTCTCATCTCATCACAGTCTTGATATCCTTTCAGTTAACAGGAGCAGCCAGATTCCCAAAGAGGACAAGGCTCCTCTAGCTTTAATAGTAGGGGCAAGTTATACCTGACGAAATTATTTCCTCTAATAAAGGTACAGGAGCCCAAACACTTTGGCATTTGGCCACCTTATCAGTTAATCATACTCAAAAATTAAAAAGGAGGACAAATGAGGTGCAGAAATAAAAATACTGCTGTTTCTCCTGGAATTAGAAACACGGTGCTGTTAAATCTTTAGCATGAGGAAGAATAACAGGATAGAACTTTTCCCGTTGCTGCTTTTTCATTCTGCGAGCAATTAAAACAAACCAACAAACAAAGCTTGGTTTGCATAAAGGGTGTTTGTATCTACTACTGCAACAGCAACAATCAACAGGCAGCTGGATTATTCCAGGTAAGATTTTCCAGACCATGAGGTAAGGTGGCCATATGAAAAAGAGGGCAGAACTCCTGTACCTTTGTTTGTAAAAGAGGACATTTTTGCAGGTGAAACTCCTATGATCTTGTCAGAGTTCAGCCAGTTAGGCAGGCTGAAATGCCCTCATTCCATAAAACAATTAAAAGTACAGGAGCTCTGTCTTCACTTTCATGTCATCTCTCTACCAGGAGCGGGCATCTCTAATTAGTGCTAATTAGGAAACGTTCCACTAGATCAGAGCTCTCCAAACTTTTCATGTTGGTGACACACTTTTTAGACATGCATCATTTCGCGACACAGTAATTCAGTTTTACTGGCAAACTGGAGGTTAAACTAACCCCATCGTATGAGATATGGACACATACATAAATTGTAATAATGAAATATATGGAGACACAACATATCTCATGAAAATCATGAAAATTTTTAAAAATATATGATTTATAAATAATAACAAATTTCCAAGATTGTAGGTGACATACCTACAAACCTCATGCCACACACTAACATGTCGCGGCACACCATTTGGAAAGCGCTGCACTAGATGCTATTGTGCTATTTATGCTGCTGACAGATTTACCTGATGGAAATCTTCTTTCTGTGCATCTTTTAAATGTGCAGAAGTCCTCTAAGGGTACCTTCATTGATTCTCCATTGTTGCTCATATATCTGGACCTCACATACCCTAAAATACTTCAGTTATATGACTTAAGGGGTGTTTTTTCTCACAACTCCGTTCTTTCATGTATCCATTGACTTAAGCACCATCTTAGTTTGCAAATGAAGCCAATACCTAATGATGTCTAAGTGAATTGCCTCACTTGTGTTCTCATTCTTTTCTGCCTTTGTTTGAGTGTACAAGCTGCTTGGAAGCATATATTATCTTTCTAAACTACTATTTGTGTACAGAGCTATATAAACCTACTGCTATATAAACTTGTTACAACAGCAACATTAATCTCGATATCTTTAAAGATACTGCTTTGAGATATTGTTGCAGATATAGTAAGACGTATATCAGTTGATTATCAGTTGATCCATGTAGCAATCTAGCTCTGTATCAGCAAGCCATAAATCGCATTCACACAGCTACTTCCTATGTGTTACAAAACCTATAGATAAAACTGAGGCCATGCTCTGGATCTATACATTTAAGAATCATGGCATGCTTCTAATTATCCTCAAACAGCTGTGAGAGATATTATACCAGATGTAAAAGACCTTTGGCCCTCCAGATGTTGTCATATTTCAATGGCCATTAGCCCCAGCCAGGACAGTTGATTGTAAGAGATAATGGAAGTAATACAATTCCAGCAATATCTAGAAGGCCACAGGTTCCCTGTCCCCAGACTAGACTGAAAGACTGTGACATGTCCAAAACTACTAAGATTAAGTAGGAAAAATGTATATACCAGAGCTGTGTATACCTGTGGCCCTCCATCTATGACTCTAATGCCTATCAGCCCTATCCAGGAAAGCCACTAGTGAGGGATCATGGGACTAGTGGTTCATTAATACCTAGTGGCCACCAACCCTAGTGTATACCATAAATGTGCACATCAAACTTTCTCTATCCTGAGGCAGAACAAATAGCCAAGCCTTCTCCAAGGTTTCCCTCCAGTTCTGAGATTTTTCTCACTGAGATCATTGGCATGAAAGCATGTGCTATGCCAGGAAACCATAGCTCCTCTCCACACACCATTATTTAGAGTGGTAAATGTTGTAGCAACCTCCCTCAGCTTAGTGCCACAAATCCCATAATTCTCAACCATTAAGTGTGCAGAGCTATAATCTAACACATGGAAAGGTTTGTGAAAGGATATTTCTGATGCATTATATGCTTGGACAAAAGGTCTTTTGATCTAACATTGTTTAGAAAAAACTTCTAAAGCCTCTCTTCTACATCTAGGATAACCCCATGAGAAAAATGATAGGGATTCTGTAACTTTAGTGGTTGTATGGAAGAGGAAATTTGCAAGCTTCACCTGCTGAGATTTTGTACACAACTAACTAAATTACAAAAGCACTGTCCCGTTTCTCATGTGGCCACCCAACAACTTTCTCCCCCACACTACCCCCATTGCTTTGTCTTCCTTGACTGCTTCTAATTAACTATTAACAGCAGCTTTGACCAGGACTGTAATTGTGGCATCCATAAATTTCTGGATTATTGCACGGTTTATTAGTTCCACATGGCTGCATGAGTTTAATGGAAATCTACAGAATTCAAGCAACCACCAGTGGGATCCTGTTGTATAACCAATACATAACCAATCAGCTGCATCAGACAAATTCTGTCTTCTAGTCAGATGTTGTCTCCTTGCCTAGACAACAACAATAAAAAGAAGCTAAATTCAGTTCCATATTAGCTGTGCCTCCAAGTAAACTAGGCATTCCTGTCAATAAACATCGCTGAGATCATTATATAAGCAGGCGGGTAGCAAATCCTTTTATGAGTTAGTCATCTGCACAACAGATACGCAGCTAATACGCAGGAATATAACAAAAAAAAAAATCAAAGACAAAATGCACAGTGTCAGTTAAACAATGGAAAACTATCATGTGTGGTCATCAAGATGTTCTTGGACTGTGGCTCCCATCAGGCCTAACTGGCATAGACACTGGAGAGAAATGAAGGGGGTAACAACCCAACTTTTGAGGGGTGCATGCATCCCTCATCCTTGACTTCAGCAAAGTACATGTGAGAAGTACTCCGTGAAGAAGGAAATGCTACTCCTAGAGTTACTTTTCACCACCTTCTTGCTAGAGCAAAGACATCCTTCAACCAGACAGGAAACATCCCAGGATTAGACTAGAACGCCACACAGGGCCCCCTCCCCTTGCTTCCAGTTTAAGAGAAGGCTGGGGAATATAAAATGTTCCAAATGTTGGACTGAAAAATGAGAATAGAGTTGTGTGTATGTATAAAGTCAGTGATTCTGAACCTGGGGTTTGTAGACCCCTGGGGATCCCCAGAGCCCTTTCAGAGGGTCCACGAAGCCCTGTTGCTGGGCACCAACAATAGCAGCAGCAACAAGGATGTAACAGCAGAGGTGTGGGTGGGTGCCAAAACTGCTTCCTCATTTGCCTTCAAGTCACTTCTGACTTATGGTAACCCTAAAGTGAACCCATCACAGGGTTTTTTTGGAAAGATTTATTCAGAAGGCATTTGCCTTTGCCTTCCTCTGAGTCTGAAAGGATGTGATTGCCCAAGGTCACCCAATGTCTGAGCGGGGATTTGAATCCTAGTCTCCAGAAACTTTTAATAAATAAATAAATATTTGAATATTTAAATCTAAATTTAAATATTTAAATTTTGAGTGAAGTCTTGCGAGTCCCCAGCAACAAGTTATGTTTATAGTAAAGAAAAAATTAAGAACCTCTGTGTTAAGTTATATATATGTACCAAATGTTGAACTTCAGACTTGATTTTGATGGACTTAGTTGTATGGACTGAATGAGTCTATCTCAATAAGAGGAAAGAGATTTAGTTAGGTCCAGAGTGGGAGGGAAAGAACCAAAGTTGGGGGCGGATGAGGGCTCCTAAAGTAAACGTAGAAAATGTATAAAGTAAAAGTAGAAAATGTGTGTATGGTATTCCAGCTCCCATCAGCCCCAGATACCATGGCCAAAAGGGGATCTATAATACAGCAGCATTTTGAAACCCACAGGCTCTTTGGACTTTATTTTAAAGTATTAAAAGTGCTTTGAATCTACATGATAGGGCAAGATTTAAATTTATATACATAAATAAATGAGCCCTGATCTAGGAAGGGTGAAAAGACTGAAGCTATCACCTGCCGAATTATTTTTACAAACAGATGGCAAACTCTGAGAAGGTTCAAATTATTCTGAGATCAGAATCACAAACTTTCACCCATCTCTACTTGGGAGCCTGCTATGTGCTTGGGTAGAATGAACAAAAGTCATTCAGCATACGCTCCCTTATAAAATGTCAACCCCAAAAATTGCATGGTGTGAGGTACAAAGGGACAGCATTCTTTCCACTATTAACAAATACGAATCATAGATTGAAGTATTTTGAAGATTTAACCACACTCTAGGAAAAGAGAAATGACAGCAGCAACTTCTTAGCTCACTGTCAGCATACATGTTCTTGTACAATTGTACAAAATGAAAATAAAATATTGGTCAAAAAGAAATGGTAACACTCTTGGGGCCATCCAGTCTGTCTCTGACAATTCAAATTCTAAATGGGAAGCAAGAAGATAGAAATCAGAAATTTTAAGATGTCGCTCCCAACACAGATAAAACTCCATGGAGTCTGTTTCCATTTCCACAGGTTACGCATCAACTGGAAGTGGCTTAAATTAGTTCCCCCCCCCCCCAAAAAAAAGCATGTTTATTTCCTCAGCAGATAAAGACTTATTAACACCATAATAATATACTGGGAAATATCTGATAGATAAAGAACCTTGCCCATATATTTGCACACACACTTTACCATTCACTCTTCCATTCCACTTCTGTTACCTGGAAGAATGGAATAGTACCTCAGGGTCCCTACAGATTGGAACCTAAAATAATTGTGGGTGTGGGGAAAGGAGGGCTATAGTGATTTTATGTTGAAAATTGGCTTGCTTCCTTTTGGATTGTTTAAAAAAAACACATGCAGTACCATGGTATACCAGCCTGCTGGCATACTTTTCCCATGCCAATAAATACAGGTGGCTGCAAGGATCAAATCAGGGTTTCTGACATTTTTGGCACAGCTTTATCCCCTGTGTTAGCAGCTCTCTGGTGTCACTGTGAGCTTCGTAAACTGAGCTCTTTGTTTCAATGGCATTATCTAAGCTGGTGCCTGAATCTTGTATGTTGGTCAACTGATGGGTCATCCTGGTCTCACATCTTCTTTGAGCAACTTGTAAACAGGGGGCTTTTGTGGATTCCTCCTTTTTCCCACATGGTGCTTTGAATCTGGACTTCTGCCTGATTCTAAATCTGTACACAACACCAACCATTATGAGCCATGTGAAACCCATCACTGGCCTATTTTAGACATGGCCTTGCTTCTAGCCCTGCTCGTCTCATGCTCTGCTTCATTTGACAGCCATTTCCTACTGGTCTTGGAACCCTATTACTTTTGTGAAACTCAGACATATAGAACATGCTTATCGTGCCAAGATTTCTGCTTCAGTCCCCAATATTTTCAGGTAAGAATGTGAAAGACTTCTGTCTGAAACTCTAGTGAGTCATGCCTAGTCACTGTAGACAATATTTAGCTAGATTGATCAATGACCTGACTCAGTAGAAGATCGATGTTCTGTTCTATGACCTCAGGTTTGACTCCACTGGGGCCACTAATCCACAGAGTTTGAAGATCGTATAGCCCAGAAAGTTGAACTTCCTTGATGCAAACGGTTGAGGGACAAGCTCTATAGTCAATGAAAAATTGTCAGCAGCTCTGACTGAGTCTGAGGACAAAAAGTAGGAATGTTTGGGAGAAAAAGAATTGCTTTAAGTGTATAGTGGACTTTCTTCTATTTTTACTTTTCACAGAAATGTATTCAGACAGAATTCCTTACGTAAGCGTTCAGAGAAACAACAAATCAGCAAATCTCTCTCTGTAACCATTTCCTTATTTTTTTTTAACATGGAATGAAGCTCACTAAACAGTTCTGGAACTATCTGCCCCAGGGACCCTTTTGAGGCCAGACAGACTTCCAAAAATGGGGGAGGAGGCTGAAATCACTGTAGATCCACTTCTGATATTTTAAAAAATACAGCTTTTATTTATGTATTAAATTGTTGCTTGTTGTTATGTACCTTCAAGGTATTGCTGACTTATGGTCAGTTATTGCTAACCCTAAAGCAAACCTGTCCTAGGGTTTTCTTGACAAGATTTGTTCGGAGGAGGTCTGCCATTGCCTTCCTCGAGACTGAGAGAGTGTGACTTAGCCAAGGTCACCCAGTGAGATTCCACAGGTAAGTAAGAATTTGAACACTGGTCTCTGAGAATCCTTGTCCAGCATTCAAACCACTACACGACACTAGCTCACTATCTATTAAATACAGTCTGTTTCAAAGATATATAGCCAATTGTAGAAGTTTCCAGGAGAAGCAATTCACCGTTTTTGCAAAAAAAAAAAAAAAATGTGGAGTTTTGGCAAGTCTGGGTTTGTACATGCCATCCCCAAGTTGCATTCGGCCTACTTCTTTTTCAGAACTTTTAAGAAACCAGTGTAGCTGGCATGCATCATTATATATTGTTACCTTAAGATGGAGAGCAATATTTTTGTCCTGTGTTATTTCACCTACTGTGTGCCAGACACAGCTTTTTTATATATTTAGAAAACTGCTTTAGATTGCATGTATTTTTCTGTTGCTGAAAATGGTGAATCATCACAAGATTTTTCCCATTTCATTACCTCTTTGCAAAAAAAAAAAAAATTCATTTGCAATCCCTCACATGTTGTTTTGTGCAGCAAAAAAGAAAAGAAAAGAAAGAACCCAAATTGTGGTGAACAATGTATTTTGTGTAAAAGATACCGCTTGATGTGCAAATATGTTTTCTTTCCTTGCACAAAATGAAGCTTTTGTAGAAAACAAGTGTTTTTTGGGGGGAGGAAAGAAATTTTATGCAGACAGAGCTTTCACCCAAAAAAGGCTTCAAGTGATAAAAATCGTTAAAAAAAATACACAAAATATCTCAAAATCTCCTCCGGGGAGGGGGGGAGAACCCTGAAAGTATTCATTCTTGCTTGTAAGAATAACGTAAGCAAAGACTGACATTTCTAATGCAATAGAGTATCTTCATTTAGAGAAGCTGCATTCAAAGACTTTGTAGCCATGATGCTGTCCAACCGCAGGTAGGAGAGCAAAGAGGAAGAAGATAATATTTGCTTAATGCTGGAGTTTCTTTTCTTTCAAGACAGCTATTGAATACTGCAAAGAAATGAAAGGGAAATGTATAGCAGAACATAAGGCTGTTAGGTCTATTGTGGCCATCTGCCTTTCAGACAAGGCCCCTCAGGGGCAAATACCCATTGCTTGCAACCTCTCTGCACTATCTTGTGGGAATATCTGCAGTCCACACAAGAGGTAAAGACTAGGGAATGCCAGTAGGCCAACCACTGAGACTTCCACAAGACACTAATTCCTCTGGGGAGTGATAGGCTTGTGCAGTAGAAAAGGGCACAGAGGGACCTGCAGTAATGCAGAGAGAGAAGGGAGCTGCTGCTGCTGATGATGATGATGATTACTTGCCTCTCCCCATGGTCCAAGGTGCGGCATATCATAAATTAAAAGAGGGCTAAAAATACACAAAACCATTTAAAATACACTAATTTAAAATTCATAGTTAAAAATTGACTGGGTAGAGCTACTGGAAGAGACAGGTCTTTAGTGCCTGAATGGAAATCTGCCCTTTCCACAATGCAGTTCTATACAAATCCAGTGGCAGATGGTAGTTCTCTTTTCAGTGAGGTGATGAATTTGCTCTGGCTTTAACCTAGAACTTTAAAGGAGCTTTCTAAGGTACCGAACTCCATCTCCAAGGCAAGTTTAGAACCTTGGTCAGTTCCTTAAAAATTCAGGCTAAAAGCTGACATGCCTTCACCGCCGCAATGAAGGCAAATATAAAATAATAATACAATTATTAGTACCCAGTTGAAACATCACAAAGCAGGGAGCAAGTTCAAGTTCTCCAGAATTCTTTTTCTGACCAAATGTTGTTAAGAAAAAAAAGAGAAAGAAAGAGAGAGAGATGCGTGAGAAAGGATGTTAGTCGGTTTACAATAAAAACCAATTGACTTCTATAGCACATTGACCAACATCCTCCCTCACCCACTTTCAGTTTCTTAAAATCTAGCCCAGAAAGGAGTTCTGGTGAATTCAAAACTTCCTTACAGCTTTAGGAAATCCATATTGGCTGATTCTGAGAAATAGATTGTGATACTCTTGCATGTGTAGCACAGGATTTTTTTTCTCTAAAGGACCAATAATTGTCTTTTTTTTTTTTTTTGGTCCTAAGGTGATCCATTCCAAAGAAAGCAGCAAAACACTATACTAATACATGATACACTAATTACTTCTTTTTAAAAAATAGCAGTATTTTCTGATCGTATTGCTTAATATAACCACACACTGCAAGAAAAAAGAAGCTTTTGAGCAATGACTTGACAAAAAAACAGTAAAGAAGTCAGTATAATAAACAGAGATAAAGATTACAATCTGAAGTCCTCATATACTATCCTATCATTATGAAAAGTTATTATTTTATGTTTGGATATATATCAATACAGGGAAGAATGGAGTCTTATAAAGCCCAAATCTGACCTGCAGAGCCTCTTGGCTTATCTGGCCTACTTTGGCGTCTTTCTTTGAGCTGCAGAACCAGGTTCAATCGAGAAGAATGTTGTAAGAGGACTACAGGGTTTATGGGAGGGGCACAACACGAACCCATTCCCCTGGGCAGCCATCTGCACTTGTGAATTCCTTTGGCCTTGATCATATCAGTTTTATGGCAAACATCACTATGAGACTCAGACCTATGCCTACACGATATCTCTCACCAAATGATTAATAGTTTTGCAGTTCACTATGAACCAAACTAGTATGATGAATGCAGTATTATAGATTCAGTGTAAGGGTAATAGATGACAACAAGGGCTTTTTCTGAAACTGTCACCATGTAAATGTTCATCATGGAGAAGGATGGACCCAACCTTTCCTTGGTTTTTAGAAGGACAAGTCAAGTAGGATTTGCAACCAAACCTTGGTGTGGAGAGTTCAAGGTACTCCATTGCTTTCCCCTTCACCCAATTTCCCATTTCCTTCCCTCCCTCACATGGTGCTCCTGTATTTACCGTCGTGTGGAAGGCCAGGGACGTGCGATGGCAATGCTTCCTTCCATAGCACAGCATAGGAAAGTGCCCAGCTGCACTGCAGAAGAAAGAGATGGAGTTATCACTTTCCCTTTCACAGTGAGGTGGTGAGGTGCAAAGGGGAGAATTCCTGTCATGCTCCCTTCCCTGCTGGGACTGCTGTGGAACGACATGCAGAAATAGCCTGAGTTCGCTGTTCATATACTTCAAGTGTGGGGCTCATACAGCCCTATTCTGTACAACCTAGGGATAGGAAGACTACTCAGAAATAATCAAAATATGGTCAAAAGGTGTGTTTTTTGAGTGTGATAAACCCTGGAAAGAAGAATCCTCAACTGGCAAGAATCTTCACCATTCAGACCATCTTCTATGCAAAATCCACAGTTTTCCATTGAAATAAAAAAGCTTTTTCTCTGCAGAAACTAACTTTCCTATGTAGAAACATTATTTTCTGCAGAGAAAATACTGCTTTTCATGCATTCCATTCTGTGCAGAATATTCAGCCTATTTCTGTACAGAAAATACTTTCTCCTGTGCAGGTAATGCAGGTAATTTTTAACACAAAACAATCATATGTATTTGTGTGTACAGAATGTCTCAGGCTATGAATTGTTTAAGAAAACAGTACACTTTTCAAAGGCTTTCCTGAAGTGGTAAGAAAATTGTTAAAAGGATTCATTGGTTCCTTTGAGAAGAAAATTAGTGAAGAATTATATCTCTGGCATAGCTAAAGGAGGAGAATGATGAGAGGTGCCGTTAAACAAATATCTGGAGGCCTGCATGATTCCCACCTATGATGAATACATGATAAAAAGGAATAATCCACTAAGTCTCTGGCCTTTTAAGTCCTTGTGGAAGATCGCCTGCAGGCTGGGTCTTGGCCAGGTAAAGATGAGAGAAATAAGGTAAGCAAAACAGGCAGGGTATGTGCATGCATACCTTTGTTTCAACCAGCCATACAAGACATTCCAAAAACTAGAAAAGAAAGCATTTGTTTACATTAGCAACAAAACAATTCTGTAGTCTTGTTTCTCACAAGTAATATATTTTTCTAGCAACGGCACGCTGTGTATTTCTACCACTGTAACCACCACTCTATTTCTCATGCGTTTGTTGAATATCAGTGATGCACTCTGCTTATTAAACTGTGCTGATACCATGACAAATTGTAGCTATTTGGGCTGCAATGCTATACTCAAATTACCTAGGGAAGAACTCAAATGGACCTTACTTCTGAGAAGATCATCAAGAGGCTACACTAGGAGGAACAAGGCCAGAACCATGTAACATCCGATCTCAAAATTCTTTTATTCTGAAGTAAATCTCTTTTTTTTCCTAGTAAGGTTTAACTTTCCGATAAGTTTGTGTTGTTTCTTGAGAAAATGATGACACAGATTACTAAGTTTTTAGTGGACGTTTATGCTTATTCCTACAGCGCACTGTGAGAAGAAAGAGGAGTCTTCAGAGAAGCAATGCCCCAGTTCAGACTTAAATAACTATAGGTTAATAGAAGAGAGCAGTTTAGGTGGATCCCATTCATCAAGTCTCTTCTCCTTTTGTAGACACCTCCCCCCCCAACACTGTTTCTACTGGGGTAGAAGGAAGGGAAAGATTCCTATCTATCATACCCAATTCCAAGCAACAAGGAATCATTCATATGGCAAAATCAAAGCCTTCATTGACTCACATCTTATAACGCAGTGGCTCTGAAAGGTGAAAAAATGTATGGAGTTGCCAGTCACCTCAGTGAGGCTTCTGTGCTTTTCATGGTGGCTCCTATGCCACCAGTTCTATTAGGAATACTTTCATCTGTTGTATAACTGTCTGACAGGCAGCACGCGGGGTTACAAGAGCCTGCCTGGAGCAAATAAATCTACAGCCCTACAGAGGAACAGCTAGGCATTGACCCATTTGGTCTCATGTGCCTGGGGAATTTGGTTGCTTTAGCTTGGTCAGACATTGATTTCCTGAGTTATGCCACTCTCAGTTCTACATGGCTTCAAGGCTTCTCTCTATCTTCCACCATCCTCACAGGATCATCTCGTGAAAATGTTGGAAAGAGCCTTCTCAGTAGGTGCTCCTAGACTATAGAACTCCCTCCCAAGAGGAGCTCAACTGGACCCCCCTCTGCTCTCTTTTCACCAGCAGGCTAAGTCCTTCTTATTCAAACAGGCCTTCAGTCTTCAACTGGATGGGGTAGATAGATATGCAATGGGTGTGATTTGTTTCATACAGATAGATAGATGAGGATGTGCTTAACGTGTTTTAAATTGGTTTTATTTAATGTTTTAAAGTGCTTCTGATTGTTATTGTTGTTCGCCTTCAAGTCATTTCCCACTTGCTGAAAGAAGATGCTGTTAGCAGGCATAATCTAATATATAAAAGTCAAAGTTTGTTTGTCTGTGTCAGGCGAAGACCTCATATGATTGGCTGCCTGAGAAGATTCTATGGAATCCTGAGACTGGCAAGATTCTCTAGAATTCTCAGCCAGAGAGCTCTTGGGCCTCAGTCAACTGTGTCTGTCTTGAATAGGCCGGTTGCTATGGAGACAAGGCCTAGCAGCAAGGAGGAGGGCAGTATATTCCCCAGAAACCCCAACCTCTGTACGTTAATAACTCTGAAAACAGATTGGATTGGAGAATATGGAGCAAAGTTACAGGGACTGGACAAAATAGTTTGGGGAATTAGAGACACAGGATCTCAGATCTTTCTAACAAGTATTACTTATGAGAAAATGAAACCCCAGGTAAGGCGGGGTATATATGCCAGTCTTTACATAAAAGGAGTTGGCTGATATCAGTCACTCAACTCTGCCCCTCACTTTGACTGTTTTTGCACTATTCCTTTTATTTTCAACTCATTTCCTTTGCTGGGACTGGCTGAAGCCTGTGAGTGCTTTAGGCTTTACTCATTTGTTGGGAGTAAACCCAACTTAACTTACTTCTGAGTAGGCATGTATACCACTGCACTGACAGACAGTACAATATAGCAAGACTATGGAAGACAAAGGAGATGTATTCACCGTTTACAAATATGTTCTGCTACTTATATTTAAAAACTGCCATGTTAATCTGTTGATGGTGTAAAAAGGGGGAAGAGGGCTCTTCTGGAAGCTTGAAGAAACCCCAGGAAGTGGATGGCAACCCAGGAAAGCTCATGCCCTAGAATCAATCTACCCATTTTAAAGAGACCACAAGTCTCTTTTCCCTCTCCCATCCCTTTCTATTCCTCCCTTCCACGAATGAGGCACATATCTTATTCCCGCACTAGCCTGTTACAGTGCTATGATTCCACTTTCAACATCCTATGGAATCCTGGGATTTGCCGCTTACAGAGGCCCCTCCCTAAACGGCAAACCCCAGGATTGCATAGGATGTTGAAAGTGGAATCGTAGCACTGTAACAGGGGCTAGTGCGGAAAGGGCCCTAGACGGTTCTCCTCCTCTCCTCTTTTCTTCCAACGACAACCCTGAGAAGCTGATCCGGGCTGAGAGGAAGCGCCCGAGCTACTGTATCGCACAGCTCAAGGGGGGGAAAGAAAATGGGCCTCCCAATCCCAGCGGCCGGACACTCAATCCGTGCTCGGGCTTCGCTCTCCGCTGCTTCTTTCCGAGCTCGCAAAGTACCCGGAGGGAAGCACCCGCCTCCTAACCAGGGGATCCTCCTCTCATCCTCGCCGCCTCCACCGGACTCTCTGACCGAAGGCTTCCCGATCCCCCCCCCCCCCGGCCGGTCCTTTCCGCTTGGAGGCGTCCCAGCCGGGCGGGCGTCTGCTCGCCTCAGTCATTCTTTGGTGTTCCCAGCCACCCACCCAGCCACCCTTCCCGGGATGCGGAAATCCAAGCTGAGGTTGCGTGCAAGTCAGCGCGATGTCGTTTCATCATTTTCCAAAGCGGGGAGGGCCGAGAGATCGCGTGTGGAAACTACCTGGGCGAGGAATGCGAAGATCAAACGTCCATTTGGGAATCTCCACCCCCCCACCCCCCCCCGGGGCCGGCGTTTGCGTCGAAGGGGCGGGCCCGCTTCCGAAATTTGAGTCACCGAGAGGGACCATAAAGGGGGATGTCGGGTTAGGACGCCTCTAGAACCACGAAGGGCTGCGCTGGGTGGACGTGCGGCGGCGGCGGCGTCCGGGAGAGAAAAGGGGCCGGAGGACTGTTGCTTTCCACGAACATTCGCCTGAACCCGCTGCTTTGAGCCCGATCTTTGGGAAAATGCTTATCCCCTGGGCCGTGTTGTTTTCCCTTTTGGCCGTCAGCCAAGCAGGTGAGTAGTTCTGCCTTTGCTGCTGCTAAGCTTCCCTTTTTCCTCGCCCTGGAGAACGCATCAGAAGTCTCCGGGCTGCTGCTTTCTTCGTACTAAGAGCCTGCTCCCGGTTACCCCCACTGGGGACCGGCTAGGGCAGAGCTTTCCAAACTTTTCGTGTCGGCGACAGGTTTTTTTTCGACAAGCATCATTTCGCCACGCAATAATTTGAGTTTTACCGGCAAACCCGAAGTTAAAGGAGCCCCTGGCAAGTGATACAGAAGTGTGCATCAGCTGGGATGACAGAATGTATGGGGACACAACGTATCTCGTGAAAACTTTGCTTATATTTTGAAAAATACGTGATTTATAAAGAATAATCCAAGATTGCAGGTGACACACCTATGCACTTCAGGCGACACGCTAACCTGTCCTGGCACATTGTTTGGAAAGCCCTGCACTAGGCTAAGGCCATTTCTGCACTAGCAATAGTATGTGTATTTCTGTACCGCTTATCAGCTACCTGTTCTCTAAGCGGTTTCCAATGTGTTTAGCTCATTGTCCCCAACGAGCAGGGTACTGATTTTACCAACCTGCGGAATGATGGAAGGCAGAGTCGACCTGGAGCTCTGTGAACTTTGTGGCTGCAGTACTGGCATTTAACCTCTGCGCCACTATGGCTCCCCCATAGCTCTGTTATAGTGCTATTATTCCACTTTGAACATCCTATGGAATTCTGAGGTTTGCAGTTTATAAGGGGGGGCATTTAGAATTCTCAGCCAGAAAGCTCTTTGGCTCAGTATAGTACCAGCCTCGGAATCCCTCAGGATGTTGAAAGTGAAATAATAGCACTATAACAATGTATTGCAGAAATGGTCTAAGTCTAGGCTTGTGCTATCTATTACCACTTTTGAGATAATATTTTGTTCTCCTCTCTTTGATGTTCCTTGGAGCTCCATGTGTAAATATGTTTTAAAGCTGTGCAGAAATTTAAGTGGCTGTTGTTTTGGAAATATGTGGAAAGTTCTGGAGCTTTTTAAAACTCCCAAATGAAAGAAGGTGTTCTAAAAGCTTGTTGTAACGAAAGGATGACTGACAGCTGTAGGTAAAAGGCATTTTAAGGAGCTGGCCAGATTGGTTGTAAGAATGTAGGGAAGGGTGGAGAAAGGTAGGAAGGCTCACAGAGCAATCCTGCTCAGGGATTGCTCTGTGAGCAAAAACATGCCTGCTCAGAAATAAGAAGGGGTGAGTTTTTAAAAGGTGGTCAAGCTGGTTTGTTTAATAAATAAAACAAAAAGGAAAAACTTGTTTTTAAAAAACCCAATTAAAAAAAGTCAAACTGTTAAAAAAAAGGGGGGGGAGAAGAACCCGTTATGTTCAATAGGGCTTCAGGAATCTGCTTGGGTCCGCAGAGCCTGAATTATTTTTGTACTATGTCAAAATTTATTTAATGGATGACTTAATTGTCTTTTCATCCCTGTCTGTTTTGTGTTGTGAAACCAAGACTTCATTTTCTTAAATATCTCAGTAGGTCAAATTAAGTTTTTATGGTGCCTGTTAACAGCCCTGACAAGTGATTTACATCATAAAATCATGAAATACTTTACAATGCAACCCAAAACTCACAATAAATGTACATAAAAAGGACTTTGAGTCTGAAATCAGCAATAAAAATGGCAAAAATCATATCCAATGTTAGAGTATAGACCAGCATTGTTAACCAACTAAGGATACATAAATATTTAGGTTTTCTGAACCTGAAAAGTAGATGAGTAAGTGATGTATATTTCCAAAGAAAAGGATTTCTGTAATAAATAGGGCCACCTGTAAAGAACCCCGTATATAAATAAATAAATATCAAGGCATTTGAGGAATGAGAAGTTAACGCCAAGGGCTTCCTAATGTCTGCCAATACTTCTTTCCTGCTTCTTAAATTTAATGTGGAGATTTTAGAAAAAAATGAAATTCATGCAAAATTTACTGAAGCAAGAATGTATTATACCATTTTTACAAAATCAAATGTATCAGTTATAACCTAGCGCATACAATTATAATGTTTGGCATATTCATGAAATTAACAAAGCCATATTATTTAAATACTTTTAAGCTGACTTTTTGGGTAAAAACACACTTACATGAAAGAATCTTATGCTTGTTTACTCAGATGTAAGGCATAACTAGTGGAGTCTAGTAGAGGGTACTCCCAAGTAATGAGCACAGGACTGTAGAATCAAAGATACAAATACTCTAGTTTTCTACAAACAGAACTGAATGTATCCAACAGTAGTTGCTGCACTTTACATCTACCTTAGCACATCTGTTTTGCATAAGGCCGTGGTTGAGCTAATGTTTGTAGGTATCTATAGGACTCTGAAACTTACACCTTACAGTTTACTTCTCAATTCCTTTTCAGTTAATCCTTGCTGTTCAAATCCATGCCATAACAGAGGAGTGTGCATGACAACAGGTTTTGACACATATGAATGTGACTGTACAAGAACTGGATTTTACGGGGAAAACTGTACTACACGTATGTATTTTGGAATGTTACACTTACATAGTATTTAAGATAGGAGTGGGCAAAATGTCATGTCATCTTTAGGACTCCTAAGTGTTGCCCATGGAACCCCCAGGAGTTCCTCAAAGCCCCCGGATCCCACTAAAGCTGTTTGGGGGGGAATTTTTGCCCTTAAACCACCCCAGTTGTCCCCAAACTGCCCCAGAAGACGAGAGTTTACTCACCTAATCCCCAAACTCCCAAACATTCTCAAAACAGACCAAAAAATTAGCCAAAATGGTGGCCAGAAGTGACATCATGACACATTGGGTGTACTGAAACATGCTGCAGTGGCCCACTGGCTGGGCACAGGAAGGAAAAATGGTCTCTTCTCCATTTACAGTTGCCCACCCCCAATTTAAGGAAAGGGTTGTAACTTCTCAAATTCAGTCCTTGGCATTTCTTGATACTTGCTAAAAAGACTCCTCTCTGTAATTCTAGAAGACAACTGTCTATAAGTATAGGTCAGACATCCATAGACCATGAGTGGTTTGTGTAAAGTTCACGGAATTGCCAGATACACCTATCCTTAGCTGAGCACTGGATGTATCTTTTTCAGATGGGCTATTCAAGACCCTTTTAACCCAGATCAACTTACTGGACAGACCATTAAAGCCCATTACCTTCATAAAATATCACTGATATTGCTATTATAATGCTAATGCAGAAGAGAAATATTAAGGATCCACTGAGAGTGCCAGCCGTCTTCAGGTGATGGTGTGTGCACATGCCAAAAACTCAACTTGAAAATAAATGGTATAGCAGGAGTGGAATCATGTGAGCCTCTCAATACAGTTGGACTGTAGATCCCAGTATTCCTCATCAGTGGCTATGCTAACCAGGCTGGTGGGAGTTACAAACCAGCAACATTTAGAAGACTACATGATTTGTCCCCTAATATAGATGATACTGAGTTAGATGGCGTTATGACTTAACTTGGTGTAAGGTAGTTTTCTATATTTCCAGTTCTAAACTGTTGAAGATTTTTATTTCTAAACCTTCAATACAGCTGAATTTTGGACCTGGCTGAGACTGATGCTGAAGCCTACTCCTGACACGGTCCACTACATACTAACTCACTTCAAAGGTGTTTGGAATATCATCAACAACATTCCGTTTCTTCACAGAACTATCATGAGATACATCCTGATGTGTAAGTTTCATCAGCTTTCATGGTACTGTTACAGAATAACTCTATACTTGACTACACATAAGTAAGTCCCACTGAGTTCTGTGGAGCTGACTACCATATGAATAGGGGAAGGATGGCAGCCTTAAACTTATTCAATATTTATTCAAACACATTGAAGAAATATTTGTTCAAGTTCCAGTAGCTTCAGTTTAATGCCAGGATCTTCTAAGTAGTTCACCTACCATGCTATCTGCTCCCCTCAATGCCAGACTTGCTTTATTAAGTAACTAAAATGGTTAGTGGCTACACTGGCTGGTGGGAGGCAGTCATGAGAGATGTAGTTCTAGAAAGAAGATATGGACAAAGTGGAAAACAGGAGGAGGAGACTGGATAGGGGGTCTTCAGGTTCATACCTATGATGGAACTGCAATGCCACGACATATGTAACATGCTATCTACTTATAGTGTATAGCTGCATAGTATATTTCATTGGAAAATATTTGTACTCGTATACTGCGAATGCTTGTATAATCAGCTTCTTAGTCTTAATGTAATGCTCCCCTCTCTTTTTTGGTTTAGCAAGATCTCATTTAATAGAGAGTCCACCAACATATAATGGCCATTATGGGTACAAAAGCTGGGAAGCCTACTCGAACCTTTCGTACTACACCCGAGCTCTTCCACCGGTGGAACACAACTGCCCCACACCAATGGGTGTAAAAGGTAAAGATGAAAGCAAAATGGTACATGTGGATACATGGGAAAGGAATATTCTCTAAAATGAGAACACACATATGGCCGACACTGATTAGCTCCAGTGTGATCTGGGTTCCTGGTCATGAAGGAAAACCCCCACATGTCCAGTAAGTTCTATTAGAGAGTCAATCTCTCTCATGCACACGCACATGTGCACACATAGGTATATGCATGTTGAGTGATGGAGGGATGATAGGAAAGCAAGCAGACACTGTTTGGTTTCCCTTCCCATGGTATTGATAATGATGCGGACTAAATGCACAAATATAGTTGAAATGAAATGGAATTCTTTTAAGGGGAAACTCAACAATTGCTAAAGCAGGACATCACTTCCAGTGAAAAACTTTGTCTTTTTGGTTCTTCAGAGCAACAGTGCATGTAGGTGATGTGAGACAGAGTTGAGTGTAATGGCTATAAATCAGCCAACAAAATGTATATCTTGGCAACTAAGTTATTAACTATTTTAAATAAAAAAGAACTATATCTAGTGTGATACAGTATCATTACTGAGCCTAAGTAGGGTGTTAGTTATCAACATTCTATATTTTACTGTTTTAGTACTGTTTCTTCTTACAGTAAAAATTGAGTGAAAACCCCAGTGTTTGAAACTACAGTTTGTTAGCAGCACCCAGAAGTGCTAGGAAAATAAATGAATGCTTTAAATTTCAGGCAAAAAAGAGCTTCCAGATTCCCAAGTCATTGTGGAGAAGTTTTTGATGAGAAGAAAGTTTATACCTGACCCTCAAGGCACAAATGTCATGTTCACATTCTTTGCCCAGCACTTCACCCACCAGTACTTCAAGACGGATCACCACAAAGGGCCAGAGTTCACAAAAGGCCTTGGGCATGGGGTAAGATAGATGACGTATTATGGCTTGGCCTCCCTGCTGGTAGCAAGAGAAGTTTTATCAGCTCCTGTGGTGGGGGAGAAAGAGAAATATCTTGCCCTGCCTGGGAAATTTGCTGTATAATGTGCCTGTTCCTGCATTTGTGCAAAGTTCCTGTTACTCTTAGAACCCTTGCTGCCAGCATAGATGAGGGTCACATACATTAAGTCAGTTTCTAAACATTTCACAGTTCAGTTCCTTTTTTACACAATTTATATAATACCACAACTAATTAGATGGTATAGCAGTTTGAGTTTTGGACTACAGCCCTGGAGACCAGGTTTCAGTTCCCCGCTCAGCCATAGAACCCCACTGCGTGACCATGGGCATGTCACATACTCTCAAGTTGGAAGCAACTTGAAGGCACACTACAACAGTCATTAAATACAAGAATAATGGATAGAGTTAATACTTAGGAAAATGAGCAGGAAAATGTCTGAGGAAAGAAAGGAACTGATAGTGGAAACACTCAGCGTTGAGAGCCTACCTAATTTCCACTTGCTGTTTTGTGTGAGGGCAAAGACTATAAAGCTGTCATTTTTAGGCACAAGCTGTTTGTTCTGTTTTTTATTCATTTCAAAGTGCTTAAATCTGGCTAGATTTGTACCCAGGAGAGACTTTGCATTCAAAAACCTTATTTGACAGTCAGTGGACCATTGTGAGCCCACTGATTTTTGTTTTCCCGTCAATGTACTATATGTTCCACTGAGACATAAGAAGGAGACAACTGATCTGGTATATGTTTGCCTTGCTCTGAGAGGCACTCAATATATTTTGAGATGTTCCATCTCTTCTTTCAAGGTCTTATTGAAATCTGTCAGTTTTCTATGACAATTCCAACTGGTCTGGTTTTAAGCAGATATTCAAACTCTTCTTTATCATTTCAACAGGTTGACCTGAGTCACATTTATGGGGAGACTTTAGACAGACAGATGAAACTGAGGCTGCATAAGGATGGAAAGCTCAAATTTCAGGTGAGTTTTGTCACCCTTAGGAGAATAGGTCATCATTTTTTCTTAACGGGCATGTGCTTCAATGCTTTGGCATCAGAAGCACTATGTGCCAATTGCTGGGGAACACAAGACAGAGGCTATAATTGCAGTCTTGCCCAGCTTGGGGACTTCTCCACTGCTTGGCCATTGTGGGAACAAAATGTTGGAATAGAGATGCCTTTGGTCTGATACAGCAGGACTCGTCTTATGTTTTTTGTTTCATGTGGTGTAATGAGGTCCTGTAAGCATAGATTTTTTTGGTAATAGCATCAGGCTTCCTGTTTGTCAAGAAAAGTGGCAAAATGGAGGAAATGTCCCTCAAGATCACTGTCCAACATAAGCTGAAATGTACTTGAAAATCATTGAATTTGATAAGCTTAAGCACACTCACTTTTCATTGGATCATATGACACAAGTGCATTGCAATTCTTGTTTTGTTCTTTTTGATTACAGATGATTGACGGAGAAATGTATCCACCCACAGTGAAAGACACGCAGGCAGAAATGATCTATCCACCCCATATCCCTGAACACCTGAGATTTTCTGTAGGGCAAGAGGTCTTTGGCTTGGTTCCAGGATTGATGATGTATGCCACATTATGGCTCAGGGAACACAACCGAGTGTGTGACGTTCTTAAGGGAGAGCATCCAGAATGGGATGACGAACAGCTTTTTCAAACTGCCAGGCTGATCTTGATAGGTAATTTTGACCAATGGTTATTGCTGATGTACACAAACTATTTTATGAAACCTCGTGGTAACTGAAGTATAGTAATGAGTGACATCTTACATAGCCTTTATTTTTTTAAAAAAAACTATCCATAACTTTGATTAAACAGTTAGCATATCAACCAAAACGACTATATAGATCTGCATGCAGAAAGTATCTCTTTGAACACCAGATGTTGAAAAAGACAATAAATCTATCTTGTGCCCTGCATCTGAGTTTCTCAGTGTCATTTGGTTGGCCCCTTTTGGGAATATAATATTAGGTAGGTTGTATCCTTGGTCTGATTCAATGGTGCTATTTTTACATCTTTAAAAGTTGTTGTGACTTTAACTTGAAGCATAACATTTCTCAGATGATGCTTTCCATTTTGGATTATTGGATTATCAGGATTATGCTCTTCACGTTACATAGGAAACAAAATAGAAACTAACTGTTTTTCTAAAACAACAGGAGAGACCATCAAGATTGTAATTGAGGACTATGTACAGCATTTAAGTGGCTACCACTTCAAGCTGAAGTTTGATCCAGAGCTGCTCTTCAATCAACGATTCCAGTATCAGAACAGAATAGCAGCAGAGTTCAACACCCTCTACCACTGGCATCCCCTTCTGCCTGATACTTTTCAAATTCAGGACCAAGAGTATACTTATCAGCAGTTCATTTACAACAATTCCATCATGTTGGAGCATGGCCTTTCCCACATGGTGCAGTCTTTCTCCAAGCAAAAGGCTGGAAGGGTAAGTCTACTTTTTCTCAACTGCAATTACAGATTGTGTGTCCTCTATCTTGAGGAACAGGAAAACAACAGTCCACCTCTGAGCACATTTTTAACACTGGCTGAATGATCATGGATTAGGCATCTTTTCTTGATCAGCCAGCCAGCATTTTTGATTATTGGTTGTTCACTTTGCTTCAGAATAACACTAGTTACAAAGATATTTTGTACCCACTACGGAAACAGAGATGGCTGGGAACAGGAGGAGGAAGAGCAGTTGTGGTATCATTCTTGCATCGAAGTTGAAAATAAATCTTGTGGGGGTTAACAAATTTTCATCTAGAACAAGTAATTTTTTTAGAGAGACATCTTCACATTCTGTGAAATGGTACTGCTTGAATTCTGCAGCTCAGTTTTCATTCTTTGTATTACTCCATTTCCTTGCTAACAGGTAGCTGGAGGTCGGAACGTCCCAGCTGCAGTGCTGAAAGTAGCTAAAGCTTCCATTGATCAAAGCCGGCAGATGAGATACCGATCCCTGAACGAATACCGCAAGCATTTTCTCCTGAAGCCTTTCCAGTCATTTGAAGAGCTTACAGGTAGGAATGATTCCTCTATTTGGTATAAATGGGAAACTTTGTGGATATGAATGTACAGTTAGATATTATACTTGCTAGTGTATGGTCCCAGGTCAATTTTTTGACAGCTCTGATGAAAAGTTTGCAAGTAGCTGAGGAACAGGAAAGACCCTGAGGAACAGCTGTCAATCAGAACAAGTGGCATAAAGACAGATGTTCCAGTGATCTTGATTAGGTGACTCTTTAGTTAGCATTGTCTTTGCTCCAAAAAGACCTCCAAGATTGCCCACAAGTGGACAAAAAACTATAAAATACATGTACGCATATGAATGTGTATATGTGTGTTTATGTATATATGCAAAACTCAGGGAGTACCGTTTCTGAGACAAAAATGTAAAATGGAATATATCAATATCATGTTTTTTAAAATGTTTTAAAGAAAAGAAGGTTCTTCCATTTGGAGGAGACTTTCTGAGTGGCACCTCTTCTAGAAGACAAGAACCTTGACCAGTGAAGCGAAGTGCATGGCGTAGTAGCCTTTGCATTTTATAGTGAATGCTCAAAGGGGAAAACTAGTGCATGCTAAAGGATAAAACCAAGAGCCTTGGCTTCATTGCCAAATGAAGAGCTTTTGGTTACACAGGGAGAGTTTTCCGTGAGAATTTTATGTCACTATACAGTTCTTACGAGGATGCATGTAAGCTTGTCACTTCATTTGGTTGTGGTTCCTTGATGCAGTGTTTCTCCACAATTTGCCCAAGTTCAGTCTCTTCCTTGTCCTGGTCTCCCCCACTCTTCTGTAGTAGCAGCAGCACTAGGGTAAGCAGAGTCAGTCTTTCTTCCCAACCAACTTGGTTTACTTTTGTGTAGGGCATCTTTTCTTCTGCCCAAAAGCTAATTGTAGGAGGAACACCTAATGATTTTTAAGCTGATAAACAACTGGGATAAAAGACTGGGATAACTAGGATAAAAAACAGAGCTTTACCAAAAAAAAAAAAATTGTACTATATCTCTCAGAATCCTCTGATCAGCCTAGCCATTTAACAATACTGGTAGAAAGATTCTGGAAGTTGTAGTACAATTTTTTCTTCCAAAGCTCTGTCATTTGCTAGCACTGGTACTTTTACTAACCATGTGTCTGTTTGTTCCAGGAGAGAAGGAAATGGCTGCAGAACTCAAAGAACTCTATGGAGATATTGATGCTGTGGAGTTGTATCCAGCTCTTCTAGTAGAAAAACCACGTCCTGGAGCCATCTTTGGCGAGACCATGATAGAACTTGGGGCACCGTTTTCCTTGAAAGGACTGATGGGAAATGTGATCTGCTCACCTGAGTACTGGAAGCCAAGCACTTTTGGGGGCCAAGTGGGCTTTGACATTGTGAACTCAGCCTCCCTTCAAAAGCTCATCTGCAATAACGTGGCGGGCTGTCCTCTCACAGCATTTCATGTGGTGAAGCCGGAAACACCAGCAACAAACAACATCAGCACCTCCAGCAGGTCAATAGATGAGATCAGCCCAGCAGTACTACTAAAAGAGCGGTCTGCAGAACTATAGATCTCAATACCACCAGCAATGCCACCTGCCAGGATGGCTTTGCCTCGGTGCGTCAGCTTGGCTTTGCCGGTGGGAGCAGTAGCAGCCGAGCAGTGGGGTTGTGGGAAGGGGTTGACAAAGGCGGGCGGTGGGCAGAGCCATGGCTCGGGTGCACTCAAGGTGGGCTGGGGCGCTGAGGGGACGAGCGGTGACTTGGGGGGCCCCTCCAGCCGCCATTTCTGGCAGAACTATAGAGAAGAGCTTTTTCAGGTTTTTATTTATTAATTTATTTATCTAATTATCTATATATTAATTATTAGTATTATTGTTATTTATACATCAGACTACATACTGTGGATTTTTGTGCCTTGGTATCTAACCTGGGATGTCCAACTTAAAGGGAAGTTCTGCTCTTTTTTTTTTTTTTTGCAGGAAGGATCCCTTGGGTCTTTTTTTAACGTAGTGTCTTCTGTACCAGAATAATGTATTCCAAAATGGATGAAAGGCATTAGGATTGCTGCTTAAACTTGAATACAAGCGACAGCTTTGTGGCATTTTAAAACTTGGTGGTCTGTTAGAGAGCCAGGTTATACACCATTAACTCAAAACCTTTTTGTTTTTGCACAGACCATTCACAGGAAAATCATGCAGCCCTCAAAATGTTGTTAAATATTGTCCCCAACAGTCCTAACCAGTATAGCCACTGCTGAGGATTGCTGGGAGCTGCAATACAGTAGCACCTAGGGGGCTTGATAGTTTCCACCCCTGCTTTACAGAACTTTTAGTAAATGAAGGTGGAGGAAGCATAGAAAAAATCAAATCAGAGTTATACCACTGTAAAGGGCTTATTCACAGAGAACATGGCAGGATACAAAAAATATTTATACTGGCTTCTCTCGTAACTGGTATAAAGTCAGGAAATGGAAGACTGATGTTCACTACCTCTCTCATATGGTGCACCAAAAGATTCTGAAATGGGCTGATCTTTATATGTGATAGGCATGTGTATTTAATTGCACAAGTCAGAAAATACTCCCATTCCTGTTGGATGTACTTGTGCTGTGACTATAGAGAACATACACCCACTGAAACTGTTCCTGTGCAATTACTGTTTAAATGAAAAGAGGTGTAGTGCTCCTGGAAACGCTTGACTCCTTTCAGTGGAGAGTTTCCTACCATATTCTGTTTTAGGTCCAGGTAGCTCAGTAGGGATGGTAGATGAAGTTTGACTGTTTTATAATATAACACTTTAAGCAAGTTTTTTTTTCTTAATAAAAATTTGAATCTGTAATTAGTTGAACTTTCTGTCTTGCCTGATGTATGTTTGTCTCCTTCAGTAAAATAGAGCAGAGGTGGGAATCGTGGCTCTCCAGATGTTGCAAGTCCTATCAGGCTGCTGGAAAGTATTTTTGAGGGTTGCCATCCCAAAACATCTGAGGGCTGCCTGATTACCACCACCACCCCCTGAAACAGACAAACATCGTTGTAATTGTGGGGATGTAAAAATCTGCCACTGAGTCTTGCTGTGGCAGTGGACTTTTTATTATTATTATCTCATATGGAAATATCTCTGGTTTTTTCGAGGGTGGTATATTTTTAAGAAAATTTGCATTTTTGAATGCATCACTTCATTGACTGCTGCATTTTTTCAGTTTCTCCTTATTAATTGGTGCACAACAGATATGCCAACCAACCAAATTTATTTCCTGTCCCTCTTAATTGTCTCTATAGAACCTCCAAAAAAGACTGTAAAGTAGCTATACATTTTCCACTATCTGTGCAATTTAAAAGACTGTCTAATGATGAAACGTTAGTCATTTTCTCAACTTGAAGTTGGCTTCTTTTGTTTGAAATGGCCACAAAGGAAGTGGCAAGTTACTTGCTTCCTCCTTGTTTTTTCTTGTGTAACACGTATAGAGGAGAGATGTATTTTCTATTAGTAAGAAAGTTGCATCCAAAATGCAATCTAGACCTTGGAAGACCTGTTGAATTCAATTGTGACTTGATATGCATAATATCTTTTTAACAGAGCATTTTAGAAATAGGTCAGTTCAATTTTAGGATCTTAGTACTATGTTTCTGTTCAATATTAATAAACTGTTTAGGTAGAAAAGTCTTCTCAACAGGGTGTCTTCTACTTAAGTTGGTCAACGGCCAAGCAGATTGGCATGATGAGACTTGCAATTCAATACCCATGGAGGACATCAGGTTGAGAAAGACTAAGGTAGATCATAGTTTTGCTAGTCAACTTGTAATTTTAAAAGGTACCTGCTTCCTGAACTTGGTGTGTGTATGTTTGAGTTTTTCAGATAGCTTCAGAGAAGTATGAATACTAGTATGGTACCAAAACCAGTATGCCACTAGCTAGCAAGCCCAGTGCTTATATTTTATTGTAAAGATTATTTGTAAGCCAGAGAGTTAAACAGTCAGATAGTATGGGTGGAAAACATAGTCTTGATAGCCAAGGAAATTTGAACAATGGTTGCTACCTTCCTCCCCGAATCTTCTTTCAAGGAAACTCCATGGGATATATTTGTAGTGCCCTTGTTCAGCTCACATGGACCTTGCACAGGAGAATTTCCAGTGAGATGTGCCCAAAACTGCGAGACATCGGAAAGTCTGTCCTGATAACCATGTTTGATTCAAGCTGGTTCTTGTACGGTTTGAATTTGTAACATTTCATCTTCTGTTTCTCTTATTCCACCCACCCTTCTTGGGCACTAAGAGAATTCTTGTTCTTCCTGGCATTTACTTGTACTTTCTCAATCTCTTTCTCACCTTCACATCCTTTTTAGTAAGATCTTTTGTCTTTTTTGTAATGAGATTGTGAATCTCTGGGTAGCCAGGGCCTCTCCTTTAAAAAAAACAAAAAAAAAACTTTTTTTTGTAAAAAAGAAAAAATTACAAGTGATACATGAATGTTTGGTGCTGCTTTGTGATAGTACACTGTATGATGCCAGTCAATGAAACGTATCTTCTTCTCTGTGTTCAATGTACATATACTGAGCAGATGTTTCTGTATCATAAAAAATTGCAATATTTATCTCAGCCTGCTGGTCTAGGTTGGGTGTCTTGGTTATTGCTGTGGATGCACAAGCTGATAGTCATGTTTGTTGTGACACTGCTTCACAAAAGGTTGTTCACTGGTTGACTCATTAATGTTGCTGGAAGCATATATTTATTTAAATTATTTTTTTTCCCCACGTGAGCAAAAAAGACTCCTGGAGATAGCTGACAAATCAGAAAAAAGGTGGTCCCTATCCACAGACTTACAATCTAAAGGAAGATATACAAAAAGACATTGAAAGGAGAAACTGTGGTCCCACATGGACTAACTTTCTCTGGATTGTGGCCTTTATTTATAATGAGCAATATAATTTTAATATCTATTTTTACATTCCATGTTGTGTAAAATTGTTGTAATAAAATAAATTTTTTAAAGCTAAGCATCTGGTGTGAGCTACATTTTTTTTTTTGGACATTTTATTGTTTCCCCGAGCATTTCAAACATGAGAACAATGATATCATTTACCAGATAACCCACACTCCACAGAACATACTCCGAAGCTGACAGCAGTTTATTCGCTGGAAAACATGGGTACAAACAGTACGCTTCCACAGAAGTTGCTGCAACTCATTTGTACAGCGATCATACATTTTTATAAGTAATCTTACAAATTCTTGTACACTAAGCTTCATTGGCTAATGTGTCATTTCCTTCCCCCTCTCCAAAGCTGGTATTTTTTTTTCAGCCTTCCTTAACACCGAACAATTGTTGACAAGTTTCTTAGCCCTACTTCGTTCTCATAGCATCCTTCACGCTTATTTTCCCAATTAAACTTCCCCCAGCCTGTTTCCTCTCAGGAGATACACTGTAGCAATAATCAGCAATTAGAATGGATACATGGTAGCAGTACTTAGTACATTGGTAGTTACTCATACACGTCAGCAAGCCTAGCAATATATGAATGAATATGTAAAAAAATAATCCCCTCCTCCCATTGGATTATACCCATGGCGGGTAGCTGACAACCTGACAAGTGTCACTAAAGATAGGCTGTTCTTGGAAAAACTAACCCTAATACCTGGCTTAAGAGAGAATTACTGCTTGTCTTTTTGTTCATGTCTTCATTCACCCATGCTTTCAGCCACATTCCAAGTATGCTGGACTTTCTTACCCACATTTTCTTCCTATTTTCCCCACAGTGGCACATCCACTGTTCTTCCTTTCTTCGGTGCCCGTTAGCAGGAATGAAAGGAGAACTTTGCCCACTCAACCAAGAGACTGCCCTGACTCACACAAAAAGTGTGAGACAGGGCAGTCTCTTGTCTGAGTGTGAGACAGGGAAATCGTGCATAAACTCATTTGTTGAGTTCAGAAAACATAATAGAAAAACAAGCCAGGCTCCTTTCTCGTCAGTTGCTTTCCTTTTTCTTTCACATGAAACTACTGGAAGATGAATAAAATGAAACATTCCTAAACATTTAAAGGGACTACTTTGTATTAAAGGTTGTGTTATGGAGAGCACCACCAACTCTTCTAAAATCCCTAATACATGTTAAATTCATATTCAGCCATAATTCTACTACACTCATTGGCATAAATCCATAAATGGGTAGACATTCTAAATCAAGAAGTTGGCAAATCAACACTTAAATGAACATTCATCTAATGAAATAACTCCAGTTGGGACTGGCAACTGAATTTAGGCCATTGAAATAAATGGGGCTCAGGTTAGTCATGACTGACAAGTCTTCCAGTCTGTTTATAGTAAAGCTAAGATCGAACTCATACAGCTTCATGGCTGCATCTTATAGATGGCTCCAGAGTTTTTAAAGCACACCTACAAAGGCAGCAAGGGGAAATCAAAATACTTTTTACTTCTTTCTGCAGCAAAAAGCATGGGTAGGACATAGTTAAGGGGACTATGGTTAGATCTCTGGATGCTTTACAGTAGATCAGCATATTGCATAAGGCAGGTATTTAGAATGTACTGCTTCTCACTGTTTCATCTGCAGCAGTCTTCATATGGAAAGAGGTGTCAAGGGATGTGCATAGGCCCCAAGAGTCGGTTTAGAAGCCGATCAACACTGAAAAGCCACCACTTGAACTGATTCACATCTGGTCTGTTTTTACTTAGGTCCCAAACACAATAACATTTGTTCTATTTGTCTGAAGCGAATGGAATCTGTATGTCTCATAACTCCTTAGGAGGGGATTAAACTCTCCAAATTGTAGACAAATAGGTTCACAGATTGCTGTGTTTACACACCTTTAAACTTAAATTTAAAAAGAAAATGCTAAAGGGAACTTGTTTGTTTGTTTTCAGTGAATTTTTGTTGGAATAGTTGTCCTTATAAAGATATTATGCCTGCCATGTTTTAGATTAAAAGGTGCAGGGAATTTTCTGTTTCCCCTTCCTCTTTGTCTTTTTGGCCAATATGTATGAAATGGTACATGTCATAATGTTATCCCAGGCAAAAATCTGGAAAGCATCAAGATAGGTGGCTGATGTCTGAACCAGTTTGAATAGCGAATCATGGTGAAGCTTGGAAAATGGCTTGGCTATCTTATGTTCCCATCCTTGTCCCATAACAAAGTGCAGCAGCTGGAAAGGTCATCACAAAACATTCCCAAGGATTAAAAGATGGACAAGCCAGCCACTTGACCTATCTGCTTCCTCTTACCTATCCAGAGCACTTCTACCTAAAGGACACTGCTCTCTACCCTCAACACCTTTCCAAAACTCATATGAAGTTCATATGAATCTACGCACCTTTTCTCCTAACCCAGAACCACAAGTGTCTCTGCATTTCTAATCCAAGACAAGACTATTCAGCAGTTTAGTTAATTCAAAAGTATTGCTTACATTTACTTAGTACTTGCAGGACAGATTAGTTAGCCAACTAGACGTAATTTGCACCAGTTTTGTCTCTGTTGACCCTGCCTTCTGCCTTGCTCCAACCAACAGGCATTAAGTGCCACTGATGAGCTGTTGTCAGTTCTAGCACTCATTCTTGGATTGTGGAGACATTAATTCTGAGTGTACATCCGTTCCACTTACACTTACGATGTAAATGGAACAGGTAAAAGATCACACAAGAATAAAGACTCCCCAGATACCTAAAAGGTAAAAGGTTGAAAGGAAAATAGCCACTGCTTTTTGCTGCTGTACAATCTAGAGCATTAGGACTGTTTCACACCATTACTGTCTGTGTCTCTGGAAATTTAAGAACCCGAAAACAACTTAAAGCACACTTGACATGGGCCATTTCTACTTTATACTATTATAGTGCTGTTATTCTATATTCAACATCCTGTGGAATTCTGGGGTTTGTAGTTTACTGAGGTCAAAGAGCTTTCTAACTGAGAATTCTAAATGCCCCTTCCTAAACTGCAAACCCCAGGATTCCATAGGATGTTGAAAGTGGAATAATAGCACTATAACAGCCTAGTGCGGAAATGACCATAGTTCTTCTCACGCTACTGCACCTTGTGGCAACTGGAGCAGCGTTCTTGAGGAACAGAGCTATAATACTGTCTTACTTCATGCTGAAACAATTCCTTGAGTATCTTACATTACCAGTATGGATAGAGGCAGGACACAGTGTTGCCTCGTTGCTAATGTAGCATACCAGGAGCCAAATCCTTAGGAAACGAAAAAAAGGTTACCAGCTATGATTGATATAATCTGTAACAATTCTACCTACTCCTGTGAGCATATTCAGACATCACTAGGTTTTTCATGAGTGAAATAAACAAATGAATAAAAGAGCAAAAGAATCAAATATATCCATTCAAAAGGACCTATCTGAACAAAGACTGCATTGAGCCATTCATCCAGCTAAGCAATATTGTCCACTCTTTGACCAGCAACGTCTCTCAAGATGATGATGATGACGACGACGACGATGAGAACGATGATGATGATTTATATAGTGTCATCACCATACCTGGTGCTTTACCAGTAAAAGAACAGCAAAACAGTTCCCTGCCCCTCAGGCTTACAATTTAATTAAGAATTACACGAAAGGAAAAGGTGATGGCAGTGAGGAAGACTAAGGCCATTTCCGCACTAGACTGTTATAGTGCTATTATTCTACTTTCAACATCCTCTGGAATCCTGGGGTTTGCAGTTTTCAGGCCCTTCCCTAAACTGCAAACCCCAGGATTCCAGAGGATGTTGAAAGTGGAATAATAGCACTGCAACAGTCTAGCGTGGAAATGGCCAAAGTCCACCAGATACTGCCTCTTCTCTCCCTCTGTGGCCAAGGCAGTGGCAGTTGGAATGGAAAGAGGGCCTTTCATCTGCTTCTGGGCCTAGGCATGATGGAGCTATCCCTGCCTCTTCTTCTCTCCTTCCAAGAGTAGGGCAGTAGCAGTTGGGATAAACAGAGGGCCGCTGGAATCTGAAATGAATTTCAAGAATATCAAGTAGATGTGCTTGCTGTAAAGGAGAACATTTGAACTAGAGATTAAATCTGGACTCTTCATGCAAAGCATGTACCCTAAGCCATGGCTTCTCCCACGCACAATTCATATTTGAACAGAAGGAAATCAGTAGCCAGCCTAGCCCACAGATGTTCTCTTTCTGTTCCCCCGCTGATCTTTGAAGTGTACTGAACTCACACTGGTAACCAGGCGTATCTCCTTATTTTAGACATAAACAGACAGAAGCATAGGTGCGCCCTCTTTCTTTGTTCAGACCTGTCCTGCTAGCTAATTATTTTTAACACCCATTCATTTTCGTCTATTTATTGTATATATTTTTTTACATTCTTTGGAATGTGTACTGAAGGCTGCACCCTTTTCTCCTCTGCTACTAAGGAAGCATTTTTCCTAACAAAAAGATGTGTGAGAGAGAAAAGAAACTTTAATGGGATACCTTATCTGTGAATGGTTTATTTCTCCCACGAAATATTTATTTGCACGTGAGTCCATGTACATCGTGTGGGATGGCAAATCTACCATTTCTACCACAGTTGTCAACCAAGAAGCTGGGGTGCAGGAGGGTGATGCAAGAAATAGTCCATTTGGTGAGGAAATGAACCAGTGGGGGTTGTGAGCCATGATACCCTTCTCAAAATTCCCTTCTCTTTGATAAAAGGAATGGTCAGCAGGCTCTAAAGATACGGTAGCACAAATTTATGATGGAAAAAGAACGCTGGTTCATATTCACCCCAACTGAAACACACACATGTTTGATAAAGTAGAACTAAATGAGGAACCTTCTTCTTTCTTGGAACCCACTTTGGAGGTGCTTCATACTTTGTACGGCAGCTATCTTATGTTGCTTTTTCTTTCAGTAAACATATGAAATATTACACACCCTTAAATGCCCATGGAGGTGTGTTGGGCATCGTAATAGAACCATGACTTCCACGTGTATGTTCTAATATGCAAGGATGGAGAAAACTCTCATCAGTCCTCACCCTTGAGCATCAGTGTCCAATAACAGCAGAGGTCTACATTGCCCATGCTTGCTCCAATACATGTTTAATAACGTATACCTTTCCTTTACACTTTACAAGTTCACTGTGGGAATCACTAGAGTAGCAGTGGTGTCCCTTCCTTGGCAAAAGCAGCTGGAAGGATCAGAGGTGATTTTCACTGGAATCACTAGCACATGGGGTACAAATTAACCTCACTCCTCACCTCTAGCAGCTGTTTGTTAATAAAACTATACACATGAAATGCCAGTGTCGTTTTACCATTCATCTAGTTTTGCCCTAAATGCGTTTACTGTTTGTTAAGGTAAGGATGAAATCCTAACAGCTGGTACACATGCTTACACTGTAATAAATGTGGGACTTCTTCAAGGTGCCATGGTTCTCTTGATTTTTTTTTTTTAGCTGCAACGTTTTCTGCAAACTGAAGGAGTCAGCTGCAAAAGTGAAAGGCATCCATCATCATCATCATCATCATTGTTTAACATTTCAAATTTCCAGAACAACAGCAAAGTTTGCTCTTTATAGAGTAAAAACATTCAAGCTGCAGTTCTAGACACACTGACTTGTGAGGAAGTCCAACTGAACTCAATGAGACTTGCTTCCGAATAGAACTGCATGGGATTAAATCAAATAATAGTACTGATAAGAAGTACCAGTATTTCCTCTTTGAATGAGAGTCCCCTTTTCAATCAGGATTGATAAGCACAGTCACTAAATGCATAATTCAATTTCATTGCTTCCGTTTCTGCCATGCAATTAAAAATGGTGTTTTTGGTCACCAAGGCAACAATGATTTACTCTGTTTAGCAACAAAAAAATTGTTGCTAACCATCTGGTCATGAGTGATTACAACAAAATAATTGGACTTCTTCAACTAATAATGCTCTGGCTCATTCATAAAAGAATTAAATTATTTAAGTAGATTATCGCTATGCCCATTAAATAATTAGAGCAAAAACCTGCTGACATTAATGTATTAATTCCTTATAAACTCTCTAATCTAGAAATGGAACAGCCACAAACACAGAAACTGAATGTCCTTAGATGCACTTTTTATATACAGATTCTTATTGTAGCCCAATTGTACGTCAATTCCATGGATTCCAGAAGTTTGGAGGAATTGCAAAACATTATAGAACTGATTTCCAGAGTACAGCCAAGTATGTCGAGCCTGCTATAAAGCAGAAAAATATAGTCTACTGCTGCTGAAGGCAAGAAATGTTCTTGTTTTTGTTGTGTTATGAGTTTCTGAGTTATGACAACCCTAAGTGAACCTACCATGGAGAGTTTTGGGGCAAGATTTGTTGAGGGGGTTACCTTTACCTTCCTCTGGGGCTGAGAGAGTGTGACTTGACCAAGGTCACCCAGTGGGTCTACACAGCTGAGAAGGAATTCAAATCCTCATCTCCAGAATCATTGTCATAGCTCCAAACACTACATCACATTGGCTCTCATAGCAATGCCTTTATAGGCTATTTATTTCTTCCTGTTCTATAGCCCATGTCAACCTTCACTTCAAACATTCTGAAATATTGTATACACTCTGAGAAATTACAAAGGAAGCAATGGAACAGGATTATACTAGTTGTATAATCTTAACGTTTTTGTGCAATCAAACAATAAAATGACTCAAGCAAAGGAACGTCTTGTATTTCCTTTTGGATATTACCTTTTTTCTGGAGCAACTGTCTAGTGGTTTTCTCCACTAGCCATTTTATATGGCTGTTAATTGATCCTTTGCTTAATTCTGGTGAATCATTTCTAATTCTTAAGTGTCCCATTGTAAAATCAGCATACCACTACAGGATTCATTTGCCTATGGCTTCTTCCCACACCACAAAGACCTGGAGGCGTATGGGTGGAGCCAATCATATAGGCCTTGTCTACCAGCCAGGTGACAACTGGGAAGGAAGGAGCCACATGGCTGATCTTGCTCACACAGCTCTAGGCTTACAAACATTACAAAGTGGGTATAAGGAAACATCACTGAGGAAATGACTTCTGTGTCACTGTGGTTGTATGGAAAGAGACCAGAACTTTAGGTAATTACTTTTTGAACTGAAACTCCCACAATTCTCCGCAAAATGTGGCTAGTCATCATGGTCAGGAAATCGTAGTCCAAAAAAGGTAGTTTTTGCAAGCTCTGAAAGAGGGCTCCAGAGCCATCTCTCTCTGGCCCTTTCTGCTTCACTCTCCCAAACCGCTATAGAGATGGGAGAAGGACAGGATCTTGATTATGCTTATGTACGCCATTGTGTAGTCCCATCCTTTTCCCATCCCTAGGTAGTGTGATCACACCGGAAATCATTGATGGGGTTTCCCCCATCAATGACTGGCGATCATGCCACCATCCTGCCATGCACCTGCACCTACCTTCCCTGCAGAGGCCCTAGAAGTGCAATGACTGCACTTCCTGCCACAGAGCAGCCTGGGACAGTACCCAGCTGCACTGCGGCAGGAAGAGGTGTGGCCGTCATGCTTCCTGGATCCTGGAGGCAGCCAGTGAGGAGGGGAATGCTCCTGTTGTGCTCCCTTCCCAGCAGGGCCAATGCCAGGACCCACACTGGATGTCTCCACAACAAGGTAAGGTGTGAAAAAGGCCTCTCTCTCTTTCTCTTTCTCTCTTTCTGAATAATGTTAGATTCCTCTAGTTCTATGCAAGCTCTTGAACAGTCAGTCCTCCACATTTGCAGGTTGCACTTTTGCAAATTTGATTATTCATGGATTATTTGCTGTCACCTCTGCTGCCTCTCTATGCCATTTTTATTAGGGACTACAGGCCTCATGAGACTGAGAAACTGCAAATGAGGCTTGTAAGTCCCTATTAAATGGTGTGGGGCAGCAGCAGAGATGGTAGTAAGCCCTACCAGCCACCCACTTTTGCCTTGTGAAGGAACCCTGATGCCTCAAAAGAATCCATGGTGGGTTGAATATAGTGATCATACTTTTTTTGTGTGTTAAATATGGTTTCGGAGGACATAGAGTTAATCACATTTTTTCACTTTCAGAGGGGTCCTGCACTCCTAACCCTAGCAAATGTGGAGGGATGACTGTCAGGAACTGAATACACACACACGAATAGTACAGTGCATAAATACTATATATTTGGAGTGAGGTACATTGTACAAGAAGTTAGTGAGAGACTACCATTCAAAAGGAAATGCAAAAACTTAAGATTGCCCGGCTTTCCCTTCCCTTTGCCTAGAGACCTTGAAGTCATGAGAGCCAAGCAGCACTTATCAGCACATTCCTAGCAAGTGTTTACCTAACGGTCTCTGGTTCCTAGGCTTCTCTGGTTACAAGCAGGCTGTTACTTATTTGGGACTATGTATCCCATTACTTAATATGGAGGGCATCCCGACAGATGACTGTATATGACACTGAGTCCATCTTCTTATGAACCTCAGCGATCTAGTTGTTATTTTAAAAAAAATCTAGCCCACATGGATGAACTATGAGATAGCACCATGACAGAATCTAGCATCATGCCTGGTCACCTGTCTCATAATCTGCCTTCAGATATATTATTAATTACCCTTGAACCTCTCAAAAATTCTGCCTGAAACATTTTAATGTGACCAGAAATGTTTTTTTTTAAAAAAAATCCCACCTGAAACTCTGAAGAATTGCTGCCAGCCAAAGATGACAGAACTGGGCAAAGTGGACTGCTGGTCTGACGGAATATAAGTCAGCTTCCTATGCTCTTGAGAGTTCTCTGAAATCTTTTTTCCTGCAGTTTCTGTGCATTGCTTCTAGTCTAGCTCTGCAAGGCAACAGATAATTCTTCTGCATGGCAGACACCTGAAGACAGCGATTTTGCCTCCCCAGTTTGTATCTTTTTTAGTCTGCTCATACTCAGCTCTTCTACTAATCCTCACAAGACTTGTTGGTTCTCTTGAGTTATGCTTGTAAGTCTCATTCCTTTTAAAATGAGGTGCTTATATCTAATGACTGTGGCAAGGTTGACATATGTGCAGCACTGGAAAGAAAAGAAACATATTGATATAGAAGAATGGAAGTTAAAAATTCTGGATATGATAGAGATGAAGAAGTTAGCGTTTTCTTTGAAGAATAAATCTATCCAGAACTTTGAGAAAGAATGGAAAAGAGTATTGGATTGAGTAAGGATGTAAATGTATGAGAAATCAAAGAAGAAATAATGTAACTGTTCTTCTGTCTGTAAGATGGAAATTATGTTTGTAATGGAATGGAAATAAGCAATTTCAACTGGAAGATTTAAGCACGGAAGTGAGGGGGGTATTTTTGAGATAAACTTTCAATAAAAATTATACAAAAAAAAATTAAAAAAAATAAAATGAGGTGCTTAGAGCTGGACACTGTTCTGTCTAGATGTAGCCTGATCAGCACAGGACAGACTATAGCTACTGTTCATTATGACCTATGATGTTAATATATAAATCAGTATCACTTCCTGTGATGTACATGTTAATGCATGTAAAACTAATGCAGAATTTACACATTCATCGGGGCAGGCATGGACTATGACATCGGTTCCAAAACAGTAATGATTCCTACCTGTGATTAAGAGAACACTAACACACTTAACAGTAAATTTCAAAAATGTAGGCTTATGGCTGATTTTATGAACATTTACTTTGACATAAGACTCGTTGTCTTTAAAGGTACTTCCTTCCTTCCTTCTTTCTGCAGGAGTAGGGTTAAAACTGACACCTCCTCCTCCTCTTCTCCCCACTTTTTATTAAGGGTTTGACTACATATTTCAAAATATGTCTCTGATCAATAGGTGATTCCTTTTTTTTTTTTTTTTGCTTACTTCCTTCCTAGCAACTTATTCAAGACTTCCCTTATTCATCAATTTCCTGGTTTCACATCCTCTTTGATATAATACAAATACAGCATGCATTATCAAGTCTGGGTAAACAACTGAACACTTCTCAACACGTCACTGGTCAGAGCTGAAGAAGCATAAATACAGCCAGGGCCATATCACGCATGGCATGTAATCTGCATGGATGTAGAGGGAAAGAATAGTATCCTCTGACCCAACACATTGCCACATGTTTTAGATAGATCATCTTTACACTTTGTGCTAGATGGTCTCAGAGTTTGCCACTGTTTCTGGATTATAAGGTCATGGTGCAAAGATTACAGTGGTTTCTAAGGGAACACATCCTCTCTAAATGGAAACAAGAAGCACACTTAGAAGCTTGTCACACAAGGCAGATAAATTGCAATTACAGCAGAATAACAGCCTCTTCAGCTGAGACTTATTACTTAAGGTCATTCCTCTTCTGTTGTTCTCCTGGTGGATACTGTTTGGAAAGTAATTCTTTTGCAAACACAGAGAAAAAGGTTAATGACCTCCTTTCCTACTACCATTCCGCTACAATTTCTTGTGCAAAAGCTCAATTATCCTTTATGCCAATTTTGGGTGGTCAGGTGGTGTTCTGTGGGAGTGATTTGGGCGTGGTTTAGGTGCCATTGCTTACCTTCTTGTACTGGGAAACTTCAGTTTATCTCCAGTGATCAGGTGATAAGGAGAAGGGGTTAAAAGTTCAATTTGATTTCCTTTCAATTTGGGATGGCAAAGTAACTGAGAAACTCTTAAGCTTTTTTTTTCTGTCTAACACCCACAACTGGGGCTTATCAGAGAAGCAAAAGGCTAAACTTTACTCACTGCATCCTTCACTCTGCCTCTTTTTCCAACTGGAGTAGCCCAGTTCTGGAGTTTCTCTTTTATTCTCCCTGTCTCTCTCTCACACAATATAGGCTCACACATGCCTGGAAATGTAAATGACAAAAGAGCCCTTAAACACATTTATTTCATTAATCGTGTTTTCTCCCTCTTCTTGTTACTTCCAGCTTCATACTTAATTAATCACTGGCAGACAAAAGCCATCAGCTACTTTAGCCTGACCAATCCTGAATCAGAAAGCTCCCCCCATAAAACGGAAAAGAGCAGAAGGCTGGGAGGCTTATTCTTCTGTACTTGTGATTAAATAAATACCTTTTAGAATGTAAGACTGTTTTGATTTATATTTATGTATCTATAAGCATCTCAGGGAGGGAGTGAAGGAGGGTGAAAAAGAAATTCCACAGCTGTTGCCGCAAAATGGGGTGGGGGAGAGAGAGTTTCCACGCCTTATTAGAGAGAGAAAAGATTCTAATCAGGGAGGAAAGAAGTGAGATCGACCTTCAGGGAAATGATAACGTCTTGGACGAGATACTGGGTGGGCAGTCCCAAGTCCTTTGTGTGATAAGGTTTAAGAGCAGATTTAAAGGTTGCAATCCTACAATAGTTCCCAAGGTAAAAGGAAAAAGAGTAATCCCAATGGTATGACATTTTTAGAAACATACTTTTTTAGTGGGAGAAAAGCCTAGTGTGGTAAACTCCATAACTGAATGATGAAGCAAAGATGACCAGGTTTGCCAGAGGAAGATGGAGACTGCAGCTGATCTAGGGCAGCAAACAGAGTCTGGTTGACACCCTAAAGATCCCAGGTTCAGTCCCTAGTAGGGCTGGGAAAGATCACTGGAGATCTACAGTCAACCACAGTGGACAATATACTGAATTAATGTTCCAAGGGACCAATAGTCTATTTCTGAGAACTGCCATGATTATGTTTTATAATAGTATGTATTATGATTATTATTATTAATTATTAATATTATGATTATTAATATTATGATTATGTTTTATAATATTATAATAATGTATAATATAATATTACAATAATATTATGATTATTATGCCATGAGAACTGCGACTGAGTGGCAGGAGATTCAGGATACGAAAAAAGGAGGCATTTCTTTACAACAACATATATTTAAGCTGTGGGACTCACCACCACAAAATATAGAGATTCAAGATCCCCTCCAGCTCTGTAGTACTTGACTCCATGATTTCTCTGAAGTATGATCACCCTAGAGCAATATATCCTGTGGACATAAGAAGACCGTGGTCATATCCACACTACACTGTAACAGTGCTATTATTCCACTTTCAACATCCTGTGGAATTCTGGAGTTTGTAGTTTGTAGTTTACTGAGGCGAAAGAGCTCTCTGGCTGAGAATTCTAAAGGCCCCTCCGTAAACTGCAAACCCCAGGATTCCATAGGGTGCAGAAAGTGGAATAATAGCACTATAAGAGTGTAGTGAGGAAATGACCTATGATAGATAGTAACATTTTGGTGGTGATGTGTTTCAACAGAAGCTTAGATGACACAAGAAGACACAGGCAATGGATAGCAATGACTAATCTTTCTTTTTCCGGAGGGAGGGAGGGAGAGAGGAAAGTGTGTGAACATAGGAAGAAAGTTGTTTATGCTGGAAATGTGTATGAAGAAAGACAGAGAGATGGTTGTGCTGTGGCCCTACAAATTCCTTTAGAAATCTGATAATGAAGAGGAATTCACTGGAGTTCTCATGCTGTCAGCTCTTACCTTATGCTCTCTGTGTGTAATAAACCATTTTTCTCCAAAATGCCATAAGCCTGTTGTTACCTCCTTATAAGGAAATTGAACTTTTGATAACTCTGGGCAGTTCTCACCATTCAGCCATGTGGTGTATCCTCATTAACACTGTTCTTTCCTAGATGATCTAACTTGATGTATCAGGATATTTTAAATGGGTAATACAAAACAGTATCCAGCAGCCAGATAGATCATGCAAATCATATGTATGGCTGGGCAGTTTTAGGTTTTGCAAGTCTTAGTTTGTTTACAAATGGATTACATGTCATCTCTTGCTCAATGGCTTTGACAATATGGGCAGAATCCACTTATCTCCTGATTTGCACATGTACTTTAAGTTTGCATCTTTTCCTTAGTTCCTCAATTTATACTTCCCCTTTCTACTTTCAGCTACTACTATTTCTTCCTCTGTACTTGGAAGGGTGAGCTATTATGTTTGGCTCAGCAAAGTCAATCTTAGCATCTTTCTAACACCGGGCATTCTCCACCCTTCCTATGACAGAGCTTCTCTCTCTTTTTTTTCTGCTGAAGTAGCAAGTGATTCATATTTCTTTTGCATATAATGTCCCTATAAGCACAGACCTGTACATGTGAGAATGAACGTTTAAACTTTCTTAAACGTAGTGAATTAGTCATTTTATAGCTGAAGTTAACTTTAGTTGGCACTAAAAAAATGGCATTCTCATGGCAAGTTGCCCCTGCTCCCCCCATAATTTCTGGCACAACATACTCCAGTTGGACAACAGGTATAATTAGCATAATTCAGCTGTGTCTATTGAATATTGCTAGCTGGAAGAAAAACACCCAGCATAGTGTTGCTAGAACATGACCAAATTGATAGAGATCAGGCGTGCCCAATCTGCATAATCACCAAGTCAAATGCAGCTTATTAGATCTGCAGTCCAACATTCCCATATGCACATGCAGAGATATGCTAGGCCAGTATTACACTACTTCCAAGCATTCTTCAGAGTTATTGGAAGGAGTCCCAGAGTAAGAGTGATGCCTTGGAAGAAGAAAAAAAAAAGAAAACACTGCTCCTCTGCTCTTTTGGAACGGCTACTGTGGATTCTCAAGAGAGTCTTTCTGGTTATCTTATCTCACCATGAAAGTTTCAGTGGGAGTCACTGAATATGGAACTACAGGATTGCTGGTTTATGGTTTCTCACATCTGTTCCCACTTATCTCACCCTGTAGCTGAAGCCACAAGTAATGTTTCCTTTTGTGTTTTGAGGCACTTGTTGATTATGCCATCATTTGCAAAAAGTGTGCCATTGATGTCCTTTTTTTTTTTTTAGTTCTGCTTAGGCAATTGATTCCTTTCTTTCTTAATTTTTGATTTCACTTCTCTTTTTCCTCTGTCTCTTAGTTCTTTCACCTTCTTTCTACTCCAAAACCCCTGGATGAACATCTCCTTCCTTCTTGTTCTTCTTGTCCTCTTTTTCTTCCCTATCCTTGCTCATGCCTACACTCATCTTCCTGGTGAACTAATCCCCCCGCCCCATTATTTCTTCTTCTCTCCTCCCCTGCTCACAACCCTAGTTAATGTTTTCTCCTTTCCTTCCCTCTTTCTCTCTCTGTCCCTCATTCACACTGATTTGCACTGATCTTCTCTTTACTTTCCTAGTTCCCCAACCACTCTCTTCTTATCTTTCTCCTCCTTTTCCTCCTCATTTTCCTGGCTACATTTGTCTTTTTCCTATTTCTCCATCCCTCTCTTTTTTTTTTCTTTTAACCTCTTTTACCTTCTGTCTTGCCAGCTACTCTCATCATCTTCCCTCTCCTTATTCCGCTTATCCCTTTTCTCTCCAATTTTAATTTTAATCACCAGGTGCCCTCCCTGCATCTTGGGTTTTGACCCAGAAATCTCAGCGTTTGATGTACTTTTCATCTGGCACCTTGACTACCTGTAGTCTCTTTCCTTCTGGGCTCCTGACTCCTAGTTATCCTACAACTGGCAACCTCTCACTATTCATCATGCAGGGCAATGTTTCCCGAATAAACGTGCTGAGCTACTGCAGCAGCCCAGTCAATCATTGCCTGAGCTGTCACAAACCTGATCACATAAAATATAACAACAACCTTCTGCTGATGGTTTCATAGCTTTAGAAACAATCTAACATTTTTTTTCATCAAATGGAGAGAGTGACATTTGAACAGGTACTTCATTGGACATCAGACAATATTATATCAGCTTTAACCTGGCATTAAGAATCTCCCAAAGGGTGAGCAAACATTAAGCAATGTTAGAAAATATTGCCTTTGATCGCTATATATGGTAAAGAGACTTCTTACTCAAGACACTAGATTCCCTCAAACGTGACTCAAAGCCTATCATAATGTTAATCTGAGGACATGATGATAGGCACAGAAGGATCATTTTGTGCTAGAATCAGAACACATTTAGCATGTGCATACACAGAGTAACACTCAGCATGTTGATCTTCTGGTTTCAACTGAAATTTGCTATTTATGGAGCCAGCAGGGGCTGTTCTGCCCTTGTACCTCTATGGTACTCTATCCTATTTGCCTGGCCTTAGTTGCTTCATACATGGACAGCATGCAACCCATGACTAGCCAGAAGCACTAGGATTTTGCTGATATGTGACTCCTCAGTCAAGTGGACTTAACCGCAAAAATTTGATTTGGAGCTGTTGGGAAACATCCCTATAGAAGTGGAAGATGGCTACAATAGGAATGCCAAAGACTAGAACAGACTTGGAGCCTACATTGACACACTTTCCAAAAGGCAGCCACATCCGTGACTGTGAGAATAGATTCTCTTGTCTGGTGTACTTAAGGTCAAGAGCTGTAAGGGGATGTATACTTCCCTCTTTCAGTGGTTTCACTGGTTACCAATTTCTGGGCACAATGCAAAGTATAACATATAAAGCCCAGACCACTGTGGGTCTAGCTTGGGTCCAGAATATCTGAAAGATCCTACTCTCTCCCTATGAGCCTGCCTGAATTTTGAGATACTCAAAGGAGAGCTTTCTCTTGGCCCCCCTACCTTCAAAGCTACTTCTGCTGAAGATGGGGGGAGGGCCTTCTAGCAGGCTGTCCCTAGAGTGTGGAATTCCATGCCACTGGACACTATAATGGCTTCCTCTGTCAGCAAAGCCTTTTTTAAAAAAATTTAGACTGGCTTTTGACCATTAGTTTATTGTTGCAGAAGGGTTTTTTAATGAAGAAAAATGTATGGTACTCTTTTTCTTATGTTAAGTTTGAAAACATTTCAATTTTTTAAAAATTCAGTATTGTTTCTACTAGGATAGTTTTATGTAATTATCTGGCGGTTTTTCAACTATTATGATTGACTTTCAAGTTGTATTCTGTTTCAGTCTGTGTTGCAAGCTGGCATGGATCTCACTCTGGAAGAAAGGCAGGATATTAATTTAATTAATTAACTATGTTTCATTTTGATTACGTTATGCTCTTATGCTAAAAGTGGCAGTGCCATTACATTATTGAGTAGGACTGAGCAGCTTAATTCCAAAACCAGTGAAAACCCAATCCTTCAGCTGTCAGACTAGCATCCAATGCCAATTCTGCCATTAGGAAGAGGAAGGTAGGTGCCTCAAGCAGGTAAGATGAAGGGAGCAACAACAATCTGCTAGAGCTGTATGCCCCTTCAACACCTAAGCCAGTCTGCTGGCCTCAGATGTGATTGAAGATGCTGTCCTTTCACCACTGTTGAGGTAAAGTTTAAGTGGAAGTCCAGTTCTGTATCTGGATTGAGGGAAGGAATATTGACCTTCCCCTCTCTAGGCATAGCAATGTGTGGCTTAGCAACGGGGTGCCAGCCAACTAGCACAGCCACCATCACCAGCTGGGCCACACCAACAACACAACATTGCTTGAAAGAAATATATAGTGGATGCCAAATGGGGACATTAAAGGAGACTGGAGATTTGGACTCCAGTCATACAGACAAGCAGTTCCCAACTTTGGATCACTAGAAGCTGTTGAACATATTATTCTCATTCATATTTATCATCCCCACTAATAGCCATGCTAACTGGAGTTGATAGGAACAAGATCTGGGGACCCAATGTTGTAAAGCACTGCCACAGTAATTAAGTCCCACTGAACTCAATAGAGTTTGTTTTTGAGCAATTATGTAAGGCTACACAACAATGCAAGAAGATCACTGTCACAGTACCCACCTCTTGCTGGGATGCCCCATTTCAAAAGAAAAACTGAGCACAGAAAAACTTTTGACCAGACTTAGCCTTCCCATTTTTTACAACTTTTGGATTTGTTTCTTATGCTCTTGTTATTTCATTCTGGATTGCCCAGGTACACAGAGGATTAAGTTAAGTTGGAGGATCTTTGATGCCCATTGGAAGCAGAACTAAGACACACGCACAAGCATTTACTAACAGCAAAACAACATGTGAAGAAGAAACAAACTGGAATGAGAACAGGATCTCCCCTCTGGAGTATGCTTAGATGTCCCTGACTTCCTCCTTCCAATCTGGCTCCCAGAAAACATGTTGGAAACATTTTCACTGAAACTTTAATGGTGTTGCCTAAGTTTGCGTCAGTTCAGCTTCTGCCATTACAGGCATCATTCATTAAAACCACTCATGTGTACCATTCTGTAGCTCTTAAGGAAAATATCAGGGAAGTGATCATTTCTTGACTATTAATGTGTAACTTGGGGACACAACACTCACACACTGTGGAATTTAAACAGTTGAACTGAAAGCTAATGTCTTCCTCAATAAAGTGTAAAATATATCTGCCATTTTTAAAAAAATGTCAGGTATGTCGTCAGTTAACCCCTCCCCACTTTTTCAGTATTTGCTCCTTTCCTTCCTTCCTTCTCGTTTCTGAGGGTAAAGGCACCTATGCTATTAGACCAATTTTACAATTGAGAATGAAATGCCAGAAATGCTGACTTTACAGAGTATAGCAGGAATATGTGATCTGGCATTAAATAATATTAGTATCCAAGATATCCAACTCTCTTTAAAGCAGGATTTCAGCCATTTTTTAAAAAAAAAAAAAGCGGTGAACAGAAAGTGAGATGAAAACTACTTTAAACTTAAGAATTCATATTTTTATCATGAAAATTATCTCCAACAAATCAAATAGCTCTGCTTGACTTGCACATATTATTTATTTGTTCCTTTCTAAATGGCGAGTAGTCAAGATGTGTGGGCGAGCTGAAAAATGTATTTGGAGATCCTCTGGGATACTGCAAACAAGAGAGCAACAATTTGTTATTCATCCATTATTGTGAATGAATTTATGTTGACAGAAAAGGGAAGATGCACTTGTGAGATTTTCTACTCCAGATTTTCAAACAGTGTGATTGGCTTTGGGATACTATGCACATCTCAGCTGTGAGGAGCATTTGCTGCTCTTCTCCAGGCAACAAAATGTTCTGAATCAGCCCTGATGGAGCAAACTCAGGTGTTATCATTCTATCCAGCTACAAAGTAAGGCTATGCTGGCACTGCAGCACCGTGGATAGCTCCAAGCAGACAACTTGCTCCAATAATGGCTGGAGCTCTACTAAGCTACTAAGTACTCCTCTTGGATCACTTCTCTTCAGAGTGCTCCAGTCCCCCTTAACACAGGGAAAGTTTCAAAGCGGTAGAACTCTACTTTGAAAAACTATCTCTCTTCCTGAAGACCATGACTCCTTCATCCCTCTGCTCACTCCTATATGGTGGCTTGCCAATTCCTTGAAGGCCCAGCCCAGGGGCCTTGTTATATTACACGATGATAGCCCTATGAATCCACTTTTACTACCGTAGCTCCACTTTGTAGCATCCTGAGGTTTGGAATTTAGTGAAGCATTAGACTTTTCTGGGTGAGAATTCCAAATATCACTCCCTAAACTGTCAGTCCCAGGATTCCACAGGATGTTGACATGGCAGCTAAAGTGGAATCATACTGGTGGTGCTGACAACTGTTTTGTTTCTGTTGAAAAATATGTTATTTGGTAGTAAATATAAATAGTGCTTAGTCAGATAGGCCTGGTGTATGACTTAGGTACCTAAGTGCAGTAAAATGCAAGCTTCCCCTGCCTCCATCTGTCAGAGGTTAGAACACTGTCAGAAAGTGGAAATGGTTAAAAATCAGAACTCATGTACTATAGAGAACACAAAGGACCTATAGAGGCAAGGAGAACTGATGGAAGACCACTTTTTTGATGCTCGCAACACAGACAGGTTCCATTAATTTCTCCAGGAGATCTGCTCTTTCCATAGGCAAACTTGAGACCACGCATGCATGCAAGCAGTCCCAAGCAAGTCTCCGTAGGCAAGAAGAACTGATTAAAGAATGGAGCCCACATTAAATGAATGGAACTTGTCCTTAATTTGGAAGCATTAAAAGAGCAAGTCATCAGATAACAGGTATCCTGTAAGGATATATATCCTATAAGGGTATGTCTAAAATTAGACCATGCAAAGAGAAGGGTTGGCAGACCACAGTCCTGTTTAGATGTCGGAGACTCTGAGACAGTGAAGTAGGCCTAAAGTTCATATGTACGTCGCCTGGAGCTGTGCATGTGCTTCCTTCCAGCCACAGCTGGGATATTTGATCCCTATTATTGGCTGGCGTGAATGAAATTTCAGGATTAGCCACAGCCTGGTATAATTCCTAAGACACTAACCTTCAGACTATCAATATTTTCCCTGCATCTTTTGGTTCTTCCTTCTCGCAGAATGCGTATTTTTCCCTGATCGCTCCTTATTTTTGCAATTATTTGTAAAATACCTGACAGCCAAGTGGGTGGTGGAAAGACAGGTTGGGTGAATGGAAGGAGTGGCAAAACAAACATGGGAAACAAGTCATCTAAAAGGCAAATATTCCTGAGGTGTGGGTGGAAAGGCACACTAATGTTATCCATGGTTTGCTTTAAAAATGTGAGTGGATTAAGAAACAACATGCAGGCCAGTCCATGGATAATTAATATGTTTGGCTAGGATTGTCTTTAGTTCCCTCCAACATATCACAGTGCAGCCAAGTGCTGCTTACAATATTTATAATATTTTCAGTGTTTCATAAACTCTCTTCCATTAAGTTTTGTCAAGAGCTAATGGCATCAAACTGAAATGTAACAAGGAAAACATTATAACAGTGCAGCCAAAAAGTGTTTACATATGCATAATATTTGTAGTCTTTCATAAGAAAAACTCTGTTCCACCGTGTTTTATCCAGAGCTAATGACATCAAACTGAAGATAATCAATAGAAGTTCATTATTTGCAGGAAATTCAGTTTCATAGTTGACATCTAGACAATCCATAGATTTGGAAATATCGCTTCCTTCCCTTCACTGAAGAAAAGAACAATCAACAAGCATTGAGCATTGCTTAGCACCTAGCTCACCTACCTCAAGGCCATCCTGGATATTAAGCCTAGAACAAGAGTTCCAGAGAGTTCCAGAAAGAAACAGAAGAAGACTCTACATATTTACTTATTTATTGTATAACTATCTTCTTATAATAAATAATGGAATTTAGGATGTTCATGAAAATGTAAATTTAATAGCAATAAAATTAGATGGAAAATGTACAAATCAGATACCTAGGACATTGAATACTGTATTGTATATTATATATGTGTGTATATAAATTCTTGTATAAAAATGGAAATATTTGTACAACTAATAAAAATATCTGGAAAAAAGCATTTTAAGGACTAGGGCTGAATGAAGAGGACATGAAATTGGCAGTGATGTATGTATATATTATATTGCATTGCATTGTTTGTACTGCATTTATATGCTATCCTTCTCCCAGAATGGGACCCAAGGTAACTTCCAGAAAAGTTAAAAGCACTTACAACATAATTCAGAAGAGTTAAAATAACCATATAAATGATAGTTAAGAGTGAATTTTGTGTGAATTTTGAACTAAGGGTGTATTCCTATACTGCAGATTGAAGGAATCTCACTACTCTGGTAGAGAAATATTACATCTTTACTGCTACAGATATGACACAACTGCACAAATGCACTAGGGATGTGTAAGGAATTTTCTCAAGGGGAAAAGATTTATTCATTCCATATATCCTGAAAAAATTAAATTACATGATACATAATTTAATTGTTTTAACCTTGTTGTAAACCACCTGGGTTCCTTTGCTGGGAGAAAGGCAGGATATTTATTTTAAAAAAAACACAATAGAATAAAATTAAGTGTGACCCAGAAATCTGTATTCCTGGACTTGTAATCTGTTGTATGGAAGAACAAGAAAAAATGTACTCTGTGAAATACAGACTTTGTAAAAATGTTATGATTTCTAAAAGGTATGGAGATATGATTCTCGAGCAATGATTTATGCATCTCAAAATGCATACAACTGATAAATGCATGCAATTGGGGAGGAAAGTACATAAAAATGCATATGGATTTATGTACAAATGAGGAAAAATGCAGATTCAAGGCAGGAAAATTGGGCATGGCAGATAACATCCATCTCTACTCTAAATTAAAGTTATGTTATGAAAGAATATTTGATATTCTGGTGCAAATTATGAATGGAAACTCAGATCCTATACTTCAGGGATGGGTAACTGCCAGGTTTGAGAAGCACATTTGTCTTTCAAGGGACCTTGGAGGGCTACACCACCCCTCTTTACCCTCTAGGAAGATGGGGAGTAGTTTCATCATACTTTAAGGGCCTTCTAGGTTGTTTTAGGCACAGGAAAGGCCTCTTCTAGACTAAGAAGCAAAACAAAGTTATCTTAGGGCTGAAGCATACAGTGTCAGGAATCTCTCCCTGCTGAGCCGCAGCCAGCAAGGGAGGAGGGAGGTCAGGAATACTTTCAGGGAGAGTCCGAATATACCAAACACCAGGAAAACACAAGCTGAGCCAGGTCAAGGTCCAGTCCAAAGGTTCAGTAGGCAGAGGTCCGTTTGAAGGGTTTCAGGGAGCAGGAGATACGAAGGTCGTGAGGGTTTACTAGTAATTTGCTGCAAGCAAAGAGCAGCCATGCCAGCAGACTTAAATAGCCACTGTGAACAGGTGCTGCTTGTTATTGTTTCCTCAGCCTAGTCCATGCAGCCTCCCTCTGAGCAGCCTGTTTCAGCCTTTTGTGTGATTGAGGGCTTATGGGCACAGGCAGCTGCAACTCCTCTGAATCCCTGCTAGTTCCCTCTCTGTCATGAGCTGGCTGCGGCAACTCTGTCTCTGCTTGACCTTCCAGTGCGGGGGGTGTTTGCAAGTTGACTTGCTCACTCACTGGCCCAGTCCTTGGCACAGTCAGTTGCTCCTTGATCTCAGAGGCATCATCTATCCCACTCGCTGGCTCAGTCCCAGGCACAGTCAGTTGCTCCTCAATCACAGCAGTAAGCATCTATCACATACAGAGAGCACCAAAACCATGGTGAAGTTTCCCCACAGCCCCAGAGGCTGTGAGGAAGATTGTTAGTTTTTTTAAAATCCTAATTGTAAAGGGTTTAAGGAACATTCAAAATGATATTGGGGGCCACACAGAGGGGCATGTTAAACTCTTTCAGACACTAAACACAATCACAACTGAAAGAAAATGCTCTTTCACTTAGCTTAAACAAGATGTGGAGGGGAAACTCTCTTGGATCACTCACCCAAGACAAATACCAAGAACCAACCCTGCACAGTCTACAGTCATATTGTTAGTTTAAGCAACCATTATTGCTTGGCTGCTTATTGTGGGATTGTTTGGACTAGATTTTATTGGAATGTATAATTTACTGATTTAGTCCACCCTGGAAAAAAAAATTAGCCCAAGGAAAGGATATTACTACATACAATGTCTTTACCGCCTATACAAAGCATATAAGAACCACTCTTACTTTCACAGTTGAGTCATCTTTGCTTCATGAATCAGTACGTTTCTTGGCTGCAAACCCCTCTCTCTTAGCAATTGACGTCAGAATCGGCAATCATTAATTTGTCAGCTTACATGTTCGTAATATAGTCTATTCCTACTAGTAGCTAAATGCTGAATAAAACCATTAATCATATGTTCCAGAGTCCATTCCTGCCACATAATGGTATCACAGTGCTATTTTAAGGAGGTGAAGGTGTTCTGTTTTTAAAAAGGAGAATGAAGAAAGGGAGAAAATGACTGAGGTAATTGGTTGTGAGTTGTGAAAGAGCCATTCTTTGGAGCAGACTTTTCCCAAAGCAGGGTACCCATCTCTATGAGTGAATGAGAAGTCAGTGGGCATGCCAGACGTTCTGACACATAGACCAGAAGAATTAACCCTCAGGGTGAGTAGAACTATAAAGCTAGAGGCCCGTGGACTTATAGTGTATTTATAGTACATCATGTTTAGTTCCACATTTTTGCATAGTAAACATGTTGGCATTATCTTCTTGTTTCCTGCAATAAAGATAACAAGTGACAGAAAGATTATATATGCAGAGACATACATCTTCTTAAAATGCCCATCTGTAAATGCACCTAGGAACTCCAGCTGGGTGAATGTTTATAAAGATTTGTATGTATACATATATATTTTACAGGCAGTGAACACATTTCCATGTACAATTTGGGTCTTTTCTTGTATAACAGGATCATGAGTTCATGAATCACCCAGTCTGTCCAAAATACCCAAGAGAAGAAATGGTATCAGCCACGAAATGTCTTCAACTGAGAAAGCCATGAATAGATAGGAGCAAAATTAGTGGCTTTAGATGTGATGCATACCCCCTTCTAGCCAGTTCATTGGAGACCTAAATAGGCATCGCAAAGACCGAGAAGCTTGTCGTCACCATTTAGGGGCTTTCATGTGACCATACCACTACTTTTAGGCCCTTTTTGCACACCACCTCCAAGCTACAATGGTCACAGGATTGCTACAGGATTGTGACGACAGTTCTGCATGATGTCGGTGTGATCCCATGGCAATCCCATGGCAACCCGTCACAATCATGGATTCAATCATTGTCAGGTTTCTGCCAACAATGACACGCAATTGCAGAGTCCTCCCACCTCCCTCCCACATCTACCTGCCGTGCAGAATGGCAGGAAGCACAATGGCTGCACTTCCTTCCCCGGCACAGCCTGGGAAACTGCCGAGCTGTGCTGTGGAAGGGGGGAGCCGAGCCATCACGCTTCCTCCCATCCAGCAGGCACAATTGCAGAGGGGAGTGCAGTAGATCCAATTCCCTCCCGGAAGAGGCTTTCCCTGGATCCTTCGCAATGGCTTCAGAACCAGGTAAGTTGCAGAAAGGGCCTTAGACTCCACCTCTTTTCTGACAGTGTTAAGCTTAAAGGACCCATCTTCCAGCCTGGTGTTTGGTTCCATGTGGGGCTCTGGTCTCTGGGGTCCTTGTCCAGAGGTTCTAAAGGCAGACAAGCTCAGGGCCAATATTGGACTCTGTTGGGTCCCATACTTCCATGAGTTTCACTTCTGGTTCTTCTGACCTGACAATCCGTCCACATATCAGTTATTCAAGTGGGGGTCATGACAAAAAGCAACTATAAAAATGTATGTAATTTTTTCTTCATATAGAGAATTAAATTTCTACAAAACTTCAATTCCCAGCATGATAGAATATAATACAAATAATGAATCCAACCCAAATGTATTTTTCAAAAATGTTTCAAAAATATTATTCAGACTGGGCTGTCCAACATTTTCTTATTTTAGGTTATAGATATCATTATTGTAGGCCTTTCATGCAGGCTAACACTTAACTTATTTTACATACTAAAGCTTCCATCCTAATTAGATGTACCTGGCCCCATTCTGAAAATGCACACACAAAATGGCAACAGCTTCCTAAGGCATTGTATGCTATTGTGTGGGACTAGTTGACAGGGATCTTTTTTTTTTTTTTCTGTTTTATACATGTTGATCACACTACCAAACATGTGTGGGCTTATAGTATCTTGATTCCAGCAAATTTCCTGAATCAATTCACTGGCTAGTGCCTAGATGGACAACCATGTGCAAACTTTATTTGAATCTCCTAAAGCATCATGGAGGAAAGGTCTAACATTTTACAAGTCAAAGTGACAGCACTTGTTCACCGCTCAGTGATTCAAATGGCTTTTACAACTGTAAACTACATAAATCCCAGGCATTAAACTGTATGCAAATAATCATGTTCTTTTTTTTTTTAACCTTGCTTTTTAAAAAAAACTTTCAGCAGCCCTCAGCAGCTGAAGGTCATCTTGTCTGAAGAGACGATATTCTGAGACATTTACATGTTTATCTCACATTGTCGTCATAGATGAGACAAAAATCCATTTTTCTGAAACCAGCAGTATTTTTAACCTGTGAATAATCCTGAAAGCTATATTTCTTTCTCTGTCCACTGCTACAAACATTAGTGGCTGAAATAAATGGCCCACCAAAAGTTCATCTGAGAGTCATCTGCTGATGAGCAAAAGTCTCCTCAACAATGCACATCATATTGGCTCAGAAACAGATCAAGCTATTTCTACCAAATATCAAAAATAATCTAAGCTATTTCCCCTAAAATTTCTTCGATATCACCATCTATACAAGCCCAAGAAATAGCTTAGTTCATTGCTAAGGATGTGTGAAAAAATAGTTTCAGTTTGGTTTTGAAAAAAATATACCAACATTAACTAGTTTCCTCATATTCAGAATGGAAATATGTTTTCTTCCAATTACTCTTGGTAATACCACATCAGTGCTAATTTTACAGAAACCAACATGGTGCAATGCTTTGAATGTTGGGGTAAGAATCCAGGAGATCAGAATTCAAAATCCCATTCTGCCCTGGAAACCCAGCAGGTGACCTTGGTCAAGTTACACTCTCTCAGCCTCAGAAGAAGGCAATGGCAAAACCCTTCTGAACAAATTTCATGGAGAAAACTCCAGGACAGGTTTGCCATAAGATCATCATATGTCCAAAATATGCTGAAGGCAGACAATAATGTCAACAACAATTTTTGCTATACCAGTATTTTATTTTATTATCTTGTTTATATCCCACTTTTCTCCCAGTACAGAACCCAGTAATATATCAATGCTGTAGCAGAACCATATCTGTATTATTTTCAATCCATCCACATATGCATACGTACAAATATATATACATATGTAAATTTGGGGCAAAAATGAAAATGTGAGTTTAGTAAATAAAACAATTTAAAGATAATAAAAGACAATGGCCAGTGTTCTATATCAGCTACTTAGTTGAGTATATCTCAAAGAAGTAGCTGTGTTAGTCTCTTGCGAGATAAAAAGGAAGAAGGAAGGTGATGGGAAGGAATGCGATCTAGCAGCAATGTAAGATTAACTGGTCTTTATTTTTTCATGAGCTTCCATGGAGATAAACACGCTTCTTTGGACGCAGTACAGAGAATACTTAGCTAAGTAACCTCTCCCGGCTCAGCCCCCAAAACTTAACAGAAATAGCATTCACCCGTTTTCCAACTGCCAGCAGAATGGACCTCCTTCTCCCCATGTAACTGATGTAAAAGTAAGTTCATGGGGGGAGTTACAGTCATGATATTACTGTCTAATTAAGCAGAGACTGTGAATATGGAACAGTTATGGAAAAGTAAATCTAGATAACTATTCCATATTCAGGATCACTATTGAATCATGATTAAAACACTATTGCCGTGATCATAATTCCCCTGCAACTTACTTTAACAGGCATCAGCTACATGGGTAGAAGGAGGCGGGTGAACAGTGTTTGCATCCGGTTTGGGGCTTGGGGCCCAGCTGGGAGAGGTTACTTGGTTAAATCAAGTATATTTAGCTAAGAAGCTGATATACAATACTGGCAAAAATTTCTTGTTTAATATTTTTCACATCTTCTAATGCAATAATACACTAGAAAAAAGCCCATGTACTGAAGGGGCATGTACTGAATTTAATGACTCCCCTAAGCATTGAATTAGTAATTCAAATCAGTCTGCAGTAATTAACAGTGTAATCCAGCCAGCCCCTCCCAAAACTGCAAACCCCAGGGTTCCATAGTATGTTGAAAGTGGAATCAGAGCGCTATAATAGTCTAGTGTGGAAATGGCCCATGTCAGGATTTCACTGGGTCTTTGTTGTTGCTGTGTGCCTTCAAGTCATTTCTGACCTATGGCAACTCTACCATGGACCTGTCATGGAGTTTTCTGGGGTTGAGATTGTGTGATGTGCCCAAGGTCACCCAGTGGGTTTCCACAGCCAAGCAGAGAATCAAACTCTGGTCTTCAGAGTTGTAGTCCAATGCTCAAGCCACCTCACACTCTCTCATCCTTAAAGAAAGACAATGGCAAACCCCATCTGAACAAATCTTGCCAAGAAAACTCTAAGATGGGGTCATCTTAGAGTCACCATACACCAGAAACCACTTGAAGGCACAAAACAACAACAAGAAATATTTGTGTGTATGCATTTGAAGAAGAAATAAATACAATAACTTTCAGGTTCCACTGAAACAAACTGGATTTTAGAATGCCTGACTTTATTGGTTTATCTCCAAAATGTTGATCAAAATTATGAAAACAAAGACTTACACAGAATCTGAAGTTAGAGCACAGAAGGTCCACAAATCTTCATAAAAATAGCTAGCACTCAATGTCTGTTCACCACAAGACATTCTAGTAATGCTTTCCAGTTCAAAAAGGAAGGATTGCACAGAAATGTTAATAGCAGGATCATTTCAGAGGTCTTGCAATCATAGAGTTACCATAAGTCAAAGTCAAATGGATCATACTTGCAAATATGCCCAAAGACTTCCATTCCACATAAATAGAATATGGACAGTTGCACTTGCAGACAAACTGACCAGCTCTTTTCATTTGGCTGGATGAGAAATGAAGGACAATTTTGTAGCAACTTGGTACCCAAATGTTGATGATAGACCACCAGCTAATCAATTGAATTTTTGTTATAGAAGATATCAACATATTATAAACATACAACAAATAATTTAATTGTAATTCTACAAAGGTGTTCAGATTTTAGATTTTGTGCTCAAGTCAGTTTGGGTGAAGTTTATAATTCAGAGATCTTTATATTGCAATGATATGTCAACAATTGCTCTTTTTATAGGTTACTTTTTCATTCTATAGGGTTAGCGTCTGCAGTGGTCTTGTACAACTATTGCCATCTTGTGTCACTATCTTTTTAAACTGTAATGTCACTCACCTTATCTGTTTCTTGGGTTCCACTGACTCATTCTTTGTTGTTGGGTTTTGTTTTTGTTTTTTTGCATCATGTTCAGCCAGAAGTTACAAAAGCTGCGGTTACAAAAAAGAGGATATCATTGTGACCTAAAAAGGTTATTGTTTCTAGTCTTCCTGTGACCTCTCACTAGTAGCTGATTATATCTGTTTCTGCTTACTCCATCAAAAAAAAAAAAAAAAAGACACTCAACAGAATATGACTCAAAGCAAAGTTAGCCAGTGGACTACCACTGTGCCTTCCTCTTATACAGAAGTGGGTGCATCTACTATCTGCTCTATCCCATTTGAACTTCTCCAACTAGCCACTATCAGCTTGAACGGCAAGTATTTAAAATTCCAGCAGGAACAGGTCATAGATGACAGGCAAGGGTCATCAGGAGTGATGGAGAATCATCTGTGGTTTCCATGATTTCTTTCATGGTGAGAAAAGTCATTTGCCTGGGTGAAAAGTCAACAAGATAGAGATGAGCTTGTCCTAAGCCCACATGATCTTCTTCTAGGTTTGCACATAATAGGATACAAGAAGTACACACACATAAAAAAATAATAATAATATCTAGGGTTACACAAAATGCAGCATTTCTCAAAGCTGACATCTTTCTTGGTCTACTTTTGTAACACAAGGTATAATTTATTATCATCTGTTGTATCATTAGCTGTCTGTTGATGACACCCAGCCACACCTCCACTTGCCTTTGGCATCCAGGACAGGTAGCCTAAGATCTACTTGGGAAATTGCAACATCAGTATCTGACCACCTAAGGTCAATAATAGACAGAAGTTGAAAAAAATGGAAGCTCCATCCTGACAAGACAAGGAGATTGATGATGGCTGGGTCAACTAATGTGAATATGGGAGATAAAGGCCATGCTGGAAAGGAATCACTTGAGGCATCAGAATGATTAGAAATCCCCTATGGCTTTAAAATTGTTTGTTCTTTTATGTTCAGCTGATCTGGCATGTGTGAAGCCAAAGGACTTGGCTACTCCGTCTTTCACCTTCTGGTTACTATTTAACTTCTGAAGTGCATTGTTAGTGGGGCTGCCCTTAAAGACATATTGAGAACTGGTCCAAAAAGCAGCAACCTGGTTTCTATCTGAAATTAATAACAGTATACTCATGACATTGATCCTTTACAATTTACACTGTTCACAGGCTTTTTTGTCATCACTTAGGTTTTCCTGGCCATTTGTTCATTGGAAATTTCCAAGCTAAATTCAAGCCACTGGTTTTAATTTTGAAATCTCTAAAATGATTTAGCTTTAGGTGATTACATACAACAGTTCGTCCATATATTTCTTCCCATTGATTTAAGCTCATTCAGAGAAATACTTCCTCATTGCCTTCTAGTCTGGTTTGTGTGACCATCCTTTCTCAAGAACAGACCTTTTCAGTGGTGGCACCGATTTTTATTAAATTATGATAAGCTCATTTTAATGCTTGAACCCTTCCAAAGTGGCATATATAATGAAAGAATGATTATACTATTAATTTTTAAAAACAAAACAAAACAATAAAAGAACCAAACAACAACAAGCAAAGCAAGCAAAAAGTGCACTCAAAGCCACCAAACCAGAAATGCATTAATGCTCTGCCTCCAGCTTCTCAAACTATTAGTTGCCAGGCCTAACCTCACGAACTCTGGAATCCCTGCAGGTGGTTTTAAAGTTGCATTGGAAGTTATATTTTCAGGCTGAATGTCACCAGAATGTGGCTAACTGAGGCAAGATCATCCCTTTCTGGACAGAGTCACAACTAGCTGGTGGCAGCTAGTGGCACCAGTGTGAATGAGGTGGTGAATCCATCCCAGGTTTTAATATGAACTTTAAATAAGCTATCCAAAGTGCTGAACCATACCCTCATAATAAGTTCTTAATCTTGAATAGCTTATTTAAAGTTTGCAGTAAAACCTAGGGCAGATACACTGCCCCAATGACACCAGAATAACTGAAGTACTAGCCTAAACTTCTACAGAATCCCCTTTGAATTGCGATCCCAGCTGATAATCTAAAAAATTTAAATGACTGTGAGAACCTTTCTTTTCTAAAACCCCTGGAGCTGCTTTCCGTGGACTATATCCAGTTACTAGTTGGAACTAAAGCAGATTCATTGAATCAGCCATTTTACTGAAAGTCAACACTTATGTAAATCCAGTTGATGGGCTTTCTCTAGTTAGAAGTAACAAATCAATCTAAGCCTAAATGTAGTAGTTATAAGATTTTTCTTTTTTAATAGTGTGCATATGACTTTATATTTTTGCAAGGTGTAGGATCTTCATTGAGGAGGAGTAGAATCCAGCCCAATAACGCTTCTCCTCCATGTATTTTAATGACATGGCATATATTTAATGTAACATAAAAACTCTAGCTCATAATCACACTTGCAACACTTCTGTCGAGTGGAACAAATGCTTTATTTACCATGAACGCATTGTTCCAAATGGCAGTGTTTGTGGTTCACTGTGTGCTGATCCCGATCCTGGAACAGATAAAGGAGAAATGTTACAGAAGTATAACAAGCCATTCAGATAACCCTTCCTGACCACATTGAGTTGCTTTTCCTAAGAGACTAATGAGCAGATGGCTGGGTGTGGTAAGTAGGGGAAGGTTATTCTATCAGGTCAAGATCAGAATTATCCTTCACTCTGTTCATGAGGTGTGAATATTCTGTACAGGTCTGAACACTAATGTGAGGAAGGAAAACAGGCTGAAAGGGATCTTAAAATGGAAAATCCTCCTTTTGCTACCTTTAAAAAATGAATTTTTCTCTCTCTTCTATTGTCCTTCCCCAAACCATAGACTATGTATATATACCTATCAGAACTGTCTCTATCATTAGAAAAACTGTAGCAGATGTCTCAGGTGGATTATTTTTTAGTGCCGTTAAAATGCAGCAAATGATCAGTTTATAATTCATATTCTCAAGGAATAGAAGAGGTGGTTGTTAGATTTTCTGCCTCAGGTGCAGAAACAGCATAGGTTTGGAAACTAGGTATCTTGACTTATGAAAAGAATGAGCATGGTATCATTTTGGTGTGTCTCATGCAGCAATATACTTCTCATGGTACCAGCAAACACTGGCATCAGAGAAAAGTGTTCAGGCATAAATGTTTGTCTTCCAGAGGTGAAGATTAGGGTAAATGGAAGGAAATGGTATAGAAAAAGGTTACAAGAGGGAGGAATTGTGACTAGAGAGAGTGCACCCTCAGATATATGTTCTCTGAGGTTAATTTGATTACAATTCCTTTAAATTGTGAATGGGGAAACACACATCAGTGGCCTTAGGGAGAGTGTCAGGACAGCAAAGATTTCCTGCCATGAAAAGCCCTGTGAAGATATGCTGCACAGCCTGCAGTAGATGGGTAAAGGAAATAGAATGTGAAGATGGTATACTAATTTCTGTAAACTGTTCTGTATTTAAGAAAATGATTTCTGGGTTGCAGTTTATCCTTCTGAAAAACATGCATATGAAATCTTAACTTGCATCCTGATCAATTTGTATCTAAAACAGAACAAGATCCAGCTATGTATTGGCCTGTGACAATGCAGTAAACTCTGTGTGAAGAAACTGGATTTTCTTAATACTTTTTAGATGCATGTTATAGTAAGGTGCACTACTTTTGCTATAAGCTTCTTGTTAGCGTGTAGTTTGGACATGTAGCTGGAAACAGTGAGTGTTTAGCTTTGCTGAGAGATAGCACAGGTGCTTGGTGTTTGAGAACACAAAATCAAGGCCAAAAGGTTGTCATAGTAATGGAGAGCAAGGAGAGAGCAAGAGCCATGAAGCAATGTTCATAACAGGAAATAGAATACTTTCACAGGCAAAACTGAGCTTATCGTTTAATATTTATAAAGTACTATAAATGTAGGCATCTTTTAGACTTGGCAATGTTGCCATGTATGCAGTTACTTTGCCAGGATCCTCAGGAAAGTTATCGGACCTTCTAAACTTTGTTGCTGTGGTCTGAAGCCTAGCAGTGTATGCTATAGCGAGTACTTTACCTTACCACAGTGAGATGAGGCACTTCCCTGCATTAGCTCAAGGATTAAAAGTAACAGTTGCATGTTTCACTCATACATGGCAATTATAGACTAGTTCAGTAATGACCATAACAATGACCACAGAAGATTTACACAGATTTAAAGCAGACAAGGAAGACACTGAAATAAAGATTTTCCATTCCTTGGATCAGTCATTAATCAGATTGGAGACTGAAATCAAGAAACCAAAAGTAGACTAGGGCCATTTCCACACGGGTTAAAAAAAACAGTGCAGGGCGTCCTCCAAAGAGGACGTCTGCACCGTAGAGTGGACTGTGTCAGGCTACTTTTTGTAATTCTGCACCTCAGTCTGCTCCGGAACGTCCAGAAGTGGTTGCGCAGCGTGCTTTTTAAAGACCTGTTTAAACAGGTCTTTTAAAAGCACGGAGTGCGCCACTCCGTTCCGGCGCTCCGGTGCAGATTTGCAGGCTCGCACCAGTGTGAGCCTGCAGATCTGCTGGGGGCGGGCTTTAGGCTGGCGAGCTTCAGCGGTTGGTGGAGAGCCTCCACCAACCGGAAGCCACCATTTTCATCCCCAGAGCGGTGTGGAGCAGCGGCCACACACTGCTCTGGAGCAGCCTGGACTACAGCGTCAAGCCAAGAAGTCTGGTAAGTACTGGCACAGGGCGTTTCCACCGCCACATGTGGAAATGGCCTAGGACTTGGAAGATACTTTTTTTTATTAATGTATATTGTCCTCCTTGGAATTCAAGGTATGAGTGTGCCTTCAGATGGACTGATTTAGAGTTAATTCTTACATCTCTTCTTAACTTGCACGCTGATCCATTAATTTTGATAGTTGGAGATATGAATGCTAGATTGGGCCCAAATAATTATAAAATAGCTGAGAAATTGGGTTTAACTCCACAGGATTTGAACCATCTCCCTGTCAGGAATTCAAAGGATCAAGGGACCACTGAGGCAGGCCAAGCCATTTGAAATGTGGTGCTAGAGAAGAGGTGACTGCCCCTAGAGACTCTGCAATATTCTAGGGAGGTAAAATGATCCTCTCTTTGCAACTCATCCATCCAAGCAAAGACGTTTCTTTTTACTCTGACAGCCTTTTGAGAACGGAAGGGCTTTACAGATGTTCTTTTTTTAAGAGTATGCTCTTCTGCTTTAATTTAAATATGATTAACATTTTAATGCAATTTAAATGTAATTAATGCTTTTAAACACTAACACTTTTATTTGTATGTTTTAACTTGTTAATAGTTTGCTTCTTTTAAATGTTGACCTTCTGTATTGTTTTACTATATTGTATTTGTAAACCAACTTGATTGCCAGTTTTGAGGAACAGGGAGGTCATAAATAAAGACGATGAGGAGGAGGATTTGACACTGCTTGGCACATGCTACATTATCCAATGATACCTCACTGATCCTTAGATTCTTTGACCAATTCAATAACGGTCCAAAATTCAAGTCAGTAATACTTGGGGTGATGGTGATATGCTCAGATGGTCTCTTCCAAGAACAGTTTGATTTCCAAGGACATTGTTCCAATCCCATTATCAGTTTATTATGTACTTGCCTTATTTTGTTTATATTCCACCTTTCTCCCTAAAACATAGAACTCAAGGTAGCACTCAGCTTATAAGACTAAAATGCAAATAAAAATATATGCAATGGAAACATAAAAATAGGTTCATGCAGAATTAAATAACACATCACTAAAAAGACATAACAGCCCCTTTCTTCTCTGCCCCAGCTTAGCTGTCAAAAGATTCCCTTAAATGAAGTCCGGGTAGGAGCAAAATCATTTAAAAATGTGCATTTTCACACATTGATAACTTGTTGTTCCATAATATTGCTGCTGTTGTTGTTCTTACTTCCTCTAGCTAGATCCCTCAGTTCAACAAACTGAGGGAGTCGTTTCCTCAACAAAAAGGAAAAGCTATCCTTCACATCATACAATTATAGCACTATAACTCTACTTAATTGCCATCACACGTAGGGAATCCTGGGGTTTGTAGTTTGGTGAGGCACAAGGGCTCTCTGCCTAAAAATGCTAAATGTCCCCTCCTTAAACTGCTAATCTCAGGATTCCATAGGTTGGAATAATGGTGGTTAAAGTGGAACCATAGTTTACATAGTTTACATAGTTATGTAAAATGTGAAAGAGGCCAAAGAATGAACGTGGCTTTGAGATAAGTTGGATCTCATAACTGTGGAGGGGAAACAAGATGAAAAGCAGCACATTGAAGGTCCTGGATGTGGGTATGCATCTAGTCAACTTGGTGAAAATTCATTTAATATGGCCAGTAACTGAAACTGGTACAGCAGTTAAGATATGGTGATAGTTGCATTTCCCTGCCTCACTTGTGATGGCAGGAAAATGCCCCATAATTTATGTATGGTGCAGGAACAAAAAAAAATTGACATGAGGCTGATGTTCTTAGTAGCAACTCTGTCTTTATTGGAACATTTAGTTTCACCGGAGATAAGCGATGTTGGTGCTGAAGCTTACATATGGGAGACGAAAACACACATGAGGCATGTAAGTCATGAAAAGAGCACTTATATAGGACCGAGTTGGAACGTAACATAGAATTAGATCCCCTTAAACCTGGAGTTAAAGTAAAGTTTCAGGTGCTTCAGGCTGATGAGCTCATTCAAAAATCTTCTTTGGTGGCTCAGTGTGAGAATCCTTCTAGATAGTATTCTGACCCTCTTAGGTATAATTATAAAGACACAGGCTAAATACAGTTCCCCTAATATTGCTCCTTGACTATGGCCATTTCTGTACTAGACTGTTATAGTGCTATTATTCCACTTTGAACATCCTATAGAATCCTGGGGTCTGCAGGATTGTTGAAAGTGAAATAATAGCACTATAACAGTCTAGTGTGGAAATGGCCTATATCAATTGATTATTCCCTAGATTTCTTCACCCAGACTCAAGACTCATTCAAATAAATCATAACAAAGAGATTCCCTCACCATCACCACCACTTGGAATGTTGTAAATGAGTAGGACATGATATTTCTTATCACAATCACACCTCCCTATGCTTGGCAGAAAATGTACTCTCTGTACCAGACAATCAAAGCACAGTTTGCACATTAAGTTCTTTCTTACATGAAGGGACTGCCTGAGGACAAGATATAGTTGTACAACCCAATTCTGACAATTCCCCAACAGGACCAAGGATAACATAGATGTAGTCTATAGATCATTTGGCTGACAGAACTCTGCCAAAGGCTTGGGACCTCCACATTGTGCATTTTGAAGGGTATGCCTACAATTTTAACAAGAATACCAAAAATGCATGTTTTCATGAATAGGTGTCATAAATATACTCATTATGTAGTAAGAGTTAGCTTTAGTTTCCTGTTGAGTATAAGCAGGACTGTTGCTGCATACCTGGTCATAATCCAACACGTAGACCAAAATGTTGCCTTGCCAGTGGAGTTACAATATGCTACCCCTGTAGTGAATACCAATGTAGTGCAACTTACATGGATCAATTGTCAAGGTGTATGGGTGCAAATGTACCACTCTGCTTACACCCTGTTGGCTGGATATGCACTACATTCTGCATTGTGCTACAAACCACTCCACATGCATAGCGGAACCTGCACATGTATTTCACTCAAACGACCCAGTGTGGTGTACTGGCTGAGAGCTGAAGTATAATCCTGAAGACCCTGGAGACCAAGGACTTGAAGGTACACAACAACAATAACAACAATGTTTCACTAAAAAGATGCCAACACATAGTTCTCTGGCCAACCTTTCTATCCCGATCCTTTGTGTGTGTGTGTTTGTGTGAAAATTCTCACTGGATTAAGCAATAATAGCTTTACATCAAGCAGTGGACTCTCAGAGCCTTTAGCTTTGTTTGGTATTCTGTTCTGTTCTTTTCTTTTCTTTTCTTTCTTTCTTGTATGTTTTCTGTGACTTTAGATGGATTTCTGATAAAGTACCTAATAAAGCCTAATTCATATTACAGGAAAAGAGGTTCCACCTAAACATCAGGAAGAACTTCCTAACAGTAAGAGCAGTTCAACAGTGGAATACACTGCCTTGGAGTGTGGTGGAATCTTCTTCTTTGGAGGGTTTTACACAGAGGCTGGATAGCCATCTGTCAGGAATTATTTGATTGTGTACTCCTGCATGGCAAGGAGTTGGACTTGTTGGCCCCGTGGTCTCTTCCAGCTCTATGATTCTATGATTCTGAACTTAAGCAGAAGCTCACAGAGTACAAGGTAGAGAACCTCAATCCCAAATTAGTAACTTGATCCAAAATGTTCTGAAGTCCTTGAGAGGGCTTTCATTCAACAGTGCCCACACCACCACTCTTAGACTCCACCTCTCTTCTGACAGTGGTAAGCTTAAAGGACCTGTCTTCTAGCTTGGTGTTTGGTTCTATGTGGAGCTCTGGTCACTGGGATCCTTGTCCAGAGGTTCTAAAAGGCAGACAAGCTCAGGGCCAATATTGGACCCTTCTGGGTCCCACACTTCCATGAGCTTCACTTCTGGTTCTTCTGACCTGACAATCCATCCACATATCAGTTATCAAAGTGGGGTTCATGACAATAAGCAACTACAAGAATGTATGTAACTTTTTCTTCACACAGAGAATTAAACTTCTACAAAACTTCAGTTCGCAACATGACAGAATATAATACAAATAATGAATACGGATTTCTGATAAAGTACCTAATAAAGCCTAATTCATACTACAGGAAAAGAGTTCCACCTAAACATCAGGAAGACCCTCCTAACAGTAAGAGCAGTTCAACAGTGGAATACACTGCCTCAGAGTGTAGTGGAGTCTCTTTCTTTGGAGGTTTTTAAACAGAGGATGGATTCCTCTGTGTATTGTGTATTCCTGCATGGCAGGGGTTGGACTCGATGCCCCCTGTGGTCTCTTCTGTCTCCATGATTTTATGATTCTATGAAAGCTTTTCATAAAAAAAAAAAAACACTGACAAGCCAAAAACAGTACAACAGCTATAGTTAACCCATACTTACAGTACAATCACAATCAATCCTATACAGTTTTCTACAAAGACTGTAGATAGGTAATCCCCATTATATGAGGGAGGGGGACTTCTTAATAGACAGTTACACTTTCTGCTGAGAAGCACTGTTAATGTTATATATTGTGTCTTTTAATGAATGTTAAATGTTTGGTTTGAATAATTTCTAATATTTCTTGAGTCCCCCTATTGTGGCAAAAGGCAGGATGTGAATGAAGAAAAGAAGAGGAAGAGAAGGAAAAAGTTGTTGCTACATTATAGATTATTACCATACTAAATCAGAATACACACCTTTTTGGTCCTGTTTAAAATTAATCAGTCTAAACATTTTTTATGATACCAAGATATCCGTAAACATGTTTTTCTAATGTATCCAGTACTACACAACAATAGTACAATGTATTGTCAATCAACTGGGCAAAATCAAAATGGTTACAAAATGTAGTAACATAGCCAAATTACAAAACACCAAACACAGACACATGTACTAATAATATGGCATATTCACACCAAAATCTTGTTTATTCATAAGTAAGTCAGTCACATTAAGTTCAAGTGGGTTTCTGTCCAAGTCAATAAATTCAAAAATGTGGCTTCAAAAAAAAAATGTTTAAAGGGATCGTTTGGAAATATATTTGCAAAGAAAATTTGGTTATCAAGAATTCCAAAGATAACTATTTAAATATGTTTCACCAGTGACAAATGTTGGCACTGTGAGTTAATCACATGCCACTTACGTGTGCATTGACCAAATAAGGATTGTCGTCCTAACAAATGAACACACACAAGACCTATACAAATGAAAAATTTTCAGTACATAATCAGATTCATTCACAAAAGACATCTTACTTCCATAGCAGTTTATGATATATGTTAAATCCAGTAAAGTACTTTTTTTGCTTCAGATTTTACACTTCAGACCAGTGGTTACATTTTTGCTTGTTTAGATAGATTCCAAATCCTAGTGAAAATAGAGAACAGTCTTTTTAAATAAATAATTACTAAAAAAAAAAAAATTAAATAAAAACAACTTTAGCTGATGTCATATCCTTCCCATTTTTTCTTATTTTCAATCAAAGAACACTGAAAGAAATCACTAATGAGAAACAGAAAAAAATACCCCTTCCTATTACAATGGGATTTCCTCTTTATGTAGAGTCACTGATAGGTTTTGCTTTGTTTCCGGTGAATCACTAGAAAGAGGATAATGGTGGATAAAACATTTATGAGTGAATCACATATCACATTTGGAAAGTGTTATCATGACTATATCTTTCTATTCTTGGGAATAGAGCTACATACCTGCTTTTTATAAATATGAAGCAATCAGGAAATTTCTTGTTTGAATTTCACCTAGCCATGATCTCACTAGGTGGTCTTAGATTGTGCTCATTTCAACCATGTCTGATGAATAGGAGTTCATGTTTTTATTATGAATGGCAATGTGTCTAATTTTTTTTTACACGTGAAAAGTATCACATCTGCTATATACCTGGGGCTGTAATAATATTCTGCACTGCCTCTGAAGTAGTGGGTTTATATTCATGAAAACTTATGCTAAAATAAAAACTAGTTAGTCATAAATATGCTGCCACATTCCTTTTTTTCTCTCCCTCCCTTCCTCCTTTTTATGTGACAGGCAGCTCATGCAGCTCATATAACTATTTATTCAAGATGAAGCTCCTTGCCTTTAGCTATAGGTAAATCTATTGCTAAGATAGAATTTAAGTAAAGATGTGCCCCAAAACAATCAGTTCCAAACTTTCTGTTAGCCATTTCCCAAATCCTCTTGGTAATGTTGAACCACCATTCATATTAGCAAGCAAAGGAGAAATAACAGGAGTTCTATTCTTTTTCTAGAAAGAAAGGGTACCTTCCTAATAGAACATATTGCTCTGTTGCAAACCTACTGGCATTTCACAGATGAAAACTAGGACACATGGGGCCAAGCAACATCAGAGTGTAGTCAATATGACAAATATTATTAATAAGGAAGAATACAAAAGAGACCACAGAAATTTGCTTTTGTCTGAGCCTACTGGGAAGGGCAATATTCTGCCCGCTCCTTTCTTCTTCTCCCTCCTGAGTTATTTGAGTGCAAACTACTTTTACACTGTGAATTCAGCTTGCAGCAATTGAAGTAGGCTGAGGGCAAAGGGAAAAAATAGGAGGAAAAGAGAGAAACTGTGACATTTTAAATGCAGCTGAAAAAGTGGGACAGTAGAGGATTAACTAGGATTTTCCCTGCCAAACTAGGACAGTTGGAAAGTATGCTTGAGAATATACATGATGCATGAGAACGTGTTGCCCTGCTGTATTGGGACATTTGTTTTAGTGGGCAATGAGCAGATCCAAAGAATGAAGACAGCAAGGATGGTAAGATGTTGGGTAAATAAGTAGTGTGTTCCATAGGGCTTGTCCTGCTCTCCTTCAATGGTCAGATTTTGTACATGGTATAAGGCAGGCATCTTGTCCTTTACTTCAGCAAAGTACCTTGCAAGAGCCTTGACAGCATTCTTTGCATGGTTGTTCTGTTGAACCCTGAGGGATTAACGGTTCAATAGCCACTCTAATTTGACAATAGGGAGAGAAAGCACTCTTTGATAGCATTCTTTGCATGGCTATTCTGTTGAACCCTGAGGGATTAACAGTTCAATAGCCACTCAACAGGGAGACAACAGGGAGAGAAATCAAATTTGATTTTGAAAAACTGGCTTCTGAAGTGTCAGGAAACCTTGGTGATAAGAATCCTAGATGGGTGAGAATTTTCAGAGTTCAAGAGTTATTCTGTGCAAACTATGAATGTGAGGGGTTTGTGTGTGTGTGTGTGTGTGTGTGTGTGTGCATGCAGAAAATAGCATTTTCAACCCAGAGAACAGCATTTCTGTGCAGAAAGCTAGTTTATGCACAAAAAAGACCCCCTACACACTCCTTTTTTGGTACAGAATAAGTCACGAACTGTGAATAATCTTCAATAACTGCATCATTTTCAATGACTTTCTCACAGCAAGGAGAAAAATGTTTAAACTCTTAGTTCTTGCTTGCAAGAATGAAACTTATGAAGATTTACATGCTTACTGGGTAATTCCATCTTGTCAGACCCTCTCTTTTTAAAAAACTGATATAAATTAGCCAACAGCTCACATCCCCTTCCCAATTTAATCATGCTCTCTCCAAACTATGGCTTTGCTTGAAGAAATCATCGTTCTCTTTGTTGAAAGTGAAGAATGGTGCAACAATGTTTGCACAGAAGATGTGTCACTAGGGGGCAACAGACATAGGCCATTTCTGCATGAGAGGGGAAGAGCGGTGCACTGCATTTTTAATACTCTGATTAAGAAAATGTGCTGTCTGCACACACACACCCCATTTACATTGTACTACTGCAGAGAACAGTGGTTGCTGCCTCCACAACAAAAGGTCCCTGGCCACTCCCATTCCCCTCCCTCACCCTGCCCCACCATCGCTGATTGGTCAGTTTAAAACACACACACACACACATTGTAAACACATTTCTGCTTTGCTACATTTGTGAGTAGGTATGTATGTTCATTGATACGTGGAAAAAAACACATCTTAACAGTCCATTACCAGATCCACTCTCTTCCTGCTGTCTGTTTAATGCATGAAGACAATAATGATAGCAGCCTGTCCTTTGATGGGCGGAGAGACATAGGGACAGAAATGATGGAAGGGACAGCCTGGGAACGCCCAAAGCTGCCCACTTCTGTGATGTGAATCGATGCTACGCTTCTGCATGTAGGTGAAAACTGAAGCAGGACCAGTTTGGGAGATTTACATCAGAGTTTTTCTGGTTTTCACATACAGCAGTCTCGCATCGCAGTGAACCATTCTAGGAGCTGAAAACATACAGAACCACATGGAAAACTACGATGCTAAAATGGTTCAACGTGCAGATATGAGGGTGAGGATTCAATGCTACTATGATGTATCAACCTCATGCAGAAATGGCCATAGTTGCAGCTGTTTTCTACAGTATCCTCTCCTCATATGCTCCTTCAGTCACAACAAACGTTCCAATAGGTTGCAGCATTTGTTGCTTTAGTTCGCAGGGTTTTTTAAAAAATGAAAAACAACCTCACACACACCAACCAATGTTCCTTTAATTGCAGATGATTTTCTCATAGTTCCTGGCACCAGAGGAAATATTTTATTCCCATCTTTGAGTGTATTCTTTTTTTAACTCTGAGACAAATCAGAACAATAAGTTCCCAGTAGTTCTCATTCTTTCCATCTGTTTTGTTTTCCTAAGAGTTGTAATGCTATAATGCTATATCGCACCAGTGAAATGGCACTTTTGCACTATATCACTATAGTTTAAGAAAAAATATTTTCAAAACAATCAGGGAGGAAAAAGTCTTCCTGTCAGGCAATAGGACCACCACAGCAAGCCATGCCTTGTTTTGTGAAAATACATACAAACACATACTCCTTTGGTAGAGATGTAGGGCAGATCAGAGAAATCACTAGAAATAGCCCAAAAGAATGAAGCAAGCAGATGCAGAGTTAACAATAACTGGCAAAACCCATTGAACTGTATTGCAAGATCTTATGCTTTGGGTGCAATCTCTCCTTTTCCTTCATTATCTTATAGACTGACATTGTCAGACCTGTTGTCTCTCCCTTCTTCCCTTCAGCCATGTAGCACCTTTTTACCAAATACATTCTCCCCCTCAAGAAATATTTCACTTTGGTAAAAGTGATAATTCCATATTCCAGTTTCCATCTTTACTAGCCCTCATACCCATGCCAGTTCTATTGGAATTCACACACCATCCCTGCTTAGGTATTTGAATTACTCATAAAATGAGGGAAGCAGAAACAGCACATTAGCTGCCATGGCATTTCATTTCCTGCCCCACTCTAGTGGCACGCCATAATTTTGTGCTTTCTCTCATGTTGTTCTCTGTGCACTCACCAAAAAGACAACGCTAACTATATTTACAGGGAAAATCTTTTGGTCACTTCTGTGAATATATTAACAACTAGTACTTGAATCTGCTCTGACCAGCTGGAAAACATGAAGCATTACTTACTTGCTTTCCATTTCCTAGTGACGTCTCCATAATCTAGTGCATTTATCTGAAAATGAAATTGAAGGTTGCTGTTACTAATATGTAGGCAGTCTGCCAGTCACAGAACAATAACTGAAGGCTTGGAATTTGATTTTCAAACAGAAACAGTTTAAGGAAATTTAAGTGTACGTTTGAAGTCCAGAAGAATACACAATAAAAGGAAGCTGCCGTACCACCTAATTTTTGCTTGGGCAGACTTGAAGCTTTCCAAAATGTTATATGAAATAAGTTATGTTCAAGGTCTCTGAAAGTGTGCTTGAACCTCGATTAAAAAAAAAAAATTTCCAGCCCCCAACCCCCACTGTAAGGATTGCCAAGTTTTTCAAACAGAAGTTCAGGATAGCCCTCTCTATGGCTAGATCAGCTTAAGACAGATTAGTGCATCTGAGTCAGGGCCTTTCCTCGCTACACAGTTATAGAGCTATTATTCTACTTTGAACATCCTATTGAATCCTGGGGTTTGCAGCTTAGGAAGGGGCATTTAGAATTCTCAACCAGAAAGCTTTCTGACCTCAGTAAACTACCAACCCCAGAATTCCACAGGATGTTGAAAGTGGAATAATAACACTGTTACAGTGTAGTGCAGAAAGACCCTCAGGCTTCTATAAAGCCGATCTCAAGTCTCATTCCAGGTTTCTATGAGTTCAGACATCTTGTGGGAGCCTGGCATTCTTGTGAGAAGTCCTCCTCTCATGGGACTTGAGGTGGGCTTTATATAGCCCTCCTTCATGTGCTACTTACTTCAGTTACCTTGGCCACTAGAACTTAGATCAGGAACAGCAGGCACCAGCTATGCTCACTGCAATTGGGCTCCCATAACATTTGGTATGTAACCTGAGCCGTTTTAATGCCTACCAAACACTCAGGAGTTAGTCTGTTGTGAGTGTAACTGGCAAATGTTCTTCCTGATTTCAGCTGATCAAAAACAGGGGATTTAGGGATGCTCTGAGCCAAAGACAAAACATACGCGACATAGTTAGGTTTCACGCCCTTCTAGATCTCTGTAACTTACAACACCTTCTCCATCTCCACTTTATATGGATGCTTCCAAACCTTTATTCATTCCTATAAATGACACCATCTCATGTCTTTTGAAATTTCTTTCATTCTAGCTATTAATGTAGTTTTCTCTTTGCTCTCCTTGATTATTTTATTTGTAAGAGGCAAGGCTGAAACGCTGGGTTACATAGACTTGAAAAAGCTTCTGTTACAGGATTAGAAGGCATTACATACTTATTACTCAAGCTCAAAGGGGAATTTGTAGGAGGTAGCTCTGCTCAGTTTCTCATCATTTACGCTGACAAATACAGTCTTCCAGCTACACTCTCTTTTTAGAAATAGAATGAGAGGGAAATTCCTTTTCACAGCTTGTTCCTGAAAGTAAATGCGAAAAATGGTCAGCTAGCCACAAATGATAGCAGTTAAAATTGTTGCTGTACCTCTTGTGAACTTATGACTTTCAGATGAAAACATCCTTCGATCATTCTGGCTATGACTACTATGATAGAAAACACACACAGCCTCTAATTTCTAAAAACCAAAGTGCCAGGGCTCAGCCATGCTGGAAAGCACGTAATTTGAGCTAAACTTTAGATTAAAAAAAATGTCAGCTTCCTTGAAAGCCCTGAAGGTGGAGTAGCTGGCAGATTGTGGACAGAATCTAGAGGCACATGGGTGTAAAAACCTTTTTGTTAGGCCAACTTTCAACTTTTCTGAATTTTTTAAAAATTGATTACCAGAAAGTTTTTTTAAAGGTAAAAACAGTGCCCAGTAAGTGGTATGAGAGGCCAACACCAAGGCAAGAATAATAAATTAGCCACTTTTCCATATCCAAGCAAACTCCTGAAACTATCTTCTTTTTTTAAATTATTTTTATATACAAAAGTATGACAACAAAGAGTAAACAAAAAAATACAAAAATATCATAAACACTAAAGCATTACTAACATTCACTAACATTCTCATTCTCATCCATTGTCACCTTCATACATTCCATTTGTTAACTTCCCCCCAGGCTTAATTTAAATTGATACTTTCTTCTAATATACAAGTCAGATTATCTCTTTCTAACATATAATCTTCCTGATTCTATATACCCCATATTTATTTATTCACTACACATTTTTTAATATGTTCTACTAGAATAACCAATTTTGATCCTGAACGATAAACTTATTTATTTAACTCCAATTTAACAAAGAAAACATCATCATTTAAATCATTGTCATTCCTTGAAGATTAATCTTTTAATTTAAAAAGCTTGCCACCGCTAGGTTTCCCCTTCTGCTCTTCAGGTAGGTAACTAGCTGGTCCCAATATTTTACAAAGTCATCCAGACGGTTTCCTCTTAGTAATGTTGTTAGCTTATCCATTTGCACCAAATTGTAAAGCTTTAATAGCTAGTCATCTTCTTTCAGAGGTTCTAAATTTTTCCAGTATTTTGCATAAGTAATACACACTGCTGATGTCATGTACAGTATCAATTTCCCATGTTTCCTCTCCAAGTGTTCATCTGGCATGCCTAATAAGTACCATCTGAACATTTAAATTTAGTATTTTCTCTATTTGGAGATGTTCTATTTTCCAATATTTCTTAGCCTTACAACAGTTCCACTACAGGTGGAAAAATGTTCTTTTTTCTTTTTCCATCTTCTTTTACCACAACTGCCTGGCTAAAGATAGGCAAACCTCTCTTGTTCCCATCAGTTAGCTAAGTTGTCAAAAGGGCTAGGTTTCTGAAGGTGATGAAATATATTTGGAGAATATTGTCCCATGTCTTTCTACTGCACCCCTTACCATACTTCCAGTGCCTGAATGCATATCCTCTCTTCCATCTTACTTTCTTTAAAATAGTAGCAGGGACTGAAGGAAATGAGATCTCTCTCTACTTCCTCCCTCACTCTTCATAACTCAGGGCCTTTTGCACTACAGAATTATAGCACTATGGTTCTCCTTTAATTGCCATATGACGACTATGGACAAAAAGCCACTTTCAAAGATTTGTAAATTGTTATTAACAAACATACAATACCTCACACAGTTAATGATTGAGTCTCATGCCAAGAGAAAGGCAGCATACAAATATAATAAATAAGTAAAATAAAAATAAAATATGCACAATTCTCTCTACAACAGAAATAACAAGAATTTGTTATAGTATATGATGCCTGAATGCATATTAAACAATTTCTGTAAAGAAGAAATATCTTAAGATGTTCCTTTTGACCCACTGCATTTGTTTTTGAGCTCTTAAGAAATTGGATGGATATGGTTCTTATACTTTATCCAATGGGTCAAATATTAAATCAGAGAGTAATGGGAATTTCTCTGTACGCGTGACATAGGTTATTATATTAGTGTATGAATATTTCACAAAGTTAAACAATATCCAGACAATATCCAGTGCAGTTAAATAATACCAAGTGCAGCTGCCTTGGGTCCTATGTTGCTATATAAGGGTGAGGTATAAATTAAATAAATATTTTTATTTAATAAATGATATATTTATGTGCATATGCTGTATTGCTTTGTATTAGCAATAATCCTTTGCTCTGTTGAAAAGTCTTCTGAATGAGTGATGTTTTTAGGGATGTAACAGCCATTTGTGAAAACATTTATAGTGAATATGCATTAAAGAGAAAAAGAGAGGTTGCGAGGTTTTTTTTTTACCTGTTTTATATGTTTTTGCAATGGACTTTGCTCACAAATAAACTGGTTGAATGTCTAGTTATGTATTTATGATCTAATATTAATTATACTCATCATTCATCTAATCTCCAAATACATGCTCACCATCTCAAGTCCTGGCTTCTACAAGCAGAGAATTAGCTTAGGACTTACATGGCTCTGAGGTCATCAACTGAGTACATGGCTGCACCAGCATCTTTACCCTATGAGATGAGGAGTTGCATTCTGGATCTCCACAAAGTAAGCACATGTTCAGATAAGAGCAATCTTTGAGAACATCATAAGAGTAATGTGGCTGTTTCATTTCATATCAATATGGCAGAGCAGGAGCCCTTTTCCATACACAGTTATAGTGCTATGGTTCCCACTTTAACTGCCATGGCAACATCCTACAGAAACCTGGAATTTGCAGTTCACAGAAGAGTATTTACAATTTTCAGCTGAAAGGATCTTCTGCATCACCAAATTAGCAAACCCCAGGATTCCACAGGATGCATCAATGGGAGTTAACTGGAATCACAGTACTGTAGCTGTGTAGTATGAAAGGGCCTCTGGTACACAAAGACGTCCAGGCAACTAACATCATTTCTTGATGTCAACAGTAGACATTTTCTTTTCAGATTCTGATTTTGAAGAACTACTTCTTACAGTGTTACACTCTCTTGCACACTGTTTTTATCTGAGAGAAATTAAACAGAGTTTTCTAGTTTTGATGGACATGATTTTAAATTACTGTTGTAACAGCTGGTACCCCTTGGGGCATAGCAACAAGGGCATGAATGAAGGCATGCCATCCACTAAGAATTTTTCCAACCAAAATACAAAACACATACAATTTCAGGGTAGAACATCTCCACTATTTAATTCCTTAATCAATTCTGGGGCCACAATAAAATTTATGCACATGTATTTTTTAATCACTTTTCTACCCATAAGTAGCTGAATATAGGGATGAAGAAAAGAACCAATGCAGTATAGTGATTTGAATGTTGGATTAAGACCCCGGGAGATCAGGGTCTGAATCCCCCACTGAGTCATGGAAATCCACTGAATAACCTTGGGCAAGTCACATTCTCCCATACTGGAAGTAAGGCAATGGCGAACATCCTCTGAATACATCTTGCCTAGAAAACTTTGTCTTAGGTTCACTTTCGGGTTGCCATAAGTTGGAAATGTTTGGAAGGCACAAAACAACAACAAGAACAGCAATAACAATGGAGATAGGGCAAAATAAAGTAGACATTCATAAAATGTTAAGTAACTATATATCATACATTTTAATAAGTAAAACATTAAACAGGTATCTCTTCCTTTGTTCACTGTTACAATGGCTTAATAAAAGCATTGATGATATTACCGTTAACTTAAGGACCTGCTTACAGAAGTTCTAGTTCCTGTCCTTAACCATTCATACAATTCCCCAATCAAGTGTTCCTCCAATTAACTCAACAAAAATGCTATTGAGAGTCTTCCTTCTAATATGTACGGTTTGACTTCACAGTGGGACTTTTAAGGTTTCTCACTAGATCTTCTTGGGTAAACATGCAGTTTGATCCAGCAGCTATAGTATCTTCAGCCTACCAGCAGCACTTCTCATTCAGGCTTCACCTGCTTCCCAAAGGACTTAGGAGTCTTCCTCTCTTGTCTCACAGATATTATCCAGTTTTTACCTGAGTGCTCTCAGCTATCAGGTTGGCTCCCCAATCTTGCTGCCACAGTTCTTCTTGCCACCACTACAGCTCTTCCTAGGTGACTTTCCTCAATGAACAAAACTTTTCAACAGCCACTTTTATAAATTCTAGGAAAAAATCCCCCAGTTGATCAGCCTCCCAGTGACCATCATACCACTTTTTCTTAGGCCTAGGGCTAAGAAACACCTTTCAATTGTTCAATTAGCCACCAATTAAGATTATACCAATTGGGATTCCTCATCCCCTTGGAAAATCCAGAAACCTAGTCTCTCATAACCTTCCTAGTGATAACAACAGCATCCTATCTATTAAGCAGCTAGTATTACATATCTAAATACCCCCAAAGCACCAGATCCTGTCTGATCTTGAAAGCTATATTTCAGAGGTAGGAACTGGCAAAACTACCTCTGAGTATTGATTGCCTAAGAAAACCTCACGAAATCGATGGAATTGCCATAAGTTGACAGGCAACCTGAAGGCACATACACACATATAGTGTAAATGCTATAAGTCTCCCCTAGTCCTAACCAAAAGGAAAAGAAATATATTTTCTTTCCATAATTAATGTTAACTATTGGTGCATTTGTAGCCCACTTTCTTTCACCCAGCTCAAGACAGCCCTTCACACTGTTATATTCACAACAACCCTTTGAGACATTTCAAAGCTGGGACAGAGTGAGTGGACTAAGGTCATCCAATGAGCTTTATGGCTTAGTGGAGACTAGAAACTTATATATCCCAAGGCCATTTCCACACTACACTGTTATAGTACTATTCTTCCACTTTCAACATCCTACGGAATCCTTGGGTTTGCAGTTTAGGGAGAGGCATTCAGAATTCTCAGCCAGGGAGATCTTTGGCCTCAGAGTTTGGCCCCAGAATTCCACAGGATATTGGAAGTGGAGTAATAGCACTGTAAAAGTGTAGGGTGGAAATGGCCCACGTCCTGGTACAACACCCTAACCCCTGAACCCCATTGGCTAGACAGCCACAGCTAACTTCTTCATGCTTCTGTCTTTGTTTTTAATAAAACATACTCCAATTTTCACTTCAAAATTAGTGAGGGGTTTTTTGGAAGTTTTTTCATCCCTGTCATCTTTGGCATTGCTTAACAAGCTTCAAAACGTTTATCAAAGAGGACCATGGGACAAAATTTTATGTGTTGTATTGAAATGTATTGAAATGTCAGCATTTAAAAAATAAACATTTTCGGTTCTCAGATAACGCTTCTCCTCCTGTTTCCATTCAGAGATATCTGTACTTCTGAACCAGAAAGACATGCAAGTTCACTTTGTTTTTATATGCCTAGCAAAACACACTGAACCTCTGAGAATATAAATAGTTATATTCGGGGATATAGTGTTTAACTTCCTGACTGGCATTAAAAGCCTTCTGGAACAAATGAAAACAAAGAAAAACAGTTTATCAGATTGCCTGTCTTTCACAAAGCGGATGTTGGTTGTCGAAATGGAAATTCATTTTAGAACAAATAATGGGGAAAACAGTCAGTGCAACTTTATAGTAGCCTTTTTTTTTTAATGAAAATTCTTTCGATTCTCTAAGTGAGCTTTAGATTTTGGTCTGAGTCTAATAGGATGTTCTCTGAATAAGTCCAAGCCAAATCCCAGGAGTTTTCTAACCAATGAATCAAGGTTCAAACGAAATCACATGGCCAGTATGCATGTTTAGTATTCAGAGAAATATCTTTAAGGAATATCCAGCTACTTCCTCACTAGGCACTGAAAAAAGGATTTGTGGCCATTCTAAATTTAGTGTGGAGGAAGTTTCCAGAATAGGGTGTACCATGGATCAAAAAAGAGTAACTGACAATAGATAAGAATAGCCAGGAAAAAGAGCTTATATGCAAAGCAAAAGTCATGGTAACAGGTTTTTGGGAAATGGTTACTAGTGATGATGGAATGTTGGCATTAGGCTGGTTGGAAAGAGGTGGATGAAGAATGAAAAGAGGGAAAGGAAAAGAAATGGAAGCGGGTAAGGGAGAGAAAAGGGAGAGGAGAAGGAAAGATGTCGTTTTGGAAGGGGAAGCGTTATATTTTATGTAGAGTTGTTCATTATAGTTTGTTCAATGAGAAGAAACTTTATGGACATATTCAAGTGTTTATCTAAGTTGTTATAGTCTGCTCTTACTTATTGATTGATTTTTTGTTATTTAGCTTGCCAATTCAACAAACCTGTGGTCCAGGCTGCTACAGGGCACTCAGGACACATGAGCAAGAATCTTTGTTTTGGTCCTGAAAATCCTTGGCAACTTCCAGATTTGTTCCTTGCTTGTTACTTTTATTCTCATATGGCCCTGGTTTCTTCTACATGTTTTTATCATTTCACCAAGATATTTGATTTTCCAGTCTGCCCTACCTTCTTTTCTTCTGATTTCCCTTTAAAAAAAAAAAAGTGACTGTATTCGGTGGAGAAGGCAATGTGTCCGAGGTAGGGACGATTTTTGTTCCTCTGCCCCTAGTGGGCTGCACCAACAGTGGAAGTGACCAGAAATTTATTTTCAGCTGACTTTCAGGGTTTTTTTTTTTTTCTTTCTTTCTTTTATTCATGTGATGGGGAATGAGGACAAAATCCTGCATGCTTTTGCAGCAGTTTGTGTGGTTTGGGAGCATTTTTCGGCCTGAAAAAATATTTTTGATAGGGTTTCGGAAGCTTTAGGGGAATTCCTGGGGGCTTTGGAGCTGCAAAAAGGCAGTTGGGAATGCATATTGGCAATCGGTTTCACCTTCCCTACCTCCACTTTAGCTAGCTCCTCACTCACAGCAAAACCTCACAATTACAAGGTTGCAATGTTTGTGTTAGCCACCAGAGGGCCTGTTATCAGGCCAAGATGAATCAATTGCTTTCTGTGCTGGTTTCCAGTAAGACTATTCAAGCTCCTGTTAATTTGGATAAGGAAATTTTTGGTCTCCAGGACTCTTTAGTGGTGCTTCTTAGGACCACCAGAGTTCATAAAGAAAGACAAAAGGGAGCAAGTGGGATTCTTCTCTGAATTTTTCTCTCTCACCCCACCATGCATTATCTAAGTACACAAGGACTCATAGGTGAAGATCCTCAATTCCTTGAGATGTTTCCTTGTTCTTTTACATGGTAAGAAACATTTTTTAGTCTTGCTCAGAAGCTTGATTCTCTTCTACAAAAGTCTACGATGGACCTTAACATTCCAACAGCAGATGCTCAAAAGACTGCTCTTCTCTATGAGACACTCACTACACAAGATGGAGATGGCCTTTTTTAAACAGTGATTCCTAATCTTTGTTTAAGAACTATTTTGGACTTCAGTTCCCATAACCCCCAGTCAGCTAGGGCAATGGTTAGAGCATCTGGGACCTGAAGTCTAAGATGTGTGGAGGGCCAAAGATTGAGAATGACTGTTTGGAAGTATCAAAGTGAGAGGTACTCAGATATGACTTTGTGTAAAATCCATGAAGCTGCTAGCCTAGTTTGATGTGCTTCTACCACATCTTCATTCCTCTTGACAGCTTCTCCGTATGGATTGAGGATAACACATGTGCACAGCAATGCCTTCTTTAGAGGTCAGGATAGGTTATGAAGAATATATTCCTTAGTGGTGGACATGACTCAGTAAACTCACAAAACTCATAAGGGCAACAGTTCATTTTTCTTTAAACAAAAAGGAGGGAGGGAGGCAGGAAGGGAGTTCAATGAATCAGTAGGTCACCTTTTCCTTCCTTTCAAGATAGAAACCACAAAAGTTTTAAGCCAGCCTGGTCCTGTTCAAGGTTCCACCTTGGAATTCAAGGCATCTTTCTCTATACCTACACCTTCTGCTATACCTATATCAATAACCCTACACTGGTAAACAGCAGTTCTTGCCTCAGATGTTTTCTGTTCCAGTCTAGGAGTAGATGGCATGGAATAATAGGTCAGCCAAGACTGTCTTTGAAGGTTAGCATACAAAGCTCTATCCCACAAAACAAGTTAGTTCCCTCTCTAGCTTCCAGGGGCGGGTATTTTCTGTTTTGGGGGGGGGGTCATGCCATTATACCATCATAGCAGTGGTTTGGTCTCACTTTTATGTCAGCCTTATCACATAACATCATGGTTTGTCTGGTGCTGTTATGCTGTACAATCATTGGAAGCATGATTTTTTTTTTCCATGTTGAAAATAATCCCTTAATGACTTTTTCCCACTATGGCCATTTCTACCCTAAACTGTCATAGTGCTATTATTCCACTTTCAACATTCCTGTGGAATTCTGGGGTTTGTAGTTTACTGAGGCCAAAGAGTTCTTTAACTGAGAATTCTAAAGGCCCCTCCTTAAACTGCAAACTCCAGGATTCCATAGGATGTTGAAAGTGGAATAATAGCACTATAACGATGTAGTGCGGAAATGGCCTATGATACAATAGCCAGTTTGGGTGTGGATGTCTCATTCCACTTCATTGTGAGAATGATTGTTTAGTCAGTCTGGTGCAGGTGTGGTCTGTTCGTCCCTCCCTTGGAGATTCCCAAGGAAATCTTCGGCAGGGAAACCTCAGACTACTTCCAGTATTTGGGAAGGGCAGACAAAATTTCCAAAGAGACTAGCTATGTTTTCTGTAGTCTATGCTTTTTTTCAGATTCTTTTCCTATATAGGAAAATATAGGGAATCGCCAAGGGAGGGACAACCAGACCACACCCACACCACACCCCGTAATCAATCGTTCTTGCAGTGAAATGGATTAAGACATCAGGACTCAAACTATATATATGGTTTGCTGTTAAGGTGCTGTAACACTGCTATCCTGACTTGTTAACCATTTAAAGGCACTATTCAGATGCCTTTACTACATGGAGTATTGTCTAAAGATTTCTCCACTGCTTTTCTTAGGTACACGGACCACAGTGTTGCCACCATAGTGTTACTTTTTAATTTTTTTTTAAGGTAAGCCATTACCTTAAGTTAAAGCTATGAAATTACACCATAATAGTGTTACAGCTTAGGTGTTCATTGTACAATGCTGTTATGGCAGGTTATACTGTTTGAAAACCAATTCAGCTGTACTGGCAAGGATAGCTGATTGTTGACACTGTATATCACACCTTTGCCACATTTGTGCTGTAACACCATGATTTACATAGTTTTTTCATCTGCACTAATGCCATTATCACTAGCCCATTTGTCCTGCCCTGCGCTTCACACTTAGCTTGTCTATACGTGTGTGTGTGTGTGTGTGTGATAATGTTATTATGGCACATCATTATGGCATACCCATCATTACCCAAATCTCTCATTGTGAGAGATAGCATAGGAAAAGGTACAAGCCATCACTCTCTCCACGCCCCATTTTTGACTTCTTTCTCATGTATTAAGGACCTTTGGGTTTTGTTGTTGTTGTAGTTTAGAAAAAGCAAATTGTATTGCTAACTCATTCATTCATTCATTTCATTTATTATCTCAAACAGCCAGCAGAATTGTATTGCTAACTGTTGCCTATCTCATTGAAATAGGACGAATTTTAGTTCTGTTGAATTAGTTTAATTTAATTTTAGGTCTTATTAATTATACACATGTAAAGCTTGTTTGTGCGTGGTTTTCCTTGTTCTTTTTTCCTTTCTCCATTGTTATGAATGTTTGTATCTTCCATTAAAACTAACAAATATTAAATCTCAGAAAAAAATAGGAGCTACAGAATTGGTTCATTGTCAACAATCTTTTTCTGGGATATATTCAATATTTTCTAGTATTGCACAAAAGCAGGGGAGACTGGCATACAATCCTGGATTTAAGATGCACCAACACATTTGTAAAATACCACAGGTTTGGGATGAATGCCTTTCAGATAATCAATGTGGCACTTCACTGCAACACACTTGTAGCCTGACCACACAGATACATATTTCAATATAGGAACAGAGAGAGGCTTCTAGTTGAAGAGTATGGTCAATCCACTCCAGGCTTTAGACCAGACTTTATCCATGGTGCTGAACCTTATTTGTTAAAGTGGTTCAGCACCTTGGATTTATTTAAGGTCTGAAACAAAACCCAGCGCAGATGCGCCAAAATCCCTGATGTGGAAGTCCCTAGGTGCCCCTGTTACCATATACTTCATGGTGCAGCAAACACAGGAAGTTTCCTCATTTATCTGATTGGGAGCCACATTCTCAGCATTGAGCCTTGCCACCTAGACTGGCTTCTTCATGTGGACCAAAGTCCCCTTCCCCCACAAATCTTTCTCACAATGATAGCATAGCTCATGTTGCAGAAAGACATGTATCATTAACTGGGTTTATCTTTTGCAGAAGCCATATTAAGATTTGTTGAAAATCATATATTATCTAGAATCCTACCGATGTCAGACATCTTACAGTAAGCCTTGCCTTCTTTCAGTGGCCTTTGGATATTTAGATCGGGCACCATCCAAACCAAGTCTGGGTAGCAACATTGCTACTCAATGGGATAATTATATTGTCTTGGAACAGTCTAAGGAAATAACTAACCATTCTTAATTAAATTAATTTTGGGGGGTTTCTTTTAAAAAGCCCTGCCATTTCAGGAGAAAATACTTCAAAGCCAGGATTCTACACCAGTATTTTAAAGGGCAGGCTTCAATTCCGTGATTAATTATTTTGGGGCAAGGACACAGACTGCTCAAGAGTATCTTCATTTTGAAATTTCTTTAGATGGGCTGCTTTAGCTGCTCATGAACATATATTTTATAGATCCCAACTTCAAGAAAAAAATTACAGAAGAATTCTGTCACTTTTCTTGAGCCATCTTTTCTACTCAAAGCAAATGTTTTGCTTAACACTCTCAATCTTCTGCTCTCACCACTCATAAGACAGTCCTTTAGTCCAAATCTACTGACATCTTGGGTGTAACAGGGCTGTCAAAATTTGCATAAAATGGATAGTGACAGGATTCACATTTGCTTTCCATTTCTTTTCACTCCTCTACCAGGGGAACAAAGATTTCAAACCTTAATACAACCTTAATACAGCCGTAATAATGTTATCTCTCACAATGAGAGATTTGGGTAATGATGGGTATGCCATAATACAACCTTAATACAGCCTTAATATAAGGGTATATATCACATAAATTTGCTGCTTGTACCTGTCAAAAGTTACCAAAATGTGTCATGTGACAGTGAACTTTGCTAGAGGAGTAGCTACATCATCGGTTTTCAGTACTAACAAACCCTTATCAGATCTTTGTCAATCAGCTACTTGATCCTCTTCAAATACTTGGTCATATGCTCCTAGCTTTGTACTGAAGAACAGAGGATTAATCTTATTATGAATGTGTTCCTGCACATCAACCTCGAAATGACCAGTGGATGATTTCTCAATAGCCTGGACAGGATATAGCTGGATCTTCCTTGGAGGCTCTAAATATTAGGGGTGTGCACACCAGTAATAAGATCCAATTTGAACTTGAATTGGGCAATTCAGAAAACAGTTTGATTTGACTTGGACATCTTCAGAGACTGCTCAGTTTGACCTGGATCTAAATCTGAATCTCATCTTGGAAATCCAAATCTCCCTACCTCTATTTAACTATAATAAATAATGGCTATAACCTGGAAGGAGGGGGTCAGACTTGCATGGAATTAATCAGCACACAAGCCCACTAGGAGGAGATTACCCTGCTAAATTTTAAACGTACAGGTGTGGAGGGGTTGTATGCTACAACCTTTTTATTAACAATAATATTTCTTGGAAGAATTGGGTAAAATTTGCAGGGACAGTTGCTCCTGCTGAAGGGATTTAATTTAAGTGGAGTTGCTTCCCTTTGCCATTTCCACAGGTACCAGGACAATGTTTATAGATATGGCATATGTCAGAAAGATGTCCGTAGACAAAAAACCTCTGAAATTTCAGAAGGAGAAGTGAAAGGGTTAGGGAGTTGTGATGAATGAAAAGCAGTTTAAGATTCTCTTTTCTTTCTTCTTTTTTTCTCCTCTGCTTCAGCCAGGCTTTCACTGTGATTAGAAGCTAGAGCTACCAGTTACAAATTTACACCTGCTCATCTCTCTTTTTCCCCATCCTGATATTTTCTTTATAGAGAGAAATTGAAGAAGAATGCATCACTTTTTAGAAATGTGCCTCCTGGATCTCTTGGCCCCTTTAAGGCCAAGTGTTCTTATAAAGCATTCTGGAGATCTCCTACCCAGATCTCCTACCCTACACCAACCCAGAAGGAACGCTTACAGTCTGTTTTCAACGTTCCATTCTGGCAGAAAATCTAGCTGGCACATCTCACTGTTGAAGACTGAGGACTTTATTCACATTCCTTCTGGCTCCCATAAAGCCTTTTCTATCCAAACCTTAAAGCCATCACAGAAATCAATTTGTAACCCTGTTAGGTTTGTGTTTGTATCCCAAAATCTGATATATAGTGGTAGCAGAGTAAATGAAAAACCTGAAAATAAAAATGTAGTGTTTCCCCTTCCCCTTATTAATTTTTTAAAAGTAGAGTCTTGTTTTTAAAGAATACTTTGCTTTCACTGTGACATTTAAAAAGTGACAACTGGAAGGGGCAAGAGAAGATTAAGTGGCTAGGAATTGATTTAGAAGATTATTCTAATTCTGGTGGTGTTCATCCCAAACATTAGTTTACTGTGAACTTATTTTGCTGTTCCTGAAATAAACACTTGTAGCTGAACCTGTACAATAATCACAAATAATTCTTCAGCTCTTAAAGGAGTTGAAGAACCTATCCAAATACCCACATTCACTCAGACACATTCCAGCTACACAGATCTCTTAGCACAGAAAGACAATGACAGTCTCATATTAATATAACTGACATCCAAAATGTATGGCACTGAATTCAAAGTCAGATGGTACACAGGAGCAAAAGGCTTCACTTTTGGCCTCCCCGCAGGCACATTTGCAGGCTTTTGTAAGACTGAATCACACACAATACACATGTTCTTACAAAAGCAAAGAAAGTCCAAAGAGAAAGTTGGCATGACTAAAGGCGCATTTCTTATCCAACTTCCCTAATCTTAGTTCCGTTATAAAGGAAACTTTCTCACATGAAAAAAAACACACAAATGGGTATTGCCGGATCAAATTCCAGCAACCTAATGCGTCATACTGACAGTCTGCAGCTGACTATTTACTGAAATTCAGCTGACCGGATACCCATATATGCTCTTTCCAGGGCCCAAAAATGTCTAGTGAGTTAATGTAACCATTCCCTCCCCTACAAACTACATGCTTTGTATAGCATACACCACAACATTTCTGTTTACGAGATCAGTCCTTATGGTTGGAATCTCTCCCTCTTGGACTAATTTCTCTCATTTTTATGGTAAGAGCCGACAAGAAACAGACAATAGTTTTAAACACAGTTGAAAGTCATTGACAGAAATATTGATATTTAGGGGTACACAAGACACACATCTTTCATTCTAGTGTTGTCTGTGGCAAAACAGGGCATTTGGTTTTTAAAATCACTACAAACCCTCCAAAACTCATTTTCCACTAGTCTGGTTCTCATTGTACTCATAAACCTGTTTCTGAACTGTTACATTTACTCATTGTGCAGTGTGACTGTGTGCTCTTCTGTATCAAAATTCTCTTTAAAAGAATCCTAACATGTCAGAGAAATCACTGAGCTACACAGCGTTTTTCTCTGACATAATACTTTTCTGTATGTAAGAGACTGTAAGGTGGTAAGTTCATTTGCATGAACCTTCGCTTACTCTTTCATGCAATAAAGCTCACATATTGATTTTTCATCTCACAAAAAATAGTCCAGAATGCAAGCAACATAGTTAATGATGTCCTCTCATGGTATATTCACAACACGGGGGGGGGGGTATTGCATTTCTAGCTATATGAGAGAGGCTAATATTGATATATGCATGTATCTCTGTCTTATTAAACTTTTTGTAATTAATAGCTAAAAGAGGGGAAATCCCCTTTTCCCTGAAACTGGTATTTGCTCAAGAAGGAAAAAAGAAATGTGTACATAGAGCAGGTTGGGAAATACTATGAAGCTTAACTATCTTGCTCCTTCCTCCCTCCTCACAGCTCCTCACAGCTTCTGTTTGAAATATTTCAGAAAGACAATGGATTGAAGCAATATATAACCAACAAAGAGCTCGATTGGTTATTAACAGAGATAGAACTAAGCAGACTGAATTGAACAGAGGAACAAGACAGGGATGTCCTCTGTCCCCTTTGTTATTCATATTGACAATGGAGATATTAAATAACAACATAAGAGAAGAGAATGCTATAAGAGGAGTCCAAATCAAGAATTATCAATACAAACTTAAAGCATCTGCTGATGATTTGATTCTGTTTCTTGAAGATCCTAAGAGAAGCATACAAAATCTTATTGGAATAATACAAGAATACGGAGAATTTTCGGGATTCAAGGTAAATAAAGAAAAAACAGCTTTGTTAATGAAAAAGATGACAGACAAGGAGGAGAACGAATTAGTACTTGCAACTGGATTTCATAAAGTACAAAAAGCAAAATATCTAGGTGTCTGGATAGCAAAAAAGGAATAATGAGCTTCTTTCAAAATAACTACGAGAAAAAATGGAAAGAGATAATTAAAGACTTGGAAAGGTGGACTTCCATGGAATTGTCTATGTTGGGGAGAATAGCGACTATTAAAATTAATGTTCTTCCAAAGATGAATTTTTTGTTTCAGAATCTCCCCATAATAACAAACAGTAAACCTTTTATACAGTGGAAAAAAGACTTGACCGAATTTATATGGCAAGGGAAAAAACCAAGAATTAAATGGAACATTATGACAGACCAAATACTACGGGGAGGAATGGGAGTACCGGATTTTCAATTATATTACGAAGCTGCGGCATTCATATGGCTAAAAGACTGGATTGACTTACAAGATACAAGAATGCTTGCACTGGAGGGAGCAGACCTGAGGATGGGATGGCATGCCTATATGTTTTATGACAAAGCAAAAATTGACAAAGATTTTTCGCATCACTATATCAGAAAATCGCTTCTGAAGATATGGAATAAATATAAGAGTAAAAACATAAGGCAGCTACCCATGTGGGTATCCCCCCAAGAAGCTTTCTTTGGAAGATGGAAGGCAACAGAGAAATGGCTGAGATATGACGATATATTAGAGAAAACAATAACAAATGCTTATAAGATCAAATCAAGAGAAAAATTGGAACAGGAAGGACTACCATTAAGTTGGTTTCCGTACAGGTGGCTAAATGAGAGATTCCAGATGGACTTGAAAACCTATGGAATAGAATCCAAGGAAAGGACAGGAGTGATTAAACGGATCTTTGACAATCCACTGCATCTGTTAGCCCATATATATCAAGAAATATTAACACAGGAGAGACAGGAGGAGACTGTGAAATCTGCAATGATTTTGTGGGCACAGAATATTGGGCATTCAATTCAATTAGATGAATGGGAACAGAGCTGGAAAAGGACACAAAAACTTACAATGGCTCAGAATCTCAAAGAGAACTATTTTAAAATGTTTCATAGATGATACATGACATCAGAAAAGTTAAAAAAGATTTACAATAACAGGTACGGGAATGTGTTGGAAATGTCAGAAAGAGGTGGGAACAATATTTCATATGTGGTGGTCATGTCCCAAGGCAAAGAAATATTGGAGTGAAATACATAAAAAGATGTGTGAAATATTGAAGGTTCAATTTGTAAAAAAAACCTGAATTTTATTTGTTAAACATGACAAATGTTCTTGAGAATACTAATATTAAGAGGCATTGGAGATTAATATTGTACATGATAACGGCAGCGCAAACTGAATATGCCAAATTGTGGAAGTCTCAGCAAATACCCACAATTGAACAATGGTGGGGGGCATTTATTGAGAATAGAAATGCGGATATTGTTTCACAAAGATTAAAGGGGAAATCGGACGATCAGATAAAAGCAGAATGGCAAATTGTAATGGATAATTGCTGGGAACTGCCAAGTGAAAATGTCTGAATTATGGTAAATTAAAGAGGAATAACTGTAACATAATAGGAGTTGATGAGAGAAATGCAAGATCTAACACGTAAGATGAACATGGAATTGTGAGGCATAATTTTTTATATGTGAGTAGATATCTAGAAAATGAAAACTAGATCAGAGTGGAAGAACAAAAACATTACATGTAAAAGTACAATTTGAGATGACGTTTTTTTATTTGTGAAACTTAATAAAATTATTTTAAAAAAAAAAGAAATATTTCAGAAAGACAGACATGTTTTCGTGCATCTCTATTCTAGTTTAGTTCTTGGCCCTCACACATACTTCAGGCTTAGCAATACTGACTTACTATTTACAACACACTCCTACACTTGTTATTTGCCATCAAGTCAGCTTTGCCTTATAGCTCTGCTCGGGCCTTGCAAACTCAGTGTTGTGATTTTCTTGATTGGCTCAATCAACCTGAAGTGCAGTCTTCTTCTTTTCCTATATGAAGTACTATATTTTCCAGTAAGTCACATTGTCTCATGGTATGTCCAAAATATGACAGCTTCAGTTTAGTCATCCTCTATGCATCTACTCAGAAATTAGTTCCACGGGTAAAATCACACCATTGATACAGGCACTGAATGAGTCAGAACAGGATCCAGCTTAACTGAGTCTTTGTCTTCCACTTCATACTTTGTCATGTGTTGGCCATTTTTCTGGGACATTTCTGCTAACAGAGTGAATAGTGTACTATTTCCCTCGTGTATCAGGGGAGTTATGTTGGTGTATCTGTCAGGGTGGTAGGATGTGCTGTGTTGTAACCCCCCCCCCGGTCCTTCAGGAAGCAGATCTTGAGGATAGGGTCCTCAGTCCTTTGACCTTGTATCAAACAGGATTAGCTACAAATGAATTCAGTAACTTCCTAGTCAGATGTAGGCGCAATTAATTCACTTGAAAGCGCAATTATTCATGTGACTGTGCTATGTGAGGAGAAAAATTTGTGTTGAAAAACATGGCCTGAGGCAGGCTTTGTTGCAGATGTGGATTTTTAATTTACAACAAGTTGTTTTCTGTCCCCTTGCCTTTAACCTCAGCTGGGACTGTCCCTGGCAAAATCATTAGAAAAACAGGAAGTGGGCCGTCAGAATGCTTGGAAGGAATACGTGGAAATAATCAGGCAGCTGTGTTGATTTTTACTGAATTAAATGTCATTTTTGGACTGGAGGCTATGCAAAATTTGAGAGGGTTTTTTATCCCATATAACATGACTCATGAAGCTTACTGATTTTAATTTAGTCACTTGTGACAAAAGTGTTTGTTTGTTGAAGTGTCTCTCAACTTTTGATAGTACCCATGCCTTTTTTTTCCCTGTGTTGGAAAAGATTCTGTAACATGGAGGAGCCTCTTTCCTGCCAAGTTACACAAAGTTGTTAATGTCATGAGAAGGGCAGTGATTTCAGAAAAAAAATCCAGTCTGACATTGTTAGCAACAGCTGCTAAAATGTGTTTATGTCTCTGTTTTCCCCTAAAGTTCTTAGTTGGTTTTAAATCCCCAAATTGAGTTGTTTTGGAGTTAATGGCGCTTCTTGTATAACATTTGAATATAACAATTAGACATCTCTGATTTTCTGTCACTCTGTTTTGACTTCTAAATGCCATGGAATATGAATCTGAGCAACAAAACATGCACACACACATATGCAAGGAAAATACACAGGCACTTTCTAAATGCACAGGTATGTTGCAGCAGTGCATAGCAAGTACACACATTTACTCACACACCACAGTGGTACATTAAGCTCTGTAATAGAGCATTGGGAATATTATATGTGGCAATAACATTCAGAGAATACTGGTCTTGGATAGCTTCAAGATTCTTCTGGATCAATTTCTACTGGGCCATTAATAGGCCTGTTAACTGTTACAATCACTTGTTACCCTGACTTCTGGGGGATGCCTTGATTTGCTCCAAGTTATAAAGGTTGGGGAAATTAGCAGAGCACTGGTGTTAGCAAAACGAGGGGCAGGGTAACCCAGCAGGATCTTTTACCCAACTTTTACGGGGCCAGGCCAAGCCAAAAAGCCAGACAAACGTATCTAATAAATGGATTTTATTGAATGAAAATGTTCTCATGCACCAACTCACTCACTCACTCATGCACACAAGGCCTATTTAGAAGGAAAAGAGGTGAAAAATCGATAGGGGATATAACAAAAGGAATGTAGAGACAGTGATACTGCACCTATCCTGAAGTCTTCGGTCCAGGAAGCGGAGAGACGAAGGAGCTCAGCAGAAAGATGATTGAGGGGAATCACTCAACTAACAGAGTGCCGGTCTGCTGGCATGGTGGGGAGTTCTCTGAAGAGACCCTCAAAAACTAGAACTACTCATAGGGCGGAACGTACCTCGAGGGCAGACCCTCTCCCAGGAAGAACAATGGCCAAAACAAAGGAAGGAATGCCATACAATGGCAAGTGGGTTGCAATCAAGTCGGGTTGCAATCAAGTAGTCAAGTTGCAGTCAAGCAGGGTTTTTCCAGAGTCGAAGTTCCTCAACCTGGGGAAAACACGCTAATCCCCTCAAGTTGGCTATTCTTGGCTAAGGACCCTCTATTTATGTGGATGTGTATAGCCTGAGGTCTCTTTGGGCTACGTGACTGGGGATTCTTCTGGTCTTGACCTGTTTTCAGTTGTTTGACCTCTTTGCCTACATGCCCATTTGGGCAACCTCTCTGGCATGGTGGGCATATTTGATATCAAATTTATAGTCCCCCGGATCGGGTATGCCAGTGGGATAACATACCCCTACTTAGTCACTGAAGAAGATACCACTAGATCAGGTAAGACATTGCCAACTAATGAAATCCCACTTGTGGAGCCCAGGCATGACCTGGAGATAAGACCAAATTCATATCCAGAGTATTTGTCCTCATGTCTTCAGCAATGTGCACCAAGATTAATCAACTGGGAACAGCCATTACCTAAATACAAATAGCTTCATATATTTAAAGTGGATCAAATATCAGTAAACAAAATTTTATAGCAATTTAAAAATAAGTAACCTGTCAGTTATTCCAGCACATTCATAATCCTTGGCCAGAACACTGGAAGCAGAAGTTGATTTACTGCTTAGTAATGGGTTAGAAAGTTGCCTGCTTGCTTTTTGTCATATTGTTAACTGCCATCAAGTCAGCTTATGGTGACACTATAAGTGAGAGATCTCCAAGACAGCTAGTTATTAACACCCCTGCTAAAGTCTTACATACTCAGGGCTGTGGCTTGTTTCTAAGAATTTCACAAGTAAAAGCACTAGAGACTTTTTTTTCAATGGAAGTTAAAAATCAAAGGAAGGAACCCTTGTGGCTGTGGAAGGCCCTGCAGGTTGATGTAGATCCCATAGCAAGAAATGGAGGCTAGAATTAGTTCTATCACAAATCTTTTACCAAAAATTGGCATTAACAGTTTCTCGTGTGCCAAAATTATGGCTAAAGTGTGTATCTCACATGTTTTGGAGATGCAAGCTCTTCTTCCCTCACATGTCTTCCAGTTGTTAAGCACGTTGCATAAACAAAGTTGCATAAAATGCCAGAGCATTAACTCTAAAGAAACAGAATTGCTTCTGCCAGGGAAGACACAAACCATGTTAACAATGAACTTGTTCTGTTGAACCTGATGCAGTGAGCTACACTTCACAAAAGCTGATGCCAAATAAAATTTCTTGGTCTATAAGATGCCACAATTTATTTAATGAACTAGAGAAAATTGATAGGAAAACTAAATTTGGAAGGCAATTTGAATAGTATCCAAAGAGCACTTTTTGACTGAACTTTCATCACTAAAGATAAAAAAGGTTAAAAAGAGTGTGGGGGTATGAAAAAGCTCAACAAATTAGGAACAAGGGCATGTGCAATCTTGCTACAGAGACTAACCATGGAGGTGGTTGTCAGAGACTGGAGATAGCAATGGCATTTCTCCCCACCTCTCTCCTATTCCCCAATGAGCGTTCAAGTTTGTTTGGGGAAGAACATCCCCAATCTTGCTTGCGTTGTTAACAGGAAATGCAAACAGGAAATTCAGCTAGCTGTTATTTCAAATTTCAGATGTTGATCGTGTATCATTTCAGATCCCAGTGGAAAGGAGAGAGGAAATCTTGCTGTTATCTCTAGTTCAAGACTGGAGGTAATAGTGGCTTTCCCTCACTTGCTGCTTACCTTCCCAATTAAAAAGGGAGATGCACATAGTGACCGGAGCTTGGGAAGAAAGAGAGCTTTAGAGGAAGGAGAGGGTTTCCCTTAGGTCTTTCATGAGCCAAATAGGGCCCCTTTACGGGCTGAATTTGGCTTATTAGTGGGAGTTTCCCTCCAGTTGTGTTTAGCAAAAATGAAAGAAATGGTCCTTGTTTTCCTTTGAATAGAAAAACATTTGATACCCATGGCTGCCCAGGTGTTCCACTCCTCCATGAGGCTGCACTAATTATCTGAAAGGTGTCCTGTGGTATTTTACCCATACACCTGGGAGAGAGGATGATGCACCACTGAACTTAACAGGCCTTATTTCCAAGCTAACATGTATGGATTGTGTTGTCAGTTCCTGTGATTAATCGTGCTGCTACTACCTTGCTTTCCTTTGCATATTTCTCCAGGGTGTTTTCAATCCCTAGTTGTTTGAAATGACTAAATGATTTGAAAGGGATTAGTTTTTCCTACTGCCACTAAACTCTCTCTGCTTGGACTAGTATAAAGAAGGATAGCTGAAATTATTTGTATAGAAATGAAAACTACATTTCTGTTTTTGGAAACTATATGACTCATTTTTATGACCCTTCACTGTCATTTTTCTCTTTATTGTCTCTTCAAGCCGGTTTGATGGATGCCAGTTTTGCATATTCCTCTCCCTTCTTGTATATACAAGCCCTTCAAATTCTAACACTGCTTTTGCATATAAAATAGAGGTCACATTGACAATAAATCAACCCACAGCAATGCACACTTTGGTCTAGATGAAACTCCAGGGCCTCACAAGTGTGGCAGGAACTATATTGTAACGAACATTTTATAAAGCTAAATGATAGGGGAAAATGCTGAGTCTAGACTTACATCTACAAAAGGACCTGGCAAAGATTTATATTCTGATCAAATGAACCCTCTTCTTCGTCCTCAGAGCTGTACAACATATGACCCACCCAGCCAGGACCAGCCATTCGTCATGTATTGTGGCTTGCCAGATACTTAACCGCACAGTGAGGTAGCTGTCTCAAGCACCAACAAAATCAGAGTAAAACAGCAGAGAATTATTAGTTATTTAGCGTATTATTGTACTTTTGTTACCAGGATGGGCAGAGTTGTTTGTGGAAATTCTGCCTCAAGGGAGGGGAATTAAGGCAGCTGTCGTTAGGTACTATGTATTATGACTTGGCTTTAACAAAGTTAGAAAAAATGTCTTGAGCCATACCCAACAAACTCCTTGCTGTAGCAGGGCTGGAGTCACAGCAAAAACAGGTTTATCAAGGCCTCAGGGACCGTTGTGTGTGCCTGATATACACCTATGTATTATCCTATGCAGAGTAGCCTTTTGTGGAATGCCTGGAACACTGAAAGTTGGTTTGGTTCGGGTTTTTTTAACTTTGAGGAGCTCAACAGAAGACTGAATGGTTCAATTTGCGGAGATATGGGAAGAGGAGACTCTGATAAGAACTTCTGAGGAAACAAAAATCAGACAGAAGTCAAAGAAACTGGGGATTATAGAGTGTGGTAGGCAGGAGAGACCATCAAATTGTGAGAGAGAAAACAACCAGTGTCTTCCACTGTCACACAGCATTATCAAGGAGGAACTGTTGCAGTAGCATATACAGTCAGCCTTCCTCATTTGCGGGTTTCACTTTTTCTGATTTGATTATTCATGGATTATTTGCTGTCACCTCTCCTGCCTCCCTGTGCCATTCTTAATGAGGACTGCAAGCAGCATGAGACTGAGAAACTGCGAATGAGGCTTGTAAGTGCCTATTAAAAATGGTGTGGGGCAGCAGCAGAGGTGGCAGTAAGCCCCACCCGCCACCCACTTCTGCCTTGTGAAGGAACCCTGACGCCTCAAAGGAATCCATGGTGGGATGAATATGATGATCATGCTGTTTTGTGTGTTAAATATGGTTTGGGAGGGCCTAGAGTTATTCATGGTTTTTCTACTTTCATGGAGGTCCTGTGCACCTAATCCTAGTGAATGTGGAGAGATTGTATAACAAAGCTTAAAGCCTATACCTGCCCCCCGCTCCAACATTTGACTGATGAAGACCAGGATTTGTGTGGCCAAGCAACATCAGAGTATGGTCAAGATGGCATAATGTATTAATGAGGAAAAGCATAGAGGTTAGGAAAAGCTATAGCAGTTTGCTTTTGCCTGAGCCTGTTGGGAAGGACAAGACTTTGCCCTCTTCCCTCCTCTTCTTTCTGCTGAGTTAATTGAGTGCAAATGATTTCTGCACTTTGAAAACAATTTGTAGCAATTGAAGTAAGCTGAGGATGAAAAGGGAAAGTAGAGGGAAGAGAGGGAAACAAGGACATTTTAAAAACAGCTGAAAAAGTGAGTCAAAAGAGGTTTAATTGAGACTGTCCCTGCCCTGTGCCAAACAAGTAAGATTTTCAGTGCCATGTCCATCTCTATGAAATTTTCTTCATCAAAATAAGGAGCTGTGGATAATATTGTTGGTGATTTCAACTAGCAAATTCAGAAAACATGGCTTGAAGGTGGCTTGTCTTAAACTAACCATAATTAACGTTCCCCACAGTTTGTTAATCCAGGCGGCATTACAAATATTAATTGAGCGAAAGTGAAGATGAAGCATCTCAAACTCCTCCTAGTCCACACAAGAAGGTGAGGGAAAGTATAGAAGCCTGAGGCCTTCCTGATGTTCATTCCCACTCGAGCACATTGTAGCAAACCATCTTTTGGCATTATGTATGAATGTGGCCAGTAGTGGCATGTTGTGTTAAAGCACACTCAATGTAGCTTTAGCACAAGGATGAGGAAGGAGTGGCCCATGGATGAGGCCCCAAGTTCCAAAGGCAATCTCCTGAAGCACTCTCCAGTCTTCCCATTTGAAAAAATGTTCAATTTCAACCAATACGTTGCCTGAAAACTGGGCCAAAAAGTGCCAAAAATATCATGCAAACATGGCAGCACCCTAACCCACCAACACCTCACTCAAAGCCCCAAGTTCAGCCAAAAATGGCAACCAGAAGTGAAATGGCATTATTGATATGCCACTGCAGCCCTATAGTGCTATGCATTATAAGGGGTTGTTCACAAGGGAAGTGAGGTTATACCTACATATTAAAACCTTGCAATTCTCAATGAGAAAACAAACTTCATTGAAAACAGTGGGATGGATGTCTGAGTAAACAAACCATATGATTAAGGTGTGGGTGTATAATTTTCTGCCTATTCTTAGCACAGCAATTTTAACAGCAACCACCACACAGAGATCAAAGAATCCTGGAATCTTCTATTCTACCATATTGATGAAATGTGAAGTTGACTTTGATTAAAACAGAATTATAACTAGAAACAGAATTAAAAATAGAAAAATAAAAATAGATATGAGATAACCCGTTGAGTAAGAAACCCTTGGGGTAGAAATTTTATATATTTTATGAGTAGTTTATTTTCTGTTTGTCATACAATGCTTCTTTTCAGCCAGGAAAGTAGTAAGATACCATTAAAGTTATTTCTGACATTAAATGAGGAATATAATGAAATACCAGTAAGGACAGAATTCCACATCACCTGGTAGTCAGCATATATTTAGATTATTCAAAGGATATTAAGTATAAAAGAAAACCACAGAACCACAATTTGGCAGCCAATTCATTTTGGTTCTACTTGCACTATCTTGCAGAGCTAAGAGGATTAAAAGCAACATTTTCAATTTTCTGGTTTGTTTAGTGGATGAGAATGAGAATTCTTCTCCAATATAAGCAAGATTGTTTCGATGACTGAGCTGCTTCCAATAGTGAAACCAGGCAGTAGGTTCTGCCACCTTTCCCATGCAAACCACCACTCCAGAATCCCCTGAACTAGCTATAGTGGACTGACAAAAGCCTTTGGAGCAGATTTGAAATGATGCAAAGGTCCAAGGGGAGGAGAGAAAACAAGTCCAGCTGTACTAACTGTTACCCTGTGTACTGGGGGTCCCGGGAGGGACACCAAAATGTGCTCAACTAAAGGTAGGGAAAATTAGCTCAGAGCACAGCTTAGCATTACGAGAGGCAGGGTAACGTAGCGAGATCTTGAACCCTATGTCTACAGGGTCGGGTCGAGTCAAGGAGCACACAGAAGTTGAAGCAATAAATGACGTTTTATTAAAAACAAGCAAAACAGTGTATGTGACACACTCACACAAGATAACTAAAGAAATAAAGGTTGGAGTGGTATAGAGGGATTTTTAGAGGAGTTGCTGGTTTGGGTGATACTTCACCTGTCCTGAAGCCTGGAAAAATAGAGAGCGAGGCTGGGGTGTGATGTAGCTCAGCACGTGGAGCTGAGGGGAGGCTCGCCAAGCAAAGTGGCAGCGAGGCAGGATGAAACTCGGGAGCAATCCGAGGAAGGTCTCAGAATCAAGGGTTTTTATAAGGAGAATGTGACTGCAGGCTATGCCGTACTTGGGGAAAACAATAGATTTGGAGTTGGAGACAAAGCCTCCAAAAGGTCAGAATCTGAATGATTGAGTTATCGTAGAGGTTCTCAATAGAGTAGCCAGTATGCAAATACAGAGTACTTGGGTATTGCATAGTTTACCCATCAAGCTGCCATCGCGGGGCAGAGGATCTTTTGTAGGTTGTGTGCATACCTAATTAGAGTACTTGCCTGGAGGTCTCCTAAAGCAGCGAGTCAGCTATTTTCTGGCCTGCCTGTATTGTCTAGGAATATTACGGCGATTAACGGCCGAGCTTGGTGGCGTGCTTGTCCGGTGGCCTCGCAAGCACGTGGAAGGGAATAGATAAGTGAAGCCGAATTATGATATCAAGAGGATATCTTTTAATATCCCCAAAGTTCGGACTAGCCAGGGCAGTAACATAACGAATAAAGATCTTGTTGAATTTACGCCAATGTTTCTGCATCACAGCATACCCAAATCGCACAAATCAGGAAGGCAGACTCATAACACGTCATGACAATATTAGGGATTTTAAGATTAGTAAAACTGAATATTTCAATATTCCTGTAGTTGAAGGGCACAACTAAGGAGTCTGAAATCAATGGAAGAAATAATAATTCATGTAGTGAAGTATCTCCAGTATGTACAGTACTGATATATATAGAATATAGTAGTGTCACTGGCTTTAAAGGTGCTGGATATATTATGGTATTATTGTTGTTTTGTAGAGAAAAGATTATGAATCAGCCGTATTTTTTAAAAAAGCAGTAACATAAAATACAGCATCGTGATACAGTGTATAGCATTCTGTACTTTGTTTGCTGGGATCTTCTTCAGTTCAAGAGTCTTCCCATAAATTACCATAGAAGATAAAAGGGAGGCTTAAAGGTTTTTCATTATTTATACATCCAAGAATAGGAAACTAGATATTATAAATATTGTCTTGATACTTTCTTGCTACCCTTAACTGTTTGACATGAAATCCAGTGGTTGTTCATGCATTTTGAGGGTAGTGGGGCCAAAAGAAGGGCTGCAAAATGGTGGACAGAACCAAGTGTGACAAGTCAACCAGAAGCAAACGTGAATATTTAAATGATTGCACAAGTATGCATACACTGATAAAGATATTGATACTCAATATAAAAATCCACAAAGTCCAGAAAAATGGAATTTGTAGGAAAGAATGGGGAAAGGGAAACAGAAGATGGAGAAAATAAGTCCATAAAGGGAGATTGGAGGAAGCACATGATACAGAGAAAGCAATTCGCCCAGCAATGGGGATTCAGTGATTCATATGGATTCTCTACTCCTTGTCCATGTTTGGCAATTTCTAGTTCACCAGTACCACACACCTTCAAAAGAAGAGTATATTTTTATTGTTGTAAACCTTTGCTGTCACCCAACTATAAGAACAGTTAACCTATTCTTTGTTGTTGTTGTTGAATTATATTTCCTGCTTATGAAACATTTCTCTTCCAAATTGATTTACTACCATACAATGCCTGTCTCCCTATATGGCATCCAAAGCAGCTCACAATTTGAGTGAAAACAAAATACGGTTAAAATAATGAATAAAATTTTTAAAAATTAAAAAAAATTAAACAGTCAGATTAAAACATTTTTAAAAATAGATTTTACAAGACAGTTAATATATAACAATGATGACAAGACACAAATACAATACACTGCAATTCTTCCGCATTGGATTACATTCAAAGGCCTAGGTGAACAGAAAAGGTCTTCATCTGCTGGTGGAAACAGAGCAAGGAGGGCAGAAACCTAGATTCTCATGGTGTGGAATTCCCAGTCTGGGAACAGCTCTCTCCCTGGTCCTCACCAGACATTCCATTTCCAACAGCCTGAGAAGCACTGACCTTGATTATTTTCTTGACCCTTGAACTGGACTTGGGTCTAGACTATCTGATGAGGGGAACTGGCATTTCCCCCCAATGTGCCAGGGACCAATACCATGTTTGTGCCCACTGAACACAACAGTTTCTTTCTTTCCTAGAAATTCTTCATAGATAAGCAGCCAATGGCTCAGGGATCAGCACTGGCCCAGAGACCACCACTTTGAGCAGCATTGATCTAGGTTCTTTCTCTGAAATTTTAAGAATGGCGTATGTTGGTAGATGATCTAATAGTACTCAATGTAATAACTGTATGCAAAGAGATCTTGTAGCACCTTTGAAATTAACTGAGAGAGAGAAGCTGGTAGCATAAGTTTTTGTAGACTTAAGCCTGTTACTGCCCTGGCTAGTCCGAGCTTTGGGGATATTAAAAGATATCCTCTTGATATCGCAATTCGGCTTCACTTCCTTATTCCTTTCCACGTGCTTGCGAGGCCACCAGACAAGCACGTAAACAAGCTCGGCCGTTAATTGCCGTAATATTCAAACTACAATACAGGCAGGCCAGAAATAGCTGACTCACTGCTTTAGGAGACCTCCAGGCAAGTACTCTAATTAAGTAAGCACGCTACTTACCAAAGAGCCTCTGCCCTGCGATGGCAGCTTGATGGGTAAACTATGCAATATCCAAGTACTCTGCGTTTGCATACTGGCTACTCTACTGAGAACTGCTACGATAACTCAATCATTCAGATTCTGACCTTTCGGAGGCTTTGTCTCCAACTCCAAATCTATTGTTTTCCCCAAGTACGGCATAGCCTGCAGTCACAATTCTCCTTATAAAAACCCTTGATTCCAAGACCTTCCTCGGAACGCTCCCGAGTTTCATCCCACCTTGCTGCCGCTTTGCTTGGCGAGCCTCCCCTCAGCTCCACGTGCTGAGCTACATCGCACCCCAGCTTCGCTCTCTATTTTTCCTGGGCTTCAGGACAGGTGAAGTATCACCCAAACCAGCAATTCCTCTAAAAATCCCTCTATACCACTCCAATCTTTATTTTCTTTAATCTTGTATGAGTGTGTCGCATACACTGTTTTGCTTGTATTTAATAAACATCATTTATTATTTCAACTTCGGTGTTCTCCTTGACTCAACCTGACCCCATAGACATAGGGTTCAAGATCTCACTAAGTTACCCTGCCTCTCGTAACGCTAAGCAGTGCTCTGAGCTAATTTTCCCCAATTTTAGTTGAGCACACTTTGGTGTCCCTCCCGGGACCCCCAGTTCACAGGGTAACAAGCCTACTTCATCAGATGCATGGTAGAAATGCAAAACTTGTAGGTATGATGAGATGGCAAGATTCAGTTTTAAACATGGTCCTTGGGGGATAAAGGTAGGAGGAAATCCAAAGTGAGTAGATAACCATATAAATGATGAAGATGGTATTGGTGTGTAGTGTGATGCTGGCTGGGATGCAGAAAGGAGATATGATAAACTGGCCAAGAAAGCCCTCAAGGAGTCTGGAGTGTTAACTAGTGTTATAATATGTGTAGTGTGCCACAAAAACAAGTGTAACATCTGCTTTTTTGTAAACAGAATCAACAATCATTTGATGAGAATGAGAATCATGATATTTAGAAGGCACAGTATCTTTTCACCTTGATGTTTATCTTTCAGTGGATCTATTAAACCACATCATGATTTCCTTTAGTTTGTTCGTCCCTTTCTTACTTCCAACTTTCAATGCCCAGTGCTTTTAATCCTTTCTTATTTCTGTCTCAAAAAGACTCACTCACCATATTAAAATTAACCTCCAGTGATAAGAACCAAAAGAATCAAAGGATTTCATAGATTTTTATGTAAAAGATCTGTGTTGAACATTTCAACTCAAAAAAAATATTTTCTTCTATTGAAAACCCTTTTGCAAATGTTTACTGTAATTTTCAAACTGTTCATTTTAAAATCATGTATAGCTGACTGGAACTTAAAGGAGTCCTCTGGGGTTTTGTCATGTCATTAGGGACTATCCAAGGTCATTTGGTGGAGTGACAGAACATAACACAACTAGACTGAAGGACAGGGAATTGGAAAGTCAGAGTGATCAGCACTGAACAGTAAAAGTTGTTGTTGCTATTGTTGTTATGTGTCTTCAAGTTGGTTCTAACTTGTGGAGACCTGAACATAAGATTTTCAAGGCAAAATTTATTCAGAGGAGGTTTTCCACTGCCTTCTTCTAAGGCCCTATTCGCACCTTACCTGGTGCTGCTGGCATCACACAGGGATCGCGGGAAAAGCCTTGTCCGGGAGCCACTTGCGTCCCCTCCACTTCCCCTCCGCACACTTCTCCTCCATGCTGGCCAGAACAAAGCGTGAGCGCTCTCCCCCTTCCTTCCGCAGCACACCCAGGTACTTTCTCAGGCTGCACTTGGGGAGGAAGCATGATGGCTGTGCGTCTGGAGCCTCTGCACACAAGGTAATTGCATGTGGGGCACAGAAGGGATCATGCATCATTTTCAGCAACAAGCCAAAAATGATATAATGCACGATCGCCACCTAATGGCCTCAGGAACATCGTGCGATTGCGAGGACATCATGTGGAACGGTCCTCACAATCACACGATGCTCCCGAGCCCATTTTGCAACAGGACTGGCGTGCGAATAGGGCCTAAGACTAAGAGCATGCAAACCACCCAAGGTTGCCTGTTAGGTTTCCAGAGCTAAGCATAAATTTGAACCCTGGTCTCCTGGAACTTTTGTCTAAGACTCAAACCACTACATCATGCTGGCTTTTTTAAGGGGTGGATACTAAGGGGGCTTTTTTCCAACTGATTTTGCTTTGGGGCCAATTAATGGCATTAAATGGAAGCTGTTAGACTCATAGGCCATTTCCACATGGGGTAAATAAAACGGTGCAGTGCGTCCTCCATGGAGGACGTCTGCACCTTGGAGTGGACTGGGTCCAGACTACTTACCGTAGATCCGCACCTCAGTCCACTCCGGAACAACCCCAAGTGGTCCTCCATCATGTTTTTGAAAGACCTGATTTTTCAGGTCTTTCAAAATGTTGGCGTGCACCATTGCGTGCCTGCTCTCCAATGCAGATTTGCAGGCTCACACCAACGCAAGCCTGTGATCTGCGGAGGGCGGGCTTTAGGCTGGCGAGCTTCAGCAGTTGGTCAAGACCCATGACCAACCGGAAGCCGCCATTTTGGATGCCGGAGCAGTGCGGATCTATGATCATGCACTGCTCCTCCTCACCCCGGACAGGACCAAACCCACAGAAGATCCGGTGAGTAGCAGCAGGGAGCAATTCCCTCGCCACGTGCGGAAATGGCCATAGATTCAGTTAAGGATATATGTGTATTGAAAGAACTAAATCATAGAATCATAGAAATGTAGAGTTGGAAGAGACCACACGGGCCATCCAGTCCAACCCCCTGCCATGCAGGAACACCCTCAAAGCATTCCCGACAGATGGCCATCCAGCCTCTGCTTAAAAACCTCCAAAGAAGGAGACTTCACCGAGGCAGCATATTCCACTGCCAGACAGCCCTGACTGTCAGGAAGTTCATCCTGAGGTTCAGGTGGAATCTCCTTTCCTGCAGCTTGAATCCATTGCTCCTTGTCCTGGTCTCTGGAGCAGCAGAAAACAAGCCCACTCCCTCCTCTACATGGCATCCCTTCAGATATTTAAACATGGCTATCATGTCCCCTCTTAACCTTCTCTTCTGCAGACTAAACATACCCAGCTCTCTAAGTCTATCCTCATAGGGCATGTCTTCCAGGCCTTTCACCATTTTGGTCACCCTCCTCTGGACCTGCTCCAGCTTGACCATGTCCTTCTTGAATTGGGGTACCCAGAACTGGACACAGTATTCAAGATGAGGTCTAACCAAAGCAGAGTAGAGTGGTACCAATACCTCCCTCGATCTAGACACCATACTCCTATTGATGCAGCCGAGAATTGCATTGGCTTTCTTGGCTGCCGCATCACACTGCTGAATCATGTTCAGCTTGTGGTCTATTAAGACTCCTAGATCCCTTTCACACGTACTGCTATCCAGCCATGTGTCCTCCATCCTATATTTCTGTATTCCATTTTTTCTACCTAAGTGTAGGACCTTACACTTCTCTCTGTTGAATTTCATTTTGTTAGCCTTGGCCCAGCTCTCCAATCTGTCCAGGTCATTTTGAATTTTGATCCTGTCCTCTAAAGAAACACTTTGGACAGGAGGCCAGTGAAGGGCAACTCCCACTGATGATCACACATTTGCTTCTGCCTGGACATTTTTGGAACATGTTATGAGCAAAGCTCACACTATCTATGCTGCGTAATCTATGAACGATTAATTACTAGTAGTGCTTACAGTGCCAACTAACTGTCTCAATGCTGGGACATTCTTGAATTCTTTTTTTAAAAAATACTGTTTAAATAATGGGAATTATTTATTTATGTTTTGAAAACCCATTCAGTCCTAATTCTAAATGTGTACAAATGGGAGCTAGCAGTAACTGCATTGTTAGCTAAGTGTATTGAGTTGAAGGTTAACAAATATCTTTCAGACTATAAGGAGATAGAAAGGGACTGGACTTCAATGGTTTTTATATCTTCAGCTATTTGATAGATTCAAGATAGATAAGGAATGTGGTTTTGAACAAGAGAAATCAGCGTTTGAAAAGCAACTATGATCTATTTCTAAAATGTATAAGCTTTTGTTAAAATTTGAAATTTGTTGAAATTTGATATGGAAGAAGAAAAGGTTAAATAATGTATGATTAAATTGGCTAACATTTTTGGCTAAAATGTTCAAATGAACAATGGGAACATATGTGTATAAAGGGTTTAAAATTTGCTTTATGTTATGATCTTAAAGAGAATTTTTATAAAATTATGTACAACTGGTATATGACTCCTGAGAAATTCTCTTAAGTTGTATAAAGATGTTGCTAATTCATGTAGGAAGTGTGGAAAACAAGAAAGGTCTTTTTATCATGTTTGGTGGACTTGTGAGAAAGATAAAAAGTTTTGGATACGAACATGTACATTGTTGCAGAGGGTTATGAAAAAAAATGAAATGAAGCTTGAGGTTTTTTTCTTTTAGGACTTAATGGACATACAGTTAGAAAATTGCTCTATCTTTCATTCTCACTGACATGTGATAGAGGGTTAAATGACCTTCCTGTTTTAGCGAAGAGGAACACTGATTAACGGATTTAGGGCAAGATACAAATCCAAGTGTCATAGCAAAATATCCAGATTTCACAGGAATAAATAATTTTAAAATTGTTTGGAGGTTGGAAACAATGGGGAGATTGGTTATCTTCTCAACCTCATTTTGTGGGAGTAGTTTTTAAGCACAGCTGAGGTGATATCGTCTTCAATGTGTTTCAAACTAAGGAATGGTTCTTTACATAAGAAGATGATGTATTCACCAAATCGTCATCAGTCTTCCTCAATTCAGATGCCTCTGTGCTCTCCATTTGACAATTTCACGACCAGGATGAACAATTAAAACAATTGGGGAAAGTCTGAAACAGCACCTTCACAAAACAACAGTAGATCTCTCTACTGTCCCCTTTCAAGGTCACCCCTCTTTCTGTTCCAGTCCAAATAAACCTTCCGGTCTTTTTTAACTCCTCCACAATTCCACGGAGTTGGCTGCATTATCACAAACTTATTACAGGTTTTGAATCTCCCAGCAAATTCTGGTGGCTGTCAACACAGAATTCCAAGTTCAGCATTTAAAAAAAAAAGTTTGAAATTTCACATTCCATCTGCTTTTGAGATAAGCCCAAGGCAAAATCAACTCTAATAAACAGAATTGGCAAGTTAAGTGGAGAATGCTAGAGATTATGAGAAGGAGGAGGAGGAGCAAAGGCACTTTCGCTAAAAGATGCCAACAAATAAGGGTCTAGCTACCTTTCCATGGTGGTGGGATTGTGTGCTTCTGTGAAGCAAGAGGCTATGATGATGGCAAGAGTGCTACTGATAGGATCTCCATGAGGTCCCAGACTAAAAGTTCAAAACAGCTACAGGGCTTCAGCACTAGAGGGTGTGACACTGCCAGAGAATCTCTCAGAGACATTATCAGCGGCAACAGAGCTAAGACTTATTAGTACTGTACAGAAGAAGGTTCAGTAAACCCCTTTTGAGTGTCTTTTACCATGAAAACCCTATGATGAGAAAATCCAAAATCAAACAAGAAAGTTCCATAAAATGAAACTCACAAGTCAGATGGCACTCAATCTGCTACTGGGTTCCTTCAGAGGACAACTATGAACAATACTGTGACTAATGATGGAACTGGAATCAAGCCAAAATGGCAATCAGCTGTTGATGTGCTCAGAGATGAAAAGAAAATGTGAAACTGCACAACATTTATTACAGGAATATGTAATGTGAGAAGCATGAATCAGGGGATGCTAGACATAGTAAAACAAGAAATAAAACATATAAACATTGCAATACTTGTGGTGAGGTAACTAAAATGTACAGTGTTGAGACATTTTGAGTCAGATAATTACAGTGTTTTACTCAGAAAATGAAAACCTAAGAAGAAATGGGGTGACATTAATAGTGAGGAGAAATGTAGCAAAAGCAGTCAAAGGATACACTGTTACCCTGTTTTCTGAGGGTCCCGGGAGGGACACCAAATTGCTATCAAAATTATAGAAGTTGGGGAAATTAGTTCAGAGCACAAGTTGGCAAAACGAGAGGCAGGGTAACTCAGCAGGATCTTGCAACCCAATGTCTACGGGGTCAGGCCAAGTAAAGAAGCAAACCGGTTGGAAAATAATGAATAGTCTTTATTAAATACAGGCACACGATGTATGCAACACAAACACAGAGATAACTAAGGAAAATAAAGGTGTGAGTAAGATAGCGGGATTTTTAGAGGGATAGTTGGGTCGGGTGATACAAAACCTGTCCTGAAGTCCAGAGGAAAATGGAGAGCGAAGCTGGGGTTCGATGTATCTCAGCACATGGAGCTGAGGGGAAGCTCACCAAGCAAAGCAGCAGCAAGGCGGTCTGGAACTCGGGAGCGATCCGAGGAAGGTCTCGGAATCAAGGGTTTTTATAAGGAGAATTGTGACCGCAGACTAGGTCGGACTTAGAGGAAAACAATAGATTTGGAGTTGGAGACAAAGCCTCCGAAAGGTCAGAATTTGAATGATTGAATTAGAGCCAAATTTATCAATAGAGTAGCTGGTATGCAAACGCGGAATACTTGAGCGTTGTATAGCTTGATCACCAAGCTGCCAGCATGGGGCAGAGGATCTTTTGAAAGTTGCTTGCATACCTAATGGAGTACTTGCCTTGAGGTCTCCTAAAGCGGCGAGTCGGCTATTTTCTGGCCTGCCTGTATTGTCTAGGAATATTATGGTGATTATCGGCCGAGCCTGTATGCATGTTTGTCTGGGGGCCTCGCAAGCCTGTGGAAGGGATATATGAAGCTGAATTTGAGATATCAAAGGATATCTTTTTATATCCCCAAAGCTCGGGCTAGCCAGGGAAGTAACAACACTGTGGCCCCTCAACTTCTGCATGGGTTCACAGTGAAGAACCCTCACAAAAGTCAAAAAACATGAATAAATCCCCTCAAGTGAACACTCTCCCTCCCATTCTCTTCCAGGGCTCCCCCCCCCCCCCATTTGCTTACATTTTGCTCAGGTGCGCTGCCTTCCAGGCTTTGGAACTATGTATTGTTTTAGCTATTTTAGTTTATATTATAAACCACTTTGGATCCCATATTTGGAGAAATATTGGGATAAAAATTAAATAATGAAATAAAATAAATATTAATGCTATCAAGAATGCTATAAATAGCCATTGAATATTTGCATGTTGTTCCATTTAATCATTTCAAAATTTGGTATTCAAAGAGTGTCCTGAGTTATTCTTACTGAAATGAAGGTTGGTAGAGATCGTGCCTTACATACGAGTTTTCAATTCAATTTTCAATTTCAATTGACCTTTATTAGGCATATTATAACAGAAACATATACCCATCAATAAAACATGAAGGATCCTTGCTTGACAGTTTAAACCATAAATTTGCCGCCTCAACCAGGAAATTAGCCATTAATCTAGTAACCTGGGGGTTTCGGTCATCCAATAAGTATTCTACAGATAGCCTATCTAGGTAGATATTCATTTCCAATAGTCTCCTTAACAGCTTTTCCCTTGGATTTGAATACAATGGACAGCTCAATATAATATGAGAGAGATCATCAGGAGCTTGTGCACAATGGCACGCATGCTTTAAGAAAGGGATCTGTAAATATCTGCCCTTGGTCACATTCAAAGGATGTACATTCAGCCTTGCAAGCAGAAAGGCCTTTCTTGCCACCAGCAATGTCAGAGTTTGAAAATAATCTGGGATTCTACCCAGCTGGGGAGACGCACCAAGCATCAGCGGGGAACAGACCCTAGGAGGTGATGGATATGAAAGGTGATATTCCCTCTCCAAAAGACAGGCCCTAACAGTTTTGAAGCACTCCGTTTCAGTTAGTAAAAGGACAAAATCTAACCTTAGGCCCAGGGACATTACTTTGTTTTCATACAGTGAAGCCCATCTAGTATAGTAGGCATCGGATAGTAGAAAGCATAGGAGGCCAGATCTATTAGGCCTAAAATGGATCTTAAACCAAAATTTAAAGGTCATCAGCCAGGCACTAATTTCAAGAGAGTTCAGGCCCAATTCAGCATAAAGTGTCAGATGGTAAACACATAGGGGAACAGATAGTATTCTCCCAAAAAAATGTGCCTGCATTCTTTCAATCTCTTTATTAAAGACTGGAATCCAGGTAGGTATACTATAAAGTAGTAAAGGTCTTAATTTGGCTTTATAGATTTTTAAGGCCGCCAAAATATCCTGGTTCCCATTTTTATAATAAAAAGATTGTATACCAGCCAGGGATCTTTTCTCTGCCTGAATTACCTTATCCCTCTGTTTACGCCAATGTCCATTAAAGTGGAAAAGTACGCCAAGGTATATGTAACTCTTGACCTGCTCAATTGTCTGGTTGCCGAACTTCCACGTCCTTGGGACAAATCACTTACAAAATACCAGTATTTTCGATTTATCATAGTTTACCCGCAGATGATATTTGTCACAGTATTCAAAAAATCTTTTCAATGTTTTTGTCAAGCCCACCTGGGATAATGAAAGTAACAATGTATCATCGGCATATTGTAAGACAAAAAGTGGCCGATTACCCAACGAAGGTGGGTGAGAGTCTATTGAAGTCATAAAAGCAGGTAAGTCCGCCACAAATAAGTTAAACAGATGGGGAGCCAACACACATCCCTGTCTGACCCCTACATCAGAGCGAATAGGGTCTGTTAATAGACCAGTTTCAGAGAATTTCACTCTGCACTGGTTATTTGGGTGAAGTTGGCATAGTAGATACAACAAACGACTATCTACATTAAGCTTACCAAGTTTATCCCATAGCAGCAGCCGATGAATTGAATCAAAAGCGGCCTTCAAATCAATAAATGCCACGTACAATTTGCCCTTAGGGCGTGACAGGTATTTCTTCATCAAGAAAGAAAGCACTGTTATATGATCCACAGTGGACATATGCCTTCTGAAACCCGCCTGCTCTGGACGAATCAGGGCTTGGGAGTTCATCCAACTCAGTAACTTCATGTCCAAATAGCTAGCCTATAATTTACCTACCACTGATAGGAGGCTAATTACCAGGGTCCTTCCTATCCCCTTTTTAAAGATAGGGTTTATGATAGAGTCTTTCCAGGCAGCTGGGATCTCGCCAGAGTTGTTAACTAGAGCTAATGCCTTTGTCCATTGATCAGGGCAAAATTTCAAAATATCTGCTGGGAAGCTGTCATATCCCGGAGATTTACCAGATTTTAGTTTAAGAATCAACTGGTGTATCTCCACAGCCGAAACTGTACTCCATAAGTTAGGAGGGTTTTTAATAAGATCAACCTCTGGTGTTTGGGCACTCATTTTCTCAGAAAAATAGGAAACCCAAGTCGAGGGCAATATCATAGAGGGAACCAGAGAGTTCTCCTTATATGTATGATTCCTAACGGCCGCCCAGAAGGATTTCACGTCTTTGGATTTCAGAGCTTTATCCAGAGACAACCACTTGCGTTGAAAAAATAGCTTCCTTTTATCCTCAACCCATTTAAAGTATTCTTTACAGGCTTCATAATAGGGCTCCAAATTAGCCCCTGGACTGGCCAAAACCTGATGAAATATTTGTCTTAAGTTCCGTTTCCAGGTGAGACAACTCTTATCAAACCAAGTTCCTCTACCTTTTATGCGATTAGGAAGATAAGAAGCCTTATTTTGAAAGATAGTCATAGTGTTTAAGTATGCCAACAGAGTGTCATCTACCTTACAGCTGGTAGCTAGGGCGTTAAAACAATTTTTAAACCGACGTATCCTTAAGACTATTACTAATACATTCTTCCATTTTGGGGTCCCAGCAGATACGCTTCACTCTCTCATAGCTATAGCTGGCCATATCATTTTGAAAAGGTAGCAAAGCTGACACAGATAAATTTAGGGAGACAAGTAACGGCAGGTGATCACTTTCAGTCCTACAATAGATGTCAAAATGGGCAATTAAGCTCAACAACTCAGGACTGATTATTACATAGTCAATGGCACTTCTCCCAATTGGTGAGATATAAGTAAAACCATCAGTATTTGAGAACTCCTCAGAACCGTTTAATATTAAAAAAGAGTTACTAATACAAAAATTAGCCAGCACTGACCCATTCTCATTAACTTTGGCATCGATGCCGACCCGGGGAAGGTTTAAAGGGTAAGGAGGCGAGTCCAGCTCAATCATAAGGTGATCACAAAGAAAATCATTAGAAGGCCCAATTCTTGCATTAAAATCCCCCATAAGAATGATCCTTGGAGAACCATTTCTGATGGCAATATCATCAACATAGCTAGACAATTGGTCCCAATAGGTGGACAGATTAGGGTCATTTGGTGTAGGAGGAATATAAATGTTAAGCAAAGCTATCTTGTTGTTACCTAATTGCAGGGAAATAGCCTGGCTATTGGTACACAAGGCGGGAACACTGTATATTTAAAACAACTCGATGGCTTCAGGAGTATAGCCAGCCCCCTCCTATTTCTACCCTCCTTAGAAGATCTAGAAGCAGGTACACAAAAGGAAACATAGCCAGGCAATTGGATATCATACAAATGTCATGTTTCTTGGAAACATGAAACATGGAACCGTCCAATATAGTCAATAAAATCCATATCCGAACTTTTCCTCAGCCAACCAGCTATGTTCCATGAGAGGAATGACAATTCTGTATTACCCCCTTCTAGTCACTGCTCCGGATACGATAAGATTGCAGAGAAAGGGGTTTCTTCAGTCTGAATACATCCATTTATAATAAAGCTAGGGGGGGCAGTGGTCGGAGAAGAAAAGGGTGGATTCGTTGTCATCTGGGATTGAATTATCCTCCGGAATGTATTAGTTGTATCCTCCAGCTGAGCAGGTACCAATATTTGGTTAGCAACTGAGAGGTCCTGAAGCCCCCGCAGAGTGTTCTCCTCCACAGACTCGAATGCCGGTACTACACCAGGATCTAACGAAGGATCCATCATCAGTACCTCCTCTGGTGGGGTGTCAGCAGGATACAAATTCTCTATGGTTAGTTCTGCCAGTTCTCTGGCCCAGGATTTCCCCTGTACCCGATGAACCATCCCTTCCCCAATTCTTGATCTCACCTCACTCTCATAGCCCTGTAGGAGTAGGAGGTCATCAGTTATAGGTTTCGCCCTTGGGGCAGAATAGACGTCGGATGGCTGGTAGGCTGTACAAGCCTGAGCAAGATTAGCCGAAAGTGGTGATCTATCGGTAGTAGCATCGACCTTCTCCCCCCCATCCTTCATTAGTCCAAAAGACTGGACTAGATTTTCCAGAGGTTGTTTCCCTTTAGAGGAGACTAATTCTAAAAGCCGTCCCGTATCATCCAGCAGTTGTCTAAATGACTCAGACTCGAAGGTGGCCGCCATTAGGTATTGATTGTTATAGATATTTTCTAATGCTTGCTATAAGCTATTCCAGTCTTCTTTAAGCTGGTTAAATTCATCTGCAATATTGGGCTGACTCCGCATTGAGGATAAATGGTGGTCCCAGCCTGGTCCTCCCCGTTTCCCTTCCTTACAGGCCACCAACGTGTTAATCATGTTGTTCTTAAAAATTCTAGAACAGTGGATGTCATAGTTTTTTGCCAGAATATTCCTTATAGCAAATAACGATGCAGGGCCTGAAGGTGAATCAAAGACCAATATCAGTCTTTGATAATGTTGCAGATCAGGAAGAAACTTGAAGGACTTTAGCATGATCTTTCTAGGCTCATGCCTCAGCAATCTACTTAGGGAAATTTTGATGTTATAAAAATTTCGCCATTTACCTTTATTAATAGTATTTTTCCCAATAGCAATCATCACTTGTGATGTTTGTAGTATCAGAACCGATGAATTTTCAGTGGGTTTAGGATAGACATATTGGAAGGTAGCCTGCCTATCTGTCCTATTTTTAAAAATTTTAGAGTGAATAGAGGTTTTTCTCTCAGAGGATTGTTCAACAAGTGCCTCTATTCTATTGCTAATAAGGGTACAATTTGTTAAAAGTAGTTTAAAAGTCCTGGGGATTAATAGCGCCTCTCTTGGCAGAAGCTCTTTCCAAGGACATTTGGTTGGCTGTCCCTCAGAGCAATTGCTGTTACTTAAAGGAGAAGCCAAGACTCCCACATTCTCCACATTCTACATACAGTCATTATCTGTCATTAATTGTTCCTCATGCAGGGATTCCAATGCCACATATCTATTATTTAGCTCCAAATCAGCCTGCAGAGCAGAAGCAGCTTCCTTGTTAGCAAAAAGAGAGTCTATTTTGGTCTGCCTAGAGGGTTTGCTACCCGAGTCAGCGTTTGCCTTGGAGTGTTGGCGTTTTCGTAACTTCATACCCACACTAATTAACTCAGCTAAGATAATAAGTTAAATTTAACTTAAATATTTAAAATTTCTGACTTAAAAGTTACAGCTGGCTAGGCCTACCACAATAAAACAAAAACGAGGAGAACAACTCACAGATAGCAGCATTTGCTGCAACCGGACGCCATCTTCATTTTTACTATATCTACATACAAGTTTTGCTTTGGATACATGCACCCAACACACATGGAGTGACTCACATGAAAGAACCTGCTGGGTAAGAAAAATAGATGTAATTTTTAAAATAAAGACCTTGTTATCAAGCTAAGGCATGATAATCAGATAAATGTTTGATAAAGAAAGCCTCCAGTAAATCTGTTAAATATACAGATTGGTAGATCTGAGTGGGTAGATTAGCAGAAAGCATACTAATTAAAATTTTAGAAATGGAAGTTCAGAGTTTCCGCAAAGAATGTTGTATCCAATTATTTATTTCATAACAGAGTACTTAAGGAGAGTTACAATGTTTTGTACCTGCCATGAGCTGGAATTCCCTAGAGGAATTAATTAATGGGTGTATAATATGTTTAGGTATGTAATTAATGATACAAGTCAAAAGCAGGCATTAGACTGGATGCAAAGGTGTGTCTGTTTGCCAGTTATTTGTGGCTGCAAAACACTTTAGGGCAATTACTGGTTGCACAATGTAACTGGGATGTCTGATAAGATTAATTTATATCATGATCCTGGCCAACATTGAAAAAGGTATGCATAAGTCTGCGTCATATGCAAGGGAGGATCCTGATCATAATGAGCAGTGTGAACAAAGTCAACCAAAATACGTCACCAAGGAAGACAGTCCAGTCTACAAGGCAGAAGTACATTTTACACCAGTTTAAGTAAGAAATAAGTTCAGATTACAGAGATGCCGTATGAGAACCTAACACATACTCTTACATTTATGACAACCTCTTTAGCTACTGTTTTTAAGAAGGTCAGGAAAGGCATGATGTAGTTAAAATGGGGGCGGGGGGAGTCAAGAGATGGGGCTTCTGGATTTCATGAATATTTCCCCCAATAATTATAGAACTAGAAAGACAAACACAAGGTAAAGTAGCAGTTGTTTTAAACCAGGAGTGGGAATCATACTGTCTTCTCCATGTTTCCATTGTGAAATGTTTCATTTGCAAAGGATCTTCAAAACTGTTTCTGAAGACAATTTGGGATGCAAGTAAAGCTGTGATGTGTGGAAATTTTATTAGATGGTCCGCAGAAATCAGAAAAGAGAAGAAACAGACTGAACATTTGATTCTTGGAAAGATGAAGGATTTAGAAAAACAGATGAGGAAAAATCCGAAGGATGACAAGATAAGACAACAGATGAAGGTTTGTCAAGCAGAATTAAATCAATTAAATTTGTTTGAAATAGAACAACAGGTGCAAAGAGTGAGATATACCTTCTTTGAGCAGGCAAATAAACCTTCAAAACTTTTGGCTAGTTTACTGCATAAAAGAAGGGTTAGAAAAACCATAACGGAAATTAGAATTGGTGATGGGAAAATTACAAAACAAGAGGAGATAAAACAGGCTTTTTACAAATATTACATGAAGTTGATGAGCACGATTCCATCAATGAAAAAGCAATCGGAAATGGAAGAATATTTGGAAAAAATGAATAAAATGAGATTCACCGAGGAACAGAAATCGATTTTGAATAAACCCAAATCGATGATGGAGATAGTTGAAGCTATCAGGAATCTGAAGAATGACAAATCTCCTGGACCAGACGGCTTTACTGCAAAGTACTACAAAATCATGGAACATGAAATCTCGATACCTTTGCAGAATACAATGAATGTGATAAGAAAGGAGGGAATACCTGACAACTGGAAAGAAGCTAATGTAGTTCTAATACCAAAAGAGGGAAGAGATTTAACAGCCGTCAAGAATTACAGGCCAATTTCATTATTAAATACAGACTATAAAATTTTTGCTACAATTTTGGCAGAGGGACTTAAAAAGGTTTTTCAAGAAAATATACATGAAGATTAGAAAGGTTTTTTACCAAGGAGACCATTGAGAGACAATATCAGGACAGTGCTAAATATAATTGAGTATTACGAGAAACATAATGAAAGAAAACTGGCAATGATATTTCTAGATGCAGAAAAGGCCTTTGATATGATTAATTGGACATTCTTGAAGAAGGTCATTAAACAGACAGAAGCTGGAAATAGTTTTATTTCTTGGATTGAAGCAATATATAGTCAACAACAGGCAAGACTGATTATTAATGGAGAGAGAACAAAACAGCTAGAACTACGTAGAGGAACAAGAGAAGGCTGTCCCTTGTCTCCCTTGTTGTTTATCATGACATTGGAAATACTCAACAATGCTATAAGGGAAGACAAAGCAATAAGAGGAGTTCAGATAAAGAAATTTCAGTATAAACTTAAACCATTTGCAGATGATTTGGTCTTGTTTCTTGATGATCCCCTCAGTAGCATCCAAGGATTGATGGACATTGTTCAAAAATATGGAGAATTTTCTGGTTTTAAGATTAACAAGGAAAAAACAGTGCTTCTAACAAAAAATATGAGGGAGATAGAAGAGAAGGAGCTTACACATTTAACAGGTTTCAATAGAGAACAAAAAGCAAAATATCTGGGTGTCTGGATTACAAAAAGAAATAATGAACTATTTCAGAATAATTATGAAAAAAAATGGAAAGAGATAACCAAGGATTTGGAGTCATGGACTCGAATGCAACTATCTATGATGGGAAGAGTGGCTGTTATAAAGATGAAAGTACTTCCAAAGATGAATTATCTCTTTCAAAACCTTCCTATCATTAGAAATACCAAGCCCTTTATACAGTGGAAGAGAGATTTAACCAAATTTATATGGCAGGGAAAAAAGCCAAGAATAAAATGGAATATCATGACAGATCTAGCAGGAAGAGGAGGGTTGCGCTTACCAGATTTGCAGATATATTACAAGGCAGCTGCATTCACTTGGATTAAAGATTGGATGAATCTACAAAACACGAGAATGCTGGCACTAGAAGGAGCTGATTTAAGGATGGGTTGGCATGCCTATATGTTCTATGGGAAGGCAGCGGTAGATAAAGATTTTACGCATCATTTTGTAAGAAAATCATTACTTAAAGTATGGACCGACTATAAGAACAAGAACATTAGGCAGCTACCTACATGAATCTCCCCTCAGGAAGCTTTCTTTGGAAGATGGACAGATTCAGATAAATGTCTTTGTTATAATGACATATTGGAAAAGACAAATGTGAAGGCTTTCAAATTGAAATCAAGAGAAAAATTGGAAGCCAGAAGGAATAAAGTTAAATTGGTTTCCTTACAGACAGTTAACTGAGAGATTCCAGATGGAAGTGAAAACTTATGGAATAGAACAAAAGGAGCAAGGAGGAATATTGAAGCTATTGTGTGAAAACCCACCTCACTTACTATCACACTTATATCAAGAGATTTTACAACAAGAAAGGGAAGAGGAGACAGTCAAATCGACAATGATATTGTGGGCTCAAAATGTCAGACATTCAATTCAATTAGAGTGCTGGGAACAGAGTTGGCAACGGACTCAGAAATTTACTGCAGCTCAGAACCTAAAGGAGAATTACTATAAGCTTTTTCATAGATGGTACATGACACCAGAAAAGTTAAAGAAGATATATAATACGGGAACAGGACAAAGTTGGAAGTGTCAAGAGAATGTCGGTACACTATTTCATATGTGGTGATCATGTCCTAAGGCTAAAAAGTATTGGAATGAAATACATAATATGACATGTACAATACTGAGGGTTCAATTCGATAAGATATCTGAATTATACTTATTAAATATGACACATATGTTAGATGGAACTGTTGTAAAAAAATATTGGAGAATAATAATGTATATGATCACGACAGCTCATATTGAATATGTAAGGTTATGGAAAACTGAGCAAATACCTACAATAGAGCAATGGTGGCCAACATTTAATGAAAATCAAAATGCAGATATAGTCTCTCAGAGACTAAAAGGAAAATCAGATGATGACATTAACAAAGAATGGCAAATTGTTCTGGATATGGGTTGGGTTTTGACAGTAAATAATGCTTAATTCATGGTAGTATGTGTAGCTAGAAGGAGAAAATCAGGGAAATATCATGGAACATGTAAAGTTGGATTGAAAACCAGGAACTATCTTTATATAATAACAATTTATTGCAATGCATAAAGTTAACATGTCAATGATAGAACAGTTAATGGAATCCAGAGAGTTGTGGAAGATAGCTGTAACAATTCACTAAAATGTACAATGAGAAATGTTTGTTTTATATGTTGGAACCATAATAAAATTATTAAAAAACAACCCTGTTTTTGGAAAAGTATGGGAATTCCCTACTTATAATTAAGTAGGGAATTAAATGAAATCCACAAGAAACAATTGCAGCTAATTTCTAGTGAGGTGTGCAGAGCTTTATGAATTTTTTACACACTGCTCATCACCGTGGTAGAACCTAAAATAAGCTTGAACTCCTCAGAAACTACAGGTGTACTATAATTAACAAGAACAGTTAAGCCACCTAGGCAGAGGGTGTAACTGTGGGGGGAGAAGGACTGCCCTTCCAGTAACAATTCTGCCTCCCATGAAGTTTTCCTCCAGTCACCAAACTTCCAGCATTGCAGAAGGTGATTCACCCAGAGAACTCTTAGTGGCCCATCCTCTTTCACAAAGGGTTCAGCGCATGGAATACTCACGAAAGCTGAAAAACCGCAAATAACTTCCCTCCCCACAATCCCCCTCCCATTCCCTTCCAGGGCTCCCCCCTCCTATTCCCTTTCCATTTGCACATGGAGGCCAGATGAAAGGGAATGTGGGGAGCTCCAGAGGGAAGAAGGAAGGCTTGTGTGAGTCTTCCCTCCCCCAATTCCCTTGCCTTTTGTTCAGTATGAGTTAGCACTGGGGCCAGAGGCAAGGGTATGGGAGAGGGGACTCTGGAGAGGAGTGTCATGGGCTTCCAGGACCTAGACTTAGACTCAGAGTCTGAGGCAGCAGAACCTGTTTTGAGCCTTGACACAGAGACTGCTGCAGCAGAACCTGCAGAGCAGACAGTACCACTAACCACCCCAGAGACAGAAGTGTCAGCCCCAGCAGGGACTCCTGCTCACTCTGACACAGAGAAAGATTTAGCCGTTCCTGCCTTTGCCCAGCGTAGACACCAAAAGGGTCTCTTGCGTCAATCCCAGCAAATTTATGCCAAGCACCAATTAATCAGGCACCAGCTGCCCTGACCCTGGAGCCCATAAGAACTGAGCCTTTCCCCTCTAGCCTTTCTGAGCAACCAACTGACCATTTCTCCCGTGCATGCTTCTCTTCGCTGCTCTTGCCTGTGTTTCTGCCTTTGACTTGTGTTTGTTTTTGCGTGCCTCTGATTTATGGACGTTGTTGGGACCCTTATTGCTTCGCATTTGCAAAGCTCTTTCCTTTCTTCAGTAAACTGACCACTAAAGTTACTGCTGAGTTTCTGACCTGTGTTTGTTATCAGCTTCTCCTGGCTGCCAGCCCAGACCAAGCTTGGACAAGGAGAAGGAAGGCTCACATAAGCCTCCCCCTGCATTCCCTTGCCTTTTGCCTTGGCTTTTGTTGTCAGTACCAAGGACAGAGGCAAGGGAATGGAAGGGGTAGCTCCAGAGGGGAGAAAGAAGGAACATGTCTGCCATTCCCTTGCTTTTTGTCCAAGTGCTTTCCTTCTTTCTCCATGGCCACCAAAACACAAGGGAATGGGAGGAGGAAAGTGGAGGTGTTACCTCACTGGTAAACCCTGTCCTGGGATCTACAATTATGATATTAAAATATGATTCAATGTGCCTGAGAGGCCACCCGGATGGGCACGTAGGCAGCAAAGGTCGAACGATCGAAAACCAGGTCAGGCTAGTAAAATCCCCAGTCACGTCGTCCCAGGAGACCTCAAGCTGTGCAAACCCACAGTAAACAAAGGGTCCTCAGCCCCTGAGAAGCTGACTTGAGGGGATTAGCATGTATGCCCCAAGTTGAGCAAAATCCTATCAGGTGAGGACCATTTACAGAAAGTCACACCACAACCTAATGCAGCTGAAGATCCTGAGACTTTGGCAACACCTTGTAATCTCATCATGCAAAAGAAGTTACCATTGTGGAGTTTCTTTCTCATTGCAACACCCATTGTTCTCCCTGGGAAAGGATTAGCCCTCCAGGTACTTTTTCCACTACAAATAGTCTCAGTTTTTGAGCAGTTCTTTGGATCACTCCCGGTCATCCCAGCTGACCATTTCTCGGTCCATTGAGTAATCCCCTCAGCCCTCTCCATGCTGAGCCCCACTTCTCCACTGTTTTTCCTGGACCAAGGACTTCAGGAAAAGTTGCAGTACTACCCCAGCTACAATCCCTTCAATAGTTCCCCTATCCAGTTTCCTCTCTTTTGCTTCTTAATAGGTCTTGAGTGAGTGTGTGAGTGATTGTGTTGGTGCGTGAGACTTTCATTCAATAAAATCATTTATTGGACATTTTTGTTTGCTTTTTGGCTTGGCCTGACCCCGTAAAAACTGGGTAAAAAGACCACGCTAGGTTACCCTGCCTCTCGATTGCTATTGCTTGTGCTCTGGCTAGTTTCCATTCCCCATCACTTGGAGCACATTGAGGTGTCACCCAAGGGACCCCAGAAATCAGGGTAACAGAGGGAAGGCATACATGCCTCATGAATAATCAAATTTCGAAAAGTCAAAACCACACATGTGGAGGGAGGATTGTATTTCCCTTGCCTGACCTGTTTCTTTAGATACCTAAACTGTATATATACAAATCCTTAACTGTTGGCAATACTAGAAATTTCAGGAGTGCAACAAAATTTCACTGGACAGGCAGATTCACTGGACAGGGGAGGGGGGCAGTGGAAGCAATGCTCTCATTTTCTTACCCTCACTAGCTATATCCCTGCACCTAGCCATTATGCCTAGTTAGTATGCTCTTGCAAGACAAAATGGTTTCGGAGGGCTAAATAATACTTTTACAATGAAAAGGGATAGAAAAGTAAAGATGGATAGTTAATTGGCCTAATGTTTGCAGCAAGAATTATCCATCGGAATTTTTAAAATCAGTTTAAAATTCAAGACCTTGACAAGATAATTCCATAACTAGTGATTTAAAAATGATTAATTGTTAGAACACTTGCAAGAACATTAATCCATATGCTATCATTAAACAAAAGTAGCAAAGAAGAGCTTTAAAAAAATGAAAAATATGTAACAGCTGTTCCAGAATTAAGACAAAAATTCATGGCATATGAGATTGTACAGTACATATGGGGTGAGGGATTGTAGTGTTCACTATATTACATATTTATAGTGAGCCAGTGTGGCATAGTGGTTTGCACATTGGACTACAATCCTGGAAACCAAGATTCTATTTCCCACTCAGTCATGGAAATTGACTGGGTTACCTTGGGTGTGTCACACACTCTCAGCCCCACAAACCCCATGATAGCTTCACCTTAGGATTGAGCTTTCCAAACTGTGCGTTGCAACACATAGTGTGTCACCTGCAGTGTGTAGATATGTTGCGTGAACGTAATGAGTGGAAGGACTGCCTCTCCCGCTGCTGTCCTGGGCCAAGGAAGACCCTGGCAAGGGTAGCAAGGGTGGTGAGGTTGGCGGTGGCGGTGGGCCAGGGTCAGGAACTGGGGCTGCCTCCACTTACTGAATTACTCACTGAATTACTGTGTCACGAAATGACGCATGTCTAAAAAGTGTGTCACCAACATGAAAAGCTTGGAAAGCTCTGCCTTAGGGTTACCATAAGTCAGAAACAACTTGAAGGCACGCAACAGCAACAATGATTTTAGAGAGCTAGCATGGTATAGTGGTTTTAGCATTGCACTATGACGCTGGAGGCCAGAGTTCAATTCACTGGTCAGCCATGGAAACCCACTGGGTGACCTTGGGCACATCACACACTCTTGGTTGCCAGGAAACTTCATGGTTTGCCTTAGGGTTACCATAAATCAGGTTGTCTTCAAGGCACACAACAAAAAAGTGAGCCCAAAACTGATGCTTGGTCCTATGTCCATCCGTGGGTGGAGCAGTGACTTAAGCATTTGCTCATAGATTTCAGTTACCTTTTGTATACCTGAACTTAATTGCACTGAGACATACTCCTGAGTAGACAAGTGTTGAATTAAGGCTGAACTGTTAAGTGATGGTTTGCAAGCTTGTTGGAAAATGTCCATATTGGTAAGGTTGACACCCAACCTCCCACTTAAAAAATATTATCCAAAATAGTATCGCCATCCAGGAAAATTGGCTTTCCCAAGTATTTTATAAGTACCTGCTGACACACACACACACACACACACACACACACACACACACACACAATTCAGTAGCTCAGATGGTTTGCATAAATAAGCCTTTTATATAATGCATGAAAACAAGAATGCGATGTTTGACTATTCATAATCGTTTTCAGTCGAAACATTTCGTAAGGGAAAAGATTTCATTTGATAAAATTGTAGTTTTATAACACTGGGCTGAAAACATTTTTAACGCCTCGGTCTGGTTTGGTTTTTCACCAAAACTGAACAGGCAATGCTTGCCAGATGAATGAATCAATTAAATGAAAAGCAAACTATGGTAGATTATGATTCATTGCTTTGAGAATTACATATATTTGAAGCCACCATATGCAAAGCTCTCAATATAATGAGTTGTTGGCTGACTAGTACAAGATGACAGGGGAGTCATCTAAAGGTTTTCCTCCTTTAAGTTTTTCCCCTGAAACAATGATATTTTTAGATCTCTTAGAAATATTCTAGATCCAGGCAGATAGCAGGCAGATCCAGGGATAGCTTTAACAATATTCCTTTTTTCTTAATAGTACCCAAAGGAACTGAGGTGTTCTGTAAGTCGTGGCCACTTAGCTGTACAGATTCTCCCCCATTGTCCTTAAACTGTGGCTTGACAGGAGGAAAAGTTAAGAAATGCACAATCTACTCCTGCCTTGAAGCTCTCAGAAGCAAGCAAGAAAAAGCCATACTGGCCAAGCTTTGCCCTGTCATGAAGCTCAGAAGCCTTTAATCTTTTCCCAGACCAGAGGCTGGCCTTTAAACCTAAACTGCAAGATGAGATACTTTAAAAAAAGAAAAAAAGAAAGCATTCTTGAGATTTATCAAATGATAAAGCAACAGTTTTTGTTTTTCATGGCCCTCAGACAATTGCAGGTCTTATTATTTCTGCTGCCTTGTCTTTTACATGATTGCGGCCGGTTTGCTCCATTTATAGCACTTACACTTTAAGATCAAGAGGGCCTAGTTTTGTTTTCTATCATTTCTATTTGCATTTGAATTTTAAGATCTTGTTCACTGTGCTTTGAACTAACCAAAGGAATGATGGATATATGACTCAGTTGGGCAAAGGTCCACAATTGGGATGGTGGCTGGTATGGAAGGGGGAAAAATGAGTCATCATAGGAATGGGAAACATCCAGGCCTTCTCTAATCATTCCCTTCTCCCGTACTTGGGTGAATGATGCCAACCGGCCCTGCCAGTTAGTACTGTTGCTGTTCAATGTCAAGTTACTTCACTCATCTGCAATTTAACTGTGGATTACAAAGATGATCTGGCATGTATAACGAAGACCTGGATCAGCCAAATCTAACCACCTAGATATTCAATGTACCACCAGTAGGAGACAGAAACTAATTTCAGTGCATTTGACAATCTCGATGAAAAGTAATCTTTTCATACCTTGTTACATAGTTCCACAGAACTTGGAGAAACATTTATACAAATATGCTCATTTTAATTTTTGTTTGTTTGTTTTTAAGAATTCACTCCTTTAAATTTTTTTTATGAACCAGGTTGATTATGTAAGTCTACATTATAATTTTTATTGTTTGTTCATTTAAAGCATTTTTTTACTCTACTCTTTCCCTAAAAACGGGCTCACAGTAGTTTACCTAAGATCAATAACAACAAAGGCAGTCCCATCCTCCAGCTATACCATCAAAGAGACATAACACTAAAGGAAGATGGTAGAAGGAAACAAGCAAATACAGATTGGAATTTTTAAAGTTACAGGGTTCTTAGAATTAGAAGCTTGAATTGTGTTGTGAAGAGCTTGGGTTACAGGAGGAGAAGCACTTTGGAAGGATAATGCCCACTATGATCGTGCTAGGCTGAATGTAGGGGGAGTCAGTTGCAGTGAGTCTGTCACTGGCCAAATACCATACTCAGGCCATTTTCGCACTGGACTGTTATAGTGCTATTATTCTACTTTCAACATCCTATGGAATTCTGGGATTTGCAGTTTAGGGAGGGGCAGCATGGCCCCTCCCTAAACTGCAAACCCCAGGATTCCATAGAATGTTGAAAGTGGAATAATAGCACTATAACAGTCCGGTATGGAAATGGCCTCAGCCTGGTGGACTCTCAGCCTGAGTTATGCTCCAAAGAGCCTGAGTTAAAGGAAGAAAAGAACTCTGCAAGTATAAAGGATTTGTCCCTGATATAAAGCTCTAGCAAACAATACAACTGTGATACTTAGACCTTCTTGTGGTGAACTAATGAGAAGATTGGATGGCATTCTGTTTTTGGTTTGTAAGCAAGACATACAGCATGCTGAACGAGCTGTTAGCTGAAACATAATGGGGCCAAGAAACTAAGTGGAAGACTATATCCTTTAGTTTGTATCATATCTTCCTTTTGTTGTATATAGAACTAGTGAACAATTCATAAGCAACCAAGCAAAATTATGCCATGAGTTGAGGCTTGTTAGGTCCTTGAAAACATCACCTCATCCCACACACAAATTTGTTTGTAGTCTTTGGTAAATAGCAACAACAGGAAGTATATCCCTTGCACTTAGCTTTGTGGGCTACAAATGACTACCTCTTATGTAGATCATAATAGGTTGCTGTTTAAAGAGAGATTCTTCTGAAGGATTTCTTAAAAGAAAGGGAAGTGTTAGAGAAAAGTTATAAAAACGTTGAGAAAGTTTCCCAAATTATAGTTGGGCAATGTAAATATAGTGCAATGTAAGCAAAGGATTTAATACAATTAGCTTCTTATTTATGAATGTTGACAAAGTACATCTTAAATGGCTCTCTCCAGTTTGGCTGAGGATGGTGAACATAATGATCTAAATCCAATGGTGAATCCTAACTAGAACAGACCCACGGAAACATTGGGATTTAGGCAAGTGTTGATTTATCATGCAGCAACTGAGTCAACGGGTCTGATCTAGTGAGGACTAACAACTGGATTTAAGCCCACGTAGCCACTACACGAAGCCACTTGGGAATGCTTTGAATATGTGATCATCGTTTGACCATATTTGACCAAGTATTTCTTGACTCGTCTAATGATATAGCACAATACAGACCAGGGTCACTGCCAACTGATGCATAATTTTGGCAAAGACAAACCTCATAGTGATTACTCTACAAAGACGTAGTGAATTAATTACATCTTTTCACCACACATAGAGTGCAACTGTTAATGGAAACTATGATTGGTATTTAATGTTATAGATAGCAGGGAATCTAATGTGGCTTTGCAGATTTTTTTTCCAGTCATTATCTTTGAGACATCCATAATGTGTTCCTTTTGACATGAATCTCACACAGTACAAGATACACACTAGCCCATTTTATGATTTCCCAAGTAATTACAGTTTATCTGTTTAACACCTACTTTAAGATGAAACTGCTAAGTTCTCATCAGGCTTCTGTTCATTGAAGAACATCTCTTCTGGGAAGGAGCTCATTGTTCTGTTTCTGTGCCTTCCTCACTTATTCTTGTTATATTTATATTGGCTCATTCTGCACAAATGCAGGGATATACAAATTATAATTTGATAACTATATATGATAGAGAGTCTTAAGATCTCCCACAAAGAAAACAAGATGAAACCAGAGCATGCCACTAGAAAATGTCCCAGTCAAACATATTAATGGTTTGTTTATTTGACTACAGCAGATGGAGTTCCATTATTATTTCTGTTCTGGACAAAGTCCTGGAATAGTTTTACAGAGGTCAAGTCAAGGACAACTGAAGTACTGAGCAATAACAAAAAGTTTCCCTTAAGGTAATTTTCAGGTCGCTTATCAAGGTACACTGGTAAACATCTAGATCGAGTAGGAAGGGAATTAAGATGATATTATACACTATCCCACTCCTAACACAGTCTGAAATTCCTGCAGCCAAGCTCAACAAGTTTGGTCAGAGCTCGCTATTATGTTGTCATCCAATTTTCTTCTGTTCAGTTTTGGAACCGAAAAGAACAATTCCACTGGAGTAAAAATCACACCCCCACATCGCACTTTCTTACCCTTTTCAGCACCATGATCCCCCACCTGCTGTTCTTCTTCTCTCGCCAGCATTAAGGGCAGAGGTCATCCCAGCCAGTGAGGGATCACATGGTAAATAGGCTGATGTCACACAGCACTCCTTAAGCACTTCGATCTTGCCCTGTGGTGCCTCGCTAAAGGCAAACAAGGGCAGCAGATTGAGTGCATCAGGCCAGTATTTCCTGAGTTACTCATTGGATAATCCCAGCTAATCTCATAACTGAAGAGACTAAATGTCACAATGCTACGCAGCCAATCAGATTTGGTTGAGTAGCAGGTAAGGCAAATAAAACTAATTGAGAATGAAAGTATCTGTGGTCGATGCAAACAAATAACCAGCCAGGAATGCCAAACACCGCTGAAAAAATCAAGGTGGGTTTTGGTCCTGTCAAAAATACTAACCTCCTGCTGACAGGTAGTTTCAGCTAATTAATACTGAGTATCTTTGGATTCAACCACAGAAATACCCCACCAAGGAGAGTGGGGGAAGAACCTTTCCTCTTCAGCCTAGCCATCTCACTGATTGTTAAGAAGAACAGGTGTCCTTCTCCCTCTCTGCAGGCTTTCACTAGCTCCATCAATATTTGACCTGCGCTATGTCTATTATTAGAAGAATTCTTGCCTGAGGACCCAACTGGGTACCTACACTAATGTCATTTAAGCACCCAGCCAAGACTTTTAAAATAAATATTTCCTCAGGCTTTTAACCATGGATACATTTTTCCATTGCTGCGACTGCCTTTCAGTGCTATGTGTATGTATTATTTTGAAAATTTGAATGGAAGAATGATATGGTATGTTTGAAAGAAATTAATTATATTTGAATCCTCCTTGTAACCAAGAGGGGGAGATTAGCCATGTTGATTTTAAAAAAAAAATCATAAGTTCATAGTGCAGGAAAATCTTTATTACACCAACCAAAAAGTCACAAAAAGCTCAGTGCTAACTTTCAAACACAAAGTTTCTTTCATCCGGGTGGAATAATCTCAAGAATTAGATATTTCCTCTGGACCACCAGCATTAGTTAGTACACAGGAGGCTAGTTTGGTGAGTACACCAGAGAAGGCTTTCTCAGTAGAAGCACCTGAATTGTGCAACTCACTCCCAAAGGAAATCAGGCTGCCTTCATTCCTACTGAGATTTCAAAGAGAAACTATTACTAGTAAGAGAAAAAACTGTGCCATCGTGATAAGATACTGCATCAGGAGCTTGCTATTCAATCCCAGTTCTGTGAGCCTACAAGAGGTCAAGATAGAATGGGAAAATCAGTCCCAACAGGAGCTGTGGCATGGTGCTCATATCCTGGTACAGTTCTAAATACAGCATAAAGTTGAGCAGAAATTAGGTATAATACAGGTGGAGCTGAAGATGAATCACTCGTACAAGCATTTCTGCAATGGCAGATTTGCATGCCCAATACAGAATGGAGTGTGGTTACCACATAAGATCAGCCCTGAATATTTTGAAACAGGAAAAGAAATCATATAGCACATATGTTTTTTAAAAAAATAACAAGTAACATTAAGAGCATTTGAAATCTGCTGCATAAAGCAGTCACATCATTTTGCCCCATGGAAAGGCCAGCCTTTTTCATGATAGCATCAAACAACATTGGAAAGTGGACCTGCCCTTCCTTACTCACACAGGATGATGCTGTAACTGCACTGATACATCCCAGCCTAAAAGTCATCATCATAGGTGCAGTTTGCAGGTTTCAGTCTAAATACTGCTTACTCATGTTCCTCAAATTCGTATTCAGGTGTAAAAGAGCTAAAAAGCATACATCACAAACTATGAGGTTTGCTAAAAGACTCAGAAATAAAGTGGGAGCACAAACTCTGGAAAATCATGTTTAGAAGTCCTAAACTAGTGGATTTAATTGGATTCAGAAAGAGACCAATAGCCAATGAAGCTGTTGTAGCAAGATGGTCATGTGCTTTGTGTAAGCAACCACAATCAATAATCTGGTTGCAAAATTCAAGATCACATGACATTTCCAAATGTCATGTGCCTGCTGTTGCTGAATGTATTGGAGCAGTTCAAAATGGTTATAACGAAGTCATATTGTATACTATGTAATTATAGCACTATTATTCCACCAACTGCCATGGCAATATCCTATGGACTGCTGGCCTATGTGGTTTGGTAAGGCAAAGAGCTCTCTGGCTGAGAATTCTAGGCACCCAGGAACATGTTAATCTTGCCTTCAGACACTTTTTTCCCCAAGCAATATTGGTTGTAGTAAGTAAAAGTAAGTAAAGATCAAAAACAAAATGAAACAAAACAAACAAAAGAAAAGAAAAGAAAAGAAAAGAAAAGAAAAGAAAAGAAAAGAAAAGAAAAGAAAAGAAAAGAAAAGAAAATTAATGACAGAACACAGAATGCAAAAAGCATGTCCCTGTATGGGAATATGTTTAAGGTTCAATGAACATGAACATGGGCAGTACATAGATAGTCATTTACCATGTAATTTATCGTTACTCATGTTGAATCATTTAACAAATTAGGTTGTCTGGGTTATTCCAGTAGACACTTTAAGATAAAATTTCTTCCTGGTCTGCAGTAAAATCCAGTTTACAGCCTGACATAATGATATACATCACAAAGATTTCTCCTTTCATGAATCTCCCAGACTGCATATATCCTCGGTGCTCTTTCTCACTATGGGGACGAAAAGGGTGGCAAACTGCTTATGCAAGAAGGGACCCATGACCATGTCCATGTCCTGGATTCCTACACGATGAACACCATCCTACATAGAAACACTGTAACATCAGGGGCCCTTTCACACTACACAGGTATAGTGCTATGATTCCACTTTAACTGTCATGTCTCTATATTATGCAATCTTGGAGTTTACAGTTTAGGAAAGAGTATTTAGAATTCTCAGACAGAGGGTTCCTCTAATGCCTCATGAAACTACAAAGCCCAGGATCCTGTGGGATGTTGCGGTGGAAGATAAGGTGTGATTTTATTATTATAACTGTCTCCTGTGAAACAGCCCCTGATCAGCACAACACTGCAGGGGTGGAAGAAGTCATGGAGAACAATTCTCGCCATTGCTGCTTAGCTGATCAGTGGTGAGGAAAAAAGGACTTTGGGAGGAGGAACGGGCCTCAAGAGATGCTAGCAGGTTCAATGATAAAGCCTCAAAGCTTGCAAAGTAGCTTTCTATAAGTAACTTGTTCCCATTACTCTTTATAATGTTTGAAAAGCAAGCCATGTTTTTGCTTGGTATAATGTGATTCATGTGCATTGCTTGTAATTCTGTTTCTTGCTTTTGTGTTATTTTCCATCGCTTTTTTCAGAGAGAGACAAAACCCTTAGTAATGATAAGAGAAGGGCACAAAACTTGAAATATTCCCGTCAGAATGCCTCTAAAAGTGCCCTTTAAAACTAACTTTGGGGCATAATTAAAAACCATTACTCATCCCATCAATAAAGTGACTTTGTTCTTTCTCATTTTATTATACCTTTGTAACCCCATAAAAAGTAATTAGTTCTGAGTAGCCACATTAAGTGTAACTCATTACTTCCAACCACTGTGAATCCTTGTGGCCTATATCCAACATGTGAGCCATGCCTGCCTCACAGCTTACTCAGTGGGCATGTTGGTTATCTGTATGGGCTCTCCACATCATCCTATGAAGCAGTGAAGAGCATATTACCACCCACTGGGGATGGCTGGGTCTGTCTATTTTGATTTCATTTTTCTCACTTTTCTAAGTTGATTTGGCATATGTTCACATCAATCTGCAAATTCAGCCCCCACTCAAATGTGCATGTATAAATTTGTTGACATTCTTGTCCACATTTCTCCTAATAAATACATTTTGCGCACTTTCTTCCTGCTGTGTAAATTTGGGCAAGCGAGTTTCCCTTCCATTCATGTAATGCTTTTTTGGACATACAGTTCTCCTATAAGCATATTTGTCAGATTTTTTTTTTTCCTTTAAAATATGCAATATTTTTAGATGCAACTGCACCACAAAATTCTGAAAAGTATGGATTTCGCACCCCTATGACTTCTAATTTGTATAATGGTCTGGGAGGTGCCTATTGAATAAATTCAGATAAAAATGAAAGCAGAATGAATCTCTCTTTCGTCTATATCATACAACTGTTTGCTTGTTTGTTTGATTGAGTGATTTTATTGGTCCATTCAGTGGCGAAGCTTGAAGCATGCAGAGGGGGGGCAAGTGGCGGGGCAGGCGTGGGGCTATGGCTCATGAAAGTGTGGCTACAGTGTGTGGGGACAGGGCTATGGTGTGGGGGGGGCTTTGGGGAATGGGGCAGGACTATGGCATGCAGGGGCATGGCTATGGCACATAGGGGAGGGGCTATGGTGGGGGGGACTATGGCACATGGGTGAGGGCAAGCAAGGAGCTGTGGCGCTCCCAAAAAATTGCCACCGGGGACGCACCACCCCCATTGCCCTCCATCCCTACACGACTAGCTCCATTGTTGGGCCAAAAAGGCTCCAGTCTGGCTAAGGTAAAGTCAATAAAAGAGCTATCAAACAAGAAGACAGTTCTCACCCAAAGGTTTATCATCTTAAAGGGGGAAAAGGAGGAAAGGTGTGGTTGTGTTCCTTATATACACAAATTGGCTTTTACCTATCCAGATACCTGCAATGGCAAGATTTGGTACATACACATTGTACTATGTAGCAAACTGTCATCTATGGCCATATCATTTTGTGTTAGAAAATTATTGGAACTACTAGAATAGTATAAATATTAATAGAGTAGTAGGGGACAGAAAGCATATGGAAAGTAAGCAAAGGTTCAAATTATAAATAAAATCAGGGCAAAAAGATGTCGAGGCTTTAAAATCCTTCAAGATAAAATGTTGCACTTTGGTATGCGAAGGGGTGGGTAGAATTAAGAAGGCCACCTGCACAATTATGAAATGACTGAAAACAAGAAAATCTACCCATGTGGGTACTGTTATTTAAGCTCCTTCTACTACAGAAAATATACACAAGAGTTCAAACCAGATTCACCAGGCTGCATACTTGTGATTAAATACGATCACAACCCAATTTTAGCTTTGAGTTGTACAGTGACTCCTGGCATTTTCTGTATGATATAGTCTGATAAATATTATTTTATTTTAGTTATATCTCACCTTTCTCCCACTATGAACATAAAGCAGCAATAAAATAACAGTTTATTATCTCAGTTATTCAGTTATTCTTGAATAGGTCAAACTGTATGTTGCATTATTGGAGCTTTTTTAAAAAAAATCTGTTGCAAACTGTTCTATGATAATTGTTTTTATTGTAGATTTCATTTTTCTGTGATTGAAATTGGACATGCTCCTGCACACTGCCCCAGTATGCTCAGTGATGAAAGATAGTTTAGAAATATGCCGATGAATATGCTGATCCAGCTCCACCAACATAAGGGCAAAAGCAGAGTGGAGATGCAGAAAGGAGCTGAGGGGTTCCAATTCAGTTCTGCAGTGCATCTGTTCTGGATTTCAGCCTAAATGCTTAAGAAACTATCTAGGTTGATTAGATTTTGGGAACATGGTTCAGGACCTTGGATAACTCATTCAAAGTTTGGATTAAAAGCTATAGCAGAGTCACTGTCTCATTAACATGGGAGCCACTAGCTATCACTGAGGGACATGGGTGGGACAGATGAAGAACCATCTTCTCCCATCTCCTAAGGAGCAATTTTGCTATGAACACAGAGCTGACATGTCCAACTTCAGCCTCCACTGCTTTCTAACCACTACACATGCTTTGTAGTTGTGGAGTATCAGATTTGGGATGACTTTAGACCCGATCATAGACCAGCAGTGATTACACAGAACCCACCAACCAGGGCACAACAAAGTGACATGGGACTATGTTATGCTGGCAACAGATTGAGCACTTAGAGCACACAAGGGCATACTTTAGTGACAAGGACTATAAAAAAAAATTGAACTCTGAATAAAATAACCTGAACTGTGTACAAATAGCCTGTCTCTGGAGCACCAGTACTCTAGCTTAGAACCAGACACAAGACCAAATAGAAAGGCCTACTTGACTCTGGCAACTGTGACCATAACTGTTGTTAACTATCTCTCATATAAGAAGCTCTGTAGGGATGACCCAAGCATCTCTCTTTTAGAGACTGGAAAATTTACTTTTAGGAGCTATTTTTCACAGAATCCACCAGCAAGTATGGCCTATACTGCCTGAGGAGTTCAAGACCTTGAAACCCAAACAAATTTTCCAAGCATTAGTCTCTTTACTCTTATTTTATCCCTGATAAAATCAGGAACTGTCAGCCAGGTAGTGCAAATGCAGCTAAAATAAGAGTCTTAGGAAATGCTAGAAGTTGGAGACTGAAGGAAAATTTCATTGGGAGGAAGAATTCTTATTTGGGAGAGCAATGTCCTCATTTTGACCTGTCTCATAGCTATGGACATGCTATTAGCAGAAAGAAACAATCATTTGGCAGCAATTTCTGAAATGGAAGAAGCTGAGCTCCAGCAGGGTTTTGTTTTGTTTTGGGTTTGGGTGTGGTTTTTGGTTTGGTCTGAACTTGAATTTTACTTTATTTTTTAAATTAATTTCAGGAAAAAAAATTGTTTTAGGGACAACTTGGCCTAAACAGTGAGATTATCATCCACTATAGTCTGCCTTTCGTAAAAATATCCTCCGCCAGTAAAGTAATTATTTTTTTTAATCTTCTTTCACAATAAACTGTTTAAATAAAATATTGTGAAAGCAGATAAAAGATAATGACTTCACTGTTTAAATAAAATATTGAGAAACACTTTGTTAAAAAATAAGCTTTCATTCTCATTATTATTCATCTTCAGATCATACCGACACTCTTTACAGTAATTTGAACTCTAGAGCATAAAATATGGCTGGATGAATATTCCTGACCACTGTTACCATCAAAGTCTTGTCAACATCACACCCTTACTTTGACTGGAAAACTATCCATTGAGTCATTGATGGACTAGAAGCACTGTTTTCTTTTGCAAATCTGGCTTCACAGACAGACTGAACTCATTGGCCTTTCCTCCATTTTACGATCATTTATCTTATCTTTCTTTTGCATGTTCTCTCTCCTACCTCTCCCATACAAAGTTTGGAGAGCATCAGAGTGTGACATGAGTTTATAAACTGTTTTAGCCTGGGAGAAGACTGCGCCTTTCTTTATATCAAAAGGATCGTCCCTCTAATCATTTAAAAGGAAGTCTGGTTCAAAGGGTGTTTGAAGTCAAGACTTTTATTACACTCCGCCTTTTCGCACGACATTTCTGAAGCGAAAGGGCCCCTTGAGTGTCGCGTAAATGTGAGGAGCAATCCATACGACGCACTCATATTTGCATGACGCTCAAGGGCCTGACGTGGTCCGCACACACATTTTTTCATTTTCGGCTCACAGCCGAAAATGCTGCACGGTCGCGCATTGCTCCAGGGCCCCGCGCGCACTTACCTGGCATGCAGAGCCTCGGGAGCCAGGCCGGTCATGTGTCCTCTCCTCAGTGCAGCCTGGCAGGTCCCAGGCTGCACCGCAAATGGAAGAGGCGGGGCGCTCGCGCGACAAGAAAGCAGCTGCAGAGCCAAAGCAGGAGGGACGCGACAGCATTCCTCCCAAGCCTTCATGCGCAAGCTGAGCAGCCCAACACCGGGAAAGGTAAGGTGCAAAAAGGGCTACTGTCATTCTTCCTCATTCACAGACATTTGAGTTAGGGGATTCCAGACTTCTGCTTCTGTTAGTAACTCTCCCATGTTTTCTCACCACTTCTCCCTTCATTGTTATTAACAGAGAAAAATGTTTTAAGGAAGACCGTAAGTGCTACAGGATTGCTGGTGTTAGAGACCTTCTATCTCGGGGGTATCAAACTCAATTTCATCTTGGGCTGCATCAGCATTATGGTTGCCCTCAAAGGGCCGGTTGTATCTGTAAGACTGTATAAAATGTATCTACTCTTTTATCATGTTAAATAAGTACCTCTGCATTCAATTATTATTGGTTTTTAAATTGCTTTCCCTATACATCAACTTTTATTTTCTTAGACATTTTGGGGCTATTTGACCATAGTTTATGGTCCCTATACCTCTATAAAGTGATATAGAATTGGTCAGTATCTCCAAAGCGTGCCACTTTCTTCGCCCCAGTCCCTCTCTGTGCCTCTTTCTGCCCCACTCCAGCTGCAGCTGCAGGAGAGGTGTGAGAGCCACATTGAAATGGCCTGGCGGGCCGGATTTGGCCCGCGGGCCTTGTGTTTGACACATATGTTCTGATCTGAAAAAGCCTCAAATCAAGTACTAATCAGAAAAAGACTTCACAGTTAGTGGAGAATTAGTGAGGAAGACCCAGGTTTAGATCCTTACTAGAATATAAAGTACATGAACACTGAGCAGATTGTTAGGCTAACTTACCCCACAAGTGTATTGTGACACAAGTAGGGATAGTTTTGTGACAAAAGTAGGGATAGTACATTGCCTTCAAGGAAAAAGGATGGAGCAAACATGTAATAAAATGGTAAAATGCATGTCTAGGCCTCTCCTCTGATTGTATCCTTAGCCCCATTCATTTGTTCAGGAGAGGATTAACTTGAGAAAAAGGGCAGGTGGGCATCATCCCTGTGCACAGCCTTCTCTGCATTATTAGAAACCTGGGTTTTTCACAAGCAATAAAAACTGTTCAGACAATTGTTGTCAGAGAACTCTGAAGGAAGTAAGCAAGGTTAGCTTGCTCTCTTTCTTCCTGATTTCAGATTAACCCTGTTCTGAATGCCTGTATAGGCTCAATGCCTGAATAGGATTTAGATCTGCAACCTCTCCTTAAAAAAAAGGAAGACAGTCTTCAAGAATCAGATTGGTGGTTGAACTTCAAAAAACGCTATTAGAGATATACAGAAAGAGAGAGATGGAAAATCTCTCAGGAAGAATTACATTGATGTATAGTTTACATTTTTCCCAGGCACCTTAGAAATTATCTGGAGAAAATGAACTGGAGTGTATACTTGGAACACAGAATTGAGGCCTGAACATTCACACCAATTCTCTTTTCACATCCCCAATTCAAGTATCTCAATATGACATTACAGACTTTTTTAAAATCCTCTGAATTTCTGCATGATTTCTACCCCTGTTTCAAAGAAACATATTTAAGATAGGACCAAATACTCTGAAGGTACCAGATCCCATGTGCTCTAGGCAGGATCAGGCCTGGTTATTACTTAGGTGGGAGACCACCAAGGAGGACCAGGTGCTAAAGACTATGTTTAGAGGAAGACAATGGCAAACCACTTCTGAGTATTCCTTGCCTAAGAAAACTCTATGAAATTCATGCTGTCACTTCAAGATGACAAGTGACTTGAAGGCACATACAGCTCTTTCACACTACACAATTACAGCACTTTTACTCCACTTCAGCTACCATGACTGCACTCAGGAGATCCTGGGTTTTTTTTCCCCCTTTGGGGAGAACTAAATCTCTGTCTGAGAATTCTAAATGCTCTAAATGCCTAAACTGCAAATCTCAGAATACCATGAAATGTAGCCATGACAGTGAAAGTGGCATCATAGTGGTATAGTTTTATAGTTTCAAAAGGACTATCCCTATTTAAAGCCAGATAATTCAGTGTTATTTACACCAGAGAACTTCAAGAACAGAGTTGCATTCCACTGGCTATAGTGAGGATGAAAAGAAGAGATAATGAGATTTTTTATGGCAGAAATGAGACAGATGTTACGGGTTCACTCCATGGCTTTAAAAATACCTGTGAAGGCTGCTAACTCTCTCCTCTACTTCTGTTCCAGGTCTCCCCGAAGTTCTTAGTCATTTCCTGGCATACAAAGCAAGCTCCGGTTTTGTGCCTAACCTATGCTCACTGCTTGTATTTTCCCTCTTATGATTTCATCCATCACAGATTAACTGAAACTTTTAACTGTGGTCTCCTATGACAGCAGTAACTCTTCTGGATGAAAAGTGGTTAGTTTTTAGTTCAATATCCCAGGAATCAAATAGGTTGTTATCTTTTGAAAATAGAATGACCAGTTAGCTTTAGCCTTATATATTATTTAAATTATTTCTACTGTGTTTACAGCTGGAAAAGCTTGAAGAATGGCTTATATAAGACAAATAAGAAATGAGATCATCCCTGCCCTTAGGCCTACCACTTGAAAAATAACGTAGGGAAAAGTAAAAGAAACAGACTTGGAAATCAGACAGCTTGGAAACCAAGAAAGTTAAACAGCTGTTATGAAGACCATACAGAGGGAGACAAATAGATGAAAGAAGCTGGTGTCTTGGCAAAGTCTGCCTAATGTCCCTGCTGCTGCTGCTGCTGCTGCTGCTGCTGCTGCTGCTGGAGTATTTTACCTTGTAACCCACCATTCTTCCACGAGGCTCAATGAACTGTCTGCCTCCATATTAAGTTATAAGCCAACATTTCTATCTTAATGACTCTCCAACATTTCCTCTTTAATGATGTGGCCATTATTAAACAAAGGAACCTGAAATGGAGACTTCAGGGTAAAAGTGCTGAACTCACCTGCTATCTGAGAAAAGGAGAAGGGACCTTCTCAGGATCAGGTTCCAGTTGTAAGGAACTCTCTCCCTAGAAAAAGGATACTTGGCAATCCTTTACTGTCAATAGCAAGGGTCCTTCTATACTACACAGTTGTAGCTCTATGATTTCACTTTCACAGACAAGGTTCTGACCTATTGAATCATGAGATCTGGAGTTTAGGAAAGGATTTCAGTGGGCCCTCTGTATACATGGGGGTTCTGTTCCAGGAACTCTCACAAATAGCAAAAATTGAGAATGCTCACATCCCACTATATTCAATGGTGGCAATGTGCATGCAGAAACCATTATAGGTATAGAACGTGGTGCTTCTCATGAACTGGAAGTCACAGATGCAGTGGTTGCAGGTAGAGAAGGCCCACTGTACTTGGAATTCTCAGCCAGAGAACTCTAGTGCCTCCCCAAAGTATGGACTTTGTAAGGAGGAATGCAAGATTCTGAATCTATTTTGGGAATAGGGCTCATCCCTCTGGGCAGCTCCCTTAGTACTGGACTAAATCCCAGAATAAATTCACTGCCTTGCTGCCATGGAACCCACCAGCCATCATTGACAGGGTCAGGAATAAGTCAATGGAACAAACATTTCTTGAACAAGAATTATTAGCTAGAAATACATTGTAAATTACATGAACCAGTACCTGCAACAGATGCAAGACAACTCATAACACCCAGAGCCTGCCTAGGGATATTTTCACCTTGCACAATTACAGCTGTGCGGGGTTTAGATTTTGGTGTAGAATTCTTTAACCCACTTTGTTGAGCTACAGTACAATACAAATATGTCCTCCAGCACATAATTCTAAGTAGCTCATAGAATTATAAATATCACAATTCCACAACACAGAGCCATGGTATTTAGACTGCTACCATGTGAAAATACAGAAAAAAATTACTTTTCCAATGGACAGTTCCATCCTTCAAGACCTGATAACCTAACAAATGCAACTATCTGCCTGGAATCCTAATCCATCCACAGATCCATAAATTCAATACCTTGTCCAAAATTATTTCCATCCTGCTTGTGGATCAAAGCCAGCCATAAATTGCATTTCCTCTCTATAGCAGGAGATCATGGAGACATGATTTTAATTTAATGCAAAACCAAATATTTGCTATTCCATTTTGAGTTGGAGATGAAGTACTGAATTAAAAAATTCTTATGTATAGTTTTTGAAAGGAAAACTGAAATTGTAGAACTGAAACAATAATCACAGTAGTACTCATCTTCTCTTGATCCTGTTTACAGGCAATCAATGAAAAGTGGTAAAAAGGAATGCCCTTGAAAAATCGGCATAGTTTTGCATAACTGAGTAAGTTCTTTCCCCTCAGGCTGAGGTGTAACATATGAAGAATTCACTTCTAGAGTGCCTCCTGTGTACCCACAAACACTGCCTAGAGGTCAATTGTTTACAAAAAATGATTTATTCATGTACTCTTCTCCAAAAGAAACTGCAGGTCTCTAAGGAATAACAACAGGAAAGTAAATATATGTTGTCAATACAATTACAGAAATCTGATGTGTTAACCACAGTGGTGATATGTGGCTGACTGCATTGATTGATCAGTATGGTCCTAATCTGTCATGGGAAATGAAATGAAAAAATCATTCAGAGAAACAGAAAGAAAAAGGAAAGGATCACATCCATGGACTCCTTTATTTTATTTCCTGAATAATATTAAGTGCCAGGTGCACTCTGGGTTGTAAAAAAATACTTACCAATAATTAACAGGCAGCAGGCAAAGCAGTAGTGATCAGTCAAATGATCTGTGTGTGTTTAAAATAATTTACATATCCTGGTAAGTTTTCAGTGTCCTAGAAAGTATTTCCTCATAAAGTAAAAGGTCATGTAGAACTGTGTTATAGACTGTTGTCAACAACAGGGCTATCCTACAGTCTCCACCTCTCTTCATTTTTTTTAAATAAAAAACTTCTAAATCAAGAATCTGGTACAAATTTACATCAACCATCAAATGCATGCTGTTTTTGTGATGTTTTGGTGGAACAAAGAGCTAGCACATCAGGACAGTAAGTAAAGTTATTATGGAACACAAGACTCTACAAAATAATTTAGCCAAGATAGGAAATGTCTCTCCTCTTGATCAATGTGTGCTACAAATCAATGATCTAGCTGAAATCCTTCAGTAAGAATATATTTCAGCTGTCTATTCAGAGATGCTTGCTGTAATATTTAATAAAGTACTACTGAAATACTATCATCAGTTCCATTAGGATATCCCACTTAACTTGTCCTACATTTAGTATATAATTTCAGCTGTGATATTCAGTGCTGGAACTCTCTAAAGGGTTATAGTCAGTTTAGAAGAAATTGTGATTATTGTTAAAGTGCAGTAGGACTGAAACTGAAACAAAATTCTTCCCTATTTGCACCATCCAAATTCAATAGGCACAGGTATTTCCGTCATGGAAAAGGTCTCCACGTTAAAAGAAGAAGATCCAGTAAGAGGAAATGAGAGAGACAGTCAGGGAGAGAGAGAGAGAGAGAGACAGAGAGATTGTAACTGTAGCTCAGCATTTACATGACAGAATACACAGTCATTCAAATCAAGACTGTCAAGAGTTAAGTACCGTGCACAAACCCATGGGCCTAAATCAACTAATCTATCCATCTCACTTCCTCCCACATTCAATTTGTTTTAATTTAATTGTTCTAATTTGTCCTGTTCAGCCAAAATATGAGGAAGTGTGCGTATTTTGGTAAATTCTTATCAACAATGAACTGAGACAAAGTTCTCACCCAACCCTAAAGTGTACTTGAATGCGAGTTGTCAGAGGCTGAGAGCATCCCCTGTAGGCAGGCAAGGAGGGAGGCAGGCAAAGTAGAAAATACCATAATACATAGACGCATGCAGAAGCAGACTACGTAGATCTGTATTTGTCCACACAATGAGAAGATGCTTTCTCTTTACCCAAGAGATTTTCCTGTGATATCTATAAGGGACAGGTAATGGGCTAAGAGAGAAAACTGTTGCATGGACCCAGTCAAGAAACCACTTTTAAAGTTCTGAACTATTACTTCGTGTGCAGTATTTCCATGAATATATGCCAGCCATACAAGATTCAGATGAAGGGGATGTATTTTACTGTTCTACCTCCCAAAGCAAATATTGAAGCCCGTTCTTTCTGTAAAGAGAAATGATACTCCTTTCACAGAAGAGGACAATGCCAACATAGGTACATTCACAACTGCAGAAAAAGAGGTTTGGATGCTTATATAATCTATTGTGATGTGCCTTCAAACTGTTTCCCACTTACGGTGGCCCTTAGGCAAACCTATCACAAGGTTTTTTGGGGCTGAAAGAGAGTATGTGACACAGCCAAGGTCACCCAGTGGGTTTCCATAGCCACGCAGGAAATCTCCAGGTTCATAGTCCAGTGCTACACTACACTGGACGTATTCCAAGATGGAACATTGGTGGCCCCCCAGACACTGTGGGAGTCCAATCCACATTACCCTAGTCAGCATAGTCACTTGTGAGGCTTGAATTCAGTTACATTCTAACATTAGCAGGACTATTAGTTGCCCACCCCTGATCTATAGAATGGGGTGGGTCCAGATGGAATGATGTTTACTGCAGATGACTTGAAATAAATGTAGTTTAAATTAGTCATGACTAAATTAATTAAGTCCTACTGATCTCAGTGGGTCTGCTTAATGACCAATGTTATATAAGTTTTTCTTGATAATAAGGTGTTTCTGAAAATTAGATTAATATCTCAGAACACCAAAACAGCTCACTAGGAAGAATGCAAAGAACCGTGGTTGATGTGTATAGATCCTATGTACAGACTAAATTACTGGGAAATAGCCAACAGTAAAATGTTCAAAATCAAAGCAACATTCCACCTAAAAAAAGAGTAAAGCTGCCATGAATGTAGGTTACTCAGGGGAGATAGATTTTGCCCTAAAGCATGCTTTAAAGCAAGCAGTCAGGTAGTAATGTATCACTGGAATATTTCAAAATAAAATATCTTTTTATGACCTCAACCTCATAAAATATAAGCACTTGATCTCCCTCCAGTCTATCCAACTACTTCAATGATTACATTAGGAGTGTCATCTGATTTGTCCTAAGAAAAATGGGGAATTCATCTTGCTGTAATGATGACATTTGCCTTTTTAAATCTTTTCAAGAAAAAAATACATTTCTTGAGAGAGAAGGAGTTGTTCTTTGTAAAGTGTACAGTATTTTACTAAATATACCAAATGCTAAATGCACAAATCACATAAATTCTATGTATCGTGAGTCATTGGGCAATCCATTAGAAAGATCCAGATAATCATCTTCAAGCAGCACGGCCTATTGTTATCAGAAATTCTGTGCAAATTACAATCACAATTTTGTAGAAAAATACAGAGAATAGAACAAAAAAAAAGCCCGATTTTGTATCTCAGACATGTCTCAGAGCTAAAATCTCCTGAAGAAGATGAATGCTTGCAGTGCAGCACCATCTTGCTAAGAAGTTAGACTCAATCTCAGTGGGATTTTTTTACATCAAGGATGGGGAACTTGTGATTTTTCGGACACTGCTGAATTACAACTCCTGCTGTCTCTGAGTATTGGCCATGCTGGTGGAACTGAGAGGAGTTGTAAAGCAGCAATATTAGGACTTTTTCTGGGTGCTGTGCACCAAGATACAACAAAGCTGAAATCTAGACAAGTCTGAAGAAATCTAGGCAAGTCACCACAATTCCTAATACTGCAAATGGGCATTACAGAGAGAAATCTTGCAAGCCTATCACAGGGACAACATATCCTCAGTTAACTTCCTCTGGTGATTTTTGCAACTGATGATTCATAGGTAAATTGAACACTGTGCAGACTAGCACAAAATGTGTGAATTAATTTTATGTGAAAATTTCAGGAAGACTTTCTGAAATACAATGCAATCAACGTCGTTAATAATCTTTCATTGGCTAGGATCCAGTTTAAACTGCAAAAAACTGAGCTAGGAGTTGCAAAGTTTCCTGCCCCTTTGTCCATAGCACATTCCCCCACCCCACCTCATCATTCAGAGCATTGAAGAATTCAGATGAGTGTGGCGATAATACAGGGTACAAGAAAGGTTTTGTATCCTGTTCACTAATCTTCTGAGTTTTAGCTAACTTTACCTCACTGAGACCTTGTAACAGTAGGGAAGGAAAAAAAGAAAAAGTGAACCAAAAAAATATGGAACATGGTTGTAAATGTGGTAGGAGGCCATCACTAACTAAGCTAGAAATGCTAGAAGCACTTTCCTGCTGATGAAAAAGCAGACACAAAAGAGGATTCTTTAAAATAGGATGGCAACACCATCCATAATGGAGTTCTTCTCACAGACAGTGCCTCAACCAGTTGTGACTGGTGGCTCACTGTAAAACTCTACACTGGATTTTACAGGAACTACTCTCAGTTTTACAGGAGCTCTCCAAAGTGCTGAACTCTGTTTCTAAAATAGATTTGATATCTCATTGTTTTTCTGCACTACACTCTCATAGCGCGATTATTCCACTTTCAACGTCCTATGGAATCCTGGGGTTTGCAGTTTCAGGAGGGGCCGGTAGGTCCCTCCCTAAACTGCAAACCCCAGGATTCCACAGGACGTTGAAAGTGGAATAATCGCGCTATAAGAGTGTAGTGCGGAAATGGCCACAGATATTTCCCATAAAACTAAAAGTAGCTCCCATAAAATCTAGCATGGATTCACTGCCCTATCGTAATGGAACTACCAACCAAGCCTGGCCTCCACCTGACTCTGAGGGATGCATCCTCCCCTGTCCCACAGCTGATTCTATTCAGCAAGGGCCTCTGTGTAGCATTTTCTGGAGGGGTTGCAGTGAGGAAGAGAAGCAGGGAAGTACACTTTCACCAGCCTTGTTGCCCGTGCCTAACACAGGATTTAACATTGTGAATGCTGGAAGCACATTTTTCAAATTTGGGTGTCATAAATATTTTTTTTCTTATCATAAGACGTCTCCCAAAATATTCCATTATTAATATATTTCAAAAGGCTGTAATGTTCAGGCAACTGTCATAAAAATTCCTTCCCAAGATAGAAACAAAGAGTTTCTGTATTGGACAGACAAACTGGCATTGTTGATGTTGAGCTGCAATAGTAGATAGGAATATGTTATATACAACATCAGCCTCTACATCTTATCAGAGAACATCTAAATATTGGTGCAACTGGTAATGTATGCTTAATCCCCACTTTAGGTTATTCATACTTTCAGAGATAGTAGTGGTTGGTGCTTCATGTTCTGGTAGTTATCCATCCACTTTTACTGGAAACTGTAGGGTGTTATCAACTACCCAATGTTGAAACATCATAGGCAGTTTAAGGTTTTCTTCCTTCTTCTTTCTAAATAATATCTATATACTAAATCCTTTAAACCTCTGGGAAGCCTGGCATTCCATTGGCCTGGGCTAATTAACAGAATTTGCTAATTCCTTTATGGTAATCTTCTTATGTGTCCAGAGCTATTCTTGTCAGGGTCATCATGATCCCAAGGCCTAAATCTCGACCTAGATCTATCTATCCTCAAGTGTACATCAGTCAGGGACTCACATTCACTTGAGCTTTACCCAGTCAAGGACACTGGTGGTTACACTGGAAAAAGTGGAATACCTGAAAATCTGAGCACCTGAACGCATAAGGTAACTTTCTCCTTTTTTCCCCCCTCTGGCCTCTTTTATTTATTTCTATAGTAATATCAACCAATCTGCATAGTGCTATATGGTTTCATAAGGAAAAAAATGATTATGCCCTACCCTTTAAAACAATTTTTACCTGTAGCTTGGAGCAATGTGTGTTTTTTTATTCACTCACTACAACTAATACGATATAGTTCTTTCTTTACTTTTTCTTTACATTCACTTAACATACAGATGACCTATCTGGCCCATATATTGTGTGTCAAAACACAGATTAGCAGTGTTGTGGTGACAGGAGGCTTCTCTGTGTGTCCAACTGCTTCAGATGAACAAGGTTCAAAACAAGCGGTAGCTTGCTGTCACCCGTTTAGTACAGAGCTACAATGTATTAAGGTAGAGAACTGGATTCAAGCCACCCTCATACAGCAGGAAGGTGTGTGGTCCAGATTTCCCCCACTACCTCTATCTTCTTAAATCCTTTCCAAAAGTCTTGTAGGGCATCTGGATCCCTACAAAACAGTGTGCACTGGAAAACAGGGGCTTGCAGCTGGTGTATGCATTTGTGATCACCACGTTGCCCTTGGTTGTGCAAATGAAGCTTCTACTCATGCAAGCAAAAATTTCTGAAAGTGGAAAAGTAAATAGGCTTTCTCCTTGGCATTGGTTTGCCCTCTCTCTTTTATTGAAAGAAATGGTTGGGTGTCCGTTTATTAAGGACATAAAACTCACCTACTGGAAAAAAACAATGCATTGTTCTAAAATGATAGCACTGTTGCTAAAGAAATGATATTAAGCAGGATAGTCTGGCAGATAGTCTGATCAGTAAAACTATATTCGGTTACCAGTTTGAACCACTAATGGCAAAGTTTTATGTGTCTGCTCAGGCTTAGGCCTCCTTGAGCTCAATAGGATTTAGTCCCAAGTATGAATAGGCTTGCAACTTAAACTTCAGACTATGTTACCAGTAGCTTGTGGTCTGGGCAGTGTGAGAAGGAATCATCTCTGGATGCACAGAAAGGAAAGACACTGGAACCCACCTCAAACTGGATCCTATAAATAGTCACTTCCCAAGCAGGGATGTAAATCTTCACGGGTTTCGTTTTTTCAGACAAGAATGAAGAACTCCTATAAGATTCTTCCTATTGCATGAGAACATCAACTTTCTGCCCAGTTCTCAGTTATTATCCTTACTTCAGTAGGTATTTCAGCAGAAAATACATGTTCTAGGCAGGAAATTCATTTCTTGCCCAGGAGCAGTGCTTTTTGTTCTTATAATTCAATCTTCAGTAAGTATGTGTGCATAAAATAACTTTCTGCTGCAAAATCAGCTTTTTTGTTGTTGTTCCCTCTTCAAGAAACTTGTATTCTGCACAGAAAAGATTTTTATGGAGGAAACCATGTATATTTCTGTGCAGATGAAAATTGACCAAAGCGTGAAGAATCTCATATCAACCTTGCCATATCCTCTATTCTTTCCAACAGGATTTCCCAAACGTTAGGAAATGCTTGTTTAGCCAGGGAATGAATAATAACAAGTATTCTTTCCTTCCCTGATGCTGCACCACAAAATTCTGCCCCAGCTCTTCCTTTATCCTGTAATTTCCCATCCTCCTTCTATTCCTTTCTAAGTAGTTTCAACCAGTTTATATTAAAACAATCACTTAAAGGCTATTGGGCTGTATCCAGAATTCCATACCCTCCAAGTGCCCCAATTTGACGGGGACAGTCCCAATTAATTTTCTGTCACCCCACTTTTTCAGATGATTCCACAATGTCCCAGTTTCTTTCTCTTCCCTCCACTTCCCCTCTTGTCCTCAACTTGGTTCAGTTACCACAAACCTTGTTCAAAGTGCAACAGTAGAAGAGAAAGGAGAGGAGGGAGCAGGATTTTGCCCTTCACAGCAAGATGAGACAGAAGGAAATTTCTGCAACCTCTCCTAGTTCGTGTGTTCTTTTGCATTAATAACTGTTGCCATCTTGACTAAACTCCGATGCTGTTTGGCCACATGTTTCCTGGTTTTCCTCTACAAAATGTTGGAGAGTATGGAATATCGCTTGTGCAACAGAGGTTTCCTGTCCTTTCAACCACATGGGGGTCCTTTGTACCTCCTGAAATTCATGTTTCAAGCTGAGGTCTCTTTCAGTAAGGTGTGGGATCAGTCACTGGGAACTGAAGTGGGATTGAGGGTTGCCATTTTTCAAGGAGGCCATCTTAGGCAAGCTGAAGTGCCTTTCTACTTTCATAAGACACTGTTGAATCCTACTTGTTGCTGAGCTTGCAGAAACATTGCAGTTTTCCAAAGCATCCCATTTTAAAAACCATTGTTCAATGTTCTGTGTGTGTGTTTGTGAATAAATGTGTCTGGCAGCCCACTCATACAACATTATTTTTAAATTGGAAACTTGGATATGCCTTTATTGGATTTTTTTAAAATAAAAACCAAATTTGCTGTGGCCTAGTTTATATCTGTTTTGTCAGTACCACTACATGATTCTGAGGGTTACAAAATCATCAGCAACAGTTGTTAAAGGCACCTTATAGTCCTCTGCAGTAACTACAATGATCTCTAGTTAGGTCAAAAGAGAGATTGACTCAACATTTTAAGTGTACTGTGTTTACTTTTTTCTGGTCTTCTCAGTTCTTTCTAATAATAAGGCCTAACGTTGTGATATTTTTACCTATATTGATAAATTTTGTTTAATATCTGAGATTTAGGGGATATCAAATTTCACTTAAAAATCCAATATGAACAAAAAGATATCATAGAGATCCATCTGTGAATACCGTTATCAAAATGTAGCATGTGTACAAAAAGGTGACAAACAGATCTCTTTTACTGAACAATCAAAACATTCATCAGGGACTGCCAGCAGTCAAATGTGCACTTTTCTGCAACATATACAGGTTGGCATCCTGTTGGTTAATCCTAGCTAGGGGTAGACTCATTCAATCAATTGGTGAATGGAAAGTCAACATGTCAGTAAATCTCATTCATTCATTGGGTCTATTCTAGTCAGGACTAAAAACAAGATTTAGGACTCAATGTAGTAAACAACAGCCTTTTCACACTGTGTATGTTTGCTTTCTTTCACTGTTCTCTGGTCAAACAGATTTTGCAGGTTTTTGCAGAGCCAATGTGACAGATATGATGGTAGCGTGAACATGTACATATAGACAATGATGCCACTTTTAGGTCTTTGACTCATTCTTGTGGAGAAAGGGTTCCACCAAAATTGTCTGAATGACTTGAGATCCAATACCATGCAGGAACAGCAATGACATCTTCAAAAAAGGGGACACACAACTACTGTTTCTGTTGTTCAGCATATTCGTCTGCCAGCAACCATATGGTGTTTAAATTAGGTTAGCATGCTTTTTAGCGTAGACATGGAACCACTGGGAAAAAATGTCCAGAGCTTTGAGGTTCAGCAGCACTAATATGCTAATGACACTCAGCTCTAATTCTCCTTCCATCTAACTCCCCAGAAGCTGTTTTGGTGCTAAACTAGTGTCTGTTGCCAATAATGAACTGGATGTAAGTAACCAAAATTAAGCTTAGTTCAGACAAGTTAGAGGTACTCCTAGTCAGTCAGAAGTCTAATATGGGAATGGCAACCTATGATGGATGGGGTTACACTCCCCTTTAAATCTCAGGTTTGTAGACTGGGAACACTCCTGGATTCAGTCCGGAGCCTGGAGGCCCAGGTTTCACTGGTGACCAGGAGTGCATTTGCACAATTAAGACCAATGTTTCCATTCCTGGAGATCTGGCTGGGGCGACACATGCCTTGATTACATCCTGCTTGGATCACTGTAACTCACTGTACATGAGGCTGCCTTTCAAAACTGACTGGAAATTTCAGCAGATCCAAAACATTACAGCTATACTGCTGATCATGGTTGGTTATAGGAAGTATATAATTCTCTTGTTGAAATAGCTTCACTGGCTGCCAATTCATTTCTGGGCACAAAGTGTTGGTTATGACCTACATCATCCTTTATGGCTTGGGTCTAGATTCTCTGGAAGATGGAATCTCCCCATATGAGCCTGAATGAGTCATCTGATCTTCAGGGGAGGGCTTTCTCTCAGTTCTACCACCCTCACAGGCTTGCTTGGAGGAAACACAGGAAAGGGCCTTCTCAGTGGCTGCTGCTGGGTAGGTTATGGAACTCCCTCTCAAGGATGGCTCAGTCAGCCTTCTTTCTGCTCGCTTTTTTTGCCAGTAGGCAAAGACCTTCTTATTTAGACAGGCCTAGTGGGTGTGTGCTGTATTTTGTAATATGTGTTAACATGTGTTGAATACATTTTTAATTGTTTTAAATGGATAGGTTTTTTTATGATTTTTAAAACTTCAATATTATATATTGTTTTAACTATTTTGTTTGAACTTATATTGTAAGCCACTTTGGGTCCCATATTGGAAGAAAGGTAGGATAACAAATAAATAAATAACTGGTGGCCACACTTCTGCTTCATTGGCTACTATGTGTAATTTTACGATTACAGGACTACCCCACTGATATGATACACAAAAATATTAGTGAATTGCACTGCGTAAGAGGGGCTACCGTTGCTTATCAGGACAATTTTCACATTGGGACATGAAGACCGTTGCACAACAGCCATGATGCCGGCTCCACTTATGTAGTGGGCTCAATAGCGTAGCTACATCTCTGCTTCCCTCCATAGAATACCAACATTGTGCAACAGGGAATTTCAAAGTTATGTAATTGTAAGTTGCTTTGCAATATCTCAACTTCTCAACAAGATGCTGGACACAATGTTTCAGAACCAATTGGTCATCTCTTTGCAAAATAACTTGGGAACGTTGCAAAAAAAAAACAAAAAAACAAGAACCTAAGTATCCATTATGGTCTCTGATTCAGTGATGTGCTTGCCTGAAGAATACATACCAAGCAAGAAGGAAATCAAAAAGAATATTAACTAAAGATTACTTGATTGGCCTATTCCATCTTCCTTTCCATTCCTTCCCCTGCAAAGTTTACAAAGAAAGAAGCTGCAGTGAGTGAATGGGGCAGTGGGGAACACCACAGAAATCTCTCTTCTCAGCCTCCATTCCATTTATCTGGTTCATTTGCCAGATCCAACATGTCACAGATCTAAATAGGGACTATTCACAACATCCTCATTTTTATAGCAAAGATCCCTTTGCATGACCTAACTATCAATATCATATGTTGCTGAAGGTTCTATCATTCTGTATTCCTTCATTGTGCGGTAATTCTCTGATGATTAAGAAACCAAGACAGCCAATACATTGCAATCAGTGTGTAGGATCCCATTGTCTTCTCCATTTCGAGAGTTTGTTTTGAAATACTGCCTAGCAATATAGTGGGTAGACTCAACCATAGTTTCAATCCAGTAATTATCTTGACAATCATGGCCCAGTATTATTTTACTAGAGGGCATAATCACCAAATATTGACAAATGTACCTCTTCCATTTCAACAATATCAATAGAACTCAGAGACACTGGGAAGAATTTTAGATATTTTGATAAGGGTATGATGCCATCTATACATAACCTGTTGGAAGTTCTCCCATGAATTAACACCCAGTACATACTCAAGTGTATCCATATAAAAACATTTCCAACATTTTAAAAATATCTGAAATTTTCTTTCCCAGTGTTCTTTTTTCCCCTCTGTGTGTATTTATTTCAACTCCACCATTGTATTCAATAGCTATTCCACAGTGTTACAGCAGTGTATTTCCTAATCCAGTGTGATGTAAATATAGAATACAGAATATACTCACCCCCCATTAATATATATATATATGTATGTATGTATGTATGTATGTATTTATATGTATGTATGTGTGTATGTATTTATATGTGTGTGTGTGTGTGTGTGTATGAACAAGATCACAAGAGAATATAAAATTTAAAAAAATCAAGGAATAGTGGACATAAATATAAAAGGAGAATTTTAAAGGTGTAAAAGATTGCAAAAGTAATCGAAATGAATATACAGAGACACAGAGAGAGATAGACATCTGAACATTATTATGATTTTAAAATGATGGTGATGCTTCTATATGCTTTTAAGATCAGTGTTAGTACTTTTTTCTTTACTTAATGTTTTCTCTTACTAACATGTTTAGAGCTTAGATCCCAAGGTGGTCACACTTAGAGCAGGCCTATTAAAATCAATAGCATTTAATGTAGTCATGGCTAACACAAGAGCCATTTAATTACAAATGTATGTTCTAAATATGACTATTAGTGATTCTGGATGAGGCTTCTATTATGCCATCACTCTCGTTCATTGAATTTTATGGGGGCTTCACATGTCTGTGGTGCATAATCGTCTCTTGTTTTTCTACTGCTGTAATGATGAAACAACTGTGTAATGCACTCTAATTGCTAGTGTGACAAAACCTCTATCTGGAAATGTTCTAAATCTGGATCCACTAAAATATGTTTCAGTTTTTATCATAAGTTATTGATATAATTATTTTCTGAACTTTGATGTCATACAATAGTACATTGTGCATGTTTGTGTATATGTGTCTTCAAGTTGCCTGTTGACTTATGGTGACCTCATAAATTTCATAAGGTTTTTTTAGGCAAAAAGTTGGTTTTGCCAGTTTTTTCCTTTGAAATATAGCCTATAGTACCTGGTATTTGTTAGCAATCTCCTATCCAAGTAGTAACCAGGGCTATCCCAGCTTAGCTTCCAAGATCAGACAGCATATCTTTAGACAGCCACAATAACACAATGTCTATTATACCTTGTTAATTTATTTATTATTTTCATTTTGTTTATTTCTATCTTATTTATCTCCCAATACAGGACCCAAGAACTCTTATTTACATTGAAAAGGGGATATTCTTAACAATAAAGTTAATTTTAAATTGGTATTTAAATTTACATTGCATTGCATTACATTACTTTACTATACATAGGGCCTTTCCACACTATACTGTTACAGTGCTATTATTCCACTTTCAGCACCCTATGGAATCCTGGGGTTTGCAGTTTGGGGAGGGGCATTTAGATTCTCAGCCAAAGAGCTCTTGGGCCTCAATAAACTACAAACCCCAGAATTCCACAGGACATGAAGGGGAAAAAATCCTATCAATGATATTAGTCCTCCCTGATCCCTGTTTTGAGCTTTCTAGAGAAGGAAATAAAAGCATGAATTTTTGAAACAATATATCTCATTCACTGCACCCAAAACCCTGCTCTTGCATTCTGTCTCTCTCTCCATTATAATCTCATTTCCTCCCCTTCTCCTTTTCTTTATCTTATTCTCACATGGATCCCGGTAAAAGTTCCAAAGATAAGTTTAAAATATTTTATGTGTTATCTGGTGTAGAACACATGAGGGCCATCTGGATGGAATCAAAACACAACGGTATTACAAGCTGGCCTTGCTACTTGTGAGTTTAAAATCTTCTAAGCTTGGAATTAAGTAAACTACTACACTCTAAAGATAAACCTTTTAAAAGGCTATTGCCATTTTCCAATATTAAAACACTTAATTGTGAAATTAAAAAAACATTATTATTTGTTATGTATTATTTCTTAACTGGTTCCATAGTGTTATAAATGACAAAGCACACCATGTTTCCAGTTATTAGCACACTGAAATCCTCCTTAAATTGTTTTGTGGAGAAAAAGATTTTGCTGGAGAAAAAGTACTTTTTTACATCGGTACTTATTCTTTGTATTTACAACGCCCACTCTTCCCGTGAACTCAATATGGCATGCATGGCTTGTCTCCTCCCCACAACAACTCCCTAAGGTAGATCAAACAGGGAACGAGTAAGTGACCCAAGGTCACACAAAGGCCATTTCCACACAAGACTGTTATAGTGCTATTGTTCCACTTTCAATATCCTATGGAATCCTGGAGTTTGCAGTTTGGGGAGGGGCCTTTGAGGCCCCTCCCTAAACTGCAAACTCCAGGATTCCACAAGATGTTGAAAGTGGAATAATAGCACTACAGCAGTCGTGTGTGGAAATGGCCAAAGAATTACATACCTTTGTGGAAACTTGATCCTGGATCTCCCAAATCTCAGTCCAACACTCTTAACTAATGTCCAAGGAAACACATTTCAAAATCAAATTTGTAACACACTTCCTTTCTTAAACTCATAGCAATTTCGCTTATGGTTCACTGAATCAGATTTCGAGCAATTCCTCATAATTTTGCAGGGCAACAAAGTTAAAACAGATTTAATACGTTCATACAAATGCATCTCATTGAAAATTTACTTCAGCTTTGTGTGTGTATGTGTAGATTTGAATTTCAGTGATTCGGGATTTGAGACATTGTCTGAAATTATCATTGTGGCTGCTGTTGTGTGTCTTCAAGTTGTTTCCAACTTGTGGCAACCATAACCCTATCACAGGTTTTTCTGGGGCTGTGTGTGTGACACGCCCAAGATCACCCATTGGGTTCCCATGGCCGAGTGGGGAATCAAACCCTTGTCTTCAGGGTCATAGCCCAATACTCAAACCACTAAACTGAGGCTCTCTGAAACTGTATTTACCTTTAAGGTATTTGGTGGTGGGTTGTTGTGTTTCTTTGTTTGTTTGCTTTTGGCCTTTACTTCACATGTATTTCAAGTGTTTCTACACAACTAATACTATTTACTTTATATAGCTATTAAGAAATTTCTAGTTGTTGCAATATGAATCCTTCATTATCTTTAGAAATGGGGTGGGGGAAGATCAGTTACTGGTGCTACTGAATTCAAAAGCCTCTTAATTGAACTCATCTCTTTGGAATTATCCTTGAGCAAGCAGCTTGAGTCTTGTGATCTAGACCTGAAGAACTAACAAAAAGCAAAAAAATAAATTTTGCAAGTCTCCAAAAGAACTAGGGTGTTTGTTTGTTTTTTTAAAAAAAATGTTTTTATTAAAGATTTAATTGCATAAAAAACAGAGTGGATATACCCTGTTGAGAGATATATCACACCCTCCCCCCACCACTTCCACATTTATATTCTCCAGTTGAATCTTCTTTGTTTCCATGTACTCGAAAGAATTACTATTACATTTCCATTTCCATTTCCATTTACAGAAGAGAAAAATAGTTACCTTATTTCTTTCTTTGGTTTCATGTACATTCATGTTTGTATCCAATCCAAAACTCCTCTCCATTCCCTTTCAAAGTTCTGGATAGGTTTGTTTTTCAGTGAAAATGCTAGCTTCTCTGTTTCTACCATATCCAGAACTTTTAATTTCCATTCTCCTAAGTCAATATGGTCCTTTTCTTTCCAATATTGCGCATATATCAACCTTGCAGCTGTTATCAATATAACAATATCTTCTGATGACTTCTTATCTCTCTTTGTTGTCCTAACATATTAACAAATAGAATTCCGGTATCATTTCAAAACTCATTTTACAAATTCTTTGAATTTCATCATGTACCCCCTTCGAGAACTTTCTTGCCCTTCTTTTATTTTATAATAAAAGCAATAAATATTTATTGCTTCCAAATCTTCCACAAAAGAACTAGGTTTTTAGTAAAGAACCAACCAACTAATAGAAATGTCAGGTAAATGTAAAAATGTAATGTAAATGTGCCTCTTTGAAGCTGTGGCTCATTCAGTTAATTCATAACTTAATTCTAAATAATCATTTTTGCTGAAATTAAACTAAAATCAATTGGTTTAGTTGACAGCTTATTTTATTGCTGTCTTTCATTAGCAATTTTCCAACTAAATGAGTAGCTTAATTGATTTCAATTAATTTCTGTCACTGACTGAATGGTCCTCTGAGGGTTAAAGGCATGAGAGGAAAACATCTCTCTACGAGTTTAAAACCCAGGCAAGATTATAAGTGAAGAGACAATTACTCTGAATCCTTCAGTTTGACTGGATCCAAGTCATGTAGGGCTTTATAGTTGATAACAAGTACTCTGTACTGTATCCAGAGACAGAACAGTAATGATTTTGAACCACTAAAGCATGTTTAGATGGCATTGTTAAGCTTATGGTATGCAAGGACAAATTATTAAAAGCATTCTTGGTTCTGAGATGAGAAACCACAGGATCCAAAACAATAACATATATGAAGATCTTTAGGTTCATAATGATTTGGGCAGAGATGTAACCACATAACTCAATACCAGACTTCTTGTACTTCACTGTAGGTAGAAAAAAACTCAGAAGACTCCTGTGTGAGACACAGAAGAAACACTGTCTGTCACCTGCTCTTTTTAGCTGTCTCTTGGTAAAATTAATGGTTCTTTATTTTATCTGCACCTACGGTTCTTTGGAATGGATCATTTTTGGACAATTGAAGGGAAATTGGAGCACTATTTATTTTTGTCAGATTTGGACACAATGATGTGGGATCCTCCAGATATTGTTCAACAGTAATTCCCATCATCCTTCACCATTGGCTATGCTAACTAGGACTGGTGGGAGCTGTAGTCCAGCAACATCTGCAGAACCACATGTGCCCCCTACCCCTGCCTAAGAGAATCAAGGGGAGGAAAATGCTTGTTTAAAAGCTTGAAAGGTTCTGTTCATGGAAAATATTTTATATCAGGAGTCGAGAACTTTCAGATATTTATGGACTCTTCATCCTGGGTCATTGGCCTTGCTGGCTGGGTTTAATGGCAGTTAGAGTCTTACAATATTTTCATAGTTACAGCTTCCCACTCCTATATAAAACTATTTATCTTAATATTTTTCAGCTGCTTTCTATGCCACTTTTCCATACAAATAGTCTACAAGCTAATTTTTTAAAAAATACCATCATGATACCATTGATAGGCAACAACAATAATCATAACCATCACATCAAGATGCAGTTATCACAATCTAATCCAGGGATAAAGTTGGTGAAAAAAATATATATAATGTCTGATTTACATAAAACAAGGAGCTATACTTTAATCTGTCGACATTCGAAAAGGAATTTCTTTAAATCCTTACATGGGGCACTACAGTTAGTAAAATGTTATCAGATCTCCTGGACTTGCTGGAAATGTAATTTCATAATAGCATTTCTACCATGTCAAAATTCAACCTTACTGGAAAAAAAGAGTGATAAAATGGATTCTTGTGTGCATATGTGTGTGTGTGTGTGTGTGTGTGTAATACTTGTATACTTTCTCCTCTTTCCCTTCTTTGGACATGAACATGAGAAGGATACTACATTTTGCTTCAAATTTCAGTTAACCACAATTAATAGTGTATTCAAACCCTACAATTAGACTAATCTTAACTATACTTAGTTGAAACAAGCTGGGTTCATCACCCATGTTTGGAGTGGGCTGCTTTCTGCTAACCATAACTAAGAGGAACCATAATTTATCTGAGTTCAGATGCCATGACAAGCTGTGGTTTCCCTTCCAAGGAAGGGAAAGAGGAGAAAGTATACATTTTATATATATATATATACATATACACATACATATATATACATATACACATACATACATACATACACACACACACATACACACACACACACACACGTGTGCACACAAGACCCACAAAACAGCAGTGAAGACTTTTGAAATCCTCTTCCTAACTGAACTGGAGGAAGAAAAGTGAAGAAAGAATGTGAGGAGGAATCTATAGTTACCCTTGGAATGATAAACCATAGTTTATGATTCAGTCCAGTACTCTTGGAATGATAAACCATGGTCCAAATGAAGCCAATGGAACAGATCCAATGACTCTCTTCTGTTTGCAGAAGGAGTCCTTCTATGACCAGTGTAGCTTTTGAATCCATCAAAGACTTCCACACATGGAAGATGAGGAAGAATTTTTTTGTTCAGTTTCCTCCCCTGAAGCCTTCCCCCAAAATGTCACCCATAAACTATTCAGAGTAGGCTTTGTAGTGGGGCTTTCCCTGAATGGAATTCTTTCTCAAATGACCCTTCACCCCAGCTCAGTACGTGTGCAGACACAGTGCTAAAATTCTAATGAGTATACAAGAACAGGGCCTGCTACCTTGATCCAGTCCTTTCCTAACCTGCATTCACTTTCCGTTCTTTCTTTGCCTGACGAAAGCTATATTGATAGTACTGTATTTCTGTAAATCAGAATCAGCATGCTTAATTCAAAGCTGGGGGGCGGGAGTGGGATAGATCACCAAATATTCTGATAATCACAGAAATATTTTCATTGGTGTTCAAGTTTCCTGCACTCAGCAAACACGTTCTGCAAACTTTTCTAATGAAGTTATTCTACATCCACATTTTGGAGAAGATTCAGGGGTTTGTTCTAAGGCACTCCTTGGTTCATGTGAGATACCATCTAAGTCAGTTTGCCATTGCTTTGTGTGAACTGAGAGTCGCTGTACATGGACACACACTGGGAATGGATGTCCAAGACCAGTAATGGTGGACAAGTAGTCTTTCAGAGAAGAGTGTCTGGCATTCCTTCTCTCATCAAGAAACTACTGTTAATACAGTTTCAAAGAATCCCATGGTTTCTGGCAAGTAGGCATAATCTTAAGTGGTGATTATGGTCTAGAAACTTTTATGTAGCTATATTAACTATGGGCCTTTCCGCACTACACTGTTATAGTGCTATTGTTCCACTTTCAACATCCTGTGGAATTCTGGGGTTTGTAGTTTACTGAGGCCAAAGAGCTCTCTGGCTGAGAAGTCTAAATGCCCCTCCCCAAACTGCAAACCCCAGGATTCCATAGGATGTAGAAAGTGAAATAATAGCACTATAACAGTGTAGTGTGGAAAGGCCCCAAATCAACCCATATGAGCCTGCCTGGGTTTTATAGTCTTCACAAGAGGCCTTTCTGTATGCCCCACTAGCCTCACCAGAGAGTGTTGTCAAAGGTTGCTCCCAGGCTCTGGGAGAACTCAATTCTTGAGAGGCTAGAATGGCCACTTCCATAGCATCCTTCCAGTGGCAGCTGAAGACTTTTCCATTTCAACAGGCCTTTCAGAATGGATTGCTGGTGGGAAACAACATGTAAGAACAAACTATATTGTCAGTATTTGTTGCTTTTTAATAGAAATGCTTTTAAATTGCTTTTAATTCCATTGATAGTTTAACTGCACTTTAACTTGTGTATATCTTCCAAACTTTTATCAGTACCTGTTTTAATTTTGGTAAACCGTCTTGAGTCTCAGAGCCAATGGGTTGGAGGGAACAGTAAAAAAAAATAAATAAATCACCACCACCTAGTTTGGGAAACTCTAAATTAAGTTGGTGGGATTCTAGTTGCACATCATGTTACAACAATGATGGGAAGACATCAAAAGGGCACTCACATGACCCCCTAGCGTGTTGAGGTTGAAAGACCAGGTGAACCAGTCCCTTATCACTGGTGTGCCCTGCATCCATAACCAAATTCTCTGCACATGGAAGAGGGCATGCATGCACATGCTAATGCATACCTGCAGAGCTGTTCCATGTGAGAAGCGATCGGCTCAGTCAGTAGCTCATACCATTATACATGTATATTAGCACATATAATGTGCTAATGTACATGTGCTTCCCAACATGTTTTGAATGCAAAGACAGAGAGGGGGATTATAACCACTTGGTGTGTTAATGGCAGTGGATGTTGTCACTGGGCGGCAGGGCCAGAGCAAGCTTGCACAGTCCTTCAGTGCCTCACACAGGTTCCTTCAGTGTAGGGAGGAGTATTTTTTACATATACACATATCCTATAGTTAACCAGGATAATAAGCTGTTTTGTGTTGCCAATTTGCTGAGAAGTGGTGTTTGGTCTTTGTGGTTGGGCTGGTAATCAGCACTGTTGGCCAATCTGACATAATTTTAATTGACCAGTGAAACTTTGCCCTGCAACTATTTAAAATGTTTCCGTCATTCCAAATGAGGAACCACATTAACTCCACTAAAGAGGATAAATTCTGTAAATCCACTAACCCTCTCATCAACCACGGCGAACTAAAGTGAAGCTGACAGTATTCTACGTCAGTCAGCCCAAGTTTATTTCTTTGCTTCCAACCACATGACCCTTTCTTTAATCTAGTATGAATCCTTGTGGTGTGTATCTTGCAACATTTTGAGAGACAATGGGCCATTTCCGCACTACTGTTATAATGCTATTATTCCACTTTCAACATCCTATGGAATCCTGGGGTTTGCAGTTTAGGGAGGGGCCTCAAAGACCCCTCCCTAAACTGCAAACCCCAATATTCCATAGGATGTTGAAAGTGGAATAATAGCACTATAACAGTCTAGTGCGGAAACGGCCAATGGTTTGCAAAGGGCAGCTTGCATCAGCTATAGTAGATAGCAACCCACTACAGAGTCACAAAGAATTTTCAGCATGAGAGGAGGGGAGGGCAGAGTCCGTTTCCAGTGGCAGGAATCAGCACCAAAATATACAAACTGAGCAGTTTGACATTTTCCAGACCTCATTCTATCTAGTTGTCCCCACAAGGAGATATTATTCACACAATTAGCAATGATGTGATTTTTTTAAAAAAAGATAAATAGCAACAATAGGGGAGGGGCTGATCCTAACTGGAATGCTGTCCCTGCTGAAGATTGCATCCCCACAATATGAATTATCATGATTGACCTCAGATATTTTTTTCCCTGCCTGATGCAATACAGCAAATGCTCCCTCCACTAGTTAGGGTAAGCCAACCAAATAGTTTTGGCTTGTTAACGGCAGAAAATCTCACAAATACCTCTCTTTCCTTGGCAGGAAACAGGAAACAACAGCAAACTAGCTAACTGGGAATTTACTAGCTTTCCATGTCACCTTAAATTTCTTGCCAAAGATAGTGGCTTCGCTGTACCTAATAGTAGGACAGTGACAGGTTTCCTGAGCGTGGAAGGAGAAACCATATGAAGTCCTGGCTCTACATGCATTTTTAAATGATTAGGCAGAAGCCTATCAATGACACTACAGAGGTAAATGGATCCTTCACATTTAGAAAATCTAAATACCTCTAAAACCAGTGAGCAAATAAGCAAGCAGTTACCAGTGGAAACTTTCCTCTCAGTGCAAATAGCAGCTTTGGGGAGATGGAGACAAAGGGTCCCATCACACTACACTATTATAGATCTATTATTCCACTTTAACGCCATGGCAATATCGTATGGAATCATGGGATTTGCAGTTTAGTGAGAGGCATTTAGAATTCTCAGCCAGAAAGCTACAGACCTCAGAATTCCACAAGGCGCAGCCAGGGCAGTTAAAGTGGAATAACAGCACTATAACAGTGTAGTGTGATAGGGACCTTAGACTTTCATGTAGAAGAAGGATAATTTCACCCTCTCTTTGCCCTGGGGTCCTAATGCTAGAGAAGCTCCCCTGCAGTTGCTGCATTCTTGTGTGTGTGTGTATACAAATTAATCACATTTGCTTAATCCATGTAATTAATTCCCATCTAGTTTGACCCTTATCAATTGTTTCTAAAACAAGATTCCTGGGGGGGTGGGAAAAGTACGGGCTTTAGAAACCAGCCTTCATGTGGAGAAAGAGACTGGACGGTTTGTATTTCTTTAAAAGATTGAAAACATTTCGTTTCACTGTTTTATAATCACTCTTCAGGGATCCTCAAACCCAGCTGCTGACCTCATCCCAGCTTCCTGAGCAACCGGACAGCCAGGAACTGGTCTTGTAGCAGTTGTGGCTTTCAAAAAAAGAAAGGAAAGGAAGGAAAAATCAAAACAAATGAAAGTAGTGGTTCTATATTTTTTCATTGAATTTTTGCTGCAGTCCTCCAGTATGCTGAATACAGGTGCCATGAAGCTTCTTACTGTTGTATGGCACCGGTGTTATTATGGAGCCAAAGGGAATCAATTTGTGCAGATCTTATTGTTGTCATGTACCTTTAAGTCATTTCTGACTTACGGCAATCCTAAACTGAACCATCATGGAGTTTTCTGGGGCTGAGAGTATGTGACTTCACACTTAGTGCAGAGTAAATGTATGCCAGTGAATATACCGCTGTTCTGCTGTTTTTACAAAGGACATCATGGCTTTGAACTCAACCATTGATTAGCCCCCTATCACCCCAGTCAAAAGTGCGAGAGAAGGCGATGTAAGTGATCTTGCAAAATTACTGGCTGCATTACTTAGGCGATCTCTGAGAAAGCACAACTGCTTGCCCAATGATTTTTATGTTAGTGGAGTGCCTCCATAAAATGCAGTCCTTCAAGTGCCCATGTTACTGTCGGGCTCTGAGAATACTGACACCGGTAACATCTGCTTCAAACCTAAACCAGAACCGTAATGTTCAACACTCCTATATGATTAAATCTTCTTCCACTGCTGTCAGTAGAATACATATTGTGCCATGGCATATAGTTTACTGTGCATGCATAGTGTGATTTACTCATGTGTATCTCACTAACAAGATGCCAACCATTATGCAGAAGATTTTAGCCAGTGTCTAAGAGATGCTTGAGATGCAATAGGATGAATGCTATGCAATGAAGATGTTAGGTCATGGTGGTAGATAACCTGGAATTTAAAAAAAAAAAAGATGAATATTTTAACCTCAGGCCTTTCTCCATGGGAAACATTTATTAGGATTCCAGCAGCATTTGACTGTCTTATGCATTGTTTTCTGGTTGCTCACTGGTTGTTTACTGGTCCAAACAGTATATAAAGTGAGAATCAACATTCTTAAGTACATAAATGGAGGTATTTTAACTAATTCACTCTTTGGGCATGAAACCTGTTTGATAAGCACAGCAATGGTCAGCCGAGAACTGACTTCTCCTATCCCAGTCAGGTCTACCAACTGGACTTTGGGATTTTAATGAGCAATGGAGTACCTGCACATGTTCAGTTGTGTTTTATGACAAGGACGCAGATTATAACATTTGAAAAATTTAAAATGCTGAAGCCATCTATTACTGAGCAGTGGTAGGATGATGCTCTGGGACCAACTGTACCATCCTATTACTGCTCAGTAACGGATGGTTTCAACGTTCATTATATTCATTCTTTAACCACCTCACCTAATTTATAGTTCAAAGCAAGTAAGCAAAACAGGACATGTATAAAGATCCTACTGGGATGCTATGAGTGCCAGGTGTACTGATTTGGCTTGGCAGGTCATAAATCATTCACCCCTGCTTGCTCTGCCTCTTTCACAGGCCTTGGGACATGTATTGTGAACTCTTACAACCTTAGACTACAATGATCCTCTCAGCTATGGGGTTAAGGGAAGGTTAATTGGTTTCCATTGTTAAGCTACCTCAGCAGTTGAATTTTTGGTACGTTCATTTAGCCAATTACAATACTGGGTATCATTTAAGATGGGTGAGCGTGTCTTTTGATGCAGATGAGAGTGTGCATGCTCATCCAGAGCCACCGTTGTTACTGCTACTGGAGCTGGACTGGGGCTGAATGTGGTTAATCCAGGGGAGAAAGCATTGGACATGAAAAAGCTGAATGTCTGTTATTTCATTATCAATACTTGTTGCGCTGTTTAGTATGCAGTACCACCAAGCTTCTTAGTTCCCTCGATCTTTTCACAATTTGAAAAATAAATATGTGTGTTGGATTTCAATGACATAATGGTGCAGTGCAATTCTTACAGGTCACCAAAGAACGTAGGGATACTTCATCATTCCCTCTATTTCCAAAGTTCAGAGGACAGTGAATTCTTATGTAAGCCAAAACAGAACTATCCATGCACAAGAGGAAGATATTCACTGGCTTGGAGGAACTCAACAGTTCATAAAAGTACAAAATAATCCACAGAGGAGGGAATCCACAAAGGGAACTGGCCCAGAATAATCCAATGAGGACTGAGTGAATCTGGTATTTAGACAACCAAACGTTAGCTTAGGCTTAAATCTAATTCTTTGTCTCAGTGAGAACAGACCAAATGGGTCAAAGGAAATTACATAACTCTTGACTCACCAAGTCACCATTGATTCAGTGGGTTTATTCTGGTTGGCATAAGCAGAAAGTAACAGTGGCCAAAGTAAGAGTGGTAAAATAAGTGTCAGGGAGAAAGTAAATGGAGTAATAAGGAAGACCACACGGGTGGTCGACTGATTGGAACATTGAACAGAGGTGTTTGCATTGCAACCTTTCAGCATTTGGTCTCACATCTCATGATGAAATACATTCTATAGTATTGGAAAATTCAGCTATTGTTTGTATGTGTCTACATGTGTACATATACAGAGAGAGAGAGAGAGAGACTAGAGTTTTAAACAGTAAATAATTTTCTAATAATTAGAGAACGTTGTTATTCTTCAGCAGTCATGACAGCAAGTCTTTGCCATTAAACAGTAATATTAGGAAACAAATATATTGAACTAAATTTAATTCCTGTATTTTGAATGAATATATCATTTGAAGTAGGGTAGTCAAGAATGACACACACAAAAAAATGAAACAGGGTCTGATACCTATACAGTTCTCTTTCTGTTTAGACAAACATAAATGCACGACAATTAAGCATTTATACTCCACTGATTTCAGCACTAGAGAGTTCAGTATCTCCAATTTAAATTAATAAGATGTTAAAACATGTTGAATATGTCTAGATAGATCATAATCGTATTTTGCCAAAGTTCATACTCTACATTCAAAACTGAACATCCAGAATTAGAACATTTCTACAATAGAAGATCCAAGACATTCTTCAGGCCAGCATTATGCCTGACATCAAACTGTAACACGAACACAACTTTACAGAACTGCTTACTTCTGTATTTTCAAAGAGAGAGCACCTTGCTCCTTTCTCCTACTGGCCTTTGGACCAACCCAATTAAATCACCTAACTAACCCTGATGAACTGACCTAATTAAATACTCTTAATGCCACCTCCACAGCATCTTACAAAATGTACATTGGGCCTTTCTCACCATGTCTGCCTATTGAACTCAAATACTTTCACATTATGCAACATTTTACTCGGTTGTAATAAAAGTTATCAATCTAACATTACTTTGTAAATTGTTGCCTGAAATATTATGCATAATTCTGTACACACAGAAGAATCTCTCAACCCCCATTTTCTCCTCCGGCATAACCAATTATTACTTCCACACACAATATAGCTGGAGACAGGCAGAAAAGAATTACTTGCGATAGGATCCAAGAGTCCTTGTAATACAGAAAAAGGCTTTTAATACGGAAAATATTTAGAGAGCAGGCTAGGGGGTGTTATACAGTTTTAATTTTAATTTTTTTAAAATATCTTTTTGAGATGTTCTAATTCTTTAACAATTTAATTCTATGTTAATTTGTACTATTTAGATATTCTTAAATTGTATTGTTTTAAAGTGTGAGCTGCTTTGAGGCCCAATTTTGGTAAAAAAGCGGGATACAAATAAATATAGTAGTACTAGTTCTGGAAATGGCAGAGGTTGTTCAAATGTCCACTGCCCCCAACCCACAGAGAGTCATGGGTTGGTAGCATTTGGCCAAAAGTGAAGTAATCATTTGTTCTCCACTATATAGGAATCTACCCATAACAGTTTTCTTCAACCTGGTGGCCTTCATTAGCCCCTCATCATCAGCTGTACCATACTCAATCTGCCTGACTCACCGGATTCCCCTGTCAATGCTGAAGTTAAAAATATGTTGTAGTGGGTCCTTTGTTAGGGTGAGCATCCTTCCTTCTGTCTCACTCAGCCAAACAAGAAGGCCAGTTGCCTCATTAGAAAAAGGATTTGGATTGATTGGATTGGTTGTTAAGTAGGCTAGAAACAGGAAGAGGACTTTCTGGAGCCCAGGTTAGAGGAGCTGAACAAACCACAAAGTATGGAAAAGAAGAGGGGGAACTGAGTTTTCAGATGGATTGGCGGTGGCAAAGTAATTTTTTTGGAGACCACTATCCTCAAGCAGCCAAGGCCCTTTCAGAATAACTTGTGTTTTATGCCTGAAAAGCAGGTGTGTCCCCTCACTCTCCCCATTGTTGGCAGTCTTTCAGTGGGGTGCTTTAGCCACTATTGATTATAATCTTACGTGATTTCTATTGCATATTATTGCATAATATGCATTCTTGTTTAATATTATTTAGCATGAACTGCATGCAATGAATTCCTTTGTAGCCTTATTTTGCTCACATGAAAGCAACGCACTTAAGTGAAAGGTTTTCTTCACAGACACCCATTTTCTTTTCTCTTGACTCCTTCTCTCTCTCTTCACGCCACCCCCATTCAGTTTCTTATTCACCTCTTTTTAATTATACAGTTCAGGTAAGATTGATGCAGAAAATAGTGGACTCATGAAATACTTCATCACTTCAATGCCACAGACTGAATTTGTGGCTGTGGTTCTTCCACGAAAGATATGATTCTACCAATGAGACCATCCTTCTTGATCGGTCGTGAGGAGGCAAAAAAAGTACGTCATGATTCAGTTCTGCGGAAAAATATCTTGCCTATATTCTGAGACTCTTAAAATATTTTTAATTAGGAATGCTCTGCTCTTGATTCACCACTTCTGCACTTGTATCCTCTAACTGAAATACACTGTTGCTTATTAGTCATGAATAACCAAGCCATTTGAAGTGTTAGTGAAGTGTACAGGTTGGTGGTGATGATATGAAAAGAGAGATGTATACTAGCAACCAATTTAGTTAAAGAGGTAGTAAGATGATAACACATGCTTTGGGACAGCCTTCTCAACCTTACAGTTATCAGACATGTTGGTCTCCCATAATGCCCAGGAAACAATTATATTATGGGCTTTGTAGTCCATGTGGAAAAAATTAAGTTGGAGAGATGCAACTTGAGAAGGAGAAAAATAGTTCTTTTGAAGGTCCCAATAACAAAATGTGTCCCTAAAGTCAAGAGTGGCAACCTCTGTGCTACTGTCTGCAAATGTCATGGCCTAACTGAATATTTTAAACAATGTGTTAACAACATAACTAAACAAATTTCAGTTATTCATGTTGATCATAATTAATTATTTCCCCATCTTCTAGCATATAATATCTTCAAACTAATTTTCCAACCTACCATTCCGCAGCTAATTTCAAAAGCATTTGGCAAACTAGCTGCTTAGTCTTGTAGCAAGAGCAGTCTTTCTCTCCCTGGCAATATAATTGAAGGGTGAAAGAGAAGAAGAAAATGAATTTGCATGGTGGCTGGGGGAGAGAATGAATGAGCAGAGATTGACCTGTTGGCCACCCACTGCCACCATGTGAATCTGGAGAGACTATCCCTTGGAAATGCAGCCCTTGGTATGAAAAAAAGCATTTCTTATCCTTGATAAGTAATAGGGTTTGATTCCCTGTTTGGCCATGGAAACCCACTGGGTGACCCTGGGCATGTCACAAACTCTCAGACCCAGAAAACCACATGATAGGTTTGCCTTGAGGTCACCCTAAGCTGCAAACATGAAGGCACACAACAACAAGCCTTGATATAGTAACACTTTTTCTTGCAATACACACAGCATGGTGTACTGGTCTGAGTATTGGACTGTGACTCTGGAGGCCAGGGTTTGATTCTACATTCAGCCATGGAAACTCACCAGGTGACCTTGGTCACATCATAGCCCCAGAAAACCCGGTGATAGGTTCACCTTCGGGTCTCCATAAGTCAGAAAGGCACAAACAACAACACTTTTGTTCTTGAAGGAAAGGGTTTTCCCCTTTGACATGCACACTACCAAGTAGAACCAGCTTATTATTTATAAAAATGTTCACTCAGCATCTTGCAAAGGTCTCAGTTTGACAGGGACAATCCCAATTAAATCTCTGCCATTGCACTTTTTCAGCTGCTTTTAAAATGTCCCAGTTTCTCTCTCCTCTTCCCACTTTCCTCCTTTCTCTTCAGCTTACTTCATTACAGGAAACTGAGTTCAAAGTGAAACAGGAGTTTGTACTCAACTATCTAAGCACAGAGAGAGGGAAGGAGGCCAAGACTTTGCCATCTCCACTACAGTCAGGGAAAAGAAAACTGTGGCAACCTCCCCTAGTTTTGTGTTACTCCTTACTAATACCTGAAGGGCTTTGGGGGTTTTGTTTTGTTTTATTTTGTTTGTTTGGTTTTGGTTTTTGGTTTTGAGAGAGAGAGGTCAAAGTCAGGGAACTGTAGAAGAGATTGGCAATTAGCATGTTTTACTGAAGGGATGTGAGTTAGAGAAGTACGACAGTGGCAATGTACTCTGTGTCATATCTAGTTAGACTTCACTCTGTAGATTCTCTATACAAAGATATATAGTCTGAAGAAAGATTGGGTGAGCACAACAAAGCAGCTGCCCTCCTTGAAATAGCACTAAAACGATTTCTGCAAGGCATCACTATAATGCTATAGTAGCGGGTTGTGACCAGTCCAGGAGCCATGCTTCCGCATGACATCTTTGCTATCCAGCTGCTATCCTGTCCCTAAGTGTTGTCAAATCGCCATATTCTATTTCCAGAAAAAATCTGTTAAGATATAGTGCTTCAATCCCATCAGCAGTTGTAGTTCAGTACTGTTATAGTGCTTGATAGTGCTCCCTGTTATGGTAGATCCAGCAGTGGGCAGGCTGTAGGCATGCCCAGCTTGTCCCTCCCTCAGTGACTCCCATGGCATGGTAACTTTCTGTCACCTCCCCTGTTTAAATGTCTCCCTTGAGTCAAAACTTTATTTTTTTTTAATACATTTTTAAGTAGTATAGGGCAAAAGTGCAATAGTGTAACTGGCATGTCATGCTGTGACAACACTGCTTCATTAGTACAGCTTCAAAAAAAAAAAACCCCAAAAAAAAATCACTGCCCAGCCAGGGGTAGTGGGGCAACATTGCTTCCTTCACCTTCAGGGTGAAGGTGGGGCACAGGAGTGACCAAGGGCCCTGTAATGCAGAAGGAACACTGGTGGCAATACCACTACCCATCTGCTTAAGGAGGAAAGGTGCAGAAAAGAGCATCCCTAACCCAACGGCATTGTGCAAATGGCAATGATGCCATTATAACAGTATAACACACTAATGGCCTCTAGTGAGGAAATGGCCTAAGTCAGAGACATAAATCTGGCTGAATTTCTACTAAAAGACAACACTAAAATGTTCTTACCTTTCAAAGATTATAGAAGACCGGAAGAGAATTCTAAGCCTTCTCTTCTGCTTCGGGTCTAACAACTTTGGATGTCTTGGAAGGGCTTGAGGATAAGAACTGCACAGAAAATTGCCTCACATTGAGTTGGGTCATTGGTTCCTCTAGCTCAGTTTACTGGCCATACTAATGATGGCTCTCCAGGGTTTGAAAATTGAATTTTTTCCCCAGTCTGCCTGGAGATGCCATTTGAACTTGGAATTTTTTGTACAGAAGCCATGTGTTTGACAAAGTATATGGGAGTCCTCTTCTGTTTGAAGCTTGTATTCCCTCAGGACTTGAAGTATACAAGGAAGTAGTAAAAGAAATCTAATTAATTTTAAACCGTCTGACTATAATGAGTAGTCATATGAAGCTGAAGATACATATCTCTTTTGGTGGTAGCCAGTTTTCGCCTGTTTACACTCGTACCAGCTAAAAATATACTTAATAGTATTGTTCTGCTTCCATGAGATATTTTTATATGCATCTACCAGTCTAACAGAGCAGTAATCCAGATCAAACAATTGCTTTTTTAATAGGCTAGCCCAAATTATTTTGTTCACCGAGGCAAAGTGCAAGATGCTGTTTTCCTCACCCACAGAAGCCAGCCAGACTATCCCATGTCTTTTTGTCAGTTCTGGCCGCAGGACTATCTCTCCCACCACACCTAAGGGCTGTGAGCTAAAACTAGGGGATGCTTCTTAGGCCATGTGGCAAATTTTGCTCTGCTGTCCAGTACTTTATCACCAGGTCTTTCCACACCAGCTCTGCTGTCTGAAGCAACTACTTCAATAGGCCCAATGGTAGGGCTGGGATTGCTTTTTAAAACCCAGCTGCAATGCAAATTTTTCTTCACCTTCAGACCCCCCTAGAATCTCAAAATGCTCGTAACATTTTTAGCATATTTTTAAACCTCATTTTAAACCTTAAGCATATTTACCTGGAAGCAATTTCCATTTATTTAATTATAGTTATGTCCAACCACACAACCTTGACATGATCTTACTTGAAAAATAGAGAAGTAAAGGAGAAGAGGAAAATAAGGAGGAAGAGGGGTTTAAACTGTCCTGACCTAGGACATTATTTTCTAGAGGATTATTCCTTCCAACAAAATATAAAACTACCCTGATTTGCTCTTTCTGGTTTCCTTTACCTAACCCAGCACCTAAATTTATCTCCAGGTGCCAGAAAAAGGCTTATCTGGACCCAATCATCCTGGCACTGCGGTGGGAGGATGGGATTTGATGTTCTCCCTGGAAGAGACCAGAGTCCCTTGTGGGTGGCACTGGAACACATCACATGAGTGGACAGGGTGCAGGGCTATTTCAGCCCACATTGCCTTACATGTGGCTGCATTTGGCATCATGTGCAACCCACCCGCCCACTCTTTTGCTACGCGTGATTCCAGGTGGCTTCGGGACTGAGTAGGAATTCCGCTTCACCTCATGAGCCAAGAGGGTTCTCCATACTGCATCTAAGAGGAGATTGGTTTCAAGTGCTGTCACTAAATAGGTGTTGATCAGGCCAGTTGTTGAGAAAGAGTGAAATGATCCAGTGTATACCATTGGCACCAAATTGGGTGTAGGGTATGGCTCCCAAGCCTCCTCTTCAAGGTCCTGAAACTCAGGGGGAAGGGAGGGAGGCTCACGTTAAGGACAACACAGGCTTTGGGTTTCTCACCTGAGTGGTCCTGGGACTTCAGTGAGAACCCATTGGGTATGCCTTCTAACTAAGGGCAGAAGCAACCCAGAAGTTTGGATTGCACACAAGGCTCAGGTATGTCACTCAAGGGTGGGCTGAGGAAGTAGTTGAGGGAGTAATGCTGGGCCTCAGCCAGACCCGCATCAGGTGGCTTTCTCCCTCTTGCTCCATTCAAGGACAATGATTTGTAAATAGTTGGTCAAATAAAGTGACCCTTAGTTATCCCAACTTGTGTGTCTGGTCTCTTTATTCCGGGGTTGGGCATCAAAGTTGCTACACAGAGAACTCACTGCTCTATTGCAGCAAAGGAACCTCTGAGCTATGCGTCAAGACCAGTTTGAGGTTCAAAAGGGTCTTCTGTATTCTCAAATGCAAAATCCCTTTTTTCATTCTGTTTTTATGGCTTATTTTGTTCTTGACAAACCCAGGGCCATAATGGAACGACGCTTGGTGTACCTGTATAGAGAATTTACTTACCGTATGATGCTCACATACTATCCGGAGATCGCACAGGGACATGGAACTTCAGCAGCATCATTTCCCAACCCTCTTCCCATCTACAACATGTGTTTAAAGACAATTGTGCCAGATAAAGAAAACATTTTCAAAAGCTAGCACCAAGATGTTTGTGCTTGGGTTGGCTAAATAACGAGGTATTACCACTGTATGCACTTGGAGTGTAATACATAAGATTCTGCTAGGCATGTCTCAGTCTGTTTGCAATTATTCTTTCAGAGTAGTTATGTTTCAGGGTAGATAAATGCCTCATGCTACCACACCAAGGCCAGCACAAGACTTGATGCAAGAAAAGGTACTTCTTCATGCGTCTGCCCTTTTCATTTACAAATCAGGGGAAGATCTAATTTTTTGCAACTGATGGTGTATTTCAGTAGAGTTTCTACTTATATGCAAACACCTATCTACGCATTCTCTGTGATCCTAGATTTGTGTATCTCAGGTGATTTTCAGCACCAGGAATGTGAAGAACTGCAGGAGAAATACCTAAAGTTGTCAGAATGTAAGAAATGTAGGGTTGCCCTCATTTCAAGGTCCTTCTGAGATTAAAAAAAAAGTCCCTCTCCCTTTCCCACATTTTCTGCTTATATTCAAAGGCAGCACAAAAGGTAATTTTTTAAAAAATATCGCAGCCCCATTGTGTCTAGTTTGTCCAAAATTGGCCCTGTGGGATTGTTATTACAAATAAGCAACTGAACCTACAGACCAGGTTTGGTCCCTCTCAGTAGCACAAATTCCCTTTAATTTAGAAATATGAGGAAGAATGGGGCTTGTTTGTTCTCAACTGATAATATCAGTTCCTGATTTAAAAGAAGATAAGAGGGGCATGTCTTCAATTGCCTGGGGGGCAAGGTTTAAAACCCAGAATGAAGAAGATGCAATGTAAAATTAAAACCCTCAGTCATCCCAGATTTTCAGCTATTTTTAAAATGACCCAGTTTGTGCTTCCACCTCTCCCTTCTCCTCAGCCAACTTCAACTGCTGCAGATTCCTGGTTTTCCTCAGGCATTTTATGTTAAATAGGACCATCATTTAAGGAACCTGTTAAATGTGCTGTAAGAAGCATTTTGGATTGCATAGTACCCTCTTCGTTGACTATGTTGGCTGAACCTGAGGGGAATTACAGGCCCCAAACTTCTGGAAAGGTATAGTTGTCTCCCATGTCGTGGAAAATGGAGAAGCACTGCTTTAACCTCCAGTCTAGATCTCACAGTATCCAAATCTAGTTATGATTTTGCTGTGTCCATAGGCAGGGTCAAACTGAGACATATGGGTACAACATATATAGGGGGAAAATGGAGTATCTGAAGAACAAGGATATCTTTGTGCAGGGGTGGGGACCTATATCATTTAATCACAGGGTAGATAGTATGCAGTGAGAAGTCACTCTTGCCATGCTTTTTAAGAACTGGATTTCTTTTCTTTTCTTTCTTTGATGAGATGTTAACAAAAGTGTTATTCATTACGATTTCATAAGCATATCTAACAAACTGTGGCAGCAGAAAACCACATACTAGTTTGCTTTAGCAACCTGCAGTTCATTTGTTCAACGTATTCATTATTTGCTTTCTTGACTCCACTAACATCGGCTAGGTCAGTCACAGCAATGGAAGAGCAAACAGAGCTTAGTTTGGAAGAAGAATTTGAAGCGCCAGAAGCTACGCATACAGGTAAGTTAGCTATAACATCATCATTACTAAGGGGGACATGTTCTTAACGTAGGACCTTGACAGTGTTACTTGATGTTGAGCAGGGGTAAGAGTGAACTATTGAGAAACTCAAGTTCCAGTCCCCACTGAGCCATGAAACCTCACTGGCTAATTTCAGAGTAGAACTAGACAATGTATTTATCACATCACAGATGCTATCCCAAGTGGCAAAAGACATCTGTTTGTCATAGCATATACCACAACTTTCCTTACCTACATATCTGTCAGTTAGCATGCCAATATGTCACAGAACAATGTCCATAGGTTTAATTTGCCAGTCACACTGCAAATTAAATAGGAAATCCTATTCTGGGAGGCAAAATGGATTTTTTTCCACCTGAGCCTCAGTTTTGAATGGAAAGACAGGGTATAAATAAGGATAATGGTGATAACAACAGCTGCAACTCATTATCAAAGAATATATACACTCCCCTTAATCCCAGCTTTGATCCTTAGGCCAGGAACTGCCTCTCAGGTTGGCCTACCTCACAGGATCATTGTGAGAGTCATGTAGGGAGAAGAATTATGTAGAGCCACAGAGTCAGTGGAAGGAACTTGGGATATATATTTTAAAAAATAATAAAATAAATAGCAACAAGAAAAATCAGATTGTATGAACCCACTAAACATTTAGGACAGGAGGGCCACCCAGAGAGATAAATTCAAAGAATGGGTCTGCCATTCAGACTGTTATTAAATTTTGTTTCTTTGATGGAACAACGACGATTCAACAGTCGAGAGTTAGAAATTCCCTGCCTTACAGAAAACTTGTAGGAGTTGGAAAGTTCCCCCTTATTTTTTCACTTTATATTCTATATATGAAAGTCATGATTGTGGAGAATATAGCAGCAGAAAACCAAATGCAGGCATAAATCTATGGCTCATTGTGGCAAGAAGCTGAAATCGTATCATAGCCTGAGTTTCTTTCACGATACAGCTTTTGTTTTGTTTGTATGTATGTATGTATGTATGTATGTATGTATTTTTGCCAGCCTTACACCAGGTAGTAACCTAGCAAATCCAAATCTTGCTACAATCAACTGCTGCTGTCAAATGAAATAGAATTTCTCTATTGTATTATGGGTAGATAGTGGCTGTTTAGTTAGGGGTATTCCTAAGACCAAGGTTGGTTTTCATGACTACATACATTAGGCAAAGCAAAGCAAGATTCAGTATTCACACAAGGTATAAGTATATGCAGTTGCCTCTTATCACCTGTAAAGTGAGGCAGTTTTCGGATGGAAAATGCATGAAAGAATTCTAGCTATCCCTTTTTATAGAGCTGAATGCATCAAACCTTGAATGAATAAAATTCTAACACTGCATGGCCTCTCACTTTCAGGTTGGCTTTAGTCACAGTAGAGTATTTAGTAATATTTAAAGCACAATTATCATGCCAACACATGCTCACAGCTAAATAACTATTTTAGCATATGAATATATTGATCCTCTCATATTATTTTCATATACTCACGAACCTTATTGCATTAAGAAGTTTTGTTTAACAATCTCATCACCACCTGCGGTGTCCTGGTTTGCTACCTGCCATCTTAGTACCTCCTTATTAGATCAAAATGGCTAGTGTCATCTAGTATTTTATGACTGTATTCTGGTTAGAAAGTCAGTCACAGATTGTGTTGAACTGATTTGGGGGATTAAATGCACATTGCTTAATTGTCTATTTTCTTGGACACAACATACTATTAGAGTCCCTAATTTTGTAGAAAGTTCGATATGCCTAAAACCTGTGGTATATGTGACAGTTTCACCTTTTGGTGTATTTGCACTGAACCAGTATCTCTGCACATGCTCTCATCATGTCAGGACTGGATGAGGACTGGATTTGTGTCAGTATTGCTCTAGTCTGTGTACGATTTCTATGCCTGATTTCAGACAGTTCCCGTTGTATTTCTGTAACATAACACTTGCTTTTTGGGCAGGGGTCCCCTGATACTCTGGAAAGGTTTTGCAGAGATACAGGGGACTGCACTGGAGGGGAGAGGAAGGAAAAGTTCAGTGATACAAGTTGTTTTCCACTTAAAATAACCATTGGATAGAATTTCCTTAGCCCTGGAGCTCTTAACATATTTAGTTAGTCTCACTCCTCTAAATGTTATACAACTTTGAGTGGTAGAAGAGGGTGCAGGAGGGATGCTTGAATGTTATCCCGTAAGAAAGCCTCCTTGTGTACAGATAATTGAAATTTTTATGATTTTCTTTTTCAATTTTGGCTTCTCCTTAATTTAAAAAATCCCTCCTTTTTCCTTCCAGGCTGAAAAACTAAAATTCTAGCAGTTCTTAAGTCAAACACATATTCAGTCTCTCACTTTATATGAGTTAATCCAGACATTCACAATAAATAACAAATCCAACTGAAATTAGTTTTCACTGATATCTGGTATATATGCATAGAGAGAAAGAAAGAAGACATTTCTGCATGAGACTCAAGATGCCAATGACCTGTCATTTTGGAAGCAAGATATCAGAGCTCTCCTATCCCACCTAGGGCTTCAGAGCTTCAGCCTGGTTCTTTGGGCCCTTTGCATATTAAACCAAAATACAGCTGGGCTCAGAATCAAAGGGAACACATTTTTCTTCTTTGAGTTTGCCCTCTCTACATTCTGTACATGAACTTCCAAGCCCAGTCAGGGTCTGTTCCCTAACCAACAAGTGCTAGCCCCTTTCCACACAAGGGGTGCTTCCATGCTGTGCATTTGCTGTATTACAGCCACATTTTGTTTATTCAGTTTTTGTGGGGCATTTGATGCCATTGATCATATCATCCTGTATGTTCCAGATGCAACCTTTTTCAGACTGCAGAAAAGTGTTGTTACTGCTTCTGTTAGAATGCAACAAACACAGCATCTCCAGAGATGTGGTCAACATCACTGTTACCCTTCTGTCCCTTTTTAGGTTAACATTCTTGATATGCACAGAAATGCAATGAGTGAATGTATCTATCACCTTTAGTGCTACATTCCCCTTAATGCCATTTTAGATACTTTCTGCCAAAATGTTATATTTTAATACCTGTTTCATCACCTTAAAAAACTGAAGTATTCATGAAGTTGTACTTTAATTTAAAAAAAAAACAACATTTAATTGCACCCCAGTTTGTTAGTCTGCTCTTGGAATGTTTTTAAGCAGTCTTTGATAAGGAACAAAAGTACGCTTTGTGTTTTACCACAGTAAATTAATTATATTTTATAATAAACCTTTTAAAAAGGCAGTGGGAGAGATTTTCTGTTTTTCCTTAATGATAGCAATATTTTGCAAGTTCTTTTGATTTTTTTAGACTGTATATGATTCTGTATATTTATCATGTGTTTATTTAATATATTTTGAAGTGCTTTTCCAGAGATTTCCTTTAATTAGAAAGTGTTGTTCAGTGACTGGGAACCACCGATCTGTGCAGTGGTCTTTTTATCTCCTTCAGTAGCTTGGTCACAGTCAGACTCTGCTCTTAGAACCAAGCAATCAGGCAATCTATTTTCAAAAATTAAATTAAACTAGAAAACATCTCAAAGTAACACCAGTTTCTTCTCCTAGGACCTAAAGGGGTGATCAATGACTGGCGGAAGTTTAAATTAGAAAGTAAAGATAGAGATGCCCTTCCTCTAAGCAAGAAAGAGATCCTCATCAGGCAAATGTCTTCACCCCATCGTGCTCACAGTAAAGATGATAAGGACACCAGAGAGCGATTCAGTCGCAAGGTAAGAAGGAAGAACAACCTGTAACTGAAGCAATTCAACAGAGTGAATAGATTCAGTAATTCAGAGAATGATCCTACACATACAAAGAACATGTGTTGAGGTACATAGAGGCAGACGTTCCCTACTGCCAATGTGCCCAGCATCCATGCTCCCATCATCCGTACATCCAGTATGCAAGTGAAAGTATCTACACATATGTGAATGTGCAGACATAGGGATCCTTCTTGCCCAGGAAAATCCTGGCCAATCCAGAGTGTCCCCACTACCACTGCATTGCATGAGGGGTCTGTACGTATGTAGTTTCTCATTCATTCCAGTAACATAGGCTGGAATTCATAATAGCAGTTATGAATACATAACCTAGAGTTACACATCCACAGGTGATTCGTATTAGTGATCCCTACACATGCATAATCATAGCAATAATGTAGGGAATGTATATGGATCATAAAACTTCTTCAGTCCTGCCTTACCAGGCATCAGCTACTGCAAGTTTTGGAGTTCTGTTCTCCTGTCAATAAGGACACAGTAGACTGATGCTTCTAACCCCTCTCCCATCAGTGATCTCTGGTACAAGGAGAAATGGCAACAGAGATCCTGTTTCTGATTGTCAGACAGGTAATCACGGGCAAGAGGGAGATGAAAATATCAGTCCACTGCATCCAAATCGACAAGAAACTATGCCTCTGTTATTCATAGCAGCTGATGCCTGATGATGCAGACTGGAAAGGTCATTCCAGGAGATGCTATTTTTATACTTAACCAAGTATTTGGTCTAGACTCCTGGCCATGGATAGCAGGATTGTTCGATGTGTAGGAAAGGGCTAAGCCTGTTTAGTCCATGGACCCCCACCCAGCAGTGACTGGTAAGATGCATGTCATTGGAGCAGTGCATCTATTCCAGGTGTTATTCTGAAAGTTAAAAGAATTGTCCAGCATGCTGAATCTATTTGGTATAGGTTTCAGCACCTTTAACAGTTTAAACCCCAGGGTGGATTAATTGCTCCACACTGACCTGGAAGATTTGAGCTACCATTGTTATCCCTGGAGGGAGGATAGCAGTGGTCTCTCATGCAAAATTGGTTTTTCCCTCTGACATTTAACTGCTAGCCCTAATAATCTTGAAGAAGAGGACAGAATCCCAAAAGGTCAGGTGAAATGCTGAGAAATGGCAACCATCTACCAAGCCCATGTTAAATTAAGCTATGAAGATTTTTAGAACATGGAAAGTCACAACTGTGACATATTTAGTTCTATAATGTAAAACCATGCTGCAGAGAAACAGACTGCTTTTCCTTCTTCTTATAAACATAGTTAGGACAATTAACGCATGTACTCATATGCTTATTTGCTTCTCTGGATTTCTTCATTGATATACTGATTTTGTATTTATCAGCATGCTTGCTTACCAGAACAAAATATGCTACAAATTAACCCCTGAAGTTGCTGTTTACAATGGGAGAAGAGTATCAAATAATGCCAATACAACAATAATAGATAAACATTAAAGAAAATATCATTAACAAAACGCAAATGAAGATCAAATGCTCCTCTCTTATTCCTTAAGACAACATTTTCTTATTTTGTCCCATGTGGCTGCATGCTGTTCGATGAGTAAATCAGTGCATTCAGTAATCACACTTACTGTTCTAAATATTTGTAGATGAGCATGCAGGAATATGAGATAATTAATGATGATAAAGAAGATGAAAGTTGCCTACGGAAATACCGCAAGCGTTGTATGCAGGACATGCACCAGCGGCTGAGTTTTGGGCCCAAATACGGTTACCTTTCCGAGCTGCAGAATGGGGAACAATTCCTGGAAGCTGTTGAGAAGGAGAGGAAAACCGCCACAGTCATTGTCCACATCTACGAAGATGATGTCAAGGGCTGTGAGGCACTCAACAATAGTTTAACATGCCTTGCTGCTGAATATTCCACGGTGAAATTCTGCAAGATCAAAGCTTCCAACACAGGGGCTGGAGATCGCTTCTCCACTGATGTCCTCCCAACACTTCTCGTGTACAGAGGTGGGGAGCTCGTAAGCAATTTCATAAGTGTAACTGACCAGTTTAATGAAGAGTTTTTCGCTGTAGACGTAGAAGTGTTTCTGAATGAGTACGGGCTACTGCCCGAAAAGGAGATCCCAGCACTTGGGAATGGCAATACAGATGACCCAGAAGTTGAATAGCTGACAAGATATCAAATACCCCAGCAACTCTTATCCCTGCTCTGTACCTATTGCAATTGGACTGTGCTTGGACCCATTTAGTGAAAGCTGCACGTACTTAATGCTATATATGCAAACAGGGGCATAGCTGCCACTGGACTGGGAGGCGAATTGTCCCTAGAATTGTCCAACCAATGGGGGACACCTGCCTCTGCCTGCCTCACCCCAATCCCTGCCCTGACAGACAAGATGGTAATAGCAGCCACATTTGGGGAACCCACTTGTGCCTCTTGCCTCTGGGCACTAAGCTATGCCCCTGTATGCAAAGACTACACATATTTAATGTAATGAAATAAATGGCAGTGCATTCTTTCAGAGGTCCAGAAGTAAGTCTGACTGAGATAAGGACAGGTTGCTTACCTGTAACTGTAGTTCTTTGAGTGATCATCTGTGCCCTCACACAATGGTCAATGGTCAAGATCTCTTACACTCTGTGACTGATGATGCAATAGGCCAGCTCATGAAGGCCAGGCTGACAGCTTAGAAAATGGAATTTGGCACCCAGCAGGAACACCGCAGGTCACACTCAGGCTGCACTTAGAGCCTGATCCCATAAGAGGAGGAGTACTTAAAAACTCTATCGTGTAGCCCAGGGATGATGGTAAGCACTCAGGTGTCTGAGGTGATGTTCCACCAGGTGGAAAGGTGGTGGGATAAATCCAGAGGCCTCGATGCGATCAGGCTGGCTAGTGGAAAGATGGTAGCAGCAGTGACTTGCGAAAGAAGTCAAAAGTGGGATTTTGAAGCTAATGAGGACTTCTTAGGAGAGGATAGGCGCTGCTTATAGGAATGGTGAGTGGATGATACAGCAACAGAAAAGGTCTCAGACTGGCACTGAGGCAATTTGGACCAAGAGGAGAAAGTCACACTTTGCTTCCAAGACTGGCAATAGGAGCACAACCTGTGGCATTGCTGCTGGGTGCCAAATCCCACTTTCTTAGCCATCAGCCTGGCTTTCATGAACTGGTCCATTGCACTGTCAGTAGTTCAGTGGTAGAGACTACAACCATTGTGTGAGGCACAGAGACCATAAAGAAGAAATAAGATTTTCCCCCAGGTAAGTGTGGCTAGGATTGCATGCATATTCAGTGGCTTATATATATAAATATATGTATCTGTTTATATCATTCCACAGTCAATAGGAATGTACAGATACTGTAACTGTAAAATTAGTGAAGGCTGTTTGTGCACATTTATCTATATATTCAAATCTGTATATGCACAAGGCCTGGTCTGGTGCACCAAAACACGCTTTTTGATTTCACATTTATTTACACTTCTAGAAAATGCAAAAAATGAAGCAGAGGAGGATAGGAAATGTTCCTTAAGTAGTGGGTGCAAAATCAGAAGATGCAGAACTCAACTGTAGGGCTGAAAGGCAAGTGGCTTACAGAGTGCCACATGGATTAGCCGATGCTTATTTAGTTGTCTTCAGGAGTAAAGGTGGAGTACAAGGACCCACAATAAGAAGCTGGCCAAATCTACTAGAGGTGGAAACCAGAGTGTCTCTAGGTCTGCAGAAGCATCTGGAGAATGATTGTTGGCCCTCTGTAATGATCAACAAATTGATGAGATAGTAATCAAGAAGACTTAGGCCCTTTCTGCACCTTACCTTTTTCTGGCACTGGGGTGCGGGGATAGCGCGAGCAGCCTCCGGCGAGAGGCTCTCGTGTCCCTGCTGCCTCAGCTCCGCATGAGCTGCCTGCTTGTGCGAGAGCCCCGCCTCTTCCTTCCACAGTGCAGCCTGGGAGTTTCCCAGGCTGCGCCGGGGCAGGAAGCACAACCAGCGCGGCTCCGGAGGCTCCACACACCAGGTAAGTGCATGCGGGGGGCCGGGAGCAATTTTCGGCTTCCAGACAAAAATGAAAAGGTGCGCGATCGGTGCCTGCCAGCCCCTGGAACATTGCGCGATTGTGAATGCGTCATGCAGATCACTCCTCACAATCACACAACGTTCCAGGCACCTTTTCGCATAGCAAATGCCATGCGGAAAAGGCGAGATAGTAATCAAGAAGACTTAGAAAAGAACTGAGGAACCTGTGGCTTTCCAGATGTAAGATTATTCTTCTGTACTGACAATGCTGGATAAAGCTAATGGTTATCCCATTAACATCTACAAGGTCAAAGGCTCTCCAGCCTGGACTTTGAAGATTTAACTCAATGAAAGGCAATTAGCTGGAGTAAGGACAAAGAGGACTTGGCTCAAGAGAAGAGCATATTGCGGGAAGCTCTGTATTCTAGTGGAGACCCATCATGGAACAGGGTTCAAGACAAATGTTATTTAACCCAGATTCCTTTGGTTTACTTCCATTGTCAGTGGTGTCCCTTCTTTTAACAGCATTGTAACCACATTACGAAGAGACTCCACATATATTTTCAGGCATTCATCTAACTAATTCATGGTTTTTATGTATGATATCATGAAAGTGGATTTTAAGCCTGGAGAGCTATGCTATAACAGTTACTTATTCAGCACATAGACTCTAGCAGAAATGGAAATTAGGGCAGACTTTATTCCCATTTGGCAGATCGAGAAATAAAACTGGGAAGGTAAACGAACCTCCATCAAATAATTTGGGACTAGCAATCAGTAAGGGATGGAAAAATAGGCTGTAAGCTAAGAGAGACCACTTGGCATGGCGTTACACATAATAGTTCAAGAGAAATTAAGTACATTTAACTGGATTGCACCTCTTGTAAGAAAAATCTTAGAAAGAAGTACTGTATAGACAAATGTTTGAGACTGTACTGTACTAAGTGGATTAAGTATATGATGGTGAAAATGGAGACTGGAGATGAGTCCAGCTGAGAATTAAACTGTAATATTTTTCAGAATTTAGAAGAATTGAAAGGCTACATCTGAACTGGATTATACATTTTGTATGAACCAGCAAACATTTTAGTTTCAACTATAAAGTTCTTGAAACAACACACAGTTGAACCATTATAACATAAATTAATTAGTTAAAAGTAATTATCTTTTTCGAAAATAGAATATTCTGAATAGAAAATACTTGCCTGATGGAACACCTGCTTGGAAATGAGGATACCTTACTGAACTCTAATCAGGTAACTGATATTTGCAAGCCATATAAAAAGTCTAGGACCCATTTTTAAGCTCACATTCAGCATTTAATCATTGTGAACTTAGAGAAAACAAATTATTCTTGCCAGAGATATAAAGAATGTACAGATACATTTAAACATATTTCTGTATTAAATATTATATAATGTTGCATGCTGCATTAGCACTGGTATTTATTAAAAAGGTACATTACTAAACCTTTATCATCTGTGGTGATACCATTAATAAAGGATACTTAAAAAAAAGAATACTTTAAAAGATCCTGATCTCTTCTTAAAAGAATAAACGAAGAAGACTTTAGCATTTTGTTTCTGGGACAGCAAACAACCATTAGGGATGAAAACGTTTTAAAATTCTTCCAGAAATTAAGCTTAACAATTTGTTTATTGCAGCCCTTCTTCAACCAATCTTGGAGTGGTAGAGAATTTGAACTATTTAAAGATTTTTATCTGAAGGACTTTTACCCTGCTGTTCATCCAAAAAAGGCTCCAAGATGAAAAAGGCTCACAAGATCAGTAATAGGACAGTCCCTGCCATCAGGCTTGCAGTCTGAAAGGCAAGACACAAAAGGAAAAGGACCTGGGAGGGATGAGGAAAAACACAAACTCAGGTACTTTGATTCTCAGTTTCAAAGTTCTTAAAATAACCACCCAGAATGGAAAAAGTGCAAGACGTGCATCCAGAAGCTTTGGGTCTCTCAGTTGAACTAGTGGACTGCCCTTGTTCGCTTCCCTTCTCCTTCCTGTCTCACAGCCTGAGGTACTCACTGCCACCAAGTGACAGTTGGAGAGAAGAGACTGGTGGAACTAACTTCTCAGCAGAAGTCTTTACCCTCCATGCTGTTTTTACCATTTGTCCATTTAGCACAGATCATGGATGGTATTACCACCACCCTTTTGAGTTACAATACTATACACTGTAGTTTAATGTTTACATCATCCCAATCAAGCTCCCAGCTACTTAGCTGATCTTCCCTTGGATTTAGTTCCTCATCTGTAAAATGCGGATGACTATGAAGAATCCACAAGGGTGTTGTGAGGATCAACACCCAACATGTTGTTGGTGAGAACAGGAGTCCTTGTATGTGTATAGAACAGGGATCAGAGAAAGAGAAAGAGGAGAGGAAGAAAAGAGAAGAGAAGAGAAAATTAAAAGAAAAAGAAAAATCCTTTGGACACAACCTTGTATGCAAGGTTAGGTCCTTTCTCCACTAGCCTATTATAGCGCTATGATTCCACTTTCAACATCCTATGGAATCCTGGGGTTTGCAGGATTCCATAGGATGTTGAAAGTGGAACCGTAGCACTATAACAGGCTAGTGCGGAAAGGGCCTTAGTGTTGTTAATTGCAACCTGGACTTCGATCCACTAAATACTGTAGAGATTGGTTCGAAGGTTAAAAGACATAAAACATAAAGTTCACTTAAGTACATCCTAGCCTTCCCTAGAAAACATAGGATTATTTCATAGCTTTAATTATAAGCGGCTATAAAGAAATAGCTGAGTGAAGCAGCCATCCAAACATGCAATAGCATGATTTCTCTGGGAGATTCATGAACGTAAAATTGTTGGACGACAGCATCCACATGGCGCCAGACAAGCCTCCACATATTACTACTCTCCAAGGTACCAGCACATGACTAATCAAAATTAAACTAAACCTTTGATCACACCGCTCATCAGGATTTCTGCGGGTTTAGGGGGAAAATGATACTTGATAGAAATGCGGGTTTAGGGGGAAAATGATACTTGATAGAAATGCAACAGCACACCCCGTGCAAGATTCCATTTTGTTCAATTGGAACACATTTTAGAAGGTGTACGTATGTTAAAAATCAGAATTCTGTGAAGAAAAGTGGAATTCTATAGCTTGTATAAATTTTCCAAGGACTGATTCACGCTTACGATTATGGTGCTATATTCCGCAATAACTTTCTTGGTAACATTATATGGAATCCTGGGATTTGCCATTTAGGCAGGGCGTTTAGAATTCTCAGCCAAAGAGATCCTTTAGGATGTCACCAAACTACACACTGTAGAATCCCATAGGATGTTTGCCTTACCTTTCAACTGTCCCAATTTGACAGGAACAGTTCCAATTATAGTAATCCTCTGTTGCCCCATTTTTTCAGCAGCTTTGATAATGTCCAGATTTCTCTCTCTTCTGCCCACTGTCTTCAGCTTGGTTCAACTACTGCAAACCTTGTTCAAAGTGCAAAGGCAGTTTTAACGGAGCAATTAACTGATCAGGGGAAGAGAGGAGGTGGTCAAATCATGCCCTTCTCAGTAGATTAAGGCAAAAACAAACTGCCACAGCCTCTTCCAGCTGGTGTATTCTACTTCATGAGTAACGTTTGCCATCTTGACTGCAATCTGATGTTACTTGATCACAGATGTCCCAATTTTCATCTGCAAGATATTGGGGGAGTATGTGTTGCCATGGCAGTTAAACTGGAATATAATAATAGAATTGTGTACTGTTAATGGGCCCCAGACCAAAGGACTTATTTTTCCACAGTGTGATTTGCAGAAGGGTTGTGGCCAGCGATGTAGTGGAGATATGGCTCACAGAGTGGAAGTGGAGGACATTTTCATTAGCAGATACAATGACAATGCCATCGCTGCAAATTTTGTTCCGTTTTTGTTTTGTTTTCATCCCTTTTGAGCTTCGCTGCAACCTTTATGGTAGCTGGTGAGGCTATTCAGCTGTTCTTCTCGCCGCATTCTTAGCTGCCCAGGAACCAGATCTCAGGCAGCTGGAACTCTTGAGAAATCTTGGATGAATACTATCTCCATCCTAGTAACTTGTTTGTCAACTGGTCAATCAAATTCATTTCCAGAGTTCCTGGGGCACAGCAGTAAAACTTCTAGATCGTCTGTCACTAATTTAGTAGCAAAACTTTTCTTGGTCTCATTCCAACCCTAAAGGGCTAAAGGCATATATAACTGTCAGTAAAGAATGCACCTGGGTTAGGAGCCCTGAAGACAAAAGATAGGAAGAAATGTAAAATATGCAGCAAAGGAACTACACCTAGGATTTCCAATTTGCTGTTATTTTTTTTACTTGTCAGACAAATATAGCCATCATCAGAAAGATAACCAGTACTAAGCGAGTGCTAAAGTAATATAAAAACCTCCGTTCTGTGCCAAGGTAACCCAAATCCTGCTTTTAAAAAGTACAACTTACAAAAATGTGGCTTTTCTGCTTCCCTGACTGTAGGCCATACCGTTTCTCACTCTGGTTTCTTAATTCAGCATCAAATTTTGGTAGTATACAAGTTTCTTTGTAACATTCCCGCAGTTGTTCTTTCTTTGTCCTTTTATGGCATTAAGGCATAAGTTTTGAAGTATAACCTCCCGAATCCCCTGGCAGTGTGTGCATGTGTGCTCACACACACATACACCATGCTGGTTAGTGTTAAGAATTCAAAATATAGAAAAGCTACTTTTTTGAACCAGAACACAATTAACATACAAAACTTCCAAAATTTATGTATTTATCGCCTATAAATTCCATCCCCTCAACCTCGGTTCCCTATAGAATTGACTCACCATGTTCAGTGTCTTTGTTCCACTCTTACTCATCCCACCACTACCCTGCCCCATTCCACCTTGGCTCTGCCTTGAGTTGTCATGGCGTTGTGGGATGGACAATATTCTGAAATTAAATCCCACCAACCCTGAGGTCCATCGCAAAACAGAAAGTAATCTATAAGGAAAGGCTTTCCAAACGGTGTGCTGTGATACGTTAGTGTGTCGCCTGAAGTGTGCAGGTGTGTCACCTACAATCTTGGAAATGTATGTTATTATTTATAAATCATATATTTTTAAGATTATCTGAAAGGTTTTCATGAGATATGTGGTGTCCCCATTCATTTTGTTATTACAATTTATGTATGTGTTTGTCTCTCTTATAAGGGATTAGTTTAACCTCCGGTTTGCTAGTAAAACTATATTACTGTGTCACAAAATGATGCATGTCTAAAAAAGTGTGTCACCAACATGAAAAGTTTGGAAAACTCTGCTGTAAGGAAACAAGGACTCTGAAGTGTTTGTGTGAAGGGAAGGCCATCTGTCCTTTCTTGTCTAAGGAATGATTTAGTAGATCTGCATTCCATGAGTCACAAAAAGGTAAGCAACGTGCATCAGCAACTAAGCTGGCATTTATTCTGATAACTAAGATGGGGAAAACTCTCAGCTTCTATTGACTGCACCCAGCTACTGAAATGCACAGCAAGCCCACACAGATGAGGCAGGTGAGATCCTGTTCTTAATTCTTCCTCACCCATCCTTTCCACGAGGCAGGTAGACTGCAGGGCTGGGTTCCCCCAAGACACTCTGACAGGTGTCTTATTCACTTTTACCCGCAAGGGATAAGAAAAAGGGCTAGGTCTTTCCTGCCCTCTGTTCACAAAAGGAGGGGTGTGGTAGGGGAACTACCAAACTGCAATTCAACTTGTCTGTATTAAGACCAGGTGTGGCCATGCTACCATGCAAATGCATCCAAGCACAACTTAATTAAAACAATGTAGATCCAACCTGAATTATGGGCAGTTGGCATGCAAATATGGATGACAAAGATGATCATTACTTGTCTACTTATCTGAAAAACACCCTTAGTATTACAATGCAAAAGGCTTTTGTAGCACCTTTGAGACTAACTGGAAGAAGTTGGTAGCATAAGGTTTCAGACTTCAGTCTACTTCATCAGATGCATGAAGTTCCTACAGACAGACATTTATGAGCAGGGTCTGTAAGTGTGAATAGCAGTAGAAATGCAAAACTTGTGATTCAGCTTTAAGGATGGTCCTTGGGGGACAAAGGCAGGAGGAAAGATGTTGCCTAAAGCCAAGGTAACTACCTCAACCATTCATATGGTTATTGGAATGTAGTGTGATGCTGGCTGAGAACCAGAAAGGAGATGTGATGAACTATCCAGGAAAGACCTCATTAGGCTGGAAAGTTAACTAGTGTTTTAACATGTGGAAAGGCCAAGAAACCATTGTCCTGACTCAACCCATTACTGATGGACTGGAGTTGTGAAAATATTCCAGTTCTGCTGTTTTTCTTTCCAATCTTCCTTTGTAGTTTCTTGTTTTGGCTCAAGGACTGCTGTTCTGAGGTCTAAGATGGAATGTCCAGAAAGATGAAGTGTTCGGCAAAAGGTTTTTATGTATTCTCACTCCTAATGTCTGATTCATGTCCCTTTATCCTCTAGCACATTGGGCACCCATTTCCCAAATGCGGAGTGAAGAAGGGCGTTGTTGACAGAGGATGGCATATATCACATTAGAGGATGAGCAAGTGAAAGTACCTCTAATATTGTGGTTAATGTAATTAGGTCCTGTGATGATATTTCCTCTGTATGTGGGCAGAGGAGGCACCTGGGTTTGTGGCAAGTGAAGGCCTGCAGACAGAATTTGGAGGTGGAGAGTTATAAACCCAACACTGCTCTCAAGAGGACATTCCCCAATGAATAAGTCTTTGATGAGTTCAGCCACAGCATTCCTGGTCTGCTCACCCTGACTTTGCAGTCTGTCCTTAACTAGTAGCTTCCTGAAATAGGATTGTTAAGGGATTAGTACTTTTGAAGCTTCTTGCTGAAACAATAAAGTATTGCCTGGATAAAAGGCATCCTCATCCTACAGCTATCAATTCAAAGCCACTAAAAGAGAGACATGGGCCCTTCAGATGCTCTTGGGCTGCAGCAGCCATCAGTCCTAGGCAACATAGCATGTGTGAAGACTGACAGAAGTTGTAGTCCAACTGCAACATCCCTTCAACCCCGCTGTAAAATCCTGACATCTGCACACATGTCCCAAAGAGTCAAACATTTGCAGCTGCCCTCCTGCTTCAAATTCACCTGCTTTTCTTGAAGCGTGCACAAAAATGAACAAACAACCTGCTAACATTCTTAAAAGATGCTATATCAATCCTGGCATTAGCGGGAGACCAGGTTGTGTGGTATCAGCCATTAGTTGGTAGGCAACTTTTTTTAAAAACCTCTTTCCCCAGAACTTCCTTTGGGAAAAGAAATCTACTATCCATGCTGCAGTGACATCCATCTTCTTTCCTACTCATTCTAAACACTTTTTCTTCCTTATAGAAAATGAGGGGCAATTATTTTTAAAGGGAGCTATTGTGTATAATGACAGATGCAGGGAAGGGAGCCCGGTGACACCAATCAGCTTCTATGAAGTGTTTAGCTGAGTGTCACATCCCACCACTCACAGGTGAGGTGGTTACATGGTCTCCTGTGTGAAGAATAATCCTCCATATGAAGGGCCATCAGTCCAAGACAGCTTTAAAGATAAGATTTCTTATGAAAATAGAGCAAGAGCCTGCAAGTTACCTACCAACAGCTAGCTTCTCGACAGCAGAGTTAGCAAATAGGTCAAGTGTCTGTGGTGTCCCCATTATAGTGAGATGTATGGTTATCTTCTTATTTGAACTGTAGCAATTTATTATTATTTTACAAATTTATTTCTGAATTTCCATCTACGTCTATATATTTGCATATGCACTTCTTATGCTAGTCTGCATCCTGTTTCACCTATTTTGGCAATGCATGACTTTAAATACAGAGTTTCAAGACTATTTCAAAGGACTGAATATCTCATGATGTGCTGTGCCCAGTACTGTTTGGCCTATCAATTCCCAGAACAATAGTGCTGGGGACAAAAATCTACATGGTATATGACAGTGTAGAAGGACCTAATATCAAGTATCGGTGTCAGTGGAGTTTCTAGTGGGAATAACTCAGCATTTATATTGAGGGAAATGGGTTCTGGCCATCTCTCCAGTAGCTGTGATTCATGGAAATGGGGGAAGAAGAGAAAGATTTACAAAAGCAAGCAGGCTCATATTACCTTTTCTTATGCCACTAACACCACTGCTAGGTAAAGGATTGCACTAATTGGTGACCTTTGAAATGTGAATATTAATTGGAAATTCATACGTAACACTAACAAAAGGTAACTGGCTGGACAAAAAAAATCCTCAGACTTATCAAATCAATACAGACCAAGTTGTTACCACAGACATTTCTAATTCACTTTAATACTAGCATATTTTCATGATTTTCTGACAATTATGGTGAAGGTGCCAAATACTCTATTAGAGATCACTACCCTTTTCTAACAAATCTGGGATTCCCAGTGTTCTCTAGGAAGGGGAAATAAACCACTTTTATATATATCCTATGGACCTTTGGAATATTTACTGTAATGGGAGACAAAGAGGAATGATGGTTAAGTTTTAAAGAAAACACCTAGCACTGGGCAATTTGAAAGGGCTTCACATCCTGCAGGCTTCAGTAGTTCTTGAAAAACACAAGTAAAAACTTTAACAATGGTCCTTTTATTTAATAAGGAGGAAACCTAAATAGATATTTGACAAATTCTTCCTGGAAAAGTAGCATTATGTCACAGGTATTATTTAATAGTCAATCCAGCTGGGTTGTTGTTATCTCCTCCTTGTTAAAAACCATACCACCTACATATCTGCATGCAGAAGCAGGAGACAGCTAAAGCTATCATTATTTTGAACAGCTAATTGGCATTGTTAGGTGACACATTAGATTGTTAACATAGTCGCTTCCAGAAGCATGCATCATTTGAGGAGGTCTATGGCAGCAGAAGTTGCTCAGGAGGATTCTTAACAAAAGAGGCCTAGTCACTGAAATAGTTGAAGGAGAAAACTGCTGCAGATATTGCAACAGCCACTGCTATCAGCACTCCTAAAAATGAGAAAGAAAACATGAATTCAGGATGTGAACAAGAAAATGTGATACTGCAAAGCAAGCAATAGAAAAGAGATAAACACAGATATCCAATAAGAATCCCTGAAATACACTGGAAACATTAAAAATATATAAAGACAGATAGGTAGTTTGATGTCGTTCAACTATATTACTCCCCCCCCCCCGTCATTTATTCATAGACTGAGTAAGGCATAGGGCAGACCTATACCATTTATAAAGGCAGCAACTGCACATATATCAGCCACACATTACAAACAACAGAGAAGTCAAGTAGGCCCAAGTACAAGGCAGGGATCAAGGGTAGTCAAACACAACTGCAAAAGGTTCATGATCAGAAAGACAACAGATAGGAAGAGGGACAGCAAAAAAGGAGGCAGCACATGGAAGATGGAACACTACAGATTTACATTTCAGTGGTGCTTTCCATGTATTTGTGCCTTCTCTATTGTGCCTTCTCAGGCCCATTTAAACTCTGCTCTAAGGCCAGAATCCAGAGAGCTAGATCAGGAACACCCACAGGCATGCCGATTGCCCAGCATTTTTCCCCTCCAGTCTTATTTAAAGAGCACAATGTCATTTCTTGTTTTCAGTACTGTTCTGTGCATTGCTGGCTTCTGAAAACTCATGCTTCGTTTTAGACATGCATAACATATACAAGGCTGCCTGACGTTACCTCCCCCAGTCACTAGCCAGTGGCTTAATCCTGTGAGCTCCTCCATAAGCCTTGTGACTCACAGGCTGATGTCTGAAAGGTCCCAGAACAAGGACACAGCTGATCTCCTTCCAGTGGCCTTAGGACATCAGTGTTGACTCAGTTCTGGCAAAGCCCCTTTTGAGAGAGTCCAGAGAACCATCACATGGCCTCAACTCCTTTGGTTGTGCATCATGGAGCAAATCCTAGAAATCTTTGAGACATAAAACTAAAAAGTCACCATGTACCATGAAGATCCAAGGGGGCCAAGGCCATCTGATGGCTCTCAGGATGCCACAGATTTCAGTTAGGCTACCTCCCAGATAAGTGGGTACTGGACTGAAACTTTACTTAGCTGTTTTGGTTTCAAAACCAATAGTTTTCTCTGGATCCCTTCAAAAAGAGGCCAGGCAATTACCTGCTGGGAATACTCTAGCTGGAGATCCTGCATTGAGCAGGGAGTTGGACCTGACGGCCCTCAGGGCTCACTCCAACTCTATGATTCTATGATTAAAAAGAATGTCCAAGCCTACACACCACCCTCTGAAAAGTGTTCTAACTTACGTTAACAACCAGTAGTTATCATCCTTCCCTCTTGGCATTCAATATACCAGTGGTTCTTAACCTGGGGTCTGGGGACCCCTGGGGATCTGCAGAGTCCTCACAGGGGGTCTGTGAAGCCCTGCTACTGGATACCACCAGCAGCAGTAGCAACAGGGATGTGGCAGTGGGGGACAATCCAGGTGCCAAAACTGGTCCCTAGTTTGCAAACAAGAGAGCAGTTTAGGTGTGCGCACATGCCTGCCATATCCCTCAGTGCCCACATCATTGGCTGCCACGTTCCTGATGAAATGGAAATGGTGGCAGACATGCTTGCCAAAACTGGTCCCTTGTTTGCAAATGAGGGAGCAGTTTCAGCACCTGCACTCCCCCCGATTGCCGCATTCCTGATGAAAGAGACATGGCAGAAGGCACGCATGTGTACCCAAACTGTTCCGTTTGCAAATGAGGGACCAGTTTTAGAGACATCCCACATTGCTGCATCCCTGACGAAATGGACATGGCAGCAGCATGACTTTATGACTATAGAGAACAGGGTTTAAATCCCCACTTGGTCATGGAAACCCACTGCGTAACCTCAGATAAGTTGCATTCTCTCAGTCTCAGTAAAAGCCAAAGGCAACAAAGCTTGCCAAGAAAACCCCCATGATATCCCTCAAGAAAACGCTTTAGGAGTGCCATAAGCCAGTTTTTAAAAAGGAGAGACAAGATGGCTAGAAACAACTTCTCCTTTTGTTGTTCTGTGCCTTCAAGTCACTTCTGACTAGGGTGAACTTATCACAGGGCCTTAGGTCTAGATTTGTTTGGAGGGGGATTGCCTTTGCCTTCTCTGAGGCTGGGAGAATGTGACTTTCCCAAAGTCACACAGTGTCTGCGTGGGGATTTGAATCCTAGTCTCCAGAAGCTTTTAATAAATAAATAAATATTTGAATATTTAAATATCTGAATATTTGAATCTTGATTTAAGTTTTGGGGGTCCCCAGCAACATATTATATTTACAGGGGGTCCCTAGTAAAGAAAAGGTTAAGAACCACTGCAATATACTAAGCTGTATGTTAACATTGGCAGAGAAATCAGATCTTCGTTGTCTATACAAGAGTCTCTTTATCTATTTCCTCAGTCCTTACTTCTTTATTCCTAATTCATCACAGCAGCTGGCCTCCTTGATTTGACAGCTCAACTAGATGCACCACACAGAGAATGCTCATTAGCAAAGACAATACAAATCCCACTGAGGGCACAGATTTTCTCTTACACATCTTCATGTGTTTGGATCTGATGCTTCCAATGCATCCTTACACCACTGGTGCTTTGTTTTCATTACTATTCTGGATGAGCCATGGAGAACAAGCATTTCACAAAGGGCACCACTGTCCAATTCTGTACCTTTTCTACACACCTCAAATCCAGTCCGCCTCCTCATCCTACCAACCTTGACTCTAACATCAAAAGTATACTAACAAAGTGCCAAAGCCTACATACCTATATTTTGATGTAGTTTCAGGAGAAGCACTTCTTTTGTCAATTGTTTTTGCTGCATGTCATCATCCTGGAACTCCTTTGTTGGGCTTACTTCAACTGCGTGGAGAAAAAGGATACAACATAGTGTGCTTTTGCTTTCACCAAGCCTCATACACAAGACCATTCTCATTATCTTCCTCCTTCTAGCTCCCTCTCTCCACTCTTCAACAAGATTCTTTTACAACCGTCATGTTTTGGCAGCAAAGGTGGAAACTAACTTAGTTTGACTACAGGATAAGCACAGCACTCAACCTTTATTTGCAAATCACAGCCATCAAAGTGGAGCTCCAAGGCACAAACTGAATTCAACGGCAACAATTAAAATATAGCATAAAAATGAACTGGTAATTTAGTGAAAGCATGGGGGCTCCCCAAAGTGGAATAATTTAATAAATTACCTCATTAGAATTTGAGGAAGGGAAGGGTAACAGACAAAACAATCACAAGTTACAAGGACCTCACTGACATGTAACCTGCCTAGACCTCCAGAGGACCCCAGAAGATCTTGGTGGAAGATCCTCAGTTTGCCACTGGCTACAGGAACATAGCCAACACTTTCCAATATCTCCCCCAGTTCCCTACCTGAAAGAGAATAACTGGAGGAGGGGATATCATAGCAGAATGGTGAGTCCTAGAGATTGTGAAAGGAACCCATGGCAGAGTCCCATGTGCAAAACTCTTATGCTATACTTGTGTTAGACCTTAAGGATCCCAGGGCCAGAAACCTGCTCAGGACCTACCCCATGGTCTATAAGACATTGGGGCATCACCTCCCAAGCCCCTCTCAGATACCCATTTTTAAATTGCTCTCTGGAGAGAGACACAGAATTTCATGTTTCTGTCTTCAAGGAGAAAAACAGTTTGTCTGGCATTTGGAGAAACACCTTCTTCAGGTGTAAACTGAATTAAACTCCTACTCTAAGCACTGCTCATCATCTTGACTGGGATGGGGAAAAGCATGCAAAAAGTGTTGGCCACTGCTTGGAAGAGCCATTCCAAGGGCTGGCTGAATGACATGCCTGCCATTTGTACTGGTTGACAGGGGACTCCGTACTCTTATCTCTGATCACTGACTGGAGATAAAAGTAGGGATTTCTCTCTCAATCAAAGAAAGGCTGCTGCTGAGAGAGAACTTTCACAGTCCAGCGGGGAAATTGTTGTCCATCTTTGGCTCACAGGATGGAGATTCCCCAGTCCTATTTCCTATCAAGCAACCTGAACCACATCAACTGGAACACTTGTAAGAGCAGAAATATATTTTTCTGAACAGATCAATTAACATCCAGCAGAAGTCTTCTTATCGAGCAGCTGCCAACCACATTTGCAAACCATCTGAAGAATTTTGCCTTGAATCAAGGCACTGCCCGCCTTTCAGTAGTTACAGAATATGCCATGCCACCACCAGTTCTAAGAGCAGGTTGGAAGAGACCACAAGGGCCATCAAGTCCAACTCCCAGCCATGCATCTCCACCTTACCAACTGGTGTGAACAACTGCATCATATAATGAAGGAAGGTTAAGCATAGATGGCATGAGTTTTACATCATATCCATTCATTAAAGCTACATTTTTGGGAATATCTTTTTTTTAAAAGAGATTTTATTATTTTCAAAATATATAAAATCATATATAAACACAAATATGTATATCATTATTATAGTTCTTCTGTTCCCTGCTCCCCGCTTCTGTATATCAAGAATTTTCCAGTTGAATCCTTTTTCTCCCTTATACATATCTTGTCAAATACCAACATACACAATCTACTGATATTTGCAAGTTTAGCCAGAGCATTACCCTTTTCCATTCTCTTTCAAAATTTTGAACTGTTTTATTCTTAAGGGAGTTAGCTAATTTTTCAGTGTCTACTATGTCTAACATTTTTAATTTCCATTCATCTAACTGAATATCTGTTTTATCTTTCCAATGTTGTGCATATGTCAGCCATGCTGCTGCAATCTAATACAATATCTTCTGTTGTTTTCTAATCTCCCAGTTCTGGCCTAATATATTCAATAAATAAAATTCTGGTACCATTTCAAAATTAACTTTGCACATTTTTTGAATTTCATCATAAATTCCCTTCCAAAATTTCTTAGCCTTAGAACAAGTCCACCACATATGAAAAAAAGTCCCCACCTTTTCCCCCCATTTCCAACACTTCGCATCTCCGTTTTTGGTTATTTTTTGAAGTCTTTCTGGAGTCATATACCACCTACGTAACATTTTGTAATAATTTTCTCTTAAATTTAAACGTTTTTGGGAATCTCCATGTTGGAAATATTCTAACAATGTTTTAAAACCCCAATGTTCTCACTTGCCCACAATATGGACTAAAATTTACACTCAGTCAGCACAAGTTCTATGTTTACCATATACACCCATGTATAAGTTGAAAAATTTACACAAAAGATCAACCCAAAAAGCCAATGCAGTAACCTCTGTCCACGGCACTGTGAGAATGGAGGGGATTGGGGCTTCTTTCAGGGTCTCCCAACCCCTTCTAACTTCCCCACCCTGGCATGGAAGCTCCAAACAGTTACAGCTATGATGGGGAGAATGGAAGAGATCATGGCTTCTTTCATGGTCTCCTGACCCCTTCTAATCTTCCCATCTTGGCAAGCATGCTCCAAAAAGCCACTGTTGCACTGGGGAGAATGAAAGCAATGAGGCCTCTTTCAGCGTTGGGATTAGAAGGCATCTACACGCATGACTAGAACCTGCTAAATTTTAACTCTAGAAACCCTTGCTCTACCACAGTCAGAAATTTGATAGCGGAAAGAGAATTTTTGCAGCTGCACTCACATAAGGCCTCCATAGGAAGTCATGTCCTAAATGCCTCCCTGGCTGTCAGCACACTTTCCACCCTTTGAAGGGAAGTAGCACTTGTAGCTGGGAAGGGAGGGGAAAGTACAAGCAAATTCAGCTGCCACCATCAACTGGCATTCTATCCGGCTGCCACCGCTATCAATCTTTTGCTAGAATTGTCCCTATGGTAAGTCATCTTGCAAAACAAAACAAAGATATGGCCAAGATAGGCAATTAACAAAGACATCTTACTCGGAAACAAACCCTGCTAGATATAATGATTTAAATGATTTACATGTCCAGGACTGCATTATCTGAAAAGTTAAAGGGTTTGGGGTTTCAGCTTTATTACAGTTAGCTGTGTTGACCAATTAAAAGGTGAGAAAAGAGGGGATCCAGACACAAACAGTAGTGCTACATCAGGAAAGCCATCATACAGACATACAGACATATATTAATATAACATGTACATATACATAAGAACATGTGTGTGTCTAGTCAGGCCTAATAAAATGAAACCAGATGACTCTCCTTGCATTGCAGAGCAAAGGGTCTCCCCAAACTACTGAGATCATCCTTTGGGGAGCAACAAATGAACCCATCCCAGCCTCTCTGGCACTCCAAAATTAATTCAGTCTTGTATTGCTCCCTCCACCGCCATTTTACTGCAAAAGGAGTTTTTTTTTCCTTCTTCTCAAGAGAGAGAAAAGAGGTCAATTTGGAGTTGGTATATACAGACAGACAGACAGACAGACAGACAGACAGACACACACACACACACACACACACACACACTTTTTGTGGAGGGGGTGTGGGTTTTGGGGTTGGTGAGTGTAGCTTTGCATGACACCTCTCTCCAATGGTGTGGGTGTCATGCTGGGCAAGGTTGTTCGAGGCAGCACATTTAGCGCAGAGCCTCTCCAGGCTGGAGAGCAGCCCAGTGAAGTGCCAGTTGGCAGTGGCCAAATCCACCTGGGCTTTTCCTGCCCTTCCCGGCTACAAGTGCTACTTTGTGTGTTGTGCTGACAGCTGGTGAAGCATCTAGGACATCTGCTTTTTACAGGATATTGTGTGAGTACAGCCGCAAGAACCAGAATCCTCCTCCTTTTCCCCCCTCTTCTCTCCCTCCCCCCATCAAGGGCTCCTTGAGAGAAAACTCAGCATTGGACATGTGGCTAACCTCCTTTCCTTGAAAGTAGTTGGCGGCAAAAAAATCTGGGTTTTGGAATCCTTGGATTTCTGAAAAGGGTGGCTCAACCTGCACGTGTTTAATATTGCAACAAATCCAAATGTAAGCCTACGATCCATTCCATTTTTAATATAGTACTTTATATCCCTTTAACATGCCCTTAAGTTTTACTTTACTTTACTTAAAGAACTTAGCCATGGGTCATTTCAAAATCCATAATTTTGGCTCCCTAAATCTGTACTCGATCGATACATGAGGTTGACTTACACATGAGTATATAAGGCAGACTGACCAGATCCTTACACTGCAAAATGCAAAGATGAAGAATTATGGCATATAATGCTCAAAACTGGCTGTGAGTTGAAAAAAATGTTTAGTCACAGAAGAACAGAGCTGTAAACTGAGAAAATGTTCAGTCACAGAAGAGCAGAACAGCACTGTATCCAGGTTCTCTTGAGTTTCAAAGGACCAACACAGACTGAAACATGGTACCCTTTACAGCAACACCCCTCTCTGTTTGAACATGGGAAAGGGGCTAATAAGACTGCCCTTTTACAGATGAGAGCATCTCATACCCATGTTACAGACTTGGAAGTTGTAATAGAATCCAGACTGATCAAACTGGCAAGTGGAATCACTCACCCAGAACGTGTGTGTATATACAATCGTCTTAGGCCCTTTCCACATGTGGGGGGGGTGGGGAACAGGCAAAAACGCCCAAACACAGAGCTTACCTCAAGCCGGGTAAGTCCGTTGCCACACGGAGCAGCGCGAGCTCGCTGCTCCACAGTCCTCCGGCGTGCCAAATGGCAGCTTCCGGTTGGTAGAGGTTCTCCACCAACTGAAGAAGCTCGCCAGGTGGAAGCCCACCCCCGGCAGATCTGCAGGCACGCACTTGCGCGTGCCTGCAAATCCGCGTCGGAGCCGGGCGACGGAGCGGCACAGGGCTGCGCACTCCGTGCTTTTTCAAAACCTCTCAAAAGAGGTTTTTAAAAAACACGCCGCGCGGCTAGTTCTGGCCGCTCCTGAGTGGATTCTGGTGCGGAACTACAAAAAGTAGTCCACACCAGTCCACTCTACAGTGCAGAAGACCCCCGTCAGAGGTCGCTCTGCACCATTTCAGAAGCCCAGTGTGGCAATGGCCTTAAAAAAACACAGGAAATTCAAAGGAAAAAATGGTACTGATGTTTACAGTGCCTAGATGGAACTTTCCTTTCAACAAAGGGTACAATATTGTCACTGTCTCTCTGTCTTGCTCTTATGATTAAGCATTCTTTCACAGAACTGGTTAATTCTTAGTGTAAAACTGCAGATAGTGCTAAATAAACTGATTTTCAGAATCTGTCTTTCTTAAGTTTCGCAGTTGCCAAAATCCGGACTATTATAGTCCTTGTACAGGACTATAGCATATAACTACATATGTACACATACTGCCTTGGACACTATTTCAACTACAACACCACAAGCTACTTAAACACCAGTCACAGCTCCATAGCTCACACATTATATCTTCAACTAGATAATAAAGAATGAGTTCAAGGGAAGAGATTACCCTCACTGAAATCGTATTTGTGTTTATCTACTCAGTGGGTTAACCCTGTTGATGACAGAAGCGGGATTTACCAGAGCCAACTGCTAATGCAAATCTTACTTGTTCAACCCTGGCAAGTCATCAATGAGATACATATTAAACAGATTATGCAAATTATGCATCAAAATTGCAATCAGAAGGGGTGTTCTTAATGTTGCAGCTAGTTTACAGATGATTTCTTTCAATTCAATCTCAAACATTTCAGATGGGTCCCTATTGTTTGCAGCAGAGATGGCAAAGCATTTCTTTTGCTTGAAGGAGCTATGATTTGAACCAGGGTCATGTCATAAGCAATGAATGTTGGGATTATCATTTCATGCACAGTTGAGCCCTTGGTTAGAGTTGTGAGCAAGTAAGAAGCAAACTCACTTCTAGTTCTAGTCCTTTGACCACCGAGTGGAAAGCACTGGAATTATCTACAAGCATACCAGGCATTTTTAAAAAACTTAAATTACTTAAACATATTGGAATATCTATATGTAGATACTTTGTCTTGACCTATTACTGCATCATCCTTCTACATAACCTTGGGCCTTAATGCCTGATATCTGACTTCAGGTTGATTTCAGCCCTTGGATGAGAGCGAGGAGCCTAAAGCAAACTCTCTTTCTATTCAAGTATCATATGATGAAGATTCTTTATATATTTGAAAATGGAAAAAAGAATATTCATGTGAGAATTCACATGACATGATATGATATGATATGATACATAAACAAAAGACAATAAATATTATGCCATGTGTTTGAAATCCTTGGGCATCTAAAAGGTTCAACCACTATAAAAAGAAGCCAGGTTCAAGCTTGAAGGCATTTTACCAATAACAGTTAACAAGGGCTAGTGCTTCAAGGCTAGCTTCTCAGCAATTCCTGGAACAGAGTAATCCATTCTTAACCTAGCGGCTATATTTACCGATATTCATTTCCTCGGCTGTACATAAATCCTCTGTTTGAACAGCTTGATCCAGCATCTCAAGAAAACGCTCTTGGATTTCCCTGGCTGTCTCATCACCAAACTTATAATCACAAAACAGAACACTGGAACCAGCAATGGGGGCAAACACTCTGCAAGGCAAGGTGTGGTACTCCCTTTCGGAATCTAGCATGAAAGAAAAAATAGAGGAAAGGGAATAAAAGAAGGTGTCATTAAGTACCATTAAATAACAGTATGATCACATACATTCCTTCTGAGTAGAACATGAATAGTGATAAACTGGAATCAAACCACTGTAAAGTCCTTCAGGAAACAATGGCATTTTTGCAGATGAAGTTACAGTTATGTATAGGTACCTCCCATGTCCACCAAGGCAATTACCTAATTTTATATTCGTTTAACTTTGAGGGTTTTTTTTAATTTAAGAACCTTTGAATTAGCTGGTGAGGTATCAAACGTTAGAAATGAACTTAACTACAAAGTACAAATACATGCATAATTCTTATACAAAGATAGCACTAAGAATTTTCTGGGCATGGAGAGTAGTGATCGTGTCTTCTTGGTTGGAAACACTGTTCAAATGTTCCTGTCCTGTACTTCATAAATGACATATGAACATATCTGAAAATATAATTCTTCAATGTATATGACCTTTTTCAGCAAAGCAAACCTAAATGCCTAGACTTGCAAGTTGTATTTTTCTTACCGATTTATTGATTGATTATGCAGGGATAGGACAGAGAAAAGATTGGGCCTAATGCCATCTTTTCACCTGCCTAGGTCAAGTATTGTTTAAGAGGAGCACATTCTTGTAAGAAGTGGGAACAACTACCAAAATTACATAAGCATACTTCAGTAGACTGTAAACAGCATCCCAGAAGGGAGGCAAGAAAGGGAGAAAGAAGAGGGTGAGAGAAGACTAAACCCTAGATAGATTTTTTTTTATTGGCCTAAGTAACTAGGGTAACACCATGTTTCTGATGAACTGGACTATAATCTGTGAATGCTCATCATGTAATAAATATGGTTGTTTGTAAGACACCCCTAGATGTTTTGTTGGTTTTGCTGCAATAGACTAACACAACTACCCTTTCAATAATTAGGAAAAAATAGGAAAAAATGGTTTTTAATAAAACAGGGGGGAAACCATGAGGGGTATACAATGTTTAGAGGAAACCAATCCAGAACAAACAGTATGAGCTTCTACATTAAACTATAGTAGGCTGACACCATATTAACCTGTTCATGTCTATAGACAATGTCTGCCACCTAAAGGCACAACTGTGAATTACAGCCAGGCAACAACAATTTAGGTTCTGATACAGGCTTCCCCTACCTATCTGACAGGTTAGGGACTGGAGCATTATCAGAATTGGATGAAAAGCAGAACCCATGTACTGTATTATAGAGAGCATGAAGGACTTACGAAGGCTCAACTGTGCACATGCTGCTTGCAAAGTCTCTCAGTCAGCTTGGTACCTTTTTTCTTCTCTCAGCTCACTTTGCAGGCAGCACATGCACAGAAGTGGTCCCAATAGAGCCTTCACAGGCAAGAAGAACTGATTAAAGACCAGACCCCATCGAGTTAATGGAACTTGTCCTTAACTTGGAAATGTCAAAAGAGTGAGTCATCAGATAACAGTGGTCAAAAGGCAGGGGCTTCATGTATACCAAGTAGACATAAGAGCTCCCCACAAGGTAAGCAGAGATTAGATTTTACAGTATATGAAATCAGGTCATATTGTGTCATATGCAGTTGAGGTATTCAGTAAGCATGATTACACCACAGGCAAGGAGGGGAACATACTGACACCACCATTCCTTCATCACTTTCCTCACACAAAAGTGCTGTGTTCTAAAAGGAGATACTGTATTTTTTGTAACTGTGGAGGTTTTCAGTGCAACCCAGAAGACGGAAAAAATCTGGCTGCTGGTTGAACATGGAAAACCTTAATAAATATAACAGCCTCTCCTCTTCAGGCATGTTGGGTCTGCGTGAGGAAAGTGACAATGAAGAAGGCCAGGGCTAGTGCACTCCCATCTGTGGAGTCCCTATTCTTACTTGAAGGGATGAAAAGGGTTTATGTTGTATGTAGCTGATCCCTTCCATTCAGTTTTTGCCTCCTACCAAAAAAGGATGAAGCAGTTCCTACAGGCATAGCATAGGCCCAGGAAGCCATCTGCATTTTCCCAGTCTCTGAGAAATTAGCAGCCAAATGTCAAAACACCACTTTAATGCCTGTGAGGGACCAGAACATTTGCCACGATGTGCAACATCAAACTTAAGAAAGAAGGCCAAGATCCAAAGAAGCAGGCAGGTATTGCGCCACATTCGCGGTGGCTTCAGACATGTGTGTTTCCTGGATACAGTGCCTGCTGGCCTTTAGCTGTAGCTTGTGCAGCAATCAGCATATTAGACCTTTCATAGCACAATAATAAACACAATGTCCAGCTAATATCCACAGATAAAGCTGCTATTAAAAGAAAACAACAGCTAACAAAAAAAGTTGGCAGTCACTATTCTGAAGGACGCATAAAGTTATATACAATGGGTAAGATAACTGCATGAATAAAAATGACTATTACTGGGTCAGTTTGAATAGCAGCTCTCACAAGGCCTTATTCTAGCACTGCACTGCCCTATGGAAACTGGATTTCTATGGTGCCAAAAATCTGCTTCAGGGGCTGTCAGACCATCATGAGATACATGGTAGGCTGCAGGAGGGGATACCATACCCCTGCCACTCCTGCCAGTAGAAGCAGCCTGTTGGATCCCGCCCATAGTAATCTTTGTCATACCATGTCAAACATATCAACCTTTAAGACTAACCTGTTTTCACTAACCAGTGAACACACACTCTAACACTTAACGGAAGCAATTCATTTTAGAAAACCAAGAAGGAGCAGGCTACACTACTTTGAGAAACTTCAGCTGAACAAGCATGTCCTCTTTTCTCTTACTTTTCTTTCCTGGTGTTTCATTTATAAGTAGATCTTCAAACAGCAGTTCACAACGATCAGAGAGCGTGTTTATAATATCTCGCTTCAGAGCCTGCAATGTTGGGAACAGAGCAATACCAAAACATTGTAAAATTCATAAAAATATCGTAAGTCACTGCCAGGGTATAGATAGAAATTCCTGAATCTTCTATACTTAAATATCCACCCCTACTGTGAAATAAGAATGGTGTGGAAAGAATAGCTACACACAGCAGACTTATCTTTTTAAAAACCAGCCTAAGAAGCTTAACATAAGTGAAAGAACTGGAAAGTGCAACCCTGGCTTCATTTCAGAGGAAAAGCTATAGAGGAAAATGAAGATGTGCTCAATTGCCTTTGCTATCAAGGCCTTATGCATGGTATGCGGAGTTAAAAGCAAAGCTGCCAAACATTTCTCATGTGTCTGATTGGACCTTACATTTATCCCATTTATGATGAGATATACAAAGCTGCTCTCACCATTTGGTCACAATTCTGGCAGAGGTTGACTGCTAAATGGACAAAATAAAAAATGTCAGCCTGGCTGCAGGGTTCCTTTCTGGGAGAACCAAAGAAAAAGCAACAGTCACTTGAAGTGAGGGGAAGCAACTACCGGTGAACATGTTGCATAAACAGTTCCTTTGAGAGAGCCACAAAACAGAAAAAGAAGCAGAAATTGCAAGAGAGGTGAGCCATGCTCACGGCCCTGAGCAGCAGAGGCTAGAAAGAAGAGAAGAGAGCTTCTAGTTCCACCATCTCTCCTTCTCCCTGAGAACCAGTAAGACCTTTTGCATATGGAGGCCCAGGAAAGCATTCAAAGGGTGATGCACCTGTGCAAAGCAGAACACCTTCATTACTCCTACCAGAGAAGGCAAGGGGTGACTGAGAGAGAAATTTCATATTTGTGTCAAATACAGGCAAAGGAGAGATTACTTTTTTTTAAAAAATGGTCATCACTTGGTGTGATCTTTTGGGTAGCCTGTGGAAATGACGACTCTCTATTTATAGCAATTGCAGGTTAAGTAAGTTCCTTCAGTAGACTGAAGGGCGGCAGCAGTACCTTAACAGCATCTTTAACTTTGGGCTTGTTATTATGGATGTAAGCTTTGCATTTTAAAGCACCTTTAAGATTTATGGAACCGCTGCAGACCTGGACTGTTGCTGTGGACCTTGAGTTTGACTTTTGTGACTGAAAGAGAGAACACACAAGTCAGAAACACATTCTTAGCTTTATTTTTTTACACAAACAGTTCTCAATCACCTTTACAACTGTATTTCTTCAGATCATATAAAGTCCTCAGGCAGCCTTACTGTAGGCTATTATCTGCTCTCTGGACAAAAAAATGTTTAATTTAGCCTTCTACAACTTTATTAAAAACCATTTCAGATTGTGGCAAGAGGAGAGGAACTTGGAATTCATACTTACATCTTGGTACCTTTCACCTCAGTACAAAACGTGACAGATATGGCTATCAAAAGCAATTGATTAAAATGTGGAGCAAGAACCAGAAAGGGAAGAGAAAAGAAAGGGAGACCATACTCACAGTGCCTTTATGGTTTTCACTACTAGCACAAATCAAAATGTTAATACTCTAACAAATTCAGCTTCATCCTGATTTAAAACAGCCTGGCAAGATTAAAAGCCCCAATATTTTCAAATTCTCCAGTTAATTGTAAGGTGCAGAATATGATGACGTACTTATACTTTTTCATCTAGTCTCCTGAAATACCTGAATATCTCCTAATGATTGAGGTTTGCAACCTTATCCTTACAGACTGACAACCTATAGGACAGGTTTCATAACCCGCACAACACAGAGACAGCAATGTTACCACGTACGAAGATCTTCTCTGAGTGTCCAGCACATAGAGACAGCAGCTGGCCTGAAGCCATTTAAGGGAGTGACTGGCTGAGGGAAGACTTCCCCTACGAGCTTTCCAAGCTCTCATTTTTTCACCAGTATTCTACCATACTTCTCCAATGAGTCTCCCATGAAATCAGCATGGGAGAAAATGGCTTTCCTTCCCAGTCTTAGAAGAAACATTCTCCATGGAAATGTGGCACAGGTCATTACTATTAACTTCTGTGTATGCCATAATATAGAATGGTCAAGCAGGGTTGGGGCCAAGCTCAAAAGACAGTGGTTTCCACAAGGCTGCTGCATGGATTTCTAGATGAGGTCAGGTTTGAACCAGGGACTTATCATACCACTATTTGCAACAACACACTGGTGAATTTGCTTACCAACTGTGTTACAACTCTAACATCAAGGGTCTGAATGGCTGATGGAGCATTTCCTTTTGCAGTTTTTTTCTGTAGGAATGATTGAAACACAGAAAGAACAAATGAAAAGTGAATTCATTCATTTTATATCCCAAAACAGAATCAACTAGAAAGAGGCCTTCCATTTTAGACATCTGTGTATCTTGACTAATACCTACTATTGTGGATTCTTGAGAGAAGTGATAAAATTCTTCTAAATAAAACAAATACTTTATGTGTAGCTTTTTCTGTCATCTGCACTTGTGCATTTGTATAAAAGGGTTGGCATGACCACCTTTGGTACGCTTAGATCCAGTTCGAAGTTGATTACAACATATAATTACAGCCATTTAACATGTTACACACTGAAATATACTCAAAGTACAAATTTTTAATGGCCCAAACAAAAGCAATACAATAAATAAATATTCAATAAATCAATACATACATAACTGCATATGGGTGGGCCTACTGAACTGGCATATTAAAACCATGAAAGCAGAAGGCCTGAACTAAAAAATGAAAAGTAGTGGAATGACGATTTGTTTTGCTTTTAAAGACAGACAAATTTAACTGCCATGGCCACTTAGAAAGCATACTTAAGGATTTTGTTTGGTCTCTATCTGAAAGCAAACTGAACTGGATTCACAAGTCCCAAATGAACATGCAGATCAGTAGACATTCTTCCAGGTTCAGACTTCTTGATTTTGCAATTTGCGTCAATATATACTGAAGTGCATATAAAAACGTGTTTCCCCTGCCCCTTGCAAAAAAATAAAAATAAAAATGCTAAAGCGTATAATTTGTGAAGATTTTTTTTAATGTGGGTTAAGTGTTAAAATAGGGCGGAACAGACTTATAATGAAAAAAGGGAGCCAAATGGAAAGCCACTCATCTGTAACACTCTGCCAGGTACTTTTTCTTCTTTTCCAGGCTTCCAAGTTACATAATTCCTCACCACGTGTGTTTTCAAACTCTCCTTATCACTCAATAACACCTGATAGGCTATGACTTCCTACAATGAGGTTGCAACTACTTTCAAATTTCTTTCTTGGTGATAGACAGGAGTACCTTCAGGATTAGAGACTGACTGGCCATCCTCCCTGCAACAGCATTATCCCCAAGAGAAAGATGCATTCTGTCAAAGATCCACCTCATTTCAATTCAAGCTACTGCAAGTATAAATTTACCAAACTTACAGCACGCTACAGTCTATGGTCTGCTTCAGAATTGTTTTGTTGTTTAGCACTTACTTGCCCTTCCAGTAAGTCAGCATCTTCCTCTTTGACTTGACCATTGATCAAAAAGACAGCTTCCTCTATCTGCTTGGCCCACCGTGCTAATCCATTCTTTTAAAGCAGAATCAAGAGAAAAGGATGGATGTTGGAATAAAAGTCTTGCCAATCAATCTAAGATTATTTCTTCCAATCCAAGCTAGACCCTGAAACATGCCTTTACTTAAGCAAAGATCACAGAAGCTTAACTCAGAGGACTTTTCACTCACCAGATGCCCCTTCTAAACTTAATTACATCTGCATTCTGCCATTCCTCTGAGGAGCTCAGGACTGTTTAAACAGGGACATATTACACATCATATATTTTTTTGATGTGAGTTCTAAAATCATAGGTATAGGATGTCATATGTAAAGCTACCTGCAAAGATGCTTGATGTCATGTGGAAGTCAAGGGCAGGATTTGGAACAAAAATTATGGATTTTGGTATGATCTGTAGAAGAGCCGAGGGTCACTCCACACAGAGGAGAAAGCACCAGCAGCCACTGCCGCTGAAATTTTCCTGGCCAGGCATTCAAAAAGGCCTTTTGCCACTCTACTCAGAGAAGGGGATGGCTCTTTTGTTTTTGATAAGATATGGTACAGTATTAAATCCTATCAAAAAAGAACCAAGCTCTTCTCTGAATAAAGTGGTGAAAAATGAGAGTTTAGTACTTCACAGTAGAACCTAAAAGAAGCACTGACCCTACTCACTCAGCACTTCTTCGAGGGGAAGCACCAGAGAGCCGTCACCACTATTTTCTCACTAAGACATTCAAAAAGGTGCCATGGTGGACAGATTAGAGGTGGTTTGTGATTGGTCCTTCTTTTAGGTTCTCCCAGGATGGACCAAGCTCTCACCTTTCTCCATTCTGCTCAGTGAAAGAGATGTTTCCTTTTTTTGATGACAGTTAAAATATAGTACTTACAAACACCCATGGGTAAGTCGACCCAAGTTTTTGGGGTCAACTTTTTAAATTTCTAGACTTATACATAAGTATATACAGTATACCATACACCTTACATATGTACATATCCTTAAAGATATGGCCATTCTCCTAAAAATCGTGTTCACGCAGTGGAATTCGCCAAAATTCCAGAGAAACCTGACTCATCATTCACAAGCAAACATTCTGGTGCATACTGTTCAAAAGCTCCTGTCGGATTTGAAGTGGCTTTAGTAACCAGGACGTGTCTGCAATGAAAAAAATCAGTGCTGCATCATAACAAGGACTTTTCATTTGTTGTTGCCAAATATGAATTAAGAATTATAAGCCAACTTTAAACCCTGGCTTCAGATTCCATTTCATTTAGGGAACAACAAATAACCATTGGTTCTGATACAATGCTAAGATGACATTTGCACCTGAACTGCAGTGAACCTAAGTCCTTAGAACAGGAGTGGGCTATTATGGGAGGCTAGGGGGCTACCAAAGCCTCCAGGAGACCTCTAGGCCTGGGGCAGCATTTCTGCCATGATTTTAGCCTCTATGCCATTTTAAGCCTAGAAGAGGCCTTTTTGTCAAAAGAGGAAGTGACACTTCCATTTTTAAAAAAGGTCTTTTCTAGGCCTAAAATGGCCCAGGTGCTTCAAAATGCAGCAAAAATACCCCCCACACACCTCCAGAGGCAATTGGAGGCATTATGTGGCAATTTCTCCTCTGGGGAATAACTGAAGGAAACAAAAATGTCCCTGGTAGGCTGCATGCAGCCCACAGGTTGTGCCGTGTCTACCCCTGCCTTAGAACAATTACAGCTTCTCTGTGCAACAGCAATAGCCACTGCAAGCCATAAATAATGATAAAAACCATCAATAAAGAGAGATGAATAGCTTCCATCTATGTTTTTTACTGGGCACTTCCAACCAAAGTTAGAGCTAACAGTTAATATCACTTATTGAAATCCAAGAGTTATACTCCAATCTGCAATTTTGGCAAGTCGTATCAGGAATGGCACTCCACAGAACTCAAAATGTACTTCAGTCCTCCTAAGAAGCAATAGGACAGGAGAAATGTACAACATGCTGGGGGTAGGGGAAGCAGCAGGGATTCGACAAACAATGTTAACTGCTAAAGACTGAAGAGAAATATTAGTATTATGACAGCTTGAGTAAGCTCTGATTTAAAAAAAAGGCAGACTGAAGTTTGAAAACTGGGGAAATGGCTTAAAGGAGAAAGCATGGAAAGTGTCCTGGCTCGGAAAATTGCAAAGCAGATGGAGCAAAGGAAGAATGCAGCAGAACTACATACATCATATGTTTAACCTATAACTATGAGGCTGACAGAATTAAGTCACAAATAGCAATTGTAATGTTACCCTTGTGTTTTTTTCAAGGTCATGGCTGGCCAATGTAGCTGGTAGCGGGATGTGTATATTAGCATTAATTGTGCATTCTAAAGATAGCCAGGAAGTGGAGAGCCCATTCTGGTATTTCCAATCTGCTGGCTTAGCTGTACTCTAAATGGGGGATATGAGGAGAGACTAAATTATTAAGAGACCAAAAAATCACAGAAGTAATTTCATCAGCTACTAATCTAACATAAACACTCAGTCTGTGCATGTATATTCCAAAGTACATGTAACTGAATTCAATGGGACTTATTCTGCAATCCACAAGATTATGGCTTATGGACTCTTATTTTTCCTACTGGGTCTTTAGGACACAAAAGGGCCCAATCTACCAACAAAATGACTTGAGAAGGCTTTGTTGAAAACTATGGGATCAAGAATAATTTACACTTAAATTCCATTCATCTGAATTTCCAGATAGCCCACTCAAATTGGCCCTGAAGTTAACTACACTATTCTGTTGCTCACCAGCCAGCAAAACTTACCTTTGGATCCTGCACATCATATGTACGGCAAGTGAGTCGTTCCTAATTAAGGAAACAGTAACTAAGCCTGCTTAAAGATAAGAAACATTTATGAAATAAGTCATTAACCCACCAGTTAAGATAAGAATCTCATTCTTCTCTGATGAGATTATCTAAAACTATCATCTTAATATAAACGGTGCCCCAACCTCAAATAGAAAATGTTAATATATCTACTGCTGGTTCTAGCTAATTTATTGCCTTGGAGAAACTATATTCTGCGCGCACGCACACCATTCATATATCCACTTTATACCTGATGACTGAAACTGTTTAAACATACAAATGGGCAAGGGTTGCAGTCTCCTGTCTGCAGCCAGTTATAGTCAGTCCCATCTCTACTTTCTGAAATTTAAATATGTGATACTTAACACACTTATAGAGTTACCCCTTATGAATAACATCTGTGTATTTCTACAAACCAAAGCTGCAGGTTACCTGATATCAGGCCCTTATTAACCATCCACTTCTCATGCCTTTATCCACTGCGGGCTCTGGACTGTTTTCCATCCTGAACTCTTCAAGGTTCACTAAAGCTTAAAAGCCTGCCTTTTCCTTTAATAAGCTCATTCCCCACTGGAGCTGAATGCTGTAGCAAAAAGAGAATGACCACGCATTCTGTACCAGAGTGTGGGATAAAAATACATTGCTGACTATGTGGAATTGCTCAAATATTTCAAGAAAAAGAATATGGCACAAGCAGACAGGAAGAGATACAATAAGCATATCCTTTAATGCAGCAAAACATCACAGAACTTGATTAATAGATATAAAAGTAAACAAAATGGTTTAACCATACCCATAGTGTCAACTGTCCTTTACATAGCCTTACCATAATTTACAGCCCTTGTTTGAACATCCAATTAAACTGATAAATATTGCTATATTTACAAATATATATTTCTGTAACTCACACGACAAATCTTGATGTTGCTATTCAACTACTAACAGTCCACAATCCATTGCTGAAGGGTATCACTGTGGTACTCCTGCCCTGATTGTGAGTGGCCCACAGGCAACTGGTTGGCCGCTGTGTGAATACAGCAGTACACATCATAGGCCTTTTAGGTGCTATGGCAGGTCTGGTTTTGCTCTTAAACATTGCTATGAAACACTGTTAGTGTAATTCTATACAGATTTGCTCAGAAGTTAATCTGCATTCAATGAGTTTACACACAAGTAACTATACAGGACTGTAGTCTGAAACCTAAGTCAAACAGATAATCCCAACTAGAGGAGACCCACTAGATCATTTGGCAGAGAGTAAATTACCATTTTATGTAAATCCCCTTGACTCAGTGGGTCTACTGTAGTTAAGGTCAATTATATTTAAGCCTAAATAATTAAATCTAATCAAAACAAAATAGACCTCATGTAATTCCTACATGTGAAACTAATGACTCTCATTTTCCTGTTAAAAGGATACTTCTTTGTAGCTGAACACAGATAAAGAGCGACTCTATCTGACACATCATCTTCTGATATATTCCACAATCGTTTTTTAGCTGTAGCTTTTTCTATTGAGAAAACAAGCTAGGACAGGAAGAAACAAACAAAGCTAAGGTTCATTCCTTGCTGACATAAAAACATTGGGGGAAAAAATGTCCCCTAACTATAATTGCTAAAACCAAGAGCTGAATTTCATTCCTCACGCTCTTCTTTACTCATTGTAAACAGCTCAATGAAACCTTCAGAACAGCCATCACCACAGCTGTTATTCCTCAGCTTAGCATCCCTCTTACAACTTATAGAGTAGCATCAACATGTACTGCAGAAACCGGCACCTGAGATCATCTGGATGTTTTTCAATCTACAATTTTCATCAGCACCATGAGGATGCTTGAGTCTCAGTCTTGAGGGAAAAAAGGCAGAATGTGAGCCAAATGAACTGATTAAAAACACTTGCAGGGCAATAGCTGATGTATCACTAATATACAGGGATGAACACAGACCACTTCAAAACAAAACAGCTTAGAATCAGAGTACCTGAAAATCCACCTTTACCCATACATATGCGCCAGACTTTAAAATATTTTGGAGTGACATCACTCTCCCCATCTCATCTTTCTTTCCCTGTCCCCCTTCTCGCTACCCCAGCAACTGAAACTCATGTAGTGAGGCCTCAAAAAAGAGACTTTCAGCTGTTGTATTCATGCTGTGCTCAGGATCTTGAATCCTGGAGGAACCTGGAACACCTTCACTGATGACCTTCACACAACAGGTAGATACCCTTTTAAGTATTTTTGTTGTGTTGGCTTCATGTTTTTAAACTGACCTTAATTGACTGCTACTTTATTTACTGTTCAGTTTTATGAGACTGCTTTTATTTGTTCTCTTATTTCACACATGCAAATTTTACATTTTAATATTTTGATGGTTTTCGCTGCATTGATAATTTTTTTTTATAACTTTCCTTGAGCACTAACACAGAAAGGAAAGTCTTCTGTGTCTAAGAAATACAGAAAACAACAAAGATCGCAAGCACAAATTGGTATTTAACCAGTTTTCTTGAAGGAAGGGGGGACAGCCCTGATACCACCCCAACAGTAGAGGCAGGATTTTCTATAAAAAAATATCATTCCTTTGTTCCTGGAGGCCTCCAAGAGCGGTGCTTCAGGTACAAAAGAGGGCACACAGAAGCATAGCCATCCAAATCCCTTAAAATGTGGAACACATGATACTTGAAGGGACCCTCCAGTAGTTTCTGGTTCTGATATGCTTAATTTTATTTTGCAGCATTTTTCCACCTCGTGAGTTCCAGGTATCCCCAGATCTTTGGAAACTACCCATCCCTGTTCCAAAGAAATACCTGGGATGCGATCTGTATCGTTTACCTTCCGTAGAGTAGTTTGAATCTCTTTTGCCAGCTCTGGAACAGCAACAGCAAAAACACCAAGAACTAGCAGTCCTCCAGGAAGCATTCTGGAAACCTAACAAGTCAAGCCAATACCAACAATGTCACTGTTATTTCTAGATATATGTACTAAAATATTGCAGGGGTGATGGAAGTTTCATATTTGACCCTTTAGATAAACTACAGCAGATAAAAGTCAACATGCTTCACTGTACTGGTGCATTTGCAAAGCTCATACATAATGCACATGGTGTTCAACTACTGGCTGTACGTGGTCCAGTAGTGGCAACTTTCCCTTGCTCTTAGGGAAACAGGTTCTCATCTGTCCAGTTGCCCAGAATGCTCCTTAATTTATTCTAGCAGTACTTTGGAATGAACACAGATCTCATTTGTATCTGTGATGTTCTTCAGTCGCAAATTACGCACTTTTAATGCCCACTACCTACAGTGCACTGTCAAATTTCCACACTTGGAAGGGAAATACTAAAACAAATTCCACTGTGGTGCATGAACTAGCATGAAGTCCGGTATCGAATTTCTTCCCGAGGTAGTTTCAAGCAAATCACTAATTCTTCCCTAACCTATCTAGGAAAAGTGGGGTACAAATAAAAAGGGGAAAATGTAACCCCACATTAAAAACCACCCAATCTGATCTTGCAGGTAAACTCATGCCTTTTACAATATAGATTATTTTTAATGGTAGTGACTAACATTCTATTTATTCAATAAATTTGTTATGATTAGTATGTAGCCACTTCACAGAGGGTGAATACCCATATTTAAAGCAGACTGGATGAACTGGGAAAGTATGTAAAAACTGAAAAATTAGCAGTCAGGATGTGGCAAGTGAATTCAGCTTAGTGTACAGACAGTATTAGCATGTACCATATTCCAGGGCTGCTGAATGTCTGTAGTCACCTATGTAAAGTAAGAAGGTTTACAAGAGTAGTAGCAATTTTCACAGTTAGTACTAATTCAAGTACTGAATGCTTGTTACCTGATTGGCATGTGCTGTCATCCATTCCTCATCAATATTACTCAAGTGTGAATGGTAACTTGTATTGCTTTTACTTTCTTCCTCCTTTTGAGGTGTTTGGACAGCTAGCAAGACATAATCTCTTTGCTGGGAGCACTGGGAAAAGAAAGGAGTAGCTCAAAGCAATCCAATTTCAACTTACAGCATTTTAAAAACCATTAATTTACCACAATACATAAGTTTCCACATGTTCCCCTCACCCAGGTCTTATTTACAACATCCTACAGGGAAGGGAAGCGGGCTGACTCTAATATTTTTTCCTAACTAGGAAATATCAAAACCCTTTTTGCAGTAAGTGCTCTTCAGTCTTCAATATTGAGTTAAGCTCCACCCCACCCATCAGCTGAAAATCCACTGCTGCTCCTTGCAGTACACAAATGCAACTACAGTCCATTATTTCTCTGTTCTTCCATTTATACGTTAACCGTATTCAGATCCTATACACATTATAACTCAAGTCTGTGGTGCTGCAAGAAGGGTGGTGCTTAGAGGTGTCTATACTACTCTACACAGGAAACCCTGCTCTGAGTAGTTTCTCTAACCATTCTTCAACCTCTGAAACATAGACTTTCAGTACAGAGATCTTAGTGTTCATCTTTGAGATATATAACTGTAACAAAGAGGTTACATCCTATTTGGACTATTAGGACATGTTCTTCATGGAACTGTCATTGAAGAGTGTTCAGAATCTTCAGCTAGCACAAAAAACTGCAGCCAAAGTGTTAACCAGGGTGTTTCTCTTTTACAATAGCTCCATTGGCTGCTAGTTTGTTTCTGACCACAATTCAAGTGATGGTTATTATCAAAAGAGCTTTATATGGCCTAGGTCCAAACTATCCCGCAGACCACATGTCTCTGCATGAGCCAGCCTGGGCCTGAGATCCTTAGGAGAGGCCCTTCTTTCAGTTCCACCACTGACACAAGCACAGTTGATGGGGATGTAAGACAGGGCCTTCTGAGTGGCTGACTCTCAAATTTAGAACTCCCTTCTCAGGAAAGCCAGAATGCCCACCTCAGCTGTCCTTCTCTCAGCAGGCAGAGTTCTGGCATTTAAAATGGAAAGTTCTTAAAGAATGGGCTGAAGGTTCTGCACTGTTTTAAAAATGAAGTGTTTTAATTTTTTTTATGTTTTTAATTGAGTTTTAACTTTTTAAGTGTAGGTTTAAATTGTTCTAATACTGTGAATTCTATTTTTACTGTTCACAATTTGTATGTTTGTACCTATACTGTTTGTTTTAAAATTGTGACCTGCCTTGAGTCCCAGTTCTGGGAGAACGGTGGCGGTATAAATAAATATACTATAACAATAACATAAATGTATCAAGCGTGATTCAACATTATTTGCTTTGTTTTCAAACAGTTTTCAATATGGTGCTTCTGCAACAAAACACTACAAACCTTTAAATATTTATTGCTCTGCTCTTCTGAACAACTTACAACATTGGTTCTATTAGAACTACTAATTATCTAACGAAATCCTCTCCTAAACAATTTCAATATAATAAAGCAGAACCTGACATGCAGAATGCAGAATTTTCACATGTGCAAGCTCTGTTGTTTTTTGGAGTCTGAAGACAGCTTCCTACCAGACTGTGCTTTTAGGCAGTATTCTAAATATAGTCACCATTGAACACACTGCAATTCTTTTCTGAATAAACATGCACAGGGTTTCATAGTTAAAAATCAAGTGAAGCGCTCATTAACAACAGAAGATGTAACTGAACTTGCATGATAATTTCTCCTTAGGGAAGAAACATGCAAAACCAGGGCTATTTCCACACTATATTGTTATAGAGCAGTGGAATTCTGAGGTCCATAGTTTACTGAGGTCAAACAACTTTCTGGCTGAGAATTCTAAATGCACCTCCCTAAACTGGAAAGCCCAGGATTCCACCGGATGTTGAAAATGGAATAATAGCACTATAACAGTGTAGCGAGGAAATGGCCTTTGTTTCTCCAGCTCCCCGTCACCATCCTTTCAGTGGAATCCTGGGATCTGAAGTTTAGGGAAGGGCATTTAGAATTCTCAGCCAGAGACCTCTTTGGCCTCAGTAAACTACAAACCCCAGAATTCCACAGGAGGTTGAAAGTGGAATAATAGCACTACAACAGTGTAGTGTGGAACTAGCCCAGGTGGGATCTTTCAGCATACCAAGAATAATATACAACTTACCTGTCCTATTAAGAGACCAGTGATAAAAGGTTTGGATGTGGTGATGAGATCTGTGAGGTACTGTCCCACTGCTTCTTCGACAAAGTAACTTCTTCCCATTATTGCATTTATTTTAGAGCCCAGCCAAAAAAAAAACTTTAAATACAGGGAGTGAGAAAAGGAACAAGGTTGGACATTAAAGAAAGAGAAATTAGTTTGCTAAAGTAAAAGTGACAAGCCCATCAACTCATGAGAATCAGCACGACTGTACAGAGAAAAAGGTCACGCTACGTGCAGCCCCATTACTTTAGCGTGCCCTGTTCACTGCGACCCCAACAATATTTCTTTCCGAAGTTATGCCTGCAAAAAGTCCCCCTCCCACTCCTTCCCTCATATTAACGCAGCTCCCTCCGCAGAAGCCAAAGCTGCCGCCCCCTTCTCCACAGAGAAGTACCGTCACTCTCGCTGCGCCCCGTCAAGGCTGCCTTCCCACATCCAAGACATCAGACAGCTCCCGCCCGCTCTGGACACTGAAGTGTCCCACAGTCCGTCATCTCCATGCGCCGCCCGTCTTCTCCCGGCTACCAAAGGGACACACTTCGATGACGTCACGAGGCGCGCACTTTATAAATCGACCGACGCGCAGGTGAAACAAGGCACGCCGCCGCCATTTTAAGTGTGGCGGAAGGGTCACTAGTCCTCAAAAAACCCTCCTTTTTGTCTTGCGGGACGTATTCCCGGCCGCGGGAAAAATTTACTTGGAGGCAAAGCTACCCTGCCACTCTCGGCAGGGACCACATTAATCACCTGAAGTGCCCCTGTGCGTCCGGTGGCGCTAGAGAAAAACTGGATCTGAGAGACCTATTTAAAGAACCGTACATTTTGGAAACCAGTGAAGAAGGCCATTTCCGCACTACACTGTTATAGTGCTATTATTACACCTTCAACGTGCTATGGAATCCTGGGGTTTGCAAATTAGGGAGGGGCATTTAGAATTCTCAGCCAAAGATTGTTCTTTGGCCTCTGTAAACTGCAAACTCCAGAATTCCACAAGAGATTGAAAGTGGAATAAATAGCACAATAACAGTGTAGTGTGGAAATGGCCCAAGTTCCCGCATTTGTCTGAAGTCAGAACCGCTGGGTTACTTTTGATGAAGTACAAAAAAGCAAAAGGTTGGCATCTTAGTCACAAGGGGCAATCCAAAATCCATAGTAGGGTACCTTTATTAAGCCAGTCCAAGGGGCAAAAAAGTACCTGTAAGCCTTGAAATATATGTATGAAATCTATGTATATGAGACATATATATCTTTACAGTTAAGTTATTACAACAAGTGGAGGGGGAGGGCTGTCTGAATGGTATCCTGGGGTGGAAGAAGGGCTCTGCAAACATTCAGACGAGGTTCTTGTGGGCCCACCACTGTCACAGGTAGGGCTGGTGAGGACCAGGGAGAGGGCCTTCCCTGGCTGCTTCCAAGCTGTGGAAGGCCATTCCCAAACTACACCGTTATAGTGCTATCATTCCACTTTCTACATCCTGTGGAACTCTGAAGTTTGTGGTTTACTGAGGCCAAGAGTGGCAGAAAATTCTAAATGCCCCTCCCTAAACTGAAAAGCTCAGGATTCCATTGGACGTTGAAAGTGGAATAATCGCACTATAACAGTAGAGTGCGGAAGTGCCCAAAGCCTCTGCCAAGGGAGGCTTTGGGGGACACCCTCCCTGCTTTCCTTTCATGGGCAGGTCAAGATCTATTTAAACAGCCCTTAGATTTTTAACCATTTGGGATAGTGCAATGGGAAGGTTTTCATGTGCTTTTAATTATTTTAAACTGATGCTTTAAGTAGTTTGTATTTATTTATTTTTTCACTTTTTTGTTACAGAATGTTTTTAGCGGTATTGTTTCAATACAGAGTATGAGCTGCTTTGGGTCTCTGATGGGAGAAAAGCAGGATACAAATTAAATAATACATTTAAAAAGGTAGTTTTAAGCCTCCATTTTTGAGAATAACGATTCCCTCTATAGGGCAAACTATCTCCGTTCAAGACCAAAGACACTCGAGTTCCTTTGTTGATGGAAAGCTTTGGAAGGTACTCTGCCTCTAGTTATATAGTGACTATCTAGATCATTTCTTGTTTCCTAGGCCATTTCCGCACTAGACTGTTATATTGCGATTATTCCACTTTCAACATTCCGGCCAGGCCCCTCCCTAAACTGCAAACTCCAGGATTCCATAGAATGTTGAAAGTGGAATGATAGCGCTATAACAGTCTAGTGCGGAAATGGCTCTAGTGAAAACCAGTGGTTGGTCACAGAACAGAGTCCCATTTTCAGGGAGTATAAAATCCTATTCTGCCATCAATACAGCATTGCTAAACGCTACTCTTATTCCTCCTAGCTAGTTAAAAATGATGACAACTTTCATTGTATTTTATTTATTACCGATGTATAACATTCCGCCCAAAATGGAACTTTAGCATAGTAGTTCAGCTGTGATTGGGAATACAAAGCCCTCCTTTCTACTCAGCTTATATTCTGCCCCCCTCCTCCAAAAAAAGCATACTTTTCAAATCATGCGAATTTATTCATATGGCTGAAAGTTTAGCTCTGTAGTGGCTGAAAGAAAGCAGCTATGGGAGGTATACAGCGCAGTACAGTTGTTGGATTTATTACATCAATAATAGTGATCACGAAATAGTGATAATTATTAACTGCCTCTTAATATTGATGTATTAAGAGGCAGTTAATAATTATCACTATTTCGTACCACAGTCACGGCTGCTAAAGAATGTCTTAAATAGCCATTCTGCAAAGCTCCTCAGTCTCCAGACAAAAAGAAAAATACGGGAAATACACGCTTTAAGTTGAACCACTTGTAAGTCTAAGAGCATTTCCGCACTAGACTATTATAGCGTTATTATTCTTCTTTCAACATCCTATGGAATCCTAGCCCCTCCCTAAACTGCAAACCCCGGGATTCCATTGGATGTTGAAAGTGGAATAACAGCGCTACAACAGTCTAGTGCGGAAATGGCCTAAGTCAGTTAATATATCCCTCACCACGGTGAACGCGGACAAGCTCTATCTTTACCCTAAGCGAGAGGCGCTTTAAAAGTCTTCCTTTCCTAGCTCTATGTTTGAGGAAACTGGACAGCGGCGTTGTACGCGTGCGCCAGCCGATTTGTGCGCATGCTCCCTGGGCGCTCCTGAGTAGTTTTCCACTTTTCGGTTCTGCCCGTCGCGGGCAGGCCTGAGCTCGGCGGGACTTCTGCCCGGCCCTCGGCCAAGCTGCCCAAGATGGCGGCGGTGCTGCAGCAGGTCCTGGAGCGGGCCGAACTGGCCAAGTTACCCAAGGCCGTGCAGGGGAAGCTGGAGCGGTTCCTGGCCGATCAGCAGAGCGAGATCGAGGGGCTTCGCACCAGGCACGAGCGCTACAAGGTGGACAGCGGTGAGTGGGGCCGAGCGGGCGGGGAACGCGAGGCTGGACTCGATCGACCCGAGTTGCGTCCTGCGAGGCGCCAGCTCCGTGCTCCACGGGTGCGTGAACCGTACCTGGAGAGGGGATGGAGCGGTGCCGGTTCTGCACGCGGCTGGGATGGGTTCAGACGAGCGTCTTTTCTCCAGATCCGTGTATAGGAGCACCAGCCTCTGTGGCGAAAGGGGGTCGTGAGAACGCAGATATGTCTTGAAAGCTGATAAAATACATAACGGGCCAACCTGTCTTTATATGGTGGTGGCCCCCAACTTGTATTTAGTGGAACAGGCTTTAGAATTTGTCACTCTTAATATCTAGATTTGGAAGGCGGGGAACTGTGGTTACTCTGGCTTACTACGAGGAACTTCCACTGAACTCAAATGAGCTTTGCTTCTGCATAGAGATACATGGGAGGGCACTGTAGGTGCACAAAGATTTGCTAAGGCCATTTCCACACTACGCTGTTAGGGTACTATTATTCCACTTGCAACATCCTGTGGAATTCTGGGGTTTGTAGTTTAGGGAAGGGCCTTTAGACTCCTCAGCCTCAGTAAACTACAAACGCCAGAATTCCACAGGATGTTGAAAGTGGAATAATACTGCTATAACGGTGTAGTGTGGAAATGGCCTTACTGTCCCTCAGATCCACGTTACTACTCAGTGTGAGCATGGCAAACAAACCCAGAGATTGTAGCCCTACGCAAGTGTTACCATGGTGATTGAATTTATTTATTTATTTATTTTCTATCCCACCTTTTTCTTGGCATGGGACTCAAGGTGGGCAAGCAGCCCTGTCGCCTTTCTTCGTGTTGCATATAGCCAGTAGGTCTGCCCAGACATCTACATGTATCTTGCAAACCCCTGCGCTGAGAAGGTTGTATTTGTGTGCGCAAAGCCTTCTGTCTGACTCGGAAACCTAACTGCACAGAGTTCCAAACCGTGCAGAAGCATCTGTGTATACCTCTGCAAAGATCTCCCTGGTGTAAGGATTCATGCAGCGTGTTTGGAGACCTGGGGGTGAAACAGCAGAGTTCTTAGTATCAGAACATAGAGCTACTAGAAGCAGCTCCATTCCAGTTCATTTACTGATTTTAGCCACCTCTGTTGTTGTCTTTTTAAAAAGGTAGATGTTTGAAACTCAAGGTAAGGCTGTTTGGAGTTTCTTTTGATACACAGTCACGTCTTCGAAAGAACGCAAGTTTCCACTCTGTAAAGAATTTACAGACAGAGTTTCTGAAATGTAACAAATGTTCGGCGACATGGTGAAAAGTTTCTCATTAATATACAAAATAGACGGCATTTTAAAATTCTCAACACATTGTTTTTTAAAAAGGCACTGTGAAGATCGCATCTGTAGAAAAGTTCAAGATTGCAGTAAACATGACGAAAAATGCTGTTATATAGTTTAGATGAAGAATAGTATGCTGTTGTTGTTGTCAATCAGATTTGATTTGATGGCTGAATAGTAGGTGGATCCTTATTTATCTTCTGCCCAAACCTGATCTAAAGCACAAATAAACACATGCAACGTTACTCTGACGTATTTTATTAAATAATGCTGGAGTGAAGGGAACTATTTGCTAGCTCCATGAAAACATGCTTTGGTATATTGCTTATTTCCAATATCGATGTACTCAGTAATCAGAGTTCTCAGTGTAGTTTAACTGTAAAATGCTATACTATTAAAAGTAGTAAAATAGAAACCTGAAATCTAAACAGCAGTTAATTGAATAGCAGGAGATTATAGCAGTGCTGAGAATTTTAAATGCACTAAATAATATTAAGGCGGAGAATCTGGAATAGAAATGTATTGCCTTCTGCTGAGAAGACTGGGTGAGCCTCTTTAATTGAACAGGGTAGCGCCATTAAAAAGACCTTCTTTCTGGTAGCCACTTATATTTTGCTTGGTGGGGCACCTTGAGAAAGACCTCAGAAGATTATCTGAAGTTGTATGTAGAGAACCATGTAATTCCTTTTAAGCCAACTGTAACTTCAGATTCTTCAGCAGTACTTTTAGGGCTTATATAACCTATTAGTCCAGTGAGTGTTAACTTTGTTTTCTATTTTTCATGGCATTTCAGTTTTTGTGTCCTACAAGTTCTCCTTCAAAGGCACTAGGAAGTTACTTTGTCCAGAGTTAATCATAGCCTTGGGTTGAGAGTGTCGCTTATGCACACAAACACACACACACTTGTGTTTTTAAAGCCTTGATGTACTTCTGTGCATTTACAAATACACTTATAGTACAAAGAAATTCACTCATGTGAACTGGAACTGTCAGATCTCAAGGCAAAATATTGAGGTCATGTGTTAGCTTTCCTTTGGTATAGTTAAAGTTTCAAGGGCAAATCTGAGCTCTCTGTGAAACACGCAACAGCTTTCTCATATATACTTTCCCTTGAGACTTACTTTCAGCTTCTGTTCAAAGCCTTCACTCCTTTTGCAGACTAAGTTCTGGGGCTTGGGTGACAGAACTTTGAATGAAGACAGAGGAATTTTTCAGTAGATGCCAATGATATTCACACATTCACAGCAGCACTGCACATTACAATGATCTTTTCCAGAATAACACTTTCCCATCCATGGTTTATAGTATTTTGAGTGCTGGTAGAATGCCAACATATTCAGAAACAGCAAGCCTGGAGGGCGGGGGTGAGATACCTGGATTCAGTGCAACAAATACTGCTCATATTTTGCTGTAGTGCATACTGACTATTGTTCAGAGCTTTAAACTGTCAAAAGTAATAGATATACTTTTAAATTGCTTTATTAATATTGACATGTACTCAAAACACTCAGTACTGGCTTTGTGATAATTATTAGTTTATTAGATTATGATGAGATGTCTGAGTACTTTGTTAAGTGATGAGTTACTTTATCCAGTATATTTCATTATAATTAAAATGCTTGTAACAAATTCACCTGTGATTTGCTGAGACGCGCTACAGTCCATTAATATATGGATAGTAGTGGACTGTAGCATGTCTCAGCAAATTTATTCAGGGTATGTCTTCTTCCTCATAAGACCTCAGAGTGGCCAACAATCCACATAAAAGTGTAGACTTAAAATCACAAACTGTAAGTATCTGAGATGATAAGGTATGAATTTCTGTGAAAATGCAGTAAAGCTATACACACAAGCAACAGTAAAAGATAAACATTGGTTTATTCTTCAAAAACATGTACACAATGAATATGTTTTTGATTGGTGTCAGAAGTATGTGGGACAAGGGAGTTCTATCACTGTGGTGCCACTGCCAAGAAAGTCCAGCCATGTGTGGTAGCTCTACAGATCATGCTACTCTGAGGCACCACAAGGAAAGCCTGTCTTGTCAGAAGTAGCATTGGTTAGTTGTTTCTAGTCAGAGAGAATGGTAGGAAACACAATCAAAAGTAAACACCTTCTTAAACTTTTCTCCAACAAGTCTGTGCTGTGGTGCTCTAAAATAGTGGTGTCCCCAGAGTTTCCGTGACATGTTGGATGCATAACATCATCTGTTCACACCTGGAGCTCAGGTGGTTTTCATGAGTTGTGCATACACTTCACAAAGCCTTTCTGAAGGCTTGTGTGTATAATTCCCTGAAGAGCACATTTTAAAGTAATGTTATTGGGTATTTTCAGAACAACAGTACTTTGAAGTAGAAAAACGACTGGCTCAGAGTCAGGAGAGACTCGTAAGTGAGACACAAGAATGTCAGAATCTCCAACAGGAACTCAGCAAACTTAGTAAGTATAGTTATTTAAAGATTTATATGATTGTTAGATATTGATAATTCTATCTATTTTTGTGAAATGTTAGGATGAACAATAAAAATACTGATTTAATAATTGCATTAAAAATAGTTTGTGTGTATTTCAGAAACAAAGTAGCAGTGCTTTAAACTTTGCTTTAGTGTGGAATAACATTTTCATATATCATATATTAAAAGTGGGATTTATTCAAAAAACAGTTACAAATTGAACTTACTTTTTTAAATTTTATTTTCTTACAAATGGACCTAAAAGGTCCTGAACTGTAGAGGACTCGTTTGGTTTTGCCAGTTTAGGAGAATCAAGCAAAACAATAGTGAGAACAGAAGAAACCATCAATATCAGTAAAATGAAGAAAAGTATTTTGTCTTCCCTAGTCCTCCACACTGTCAGTCTGAGATGAAGTCTTTCAGTACATCAGTGCATTCCCCCCACCCCACCTTGTGGTGGGGCGCAGTAGCATATTTCTGCCCATTGGCTGCAATTGTTTCTTTTCTAGAGACTCAGTAGACTGGCAGCCATTGGCTTACGTAGCAGCACCTGTCCGTGGACCACCAACTCTTAAGTGGCACTGCTACGGATAATCTTACATGAAAGCATATATTTTTTAGAAATAATTTGATGAGGATAAAAATATGAATGCTTTGTCTTAAATATTTTATTTATTTTAGAAGAAAATTTTCCACTGTTCCAGAAAATTAAGGCTTTGGAAAAAAGAGTTTTTCTTTTCTGAATGTTGTGAGGTTTTCTGTGTTTTTTCCCTCTCTGGACCTTCACATCTCTATTTGTTTATCATCAGTCTTTTTAAATGAACTTGATGGCAGAGTGGTTTTTCTCTATTCATTTTTGAACTGCCTCAAATGATGTGTATAAAATCAAAGAGAAGAAAAGAAAAAGCACATTAATAAAAACAAAAGGGAGGGCTTAAAGTACCTATTAATAGACCCACAGCATATTTATGAAAGCCTGTGCATGCAGGAGTGTCATTTCCAGATAGTGCTAAGGCTTGCACTTAAGCAAAACTGCAAAAGGAATCTCACAGTAGGAAAGAACCTGCTGAGAATTTTACCTGTCCTTACTGTATGTGCTTGAGATCCAGCTGGGTATAATGGGCAGATATTAGATCCCAACATTGTACTCTCTTGATGGAGCAAAAAGGCACTTAGTCATGCTTGTTTGTAACGGTTAATATAATTTTAAAGCAAAAATGAAAATGATCATTTTTTACCCCGTCCCCTCTTTCCAGATGAGCAGCTGAAGTCACTGACTGAGAGAAACAAAGAACTGGAAGCAGCACAGCACCACAGTGCATCCATACAGGTACAGAAAATGTTGATAACTCAGATGGATGGAGGCCTTCAGCCTTCTGTGTTACAGTTAATTAAACATTTGTAGAGAGAATGAGGTGGACTAGTTTTCCTTCTCAGTTGTAATAATTTTCTGGTAGAATTGGGTTTTAGAACAGGCTACTACAACAATCCAATTCCTTTTCCATCTATGGAGAGGGAAATACTTTGCTTCTTTTGTCATAAAGAATAGTGTAGTACTGAAACATTAGGTCAATATTTTGTTCTTTCAGTTTTCTGCTTCATATCCTTTTTCTGTTGCTGTTTATCTTTGGGGTGTTGATGTCTTACTTGTTACAACACTCTGTCTGTTGCTTTGAATTGTTCCCTGTTGTGTCAGGTTTCATGAGATAAGCTCTGCAAATGAATTGATCACAACGAATACCTTAAGCCATTCTTGTCTCAAGAGACCCATATAGAAGTGTGTGGGACCATTATCTAATGAGATGCAGGCAGAAGCGCAAGTCATGTATCTCCTTTGAAGAGTAGTCAGTTGCACTGGTCTTCTCATGCACAGGATGGATGGATGGATGGATGGATGGATGGATGGATGGATGGATGGATGGATGGATGGATGGATGGATAGATAGATAGATAGATAGATAGATAGATAGATAGATAGATGTATGTATGTATGTATGTATGTATGTATGTATGTATGTTGCTTTACTCCTTAGCCCAGACATCAGAGTAAATGTGTATGGAAGGGTGCATAGAAGTGGTTGCTATGTCTTTATTTAAAATTAATTTTCATGACATATTTTTATTGTACCTTCTAAGGTGATGTAATCTGAAGGTGGTTTACAAACAAAGCTGTATCACAAAAAATCCAGTTAAATTTCAGTTCATAAATTGAAGACAGATCTTTTAACCGGGTAAAAGTGGATTGAAGCATCCACGCATTAGAAATGAAGAAGGACCTTACATACCTCCTTTCCTCCCCACAAAAAAATACAAGGATGGGACCATAATAAAGGAGACCCTGTTTCTTATGCCTGCCAAGCTGATAGACCTTAGAGTGGCATTTGAGCAGGGCCTCTATTGCCATTGTTAAGACCCATTCAGATGAATTCATGTGCAGGTGGTGCTTCAGATAACCTAACTACAAATCATTTAAGGTTTTAAAAATAGTCAGTAGGGCTTAGATACTTTGGTGTGTACTGTATTGTTCATGTTTTGAATTTAAAGGAAGCCAGGTGCATCTTACTAGCATGCTCAAATTTCTACATCTATACTTCCATCAAGTCAAAATCAACCAGGAACATCATTAGGAAGGAAGATAAGTTTGCGTTTGCTTTAATAATAACTACTCTAGAATTGACATCTCTCATTCCTCTGTTCATAAACCAGCAGCTTATAACCATGATCTCACCTGTGTATAAATACTTGTAATGGATTAAGTAGGCAGCAGTAGTTTCCTCTGAGGATCATGTTTCTCTTTCTCATCCCTAAAACCTGGACCAAGTTTTTTTTTTAACTGTTTCATAGGAATTTTTCTAAGAATTTAATGATTGATTTTTCATCAAATTATGTCTGTTTCTACTGTGCTGCTGTAATTTTAAAGTTTTCCTTTCTACCTTTTCTTCTAAGAGTCAGTTAACTAGAGCAAAAGAAGAATTGGAGGCGGAGAAGAGAGATTTGGTCCGAACAAGTGAAAGAAGAGCTCAAGAGCTAGAGCGCTTACATGGTAAACATAAAATTTTATAGTTGAATGGGTCTTGGCCGTTGGGCTGTTCATATGTTTGAGTTGCATTTGTTAAGAAGCACATGGCAATAGAGGTCAAGTTGGCAGAGAAAGTTATTCAGGAAACGAAGCAAAATTTGTGAAGTAATCGTAAATTTATTCAATTTTAGAACTGAACACATGAAAGACAAATTGGATATTGAGAAAGGATAAAGACTTTGTAATCCAAGCAATGATGTTAAACAAGTTCCTCATAGATGTTAGGTGGATTGCAAGACGCCAATATAAATGAAGTCAAGGGGGCTTCATGCCATGTTCATGCCTTTACATAAGCCTTCCAGTGAATGTTCATTTACAGGGGTGGTTCTTGTATGTAGCCACCCTGATTTCTCTGATGGGAGCAATTTGAGAGTATGCTGGTAGAAATCCCAGGAGCCAGTTTTATACCACCAAACAGAGAAGCTGTTTCCTCCCACCATAGTAAATAATGTCTTGTGAGCAGTGATGTTTTCACCACATTTTTTTCACTTACATTAGAGAAGAGACAGGGTACTGTACAGACACAAAAAAAACTCTTCTATGTGCATAGTGGTGAAGGGAAGTTTGTTGAAGAGTATTTTCTCTCTGATTGCTGGATAACACAGTTGATTTGTTCTCTTGGAGGGAAACCAGGGGATCACTATATTGTTGAGAATGAAGAGCAAATAAGGTTCTATACATAGGGTTGCAGTTAGCCCAGACTGTTCTTTGAGTCCTCGTGGAATGGACCACACCCTAAATATGTTAAGTTTTATGCCATGCTGATCCTGTAAGACCTGGTGGACAACAAACAGTCTGCATCCTGTTCCTTGTTATCGTGGCCCCTGGAATCATTCTCGTCTGCCCTTTTTTTTCTTTTGGTCTACAAAAAGATGTATCCAGCAGCTGCCAGGAAGTGAAATTTTCTTTGTTTTAAGGAAAAACAAAAGAGATTTTCCCCCAAATTAGACTTAAGTCACCTTTTGCCAGATTTTGAAGGCACGGTGCCGCTTTAGGATGATGGCTGTCAGAGTTGCCTATCCCTTCTGGCCTGTTTTGAGAATTGTAGGTAGGGCACTGAACTTCTCCATTGTTAAAAAAAGATTATAAACATGATATGGCATGACAGATGTCTTCAAAGCAGATTCATTCTAATGTCTGCTATAACAACTGATATTTGAAAGTAGTCTCTACACTCCAGGCTTTCTGGTTTTGTTTTTGGTAGAGGATGTTAAACGTCTGAATGAGAAACTAACAGCAGCAAATACTGCAAAGGTAGAGCTACAATTAAACCTTGACGAGCTTCAAACATCAGCCCTTTCTGTAAAAGTGAGTATTTAAATCTGGGTAGTGACCAGTTCTTCTGTAGAATTGTGGAAATGTGATAATAATATATCCCCTGGGTATCATCTTGTTTTAATCACTTTTCAAAGGTCATTCATTATCTAGATAAGAGCTGTCAATTTTTTTCTCACATTATGAGGTCTGGTGTAAGAGGGTTCAAGCAGTGAAGCAATTTCACAACCTGCAGGTAATTGTCAAATAGATAAATAATGGATTCAGTATTACTATAGAAATGGTAGTCAGCTGTGACCAGATATCTCTGAGGTAGTTTACTTGATTTCAGAGTGGTCCTGTGCCTCACAATACAGTCATTTGGTGCAATGGGATTTACGTCAGACCACACATATATAGATGTAGGATGTTCATGAAATCTGCATTGAATATTAGACCGTTTGCTAAGACTCTTGACAGGAATTCTAGCAGACTAATGCGAGTTGCGCAAGCACTAATTTTAACAGGACCTGGTGAAAAACTGTACTATGTTTTATATATCCCTTTTTTGTGAATTGGATGAATTGCACAAAATATGTGATGTTGTTTTTAGCATCGTGAGCAAAGATGGGAACAAGAAAAAGAATTGTTACAGAATCAAAACACTTGGCTGAATGCAGAACTGAAAACAAAAACAGATGAGCTGCTGCTTGTTGCACGGGAAAAAGGGAGTGAAATTTTGGAACTTAAGTGTAGCCTAGAGAACAAGAAAGAGGAGGTAAAACAAATCAATTTCCTGATTTAAATATATTTTTCTTAAGTCTTTAATGAGTATGACTGTCCTTCTTTGGATTTATTTGCCTGACTGAGAATCAATCTGTTATCAAAGGAGTAATGAGTGTATCCTTACTGCCTCAGCTGGACTTGATATCTGAGCTTCAAATAGCTGAATAAGGATGGTTAGAGTAACAAAACATTGGAGGCACCATGTCATCCTGATAAGATAATAGTGAGAACATCATGTCCTAGTCAGTGGCAGCTGATGGCTCCCATGTCAGTGGGGTGTTGAGTCTACTCTGGGTATTAATTTGAACTTTAATGGAATTGTTGAAGATGCTGTGAATAAGTTTTGAGGATGAGTTCAGCACCTTGGATAGTTCCTTTTAAGTTTAGGCTGGGACCTGGAATGGATTCAGTGTTCCGCTGAAATAGAAGCCACCAGCCAACACTGGAAGTAGTTTCTCTCACTGCCTCCCACTTTCAACTTGTACATTATATTTTACCTTACAGGCCCTCAAAATAGCTAACCTCCTGACAGCATTTAAGGAATTTGAGGCTTTATAATGTAGGTGGAAAAGATGACTACACAGAGACATGATAGAGGCGCATGAAATTTTGTGTGGTTTTGTAGAGACTGAGGGTTTTGTTTTTTTCTCCCTGTTTCACGTTACAACTTGATGAAATTAAGAACTATGCCAGATCAAAATGCCTTCTTGGATGCACTGTGCACTAACGCCATCTCATGTACCTTATAAACATAAGAAGAGCTATGCCAGAGGTCTATGTAGTATAGCTTTCTGTCCGTGTGGTGGTTACGCAGATGCCTATGACAAGCCCCAAAACAGGACATGAGTGCAGTTTTGTTTTTCTCTGTCTCCCTAGCCTCTGATATTCATAGATGTTTTGCTCCTGCCACTGGAGATTATATAAATTGATTGTGACTGGTAACCCCTGATACTCTTATCTTCTATGACTTTGCATAATCTCCTTTTAAGGCCATTAAAATTTGTAGAGTTTGCATCTTTTAGTACTATATTTTAACTATGCACTGTGAGAAGCATTTCTTTTCAGATGATTGGTTGTGGACCTAATTACTTTATTTACATGTTGCTGTAAGGGCTGGTGATCCCAAGTTTAGTTAAAATGGATTTAGACAAGGACAGGTCATTAGTCATGAGGAACCTCCATCATTAGCAACAGTATATCTCTGAATAGCAGATGCCATTATGAGTGTCAGCTGTCTTCCTGACCTACTTCTGTGTTTCCTGGAGGCATCAATAGCTACAATAGGAGACAGGTAGACATTATCCTAATTGTAAGGTTTTATCCATAAACTTAAATTTCTTTTCATTAAAAACATGTTTGACAATCTGATAGTGTTTCTTTTGGCAGAGAGTGATGAGATGTTTAAGTCTCAAAGTTTCAGAAGTTTTAAACATGATCATCATCTATGTTTGCATAGGTTTCCAGGCTGGAAGAGCAAGTTAGTGGATTTAAACAATCAAATGAAAATCTACAGAAACATGTGGAAGATCTTTTAGTGAAACTGAAAGAGGTAAATGTTATTTCTGTTGCTTTGATTTCCACCGTTGGCAATGTAGTAACCATATTTGAAGGGATTTCATACTCTTCATTGCTTGTAGTTTCCCATATGGCTGCAATCATCTCCTGTAAACTTCAGTGAAATCTCTGAGGAAACATAGATACAATTGACTCAGGAGTCTTAGAATGCAGTCCAGTACTCCAAGCACCATAAGAATTGTGCTCCCACCCACAGCCAAGAGATTGAGAACAGCTCTCAGGAAGGCAAACGTAATCACAGCTACTCCAACCGTTCTTTTCCATCATTAGAACATTAGAGGCCAGGACTGTGCCAGGAATCATTTAGGAGAGACTGCAGATGGACAGAATATGAAACTCACAACCTTCCTAGTCCCTGTTTTTTCCCCAAGACTGATTTACAAATGGTATAGGCCAGTTGCCTCCTGTTGCTTGACTTGAAGGCATTTCATTTTTAAAAATTAGAGATATATTTCCTCTGTTTAATCCACCCTACGGAGACCTCACTGACAGATCTTTGGATTCAACGAAGGCATAGTTCACACTCTCTACATCTGTAGATAGAATTGCTGTATTACTGAGATATCTAGAGATACTGGAAAGATTTGCAGTAAAAGTGTTCATAGTATATCCATCCAGATGTGGCAGCATTTGGAAAGCACACTGAGCATAATGATGAAATTAAATAGTCTGATTGATACAAGTTTAATTTTGAAAACTATTCCAGTATGATATCAAAAAGCTGAGAATTTTACCCTTCATACCGTATCAAATGTATTGGATTTTTTATGAGTATTTGTTAGTACTGAACTGCTATTGTGATGTAAGGGTTTCTTAATTGTTTGTGTATTGACTACAGAAATATCTTCATTTACCAGGCAAAAGAACAGCAAGCTAGTATGGAAGAAAGATTCCATAATGAATTAAATGCCCATATCAAGTTATCTAATTTATACAAGGTATGATACCAAAACATTGCAAAATTTGGTCTTTTCTGCTTAAATATATGCTTACAAATGTTTATGCTGTGGTTGCAATTATTAATAAGTGCAATATTGCTTTAACTTGTGAAAACTAAAACCTTTAGCAATGCAATCTTATGCATATCTTTTTAGTAGCAACTCCTATTCATTTGACTGAGAATTACATGTAAGCATTTAGCAGTGCTATTCTACATGGTACAAAGCTTATTGTCTGCCTAAATAAATAATTTGTTTGTACTTTTGGAAGACCATCATAATAAATTTACGAGGCATTTTAAATACAGGTTCATTTGTTAACACCAGGAATAAGTCGTAATGATGTGTCTGGTGCACTGTCTTATGTATTTTTATAAGATCAGTGTCAGTGATGCGGTGAGAATATAGACAAAAATGCTTTCCGCAGTGTGGCCGGCTTTGTCTTCTTGAATGTATCCTTGGCCTATTGGAGCTAGCTGCAGAGAGTCGACTGTGTGAGTCTAGGGAGTGGTTCATGTATCCAGGTGACCGGTGGTGCAAGTTACCTTTTCGGAGCCCTTTCCAGACCCAGAAATTTATTCTTGAGAGGATAACTGTAATTTAGGTGTAAAAGCTCTTGGGCGACACATACTATCTAGACTCATTTCATTTGGTTCTGGCCTGGTTTTAGGATAGAACTTGTTTTATTCACTCTGATAGATGATCTTTACCAAGAGAGTGATGAAGCAGTGTAACCCAATTGCTCCTCCTCAGTTGCTCGGCAGCTTTTGGTACCAGCCATTATGGCTGCTTCCTGTACTGGCTCCATGAAGTTGGAATAGGTACACTGTCTTAGTATTTTTATTCCTGCTGTTCCATAGAGTGATACTCCTGAATTATGTCTCTGCTTCTTGGCAAAGTACTGTTGGGTTCTGCCGATCATAATCTGCTCTCAGTGCTTTTTAACATCTGTATGGAGCCGTTGTGGGTCATCAGAGGATTTGGGATTGGGTGTCATCAGTATGTCAGCAGATGACACTCAGATCTGTTTTTCTGTTGCATCGGACTCAGGAAAAACTGTGCAGAACCTGTACTGATGCCTGGAATCAGTGGTGGGTTAGATGAGTACTCATCTACTCACACTGAATCTTGAAAAGATGGAGGCCTAGAGGCCAGGTGGTTCCTAGGTCTTTGAGTTGGGTAACTTACCTATCCTAGGTGAGGCTGCAGGTAATTCCCCCTCACTTCTGTTTACTGCATAAGCCACAATAAGCCTTGGTGTCCACAATATGGAATGCTGTCTCTTACTCTTAGTTTTGTCGATTTTCCACTGTTAGCTGGGAGGCAGAATTTGTTCTTTTTAGTATAGACGTTGTACCGTGCCTTACTTTGGGGATGATTTATATTAATTAATCAACTAATGTTCAGAATTTCAAACGAGTTTCAGATTCTAGTTTGAAACAGTTGATTTTAAGCTTGATAGTGATGTAATGGTCCGTTTTCAAGCACAGGATTAAGTCATTGCAGCAGAATCTCAGTTTTCAGCAATGTAGTTGAGAGAAACTGGAAAACATACGTTTTGTATTTGTGCGTGTGTGTGGATAAGCCACACATATATTCCAGAGTACAGACCAAGTTTAGGATTTTGTGATCTTTGTTCATTTAACTTGCAGTTTTCCACAGTATCTCAGAAGCCTTGGCCTACTGCTTCTCCACTTCCTAGGTTTTCAGAAAGCACTGCAGATTTTTATTCTTTATTAATTAGAAATCGTTCTTTGCCATTATATCTTTCTCATCCATCTGCATTCCTCCTCCATTTGTTTATGTATTTGATTGTCTGGTGCATGTTCATTGTGTTCAGAGTGCTGCTGATGACCTAGAGGCAAAAAGCAACGAATTGACTCAAGCTGTAGAGGAGCTGCACAAACTTCTGAAAGAGGCAGGTGAAGGTATGGAATAGACTTGATTAATCTAAAAACTTCTTTGTGTTTTTAGTAATGTGTTTTGTCCCTGTCATCTTCTTTAAGTTACTAGGAGTATAATCCAAAGAGCTACGTGAGTTAGCCTGAAGGAATTATTATGTAGCCCATGACAAAGCAATGTTGTGTTAAAATTACAAATGAGAGCAGTAAAGCAAGAAGTAACATCAGTGTATCTGATTCATTAAAAACATTAGCTGATTCAGCAGTCAGCCTGTGATTCATATCAGGCCATTTTCAAAAGAGATTGTTCACACAACATTGGGTAAAGGTGGAGGGCTGTTACTTGGATCCGGGTCTAGGTCAGCAAGCCAATCCTGCCCAAATAATTACCTCATTGATATTGCTAAAAAGAGACTATATTAACCATCATGCAGTAGGAGCTGAAATATTTGGGGAAATTGTCTGTAACTACTATGGTATTGTACAGAAAATACTTAGTAATTCTTGGAAATGTTCTTTTTTCCTGCTAGCTAACAAAGAAGCACAGGAGCGTTTAACTGAGATGGAACAGTCAAAGGCTGCAATAGAAAATGAACTGAAGGAAAAGATTAGCAAGCTGGAGAAGGAGCTCGACAATGCAAATAATTTGGTTTCAGCCACCAAGCGTAAAGGTCTGGTAACACCTATGAAAGAGACCTTGTATATGTGTGAGGGATTTAGTATTGAAAGTAGCATTGCAGTAGTTCATATGGCCTGAAATTTGAAAAATTATATCCAAACCTTTCTTGAAATTAATTACTTTTGTGTTATAGTGAATACATGAAGTACATTGAATAGTTAAATTTCTCTCTTTTTAAACGTTGTTTTGTAGGATACAGTTGTGCTTTCTATAGCAATCTTCTTGTCTGTTACTATTTTTATTGGGTTGTTTTGTGTAGATACCAGCCTGCAGTTTTATCAAACATTTGGAAAAAGATTACCCAGAGCTCAGAAGCATACTCAGAAACTAGAAGAACCAGAAGAATTTAGTTGTGTAGGGTTCTTTTTCACAATGGCTTCATTTGAGTACTAGGCTAAACTGTGATTTGGTAGGGACTGGACAGTCTTAGCCACCTCCTGGGTTCATCTGCTCTCCCTTCTTTGATCAAGTGCAGTAGTTCAGAAGTGTCTCCTCTGCTTTCAGCTAGCCACAACTGGTCACGTTGACTGAAAAACGTGGGGAATTTAAACCGTTTTCAAAGAGTTAGCCACATTAGTCTGTCACATCATTAAAAAAAGAGAGAGAGAGGGAGACAAAAGGAATCGATCAGCACCTTTGAGACTGACTTATTTATCCTAGCATGAGCTTTCGTGGATATCAGTACACTTCTTCAGGAGCAGTAATAAAGTGATGTTAAAACCACAGGTTTTTAAGCAGAGTTACACAGTTGTGGGAGCAGGATAGGATATGATAGGCTACAGAACAATACAAATTGTGAGATTGGTGACCAGTCTTTAAAGAGTGCTTTAAGATGATAGACGTCTTTCATGTAATTGGTAGTAATCTCTTAACAGACTGTTAATATTAAAATCTGAAAGCAATAAATCTGCTTGCCCAAATTCAGTCTCTTTAGAGTCAAGATTTGAAATTAAAGACCTGTATGTATGAAATGAAAGACACCTCATTTTGAAGGAGGGTTTGGTACACAGAACCCTCGCTAATAACTCTTCCCACAATCCCCCTCCCATTCCCTTCAGGGGCTCCCATCCCATTCCCTTGCCTTTTGTGTGCCAGGGCCAGGGGCAAGCAGGGGAGCTCCAGAGGGGAAAAGGAAAGTTTGTGCAAGCCTTCCCCTTCCCTTGCCTTTTGTCTTGGTGCGAGTTCTCAGTGCCAGGGCCAGAGGCAAGGGAATGGGAGGGGGAAGGTCTGGAAGAGAAAAGGAAGGCTCATACAACGCCCCCCCCCCCCATTCTCTTGTCTTTTGCCTCAGCACAAGTTCTCAGTGCCAAGGCCACAGGCGAAGGAATGGGAGGGAGGGCTCCCGGGGGGAGAAGGAAGACGCATGCGTGCCTCCTCCATTTCCTTGCCTTTTGTCCAGGTGCTTACCTACCAGCAAAGCAAAAGGGGATGGAAAGGGGAAAGCACACACACATCTCACGAATAATCCAATTTGCAAAGGTCAGACCTGCAAATGTGGAGGGAAAACTGTATATGCATATACAGCCTCTGTGTTTTGTTTACTGTACTGATGATCATTTGCATTTGTCTTTTCTAGGGGCTGTTCTTTCGGAGGATGAGCTGGCAGCAATGTCTCCTACAGCTGCTGCAGTAGCAAAAGTGGTAAAGCCTGGCATGAAATTAACTGAGGTAGGGATCTTGTAGACAGTACTGTGCTGCTTGCAAGGTTCTCTCTGCATGTTTGCTCACAACCACATTCGTTGGAGCAGCTCTTAAACTGAATGAATATCTAGACTAACTTTAGATTGTTCTCATACGATTTCAATGGGTGTGATTCTTTTAGGGAGCTAAAAGAAAACATTTTGCGCTTTGCAGGTGGGAAACATTTGACCAACATATGTTGGACTACAGCTCCCTTCGTTGCTCATGTTGGCTATGCCTGTTGGGAGTTGCAGTCCAAGGAACACCCGTTTGTAGTATCTTTCTAATTTCTTGCTAAATTTAAAACCAGATTGTGGTCACTGATTGTAAAGATTTAAAGCTTTCTTTTTATGACTTCGGTTGAGAAAGGAAAGAGATGTGATAGCTGCAAGCCAACAGTAGCTTGCCAGAATGCATGTCCCATTAAGTTAACCAAAATTCACATGTATGAATACTGTTTTTGGCAGTAGACATTTTCGATTAATGAGAGTATATATTCATAGTTCCTATGTAAGTCACCTGTTGGCACAAAAGTATATGTTGCTTTTGCTGAGTAATTGACTTTCTGCTAAAATAAAACAATGCCTCTTAAGCTATCTGATGTGAGGAACCAGCATATTTTTCCCCCCAGTGTGCCAGAGACTGGCACCGTATTTGTGTCTATTGGCTACAACTGTTTCTTTTTTTCTTTCTTGGAAATTCACAGTAAACCAGCATCAATACATGGGCCACAATTTTCAGTAGCACTGGTGTAAAAAGATATGAACAGTTTACCTGAAGCCTTTTTTTTCCCCTCTCTACTCTTTTTCTCTTTTGTCAGTAGCCAAGTTATTGGCTCTTAGATTTTGATCTCCTGTCCATCAAGTACTCCATGCATCTAACTGGGAGCTTGTTCCCTGAGTCCCACCTAAAACTATAACAAGAGAATATGACAATATGAGCAACGAGAATAGAATGCAGGATCTCAAAAAATATGTGCTGATTTTTAAGTTGTTCTTTTTGCTAACTTTGTTAGATAGCGTACTGGGTAGGTTCATTCTTTATATGCTTTCGCCCTTTCAACATAGCTGTACAATGCATACGTGGAAGCTCAAGATCAACTGTTGTTGGAAAAACTGGAGAATAAAAGGATTAATAAGTACTTGGATGAAATAGTGCAGGAAGTAGAAGCCAAAGCACCCATTTTGAAGCGTCAACGTGAAGAATATGAACGATCACAAAAAGCTGTAGCAAGCCTTTCTGCTAAACTTGAACAAGCTATGAAGGTTAGTGGTGTAGCTTAACTGATTCACATTCTAAATACCCTCTATCTTAAATGTGTCAGCTGTGTTGCTTTGTGTTTTAACCATGCAAGATGCTATTTGCACAAACTTAGTTTCTGTAAAATATCCTAATATAGTGTCCTACATCTTCCCAGTCCCATCTGATCTTAGAACCTAAGTAGGGTCAGCCCTGGTTAGTGCTTGGATGGGAGACAGCCAATGACTATCAGGTGCTGTAGGCTCTGTTTCAAAGGAAGGAACTGGCAAAACCTCCTCTGAATATTTGTTGAAAACCGTATGAAATTCATGGGGTTGCCATAAGTCAACAGTTGAATGTGCCTACTCACAGACAAGGTTTGCTTCCCAACATACAGAGCCTTTTTATAAAATATCTTCCTTTCTTTAGGCTGTATGTGTGGCTACTTACATTTCTGTAAGTCCACATGTTTCTTTTCAGTATGCCTTTAGTTGCTGGTAATTTTGCTTAGATGTTTTTCTGACTTTAATTTACTGATTTAATTGTTTTAAGTTGACGTTATTGTTTTGTTGTGTTTAAAATTGTTCTGCATAAAGTGATATACCAGTAACAAATAAAAATATTACTGATTTACTCTAAAAATTGTCAGTGAGGAGGCATGTATGTTCTATTCTCATTGTTATTTTTGATAAATTAGTTGAATGTCAATTAATTTTGAGATTTAAGAACTGTCTGAATTTGCTTTGCAGGAAATTCAGCGCTTACAAGACGATGCTGATAAAGCAAACAAGCAAGCTTCTCTGCTTGAGAGAGAGAACCAGAGACTTGAGAGCCAAGTCAAAGATCTTTCACAACAGGTTAGTTTGGGGGCAGTTTTTTCTTATAAGCTCTGACCTAATTACCCTCTGACCCTTGGAAGTAAGAGACGCTAGTGACCTGTTGCTATAGGCTGAAATCTAGAATCCTGAGGCTCTACTCAGTATCTACAAAGTGAAAACAAAATGATTTGGACTATAGAAGTGGTGAGTGATGAGAAGATTACTTAAGTCTTTCCTTCCACATCTTCTTTTAATTCCTTTTCTTCTCTCCCACAGAAAATGTATGTCTAGCAAAGCATTAAGCACCCTTCCTCTCCAAATGTGCCCTTCCCAGTAACATAAGATGTTGACAGTGAACCTAGTCTATACCAAATATCTACCTTCACATTAAGCCTTGTTGATTTCAGTAGGAGTTAATTCTAAGGCCTGGATCCCATTACAAATCTCATTATGTTTGCAGAACTCCCATTGTGCAGGTGGATGTGCTTTTTTGGAACTTGCACAATGTCAGTACCCCAGTAGCTCCTTATGCAAATCATTCCCTCCTTTCCAAGACCTATTCTGTGCCTCCCCTCCCTCCCCTCACCAGCTTGTAGACACTACAAGAGGAAGAGAGGCAGAAGAGAAGCCGTTCTATTGCTGAATAAAGATCAAATTTTGGGAGGCAGTTCTTCTATATTAGCAACTTTTGCATTGTTGCTGGTTGTCATTGTTGCCCATATGGTCACTTTATGCATGTCACCTTCTTGTAGTAGCTGGCATGTTTTTAAGGAGAACTGATACCTAAGATGGACCAGCGAGGGAGTAAGAACAGTGAGCAGCTGCCAGAATGCCTGAGTAGGGAGGAAGTCCAATGGAACTGCATGAGGAGTGCTTTTTGCACACTTTACTTTTTTGAATTGGATCTTAGACATGCATGCTTAGAGATGAAACCTTAAAATAATGTTTATATACTAATTGCAGTTACAGCCCTGTCATTAACTTGCTTCAGAAATGGATAACCTGTCATTCAAGGGAGTAAAGAATTTGTAGAGCACTTCGTAACTCTACAAATAAAATTATAGTGATTTTTGTGTGTGTGTGTGTGTGTGTTATCAAACTCGAATGCCTGTGCATTTTTCTCCAGAGCACAGAGGGCCACAACACCTCCTTTTTAATTTCTCCAGAGGGCATCAATATGTCATCATAGCTACAATTTTGGGCAGCTGGAAGTAATGGCGTGTTGTTTCTAGTCACCTTTTAGGGTGGAGGGTGGGATTGTTTTGGTGTGGAAATTCCTATCAGTATTTTACACCCCACGAAGGGGCTTCCAAACAATTCCATGTGTATTTTCAGACAAAAACTGAATATTTTTTTCAGTTGAGAAAGATGGCCAAGTTCTCTGGGGAAGTCAATCGCAACCTCTAAAGTTTCACGTGATTTCAAGCCCTGCTTTAGAATAAGGACAGTAGAGGAGGGAAGCTGTCAGTGGAATGGCAAGATGGATTCTTTTCTCCCAGCAGATTACTTGCTATGTTAGACGACCAATTGTTCTCTCAGCTACTCATTGCTCAAGAGGAGTATGACACACATCTTAAGAGAAGCTTGACCAAGAGATATGGCAGTGGTAGCATTTTTCTGACATTTTCTGCTTTTAAAACAGAATCAAGCATATAAAATGGTCCCCTGATTTTTTTAATCTCTTGTGACAAGGTCATAAAATATGTCAGAATAATGGTTTCACGAAAAAGGATTCAGTTTTTAAAATTTTCAGTGTGGGGATATAGCAAAATAGTGCAGAGTTTGATATCTAGTGTTTTTTACTATTACATTCTTTCATCTCTTTTTCAGGGAGAACTCAGTGATGCTGTATTTTCTTTCTCTAATCTGCAAATATATTGTCTTTCTTCAATCAGCAAATGCATGCCTATGTCATTTAAAAACAGAATTGAGGTGTCATTTAAAGAGATGTTCAGAAGGAAACTGGGATTCAGTTGTGTCAAGTAGTGTACCCAAAATTGGAATAAAAACTGAAAATTCTTGGTGTGATAGCAAACCACCTCTTGTAGATTTGAAGAATCGAAAGATGTATGTGTGTATTTGTTTAGGAACTTGGATTCCTGATGTGTAGCACTGTAGCGCTATAGTAGGAATAATCTATTTTCCTTTTTAAAGATAAGAGTGCTTTTGATGGAACTTGAAGAAGCCCGAGGCAATCATGTAATCCGTGATGAAGAAGTGAGCTCTGCTGATATCAGCAGCTCTTCTGAAGTAATAACCCAGCATCTGGTCTCCTACAGAAATATTGAGGAACTTCAGCAGCAAAATCAGCGCCTCTTAGTAGCTCTTCGAGAGCTTGGGGAGGCTAAAGAGAAAGAGGAGCAAGAGACCACTTCATCTAAGTATGTTCCCCTTTGTCACATTATGTAGAAATTCAGAAGCAGAGTTCTACACACTTTGATGTCTTTGTTTTAATATGAAAATGACATTTGCAGAAATACCCAGGTTCATGCAAGTTAGAAATCTGATTATGGTGATGAACTTTATACACTAGAATAAGTACAATATAGCTGAAAACAGAAGAGTCCATATTAAAACAGAATTATCACAACATTAAAACAGTTTGTAACATACACTTAAGCGGCTAAAAGTTCAATAAAAACAAGATGGCAGCCTCTTAAAAGCTTTTCTTTAAAAATATTAATTTCTGGAAACCTTTTGGAATAAAAAAGTTTTTGCCCACCAATCGTAGGACAGGAGGATGAGGTTCATTCTCATCTCCTTAAAAGTGGCGTTCTAGAGCCAGGGAGGGGCAGCCACTGAGAAAGAGCCATGTCTTGAGTCTGCATTGGCCATGCCTGTGAAGGTGGTGGGACTGAGAAAAGACCCTCTCCTTAGGATTCCATGAGCCCATGCAGGCTCATATAGGGAGATACAGTCTGTTACACTGCTTGGGCCTAAGCTGTATAGGGCTGTATGGTTCATTAATCAGCACTTTGGATTGTGCCTGGAAACCAACTGGCAGCAGGGGAGTCATATGGTCTGTATAACCTGGTACTGTGATAGAGACAAAGACACACAAAGACATAGGCAAATCCTCTCCATCGTTGGTATAGGTACTGTTGGCCCTCCATATTTGTGGATTCTGTACCTACAGATTTAACCAACCATGGCTTGAAAATATTCACACACACCCCAGAAAAAAAAAACCCAAAAAGCAAACTTTGATTTTGCCATTTTCTGTAAGGGACAGCATTTTATTGCACCATTGTATATAATGGGACTTGAGCATACACAAATTTTGGTGTTCACAGAGGGTGGTGAAACCACACCTGAGTTGACATCAGGGTTTTAGTGACATAATGTGAAAGTGTGTCAAACCTTTCGCTGTTTTTGTCTTTGTCATATCCATAACTTTTAAAAGAATTTACTTCTCAATTTTACCACCTATTAATTTGAAATTAATGCTACCCTTCTCCCAAATCAATAGATACTTCTGATTTTTTTTAAATTATCCTGTTTTTTCTCACTACTGCTCAGAGCATCAGTCATATTCTTCTAGCTCTTATTCTTTAAAAGCTTGTCAGTCTTGACACTTGCATCTTCCCTTCAATTTAGAATTGCTGCAAAATTTTGCTTTAAGTAAAATTTGAAGTACTCTCAGGGGCATTGCGTAGATAACATGAAGAGAATATTCAAGAGGAGCTAGAAGAATCTTGATAGTCAATTAAAATATTCAACACTTTTGTGGACATTTCTAACAACATGTTCATATATCATATAAAAAGGGGACCTATTTCATACCGGCTGTCCAAATAGTTGGAAAACCTAGTTAGAAAGTCTTGATTAGACTTCACAAGCTTTTTTTAAAGTCTTCTTTGGCTGCCTGACATTAATATATTAATTAAGTAAAACTGTTTTATCATTGTATCAGGATTTCAGAGCTGCAGAGTCAACTTGGAGAAGCTATCAGTGAATTAGAAAAGCTGCGTGAGTCACGCCATCACCAGATGCAGCTTGTAGATTCCATAGTTCGCCAGCGTGACATGTATCGCATCTTGTTAGCCCAGACCACTGGAGTTGCCATCCCATTGCAAGGTAGAGTCACATCAGTAACACAAGCATGCTCATATGAATTATAACTCAAGTAATGTTTAGATTATTGTTGTTTTGGCCACTATCACTGCCATAAAAAAGTGAATAGAGAGACAGCAGAGTTCCCAATTTTGTTATTTTCTTTTCATTTGCATCTATTTCTGAATGAATAGGACAGTTTGGTCTTTAAAATTGCAAAAACAATTTTACATTCACGTGTCCAGTAACACATAAGATTAATATTGTTAACAGTGGAAAATTTTAAGGGGCTGCAGGAACTGGGGCCAGGTGTCTAGTACAGCTAAGATCAGGAGCAACAGAATTCCAGCAAGTCTGTGTACTTCCACATAATCTATGACATGTACCAACCCTAGTGTATTGGTTGGGAGGATTTCCTGAGTGACAGGAAATCCTCCTAACAACAGAAAAACAACAGAATGTTGTGGTATCTTAAAGACAAATAAATATATAATGGCAGCCTTTTTTCCTGAGCTAAAAAGACAAAGAAATTTACGTGTATTGCAAACACAGTTGCAAAGTTAAATGCAGTAACAGGAGACCCAGATGTGTAGGCTCACATTATACTGTATTCAAAATGATGTTTTAATGGGAATACAGCAGCTTGAGCAGAAACCATGTTCGAAGCTGACATCCTCAGGTAGGGCTAGGAAAGGATATTGATAATGATGGGTTCAGTGGAACATTAGTCTGGCTCATGATAAGGCTGCTTTTTATGTAGCTCTTAAGTGAGAAAAAGAACAAGACTGAAACTGCTAGGAGTTTTTACTGGGCTTTCCTTACTGAAACTGACTACCTTTTTGTATGATGTCCTTTCTGTATTTTTCTAATCCTTCTTTTCGGGTTCTTAACCAAAAGAACAGAAACTTCCAAGGGTGCAGCTGTGGACGAATAAGGAAACAGCATCCATGGATGTAAAATTTGTCTGGTTGGCAAAGTATACTCATTTCAGAAAGTACCTTGACAGTGCAGAATGAAGAACAAAACCACTCTGGCCTTAAGAACAATATGGTTGGGGGTTGTCTTGCTGCATTTCGCTGTTAGCTGTGTAGTCAATCATTTGAACAACTAGTGGGCATAAATTAAATTAAAGTATGGAGTTCATTCAGAGAGCCTGTAGCTTTGGGTGAAAACTCCCAGGGCTCAGGAAAATCTTACTCCATGATTTCCTGCCCCATGTATTTGAATGAGAACATGCATGGAGTGGTGTGAGCAACTGGACTTGACTTCAAATCATTACTCAGCCCTAAAGTTCACTGTTTGACTTACCATAGCACAATGTCAAGGGGACAGCAGGTTGCATTGTTACCTCAAGCCTGCTGTAGACTACGCAAACAGCCTGCCGTAGCTGAATTTGCAGCCAAAAATGCAGTGCCTTACCTTTTGAAATAGTTTTAAAAAAAAAAGACATGGCACTGTTAAAGCAAGACACTCCTTTATGTTGGGGACATAGATCGTTGGGGGCCACATAAAATGGAAGGAGCTTCCTGCAGCCCATGGTCCACTTAGATGTCAATACTTCTCTCTTACCATTACTTAACACACAGGGGAGATGAGAGGATAAAGTGAGTTGGGCTGGTGGAGAGACTGTGGCTACAACCTGAATTTGTTAGAGAAAGAATTTTTCTGTCTACCTCAAAAATGTTACTTTTCTGTCTTATATAGCTCCAAGCACCTTATCAGAGGAAATGTCTCTCACATCAACCCCTAAGCGCCTGTCAGGTACACCTCAGGCCATGTCAACTCCAGCTTCTGTACCAGTGAGTGAGTCAACAGAAGCTGTGGAAGCAAAGGCTGCCCTTAAGCAGGTAATTGTTAGTCTTTCTGCAGACAGTTTTGTCACATTCACAGAAGTAACTCTGGTTTCTGCTTAGCCTGGTATTTACGTTAATAAATATCAAAATGCTGTTACAGTTACAAGAGTTCTTTGAGAGCTACAAGAAAGAAAAAGCAGAAAATGACAAATTGCTTAATGAACAAAATGAGAAGCTTCAAGAACAGGTTACAGACTTGAGGTCCCAGAATACTAAGATTTCGACCCAACTTGAATTTGCCTCCAAGCGGTAAGGGCAGTAAATGTTATCAATAATAAAACTCTGTGTGGTGGGGGGAAGGGGGAGGGATGTTCCTAATGAAAGAATTGCAATCTCTACTTCCAAACCTGCACTTCTGTGACTGTAATCTCTTGTACCTAAAGTCACTTCAAGAAACAATTAGAATGGACATCTTCACTGTCTGATAGGTCATTTTCTGTTCAGACTGAATTTTAAATAGCCCATGAGACAGAAATGAGAGTTGTTCATGGAAGTCAGAGGAGAAATCCACTATTTCATGTAGACAGGGAGAGAACTCAAAACAACCCAGTGAGGACTGAGCCTATTTATTGAGTATGGAATATTGAATAAAAGATGTAGGGGAAACCAGGGGAGAATGGAATGAGCAGATCCCTGAACAGAACACTCCACACTGCAGTGCTGATGCAGGGCCTAATTTCTTTTGTCATACCGTAAAAAGACGACAATCGTATTTTTGCAGTTTTTATAGTTTACGTGCTTATCAGTTAGCTTAGCTGCAGAATCTAGAAAACTTTCTTTTCAAGTTGTTTGTTGCCTAAATGGAATTTTTTTATTATAGTTTTCCTCTTTCATTTTGCTATACCAATCTGGATGAAAGAAAATCTTTTCTTTGTTATTGCTTTTGAAGTTATGCAATGCTGCAAGATAACGTGGAGGGGTATCGTCGAGAGATAACATCACTGCATGAGAGAATCCAGAAGCTTTCAGCAACCACTCAAAAACAAGAACAGATAATCAACACCTTGACTCAAGAACTAAGAGGAGCCAATGAAAAACTAGCTGTGGCAGAGGTATTTACTATACTTTCTTTCTGTTTCTTAGCGTTTATTTCTTAATTGTGCAACACTTCTTGGAGGAAGAGTAATATAGGAATGTAGCAAATTCTAGAACTATGAGGTTGTTTTCCTTCATAGAGCTGCTTGAAACATGAATACAGCTAAGCATGAGTTATCTAATCTGTTTTTGCTCTTAAGTATCCAGTTGACTGAAAATTAATCTGAATGTGTATTCAAAGCACATAACTGGGATTGCTTAGGCATAAGCACTCACTTTTTCTAGTAATATAAGTAATACAGAATCACATGTATCTCTTCAAGGTGAGAGCAGAGAATTTGAAAAAAGAAAAGGATATACTGAAAATGGCAGAAGTTCGTTTGACTCAGCAGAAAGAATCTTTAATAGCAGAACAAAGAGGACAAAATCTGCTGCTTACAAATCTTCAATCCATTCAGGTATATTTGATTGTTTGTCCCCCCGCCCCTTTCCCTTTATGCTGTCTGGTCCCCTGGTTGCAGTCAGGTATGCATGGAGGAAAGCCTGCTCTGGCATTGAAGGAGTTCCTCAGCATGACCGTACTTGCTTAGGTTTATTGGGAACAGGCAAGTGTGTTTCAGAAGCTTGGCAAAAAATGGATGGCAACTGACTTCCTATGAGCATCATTTGGCAGAGGGGTATCCTGTCAACATGTCTTATTCTTTCTAGGTGATCCTGGAAAAGGCTGAGACAGAAACTCAACAACGTCTCAATAACCAAATTGAGAAATTAGAGCGTGAAATAGCCCAGCTAAAGAAAAAACTAGAAAATGAAGCCGAACAAAGACACGCACTTACCAAAAATCAAGATGTAAGTATTAGAAATGAAATGAGCTACGAAACAGGCAAATGGTTCCATATAAAGATCTTATCTTATGCTGTTGAATTTTTAAAAATACCTTTATCATAGGTTTTCAAAGTACATACATACAATCAAAACAAAAGAGAAACAACAAATTACAATAAACAAGGAAGACAGAGAAAAAAAACAAAAAATATTAAAAAGAAAAAAATTACTGAACACCTAACTATTAAGAAATAACGAAAGACAATTTTAAAAAAAAGAGTAGTTTCCAGGTTTCCTATTGCAGATTATTTTTGTGTGCCTTTGCGTCGTTTCCAACTTATGGCAACACTAAGGTGAATCTATCATGGGGTTTTCTGCGGGTTGAGAGCGTGTGATGCACGCATAGTCTCCATGACCAAGCAGTGTATCAAATCCTGGTCTCCAGAGTCGTAGTCCAGTACTCAGACCATAGTACCATGCTGGCTCTCCTTGCATAAATACTTAAAAGAAAAAAAATCTTCTCTAATCTCAAGTACCGTTAAAATCTTCAACTACTGCTTTTCCCAAAATAATAATTACCGAATCCTGCGGTCAGCATATCATACCCTTTTTCTTTCATAAAGCGTATTAAAGATCCCCAATCTTTCGCAAGAGTCACCACTGATTTTTCTCTTATCAGTATCATCAGTTTATCTATTTCAACTAAGTCCAGCAGTTTTATCAACCAGTCCTATTTTGTTGCAATCTCTTTATTCTTCCACTTCTGTGCGTATAGTATCCATGCTGTGGTGGTTATATGTCGTATCTGGCCATACTTCTTGTCTGGTTGATCTTTGTTGAATCCCAGAAAATACAGTTCCAGATTTAATTTAACAGTAACATGCAAAATGTTGTACACCATAGAATGTACTTGATTCCAGAATTTTTTGGCCTTTTTACAAGTTTACCACATGTGATAAAAAGTTCTCACTTGTTGCTCACATTTCCAATATCTATTAGAAACATCTTTATGTATTCTGGCTTTTTTTTTATGTTCAATACAAATGATACGCCACTTTATAAAAGTTCTCTTTAAGGTCATGACATATTATAAATTTAATTCCTCCGACCCACATTTTCTCCTGTTGTTCCATCTGTACATTCTATCCAACATTTTGTGCCCACTTTATCACAGAATCTTTAACCAACTTTTCTCTAGTTTCGATGAAGTTTGTACATCTTGCCAATCAAATGTTCATCATCTGAGCACAACTGTTTCTTAAAGTCAAATTTAGTCAACTCAAAGTCATACAGTTTTTATCCACTTTTTGTCTCTGTCTGTCTATAAGAGAACCATTGAAAACTATGACCTTTAGATGTTAACTCTTCATTTGATCTGATTCTGTATTGTTCCTGCTCAGATTCCAGAAGATATTGATAAATTGCCGATTTTTTTCCTTTGTGGGTGTCTCCTTCCCATAAAAAGCTTCTTGTGATGACATCCATAAGAGTGTTTAGGACATAGCCTTGGTTTATAACTATTCCATATTCTTAACAGAGCTCTTCTTGCATTGTGATTGTTAAAATGTACATTCACTTTAGCTTTATCATACCACAAATGTACATGTACCCCAAACCTCAGTTCATGCCCTTCTAAACCAAAGAATCTCTTATTTGTCAACACAATCCAATGTTTCGGACAAATCAAACAAGATACAGAGAAATACAGTTTCAAATCTGGCCATCCCAATCCCCCTCTTTGTTTAGCATATTGTAAAATTTCATATTCTACTGTAGGATACTTCTTTTGCCATATAACCTTTGATATGTCACTGTGCCATTGTTTAAATAATTCGTTGTTAATCAAAATCAATATAGTCTGAAACGAAAACAGCATTCTCTTTAAAACATTCATTTTGATCACAGAAATTCTGCCCAGTACCCTTCTTTTCACTTCTTTCTTAATGTCATTCAATATTTTAATATAACTGTTTTTTAAAAACATATTTGTCATTAGTTCATACTTGTTCATTCATTTACTCATATTTGTCAAAATAATATCCAAGCATTTCATGTTTCTCTTATTTTAAATCTTGACTTGTCCATCAATCGTGCAACAAGCACCTTTCTCATATTTTTTGTTAACATCATTGTTTTTTCTTTATCTTAAATGAAACCATGTCTCCAAATTCTTTTAATTTTCCTAAAAGCGCTTCTATACAGACAATGAGATTTTCTAAAATAATCACTAAGTAATTTGTGAATGGTCTTAACTTGTACACTTCCTTTTTTTATTCTCATACCTTTTATTCTTTCACCTTTATTGTTCTTGTGGATGCTTCAAAAGATAGGATTAACGATGAGGGCAAAAATAAACATCCTTGTCTTCTATGCTGTTGATTTTTCAACAGAAAGACAAATGTGTCTGAATTCATTCTTGATTCAAGAAACCTGAAGCATTTTTGATTAGTTTATATATGGAAATTTTCTTCAGCACTTTGGAGAAATTATTTCATGAGTACACACAAAAGTGAAACTAAATCCAAATATACTTTTCTGCTTTCCCCTCCCAAAAAAGTTTACCTGTTAATGGTACTGTCCAATTCATGCACAAGAAATTTACAAAACAGTTTGCAGAGCTATTTCCCTTCCCAATCATGACTCTTTGGATCTAACATACAAAGTTAAGAGAGGGAGCAGTCTTAGATCAGTGTTAATTGAACTAACTAAAAAAATTACTTATCTTTTTTACAGTGCAATATAATTAAAAGGAGAACTCGTCTTGGCATGAGGCTACCAATAAGTATCAAGAATATCAGCGGAATATGAAGTGGGGTGTGTGGTTGAAAAAAGTTGCTTCCGTATTAAAAATGAATGAGAAGAAACTGCAAAATTGCCATATTTGGTATGGCAAATACAGAGCTTACCTCTTATCATACTCAGATCATCCTCTGTGTTAATGAAAATACCTAGTATTCCAAATAATTGTAGCAGGCTGAAAAGGGCCAGCATGATATAATGGTTTGAGTATTGGACAAGGATCCTTGAAGATCAAAGTTTGAATCCTCATTTAACCATGGAACTCAGTGGATGACTTTGAGCAAATCATACCCAGCCTTAGAAAATGTTGATGCCATGCCTCCGAATAAGTTTTGCACTGTATGATGGGGTCACCATAAGTCAGAGTCAACTCAAAGGCACGTAATAGGAATAAAAACAGGAAACTGAATCCTCCTATAGCAGTTTAGTTTTTTGTGAGTGTAGACAGGAGTGTTTGGCTTCAACTGATAAATGTCATAGGTTCAACCTTTTAAAAATTGGTTTTGTACATTTTTCTGTGTGAAAACAAAATCATGGCTCTTAGAAGTATGTTTATAATCAAAGTCTTTTGAGAGAAGGATAAAACAATATTCAGTCTGTGTTAATGGCTCATGTCAAAATTCTTCTCCAAGCAGATCTGATTCTATTTGCATTTTCATCTCTCTGACCCTGAAATGTATGTGTTTCCTTTCAGATTCATTTATTGGATGCTAAAAGACAGCTTGAGACTGAAATGAGTCTTCATGTTAACACAAAAGAACTGCTGAAGAATGCCCAAAAGGAAATCACAACACTGAAGCAGCAACTTCATAATATGGAAGCTCAGTTAGCCTCCCAGTCATTGCAGCGACCTCCTGGTCAAGGTAAAAATAAAGAAATGTGGCCATTTTGAACATGTGCAACCTTTATAGGGCATTCAGCAGAAACAAATGGCTCTCTGCTAAATCAGACACACACATTCCTAATGAATTATATAGAACTTTATTTAGTCATGAACGATTTTTCACATTGACTTGGCGCCTGAGTGAAACTAACTTGGATGCAACTCACTGATAGTGATCCTAAGAAAATTAGAGCATTTTAAATTTCAAAGTAAGTTATACATTTTCTGAGTTAACTAATTTCAGGCTGATATGTTCAAGACAATAGCATTCTACCTTTTTTTTTCAGATGATTCTCATTGGGGGTTTTTTTTTCTATGTAGCCCCTTTAGAATGGGGCAATGACGTGTGGCCCCCGTGGGCTTTCCTTTGACCCTCTCTCCAGACCCCTTGAAGCCACAAGTGAAAACCTAAAAAATACCTCCAGAAGCATCCAAAATTTGAAAAAAATCAACCAAAAATAGATGAAAATTGACACATTTTTGTGCATATTGCTTATTGTTATGTTTTCAGCTGGCTTTTGTCTAGTTTCAGGGAAATGTTGGGGCAAAAACTGGGTGTCTCACCCTCTGCAGTTGTCACTGTTTTGCACTGAAAACATTTACATGTATTTATTCTGATGTTATTAATGCAGTGGTGTGGCATGAGTGGTGTTGGAAGTGAAATGTTCTTCTGTTCATGTGTGTATACTGAGAATGTCAAAAAATCATGAGATTAACATGGTATTTCATGAAGATTTATTTAACGATGATGATTTTAATTTTGTTACAATAATTTCAATTTTTAGGGCAGTCTAGTACAAGTGAAGATATGGATGATCTTGTAAGTCGATTGAGACAATCTGAGGAGCAAGTGAATGATTTGAAGGAAAGGCTAAAGACTGCCACAAGTAATGTGGAGCAGTACCGAGCTATGGTTGTGAGTCTTGAAGAATCTCTTAACAAAGAAAAACAGGTAGCGTCATCAGTACTATCTAATACATACAGTCCTCCCTCCTCTGCATTCACGGGGTTGGCCTTTGCAAATTTGATGATTTATGAGGTGTGCATGTGCCTCCCACCCACTTCTCCTCTTCCCATCCTCTTGCATTTTGCCAGGCATGGAGAAAGAAGACAAGTGTGCCCAGGCAAAAGGCAAGGGAATATGGGGGGAGGCATGTGTGCGCGTTCCCCCCTCTGGAGCTCCCCACTCCCATTCCCATGCATTTGGCCCTGGTTTTCTTATATCATCCAGCAGTCTTTCAGCTACACTGAATGCCAGCTTGTTTCTAAGCTCTTTTGAAAGTGCTGCTCTTGATTTTGTAAGGTTTTTAAAGGTTTTAATAGTCTGGAATAGATTAAGAAACACATATTTGGATATTTCATTCAATTCTGTTGGTTCTTTCTTTTATCTCCCTCTCCTCCATTATGAAACATAGAGACTGGTCCCATGAGACTGGATATTTTAACTGTATACCACAGAGATTGTGGAACACTCTCTCCAAAAATGTTTGATCACAGCAGCCTCATACTGCCTTAATATAATTGAGAAAGAGAAAACAACAAAAGAAATATAATTTAATGAGAGAGACCACTCAACGAAAGCGATAATATTAGGGAAAAGGTAACTGACCTTGGGCTGAAAAGTAAAATATGGCAAAATAGAATTAAGAAAACCATAAGCAGGTAGAGTTTTATCAAAAGAAATATATTTGATAAGTTATCACTTATCAAATACTAACTGTGGAATAACCAGTGTGTACAGGAAAAGAGAATAAGGGAAGATTTTAGGTGGAAATAACTACGCAATTATGTATTTGAATATCTTGGAACTACTTAAGATAGGACATGAGGAGTTAAGCACTAATAGGTGGAAAGGAGAAATTATATATGAAGATCATAGAAAAAAATTTCTAGATACTGCCTTTTTAAAGAGCTTTTGGGTTAAATTTATTTTGATCTTACATTTTTGCTGAATTGATTCAATGAGTCTATTTTTAGTTGGGACTAGCAATTGTGTTTAGTGCTAGGAGTTAAGTTCATGTCAACCCCTATGAATTTATGCTATAATGTGTCTAGACCTTGAATTTTGCACATTTTTCTGTTCTATTTGAGCAAATCAGTGGGAAATATTATATGGGCATTCACCTGTTTCGTTGGAGCAATGGAATCTACCAAATTATATGGTCTTTCTCTTACTTAGTTTATATCCTTCCTTTCTCCCAACATGGGATCCAAGGTGGCATGCAACCTTTTAGAAACACAGTATGGTTAAAAAGCTTTCAGTATAAAAGTTAAACACAAATGAAATTTCTATTTAAAGAAACACTAGTTAAAATGCAGGTTAAAAGCAGTTTTTAAAACACAGGTATAAGGCATAATAAAACAGAGACAACATTCCCCCCTCAACATTAAAAGCTCAGTCTGCCACACCATATTAAAAACAAAAAGCCTCCTTATATAAAAACATCGTTACCTGCCAGCAGAAAGACAGGAAGGAGGTGTCCAGCCAACCCTTTTGCAGAATGCATTCCATAGCCAGGGAGCAGCCACAGAAACACTCTCTCCTCTGTCCCCACCAGGCGTACCTGTGACGGTGGTGGAATCAAGAGAGAACCTTTCCTTGGGCAGGCTCATTTAGAAAGACACATTTTTTCAAGTAGTCTGGACCCAAGCCATGTAGGACTTTAAAGATCACCACCAGCACTTTGAATTTTGTCCAGAAACAAATCAGCCAGTCAAGCTGTTTCATTAAGGGAGCCACATGATCTTTATAACTTGCCTAGTCAACAGCCTGCCTTCAACATTTTGGACCCACTAAAGTTTCCAAACAGTTTCCAAAGATAGCCCCACTGATTCGTTGCATCAGTGGAATCTACTGCTGTGTCAAACTAAGATTGAATTAGGTGATGCAGCAGTGTCCCAACCTTGCTTATTGTTATTATTCAGTGGCAGTGTGTATTGTCCCCCTCACCAAGTTGTGGATTATACCAAAGACAACTAGTATGTCTGTCATAGGCATTTGCTTCTCTGTGATCTTTCTCTGAGGATCTATACGCCATGCTATAGGCAAAGCAGTATAACTGAGAATCTGTAGTGGAAGTCCCTGAAGCTAACAACTGCTCTTTGGTCTGTTAAAACTCTCAGTATTTTTTTTCCTGTTATTTATTCACTTTGTATCCCACCTTACCCCTGCTAAGAAACTCAGGGCAGCTTATGTGTCTTGCATTCAGAACTGTTTGTCCTTATTGTGTAGGTGACAGAGGAAGTTCGGGCAGCTGTAGAAGCCCGCTTGAAAGAATCTTCCGAGTATCAGTCTCAGTTAGAAAAGAAATTGATGGAGGCAGAAAAGGAAAAACAGGAGCTTCAAGATGAGAAGCGGAAAGCTATTGAAAGCATGGAACAACAGGTATGGCAGTATAAGCTTTCTATGTCGTATCCTTTCCTTTCATCGTTAGATCAAAGGAAAGCTCTGTAGCTTTCACGGGTTAGGTGGGAACCAGTTTGCAGTTGCAGTTTCATTCACTCAGCAGTAATTGTAAATAAAAAACTTCAAGTGCTTGATTCATTCTGTTTCTAATACAGCTTTCTGAGCTGAAGAAAAACCTTGCCAGTATGAAGTCTGAAGTCCAGGATGCTCTTCAGAGGGCAAGTGCAGCTCTTAGTAATGAGCAACAAGCTAAACGAGACTGCCAAGAGCAAGTAAGTATCTAAATATCTCAGGTAGCATATTGGTTGTCTTAATTTTATGTTGAGTTTATGTGATATGGCAGTAAATGGTGATTGCACAATGTAGCAACTCATTTTTGTTAGCTTGAAGAACTAATTGGATGTTTGATGGTTTGATGATATGCGGGCAAAGATATAGAAAGGCAAACACGGATTGTCATTTTGAGTCCTTCAGTGAAAAAGAGCTCCGAAATAAAGTCCCTCAGTCAGCCGGGGAGATTCTCTATGTGGGAAGGGTTTGTTTCTCAGGAAAACCTAGAGAGAAACAGAAGAGACAGATTATAGAATCTGGTCAGAATGTGTGATCTAGACTGGGGTTGAGCCTTTGATGAGTGTCGCCAAAGGGCTGTTTATGATATTTTATGATACTTGTGCTTATAAGAGAGTTTAAAGATATAATGAAACTGTCTAAAAGAACCCTGAAGGAACTATATTAGCTTTGACTTGCATATGAACTCCAACACTTTGTTCTGTATGCTATTTTAATAAGTATTATTAATATTTTTATGAATACTGAGGGGTATACAGTATTTAAAGACACACAAGAAAACATATTACCATAGAACTATAAAGGGGTTCTAAATAACCCTTGAAAGGCCTCACCCTATTACACAAAGATGGTGTTATAAAGAGGAAGGAAGACTGTGTGAAAAGGTGGGGTACCTTATCAGATTGGGGAGCTGCCATGCCAGAGAGAGAGAAAGAAGTAAGTCCTGTCACACTATGCTACACCAAAATATTGGTCCACTTTGCTGGCATAGACCATTTTTTGCAAGGGTGTGTAGCAGTAGCATGGAAAGCATGAAAAGAAAAGAAAAAAAGCCATTTCTACTGAGAGAGAATGCAGTCCTGCTGTCTCCACGCTGCTTCTCCACCTTCCTTGTCTTGCCATCACCATGCCCATCACTGTTTTACTTCTGCTTCAGCTGCCTGCTCTGGAGCTATTAAACTGGCCAGCAGGATTTTAATCTGTTTTGTATTCATTTCGTTTCCAGATACAAACCTATAATTTGGGAAATATATGGGGGGAAAATGAGTGATCAGAATCCGTAAAGCTTCAGAAGTGGTGATATGTGTATTTTATTACAGGCCAAAATAGCTGCGGAAGCACAGAATAAATATGAACGAGAGCTGATGCTTCATGCTTCTGATGTTGAAGCCTTACAGGCTGCCAAAGAACAAGTTGCTAAGAATTCTGCTGTCAAGCAGCAATTGGAGGATGCAGCTCAGAAAGCAGAATCTGCATTGCGAGAGAGCAAGGCCTCATGGGAGGAGCGAGAGAGAAGCCTGAAGGTATCCTCTGATTCCATTGCCCCATACAGTGTATATACTCTTTGAATTCCTGTTTCTTTGAAGCTTTTGAGGTGACTAGATCATTCTTTCCGGTAGGACGAAGCTTCCAAGCTTGCATCTCGCTGTCAAGACTTAGAAAAACAAAACCGACTGTTGCATGAGCAGCTAGAAACTTTAAGTGACAAGATGATGTCTTCAGTCAAGGAAGGCACGCCAGGTGCATTGAATGTGTCCCTCAGTGAAGAAGGAAAATCACAAGAGCAAATAGTAGAAATTCTCCGGTATGTTTCTGAAATATTGTATATATATTTAAAATTTGTGTTGATATCCAGTACCTACCCTGCTTCATGCTATAGCAAAAAGAAGTTGTGGTTACTTTGTTTGTGTTTGAAAGGGATTAATGACGTTCTTCTTACTCAGAGGAAGAATTTGATAAAATGGAGACATTTTATGGCTATTGCAATTGTTAGACATCCGTATGTCAGGGACTGAGACAAAGTGCCAGATTGTATTTTTCCTCTCTTCTTGCTTTACCCTCTATCCTGTTTGGCAGTTATGACCATTACTGGAATTTAAGAGTAGTTTCACTTTTAATCAAGCTTAGCAGCATTCTTTCTTCCTTCCTCTTCCCTTTTTTCTACCTCCTTCCGCTCACACACTCTCTCCCTCCCTCCCCCACTCCCATACACAGTTCCTAAACTATGATCCCACTTCATGTCACCATTTGACCTATTCGTAAGAGTAAATTCCACCATCTTGCAGCTACACACACTGTTTTCTAGCTTCTTTTTAACATTTAGCAGTTTTTGTCTGTTTGGGGAAGGCATTTAATATCCAGATGAACTACTTTGCATTGCAGGTTTATACGTCGAGAAAAAGAGATTGCAGAAACAAGGTTTGAAGTGGCTCAAGTGGAGAGCTTACGCTACCGGCAAAGGGTTGAACATTTGGAAAGGGAGCTTCAAGAGCTTCAGCAAAGTCTGAATGCAGAGAGAGAGAAGGTGCAGGTATGTATGCACATGTTCCGATTGATGAGTCATCCTGCAAACATTCTGGCATATTGACAGGCGTGCATTTCGTTAGCAATACTGCAAACGTTATTGGTAATATCTGGGTAATAGAAGTTTCTTTCTGTTTTTGCTAGGCACAAATGACACTGATTGGTGAAAGTCATATATGTCACCTCAGACCTCCTCATTGTTTGCATACTTTCATCTTGGGCGTAGGGACGGGGGGGGGTGATTTGCCCTGGGCAGCAATGTTTCTGGGGTGTCCTGGCCCATAGCCATGCCCCCGTGCACCCTGGCCACGTTCCCATCACAGTGTAAGACAGAGTATTTTGTTTGTTTGTTTATCCATCCATCCTACTTTTCAGACTTCCAGAACAGCTTACAAATTGATAATTTGACATTTCTCTGCCCTCAGTTGTACAGTCTAAATAGAGCAGCCCTCAAGTATCATTCAGGATAACGGTGAAGCCTAGTAGGTCTGGGAACTGTTCCCTGTTGTCCCAGAATTTTCGGCAATAATGATTTCTGCAGCAGAAAATGTAACATAGAGTAGCATGTGGAAAGTTTATACGTCAGTGAAGTAACAACCACAGGCTGGGTAACACAGACATATGGCAAGTGTCTGTGCCTTACCATACCCTAAATACTTAATAGGAACCTTCAGTTTTAGGGTTTGCATGTATTGTACGTCTTACTTTTCTTTCTCTAAAATTGAAACTTTCACCACTTTAAATAAGAGGTGAGGTACTCATTTCCCAAAAAAATGGAACAACCCTCCAGGTTTGCACAGGTATCTGGACTGCTTTATCACTTTGAATTTTAGGTGACAGCAAAAACAATTGCCCAACATGAAGAACTTATGAAGAAGACTGAGACCATGAATGTCTTGACAGAAACCAACAAGATGCTGAGGGAAGAGAAAGAGAGATTGGAACAGGAACTGGAGCAAATGCAAGCAAAAGTTAGTATGCGTTGTAAAATTAATCTTTCAAAATCTTGAAATAAATGGCATTCTACATCTGTAGTCCATCCTAACTCAGTCTTCCCACTTGGATGCACTGAAATAAATTTGTGATTCACAATCCCATCTGAATGCTAGAGTTCTGGTACTCTGATGCAATTAGAAAATGATTGGTTTGTTCTTTTAAATTCATGGGAATCAATGAGATCCAGTTGTTGGTTGACAGAAGAATGTTATGCCTGAGCAAAAATTTTCAGTCTGCTTAAAACATATTTAGCTCCCACTGTGTCCTGCAGTCCATAAATGTCTTGAATGGAAAGATGGGAGACCCTTGAAGATTTCGAAGCAAAGAGTTACTGATTTTACTGAGATAGCATGTTAGAATCTGCATGCAGAGATGTTGATGTTACTGGAAAATAAAAACATCCATCCGTTTCTCAACATTTCTGGGTTCAGGTGCGTAAACTGGAAGCTGACATCTTGCCCTTGCAAGAGTCAAATGCTGAGCTGAGTGAGAAGAGTGGGATGCTCCAGGCAGAGAAGAAGCTTCTGGAAGAGGATGTCAAACGTTGGAAAGCCCGGACTCAGGTGAGCTCATCTTGGATTCTAAAATAGTCTCTTTTAGCACTGCTAAAAGGCTGTTTGTGCAGAATCAGGGCCTTATTCCAATACACCTGAAAAGGTAGCTGTGACAAAAGAACAGGAAAAGTAATATGTATAAAGTAATGGTGGGTTATTGAAGAATAAGAAGAGGAAAGTATACCTTTAAAAGATTTTAAAGGTTTGTGGAGGAAGACCAGGGAAGAAGTTAAATATTTTATCTGTGAGACTGTTCAGACATAAAGAAAAAAGGTCTGAGAACATTGGAAGCCTGATATGCCAATAGGAAGAGGAGTCAAAAACCATGTATGTTTCCTTTTTTCTTAGTATGAACAAGGTCCCTTTGCCAAGCAGGCAGTTGCAGCCTTATCTTGTTGTCCCTCAACAGCAGCAGCCTCTACTACATGACAAACTGCTTTTGAAATGGAGCAAACTCTTAAAGTAGTTGATGAAATGGCAGGATTCGTCTTGTGTTTTTAGTTTCCTGTTCAAAAGTAACTGACATAAAGCTTTCCTTGAGGCAAATACTCATCTCTGGATTTTTTCAGATTGTAGTTCATCAATTCAGATCCTGAAGCTTTCATGTGCTTACTTTGTATTAATTGTAGTTCCCAAAAGGTACTTTGTACTGCTTAAATGTCATGTTTCAAACCAGTTAAATTTGTTACTTGTCGGTTGGAATCACTTATCATATTTTACCATATTCTGAAATCAGGCATGGACTCATAAATGAAATCTGGCAGCCTTACTGTAAGCATCAAGCTTAAGATTGCTGAACACTTTCTTCCAGCACTTACTGAGCCAGCAGAAAGATACAGATGTTGAAGAATATCGAAAACTTCTTTCAGAGAAGGAGGTGAACAACAAACGCATACAGCAGATGAGTGAAGAAATAGGCAGACTTAAAGCTGAAATTGCAAGGTAAATTTTTAAAGGAACATCTTAGCGTCTGAGAGTATATTTATATGATTGCAGATAGATGGAATGCTTATTCCTCCTCATGGTAAATACCAAGATTTTGTATAGCATATTGTTCGCAAAACAGTTTGGCTTGTTAATTGTAACCCTCAGAAATTGGCTGAGATTTAACCAGATATTTAACTCCTTGCCAAAGTGATGTTATGCTTGCACCTTCAAGAAAAGTCTTTGTGTCAATAGCAGAGTGTATGATTTGCACATACATGTTGCCAAATTCAATCCCTATCAAACTCAGTTTTGTTGTTTTGGGTTTTTTTAAATACATCTATATCTATATCTATCTATCTCCTGGTTCAAGCTTACATCTGAAAAGACAAAAGATGACAAACTGACTGGTAGTAGACAAAGAGCATCTATCTTAGTGGTGAACACATCTTTTGTTGTTGTTGTTAATAAAAGCACAAGTGCAGTTTCTGGCAGCCGCAGTGAATTAGGAGAGCTGGGAAAACGTCTACCTAAAGGCTTTGAGAGTTTCAGCAAGACAGTCTTATGAAATTCTTCTCATTTCCTTATCCTGCTTCATCCCTCTGCTGCACCACATGGTGTTCCTGAACACCGCGTGGTTCCTCAACCCTAAGGAGAGGCATTGTGGAAGTGGGCAAAGAGCTCTAGGGGAAGGGGAAGGTGCCAGGAACACTGTGTTGAACAAGCTCATTTTTCTTGTCTCTCTGGATCCACCTAATAGGCTTTCTCAAATAATAGCATTAATAACTGTCATAAGGCAGGAGCAGGACCATGGTTTACCCTTTGATTGGTATGGAATGGTCTTGCACCCACTGTGCATGTTCTGTGGCCTCACCTATAGATACATCTAGTTTGAGAACCACTGCCATAATAAGTGAAAATTCCCTTTGGAATTATCATTGGTGCTGTGGTGGACTTCTAAACTAATTGTGCATTTTTATGACCACAAACCAACAAATCCTGATTATCCTCAGAGTTTTCTTTTAAACTTTCTGATTTACATTTTTCCTCAGAAATAAGATACAGTGATAGAGCTGTGCATTTTATATCCCCAGAAATCAAATACAGTAAAACATTGTGTTTTTGTTGTCTTTCAATATACTTTAAGGTCAAATGCATCTCTAACAACAAGTCAGAATCTGGTCCAGACTCTTCATGAAGATCTAACAAAATCAAAAGCTGAAAAAGAAGCCCTTCAAAAAGAGTTAGAAATTAAAGTGGCTGACATTCAAGAGAAAGTTAAAACAATAACCCAAGTAAAGAAAATTGGGCGCAGATACAAGACTCAATATGAAGAACTGAAAGCACAACATGACAAGGTCAGTTTTAACGTATAAAAATTAAAAGCACTTTCTGGTCTGATTTCTTAACAGCTGCTAGTTTTTCAGTAAAAAAAAATGCAAATTTTAATAGGCCTGTCAAATAGTCATGTCTGCATAACAGCGATAATTGTAATGTACTTTATATTAGCTTAACTTTGAGATAAAAGCCCTCAAAAACTTTATAAAACTTGTGCCGTTCTCCAACACAAATATTTATATGCTGATTATCTGAAATTTTAGGTGATTGCAGAAGCCTCAACTCAGTCTTATGTAGAACAGCAAGACCAGCAGGCTTCCGATAAGGAAGTTCAAGAGGTGAAAGAAGCGCTAACCCAAGCTGAGGCCAAGATTAAAGCTTTGGAGGGACAGATTGAAAATTTACAAAAGGTAAGAGAGGCTCTTCTGTCGTGGTTGTCTTGTGAATGCTGAAGTTCCATTCCCTGCTTGGCTGTGAAGTTTGGCCAAGTCTGCATGCTTTTAGCTGAACATGTCTCAAAGAGTGGTTTTGTGGATAAAATGGGATATTCTCGTGGGAGAAGTACAAGATAAAAGAATAGGACATAGGAAAAAGTTGCTAAAGATTTAGTTCCATAAGTGCTGGAAAATGAGCCATCCCAACAGGATAAGACTGCTTTGACTTATCACAGTGCCAAAGTTTTTTATGCTGTTATTATCCTTGAGTTGTATAAGATCTTTTCCTGAGAAATGTGCGGTCCTTCACAGGCCCACCAGCTTTCAAGAGTAAATATTTTACCTTAATGTTACCCTCTCTTTCTCAAAGACTCTGGGAGAGAAGGACAGTGAAGTGAAAACTCTTCAGGAACAAGTGGCCCAGCTACAGTCAGAGGTTTCCCGCCTCCATCAAGATTTACAGGAAAAAACAACCCAGGAAGAACAGCTCAGGCAACAAGTAGCTGAAAAGGAGGAGAAGACTAAGAAGACTCTTCTGGCAGCCAAGCAGAGGATAGCCCAGCTGGCAGGTGAATTGACTTAGGTTCAGAAAGTGTTTGCCATTCCCGGTGTGCTCTGACAGTCAAGCTTAAAATCTAACTGCTTTATCAAGAGACAAAACTTTAAAAAGTAGGAGCCCTTTTATCACATTCATGAAGTGGTCTGTATGGTGTGTATGGTATTCTTTGTATGGATATCCCTCTTTTTTCCTCTGCTTTCAAGCATTCAGTTCTTAACTGCTGTTCTGGAAAATGTGGCATAGCGCTATCCAAATGCTGGAGGACTACATATTACAGGATCAGGAATTGTGCCAGCCCACCTGAAAATCATACACTGGATATCCCATACCTTTTCAGTAGAAAAAGAACTGTATACCTTTTCTTGTAATGGATGTAGCTTATAGTAGTCTACCAGATCTCGGAAGTTTTTCTTCTCTTCTCAAATAAAAGGAAAGGAGAAGAGAAGCTTGTGTCAGTTCTCTGATAGGCCAGAACTGTTGTTAGCAGGGTCTGTTCTCTTATAAGGGATAGGTCCAGAGCTGGGAGCCAGTTGTCTTGTAGAGCAAGTGAAAGTTTGAGTGAAAGTTCCAATCCAGGCTGGAAGTACCAATTTTGTTTTAAAGCATGAGCCTGGACATCTACATGTCAATACATGTAGGTTCAAGAGTATCAACCTTATAGTCTGATACTTGTACTATTGAGGTCACATGGTTTGAGCCAATGCACAGGCTTCTGTGCGGATCTTCAGAAAGATGGGTAATGAATGAGAACTGGTGAGTCCGATCATAATCTCCTCCACTCTTTGCCCAGGAACACTTTTTTGGTGCTATTTTAAAAATGCCTTTGAATTATTTGGTTTCCTGGAGGGAAAGATAAGTTCTTCATGAAATATCTGGTCCCGGACTTTCTCTGAAGCAGTTTTGTAAACAGGTACACAGCAAAGAGACTGATCTTTCTATTCCATAATTAAGGTGCCAAAGAACAACTGACTAAAGAAAATGAGGAATGGAAACAGAAGAACAACACTTTGGAAGAGCAGAAGACCGAGATGGAAGTGCGAATGAGCGCACTTAAATCACAGTATGAAGGCCGCATTTGCCGCCTAGAGAGAGAGCTACGAGAGCAGCAAGAAAGACATCATGAACAGCGAGATGAACCTGCAGAATCTACCAATAAGGTAGAGTGTTTGTGCAGCTTTAGCTTTCTGTATGGATCTCAAATTCCCATCTGCTAAATAGACTTCTTAGTAGATTGATGATTGCTGTTGAAATCTTTTGTATTTCATGTTCCTATCATTGCGTACATTGAAAGGGATGGAGATGTGTGTGCATGTGTGAGAGAATGAGTACTGCTAATCTAATTCAAATGAGAATTAAAAGAAGAAATTAATCTGCTCAGTTTCAGATTACTAAAAATGGCTGCATGGTATATCATATCATTAAGGCATGTAGCTAAGTATTCTGCATTGTCTACTGCTTATACAGATGAACCTATAATAAAAACCTGGAAGTAAGCATTTCAGTGATAATTCAGTATAATGCATGACTTTGAGAGCTGTTTCTTTAGTACTCTTGTGTGGAAATTTTAACTCTGTAACTTACCAGAACATTTTATCCATCAGGCTCCAGAACAGCAGAGACAAATCACACTTAAATCAACCCCTGCAGCAGGTGACAGAGGAATGTGAGTTCTTGCTTTATGTATCCTTTTTCTTGATCTTTCCAACCATTACTTTAAAAGCTGTGTTTATACACAGAATTGAAGCTTAGATTGGTGCTTATTATACCATTAATTACTGTATATATTCATGTATAACTCTAGAAAATTTAGTCAAAAAATCAGCCCCCCCCAAAACTGGGTTGACTTATCCACAGGTGAGTGTAACTGCTGTACCTTAATTCTTGCTAAAAAACAAAACCAAAAACAGTCCCTTTCAAGACAAAGAGCTTAGTCCATCCCAGGGTAACCTAAGAGAAGCACCAGGAAAATGGCGGCAGCGGTGGCAGATATTCGGCACTTCTTCCAGGAGTGCTGAGAGAGTAGAGGCAGGATTTGTGTTTCTTTTAGGTTCTCTGGGGATGGACTAAGCTCTTGCCTTTCACCGCTCTACTCAGAAAAAGGGAAAGCTCCTTCTTTGATAAGAGTTAACATTCTTGCTTGCTTGCTTGCTTCCTTTCTTTCTTAAAGATCCATCTCCTTTTCTGAAGAGAGTGGCGAAAGGCCTTTGTTGAATGCCTAGGTGGAAAAATGGAGGTGCTGGCAGCCAGAGGCCAGAGGCTGGCACCCCCTCTGCAGAAGGATCTTTGAATGATCCTTGATTTATCTATGGACCATATCGAAATCCATAATCTTGGCCCCAGAACTTACCCTCAGCTTATACATGAGGTCTACTCATACAGGAGTGTAAACAATACTAAAAGGAGATAATTCAGTTAGTTCTTCTGCAGGATTCTTCCTCTCATTCACTGGCCCTACCTCACTTTAGAAAGAATTGTGATTTCCTCCCAAAGGGTGGGCACCTCTGTAGGGATTAGGGGCCAATTTTCCCTCAATCCACCCCTCCCCCAGCTGTACCTGCCAATCTGATTGCATCAGAATTAATGCGATATCACTTTCAGTCACCATTTGAGACTGATGTATGACTGGGGCAGGGGGCAAATCATCGTATTGATCTGCAGTTTCAGGCATCTGGTACAGATTTCAAAAGAAAATCTGACTCTGTCCTCTCATCCAAAGGCAGCTGTTTTAATTCAAAGCTTAGGTGAGGGACTTAGTCACAGTTGTTTTGAAAGTTCAAATGTGTAACATCAACGGGATTTTCTTATGCCTGTACGTTTTTGTATGCTGAACAGTAGCTGCTGGAGAACTTGACCAGGGGAGTGATACTGCACTCATGTCTTGCTTATAGATTTCCCGTAGTCAATCTCGTTGACCGCTGTAGGGAAAGAATGTAAGACCTTTAGTGGGACGCACCATGGCTCTTTCAAAAATGTAATGTGCTGAGTTGGACCAAGGAATCCAACATTCTGTTAACATAATGGATAACCACTTGCCTAGGGGATGTGAATGCAACCATGCCCTTATGTTTTGTTTTTGTTCCCCAGCAAGAAATTTTGGTACAGCACATTTGTTAAGGATTTCTGGTCATCATGTGCAAACTTAAGATCTCATGTTGTGGGGAGAGTGACAGAGAGAGGTCTAGATGTTATTGTTGAAGATATTTGTGTGGTGAAAATAGCATACAACTAACAAACAATTTGGGGTTATTTCTAGAGCTAGTACTTCAGATCCACCAACGGCCAACATCAAACCAACTCCTGTTGTGTCTACCCCAAGCAAAGTGACAGCTGCTGCAATAGCTGGGAACAAATCAACTCCGAGGGCTAGTATCCGTCCAATGGTTACTCCTGCTACAGTAACAAACCCTACAACAACACCAACAGCCACAGTTATGCCAACCACACAGGTGGAAACTCAGGAAGGTAATTTCTGATCAAAAATCATATGAGCCAAGAATCTTGTTCCTTAATATTAAAAGAATACTATAAAATAAATGAATGAATGAATGAATGGGTGAGGGTGGTATTGTATAATGGGGGGGATGTATCTGAAATTAGATCACAATAAAATGTTTACCCCCTATTTCTCCACTATGCAGCTTTTTAAACCAATATATAGCTAAAGAAAGGAAAACTTGTATCACACTTGGAATTTGCTGTCATAAACGTAAGAATGTCATTATCTGTGGATGACCATCCACTTCCCTAAATCAAGGACTTTCTGCAGTCTGAGTACTCTTCTTCAGCTTTCAAAATCTTTCTGTCACCTTCTGTATGCTGTTACTTACCATAATTCAGAAATCAGTTTGACAATAAAACTGGCTAGATCTTTTGAATCAGGAACTGAAAAAGAGTAAGACTGTTGTAAAATCATTACATATTTGTCAGTTATACTGTTGGATCTCCCACATTTGCAGGCTAAGCATTCATGGATTTGATTACTCTCACATTACTGTATTTGCAACTGCTTCTGCTGCAGCTCTAAACCACTTTTAACAGGGACTTAGTTAACACCAGTGTCACTGGAAGGAAATCAGATTGGCAGGATGGATGGGCCTGGCTGCCGGCACATTCCCTCACACACCCAGGCAGGCAGGAGAAAGGGATGGGAATAGGGCAGAGTGTGCATTCACTCACATGCATGGGCCCATGCGTTTGCTCACTTGCATAGGCAGGAGGGAGGAAGGGGAGGGGACAGGAGGAGGGAGGGCCCCCACATTCCTACACTCGCATGGATGGGGAAGGGGATGATACAAGTGTCCTCTTTCTCCCTCTTCCCACTCTTTCATCCCATCCCCTTCCCCACTCCTGCCCACATGAATAAGCAAGTGGAGAAACACATGTGCAGTTGGGCCCAGCAACCCCACCAGCACAGGTGTGTGTGTGTGTGTGTGTGTGTGTGTGTGTGTTAAATACAGTTTGGAGGGCTTACAACATGTGCAATTTCTTCTTCAAATGGGTTAATTATGCCTGTGCAATGTATCGTTCAGAACCTTCTAGAGCTGTTATGCAAGCATTTTGGTGGTAGCCCCTCCTCCACTGGTACATATGACCAGCCATGTTCCCACTCAAACCCTCATTGCTTTTTTGTCCACCGCAGCAGCAGCATTGAAAGGCCCAGTTAGCTGTGCATTTTGATTTCAATTCTTAGGATTCTTCACTTAGACTGCTTACTGTTTCTCAGCTTTCTTCTTCTCTTTGGCTCAGCGACTTCACTTGGTCTAACTTGGACTGTCTCTCTGCTTTCTCTAGGCTTACCCTCTCACAGCTATTCTGTCTGCATTTGTAATGCCATCGAGATCTTTTAAACAGCGTTCCACTGTGGGGCAAAGATTCCAAATATCAGTGGCTACTCCTGTTGCCTCTTGTGCCTGGGAGAAAATCACAAAATTGTGTCCTGCTTGCACGATAAGGCAGTGACTCTGCAAGCCAGCAGAAAACCGCTGTTCATGCCTGAAGGCCCTCCTCTATGAACAGGCCTTGATTTGTCCCCATGCTCCCTTGATGTCCAGTAGATCCTTGGTTCTGCCTGCTTCTTCAGTACTGACCCCTCCTTTGTGCACATCATGAGTTGTATCCAGGCAACCTCAACTGAGGCTGCTGCAACTGAAAGCACCAAGCCCCCCACATCCGATCCTGTAGCTGGTACCAGCAAGTCAAAAGGGAAGGCTTCCCATACCAAGGTTGTTTTGACACTGGGATGCTCTCATGATCTCGAGGCTGATTCTCAGGTCACCAAGCACAGGTGCAACAAGAAGAAACAGGGGTCCAAAAATCTTTCCCAGCCTCAGTTGCTATCTTTGGTCACATCTATGGTCACGTCTGGATCAGCAGCATCAAGCCACCTGCCACCTCATTCTTCTCTGTCTTGATCTCTTCAACCTTCAACTCTATACCACTCTCTGGAGGTTGCCCAGGTATTGGCCATGTCAGATTGTGAGGTAGTCAACTCTCACTCTTGTGGGCCTCAGTTTTCTCTGGATCTTCCAGCTCAATCTGAGCCATTTTCTCCACCTGTTTCAAGGAATTTATCAGAAGAGTAAGAATCTCCTTACTCTTCACAACAGTCAAGTTCCGCATCCCTACGCAGACATCCTCAAGCTGATGACCTGGAGGATCCATCCTTAGATTCCTGCTCTACACTGCTCCATTGAATCCTAGTGGATGCTCTGAGGCCTCCCACTCGAAGATCCTACACCTAGGATGGGGCAAGTTTCCTTCATTCTTGGCCACATGACACATACCTCTGGATGGAGCCTGGATTCAGCATGTTTGGGACTTCTTCCTTTTCTTACGTGAGAAGAGCCTCTCCCTTTCATCCATCAGATGCTACTTGGCTGCTATATCCCATTGGTTCCAGTTGATAGGCAAGCATTCTTGCTTCTAGTGCCCTTTATTTAAATGCTTCCTAAAGGGATACAAGAACCTGCACCCTCCAGTTCATGCTGCTACTGCCCAATAGATCCTGGAGCTTGTCCTTTCACAGCTCTCCTGGAGACCGAGCCAATGGCAAATTGTAACATCCACCTTCTGATGTGGAAGACAACCTCCTGGTTGCAGTAACATTGGCCAGGCAAAGTTGGAGAGCTCTGTGCTCTCCGTAATGATGCTCCCTATCTTTGTTTCCACAAGAACAAAGTCATCCTCAAACTAGACATTTTGTTTCTTCTCAAGGTGGTCTCTGTTTTCCATGTTAATGAAGACATCATTCTACCTGGATTCGTGCTGAATCCATCCTCAGAATTTGAACGGACACTTTGTTGCCTGGATGTTAGAGCACTGGCCTTCTACATTAACAGGACAGCTTACATTCAAGTCTCAAAAGATTTTTTGTTTGTAGCACAAGAAAGGACTGCCAGTTTCTACTCGTTGTCTTTCCAGATAGGTCTCCTCTGTGATTCACCTGGCCTATGAACTAGTCAAAAAAGATTCTCTTGTGATTGTACGTAGCCACTCCACAAGAGGTGCAACTGCTTGTTTGGCCTTTCTGAAGGTTGTTCTATTGGAGGACATTTGTAGGGCAGTTAACTGGTCACAACCTCTAACCTTTATTACACACTGCCGACTAGACTCCAGGATGAGGGCTGATGCTGCCTTTGGGAGAGCAGTGCTGTATTCCTGTGTTGCCTGATTCACCCACCACCTGAGTTAGATAGCTTGCTAGTCTCCCATTTATATGAGTCACAGAGACCATGAAGAAGAAGAACAGGTTGCTTACCTGTAATAGTGGATCTTTGGGTGGGCATCTGTGAACTCACACAGCACCGTCCCTTCCTCCAAGTTCTGTCATGCTCAATATACTTAGCTTCTGGGCTGCTGCTTCAGTGGCCATGGAACTGAGGGTTTGAGTGGGAACATGTTGATCATATGTACCAGTAGAGGAGGGGCTACTACCAAAACACTTCATAACAGCTCTAGAAATTTCCAAACAAAGCACTATGCAGGTGCAGTTAACCCATTTGTGGGAGTTTTGTTGGAGTCCTGCACCTCAACCCCTACCAAAGTGGAGGGCTGGCTGTGCTTTGTCATGTCCAATCCCATGTGATCCTCTGTATTGCATCAGTGGCTTCTGTGGAGCATCATCCTAAATAAATTAGATGCGAAAGAGTGGATCCCCATCTAAATGTCCTGAGTATTCTATTAAGCTTGATTAATTGCATGGTGTCTGTTTGAAGAAAGGACACTGAATTAGTGGATCTTTGGACTCTAAGCTTGATGTTACTGGCTTATTTCTGTCACCTATAACTTGCTTTTGTCTCTTTTTTTTTTTTTCAGGGAAGTGATATAGAATATGTTTTCAAGTTACATGGTCTACTTTCTGGGCCAAGGATATAGCTTTCTCAGAATGCTAATGAAATATGCTAAAATGTTGTTTTTAAAGCTGAACATTAAAATGAAGGTAACTTGCTATTGTAACTACTTCATTTCAGCTATGCAGTCAGAAGGGCCAGTTGAACACGTTCCAGTTTTTGGAAGCACAAGTGGGTCTGTGCGCTCCACTAGTCCCAATGTCCAGACGTCTCTCTCACAACCTATCTTGACAGTCCAGCAGCAAACACAAGCTACAGCTTTTGTGCAGCCAACTCAGCAGAGCCATCCTCAGATAGAACCAGCCACACAAGATCCCTCCCCAACAATTTTAGAAGTGGTGCAGAGCTCTCAGATAGAAAGACCTTCTACGTCTACAGCAGTGTTTGGCACAGGTTTGGCACGTTTTCTAATTTTTTTTAAAGGGGGGCCATTATCTCTTTGTATGCAGTGGGCCCAGATATCCACTAGGGTTTGGTTTCACCCACCCTTGGATACCAACATTCATGGATGCTCAAGCCCCATTATGTACAATGTTGTAGTAAAATAGTGTAACTTGTATAAAATGGCAAAATCAAAGTTTGCTTTTTGGATTTTATTATTTAATTTTGTTTTATTTGGAATATTTTCAAGCCATGGTTGGTTGAATTTGTAGATACAGAATCTGCAGGTATGGAAGGTTGACTGTGTTTAAGGGAAGTGCGAGAGAGATTGTCTCCTTTTTACGTAAATAAACAATTTAGAATTTAAAGAGGCAACTAGTTCTAAAATTAATCAGATAACTGCGTTTGCTGGTGTATAAGACTCACTTTTTCTTGAAAAATACTGTTTGAAAGTGGAGTGCATCTTATACACCAGTGTGTCTTATATGCCAACAAATAGTATTTACCAGTGTATAAATGGGGTGCGTCTTATAGGCCAGCAAGTATGGTACTTTAATTTTTTGATTACCTCTTTTAATTCTGATTTATTTCAAAATCTGAGTACTTCTAAAAGTTCTCACAAAAGAAGAAATCCTCTGTCATTCTTTTTTTTTTTAAATTGGTTAGATATTTAATGCTATTAAATGATATGTTCTCCTTAAGTTTCAGCCACACCAAGTTCTTCTTTACCAAAACGAGCACGGGAGGAAGAAGATGATAGCACAGTTGAAAACTCAGAACAAATTCCTGAGGAAATGGTTGACATGCCTGTTCCGAAAAAAATGAGAAGTGTGCAAAGAGTTGGACCAGAGGTTGGTAACATACAAAAATAATGCTATTAATTTGATTGTGCTTGGCCATGAGACTAGTTGGTAAAGAAGAATGCCATCCCAGAAAACATGGGAGGATGCTATCCTATGTCGTATTTGGTAGTAGACTCGTTTTCTTCATCACTCATGTTTCCTCCACTGTTTCTTGGGGACTACTTTGCTGATGCCTGACAGCCCATTGTCCCCTCAATTTTCATCATGCAAAATTCCATTATACCTATTGTAAAATTCTCTGATATGTCTGCTAAACTAGTCTAACTAAAAAATCATGGTTCTCTTACTGTCTTAGATTCAGCTCACTTATCTTCACTTAACTTCATTGAATTCACAAGTCACTGTAGAGCCAAACTAAAAGTGGCATTAATTGTGTAAATACAATTAAAGTTGTACCAATTTTTTTAGGTGAATAACAGCCTTGAAAGATGCAGAGCAGTCTTGGGGAGGGGAGAACAGGAGTTTAACTTTTCCCTTCTGCAGTGTTCTTGAGAGAAAAAAGTGCTAACCAGAAGTTCAGTTTACATTTTAAGAGAAGCTTTCATTGGCATTAGGAATGGTTCCCACTGCAGTGGAAATAGCAGCTTTGGAAAGGTAATTTTTGTCAGCACTGTGTGAGAGAGATAATGCTCAGTCAGCTGCTAGATATTACATTTTGAATAATTAGGTGATTGCAAAGAAAGTCACCTACATATTCTGTATTACATCTTACTGTGAGTAAGAAAAAAAGTCACATCTGCAAAATAAAGAACTGCAGGAGGAACACAATGAACATTCTTCTGCTTAATTATATTTGTTGTTCTCTCTTTAGTTACAGTTAATTTAAGGGGCTGGTTTTAAGTGAATCCCAGGATCTCACGGAATGCATTGCAGGGGATATCAGCCTTTATCCATAATCTGTCAGAGAAGTTAGAGTAGCATAGCAATCAGCTAAGCGCTCTCTAAGTAGTTTACATTGTTTTTAGCTAACTGCCCCCAGCAAGCTGGGTACTCATTTTTCCAACCTATGGAAGGATGGAAGGCTGAGGAAGGCTGGAGCCCTGTAGGATCAAACTCACAACCTTGTGGCTGCAGTACTGATATTTAACCACTGCGCCACCAGGGCTCTTAATAATTGATTCTGCTATTTCAGGAGGAAGTAACTGCAGAAGAGAGCACAGATGGAGAAATAGAAGCTCAAGCTTACAATCAAGATTCACAGGATTCCATTGGTGAGGTAAGCAGTTTTTCCTCTGACCCCAAAGAACAGTTCTCCATTTCGTACCTGTTTTCAAAGAACAAGCTGTATTAGTCTGTTGTGACATAAAAAGGAGAAATTGGCAGTGGTGGGGAGGGGAGAGGAAAAAAGGAGTCTAGAGGAACTTTTAAGACTCACTGATTTTTGTTTTAGCATGACCTTTCATGGATATTGCATCTGAAGAATTGGATGGATATCCACAAAAACTAATGCTAAAATAAAAATCAGTTGGTGTTAAAGGTACTGCTAGATTCCGTTTTAACTCCCTCTCCATGTCTCCTTTTTATTTCATGCTTGTATAACAGCAGGATCCTAATAAATCTTTTAATATCATGAGAAAGTGACATGACAAAGTGAAATAAATCTAGTCCATAGTTCTTCTCTGACAATTCCCATCGCGTGTCATGAACTACAACTAACCCCAGGCTCAGTTGCAACTAACGATTAGTGAAGCTGTTCCCAGGGAGACAGATGTGTAACTTCTCACTGGGGAACAGCTTCACTAAGTCACAAGTAACTATGCAGCAATATAAAGAGCATGACCAGAGTTACGGCCCTTTTCTGGCGTGTCTCAGTGCTTTCTCGAACATTGGCAGCAGGGGAGACTCTAGCATCACCTCCTTCTCCCATTGCTTCTCTCACCATGGAAAGTGGCTTGTCTGAAGAAACATACCTGCTTGTGTGGAAGCTGTCCCAGGAGCAAGGTCCGGGGTTCTTTGGCACATAGACAGTCTTTTTATGAACAGAATCCTCCCTCTTCAGACATGTTACTTTCTACATGAGAAAAGTTGCTCCCCTACTTCCATATTCAAGAACACATAGAAAATAATACCTGCACAGTGTTCGTATCTCAATTTTGCATATTCTAGTACAGAACATTATTCCACTGCACCTATTGCATTTGAAAAATAACCTGTTTTTTGATGGTGGTGTTGGTAATGTCTCGGTTTAATCCATGGTCTTCTGTTATCTTTGCCTCGACTTAAAGGGTGTTACACAGGGGGAGTATACTCCCATGGAAGACAGTGAGGAAACTTCTCAATCTATTCCAATTGAACTTGGACCTCTTCAGTCAGATCAACAAAATACTACATCATCCCAGGATGGTCAGGGCAAGAGAGATGACGTGATTGTCATTGACAGCGATGATGAAGAGGAAGATGATGATGAAAATGATGGAGAAGCAGAAGTATGTGTGTTAAGTCATTTTCTTGCTTCCTAAACATTTATATACGTTGGATGAGTTGATATTTGACGTGCATAAATTGTTAGGGATCTGGTGTCTGTCAAAACTGAAGCCTTCCTGTATGAAGTGCTCAAGGAGTATTACATTAGTTTTTGGACTTTTTGCATTCACTTGGTGCTCTTAACTGCCATCGAGTCAACTTTGATTTATGGCGACACTATGAATGAGAGATCTTCAAGTCACCTGTCATCAACAGCTATGCTCAGTTCTTGCATTCACTACAGAAGTGTATTTGACAGCGCTTAGAAAACTTAAGTAAATGCAATGGTGGCTTTTCTGGCTCTGCTGAATCATTCAGCTTCATCCCTAACTTCCCTGGAGTATACCAGGAAAACGATATCTTAAAACGTAATCCTGATCTTAATCTCTTAAATATTAAAGATATGTTGTCCTTGAGTCAGACATATTTGTTTAAATAGTTCCAAAATCACTTAGATGTATACATCCACTTTTTCTCCCTTGCTTTTTTGCAAGTTTGTTGCATATAGATTTTGAGTAATAGGTGTAAATCTGGAAATGTTATAGGCTGCATCTAATTGCTGCCTCATATCCATCTATAAGTGAACCAACACCATCAATACTGCTACCTTAAAAAATAGGAGTTTTACTTTAGATCCTGAACGAGATGACTGTGTGGTATTGTTGTCTCTAAGTCAGGGATTGGAAATGATGTAGTTCTTGGACCAGGTGCAGTTCTTGGCCCAACACACTACAGATCACCCCAAACTCATCATGTCCAAAAATTATTTTTTGGGTATTTATTTATTTATTATTTATTTATTTAGAGTATTTATACCCTGCCCTCCAGCCAAAAAGCCTCCAGACTGTTTATATTGTTCGTGCACTCAGGCTTACAATCTAACTAAGACGCAAAACATAAAGAAAAGAGAATAGCAATGGGGGGGGGGGGGCGTTAGGACCAGTAGATATTGCCTGTTCTCTCCCTCAAAGCTACGGCAGTGGCACTTGGGATGGAGAGGAGGGCCTTGTGTCTCCTGCTGAGGCTAAGGCATGACTGAGCTGTAGGAAAACAGGAGGCATATAAACGGCACAGACTCAGCAGGATCGAAAAATGGCCCTCCAAGCCTCTCTCCTTACTCTTCCCTCTTCTAAGGATTTACTGCCTTTTTTCCTTTAACTGTGATCCAGAATTCATAATTGCCACGAGCTCTAAAATTCCACAGAACAGTACACTCATGCCTAATTTTCATACTTCCTTCTATCTTTCTTCAAATATTAAATGGTTCAGGTAGGTAAGAGTTTCTGCCATTTTAAATATTCTCAGTCACAAATCTTTTAAATGTCTGAGAGGATTCTAAGCCAAATAAGCTGATTTCATCCCAGCACATTTCCGAAATAACGGCTTTTTCAGGAATATGAAGATGAGGAAGAAGATGATGAAGATGAGGATGATGAAGACACCGGGATGGGAGATGAGGGTGAAGATAGCAATGAAGGCACTGGGAGCGTTGATGGTAATGAGAGATACGAAGGAGATGAAGCTGAGGTAAAAACTGCAGAAAATTTCTGTATGTTTGGGTTAACTGGATCCGTTGCTTTTTCTGCTATCAATGCTGCTGGGTGTTGCTCTTCAACTGTATAAAGTTAGAAATTATTTTAACGTTATCTGTATAATAATGTATAAGAGTAGGTTTTCTTTCAGCCAAAGAAGAAAATGTTTCTCAAAGAAAAGAGAAAATAGGCCTGTTCGTGTGAAAAGAAATGTAAACTGATAGCTAGCCACTTCACTTAAAGCACAGACTATAATTTGTGGGTTTGAAAGGATACCGAACGCTCTTGGGAGTTGTCAGCCTCTTAGAAGTTACATGGAATTTCTCAGATCTTGTATTTACTTATTCCAGGGTCCTGATGGTGTAGATCCCAGTACAGAAACCGAAGACAGTATTGCTGGAGGTGAAAGCAGCCAGAGAGCAGCTGATTCTCAAAACTGTGGTATGACATAATATAATATAATATAATATAATATAATATAATATAATATAATATAATATAATATAATATATGAATTTGTGTTAAGGGAAACTACATTTTGGAGAGATCAGTCACCAAGTATATATTCATTTCCATCCCTCAGTTTCAAGAAATTGTCTGTAAATGTTTAAGAAAGCATGTCAAAGCTCCATTTTTGTAGGTGAGCTAGTTAGAGTAGGAAAGGATGCAGTGAATCACCTGAAAATAGATTTGTTAGAGAGAACCTTTTTGCTGTATCTGTTTCTTTTTTCTTTTCTTTTTTTCTTTTTTTTTTGGTCCTGTTCTAGTTATAATTTAACAAAAAAAATTACCCTTTTCCCATTCCCATCCTTTTCCCATTTCTGTTTTGCTGGGGATGCACTGAAGCAAAATTAATTCCAGCAGTTTTAATGGACAGGAGTCACAGAACTGAGAGTGGTTGACTACATATGTGTGTGTTACACGTGTATGCGAACATCTATGTCTTTGTCACAAGGTGAAGGAAACACTGGTGCAGTGGAGTCCACCTTCTCTCAGGAAAGCCCACGGGAGCAGCAGCCCACCTCTGCCTCCGAGAGACAGGTGCCACGTCCTCCTCGGCCCCATCCCTTGCCTCCGCGACTGACGATTCACGCCATTCCTGCTCCGCCACAGGAGCTGGGACCACCAGTACAGGTATGGAAACAGTTAAACTGTTCTAAAAAGTTTTTGTTCCTCTGCTTTTAGCAAATGGCTCTTCTGAAGAAGAGGAGGTTTCAGACGGAATTGGGAATTGCCATATTTCTTTTTTTTTCTTTTTTCTTTTTTTTAACCCCGTTTGGTAGTAGTTTTTGTACTATAAAAAAGTGTCAAGGAATATTATGATGGGTGTGCATTTTGAATTTATATCCCTTTTAAACTAAAATAAATATTACCCAGTAAAGGTATTGATTAACAGCAAGCTGTGACTCAACTGACGATAATGAATTTGTGGGGTTGTTTCATTTTTCTACCTAGTTCACGCTTCAGTGCAAAACACCATATAGTGATGTTTAGATATTTAGAGTTTGTATTATACATGAATATTTATTTAGCATATTTATTTATTACACTTCTCCAAATTCTGCCAGTTTGCTCAGGACATGCATAACATCTCCTCTTTCTGCAGTTTCTGTAATACAGTCTTGAGAGATAGACTAGGCTGAAAGATCAAAACCTGAGGTCACACAGTATGTTCTCCAGATAAATTGGATGATGGAACCCACATTTTTCACAGTTAGACAGTACAGGACTATACATGTCTACTCAAAAGTAAGCCCCTTTGTGTTCAGTGGGACTTACTCCCTGGTAAGTATATTCAGCAAGTGTTGACAGTCCGTGGCTGTCCAGATTCCAACTCCAACTCCTATTAACATTGTCCAGAGTGTGGTAGACTCCAGTGATATTTTAGGGCAAAATTTGTTTGACAGTATGACCTTGAAATGCATATTAATGAGAAAATACATTCAAAACCAGTTGTTTAAAGACAATTTTAATGCAGAATTTATTAAAAATATTGCAAATGAAAGAGGAAGTGGATTTCTGAAATAGTTCTGGTACAAATAACATGGAGCAAAAGTGGGCTGAACCATTCAGTGTGACATTAAAGAATGTGAGATGGTTTGATCAGTAGGCCTGAGTTTCATCACTTATGTATGTTCTGAAGCATGCTAAATTGCTTTTAATGTTATAGAGAATCCAGATGACTCGGAGGCAATCAGTCGGACGTGGACTTCAGCTAACCCCTGGCATAGGTGGCATGGTGAGTAGCATAGTTCCTAAACATAAAATTTTCGATTCATTAAAGATATATTTTTGCATGCTCTTGAGACATTAACAAGCTGTTTGCTCCCTCCATTTGTAAAATAAACAGAGCCATCACATTGTAGTTTTCTATCCTTGACAAAAATAAGTTGTATCCAATGCTGACTGCAAATTAATAATTCAGTTTGCCTTGTATTGGCAAATCCATAAGGAGTCCTGCAGCTGTTCTCAGACTCTGTGCTAGAGACAGAGTGTACTTGTGTATTTTTATTAATTGTTAAAAAAAATTAATAATAACCTCTGTATATTCCCTTGGGAACAGTTTTCAGGAAGTGCTTATCTACTAGTTTGTCCATCACTGATATCCTCAAAACAATCTTGTTGGTAATGGACAAGACATTATAGATTGCTATTGTTTATAAAGAGAAGTAGTACTATGAATAGCTGCTGTGCTTGCTTGTCATTGTAACATTTTCTTTAGCAGCAGCACTTTTTTGATGATGAGGACAGAACAGTTCCAAGCACACCAACCTTAGTGGTACCGCATCGTACAGACGGATTTGCAGAAGCAATTCAGTAAGTAGATTCTGAGCTTAAGCACTAAAGTATTGTCTCTTCAATAATAACCTTATTGTCGGTTTCTGCTATAACGATGGCCTCCAAGTTGGCCCTTATCTGAGAAATTTTATCTGTGAAATTATTGTTAAAAGCATCATAGTGAACTGCAAAGGCTCTACAACTGGATTAAGGGTGGAATGTACCAGAGTTAGATCTCTCCATGACAGGAATTCACAGGCCCAATGCATGCAAAGGAGAAGGCTTCCTTTGCTGCATTTATTGTCACCTTATAGGAACAAAGATGTTCCTTGTATCATGTCTCGTCAGTTGAATATAAGTTGAATTTTCCTCCATCTGCACTCCAGTTGTTGTCGTTCCATTTCAGCTCCCAGAGGTCTTCTGTATCCCAAGAAGCCCAGTTAATAATGGGTTGGAGAAGATGTTTGGGAGCAGTTGTATCAATAGATCTATTCAGGTCTTGATTCCATCTATTGACCAGGGTTTCAACAGGATCAGCAGTGGTACCAACCATAAAACCCGCTAAGGCTTTTTGGAATCCTGAAGGATGCATTAGCCTTTGAGGGCAGACCATCTTGATAGGTCCACCACCCTTACAGGGACAGACAGTAGCTATGATGCTAACTGACCAGAAAATTATTTGTCCATGACAATTCAGAGGTATTAATCATCTCTGCCCACAGAACCATCTGCACAGAACTGAAAACACCATCAATAGTGGGACCTACTAAGTGTGTGGGCTCTGAGACCAATTGAGATCTCCCAAGTTTGTCATGGATACCATGAGATCCCAAGCTGCATTTGACAGACTGACCTCAAATGGGATGTTGAAGTCACCCAAGACCAAAAGTCTAGGTGATTCCAACACCAGCTCCAACACCAGTTCTGTGAACTTGGCCAGGAAGTCTGATAGGCGCTGGGGTAGATGGTGCACTAGCAGAATCTTCAGTCTGTCCCTGGTCTTCAGACTTAGCACACACATTCAGTGTGATTGAGTTTCCTAATAGATATTCATTGGAACAAACAGGGTTTTTCTGGGTCTCTACAACTCCCACATATGGGATGCAAAACTAACACTTTCTCAAAACACGGCAGGTAATGAATTCCATTCACCATCTGGCTTTTACAGCACCATCTTTTATTGCTCTTCTGCCACCGTGCAGTTTTGAAACCACTGCTGCCGACACTCTCTTCAGTAGACAATAAGTGAGCATTCTTCAAATATTGTAAAACTGTGAACATAACCTTTTTCCCTTTTCATTATATGCAGACTTAATTGCTACATTCAGCATATATGAACTTGCATTCAGTGAGATGATTCTTCAACAAACATATTGCAAGAATATTGTCTTTTATTGCAGAAATCACTCTTTTTGAATTGCCTTGTTTATTCATTTCCGTCTTCTCATGTGGATGAGGTACTAACCAGTAATATATAAAAACTTACTTTGACCTTTTTTCCAGTTCCCCTCAAGTTGCCGGAGTTCCCAGGTTTAGGTTTGGACCTCCTGAAGATATGCCACAAACTTCTGGTCAGTCTGATCTCGGCCAGCTTGCTTCACAAGGAGGTACAACTATCCAGTTCTGTCTTTGTCCTTTATAATCAGTAGAATTTGTAAAACAATGGAATTGGAAAATAATTCAAGGTAAATTGTAGGCAGAATTTCTCTCTTAGTCGTAAAATAAAACAAAAAAGCAAGGTTTTAGCCATTTTGAGGGCAAAACGATGAGATAAATACCCAGAGATTGTAGAAAGAGGGGATGAGAGAAAGCAAGTATAACAAGTGGGCTGACACAGTTTCCTTCAGCATTCTCCCATGACAGCATTTTTGGCCTGCATTTCCTTGACTCCTATTATCCTTTAACCCCAGTCTGTTTCTTCTTCTGCCTCTGTTATTTTCTGCTTTTTGCCTTTCTGATGTTCTTCTCTTTATCAGAAGCGCACAATCTTTTAAATGCAGAGGCCTGTACCTAGCGGTACTGTTGTGCAAATCAGTACCTCTAGAACAGTGGTGGGCAACTGTGGAAGGGTAAGATCCCTTGGAAACTGAGAAGACTGTGGACTCGCACATACACTGCCCTCAAAAATTGCCCCCAAATGCTTCTGAACTCCTCAGTGTGTGTGTTTCTTTGTTTGTTTACTGCATTTGTATGCTACCATTCTCCTAGTGTGGGACCCAAAACAATTAAAAACAATTTACAATAAAATTTAAAACTATTAAAATGAACCCATATAAAACAGAATAAAATCAATATTAAAACATACTGAAGTTAAAAACTAAAATAAAACTTCCTAATGAAAAAAGCTGTCCTGCTCACACACTGAAAGCCTGCTTGGACCAGCTTAGCCTCACATAAAACGAAGTTCCCCAAACTCCATTTCAGAGGGTGGGAGCAGCCACTGAGAAGGCTCTCTCTGTGTTCCCACCAAGCCAGCTGGGATGGTAGCGGGGCTGAGAGAAAGCCCTCCCCTGCAGATCTTTAAACTCTGGCAGGTTCATATAGGGAGACACGGTTGTATAAGATGGTCATCACCAGCGCTTTGAATTGTACCTGGAAATGAACCAGTAGCCAGTGAAGCTGTTAAAATAAGAGAGTTACATCCTCCCTATAACTGGCCCCAGCCAGCATTCTGGCTGCCACATTTTGCATCTGCTGAAGTTTCTGAGCGGTTACCAAAGGCAGCCCCACATAGTGTGCATTATGGTAGTCCAACCAAGATGTAATCAAGACATGTGTCACTGTAACCAGATCTGATCTCTTAGGGAATGGGCACAGCTGGTGCACAGGTTATAGCTGTGTAAATGCACTCCTGGCCACTGCTGAACCCTGGACATCCAGGGTCAGATTTGAGTCCAGGAGGACACCCAAGCTGTCAGCCTGAGATTTCAGGGAGAGTGTAATTCCATGCAGCACAGGCTGAGTCCCTATTCCCTGACAGATCTTTCAACTGACCAGGAGCACCTCTGGATTAAGCTTCAGTTTGTTTGCCCTCAACCAGTCACTTACTAACCACAGACATTGCTTCCATACCAAGACAGCTTCCTTGGAATTAGATGGAAAAGAGAGGTAGAGTTGGGTATCATCAGCATATTGGGGGATGGGGGGTATTTCCACCATGTTTTGGGGCCTTTATGGGCCTTTTGAGAGGAAGCCGTTTCCGGGGGGGGGCGTGTTTTTGTTTTTGTTTTTTAAGGTTCTTGAGGCCTAAATTGGTTTGGAGAAGGGAAAATGTAGTGGAAACACCTCACAAACACCCCAGAGGCCATTTGGGGGCCCAAACAATTTTTTAAAAAAATCGTAATTTCATACATGTGTTTGTCTTTGTGTGTATTTTATTCCCTGCAGGGTCCAGGCGCCCTCCAAAAGGGAAGAAATGCCCTCCACACACTCCAGAGGGCATTTGAGCACATTTTGGAGCAATTTTTTTTTTTTAACCTTGGGCCCTGGGGACGACAGAAGACAGCCCTACAGACTGCATGTGTCCCCTAAGCTGCAGTATGCCCACCCCTGCTCTAAAAGATCATCCATCCTTCCCCATGCAGCCCCCTGTGGACCTTCCAGTTCTGCTCTGAAGTTAGGAAATGCTCTCAAGTAGATCAAGGATCAAGTTCCTGGGCAAAATAGAGAATAGGAAATTTGTTCTGTGCAAGTGCATATCCATTTAGATTTATCTTAAGAAGTAAGTTTATTGAATTGGGTAGGTGAAGAGTATTTTTATCTCTGGTATGAATTGCTATCCAACAATAGGTTACATCTACACCTTGAAAAAGGCAGGGTCATATGATGTACCTTCCGATGCTTAGTTTGATACTGATACTGTTGAATTCACATGTGAATCCACTGTTCTGTCACACAATATGGCTGCCTTTGAATGGCATCTCCTACAGTGAATGAATCACATCCTATGTATGAGCTTGGCATGTAGGCTGTACTAGGAGTGGGGTTTTCTTTCAGCCCAAGGGCCAAAGTGGCATTCAGAGAAGTTTCGAGGTGCCATATTCTGGTGGCGAGCAGGGCCCAGAGCAAAATTTTATCTCAGATCTCTTACTACCAACAACTCAGATTTAGGAATAGTATTTCTACTTTTTGGAATGGGGAAAATGTTCAAAAGCATTTATTTAGAATTTATTGATGCACAAAAGTTGATAAACTACCAAACAGTTGTGTCATGGAGAAAGAGATGTGGCCATTTGGGAAAGTCCAAAGGGTTAGGTTGAGATCTCAAAAGGGTCAGATTTGGTCCCAAGGTGTCAACGGTATAAAGGCTTGCAGTAGAATAGAATTCTGGTGTGAAGACCAAGTTCTTGTAGTGAGCTGCCACCTGGACTATGACTTGCTGAGTGGAAATGCAGTTTCAAGCCTCTTCTGCATTACTGAATGTTGTGACAGTGTTCCAAGACTATTAGTAGTTTGATGTTCTCTTAAACATGGGATTTCTTTTCATTCTGTTATGGAAAGATACTATCACATTTAATGTCTGTTTAATTACTACTTATTCTACATGCTTTTCATAATCCATGCACTCTGAAAGATATATCGCAAGTTAATTAAAATCTGTATTTTAGATATTATTTTTAAAACTATAACTTGGCTTAAGCTGTGCTAAATGTGGTAGACAGATGGAGTTTTGGCATTTAAGAAGGTAGAAAAACATGGACCTGTGCCTACTTTTTGTAGCACTTTCTGACCATCTGTAGTAAATTAAGTTCTTCATGTGCTTCTTTGAATTCTGTTTTACAGGCAGAATGCAAATTCTCCACTACTTGCTTTCATCTAAATAATTAAGGAAAAACACCAGTCTATGTCTGATATTTAATATTAGGACATACATAGGGGCACACTGATACATGTTTGACTGGAATTTTCTTTGTTCATTGGGGTTTTTCTTTTCTTTTCTTTGCAATACTACTATCGCAAACTACTTTTGAAACACCCCTCCCTTTCAGATAACATTTTCCATTTTTAGGAGAAAATAAATTGTATATGTGCTTATTTATATACCCAAATATGCTTCCAAATTGTTTATTAGGGTTAGGAATGTATGAAACACCTCTTTTCCTTGCTCATGAAGAAGAATCAGGAGGACGGAGTGTCCCAACGACTCCTCTGCAGGTTGCAGCACCTGGTGAGTACTGGAAATCTCCCTAATATGTGTTTTTTGGGGTTTGTTTTTTTTTTGGTAAGTTATACAGATAATGAATTTTCCGGTAGCCCTTGCTCATAGTGGTTGGTACTGTGCTAGAGTCTTGTTACAGCAGAATATGTAGCTGAAATTTTCACTTTATATAGGGAAACCTACATCCCTTTAAAAAAATACAGCTTTTATTTAAGAAGTGTAAATACTGGTTACACTTGCATCTTAATGTTTCATTACAAGAGTGGCTTCCATGTGCTTCCCAGATAACGATCTGAGACAGCCCGCCTTGATGAGAGCTCTGTTAGAAACAAATAGGCATAAAGTTCACTCTGCAGCAGTTACAACATAAAATATTCTTTTCTTTCACTTGCAGTATCAGGGTACCTTAAAGACTAAAAAGTTTTGTCATAAGCTTTAATAGTTTGAACTAGAAGGTGATGAAGTCTTTAGTCCTTTAAACTGCCCAAGATTTTTTGTTATTTAACATCATCGTTATCCATTTTTTAGCCTGAAAAAAAAGAGACGAGGGGCAGAAGGAAAGCAACAACAACAAAAATATGTTGAAAGTATACAGACTATGATCTTTACATCAGGGTGGGTAGAGTGTTGCCATGTTCTCCCATGTCTGGTTTTTCACATCTCAAACCACCATCACCCCAGCCGCCCCGTCACTCTTTTTCTGATTTAAAAAAAGGAGTGATTTGCCTCTTATGGAAGCTTTCAAGAGCAGCAGATCACTATTTATTTGTATATTGGCTTGCTTGCTTATTTTCCCACCTTTCTCCCAGCCGAGGAACCAAGGCATTGAATAGTTTGCAAACCTACTCATTTTTCAAAGTCAGGACTTTTGGACGCTATGTGTATTTTTGTTTGGATTTGGTTTTTTTGGACAGTCTGCTTGGCCCCTGGAAAGTACCAGGCACTGAAAATTGGCCTCAGAACTCACTACAGTTGCCCACTTCTGTTCTACATGTGTAGATGCAAGAAAGTCCTTGTGAGAGTAGCACACATACATTACTGTTCACATGGTAGTGCCCAATCCTTTCTGAGACTCCAAATTCTTCTTCTTGTGACTACTACTACCATCATTTTTTCTGCTTGTCCTTGTCATTTATTATGCATATGTAACCTGTACATCTATTTTCCACTTATCCCTAGTTGACATTCCTCCCATTTTGACCCCATCCCTCCCTGAGTATAAATTTGCAGAGCCATGGTTGCACAACTTGTGACCTCTGAAACAGAGCACAATCCAGCAGCCAACTGTTCTGGCCTAAGAAGTACTAGACAGCCACTTATTATTGCATTTCCCTGAAAGGCATTCAAAACAGTTTTATCCTAGAGTGGTGGTTCTAAACCTAAACCTCCTCACAATTTTCACAGTAACAGGAAGGAAATCAGAGAGGCCAAAGTCCACAACACCACCTGGATAATAACTTAGTAATTTCCTGTACATGGCAAGCAGTTAGTGCTGCAGGCTCAACAGTGCAAGTTGTCCAGTCTGGTAGAAAACTGAATTGTGCTAGTTATGAAGACACATAGTTAATTTTCAGATGTGTGCCCCACTTTATATCCAATACAGATGAAAGTGAATGAACCACATGCCCCTTGCTGCCCATTTTGGCTACTCTAGTTACCCCACTACCAAACTCAAAAGTGGATTTTCTTTTATACTCCATATTTGGCTCAGCTGAAGATACATAAAGTTGCTCATGCCCTATTTAAAAGGAAAACTGTCCTCCAGTGTGTGTAAGCTTTATTTAAAACAAGATACATGCATCATGTGCCCACTTTAGTCTAAGCAAACAAAAAGTTTAGAAATACTTCAGCCCCCAATTCCAGAGGTTTATAGAGGTAAAGCAGCCTTTACCAGCTTTCAGAGAGTGGCAGATCAGGCCCTGCACCACCAAAGTTGTTTGCTGCTCTTGTCTTTCAGTGTACAGAATCTCAGGTTTCCTGGTTGTGACATCAGTATATGAAGGGGGTGGCAGTAGCATAGAAACTTTGGATAACTATATCTTATTCACTGCTTTTACCATTCTTTGTTTCAAGTGTCTGTATTTACTGAAAGCAGTACAGCTGATGCATCAGAACATGCTTCCCAGTCTGTTCCAATGGTTACAACATCCACTGGTAACTTATCAACTACTTCAGAATCTGGAACAGGTGATGATGGTGATGAGGTTTTTGTGGAGGCAGAATCAGAAGGGTAAGCTCAGTCATTCCTTGCTTCACACTCAGTCCTGCCTGTAGTGTATGACCTGTAATCTTACTGAAATGCTTTCATTTGGATCATTAGATTTTCTTCCCAAAACTCATTGGGAGTTTCCTCTGTTGAAAAGTGTAGCCATTCTAGTAATGAAATCTTCTAATCTAAATTAGATTGCAAAGATCACATCTAAGATTTCCAGTACACACATCGGTTTGTACTTTGTTTTGTTAGTACCATGATGATCTGAGTGGCACTTTATCTCACACACTTTAGTAAAGCCCAGCCTGCACAACTAAGACATGTTGCATCCATAGCATAGAAATTTTCTATGCCAAATCTTCACAGACACTTGCTGTGAAAGGTGTTGTCTCAAAAGGTAGAGATTGCAGTGGCAACAGTGCCAGAATGATGGGCTCACAAAGTTCTGTCCAAGCAATCTGACATATTCACTTTAGTTTGAGAGTAGCTCATCATGCAGTAGAGCTGTGTGTGCAAAGCATTCCATAACTTCACAGTGAATGGGACTTTTGCTTCTTTTCTACCCTTCAGCTGAAGCATTAAACCATTTTTTTTAACAAAGCTGTAGTGTAGTGCTAAATTGACCTCTGTTCCTAAAGAGACAGTGTGTGATATATGGGTCAGAGTAGCAAAGGAGACATGGGTTCACATCCCCATTTATTACAAGAGTTAAGGTTATGTGTGCGAAACATTTTCAGTGCTCAAAAAAGTACAAAAAAAATTTGGAAGTGCCAAATGTTTTTAATTGTTATCTTCTTATTTCCTCTTAAATGAAAAAAAAAAGTGATCTGTTCTGAGTGCTTCTTGGTTGATCTGTCTTCAGACTGTGTTGCTTAAATGGAATTTCCAAATGACTGCAGGGTATGATTCATAAATTAATTCACTTTCAGTGGAAAATGGCATTCAGACTGATCTAGTAAATATTCCATTTTCCTCTGAAGTTGCGATGTTTAAAGTTATAATCAGTTAAAATTGTGAAGCATTAAGCCATTTAACAATGATGGCAGGGAACATGCTTTTACCTCATCTTTTGTTCCTTTCAGTAGCATTGGGTGTGGCTAATAGCTGGCCACAGTGTACTACTGACTTCATTCTTACTGTGTGGTCTGAAGAGCTGCTGCTGCTAATTCTGATGGATGAGCTCAGTAATTTCATTTCTGAGGTTTCATGCTGAGGGACCAAGCTAAAGGATGTGGTGTGTGTTTAGATGCCCAGAAGTTGAGACTCACTGTACTGTCTGCTTCCCCCTCCCAATCTCTTTACAATATAAATTCATTTCACTACAGTTCTGTGTCTGTCCCCCTTGTCTTTAGAATTACTTCAGAGGTTGGCCTAGAAATTGATAGCCAGCAGGAAGAAGAAACATCTCAAGCTCCTGATGAGTCAGACCTTCCTTCCACCAGTCAAGATCCGCCTTCTAGTTCATCTGCAGGTATAATTCAGTCCTAACGAACAGTCTGAGTAATCAAAATTTAAGATAATTAAAGTCTGAATTTGGTTATTTTCCATTAAAAGGTCGTCTTAGCTCCTCCTTCCACAAATATACACAAAAGCACTTTGTCTGAATTCATGGAAGAGAGGCTTTGAGTGGGAGGGATCGCTCATTAGACTCAAAGGATAGAAGAAAGAGGACAATTTAAAGGGGATTGCAGCTTAAATAGATGCTACTGCATTCACCAGTCCTCCAAATTCAGTCCTATACAAATCTTTTGCTTCCCATTGTTACTGAATAAATGTCTCAGTACAGGACTATTGGTGTATCTCCATTTAATACTGAAATACAGCAAGAAATTATTAATGATAACTAGACAGTAGCCAGTTATTTTCCAGTTAGAGATTGTACTTGCTGCATTTTGACAAATCTGAAGTACAAATACCAAGAGCACAGCTTGTATATTGAAATCAGCGATTACTATACTTGCTAGCATCACTTATCAAACAACAATCACAACCCTTGCTTTTCTGTTCCACACCATTTTGTTTTCAGACACAAGCAGTAACCATCCCAAGCCTTTCCGACGGGTTAGACTTCAGCCACCCACGTTAAGAACTGGAGTTCGTGGTCGTCAGTTTAACAGACAGAGGGGTAAGTGTTAGTGAGTGCTAGTGAGAACGTGGATTTGTTAAACCTTTCATGATGTCAAATAGATTTCCCTATGTGCCGTTAAGAAAAATGAAGTAAATAGTTCTGTAGCCACTAACAGGGTGAAGGGGGTTTAGAGGCATTCGATGCATCATTCTCTGCTCTGAGGCTTTACAGTATGTCTCACCCTAGGTCCTTCTTCAAGTTAAAAGAAAAATAACAACATTTAAAGATGATCTGGGACAGTGTCTGGCTCTTACAGAGGGATAAGACTTGCAGTAGCTAGAAAACAATAAATAACACATTAGCAGAACTTTAAAAGAAATTATTGTTATGTGCCTTCAAATTGTATTTTATTTATGGCAGCCCTAAGGCAAACCTATCGTGGGGTTTTCTGGGCAAAGTTTGTTCAGAAGGTGTTTGTCTTCACCTTCCTCTGAGGCTGAGAGAGTATGACTTGTCCAAGGCCACACAGCAGGTTTCCATGGCTGAGGAGGGATTAAAACCCTGGTCTCCAGAGTTGAACTCCAGCACTCAAACCATTATACCATGCTGGTTCCATGCTTTTCATCGTCTCCTTTTTTCTTTTTAACATTCAATGTCCTGATAAAGAGAATAATAGTTGAAATTGCCTAAGGAAGCAAACTATCTGAAACATGAAAATAAGGCTCAGTTCCTTCTGAGAGAATTAAATTCCACATTAACTGATTTTAGAATCAGTGAGCTCTTAAATTAATTGTTTTTGGAACCCCAAATCCGATTGCTAGTCCCAGATAGTGTAGACCCATTCAATCATTTGCTAAACAGTACCTCAGTTTTTATTTAAGTTCCGTTCAGTGGATCTAGTTTAGCTGGTTTCGAATTTAGGTGGAATTCAATCTGGCTTTCAGGAACACATTTTAATGAACCAAATGATATTTCCTAGCATGGCCTGCTATCTTGGCTTGGTGAAAATAAGTGAAATGGAGCAGAAATTTCCAGCATATGTTATATGCAGAATTACTCTCCCCAAAGGAAGGCTAAAGGTAGTTTTTTGGGGGCAGGGGGTTGCCAAGGACTCCTCTGACACTGGCACTTAACATAGCAAAGAAATAATAGTGAATGAAATAAATGAATATTCTGCTTTTTCTTACAGGTGTTACTCATGCAATGGGTGGTAGAGGAGGCCTAAACAGAGGAAATATTAACTAAGTTCTGTACAAATTTTGGAAATGGTGTATACTCTCTAATCTGCTTCTGTTCCGTATTAGTGTAATGGCTACCAAACTTAAAGCAGTTTTTTTTTTATTTTAAATTTGGATTGGTGTATGAACATTTCATTGTCTTTTATTAATAAAAACCAGACAAATTGTCAAACACAACAGCATTTCCTGTCTTCAAATCATTCTGCAGGACACTTGTACCAGGCGGTGGACACAGTCTGCCCAGTCTGCCCTGTGACTGGTCTTGCTATTCTGCTGCCCACATCCAGGCTGTAATATTGATCTGAAACAGAATGGGAGAGAGAGTGCTGTCTAGATGTACTCATGTTAAGGTCCAAAAGTAGAAAAATACATGAAACCTTCCATGGACTGATTTGAATGTACGGCTAGGCCTTTTGCAAAATCCTTAGTAGCCGCTTTGAACTCATTTAACGGAGGAGAGATGGCAGAGCTACGCACATTCATTATGTCCCAGCCAGCCCCTCTCCCACACTCACCGCTCGTTTAGGGAAGCCAGTAGCTGAATCCTAAATTTGAACCCTGAGTGCAAACTGGTCCAGCTCATGGGAAGCCTGAATGTGCATGTCCAGCTGGGCCATATGTTACATGTGATTGAGATGGCATGTAAAGAAATTCCTCTGACTTGCAGATTGATCCTACCCTCATTTCCAGAGAAGTCTGTCCCACTGAATTAGTGTACTTAGGACTGCAGCCTTGCGTTATTGGCCTTAGTAGTTAATTTGCGTTATGGAAATATGGTGGTATAGCCTCACAAATTCAGTAACAATTCTTTCCCCTGGCCACTGCCCCAAATAATAAACAGACTTCAGATCGCCAAGAGAATATGCTAGCAACTTGCAATCTGCTTTGCTCATCTTTTCATGTGGGTTGGCAGTGGGATATTTAATATATTACAGCAGGGATGAGGAACCTGTAGCCTTCCAGATGTTTGCCAGCTTCTGACTCCTCACTATCCTTACCACTGGCCACACAGGGTAGGGTTGATGGACATTAAAGTCCAATAAGATCTGATAGGCCAAAAGTTGCCAATTCCTGATATATAGCTATAGCTTTTGCAGTATGCCATGAGCAATTTATACTCACCTGTAGCTGAGTAACCAGATGCCACAGCTATTACTAGCTACTTTTTAAAAAACAGTCAGGAAGATGCTATGATGGTCACAACATAAATTTAAAACAAATTACTGCATTAAATATTTTCCCAGCGTTAGAGGTGATGGATGTGATGTCTCAGCCAAAACATACCTTTAGAAAATGCATAGTAATCATAACCATCTGGCGTCTGATCATTAGGAATTGAAATAACAGAATTTACTTCTTTGGGAAATCCTCTCCAGTATGATGAGACTTTGACTTCTGGCTGCAGTATTCCTGCAAACACAAAATAATCTCTCCTGAATTTAGGAGTTCACACAAAAGCACTCAAAAGTTTTAATGGAACATGGCCCATGAAACAAACAATTACATATCTTAGTTATTGTTAATGCATGTCTTTAAAAAACAGAATAGCTTGAAGGAAATAAAACCATGCTCCATTCTTTGGGAACAACTAACCTGTAGCCATCCATATGGTTAGGCTGCCTATTTTTTTAAAATTCAGTGGGATTTAAACAGCCAGACTGCAGATAACAGTAATAACAGTAAGAAATGGACAACATACCTATTGGTTGGTGGCTCATCTGAATGACTGGGTAATGTTGGACCCTGACACTGCGGATGAAATGCTGAGGCCTTATTGCACGTTCAAAGCGTTGCCTCCGCCTCCTGATGACAGCTTTTGGTTTATACATCGGATATTTCACAGACACAACTTTCTTCTTGCACTTCTTTGGTCCTTCTTGTTTGTAGGTATATTGTTGGATGTTCCCACCTGCATTGGCAAAAAGGAAACGCAAAAACTTCTGTTATTTCAACCCCACAAACATGAGAGCTATTGTGATGCAAATATTATTATTACTATTATTATTATCATCATCATCACCACCACCACCACCACCACTACTACTACTAGTAGTAGTAGTAGTATTCCTGCTTCTGTGGTTTTTACTGTCATTGGTATGTCTCTCTTGAGGTTTTTTTCTAATTCAAATTTGGTTTAATGAATTTTTCAGTGAAAGGAATAAGGATGCAACTAAGGTTTCAGTTTACTCAGATTATCTTTTAGGAACATAGGACAAGATATGAATATGTATTCAATGGATGTTTTATAATAATATTTTAATCCATAAATTTATCACTTTAAAACCCATTCATCAGTTAAATTTCCCTGATTTTTTTAAAAAGCAGATACTGTAAAAATTTTCCCTTTTGATAATTCAAGCGATAGAGTGAACCTTAGAAGAGATATTGCTGATTTCTCTGGCATCGGATAGAGTACCATTTCAGATAGCACCTGCTATGACTAGTAATACAACATTTAAAATCAGCATACCATGTCCCCCTTCAAAACTACTATTTTTACTCAGGCAAAGTTACACGGTTTTGATGGATTGAAATTCATACTTTTTAATTGAAGAAAGTTTTCTTAATTCTGTAAGGTAACAGAACAGAACAGAACAATGCAATGTAATATTAGTAAGCAATCCAAGATCCAGAGTGTCATCCATAGCGAAGATGATTTCATTAAGTTGGTTATATAAAGCATAAACTTATAAATATATGTTTGTATATACTTAAATGAAATAGCCAAAATATTCAAGACCCATGAGTTTTATATACAGTATTGCATCTAGTATTTCTGTCATTCTGAATAAGTACTTAAAAGCATGAACCCTACCTTTTTTGAAGAAATAAACAGATTCTGGTCGGTTTCTATGTTTAGCTACAGAAAGTGCTCCTGTAATTCTACCACTCAGTCCTCCAAATCCTTTTACAATTAGTTTGGGGTAGCCAACATCCATAACATCATTGGTGAAGCGCCAGTACTGAGAATCCTGAGAATTAAAATGGATAAAGTTACAGCAAGCCATAAAACCTAGCATTATGATATAATGCAGATTAATCTATTCATAGGTACTGCTGGTAAAATTCTTGAGATTAGCGGCAGGGAGAGGAAAACAGGAGGTACAGAGTTAGGCAGAACCAGGAACACATCAGCTAGTTTTCAATAAAATATGTATGACTTGGCAGTCAGAATCTGACACACCCAAGATGCTGCCAGGCTTGATTCACATTCAAAGTTTGGATCGCTGGGAGGGGGGGTGTCAAATATGGAAGGAATGAAAGAGAAAATATGGTGAAAAACTACTACCAAGAACACATACTTTTTTTTTTTTTTTACTTTAACCGGATACGTCTCATGTAATGCTAGTATATATACCTGGCGTTGCCCGGGATTTTATTTTCTCGTAGCTAATACTTGTAAGAAAGATTTGAGATACTGTGTCTCTCATTCCCCAAACTGTCTTGGCCAGTACCTGCAACTTTTCCCCAATCCACTCTGTATTCAGAGTTACTAACATACACAGGCTGGGTTCCTGAGGCAATACACTGCCCTCCTCCTCATTGCTGCTAGGCCTTGTCTCCATAGCAATCGGCCTATTCTCCGGCTGAGAATTCTAAAGGCCCCCCTCTAAACTGCAAACCTCAGGATTCCATGGAATCTTCTCGGGCAACCAATCGTATGAGGAGTTTGCCTAACACAGACAAACATACAAACTTTGACTTTTATATTAAAATAGAATTCATTTATTTATTTTTATTTATATTCCATTACTTTGAGATGGAAATTATAATTCATACTTTCCTGTATCAGAGATAGTATGTCTCTGTCAGCTGCTGGGAAATGTGAACAACAACATAGAAAGCTGTCTTATGCTAAGTCAGACCATTGTACACCACTACATTATGCTAGCTCATACAGGTACATGATACATGCATAATAAAGCATGATGCATAATATTATATGTGCATGATAAAATAAACCCTATGATTGAATCCTGTTGGTGCACTGTGGGAGTGTAATGGTCCATTACACTAGGATTTGCAAGTTCCTTATGTTTGCAGAGAGAATAATCATTAGCAACAGGGATGGTAGCAAAAGGCTGGCAGCTTTCCACCAGTGCATGGCTGTGTGTGTGTGTATGTGTGTGTGTGTGTGTGTGTGTGTGTGTGTTTAGCAGCAAGGTGCTCTGGGAAGGGTACCATGGGACTGGTGATTTTCCGGGCCACTGTTCCGAGAGCATCTTGTGTCAGAATGTCTCCACTCTCCCCCAAAGTCATTCCTTGGAGGAATAGGAAGTTTACGTCCACCAGCCTTCTTCTCTGGTTTCTGTGCCTGCTGCTGGAGACTCCCTTTTTCCTTCACCTTTTTCCTTCACCATCTTTTTTTTTTTTTTTAATGCTCGCAATCCTATGTGGTAAGTTAAACTGAGAGATAACCATTCACCCAAGGCCACCTAGTGTTACGGCTGAGTGAGGATTTGAACTTGAGTCTCTCAAGTCCAAATCCAACTCTAGTATGGGACTGGGGGGGATATGTTCTAAGGCAACAGCACCCAAGATTAGTCATCATTGGCTATGCCAGTCAGGACTGACAGGAATTGTGGTCCATAAAATCTGGAGGGCCATATGTTCCTAACTGCTGCTTTAACACCTAATTCACAATAGCTATCACGGTGCTTTCACCTTAGGCAACAGTTTCTCACTTAAATTACACACGTAAAAGTCAACTTTGCAAGGCTCCTAAAAGCTGACCCAGTTGCCCTCCATAAGCAGAAACAGCAACACAAAAAAAAATTGCTTCTGGCACGTGGCATTTCACAGCCATTATTCTCTGGGCCATGGCAAAGAAGCCGGGTAAGTTTGGATGGTATGTCATAGCAACATGTCCTACTCCGTCCTCTTTAAATCTCTGCATATACTAAACACTGGTTGCCAGAATTTCAGGGTTCACTTCTGCTTTTAACACTACTTAAAATTTCAGCTGAGGAATAGGAAATATTTAATACTAGGTGTGGTACAGTGCTCTGATGTTTCCTGGAAACTACTCCCATTTTTCAAACTGTTCCATATTAATTTTCAAGACAGATGTTTTTACCAGGTGCCTGAACACTGTAGGGTTTTTTTTTTTACTTCAGAAAATTAATGACTTGCACCAAAACCAGATTTTCATAAGAACTGAATTCATACAAGAAGCTTGCAATATAACGGCTACAATACTTAGTTGATAAATGGATTAGATTAACCTTCTGACAGACTAAAGAAGTTCCTAGTTAATAGCCATCATTTTAAACATGTCAAGCATCTGTAGTATAACTAAGCAATGTGTTTAAAAACACACACAGCAGCAGCAGGTGGGTATCATCTTAGAACAGCTATAAGAGACAAAAAGAATGACTTTAGAATAACGTCTCTCCTAAAACGGTGCCTATTCAGCACATATATGTATCATCTGAAAATAAAGACAATGTTTTCCATTTTAAACAACTTTTTTTCAATATATTAATGTGAAAATGAATGCAAATTTAATTTATTGCAAGTCAAAACAGTGATAACCTTAACTGCAGTCAAGCTAGAGAACAGATTTAGCACATTTGGGGCAGAGGTGCAATATGAAGGGCGAAAGCTGTTTTGCCATAGCATGTCATTTTCCTCACCTTCATATTTTGCATTTACCATGGTGTGTTTTGTGACTGAACATTGGAAGGTAAAGAGTCATAATCTGCAAATCTGAGTGCTGACAGCATTCTCTGAGGAAACCATCTTTGTGGATGGGAAGTCTAGTCTGACCATGATGACAGGCCTCTTTAACTCCCCACCCCACGTCCTTAAAATGTGAAGGTTGAAAATACTGCATTAACTTCCAGTTTCCTAATAAAAGGGTACCAGTCCAACCAGAGTTACAACACAATATTATGCCTGTTTTCTCAGAAGGGGACTTACTCTTAAGTGTTCATAGGAGTGCAACGGGCAATCTGCTTACATTCACAGAAATTAGTTACAGGACTCCAGACATTCAAGGAGAAAATAAAGCTATGGGCAAGGCATTAAAGAACAGAAGTGGCTGTAAGACAAGGTTACCCCCTGCAGCTGAGAGAATCTAGTTCCAAAAGAGGAATTTGCTGCAATCTAGATACCAGTTATAGTTCTGCCTGCCCCAAACTGTTTAGCTTCTACTGCCAAATGCTTTATTGCACTATGATGATTTTATGATTGACTTACAATTAGGCACAATGATCTTGGTACTATATGACATATCTATGGCCTCAATACGAATACATTTTTGTCATTGTGCTTAGTACCTTAGTACAACATTTTTGCACAGTTACCATTTATTTGCATACCATATAGAAGTGCAGCCATAGGCATGCTACAGTAATTGAAAGGTCCATACAAACAAAACAAAACAAAAGGGATTGCACATAGGAAACTAGCATGTCTGGGAAGAAAATTAGGTAATACACTTTTGTTGAATTTGCCTGTTGATAAATAATGCAGAAGTATGGATTTTTTCTGGCAGCAATATTTGGTCTGAGTCATTTGGTGCAAAATTCCAGATTTCCTTGTTACTGCCTTCTCCAATGTGGTACTGGCTGGACATTTATGATAGCAAGTCTCAGCACCTCAGAGAATTCACCATGCTGTTTGTAGTCTCTAACCATCTGAAGGGCATCACACTGCAGAAGGGTGCCATATTAGAAATAGCATCTTCATATATTAATGGTTCAGTGTGCTAGCATCCACAATATGGAAGACTCACCTTGAAAAAGAAAGTTTTACCATCACAGTTACATCTAGAGAAGACAGTGTCAATGGGGGAGGGGATGCCCCAAACTTCAGTGATCCTACGAGGGGCAGGTGACGGTGGGTTTATTCCATTCAGGAGCCAGTAGTAATGACCTGTGAAAAACAAGGAAAGCCCCAAAATATGGACAGAAAGGAATATATTAATTCTCAGTTCTAAGTCTCTCTGCTGTGCTCAGCCTTTTCAATACAGGAAGAGGAGAAGAGGAAAGCCTATTTAGAAGATGAGGACAGACTGAGCAGCAAGAATAGTTCTGTCTTCCAAGGGAAGGAAAGGGCCAGAAGAAATGATTAGGGGACTGCTGTTGCCTTACCATGACCCTGGAGAGAATTACCTCACTCTTCCTAATGGTAGAGCCAGCTCTGCTTCTGCAGACTTGCTGAACACACATTACAATGGTCTTTCAACTGGCTGACTGGCTATATTATTTGAGGTAGATGAGCAATCAAATATGTGAATCTTCATCTGGAGCCACAGGTTGCGGTGTGTGACTGGTGGTATCAAGTTCAGCTTTGAGGCAAAGTGGTGGTATCAAGTTCAGATAGAGTCAATGGCCCTTTCCACACGTGGGGAAGGAAATGCGTAAAAGCGCTACTTACCGGCTTTTTCGTGGGTCCGATCGGGTCCGTCGGGACGAGGAGCACTGCGAGCTCGTCGCTCCACACTGCTCCAGCGTCCAAAATGGCGGCTTCCGGTTGGTGGAGGCTCTCCACCAATTTGAGAAGCTCGCCAGCCTAAAGCCTGGCAGATCTGCAGGCACGCACTAGTGCGTGCCTGCAAATCTGCACCGGAGCACAGCGACGGAAAGAGACGGAGTCGCACACTCCATGCTTTTTAAAAACCTCTTACACGCAGCGTGACCACTTCCGGTCACTTCGGAGCAGACTGAGGTGCGGAACTACGAAAAGTAGTCCGACCCAGTCCACTCCACGGTGCAGACGACCTCCATTGGAGGTCACTCTGCGCTGTTTTAATTGCCCTGTGTGGAAAGGGCCAATGTCATCGTCATCATCATCACCACCACCACCACCACCTCCACCTCCAAAAGTCTACAGACTACTAACTCACCTCTGAACACAGCTAAGGATCCATTGTGTAAAGGAACAATCCCATCTGCAGGTCTCTGGTTACACAAGTTCATCTCATCAGGTACATCTGGTGCAAAATAAATAACCATATTAAATTTTTATAAGTAAAATTTTATCTATCAAAGTATTCCCAATATAACCCTGATATCAACCTAAATAATAGGATAAATGTTATTTGTAACCTAAATACTTGAACTTGAGGTGGGGAAAGGGTATCCCCCCCGATGTGTGGTTGGAGAGTGCACCTCTCAGAATTTCTCAGCACTAGCTCTGTGGGCAAAGGCTGATCAGAGTCACACCTGTACAACAACTGGATGGCTGCTCTTCACCAAGGCTGTTTTGCCATATTTTCATAAAAATCATTGGCCAGACCAGATACAGGAACATTTTTGTAAGCATTTTTCTATTGGAACCATTCTCTCAAAGAAAGCATTTTTCTATTGAAACCATTCTCTCAAAGAATCCAGTGTGATGGTTCCCTTTGGGGATGGAATGGCCTGATATTTGTGTTTTTAAAAGCCTTGTTGGATCAGAAGAGGGGCTAATATTTCAAGATGGGCAGGACTGTCAGAAAGGAGGGGGGTGGTTCTTCCCTCCACCCCAACAACTACATACATGGAGTGTTGGTACAGTTACAGAACTGGAAGGAAGAGGGATGGTCCCTGATCTTCAATAATTAATCAGAGGTAAGAGTAGCTGAGAAGCTTGTAGGAGATTAAAGGACCTTCTTTGGGCTGTCATAATTCTTCACTCAGTATACCAGGGCTTTCCAAATGATGTGCCACAACACATTAATGTGTCACCTAAAGTGTATAGGTGTGTCACCTACAACTTGGAAATGTATGTTATTATTTATAAATCATATATTTTTAAAAATACGTGAAAAGTTTTCATGAGATATATTGTGTCCCCATACATTTTGTTCTTACAATTTATGTACATCCCTGTATCTCTTATAAGGGGTTAGTTTAACTGGTTTGCTAGTAAAACTGAATTACTGTGTCGTAAAATGATGCATGTCTAAAAAGTGTGTCACCAACATGAAAAGCATATCCAGGGCTTGAAAACAACACCCTTTTGGGGCCAGAACCTCCCTACAAAAAGGAACCTTTTCAAGCTGTTTGGTTTACTACATTATTTTCTTCACTACGAAATTTGTGATTTCTGTTTTCAGCTTACATTTTCCTCTAGTTCTTAGATAGCAATGATTAAGATGCATGTTATATACCATAGAGTCGCAATAGACATTTTGCATCCCTTTGTCTCTCATTGTCTCTCTTCCTCAGGCTATATGCATATTTTGGCTTATCAAAACCAATCACTGCAAGGTTGTACGTACCTTTGGTTGTGTCCCCAGGAATAAACACCACTTAAACAGATATGCCAACTAGATAAAAAAATGATTTTATGTTGTTATCAGATTAACATAAATGGAGGTTTCATCCTCCTGGCTTGATGAAGAGAACTTTGGATGTTAGAGCCTCTGAAAAACTCAGAACCTACCAGTCTTCTGACAAGATAGTAATGGACGTCAAGATGGCAAGAAGGAACAACAACAGCACCTATGCTTCCAGTTCCCCTGTCTCGATATCTTTTGGTTGTTGTTGTTTTTAATCAACTGAAACTAGTGGGAGGGAATCAACTCATGTCATCTCCAAATCTTGCATTGATCTGCCTATCTTTGAGGGAACATTCAAAATTAGAAGGACTGAAAACCAGCACTCCATCTTTCCCTTGTTGCCCCCTGTTTCCAATATTAGAGTTCCAATACTAGAGACATTCTGGCCACAGAAATTTCTGCAAGGCCTGGGGAAAGGATTCCAGGGTTGGATCACATCCTCTGAGGTTAAGCATCTGTCTCACTCTTTCCTTGCATGGGGAGATCTCCTATAGGCTATCCCATCTGTACCAGATACCATTCCATTGTCTTTTAAGAATATTGATTGCTATTGCTATTAATATAAATTGCATGTTTTTCAGCCCCTTCTACCCCCCAAATTCCAGAACACTGTAAAAAAGTTTGGTCCTCCCACACACATTTCTTCAATATTTCTTGCCATTTTACATCCTCAGCTGCAGGATCAACAGAACTGAACCAATGATTTAACACAGCAAGAATGATCAGGTATTTTGGATTCAATCTGGTTTCCACATTCAGTTTTAAGAATGTCTATTCATTTGTACAAGACATTCTGTGCAAGACCATTTCCTCACTAGCTTGTTATAGTGTTATTACTCCATTTTCAACATCCTATGGAATCCTGGGGTTTGCAGTTTAGGAAGGTGTCTTTGAGGCCCCTCCCTAAACTGCAAACCCCAGGATTCCATAGGATGTTGAAAGTGGAATAATAGCACTATAACAGGCTAGTGCAGAAATGGCCAAGGTGAGAATCCATACGAATGTATAAAGATTACACTTTAAGGTAGAATGAAGAAATATATTAAAGAACCATCACGAGTTCTCTGTGGGTCACTATAAGGATCCCACCCCCTCCTCCACATATTCCTTCTAGAAGATGGCACTTCTGAACTCTTTTTCTAGCCACAGGACTGCCATATCCCCTAGATGATAGGAAAGCAGTCATTATATGTATTTTCAAATCTATATGCACATTACAAGCACACAGATTTATATACCAAATGGAGTATCTCCTATCCAGCTTCTCCCATTAAATATCGCAAGTGTTACTGGATCTGGTAATTCATTTGCTGACAAAGGTTCACACACATTAAACATATCAGGAAGTGCATTTCCATCTAGGGCTGTGCATAGGTTCCGCCAATTTGGTTCAAACTTTGATTAAGCAACCTGGTGCTGAACCTGATATTGATCTGTATCAGTCTGGACCCATCTGGTCCTGGTAAGGATTTAGAAATGCAGATCACCAGCTTTCCTCATCTTTCTAATTAGCCGGGGGAATACTCACCCAGCAGTCTGCAACAAGGCCAGTTTCAGGCTTTATTACAGGGCAGCTGCAAGGTATCAAGTCTCACTGCCAGCTGTATTTAAGGCTCAAAAGGGGGAAGTGTCTGTTTACCTTAGACCAGCTCCTGAGAAATAATCCTTCTTCTATCACCTTCTCACAATTAACATCTTATTCCACTAGCAACTGTGTAAAAACTACACATCAGAATACGTGGGCACAACTGGCCCTCCAGATTTTTGGATTATAGTTCCCACAATATCATTAGCCTTGCTAGATTGCCTTCTGGAAGTTATCAATCAACAATTCTGGGAAAACAAAGATTCTCCACTTCTGCTATACACCTCCCTGCCCTCACAGGAATGCACATATATACCCAGCATTCCCTCCATGTACGCAACCAGAGTGATCTTCATGTTTTTTGCACGTAAATAATTGGTACTGGATTTGCAGATCATTGCAAATCACCCTAAGATCAAATTATACCAGGCCATATATAATTTAAAAAAAAATATGAAAAATACCTTTGTATAGTAGAGGCGTGGCAATCCTTTCTGGCCAAACATATTCTGGGGTTATGTTGGCAATCCTCTCTGGAAGTCTAGTTGTAGTAATTGTAGAGTATGTTGTAGTAGGGTGATGAGTCACCTGTCTTCTTCTTGTTGGTAGACGTGTGGTAGGTGAAGTGGAGGTATGTACTGTAGGCTTGTCTCTTGGAGAGGAGTGGGTGCTGGGAGGTTTTGATGTTATCGAGGAAGTTGTAGTCACCTGTTTTACTGTAGTATTTGTATTCTTGTTAGTTGGATTATCCTTGGGATTCTTGTTAGTTGGATTATCCTTGGTCGGTTCTCTATCTGAAACAAGATCAATTTTTGTATTAGTTGTAACATTACGGGTAGTTGTTTCTGGATGTTCAGTTGTGTTGGATTGGGTGGTAGTGGTGGTTGTAGTTGTAGTAGTTATTATCCGTGTAATTTTAGTGATGACTTCTGACTTGACATTTTTCTCACTGTCACCTGTGTTAGGACTTGATTCTGTTGTGGTAGTTGTAGTTGTTTTTGTGACTGTAGTGATGCTGTCTGACCTGTCATTTTCATCAGGATTAGGGGAATCACTCAGTGGTTTGGATTCTGTTGTGATGGTGGTTGTCTCCGTGACTTTAGCTGGATTGTCCTTTTGCTCAGGACTTGGTGTACTCTTTGGTGAGTTTGTTATTGTTGTTGTTGTCTCTACTATTTTTATAGTATCATTTGGCCTGTCACCATTCCCATCACTATTGGGATCAGGTTGATCATTTGGTGGCTCAGATTGTGCTGTTCTTTCTGGGATCTCTGGTTCCCCTGTTGAAGGAACATTTTCATCAGTAGCAATAGGGCTGATTGGATCAGTCTCAGTTACTATTGTCTCTGTAACTGTAGTAGTCACTTCTGGACTGTCGTTGCTGTCATCGACTCCAGGGGTCGGTTTATCACTTTTTTTTTTAGTCTCTGTTATTATTGTCTCTATAACTGTAGTGATCACTTCTGGCCTGTCACTTATTTCTTCATCGCCAACAGGGCTTGGTGTGTCATTAGCTGGATCAGTCTGTGTTGTTATTGTCTCTGTAACTGGAGTAGTCTTTTCTGGTTTATTTTTATCATCACCAGGCATAGGCAAATCACTCAAGGGGTCTGTTACTATTGTGTCTGAGATTGTAGGAGTTCCTTCAGGTCTGTCATTTTTGTCATCAACATCAGGGCTGGGTGTCACACTTTTTGGATAAGTCTCTGTTATTATAGTTTCTGTAACTGTGGTGGTTACTTCTGGGCTGTTATTTTTATCATCATCAACAGGGCTTGGTGTGCTGTTAGCCAGATCAGTCTGTGTTATTGTCTCTGTAATAGTCACACTTTTTTCATTATTTTTATTGTCATTATGAGTAGGTGAATCACTTGAGGAATCAGGCTCTGTAATTATTGTCTCTGTGATTGGAGCAGTCCTGTCTGGGTTGTCACTTTTATCAACACCACTGGGACTAATTGTATCACTGGGATCCGTCTGTGTTATTGTTGTCTCAGTGATTGTAGTAGTCCCCTCTGGTTTGTCACTTTTGTCATCACCATCAGGATTTGTTGTATGATCTGTCTGTGTTATTGTTGTCTCAGTGACTGTAGTAGTCCCTTCTGGTTTATCACTTTTGCTTTCATCATCAGGACTGGTTGTATCACTGGGATCTGTATGTGTTATTGTTGTCTCAGTGATTGTAGTAGTCCCTTCTGGTGTATCACGTTTGCCTTCATCAGGATTGGTTGTATCACTGGGACCTGTCTGTATGATTGTTGTCTCAGTGATTGTAGTAGTCCCTTCTGGTGTATCATGTTTGTCTTCATCAGGATTGGTTGTATCACTGGGATCTGTCTGTATTACTTTTGTCTCAGTGATTGTAGTAGTCCCTTCTGGTTTATCACTTTTGTCTTCATCATCAGGATTGGTTGTATCACTGGGATCTGTATGTGTTATTGTTGTCTCAGTGATTGTAGTAGTCCCTTCTGGTGTATCACGTTTGCCTTCATCAGGATTGGTTGTATCACTGGGACCTGTCTGTATGATTGTTGTCTCAGTGATTGTAGTAGTCCCTTCTGGTGTATCATGTTTGTCTTCATCAGGATTGGTTGTATCACTGGGATCTGTCTGTATTACTTTTGTCTCAGTGATTGTAGTAGTCCCTTCTGGTTTATCACTTTTGTCTTCATCATCAGGATTGGTTGTATCACTGGGATCTGTATGTGTTATTGTTGTCTCAGTGATTGTAGTAGTCCCTTCTGGTGTATCACGTTTGCCTTCATCAGGATTGGTTGTATCACTGGGACCTGTCTGTATGATTGTTGTCTCAGTGATTGTAGTAGTCCCTTCTGGTGTATCATGTTTGTCTTCATCAGGATTGGTTGTATCACTGGGATCTGTCTGTATTATTTTTGTCTCAGTGATTGTAGTAGTCCCTTCTGGTTTATCACTTTTGTCTTCGTCATCAGGACTGGTTGTATCATTGGGATCTGTTTGTATTATTGTTGTCTCAGTGATTGTAGTAGTCCCTTCTGGTTTGTCACTTTTGTCGTCACTATCAGGATTGATTGTATCACCTGGATCTGTCTGTGATATTGTTGTCTCAGTGACTGTAGTAGTCCCTTCTGGTCTGTCACTTTTATCAAAGCTATCAGGACTAGCTCTGTCACCTGGATTAGTCTGTGTTAATGTTGTCTCAGTGACTGGAACAGTCCTGTCTGTGTTATCACCTTTATCAACATCACTGGGACTAGTTGCATCTCCTGGATCTGTTTGCGTTATTGTTGTCTCAGTTAATGTAGTAGTCTCTTTTGGTTTGTCACTTTTATCACCATCAGGATTGGTTTTCTCATCTGGATTTGTTTGTGTTATTGTTGTCTCAGCAACTGTAGTAATTTCTTCTGGTATGTCACTTTTGTCAGTGCTTTTAGGATTGGTTGTATCATCTGGATCGCTATGTGATATCGGTGCCCCAGAGATTGGAGTACTTTTGTCTGGATTATCACTTCTATCAACACCACTGGGACTGCTTGTATCACTTGGATCAGTCTGTGTTATTGTTGTCTCAGTGATTGCCGGAGTCCCTTCTGCTTTGTCAGGTTTATCAACACCATCAGGATTTATTGAGTCACTTGGATCTGTCTGTGTTGTTGTCTGAATGACAGTAGTGGTGTCCTCAGGTTTGTCACTTTTATCAACACCATTAGGATTGGTTGAGCCAACTGGATCTTTCTGCATTATTGGTGTCTCAGTGACTGGTGTAGTTTTTTCTGGTTTGTCACTTTTATCGCCTCCACTGGGACTAACTGTATCACCAGGACCAGTCTGTGTTATTGGTGTTTCAGTGATTGACATAGTCGTAGCTGGTTTATTATCTTTATCAATATCAGCAGGACTAGTTGTGTCACCTGGATCACTCTGTGTTATTGTTGTCTCAGTGACTGAAGTAATCCCATCTGGATTGTTACTTTTATCCACACCAGAAGAACTGTTTGTATCACCTGGATCAGTCTGTGTTGTTGTCTCACCAGGTAGAGTAGTTCTGTCTGGATTGTCACTTTTATTTACCCCTTTAGGACTACTTGTGTCACCTGGATTTGTCTGTGTTACTGCTGTCTCAGTGATTGGAGTAGTCCCTTCTGGTTTATCAACACCACCAGGATTGATTGTGTCACTTGGACCAGTTTGTACTACTGTTGTCTCACTCACTGTAGTACTAGTTTCTGGCTTGCCAGTATGAGTGATATGTGTTCTACTACTTGAGATGTCAGGCTGTGTTCTTAAAGAATCTGCGACTGCAGTGGTCTCTTCTGGGTTCTCTTTTGTAACATGGTCATCGGGACTAGGGGTGCCACTTGTTGAATCTTTCTGTATTACCATCTCCATGGTTGTAGTTGTTCCTTCTGGTTTGTCAAGGATACCATCACCACCAAGACCGGGTGTGTGATTTGTTGAATCAGTCTGTGTTATTGTTGTGTCTGTGAGTATTGTATCTCCTTCAGGCTTATTCTTTTTATCATGATCAAGATTGTCTATGTCACTTGGTGAGTCAGTCTGAGTTATTATTGTTTCTGTGTCTGTAGGACTTCTTTCTGTTCTGACATGTCTATAATCACCCTCAGTTTGTGGAGTATCTGTGAACAAAGTAACAGGAGTTGTGAATATGTCTGTCTGTTGATCCTGAGGACTGTCTGATTTGGATGAGTTGTTACTTTTGTTCATTTCTTCCTTGAGGGTTCCTTGAGGATTATCTGAAACTGTTGTAAACAGAATAAGATCTGAATTATCTGAAGCGATTATTTGCTCTGAAACAGTGGGGACATCAGTTGGTTTCAGTGTTGTTTCATATGGTACAACAGTGCCAGATGTAATTCCAGACTCTGTTGTGTCTTCAGGAGTTGTACCTACTGGCAAAACAGTACCTTTTTCAGAGCCATCAGCTACAGTTGCCAGATCTGCAGTGTGCGTCTTTTCAGCTAAATGTGTCATAGTTGAATCTCTTTGATTTTCTGGAGTTTTCATTTCTTCAGAAGTACTTATTTCCTTGACAACAGTAGCAGTCTCTATGCTGCTAACAGATGTCTCTTTAGAATTTGATCTTTCCTCTTTTTTCTCCATAGTTGCCTCTTTAACAAGAGTGGATGTCTCTGTTTTGACAACCGCAGTTTCTTTATCATCTATGCTTTTGTCATTTTCATCAGATACAGCTGTATCTGTGAGAAATGTAGTTATTTTATTAGCTGTGGTGGTGTCCTTATTTTCAACAGTACTATCTTTTTTATCATCCACAGTTGGCCCATGAGTAACAGTTGTAGATTCTCTTTCCACTGATGTTATTTTTTCATCTGTAGTAATTTTCACTTTGTCTGTTGGTATCAGGACATTTGCAGTTGTAGTTACTTCAGTTTCACTGACTGCAGTGTTTTCACTATTTTTTTCTGTTGTTACAGTCTCTCCAGCTGCAGCAGCAGTGTTGGCTTTGTCTGTCCTTACTGCGTCTTTGTTAATTGTAGTTGTTTCAGTCACTTTGTTAATAGTGCCCCTGGTACTTTCACCAGATTTATCTGTTATTAGACTCTTTGTAGCTGTATTATCTGCTGTCACGGTACTATGTGTTGCTTCATCTGCGTTTCTAGTCCTCTCTTCAACCTCTGTTACTACAGATTCTTTTTTTGAAGAAGCTGTAACACTTTTATATGTTTCATTTGTTGATTCACTTTTGTCCATTGTTGTTATAATCTGGTTATCTACATTCTTTGTGTCTCTACCAGCTCGTGATGTTGCTACAGTAGTGGTGTCTCTTTTAGATATTGTTGTTGTACCCTTAGCTGGAATGATTGTGGTTTTCTGAACAGCAGGATTTGTGTCTTTGTTTGACCTAACACTAGTCACAGTAGACAATGTCAGTTGTTTATCGATATTAGAAGTAGAGCTAGATGGCAAGTTGAATGGTTTAGGGGTTTCTGTTTTCAAGAATGTAGTCGCTTTCTCGGGTTGGGGAGATGGGGTCTGCCTAATGTGGTTTTCAAGAGTTGGTGCAATACCTTTATTTCCTTGAGTTGTATGGTCTGTGTCAGGTTGCTTGGTAGTTGTAGATGGCAGCTTTGTTGTGGTCTTCATAGTAGTGGGCAGCTCTGTCATGGCTGGTGTAGGAGGTGGCAGCTTGGTAGTGGTCGTTGTAGTAGGGGGAAGCTTAGTTGTGGTTGTAGTAGTAGGTTCCAGCTGTGTTGTGGTCATTGTGGTAGTTGGCAGCTTTGTCGTGGTTGTTGTAGTAGTTGGTATCTTAGTTGTCGTGGTCATCGTAGTAGTAGTAGTAGTTGGCAGTTTGGTTGTGGTTGTAGTAGTTGTAGTTGTAGATGGCACTTCAGCTGTGGTTGTAGTACTAGATGGTACCTTAGTTGTAGTTGTGGTGGAAGGCTGCCTTGTTGTGGTCACAGCTGTAGTAGTTGTGGTACCTGCTGTTGTCACTGCATTCTCTACCCCACTGCCATCCTCTTCTGAGATCACTTTTACTGCTTTGGATTTTGAAGATTTTAATTTCGACTTTGACCCACGAGCTAAAAGAACAAAGAGATGTCAAATGTTTGATATTGTTTGAGCATTACTTTCCAGAATTGTTCTTTTATGCTTTTCAAACTTTTCTGCATAGCTGCCTCAGGCCCTAGGGTTTAAATATCAATTTATCAGAAGCCATGAGGACTATTACAATTTTTTTCCATACCTACTTCTAGAAAGCAATACTACCCAAAGTAACGTTAGTTGACATATAATCAGCCTGCTGCTTGTGGTTTGCTATAAAACCATCTCTGTATTTCAGTATGGGGAAGATGAATTGAACCAGATTTTCAGCAATGTAATTTTTCTCGTTGTATGGCAGTCTTTGACTCCAACACGGAGATGATTTTAAAATCTAACCTCAGAATACTCAGACGGATTTCACTGCCTCTCTACAGTTTTTTGCAGTCCCTTAGGACTAAGGATCTGCAATACCTGCATTTAGGTTCTCTGCTGCCACAAACCAGGAAACCTGATTTATATCCGAGCATGTCCTTTTGATATATCTATCCAGAATTCTGGATAATATTACAATATATTTTGCTGCAAGGTGCCTTAAGTCCCATTTCAGGGGGAAAGACAAGATTATTACTGTTATTGTGTGCCTTCAAGTCATTTCCAACTTATGGCAACCCTAAAGTGAACCCATCATGGGCTTTTCTTGGCAATATTTGATCAGAGAAGATTCGCTTTGTCCTCCCTCTGTGGCTGGGAGGGTCTGACTTGCTCAAGATCACACAGTGGGTTTCCATGGCTGAGCGGAGATTCAAACTCCGGATTCCAGAGCTGCATTTAAGTACTCATACCACTACACTACGCTCGCTCTCAACACGTATGTAAGTCACAGTAATTCAGTGGGTCTGCTGTTGTTAGGGGGAACAGCTGGATTTAGGCCAATGTTATTATAGGACAGCAGGAACTATGTGGCACTCCAGAAGCTATTGGATTGCAACTCCTATCAATGCTTGCCAGGATAGCCAATGGCAAGGAATGCTAGGAGCTGTAGTTCAGCAATATCTAAAGTGCTTCTTAATTCCCACTCTGGGCCTTTCCGCAGTATACTGTTATAGTGCTATTATTCCACTTTCAGCCTCCTATGGAATCCTGGGTTTGCAGTTTAGGGAGGGGCACTTAGAATTCTCATCCAAAGAGCTCTTTTGCCTCAGTAAACTACAAACCCCAGAATTCCACAGGATGTTGAAAGTAGAATAATAGCATTATGACAGTGTAGTGCAGAAAGGCCCTCTATGATAGGATGAATGTTCATGTCCTATAGCCAATGTTCTCAGATAGTTAGGATGTTTGTATTAACTGTAACATGCCTTGTTTTCACTTCTTCTTATGCTCCTGTTTCTCTGTTACAAAGCATACCTTTCCTTTCCTCTTCTTCCTCTTCTAATTCCTCAGCATTTTTATCATTTTTCTTCTTGCGCTTATCACCAGTATTTCTTACCGAAGCCATAGTTCTCCGAATTTTTGAGGTAGAGGAGGATGACATTGAAGACTGCTCAGAATGCTCTACGGTCAAGCACATAATGTTAGCCTAAAGGAAAATCTGTACAGTTTATAGTTCTAGACCATTTTCTTCACAGATGCAGTCCTCACAGGACTGGGGCAAACTCCTCAAATCTTTATTATTGTAAAATCCTAGCTATGAACTGAAAAAGCCTGAATCATCATTTTGAACCTTGATTCCGAAAAACATTTCAGGTCTTGCCCTGGAAAAGTCTGTGTGTTGTATGAATTTGGACATTTGTGGCCATATGGAATAAATACAGTTGTCATGTCATAAATACAGTGCCACTTTTGCCATGGTTTGGGGCACAGAACCCTCACAAAAGTGGAAAATTGTGAATAACTCCACTCTTCACTCTCCCCCTCCCATTCCCTTCTGGTGCTCCCCCTTCCCATTCTCATGCAAAAGGGAAGGGAATGGGGGGTGGGCAGAGAAGGCTCACACCAGCCTTCTTTTCCCCCTCCAGAGCTCCCCGCTGCCATTCCTGTGCATTTCGCCCTGGCACAGAGAACTCACATGAGCCTTCCCCCCGTTCCTTTCCATTTTGCCTCAGTATGAGTTCTCCACACCAGGGCAAAATGCATGGGAATGGCAGAGGGAGCTCTGGAGGGAGGAAAGGAAGGTTCACGCAAGCTTTTCCCCACCCCCTTTTCCTTCTGTTTTGCATGGGAAGAAGAAAGAGGGAGCTTTGGAGGGGGAAAAGGAAGGCTCACATGAGCTTTACGCCAATCCCCTTTCCCTTTCACTTTGCATGGGAAGGAAAAGTAGGAAGCTCCGGAGGATGAGGGAAAGGAAGGCTTGCACAAGCTTTCCCCACGCCACCCCCATTCCCTTCTGTTTTGTCTTGGTGTGAGTTCTTTGACCCAGGGCAAAATGCATAAGAATGGGAGGAGGAGAATGGGGGAAGGCATGCACACTCGTGAATAATCAAATTCATGAACATCAAACCCACAAATATAGAGGGAAAATGGTACACTATTGAAACAGTACTTTCTTCTGCAAGTAAATATATAGAACAGGATCCAAAGAATCTATTACAGTTAGTTTTTATAGAAATGACTATATCACTCTTCAGTATAAATTTTAAGGCATTTTACATCAAAGAAAAATACAAAGTAATTAACATACAGGAAAATAAGGAGAATGCTGGGACCAAGTGTTCTTTCCCTGCCCTTCCTACATAGAAAAAAGGTGTTTTATTTTTTTTGAAGGAAGCAATTTCCAAAAATAATTTAATACGTCACATAGTGCTGTTCTGTTCAAGGCAGGAAAGTAGGGCTGTGTGGTAGAGTGGCTACATGAGTGATGGGAAGAAAAAAGAGTTAAGATTTGTAGAACCCAGTAGGGGCTGGAGTCTGTTGTACTGCTGAGGCAGTGAATTTGTTCTGAGTTTTAGTCTCAACTTCAAAGGAGCTTCCAAAGGTGATAAACCTATATAGCAAGATAGTGTTCAGTGCATTAGATAACTCCTTTAAAGTTCAGACTAAAACCCAGAACAGATTCATCATCCCACTGGCACTGAGGCCACTAGCCATCACTGGCAGAAGAGACAGCATAGGAGGAACCCCTGTTGTTAGTTATTTCTCTTAAGGTGGCTGATTGTTGTTAGAGACAGTTGTGTTTCATAGTAAAATGAATACTTTACTTTCTTTTCTAAAGATTTATTTTTTAAAAAAGTCTGTGTCTTTTCTCTATGGAAGCCACGAAAGGAATGGAATTTCATTTACAGTGGGGTACATCCAGATTCTTCGATGTATCTAAAGTAGTTTTTAATTATATGTCAGTTTTTCCTGACATATAATCAGGAATATTCATTTCATGTATTACATTCTTCATTGCAAATAAAACTCAGATTTTTCCCCATATCACTCAAGATTAAATCAAGTGTAATCTCCAGGGTAATTTTTCAAGCCAAGGACAATAGAACAACCTTCTCCTTCCCCTATATTTTGCAGTCTCACAATAAATAAGAGTGAAAAATCATCAAATCACAGATTTATAAAGTCTTCATCTAGCACAACATCCAAAAATCTATATCATGCAAATTTTTCCTACCTTCCATAATCTCATGAGATACTTTCTTTTGTTTCTTTTTCTTCTTTAAAATCTTGGGTTTGGACTTGAATTTAGGTTTGGGCTTGGGCTTGGGCTTGGGCTTGGGCCTGGGCTGAAGTTTTGGTGAACGTTTTGTTGTTGACTTTGGTTTGGGTGTTGTGGTTGGTGGTTTGGTTGTGGTGGTGGGTGGAGGAAGGGTGGTGGTGGCAGTTGTCTGTGGAGCCTTCCTTGTGGTGGTTGTGGTTGCTGGTGCTTTAGTTGTAGCTGCAAACCAGACAAAAAATTCCATAACTCAGTTAAAGTCCCTTTGCTAATTTGGCTGAACCGATAGTGGGTATAGTATTATTGTTTCATTTTTTAAAAAAAGTTTAATTTTCTTTTTAGAGACATTAATTGAGGCCATCCAAGTATCCAAGCCAACAAGTTATGCACATAAACTTCTGTTATCTATAAATATGACATGAGAGGCTTACAGCAAGAATGGAATACAGAACTGAAATATCCAGTTCTAAATAATCTATGGCCATCAGTTTTAATAACTATAACTATAACATTCTCATGCAAGGGAGAAGTAGAAGATAAAAGAATGAAGCAAAAAATGCCAACACATTTTGTCGTAAAGCTATTACTTCCAGTTACTAAGAAAAAGGTATTTCAGTATGTTAGAACGAGAGAAAACTCTACAAATCCTAGAAAAATCAAACCATGATGTGATGGGAAAAGAAGCACAGCTGTCTGTGCAACCACAGAGGGCAAAGTGGGTGCTCAGAAAGACCACATTTAGTCCCTGAGTCCAAGGCTCCCTCACCTCTGTACAAGGGGGTTTTCACATTGGGCAAAGACCTGGTATTAATGTTTTTATAAATGAGATAGACACATCAGATCTCTTTTTAGTTTAGTGAAACAACGTAATTCCAAGAATAACATGTGTTAAAAAGTCTGTAGAGAAGGGTGAACCTTCATTCTAATCTTTATAGACACAGGTATGTTCTGTTTTTTATTTTGTATTAGGAACCATCACTGGATAGTTGTTGTTGTTTTGTACCTTCAAGTCATTTCCAACTTATGGTGACCCTATCATGGGCTTTTCTTGGCAAGATTTAATCAGAGGGGGTTTGCCTTCACCCTTCTCAGGCTGAGAGAGTGTGACTTGACAAAGCTCACCCAGTGTCTTTCCATGGCTGAGCAGGTATTTAAACCCTGGTCTCCAGAGTCATAGTCCAATGTTCAAACCACTGTACTACACTGGCTCCTATTGTGTAGTTAGAAGTCCATAAACGAGCCTACACCAAGCAGTAGTGTATGTAGCATATTTGAGACCTGGTGCAGATCATTTTTTAACATCCAGCTTCCTCTGTACAACAAAATTATTTCAGTAATAATGATGAAATGAAATTAATGGTAATGATGGTCAGAAAAGAAAAGCAGATAGTGGGGAAAAAAGTAAAATGTGGAGAGAATCCATTGAAATAACCTGGTATCTCCTCCCATTTTTAACAACAAAATCTCTATCTCACGCACACTTACGTACACAAACTGTTGCCATCATTGCCAGTTTGTGTTTACTCACCCTCTTTCTCCGGGTCCCTTTAGTTTATAAGGCCCAACACTGCCAAGAAGCACTTTGCAATATTGCTTGCATGCAGACTGCAACCAGTCTACATCCAGCCTGGGTGAGTTCCTCATAGGCTCTTCCTCACCCACCTTGGCATGTGGGTACAGGTGGATCATCAGCTAAAAACCGTACCTAAAATAGCTATCTTAAAAATGGCTCTTCATCCAATTTCCTGGAGGGGATGGGAGTGGAGGGAATGATGACAGGTGCTTGGCCTCAGGTAGCCACCAGGACTGGGAAGTAGACAAGGAGATCTGGATTACTGCCAGCCCACCCACCACCACACCACTACCATATCTCAGTAGAAGTGCCACCCCCATCTTCACCCCACCTCACCCTGCTGCTCTTGGCCAGAGAGCAGCCTAGATCTCCCACTCCCCTGATGGATGCAGGGTAGATTCATAGAAGTCTCATGGCCCATAGCTGTCCAGAACCTGTACTCGGAGTATTTTTTTTTTCCTGGGTAGGAAAGGGAGAATTGTCTTCTCATGGAGGGGATAATATTAATAATATTGAGCAATCTCAGTTATCCTGGAGCAATGACACCTCTATGCTTCCCACTCAGCAGCAAGTCAGCCCACAGAGACTGAGAAAATCCTCTACCTGTAAGAGCAGCAGCTGCCATCACCACTCTCTGAAAGGAAGGGGCAACGAGGGCTTCTCAAAATGGGTGGGAGGGCTCAGTAATGGGGAAAGCAATAGAGAAAGAAGTCCCTCATTATAAAATGGGTGATAAAAAAAGAAAAGGAAGGAGTGCCACCTAGTTCCATCCTTCTCCCTCCCACAGGAAAGGAACGCCCTTCACTCATCTGTCCCTACCCACCTTGCTTTGTAGTAACAATGGGAATTCTCTGCAACGCCTGCCATCAATAGTCCAAGAAAGTCAAAGTGCTGCAGCTGCTCCCCTCTCAGCAGCACCTTTCATGAATCCCTGAGAAGCAGGAGAAGAGGGAGGACTGGCCACATTCGCTTGCCACAAATGTACCATTACTGCTCCCTGCTGGCCCTTTTCCTCCTTGGTCAACCCCACCCTTCACTGGCCAGCTGCACTCCCTGCTGTAGGTGGCAAACTCCCTGCAGTCCACCCAATTCACTTCCTACCTCCCCAGCCAAAACATACATCCCCTCACTGCTTGCATCCAGGATGTACACCCCTCCGCCATTGGTCCACCACTGCAGCTAACCAATTCGCTATAATGTAATTTCCCAGAAAAGCTTTTAAAGCAGTAATGGGATAGAGGAGCCAGTACACTGTGGTAATTTGAGTGTTTGACCAGGACTCTCAAGACAGCAGGGCTGGAATCCCTGCTCAGCCATAAAACCCAGAGGGTGACCTTGGACAAGTGGCATTCTTCTAGCCTAAGAGGAAGGTAACGGCAAACCTCCTTCCAATAAATGTTGCCAAGAAAACCCTAGGAGAGTGTTGCCATAAGTCAGAATCTATTTGAGGGCATATAAGGACAACAAATAGAACAGAATCAGCGACACAGGATATCTGAAACAGCAGGAAACGGTGATCATCTACAGAATTCAGTGGATTTAAGCCACTGAATCAATGATTGGCATTTTTAGATCTTAAAGTTCGTTTCCTGTTTATCCAAATGTGATCTTCCAAATGCTTATGGAAATGTTTTCATTCCCACCCCAAATGTTACAGCCTAGTTTCTGCGTGTACGTATGTGGACAACACTTAAAAAAAAAAGAAGAAGAAATCATTAACACCATATAACCTCCAGGCAGTCTTACTCTCTCTCCTACCATGGCATGTTTTGGAGGTGTCTCTTTGCACCCACAGGCTATACAAAGTGTAAGCTCTGGCAGATTCAATCAAACCGATAAGCTTTTGAATACAGTGATGGAGTGTAAGACCTCTTCTGCACAATGACTGCATCCCGGCATAGGGATGAGAGGAGCTGGACCACAACAATGGTTCTGCATGACATTGTCATGGTCCTGCCCTTCTCCCATGGCCAGCCAACATGATTGCAGGGTAAATCATTGATGGAGTTTCTCCATCAATGATGCCTGATCACATGATGCTCCAGTCCTTCCTGACCATGCAGAAGGGCAGGAAGCATGATGGAAGTGCTTCCTGCCCCAGTGCAGCATGGGAAAGAGCTTGGCTCTGCTGAAGAAGGCAGGTGCAAGTTGCTTGCACTCCCTTCCACAGAGAGCCAGTCAGGTGTGGAGGGGAGTGTTCCTGTCATGCTCCCTTCCCAACAAAGGCACTGCTGGAATCGCAACTGGAGGACAATGGGATCAGGTAACATGTACAAATGGCCTAAGTCTGAGACCTGGCCTGAGAAAAAGTGTAGCTAAGTACGGAGAGGCTCATCACCAGAAAACTGGAAACCACAAATTGGATACTGCAGCTATGGACACAATGTACAGCATAGACGCTATCTGCATGAGTGGAAGGACTATCAACACCAATGGATGTCCAAGGTAATGCCATATAATGCTAAAGCCCATAGGCATGAGTCCTATTGGTTAGAGCCACTGGATTTCAATTACTGAATGTAGAATCAGTTTTTGGAAGGTGGGTCAACATGGAGCTAAATTTCACTGATTCAAGGTATCTACTGTATGATTTACAATTAGACCCTAGCGTTATGCATACAAAACATCTGTCTTCCACTTTATATTTTTTTTCTTCATGCCCACTCAGGATACAATAAACCCCAGCCAAAGACATGCTAGTAGCACCAGCAGCAACAGACATCTATGAATATCATTTTAAAAAGTGCTTCCCATCACAGCATCACTTCAGGACAATGCAGGAAATTTTAAACAATGATCTACACACCTGAAGGTCCACAGGAGATCTCACTGCCTTTCAGCCCTGTGAAAGTCTTGAAGTCGGAGGAGCACCTAAATAGTGTAGTTACTAGATTCATATTCCACCCCTATCCTGCCACACAGCAATTGCCTAGCCTAAGGGATACAAACGTATTTCATTCAACATGTTAATTTATGGGAGCTTCCTGCAGTTGCCCATGTGAAAATAGACACATTGCAGCAAAGTAGACAGAAGGGATGAAATCTCTTGGTGAGGTAAGCTAGTATGAGGCTCTATGACAACAGTGGTAAGGCACTTTACAGAATGACACATAGCGGCACTGAGGGGATGAAATAGAGTTATCTTCATCACCAGAGAAACCTGCCCTGCTGGCTCCTGAGCAATTCATGGGCTGGCATGGCAGTTGTGTCCCTTGACAGAGGTAACTCTGTGCGTCCTGTGCCCAGCCCTGCCACATCAATTTGGTGCCTGCAGCATTTTCATCCCTGTCTCTGCACTGCTGTTGTCACCTTATGTTATCATGGCCACTGTCTTCCATTTAAAACACATCTGTGCACAGATTCAGTGCGGTGCAAAACATGCATCATCTGCTTCACAGAAACTAAATCCTGATCTTGTTGTGCCATCTGTTTCTACACTAGTTCCTATATCTAATGATATCTCAAAGAAGCAATTTTGTGTAGCATTGTCATTTTTTTCTTCCAGAGCTTGTATTTGTTATGCTTATGGAGAAGTTTTGCCTGTAGAATTTCTAGTACAATCTGCCACCAAGACTATACTTCATTCATTTTACACCTTACTTTACCAGGATTGTTTTGTTGAATGGAAACCTAGAGAACATTTGTCTCTAACTCGCCACCTGAACCATCTTGGGGGTGAACAAGGCAATTTTTCCACAATATTTTGTCATGGCAGCTCTATTGCCCCTTTATTACTACCAGATTCTACCCTGGCGTTACTCCACTAAAGTCAAATGAAGTTATGTCTGCTGAAAATCCAGACTCTACTCAGCTGCATAATTAAATACAAGGCAGTAAATGTGGGTGTGGGTGGCATATATAATGGAGAAATATAATGTAAAAGTAAGCAAATGGTTTTCTACAAACTTTGGATTCTCTGCTGTTTTTTTAAAACATTTTTTCACTCTTTTATAATAACATTAGGTAAATGTTTATCATCATGATGGGTGGAGTGCAACAAAACTGGATACCAGCTCTTAAACAAGTAAAAAATTAATCAAGTTTGTCCTGAAATAACTTGAAAAAGTTACTTTTTGATGCAAGTGGTCCTACCAAACCTGGGGAAATTTTCCAAGCTCTGCTTGTATTTTGGCTGTAAGTTGAGGCTCACATGACTGGAAGCTCCTCCCTACAAAGTAAGGTCCAATAGGAAACCAGCATTTTCAAGCAGAAGAGTTCTATCCTAGCTTTCTCCATGACATGCCACCTTCCCACAAGAGGGCAACTGGGTCTGTTTGTTAGCACTGAACACAGAGGCCATTTCCACACAGGGTTTTAAAAACGGTGCAGAGCATCCTCCAGGGAGGATGTCTGCACCTGGGAGCGGACTGGGTCGGACCTACTTAACGTAGATCCGCACCCCAGTCCACTCCGGAAAGACCGCAAGTGGTCGTCCAGCGTGCTTTTGAAAGACCGCTAAAAACAGGTCTTTCAAAAGCATGGAGCACGCCACTGCGAGCCTGCTCCCTTATGCAGATTTGCAGGCTCTCATTGGCGCGAGCCTGCGATCTGCCGGGGGCAGGCTTTAGGCTAGTGAGTTTCAGCGGTCGGTTGAAACCCTCAACCAACCGGAAGCCACCATTTTCATCCCAGGAGAGTGCGGAGCGGCGGCCACGCACTGCTCCAGAGCAGCGTGGACCAGACAGGGGAGTCTTAAAGTCCGGTGAGTAGCATCACAGGGCGATTCTCTCACCTTCTGTGGAGAGTAGCAGAAAGACAATTCAGAGTACTCACCTACTGGACAGGCCTCTTCATAGTCTGGGCAGCATTTGCCGTATCTTTGACAGTCAGGGTCACAGTCACAAGGTCTCCCTCTTACAAAGTGTGCAGAGCAATGCCCTTTACAGGAGAGGTCTGCACAATATGAAGGATGAAAGTTTAGCAATGCTTCTTCACCCCTACTTTAAAGAATGCAATCTATTCTAATGAAGATACTATCTTGTTCCTGTACTGAAAATGTTCAGTATACAGAGGAACCATTGTAGTCACATATCCAGGTCTACTGGATATATTGATGTCTTCCGTACAGGTTATTTTTCAAACTGAAATAAGTGTCTTTATAACATTCTGGATAACGTAGAACCTGTTATCCTTTTGAAAACATTTCATTGTCCCTGTGTTACTGTAATGAAAAAAAATCTACAGCCATAAAAATGTCTTTTTTTTTTTCCTCTCTTTTTTTTAATATCACTTGAAACGAATGCTATACTACTGCTTGTGGAAGATGGAGGTGTGTTTATTAAATCTCCCCTTTTAACAACAAATATAATTACAAAAACTTACCTATTTTATTTACCTAATCTTTATTATTATAGACTTTTGTTTTCATGCTAGAAGATAGCAAATCATCACTGACTAAAACATGATACAAGCAGTACATCTTTGCCCTTTGGAATATCAGGAATGCACACAAGATACGGTAGTATGGTCAATGGCTCTGAATCAGGCCATGTGCAAAGTATACTGTCACAAAATATATGACGGGCATTAATTAACCCTCATTAATTTGGATTGCTCCACCTGTAAGTTGGAGAATGATGGAGTTAAGGAACTGAAGAACTTATTTGCTTCTACTTAATATTGGGAGGAATCAGTCAAATGTGCATGTTTGCATTGGAATCTAAATAACACTGGGGGGAAAAATATAGGACATTTGAAAAGTTGCACTCAAATATTTTTCAGTGAGAACAGCTCAATGTTCATAAAGTGATTTTCACAAATGGGATAAATTTTCCACTGGGTGGTTCTCACAACTGAATGTGGATGAACAATATTTTGCCAATGGATCATACATCATATTTGTATTCCGCTCAACTGTGTTTTCCCTGCCTGAGGATTATTATGCAGGAACATGTATGTAGAAGCCATTCACTTGACTTCACTAACTTCACATGACATGTTTCCAACACCACCCACAAGAATTACTCATGGATGTCTGGAAGCAGTGCCAGGATAACTGGCACTGACTTTGCAAAGAACAATGTAATACACAAAAAAAGATAATGACAGACACACAGAGGGAAAAAAGAGAACACAAAAGGAAAATGATAAACAAAAACTGAGACAACATGTGACAGGTGCCAAAGGGAAGGATCTTAAGGTATTGGTTTTCTCAGACTTCCTACCACTGCAGAACCCTTTCCAGCTTCCACACCTGGATTCTGTGGCAAAGAGGCCCAGTGGTCTACCATGCAATATACCATGTATGCCACATAGATTTGTAAGGCACACTATTCATTCCCATGGGATGTCGTCTTGTCCTGTCGGCATTTGTTGCCCACGTACACAAACTAATAGCTTCCTTTAAGAGGCAACTTCTTTGGACTGATGACTGCTTTCAATATCAAGAGCCACACCTTCAAGGCCAGAGCAAAATGTTTAAACTTTTTATTTTACTCTTTTTTAATAATTAACTTTTATGGTAATTTCCCCTTCTAACTAAATCTAATGCTATCATCTATTCCTGTTAATTTTTTAAAACAATATACTCCTTGTTAATATATACCCCACCTTCTTTCCATCACTGGACACAGAGTTTGAAAATATTACTTTTTGGACTACACCTCCTTGGCCATGTTGGCTGAGGATTCTGAAAGAGGTCGCCCAAACAGATTTCCTGAAGCGCAGCTTGAAAACCACAGTCTTAATGAAACAAGGTAGTGCTTATTCACCTATGAAAAAGGAAAATTAAGTGACTGCAGTTGAGGACTTACCTTCAATGCAGACTTTCTGGTAATCTGGGCAGCACTCCGCGTAGAGAAGGCACTTACTATCACATTGGCAGCCATGTTTCCTATTATACCCTTCCCCACATCTCCCTGCACAGCTTGATACATCTAAAATCACACAACACCATGTAAATATTGCCAGGTCAGAATAGTATGTTAGACAAAAATGAAGGACATGCTGCAGGAGGGATGATGATTCCCCCTCCCACAACATGCTACAATAGTAGTAGTAGTAGTAGTAGTAGTAGTAGTAGTAGTAGTAATATAGCACATTTGTTGCAATACAAAGCACAGATCCTCATTGTAACGCCTGAAACAATGACCAGATCTTTCTGAGCAGTAGGAATGGTATGGGTTAAATGCTGCCAGGAATTACTCCCGTATAAACCTCAAGACAGACAAGTACGTACCGCACATAGGAACTGCTGTCCATGGATTGCAGACTATCAGAGGTGAGATGGTTAATTTAGACTGATTACTGAATTGCTTAGCTTAATTGTTGGCTTCACAACTTGGAAGCAGCTATTTACAGATAGCAAACTAATTTGTAAGTAATTCATTTTTCACACAAGCTGGATTTCATTATTATTATTATTACTATTACTATTATTGTTATTACTTAATGAGGGACAACTTAAAACATTCCATAGTGTAATTGTATCTATTGTTTGATTTTAATTGTAAGGATCCTGCTTCGTTAAATCGTAAAGGATTAAAGGTAAATGGTAAAATGAATTAAATGTCACGCAGCTCAAGTACTGCCTCTTGTCCTGTTGTCAATGGAGGTTGTGGCTCCGGTGCAGTAAAAGAGATAAGGTACTCCTGATTTTAGTCCTAACTTTCACTATCCTGTTGATATTGTGGCCACAGCCTCCATTGTCTGTTGCGGGTATTGAGATGAAAACGAGGTGAGTGCGGGGAGAGCGGATTTTGTGCTACAAGTCAGTGTGGTAAAAATACATTCAGGTGTCTGCAAAAGTGACTGAAATATCTATTTGTTTACTTTTGGGGGATCTAAAGAGTTACTTTTTAAAGTGGCCAATGTAATAGGAGCAGATAAGTTGGGTGCTTGAAAAATCACTGTAAAGTTTACTTTTTTAAAAAGTTACTTGTTTTGTTTCTCTGCGTGTTTGTGTTTGTTGCAGCTTTTAACCTGCAGTAAACGCGACTGGCAATTATGCTTATTCTTCTTACTCAGCTGGGCTACAGCTTTCCTAGAGAGGAAATAGGAGGCATGCATTTCTTACATAAATAGAATAGATCATAAAAATTAATATGACTAACATTGTCAAAACATAAAAGCATGGCCTGTTATGACTTTTTTGAGGCTTCTGTTGCCATTGCAACCCCCTTTGCCTCCTGGAAAGCTGCTTCTGATGGTTGTGGGGAACCCCTGTTGTAGTATTCAGTTATGCAGTACCCAGTTATGAGGGCAGCAGCTGAAACAGAAGCTCAGCTACCCAGATGAGCTGATGTGGAAAGCACACATGGACTACTCTGAATCTCATCTATTTAAAAAAATACACATTGTGACATAAACTGCAAGATTGAACGAATAAAGCCTCATTAAATATAGGTGCAGGAGAAACTTTGTTTCATCTTGAAACCCTCTGTTAAAACAAACCAGTCAACAGATAAGAGCTTACATGGAGTCTTTAGAAGCATCCTAATCTTGGCTTCAGAATACTTGGAGCATTATGTCTCTTGTCTGAGGACAGGGAAAGTTTAGTAACTGCAAATGAGAGGGGAGTTTGCTCCAGTGACATATTCTATATTACAGAACACAACATATGTGTTTAACTCATGTAAAAGGATATGGGATCCCCATGGGATATACTATCCAACACTTATCTCATAGAAAAGTATCTTCACTGAAAGATTGTTACGGCTGGCTCTGATGCTTGGAAACCATTTAAATTTCAATGTGTGTTGGTCTCTGTGATAATTTCTCCGTCTTCGTAATGCTTGAATACATTTTCTCACTGGTCATATGCAGTCGTTAAGTGTCCTTGTACATAGAGTTAAAGTAGGGGTACGTATAAGCAGATATAAGTACATATAAGCTCCACCCGCAACATCTTCATACATGTGGTTGCTGTTTAGATCTAGTCCTTCACATGTTGAAGACAGACTTTTGAAAAAGCCTTTTTTAAGCCTATCTGAGCGAACACACTGAAAGAGCTGCTGTGATTGATAAACCTGTCTCAACATTTTTATTTCACAATCTCCCTCTGCCAAGATGAGCAACTAAATGCTCATATTAAGACACATGATTTTACATTCTGATAATGTCAAAATAGACTCAGTCTTGGGAGATTGAATATTTAGTCTAGGACAAAATGGAGGGTGTGATTCTTGCCAGCTGAAATGCTGGTAGGTGTGTGTCTACGACATCAGTGCACCAAGGCATCCTTCCCTTTGAACAAGGAAGACCAAACATTTAGTAGACAAGTCAAATGAAATTACTAAAGACAAGGAGGTGAAATTTCTAGACAAAACAGGAAACACCATGTCCAACATGAACACAATATGGGGAATCGATATTAATTTTTCAAACAACACGTGTTGGACACACATACAATCACAACATTTTAGAGCATGAATTGAATTGAAATGCAGTTATCTTGCAAAAATCCAAGCAACCATCGCACAGACAATGAATAGATATTATCTAGTTTCTGTATAGAAACTATAAAAACTCAGAACTTGTAAATTATTGAAAGCTTGATATTCTTTAATGAAAAAGGCAGTGCTTAATTTCTGTCCGCATGTATAATTTCCCCTGTATTCCACCTTGCTCAACATGATTGAAAAATGGGAGAAGAAGCTTTCTTTTCCTTTTAGTGTCCACCATGTGAAGCAATCTCTCTTTTGAGATTAGGTAGATCCCTTAACAGGGTATTTCTACTGTCAGCTACTTGTTTGCCAGGGCATTTTCCAGATTATCTGCATGATGATTAAGATTGTCATTTATCCCAGTTTTTAACGGATTTTCTATAGGAATTATTTTATTGTTTTTGTATCATTTATCATTGTTCTGCTGTTTTCAGAATTGGTTTCATTAAAGTTTGTTTATATTTAGGTTTTTTAAAAAATAAAAAATAGTCTAGAAACTTTATGCATTGACTAATAAAAGCATGGCTTTTTTTACAGCAGTTGATTAATAACTTCTCAGCTTCCTACACAAATTACTGGACACATTCTAGTCAAGGTTAAATACTTTTGGGACCACTGATTTCAGCAGAAGGCAATTACATCTATACCTGGATTTTCTGTTTAAGTCATTGGTCTTAAAAATGCTTAACATTTTGACTTCACGTTCTCAGTTTCTGTTTCACATATTGATGTATGTCTAATATGCTGAGTATTCCACAAACTATCAATTAGATGTGTACTTTTACAGTTACAGTGAAATCTTGGTTTTAAAACATTTGTCACATTTCAAGAAACTGGATCCAAATAACCTGCTCTGCAGCTAACTGGATTAGAAGGAAATAACCTGCAGCCCTCCAGATATTGTTGGACTCCAGACATTTACTATAGCATGTAATATTTGCTGACACCAACTGTACAAAAACATCCCAATAAGCAATTGTTAGTCAGGATCAGAATGAGACTAACCTCTGCCTTGACCTGAATACCCTCATCTCTCCTTCTCCAACATTATCATGAGGAAGCATTTCAATGGCTTTCATACTTATCTATGGCTTGTCATGTCATCAAAACCTTACACTGTGCTTACTTACTTTTAGCTATTTCTTGAAACACAGCAGTTTCATAATCTAGGAAGCTGATTTGTTACAAACAAACTATGGTTAATATGAACTGTGGTTTCTTTAGCTCTTGAATGGGGGCATGGCTAAGTCTAGACGACATGAGAAGCTGTAGATAAGGAAAAATGGAAGCAAAAACCTCAAGGTCTCATGGTCATGCCAAAAGAAGAGCAGGAAATATGTGAGCTTGAGGAAAGTTAAAGTTGTTCCTCTTGTGATAAACAATGGCTTGTGGGGAAATCCAGTTACAGTTATTGAGTAATAGTATGCATACTATTAGTATGCAGTTGAATAGAAGTTGATGAAATTTATTTTTTCACTCAAATGCAGGCTTGATTTTTTTACTGCATTTTTTAGTCTTTATTACTTTATTGAAAGTGTCACTTCTTTGAGCACCAATTAAGTCTTTAATTTTAATTTAACCCCCACATCACTTTTGTGAGTGAATTTAGTTCAGAATACCAGCTGATGAGAGAAGGTTTAAGCACCCATTCCTGCTCACAGGGACAGGGTGTCCTAGTCTAAATTGGGAACCCATGCACTTATTTTGGTAAAAAATAAGTCTTTGGTCACATACTAGGCACTGAATGTAATGTAACTGATTTCTGAAGAAATTAGCTCTCTGGAATAGATTTGATACTTAGGATCAAGCTAGGAGTGATGTTAAATGCATCTTTGTGTTCAATGTGCAAGTTTCCTTTAAAAAATGTAAATTGGATCAGCCCAAAGTGGGGCTGACAATTACTGAAACTGAAGGAGACACACAATTTAGACTTTTCCTCTCTGTTTTTAGTTCTGAAGAAAATGCATTCTCTGAAACTAATGTCTGTGTTGGAGGAAATCACCCATGGGCGTCTAATCTGGAACTTGGCTCTCATAGAGTTCTACCAAAGAAAAGTATTCTAGTCACTTTCTAGCAGTGATTGATCTTTCTTCATACCATAACCTTTGGAAGTCCTCACAGTATGGATAGAGGCTATCATGTTGTTGGTCTCTATGCTACAGAGGATTCAGAATGTGACGGCCCCAATCCACATGGTGAGTATTTCTCACCAATACAGTGGAGATGATCTGTCATTACAAGGAGGCTCATTGTGGTGAAATCCTGGTGACAACCAGAAACATGAGCTCCAGCTGTTAGGTTTGGTTAGTTGTACTTTTATTCCACTTAAATCTTAATACTTCATTTGAACTGTAGACAGAACTACCACTCTCATGATTCCCAAAACAATATTGCTTTTGCTTGAAATTTTTCAGTACCTTGTGAAGAAACTTGCTGTGCCAAAAACACTGCCAATAAAAGTAGAGAGGTCCAATATATATTCCAAGCCATTGTGATTTCTAGGGACTGCTTCTTTCCTTTAAATAGATAGATAGATAGATAGATAGATAGATAGATAGATAGATAGATAGTGTTATTCATTATTATTCTAATAATAAGAGCAATTCTCATTATTCTAATATCACACTTACGTGTGACATATGTGGTACTTATACCACTAAAATATCTTTTACATAAATTACATTCTTCATATCAGTCAAGCACAAAGAATACATGAGAGGAGATAAACAAGACACAAAAAGCTTTGTTTAGCAAAAAATGCTACATAAAATATAGATAGTTTTTCCACCTAATGAACAACCTTCATTTCTATAGAATAGGTGCTATTTAAAATACATGAAATATGTTTTCCTACTTTCAATAATTTTAAAGAGAAGAATGAATGTATATGTATGCGTACACACATGTACACACACACAAACACACTGAATGGATTCACTAGTAAACTTGAATAACATCTAAAATTTATTCAGCCCTTTATCACATTCATTATTTAGTAATATCTGTCTCTTATATCTCACACTTCAGATATACATATAAAGAAATAATGTGATTCCACATGATATTTTGTATGATAATATATAAAATAGTGATTTTAATATGTAGAAATTTAAAGGTGCCCTGTGGGTGTTATAGCAAAATTATTTCTGTTTCAAATTGAGTATATTACTAATCTATATTAAACATTACCTTGGCTGTAATTCTTTAAACAGTGAGACAACTTATTTGAAAAACACTCATATCATGATAGAAATATAAAATCCAAAAGAAAAATCCATGAACAATGTACAACGAACATTTTAGTTCCATACAATGAAAAAAAAATCTTGCCAACTTTCTATATCTATCAATGTTATTCTTACAATTTTATGCTTACAATTTAACTCTTTATTTTTGTATTACATTTTATTCCTTTGTGTTATTAGTTAGTTGAAATCCATTGAGAAATTTCTGTGCAAAGAAACAGGTACTTCACTTACCCTCCAATGGCTATTTCTGTTAGTAGTGATTCTCCAGATCCTTATATATATTGGGGAGAATATATTGGGATGAACTAATTAGGCAACATGTTAGACAAAACCAACTGTGACAGCCCATGACAGCAAATTTTCCACATCTATTGGAAATCATCCCAGAAGACTAGACAGCAGCATCTGGAAAACACTCCCATTAAGAAAAATGACTATGAAAAAAAAAAATAAATTTAGACTTATTAGTCAACACATTTCTAATAGTTCAGTGAACAAACTGTCCTGAGACATAGGAGTATTTCTTGCAGGCTTTGGCATTAAATGGCAGTAGCAGATAATTATGAATTATGGTTGACTATTAGAGGAGGGGTATATGGTCTTATCAAAAAAAGAAAATCTTTGGAATGTGAAATGTGAGTGTCAAATTTATAGTGAATGTGTTGAAGAATGTTTGGAAGAAGCAGTTAACATTGGTTGATTGGTGCCACTGATTGGTAGTCCCTGTTAAAGTCATAGCAGCCTTCCCATTCTCTTCTGAGAGAAATTTAAATTTATCCTGGGCTTGGGTGTAGGCTTTCTGACAAGTCTTTTTTCCCTTTCCAATGCTATTTAGAGTAAAGCTGGGGTCTCCCACCAATTTGAGTTTGTGGCTATTTTTGAAAAGTGCCAAGGGTACAGCAACCAAAAGACTATATGGGACCATTGCTAACATTGGCCATTTCCGCACGGTGCGAGGGAATCACCCCGTGCCACTACTTACCAGACTTCTTGGCTCCCTGGTCCGGTCCGTGCTGCTCTGGAGCAGTGCGTGCTCGTTGCTCCGCACTGCTCCGGGGACAAAAATGGTGGCTTCTGGTTGGTCAAGGGTCTCGACCAACTGCTGAAGCTCGCCAGCCTAAAGCCCACCCCTGACAGATCGCAGGCTCGCACTGGTGTGAGCCTGCAAATGTGCACTGGAGAGCAGGCACGGAATGGCGCACTCTGTGCTTTTGAAAGACGTGTTTTAAGCGGTCTTTCAAAAGCACGCTTGATGACCACTTGGGGTCTTTCCGGAGCGGGCTGAGGTGCAGATCTACGTTAAGTAGGTCCGACCCAGTCCACTCCCAGGTGCAGACGTCCTCCCTGGAGGACGTTCTGCACCGTTTCTATTAGCCTGTGCGGAAATGGCCACTGTCTTTCTGTTCTTCCTTTTGATCTCCCACACAGAGAGAGTTGAGAGAGAGTGAAAGAGAGAGCAAGAGAGCAATCCTGATTATAATGTGAGATCTGAGTCTACCACCTCTTTCTTATTTTTGGCATTTCAGAAAGCATCGTTCAGGTGTGTTTTAGGCTTAAAAGATTTACCAACCTGTTGTTGTTGTTGCTTTGTATTTTGTATTCGGTTTTGAGTTTGTTTGTTTTTTAAGAAAAAAGGATGAAACTCTGAGATGTTTGCCTTGTGTGTGTGTATCCCGGCAGCTGGAAAACCTGTAGAGGAAAGAACGAGGCAAAAATCCAACTCCAATAAAATGCTATATTTCTCTATGCAGGGGATTGCTTTTTAGAAGTTAGAGTATTCACACATATGTTCTGCAACCTGTACTCTGTCTGAAATGCGTATGTTTAAACTTCCCCCCAAAAACCTGTTATTGGTTTTGCTCATGTGAATTTGCTCATAGAGAAGAGAGGAAAACTTTTTTTTTCCCCCTGAGGGATCTGACACTCCTCTCAGGCCTCCAAGAGCCAGAGAATGTCTGTGGATGCAGCTGGAAACCCTCTCCACCAATAACTGCAGTGTCACCACAGATCATATGCACATTGGGAAGAGGAACACCACATTCAGTGTTCTGCCATGGTGGTGATGAAGGTGGTGAGAGACACCCGCATATCTCCATGAAAGAGGCAGACCAGCCCTGAAACAATTGTGCCACTGACACACAAATATAAGCTTCTGCTTCTTTCTCTCCTTGTGCTCAGCACATCCAGCTCCCCTGAGCACAATGCAAATGTGTGCTGGTTGCTTCAGGGCTAGATAGGAATTTTCAGGTTGTTGTTACCTGACTGGCAATTTTTAAAAAGGGAATTTTTATCTACCCATGCTTATTGAGAAATTAGGCAAGGCAGGTCTAAAATCTAATTTGTTCACGTTGGCAAGATAGTGTGGGAAATTGAGATTCTTGTTCTGGTGACTATGGACACATTTTGGTTGAGAGAGAGATCTTTGATTTCACTGCAAATCATGCAGGGCTCAGGTTTTGGAAGAGTAATAAATTTAGACAGTAGTCTGGGCCTGGCTTTTCTCCAAATATAAGTTGTACAGTTTGAGTAGGGGATCTGATGTGGGAGGATCTTACTGGTCAAAATGACCAACCATCTGGTAAGAGACCATTAGCTTATGCCATGGGGGCTTGGGTAGGGTTGAGGAGTAAGATTTTAGCCTTGACTGATTTCTTCACTAGCTAGATCTCACTGCAGAAATGTGTTTTAAGTTAAATAAATGTGACCCTTAATTTACTCCATTACTATTGTCTTGCATCTTTATTTCCAGATGAATGTGGAGGGTATCCCTACTGTTGTCTCCAGCCACTGATCAAAGATAACAATGTGCCTGTGCATGTGGGGAGGCAGGGGCATTTATGTGATATGTCTATATTGTATAGTTTTTTGTTGTTTGTTGGTATCTCATTTATTTTGCCTAGCTATTTGTGAGTGGGGCACTATCTGTTTTGTATATTGTGTGTTTTGAATTTAGAGAATTATTTTTTTAAATATGGTATCAGCTTTGCTTTATATTCTGACTTTTTTAAAGTCACAAGTTGTATCTTGCTATCATTTTGGGAGAAGAAAGTGGTCCGCGGCCATCAGTGCCTACTATAAGTACTGTCACTATCCTGGAGATGGTAGTGAAGAAAGAGAACCCATTATCACTTAATGGCCTCCCATATATTTAGCTGAATGTTCTCTGAAAATGTCCTGTTTAGGTCTGTTTCAACCTATTTACTGTTGAAAGAAAGAAAGAAAGAAAGAAAGAAAGAAAGAAAGAAAGAAGGAAGGAAGGAAGGAAGGAAGGAAGGAAGGAAGGAAGGAAGGAAGGAAGGAAGGAAGGAAGGAAGGAAGGAAGGAAGGAAGGAAAGAAAGAAAGAAAGAAAGAAAGAAAGAAAGAAAGAAAGAAAGAAAGAAAGAAAGAAAGAAAGAAAGAAAGAAAGAAAGAGACAGACAGACAGACAGACCACGGAGGAAAGAGGCTGACTAGATAATAGGCAACTAAGGAACAATTTGCTGCTGTTGATGTTTCTTTTTTTCTTTTTTTCTCACTTGTGCTGGTTTTATTGTATACCTATATATGTATGTGTATTTTATGTTTTAAATTTATCTATACACTGTTCAGAGAATGTCAGATATCTCCAGTTGCACTCCATGGGGCCAAATAAAAGAGGTGAAATCTGCATGAAAGAAGTTTTTCATTAAAGGCACAGTAATACTTGATAAAGTGCCTTTTTTAACTACAATGGACATAGCTTGATGAAACTTTTTTTGGGGGAAGGGTGCTGTTGTCATTTTTGTTGATTATGTTTATGATGATGCAAACCAAGTCTGACATAGCTCAGAAAATCAAGATAATCTACCAATTATGAGGGCAACGGCTTTGGCAAGTATGTTAAAACATTTTGGCACGGAAGGCAACGTTTTCTTTGTATATGTTAGTGAAGAGAGAGTGACTGTTCCTATGGAAGGGTCCTGCTGTTATGTGCCTTCTGAATTATAGAGACCTTAAAGAAAACCTATCACTAAGTTTCCTTGGCAAGATCTGTTCAGAGAAGGGTTGTCATTGCTTTCCTATGAGGCTGAGAGAGTGTGCTTGCCCATGATAACCCAGTGGGTTTCCATGAGTGAGCAGGGATTCAAAGCCTGATCTTCCAGAGTTCTAGTCCAGCCCTTAAACCATTGCATCACACTGGGTCTGTGAAAAAGATTGTCTGGTCATAGGGTTTTCAAGATAAAAGGTTTCAAGAGCGGTTTATCATCAGTGCTACCATATGTATCCTCTTGCCTCACAGGGGCACGCAATTCCATCGCCATGGAAAGGTAGTGCCATGGTGGGGACTAGTGTGGAAGAAACATTAACACATTTGGGCTCAATAGTTTGTAGTCTTTATCCTCTGAGTGTAGTTTTGCATTTTAGAATATGCATCTTACTGTTACTTTGCAGCAGTCAGCTATGACCTGGCCAAATACTTTGATGTCTCAATCACTTTGCTCCGGGAAAAATGGAAGCAAAATATAATCTGGATTGACAAAATAAACAGTGAGCAATGAACACAATCTTTGTGTAAATCTGACTTCATAGGATCTGGCTGGATGGGAGTAAAGTTCCATGATGATTGCCAAAATTCCATAGACGCTGATTAAACCTCCCGATATTGCTCTAGCATCTCAACTAGGGTTGGTGTCCTATGCACACTTATTTATCAGCAAATGCCATTAAGCACAATGAGGCTTACTTCAGGGCAAATGTGCCCATGTATATACAAGTAATTCTTGCTAACATTATTTAGCAGAGAATGGTAAGCATGAGTACACCTAAAATTTGACACCTCACACCGTCTCAAAGTATTTTTTTATTTCCTCCTCTTTCTGTTTCTTCTTCCTTTACAAAGCACTGGAAGAACTGTTTCCTTTCAGGCAAACAGTAAAAGTCTCCTGTGAATAATGAGATTCTAGTAGTTGTAAATGATTTCAGTAGCTGCATTTTGTAGAGCTGTATGGAGTACAAATAGTTACTTTTCTGGACTATGTCTCCCAGAATCCTTGAGCCACCATGGCTATGGACTGGATTCTGAGAGTTGTAGTCAAAGAGGTAACTTTTCCTAGCTCTGGCTACAGATTTATGTGTGTAGATACATATATAGCATTATACAGTATTAGATTGGAATTGTGAAGAGTTTGATTGATATTGGCCTACCCAGTCTTTTTCTTTCAGTGCAATTGCCCAGAGTAATCTTCCTTAATGTTTCAACTTGTTTGCTCTGTAAATACTGGTATAATAAAGGGGCATGGATACTTGAGAACTTCCTGTACTGTCCCAGTGCCCCAAGGTTAAAACAAACTGTTCCTTAAAAATAAGGTGCTGCATGGAAATCTCTCCTAACATCATGTCTGTTTGCTCCAGCTGCTGTGCAGATTGGGAAGGGACCAGAATGGGTCTGAAAACATTGTTAGATGGATTGAGGATGGATGCAAATTCAGTTCCCCTCTTTCAAAAAAATACTTGGATTCCTCAGAGTGGAAGTGGGAATTATCTAGGTGGTTCACAAAAATTGGAGGCAGGTAGCACTGGGATGAAACGTTTTCCCAAAGGATGTACCAGGCTGCAGTATGAGTTTTTGTCCCTTTTTTACTTAAGTAGCCTCTCTGGAGATAGCATAAGGAATCATGAAAGTTCACATACTCTCGTCAATGCAATGGGTGAGGCGGCATGCCCCAAAATGGCAAGTAAAGTATATGAGCAGGAATAAGTACTGGAAAGCACATATAATGAATCAGCAGGAAAGGAGACTAGGCTCCATGTGCTTAGGGATGGACCAAATTTTTAAAAAAGCTGTTGGATCTATGGTATATATAAGATTTGTTATATGTACAGTGTTTTGATATATGAACTTGACAGATTTTACATATGTGTGCTGTTCATTTATAATAATATTGATAATACTGTACTTGTGTTTAATATAGCCCCTGAAGGAGGCCAAGCAATTTATAAACAGGCTGAAATGTGTTGGGTTTTTTTTAAAAGCATAAAATTTGGTCCATCTATAAGCACATGGAGCCTAGCCTCCTTCTTTCCTGTTGAAGTAAAGTATATGAGCCATCAGTGACGATGATGGTACTACACATTGTGTCATCATAGGTATAAGGGAATATCTGGTCCCCCAAATTTTTTGGACCACATCTCCCATAGTCCATCATCATTGGTCATACCACTTGCAGCTCCTAGGAGCTGAAGTTCTAGGAGCTGAAGATTTTCCCCACCTGTGTGTTATAGGCCTAGTTGGACTACATGGACATTAGTGCTTCCCCCTGTGCTTAATGAGGATTCCTTTCATTAAGTCAAAGAACTGGGCTGCCTGAATACTAAGCCAACTGTAAGCAGCCAAACTAAATGTAGCCGCCCCCAGATGTGAATTCTGTTAGGCAGGATATTAACAATTCACTGTTTTTGCATAGTGAATAAAACACAGTGGCCTTACTGAGCCTGGCGGGAGGTCATTACCATGATAAAATGGTTGGAAGGGTTGTATTCAGTTTAGTGGATTGTAAATTGTGTAACCCTACATTTAGTCTTTCCAAGAAATGCTCACATACTGACAAATAAACAACAGGAAGCATGATGTCAACATTAATAATTCCTATGTTATATAATGGCCATGGAGCTCTGCATTTCTAAGTTCTAATGGACTCCGACTGGTTTATTCTCTACTTAAAAGGTAATCTAAATTCTGCAACATTTCTTCCTTTATTTGTTACCCAAGCTATGGGGAATGGTCTCATGAGACAGGTGCTTTTTTCTTTTCCTTTTCTTTTTCCTTTTCTTTTCACTTATTTTGGAGTGTGTATAAATAAATAATCCAATGCATCTATTTAATGTTGCCATTAACACTTATTGTTAATGTTCCTGTGCTTTAACTGGCTTTAACTGCATAGAAATTAAGCAGGTGGCATCTCTTCTACTGCTTACCTCATGTTATTCAGGTTCCCCTGTTTAATATCTGTAAATTAAGTTCATATTCAAGAGAAAGAGAAGGACCAGAAGAAAAGCTAGTCCTGGGACTCTCAAGTTTTCTCTTGCATCCTGACTCCATAAGAAGTTCTATTTTGAAACAGTCATTTTATGGAAGTTACATACAGGAAGAAAATTTCGTGAAGCAGGAACAAAATGGATAAATAGAGTATTGGAGTGGTATTCAAAATCTCGTTTACTGTTCCTGAGGCATGTGATGTAATTCTTAAACTACTCTGCACGTAGGAAGGCTCATACATGTTAACAATATACGAAGATCAATGTGATTATATTTTCTACCATATACTGATGGGGAATGGCTACGCTGTTTTGACTGCTTAGTACCTTATAGTTGGAACAGGAATTACATTTGCATATCATTTTACAATGACATGCATTGTCCCTGCTCTGAATGCTAGTCTATTTATTGGGGGGAAATACAGAAGCTCATTTCACTTATGTACCCAGCAAGAATATACTGAGGAAGTACTAGCATTCTACAAATAGATTGTCACAATTTCCAATTATCATGTCAGAAGGGTCATTAAGTAGCTACCAGCATTCTGAAATCCTCTGATACTGTGATGTTCCCCGCAACAAGTGAGGCTAAGTGGGTAGTTATGAGGGAACCATTGTTATGATGCTCTATGCCCAGAGATCCATTAACCACCTCACTTGGGAGGTTCAAAAGCTTACCTCTTATTAAGAAAGTTCCAAAAGTCCAACAAAGATTGGAATTTATATAGAGATTAATTTATGATCCTTAGATTCTTCAATTGCCTGGTTTGGTGCACTGATTAGTCTCCATGTGTTTTTGGATATTTATTAAAAAATTATTGTTAAAAATGTTTAAAAGTCAATGGTAGGAGCTTTTTTAATTGATTGTTTTATAAACTGCCATAGTTACATCTGATTTATACATTCTAAATATATTATTATTAGCTTCATATTACAGGTGTAAGGCTGAGGCTAAATCAACCTCAGGTCAACAGGAAAGCTATTGAGGTGAATTTTTAACTGGAGATTTTGCTAACTTGTGTTATACCAGCTCACAGTGGTCATTCTTTCTTTAGCAAATTAATGATGTGTGTTGGTGAAATTGTCCCAAATTTGAGGTCAGGCTGTTGTCAGAAAGTGTGCAGTGTGGTTTCAATAAAGGCAAGTTCAAAAGCTAACTGTGGTACCCAGCCTTGATACACATATGTGACCTTGCCCTTGTGAACGGGAGTAGTCTCCTACTATACACCACCAGTCACGTACGAACTCATTTTTCCATAGATTTTCCCCATGTTTGTTACTGAGTTAGAGAGGTGTTCTGCAAAAAAAGGGAGATAGGAAGTCTGGATCAGCCATTACCCTGGTTTATCCTGGGAAATCCAGTGTCTGTTTTGCTTTTCCTCGCACTTCCACTGACTCACTCTGTGGGGCAACTGATTAACCCTAACAGAGATAATGTGAAGAGAAAGAGAATATGCAGGACTGGGAGAGAAACCCTCTGCTTAAAAGAAATCCATGGGAGAAAGAGAAAAGAAAAGCATGTTCGTTAAAATATATTATCAATTATAAGCAAACAAGCTCATGGAATTTACTAAATAACTCTATGAAATGTTGACATTTTAGTTAGGGGTTAGTGTTGTGGCAACAAAGCCCCGAGGTACACAAGTTAGAAAAGAGTGACTAAACACCAAGGAAGGAACAGATGAAAGAAGGTGCAGCTACTCTACAGAACTCATTACCTACTGTTTTTAAACACTGAGGCATCCTTAATTTGGTTAAAATTAAAGAGTTTCAGGAGCAGGATTTTTCATTAAGGATAATCTATCCCTCTTCCAAAATAATTCAAGCACCAAGCCTCCATTTCCTCTTTATTTTGACTTTTTAGAGGGATTTATCAACCTTAAAAGAAAAGGCAACCTGAACAGAACAGGAGACATAAACATGAAGCATGAATCTGATGGAGAGTAAACTGCTGTAACTGAAAGGAATTCTTGGTAAAAGCTTAGCTTGGCTGTTTTCTTCCACTCCGTGTTAATGTGCTGTAACAGTTCCACCACCACTTCTCTGACTGAGATGAATAAGCATTCCCAGAAACAGTTATGAAAACTAACACCCTTCCTTTGGCAAGCTTTGAGGAGTGAGGGTAGGGAAATGACCAAAGCTCTATAGGAGGTAAGATGGTGGTGTTTTTTAATCACATCCTGGGTATGAAGTGAGTATTGCATGATGTAAATAATTGTTTAGTTTTTATGTTTACGAAATATGACTGGCGTCATATTTCTGTGCACTGAGAAGTGCACAGAAAAGAAGTGCAATATGATGTTCTAAAAGAAAGTGTCCCTGTGTCCTTCAGGTACTACCTGTGGGATGGGGTTGAAAACCAGGTGCTTTGTTTGGTGTCAACACTGGATGCACTTTGTGGCCAGCTGGGGAAAGGAGGAATCTGCCCTTGAGCCCTATATTAATTTTTTATCACACAGAAAATGATGCCTGTACAAATGCATATATCACTGCCCTTAAATGCTAAGTTATATTTTATGTATTTATTTGTTGTGATGTACCTTCAAGTTAACTTCAACTTGTGGAAATGCTCTCATAGTGTTTACTTGGCACGATTTATTCAGAGGAGATTTGTCATTGCCTTCCTGTGAAAGTAAGAGAATGTGATTTGCCCATGGTCACCCAGTGGGTTTCCATGGCTGAGCAAGATTGAGAGCCTGGTCTCCTAGATTGCTAGTACAATAACTCAAATCACTATACCATGCTGGCTCTCTTTTAATATATAAAACTTATGAGCAGCTGTTCAAAATAATCTCCAAATCAAAATTTCTTATCTTAGAATTTATGCAATGCTCCACAAGTGGTCAAAGTGCTTCACGCACATTACCTTAGGAGTTCTAACTGCTCTGTAAAGCAGCCCAGTATCTCTGTAGCTTCCAAGATCAGATGGAATCTGGTGCCTTTAGGGAATGTAGATACCCAGCATGGCATAGTGATTGAGCAGTGGACTATGATCCTGGTGACCAGGCTTCAATTTCCCACTTGGCCATGGAAACTCACTGGGTAACCTTGGGCATGTCACACATTCTCAGTACCAGAAAGCCCTGTGATAGGTTGACCTTAGGAGTGCCATAAGTTGGGAATGATTTGAAGACACACAACAGCAACAATTTTATCCAATAAAAGAAGCAACATTCTCCATCCTCCTCCCTATTACTTTGCCTTCCATATTATTGCAAAAGATATAGATTTTAAAATATGAATTTGTGACTTCATAGCCAATTTGCCCCTGCAGTTCTTCTGTCAAGAGCAGATTGACCTATGTTCTCACTTTAATAACAACCAACAAGTCATAGTTCAAGAGAAACCTTTGTTGCTTCTATTTTTATTGTTTTGCTTAATATTCTGGGTGAATATTATTTGAATACATGGGTGAAGATTATTATAAAGACAACGGCTACACTTAGCTACGTAACAAAGGCATTAAGAAACTCTGTGGATTGTGAAGATGCAAAACAGGACACCTGCAAAAATGTCTCAATACACTTTGGCATGCCCTAGCTGGTATCCCGATGAACGACAGTGTTACCATACCCACCCTTCCTACAAGATATGCCATTTTCATAAATTGAACTTATTAAGGACCGGAGAACATGATACACTGGCCAGAGACGTGTTTGTGGTCATGAAAGTTCAGACAGGATTATGCAGAAAACCTGACAGATTGTACTAATCTATTTATCGGTTCAGGCTGTTGGCATTTTTTAGTACAATGAAAGACTGAGCGTCCAGATTGGCGAGCAATCAGAGACTGTCCCTCAATCTTACCCCACAGAGATCTTCCCTGTCCACCCTACCTGACTGAACATTAAAAGATAGTCATGAGTCCCATCAATGTTTTGTCACTCCAGAGTTAAGCAGTCCATTCCAGACCCCTTTGTCAATCCTGTGGGAAAGCTTTGCCAATGTACCCCTTCAGAGTGTGAAATAGGGTATAAAACCCTAGCTTTGACCCCAGCCAATTGTAGTACATTGGACATAGTGGCACAGACTACTATTCCTCCACATTACCCTCAGATGTTGTCTGAGTCCCTCTGCTGTGACCCCTTCTTCAGGACTGGTAACTATCTCCCTTTCCATCCCTAATGTCTATCCAACCTTCCCCACCTCACTTTCTGAGAGTCTTTTATGGTTCTTAAGAGTGACTGATTTCTTGCATTTTTGTCAATTCAAATAAAATACTTTTTTTAACTTTAACTGACATCCTCTCTACAGTTAGTACTGGAATACATAGATGAAAAAATCCTGCCATTACCCTTCTCTCACAGACCTCCTTTGAGCTATGATTCCCCCAAATTCTAAGGAGATGCTGGCATTGCGAGTGAACCCCAAAGCCTCCACCTCCTAGGGTAACAACTTAATTGATTTACATCAGCCCCAATATACAACAGTGACATAATGTTTACTGGATATTGACTTAGTAGAACCATCCAATTCTAATTTTCATAGTCATTAACTCACTTAGAAACACGTAAGCCCCCAACAGCCAGAATCTGTAGTTTAGCCCAAGTAAAAATTATAGGAATCACTTATACTGATTATAACTTTTTAAAGCACATATTGTTTTTACATCCTTGCTTCTACATAATTTGGTATGAAAGTAAAACTGGAACTGGTGTCAAAGAATGTAGTATTATATGTTTGTATGAGTTGCTTGTATGTGTAAAATGATCAATGCAGGCTAGGTTTGTAAGTTGTACTAAAACTACAAATAAATTCTTTGGAAGGGTTTTGTTTGCAATCCAGATCTAGTTTGAGACATGTATTTTATACTCAGAAGCAAAAGAAGGGATACAGATTGTGAGCCCCGAAAGACAGCGTCTTTCCCGACAGCATGCAGTCATAGCTGGAAATCACATCTTTGCCATTTAAAAGGGTGTGGCTGAACAGGATGTTCTAAATCCTAATACCACCTGCTGAATTAATCACTCTGACAGACTATCTAGGAAACCAAAGAACCATCTGATTCTTCATGCAGACATGCCATTCTCAGATTTTTCCTCCCTCTAATACCAGTTCTGATAAAATGATGTTTTGTTGAAAGTAACTTGAATAAATTTGAAATTATATTATGTACAAGTTACATCTTTAGATTACATCCTTAGATTCTGATCTAAAAGAAGTCAGGTTAGATGTACAGAGCAAATACACAGAACAGCCTTCAATTTCTTTCTGTTACAGTGCAAAAGGAGTGAAATCGTAACCGCAAAGAAGATTGATGATATAAAATATACATCATTGCTCTTTCCATTTAATACTGCATTCCTCTTCTACTCATGCTCTTGACTGATTTTATAGCTCCAATACTTATTTATTTCCTTTTATTCTTTTGTGTTCCCACTTGTTTCCAATCGCAAGCTCATTCTTATCACATATTTCTTTGCCTCATTTAAACACTGCATTGTAGACATGGCCAAGCTGTTCCCACAACCACAGCCTCACACACAAACAAATGAATATAGACACGTTAACTGCACTGGCCAGCTTGGCAAAGAACCAAGCATTTTTTTTTTTAAAAAAAGGGGGGGAATATAGTTGATTTTTTTAAAACAAATCCATTTAGTGATACCCCACACTGCTACCAGTGAAGCCTAGTGGCTCCAATGTTACTGGGGCAGTAAATCTGTTCTGAATTTTAGTCCACAGTTTAAAGGGATTATTCCACAAACAGGCTCAACACCTTGGATAGCTCCTTTAAAGTTCAGACCAAAGCCTGATGCAGATTCATTGCCCCACTGGTATCAGAGTCACCAGCTCCCACTGGGTACACTCCCACTCTGCCATATATCCACACGCACCACAATTCTTTTGTTTCTATGTAAGTCAGGGTGGGAATCATGCAGCCCTCCAGATGTTGCTGGACTCTCTTTATTTGTTACGCTGGCAAGGGCTCCAGACAACATTTGGGAGGCCACAAGATTTCCACCCCTGCTTTGAGCACACTGATTGCAACTCTGGGGGACAGTGAAGATCTCCCTCCTTTTGCTTTTCTTGCAGCCACAGCACCACTGCTCTTGCTGCAACCCACTAAATGTTTTAAAGGGAAGGGGACTGAGGCCCGAGAAATCTGAAGACTGGGTGAAATAGGACTCCCCCCCCCCACTCCATTTCAGATTACAGTCCAAGTCAGAGCAGAATTCAGGGGATATGTCATGCTTGTGCCCTGTTTACATCCTTAAGAGTTACTGAAGCTTGTTTCTGGGCTTTACATTGAAAACTTCGCTTCTAATCTTTTTTTTTTTTTTAATCTATACTCATCTCCTGTTTTTTCCCAGCTCTGGCTGTTTTTTTTTTCCCTCTCTATTATTCTGCTTCTGCTACTTTTAAATTTGCTCCTTCCTTTGTTCTTAAAAAATTGTTTTCAGCCTTTTTGTCTTGTCAATTAATAATGTAAACTCATGATGTGTTTTTGTTTCCTTATATTTCTGTCCTGCTTGAACAACTGGCACTTTCTTTATGCAGTATCTGGCTTTCTATTCCTTAGATTCCTCCTTTGGTTTATTCCTATCATTTTGTTTTCCTCACATCATTCAGCTGAAACTGATCTCCCTCTTGTTTCGATTATCTTATCCTGGCTGTATATCTCAGATTCTACTTTTCTTTAGCTCTTCCATCTGTTTCTGTTACAAACCATCTCTGCAGTAAACAATTATTTCTTTCTTCTTTTTGAGCCTTAGATTTTCACGATCCTTGTCACCTTTTGTTCTTGTGCTCCCACTTTTCTTCTCTTGGTTTAATTCTACCAGTTGTTCATCTTCTTGTTTCCTTCCTTGGTTCTGTTGGTGTGCCACGTCTTTTGTTTTCTTCTTATTCCTTAATTTTATTTTAAATTCTTGACATTACAATCCCATTCTCATAAGGAAATCTGATTTTATTCAGCAGAGGTTTATTCCCTAATGAGGGCCCCTCGAGACTGCTCAATAGTTCCAATAAATGACAGGGCTTTCTCTTTCAGGATTTCACAGTTTGTAATGGTTGTTTCTGCTCCTATATCCAGTTGTGCCCTAAATATATCAAGTTTCTGGCTCTGCTTTGTTGCTGGGTGTAGCAGAGTTTAGTACAATCCATGATCTGCACATTTTTTTTCTTCCAGTTGAGAAGAAAATTTAAGTTTTGGTATGGCTGGTCTTCTTCCATCCCCCATCTCCTCTATGAACTCAACTCCTACCCCCATACTCTTCTCTTGTATTCATGTTTCCCGTCTCATACTTTTTAAAAAATATGTATACAGTCATTGTCATATTTTACTATAACTGTAAATGAAAGGGGGGGGGAGAAATATGAGCTGAGATTGAAGATGGAGCAAGCTTGTTTTCTGATGCACCAGAGACTAGAACACAGTGCAATGGATTCAAACTACAGGAAAAAAGATTCCATCTAAACATTCAGAAGACCCTTCTGACAGTAAGAGGTGTTTGACTGTGGAATACTGCTGTCTTAGAATATGGTGGAGTGGAGTATGGTGAAAGTTTTTAAACAGAGGCTAGACAGCTTTCTGTTGGCAGTCCTTTGATTGTGTTTTCCTGCATGGTAGGATGTTGGACTGGATGGCCCTTGTGGTCTCTTCCAACTCTATGATCCCATGTTCCTGCATCATAGACTATGATGGGTAACTTTACAATGATGGAGTTGTCTCGCTGACATGATACGTAACTATGGTAGTGAATTATGATGATCCTCAACAGAGCACCAGCAAAATTGCTCATTGAGACACATTGTGCATTGGACCACACTGTTGGCTCCACTTGTGCTATGGTCTCAATGGCATAACTACATCTTTTCTGTGCTGTAAATCAGTTTATGATAATATAACTTCTCAACAAGATGCCATCCAAACAGTGGAAAATGTAATGAGGGAGCCAACACCAATGTAAAACCTCCATGGCCCTTGAATCCTCAATCTGTAGTGTGAAGCTGGTTTCCCTCCATCCTGTCATCTACTCTGTGAACTCTTTGGGATCCAGTTTTGAGAGAAAGGTGAGGGATCAGTGTTGGCTGGCCTCCTGTTCATTATGACACTATTTGCTAGGCTTAAGACTTTGTAATGTTCACATTTACTTGCCACCACTGCAGAACTCCATCTCTCAGTGTGGTTCACTGTATTTTAAGGTAGATTTCAGAGGTGATATCAGCAGTTAAAGCACAGCTATGACATCATGGCTATATGTCTGCTTTAGGATCTCAGCTCCTGTGATTGATAGATTAATTCAGCACCTCCCTCTCCATCCTCCTTCCTCATGTCTTCCCTGTCTTGCACAATTAAAACAAATATTATAGTGCTGAAGTGTTATACCAAAGAGGAAACATTCAATCAGATAACCAGAACCATAATGAGGTAATGAAGTTTACATTGACAGTAGAGGAGAATGGATACACATATATGATATTTCCCTCAGCCTGTACTGGAAACTTCTGAAGTAGAAAAAAGACCATCATGCAGTTGATTTTAAAAGTTGCTGATAATACCAGAAATTCACAAGAAAAATAGTGGGACAGGAAGAACATCCTAGGGGTATGAGGAAAAAAAAAACCCTGCCAAATCCTGAGGCTTTTGATTAGTCTGGAAGAGCCCTGACTTTGCTTATTATTGTACCTTTAGCTTTACTTTGAAAGCATAGCTTGCTGTAGTGGTTTAATTGTTGCACTAAGACACTGGAAGACTGGGGTTCGAATCCCCATTTAACTATAGAAACCCACTAGGTGACCTTGGCCAAGTCACGCTCTTTCAGCCTCAGAGGAAGGCAATGGAACAAATCTTCCCAAGAAAACCTCATGATAGGCTCTCCTTAGGGTTGCTGTAAGTTGGAAACAACCTGAAGGCACACACCAACCTTTAACTTCTTTTGACTTCATTCATTACTCTCATCCTTTTAATAATTATCAAGATCATTTATGAATGATACATTTAAATACAGGTAATATAATTTACAAATGTAAACATTCCTAGGCTTTGGTTCTTCTTCAAGCCAACTCTTTCTGAACTATCTCATTTTGTGTAGACTGGATTATTGTTATGCTTTTGTATTTGGCTTTCTTGTTCAATTTCCTCAGTCGCTTGCCCCAGTCCTAATTTCTGCACTTTGCTTGGCAGTTTGGTTTGGTTTTGAGGTCCTAATTTTAACTATATTTTCTTCTTTCTGCTCTATATTGGCTTCAGTTTCCCTGTACAATTCAGTTCAGACATCTTTTGCTAGCTTAAAAGCATTTTCATGTTCTGCTTTCTTCTTTTCTTCATGCTTTCTTAATCTCATTTTATTACGTCTCATCTTTTACATTCCACTGGCACTTTGCAGTTTCAAGCTCAAAGTCTCATCGCTTACATTTCAAACATTCCCTTCCCACTTCCCATGTTATTTCTCATCTAAGGAAAGCTCTGGGGTGGCTTTGTGGAATCACCATAATGAGACGAAACTGCTCAATCTGCTTCCTCCTGAGTTCTTTCTCATTATTTATTCCCACCTCCACCCCACAGTTATCTGTAAGCCTGCGGAAGGGATGTTTCTGCCATCACTTCATTCTGAACTGTTTTATGCAGTTTAACCATCCACCCATTCTGTCTTTTGCTTTAACATCTTGACTGATGCAAAATTCTAGACAACCAAAACATTTAGCAAGTATTTTGTGACTTTTCAGTTGGTCTTACAAAAGGTATTATTGTCATGTAGATTTTGAAATTTTTATTACTAGCAATCATCCTTATAATTATTATTTTTATCAGACTTCTAGAGTATTTCTTAACTCAAATTTTGTATATTTTGCATAGTAAAAAGCATCAGTTGCATATATGCCTAAATGATGTTAATCAGTAATTCTTGCAGTTAAGAAATCCAAATCCTGAAACTGGAATGAATTATGCCAATTAGGAAATCTATTTGAATTTTAGAAATTATTTTCAAGAATGTGCCCATGTGTCTTTCAGAGTCTGATCTAGAAAGAAAATAATGAGACACTTACAGCAAATAATAATTGAAAAATCCCAAGAGTCCTTTATCCTTGTTTGATTGGCAAGAATAAGAGCCTGAATATTATTAAGAAAATCATCAGCATATTAAGAAGTGTAAAATCTTGTACTATAGTCTCCCTCATAGGTTAAAAATGTAACTGAAAATGGAAACATTGCTGTAGCTCTATACAACTATGTTCTTAGCAATGACTACACAAAGTTTAAAAAAAAAACAAACCAGAAAATTCAAACTATGGAGACTAGACTAGATTAATTTTATTTATTAAATTCATATCCTGCCTTTCCCCCAAATAAGATGCTCAAGATGGCTTTAAAAACATGTTCAAAATGGCCAGAACCGCTATATAATTTTACAGTGCATAGTGTAAAAAACCTATTTAAGCAGACCAGAATTTAATTGTTAGTTTCAACTAGAGCAGGCCTATTGAACCAGTGGAACTTCCATAAGTGTTGACTTGACTTATCAATCAGTCTGTGTTTGGGATTTAAAAAATTAATTTAGGTCTGGGCTATACGGCAAACTTGAATCAATTTTGTATCACTTTGCTTGTGGCTTCTTCCAAATAATTTTGTGATTTTGGTCCAGTACTATGTATTCTGTCAGTCATCTCCAGCAGTCTTCTTGCAACACCACAGTTCCAAGGATTTCCCAGAAAGAGGGCTTATCACCCAGAAAACTGTAGTGCTTAACCAGGCTTCCAGTCCCAATGTGATAGATGACAGCTCTGAGGTAGATGAGCAATTGATTGTGCTAGAAATAGACCCAGTGATAGACCAAGCTATCTTGGAAACACCCCCCATCAACTGAAAGACAAGCTGAGACTGAGTTGCTGCAACCAGTGCCAGTGGCAGAGGGGACCAGCAGTGATTTAGAGGAATTAGATTCACCTTTGCCCCCCAGCGTCCAATCACAGAGGAGACAGAAATGAGCAGCTCAGAGGGAAGCCGTTTGGGCAAGATTGAGTAAACAGAACAATGATCAGTAACACAGCATATAAGTCGGTTGGCTTGGCTTGCTGTTTGCTTGTAGCAAATTGCTGCTCAGGCCCATGACCCTTGTATTTTGGCTCTCTGGACCCTTATGAAATGACCTTTGGTGTCCTGGACCTTTTGGATCTCACCTTGATTTGGGCTGGGCTCAGTGTTTCTCCTTGATTGTTTGCATTTGGACTTCCTCCATTGTCTCCTCCTCTTGGGCAAGTGCTATCGCCTTCCTTCTCTTGCTGGCAGAAAGGCACAGGCAGGGAGTTGAACTCTGACACCCAGTGATGTAGTTTAGTGGGAGCAGGGAAGGGGTGAAAGCTTGCAGGGATGGGGCAATGGCGCACAGGGAGGGGTGATGGCACACGGGGGAGGGGCAACGGCACATACGGGGCAGACAAGGAGCAGAGGTGCCCCCAAAAAAGTGCCGCTCAGGGTGCACTGCCCCATTACCACCACCCCGTCCCTATGCCACTGGCCAGTCCAGGATTCCACTGGATGCAGCCATGGCAGTCAATGTGGAATCATACAGCTATAGCTGTGTAGTGTGAAAGGACTCCTGGTTTAGATGTACAGTAAAGCTCTGCTGACAAATTCCCCTACATACAGGTATTTTGCTTATACCTAAAACAGTTCCATTACTATTTTGGTCAAAATCTGTCAATGTATGCAACATTCTATTAAAACGGCAAGGTCTCCAAGTTGTTGGAAGATTTAGTTGTGTTTTGTTGTTGTGCACCTTCAATTTTTTTCCAACTTATGGCAACCCTAAGACAAGCCTACCACAAGGTTTTTTCAGTAAAATTTGTTCAGTCTTCCTCCAAGGCTGAGAGAGTGTGACTTGCCCAGTGGGTTTCTGTGGACAAGGGAGGATTTGAATCCTGGTCTCCAGGGGAGCCCAGTGCTCAAAGCGCTACATCAACTTGGCTTGGAAATATCTGGTAAAAAAACTTCTTTCTAAAAAGTCTTTAGATTCTTTTTCTTCCTTCTCCCTCCCTCCCCTTGCTGTTTTTGCTTTTACTAATTTTTTTTAGGCTGAGTCACAGATTGTAGACAGTGAGCAAATTAAGTGCAGGGGTAATTATTTCTTTAGAAACATATCCCACCCTTTTAGAAAAGCTTACGTTTTATTCCGGTCTGACCAGAAGAAAAGCACTGTCCAAGACATGCCCAACACACTTCATCTGACAAAGGGTGAGGCCGAGAGACAGAGCTATTTACTGTTTGCCTGAAGGGACACTTTTCATGGTTCTGAATGAAATTATAAAATGCTTAAGTAAAAGGCTGCACTTTGATGGTGAAACAACTTTCACACAAACCACTGTTTTGAAATTAACTTTGGAATCCTGGCTTATCCTGAAGCCATCAGGTACAATTCCCATTTGACATGGATCAGAAAGCTATGGTTAAGTACAGCTTTCTTTCTTTGCTTGCTTGGAGAAACACATTAATTAACAGCAAGGGAGTAGTATAAAAGTCAGAACTGACCCAAGACGTTTTGTTGCTTGAAACAAAGGATAATATGGCATCCTCCTCTTCAACGTACAGGGACTATTGTTTGTACTATCTATTATTTTATTATTGGCAATTGGCAATGGGAGAACTTCTTTTGTTAGCAATGGGAGAACTCCGTTATTGTTGTTACCTACCACCAAGTCAACTTTGACTTAAGGTGACTGTCTGAATGAGAAACCTCTAAGTCACTCTGTCATCAACAGCCCTGCTCAGGTCCTGCAAATTCAGGACCATGGATTTCTTGATTGAGTCCATGCGGTCTTCCTTTTTTCCTACTGCCTCGTACCTTGCCAAGCACTGTTGTCTTTTCTACTGAATCATGTCTTCTCATGATATTTCCAGACAGTTGCATTTCAGTTGTTTGGCTTCTAGGGAGAATTCAGATTTGATTTGCTCTAGGACCTATTCATTTGTCTTTTTTGGAAGTCCAGGGTATCCACGGAATTCTTCTCCACTAGATTTCAAATAAGTTGATTCCCTTCCTATCAGCTTTCTTCACTGTCCAGCATTCACAGCCATATACAGAAACCAGAAATACAATGGCATGGACAATCTTGACTTTGGTAGTCAATGACACATCTTTACACTTCAGGGACTTTTCTAGTTCCTTCTTAGCTGCCCTTCCAAGTCCTAATCTTCTTCTGATTTCTTGACTGTGGTCACCATTTTGATAAATGATTGAGCCAAAGTGTAGGAAATTTTTGACTACCTCCATGCCTTCCTTGTCTACTTTAAAGTTATGTAAACTGCCTGTGGTCATTATTTTGTGTTCTTAATGTTCAACTGTAAACCTGCCTTTGCACTTCCTTCCTTGCCTCTCATCAGTAGTTGTTCCAAGGCTTTGTTATTTACTGTTAATAGTATGGTGTCATCTGCATATCTTAAACTGCTGATGTTCCTTTCTCCATTTTGCACACCTCCCTCCTCAGAGTCTAATCCAGCTTTGTATATTCAGCATGCAAATTAAAGAGATAGGATGATAAAGTGCAATCTTTTCTGAACCTCTTGCCAACTGGAAACCATTCTTTCTCCATATTCTGTCCTAATGTGGATTCTTGTCCTGAGTACAGGTTACTGATTAGGATAATCCTATGTTATAGTATACACATTTCTTTAGGAGTGATCCATAGTTTTTCATAATCTACATAATCAAAGGTTTTGATATAATCTATAAAGCACAGACAGCTTTACTTCTGAAATTCTTTGGATAAATTCCATTACCCAACACATGTTTGCCATATGATCCCTCATGCCTCTGCCTCTTTTAAATTCAGCTTGTATATCTGACTTTTCTCACTACATATATGGTAAAAGTCTTTGTTGTAGAATTTTGAGTATCACTTTGCTTCTGCAGGAGAGTTCAGTAGTTATTCCTTGAATGAATCTGTTACCCTTTCATTTCTTTCATATACTTCTTCAGTGTATAGTTTCCATCAACTTTTTATCTCTATATAATTATGTAATGTGTTCCCCTGCTGTTTGTAGAGCATTCCCACTCTTGTTTTAAATTTCCCTTTGAATTCTTTGATCTTGGCATTGATCATTACACTAGTTCTCTTTGTTCCTGCATACAAATCTTTGAAGAGTTATATTTAGGGTTCTGACCCCATTTATGTCACCTTTTATTTTGCCTTCCTATCTGTCCTTAACTGCCTAAAGAGTTTCATCTGTCATCCATGGGGCTTTTCTATCTATTCAGCTGAAGGTATTGTCTTTTTTACATTCTTTGATCCTAGTGTCCTTGGCTTCAGTCCAAAGTTCTCCTGATCCCAGACAGGCTTAATAGTGCAATTCTATTTTATTTATTTTTTTTACATTATCTTTAAATTCTAAAGGGATGTTCCTCAGGTTGTCTTTTGGCACAATGGTTGATTTAGTGTTCTTCTTTAGCTTTACTCTAATTTTTGATATTAACAGTTCATGGTCTGTCCCACAATCTGCTCCTGGTCTGATTTTTGCAGAGATAATTGGACTTCTTCCAATTATGTAGTTTATCTGATTTCTATATTGGCCATGAGGTGATGTATACATGGACTGTAATGCATGTATACAGTCACCTCTTCTGCTTCATTTCTTGATCCTAAGTCAAATTCTCCTACAATGTTTGGTTCTGCTCTATTTTTGCATTCCAATCACTTATGATTACCAACATGTCTTTAAAAAAAAACGCAAATAACATTAGCTGTTAGATGATGCTTATCAGAAGAAGAAAGGGAAAACTTTTTTTAAAAGGTATGGAGAAAATCACTTCTCTGAAGCTGGTATTTGTTTTGGAAAGCAATTCCTCCTTGAAGGCAATTAAGGATTTTCTCAAAAGCAAACATTCTCACAGTACTTTCAATTAATGTCATGTCTTGGTAGGTCTCTCATCAGCTCCCTGATTAAAGTACACATCCAGCTTCAGATTTTGGTGAATCTTTGGGGAAGATACTTTCAATGGGCTCACCTTTTTCTCTGTAGCATTGCCACTCCCTGTTTCCTTGCTGCCTTCTCATGAGCCCACACCATACCTGGTCCAGATTGATAGAAATTGTTGCTCATTTTCTTCTCTTCTTTCACTGTTTATTCACTTGGTGTGGCGAACCAGCAGTTTGAAGCCATTCTGTTATGGCAGTGCTGTCTGGTGGTCAATGCTATTGAGGATTATTCAGAGGCAACAGTTAGTTATTACTGTTTCTTCCTTCTAGCTATTGTTTGGTTGGGTTTTCTCAATATAAGAGTTTTCTCAATGTAAGAGTAAAGCAGTTATTATTGATGTCCTGCTAAATTCCCTAAGGCTAACTAACTGTTTTTAGTGAAATTATAGTAAGAGAAGTAGGAGTGGAGAAAGATAACATAAGCTTGGTCTTTTGAGCATTCATAGTTTTACAAACACTTTAATGAAATAAGGTAGAGTGCTGACAGTTACTTGGGAGACATTACCTCATTACGAATGGATCAGGCCGTAATGTGTTTCCGCTTGCTAAATTATGATGTGTATCATGCACATCTGTTGAAGAGTCTTGTTGTTGGGCAGTCAATACAATTTTACCATGACATAATTGGCACGGAGAGACACAGTAATTTCCCAGCTCCCAAGCCTTATAGTTTAAATAGTGAATGCACTGTGAAGGACAGGGGATTGGACTTTGTCCTATGGGACTCAAAGTTCAATACTTTGTCCAGCACGATACTCACATCTAACACAAGGCTGCCCTGTGTTTTATTTTGGCACCTGAAGTGGAACTTTTAAGCAGTTCCTCTCTGTAGTAAAAAATAGTTAGGGCTATGTCCACTGAGTACAGAATTTTTCGATGATTGACTTATTACCAAAACCTGAATATAGGTGGCAGTATAAATATTAAAAAATATATATGAGAAAAATTACAATGTAATGGACAGAAGCTGCTACAAGTTGCTAGAAAAAGAAGCCATCTTTAATGTTTTCTTTTTCACCCCTTATTTCAGAACCAAAAATATTGAGCAAATGTGCAGATGAATGCAGACAACATTGATTAAAATAGTTAAAACAGGCCTTTACTGATACAATGATGATGATGATGATGATGATGACCTAAGCAGCAATAGTTTCCCACCATTTCATGGCAGGCAGGATCTGCCACCTGAGGCAGCCACCTCACATTGCCTGATGGTAAGACCAGTCATGTCGCACATCAAACAATAGAAGCTCTGATCCCTTTCTTTGTCTCCGCCTGTGGAATGACACCAGTAATGGCCTGTCTTGAAACCAGCTGTTATACTCACAAGCTAAAAGAGAGTCTGTTATTTTAGTCCTATTTTGTTAGCCTTCAGTGAAATAAGAACAAGCTAAAGCGGCCATGAACAGAATTTTTACTAATTAACCACAGTATGACTAGGCTCCTGTTCAGCAATTACAGTGTCGTAAGTCTGACTTATGGCATCATAACCACAACATTGTAATTATTTCAGTTCCCATTTATGGTCATTACACAACTGCAACAACCAATAGTGCCCCCAAAATCATAGTACTGAAGCCTTGCAGCCCTTCATAGCACAGCCGTTTCTGAGGTGCCAGATAGTGGGGCAGTGAATAGTGACTTGTCGAGCCCTCTTGAATTTGCAGGGTGCACCAAGATAGGTAGCCGCAACAGCATCCTGACAGGATCCTGTGGCGGTCCCTTGAGCTGCAGGTCCCAATGTGCCCTGTGATCAGGAGAGGGCTGGGCACATAATTACTCATTGCTCTGCTCTCCAGCATCTCAGAGTCAGCTGTATGTGTGTAGGAGAGACTATGATGCTTCTATTGTAGGATTTTAGAGAGTAGCATTGGGGGACCTCATAACTAAATTTCTGTAACTACTTCTCCCAATGCAGGATCTCAGTCTATATTAATCTCTTTTCTACATATAAAGTTATTTCTCTATTAGCAAACACTGGCCAGAATCCTATATGCCTTTACATATGACTAAGCACTGTAGTTATGGTGCTACACAGTGAATTCTGGCTTGACCGCAACCCCATCCCCACTTACTGGGCAACAAATGCAGAAATCGGCAAGACTCCACTCTGCTTTCCTTTGGGAAGCAGCTGGCTGCCATACTCACCTCCCTTCTGTGAATGATTCCCATTGCTGTGTAATCTGCTCTCTCAAAGGGCTGTAGAAATGGCAGCCAGCTACTTCCCAAAGAACTGAGGAACAGACCTCTGTCAATCACAGCAGCTGCTTCCTGGCAAATGGAGACTGAGGGAGTTTCCTGGTCCTTAAACCAGGGGCCACACAGGTGTCATGAATACATAACAACCTCAAATGCATAACTGCAGATTATTATGCATTTATAATTGCCACACAGGATTCTGGCCAAAGAAACTGGTGGCCATTTACCTTTCTGCCAGGTCACACTCCCCAAACCTTCTTTGCCTCAACCTGAGTTGTAGTATTATTAGATTGGATCATTTTCTTTCCTGAATGGGACATGATTGCCTATAGAATTAAAGATAGGAGAAGTAAGATTCCAGTGAGCCCATAGGCATATGTGAAGTTGCTGAGAAGGAACTTGGCAAGTGATTCTATACTCTGCTCTCACTATCTAATGGAGTTACAGGGCCAAGTTTTATGGTAAAACATAAACATCTGCTTAAGGCTGAATCTACGCAGGATAAACAATGAATTATTATCTTCATCTCAGTTCTGTCAGAATGGACAATGTTCTTCTCAATCCAATGTGGAGACACTTCCTTTTTGACACGTGAGGATTTTAAGGCATTAAAAAAAAGTTTCAGGTTTATTCTAATATTTTTGCAAAAAACCAATTTTTTAAAATGCGTGTTTTGACCCCTATATTGGAATCAGAGTGAAACTGGAAGTATGGATGGGAAGAGGACTGGGGCCAATAGATGGGCAGATATCTAGGGTTCCCAATTATCCCACAGAAAGGTCATGCCCCTGTTTGACTCTACATCCAGAACAAGAAGTGTTGACACGGTGTGTGTGTGTGTGCGTGCGCGCATGTTTATATGTGAATCTTTGTATACATAATGTTGCCCAGGTCAACATTTCAATTACTTCTGGTCAAACAGCTTCAATTTCCAGCAGCTCATACTCCATTATATCATTTTGGAGTAAGCAGAACCCAACAGGAACAACTCCTGTGTGGTCTCTTATTTCCATCCTGAAAATAAGAGAGTGAGTGTGTTCCTAGGGGATGGGGACAATTGAATCTCCTTGATTAAATTTTTAATAATGAGCCAGCAAATTGGGAGTGGACACGTGTAAGGGCTGTAGTAACTACTCAGGTATGTTTTCAACAATTAATCTAGTGGGAGTGCAGGTGAGCAGTCAGAACAGTAGGAAAACAAACATGTGTGGTAGTGTAAAGCTCCCCTTTGGGGGTCCCCAATATCAGTATGGTTTGGATGGGCACCATACCTAATTGGCATCATATGTAATTGGCAACACATTTTATTGGCTCTGATATCAAATTCAAGCCTGAAAGGTGACAGAGAGGTCAAACCGAGTGAGGGAAAGAATTTGATCGTAAATGTGAGAAGCATAGGTCAGCTCCAAAATTCCTCCAGGTAAGACTGAGTCATTTGTCAGGCAAATACACACCATTCCTGTGGATAATAGGCTTAAACAGAAGCTGGAATTTTCCAGGGAATCCAACTGTGAGGAGCCCACCAGGACACTGATTGACAGATATCCATCCCTTGTACACCTGGATTCTTTCGTCTGTCCTCACAGCACCCACAATAGACAGCTATTACAACACCCATCATGTCTTTGTCAATCAAAGCACTAAACCCATCAACAGGCAAAAGACCCATTGTCCACAACAGGTTCCCTTTGTCTTGCATCTGGAACCCTCACATCCACAAAACATTTTCAAGGTGTAAATACCTCTGATTTGAGGAGGCCCAGTGCAGTCTCTTGAAGATCTACCCGTCACTCTGTCCATCTGGCTTGTGAATGAGAACTGCCCTTAGGTCCTACCTAAGCCAAAATACATTTCTACTCTTCACTACTCTTCTGGACTGGTAATTATAAATCCCCCCAAATCCCTCAGCCTCTCTATAATTTTTCCTCTCTTTCTCTTTCAGATAGCTCTTGTGTGAATGTGTGATTGTGTGTATCTTGTGTGCATGCATGGGTGAATTCCCCTCAATCAAATCATTTTATTAGACAATTGTGCTTGGTTTTTGGCTTGGCCTGACCCGTAAAATTTCGGTTTAAAGATCTCGCTAAGTTACCCTGCCTCTCGTAGTGCTACAGCTTGTGCTCAGGCTAATTCCCATTCCCCATTATTTGGAGCACATTGAGGTGTCCCCCAAGGGACCCCAGAAATCAGGGTAACAGTAGGACCCCCCCTTTCCAAAAAAGCACACTCCAGCCACTACAGTTGGAACTGTGTGTAGGCATGGCAGGAAAACAAGCAACATCTGTATCTTTTTATTCAAATAAGCACATGCATGGCAGCCAAAAAAAACCCACCAAAAACTCCCACAACCACCATGGTCATGTGTGTGAATGTAATCCAGTACAGCAAACTCATGACCACAATAGATACCAGTATTGCTGCATGATGGGGGTCCTGGCTTTCTAAACTGAATTCAGTTTGTATTAAAATGGTTGTGTGTGACAGTAAAAGAGTCAGATCAAGGCAGGAGCACACCACAGCAGAACTGGGATAGATTCTTCATGTAGATATTCATGGTCTATCGTACATGCAAGGTCTCTAATATTTTTGTTGTTGTTGCTTGTGCCAAAATTGCTTTTTATCCACAGCATACGCATATATTTTTTGTAATGGTCCATTCAGTAATCATTTCAAGACTATATGTATACAGAGGAAAAAAATCATTTCTCCTCTTGCTCATTTATTTACATTTCTAATGGTCCATGCATATGGATATTCAAATGCATGCAAAATAATTCATTTTCTGTGAACCTCTGCGAAAATACCTGACAGAGTAAAAAGAAAACATAAAAATTATGCAACTTTTAAAAATTATCCAGACATCCGCATGACAAATACCATTTACGCCTTTTTAAAAGCACAGTCAAATTTTGTGGTACATCTTTTTCAGCCCTACTCAATGAGTTAGATAGCTTAGCCAAACACTTCTACTTAGTTCCAAAATGTCTCACTGGGGAATTTGTACTTGACGCTTCTCTAACCAACTAAAGTCATAATGAGATACTTGTTCGGACTGGAGGAGTACAAACAAGTTGGGAGAAAAACACAGGCATTAACCCCTTTGACGGCAACTGGTAATAGAAGTTAGCATTTCCTTTTGCTATCCAACAGAACCAAATGAAGGTAAATTGTTTTTGGAAGTCTCGACTGGTTTATTTACACACTTTCAAAACAGAATCAGTATGTCCATACAACAGGCATTCACACTGATCCTTACCCTGTACACAGGACTATTTTGGACCACTACATCTTTCATACTCTTATCTTGGCTGAAATCCTGTTGGCATTTTATCATCTGAGTTTGCTGGTAGAGGGAATGATATGAAAAACCCATGATTATACAGTGGTCTGCATAAGTAAACCATTGGTATCTAACATGTATTCTTTCAGTAACTGAATAAATGACTGGATTGTTCACCATAATTTGTGTGGTTAAAATTTTCACCGGCCACGGGCTTGAGATGCTGTTGTTTTATTGGAGACCCACTTCACTTTGCAGCAACCCTGCCCTTTTTAATGTTGCCCTGAGTTCTGAGCTCTAAAAGTTGCATCTTTGGCTATTTCTGGGTTGGTCAGCCACTCTCAGCATTTGCACATCACGGACGTTCTTTCTGTGATTACTTGCCAGTGCAATTCTGAGATATTAGTAAAAATAATTATTATCTTTGGAATTAAACTCTCCTGCCACTTCATAAATTTAGACAGTAATTATTATTTTAATGTGTTGCACTTCTAGTCTAATGGACAGATGAATTGAAAAGGATGACAACAAGCAATCAGGCATGCTGTGACAATGTAATGTAGCCCCTAAAGAAAATATTATTCTTTCGGTCCACTGTGAAAATATTACGCCAATTTAAAACCAGTTGTGCAATTTCTTGAAGCAAATGGAGCCATCACTGAAGCTAGTGGAGTTCAATTTGAGCTAATGTTTTCATCACTATGTTATCCTTCTTGACTCTAAGCCAGTGTAATTATTCTATAATTATACCTTACTTCCCTTTCCAGATTGGATACTAATATGTCACCCACCACCTCCTCAATCTCCATGCCTAACTTTTGGAATTTAGCGCCAGAAGAGAGGAAATAGCATACTTTGGGTCCCATCCAAGAGAGCATGCAGAAAGCAGCGGAGGGCCAAAGTTGAAGCCAAACAGCTAAAGGTCAGACATGGAGGGTTTTTCTTTTTACTGCAAATATCATTTACGGTAAGCGATTGTTAATTTTTAGAGGCACACTGGGAAGGGTCTACTCATTATTGGGATAGCAGCAATGTGTAGAGAGAATTTGACACTACCCTTCCATGGTGTATTCCTGAGAAAAGTTACTATTTGCATACAGAGGAAGCCCCTTGTTACCCTGTGAACTGGGGGTCCCAGGAGGGACACCAAAATGTGCTCCACTGAAGTTAGGGAAAATTAGCTCAGAGCACTACTTAACATTACGAGAGGCAGGGTAACGTAGCAAGATCTTGAACCCTATGTCTACAGGGTCGGGTCGAGTCAAGGAGAACACAGAAGTTGAAATAATAAATGATGTTTATTAAATACAAGCAAAACAGTGTATGCGACACACTCATACAAGATAACTAAAGGAAATAAAGGTTGGAGTGATATACACAAAACAGTGTATGCGACACACTCATACAAGATAACTAAAGGAAATAAAGGTTGGAGTGATATACAGGGATTTTTAGAGGGATTGCTGGTTTGGGTGATACTTCACCTATCCTGAAGCCCAGAAAAATAGAGAGCGAAGTTGGGGTGCGATGTAGCTCAGCACGTGGAGCTGAGGAGAGGCTCGCCAAGCAAAGCGACAGCAAGGCGGGATGAAACTCGGGAGCATTCCAAGGAAGGTCTCGGAGTCAAGGGTTTTTGTAAAGAGAATTGTGACTGCAGACTATGCCGTACTTGGGGGAAAACAATAGATTTGGAGTTGGAGACAAAAGCCTCTGAAAGGTCAGAATCTGAATGATTGAGTTATCGTAGCGATTCTCAATAGAGTAGCCAGGATGCAAACGCAGAGTACTTGGGTATTGTATAGCTTACCCATCAAACTGCCATCGCGGGGCAGAGGCTCTTTTGTAAGTGGCGTGCATACTTAATTAGAGTACTTGCCTGGAGGTCTCCTAAAGCAGTGAGTCAGCTATTTCTGGCCTGTCTGTTGAATATTACGGCAATTTACGGCCAAGCTTGTTTACGTGCTTGTCCGGTGGCCTCGCAAGCACGTGGAAAGAAATAGAGAAATGAAGCTGGATTATGATATCAAGAGGATATCTTTAATATCCCCAAAGCTCGGACTAGCCAGGGCAGTAACACCCCTCATTAGCAGCAGTAGGAATTTCTTTGCCATGCAAATAGCACCATTAGAAAAGGGATATTCTTCAGGATCCGAAGACATACACCTCCTTTAAAATCTGAAATCTTATAGAGGTTCCAGATCACAATCTCCTGGGCATTGCTTCTCCAGGCCTCCAGATTGGAGGACAATTGTCGGGGTGAATGGACACTAGAGAAACACTGATGTTTGTGTTCTACGTTAAAACCTGGGCATCCATCTCCATCTGTTCCCAGTTTGTGCTAGGGATCTCTGGCTCAGCACAAAGGCTTTTTCAGGTGTGTTGTTTTCATGTAACTTTGCTGTACAAAAAGCCAGAGATGAAGGCAGGAGTTCAGCGAGAGAGATGGTAGATACACGCACTTCATCCCATTTTGCCATTTAAAACAAGGCAGGGAACGAATGGCCAGCACTGTGGCTCATGAGCCTTCTTGCAGTATAAGCCTTAGCAGGATTGGCAGGAGTCATGGGAAAAATAGTACCCAAGAGTGGGCAGCGACCCTTCCACAAGCACTAGCAGCAATATGAGGCCTGGAAAAACTCCCCACATGTCACAAGTGCTATAGATAAGACCACGTCATATGCAAACCTCAGTGAGAACAGCAGAAAACTGCTGCAGCTATTGGGCACTTTTTCCCCCCGTCCAGACATTTTTAAAAAATGCTGCCCCCAGTCTGGGTTACCATATTATCTGGTTTTACCCAGATTCCACAGTGTTTACCAAGATTGCATCTGGACTGGGTTTTCCACAATCGGCATTTCCAGCCTGGCAGCCAATCCTTCTTTATTCTGCTTTTTGTGCAATCTCTAGGATTTCACCGTTGCAGAAAGGACAGTGAGGTAGACTCTTGGCTACCTGGACAGCGAATGTGATTCCCACAGGATGTCTTCACGTTGTGATTGTCCACCCAGCTAGGTTGCACCCCAAAACAGGTTGGTATAAGGGAGAATGGCTACCCAATTCTAGCACAGTGGATGCAGGGGGGCACAAGGGATTAAAACCTCCATTGAAAGGGAAGGGAGATTAGCCATTTGAACTCTTTTCCTGCCTCCACTCTGGTTCCGATTCAGGCAGCTCAGCTTTAGTTGTCATGGCGACAGCCTCTTCCTGTCTAAAGGTTTTGCTACTGAATGCCTGATCTGTGAATAAGATCGCCAGGCTGATCCAGGGTGAATAGGCCAAACTGTCACCTACTACAGAGAAGAGATGCATGGATAAAACAGGAGAGGTTGATTCTTGCTCAGTCTGCAGCTTTCTTAATACTGCAACCATGGCCACCTAAATGGGAGATGGGAAGCTGGAGCTGGAGTTACACTGATGGGTCGGTCTCTCTGTGTAAGTGCCCTTTAAAGCAATCTCTTCATTTTGAGTTTTTATGTCTTGTAATTAAACTCCAATTAAGTGAACCTCCCCTTTCCCAATACTTGCTTGGGCTAAAAAACAGGTGAGGAAAATCATAGTCCAACAGTGATAGAGGGTTCAGACCTATAATAACCCATAAGAAGCCCTTTGTTTGAGTAACCTAACTCATTATGACTAGCACTAAAGTGCTCATAGTGTTGCCACTTACAACATTTTAGTTGAAAAATCATCAGCATTTGAATATAAAATAAGTGACATTAGATTTAGAGCCTTGTTGTAATCATTTTCACTCGAGACAAATTCAAGGAAAGAGTCACTGTCTGAGTGGATCTTGCTTAGCCACTCGAATATGCATGTAACATCCTGTTATTTTGTTTTGTTTATTTTAACTTGTTCTGTTCCAAAGACCTGGCTCTTTTAAAAAGAGGCTAAATTTTATGAAGAAAATGAACTAAATCCCCATCAATAATGCGTGTTTAAGTGAGATCAACAAGAACTGACTGTAAGGTCGGTGGGACTAAAACAGCCCATATAGTAAGATCTTGAAGTGGTGCAGGGACAGAATAAATCTCTGACCCAAAGTAGACATGACGTTATTCCCATCAATAGCCCTTGCATGGATGATTCCCCCGCTACAGTAAATAGCTGGCACAAGGCGTTGGAGATGAGGACTGTGGCTCACAGGAGGGTTTTTTAAAAAAAATTTCCACCTCCAAAATCCAAGTTGAAACAATTCCTTCTCCTTTGCTTGCCTCCTAGTCACAATGGGTAGCAACAAAGCTTTCTTTCCATTGTGGGAAAGTATGGACAAAGAATTTAAAGCTGCTCTCCCTCCTTGAGCCAGTCTTCATCCCTTCCTACATGCCAACAATTAAGTCTTAATAATTCCAAACAGAACTTGAGAAATTTACCTTTTTGACTGCAGTTCTCAGAGTCTATCAGGCAGCATGATCAAGAGCCATACTGGCTGGAGAGATCTTCTGTACACCTTTAATGGTTGTGTAGAAAAGAGAGTGTCAGCAGGTGCTGTTTTTCATGCAAACAAGTAATAAGCAACACCTTCTGAAATTCGCTCTGCACAAGCATTAAAGGTACAGGAACCTTCTAGGAGTTGTAGTCTTAACTGAGGGTTGTAGTCCAAAACCTTCCCAAGTTCTGTGAATAATACTGCGCCTGGTTTGACCCTCAAGCTTCAACTAAGTTTCTGAGAAGGTAGTTCCTCCTGGGAAAAGCAGGACGAGTCTCTTGCAGCTATTGTTGGTGCGGATCTTGTCTCTGTAGGTCTCCATCTCCAGCCATTTGTTGCATTACTGCCGCTTCCTTCTGAAGCCCTAAGTGGTACCAGAACCACTATGCACTCCGGTTCATTCAGCAGTTGAGTTCTGTTCCATGTACTTTTGCCCACTGTAACCTATATATACCTTAAAACTCTATGGCTGAAACATGCACCCATTTTTTATTCCTTTGTTTAAGAACTGTTATCTCATAGGTTTAACTAAAAGATAATCTCTAGATTGATTCATAAGAAACAGATACATGCAATGAGCTTGACATGCCACAGGATGTCACCCTCAAGTTAGCTAACCTCTTCACTGGTTCTTTCCATGAAATATTAAACTCAGGCCTTTTAGAAGCTGCAAATGGAGAGTTTCAGTAACTATCTGCTTACTTTTTAGGCTGAATCCAACTCAAAAGAAATTCAAATGGAGTTCTGCGGGATTATTCACTGAATAAGACCACAGCATAAACAAGACAAATAACCAATAAATATGAAATTTATAATAATTCTGAAAAATAGAAAATGAAAACATAGAGAGTTAAGTAGTATGTCATACATACAAAATGAAAAATAGCATGTTATCCAAATAACATTAATCATAACTAGAAGCCACTAATAACCTACTTCCTTCATGAAGTCATCTTTTTAAAGCCATTTAAGTTGACAACATGTGATAGTGAATTGGACAGGCCAATTATGTATGATGTGAAGACTTTCCTTTTATGTGTCTCGAATCTTCCTGCAGCCATGTATGACTCTAGATTATACTATGATGAAATCTTTTATCATCCCTACCTTCAGGGGTATAGCCTGGGAGGATAGGGGTTTTTTTGTCCCTCTAAATAAGAATTTCACCTCTAATGGAATTTTCCTTCAGTCTCCAAATTTCTAGCACTGCAGAGGGTGAGATGCCCAAAATTGTTCACACCTGGAACTCCTACCTCTGCCACAAGATTGTCCCTTGGTCACTTTGACTACCCTCCTTCTTTGGAGACCTGAATTGTATTTCTAAATGTTTAACTGAAGTTTTAAGTCACTGTAATGCTAGAAATTTGGAAAAGCAAGGAAAGTTTGATTTCAGGGTTGAATTCTTTTCTCAAGATCAAGGATCCTCATTTTAACCCCCCTCCCCTCACCGTGCATTAGCTATATCCCTACATTTTAACAATCTTCTTTTCCAGCAACTATCTTGGTAAGACAATATTGTTCTTAGGTCCAAATCCAGCACTGTCATGAGAAGTTATATTTTATACCATTCATAGCCACTCATTTACCTCTGAGCAGTAATGTAGACTTGAGTCGATAGACTTGGACTCAATTTGGACTTAAGTTGCTTCAGTGATTTGACTCAGACTCGACTCAGCCATAAATGATGCACTGACTCAACCCTACTCGAGACTTGTATATTTTTAATGACTGACTTGCTTTCCTTGGTTCAGTAACATTACACATTCATCCAGAAACCTTACAACTTTGAACAATGCCTCAATCTCTTCTTGCCTACTAGTCACATGACAATCCCTCTCAAGCCCAAAGTGTGGGTGCATTTCTCAGAGGGGAGCAACAAACAGGTTAGGCAATGGGTTTGAGGCAGGGTTGAGGTCTGCTCAGCAGCCTGTCCCCGCTGCATATCAGAGGAGCCTTCTAAAATGTTTCCTAAGAGCAAAAGACAAGACTCGCCCCCAGAGTGCAGGGTGCATTTCTCAGTGGGGAGCAGCAAACGTGAGCAGGAAGGATCCTTCCTTCTAAATCTTTTGAATCTTCAGTAAAGGGGAGTAAGATAGGATCCTATTCCCCACTTCCAAAGCTGCAGATGGCAAAATTGCAAATGTAGAGAGCTGACTGTGCTTAAATTGTTAAAACTGAATTTATTTCTCTCTATCCAATAATTCTGGAATTTTGCTAGGGGTATAATGTTGGCTTCCAGACTTGAGACTTGACTTGAAAGTATCTTCAGGGACTTCAGACTTGACTTGAGACTTGAAGGTAGAGACTTGAGACTGGGAGTAAAAGACTTAAATACATCACTGCCTCTGAGTGAAAAAGTTGTGAGAGCAGAGGAGATAGAAAGGAGAACAGGCAAAAATGTTATCTCCCATAAAAGTTCTGGGGAAGTGCCCTCGAAATTACATTAATTCTTTTTAGTGGGGAAGTGTGCTATACCTTCTGGTTTATTTTCTTTTACAGTCTTGATTTAAGGTAATTAATGTCAGTATCTTTGTTCCAATCTTTGGTGCAAACATGCTGCAAGCAGCTCTTAATGCACAAGAGCTGCTTCTTCAGAACAAAGGTGACTCCTCAGGTGATGTACCTTAAGTTAATGCCTGTCTTTTTAAAATCATATTCCTGGATCTTTGCTACATTTCCATGGTCTGCTGTTCTGGGATATCATGCCCTATGATGAATCTGGCTCATGTTTGGGCGATTTACACCTTTCAGAGGTTTACTTTGCACCATAAATCTTCCTTTGGGGGGGGGAGAGTTAAGGGCCTTCTATGGTAGCTTCTGTACTGAGTTAGGCTTCTGCCAAGAGGCAGATGAGTTTTGAAATTCTTTTTGCCATCACGGCCAAACATTAATAGCCATCCAGGGACATGAAAGAGTTAGTTTGTATTGGTGACTTTGTGGGATACTTTTTCAATGAGCTCAGAAGTTTGAAGCTGCTGAGAATGGACTGAGGGAGTGAATTTTTCTCTGTTGCTAGCCTGCTTGGACAATTCTTGTAGCTGGGAGGGAGGGGGTGGTCATGCTTGCTCACTTTGATTTTCTTTGTTTGCTTCTGCATTGTATCCTTGGGAATCCATCTTCCATTGGCCTCAAGGGTTGGGGGGAATACATGTAATGGGGAATTCATTTGCTCATTTAGACCTTTACATCCTGCCTTTTCTTCAATATGGGAGTCAAGGTGGCTTACATGATGTTATAAGCAATAGAATTTAAAATTTATACAAAAAAAATCAAGATGCATAAATACAAAAGTTACTTAAAAGATAAATAATAACTAGATGGAGAAAGGAAAGCAAAGAAGGAGTCATCCTAACCTCCCACGAAATGCAGTTCCAAAGTTTAGAAGCATCCACGAAAAAGGCCCTCTCTCTTGTTCCTACCAAACAAGCCTGGAAAAGTGATAGGACAGAGAGAAGGAGTCTCTACTGAGAGTCAGCATCCTCCAAATAGCCTGGACTCAAGCCATATAGACTATAACTAGTATTTTGAATTGTGCCCTGGAGTAGCAGCTAGAGTATTCTGTGCTACCTTTAGGCAGTCTCACATAGAGGACTTTATAGTAAGCCAAACAGCATATGACTAAGCATCCAAACAGCATATAACTAAACCATGTGTTACTTTGGCCAGATCCCACATTCAGACACGGTTTACCAGTGCTTCTTTCTGTGCAGCACGAATAGGTCACTGTGGTTGTCACTGAGAGATCTTTAATCAGTGCCAGCCAGGGGACAGTCCAGGCAGAATTAGTTTGAGAGCCCACTTCTATCATTATCTGTGAGGGGATGGTGGACCATCCATGAAATGGAATGCTTCTCTGCTGTGTACCATTTGCTTTATCATTTACCACCAATATAGGCCCTTTCCGCACCAGGCAATTAGAACGGGGCAATGCGTTCTCTCACAGAGGTCATCTGCACCTTGAAGCAGACTAGGAGCGGGCTACTTACTGGAGAGCCGCACCTCAGTCCACTCCAAAACGACCCCAAGTGGTCCTCCAGCGTGTTTTCTAAAGACCGCAAAAAACAGGTCTTTATTTTCCTGGAACACGCTATTGTGTTCCTGCTCCCTTGTGCAGATTCGCAGGCTAGCACCAATGCGAGCCTGCAATCTGCAGAGGGTGGGCTTTAGGCGTGGCGAGCTTCAGCGGTTGGTTGGGACCCATGACCAACCGGAAGCCACCATTTTGGAAGCCGGAAGCCACCAGTTTGGAAGCTGGAAGCCACCATTTTGGAAGCCGGAGCAGTGCAGATCTACAGACCTCGCACTGCTCCGATTCATCCTGGACCAAGGAGGAGCCCTGCGGAAGGGCTTCAGGGACAGTCCGCATTGCTTCCGACCCCAGAAGAAGCGGTAGGTAACAGCACGGAGCGATTCCCTTGCCTCATGCGGAAAGGGCCATAGTTTCATATGGTGGGAAAACAATGGAACACAGCCTCTTTGGAGATGTGATCATTTGGTTCTGCTTTGTGAATTTGGAACAATCTGGTCACATTCAGTTGCACCAGTGCAGCTGTTGAGAAGTATGGACTGAAAGAGAGAGAGAGAGAGAGAGAGAGAGAGAGTATGTGTGTGTGTGTGTAGGGGGTGTGACCTCTTTATTTATAATTCTCGCTCTTCAGAACTGGAACACTCATCTACACACACATGGTAACTGTGTGTATAGTTATACAAATTATAGTTCTTAGTGCCGAGAAGCTTGAGGATAGTGCAACCATTTCATTTCCTTCGGATAATGTCTTGATAATAATCAACTTTATTTACAATCATATAGCCAAGTGGAGACAGAGGTATTCCATACAGCAGGCTGATCCCAAGAGAGAGCCACTATCTGCTGTTTCTCCTCTAAACATGTTTACTCCTCCCTCCCCAGTGCTCATTCAGTCCAAATTTAATTAATTGATTTCAAACCCCATTACCAGCAGGCCAAAAAACCATTTGCAAGCATTAAAAAACACTGACATTTTGGGGCAAAATCTGTGGTTATCATACTGACGATTATGCTAGCCAGTGTGGACACTATCAAAACCATAACGTGTGGGTGATTTGTATTAGCATATTTATGTTGAAATACCACATGTAGCATGAGAGATCCATAATCTATACCTTAGTCTATGTCGAGACTGGGGGTTAGCAGACGGTAAGTCAAAGCCTGAGTTAGGCTGCTGAAATCATTAATTAAGCAAAAATCAATGATCAGACAAAAACTCCTGGGCTAAGGAATGCTTAAATATACCCTTCACCATAATTTGGCTCACTAAAACCCTTGATTTTTCTGAGCGGAGGTGGACTGGAACATCACAAAGCAGATTTCATTAAACTGTACCATGGTTTGTTATGATATGTGAATGTCAGTGCTATAAAACACTGCTTTACAGGACCTGGTTAGGAATGTAATTGAAATGTGTATGGGTGAATACACTACAATTTAATACATCTTAGATGTTCTTTTTTCTTGTTTCTCCATGTTGTACAAAACAACTGGCCAGTTGTCTTAAAACAATTACAGTTAGCTTACAACAGAACTGGAAATGGTGGGCAGTTAATCACTTACTGAAGTAGACAGGGTTGTGCTGATGTGGTTGACAAGTCTTTATGATGATGCTAGCTTTTATAGTCCTGCCCTTTTTTTCATTCTTCTACACTTCCTTCTCTGCATTTTTGTGCCAGCATGTTGACTCTGTGCTAGCTGTTGTCACTCTTTAGTGAATCAGGTCATGAGGCTGGGGAGTTTGTAGAGAATTTGCAAGAAGATGCAATCTATAGCACTTCCTCACCACTTTTTCCACCATACTATGGCAAGGAAGCTGAGTTATAGTTATCTGCCTATATAACTATTCCAGAGGTGAAACAGAATAAGGGAACATTGAATAATAAACCCTTTGTAGCAAACTTTCAGTTTTAATAAAAAAGAAGAACGTGAACATTTATTTTGGCTATTTCCAATGTGTAAACAACACTCTTTGGTAAAACAATTTTTCATTTTTGGGTAAAAAAAAACCCTCTTTGATATTGCATAGAAAATACACATAAGCAAACAAAACTTTATATATACATACATACTTTCATAAAAATTGAATACATCTTGACAAATTACTTCCAGAGTTTGTTACCACTTTATACAGTGTATTGACACTTAACACATTGCTTGATCAAACTTGCTAGACTTCTTGCTTGCTTTCTGTCTTTCTTTCAACCAATACAAAACTGGGGTAGGCAAAATTCCATCTAATCTAAGCTCATTGTCATCTTTGAAGGAGAAGGTTGAACTTAGTTGTTTGCACAGTCCACCGTGGATCCTGTTTTAAGTGACGAATACAAAGATAGCAGTCCCAACTTGCATACCATATAAATTGGGAGAGGGTTGCATAGAGAAAATTGAGGGGAGTGTCCTAAACCACATAATTAAGAACAGTGAAACAGAGAATTCAAGTGTATTAAATCACTAAACAGTTTCTCCTATAATGTCTGTGTAAGCAGAAAGCAACCATATAGTTCATTTTTTTAGGATACCAGGGACTAGAGGTTGTCAGGCCTGGAGCGACCACTCTACATTCCCAAACTAAGACTTTTTTTTTTCTTTTGAGGAAAGGGAAGGAAGACAACACCCTTCAGGAACTCAAAAAATCCCAAGAACCTTCAGAATGGCAATTGCCTGTCCTTACTAAGGACTTTTTAAAACCAGGCACTTGAAAGGTTAATGACCGGATATGACAAAGTCATAAAGTGCACTAGTTAGAGTGCCAAGATCATTTGTGGCTTGTTTGTGTTGTCGTTGTAGACAGAGCTCGGGGGGGGGGGGGAACTATAGTTCCCAAGCCATGCTGCCTGTGGGTTTCTTGGAATGCAGTCCAAACAAGTAACTTTTCAAAGTCCTAACTGGCAGGTCATGTTTGCTGCTTTAGGACACATGCAACAACCACAATAGAATTCACGTAATCCCCTCAACTGTTTTTAAATGTTACCTATCAAATGTCATTTCTTCATTTAATGTTCGTGAATGTCAGGAAAATGGCATTCACTGTGGCCAGAACATACAACTGAACTTCACTGACTGCTAGAACAAAAATGTTATGTCATTAAAACCTTTCTTGCAATTTTGTAAGAAATATACCTTGGCCTGTTTTTGTACGGTGGGGGAACAACAACCATCAGACAGGGCAGGAATAACAACTGTTTTTGCCTACCACTTTTAGACCATCTAATTAGTTCTTCTAACTAGTTACAAAGAGTCAGCAGAACAATCTTTGGAAAGTGACTGCTCCAGTGTAATAAATAAAGCAAGTGGTTAAGATTCCAAGGGAATCATGGATTATGGTCGTTTCTGTCAAGATGGAATGATTGCAACTGTTTGGCAGTCAGGGGGAAGAAACAAGGATAGAACATAGCACCATTTCCCCTGAAGTTGCAAGGTCTGCAACTGGTTTAAGATGAGGCAGCAGTCATTCTGGAAGTGTTGAGACCCAGCTGCACATGTAATGCATGTGGTTAACATACTTTGCTTACTCTTGTCAGTGTGCTTCCTAGTAGGGATAGGCAGACACCGCTATATAGACTATGAAGGTTGTCTGATATTCAATGGCTCCATCAGTGCTATAAGACAGAGCCCTGACTCTCATTCTGTAGGTCTCTGGCTCTTGCAGAGGCCTGATTGTGTACACCACTCCTTTCAAATTCTCATCTCTGAGTGCAAAAGGGATAGTAGCATCCTCATCTATCATAAGAAAAGTTGTCCTTGGATGCATCACTCCATCTTCAGTGTAGGCAACTAGTCGGATTAAATCCTGATTGGCAGCAATCCCAAAAGGGAGGGATACAAGTTTGTATTCCAAGGCATAGGGGCTCAAAGAACACTCCAAGTCGTTGGGTGGGCAGTTCTTCAGGCAGAACCTACAACAAAACAAAAACACAACTGTGAAGTCCTATAATTAGGCAGCCCTGTATTTTCATATCTATTTGTATACTTGAAGTCACTGATCCAACTAACAGTGATTCCTCCGCTAAGGAGTTGTTTTTTTAACTAGATTGCCAAATTTAAGTAGGAGCTTCACACAATGGAGTATTAAACACTGCAAAGTTTACTTCCAGGTAAGAGACAAGAGGCTTGTGTTAAGCATAACATAGTAACGTAACATAGGCCTTAAGTATGTGCTGCTAAGTCATTTTAGAAAATCATTGAGATATTGCTGCCATCTACATTTGGCTCATGCATGGGAACAATTAAAGAGATCTTTTATTCTTTTCTCAGAGATCACAATGGGATATTGAGAAAGGGCCACTAAAAGAATGATCCAAGCTACTAACGGTATAACCCTATGGCGCTGAGAATTATCTCAGATGCCATAAGATATATTGGATCTCCCTTCCTGACAAAGAGATCTACTCTTGAAGAGGGAGATCCTACCTCAAACCCCCCACCCACCCACTTAGATATGTGGCTGATGTCAAAGGGCAGGGGAGAGGGATACAGCAGTGGTAATACTTGTGGATTTACAGGTCTCCAAACTCTCATGCCCCCTTTCAACCCAGTTCTGAGAGATTCCAACCCTGAAGCTGGAATATTTCACTTTGCAACACCAGAGTACTCGCATATCAAGGTTTTGATTGTCTGGTAATTAATTCTACAATTCCGCCTCTCCCCAAAAATAATAGTCTGCGAGAGAGCTATAGAAACACAGGTCAGGTGAGTTAAGGTCACTGGAGGAAAGTAGCATTAAGTATGGGGGTGCCAGCATAAGAGTAATTCAGACAGTGCATAGTTTGAACCATTTTGGATTTAGGGAAGAATTAGGGAGGAAGAAGTCATGACCTGTTTTAAAGTATAGGAAAGGACTGGCCTCTTATGTTTTGTAACTGTGTTTGAAATGCAGTATTGCATTACAAGATCTTAAAGGAAATCTGCAAAGACAAAGAGTTGGGTGGAAAAAAACATACCCAGAAAGAAGATCTCGCTGATAATTTGGAGGGCAAGGTGTATCAATACACTGATATCCTCCTCTCATGTTAAAACACATGCGATTTGGTCCACAGTAGATGTTCTGTTCAAGGCACTCATCTATATCTGATTAAAAGTAAAAGGAATGACATCATTAGATAAGCAATTAACTATTCAAGGCACTTATCTATACCTAATTAAATATAACAGGAACTACATCATCAAATAAGCAGTTAATTATTTTCAAGTAATGTTATCAGATAACATTTTTTTTAAAAAAAGTCCCAAACTTTTCCAGGCCATGGACAAGAAGATTTTGAGGTCACAGTTTGAGTGCTCAGGAACAAAGGTAAATATCATAGCTCCCTTCCTAAGCTTGTGGACTCCAGAAATATTCTACTGCATCCTGTTGGCTAAACACTTTATGTAATCAATTAGACACAATTTTTTTCTTACTTAAATGTCCAACAGCCAACCTGCTGCATAAACAGATAGCCCTCAGATGTGCTAGCAGCAGTGGAATAAACCAATCCAATAATATGTATTAGATCTTATAAAAATGAGTTGGGGAGATTAATATTAGGATATCTTTGTGTGAATCAGGAAGGCCATTTCAGAAGTGTATGTGACTTCAAGTTGCCTCCTGAATTTCATAGGGTTTTCTTAGGTATGGAATACTCAGATGTGCCTACAGCATCTGGTATTCATTCATGGTCTCCCAGTATTTATTAAAACAATTAATTCTGGCTGGAAGGTGTTTTTTTTTAATACTTCATAAACAATGTTATCAACAATGAAAAAACTTGTGATGGTACACAGATGACTTAAGTTTTTTAGTATGCAGACAGACTTGTAATTGCTTACAACAACAATCAACAGCCATTTTCATTGGGCATAGGAGAAGATCTTTGGCTGACATGCAGTAGATGAGCAAGGACACTGAATGCAAAATGTTTGATGACAGCAAAATACATAGTCAAGCTATTGAAACCAAGACTACTGGGAAGAAATTCAAGCCCTGGTTCAGCATGTGCTCAGAGGCATTCTTTTCCTTCATTTTAAGGGCATACCCACTGCCCTTTTCTTGTTGTGCCATTTTGTGCTGGGTTCTTTTTTCTTAAATTTTGAGCAGGGCATGCTTTGTTTTATTTTGTTTTTTTAAAAAAACAAAGTAGATACTGCAAGTTTTGAATCAACCCACTCTAACTTAAGGCACATTTCAGTAATCCTATGCATGTCTTCCTGTCCCAAAAATGTTCCCGTACAGCTGATTAACAGTAGGCATTGTTCACTAGCTCAATCACAATAGAACCAGGGATCTTATTTGTACCACTGGAAACATAATCTGGAAACCCAGGCCTGCCCCTCCCAAGACAATCCTAAGTAACCCTACCATAAGATGGAGTCTATTTGCATGACCAGTGCCCACCATTTAAATGATTTAATACCTCAAGGTATTTTATATTTACAATTGGCTTGACCTTGCTTGCAGCACACTCATCCAATCTGTGTTCCAACACTTCTATGGGCTAAATGTTTATATTCTTTGTAAATTTTCCTCCTATACAAGCAGATTTTCTTACCTTGACATGTTTTGCCATTGGGCATAACCCGGTAACCCGATGGGCAGAAACACTGGTAACTTCCTAAGGTGTTCCTGCATTCATGCTGGCAAATATCTCTGTTCTCACATTCATCAATATCTGTTGAAAACAGAAGACCAGGTATTAAAATACTATCTTCAAGGGGTAAATGAATATCGAAAAATATCTTTGAGGAAAAAAAAATCCAGGTAAGAAATTGAATTCTTGCAGACCCATACACACACACCACTCTACACAAGTACCCTAAGCCATATAAGAGTTGTGCATTGTGTGAATTTATGTATTTTCTTAGACATCATATTTTGGCAAATGTAAAAAATCCTGTCACATTCAAGACTTCTGAGGTTACTATACACGTAACCTTTTTAACGACCCCCCCAACAATTGCACAAGCAATCTCTTAGCCTACAAAAACCGGAAAACAGGATAACATAAAACTGATACCATCCAGTGACAGAAATGGTCTGAGGGCCATGGCTCACAGTGTCTAAGATCCAGTCAAAACACCTACACCAGCTGGCACAGTGGGGACAGGATTGCCAAAGCCAAAGTCATTCTTGTCTTCTGGGAACTGCTGCTGTAATATATGGCTCCCCGGGGTAAATTCCTCATTGGGCACAAATGCCTCCCTCACACCCTCAATGAGCTCAACTTCTTACACCCAGAAAATTAGACGACACTATTTATTACTAGGATTTGGCAACTTCTGGGAGTGGGTGGGTACTGTAGCAAATCAGCAAAGTTCAACCCGTAAGGTCATGATGCAGAAATTTAGGAACTAACGGAAGGTTAAAACCAACGGCATATTTTCACTTAGGACTTGAGTCTGGGAGAGGAACAAAGCCCACTTCATGTGAAATGGATTTTAGAACACAGATGTAAGTGTTGTGGTACCTGTATTCAAGGAATGTAGTGGGGGCAGAGAAGATACTGTTTCAAAACATGGAAGAACATGTGTCAGAGACCCACTATTGTCATATCACCTAACACATGTTTGTTGTGAGTTTGGTGAGATATATCTTTTTTACATTAAATGACCAACTTCACTATGTTACGATTTGACGAATTCAGGCTAACTACTGTATCTGATTCCACACCCAGAAACAAACCACGGTTTGTTGAGCAGCTGCAACCTACAGTTAGAAGCCACTATTTGTTGCTGGCTTATAATTCTGATTTGCTTCAACCATGGCTTGTTATGATGTCCAAACCTTCACATGTGGCTCGTTGCTTGCTTGCTTTCTCAAATGTCCTTCCTAAAATGGGAGCTGAGAAGGGAGTCGGAGAGAAGCAGACTGGAAGTGGTCATTAGGTTTAAGAAAATTAATTTGTTTATGTTCATCATTTGAAAGGGGGAAGTCCAGTTTCTCCCTCCCTGCTCTCTTTCCACTGGCAAGTGAAGACTTATTTATTTAGGCAAGCCTTTGAGATTTAAATTATTTGGCAATAGCGCATGAGTCATAGAGTTGGAAGAGACCACAAGGGCCATTGAGTCCAACCCCCTGCCGTGCAGGAATACTCAATAAAAGCACTCCTGTTTAAAAGCCTCCAAAGAAAGAGACTCCACCACACTCTGAGGCAGCACATTCCACTCTCAAACTGCTCTGACTATCCAGTAGTTCTTTGTAATGTTTCGGTGAAATCTCTTTTCCTGTAGTTTGAAGCCATTGCTCTGTGTCCTAGTCTCTGCACCATCAGAAAAGAAACTTGCCCTGTCTTCCATGAAACCCCTTCAAATTTTTAAACATGGCTATCATGTCACCACTTAACCTTCTCTTCTCCAAGCTAAACATACTCAGTTCCCTAAGTTCTTCATAGGGCATTATTTCCAGACCTTTTACCATTTTTGTCACCCTCATCTGGACACATTTCAGCTTGTCAATATCCTTCTTGAACTGTGGTGCCCAGAATGGGACAGTATTCCAGGTGAGGTCTGACCAAAGCAGAGTAAAGTGGTACTGTTACTTCTCTTGACGTACACACTATACTTCTATTGATGTAGGATCACACTGGCTTTTTTTAGCTACCACACCACACTGTTGACTCAAGTCGTGTGACGTGGTTTGTTGTATTTGATTTGATTTTAATTTTTCGTTTTTTAAAATCTTGTATGAGTAATTATGTTTTAACTGTATTTTTAACTGTTTTAACCATGGTTTTTAATACTATTATGGTCTCCTGAGAAAGACAGGGTATAAATACATTGGGAAGGCAGAAATATGGTTAACCATTAATTAATGTGTTAAATTATTATTTTTATAAAAACCTTAGAATTTACAGATTATAATCTCTGGATCACATCCTGCTGTGGAAGTACTTCCCTCCACAAGGCTCCATTCTGATGAGTAACAAAGCCGAGGGCTGCCATGTGCAGCACCATCTCCCTAACCATTGATTAGCTTCAGGGGTGCTCCTGGGCTCATTTCAGCTGCATTTGAGCACTGAAAAGCAGCATGCTAGGGGCAGAAACTGTCCCTTCTTCCCTCTGTACTCTGGAGCATCCAGAACAAACCTAGATAGAACAGACAGGCAGAGTGAGCCTCCTATAGGTAAGCTGGCATAGACTCACACTCTCTACACCATTTTGTTATTGGCACCATCAGAAATAAATTTTTTGCATTTTTAATTTCAGTGAGAGTATGCTAGAGACCAATTCTAAACAAACTACCTGTGATGAAAACAGAAACTTGGAGTAACCAAGGGCTGACTCAAACTTAAGCAAACATCACTGAATTAATCACTGAATTTACACTGAATGTGTAAATTGAATCTGTTGGAAAATTTTGGTTTTTGAATTTGACTTGTGATGGTTCGTTCATATATGAAGGGTCATCATCATGAAGACTGTTTATAAGAAACTGTGTCACAGACAAAGAGAGAAGTGGACCTAAATATTTAATTTATCATTGCTCTTGGACATTGCTTCAGAAAACTGCATTTAACCAGGCTACCTACTGTGTTTCCTAATTCTGTATACACATCAATGGTAATGTTCTGACTGTTCCCACTGTACCCCAAACTGGCAATCTCTTTTTAGAATGTACTTTTTCTCCATTGGCATAAACCAAGTTATTTGGATAAACCAAGTTATTTGGACTTTTTTAACTGCATTTTTTGAAACTGCAAAAAAGTGCAAAGGGAAACTAAAATAATCTAAATGTATTTGGTAAATAGAAAAGTGAGTGGGCTCCACAAAATATTTTTGAAAATTGAAGCTTATATATTTCAAGAAATGCTTTTAGGTATTTGTATTGCTCTGGTGCTACTTTTACTTCTGGTCTTATTATATGCTGATAATTTTTTCAAATCTCTTCTAGTTTGTTTTCTTCTTACTTTGAACATTTTTTAAAATTTTTTAATTTGTATAGCCCCCAGGCAAGTTAGGTTGTTATGCAGTTTTAAAATGTAATGCATACATACTTAAATCAGAAAAATTGTACTATAAGCATCCCACAAAATCACAGTACTTGTATGTAAAAGCAACCTGACAGTAAAATGAATGAACAGCAAGAATCTCAAAACACATAGATATCAACACACACACACAGGACACAGACATACGTGACATTTACCTATACATTTGTTATTTCTTGCCTCATAGCCTTCAGGGCAAGTCTCTCTAACACTCCTTTTAGTCCTGGAGATTGGACCTCTGCTGTTCCTATACTCTGAGTAGGAGCTGTAGAGATTGGAGGAGTGCCTGATATATTGCTGAGGTCGATAGTTGTCTCTCACAGGGGAGAACTGAGCATAGTTATAGCTACTGTAATAAGTGCCATAATTTGGCAGCCTCTCCAATCCAGCGCAAGATTTGCCATCGCCTAATAAATGTTGTCCAGGGGGACAGATACACTTGAAGCTGCCGGGGCTGTTGGTGCATTGATATGCACAAGGATTAGGCAGTTGCTCGCACTCATTAATATCTGCTCATGTGACATGATTCCAAAACAACAAATCATGTGACAAGGGGAAGGAGGAGGAAAAACACACAAAAAACATTAAAAAAGCACATCAGTCTGTGGAACAAACTGAAATTACAGATGTGATTCTGAAATCACAAAGCTGTGGTCTGCAGAGCTATGAAACAGTGCATGCATCAGTTTTCCTGTGAAACACTTCAGTGAAAACCATGGCTGAGATCTTACCTGACCAAGGGTAGTGTAAATGTTCTGCAAGTGGAACTGTGCTATGCCCCCCTCCGTCGTCACCATCTCCAAGACACACCATGTGATAGCTCTACTTCTAAAGCCATTCTGTGACTGATGGAGAGTGGGGGAATCAGAGCAATGTCTGGCTATGTCCCCACAGCCAGTTGCAAAAGGATGATATCATCACTGAGCTCTGCCTGGGTCCTCCAGGGCTCTTGGCAGATTCCGTAAGCATTCCAAGTCTGCCTATGAGATCCTTCTGATTCCCCTGCTCCCCTCATCATCCACTGACTGGCCATGGAAAGGTGAGTTTTCAGTAGGAGGGGCTTTAGTCACTGAGGAGGGAGAGAGAGAATACCAACCTCCACAATGACCAAAAAAGACATGTCCAGATATGTGCTGGGTTTATGCTTGCATATTTCAATAACTGAATGTCAGCCTATGTAGTTATCTTGACATCCAAATTACACTCAAAGAGATTAGCCCTGGGCCAGCATAATGAGGGGAGTCTCAAAGCAAATGAAATGATTTATTGATGCAGCAAAAACAAAACTAAAGTCTGGGTTGCTTTTCTCTTTACTGTGGGTTTTTTGCCAGGTTATCCCATTTTTCTGGATCTCTAACAGCTGTAAAACACTTCTGAGTCTCCTCTAATACAAGACTGAGCTGCAAGCCTATCCACGCTTACTTGGAAGTAGTCAGCCCAACTACAATGATACTTACTGCCAAATAAGACATGCAAAGGATTACATTGTAAATTTCCTATTTTCACCAACCTCATCAGCCAAAATTACATGTGTTTCTGAATGACAAGAAAAAATAACAGGGAAAAATGAACTGAACACATGACAAAAGCTAGGTTTAGACATGCAACATGGGTCTACAGCATGCCATGCTCTTATACTAAGTAAAATCATGCTTAACGAAACACATCTGTTAGGTTTTTTTTAAATATTCTCACAATCTATGCTGATACAACACATGAAATCTATTTGAAGGTATTTAAAGTAGGATTAACTTCAGTGGGTCTTTTCCTCTCAGCCAAAAATCAGGGATGGTCCTCTGATCCAGACAGGAATCAGGCCAGGGTGCAGAGCATTAAGACATCCTCCTCATAAAAAAAAACTGGGCATGTGTATTTACTGCAATGGTTATTTGTGAAATAAAATTCCAGCATTCGAGAACAAATGAGCACATGACCAATGGCATGTGTCTTTTCACACTGAAACACACACACACACACACACACACACACACACACACAACCAGCTAGTTCATCATCTGGTGCTGAGTGTAGGCAGAGAACCACTCATTAAGGAGCTAACTAAAGCAAGGAAACATGCAGAATCAGATTTGTGCTGAATTTATTATCCCTCCACAGGCATTTCATAAAATGTACCTTTGTTGTCTTGCCACATGCAAGCTTAATAAGTGTAATCAATTTTATTGTTAATAGTGACATTCACTAGGAATTATATGCATTTGTACTTGAAATCAGCTATATTTTTAACACTTCTTTTTCAAGATGCAGTCTTGGAGGTCCAATCAGTTGTCACTAAAGCATGCTGATTTCAAGAAGTATTGCATTGTGGACAATTCTTGTAGCATAAGGTGCAGCCAAAAGCAAATGATGAGCATCAGAATGGTGTTAATGTTTATCGGATTCCTGTGACCAACTTACCTATGCAGGGCCTTCCAACTCCCTGGGAGCGGAACCCTCTTGGACACACACATCGATAACTTCCTCGTGAATTTTCACATATTTGGTTGTATCGGCACTGATGGGTACCATCTCTGCATTCATCAATATCTGACAAGAAACACAATATCTTAAAGGTATTTAAGTCATTGTTTATGGAAATTCAAAAGAAATGTAAGAGCATATATTCCTTCTTCTTAACACAGAGCTCACCTACAAAATCACTTATGGATTTCACCAACTGCATTTTTGTCATTTCCTATTTTTAAAAAAATTAGAAATTTTATGCTACAACAGGGGATTTATCCTGAAATCTGATCTCTTCCAAGACCATAGTTATTAAGATATGGGGGTTCAGGCATCCTATATTTGCTCATTCCCATCCCTTCTCTCCTTATTCTTCAAAGATAATAAGTGCCTCTATATTTTTCATTAAAAACGAAAATTAAAGCATTATGAAAACAAGATAATGTTCTTACATGCTACACGATTTTTGTATTTTGACCATTATAGATTAGGAATGTAAAGAATGGCTGGCATCTTGTTCAGCATTTACAATGTTGCAAGCTAGACTTAGGGAGCCAGTGTGGTGTAGAGGTCTGAGGGCTGGACTACAACCCTAGAGACCAGAGTCTGATTCCCTGCTCAGCCATGGAAACCCCTGGGTGACTTTAGGCATGTCACACACTCTCAGCCCCAGAAAACTCTGTGATAGATTCACCTCAGGGTTGCCGTTAAGTCAGAAATGACCTAAAGGTATACAACAACAAAGCTAGACTTACAACCTTATACATTTTCTAATTCACAGTTATGGAAATGATGATGACCACAAATGCCCCATCACCCAGGAGTTCACTGAGGTGCTGGTGAGCAGGCACTGAAGGAGGATGTTCCAGCCCCCTCCTGCCAGAGAGCCACTGTATGATGAGCAATTGCAATAATTGCACTGCAGCTTGGTGGTGGAAGAATAGTATGTGTATTTCTAGCAATAGCACGTGTATTTCTATACCACTTCTCAGCTAAGTGCTCTCTAAGCGGTTTACAATGTGTGTTAGCTAACTGCCCCCAACAAGCTTGGGTACTCATTTTACAGACCTGCTGAAGGATGGAAGGCTGAGTCAACCTGGAGCCTGGCAGGATCGAACTCACAACCTTGTGGCTGCAGTACCAGCATTTAACCACTGCGCCACCAGGGCTCAGAAGGCTGGATGAATTTCTTCAGTGCCCCACTTGCCAGCACCTCAGAACTCCTTGGCTGGCCTGACTGCCTGGCTTCTAAGGTAGGTTTTGGGGGTTCAAATCAACAGATGGATCATAGCTATCTCATTGCAGCTACTTCACCCAAGTTGGACTTCGACCACAATTTTAAGTATTTTTTGTTCCAGTAGAGGCTTTCTTGACACAGACAACCTGCCAAGAAATTGTCAGGCTCTTGTCTGCAGCATGAGCGCAATTCAAGGCATTCTTTGATCTTGTTGAGATTTTTTGCACAAAAATGTGTCTACACAAAACAACCCTCTTTCCCTTTATGAAGCAAAGAAAGACTGGTTGATTAACCAAGAGAGATGCAGACAACTCACCCAATGCCTCTAATTTTTACAAGTTCATGCAACAAAGCAGCAGCTAATGTGGGTTCGCTACACAATTTGCACAATTCAGTGAATTTCCAATCAACCCACCTTTTTCACAACTGTGAAAACTTTCCAGAGACCAACTGACATTTTCTCATCTTGCAAGCAAAGAGAAAATATTTAACAATTTCTCAAGCATCTACATCTAAAATATTCATGTAGACGTTCATAAATAATATCCATGTCTATGATGTTATGGTTATGATACCAATTAAGTAATTCATGAGTACTATGCACAAATAACTCCCAGTTCTCTGCAATAATCTTTGAAAGATTGTTGTATACAAAACATACAGACCTATACATGTTCCATTTTCTGCTTTGGTCATTCCATTTGGACATAGATCAATACATTTATAACCACCTCGTGTATTCTTGCACAGCTGGTCAAGTCGGCATACATTTTGCCTGCATTCATTCACATCTTGAAAAAGACAAAAAATGAAATAGCTAAACTGATTGCACTTCCAGCATGAAACTAAAGAGGATTCCTGTTTAGTTTACTTCTTTCTTCCATTTATTGGAGTAACTTTAAAAAGAAACTTTTTCTACCTTTCAGGAACGGCTGAAGGGCACAACCACAACTTAGTAAAGCTACTGTAGCTTTTCTACAGAATTCCCCCAGCTAGCATGAAGATAGTCAAAAGAGAAACTTTTCAAAGCTCTGGACAAGACAACACCATTTTTCTACCTCCAGTTGCCTACAAAAAGGACTCTTTGAAGAGGATCTATCCCCTTGAACTGAAATGATTCTGAAGGGCAAAGGAATTGGAGTCCAGAGACACATTTCTTACATTCTAGACCAATGTCTATGAAATTATGATCATGCTTAGAGAAAAGATCACTGATAATGAGGGGAAAAATCTAGTCCCATTTATGTGCTACTTCTTACCTACACATTTTCTCTCTTTCAGCTGATATCCTGGATCACACCCACAGTGGAAGCTTCCAATGGTGTTGAAGCATCGTTGGTGACAAGGATTGGACTCTTGACATTCATTAACATCTGTGAAATAGAAAACTTTGGACATTAAATATCCAAAATATTTTAAAATAGATATTTTAAAAGGTGTTTCCAAATTGTCAGGAAGCCCTAACAAAGAGAATCATGGACTGATGAGAATCTTCACAATCTGGGACTTACTTTGTACAAAATTCACAAGTCCAACCAACAAAGAACAGTACCATCATCCATGAGGGTAACTTCTAAGACCTAGAGAGACTTGAGAGACTTTGGGATTGATGGAGAGTCAAGGGAGATGCTTCCTGGCCCAATGTCCCTAGGGAAGCTTGGTAGTAGGCTGGACAAGGGATCCACACTCCCAGACTCCCATGAACATCCCAAGAAGCAGAACACCATCAGTATCATGAGTAGAACAGGAATGTTCAGCCAGTCTCATTAGAGCTTATGGTTTCTTTCTAACGTTGGCTGAATAAGACTGTTTTTCGCCTTTGTAACAGTTCTTAGGTAACACCTGAAAGAAAGTGCTTTTATGTACAAGATACGCCTTTGCTAATGTAAGATTACTTACTCAGAATAAAAGTTTTCTTAAAAGATCTCTTTTCTACTCTCTCTTCACATGGCTTTGCTCTGTGTGTGTGTGTGTGTGTGTGTGTGTGTGTGTTTATGGGATCTTCATCTCCCACGGGAGTAGGAGGGAAGTCTCTACAGAGTCAGAGGTGGGAAAAGATACAAGTTAAACCCCTCAGTGACTTCTCACTAAGTCACTAAGCCATGGAGTGTATTATTGGGTGCTGGCAGTTCATTGAATTCAAAGCCCCTTCTCCTACTCAAGAGCAGGAGACAAGACAAAGCTTCTTACGTCCGCTTGTAGGTGTCACTGTTTACTGAATAGGTTGCTCCTTTTTCCTGATTTTCTACTTATTTGCACTTGGCTATGGAATGAAATGAGAGAAAAGCCATAAATGCAGCAGGCTCAAGCAGACTTTAAAGTCATGTGTCCTCTGCCTGCCCTGGTAGAGCAAAGGAAGTTACTGATTACTGGATATCTTCTTCTCTGCATTCTAGAATGGATCTTCACAGAAAATAATCAATAATTAATTTCCATCTATTTCTCATTCTATCCGGGGATCCATCCTGCTTTTTTAAAAACCTTATTTAATTAAGTCTCATTTTATTTAAGGATCATATTGATCAATTAAGCCACCTACATACCTCGACAACTCAGTCCATCTGATGTTCTTCTGAAGCCAAGCCCACACTGAACTACACACTGATAGGAGCCAATAATATTCTCACAGTCTTGGCCACTGTGGCATGAATGCCTCCCTAAGGCACACTCATCAATATCTGCAAGAAGGAGAAATCTGTAAGTATAGCCATGCCATAATTCATATTGTGGGGGGGAAAGAAAGCTTTTCATCATGAAAATATTATCGATATAAAGCATGATCTGAACTAGACCTTAGAGAAGTTACTTTTTTGGACTATAACTTCTAGAACCCCCTTGCAAGCATCACCAATGACTGGAAGATTCCTGTTCTAGGACTGGGAATACAGAAACATAGCCTTTCCAAGCTACAGTGGAAGGCAATGGATATAACACACAAGATGATGCTATCTGCCCTCTGCCAATGTTTCTATCCCCCTCACATTAGTTCCTGTCCTCAGAGTAACTGTGTGCGGGAGGGAAGAGATTTCTAACAATATATTATTATGAACTTCTCCTGGATTCTCTTTCATATGCTTTGATTACCTTCATTATGAGCATTGTTCAAAAGTCATCACTACCCCACTGCTCTGGTATCTGGTTAGTTACCTGAATAGGAGATTGAACCTCATATATTCTACTCTAGGTCTGACTATGGTGAAAAAAAGGTCATATACAAAAGCAGTGAAAAATGAATGATAAAGAATGACTGTCATTCTGTTCTATGAGGTTGTAAGCCTAACTTGCCTCATAATTATTCCAATTCATGTGCTCCCCAAGTCCTATCTTTGAAGCCTTACAGCCCCTCCTAACAGAGTAATTTCCAAGGCAGTAGAGACTGGGGCAGTAAGTACTGCTGTGTCCAGCACTCTCCTGGTCACAGGATGCACTGAAACGGACAGCTGCAACAGAATTCCAACAGGATCCCACAGGGGGCTCTATGATTGCATGCTCTGTGACCAGGATTGAACTGGACACATCACTACTTACCATCCCACTCTCTAGGCCCTCATAAATGGCCATGTTGGAAGGGGCTGTGAGGCTTCAAAGGTAGGATTCTGGAGGATAGAACTGGGAGATGTCATAGCTACATCTCTCTAGCTACATCTCCCAATTCAGGGCCATGGCCATTGTTTTCAAAGGCAATTACAAAAAGACTGTGGTCACCATCTTATATATTTAAGCCAAATAATATAAAGGATTTATTCTAATGGACTTATACTCAAATGTGTGCACACCAGCTTTTGTTTCATTTTAAAGTATTCTTCCCAAGTTATTTAATAACATCTATAGTGAATCTTACCTTGGCATGCTCTTCCATCTGCTGAAATGGTAAGGCCCTTAGGACAGGAGCAATAATAAGTTCCTATGGCATTGTGGCACGTGTGGGAACATGGGTTTTGAGTTGTACACTCATCTTCATCTAACAATAAAGACAAAAATGAATTAAGTTACAGTGTCCTTCGCACAATGTACATTGGCAACATGAAGCCTGCAGGGCCTAACTAGGTCTCTGAGATTCTCAATATTTATATTTAACAACTGTAGCAAAAATGAGGAGAAAAGAAGCAAGATGATCCCCATCACACTGCCATAGCTCCATCCTGTGGAATCCTGGGGTTTGTAGCTTGGCAAGGCACTAGAGCTTTCTGGTCGAAAATTCTAAATACCCCATCTTAAATGAAAATCTCTAAGATTCGATGGGATGTTGCTTGACAGTTAAAATGAAACCACAGAGTTACAACTGTGTAGTGTGAAAGGGGCCCTAGTGTAATAGGGATGTTTTCATCAGTTCTAGCAATAGTGTCCCCAAGTCTTCATAAGTGGAAAGGAGAGAGGCAATCTAGGAAATAGGAAGGGGAACATGTACAGCAGTCAACTGATAGAGTGAAGGTAATTTAGCCAAATTATCAGCTTTCTCTTACCTGAACAGTAAGGCCCAGTAGAATCCAAACCAAACCCCTTTGGACATTGGTTGCTGTGGTCTCCTGCGGATAAAGGACACCAAATGACACTCTGGTTAGTAAAATTGAGTGGGTTGCCACACAGAAAATAGAGCCATATTGTTTTCTGCCACTCTAGACGGTAAAACTAGAAATGGAAAAAACAGAACTACTCCAAAAAAAAAAATAGTTGAAAAACATGTTTCTTCAGTGTTGTGAAACTCCCACGAGAATACTGGACTGATGAAAATCTTCACATTTCAAGATTTATTCTTCAGAGAATTAAAAAAATTGATTAATTTTTGTGGCTATTTTGCTCAGAAAATAACACTTTATGGGCAGAAAACAGCCTTTTCTGCACATATTATTTTCTGTACAGAAAAGCCCTTTTCCTGGGAAGACTGATGATCTATTTGCACTGATTTTTTTCTGCAGAAAATGCTGTTTTCTACATAGAAAATAGCAATTTCTGTACAGAAAATAGCATTTCTATGCAGAAGTAATATTTTCTGCACAGAAAGTACTGTTTTCCAAACAAAACAGCCAAGTGTGAATTTACCTCACAGTAACTCTTCCAAAATTGCACTGTATTAAAAGACTTTCTGTTTCGGGAACAAAATGGCTAAAACAGCTTGTTGCTTTCTTCAAGAAGAAAATTAGTGAAGAATTACATCCCTAGACAGAACTACAACAACTAAGTGTAAATAGCAGGGAAGCAGATTTCAGACAAAGGTTACTAGAAACTCCCTAAAGAGCTCTTGACAGTGGAAAAGACTGGCTTGGAGGGTAGTGGATCCCTTTGCATTAGGGTGCTATTATAGTTGCATGGAGTAAAGGTTACAACTGAATGACCTTCACTATCCCTTCCATCTCTATCATTTTCTTCCACGTTTTTGCTTCTGAAGTTCTTTGTAATTTGCTGCTCTTCATGGCTGAATAGTTTAGCATCCAAAACTAAACAAACACTTAAGCAAAAGGCTGCTGCTTTCAATGATAATAAGATTTTTTTATATATATGCCAGAATAAAAAAGCTCAGTCCTCCTCCAAACTCAGCAAATGTGCCAGAATGTTGTTGGAGGTTGCTACAGCTCCAAGGAGGAGGCAGGCTTGATATCAAAATAAATATAATTAGTTTAGACCAGCAACCCATTTCAGAGTGGGGCAAAGCATATATTCCTTGCACGTGCCCAGTGTATAAAGTTTTTCCACATGCAATACCTTTTGTAATGGAAGCACGGATTTTAAACATTAGAGCTTCTTCAAGTGAATTGTATTCTGTTTCAGCAGAGGATACATGGAGTGTTTCAACCAGAAATGGCATTCTTCCATGATTCTGCTCATAGGTAATAGTATGGTTCCAAGTATATGGTACACTAACTCCATCTATGGTGAACAGCCGTGTAGAGTAAGCATAGAGTTGACCAGGGCCTGTTTGAATGTAATCTTCTGTATAATCCTGAAAGGCATATCCAATTCCCAATTAAGAAAACATTAAAGAAGATATCTTCACTCTTTACTCACCATCAATAATCTTAATAGGAATTCTCTTAACAGGTTGGAAATTTAGCAAGCTAATTCCTACTAGTGTTACACAACCTAATAGTTCTTTCTCAAGCAACAAGTCGAATTCTAACTATTTAGTGTGGTCCCCTTACTCAAATCAGTGCACTCCCTTTAGATGGCAGAGCAAGTGCACAGTGAGGACACAGCAAAAATTTGCTGGATGTGACAGGAGACAAAAAGTATACATGCATTTCTTTTAAAAATAGTTAAAAGCAATGGTACAGTTTTAATATACTGTTGAGCAAAAGACCTTGAGAGAAAAGAAAGCCAGCATTATGGTGTAAAACAGCCTCTAAGGAAACTAAAGACTATCCTGACCTACTGAATGAGCTGGCTGTCAAACTGAATCCTTTCCTATAGGGCTCCTTAAACATATATTAAGTTCCAAAATCTGCATTTTAGTGTAATCCCTTTATTAGGCCCAATAACTTTTTGTTGGCCAAATAAAGGTATTACACCAAAATGGATTTCAGACTTTTTCTAGTGGTAGTCTTTTGCTTTTTTATTAAATGTATATAATAATGATCTATTAAAATTCAGGGGGAAAAGAGCTATAGAGTGATGTCTTGACTTACTTTTATGTTAATATCAGCTGATGACTGTAGTGGTAATACATGGCCACTGATGACAACATCCAGAAGTAAAGAACCATCTGAGTCCAAACCACGGGCAATGTGAGTCATTCGTAAGATCTCCCCTATAAATTTTAATAATAGTTCTAAGTGAATAGTTATGCACCTTGTAGAAGTGAAAGAGATTTGTGAAAATGAACGACTGTAAAAGATTTGTGTGGTGCGATTTTCATAAGACTCTTAAAACTAATTAACAAGTATTTAAATTTGTGGCAAAAAGGAAAGGCACCTTCTTAGACTCAACAGCTGACATGGACTGCAGAAAGAACTGAACCCCAAATTGCTAAAATTCTTATTTTTAAATCTTCTTTTTTTCTCAGACTGCATTGATACACATATAGGCTGACATTGATACATCCCAAAGTGAGAGATACAAAAACAATACTTTCTTTGCTCTCGCGTCAAAGTATAACAAGACTCAAAAGATCCCAAGTTTTGCTGTGAGAAATAGTTCTAAAGAAAATTTTTTTTAATCTCATGTTAACTAACCAGTAGCAAATTCCACTTGCGTCTCTCTCTTGAAAACTGCGTTGGTGATTGAAAAGCCATTCATAGCGCCCCCAATTTCCTTGGCTGTTGTCCAATAAATAGGACTGAGAATAGAAACTAGTGCTCTCATTGCTGGACCTGTAGGAAGAAAACAACATTGTCACAAGCACAGCAACATGTGGCTTTTGTGTTTGTAGCTTTTGTTTCCATTTTTGTTGAAGTTGTATTACTTCCCCACAGGCCCTACAACTGGATCTATAACACCACCTGACTTTCAATAAACTTTCTCTTTTGTCACTAATTTCAGTAAATATTTTAATAAAAACAATCAAGCAAATAATCATCCTGGAGTTTGAACAGTGTGTGATAAGAAAGCATCATGTGGCCTTAAAAAACTTTCTCCTTTGTTACTGAATGTGCTTGCCTACTTTCTGGATCTCTGTTATGCTAGGGAAACATATGGTAGTACTTTTGCAAGTCATTAGCCTATTTGAAAAACATGCATTAAAATTTACATTTCATTGGTCTTCTCTAAAATAATAATGTGTCTTGACATTCATACAACAGTTTTATGTCAGAGAAGTTTAGGCAAGGATGTCACACTCAGTGGTGAAAAAGTCCAACAAACCAGTGCTGACTCCCAATTCTGATAAACAGAGGCAAGTTCTGCTGACTGAATTTCAATATTTCAGTTTAATTAAGCTGTGTAAGTTTGAAACACCTATGTAAAATTTATAAACAGGAAAGTAACAATAACAGACATACCGAGACTCCGTGGAATATTGGTAATTTTGGCTTGTATTCTTCTAGTGTCCAGATCTGGACTGTCTACTATGGTGGCATTCAGGAAAGCTATTCCAAACTCAATATCATTAATATTTCCAATGACACTTCCTCTAGCACGTGGAGGCCCACCTGTGGCAGGGGAAAGGAAGTACAAAGAAAAAAAGACAGCATGTCTTAAAATAATAAAATCACAGACCTGTAAGGGATCACAAGGGCCACAGAGTCCAATCCCCTGCCATATAGGAATACACAACTAAAACATTCCCAAAAGATGGTCATCAGGCCCTGTTGAAAGAGCTTCAGAGAAGGTGAATTCACGACCCTTGAGGCAGGCTCTTCGACTGTCAAGCAGTTTATACAGTAAATAGCTTCTTCCTAATGTTTAGGTGGAATCTCTTTTCTTATAATTTGAATCCACCGGTTTGTGTTCTGGTCTCTGGAGCAGCTCCATCTTCTACATGACAACCCTTCAGGGTATGTAAATATGGCTGTCCTATTATTTCAAATTCCTCTTCTCCAAGCTATGCACATACTTAAACTATGATGGCTGCCAGCTTGGATGTATTCAAAAAGGGTTAGATAAATTCTCAGAGGATAAGATTATAAATGTACGCTAGAAAAGGCTATATATTTCTTCTACTATTGGGGACAGTATGCCAGTTGCTGAGGAATATGAGCAAAATATATCTATCTGAATGGCCATGGTAGACACGGTGTGTTGTACTAGACTGGTCTTTGGTCAGATCCTGCAGAGTTCTGAAATATGCCCATCTGTAAAATCACTTCCTTGGTAATATTTTGAAAAGGCAGGGGGAAGAGTCTTGACCCCATAGACACACACACTGCCAAGTGCTGGTGTGGAAACACAGTGGACTCTGTTTAGAGAAACATAAAATGAAACAGTTCACCTAAATGGTGACGTTACCAAACTTCAACTAGGTTATGCATCCCTAGAGGGAAACCCAGAGCCTTTTTTATGAGACACTGAGCACTCAGAGTGAAAAGCAACTGTTGTTTAACACTGCCTGCCAGAGTTAACACAAGAGAACATGGCAGGAAAGGAAACAGAACAACTTCTGGAAGAATTCAGGCAGGCTTTATGCAATTATTTGGTTAGGATCTTGGTCAGAACAACCAAAGTATATTTATCATACTGACATGTAAAACTTGTCTGTGTTCTGGTGCCAAACTCGTAGGAAACAGCCAATGAAAAATGTATCTTGTGTTGGAAGTGAAACAGACACCTGTATTTTTTACCAGTTCACTATAGATTTGTGTGCTTTCAGATAGGGAAAGTGACAAGTAACTTCCCCTTGGATTACACAGCATTTTAAACAACTTTCCAACTTTTAAAGGTATCTTTTTGGGAAGCAGTAATAAGAAATGGATGGATTCAGTTGCAAATATTTGCCTGGTAGTTTGAGCAAACAATTTTCAAATTGTCCAGGGAGTCTGAACATCTTAAGTCAGAACACTGGTCTGTGTAGCTCAGTGGGAGGTGGTGGCTTTTCAAGGTTGTAAGCTTGGTAAGAACTAAGGAACTGATTGTTCCTCTAATTTCTCTGCTAAAAAGTTGAAGATCAAGAACAATGAACTCATTGCTCGTAACACCAATAAACCTCTTGGTGTAGTATCAACACAAGGAGTCAGCTAGAGTATTGCTGAGGTGTCCTTTCCTGACTGAGACCATTGGTCAATCTAGTTTCCAGGCTGGCAACAAGGAGAATGGCTCTTGATTGTTGAAGGGTAGGAGGGGAAAGTGGTCAAGAGGGGGAGAGAGAGAGAGAAAGAGAGAGAGAGAGAGAGAGCGAGAGAGAGAGAGCAAGATTAGTACTAGGGTCCTACAGATACTGCTGGAATGTTGCTCCAATGATTTCTCCTCTTTGGCTATTGAGGCTAGGACAGATGGGAGCTACAGTTCAGCAACACTTTGGCCATGTCTGGATTAGTGACTAGGGTGAGTGGCTCTTGTGTCCTGGATATCTGGGATGAAATAAGAAAAAGTTGGGGCAGGGAATCCGAAATGTGAATTCCAACTATTTGTTTGCGGTTTTTTGCAGTCTCAGACACCACCACACATGTATTCAGGGTCTTGGGCAAGTTACCTGGCCTTCAGTTTCACCATTTTGCTTTTCTGTTAATTTTGGGTTTTGTTTTTTTGTTTTTGTTTTGTGATTGGCTATGGCCTCCATGGCAGACATCTCCCACTTCATATATTTCCAGATGTGCTAATGGCCCAATACTTTCTAATTTGATTTAGCTCAATAATTTCTAATCTCCCGTGGTAGTAGTTGTCCAAGGCCTCAGGCAAATCCCTGCAGCAATCAGTTGCCAGAATTTAGACATGCAACAAACCCAAACCAAACCAAAACTCCATATCAGCTTTTATTTAGCTTGGCTGCTCCCCTTCATTATTTAGCTTGGCTGCTCTCACTGTACTCCAAACTACATTCTTTTTACTTTCTTCTTTACTTCATTTGAGAAAAAATATACCAGCATGTGCTTTTCAATTCTTGGAAAAATTACCAAATCTTGTGTATTTGGAGATTTGAAAACAACAGGAATATCAAATGCAGGAGCGTCTCTAAGATATCAACTTGCATTGCTTCTCAGCATTTAATATACAGTCTTGCATCTTCTTTCCTACCTGGACAAGCCTGAATGTTACACCTAGATATCTGAGACTTGTCTCCAGGGCAAAGGCGTCCACCGTTGGATGGGGATGGATTATTGCATAGCCGTGATCGGGTTTGCTCCCCTCCTCCACAAGAAACAGAACATGTGCTCCAAGGCAGCCAAGAACTCCAGTTTCCATCCACTATGAACCGGTAAAGAAGGATGAGACCAGTATTAACAGTGTTTTATTGATGCTTCCCATACTTTCCCTTAAATGCACTATAAATGTTATGAGTTATTTGACATTTATCCTGCTGTGGGCCAAAACTGGAATCCTGCTCATAACAGTAAGTGAGAGAAGGGCATGGGCAAGGAGAACAAGTTGAAAAGTGGAGTGAGGGGTTCAGCTGCCTATAACCAAAGGAATTCTAGTCAGAGATCTCTTTAAAAACTTTAGACCAACACAAAGGCCCCACACATAACACATGCCCAGAGTAAAATACAAAGCGACCATGACAGGCATTTGTGAGGTCTGTGACACCATGTGATGGTAGCAGATTTGTCTCTTCAGTTGTGGGTCTACCCAAGCCACACCTAAACAAAGGTGTGGGAGTGTGATTTGAAGTGAGGTAACAAAGAGTGGTGTTAAAAGATGGCACTCCACTCTAGGATGCCCCTCTTCTTCAACTAAGCTGTAATACTAGAAGCACAGTCAGCTGGGAAAACAATGCTGGGCAGGAAGGAGCAGAGGAAGAGGAGGATTCAGCTCTCCCTCCTCCCAGCTTGTGCGCCTTTTGGGCCTTGAGCTGAACCAACTTCCTCTTTAGCTGGGTTTGATTACACCTGAAGGCACAGGTCTACTGTGACTCTATGAAGTTTACACTTGAGGAAGCAGACGACTGCGAACTCTTGGGCAGAGCAGTACTCAGATTTCAAATCCAAAAAAAAAAAACCAAGTAGACTCTTTGAACCTTTGACTTCTATTTTTGATAGTAATAATAACATATTAATATTGCATTTGTTATCTTTTCACTACTTTATAGAAATCTGGATGGTCAGCTTTCAGGTAAAGATGCAGTAGCCATGTACATACCAAGGCAACTCACCAGGACATAGCTCCACATGACACCTCTGTATCTGCGTATCAGCCCCGGCACAGGCTCTCCCTCCATTGAGTGGGTGAGGGTTGTCACAAGTCCGGTATCTCCTCATTTGGCCACTGTTACATGTTCGGCTGCAAGTTCCCCAACTACTCCAAGGGCCCCAATTACCATGTGCTGTGGAAACAGAACATGATTCAGATTGGTAGTATTTCCATTTTAAGGTACAGTAGACCCTACAGAGTCCAGTGGATTAATTTTGCCCAAACCTAGAGGAAAGCTTGGCTGTTATCTTCTTCATTATATATGCAAGAAAGTCCAACGCACACCTGTGTATGTTTTTTTTTCTTTTTTAGTCATTTGGTAGTTGGTAGTCTTCTCCTCCCTTAGCAATGACCAAAGCACCCTGCCCTGGACTCACTGTTTAACTGCTGCAGCTCCTCCACCCCTACCACTTAGTGGCTGAAAAGGGATCAGAGCAGCATGTGACTACGTCTCTGGATCCAGATGCAAAATTCTTACATCATCCACAGAGACATCCAGAAGACCTTGGTGGATCTCAGTTGATGATGTCATCAGTCTCCAATTCCTCTCCTCCACCACTCTACACTAGCCACTGGATGGCCATGAGGGATGCTTCAGAGGCTAAATGGTAAATCTCAAGCAGAGGGGTTGAAAGGAGGGACATGGTGTAGTTTTGCCCGCAGAAATTTTACACTACTGTCTCCCTCCCTCACAGCTGTATTAATGAAAGCAATATACTTGCAGGAATGGTAAAGAAGAGCTTTTATTCAAAAGCCCCTTTCACCAAATGCTGGAGAGCATATGGCTTCATCAGTGCTCAATGTCTATGTAGACAAAAGCTCCCTTCTGTACCCCAAGAGAGATTTTGTATGTTATCTATATGCCTGACTCTATCAAGGAGTCAAATTCCATCTTCTGTTAAACATGTAGATTGGAATCCTATTGGTTAGTCTCAATCAGAGTATCTCCATTGAATCAACTGTTGAGAGAAAATACATATGTAAAGCCAATTCAGGTTGAGAATGAGATTAAGAATAGGATTCAGGCTATAGTATGCAACTTTGTGTCTATTTTTTTCTTACTCAAGTTTCAATCCAGTTTGGGGATGGCACATGCAGGCGAAAAGGTTTACACAGATCAGTGATGGTGGCAGCTGTAATCTAACAGTATCTTGAGGGCTAAAGGTTCCCCACCCCTGAATTGATGTAATAGAAACACATATCAATATCTTTCTCCTATTGAAACAAAATTCTGGGTACAAGCAATGGAACATTTTGGAAAACACAATATTTAAATCCGTGTCCCCACTCCCAGTTGCAGCATTATAGTTATTAAGAACCATAACTTGACCTGGCCTCTGGTTTCCCACAACCCAAAGGAAGAATGCTTTCTATGCTATCCCCCATTTGTCTCCTAGTATTAATCCCTATTACACTTACTGGGGCATGGCTCGCTATTGCAAAAGTCAACCTGCATGTCGTTGCCTTCACACTTGTGTCCACCATATTGTGGGGGAGGGTCTGAGCAATCTCTCGTTCTCTGTCGGGTACCACCACCACAGGACATGGTACAGGCACTCCAACTGGACCAGGAAGTCCACTTTCCATTCACTGGTTAAAAATGAGATTTGGAAATTCTTTACAAAAAAAATGCACTTTCAAATACAACACCATTTCTTTCACTGCAACACAAGTTCTGTATACCTTCCACATAGTTACACAACTATCCAAAATCTATTCAACCAGGAGCAAACTATAAGAGTCAAACTAGATGTTATTCAAATATTTTAAAAAAGGCATGTTCTCTGTCTTAACCGAAAAGGAGGACAAAGGAGAGAAGAGAATCCTCTCCATATCCATGTTTACTTTCCCACCCTTCTAACTGGTTGCTCCAATTGGTCTTCTTAGCTCTGAAACTGGAACTTAATCAGGAAGGAGGATAAATATCTGGCACGATGTGGACTGGGGAGAGATAACGTACTAAGGCAAATTAGATATGGAGACAAGGAGTCAGTGCCTTTCCTACATGTTCCCTCACCCCTGCTTTATATGTGAACAGGGCTGCTTTGTGAAGAAAAGTTACATAGATGGTAAAGGAATCCTGACTGACTGAACAACTGGCCAAATCACAGTCTACTCAAGTAGAATCTTGTGGCACTATTCTTCCTGAAGTGTACCACTCTGGAATGCAGGTAAGCAACTATGGAGGAGTCTCTTGAAACATGTCAGAAGAGTAACATGACAGAAAAAAGACCAGGCTGAATTCTCTTCTCATGATCTTTCTACATGGGGAAATATCACACTGAGAGGGAAAATCCAGCTGATCATGCAAAACTTATCCACATGATTTCAGTGGAATGTATAAAGGGAGGTTAATTTTCAGAACTATAATGTACAAACTAAATTCAAGCCATTTCTGAACGTTTGACTCTTGATCGCAGTCCCTATGTTGTGTGGAAAAGGGTAACCAAGTGGGAAGAATTTCCAGTACAATGAAATATTTCTGCCTTACACTTTTCAAGACCAAATATTGTCAGTCCTCCAGAATCCAAATTATCGTAATTTCCCTTCCCTCCTACTTTCCATCTATAACCTGCTGTTCTTAAAATAAGTCTTAACACTTTTATGAGAACATTTTTATGAGAACATTTTTATGGATTCTGAAGACACAATCCACCCCCACAACCTCCTCACAAGTAGGCAGCTAATGCTATTTGTCACTTACCTGGACAGGCTTTCTCACTGCAAACCTGCATCTGCATGTCAGGCCCATCACAGTGGGAACCATCAAATGATGGAGGAGGGTCGTTGCACAGCCTTAATCTTGTGTGAGTACCTTTGCCACAGGTCTTACTGCAAGGCCCCCATGGAAGCCAAGAGTTCCAGGCACCATTAACTTCAAGAGACACAAAATTACAATCCAAGATGAAACTTTTTTTTAGAAAGGAAAATAAAAGAAAGTAAAAACACTGGGTTGGACCCAAAGATTGTTCAAGTGGAAGCCACTTGCCCAACTCATCGTTTCCGTCCACTACTGCCTCTTTCCAAAAACAGGAAAAGCAACTCACAGAATCTCCCAGACAGCAAGAACAATGTCCACATTGGCTATATTGACTGGGATATTCTGGGAGTTATACTCCAAAAAGTCATTTTTCCAAGCCCTGCCCTCTCCAGTTCCCTGCATACACAAGCAAGCCTCTGGGAATTTTGGTCCCAGTCTGCGTGCTGGGAAGGGAAAGGCCTCCTAGAGATGCTTCTTGAGGGTGGGGAGGCTGAGCAGAAAAAGAAAGATCAAAAGGAAAAGAATGAAAGAAAAATGATAGAAGCATCTTGTAATATACTTTTTATATGTTTTTAACACTTGGGTTACAACAATCAGATATGCTTCACAGCTGTGTTCTAACACTACAGAGAAGGCAGAGCAATGTCTAAGAAGGAAGTTTGTCTCATGTGTGTCACCTAACCCTTCTTTACTCTCACCTGGGCAGGGCCTGATGTTGCACATGATTGACTCTACTGCATGGCCGTCACAGAGCTTTCCACCATGTTGAGCTGAAGGGTTGCTGCAAGTTCTGGTTCTTGTCTTGTTCCCTTGCCCACAGGTTTTAGAGCATTCTTCCCAAGATGCCCATTCAGACCAGTTGCCATCCACTGAAGAGAATATATATCATACAGGATTTATTAACACCTGCTTAAGGATTATTAGGATGAGCAAAGCACTGTCAGATGCACAATGGAATGAAGTCAAACTGGAGTACGGATAACAATGGATTTAACAATCTTAGAACTTTGGATTCCTGCCCTAACTGGTTTGGCAAGAGGGATTAACCCAATGGTGATTATGGATTGTTCCTTCAGCCTATCTGAGAATGGCAAGCTTCGAAGTTTATTTTGAGTCAGCTCAGAACAACCTTTTATTAAAGTGAAAAAGAATGTAATGTGATCAAGGTTGCTCAGCTACTATAAAATATATTCTAACGACAAAATTGGAGCATAATTCTAACTAATAATAATATAAAGAATTAGGGTCGACATTACAGCAGAATGTAACGCATACTGTATTACATTCTGTACCACTTGGTACTACATCTGAAGAAGCGAGTTTATATCCACAAAGGGCCGTGTTAAAATAAAAACCAGTTAGTCTTAAAGGTGCTGCCACATTTCTTTTCTTCTCCCTCCTCCCTTCCTCTTTTTTATCCTGCAAGAGACTAACACGGCTACTTCTTTGTAATGTATGAATCGTCTACGAACAAGTGAAGCATATGATGGTGGGATTACAGTTTTGATTAAGTGGAGCACAAAAGAACAGAAGTGTCATTCCAATTTCTGAGAGACAACAAAAGCATGTATGCAAATTGGTGAACATTTACCTGGACAGGGTTTGTTCTGACAGCTGCGTATTTCACTGTTAGGCGCTGTACACTGTCTCCCACCATTTGCAGGGAGTGGACTGTTGCACAGACGGACCCTCTTTTGAACACCTTGACCACATGTTACACTACATGATTGCCAGTCAAGCCATTCAGAATATCCACCATGCACTGAAGGAGAACAGTAACATTGATTTCAGTCAATATCCCTCACAGTCAGAGATACAAACATTATCTCGGTCTCAATATTGCTCTCTCTCTTTCTCTCGTATAAGCTTACAGATGTAGCTAAATAAATTAAATTAAATTAAATTAAATTAATAATATAAAATGTTGCCCCAGTCACTGGTTCTAAGCAGGTAGATGTTGATTCACAACTGGATAGCGACCTGACACAAGAGTCATAACTGTGAACCATTGCTCTTTCTGTCTGTCTGTCTGTCTGTCTGTCTGTCTGTCTGTCTGTCTTCCTTCCTTCCTTCCTTCCTTCCTTCCTTCCTTCCTTCCTTCCTTCCTTCCTTCCTTCCTTTCTATCTTTCTTTTTAGAGGAAAAGAAACAGAAAGATAAATATCTGAGGTAAAAAGAAAAACCAAGACCCTCGCCTGTCAGTTGGGGGTGATATTTTGAAGATGCCATGTATAATTCTATTTTCATAGACAAGCAGGCTTAGGCCATTTCTGCACTATACTATCATAGTGCTATTATTCCACTTTCAACACCCTATGGAATCCTGGGGTTTACAGTTTAGGAAGGGACATATAGAATTCTCAGCTAGAGAGCTCTTTGGCTTCAGCAAACTACAAGCCCTAGAATTTCATAGGATGTTGAAAGTCGAACAATAGCACTATAACAGTGTAGGGCAGAAATGGCCTTAGACTGAGCTAGTTGCCACATGGGAAATAGTCACGCGTGGACCTTTTACACACCTTGAGGGAAGGTTGGGATGGGATACAAGCATAACAACAAGTAATAATGGCCAAAAGTGGAAGATGTTGTTAGGCTAGTCTAGGACAATGTTCCTCATACCTTTGTTTCTTAAAGAAATTTTTTCAGTAGAATCAGAGGCACACTTTTATTTTACACTTAAAAGACTCTACAGGAAGAAGAACAATATGCCCTCATGCCCTGTTTAGGTAATTCTGCAGTATCCTTGCTTTGGGAACAACTAAACTTTCAAAACCCATTTGATGGAGGCATGTTGTAATATAACCTGCACTGCTTTCCTCTGCCCTCCCATGGAAGCCAACTGAGAAAAGATAATGCCAGAGCATTAAAGCATGTCACAATGCAGTAAGCAATCTCTTTTGTGGGTAGGAACTTTTTCTCATAAGAGCCTTTCATGTTGTAACTACTTTTCATTTTTAGAAAAACAATAATCTAACATGGTACCAGGCCTCTCACGGTATTGAACATTGCTCAAGACAAAGTTGACAAAGTGCTCTTATACGAAATGAGAGTAGAAGTGTCACCTCTTTAGTACTTTGCTTGAGAGCCTACACACTTTTGCATTGCAAAGAGTTCCTCATTCAGCAAAATGAAAAAGTTAGCACCCACCTTGGACAATGAGTGGCACTTTGACCAGAACAGAGCCCATGAGGTTCCTAGCTACGCATTCATACTCGGAAGTATCTTCTTTGCGTGCGAATGCGATATGCAAAGAGCCATTCATCAAAACAGTTACTCGGTCTTGGCCCTGCAGAGACCAGCCTTGACGGGACCACTCAATGGTTGGAGGAGGTTCTCCTTCTGCTTGGCAGTTCAGCACTGCTGTAGTTCCGGCATCAACAATAGTCTCTACTGGTTCAATAGTAATAACAGGCACACCTAAGGTAAACAGAAGGTTTCAAGTTTGCTGATTTTTGCAATAAATCGCTAAGAGCAAGAATCACTTCACTTTACCCAATAATCTCTTCCCAGTGTGTTAAGCAGTACATTGGAGATTTTATCAGAAATAGAATTAGAAATATACATAGAATTTATGAAGTTTGACAGGGATCCTTCACTTGTTTAAATACTTGTTGTTAAGTAGTATTTTTCTTTTTCTTTTTCTTTTTTTTATGTTCTAAATGGAATTTTCCTACAGTATGAACTTCTACGAGAACCAGCATGATGTAGCGGTTTGAGCCTTGGGGTAGAGTAATGGGTAGTGGAGGAAATTAGGGACAGAAACAGATTTGAGGTTTTGCTTGATGTTTAAGCTAAATCCAAAGTTACTTACCATAAGCTTACTGAAAAAAATGGGAAGTACCGGTTACAAATAATATAAGTTCCATTAATTTCAATGGATCTTCTCTAAGTAGAACTAATGTTGGATTTAGCTCTCAGTTATATAAATCACTAGACATAAAATGGCAATTCAGTGCTTCTTAAACTAAACAACCCATTGCTGAGAGACTAGAACATGCTTTGACACAGGGAGAGAAATAAATAAATACATCAGATAAGTGAGCATAGTTTGTCTTGAAAGGTGCTTCTGTTATTACATGCAACAGATACATTTAGATCGTCCAATAACACTATGAATATTTATTTATTTATTTATTTGGCTTACTGTATAATGTTAGGGTAACATGCTGTTCAACTGCACCAGCATCGTTTGTAGCTACACACGTGTATTCTGCAGCATCTTCATTCTGAAGAAAAACAAATATACTCTCAAACAATCAATCCAGAGTCACTTGCTGAATATTGATGCAATATAGTGGCTTCAGAACAGTATGGTGCATGTGGGTGTGTGCTTGTGCCTGTGCTGTGATTGAAAAGGATTCAATACCATATAATAAAGGCTGTAAACATGTTTATGGTGTCATGATATATTTGTACCTGAGATAGTAGCCTGAGAGGTTAGAAATGAAACAAAAAAAATCTATAGACAGGGATGGAATAATCTGTAACTTTCACTTTATTTTACATTATAATTGTCTTTCTGTCCCAGTAATACGATTTTGTTTCTTAAAAAATGAAGTAAAGTGAATTTCCCCTCCATTTATATCAGTAAAGTTCAATAGCTACATCTGTTTGCAGCATGGACAAGACCTATTGCATCTCAGAAGAAAAGAAGTGGCAACATTTTTTAACACTGCAGGGAATGAATACATAGTTAACCAACCTAGACTTCAAAGTGTTCAAAACCTTGAGCCTGGATGGAAAAATCATTCACTTTTACTTTCTACAAAAAATTTAATTTTTTAAAACACTCAGTGTCTTTCATTACAGATATGACAAAACGTGTGAATTTTAGTAAATACTTATAAAAAAAATGAAATGAAGTTTCACTAATCCTTAACTGATCTGGAGATAGTAGAATAATATCTCGTATAAGGGCATATAATATGCTAAAAATGTATGTCACATCCATAAGAGGATGTAACTCAGGTTTATAGTTCATTTACAGCCCCTTGGATTGCTTGAAAGACAAAAGGGATCATCCTAAAAAGGTTCCCTGAACTTCCTGGAAGGAGATGTGAAACAAATGTGATTGATAAACTCCTGGATAATTAAATTTTATCACTACAAGCCAGCTTTAAATAATCACCTACCACTGTGCCATAGATGGCAAGGGATCCATTGTTGAGCTGCCTGATGCGATTACTGATCTGAATGCCAACTCCTTTTTTGCTCCATTGAATCTTTGGTGGTGGGTTTCCTCCAAATTCACAGTTGAGAATAGCATTGCCACCAAGCGGCTCAATGCGACTGCGATGGTAATCTCCCATGAAGACTGGAGGCTCTGGGGGGAAAACAGCTTGAGTAATGTTGTGTAAATTAAGAATTCAAATGAAAATGAAAGCCATCTGATCTAGAAAACCCAACATGAATTCAAAGTGGTAATTGCAGATATTGAGAATGAAAAATGAGATGAAAATGAACCCATTGTTATGGATTTGTAGGCCAGTCAGCTATCTTTAAATCTGACCCTTTCAAGTATAGAAAATTCTCTGAAATTTAAATATAAATATGAAATTTTTTGCTTTCCACTCCAGTATAAACAAGATATATTCACGTCTAAAAGTTGATTACAAAAAACTCCACATTTGTAGCATAGAATATATTTTATTCTTTAAAAATCTCCTTCTCCTTTGCTGATTCAGACAAGTGCTTTCCAGTTTTTGTTTTTGCTCCTGCAAAAGTTGATTAGAGTCAAGCACTTTTTATTTTCATGAGATGGACAGTACATTTTCATTATTCTCCCTGACTAGAACTGATCATTCCGTTACATAAAATTTGAAACAAGAGAACCAAAGAAATGATTTCAGGACTTACTTTGTAATACATACCTTTAACATATACAGAGCCAAGGGCCTTTATGGACCCAACCAGATTTTCTGCTGTACATACATAGGTACCCGAGTCTTCTTTAGATACTCTTTCAATGACAAGTTCACTAGCTCCATTCACACCGTCATATTGTGCTGGTACAGCAAGAGAAGAAAAAGAAAAGCAGAACAATCAAGGAAGCTTGGTTAAGGTTTCAGAATCATAGGCTTCAGTATTCAGTATCCCATATGCTAGCAGACACAGATTTATGTCAAAAATTATCAGCGGAGGGAACCGTCTCATCTTTCTGGTGCTAGTAGTTACACATACACTTCACCTTCTCTTATGGAATATTTTGCAATTACTTTGCAATTACTAAACTCCTTTTCAAGAAAGATTTACCTAAGCAGGATAAATTTCAGAAAGCAAGGCATTTTATGGCTAAAGTTAACAAGGCATTCAGTCGTTTTAAGTCACTGTAGCCTACATTTTAACAGTGATGCTATATAATTTAGTAAAGTAAAAGTAAAAAGGCTTTATTGTTTAACACAAATCTGCAAATTAATGAATACACAAAAAGTATGTTTTATTAGTGCTTTTAATCATTGGGGTTTTCTTTTTCATTGTCCTATGTGTATGTGAAAGGAAAAGCTTAGTTTTAGCATTTCAGAAATTACTTTTGCAAAGAACGACTATAACACCACATGTAAATGATCTCACTTTTTCTGCACGAGACACTGGAAATTATGCAGAAAACTTTATATACAGAGTCATACACGCTCTGATAAGGATTCTCTGTCCAGGAGCCACCGCCGGCCTCAAGCTCCAGGAATTTATCCAAACCCTTTTAAAGCCATCCCAGTGAGCAGTTTCATGTCAACTTGTAGCTATAATTACAATTTCTTGTCAATTAATCCCACAGTTTAACTATGCATTGTCTGAAGGAGTACTTCGTTTTATCTGTACTGAATCTCCCTCTGCTTAGCTTGAGTGCATAACCACAGGTTCTATTACTATGAAAACAGAAAAGATTCTCCCTATCTCTTCTACATTCATAGTTTTATACACAGCAATCATTTTCCTCCTTGCTCAGTGTCATTACAGATGTACGAACAAAACCAATGGCTTCATGGCACATTACATATATTAATACAAGAGCCTTCACTGCCATAACAGAAGGAATCTTCTCGGAGAAGATTTTGAGCCCAAGGAAACTGACTTTTGGTAAGCCACTTTATTGCTTTCACACATCAACACTGATTACTATAAAGATCTGAAAGACCTGCATCACTTTATGCAGCCTTTTGAAAATTTAGGACAAAGTAGTTGCTGTTGTTGTTGGGCATGTTATTTAGGTAACAACTCTATGTCAATAATTCAATTACCCTAAAATTATGTGCATTTTTTATATCCAGTCTCATAATGCAACGTCAAACTGCCCCTCCTAGATTAACCTACCTGGGATAATATTATTATTAAAAGTCCACGTGATTTGGGGTACTGGAACTCCACTTGCTTTACATGTTAATTGAAGCCGTTCTCCTTTTTTCAAAGCCACATCACCAGGGAGTTCGGTGAAGGTCGGGAGTACATGAACTGTTAAGTTGACTGTGTGAGTGTCTTCACCGGCAACATTGCTGGCAATACAGGTGTAGCTGCCAGTATCTTCAGGCTGTGGGCAGGAGTGGAAATGAAGTCTCATAGAAATTTAACAAAACACATTATATAGAACACACATAACAGCCATTTACAATAAGGAGGCACCTTAGGAGGCATTTAATTACAGGCTCTATACAATAAACATTTTAGATTCAGGTGAAGAAATTATTTTCTGCTGGGATTGTTGCTCGAAATCAGTAGGGGCAATATTCTGATGTGATTTAATATAATCTTTTTCAGCAATAAGCAAATATCAACTCATCTAAAAAAAGAAAATACTAAATATATTAGAATGGTATCTTCCACAATGATAGAGCTTTATACTGTTGACTGTGGGAATATACAACACCACAAATTGTCAGGTCACTAAGCTTCCTGTCATATGGAAATGAGCATGGTTTGCTGGATGTTTATTGGGGCAAATGTGTTCAACCCTTGCATATAAGCTACTATATATCTCTGTCAGGTATTGCTAGTTGCTGTTACAATGTATCCATTGTTAATTGCTATAGTGCTGTTACAATGTATCCATACAGGCTTGCCGTTGCAACAACGTATCCTGGATGGTGGGAGGGGGAAGGATAAAAACGAAAGTGCGAGACAGGTTGTTTTGAAAGCCCTGTGCTTTCGAGATAAGAGCAGGAAATATGTGATGAGGACACCCTGGTCAAGGATAATGGGAGGGGAAGGGAAGGTAGGCACTGTCCTGGGAATGTGTTGAGGAGGTGGTGTGTTCTGTGGGTTTATGGCTCTCATCAATCACAGTTTTGCACACCTTAATTTGTACTGTTAACCTATAAAAGCTGTGAGCTGTGGAAGTGGAAGAAGCTAGTAAAATGCGGGCTGGACAGGGCTACTGTTAGTTGGATTTGTAATTGGTTGACCGACCGAACCCAAAGGGTGATCAGGAATGGCTGCTTTTCATCCTGGAGAGAAGTGACTAGCAGGGTGCCACAGGGTTCTGTCCTGGGCCCAGTGCTATTCAATATTTTCATCAGTGACTTGGATGAAGGAATAGAGGGCATGCTCATCAAATTTGCAGATGACACCAAATTGGGAGGGGTTGCTAATACACCAGAGGACAGGATCAAAATTCAAAATGACCTGGACAGATTGGAGAGCTGGGCCAAGGCTAACAAAATGAAATTCAACAGAGAGAAGTGTAAGGTCCTACGCTTAGGTAGAAAAAATGGAATACAGAAATATAGGATGGGGGACACATGGCTGGATAGCAGTACATGTGAAAGGGATCTAGGAGTTTTAATAGACCACAAGCTGAACATGAGTCAGCAGTGTGACGCGACAGCCAAGAAAGCCAACGCAATTCTCGGCTGCATCAATAGGAGTATGGTGTCTAGATCGAGGGAGGTACTGGTACCACTCGACTCTGCTTTGGTTAGACCTCATCTTGAATACTGTGTCCAGTTCTGGGCACCCCAATTCAAGAAGGACGTGGTCAGGCTGGAGCAAGTCCAGAGGAGGGCAACCAAAATGGTGAGAGGCCTGGAAGACATGCCCTATGAGGATAGACTTAGAGAGTTGGGTATGTTTAGTCTGCAGAAGAGAAGGTTAAGAGGGGACATGATAGCCATGTTTAAATATTTGAAGGGATGCCCTGTAGAGGAGGGAGAGGGTTTGTTTTCTGCTGCTCCAGAGACCAGGACAAGGAGCAATGGATTCAAGCTGCAGGAAAGGAGATTCCACCTGAACCTCAGGAAGAACTTCCTGACAGTCAGGGCTGTCCGGCAGTGGAATATGCTGCCTCGGAGTGTGGTGGAGTCTCCTTCTTTGGAGGTTTTTAAGCAGAGGCTGGATGGCCATCTGTCGGGAGTGCTTTGAGGGTGTTCCTGCATGGCAGGGGGCTGGACTGGATGGCCCGTGTGGTCTCTTCCAACTCTACATTTCTATGATTCTATGATTCTATGGAAGTGTGCTGTGTTGCTTATGCTTATCCATAAAAATAAACTACTGCCTACCTCAGAGAGAATTTTTGAAAACAATTCCAGGCTCCCTGCTTCTAGAGACAATTTTCCATAGTAAAGGACAGGTATAGCAAGCATATATAAAGGAGAGATATGTAAGGGGGAGAGAGGGTAAGCAGTAGGGAAACAACAGACTAACTCAAAGGTGTGCAATGGCTCGTGTTTCTATCTTGACTTGCCTATGATTCTCTCTACTCTTGTCTGCTTGTCTTTGAGAAAACTTCACAAATCTCAAAAAAATAGGAGCCTGAATTACATAAGTCCATTGTCCTGACATGATGAATTCTAAGATCTTTGTTTATATTGTACAGTATAATTCATAATGAAGCAAAACAATGTACCTGCATTTAATACAATATTAATAATATTAGGCTTCATGCCCATGGAGTTTAGCAGGTTTTTTTAAAAAAAAAACAGGAAGTCACCTGTCCAAGAAATTGTGCACTTTCAGCTTAGGTTCATTAGCTGCCTTGCAGCTTGCAAGCTGAGTCAGGATGAACCTTAGGATTTGGATGTTTATTGTAGGTACTCATCTCCACCTTCTCTAGTGGGTTTAGTTGGCTTTGTGCCTCAGGTTCTTCAGCTGATTAAAACAAGCCAAAAAGAGGGCACCAATTTTCTGTGATTCCATACATTGAGCCCCAGTGAGTCTCACTGACTTGCAAGCAAAAGAAACATTCAATTTCAACTCAGAGTAGAACTTATTGATGGTCAGAGCTGTTTGGCAGCAGAATATGCTGCCTCAGAGTGTGGTGGAGTCTCCTTCTTTGGAGCTTTCTAAACAGAGGCTGGATGGCTATCTGTTGGGAGTGCTTTGATGTGTGTTCCCGCATGGCAGGGGGTTGGACTGGATGGCCCCGTGGTCTCTTCCAACTCTATGATTCTGTGGTTGCAAAATTCAGGACCCAAGGACTATGAATCAGTGAAACATGGTCCTACACTGTAGGGTAAGGGGGAGGGGAAATCCTCCTAGGTGACGTGTTTTGTATGCCAAGGTGGGCAAAATATGGCTCTAGGCCACAGGTGCACCTCCCAGTCTCCCCAGAACCCATCCTATCCTCCTATCCTTTAAGGGTAGCAAGTCATTATTTAAATGTAATTCTTCCCTACTTGTTTTAGACTTTAAAAAAACAGAAGAAACCAGAACTGATCATCCTATCATTTCTTTTAATAAAAGCTGCTTTTTTTTGCCCAAAACAGCCTGAGCAGAGAGAGTAGATTTAAATGTCATATCACACCCTCAGGCTACTGAAGGGTCAAGTTGCTATTTTTAGGATTAAACAGGGTCTAATGGAGGGCAAATAAGCCCTCTCTCCCACCTTCAGAGGTTGCATATATGTAGTACATGCTTTGGAAAATGCATTTTCCAGTCAGACACTTTCAGACCTAAGCACATCCACGTTCAAATCTATGTGTGATTTCTGTTTATAACTAAAAGAAAAAAGGGCACTTCCTCTCCTTATTCTCATACACACTGAGCATGTTTTTAAACTGACACTTACCACAGCATTGTCCACAATGAGATTGCCATATGGCCCAGATACATGTCTTCTCATTGTGCTCGTTAAAAGAATGCCATCTTTCTTCCATTTCATAGACGGTGTTGGAATTCCATCAGCCGCACATGATAGCAGTACTTGTGAATTTTCCACAACTGTGTAGTGATTCTTGGTGCTGCGTATCTTAGGTGGGACTGTATTTATTTAAAATATTTTAGATATATAATTTTTTAAAAGAAGACAATTAATCATATATGCTTTTAGTCTTCTACAAAGTTGGATGACAAAATCTGTGTGTGTGCTCACCAATAATAAAATATATGCCAATGAAAGGACATTAAACACCATATGTATACAAGAGATAACTGAGACAGTTTTTCCTGTTTACCTTGGACACACAGAACTACAAGTTTATTATTACGGCAAAAAGCCAGCAATTACAGAACTGAAGTTAGATGGTAGCATTCCACCAATATACAGTATGAGAGAAGTTGTCATATTTCTAGAGGAGACTTAGTGTAAATTAGATAATTTGTGAATTAGAACTAAGTCCTAATAAGTCATTCAATAATTTAGGCTCAAAGGCTGGTTCTAGTTGATCAGTATGTGAATTTCAAACCTCACGCCCCATGCATTTCTTGGCTCTCATTGTCTCTTTAAGCTGGACAGATCATAATCTGCAGTGGCAACAAAAGGAACAGCTGCAGTATTCCCCTGCTTTGTAGTACATACGGTAATGGAGCCCTATCACTGTATAATTCGTATTGCTAAGCTCAGTTCGGGGAAAAAATGGCTCAGAGAACTGAAAGTATTTCTATGCATGTACAGAAATATTTATTTATTCATTGCCACTACTCCCACCCCTATTTCTGAGCAGTGCAGGCCTAGAGAGCAAGTAATGTTTGGCCTGCATAATTCTGGCTGGTCTCCTGCTTTGTGGATTATGGCCACAGGGTTGCTCAGCTAAACTGGCTCTCTATTTAATTTGCAACAATGTAAGAAAAAGAGTGAAAGTTTTTTTTAAGGCTGATAGACTGTACCTGCCTATTTATGAAAGTTGTGATTTTATAACAATTTGTTTAAAGAGACCATCGAAGTATGAAAAAGAAAATCCCAATCTGGCCACCATTCTAGCTTCCACTATGTTTACCAGGCCAACTTGTGTTCTTCAATTCTAATTTAACTTACCAAGCACAGTGAGTTCCATACTGGAGCTGCTTGATCCAGCTGCATTGGTAGCTGTGCATGTATAACGTCCAGTATCACTGGGTTGAGCAAATGCAATCTGCAAAGATCCTGTGCTGAGAGTTCGCTGTCTTATGGACTCTGTGACCTGCTGTCCATCTTTATGCCATGCAATTTCAGGTACAGGGTAACCGTCTGCTTCACACAACAGAGTGACAGGCTTATCCATAACAACCACGTATTCTTCAGGATGAGGTCTGACAGCTGGAGGAACTGAAAGGTGGTACATGAATTGTTTCAGTCAACTAGGCTATAACACAACGAAATAATGCTCCCTGTATTTCACAGCCTTTTACTTCATGAGGATCCTTCCAGCTTGGGAATTTTGTAGGCTGGTATACCACTCTTTTAATTGCGCCTTTTTCTTGTGGCCAGGGGAGAAAAGCAAGCACTGCCAGTAGGCAGGAGAGACAGGATCTTTCCTGTGGTGTCCCCACTCTTGTGGAATGCCCCAGGATACAGATTTGGTTCTCACTCTGACTTTTTAAAATTAGGCCTTAAAGACCTGGTTGTTCAATGTTGCTTTTAAATCAACACTGTGATATTTACTGTTGCAGCTGTTCTTCCTGCTTAATGTTGTTTAAATTAATTGCATTTTATATTTCATTTTCGCTTTGTGTTTTCTTAGGGAGATTACATCTCAAAAAAAGCAGCACAGCAATATTTTCAATAATTCGTGCTTCTTTTCTTTCTTTCAGTGAAGTTCTAATGATGCTTCCACTTTAAGAAATGCTTTAATCTTTGAAGGGAGAATACATAATAGCTGACAGTCTGGCATCACACAGAGGTAATATCAGATAAACTGTTGTGTGGTGGTGGTTGTGTGGTGGTGGCAGTGGTACTGTTCTTCAATAATTTCCACCTTCTGGCAAACCAGGGCTTTCTGGCACTGAGAGTGTTCGATGAACCCAGTAGGTTTCCATGGCTGAGAGCGGGACTGAACCCGGTCTCCAGGATCATAGTCAAATGCTCAAACTACTACACCACACTAGCTCTCTACCAGTTAAATAACAGGGCCTAAATCTAATTTTTCATTCTCAACTAGAATGGACCATTGAATACATGGAACTTACACATATGCTGAGTTACCAAGTTCCCACTGATTCAGTGTGTCTACCTGACTGGCCCCTAACAACTCAATTTAGCCTAGGTTTCTAGTTCACATATAAAGCTTACCTTGAATTTTTAGTTTGATCTTTCCAACAGCAGTGCCTGCTGGGTTCTGAGCAACACATATGTACATTCCAGCATCTTCAGCAGCAGCTTTTGCAATCTGCAGACTGCCATTGGGAAGAACTGTGTATCTGTTCCCTAGAATATATATACATAATATATTGAATAAGGCACAACTATAGAGAAACAAAGTAAGGATGACTAAAGCATAAGACGAATGACACGAGGGAAGGTTGAAGGAACTGTATTATGTTCAAGGTAGGGGAAGGAGAATTATGTTGACATTTTTCAGATATTTAAAAAGAAAAGAGGAGGTATTTGTATAGCTTATGCTCTGGGAACATGAAAGATGCATTTAAAATCTGGAAGCAGGAATTTAGGCTAAATATTAGGACTCATACCCTAACTGTAAGACTAGTTCAGGGGTGAAATAAATTTCTTAAAACAACTGTGAACACTCCCTTCTTTGAGTATTCAAGAAAACATTGTAGACATCTCTCAGACTTGTTTCACTTATGTACATGCTTCAGTTGAATTCTCATTTGGTGACAGGCAACTGAATGTGTGGACTGGCTCCATCAGTCTTGCGTACATTGAGTTGACATCAAGAGAACTATCCATAACCCATGAACACACATGTGTGTGAATTAGTTCTTTGAGAAGTTCTGGGTATAGCATAGCCTTCCTTACAACACATAATTTTAGTACTCGTTTCCTTCCAACTGCATGTAGCTACATGCTCTGAGGTAAAAATTATATAACAAAGCAAGATACCTGTGGTGATAACACTGACCCCTTCCTTCTGCCATGTTATTACAGGACGAGGTGTGCCTATCGCTTCACAAGGTAAGAGAGCTGGATTGTTGAGAATAACATCAAGTGTACCAGGCTGGAGTTGGATAGCTGGTGGTTCTACGAGACAAATGAACGCAAAAGAAAAGCTGATCCAGGAAGCTAGTTAAATATTTTAATATCAACTTTCAAGAGAAAAAAAAATCTCATGGTGGTTCACAAATAAAATAATAAAACAAGTTAAAATATAAAATATATTAAACTAAAACAGAAACATAAAAGATTTCACCACAGACCAACAACACACCACAGATCATTTTGACAATCGTTAATTGTACAATAATCAGAAAAGCAGCAACAGCATAAAAACACAGTCGGACATACAGACTAGACATCACTATTCAGTCAAAGACAGATTGGAACTATTAAATTAAAAGTTTGCTTCAAAACAACAAAACAAAAAGGGAATCAGATGTGAATCCTTTGTGGTGGGGGGAGGGAGGTTGTTCCACACAGATGGGTCTACAACTGAAAAGGTCCTGATGGCCATTAACAAAAAGAGCAGGAGCTGGGCTTCTGCAGTTATTCTTAAGATCCAGGCAAAGGAAGTCCTATTTTGTTCATTTTCTTACCATCGTGCTGCTCCTTACAATAACACACAATGAGCCTACATAGAAAAAATTATTTGCATTTTTAAATGTTGAATGAACACATACTAGAAACCAGATTATAATCTGATATATTAATTATGTTGGACCAACCATTACCAGAATGACAACAACACAAAATCATTTTCTAGAACATGGCCCAGGTACTTCTTTAAAAAAAGAGATTAACATTTTTAAAAGCATCCTAACATTGCGTTTACCCAAATTCCTAGATATCAAAGGCGAAAAGTGTATTAGAGGTGCAATAACTATGTACTTAGCTACAGAACTAAGTGTTATCTCTTCTCCAAGGACAGCTATCTGCTTACAAACAAGATAGTCCTATCTTTTTCTGCTCAGTGAGCTCAGTGAGTTTATTCCTAGGCTCCATGAGCTGATAGCTCCAATGTAAAGTGAAGCACTGAGTCTGTTTCACATTTTAGTCCAAACTGTAAATGGACCTATTTTGGGGATAGCATTCAATACCTTGGATACTCCTTTATATGTTTGTATTTAAACTTGGAGTTGATTCACTTCCCAACTGAATAGAAGCCACCAGTGCTACTGCTCCCAGGTTAAATGTGCACAGAATTGGAGCCTAGGCCAATTTATTTTAGCCTTTACTCACTCCTTCATAGAACTGCAACAACAAATAGTTGTACAAAGTACACCAGAACTTATTAGAGTAAGCAGCTTACTCCTTTAAATCATAAAGAATTAAGTGTAAAAAAAGCTCACTTAAATTTTGAAATATGGATTCTAGAACTAGGGCAGATTGGAACTTTTCAGAATAATCATAATCATATAATGAGCTGCAGGTATTTCAGTGATCCATATTTGAATGTTCCTGTATGCACAGAAATTTACTGAAATATATATATATATATATATACAGGCATCAGGCAGAGGGTTCAGCTAAAACATCTTTCTCTCTGGTGTGCTAAGTTTTCTAAGCTTATATAGCTTTTTATGCAGGGAGTGTTACAACTATCTGAAAGAACCTTTCATTACTGTACCACTGGCATTTTTGGAATATGGAGGTGGTAGCATTCCAAAAATGCCACTTGAGCATTTTGAATACATGTTAGGCTCTTAGATTCATGGTGACGAGAAAATTCTTGGACAAGAAATATACAGTTTCCCACCTCACCCTGAACATGAAGAGTGACATGTCTATGGGCAGAGCCAGCAGCATTCCGTGCAGTACAAGTGTATTTTCCTGCATGGTCCAGTTGAGCAGCCATTATTTCAATAGCACCTAAAGGAAGAGGTATAATTTTTATCAGTCATGCTATATTTGGAACAGCCAAAGGATGTTCAGTACCCACTTCTATTTCCTGGGCATCTCAAATGCAGTTCCTCCCAATCATGAAAACGTCAAGTGAAATAGAAATGCATTTTCCTTCTGCTCTTTTTCACAGATAACTTTCAACACTGAGGGAGAACAGGACTATAAAAAAATCAAGGTAAGAGATCTTCAAATAGGAGTTGCTGAATGGAAGAAGGTGGGAGGAAATCAACAGAAGTATATAGAAAGGGAGGTAGATGAAATATATCTTTTGATTTTTTTCCCCTTAGGCATATGAAAAACTGGTCCATGGCTAGAATGACAGGATATTTGCATATCCAAGTGTCTGGCTATCATTTCTCTACCTCCCATGAGTAGGCATGAATAAAAGTGCTTAATTCTCTACACTAGCCACCAGTGTCTCCCTTCAATATCCAATTGCACGTATTTCTCATGACACGGTTCCATGACCTCCCTCACAAACATGGGTCTAAAACCTAACCAGAAGGAAGAGCGCCTGGAATAAGAGAGACCACGGGAAACAGAAAGGGAAAAGTAGGCATGAGAAAGGTTGAGCACTAGTATATAGCTCTAGCCAACAGTCATGTTTCAGAGAGAAATGACAGCACTATTTAAGGAATCAAAAACAAAATCTCTCCCTCCCCCATTATTATGATATTCCAAAAAGGCATTCAAAATCATTGTAACCCAAAGACACTGTAACCTGAAGACAGAATTCTGTAGCCATCTCCTCGAGGAAGAAGCCTTATTCCATTCTTGGTCCAATGAATGGCTGGCACAGGAACACCTGATGCAGTGCAGGGGATCACTACCGGAGACAACTTGGTTACCAAAAGATCTGTAGCTTCATCTGCTAAAGATGGTGGAACTAGGAAAAAGATAAATAGAAGTACTGATATTTTACATTGCTATGATGTTACCTTGAATGAACTACAGTAAATAATGAGAAGAACAAACACAAAATTAAAGGCACACAGTACAAGACAGTATAATACAATGTAACACGGAACCTGTTTCATTGCCATCTAACTATCAAATCAATATAGATTAAGTTGAGCTTGGAGAAGCATGCCTATATTATCTGAATCAGCATTTGAATCATATGTTGTTGTACTGGCACCCCATATAGATTTTTAAAATATGTAGGAAATCATTATTGCATTTATATATAAGACATGAATCAAACTCCAAGAACAATGCTTCTCCAAAAAAGAAACAAACTGAAATACCAAAGCAAAGCCACAAGAATTCCAGTAATCTGTGAATTCCACTGACTTATCAAATACACACTGTATTTGTTTAAACTTCTCCATAGGATTCCAAAAAAGATCAGAAAACAGTCCTGGGACCTTTCTGTGAAACATATGCTAATTATCCAACAGTTTGAGAATGGATGTATAATCATGTTGTGTTGTGAACTGAATGTGACACCTTTTACCATTGTTCAGGTTATAATTACGGTGGTTTTCAGAAAAGTTGGTTGGTTGGTTTATTATTTAGAGTATTTACATCCCACCCTTTGGTCAAAGAGGCTCTCAGAGCGGCTCTCATCCCTAACATTATTGTCTGTCAAAACAATGAAACAGCAGAATGTATATCAGTATACAGTATACCAGTTTCTCAAATGGTGCCTGTAGAATTCTGTAAAGATACATCATTAGGATGAATGCCTAAACAATGATCTATTTATAAAGTGGAGGGAGCAACCTGTGATCTTCCAGATGTGGTGGGATACAGCTCCCATCAGTTTTTAATTGTGAGTGATGACGGAAATGGTAGTCCAATGAATCTGGAGGGCTACATGTTGCTTACCTCTGGTCTCTATTTTTACATTTGTTATGAAGATAAAGGGAGAGAAGGAGAGCCACGCACATTATATTGAGCTCCCTGAAGGAAAAGCAGGATATAAAAGTAGTTGGTTGGTTGGTTGGTTGATTGATTGGAGCTAAGCAGACAGAAAAGCCCAAAGCTGAAAAGCCAATTTCTTAGCAGTTCCTTAGCTCCAGTCTCTTCTAAAACCCAATAAACTTACATTCTAAATAACATCAATGAAGACATTTTAATTGTGTCAGAGTATTGTACCTTGTACAGTGATAGCAATTGCTCTTTGATCCTTGCCTGCTTCATTGGACACTATGCATTCATAGAGTCCAGTATCTTCTATTGTAGGAGAAATAATTATGAGTGATCCTGAAGACAACAGTCTGTGGAGAAGGAATGAACTAGTGGTTACACTTCCTTGCAGCACTTGAGAAAAGATACTGTAGTTAAAGAAGTTAGTGCAATAAGGAATACAATTTTTAGTGTTTGCTTGCTTGCTTGCTTGTTTTTGTAACTTGCTTCCCACCTTTTTCCCAACACGGAACCAGTTGACTCTCAATTCATTATTGGCTCATTTCATACTGAAACTCAGCTGAGAGAAAGAGCTGTAGGCTCACATATTGGGGAGCAATTTGAGGTAACAGCATTTCTAGGTCAGTTTTCTGCCTTAAGAGCAGCAATACCTCTTTTAGCAAACCAGATTCTTTTTGATAGTTTTGCTGACCTGATTCCTATAAACTTATTCCTGATCTAAGTCCAGAATATACTGGATCTTGTTCAAAATTAATCTGGATTTGTCCCTCCATACCACTATCTGGTACCTCCCAGACATCTGACCAACATGTTCTGAGTCACAGTGGAAAAGAGTGCAAGCAAGGTGGAATTTGAGAGACAAAGTATGACAGGGTGATAGACAGCAATGGCAACTTTGCCTGATATCACAGTGAGTCTGGGATGAATACTAACTCTTCTAATTTTGAATTAGATTTAAATTGGAGTTCTGATTACTGACATCAACATCAGCTGATACTCTTAATTATTTCTGGAGTGGATGAGGAGGAAGTCTGCTGCAGTAGATATCTTTTCCCTAGACAAATATCCCCAAGATTTGTTTCCAGAGTTTTCTTTAAAATTTCCAAGGAAGAGACTTTGTTGCTCTTTGTCTCCCTGGATAAGGGATTCAAAGCCATGCTATTTTTTTTGCCACAAGAGACAGATGCATCCTTTGTATGGTTTGAATTACAGGTAATCAATTTCCATATAAACTATATGAAAAATATAAGCTCCCCACTGTCCAATTTCAGACTGCATGTCTCTGGATAAATGATAACAAATAAAATAGTATCTTTCACCTGAATGAGTTCTGATTCTGATCCACGTTAAGCTGGTGTCCATTCCTCTTCCAGCTTACTGTGGGCTTAGGGATTCCTGTGATCTCACATGGCAGGGTGGTCTGGACGTTCACAGTGACAGTAATATTGACAGGCCCAGGAGCAATTGATGGAGGAACTAAGTTTTAAAAGACATAAAACATAACGTAGCAATATTTATCAAGCACACCAATATACATTCAGGAAATGTTTATGATATAGGAACAATGTGCAGATGCTACTTCATATTTTGGGAATGTAAACAACCAAAACAATACTGGGTGTTAAAGGAAACAATGATCTCAGCAATTCAAATTCCATGGGAGCAAATTCCAGCAATTTAGTAATTCAGCAATTCCATGGGAGATCAGAAGCCAAATCTAATTTTTATTCTACAGAACAACTGCATCAATTAGGGAGGTAATGGTACCACTCTATTCTGCATTGGTTAGGCCTCATTTGGAATACTGTGTCCAGTTCTGGGCACCTCAATTCAAGAAGGATGTCGACAAGCTGGAACATGTCCAGAGGAGGACGACCAAAATGGTGAAGGGTCTGGAAGACATGCCCTATGAAGAACAGCTTAGGGAGCTGGGTATGTTTAGTATGCAGAAGAGAAGGTTAAGAGGGGACATGATAGCCATGTTTAAATATTTGAAGGGATGTCATGTTGAGGAGGGAGCAGGCTTGTTCTCTACCACTCCAGAGACGAGGACAAGGAGCAATGGATTCAAGCTGCAGGAAAGGAGATTCCACTTGAACCTCAGGAAGAACTTCAGAGCTGTTCAGCAGTGGAATATGCTGCCTCAGAGTGTGGTGGAGTCTCCTTCTTTGGAGGTTTTTAAGCAGAGGCTGGATGGCCATCTGTTGGGAATGCTTTGACGAGTGTTCCTGCATAGCAGGGGGTTGGACTCGATGGCCCCTGGGCTCTCTTCCAACTCTATGATTCTATGATTCTATGATTCTATTGAATGGTTAATCATCACTTTCATAAATGACACTGATTCTGTGGGTCTTCTCTAGCTGGAACTAGCAACTGGATTAAAGCCAAAGTGCTAGAGTACAGATTCTTGTTACTGTATCTCTGAAATAAATAGAACACCATTCCCCTCCTGGTCAAACGTGTAAGCTGCAGTGAGGAATGCTTGTGTATAAAGTGTTACAGTCCTGCCGCAAAACTCAACATAAAAACAATGTATGATACTGAACTCTGGACAGTGAAGAAAGCTGACAGGAAGAAAATCAACTCATTCGAAATGTGGAGGAGAGAGGCAGAAGAAAGATGGCATAGTGGACGGTCGTCTGCTCGCACAGCTGCAGGACGGACGATCGGTGCATGAGATTGCATGCCCATTTTGAACAGAAAGAAACAGGGCAACTTATTCCCTTGGGAGAGGGGATTCAGAGGGGCTCTACGCAGACTGGATCCGGTGTTTAGTTCCCCAGAAATCTTTGACAAGAAGAGGGGAACGGACAGAGCCAATGGGTCGAAGAGCTACCACATCTTGTGCAACCACCGGGAAGCAGTAATGGCTACGCCGCAAACTTATTAAAAAGTAGAGGGACGTCTTACATATAAGTTAATACTTTGCCGAAACTCAGGGAACAAAAAAAAGGGAAGCTCCTTCACACTAACAGCATCTCGTAAAAAGCAGAAAATTTATTAAGATGAAGGGTTGGAGATTTTTTCGGAAACCGGGGTAAAAGAATCCAGAACACAACCAAAACAACAAGCGATAAGTTAGAATTTATGTTAAACTTGAAGTGACAAGCTAATTTTAAAAGTGAAACAATAAAAATAAAGTTAACGAAGGAATTATCGGGAGGAGAGGGAGAATTAAGGAGGAGACAGACGAGGAAGAGAAAGGATGATTTGTCTTGGACGATATTATAATGACGTTACAAGACTCTGCCATACCGATACACATGAAATGGAAGTTCTTATCCGGGGCTTTTTTTCCTTTTGGGTTTTGATTCCAGTCTACATATTAATTACTTGACGGATAGAGGTTTGACTTAAGAAAGACTAATTGGACTTAAAGACTTAAGAAATAAACTATTAACATTTATTGAAATCAATTGGAAGTTACTTGGACAGCCGACTATTACAGATTGGATTATGGCAAGAGCTGAACAAAGGGTTTTTGTGGAGAAGGACTGAGTGAATAAAGACAGGGGGTAGAGAAAAGAAAAGAGGAGCTGACAGTTTTGCAGCATTGCAACATTGAAGGACAGAGACATCAGACAAAAACCTTTGGACAGAGAAATGGAAAAGTACCAGCAGAGAGAAAGAAGACATTGGAGACGACAAGAGAAAGAACGTAGAGGAGAAGCAGAGGAGAGATTAGACAACACAGAGGCTGATAATTTTGTTTAGATATTTTGTTGAAAATATATCTACTGTTGATTATAATTGTTGGTAATTATAAATATACTGAATTGTTGGTAAGCCATAGGTTGGAAATAGGAGAGATTGCTAACGGGTCAAAGTATTTTACTAAGGGAGAAGATATACAAGTTATTGTTTTCCCTATTTAAACATATATTGTGACTTTTTGGGGTTGAAGTAGTGTGGTAAAGCTATATAAAATAGAAGGTCTGGAGTGGACAAGGTAAAGATTGTACATATAAGTAAAATCCGGAAAATTGGTTTATTTGGCTAACTGAAATTTATACAGACAATTTACAAGCTAACTGTATTATATTTGTTAAACTAGTTGGGTGAAAAGTAGAAGCCGGAGCTCCCTTGTTGCCAGGTGGCAAAGAGAAGATAAGCCCAAGGTTAGAAGATAACAGACAGTGGTAAGCCTTTTGTTTATACACTCTTTTTCCATAACTGAAAACAAATAAGTTAACCCATTAAGTGTAAAATAGTAAGGAAACCAAGTTAAAATATAAGCATATAGCACCACCTTGCAGAAGTAGGAGTTTATTACACTAGGAAATATAAGAATTGTGAATAATAAATATCCATTTGTAGAATTTAAGCATACTAATTAGTTTTAAGCATTTAAATATTTAAATATTTAATATTTAATAAGATATTCAGGAAAAGTGGAACCCTATCAATTGTTACTGGATGAAGTTAAAAAGATAAGAACAGATATGTGTGCAGAAATGAAAGATCTTTCCTCAGAAGTTAAAAAAGAATTAAGAGAAATGAAGAAAGAGATGGAACATTTTGCACACAGATTAGAAACTGTGACAAAAGATGTAAAAATATGAATAAGAACATAGAGGAAGTGCAAGAAAAAATGAGGAGTCTGGAAAAAAGAACTGGAGATTTAGAGGGTATGATAGAACAAACAGAAATGAAAAGTATGCTTTCGGAATGGAAATACAGAGAAAAATGCATTAAGATAAGAGGATTGGAGGAAACAGAGGAGGAAGATCTCTACACCAGATTGATCCTGGCACTGGCTGGATTCCTAGACTGGCCGTCAGAGCAAATGGATGTGGAAGTAGACCAAATTTTTAGGATAAATTCGTTAATTGTGCGGAAAAGGAAAGTTCCCAGGGACATAGTGGTATACTTTGTATGGGAAAGAGTGAAGGAGATGTTCATCCAGCAGAGTTATTCAAATAAACTGATCATTGATGGAATGGAACTGAAAATATTTAAAGATGTCCCATCTCAAGTACTCAAGAAAAGGAAAGACTATTCATTTCTAACACAAGAACTTAAGAAAAAGGACATATCATATAGATGGGGGAAGTTGGAAGGTGTAATATTGACATATAACCAAAGAAGACACGTAATAAATTTGATAAGTAAAGCTGAAGAATATCTGATAAGGCTCAAAGAAGAAAGTAAGAAGAAGCAGGGTAAAGATCAGAAGACAGAAGAGAAAAAAGAGAAGGAAAAAGAAAGAATAACAGGCAAAGACCGGAAAAAAATACAGTGAAAGACAGTATAAGACAACTTTGGTAGAAGCAGAAGAACACCTGGAAAAACGAGACCAGTGAGAGTTACAAGGAAAACAGGAATTGGAAAGGCAGGATTGAGAACAAGAACATACAGAACAAGAAGAGTTGGGAGAAGACATATCATCGGAAGTAGAGATTGCATAAGAGAAAAGAAGTTATAAGCAAAATGAGAATAAAAGTACTATCTCGGAATATAAGAGGAATAAATTCAATAATTAAAAGGAAGAGAATTTTTCACTATTTAGAAAAACAAAAATGTGATGTTTACTGTATACAGGAAACATACATAATCAGAACAGAGAAAAAATCATTAGAAAACCCTAAATTAGGAAATATATTTGTAACAGGTATAGAAAAAAAAAAGAGGAGTTGCAATATATGTGAATTCAAAATATGCCGCTAAAGAAGTATTGAATGATGACCAAGGGAGATATATAGGAGTAGAAGCCAAAATCTTAAACACAAAGATAGTATTGGTAGGAATATATGGCGCATTGGAAAATAAAAGTAAATTCTATGAAAGACTTTTAGAAAAAGTTAGAGATATTGAGTATCAAGATATAATTATTATGGGGGACTGGAATGGGGTCATATATCCAGAATTGGATAGATCTAAGGCTAAAAAACAAACGAAAAATAAGGGAAAATTAAAAAAGTTTTTTTGACCTGACAGAAAATTTGATATTAATAGATGTGTGGAGAAGCCTATATGGAGCCCAAAAAGAATTTACATATTTTTCTGAGGTATCTAAAATGTGGTCTAGAATAGATACGATATGGAATTCCAAAACAATACTCAAATATTTACAAAAAATAGAAATTCTACCAAGGATCACGTCAGACCACAGCCCTCTTGTATTAACTATGGAAGACAGAAAACAGGACTGTAGATGGAGACTAAATGATAATCTATTGAAAGAGGAGAAAATATTAGAAAAAGGAAAAGAAACCTTAGAATGTTATTTTGAAGATAATTTAAATAAAGGGGTCCCTACAGAAATGGTTTGGGAGGCCGGGAAAGCAATTACACATGGCTTCCTAATACAACAAGACATAAAAGTAAAAAAGGAGAAAAAGCTGAAAGAACAAAAGTTATTAAATGAGATAAAACAGTTGGAATGTAAATTGAAAACTTCACCACAAAATATTAAGATTATTGATGAAATAAGTGTGCTACAAAAACAAATTTCACTGCAAGATGCGCAAGAAATAGAAAGAAATCTGAAGTTTGCAAAACAAAAGAATTTCTTTTTAGCAAACAAAACAAATAAATGGTTAGCACATAAAATTAGAAAAGAGAGAGAAAAACGGTTGATATCACAAATAAAAGAAAATAAGAAAATCTTGGTAAAGCAGGATGAAATAAAGAAAGCCTTTGAGAGATATTACGAAAATTTATTTGCAGATTCTAAAATTAGTCAACGGAAGAGAGAAAAAACAAAACAATATTTAAATGAAGGAGAGACCCCTAAGATTACTGATGAGCAGAGAGAAGAATTAAATAAAGTAATAACTAAAGAAGAAATTTTGCAGGCCATCGGGAAGCAAAAAACAGGGAAAGCACCTGGCTCAGATGGTTTTTCAGCCTTATATTACAAAGTATTTAGTGAGCAACTAATAAATCCATTATATGATATAATAAATGGGATGAGTAAGGAGCCACGACCCCCTTCATGGGGGCAAGCAAACATTACTTTGATACCAAAGGAAGGGAAAAATCCACAAGAAATAGGAAATTATAGACCAATTGCACTTTTGAATGTGGATTATAAAATATTTGCGACAATATTGGCAGAAAGAATAAAAAAAGTTTTACAAGTAATAGTACACACAGATCAAAATGGATTTCTACCAGGAAGAGCATTAAAAAATAATATAAGAACAGTGTTAAATATAATAGAATATTATCACAGGCATAACGAAAAGAAAATGGCACTATGCTTTCTCGAGGCGGAAAAAGCTTTTGATAGAGTTAATTAGGTCTTTTTTAGAAGAAACAATAAAGGCTATAAATTTGGGAGGGAAATATACAGAATGGATAAAATCAATTTATAAAGATCAAAAAGCCCAAATAATAATCGAGAAAGAACACAAAATATAGAGATAAATAGGGGAGTTAGACAGGGACGTCCCCTATCACCACTCTTATTTATATTAATACTGGAAATACTAAATAATAGAATTAGACGAGAAAAACAAATACTACGGGTTAGAATCCAAAATCAGGAATATAAATTAAGTGCATATGCTGATGACCTAGTGATTACCCTTGAAGACCCCATAGTAAGCGTAGAAGTATTAATGGACATCTTAACAAATTTTGGAACATTATCAGGCTATAAAATAAACAAAGAGAAAACAAAAATAATTATAAAAAACATATGAGAGCAAGAAGAGGAAGAAATAACAAAATTAACGGGTTTCATGTCAGTGAAAAAAGTAAGATATCTAGGTATTATTATTACAAAGAATAACGTAGATCTATTTGCTAATAACTATAAGAAATTATGGTGTGAAATAAGGGAGGATCTTAAAAGATGGGGGAAATTAGAATTATCCTTATTAGGTAGAATATCAGCAATTAAAATGAATATACTTCCCAAAGTAAACTTCTTATTCCAAAATTTACCAATAATGATGAATGAAAAACCCTGTAAGGAATGGAATAAGGAGTTGTTGAAGTTTGTATGGAAAGGGAAGAAGCCAAGGATAAAAGCAAAAATATTAGAAGAGACAAAAGAAAGAGGAGCAATGGGATTACCTAATTTAAAGCTATATTATTATGCGAACAGTTTGGAATGGATAATAGAGTGGATAACATTGAAAACATAAGATTATTATATTTAGAAGGAGAGGAGCTTTACTTTGGATGGCATGCTTACGTCTGGTACGGGAAAACAGCAATTGATAAAAATTTTAAAAATATTTTTTTAAGAAAAGCCCTTATAATAGCGTGGTTAAAATATAAAAGACAGTTATATTTAAAAATTCCACTATGGGTTTCGGTACATGAGGCTTTCTATAACAAAGAGAAACCTAAGACAGAGGCATGGATTAAATATAAAGATATATTCAAAAGGCAAGGGGATTATCTAATTTTTAAATCGAAAAATGAATTGAAGATGGATGGATGGGATACACATTGGTTATTAATTAGACAGTTATAGGAGAGATATAAAAAAGATAGTGAAGCAGAAGAGTTTGAAATTAAAGAAAATGAATTTGATGAGATGCCAAAACCAGGGGTAGAACATAGAGTAAGTCAAATATATAAAATTCTATTGTTGCTACAAAACGAGCAAGAAACTGTCAAAATAGCAATGGTAAAATGGGCTCAAAATATTAATCATATAATAACAATGAATCAATGGGAAAACTCTTGGATGACCACCTGGAAACTGATAAAACCAGTAAGTTTAAGGGAGAACTATTATAAGATGCTACACAGGTGGAATACAACTCCAGTTCAAATTTCAAAGATAAAAAAACCTCCCAAATGATACATGTTGGAAATGTGAACAGAGAGGCACATTTTATCACATATGGTGGCAACGTAATCAAGCTAAAGGATTTTGGGACGTAGTACATAGTAAAATACAAGAGATGTTAAAAACAAAGTTTGCTCTATCACCACAAATTTATTTACTCAACATGATAGATGAGTTACAAATAGATAAATCACAAAAAAAAATAGTTTTATATATGATAACAGCGGCTAGACTTTGTTTTGCCCAAGTATGGAAACAGAAAAGGTCTCCAAGATTAGAAGATTGGCTAATAAAACTGTACAATATGGCAGAAGCAGATACAGTAATAGAATCTTTAAAAGATAATACAAAAAAGAAATCAATACAAGAATGGAAAATGGTACTTCCGATTTGGGAAGCTTATTGGGGTAAGAATGTGACTATCTTTCTAGGTTAAAGATAAGTATAATATTTAAAGACACAAGAAACTTTATATAGTTGTGTCTGGAGGTTTTAGAAGATATGTAATGTTAAATGTAATAAGTAAAAGGGTAATAAGGAATTAAAAGAAGGAATAAGAAGGTGTAACAAAGTCGGAAAAGCATATTTGTTTGTTGAAGGAATGATATAGATAAAGAAGCATTTGTACCTCGAATTTCGGTAAGTGTGGGAGGTGGAAGATGGAAGGAGGAAAATAGAGAGTTGATAAATATAAAACAGATAAAGGACTGTAATGGTTTTCTACGATGCGCAAATTGGTCAGAAAGAGATTTAATTGAAATAGAAATAACATAGTAAGAGATAATAGACAAGTTATTAGTAGAGAAAATACAGATTTTTCTGATAAGAACCATTTTACTTTAAATTAATATACTGTTTATATTATATAAATTATATCATATGATATATAAATTATTGTTATATAAATTATAAATTATATAAATTATGCAGCTTAATCTTTCCATGGGATGGGGGAATTTATGTTTAGTTTTTTAGTATATATGTTTAGTTGTAGTTTATATGTTGATAGGTTTAGATCAGATTAGAATCTTTACGTAATAGGACGAAGTGATATGTTTATATGTTTTAGTTTTGTTTGAAGTTAGTTTTGTAGATTAGAAGATTATATATGTTAGTTTATTATTTGTGTAGAGTTTGTTATATATTGTATTGTATTGTCATATTGTCATACAAAAAAAAATTTTAAAAAAAAGAAATGTGGAGGAGAATTCTACAGATACCATGGACTCTCCAAAAGACAAATAAATGCGCCCAAGATCAAATCAAAGTTGAGCTCTTACAAGAAGCCAAAAGGATTAAAATGAGATTATCATACTTGGACACATCATGAAAAGACACTCCTCATTGAAAAAGATGATAATGTTCCCTAAGTGGAAGGTAGTTGGAAAAGAAAAAGACCACATTAGATTAACTGACCCAAAAAAAGGAAGCCATAGTCCTGCTCTTGGGGGTACCTTGTTCACAGGGTCATGGTAAGTCAAACCAACAAATAAAAACAAAAACAAAACAATATGGCATCTGTGCTCATTTGTTGAACTCCAAGCCCCATGTTGGAAAGGCATGCTGGGTGGTGCGACTGAAGGTATAAACTAGCTCCTAATCCCTAAAATGGCCCAGAATGAAATGCTGAACAGGAAACGGTTCCAATGAATCCTAGAGTGACCTCCCCACATTCAAACAATAGGCATGGGCTCAGAGGAATTATGCCCATAGTTTTTAGGTGTAACTCTCATCACTATTATGGGGCATGTTTATCTGTAGTAGTGCATACTTACCATGGACATGGAAATCAATTCGCTTGCGCGCAGTGCCAGCAACATTGGTTGCCATACAAAGATAGCGCCCAGTGTCAGTCACATGTGCTGAATGGATATGAAGGGATCCATTTTCTGACAGTGAATATCTAAAAGAAGACATAGAGGATTTTAAAAAAATGTGCACAAGTGCCATAGAATGTTTGCAGTTTATAGCATCTTTTTTCCCATCATGCAAAGAAAGTTTCTGTTTCCAAGAGAAGAGAACTGTGGACCGTGAGCTTATACATTCAAGCTTTTAAAACATAAACATAGAGGATATAAGCTAATCTTGGTTGCAGCATGTAGATTTTAGAGGAAAAATAGATACAGAGACATTACATATATATTTGGTAATCTGAGTATCTTTCTGTAGCTGTGCACAAAATGTTGCATGATAATTAAGAAGCCATCCTAAAAGCCTAAAACATCTTAAAAGTATTTCATTACTTCAGAATTCAAACTAAATCTTCAGAAAGATAATCTGTACCTATGGAAATAGGTACTTAAACTTAAGAAAAATTAGTCCACTGCCCAGCAAAATTTAGAAAGTGACTCTAAGGAAGAATAGCTATTAGGACATTCTAAACTCATCCATAACTTAGCAATGGTAGAATGATGCTATGGGAACCAGAGTAGTACCACTGCTTGGTTACATGTGATTTCGACAGTATATCTTCTGAAAGATAATATTCCAGACTCTGATCATGTGTTACTCGGATTGTTAGTTAGTAATTACTAGTTACTCCTGCCCATTGTTTTGTAAAGTATAAATACTTCTGACTGATTTTAATTTCACAAACAAAAGTAAATGAAAAACTACCACCATTTGTAATAAACATCAGCTGCTGTTTTCTAGGGTTTTTCATACAGCTTTTTTTACCCAGAGCTAACAGAAACACCCTGTTTCACAGGAGATTTAAAAAAAAATCGTTCCTATTCTATCCCAGTCTTCTATTTCTTCTTCTAGTTCCTTTTTTTTCTTTCTCATAGGTCTTTCTCTCCCTCTAACTTGGCATTTATCAATCCTCTCCATCTTCTCACTCTTCCCCCAAAACTTATTAGGCATCTATAGTTTTTTCCCATTCCCCACAGGTTTGCCATATTCTAATTTCCAAATCCACATATGAATATTATACAAATTATTTACTCATCACGTACATTTTATGGAGGTTGAAAACAAGTTGATCAGCATTTTGCTCTAGTGTAATGCACAAAATCCTATACAAAAATGTTGTTTCAAATCCTTGGGCAAAAAGAACATTTTTTGCAAATGAAAAATGAATTTTTCTAAGGGAAAAATGTCCTAAAGTGCAAATGAAAAAAAAACAATAAGCAAAAAGTTTCAAAATCTCATGCAGCAGGGAAAAAAAACTTCAAAAATTAAATAATGCCACCCAAGTATTCTTTTCTGTTGTGCAGCTGGATCTTGGCCCAGAAAGTTCACTTACTCCAAGGAACTGAATATTTTGTTCAAGGTGATGTTGTTTTTTCCCTCCCTCATACAAACTTCTTACATTCCATATTCTTAATTTAACTTGCATACCAGACACTCATAGCATCCCTTGGCTATCTGAGCCCACAAAGGTACAAAAGACTTTTGGGAGTGAGTGACGTAATATACATTGACAACTACACCTACATCACAATTAAAGCCAGAAACTAAATGATCTAATTGCACCAGTGCACATACTGTTGGCAAAATGGGAACAATGATACTGACCTGACTCAGGATTAGAGTTTCGGTAAAGATTACTGAATTAATCTAGGAAAGTGCTCTTTAGAGTCAAAAAGTACTTTTGAAATATTAAATACTAGTATTAGTGGTAATAATAACTATATAACAACTGCAGTAACAGAATTAACAATGCTTCTCTGGAGTCCCCTTCCTCTGAGAAATGAACTTATCATTTGGACAGGAGACAAATTGTCTCTGAGCATGTGCTGAAAACTTTGGGAAAAGCTATTTTTAAAAAAAGTCAAGAAATGAATATAATATAGTACTAGTCATAGCTGCAACTTCACTCATTGTCTATATATACTGAAGGCAGTGGACTCAAATGCTGAAAAACAGTTGTACAGAATGGTAACTGCTATGTTTGCCCCATATCTTGCCTTCTAGAAAGGCTAGAATAGGGATTAGAAAGTCAACCTGTGGTTCAACAAGGCTATTTTTGAAGTTCTCAGGGCCCCCTAGCATCCCTCCAAAATTACTCATTTTTTTTTATAAAAATGTTTTTAAAAATTGAATTGGGGGAGCAATGGGGCGTGTAACCACCTGGGGGGGGGGTCAAAGCAGCTCAACCATACTTGGGCTATAAGACGTACTTTTTAAAACAGAAGTTAAGAATCCAGACCAACTAATGGATGTACACAGAAATAATAAGACGGCATAGCTAGAATGTGGGCAAAACCTAGCACTGTGCTAAGGACATGTGTAAGAATCTTTGGCATGTACTACAGGTCCTGTAAAAATGGACTGTGATATGGGCTCACAATAGGGATAGAAAGGACATGGTTCAAAATATGCTTCTCAAGTGTCTGAAAATGTTGACATGGAGAATCTTGGACTGACAAGACTTCGCAGTTTGGAAATTATTCTGTGCAACATTTACATACTCCTTTGCAGAAAATGCTGTTTACTGTGCAACAAAAATACTGTTTTCTGCAAATCCAAAAACATGCACTAATTTCACACAGAATAAGTCTTGAACTGCAAATCATCTTCAAAAATTATGCATATTTCAAAGATTTTCTTGCAGCAAGAAAAAGATGGCTAAAAGTATTTGTTGTTTCCCTCAAGAATAAGATCACGGCAAAGGACAGAGATGTAATTTTCCACAATATTTTCTGCATATAAAATCATATCTTTGTGGAGAAATATTAATGCTTTGCACGGAAAAATGCTGTCATCTGCACAAAACAAGCATAGAGTATGTTCTGAATTGTAAAGATTCTTGTCAGTCAAAGATTCTTTTTGCCATGATTTTTCAATATTCAGGAAACACAGTTTTAAGCTATTCTTTGAAAAATTTCAAATATTTTTCCTCATCACTAGGAATGAATTGTACCCCAAGCCCTCAGTCATAAATCATTGTAATCCTCAGAATCTAGCCCTTCTAGTATCCTCACCAGATATTCTGTGCCATCGGTCTAGTCCCCATACTCCATTCCCAAAGAAATCTGAATTCATTGTTTTATTACCTAAGTATAATTTCCTCCCAGAGTGCAGGTTTGACTCCAATGCTTCAAACACAATCTAGAGACAGTACTACAGAATGTCCGTTTCCTCATTGGCAACTAATCATTACCTGGCATTATTTCCAGCAAGAAGAGTTCCATCTTTTCTCCATGAAATTCTTGGGAGTGGAGTACCGTCCACAACACACTCCAAGACAGCGGACATATTAATATTCACAGTCACAGTGTCAGGGCCACCTTTGATTGTAGGTACAACTATATAAAAGAAGAATCCCACAAAGCACTGAGGAAATGTGAGTTACTGTCTCCCATTAGCTATTAGGGATTTTTCTGCCATCTCACAATGTCTAGGGCAAGCAACATCTATGAACTGCTTTAGGCCACAGAAGGTAGCACTAAGACTGCATAACACTTAACGTTACACACTGCATAAAACTTCCACTTGCAAGTATTTAGATGTTCACACATTGCTTAAAAAGAGAAAATATGTAAACTTCTATTGCATGTTGTTTTTCAGATGTGTATTCTGCATACTGGATATATAACTAGTTTACAATGTAGTTATATGCCTACTCAGAAGTCCTATTGAGTTCAGCAGGGCTTTCTATCAAATTTGTGGCTTCATTTTGACAAAGCCTGGACATATTAATATTTTGCTGGCCTTTGCCCTTTTACCTCATCTGATATTTGATACAATGATCACCTTTTCACGTAACAATTTTTATTGGATAAATATTGCAGCACAACTGTACTCTCCCTGCCCCATTTTCATTTGAAAACCAGTGCACAGGAAAGATTGAAAGAAAGACTCCCTTAGGAGGGCAATTTTGCATTAAAACAAAGTGTATGCTTCTTACTGGTGATAAGAATATTCACAAATTTTCTTATTCTTGACAAGACCATATGTCTTGATATATTGAGACACTCTGTCAAAATATACTGTCAACCATCAGGAGATTTCTTTTTTTGTCCCTGCTTGAGAGCAAAAAGACCAGTGCTTTGTTTTATTTTCATCATCGTTGCACAATAAAAAGTACGTACATACATCAAGGAAAGGTAGCATCTTTTTATGCTGACAAAGTTACATGGCAGTTGTGCAACATGGCCTCATTAGTGAATTATGACATTGCACAACCAAATGCCCAACCCAATCTGCCTATATTTCTACACGCACAACACCCATCTATGTATGATGCACATGTGCAACCATGTACAAAAGTTAAACATGCATCAATTTGCAGCAGAGATAACATGCACAATGTACTACATCCACTACTCTTTCTTCTGTAATCTTGATCTGAATACAAGTTGTTCTACACCAGACAAAAACATCCAACCATTTCAGTGGGAGAACTCATGCATGCATAGAACACAACCAAGCGTCCAGCCCTTATTTTTGCCATGGAATACGTGTTTGCACAAGGAACAATGTCTTCTGCAGAAAATACAATGTGTGTGTGCATGTGTATATGTGCCAAAAATGTATGTGATTTTTTTCAGCTATAAAATCCCCAAATGCAAATAGAAAAAATGAGCAAAAACTTCTTACTCAACAGAGAAAAAAAAAACATTCAGACTTTGCCTTTTTTTTGTGCAAGAGCAAAATAGGCAACAGTCTAATGCTCCCTGTACAAAGATATAGATCCCTAATGTTCCATGTACACATTCTTTTCAAAGGCATTTCTTATTACTTTATTTTCGCCTCTCAATGAGATGGAGAAATGTACCCCATAGCCATAATTTGCCTACCTCTGGTTTAAATAACAATTGTTTCAATAAGATTGAAGATCTACACAGCGCATGATGGATCACATGATCAGCAGGAACATAAGACACAGTTCTTGTTTATGTAGCCCTTTTAGCTACAGGCATTAGATGATCCCCCATATGAAAAATTCCCTGTAAACACAGTAGTAGCAAGTTGCATGGAAGGTACATTAAAATTTTCCCTCACACACTATGTGAGGGATGTCATTTTATATGGAGGAACACTCAGACCTATAGTCTGTCACCCATTTCCTAAAATAATACAGTGCAGCAGAAATTGTACCACATGATTCTCTTGATTATATAGCGTGTATTCAAGACATGGAGGAACAGCTTTGGAGTCACAAAGGTGCTTTATGTACGTGTTGTTTCTTGCAGGCATTTACTGTTGAAATGGAAGGAATAAGTTTTCAGGAGAAAAAAAAACTATTTTCACTATGAAATAAATAAGTTGCAATCTGAATGATCGCTTTTCTTTTTTAGGAATGTAATATAGTGGCATCACTCAGCTAAAGTCCCAAGGAAAGACCATACAATGTATATATTCTTTTCTTACCATGTACAGCCAATACAAATTCTCTTCTCATTTGACCAGCAATATTACTTGCAACACAGGTGTAGCTTGCCTTATCGCTGAGGTCAGCATTATTGATTTGCAGGTATCTTCCACCAGACAAGATCCGAACTCGAGGTGTGGCCTGAGAGGAGAGCTTTTAAAAGCTGATAATATTTTCAACAAGGTACAGTACCCACAATAGCCTTGTTCACAGGATTGGGAAGAGAATGGCAGGGGTCTTCTGAGAATGATGAGGAATAGCATGTAAATAAATGTACAGTTTTCCCTCTACATTCATGGGCTTGACCTTCATGAATTTGATTATTTGCAAGGCACGCACATGCCTTTCTCCCTTTTCCTCCTCCCATTCCCTTGTGTTTTGCTGGGTGTGGAGAAGGAAAGCAGGTGCCTGGACAAAAGGCAACGAAACGAGGGGAGGCATATGTGTACCTTCCTTCTCCCCTCTGGAGTTCCCCTTCCATCCCTTTATCATCTCTTGCTTCTGGCTCCAGGACTGAGAACCTGCACCAAGGCAATAGGCAAGAGAATGGGGTGGGAAGGCTTACACAAGCCTACTTTCTTCCCTCTGGAGCTCCCTTTCCCATTCCCTCGCCTCTGGCCCCAGCACCGAGAACTCACACCAAGGTAATAGGCAAGGAAATAGTGGGGAATTTTCTTGTGAACCTTCCTTCTCCCCTTTGGAGCTCCCCCTCCATTCCCTTGCCTTTGGAACCAGCATGCAAAAGGCAAGGGAATGGGAAGGATGAGCCCTGGAAGGGAATGGAAGGGGGATCATGGGGGAGTTATTTGTCATTTTTCTACTTTTGCAGGAGTTCTGCACCATGAACCTTCATAAAAGCAGAGGGGCCGCTGTATATTATATTGATTTATATTTACAGCATTGATATCCTACTCTTTTTATATCATGGAACTCAACTTGACTGACATGGGGTTCTCAGGTACTTTTTCGTCCAGGCACTACTAGAGCTGCTTCTCTTTAGCCAAGTGATTTTTATCATCATATGCCCTCAAACTACATCCAACTTGAAGCAAAGTTATTTAATTTTAAATTAAGTCAAAGGGCTGATCACAGCACAGTATAAAACAGGGTGGGCAAAGTGGGCCCAGGGCTGGTTTTGTGGCCTCCAGTGATCAAAAATATTTTTTTGTTTAGCAAGAAAAAAAAAATATTTCAAAAAAAGATTTTGCCTCAGAATGTCTCCAGATGCATTCTAGAGGGTATGGAGGGCATTTCCACCACATTGGCAGGCCCCTTGGGGGCCCCAGGGTATCAAAAACAATTTTTGCATTTTTTTAAAAGCGCTCAAATGTCTACTGGGGGCATGGTGTGCATTTCCACCAGATTTTCCAGGGTCCCTGTGCCAATTTAGGTCTAGGAGAGGCCTTTTTTGAAACCCAAAATATGGTAAAAACGCCCTTGTACTCCCTAAAGGTGTTTGGGGGCATTTTTTAAAAAGGTTTTTTTTCAGGAGCAGATGTAGTTCTCCAGGTCTCCTAGGGGTTACTGTGGCCCCCTAGCTTTCCACAGTTGCCCATCCACAGTGCATGGAAGTCATGGAAAAGTCAGGATTAATCTGCCTCTGTTCTCACAGCATCCATGGCCTTCAGCTTACTAACTACATAGGTACTCCTGTATTTACAGCCTAATATGCCTAAACTTTGACAATGTAGTTTGTACTTGTACAAAGATGTACAAAGTGAGTGAATCAGATTTACTCCCTATGCCAAAATACAGCAGGCATGTAACTGGCAGTCAGGAACAAGTCTGGCTGGCACAATCCGCATCTGTCACCTTACATACTTGGGCACCTACACAAAGCTTAAGAACAATTACCTGTAAAATCTCTCCATCTTTCAACCATGTGATTGTAGGAGGAGGTACCGCATCTGATTTGCACTCGAGTATGATCTGCCTATTCTGCAGTACACTGAGATGTTGAGGATTGTTCGTGCCAGCAATGCTAGGGGGAACTGTCAGAAAAATAAATGTACAATTAATTTTGTCAATAAATACATAATTTAGTTAGAAGAGAATTTACAAATGCTGATTAGTTTTAGGATACTAAGAGTCAAATAAATAGCTTTTGTTGTGGGCAATTCAGCTTATTATTTTAGGTTTTACAATGTTTTCCAATTCCCATCTTTTACTATGTTCTGCTATTTTTAAACTCTCTACTCAAGACATAGAAGAGGGAAACAGCACAGAGCAAACATAACTACTGTATTTGCCAGTATATAAGACTCACTTTTTTTCCTGAAAAATACTCTTATACACCAGTGTGTCTTATACACGAGCAAATAGTGTTTGCCATCATATAAATAGGATGCATCTTACACACCGGCAAATATGGTAATTGATAATTATATTTAGTTTTCCTCAACATTTTCCAGAGCTGTTTAACAATATTCAGCCTCTACAAATAGATGACTAAAATTTACAAAACTGAAATTATGCTACAGAAAAATAGAGAAATATATGTGTGTGTGTCCGTGTGTGTGTGTGTGTGAGTGTATATGTATGTATATATGTATATGTATATAATACTGCTTTTTCCAAATGAATCATACCATTTACTCTCACTAAATATTCTTTGTCATCATCCCCTGCCGGGCTAGAAGCCAAACATGTGTATCTTCCGGTGTCTTCCACCTGTAGGACAATCAAACAATCTCATTTAGAAACAAAGCTCATTATAAATTGAATTGAATTGGACAAATCTGATGATGGTTGTAAACCCACTTGGCTAGAGCAGTCACTCATTTAACTGTGAATTAACTGTGAATTTAAGTTCGGCTACCTGGGCACTGGATATTCGAAGGATCTCTCCTCCTCTCAGGATACGAATATCATCTGTCTGGAGCAAGGGGCGCCCATCCTTCATCCATGTGATTTTGGGGACTGGAATACCATCGGAAATGCAGAAGAGCTCCAGTGGGTTGTTAATCACTATAGAAATTTCTTCAGGATGGCCAGAACCATTAATATGAGGGGGTTCTGCACAAGAAAATAGCAAAATATCAATCAAACAAGCATGTATCCAAATGTTTTGAGAGAGATGGTAAGAGGCTACAGAAAAACTTTCTCAATACTGTTGCTGTATGACTCAAGCCATTTCCACACAAGAGGGGAAGAGCGGTTCACCGAGTGTCAAGAGCAGTGTTTTTACAACCCGATTTAGAAACTGTGCTGTCTGCACCCCCTCATTTACATCATACTCCTGCAGAGAACAGCGGTTGCTGCATCTGCAACAACAAGTCCCTGGTCACTCTCACTCCCCTCCCTCAGCCCACCCTGCCACTGCTGCTTGGTCTGTTTAAATACATACACACACACATTTTAAACACATTTCTGCATTGTTACATTTGTGCGTAGGTATGTATATGTTGATATGTGGAAAAAAACATATCTTAACAGTCCACTACTGTTACAGATCCACTTTCTTGCCGCTGTCTGTTTAACCCATGAAGACAGTAATCACAGCAGCCTGTCCTTTGATGGGCGGAGAGAGAGAGGGGTGGAAACAATAGAAGGGACAGCCTGGGAATGACCATAGCCAGCCACTTCTGTGCTGTGAATCAATGCTACACTTCTGCATGTAGGCAAAAAATCAAGCAGAACCAGTTTGGGAGATTTATATCAGAGTTTTTCCAGTTTTACGATACAGTGGTTTCTCGTTGAAGTTAACCCTGCTAAGAACTGAAAACCATGAGGAAAACTACAACACTAAAATGGTTCAACGTGCACACAAGAGGGTAAAGATTTGATGCTACTACGATGTACCGACCTTGTGCGGAAATGCACTCAGCCCTATCATTGGACTTTAGCTACTAGCTAGTTACAAACAGTGAAAACACATGGCCAGATACCACATGATGACAGCACTTTCCATATAAAAGCCAGTTATCTGAGACACCAGTAGAGCTTTTTCTATGTTTCCAATGTTTTCCTGTAGTAGAGGCTACCCTTGGGCCTGAATCCAGTTACTAGTTGTAACTAGAGAAAAACCAGTGAATCAAGCATTTATAAAAATGTTCATTCACTATTAAAGAACTGATTCAATGTGTCTATTCTAGCAACTGTGACTAATAATTCTATTTAGGTCAAAATAGTCATAAGTAGTGATTCAAAAATAAATGACACCCTATTTAGATTCTAAGTTTTAGAAGGCAGTTCTAACTAGCCAGGATCATTACATTAATGAATTAATCTTCAAAAATCCTTACCTAGTACTTTAAGAGTAAAGTGTTTGTTGACTTCTCCAGCTTCATTAGATGCTATACAGGTGTATCTACCTGTGTCATCCGCTTTTGAGTTCACTATGTGAAGACCCATTTGTTGATTTTCCAAAGTCACACGAGAGCCAAGGCTTATAGGCTGGTTATCCTTAAGCCATGACATATGAGGTGCCGGTATTCCATCAGCCAAACATACCAAAGAGGCTGGATTCCCCTGTACAACAGTTACTTCTTCAGTTCCTCCACTATTGTCTATGCTTGGTGTTACTGCAAAGAAATACCATGGTGATACTTTATAGCACAACGTGAATATGAAATTTTAAACACAAAGCTTTAGTTGACTAAGTATTGTTCTACATTTTGGCTGTGTGACCTGTTCCTGTGACTTGCAACCTGAGATATATAACAATGACTTTTTACCCTTTCTTCCCTGGAAGCTCCTTACCCCCAGATCCTTCTCTGAGAAAAAAAGAGATTTTAGCATATGGTGTAGATTATGGCAAAAGTAGCTGAGGATGAACCAGGAGGTTGCTAAAGATCAGGAACCTCCAACATTTAAATGTTTTAAGAAGACAGAGACACTCATGAGAACATATATAATAAAGGCCTTTTCCGCACCAGGCTATTAAAACGGTGCAGAGCGACCTCCGACGGAGGTCTTCTGCACCGTAGAGTGGACTGGGGCAGACTACTTTTTGTAGTTCCATACCTCAGTCCACTCCAGAGCGACTGGAACAGGTTGTGCGGCGTGTTTTTTAAAAACCTCTTTTTAGAGGTTTTTAAAAACCATGGAGCGCGCAGCCCCGTGCCGCTCCGTCGTCCGGCTCCGGAGCAGATTTGCAGGCGCGCGCAAGTGCGTGCTTGCAGATCTGCCGGGGGCAGGCTTCCGGCTGGCGAGCTTCTCCGGTTGGTGGAGAGCCTCCACCAACCGGAAGCCGCCATTTAGGACGCCGGAGGAGTGCGGAGCGATGAGCTCGCACTCCTCCTCGTTGCGACGGACTCGCCCGGACGGTTAAAATCCGGTGAGTAGCGTGTTCCGTCGTTTCCGCCCCCACGTCTGGAAAGGGCCATAGATGTTTTAGATGATGTGTTTGGTTCAGAGAAAATGTAAGAAACATGCATACATGTCACATTTGCAGCACAATCCGACACACAACTTTTCAAAAGAAAATTGTACTAATTTAATAGCACACACACTAGGAAACTGGGTACAGCGTCAACACTGTAGGCAGTGGCATAGCTTGGCGCGAGCAGGGTAGGGGCAAGAATGGAGGCACATGAGCAGGGCTACAGCACATGTGGGCGGGGCGATGGCCAACGTGACCAGGGCAATGGCGTGTGGCGGCAGGGCGATGGTGTGCAGGGGGGCAGGCAAGAAAAAGCGGCACCCCAAAAAAGTACCACCCAAGGCATACCACCTCCCCCACCCCCCTGTCCCTACGCCACTGACCGTAGGAAATGAAGTCACAGTAACGTAATAATTCTATTTTATAATAATATATAGAGGGGCTTACCATAGACACGAAGGCTATAATGCTTATTGTCTACACCAGCTCTATTGGAGGCTACACACGTGTACATGCCAACATCAGCTATCTGAGTTCTTACAATTCTGGAAAAGAAACACCCATGAACATTTTCCTGAAGATCACAACATGGAATGCACTCTTCTATCACTTGCACAGTGCTCCTCATCTTATGGACAACGCAGTGCTTTTCTTCAGGTTTCATGGGCCTCATAAATGCATGAAATCGTCCCACAGTCAGAGAGTCTTAGGGATTGCTGTTCTGTTGTTGCTGTTTTGTGCCTTCAAGTCATTTCTGACTTTTTGTGACCCCAAGGCAAACCTATTACAGGGTTTTCCTGGCAAGATTTGTTCAGAGAGAAGATTGCTTTTGCTTTCCTCTGATGCTGAGAGAATGTGACTTGCCTAAGATCACCCAGTTAGTTTCCATGGCTGAGTGGGCATTCAAACCGTGGTCTCCAGAGTTATAGTCCAACACTCACACCGCTATACCACGCTGGCTCTTCTAGGATTGGTATTATATTTATTGAATGGATCACCTTCAGGATAGTCTCCTAGTACCTACCTTGATGTCTTGTGTTGCCATGTAAATATCTTTTCATTTTCTCAGGCCTTCTTGATTCGGGGGGAGGGGTATTTTAATCTTTCATTTTATTCTCCTGTTCCATTCTTTTATTATCTTACTGTGGTTTTGCCCTAATCACATTTTTATTGGAAGGTTTCATCTGTTTTGAAAACAATAAATAAGTTGGCTTGAACACTCATGAATTAGTCTTTCCTCCTGTAACTGGTGGCAATTTCTAAACTTGAGTGAACATTTTCCTTTAATGATGACACACAGATACTTTTTCATTGAGAGCTAGTATGGTATTGTGGTTTAAATGTTGTTGCATGACTCTGAAGATCAGGATTTGAACTCAGTCACAGAAATCCAATGAGTGACCTTGGGCAAGTCACACTCTCTCAGCCTCAGAAGGGAAAAAAGGCAACCCCTCTCTGATCAAATCTTGCTAAGAAAACTCTGTGATAGGTTCACCTTAACAACTTGAAGGCATCCCACAATACCAACTTTTTCATCAGTGGACTTCAGTAGAGATAGGAGGACCTTGTGAGCCCTGTCTAGCTTGAGCAGCAGTGGGAGTTAATCCATTCATGGATGACTCTTTCCCTAGAAACACAGAAGTAGAAATTCTCCACAGTTGCACCTGAGCCTGCTCTTCTATAGAGATTTAACAACTGAGGTACTGAATAAATCTTTTCTACAAAAATATTTTATGGCCTCTCCATTGAAACAAGTAGGTGGATGTGATAGGCCTCTCTTTCTTCTAGCAGATAATAAACTGCAGGCTCTTTTTCTTTCAGATGAAGACAGCCTACATTTTAAAACCTAGTAGAATGAAGGCCACCAAGCAACTACGTAGATTTGGAAATGTTTGTTGCCTTTGATTTGGGCCAGTAAAGGTATTCTACTGACAACTTTCGATTTGCTTTCTTTTGGCCAGAAAGGTTACCTTAGAGTGGTCTGTAAAAAGGTTTGGTAACACCTATTGGTTAGCCAGCTAGATGCTATACAGTCTTTGCCCCCATCCTGAAAATTGTACAGGGCATCTGAAACATAGTACCAGAAGCCATAACTGAAGGCATCTCATGTAGTTCTAATTCTGATTGCAATAGGCTTGAACTGACCAGTAACTGACTGACAGTTTGGGAGTGGAACATGCAACTGTAACAACCAAATCCAAACTGCAGTAATTTTATTTCCCAATGTCTTCTTAATTCTTTCCTGTGGGCAATCATAAGGAGTAAAACAGACAGGGATGGGGAATATATCCCCCTTCACTTATTGCTGGATTGCAGTTCATATCATCCTCAGCACTGTCTGCTGGCAAGGGCTGATGGCAGGACTAATCCAACAGTCTCTGGAGGGCCACATGATCTCCACCATTGGATAAAGGCTGGAGGCAAATGAGTACCAAATACAGCAAAATAATATTAGTTTCTATCATAAGAAGCTGGAAAGTGTCTATCTCAAAAGGTTGGGAATGATAGTACATGACCTCCAGAAACCTTAAGGGGGAGCACCACCACTGGCTTCCATGTTAGAGGAGCAGTGAACTGCTTTTTAGGTCGATCTTAAAGGAGCTACTTAACATGTTGAACATATTTTGGGAACAGGGTTCAGCATTTTGCAGATGTCCAGTAAAATTCAGAGTAGAACACAAATTCACCAATTCATTGACAAGGAAGCCACCTGTTATAATTGAACCCTACAAAGTAACAGTTTATGTGAAATTTCTGTTGGCTATTGGATGTCAGCACTCAATAGTGTAGAAGCCCACTCACATACTACAAAGAGTCCTGCCTCTTGAGATTGTAACTACGAATGGGCAGAGATTTCTGTTCAACACAGAATGAAACTGAGCACAGCAGAAACCATGGAAACATTACCTGAGAATATGTCCTGCCGAGAGTAACCTGATGTGTGATGAGATAGAGAGAGGTAGACCATTCTTCAGCCAATTTATCTGTGGCGGTGGTGTACCCACAGCTTGGCATTCAATGTTTATTGAAGTGTCCAGTAAGGCTGTTAGGGGCTCAGGCTCATCCTTATTGTTAGTTATAATTGGTGGAACTAAATATTGCAACCACATGAGATAAGGTGAAAAATTATTTATTTGTGGGATTTATACAAAACATTTATTAACAAACACTCAGAGCTACTTATACTAAAAATAAAAATAATATAGCATGATGAAAAAAAAATCAAGAAAACCACAGAAGAATAAAAAAAAAAGGGCTGTTAAAAAACACTAAAAAACAAAAGCATTTCGCAAGAGGCTGCTGAACAGAATTGTCCTCAGTACCATCTGAAAGTGATAAAGGCAGGTAGAACTTCTTTGGCAGGCTGATCTTGGGTACCATGTTTAAAAGTGCTCTGACTGAGGTACACACCTCTAATAGCAGGAAGACTAGGAACAGCAGGTTCAGCCTTGCCATTAGGCAGTATGAAGGCACTCCAAGAAGCAGCAAGGTGTATGGTGAGAGAACTGTGTTCCATATAGCTGACCCTGCATGCCCTAAGCCACTCTGCTGCAGTCAAGGTGTGGTGGAGGATGCTAGTACTATTAAAGAATAAATTCAGCTGTCAGTCCAGTCATCTTTTGCAAGTGAAACTGGGGGGGTGGGACTCTTGTTCTCTACCTCAGGTAGCTCAGTATCTTGAAACAAGATCTTGGGCCCTTTCCACACCTTACCTTTTTTCGGCGCTGGGGTGCGGGGATCACGCAAGCAGCCTCCAGCAAGAGGCTCTTGTGTCCCCGCTGCTTCACCTCTGCATGAGCTGCCTGCTCCTGAGCAGGTAGTGCGAGAGCCCCGCCTCTTCCTTCTGCAGTGCAGCCTGGGAGTTTCCCAGGCTGCGCTGGGGCAGGAAGCACAACCGCCGTGGCTCTGGAGGCTCTGCACGCACGGCAAGTGCACGTGGGGTCCTGGAGCAATGCGCGATCGTGCACCATTTTTGGCTGAAAGCTGAAAATGAAAAAGTGCGCGAGCGGTGCCTGCCAGGCCCTGGAGCGTTGCACGATTGTGAGTGTGTCGGGTAGATTGCTCCTCACAATCGCACAACGCTCCAGGCGCCCTTTCGCATGGCAATGTCGTGCAAAAAGGGCCTTGGATTAAAGTGTCATTAGAGAAAATGCTGTTGAACAGGCTTATAAGCTAATATTATTCTTGATAAAGTAGCTGCCCTTCTGCTAAAACTCAAGATTGCCATAGCACTGTTTCTCTCATCCAAGGAAACATTCCTCACAGTGTTCCAAGTTAAATAATATCCAAATGTCTAAATCAAAACACACACACTCCACTCCACCTCCTGGTGCTATTCTCTTGGCCAAACCATGCTGAATTTTGTTATAAATCTATCTCAAGATCGTGTCTGCATCCAGAATGCAGTTCCTGTTCAATCCATCAAAGGAGACACTACAAAAGATAACTACTGTGTTGTAACTTTTATCAGTTGTATCCTGCTGTTCCATGATGTCATATATTGGGCCACTAAGTTCAGCTTTTCATTTTCTTGAAAGCACCATTCATACATTTCTTAGAAATGCCTATAACATTAATTCTTAGCAATTACATTCTTGGTAGAGCTTCAAGCTGTGAAGAGAAGGGAATGTGAGGTTGGAAGGAAGACTACTAAAGAAAAGAATGTAGTCAGAGCATACTCTGGTCTCCAGATGATGACTCAGAATTTGGTAGGCTCAGTAACAAAACTAGCACCATGTAACAGTAAAGGCTTCCCAATTACTTCACCCTGGTAAAGTATTATATACAGGTGTAGGCAACCTAGTAATATCTAGATGCCTAGATTTTACCTTCCCTAATCCCTGACCACAGGCCATGGTGGTTGAGAGTTGGCACCATTCACACACTTTATCAGATTGATGGTCCAAAGGGGAAATAAAATACAAAATGCATACTGGCCCATACTTATTTTTTTACAACTAGAAAATGTTTTTGACAAGACCACCAGGGGGCAAACCAAACTTTATGTTATTTTTTAAATATAACTATTATGCCCTCAGTTACTTGGAAGTGAGAAAATACTTGTAAGTATTGAAGTATCTCCATTACATGCAATGAGAAAGTAATTTGTTGCAGTGTCTACTTTACATGCAACTTGTTACTTCAAAGCCCTGGCCCCTATTACAAATGTCTAAATCATGTCTAAGTGTCTGTGTGATGATTTTGCTGGTTTTATGAAAAAAAGCAGCCATGTTTTCAAGTCAGAGAAGATCTGTAAATTTGTGCAGAACCCACAAAAGTTAGGAAGTAGTTTCAGACACCCATCAGATATATTGTTCCTTGAAACTTTGCTTTTAGAAGCTTTTCTCATGCACAATTAAATTATCATGATTAATATTAATGACACGTTGGAATATAAGGAAAAGATTACTCTTTTTAAAAGCTTAGATAACAAATAAATCAGATACTTGTATTTCCTAAAGCTTGCTCAGCAATGGTAGTTGGCTTACAGGAGTGCCAAGGGTCAAACTGGCAGGGGGCGGGGAAGTGTTGAAAGGTTTGAACTCTGGCTGAACTAAAACTGATTTAAAGAATTGTTGATATCAGGAATACATATTATTGATGACTTTTCAGCATACACCCATTTCTGGAATACTGAATACTTGCAGTGATTTTCAAGTGACCACTGAGTTTCCATCCTACAAAGACATATCTTTTAGGACTCATTGAATCTGCAGAGCTTTGTGGCTAACTCCCATAATCTAACCAATGACTATACTGGCTGCAGCTTATGGAAATTACAGACCAAAACATCTGGAGGTCACTAGATTGCCTACCATTCTGAGAGATACGTGATCCAAAGGAGATAAAATACAAAATGCTTAAGGCCCCACACTTATTTCTTCTTCGGGTTTCCTGGGATTTGTTCCTGGGAATGCAATCTGGGGGGGGGAGGTGAGCATGGACCCCACTGCACGTTCATGGCCCCATAAACCTGTAATGGACTGTGTTGCACCCCTCCCACACTGCCACAAGCAGGAATAGGTTTTCAAGTGGAATCATGCTTCCAGTTGGTACAGTAGCAAATTTGACAGTGGGTGGAGAATCAGGAGAAACTATAAAAATGGAAGGAATCACACTATGGATCGTGTATTTTTAAAGGATTGCTTAGAACTACCATAGATCTTTGTGCTAGGGCTACATGACACACAAGTAGCAAAGTCTTCACTTACGCTCATTTACACATTTCAGTCATCCAGAAATTAACACTTCCAGGAATTTGCCTTGCTCCAAACAACAGTTCATAAACAAGGCTTTCTACTGTATTTTTCCTTGTAAAATACACTGGTTCATGTAGAATGTGAAAAACGTGGTTCAGCTTTCAAAATAGAAATTGTAGGTTTATAAGAAGTCCATTTTTAAAAAAAAGATCTGACATTCTGATCTCTGGTGGCATTGTCATCAGCAAACTTTTAAATTTTTAAGAAACAAGCATGCAAGGTAAGGGCTTTAATAAGCTCATCGTATCAGAGGCACAGGTTCTTCAAGACCATGAGACCTAAAGGCCCTTACATTAATTCTGAAAGATCACATTTTGTGACTTCAGAAAAAGCTGAATGTTCCACACCTATTTAGTTAACAATACTATAATCAACGCTTATGTCCACATAAAACTTTAATGTTTTCTTCTTCGTCTATAAAGCAGAAAAGACGTTATAAGAGAAAACTTACCATACACATTCACATTGAAAATTCTATCTTCTTCCCCTGCAGGATTGGTAGCAACACAAGTGTATTTCCCTGCATCACTTGCAAGGGCTCCAAAAATGCTCAGTAAGCTGCCATCTGGAGCTAGGCTAGAAGAAGAAATCACAGAATAATTTAGTCTATACGTATTTTAAAAATCCTTACACATTTACCTTAACATCAAGACAAATGTGCTGGATATAAAACCTCAGGATTTGGAATCCAAACAGTGACCAAGATGCCATTCAATGTCTTTGAAATGTAAAGTTCAGCTGGTGGCGACAATGACATCCAGTCAGTGGCTTCCATACAATTGGGGTGATGAATATTCACCAGATTTTAGTTCAAAACACCTATCCAAGGTGCTTAACCCTAAACTCCAACACAGGCTCAGCATCTTGGATAGCTCCTTTAGAGTTCAGACAAAAACCTAGAGGAGATTCACTTTCCCGCTAACATAGGAGTTTCCAGCCACCACTGACTGTCTCTCACTTTGAACATTGGAAAGAACGATACTTAGATCTTTTATAGGATTCTGGAGTGTTCAAAAGTCTTCACATACATTACAACTTAATTTTAGTGATCCTTACATCATCACTAGGATGTAAATTCCATTCACTAAAACCATGCTATAGATAGGTAGGTGTGGGGTCTAAGAATGAACGGCTTGCCAATGAACAGAAGACCATCCTGGTTCACAAGGCAATCTTCTAGCTGTGTACCACATACTCTATCCGTTTTTTTTTACAAATATTTAAATTTTTCAGTGGGCTGTAATACAGATTGAATTGTGCAATGGACACAGGCTGGGAGGAGAAAGAGACCACACAATTGCTTGAGCAAAATATCCCATGGACCTATCAACACATTTACAAGTTGACAAGACTGATCTTTTGCATTGGCTCAAGCAAGCAGAAATCTAGAATCTAGAAAGGCGTGAATGGTGCCAAACTTTCAGATTCACAGAGGTCTCACTGGCACTAACAAGGAATTATTAAAACCCCAGGTCAACGCATTCCATTTTCTTGAAAGTCTCAAATTGGTCAGACTGCTTTACTGCATTTTTACTGCATTTACATTTAGTTTTGACATTTCATTCTATTTTATTGTTTATGACTTTTATAAAAATATGTACTTCTTGTTGATATCTTTTGATTTTTTTATAAGCAGCATAATAAATAAATAATATAAATAAACACAGACAGCTTTCCTTCCAGTATTTTCTATCTCAATATTCCAGTAGTCTCTATTTCTCTATCTCTACAATTCTCAAAATAGCACTTTGAATTTATATGGCACATAATAGTGATCAAACTGTGGTTTGCATGTACTTGCATTTTGATGTTTGTTTTGTTTCAGGCCCTTTCCACACGAGGCGAGGGAATCGCTCCATGCCATTACCTACTGCTTCTTCTGGGGTCCGAAGCAACGCGGACTGTCCCTGAAGCCCTTCCGCAGGGCTCCTCCTTGGTCCAGGGCGAATCGGAGCAGTGCGAGGTCTGTAGATCCGCACTGCTTCGGCTTCCAAAATGGCGGCTTCCAGCTTCCAAAATGGTGGCTTCCGGCTTCCAAAATGGCGGCTTCCGGTTGGTCGTGGGTCGCAACCAACCGCTGAAGCTCGCCACGCCTAAAGCCCGCCCTCCACAGATCGCAGGCTTGCATTGGTGCGAGCCTGCAAATCTGCACAATGGAGCAGGAACGCAATGGCGTGTTCCAGGAAAATAAAGACCTGTTTTTTGCGGTCTTTAGAAAACATGCTGGAGGACCACTTGGGGTCGTTTTGGAGTGGACTGAGGTGTGGATCTCTGGTAAGTAGTCCGCTCCTAGTCCGCTCCAAGGTGCGGACAACCTCTGTGAGAGGATGCACTGCCCCTTCTAATTGCCTGGTGCGGAAAGGGCCTCAGTTGCAAAAATATTTATGTCCAGTGTAGCTGGAGGTCTCATCTAAACTTTAGATAATTCTGTTAGACCTTTCTTCCCATCATTGCAAGCTCCTCTCTTTCTCATTCTCCTCACTTCTCTCCTACTTTGTAATTTCTCCCCCTTTTCTATTCTACTTCTTGCTTGGATTCTGGTTAGCTTCAGCATGACAAAATTCAACACTTCACCTTATCCGCTGGGATTCATCACTACTGACTGGTTTTCCATCTTTCAGCCACTGAATTACAGGTTTTGGAATTCCATTGGCTTTACACGAAAGTTGGATATCTTCCCCATGGAGGACACTGACTTCACTAGGCATTTCAGACCCATCAACATCTGGAGGAACTTTAGAAAGAAAAAGTGTATTAGCCAGATGATGAGAGAGGGGAGAAGGGGCATGCATTCACAGAACCAACAAAGCCATTCATGGAAATAGGAGAATCCGAGTGCTTTCAAATCCAACCCTCACAGTTGTCTGCATGGGGCTTCAAAACACATCCTCAGCAAAGAACAAGGGTTGGATGAAGATGGGGATGGAAATGTTCACAGAGCTCTAATTTCCCCAGCACTGGTGCTAAAATGGATCACATCCACATGTTATGTTAGGATAGTTATTTATAAAGTGCCTTGGAGCTTACAGATGAAAATAAATGGAAAAGACTTGAGAACACACACATGCAAGCACACACATACACCCATGTACCTTGAACAGAAAGCACAAAAAATTTCTGAGCTTTGCCTTCAACATTCGAGGCAATACAAGAATAGTTCCCATTATCGGAATATTGGGACCTCGCAATTTGTAGCTTGCTGCCTCCTGACAAAATCTGCATTTCAAGTGAGGCAGAGTTTTCTAAATGAAGAGAAAGAAAAAGAAATTAGCATATTGATAGTATGCAGAATTCTATAAACATTTTCACCTCAGATCTGTAAACCAATAATTAGATTTGTAAATCAATAACCAACACCCATACGCCTAAATTATCTTAGGGGTCGATAACATGAAGCTTGTACTGTCTTTTTGATTCTACAATGGGGACCAGACATAGCATTAAGCAATACCATGAGGAAAACTTAGGAGAAGGACAAAGTTATCACTACTAGATCACTTGCAAAAATTCAGACTATTTCAGTCAAATTAGGCTAGCTTTGATAGAGCTATAGAATGTCCCTATCAGAAAGTAAAATAGGAGAGACAGAAATGTTTTCAGCTTGTGATCTGTTTTCTTTTCACTTAATGTACTCTTAATTTCCCATCTAGAAAGACTGGACAGGCAACTTATCACAACAACAATAATGAGCTGCAAAACATGTTACCAAGTGGCTTTCCATTCTTGAGCCATGTTATGGTTGGTGGAGGAATTCCAGTAGCATCACATGTAAAGATTACAGGGTTACTGATGGTTTCATTGATCCATTCTTGTTCAGGGCCTTCAATAGCGGGTGGAACTGTATGGATGAGATGAACACATACACAAAATTACTGTAAAACAACCGAGGAATCTGAGATGTTCAGGATAGAAGGGGACTCAACTCTATAAACTGTCCCTTTCTCTACTCCACCATTGCTTTTTGCTCTGCTGCCACCAGAAACAGAAAGGAAAATACCAAGCGCACCTTCTACAAGGTCAGACCCAAAACAAATAGGCCTTTCCTATCTCTTGCTGTTCCCAATAAGAGAGAAAGTCTGTTGTCTAAGTCACTAGAGGTTCGTAAGGCATAAACTTACCATGAACATTAAGATGGAAATTCTTGTCATCACGTCCTGCAATATTTATAGCTTTACATACATATTGGCCTGTATCAGACACCTGAGGATGCAGGAGGAAAAATGACATCCCATTACTTTTCCAAATAATAGTGTTTGCAGTTTCACTGGAATACATTATAACAGGAATACATTATAACCTCCATTGTGCTAGAAAGCTGGAATACATTATAACCTCCATCGTGCTAGAAAGCTCAATCCAAAATCCCACAAAAACTGAACTGAGCGGGTCACTAAGAACTGAACAGTTTTGCTTTTTTCCAACCAATATCTTTGTTCCTGAATGTGCTGGCAGGCCATTTACTGGAATCACCTGGTATGATTCACGTTGGGAATAAACACAAGCTATTTACGTTTTCCCAAGTATATTAGCAATTAACAATCACAGCAGTTGATTCAGTCTGTCATGCAAACAGTCAGCAGAGTTGGGAAGATGAAGGGATGCCAACAGAGGCACAGATTGATGTGAGCCCCCAGAGTGGTTTTGTGATACAGATTTATCTTCACTGATCCAAAAACAAAACAACTAATAAGGTGTGCAGTTAAAAGGTTTTTTATATACACTGAATTGCACTGAACAAGAGGCTTCCAAGCTGGCTGGTTATTTCTTTTTAACCTCTTGTCATTTTATCTTTTTGCTGCAATTTAAGAATAGTTTTATATCTCAGTGCTCAACATACAACACCTCAAGTTTCAGTGGAAAAAATGGGCTACCTACATAAACCGAAATAAAAGAATAGAGTACATTTGTATACCTCAGCGGCTTTGATGTGAAGCATTTGTCCATCTGCTATGATCTCCATATTAGACGAAACAGCGATCATGCGCCCATTTTTATACCAGGTGATGATGGGAGGTGGAACAGCATTGGATTCACATTCTAAGGTCACTGGCATTCCCACTCTCACATTCACTACTGCAAGAGCTGTACCACTGGGGTCTTTAATGCTAGGGGGAACTTTGGGGTGGAGAGAACGTAGGAAGAAAGATTTTTTTAAAAAAAAATCCAGCAGGAGGAACAGCTACATTAAAAAAAATTATTAGATATTAATATTGAAAAAAATTAATGTTCTTTTACTTTAAGGAAACATACTGTAAACGGTAAGGAAACTCCTTCTCCTGCTTTCCCCAGCATTGTTTCTAGCTATGCAAACATATTCTCCACCATCAGACAGACGTGCCCTGGGAATCTGCAATGTGCGGCCACCTAAAATTGTGCAAAGATGACAATATTGTTGGAAAAGGTCATTATACTCTTGTTGCATTAATAGAATTTAAAAAGCAGAAGGGTTAGAGACAGGGAGGTTTTAAAAGAAATACTATGGTGGGAAAGCATAGGAATCTCTCATGCAGTTCTATGTAGTATGGTCTCCAGGCACAAGATTTGTGAACTTTTGCCATGCTTCATACATATGAAACACCTCCTGGTTAGAACAAACAAAAGCTACAAGTCTTTTTCAGCATGAAAACTAAGATTTACATCAAGACATTTTCATCACCTTAAATTAGCATTAATCTCTACAGACTTGAACATATTGACCACTTCAAAGCTATCATATATGAGTGTAATAAACCAAAATATGAAGAAATATGCTCAGAAAAGAAAAGGCCTTTTGCACCTTGCTTCACAGCAAATAAGCTAGAAAGTTTTCAGTTAACTATAATTTCCCATTTTGACCAAGTCAGTTTCAGAACAAAACAGGATAATAAATCAGCTTCAAACAATGATTCAATATCCTGGCTTGTTGCGAAAATGGTAAGCACAGCTTGCTGATGTGAACTAATTATTAATTGAGGCCTGAATCCAATGACTAATTCAAGTCAGAGTAGATCCACTGAATTAATGAGAATCATTGCCAGTGCTAACTTACCATTCAGTAATTGACCCAACAGGTCTACTGTAGCTGGACTAACAAGTGGTCTTAGGCCTAAAGGTACCATTGTTTGTTCGCTAATCATATGAAAGAAAGAGCCAAGTGAATACTTGTGGGACATAAGGCTTGATAATCTTCTCGGCTTCTTAAATCAAGATGCTTCAAACTTTGTCATTTTAGCACAAAATTACTTTGCTCATACAGTGGGCTCTCCATATTGCTTATACAATGGGAGCCCCCACAAATTCACGAATACTTGCATTCCATTATATTCAATGGTGGCGACGTGTACGCAGATGCTTCAGTGCATCTTCATGTACATCACTGCGCTTCTAATTATAGGAAATCATGCATGCAGAGGTCGCAGGTAACATTTTTTTTCAGATTCTGAAGCAGACATCTCTAAAGGGTTACAAGCAACTTCCTGGCCTGTGAAAATGCCTCTCATATTCTGCTGGCAGGCTTCCAGTGACAACTGACAGGTCACTATGTGAATAAAATATTAGATTATATAGGCCTTTGGTCTGATCTAACATGGCACTCCTTATGTTTTTATATTCAACCTGATATATTTGTTCTCTGAGTCATGCCATTCCTCTTTGCCCTTATTCTTTGGCATCATCAACAAGAAACTGTGAAGTCAGCAGGAATGTAAATATTCAATTATTTCATCCTTGCATGCACAAAAAGAAAGAAAGAAAGAAAGAAAGAAAGAAAGAAAGAAAGAAAGAAAGAAAGAATTTTGCACAAATCTATTTCTGGAAACAGTGAGGGGGTTGTACGAAAATTGTGAGGTTTGTGTGAATACAATGTATATGTTCTTTCACCTTTCATGTTTTCATTTTGCCTAAAAATTACGGAAGTTTGTTTAAAAAAAATACAATTGTCTCACACAAACGACTTTCTGGAATTTTTCACACAATTTTTGTGCAACATTGGACTTGCTTGCATAAAAAAACATTTTTTCACAACTCCCCTTTGTGTTCCCAAACACAGCATTTTTTAATATGAAAAATATGTGGGTTTTTTTTACACAAAATCCACTATTTTCACATAAAAATCCATGTGTATTTCTGCAAAAAATAACAGTGACCAACTGCATAGATTTCCTGCTTCTGTGCTATTCCTCCTAACTAGGTTTCTTAAAATGTTAGGAAGTCTATTTTTCATCTGGGAAATATTCTTCTCATTCCTGGAAGATAGTGAGCCTCTGTGTGCCTCTTCTTATATCAGTTAAAAGAAGGAGAAGAAATAAATAAATATGATTTTTTCCCTGCGATTTCCTCTTTCTTTAAGTGCCCTTTTTATTTAAAGCATGTCCTCAGTTTGTCCCTCTCATTTTTGCTTTCAATTGTCTGTTTTAACCACTGAAATGAGTAAGAATTGCCACATGAACCCTATGTCCAAACTTTGGAAGGCTCAAACACAACTGGTTCCAAAATTCTGGGAACAGAGTGCACTAACAAAAGAACCATTTACTCTTTCCATTTTAAAAAAAGATAACAAGAAATCACTGCAAGCTACCCAGCCAGCTGTTTTGAACCGATACGAAGTTTTCCTTCCAACCTGAGCCAGTTTCTTGAAAGTGTTTAGGGATGTGTACCTTTGTTTAAAAAATTAAGAATATATTATGCCAAATGTGTTTTTGGTGAGATATGCATTTTTAATAGACGAATAGAAACGCACTAAGCATACTTTTGCCCTTATCTACTTTCTTTGTCAGTCCTGTTAAGATAGTGGGAAAATAAGAAGAATGCCTCTGTCAAAAAACAGCAGTGTTTGCTTACCAGGTGCGATAAGAGCATTTGTATTCAAGCTGAGTGGTTTTCCATTCTTGAGCCAACTGAGATCAGGAGGTGGAAAGCCAGTAACCTCACAAGTCAAGGAGATGAAGTTATTCAACACAACCGTCAGATTCTCAGGATTAATGCCAACAATACTTGGAGGAACTGTCAAAAGATAAATAAGCTGACAGTCTGCAGTTTCCCTCTAGAAACACAGCAAACTTCATCATGCAATTTCCAGTATCTTTATCCTAATATAAAACTGGATGCCATTTTGTACTGAAAGATGCCCCTGAACGGTTTCACAACTTTATACCCTTTTTGTAGTTTGCAACAGATAAAGTGGTCTCTAAAAGTTTCTACGGTGGCAGAACTTTTTCATTTCAATCAAGGTCAGTCTAAATAGCACAGAATGGATTGCAAACACTTTTAAATGCATATGAACAAGTTGCTTACCTGTAACTGTGGTTCTTTGAGTGGTCGTCTGTGCCCTTACACAATGGGAATCTTCACACCTGCGCAGTAGCTTTTCAGAAAGTTCCAGAGCTGAGCAGCTTGGCGAGAACCCCTCCCCCATCTGGTAGTGAGCATGCTCAGTCCCACCAAGCCAACGGTCTCTCCTCAGTTTCGAAGTCCGCCGAAGCAAGGACCTGAAAGAGGGGAGGCTGGCAGGTGTGTGTGAGGGCACAGATGACCACTCGAAGAACCACAGTTACAGGTAAGCAACCTGTTCTTCTTCTTCGTAGTCTCTGTGCCTCACACAATGGGAGACTGAGTAGCTTACCAGTGGACGGTGGGGTCAGGTCCTGATAGAAGATAGAAGACAGCACCACACAACCGAAGTGAGCATCATGCCGGGCCCTGCAGTCAAGGTGGTAGTGGTGGATGAAGGTCGAAGGCCAGGACCATGTAGCCACATAGAATCATAGAATCACAGAATCATAGAGTTGGAAGAAACCCAAGGGGCCATTGAGTCCAACCCCCTGCTATGCAGGAACACACATCAAAGCATTCCCAACAGACAACGATCCAGCCTCTGCTTAAAAACCTCCAAAGGAGACTCCACCACACTCCGAGGCAGCATATTCCACTGCTGGACAGCTCTGACAGTTAGGAAGTTCTTCCTGAGGTTCAAGTGGAATCTCCTTTCCTGCAGTTTGAATCCATTGCTCCTTGTCCTAGTCTCTGGAGCGGCAGAGAACAAGCCTGCTCCCTCCTTAACATGACATCCCTTCAAATATTTGAACATGGCTGTCATGTCCCCTCTTAACCTTCTCTTCTGCAGACTAAACATACCCAGCTCCCTAAGCCATTCTTCATAGGGCATGGTTTCCAGACCCTTCACCACTTTGGTCACCTTCCTCTGGACATGTTCCAGCTTGTCGACATCCTTCTTGAATTGAGGTGCCCAGAACTGGACACAGTATTCCAAATGAGGCCTAACCAATGCAGAATAGAGTGGTACCATTATCTCCCTCGATCTAGACACCATATTCCTATTGATGCAACCAAGAATCGCGTTGGCTTTCTTGGCTGCCACGTCACACTGCTGACTCATGTTCAGCTTGTGATCTACCAAAATTCCTAGATCATTTTCACACATGACAAAGCTCCTGTAGGTCAACTCCCCTGAGAAGGGCCACTGAAGAGGCCATTGCCCTGGTGGAATGGGCACGAAGCAGAACCAGCAGAGGTTGCCTGGCAAGTTCGTAGGGAAGGTGAATTGTCTGGACAAACCATTTGGAAAAACGTTGAGTGGATACCTTGTGACCTTTCAGTGCCCACCATAGCAGACAAAAAGGTGGGGAGTCTGATGGAAGGTCGAGGTCCATTGCAGGTAAAAGGCGAGAGCACGGCGTACATCAAGTGAGTGCAGGGAGTGCTCGAGAGGCGAGGCAGGATCAAGATAGAAGGTAGGCAGAATCAAATCCTGATTCAGATGGAAGTCAGAGACAACTTTAGGAAGAAAAGACAGGTCTAGACGTAGGACTACCTTGTCCCGATGAAACACGAGGAATGGTTCATCAGAACGCAATGCAGCCAGTTCTTCTGCCCGTCTGGCTGAAGTGACAACAACCAAGGACACTGTCTTCATGGTAAGGAGATGATCATCAGATGTGGCCATCAGTTCAAATGGATAGCGCATAAGCTGAGAAAGGACAAGCGATAGCAACCACGGAGGAAGTGGTGGGGAGATAGGAGGGTAGAAGTGTTGTAGACCTTTAAAGAATTGCTTGACTGTAGCATTACGGAAAAAGGCTGAGGAAGGAGAACCATGTGGCTGATAAGCCACAATTGCAGAGAGGTTAACTTTCAGAGAGGAAAAGGCAAGGCCCTGGTCCCACAGTGTCAAGAGGAAGCAAAGCACCCTTGACAGGGGAGGAGGAGAAGAGGCCTCATTACGGGAGTCTGCAAAGGCTACGAACTTCCTCCACTTGTAGTCATAAGATCTGCAAGTGGATTCCTTCCTCGCAGCCATAAGGATAGCTTGGATAGCGGGAGAGTCTATAATGTTATCCTCCACGCATGCAGGTGGAGGAGAGGGTGGTCCGGGTGCAACACGCAACCGTCCAAGTAAGAAAGGAGATCTGGCATGCTCTGAAGTCTCATGTTGCGGCTCCATGCAACTGCGAGAAGAGGACTGAACCAATGTTGTCTCGGCCAATAAGGGGTCACAAGGACGGCATCTGCTCTGTCCACTGCGATCTTGGCCACCACTCGGCCCAAGAGAGGAAACGGTGGGAAGATGTAAAGGAACTCCTCACTCCAAGGGAACTGGAATGCTTCCCTGAGAGAGCCGGAGCCCAGGCTGGCTCTCAAGCAATAACGGGGACATTTCCTTTTCCGTTTGGTCGCAAAGAGATTGATGGCTGGAGCGCCCCACCAGGAGACTATCCGCCGGAAGGCGTCATTGGAGAGGGACCACTCGTGGTGGCATGCTATGTCTTTGCTCAGCGTGTCCGCTGTCACTTTGTCCTGTCCCACTAGGTGAACCGCAATGGGATGTATCCGTAGTGGAATGCACTAGTCCCAGATGTGTAGAGCCAGATGGAGCAAGGCGGAGGAGCGAGTGCCTCCTTGTCGGTTCACGTAGCAGACAGCTGTCGTGTTGTCTAACAGGATCTGGAGAGTCCATCCAACAACAAGGGTCCGAAAGGCCCAAAGAACTTTGAGGATTGCCAAGAGCTCCAATGAGTTGATATGGAGACACATCTCCAGGCCAGCCCAGTGGCCCTGGACTGCAAAACCATGACAATGAACTCCCAACCGAGGAGGGACGCACTGGTCATAATGGTAAATGTCGGACAGGGCTCGACAAACGGCATTCCCAACAAGAGATGGCATGGGAACAGCCACCAACAAAGGGAGTCCCATACTGGACGAGGGACCCACAGAATCTGGCATTGATCATCGAGCAGAGAATCAAAGCAGCAAAGAAACCAGTGTTGCAGGGGGTGAGCCCAAAGATGAGACAAGTAGGTGACCACCATCTCGTGGCCGCCATGTAGCCAAGAAGCTGTTGGATCCTGCAGGCAGAAATGGACGGACTGCACAGGATGTCAGCTGTGGCCTGTTGCAGGATCCAAGCGCGCCTCATGGGTAGGAAGGCCCTGGCGCTAGTGGAGTCCAGAGTGGCCCCAATGAAGTCCAGGGTGCGTGAAGGTTCCAGGTGGGATTTCTTGGGATTCACCCTGAGTCCAAGATTGGAAAGAAGGGAGAGGGCAACATGGATGTCCTCATACAGTTTCTGTTTGCAGGATGCCACCAGTAACCAATCGTCCAGATAGGGGTACACCATAATGTTCTTCATGCAGAGTTAAGATACCACAGGAGCTAGGCACTGGGTAAAGACCCTGGTGGCCGTGGACAGACCGAATGGCAGAACCTTGTATTGGTAACAGATGCTGTCGACCACAAATTGGACGTACCTCCTGTGGCGGGCGCAAATAGAAATGTGGAAATAGGCATCTTGTAGGTCGATGGATGCGGACCAATCCCAATGCCTCAGGAAAGGCAGAATGGAGGACAGGGTGACCGTCTTGAATTTCTGGGGGAAAATGAAGGAGTTTACCCCCCTGAGGTCCAGGATGGGTCAGAGAGTGCCGTCCGATTTGGGTACAGTGAAGTACCGGGAGAAGAAGCCAGTGGATCTGGCCAAGGGCGGCAGCTGCTCTATGGCCCCTTTGAGGAGGAGGGTCTCGACCTCTTCAAGAAGGGCCGGACTGGCAGGGGTGGAGTAGAAGACGCCAAGAGAAGGAGTATTTCGAAACTTGATGGTGTAGCCAAGACAGACGATGGTCAGAACCCAGGAGTCCGAAGTGATCTTGCGCCAGGTGTTGAAGTGGTGAGTTAGTCCTGTGGTTCTGGACAGGTGGTTGGGCAGATGAAAGAGAGAAAGTGGTGGCGACCTGCAGGGGAAGTCAAAAACATGACTTAGTAGTTGAAGAGGATTTCTTGGAAGATGGTTGACATCGTCTAAAGGAGTGACGGGAAGAAGCTGGCAAGGACAATTGGTGAGACGTGCAGCAAGGAGAGTGTGACCCATAAGAGTAGGAAAGGTGCCTCCATGAAGAACGGGATGAAGATGGTCTTCTAGGTTGAGCCGTTGGATGAAGGCCCATCTTCTTAGCTGTCAGTCGAGCTTTCACAAGATGGTCCATAGCATCATCTGTAGTCGCATGAAAGAGTCCTTGGCGGTCAAAGGGCAGGTCCTCAATCCTTTTTCTGCTATCCTCAGTCAACCCAGAGGACCAGAGCCAGGAGAATCGGCGGAGGGCGATCGCACCCACCATCACGCACGCTGCACTTTCAACAGCACGCAGGGACAACAAAATCTGTTGATTTGAGAGAGCAACAGACTCATTAAAATATTGGATGGCAGTAGCTCTGTGGTTATCTGGCAGATGGGAAAGCAGGGGAAAAAACCTATCCCAGATGTTACTTTGATAGGCCGCCAGGCACGCCTGAGTGTTAGAAATCCTGGCGACCAAACGAGGAGACAGAGTAGAAGCAATGGCCAAACGGCAGCCCTCATGATCAAGTGGAGTCGCGTGGGCCCTTTTGCCCCCTTTTGTTTGGGATGACTCAACGACAGTTGAATTAGGAGTCGGTTGGTTGAATAAGAAATCAACATCCTCCTTCTGGGTACGTAAAGATGTTCTAGGTGGTGAGGGATCAGTTGAAGCGATGTCAGCTAGGCCCAAGGATGTTTCAAAACCTCCTGCAGGATGGGCAGAAACTGAATCGGAGCCGTCGATGGAGGCTGAGTGTCAACATAGTGGAATACTAGGTCCTGTACCGTAGGAGCAGGGCCAGAAATGTCGAGGTCCAAGGTGTTGGCCATTCTGACTAATATGTCAGAAAACTGCTTGACATCCTCAGCACCTGAATCAGGAGACGGGTCCCCAAACACTAGAGGTGGGGAGGTATGAGACTGTGATGTAGAATCTGTTGAATCACCATCGGAATCATAAAAACCAGAAGAAGGAGACGATGAGCAAGGGGATTGAGAACGACGATGTTTGATGGGTCCCATTGCAGGAAGAACAGCCGGTGAAGCTGGAGCAGAGACTGTTGGAACAGACTGAGCCAGAAGCAAGACCGGAATTTGCACCGGTACCGAGGCCGGGATACGAAGCGGTACCGAGGTCGATGCCAACGAAATGGGTAGGATGGTTGAGATTGGTGCAACGATGGACTGCGTTGACAGTGGGGCCAACAGAGATGTTGGCAGAGTGGACGAAGGGTGAGTATCCGGCGGAGGCTGAGGCACCGTCGCTGTCACCCGAGGAGGAGGTGAAATGGCCCAACGATGAGGCGATGGGTCTTGGGACTGGTGATGAGACTGAGATGGCCAACGATGGTAGTAGGCCTATCGGGACCGAGAACGAGATCTGGAGTGGCGATACCAATAACGATACTGAGGAGAGAGTCGGTAATGAGACCCCGAAGGAGATTGTGATGAGGAACGTGAGTGTCAAGAGTGGTAAGAGGACCAACGACGAATGTCAAGATGGTACTGGTCATGATAGACAAGCGAATATGAGTGGTAGGAGCCGGGTTACTCTCTCCAAAGGTGCTCATTGCCATACTGGGCCATACCAGGCAATATAGGAAGCCAAAGAGAAAGGCGAATTGGCTCTCGCTAACAAAGGTTCATAAGCGGTGCGGTAGCCGTAGTCACGACGACATGGGGATCTACCTCTTTCACCGCATCCCAGAGAGCAAGCCACACTAACTCAAGGCCAGTCTCAGGAAATAGCCCAAGGAGTATCTGGAACAGGCAGACAGTTCAACTCAGGATGGCCAGAAGAGAGGGCCGGGGCCAGTGCAGTTTGCAGACACCCAAACTGGCCTGACATAACAGGTGGAGAGGCCAGCGGTGAGGGCCGATGGTCCAAGTTGGATGTGAAATCCACAGCAGCCAGAACCGAGAGCACTGGGAGCTGGGCAGCATCCCGCACCAGCGAAAGGACGGGAGCATCATCCTCTTTGATGGTAGACGTCACAGGTTGTATCGGAGGAGGTGTCAGTAAGGGACTAAGAGAAGAAGGTTGATTAGCCAGCGAACGGGCAGCAGGAGAAGGAGAACGATGCTTCTCCTTCTTCTTCTTCTCCTTCTTGGAGGAAACAGAAGGATGGTGCGACAAGGTCCGTTTACGCTCCACCAAGGTAGGGACCTTGCAGGGCGGGTGAACGGGAGCCTGCTGCAAGGTCAAGGTAGCATCTCCAGTGGCAGATGGAAGAGTAGGCATCCTTGAGAGCTTTTGGAATCTTCAGCAAAGAAGATATCGACGGTAAAGCCAGCGGGGTCAAGGTCGGTCCTGGTACCGAAGGTGTCGATACCAAGGGACCGGTCATTACCGATAATTTCAGGACTGAGGCAGAGGACGTCGTAGAAGGCATTGATACCAAAACAGTGGAAAGAGCAGTATTGGAAGACATCTGCTCTTTAAGACGAAGGGCTTGCTCCCAGCAGTAGGATTTCAACCGAGAAGCTCTATTCTTCAGAGTCTGGGAGGTGAAATCCTTACAAATGGAACAGGCCCAAACATTATGGCCCTCCCCAAGGCAGAACAAGTACTCAAGGTGGGCGTCTGAAAGAGAAACCTTGTGGCCTCAAGACACGCACAACTTAAACAGAGATGACATAAGAAGGGGGAAGAGTTCTTACAGTTTTTTTGTTGTAAAGGGACAAGAAAAAAATGAAGAAAAACCCAAGAATTAGAAGAACTGCTCAGCAAGGAAGCCTTCCAAGCTGCTAACAGGTCAGCAGACGAAAAGAAACTGAGGAGAGACCGTTGGCTTGTCAGGACTGAGCATGCTCAGTACTGGATGGGGGAGGGGTTCCCGCCAAGCTGCTCAGCTCTGGAACTTTCCAAAAAGCTACTGCGCATGCGCAAAGATTCCCACTGTGTGAGGCACAGAGACCACGAAGAAGAAGAATATTTTGGTGGGTGTATATAATGAAATACATTAAAGAACCAGGGAAATGTTTACATATAGTGTACAATATCCTATGTCAGTTCACATTTCTGCACTAATGTATTTAAAAAGTAGATTTGGTTACTCTACATCATAGAGCTAATATAAGATGAGGATATACTGAAAGCTGCAAAGTGTGAGAAATCAATAACACTGCAACACTAAAAGAGTTGCCAATGGCTTGCCCGTGAGTCTATACAGAATAATTCAGCTGATTGGGAATAATATGATTCACATTCATCATCTATAAAAGTCCTTTCTTCTGAGATCGGATTAACACAACAATGTGGTATTAATCCCCTAAGAAACATGTAGACATCTAACACAGATGTCTCAGCACTTAGAGATGTAATTCTTAATTTTCTTCTCAAAGGAAGCAATGAAAAAATTAAGCAATTTTCTCCCCACTTTCAGAAACTATTGAAAGCCACACAGTCTTTGAATCCTATTCACAATTCATGGCTTATTCTTCACAAAATTCACACATGGTTAATTTGTACAGAAAATTGTATTTTCTGCATGAAAAAAAAATTATCTGCAGATTTTTTTTTTTTGGTGCATAAAATTCTGTTTCTGTAGAAATCGACATGTAAATTTTGTGCAGAATAAGTCCCCAATTGCAGCATTTTCTGTGCAGAAAATAATATTTATGCAAAAAAAAATCCTGTTTCTTGACAGAAAATGCTATTTTCTGCACAAAAAAGCCACATGCAAATTTTTGCACAGAATAAACCCTGAACTGCAATGATTCTTGCCAGTCTAGGATTCTTTATACCAGTGTTTCTCAAATCTCAAAAAACAAAGATTTTGAAAATTTTTTGAATATTTTTTTAAAAAATTCCATCCTGACTCAGCACATTTCATGACAGCTGCTAGATTTCTTTGGTGGAATGCTGTCACACTAAAATTTGTACAAAATCAGTACTAATTGGTATGAAATCTGTATATGTAGCACAGATATTATCATGAAACACATGACTAAAACTTATATGAAATCTAGGGAGAAAAATTACTGCTATTTTGCATGCTTCGAATCTGTGACAATGACGCAATAAAAAAGATATATCAGACAGTCACATAAAGAAGCAGAACTGCATAAAGGGTAAAAAATACAGGGTACAAAATATAGCTGGGCATCATTATTCATTAGGACACTGTGTTACTAAAAAGCACAAAATCCAATGATCAGGGCTGCCAAAAGCAGTTTTGGGCCCTAATGCAAAAAAAAAAAAAAAATTGGGCCCCTCAGGAAGAACAACCCAGATAAAAGTCTTTACTCTAAAAATTTCAATCACAGCACAAGTTTGCAAGATGAATTGTGCATACATTAAACATGAAGTATGTGTGTCTGTGTCTGTGTATTGTTGCTGTGTGTCTTCAAACTGTTTCCAATTTATGGCAATCCCAAGGCAAATCTATTATGGGGTTTTCTTTGCAAGGTTTGGTCAGAAGGGAGGTTGCCTTTGTCTTCCTCTGAGGCTGACAGAGGGTGACTTGCCCAAGGTCACCTAGTAGGTTTCCATGGCTGAGCATGGATTTGAACTCTGGTCTCCAGAATCATAATCCAATACTCAAACCACTACCCCACACTGGCTCTTCCATATAGACAGCTGGGTCAAATCAATGATAGTGTACTTATTGCTATTCTGCTCTGTGACATCTATTAGAACTTTTTTTTTTTTTGCCTTGACATCACAACATTCTGTGTTTCCTCATCTCAACTTCTCATCATTGGCTGCTCCCAACAAAGAGTGTGAAAATGTAATATACGATAACATGAAGAGTATACAAACAAGTTCTGCCAGTTAGAAATCCAGCTGTATTCACACGTATCACAATATCCACATGTAACATAATATTTAGTGTTAGTTCTTAACGTTTATTCTTAGCTGTGAAATGCCTTTCTTAAAAACGCTTGCGTATAATTTCAAATGAACCAGCATCTTAAATTCAGTCCCATTTCACTCTTCAAAAACCCTTATTCATTCAAGAAATAGATCTTTGGCAGGGACTCCCCCTTGAAAAGCAGTTAATGGGGATCTTCTCAAGAAAGGCCACCCAGCCTGTGATTCTGATGCAAAAAACATTGCCATTCAACAGCTTGATTTATTTTCTCCCAGTGCCTAGGACAAAAAAGCATTTCCTGACATCTCTTCCTCCTTTTCAAAACAATGGTTATTTTCCCAATATAAAATGAGGGCTAAAGCAAAGTAACGTTCCTTGAGAAGGAAAGTTAATACACACTGTGTTTTGAAAAGTGCAAAGCACTTCCAAGCTGCTTTGTGTTCTGTTCTTGACTGCCTGCTCTTCTCCAGCACTTCCCTTGGGTAGCCTCATTAGCAGGGCTCCTGAGAGGTGGCAAAACTAGTACAAATTACAGGGGTCCAGTGGTCCAGAAGGAGGCCTGGGGTACAACTATGTAGCATATGTTTTTGTCCTTCTCAGTAGTATCATTATTTGTAGAGCAATTTTAACATCCATTGTAAAATTAATGAATTTTAAATAAAATAGTAATGGTATATGTAATTCTCTCAGTTATTCAGTATGCTCTGAATGGGTCCCAGAGCAAGTCAAGCCTGAACTTTCACTAACTGCCAAGATGAATAGAAAAGAATAAGAAAAGGAGAAGACTGCCTTATGGGGAATTGATTCAATCATAGAAGCCAAGCCATTCCTGCACTACACTGTTACAGTGCTATTATTCCACTTTCAACACCCTATGGAATCCTGGAGTTTGCTGTTTAGGGAGGGGCCTTTAGAATTCTCAGCCAGAGAGCTCTTTGGCCTTAGTAAACTATAAACCCCAGAATTCCACAGGACATTGAAAGTGGAATAATAGCACTATAACAGCGTAGGGCAGAAATGACCTCAGTTTGCGAGACGGGAGGGGGGCAGCTAACAACCAGATATCTTGGAGGTCTCGCATGCATAGAGTTGCCATAACCATAGTTGACTTCACAACAAGCAACAAACAGCAACAAGTTAGAGCAGAGCTGCTGAATCACTGGAAGTTTGATAGGCCAATATATACATAAGTTCCTCACCTTGAACAGATCTGATCTGGTTGGAACTAACAGTTGGATTCAGTTCAATGTCTTTATTCATATTTGAGAAGATTTAATTACCAGTGTAAATTCTCTCCACTTTGCAAATTAATAAAGACATTGCCTAAATCCAGTCAATAATCACCAACTGAATCAATTAAACTCATATACATGTTGATCTACTACGTTCCATTGACATAGTGGATCTACTCTAGTTGGCTGTCCTTAATCAGACTAGCTTTAAGTACATTTAACAATTTCTTTTTTTATTATTATTTTAATACACAACAAGACACAGAAGCAGACATTTTTGCATTTAATTGTTCCTTATCAGAAAATAATCATAATAGAAATTAGCATTCTTACCATGAACATTAAGATTAAAATATTTTTTGGCACTGCCTGCCATGTTCTCCACAACACAGAGATATCTGCCTGTATCTGCTATTTGAGAACTAAGGATCTAAAGAAAGAAGATAAACATACCAGAATGAGATGTTTATGCTAAATAAATAGTGTGTGCAATGTGAGTGGGAGATAGATAGAAAGTACACATTCATATACATACACATTCCCCCTAACTTAACGTTCAGATGTTCATATGTTCTCCTCATAGTCATCGTATTATAAAATGTTTATCAGTTTTGTGACAACAAGGAATGCCAAAATTCTCAAGAGTACCTCCTTATTTTCTTTGCCTCATGAATGTGAGTGCTGGCCTCCCTCATTGCCATAGAGACATTATGGTAAGTTACCACATAGGCCCTTTCCGCACGAGGAAGTTAAGATGGGCCAAGGCGTCCTGTCATGGAGGTTGTCTGCACCTTGGATCGGACTAGGTTCGGACTATTTACCTTAGTTCCGCACCTAAGTCCGATCTAAAACGCCCCCAAGTGGTCCTCCAGTGCTCTATGTGAAGACCCAAAAAAAATGGTCTTTCAATTTTCCGGAGCGCACCATTTCGTTCCTGCCCAGTTGTGCAGATGCGCAGATTCGCACCAGTGCGAGCCTGCGATCAGCGGAGGGCGGGCTGTGGGCATGACCAGCTTCAGTGGTTGGTCCAGACCCACAAACAACCGGAAGCCACCATTTTGTAAGCCTCACCAGTGCGGATCTAAAGACCTCGCACTGCTCCGCATCGCCCTGGAACAAACAGAGGAGCCCTGTAGAAGGGCTTAAGGGAAAGTCTGCGTTGCTTTGAGCCAAGAAGAACTGGTAAGTAACGGCATGGAGCGATTCACTCGCCTCGTGCAGAAAGGGCCTTAGTTGTCTACATTCAGCTTTTTCTTTCTTTTTTCATAGATCAGAGAGCTGGGTACCTGCACTGGACAACTGCAGTTGACTCATTAAGCACCAGCTATTGTGAGAAGATGTGAGGCAGCTTGCAAACTCAACACTACCTAACAAAGTGGAGGAAATGAGGAGGAAGGGAAGGTGTCTATTGTGCTTTTCTTTTAAGATCATTTGATGCCCTCTTTGTGCAAGAATAAATCCTGCTGCACAGGCAGATACATATAAGCTCTACACCAGAGGAATGCCAGTAACTCAGAGACAAAGTGTGTAGGCTTCTTAGAGGCATTGATTGATATGGCATTGATGTCCATAAGTACAGAGCTACTCTCCATCTGACCAATGCCTTTTATCTTTGAAGATCTCTGCCTTTTCTGTTTATAGGGAGTATTCTTCTAATATCATTACCAGGTAGGGGGAAATATTGTTTTTATTGTTTTAAAACAGAAGTAGGTAACCTGGTCCCATCCAGATATCTTGGAATACAATACTCATGATTCCTTACTTCAGGTATGCTGGTCAGGACTAGTAGGACTTGTAGTCCAAAATATCTGGAAAGCATCAGGTTCCATATCAAACAATAACATGTTGTCTTTTCACCAGAAATTATGTATGTGTACATCTGTTAAGTTAATCAACTGGCCAAAAGACAGAAAACTGTCAGATTTCTTACAGCAGGGGAAAACCCTTTGGAATACACAGATCACTGAAATAAGGCAGCAACTTAAATAATAAATTGCAAACACTCCCACTATTTTCCATCAACTTGTATAGACATTAACATTGTTCATATTTAATGTATCATCTTTTACATGGATGTTGGTAGTTAATATTCATAGCAGTGCATTGTTCCTGCATGTTAACAACCCTTTTTGTCACATTCAACAGTTAGATTATAAGCATTTCCATACTTTACAGGAAAATTGTGTACACTCCAACAGTAAAACAATTAGCAAGCAGTGATTTTGGCTGGAGATACAATGAGGCCTGAAAAAAAAGGCAAATAAACCTTAAGTAAGTTGACTTGGGAATAAAGAAGATGCTCATGCTTCATACAGGGTGGCAGTGACTGAGTTCTGTGTCATTATTTTGTTCTCCAGATAGTGACTTTAAAACCTAGATATATTTTCCTTTGCAAACTCATTCACTGATAATGTTAAAATCAGCACCATCTTTCAACAAGGGTTCCAGTAGTTTTTTGTGGGTGAGGACAGAGATTATTTCCCTCAAATTTTACCACCCCTCAAAAAAATGTCAGAAGGACTGCCTAGGGATTTCACATAAACATAAAATTGTTTCAGGGACCAGAATTGGCTCACTGGCTGCTAGTTGACCATCCTTGCTTTTTATTAAATGTCTTTACTATCTTACCTGAAGCGTTCTTCCATTAGCTACTAACTTATGTTGGGAATCTTCAACTAAGAGCTGCCCATCTTTCTGCCAGGTTATGCTTGGAGTAGGGTTGCCATTTGCCATACATTCCATCACTGCCATCTTGTTTAAGAGCACAGTCACCTCTTCAGGCATGTCACCATTAGGTCCATTAATTGATGGTGGCACTAGATGCACATGTCAAGGGAGAAGAAAAATCTGAGAAGCACAAAATATAACATGAAGAACCAAATCTGCAAACCTGCAGAACTTCAAGCTACAATTTTGAAGTGTCTCTTTTGCATGCATAATTTTTCCTTAACTAGGAGGTCCCACTTCTAATGTGGAGCAAGAAAGCCAATGAACAAATGGGAAGAACTGGGCAGAAACCTGAAATTAGGAAAGAAATAACAGCACAGACCTCTGTAGCATATACATAAATAAAGATTGGAGAAAAAAATATAGCACGTCACATGCCCAGTTTTTAATTTGCCCTTTTCTTTTTATTTAAAAGAAGCACATAAAAAAGGAGGAGAAGCAGAGGGCTTGGTGTTCCCAGCTGAGGTTTGAGTAGGCCTAGTAATTCCTACCCAGGCACCACAATGGTGATCCATCACCACATTGCACTTGTGTATGTGAATACAACCTTAGAGCAAGCTGCTAAAACTGTATGGACAAAATATAAAGGGCAGCACAGACATCAGAACCATGGCCTTGAGATGCATAAGACCATTAAGCAGTTAAAATATAGTACAATACTTTGTTCTAAGTCAGGGTTAAATCTGAAGCTCAGAATAAATAGATGGAAAGTAAAGCCTATGAATGCTAAGCATATTAATGATCCAAGACATTGTACCTTTTCACTATGTATAACGCTACTTTTTCATAAAGAGAAAACTGATGAGGATTTTAAAAATATTAAAGTCATTTACCGAATTAAATAGCAAATCATAGCAACTGAATATAAGTGTATATAGGGATTGCAGTTTTAATTCACCCATCAGGAATTGTTCTTTTTAAATCTTTTTAATCTTTTCCTCTTCTAGCAAGTAATTGTGGCCCAATTAACCATAGCCAACTTTTAAACTGATTGTTTAATAATCAAAGAATCATTTTAAAGTTGCCTCCAGTTAGATTCTCACTGATTTAATCAATTAATTTTTGGAGTTCTGGGCCTTATTTTTGTGTAGGCATAATTAAAACACATATACCTCTCCTTCGAGAGGTAAAGTTATACCACAAAACAATTGATCTCTGTTTAAATTAGAGAACACAGAGAACGCTAAATAGCTCAGACCAGGGAGCAAACTTTTACATTTTTACAAATCTATACACAATTTTAGCTACCCATGCACAACAGTATACAGGTATCTATACACAACAGTGTATAGGTATCTAAGAGAAATCCAAGGAAATTTTGCACAACCACCTCATTCTTTGAATGTTAATTGGCACTTCAGAAAAATACCCCTCTGCTGGGGGAGAGGGTGGTTCTGTGCACTGCAGTCCCCACCACCACCAAAAAAGAGAAACATTTTTTAGTTCTATTTCCAATCATTTTGCTTTCAGCGTGTATTTAGGATGCTAAAATTAAGCAACAGAAGGTAAGCTCACAAAGCACACGGACATCGTACTGGATGGAATCCTCCCCAGCTTCATTCATAGCCACACACATGTATCGCCCAGCATCTTCAGTCTGAGCTCTTGGAATCTGCAATACACGACCCCCTAAATGGGAAATAAAATATTTTTTTCTTCCACCTACATCTTAATCTTAATTAATAAATTTACCTATGCATTTCTTCCTCACAGCTTTTTCTAAAATAAATATTTGCACACAATCCCATGTTGCAACACCAAACATATCTCCCTCCAGGTTTCAAACATCTGGTTTCAAATCATCTCATTCTGTGAGATTTTCTTTTAAAGTAGATAACAGTGCCTAACACTAAAGGAAATCTTTTAACATGAATATAATATAATTAATATATATGTGTGTAATATATAATTATATTACACATAAGGATTTAAAAATAGCATATATTAATGTACTTGAAAATTACATTAGAACCATTCAAACACACACACACAAAAAGATGCATTCTAGAGAGAATGTGTTTTAACCAAAGGAAGATCAAACGGGAAAACAAAAGAAATTATCGTTAAGATAGTAGGGTCTCTAAACTGTTTTGGCTTTCTGATTTGAAATAACCCCTTTGAATTCATCTTCAGAAAGCCAGAGGAGCTAGATAACTCCCATTAATGTACTCCTAGTGCTCCATTTTCTTAGATGTAGATTGGCATATCTTGCAAATAAAAATATCCCTGAAATAAATGTCCCAGCAACAGGTTTTTCCATGAAACTAATCACAGTCTTAAAGTTTCCAATATTAATATATGACCCTTCTTCAGGCACTCTGCCATCATTCTCTGTGAAGGGGAGATTTTCCAATATCTGTCAAGGCTCTTCATACAGCTATGAATTCTGAGGCTCTCCTTTTACAAAATTAGTTATCATGTATACAGGGCAAAGAACATCATGATGGAGGTGCAGAACTGGTATGCTATCATTTCCTACTTTTTAAATTAATATAAAAACAGAATGCCTGAAGAAGACTAGTATATAACTGAAATGGATCCCGTTATCTAGTGCTTGCTGAAGCACAGAAAAAGTTTTGCCCACAGGATACAAATAACAGCAAGAAGGACATACAATGACATCTAAGGGACAGGGAAATGTTTTCATTAACAGATTGTCTGAATAAATGCATGCTAATCTGCTTAATACAAACCTGGCAGTATCAACACTTTATCACTGGAACTCAGGAGATAACCATTCTTATACCATGTAAGTACTGGAGGGGGCACAGCATTAGTCTCACAGTATAAAGAAAGAGGGTTGTTCATTATCACGTATTTGACTTCTATTCCTTGTCCTATAACCAGCACATTGTCATCTTCCCCATTTGCCAATGGCTTTTGGAAACTAGGAGGAACTGTAATGGATGACACAGGTGAAAAAGAGGCAGTAAAAAAATGAGATGCCTGATTCGAAACCTTTTTAAAGATTCCAAGTACAAATGCAATCTTAATTATAAAATATTATATTTGGAAAATAATGTAAAGAATTGGGTGTAGAAGTTACCTTCTGGAATGTTTTTCGTATGCACAGTCCTAGAAGGCCCCCACCCCATTTAGCAGAGAGAATTATCTCCACAACCCACTGCAGATGCTTATCTCTGTGGCACTCTCCGGCCCAGTTAATTCCAACTCCTCTCAATTTAAGCAGTATTCAGGATGATATACTCTACAATACAAAACATCTGGATGCTACTCTAAGCAATGCACAGGGAACTGCTTTGGGGATGACTGGTTCCACGAGCACTGTCACCAGTAAACACTCAGTGCTGCATTTCTTTGTCACATACTCTCTCAGTTTCTCCCACCTGAAGTTACCTGCATCTGAATACTGAACCTTTTTCATGTTGTTAACAGTTGTCAAGTCAACTTCAGCTTATGGTGACTCTACGAATAAGAAAACTCCAACTCACTCTGTCATCAACCGCCCTGCTCAGATCTTGCAAATTCAGGGACCTTTTCTGCACGGCACTTTCCATGCGAAAGGGCTCCTGGAGCGTCGCATGATTGTGAGGAGCGATCTGCATGACACACTCACAATCGCGTGACGCTCCGGGGCTGGCAGGCACCGATCACGCACCTTTTCATTTTTGGCTAGAAGCCAAAAATGGTGCGTGATCGCACATTGCTCCCGGGCCCCACGCGCACTTACCTGGCGTGCAGAGCCTCCGGAGCTGCGCCAGTCACACTTCCTGCCCCAGTGCAGCCTGGGAAATTCCCAGGCTGCGCTGCGGAAGGAAGAGGCGGGGCTCTCACGCAAGCAGGCAGCTCATGCGGAGCAGAAGCAGCAGGTACGTGAGAGCCTCTCACCAGAGGCTGCTCAGGCGATCCCCGCACCCCAGCGCCAGAAGAAGGTAAGGTGCGGAAAGGGCCAGGGACATGTCTTCCTGGATTGAATCTATTCATCCATAATGAGGTCTTCCTCTTCTCCTACTGCCTTCTACCTTACCAACCACTATCCTTCTTCAAAGAATCTGTGATACAGTTTTGGAGTTGTGTGGCAAGGCAGCATGTCCTACAAAATTCAAGTGCTATCTAGTATACCTCAGGGATCATTTCCACACTAATCTCTCCATTTCTCCCATTTTCTAATCTGATTTCCCAGCATATTTGCAGACTAGCTACTAATGTTACTATTTACAAATTAATAGTACAGGTGACTAGCATTACATTTATACTAAACACAGAAAGATATGCCATGCTTTGAGTTTTCTGAGAAAAAGATACAGAAACACACACACACACACACACACACAAACACAAACTTTACCTTGGATGTTGACATCAAACTCCAACTCATCCTCTCCAGCTATATTTGAGGCCACACAACTATAACGGCCAGTGTCTGATATCTGCGCTGCTTTGATTTGTAGGACACGCCCACCGGCTTGGATTGTTATGTGATTATCTGATAGGATAGGCTATAATGGAGTTATGCAAAAGGATACATAAGCATGTCATAAAATAAAAATAAAGTTCTGCATTTATAAACTATGCTTCCACCACTTGAGACTGGAAGGGCCAAACCTAGCCATGAAGCTTTGCTTGGCAGGTTTCACAACACTACTGAAGGCCAAAGACTCAAGTTGCTTGGACTTTGGAGCACCCTTGTAGAAGATATCTGAAATAGGGTAGACTCAATAAACATGTTTCTAAGTACCTAGATGCTTCCTCCACTTCTATCTGTGCCATGTGTTTCATACATACATACTTCCCTCACCATCCTCTTTACTATTCTTGCAGTTCTAAGGAGGCAGCAAAAAATGGGTGGCTAATTAAGTGTGAGGTATGGCTAGCACCCTGTCTTTGGGCCACAAGACAGGCAGCCCTGAAACAAGTTATGGTTTAACACTCAATTAATCATAGCTTCTCCAACCTAAAGCTGAAGATATTATTATTCCTTACTATTTACCTGCAAATCATTAAGAACAGCAAAATAACAAGCATTTTTAAAGGAAAATATATTATGCTCTTCTCTGCTTTGCCAACAGAAACAAGGATAATATTTGCATTAATGTACTTGCTAATACTAGGATTCTCAACACCTGCCAAAAGAAAAACTGTTCTGGAAAAAATTCGAGCATTCAGTTCTCTGTCAATGAGGCTTGCTGTTATGTCAGTACCTACAAAATTCTATAAGCCAAGAGTAACAGCCATACACCAGTGCATTCAAGAGGAGTAAATGTATGGAATCTACAGAGTGCTAAGAAGGAAACCAAAAGAAGCTAAAAAAAAAACTGTAAAAATATAAATATATAAAAAAAGTGCAATGGCCTGTTCCTCCCATACCATCCTCTAGGTTTGAGGTTACATGGTGTTCATTTCATGGAGAGAAGACAGGACTTCCTACAGTGCTGAATTATCATGTTGTAACCAATAGCTCTTGATACCATGGACCATGGTATTTTACTGGACAGGCTCTGGCAGATGGGAGTAGGAGGCACTGTTAGAGTAGTTCTGTTCCTATTTGCAGTGTCAGTTCCAGAGAGAGGCATTGGGGAACTCCTGCTCAGCTTCATGCCATTGTGCTGTAGGTGCCAAAGGGTTCAATCTCATCTCCCACATTGTTCAATACCTATAAGAGTCCGCTGGGAGAGGTCAGTAGGAGTTTGGGGACTGGGTGACATAAGCATGCTGATGACACCCAGCTCTACTTCTCTTTGTCATCGGAGTTGGCTGGGACTGTGGAGGTGCTGGAGCAGGTGCTATAATGGGCTGGGTAAGGGTAAATAAACTGAAGCTGAATCCTGGTAAGACTGAGGCAGTGTGCATTGGTGGTTCCTGAGTCTGGAAAATAGGTAGGTTGCCTGCCCTGGATGGAGTTGCATCCCCCCTGAAGGATCAAGTGCATAGTCTAGGAGTACTCTTAGATCAATCCTAGTCACTGGAGGCCCCAATATACTTGATGGCTCAGAGTGCTTGGTGCCAGCTTCAACTGGTCTGCCAGCTACGGTCTTTCCTTGATAGGAGATAATGTAGTCCATGAAGTGGTAACTTCCTGATTAGACTATTGCAATGCACTCTATGTGAGGCTCGCCTTAAAGACAAGCTAGTGCAAAATACAGCAGCTAGACTGCTCACTGGAATTTCATTCAGATATCATATAACACCTGTTCTGAAGGAATTGCACTGGCTGCCAGTTTGTTTCTATTCTGAATTCAAAATGTTGGCAACAATATTTAAATCTCTAAATGGCCTGGGACCTCGATAGCTGACAGAACACGTCTCTCTCTATATACCTGCCCAAGAACTAAAATCTATTGGAGCGACCCTCCCCCATGTCCTATCAGTATGGGAAATACATTGTGAGAGGACATGGGAGAGGGCCTTTTCTGTGGTGGCACCCCACTTGTGGAATTTCCTCCTTCTGGCAGTCCCATTGGCACCAACATTGGAATCATTACAGTGTCAAGTTAAAACTCAGCTTTTTATGAAAGCCTTGGGATGAAACTGGTTTCATCTCGGCTGCATATATTTTACAGTTATAGCATTCGAGATTATTTTAACTCGTTTTAAACTGTATGATTTTAAATTTAAAAACTAACATATTTTTAATCTTTTAACTTTTTAAAATTATTTATTGATTTTAGTTGATAAACTGGCCTGAGATCTTTGGATAAAAGACAGGATATAAATATTTAAATAAATAAATGAGAAATAGGACATTTCTATATAGGGAATAGGAGGGAAGAAAATGCTGCAAACTTTCTTTAAGTTTAATTTCTTTAAGAACTCTGGTTGGAAGGAATTGTCTGATTACTGGCCTGTCCATCCTTGTACCATCTGATGCCAGCAGCAGGAATGGCATGAGCTTCACATTCCAGCGTAAGACTGTTGTTCACTCTGATCTTCACCTCTTTAGGGGACAAGCCAATTCCTGCCAAATCCCCTCTGCTTATGGTAGGAGGGACTGTACAAAAAGAAAAAAGCCCAGGAAATGAAATGCCAATTTCTTACATGGGTGTCTGTTGCATTATTAAACAGAAGACAAACACATGGGAAGGAATAATATGTCACTAGTTAATTTGCTCTACATGTAAATGACAACAAGGTATTAGCTGGCTTTTTAGCATGGTAGTAATAGTAGTAGTAATAGCATAGTAAGGATATGAAAAACACTCATAAATATCACATTTTTGAAAAGGAAGAGCCACTGTGAAATTCTTCATATTTTGGAATTCTTTTCAGGAAAAGTCATTTGCACAAAAATACATACAGAGGACATTTTTTCCCCAGTGTGTGAACAAAAAAAATGTGGCGGGTTTTGTGCAGGAAAACACTATGTTTCACATGAAATATACTTTGCTACACTAAATATTTCTGTATGTGTAGAAATCATGTTTTCTGCACAGAAAAACTATCTATATACTTACATAAATGAATTTCCCTGATTTACAATCCCTAATGTATAGCTATGCATCATGAACATGCTTTGCCTACAAAAACCCCAGAAATACAATGTGTGACAGGGGGCTTCCATGGTCAATTCACACAACCAAATGGCTGCACTGAGAAACACAGACTGTGTGACTACATACAGTGATGTGTTTGGCACGTGGGCCTGATTTATGTGGTATACATCATTGCAGGTCAGACCACAAAGGAGCTGACAGTTGACAGCCAATTGATATTAAATGCAATTAATATTTATTGATATTATTTTTTTGATCTTGAGGATATTTCACAGGCCCTTTCTGCACGAGGCTGGTGAATCAGTTTGTGCTATTTCTTACCGGATTTTCTGGGCTCGAAACAAGGTGGACTTTCCCCCATTTCCTTTCACACAGCTACTGCAGAGGAGTGCAAGTTCATGAATCCACACTGCCTCCGCCATGGCCACTCCCACTACTCCCCTCACCCTTCCCCTTCGGCTGTGATTGGTCAGTTTTTTTGTTTTTTTTGCATGGTTTAGTACGTCATTGCGTACGTGCGTAAGTCCATACTACCCCCCGGCCCCTCCCATGAGCCCTCCCCTGACCACCAATTTGCATTGGCACGAATGTACGTGTCTGCACCACTGTGAAAGCACAAATTGGATTGATCTGGAAAATTGGAAACCCGATTTCTTCTGGTTTTCAAATAGCGCACTTTACCACCACATGGGGGCGCATTTAGTCGGAATTACATGTGGAACGAAGGTAAATAAACCAAACCTAGTCTGCTCCAAGGTGCAGAAGACCTCCGTGGCAAGACGCATTGGCCCGCTTTAGTAACCGCGTGTGGAAAGGGCCACAGTCAGACTGTCTGGGACTTTGCATCATAACAGAGTCAGTCTTGCCCAGAAGTCATGGTAACAGAGACTTCAACAGAGTAGAGAAAGACAAACCCACAGTGCAGGTAGCCCTTTTCATTCCAGCCATCCAATCACTCAGTCACCCCAAACCCCAAACTGACTGCAAGCAAAATTCACAGTGGGTGCAAAAGCAGGTGTGAAGGCAATTCTGAATGGAAAATACTCTGGAAATAAAACAATTTATTTCTCACATAGTGTGTTATTCATTTTCTGCCTTAGGAAGCTAAAAACAAAAAGACATACATGCATCTCCCTGTGACACCTAGTTTGGCCCTCATGCAAGGCACTGTGAATGCAACAAAAGTGCGGCATGTGGACAATATGCATGGTTACATGATGGTTTGGTTAGCAAGTGAACAAGATAATAGTTGTGTAAAATGAGAAGAGATTGCATTAGAAATCCTACACCACAATGCAGAGGGAAAAGCAAGAATAAAACAGTATTTTACGGATTCCTGCAAGAACTAAGTGCTAGCACACTTACTATAGACTTTCACCTCGTAATGTTTTAATGTCTCTCCTGCTTCATTAGTAGCTATGCAAGTGTATCTACCCGTGTTCTCTTCTTGTGCATTCAGAATTTGTAGAGTTCGACCACCTGTAGAAAAATATTTGCTCTCAAGTTAATGGTTCTCTAATTTTGTCTGAAGTAACCAGGAAGTCAGTACAAATTGTTATGCATTACAGCCTTCTAATGATCTCATTGAAAAGTCAGAAATCACACTTCTTTCAGCACAAGCTGAATCTGAAGTTTAGAAAGAATTCTTGGAAGCTCTGTATAGGTTAGTAAAAAGCAAAAGTTTTGATTTTTGACATTCATCAAGTTTCAGGGCTAGATTAGCTATCCTGCTAATTATACCACAACACTAATTAATATTGCTAAGAGGAAGGGGGAGGATCACTAAACAGCTTTGCACCCATTAGTTTCTTGCCTGTGACTAGCAAGTGAAGCCACCAAAATACGTAAACATGAGAGTTCTGTATACCATCAGAACCTTATGAAACACAGCCTATTATAAATTTGGTTTATGAGTGGCAGACAATACCCAGGGGTTTGTATGTGTTGATAGCTATACATAACTTGAGTTGCTAAAAGCAGGAAGCCAAAATATATACTAATAATCCAAGCAGCTACCATATAACGAGTGGGCACGTAAACTGGTTACAAGATCTAGCCAAATACAACAATCTCTTACGAGAAAATTAATTATTTTGAAGTTGTGCACGCATCTTAAAACAGCTCTTCCACCACAGAGTAGAAATTCAACTTCTAAACTGCAAATTAATTTACAAGCCATGTTGCGGCAACCAGGAATATTATTTTCCCAATAATTTTTTTTTAAGAATACCTTATATTGATTTTCACCAGAGTTTGGGAATAATATAATGTTACCTATAATGTAATACTTTTTATAGCAAGAGTACTACAGTTTTTACTTTTTGAAAGTAAATAACAACTGACAACACTGTTACTGTTTAAGAATAAAATTTACTGCAGGAGTAGGGAACTGTCGTATGGTTTAGGGGACATTTTTCAGGTTAGTCAAGTGCTCTAGGATCACATTTTGTTGTTGTTGTTGTTGTTGTTGTTATTTGTATGGGAGCATTAGTTAAAAATACAAACAGAATAACTACAGGTATGTAAAATAGATGATAATTTAACTGAAATTATAATTCTTTATAATCTCCTAAATCATAATTTATCAACTCTAATCAAGTTTACATTCATATCAAGACAAACTTTAAATGCACTTGAATTACCTTTAACTAATATATTAGTTGTGATATTGACTATTGTTACTGAATTAAAAGGAATTACACTTATTATATTAGTGACTATCCTACTATCATAAAGGGCTCTTTTTTCTTTAGTGTCCTTTGTGATTTCCTACCAATATTTGATGACAAGCTGTGCACTCAACTTCTAAAAAGATAAAAATTCTGGGTAACTAGAGGGTACAAACAAGTATTTTGGATGGCGTATAGCACCACAGACTGGACTTTACCCACCTCTGGTTTTATCATTACTCCTAAAACTTTGCTGTGGGGAAATGTTGGCCATTTGTAATTTTTAAAGCTTTTTTTTTTAAATTAACTCAAATACTAACACAATACTTTCTAAATAACAAGCAGTGAGTAACAGTAACGTGTTATTTTAAAAAACTATGAGCAACGCCTTTAACAAATTACTTTTTAAAAATAATGTTCCAAGGTACTTTTAATTGCAGAGTTACCAAGAGCTGAAATGTCCGTGATAACTGTCTGTCTCCCATGTTCCAATAAACTCTAAATACCAAATGAGTCATATGCCAGGCCCAGGTTTCACTGAAATGGTAAATCTGAATCTGGATTTCATAATTCAGTCTGCAGGCTTTGAGCTCAGATGACTGAATGGTCTTCTAACCAAAAAGTACCCCCTCCATATAGGAACATCAGGGAAAATGTAACAGTCTAGTCTTCCTGACATTTTAGGGTTTTTTTCAAGGAGGGTATACTTTTGTCTGTAGAAGTGTTCTGTCATGTGAGCCCCTCCACTCAACTGCACTCTGAAATTATTTGTGAAACAGTCAATACAGTAATATTGCTAGTGAACCTGATCTATAATAACCGGCAGGGGGAAAACCTATACCTCAAATAACAGAAGAATACATATATATACTCACCTGGCAAAATACGGATATTTCTATTTGATTCTATTGGAGATCCATCTTTCAGCCAAGTAATTGTAGCTGGGGGGTATGAATAAGCCTCACAAACCAGTGAAGTTGGGTTGTTCAAGATAACAGTGACTTCTTCTGTGCCCCCATCATTATCTGCACCCACAATGGATGGAGACACTAAGCAAAATCAGAAACAAACAAACGAAAAGGAAACACAAAAGGGTAGTTACTCAGAGCTGCTTACCCTTGTCAATTTCGTCTACATATTCAAAACTACACAATGAGCCTTAATTAGAAGGCAGTATAATTGTGCTAAGCAATTAGCACAGAAAACATCTAAATCTTATGTTTTAATTTCTGTATTCCAGTACTTATGTTGCTGTTAGGATTTTATTGACTAATCCAAGACAAGTTAAGGACTGAAAGCCTGTGCAAGAAGAAAAAGAACGGCTACAAATTCAAATGTCAAAAGCCTTTTTGGTATCCATGAAAAATGATACAGTTGAAGTAATTTTATACAAAAGAATTCCCAAACTGCTGTTCATACAGAAATGACAGGTACAGCACTGCCATGACTAAAAAAGAAACATGTAACCCACTTATGTCAGTACTCTATAGAGCATGAATGGGATATCTCTAGCTGAGAGGCTTGACCTTCACATTTGGCTCATTCAGGGCTTGAGTGAGTCCCTTCCCAAAAGCCGTATCTTCAAGGAGAAGAAAGAGGGGATAGAAGAACAATTTCCAACTGAGATGTGACTTCAAGAAATGGTCCTCAAAGCTTCAGCTCAGTCAAGTTCATTCTCCTCTCACCATTCCCAACTGGGAAAAACAAGGAGGAAGCAAAGCTGCCTTCTGACTGAGTCACACCCTGCACACAGCACACTTTGAAGTCAAGGCTCAGTCATGAGCCTATATGTATGAATGGGATGTGTGAACGAGGCATGCGTGAATGGCATGTGTATGTATATAAGAAAAAGAAAAAGAGAGAGAGGGAGAGAGAGGTTATGACTGGGATACAGAGAAGCAAAGGGGTGGGGAAATATCAGCAATGGGAAAGTCTGGCCCACTTTGGCCCAATCCACTGCTGGCATATGGCCCCAGTGTACTTTCACAAATCAGATTCAGTACCTGAGCCGGAATGTGTTCCCCTCCCCTGCCATATTTTATTTGGGCTCCTTAGTGGGCTGGAAGCACTGTCCACAAGCCATCATAGTGCACTGCTCTATGCCACATCCTCAGTTCTCCCTCTGACCTCTTTGACCTCCCCTGAGTCCCAGTTCAAAACCCCTAAAATGGGAGCTGATTCTTAAGTAGTGGTACAAACAAAGATATGCATTTGCTGGCAAATTCAATCCAAACCGATCTGTCTTTTTCCTTGCAATGGAAACACCTTTGTCAACAAGCCCAGAAAACTTACCAAGTACATTAACACTGAAGCTTTTGCTCTTGTCTCCAGCTGTATTAGATGCAACACAGGTATATCTCCCCGTATCAGCTACCTGTGCATTTGTAATCTGAAGGAAGCGCCCATTGGACATTAATTCGTGGCTATCATCTTCTATGAAAGGCTGTCCATCTTTTAACCATGTAATTTCTGGAATGGGGTTTCCTTTGGGCAAAATAGCAACAGATATTTATAAATATTAATAACAATGCATCGTTAATACAGGATAGATCCTTTCATAATATCGTTACTTATCAAGTGTTAAAAGTTAAAATATAAAGTGAAAATCCATAACCAACTATAATCTACTGGAGAGAAAACAAATATTTCTGTTTGAAGAACCGCATAGGCATGATGATAAATTGCTGCAGATTAATTATTTTGTGGAAGTGGAGTGCACAGTTCTTTTTCATATCACAAGCATTTCCTCAGGCAGCAACTATCTATGAATTTCTAGAGGTCATTTGATGTGAACCCTGGGTTAAAAATCAAAGAAATAATCTTTTCTTAGCACACGACTGAAGAAAAACTCTGTTAAATGTAACTGTTTACATATATTCACTAACAAAAATACATGAAATTTATACAGTGGGCCCTCAGTAGCCACTACGGTTTGGTTTCAGGACTCCCCATGGATACCAAAATTCATGGATGCTCAAGTCCCATTATGTACAGTGGTGTAGTAAAATGGTGTCTCTTATATAAAATGGCAAAATGAAAGCTTGCTTTTTTGGATTTTGTGTGTGTGTGTGTGTGTGTGTGTGTGTGTGTGTGTGTATTTTCAACACATGGTTGGCTGAATCAGTGGATACAGAATCCATGGATTTGGAGGGTTGACTGTATACATTTGCTGTGGACAACTGTGTATTCAAAGTAGTTTTTGCCTTAAGAGCAGAATCATTTTCCACCTAAGTGTCTAAGTGTTGTCTTGGCACACCAACTCACTGTGTCCTTCTGCAGCCTCTTACAATCTCACAAACAGAACACATGTACACTATACCTTTTTCTAGATTGAATATAGTCATTTGTGATGGGAAAAGATGACTGTGTTGCTGCTTCCTGCTGCTTCCACTTTGCCTCCTTGTGTTGGATAAAATAAGTTCTTGACAGTAGCCTCACGCAGGCATAATTTCTATGCAAATAGGGAACTAGACTAATGACATACACTCCCTTCTATTCCTCATCATTTTGGCTCAATACAGATGACTTTCTGTTGTGATCATGCCAAATCCCACTTACCTGTCACTTCACATGTTAGCATAATATTCTGACTCTCCTTCACTTTCACATCTTCCAGTTTGTTCGCTCCCACAATGCCTGGAGGAACTTTTACATGGCCCAAACAAACAACACAAACAGAACAAATACATCAGTATGAGAACATAAAAGCGCTAAAGATTGCATCTTTCTTTGCCATGGTTCATCACTGGGAATCTACGGTACTCCATTGCTAGCCAGCCATATCTGAAGATATGTTGCAGCAGGCATGTGGAGAGTCCACCCCTTTGCTGCTCACAGTGTACACATTCATTTCACCATGATCTTGTCTTGAACAAAGAATTGATCTTATCCTGGGGGCCATCAGTTAGGATATACCTTATTTTCAGTGGACTTTCATTTTAAAACATAGGAGCTATTTGAGAATGCTAGGAAGGAAAATCCTTTACTTCCTAAGCCCTTTGGACACTCACCTAGAACTGAAAGGTCAAAACTTTTCCTCTCCTCTCCTGCAATGTTAGTCACCACACAGGTATAACGACCTGCATCTTCCACATTCAATTTCATCAAACGCAACATTCTGCCACCTGAAAAGAAAAGCAGTTAATGCACAGGTTGTTGGAACATATAAAGTCTGTGTCTGAAATCCAGTCTTTCTGAACACTGACAACATATCCTGCCATTATTTTATTACTGACCTGGTCAGAATTATGAAAATCTTCACTTTACAAATAAAACATGACATCCTGGTAATGATACAATTTTGTTTTTAACGCAATATTCATCCTTGTTCTCAACACTCATTCTCACTCACTCACTCTGGCCATTTCCATACCGGGCTTCTGAAACGGTGCAGAGCAATCTGTCACTGAGGTCTTCTACACCGTAGAGTGGACTGGCGTGGACTACTTTTTGTAGTTCCACACCAGAATCCACTCAGGAGCGGCCGGAACTAGCCGCGCTGCATGTTTTTTAAAAACCTCTTTTTCGAGGTTTTTAAAAAGCACGGAGCACACAGCCCCGTGCCGCTCCGTCGCCTGGCTCCAAAGTGGATTTGCAGGCGAGCGCAAGTGTGTGCCTGCAGATCTGCCGGGGGGGATTCCGGCTGGCAAGCTTCTCTGGTTGGTGGAGAGCCTCCACCAACCAGAAGCTGCCATCCGGGACACCGGAAGACTGTGGAGCAGCGAGCTCGCGCTGCTCCGCGTGGCGACGGACTTACCCGGCTGCGGGTAAGCTCCGTTTTAGCATGTTTTCGCCCGTTCCCCCCCCCCACATGTGAAAAGGGTCTCTCTCTTTCCTTCTCTCTCTCTCGATATAAACACACACACACACACACACATATACATACATACATACACATGTGTGTGTGTTTAGGCTTAATGCCAGAATATCCATTGTAATTTTTCCTCAGTAGGCAACCCAACTGCGTAAGATTTCCAATGAGCCACATGGGACATTATTTTGTATCCTCCACTATTCTGTAATCCACATGGCCTGTGCTATCTTCCAGCATTCAGAGAAATTTAAGGTTTCAAATGTCTAAGAAAATTAAGAATTAGAGATCTCTGGAAAAGAAATCTAAGTACCTCATGAAACTACAAGTCCCAGGATTCCATAGGTTGGAGCCATGGCAGTTCCTACAAAATGGCACCAAAGTGCTTCGAATGTGTCATTTGGATTTACTCACAGGACACTGAGAGACCTGCCCATTACTAAGGTAATCATAATTGTAGTTTGAAAAATTCACCAACATTTTATTCCCTTTTGACAAAAATTTTCTTTCTACCACTTTGAATTAACATGTTGAAAGGATTTTCTAGCTCAGTATGTTTTAGCTTCTCAACAATGCAGCAAAGTGTGATGGAAAAAAAATGTACCCAAAAGATAATCCTTTCCACAACAGGTGCTAAATTAAATCTAGAGCCTGGGAACACTACTTCTGTAGTCGACAACTCCCAGAACATGCTGACTAGGAGGCTCTGGAAGTTGCATTTTAAATAGGTATCAGTGCCATGTTAAAATCCTCCTTCCATCCCCCCCTTAAAAAAATCCTGTCCACTCAGCAAAACCCTTCCACCCTTTCCTGCATTGTGACTATATTAACATGACATATGCCTAAGACAGTTGGGGCCTCCTCCCTCCAGACAATTCTTTGGCATCCAATTTGCTGGCCATGGAGCCTTTCCACATGCTTATATTTCATTTTACCTTAATGTGACTGCAAAATATATTATTTCTTTAAACTTTGAAAGAAAAATCAACATCTTCTACTTCAGTATCTCCTTACCTGATAGGACTCTTACAGAGCTACTTGACAAGACTGGCTGTCCATACTTCAGCCATGTTATTGAGGGATGGGGAATTCCTGAGGCTTCACAAATCAGGGTGACAGGATTTTTCTCCACAACGCTAATATTTTCTGCCACATCCAAATTACCCACAATACTTGGTGGTACTACAAGAAAATCCCAGACAAACAATAACAAGGCATGTAAGAAAACACTATTCGAGAATAAACAGCTGAAGACTGTTTTTGCCTAAAGTAATTGATAGAGAACAAATGCAACAATTTGTCAAAACGTTTCAGTTCACTTACAGTAATGAGGGCCTAGAACAGTCACATGAGAGCACTAACTCCTTACTCCAGATGGTGAAAGAGATCATCTATATTTCTCCCTTTCAATGCTACAAAGACAGAAGGAACTTGGGTGATTCTACAATCACTTCCTTTCCTTCTTGGGAGGTAACAGAGAACTATGAGACTGCCTTAGTACTTCACAAAGCTATGAAGGGAGGTATTGTACAATGTAGGCACACCTTGTGAGTGAAGATGAGTATAAGAGAGAGAAGAAGAGGACATCAGCTACCATTTCACTGTACGTGTCAACTGCCATGACAAGGGCCTTTTACCAAGACTGAAAAACATTGGTGACAGGCAACTCAGTTGATACACACACCTTTCCAGCACATCAAATCCTCCCTATGGGCACATCATCCATTTTAATTTTCTAGAAAAATGCAATTTTCCTCTTCATCAGCAACAGCAATAGTACCTGCTTATTGCAGTCACTACTTGCAACAATAATTATTCTCAAGTTGAAGACTGTTCAAATGTTGTGGGCTTCTGTTGGACAATGCCTAGGCATTTACCTTGATGAGCCATGCAGGTTATTCCATACTGTCTTCCATTTAGCAATCTCATTTTACAAAAATTTGTTTCTAAAATGTTAAAAGGTAGAATACACAGCCAGTGCCCAGGAATATACTTAAGCAAAGAACAGCAAGTTTATTCAAAAATTCTAGTGGACATTTTTGCCTTGACCTTCCTCTCCACCATGGCACATCTCCATCCCTTCTTCTTTTCCATTTTCATCCTTGCAAAGCAATTTAGATAGAGAACAACTAGAATCTTGTATGCTGCTGAAGGAAAACACCCATCATCTATGGTCATCATCCATGTTGACTTGGGCTGATGGGAAATGCAGCCCAACAACATCTGGAGGTCCTCCAGGTGTCCAACCTTACCTTTAGAAGGTGTCACACCTAGAGACCAAAATTTCAGGAAATTTTGAAGGCATTGGGTTTTTTTAAAAAAAAATGAAAAAACTGAAACTGAAAAATGCAGTATTAGCACTGCTTACAGACTGAAAATCACCTGTTACTTTCAGAACATAACATTCACTATAGTAAACTTGTTTTGGCATAAAATTGTAATGCTTGGTACATTAAAAGTGCAATTTATTCAGAATATAAATACAAATTGAATTCACTTTTTAAGATTTTATCTTTTGTTATTAATGGATCTAAAAGGTTCTAAACCAATGGTTCCCAAACTTTGAGGCTTGAGATGTTTTGGACTTCAGCTCCCAGAATTTCAGACTGTTGGCCAAGCTGGCTTGAGCTTCTGGGAGCTGAAGTCCAAAACACCTGAAGGACCAAAGTTTAGGAATCACTGTCCTAAACTGTACAGAATACCTGAGCCATACGGAATCTCTTTGGTTTTGCTAGTTTGAAGAATAGGAGGGGAAAAGCCAATAAAAACACAAGGAAACACCAACATAATTAAAACAGAAAAATATTTTCTTCCCCTAGTTATCTTTCATGTCAATAAAACATACACTCATTTCCATCAAAAGAACTGAAAAAAGGAAACCAAGGCCAGGAATTGTATGATGTGATATTGTAGATAGTCTAACATAAATGTTTTCCTCTTAAATATTTTTTGTAGAAATGATTGAGGGCATTACATATATGAAGACCTTGTATTAAGCATTTTTTCCTTTTTCTAAAAAAAAAAATTCCATATATGCCTTCTCTAATATAAAATAAAATAAGTTATACTTTATTCCTATTTCTCACCAATGAGATCTGACTGACAATAGCCACATGTCCCCAAATGTCTGGAAATAATTAATCTCCTCTTATATTTAATGCTAATTAAGAATCATGTACATTGTTTTAGCCATCGTTTGTAGGAGAAAAGACATCTTGGACTTGACTGCACCAACCCATTTATCAGTCTCCTGGACTTAGGGGCAGGAGGATGGTGAAACAGATATTTGCTTCCTTAATTTGTTTGATAACAACTGTGAATATTTTCCAAAGCTAGTAATATGTTAACCTAACTTATTCCAAATGTTACTGTGTTACTTTACTATTCCCATTATTTTTTAAAACCAATATGGTGATCCAACTGCCTTCTGGGGAACTGAATAACTATGGCTATGTTCTTGCAGTTCATGATTCACATTTTTTTGCTAGGAATATACATACTTTTGTGTCAGGGCCAGATCCACATTTCATATATTTGCAAAGGAAGTTTTTATTCTGAATGCATTAGGACATTCTTCTTGTCCTAATGTAACAGAAGAATACGAGTGATCACACAGCCAAAGGGGATAGAAACTATGGAGAAACAAACGTATCCCATGGTAGGTTTCCTATTTTGCTTTAAGAACCATACAACTCTTCCTTATTAGGTCATGCCTTTCCCATGCTAGCACAAATCCATAAAAACATTCACTAAGTAGCTTTCTTTACTTCCACTTAGAGCTGCACCATGGAATGGAGCTACTTCACACACTACAGAATAGCAACTTTGACATCAAAATCCGCCTTTCTACAACTGTTCTGTAGCACATATTCCCTCTGCTTACCATGAACGCTTAAGTCATATTTCCTGTCAGCTAGTCCTGCCACATTGACAGCAACACATACATAGCGGCCTGTGTCTGACACTTGAACGTTTTTAAGTTGAAGACGGTGTCCTTCATTCAGTATTTCAGCACTCCTCCCATTGACTAATGGGCGGCCATCCTTCATCCAGGTGACAGCTGGCTTTGGAATACCTTCTGCCTTGCATTCTAAGGAAATATCATCCCCATGGGTCACCGTTACATCTGATTGTTGGCTCCCACTGTCTAATATAGTTGGATGAACTATTAAGAGAAACAAAACATTCCAAATGTTAGCATCAAGAGCTCAGCTTCTGGAAGCCAAACTAAATGTGATGTGGGAAATCCATTACTGGACCTCCTGATTTTTTTTTCCTTGAAAAATACATTGTTGGTTAGAGGGAGGGAGGAGAGCTGAGTCAGGACTGTGGCACTGGTGGGGAGTTTAACCTTTTTTTCCCATGCCAATTCCTCCTCTAATATCTGAACAGATAAAAGCACACTTATATCATGCCTATTAGGTCCTTCATTAGAAAGCCAGCATGGTGTAGTGTTCTGACTTTTACTTTGGGGTTCAAATCCCAGCTCAGCAATGGAAACCCACTGGGTGACCTTGGGCAAATCACATTCTCTCAGCTCAGAAGGCAAAAGCAAACCCCCTCTGAGTAAATCTTGGCAAAAAAAAAACCTGTGACAGGTTTGCCTTAGGGTCACAATAAGTCAGAAATAACTTGAAGGTACACAACCACAACAACATCCTCAATTCCAAGGCTAACAACATTTCACTGGAAAAGGCTGTTTATCAATAGATATTGAGCATGTGGGAAAAAAACCTCCCTTTGAAGCCCAACCTATGCACCTTCTTTTAACAAAGAAGATATTGGAGGATCCAATCACAGATCTGTTATCACATGTTCAGTTTGTCCAAAGTTTTAAAAGGCTTATTACATCTATCAATAAACCAAACTGCTATTTCTGATAAATACCTTTTTGGTCCTACTTCAGGGGAAGTGACTGATATTACTTTTTTTAGAACAGTTCTCATTCTTTGATTGAAAGCACTATTTGTTTCTCAGAGTGTGACACAGCCATTCTTTCCCAACCAAGGTATACAACAGGCAAATTTATATGGTGACCTACCATATACTACCAAATTATATTCTTTCTTTGCTATTCCAGCTACATTTGAAGCCATACAAACATAGGAGGCTGTATCTGATTTTTCGGCAATAGAAATTTGCAGCTGCCTTCCTCCAGATAATACCCGGACCCTACCTGTAGGGTCAACCAGAATTGGAGAACCTGCAAGAAAAACACTCTCTCAGATATTTTTTAAAAAGCAATACTACAAAGAGTATGTTGTATACTCTTCAGCGTTCTTTGAAACTGATTGGCCACAACTGGACAACGAAATCTCAGTTTAGTAATATGAGTTATCAATGAGCTGCATGCACCTGAAAACAACAGCTTTCCTTTTCCTTCTAGGTGACTGGGAAAAAAATCAGTTAACCACAGCTTCCCATTACATCCACATTGGGAGTGGCAGTTAGTGGCTTCCAACAACCCTTGAAGTGGGTGACAACTTTAAACCATGCTTTAATCATAGCATCACTGGAAAATTATGGTCAACTGCAAAGCTGTCTGAAGCTATGCTTTACCTGTGGTTTATTGTTACCCTGTGTACTGCAGGTCCCGGGAGGGACACCAAAACGTGCTCAACTCAAGGTGGGCAAAATTAGCTCAGAGCACTGCTTAGCATTACGAGAGGCAGGGTAATGCAGCGAGATCTTGAACCCTATGTCTACGGGGTCGGGTCGAGTCAAGGAGAACACAGAAGTTGAAATAATAACTGATGTTTTATTGAACACAAGCAAAACAATGTATGCGGCACATTCACACAAGATAACTAAAGAAATAAAGGTGGGAGTGGTATAGAGGGATTTTTAGAGGGATTGCTGGTTTGGCTGATACTTCACCTGTCCTGAAGCCCAGAAAAATAGAGAGCGAAGCTGGGGTGCGATGTAGCTCAGCACGTGGAGCTGAGGGGAGGCTCGCCAAGCAAAGTGGCAGCAAGGTGGGATGAAACTCGGGAGCATTCTGAGGAAGGTCTCAGAATCAAGGGTTTTTATAAGGAGAATTGTGACTGCAGGCTATGCCGTACTTGGGGGAAAACAATAGATTTGGAGTTGGAGACAAAGCCTCCGAAAGGTCAGAATCTGAATGATTGAGTTAACGCAGAGGTTCTCAATAGAGTAGCCAGTATGCAAACGCAGAGTACTTGGGTATTGTATAGTTTACCCATCAAGCTGCCAGCGCAGGGCTGAGGCTCTTTTGTAAGTGGCGTGCATACTTAATTAGAGTACTTGCCTGGAGGTCTCCTAAAGCAGTGAGTCAGCTATTTCTGGCCTGCCTGTATCGTAGTTTGAATAGTACGGCTATTAACGGCCGAGCTTGTTTACGTGCTTGTCCGGTGGCCTCGCAAGCATGTGGAAAGGAATAGAGAAGTGAAGCCAAATTATGATATCAAGGGATATCTTTTAATATCCCCAAAGCTCGGACTAGCCAGGGCAGTAACAATGCCCCCCCCCCGAAAATGGGCGATGTTGGGGACAATATCGGACATTTTCCAATCAAAAAGCAAAAATCAATTTAGAGCCGAATAGGGGCTTGCAGGTTGGTAGCCGTATCACTCCTCATGAAAGGGAATTCCGGAAGAGCAAAGGATTACTATCTTATAAAGACATTCCTAACTAAAACCTAAACCTAAACACACACACACACCAATGTAAACAATAGCGCAATAATAAACAATTAAACAATAAACAACGTCCAATGTCCCATCAATAGGGAACTGTCGAAACATGAGCAATGGCAGTAAAGTAGCAAATGCAAAATGAAGCAATCAATGGAATAATCAATGGAATACTGTAAGTCTAACGCATGGTCTGGCAATGAAGGCAATCCAATGGGCAAACAGTTCAATGTGGAATGAAACTTCGTAGTCCGGGGGAGGTGAGGTGCAAGCAAAAGTCTTGGCACCCCCCCCCCCATCGCAACAGGAAAAGTCTCTTAGCTGGAGCGGGCGAGCAAAACATAAGTCCATCCAGGCAATGGAGCAGGAACAACAACAAAATGTCCAAGTCGGTGCAGCTTGGCTTGCTGCAAGTTCAAGAGCAAAGAGTTTTTGCAGAATTTGTAGCCTGGAATAGTCCATAGGATTTTCAGGTCGGCAACCAGTAGCAGAAATGGCAAAGGTTCATCGTGGCATGCGGAAGGCTGCATGGTCACCTTCCCTCACAGTCACGGGTGTCATCAAAGAACTAGCAATCTCCAAGTCTCGGCCAACAGATGGAGCGGCAACTTTCTTCGTTCCCCCCCCCACGGTACTCGGGGGCGATGGTATGGCCTCGGGATTTTCCCAATCTTCTGGATTAACTGACCTATTGGAGTTTTTAACAGAAGAACTGACATGATTATTATCCAACGTATACCATTAATGCAAATGGCTGGCTCAAAGCCTACTGGGAATGAATTGAAACTGGGTCATCATGACTGAAAAGACTAAGAGTCCATGGGGATATACATAGCAACTGAGATTAAGGCTGTATTGGCAGGAGGACGGCCGTTGGTCAGGACAGTGAGGCTGCTGGTTCGGGTACCGCATTGGCTCATGGGTCTAGAGACGCCCATGTTAACCTTCCAGCTGCACGAAAGGAACCTCCGGCTATGAAGGTCCCATTCGCACTCCGGTCCGTATAACATAGACTTGCACGCTCGCACCCTCCTCGCTTAGACCGAAGCCGAAGCTCCAAGCCTGATGATATTAACGAGGGCTTGGGGCGGCTAACAACCTAGCACCGATGGTTTGATGCTGGCCCCAAACGAGCAGTATCACGATCCACAGATATAGCTGAACTCCGAAGGCAGACCTGAAGACTGGTCACCTTCGGATAGGCTTTTTAAACCAAGGGGACATTTACCTTTAAACAGTTCACAACAACAACAACAACAACAACAACAACAACACTATTACAACTACTTACATAGCGGAACTATTTACAGTGTTAGGGGATCCAGAGGGGTCACCACTCTGCCTCTATTCCCTTCAGACAATGGCCATTCAACCATTGTCGAAAGCCTCGTAAATGGAGGCAAACGCCTCGGACAAATTAATGGCTGGCACTTCCTTGTGACTCAAGGAAGTCTGGCAAATCAAGGAGCTTACGTTGGGTCTCTGGGCACCAGGATCTTCTGGCTCAGGGATGACCACCGATGCAGGATCAACGGGCTGACCCTTCCATTCCTTTTGCAGGAATTACCGGCAGGAGTGTCGGAGCCAGCTCCTGGTTAGGGACCCCTTTCTCCAAGTCAAGGAGGAGGCTGGTCTTGGACCCATATGCCTCCTGGAAAACTGCCTCTCCAGGTATGATGGTGACCAAGATGGAGCCATACACTAGATTGGCCCCCTTTACAATCGCCAGCGTCACAATCAAGATGGTGCCATGGCCCTTAAGGACAAGGCGGCATCAGAACGTCTGCACGGAGGGTGAGGCGGTAGCCAAATTCACCTCCGTGGGGCAGTTAGGTCTCACACTGGCCGAAATCTCCCCGGCTGGACTGCAGTCAAAGGGAGTGTGCATGGTCCATACAGGGTGTGCCAGGGTGAGTGACTTTGCTAGCCTGTGCTCTGGCTGGGTGGGAGCCCCTTGCTGTTTGAATCCCCAGTCTCCTTTGAGATTCCCCTGAAAGATGGCACAGAGAGGAAGGACTCTCCTGGCCAAGGCTTCAAGGAAATCCCGGGGGCAACTGCTGGTTTCTAGCCGGGGGCTCAGAGCAAGGACAATGGCAAGTTCTGGAAGCCTGGGGCTGGGTTCCCCTTGCTGTGTGTTCTCCCTTTCCTGGCTCTCACACATGCTGGCAATGTCAAACTTGGTGGGTGCTTCCACATCTCCCAACTGAAAGAATGTTGCTTCCTCCTGAACCTTAGCCTGGGATGATCCTTCTAGGTGCTCTGAAAGCACTATGGTCTTGGAGGTGGCTGGATTCGCACTCGGGGCTGAGTCAGGAGGAGGTGCAATCTGTCTATTTTTAGTGCACCCTGGGCACTTGTGTTCTCTGGAGGGCTTAGGTTGGGTTCCCCCCCCGCCATATCCGGTCAAGCGGATAGCATCAGGGGTGGGCTCACCCTGTCTTCTCAAGTTAGGGAGCAGCACCTTTAGGGCTGCTCTGGAGTCTGTAGAAGGGGTGGCAGGGGTCTTTTCCCTATCGGTCCTAGTGCCTGCCTTCACCCTAGATCTACCTCACCTGTCTGGCTTCAACCTAACCACAACGTTGCGGGGAAGATTCCTGGACCGAGGGCACCCCATGCTTGCAGATCCAGGTTGGGGTAGTATCCAGCCAGAGGTGGGCCGTCAGTCATGGCCTGGACCGGCTGTTTACTTCCCGCCTGAAGCTGCTTATCTAGAGCTTCCAAAAGCTCCGACGTTGGCTGCTTATCGAACTGGCTCATGTCCAGCCCGAACCTTCTAAGCACGCCCCAGACCTTTACTCTGTCCGAGGAGTACGTCGGGGCTGTGGGATCATAACTACCAGACGTCTCCCAAGGAGAGCCCGAGTCAGAGAGCTGTTTGGGGGCAGTGGGCTGCTGCGGGGGACTTCCTGCCTTGCCAGGCTGGCTGCAGGAGTCTCTTCCCTGCCACTGCCTGTTGTCCTTTCTAGGAGCTGGGCGCGGATTCCAGTTCCCTCGGGGAACCAAATTTGGCACAGTTCTCTGGTGTTGGGAATGGGGCCCATAATTCGAGTACGTGACCTCGGATATGGGTTCCCAATTCCCGTTGTCCATTCTATGCGTCTTAGGGAGTTTGAGGGATCCTGCCTCGTGCAGCAGGTCAGAGACCCGTCGGAGGTTGTTCCCGAACTCTTCCCAGTTAGCGGTGGCTGGATCCACCAAACCTAATGCCATCTTGGTCTCATGATTAAGACCTCCGTACAGGAACATCTTAAACTCAAGGCCGTTAAAGTCATACCCACGGGGTGTCAAGGGGACCTTCTCGGCCAGAATGGCGAGGAGCTGCTTCCATGCCACGTAAGCTTCAGGGTTCTCACGAGGATCCTGTTGCTCCATGACATAGAGCACACCTGCACTCTTTCCGGGCCACAAAATCCTTACTACCTCTCTCATCCAGTTGTGTGCCTCAAGCCTAACCAGGCCTTGAGCCACCACGGCCAACTCAAAAGTAGGGAGTTCGGAGGGGGACATGCAAAGTCAGGCCAGTTGGGTCAAGTCCTGACCATTGGCTGTCGGGTGAGAATGGATCACCGTGTTGAGCCACATGATGCCGGTGGACCGATTTAAAGGATCCAACTGGTCTGCAATAGCTTTGGCCTCAATAGCACGCCAGGGGACCCTAGTCTCAGTGACCTGCATCTCCTGCGCCTCTTGTCTATCAGAACTGCCTTCTCCAAGGGGGGTGGTCCATCTCGTCATGGACCGTGTCTCTACAGGGTTGACCGGGACCTTAGGGTCGCTCCAGTCTGGATTGTGGGGAATGGTTGCCTGAGCATCCTCGGGCAGTGCCTCCCCAGAAAAGTCCTCCGCAAACATTGGGAGCAGCTCCGGGCACACAGCCGAAATTAAGGCTTTGTGCGTTTGGAGCTGGCTCTCCAGCACAGCAATCTGTTTCTGGCAAGCTACATGACTCACAGCCTCCTGCTTTTCTCTTACTTGCCCCACCATGAACTTGGCCGCAGACCGGGCATGATCCAGCTCAGCCTCTAAGGTGTGGGCTTTCTCCTCCCAAGTTTGTGCCACTACCATGATGTTATTCAGCTTCTGTGCGGACGCCTGCACTACGGACGCAAAAGTTACTTTGTCCGCACGCAACGTCTCGACCTCAGCCTGAAGCCAGGCATTCTCCTTTTCTACTTTTGCTAATTTCTCTCTGGTTTCTACCAGGGCACCACTAGCATCTCTGGCCGTAAGCCAAAGTCCCCAAGCGGCCAAAGCATCCTTAGATAGCCCAAATGGGTTCTTTGATTTACGCGCCAGGGTATACGCTTCCCGGAGTGTGGCAAAGGGATCGGCTGTCTGGAAGACGGTGTCCTTCCAGGGACATTTCCCCTTACTCAACACCCATCTTTCTAGTTTACCTCGGACCTCTTCCTCCAACATGAGGTCCTCCACACAGACTCCACACACACACGTGTTCCTCCCTAACAGCGCTCTAACAACTTGACCGACCATCACCTAAGTCTGTACCAGCCTGATTTGAGGAGGTTCGCGACTCCTTCTCAAATTAGGGGTACCGGGGTTGCCCACGTTGCTCCACCATTCTGTTACCCTGTGTACTGGGGGTCCCAGGAGGGACACCAAAACGTGCTCAACTCAAAGTAGGGAAAATTAGCTCAGAGCACTGCTTAGCATTACGAGAGGCAGGGTAATGCAGCGAGATCTTGAACCCTATGTCTACGGGGTTGGGTCGAGTCAAGGAGAACACAGAAGTTGAAATAATAACTGATGTTTTATTGAACACAAGCAAAACAATGTATGCGGCACATTCACACAAGATAACTAAAGAAATAAAGGTGGGAGTGGTATAGAGGGATTTTTAGAGGGGTTGCTGGTTTGGCTGATACTTCACCTGTCCTGAAGCCCAGAAAAATAGAGAGCGAAGCTGGGGTGCGATGTAGCTCAGCACGTGGAGCTGAGGGGAGGCTCGCCAAGCAAAGCGGCAGCAAGGCAGGATGAAACTCGGGAGCGATCCGAGGAAGGTCTCGGAATCAAGGGTTTTTATAAGGAGAATTGTGACTGCAGGCTATGCCATACTTGTGGAAAAACAATAGATTTGGAGACAAAGCCTCCGAAAGGTCAGAATCTGAATGATTGAGTTAACGCAGAGGTTCTCAATAGAGTAGCCAGTATGCAAACGCAGAGTACTTGGGTATTGCATAGTTTACCCATTAAGCTGCCATCGTGGGGCAGAGGTTCTTTTGTAAGTGCATGCATGCTTAATTAGAGTACTTGCCTGGAGGTCTCCTAAAGCAGTGAGTCAGCTATTTCTGGCCTGCCTGCATTGTAGTTTGAATAGTACGGCTTTAACGGCCGAGCTTGTTTACGTGCTTGTCCGGTGGCCTCGCAAGCACGTGGAAAGGAATAGAGAAGTGAAGCCGAATTATGATATCAAGGGATATCTTTTAATATCCCCAAAGCTCGGACTAGCCAGGGCAGTAATATTATTTAGCTTGTTTACCTGCTCATGTGAAAAGAAAACAAATGTGCCTCTGTATAGAGAGGCTCACTTTTATTTCAAATTAATAAATCAAAATGTGATCATCTGAACTTTTACACTCTGTCCCAGTCATATTTTCTGGGCCAGGCAATTTCAATACAGACCAGCGAACTACAAGAGCGTGTTCCCACTGCACTGTGTCTAACAAGGTTGAATATAGGTATTTGTGGTTGCAAATATCATCAACACCATAACTAAATGATGGTATTCTTGTGCATTTTATTGTGCATTTGGAAGGTACATATACTTTCCATCTAGCTCCCCTTGCGGTTAAAAAATAAAGACACCTAGAAAGGATGATGGTTGTTGTTTTTTACAATAGAACATTCTTTCTGCAAGGACAGGAAAAAAACAAAGAAAGGAGATTAGGTGGAGACAGAAAGTGCAGTTGTCCAATCATATTTAAAGGTGTGCATCAGGCTGGGCAAAGTGCAGTCTTTGGCATGCATGCTGATGCCAAGGCTGTATTTGTAGCCCTCAACCCCTTTAGACTCCCCAGACCTTTCTTTTTCTGGTCAAAGAAGTTGTGGGGGATCGAACCGGCTTTCCTGGAAACCTCCAGGAGATGAAAATCACATTTACATGGGTTGCAGGACCCGTCCGCATGGTTTAATGTTAAAAAAACAAAAAAAAACAAAACCATAAGTGGACTTCTGGTTTGGTTTGGTTTCACTTTTCAATATGCCTGGCATATTGACCAGGGGAGAAAACGGTCCTTAGACCCACCACACTTGTCCACCCCAGTAGACTTCTACATTATGTTACTGCCTCCTTTGCTTTAATCATTCCAAGTTCCTGCCCGAGTGAGCTTAAATAAAAACATTTTAAAGCACTTTCTGTTAAAGCAAAGACTATTTAATAATCCAGTGTTCAAAGTGGGTACTAAGTTATAGCAACCATATTTCTGTTTAGGAGGCCAGAGAAGAGGTTGTTTGGCCTTTGTTTGGCTCTGTTTTTTTTACAAATCCATGGGGAAAGCAGGTTGCACATAGCTTGAAAAACTTTTGAATCTTTTAAATCTGTTGTCGTTAAGCATGTTTTAGTTTATTTAATTATTTTATTGTTTTAAACCATTTAATCTGTTTTAATGCTATTTGTAAGCTGCCCTGAGATCTTTGATATAGGCAAAAGGTATAAATATTGTAATAATAATAATTATGATGATGATGTCTCATGAGACAACCATCACAATGAGAAGGCACTTACCATTCTTTCTCCAGCTGAGGGCTGGGGATGGGATTCCACTGGACTCACACATCATACTAATGAGGTTTCCTTCAATGACATTCAGCTGAGTAACCACGTCTGAACTGTAAATACTTGGAGGCACTAAAATAGGTAAGTATCAAAAGCAACTAATAGTCTACAACTCATCAAATAATGGAGTAAGAAAATAAATTAACATTAGCAAACAATCTAGTAGCACAAAATCTGAACCGAATCCTTCACAGAGCTTTATATCAAGGACTGAATTTCTCACAGTTTAAATGTGGTCAACAACACAGAGAAATAAATATTTTAGTTTATGCAAAATATTTCAACAATGTGCAAAGTGGAGCAAAGCATTTCCATTTGACCCACTTTGACTGACTCTACATTTTAAACAAAAGAAAATATTTAAATGTTAGAGCTGGCAGCAGTTAGACTTTACACTGCATTATCCCAGCTTCAATCTTTTATTTCAGCTTTTTTCTGCTTCAAACCAGTAAGCTTATTAAACTCTCCAAGAAACAAAGCCTTTAACACACATGGCTAAATACTGCCAGCTTCTGAAACTAGAAATAGCTCTGGGGAATGGACTGATATTAAATCAGACAGACAGATTTCCTGGATTTGCAACACAAACGGCTGTCCAACATTGCTTCTGGCCCCAGCACGAAAACAAATAATATATTTCTAAATAGTCAGGCACAGATTACTTTCACAGGCAACTTCATGCTTTCCACACAAAATGAGAGAACAAACCTATTACTTCAAAGTGCTTTAAAGAAGATCTAGATTAGGGTTAGAGAACTAGTATGATGTAATGGTGTGGATGTTGGACTAGGACTCCGGGAGATCAGACTCCGAATCCTCACTCACCCATGAAAATATTCTGGGTGACCTTGGGCAAGGCACACTTTCTCAGCCTTAGACAGAGACAATGGCAAACTTCATCTAAATCTTCATCTCAAGACTAAATCTTGCCATGAAACCTCTATGTTAGGACAGCATCATTTGAAGTCAACTTGGAGGCACAGAACAGCAACATGATTAGGGTTGGGGAACCTTTGGACATCCAGACATTTTGGACTTCAACTCCCATAATGCTGTACTATTGTCCATTCTTCTTGGGCCTTCTAGGAGTTAATCCAAAACATCTGGAGAACCAAAGCTCATCATTTCTGATCTAGAAGCAAGCCAAAACAAGGATACGAGAAGTAAAATATTGCATTTGTAGGCTGCATATTCATTTTATTAAAAAAAAAAAAGTAAAGTGCAGGAGAAGAGTATTTTCATTGTTGGGCAGTGTGCTATAAAATCTCTGCACAGTAATCGAAAAGAGAATACAGGGAGAATGTCTATCATTCTTAGCCTATCATTCCACTAAAATGAACACAACTGGTTACTAAACTTTGTTTATGTTTGGCTCCAGAATGTAGGATGTATTTGTGGGTAGATATGATTGCAAACCTGAATTAGTACACCATTCATCAGTATAGAAAATTCTTTCAGTAAATTCTTAACTGTGCTGATCTCCTTGCACTATAACCTTTTGCCATCAGAAAGTAAAAGAGAAAGCAGTTGCTCATTCATATGAACCATGCCAACTTATACAAATATTTCTACGCATGGATCCTGTGACAGACGACAATAGAAAGCTGATGTTTTTACTAACCTTCTGTTCTTGCACATTAGCAAACCCTATCTATTCACAGTTCCAGTTCACACAAACAGTAACTGGACAGAAACCACAAGATGCCGCTACCAGTATGCTAGGCACTGAAATCTTCAGGCTACTAAAATTTTCTTTAACTTATTGAGAGCAGCATTAGGTCATAGTTTTTACTTGTCCACATCATTCAGACAGAATTACTCAGGCCCACTTTTGCATCAGAAGCAGAAGCAGGAATTCATCATACTTCTGAGTTTTGATTCAGGAGGCCTAATCAGAAATGAACATTTTTTTTAAAAAAAAAAAGTGTACTGATTCTTTGGATTTTGAAGAAGTTACCAGATCTGTTAGACAGCCATTGAACTCAACACAACTGTGGCAACAGAGATTTCTTACATTTCTTCCATATTCATGCAGCCAGGAGTTCTAGTAACTCCTGTTCATTGATGCATAGGGTTCGTTCTTTACAGTTACAAATCTTACCCCATACGTTGACATTGTAGTTCTTTTCCATTTTCCCAGCCACATTTGTTGCTTCGCATGTGTAGCGCCCAGTATCTTGAGCTTGTGCATCTTTGATCTAGCAACAAAGAAACAGACATTTTTGTTATCATTCATGTAAGCCGCACAGTATGCCGCATGGCCTTGCTGACCTTGCAAACTTCAATAATCCTCAAAGGCAATGAGTAACTACTAAATAGAGAAACTTATTTAAAGGATTGTGTGATGCTATTGCCCTGGTGGGATATAGTTCAACAGCTAGATAAAAGTTATTCTAATCAAGTATGCCAACAAGTTTCGACCAAATCAAAACTGGAACAGCATAGTGGCTCTGGGATTAAGCTTTGAAATCACATTGCCTTTGTCCTTCAATAGTCATAAGAGTGCCCTTTAAATATTCTCGCAGTTTCAAGGGTTGAACCTGATTCTTTGGGCAAGACCCACAATGTTAGCGTGGACTGCCTGGTGAAGTCACTCAGCTGCAGTATCCAGTCATGTTGGATCTGTAACTTGATAAGCCACTGCCAAGCTATTGAGGTACTCTTAAAGGGCACTAGAGCTTTCACTTTTCCACTTCACTCATAGAGAGAGACCAGAAGAACTCTATTCAGAAGCAGATACCACATGGCACTGCTGGGAGGTTGGTCAGGTAGCTGCAGAATCTGGAATAATGAACCTGGAGTAAGGTAAGCCTTAAAGAAAGATGTTCTAGTGCTATGGGACTGAACTTAAATGACAGACATTAAAACTGGGTCACCCTTGCACGATTAGCAAATATAAGGATGAAGATGAGACAGGATAGTAAAACTTGGATATTTTAAAACTTACCTTCAATACACTTCCATCTTCAGAAATGCTGTGGCCAGGCTTCTTCAGCAGTGGCCGACCATCCTTCAGCCATTCCAGGGTAGGTGGTGGAATGGCATTGCTCTGGCAATGCAGCTCTAAGTCTTCTCCCATAACCAAGGAGACATTTTGTTCCTCTCCCATAATGTTAGGTGGAACTGAATGAAGAAAAGTTTGAAAATTTCAGATGGCCAAAGATGATTTTGTGGATCTTTCCCACACTTGTGTTCATCCAGAAAACAAACTCTGTCTGAACATCTTGATAATCCACTGAACTTGTCAAATAAATACGTCCGCCTTGCAATTTATTTATTACATCAAGGTGTTTTGCATTTGAATGATACTAAGCATTACCATGCCAGTTGATAACTACATTGGTAGATTCAGCACAAGAGGCACTGTTACAATAATGATAACTTAAAAACACAACTTAGAAAAGTTAATTTCTGGACTGCAACTAACTGAGTCTCCCAATCAGCATGGCCATCAACACTCCAGAAAATTAACTTTTCCATACTTTGCTACACTTGAATGAACACTCCCTTAATGAATATATGCTTTGTTTCATATCCAGTTTCCACATTCTGGTTGCAAGGCAGAGTCACACATAGGAAAGTCCCTTAGACTGTCAAAACATCTACTTTTAAAATCAAAAAATGGTAATGCCATAGCCATATCTCATTCCCACACTTCACACATCCTGGTGATGAATGTTTCACTTCATAGACAGAACTAAAACAAAATGATTTAATCAAGAATATTCCAGTACAGTCGATTTAACAGTGATTTAAATCCAGATGTTCTAATCACTTTCACGAATCATTGAGTTATACTGGTTATTTGGGGAAGGTGGTTGGGTTTTGGGGCAGGGGTGTTGTTGTTTTGGTTTGGGGGGGGGTTTGGCTCAGTGCTCTTTTACTCATTTATACTAAGAGCCTCCTGGCCTTCTAATGTCAAACATTCTTTGCCTTTTTTTCCTCTTCTTTAAAAAAGCCCATAATAACAGCCTTCAAACTTCACTTTCAAGGATTCTAAAACAGTTATTATTTATCTGTCTCCTGAATGTGCATGTTTCTTGCCCGTATCAGGATTGCCTTGCTTACAGAGAGGAGCACCCCTCGTGTAAGAGGAAATATTATTCAGCAGACTAATGTGGTCCTTTCCTTCAGATATTACCAGAGTGGTGCAGAATTCAGTCACACAGAAGTAGCTCTCTCATCAATCAATCTGTACTACAGTATAAATCTTTTGCTTCTTAATAAACAAATGTGATCTTCATACAGACTTCAAATCACATTAACTATTTAGTTTGAAGTTAAGCTTCCAATCATACTCATCCCAAGCTTGCTACATCTTAGCCTTTTAAAGTTATCCCTTAACTTAGTGGTATCACCCTTCAGATATTCACATACAGATACTAGCTTCTGAATTTAGCTGTACATTCTGTTAATGGTGAACGGATTATATCAATTTAAATAAACGTAGAAGGCAGAAACAGCAGGCAGCAAAAATGAGCTGCTTTTGTAGCATGTATTGTTTCTCTAAGACAAATATTTTGGTAATTAGGAAGTTGAAGACAAAAACAGCTCAGTTTTGCAAAATGGTTTATATCAACACTGTTATTCAAAATAATCATCAACGCCACTTTTTTTTCTTACCACAGGAAGCATTCAACGGTACAACTGAGTATACAGTTTAAAAATAATTTGGAAAAAAATTCACCCTCTGTAGATAAGAAATACATTAACTGTTCAGAATCCTCCATGCTTATCTTACTTCCCCATTGCACAGGCAATGATTCTTTCATTTTAATATACTCTGTTTGTATGTTTGTGTGTGTGTGTGCCCTTTGACTTATGGCAACTTCACGAATTTCACAGGGTTTTCTTAGGCAAATAATACTCAGAGGTGGTTTTGCCAGTTCCTTCCTCTGAAATATAGCCTACAGCACTTGTATTTGTTGGCAGTCTCCCACCCAAGTACTAACCAGGGCTGTCCCTACTTAGCTTCCAAGATCAGATCGGGTCTGGTGCCTTTAGGGCATTTATGCCTCATGTGTGTGTGTCCCAAGCTTTGCCAAGCAAGCCTTCCCTTTTGCACCCAATCTCCGCAATCACACACCCAACACACCGTCTGTGATATCAGCAAGTATGTACGAAACACATGCAAATCTGTATTGTATCACTCTGGGGAAAGGTGATGTTCATGTGTGACTATTCCATGTGTTCAGGAAGCACAAGACACTTAGATCGGATTCCTTATTGCAGAGCTGTCAAACTCAAATGGACAAAGAGTTACATTATGCCCCCATCCTGGCAGTTGTCCAACACCTGTACTTGCTCTCTGAAAGTGTGAATGGTATCCAAATTAAGCATAAAAATCTAGAGGGGAAACACAGAAGAAAAACCTCTTGTCTCTTGGGCAAACTGTACATTCCATATATAACATGAATATGATGACACAAGGACATTGTGTGCATCCATACTTTCCTCTTTGTCCCGTGAATCTGATGAGAAATGTTAAAACACCAAGCCGTGGCATACAATAGTCCTGAAAGAAGTTCAATAATTTATTGGCTGTAGGCAAGGCACCATAGGAATCACTTTTGGGAATCTCAGAATCTCAAATTCATCAACAAATCATTTCAGCCACTGGTAGTTCCTTCAGGGTACACAATGAAGGAAGCTGTCAGGGGTCCTCACCATGAACTCTGAGATCAATATCTCTTTGTTTCTCCCCTGCTGCATTTACTGCAACACACGTGTATCTTCCTGTGTCACTGATCTGTGCGCTTGTCAGTGCCAGAATGCGACCTCCTGAAAGAATCTGAAAAGGGGCTGAAGTTGTTATAAATGGCATGTATTTGGCAATCGGGGGGTCACGCAATTGAGAAGCATAATCATATATTAACTTGCATTAATCACGCAGTCACATTAGTCTTCTGATGCAGTATGTTGTGATCATAATAATTCTACTTATAAGCTAAAATGATTGCTTACTATTATTATTTACTGGAACTGCAAAGAAAGAGAAAATGCTACAAATAAGCCATACCAAGTAACATTCATAAACTACCATGCCCATTTTGAGGGCAGGATCTAGGGAAGCTATTTGAAAAGCTGAATACAGTCATCTCTCCACATTCATTAGGGTTAGGGGTACAAAACTCCCATGAAAGTGAAAAAAATGTGAATAACTCTAGTCCCCCCCAAACCATATTTAACACACAAAAGAAGTATGATCACCATATTCAACCCACCACGGATTCCTTTGGGGCATCAGGGTTCCTTCATAAGGCAGAAGTGGGGGGCTGGTGGGGCTGACTGCCACCTCCACTGCTGCCCCACACCATTTTTGGGACTTACTACCCTTGTTCGCAGTTTCTCAGTCTCCGAGCCTTGCAGTTCCTATCAAAAATGGCATCTGGAGCAAGTCCAGAAGAGGGCGACCAAAATGGTGAGAGGCCTGGAAGCCATGCCCTATGAGGATAGACTCAGAGAGCTCGGGATGTTTAGTCTGCAGAAGAGAAGGTTAAGAGGGGACATGATAGCCATGTTTAAATATATGAAGGGATGCCATGTAGAGGAGGGAGTGGGCTTGTTTTCTGCTGCTCCAGAGACCAGAACAAGGAGCAATGGATTCAAGCTGCAGGAAAGGAGATTCCACCTGAACCTCAGGAAGAACTTCCTGACAGTCAGGGCTGTCCGGCAGTGGAATATGCTGCCTCGGAGTGTAATGGAGTCTCCTTCTTTGGAGGTTTTTAAGCAGAGGCTGGATGGCCATCTGTCGGGAGTGCTTTGAGGGTGTTCCTGCATGGCAGGGGGTTGGACTGGATGGTCCCTGCGGTCTCTTCCAACTCTACATTTCTATGATTCTATGATAAGGAGGCAGCAGAGATGCAACAGCAAATAATCCGTAAATAATCAAATGCACAAAAGTGAAACCCGCAAATGCGGAGGGCTGACTGTACATACATTCCAATATCACAGGGGTGGGAATCATGTCGTGCTCTAGATATAGCTTTACTGCAATTATCAGCACTCCTTTCCATTACATATGCCGGCTAGGATTGTCCAAACTTGCAGGGTAACAATATCTGGAAGCCTGTGTGATTCCCACCCCTATTTAAAGTGGTTTAAATAGGTACGGGAGATGCAGATACACATATACATTAGTATCCAAGTACCTGGAGTCCGTTGGAAAAACTAGAAACAGGGCTGCCGTCTTTCAGCCATGTCAGAATGGGAACAGGGATTCCACGGGCTTCACATTCCAACCTTACTGGATTATTAACCACAACAGTGACCATTTCATTGTTTCCAGAAATGGAGGGTGAAACTGAAAAGCAAAAGAAATGGGAAGAATATTAAATGTTCAGAAGAGATGCATAGCCCTTGTTTATACTGCTACACACACATGCACACACAGACGTGAATCACATGTATATATGTGTATTTATTTATTTATTTATAGTATTTATCTATCTATCCCCTCTCAGTCCAGCAGGGACCCTAAGACAATGTACAACAAAATAAAACCTGTAAAGCATTAAATCCACAAACAAACAAAACATTTTAAAATAGATTAACACAACTCCTTAACAAATCCTTTGGAAATCAGAGATAGCCCAAATCCTGTTGAAAATACCTTCTGACCCTTCTCTGGTTATGACAGTCCGAAAACACTATCAACATTTTTGAAAGAAAGGCTGCAAAATATTTTGAAAGTGAGAAAATTATCACAGAAGATTGTCTCTCTATTTCTTTCTTTTTGTTGTTGTTATTTCTTTGCTATTTTGGAATATCCTTTTAAGTGTTTTTATGATTTTATATCCTTTTAAAGTCTTTCAACTGTTTTAAATGTTTTTAATGTATCTAATGTTTTTAATGTTTTTAATGTGTTTTAATGTGTATTCATTGTTAGAAGCCGCCTTGGGTCCCAATTCCAGGAGAAAGGCAGCCTACAAATACAATAAATCAGGGCTTTCCAAATGGTGTGCTGCAACATGCTAATGTGTCATCTGAAGTGTGTAGGTGTGTCACCTACAATCTTGGAAATGTATGTTCTTATTTATAAATCATATATTTTTAAAAGTATATGAAAGGTTTTCATGAGATAAGTTTCCCCCCCTTAACATTATGTTGTTATAATTTACATATGTGTCTGTATCTCTTATAAGGGGTTAATTTAACCTCCGGTTTACTAGTAAAACTGAATTACTGTGTTGTGAAATGATGCATGTCTAAAAAAGCGTGTCACCAACAAGAAAAGTTTGGAAAGCTCTACAATAAATAAATAAATGAATGAATAAATAACTGCCTGCCTACCTACTATCTACCTACCTATATTACAGCAAACAACAGCAGCACTCCTCTTTAGGATCTTGCTGCATCACAGTGCTACATCACTTTGTAGCATCCTCCCAGGAACATTATTGCAAGGGAGAGAAAATGGCTGCTCTCAATCAGACATACCATACACAAGCCACACCACCGCATCTACACAAAGCTGGCTCCCGTGACAGAGATTTGTTAGTTTTGTGTATTACTCACTAAAAATTCTTTTCCAATTTTCTTTTTAAATTGTACAATCTATCAAAATATTTCAGGATTAAACTTTGCTTTCCCACCCTTCCATTTTTTTCCCCATTTCAGGCTTAGAACTGCAGATAATATCCTTGGAACAAACCATTTCCTAGCAATTAATGGCTATCTGAACTGCTTTTGGCTGTGTCTTGCATCATCAGCAACTCCCAAAAAATATACTGCTCAAGGTCATCATTGGACAATTAATATCAGAAGCAAATGCACACAGTTTATGTTTAGCTCAGTGGGGGAATAGCCTTTAGAAACCAGCACATCAGCTTTCAGTAGTAGATGGTATGTCTCTCCAGGACCCAATGGAACATCCAACAGGTCATTACTTTTTACTGATCAGACCACTGATAATAATTTGTTAGTATTACTACAGCCCACAAAGTATCTTCTTGGTTTACTTGTTAATACTATTACCATTACTGTTACTATTATGCCAATGAGAAACACAGGAAAATGCTTTCTGTTCCTCCTCCACCACCACTTCCCTGAGTACAATAATTCTGTGCAAACTACTTGTTTGGTCTTTCTCACCCCCACATACACATGGTAAATCATGTGGCCGCCAAGTCCATCAGACACAGTTTTAACAGGATGCATAGGCAGTCTCTCATGAAGTCCCCCTTTTTTCCCTACTTCTCTCCTCGACAAACAAAAGCTCTAAATTCTACACCAGTTACGCAGAGAAACAACCCTCTTTTAAACCACCTCACACATCAACCCAAACAGTCTGAATGCACACGCTACACCCTACACAGATGTTTAGACCAGCCAGCCTGATAAAGCAGCCCATTTCTCCATCTTCATCCCAATGCACCATTTTAATGTTTCTGGGCAGAATAATCATAATCATAATCACAATCATAATACAACATTCATTTATAATGCCCTTTTCAGGAGGAAAACAAGAAAAAGCAAGATAACTTTCTGCAATTTTTTTTCTAAAATCCCAACTAAACTGAGTCTCTATCACAGCTCATGTTTCACTGTCTGTCATATTTCTCTGCTTCCAGCTCTCCCCTCTGCTCCCAATTCCATGTTTCCTTCTTGTGGCTGACTCCTCAGCATCTGCACACATAGCAGAAAGAAGGGTCACATGGCCCTGTGACCTTTCCTCTCCCCTCCAATGGCACGGACTGAGAGAGAACACACTATTATGTAACAGGCAGAAATCCTATTACATCACACTAAAGCGTAGTGAACTACAGCCTTAGCCATTACAGGCCAAAAATGGCACCATCCTAGTTCAGTTGTCATAACATACACAAACGTAAAATACAGAAGTATTCTTGTACTATAAAGCAACCAATTCTGATATGGCTGTAAATTTATAAACAAAATTTAAGAAAGAACCATATCAATATGGGTAAAGAGCTAGAGAAAATCAAGAGAAAATCAGACTGTAAGATTAATGTCTTCACCAACATACAAAGAGGAACATGCTTCTGGTAACAAAACCAAGAAGTAGAACATAAATATATATGTACTGACCTTCTGTACAAAAGAGCAAAAGGAAGGAATGTACATAAGCCTGAAGCTTGTTGCAGCTCATGTATCTAATGAAAAACCACAGTTTGTTGTTATGCCTGAACTGAGCCAAAAAGGCAAAAAAAAAAAAAAGCAAAATTTTGTATCAGTGTTGTTCACTGAGACTAAAGATATGCTTTGGGTCTAAAATACTTTGAAGACTTCTTGATTTAAAGACAAGCATCTATGAAATAACCACCTCAGTCTGCTGAAACAGCAACACTGAGATCTATCTTCCAGACTTTCCTCCATTGCACAGTTCTGTCAGGCAAACACATCAGAATTTAGGGTTTTCTCACTCTGAGTTACGTCATTGCTACAAAACTAAACCTTCCGCTTTCTTTTTTTCTCACATACCTCTGTAGAAAACTGGTTTTAGTGAGTCTCTGGAAGATATTAAATACATGCAATAAACCTTGAAAAGTATAGATGAAATGCAGTGCTCTGTCTCCACTCCCTTCAAAGCTGTCTCTGTTTTAAGAGAAGCAATATTTACCATGAACCTGAAGACTGTAGAACAGTTCAGCTACGCCTGCAGCATTTGATACCAAACATTTGTAAAGGCCAGTGTCAGAGATCTGGGCATCATCTATCTGTAGAACTTGTCCATTGTTCAAGAAAGTGATGCTGGCAGTAGGAGTAAGAGGTCGGTTATCTTTGTACCATGTGATAACTGCAAAGCAAAACAAGAGAGCACAGGTATAAAGCTGCACTGGGAACATAAAATCAATTCTTTCTGCATTCATCTGAAAGCAAAAATTCAGGTAGCTTTGTCAACTAATGTCACATCTGTTAATATTTGCCCAGAAGCAAAACAGGGACTCTGTAGGGATCTGAATCATGCAACGGACAGCATGTGAAGAGAAGAGAGAGATGAAAATACATTTTCCTCTCACTCCACAATGGGGGGGGGGGGCTTGGATAAAGGTAAAAGGAATTCCTTCATACTTATGATTTTCAAACAAGCTCAGCAGTAAGAGACAAACTGCTCACCCAGAAGTGCCTTCCATGTTAGATTGGTGAATCTCCTTTGGATTTTCATCAGAATGAAGCTAGCCAAGGTGCTGAACTTATTTTGGGGATAAGGTTCAGCACTTTAAATAATGTCTTCAAAGTCAAGACAAATACTAGGAGAAATTCACTCCACCACCACCATCACCGACATAAAAGTCCCCAGCCACCACCGCCACCAAGTTGCCTACTCTACTGAAAGCCATTACTTTGCTCTCTTCATTGGGCCATCTGGTTATCCTCTCACACACACGTTGTGGAATGCTACACATATGACAGTTCAGATTGATCATACCATATTGTTTAGTGTACCTTTCAAGATATCAGCTGCAACTTATGCCACATGAAAATATCCTTTTGCTCTAATCTCCAAGGAACTAAAGGAGTTCAAGGCAACCCTGAGGATATCAAGAACAAGCATCTTGCCTCTTCATCAGGCCAGATGGTACCAAATTTTGTTTATTTTTCCACCTTCTGCCCTTTTGTATCACCAGCCTGATAAAAAGTCCTGGAAAATTCATTGCAATTTGATCGTAATAGAACACATTGCCCAATGACCGGTAGCAAAGAGCAAGATCCAAAGCAGATTCCGTTCATCCTGAGTGTGTTTATAATGTTTTGCCTGACAAAGCAATCAACAGAACCGCTTCAAAAGTTACCACTTTTTTCTTCAACCTCACTCCTACAGTCTTTGCATTTGGTTTTATGATGTGAGAAGCAGCCCTGTAAATGCAATGTCATTAATCAGCAAATCCAATTTGGAAGGTTTCTTGCCACAGATAAGTATCCACTAAGTTAAAACAAGTTTTGAGGAGCATCCTCAACAGTCAAAGAAAAAGCTCTTAAGAAAAAGTGGCTTTGCAATCCAACAAACACATGGTGGAAACACCTCAGTCAAATTTGCACATGCAAGATTTGTATAAATTAGTCTATATACCATGCTTCCTCTACTATCTATTCTGCTCCTTTCTTTCAGACACTTTGCATTTTACAAGACCTCGGGTGACAAACTACATCTGCCCCTAAGACTTCTGCAAGGTTTTAAACACAGACAGCCCCAAAACATTCTCTCTTCTAACAGAAGTTGGATTGAAACCAACTTCACTGCAATAAGCACAATTCAACAAAGATAGCTTGCCTGTTATATATCCTATAGAAGTAGTCCCACAGAGTTCCCTGAAAATACTTTTAAGATAGAGCAGCTGGTAGAATACAGCAGTTCTTTTCCTGCACTCCAATTTTTAAACCTTTAAATTATGGAAAATAATTGCTGTGAATTCTATACCTGGTAAAGGAGTTCCAGATGCTTTACACTCCAACTGTATTGGATTTGTCACAATCACAGTCTCATTTATCATCTTTCCTGCATCCTTCAGATTAGGGGGCTCTGGAAAGAAGCAGAATATTAAGATCTCAGTGATTTAGCCACCCCCATCCAACCTTCCTGTATGCTTAGCTATTTTCTCTGTGATTGGCATGATTTTGTGTGACATTACCAACAGAAACAAAACCTTTAAAAAAACTCCAAAAAAAAACAGATTAGTTTGGCCCAAGGAAAGGCCCAGACATGATAGATGGGATGAAACCATTTTTCTAAGCCCAGAATACCCAGAGAACTGCAGAGATTTCCCTGAAAACTACAAAGGTTTCCCTTTTCTCCCCTGGAAAATTTCCAAAGTTGTAGTGCTCCACAACATACAAATCAGGGCAACACAAGGCAGGGCTAATAGTAAGCATAAGAATGGTGAAATACAAAAGTTCTCAAGATAAATTCTCCAGAAAAGAAACTGCTGCGCTTCATCAAGAGCAGACTCTGACAAGACCTACCGGTTCTCAAACACTTTCTGGACCTGTAACGGACCTAATGCTTTTCAATATCTGACAAGTTCAGCAGGTGATACTTAAGTGGACTACAGAATTCAACTAAATACTGAGGTGTTTCCAGTGCTGACTGGGAATCTGACTTAAAACCAAAAGGCCACATTCCTAAATATTTGGATGATGGTAGACCCCTAATACACCCAGTCTTTCAATGGGACAAGATTACAGAGCCTTGACATATCTGGTAATATCTGTCATACGATTTTTAGAAGTGTTTTGCCTCCATGCCAGGGAAACAACCCTGCCGTGAATTCCAGGGGTGTGTAGTGGGACATAATGTAGTCATCGTAAGAAGTGTACTATGTGGAAAAAAAATTAATTCAGCTAGCAGTTCCAACCTAAACAATAAGGGTATTAAACTCAAACATGGTACCTATCTTGCCATGATGTCCATCTTATGTACTAGCCATTCTGAAACTTTAGTCCTTCAGCTGTTTTGGACCTCAGCTCCCAGAAACCGCAACCAGCTTGGCCAATGGTCAAAGATTCTGAGAGGTGAAGTCCAAAACATGTAGAAGGCCAAAGACTAAACAACCATTTTAATTAGACAATAGCATTTCTGTATCTCTTTAAAGGACATTTGTGGAAGTCCAGAAAACATCACATAAAAACTGGCTATGAATCACCATACTCATAAACAATCCTATTCTTCCCCTATCTGAAACTTAACTACAAAGTTACTGCTTGTAAAGGTAGCAAGAACTGAAAAGATGACATTTACTGGGGGCTAATACAATAATCCAAAATGTTTGCAAAAAACAAGAACAGAGTAGGAAAAAATGGACATGCACGCTCATCTGAGTGAAGCTAGTAAAACCAGCAAGCTATGTTTGGTCAGGAAAGCCATTACCATATACATGCAGCCGGACATGACGCTGGGCTTCACCAGCTGCATTTGTGGCCACGCAGGTATATCTGCCAGCATCTTCCATTAAGGCCTTAGCAAGCTGCAGGATGCGTCCTGAAGATTCCAGCTGCTCCAGAACAAAACAAAACAAAAAGCCAAGCCACTAATGGATGCAGCCACTGAGATTTCCAAGAGATCACACACACACACACACACACACACACACACACCGCAAAAAAAGGTCATAAAGACAGGTCCTTCCATAAATTAGTATATCCTCCATCAATACATAGTAACTTATGGAAGGACTTGTTACTATGATTGCTTTTTTTTTCAATATGTAAGTAGTAATGTGCAGAAGATTTTTATACACATATACAATTTAACATTCCCCATACTCTGTTTTGATTTTTGTGAATTTTATTGAATTTTATTGTATGTTATTGAATTTCATGTTTAAAAAGACCAGGGAGAAAAAAGAGATAAATCAATGAGAGAGATATAAGTGGTGATGAACAAATGCCATTCTTTTCAATGTGTTTGCTCTAGCTGGGGCTGAAGTTGGATTTGGCCCTCACGGCTCAAAAATCCCAAATTGTATTACTAAACATTCAGTTCATCATTCTGGGTAAACTATCAACAATGAATAACTGTACTTAATTTGCAAGCTTCATTCCAGGATTATTATTTTTTTAATTTTGGTGACTTGCAAGGACACTATTTTCTACCAAAGTCTTGATCCAAATTCCTGACTCAGTTTTATCAACACTTTATAGATGGAAAGTAGGCAGTTTCTTTCACCAACAAGCCATGTTGGTTCTGGGCAAACATGTCAAGGGGCTAAGCACCAGCAATGGTGATAAATTTTGGCTAGTTCAGATTTCAGTACTTACTCTAATATTTGCTCTAGCTGAGTTTACAGGCTGACCGTCTTTTAACCATGTGATAGATGGGCTGGGTATGCCGTTGGCAATGCACTGCAATGTTACTGGTTTATGGAGGACCACAGATCGCTCAGAAGGTCCAGCTGATTTGATTGTTGGAGGGACTGCAAAAATCAACAATGAATTTTATGCAAGAGCCGCACAAATATAACATACAAGGCATCTGTAAAACGAGCCAGAAACTTGGACCGATGAGAATTTTTGCAGTTCTTGACTTATTCTTCCAGCAGGAGAGGGGTTGCACAGAAAGAAGCATTTTCTGCACAGGAAACAACGTAGTACTTTCCATGCAGAAAAACCTGTTTTCTGCGCACTAGATGTCATTTTCTGTACAAAAACACTGCATGCAAATTTTGTGCAGAATAAGTCCTGCACTATGAATAGTCTTAGAAAACTGCAGTTTTTAAAGTCTTTCTCACAGGGGGAAGGAAATTGCTAAAATTAGTTATTGCTTTCTTCAAGGATGAAAATAGCAAAGAACTGCATCCCTTTGGCTAACCCAGCTAGTTCTGATGGAAGGCGGTCACCGAATCATAGCATCATAGATTTGTAGAGTTGGAACCCCAAGTGTCCAACCCCTTGCTAATGCAGGAATCCACAGCTCAAACTTCTGTTTCAGATGACCACCCAGATGCAGCTGAAAAAAGCTCTTTCAGTCCACCATCTTCTGATGTAGTCTGCACTACTTTCAAACAATTCCTACTCTCAGAAAAGTCATCCTAATATTTAATTAGTCTTTTTTTTTTAATTTGAAGCAATTGTATTTCTGGAGCAGCAGAGCAAAATTTGCTTCATCTTTCATGTGACACCCTATCAAGTATATGAAGATGAATATCCACTCCATCTTTTCTTCTTCACAGTAAATTCACTCACCACAAGTGTTCATCATAAAGCTTGGTTCCCAGACTATTTACCATGTTGGTCACCCTTCACTGGACAAGGTCCAGGTTGTCAATATTTTTAAAACTGTGGCACCCAAAACCGGACACAGTGTACCAGAGGAGATCTGATGCAGAATCCATCCAACAACATCAATTGATCTGTCCAACAATATCTAGAGGGCCATACCCCATCCTTACACTAGAAGGAAGGGAGGGAGCACTGTGTTCTCTATATCTCTCTCCCACGTATCTGAGTTTGGCTCTAGGTCCAAGTTGCACTGAAAAAGACTGCACAACAGGAAAGGGGTGTAGTAGACAAATTCAATAGTGCTAATTTTAACAATGTGCACTGTATAAACTATATAAAGCTTCTCTATGTAATTAAAATTCTGTAATTCTGTTCTGATGTAATAAGTAAACCACAACATAATTAAACCAATATGATAAGGAAATATATATCGTTTAACACCCTTTCCCCACAATTAAATCTCTTGGAGAAACAACACACCATGTACAGTTACAGCAAATTCCTTCTTGTTATCACCCGCCTTGTTTGTCGCTATACACTGATAATGACCAGTGTCTGACACTTCAGCCCGTGAAATGAGAAGCTTGCGTCCATTCAGTAAGATCTTATATCCAACTCCCCCTTCAATATGCAGGCCATTTTTCAACCATCTAGTGAACGGAAAACAGATTATTAAAATGCTTTCTTCCTATAAAATGAACAGATTATTAAAATGCCATCTTCATTTAAAATGGAGGTATAGCTGGTAACATTTTTACATACTGGGAGGCTGACCTCAAAGTCTGGGTTTACCATGGTGCCATGGATTCTGTGTGCTCAGCAATCACAGATCTCATACTGTATAGGCTGGTGAGTCCCACGTCATTGGGGTAGTGACTCCACTTTGGGTTTTAGTCCAAACTTTAAATGAACTCTCCAAGGTGCTGAAACCAGTTTGATGATAAGGTTCAGCACCTTAGACAGGTATTCCTTTAAAGTCCAGACTTTAGACCTTAGCAGATTTGTCACCTCTCTCACCTGGAACTCACTAGCTCCCATTAGCTCAGAAGGGAACAAGAATGTAACTGTATAACCACCACCACCACCCCGATCGCTAAGCAGTACAATCTCTAGATTGGCATTGCTGATATCAATGGAAAGAATCTGTGTTCTTGCAACCTTGATCCACAAAGTTCTCCAGATTCTATTTCTAACCTTAGGTACCTTGAGCTAAAGAAAATATTTTCCTACTCTAAACATGGACATGAGTCATCAATACAACCAACTTGAGTCTTACATAAGCATGCATTAATTCTTCTTTCTTAAACAAACAGGTTATATCTCTATTTGGTAAAGCACAAGAAGTTATTACATGCATGATGCAGTAGTAGCAGAGAAAAAGAAAGGAAGAAGATACTTAAAGAAACTTAAAAGAAGGAAACAAAGAAAATGGAGACTGAACCTTGGCACCAGAACAGAGTGATATCTCCATACCATATCAGAACTGTACCCATACCACAGAGACCTTCCCAATGGCCTTTGAGGCTGCCTGCAGGTAACTGGCCCTTGACCAAAGACCCCAAGATCTGTACTGCATAATAACAAATAAAGCTGTATTTCACTTAGCCCTTATGAGGAAAAGAGGCAGACAGAAAGGGACGAGTAGTTACACCTAATCTCCCTTTCAACTGTTAGTTTTCCAGATAAAACTAACGAGAGGAAGGAAACCTTTTTTAGAAAGTGGAGCCTAAAAACCTACAGTATCTTTGTGCTACATCTAGAAAATACGTTTGTAGCTAAAGAAACAAAAATATTACACAAAAGATAACCCATCCAGAGTTAACTGAGCCCTTCTGAACCCAGGGTATATCAGAGGCTTGACTCCTGGCAATGATGAGGAGAAAGAAGAGAAGTAGGAGAAAGATGATTTCTAATTAGCCCTCTTTAAAAAAAACAAAAAACAATTGAGTCACATTGCATTAGAACTACCCATTTCTATTAGCGATCACATAAGAAAAAAGGTAGCAGTATCACAAGAAAGACATTCTATCTATTTCCCTTAATTTTTGCCTGGTGATCAAATGTTTCTATATTTAATTTTTACATACACCTTAAATTTAACATCAGAAAAAAATGAGGGTTTGTTTGTTTTATACATTTTACTACAGCCCCTTACGTGATTGTTGGCAGAGGTGTTCCTGTTGCTGGACAGTCCAACTCCAGAGGACTATGGAGAATCACAATGTAGTCTGAAGAGTTATCTCCCCCTTCCATATTTGGTGGGACTACAGAGAAAGCAAAGGTGGGGCAGCACAGAGAGAATATATTTATTCATTCACTCCTTTCCAATGAATATTCTAAAAATTATTTTGAACAGTTTCTTGAAAAGAACAAAGTTTCTAGAACAAAGATCGTCTGGGGTTCATAGTCAATTTACAAGTTGGAGAACAGAACTAGTTTCAGAACAGTACCAGTTTATCACCACTGAAACTTTAACTTTCCAGCTAAATCTCAAACCTGCAGCTCTTCAGCTTTTACAGCAGATCCTTAAACATGTGTCAACTGGGCAAATCGATTTCTGTATCCCTAGAACCCTGCAGATGGATTGCAGCTATGGAAATACACTCCAACCCAAGTGATGAGACAACATGCCAAGAACAGTTTATTACAAACTTAACATAGATTGAGGTCAGAAAAATTATATAGAGTATAAAACAATGATTCTCACTATTTTTTGTGGAAATGCAGTTTGGGTAACAGGCTAAATTTTTAAAAGTTGGAGGTTTTTTCCCACGCACCTAGGATTTCCACATCATATTTGATTTCTTTTTCTCCTGCTATGCTCGTGGCCACACATACATATTGTCCCTGATCAGTCTCTCCAGTGTTCAGGATCTCCAGCTTCGTTCCACCAGACACAACGTGGAGGTTGTCACTCGCTTTCACAGGAACTCCATCCTTTAGCCAGGTCAGCAAAGGAGGTGGGTTGCCAGCTGCGTTACACTCTAGTACCAGTGAACTGCCAGCAACCACCTGTTTGTTCTGGGTTGCTTCAGACTCACCCGCAATAACTGGAGGAACTGAAAACAAAATGGAGACAGAGGAAAACTTTTTTTCAATTTTATCTTTTTCTATTTAATTCAGCCTGCAGGGAATTTTCTTGGCCAACCATGCCTAATGTTAAACATTGGGTGCTTTCAGACAAAGCATACATTGTACAGTTCTCTTGCTTCACACACAGAATTTCTGCCAGGGATCCAGAGGGCATCATCTATTTGCAACTCTCCCATAATTTCTGCTCCTTCTTCAAACTATTTTCTTTCAACAAAAATGGAATAACTACACATTTTAATTTGTAGCAGTAGAAGCCTTTCATCTGGAAACACCATTTTTTTCAATGAACACCATTTTCTGGCTACACAGCACTGCAACCTTAAATAGTAAGGATCATCTCACTGGTAAAACATGTTTACGAAAGGAAAGGAAAAAAACAAAGATGAACTGACAGGTCTTCTCTTTTCTTCTCATCACCAGCAAAATAAAATTATTTTCAAGTGAGAATGTCTAATATGTATATTATTTTGAATGGGTTCTCCACTCGTGGTTTTTGCATTCAGTGACGCCAAGAGATGCATAATGCTTACTGCTTATTATAGACATTAGCAATGCTGGTCGTAGAGATGGCAATTGTGGGAGAGTTGTGTGGAAGAGGTGGTTTGTTCCCAAATTTATAAAAAAGTTGGGAAGATTTAAAACACAAAATAGGGGTGGGGAGATGGAGCTGAACCTGCAGCCACATGATTTCCCACTGATGCTTCTTGAAGCTCAAAGCAATCCCTCACCAGCAGAAAAATGGTTGTGGAGAACAACAACAAAGCGTTCAGTGGTACATTAAAGACAAGTCTTATTTGGCATATGTTTTTGTAGACTGAGCCTATGTCATTGGCTGCATGGATTCTTGTTTCACCTGGCAGATATTTACATCTGCCAACTAAGTTGTTGGGAGGGGGAGTAGAAAACAGAAATGCAAAAGGTACAAATGTTGATGCTTATCTTCACTGTGATTAACAGAAACTGCAGGTGGGGAGTAACAGGCACTCACACAAAAGGAGTGGTGATTTCAGAGGAAAAGGGCTGGTGTGTGTGTGTGTGTGTGTGTGTGTCTGTAAGAAGATGGACAAAGTATGGCCTGTAGCCACATGCAGCCCTTGGGACCCTGGAGCATGGCCCCTGAAGCCCGTTAATTCCTCAGACCAGCTTAAAAAAACACCAGAGGATTCTTCATGCAAAGAAAATTGCAAAGAAACATGAGGGGAAGGCTCAGTTCTACCTCCATCTTGCCCAAGTTATATTTTATAATATTTCTGCCTGAGACCAAATCAGACCACAAGATGTCAAAGAATGGACTTAAGCAAAGAAGAGGTAGAGTCACTTTCATCAGACCTAGAAGCTGTCAGGTTGCTCACAACAGCATCCATCTTTGTGAATGCGTTTTTAAATAGTAACTACAGCCTGGCAGACAGTTTATGATTATAGCCCATCTCTTCCTACCATAGACATCCACTTGGAATACTTTTTCAGCAGTCCCAGCAACGTTGGTGGCCTGGCAGGTATACTTAGCAGAATCAGATGCTTGAGCACGAGGAATCTGAAGAAACTGTCCCTTTTCCAGATAAATGGCTTGCGGGTTAGAAATAATGACGTGTCCATCTTTATACCAGGTTATTGCAGGAGCTGGGATTCCCCTCGTCTCACACTCCAGCTTTATTATGCTGTTTAGCAATGTTGACACCTCCGTGGTAATATTTCCTCCTTTAATTGCTGGTGGGACTGTTGGCAGGGAAGCAAAAGAGAAAAAAACTGTGAACTAAGGTGCAAAGAAAGCAAATATTAAAGCTTTAAAAGTACAGAGGACCCATACTTTTTAGTTTTTTGTTTGTTTGTTTATTCATTCTTTTACAATCTGGATTGAAAAATCCTCCCTGCAGACATTTGATTTCTTTGTTACCACAGCAGCAAAACAAAACAAATGAATGTTAGTGGCATGAAGAAACATAGTTTGAAAGTAATCAAAATTAAACCCTCAAGTGTTGGATAAAACATGCACCATCACTTAGGGTCAGCCTGTACCAGGTTTCCCTAATCTGTTGCCATACTGATTTTGGACAGCAATAACCATAACCCTATGATCCATGATAGTTGGGGAGATGAGAATTGTAGTCCAACACAGCTGTGCAGTCCCAGGAAAGAGAACAGCTGTTTACATCAACAACAGATAACATGGTAAAATTATTTCTGGACTATACCACTTCAGACTATGCTGATGCCTCAAGACGCAATTCTTCTCTATGGGGAAAGCTAGCATGTCAGGGAAAATGCTAGCAGAAATCCCTCTTTCTGAAATTCTAATTTTGTATATGTAGAGAATATTTTATATAAAGAACTATCCAATGATGTAACTTCTAATATCACATTAGGTACAGTTAGGTAAAATGACTCACAAGAGAGAAAAACTTGCTGCTGTCCAGATTATATCCCAGACGCTTCTCTTCATCAAGCTGAAGAGGTTTCTAGAATATGCTTAAATTTATTTCCTTTCCTTTCCACACTACCTTTCTCCCAAAGTGGGACACAATGCAACTCACAAAAAACAATCAGCTAAAAACAAAGAATTATAAAACACAATTAAAATATCTCATTAAAATAAGAGATTAAAAGCAGTGTAAAATTATTAAAATCATGTACAAGTTAAAAATAAAGCACATATCCCCACAAGAAGCCTTTCTGCAAGTTACACGTTAAAAGTCTACCTGAACAGAAATATTAATTCCTGCTGGCAGAAGGAGAGCAGGGCTGGGGCGGATCTAAACTCCTCTGGAAAGGAATTCTAGAGAGTGGGAGCAGCCACTGAGAAGCGTCTCTCTCTGTTTTCTCACCAAGCGAGCCTGTGTTGGTACTGGATGGAAAGAAAGCCCTCCCCTGTGGATCTCAAGACTGGCAGATTTATATAGGGAGATACCATCTTTCAGATACAGTTGGCCTTCCAAATCTGTGGATTCTGTATCCATAGATTCAACCAACCACAGCTTGAAAATATTGGGGGGAAAAAAAGGAATCCAAAAAACCTTTGCCTATTATATAAGGGACACCATTTTACTACACCATTGTACCTAATGGGACTTGAGCATCCACGAGTTTCAGTATCCACTGGGGTCCTGAAACCAAACCCTAGCAGATACCAAGAGCCCACTGTATATCTGTATATGCTTGAAGAAGCAGGACTATCTAAAACAGAGCCACCTTCAAAAGATAAATTCAAATATGCAGAATTTATACATAGCCTTTTTTCAAACAAGCATTTCATTCTAAAGTTGCTTCACTTTTATTTGCTGTTAGTTCTGCTCTTCTGTTTTTTTCTTGCTATTTTTCTTGTTTGTATGATTTTTATATTTTGTAAGCCAGTTTAAGTAATTTCTTTTTTTTTTAAGGGGAAAAGCAGGAAGTCTTAAAATAAATAATAAAATCCTTTCTGCATTAAGGACTAAGAAACAGATTAAAATTGAAGCATGGCTTAGATATTCAAGACAACAGTATTTTGAAATAGCATTAGTCATTCATTACAGACTGTCAGTGTCTAAAGTACTTTATAAACCCTTTACTGAGTTTTTACAATACCTCTGAGAGGCATTTCTATCTTTACATAGACAATTGATGGATGAGATGTGTAAATTTGACCAGGGTCTTCCTATGGGGACAAAAATTTGGCTTCAATACATACTGAATGTTTACCTAAACATCATAATAGCATAGATTACCACATTCAAGATGACCCCCTTTGAAGGTCCGTTAATATATGCATGTCAATAGTGGGGAGAAAGATTTCAAAAGTATCTCTGTACACATTTTAAACAGGGAACCTCACTCATTAACCTAGAGGTCTCGCCTGCACCCAAACACTAAATGCCTTACCAAAGGTGATACAGACCAAATAAATACTGATTGCTTTATTTTGTCTGTAGTGAAAAGAAAAGGAAATGGGAAAAAGTACATTAATCAACATGCATGTGCACATGTGCGAATGCACACATACATACACACATCCTCTCTCATTAGCCCTCATTAAACTTTCACACTGTCAGCCAGTCCAGTATATTGAAATCAAAACAAAAATGGTGTCAGACTGACTAATGAGGGCCTTGAGCTTCACCTTATAATTTTCCTGTGACTTTGAGAACCACAAATATCACTTCAACACCCCCCGCTGATTTCAGCATGCCTTGAAACCCAAAATAATTCCCCACACTCTGGAGGCAGCCGCTTATACAGTTTTCCTGCCAACAATAATGTATGTACACTGATCATTTCCAGATGCTTATAAATGACTCTTATAAGATTCTGCCACTGCCTGCTCATATCCTGAAACAATGAGTAGCATGTCTGTTGGAGGAGGTAAGATACGCACACAGACGTATGCCCTGTGCTTCCAAACAAAAGCAGTAGATCCTGAACTGGCCAAGAGTTTTCAAAATATCATCACTTGAAATGACTCTTTAAAGACATTAAAGTGCAATGAGGAAAAACAGCTTAGAATTGCTAGCAGAACACTTAATGGTCACCAGATTCTTGTCACTTATTTGCCTATTTAAGATCTCATAAGATAAACATCTTCCTACACATTATGGAAGGACTTCATTTGAATGTCAACCTTCTTGACATCGCTTTTCACATATGGTTTTCACCATTCAATTCATACAAAAAAGGACTAAGAGGGATTTGGGGACAAAGAGAAAACTGTTATTATGTCAGTTCACACATGTGTAGAAAGACTGCAGCAAAGAGAGACTGCATACGAACCCAAAGCCCACTCCCCTTTCATACAAGACAGACAAATGTTCATGTAATTCCTACATAAATTAAGGCACATTATCAGAATGTCCTGAAAACCTGCTTAAAAACGGAACACTGAAAATATCGTGTTCTATTGAGCACCTTTACAACCTTCTTTCTAGTCAATCTCATCTCACCAGTGCTATCATATCTATATTTGTTCACTGAATTCCATGAAAATATTTATGATTATAATAAAGATCATGTGCTACTAAGGTACTACTGACAGCCAGAGCTCCTTGCATATATTCTATTTATCTACAGGCAAAATAAGAATAAGTATCTTGCAAGAGTTAAAGTAGAAGTTGATTAAGACAAAAACAAAAGAAGCAGAGCCAAAACCGAAATCTTTGAAATTTCACATTCAGTCCTACACACCTGGCAATAGAGAACACCAACATTGTTAAATTCCAAGGAAGTACATACCAGACTAGGGTTCTATGCTAAAAAGATATACAGATAGTTTTGATCAACCAGAGCCATAACACAGCATGGAGGTCATAACCAATGCTTTAAGCATAGCCAAAAATGTAAGACGGAGTCATTTAAAACTACTAGAAGCAATTCAGGGGACTTGGACATCATATATATCTGTTTGTAATAGCACAGTTTGCACTGTTTCCTTTTTTTTTTCCAGGACTATCAGGAAATAGTGGGTGAAGTCATAGGGAAGGTAAACACAGAGATGCAACATAACTGGAATCATAGAATCATAGAAATGTAGAGTTGGAAGAGACCACAGGGGTCATCCAGTCCAACCCCCTGCCACGCAGGAACACCCTCAAAGCACTCCCAACTGAAGAGTGTTCTTATTGGAGAACAATAAGACCACAACTTTACAGTAGCATTAGATCTAGGTTTCAGACAACTCACCTGTAGTCTGATTGGCCAAGGGGTAGCCACAGAACATGACTGTGGAATCCACACAGACATAAGCCACTATATAGTTTCCATGCTGCAAGGGACTGAGGTAGATCCAAGATCCCTCAACCTGGGTCTGATTCTGGTAGCCTATACCCATAAGGTCCTTTGAGGACAACCTCAAAAGGAGGGACTATTCATCCTTATCATCTTTATTTACACCCTTCTTTTTTCCTAAGATTGGCCCGCAAGGCAGTTCAAGGCAGAACAATGAGCATATAGGATAATTCTCTGTCAAAACTGGATTTGGCCCCATGCCACACTATTAAAGTTGTGTATAACATAGCAAGTGTAAGAAATAATAAGTCAAAAATAGTTTTTAAAAAGGAACTATTAACACACCAAGGTACAACACAGTAAAACGCAGTGTTTTACTCAGGAAAAGAAAATCTAAGGAAAAAATGGGGTTATATTAATCATATTTTGCCAATTAAACCATAACAAATCGTGGCTGGTAACAGAAGGAGGCATGAAAGTTGGAGGAAGGAAAATGAGCAACTTATATGCAGATGACATCATGCTACTAGCAGAAAATAGCAAAGACTCAGTACAATTACTGAAGAAAGTAAGGCAGAAAGTGCAAAGGTAGGTTTATAACTCAACATTAAGAAAACAAAAATAATGACCACAGATGATTTCCATAACTTTAAAACTGATGATGACATTGGCCATTTCCACACAGGGTTTTTAAAACGGTGCAGAGCATCCTCCAGGGAGGACGTCTGCACCTGGGAGCGGACTGGGTCGGACCTACTTAACGTAAATCTGCACCCCAGCCCGCTCCGGAATGACCCCAAGTGGTCGTCCAGCATGCTTTTGAAAGACCGCTAAAAACAGGTCTTTCAAAAGCGTGGAGTGCGCCACTGCAAGCCTGCTCCCTTACACAGATTCACAGGTTCGCATTGGTGCGAGCCTGCAATCTGCCGGGGGCGGGCTTTAGGCTGGCGAGCTTCAGCAGTTGGTCGAGACTCTTGACCAACCGGAAGCCGCCATTTTCGTCCCCGGAGCAGTGCGGAGTGGCGGCCACGCACTGCTCCGGAGCAGCATGGACTGGACCGGGGAGCCTTAAAGTCCGGTGAGTAGCATCACGGGGCGATTGCCTCGCCCCGTGCGGAAATGGCCATTCATATAGTTAAACTTTTTGCATACTTTGGCTCAATCATTAATCAGAGTAGAGATTGCAGTCAAGAAATCAGAAGAAGACTAGGATTTGGAAGGGTGGCTAAGAAGGAACTAGACAAGATCCTGAAGTGTAAAGATATATCATTGAATACTAAAGTTAGGAGTGTCCATGCCAACCTATTTCCAGTTTCTATGTATGGTTGTGAAAGCTGGACAGTGAAGAAAGCTGATGGGAAGAAAATGAAGCATGGTACTGGAGAAGAGTTTTACAGACACCGTGGACTGCTAACATGACAAACAAATAAGTCCTACAGCAAATCAAGCCAGAACTTCTCTAGACACCAAGATGACTAAACTGAGACTCTTCTACTACCAACATATCATGAGAAGATATGATTCACTAGAAAAGGTAATAATGCTTGGTAAGGTAAAAGGCAGTAGGAAAAGAGGAAGACTGCATTACATGATTGGATAGACCCAATCAAGGAAACCATGGCCCTGAGTCTCCAAGACTTGAGCAGGGCAGTTGATAATAAGATGACTTGGCATCTTTCATTCATAGGGTCGCTATGAGTCAAAGTTGACTTGACAGCAGTTAACAAGAATAAATATGACAGAGAAGTGAATGCAAAAACAGACACTAAAAACAAATACCCAAAAGAAGTTCTTTCCTCCCCCCCCACCCCACTTTACTTTCCCTTTGAAGGTAGACAACTAAATAGCATAGTAAAATAATAGGCCTTTTTTCTAGGTCTCACACCCACACTCTGAGTAACTGTGTGCATTTGGGGACAAAAAGGCTAGGAGAAGTAATTAAATATATCATCCTATACAAACCTATACTCTCATTTCTGTATTATTTTGAAGCCCTAGAATTGCAGTCAGTTTTCATTGCACAATCTTCCCCCACCACAAATTATTTCCTTTTCTGCCTCCTATCTGTCTTCATCTTCTCCCACTCCAAGGCAGCCTTGATGTGCAACATCACTAATGACCTCTTAAGCATTCTGGCAGTTCATTACAAGTCTTCTGTCTCAATTACTGTATGAGATTCAAGTTGTTCTACCTGGTTTCTGTCACGGCTAGACAATAATTGCAATAAACACTACATAAATCTCTGCTGCACTCCTCTGCCAGCCTTCCTTCATCAGCTTATGCTCACAATCTGTGTCCAGGAGAAAGCCTGCATGCCATTAACTACAGAAGTAAGGTAATGCTTTGAGTTCAACAGAGTTCTCCCTGATAAAGAGCCACATGAAGACTGAATTTCTTCTGACATAAAGTGTTTCATTGCAAAGAATCAATGGAACAATCAGGCAGTCGTCAGGCACTTTTAATAACTTCTTCAAAAGTTCCTCCCTACACCAAATTCTCTTTCGCACTAGGGTAATCAGTCTGCTTCTGGGCCAGTCCAGAGAAATAGCCAAGCTTGGAAAGTAACTTAATTATAGTTCCAAAAGTAGCTATACATAATTAATTAGTTGCTTTAAATATATTTTTAAAAACAATCTGAACGCTACAAACTGCTGGCCTGTGATACACAACACACCCTCCTGCTGTCCATCTTGTTATATTCTCAACAACCAAAAAAGCACAGTAGCATATGTTAGCATGTTACCATACTCCTTCATCGTTTAGGAAAGTCACATCACCATAAAACAATAAGAACGAAAGCACTTTATAGTTACACTGACACCACAAAAGAAGTCAAGTTATCCTTTCTTGAGTGTTGGGCTGTTAAATGCAGAATTGCATTAATTCCTAAGAAAGATTTATTTACACATAACTATTTATTTCCAAGTTCTGAGAGAGTGGACAAGCATGACCTAAGCCTTGTCTTCTTGCTGTGTCCACTGACCACACCAGTAGTGATGGAAAGAATATTGGAAAATATTGAAAAACATGTTTCTCAAATGTCAAGAAACCCTGTCAAGAAAAACCAGACCATGCAGTTTTCAAATGATTTCTTGCAATCACAGGAAAATTGCTAAAATTATTTAGTCACTTCCCTCAGGAACAAAATTAGAGAAGAATTACTTCCTTACCCACTACAATTTCATAGATGGGTGTTCCATTTGCACAAGGCCTAGCATGCCAATAAGGCTTGAACTTTGTGACCAACAGACTACCTGTGATTCAGGTCTGCTAGTGCAGGATTTTATATTCTTTGGCCCTGCACAAATGGAAGGCTTACAAGTGAACATCCATTCAGCAGGAGAGGTGTGCCAGTTGAGCCCCAAGAAAAGGCATAATCTTGCTACCATATAAGGGGTACTTAATCCAATTTATGTCTGGTTTAGCTAATCACAAATCTTCTCCATGGAATAGTGCTGTGTGTTGTATGTGGGCCTGCTTTTGAAAATGGCCTGGGAACCCCTATAACTTCAGCAACAGCAACTGGGTGACATGAATACAACATTCAAATGTCTCACCATCTTCTGGCTTTCCATCCATTTCCAAGCAAATTTTTTAGAACCAGAGTAACTGAAAGATCATCTCCCTTTGCAGGTATCTGTCCACATACTGAGAACTTTTTCAGGGTCTGTTCTCACATTTCCAACACATGTGATATGGTGGGTGGACACTGTATCTGAGGAATCCATTGAAATGGTGGCGCCCTGAGTAGAGATCCTTGTACAGCGGCTATGTTGGCCTCATTCTACCCTGGGGCAAAGACCCATCCCTTAAGCTGGCTCCTTAAGCTGTTTTAGATATAAACTATCTTTATTCTCTATGATTCCACTGCTATTTTAATTGTGATTTAGTTTTTTATTTATTCCTGAGAGGGCCTGTGGTATTTGTTACCTTAATAACTAAAAACACTATAAGTGATTAAAATACCAGAATTGTATTTTAAGTCAGGAGAACAGCATGTTTGAACTGAGACAGAAGCTAGACACTGGTCCTTTCTGCAGCTTACCTTTTTGTGGAGCTGGGGTGTGGGGATCGTGCGAGCAGCCTCTTGCGAGAGGCTCTCGCGTCCCCTTTGGTTCAGCTCCACAGCTGCTGCCTGCTCACGAGCAGGTAGCATGAGAGCCCCTCCTCTTCCTTCCACAGTACACCCTGGGATTTTCCCAGGCTGCGCTGGGGCAGGAAGTGCGAGCGCCTCGGCTCCAGAGCTCCGCATGCACGGTAAATGCGCACAGGGCCCCAGAGCGATGTGCGATTGCGCACCATTTTCAGCTCAAAGCCAAAAATGAAATAGTGTGCAATCGGCGCCTGCCGGCCCCTGGAGCATCGTGCGATTGCAAGTGCATCATGTGGACCTCTCCTCGCAATCACGCAACGCTCCAGGGGCCCTTTTGCATGGCAAATGCCGTGCGAAAAGGGCCACTGAGTTATGGCTTAAGTGGAATGGAAACACCCTTAATATACCAAACCCCAGCAACTACAATTAAATTAAATAAAATTGCCCCCTTTAGGCAGCAATGCAAACGAAAGGGAGGAGGGGATGTTGATGTCAGTGGTTTCCAGACCAATACATGCCCAAGTAGGGCAACAATCAAAAGACTTCCATTGTTTTTATTATCAAACACCACCAACAGATTTGTAAATACTTGCTTATATGCTTGCAGTCTAAATACTTACCATGGACAATCAGTTTGTGTTCTTTGAGCTGTTTACCAGCAGGATTGGCTGCGCTACACTGATAGCGCCCTTTGTCGATTCTCCGAGCACTCTTAATGTGCAGGATCTGTCCTTTGTCTAAAATCTCAATATTAGGGTCTCCTAAGAAGAGGGGTCTGCAAATAATAATAATAATAATAATAACAACAACAACAACAACAACAACAACCCACTGTAATTGTGATCTTGTGCTACCCAATTTTCTCTCTTGTTCTCTCTCTCTCTCTCTCTCTCTCTCTCTTTCTCTCTCTCTCTTTCACACACATACAAACACAATTTACACAATTGGGAATTTACATTTCAATAAATATGCATAGCCTGTATGTGTTGCTATACGCACACTTCCCACCATTTCATAAGATCAGAAAGAGCACAATAGTGGACTTCTGCTGGAGGAAGAGCAAGGAAGAGCACAGTCAAGTGGAAGAGGGAGAAGATGTAATCTCTCCTAACCACATCAGCCTCCTGATTCTCCCAAACCTTGGTCCAATGTGTGGCACAGAGGGCAACGGGAGGAAGAGAGGGAAACAAAATAAGTTCTGAAATTCTCACTAGTTGAACACTGGATTTAGCCCATTTATCTAGTAACACATTCTACAAAATGATGATGATGATGATGATGATGATGATGATGATGGTTGTGTTGGTATTTTACTGTTGTGAACTAAAAAAGAACACTTGTCAGAGCAGAGAACATGTAAATCCAAAACAATCTTCTGGAATTATCATTTGTGCCACTAAAATTCATCCTCCCCTTGTCCAGTGCAAAATAGACTACCAGTGTACAGACAGTTGTATCAAGATCTGCCATGAAACCATCACCTGCTCCTTGATCATGCTTCACCCTTATAGATCATTCCCATAGATCTACTGTTAACTACAGAAGTGGGTAAAGTAGCCTTGATCCAATGTGCATCACATATATATGTGAAGTTTGTTCTGTCCCATTATGTCATTGTTTTGCAAATTCATCCTTCAAACTTCACAAGGAAATTCTCATTCTCATTCTCATTCAAACACAAACTAAAATGCATATTGTCCTAAAATACCCATTTCTAAATCCATTTTCTCTCAAAACATTCACTTCTAAACATGGGAACATTTAGAAAATATCAAAGTTGGTGGAGAATTAAGTTGTGTTTGCTTGGAAGGTGTAGATCAAGTTGGTTCGTATTTGAATCATAGATCAAATTCCTTAAGCATCTCTCATTTCAATCGCTGCACCCAAAAGGTATACCTGCATTACAAATTTAAATCAATGCCAAACCTACTTAATTATCACAGATCACACAAACCACGGAACTGTGGAAGCAACAGCTGGAAAGTGTTGGAAAGAATTCTCAGTAATCCTACAGAAGTATAGTCTCCAAAGTTGCTTTGCTCAATTTTTTCAGAACTTGCTCAAAGCCACTTTGTTCAATAATTAAGTTAGCTTTCAGAACAGTTTAAATTTGTTGTGTAGTTGATCAAATAGTTTTATATAATTTACTCCATTACTTGGATGCTTCACAATGCAAGAGACCGTAAATATCAGCCCAAAGTGGTCTTAAAATATCTGATAAAGATAAAACATGAACTAAGAACTACCGGCAGATTTCTCCACCACAGAGATTTAAAACACAGATTTACTATTAGGACGTGAACTTTGCTTGGCTACTATTCTGCATTACTAAATGCTAATGTCATTTGTCCAAGAACATTTATACACTCATTTTTGTAGCCCAAGTAACATTTGTACTGCCAAATGTCATCCTCCTAATGGTCTTTTCCTGGAAGATGAATAGTTCAGAGACACAGATTCTCAGTTTTGTGGTGGGATGTCTCTCTCTCCATCCATAAAAATGTTGCACACACTTATGGCTTCTGTCTAACAAAGGAAATTGTAGGCCTAACCCACCTCCAGCTCCTCCTATACAACTTGCCCCAATATAATCACATGCTGCTGTGTACCTCTCATTTTTTTCATTAGAGCTTGACTTTCCAACAGTTCTGTTTAATCCACTTTGTTCATCTGACTGCATTTTGTTTTTGAAAAATACAAAAATTACATTCACGGCTTACCTCAAAGCCATGGAATCATGCCACCTTACTTTGCAATAAGTCCCAGTTTCTCCCTGTGTTGCATATGACACTACCCAATTGGTACTGCCAGCGTGGTGGTGTTGTCTGACCAGGACTCTGGGAGAACAAGGTTTGAATCCCTGCTATGCTATAGAAATCCATTGGGTGACCATGGTCAAGTCACATTTTCTCAGCTTTAGAGGAAGGCAAAAGCAAACCTCTCTTAATAAACTTTGCCAAGAAAAATATGTGTTAAGGTCACCATAAGTCAGAGTCACCTTGAAGAAATTCAACTACAATTGCTACTGCATTACAAATGTTAACAAGAAGTGCTAACATACCTGATGACAATACCGTGTTGCACTTCTAAAGACCATAATGACATTAATGATATATCAGAAATACAGCCTACCGAGTACATCTGACAAATGGAGTACAGACAGAACAAGACATTCCCACAGCCTTGCAGTCAAATGTAGGGAAAGTAATAAGGAACCACTTTCCTGCAATTATAGAAACAGGGACATGGCTAAACTTCAGAAGATAGTGATTCTGCACTGATTCAAAGGATGCCAGAATTGTGAGAATCAACAATGCTCTGAGTAGGGACGTAATCCTTCACTAAGGTCCTTCTCAAAGTTAGCAATGAGTAATTTCATCAATTTTCTTCCCCTGCTGTGAGAAGTCTAAAAAGTACACAGTTTTTGAAAGCTATCTGTATGTTGGGATTTATTCTGCACAAAATTCACACATGGTTGTTTTGTGCAGAAAACTGCATTATCTGCATGGAAAATAACATTTCAATGCAGAAATATTAATGTGCAGAAAATGCTGTTTTCCACACAGAACATTATGTTTTCTATGCAAAAAACCCCACATGCAAATTTTACACAGAACAAATCCCCAAACAACATTTTATGTGCAGGAATTAACATTTCTGCATGGAAATATTATTTTCATCAAAGAGAATGCTGCTGTCTGGACAAAACAACCATGTGAAAATTTTGAGCACAGTAAGTTTCTAACGGCAAAGGTTATCATCAGTCCAGGATTCTTTTCATGAGGGTTTCTCAATGCTCAAAAAACATGTTTTACCACCAATTTTCAAATGTTTTGAATATTCTTTCAATCTCTACCTGTGAGACTTGTGATCCTTGCACATCTCTCTCTTACTTAAATCCATCCTTGGTATGGACTCTAGAGAAAAGCTGTGGCTGTACTCCCATTTTATTGTATCAACAGGTTGCAAAAGAAGAAGATAATAGTTTTTCATTTCTCTTTTCTATATATGCATATGCTTCCAACAATAAGAACAGCACTTACTTGCCATCTTTGAACCACTGAATGATGGGAAAAGGAGAGCCACTGACTCTGCATTCTAAAGTGGCTTCCTGGTTCAGAATGACTGAGGCTTCGCTTGGTGTATCAGCACCTCTTATAGTGGGCGGGACTAGATAAAAAAAAATGGAGTATCAGTCATCAAATGGAAAGCACGTGTCTTTAAAAAATGCATATAACTTTTTCAGCAGAAAGAATGAGGAATAAGGGCCAATCTGTTTTGCTTCCATTTCATTTGTAAATGTATACATCTGAATACCTCTCCATTATAGCAGGAATTTATCACCAGAAACATGTGTCCATTTTATTTACAGAAAATGCACATGAATGATGGTAGGTTGGCATCAATTGCAATGGGAGGTTTTATCAATTGTTTCTACTGTGAAACTAAACAGAGCGGTTAAGGAACTGAGCTATGAACTAGGAAAATTCAGGTTCTCATTAAAATGCCCCTAAGGAAGGCACTGTGCCTCTCACTTTATTATCCATGTCTATAACTTGAGGATAATAATACTGAGCTATTTTTACAGGGCTTCATGAAGTATTGTTGATATAACAGACCTGAAATTCTCTCAACAGTTTAAGCACTGTATCAGTCAATGCTACTGCTATTGCAACAATTAATCTGAAGCATCTCTGGGTTTACAACTACAAAAAGAAAATCCAGACAGTTCTGGCATTCAAAGTAATCAGTTTAGTTCTCTTGAGCTAAAACATTTGGACACAGTGTACCATTCATAAGAAGAACCCTCTATGTTCCCTTGCCCTTCCCGATGGGGCTGGATCATGTCAAAAGAATGATGCAACCTAAATAAGTTAAGTGTCATTCACAGTACCCTTATTAGATATTGCAAAAGTCTGTACTGTCTTTAATAAGACCAACCGTGCACATCTACAGTGAAGAATTTCTCCGAGCTCCCAGCTATATTGGTAGCTTTACAAGAATACTGGCCAGCATCATCAGTGGAAGCTTTAAGAAGCTTCAACAACTTTCCATTGTTCAGAATCTGTAGAGTGCTGCTCTCTACAACCTGAAAAAGAACCAAGAATAACTAAGGCAACATCTGCCAAATACAGCAGCTGAACTGTAAGACTCACACACTCTATTTCCTTTGCTGAATTAGGCTAGTCTTACTTACAAATGATTCCTGCAAGTTATAAACTCTGCAACACAGAGCATGCTCTGTAATTAGGAATACCAGCAAAGGCGAGATAATTTTGTTACCACCTGTGAAATGTTCACTGTGGCTCTCTGAATTTGGTGGGGCAGATTCTTTCTGAAACACCACTGAATGTAAAATAAGAATTCCTAGGGCACTGCCTGGGACTTAACTATCTACTAAGACAAAGAAATCACTGCAATTCAGAGCTGTATTATTCCCTCCAACACTTACAGATCATTCTTAGGATGTCAGTATTAGGTAACAGATTCTGTATTTATGTGAAATTCCCAAGAATAGATGAGACTGGAATTAAGAGTCCACAGTGTCATGTGCTTGAGCTTTGTCTGCCAAATAACTATCGAGATGGCCTCATGCCAGCCCTGACATCTTGTTTCAGAGCCTACAGCCACAGGAACAGGGCTAGAAGGGACCTAGTTGTAGGCAGAATAATAGTATGGGCCCTTAGAGAAATAATAAAGGTATCTCAACATTGTCTTTATCTAAGTAAAACTTCGTGCAAGAGGTAGGGTAGCATAAACAAAATCATAATCACTAAGCCAGATGGCAATCTGCCAATGACTGTGCTTAAATGTTGGCGTTGCACAGTTTGCATCTATTTAAATCTGAGCGACACTGGGGACCTGCCCAATAGAAGCCACTAGCAAAAACACTCACAGGACTTCTTGAAGTTGCCAAACTGATTTTATTTTGAATTTTGGAGAATACATACCTGAACATCATGTTTGTACCAGGTGATAACGGGAAAAGGATTGCCAGATACTTCACAGAAAAGACTTATGGGCTGATTAATGGTCACTGATGCATTTGTCACCTTGTCCTGATCTCGGATTTCAGGTGGAACTGAAATCAAACAAATTGTATAATTATTTATGTAAAACTCACATATGCTTGGATTTGTTTGGGTTTTTTTTTAAAATAATTCTTTTTATTATCAAACTTTCACACACAATAAGGGGGCTTGCTTTTGTTTAAAGTATTAGCATAACATAAATATATATGAAATTAATTAAATAATGTTTTTTTACCATGAACCTTCAGATTGTAAGTTCTTTCTGTGCTTCCAGCTTCATTGACTGCAATGCAGACATATTCTCCATTGTTGTAGGGCGTGACTGAGGAAATGACCAGCAGTGCTCCATCTTCCAGGATTGAAATACCAGGTTCATTCCCAGTTAGCTCCCTATTATTGTGCAACCATTTTATAACAGGTTTTGGGGTGCCTACAGAAAATGACAAAGGATCTTAAGTATGCTTTCTGAATTTTAAATTCAAAAGCAAAGATAGTATTAAAAAAACACATTATTTAGAAGCCATCAGCGCAATACAGACCATATTCCAAAGCCGCAAACCTCCAAAAACAACAGAAACAAGGCACAGAGCTGTAGCATTGCTGCATATACATATGAGCTTTAAAAATTATTGATCTTGCTGAATCTGCTCCTAATCTATCAGGAAGAGCAAGTAGCCATTGGGCACATAAAACAATTTAAGCTTCTAAATGCAGGACTAAATTAACTATTACTACTGATGTAGGTGCCAGCTAAAATTGTAGCAAACTGTGGCAAGTTTAATTGTTTGCGCGATCTTGCTAAATTCCTTTATACTCTTCTGCTGCACAGAACATGTGGTCTTGATACAAAAAAGAAGCAGACACATTCCTAGGAAAATGAAGCTTACAAGAAACCTGCCAGCCTGAAGACCAGAATATTGCTTCTAAATTGGAGGTTCTCACAGAAAAGCAAACTATGGGTACAGATTGTTTATGGGACTCTTGTTTCCCAGGTTCCACAACAGGAGAACCTGGAAGGCTGAATTTCTTATTCTTAAAGACAGCATTTCCCCAAAGGTCATCATCATAACCTCTGTACATCTAATCTATTTCTCATGACAAACTGGGTATTAACAGACCTACCTACTCCTGTGCTGCCACCTTGTAAAAGAATGGCATTTCCTTAACAGACACAAAACAACAGCAATAATGCAGAGAAAAAAGCTATCATTGTTTCTTTTTCTTTCTTCCCTAGCCTTATATGGTTCATGGTCACTATGGTGCATTCACAAGATTCAAAGTGATTGAACATCATAATTCACTTCTATACCCATTTATCCAAAAGTAACTCCCACTGAACTCAATGGGACTTGCTCTTGAAAAGCAACGCATAGAATTGTAAGGTTTTTCTCCTACAATTTCAAATTTTCTAAGAGGTGTCTCCTCCAACAAGGTTTCATCATGATACAGACTAAGGAGATGGCAGTGTGCGCTCCCAAAAGATGGAAAAAACAGTATTAAACAATTTCCACACCTTTGGCTGGACAGGGGAAGGCAATCTGCTGGTGAGCTACCCTTTCTTGAAAGGGAGTGTTATATGGAGGGTCAAGTGAACCAACAGAAGGAGGTTCTAAAATGCAAGAAAGAAGAGAAATTGATTTTTTTTATAAATACACAGCTCACCAAGTTTCCCAAAACTGAATTTTAAAATGCTTCTCTTTTAATCAACCCCACAAAATTCTCAACATCTGAAAACATGCTTATATATATATATATATTTTTAAATAGACCTTTGAAATTTGAAGGAATTTGATTACATATTGCAGGTTACCCATTTGTTTAAAAAGCTTCACAAGGTGCATATGTTGGGTTAAAATTGATGCAGGACATTCTGTCGAGGAAAATACACATTGTCTCAATACACAACACAACAACCATTTCAGTTCAATCTAAGTCAATCACAGTTCCCTGGGATGTGTTCCCACATGCTTACAAATATGAGTCTACAGCTTACCATGTTCAGTACAGCAAACACCGGTGTTCAGGCACCAATCACAGACACTTGAAATATACCTGCCACAAGATGGCCCAGTAAAGAAGCAACACTGCCATCTACTGGGCTATGCCAGCTCTTGGATATCCACAAACATGGCCCAGCGTGATACTGACCAGATGATTAAAGCTCTTATTTCCTTATAGCAACAAATGGAAATAAGCAGCACACCAATTTTATGTACCAGCTGAATATGCTCTTCACCACCACATTAATAAAGAAAATGGTGCTATCAAATAGAAGAACCTGAATAAGATACATTTGTTTTCTTTTTTCAATAAAATGAGGAATTCCTTGAAACTTAATACAAATTCCTCCCACATGCTTATTAATTCTGTTGTTACATTATCTATTTGTTTTAACATGGACCACTGAACGCAGGGTCTCTCTGTACCCTCATGCAGGCATATACAGCTTTCCCCGGGTTGCAAGCAAACATTGGATGTGGATGTATTGGACGCTTGGGGAAGGGTTGTGATGTTTTCTCTCTCTCCATATGTATAGTGGGATTTCCTTCTTTATGCTTATCTGTAACCTATGACAATTTAAATTGAAAAAGGTCATACTCATTCAAATACTGTATTGCTGCAAATGAAACTAAACAGCAAGGATTGCTCAGTCATTCTGCTAATCCTTCTCACTTTTCAGCTATAATTACCTTGAACATGGACCATTATTTCAGCTTCATCATGGCCGGCAATGTTACTTGCCCTGCATTTGTAGATTCCAGAGTCTGAAAGCACGACTTGGATGAGGCTCAGTGCTCCATCAGGAGTAAGAGCATACTGTCTGTTGTCTATTAAAAGAGGGTTCTGATCTTTAAACCACGTGATCATCGGAGGCGGGATCCCTTGAGCATTACAAGGTAGAACAACTCTGTGACCAACTTTGGCTTTCATCACTCGAGGCCCACGTTGTATCTTTGGTGGAACTAAGAAAAGCAAATTTATTAATGCTTAAACACTGGAAGATGTTAGCAGCTAATTCAATAAAAGGTGATCATCTTAGACCTTTTCATATTTTAAAGACCGCAACTTTCCCAATGTGTTAGAAAAAACAAATAGAGGGCCATCTTAACAATAGTATCTATGCACTATTCAAATGACTAAAGCATGCAAAGCTAGATTCAAGGTTTGCGGTCAGACTGACCACAGATCTACCAATGCTATAATACCTGTGCACTGTGCTAACCAATATGAAAGCTGCCATTTGATAACAGCAACAATTGAATTCAGTTTTATTACTTTAGCATAAAGCCATAGCAAAGAACAAAATATTACCTCACAATATAGTAAAACACCATAAAAGTTTCCATAAGTTTCAATTTGTTCACCCTCATCCAGTCCATTACTGACAGCAGACACTGGTTTAATACAAAACCATCTTCCTTAGAATCAGATGGAAAGGAGATATAGAACTCCAAAACTCTAGATGACTTCTTTTAGAGATTTCCTATGAATATTAAACAGTACGGGAGACTGAACTAAGCCCTGAGGGACACCACAGCATAGTGGCCAGAGTGTCAACAGGTAACCGCCAATAACACCTTCTGAGTCTACCTCCAAGAAAGACTGGAGCCACTGTAAAACATTGTCCCAAGCCCCAACCCAAAGAGGCCATGACTGATGGTACTGAAAGCAGCTGAGAGCTCCAGCAGAACCAATAGGGACATACTCCCTCTGTCCAGTCTCCTGTGTAGGTCATCCACCAAGGTGACCAAAGCTATCTCTGTCCCATAACCAGGCCTGAAGACAGACTGAAATGGGTCTAGATTTTAGGCTTTAAGTTTAACTTAAGACTTAATCACCAGACTGGTAAACCTTGCCATTTGAAATGGGGCAACTGTATCTGATAATGTCATAATTAATTTGTCCTGGCCTGTTCTTCCTGGATTTTTTTCTAAGATGGGCTGCAAAAGGCTTTTTTCCCACTAAGCTAAAATTATTGGACTCCAAACTATCACATGTGCTAGGTCTTCAATAGACTTGTGCTCCCAAGGACAAATTCTTTCATTATAAGGAGATCCATTCGATAACTTCACACCAACAGCAAGAAGTACTGTATTCACTGGCATATTAGACACACCGGTTCACCCACCCCCCCTCCCTTCCATTTTGTCTAAGTGGGGAGAACTCCCTGCTGAGGCAAAATGCATAGGAAAGGGAGGGAGTGACAGGTAAGGGGGGGTGAGCACTCCTTTTGCTCCTCCTGTCTTCCGTTTTGCCTGGGTGGGGAGAACTCCCCGCCAAGGCAAAATGCATAGGAAAGGGAGGAGGTGAAAGCAGTGCTCACATCAGGCTTCCCCCACCCTTCCTTCCCTTCTGTTTTGCCTCTGTGCCAGTTCTCAGAGCCGATGCAAAACGCATTAGAACAGGAGGGGGAGCTCTAGGGAGTGAAAGGAGCACTTGTGCGAGGCTTCCCCCACCCCCGCTCCCTTCTGTTTTGCCTTGGCGTGGGTTCTCTGCACAGAGGCAAAATGCATTGGAATGGGAGGGGGTAATTTCCAGCGTATAAGATACATTGGTATATAAGATGCATCCCATTTTGAAATGTAATTTTTTTGGGGGAAAAATATGTCTCATACACTGGCAAATACGATAACCATTTTATATCATGTACCTTTTAACCAATGCATTCTACTTGGAAAGATAAGGGTAAGATAAAGAGTGGCAATATTTGTAAGTGATTAAATGACCTATGTATTATATAGAGAACATAGGATATTCTGCTGTATACCATATTTTATTATTTTTCCATTTAGCCAGTGCCTATTCTAACTACCAGCAGTTCTTTAGAGCCTCAGTCAGAGGTGTATCCAATCACCTACTACCAGATCCTTTTTCAGCTAGGAACACCAGTGATTCATTCTGGGACTGGAGCTACTGTCACTCCCTAAGAAATCCATGCAAAAGGTAGAAATCCATTTTTAACAGCTTTGAGAGACAATCGTCCTTTATTTATAACATTACTTTAATAACAAATTTTATTAAAAGAAATAAGCATACACATGTATTTAGCACAAGTTGATATTTTACCCTTTATCATAAACCTTGTTAATTCTTGCCTTTTGCCTATTAAATGTCCTTGCTTCTACTGAAACCTCAGTTGACCTGTTTTAAAATACTAGCCGTCCTAAACCACCAGAACAGGTCAGGGTAAAAATGTAAATATTTATCTATATATTAACAAAAAAATTTAATTCCTCTGCAGTTGCAATCCTGAATACACTGGAACTTAACTTCCAGATAAATATGCATAGTAACATTACCAACAGGAACAGAATTGGAAGCTGAATGCTTCCAGCTGCGAAGACTGTTAGAGTGACTTTGCCGATTAAATACTGCAAGTCAAGACTATAATTCTTTGCATTTTATTTCTCATTCTAATCTTCTCAAGCATGCAGTGGTTACTTGTTATGTACAGAGTGAAGCAGTCTGTTTGTCACATATCCCCTTTGACAGATTAGCTTCCTCCATTTTAAATTCCCAGAAGCCAATTTAAGTTCAACCAGGATGACAATGCCGAGGTGGAATAGGTACTGCTAGTACCACAGCAAAAAAACAATCAAAATGGAGAACTGTGGGCAGCTGTGGGCAGGTCTACATAGAGACTACAAAATGCAACATCCAAACACAAATTAAAGAACATGAAAAACACTGCAGACTGATCCAGCCAGAAAAATCAGCAGTAGCAGAACATGTTATAAACCAACCTGGACACAGAATGCTTTTTGAAAGCACAGAAATTCTGGACAATTCTGACAACTACTACATCAGACTACACAGAGAGACCACTGAAATTCATAAACACATGGACAATTTCAACAGGAAAGAAGAAACTTGGAAAGTAAACAAAATTTGGCTACCAGTACTGAAGAACCCTAAAATCAAGACTCAAAAATATGCCAATGAACACACCCAGAATCTGGAGGTTCCTCTCCAAGAAACGATACAATGGATTGCTAATGTACTTGTCATACTGAGTTTATTTCCAGCCCCCCCCCCCCAAGCCTGACTTCTACCCTTGAAAAGGAGCAGGAAATTCCCCAGCGTTCACTAATTCGCATGCTGCCACCACCCACTGAATTCTGAATATACTTGTAACTGAACAGGACAGTGGGACCCTGTCAGTGAATTGCCAATCTCTATGCTTAAGGATCTTTCCCTTCCCTCCTCCTTCTGAGTGAGAGAAGTTCTATCTAAGCGTGTGCCGAAGAATGGCGTGAGAATGGAGAGGAAACAGAGGTTTTACAGAAAAGCATTTATTTTAAGGCATACAAGTAAACAAGACAATAATACACATGAGAGGCTCCCCCCTCCCAGGTACACTTAAGTTACAAGTAGTTATAACAACAGATACATTCTTAAGATCAGCCAACTATAAAACTAATAAAAAGCCCTAACGCGACTAACTACCTTATTCTAGTTACTCACATTTGGGTTCACAGGCTTAGATGGTCTAGGAGAGGAATGAGACCAGGCGGTGAGGCCTAGGCCTGCAGCCTACTACTGGTTCAGATCCCATCTCCAGGAGGTTCCTTTGTTGTCTCTCTGCCATCCTCTCTCAAGGATTTTTTATAACTTCTCCTTCGAAGCATCTCGAAGCATCTCGAAGATGCTCACCTCTCTTCCCTTGATTGGGCCATTCTCCCCCTATGACCTGTGAGGCTGACCCACAGTAAAAATGTAACCTAATCCCAACACCTCATTAACCCTTGGTTTACCTGAAGAGGGAAGCATCCCCCTTCAGCCAAGTCTAGATAATGGGAAGCCCCATTATCATGTCAGGGATTCCAGGTAGGGAACCCTGGGAAAATGATCAGCCCACTGCAAAGATGTTGCATCATGCCCCAGCTGTGGGTAATTGCAAGGTTGCATAAGAAACTGGGGTCGTGTGCAGATGGTAGAGGGAGGTGTGCAAACCTCTACCTGATTGGTTGTAGATATGTATATAACAAAGCAACGACAGTATGTATTTGTCTGTTGACCAAACCTGGTGCCTGGCGCAAGCTTTTGTCCATCTGTCCTATGTTTTGTATATAACGGAACTTTGCTGCAAGATAAAGTGCCTCCTGTTTTGGAAGAAACTCCTCCGTGTGTGAGTATCCTTACTGGGGAACAAGGCTGCTGCTGTTGGCTTGCTGAACTCTGGTTTTTCTGCTGCGTTTCCGTGGGGCTGAAACTCCTATCATCCCCAACAGTGGTTATGGGCCCAGGCCCAGAGTGCACAGCATCCACAGTGCACCTGTAGTTGTTTTTCCCCTGGATACTGGGACTGTTTTTGACTGTTTGCCTGGTTCTCCGGTGCTTCGGGAGTCTGTGTTTTGGCAGAGAGACAGTTAATCTTCAGTCCGGAGCTCATCAAGGTCACTGTGGCCAGCTGCTTTGTTTGTTGAATTTTCCTTACAAAGGCAGCAGCATGGCTGAGGGAAGTTATCTGCGTTTTGAACAGTTGACTGACACTAATTATCAAAGCTGGCAAATTTATGTGAGAGCCACTTTGACAAAGGAAAACTTGTGGCATGTTTTGGAAAATGAGAGACAGCCCCCAGAAGGAGCAACTGCTGCTGAGATAGCAGCGTATCTTGTTGCTGACGAAAAAGCCAAAGCAGTTATTTTGCTTACTTTAAGTCCTTCCCAGTTGATTCACGCTGCTGCTGCGGACACAGCATATCAGCTCTGGCAGGCTCTGAAGCATGTGCATCAACCTTCCTCGTGTTTGTCCAAAATGCTATGGACGAAAAGAGTGTATAACACAAAGTTATGTCCCGGAAGCTGTGTAAGAGAGCACCTCATGCTGATGAAACAGTTATTTAAAGAGCCAGCTGACAGGGGGGTAAATATTCCAGAAGTGCAGAAAAGTTTTATTCTGCTGGGAAGCCTCCACTAAGGAGTGGGACTTTTTGATGTACAGCCTCCAGGGTGTGCGTGAGGAAGAGCTGACTGTAGACTTGGTAGCCAGGAGGATTTTGGAGGAAGTCCAACGTAAGCAGTTCAATTCCATACTGCAGTCGGAGGGGAGAAAAGCCAGTCACCAGGAGGGAGAGGCAGCTCTGGAGGTGGCATCTGACTGGGAAGAAGGAGTGTGCAGCTATACCAGACGCTGCTACAGATGTAAGAGAGTCGGTCATCTCCAGAAGGACTGCAGAATGCCAGCGCCGAGCAGAGGGAAGAAAACAGCCCAGAAGCGGAGGGGCGTGTTGTCACAGGCTGAAGGCCATGTATTTGTGGCAAAAGAACAGTCTGAGAGTGGTGTGTGGTTGCTAGACAGTGGTGCAACTCACCACATGGTGAACAATTTAAAGCTGTTGAATGATGTTACAAATGCAAATATAACAGCAATTTCCCTTGCAGATGGGGCACCAAGCAAGGTGCAGAAGATGGGTACTGCACATGTGCCATGCTTTGGTAAATCATTTAATAATGTATTGTGCGTGACAAATTTGCGGAACTGTATTTTGAGTGTCTCCCAACTGGCCAGTGAGGGTTATAAAGTGGTGTTTGAAGGGGAGAAATGTACAATAACTGCAAATGCTGTGTTTTGTGCAAAAGGGGTGAAAAAGCAGGGGTTGTACCACATGTTGCCCAAAGGAAAAGTGGCAAACATTAACCCTTTGTGTAACAAACCTCTACATGAAAAGTGTCTACATTACCTCCACAGAGTGATGGGACATGTCAGCTACAAAAGTTTGCAAGAGTTGGCAAAGGTATGCCCTGGGTTACAAGTCAGGAATTGTCCTAAGTTCCTAGAGTGCTCTGTGTGCAAAAAGGTTAAGGTAAAGGCTTACCCCATTGCCAAGAAAAGCAAGTGTGTCACCCAACGTCCTTTCGAGGTTGTACATGCAGATTTGGCTGGGCCATTCAAGCCAACTGAAGGGCAAATTAGGTTTTTCCTGGTAATTGTAGACAGACACACCAGGTACTCCATGTCTATCTGCTGAAAGAGAAAAGTCAAGCAGCTGAAAAGTTCCAAGAGTGGGTGAATGCTGTTGAGAGGGAATTTCCTTATAAAGTGGCCAGTCTTGTGTCAGATCGAGGTGGAGAATTCCTGTCTAATAGCCTGCAAGCCTGGATGCGTAAGAAAGGCATAAGGCATAAAACCACCAACCCCGCATCTCCCGGGGAGGATGGTCTTGCAGAAAGAAGAATTGGGCTGTTAAAACAAATGAAGGACTGTATGATGGAGGATGCCCAAGCCCCAGCAGGTCTTTGGGGAGAAGCAAGAGTGACAGCAAACTACCACTTAAACAGGATGTGGAGTTCAAGTGTGAAGCAAACTCCATATTACCTATTGTATGGTAGAGCGCCAAACCTGCAGCATCTACGTGTTTGGAGTCAGTTTGCTAGTGTGTATGTTCCCCCAAGTTTCAGAAAGTCTGGAGAAGAGAAATCTAGACAGTTACGCTTTGTGGGATATGAAGGTAACAAATATAGATTTCTACACCATGCTGGCAAAATATTGTATTCTAGGAGTGCAAACTTCGAAATCCATTCAGGATGGGACAGACCGCACTGTAACCAAGAGGTCTTGATTTCCCTGGGGAAAAGTGTGAAAAGACTGCACTGTAATCAAGAGGTTTTGGTTCCCCTGGGTAAAAGTGACAAAAGTGTTCCTGAGAATGGAGGGGCAGTGATGTCTGATGAGGAAAAGGACAGTGTCCCGGATACACTTGAAAGCTCTGAAGATGGAGAGGCGGTGATGGCTGATGATGAAGAAGAAAGTACTGAGGAGGAGAAACCAAAAATCTCACTCAACGTCACACCAAAGTGTTCAACACCGCCACCTAGTGCTGAACCTGCATTTACGGTCAAGAGAGAGCCTCGCACTGAGGTCAGCACTAGTTCCAGCAGTGGTTCCAGTGAAAGTGGGTCAGGAAGTACCCAACTTGCTGAGTCAGGAAGTAAAGTTATGCTTATCCCTAAAACGTCAGGAGGAGGGTATTTTGCTGTCCCGTGTGACTGAGTCAGAAATTTTGAGTGTAGGACTACACTGGGGTATGGTATCTGAAAAACAATATCGCGGATTTGCTTACAAAGGTCCTTCCAGTAGTAAGCCATGAGAAGTTGGCAGGTGAACTGGGCCTTGCCACCAGAGTATAAGGTGGAAGATGAATTGTACCCTTGAATGTATGTACTGTATGTATTATGTAAAAAGTATTGTATGACATGTATGGATTGTGAAAATGTCCTACACAGTGGCCTGACCATTTTGGAGGCAATTGTCAGGGATTCCAGGCAGGGAACCCTGGGAAAATGATCAGCCCACTGCAAAGATGTTGCATCATGCCCCAGCTGTGGGTAATTGCAAGGTTGCATAAGAAACTGGGGTCGTGTGCAGATGGTAGAGGGAGGTGTGCAAACCTCTACCTGATTGGTTGTAGATATGTATATAACAAAGCAACGACAGTATGTATTTGTCTGTTGACCAAACCTGGTGCCTGGCGCAAGCTTTTGTCCGTCTGTCCTATGTTCTGTATATAACGGAACTTTGCTGCAAGATAAAGTGCCTCCTGTTTTGGAAGAAACTCCTCCGTGTGTGAGTATCCTTTCTGGGGAACAAGGCTGCTGCTGTTGGCTCGCTGAACTCTGGTTCTTCCGCTGAGTTTCCGTGGGGCTGAAACTCCTATCATCCCCAACATATCACAGTACTTAATGCACTGTTATGCATATCCCCTGACAATACAACTCTGGGGGATATCCCATTTCACAATAGGCCATCTGTAACAATAGGCCAACTGTAACATATGCAAATTGCTTCCTCCCATGCAGGGACTACCCAAGTATGTATACTCTGTCTCACTTCCATGATATCAGATCCTCTGAAGATACCAGCCACAGATGCAGGTGAAACGTCAGGAGAAAATACTAACAGAACACGGCTTCGAAGCCTGGAAAACCCACAACAACCTTTAAAAATGGATAACTGCTCCTGTAATTACTACAGATACCGTGTGAACTGGAGAATACAGATATACCAGTTGAGATGTGTTTTTAGGCATTACTTCTTTAACAGAAAATTTGGGTATCAGAGGCAGAAATAACTGCATGAAATGGCTGTCCTCCTTTAGGACACGTCTCAAAATCTTGCATAGCGCCATCATATCCCATAGCAGATACATAGGAGTCCTTAGCAGATTTCAGTCTGGAAATGTGTCTCACCACTCTTTTACATTTGTATTTCTTTTTTAAAGGGACCCATAAAATTAAAAAGAAAAAAATATATAAGAAATTTGGTTCTCTTTCTTAACAATTGAGTGGCAACGACTCACTGAAAAACTTGATGTTGGAGATAATGTGAATATTTTGTGAGTTTGACCTGTGGTTGCCAATACAGTTAACAGCACAGGACCCTGAGCAGAAAAAATTTATATTCGCAATGGTACCTGCAGCAATTCCTTCCATGCACACATGCTAGTCAGGAAATAAGAGGAACTGTGACCCACTGCTGTAACTAATCTTGCTTAGCCTTTGTTGTTGTTGTATACCACCAAGTCATTTCCAACTTATGGTGACCCTAATGTAAACCTACCACAGGGCTTTGAGGGCAAGATTTCTTCAGAAGCAGTTTGCCTTTGCTTTCATCTGAGGATGAGAGAGTGTGATTTGCTCAAGGTTACCCAGTGGGTTTCCATGGCTAAGCCTATTTGATATTAAGAGAACTGCATTTGCTATATCAGAGATCACATAACAGATGTCACTCTTATAGAAGAATCCATGACAGAAGCAGAGAAAAGAAAACCTAGTTCAGAGAAAATGTTAATAATACATAACAGGATCTGTTGGAACAAACTGCATACAACCCCTCATGTAAATTTTAGTGCTTTTATGCTAATTAAAGATATGATTTGGTGTGTTTGGAAAGGTCCCAAGAATACACACTCCTGTGAATCTCCATTTCATTAAATGGCACTTACAGAGAATATGAAAATAGGCTATGCTGATTGGCAGGCTTCATTTAGGCTGTCAGGAACTGGACACTGCAATTACAATATATTAAATCATTCTGGAAGATGAACACTACCAAAATGCTAAGTTGAGAACAAAACTGGAAGGTTCTGAAGTGATGTGATGAGGTAAAATTCCTGATGGTGGTTCGGGTAATGGTGGTTGGGGATGGGAAAAATTCTGTCCCTCTCCTTTCCATTGCATTTTTCAGAATCTCTCTGACATTCTCATCCTGACCCATCTTTCTTTTTCTTCTTCTCCTTTTTTTCCCCCCAAAATGCAGTTCTCTGACATATATATTTTGTACACACTGTTGTTACAGACTTAGGCACATTTTAGATCTTTTTCCAAACATAAGTATTTTTAATTGTGCACAGTGTTCAATTTTGTTCATCAAAAGGTTTCAGAAGTTTCATAAATATACAGACTTCGAAGGCAAGTTGTCCCATTCCCATTCACAGAAGAAGCAAAATGGATTGTTCTCATAGGGAAATGAGAACTCAATGCATTTCTTTTCCATTCCCAGTTTTGCTTTTGTTGAATGGATTTTGGCAGAGGAGACATGAATGCTGGCACCTTGATTTAAATGGCAAGGAGATTTTTTTAAGCAAAGAAACAAATAATTGTATAATTGTGTATCTTTTAAGAGAAGCTGCTTCAGGGGTTTTTTGCAGGGCCAAAACACAGGACAGAAATATCTCTATAAATAAAGCCTGCACTTACCACTACCCCAGCTCCACCATATTACCCCACCACACTAAAATAAAATTTGAAAAAAAAAATTGGTCCAAATCCTTGATAGCTGCTGAACAGATTTTTTGGCTCTCCAGCTCATTTCAATTTGGTGCCAGCAACCTTTCCAGGAACTCTGCATATACGTAATGCACTGTACTCTACCTATTCAGAAAGAACATTTATTGTACTTTAAAAAACCTACCATGTACATTTAGTTTCACGTACTGGGTGGCATTCCCAGCTATGTTTGTAGCCACACAGATATACATGCCGGCATCTGAAACCCGTGTCTCAGTGATCTTCAGTGAACCTGAGGGAAGGAAAGTGTGTCTGGAAAAATAGGACACAGATACGACTGTATAAATATTTACCACTAGGAGAATAAGCATTACTTAGACATTAGTAATGAATGCAACTTATTAAAAAGCATCTGTTCAGTATTACTTTTGCTCAGACAGGGCTGGGTTTTACTCAACTGTGCTTGCAGCCTGTCTGACTTCTTCGTCCCACCTAGTGCAAGAACAAAGTAAGATTCAAACTGAACAAGCAATCTGTTTTAACAAGCCATCTTGTGGGAACAAAGAGGCTGAGGGAGATTCCAGTGACGCCTTGATGTTTGTGGAAATGCCCGTTCACAATATCTGTACAGATTAGGCAGTGAGGGACTCATGTGGGTGAGTAAAAATCCCAAATGCCCAGCAGAAAAAGAACTGTATGACCCACTGGTAAATAGAGGTTCATGATCCAAGTCAGAACTGGCAGAAAACAAACCATGATTGAATAGGTTGTCAATGGTTAGTACATATTTAATATGATGTTGGAAAAGAAGGATTTTTTTTATCTCAGAATTAGTCTCCTTATTGTAAACAGGCCAAAACAAAGACAGAGAATTTGACCAGAAGCACTGCTGGCTGAGGTCCTGAAAAGACAAGATTAGAAAGCCCAGCTAAGACAAAGCTAGATCTTTCTGCATGACATATTCAATTCTCAGTGGCCTATTCTTACACTGTATCTGAGCTGTATAATCTGAATCAGGTGAGGAAAAACTTGATCAAAGGAGCAAAAAGAGTGAAGCCAAGCCAAACAGCACATAGGCACAGCTGAGGCAGGAATGAAAGCTGGAAATGGGAAAAAGCAAGGAAAAAGTAGCAGGGCATGAAGCGAGACCAAGATCCAAACTATATAATGAAACAGCCTCACATGATTTTGTGCCATGCACCATAAGGCTGTATGCCTGGACTGAAAATCCTTCCTGTCTTTTAAAAATCCAAATACTTTAATGACAAAGTGAAGGTTCCAATTGAGCCTGTTCTCTTGGAGTACAGGTTTGTTTGGTTTTGAATAGGGGACCAGTAGCACAATTAGCCATTTCTAAGACTGAGACAGGGCGCTGCCCTAATGTGGAATTACTAGGGGGGAAAAATTGAGGGAAATTATTTCTCTTTTTTTTTCCCCCCCCTGAATTAGTAGCTCCCAGCAGTCAAGTATGTTTTACAGTATTAGGCTAGAGGCCCGGAAACATAGACAAGTTGCAACAATGACACTCATTCTGGCCTGGTGCCCTTGCTAAGCCTCGGAGCAAGCAAATATCTAGTGTTTTATCTATCTTTTAAAAATAACAGCAATTATTTCAAGTGGGATATAAAACATCACATAATTTTATTAATTGTCAGTATATTAGTTGGCCTTGGATCTCCATTTTCTGCTTCTGGTACAAGGAAAAGCTTACCTTAGTTATACCACTACGAAGTACAGACTTATAGTGTAAAATGGTACACCTGTATTATATGAAAATTCTGAACATGTGCTTTGCTTGGTTTGAAAGCAACTCAAAAAACTAAAGGCTCCAATGAAGAAAGCAGGGGTTGGAAATGATATATCACAAGTAACAATATTGTCTGTAACTCATTACTTTTGGTGGTAACAATATGATGTTCCTTTTGCAATATAAAATGATCACTGGAAAGTTACTTTGTCCATATAAAGTTTGGTCATTCTTTTTCTTGTTAGTTGGGGAGCATCTTGAGGAGACTATCTCTGGAGGCTTCATAGTCAGCGACACAAAGCATTCCTCTAAAACTGAGTTTGGATCTTCATAGCAAGTTACACAACACAACACATATTAAAAAGATTTTACCATGTTCTGTGGGAAACCATAACATTTCAACTTAGTTTACAAGCCAATTGTAGGGACCTTGGTGCGTACAGAGCTGTCTGTAAAGAATGGACCCAATCTATTACATAGCAGCAGGACAAAACTAAGGCCCTTTTTGCATGGCATTCACCATGAGAAAGGATTCTGGAGTGTCGCGCAATTGCGAGGAGCCGTCCACATGATGTCCTCGCAATTGTGCAATGCTGCTGGGGCCGGCAGGCGCCGATCGTGCACTATTTCATTTTCAGCTTCGCTCCAGTGCCCCACGCGCACCACGCATGCGGAGCCTCCGGAGCTGCGGCACTCACGCTTCCTGCCCCAGCACAGCCTAGGAAAATCTCAGGCTGCACAGCAGAAGGAAGAGGAGGAGCCCTCACACTGCCTGCTTGCTAGCAGGCAGTGGCTGCGGAGCTGAAGCAGTAGGGACGCGAGAGCCTCTTGCAAGAGAGCCTGCTCACGCAATCCCCACACCTCAGCACGACGACAAGGTAAGGTAGGAAAAAGGCCTAAGAAAAGGTTTGGGAATTGAGTCTATATGCAACAGAAGGTGCACATGACAGCCAAAGGCTAAGGCTGAATTCCAGAATTTCAACTAATTCTGGTTTCAGTGAGGCTATACATGAGTTTGAGACTCAGTAGTTGCTTCGACAGCTCAGTTACAAAAATAATAATTACAAAAATAATGTAATTCAGACATATCAAATAAAAAAAAAGCTGTGACTGCTTTGTTGCTATTTTTACATTAAAAAATATTATGGAAAGCCAGTCCTGGCCTGAAGAATACTCTTCTTCAGGAAGTTTGAAACTTGTTCATTCTTGTAACCACATATTAGATTAGGATAGGTAGTCCAACTAATATGTGTAGCCAAGAAGAATGGAAACAACATTATTCAGTGGGCCAGTTTATGCCAAATGTGTTTTGCAACAATTGTTGTATTGTATTCAGCTCAGAAAACCACAAATAGTATACTGGGATTTGGAAAAAAATTGTTAATCCTTGGGTAAACTCTCCAGCAGAAACTTAAAAGATTTCAACAGCAGAACTACAGAAACTGAATCAGAAATCTGGACTAAGGAAAGCTGGCATAAAGCTAAGGTTACTCAATATACACAAAAAAGGTAAAGTTCAGCCAATAATTATTTATACATAGTCTTGGAAAACATTTTAAACCACCACTCACCAAATAAGACTCTTTGCACAATTTTACATATTTCTGAGTTTTACTGGAATGTAAAAGGAGGTAAGCAAATGTGCAAATAGCAACCAAACAGGCATAAACAGTATATTTGCATTTTATACAAATTAAGCGGCATGGCTTCCTCCAGAAAATACTGGTAATTTTAATCTGATGCAGATTTTGAGAATTCCCCATTGGAAAGTCCCTATTGTTAGCAAACTTCCCTAAGGAGAAGAAATTATTCATATACCACTAAAGGAAAGGCACCAAGAATTCTCTCTTAAGAAATGTATAATTTCTAATACAACTCTGCAGTTTCCAAGAGTTTTCCAAGGTGAGTATAAGACTTCTAAACACTTTTAAGCCAGTAGTGTAGATAAGGTCATAGGGAAACAATAAAAATAGTAGAGGGAGGCAGAAGAGAAGGCAAGGGCAACAAGGGAAGAATTCAAACCACTGCAGTGACTCATACTTAAGTTTCATTGTTGACTGTGAACAAGAGCAATGGATTAAGTGAATGGCTTCATGGAAAAACATGCCATGATGGAAGTCTTCCACTTATCCAAGGAGGTGGACTAGGTTGGGAGCCCTTTATTGTTTAATTTACCAGCAGTTGGATAGCTGACTGGCTGGGAGGCCACATTTGGCCCATAGACTTGCAGAGTTCTGTATGACACATGAGCTCTTGTTTGCAGATCAGCAAGGGTTTTTTAAGAGACGGAAACTTTGACATACACATTGGCAAGTTTTTGCATCAAACAGGAGTCACTGTTGCCATTTAAAAATGTTTTTCTATGCCTGAAAGCTATTGGATGAGGACAACTGGTAAGATTTATATTAGGAACAGTCAACTTTGCTTTAGCCTGACCCATATTTTAGCGCCCTCACTGCTGCAATGTAGTTTCTAAGACCCCCTTCCAAATTGGAATTTTGTTAATTTAGAAATTAACTTATCTCATCTCTGTAATTTACTTAAAAGAGGTATTTGTACAGCTTTACAGATACAAGAGATTATTGTAATAGGCTTAGCTGATATTAAGAAGACATATACAAAATAAAAATGAACCCAACAAATAAACAAACAGAAGGGCTGTTACCTTGGAGAGAAAGGAGAGATAAGCTGCATTTCTTTAGCCCAGGTTATTATAGGGGGAGGCAAACTTTTCACCTCACAGGGAAGCGTGACATCTGCTTCAGCTATCACAGATATTTCTAAAGGATTTTCTAGTGAACCTCCTTGTTGATTCCCCAGTCTGGACACTCTTGGTTTCACTAAAACAAGACATACCTCTCATCATCAAAGCACATCCACCTATCAAGGCGTAAGCATATACAAAAATATTTCATTTCAGATTTTTGGGTTCAATTTTTGGGTTTCCACAAAAAGCGTGGAGTTCATGGCTATTTAAAGAGAATACAGGCTCTGAGAGGTCCTACCAGATTGGTAAGACTTCCGGTAAAGCCTCATAGATAGACTGGGTGTCTGCCATCCTAGGACCAGCACACCTAAATACAGAGAAGCTTATCATCAGAAGATTGGTCACCAGGTGATGAACTGACCAAAGCAACTATGACAACAATAACAGTGTAAAATAGCTGCAATCTGCTTCAGTGGAGGGACCACCCAAAATGGTGAAAACACAGATATTAATGGAATTCAAAATATCCAGTGATCATACGAATAAGGCAGCTCACATAACCAATCTTGCTCCTTCCTCTTCTCTCTTCCATCATCCTGCAACACACATACCCTTTTTAAACAAACAAACAAAACCCTGTCAGATCATCAGGTAGGGTGTCTGAACTATGTTATGTGAGGTTGCAGTACAGGGAAGGAATCATCCATATTCTCATAGATACCATACTGGTGTAGTATCCTGGACCTACTGAATTCTACAATCAAAACTGCCAAAAATTCTTGTGTTCAAATATTTAAAGTGAGAGGACACATGCCAAGACTCAGTGACTATTCCATGCCCACCCACACTCCAGAGAAAGAAGTTCCAAATTTGAATTTCAGCCCAGAAAGGAATTTAATGTACATCCTTCTTGAATGCAAATTAATGGAGGGCCTTGGAACTATAGCTCTAATTATTTTTAAAAGTAACTTTTCAAGCTCTGAATAGTCTCACTGGATCCCTCTAACTCTTATGGTGATTAGGTACACCAGAAAATGGGGAGATTACCAATCACTGCGGTTTACATGAAAAGGAAAGTGGTTCCCATTAGAGCTAGATCACACTGGCAGAATCAACCCAAATTTCTGTTCTGATGCCTACTGTTTCTGTACTGATGCCCACATAGCAGCATTCTCTCTAAACTCAAAAACGGATTGTACCTCTTATCATGAGAGAACACCTGCATCACATTTTGCCCTCAGAGTACAACTGCCTGTTGTAGTGATGTGTAGAAGCGTTGCTAGAGATGTCCACAACCTGAAATTTCATTTTCTCTTACCATAGACAGTCAGCTGAATTCTCCGTGTCGCATAGCCTGCTGGATTTGTTGCAGTGCAGATGTATTCCCCAGACTCTTCACCTCCTGGAGAAACTACATACAGACTCCCATCAGACCCTGAAGAAAATTTCAGATTGCTGGGAGGAATTACCTCTCCTTTCTGTGAAGGACAGGAAAAAACTAATGGGACGAAGTTGCCCAGATAAAAAGACAATGTAAGAATTGCTATTCTGTGTCCAAAAAATGATCTGTCTAACTCTGCACCCTCCCCACCCACCTTTTTTTTAAAAAAAACCTGATAGATTTGCCATCGTTCTCCAATTCTTTTATACATTTTTATATTTATTACTGCTGTTAGTCATGTTAGGTATGCTTCATGGAAACACAGGATTCTGAATCTTTGTAATAAGCACATTTATGTTCCAAGGCATACTCACAGAGGGAATAATCAGCAAGATCCTTTCCCTGTTAGTCCCCAGCAGCTTCAGTGAACACTGAGACTGCACCAAGTAGCTGTGTCTACCAGCCACTGATAGATATAAAATAAACTGCTATTGCCCTGGTTGCCTAAAGAACCACCAAGTCTGAAGTGAACTGGCCCAGCAATGAAGATCACAATTAGAGATCAAGATCAGCATTCCTCCACCTTCAGAAGTGGGGTGGCTGACAACAAAAAACATGACTTTCTTGGCTGTACAGCCTTGGCTGTGAAATGCTCTAACCCAATTCAGTCATGATTTTTTTTTCTAAATGTATAAAGAGAGCTGGAGATGTGCAGCCGAGTCCCACCCCCTCTAGACCCAAGCACTTTCTATGGTGAAGGTCTGGAAAAAAGCTTCGATTGCTTCCACATCAATGCAATTACAATATTCCAAACAGCAGGGAATTCAGGCTTAACAGGATTCTTGGTCTCATGGAAATCTCTTACCCACATTCAGTCTAGCAGGAAGACATTGGGAGTAAAGTGGAAAAGGCTACACTGTATGTCCCCATCACCTTCCATGCAACTAGACAAAAAAACTCCTGAACACGGCTTCTCCTCTCCATTTACTCAGCAACTTTGCTGATCATCTTTAAACATTTTTTAGACATTCTACTATTCATTAAGGGCCTTATGAAATCTAAGCCCTTTTAAATATTTTCTTACTGATATTTTTAAGCTTTTCATAAATACTGCTATATTATGCTTATACTGTTGCTTCTTCTGCTTTTATTGGTCTTATTCTACTTTTAGTTGCATCAGTTTTATTTCTTGTACAGATTTTAGAATGATTTTACAGCCATCTTGAGAATGAAGATGGGGAGCAGGATGAAAATACTTTAAATAAATAGCTCTGTGCACATATTCAGCCTCTTTCAAAAACCATTAGAATTGCAAGGTTTACTGGTAATTGGTGGATGTGTTGGCAGGAGACAATTTGAATTAGCGAGGCTGAGAGGAAAAACAAACCTTGCCAATTTTTTATGCTGCTTTGATTTTGGCCTGATACCATGCTAGGAAATTAAAAGAAATTATTAAAATATACCCTTTCATTCCCACAGCAGTAGTTTTGAGATTTTGGCATTTATTTAAATTTAACGGCTGCATGAACTCTTGCTGTTGCTCAGCTCCATATTCAGTTGATATTTCACTATAAACAAGGAAAGACAGTCACCTTGGACCAGACTATAGACGGCTTGGGAACTCCACTGGCTTTACAAGGTAGTGTAACCGGGATGCCTTCTATAGTGTTGAATATCTGCTGCCCATGATGAATTATGGGTAGAACTGAAAACACAAACACAGATACGTTGCAAATTATTTCATATTGCATTATTTTATGCTCTATATAGATAACATTGTTATTTACAAAAGCTTGCAGCCCATTAACAAGAGACCATTCGTTGTGTCAGAAGCAAGTCCTTATAAAACTTCCTGCTTTGGTCTCAGACTGGAACAGGACTTTAGGAGCTATGTCTGAGTGTCATTGTTAGCAGCAGCTCTGCATCTCCTCATTTCTCCTTCTACCAATAATACAATATGACATTGCCTTTTTGTGGGTTTTCTGATTCCCATAAGCAACAATGAATGAAGTAGGGAAGAGGGATTGGATTCCTAAACATTGCCAGTCAGGCAGGATGGGCAAAGGAAAAATGAGAGGTAGGATAGGATCACCTCTTTTTATGGCAGCTACAGTCATAACATGTAGCTCCAGCTCAGAAGCATACCCATGAGAAAATCTTAACATGATTTAAAAAAAAAATTATTACATCTTCCAAAATATAATTCATTTTTATAAAACTTAAAAGTTTCAGTGAGGTTAAATGTTTTGAGGACTCTTATTATCAGATTTTATGTGGAGGCTTTAAAATGTATCTTATATATAAAAGTCAAAGTTTGTCTATTTGTCCGTATGAGGCAGAGAAGACCTCATATGATTGGCTGTGTCAGGCAAAAAGACCTCATATGATTGGCTGCCTGTGAAGATTCTATGGAATCCTGGAGTTGACAGTTTAGGGAGGGACCTTTAGAATTCTCAGCCAGAGAGCCTAGCTGGTTGCTATGGAGATGAGGCCTAGCAGCAAGGAGGAGAGCAGTGTATTCCCTCAGAAACACAACCTCTGTATGTTAATAACTCTGAATATAGGTTGGATTGGGGAATAAGGAGAAAAGTTACAGGTACTGGACAAAACAGTTTGGAGAATTAGACACACAGGATCTCTAATCTTTTTAACAAGTATTACCTATGAGAAAATAAAATCCCAGGCAACATGAGGTATATACACTAGTGTCTTAGAAACTCAACCATACAGCATGTAAATAGCATGAATACCCTATTTCCTCTAAGCCATACTAATACAATAACATGACACAGTTATCCCTGTGATCTAGCCTTGCTATGTGGATGAGCCTAATGCAAAAAATTGTTTTTAAGTCCATACCCATGTAAGTATTGATTGGCTAATCCTCTTTTTATCACATCCACATGCAGTATTACATCATTACAAAAGGGGGCTGTTTTTTCAAGGGAAAAGATGCCAGATATGTGGGACCAAATGTCACAGCATCCTTTTGCAGGAGCTGCTGACTAGAAATTGGCCAATTATTATGTGGGTTTGAAAAAACATTTTCAGAAACTGCCTCATTTTTTAAGGGTCTGTGTTTTCCCATTTCTTTCTCAAAAATTTTCTTGTCCTTGTAAGTTTTGGCTCCTTTCAACAGCTCCCACAGCCATTACATCTCATCAGTTCTTCATGATGTAATGTAAACCGCAAATGCTACTCAAGAGAGAAGCTCCACTTGCAAACACCCAGATGAATACTAACTTCTGCAGTGCCTCTTTGTAAAGCAGGGAAAGGATGGTTCAGCAGTTCTGCAGGCAAGTTTCATCTCTACATCTCTTGATTCATTTTACAAACAATTCAGTTTAGAAAATAATTTTCTGCTCATGAACAGCAGAGCAATATCACAGAAAGCTGAGGGTGAAAAAATACAGATGATACACCGCAAAACAACCCCACTCTTTGCTTCCAGTGAAAAGGTATACCACTCTTCATGGTATTACAAAAATGAAATAGCCAATTGTTTCTTTAAAGCTCCCCATTTTGGTTGGTTGCAGCATCCTTTATGTATGTTCAGACCTCACAGACAGCCTTTCAAGAATTCCCACATGTCTACTTTTTAATAAAGCAAATGAATCTGCAAAAGGTATCATTGCTTGAAGACATCTGAAGAAGGAAAAACATTTATAGATGTCATGTATGCTTTAAAAAAAACAACTCATTTTTAAAAAGCCATTCCAAAAATGTTGTCTACATGCACCACTGCCCAGACCATGTTGTAACCAGAAAGTTTTTCAAATGTCAATAGGTATAGACTGGCATCCAAAGATCCTCTTCCACATATAGAACAGCTGCTCATTGGGCATAAGCAAAAGAACTTCACAAGAAGATAACTGGATCTGGAGGATGTCTTCTGTATATGAAAACTGGCATAGGGCAACACAAACCACAGAAGTAGCACAGACTGCTTGCTCAAGGGCCTTTTCACATCTGCATGCATGACTAGAGACTCCTATTTTCCTCTGAAGCTTCAGAAACCTGGCTATCAATGTCAGAATTTAGCAAAGTTCCTAAGCCATAATGACCTAGCATGGTGACAACTGCACCATCATTATTTTTGGAACTGCTCACAATTGGAAATTCCAGACATGTTTTTGAAAGTCACAGAATTTTAAATTGTAAAGTTTATTTTTATTTGTTGACTATACAAACTGCTAATCACTGTGAGACATGAGCAGAAAAAGGAGTAACCATGCAGTTTAACTTCTCATGACAAGACTCAGTGCATCCGGTTTGGTCTCTGTGGGATTCCTGTCAATTCTGTCTAGGCCACTCAGTCTTGGAAGCTGGGACAGGTTTGGCTTCCAATACAGCTAGGATGTCGGTATAAAACATTGCAGAACAACTATAGATCTACAGGATGGCTACTTACTTGGGTTCCCTGAATGTCATGACTTCAGCACATAAATAATATGGTAGGTTTTGCCTCACCACTAAAGTCATCCCAATTTGAGTTCATTTAACTTGTTCCACATTGGACAGTGGGATAAAGTAGGAGGACTGCAATTAGGTACTCGCAATACTCCAGCACCTGGGAAAGCAGGGCCATTTCTGCACAACGGGGCTCGGCGAAGTCCTTTTCCTTTCCACAGTGCAGCCAGCAACTTACCATTGCTGTGGAGGGAGGGGAGGGAGGTGTCACCAGTGCGCTTCTGCTCTTCTGCATGGCCGGGAAAGACAGCAGCATGGGGTGATGGTAGGTATAAAACCAATTTTTTCCATTTTACAAATACTGTGCTCACACAATGAGCAGGGACAAAATGACGGCAGGACCTCAATGCCATCGTGTAGAAGCATGACCCGTGGAGCGCGGCCATCATGTCTCAACTGCAGGCCAGCCACACTGTGCAGAAAGGGTCTTTATCTCAGATTGTGGTTCTTGTTTTATCACTTCAAGTCAGTGTCAACTTTTTGCCAACCTATCTTACGGTGTTTTTGGCAAGATCTATTCAGAGGAAATTTGCCATTGCCTTTCTCTGGGCTGTGAGTGTATAACTTTCCCAAGGTCACCTGAGTGGGAATTTGAACCCTGGTTTCCCAGAATCCTAATCCAACACTCAAACCACTATATACTACTGGCTGTCTCTCAGATTGTACATGATGTCTTTTTCACGTGACCTCTTGGGGCGACATCAACAACTAGTCTGGATTCTGTATGTTGCAACAAATAGGCACCCAGACCAATTAGTTTCAAAAGCAGATAACTGTACTGTATAAAATTATATGAAGGATAAGGCCATTCTCTCAGAGGTAATCTAGTAGTGTTCAAGGTGAGGCCAGAAGTGATAAGATCATTTTCTTCCCCTCTTCTGCCTTACTTATTACACTACCCTTGAACAGAGATATTGCTCTTACCTCTTACCAGAGGTCTCAAGTGATTGTGGGCTTTTGAAATCTGAGTGAGGGCTTCAAGTTGTCGACTTTTAAGCTATGCCTTCTGCACAAAGCCCATTCAGTTTAATGAGAATGTGCAAGCCCTATTTAAGTGAATCGGTCTTCAACAAGAAAATTACTAACTGCATGATTAATCATCTCTCTTTTTAATATGTAACATAAATGTTTACTGAATATTTTATCCAGAGCATTCTTACATTGAAAACCTGGGAAACAGCACTATACAGATGGTGGCAGGGGCAGATGATTCCTTTGCTCTTTCAGGAAAAAAGAACTACAGGCCTCCTCACTTCACTCCAAGTGGTAGGTTGCTAGTGAACCTATTTATTGTTCTGGATTGCTCTTTTTTCTCATTCCAAAAATTTCTAGATTTTTTGTTCTGATGCTTCTCTTATTTTGTGAAGACACTGAATAGAAATCTGTGATCTTTCTCCTTCCTCTGGAGATCTGGAATCTTAAAGAGATTGCAATGAAAGTGCTCTTATGGTTCATCTCTTATTTAAAATACTGTACCACTCTTAATAAATGTTCCAGGTATATAATGAATGGATTTATCCAAGCAAGGCTTTTTGTGCTCAGTTGCTAGTTGATTGGGGGTGGGAAGGAGAGAGAATTATAACTGAATAACTAGAATTGTTTTCATGATGACTTGTATGACCATTTGTGCAAATATTTTAGTTCATGCATTTTATATAGACTTTTGTTTCCTCTGAGAGAGTGAAAATAACTTCTTGGTTTTTGCAAATAAAATTTGCTTGCAAAATTAAAAAAAAAAAACTTGGAGAAGACTGAAACGTTTCTCTCACCAAAGACACTGACAGCAGTTGTTTTGTTGTATGTACCAGCTACATTGCTTGCCATACAGGTGTAGTCCCCAGCGTCCTGCAGTCGAACTCTTTCAAGGTGAAGACTCCCATCACTATGAACACTGATATATGGAGTTTGGACAACCTGTGGTGAGATGAGGTGGGGTGAAAGTAAAGAAAGCAAATAAGGGTTGTTTCTTGCTACATTTAACTTGAACAGTAATGTCAGGGCTCTGTAAAGTTTTGTATCCAAGTTCTGTGACCAAAAAAAAAAAGAGATATAGCATGATTTTGTTTTATCCAGTTATGGAAAGAGACAAAGAATTTTGGAAGGCACTAGAGATCCACCATCAGCACCAGCATCTACCTTCTTAGTTTTAATCAAACCTTGCTCCAGATTTGTAGCCCTAAGTGCTTCTGAGGTTCTCTTGATATTAGAAACATTAACTGGGGCTGACCAAACACCTAAATCAATGATGTACATGTGAGTGCGTGTGCGTGTGTGCGTGTAGGTATATAAAAAATCTGTTATCAATAAATTAACACGATATGCAAAGGTTACCTCAAGAATGGAATAGGAAATTGGAATGCCCAAGCCTGGCTACTCAATAGTATACAACAAATATAGGTATAGATCTTCAATTTTGTTTTTATACAGCAGAGATTGCTGTTTCTGGTATATTGGTGGCCACAGAATCTTTTTTAAAAAGGTTTATCAAAATCAGCAAATTGTTGGAGATGTAGCACCACTAATGCCTCCTTAACACATATGTTTTGGAGCTATCCTACTGTTGTTTCACTTTTGGGTGGAAGCAAGTAGGTAAGCTCTTTAATATTTAGAGATGTGCATGTTCTTTTGATGTATTTGCCTGTATCTTGGAAACTAACAAAGAGACAGCAGAAGTGGATTTTTCATATCCTTTTGCCTGCTAAAAGATTGATACTTTGATACTGATAGAAAGATAACTTCTTTTACCTCTGATTCAGTGGATAGAAGACCTGACAACACTTGCAACATTTGGAAAAACAAGATACAAACAAAACCTGCAATTGGACTTATATTTGGATATTTGATATTTGACCAGTGTTTATAGATGCATGGTTGTTTTTATCTGTTTGTTTTTATTTTTCTGCTTTGTTATCTTGTAGTATCATAATATATAACCGAGAACCTTCCATGTGTACTTCTATTTTCCATTTAATAATTTAGTAAAATGTATTTTTTTAAAAAAAAACTTGTTACTAAGGGTCCAAGGTTATCTGACTAGTCAGTTGATGAGAGATACATGTTCTCCAGCAGTATAATAACACAAGGTATGAAATCCTATGCAGATATAACCTGGGCCTGTCCTCCTTAAGTAGAATTGTTGAGTGTGGTCTCATAAAAGACATCATCTCATCAACTCTGAACGTTTTGTACTCTGGGAGAGAAAACACCAGCAACTGTCTAGGATAATAAAGCACAGCATGAAATCTTATATATGTTGGGTGACAAAGGAATGATCGAATTTCTCTCCGACATATTTCCCTTCTCCTGCAACTTGTATTTCATCTGAACAGAAACCCCCATAAGCGAACATTTGGAGTGTAAAATTTGTCACCTACTTAGTAACCAGAGGAGGTTACATTTTTCTCTCTAGAGGTATTAACACCTCTCCCTGAGAAAAGTGGAAGGAAATCTGTTTCCACACACATAGGACACATAGGCAAGGGTTGCAAAGCAGCTAGACAAGACATGAGGAGAAAAAATGAAAAAAACCTGACAGCCTGTGGAAGTAGACACCTCCTATGTAAAAACAGAAAGGTAGCATTTCACTCTCTGACCCAACAAGCAACCTCATTTTACACTAGCTTTTGAGTACAATACATGGTAACTCCAATTTAGAAGGAAGCTGCATCAAAAACTGAAGTTGGATATCAAAACTTGTTTTATGCTTTTCATACTCCTTCTAGATCCGTGTGGCATTCTTCTATGTATCTATGCCTCTCCAGCTATCTTCTCAGGCAACCTTTATCACTGGAAGCCTTCATCTTCAGATATTAATAAAATCCAGGCTCTATTAGACTCCAGAAAATGATACAGACCCAGATCCTCCCACAACTTATGAAGAATATCAAGATATATTATTTTCACATAGTCAACTTTTCGGACTTTGTAAAGATCACTGTAAATGTGTGTTTTAATCTTGCCACAGTTTTCAATTATTTCACATTATTTCCTCTTCCTATAAGTCGTGCGCACACTGAAATACTTCATGCATGATTTTTAAAGAGCATGCATGTGTGTGAGAGTGCATTAACCATGCCCTCCAACTGTCCAGATTTGGCAGAGACAGTCCTAACCTTCTGCAGTTCCACTTTATCAGCTGCTTTTAAAATAACGGCAGCTTTTCTCTTCTCCCACTTACATCTTTGTCCTCAGCTTACTTCAGTTGCTGCAAAGTGAACTCACAGTGCAAACTCAGCAGGGAGGGAGAGCACAGGAGGGGGCAGAATCTTCATCTTCCATGTAGGCTCAGGCAAAAGCAAACTAGTACAACTTGTCCTAACTTACGTGTTCTTCCTCATGAATAACTTTTGCCAACTTGACCGAACTCTGACGTTGTTTGGCCATACAAAGTCCCAGTTTTCATGTATGACATGTGGGAGGGTATGCATTAACACATCACACATTAAAAAAAAAAAAAACTAAACATGATGCAGTTTCTCCATGCACAATTATTTATACACACAATTTAGTTGGAACCGTACAAAAAAGAATCATGCAAACAAATGGAGGCAAACAGTATGCATGCCAAATCTGGAATTCATCAGAATTCTGCTTATAAAATTGGACAAGACCAGGAAGAGATCACAACCAGTTCAAAGAAGATTAACAAAACAGAAGTGCAGAAATCTCTTCATTCTTAGCTTATACTGGCACAAAGGTAGAACCACAGTAGACTAGATCCTGCCTAGTTCAAAGTTCTCATACATCCATTGGTGTTTACAGCATTAAGAAGTAACTTGGATGTATGGATGACCAATCATAACTCCATCCTCACAAAGAGAACTTCTGCACAAAATTCAGTAAAATCATTATCAACAGCAGTTAGTCATAGTTCAGCTGCAAGCTCTCAAGCATCAAGTCATCTAACAATTTAATTTGATATGCAAACAGGCCATCCCCATAAGATTTATATCACTATATTAGGGGAAAACTACTAATGCAAACACACATTCAAACATTCATATTCAACACGGTTTGCTATTTAACTTTTTATATCCTGAAATAATTTACATTATACCAAGAGCTCAAGGCTGCATTTATGAAACCATCCTTTTAACCTTTCAAGAAGCCTGTAAATTTATAATAAGAGGCTAACTCACTTGATGTTAATGGGCTGGAAAGAGAGAAAGTCACTTGCTCAACATCACTTAGCAGAGTCCTTCACCAAATGCAAAACACAACTTAGGAGTCCACAAATCAGGTATAATACTATCAGTGCCAGGTTTTTGTTGTTGTTGTTGTTTTTCGGGGGGGTAAGGGGGAAATAGTCCATAAATACATGCATACATACATATCTATGGCCTCATACTTCCTCTCTAGAAATAACATGTTTTTAAAGGGTGTTATTACATTTTCATAGAATTTGGAATAACTAGTTACACAGACCCAGTTATTCACAATTGGTTATTTTGTCCTGGAACTACAATACAGCTATATTATATTAGACATGTAACTTAACAAGGGATAACTTTAGATCTCTTGTGATATTGCTGTTAGAGGTTATTTTTACAACTATAGGTGGTGTACTCACTAATAATAGTGGAAGGAGAGAATATCACATGACTGAAGTGGTGTTGGCTTATGTCTTGCTCCTCTGCCTTATGCTTTTTTAAATGTGCAACACGATACATGGGGAAGAGGGTATGTTTTCTATCATAGGGCACCAGTTAGCAATACTCTGTTGTTTTTTTAATCAACCAATATGGGAATTATTCCTGTTACTTCTGAGAAATGGAAAATTCAATAATTACTTTTTTTTTTAATAAAAATGTAAATATAATGGTAACTAACTGTTCTTGGGAGCATTTGAACTATCTAACCGTAATTCACCAATTTTTCAAAATAACTTTCCAAGCTCGGCAATACACACTTTTGAAAACTAACAACTTTAGTGAGTAGAAAATTACATTAAACTCATCGAACATTCCCTTACCACCATACTGTTTTTAATCCATTTTCGCTCTGGGATAGGGTTCCCTGCCAGCAGCACACAGGACAATGAAAGCTGCTGACCTTCAATTACATTAGCCGTCGCTGGGCCCATTCCAATTAGAGGTGCAACTGTATCAAAGAAAAAGAAAAGGAAAAGAGAGAAAACCTTAATAGAATAATTGTTCCTGTACCCAAAAAACTGCAAAGCAAATGCTCTCAGCTACCTAAAAAAAAAGAGGGGGCAGAGATTACATCTGGGGTCTAAAAGATTCTAGTCTATAGCACTTTTCTCAAAATTAGATATTTTATGAGGATCACTCTAGACTATAAACAAATTGAGGTTCTTATTCTGTTGAACGTTGAATTTCAGGTAATGCACATTACAATTACTTCTATTTTTATTTTAAATACTACTACTAACTGAAACAAGTGCTCAACTACATGTGTCTTTAACAACTCTCCCAAGAAAAGCAACTGCTTAGCATTAAATTATTCCATTTTATGAATCAGACTTCTAAATATTTTCATATAGTATTTTTATACAGTATCTTTAAAAAAGATGTTTGTATCTTAGGAATATGTTATACTATCATTTACGGGTATGTTAACACTTGCCACTTTTTTTAAAAAAAAGTGCTTTCACATTAGGCAGGGGAGAAATACAATTAACTAAATATGACACTATGTTTTGTTTTCCAATGGCTTTTCTACTAAAAAGCAAAATTAGACATGAGTTTAATGTAAACATAGATTCTGTATGAACAGCATTTTTCACACACATTGTTCTTCAACCCATGTTATGAAGAAGGCCAATGAAGATAGCTCTGTTTCTGGTTTGGATGCAGTGCTAAAGATGGATGAATACAGAGTAAGTGAATCATGACAAATTCCACATTATCAGTTAATTACCCAGTCCGGTTACTGTAAGCGTTGCCTGTCGTGAGACAATCTTCCCAAACTGGTTTTCGGCTTCACAGATATAGATCCCTTCATCATGAACCCATAAATCTGAAAGCAGACAATAACTGGGAGAATATGGACTTGGTTTATACAAAAAAACCCAAAACTTCTCATATAAACTTATGATCAGTGCAAAAATATAATAGTATTTAATATCAATCCTATTTAATAACAAAGATTCCCAAGTGATTCAAACTTTAAATCATAGAATTTTGGTAATTTGTTATGAAATCAGACACAATCTACCAGAGGAGTATAAGTTCTATTCAAGTCAATGAGATATCCATGACACATTCTGCCGGAGACAAGAGACACCTGGTGATTTGGTCCAGCATATGATTTTATTTCTCAAGTAATATATATACACAATACAATCCAAATATGTTATATTAATGATACTATTATATTACATATTATATAATTATATATTATTATATATATATTATATTATATAATTATTTATATTATATTATATTGTATTGTAATGTATTGTATTGTATTCTATTATATTACATTACTATATGAGAGAAATGGTGGGCAAAGTTTGGCCCACAGGCTGCATGTTGCCCCTGACTCCCATTTTTGTAGCCCCTGAAGCTGAAACTGCTACACATCCACCCAAATCCTTTAAAATTAGTTTCTTCCATGAACATTTTCAGGGTTTTTTTCTTCCCAAACTGGGCAAATCAGCTTAAAAGTAGCTGCAGATGTGATGGTTTACTTCCCCACCACCAAAAAACCATTTGAGAATCCACTGGAAGGCTGCTTAGAAATGCAATGTCACTTCGAGTGTACCAAAAAGCTATGGTGTGGCCTGCTGTTGAGAACAGTCCTGCCACCTCCACCACTGTCCACCCATGTATGAGAGAGAGAAATTAGGAGAGATGTGCACATGTATGCACATACATATACGCAACAAATCCAAGAGATACAGAGGTACTGACATTTACATGTTTCTGCACGGGAATTTTGTTTCTCTTGCCTTTTCAGGTAGGACAAAACTCACCCCCCTTCCTTGATACTGCTAGCAACAGTGATAGGGATAAGGCATGCTTTGTACATTCTGACTAACATTGTGACTTCCAGCTCAAGACTCAAAAAAGATTCCCATAAATATCTAAGAGGAAAGTAAACTGCAAAAGAGTCACCATTCTGGTGGCTCCTTTGTTAGTATGGTAAAAATTGGTTCCTGTGTTCAGGATCTGAAGCCAGAACAGCATCGCTATAAGTCACTCTTTTTTGAAGTTTAAATCATAACATAATCAGGACATCCATTTTCTGATAATATTCTGCCATATCACTCCTGAATTCTTAGGGAGTAGGCATATATATCCCATAGTTATACCCATTTGATATTATTTTAACCTATGTGGCTCCATCTTATGGAAACCTGTGATTGTAGTCTTGCTCAGGTGCTCAACATTGTGTATTAGAGAGTTTTAGAGCTCTGGTTCAGGGAAGTACACTGGTGTTCTCTGGCAGAAAATTCTAAGTACCCCCCCCCCATTGAACCACAAATTCTGCAGGACAGAGCAGTGTGAGTAAAAGTGATATATAAATGCTTCAGATGTAGAATTCATTTTCTTAGTATATTTGCATTTATTTCTCTCTTCTATACATTCTACAGATGTACTGAAACCATTCCTGTTATATGACTTTATGACTGTCCTTTGTCCTTAAACTGTAGTGTGAAAACATGCTGTAAATCCAGTAATGTGTAATTATGTATTATATTTTCCCCATGCGTTTAGTATATACCAAAAAAAAAAAAAATTCTACATACTGTTAATGGAAAGGGCGCCTGTTCGGAGTTGACTGATGAAACTAACTGAAAAAGGTCTCGCAAAAAGCGGGGTGCCATCCAGTCGTTGCCATTTCACCTTTGGTTCTGGGTATCCCTGAACATAACAAGCCAATGTCACATTTGAACCAATATCTGCAGATTCATCACTAGGTTCCTGTGTGAAAACTGGAGGAGCTGCGAGAGGAGTACACAGAAAGAGAAATATCAAGAGGGTCAGTAATAGAAATATGGCTTCTATACTTCTTTTGCAGCGTCAGTTGAGTGACCAAAGATCATGCACAATATGCAACTCCTGGATTGGTGAATCAGTGTGATGCAATGAATAGAATGTAGATGGACATGCAAGTAAAACCTGGATGAAAAGCTATTAAAATAAACCATTTAAACTGTTGAATGATCTTCAGTACGCAAGGCACTCGCTGGTAAACCCCCAAAGCTTTCTGTAAAACAGAAACTGTCAAATAAAGTGTCTAAAAGGCCTTTTTTACATTTAACACACTTTAAATTCACACTAAAAGGACTAGATAAATGATACTTTTTAAAAATTTCTTTTCCCTCCAAATTTCTCTAACTCTGCTTCTTTCTCATACTCACTTCCTAACTTCAGTTCCAAGAATACTAGGAAATGGTACTTGAAAACGCAAGATGTCTTTCAGCCATGACTGTACATATCAAGTTCCTTCCTTTGAGATTAAAACCTTGTTGGAAATATGCACATATGCAATCATAATGGTTGCACATGGAATTTTGTGCTACCTCTGTACAGAGGTAGTTAGTCTTCATCCTGTCTGCTCTATGAATTTTTTACCTTTAGACTAGATCTCTCAAATTCACTTCCACCCACATCCCTCTTTTCCTTTCTCTTTTTCTTAATCATGGCCCCAGTGGTAGCAGACCCCATCTCCCCTCTATTCCAATTATGAAGCTGACTCTTTCACTGATGATTCCAAAAAACGATTTCAAACTGTACAGTGTTTTGAATATACACACCCTTTTCTGGTTTCACCTTTCCTTCTGTAGCTCATTGCACCTCCACAGCCTTGGAGGTCAGAGGAGTCTCTGGAGCATAATTCAAGAAAACAGAAGGAAACAAAGGAACCCCTCCCACCTTACTGTGGGTAACCAGTTTTGGTATACACACAAATAATTTGGATTTCTGACAATGTAACAGTAACTCTCAAAATTCCTGCATAATTTTTATACATGTTTTTACACATAGAACTTTTTTCCTAAAGTCATTATACTTACAACCAACGTCCAGAGTAATTTTGCCAGATGCACTTCCTGCAGTATTGGTTGCAACACACATATAGTCGCCTGCATCCAGGTCTTGTGTTTCCTGGATCTTCAGGAGACCTCGATGGATGTCAATAACAAGAAATTCTGATGGCCTCAGCTCTAAGTCACCTACATCCAGACAAAAGGTAATAACAGTGAATAACTATTTTTTTAAAAAAATCTATCATAAAGAAACAGATTTTTAATTTCTTTCTCAGCACAATGGTAATGGTTATTGTATACTTCCAGAACAATATGATGACTATCTATTTACTGAGAACAAGGCAAGCTGTGGTATGTTGGATGCTATGCCAAGATTTATTTCCTGCAACACCACCCCTGCAATACGTAGCACATGCTTGAGCTCAGTAATTACATTTGAACTTGAACCAATCCACACAGACAATAAATGTATTTTCATCAGATTGCTTGGTAAATAAACTTAATTTCTGTTCATTAGTAATGTTATTCATAGTAAGATGATCTATCTGAATTAGCTAGTTTGTGGCATTCATTTCACAGACACTGCAATTTTACTTCATGGATGAAATAATTATGTTCACTAAGGTCTGTAGTCGAATAACAAAACAAGAAATAAGAAAACCACACTGCTGATAGAATTGTAGCAAACATTACTGTTCTAAGAGATGAAATGAAGCTAAAGATGCAAAGATACTTGAGTAAGCTACCTTTAAACCATTTAATGTGTGGAGATGGGACTCCAGTGCTTTTGCATTCCATCACAGTGGTGTCTCCAAGAGCAATCAGAAGTTCGCTTTGGACTACTGTCAATTTAGGGACCTCTACAAAGTGTCAGGAGAAAAGACGTTAAAATATAACATTCTAAGTCATCGGGCAAGTTCTCTGCCAAACTGAACAAAGTATATCTTAACATTTAGAATTGTTCTTCCAAAATTATTTCTTATAATGTCTAAGCGATTCTGTTAAATTGGGAGAAGGGTCACGGTTTGCTATAAAAGCTGTGAAGCTACATCATTTGATTTGTTTATTTATTGTTCTATCCCATCCATCCATAAAATGAATGCTCTTCATTGAATAAGGTCCAAGGTTCGATCCTTGACATTTCAGTTAAAAATTTCAGGCAGCAGGACCATAAAAAAAGACCTCTCTCCTTGGAGAGACATTACCAGTCAGACAACAATACTAAGATAGAGAGGTCAATAATCTAAATCAGTACACGGATGTTTTTTTCTTTTATCTCCTGGTGGTTGTTGATGTTGATATTTTCTGTTAAATAACTTGCAGCATGTATCTATACTTACTACTCTATCTATATCTTTGTTATTATACAATAAAATATTTTTCAAAAAACAACCGAACAGTGATCTTTAATATTCCTACAGTCAATTCTAATTTTCTTATCATGATTATCAACCATTAAAGGGGGAAATTTGCAATGTTCTGGTCTAAACCCAATTGTTCATCCCAAATAGAGTTGACCTGCTAGACCAACTGGCAAGTCAACACTTATGCAAACTTCATTATTTAGTGGCTGTGCTCCAGCTGCGACTAGCAACTGAACTTACACATCTGTCTCTTATTTCTTCTATCAGTGAATTCTGTTTATTGTGATACTTGCCAAGGTATGTGAGGATAGCTGTCTCCTTCACTGTTCCAGCAGCATTGCTAGCTAAACAGCCATAGAGTCCTGCATCTTTCGTGACTGCATTTTTTATAACTAAGGAGCCTTCAGGAGTTAATCTGTATCTGTGAGAGAAGAAAGCAGAGGGAGAGAACCTGGAAGTTACTGTGAGAATCTTATTGCTGTTCTTGAAAACTTCAAATGTTAGAGTTGTGACCCTTTCACATTATACAGCTATAGCACTATGATTCTACTTTAACTGTCATGCCTTCATCCAGTGAAAGTTGGGGAGGCAGCATTCTCAGACAAAAAGAAATCTAAATATCCCTTCCTAAACTGTGAATCCCAAGATTTCATAGGATGCAGCTGACTCAGTTTTAGGGGAATCATGGCACTATAACTATGTAGGATGAAAGGGCCCTTGAAATGGATCAGGAATAAAATGTTGTTGTTGTTCTTGTTGTGCTGTCAGGTCATTTCCAATCTGGTGACTTTAAGACAAACCTACCACAGAGTATTCTTGGCAAGATTTACTCAGAGGAGCTTAGAATGTGGGTGGCCAATTTCATAGAATCTGAGAGCCATTGTAGCTATTGGCCACGCTGGCTGGGGATTCCAGGAATTACAGACCCAAAAAAGTGGGTTCTCCAAGTTCTAACCGTATTCCCTTGTAGGCTACTGCACTGGCAAATATACTGGGAAAAAAAATAAAAGCGAAAACTTTGGAGCCCATCTGTATTCATTCCCTTGCTTCCGGACAATTCCTACTCTTTCTCCAATGCAAGTAACAATGTGACAGTGGACACTTGTGCGTGAGGTGGGAAAGCTTGTCTGTGTAAACATGCAGGTAGCACCTGCCATGACTGAAGAGAACGCAAGTCAGCAGTGTTTAGTTACTCAGTATTGCCATTGTTCCTTGTGAGGCACATAGTGTTTGAAACTATGTAATGATGGTCTTGGTTTGCTCAGTCTCACAACAAACTTGGACAGCCAAATATATTTTCAGTCAAGGACAACTCAAGCATTTTTCCGCTCATGGGAGACATGTATGGTCTGAAGAAGTTTGAATATACCTGTGAGAGCCCATGAGAAACATATCATTGTGCGTCCACACTATTGTTGGTTTTGGATATCCAGTGGCAGAACAGCTGATGGACACCTCAGATCCTTCAGTAAATGACTGGTTTCTGGGTGAGACAGTAGCTTTGGGAGGTTCTGTTAAATAAAATTGCACGCCAAGTTATTATGGTTTTCCAAACTATAATCTTACTGAACAGCATTTCTTTTTTCTATTTGCACGGAGTTGTTATGTGCCTCCCATCCTCTTACAAATTGAAGTGGTACAAATCAGGGAAAATTAATAGCTTTGAATCAGACCAATCCCACTATCACTTATCTTTATTAGCAGAATCTTGCCAGTGTCACACCTATTAGCTGAGATCATTAGGGACTGATCTGCACATGTAAAAGATGTGCTTTTGCACTGTGCCATGCCATAATCCTTTGACACAGGACTAGCACCCATAAGGTTTTCATATTTTTAAAGCTCTCACACACAAACACCATACAATAGGAATATTGTAATGTGTATTTTGAACCGTTCTTTCCATCTTGAGATTCACTTGAGATTCCACACAGCAATTAGTTGGTACATATGCCAAAACAAACAAGTCACAGGAAGAATTGTCTTTGCTAATACTCAAATGACTTGTCCGTTGAGAGTTTACACAATGTGGCTGGAAGGATCAATTTCCCACCATTCATCACCACATTTCAAGAAAATACAGCTTTTCTTACTAATAGAGACATTGGCAAGATGAGATTACAAAACCATTGGCGTGTAAGTGCACAAGCTTGCTTCCAGCGTTTTTATAGACTAGTTGGTCCAATAAAGTATACATCTTCCCTCATTCTGTTTCTCTCATTCAGTGAGGCCAACTTAGCTAATAACAATTCTGTCTCCTATGAACCATGCCACCATTATATTCATTTCACAGAAGGGGGATAGAGGCTGAAAAATAAAACTCACCATATCTATTCAACGTGGGAGAATATATTTGACCTGTGGGCCATACACATACCCCAGAATGCATTTTTGAGCCATTGAAGCTCCTTCCTGCCAGTCCTCCAGTCTCCTAAAAAGTTTTCTTGTTGCTGTTGTTGTGGTTGTTGTTGTTGTTACTATTACGGTATGATTTTAAGGCATTTTTTGCTTGAAAGCCAGACAGAGATCTTCCCAAAACATCTCCAACCATCTCTAGATCTCCCACTATTCCCAAACACCTCCATTTTTGTCTCAGTCCCTCGCAAAATAGTGATCAAAAGTCATGAAAATGAAGGTATTTTCGTGCCCTGAGGATGTGTGCTGTTTGCACACCGTTGGGGAAAATAGTCCACAACCCCTACATACCTCCCACTCCAGATCTAAGGAATCCATATAAGGTTGATCCATGTTCTAACACTGTAATGGAATTGCAATTAATGTAAATAAGGATGGGAAAGAATTCCATTCGATTCAGCAGTCTCAATTAAACTGCTCACACCTCCTAAGACTTGTTGTGAGAACAATTGCAACTTGCCTCAAGAAGGTGCCCATTTGCAAGTCCTATAGGTATTTCAGAGAAATAAGCGTTCGCAAAAAAGTACACACACTTTTGAAATCTGTGTACAAGTGTTTAAAGAAAATGCAAAAACATGCTTTAGTTAATGGGGAGGAATGCATAAATAAATATGAATATTAGGCAAAATATATTTAAAATTTAAAATTTGTAGAAATTTCAGGGCAAAAAGTACAAACATTCCACAACTTCGTACAAAAGAAGGAAAGAAAATGCAGGATATGTAGAAGCATGATGAAAGCAAGTCTGGAACATTTTTATATCCTTTGATACCAATAAGGATTTAAGTCACAGAAGAGAATGTTCAAAGTCTTGTATCTTAAACTTCTCCTTGTCTTTGTCACGTATTCTGTTTGCTTTAACAAAAGGTGCTAGAATAGGAGGGGAGAAGGTATGACTTTCCCAAATGGTAAATTTTTGGCGGAAACTGAAACAAGAAATGATGTTACATTACTTCCAGCTTGGCAAAGAAGGATTCATGAGCTCTGTTTGGGGGAGATGGAGTCAAAATAACACTCCCCACAGCACAGTTGCCCAACTGTGTGCTAGAAAGAGTTAGAGCATCGCACTACATGGCAATTGGTACCTGTGGCTAAACAGGTGTTATACTTGTCTATCCCACAGCAAAACACAAAAGGCAAACAAGGTGAATCTTGCTAATCTCTGGCTCCCCTGCTGATGTTCCCACATGCTTAGGAGAGAATAGCTGCAAAAGACCCCAGTTTAACACCAGTACAGCCATGGCAAAACATGAACAATCTGTAAAGCACAAAATAGCTTTAACATTTTGTGAGAGAAAAGACAGAACTGACAGACTAAACAGTTCTAATAAGAAACTCAGAATCAAACCCAAATAGTTTTTAAAAAATGTTTATGACAGAAGTGTACCAAAGTGATCTGCCATATGGCCAGCTGCCTGGCTATTTTTATTCCATTTTATATATTGCCAAAACAGACTGGGGGGATGTTTTAAATCCTTTGTGGGTTTGAGGAAGATCGACTCTTCTATTGACATTAGGAAACAGATTGGCTCCAATGGGAGCACACACTGTGCCTGAACAGCACCTCTTCTGACAATGTAGTGTTTATTTTATTACACCGTGGAAGAGGTACTCAAAAATGACTGCCTTTGGTTGAGAGACAGATTTTGCACATTAGAGTGGTTCGCCCTGAGGAAAGTTAACAAAACATGTGCAAGATCCATTGCAATGACATATGGCAGCAATTACTAGCTTTGTTTTCTGTCCCAGCGGTAGCATATGACACAATAAGGACAAAGAAACCAATGAGAATGTTTTTCTCCCATGGCAAGTTTGCTTTCTAATGGCAGAAAAAAAACACAGCACATTCCATGGCACAAGATTGCTCCCCTCTCCAAACTTTTTATGTGCTTTGGGGAGATATTTCTTTTCTTCAAATATTTTCAATTTGGGGCTGTTTGTCCTGCCACCACTCTAGAACATTCTGCTCTTGATATGAGAAACAATCGCATATGAGTATGGAAGAAGAAATGGAGGAACCAAAGACATAACTGCCCTCTCTCTTTATTCTTGAAGCAAACAGACCATGGAACAATACTCTTGACTTTTCAGTATGCACAAAACAAAAAGGCAAACAAGAAATGTGGTAAAAAGTACTCATGGAGTAGAGGTGATTTCTCCTCTCCTGCTTCACAAGTTTAAAACTGAATTTTCACCTCTATAAATCAATCAGTTGTTACACATGGCAGTCCCTCAAGCCTCACACAGAAGGTGTCCCCAAAGTTAACCACCTGAATAGTTTCTGGTTTCAGCGATATACACAATCCACAATATCTTATAATATCATTTAGAGGCATATAAGGAAAGTGTCAACACCTCCTAATATTTAATGTGTTCAGGGTCAGGGCCAGACCTAACATTAAGCAGATTGAAGCAACCACCTTAAGCAGTAGATGCTTGCAGACAGCAGGGTCAGCATCTCCCAACCGTTCTGACTGAGTTCCCCCAGTTTCCCCTTTTTAAGAGCATGTTGTATTTGTGCATTTGCAAATACACAGGTAGGGCCAGGAGGGAATAAGCCTGCTCACAGCCAACCCTGTTTGTTGCCAGTTCTAGAAGAGCCTAAAAGTAGTTCTGGCAGTTAGAACCTCTTAGCAACCTACTTTTAGCCATCCTAAAATCAAATTGCTCTCTTGCTCTGGACAAGTTCAAAAACACACAAACTGTTCCTGTCAGATGGAACCTTTGGGTAAGCATGGCTTCAGATACTTGTGTTGAGAGCAAACCAGTTGTGCATGTATAGAGAACACTGAGTAAAGATTTCCTCCTGACAGGCTGAAGAAACCACAAGGAGCTTCAAGCGCTCATTTGCTCCCTACATTGCACCCATGGAAAAGGCACAGAATTGACAGAACAATAGTGTCTCGTGACCTAGACTGCACATATCTAGGCTCTCCTGAGAGAAGCCTCTCTCAGATATCTTCCAGAGCAAAAGTGGGAACTACCCAAAAAAAAAGAGAGAGAGAGCCTATGTGTAATCTAGGATGTTAATTTTAGCTCTTTGTGTCCAGCACCACCCCAAAGTGAAGGGTGAAAAAAAGATGATGTTCTTACTATTTTTTAGAGGTTTCAACTTTTTCTAAAGAAACAGCCCTGCCAAAGCCAATTCTAGCATAAATCTAGCCCCTTATCCTCATACTGTAAGACTGTGATGAACAGTTGCTTATCACAGTACTGCAATGTAATTTACTATCACATGTGATTTAATATCACATTACTTTCTAGAGCAAGAGCTGAAGCCAAAGCTGGTTAGTTTTCCAGCTGAAACTCTCTCTTCTACCCACTAATGTCAAAGTTCCTTGGGTTGTTGCCCATTCAGATCCTATCTCTAGTAGTCAACTGCAAGGGAGGCTTGGCTTCTCTTGACTTGTATTTTTATTTTTATTTTTTTGGTTAAAAATTTTTTGTATGACTTCCATAACTATAACAGAAGAATATGAACTCTTAACCTTTGTTGTTGCCTTTTATAAGTTGTATTGTTTTTGGTTTTTAGTTGTTTTGCTTTTGGGGGGGTGGAATTTATCTCCTGTTCAATAACAATTAGGGTAAATTCTAGATTTCATCATTGGATTTGTTCAGTGAAAGGTCTCGTTTCTGCTGAAACCAATATTCAGGCTTCATTTCATTTGATCTCATTACACACCTTTGATAGAACCATCCACTGGGAAGAAGAAGCAACTGATTGGTGTTTCCCACCCATAATTCCCTCTCACATAATTCTACTTGGGAAGGAGACAAAGATTACTAGGAAGTTCTATAGGGCAAACTGAATATGCCATTGGAAGATCTATAAATAAAGTTTCTGAACAGTACCCCAACTGTTGATAGGAATACAGGTAGAGTTCAAATCAGGACCACAGCATTATAGAAGCTACTTTTTCCAACCATACCCGTTTTGCATTATTTTCCTAATTAAAATCACTACCACTCTTGCTGAAGCTGTTTTGTCACACAAACAGTAATAGGTGATAGCATTCATGTCAGTGGAACAATGAAGTCACTGTGCATTTTAGCCTGAACTTTAAATGAACTATCCAAGGTATCAAACCTATTTTATGGATAGGGATCAGCACCTTGGATAGCTCCTTTCACTAAAACCCAGCATGGATTCTGAACCACCTCTGTATAGGGGCAGATCATTACACAGATCCATATGATGAAACTTTAAAGTCCTGAGATGATGAGGGGAATGGGATTTTAGTCAGAAAGGGGTAAGGTGGGGAAGAGATTTGGGTAGAAATCTCACTTGTGCACTGTTATAATATGAATCACTTCTGAGCAGGTGCTGATACTATTAATAATCTTTTTTTAAGAAGGAGAAGCTCTTAATTGATATCCGCACACTATTTGCACCCTTATTTAAATGGCTAGTGGCTGGTAGCTGTTAGATTAACACTTGCTGTTCAAAATCAGTTTGAAACATCAAAATACCCTGGTATATAGTATTGAGAGGGAAATATGCACTATTATGCCACTTCACATAATGCAGGCATGCGTTGTGTTGGGGTCCATGCCGGGGACAAAGCAGAAATAACAAGGAGATGGATTGCCTTTGTGAATGTCTTTCAGCAGTCTCTGGAATATAAAAAACAGTTCAAATCAAAACTATTACGTTTTGATCTTCAGTGTTTTTCCATGTGTGAAGCTCCCATTCTCTGCTAGGACACAGACATAAGAAGGGCTCAGTTTAAGCCAAGTATCCTATGTCCATGTCCTAGCAGAGAAGGGGAAACTCACATTCATAACATAATGAGTCACCCTGAAATTTATTTTAAAAAAAATATTTGCAGAGGAATTTTGGCACAGAGTCATAATCGCTATAGTCTCATAATGAGGACATGCGAGTATTTTAAAAGTCTTTAATTTACCACCGTTTCTGACTCCCTGATAACTTTTGATATTAAGATGTGTGAATTCAAGTACCAGGACTGCATGCATAGAAAAATGCTGAAGATCAAAAAATAATAATTTTGATTCTAATTGTGTGTATGTGTGTGTGTTTACATTTTGGAGACTGCTGAAAGAGATTCGAAAGGGTAATCCATTCCTTTCTTATTTCTGCTTTGTCCCTGGAATAGATCCCATTCCCAGAACACATGTATTTACACAGTTTTGCCATAAGAAAATGCTATCTGGTTTGAATTAGCTATGATCATCTTTCATCAATATGTACTAGATTGTCTAGATTATCTATAATTTAACATTATATATCCTGTTGCAAAAGGTAATGTTTCTTTGACAGCTGATAAAATAGCTTTAGAAAGATTTTAGGGACAATGCAGCTGATGAGGTTTGCTAAAGTTCAAAGGAATTTTAAATATCTGTCTGCATGTTTCAATTCTCTTCATGGCAATCTGGGGTATGTATCGCATGGGGAAGGCCCAATATCTTCTTTATGGCCTTCACCAATGCATTCCAGGCAATGGTAACTGGTCGAAAGAAAAAGTAAAGCCAAACTGGAGGTCAATTCCAGATTTGCTTCCCTTTTATTTTCAGCCAAAGTCCAATCATTTTTTCCTGTTGGGGGTGTTGTGGGGGGCGGGATTAAGTAAAACTACCATACTTAAGTAAAACTACCATATTTTTAGAAAAGAAATTGGAGGTACTAGGAATCTGAAAAAAAGGGGTTCTGAGGCTACATACAGTCTGAGGGACACACTTTCTTCATCCTTTAAGAAAATGATGCTTAACCACACTAGGCACTTGACAGAAAGAATGGAGCCTATCATATTGAAAAGAAAGCCCGGAACAACTTTTTTTAAAAAGTTCATAATTCATCACTGCCAAACTTTAACATTCTTAGAACTTTTTGGCACAGCCCTACGTATGGGGTGAGATGGATGAATTGCACTGTAACATCACAACTAAAAATGTAGGAATGGAAATATGGCAGTACATATTACAGTTTAGAATTTGTCTCAACAGAGTGATAAGAACATTGGCAATGTAAGAGAGATTGGTATATGGATATTTCTGCCAATTTTGAATTAGAAAAGATAATAAATCCTTATTTACAAACGCAAAGTTTGTTTAGGAATGCAAAGCTTGCATTTCAGCAATTTTGACAGGTGTTGTCAAATTTTTCCTCTAGATCTTCTTGAAGTCTAGATTGTGCTTCCTCCGATTTCTAAATTTATAGTATATCTTTAGGTATTTCTCATCAACCTCAGCCAACATAATTAATGGTTGCTTTCTGGGGATAATAGGAACTATAGTCCAGAACATCTGAAAAGCAACAGGTTCAAGAAGGATCCATTAGACATAAGCATGTAGAATGTATACAAAAATGTAGGTGATCTAGAACTAAAAGTATGTGTCCCTTAAAATACAGGACCAAAAAACATCTCTCTTTCCACTGTTGCAGTAACAGTCATGACAAACTTTTCTGGCAATGCACAGATTCTGTTTAGATTTCTTCCCCATTGCTTCCTTTCACTGCAATTAGCTGATAGACTAATCCCAGGAAACAGGGATTAATATTTGATTGCACATTTCCCCTGGTCCAAAGGGGGTCTCGGTGCGATCTCCAACTCTCTCTCCATAATTTTCTGTTCAACAAGATAGACTTCAAAAAGTCATCTAATGGGTGCCACTGAAACCTGCTGTGAACAATAATTAACATCCACAGGTCATCCAGTCATCTTTGTGCACCTACTAATTTAGGTGTGGGTTTCATTTCAAGGAGACTGGCTTTTAAGCAGGGGAAGAAATCATTGCTTTGAAAGTATTTTCTGTTCAAAAGAAAAAAGAATGGTAGCAGTAAAACAAAGAGGAGGAAAGGATTTTGAACAAAGAGTTTTAAAATATGTAATTTGGCAAAAGATTCCTTTCTTCTGCCACTACTCTCAGCGAAAAAAGGTTTTGCTATCAAGTCTGTCTCTTTCTCACAGCCAAATACTATCCTTTTTAAAGCTCTTCCAACAATCTAATGAGAAAAAAAAAGCAGCTGCATTCTATTTTGAATGCAGGGTCTTTTATTTGGTAAAAATAAATTGGATAAAAGCAGATAATTTCCACCATCCTGAGTTCACTGGAGTAAGTGTAGGGCACATATGTGAGAAATGAAAAAGAGTAGTTCTGAACTACAAAGATGCCATAGAAGACATAATGGGTTTAAAAGATCAACTGTGTTCTCAGTAATTACATCAAAGGGTTGGAAGGACAATGGAAAATAATTCATTTTATCAAACACCTCCTCTTTTCTGGCCACTTTATTTCATAATGCTTACTCTCTTCAGGCATTCACTTCTGAATCTGTGAAGGGGCTTGGGAATGTGTAGGAATATTAGTGCACATGCTGGGAGACCCCCAGACTGACATATATCACCTCAGTTAGAAGTGTTCTTCCATCATTGCATAAAGGGCTTTGCACATGTGAACAGGAAGGGCCCTTTCACACTACACAGTTATAGCACTATGACTCTCTTTAATTGCCATGGCTCCACCCAACGAAATTCTGGATGAGAAATCAAAATGCCCTTTCTTTAATTGAAAATCCCAGGATTCCACAAAATGTTCACGGCAATTAAACTGGAAAGATGGTGCTATGACTATGTAGTGTGAAACAGCCTATAGCCTGGCCAATTAGGGGTCCCACATCTGTGCTGAAAATCCTATGCATGATGAAAGTAGGGCTCATCCAATCATCGTTGTTTCCGGACTCTTACAGGTGCACCGAGCATCATCATGACTGTAGAGAAGTATAGCTACCACTTAATTATACAAGACAGTGTGAGTTTTTTTAATACTTAGTAAATCACCCTGAGTGTTTAGGAAAGTTGGAAGGAAGTACATACAGTACATATTAAAAATAAGGCCATTAACCAAATAGCTAAGAGAAAGTTATAAGAACAGTACCAAAAGCCCAAAGTGTCATGAGAGGGGGGAAAGATGTCAAAAGTAGGGGAAAGAAGTGGCTTTTTCTCTTCCCAAATACAGAGCTTCCTTTCCACATTACCTTGCACTGTAAGGAACACAGATGCCACAGAGGAGCCACCTTCATTAGAAGCCACACAATGGTACTCTCCAGCATCTGAGAGTTTTACTGCTTTGACTTCAAGAGAAAGGTTACTCAGCATTCGTATCCTGGAAGGCTCCATGAGTTTCAGGTCCTTGTTGTTTCTATGCCAGGTGAGATTGTAACGCACAGTGCTCACAGTTAAGCATGTCAATATGGCTCGATCACCAGGAGTGACAGTAACATTATTCGGAACCTGAATGCTAGGCGGAGGTTCTGCAGAGGAAACAAAAATGAGCAGATATATTATTCACAAAAGAAACACCCAATAAAAGTGAAAGGGAAGCCTTAATTAATTACTTGCTCATGGACAAAGAGGGTTATTCTCCATGAGTGGTGCAGTTCTTAAGGCCAGATTAACCAGTAAGCTAAGCATGCTACCAAGCTGAGTTCTAGACAGTTGGACATAACTAGACTGGAGCTATCTGAAAGCATCTCTGTTAATCAGCTGGTACGCCATATAAAATAATACCTAATATGCTATGAAGAAAACATATTCACCATTCTGTGTGTGTGTATTTTTTTAATACACACACACACACACACACACACATACGTATATTCTTTTAATCTTCCCTTTTTGAAAGGAAAACATATTGCTTGCCTTTATCACTGCAAAAATGTCTTTGAAAATTTACATGTAGTCAGAAAAACAGCCTTTACTCCTGGGTTTAATGACAGTTAAGATTTTTTGATCTCATCTTTCTCATCATATTCCTCTATCATCATCCTCAGTCCAACTCAGATATATATCTATACATATTCTTTTCTCATCCCAGCCCTTGGGATTTTTTAAGAAATAGTCAAATTTCAAACACAAAACACTATTAGTGTGATTATCCCTCTCCAGATAAGCATTTTATGGATTTGCATACCTTATCTTGATATCATAGTAAGCTTTCTTGGCACAGTTTCAGATTATCTTGGTGTACCCTTTCATAATTTAATAAAAGCACAAAACAACAGCTGGTGCACTTCTAGACAAAACTTTCTGATAGCCAACAATCCATACTGTCATACTTAGGAAGTAGACAAGCTAACTAACTATGTTTCAGATTTAATAATATTGGGCGGGAGGGGGAGGAAAATCAATGTTTCAAGTAGTAGAGCAATTTTGACCTAATTCTAGCAATTTCATACAACTGAGACAAGAATGATTTCTGACCCACTGTATCAGGAGCTAGTAAAGTATAAATGCTTGAGCAACAGCTTCAACAGGTGGGTGTGAACCAGTGATGTAGACTTGAGTCAACTGACTCAGACTCAAGTCAGACTTAAGTAACTTTGGTGACTTGACTCAGACTTGACTCGGCAAAAATTACACACTGACTCGATTTGACTTGAGACCTGCATATTTTCCATGACTGCCTTGCTGCCATTGGTTGAGTAACATAACACATTCATCCAGAAACCTTACAACTTACTGCTCACATAACGATCCATCTCAAATCCAAAGTGTGGACACATTTCTCAGAGGGAACAGCAAATGGGTTAGGCAATGGGCTTGAGGTGGGCTTGAGATCTGCTTAGCAGCCTGTCCCCGCTACATATAGGAGGAGCTTTCTAAAACTTTTTCTAAGAGCAGAAGGCAAGACTCATACCCAGAGTGCAGAATGTGTATCTCAGAGGGGAACAGAAAATGTGCTAGGCAATGGGCTTGAGCACGAAGGATCCTTCCTTCTAAAGCTCTTGAAGCTTTAGTAATGGGGAATAAGAAGGATCCTATTCCCAACTTCTTACTTTGCAAATGGGAAGTAAGAAGGATCCTATTTCCCACTTCTGAAGCTGTAAATGGTAAAATCACAAAAGTAGAGGGCTGACTTTGCTTAAATTGTTAAAACTGACTTTATTCAACTCTATCCAGAAATTCAGGTACACAAGTTAGGGTATAAAGTTGGCTCCTAGACTTGAGACTTGACTTGAAACTTGACTTGAAAGTATCTTGCAAGGACTTGAGACTTGACTTGAGACTTGGAGTAGAAGACTTAAATACATCACTGGTGTGAACAAAGGTCCTGCAATAGTGGCAACTGGATTTGCTTTCACTAACCAGAGGTGATGAACTACATAAATGCAGACAATTATAGATAGATCCCGTAGATTTTACAATTTGTGCTGTCAAGTCAGCTTTGGATTCAACCTATGAAAGAGAGACTTTCAAGGTAACCTGTCATCAAAAACCCCACTCAGGTCCTGCAAATTCAGGGCTGTGGTGTCCTTAAGTCTATCTGCCTGTAACACAGTTTTCCTCTTTTGCTAACACCTCCCACTTTATCAAGCATTATCATCTTTTCTAATGAGTCATGTTGATTCATTATTATGGCCAAAAGATGATAACCTCAGTTTGATAATTACATTTATCTCAGAACTTTCTTTCATAGTATAGTATGCATTGCTGGCCATTTCATGTGACCACGGATTTTGTTAATGTGGTCAATAAAGTAATCAATCTGCACTTTTGCTCTTGCTTTTGTTCTTGCTTGAATTTGTTTTCTTTTGTTATTTTGTAAAGAGATGGGTTTATTCAGTAGTGGAGCTTGGAGTGCGTGGAGGGGGCAGATGGCTGCGTGGCCACAGTGCAAGGGGGTGTGGCCACAGTATGAAGGGGCATGGCCACAGTGTGGGGGCAGGGCTACAGCATGCAGGGGCATGGCTATGAGCTGGGACACCCACCAAAATAATTGCCACCCAGGGCGAACCACTCCCATCATCCCCCCATCTCTACATGGTCGGGTTTATTGCCTGTAGCTGAAGAAGCAAGGTGTCTCTGCTTGTCTTTCTTGAAAAACAAAACAGGGCAACAAACCAGCAACACAGTTGTTTTTTGAGAATGAGAGAAACAGATACAAAAAACAACTCCTGGTTGCTTAGTCATTTGCTACTCCTGACTGCTTATCTGCAAGTCTCATGTCTCACGGTTAACTACTTCTTCTCTACTGCCCCTACACCAGAGTACCCATGCTAAAATAATACCTTTCTCTTACATTTCTGTGCAAATGGTCTTATCTAGAAAGGGGGGGAAAAGTATCTGAAAGTATCAAGATTTTCCAATTCTTTTTGTTTTGATTTTACCTGCATAGTCATAGTTTTGCATCCAAACTCTTTTTCATGAAATATCCTAGGTTTCTCTCCCCTAACTTTGTGTTCTTCCTCCTCCCCCTCCCACCAATCACCTGGTACACCTAGACTCAGGCAATGTTTCAGAAATTGCCTTTCACCAGTTTCCACTGACCACTTTTTAAATTATTATTCAGTAATTATAGTCAAAATGTTCAATGCTCTCACAATGTTACGCTAGTTTAAGCATTAGGATCATTTTCTTTTGTTGCTTTTGTTGCATCTCTCTTGCATCTACTGTCCTGGGAACAACTGCTGTTTTCGTGGCAGCAGCCAACGTACCTAGTTCTGTTATAACACAGACAGACAGCCAAAAAGAGGTACATTTCATTTCATAAAACACTGAGTTAATTTAAACTGACCTGGGGAGTGGGTTTGAAAAGTTCTTATAAATGCCAGGAGTTCTCTGTTAATACTTTGGGACAAGGAAAGTGTCATGTATATCCTTAAACGGCCCAGGAGTTCAATACTTGAGAGAGCACCTCTCCCTAAATGTGGCTACCTGAGGATTAAGGTCTACATTTGGACATGGGAGAGGGCCTTCACAGCTGTGGCATACCAGCTGTGAAACGTCCTCCCCTTGGAGGCCCAAGTGCCACCAACACTCATTTCACTGAGGTGCCATGTTAAAATCTGGCTGTTCATCAAAGCTTTTGGACCTCATTAATTCATCCCCAATACTGAAACTTTTAAATCTTTTAAATCTGTTTTTAATTCATTGTGCTGTTTAATATAATAATATAAATTTTGAAAAAGAATGGGAAGTAATTAGAATATATTATTAAGAGAGGTGAATAATTAATGGAAAATTTATAATATAATATTATTTATACTTTACTAGACTGTACTACTTTACTGTAGTAAAAGGGTAAATGATGAAACTTTAGGCTTAATGGTAGAAGGCTTAAATTAAAAAATGTATTAAAAGAAGATGTTATTGGATATAATCATAAAGGTTAACCCAAGGTTGAAAATGTAAAAATGGAAGATAAAAAGGAACAGGGAAAGGGTTATTATATAAAATTAGTATTTCTTAATTGATGAATATAGTGTCAGATCTTGATTAGATTAAACAAAGTATACAAAATAAACAATTTATAAACAATGTTTATAAATATAAAAGCTAATATTAAAATTACACAAATCATTAATGGAGTGGGTAATTTTAATACAGCTGCAGAAGAAACAAGATGTTTAATGAAGAGAGAGACTTAGAGCCACCACATGCACCAACTTAACTTTGGCTTCAGAATGATAATTTTTAAGTTACCGTTAAGTTACTCCTCAGGTAGGAAAAAGGGAATGCAAATACTTCCTTGCATAGGAAACCGTGTTCATCACAGCTTTTTTGTGGAATAAGAGCATCTCATTCCCACCAGTCCATTAGGACTAGTAAGAAAATGCACAGTTGCTTCTTGTGACCTGATAAAGAAGGACTAAGAACACATTCCACCTATATGGGGTCATTCCTCCTGCACTCCCATCAAAATCACATCTCCAAAGTCTAGACAGGACTTCCCAGCCCTTAACATATGAGAGCAAAACAGATCTTTACAGAAACTCTTCTATTTCACATTTTGTTTTTCCTCATGTTGCCTTCGGAAAGATTTACAGTTCTGAAAGCTAAACTAAGCAACCCTGATGATGACACTAAACTTTTCAGGCCACTGTTGATTTATAAGTCCACATCTATCTTTATACAAAGATGGGGAGTCATTCACTTCAAAATTCTTTCAAGACATTTATAGACATTTTGACCGTATGTTACACTCCTGCTGCTCAGCTGACCTTGCCTCTTTGGTTGGACTATCTGTAATAAACATGTGGGTGTTTTTACAACATTTTAATGTTTGCTTCTTTTGGCCAGGATCCAATAGGATCATTCCATTAACAGAATTGCTGCCATCAGCAGAACCAGGAGGAGCAAGAAGAGAAGGATTTCCGCAACCTCTGTCACCCCCTCCATGTTCCTTCAAAACCTCTCCAGAGAGGAGAGAGCCCCAACAGAAAATATTTTGGGGACATGCACAGGGCTGTACGGAGGGGCAATAAAAAGGAATTTGCACTGCACCATAAAACACTGGATTTAGACCTTTACCTGTCCAGTCATCGCATAGTATCCCATACCATGAAAATATCACATCTATGTTTTCTTTCAGATTCTTCCCATCCATTTAGTGTATACTTTCTTATTTATACACATGATCACTCCATTCATTTGCTGTTATATTCAGGATAAGACAATTGCTTTCATCAGACTGTACTACTGAACACTGAATGAAGAAACTGTTCCCCTGAAAACAATTATGGTGTCTTCACGTAGTCAGACAGGCTCATTGGTTCTCAAACAAGGTAGTCCAGGGAAAGTTATTTGAACTCTACCACGGGAATGGTTAAAGGATCTCATCTTTGCACATTTTGGCATGGGAGGTCCCAATCTGAACCTACTAAACTAAAATGCAAGGATCAAAAGGAAGCTATCCATTTAAGTCAAACTGTCATGGAAAGAAAACAGTAAATGGCACCAACCTGACACATCCAAAAATGTCTGTGCTCGCCCAGTTCCTGCACTGCTGCTGGCTATACATTCATAGTAATCTTCATCAGACAGAGACACTTTGGCAATTTCCCAGTTCACAACAGCAGATTCTCTGAAATTAAATATATATATATATACAGATATGCAGTGAATGATATAGGAGACACTATGACATTAACTCCTTTTAGCTGCTAAATGTCCACCCTTTTATCCATCATTCTCATAGTGATAAGCAAAGGCCAAGGCCATCTGAAATCTAGACTTCAAATCTACATATCAGGAAGCCAGAAAAAGCTGAAAATACTGCACAGAGGGTGGAGACACGGTATTTCTGGTTTTTTGGTGGCTGCTCCCATGCTCTAGAACTCCCTTCTCAAAGATATTAAATTGATGCCCTCCACAAGCTGGCGAAGACCACTGCGTTTTGGCAGGACTTCGAAGACTGGTTGCTTAGGAGAAACTAGCCTTGCATAATGTGATAGATTATCCACTTGTTGTTGTTGTTGCTGCTGCTGCTGCTGCTGCTGTTGTTTACTTTTATATATTTAAGTGGTTGTAATTTTTTGATAGTTTAATTAATTAATTTAATTAATTAACATATGCATACTGTGAATTTTTAGCTATATTTAACTGTTGTAAGCTGCCATGAGTCCCAAACTGGGTAAAACATGAGACATAAATAAATATAATAATTTTTCTTGTGATTGTGGTTGTAGTTGTTGGACAGCAATTATCATTCCTTAAGGGTTGATGAGAACAACAATTCAATAACATCTGAAGAAATACACTTTGACCACCCTGGCACTCCCTACTTATATTCCCTTCTGTGCTGTGCCAAAAACATCTCTAGAAGCCTAACTATTCACAATCTTGATCTGCTCACTTAAGATGGTGCCACATACAGGCTGTGAAGTCCCCAGTAAAAACTGGACACATGGTGGCAACAACTGAAGCTTGGAAAGAGATTTTTATCGGAAAAGCAACTGTCATTACCAGTATGTCTCAGACACTGGCAATAAAGTTCCCATTAAAAACTCTAACTCATAGTGGCCAATAGTCAAAGGCTGCAAAAGTTACTTTTTGGACTACACATCCATTGCCCACACTGATTAGAGGTATCTTGGAGTCTGAAAAAAAGTTTTGAAGCTCTTACATAGAGAGAAATATTGGTCACAAGACCCCCCCAAAAATGAGACATCTGTAATAAACAATAAAAACATCACTGAATCATAATTATTTCAATATCTTCAAGTAATTTCACCTATCTTCATTTGATGCATTGTAGGGGTAAAACATTGCATGATTAATTACTACTGAGTCCATCTAACCACAGACCATGCTATTTTATAAAGTCTGTAAACTTTGCAAAGCAACTCATGCCACACTATAACATGCTGCATCTCCCTTCATCCTAAATTAAGACACACTACTATATTATGGGACTTGTTCAGTTCTTTTAAAACACATATATAACAGGCTCTTCACACAATGGGAGAGAAGCCAAGGTAAATCTCATTACTTAAGATGGAACTCTCAGTCAGTAACTCTTGGCTTGAAGATTATTTTGTGAAGTCATCAACATATTCTGCTCTGATCTATAATCGTGTAACAAGATATGAGGAAAATTAAGAGAAGAAAAAGATATTTGATCATTAAAGTTTGAGACAGAATTACAGAACCAGTGAAGTATTTGGCTACAGTGACTTAATGGAACTTCATTTCTGAGATACACTGGCAGTAGTTTACAGGAAAAGATTATAGAAATCAGCTGGTTAATTAATTAATTGATTTAACAATATATAATTACACCAGAATATGGGCCACACACCTCTAGGTTTCAGAAGTATAATGACAATCAGACAAGCCATTCTTGTGTTTCAAATAATGGCCATTTCCACACTACACTCTTATAGCGCGATTATTCCACTTTCAACAGTTTCGGCCCCTCCCGAAACTGTAAACCCCAGGATTCCATAGGATGTTGAAAGCGGAATAATCGCGCTATAAGAGTGTAATGTAAAAAAGAGTGTAATGTAAAATTAATTTCAATGATTCAGTGAATTCTTATTAGATGTAAGAGAGGCACCGAGAATGCATGGCCCTCCAGAGTTTGTCGGACTGCAAACTCCCATCAGCCCTTGATAGCACAGCCTGTCAAAAAGGATCATGAGAAACACAATCCAGCAACACATGGAGGGCCAAATGTTTCCCATGCATTTAAGATCTTTAAATCTAGGTTACACCCTGATAGAAAATTAGTCCCTCTGAAACGAACACATTTTATTGAACTGGATTTTCTATTTGGATTTATAGAAATATGGACACATTTGTGATTTTTCTAAAAAAGTATTTTCACATTGTTTCACTAAAAATGAGGGAAGGCCTCAAAATATATCCTCAGGCATCTTTTTAACTGAGCTGTTCCCTCAAGTGGTGGAAAACATCTAGCATACAACTGTCTTCCTCTGTGTTCTTTGATTTATTGCTTTTATTCCCAGCCAACTCACAGCTGTGAGGGTGTGGCCATTCTTTTCATCTACATATATTTCCTATACAAAATGCCAAAGCAAAAATGTTGATGCCATGACTTCAACTCCATCACTTTTCATTCTACTTTATCATCTTTTCCCGATGAAAAGGCCTAATGTGATCTATTCTGCACGTTTTGCTTGGCCCAACCAAAGTACCATCACAAGACAGATTTTGGATTAGGATCTCGTTTATTTTGTTTTATGGTCAACACAGCTTTCCCTCCTGGAATTAGCTGCTGAATTAGGAGGATTCTACACTTGAGGAAGACAATTTTGCCTCATTGTACACTGAGACCTGTTCTTCTGAGAGCTTAGTCTTTTCAAAACAAGGCAGTTTGTCTTAAATTGACATGCTTTACCTGTTTCAACACATATATTTGATTCCAGATTTAACAGTACAGAGGTGCTCCTTAGAAACTGAATGTACTTTTCCAACATAGTAAACTGAGTCCCATAGTAGAATGAGGTGTCATACTGGATAAAGAAAACCACAATTCTCAAAGGGGGGTACTTTGTAATTTCAAATGGAGAAGTCAGCTTTCATTGCCTCTGTTTTACTGCCTTTGTTTCTAATCAATCTATGGCCACATGGGAGGGGTGCCCTTAGTTTTCTTCTACAAACACTTCCTATACAACACCTCAAGGCAAAAATGCAGCTACTATGACCATCACTTTCTTACTTTTGCATGCTATTTTTACCATCTTTGCCTGATAAAGAAGTCTGTGAGCATTAAAAGCCAGCATCTTGATTTTTGTACCTTCTGGTTAATCCAATAAAGGTAAAGTTGGATTTAGGTGTTGGTGGGTTTTGGTTGTTTTGTTATTGGTCACTAGAAGGTAAACACTGGCTTAATTTGGTTGTTGCTGGCTTAATCTGGTTGCTGAGGCATGTATCTCTGAAGAAATCCCACTGTAGGAAGGGAAATGGGTTAATAAGAGGAAAAGATATATGTTCATTAATATCTGGTTGGGTCCTCCATCTCAACTTCCTCATGGAAATATCTATTGACAGCCATTGCAACATACAAAACACACAAAGTAGCCTCTATGACTACAAGAACACTAAATTATCACATGAACTTTACTATTATATAATGAAGTCAAACGCGCTCTAGTTGTTGTCCATCTCTCCCCTTCTCTCATTTCCACTGGCTGAAAAGAAAAACTCTACAGCAAAACAGAGAAAATGTTACTTACTTGAAAAACTGTTCCATTCCCAGTTTAATTCCATTTCTGCTAAAATATGTGGTAAAAGGTATGAGGCTGGATATTTGGCAAGGGATGTGACCCGGCTGCAGATAATATCCTGGGGTTTTCTTAGGCATGCTTACTTTTGGAGCATCTAAAATAAACAAACAAATAAACAAATAACCAAGTAGCCATGTGGAGTGTAAGCCAAATTAAAATGCAGAGTAGAACACGCATTTATTTATCAAAATTAAAGTGGGACAAAAATAATGCAAAGATGATATACACTACTAAGTTTTCTCAGAACTTTTAATCAGGTACAAACCATATCCTCTGATTTTTGTACCAACATACCTGGTAAAGAATTTATTTATTTATTTATTTATTTAATTATTTATTTATTTATTTATGGAAAACTCAGTTCATACCACCTTTGTACCATCAGAATAAAAACACTTATAAATCTAACAGAACAGATCAGTAATTTCTCCAAGATATTCAAGTCTGTGATAACAAGAGATACTGAAGACTAACTAACTAAATGCTATTTATTTATTTATTTATTTGCTTGCTTGCTTGCTTACATATTCATTTATTTACTAGATAAATGTTTAAAAATGTAAATAAAGAAAAACAACTTTTTGGGGGAAAAAATTACCAGGAATAATATTTGAGAAAGAAACACTGGAAACTCTCTGGAACAGGTAATCATCTTTGTCATAGCCAGTTATTTTAAGAAAAAAGGCTTCATTTGGTGGAATAAACTCAGTAATGTTCCAGATTCCATAAGGTTTTCGATCAGGGAAGTACTTCACGGGAATAGTCTTTAGAAGGTCTCCAGTGATACTGAGCAATTCTAGACGGTCCACTCTAGCAGGAGGATTTATCCCTGTAGTGTTCAGCAAAATGTAGGTAGGTATCCCTATAAATGCAAATAAAATCCAAATCAAAAGTTACAAAGACGTAAAGCTGGGCCATGGCAGTTAACTTATGCAGCACAAGCACCACTAATGTCCCTCTGAGACCACGGTATACATTTTGATTCTTCTATGAAGAGATTTGATACTGTAGCATCCGTCTCATCATTCCTAACCACTATTAAGTAAGAGGACATAGTTCAGGCATAACTCGGAGACCCCCACAATGGGGATCACACCAATAATTTCCCTCAAGGGGAAACAACAAGATATATTTACATGTGACTCTGTCATTATGATCTTATTTTATGGTTTTATTTTATTTTGGAATGCACCCTTCTCCTCGTGCTATATATTCATTTCTCAGAGCCAGGTGTTGTTGTCATCAGATTATGAGCAGACTTTCTCCTTCCCCTTTTGTCAAACCTATGTCCTGTTCTGTTTGGAGTAAGGCAAGGCAAGACAATGCAAAGATAGGGCACTCCATAGGGCAAAGCAAAGCAGAGGCATTCTGCAAAGAGAGAAGAAAAGAAAAAGGCGAAGAGGGAGGAGGGTAGCCAGCAAAGAGCAGCTGAACCCAACTCTAGTTGTGCCTCTAAGCAGTTAGTAAGCCTGTCTCTGAAAGCATTATTTGGGGCAGAGAGTAGAACATGGGGCAGAGGACAACATGGCCTATTCTGGCCAACTGCTGTAAAAGGGTTTCTTTGCTGATGCAACTGGTTTCCTTCCAATTCCGTCCTTAAACAAAATCTGATAGAACACAGGATGAATCCTCACCTGATATTCTCTCAGTTACCAGTGCAAACTTGACTGGGGCTCAGATCCTGATAATATGGTACCAAATATGTCTCTCACTAATTTGAGCTAGGGAACTGTTGGTACTCCAGGTGCCTGATGTTCCTCATCCCTGACTGAGAGAAACCTAAGACTGTCATAGAGCCACCATTTCTTTTAAAATCATCCTCTACAAGTTTTATTTAATGGTATATCTCACTGAGATAAACAAGAACACTCCAGCATGCTCTCATAAGGAAAACAGTAATCCCACATCCTCCAACTGTTCCAATCCTAATTAATCCTCTGTCATTCCACTTTTTCAAATGCTTTTAAAATATCCCAGTTTCTCTCTCCTTCTCTCATTTTCCTCCTTTTTCTTCTGCTTACTTCAGATGCTACAAACTGAATTCAAAGTACAAAAGTAGTTTGTCCTCAATTAACTCAGCAGGAGAGGAGAGGAGATGAGGGACAGAATATTTCCCTTCCCCTTAGACTTAAGAAAAAGCAAACTGCTGCAACCTCTGTTAGCTTGTCTATTCTTCCTAATTAATAGCTGTTGCCATCTTGACTACACTTTAATGTTGCTAGGCCACTTGTGTACTAATTTTCATCTATGAAATGTGGAGGGCATGTAAGCCATAGTTGTTCAAAGTTCTTGGAATGCACGGGGTTGTGGCCTTTGTAGGAAAGATAAGAAGGCTCTCAGGTACAGTTTAAATATTACCCTCCTGCAAAATGTTACAAACTATTTAAATATTTAAATAAGTATTATTTAAGTAAATGTCCCATAATTCTGAGAAGATGGGTAACAGCTTGTATGGCATATGAAAACAGAAAGGAAAGTGATAGCCTCAAAGAGTTACATTTGAAGGAGAAGAATGTCCAACTCTCAAGGCTGAAAAATATCTCAGATTCATCATCAGGCTACAAAGTTATTGTACCATGGCTCCAATTTAACTGCTGTGGTGGTACCCTATAGAATCCTGGGAGCTGTCATTTTATGAGGCACTAGCACTGTCTGACTAAGAATTCTAAATGTCCCTCCTGAAAATGGAAATTCCAGGATTTCATAGGATGCAAAAGTGGTAATTAAAGTGGAATCATAGTGCTATAATTGTATAATGTAAAAGGATCAATGATATAGCAAGATCACAAATAAAGTTTTGCTCAGGGTTCTTCCAGTTTATTGAAGTTTAAAGCAGCCCCAAATTCTTTGAAACAACTAGGAGCAGATGTTGAAAAAGTAACTTATTTGGGTGACAATTTCCAGGAACTCCCAGCCTGGGAAATTCTGGAAGATGTAATCCAAAAAGGAAAAGCTTTTACAAGCTCTGGCTAGAACTAAGTATTAATTAGCAGAAATTAAGAGTTAGATGCCCTGTGGAGGATTTTTTTTTTAAAAAAAAGCAGAGGGGGTAATTCAATAGATTAAACTAGAGACATCTTTCTTAAAGATAAAGATTATTAGGATATAACCTATAATAGCAACTAACCTTGCACTGGTCTACTGGAAGTCATTTTGAAGTCTAGTGTTGGCTTTCTGGAGAAACCAGCCCTGAAATCAATAGTACTGAGACCGGTGATACGAACAGAATGTCGCCCAGTGCTTGATGTCTGAAAAATATTGCAAATTATATATTTCTAAAAATGTAGCCAAGCTTTTTATAAATGAATTTGTCCAATCTGTTGTCTGCAAGATAGGTATATTAACAATCGTATGATTTCTCTTTATCAGAAACAAACTGTTAGTGTCTTTTTCATTCATTATATTATTATATTTAGATAATTGTGCACAACTAAAATGAATCTAGTTGAAAAATGTGCACAACCATGTTTTAATGAATGAGAAAAATGTATAAAAATTGCCATATTCAGAAAAATGCATAAAACTATATACAGCAAAAAAAAGTGTACAGCAAAATATACATGAAATTCAGTGGGGTAAGAAAAAAGAAAAAATCTGAAAACTCATTGCAGAACTTGTATGGGAGACAAATATTGGTAGGATATGAAAAATGCAGTGGAAATAAATAGATTTTTACATCCATAAAAATTTCAGCAATCAGCAGGTGAGGTTTTGGTAATCCACAAGACATTGAAGGTCCAGTGATATAATGGAGCTTATTTCAGTGTTAACAAGATTAACTGGATTTAGGTGAACATGTTTTAAAAATATTCAGGGGCAGCCTTTTTGCCTATGCAAAATCCAAAATCCACAAAATAGTATGCCTTTTTGTACAAACCAAAAAGCAAAGAATACATCATGCAAACTTTCAAAGCTTCATTGGCTTCCTCAACAGGCAAAAATGTTAAAAACATACATCTTTTGATTCCCAGTGGCCCCATTGTATCTTCAGTCCTGTCAGCACATGAGGTTTAAATTCAGCATTGCATTTTATTTATTTATTATCTCCACTCAGGACTGGTACTAAATGTGAAATCCCATTTTGAAATCATATCTTTATTACAGACAATGGCCAAGGTTTGATCAACGATGACAACCCCAGATTGATTTTTATGATATTCAGAAGTATATGTTGATTCCCAGCTTTTCAGGCATATATTGATAAGTGCAAGGAGCCGCATTTAAGTGACTATCAGTGTTCTACAGCATCTCTCTGAATGTTCAGGACACATTTCCATTGGTTATGTTTCTAAAGTATTAGAGCTGAAAAGCCTACTAATTAGCCCATCAATTGAATGTGCATCAGATTTATGGTCACAGTTCTGGGTCCATCTATCAGGTCCAAATGCATATGTCTACATTTGAGCAAGCATTTCCACAACTGGAATTATTTACAGGTTTCCTCACTTATCTGACAGATTAGGGACCAGAGACTGTCAGAAAATAGAATCGGTCAAAAAGCAGAACCCATGTACTGCACTGCAAAGAGCACAAAGGACATACAGAGGCTCACTTGAGACCAACCGCGCATATACTGCTTGCAAAGTCTCTCAGCTGCTTTGATGCCTTTTTCCTCCCTCTCAGCCTGCTTTGCAAGCAGCACACATGGACAAGCAAGCGAGCTTCTGTAGGCAAGAAGAACTGATGAAAGAGCAGAACCCCTGTCAAATTAATGGAACTTGTCCTTAATTTTGAAGCATTAAAAGAGCAAGTTGCCAGATAACAGGGCATGGAAAGGCAGGAGCTTCCTCTATTCATATTTAATTTACAGGAATTTTAAATAGTTTAGGCATGGCCAAAAAAGTGGTTGCCTTAGAGGAAGATAAACCATTGTCGACTTTACCCACCGCCACAACTGTTGATTCACTAGCCATTCCTGAGATGCCCTATCAGAAAGTTCCTATCATGGATTGGAAAGAATAAAACCAAAACCACTTAAAATACAGTGCAAATAGACAAAACACATCACAATGAAAAGTACATCTGAATCAGAAAGGTTTGTCATGGCTGAAGCATGCTGGCTGACAATTTCAGCCCCACAAACCAGCCCACAGTACCGTGTTCTATACTCGGTTTTGCCAGAGAATCTCAACAAATATGCCAGAGAATCTCAACAGATAATGTGGAGAATCCAAAGAATCTCAACAATTATGCCTATCTTTAATCGCTACTAACACTAGGTCGAGGCCCTCTAGGTAATGCCCATGGTTACCAATTTGTCCACGAGCACATCTCTTGGCATTCTTCATTCTCCCTGCCCCTCTTGATTTTTTGTTGGAAGGAAAAACCTGGAAGGCTGGAGTGATACAAAGTGAGACACAACTCTCCAGTACCATCTTTACCAGAATGCTTCCAAGCTTTTCCCCCAAGTGGAACCACTGTACTAGAATAATAGGAAACAAATTCAGATCCATACCCCAAATCATGAATTTGTGCTGAACAATTTGAAGACATACACTCAAAACAAAATATCAGAACCATAACACAAAATCTGTATGCAAATAAACAAGAGAGAGATAACATACAATAAAGTACATCAAAATTAATTTTGAACCCAGAAATCCCTATCTAGTCCTCACACATTAAGATAAGATAGTTCTGTAATCAAATCTCATGAAGTCAGAGCAGATGCATGAGTCCATAAATACATCTGTTGTTATGTCTAGCAAAAATGGTGTTCAGCAAACATATTAAAAGAAACATTTTTCCACAAAAATTACTATCCCCAAGCACTCTAACAAATGAGTACGCCTTTATTGGAAAGGCCACTATTTATTTCTATTGCTTAGCCTTTCACCTCAATAAAATCATCACACAGACGTTTTCTGGCACAGACCAGCTGTTGTCAAGATCAATGGATTAAGGGAAGTTTTTTCTTTTCTCTTTTTTTAACAGAACGCCAAAAATATTCCTGTTATCAGGTGATAATTGACTGTTAAGTGTTAGTTGGGCAAATGCAGTGACAACAGATCTACTTTATGGTTTTGCACAATATTTATGTAAAAAATTTATAATAGGATTAAACATTTTAAGGAACTTTCCTTTATCTACATAAGCAATTGTACAATTGCACATCCGCACAGTTATATCACAGAGTAACTAAACATGGCTATTTACAACGATTAGGATCCAAAGAACTAGGACGCTATTTAAAACACTATGCAAGTTCAAGCCTTTAGACATACCTGGGAATGGATCTTTAGATCCTACTCAATATTTGCACACTACACACTTGGGGAACAGAATGAGATGTAAATTAGTAGAATCAAGATGCAAAATTTCTTAAGGTAGTAAAACAGTTTTAAAAGCTCTCTTTAAAAAGAAAAAAAACCTGCAAGTAGGAAACTAGCAAATCTAAGAGCAGGCTGCCCTGGAACTTTTTCCCCCTATGATGATAGTTTTCTTTATTCGGAAGCAGAGACACAACCTCTGATGAGCATGATAATCCCCAGGCTTCTTTCCCAACCTCAAAGTTTAACTTGAGTCAGATTCTTTTTCCCTAACCCCTGCCTCTATCCACATTCAAACCAGGACAGAAGCTAGGGCTTTGGCTATGCTGCCGTTGATACAAGTTCAGACTCCAAGCTGTCAGAGTGATGTAGAGAGGGGTCATACTTGCTAGCACTGACAGCACCCTAGGAAATAAAGAAGTAAGGTAGGAACCTGTCACTTGGAAGGAGGACACAGGTCCAAGAGCGATTTTGTAACTACTCAGGGATGCCACAAACTTCCATAATTTGGTGCCACCTGCACCTATATCCTACAGATGACTCACTGAAAAGCAATACATTCCTGGTAGGCACATACACTGTGCACGCACAGGCTGGCATTTCAGAGGAAAATAGTATCTTGATCCTTGGCATCATTAGCGATCATGTGCTGATCAGTTGCATAGCAACAGGGGAGCAGGGAGGGCGATTCGCCCTGGGCGGCAATGTTTTGGGGGCATCCCTGCCCATAGCCCCGCCCCCGTGTGCCCTGGCCCCGCCCACACACACCCTGGCCCCGCCCCATGCAATAAAAGGCCCGCCCCTCACACCATAGCCATGCCCTCCTGCCACCCCCACACACAATCCAAGCTCCGTCACTGGTGCTGATATAATTTAAATGTATCCTACATGGACAGTATAAAGTATATGTGCATACCATTAGGTTCTCTTGATTTTATTAAAGTAGTTCTCATATAAGGTTTGACCTTGAGGGCTGTAATCCCAGGGTTTGTGATCTTCCTCTACCTTTGCCCTCCAAAATGCCTCTCTAGTAGATCAGGAATTCCTCCTGAAAATATGGAATCAGGAACGCAAGACTGGAGGAAGTTCCTCAAATGTGCACAGCTCTTCTACTGCATGGAGCCACTGTTTAGTCCAGAATGACTCCTCCTCATAGCCTCCGATATCACAGCCTACACCATTTTTGAGGGCGCTCTCACCTCTACAATGGTTTTTGGAGGGAGGAAGCAGTTGTAAAGTTTCCTTCCTTGAATTACCTTCCAATACATTATCTATAATCATGTAACCTATAAAGCAGTGGCTCTGACTTTGAAAGTAATATATTTCTTGTAGCAACATTACATGTAATGCATTATTCAGGGAGCAATGAGAACTATGACTTTTTCAAGTAATGTAATGACTAGAAACATTGTTATTTTTCCTATACAATGTGTAACGTTCACTCCTAATTTGTACTTTTTACTACTGGAGGATCAGAAATGCTTTGGAGGTAGTTTGTAGGATTTTGTTTTTCAGATTTTCAGCAATTTTTCTATTGTTTTAGATTAATGGGGATATGAATGAATAGGTAACAGCAAGCACCAAGTAGCATAGTAACTTCATGAGTTACTTAAAGCATTATGATGCACAATGGACGTGACTTACTACAATAAGCAATAGTAACAATTCCTTTTAAAAATAACATTCCAAGTTCTGCAGTTGTTCCTTTGAGACATTATGCCAAAGCACGGTTTAGTAACCAAACCCAAGGGCTGAGCTTGTAGACATACAATAAACAACCTCTGGTTTCATCTTTGAGCTCTGCTTTTATTTTCAGCCTTTCCTTCACTCATTTTCACAAGCTCATTCCTGTCTCCATGGTACAGCAGCACCTGGAGACAGAAGCAGAGGTGTAAATCTTCACTTATCTCATTCTCACAGGGAAGAACAAAAAATATCAGTCTCACTACTTGGCAAGAGTAAAAGGGTTCCTGTGCGGTTTTACTGCTTTTTCACATTTTAGGAAAACAAAACACAAAAATTTTGTGAAAATGTTCTTGTACAAAAAATATTTTGGCACAATATTTTTGAACAAAGTAGTTCTATACTGTGCAAAATATAATGCTTGCATACAAGCTCGAGTTCTTTGTACCCGCGTACACACACACACACACACACACATGAACAAACACACGCAAAACACCCTGTCATATTTTTGCTTAAAAAGTTCCAAAATATAAAAAATCTCATAGTGATTAACAATTTTAACAGCATGGTTTTGCCAACATCCTGCTTAACCTAGATATCTGAAAGACACCAGATACCATCTGATCTTAGTAGCTAAGCAGGGTCAGCCCTGGTTTGTACTTGGATGGGAGACTGCTAACGAATACCGGATGCTGTAAGCTTTATTTCAGAGAAAAGAACAGACAAAAGCACCTTTGAGTATTCTTTGTCTAAGACAACCCTATGAATTTCATGCTTGCCATAAATCAACACCCACTCACACCAAAGCAAACCTAACTTTGTTGATCGAAAGCTTGCTATGATGTCTAAACTGAATCAATGCATGCACTTTCAGTGATTCATTTCCCATGTGACAAATGTTATTTAGTTTATGTCAGGCTAATTTGGGTTTAGCTTCAAGCTCATTGCAACAGAAAACGAGAAATGTGGTTTATTTAAAACTAAATCGCTTCAAATAGCTATCCAAAGTGCTAACAATGCCTAAAGCATTTGTAAGTGTTATTACAAACAAGCAATCCACTGCCTCTCAATGAAACTGAAAATATTTCAATTTATGTAACTAGACTGAAATAATTAAGTTCATAGGGATCTTGGCAAATTAAATTAAAATATTTCCAATATAGTGGATTTCTTGCATTTTTGTTAACTGTGAAACTGAAATCTGGCTGGGCATAGTGTTTAGAACATATGTACATTTTATTTACATATTACTGTAGCTACCAGTGGTTTTAAATTACGAAGAGACTTCAAAGCATATAGCTGATTAAACTAGATGGATTCGGTCCTGCTTGACTGTTATCCTTCACCTTACCAACTAGAATGGACTTGGAGACTGTGTGTGACCAGCAACTACCCACACCATCACAATCACCTTTTGAATAAATACAACATTCAACAGAGAACTCTTTCATTCAGAAATAAGACTGTACACAGTTACCATTGCATCGCTCTCACTGAAATCAGTGGGAAATAGGCACATTTCTATGTGTTGGCCTGTAGCCAATAACAGAAATACTTCCTGTTGATTTCAGTTGAGGGTTTTTTTTTCTCCTCACGTTCTTTCTTTTCTCAAACAACTGTTTCATTTAAACCCAACTGTACAGAAGGTCTCTGCTCTATCTTTCAACAAGAAAAAAGTAAATATTTTTCAATACACTACGCTCATACTTCAGAGACTGCACTTATATCCAATGGCATCTTTTTTTTTCCCTACAGGTCACAAGTTTAATTTCTCTCTCCATGTCTGCAGTTCCTTTCACTGTTTTATATAATAAGAATGAAGCTGATGAGTAATTAGATGGAGTACAATCAGACTAAAATTAGACATGCAGCTGGAAGTAAGTCCCATCAAAATCCATGAGCCTTAATTCAGAGAAAACAGTAGATTTCACTGTATTAGTATGCTCATGTGAAAGCATGATCCCTCAGCAAATAAATAGAACGATTTGAGTAATTTATCCTGAACACCAAATGTGACTCTTAACAGCTACAGATGTAAAAGCTTTAGAGACCAACTTGTACTGTACAAACTCATTCAATCTGCTCCCAGAATTAACAGTTCAAAAGCACAATACAGTCCATCATACCATTTGGTCTCTGAATTCTACAGCATCATCTTAGCCTTAATCAGTTATGGATCACTTAAGCATGTCATTCTTCTTGACTGCAACTTTCCAAGCTGATGTTCCCTCAGCTATTCATGGAAGGTGAAAGCATGGAGGAAGCCTGTCATACAGGGTTTAACATCTATATTATCGTGAGTGGCTTATGCCTTTATGTCCTCCATAAAAACAATCAGTGGCGTAGGAACAGGGGGGCGGAGGGAGCGCTTCACCCTGGGCGGCAATGTTTTGGGGACGTCCCGGCTCACAGCCACACCCTCGCAAGCCCTGGCCACACCCACACGCACAGCAGCCATGCCCCCGCATGCCCTGGTCAGGCCCACACGCACTGTGGCCACACCCGCGCGCACTGCGGCCACACCCCCTCCCGACCTCCTCCACACACTCCAAGCTTTGCCACTGGAAACAACCGGTCTGTCTCAAGTGGAACTGGCCCCAATCTGATTTTCTATGTTGGACAGAATGATAGCGATTCTGGTGTGAAGAAACCCTCTGTAGTTGCATGGTGGGAACTGGCCTCGCTCAGAGTCTCCTGTCAGGAAGTTAAGATGGTCCACCACAGGCCATTAGAGGATCTAGTTGCTGTTCCTGGCAAAACCACCTTCGAGTATTCCTTAACCTAGGAAAGCCCTACGAAATTCATGAGGTTGCCATTAAGTTGACAGGTGACTTGAAAGTGTGTGGGCATGCACATATGCACATATGCATACATACACACACACAGTTCATCTATACTACACTTTCAGTTACTTCAGGAAAGTTCCATTTTGTCTAAACTCCAAAAACATTTTAGATCCCCCAGATTCACACTTTATAACACCATCAAGCTGGCTGTGATTTTTAAAGGAATGTTTCCTTCAGTGAGAGTAATAATGTACATAAAGAGAGAGAAGTCAGAAGACACAGCTCAGCCCAGCAGGAGCTTTTAAATAATTACAGTTTGCAAGAGTTGGCTTGGGAAGCCATGTGTCCTACCAGCTCAAGGCAGCAATGGAATATGGAATAGTTTTGTCATACTCATACCACATTTCTGGAACATCAACACTTGCCACAATGATCAACACCACACTGTTCAGAAGCACATAACAGGCCACACTTCATATGCAAAGTATACACTGATTTGCTTTACATGCCCATCACAGACATTTCTCCTGCTTCACTGAGGCGGTGACAGACCTCACTTGTGTCTTTTAATTTGTTGAAAGAAACAAAACAGAAAAAAAAAGGAGCAAAAAAAGCATGGTATCAAAATTCCTATCCTAGGACTTCACTGGTATAAGTTTAATCTCCTGTTCTTGTTGCCAGACACATGACTGTTGCAACAGCTTTGATTGCCTGTGGTTTAGTATCTTTCCAGGGAAAAAGCAGCCAACGGTGAGGTGTCTACCAGGCTTCTGAGCTACAATACGTTGGCTTTAGCCTTATAAGGACTTAAAACCCTGAAAAAAATCTGAATTTAGTCAATATGCATGCTGGAAAGTTTTGTCAAGGTGATCACAGTCCAAGGGATAACATTTAAACATTCAAAGGAGCAACTTTACCATGACGATTCCAATCTATTGGAGATCCAAAGAAAGACTTCATCTTAAATTATTAAATGGATTATCAATATTAATTTATAAATTTTACAATGTATCTTTTATAAAACACTGAATCATATATATAGAATATTGGCTCTATCATCACTACAGAATTACCTTGATAGTCCACATTCCAGGTTCTGGATCTTTTATGTTGACTACCTTTGCAGAGTTTTCAATATTCAGTAGCTCCTTCAATCCAGATCCTTTCTTTATCAGTTTTCCTACACCACAAAGAAGGAATAAGAATTTTATTTTTCTGATTAACCCAGCAATGCTCAAAATTCTTGCCTGTGCCTCTTGACACACCCTGAAAATCAGGCATGTGATCTGTCATTGTGGGAGTCAATAATGTGAGAGTCCTTAGAATGATGGATGCAAAAATTCAACATATCACAAGCCAGCCCAATACACTTACTTTCACTCTGTTACATCTTTGCAATGTTCTAGCAAAAAGTGAAATGCAACCTAAACCTGATTCTATAAACCATCAAGATTTTATCTTCTTCTCTAGCAATGAGCTAATTTCCTGTGGAAAGAATACCCTCATACCATGCCAGAGTCAGTTCCCAAAACTGCCATGACTATGTGCATATAATGTTACAATACTAGAAGTCTCAGGTAACTCCAACAACAGAAGACATGTTAAATCTAGAAGTAAGAGGTGGTAATGCAATACAGCAAGCATGTAACACCCAAGTAGCATGGGGTGATCCAAAAGAAATTCCGTCTAAACCAGCTTCTCCCAACCCTGTGCCTTCTCAATATGTTGGACGGCACCTCCCTTCCTCCTCAGCCAGCATAACCAAAGTTCACTGGGGATGATAGTAGCTCTATTATTTGGAGGGTCTCATTTTAGAGAATACTGTTCTAAAGAGATCACAGCTATTCCAAATCAGTAACAGACTTAAATCATTACTCCTTTGGACAATGTAGAGTTTTGATTTCATTTTATTGCCTACAAAATTCTGTAGCCCTGAGACTCCAGGCAAACCTCAGCCAGCAAGCTTTCCCCTGCTGCCAAACTAATCAGAGAACACTGCTCCCTGGTTTCCAAACTGCTGCTGAATGAGAATGGTAATCTAATCCCAGCAATTTCACTTCCGAGATTGCAGTTTTCTTGAGGCTAGTAGCACATATGCTTGTGAAGACCCTTGGCCTCCTAGCTGACATGGAAAACAGCTCTGAGAAAAGGTCGTGTGTGCCTGGCCTACAACAACCTCCTGCCCTAGTAACGCCAACTGAATCCAATGTTATTCATTTGGTCTTACGTTGTTCAGGTGGTGATACCACCCAGTATGCCAGGTCCTACCTGTAATCTAGGCTTGCCACCAAGTGTGCTTGCCCACTTGCTTGCTTGACCTAGATTCCAAGCTTTATTTTTATTTTATTTTTTTAAATATCCTTGTAGAAGTCAAGAGGAGGGGTAAAATATGCAGTCACTATTCTGTCCAGTTTGTTTGCATTCCCTTTCAGTACGATTAGCTAAGGAGGAAAGTCTCATACCTGTGACTGACTTTTCCATTGTTTTATAAATGTAAAGTTAACATAGTCTTTCCTACATCCTGGGTAAATGTTAGTATTTTAGAGGAAAATCAAGCTTGGGGAAAATCCCTATCTGAAGTCTGTCTTGCAGCTTTCCCTGCAAAGATTGAACAGAAACCAGTGGGGTCACAGGAAAGAATATGCTCTATTATCTGTTATGCTTACATGATAAACGATATTGCATTTTCTAATCTAATACTAAATGCTACTTGCTGATTTGATTACAGATTTTCACTGCTTAAAACTGTAGATCTGTTACATGTTATATAACATCACTAAATCCAAATGTTTATATCATTTTATATTGTAAAATCCTTTAAATCATTTATTAACAAAATCCATTTTAATAATCTTATATCTACAACCATTTCGTAACCTAGTTCCAACCCAAATTTATTTCATTTTGACTTTAACTTCCCTCTGTCCTTGTAGCCATCCTATCCATGAACTTCTCTCCCCTCTTCTTCTCAGTCTCCTTTCCTTGCCCTTTACTTCATTAGCCCAGCTTGAATTTCTCTCCATACAATTTGCAAACTCCTTCATTTCTATACTAAGTTCAATATTCCCCTTTAGTCTTATATCTCCCCTCCATTCTTCCTTAATCTCACTGTTCTCATTCCTCAGGGCCTCTATGACACTACCCTTTGAATTTAGGAGTTCCATTCCTCTCAAAAGAGGAATCCTCCAACATCATCACCCATTGTAAAAAGTCTTGAGAAAGTTTCTGGTAGGGTTCCATCTTTCATTCAGTCCAGCAGTTTCAGAATTAACAAGTCTTCTCTTGTCTAGCTGAAAGCTGCCAGCAAGTCAGTGTTATTAAGAGCAAATAGATACCCTTTGTACTGTCTCACACTATAATTTCACTTTGCTAAAATCCAATTCAGTCTTACAAATAAGATGAGATTCAGTTTATCTATAAAATATATGCTATTAGAGTCTTAATTATTCTCTTTTAAACATGTCAACCCCAATTTCCGTAATTTATTAATCCTACTCTTGTGGGACTAAACACACTTACTCAACTCTTGATTGCAGAAAAAAAGTGGCTAGAGAGGCTCTGTTGTTCTGTTTTAGTCAGAGGAACTCTTCACTTTTGTAACTCCAAAGGTTTGTTTAAGAGTTTCCTTTTTAAAAGCAGGTTGCCGATATGGGGTAGTCAGATTGTCAGATCCAAATAGCTGTGTTCCACAGCAAGGGCAAGCGATATCACTCCCTTGATCCTTCCTATCATTATGCATTTTCTCAAAAGCAAACACAAGCAATGGGAATGCTTGACTCTGACTGGTGATCCCCCACTCCCCCTTTAATCCAGGGAGTTTCTCCAGCTAGAGATCCCTCTGCCTGGCACTTTCGTCATGAAAGCTCTCCTTGCTGCAGAGGTGCAGCAAGGAGCATCTACCTGCTGGCCTGCCAGAAGTCGAAGTCCTTTTTCATGACTTGATGTGATATTGTATATTTTAATTGTACTGCCAGGGAAAAAAGAGAAAAAAGAAATCAAGTTCCAATTTATCAAGGCAGCTATGGCTTTCCTGCCTCCACTCCTACCATTTCCTTCTCCCCACTCCACTTTACCTTCCTCTCCACTACTCCTCCTGCATCAGTCTCCACCCTCACTGTGTCTCCCACTGCTCCTTGCCTTGCAGAAGAAGTGGTACCTCTGCTGTCAGCTGGCTGGCACCATACTGGCCCTCTGTTTAAAACCTCATTGGTCTCTTTGTATAGGGGATGCTTCTTTACAGGCTATTCAGATAGCAGAAAAAAGACAGGGAAGGAGTGGGAAGAAAGCAAAAGAGAGTGGAAGATGCAGCGATGAATACAATAGAAAGAAACATGGTGGGGATGCATAGTAAGGCTAGCTTGGGAAAGGAAGAGTAGATGGAGTAGTAGATGCAAGATGTACAGAGGTGAGAGGTGTAGTGGAAGATTTTCAGAAGCAAGGAAGGGAAGTGTGGCGAAAACATGAGGGAAGACGTAAAGATGCAGCGGCAGAATGCAAGAACCAAGAGAGGGAGATGTAATGAAGGTGTAAAGTGAGGCAAAAGAAGATTGAGGAGGGGAAAGGTGATGGAGAAGAGGGAAAGGAGACTGAAGAGAGGAAAGAGAGAGAGACTGAGAAGTGCAATGGCAGATTGTAAAAGGCAAGGAAGTGAGTGAGGCACAGCAGTGTGAAGTGAGACAATAGGGAAAGGGAAGATGAGAAATGTGCAAGAAGCAAGAGAGGGTGGCATGGCAAAGGAACATTGATTATCTCAACCGTGATAATTAATATAGGGTACTAGTGTGGTAGCCAAGATATCCTACCATAAATGAAGTCATTAACACATGCATTATGGTAAAGAACAAGACAAAGAAGGTTAAACTGTATTATTTTCTAGTTGTAATCAAATATTTAATGCGTATCTCTAAAGTAAATAACATCTTGATTTGTTTCTGTCTGGCTATTGCTGTTTATCCTTACTTTCTGCTGCCCTTTCCCCTGTAAATCAGACAGTAATACCATTCTTAGGGATGTCCTCTGGTATTCTCAGGGATCTATAAGTTTTTTGCCATTATAAGAATGCTGGTTGCAAAAAAAAAATCACATAGGGATTCAACAAGAATGTAATTGGAAGCTTCTCTACATGACAAAATATCATTATCATCACTGCTGTTAATTGTTCAGAGTGGAGACAAGGGTTCAAATCCCCACTAGGTCATAGAAACCCACTGAGTAAGCTTGGACAAGTCACATTCTCTCAGCCTCCAAGAAAGGCAAAGGCAAACCCAAGAAAACCCAGTGATAGGGTCACCTTAGAATCACCACAAGTAGGAAATGACTTAAAGGCACACAACAACAACCACATTGTTACCGTTATCATTTTATTGGCACTGCATCTCTAATATACACTTACACATTACATGGTTCTGCTCTCTCCATTAACCACCACAATAACCGTGTAGGATGAGTACTAACAAATAGTGCTGGTCACCTACGAAGTTTCAATTACATCATATTTAATTCAAATAACATCACTTCCAAGTGGCAGGAGAAATCTTCTTATCACTCTTCAATGCCTGTCAATGGCAAGGAGAATTCAGCTGCACTGCTGAAAAAAGCCTTTGTGTGTTTGAGGATCTTCAATATTGCCAAATAACCTGCAGGCCACAGATTAGCCTTAGGATTCAAGCCAAGGATTGGTATGAGGAAATGGTAAAATTTTGTTTTCGTGTGCTTTCAAGTTTTTTTCTGGCTTATGGCAGCCCTAAGAAAAACCTGTCACAGAATTTTCTTGACAAGATTTACTCAGAAGAGTGTATGACTTGCCCAAAGCCACCGAGTTAAGATCTGCTCAGTGACTCATGCAGAGACATAGCAGGCAGTCTCTTCTGTAGACTAGTCCTTTATGCTGACAAATGCTTTCACCTAATTTATTTATCACCGTAAGGCAGCTATTGCTTTGTATGAGCCAGCATGCATTTTGCATAATTCTGACCAACGCTATTTAGAACTTTCCCAAGGTAGTTCTTGGCTACAGTAAACTAGTCTTATGCAGGTGTTAATAGAAACTTTATTCATTCCGTATATACTATCCTAAGTTTATTTTGGAATAATAACTGTCAGTGGACAAGAAATTCAGAGCAGACTTCGATAAAGTAGGGATATTTAAATTTCAAGGCTGTGTACAGAGGATATGGTATTACTTTGTCCTCTGGATTTTTTAAAAAGACATTTTTTAAAAGGTCTCTATAAAATCTTTGCTGCCTGGCATGATGCCTCTGTTGCAGCACAGTCAAGTCTTCCATCTGAGTAATTTCTTTTATTTTATTTTATTTCCTTTTTAAGGTAAGGAGAATTTTCCTTAGAGTGTGTCTCTGGAGACCAACGCAATATGGTATTTCCTTGTCATGGAGCCCAAACTCTCCCAGATGTGCTTTGCTTATTTTGAATATGGATACTGGCTTCAGGTTTTCTCTTCCCTCTCCCCCCCGCCCACCGCCTCTTAGTTGTATTGATTCTGAAGCAAATTTAGTGAGACCAGGAGAAAGAGAAAACTGTGCTTCTTTGAGCAGGGGAGAAAAAAATAGTGCTTCAAAATTACCTCTGGATTTTCACAATGAAAGGCACCCAGTTATATGTTTGATGCTTGTAGGTGGATATTTGCAGAAACAAGCGCCACAAATCCCTGACTGACAATTTTCAAGAGAGGTTACATTTTGAAGGAAGCAAGTGCCGAGAGAACCAAACAGTGTTAGGGCTCTTCATTAACTCACCCTCTTGGATGCAATACAAAGAAAGTACTGGTTCATATTCTTCCGCCCAGCATGAAAAGAGGTTCTGGAAGAATCGTCTCCTTAAAAAATACTTCACTTTTTAGGAAAAAGTGGCTGAGGTACATACTGAGTGGAAAAGTGTGTTATTCTGCATTGCAGCGGAGTCAGTAAACCCCACACCCCTAAATCAATACTGGTGATTATTCACCAAAGCCTTATCTCTGTTCTTGAATCTCCTTGACTCCTTACATACCCTTCTGGCGTTTTTTCCCCCAAAATACGCTTTCTTGTGGGAAAAGCGCTTCATACAAGTACAAAATCAATTACAAAACCAAGACAACTACTTAGACAACTACCAGACATTTAAATTACAGGATCTGGAAGTAGCATTTGACTAGGTGACTAGTTACTGAAAACTCTCTGTCGTAATTAGATCTACGATAGAACATTGTTCCAAAGGCTAGTATGAGATTGTAGAGGCATAAATATATTTTCCTTATAGTTAGCACAATCAATAAATGGAAAGCAATTAGAAAGAAAATATCCCCATAATCTTTATTTTTTGATTTACCAGTAACTTTCTGGTATCTTTTAATTTAATCTGCACCTTCTGGGTCTCCTCCTAGCACCAGTGTTTTCATCCTTCATTTAGCAAGGAAAAAAGGGAAACAATTCATCTGCTTGCTCTGCTCCCATGATATACTTCTTAGAAAGACAAGAGTCACCTAATGGCAGGATCAGTTCCAAAGAAGGCTATCAAGTGGAAATCCCAGCCCAATTACCACTAAGATATATCTGCTCTGCAAATTTGCACTGTTTGCATGTCACTTCAAGTGTCATAGCTTCTCTCAGGAACCCTGAAGTTTGTTTAAGTACTAAAAATAACTAACGCATCACTGACTTTCTCTATAGAAAGTAACATAGTAATATCTTACCTAACGGATCATGGACTTCAATTGTTGGAGAAGGACCACTCAAGGACACTGTAACCTCTTTCAAGCTAGGATCAAAAGGGATCTGCCAAGCATTTATTGCTGATGTCAGGTGGTCAGTGGACAGGAGGTGAACCTTGGAAGCTTGCACAGCTTCTTCCACCCATTTCAGCACCTGCAAGAAATGCACACGCACAAAAAAACTGAAGACACTGTTGCTATTATAGCTCACTAGATACATCTCCCACTTTGCAGAATACAATCTCTTTTAGCCACAGTGAACAGTTTCATCCAAGAGCAAGCACTCAGCATATTTGTCCAAAGTACTGTATTCTCAAAATGACTACAGTGCTAGTCATTCCCTACTCAAAGCCACTGAACTCCCTTCCATCCAAATTTTTACAAACTGTTTGCCGTACAAAGAGAGATTTCTGAACCAGAACAAGCAATGGCAATAGCAACTATTAGATCCCTAAGAAAGGTAGCTTCCTAGAGGCAACTTGCCTTGTAATCTGACAGAGGTGCACACAGGGAAGTTTCCAGGGAAGGTGCATGGTAAAAGATATGTGATTAAAATAATCTATGGTATTACTAATCTATAACAATTCAGCCTTATCCATGAGTACTCAGTAGTCCCACTATGTTGAATGGAACTTACTCCCAGATAGGTGTACATCAGAACAGAGGTGAGGTCTCAAAAGCTAGTAAACTCTAAACGCTTTCAACCATGATCAACATTAATTCCACCCTTGACAGGGATTTCTTAATATACTTGCCCAAAATGTGTTGCTTCAGTCCCAACTGCTTCCATCCCCCTGAACTCCCATAAATTTCACCTCAACCTCCAACGTTATGCCTGAGCCTGGCTTGATGCCTTGGCTCCAAGCTTCAGGTCTTCCCAGATGGCCAACACTTTTACAGTGCCAGCTCAAAGTTTCATATTTTCCCTACATCTGCCAGTCCTCTCATTTCTAAAAAGTCTGTGCAAAAGTTGGCAGATTCCAGTGCACAGATATTCACACAAACTGTTTTTTTGGTTTGGATTCTCTCTCCCTCTCTCTCTCTAACACACACACACACACATACACACACACAGAGAGAGAGATCTGCAATTCAAGTGAGGCCAAGAATTAAAGGCAAAAAACTTCATCAAACACACTAGCTGGGAAGTTTTAAAAAAAAACATGCTAGTCCAAGTAGTCTTTAAAAATAGACTGGAATTCAAGTTCATCAACTCTGGCTTGTTACATGTAGCTTTAGATTTCTTTATTTTGGGATAAGTCTTAGCACACGTAATATAAAGCACAGTCCCTGCTCATACTCCTTTTTTTATATGAATGGTTTGATATTAACTTAGTTCATTGTACGAAAGGAAGCTAATAGACCTAACACATACAGCAAATTGCAGGGCGCATATAAGCAGTTCAAGCATGAGAGATTTTAAAAAGTCTTATCTCTCCCCAATATATACTCATCCTTGTCAAAGAACTTAGACATGAACCACCATCTCCCTCAGAGTTAAACCAGACAATAAAGTTGGTCCTCCACTTTTGCGAGAGCTGGTGGCACAGGAACCTCCCAAAAGTAGAAAATCAGAAATAGAAGTAGGCAGCCGCCCCCCTTCTCTTCCTCCCCTCAGCCTCCTGTTCTCCAACAGCATTCCTCTACCTTCTCTTACTACATACCCTACAATCCACCCCTAAGTCTCACTTCCCATCTTTTCCCCTGTTTTCTCTTCGAACATCTCCTCCACCTTTTCTTACTTCACATCCCATGATTCACCTCCAATCCCACTTCTCATCCTTGCCTCTGTCTCCTGTCCTTCAACACCAGCCCCTACCTTCACTTACTTCACACCCTGTGAGAAAGAAAGGAGGGAGAGAAGCTACAAACTCACAACTAATCAAATCCAGGAAAGGGAAACCTCCAAAAGTGGAGGGCCATCTGTATCTTTAAAGCAGGGTTGGAAATTGTGTACCTCTTCAGAAGTTGTTAGACTGTACTAGATAACCTGGTCACTATAGTTCTTGCACTGGTAACATTCCAATTAGACACTGTATGCCAGAGCTTTCCAAACTTCTCATGTTGGTGACACACTTTTTAGGCATGCATCATTTCGTGACACAGTAATTTCAATTTTACTAGCAAACTGGAGGTTAAACTAACCCCTTATAAGAGATACAGACACATACTAAATACTAATAACAAAACATATGGGGACACAGCATATCTCGTGAAAACCTTTCATATATTTCTAAAAATATATGATTTATAAATAATAACATACATTTCCAAGATTGCAGGCAACACACTTACACATTTCAGGCAGTACGCTAAAATGTCGCAGCACACCATTTGGAAAACCCTGCTGTATGCCATATAAGGCTACCTTCAAGCACAGATCCCAAGCTGCAAGCAGGGATGTTGGTTTTATTTTATTTTATGTACAACAAACTAAACAGAACCAATAATAAAACAGCAGTCAATAGAAGATATAATTCCATAAATACCATTTTAATGCAACAAAAGATTCACTCAAGAACACTGCAATGAAAACAAGTAATTGGAAAGATAACAACAATAAAGCAAAACAACATTTCAGCAATTCTTGCCACATGCATAATGCAATACAACCATCCATCATAACAATCAAATGAATAAGTAAAAACAACCTCCCAAAGTATTTCTATAGGGCAGAGACGCGCAACACGTTGCCCACAGCCATATGTGGCCTCAACTTCCCGTTTTACTGGACAACCATAAAGTCCTTTATTGAAGGAAAAAAATGGGTGTGAAAGCAACAGTGCCAGAAAAAATCATGTTCTCATTTTCAAAAAGGCACATGGGGGCACACAGGCAGTTGTAAGGAGACTCACACACCCAGAAGTGTTCTCCTTACACCTTGTTTGAAGGCAAAAGAAGCGGGGATTGTGGCCCTTGCAAAGCAGTGAGGCCTGCAGTGTGTGTTTTGGTGGAGAGAGATCTTGGTACACAGACCCACCAGAGTTGCTCATCCCTTTGTGTGTGTGTATATTTGTATGCATGTGACATACCCTCCAACTGTTCCAGTGTACCAGGGACAGTCCCAATTAATCCTTTGCTGTTCAACTTTTTCGTCGGCTTTAAAAATATCCCAGTTTCTCTTTCCTCCGCACATTTTCTCCCTTCACTCTCAGCTTACTTCAGTTGCAGGAAAGTGAGTTCAAAGTGCAAAGGTAGCTTGCATTCAACTTAGCAGAGGAGAAAGGAGAGGAGGGACAGGATCTTGCCCAGGCCAGCAAACCACTGCAGCCTCTCCTAGCTTGTCTCTTTTTTCATCACTGATAATTGTTGCCATCTCAGTCGTACTCTAATATTGCTTGGCTACACATGCTCTGGTTTTCATCTGTGAAATGTTGCAGGATACGGTATGAACGACCCCAAACAGCCAGTAGCACTCTAGCAAGGCACAGGTAGTGCTTGGTAGCATTTTAAATCCCCTATTTTTATGGGCCATTTCTTCAGTACAGTGCAGATGCCATCTGATGAGACAAGGCCAGTTATTAATACCACTTAGCTTGCCCTTGCTTACCTTGAGCCTTCCTTAGTCCTTCCTTAGTCAAGATCTGTTTTCATATCTCCCTGCAAGGCACATTAGCTAATCAGACTCTAGAGACGTGATACTCTTGCTTTAGAAGAAACAACTCTTGGCTCTACCTCACGTTGTTGGAAAATAGAGCTAACCTGTTACCTTCAAGTGTGGTAAAGGATGCTGTCCCGTCGTCTAGACAAAGGAAAGATTCAGCTGCTAGTCTTGTGGCATTAGGACAAGGGATGCTATATTGTTTTTTGCCTCAGGCAGCAAAATGTCTTGTGCTAGCCACTGGAATTAATTTCCTATTGACGTATATATTTTATTCAATTTACCCCTCACTTTTCTCCCACAAATGGGATTCATGTTGGCTTGTAATCAAACAGAGTAAATATAATCAAAACAGTTAAATGCAGGAAAGCATGAAAATGTTAAAACACAGTTTAAGACATACATCAGTATGAGAACACATTCTTGAAAGACTATTATTTTTCTGAGAAACAAGCTAGTGGTTATGAATTAAGACTCCTTCACCAACCTCCCATCCAAACAGTATTTGATTGTTATTACAATTTTAGAGTTATTCTGTTTGGGGGAGGGGGCATACATTAGACTGCAAAAATGGAAAGACTCATGATTTACCTTTGCAAAACACAAAAATATGTCTCTGATGTTCAAACAGCTTGCAAGAAGAGATATAATGAAGTAACACTAAGTTGGAGAAAGGAATTTTATTAAGAAATAAAACCAAGATCCTGAAAAATCTAAGTGGTCTGTAGCCAATTATTTCTTAGACAAATATGCAATACTGAACTGTGGAATTTAAATGCATTTGACATATGTTTCCAGTTTAAGGGCTGTGACAAATTTTGCTCTCCCCCTTCCCCCAGTGATAAATGGGCTCCATTTACAGTTAACCTCCAGAGTTTCAAAAGGGACAGGGGAGAAAGAAGAATTTCTTATACTACCTACAGAAGGGAATGCATTTTATCCAAAAAGTTTTATACTGTAACTTGTGAATCACTTAGCACCAGCATCAAATAAATGCCAGGAAGACTGATGCCTTGAAAGATGGCTAAGAAATGCTATAAAGGAATGGACAAATAAAATGTAGCCAGTTTTAAATGTAGCTGCAAGTCATCATTTTTTTAAAGGGAAGATTTAAACCAGTGATGGAAAACCATTACTTTACAATGGGAGGAGGTAGATCCTTCCTCAGGCCACACCTCCTTGACAGCATCAGGTCTTTGGACAAAGCACTGGGTGGAGCATCTCCATCTGCCATTTCAGCCAGGAACCTTTCTTTCTTCTCTTCCCCCTTTCCCATGCAGGGAAGAAGGAACAGGAGTTCAGTGCTGTGAGTAAGCTCTTTGAACGAAAGTATTACACGTGCAAAGTGGCAGGATTGAAAAAGCCCTCTGTCCTGTCAAAGTCTGCCTCTTTCCGGATGATCAAGGGTCTCAAATACAGCCTTCTGATGTTTGAGGGAGGCCCATATGATACTCTACAACTGTCCTGATTTAGAAGGGACAGTCCCAATTACTCCTCTGACATCCCACTTTTTCAGCCACTTTGAAAATATCCAAGGCCCTTTCCGTAGCTTACCTTCTTGCAGAAGCCGGTGGTGACCCTGGCAGCAGCTCTGCCAGGAAGGGAGAGTGATGACAGTGCTCCCCTCTGCATGGGACCGGCTCCCTGTGAAAGGGAACACAATGGACAGGCTGCTTCCTTGCACAGCACAGGTGGGTACTTTCCCAGGCTGCACTGGGGCAGGAAGATCTGCCATCACGCTTCTTGTCCTTCCGCAGGACAAGTAAGTGCGGGATGGTGGTGCAATCACGGGTCATTGATGGGGAAAATCCATCAAGGATTTAACCCACAATCATTCTGCCTGTGGACAGGAGAGGAGCAGGACCACAACAACATCACGCAGAAGCGATGTTGCAGTCCCTTCCTTCTCCTGTCCCCATGGTGGGATGGGAGAGTCCTGTGGAAAGGGACCTGCTTTCTTTTTCTCTCTCCCACTTTCCTTCTGTCCTTAACTTACTTAAACTGCAGGAAACTGAGTTCCAAGTACAAAGGTAGTTTGCACTCACTTAGCTCAACTGGGGGAAAGGAGGGACAGGATCTGGCCCTGGCCAATAGACTCAGGCAAATGCAAACTGCTGAAGCCTCTCCTAGTTTGTGTGCTCTTCCTCATTAATAACTTTCACCATCTTGGTCACACTCTAATGTTGTTCAGCCACATGTGTCCTGGTTTTCCTCTGCAAAATGTTGGAAAAAACAGAGAACATGGACTTTAATTATTCATGTCTCAAGAGGATGTGACAATGGATGAGGTGTTCACTTCTCTCTGTACTGAAATGCATTTGTCCCTCCCCAGCATCAACAGCAGGTCACAGTTGCACCTGACTAAGGAAACATGCTACATACAAAGCTTTCTCTTTGTCCAGATCAGGGGGAAGATCCAAGGAAAGTATCAGTTCAGACTAAACTTACAGTCTTATGTCACATTGCTAACAAAAGGTGTTGGAAGACAGTTGTAGACATTTTTAAAAATACCTTCAAAACAATTATAACCTCTTCATTTCCCTATTGAGATATTTCTTTTCGGGGGGAAAAAAAACCCTGAAAATTCAGAACACATTTTAGAAACTAATTTTAAAACAAACACTCTGTCTTGGCCTGACACATTTTATTGTCAAGTCAAAGCCAGCTGTGTGAGCATATGCTCTACTCAGAACCCAAGTTTGTAAAGGCAAAGGGCAAATTAGCAAGTTTGCAGTCCTGGCTGGAGACAAACAAGGCAGAGGCAAAAGAAGTAAACCTGGCATGAAAAAGTCAGCTGAACATGTTAAAGTTCAGTTCAAACGTGTGTTTCTGTGTATATGTGTGTGTAAAAGAGGAGAGAAAGAGACAGGGCTATTCATCTGAATTTTGTACTTATGTTTATCAAACTCAGGTCTGAATTCTACTGGTTAGTCCCAACTAAAGTAGAACTAATGAATGAGTTATTGACTAGAAACTAAACACACAGCGTTGTTGTTTTTGTTGCTGTTATGTGCTGTCATTCTGCTGTGACCCTATCCTGGGGTTTTCTTGGAAAGATTTATTCAGAAGAGCTTTGCCTTTGCCTTCTTGTTTGGCTGAGAAGGCTGGTGTCCAAGGTCTCCCAGTGGGTTTGCATAGCTGAGCAGGGAATCTGACCCTGGTGTCCTGGAATCCTAATCCAATCATGAAACCATAATGCTGGCTTTCATTAACACAGAGGTAAATGCCTTTAATTGATTGGGTCTACTCTAGGAGAAGCTAAAAAAGATTCAGGACTCAGTCTACAAACCAAAAACGAGAAGGCTAGCTTAATTTACATCAATTTGTTTGATTCATACTTACAACATACCTTGATTCTTCCTCCAGTAGGAAAGATTAAACACATTTTTTAACATTTTCTTCCTCACTTATCACACCTATTCCTTTCTTCCTTAACCTCCCAGTATCTAGACCATTATTTTCTAAAGGCTCTAACAAGAAATTCAGCTAAGATGCCACAAGAAACACTTCATTAAGTAATTAAAATTCATGAAAACTCATCAAAAAGAGGCTTACTGGATCAGACGTATCTAATCTAACATCCCATTTTCCACAACAGTCAGCCAGATACATCAGTGAGAACATGACAAAGAGGACATGAGGGTAATAGTCATCTCCTCTTGTTTCCTTCAGAAAGGCAAAGACTAAGGTGACACGATAGCTGTGTATAAATATTTGAAGGGATGTCATATGGAGGATGGAGCAAGCCTGTTTTCTGCTGCTTCAGAAACTAAGACATGCAGCAATGGCTTCAAACTTCAGCAAAACAGATTTCATCTAAACATTAGGAAGAACTTCCTGATGGTAAAAGCAGTCTGATAGCAGACTACACTGCCTTGAAGCAGCAGCGGAGCTTGGAGTGTGTGGAAGGGGGTGGCAGAAGGAGGCGCAGCCATGGTGCACAGGGCATGGCTGCAGCAGCATGTGGGGGCGTGGCCACAGCACATGGGGGCATGGCTATGAGCTGGGATATCCCAAAACACTGCCACCAGGGGAGAACCGCTCAATCGCCCCCCGTCGCTATGCGACTGCCTCAAAGTCTTGTGGAGTCTCCTTCTTCAGAGGTTTATAAACAGGCTGGATGGCCATCTGTCAGGAATGCTTTACTGGTGTATTCCTGCATGGCAGAGGGTTGGATTTGATGGCCCTCGTGGTCTCTTCCAGCTCTGTGATTCTAAGAGGCAGACTGCCTCTGATTCTGAAGGGAGCAAGTCATAACTGGAGAACCTCCCCATCCTGAATGCAACCCATAGAGTCTCCTTGCTTTGCTCATTCTTGCAAACAACATGGGCCTGCACCCAGTTGGTAGCTCCAACACAAGTAGACTCATTGAATAAATGGGATTTACATAAGTGTTGACTCACTACTAAACAACTGATTTAATGGTCTACTCTAGTTGGGATTGCCAAAATGATGTAGGCCATAAATTGCCATATGGGGATAGAGGGAATTTTCAGAAGTCTTGGTTGCGGAGGCAAGAGATAAATATGGCTACAGTAGGAAGGATCTTCTTAGAATATAGTTCCAAGTAACTATTTTAGACATTTTTGGGAAATACGAAAGTGAAAAGATGTGGTTATGTGGGTATGGGTGTGTACATCTTTTCACTTTCATATTTCCCAAAAGCGTGCACACACGCACACACACACACACACACTATAGTAATCTCTTGAAAGTCCTCGGAAAGATAAGAGCAAATAATTACTTTTAGAATTAATTACCCAAGGTCTATATAAAAGCTGTCATATTAAACACTTGGTTATCTGTATGATTCTGATCTCTCAGTGTGTCAGATCCTCACTCTCTCCATCTAAAGAACACCTGAAAAGGCTACCTTCAAAGAACCTAAGGAAAAACAAAACAGTGCTTTCCATAATGTGAAAACAATTGCTGGGTCAAAGTTTGAAACCAGGTATATCTAAACTGGAGAATTATAACAGTTTTGACACTGCTTTAATTGCCATGGCTCCATCCTGTAGAATCCTGGGCACCAAAGCTCTCCAATACAGAAGGCTAAATACCACACAAGGCTACAAATCCTAGGATCCCATGGGATGGAACTATGACAATCAAAGTGATGTCAAACTGCTATAAATCTGCCATGTGGACACACTCCCTCAGATCTAAAATCTCTTCTTCCATGCCCTGGCTCATGCTGGTCAAAAAGAAACAACAGAAGGAAAAATGACAGAAAGAAAATGGCTTGCATAGGGAAAAACCATGTTTTAACAAATGACATCCTGGTTTTCTCAGGTTGTTTGGGCAAACTGGTGGAAAATTGTCAGTCTCACAGAAGCACACATGAATGTAGTGTACTATTTCTTATACCTCGAAACAGCAGAGAGAAGTTACAGGACGACTAGAACTGACCCTACAAAAGCTTGAGCATTTCTTTCAAATGCGCTTAACTTTTTCAGCTCCCACTGATGACAACAAAGAGACCTCTTCATTCCACTGGAGTTAAAACATAAAGTAGACCATTAAAAACTATCCACGTGTGCATGTTGGGTATCCAGAAATAGAAATACAATCCAAGATTGTAGATGAAATGGGCCACTTAATCCCAGTGATGTAGACTCGAGTCAACTGACTCAGACTCAAGTCAGACTTAAGTCACTTCAGTTACTTGACTCGGACTTGACTTGGCAAAAATTACACACTGACTCAACTCAACTCGAGACTTGCATATTTTTAGTGATTGACTTGGTGCCCTGGTTCAATAAGACAACACATTCATTCAGAAACCTTACAATTTACTGGTCACATGACAATCTGTCTCAAGCCCAAAATGTGGACACATTTCTCAGAGGGAACAGCAAATGGGCTTGAGGTGGGGTTGAGGTCTACTCAGCAGCCTGTCCCTTCTTCATAGAGAATGAGCTTCCTAAAGATTTTCCTAAGAGCAGAAGGCAAGTTTTGGAAATGGGAAGTAAGAAGAAGCCTGTTCCCCACTTCCGAAGCTGCAGACGGCAAAATCACAAAAGTGAAGGGCCAACTCTACTTAAATTGTTAAAACTGACTTTATTCAACTCTGTCCAGAAATTCTGGAATTCAGGTTGGGGTATTAAAGTTGGCTCCCTGACTTGAGACTTGACTCGAGACTTGACTTGAAAGTATCTTGCAAGGACTTGAGACTCGACTTGAGACTTGAAGGTAGAGACTTGAGACTTGACTTGAGACTTGGAGTAAAAGACTTAAATACATCACTGCTTAATCTTAATAGGACTGTTTGGCACAAACAAAATAAAAAACTTTTTGTCTACAATAACATCAGATTCTAAATGGCAAATGTTACCAGTGTAATTCCCTAATCATCTGTCCTAGGTGTAACAATCTTGATGCTTTCACAGATTGAAAGATGTAGACAAGAAAAATTCTACTTTTGTAACTTTACAGACTAAAACTATCACTCATACATAATCCCTCCCTTAGCAGGCTAAACCTGATGACAAAAATGGTTCTCACATTAATGACACTTCCTCAGGGGTGAGCGACTTCCTAGTTGGACCCCACCCACCAGGGGAGCACCCTTGCTTCTGAGAATCCATCTCCTCCACCACCATTCATGGAACGGTTGCAGGTAAACCTCCTGAACCACAGAGGACTCAAAACTATCAGGGCAGAATATCACTTCTTTTGGAAAGAAACGCTAAAAAAGCTATTACCAGGGATGGTGACACCACTGAAATTTGAAAATGGGTTTCTAGCAGCACTGGTAGCAGTGAATGTTTATGACTTCTGTGCTGGCGGGATGGTCAATCTGCTCTGGATTTTAGTCCAAACTAGAAGGTATCCAAGATGTCAATACCCATCCCCTGAGCAGATTCATCACCCCACTGACACGGAAGCCACTAGCCACCACTGGATGATAGCACCTATGCTCACAGCGACATCATCCACCAAAACACCCAGGGCGTGGTGGTTGTGCATATGGCACACTTTTGATGTATATAATACTTTGCATGTAGAACGGAAATTAAACCTTTTTTTCCCCCTTAAATCACCATAAGACACAACTAGAATCCAGTGGAGTATGTATGTTTAGCACATACAGAACTCTCCAGCACCTACCCATCCACCCCCCAATTTCTTTCAAAAGCTTCTTTTTCCCATTCCTATTCTGAAACCTAAAAACTACTTAAATTCAGAAAACTATTTGAGGATTGCATCCAAGAGCTGTCTCGAGAGGGAAATATTATTACACATGCTACCTTTCCCCAAATTCTCTCTCCTATGGATCTATATAAGCTGTAAATTGCTTTCTGACTCAAAGGGATTTAAAGAGCAGCTGAAGAGTTCTGGGAAGAAGCACATTCTGAAATGGAAACTAGAGAGGACAGCCATGTGCATTCCATGCAAAAATGCTTCAGGATTTCTGCCTGTATCTTTAGATTAACATCACAATACTGTTGCTTGAATATACGGCTTGGAAATGTTACTTTCTTGAACAACTTTCACTTGAGTTTGGAAATATCACTTTTCAAAACATGTTACTATTCTAATAGTTGTAGCCCACAAAAAGGAAATTTAACTAAGTTGTGTTGAATGCTAGAAGAACAGGAATCATGCATCAGAAAGGCATTACTTAGTGTACCAAGATTTAAAGAATTATTGTGTGGATATTGGCTATATACTCAGCTGTTAGTTCTAAGCAAAGTAGGTTTATTCAACGAATGGTATTTATTGTAGTATTAACATATCACAGCCTTATTAATTCAACTGCCTACAATTGGGACAAACATGGATTTAGGCCAGAGGTGATCCAGGCAATACTCTCCAATTGTCAGATTCCAGTTGTCACCCTTGGCTATACTAACTAGGTCTGATGGGAACTGCAGTCCAGCAATATCTAGAGCAGGGCTTTCCAAACAGTGTGTCGCGACACATTAGTGTGCCGCCTGTAGTGTGTTGGTGTGTCGTCTCCCCAGCTGAGAAAGATCCCTTCCACCCATGCTTAGCTCACTGCTGTCGGTCTCGCTGCGGCCTTTCCCTGGCAAGAGCAACGGTCGTGGGCAAGGACCAGGTGGGAAGGGCCTGCCTTTCCCCCTGCTGCTGCTCTCGCTGGGGCCTTTTCTGGTGAGGGTGATGGCAGCAGGCCAGGATCAGGGAGGGGCTGCCTTTCCCCACCCTAGATACGCCTCTGAGTACCTCCGGTTTCCTAGTAAAACTGATTTACTGTGTCGCGAAATGATGCATGTTAAAAAAAAAGTGTGTCACCAACATGAAAAGTTTGGAAAGCTCTAATCTAGAGAGCTGCACATTGCCCACTCCTGATTTAGGACAGGCCAATTTGATTTGTCCTTTTATCTCTTTGTCTCTTTGAAGATATTAAAAGCTTTAAACCAAACTATGATGTCACCAATAATGCTTAGTGATATTCTACTTAGTGACGTTCACGTTTCAATCATTTTGTTTTCTTCATGATGTACAGAAATGTGATCAATTGTTACTTAATTTACTGGTGATATCATTCTGTCAAATACTTTGTTTGTTTGTTTACACAGTGTTTCTATTCTTCCCCATATCATAAGATCTCTGGGAGGCTTACAATAAAATCACTTGGAACAATTTCAAATCCAAGGCAATACACATTGAAAACAATGCAGTAATTTAAACATTCTAAAACATATAAAACATTGCATATTTCAAAATGTTAACATTAAAGCAATATAAATTATGCATAGGCTGTTTCAAAGGGTCATCTTATTTAGTCAGATCACTGATGTGATCAGTTAAGAAAAAATGAGTAACTGAGGAAAACAACAACTGAACTAGAACTGGTAGGACTGTTCATACAGTCCAAGTCTTGGAGGAAAAATTTCTTCCTTGCAGCAATTGCTATCTTTTACTTCAAACTGGAAAAAGAATGCGTATTAAACACAGCTGATTTAAATATTGGTAGCAAATAATATTCTGATTTAATGTGAAGCACACTTAGAAAAAAGAAATGGCCACCACTGACACCGCTAATATTCTGTATGTATGGCATAATAGCAGAAGCTGCCAAAACAAACCATCAGACCCACCACTGTTGCTTTTGCATCTCAATTCAAAACAGAACGCATATATTGAGAGAAAGCCTCATCAAGAACAAATCCAAGTTCAAGCCACCAGAATAATCCACTCTACTCCTTCTTGAAACTTACATATGTGCTGGACCTTCAAAAAGTAATCAAGGACAACCACGTTTCACCTTCTCATTTGCACTCGGGTTATGATTTTTGCTGAAAGGAGGGGAGGCAAGTTTGAAGCCAAGGCAGGGTTTTTTTAAACATGAAAACACAAACTATTGTCAGTTTTGTACAAGTTCCAAGACTACAGCTTGCTAAATCCTAAGGTAATAATAATAATAAAAACTCACAGCATTTCTCCAGATAATTTATTTTATTTTATTATTACTTTTCAGGGCTATTCTGCTGTCAAGTCATCATTCGGAATTTATGCTGAAAACTGGAGTCCATATGTATGGACTCAAGTTTCCTGTTCTTTACTCTGGGTCACATAGTGTTTTCCAAATATTAGGCATGTGAAGAAAAAGTAAGGTTAACTCAGTAATTCAAAGATAAAGCAGCAATTTTTCTCCTAATATACAAGAACTTGCATTCATTGGCACTGCATTTAATATAGACAAAAGAGGGGAAAATGTGTACAATTTGTATATAAAATTGAGTAGCACAAAATGTGGTGGTAAGGATAAAAAAAGAAACCAGGTTTTCAATCTTTAACAGAAATGATACACTATAGTGGGGCTATATTTTTAATTCTGTGGGAAAAATATGTACATAACATGCATTATTAAAGGTGTTTCACTCCGCTTTACAGTAACTATCAAGTAACTATACAGAAAAAAAAAGGATGGACTCAGCTCCAATAGGCACTGAGGCCATTTCTGCACTGGACTGTTATAGTGCTGTTATTCCTCTTTCAACATCCTATGGAATCCTGGGGTTTGCAATTTAGTGAGGACCCTCTAGTACAGAAATGGCCCGAGAGAGTCACAAGGTAGAAGTAGTCACTCTCTCCACAGCCTTTGGCATGGACCCTCTGGCAAATTTAATTAGACAAGAACCAGAACTTTCAGAGGTACAGTTTAAAAATTACAGAGTGCCATTAAATTTGGTCACAGATGATGTCACAGTTACAGCAACTAACCTGACACTAGGGAATCCAGAAATTTCAGGAAAGAATTTGGAAAAGCATCAGGTATTGAGACTAATTAAGTGAAATCTAAAATACTACGTGTACATATGTCAGTAGATGACAGATTTTTTTTTGAAAAAAAGTACACGAATTCCGACCAATTCAACATGTATATTCAACATGAGAATATATATTGTCAGATGTCTCCAAAATCATTGCACTGAATTGTAAGCCACTCATCTGGCACTCAGCTTCAGAACAGCTGGGTTTTGTCAGTTTCTCATGGTTTCAGTTTCACTAAGTTGTGCCTTGTACTTCTTATTCTGAAGTTAAAACTCAGTGAAGACACTGAGTCAGATGGATTCTTTAATACAATGATCTGTGAATAGTGTTAAGGGTCACAGCCTGCAAATGTATCTCTTCATTATTAAAGTACTTCCCAGCAAGTCTGATAGAATTAAACTTCCATGAGATCATTGTACAGATACTTGAGAACAAGTTGCAAGATTCTTTGTGGAGAAGAGCTTCAGTGAAGTCAATTTCTCCCTAGTTAAGAAGCATTGCCAGAAAGTGATCTGTCATTTGTTATTGACCCCATTTCTGCTTGAGTTTCATCAAACAGTACTTGAAAGGTTTTGGAGAAAGTCCAAAGTCTGGGAATCTACCAAAATATGCAGTGGTTGTGTCATTATGGTCCTTTCCACACGGGGCAATTAAAACGGCGCAGAGCGGGAAGTTGTCTGCACCGTGGAGTGGACTGAGTCGGACTACTTTTCGTAGTTCCGCACCTCAGTCCGCTCCGAAGCGACCAGAAGTGGTCGCCCTGCAAGCTTTTTAAAAACCTCTTTTAAGAGGTTTTTCAAAAACATGGAGCGCGCGACTCCGTGTCGCTCCATCGCCGCGCTCCAGTGCAGATTTGCAGGCGCGCACTAGTGCTTGCCTGCAGATCTGCCGGGGGCGGGCTTTAGGCTGGCGAGCTTCCCCGGTTGGTGGACAGCCTCCACCAACCGGAAGCCGCCATTTTGGATGCCGGAGCAGTGCGGAGCGACGAGCTCGCACTGCTCCTCATCGCGACGGACCCGATCGGACCCACGAAAAAGCCAGTGAGTAGCGTTTCTATGCATTTCCTTCCCCACGTGTGGAAAGGGCCTGTGTTTTCACTTTATGGATAAAAGTATTTCAAGAAATCAGTAATATTAGCGCAATAATATAGTTTCTTCTCTAGCAGTTAACTTAATCTCTATCTTTTTAGGAGATGACTCTAACTTGATGTACACACAATTGATTGATTTTCTTTGTGTAGCAGTGCAAATGGAAATAGCAAAGCAATGGAAAGATGCTATAGAAAACTGAGAAAAATCTGGATGCTGGTTTTAATGGAAAAGCTGTCATTTAATTTAAAAGAACAGAATCTGATGTAGCCCACATCTAATTTTTATAATACCTATATTTGCTTTCCTTTTACCAAATATGTTAATCAATACACACACATTTTTTTCATATCCTAAGTCACATACCAATATGTGAAACAATGTAATTACTTCATTTGGCCTCGCCACTAATTACAGATGGCAATGTAGCTTTTCTTCCATCTCTTTGGCCTGTCTCTGTCTCCTGTGCTCAGATGCGAACCATGGACCGGTGTGTGTGTTTTCCAGTGTTTTCTCATTTCTTAGTGAACTTTAATAAAACTATTTCTTAAAAGAAAAGGAAGTTATTGATTTTGTGACCTTCTGATGGATTTCCCAGGGGCATTTAGTTGGCCACTGTGGCAACCAAATATTTGACTTGACAGACCTTGGGTATGAACTAGCAGGATTGTTCTTATGTCTCTTTCATATCATTAAATTTAATACTGAGAGGTTTCACAATTTACAAGTGTGGCAAAACATAGAAAACAAGAATAAAATTGTCTCAGCACAGAATCCACCTGAATTAGTGCACATTCCGGCCAAAATCTATCAATCTGAAATACCACTGATTTTCTAGGAGAGAACTGAACACATGCTCACCTCTCCCAGTGAAAGCAAGATACTTTTAAAATGCTTGGTTGGACTAGCTGGAGAGATCATTCAAATTTAAGTATGTGTACTCAAGATGTGAATCCCAAAGAGGCTGTCTTCCAAACAAGTATACATAGGATTAGACCTCCATAATGTTTACACTCACTAGATTTTGGAATTTTCATTTTGTCACATGAGAGGAATAAAAGAAAAAAAAGTTAACAGATTTGGAGATTTAATATAATCTCTAGATATGGATCCTTTCACTTGCACTTTCCCCTCTTAAACAGCTTTGTGCATATTTGGCAGGACAAAATAACTCTCAGTGTCAAAATAAGCAGAGAAGATCAGTTTATTAGCATGGCTAAGATTAGTTATTACTGACAGAAATATGTTGCATTAAAAAAAAAAAGCAGAACAAGCCAAGCTCACTTCTGGTTTTGGATCTCATTTGGGGCCAAAGGTTTAACACCATTTGGAGCTGTAAACACTGCAGCTTATTTCTGCTGCCAATGCTCCCTTGCCCTAGGCATCAGTATTGTGAAGGGATCATGAGACTTGGAACATCACTGTTTTCTCCAAGTATATACTTCCTCTCAGGCAAAGGTCTGTCACTGGCTATTTATCATTATCACCTTTTCTCCATGTTTAGAAACAGATTTTCTTCAATTCTGAATTTCTCGTTACACATATTCATCCATACAAGATTCTGTAAGCAAGCAAGAATAAGCAATGGAAGAATGTTAATTTGTAACACATAAAGCCCATGATACAAAATTGAACTTAGGCACTCAGTAAACGCGGGTTATCTCATACTTCGAGCAACAAGAGACTCCCATCACCTTTATTTCAGAGCTGGGGAACATGTGGCCCTTTAGAAGTTGCTTGACTGCAGATTCCATCATCCCTCACTTTTGATTATGATGAATCTTATATATTTATTTAATTTAATATCCCATCTTTCTCCCAGTACAAGGCCCAATCTTGGTTGCAAGATAAATAAAAACAAAATACAGCAGAAACTAAGCAGCTGTCACTTTAAATTACAATTTGAAAACACTTAAATACACAAAGTTTAAAACTGGAGAGGGAGCTGCAGATGGGAGTTGCAGTCCAATAGTATCTGAAGGGCCAATGCTTCCTAAACCCCTGGCCAACTTCCCCAAGGTCTGCTAGGGATGGATACTGGATTATGGCCACAAGTAAGCAGGTCCACTGATCACAATGGAACAAACATGTGTATGACTGCAGTGTAACTGGAGCCCTCCACATGTGTTACACCAGTGATGGAGGAACAGAGTCACAATAGAACTCCATAGCCAAATGTTTTCTTCCTGTGTCCACAGGGTCAAATGTCTTCTTCCAGCCTCTCACAAGCTGAGGGATTATGGCTGCAACGCAGAGTCTTCTTTTCTTGTGGAGGTTCCTAATGCAATTTAGAATTCTGATCTTCCAGGGTTCTAAACCACAGGAGGAGCCCACATGGGCAGAGAAGAAGCTCCACTGTGGAAGGGTGTTGGAGGTGTAACGAAGAACCACACAGTCTCCAAGATAAAATTTAGCTTGTATCTGCCCCAACCATTTTACTATATACTGGTGGTAACAGAAGTAATGCATGATATGGGTTTGGGTCTTGGTTTGATCATACGTTCAGTAGTAGCATCTACCTTAGGATTAAACAGCTCAGAGAGACTCCTTGTGAAACTAACAAAGTCCTTATCTCCAGTATACACTATACTGATCTAATGATCAAGTTTTGCAGAGTAACAATTGAGATTATTGATCTGTAACATCTGTTTACACACATCAAATCTAAACTATCTGTGTATGAAAAAGGTGAAAATTTTAAGTAAATATTTTCCATTAATAATTTGTTTTTATGATTTTTCAGGAGACTTCAGGCTCTGGTGTCAGCTAGAATAAGAAAATAGCAAGTCCTCCTTTATAATATTATTTTTTAAAAGGCAGCTTTGATTAATTTTGCTTTGTTAGTATTTCCAAATGGAAAACTTAACATTAAAATTAAAACAACAAAGAAAATATAATACTATACCAAGGTGGCTTTCTCCAAGTTATACAAATAGGGTTCCGTAAACTTCTTTTCTGACAAGCTCACAGATTCCATCAACCTGGTTTCCATATATATAGAACTGCTCAAATTAAATGCGCTTTAGGGACTTGTATGAGGGTAAAAGTCTTGTTAGCACTCCAGAGGAGAGGACAGCAGATACTGCAGACTGAAGCTGTTTTCTTACTACTTCCACGCCCAACTATGAATACCATGGGAAGAGGAAACAGCTGTTAAAAACAAGTTTAAAAGTGCAGGTCCATTTAGAAATCCCATTGGTTTCAGTGGAATTTACTTCTAGGTAACTGGGCTTGCAAACTAGAGAGATAGCCCAATCTGTGGGAATCCTAAAATGAATCAAGATGTTCATCAATAACATAATAAACTCACTACACAGTACAGATGAGCCATCTTTCAATATCTGAAAGGATATGATATAGAAGACGGAACATAAACCAATGGATTCAGATTTAAAGAAACGAGATTCCACCTAAACATTAGAAATAACGTTGTTTTTTTAATAGAGCAGTTTGGCAGTAGAGGATGGTGGACTCTCCATCTTTGGAGCTCTTCAGAGATTGGATAAGCATCTTTCGGGGTGATTTAGCTGTGTATTCTTGCATGGCAGGGTTGGGCTAGATCAGTGATTCTCAAACTGTGGGACACGATCCTAAGTGGGGGTTACAATAATTGCTCAAGAAAGGCACAAGAAAAGTCAGTTTGCAAATACAGCAAATGTGTCTGAGAAGTTTGAGAATACTGATCCGAGCAATGCAGTCTCTCTGTGGAAATGGCAGAAGGTCAGAAGAAGGTTTTCATTTGTTCTTCTGCAAGATCACCCTGCTCTGACTTCCTGTGGAGATGGGGAGCATGGGGAGCAGCGGGAGCAGTCCCATTTGATCCTTTACAGCCACTATCCTACTCTACTTGATGAGTGCTGGTGAGGAAAAGAAATGTAGAGACACGACAGGAGGACACCAATGGGTGCAGCAGTTACATGACAATGCCATGGTATGTGAGCTGCTTCCCGGTGCCGTCTAGAGGTGGAGAGGAGTGGAGGGAAGAAAGTCAGAGATGGAATTTGTGAAGGGGCAGAGGGAGAGTGGGAGACAGCCCTGGAGGCCATTGTAGCATAGAGGGGCTCACTGGGAAGTAGAGAAAGGAGTTGAGCCCAAGCAAGACCCATAGTGGTCATGCAGTGAGGTAGCATAGCCAGACTGAAAACTTAAGAGTACTCCTGCATCTTTAATGGCTGTGTAGAAGAGACAGCCTCAAGAAATTCTGCTTTTTACTGGCCGTGTATCAACACTCCCTTCCAAACAATTGTCTAATGTACAGAAGCCCTCTCCAGTTTTCAATCTGGAGGGAGGGAGGGAGGGAGGGAGGGAGGGAGGGAGGGAGGGAGGGAGCTATGCACGTAAATATGGACAGTCAGCATTATTATCTTTATTAATAGAAAGGAAAAATGAAGGCAAAATAAAGCTAAAGGCAAACTTGCTTAACAACATAAGGTTTCTCTGTTTTCTCTTTCAAAGAACAAAAAATGTGTATATTTCTACCCTTAAAAAGAGAGCACTCTTGAGATCATGAGGAACAAAAGTGCCTCAAGTCACCTGTTGCAATTGTACCAATCCATGCAGTTAGGTATTAAGGCTTCCTTGCTCAACAAAACCAGGTACATTTACGAATGAGTTTATTGGAGTTCCCTACCCTGTCATACGGCTTTGGCTCAGATGATGATAATGATAATGATCCTCCTTTCCCCCCCCAAAACTAGGATCCAAAGCAGCTAATAATAATAGCTAATTAGCTGTTGATAATAATCATTAGCAGCTAATAATAATAAAAACAATACAATTTAAATACATATAAACAATGCATATTAAAATAAAACTAAACTGTTTACAGAATTAAAACAGTTCAATAAGGAATAAAAATGCAAATGAAAGAGGTAAAAACACCTTAAAAACAACAATTAAAATTAGAATAATACAGCATCCCCCGAACCTGTTCTTTTAAAACTTCCTGTATTTAAAAGTCTGCCTGAATAAAAAAGTTTTAGACTGCTTCCAGAAGGACAACAGAAAGGTGGCCGTTCTGGCCTCTTTGGGAGGGAGTTCCAGAATCTAGGGACAGCCACCAAGAAGACCCTCTCTCGCATTCCCACCAACTGTGCTTGTGATGGTGGAGGGACTGAGAAAAGGTCCTCCTCTGATTATCTCAGAGTACAGACCAGTTCATATAGGGATACACAGTCTGCCAAATAGCCTGGACCTGAGCCATATAGAGCTTTAAAGGTCATAACCAGCACTTTGAATTGTGCCTGGAAACAAACTGGCAGCCAGGGGAGCTGTTTCAACAGGAGTGTAGTATGCTCTCTATAACCTGCCCCAGTTAGCAGTCAGGCTGCTGCTGTGTGGACCAGTTGAAGCTTTCAAACACTCTTCAAAGGCAGCCCCAAGGAGAATGGATTATAGTAGACCAAACAGAATGCAACTAAGGCATGTAGCACCGTGGGCAGATCAGGCTTGTCAAGGAACCACTGCAGTTGGTGCAGAAGCTTTAAATGTGCGAAGTACTTCTGGCCATTGCAGCAACCTGGGCCTCCGGTTTCAAAACCGGATCCAAGACTACACCCAAAAGGCAAACTTGTGTCTTTAGGGGGAGTGTAGCCCCATCTAACACAGGCTGAATCTGCCTTCTGGCTGACCAGCAGCCCTGTCTTATCTCGATTAAATTTCAATTTATTTTGCCCTTATCAGGTCCATTCCTTATGACAGACTATGGTTTAAGGCCAGAACAACCTTTTTGGATTGGGATGGAAAGGAGAAGTATAGTTGGGTGTCACCCATATATTGATGGCACTGCATGCCAAAACTCTGGACAACCTCTCACAGTGGTTTCATGTATATGTTTAATAGTATGGGGGACCCCACAGGCCAACATCAAGGGGGTCAAATAGGAGCCACCAGTACCATGTTCTGAGTTCACCCCTCCAGAACAGAACAGAGTCAGTATGAAACAGCACCTCCAAGTCCCATCCTGGTGAGGTTGTCCAGAAGGATACCATGGTTAATGGTATCAAAAGCCACTGAGAGGTCCAGCAAAGCCAACAGGGATACACTCCCCTTGTCCAATTCCATGCATAGGACATCCACCAAAGTGACCAAAGCTGTCTCTGTCTCATAGCCAGGCCTGAATCCAGACTGAAATGGATCTAGATAATCTAGAAACCCCTGGAGCTGGGAGGCCACCACACACTCCAACACCTTGCCCAAAAATGGTAGTTCAGACACTGACCAACAATTATCCATTGCAGAAAGATTCAGAGATGGTTTCTTCAACAAGGGTCTCACAACTGCCTCCTTTAGGCAAGTTGGAATACTGCCTCATTGTAAGGAGGCACTGACTACCCCCTTTATATACTCAGCCAGTCCCTCTCTGGCCTGTTTGATAAGCCAGGAAGGGTAGGGGTCTAGCACAAACGTGGTGGCTCTCACCAATCCAAAGATCCTATCCACATCCTCAGGCTGCACAAATGGAAAAGTATCTGATAACACTGGACAAACAGGAGCCAAGGCTCCTTACTATATCAATTACAACATCCAACTCAGAACAGATCTGAACAACTTTATCTGCAAAGTGCCATGCACATTCTTCGCAGTGGGCTGTCAGAAACCATCACATTCTTACAATGTAAGCTTGTCATATATGTTGTGACAAATGTTCCTGAGTAGTCAGACTCTGACTCAGTTTTTTGAAACAGCCAAACCCAGTCACCCTCCAGAATAATCCAGAACCCAAACTTCATGGGGGGGGGGAGGGCATCTACTAAGAAGGATTAAAGCCTCCCCTACCATCCTGGCTCCAGCTGTCTATTTTTATGTCAAGGCTTGCTAAGTACCTATCTGAAGCTCCTATGTCAAGCAGCAGCAAAGGTGATGTCTGCCTGTAGATACAAAAGGCATCATAGGGGTAAAAAGTCTGAGAATCACTGGGCTAGATGGTCCTCGTGGTTCCTCCTGGACAAGATTCTATGATTCTAATATCATCTGGCCATTTCTGTCACTGTAATGCAGTCTTCCTCTTGCTGTAATAGATACCACACAGAGATGTGCTATGTGAGCAATTTTATTCATGTTGTAGAATACTGAGTATATAGTTTGGTTTTTCAAACATATACCCACACATATACCAAACACAGAAGGTATCTGCCTCCTTATACAGTCCAACCTTTGCATGAATGCAGAAGGTAAATCACTTCACTGTAACGAAGCAAGAAAGTCTCTTAGAATCTGTGGCCATTTCTGCACTACACTGTTCTACTACTATTATTGCACTTTCAACTTCCTATGGGATCCTAGGGTTTGCAGTTTAGGGAGGGGCATTTAGAATTCTCAGTCAGAGAGCTCTTTGGCCTCAGGAAACTACAAACTCCAGAATTCCACAGGATGTTGAAAGTGGAATAATAGCACTATAACAGTGTAGTGCGGAAATGGCCTTTGTTTAACTTCCCCTTATTCTACATCTGATAGCATCTTTCCCCAACCTGTTGACTTGTTGGAATATAACTGCTATCCTCCCCCAGCAATCATGGCCATTGTATAAAAAGCTCCCTCAGTCCCCACCTACCACATACAAATATGCTTTATGTTGAAGGACAAACTAGATGAATTCTCAGTCCCCGTTTATTTGACAAAAAGCTTATTAGAACAGACTCAACACTTCCAAGTACACCGTATACAGATCTGCAACCAGAAAAACAAACAGCCATCCAAGACTGCATGATCAAGATGTCCTTAAACTAAAGTATGGAACAATAAAACAGTCAAAACTCTGACTACATAAACCAAAACTGCAAGAGTTTTTTTTCCTTCCAAAAAGCATATTTACATCATTCTGAAAAATACCTCCATACAGCTGATGGACTTATTGTGTATATTGGGAAGTCCTAGAGAATGTTTACAGCTACAGCAGCTGATTCAGATTACCCAAATTAACAACATCTGACTTTTTTGATTCAGTATATTAAAATCATCAGAGCTTGCGAAACAGCTATTGTCCATAGCAACAATGTGGAACCTGAAAAGGATTAGAAGAGGAACAAGATCAGAGTGCCTTGACAGCACACCTTCACTGTGTTTTGTTTTTTCTTCATTCAGTGAATGACTTTAATGTAGGAAATGGCTAACTCAGGCAATCCCAAATGACGTTCTGAGAATGTTACACTGTATCATGAAAGAATTTTAAGATCCTCAGGGGAGCTTTCTCTTGATCCGAGCACCATCACAGCCATGTTGGGTGAAAATACAAGAAAAAGCTTTTTCTGTGGCTTCTCCCAGGCTGCTGGAATTCCCTCGTTCATGAAGCTCTCTTCCCCCTAAGCAGGCAAATATCCTTTTTTTTTAACCCAGGCCTTTGTTAACTGGCCATCACAGGAGGTCTTTCAAATGGGGTGTGTTGTATTTTATAGTCATCATTGTTATATTTAACAGCTTTTAATTTTTTTATATATATATTCATGTTTTTAATATACTCATTTATTCTGATTGTTTCTCTAATTTATGCTTTGTTTTAACTGCATTATATTTTAAATCATATTGTAAACCACCTTGGGCCCAAAGTGGGAGAAAAGTGGGATATAAATGAAATAGAACAAAATAAATTGATCATGTGCCTTAGAAAACAAAGAGGAAGTTGTTTGATCCGCTTCTACATGCTTTACTCCCCTGACCCTGACACCATGTGACTGGACTCTGCCAGAGATTGGTTTTAACATTCTGTATCAGTGCATGGGGTTTGACTGGGTGTACAAAGCCATAGCAGAATGACCAACTCATGGGCCATTTCTGCACTAGACAGTTATAGTGCTCTTATTCCACTTTCAACATCCTACGGAATCCTTTAGGGAAAGTTTATGTTTAAGGAAACTGCAAACCCCAGGATTCCATAGGATGTTGAAAGTGGAGTAAGAGTACTATAATAGTCTAGTGCAGAAAAGACCAAGGAGAAGGCTGCCCATTGGATTGTTTCATTGGTCATTACTCTGTGTACAATCTTCATGGACATACTTATGTGGACTTGAACATTGCTGCCTCTCAAGCAGGAAAATGTCAAAAGGAATCTCTGGAATGAAATATATGAATAAGAACTAACAGCAAAAATTGATTCTGTTTGTGAATGAATCAAACCACTGGTTTCCTATCTCACTACAGATGTCACTTCAGTTTAGCAATGCCAGGATGGTTGAGTTATCATTAGTTTCTACTGTGGTGAACACTAAGTATCCTTATTTTTTACACATTAAAGCTTTAACTGAATGTTCACTGTCAGTACATTTTGAATTTTATTGGTATATATCTCCACTATTCAAAAATTTTCCTGTTATCTCTCTCTCTCTCTCTCTCTCTCTCTCTGCCCCTGACGTCAACATTCCCTCTAACTGGACAATAACTTACTAATGTTGTTCATCCAGATCTACTGTCCCCTCTGCCCAGTGGCAGAGAAATATGTTATGGACCTTAGTAATGCACTGTGTTATATTGCTTTATTACATGTATTGCCAGTCTTTCCTCCAGGGCTCTGGGAAGCCTCCAAGCTCTGCCACCACCCCTGGTTTAGAACATGTTGAAAAGGAGGTAACACTGAAAGAGACTGACTGGTAGAGTGGGGCTCTGAACATAGGTCTCCCTGTGCCCAACTGGGAATAGTAACCATTTCAGCAACTGCCCCTTTTGGGTTATTATGGAGGGAGAGTATTTCCCATTCAATATGTTCCATGTGACCCCATCCTTTTCCTGGGTTGCCAGCACTTCCCACTTCCCTATGATCTACCACATGGAAACGAAATTAAAAAAAATTGTAGGGGGCACAAACAGAATACCTTTATTCACCAGCAGAATGCTCTTGCAAGAAGCTACCCAGATGCTGCTCTGATGGGAGTAGAGGGTCTCAGCACCCCCGATTTATACCATTTTTAAATGTTCACAGACATTCCTACTGGCTTTCTTCCCTTACCTTCTTCTCTGTTTATTCTCAGGCCTCTGGTCTATACCATCCTCATATCTGCCTTGAATAATAGGTCTTCATCTGGGACTGAGGTTCCCAGATCTCAGGGACTGGCCCTGAGTCTCAGATCGGGTCCCTCTTCTCCCATCTTCTGAGCAAGGAGGAGGAATTGCAGGGTGACAGCATTGCCTTATGTGTCTGTACATATTTTCCTTGTTCTGGTGGACTTGGCATTTTTTATTTGAATGGCACACTCTCTGCAATTATGGTTGATGTTTAATGTGTGATGATTAATGACATCACCAGGGGCTGCCTGTATACCATCACCTTCGTTACATCACCAGGGCCCACCCCCTTTGACATCACAAAGTGTAGTCCCTAGGTCTCAGTTTCTGGTTTTGAAATCTCAGGACCTGGAATAGTCCTGACCTGGCAATCCTGTCAGGTTTCTGGGGAAGCCAGAGTGGCCACATGGTGGCTCCCCTGCCAGGAGTGAACTTGGCAGCGGTACCTATGTCATGAGATCCATTCTTGGAAGGCCTGTTCCTGCCCCAACTCAGGCTCGTGACTGGCTGGCAACACCAGAGGAAAGCAACCACTAGCCATGCAACAGAAAGTAAACATCCTTCCCATTCCTTCCCTTGCCATATAGGTGCAAATGGGGTGCTGCCCAGTTAGCACTCAAGCATATACTGTTATACGATTTCACAAGAGTCTGTTGTTTTTGCTCTAATCCTGCTTAGTTGTGGGCCTAGTGATGATAATAGGAGGGGTGTTGCTTGGGCAGTGACCCACTCTGCCATCAAGTTAGAATGGAAAAGGACAAATTTTATTGATGATAGCTATAGAGGTTTGGCCCCGCAAGATCCAGATCTAGACATGAGGATGACCCATTTGTCAAACAATGGTCCTGACCTCCCAACATGTCTGCTGGGAACCACTTGGGGCAACAGGAGTGCAATTCCACATGGATGAAAGCCACTGTATAGATCTTCTGCTACCTGGGAGTGAGGCAGAGCTATGTGCTGCTTATATGCCACGAAACCCTAAGGGAATCTCTGGCTCAGTGGAATAGACTGAAGGCGCCCACAAAAACAAACTGAACACAGCACCAAGCAAACCCACCCAAAAGTTTGGACACAACATTGGACAGACAAAAAAATTGTATAGATACCCATCATTAACCCTGAAAACTCAAAAAGGGTGAATGGAATGATATCCAAAGTCCAAAGTCTAATTGCTCAGTGACAAGGTTGAGTATTCAGGGAACATTTTTAAGTTTCCCCAGAATACCTTAGTGAAAATTTCAGGTGCACTTGGATGAGCCTACTTCTGGCCAATCATTGGTCAGTTTTTGTTCTGGGTCAGAAATCCCTCAAATGCCGTGTAGGTTCTGTGAAGATAGTACCTTGGCTCTGCTCATGTCCTCTCAGTGTGGGCCAGAACATGGGGTCCCAGGTGAGTTTGGCTTGTTTATTACAAACAGAAAGCATGATCACATCAATGAGAAATGTAAACTCCTACACTTAGGCGGAAAAAATGGAATGAACAAATATAGGATGGGGGACACGTGGCTGGATAGCAGTACATGTGAAAGGGATCTAGCAGTCTTGGTAGATCACAAGCTGAATATGCGTCAGCAATGTGATGAGGCAGCCAAGAAAGCCAACGCAATTCTTGGTTGCATCAATAGGAGTATGTCTAGATCGAGGGAGGTAATGGTACCACTCTATTCTGCATTGGTTAGGCCTCATTTGGAATACTGTGTCCAGTTCTGGGCACCTCAATTCAAGGAGGATACTGACAAGCTGGAACGTGTCCAGAGGAGGGTGACCAAAATGGTGAAGGGTCTGGAAGCCATGCCCTAAGAGGAATGGCTTAGGGACCTGGGGATGTTTAGTCTGCAGAAGAGAAGGTTAAGAGGGAACATGATAGCCATTTTTAAATATTTGAAGGGATGTCATGTAGAGGAGGGAGCGGGCTTGTTTTCTGCTGCTGCAGAGACTGGGACAAGGAGCAATGGATTCAAGCTGCAGGAAAGGAGATTCCACTTGAACCTCAGGAAGAACTTCCTGACGGTCAGAGCTGTCTGGCAGTGGAATAGGCTGCCTCAGAGTGTGGTAGAATCTCCTTCTTTGGAGGTTTTTAAGGAGAGGCTGGATGGCCATCTGTTGGGAATGCTTTCATGTGTGTTCCTGCATAGCAGGGGGTTGGACTCGATGACCCCTGGGGTCTCTTCCAACTCTATGATTCTATGTAGACATACTATCAGAAATTTCAGAAATAATGAGATAACGCATAGTTTTGATCCTAGGAAAGAATCAGTCTTCCTTCCTTCCTTCCTTCCTTCCTTCCTTCCTTCCTTCCTTCCTTCCTTCCTTCCTTCCTTCGTTAATATTCCACCTTTCTCTCAACATAGGATCCAAGGTGACTTACAATAAACTAAAGCAAAATTAAAAACACTTCAATAAATAATTCAATTAAATAAATTTAAAATAGTTCAAAAAACATTCTAGACAAGATTAAAAAGATTAAAAGATCTTAAAAGATCCTTCTGCATCATGAGTTAAGAGGCAAATTCCTGCCTGAATAGAAAGATCTTTGCCTACCAATGGAAAGACAGCAGAGAAGTGGGCAACCAAACCTCCCATGGGAGAAGATTCCACAACCTGGGAGCAGCTGCTGAGAAGACTCTTTCCCACGTACCCACCAAAGGTGTCTGCAAGAATCTTAAAAATTCAGATGGTGTTGTATGGTAAGCTCAATATCGCCATACAGGAATACAATTTTGATTGTAAAATTGAGAACACATGCATTCTAAACTGAGGCCATTTCCGCACTAGACTGTTATAGCGCTATCATTCCACTTTTAACATCCTATGAAATCCTGGGGTTTGCAGTTCAGGGAGGGGCCGGCCGGCCCCTCCCTGAACTGCAAACCCCAGGATTCCATAGGATGTTGAAAGTGGAATGATAGCGCTATAACAGTCTAGTGCGGAAATGGCCTGAGTAAGAGCCTAGAACATCATATTTTCAGTGAACAGTGAACCTAATGGCTGGAGCAGATGCAGGGATGGTGATGAAGGTGGTGATTAGCTGCACTGTAAAGTAATCACAGGCTCAGCATGTGTTGACAGGATTCAGTGTTATAGCTCTGAAAAGTTTCACTTAAGTTGCATCCAGAGGATGATGGTTCAGATTTGTGCTCAACAGTGAAGCTCACTGAGTGCCATTGAGCAACTCTCTCAATAAGGATGCTTGAAGAATTTCAAGTTTGTGAAATGCTATACAAACTAACTTGTTCTTCACTTTTTGGGCAGAATATAATTATGCTTCAGATTTTTGATTTGTTTGAATTTTTTGATGCAATTCTCAGCTCAGCGTACACATAAAGACTAGGTTGCTGTCAATTTTAAATTGAACAGGTATGTACATGCAGGAAGGCAACAGAATTGACATAAGAACAAATAGGTGTGAAATTGACATGGACGAGATCAGTTATTCTCTGCTTCTGTTATAGGATGTTGTAAGGGCAAAAACAGATCCTATATACCATTCTGAACAGTTTGGAGAAAGGACAGGATACAAATGTAACAAATAAATTATGCAACATTCCACATTTCACATCATCAAATGAAAACCTATCAGACCAACATTAGAATTAAAGTGTTTCTTTCATACCTCATTAACCTGCTTTTTGTCCAGGTGAAAAACCTGACCAGAACTTGTTGAGGCAATTTCTTCATAGACCTTGTAACCAATATGTGCTCTATCATCACAGTCTCCTGTTAGGACAAATACAACCTGGAAAAAAAGAAAAGAAAAGAAAAGAAAAAAGAGGGAGGGGGAGGAGGAGGAGGAGGAAGGGGAAGAGGAAGAAGAAGAGGAGGAGGAAAGGAAGCCATTTAAAATAGTCCTCATGTTGAAAAGAATGGGAAAAGCAAGGCATCCAAAATCAATTAGTTGAAGGAAATATACATTAGGGTATTAATAGGATAAGCTTTATGTAATATTTTCAGTCACAAGTAATTAGCATAATAAGTTTCAGAAGAACAATACCGTATTGGCAGCTTGGATGATACGGCCTATTATTTCATAACATTCATTAATGCTTCTTATAATTATTAGTCATGACTTTTTGAAAATGCAAAAATAGCTGCTGGAATTGCCAAACAAGGATTCCAATTAAATGCAGAGGTTAAAAACTTGGACACTGGAGCCCTTTGCTTCCAAGATGCTTTCTATTATTTTCTTTTTCCTCCTATCCAGCTGCAGGCTCCAGGACTTGCTTCCTAAGCAGACATAACCAGTGGGACTTCCAGGTCTGACTGATCAATAACAGAGAGCAGTTTTTGGACACACGTCAAAGAATGCCAGTTAGCTCTTTGATGCAGCACTCAAGAAATACTAAGAGATCATCGCTGAGAAGTATTAGGAATTCCCCATATGACCTTTAGTGAATGCTGTACTGCGAAGTGCCCTTGTTTAGTGGTCCAGTCAGTCAGCTATGCCTTGTTCCGTGATACTCCATTTCATCCTTGCCCCCACTGAATTTCTTGGTTATTCCTTCCCTACAACCTGTGGTGGCTAATGGCCTTCACGTCTGCAAGGTGATGAATCTGCTTTGTGCTTTAGTCTCAAATTACAGAGGAGCTATCCAAGGTGTCAAACTGTACCACCTAAATAGTTTCACTATTAAGGACCATCCCTTTAAATTTTGGACTAAAACCCGGAGAAGATTCACTTTCCCATTGACACAGGTGTCATCAACTGCCACTGCTCACCACAGTCATTCCATGGTCACTGAGGATGCTTGAGTCTCATTGGTATAGATCTCAGTGCAGGTCTACTCCCTTTTAGGGTTGCTTAAACTAGATTTTTAATATTCTTGCAAACCTTGGGGCCAAACATACCCCAAGGTAGCAGTTGTTGTTACTTAAACAGAGATGGGGATAATTCACTTAATTCTGATATCATGGAAATGAGTAAGACTGCATATAGTAAAAACTGCAAGATGAGATGGATACAATAAACTGTCTTACTACTCAGCCCCTCCTAAGAAGAAAAATGTCTCTGAAAGTCTTAGGTTTTCTTCCTGTACAAACCAGTTTTATTCTGAAGATCCACGTGACATTTTTGTCACCCAACGTATTTCCTGGGAAGTCCCAGCATTACTAAAGACTTTTCCTTCCTACTTCCCAGGTCAGTTTAAATTAACTCACTATTTTCTGAAATGAAATACATCTCCACTGGGCTGTCTAATCTGGGATCTAGCTAAAATGCACACCACCAATAGACATAGTTATTGTTTCTAGGACTAGATTCAACAGAGATGAAGTGAGAGAAAGATGAACATTTGCTCTGAAACAAAATCATCCTAATGTTTAACTAGTTTAATAATGTGAAAACATTTCAGTGCTTTGACATTAACTACCGAATAACAGTGAATCCCAGTGGAAACTGGTGAAAATCAGTATCTGAAATGCTGTATGACCACATGTGATCAGTGGAATGGGGAGGGGGAAGAACACAAGAGTGGGGGTGAAGGAAACACAGGATATTTCAAGAAAGAGCTAGGATGCACACTTGAGAATATGCAGGTAAAACAAAAGGAACTGAAAACTCTCAGTACTTCCAGAGAGTTTTTTTCTTTCTGGATAAATGTATTGTATGGAACTGGTCATGTTCACTGGGAATGATTATATCTAAATTGTATAAATTAGACTGCAATCCTAATTAGATTTACTTCTGAGTAGGCACACAGAACATAAAAGATCAGTTACATCTTTTATCCATGTTGTGATCCACTGCATAAAAACTGGTGACAATGCATTTTTAAAAAACTGAACAGCCAGAATTTGAAGATGCTTCCTACCTGTGACTGCTTCTGTTGAATCAACTGCAGGACTTCATGAGTCAGTCTGTAATCCTTTGACCGTGCATCAGTAAAGACATAGATAAATGAACCAGGAAGAGAAATTTCTAGAGCTATTTTGATGGCTCCAATGCTCATTTCTGGACAGTCACCACCTCCCTGTTCACAGATGGCAAATGAAGAAATACACAAATAGTCAAAACTTTTATTCAAGGCAATCCTATCACACGATTTATTTTTCAAGATTTATACAGAGGAAATTTCACATTGCCCTCTTAAAGGCTGAGAGAATGATACTTGTCCAAGGCCAGCCAATGGGTTTTCAAGGCTTCCTGGAATCATGATTCGGCACCCAAATCACTCCACTGCTCTCAGTTAAAGCTGGTGCTAAATTGAAAGATGCTATGTAAATTCTGAATTAATTCAACCACCGCTTTCACCAGATTTAAGCCACCAGCCTTCTGAGGAAACTCAAATCCTTCAGCAAAAATTCTAGCATCATGGAAGCAGAGACAAGCTTCCCCCAATACAGACTTGCAGCACGTGTTTTTCACCGCAGCATCCTCAAGACAAATTGCTGGCTGGTGCCTTCAGATGGGAGTTGTGGCAACAGCAAAATTTAGAATTGAAACCCAGAGAACCCTAGCTATTTATCAGGCACAGGCAGAAAAACCAGGCTCTTCTATCCCACTGTTTGGAAGGCTCTTCAAAATAAAGCTTCTGACTTTAGAATGGAAGACCAAACAGAAGAGATCTATCAAGCAGAAAGCAAAAGGGGAAGAAGTATACTTTTTTTTTATTCCTTATGAACTGGCAATTTTTTTATCTGTCTTTAGGGACAAATCAGTATAGTCTTATTTTTCCTGCTGTTGATAAATTACTATATTGCCTTGAGTTTGGCTTGTTGTATATAATGTCATATTGTATCCAAAAAAGCCTCCTTTTTGCCAAGCCCTCTTTCTTTCTATTTATCCTGATATTTCTACTTTACAGAAAAAAGAATCAGAGAGCAACTTATTCAAGACAGTCCATTAAACACATGACTCTACCTAGGTCTCCTAGGTTAAAATTCAGCATTCTAGTCAATAAAACCTATGGAGAATTCACTACCAAAAGAGGACATTGTTGTTTTGTGCCTTCACGTTGTTTCCACTTACGGCAACTCTAAAGCAAGTCTACCACGGACGTTTCTCTGCCTTCCTCTGAGGCTGAGAGAGCGTAACTTGCCTCTGATTTGACCAGTAAAAAATCACTGGTGACATTTTTGAAACTCTGGGAATTCTTGATTGCCATCTTGCAGAAAAAAAGAGAATAATATGATAACTGTAGGTTTGGATAATTAGTAGGTTAGAATTACTGTGTGAAATATCCATTAATTAGTTGGAGAAGCAAGATTTTATATATTTAGACTTATGACCACTGTTAAAAAAAAAAGTCTTTAGGTTTTTCTTCTCATTGTCTCTGTTTTTTTAATCTGTATACATATTTGAATGTAGTTGGGAACTTTAAAAAAAATAAGAATTAAAAAAGAGAGTTTGGCCCTTTCCGCACCTTACCTTTTTGCAGAGCTGGGGTGTGGGGATCACACAAGCAGCCTCCAGCGAGAGGCTCTCGCATCCCCGCTGCTTCAGCTCCTCACAAGCTGCCTGCTCCCGAGCAGGTAGCGTGAGAGCCCCACCTCTTCCTTCCGCAGCGCGGCCTGGGAGTTTCCCAGGCTGCACTGGGGCAGGAAGCACAAGCGCCGTGGCTCCAGAGGCTTCGCACGCATGGCAAGTGCACATGGGGTCCTGGAGCAATGCGTGATCACGCACCATTTTCAGCCGAAAATGAAAAAGTGCATGAGCAGCGCCTGCCAGACCCTGGAGTGTCACGCGACTGTGAGTGCATCATGCAGACTTCTCCTCACAATCGCGTGACGTTCCAAGCACCCTTTCGCATGGCAAATGCCATGCGAAAAGGGCCTTTGACTTGTCCAAGGTCACCCAGTAGCTTTCAACAGCAAGGATTCAAACCCTGTCCTCAAGAATCCTAGTTCAACACTCAAACCATGCAGTCAATCAAGGTCCAACTTTTAAAGGGATTTGAGAAGTTAATAAAGAGATTTATAAATGGTTCTTAGCCATACTACCTAATGAATCCTCCAGATCTAGAAGCGTTATACTTCTGAATATCTGATCCTGTAGTCTACCAGCAAGAAATAACCTTTTCTCTTATCCTAGTAATTAGCATTCAGAGATACCTGACTGGTCACCTGACTGGTAAATGTTTGCAACAATGAACTAGACTTATATTTGATCTAAATCCAATGATGTACTTTTTACATCTGCACTGTCTCCCTTGATAGATTGCCATTTTAAATTATGGGCCTTCCTTCTGGTACAGTTCTCAACCAAGAAGATCATTCTAGAACAGGGCTGAACAATTTATAGAAGGGGAAGGGGAAACATTGTTTTGAAACCACCTGAAGCTCTACCCGAACTATCCAGAAATGTTAAGGTAGCCTTCCTCCAAAATGGCACCCTCAGATGTTTTGGATTAGCCAGTATGGCCATGGCCAGGGATCCATAGCCCATAACACATCTGGAGAAAACCAGCTTTACTTAAGCTATGACACTAGTAACTTGCCATCAGTATATCAATTAACCTTGGGTAATGTCCTCCTTCACTGAATATTTTGCTCCCTTATAAAGTTATCTAAGGGAGGAAAATATTCCCATGTATCAAACTTCTAAAGATATTAGAATGCCCAAATTAGTGTACGACATTCAATCTTTGAAAATAGTTTAACTGCATGGTTTCTCTTAAACAACCTCAGGAAATTACAGTGTTGTGGCAATGGTGAGAAGAAATTGTTCAATATCACCAGCCCCTGACCAAACCCTCTACTCCAGAGCTTTTGAAGCTCACAAACATATTCATCAGGCATGAATACTAAAAATCATTTTAGGGCAAGAAAAGTGATGATGGAGGATCACAGAGATGATCATTCTTGAGATGTTACAGATGAATTTAAGATGGTAGTGGACAGGTATTTGCTGCAAGTAAAGGGCCACACACCTTGCTGGCCATGAAGCAATGTTTGTGTCCCAAGCATAATGTTCCTGCACCAAACTTTGAGGTAATTCTCTCCTGTCTATTACAGTCAACCATTATAAGCCCACCATACCTAAAACACACCCTTAACCAACCAGACAGGGTGAAAACTAAGGCCATTTCTACACTATACTGTTATAGTACTATTATTCCATTTTCAACATCTTGTGGAATGATGGGGTTGCAGTTGAGGGAGGGGCATTTAGAATTCTCAGCCAGAGAGCTCTTTGGACTCAGTAAATTACAAACTCCCGAATTCCACAGGATGCTGAAAGTGGAATAATAGCACTATAACAGTATAGTGTGGAAATTGCCAAAGAAGAGAGAGATTGGTCACACAAGGGGCTTTATGCTAATGCAGACTTTGGATCCATTTTCTTAATACTCTCTGGGATGTGAACATTTATTATAGACAAATAGCCACCAAAAAATAGCGCTGAGGATTTTTTGAGGGGTGAGCTTTCTCTTCTGTGAACCTACATAAAATTACAATGTTCAGGATTCACAATCTGAACTGCATAAAAGGCTTTAAACCATCCTTCCCCAATCTGGTGACCTCCAGAGGTACTTCTCATCATCCTTGTCATAATCACTAGGCATGGCAGCAGCTGTAGTCAAACACATCTGGATGATTTCAGGCAGAAAGGGCTGTTCTAAACCAGTTTACTTCTGTGGTATACATATAATCTTCTACATGCAATCATCTGTAATTCTAAACTGGTTTGTGTATGTTTTCTTTTTTTCTTAAATAGAGTGTTAGGAATGCTACATTTCTGCCATAGCATGATATATACGCCTTTGAACGTTTTCCTGTTGTATTATCCCTAAACGACCCTAATCAACGGGTCTGTTAAATTCATTCACCATGATTTCAGCTGTGAAGACTACTCAAAAACCGCCTTTTGGAAAATTGTTCTAATGCCTCAGCATTCTGGCAATATTAAATTATGACATTAATTCTTCTTCTCTTTAACTAATGAAAAACATGTTTTTTTCTCCTCCCCTGCAGCATAAATCTATCTTGTTGCCACAAAGTTATGGTTCTATGCCTTTTTCTTTTAAGTCATGTTTCTCCTTGGTTCTCCCACCTCAGTTTCACAAATCTTTGAAAAGGAAAACCGTCCTTCAGAGACACACAAATGCCGCCAAAGAATTGTTTTAAAATAATAATAATAAATCCCCCAATTTTCTGTCTCCGTCAATTTTATTTGGAGAGTTTAACATTTCTTTTTAGTAGAGTTTAAATCTGACATCAATCACAATGATTTGGTTTATTTAGATAGCAGGCAGAAGAATAGTAGCAATTGACTTTCTTTGTGTAATCTTCAGAATATACGTGCAAAACAATCCCCCTCCTCATCCAACATCTGCATAATACAGTCCTCATACAGCAAGGAATGCACTTGGCAACAGAAAGCAGTGAAACAGGCCTCAGAGGTTTGCTGGCTGAGGGGAAATGAACCACCACATACTTCCTGTCCCTCAAACCCAGAGTAGCCCACCGATGATTTATTTGGGAACCTCAGTCAGCTGAGGCCATTTCCGCACAACAGGGCTATGCTGCTGTGGGGCCAGGATGGCAGCTGTCAGCTGGTTGTGCTTCTGCATGACGTCGTCGCCAGCCCGCCACCATCTTGATATTTGCGAAACGGAAAAAAAGTCTGTTTTACGCTTGCCATTGCACAGCGTTCTTGCCCTTTCCAGTCATATGGAAAGGCCGGAAGCATGCTGGTGATGCTTCCTTCCCCAGCGCAACAATGGAAACTGCCTGGCTGCATTGCAGAAGGAAGAGGTGGGGCCACCGCATTCCCTTCCACAGAAGTGCTGCTGGGACTGTGACGGGACAATATGTGGGAGCATCGTCATGTGGAAATGGCCTGAGACTACTGTATTCTGAACCCAGGCCTGTGGCGAACTTTGTGGAGATACCCAAACTGGCCAAATATATCAAGCAATCAGGGTTTTTATTCCTGCAATTACCACTTCTGTTGCTGAGATCCAAACAATGCATGGTTTATTCCAGGAAGTTTTGTGCTTTTTTTCTCTCCTTTCCCATGTCTTTTTCTTTCTACCAGTACGGTGAGGTCGTTTGTTTGTTTTTCAAACAATATTTTCTGGTTTGCCAGATGTATCCCTTCCATTCCCTTCATATACCTCCTCTACACATTTTAACTGGATCTAGAGTGCCATACAGGTGGGTATGTGTGCATGTGTGCCTGCCTACATTGGCAGAGGAGGGAGGAAAAGAGTGTTAGAAAGGGTTTCTCAGTAAGACATCCTTTTCAATTTAAGGTGCTACAGATTCTCTTGTTGCTTGTGGTGTGGCTAATGATTTCATTCAGCAAGGTAATAATGAGGAAGAAGAGACCTTAAAAAAAAAGAGGTTGTGGATGCTAGCAGGAAGAAGTAGCCCAAAGCAACATGTTATGCCATTAAATGGTGCTAACTGAATTGGCACTAGCATCAGTCTGGGTGAAACCTTTCTTCTGAGATAAATCCCCTCTCAGTAGTCACTTATATTGTGAGTTGCCTTCAACCCATGTTCAAGGACAGATGGAAGCTTAGTGCACTCAGCTTCCTGCTCTACTTTGCTGGGAGACAGAGCAAGTAGAGGGAGCACTGTGTTGTGCAGTGGTTAAACCATGTAACAGTTAAAGTGCTGAACTAAGATTCTGGAGATCCAGGCTCACGTCCCCACTCTCCCATAAGGTTCACTGGGCAGTCTTTGGCTGTCCACTCTCAAAGTCAGCTTGAGCTACAAGATAACGATTTGTGTGTAGATAATCTGGGGGCGGTGTGATAAATTTAACTACTTTGGAATGTAGGCAGGATATAAATGTAACTTCTAAATAAATGAAATAAATAGGGATTGGGCTTAAAGCAAAGATCTAAAAAGTGCAGTTCCATGGCTCTGTGTCCATGGCTCTGTGTGTGTGTGTGTGTGTGTGTGTGTGCGCGCGCACACACACACACACACACACACACACAGGGGCTACTAATGTAGCCTTCAGTCTTCCAGACTCCCTAGAATACCCTCATTCTGGTCAAAAAGGTGAATTGCCTCTCTTAGAAAGCTTCCAGAAGACCAATCTACCTCTTCTTTAGGTTGCAGAGGGCCCACAGTTTTCAGCATTTTAAAAATAGCAATTTCTTCAAAACCAGAAGTAGACAACCACTCCCATTTCTTTCATTTTGGTGTTATTTTTTCAAATTTTCTGCAGTCCATGTGGTCCACTGGCAGGTCCCAGAGTAGAAAACTGGCCACTTGGGTGTGCCACAATTGCCACATCAGGCTTAGGGGAAGCTGTCTCCCCCTCCAACAATTGATTGATTCTATAGATAGCGGAAGAAGAAACATCTCCTTCCTTCCCTTCCTATACAATTCTTTGTCAGCTTCCAACCAAAGCTGAACTTTGCCTACTGCGCTAAACAGAAGGTTTCACTTGTACTTTAAGCAACAATTCACATCAGTACTTATAACAGCAACTCCATAATAGTTTGATTATTCCCATATTAGAGGTGAGCACATGGGTTATCTAAGAACACCCCCTGATTGCCCAGTGCATCCCAAAATGTTGGGGGGTTTCTGTTTCAGGGTTTCACAGCTTTTAAGAGATGTTATGCCCTGAAAATACAGAGTTTTTGCCCTGGCTTGATGCTGGCTGTAGCGGAATTTAGTGCTACCCTGTGGTACAGACATGGCTTCCCTCGATTCCACTGCCAACTTTTCCATGAATTCAACACCTACTTTCCTATATTCCTTCTCCAGTATCTGCATTCCCTGTCTTGCATACTTAATTTATTTTAAAAATTGTTATAGGTATTATGCAAAAGTGCTATACCACTTTAGCACTATACCTGAAAAAAAGGTGTAAAAACTGTTTGAAATGTAACAAGGGAACAAAAGTCAGTAGACAACCTCTGTGGAATTTTCATTGTCATTAAACTGTGCTGTGGAAACATCTTCCCCCCATCTCCACCATCTCCTCCATGAACTATGTAAAGCCACTCTTGGGGAAAGAGACAGAGTGTAAATAAAGCAGAGAATCAGTGTGGTGTGGTAGTTTGAACACTGGACTATAACTCTGAAGACCAGGGTTCAAATCCCTGCTCAGCTATGGAAACTCTCTGGGTGACTTTGGGCAAGTCATACTCTTAGCCTCAGAGGAAGGCAAAAGCAAACCCCCTCCGAACACATTTTGTCAAGAAAATCCTATCATAGGATTACCTTAAGGTTGTCATAAGTCAGAAATGACTTGAAGGAACAAAACAGCAACAATAAATAAAGTGATTGACATTCAACATGCTCCTCCTCCACATCATGTTCCATGGCTTGTACATTTAACTTTTTTTTAAAATGTTGTTATGGACCATTTTAGCCCTATGACTCTAAAAGAAAGGAAAAAAACAAGAAACATTCAATCTGGTAACCTGGAATGAAATGAGAGAATGAAGGCCAGTAGAAAACCTCTGAGAGTCAGTGTAATACAGTGGTTTGAGTGGTAGACTGAGACATCAAGAAACCAAATCCCCACTCAGCCATGGAAACTCACTGAGTGACCTTGGGCAAGTCATACTCTCAGAAAGAAAGGGTTGTCATAACTCAGAAATTACTTGAAGGCACACAACACCAACAAGAAGAAAATCTTTATGGGAAAAGTCAGTAACTATAGCTACAGTTTCCACCAAATCCTGGGCCTGTCAGAAGGAACCCTGTGACTATCTAGTGAGTTTGTGACTGATTCAGAATTAAAAATTATGTATTGACCTCCCAGCATATTTTCCTAAGCACTGCTCTCTGAGCTCTCTATACCATAGATGATTAGCCATGTGATGACAGGGGAGGGAAAAGGGTGCTGTTTAAAGCGCATGTGCCCAAATACCTTGAGACACACATATAATTTTGTGAACCCAGGCATCCTTTTAAAATTAGCTTTGTTGATTCAATAATTCCCTAAGTGCTTTTTGAAATGCCACAAAAAAAGAAGAAAGTTAAGAGAAGCTGACGTGGTGGAACTGACTCCAGAGTCAATTGGCTTCAGGATGAATGGTGGAATTGACACTTCAGATCAATAGAAGTCACATGAGTTAATGCTCCCCTATATAAAAAGCTCCCTTGGTGTCTGACACACTAATAAAATAAATTAGTATTAAGCCTTTGTCCATCATGTACCAGTCTGATGTGGCTCAAGATCATCAGAGGAGCCATTTCTTCAGATACCTCAGGTATGCCAGCCTACACCAAAAGTTAGTCCCAACCAGAGTAGACCCTGTTATTTCAAAAGGTCCACTTTAATTGAAAGAAACAACTGGATGTAGGTTACACTGTGCAAGCCATAGAGAGAGCCGTTTCCATATGACCGATGCCAGTATTGCAACTGTTTAGTACCAGCTTAAATCCTTTTTGCTTGCCGAGGCATATCTGGTCTTCATCTCTTTTTTTCTCTTTTGCTCCCTATTCTTTGTTTTGATTTTGACATTTTTCTTGTTTAATTAATTTAATTATTGCTTTGTTTTAACTATATTTGTACACTACCTTGCACCATTTCCACACAACAACACTCTCCCACAATGTCTGGTTGCAATCCCAGCAGTGCCTTTGCCACGAAGGGAGCATGACAGGAATGCTTCCCTGCGCACCCAACTGCACACATCTGCCTTCCACAGCGCAGCCAGGCTCCTTCCCATGCTGAGCTGCAGAAGGAAGTGCCCCCATCGTGCTTCCTGCCCTTCCACGTGGTAGGTAAGTATGGGAGCATTGCACAATCGTGGATGTTTAACAGATTTCATCCATTAAACAAATATCCTGTAATCGTGATGCATGGGGATGGGATGACAGCAGGACCACAACAACGTCATGCGAAAGCATGACCTGCGGGCCAGTACCATCCCGTCCCCATAGCAGGACGGCAACGCCATGCAGAAATAGCCATGGTATAGGTGAGAATGAAAGCTTTACAGTATTTTAACAAATAAATAAATGAAGAAGCATATGCACAGAGTGCTTCAGTGTGCTCAGTTTGAGCTTATAGAGTAAGTAGACTCAACTCACCTGAACATAGAGCTCCCTGAGTTCATACTGAAATTTCTTTGGATCTGTGGTAATCGTTACAGGTCCAATTTCTGAAATGAAAAGAAAATGAGTCAGTCTCCAGGAAAAACCCAGGGAGGATTAATAGCTTTAGAAAGAACATGGGATTTGACATGAAACAAGGTAAATTACAGATGGATGAAATGTCCGATTGCCTTGTTCTGAAACAGTGTCCCATTTGGGCAGGTCAATAAAAACAATCTGCCCACTGCAAGAAAATAAGTATGAATAGTAATATACTTTATTTTTTTTTCAACATTCCTTCATTTTTACCCAGTCAAATCCTTGAAAAACAAAATACAGGCAGCCTAAATTTTATTTACAAACAATACCTGGTACCCCAGGCTACATCATGGTGACTCACAAACAAATAAGTGGTTAAGATCCCATGAATTCAAAAATTGTGACTTTTAACTGAGATCTGTAGGAAAGAAGCATTAAAAACATAGTTAGACAAGAATTAGAGCACATATCCTAACTCTGACAAGTAACTATTGATATGTTTTGATTCTGAACAAATATCATACCGATTCCTTCTATTTAAAAGGGGGATGAATATTAATCCAACTTATTTTAAAAAATTCTTTGGAGTTTCTACCTCTAACTAATTTAATAATTTCCTCATTAAACCATTTCAGGAATAAGTAATGGCTAATTCTTATCGTTTTGCATCTGGTCGAGACATAGGGAGAAATTATTAATAAGCAATATGTAATAAGGAAAATAGTCATTTCTATTATTTTAATTATTTTAATTAAAAATTTAAGTAGTTTAATCAATTTAATTTAAAAAAGTATTCAAAAGCAGATAGCTAAAATAGCTGCTTTTTTGGTATCCTTTGGCATTTACTTTCCCTTACCCAAATGCAAATGAATATCTATTTGAGGTAATATGTAAGAAAAAGGCACAGGTATAAATCACCACTCCTCCTTTGAGACAGAAATTGGTAGCATAAGCTTTTGTAGACTTAACAGTAAGTATACTTCATCAGATTAAATTATTTAAGTCTACAAAAGCTTATGCTACCAACTCTTTTCTCTCGTTTAGTCTCAGATGTGCTACAAGATCTCTTTGAATACTGATCCAGACAAATATGCTATGTTTTTTAATTCCTCTTCCTTTAAAACACATCTAAGTAGTGAATTGGGCCACTGCTGGCAACACATTCACTTCATATCTGAAAGAAAATGCATATATATTTTCACTTGGATAGTATATAAATTAAAAATATGATACGCAAGAAAATACAGCAGTGTAGAGCAAGGCCTGAGCATGATTTCCAAGTCCCAGTATTGTACCAAAATATACAAAAGCAGGATTACAGCTGTACAGTAAGAAGATAAATATAATGGCCACAGAGCTTCTACATAACTTTGAAGGTGGTAGTGAAGACATCAGAACTGTGGAAGATTTTCTATACCTAGTTTCAGTCATCAGTTAAAATGAAGACTGTAGTCAAGGAATCCAAAGAAGGTTAAGAGATAGATAGGCAGCTATGAAGGAACCAGGTAAGATTATCAAGAATAAAGATATATCATCAATTAACGTAAGCCTGAGGGTAGGAAACTATCAAATTTACAATTTGGAATACTCCCTGGAGCCTTTTTGGCTGAAGGGCAGAGTATAAATATCCTAAATAAATAAATAACAAATATCAAAGTCAGGATTGACCATGCCATAGTATTTCTGATTTCAGTGTATGGGTGTAACAGCTGGACAGTGAAGAAAGCTGATGGGAAGAAAATCAACTCATTTCAAATGTGGTGTGAGAAGAGAGTTCTCTCCATGGTCTGCCAGCAAGACAAATAAATGGGTCCAAGAACAAATCAAAGCCGAACTCTCCCTAGAAATCAAAATAATTAAATTTAGCCAATCATGCTTTGGAAAAGCCAGCATGGTGTAATTGTTTGAGCTTCAGATTTTGACTCTGGAGACCGTGGTTCAAATCCCCGCTCAGCCAAGTAAACCCACCGGGTGACCCTGGGCAAGTCACATGCTCTCAGCTTAAGACGAAGGCAAAAGCGAATCCCCTCTAAAGAAATCTTGCCAAGAAAACCCCATGACAGTTCCACCTTAGGGTCTCCATAACTAAGAAATTACTTGAAGACACACAACAACAACGGTTGTACTATGCATTTATAGTAATAGGACATGACTCATTGGAAAAGATTATAATGCTCAGTAACGCTGAAAGTACTAAGAAAAGAAGAAAATGTCAGTAAAGATGTTTGGCTCAATCAAAGAAGCCATGGCCCTGAGTTGGCAAGACCTGATTAGGGCAGCTGATGGCCAAAGGTCTCAGAGGACTCTCATTGACAGAACTGCTATAAATTGAAGCCAACTTGGCAATATCCAACAGCAGCAAATTGATTTATCTCCCTGGTGTTTTTTTGTTTGGTTTGGTTTGGTCTTTGGGTTTTTTGTTTGTTTTGCTTGCAGGTGTTCTGCATTGTTTAATGCTGGGGAACAATAAAGAAGACTACATCCCTTAAATCTAGCATACATCATAGGTGGTTCTGAAAAAAGTTAAAAGCTGCAGGTGACCATATATCCATATGTACCGGCATATAAGATGCACCAGCATATAAGACACACCTCATTTATACACTGGTAAACACTATTTGCCAGTGTCTAAGACAAACCAGTGTATAAGATGCACCCCATTTTCAAACAGTATTTTTTTGGGGGAAAATTGAGTCTTATATGCCAGCAAATACAGTAAATGAAAAGGTTAACTTGAATTCTGTAGCCTAAGTCCAATTGTTAGTCCACAGTAGAGGAGTCCCATTGAATCAATGGAACTTATATAGGTCCTGATTTATCAAGTTGGCCTGAGGTGTAAACTCTAGTTGAAGTGAAAATTAGTGGCCTTTCCGCACTACACAATGATTGCACTATAATTCTACTTTAACAACCTATGGCTCCCACCTATGGAATCCTGGGGTTTGTAGTCTTGGGAGGTACAGGAGCTCTCTGGCTGAGAATTCTAAATATCCCTCCCTAAACTGCAAATCCCATGATTCCACAGAACAGAATGGTGACAGTTAAAGTGGAATCATAATGCAATAGTTGTGTAGTGCGGAAAGGCCCTAGGATTTAAGCCAGTGTGGTTAACTAAAATAAAAGAGTCTTCCAGATTAGCGTTTACTTTACAGTGGCCCAGCCTCACACAGAGACTGTTACTGGTGTGAGACATATGACTGCATCTTTCATTTCATTTGCATCCCTCCTGTATCTTTAGATTGCCGGGGGGGGGGGGGTGTTCTTTTTTCTTAATAGAAAATATATATTAAGAAGAGAAGTTGGAATAACTACACAGTGCCTTTTGATTGACAGTACTGGGAGATGTCTGTCTGGAAATACCCACTACCAAACCCCCAATTTTTCTTTCCACACCAGATTTCAATATATCATACTTCCATCTGTTGTTAACTTGAAATGTTTACACTGATGAACCCTAGAACTTTATTCTTTGATCACAGAACAAAAGAATAAATATCAAACGTCAAAAATTAGCTTTGGGAATTTTAAAACTTCTTTTTCAAAAATACCGAATTGATTGCATATGCAAGGTTTTTTTCCTAAGCTATTGCTCGCATGTTACTGAACAAGGCCTTGTCTTCCAAGAATGAAAAACCACAAAACTGAAGTTAACAGAACCAAGATGGTGTTTAGGCTGGTCCCTAAGCAACTGACCAAACACCACTGCATAAAACTATCTGCCAACAGATTTGACAGCCTGTAAGAATGCCGATCCCTTCCACTCAAAACATAAATTGGAAACCAATACCCCTCAATAATAAACAAATAGGAAATGATCTCAATAAATAAATCTCTATCTCAATAAACCAACAACAACAACAACAACAACAACACACCCACTTTGAAGTGTCTTAGTACATTTTGAGGACTTTGTGTCTCACTTGGGTAGAAGAACTTGAAAGCAAATCCAACCTGGTTTTTTTTTTTAAAAAAAGTCACTTTGAGTGCATAATGTAATTCACAGATGCTATTGCGGCATTTGTGGTGTTTGCAAATGAACCCTTGCTAATGACCATAACAATGCAAGGCATCAGCAAAACATACTCCACATAAAGTGGGTGATCGCTAAGAAACTAACACTGGGCTTCTCCAGGATCAGCAATCAGATGAAGCTGAAAACAAACAAAATCTTCTTCTGACTGACCAGAAAGAAGCGGAAGCTCTACTTTCATGTCCTCCACTTGCATGATTTGCTTTAGAAATTCTTCAGATTCTCTCATAAGGAAGACAAACTAGAATGTGGGACAGAATAAACTGAAAACGACAGAAGAAATTCATTCACTTCTACCTAAGGTGCCTAAACAGCTATACTCAAAAGGTGTTAAGTCCTATTCTCTCTGTCATCACTCCTGTCACTTTCTTCCCATGGACAGGATTATGTCAAGAGAACAGTTCTGACTGTGGAGGCTTTCCACATGATCCAGAGTGCAGATTTTTGAAGTGTCTTGGATTGTACAATGAGCCTCCATAGACAAAGGAGGCTCTCCTCTTTATAAAATGATCCTTCATGTGAGATAGCAGAGACAGTGTACTACTCACTCTCTCCAAGTGTCTTTAGGCTACCAACTTCATCCCTCTTGAACAGAGATTCTGGCTTGATTTGACTGAACCTAAGATTCCACTTTCTTAGTCCCTTTACAAATAAGGATTGCAATTCAGAGTTTCATCGTGGCTTGTAAATCCTAGCTTGCCTGTGAGCATGACATACTTCATATGACATACTAAGAAAAAAAAAGTTTGCTTTTACTTATCCACTATTTGGCAGGAGAAGCCAGTCAGGAACAAATGGTCTGCTCACAGCTTATACTTCTTGTTCACAGTAAACCAGAATTTACCAGAAACCTGGCTTACTAAGTGAATGCAAGGATTCATTTATCTGTGGCAAAAGCACAGAACATGACAACTGATACTGCATCAACCGACAACATGTGAATGGATCTATCATTTGTTGGAGACTGATATACAGGCTTCCCTCGCTTATCTGACAAGTTAGGTGCTTGAGCACTGCCCGAAAACAGAATTGGTTGAAAAGCAGATCCCATGTACTTGTACTGTAGGGAGCACGAAGGACTTATGGAGGCTCACTTGGGACCAACATGCACTGCTTGCAAGTCTCTCAACTAGCTTAGCACCTTTTTCCCTCTCTCAGCTCGCTTTGCAAGCAGTGCACATATGCAAGAGGTCCAAGCAAGAACTGATGAAAGAGTAGAACCCCCGTCAAATGAATAGAACTTGTCCTTCATTTGGAAGTGTCAAAACAATGAGTCGTCAGATAATGATGCGTCAAAAGATGGGGGCTTCTTGTATATTACAATCAATGTTTCATATCAAATCACACTTTTCTAAAAATTGTGAATGTCTGAAAACTCAAATCAAAATCTACCCAACGATGATACCTTTATCTTTTCTCAAGAAATCTCTGTACTGTTACTTTGCTTGATGAAGAAACCAATGAAGTTTCAAAAGCTTACATGATACATTTCATACATTTTAGTTGGTTCAATAAAAGATATCACAGTAGCCCCTCCGCATTCGCGAGGTTAGGGGTACAGAACCCTTGCGAAAGTGGAAAAATCGCGAATAATGCAAATAACTCTGACACGCACCCCTGTGATTTCCCTCCAGAGCTTCCCCCTTCCATTCCTTTGCCTCTAGCCCCAGCATTGGGGGGTCGGGAGAAAAAAGACACAGTAAAGGGTTTATGGGTACTTTCCCCTCAAAGGAGAAGAGAACAGTTCTTTCCCTCTAGTTACTTCTGGTGGCCATCTTGAAAAGGGAGAGAGTAGGAGCAAAAAGAGCTCCTGACCAATCAGCAGTCATTACACAGCAGAAAGTGCAGCCACGTGGGAGGGAGGACACACCTCCAGCAGTGAGGAGGAGCTTTGCTCACCCAAAAAGGAAATAAATGTCCATTTTAAACACAAGCCTAGCAAGCCTGGGGTGAGGAATGCAAGGGAACGGGAGGAGAAAATGAAGGAGAGAGGCAAGTATGTGCCTCGTGAATAATCAGATTCACAAAGGTCAAATCCATGAATGTAGAGAGAGGACTGTACTGTTTTGTAGTTTTTGGATTTTGTTGTATTTTGCTGCATGACCAACATGACTCCCCTTGAATATATTTCCTGGATTTGAAGACATCGAATTTTGCTGCAACAGGGGAAATTTTAACAAGGGGGAACTAATGGAGTGGGGCTTATCTCTTTGAGGTTTCTACCTTCAGCAAAGGTAAAACTCTGGTTTGGACTACAATTGACAAGTTTTACCCTATACAGCACCTAAATGTTTTTCCAGATGTAACAGTACAGGGACTTCTTGAGAAATTCAATGTTCTCTGCCTACAGGGCAGTTAGGCTTTTATGGGACAAAGTTTGTCTGTAACTCAACGGAAGTTACTTTGCTGCTGCTAATGGATTTGAAATCGTGTTGCCTGTTTATTACTGCCTTTAGTCCCCAGTCCCCACACAACCAAGAAGGGGAGTGGCCTCTGGCTGCATTGATATCCCTCCAGATCATCTTAACTGACAACAGAAGTAACATCTGAGACAAAATGTAGGCCTGTGACTCTAATATCATCACTTTTCTTCTCTCGTATGATTTTTAATAATTTTGCCTGATAAATACGCCATTTTACAGGTATCACTGTTTTGTGAATGTTGGATTTTGTTGGCATTGTTGCATTTTGCTGCATGGCCAACACAGCTACCTTTAAATGTTTCCTTAAAACTCAGAGAGATGCTACGGAACACTGGAAGACACTTAAATGTGACTGCCTGCATTTATCAACATATGCCTGAAAAGTAAGGAATCAACATATGTCAACATACTTTTGAATATCATGAAAATCAACCTGGGATTGTCATTGTTGATCAAATCTTGGCCATCCTCTGTAATGAAGATATTATTTCAAAATGGGATCATAGATTTGGCATTTCACATTTAGTACCAGTCCTTCATGGACTGAATGCAATCAATCAATCAATCAATCAATCAATCAATCACTAACTATTGTCCAGTGCTGAACTTAGGGCCCATGTGCTGACAGGAGTGAAGATACAACAGGGCCACTGGGAATCAAAAGGTGTGCATAGGTATGCTCAGGAAAGTCCAGGGTTTGCAAAAATAGTAAATAGTGTAAAAATGTATTGTGTAAAACAGTGGCTCTTAACGTTTTCTGTACCAGGGACCCCCTGTAAATATAATTTATTGCCAGGAACCCCAAGACTTAACTCAAAATTTAAATATTTCAATTTAGATGCAAATATTCAAATATTTATTCATTTTTTAAAGGCTTCCAAAGACTAGGGCCCTTTCCACATGTGGGGGGGGGAACGGGCGAAAACGCCCAAAAACGGAGCTTACCGGCAGCTGGGTAAGTCCGTCGCTACGCGGAGCAGCGCGAGCTCACTGCTCCGCAGTCCTCCGGCATCCCAAATGGCGGCTTCCGGTTGGTGGAGGCTCTCCACCAACCAGAGAAGCTCACCAGCTGGAACCCCGCCCCCCGGCAGATCTGCAGGCACGCACTTGCGCGCGCCCGCAAATCCACTTCGGAGCCGGGCGATGGAGCGGCGCGGGGCTGCGCGCTCCGTGCTTTTTAAAAACCTCGAAAAAGAGGTTTTTAAAAAAACACGCAGTGCAGCTAGTTCCGGCCGCTCCTGAGTTGATTCTGGTGTGGAACTACAAAAAGTAGTCCACGCCAGTCCACTCTATGGTGTAGAAGACCTCCGTGAGAGGTCGTTCTGCACCATTTCAGAAGCCCGGTATGGAAATGGCCTAGGATTCCAATCCCTGGGTGACCGTGGGCAAATCACATTCTCTCATCCTCAGAGGAAGGCAAAGGCAAACCCTCTCTGAACAAATTTTGCCAAAAAAGCCCTGTGATAGGTTTACCTTAGGGCAACCATAAGTCAAAAGTGACTTGGAGGTATACAACAACAAAGTGCCTCTGGCAGAGGAGGTGCTTTCTAGCCATCATGTCTCTCCCCTTTGAAAATTGACTTATAACAACCATATGGGAAATCTATCATGTGGGTTTTCTTGGCAAGATTTGTTGCCTTTGCCTTTCTCTGAAGCTGAGAGAATGTGATTTGCCTTAGGTCACCCAGTGGGTATCAATAACTGAGTGGGGATTCAAATGCTGCCCTCCAGAGTCACAGTTTGGGTGCAAACACCAAATTGCTGCCATGTCCTCTGGTACCCACACCCCCTGCTGCTTAGTTTCTGTTGTCATGGACATAGCAGCAGACTATGTGTGCTGCCCAAGCTGCTCCTTTTTTGCAAACAAGGGAGCAGTTTCAGCAGCTGTGCATCCCTGCTGTGTCCCTGTTGTTGTTGCTGCTGCTGCTGTTGGTATCCAGCAGCTCTGTGGACCACCAGGGATCCCTGGATCCCGGGTTAAGAACTACTGATGTAAAAAGTAAGGGATTACTCCCTGCAATCAGTATTTGCATCCCAAAATGTTAAATGTTGATTCAGAGAGAAAAGGTACAGCTGACTGAGATCGTGGGGTATAACTATTATACCATAGCGAAATAGGCAGTATGCCAGGAATTGCAGAACAATATGTATGGAACATATGATTCTATATTCTAAGAAAGAGAAAAAACTGAAGGATGCAGAAGGAACATGTAGAGGGGTACAATTGTTCCTGCCTTCAGCATCTGTTGTCTGCAGAAGTTGTTTCACTCTCCCAGACAGTAAGGCTAGCTTTCCATGGTGCAGCTAACTGGATGGATGGATGCTGAATGGGAACATTTCAGTTAGGAGGCAAGATATGCTCTTTAACATTTTATTGTCATGGCAGGTCCCACTTTTTCTTGATATAAATGTGAAACAGAACATATACCAATCCTCACATGTACAAACCAACTCTTACAAGTTTCTCAGAGAATGTTTCTGAACAGAGCACTTTTTAAAAAAAAATTGCTCTGCTACACATTTTTAGCTGCTTAGATCATTTCCATCATGCTGTGCAGAAAATGCCATGAAAACCCACCAGTATCCCAAGAGGTTGTATCTAAGCAGCAGAGGCATAACAATTTCTCTGCTTTAATAGGAGAAATCCCAGCTCTCCTCTAGCCCTGACAGTCTATTAAAGCCACTTCCCAATGGACAAACATACCAACAAATCCATGTTTCCCTCTACTATTTCCGTGATATTCCTAAAAACGTCACAATTATCCATGACCACAGCCAGCAAAACAAAACCATACTAGATATCTGGACAGACAACAATCATTGGTATCTGTAGCACTAAAAAAAAGTTAAGAACTGGCCAACTCACCAAGTCCAGTTCTGGCCTGCAGAACCATTGGCCACAATGCCAGCCTACAAAACTAAGAGTGCTCCATTATCACCTATTTACCAATCTACACTTCTATATCCCCTATGTAGATATTTCTAATGTACACTTATGTTACCTTAGGACTCATGTTAGCTGGTTATTCACTTCGTAACTAAGATATATTTGACATCACCCATGGCAAAATCTACCATTTCTCTCACACCTGTCCTTCCCTTGCTTCTCTGTTATCTACCATCCATCACTGTAGGTCTAAGAACCATTCCTCATTCTCCTGCCTGTTTCAGTGTATTTCCTTTTGATTTCCCTTCCCCTAAGAAGAAAATCGAATGGTGTGTCTGAATGATGGGCTTATTGTTTAAGTGGAAAATTGTCTTTCAAATTGACTTTTAAGTGTTGAATTTGAGTTTTATTTGTGGTTGGTACTTTTTACTAGTAAGCACTGCTGGTACAATTTATTTAATTTTATTTTTTTTAATGCATTTATTTCTTAAAAAATCATGTTTTCAATCTAAGTGAAGAGCTGACATTTGCAGAAGCCTGACCTAACATTGTCAAAAAATATAAAAAAGTTTGTGAAATAAAAACAATTCCATTGTTTTCCAATAGCTTACTAACTGGTTTTTGTAAGTCGCAGATCAAAAAAAAAAAAAACAACTTTTGAATCCCTTGAAGCTGTGTGAGATTGCAAATATTTCACACCATCATTGTGTTCACTGTTATTACAGCCGATATATGACCTACTGGGCAGCTTGTAGGTCATGATGAGCATCTCTGTTACGTCAGAGAGCAGAAAGTAGATGTGCAGTCTGTCACTATGGTCTTCTTCAAAGTCTCAGCAACCCGTTCAGATTTGTGAGAACTTGTGCTAAAACCACCCAGCCTCCAAGAGCCCAGGGCCACTTCCATAGCATGATATGGCAGCATAGCCGGATTCTATGGAGTCCACGAATGGGCTTATTTTGTTTATTAATAGGTGTAATGCTTTAAAAATACACAACCATTATTTGACCATATTTTAAGAGGTCACTGATCTATACGTTTTTCACAAGTCAAATCCCTCTCCAGTATAGTCTGAAATGCTTGTTCCATCAAATGAAAAATAAGGTCTTCAAGTAAATACAGTCAACCCTCCACATTTATGGGTTTGACATTCACAGATTTGATTATTTGTGGGTTTCTCCAACTCCTGCCCCTCCAACTCAGGTGCTTCTCTTTGGGGGGGAACCCTCTCTCTTGGAGGCTTCAATCAGGCCACGCTGCTCTTTAAAAAACCCTCCTCCAGTCCTCCTCCTCCTCCTCCACCAGCCACTGCCTGGCCAACTAAGGACAACTCAAAGCCTGATTTCTCAGTACCACAAGCCCTCTTTCAAAGCCCTACATATACCCAAGGAAGGACATGGACAAGAGAGAGGAGGTACAGGACCACTGTGCCAACGGTCTCCTTTCCCTGATCTGGTTTAGACCCTGAGTGTCCCTTCTCGCCACCTGTGCCTCAGCCCCCATCCCAGAGACACACACATTTTGATATTTGCGAATTTTTCACTTTTGCGAGGGTCCTGTGCCCCTAACCCTAGTGAATGTGGAGGGCCAACTGTATATGCAAATATGATTCATTCCAATCACTTGATATAAAAATGTTGAATTACTTTGCACTAAAAATGAATGCAAACCTGTAACAAATGCCTACTGTCCTGGCTGTGCCTCTTCATCTTTGCTTGCAACACTAGCCACAGGAACATACTACATGAAGTTTTTCAGGTAAACAAGATGAGAAGTGCTACACATTTACACATATAATAAATATATATAATGGTACAACTTTTCTTTAAAAAAAACTCTCTCTGAAGTTTGCTCAAAGCTCATTAAAGGTTAAATAGCATCAATTGACCTTGATCAGGTTCTCGCAGCCAAGAGGTTCACAGTCAGAAATGTGTCATATGCTATTAAATTTCTCCATACATAACATTATGGTTATTCAGATGTTCTTGACTCCAACTTTGAAGCTGGGTTTAATTATAGTACTTTTTAAAGAGAGTCAAGGGAGGGAATCAACTTGCACCAAAAAAAAAAAAAAGCTAAGAGATCCAAAATATATTCCAAATTCCAAACAAGTTTGTTTCAGTCTAACAAAGCTGAGGTGGCAATCACATGAGCACATATTTCAAAGGAAGTCTCTTTGACCAAAGAATATAGGCTGTCAGCTTGGAAGCAGGGGCAGCCTGATATGGAAAAGGTTTCCTGAAAGTAGAATGTCTGAAAGCCACTCGTGATGAATCAAATATCAGTGTAAGAATGGTATGTACACCATTTTACCTATTGGTTATAATATCAACGACCCTAGTGATAATTTTCATCCCAGAAAAGTGCATTAGCTCATGATACAGTTAAGGTTACCTATCAGATGCTGTAGAGCAATCAATGAACTATCACTTCTTTGAATATATTAAGGTTTAAACCCTATGCGTCCTTAGTTGGAAGCAAGCACCACTGAAGTCAGTAGGGCTTATTTCTGAATAAACATGTATAGGTTTGGACTGCACAACCTCAGCAGAGGGCTAATGTTGACCTGGCAAGAAGTAATTTTTTTATTATTTTTATCATTCCATAATTTGTAAGTGTTTTCTTGTCATTTTAGCAGTTACATGGCAATAAAGTAAAGTAGTGCCTTCAAATTACTGGTCAACTTACAGGGATTCCACGAATTTTATAGGGTTTCCTCAGGCAAGGATTGCTTGAACAGTCTCCTCTCCTCTACTTCTGAAATACAGTCTGCAACTTCTAGGCAGTCTCCCTCCCAAATACTACCTAAGGCCATTTCCACGCTAGTCTGTTATAGTGCTATTAGCACTATTCCACTTTCAACATCCTATGGAATCCTAGGGTTTGCAGGCCTCAAAGGCCCCTCCCTAAACTGCAAACCCCAGGATTCCATAGGATGTTGAAAGTGGAATAATAGCACTAAAACAGGCTTATGTGGAAATGGCCTAGGCCTGATCCTGCTTAGCTTCCAAGATCAGAAAGGTTCTGTTGCCTTCAGGGTATCCAGACAAGTTATATGGCAATTACAGCAGCTTGACAGGCCTCACGTTGACCCAGAACTGAATCTGTTTCTCAAGTAAGTGTGCATTGGATTGCAGCCCTAGATTAAATAAGCAATTGTAGCTTTTGGCAAGGCTCATTTTTCAACACTTTTTGTCTCTGACAATATTTGCAATTGCTTTCATTACACCAAAGGCTGAAGAGAAGTGGAAAATCTTCTAGCTGGATGCAGTTGCTGTTGAGCTTTCCATCGGTGGAAGATTCTGAATTAAATCCTTCATGCCTCTTTAAAACATCTTATTAAGAGTATTTATTAAAAGAACAATCCTAGGTCTCCAAACGATATGTCTTTGTAACAAGCCCATACTGATATTAGAAAAGCATTGTAGTGTATCTAATGAATATCCTTTGAGAATAACTGCTCCAAGCATAGCAGAGGTAATCTGACAGATGTTGTGTTTTCATGTACATAGTCCTCCAGCAGCATTCCCACCGAGTTATAGAAGTGGGAGAGAAGGAAAGCAGAGCCAAAATTGACCTTTCTGAGAAACTAGCTTTGTCGGGCTTTGCTTTCTCCATCGGCTCCACCCATTCCAGCAGACTGAGGGACCTCGTAACATTATAGATTTGCATCTTAATCTCTATGATTTCTTTTTTTCCACTCAGTCTCATATTCCTTTTATGTCATTGCAGGGATATTTTTAAAGATTTTGCTGCCTTTTTTAAAAAAATTACATGCAAGTTGCCTTGGTGGACAACCTATGCCTGGAACTGGATGGGGGAGTGCATCTCTGTTGGTGCTTCTGAATCTCTTGCTGGTTTTCGATACAATCAACCACCTTTCTGGAATAGGATTTGAGGGCACTGATTTACAGTGGCTCCTTTTCTTCCTAGAGGGGAAAATCCAGAAGGTGGTACTGGAAGAATCCTGTTCAATTGCTTGGTTGTTGGCCTGTGGGGCCCCTGAGAGACTGGTTCTATCCCCATACCATTTGACATATACATGAAACTTTTGGATCTGGTTGCCCAGGATTTCAGGATATGGTGCCATCAATAGGCAGATGACACTCAACTCTATCATTCCTTTCCACTTCAATCCAAGGAAGCTGCTTCAGTCTTAAACCAGCCATCTGCAATCAGCTGGATGATGGTGAAGAAACTGAAACTTAATTCAAACAATACAGAGGTTGTCCTGGTTAATTAAAGGCAGATCAGGGAACAGGGATTCACCCTATCCTGGTAGAGGTTACGCTCCTCCTGAAGACGCAGGTCTGCAGGTTGGATGTGCTCTTGGATTCAAATGTGAGCGTGGAAGCTTAGGTCTCCATGTGCCTAGGAGCACATATCCAGTCAAGGCGTTTGTGCCAGGTGCATCCACTCCTAGAGATGCAGAGTCTGACCATGGTGAAGCATGCCTTAGGATTTCCAGTTCTTTTTGTTTTGATTTTATATCCATGTCCCCAAGTTTGTAGTCAAGCCCAATACCCTGGGTTTCCAGTCGCATAGGAACGTGGGGATGGGGAGGGCGATTTGTCCCGGGCGGCAATGATACTGGGGCATCCCAGCCCATAGCCATGGCCCTGTGAACCGTGGCCACATCCCCGTGTGCCCTTGGCATGCCCCCCTCCTACCCCACCACCACACACTCCAAGCTCCGCCACTGTAGGTTTCCCCTGCCCCTCTTGTGTCCTGTACAAACCTTCTTGTGTTTTGGGATCTTCTCAGGAGGCCCTTCCTTTTTCTAACCACCTTCACGGGAACATCTGGTGGGAATGTAGAAGAGGGACTGCTTTGTGACCGCTCCACGGTTCTGGAATTCCCTTGCCAAAGATGATAGACTGGCACCCTCCCTGATTTCTTTCCACAGGCAGGTGAAGACTTTTTATTCTGCAAGGCATTTGAGGACTGACTGCTTAGGGAGAACGGACCTTGCATAATGTGATGGATTTTCTATTTGTTTCCAAAAAAGATCCATAATTAAAGGTGTCTGAAGAGAAACCAGACATATTTTCTATTTGTTGTTTCCTTTTAATGGTTAATGTTTTTAACTGGTTTTAATTTTCAATAGTTTGATTACACTTTTAACTTTTAGATACTAGGAATTTTTAGATATTTTTGTTTGCATTGTTGTAAGCTGTCTTGAGTCCCAAACTTGCAAAACAGTAGGATGAACAACAGCAGAAACAACAACAATAGCAGCTCTAAGAGAATTTCCAGCAGTAGAGCAAAGTAGAATCTGCTAGCTATCCAGCAATCAGTGACATCAGTACTGGTACTTACAATCTGCTTAGCAAAATGCATAGTGTGCCTGTGATTATAACTTTGTCTAAGGCCATTTCCACACGGGGTTTTTAAAACGATGCAGAGCGTCCTCCAGGGTGCACCTGGGAGTGGACTGGGTCGGACCTACTTAACATAGATCCGAACCCCAGCCCACTCCGGAACAACCCTAAGTGGTCGTCCAGCGTGCTTTTGAAAAACCTGTTTCTTGAGGTTTTTCAAAAGCACAGAGCGATCTGCCGGGGGCGGGCTTTAGGCTGGCAAGCTTCAGCGGTTGGTCGAGAGCCTCGACCAACTGGAAGCCGCCATTTTCGTCCCCAGAGCAGTGTGGAGCGGCGGCCACGCACTGCTCCGGAGCAGCGCGGACCGGACCTGGGAGCCCAAAAGTCTGGTGAGTAGCGATTCCCTCGCCCCATGCAGAAATGGCCTAAGACAACAAAAAGCTCTTTAAAAGCTAACAAATTCAATATGGTACAAGCTTTTATGCAATGCACTCAACTTCATCATATGCATGAAGCACTGTGCCAGGTTACATGTATATGTGGAAGGGATTTTAAAGAGTGACTGCAGAGGCAAATGAAATGCAGAAAATGAAGATAGTAATTTGTTATTGTTGTTATGCGCTTTCAAGGTGTCTCCAGCTTATGGTGACCCTATCCTAGGGTTTTCTTGGCAAGATTATTTTTCAGAGAAAGTTTGACATTGCCTTTTTCTGAGGCTAAAAGAGTGTAACCTGTCCAAAATCATCCAGTGGGTTTTTGTACCTGAGCAGGGATTTGAACCCTGGTTTCCCAGAACCCTAGTCTAACATTCAAACCACTCCACTCCACTGACCCTCATACAGTAATTTGTTTTTGTTGTGTGTCTTCAAGTCACTTCCAACTTATGGGGATCCTAAGGCAAACCTATCACAAGGTTTTCTGGAGCTGAAAATATGTGATGTGCACAAGGTCAATGGATTTCCAGTGCTGAAAAAGAGCAGTTCAACATGTTTCACCAAAAATTTTCTTTTAAAAAGCAGTATACACATGAAAAGTGAAACAAGGTGGTCAGGCACATTTTGAGCCTTCTAGAGGCCACTTAAAACCTTTTTTCTTTTCACCCAGGAATTTTGGAAGAAAACCCAGGGAAGGAAAAAATCATAAGCCTATGCTTTTGTCATGATGTCCATTTTGGTGGCTAGACTTAACAGTTTGATGCCTTTTTTTAGCATGCTGGTGGTAGTTGCTGAGGCAGTCTTGTCTGTTTTTTCTCTTTGTTTTGCTCTCCATACATGCTCAGCAAGGGATTCTAGAGGCACTGCTGTTACTTTGCCTGTTGAAGGCAGGCATGCATAACTAGAGTAGGATCAGTTATGGAGTATTCCATTCTTAGTCAGCTCAAGTTTTATTGCACTGTTTACTGCAGACATTTTGCTGCAGTCCGACAACTAAAAGTCTGGGTTCCTCTAGTTGTTCACCACCCTCTTAATTCCAACACTGTTAAAAAAAATAGACAGTCAAGAGGGTGTAGTCATTTGAGCATTGGAATACATCTCTGGAGACCAGAAATCAATTCCCCGCTCTGCAATGGAAAACCAGTGGGTGATCCTGGGCATGTCACACACTCTCAGCCTCCAGAAAACCCCATGATAACTTCACCTGAGGGTTGTCATAAATTGGAAATGACTTGAAGACACACAACAACAGCAGCAACAACAACAACAAAATCCAGCTAGAAGGAAGACAAGGTGGACAGAAGAAGGAGCTGGAAGAAAAAGACTTTGTAAAAAGAAGCTTCTTCGTCAGGGACTTTATTAACTGAGGTATTCCTTATATAATTTTGAGTCAAAGATTCAGAACAAAAAAATAAAGACAAATAGTTCAGGACAGAACATGCCTCTGGTTTTCAAGTTATGTGAGACATAGTACCCCGTAGTGCTAAGAGGAACTCTGGGCAGAAGATCATCCAAATCCATACCCACATATTTTCACAACTATTCCCATGTTTAATCAACTATTCCTTACACATTTACACCATGAGTAAATACCACAGAAATCAGAAAGATTTAAGAAAAATGCACAGAAACGGACAGAAGTTCCTATCCAAGGCCATTCCGTAAATATACAGTTGAATGGGGATGCAAACTGGTATTTTGTTCCATCCCTCAAATTATGACTTAGCCACTGGATCTCAAAGCACAGAGAAATCAGTGGCTACCTACTGTGTTAAAGACTAATGTGTCTTAAAGACTACTATGGCTGTCCTGTAAAAGGATGGACATCTGGTTTGGATGAGACATCTTGTAAACACATCCAGTTCCTAGTCTTTAATCAACCAATTTCCCAAAAAATCTAGCTGTAAGTTTTTCTCATTAATAAAGCTGAAGAGACAAAAAGGCAGTTCTATGGTGTGAGAGGAGATTAGTTTGAATAATCATTTGTTCAAACTTATTGCCTTACTATGGCAAACAGTAGGTTTGTTAATACATACAGAACATTGATCAAGAGGGAAAAAAGAGCATAATGGTTTTAGTTTCATATGCCAGTGCTGTGCTGATATAATATTTGGGTGCATTATATTATATCTTATGAAGAGAGCCACAATGGTGCAATGGTTTGAGCACAGGACTATGGTCATTTCCACACTACATTGTTATAGTGCTCTTATTCCACTTTCAACATCCTGTGGAATTCTGGGGTTTGTAGTTTACTGAGGCCAAAGAGCTCTCTGGCTGAGAATTCTAAATGCCCCTCCCTACACTGGAAACCTACACTGTAGGGCAGAAATGGACTATGACCCTGCAGACCAGAGATGAAATCCCCACTCAGCCATGGAAACTCAGTAGGTGACCTTGGGCAAGTCACACTCTTTCAGCCTCAGAGGTAGGCAAAGGCAAACGCTGTCTGAACAAATCTTGCCAAGAAAATCCTATGTTCCATTTAGGGTTGCTATAACTCTGAAGTGACTTGAAGGCACACAACGACAACAGCAACAACAGCAACAACTATTTTATGCATCTTCAGAAAAACTATAGCAAATGCCAATACCTTTGAGTCACCATCACGGAACTTCTCAGCCAGCCTCCCCTAACTTAATGCCCCACAGATGCTTAAGACTACAACTCTCATCAGCCCCAGTTAACATGGCCAATGGTGAGAAATTATGGGAGCTAGAATTCAACTACCTGGAAGGCACCATTTTGAGGAAGCCCACTTTTTGGCACAATGTCCATTTTAGCAGAACACGCAATGCAGAATCCAGGGAGAGTAGCTTCACCCAACCTCACACTAAAGATCCCTTACAAAGGACTTAGACATTTTAAAGACAAAAAGACATTTATCAACAAGCATGAAATGGACACAAGGACATTATCTGATGTCAGAATGGTTCCTTAATTTAGAACATATGGCAGCACAAAACTAGGCTTGTTCTAGCCAATGTAAATTCAGTGTCTAGTGTGAAACAAAGGTCAATAGAGAATAGCTACTTGCAACTTTTCCCCTTAAAATTGGGCAGAGGCTGGTCCATTCAGATTGATAGAGACTTTTAATTGTAACCCTCTGTAACAGTGATTCCTTCCAATTTGCTTTCTCACATTGGAGAGGATTTCATGCAGTGATAGTCCTGATCAGTTACAAATGAAACATTCCATTTGCAATGTTCTAACCATTAAAATATTGTAAATGGAATGTTTTGATGTAAGTGATCTGGAATATCACTAGATTAAATCCTTTCCAGTGAGAAAGAAAGAACTGGAATGCACAACATTAATATTACGCTTTCAACTAGAGAAATCTTGCACTCCATAAAAATGAAATGTGAGGTCTGTGGGACGATATCCTTTATATTTCTCAACCTTGAATAATTAACATTCACATCTCTATAGGGGCTGGCCATTATATTCTGTAACACATTAGGCACTGGGTGTGGAACCTTCTGTTAAAGCAGCAAAGGGACTTGTCTGCATTTGAGGTTCATGACATCATGCTTCCCTTCACTAAGTCCAAAAAGGTGCAGCTGCTGTGAACTACATTTTTTTCCTCATAGGAAGGGAGAGGTGTAGGGAAAAGAAGCTGTTCTGGATTATCATCTTGTGACCTTCTGTTCTTCTTCAGATTGTGACCATGGGGCGGGGGCACTAGATAGGGGAAGCGATTCTGCTCAACATGACTTGGTTACTCAGATCCAGCATTGTGTATTGGTCTGAGTGTTGGACTACGACTCTGGAGAGCTGGTTCAAATCCCCACTCAAGCCATGGAAACTCACAGGGTTATCTTGGGCAAGTCCCACTCCCTCAGCTTAAGAGGAAGGCCAAGACAAACCCACTCAGAACAGATCTTGGCAAGAAAACTCTGTCATTGGGTCTCCTTAGGGTCACCATAAGTCAGAAACTACTTGAAGACATGCAGCAACAATAACCACCACTTAGTTGCTTGGATCAGAAAGGGGAATGGTACTTTTAAAAACTAACCATTCTAGTAAACGTTAATAGGAGGTCAGAGGTGAGTTTAATACTTTAGTTTTTTAATTAATATATGTATTAGTTACAGAATACAATAATTACCAGTACTTAATATGGTTAGCTCTGTTAGTTTATTGTCTGTGTGTTTGTTGTGTTAGATAGATAGATGTTTTCCATCTTGTTCTGTATATAATTTTATAGTTTATTCAAAAATGTTTTAATCATCATCACTAAGTAACCATTCTGTCGCTTGTTGTAAGCCATTAAGAGCAACTAATTGACACTGGTGTTCCAGGGACTCTGAAAGTACCACATTCCCATCACTAACTCATTCTTGTTCATCTTTTTGAGGGAGTGGGACATTGTGCTTAATTTATAAGGTAGCAAGAAGGACATTTGCTATTGTTTACTTGAAAATAAGGCTCCTATACCCCTAGAAAAGCACAGAACCCTGCCAGCCTATCCTTCTAGGACTGGACTAGAGTGATGGAATATTTTGACCACTTTGGGGAGTGTTGCGGCAGGCAGCAGGACATCCTACAGTAAGCAGAACATTGCATCACTGTAGTATAGACATAGAATGGGATGGCCAGTAACCAAGAGAGTTCTGTACTGCTCCGTACAGTAGGTTTCAAGGAAAAGACAGGAAAAGACAATCTCTTTAGCCAACTCATAAGAAAAGAGAAAAACTTCTTCTGCTCCAAAAGAATAACACAAATATGTACAAATCTTCTCATAATTGCATTATAGGAAGAAGTATAACAATGTCATTGCCTTCGTTAGCCCCCACACACACACATTAAAAAATAACGTCTAGTGAGTAATGCGTTACTTTCATACTCTGCTCTGCAAATTAATCTTAGGCTCTACTCCATTGTTTTAAGCAGGGCCAGTCCTAACAGTAGGCAGCATGAGGCAACTGCCTTAGGGTGCAGATTTCAAAGTTTAGTGGTAGAAGTCCCACAGTTGTTACCCCAACCGTTCCCCTTTCTTGGATAATAGTTTTGTGTCCCATACTGTCCTGGGTCTCCGAAATGAGACAATTGTTTCCTGTCTTGAAGCAAGGTTCAGATGACTTCTATATACAGAATTGAAAGGGACACTGTCTTGTGCTTTGAGTGAGGTTACAAAATGTCTTGGGCCAGCCTTGGTTTAATGATATAAGCATTTTCATACAAGCATTTTCAGTAAAAAATGCTGTCATGTGTACACAGTAAGGCCTGGTGACCCACAATTCCATTTTTATCAGCAAATGTGGTCCATTCGCCTAACAAATTATACTGTATGACTATGCATGTGAAAGTGCACTGTGGGCTACACCACTCTGGATTATGCTCTTGGATAAATGCTTTATGTCACTTTGTGCACTGAACAATGGTAAAATATGAAATCATTGCTTGAGAGATCTTTAGAAGAAGTCGAACTCTAAGCTGGTTGGACACAGCTGTTGTCCACAGAAATTAGGATTCTGATAAATCTGTACATTTCACAAAACATTTTTATTACAATCCAGTTTGTATAGCATGTAGACAGCTACACAGGGGCCACGGTTGTGTTCATACTGCACACTGCACTGCTTGAACTGCAAGGGCTTGAAATCTACAGAATCTAGGGATGTGTACTTTGGTGAGGCACTTATAATTCTCTACAGTCCTGTCCTGAACTATAGCATGAAAGTTTTCTGCCTCCAGAATTTCTTACTGATCATGTTTGAACAGCAGTTGTTATGTTTCCTGTGTACGTATTGTTCGTTCTGAATAAAAAAAAAAGTTGAAATATGTTGAACTGCTGTTCTTTCTTTGAGTTGTATGCATCTATCCCATTTTTCCCCATGTTATTTCTGTCTCTGGTACCAAATATTCTGTTAAAGGCCATTTCTGCACTAGGCTGTTATAGTGCTATTATTTGACTTTCAATATCCTATGGAATCCTGAGGTTTGCAGGATTTGCAAACCCCAGGATTCCATAGGATGTTGAAAGTCAAATAATAGCACTATAACAATCTAGTACAGAAATGGCCAAAATATTAACTGGAGGGGCATATCTTCCCATATGAGTCTGCCCAAGCTTCAAAATCTGCAGGGAAGGCACTTCTCTCTGTCCACCACCTTCACAGGCATGATTGGTAGGAATGCAGGTGAAAGCTTTGCCTCTGGCTGCTCTCACACTTGAGAACCCTCTCCCTAGGGAAGTAAGGATGGTTTCAGTAGCAGGTTAAGACATTTCTTTTCCAGCATGTCTTTGGAAACTGGTTTTAACCAAAATAAAGGGGGGAGAGAGAGACTTTTATGTATTGCACTGTATTAATTGTTGTGAGTTAATATTTTTAAATAATATTAATTTTCCTCAAAGGGAAGCAAAGGGAAGCCTCCTCTGAACAAATCTCACCAAGAAAATCCCATTATAGCTTTGCCTTAGGATCGCTATTAGTCGGAAACCTCTTAAAGGCACCCAACAACACAACAAGTCTTAATTTTGTATGTTTTTAGCTACACATCTTCCTCACTTAGCTAAGTTGATGTGCTCTTAAGTATTACTTTTTTAAGAGAAAAGTTGGTACCAGAGGCAGAAATAATATGGAACCAATAAGGATAGGTTCCTACACCACAACAAAATAGAAGATCAGTTCAACATGTTTCAGAAAATGTATTTTCCAAAGCTAAAAACATGCATATTTAAAACGAAACATGCAGGTCAAGTAAGCTTTGCATAAGTAAACAGAAAAATTTTGGACCTTCTACAGACTATTTGCAAGCTTCATCAAAATGCATGTTTCACCAGCCTTTAGAGGTAGTCGTGTAGGGACAGGGGAGCAGAGAGGCTGTTCACCCTGGGCAGCAATGTTTTTTGGGGCGTCCCAGCCCATAGCCACACCCACGTGCCCTGGCCGTAACTTCACAAGACCCGGCCACGCCCCCTCCCACCCCCCTCCCCATCCCCACACTCCAAGCTCCGCCACTGTTCAGAGGACTATAGAACACTTCAGTACACAATGAAGCATGTGAGTCCCACAGATTCTTTTCCATCCTGGTTACCTGGGGCATCTTTCATATACAAAATAAAAAAACTTTTCTTCTTAATTTGAAGTGGAATCTTATATGAGACTATTTATAGCATATTTTATCTCTTTCATACCCTGTTCAGTCCAGCCTGGGCTTTTAAGAACCTTCTTATCCAAGTCCATGCATTCTCCTTGTAAATCTCTCTAAAGAAAAGCAGTTGCCTCATCACTGTGTATGTACAGTACCAAAAAGAAAAGGAAAGACCTTAATTGTGGATGGAGCCTCCAGGCACTAGATTAATGCCAATACTAATATTACTAATAAACCCACTATGGCTAAGAAAACATGTATGGGTGAGACTCCAGATGTTCCTTGCACATGTTAAGTGAACACATCCTGCTACACAGACTGGCTCTGCAAACCTAAGATAATATCAGAAAAATACATTAAGCCCCTGGGCCCTCACAGCTATAGGGGAGTGGCAGTTATATAGCTCTTTCCTTTAGGCAGTCCCCCCAAGGAGAAATTTCACTTTGATGCCTCAGAGGTGTAACTCCCTTTGCTATTTTTGTTGCCGACTACAGCTAGAAAGTTACTTTGAAATATGACTCATGTAAATTATATTTGGCCATTAAACCCTGGCTGTGAACACCCCATATTTTAAACACACACATTTTTAATAGACAAAAATTGAGACACATAAGGAAGACCCCATGGAGTGTAGTTAAACTCAACCTCATAGCTTATAGCGTTCCTTCAAAGTATCATGTTAGTCATATAACAGAACCAGAGTGTAACGTTGTTCTCTAGGTCTGTATAGAATAGTAAATGCAAAATCAGGGACCTTGCTAATAGCTTGCTTCCATCACACCATCGAGATACTGTACCACTAATGTAAATAGTGATGTTCATCCTTTCACCCTCTTTGTTAATGACCAGACCTAAACCCCTGATCAGCAATTGGTCTGAACAGAAAACTGCTCTCAGAAAGTGGGATGAGGGTCAAGGACGGACCATGTATCCAAAATGACTTTCTGATAAGCCCTGTTGCCATAGCAACTGCTTTTGCTTCCATAGCTGCATCTGAAGATTAACATCATAATGGACCAAATAGCATTCATCAAGTATTGCTTAGGTATCACAGAGGTTTCTAGTGAGCCATATACTATATTAATTAGCATGAAAAGTTTAGACCGGGCAATGGATCCACTATTTTGTGTGTATCTATACGTGTGTGTGTGTGTGTGTGTGTGTGTCTATCCCAAAGGTTTAACTGGGATTTGCTCCAATTCATTATAATTGTTTTATTTGATTCTAAGATCCGATGTGAATTACCTCATTCTGTGATGCAGTTTTTAAATACTCCACACTGTTGAACAATTTTATGGAGCATACGGTAACAATTAACTGTTTGTTCTTCTGCAATAGAAAAGCACGTGAATAAATTTAAATCAGAGTTAAGAGACTGCAGTTTTACTGGCCAAAGAAAAGTATCCACTTCTGTGTTCCCCTCACATAGGCATTACACTTGCAAATCTATAGCTGCATTCAGTCATAAAATAAGTGAACATGAAATCTGAAATATTTCAATGATGCATGTGTATTCAAATTCAATTTTATAACAGACAGATTGCACCTTCTGCTTCTCCGAGTGAGTGAGGGAGAAAGAAAAGTACCTTATGGGGTAATCACTAGGTGAGTCCGAGGGGAGAACTATCTAAGTATAAATCAGGCCTGACCCTATTAAGCTTCCAAAATCAGAAGAGGCCAGATATGATCAGGAATCTATGAGAACTGTTATCCTAAACAGCAGTCCTGTGTCAAGTTCTCAGCCTTTCTTCTGAAATATTTAAGAAGTGTTCACACATTAGGATTGTCAGATTGAAAACTAGAGAGGACTCCTGTCCCTTTAGGGGCTGTGCAGAAAAGGGAATTTCAGCAGGTATTGCTTATCAAGCAACCAGGCAACAAGCAACACCTGCTCATATTCCTTCATTTCCACAACCATGCTTTTACACAACCATTTCCAGCGTTCACTCTGGCAACCCTCCCCATATTCAGGCCATTTCCACACCTCACCTCATGCCAGGATGATCTGTGGACATCCTGGCATCGCCAGTTCTGGGACAGGTGCGGTTTTCCACCATTCCCTTCCACATGCGTCCCTCAGCAGCAGAGAAGCAGCGGCATTAACACCCCTGCTCCTTCTGCATTACGGTGTCCATAGCGATATCTTCTCTCCACCCTTTCCCTGCCCCATGGTGCCTGATTGGTTGCTTTTTTCCAGGGCCTTTTTTCTATTGGTGGCATCAGACACATCCATGCGTCCGTGCATCAGGACTCCCAGATTGACAACAGGAGCTGGCACCATGAAGGAACCACACACCACCAGGTAACGGGATGGTTGTGGGAAAGAGGGTCAATAACGGACTTTTTCTATTATTGACATAGGGCGTGATATGGGCAGGTTAAGGGCGGTTGGCAGTGGCATAGTGATGGGTTGCCATGATGTCATGTGAAAGCACAGCTCCTGGAACCACGATTACCTGTCGCTGTGGCAGGTGGACACAGCCATGTGGAAATGGCCTCAGATGCTTGATGAGGACCTCCGTACCTTGCTCCCTCCTTTGCAATGAGATACAAGAATCCTCTCAAAGGAAGAGTACAAATCAAGTGTATAGCTGCAATCAGCTAAAATGAACACTGACATTTTTGTAAACGTATGAACATATGTTCATTTTATGTAGATAATTTCATTTTACGTGGATTTTTTTTTTATCTTTTCCATAATGAGTTGCTACCACAGGAAGTTCCTGGGAGGAGAGTGTACGTGTTGTGTATGTGGTGATTCTGAGGGAAAAAAGATCTGAGATAGGATTTGAGACTGAGGACAATTCAAAGAGTGTGTGTTTGTGTATGACCCTTCAAGTTGCCTGTTGATTTATGGTAACCTGATAGATTCCACAGGGTTTTCTTAGGCAAGGAATCCTCAGAGGTGGGTTTGCCAGTTCCCTCCTCAGAAATATAGCCTACAGCACCTGGTATTCCTTGGTGGTTTCCCATTCAAGTTATAACCAGGGCTGATGCTGTTTAGCTTTCAAGATCAGATGGGATCTGGTTCCTTTAGAATGTTTAGGAGAGTGAGCGAATAAAAAATACCAATTAGAAAAGAAAATGGAAAACAGAACTGCAGTTAATACCTTTTACACAATTGAATTACACATGTCCATATTGGAAAAACTAATAGCTTTCCCTGACAGAAATATCTTATTAAAGTGCTAGTAAACATGCAAGAACTTCTATTAAGGGTACCAATAGTATTTTCATGAATAATTGCTTAAAGTAAAGTAAAATTAATAATTTATGCCAGACCTCAAAAAGTTCTTCTTTCTAAAATTCCTTGTGAATTAATAAGCTTGAATGCTTAAATAGCAATGTAAACCCAGAAATCCTTGTATGAAGGTATATCATTACAAGTGAATAACTGCATCATTGTACAGATCAGCAACCTCTGTACAGTGCAGACATGCTCAATGTTATGCATAAAAAATTATACCAGTATACAAATCAACAGTCTGTGTACACGTGTGTGTTAGATGTTGCTGTGTTGAATGTGACACAGGAACACTTCTATAGGCATCCTTATTCATGTCTGCACATGAATAATGGTAACTAATAAAGAAAAGCATGGATAGGAAAATACTACCAAATGCTAAATGTGGCTAATGAGACTTTGAGACATCTCAGGGCTGTGCTAACATTGGCAGCATGGTATTATGAGGTGTAACTTGCCCCAGATGTAGAGGTAAAGAGGTCTGGTCTACCACCAGTTATTTGTAGTCATGGCCTCTTGCGTTGACTTTCCACTTTGCCATTTTCTTTTCATTCTTTTATTTTCTTTCCATCTTTCTTTAGTTTTTGGTTCAGATGTCACTGTTATGAATGCCCCCCCCATATAAAATTCCCCCTGTATGTGAAAAATTGGCAGTTCAGTTCAAAAATCAGAGCAAAGAGATGAGTACACTTTTCCTCTGATGTGCTCATTATCTACTTTTGTGTCTATGTATATTCAAATCACCTGACAACTTACACCGGCCCCATGAGTTTTGTAGGGTTTTCTTAAGCAAGGAATAGAGGTAGTTTTGTCAGTTCCTTCCTCTGAAATATAGCCTGAAGCACTTGGTATTCACTGGCAGGCTATTTGCAGGGAGTATTTTTCAAAACCTAGTGGAGCATTCAAAACACCACATTCACTGAGCTGCAATCTAAGATGGTATCAACAAGAAACAATTGCCTAATTCTGTGTAACATCCTGATTGACTCAGGGATTGCAAGGAGAAGAAAGAATAGAGTTAAGGTATAAAAACTGTAGACAAAGCAACTGCTTATTTGGGTGGAGACAGTTCTTTGCTTACCAGATTTTTTTTTAAAATCCACCTTAAATATATCCAGAGATAACAACAATGAGCTAGGGAGGGGAAAAACTAAAACCCTATCCTCTGCAATTACTGCTGTTATTGTGGATTTCTGACTTTCCAGAGGCTGCTGTAGCTATTCCTCAGTCCCAGATAGGCAAACTTCTTTTTTACATTTCAACCACAGTTTCTTAGCCTTTTTCTCCCATGAATCCTTTTGAGAATCTGTTGAAAGCTACAGGTCCTCTCCCCAGAAAAATGTTCTCAAATCCATTTTCAAAGTCACAAGGAAGAAAATGAATGCAACTTTTTTTAAAAAAAAAAATTGCAATGTACCTCCCTTCATCTCAAGTTAACCACACCTGATATAAACAGTGAGTTCTGATGCAGAGGGAGAGAGACAGCAAAAAGCAAGAAATAAAAATTTTCTTCTGTGCTAAATATGTAGTTATGCAAATTTGGGGGGGTGGCTGATTCTCAGTGATCTATTAGTTTTGCAAATAACCTGCTTGCTCCTGGAGAACATAAAAATAGCTACAACTGAGTTGTTCATATGGATCAACAATTGCCTGCATTTTGGACCCCCCTCTTGGGGATACAGTTAGGGATCTGTCATGATGAGTATTACCACTTCAAAATTAATCACTACCCCACTGATCTCCATTCATTCCCTGCCAATCTAGTTTCCCAAAGTGACATAGGAAGTTGGAGGAAGAGAAAGAAATCAAGACTGGAGATTGGTAGAGGGGTTTGATTTTTCCAATGGGGAAAACCATGCATGGAAACGACAACTAATACTGGCCCTAACCGGAGACACCCATCTGCTCCAAATGCTCCAGACTGCAGCTCCAAAACCAAATCAAACTACCAATACATAGGCCATTTCCTCACTACACTGTTATGGTGCTATTATTCCACTTTCTTTTTTTCTTTTTTTTTAATTAATTTTATTAAATTTTCACAAATAAAAGAAAAATTCTTTTAAGTTGTAGTTCTACATGCATTGTTTCTGATCTTCCACTCTGATCTGGTCTTCACTTCCCGCAATTCACTCCACTTATTACATTTATGTATCACAGTACAATGATTGTCTCAACTGTTTGGACATGCATTTCCCTCTCCTACACAATCATAATACAGTCATTCTATCTTGTCAGTTCCCAGCTATCACTCAATTCTGCTTCTCTCAAATTGTCATATTCCAATATGTTTTCTTATCACCTAAAGTCTTACAATTCTAAAATATGTCTGTCAATGTATATCTGGGAGTCTGAGCTGTTATTACTGCAACAATCACTCATCTTCTCACCCTGGATTCCATTATATTAAGATGTCTTAATTCTCACTCCTACTCCTGAGTCCCTTCCGACCCCCTTATTATTCCACTTTCAACATCCTATGGAATCCTGGAGTCTGCAGTTTAGGGAGGGGCATTTAGAATTCTCAGCCAGAGAACTCTTTGGCCTCAGTAAACTACAAATCCAGTAAACTACAATTCCCAGAATTCCACAGGATGTTGAAAGTGGAATAATAACACTATAACAATGTAGTGTGGAAATGGCCATAGATACCCTAGCAACTTATATACAATCCTAATTGTGCAACATTCACCACCCACTTGGTGGAGAGCTCCTATGAAGAATGAAGCTGTGAGGGAGCATTACCTCTGCAAATATGAATTCTGCTCTCCTCATGAAACTTTCCTTCAGTCCCCAAATTTCTAGTATTGCAGCAGGTGATATGCTGAAAACTGTCCTCACCTAGAACTCTTCTGTTTACTATCTTTGCATTCCTTTGGACACATTCCTTGCTCCTTTTCTTTGGATGACTACACTCTGTTTCTAAATGTTCAAGAGAAGTTTTAAACTGCTGCAATATGAGAAATTTGGAGACTGAAGAAACATGTAATTGGGGTCAAAATCCTTATTTGGGAGGGCAATGGAATCATTTTCCCCTGCCCTGTAACTAGAACTTTGGCTCCCATCTTCATGAACAACTTCAGAGGAGGTTCACATAGACATTCTTGGTACTGGACAGCTATGCATATATTGAATAGCTACTGGCATGAATGCAGAGCTTCGCTCTTTTTTCCAAGTTAGAATGATCCCGTCATTACTTTTTGATATTTAGAAAGCACTATCATTAATATTACGCATTGTTTTAGGAGTACCTCGTTCCACTGGCGTACAGACGTGGGGGGCAATGAGGGCAGTCCACCTTGGGTGGCACTTTTTGAGAGGCGCCCCGCACAATGTGGCCACGCCCCTGTGCGATGCAGCCACACACTCCACGCGACGCAGACATGCCCCTGCCCTTCCGCCCCCCCATTGCCCCACACCCCTACCTGCACTCCAAGCTACGCGCTGCTTCATTCACGATACATTACTTTTTTTTTAAAAAAAAAAAGACTTTAAAACGCAAAGCAAACCCCAGACGGCTAGCACAACCCCAAAATAACTACTGCAACACCTCAAAAGTGCTTTCAAGCAATGAGAAGATGCTTGTTACGCTCCAAAATTAATGCATTAGAGATAACATGAAAAGTGGACGGAGAGGCGTCACTACCTGAAAAAGTTATAGTTACAAGTTACATCACTATTTGCCATTGCAAACAGATCTGCATGGATACGAGAAGACCAAACACAGGCAGCATACCCTCCAGCATTCAATAGATGCAAACTGGAACATGTGTGGCCAAGCAACATTAGTGCGTCTTCAAGATGGCGAAAGTTATGAATGAGAAACAGACAAGCTAAGAGAAGCTTCAGGAGTTTGCTTTTGCCTGAGCGTCCTAGAAAGAGCGAGATTCTGCCCTCTCTCTTCTCTCCGTTGCAGAGTTAATTGAGTGCAGACTATTTCAGTTCTTTCAACTCAGATCACAACTGATGTAAGCTGAGGACAAGGGGGGAAAGTGGGAAGAACAGCTGAAAAGGGGGAAAGACACAAGGATTGATTGGGATTGTCCCTGCCAAATTGGGGCAGGGGGGCGGGAGGTTGACACAGGCTTCTCACATAGGTTTCAAAGCACAAAGCTTTTCTGCAGAGTCCACTCAGCTGTGTTATCAAGGGCCAACTCATCAAATGGTGAGAAACTCAGTTGAGCAACATGCATGTGTGAACAGACTCTGAACAGGCCGCAACATGCCTTTAAATGCCATAAATTTAGCTGCTTCTAAGCCTCATTTGGTCTGAGCATTGCAAAACAAGAGAACATTTTATTCTCCCCAAAGGACCTCTCCCCCATCTTTTCCAAAAAAACAATTCATCGTGCAACAACCGGGCCAGCTCAATGGGCTACATTACAGCCAGGCTAACCATACAAAAGAGCAGAGTTCTTTTGCAAAAACAATTTTTGACATACCATTGTGCAGCTTAAGAGAACTCAGGAAATGTTTCAGTGATATTCAGCTTCCCCAGAGACACTTTAAAACTACAGCCCATGAAAATGGACTAGTGTCCGAGGCATGAAAATTACAATGGGCTTCCTGCTTACATTTAGCCTTCCCCCACTCCCACCTCAAGACACTAATTTAAACAGTATGGCAGCATTCCATTCAAAAGCTTCTCTCCCCTCGCCACCCCCTCCATCCCAGACATGGCCAATTTAAAAGGACAGGAGGCAGAGGAAGATTGAGTTCAACCACTTTCTAGGGGCTCTACATTTCCCTGACCCATAAGCCATACATTCCTCTCGGCCAGATTGCAATCACAACAAAAAGACCACACAAATCAGCCAAAGCCGCCATCACTCCTGTTCTTATGGCTCCTTCACACATTACTTTTTTGTTCTTGTTACTGTATATTAGTTTAAAGTGTATGCAATGCCTATGCTAGGTCAAGCCAAAAGTACATCCAGTTCAGTATAAGGTGGAGATGTACGCTCACTAAAAAACGAACAAACAAACAAAAAAGCCCACAAGACAAATGTTTGCATAAAAATTGCAGATCCTAATTTTTATGTATAGATACACATAGAGCTAAATAGGTGCACATCTGGGTATTACTACAATAATTTAACTAGTAATAGCTTAATTTAACTAATAATTTAACTAGAAATCATCCTCTTGAAGAAGACCATGATTAACTCTGTGTATATCGCTGTCCAGGGGTTAGCTATTCCTGGGCAGCTTCAAAGCCACTATTTGTTCTATCTTCCAATGGCTTCTCCTCTATATACTGGACATGGATTGAGCTATCTTTCTAAAAGAAGATACCTTCAGAGAAATGTCTGGTGACAGCCCTCCAGTGTAGCATACTCTGTAAATTCAGACAGGAAGCCCCTCTAGTCTGGTGGCCATCCGTTAGGGCATGAATATGGTGATCTTCCTTTGTTGTTTGTCCTCAGGTATCTGGCATTCAGAGGTATACTACCTCTATACATGGAAGTTCAATGTAGCTATAATAGCCATGGATGGGTTAGTCTTCCATTAATTCAGTCAGTCCCATTTTAAAGGAAACTGGGCACACATATATAAATATGCATGCTACAAACATGTTTGCATATGCCTGTGCAGTATTTGTATCAGAACTTGGAAAGTAACTTTCCTAAGCTCTAGTTTATATAGGTGTGCATGCATGCCAGGAAGCCAAGGTTGGCTGTAACATCCATGGGATGCATATGCAGCAGCAAATTGCAGAATATTACAAGTGACCCTCTACCTGTCCAAAGCTGGGGGGGAGAAAAAGTCTTCATTTTACTCCTAATGGTGTCTGATTAATCTCACCTCAAATGGCAAAATTGCAACATAAGCAGCCAGGCAATAACTTTATAAGACCAACCAGATTCTACATAATAGTGAGCAAGCTTTCAGAATTCTCCACAGATCCACAGTTCTTCATTAGGCTGAAATTAAAATGCTGGCTTGCTATTGTTAACTTCAAGTTCTGTTTTAAATTTGCATGTGAATGCAAATTTAAGTCCTTTAGGGGCATATTTCCTTGTCCTCTCCTCCCCATGGCAGACCTTCCAGCTTCCTGAAAATTTTATAAAGAAGATTGGGGGACTTTGTTGAATTGGGTAAGTTTTGGCATGAGGGCGAGCGAGATATCTACAAATCAGGCAGAGGAATCTTTCATGATGTGCCATGGAAGGCAGATTGTGAATCCAACCCGCAGTCTTCAGATGAAGTACAGTATGGGAGGAGACTGCTGACCGAATTGGATTATATTTGGTTCTGCTGTGTACTATGCAAGTTTAAAATTGGACATAGGATTACAAGGAAACTCACAACAGCTGATCCCACACTATTGAAAATATAAAACCCATAGTTAGCCAGATCTTCCTTCAGTGCCTTAAGCAAAACACATACTTTTCTTATTAGGTAGAGAACGGAATAAAAGTGCACTGCCTCACTGTCTGGTGATGATGAGTGGAGTGGCATTTTTAAGAAACTCTTTCCTGAACCACCTAGGGGGCAGTATCCACAATCGGTTGGCTTGCTTTCTTCCTTCTTTCTTTCTCTATTTATTTGGAAACCATGGAGAGCAAAACTATGCCTTCTGTTTCCCACTTCTATCCAGATTCATCTGGAAATAAAATGTCCCTGACTTAGGTAGGTTTCACTTAGTACCTCAAATAAGTATACACAGAGTTACAGCCTTAACAGCAAGAGTGTGAGTTGTTTTTCTTCCAGATGTTTTAGTTTACAGCTTCCATCAGCTGACCTTGCTTAGCCAATGATAGGGAGTGTGAATGCTGTGGTTCAAAACAAAGATTCCACAGTCCTATATAAAAGGATAGCATTTGTGTGGTGGGCATTAATCTGCTTCAGTAATCACACACAGACATAGAATGGAGTATAATATGCCACAACTTTTATTGGTTACAGTTGCACATAGCTTTGGCACATGCAGGGATCCAGACCCAGGTACCAACCAGCCCAACTGCATCACCCAACTTACTTGCCAGGCATCCCACTGAGATGATTGATACGAGATGCCACATGGGCAACCAGCACTTTATGGTTCCCCAGCACATTGGAGCATGAAAATAGATGAGTTGGTGAGAATTAAGAGAGCAAGAAACAAAAGGGATGTGATTGTGGGGGTTTGCTACAGGCCTACAGACCAGCCTGAGGACTTGGATGAGGCCTTCCTGGAGCAGATGACCACACATTCAAAAAGCAGAGATGCCATGTTAATGTGAGATTTCAATTATCCTGATTTGTTGGCAGTCAAATTCTGCCAAGACAGAAAGGTCCAACAGGTTCCTCACTTGCCTTACAGACAATTTCATGGTCCAGAAGGTGGAAGAGGCAACAAGGAGATCTGCTATTTTAGATTTGATCCTGACCAACAGGGATGACCTAGGTGATGAGGTAGAGGCGGTGGGATCCTTAGGAGGGAGTGATCATGCTCTTTTGGAGTTTGTAATTCAGTGGGAAGGAGAAGCCGAGTGTAGCCAGACACACATCCTAAACTTTAAGAAAGCTGATTTCTCTAAACTTAGGGAGTTACTTGCTGAAATCCTGTGGTCAAGAATACTAAAAGAGAAAGGAGTTTGTGATGGATGGGAGTTTCTTAAAAGTGAGATACTGAAGGCACAATCAAAAACTGTGCCAATACGGAGTAAAAATGGCAGGTCTCTAAAGAAACCGGAATGGTTGACAAAAGAACTCCCAGCTGAGCTAAGTGTTAAAAGAAACATGTACAGGAAATGGAAGAATGGTGAATCTACCAAGGAGGAATTCAAGCAAATAGCCAGGAGATGTAGGGGAAAGGTGAGAGAAGCTAAAGCGCAGAATAAACTCAGGCTTGCCAGAGACATTAAAAACAATAAAAAGGGCTTTTTTAGATATGTATGCAGCAAAAAAATACCAAGGAAATGATAGGGTCATTGCATGGAGAAGATGACCAATTAATAACGGGGAGAAGTAAGAAGGCAGAACTACGCAGTTCCTTCTTTGCCTCAGTTTTCTCCCAAAAGGATAGAAGTATCCAACCTAGGTTGCGGGGAGCAGATGAGGAAGTGAGGGAAGTACAGCACAGAGTAAGTACAGAAGTAGTACAGGAATATCTGGCTAAACTAGATGAATTCAAGTCTCCAGGCCCAGATGAATTACATCCAAGGGTATTAAAAGAACTGGCAGAAGTCATTTCTGAACCACTTGCAATAATCTTTCAAAACTCTTGGAGAACAGGAGAAGTCCCAGCAGACTGGAGGAGGGCAAATGCCATCCCCATCTTCAAGAAGGGGAAAAAAGAGGACCCAAATAATTATCACCCAGTCAGCCTGACATCAATACCACGAAAGATCTTAGAGCAGATCATTAAACAGTCAGTTTGTAATTACTTAGAAAGCAATGCCATAATCACTAAAAGCCAGCATGAATTTCTCAAAAATAAGTCATGCCAGACTAATCTTATCTCTTTTTATGATAGGGCTACAAGGTTGATCGATGAAGGGAATGCTGTAGACGTAGCATATCTTGACCTCAGCAAGGCCTTTGACAAAGTTCCCCATGACATTCTTGCAAAGAAACTAATAAAATGCAGGCTGGACAGGGCTACTGTTAGGTGGATTTGTAATTGGTTGACCAACCGAACCCAAAGGGTGCTCACCAATGGCTGCTTTGCATCCTGGGGAGAAGTGACCGACACAATTCTTGGTTGCATCAATAGGAGTATGGTGTCTAGATCAAGGGAGGTAACAGTACCACTCTATTCTGCATTGGTTAGGCCTCATTTGGAATACTGTGTCTAGTTCTGGGCACCTCAATTCAAGAAGGATGTCAACGAGCTGGAACGTGTCCAGGGGAGGCGACCAAATGGTGAAGGGTCTGGAAGCCATGCCCTATGAAGAACGGCTTAGGGAGCTGGGTATGTTTAGTCTGCAGAAGAGAAGGTTAAAAGGGGACATAGTAGCCATGTTTAAATATTTGAAGGGATGTCATGTTGAGGAGGGAGCGGGCTTGTTCTCTGCCGCTCCAGAGACTAGGACAAGGAGCAATGGATTCAAACTGCAGGAAAGGAGATTCCACTTGAACCTCAGGAAGAACTTTCTGATGGTCAGAGCTGTCCAGCAGTGGAATATGCTGCCTCAGAGTGTGGTAGAGTCTCTTTCTTTGGAGGTTTTTAAGGAGAGGCTGGATGGCCATCTGTTGGGAATGCTTTCATGTGTGTTCCTGCATAGCAGGGGATTGGACTCGATGGCCACTGGGGTCTCTTCCAACTCTATGATTCTATGATTCTAAGACAGGTGCCCCTGAGCTGAGCACAACTCTTGCTGCCCATACTCCCATGTCCCTTAAAGGGACCCTTTACTCTTTTGACAGAGATGTAAATGCCTATCTATCCTTTCCCTGGATCTGGGTCCCGTGCCAAAACATCCATAAAGTTGTGACAAAGACATACAGTGTTACCATACTGCCTAGATAATCAACCTTCAATGAAGGGAGGGGGAAGGATGGAGTTCTGAAGACAACTGAAAGCTGGACCACAAAGGAGCACAAGCAGTCCCCCTTATCACTTCATAGAACCTGCAAATATGCCCCAGGGTGACTCAAGGAATGGCATTAACTATGCAAACCTAACTCAAAGATGTGCCAGGTGTAGGAAATAGGCAGAAGCCTCTTGTGCTGCCTGAAATGGTTTTCTGCCACCATAACTTCATTCTTTTGTTTGATTTGTAAAGGTAGTCAGCAGAGAGATCTACTGGCAGAGCTACCCTAGCAGCTGAGATCAGCTGGCAGAAGAGCCAAAAACAGGGTGGAGAAGGGGCAGTATGAGGAAGGAGCACCAGTATGCCAGAGCCAAACCTGCCCAGTCCAAGCAAAGAGCAGCTGTGCCAACACAAAATTCCACCAGAGCTAGGGTAGTCCTAAATGACTTCCCATGTCCCTAGCCTGAGAACAGCTGGGATCCAACACAGCTTCAGCTGACCTAGCTCAGCTCACCCTCAGCCCATTTTGGTAAAGTTGGATGGCACTCTAAAGCAATAACCACAGATCTCAGTTGACAGCTGTCAATGCTGGAAGAGAATACACAGAGAAGGGTTCGGCAGCTGCAACCTTTCAGATGTTGTTGGGCTGCAAATCCCAACATCCCTCACCATTTAGTAAGGCTACTAAGAGTTGCATTCCAACATCTGGAGGGCCACAGGTGACAAACACCCTAACACAGAGATGGTTATAAAGAGATGTTGAGTGTACTTGAATAAATTGCCTCCCATGCATTGACTTTTTTTCTCTTAACTAAAAATATTTGGGTACTTAAAGGACTGGAACTTTAAAAAAAAGTATATGTATAATTTAAATTACATCCCATAATGTTCAATGTGGCTTCCTTACTCTCAAGTGAGTACGGGACTATAGATTACCAGTATATTATGTATGTTTCCTCGAAAGCAACTGTAACTACGTTTTCTGAGTCTTGCACTCAAATAAGAAGTGCAGCCTAGGAAGACAATTATTTTAAAAGACATTCACACAGCAGCTAATCTTTACAGAATAACAGATATAGCTAACAATTATGTGTTAGGTTAGGGGAAGTTCCTATTCTTTTTCAATGCTATCCCCTTTGTCATTAAGGAAAGTCAAATACTGAAATTACAAGAAGTTATCTTGAAAAAACAGAAGTGTTTATTCTGAATAAATTTATTAAATTTGCTTTTTGCCACTCTGAAATTTGCGAAGGAGCTGAATCAAAACAGATGCAGAAGTATGGATTCAAAAAAGACCATGGAGGGTATATTTGGAATTTGCAGAAAATATTTTTAGATAATAAAGAAATAAGGAAACTGGAATGGATGCTATAAAGGAGTGCCCATTCTCCAACTTCTGAAGAATACAGACATTCATAAATAGTATCTTCCTCTGAGCCTCATAAATTTCATATTTTTAAGACAGAAATGCCTAAAAATGAGAACTTTTAGTTTTTACGAGCAAAACATATGCAACAAATATTAAGTTTCTTTCACTGACAGAGTACAAATCGTTCTCAATTATTACTCCAACGTTCATGCACCCTATTTTACAGAAAACCATGCTCTTTTTAAACGCATCTTCTATTTGAAGGACAATCTAGTTTAATTTTAAGGATTTAAGTTTTTTAAAAGATTAAAAAGTAAGGAACAGAGATCCCTTAGATAGCAAGCTAAGAGGGCATGTGGGTTACGTGGGCACACATTTCACCTGTCCTATGAGGTATATTGTATTTCTATTTAAATTGTATTAACTGTTTTTAAATGAGCATCTATTATCATATTTAAATGTTATGCCATCTGTGTCCTCTTCTCTGGTGAAACATTCCTTCTATTGTGGCAGTGCATCTAAGTGGCTGACCTACTCATCTCCTTTCCCTTCAGCTCAGTTTTCAGAACTACTTCCTGGAACACTGCCAGTACGAGTTTAAAAAGGCAGGCTCACATAAACTGAGAGAACCCCCCCACAAAGAGACAGAGAGTTTAAAGCCACATCCATCAACACTGATGCCATTAATGGAAGGATCAGATGACACACACCACACTGCATTATTCCATTAAGAGCCCCAGCATTGGAGAAGTTTTTTAGCTCCATCATACAGGGCATGTACACAAAGCCCAACACCATGGTCAAAAAGCTTGTACGTCCCTGCACTAGAGGTTGGAAACTGGCAGAACTTTTGCCACCCTTGCTGGGTTTCTTTCCCTCAGATCACAATTTCACAGATGGAGCAAAACAAAACTGCTGGCCAGGAGGCAATTAGTTACCAGTCTAAAGCTGTATACAAGAATACAGTCTCTAAGTAAAACTCTTTAGGGAGGCTATGCCACCACCAAGAAGGCCCTCTGCCTAATGGATACTGCCTCACCTCACCTGACTGGGGCATAGGGAACTGCCTCTTTGAAAAGAATCAAGGAGAAGTGTTTTAGGCTGTGCATGGTGGACAGAAGCCTAAATACCTTAAAGTCCCATCTGATCTTTGAAGCTTAGCAGGATCAGCTCTGGTTAGCAGTTAGCTGGGAGACTTCCAACAAATACCAGGTGCTGTAGGCTGTATTTCAGAGGAAGGAACTGACAACACCACCTCTGAGTATTCTTTGCCTAAGAAAACCCTATGAAATCCATGGGGTCACCATAAGTCAACAGGTGACTTGAAGATACATACACACACATGGAGGGGTGAGAGTACCAGAACTTCCACAGTGAAGAAAACAAACTTTCAAATAATCTCACTCCAGGCCATTAAGTGCTTTACACTTTAGAACCAGCACTGTAAACTCAAACCAAAAGGGACTGGGAGCCAATACCACTGATAAAGCACTGGAGTAATAGAATCAAAACACTCAGCTAATAGCGACCCTGTTTTGGTGTAACTACAGATTCAAGGCTGTTCTTATAGGCACTCCTGCACACAGCCAACCGCAATCATTAAAGTGCACGGTTTCATCCCTTCCCTTAGGCATGGCAGATAGTCTGACACATTTTTGTTCTTAAAAAAAAAATGATGTAACAATGCATATGTATGTTTACTCTTGCCAAAACAAATTATGCTTCATGCTTCTGAGGAAGGAAAATGTTTTGGTAACTGCACAGGTGCTAGCCAACACACACCTATTATTGCCAGTATACAATCAGCCATTTCATGATGAAAACCTGCCAAGCAGGTCTGTCAGAGTTCACCCCAGGACTCAAAAAAGAAGATTTGGGGGGAAGGCAGCAGAGGCAATACTGTGGCGCCTTCTCCATTCTTGAATGGTTGAATCAATCTCTGTCCTTAGAACCCTTCTAGTTCACACTGCCCTTGAGCACATTAATTTTTAAAATACCAAGCAGGGACTAAGGGTGCAGGGATTTGATACAGTGGGGAATCAACAGGCAGGGGAAAGGGTTAAAGAGCCTCTCCTCTGCCCTTTCCATTCTGCTCTCAAGGCTGCTTTTTATTAAAGGGGGGGGCATTCAGATAGAGGGCTTTGTAACATATATTTGAGAACTGCTATGAGCACCAGCTCCCTGTTGTATGTGTTCTCAACCTAGGTTTGCCACTGCAATATGTGTGAGAGGTCCAAAGTAATTTAACAGAACAGTCCTCAAAACATTCTGGCCCCATTTAAAAAGATACAGCAAGAGAGGTCTTCTCCAGTTACAAAATCCAGATCTTGGATAGGCAGCTGACAAAAAGGGAATGTATCAAGTAATTCAGCCAGCAGAGAGCCAATGTCCAGTCTGTTCAAAGAAGAAACTATATAATCAACTGGATTAAATGACAATAAATCCAAACAGGAAATTCCAGCCACTGCCACCAGATGTCAATTAGCCTTGCACTGGATTGTAAACTGCAGAATAAGATACATCCCTTTTCCACAGGCAAATCTGCAGAGAAGTCAGAACAAATTAAAAGGAGAAAGCGCAGAGCCTCTGTCTACACCGAAGTCTCATAGCAAATATTGCCAGTTATCCTAAAGCATGTTGAGGACTCTCGCCTAACACCAAGGCACTCTTTCAACAGCTACAGCTTTTTACCATTCATTCAGGCTCTAATAAACATGTGTTCCCAATATTTTTACTCATGAATACGTCTCCTTCGAAACCAAAACACTGCGAGCTTGCCAATACCAAGCCCTTGATTGGAAAATCTATACCAGCTCACCTCTGAGCTTTTCACCCGTCTCAACACAACCCGCCCCAGACACACATCATACATTCCTTAGGCCCCATTTCTACATGGACTAACATACACTAATTTCTTCCATTCTTTCTTATCGCCCACACTGCTTTAGGACCAGGGCCAACAGAAGCAAAAGACAAGATAATGACCCACACCCCATTGCAGATACAGATGCCAACTGGGTGAGCAAATGAATCTTACTTTAGTATTAGTAATGACGTAAGGTCCTCAACCACATCTGAAGTGAGCAGGCTGGTTTATGGCGTGGGAGATTGGCACGGTTGTACACCTAGCTCTGTTCTCCATGAGAGTGCAGTGACCGGAGTTGGTCCGAAGGAACAGCTGAGAAATACTATTGTTCTTATTCTTCCCCAGTGTCTGCAACCTGAAGTGGTCAACTTATTGTGCCTGATGGTAGAGCTGTCACTGCTTATGAAAAGGGCAAAGGCAGTGTGTGAGTGTCTTGAAACTATGACCGTTGCAGTTAGAACGTGGTGTTTCACTCTGGGCTACCAAAGTGGTGAACTAAAAGAAAGTGCTGCCTGTTAGTTCCTACCTTCCAACAGTCGCAATGGGACAAGCACAATCCCAATTAATCCTCTTCTGGGGTTTGCAGTTTAGGGAGGGGTATTTAGAATTCTCAGTCAGAGAGCCCAGTAAACTACAAACCCCAGAATTCCACAGGATGTTGAAAGTGGAATAATAGCACTGTAACAGTGTAGTGCAGAAAGGCCCTAAGTTAACTGAGTGTAAACTAATTTTGCACTTTGAACTCAGTTTGCAGCAGTTGAGGGACGATGAGACTGAAGGGGGAAAGGCAGAATGAAGGAAAAGAGAGAAACAGACATTTTAAAAGCAGTTGAAAAAGTGGGATGACAGAGGATTCATCAGGACACTCTCTGTCAAATTAGGATAGTTGGAGGGTATGCTGCTTTGGGGGAAGTCTGAAGGCTTCAAAAAAGCCCCCAGGGAGCTGCTTATGGCCCATAGACTGCACTTTCCCCACCCCTAGTTTACACAAAACAAGGTTGAGCAACCAGTCACAACTTAAAGAGGAACATACTGATTATGTGATAAGCTTTTGAAGACTATAGACCAAAGCTTCAGATATTCAGTGACTATTTCCCCTCCCTAAACTGCAAACCCCAGGATTCCATAGGATGTTGAAAGCGGAATGATACCACTATAACAGGCTACTGTGGAAATGACCTAACAGGCAGTTAATGTAGGAAATACAGAGTAAGTATTATATGATCCAAGTACCTAGCTCTTGTAAGTTATTTATCTGCAGCATCCTGTAGCCATTGCAGTTTCCAATTGTTTTCAAGGGCCACCCCCACATAGAGCACATTACAGTAATCTAACCTGAACATGACCAAAGCATCTGTTACTATGGCTAGGTCAAGTTTTGCTAGACTCATAAATACGTCACATGAATATGGGGCTGCAGCTGCTGAAATCAGCCTAAGCATTCCTTGCAGCTAATGGCACATATACTTTCAAAGACAGTGCTGAATCCAAGAGGACATGTAGATTTCATATCTTCATATTTCATATCTTCAGAGCAAGTGGGAACTGGTCAGGAACTATGATTTAAAGGCAGATACAAAAACCTCCATTAAAATTCGCAGATTTCCCAGACCATAGTACTTTCATCCTATCTTGAGTAAGTCTCTGCTTGTTAACATTCAACCAGTATTGCCCACTAGTGTTACCACAATAAATATGATAGGTTCATGCCACAATACATTTCATGGTCTTCTGGATGTCACAAGACTCTCCACTGGTTTTGCTGTAATGCAGTCAAATATTCTGAAATGTTGATCTAATGCTCAGATAACAAGTCCTTTGTCTCACCTCAGATGCCCCAGTTCACCTGCCCTGAACTACTGCCCTGCAATCACTCACAGCACCAGCTCTCAGCATATATTGGCCTGAATCCTACACATATTCCAAACTAGCACAGACCCATTCAATCATTGTTGAATGCTGAATGAACAGTTATGTAAATCAGATTAATTCAGTGAGTCTGCTCCAGTTGGAACTACTAATAATTCAATGTATCTACTCCATAACCAACATTTCACAGATGAAAATCTGGACTCATGTGGAAAAGCAACATTAAAGTGTGGTCAAGATGGCAAAAGTTATTAATGAGAGAAAACACACAAACTGGGAGAGGCTGCAGCAGTTTGCTTTTGCCTGAGCCTACTGGGAAGGGCAAGATTCTACCCTCTCCTGTCCTCTCCCCCAACTGAGTAAATGGAGTACAAACTACTTTTGCATTTTGAAATCGGTTTTGAGCCAACTGAAGTAAACCAGGCAGAAAGGAGGAGAGTGGAAGGAGGGGAGAGAAACTGCAGCATTTTAAAAACAGTTGAAAAGTGGCTTGATTGAAGATTAATCCAGACAATTCCAGGCAAACTGGAATAGCTGGAAGGCTACTCTAGTATTAAGCAGATATTTTTTTCCCCATAGAGTTGAAAGAGGCAGGGATCTAAGCAAAGCTCCCATGTTGAAAATGTACATGCTTAATTCAGGGATGGGATGAATGAGCTTGTGACAGTAGACTCCATCCTAATTTATACACAACACCAGTCATTCATGAAGATGGGTCCACAGATATTGTTAGACTTCAGTGCCTGGAAGCCTCATTCAGCCTAGCTAATTGTGAATGATTCAAGGAGTTGTAATATGAGGACCCAAGTATACATAGGCATACTTTGGCTTGTCTACAGCCTGTCGGAGACTCTGCTTTTTACAAGAGCTATCATCAAGCATACAATACTCATTTGGGACCTGCTGCGTTAATTGTTTCCTGGGCTAATTAGTGGAAGCCAGAAAGCAAAGTAAACAAAAAAGGCAGCAGCAGTCTTTAATCCGTAAACTTTGGTTGTGATGCAAAGAAGTTTCTCTTGGCCAGAACTCTTTAATTTGCCATAGGGCATGAACATCTTTAATGCATGTCTTTGTTATGCTGGCCTCTTAGTTGACATCCATGCATCAGCCCCTTTGGTAAAATACTACTAGAAGTGACTGTGGCCATTTCCACACTGGCTTAAAAAACTGGTGCAGAGCGTCCTCCAGAGAGGACGTCTGCACCTGGGAGCGGACTGGGTCGGACTATTTTACATAGTTCCGTACCTCAATCCACTCCGGAACAGCCATGCAGTGTGCTTTTTAAAAACCTGTTTCTTCAGGTTTTTAAAAAGCACAGAGCGCGCCACTCCGTGCCACTCTGTTCCCGTGCTCCGGTGCAGATTTGCAGGTTCGCACCAGTGCGAGCCTGCAGATCTGCCGGGGGCGGGCTTTAGGCTGGCAAGCTTCAGCGGTTGGTGGAGAGCCTCCACCAACCGGAAGCCGCCATGTTCGTCCCCGGAGCAGTGCAGAGCGGCGGCCACGCACTGCTCCGGAGCAGCCTGGACCCGAGCGTCGAGCCAAGAAGTCCAGTAAGTACCGGACCGGGGCAATTCCATTGCCGCGTGCGGAAATGGCCTGTGTCAATCATTCTGATTATATGTGAAGTACAGTACATGCCACTTTATACAGTAGGATAAAGCAAAGAAATGCATGTCCTTGTCTTCAGGAGCTTTCAATCTGTACGTCTGCAATGGAGGGGAAGTGAAGTAGAGGAAACTGGTAAGAAGGGGAAGAGGCAAGGATTACAAATGTGGGAAGCCCAGAGATTCAGGACAGAACATAAATGTTAAACCACGGCTCTCAGGTCTTTTAACAATTCTGCCACATTGACTAGTAGAGTAAAAACACTGAAAGACTAGAGGGCCACAAATTGGGGATATTCTAGCAGCAAGTCCTGCATTAGAGAATTGGACTAGAACGCCCTTGGTATACTTTTCAAATCTTTGCCCAGTGAGATGCTTTGTCTGTACGTACATGAACACAGCATTTGAGCCAAGGCACAGCTATGATATGTGTAGCTGAATCCAAAATAGGAGTGTACACTTTCCAACCAGGAGTCCCTGGTCTTCTTTTGTGCAGCTCAGGCCAAGTAGAGCAGGTCGAAGATACAACATTGTGATGATGGGCTATGTGACTAGGCTTACCTGAACCAGAACTACATGTTCCCTGCCAATCACAGGATTTGAATTTTGAATGCTAGTGTTGTGGACTTTTGAGATAGAAAAATTACATTCTAATAGCTGGGCAGAGACTGGCAGACCAGAGGAGAAGGTGAGGGAGCCTGATTTTTCTTACCAGTTGGAGCCTCATGCAAGAACCATAACTTCACAGGTTATGAAGAAAGAAAAATGACTGAAAGAGGAGAAGGAAAAAAATGTCCCAATAAGGCAGGTAAATCTTAACTCAAATATGTCCTGATTCTAGGGGCAGTGGGATTTCAAGCCACTTCTGCTGGCAGAAATGCCCTTCTCCAGACAAAAATACTCTTCTGCCAGCTGACTGCAGAGATCTGCTGTTACAGCAGTATGCTCTGCTGGCAGAAGAGCCGCCCAAAAGGGGATGGAAGAGTGGGAAGGGAGAGGGAGACACTGAATTAGACCAAATGCTAATATCCTGCAACCCAAGAACACAGCCACAATTCTGGCCAATGACTAGGCCCATGTAAGTATACACCCTCCAACATTCTACAGATAAAATTGGGGCACTTGTGGCCAGACAAGTGTGGTCAAGATGGCAAAAATTATTAATGAGGAAAAACACACAAACCAGGAGGGGCATGGTATTTGTGGGATTCTCTGCCTTATGTGCCAAAATAACCTGGCTGGTTTAAGGTACTAGGTACTATTATTTGACTGTGTAGGAGGTGTCATTTTGTGTTCTACCTCAGGCAACAAAATATTACATTGTTAATTATGTTACTTCAGTGCCTTAAAAAAGCAAAGATGTATGCAAATATGATTAAATACTGTGCAACATAGTTTTAAAAGGTTGTAGTTAATAAAGGAAGCTGATTAAATCAATGCTTAGCAATGCTAATTAATACTGGCAAATGAAAACAGCATTACAATACCCAGTTATCTAAAGCAGCACAAAGGAGTTTCAGTCTTCCATTCTTCAGGCCCTCTGCTGGTAGGTGTTTCTCCCTACAACGGTACTTCTCCCTTTTTAAATATTGTTGGTGCCTTTCCTGGGGCAGCAGATCAGAGGAGAGAAAATATTTCTCTCCTTGCCCCACTCCCACCCCTTTGTGGCATGCTTCCTACAGCGAAGACTGGCTTTTGAATAGCTTTTGTTGGGGACAAATGTTTTCTTTTTAATTGAGCAAAATTGGACAATGCTTGCAAGATGTCATTATGAATGTTCCACTGTTGTTACATTACCAGTCAGTATAAGCATTTTGCCTATAGTCGTGATTTCCTTGCAAAACAAAGTAACAACTGGAAACAACTGGATTTATCAAGCTCTCCACGCAACTGACTGCCAGATGTTTCAGCTCTGTTGTGTCTCAGGTGAAGTGAGCAGCAGGCATGCCAGATTTCTAAACAGCCTTTTCAGTATTTAGTTTGAACTGATCTCTGTACTGATATTGCCACAAGCCACAGCCCAGGTCATACAAGTTTCTATTTCCTTGTGGGGTTACCCAGAGATATTTGACAATGGAAGAGGAGAAAGTCCTAGGAAAGAGGATAGAAAACAGATGCTGGGGAGCGAGAGAGGAAACAGGAAGAGTATGTATATAAACAGCAGAGGGAATGAGGAGTGCAGGGAGGGCAATGAAGAGAAGAAAGGATACTGAAGCAGGCTGCAATAAAATCTGTATTGTATCCCAGGAACTTTGAATGGGAAATGCAACAGAACAGCAAGTTAGTTTGGGAGGAGGGTCAAAGGTCATGACTTTGGAGGATGCGTAAACAGCTGCCCTACAATGTAAGCTGCTCTTCTGCAAAGAGAAATGCATCCATCTCTTAATGAAAAAAAAAACCACATACTGAATTTAGAATGAACACTGATGGTAAATCTGCCACATAATTCTTCACACTAAACATGATGGCACATGCAACCTCTGAAGATAATGAACATCAGGTTAACTGGGTTGGTGTACAGTTAATGTCTTGAACTCCTGGATGTGTATTAAAAAAAATGTATAGCTTGGAGTTCATAATTTTGTCCCAACAGAAAATTCTATGTAAATGGAAGAGCAGATATGTAGGAGGTTTTACATTCCAGCCTTCTATAACAATCATTCCCACACTGTGTGCCTGATTAGACACATCAGTGCGATGTGTGAAATACATTGATCCAGTAAATACAGCCTCCAGAGAGGCACCAGGTGTGTCTCTTTCCCATCAGCTTCTTATTTGGTAGGGTACATTGCAAATCGTACATTGCATCAACATTCAGCATGACGCGAGTGATAACAATCACATCTATTGCAGAGGGGTCTTAAAAATCACCTCTCCTCGGATGAGTTCACCCATCCCATCTCTGTTCCTTTCAGTCTTTGACAAGTACAAACAGTTGACTGTCCCTCCAACTTTAAGTAAAAGTAATTGCAATATTGGTATATATTACTGTTTAAATCAAAGTCCTCAGACAAGCCTGAAATATGTTCAACCATCCTTTTATACACCTCTGCATATTTGCCTGTGTTTGCATTCATCCTTGCATGCAGTAAGAGGTCTTGAAAACATTGTCTTACCTGGATCGTGAAAAGGCACCAGTGCAAAGTTGTAAAGCGGTCTCTTGGGTCTTTTTAGAGAGGTCTCCAGAATTTTGGATGCGCCCTCAATTACCTGAACTAAGTCATCGTACATTGAGCCAGTCACATCAAACACAAAAGCCAAGGTAGAGGCTCCTTCTGGGATTTCTTCTCCCGTGGCTTGAGGCTCCACTTCTGCATCAGCATCTTGTGCATGGCAAAGAGGGAAAAGGACAAAAAATGACAATACATAGAATCTCACGGCCCAGAGGGGGACACTGCCATGGGAATTCATGATTTCTTTCTTCTTTCCTGGTACCTAAGCAATGTGCTTAGCCTCCCACACCAAGCATCACAAAGGATCCAGTCTGTTAACAAAAAAAGTGGGGGAGGGGGAGAAAACTAAAGCATTTGATCTTTTCTTTTCCCAAGGAACAATAAGTCCTCTTCCCTCCTCTACAAAGCACTTTTAACAGACTCAAGGGAGGAAAGGGGACAGGGGAATTCAGCGGCTTTTGCTTGCAAGTAGCGGCTGGTTCTTCTTCCCTTCCCCAGTCTGCAAGACTTTTGGCAGCCTCTCATCAAGGCAAGGGAGAGAGAGTCCCATTCATATCCTCCTGTTCAGCAGCAGCAATTGCTGCTGCTACTTCTGCTGCTGCCACTGGATTCTTTGGCAAGAGGCAGAGGCTCTCCAAAGTTCGGCTGCTGTCAGGAGTCTTTGGCTAGAGAATGAGGCTTCTTGCTACCGCTGCTGCAACTGCTGCTCAGGCTGTTGAGGCAACCAGGAGTGGATGCTCAGTTCAGTTCAGCACAGCTCGCCTTCTCATTGGTCACTCCCACTTCCCGACCTTTGCTTCCAAGCACACACACACCCCTTTTAGGGTGACTTGTTTAAAAAGGTATTTAGGGTCACTGGAGTGCTGCAGAAATCACTCAAGGCAAATCCCTTTCATATGCTGTCTTAAAAACAGAGGCACGGTGATACTTGGGAAAAATCTCTGTGGCAAGAAGGGGTCCTGTTTTCTGGCACTTTTTATCAAGGATGTTCAAAGATGCTGGAAGTAATAGGCCTCCTTCTCTCACCAGGCCTAAGGGTTCTTGGTCCCCTCTGCCTCCAGTAATTTACGCTTCAAGAGTTATAGGTGGTTAAGTAGGGAAAACACGTCCAAACGGCATCTGGATTCCCAGGCTGCCTGTAATATACTGTGAATATTCCACAGCAAGAGTAATTTCAGCTGAAAGCAAAGGCCACGGCTGCCTTCCATCAGTCTGGCTCAGCCAGGCGAACAGTTTGTGGGCACTTAGGTATTCCATGCCTGGATTTCATTTGCACCCACTGAATGCAAACTCATGAGAACAAATTCAGAGGTTATAGAATGTTTATTTGGACTTGCCTCGATTTGCAAATAACACACATTTGGCAGTCTTACATCCTTTGATTTTCCCACCCATGCTTGTTGTTTTCCACTGGTGCAGAGTCTCCTGCTTTCTGTTTCAACACATGCTAAAAGATTTGCCCAGAGCTGGACATAAAAAGCTGCCTTTTCTCAAGGCAAACTATTGAACTAGTTATGCCAGCCCAGTCCTATCAGTCTAAAGTTGTGGGATCTCTGGCTCTCTGGACATTTTGGACTACAGTTCCCACTAGCTGTGATGGCTGGGGTTTCTGGCAGCTGAGGTCCAAAACATCTTGATGGCCAAAGGTCCTCCATCCTTTGCTAATATGACTAGCAGAGGTGGTTCTGAACCATATTGCCTCAGCTCCTTTTTAAAAAAAATGGATGATGCCAAAGAATTTGAACTGGGATGTTCTGCAAGTGAATTATGTTTTCCACCTCTGAGCAGAATGGCCATTAGGAATTCCCCCCCCCACAATCATGACATGCATAGCTCTTTTTCCAAAAAAAGAAATACAAGAAAAGAAGACAGACTGTCAAAACAATGCATATGCTACTTTACACTTTTAGATACAAATGCAGAGATAACTAAAATGCAAAAAAAAACAGACTATACCTCATCATTATGCCATGTTACCTATGCTATGAGTGTACTACACCACCCATATGTGCCCTGCGCTATGAGTGCAGACAGCACTATAGCCTGCATCATTGTACAGCCAACCATTCAACTCGCATCATGCGCCCACTATGCACTGCTCAGTGGGCCCCCAGTCAAAGTGTATGAGGAGAAAAACTTACACAGTTCCTTGAAAAGCACAACCTTTTACACAATGCCAGAGGCCATTTTCTGTTTGCACAAGCATGATCAAGATGTAAACATTACACAGTTTTTTTAAAAGTGCAATAACTGAATGAGGGTTGACTGTATGTCTCCAGTACAATTCTATCTTCCTCTGTACGAGATCTAAGAAGGAATAGTGGAACAGATAGTGAAGTTATAGAATGAGTGGAGAGAATTTCTGCCCCAGACTTCCAAAAATACTTCATCATTTTTTAAAATGATGGCCAGAAATCTACTTCTGATTTTGAAAAATAATTGGGTGTTTTTAATGTTAAGTTGTTTAATATGAAACAGTACAGTGAGCTCAATTATTTAAAAAGTGAATTGCCATCCTGGAGGTTTTCAAGAGAGGCAGTGAAGTCTTTCTCTGACCAGAAAAAAAGTTGCTCTGAGGAGTCAGGACCACAAACATAGCTTTAGGGGCCTGTGTGTGGACCCATGGACTGAAGGAAGGAAGGAAGGAAGGAAGGAAGGAAGGAAGGAAGGAAGGAAGGAAGGAAGGACGGACGGAAGGACGGACGGAAGGACGGAAAGGCAGGAGGGAGGGCAGGTGGGTGGGCGGACAGAGATATATCAGCATCCACACAGTTACTCCAAGTTCTGACTGGTCCCCAGTTTCCGAATGTGGAGAAGTCCATGCACAAGAGCACAAGGTATCCACTCACTTTTTGCATGTTATTGATACAGCTGTTCTTTACAAGAAAGCTTACACAACCTATTTCAGCACTTAATTTGTGTGAATGCTCACCACAACTTAGCTCTGGAGCTATAAAATAAATGTAAATGTGTCTCTAAACATATACAATATGCCTTTTCCGTCATCCCTGTTGTCCTTTTCATAAACTTACTGGATCAGCATTCCTCTTTACCTAAACCTTGCCATATATAGACACACGTTGGTGGAGCCAACAATGTGCCTCGTTCCCAATCTCCGTACTTTTACCATACCATGGGATGAGGGTATATTTGTGGCATGCCATACATGCATAAGCTCACTTCATACTGCTCTGTTCCTTGTTTTTTTAAAAAAATTGCACCTCCAAAGGAATTGGACCTCCATTGTATATAATGCACATGTGTGAGGGGAGCGTTGTGCACCCACTCTCAGCTGTATAAAGAAAAGCATCAGGAGAGCCAGGGCCTATCCAACATACTTTACTGCCTGCGGCAAAGAATAAGATGCTTCTGCCTGATACACCACACACAGAAGTCAAACTGTACATAACTCCTGTTTCCAAGCTGGTACCAGGATAGCATCTTTTGTCATGTACAGGCTAACTCCAGTCCCAATAAGTAGGCTGAAATATTTAGAAAAGCTTTATCCTGGAACAGCAGAGTAATAGGAGCACATTCTGGCAATTGCCAGGACTAAAGAACTATGGAATTTACAGTGCCTTATAAGTGGTGACATTTCACATGCAAGCATCCTATTTATCAGCTAATTAAAACAACTCTTTTCCCAGGCTTACATCCTGCCTGGCAACAGCATGACCTTGCCTCTGCATTTTCCCCTTCTCTGGTATCACAGTTCATTAAAACAACGTTCCTTCATTTCCAACATACTGTTTTTCTCATTCAGTTCTATCATCTCCTTTCAGCCCTTTGTTTAAAGCACTACATGGCATTACATGGCATGGCACTACCTGACATCAAACATCAAAACACGACATGGCATTAAAATGCATGGCAGGGACAACAAAGCCAACCTGACATCTTCCACCACAGCAAGGAACAGCAGGTTAACTTAGACAATGAAAATTGGGCAGGGTATGACGCACAGGACTCTGTCCTCCAATACCCTGCAATCGCTCCCTTCCCCCATCTGCCATCTGAGGCAGCCCAGCCTCACTCTGTCTAATCAGACTGAGGCAGAGTGGCTTGGGCCTTCCATACTTGTTGGAATGCTTCTCCCTACATATGCCCACCTGAGGTTTAAGATCTGCTGGAGGGACCCTCCTCTGTGTTCCATCAGTCAGGACGATAGAATGTGGGAGGATACAGAGTGGGCCTTCTCTGGTGTGGCACTCCAGTTATGGAATACCCTTCCCATGGAAGCCCAAGTGGTGCCAACACGGCTGTCATTTTGGCACCAAGAAAAAAAACAGGGCCTTGAAGGTATAACTGATTTTGTCAAAATTTTCGCATGAGTGGTTTTAAATTGTTTTAGGTTTTTAAACTATCCTATTTTAAGTATTAAATGGATTGATATGTTTCTGCATATTAATCATAGGACTGGCTCTCATCTGAGTGAATGTAGAAATCTAAATAAGCAGAATGAAATCTCACACATTGATACAGAAGTAAGTAGAAGTTTAAGCAGGGAGGAACATGTAAGAGTATCCAAGTTAGATTCACTCTATCGCACTTCCCCAAAATTATTGTGCTTCTGAAAATGAAAGTGAGGGCATTGCATATTGTTCACAAACACATGCTAAAATTGCATTACATTAAACCCTACCGATTCATTGGTTTGGAGAGAGAGAGGGAAAGAGAAAATTTATTACTGCTTGCATGGCCAAGAGCTGGCTGAATGAAGCATCGATTTGATTTTGAACAAACATGCAGTATAGCATCAGCCAAAGACTGGATGCCATGTTGAACTGCCTCTAATCTGTAATACACCTTGATTTGTTGACATCATCTAGAGCCAGACCTGTCAAATAAAAAAAGATCCCCAAAGGCTTGACAAATTTCAAGGCTAAACCTACTGAAAAAAAATTGGATACATTTTTCACGCTGTTCAGCAGATATTACTGGCTATTTTATTTGTGGGTTTTCATCCCATTGGGATATTAACATTGCTACCCACTCTGAGCCCTTGGAAAGGAGGTGGGGAGCTAGCCAGAAATCCAACTACAGTTAAATAAAATATTGGAGTTGTCATCTTATATAAGTAACCAAATACATTTTCCCCTGTCATCTTCAGGAGACATAGATACAGACTCTTTCCCAGCCACATCCAATCAGGGAGTTTGCTGTACTCCAAAGATTGGGCAATGTTTCACCCTACCTAAAGTGGTGTAGTGTTTTGTGCATTGGATTATGGCCCTGGAGAACAAGGTTCAATTCCCCATTCAGCCATGGAAACCAACTGGTTAACCTTGGGTGCGTCCCACACTCTAAGCCCCAGTAAACCACATGATAGCTCTGCCTTAGAGATGCCATAAATCAGAAGCAACTTGAAGGCACACCTCCACCACCACCACCACAAAACAACAACATTATCCTCCCAACAAATAATTTTTCAAACTCCTCAGGGCTGGCCCAGGACATCTAGTTGCCTGTGGCAAAGCAGCAAATGGCATCCCCCATTCACTCAAGTCAAGGTGCATAGTTCCCAAGGCCAACCAAGTTACTTTGGCACTCAAAGCAGAAAATCTTGTGTCTTTTTCCATCTCTCTGGTGCTTAAAAAAAAAACAATAATATCTTCAATACTTGTGGGTAATGTCTTTGCTGGTACAGACTACAGCTATTTTGCAGTCTCATTGTATTCATTGTTGCTATGGCTAGATTGTCACCTGATGGCCAACCTTCTGGTGATAACATTCTTTGTTCTTTGCTAGGCTGCTGTTTGGATCCTGTATATGGAGTCCACCACCACAGCCATGTTAAAAGTTGTATCAGATTAATAGGAACTGGTAAAGTATAGCCAGGGAGACCCCAGTGTTATCTCTACAGCACAGTGAGGTGGCAGAGTTAGGCCCTTTCTGCATGACAACTGCATCCAAGCACAGGGACACTGCTTCTGCATGACATTGTTGTGGTTCTGCCCTTCTCCCGTCACCAGCTGGTGCCATTGCAAGGGAAATCATTGATAGAGTTTCTCTTTCAATGACTCACCAATTGCACAACACTCCCATCCTTCCTGGCCATGCAGAAGGGCCGGAGACATGATGGAAGCACAGCATTGGAAAGAGCCTAGTTGTGCAGAAGAAGGAAGAGGCATGTCCCTCACACTCCCTTCTGCAAGAAGCCAATCAGGTGCAGGGGCGAGCATTCCCATCACGCTCCCTTCCAGCCAAAGACGCTGCCGAGATTGCAACCAGAAGACAATGGAATCAGGTAACGTGTGGAAATGGCCTTAGACCTTATGGAGGCCAAAGTAGGCCAGATAATAATAATAACAACAAACAATTTGCTGCATTTTTTTTTCATGCTGTTCAAAATCTGCTGCTTCATTTTGCTGAATGGTAGGGCTGGTCCTGGCTCTTTTCCCTTGTCAGGCACTGCAAGGTGGGAAGGAAGTGTATGTTGCATAAACCAAACTTGATTGTATAGCTGACCAAATGGACCAGCATGCTCATGCACTCTTGTGTAGCTTAGTCATCTATATGATCTTGCCAAATGGCAAACAGATGTGCATGTGGTAAAATAATCGCTTGTATGGACTTCATCTGGCACCATGGTGCACAATTCAGCCAGAAATTAACAAAATAACACAAGAGTACATTAAGCATGTGCTTAAAACTATCATTTTAACCAAAGTGCACATTGAGCTATCTCACTGGGTTTCACTGGCAACCTCCTGTAAGGATTGAGCAGAGGCGTATAGTGTGGCTCCTGCACAGACCTGACACGCTTACCTTCAAGCTTACATTCTTGCCTTCTCCTCTTCAGTTCTGGGTGCTGCTCACATCACAGATTTGTAGACCAGAGGCAACAGTCAGAGCCCACCCAAGACATTTTGCCGCCTAAGGTCAAGGAACAACTGACATCCTCTCCCAAAATGCTTGGAACTGGCTTTAAAGCAGGAGTGGGGAATTCTCAGGGTTTGGGGGAACCTCATTGGCCCTCCATAGGATCTTGGAGGGTCTCACCTCAACCATGACATGTCCAAACTTTTGTAAACTTTTTTTTTCCTAAAAAGTATTTTGGGTCCAAATGCAGGCCCCTTCCACAGATTACCAGATCCTGGCTGTGTCCTGTGGGGATCTTGGTAGAGCCTCTCCCAGGAGGGGAGTATGACATTAGGGCTCCCCTCTGCACCAGTTGGCTCCATCTTCAAGGAAGCGCAATGGCTCTGCCTCTTCCTTCTGCAGCACTGGGGCAGGAAGCACCTCCATTGCACTTCTGGGGCTTCTGCAGGGCAAGTAAGTCCAGGACAGTCACACAATCATGTGTCATTTACAGGTAAAACCCATCAATGATTTCCTCCGCAATCATGACAGTTGGCAACAGGATCTCAACGATGTCATGCAGAACCATCATCACAGTCCCATTGCAATCCCATCACCATTACGGGGTGGGAGCGTGCTGTGGAAAGGGCCACAGTTTCAACATATTGTGGTCCCTTGTAGGCTCTTTTGCGCCTGTGAGTGGACTTTTTTTAAAAAGGGAGTGATCTGGAAGGTGATATGGCAAAAATGGGCCCCAACATTTCTAAACTTTTTTTTAAAAAAAAATGCAGATCCTGGGGCTTTCAGAAATTGTGTTGGGGGCTACCTGTGGCCCACAGGTTAAATTTCACACCCCAACTTCAAAGGATCATTTTATTTCAAATCAGTTGGAAGAACAGGTTCCATTACAATGCTGTACCTGTTTAACTTTCGTGAGCTGCCTTTAATCCCATTTCTGAGGAAAAGGTGGGATACAAATGAGGACAATTCACACTACAATACCAGTTGCTGTATCTTCTTTCAGGGCTTAGGGTAAGAATCCTAAAGATCCCAAAAGAGCAGGCCCAGAAGTAATCATTTGCTATAAGAGGCAGGATATCTGGTGATTCCCTCTTTTTTGCTGCATTCATCCCTGATTACTTGCACACTCTGATATTATCCATGCTGGAAAGACCAAGGAGCTAGCTATCGCCACCACTGCAGGCATTTGCCTCATACCCTCCAACTGTTCTGATTTGGAAGGGATAATCCCCGTTAAGCCTTGTCTTCCCACTTTTTCAGATGCTTTTACAATGTCCTGGTTTCTCTCTCTTCCACCTACTTTCCTCCTTTGTCCTCAACTTACCTCACTTGCTGCAAACTGGGTTCAAAGTGCAGAAGTCATTTGCAGTCAGTTAACTTAGGCCCTTTCCACATGTGTGGGGGGGGAAACGGGCGAAAACGCCCAAAAACGGAGCTTACCGGCAGCCGGGCAAGTCCGTCGCAACGCGGAGCAGCGCGAGCTCGCTGCTCCGCAGTCCTCCAGCGTCCCAAATGGCGGCTTCCAGTTCCCGGCAGATCTGCAGGCACGCATTTGCGTGCGCCTGCAAATCCGCGTCAGAGCTGGGCGACGGAGCAGCGCGGGGCTGCGCACTCCGTGCTTTTTAAAAACTTCGAAAAAGAGGTTTTTAAAAAACACGCCGCGCGGCTAGTTCCGGCCGCTCCTGAGTGGATTCTGGTGTGGAACTACAAAAAGTAGTCCACGCCAGTCCACTCTACGGTGTAGAAGACCTCCGTGAGAGGTCGCTCTGCACCGTTACAGAAGCCTGGTGTGGAAATGGCCTCAGGCACTTTCCACACCACATGGCTGCCCTGCAGTCGGGACATGATGGCAGTGCTCCACAGGTCATTGCGGTCCCGCTGCCATCTTGTCCCCATGCCTTGCACGAGGGTGGTATTTGTAAAATGGAAAAAACCATTTTACACTTACCATTGCGCCACACTGCTGTGCTGCAGAAGGGAAGAGGCGGGACTAGAGCTCTCCCCTCCATAGCGACCGGGCAAGGTGTGGAGGGGAGCATTCCTGGTGCACTTTCCCTCCCCGCTGAGGCTACAGCAAAAGGACTTTGCTGAGCCTGGTTATGCAGAAAAGGCCTCAGCGAGCAGAGGAGAGGATGGGACTGGATGTTGCCTTTTCTTTAGGCAGGAAAAAACAAACTGCTGCAGCCTCTCCTCATCTGTGGGCTGTTCCTCATTAATCTCTTTTGCCATCTTGACCACAGTCTGAAGTTGCTTGGTCACACATGTCCTGGTTTTCATCTGTGAAATGTTGGAAATGTTTGGTCCCGGCAAGGAGGCAATTTCATGTCTCCCATAAAGGCACTGCCTCATATTGTGGACTTGACAAGTAGCAGATTTGCCACCATTGCCCTGAGGGCCTCCCTTAGCATTTTTAAAAGAAAGCTAGGCAGCCCTATGACAGATAGGTCATATGGGTCCATGGCTCCCTTCAGAACATGTGCATTTTTAAAGCAGCCTGTTGTTTATGTTTCAAAGCTGAATCCAGAAGTCAGACTAAGCCCTAATGTATTCCCATCAAGTTATGGATGTGGCAGGAAGGTTGCAGCATTACTTCACTTGGATAATGTTATGAGAATTTTTGCTTAAAAATTGAGCTTGTGTAATATTGATTTTCACCTCTCTGCTTTACATGTCTGAAAACAAGTAATTAGCTCCAACATTCCAAACCTCATCGCTTTGTGACTGGAAAATTAATCATGTAGAAATCTTCTTTCATTCTGATCAAGTTATAAAGCCTGAGATTGGTTTATAAAAAACAGATGTTTACATTATATGTTCCTCTCCTTCTACCAATGACATCATGAGAAGCAAGTACTTAACCAGAGCCATGCGAAATGTAGGCAGTAAAACCTCAAACCATAGAAAACAAGCTCCCACTGCAAATCTTTCCAGTTAGAAAAGCTCATGTTTGTCAAAATGTTCATAAATCTTTGAATGAAGGCCTCTCAGGGCATTGTTCTAGATCTCAAAAAAATAAACAAAGTAGAGACATGGCAACTTTGGACTCTGGATTTTGATATTATTCACTGAAACATCTGCCTAGAAAAATCTGTTAAAAACACAATTCAGTGATCCATTGCTCTACTGTAACAAAACAGAACAGAACTGTAATCTCAGAACCACTGTCAATCTTTGAGAATTTTTTGAGAACAGGAGGTGTTCTAGCAGGACACTATTGTTGATCCCATCTTCAAAAGGGGGAAAAGAGGACCCAAGCAACTACCAACTTGCCAGCTTCATGGCAATACCAGAAAATGTTCTAGAAAATATCATTAAACAGTCAGTTTGTGTACACTTAGAAAGAAATGTTCTAATTACTAAGAACCAGAATGGGTTTCTAAAAAACAAATCTTGCCTGACTAATCTTATTTCTTTTTTTATATACAGTTACAAGCTTGGTAGATCACGGGAATGCCTTGAATATTATGTATCTTGATTCTAGTAAGGCTATCGAAAAGGTATCCCACTATATTCTTGCAGACAAGCTGATAGTCTACCCCACATGTTATCATTAGCATCCTGGGCTTGGCAGCCCACCTAATTACCTAGATAATGGCAGTTCCATAAAACAGCCATGGGACTGAAATAAACTCTCAGTAAAACACAACAACAGTCCAGAAAGGGAGCAGTCCAAAAGCCAAACCAATAATCCAAGCAAAGTGCCAAGGTCCAAGATCCAAAGCACATAGGTAGACAATGCAAGAATCACCACAGCTGTCACCACCAATAGCATCAGTAGTTTTCAGCAACCTTCTGTTGTTGAGGCCTCTGATTATATAGCCTCAGCATCCTTGCCAGCTGTGTCCTAATTAACGAGCCCTTCCCATATAAGCACTGCCCAAGGCCTGGGCTCTCCCTCCACCACCTGCACTGGCTGCCATAAGTACTGCCTTTTCATGTTTCTGGAGAGTGGCTGCTGGGAAGAGACCTGTCTGAGTTCTGGGAGTCTGGGTCCTGGGGCAAGGGCATGACATGATGCATTTGTAACTGGTTGATTGACTGAACGCAAAGAGTGTTCATCAATGGATCCTCTTCATCCTGAAAAGAAGTGACTGGCAGGGTGCCAAGGGCTCCGTCCTAGGTCCCATGTTGTTCAACATCTTTATAAATGACTTGGATGGTGAAATAAAGGGCATGTTTATGAAATTTGCAGATGAATGACTCCTGTGATATATCCCCCCTCTGCAGGCTGACCCTGCGATTCCAAACCCTTGGGCACCTGTCACTCACTTTGTCCCTCTTCCCCTCAAGATCCCTCCCTAGATCAGGTACTTAGGCCTCAAGGTGATCCCCATATGGACCAAAGGATGTGTTGTTCAGTGGGTTCGGTATGATATGTATGATCAGACTCTGTCAAAACTTAACAGGAAGAGCCAGACACAGTTGGAAAAATGAATAAACAAGGAAAAGTTTAATGTAAAGTTGAAGGCTTTCACGGCCAGAATCCATAGGTTGTTGTGAGTTTTTCGGGCTTTGAGGCTGTGTTCTACTAGTATTTTCTCCTGACATTTCACCAGCACGTGTGGCTGGCATCTTCAGAGGATCTGGTGGCAGATGCCAGCCACAGATGCAGGCAAAACATCAGGAGAAAATACTAATAGAACACGGCCTCAAAACCCAAAAAACCCACAACCACCTAAGCAGAAGTTTATTAATACACAATTAGATCAAAGATTAACCACTGAACTATTTAATCAGCTCCCCAAAACTGTTCAGTTCTTCCCCCTTCCCCCTGACTGTTCTATCTCTATCCCAGCTTTCCACTGTCTCTCTGTGATCTTTTCCCTATCTTCATGCCATCTTTCCCTATCTGCCTTCTGTCAGGGACAAGCCTCAGTTTTATATCCTTTTCCCTGTAGATGTCCTTCTCAGCATTCCCTGAGCTGCAATTGGCTAGCTCTAATCAGGCTTGCCCAGCATTTCCCTTCACAATGCCCAGTTAGGAATGGTAGGTAATCTCCCAGAGGAGAGGCCCAGAATCCAAAATAACTTTAAAAGTTTGGACAGGCAGGTCATAACCAATGAATTAATTCCTATAGGGATAAATGTAAGAGATTACATTTAGAGATCACATAAGAGATTACATTTAGGCAGGAAAAAAGAAATAAATAAATATAGGATGTGTGACACTTGGCTTGACAGAAGTACATGTGAGATGGATCTAGGGCTTTTTGTAGACAACAGCTTAAACATGGGTAAAGAGTATGATGCAGTGGCCAAAAAAGCCATTACAATTCTAAGCTGGATCAGCATTAGTATTCCGTCCAAAGCAAGGAAAAGAATAGTCTACTCTATTTCAGCTTTGGTCAGACTTCACCTGGAATCTTATATTAAGTTCTGGGTATCACAATTCAAGAAGAGAATTGACAAGCTTGAATACACCTAGAGGAGGGCAATTAAGATGTTAAAAGTCTGGACATCAAGCACTATGAGGAACAGATTAGGGAGATGGGTATGTTTAGCTTGGAGAAGAGAAGATTCAGAGGTGATATGATAGCTGTGTTTAAATATTTGAAGGGAATACAAAAGATCGACCAAGCATGCTTTCTGCTACTCCAGATAATAGGACATGAACCAATGGATTTCGATTACAAGAAGAAAAAAAGAAAAGATTCCACCTAAATATTTGGAAGAACTTCCTGACAGCAAGAGCTGTTCAGCAGTAAAATAGACTGACTTCAATGCTGAAGTGCTTTGGTTGTATATTCCTGCATGGCAAGGGTTGGCCTAGATGGCCATTACAGTCCCTTCCAATGATATGAATCTATGAATACAATCAGAATTGGCACTGTTGTTTGGCAAAATGGAACAACTCCTTCAGGCAGCAGAGGCTGGAGGTACCAGTGGTTGCCTGTTGGCCATTTCTCTAGATTCCTCTGGGCATTTCCCTCTGTTTTGGCGAGAGACCTTCATTCACCACATAGTCTCCCTCACCTGCATTTTCTGAGAGAGTCTACTACTCTCGTGGGCAGCAAAGAACATTGCCCCATCACCAGTGTTGAAGTCAAATTCAACAACCAAGCCAATTTTCTTCTGTACATAAATTGGGGATGAGGGACACCATTATATCCTTTCCCCTGGGATCACAACATCCTGGATAACCCAGGATAAGTATTTACAGTGCTCTTACTTCAGTGTTGCGAGGCAGGTTTGCTCCCTGTGCTGGGAAATTAAAATACCTGGGCCTGGTTACGTCTGATGCTTCTTTGCTGGATTGGGACCACAGGATAGACCAAAATCCTAACCTAAACTATCTTATATAACTCAAGGCTGGTGGCCCAAACCATGTAACTGAAGTAGAATAGAAAAACCAGAACCAGACCAAAGCCGAAGATTACTTTGAGGAGTAAAATGAATGAAAGCATACAGAAATAAATGTTTCTTGACACAAGTTCAGTATCATGATGCTAACTTGCCTTCGGATTACATGAACTACACAGCAGGATGTAGACACCAGTGCTCCTTTCTCACAAAGCCTCTGTTGTGGTAATGCAATCTCTGCACGTAACCCACATACTTGTAACCACAGATATTCAAACAATTTCCCTTCTCATAAACACTGAGCTTTCCCTCACACCTTCTCAATGTTCCTTTCTCTCTCAGCACTGATACCAATCATTGTGTTTGTTTAAAAAAATGATAATAAAGAGCTTTGTTTAGTGGTATCATTATCATGTTGATCTTTCTGAGATCAAGGTGGGTTGGATGATCTGACCTTTGGTCTACATCAGAAGCTTTCATGCCATTGCTCCCACCGCCTGAACACACAGTCCCACGCTCCACCAGTACCATCAAAAGCAAGCAAACAGCGAAAAACAATATCTAGTGTAATGACCCTGACAGCCATTTCCACAACATTCCTAACAACTTTATCATCATTGACCAATCATGGAAAGTGATACACCAACCGCACAAGTCAAGACTCATATTGCCCAAGGTGTGCCAAGTTATTTTGGCACCTGAGCCAGAAAAATCCCCATGTCTGGCAGAAAAGCACAAGCAAACACTGACCTATGTCCAATGTTTTGCTAGCACTCAGCTGCATGTGGGATAGCACTGTCTTCCTTTCCCCCTGAGGCTCTCCACACATCACAAAAACCTGTTCCAGATAAGTGGGTGTATGAAAGTTGCCAGGGGAAGGGGATTGCCCCCTTCCAGGCACTATCTGAAGAAGATCCATCTGTGGAACCACACAATTAGACTCTGGTAAGTAACATGATCACTAGCTGTGTCTTCATAACACCAAAGATGTGATACCTGAGGTAGCCACTTCACTCTGCCTAATGGTAAGGCTGCAAATACTTAACCTGTGTTCTGCTTATAGAAGGTGCTGCAACCACTTGAGCAGTTATTTAGCAAGTCCACCATTTTCACATGTTCTAAGGATAGGAATATTCTGTGGCCAGTTACTGCAAAACTATCGTACACAATACTGGGACCTTTTCACACTATACAACTATATATAACTATTATTTATATTATGTTATGATTCTGTTTAGTGTTATAATTCTATATAACTGCATCCTATGGAATTTTGGGATTTGTAATTTGGGAAGGAACCAGAGATGCTTTCTGGCTGAGAATTCTCAATGGCTTTCCCTAAACTGCCATCCCAAAATTCCATATGATATTGCCATCTTAGTTAGAGTAGAATCATAGCTCTATAGATGTGTAGTGTGAAAGGCTCCTTGGGCTAGATGAGGAGTGAAAATCATGTAGCATTCAAGCATTCCTCTCCATGAGCTCTGCTGGCTAGGGATGATGGGAGTTGCAGTCCAGCAACATCTGGAGGAATGCTGCACAATTTCCACCCCAACCTAAATGAACCAATGGTCTGACTTACTCTATCCATTTCTCTGCATCCCCTTAGCCTATTCAAGCAGTCGTTGAGTATATCAGTGGAGGGGCTGTGGTTGTATAGGCCATAGGTACCAACCCTGATGCCAACATTCCCACATGGAATGGAAAGATCTAAATGGAAATAGTAAGCATATAGGTGTCCTGATTATGGGGAGGACTGTAGCCATATCTACATGGGCTTACAATTTCTCTTTAGACTGTCTTCCACAACACTGGAAGGTCAAGATGAAAGAATGCACTTCTCTACTTTGAGAACTCCTGGTTTGGGCTAAAGTATTCCCAGCGTGTGAGCGCTATTCTGTTGCTCAGGGATTATATATTTTTGTTGTGCTGCTGTGGATGACTCCAGAGTTAATTGGAATCCTGCCCCCCGCCCCAGTCTGGCAGTGGCAGTGCAGGAGAGTGGCAGTTTTCTGGTGTTCCCTGAAAAGAGTGGGAGGTTTTTTTGTCCCACCCCTTTTCATGGTGCAGAATTGCACTCATATGGAAGAGTGAGTGACCTCTGAAGAAGCAGAGATAATGGCTACACCATGCTTGCGTCACGTAAACCTACATTAATGTAACTACACAGTGGTGGTGCAACACCACCCTTTTGCTGGATATGAACATCACACAAAGGACTGTGTTATCTGACAGTGTGCCTGTTTATTGTTCCATTCTTCAATGGGAAATACATAGTGGCTGTTTCTGCAATCACAGCAAATAAAATGGCACATCAGGAGCATTGAAAAATAATTATGCACAGTCCAAGAAGGTACATTTGCATGGTTGGTCACAACTGGAACAAACCCAATGACCCACTTTTTGAATGATGAGCCAACACACAGATAAATCCAATTCATTCAATGGCTGCACTCCAGTTGGGACTAAAAATAGGATTTAGGCCCATGTGAAATGATTACATTTGTCGAATTCCATGTACATAACCATGAACTGAACATATCCTTTGCATAATGGCAAAAAAGTACAGCCACATGTGTAGGGGAACTTAGGCATGTTGGTGACACCAACAGGATTCCATTCACTGACTATGCCATGGTCCTCTGTTATGATATGCCCATCTCTGATCACTAGCCCCTCTTGGGTCCAGGCAGTGTAAGGGTTATGCAGAACAAGACGGTGCCTCCCTATGTCACTTCCTGTATTAAGGGCTATGTGCCCTGCACATCAGTTGTTTGGAACATGAGACTGAGGGTGCAGTTGAACTCACATCCTTCTGGTGGGCTTCCAATGGGTAACTGATTGGCTACTGTATAAACAGAATGTTGGACTGTACGGTGCATGTTTATACAAAGCTTTTAACACATTTAATCAAAGAACGGTGAAGAAATCAGGGTGGGGTGGAGTGTTGTATAGGAAAATCAAGGAAATTCCTGCATTTTGATTTTCAGAGAGCTGATAAGCATCTGTTTGGATGGTTTAGGTGTAATGGCTTTTGCCTCAATACATGGAAGCTGAACTATTAGACTCTTGGGGGAGCTTTTCAGTTCTGTGGTTCTGGGCTTTGAATCATTCCTTCCTGAAGCTTGGAACAACAGTGATTCCTTCATACAGATTGCTTGAACTGTGAGCTCAAGAAAGCCAAGGCCTTGCAGTATTTTGGCAGTCAAGACATTATAATTTTCATACAGTGTGAAAGCTACATTGCCTTAGAACTGTTGAACCTCCAGCAGAATAGCTTCCTAAATGCCCATCTTGAAAAAGCATTACTGAAGCTTCTTATGTGCGTTGTAAAAAGAAAAATTAGACATTTCTGGTGGCGAAATATTCCATCCTGCAGTGACCCAAAAATCACATACATTTTATTTTTACCGTTTTCCACTTCCTCTCTTTTTTGCCCCACAGAAGTTTCATATAAGTGTCATTGTGATTCACAGCTGAAAAGCCTGGGAAAATATTACTACATGTGGTGCTACAGAAAGGCAGGACATCATTCAAAATACATTACTTTCAATGTCAATCCCCTTTTTATAGAGATACAGTTTTCTTGCTTTGATTAATTGGGTGTTGCTGTTTCCAATGTAAAATTGATCCTTTGCACGTCAAAGAACTCTGATCATTGATTTGTTTTAGAATGCCAGGTCTACTTAATGTTCAGTCTGGTGTAGCGTTAGAATTTTGGAGTGGGTTTTGGGAGTGTTGTCACTGAGAGCCATGAGGCTGATTGTGTGGTCTCCCTTTCAACCTGACCTGCCTCACAAGATTGTTGTGAGGATAAAGGGAGGGAGCTCATTGAAGGAAAAATTCCTTGAAGGACAGATGGCTAGAAATCTAAATAACACAGAAATTATAGTAAATCTTGGTACAGGTAGGTTTGGAGAGAAGGAGCAGAATGTGCTTACTGTATTTGTGGCAATAAAAATAAGTCTGGGCAGGGTGAGAGCTACCTCTGATACTTCAGCCTTGAGCAAGAAACCAGGACAAATTGAGAGGCCTTGACTTTCCTGCTATGTGTAGCATCACATAATTGGAAGAGACCACAAGGGCCATCCAGTCCAACCCCCTGCTATGCAGGAACACACATCAAAACACTCCCAACAGATGGCCATCCAGCCTCTGCTTAAATACCACCAAAGAAGGAGACTCCACCACACTCTGAGGCAGCATATTTCACTGCTGGACAGCTCTGACCATCAGGAAGTTCTTCCTGAGGTTCAGGTGGAATCTCTTTTCCTGCAGCTTGAATCCATTGCTCCTTGTCCTAGTCTCTGGGACAGTGGAAAACAAGCCCTCTCCCTCCTCGACATGATATCCCTTCAAATATTTGAACATGGCTATCGTGTCCCCTCTTAACCTTCTCTTCTGCAGACTAAACATCCCCAGCTCCCTAAGCCGTCCCTCATAAGGCATGGCTTCCAGACCCTTCACCATTTTGGTCGGCCTCCTGGTGATGAGTTGGGAAAAATGCCTCAGAATGCACTGGGCCTCTGGTAAGGTGAGAGTGGCAGTGGGAGCACGTTGTAACACTCCCAACCTTCCCAGAAGCCCCAACAACAGCACTTAAGTGGTAAATTTTTCATTTCCATACCCAGACCATCAAGTAGAGTCCCAAAATACAGACAACTATCTTGATCTATTATCAGAACTCCAGTTATAAAAGCTGTCATCTCCACCTGCAGATCCTATGCTAGTGGAAAAATATTTTGTATTACAACTAGGGATGTAGTTCTTCACTAATTTTGTTCTAGAAGGAAGGAAGGAGTAATGTTAGAAATTTTCTTTCCAGTGTGGGAAAGTCTACAAAACTGGGCAGTTTTCAAATAGTATTTGCAGTTCAGGACCTATCCTGTGCAAAATTTGCAGCATTTTCTGTGCAAGAAAAAGCATTTTTTGTCTGTGTGTCTGCAGAAAATATGTATGTGTAGCTGTATTATTTCATGCACGGAAAATTCTGTTTCCTGCGCAGAAATCAAGGTGTTTTGTACATACACAAAAAAATCCATATGCAAATTTGGGCAGAATAACTCCAAAGATTTTTGCCTTCAGTAAAAGGCAAGAGATTTATGTGATTTGAAAAGGAACCAGAGTTTTTGTCAGAGTTTTCCAATACTTGAAAAACACATTATCATTTTTTACTTTCCAATATTGTTCCCAACTGAAATTACAACTGGAACAGTTGAGAAAATTCAAAACCAGCTACTTTGAGGACTGCCACTACGCAGAGAGCTACCAGGAAAGCCAAGTGGCAGGGCTAGGGATAGCAAATGACATCCTCGTCCTTTGAAAAGTCCCAGCACTTCAACCCTTTGAGCCCTTGCTCCAGCAGACTGCTACCCCTCACAAGTAACCCAGGTACTTTGTGATGCACAAGTTTGTAGTTTGTTCTAGGCTTCTAGTAACATCAGAGCAGTGATGGAGAGGGAGACTTGTACTCCCCTTGAAAAGCAATATGCAAAATACTCAGCATTGTGAGTAAGACGTTTAGACTGATACCAAACTGAGGAGACGGGCCAGTTCATTAATACAGGGAGAGAAAAAGATAACAGGAGGATGGCCAGGTGAGATCTTTGGGAAGAGGAAAGCATTACCTTAGATCATAAGTGTTCTACCACCCACCACCTCCTCTCCAAAACAGTTCACTGTGATAGGCCTCTTAGTCAAGGATCCCCTTCCATCATAGAAATATTCCTGCTTAGTCCATGATTAAACATGACCTCTTCTGAGGCCCCCTTTGTGTCAATTTTATAGTGTCTAAGTTGGATGGAGGAACCAAAGTGCTATCTACGTTTTCCAATAACGTCTTAAATGAGCACCAAATGAAGAGGTTCAAACAGTAGACTTTTAGCTACAGCACTCAGTTCTAGGTTCACCTTCATGAAGAAAACACCAGGAGTCCATATCCACAGAGGGAGGGACAGACAGATGGGCGGACAGTGGAAGGAACCTGAATTCTTGTCGCTCCCCTCAGTAAATGGACCTTATAACTCAGATACATTTTCTTTAGACCAGAGCAAAGGTATAACAAAATAAAATCTAGTATTCTCTTAAAAATCGTTTTAGGGAAGAATCAAAAAAATCTCATTTGCATAGAAGTGGACAGATTCCCTCTGAAAAGAGTACAACGAGCAATTAGTATTTGAGCAGACCAGTGCTACTCAAAGTAGCAGTCCATGGACTAACAGCAGTCCATGAGCCATCAGCTGCCAGTCCCTGGTTGTAGCCAATGGGCACAAATACAGTATTGGTCCCCAGCAACAGATAGTGTCTGGGCTTGGTCTGGGCTGGCACCTAGGAGAAGCTGATAACAAACACAGGTCAGAAACTCAACAGTAACTTAAGTGGTCAGTTTACTGAAGAAAGGAAACAGCTTTGCAAATGAGAAGGAATAAGGGTCCCAACAATGTCCATAAATCAGAGTCAGGCAAAAACAAACACAAGTCAAAGGCATAAACACAGGCAAGGGAAGCAAACAGAAGCATGCACGGGAGAAATGGTCAGTTGATTGCTGACAAAGGCTAAAGGGGAAAGGCTCAGTTCTTATAAGTTCTGAGATCAGCACAGTTGGTGCTCGATTAATTGGTGTTTGGCATAAATTCGCTGGGAGTGACGCAGAGACACTTTTGGTGTCTATGCTGGGCAAAGGTAGGTATAGATAGGTCATTCTCTGTGTCCAAATGAGCAGGGCTCCCCGCTGGGGCTGACACTTTTGTCCCTGAGGCGGGTGGTGGTACTGTCTGCTCTGCAGGTTCTGCTGCAGCAGTGTCTGTGTCAGGGCTCAGAGCAGGTTCTGCTGCCTCAGACTCTGAGTCTGAGTCTAGGTCCAGGAAGCCCATGACAGATAGCTTAGGAAGCAATGGTCTAACCCAGCTATGAGTAACTCAGCCTTTTAGATCAAACCTTTTCCCACAGGTAGTATTACCTACAGCATCCCCAAAACTACATTTGTTTTGGTCCTGTCATAGAAGCTATTACACCATGCTTATAGGATGAGTATGATCAGCATATCTGGCAACAAAAGTTCATAGCATATTGGCTGTAAAGGTGGATTAAGGTATCAGATCTCTTAACATGCTACGTTCAAAATGTCCCTCTGGCAATACCTATAATCACCAAGCCTAGCTCAGCATAGATATGGGGGAATGAGCTCACATGTGAGCACAAAGCAGGGGAGCTAGCCACCAATTCTCCTTCATGCTGTAATAGGCTTAACCCAGAGTGGCAGAGGCAGCCCGTTACAGAACTCACTTTCAAGATTGGTACAAGAATTATGGAATGCTGGATTTATGTGAACATTAGCTAAACTACAGTCTAGGAACTGAGATTATTAGTTGCTTCTCAGTGCAATGCAATATAAAACAAAAAAAAATTACTACATTTTAAGTTTTGTACCATTTACTTTGGGGAGGGGGAGAAATGCCACGAGGCACCTTAAATTGACATAGTTTAGGGCCTTATCCCCAGAATGTTGGCACAACTGTGGGTGAAAAGGGACTTATATCCATTTGTGGTAGGATTGTGGTAAAGTACAAAGATTTCGGATGGAAATAAAACAAGAAATCAACAGAATATTGGGATTTTGAACTGAATAAGGAAATATGTCTAACCTTAAATGTTAAAAACTTAGTATTAAATAAGGCTGAGGAATACTTAATAAAACAATTTTTAAAAGGGGCACAAGCTGTCATTGCATATGGGTGGAAGAAACAAGAAAGGTTGGATCTTAATAAATGGAAATATTACATATCAGAATCAGTTGCGTAGGGATGTTGGCGTAGGAGAGTGATTTGCCCCGGGTGGCAATGTTTTGGGGGCATCCCAGCCCGTAGCCATGCCCCCATATGCCTTGGCCACGCCATCATGCACAGTGGCCACACCCCCTCTCACCATAGCCCTGCCCCCACACACACACTCCAACCTCTGCCACTGATCAGAATATATGATATTTGATTATTTATTGGAAAAAAGAGGAATTTATATGGGACAATTGAAGGATGAGTCTTGGTTTAGAAACTGGAGAATATTGATCGAGAATGAAAAAAAGAGCGAGGGGGTTCGAGGAAATAAATAAGACAATTAAGACAATATTACACATGATAGGTAAAGGAGAATTATAAGACATTATTAGGCCATTCCTGGATGGGAAGGAATGGAAAAACAGGAAAACTAGACTAGGGCCTCAGCACGTTTTAATCCAGTACACGAGCAAGGGGAATTCCTACTTCTGCTTGACCTTGCTACATTCCATTGCTTTCAGCACATTTCCTCTCACCCTTACTTCCAGGGATGACATTCAGGAACTTCCTAATTCATCCTTGAGAAACTACAGCCTGCACCAAAGATTTAACAGTAGTATATAGAATCTATCTTGGCAAATGTTTCTTCTCTTTCCTGGACCTGTACAAATGACTGGTTTGCTATCCTTCATAGCAAAGATTTTAAATGTCACTGCTTTGCACCGTTGCTGATGAGAAGAATTATTCGTGTTAATACTGTGTGGTGAAACAAGTGTTTCAGGAAAACACATAGTCCAAATCTTTTCCTTTTCTTGAAAATCAGCACTATGCTACAGATGCTCAGATTATTATTTGTGCCACTGAAGAATGTACATCTGCTCAATGTATGGTACAGAATTGTTTCAAGAGCTCAAATGTATAAGTATTGTCATGGTATCTATAAACACTGTCTTCACATGGGTGGGGGATGACCCAGAGTAGAGCTTTCAACTCTTATCCATTTAAGGTATCCAGCTTTTTTACAACAATGCAAAAGTGCTACAGTATCGTAATAAACTGACCTTTTAAATTAAGCATTATTCAGTCCTTTATTGTTACAGAATCCTTTTATTAACATTGGAAAGGATTAGTGATTCTATATTTCTCTTGATCTTTGGCTACAGATAATTTTAAAAACCCAGACCAATTCTATATGTTTTAATGATGGATATACAAGTCACTATCACCCTCTGCTGGTAGATTAGATCAAATCTGTTTACACAAAGGGTACAATCCAGATGAAGTTCAGTATTTTAGGTCCCATTAACAGCCAGCATAGTGCAGTAGTCTGAGTGCTAGACTAAGACTATGGGAGACCAGAGTTCAAATCCCAACTCAGCCATGGAAGTTCACGGGGCAATATTGGACAAGTCACACTCTCTCAGCCTTAGAAGAAGGCAGTGCAAACCTCCTCTCAATAAACCTTGCTGAGAAAACTCTAGGATAGGATCGCCATAAGTTGGAGTTGACTTGAAGGCACATAAAACAATGCCTTTCAAAGAACAAACTGTTGCAAATTATAAACAAAGATTCCCTGCTTTCTCTCCTTTTGCCTCCTAACACTGCTTGAGGAGTACGGAACATTTCCAGGGGAGAATCCAAGGGGTTCTCTTCCCCTATGCTCAGAATCTCCTTAGCAAACCCAGCTTTCTTGTCCCATCCCTTTGCCACTATCACTAAGCTAGAAATAACCGCAGCAAGTCTATTCCCAAAATTAACTCCTTGACTTCTCTTTTGTTGACTGAATGGTCTCTGGGGTTGATTCACACTGTACCATTATAGTGCCACTATTTCACCAGAATTGTCATAGTTCCATCCTACAGAATCCTGGCATTTATAGTTTAGTACAGGAGCTCTCTGGCTGAGGATTCAAAATGCCCTTCCCTAAACTGCCAGTCCCAAGATTCCATAAAATGTTGAAAGTAGAATAATTGCACTATAACAGTATAGTGCGGAAAGGCCCTAAGGCTCAAACAACTACACACTAGCTGTCGTCAAGGAAGCTTACACCATAGATTAAAACAAAGTATAGTTAAAACCAGATGGTAGGAAAGTTTTTTTAAAAAATTAAATGAACTATTCTGTTAAAACACTACAAATTAAAACAGTATAAAAGCATTTTCAAACACAATTAAGAATTTTTAAAAACATACACACCCAATTAAAACACTGCTGTACACAACTATCTAATCACCAAAAGCCTGATTAAACGGAATTTAAATGGCTAATGGAGAAAGATCAGAGCTTATTGTGGAAGAGAATATCACAACTTGAGAGCAGCCACCAAGAAGACCATTTTACATTTCAGCGCATTTTTAGTCATTCCCCTGATTGCTCATTCCCTTAATTCCAGTCTGGCTTCCCTTTCCTTATTCCTTTTGTTTAAAGAAGGCGATGAAGAAGATAACAAAGGGAAGCTCAAGCAACAAGAACATACTCATATCGGAGCAAATGGGAATGGGTGGTTTTCATTTTTGTTGTGTTGTAGATAATCCAATCAGCATTTTTGTTCCTTCCAAACTCCATATCAGATTGCAAGATGCTTCCTACACACACATACACACACACACACACAAATGCACACATGAGAATATATGCATATGTTTGGTACACATTTTTCCCAATTCTTGCAAATTTTCCTAATGTATTAATTCTCTATTTGTTTTTCCCATTGACATGTTTTGAATCTTCGCATTTTGCTCCTCAACATTTACTTGTGTGCCATTTGAAAAAGAAAGAAATTAATACTCTCAGTTTCTTCACAATCACAAGAAACTGAAAGATGCAGTGTAGCTTCTGTCCTATCTCAGTCAGGGTGGCATAGCTGTTAACAAACAAATCAAATAACTCCTGGCTTGTTACTTACTTTTATTCACTAAGCACAAGGTCATAAATAAAGTCCAATAAACTCCAAGGCAAGCAAGTCCAAAGGCAGTCAGCATAATCCAAAGTCAAGCACAGAGTTCAGCAATAGATCCAGCAGTTAGGAAGGTCAGATAAACTCTGACAACTCCTAAAGGGGAAGGGCAGCACCTATATAGGTCAGCAGCTTAGTGCAGCTGCTGCCTGAATAATTGCTGTTGGCTATAAATCTTCTGAGATTGGCACAGGTTCTCTCTTTGCTGTCTATACTCAGCAAAAGTGAGTACAAATAAGTTATCTTCTGTTTCTGAAGGGGCAGGACTCTCTGCTGGAGCTGGCACTGCAACCTGTTCTGTTTGTGGCACTGTAACCTCCTCCTGTACAGCAGGTGCTGGCATGTCCCCTATTTCAGCTTCTGGTGTGTTCCCTGTTTCAGACTCTGAGTCAGAGTTCATGTTCTGGAAGCAGGGCATGACAGCTTCATTCAAAAGCTCATAGACTATGAATTTAATAAGTGAACTTTAAAAATTACATTTTTAAAAAATTAAAAAATGTTTTTAGTTCAAATTTCTTTTCCATCCTTAGTCACATCTATCTTGGTTTTGAATGGCTACTTCTGATATGATTGAGAAAGACCCCAGCATATCAGTTTTGTTTTCATTACACTGACTCAACATCATAAGCCTATCACCCCCTGTAACTTTTGTTGGGAGCGGGGGGAATAAAAGCAGTTCAGAGAGTCACCAATTGATTTTTGCCTGTGACCCGCAGTCCTGCAGCCAGGCCTGACTCTTGGAGAGGGTAACATGAAAAATTATGTCTATCTACCTTAAATTTATAAATTGGCTGAGAAATTGGTCCTGTTGCTATACAACACCAGCAACAATGATAGTGCTATATAAATTAGACTGACTGACAACACATAAGTCCACATAAAACTTTATTACAGCTACATATAAAATGGAAACATAAATCATAGGCATACACTTTTTCATATTTAGGTAAATTTACACCAGACATTTCAGGAGGAGGGATTTATTGCCTCCCACCCCCCACTTCCCCTCCTCAACACATCAAATATGCTACCCTTAATTTTGGAAAGGAAAACAGGCAAGATATTTCTGTCCGTTGTAAAATGATCCAGCAAACTCTATACCAAAGCATACAAAAACACCGCACTCCCCAAATCCTAGTCATATGGAGCCATTTCCTGCAGTCTTTAGTGAAACGATGGAACGTCTCTCTGAAATATTTGGCCTCTTGCCCTGGTCTCAAATAGAATGCAACAGCCTGCCTGCCTTCTACAAGTCTCTGTGGAAATGGCTGGTATTTTTTTTTTCTTTTTGTACTTAAGCAAATGATTTAAACCTGCACACCAGCACAGTGCTAAATAGCCAGCATCAAAATGGATCTCCCTGGTTTTAATGAAACCAGGTCTGATGCTCGTAATACTGACTTCTCCAATTGGAGAATTTTAAAAGTGTGCATTTTCTATCACACCTTGCTGTCAGCGTTGAAGTTCTCTAAGGCTCTAAGCTGGCACTTTATATCCCAATATAATTTTCCAAAAAGGACACAGTGGGTGGGTAAATGCAATTAGACCTCTTCTTCTGCAAACACTATTTATTATAATGAAGAAGCACTAAAAATAGAACTGTGTCTGTATATTTTCTGCGCTGGCTCTCTGGTATATTTTAGGATTGGGATACCTAAAGTTCAAATTCTATGATTTTTTTTCTCCCTTTACACCAAAATGTAAACTAGATGTGTTCTGTGAGAAATTACTTCTTTTGTCTCTCCTGATTCTCCCATCATTCATTTTCACTGGATGACCTCCAAGTTCCTGTATTTAGATAAAACTCTCTCTGTGCCTCTTGTCTTCAACCCCTTAGTAGTTTTATACACCATTGTCTTCAGTGCCTAGGGATGCACACGTGTAAAATCTGCATAGGGAAACAACCATGCTTTTCACTGTTGCCTAAGTTCCATGCCTGGTTCTGTATTTGGAAGCCTATCTAGTCCAAGGAACAGAGGCCTATCTAGGGTGGGAGAAGTAGGACACATGCCCTGGCCACCAATGCCAGGGGGGCACAAAAAAGCCAAAGATTTAGTGGAGGAGGAGGAGGATTCAGAGGTAGGTGCACAACTTCCATACTTGCCTAAGGCGCTGTTTATGCTAGATACTCCTCTGCCAAGGAAAGAACTATCAAAAGGGGTCTTGAATCTTCCCATCTGCAGTTTGCTTCCAGGCAAAACACTAAGCAGACAGATGCAGGGTGCTGGCTCACAGTCTTCCCCATTATGGTGAAATGTTTTATCATTTCTTTTTAAGTCAGATGGTTTATTTGTTAATAAATTATCTAACCATATATATATAAACATATATAAATTTTATGCCAATTAATGTTCTCTTTTTTCAGAACTGTATTTCTTCTTTCCAGCAACGTATCCAAATCATGTCCTCTTTTAGTGACTTTTTGTTGTTGTTTATTCCCATCAAGTCAGCTTCAACTGATGGAAAGTCTATCGTCAACAACTCTCATTGAGTCTACATGTAGTGTGTTCTTCCTCTTTTCCTACTGCCGTCTCCCTTGTTCATTCGCTCATTTCTCAAACAAGCTAGTCCCAATTGTTGTAGCCTTTCTGCATAGAGTTGCTCCAGCCCTCTGACTATTTGGGGTAAACCTTTCTGTATTACACTTTCCCTCTGCAGATGCAGCAAAGAGAATTGGACATAACATTCCAAGAAGTTTTGACAGTATGTATTACTATCATTACATTTCTGGTAGTTGTATTTATAAACCCTTATTAATTTTCCTAATTAACCATCATGTTTCCCTCCTGCCATACCAAAATGGGTAAATGAAATCAATGTTATCCTTCTCAATGGCTCCTCTGATGAGTTTTTGTGATCGCCAGAAATCTTGCAAAACTTTGTTATCGAGTTTGCCTCATCAGATCACCCAATATTGATCAGAAATCTTTTTTGTTTTTGAGTCTCTGAGTTATATTAACTAGAAAAGTGCTGACTTGTAAAAAAAAAAAAAAGGTGCTAACATTCTCAGAAAACTGAATTATACACTCAGTACTTCATTCTGCATCTTATTCTATCCTTCCACAGCTTATGTGTATGATAGGCACAAGGACTGAAGCCCATACTGCATCTTGCACTTGTGACTAGAGTCATGGCAGGTGGGAACTTGGAAGACAGGGATGTAATGGTAAATTCTGAAGTGACATTACTCTTCAGGGCAATCCCCATAGCTATGCCCCTTAGGTGAATCAAAAATGCAAGCAGCAGTGTTGAACCATTGACAATCCAGTTTTAGAGTTTTCATTTCTACCAACAGTCTCAATTGTACATTCAAGATCAATTCACCCAAAATATTTTGCATCCCAGCAGGGATGACTTGTAGCAATATATTACTTTTGGGAGGATCTGGTCTCTATACGCACATTCACACCAGCTACTGAAAGGATTATAGCTAAGCTTAAGCCTAAGCGCGTTACCTGAAGGCTGTTGGAGATGATGCCACCATCACTGCCAGTCAAAACGTCCCATCACTCCAGGCCTGCAAACCCTAGCTCTGCTATAGAGAGAGCATCACTACCCAGCTGTGGTTAAAGGAAAGACGCCCCTGCCCAAAAAAGCAGATAGCACCTAATGGAATCCATGAAGAAAAAAGAGGCACATCTCAGGATGCTAAGAAGGTAGTTTTTGTTTACTATAGAGCCCCTCACTTGCTAAAATAGAATCATAGAATCATAGAGTTGGAAGAGATCCCAGGGGCCATCCAGTCCAACCCCCTGCTATGCAGGAACACACATCAAAACACTCCCAACAGATGGCCATCCAGCCTCTGCTTAAAAACCTCCAAGGAAGGAGACTTCACTGCACTCCGAGGCAGCATATTCCACTGCCGGACAGCCCTGACTGTCAGGAAGTTCTTCCTGAGGTTCAAGTGGAATCTCCTTTCCTGCAGCTTGAATCCATTGCTCCTTGTCCTAGTCTCTCAAGCAGCAGAAAATGAGCCCGCTCCCTCTTCAACATGACATCCCTTCAAATATTTAAACATGGCTATCATGTCCCCTCTTAACCTTCTCTTCTGCAGCTCCCTAAGCCGTTCCTCATAGGGCATGGCTTCCATTTTGGTTGCCCTCCTCTTGACAGGTTCCAGCTTGTCAATATCTTTCTTGAATTGAGATGCCCAGAACTGGACACAATATTCCAAATGAGGCCTAACCAATGCAGAATACAGTGGTACCATTACCTCCCTCGATCTAGACACCATACTCCTATTGATGCAACCAAGAATCGCGTTGGCTTTCTTGGCTGCTGCGTCACACTGCTGACTCACGTTCAGCTTGTGATCTCCAAAGACTCCTAGATCCCTTTCGCATGTACTGCTATCCAGCCACGCGTCCCCCATCCTATATTTGTGCATTCCATTTTTTCTGCCTAAGTGTAGGACTTTACATTGGTCTTTATTTGCTAAAAAGCTTTCTTTTAACATCCTGAGGTGTGTTTTCTTTTTCTTCAAAGGAGAGAATGCCAGCTATGTCAAGGGGGGAAAACTCTCACAGAAATAAAGCCGCAGGAGGTGAGGTGATACTAACTGTTCTCCATAAAAGCATCTGGATCTGGCACAGTTGGCTTGCTTCTCTGAACTGTTGAAAGAGCTGCTGTTTCTCCTTCCCACAGCTTCACAGGAGCTGCCCTAACAACAGTCCTGCACAGCACGCACGCACGCGCACACACACACACACACACACACACACACATCATTCCCATATCATGAGAGAACAGCCCTCCTCCTGCCTGTACCACAGAATGGCACAAAAGGGTGCTTTATTAAAGTTATCTTTTCCATTTTGCCTTCTGCTCTACTCACATTTTCCATCAGTCAAACAAAAGGATTTTGATCTTACAGCAATCTGACCAACAAACCCAAATGGTGATGCTACATAATTTAAGCACAGCAAGGGGCTGAGAAATGTTACAGCAAATTATTGTTCAGTCTTTCGAGAACAGAGAAGATCAAGCACATACAAACATTGCTGGTATATGAATGTGACAGGCGATTACATTAATCCTTATAGCTGGACTTAAGTGTCTTCCTGGACAGATATTTCATGCAAATCAATAGAACTCATTTGATTGTTCCATACAAAAATGCTGTAGCTTTAACTTGGCTTTAACTTAGGTTGTGACCCAATTTGTTTCCCATACAGGGAAAACGGCAGGAAAATCAAATCAAACCAATAGCTCCATGGTCACCAGAAAATGACCATGTTTCACTTTTCACTCACCCCACCAAATGCAGACCATGATGAGACCCAAGAATCTCAAACCAGGGACTTGGGCAGTAAAGCCTTGGTGTCTTCAGGTCCAGCCACATGTTACAAGGGGCACACAGGTTCCAAAACATCAGATTTTCCCCTTAGGATACTAACATGGGAAAGAGTAGAAAAGTTAGAGGGGCTTTGCCCTTCCTCTTTCTCCCAAGAAACGTTGCATGTACTGTTTCTGCCCAGCCAGACTTATTCTAGCCACTGAGCTGGAGTGAAGGTCTTCTATTAGTTTATTTTTATTTATTGTTACTACTATATTACTAGTGTCCTCTACTAGTTTATTACTTGGCACTGCTACTTTGTTCTTGGATTGCAATACGTGGTGGTTGTTTTAAGTTACTTACTATTGTTTAGTTTCTCAAGCGTTTTTATACGCTTTTTGTCTGATGTTCCGGGTTTTAACCACAGACCTTCTGGGAAACACATGCAGGGGAGAACTGGAGGGATTAAGAGCTCCCTTTTTCCATCCACCAGTCCCCTCTCTCTGCAAAATGACTCTCACATCCACATTATCCTTCCAAACAGTTTGGGAAACGTATTCACTGAGATAATGTTTGATTTTTTAAATTTCATTTTGACAGTTACATAAAAAGATGATCAATTGAACAATTAATTAGAAACATTAAAATTATGTCCAAGATCAGTAGAGCAAACTACCAGTTAAGCAATTTTTGTTCATTAAAAGTATGCAAACAGGATTCATGACCAAAGTTGCAAGTTTATAATATAGACATAAAACAATTAGAAAGAGATAGTGTGTCATTCTACAGTTCTTCTCTGCACTGCTGTAGCAGCACATACTTCAACTGTCCTAGTTTGGCAGGGACAGTCCTAATTAATTCTGATTAAACCTCTGTCATGCCACTGTTTCAGCTTCTTTAAAATGTTCTTATTTCTCTTTCCTCTTCCCACTGTCACTGTTGGTCCTCAGCTTCCTTTAATTGCTGCATACTGAGTTCAAAGTATAAAAATATTTTGTGCTCAATTAACTCAGTGGGAGAGGAGAGGAGGGGCAGAATCCTGCCCTTCCCAGCAGACTCAGGCAAAAGCAAACTGTGGCAGACTCTCCTAGCTTGTGGGTTCTTCCTGATTAAAATCTTTTGCCCTCTTGATCACACTCTGATGTTGCTTACCCACATGTGTTTTCAGTTTTCATCTGTTAAATGTTGGAGAGTGTGTGGTAATGTCATATTTCCCATTCTGCTGTCAAAACTGGGATTCATGAAAGAAAATGCTGTAGGCCAGCTCTCTGTTGTTCTCCAGAATCACCACTAAAGGTTACTATAGGGTGATATTTTTGCTATGATCCCAGCAAAATTCAGGTGACTCAGGCCATTCAGAAGGCCACTCAGGTTTAACCTGGACTTGACTCTAGAATGACTCCTCAGGTTGCCTCCATCCTAGCAATGGGAAGAGTATTTGTTGCTATTCATATTTCTGAAGAATGATAGGTTTCCTGGCATTTCAGAAGCTTGTGCAAACAAAACAGAGCAGTAGTAAATATTCTTCATATTTTGTGAAGTATTTCAGGGAATTATTCTGCACAAAAATACTTTTTTTTTCAGTGCAGAGAACATTGGATTTATGCAGAAAATGTCTTCTAGCACAGAAGAGCATTTTTTTCCTATGTTAAATAAATATGTGATGTTTGCACAGAAAAAACAGCTGTGCTTCTGGAACAAGCTGGAACAATCAAATGTCCTAGGCCATTTCCACATTAGTATTTTAAAATGGTGCAGAGCGACCTCCAGCGGAGGTCTTCTGCACCATAGAGTGGACTGGGGTGGACTACTTTTTGTAGTTCCACATCTCAATCCACGCAGGAGCGACCGGAACTGGTCGCTCAGCGTGTTTTTTAAAAACCTCTTTTTCGAGGTTTTTAAAAATCATGGAGTGCACAACCCCGTGCCGCTCCGTCGCCCCGTTCCGGAGCAGATTTGCAGGCGCGCGCAAGCGCGTGCCTGCAGATCTGCTGGGGGCAGGCTTCCGGCTGGCGAGCTTCTCCGTTTGGTGGAGAGCCTTCACCAACCAGAAGCCACCATTTGGGACGCCTGAGGACTGTGGAGCAGCGAACTCGCTCTACTCCTCATGGCGACAGACTCGCCCGGCCGCTGGTAAGCTCCGTTTTTGGGCGTTTTCGGGCGTTCCCCCCCCCACATGCGGAAAGGGCCTTAGAAGACATAGAAGACATGGTGGAGCTGCTTCCTGAGTACCATGCAGAAATCTTTGCTTTCTGTCACAGTGGGAACAATGCTACGGAGAATACTTGCCCAAACACACAAGGACAAAGATTTCCATTTCTAAATTAATGTAGAATTCCTAATGTAGAATATGCTCATTCATTCACATATTACAAGGCTTTCACATAATGCTGCCATCTAACTGCCGCTCATCTGCTGTCCTCTTTGGCTCCTTATATCTTTTCTCGCACAACAAAAAAGTTCAATTTGAAGGAAGGCATTGTTACCGCCCTGGCTAGTCCGAGCTTCGGGAATATTAAGGATATCCTCTTGATATCATAATTCGGCTTCACTTCTCTATTCCTCTCCACGTGCTTGCGAGGCCACCGGACAAGCACGTAAACAAGCTCGGCCGTTAATCGCTGTAATATTCCTGGACAATACAGGCAGGCCAGAAAATAGCTGACTCACTGCTTTAGGAGAGCTCCAGGCAAGTACTCTAATTAGGTATGCACACAACCTACAAAAGAGCCTCTGCCCCGCGCTGGCAGCTTGTTGGGTGAACTATACAATACCCAAGTACTCTGCGTTTGCATACTGGCTACTCTATTGAGAACCTCTACGATAACTCAATCATTCAGATTCTGACCTTTCGGAGGCTTTGTCTCCAACTCCAAATCTATTGTTTTCCCCCAAGTACGGCATAGCCTGCAGTCACATTCTCCTTATAAAAACCCTTGATTCCGAGACCTTCCTCGGAACACTCCCGAGTTTCATCCTGCCTTGCTGCCGCTTTGCTTGGCGAGCCTCCCCTCAGCTCCACGTGCTGAGCTACATCACGCCCCAGCCTCGCTCTCTATTTTTCTGGGCTCCAGGACAGGTGAAGTATCACCCAAACCAGCAATCCCTCTAAAAATCCCTCTATACCACTCCAACCTTTATTTTCTTTAGTTATCTTGCATGAGTGTGTCGCATACACTGTTTTGCTTGTATTTAATAAACATCATTTATTATTTCAACTTTTGTGTGCTACTTGACTCGACCTGACCCCGTAGACGTAGAGTTCAAGATCTCGCTACGTTACCCTGCCTCTCGTGACGCTAAGCAGTGCTCTGAGCTAATTTTCCCCAACTTTAGTTGAGCACATTTTGGTGTCCCTCCCGGGACCCCCAGTTCACAGGGTAACAGCATAGCCACCACATGTGTATATTATTCTTAGTACTAGACTTTCCATCATCTCCAAGAAGAATAGCTTTCTTGTACGTAGTGATGTGTCAGGTAGGTGCACCTACCAGCACCTTGACTATAATCTTTCTAATAGAGCTTAGAAAGTTACTGTTGAGGTGAACAGCTATAAAGAACATAATGACATATAAAACCTTTTCCAGCAATTTGAATGTAAAGGGGGAAGCACACAACCTGCATCCATTCTATTGCCACTTCTGTTGTTCTTTTGACATATTGGGGAGTTTCTGAAGAGAGAAGCCTTTTCTATGCATGGAGGCTCTCCAATTAATTCAGAACACTAACTGGAAAATGTGTGTTCTGGATTGCATGGAGAGAATTTACACACAGAGGCAACTAAGTTGTGACGGAAAAACACAGAGAAGGAACAAAGTAACCATGCTGCCACCTCCCCACATTTTTTTCTCTGCCCTACATGTTATACAAGCTATAGGACTGCAATAGCATATAGAAGTGATTCATAACTGAGCAATTGTCAGATCATGGTCCCACTGCTTAATTATGAATGATTTCCTCATGTCATAGTACGCGTTCTTCTTATACGTCACTTTCCCAGTTCTGCTTTCTGGTGGATGCCCATTTGATCACCATGTGGCTTGTCTTTCAAATAAAAAGTTTTTAATAAGGGCTAAAATATTTTTTCCAACTCCATGTGTGTGATATTAATGAAAAGATGCTTAAACTTCCAAACTATAAGAGATGAAGTTTGAAACCTCCTCTCTCACCTACAACACTGCTGTCACATCCACTAGTAGAGCAGAGTACCCCAATGAAAAGTCAATTACCATTCCACTTGGTAGGTTACAGAAGAAAAGGGTTCATTAGTAGCACCATTACCTGGCCTTTTGGAAGCATCCTGTCTGAGCATCTAGTGGTAAACAGATGTTGCTTCCTAGCTGTACTCCACATATACTCATTTGTATAATATCTTGTTATAGTGATATTCCCATCTAGAAAGATTAATGTGTAAATTAAAACCACAGTCACCTGCACAGAACCCAAATAATCAACAAAAATAAATAAACTGATTGTATAACCTTGTCTTTAATCCAAAAAGCTTGAAAATATTGGGGAGGTGGGATTAACACTCCCATAATTCCCAGCAAACATGGCCACTGGCCATGCTAGCTGGAGGATGCTAAGAGATGTTAATGGAAAAATAACTTTTTCAAGTTTTACTATTTCTGTAGGATTCATGCAGTACATGATATTGAGGTTGTTTCCCTTTGAAATATGGTATGAGGATACCAAAAGCAGAGCATATATTCACTGCTGAAAAAATACTAGAGGGGATGAACGGACACACCCTGCAGAAAGATAAGAAGGCATAACAGGGTTCAGAGAGCATGAAAAAGTATATATAACTGAATTTCATATTCACATTTCATATTCATATTTTATATCTGCAATTCAGAATTTAGTTTTTATTGAGATGTGTGAGGACTAACTCTGATTGTTACTTGGGATGATAAGACTCTGTCCCATACTCTTGTGTTACTGCCCTGGCTAGCCCGAGCTTGTGGGATATAAAGATATCTTTTGATATCAATAATTCGGCCTCACATACCCATTCCCCTCCACCTGTTTGCAAGGTCCCTGGACAAGCACGCACAGGCTCGGCCGATAATCGCCGTAATATTCCAACACAATACAGACAGGCCAGAAATAGTCAACTCGCAGCTTTAGGAGACCTCAAGGCAAGTACCTCCATTATGTATGCATGCAACTTTCAAAAGATCCTCTGCCCTGCGCTGGCAGCTTGATGATCGGACTATACAACGCTGAAGCACTCCGTGTTTGCATACTGGCTATCCTATTGACAATTTGGCTATAATTCAATCATTCAAATTCTGACCTTTCGGAGGCTATGTCTCCAGCCCCAAATCCATTGTTTTCCCCAAGTCCGAACTAGCCTGTGGTCACAATTTTCCCTATAAGAACCCCTGACTTTGAGCGCTTCCTTGGATCGCTCTTGGCTTCCATCCCGCCTTGCTGTTGCTTTGTCCAGCGAACCTTCCCCTCAGCTCCACGTGCTGAGATCCACGCTCCCCAGCTTCTCCGCTTCTACCCGGGCTTCAGGACAGGTGAAGTATTACCCAAACCAACAACTCCTCTAAAAATCCCTCTATCCCACTCCAACCTTTATTTCTTTAGTTATCTGTGTGAGTGTGCTGCATACACTGTTTGATTGTGTTTTTAATAAAACATTATTTCAATTTCTGTGTGCTCCTTGACTCGGCCTGACCCCGTAGACATAGGGTTCAAGATCTCGCTACATTACCCTGCCTCTCGTATTGCTAGCCTGTGCTCTTGGCTAATTTCCCCAACTTATAAAATTGAGAGCGCATTTAGGTGTCCCTCCCAGGACCCCCAGAAATCAGGGTAACACTTGTTTGTCATTAGGATGCGATATGACATTAAGCTTGCTATGACCTCTTGATTTCAATGGGAGAGTGACTCTCTCCAGTTTAAATTAGTTATGGATTATATGTCTGGATCATGCCTTTAATATGTTTATCACAGACAGATGTGCTCTTGAAGGAGATAAAAGTGCCTTTAGGCAGGTGTATGCACCTCCACAACAAATAAAAGTTTATCACCTATTTATTTTGTTGTTGTTGTCATCGTTAACGAAGGAGTCATTGCATTTGTGTCTGTTTGCAAGTATTTTCTTGAATACAGCTGATTGAACCAATGGTTGCATTGTTGACAATTTGGACTTTTTTACATAGTTTTATTGTTTGCATACTACTTTTTCTAAGCTATCCTGCACAGAGTCGGGATGGATGCATCTATTTCCATTCAATAGCAGGTTCAAATGTGTTCATAAATTTTAATCAGCATTTTAATCCACAGGGAATACCAGGCAATGGGGGAGTGAGTGAAATAAGAGAGGAGAAAGTTGAGAGGGAGCATGTGAGAGTGGAGGGAGAATGGCTGAGGAAGGAGAGAGAATGAAAGGCAGTGAGTTATGAGGAAGGAGAAGGGAAGTAGAGCAGACAGAGAGAGAGAAGAACAGAGGAAGAGAGGGACAAGGAGTAAACAGACCGTGAGGAAGTGAAAGGGGAAAGGGACAGAAAGAAAGTGTTTTGGTTTTTTGTTTGTGTTTTTATACAAGAAGGCAAGGAATGGAGACATGAGTAACAGGGGCCAAAGAGCGATGGAGGCAGATGACACAGAAGGAGAAATGAAAACGGCCAAGGAGAGAAAGCAAGAAGAAGGGACATAGAGCAAAGGACAAATGAGAGAGAGGACGCAGGGAGATGCATTCCTTCTTCAGCTCCTATTTTCCCCGCCTCCTTTCTCCCCACTCATTTTCTTTTGTCCTTTACATCCTCCACTACCTTTCTTTTTTCACTTCATCCTTCTTCTGTCACCACATCTTCAAGGTCGTTCCTTCTTTTCACTCCAGTCCGCCCTGCTCTACCCTCTCTCTCACTACTTGCCTCCGTCTGTCCCTTCTCTCACATGGTTCATCCCCCTCAGACTCTTCTTCACTCCCCAGCTCTCCCATTTGCGCTCTCTCTCTCTCTCTCTCTCACTTTCTCTCTCTCTCTCTCTCTCTCCTTTCCCTGTTACATGAGTCTCCTCTCCATCCTCCTACTCCCTTCTCATTCCATGTCTTTTCCTTCCCGTTTTCATCCTCCTTCCCGTTCCTTCCTCTCTGTCCATTCTCACCTCCTTCTCCCTTCCTCCTCTGCCCCCACCAAACCCAGAGGAACAGTTGAGACCCCATTAGTTCACAACAAGCTTGCCTTCCTGGCTCTGGTCATGGAGAGAAAAGGCTGGCCCTTTTCTGCATACACAGAAAGGCAATTTTGAAATAAGACACCAAGTCAAAACAAAGCAAGGTGGGATGCCAAAAATGAATCATATTCTTTTATTATTATTATTGCTTTCTCTTCCCTGCCTAAAACAAGTAACCTTTTCCAACTTCTTTCCTCAACTAATCAAGCTCACCAAAATGCAGGCTTCCAGATGTTAATGGACTACAACTCCCAGTGACCCTATCCAGCAACTATGCAACTCCCACCCCATTCTATGTATAAAATACTAGTGTATATATCTCATGTTTCCCAGGATTTTATTTTCTCATAGGTAATACTTGTTAGAAAGATTTCTCTAATTCCTCAAACTGTCTTGTCCAGGACCTGTCACTTTTCCCCATATTGTCAGGGTCAGAGACCCAGGTGGTGGGACAGCCCGGAGAAGGGAGTGGGAGAGCTAGCAGAGTCCTGCCAGGAGGAGTCAAGGAAGCACTTACTCAAGGGAAGTCCATTTACCTAAGCCAGAGTGACAAGCAAAGGCCGTAGTCAGAGTTCCAAAAGCCAGGGGTCTGGAGCCAAGAGATCAATCCAAGGTATCAGGATGCTGGAAGCAAGGAATAGGCAAGGAGAGGGCTTGTAGAAAGTTTGCCACAACCAAAGGAAAACTTCCAGGCAGGCAGTTATATAGCCCAAGACACAGGTGTGGCTAGTCACTACTTCTTGAACTTAATCAAGGAAGCCTCCCTTTGCTCAGCTCTCTTGAATCTCCGCCTTGTTTGTGGGCTGATTGACACAGGCTCCAAAGCATCTTCAGAATCAGATCCCTGTTGCCCTAAAGGAGCAGTCAGAGGAACGTCCAAGCCTGCTTGGTCTACGGCAGCAGGGGGAGCTCTTGAGCTGCAGGACTCATCTCCAGCCAGAGCCACAGGGACCAACAGCTGCTGCTCGTCATCAGCAGCTCTGACAGGGGCTTCAGTTATCACACATATTCCCCAATCCAATCTGTATTCAGAGTTATTAAATGCAGAGGCTGGGTTCCTGAGAGTATACACTGCCCTCCTCCTTGCTACTAGGCCTTATTACCATAACAATTGGCCAGGCCCAAGAGCTCTCTGGCTGAGAATTCTAAAGGACCCTCCCTAAAATGCAAACCCCAGGATTCCATAGAATCTTCTCAGGCAGTCAATCATATGAGGCTTCACCTCACACAGCCAGTCATATGAGGTCAGGTTTTCACCTGACACAGACAAACTAGCTTTTACTTTTATATAGTAGATATACTTAGAGCATTCTATGGTTCTTGAGGCAAATGCTTGATAACTCATCTCAAGACCATCTGGGTCTTTTTCATGCATGTTCTCTAACTCTAATGTGTGCTATTCCAGTGCTTCTTAAACTATCCGAGATGAGGCTTGTTAAATGAGCAAACTGTATTGTAAATAACTTCGATTACACTTGCCTTCATTAATTCTTTGCCCCCCTTGCTTTGCCTCTCATTTTTTATTGCTTCACAGAGAGCATCATTTAAATGGTCTCCCTTAGGAAGGAAAAGGCCATTTTCCATCTCTGCCTAAAATAAAAACAGAGATCACGTCCACTAAGGCACTTATGGATGCACGACTACCATAGTAAGGTATATAGCATCTCCCAGCCGAACCTCCCCAATCCTCGCTGCAATCAATGTGGGTCTGTTCTCCTGACTGATGTTTCCACCTTCTCCCATGAGCAGTCTCCTGTGTGACAGTCAGAAGCAGGGTCCCTGAAGCAATTTCTCCTTGCACTAGAAACCATTCACACAAGGAGGAGTGGGAACATTAGTCAGCTGCTTCCTGAACAGACACTCCTCAACTGCAGTGGCTGCTACCCAGTGAGTGGGGATCGGGGGGAACTTTCACAGTCCCTGTGCATCTTCTAACCAGGGGATATGTAGCGATCATGCATACAAAACAGTCACAAATATTTAACTGTAGGTTATACATTTCTAGCTGACTTAGTGAATTCCAGCCAGGAGTAGGAACAACAGCAGTAGTAGCATGCTCATGTACAACTTAAGATTCGTCTTCCTTTTTTGGAACCGAATGTTGGTTAGAGGACCCAGAGGCTGTTGTATTACCTTCTGCTGTGAATTCTCCTCCTGGAGTTGTTTTTGTTTCTGATCTGACATTTCCCGTTTGCTGATAAAAGCAAAAGAAACAGGGCCCCATGTTCCCTTGTTATTTGAACTGCATGCAGCTGCACATGCAGCATTCTTTGAGGAGCCAAATTATTTTCCTGAAGCAAAACAGTCACATATGGGTTCCCACTTGCTTAAACACAACTTGGAGTCATTTTCCATTTCCAGGTGCAGCATTCAGCACAAACAAAAGCCCAGCCACACTTACTTAGAGAGAGCATCTTTCTGCTCTTCACTTAAGTTTCATATAGAAAGAATACCATATGGTTTGATAGCCATCTTTAAATATCGGAAAGACGGTCACATGGCAGATAGAGAAAGCTTGTTTTCTGTTGCTTCAGATGATAGGTGCCAATCCAATGGATTCAAATTACAAGAAAGGAGATTACAAACACATATTAGGAATAATTCCAGGACTGTAGGAGCTATGTGACAGTAGAATAGACTACCGCAGATAGCAGTGGACTCTCCTCCATCAGAGTTTTTTAAACAGAGCTTAGATGATCACTGGTCAGGGATGCTTTAGCTATGAATTCATGCACCAGCAGGGGTTGGGTTAAAAAACAGAACCCTAAGGTTTCCTTCTAGCTCTCATTCCTTCTCTTCCTGCTCTCAACAAACTACAGACCATTAAATGAGGTAGATACAGACGAGCAGACTGTTTTGTCATCTGGTAATACTTAGGGACTTGCAAGTCTGTTTGTAAATAATCAAAATCCAGATTATCTACCATATACAAACCATTCCTCTGCAGGGCCAGTGGACTGGTCCCTCTTATTTCTGCAGCACTATTGCAATATACCAGCCATTTTTACAACAGTGACATGCTAAGTGATTTCAGAACTGCAGGTGAAGACTTGCTTCCTCTACTAATCTGCATTATTATAATTAGATGTGTTGTTCCAAGACAATGCATAGCTGAAGTCTTGCATTTACTTAATTTTCTTCTCTTCTAAGGGGGCAAATATTCATAAACTAAATTTAACTAATTAAAAATTTAAGAATTAATTAAAATCTTCCCAGTAAAAATGAATAATTTAACCATTTTTCTTCCCACTGCAAGAATGCGCTCAAAAACTGCACAGTTTTCAAGGGCTATGTATTTCTGGGGATTTTGTGCAGAAAACAGTGTTTTCTATGCAGAAATGTTTTCTGCACAACCATGTGTTCCGCACAGGAAACGTGCTTTCTCTGAAGAAATCTCATTTTCTGTCCAGAAAACCCACGTGTATATTTCCCACAAAATAAGTCCCAAATGGCAAAGATTTTCATCTGTCCAGAATTTTTCTTGTCATGGTTTCTCAGCACTCAGAAAGTACCTTTTTCATCTGGGATATGAATATTTACAAATACTGTCTCCATCTCTAGTTTTTGTTATTGTGTGCCTTCAAGTCATTTCTGACTTATGGTGATCTTAAGGCAAATATGTCAAAGAATTTTCTTGGAAAAATTTGTTCAGAGAGGGTTTGCCTTTGCCTTCCTCTGAGGATGAGTGTGACTTGCCCAAGGTCACCCAGTGGGTTTTCCATTGCTAAGCAGGGATTTGAATTCTGGTCTCCAGAGCCACAGGGCCTTTATGCCCTACACTGTTATAGTGCTATTACTCCACTTTCAACATCCTGTGGAATTCTGGGGTTTGTTGTTTACTGAGGCCAAAGAGCTCTCTGGTTGAGAATTCTAAATGTCTCTCCCTAAACTGCAAATCCCAGGATTCCAGAGGATGTTGAAAGTGGAATAATAGCACTATGACAGTGTAGTGCAGAAAGGCTCTTAGTCTCATTGCATTAAATGCAAAGTTTCTATTGCAAGTCCCTGCTGAAAGGGAACAACCTTGGATCAATATATTGGCAAATATCAATATTGCAACATGCTATGGCAAATCACCTGCTACAGTAAAAATTTGCTCTGTAATTTTGATTACTTTTATTTGAAAGAAAAGTTACAAAAGAATGACTGGCAAATTCATTGTTGTAGCATTAGATTAGGGCAGACACATTAAAAAGAGTACAGGATTTGTGTATTATTTTTTTTAAATAATAACAATTTTGTGGAAGAGAGAATTTTAGCAGGTGAAACTTGCATGGCAGGCTGCCACTGCTGAAGTTCTCTCTTCTTCGTAAATATCAAAAGTACAGGAGACCTGTCCTCTTTTTCATGTAGCAGTGATGTATTTAAGTCTTGTACTCCAAGTCTCAAGTCAAGTCTCAAGTCTGAAAACCAACTTTATACCCCAATCTGTATTCCAGACTTTCCGAACAGAGTCAAATAAAGTCAGTTTTAACAACTTAAGTAGACTTGACCCTCTACTTTTGTGATTTTGCCATCTGCAGCTTCAGAAGTAGGGAATAGGATCCTTCATACTTCCCATTTGCAAAGTAAGAAGTTGGGAATAGGATTCTTACTATTCCCCATTATTGAAGCTTCAAGAGCTTTAGAAGGAAGGATCCTTCCTTCTCAAGCCCATTGCCTAACACATTTTCTGTTCCCTTCTGAGATATGTGCCCTGCACTCTGGGCACAAGTCTTGCCTTCTGCTCTTAGGAAAAGTTTTAGAAAGCTCCTCCTATATGCAGCAGGGACAGGTTGCTCAGCAGACCTCAACCTCACCTCAGGCCCATTGCCTAACCCGCTTGCTGTTCCCTCTGAGAAATGTGTCCACACTTTGGGCTGGAGACAGATCATCATGTGACCAGTAAGTTGCAAGGTTTCTGGATAAATGTGTTATGTTGCTGAACCAAGGGCAGCAAGTCAGTCACTAAAAATATGCAAGTCTCAAATTGAGATGAGTCAGTGTGTAATTTTTGCCGATTCAAGTCCAAGTCAAGTCACTGAAGTGACTTAAGTCTGACTTGAGTCTGAGGCCCTTTTCACATGGCATTTTCCATGCGAAAGAGGGCCTGGAGTGTCGCATGATTGTGAGGAGCAATCTGCACGACGCACTCACAATCACATGACGTTCCAGAGGCTGGTAGGTGCCAATCACGCACCTTTTCATTTTCGGCTAGAAGCTGAAAATGGTGCTCGATCGCACATTGCTGCCAGGCCCCGCGTGCACTTACCTGGCATGCGGAGCCTCCAGAGCCACAACAGTCATGCTTCCTGCCCCAGCACAGCCTGGGAAACTCCCAGGCTACACTGCGGAAGGAAGAGGCAGGGCCCTCGCAGGAGCAGGCAGCTCGTGCTGAGCCGAAGGACCCCAGACGCTAGAGCCTCTTGCCAGATGCTGCTCGCGCAATCCCCGCATCCCAGTGCCAGAAGAAGGTAAGGTGCGGAAAGGGCCTCAGTCAATGAACTCGAGTCTACATCACTGTCATGTAGTCACCCTTTAATATTTGTTCAACTCAGGTACAGGTAGAGTGCTTTTTGCTGTGTAACACCCAGCATGCTCTTAGGTCTTCCAGTGAGCTTTGCTTTAATCCCTACATCACTATTTCAGCACTATCACTATTTCAAAGAGGAGGGCATTTTGACTGTCATGCCAATTTCTTTGGGCCAGATACCTTGCAGTCTTATACAAAAACAAAAAAAAGGTTTCTAGAAGCAGGAGACAATAGGACCAGACCAGGAGAAGATCAAAGCCTTGCTGCGTCATCAGCCCCAGCTTTCCAGTTTAAACAATTTTCTTAACTCTGTAATGTGAAGAAAGCTAACATTAGGATGTTTCTACAAATAAAGTTTCTACAAATAAAGAAGTCCTGAAATGGATGGAAGCACTTTGTTGCTTGACCTCTGCAAGATTGTTGTGAGTATCACATTTGCATTCCCTTTTTAAAGTATTTTACTTTGGAGGCCAGTGTGATTGAAGTGTGCTAAGAGGCAAAATCAGAAGGAATTTAAAGTACACTGAGCCATATAGAGGTTTGACTTTTTATATAAGTAAAACAGCTACATAAGTTTAAAGTTAAAGCCTTAAGTACATTTGGAATGTGAGAACCAAAATTGTTTATCTTACTGTAAATTAATATTCAAGGCTGTCACCATTGTTGCGATAGCTGGGGATCTAACAGAAAGTGAATTGTGTGGTGAATTCTAAATGACCTATTATTCACCTTCCAGTACTGGAGTACTTAGCATGGAGATGGAAAAGGATTGACGTCAGACAGTTCCAAAATAAAGAAGGTTTTTAATTTTTTTTTCAATCTGTTTAAAGAACAAAAGGTCCTTACGGAAAAAAAATTGAAAAAAAGTGGATTTGCAGCATTTACCAACTATTTCAAAGAAGCAAAGGCAGACTTTAAATGCAACTATAACTCCAGCAGAGGTAGTGGAGGCTTTGAAGAAAATGAAGATGGGTAAAGCCCCCAGACCGGATGGTATTGCCTATTTCCTTTTTACTATAAGAGCTTGGAAGAACCATTGTTTATATCTCTTCAACAACTAATTAATTCAATATTAGTTACAGGAAAGATTCCAGATAGTTGGTGTCATTCCAACGTAATGTTGATACCTATGGAAGACAGGCTATAACAGATCCTAAAAACTACAGGCCTATCTCTCTTTTAAACAATGACTATAAAATTTTTACATCAATCTTAGTGGAGAGAATGAAGAAAACTTTGGACGACATAATACATGAATATCAATGTGGCTTTTTTTGCCTAAGAGACTGATGCAAGACAATGCAATATGTTTTATTGACATACTACAGTATCTGCAAGTTCACTATCAGAAATAGTCTTACTTTCTTGGATGTAGAAAAAGGTTTCAATAGTGTGAATTGGTTTTTTATGTTTGAGGTTCTTTTCAAAATGAACTTTGGCCCTAATTTTATTATGTGGATTAAAGCAATATATACACTCTAGAAGGCACAAATTTCGATTAATGGTAAACAATAAAATGTTGTGATAGTCAAAGAGGGACAAGGCAAAGTTATCCTCTTTCATCTTTACTTTTTATACTGATTTTAGAAGTTCTGAATAGAGCAATAAGGCAAGAAGAAAAAAAATCAAAGCGTTGGCAATTTAGAAGCAAATGTTCAAATTGAGGGCATTTACAAATGACTTAGGGTTTTTGTTTTGTTTCGTTTTGTTTTGTTTTGGCAAGACCCCTTAGAGGGTACAAATACATTGTAAAAGACTTTGAATGACTATGGGACTGTGGCTGGATTTAAAGTAAATAGAGATAAGACAAGAATGTTAACCAAAAACATTACAAAATAAGATCAAAAACATTTGATGGAAAAATCTGAATTTGAAATCATATAAAAAGTGAAATACCTAGGTGTCTTTTCTAACAGAAAGAAATGTCCAGGAGGAAGGCATTCAAAAAGAACAGGCCAGAGTAGCTGCAAACACTGCCTTCCAATATCAACTGTCTGAGGCTGTCCTAATAATAGGGATACTCATGCCTGTGGCATGATTTCCCACCAGAAGTTCATTTAGCCTGTATTTAGACTGGCCACATCCAAAAAGAAATTCCCTCTTCTAATGTGGGCGTTAGAGAGGATAAATCAGCTGAAGATTTTTTTGAAAGACTGGAAACCATAAATAGACTTTTTAAGCAATAAGAAATCTAAGGGTCCAATAATTTGTGGCTATGGCTACTAGTAACTCTAGTAATATTACTTAGTAGGATGTGTAATAGTAGCATAATATTTTTTTTTCTTTTGTTTTTCCTTAAAATAGTTTGGCTGCTGCGGGGGAGTCACAGCCCTGTTGTGCTTTAGTAAGTTAGTGCTCAGTGTTTTAATTTAGTGTGTTATTCCTGTGCTTTAGTTTTAGGGTTTTTTTCCTTATCTTTTCTTATCTTCTTTCCACTTTTCTTTCTTTTTCTGAATGCATTTTTTTATTGTGTGTTAGATTGTTTGTGTTAAAACTAATACATAAAGTAAACAAAAGGAATTTCCTCTTTTGTGCAACTACGAAAGCTAAAGCAGCTCCTTTTTCATGGAGCCAAGCTTCTTGTACTCTGTCAGCTCTTAGGCTGTGCAGTGGCTTACTAATTTCACAAGGCAGCTGATCAATCAGCAGAGGGCCAATTCCGTATTTCATTGCTTTGTTGCTAATAGCAACATCCATACTTTTGCAGAATATGGATGCAAATCTTTGACTAACTAGTTCACCCTTGCATGCAAGGAAAAATAATTATGGGATGATTTCTACACATGGCGGGAGAAAACAACACGGGAAGGTTTAAACATTGTATGCAGATTTGCAAATCCAGCTGCCTACAGAATATGGATTATTAAACACAAATAATAATAAATCTGTTAGCATAACTACAAGCAATAGGTCAAATTACCAAATTCTTACTACAACTGAATTAGGAGACTGCCAACACTTACAATGAATAGCCCAAAACAGGTTTTACATGTAATGGCAAATGAACATGTTTGTCTAGACACAGATAGACCGAACAAGATGGAAGACCTAACTGTAAAATCTTAAATGATACAAGAATAACATTTTTATCCTGAAACAGAGAAAGTTTAACTTCTAAGGAAAGAAACACTCAATTTCTGAACTTTGGAGGCCTGTTTGACATCGTATTTCTGCAAGGAACATGAATTTGATTATATGGGAGTTGCATTCATGCTTTCCCCCTCCATCTTCCTCCTCCCATCTCCTTGCCTTTTGCCTGGGTGTGCTGTGCCTTCCTTTCTCAGTGCTCAGGCAAAAGGCAGTGAAATGGGAGGGGGAGCACCACGTACAGAGAAGGAAAGCACACACACATCTTTCCCTTCATTCCCATGCCTTTTGCCTCTGCATGTGCACCTTCTTTCTCCATCCCAGGCAAAAGGCAAGGGAATTGGGGAGAGGCAGGTGTGCCTTCTCCCCCATTCCCTTGCCTTTTCCCCAGGAACACCTGCCTTCCGTCTTTGTGCCTGGAAGACAGAGGCGGATCTAGGGCAGGGCAACTGGGGCGTGTGCCCTGGTAGCAAAGGCCCAGGAGGGACTCTCCTGCCCATCGCTCCCCCCACACCCGCCGTCGTCCCCTCACACCCGCCACTGCCAACTCACACCTATCGCCTGCCGCTGCCGAACCCCCACCCACCCGTTGCCCCCTCACGCCCGCCACTGCCTTCTCACGCCCACCCATCGCCTCCTTGTGCCCTCCGCTGCCAACCCGCATCCTCTCGTCACCAACCCGTGCTCACCCATCACCTCCTCACACTTGCCACTGCCAAACCACGCCCACTCGTCACCCTCCCCCCCGGGCCTGCCCCCACTGCCCCCACTCATCGCCACGCCCACTGCTGCAGTTTCCCCTGCATCTGCCTCTGCCAGGGTCCTTCCCGGCCTATTGCAGCGGCAGCACAGCGGCACCTAGGGGCACAACTTCCGTGCTTGCCCTAGGCACTGCTGGGCCTAGAAACGCCACTGCCTAGAGATCAAGCACTGGAGCAAAAGGCAAGGGAATGAGAGAGGGGAAAAGCATATGCTGATTCCACCCACTCCTTTGCCTTTTTCCCAAGCATGGAGAAGGAAGGCAGGCATGCCCAGGGAAATCACAAGGGAATGGGAGAGGAGGAGGGCATGCATACCTCCCCACCAATTCCCTTGCCTTTTGCATGAGCACAAAAAAGGCAGGCACAGGTGCCAGGGCAAAAGGCAAGGGCATGGGGGGGAGCCCCAGAAAGGAATGGGAGGGGAGGCATGGAGGGGGAGTTATTAATGGACTTTTCCATGTTCATGAGGGTTCTGCACTCTGAACCTTAATGAAAATGAAGGGGGCACTGTATGTTCCGCTTTAACTGTCATGGCAACAGCCTGTGGAATTCTGGGGTTTGTAGTTTCGTGAGGCCCAAGAGCTTTCTGGCAGAAAATTCTAAACGCCCCTCCCTACATTGCAAATCCCAGGTTTGATAAAGAACGTAAATAGGCCAAAATACAGATGAACACAACTTATCTGAAGTATAGAAACACCAGTTACAGTATCTGGTTAAAGGAGTACTTATTTTGCAGGCAAAAGTATAAAGCTCTGATTATGAAGAAAAAGTGAGAAAATTAATAATATTTATTTTAACACAGAGGGCCTTGCTTCAGAATAAGTATGTCTTCGATTGGGACACTTATCTACAACCCCAAAGGAATGTAATAGGAAATAAGCCCTATTAAACACCGTAAAACTTAATTTTCCAGTTTATATGACTAGTATAATATTGTAAAGCACCACAAAAATTTTAGTTTCATTCTCTAAAGCAATATGTACGAATCAGATTCCTACAGGATAAGACAGTTTGTTCCCCTACAAGACATGTAAAATTGATTTTCCAGACTGATTCTGACAGATTTAACTTCCTTCTGCATGTAACTCCATTAACTTACACGGGACATTGAAAATGGGGCCCAAGCTCTATCTGAGGATCTGCTCCCCAAGAGCAGTGTAAAGTAAGGCCATTTTCCACACTACACTGTCATAGTGTTCTTACTCCACTTTCAACATCCTATGGAGTCCTGGGGTTTGCGGTTTAGGGAGGGGCATTTAGAATCCTCAGCCAGAGAGCTCTTTGGCCTCAGTGAACTACAAAGCCCAGAATTCCACAGGAGGTTGAAAATGTAATAATAGTACTATAACAGGGTAAGTCAAGAACACTTTTCTTGCTATTAGGAGTCAATGGACATTTCAAAACCAGTGCTTTATACCCTATAACCACAAGATGGAGCCACATACACATGTTAGTCTTCTTTAAAAACCAGCCTTTAAAAACAAGCTAACCAGCTTCAAAAGCTGGAAATGTTAGTGTTGTTAAAATATGGCTACAGGTCTTGTAGTCTGAGACTGTGGGTACCATCTGACAATCACAGCAGCACGACGTTCTGTGGGAGAAGTCCTACAGTTCAGAGTCTAAAGCAATGCAGCCAATTACATGACCTTACCCCATTTGTTAGGGAAAATCCTGATTAATCCTCTGTTATCCCACTTTTTCAGTTGCCTTTAAAATGTCCCAGTTTCATTATCCTCCCTCTTCCTTTTTCCTCAGCCTATTTCCATTGGTGCAGACTGATTTAAAAAATGCAAAAATAGTGCAAAAATAGTTTGCCCTCAATAAATTCAGAAGGGAGCAGAGGAGAGGGTGGAATCTTGCCCTTCCCAGTAGGCTCAGGCCAAAGCAAACAGCTACATCGCCTCCTGCCTTGTCTGTTTTCTCTCATTAAGAACTTTTGCCATCATGACCACATGCCATGAAATGTTGATGGATATGCTATTTAGGGGTTTGTATATGCTTTGCCTGAGACTGTAAGCAAATCGGACTAGTGATAATTGGGCTTTACGTTTTCACATATGAAAGAATACATCATTATATGTTTGTTTCCCCAATAGTCCTTCAACATCAAATCAGCCTTCTCTCTTGCTACTCTCCTTACTCCTGTTTTGATGCAACATCTTACCTGAAGAGATCCTGAGGTCTTGAAATGCCACCCACAATTTCACATATATTGAGTTGGTCCCAGTAAAGGCCAACCTGATTGTTGTTTTTCTGAACATTTTTAGTGGTTTAGCATCTATTGCTTTGCTTTGTGTGTAGCAAAACAAAAACAAAACTGTGAAATCAAGTGGAAATCAAGAAACAATTGCCAAAACTAGTTTAATCAGATGTGCCATATTCAACATATTCGAACACATTTCAGGCCAGCATAATCTTCAGCAAGTGATAGCTTGGAAAATCAGGGGAAAGGCAACAGTAGCAATGACAATGACGACAGATGTAAATGATACATTTAACTATGTAAACACTAGATCTACAGAACAGTTTACAAAAAATAGAAAATATTTTCAAGAGCAATATATAACCAAAACATTGAGTATTTATGCTATCCAGAGAAGAGGTGACTTGTAATTCTGCACACAAGTGTAGAACGATCCTGTCCAATTTTTAATTAGAAATCTTAATCATCTTCAGTGGGACTGACTTCCACATATCTGCCTTGCATGTACAACTATAGTCTCAGGCTGCTTAAACTGTATTGCAACATATGTTGTACGCAAAAGGATCTTACAGAACCTGTGAGACTGAAAGAAAGAAGTTGGTAGTTTAAGGTTCCATAGACTTAAGCCATTTCCACGCTGCACTGTTACAATGCTATTATTCCACTTTCAACATCCTGTGGAATTCTGGAGTTTGTAGTTTCCTGAGGCCAAAGAGCTCTCTGATAGAGAATTCTAAAGGCCCCTCCCTACACTGCAAACCCCGGGATTCCAAAGGGTGTTGAAAGGGGAATAATAGCACTATAACAGTGTAGTGCAGAAATGATCTCTGCCCCTTCGAATACTGATCCAGACTAACACAGCTATCTCCTTGAATGATATGCTGTATGTGAGACTAAATTATGTAACTGCAAAATACAGTACATGCTCTTCTAGATATTCTCATACACCTAATCATTACTAGCCTATTTATATAAGCATCTAGTATATCTCAGATGAGTTATGAGATACATGCATCAGTTATCTGAAAACAGGACTTGCTGTGGTTTTCTTGTCCCAAGGAAGTAAATCTACACAAAACATTAAGTGAATATGAATAATTATTCAAAGCCAATCTTAGTCATCTGTCTTGTCCTCTCCCTTGCCTCTCTACCCCCACCAATCTTCAAGAGGGCAACCTTCCCTTTTTATTGTTCTTATTTGCAGCCTGAAGTACTTTTATTCACTTAAATGTTCATCCTGACACTGGAGAGAAAACTGACTGAAAACAATAAAATCCCTTTGTTCAAAGTATGTTTTCACATACAACACACTACCTGGCAAGATGTCGTTGTGTTCGATATTTTTACTAGGACCCTAAGAACTGTAGACCACGGCCTAGTGCAAAAGACAGATGCCTAGAATTAAAGAATTTTGAACTTGCAATTTTTTTCTGAGTATGAGAACTGAATGCAGATCATCATCATCTTTCCTTACAAAACTCCCCTTCAGAATGCCCCCTGTGTTTCTTTGATTCAGTAGTAGAAGTTAGGGCAAGTAGGGGAGAGATTTTGTTTTATGGTGTAATCATTTGAGCTCTGGACTATGACTCTGGAGACCAGGGTTGAATTCTCCACTTGGCCATGGAAATATACTGGATGACCTTGAGTGCATTACCCACTCTCTGTCCCCAGAAAACCTTGATAGGTTTGCTTCAGGGTCACCATAAGTTGGAAACAACTTGAAGACACAGCAACAACAATTGTTAAATGGTTGGGATTCTGAAATCCTCACTGATCTACTGTGAGTTATTGATAGGTTCTACCATTAAATTTATGCCACCCTTAGTTGAATCAGGTCTGCAGGGGTTTTGTGAATGGAATAACTCCATATTCACCACTTAAGAGTTCCCAGTGCCATACAACTACAGTCATCCCTCCACATTTGCTAGGGCTAGGGACACAGGACCCCTGTGAAAGTGGAAAAACTGTGAAGAACTCTAGACCCTCCCAAACCCCATTTAACACACAAAAAAGTATGATCACCACATTCAACCCACCATGGATTCTTTTGAGGCATCAGAGTTCCTTCACAAGGCAGAAGTGGGTGGCTAGTGGGGCTTACTGCCACCTCCACTGTTGCCCCACACCATTTTTAATAGAGACTTACACGCCTCGTTTGCAGTTTCTGTCTCACGAGGCTTGCAGTCCCTATTAAAAATGGCATAGGGAGGCAGCAGAGGTGACAGCAAATAATCCATGAATAATCAAATGTGAAACCCACAAATGTGGAAGGCTGACTGTAAAGCTGTGGCTATGTCCATTTCCACACTACACTGTTATAGTGCTATTATTCCACTTTCAACATCCTATGGAATCCTGGGATTTGCAGTTTAGGGAGGGGCATTTAGAATTCTCAGCCAGAGAGCTCTTTGGTCTCAGTGAACTACAAACCTCAGAATTCCAGTGGATGTTGAAAGTGGAATAATAGCACTATATAACAGTGTCGTATGGAAATGGCCTATATCTAGTCATCCATATTTTTTTTTGTTAGAATGGTACTTGAATCCTCTCTCAGCCTGAACGTCAGATTTAAATAAAAGAGGTCAATGTTGTACCCAGTAGGACTGCTTATTGTATTGACACAGTGCAAGCATTTATCTGGCTGAATTTCTGCCCTGCAGCAGATTCTTCTTACCACTTGGCTCAAGCATGGTGGATTGTTTTTAGTCCTGCTCCTGATAAAGTTGTATAGCTGAAAAATGCTCAGTGTGTTTAAGTGCAACTTTATTTTTGAGTGCACATACTGCATCACTTGATCTAGGGCTCATCAACCATGAAAGATTGGGCTGTGGATTAATGCAGAGTCACCCCTTCACAGTTCTTCCATCGGAAGGGAGTGGGGTCAACAGTATATTTGATTCAAGCACAGTTTAAACACGAAAGTGTCTTGTTTCAAGATCTGGACATGTTTTTAAAGGTTGCGCAGGATACAAAACAATCAAATTCTTTTGTCCTTGGCTGAAAGCCAAACCAGAACAGAATGCCCTTCTTCTAAAGATGGGGAAATGTTCCATTTCTTTCTTGCATTTCATCTTACCCACTGGCATTCGAGAAGGCTCAATCACTGCAGACCATGAGGCTTCCTCCTGTGATCCTGGTTCCCCTGCCCCTGCCCCCATCCATAAGGTCTGCTTCCCATGTGGCATTTAACTTAAACGGGTATAAGAAAGAGAGATATAACCATGCCCCACAAAGGTTATACCATGGAGTGCTCTTGGCTTTTCTTTTAGGGGGGGGCTAGCCAAAGGACACATATGCTTAGAAATATACCTAAATTGTTAGTCCCGAAAGATGGCTGGAAAGATTCAGGACTAGTCCAGAATATTTTGCTCCCTGAGCCAAAAAACAAGCCAGCACTCCCTCCCCAGTCCTCATAACAGAAGTTGGTGAGATTGGCGATATGATAGGGTCCTCTATCACACCTGAAGCCTTAGACTAGCTTGGGACATTACACATACACCGCTCTGTCCTTGCACAGAGAGCAATGGACAAGAGTCCAGGAAGAACAGCTGAGAGGATGCCCCCTCCAGTGAAGCCAAGCACATGCGGTCTAAGGAGGTCACCTCACTTTGCCTAATGGATGAGGAGGCCCTGGCAGACCCAGGGATCACAAAAGACTGCAGAATTAAGGAGTCATAACGCAAAAAAGACAGGAGCAGAGTAGAGCAGGAAATAGTCTCTGACTTTCTTATCAAGAAGTATACATGAAAGAGGGACATGGCTGTCGTATTGTCCATTTAAAATCTTTTATCTCAGGGCCCCAACTTCTCTTCCTTTGCCCCATTTATTTGTTCAGAGTACTGTTAATGGAATAGGGTGAAAAAAAATACCAACCACAGCCTTGTCCTGCGTCCCTCTTCATTCTCCCGCACCAGCCCCCATAAACCACTTCGCCTTGTCTAGATTTTGGAGACACATGGCTAATACCTTCCTCTGCATTTTCCTCTTTTCATTTCAGGTGTCATGAATGATGTCAGAATGTTTTCTCTCATACCTAACCGAATTTGACATTAATCTGGGCAGAAAGGACACATGTTGTTGTAGAATTCATAGAGAGACAGCTATTCACACAAAGTAAACATTTCACAGCATTGTTACCTGAACAATTTGTAAACTGTGTCCCTAGGTTTCCGCTATCTACCACATATAGACTTTATAAAAAAAAAAGAACAAAATTGCCAGGACAGAAATTGTCCCAACAAATATATTGAATTTGTGTTGATTACTTTTTTTTTTCATTCAAGAAAGGTTGATAACTGCTCATGTAGACTTCTGATTCTAGGATCTGTGTGTTTGGATATTGGGAAGAACTCTTGATTCTGCACGTACATACCTGGCAGATATGGGAATTTTTTTATTCCCCCCTCTGAGATTTATTCTAATTCAGATCAGAAAATACCCTAGATTAAGGCACTCAACCAAAATCTGTTCTGTGAGCCTTGGTGAGATTTAAAGAAGTGCATAACAAATGTACAAGAAGTAAAGATGTAAAGAAGTGTATAACAAATGGGCATAAAAGAGTCTGCAGCTTCAGAAGTCGAAAATAAGTGGGATCCTTCTTACTCCCCATTTCTGAAGCTGGAGGCCTTTGAAGTGGGGAATCGGATCCTTCTTTCTCCCGATTCTGAAGCTTCAAAAGCTTTAGAAGAAAGGATCCTTCCTCTTCAAGCCTGTTGCCTAACACATTTGCTGTTCCCTTCTAAGAAATGCACCCAGCACTCTAGGGGCGAGTCTTGCCTTCTTCTATTAGGAAAAGTTTTAGAAGGCTTCTCCAATATGCAGTGGGAACAGGCTGCTGGGTAGACCTCAAGCCCACCTCAAACTTGTTGCCTAACACATTTGCTGTTCCCCTGCAAGAAATGCACCCATGCTTCAGGCTTGAGAAAGATCATCACATGACCAGTAGGAAAAAAGAGACAGAAGCGTTGTTCAAAGTCATAAAGTTTCGGGATGAATGGGTTACATTACTGAATCAAGAGCAACAACTCAGTCATTAAAAATATCCTAGTCACAAGCTGAGTCAAGTCAGTGTGTCATTTATTGTTGAGCCCAAGTCAAGTCACTGAAGTGACTTGAGTCCAACTTGACTCCGAGTCAATGGGGTTGAGTCTACAGCACTGGTTAGAAGACTAGAAGACAGAGCTGTGTGTATGCCACACAACCTGCTCTAGCTCTCTAAAACTCCCCTGCTGCCTTAGGTGTGGTGGAAGGCCCATGTGATAAAATAAGATGGAACTGCCAGTCCAGTTAGTTTCTATGCATGGAATGGATAGGAGACAGCAAAATGTCTTGGTCTGGACCCATATGTGGTTTTCTTCATACACTTACATTTCTACAATCATATGTAACTATGTAGCTAAAATATTATACAATGCCCTTCCGGGCTAGTACTTGAGCCGAGCATATCATCCCAGATGTATTTTCTCAATAGTCAAAACATCCACATTACCAGCTTCTGGATGTTTAAACAATGCCTAACATGTTGATGTTTCCACAAACTTCTCTGTTTGCTCACTTGGATATTTGTAGGTGGAATGACATCAATCTTCAATCTGTCTTGTAGCTCTGCATTTTATAGATCAATGAATACAACACTGATTGGTGCTTAATGTGCATTCTCTCCATACATTCCCAGATGAATTCAAATGGAGGGCAATAAATCTGAGGTAGTTTTTGGCTTGAGTGAAAGTGCTGGCCTTTCCCCTTTCTGCACATAGAACAAGTTGGACTGGCAATTGATTCAAGAATTATCAATCACCTGCTTTCAGATTATTCTGAGATAAATATATACATCCAGAATCACAATGTAAACAATCAGCAATGAAACTGTTGGTTCAATAAGTGGAAGTGTTGGTGGCCACAGCAAAGTGAGAGAAGGGGAGGACACCTCCCCATCCAAACATTTCAGTCACAAGGAACACTATGCCAATGCCTGGTTGTTGACAGAATCTGTCACACATACCATCCAACTGTCCTGATTTGGGAGGGACAGTCCTGTTTAATCCTCTGCCATCCCGCTTTTTCAAATGCTTCTAAAATATCCCAGTTTCTACCTTCTTCTCACTTCCCCCTTTGTTATCAGCTTACTTCAACTGCTGGAAACTCTCTTCGAAGTGCAAAAGCAATTTGCACTCAATTAACAATGATCATCTAAGACACCTTTAGCACCTTGGAGGAATCAGAGGCATCATCTAAGTAGAGCAGATTAAATGTTTAGTTCTTCCACAGGATGTCTTGGTATTGGGAAATAATACCCCATCATAATTGAATATTCTCTCTCTCTCTCTCTCTCTCTCTCTCTCTCTCACACACACACACACACACACACACACAAATAAATAAATAAATAAATAAATAAATAAATAAATATAAATATAAAAAAGTTTCTGGTATACGGGAATCTTGCAAAAGGAGAATTACAATCTGCTTCCCCAACATAGTATCACTCTTAGTATCAGAGGTTTCTCACATGACTACTGGTGTGGGTAAATATACATTTAACACAGGTCCTCTGGCTAGCTTTGAGGGCAAGGTTGAAAGGAGAAAAGAACACAACCAGTCTAGCCTGTTTAAACTGCCTAGCAGCAAGCTTTATGGTCATGTCTGCATTTTTTTTTCCTCCAAAGGTACTTACACAACCCTGAGACCATGAAGCTCTCATTCTCATAGAATCATAGAGTTGGAAGAGACCCCAGGGGCCATCGAGTCCAACCCCCTGCTATGCAGGAACACCCATCAAAGTATTCCCAACAGATGGCCATCCAGCCTCTGCTTAAAAACCTCCAAAGAAGGAGACTCCACCACACTCCAAGGCAGCATATTCCACTGCCAGATAGCAATGACCGTCAGGAAGTCCTTCCATTCTGAAGAATTGAGATTACGCACAAAATTCTGGGACCTGGAGCTCAGTAGGTTTTTACCTACTACTTCTTCCCTGAATCAGAACAGCATATAATAATACTAGAGGAGTGGTAGATGATGTGGAGAGAACCAATGTGGTGTAGTGGTTTGAGAACTGGACTATGAATCTGGAGACCAGGGTGTAAATCCCCATTCAGCCATGGAAACCCATTAGGTAAGCTTGGGCAAGTCACACTCTCTCAGCCTGAGAAGGCAGCAAAGACAAACCTCCTCTGTACAAATCTTGCCAAAAAAACCCTGTGATAAGTTCGAAAACAACTTGAAGTCACACAACGACAATTCAAGATGAAGTGGATTCCCTTGCGCTTTAGAACAATCAACATGTTCCATCTTTTCACAAAAATACACAAGGATCTTCATTTAATTCTTAGTTTGAACCAGAGCAGACCTACTGAATCGGTAAGAATGTGGTAAATCAATACTTATGCACAGCCAACTGATTCAGTGAGTTTACTCTAGTTGGGAGTAGTCCAAAGAAATGGACAAAATTCTAACAAAATTTATAATTCAGCAATCAACAAACACATTTGTTCTAGTGATTACAGGAATTTACTGTAAGGGCTGGTTCACACTTCCAAGGGCATCACCATAAGATCTCATTTGATGATTCAGTCCTTGCCTTAGGAAATGAATTCATTTGGTAAGTTCTGAGTTATGTCATACAAAAGCTTTTTCTGTGGTACTAGATGGATCACAATGCATACACCAGTCTTCCCCAAGGTTCCAGGAACCTTCCAGGAACCTTCCAAGTATGTTAGAGTACACTATCCCATCATTGGCTGTGTTGTCTGGGAATGCTTTGATGCATGTTCCTGCATGGCAGGGGGTTGGACTGGACGGCCCCTGTGGTCTCTTCCAACTCTACAATTCTATGGTTCTATGATTCTGTATCCAGAAGGCACCAAATCAATGAGCATGTATGGGTGAGAAGTGTTAAACCTGTATAAGACTTGAGCACATATGGGAGGAAAAGGAAGGAACCATATATTGAGTATTTACGCTTTCTTTAAAAAAACATGCCTGGCCACTTTTATTTTGAAGAAAAAGCAGCTGTGGAACACAATCTGGATTGGGGCACTGCACCACCTTCCTAGTCAAAAGTCTACCGTTACCTCCACTACCAGACGCTCCCAAATGTACAGCAATGGGTGGGTGGTGAATTTGGGACAAGAAAATCTCAGATCTTACCTGGAATACTATATCCGGTTCTGGGCACCACAGGTCAAGGAGGATACTGCGAGCTAGAATGTATCCAGAGGAGGGCAACCAAGATATTCAAAGACCCAGAAACCAAGCCTTATGAGAAACACCTTGGGGGACTAGATATGTTTAGCTTGGAGAAAAGAAAACTGAGAGGTACCATCATAGCTATCTTTAAGTATCTGAAGGGATGTCATGTAGAAGATGGAGCAAGCTTGTTTTCTGTTGCTCCAGAGACTAGAACATGAACCAATGGGTTGAATTTACAAGAAAAGAGGTTTCACTTAAATATTAAGAAGATTTTTTTCTCTCTCTAAGAGCTGTTCAACAGGGAAAGAAAGTGTTTCAGAGAGTGGAGTCTCCTTCTTTGGAAGTCTTTAAACACAGGTTGGATGGGCATCTTTCAGGAGTACTTTAGCTGTGTATTCCTGCTTGGGAAGAGGTTGGACTAAATGGCCCTTGTAGTCCTTTCCAACTCTCTGATTATATGCCTCTGTAAAAATGGCACAGGTTCATGTTGGTACATACCCTAGAGTGGGCTCCAAGATTGCTTTTTCCTTGAAAGAAAAGTGGCTAGTTTAAAGCGTGCTTTAATAAGCAACAACAACATAGCAGATTATCTGATTCTTCATATTTAGCACAGCTGAGTGTCCATGGGAGATGTCAAACAAAAACAATCCAACCATGTTCTCACACAGAAGTTGTTAGGCTTATCTCCTTGGAAGCATGCCAGCTGGAACTGGTTCATTTCTACATATATTTTAAAATTACTGAAGGTAAGTGTAACCAACAATTTAACATTTTAATCCAGCTATAGAAAAAGGAAAACATAGCCAGTAGAATGATACCATAATTATAAGGAACCCTGTAGAAACAAAAGATAAGTGCAGTTTACTAAGTGTACCATTTAAACTAAACAAGATGAGGGTATTCATCATGAAAATTACCTTTAAAAGAACTTATGGTTCAGACCTGGGCTCTCCAGGCAGGTTTTCTACTTACTGTCAGGCCTAAACACATAGCAGAATGAGGGAGTAAAGTGGATTCCACCATTATGGGCAGCACATAGGAGATAACTATTTTGAATATCCCCTTACATAAAGGCCGGGTGAGACCACTCTCTTGGATTTTTCTAATTGGGGGTAGGGCTGGCACTCTCATCACTCAGAATGGAGGAACTGTCTGAGACAGCACATTTTGGCTAAATGAATAAGCAGCAGTTTTGTTATTTATTTAATTGTTTGTTGTATTTTTGTTGCCTGGAGAGGAGCAATCAAGAGATTTTCTGGTTCTTATGCCAAATGACTTGTCTGGATTTGGGTAATACCATTTTAACTCGAGCAGGTTGTGAGGAGCGACTGCCATTTGGTTTCCCTTCTCAGGCAGCAAAATATCTTGGGCCAATCCTGCTTTTGAGGACTTATAAATTCTTGTGATATCACCCAGAAGAAAGAAAACTTTTGAAGTCCTTGGTTTTTTTGTGTGAGAATGAAAAAAGTAAAGTTGGACATCACTCGATCTACCCACGCATGGAAAGCAAGAGACCAACAGCTTCAAATGGGGATTTCTGATATCCATCTGCCGCCCATTTGCCCCATCTCCTACATTTTGATGTAAGGATGGGCTTCATGTATGTTCAAGAACTCCAGAGTATACAGCAATAGACTAATGGTATGGCAGGGATAGCACAATAGTAAGCCCACTGGAACAAAGCCGGTGGTGAAAAGCATGTTTCATAGCTCTTCAGAGGAGAGAGTGAACCTGATTTGCAATAATGAAGCTAATAATAACATTTGGCATCCTTCATTAAAATCACTTCTTTGCATTTTTAAAAATCCCCTCCCACTGTATGTCCTCTTTTTCTATTTTGATTCTTAGAACTGGAATCACAACAGAAACAAACAACAGGAAATAATTTCCTCATGGTGCTTGGTTGGTGGTTCGCTGGCTTTTATCACGTACTCTTTCCTTGATGATAACAAACATGAGAAACCGAGTGTGTCCTGTAAACCTGTAATAGGAACAGTTAGAATGTGCAGCACACAAACCACAACAGCTATAGCGTGAGTTACCACCACAAAAGGAAGAGGAGAAAAGATGTGCTGTTCATTCTTTGCAATCCGGCCTGTCAGCAAGCTTCTGCCTTTTTTGGCATATGTTTCTGCTCTCTAGTTCACATATGCATGTGTCTCAATTAATTGCTCAATGCTTAGTTAATTAACCTGTGGTTTGGCACAGCTAGAGTGAGACCACCTGAACAGGGAACATGTCCCCCACTCCAACCACCTCACTGCCTCCCCAGGATTCTAACCCTCTGCCTCCTTCTTCCTCTACTTAATTGTTCTCAGTGTCTCACTGTGAGGAGGCCTTCCAACACATATATACAACATAAGCTACCCTTTCCGCAGTGCCTTGTCCTGAGAGCTTCACATCCTGGCCAATGATGATGGCAGCTGCGGTCCAATGCATCTTGAAGGCACCTGCTTGGGTAAGACTGACCGTGCAAGACCTGTATTAGAAATCAGTTTGATCAGGGTTATGGAAACTCAAGGCCTACAGTTCAATCTGGGCCTCTGCAGTTCCCTTGACTGTCATGTTTCTTTCCCCATAATACCAACGTTTGGTGGATGTCCTAGCTTTTGCACAGGTTTTCCCATTCTCAAAGGTTGAAATCATATCCTTCAACTATCCTGATTTGGCAGAGAAGGTCCTGATTTTGTAGGGAAAGTCCTCTGCCATCCCACTTTTTCAACTGTTTTTAAAATGTCCCAGTTTCTTTTTTCTCCTTCCGCTTTCACCCTTTGTCCTCAGGATACCTCAACTGCTGCGAATAGGATTCAAAATTCACAAGCAGTTTCCACTCAACCCAGTGAGTGAAGAAGAGAGGAGGCAGAATCTAATCTTTCCCAGTAGGCTCCAGCAAAAGGGAACTGCTGCAGCCTCCTCTTGCTTGTGTGTTCTTCCTCCTTAATAACTTTTGCCATCTTAACCACACTCTGATGATGCTTAGCCACATACACCCCAGTTTTCCTCTTGTGAAGTGCTTCTCCAAAAGCTTATTTACTGGCAGTAACAGTCCTAAGCTAAAATATGCTAAATAGGTACTTTGTTCAAACAATAAGGTTAAATTGTAGCTACAGTTTTTTAAAAAGCAACTATGTGAAGTAGGGCTTGGGGGCTTGGAAATGTAACAATTATACACGCACACGCACATGCACACACATATACACACACAAAAGTAATTTTGTAAACTGTGGTCTAAATCCTTTTATGAGTTACAACAGTTAGAGTTAAGCCACTGAATTAATTGCTGAATGTTAGTCAACACTTATATAAATCTTAATAATACAGTGGGTCTACTTGAGCCAGGCTTTGTAATTGGATTTAAGCCTCTGTATTCTACGCTGAATGGTAAATAGCTTCTAAGGAGAGGCAATATGTCCTCTGATGAGGCCACAGATACAAACTCCTCTTTATGTTGTGTGTACAATAGTCTCCAGAATAATTTGGAGAACATGCAAACTGAGCACACAGCATTCAGACTTTACTGTTATATCATTCATTTATTCACAGTTTCAGCAATGGCTCATAAATGTGCACAATGACCAGCATTTCCATTCAGCTTACATTAGCCTCTATTTATAAATGTCTGGCATGCTTTATATTATTTTATAAATTTGATTTTTTTAAAAAGCCTTGTGGCTATTCTTGTGGCTACCTTGTGGCTATTCTTCTCTGCAAGCATTAGAGATTTAAGTAATCCAACAAATCCAACATTGCTGTAGGCAATGTTCTAGGCATAATATGTGGGATCACATATTATGTTTGCATAATTAGCATGCTATGCTGTTTCTGTGCATATTACCAGAATGCACCCCTTATGCAACACAAAGCTTGCAAATGCTTGAGTCCATAGTGATATGAAAACTGCTGTTTTGCTGAATCAATGATATGCAATTCCATTGTTTAACTTTAATAATTCTCTTCCAATCTCTCTTTTGTGTTCTCTGTTTTGTCATTTGACCCACATCATTGCACACGGAGGCTACTAAATCCATAAAGCTCCTGGATTCCACACAAAACTATCTCACCTACTGTTAAAAAAAGTTTATTACATAACACTGCAATTCTTTGCATACCACACATTGATTGGGCATGGACACATCATTGCTCCTACTTCAAACAAGACTGTTACAACTCAGCACCAGTGTTAGCAAGCCATCTATCAATTAGTGCCACTTCTCATTTCATCTAGCTCAGTGATTCCCTGATTTCTACTAGCTGATGCTCACATTTTCCATACTCACCCCCCCAAAGTAAAAGTGGAGCCACACAATTATCACATCACCAGAGCTGTGATTACCATTTGGGAAAGAGAGGCAGCCACCTCAGGCAGCAGATTCTGAGTGTGATGGAGGGACAGCAGAATAATTATTTAACTTGTTGCTTACTAACTGTTTTATTGTTATCAGTGATGATTTGATTCTGATACCCATACTGGACATGCTGTCATCGGAACACCTGGCCTGGCCATGAGTAAACTAAGAAGTGAAGCTGCAAACTCCAGGCTTCAGGGTTAATGCTGCTGCTGCCGCCCACCTCGCCTTGTCCCATGGAACTGGAGGGACAGTGGTGGAAAGGAGAGCTGGCTGCCAACATCCACCAAGCACTCTGCTACAAGGAGCTGAAGCTACCCTCATATAAAGGCCAGTCTCCCCAGTTAAATCTGAAAAGATATTTTGCAGACTTGATTGCCACTGTGAGCAACTGCTTCAGATTCTGTCCTACCATCTTGCTGTTTATCTACTGGACCTCTTTATGGACTGTTATGACATATCCATTCAATAGCTGCATGTGGTTGTTCTTTCCTGCTTGCTTTTAGCGAGTAAATTTGAAGAAAAGGAAGATAGTGCGCCTAAACTTAAACAGCTAAACAGCCTGGGTTTTATGACTAACATGAACTTGGTCCTAACTGAACAGAACTTAACTGCACATGGAGCTGCTGTTACTGGAAACCTTTCAGTGGAACCTCTGCTTCCCAACAGCCGCACACTTTATTGACTATTGTCTCTCTATTGCAATTCATGAATCGGATCTCCATGATGAATGGCCAATGTTTTGCTTGGTTTTCAAGGACACTGATAAGAGTTTCTGGGAGATTCTGCCTCATGTGCCCAAATAATGTAGCTACTATGCACCTTGACTTTGATGAAGGATGGACACTTTTTTTTTCTCTTCCACAGGCAGTAAAATGGCTTAGGCCAGCCCTGATCATCTCACACACAACATTTATGTACCCTCCAATGTTTCACAGAGGAAAACCAGGATGTGCATGGCCAGACAACATCAGAATGTGGTCAAGGTGGCAAAAGGTATCAATAGGAAGAATGCATAAGCTAGACAGGCTGCAGAACTTTGCTTTTGCCCGAGCATACTGGGAAGGAGCAGCTCCCCTCATCCCTGAGTTGAATGCAAACTACATTTACACTTTGAACTCAGTTTCCAGTAACTGAAGTAATTTAATTAATTCAACTGAAGTGATTCAGTTGACACAATTGAAGACAAAAACAAAGGGAGGAAATAGGAAGAGGAAAGTGAAGCTGGGGCATTTTAAAAGCAGCTGAAAAAATAGGATGACGAAAGAGTAATCATGACTATCCCTATCAAATCAGCATCATTGAAGAGTATGCATTTAGTGTGTGTGAACAGCAAGAACCCTCCCCCCAACCCACAAAGCAAATCCCATTCCCTGTGTTTTTTCATGAGTCATTTACCTGGATGTGGCTCTTGCAGAGAGTGAACCGGCAGCCTTCCTTGAGAATGAGCAATGTGAATGTTTCTTGCACTGGACAAGACAGAATAAGCCCGTGCAGAGATGCAGAAGATACAGAATGGAAGAAGAGAGGGACAGGCCAGCAAATAACACAACAAAGTGGGTTACTGTGAGCTTACGCTGCATCTTTCTTCATACTATGGATAGCCAAACTCTGGTTTGCTTCTAGAAGTTGTGGTGATGGCCACCAACTTGCATAGCTTTAAAATGGTATTGGAAAAATCAAGGAGGACAGCACTGCCATGGCTACCAGCTATGCTGTCTATATACTGTCCTCAACATCACAGACAAATGCCTCTGAATCTCAGTCAGTACCAAATAGTAGCAGGAAAGAGCTATTGACTTCATAGGCTGACTTCTGGCAATCCATTTCCCATGTGACTCTGGCTGGTCCCTCTGGGAAAGAAGATGCTGGATTAGACAGACTTTTGGACTGCTCCTACAGGCCTTTCACTGTTCTTGTAGGCATTTGATTATTTCATTAGTTTATTTCTTGTAGCACTCTGGCATTCTTTTTATGGCACACAGTTTGGGAGACACAGGACTAAACCCAGAAAGAAAAAAAATGAATGTGCTGAGGTCAGGAGAAGCAGTGTAGAGCAATGGTTCTTAACCTTTTGTTTACTGAGGACCCCCTCCAAATATAATTTGTTGCCAGGGAACTCCAAAATGTAAGATTTAAATATTTAAATTTAGATGTAAATGTACAAATGTTTTTTTTATTATTATTAAAGGCTTCTGGAGACCAGGATTTAAATCCCTGCTCAGACACTGAGTGACCTTGGGCAAGTGACAGTCTTTGAGCCTCAGAGGAAAGCAAAGGCAATCTCATTCTGAACAAATCTTGCAAAAAAAAAACAAAACCTAGTGAAGTAGGTTCACCTTAGGGCAGCCATAAGTCAGAAGTGGCTTGAAGGTACCCAACAACAAAGTGCTGCTGACAGGGGAGGTTCTTTTTAGCCATCATGTCTCTCCCCTTTGAAAACTGACTTATGGCAAACCTAAGGCAAACCTGCCATGGGAGTTTTCTTGGCAAGATTTGTTACCTTTGCTTTTCTCTGCATCTAAGAGAATGTGACTTGCCTGAGGCCATCCAGTGGGTTTCCATAGCTGAGTGGAGATTCAAACCCTGGTCTCCAGAGTCGTAGTTTGAGTGCTCACACACACTTGCTGCTGTGTCCCTTTCATGTGGCAGCGGGGAGCTGTGTGCAAGTGCCAAAACTGCTACTTCATTTACAAACCAGGGAGCAGTTTGGGCAAACACACACATTCCTGCCACTGTGTCCCTTTCACCAGGGATGTGGCAGCAGGGGGTGCAGGTAGCAGCAGGGGGTGTGTCCATGTACCCAAACTGCTCCCTTGTTTGCAAATGAGGGAGTAGTTTGGGGATGCACACACACCTGCTGCTGTGTCCATTCTGTCAAGGACAAGGCAGTGAGGGTGTGTACACCAAAACTGCTCCCTCCTTTGCAAACAAGGGAGCAGTTTGGGTACATACACATACCTGCCGCCCTCAGTGCCCATACCCCCTGCTGCTGCATCCCTGACAAAAGGGACACAGCAGCAGACATGTGTGTGTGCACCCAAACTGCACTCTCATTTGCAAACAAGGGAGCAGTTTCAGCACCCACACATACCCCCACTGCCACGTCTCTGTTGCTGCTGCATAGATCCCCTGTGATGGCTCCGCAAATGCCAGATTAAGAACTGATGTTATAGAGATTTGTATAGGACAATGCCATCATGAATTACACCTGAAAATAAGCACTTCACCAATGCCCAGTCTCTTAAGTCCGGTAAAATTGGGGCCTACAGTATCAGGCATTCCTGACCAGCTGCCATGGCCTGGCCAATTCCATGCTAATGCCTTCCCTTAAATTCTTTCTTCTGGCCCAGTATTTCGAACAGGAGCTGTCGCTTGGATCTAGCCACCCCTTTAATTTCCCCATGACATCCCTGAACTAACCCCTCAGGGCCTTTCTTGTGGGCCCCAAGCAGCTTAGAACCTCTGAGCCCTGTCGTTTTTTAAAAAACCTTCTCTTTTCTTCTGAAAGCATTTGCAATTTTATTAGGTTTTTAGCCTACTGGGGCTATTTTAGGCCTAGGAGATGGTGGTTCAGTTCTAGGGTAAATAAAGACCTCTCCTAGAACAAAAACAGGCCAGGAGGCAAAAATGTAGCAAGATTGCTCCCATAACATCTGTACATCAGTGAACCATTTTTGCAAAATATTGGGTAAGTTTATTAATGGATTCAAGGTGAGATGCTTAGGAAGTGATGCCAGTCCATATTGTTAATGGCCGGCTGGAATGTTCAGCATATATACCTGTCTGTTTCTGTTACAAAATAGCTCCATTATCTTATCTAACACAACCGGAGCTAGCATTATTACTCATAACAGATGTGCTATATGGTCCTTTTGTTTCAACACAAAGAGATTTCTCAAGCATGAGCTTGAGAAAGAAGGGAAACGGGATAGTTACAGTTCTAGCTTGCATAAACGTCTTGCCGATTGACGTATTTATTTCTTACTTTTGGCACCAGGTGCCGTAAAATGAGCCAGGGCTAAACAGAAACAGGGGGCAATTTGCTTCATGGTGTTTTCTGGAAAACCTGCATCTTTCATAGATGCACTAGCCTGTGAGAAGGCTTTTACTTTTTAATTTAAAATACAGTTTCTCACAGAAGCTCTCAAGACTGTTTCACAGTACTGGAAGCTTACAAAGACTTCCTCTCTCCTCCTTCACACTAACTGTGCAGACAGTAAAGGTACAGAAAATAGTAACTTAATTTGAATCACATAAAAAAAATTAATTTTTGCTATAAATTCAAGAATTATGAACCTGCCAGTCCTGATGGATGAATTATTCTGCTTTTTTGTTGCATGGCTAGTTGCAGCTAGGTTTGTTGCTGAGTTTCTGCCAACACGGCAATAACTGCAGGTCAAGGTGACCGATCTTTCAGATCTTTCATTTTATTGTCCAGCCATAGGGCTTCCTGCATATAAAACAGCCTGGAAGAGCTTAAGAAACCCTTTTTAAAAAGTATTACATTGTGGAACTCGTTACCATGGTCCCTCCACTTTCACAATGGTTCAGGGCACAGAACCCTCACAAAAGTAGAAAAACCGTGAATAACTCTCCCTCTGATCCCCCTCCCATTTTTTTCCAGGGCTCCCTCTTCATATTTCCTTGCCTTTTATGCACCAGGGCCAGAGGCAAGGGAATGGGACGAGGAACTCACGTGAGCCTTTCCTCCCCATTCCTTTGCCTATTGCCTCAGCACCAGTTCTCAGCTCCAAGGCCAGAGTCAAGGGAATGGAAGCAGAGTTCCAGAGAGCAGATGGAAGGCTCACATGTGCCTCCCCAGCATCAGAGTTCAGAGTATGTAGAGGGGGGTGGGAGGACCGTGGCCACAGTGCACAGGGGCATGGCCACAGCGCATGGGGCATGACCACGGGGATGTGGCCATGGCCCACATGCCCCAAAAACATTGCCACCAGGGGCAAACTGCCCCCATTGCCCCCCCCCGTCACTACGCAATTAAGCCTCCCCCACATTTTCTTGCCTTTTTTCCGGGCACTTACCTTCCTTCTCTGTGCCTTGCAAAACACAAGGGAATGGGAGGAGGAGAATTGGGGAGGGAAGGCACACATGTCCCTTGCAAATAATCAAATTCAAAAAGGGCAAACTCACAAATGTGGAAGAAGGACTGTACAAGTGGGGGGAACTGTAATTTCTTACCATTATTGTTACCCACCAGCTCATTTCTTTTAGTAACTTATTCTGTTACTCTGCCATTAGTCTTCCACTGCTTTAAAAACAACAGAATAGGACTGATAAGTGAATGGAGGGAAACCTGAAGTCTGTTCAAATGCCTCTAAAACGCATAATAATGCTTTTAAATGACCTTAAAAGGTAACTTTAAAAGCAGGAAACGTTATTCATTATGGGTTCTTTTTTAAGGAATACTGATTCTCTTTTGTTATGTTACTTTTAAAATGTAACTTAGTTGTGACCTCATTATTACTGTATCTTCAAGTCAAATCTGATTTGTGGCAATCTTATTGTACAGTTGCTTTGGCAAGATTTCTTCAGAACAGGTTTGCCATTGCCTTCTGGGGCTGAGAAAGAGTGACTTGGCCAATGCCACCCAATAGGTTTTGGTACCTGAGAGGGGGATTCCCTGGTCTCCCAAAATCCTGGTCCAGGATGTAAACCACTATACGACACTGGCTCACCCCTCATTACCCGCCCCCAATAATGATTTGTTGCTGCTTGTATTACTGTAACTTGTTAACTTCCAGGCTTTGCCAAATGCTGGGGCCCAAATTCAAGCTGGAAAAAAACAGCCCCTGGAAGCCAAAAATTTGTGGTGGATTGCCTTAATGTTAGTGATGCCCTGTAATGTTTTTTTCCCAATTTCGATAATAAGTCTGGTTCTCTTGACAACTGCTTCCCATGCAGTTTTTCCCACAAGCCAACTGAAAGGAAGCAAAACAGTAACTTCCAGTTCTGAGCTAACAGCAAAGAACAGAGAGTAAATATCTCCTGGTAAATTATTTCCTGCTTTGAATAAAACAAAGACCTGACAGAAAGGTGTTTGTTCCCACTGCTCTACTGTTTTTAAAAAAGGCCCACATGGTGGTTATTGTTTACATGACATTGGCTGGACTCTGCTGTTGCTCCCTTATCTATTCTTAAAAGAGAAGAGAAATGTAAGGCATGTAGGGAAAGTGAAACAAATCTAGAAGCATCCTTTGTGAATTCCTTTCGTAGCAAATGTGGCCTCTGGACCTCACTTTTGTGACCCCTGAAGCCCTCAATAGTCCCCCAGAGTCCTCCAATTGCCTAAATCCTTTGGGTAAATCAGCATGATTTAGGGGCAGCTCCGTCAAAGTGTTACCAAGAAGTAATGGCCATTTCCGCACGTGGCGATGGAATCGCCCCGGTCCGGTACTTACCGGACTTCTTGGCTCGACGCTCGGGTCCAGGCTGCTCCAGAGCAGTGTGTGGCTACCGCTCTGCACTGCTCCGGGGATGAAAATGGCAGCTTCCGGTACCAACCGCTGAAGCTCGCCAGCCTAAAGCCAGCCCCCAGCAGATCTGCACGCTCACACTGGTGTGAGCCTGCAAATCTGCACCAGAGCGTGGGAACGGAGTGGCACGGAGTGGCACGCTCCATGCTTTTTAAAAACCTGAAGAAACAGGTTTTTAAAAAGCACGCTGCACGACCACTTCGGGTCGTTCCGGAGTGGACTGAGGTCCGGAACTATGTAAAGTAGTCCGACCCGGTCCGCTCCCAGGTGCAGACGTCCTCTCTGGAGGACGCTCTGCACCGGTTTTTTAAGCCCGTGTGGAAATGGCCAATGTGGCATGTTTCTTGTAAAAATCTTGAGAAGAACTGCAGAGGAGCATTGTCTGGGTGGAGGGTGTGTGACACAGAAGAGAGGACTGGGGAGAATTTGCTTCCGGATCTCACTCTATTGTCTACCCCAGCTCTACAGGTTTTCAGGCAAATGTGGCCACATTTTGCTCTAATTGGCCAGCTTTTTATACTTACACTGAGAAACCTCTCTTCAATTCAGTTCACAGAGACATGTGATACTTTGGGCAATTAAGTTAATTAGCCAGCCACATGACCCTTCCATCTCCTACACACATGCCAAACAAGTGGTTGATGATGTTTGCAGATGTTTCTCCCCTCCATGTTTTGGAAGAACACATCTGGAGGGCAGGAAGGCTAGACGTACCTCTTGCTGCTGTGCATCCAGCAACTGTGCTCCCAGGCATTCAAACTGCATCAGAAGGATTATTGCCATTTGCGCCCTGCACTGTTATAGTGCTGTTATTCCACTTTCAACATCCTGTGGAATTCTGCGGCTTGTAGTTTATTGAGGCCAAAGAGCTCTCTGGCTGAGAATTCTAAATGCCCCTCCTTAAACTGCAAACCCGCAGATTCCATAGGATGTCAAAAGTGGAATAACAGCACTATAACAGTGTAGGGCGGAGATGGCCCCAGATCAAGGGTGAGCAACTTGTGACTGTCCCATACAGCTGGACTGCAACTCCCAGCATTCCTCAACATGGGCTAATGTGGCTAAGTCTGATGGAAGTGGCGCTCTAACAATATCTGGAGGACCACAAATTCACACCCTTGATGAATAATTCCAACATATTTTACATAAAGGAGCTCCATGCATATGCAGTAGGTGCAAAGGGGCCTTTCCAATGCCCTTCAAACAGGCTGTGTCTCAACATTGCCTGGTGTGTTGGCAGCCAGGTGCTGGGCTGGCTGTTAGTGCCCCCCCCCAACAAGTTGCAAGATGTGGTGTCAGCACATTTTACATATCACATCAGTGTAACTGCATAAAACATTCAGCATCTCTTATCTTGTGTTGCTTTACGGCTTGCCTCAAGAATTCTGAGAAACAAGAAATGATGGACACCACGCACAGACGATATACTGGATCAGATGAGTTGTCAAATCAGGAGAGAAAGTGCTACCCTTATATACAAGGACTGAAAGATTTGGCAGGGGCAGTTGTTGTCCTCTTGCCTACTACCTTCACATACCCACACCCTCTTCGCCCAAGCACACTTGCCATGCCTCCACCATCTGCAGAAGATCATGTGGCTCTCTAATTTTAAGTGTGTGTGTGTGTGTGTGTGTGTGTGTTTTATAACTGAGAAATAGGCCTACACACTGTGGTGAACTGCATGTCCTTACATACTATTTGAATAGTATAGGAGGCCTACAGGCATCAAAAGAGGTGTAGCAAGGCTTGTTCTCCCACTGGGCAGAGTTTGGAGTGTTGTGAAAGGAGAAAAAAAGTCAGGTGTTTAAATTATAACTATATTCTTGCTGCCAAGGATGACACTATAGGAACGTTCTGCCTCAGATGCAAAAATTACTGAGTTTTGGTCATGGTGGTCAAAACTGGCACCTGCAGTCCCACATCTGGAGTGCAAAATTTTTCCCACTTCTGCTTTAGGTATTATGGACCTTGACATGAAGGGTGGTTGGGGAAGGACATCTGTCCAGGCTGACCATGAAGTGCCAGCTTTTGGACACCCACCTTGCCCCTTTACCCTCAGGGTTCCTCCCTGGATGTGGTAATTGGGCCTCTAGATGACCTCTATACTGGACAAGTGGTTGTGTTGGCTGCTGGGTTCAGTGTGCTAACGTGTGACCAGTTTATAGTTCTTAAACAAAAATATTCAGACACAGCTGTTAAAAGGAAAACCAGATAAGGTTTATTATATCACAATTAAGTTAAACCTGAACTCTCTGAATCCTTTCCAAGCTTCCAAAACACTATTCAGATGTTATCATCAGTTTCTCTCTTCCTAATTGGTCTCCACTTTGTCTCTGATGGCCATAAGCAAATCCCTTTTTCTCCAGATAATCCTCTAGGTTACAGCCCTCCCCCTGCCCCATAGCCCCAAGTTAACTACATTCCATAAGCAGGGACTGGCTGGTTCTAACCAGGTTTGCCCAGCTTCTCATTTCACGGCATCATCTGCTGCTCTGCCTCAGCCAGAAAGGTGTTTTGGCCCGGCTGGCACTTCAAGAGGGCAGGGAGAAAGGCGTGTTCTCAGAGGGAAGTATGTTGTCCAGTCTGGCCTATAACAAACATAGTCTGATTCCTCCCTACTGCACACACACATAAAGGTCAGGTTGTGGAGACAGTACTCCTACAAGCCCCACAGATCTCCTCCTCTGCTGATTGCGCTGAGTAAGCAGCTGCAGTGCCAGAATACTACCATGCAGAAAGGCAGTTTCCTATAAGCAGAGGCCCTCCACACCTCACACAGGATGATTTTACAGACCTCTTCTCCCTACATCCATTTGAGTTGCAAGTTACTCTTTGTTGTTGTGTGCCTTCAAGTTGTTTCCAACTTATGGTGGTCCTGAGGTGAACCTATCATGGAGTTTTCTGGGGATGAAAGTATGTGACACATGTAAGGTCACCCAGTGGGTGTCCATGGCTGAGAGGGGAATTGAACCCTGGTCTCCAGAGTTATAGTCCAATGCTCAAACCACTACACCATGCTGGCTCTCAAAGTTACTTCCAGCAGGGGCTATCGCTAGGTTGCAGATGGAGAAAAAGGGAAAGGGAGGCTGTGGGATCCTTCAGTGTGAGGAAACAAAGGCTATTGCTTCCAGTAAATTGTTTGGCTGGGATGCTAACAACATTATGCCTAAATACATGTAAGACATCCCAAGAAAAGAGAAACTGGAGGTGGAGGATGGAGAGAGAACTAAGAGTGACTATTAATCTTCCTTCCTTCCTTCGACTTGATATGGTCTGAGGCATCACTGCCCTAACAAGGCTGTCTACAAGTTTTCAAAATAATGAAAACATAAAAAGCAATCTCAAGCCCACACACACACAACAGCAACAACTGAAGAGTTTTTAAAATACCAAATGCACATGGAAATAAATATGTGTTCAGAGTGGTGGTTTTACAGCAAGGGTGGGCAACTTTAGGACGAGGGGCAATTTTTGCCTGAAGACCCCAAGACGCCTTCCTAAGAGGAACAACTTCTACATTACTTGTTCCAAAATTATGCTCTGAAATCACTTACAGTTTTTAGTTTCTCTCTCGCTTTCTCCCGCCCAGCCATCTTCCAGCTGATTTCTGGCAAATAACATATCCTCCAACATTTCACAGATGAAAAGCAAGACACACGAGGCTAAACAAAATCCAAGTGTGATGAAGATGATAAAAGTTATTACTGAGGAAGAATACAAAAGCTAGGAAGGGCTGCAGCAGGTTGCTGGTACCTGAACCTACTGGGAAGGGAAAGCTTCCTGCCTCTTCCTCTCCAGAACTTTCTCTACTTCTCTACTGAAGCCAGCCTTAATGAGGCCATCAGTACCTCCTTATGTATCTCCCTGGGGTTGGGTGCCTCTTCTGGCCCCCACACAAAAATAATCCACCATCCAAACAGATCAGAAGGTGGGGAGAGAGGGATGTGAGCAGGAACAGAGAAAAGAGATAACTTTATTTGAAACAGAAAAAAAAGCAAGAAGAACTTCAGGTAGCAGAGGTGATCACTACACTGTAAAACAATTAAACTTTAATCAAAATAAAACCAGTGAGTCTTTCTGGTTCTTCCTCAAAATACTATTTCCATAAAGCTGGAGCATCTCTGATTAATAAATTTCAGATGGTGATGAGGGCTAAACAGGATGTGAAATACGTGAGGGCATTTAACTTTATCAGATTTTTTTTAACATATAGCAAATGTAGGATGGGGCAGTTAGAATCAGGAATGCTCTGTACAAGGAGAAATGTTTGACCCAGAATCTACCATCATAGGTAGTGCTTTGCTCTGTCTAATGGAAAGGTTGACCCTATATTAATGTGGTGATCTAATGAACCAAAAAGTGCTATGAAACATTCATTATTTTATCATAGTACCATCAGCATATATCAAGATCACTTGGGCAGCCCTGCATAGGCTGCAATCCCGACAAACATATACCGTTTTTCACCCTAAACTGGAAGTGACCATAAGTTGACTTTAAAAAAAAACTTTAAAATGCTTATTTTCCATAAAGCAAGGCCATATGCCTTGCTTTGGAGGAGAAAAGATTTCCCAAGAGGCATCCAGGATTGTGATTTGCCTCAGTTTTCTTCAGATAGCAAAGGTCTGGAGGCTGAAAAAAACAAGCAGGACAGACCACATGTTGCCCATTTCTGGCTTAACCCTTCCCTCCTGCAGCCCTGATTAAAATCCCTCCCCAGATGCTGTTTGCACTGAAAGATAAGCAGAAATCAAGAGAGTCAAACCTTCCTCTGCCCCAGAAACTGCTATTCAAAGGCAAGTGTGTGTGCTTTAAAGCAGATAGATGAAATGGATTCACGCATACCAGTATCATCTTGTTTAGTTCTAAACATGTCTTTGCTTACATGTATCCCTCGTTGTTGGCGAAGGCTTCTGGACATACCGGTACCATCTTGTTGGGTTCTAAACGCATCTTTGTTTACATGTATCCCTTGTTGTTTTCTAGGGCTTCTCCCTCTCCTGCTTTGTCTTTCTCATTGTCAAAATGTAGGGTACATGTTTCTCAGGGCAGGATCAAGCCTTTTTTTGAGTAGGGTGCTATTTACACTACAAGGATATATTCCTGGCACTATAAAAGAAATAATTCAGATGTTTTGTAGCATTCTTTGGTTTGTTAGGTCACCTCATTAATACAGGGCCAACCTTCCCATTAGGCAGCGTGAAGCACTGCCTAAGGCAGCAGATTCTGGGTCTCAGCAATTGTTAGTCATTAAATCTGTTATTATGGTATGTTTTTACTGCTGGAGACAAAGGTTTTCTTGCTCCCATACCAAAAAACTTGGCAGTGTTTGGGTACTATATGCTTTAACTGGAGGCAGATGTTACTTTGCCTCAGGGAGTCCTGATCCTGGCTAAATAAGAAAGCAAGGCTATGGGGCTCTCAGGAACAGCTGGTATTCTTCCACTGGAGAACAGCCAGTTGACTGCCATGCTGTTTACTTTGCAGAAGTTTCAAGAGATGAGTATTCTGTCAGAAGCTGCTACCCCAGATAAAACACAGCCAGAGGCCTGTCACAAGTAGGACTCATCAGGAGAAATTTGATTTGCTGGCTTCAGGGTGTGTGTACGCATAGATTTGCTTTTTAAAAAAACTGCATACCAAAATAATTTTGCAGCTTGTTTTGTGCTATCGTATTGTCCGTCACTCTCTTTTTTTTATTTGAGCAGCTATCAGTTTGGGTCCATATTTCCTCGAACACTTGGCAGAAAAATTCCCTACTGAATTTGTAATTTGCTAGCTCTTGAATACAGGAACCAAACTATTAATTTGACATGGAGGGTGAGTTTGTGTAACATTTTTTAAACAAACAAATGCTGGGCCTGAATCCAGTTGGTAGTCCCACTTAGAGTCATAGAATTAATTGTTGAATGGTGAGTTTACACTTACACAAATTCCACTGATTCAGTAGGTCTGCCACCAGTAAGATTCAGGCCTGGGATTTTTTGTTTATTTTCCCATCTTTCACTTACAAAGAGACTTTGAATTCTGCTGACTTTCACTTACAGAAAGAACATGAATATTGCAAAACTCAAAAGGGAAAAAGAAAGAGGAAGTCAAGGCCATTGGAGAAAAGGAATAGAAAAAGAATCTGTGAGCAGGGTGACACAGGGACCAGCAAAATTTTACAGGAGTAGAAGAAAAAGCCAGTGTAGTATGGTGTAGTGGTTTGAATATTGATTAGGACTCGAAGAGACCAGGGTTTGAATCCAGCCATGAAAACCCAGCTGGTGACCTTGGGCAAGTCACACACTTTCAACATAAGAGGAAGGCCTTGGCAAACTTCCTCTGAATAATTCTTGCCAGGAAAACCCCACGACAGGGTTGCTATAAGTCATACTTAACCTGGGGGCACATAACAAACCAGCAGAAAGGAGAAGCTAAGCAGGTGTTTGCCCGGTCAGTGCATGGATGGAGACTGCCTAGAGTTCCATAATGGTAAAATGACAGCCTATCATTCTGCTAAATAATTTTTTTTAAAAAAAAGGAAGACATACAGATGTAAAGCTAGAATCAATGCAGATGAAGAAGACTTTACCCGGCATTATAGGACAGAGGGAATCTGACCTCCAAATCCTTTATCACAGAGATGTTGTAAGATTTGTTGAATCAGTGATAAAAAGTATTCTGCATAGTGGGCTGCACATGAATTACCCCCCACCTTTAGAAGACAGAGGCCATATCTGCACTAGACTGTTATAGTGCCTCTGAGACCCCTCCCTAAACTGCAAACCCCAGGAGTCTATAGGATATTGAAAGTTGAAAAACAGCACTATAACAGTCTAGTGCAGAAATGGCCAGAGAGATCTTATACAAAAGCTCTAGGACTGCTTTGAGAGGAGACAGATAGAAGCATGTTACCTTCTGTGACATCAGACTCTGTCAGGAAGTACAAGCCCCAGAATATCTTAATCCCTCAGATCAGCACTGGGCTGAAGCCATCACTGAAATGTCCCATAAATGCCTCAACATACAGCTGTTTCAAGGCATTATGGGAAATCACAGTGGCATTGACCAGCAAAGATTTTGAGAACTGCCGTTCTAAATTTCTCATGACATCTTCAGACAATACTACCTTGAGCATTCATGTCAGCTTGTTGCTCAAATTGATGAAAATGCTCTCTCCTTCTACTGCTACTACTAGTAAGCCAGGGCAGGGGCTGCTATTGGAATGTGCCACCAAAGGGGCACGTTGCCAAGGAGCCATTAAATCTGATGGAGGCCAGAATTATCCAGCTCAGGTGCTGAGACTGAAGCTGGAAATTTGAGCAAATGTGGAACCTAAAGCAAGTTCAGGAAATTCAACCAGCAAAAGATACTGCTTTGCTGACCTGGGACCCTTTTCACACAACTATAGCACTAGGACTCCACTTTAGTTGCCATGTCTGCAGCCTATGGAATCCTGGGATTTGTAGTTTAGTGGGGAACTATAGCTTTCTGATTAAGAAGTCTAAATTTTCCTCCATAAACAGCAAATCCCGGTATTCCATAGGTTGGAACCATGGTAGTTAATGTGGAATAATGGTAGTATAATTGTGTAATGTGAAAGGGCCTCAGGACATATGTTGAGGTTTCTTTCAGTTACATCCAGACTGGCATGTCGAGAAGTCTCATACTGCCCAATGATTGTGGAAGGAGATGTTGCACATCCTTGCCTTGTTGTTTTCTGTATCTGAATTCGGCAAATTTTCATCAAAGCAAGTCTATGGTGACTCACTAGATTAGGTCTCATGCACAGACCATGTGAGGTAGAGAACAGAATTCAAATTCCAAAGTCTCTGTAATTTCTGATTTACCAATTTCTGATTTGCCAAAGAAAGTGCCCCAAAAGCTTCATAAGGAAGTCTTTCAAAGTGGCAATCTAGATCTCTGTAGCAGAGATGAGCAGGAAAATTAAAGTTCAGAAAGAGGGTAGAATCTTTCCTTGAGAAGTTCAATTACTTCTCAGTATCTTTTTAATGACTTTAAGATGACCATATGAACAGCCATGCTGGATCGGACCAAAGAATCCAAGACTGTGTTTGTGGAGCTGATAATCAGATGCTGTATGAATCCCACAAACATAAAATGTAGTCCTACTCTTCTTAATTAGGAACACTCCACTGAATTTAATGGAGCCTAAGGCTGCAGAAGACAGTAGCACATTTTCAGAATTCAGTGCCATCATTATATCTGTTGCCCAGAAATGAATTAAACACTTGAGCTAATTAATTGAGGAGGTCATAAGAAATAAAGATACAAAGAAGTAAAGCATGACTCATGAGGGACCAAATCAAATGCTATAAATAGCTTTGCATTAGCAGTCTAAAAAGAAAGAGGATTAGCACAGTGACCATGAATTTTTTCCCCATCAGTTATCATTAAGATAAGCAGCCTTGCACACAAACACACACACACGGCAACTGTCAAGACATCAAGAGTCTATGAAGATTAAAATAAAGAGAAGAAATGTTGGAGAGACAGACTGTCCATCTCAAGGGGGAGCAAATTGTAGCCCTCCAGAGATTGTTAGACTGCAACTTCCATCAGGATTATCCACCATAGCCAAGGTATTGGACAATGAGGGTTGCAGAATAGCTACAAGTTGCCACCTCCTCCCTAAATCTAGTACCTGCGAGTTCTGTCACATCTTAGTATTCAAAGTATTTCATGCTTAGGACATGAAACTCAAAAGGGGCTAGCAATACAGCACCATCCTTGATGATAGTCAATAGCTTCTCTCTCTCTAAATTCTGCAGGACAAGATGCAATTACAGCTGTTTGGAGGAAGAGGAAACCTGTTCTCCTCACTCACCGCCCCAAAAATGAAGTCACAATGAACAGAGTTGTCACTACAGTACTGTTATTGAGTTTGTACTATAATGGTTCCCATACTTCCCTTTTTCCTAAACAAAGAAATAGTCTACAGTTGGAAACTCTAAACACACTGTTGAGCAAGAAAATTATTTTTAGTCATATTTTCCAAACAGCATATAAAAGAAGGAACGAATGATGTTTTACATTTTTCCAAAGTGATGCTTCACTTTTTTTCATTTAATGCTTTTGCCGTTCAGCTTAAAATGAGGCACATTTTTGTTACTGCCCTGGCTAGCCCGAGCTTTGGGAATATAAAAAGATATCTATTGATATCGATAATTCGGCCTCACATACCCATTCCCTTCCACGTGCTTGCGAGGCCCCCAGACAAGCACGCATACAGGCTCGGCCAATAATCGCTGTAATATTCCGAAACAATACAGGCAGGCCAGAAATAGCCGACTCGCAGCTTTAGGAGACCTCAAGGCAAGTACCTTCATTAGGTATGCACGCAGCTTTCAAAAGATCCTCTGCCCCGCGCTGGCAGCTTGATGATCTGACTATACAACGCTCAAGTACTCCTCGTTTGCATACCAGCTATCCTATTGACAATTTGGCTATAACTCAATCATTCAAATTCTGACCTTTTGGAGGCTTTGTCTCCAGCCCCAAATCTATTGTTTTCCCCAAGTCTGACCTAGCCTGCGGTCACAATTCTCCTTATAAAAACCCCTGATTTTGAGCGCTTCCTTGGATCGCTCTTGGCTTCCATCCCACCTTGCTGTCGCTTTGTCCAGCGAGCCTTCCCCTCAACTCCACGTGCTGAGATCCACGCTCCCCATCTTCTCCGCTTCCAACTGGGCTTCAGGACAGGTGAAGTATCACCCAAACCAACAACTCCTCTAAAAACCCCTCTATCCCACTCCAACCTTTATTTCTTTAGTTATCTTGTGTGAGTGTGCCGCATACACTGTTTTGATTGTGTTTTAATAAAACATCATATATTATTTCAACTTCTGTGTGCTCCTTGACTCGGCCTGACCCCGTAGACATAGGGCTCAAGATCCTGCTAAGTTACCCTGCCTCTCGTAATGCTAAAGCAGTGCTCAGAGCTAATCTTCCCCACCTATCGTTGAGCACATTTTGGTGTCCCTCCCGGGACCCCCAGTAAACAGGGTAACATTTTCTTGGTTTGTTTCATATTTAAATTTTTTCTGCCTTTTTTATCCTTTGTTACTAATATTATGGCTGATTATCAAAATTTTCTTTGCCTCATTTGTGAATTACCTTGTCCGACGGTATCAGCTATGTCAGCTAATCCTAAAATCCATCAAATTCTATTGGGTTTACAAGACCACAGGCTAGAATTCTGTCTTTTTTAAAAAAAATAATTTACTATCTAAAATGGGGCAGGAGCCTGGGTAATAAATCTAACAGAGTTATTATTTGAAAATTTTCAGTTATAAAGCAGAATGTGGGCAAAATAAATTGACCAAGACGCTAAGTAAAAGGATAAAGATAACCACCTTTTCAGAGAGACAGGCAGTAACTGATTGCATCTGTTTTTAGAAGATCTATTTCAGGCGTCTGGCTCAAGTCCAAAGCGCAATTTATTTCAGCCTTTCTCCCAAAGGAACTTTGAAAATGTTGCTTTTAACAGAAGAAGCGGGGAATATTTTCATATTTTCTTGTTTACACAGGCTGTGTTCTCTAGTACCTGCGTGGCTGGCCTGGGACATTTGCTGCCCAAGGTGAGGACAAGGTGGCAACACCCTCCCCACTCCATTACACCTGAGGTAGCTAGATTAGTGTAGGAAGCCTAGAAGAGGTCATATTTCATACTAAGCCTGGTCTTCAAAGACAGGGAAGAGCCAGGGAGTTGAGAAGACTGCCATAGCATTTGCTTCCTGAGGTGACAGACTAGCTTTGCATAATAATGGAACTGGTCTGCAGAAAGCACATTGACCTGAGGAAGATCACTCCCCTCTACTGTGCATTTACTTCTAATCCAAAATAAAAGGGAATGGCAAACACATTCTGATCTGGCAATTAAGAAGCAAGCTACTCAAAGGCCTGGAGCTGGCTCTTGAAATATGAAAACCTAATTACCCATGATACTGAGAGTCACTGGTATGTCCAAAAGCTCCCCAAAATCCAGAATATGCTGGTGGGAATTGGATCCTCCTTGATGCTTCTTTCCATAGACAACAAAGTCACAGGGAGTACCAGCAAAGCAGCAGCTACCGCTGCTTTTACACCAGATTGCCCCTCAGGAAATATAATTCCCTTCTTTTATGATGCCAAGGTGTTGAGCATGGCCAGCAACACACTGGAGTTGGCTGTATGAGCTCCTGTAGCCTAAAGATCAGGGTCAGGACCTGCTCACCATCCCCATTGCTATTTGCCATTTTGCTATTTGAAGATCGTATGGAGTAGGGGCAGCAAGGGGGTCTGATCCCCAGTTTAGCATATCTTTCAATATTTCACGGATGCAAATCAGGATGCCTGTGACCAAGCAACATCAGAGTGTGGTGAAGACAGCAAACATTATTATTGAGGAAGAACAGACAAGCCAGGAGTAGCAGTTTGATTTTGCCTGAGTCTACAGGAAAGGACAAGATTCTGCCTCCTGTTCTTCCCTCTGCTGAGCTAATTGAGCATAAATTATTATTCCAGTCTGAACTGAGTTTGCAGCAACTGAAGCAAGTTGAATGGAAGGGGGTGAAAGTGGGAGGAGGAGAAAGAAACTGGACATTTTAAAAGCAGCTGAAAAAGTAGGATGACAGAGGATTAGTTAAGGCAGAGGCAGAGGCTAAGCAATGAGAAGAGAACGCTCCGGAGGACAGAAGGAAAGTGCATGTTTGTGTCTTCCCCTGCCCCATTGCCATCTCTTTTGCCTCAGTGCAAGTTCTCAGTGCTGAGGCCAGAGGCAAGTAGGACTAGGAGGGGGAGCTCTGGAGAGCAGAAGGAAATCATGCACGTGTGCCTCTACCCACCCCATCCCACTCCCTTACCTTTTGCCTTGGCATGAGTTCTCAGCATTAGATCAGAGGTAAGGAAATGGGAAGGGAGAGGTCCAGAAGACACAAGGAAAGCATGAGTACCCACGTCTCCTGCCCCCATTGCCTTATTTTTTGCCTCAGCACACTTGCCTTCTTTCTCCACACCAGCAAAATGCAATTGAATGGGCAAAGGAGAATGGAGGGGGCCCCGCACAGGCACCTTGCAAATAACCCAGTTTGTGAGAGTCAAACCCACAAAGGTGGAGAGAGAACTGCATTGTGTGGACTCCTGGCGTTTGTAGTTCGGGGAGGCATTATAGTTCTCTAGCTGAGAATTCTAAATGCCTCCTCTACACTGCAAATCCCAGGATTCTAGAGGATGGAAGCATGGCAGTTAAAGTGGAATCATAGCTCTAAAAATATGTAGTGTGAAAGGGCCCTTGATCACTAATTCAACAAACCATTTCAAACAGTTTTCATTTATACCAGAAACAGATGTTTTGCAAAGCTCATACATTTTAATAGCCTATTCAAGACTAAACCACCCCAAAATGTTTTCCATTACAACAGAGATATCAAGTATGGCAGATCATGTAATCCGAAAGTATGGGATCTTTCTATCCTGTGAGCCCTCACTCCACTACACAATTAGAAGACAGTTGAAAATGTGAAGTAGTAATAGAACAAATGCCAGATTTTCCATTTATAGGATTACGCAACAGGATTACGCAACAGGAAGACCGCTCTTCACATGCTTCTTTTTTAATTTCCTCTGTCAATAACCACATTCTTTCCCTTTCATTTTGCTGAAGTACTGAAATACAGAGGGAACAACTATATATTGCTTGGCAGGCTGCTTAGGCCAGCACACACTAGTATAGTCTGATTTCTGGACTCTGCTGCAGTTCAGCCACAGACAGGGAAGGGATATCCCCCCACCTCACAGGATGCCACTCCATCTCCCCTGTGATTCAAAGGCCATTCATAATGTGCCCCTGGATCACATCCTCTCTGACTATTAATATCAAAAACGCTCCAAAAATCTAACACCAGTTACTGAGGCACTTCCAGAAAAAAAAAAGGCAGAGCACAATGTGGTCCCAACACTGAAAGTTTATATGGGCTCCATCTTGCCAAAAGTCATTTGCTTTAACAGAAGTCTCTGCCATCTGAACTTACTCCTAGATGTGCGAAGACAGCTGGCTATGCTACACCCACTCAAACAGGCATGAATTTCACTTATTTTGCTCTTGTGTGCCAAGATGAATAATTGCAGCAGCTTTCGAATATGCAAAGTTATGGAAAACTCAGCAAATACTTACAATAGAACAATGGTGGGCTACACTTATCGAAAATAAAAATGCGGACATGGTCTCTCAGAGATTAAAGGGGAAATCATACGATGAGATACAGAAAAAATGGCAAATTGTAACGGGTAATTGCTGGGTTTTAACAGCTGGAAATACGTAATTCATGATTAAAGTTATATTACGCGTGGGCGACAGGTATATATCATGAAGCGGAAATATGATGGATGAAATGTAAGAACTATCAGATAAATTAACAGTATAATGTTGTACAGTACCTTAAGTTTGTAGAAATCTGGAAAATGGAATCTAGATCAATGTGGAAGATCAGATATATTTCTATTGAAGCTGACAATTGAATATGTATGTTTTTTTATAATGAGAATTTTGAATAAAATGATTTAAAAAAAAATAATAATTGCAGCAGCTTTCTCCCCACTCTGTGAGAATGTCAGGGGTTCTGCACAATTTTTGAGTACTATGTGCTTTGGGACTTGACTGAGAAAATGCATTTTTGCACAAAAATATAGAAGATTTTGCTGCTCAGAAAATGGGTTGGGAAGGCAGAAAAAAGTATTTTGTGCAAAATACACTGATTCTTTCACTAAAAAAAAAAAAAGTTTGGTTATACACACAGTACACATGCATGAAAACCACAGTTGATTTTTCTGAACAGAAATCTGAGCATTTGCACCAACTGTGAAAATCTGTGCAACTTCATGCAGTTTCCATAAATGTGCGCGATCCTGTATAGACAGCTGTTTGCAATGTTTCTACATGTGTTTTCTGTGCAGAAAAACAACACTTTTACACAGGAACCTGTGGATTTTGTGCAAAATCCATGTTTTCTACCCCAAAAAAACATGTTTTACAACCAGGAAAACCAAGTGGTATTTTTGTCCAATTTTCCCCTACAAGGTCTCAAAGTGCAAAGAATTTCATTGCCGGTTTCTTTTTCACCACTAGGGTTTCTTTACTGTCGTCATCCTTTTTTTACCAAAGGTTCAGCTGTGAATGAGGATTTTGCCCTATCCATTCCTACTGATCAGAATGGACTACATTAAGGGCTTTTCTGCACTACACTGTTATAGTGCTATTATTCTGCTTTCAACATCCTGTGGAATGCTGCAGTTTGCAGTTTAGGGAGAGGCATTTAGAACTCTCAGTCAGGAATTTCTTTGGCATCAGTAAACTACAAACTCCAGAATTCCACACTGGATGTTGAAAGTTTGTGAATTTGTCGTATGCTTTGGTTTTCAGAGCAAAGATCCCTGTACAAATTTCCATCCTGCTAGTGATGTATAAATCAAATACGATCTGCTCCACATGCATTTCAACAGGTCAGGTGCTCTCTTCCATTCCATGGCCCATAGAGCAATGGCTTTGTTTTTCACAATAGTGGCAGAAAATAGTATGCAAAACAGTACATATTTTTCTACAAACCACTTGCATACATTTGTATATGCAAAAAAATTTGTTCATAAACTTTCTCTTCTGTTTGCATCTATTCCACCATCATCCATCACACTCAAATGTAATACAATGTTTTTCCCAGGCATGTAGGTAAATATTTCCATAAAATTCAAGCGCAAGAAATCCTTCCCATGTAGCCACAGATTTTACTGAAAGAAGGCAGCCTAGCACCATGAGGGTGCCACTTCTTCAGAATAGGGAAAATTCAGTACCTGCAGATTCTGTAGCAGATTTTGCTAACACTTCTACTCCCTGTCCACTATTACACCTTGGTCATAGCTTTATGTTATGGTTATTCACTAAGCAATGGCAGCCCAGGACTGATTGAAATGTAAAAGGAGAGCATCCTTTTTCTAGTTAAAGAGATACTCCAGGCGTGGACTGTAATAACTCTAATAAATTTGCCCAGCACTGCCCAGGTTGATGGTGATGATTTCACTTACAATTTGAAAGAAGCAAAAAGATTAGCAGTAGCTCCTACAATCCTTAAATTTTTGTTCTCACAATGCTCCGTCCAAAACAGACCAACAGCAGCAATTTTCCAGTTTGCTAATTGGTCCTAAACTTCCTTGAAAATGGTTGGAGTATCACTGTAAATATAGGCCCTTTCCGCACATGGGGTGTGAATTGAGCAGAAATGGGCAGAAATGGGACTCACCGGATTTTTCCTGCAACTGGGCGAGTCCGTCGCAAAGAGCAACAGCGCGAGTTCGCCGCTCCGCAGTTCTCCGGCGTCCAAAATGGCGGCTTCCGGTTGGTGGAGGCTCTCCACCAACCAGAGAAGTTCGCCAGCCGAAAGCCCGCCCCTAGAAGATCTGCAGGCACGCACTTGCGTGCGCCTGCAAATCTGCTCCGGAGCGCGGCGACGGAGCTAGATGGGGTTGCCCACTCCATGCTTTTTAAAAAACTCAAAAAAGAGGTTTTTAAAAAGCATGCTGCGCGACCAGTTCAAGTCGCACAGAACTGGACTGACATGTGGAACTACAAAAAGTAGTCCGCTCCAGTCCACTCTATGGTGCAGAAGACCTCCATCAGAGGTCGCTCTGCACCATTTTAAATACCCGGTGCGGAAATGGCCATAGATGTCACATTTGGTCCAAATCAGTTCATTAATGTGCCTTCTATAATAAAAAACAAACACACACAGAAATCTGTCATGTCCAGGAGACACCCTAAACAGTGGACAAGTCAAATTCAAAACCTTACTAGGGTGACCATTTTCATCCCATTAGCCAGTGCGGTGTAGTGGTTTGAGTGTTAAGTATCTGCTGTTTACTTCTACTGTTGAACCAGGATATCAGAAGACCAAGGTCTGAATCCCTGTTCGACTACGGAAACCCACTGGAAGACCTTGGACAAATCACTCTCTCTCAGCCTTAGAGGAAATCAGTGACAAACCCCCTCTAAACAAATCTCACCAAGAAATCTCATGATAGGTTCACCTTAGGGTTGTCATAAGTCGGAAATGGTTTGAAGGCACAAAACAACAACGGAATAGCCTACCAAGTATGGTGACTCTCTGATCAAACATGTTGATTTGTATAACTTAACAGAAAGACAAAACACTTCATAGTATTTGTTGTCACGTGCTTTCCAAGTTCCCCCCAGCTGATAGCATACCCTTCTGCATTTCACAGCTTAAAATTAGGACACATGTAGCCAAGCAACATTAGAGTGCAGTCAAGGTGACAACAGTTATTCATAAGGAAAAACACACAAGCTTAGAATAGCTGAAGCTGTTAGCTTTTGCCTGAGCCTACTGGGAAGGCAAGGTTCTACCCCCTCCCCAGTCTCCCCTGCTGGATTAATTGACTATAAATTACTTTTGCATTTTGAGCTTTGTTTGCAGAATTTGAAATAAGCCAAGACAAAAGGGGAAAGTGGGAGGAAGAGAGAGTAACTGGGATATTTCAAAAGCAGCTGAAAAGGTGGGACAACAGAGGATTAATTGGGATTACTCCTGCCAAATCAGGACAGTTGGAGGGTACATTATAGCAACCTGATTATAAGGCTATCTTCGCCAGATTTATTCAGAGCTTTGCCATTGTCTTCCTCTTAGGTTGAGAGAGTGTGACCCAGAGGGTTTCCATGCCTGAGTGAGGACCCTCAGCTAGTGGAGCTCAAACTGCTAGACCATGTTAAATTATACTGTGTGCCCTCACAGGGAACCCCTCCCTTGTTTTTTTGTACCACCTCTTCTGCCATCCCTCCTCCTCTCTCCTTCGCTTGACATTGCACCCTCACAGTGCACTACTTCCTTGCTTTTTGCACTCTGCTGCTCACAACCAAACCACCTCCTTTTCCCCTTATCCCCACTTTGACCTCATCATGTGCCATCATAGTGTATCCTCCCTGCTTCTTACAATCAGCTGAGCACACCCCTTGCTCTCCCATCTCTCCTTCTGCCTCCGTCACCTCACCTTGTGACCTTGCAATGCGCCTCTCCCTTATTCTAACACTCTACTGTTCAAACTGCTCACTTCTCTCCTACTCCATCCCTCACCTTGCCTTGTGCCTTCACAATGCATCCCTCTCATGCTTTTGTACTCCACAGCTCACATTGCTTGATCTCTCACCTCTCTACTCCTTCCCACAACTCACCTCACACCCAGAAAATGCACCCCCATGCTTTTGCAGTCCACTACTCCTACCCTCCCAAGATCCCCTTTGCTTGCTTCTTGCATTCCACTGCTGTCATCACTCACACTCCCTACTCTCCTATCCCTCCCTCACCTGAGTGCCCTTGCAAGGCACCTGTTCCCATCAACTCTTGTGTTACCGTGGTCTATAGTCCAAGCCCAGGGCTTACTAAATATAATTTAGTATCGGAAGAATGGCCATTCCAAACTGTTCTTCTCCACGTGCTTGGGAGGCCCCCAGATAAGCACGCACACGGACATGGCCGAACGGCTGAAAAATATCCTAGGCAGGCCAGTAATTTTCCGGCATGCAGCTTCAGGAGACCTCCAGGCAAGTACACATTTAAACCAAATTAAGTATGCACCGAGCATACAAAAGAATCTCTGCCCCAAACCGTCAGCTTGACGAGATTAGCGCTTCTGGATACTCAACTGTCAAGCGTTCCCCATTTGCATGCCGTCTGCGCTATTGACAACTACACTTAAATCCATTCAGTGCAAATACTGACTTTTCTGAGGCTTTGTCTCCACCCCGAAACCTATTGTTTTCCCCAGGAATGGACTACCCTACAGGCACATTTTCCCCTATAAGAACTCCTGATTTTGAGCGCTTCTTTGGATCGCTCACTGTTGTCATCCCGCCTTGCTGCCGCTCCGTTTGCCGAGCCTTCCCCTCAGCTTCCACGTGCTGAGAATCTCCGCTTCAGACTTACTGATTTTCTTCTGGCTACCCGGGCTACAGGATCAGGTGTAGTATTTCCCCTGAAAACCCTTCTTGAAATCCCCTATCGAATTTCCTCCCTTTATCTTCTTAGGTCTGTGTGAGTGAGTGAGTGTGTATGTGCGCTGTGACTGTCTTTTAAATAAAGAAAACAATTATAATTTACTTCTGCTTGGTCTTTGACTTGGCCTGACACCGTAAACATTGGGTTTAAGATCTCGCTAGGTTACCCTGCCTCTCGTAGTGCTACAGCTTGTGCTCAGGCTAATTCCCATTCCCCAGTATTTGGAGCAAATTAGGCGTCCCCCACGGGACCCCAGAAATCAGGGTAACACTTGCTTCCTTGAAGTTTCATTCTTGCCTCATTTCTTTCAGCTGCTTTTTTTTTATTTTTTGTTTCCTTAGATTGTAAATCTGAGGGCAAGGAGTGGATTATTACTGAGTTTCCCTGACAGGTGAATTGTTTCTTGAAGAACAATTTGACAGAAGAGCGCCTCCACAATTTGTCACAGGTCTTGGCTTCTACAAGGGCTAGGTACTGGATTTCTAAGGAAAGCTTGAAATCCAGGTAAGATGATGGTCCAAACAAGCACTGGATGGCACACCTGGAATCCAGATAAAACCTGGTTAACCAGGTAGTATTGCAACCCTACCCATCACCCATTCATTTTATTAACTAGAAGTGTTACTCAGTAGTGGAGCTTGAAGTATGGGGAGGAGGGGACAGGAGGGGGCGGGGCTACAGCATGAGGGGCGTAGCCACTGTGGGGGGTGTGGCCATGGCACATGGGGGCATGGCTGTGTGCCAGGAAGCCTCAAAAACATTGCCACCCAGGGTGAACTGCCCCCCACCTCCCCATCCCTAAGCTGCAGGTGTTACTGTATACCCTCTAGGGAAGCAGTTTCAAGTTTTGCTGGGTCCAGGGTGATTTAGGCTCAAGAGGGGCCTTTTTCCAAATCGGTAAATGAATGAAAAGACACTTCTGGTTTTAGGGGGAAAAGGACCTAAAACAGCCCTGGGAGATCTAAAAATATGGGAAATTCCCCTCTCATTCCTCCTAGAGACCACCAAGGGCTTTCTTGGTTACACAAAATGCAGGGGGGCTGTAAGTCATACTTTCCCCACCCCTGTTTTATATGAACACCACCATCAGTTATGAACCATGTTCAGGCATGTTCAGATACTAAGACTCTCTCAATTAAGGAGAGAAGCAACAATTAGTGGAGAAATGCGCAATCATTCTTGCACAGGTAACTGTGAGTTTACAAGGGACCAGAGAGACAGAGTCATGTCTCTCCTTGTCTTGTCTGTTTATTGATCAGGACTTGGGAAGGCTCCCTTTGGGGCTACAATGCCCAGAATCCCCAGGCACTATGGCCATGCCAGTTGGAGACTGTGGAAGTTGTAGTCCAGAAAGATAATGTTCCCAAGCTCTGCAGCTGGTGACATCACACGCCTACAGAGCTGTTTATTCTTCTCTAGCCAAGCTTAACAAGGAAAGGAGACATTAGATCTCAAGAAGTGGCATATAGCTGCCTCTTTCATGTCTAGGATACTTGGTGATTGGACCAAATCCTTTGTGGTTTAGCACAGTGTATGAGCACAATGAATGTGCCAGCCAATGCAATTTCTGGCTCCAGGCTCACTCTCATTGCAATTTACCCAGAGTTGTTTATATGTCAGAAGAGGACATAAATGGGCACACTGGAATAGATACAAGAAGAGCCCCTACAGTCAAGACATCAAAGATTGTCATGTACTTTGTTGCTGGTATAGTTATTCCATTGTGCTTAATGGATGCATAGACATCATTTGCAGTTTTAATAGGTTGCAAGAAAAGTCTCAGTTGATTCCTCTAAACCTTGCGAGCTCAACATAAAAGAACTTTCATGCTGCTACCCCAAAAGCTAGCCATGATCAAGTACCCACATCTGTTTTCTAATTACAGCTTTACAGGATATTACACATACTTATCTATGACTAGAAGTACTTGAGAAATTCAGTATTTATGCATCTGATGCGAACAGAATCAACTGGCATCTCACAGACTAATGGAAAGACAGGAACAAAGTTATTCTTTGGATTCTGCACTTCTTTGAATTTTGCAATCCTAAAAAAAGGCTAGAAAACTAAATCAACCAGTATATATTAAAATGCACATACTAGGACAAAAATATTTATAACTGCATGCATTTAGATAAAATATGTTTATAAAAGTATGCTTTTTGAGAATATGTCAAAAACACATAGGTATATATTCATATGTGATGGGAAATATATGTACAATTATATGTTTGGGTGTGTGTGTGTGTGTGTGTGTATACACACATAAATATGTAGTTATACACACATTATGCATAGATACAAACAGAAGCAAGTTGGACACATAGATATTTCTGTTAAATCTCTCTTTGTATATGAATATACATGCAAAACTTAAGAATGGAAATCAACTGGCCTGATCATCCTTATCTATGACAAGCCATTTCTAGCACAGAGTAATAAAGAAGTATGATACACAAGTCCTTGGCTATTACTCCAGGTGGACATTTGGGGAGGACATCAGAGGCAGTGCCTGTTCAGAGCCCTGGTCCAAAGGCTGAGCAAATCTTCTTCCTTAAAGTTCGTTGTTGCTCAGGGGAAAAATAAATCTTGCCCCTGGTACCTTGAGCAGGGTAACAGCGCATTCAGGTCTTACGGTGAATCTCTCCTATTTCTACTGTTTAATTTCAGTAACTATCTTATCACACTTTCTGTGGCCCACGTTAGCTAATGTGGACTAAGCCGTATACATCTTCACATAACATACATACACACACACACACTATACTCCTGGGCATGATTACTCTGATAAATTAGGAGTGATGATGGCTACCAATGCAACCGTACACTTTTTTAAAAAAGGAAGGTGGAAAAATGCATGCAGTTGTGAAATAACTTTTCAGAGCTTTGCTGTAACTCCATCTAGCTCATTGTCTTTACATTCTGAATAGCGGTTGTTATACAAAATCAAATGAGCCTTTGTATTCGCTTTTCATGCCAGTGGCACAAGTCTCCTTGCCTCTACCCTTTCTTTCTCCAAAGAAACCATGTGTGAACTCCGACACTGTCTTTGCAATCAACAGGCTACCCTTATTTTTTGCTTTGAGAATCAAACGTTCAGAAGCTATTTCAAAACATTTTAATGCAAAAACAGAGTATTTGGCTAGGAGTTTTCACATTCATCCACAGCTGCTGGCAGGCAGACCTAAAGAGGAAAATGCAAAACCATCCACTTGAATGCATAATGTGCTCTGCATTGCTACAGGCAGCAATGAATTTAATTTCCCACTTGGTTCCCTGTACTGTCAGCCTCAGGGTGGCTGAGTCTTTGACTAAATCCTGCTCCTCTATCTATAATAGCAATTTGAACAGCAGGAAAGCATTATTACAGCAGGCCATGGTATCTATCACTGTGTACTATGAAAAGCTTCAGCTTTTGATTTTAGAACAGCAAGATCTTGTTAAAGTCATAAGATTAGGGCTAAGTTGTTCTTCCTGGTACCCAGCCAGGAGACAAGAGGAGATATTAAGCAGGAGATAAGAGAAACTGTGTTGTCCAGTCAAGAATAAACACCACAGTCTTCATAAGGAAGGAGCATGGCTGACCCAAGACATTTAATTTTGCTTCAACATTAGTTAAACGAAAATATCCTTCTTCCCACTGGAAGACAGCAGGCCAGCTTAGGGAATAGGGGCAGGGTCCCTAAGCATACACAGTCTATCCTGCAGTGCCTTCCTGGCCCACACCCAAAATTCCTTCCTTCCTTCTGAATTTTCTCACCAACTGTTAAAAGAGTTTACAGGCCCCAGTGGAGTTTACACAAAGCAGAGTCTCAAGGTATGCAAGCAAGAACATGGTCTAAAACTAGTTGTTGATGGTGGTACAGGACATTGCCTGGGGCATAAGATTCTCTGAGACTAAGGATTTAAAAAAACAAGCCTAAAATCTGAGGTCCTTGCCAAGAAATTTCTTGCAGGTGATAACATGTATAGCAAGAGCCTTGAAAAGTAATAAAACATTTGTTCTCCTTCCTTCTGAAAAAAAAAACAGGAAATCTTATTCAGCAGTTAGTTATAAATTACTTTATACAATAAAACTCACACATTTCTGGGAATGTTAATTCATAATGGCTGGTATTTTGGTACGGGAACCCCTTCCAAGCTTCTCAAATTGTCTGGTGTTTTTTTTTTTTTAAGAAAATACATATTTACTTATTTGTTTTTTTTCCTGCCAGAAGATATATTTGTATTAGCTGGACTGCATTACAGGTGGATAGACACAATCAAGGAAGCCACAGCCCTGAATTTTCCAAGACCTGAGCAGGGCTATTGATAACAAGATAACTTGCAGGTCTCTCAACAGGATTTTCACAAGTTGAAGTCATCTCGTGGACAGGGGACAACAATAACAATGAAATATAAGTTGAAAATGACATCTTCATTGACAACGTAATGTAAAGGTAAATAAATTAAAAGCATGGCAATAAAATACATTAACCAGCACCTAACTTATTAGACCAGTTTACAACAAACCAGTTTTTATGCCAAAGGCCTTCCTGAACAAAAATGTCTTTGCAGGGCAGCAGAAATACAGCAGAGAAAGAGTAAGGCCATTTCCGCATGACGAAGCTCTTCCATGTTGTCTCGCTGCAGTCCCGGGTCCAGAAGGGAGCACGTCAGCAATGCTCCCCTCTGCACCCGCTCAGTCCATGCGGAAGAGAACACAATGGCACCACGTCTTCCTTCTGCAGCACAGCTGGGCTTTTTCCATTGCTGTGCTATGGAACGAAGCATCGCCAATGCACTTCCACATCTTCCACATGGCCAGAAGTGATGGGAGCGCCGCACGATCGCAGGTGCGAAATGGATTTTTTCTGTTTTGCCAAAACTGCGCAATCGCGATGCTTCACAACAGGATGGCAGCGGGGTGGCAACAACATCATGCAGAAGAACGACCCGCCTACCGCTGCCATCCTGTGGCAAAAATGCAACAGTGAGGTCATGCGGAAAGGGCCTAAGCGGAGCTGCCACCAGCACAGGAGTTCCTGATTCTGGGAGGAGCCCCCATGAAAATCCATCTCAGTCGCTTACTCTACCGTACCTCCTGGCTTTAGAATATATTGATTTGATTTGGCTATTTATATAGTTGGAGGCAGAACAGTAGGGACGCACAAGGAAGTTACTGGTGCTTCATGTCCAACTAAAGACCTCTCATTGCACTGAACCTTGTTGACAAGCACAATCCAAACTATTTCTAAAGTGCCATGAACATTGTGTGAAGTGGGTTCAGATATACTACTGGAGAATGACACTTCAGTACTTAATTCAGACACTTCTTCTTAATCAAACTGGACTCATCATGTTTCTTACAAGTATTTCAGAAACAACTTTACGTTAGTGGTGTGAAGCAAACCATTACACAAATGTTTAAAAAAGGAATATTAAGAAAAGTAGTTATATGTCTGGGGCAGTAAATAGCATTTAAGCAGCCTAGCTAGGAAACATTTGTTTGTGTTTGAGTGATAGGAATCAATGGGTGATTTACTAGGATTAGCCTGTAGGTTACTGAGGTAGGGAATATAGTTAGAATAACAGGCAGGAAATTCAAAGGATCAAAGTAACTAATAGAGAGGGGCTATTTCAACAAAAGAAAAAAACCTAGAAGTTATGGGGATGGGGGGGCGTGAACGTGGAGGAGCTACCAATGGGCATTGTGCATGGCTGGTAATGAATTATTGTGTTTTACTGTATAACCAGATGGGTGATGCAGATTCTTGACTTCAGCAACAGTTGTTAACTAGCCTCTTGTATTCCAGTAAACATCATGGACAGTGGATGTGTGTTTTCTTGAGAGACACAGAGTATCAGGATATGAGACTAAAGCTTACGGGAGCTACAGACAGCCTGACCCAATCCTGAGGGCTCCATCACTCCCACTCCAGTTTAGTGGGCAGTTCTCAGAGTATGGCCACTGAGAAGACGTAGGCCCTTTCCGCATGATGTCGCTGTCTCATTTCTGCCACAGGATGGCAGCCGTCAGCAGGTCGCACTTCCGTATGATGTTGTCGCCGTCCTGCTGCCATCCTGTCACGGAGTGTCGCGCTTGTGCAGTTTCCACAAAACAGAAAAAATCCATTTTGCGTCTGCGATCGCACGGCGATCTGGCCATGTGGAAGCTGCGGAAGCACATTGGTGACGGTTCTGTAGCACAGCAATGGAAAAAGCCTGGCTGCGCTGGAGAAGGAAGATGTGGCGCCATTGCGTTCTCTTCCGCATGGACTGAGCGGGTGCAGAGAGGAGCGTTGCTGACGCGTTCCCTTCAGGACCCGGGACTGCAGCGAGATGATGCGGAAGGACATCGTCGTGCGGAAATGGCTCCTGTCTCTTCTTGTATCCAATCATGCTTCCACAATAGACAAAACAATGAGAAGGACCTTTTCTTCCAATATTAGAGAATGTGGAAAACAAATACAGAAGACGCCATGCACTTCAAAATATGTTTGTGAAAGTACTGGCAGGGTGGGGGCAAATGCCTAGATCTGCACAGGGCAGGAAAGTGGCACTTAGAATTACTAAGACGTTAGGGATGGATTGACTCCATTAACAAACCATGTGTTTCAGGACGGCAAAACAATTTAGAGTGTAAAAAAAAATGTAATACTGCACCAGTTTCTGGATCAAATGTAAGGGCAAATGTAGACAAAGGCCATTTCCACACAACATCACCATCCTGCAACAGCAATGGGCTGTTTCCAGTCCAGAAGTCATACTACTGCATGACGTTATTGTTATCCAGCTGCTATCCACTCCCAAAGCAATCCAAAACCACCTTATTTCATTTCCAGAAAAAAAAAATCCATTAAGAGCCTCCTTTAGTGCTGCAATGTCATCAGCCATGTCAGTGTGGTTCCATAATAGCGCTTCATGGCACTTCCTGTCATTGAGTATCAAGGAGTGGGCAGGGTGTGGGCATGCCTAGCTTGTCCCTCCTTCAGCAACTCCCATGGCATGGCAAGTTTGGAATCTACCACCTCTCCATGTTTATTTTAAATGTCTCTTTTTTTCAGTTAAATTTTTTAAAATATGTTTTTTAGCATTATAGCACGAAACTGTAATACTGTACTGGTGTGTCATGATGTGGCTGCACTAGTATGGCTTACAAAACAAAAACAAACAAACAAAAAACCCAACCAGTTAGAAGCTGTGAGGCTGGGTGAAGGCAGAGGAAAGGAGAAAGGAACACTGGTGGCAATAACGCTACGGAAGAGAGCATTCCTAACCTGCTACGATCGTGGGAATGGCAATGCTAGGATTGTAACAGAAGAACGTGCTAATGAGATATGGTGTGGAAAGGGCCAAAGCAAAGGGAGTTCTTCAGTGCCTTTCAGTATTGTACAGTGAATGGTGCACTACTATAAGATGGGAATTCTGGAAAAGATGTTTTTAAAACTGCATTCTCCCTTTCTCAGAAGTTATTTTACAAGAACAATTTATGAAACTTGCATTCTATCATATCATTTTGGCAAGGCTGCAATCTTGTGCACATCTTTGGAGTGCATAAACCCTGGGCATTGGACTGTGGCCTTTATGCTTCACTTCATGAGCTTTCATCTTTTATATTTGGGTGCTAAGGGCAATAAAAGGCTTAAAGCTAAAGAGCAACAGACTGCATTTACTTTCTAGGAGACATATTCTTCAGGGATGCCTTTCAGGTAGAAGGTGTATTTATATTTAGAGTCCGCTATATCAGAACAGCAGGTGGAAGTGAGTTGGGGAAGGGGAGTGAAATCTGAACTTAACACTGAGTTAAGATACAAACAAATTGAAATCAAGAACTAGATTGTGACTTTCCTGTATTATACTCTGAAAAAAATACAACACAAATTGTGACAGAAGAACAGGGAGCACATCTCAATTTTTTTTCAAATTTGTGGGTACCATTCATACTGTAGGCATACCTCCGTCAGCAAAGTCTCTGACAGGGAAGCCCCTTTTTCCAGGACTTTTTATATCCATGCAGGCTCCCTTTTCTTCTTCTCTGTTTAGCTGGGAAATTTTTAGCAGCAGCAGCAGCACTGGGAGAATGGTGAGGGGAAACACAGTGTGGATTACAGCAGTTTGTCTGATTAAAACAATAGAATAAAGCTTGAGATGGGAAAGAATGAGATTCTATTCTAGCTAATCCCAGCGTAGCCGTATGTGCCTGCCTACAACAAGCAAGGTAAACAGTAGCTTCCTTCAGACACCTTACTCAATAAGTGTTGACAGCAAAACGGAGAGAAAAATCAAGTCCAGATAAGCCTGCTTCACCAGCTCCCCCCAGCACGTCAAAAAAACATAAATTTTTAAGTTTGACCACTAAAGTAGAAATCGGAAGAAAAGTGGAGGCAGGTGAAATAAAGCCATCCTTGGACGCATTTTGGAATAAGCCTTCAGGTAGTCTCCAGATTTTCCAAAACATTTTTGTTTACTTATGCAAGGCTTACCTGACCTGGTTGTGTCATTTCACATGTGCATATTGTCAGTTCTGAATAAAAAGTTCCCTGAAACATGCTGAACTGCTCTTCTTTTTTCACTGTTGTAGGAATCTATCCCTATTCTTTCCATGCTATTTCTATCTCTGGCACCAAATTTTCTGTTACAGAAATAATGCCCAGGAACACATCTCCTTCATTAGCTGAGCTGTACCTGAATAGCATAGAAACCAGGAGCATGATCAGAGAGTCTCTGCTGCCCAAATTCCACAATTACATCAACCATGAAGTCTGCGCTGTCCTACTATGAGGCAGCATAAGATAGCTGTTTCAGGCAGTACATGCAGGTGCCACTAAAGGACAGACAGCAGTTAGTTACCACTGTATTTTCACTCTGAGGGAGGGGTGTTAGTGGGATTTTCTACCTCAGATTCACAATAATTTGACCAGCCTTGGATGCTGTACAGCTTGGCTGGAATAGGAAAGTGCCCTTTCCTTCTGTACATTAGGCAGCAAAGCATCTTGATCCAGACTGGCCATCCATCAACCCACTTCACTGACTGCTCATTTATCAGCCCCAACAACATTCTCTTCTTTTGCAATCACACTTAATTACTATAAATAAAACTTACAGATGGGGACAGCACAAGACAGGATGCTGCCTAAGGTCATTCAGAAAATGGCAATCCTATCTACCCAAATCATGATACATAGCACTTACAATCAGCCAGGTTATTTTTGTTGATGGGGCAAAAATCCCACAAATGCTTCTCTATTTGTAGAAAAAATTAACAAATTTACTAGTCAGAATTTCATGTTATATCAACTTAGCCATTTCTGCACTAAAGTAAAAGAGTGTTTCACCATGAGTCATGAGCGGTGTTTTTAACTCCAACTTACCCCAATTCATATCTGCACACCCTCTGGTTTCTACTGAAACGAAGTGGAGAAAATCGTTTGTAGCTTCCACATCACCAATTTTCATAGAACTCCTATTCCCCTCCCTCGCTCCACCCTGCCACCACTGATTGGTCAATTAAAAAAAAAGTTGTAGAAACCGTTGCTTCTTTTTAGCGCAAGTGGTGTGAATCGATGTAACACTTCTGCATGTAGGAAAAAATGCAGCAGAAACAGTTTGGGTGGTTTACATCGGAGTTTTTCCATTTTTACAATACATCGGTTTAACGTCGATGTTAACCACGCTAAGACCTCAACTCATGCGAAACCACAGAGGACAGAACGACATCAAACCGGTTTAACGTGCAGATGTAAAAGCGACAATATGATGCTACTGCGATGTATCAGCCTTGTGCAGAACGGGCCTTAATATCAGTCAGCAAACCAGGGAAATAAGCCAGGAAGTAACCCAGGCTTATTTTCCTGGATTATTAAAGCCACAGTTCCTTGTTCTGGACAGAATGAGGAACTCCTGGTTTAATACAAGTCAGGATTTTTTGCCTTTAAACTGGTGTGTAACAGTAGGGCACAGAGAGGAGGGACAAGTGTGTGGCCCTGATATGCTCAGACTGCATTACTTAAACACCAAACAGTTGTCTCAGGTAGCATGGATATCATCATTTTTTTGTAACTAACACATTACCTCCCAGTTCAAGGACAAGCAAGGGAGGGTGGACCAAGGATACAGAGGGTGTCACAGATGTAGCAGATTAAGGCTACAGAGGCCACAACCTGACACAGATCTTGCTCCATGCAAGTAATCCCATCTTCTGCCAGCAGTTCCGCTGACGTCAACAGTATGAATGATGTGGGTAAGGTTTGCTCATGTGGCAAAAATCTCTGCCTGATTAGATTAGCCTCTTTTAGAAAGTCTTCAATATGCCTTTATGTTGATCCTAATTAGTCTATAAAGTCTGCATTGCTCATTCATTAAAAATGGCTTCTCTTCAATCATTTCTCCACCTAGGGGATTTTATTTTTCCCTTCCCAGAATGCTTTAGATTGTTAAAAGCTGAATAACACATTGTTTTACTCCATCATTCCATCAGCCCGTTAACTGATTACTCTCTGGCCAGCATATCTCTGCACAATAACTGCTGGCAGAATCTAAGTAACTCAGGGTATAGCCAGTCATTCCAAAGCACAATGGTAGGCACAGTATTTAATTCTGATGATTTTTCTTTAAGGGTTCGCAAAGTTCTTCAAACGGAATTAAAATCAAACTGGTCTACCTTCGTTTACCCTTGAGCTGTTTGATGCAATTGCTCAGTCAGTCTTATCTTGGCAATGTTAGTGCAACAATCTGGCTTGCAGGAGAAGAAGTAAAAGGTACACATGTGGAGCAAAGGACATTTACAAAGGGAGAGAACCAAATCTTTCCTAGTGATACGTCAGTCCTACAGAGGCAACAGGATAGCAGCTTTTGCTTTAAATGTTGAAACACGATGTGAAATACCTGACTCTCTTCCAAAGAGACATTTCTTAGTAACAATAACATTCTGTCTTTTCTTCAGTGAATTCAAGGAGGTGTAATTTCCTCTCCTCCTCCCTCCCCCCTTGATCCTCATAGCAATCCTGTGAGGTAGGTCAGGCTGAGAGAAAGTACTAGCCCATCCAACGATTTCATGTCTTGGTGGGGACTTCATTCTAGCACTGCATACACTGCCCTATTTTGGGTAATGTTATTTGTACTACCAACAAATAGAAAGTTACAGAACTTAATAGTACATTGATAATGCAAATGAATTTAATAAACACCAATATTTAAACAAAAGTGTGTTACTCTGTAGTGCAAGGACTGGTTTTCTGTGACCATCCATGTGTAGTAGTTCACATAAGTATCACCAGTGAGTGGGGATGAAAAGAGTTGTAGTCTGACAGAATCTTGAGAACTGAGCCATGTGAATAAATAGTACCTCTGGGTAGATGGACCTATGGTTTTAATTCAGTATAAGCCAGCTAAATATGGGTTAATCCCATATAGGCTGGTGCACATTCTTCCAAGAGACTACACAGCCAACAAGTAGTCTAGAGGACAAAAAGTAAATTCAAAGCAATATCTAGGTTCTGGAATCTGGGCTCCACATGTGAATTAGCCCAGGTATTTCCTGACCCAGTGTTGAAGTCTGTGATAGGTTAGTGGGAACATCAGAAAGTAAACTGATGCTGATAGTAGCTTGAAATAAGATGGCAGCAAACCTGGGCCACCAAACAAAGAGTTTACTATTTAAATGATTCCTTTGTAGTTTAGCACATCATGGGTGCCAGCACCACTATGGGCAAAAACAAAAAAATCCTGTAGCCTGTATTGGGAGAAGAAGAAAGCAGTTCTCCATAGACAGTAGGCAGCCCCATAATGTTGCTTAAAAGGCCAGATATTTACTTGCAATGCTTTTGGCAGTTTTTCTTCCACATCTCAAGTAAAACAGGTAAAGAACCTGAAATGGTATTCAGAGATAAAGCTGTAAAGGTAAATACTGTAAATTTTTGGGACCAATATAAGCCCAGTGTTTCAACATTGAAGGCAACTATCATAGTGCAATGTGTTTTATAGTTTCTTTCCTTTCCATTTTTTTTAAAGCACAGGATACATAAGGTTATTCAAAGCTGCAGTGCACACCTGTGTACCAAGCATCTAGTAGTTCATGAGCTTTCACTCTGGTGTGTCATTTTTCAAGGCAGATACATGATTTGATATATCTTGTATTTTCCTGGCTTTGAAAAGATGTCCGTCAGGCTGTGGTATAAACAATTTATGTTTTAGATGTGGGTTTTGTTTAAAAAAGTTGTATTGCTGTTTGCTACCATAAGAGAAGCATATATGGAGAAATGCAGTTTATAAATGTGTTATTTTACACACACACACACACACACACATATACATATATGTATGTGTGTGTGTGTGTATATATAATTTTATTCAGATATTTCAATATTTAGTAGTGTTCATGTACTATAGAAAAGCATCATGTTGAACAGGCAATTTAAACCAAAGGCCCCACACTGTGCAGCCAACAAGCATGATTGGAAGTTAGTTTAAGATCATAATATATTTGGAACAGAACAGCTTGAAAGAAACCAAGACTAACAGCCTCCTTGTGCTACAGCTTTTTAAAAAATCAGCATGTTGTTGGTGTAATTCTGAGGCTTAGTCTTGTGTGGTGCTCAGAGATAAACATTAGGTGGGATGTTGCTGGCATCTTCTCTGTCAACAAAAATATTTTTGTGGTGTCATTTTGGCATACACAGTGTCCTTGAGACATGTGGGCTGTGGGTAGCTATTTGTCCTTCAGTTTTGACTGACTGACTAGTTGGACTCTTTGCTGTATAAATAGAAAACACTGAAATTATTTGGTTCAAGTTCTGTGGAAAGAAGGGAGGAAGTCTGAACCTATAATTAAGTTCAGTGACCTATGTGGAAATCCTTTGACTCGAACTGTCAACAGTTTGCTTCTCAAATAGTGATAAAAGATTTTATTCAAAGAATGTTTAGGAGATTGATCCCAGATGGACCTCTAGATGCCAACTAACAAGATTTTACGAAAAGGATAAAGCAACGTTCAGGGTAAACGCATACATGATAGGAACAACCACTTTTATTCTACATTTATTCTACAGATTAGAGAAGCGGGCCAAAGCTAACAAAATGAATTTCAACAGAGACATGTCCTATACTTAGGCAGAAAAAAGTGGAATGCACAAATTTAGGATGGGGGACACGTGGCCGGATAACAGTATATATGAAAGGGATCTAGGAGTCTTAGTAGGTCACAAGCTGAACATGAGTCAGCAGTCGAGAAAGCCAACATGATTCTTGATTGCATCGATAAGAGTATGGTGTCTAGATCAAAGGAGGTTATGGTACCACTCTATTCTGATTTGATTAAACTTCATTTGGAATACTGTGTCCAGTTCTGGGCACCTCAATTCAAAAAGGATATCGACAAGCTGGAGCATGTCCAGAGGAGAGACACCAAAATGGTGAAGGGTCTGGAAGCAATGCCCTATGAGAAGCAGCTTAGGGAGCTGGGGATGTTTAGTCTGCAGAAGAGAAGGTTAAGAGGGGACATGATAGCCATGTTTAAATATTTGAAGAGATGTCATGTTGAGGAGGGAGCAGGCTTGTTCTCCACCACTCCAGAGACTGGCACAAGGAACAATGGATACAAACTGCAGAAAAGGAGATCCCACCTGAACCTCAGGAAGAACTTTCTGAGAGTCAGAGCTGTCCAGCAGTAGAATATGTTGCCTCAGAGTGTGGTGGAGTTTCCTTCTTTGGAGGTTTCTAAACAGAGGCTGGATGGCCATCTGTTGGGAGTGCTTTGATGTGTGTTCGTGCATAGCAGGGGATTGGACTCGATGTCCCCTGTGGTCTCTTCCAACTCTATGATTCTATATCTCAAACACATGTACATTTAGAGCAAGGGTGGTGGCTATGACAAAATGTAATATCAAATTGAGTGAATCTTTCATTCTACTCATGGCTGACCCAAGACATTTTGTTGCCTGAGATGACACTCTCATTTCCATTCCATGTATGAAAGCCAACTAGGGGGACAACTTAAACATTTTTTCAATGTTGGTAATGGAACTGTGAGCTGCACTGCACTTGATGGCAACAGGCTAGCTTAGGCTGGCTACTCAAACTGTTGGTCTATGGACCAGTGCCAGTCTGCAAGCTATTGACTGCTGGTCCACAGAGAGTTTCCAGAAAAGAAAGAAACACTTGCAGTCAATGGGACAGAATATGGTGCCAATCCCTGACACATTACAGGAAAAATTCCTGGCAACTCACACTTCAGGTTGCTTAAGAAGCACTGTCTTAAGGGATGCAGAACGAGCATATGAGAGAATGGTGTGTGGAGGAAGAAGGAAGTTGGGAGAAACAGGAATGAAGCCAGACCTGTAGGAAGAATACTAAACTTCTACATGATACAGAATACTCATTCCCAGTCTGCTGCTCTCCAAACATGTTTGGGGCTACATAATCCTTCAGCCAGCATGGGGTTGGGGTGGCAGTCCATGTAAGTGGCAGAGAAGAGCAGAAAGTAGAATATACGTAGTTCTCCCTATTTCCATTACCCTTTTCCCCTTTTTGGCAACAGGAAAGATCACCTAAAAATTCCATAAAGGTGTCAACATAAGCCAGAATTTCTGTTTAGGTAGCAGTGGGTAACTCTGCAAAGTGATTTTTGTAATCTCTGCCCACCCCAGTGTGACAAACCGTAATTAGTGATGGTACTGGAGGAGCGAAACGATGGATTTCTTGGCCTTTCCTTCTATTTTGGAGAGACTATCAAAAGAACGTTATACTCACTAATGCTAGTTTGTATTACAGTGACTTCCTGTTTGCTTGTTTTCCCATACCCACTTGCTTGCTGCATTTCCTCTAATCTGCAGCCATTTTCTCTTCCTTCTTTCTCCACCATTAGACCATTTATATCATTATGAAAAAAGTAATTTGTAAGTAAAGCTGCCTTTATGTGTGTTACAAGGAGGTCTAAGCTTGTTTCATTTTCTCTGCTAAACCATGGGTGGGTGGGTGGGCATGGAACTGGCTGTTGTTCAGCTTTTGCCTTGCCCATTTAATTACTTTCCTTGAGAATTCTGCTGTTATTCCTCACATTCCCCAACATGGAGATCTTCTTCCCACCAATTGGCAGAACTGTTTGGGAGGACTGTTTGGCATCCTCCTGCACCAGAGAAGTTGTAATCGCCACCAAATTTCACCAGCCACCAAACTATGGAAGTGGCAGCAGTGACAGAAACAGTGCAGCCCCTGTTGGGTTGAGGGGGTCCAATGTGGATCTCTGCCTCCAGAAGTGTGTTCAGTCCTAATGTAGGACATTAGCTTGAGAGAAAGTGTTGGAACTTGAATGTACTCATGAACAAATGCATTATGAATGGGAAGGACCAAGAGGGTGACATCTTTCACCCTTGCCGTGAAATGCAGATGTTTGGCTCTGACGATCTGACAGCCCTGTACTAGCAACCTCCTTTTAAAAAGAAAACTCTTAAATAAATTTCTAGAGTTATAAAAAGGAAGAATCCTTCTGATTAAAACAGAACAATGAAATTCTATAGCTACTTTCTTTCTTCAGTCAAGAGCTGAGTATGTTTACCCCACAAGATTGGGATAAACAAATTAGAAAACTGGAGGTTGACATCCTCAAAAGAGAACAATTAAGGATCTAAGTGCATGTATTTTGTGAATAACTGAATAACTGAATTGCAATCTTTTTAGAAGACAGATTGGATTTTAATAAGGAGAAACTACAGCATGTGAAAATACAGGCCATATCTATTTGATATTGATAAATCTGTTTGATGTTGCTATCTATTTGATATTGATAAAACATGAGAGAAGTGAATTGTTCACTCTGAAATTGCTGGATTGATTGAAGGACGGAACTTTCCCAGGAACAATCTCAGGACTTTTTGCAATAGATGATGGAGTAACTACATGCGAAACTTGAAGACAAATATGATAGGGGCCTTGAGGAATGTGATCTATGAGATCAAGGAACTGTGGGAAGATATAAGACACGAGGGAGACACAGAAGTTAACAATGTGGAACTGAAGGAGGTTGAATATCATATGGAGAGACAAATTCAAGTTCAGCTAATAGAGGGATCTACTGAGTTGGGGGAGATGTATGGACCAGGAAGCTTTGGTTTGTGAAAGGGGGATTACAGCCCAAGGAGAGGAGAAGTGTCCGGGATTCCAGGCAGGGAACCCTGGGAAAATGATCAGCCCACTGCAAAGATGTTGCATCATGCCCCAGCTGTGGCATAAGAAACTGGGGTCGTGTGCAGATGGTAGAGGGAGGTGTGCAAACCTCTACCTGGTTGGTTGTAGATATGTATATAACAAAGCAACGCGAGTATGTATTTGTCTGTTGACCAAACCTGGTGCCTGACACAAACTTTTGTCCATCTGTCCTATGTTTTGTATATAACGGAACTTTGCTGCAAGATAAAGTGCCTCCTGTTTTGGAAGAAATTCCTCCGTGTGTGAGTACCCTTACTGGGGAACAAGGCTGCTGCTGTTGGCTCGCTGAACTCTGGTTTTTCCGCTATGTTTCCATGGGGCTGAAACTCCTATCATCCCCAACAAGAAGGGGGTGGCTAATTTGAAACTGATTTGTAATCAAATTACTTTGGTCATTGAATGAAACCAAACTGATTTAGCTTGTATGATTGAAAAGGGTGAGAGAAAGATGATCTTTAAAAAAGAAGACAATTATTCAGGACAATTATTCTTCAATACCAAATTGGTAGGAACTCTAAAATAATGGTCAAGGACGAGCATGGGAATCTGAAAGCTGGGGAGGGCAATGTCAATGGATAAGATTGTGCAATAGAAGAGGGGAGTTAAATTCAAAATGAAATAGATTCAGCTGAAACTAGGTTATGAAATGGTTATAGATGTAGGATAATGAAAACTGGGTTTGGTTAATAAATGCTGTAAGGGATTCTGCAATATAAAATGGTATAGAAATATTTGGATTTAGGAATGCCAGATAAAGTGTAATACATCTACAATTTTAACCAGTGAAAATATTATGTAATTAAGTCAGCAAGTACCATTTAGTTTTAATGTCATTTATCATGTAAATGTGATATTTAATGGAATGTAATTGAAAGCAATAATCATAGAATCATAGAAATGTAGAGTTGGAAGAGACCACACGGGCCATCCAGTCCAACCCCCTGCCATGCAGGAACACCCTCAAAGCACTCCCAACAGATGGCCATCCAGCCTCTGCTTAAAAACCTCCAAAGAAGGAAACTCCACCACACTCCGAGGCAGCATATTCCACTGCCGGACAGCCCTGACCGTCAGGAAGTTCTTCCTGAGGTTCAGGTGGAATCTCCTTTCCTGCAGCTTGAATCCATTGCTCCTTGTCCTGGTCTCTGGAGCGGCAGAAAACAAGCCCTCTCCCTCCTCTACATGGCATCCCTCCAAATATTTAAACATGGCTATCGTGTCCCCTCTTAACCTTCTCTTCTGCAGATTAAACATACCCAGCTCTCTAAGTCTATCCTCATAGGGCATGTCTTCCAGGCCCCTCACCATTTTGGTTGCCCTCCTCTGGAGCTGCTCCAGCCTGACCATGTCCTTCTTGAATTGGGGTGCCCAGAACTGGACACAGTATTCAAGATGAGGTCTAACCAAACCAGAGTCGAGTGGTACCAGTACCTCTCTCGATCTAGACACCATACTCCTATTGATGCAGCCGAGAATTGCGTTGGCTTTCTTGGCTGCCGCATCACACTGCTGACTCATGTTCAGCTTGTGGTCTATTAAGACTCCTAGATCCCTTTCACACGTACTGCCATCCAGCCACGTGTCCCCCATCCTATATTTCTGTATTCCATTTTTTCTACCTAAGTGTAGGACCTTACACTTCTCTCTGTTGAATTTCATTTTGTTAGCTTCCGCCCAGCTCTCCAATCTATCCAGGTCATTTTGAATTTTGATCCTGTCCTCTGGCGTATTAGCAACCCCTCCCAATTTGGTGTCATCTGCAAATTTGATGAGCATGCCCTCTATTCCTTCATCCAAGTCGTTGATGAAGATATTGAACAGCACTGGGCCCAGGACAATGAGATACTATGCTAGATATGTTAACCTTTGGCAGAAGAAAATTCATTTTCCATTTTTGGAAAGCATGAACTGGGGGGAGGGAAGAAGATAACTGTTAGATATTATCGTTGAGAGGCTTGAATCAATTAGACTGTTATAATCAGTTTAAAGGAAGGATGGAAGCCAATTCTTTCTCTTTTCCTTTTTTTCTTTTTGCTACTTTTTAATTTCTAATTCATATGTTTCATGTTTTATTTTTTTCTTTTCTTTTATGTATTTGTAGAGTTTAAGTGTTTTTTTCAAAATAATTAATACAGATATCTTTTTAAAAATGGCTATTTGGTTAGATAAGACTTGTCACATCCAAATATGCTAGTCACCCCTTAATGCAAGTCATCAAGCACTGAAAATGCATGAGTGAACCTGCTTTTACCACATTCTGTAATGCAAACATACTGAGGATGCTGACGTTCCAAAAGCAGAGAATTGCCACCTCTACAGTATATAACTAGGAAATCTAGGAAATCTAACTCCTTTTCATGTTGAAGCTTGTGAGGAAACAAACAGAGCCAGAGATTCCCCTCAATCCCTGTCCAGCTCATCAGTGAAAAACTGAGTGTTGTGAGCCTCATTTAACTCTCAAAGAATGGAGCTGTGTTTAGGCAAAAAATATTTTTGCTTCTGGGAAGGAAAAACATCCATATCAGGATAACAAAGGAAACATTTACTTTGAGAAAAGCCTATACTGTTATGAATATAGCTTTAGAAAGTAAGTTTGAGCTTCTTTAAAAAAAACAAAAAGAAAAGATGTAAACATCTAACTTCGCTTCCTTGTGAACATGAACTGTTTGTTCCTTCCTCAAGGACAAAACAAGAGGCAAAACAAAGAACAACACACCAAGAGCTTCCTACACAGACACTGCTATTTGTAGTCTTTTCATTGTGACTGGGAATAAAACCAAACTGTTCCAAGTCAATATTCATGACCGCTTCTTCCCACACTTGCCAAGAACTGGTTCCTCTAAACAGTAACCTAGTTTGGCAAATAGGCTACAGTTACTAAAAATGTTTACTAAAAAAATTCTGTTTGGATGGATGCTTTCAAAAGTGACATTAAAAATCTAGGTTCGTAGGCAGAGACTTCAGGACACCTAGACTTACTGGATTCAGACCCACCCCTTGTAATGATGCTCTGGTCTAGCCTCTTTGGGATGCCAATTTTAAGCAATTTAGATTCACCATGAGGCTAGTTAGGAAACTGTTCCTACAGAAATTCTGATGACTCCTTCTTGCTCAGAAATTGTTCTATGTCCAACCCAGCTTTGATCATCATCACTGTGCCTCTCACAATTCCTCAAGCTAATTTAGAAAGCAGGCTTCTTGATTTGCAGACTATGGAGTTTCCTGGCTGGCTGACACATCTCTTTTATGTGAAGCGAATGGCATCAAAGTAGGCCTGCAAAAAGAAATCATAGACCCCCAAAAGTATGCATCAGCAAAGATGATTCATTTGGTCCACTAACAATTCACATGGCTTGCTGGTGAAATTCCCAGAAATTATCCTCAAGCAATGGCTCCTGCGCAGGATCTGCTTTTGCCATTTTTCTTATCCTGCTAAGTCAACTCTGCTGTCAGTACTATAGCAGATCTACTTGGCAAGAAATGGGCTTTGGCAAGATTGTGGAGACCTGACAGTCCACTTCTCTCTTAATATCAAATCTATCATGAAAGATTTGGCTAATAGCCCTCAAGTACAAGAATCTCAATAAACCTGAGATCTGTGTATTACATACATATATCAAACATGTCAGAATAATGTTAGTCATGTCAAAAGTGCAGTTTTTATATCACAGCTTGCTATTTGTGGCCATTCAGTTATGATTTTGTATAACTGATAAGCAGTAAGAGATTAAAGACAGAACAACTGTTCTCATATATATGAAATACTGATAATTCCAGGATGTTTTGGAAGGATTTATTGATCTTAATATTTATTTGCAAAGCCAAATGCAGCTTTGGGTGATCTGATAGTCAGTTTCACTGGAGAAAAACAAATGAGGTATAAAATTAAAGCAAATAACAACAGTAACAATAACACTTTGCCCCCAAAATCACCAATTCAATAAAACAGGAAAATCTGAGATAAATATAAGTCACTGGCTATGTGGTACACCTAGAATATAAGCTGCTAGGTTACCTTTATAGCAGGACTGCTGGACCTTTGTCCCTCCGTATGATTTGACCTACAGTTACCATCTGCCCCACCTACTATGGCTACTAGTAATGCAGCTCTATTCCCAAACTCCACAAGAGCCAAAGGCTTCCAGCCTTTGATCTAGAAAACACCTCAAGCCGTCTTTAAATATGGAGGAGGAAAGAAGATGGGAAAGAGGAACCAAAAAATAGACGGAAAAAATCAGGGTAGTAGCTCTACGAAATAATCAATTTGCACTCCATCCCACACACACACACAGACAAAAAAAAGTTTCCCAAACTGGATAAGTTTCAGTGCTTGCCAAGGGACAGGCTGGAAGAGGGCCAACAAATCCTTTTTAAAAGAGGACTCTCCTCAGTGGAAAAGCCTGAACTCATATGCTTGCCCACTTAGCCCTGGATGACTAAAGGATGGGTCCCTACTGTTATGAGTGGTATCTCAGCACCTGCATAATGTGACATGTGAGAGATTATCATGGCCCCAAATAATTTTGAGCTTTAAAGGTCAAATTGTTCCGTTGGCTCTGGAAACAAATTGACAGCCAATGAAGAAAAGATCCCCAAGATGCATTGACTACAGATGTTCTACAGTTTTACAGAAAGCTAAAGGTAACTTTCTGAGAACTGCCTACTTTGAACCCGCTATAATTTTTAACATTCTTCCAAGGTAATCCCATATAAGGATGTAAATCCTCAACTATTGCATCTTCACAAGCAAGGACAAATAATTACAGTACAGTGGCCCCTCCACTTTCGCGAAGGTTCAGGACACAGAACCCTCACAAAAGTGGAAAAATCAGGAATGATTCCTCTCCCCTTGCCTTTTGTGTGCCGGGGGCAAACACAAGGGAGTGGGAGTGGGGAGCTCCAGAGGGGAGAAGGAAGGCACATGCATACCTCCCCCTCTTTCCTTGCCTTTTGTCCTCCTTCTTGCCTTTTCCTTCCAGAAAAATGCAAGGGAATGGGAGGAGGGGGGTGGGGGGAAAGGCATGCATGTGCTTCACAAATAATCAAATTCGTGAAGGTCAAACCCATGAATTTGCAGGGAAGACTGTAGGTTTTTTTTCTCAGTAGAGGAGAAAATGAATATTCCTTCACATTATCTTCTCCATAGTGACATGTACTGAAGTACTGCATAGGAATTATTCTGTGGAGAAAAACATGGGAGAGATGCAAAGAACCCCTGCTGTTTTCTGCACAGAAAACAGTGTTTTTGCTCAGGTTGCACAGAAAGCAACAGGAGTCTGCACACACGCATACATACACACACACACATACTGTTTTGCTTCATAGCATAATCCCTCCACAACACTACAGAATGTTTGAATAACATGGGGGGGGAAATGAACAAAATTTTCACTGGTTTGTTGTTTTTCCTGACAAGGTTTGTCTTGGGAAAACTATTTTTCAACCTGGAAACAAATATTTGACAATATTCTTTAGATCCCTAGATCCACATGATCATACATTACAGCAGTCTGTCATCTGTGTACCACAAAAACATGGATGAGAGTGATTCAGTTTATCTTAGGAAAAGCTTTAGCTGGCTACTAGTTGCTCCTGGCAAGAAGCCACAGCCAATGCTGAATCTAAAATCAGCTCTGGAACCAAATGAACCGGATTTGTAAAGGCCAGGCTATCTCAATTAAAACAGGTTTTATATCTAACCCTCCATCAACTGATTCCTAACCAGCAATATTTCTATCTTGCCTATATTAAGCCCCACTTCATCCAACCACATCCAGTCTATCATTGATCTCAAATTTCTGTTTAGGGTTTCCATTCGTTTTCTGGAATCAGATGGAAATGAAGGAGAAGAAATCTTACACAAATTGTCAACATCTCAACCCAAATCAATTAATTATGTTACTGTATCAATCATATAGGTGTCAAAGAGTATGAAATAACCCTTTGTGTCCCTCACAAGTCAGTGGACATTGGGTAGACTAGTAGTTTCCCAGCACCATCTTCTGAAGTCATATCCTTCAGGAATGATGGAGCCACCAAAATGCAAAGCCCCTATCCCAGCAACATGTCACAGAAGGATATGAGAATCAGTGGTGCTGAACATCAGTGTGAAATCTTGGAGAATAAGCATGATATTACTCCCTGGATTCCAGCACAAGTCAACCATAAGGATGACAAAATTAACTGTGAAACTATATTGTCACGTGAATATAGTTCACATATGACAGCGTCATGTGAAGAAGCGTGTTCATAGTGCATGTATTGCAAGTCAGCAGGGCAAATGAGTGACAGCATGTATGGTATAGTTAGAAATACATAAATAAGGTATACATACATAAATACATACACATAGTGTAAATAAAATTACACTATTGTATTATAAAGTGGTGTGGAAAAGAATTCTAAGGATAACTACTAAAAGGACAAATGAATGAGACTTAGAGAAAATCAAGCCAAACTCTCATTAGATCTGAAGATGACTGAACAGAGGCTGTTGTACTTTGGCTATATTATGAGATGTGACTCATTTGAAAAGATAAGACGACGGTAGGAAAAGAGGAAGACCATGTTACAGAGGATTGATTCAGTCAAGAAATCCACATGCCTGAGTTTGCAAGACCTGGGGCTCTTAGAAGTCTCTCAGTCATTCATAAGATTCTCATAATTTGAAGTCAGTTAGACAGCAAATAATGAAAACAACAATTATATCCTGCCATTATTGATCCTCAAAGTGAAATTAAAAGATCTTATTATTTTTAGAGCTAAATCAATGTCTCAGCTAAAACAGAAATCCTTAACTTTTGAATGTTTGTATTTTACAGTTCAGAGTTTCATGTCAAAACTTCAAAATTCATCCAAATTTGTGATCAGCATTTGAAATTTTCAATTCTAAAATAAACTTATGAATATAATGTTCTGTTGCCAGATTTCGTCAACTGTTGTTTGCTCCCTGACTGATACTGCCAATAGCTGACTGCTTGTGAACACTGGTTATCAAGAGACTGTCAAATGCTGACTGGTACAGCAAACATTTTTACACATCAGAAGGTGATGAGGAATGTAAAATAACTGCTGGATCTGGACACAGCCACAGAACAATAAGGGAATATTTATTGTAAAAAGAATTTGGGGTTGGCTCATTCATGTCTGCTCTGGCTTTTTATTAGCAGGACATGCTGTTTTCACCTGTTCTATATGCCACTCTTCCTCCCCAGCTCACTTTGGCTTTTCCTAAGGTTTCTTTCCCTCTAAGTATAGGAGGCTCTGATAAGGTTCCCATGCTTGTCTACTGCAATTAGTTTCAATGTCTTATCTGGCACAAGACATGTGATCTATATAACATGTCGGGCAGCAGGACAAAAGCATATTATCGGTCTCTTTATTGCTGACCTCCTCTGGCATGTTTAAAGTCCAGTCACAGCTCCGTTTATTTATTAATAGACCCCCTTCAGCGCAAGTACAGAAATATACCATTTAACCTTTGTCAATGTGAATTCCGAGGCTGTTGCCAACAACTGATTCAGAGTTAAAGCACATTAAGGAAGTTAGCCAAAGGTTTTCAAAGGAGAAACAGTGCAGAAGTCTGACAGCAGAAAATGCTAAATGACTTTCAAATGTATTTAGCTACCCAGCGTCTCACTGCCCATGCCTTCCTGTCAAAGACAGCTTTATGTCTGAGACATGTCAGCCAGCTTTAAAGGAGAGATCAGACAAATTTATGGAGGACAATGCTATTAAGGGCTATCAGCCATTGTGGCTATTTATTACCACCAGTTATCAGAGGCACTCTGATTTTAAGCATCAGTTGCTATGGAACATTAATGAAAGAGCACATTTGCACCCAAGTCCTGATCCTGGGCTTCTATGTAAACACAATACTAGACCAGATACAATACTGGACTAGATATTAATTGAGCACAGCACTGGTTACTGTGTGTTCTTATGTTTAAGTGGTCAAGGGCTTAAAAACACCCCCACCTGCAGTATATAATGTTTACAAGACCTGGAGATTCACAATACAGATTAGAAGAGGGATGGCATCTGGTTCTTGCTTGGGGAAAATGCAACCTGGGTGAGACAATTTCTTATGTTCTCCTCCAAAAATCTATTATTGCTGTTATTGATCCACTTCCTCACATGGGTTGGGTTACAACTTCCATCAGCCCCAGCACAAGTATGGGGACACTGCAATCATCTTTCTCACAGAGAGAATCATGCATTTCATATCATTTTGACTCCTTGCTTTCCTTCTTTCTCCAACATATCTGTAACAGCTAGTCCTTTTTCAATACCTCTTCAACCACCTCAGGTTCCATATTGGAAGAAAGGCAGGATATAAATTAGACAGATAGATGGTAGATAAACAGACAAAAGTGTTTTCTCTCTGTTCCTGCTGCTAAAGAACCTGTCTGTGTTCTTTGACCCTCTCTCATTCAGAATTTTGGAATCCCTTGCTGCCTTCCCATCTATCTGCTCTCTACTCCCACACAGTTTCATCACATCTGCTCAGCTCATCCTTCTCTCTTGCTCCTCACAAGCCAGTTGAATTTTGCCTCAAGTTTTAGTGTTGTCTCTTTCCATCTGTGCAAGAAGGACCCTTTCACACAACAGAATTATAGCGCCATGGTTCCATTTGAACTGCCACGGCTGCATCCTGTAGCATCCTGGGATTTGTAGTTTAATAAAGCACTGGTGGAATTCTCCGGCTGAGAATTCTAAATGGACTTCTGTAAACTGCAAGCCCCAGGACTCTATGGGATGTTGCCATGGCAACTAAAGTACATACCATTGAACATTTCAAAGATGAAAACTGGGGCACTTGTGGCCAACCAACGTCAGAGTGCAGTCAGGATGGCAAGGAAGTTATTCAGGAGGAAGCACACACAGGCTATGAGCAGCTGCAGTAGTTTGCTTTTGCCTGACTCTACCGGAAGGGCAAAATTCTGTCCCCTTCACTCCTCTGTCCTCAGAAGAGTTAACTGAGCACAAAGTACTGTTGCATTTTGAACCCAGGGACCTACATTTGCAATCCTTACTTTTCAAGCTCTCTCAGGCTTGAGCTTATGGCCAAAGGGCAAAACAGATGCAAGATAGTGACAGGAATTTACCGCAGTCAGATGCTAGAAAATGATAACGTGAGCCCTGTGGAGAGCATGTTCTTGCCATTGCATCAATGTCTGTGAGCCCCCCACACATGCACAATGAGCTGCTGGGGGGGCGGTGAGTGATCGCTGAGGAACCATAGAGGGTTCAGCAACTTTGCATAAGCTTTTCAACTTGAACTACAAAGGAGTGCAAGTTGTACACTCAAATGGGGAGTGTTATGAAATGTAATCTCTGGCCCTCGCTTGACCCAGAAACCTACAGACATTGGGAATGAAAAGAATTTATGGCCTGTTTAAAATTACCTAGTTTAGATTGGAATTATTCTCTGGGCTCCCATGATAAGAAGCAATTTGCAAACATCGGTTAAAGTGGCTGGCTAAAGCAGATCTAGACGCCTTTCCCACCCCCCACAGCAAATGGAAAAACACAAAGAACAATTTGCTTGGAGAAAGGGAGTGCCAGAATAGCCTTACCCTCGCTGTGGCGCTTAAAACATAACTGCTTCTGCTCCCATAGCAACTCCTCGAGCCTGTAATATGTCTCCCCTGGGAGTAAAAACAAGCTTGTGGTAATTAGGCTTTTGTTCAGCTGGCTGCAAGGTCCAACTGAGTCCATCTGACTTAATTGTGGCTTTTGAAACATCTCCTCACACGGGCAAAGCATTCCAAGCAGCTCACAAAGAAGGTGGGAGCCATTCTTCCAAGGTTTCCATTTGTTGCTTTCCATGTTTTGTTGGTGCCTCCTCAAAAACTCACACACTGCCAACCAGCATCTGATGTAACCTACATGGTATTGATCTGGATGGGCTCTTCAAAACTAGCAAAAGAGGACAAAAGCACCCTGCCTCCTCCTCACATTTTTTTTTAAGTCTAGTCAAAAGATGAGATCTAAACTGTTAATAAGGTGGCCCATTTTATGTGTGAAATGCCTAAAATCTTTGTATATAAGCAGTGCCCCAACAGCTGTTGTTGTGTGCCTTCCAGTCATTTCTCACTTATCACCATCCTAAAGCAAACCTATCATGGAGATTTCAGGGATGCTGAGTGGAATGTGTGACACACCCCAGGGCACCCAGTGTGTTTCCACTGCTGAGAGGGGAATCAAACCCTGGTTTCTGGGGTTGTAGTCCAACACTCAAACCATGCTGGCTCTCACCCCAACAGCTTCATGTATGCATATGGCAAAGTTCTCAATCATGAGCTCAGAACTTGGTTTCCTACAATTGTTCAGGCAGGGCTGTCTTGAGAGATGTTGAGGCCCTACACAATGTCTCACTGGAAAGGGCCCACATGATATTCCCCCAAAATACATAAATTATGTCTAAATAGAGATTTAATTTGATTTTTGTACATATTTGGTGTGTGTACATGCCTTTAGAGCCAGGATGATGCAGTGGCTTGAGCTGGTTTGGACTGTGACCCCGGAGTCCAGGGTTTGATTCCCTGCTCAGCCATGGAAACTCACTGGGTGACACTGGCTATGTCACACACTCTCAGGCATGTGCCTTTAAGTTGCTTGTCAACTTATGGTAACCTCATAAATCTCAAACCATTTTCTTACATAAAGAATGAATATTCTTTATGTAAGTCCAAACCAGAATTCCATCCTTTGCAAAATAGCTGACAACACCCAGTGGTCTCCCATCTAAGTACTAACCAGGGCTGACTTTGCTTAGCTTCCAAGATCAGACAGGATCTAGTGCATTTAAGGTATTTTGGGTCCCTTTTGTATTTAGGGGCCTATCATAATCTGAGATCCTAAACCAGTGGTCAACAATTTTAATCAAGTTAGAGCACAAATTTTCATCCTCAGCACCAACTGTGGGCTGCATCAGGTCCAAAGACAGGAGGGAAAATCCTCAAAATATAGGCAAAGAAATTAAACCCAGAAGTATCTACTTCCTGCTTTGTTTTTCAACTGGAAAGAGTAATATTTGGACTTACCAATCTCATAAAAATGGAAACTGCTGCTGGTGGAGACCCCCTGCAATTTTTCTGGTCTGAGGAGCATTGGGATACTCCGTGAGCATGTATGCCATGCCAAAAAAATGAGGGAGGGGGGCTTGGGATCCTGCATGTCATTCACAGACAACACTGGGTGTTCACTCATGCTCTGAGCTGTAACATACTTAACTTGTAAGTGTTCAGGCTTCCGGTGGATGAAATAATGTAAGGGACCAAAATGAAGATAGTGTGGGTGATAGCAAAGATATTTGCTGAATGTGATGGTTCAACTCAGAAACATTCCGAGGGCAGAAATGGTCTATCTGCTGAGCCAGAAAGATGCACCCACACAAGAAGGGAACCAGAAAAAACACTGCAAGATTTGCTATAATGAGGGCTACACGCATGTTGTGATTGCATGAAAACACAGAAAGTGTTTGCATTTGAAAACAAGAACACAGCTTCCTGAGAATCTCAGCTTTCATGTTGATTCACGGGTAACATGCAATCACCCTGAGGTTAGAGTGTTTCTAATGTTGGCCTTTTTTGAGGGGGGAAGTGAAGAAACTTTGGTATGTCAAGAGCTATTTGACTTCTACACTTAGAGAACCCAGGCAGCATCGCTAAAAGCTTGAGATTATGGGAGCTGCAGTTCAAAAAACACCAGGACGCTCTCAAAAGTTTCCCAGCCCTGATTTAGGATATAATTGCTAGCATCTCCTTTTTGACAATACATCCAAATAACAGCCAGTTAACATAATCTATCCGCTCTTTGTGTATGAAAAACATCTCAAGTCAGGTTGCAAGGCATGCCTGCCTTGTTTATGAATGGAAAGAGAGGGAACAACATGAAGCAAGGAATGCGTATTCGAATGTGTATACACGGCAAGCAGCTTGGCAGAGGTGTACGGGCAGAGAGCGATGAGGGTGGTGCGCCCCGGGCAGCAATTTTTGGGGGGCAACCTGCACAACGTGGCCACGCCCTCACTTGATGTGGCCATGCCCCCACACGATGTGGCCACGCCTCCATGCAACATGGCCACACCCCTGTGTGATGTGGCCACACCCCTGCCCCTTTGCCCCCAGCCCCCTTACCCACACCCCAAGCTACGCAGCTGCACCTTGGAATGTATGTAACCATTGCTGAACACTACTATGCATCCCATATGTTAACCAGTGCTAACTTCTGCTAAACTGTATTGCATAGGTCACTTGCTTTTACTTTGTATTTGATAGATAAAGGTGAGTGGGAAAGGTGGAAAGTGAAAACTGTCTCGTGCCAGATTGTTTTAAGAATGGGATGGTATGGAGATAACGGATGAAGGCATGTAGATGGATCAAAAATGTTCAAGGACAAGGCAGTTAGAGACAGGCACTCACCTGGGAAATAGTTTGGGATGAACACCAAGCGTATGCTTTGTTGGGAGCATCAATCACACGCAATGAATGCTTTGCACAATTAAATTTGTATGGTTAACCTATAAAGGAGATATGCTGCTTATTTTAATCAGTTTTGGCAACTTCTGTGGAAGTGAGCTACTGTTGCTCATGTTAATCCATTTACTAAAGAATAGAACTGGAACCTTCCAAATGTTTTTGTGGATTGTGGGTCATCCAGTACATGACACCTCCTGCCTAGTATAGGAAAGATAGGGTTAATACTATTTCTGCTTTCTTCCCTGAATATGTTTGACCCATTAGGTTTAACAAATCTTTCATGCCAGGATTCATTCAGATCTGCTCAGTTATGTACGGTAACACTATCTAAACATCCGGCTTGTGCAAGATACTTGCAAATTATTCTTTTGATAACCTTTTTTTCCTCTGGGATGCAGGGTCATGTCAACTCTGCGTCACCTTTACCCTTTGTAAATAAACCACATGGTTCAAGCCCTTCATCACCCTTGCCCTATATTAGATGCACCAGCTTTCTCAAATAAATAATTAGCTTGTGCCCCTTACTATGCCTTCTGGGAACAAAATTGATTGTTGAACATATTATGCAAAAAAGCCAGTTTGCATAATTTAGAGAGATCATAGAATTTGAATTAGTCTTGGCAGGAATGCCAGTTGGATCCTTCCTCCCCCCCCTTTTTTTTTTTAAGTACACAGAGCTCTTGCTTTAATTAATACTGGAGCCAACTATTAAGTATCCCATATGTAAAATCCAGCACATTCTTATGGAAATAAGTGTTCTAACAACCCCAAATAAACGACAGTAACTTGGCTGCCATCTCCTCCTTTTCCATCCTTCTTCTGTTGGCAGGAGGTATTTTCACTCACTTCCAACAAGGACAGCAAAGGAAAGAAAAATAATCCCTATGCACCCCTTTATATGCAGCTACTTTGAAATCACTCAGCTTACACTATGGCCACAAATCGAGAGGCATAAGTGAACCTGGATATCTAGAACAGTCTTCAAGACAGAATCATAGGATCATAGAGCTGGAATGGGCCCCATAGGCCATCAAATCCAGCCCCCTGCTCAGTGCCAGAACATCTCCAGCAGGTAGCTGTCCAGTCTCTTTCTGAAGATATCCAGAGAGCTTGGAAAAGTTCCTTTTGGGGACCACTGCTCTCAGAGATTTTCACCAATGGCATTACATGATTTTTTACCAGTGGAGTTACATGGTGCACACACTGTGCAGCTCATATACAGGATCACACAGTTGTACAACTGACTACGTATCTAGACCCATTCCAATACATACTCCAATGGGAAGGTAACATAGCATTAATTTCCCATTTATACTGAGAGATGCAATTGCACCGTGACTTAAAAGCTCAAGCACTTGGTCAACAGGTATTCCAGTGGAATTCCACCTGCACAACCAAAAGGCTACAGACATTGCACCATGACAAAAAAAAAATACAAACAGTGGCATAAGAGTATTCACATCATTGTATGTTGCCAAAAGGATTCCAGTGATAATTCCAGCATGTCTCTGTCCATGTCAGCTGGGGGAGTCTGGGAGCTGCACCCCCCACCCCCAAAAAACCTACTTTGGATGAGTAGCTTGCTGTTTGATATACAGCACTTGAATTGTCTTGGATTTTTTCCACAGTGTATCAGCATTGGCAATCCCAGCCAACTGGCAAGTCCAACCCACCTAATTTCATCAATTGTGCCACCAAACATATCATAGAATCATAGAGTTGGAAGAGACCCAAGGGGCCATCGAGTCCAACCCCCTGCTATGCAGCAACACCCATCAACGCATTCCCAACAGATGGCCATCCAGCCTCTACTTAAAAACCTCCAAAGAAGGAGACTCCACCACACTCCGAAGTAGCATATTCCACTGCCGGACAACTCTGACCATCAGGAAGTTCAAGTGGAATCTCCTTTCCTGTAGCTTGAATCCATTGCTCCTTGTCCTAGTCTCTGGAGCGGCAGAGAACAAGCCCACTCCCTCCACAACATGACATCCCTTCAAATACTTAAACATGGCTATCATGTCCCTTCTTAACCTTCTCTTCTGCAGACCAAACATAACCAGCTCCCTAAGGCGTTCTTCATAGGGCATGACTTCCAGGCCCTTCACTATTTTGGTCACCTTACTCTGGACACGTTCCAGCTTGTCAACATCCTTCTTGAATTGAGGTGCCCAGAACTGGACACAGTATTCCAAATGAGGCCTAACCAATGCAGAATAGAGTGGTACCATTACCTCCCTCGATCTAGACACCATACTCCTATTGATGCAACATATGATGTTCCAGTATTGTTACATGATCACCAGTTCCTCAAGGGGTTTGAGATTCCAGAGATGTATAGAGACTTTATATTTTTACAGAAAAGAGAAGCAGAACATAGACTATCAGTAGCAGAGTATATCTCCAGATTTCCAGAGAGCAGTCTAGTCTACTAGCTTGCCTGCTACAAAACACTGCTCATCCATCTCTGCCTTTTCAGGTTGAATTATCCAAACAGAATGCTTCAAGATCCATTAAAGGAATTATACAATCTAGGGTTCACCTCTCTGCTCAGCCATGGAAACCCACGGGATGACCCTGAGTGTACCACACACTCTCAGCCCCAGAAAACCCCATGGTAACAACAACAAATATTTTGCTAAAATTTTAGTCCCTGTCTAGAGACACTTTGCTTGTTTAAATATTTATACCCTGTCCTATTTCAAGAGGTCTCCAGACAATGTATGGAGAGTTAAAAACATGAACATAAAAACAATCTTAACAACTCAAAACAATTCAATAGCATAAAACAGAGTAATGCAAAACAACAAGATCTAGCAGCACCTTTGAAATCGATTTATTTTAGCATGTGCTTTCACAGATATCAGTCCACTCTCAGATGCACTGAAGAAGTGGAATGACACGCACAAAAGCTCATGAATCAATTCATCTCAAAGGTGCTGCTAGATTCTTTTCCCCTTCTATTCTCTTTTTTATGCCAAAACAGACTAATGTAGTTATCTGTTCGAAAACTGTTATAAAACAAAATAACTTTAAGGAACATAATAATAAATCAAGATAGGTGAACTAATGCACAATTAATGAGTAAATGCAGGGAGAGGCAGGCTTGGTCTTTTGGGTCTACTTTGATTTTCATTCAAATCTCATGATCCACCAGCTGGAACCAATGGCAAAATAATAGTTCAAGAGGGCAGAGTTAGAATTACCAGGTAAGGTGCTTCTCACCTCAGTCCCATAATTTTCAACATCAGGAGTAAAACTTGCACACACAACATTTCATACAAAAATTCACTCCTGTTTACCCCTACATTTTATTCATTTCGGTAGCCTATTTAAGAGCTAGACCATTTTCTGCTGTTGTGTAAACCACTGCTTGCTCTGCTACAAACGAAAGACAAGACAAACATATGTGCAAGGAAATGTTATAACTGAAAGTGAGAAAAGTATCTGGAGCCTGCATACAGAAAAAGGCATGGTATAAACCAAATACATAAATAGTAGGAACCCACCCAATAAAAGGAAAAAATTATCCAGCCTGATTGTTTTGCTAGTTCGGTGGTTCCCTGTATAAGAAATATGTTAACATTGAAAGTGGAAAGGTTCTTTATAACCTCGTTCACTTGCCAGAGCAAGATGGGTCCATCTTGTCCAGCAAATGACATTATTGCTTCTCCTCTGAAAAAAAGTTCCAGTCCTGCATTCCCCCTTCACTAAATCTCTGCTCACGGCATTATATTCAACCACAAATCTGCACTCCCACACACCAAAACAGCAGATGGGTAGAATGCATATAAGGATAGATGGATCTGTCAGTTCAGGTTTTTCTCACCTGCCAGTTTTACCACTGAAAATTTTAATTACTCTAAATGCTGATTTATTTATTTTTTTAAGAAAAAGTTTGCTTCAAAATCTGTGTGCATTTCTCACAGTAAATATATTTTTTAGGCAATTTGCTCTAATACAGATTTTTTTGTAAGCAATATTCTTAATATAGCACACACACACACCCCAAAAAAGTCATGTGATCCAGTGTGGTGTAGCTGTTTGAGCCTAAGGCCATTTCCACACTACACTGTTATAGTGCTATTATTCCTCTTTCAACATCCTGTGGAATTCTGGGATTTGTAATTTACTGAAGCCAAAGAGCTCTCTGGCTGAGACCTCTAAATGCAAACTCCAGGATTCCATAGGATGTTGAAAGTGGAATAATAGCGCTATAACAGTCCAGTGTTGAAATGGCCATGCATGCACACTCACACAGAGAGTTTATACACATTTCTATTACATTAGTATATTATATTATATTGTATTGTATTATATTGTATATACATTATGATTATATATACATTATGTTTTGGATGAAGAGGAATATGTCTACTGAATTAATATCCTAACAACACATGGTTTCAGTCTAGCAAATAATATTGAACACTATCATCGGCTGAAGGATGTTCACAATTGAGTGTTCTAAACTGCTATCCTGGATACAGCTTGCTTTTATTTAAAGCATCTGAAACCAAAATCTTTTGCTAATACATTTGTAAATGCTGTTCGTTAATCATTCTGATCAATGTTATATACACATATATATGCACTAGAGTTGCCAAGTGTTTCTTATTTAAGGTCTAGCAGTCTTGTCCCATATTAGCATTAAACAAGGTATCTAAAATCATGTATTTTCAGACATCAGTTGAATGAGCTCTCCTCAAATTACGTATGCAATGTTGGGGGATCTGATGCCAGCATGGCTAGTACCCATTCTTTCCACTTCAGACCAAGCAGTGTGCTCAACCTGCTGGCAGTAAAATTCCTCTCTGAGATTTGAGGTCTCGTAGGAGAGGCCTTCTTCTCATGAGACTTGAGACAGATTTCATATAGGTCTGCCTCACTTGCCCTGCCCAGTCACTGTCTCTTATTGCTATTTTGAAAATACAGTAATCCTTATATGTGTTGATTCCCTGATATACACATTTTTGTATGAATTCTTAAAAATTGGAGTACACAGCTGCAAAATTCAGAGAAGTGTTATTCTGAGCATCAAAAAGGAGTTTCACTCAACATAGTGGCTAGAAAGGATGAAATTAGCTATGTTCATAGTCAGATGTGAACCCAATTTCTCCACCATCTCCAGGTGCACCTGTATCAGACACCTCTGTCGAGCATTCTGGTGCAGCATAACATTATCTACGATTCAGATCTCTGCTCAGCTATTAACTTGACAGATACCCTTTCCAGCAACAACAACAACAACCAAAGAGGAGATCAGAGATAAAGATACATGCTTTACTTTAGAAGACTGAAGACAGAACATTTACAGAAAACAGAAAGTGTGTTACAGTTTTCTTCATGCCAATTTTCCATTTAGGAAATCTCAGAATGCAGCCCTTACAGCTGAGAGTATTTTCAGCACTCTCGTACCACACAAAGCATTCCTTGAGAAAACCAGGGCCCTTTTTTAAAAAATCTTTTTATTTTGTTTACTACACAAGTGACAATAACTACACAACGGACAAAATAGAAGCTGCTAAAAAGGAAGAATCATTGTGAAGCTGGAAATGCATTGACTTTTATATCCTTGACCCCAAAGAGAGGCTTTAAGTCACTCTTGCTGCTGGCCCATGCTTATTTTAAGGGAAGGTAATATAATTTATACTGTTTTAAATTTGTCAGAATGATTTTTATCAGACACCACCACGTGATCAGAGGATTGTGTGTGTGTGTGTGTGTGTGTTCTTTTTAATTAATTAATTAACGTAAAGGTGGGCAGCATAGAAAGGATATGTGCTTTGCTCCTTTTTATGATGCATAAAAATATTTTGAGAGGGAGAGTGTTAGGGCATGCATATGGAGCACATAGAATGTATCTGAATGTAGCCATATGAGTGTTCAGGAAACCATAGAAAACCTCATACTAAGCATTTAATCAGCATGGCTTCTGTGTGACAACTTCTGGCCCTGATTTGTTTCCTGGGGCTGTTCACCCTTTGCCGCACCATAAACCCATGAACTACATGAGCAAAGGCACAGGGCCGGGGACACTAGTTGCCTAGAGCTGAAATGGGCAGGAATGAGATACTGGGGGTCAAGCAACATATATTAAGCACATAGAAAGAAAGCAAGAGAGAGTTCCTACCTGTTACATTAAGTCCACTGTGAAAGTCTAGGTGGCACAGTGGTTTGAGAACTGGACTACAACTCCAGAGACCAGGGTTCAAATCCCCACTTGGCCATGGAAATCTACCGGGTAACCTTGGGTGGGTCATACTCCATCAGGCCCAGAGGAAGGCAAAGGCAAACTCCCTCTGCACAAATCTTGCCAAGAAAACCCCATGAGAAAGTCACCTTAGGTCACTATAAGTTGGACATGACCTAACGGCACACCACCACAATCCCAGATTTTCAGATGATCCATGTATCAGTGCCTTGAACAACTCCTTGCTCTGCACAGGCACTAGCAGCTGATAATATTCATCCCCATACTGCTAAAAAGCAGCACCAGCTGCTGACTCTTGCACATCAAGGTGCTCTTAAAGCCACAGGAGCCAGGTGTCACTTTATTTTTTATTTTCTCCTCAGTTGGCAACCTAATTGTTGCTGTTGTGTGCCTTCAAGTCATTTCTAACTTATGGCGATCCTAAGGCAACCCTATCATGAAATTTTCTTAGTAAAATTTGCTCAAAGCACTTTCATCTTGCTCTGAGGATAAGAGAATGTGACTTGCCCAAGGCCACTCAGTGGGTTTGCATGGCCAAGCAAGGATTTGAACTCTGATCTCGAGAGCTATAGTCCAACCATCAAACCACTACACCACCCTGACTTTCTAGCAATCTCATAGACAAGCCTTATGTGTATATGTATGTATGTACTGACAAGCCTTATTTGTTTATTTATTTACTTACTTGTTACATTTCTGTCCCACCTTTCCTCCCAGGAGTACAAAACAGCATGCTTAATCTTTCTTCCCATTTTTAGCCACCCAACCCTATGAGGTTGTGCTGAAATGCAATGACTGCCCCATTTCGTGAGCTTCATAGCCACAGGGGATTTAAATGTTGGTTTCCTCAGTCCTAGGCAATGACTGTACCATCTGTACTTTCATTTGGAGATATCAGAGTGAAAACTAGACAAGGTCCTGAACCTGTAATGGTTGTGCAGAGGAGGGAATTTCAGCAGGTGTTGCTAGTCAGGTATCCATCAACACCTGCTAAAATTCTCTCTTTATACAATTATTATAGATACAGAAGCCAACTCCTCTTTTCACTCTGGTAACCCCACTTTGAATTTACATTATTATAATTAATCCAGAGCCTGATAACACAGGACTTGGGAAATCTTTTTTTTTTTTTTTTTTTTTTGGATTATAACCCATAGAATCCCCCAACCAGCATTCTAGGAGTTAGAAAAGTGTACATTTTCCAGGCTCTGGATTAGTTATAATTATGATTACTCTTAACTATAATTAAGTCCCACTGGGTTCAGTGTAGCTTATTTTGTAAATTTGCATGAGTAAATGGACAAGATTTACCAGTATGTGTATAGGATTACAGCTTTAGACTGTCACATGCCTTCTTGTTTCTGCTTTGTGATCTTATATAAACTTATTAGTCCTCCCTAGGATCGCCAGGCTGAAACCTGGAAACAGCTCCTGCACCTTTAACGGTTGTGTAGGGGAGGAAATTTTAGCTGGGTTGCTTAGTCTGCTACCAGGTAACAAGCAACACCTGCTAAAATTCCTTTTTTCTATACTGCCTTTAAAGGTGCAGAATCCATCTCCCATTTTTACTCTGCCAAGCCTATTCTTCCAGTTTCCCTCCTGCATTTTAGAACTGGACTCAGTTTGACTTTTGGAACCTGATAATGAGAGCCAATGTGGTGTTGTGGTTGGAGCATTGGACTATGGCCCTGGAGCCCAAGGTTCAATTCCCTGTTCAGCCATGGAAAACCCACTGGGTGACCTTGGGCACATCACACACTCTCGGCCCCCAGAAAATCCTGCGAAAGGCCTGCCTTAGGGCTGGCATAAGTTGGAAATGACTTGGAATGCACAAAACAATTAATTATGAATATTTTTTTCTTTTCTTAGTGTACTGTATAGCAAAGATTAAACCCTCAAATTAATCATTTCATGTCATCATTAACGAGGTCATACCATGAATAACAAATATATATTGAGCGTGCCTGTTGCTCTCCAAATGTTTCTGCATCTCAAAGGCAGTAGAAAAAAGCAATGATCCATTGTGTTTGATACGAAACCTGCATTTGAATTACATGCTAAGAAGTCAAAGAGAAGTCATCTCTGTGGTTCACAGGGCAAATGCTGCAATAAAACTCAGCAGATGCAAGCTGGTAATGTTAATGAGGCAAAACATTGCAACTCACTGCTGGAGTCAGTTCTAGCAGTACAGTTTCATACCGTGCCCCTACTGGAAGGAATATCATCATTTCCACGCAATTAGTGTGGTCAGCCAGATGTGTATGCAAAAAACTACCATTGTCACAGGCGCAAGGGAACTTACATCCATGACATCAACAAGAACCCACACAACCTGTCCCAAACAAATGCTTTCTCACACTCCTTAGCAATGTCTGCCTCACTGAGATTTAGAAAGAGATTCCTGGTTGTGGTAACTATCTGTACTAAATACATCCATTGCTGGTAGTAATGTAATCTGAACTCACTCTTTCTGCCACTTAAAGAAAGGGGAAGCACAGTTCAGGGATCTCACTGCTAAGAACAGAGTTTTGTATTCCTCATTTACAGAATCATAGAGCTGGAAGAGACCACAAGGACCACCAAGTCCAAGCCCCTGCCATGCAGGCATTCACCATCAAAGCATTCCTGACATATGACCATCCAGCCTCTGTTTATAAACCTCCAAAGGGGGAAACTCCACCACACTTCCAGGCAGCGTATTCCACTGTCAAATCGCTCTTGCCATCGGGAAGTTTTTCCTAATGTTTAGATGGAATCTCTTTTCCTGAAGTACCTGAACATACCGACCTTCCCAAGTTGGTCCTCATAGGGCACGGTTTCAAGGTGTTCTATCATTCTGGTCATCCTCCTCTGGACATGTTTCAGCTTATCAGTATCCTTCCGAACTGTGGTGCCCAGAACTGGGCACGGCATTCCACATGGGGTCTGACCGAAGTAGAACAGAACGGTACCATCACTTCCGTTGACCTAGACAGATGGAGCCCATAATCACATTGCCTTTTCTAGCTGCCACATCATGCTGCTGACTCATGTTCAGCTTGTGCTCTACTAAGACTCCTAGATCCCTTCCACATGTACTGTGGTCGTCAGGTGTCACTTATGTTATATCTTTGCATTTCATTTTTTATGCCCAAGTGTAGTACCTATATTTCTCCCTGTTGAAATTCCCTTTGTTTCTGTCTAATTTGTTAAAATCATTTTGAATTCTGATCCTGTCCTCAGGGGTGTTAGTTATCCTTTCTAAATTGGTGTCATCTGCAAACTTGATAAGGATGCTCTCAATTCCTTCATCTATATCATTGATAAAGATGTTGAGTAGTACTTGGCCCAGGATAGAACACTCTGATACCCAATGACCACTTCTCTCCAGGATGAAGAGAAGCCATTGGTGAGCACTCTTTGGGTCTGGCCAGTCATCCAGTTACACATCCAGCTAACAGTAGCATTGCCTAGCCCACATTTTACTAACTTGTTTGCAAGAATATCATGGGGGAACCTTGTCAAAGGCCTTACTGAAGTCAAGATACGCTATGTCCGCAGCATTCCCTTCATCTACCAAGTTAGTAACTCTATCAAGTTTAGTCTAGCATGACCTGTTTTTGAGAAACCCAAGTTGACTTTTAGTAATCATGGCATTCCTAAGTGCTTAAAAACTGTCTGCTTTCCCAGTATTGATGTCAAGCTGATTTGGTGGTTATTCTTGTGAGTTCGTTTTTTCTCCCCTTTTGAAGGGAAAAAAAAGAGCACTTTCAGGCTCAAAGAAAATAATATCTAAATGGATTTCAAAGGAGACTTTAATCAGTTTTCAAGCAATGTGAGGCCATCCCCTAAATTTACCTACTGTGATTAGAATGCTAGAGAAGGAATAAGGAGTTGGAAGAGACTTAAGAAATTCCTTAACTCTTCCCACTTTTCCCCTTATTATTCAAGCACTGAAGAAATATAATTAAGCCCATCTCAGTTTTAACTTATTTGCTGTCTGTCCTTTAGCTCATTACCTACATATGTTTAATGAAATATTTCTAAAAGATACCATTAAGTGTTCAAGAAATTCACATAAAAGGAATATCTACAGTGGAAGAGTCAAGGCATAGGCTGACATTATCTGTTGCCCTTATATGTTTAAATTTTCTGGACAGAAAGGAAAAATGTGGTAATTATGCTTAGGATATGGTGCCCTAAGCTGACAGTTAAGTAAATGAGCATAGGGATACCTGTCCCTGTGCAAAGAGGGTGATACAGTGGCGGCAAAGAAGAAAGATAACGCTTGCTTCCTTTATAAGTACAGCAAGCACATGAAGCAGTGGCACCCTGATGTTTAACAGAAGGTCTCTCCCCATGAACATCACACCAACCATATGTAGCTGGTTCCTATGCCTATTTGGTCAAAATCCAAATCCCACTGAATTTTGTGACGCTTGCTACCTAGGAAATGTTTACAGGATTACAGCCTTAGAGGTCAATCAGAAGTTTCAGTTATGTTTAGACCCAGAAATTGCATTGCACTTAAGACCTATCATGCATGAATGTATTTTCTTTTAAATGGATTAACCACTGGCTAGTTGGCAGTTTCCCCGTACTCACACCATTAAAACTTTCAAGCTGTGGCAGCTGATGGCTTCCATGTCAATTGAGCAGCGAATCCATTCCAAGCTTTAATCCAGGCTTTAAAGAAGTTATCCAAGATACCGAATGCTACCTCCCTGAATAGGTTCAGCTCTTTGGATGGTTAGTTTAAAATTCAGACTAAATACCCAGAGCAGATACAATGTCACTAACGTTTCAGGTCTGGGAACTGGGTAAGCAGCCTGTTCTGGATCAGATGGTGCTTCTCCTGATGGAGCATGTGCACAGCTTTGGAGTACTCCTGGATCCATCTTTGCCACTGGAGGCCCAAGTACACTCTGTAGTTCAGAGTACATGATACCAGCCTTGACTGGTGAACCAACTACAGCCTTTCCTGGACAGAGGTGATCTAGCCACAGTGAGTCATGAACCATCAACCTCCTGATTAGATGACTGTAAGGTGCTCTGTATGGGACTCTCCTCAAAGATGGCTCAGAAGCTGTAGTTAGTGCAATATTCAGCCACACAATTGCATACTGCAATACCATATAGATATAATCTAATACCAGTCTTTTAAAAACTGCACCGGCTATCAGTAGGCTTCTGGTCCCAATTTGAGGTGCTTATGATGGCATTTAAGGCCCTAAATGGCTTGGGACCTCAACGTTTAAGGAGAGCCTCCCCTTATGTAGGCCTGCCCAAGGACTAAACTCTGCTGCAGGGGCCCTCCTCAGCATCCCACCAGTAAGGTCAATACACTGTGTGAGAGTGCAGGGGACCTTCTCAGCCATGGCTTCCAACTATGGAATGCCCTTTCCTGGGAGACCAGATTAGCACCAACGCTGATTTCATTTAGGCACCAAGTAAAAATATGGCTTTTTATTAAAGCTTTTAGGCCTCACTGATTCACCTCAAAATTCTAATACACAAGATTTTAACAACTGTTTTAATCTGTCAAATTTGCTTTAACTTGCTAATCATATTTAATATATTTTTAGTCTATTTACATTCTTTTTATTGTTCTAAATTGTTTTAACTTCTTTGCATTGATTTTACTTGTATAGTGCCCTGATACAGAGCAGAATAGAAATATTTTATTTGGTTTAATTAATCAGTGTATAGGTTTGCAAAGATGTATTTAAAGAGGACATTGAATATGCAGATATATCCATCAAAAGGGAAATGGGAAATACATCGAAGGGACTGTGACAAAAACATCTAAAGAAGCTAGAGGTAGGTTTCAGGAATACCATTTTCTGTTTTCAGTACAGGAAGCATAGATACTTCAGTGCATAAAAGATAAAGATTCTGCCCCCCCCCCCAAGCTTGTTCTGCAGGCTTATCCCCTCTATGATTCTGTGAACCCCTGTGCCCTCCTTACTTTGTATAGTAGGAAAGTTCATGGGCTGCTCAGTACTTGAGTTTAGCTATCTTTGGAGGAAAGGTCATGGGGTTTATGGCATTTGTTGCATTTTTGAAACATTTGGTTTATTTACAAACATACAAAGAGAGCATGGGTGGAGGCAAGCATCATACACAGTCCAACTGGGCATCAGATTCACAATCCACCACCATTTCTAATTCTGTTTCAGAAGTAGCAGTTTCCTCAAATGCACATGGATATCATTTGTCAAACTCAGAGAGCTCCTTACATTCCACATGTTCCAGAGCAATCTCCGTATCAAAACCATCTGCTAACTGTTAGTCCCCATAAGGACACATTCCTCTGGCCATTCCAGACAATTAATAAGCTGTCTTCCTATATAAAGGGAAGTTACTCAATGACTGTAATACCACAACGGGCTGTAATGAGCCTTAATCTTCTCATTTTACACACGGCATCCCCAGACTGTAGAAGTTTACCTTCAAAAAGCAACCGGTTACCATTATAGTTCTAGGCCTATCACTACCACCGCCACCCTCCACCACCACCATCACTCTTTTCATGTAATTGTCCTTGTGGTTACAGTTCTTTAAAGGTAACTCTTTAATTTCATCTTTCTCAAAAGTAACCGCCTTTGATGTGCTTAGATTTGTGTTCCTGCATGACAGGGGGTTGGACTGGATGGCCCCTGTGATCTCTTCCAACTCTATGATTCTATGACATTTTCTTACTTTTTAGTTACACAATTTTCCCCCTTCTGGTTTATAATATATTCTGCTCCTGTCTACCTCCTTGTTGCCCCAACACCCACAACAAAGAACAAGGCAGCAATGCGAGGCATAATATGAAACAGTACTTGGACCACATGGTATTCTTCCTCCACCATTTAGTGTGCACTCCCTGCAACATGAAAATTAACTACAAATTACAGTTGCGTTGCAAAAAGAGTTATGCTATCAAATATTATGTTACAGCCTTAACTGTAACATGTGGTGGGCCTTCAGCTTGTTTATGGAAACCCTAAGGTGAATCTATCATTGGGTTTTCTGGGACTAAGTGTGTATGACACACCCAAAGTTACCAAGTGGGTTTCCATGACCAAGCGGAGAATCAAACCCTGGTCTCTAGGGCCATAGTCCAATGCTGAAACCACTATACCACACTGGCTCTCTACCTTGCATTATTGAGAAAGGAACTAATTAAAACAATTTAGTTATTTGTGACTAGTTACCTTCAAGCTAGGAACTTTCTTGTGAAAAAGGAAAGCAGTGAAACCTCCCTCTGTTCTAGACAGTCATCATTACAGTAGCCAGACACAAAGGACATCATGTCCTGCTGACATCTCCTCTTCTACACAACTATTTAAAATGTAGGAACTTCATCATTTTGCCATTCTGGAGTAAAAGGAATGTTTCTGTGGGACAGCTGAATTAGGGCCTCTGTTCAGACAGCTGAGGCAAAGGGATGAATAAGAACAACTACTGGCCATTTCAAACAGTGAAAATGCACAAGCCAGTTGGAAATCTCCATTTTTATTTATATCTGTGAAATTAATATTTTTAGGAATGTACTCCCAGTGTGATGCAGTGGTTTGAGCATTGCACTACAACTCTGGAGACAGGAGTTCAGTTCCCTGCTCAGCCATGGAAATCCACTGGGTGACTTTGGGCAAGTCATACGCTCTCACCCTCAGAGGAAGCCAAATGCAAAACCCCCTCTGAACATATCCTGCCAAGAAAACCCCAAGATAATGTTAGAGTTACCTTAGAGTTGAGGTGACACAACACAAAGTCGCAAAGATCTTTACCTGGTACTAAGTCCTATTGGACTCAATGAGGCCTCCTTATGAGTAAACATACAAGATTTTACTTGAAATTACAGAAAAGGCATTTTTAGTGATAAGAGTACAGTATATATGCTAACACATAGCTTTATTTCTCATTCTTTGTGTCCTCATTGCTCAAAAGAGTAAACAGGTGAAATGCATTTATTGCCTCATGCTTATTTTTTTTCCCCTAAGAATATTTCACTATTTTGATTTCCAGCTTTTTTTTTTATTGTGGACCTACAGAAGGTTTAGCCCCATGAGTCATCGGTATTACTCATACTGCCAGCTAGACACCAGCTGTTTTTTCAGAGAATTCACTAGACAAGACATGTCCTCAGACCAGCAATTCATGGTCTCCCCTCAAGCCCAACAGTGGGAGGGTGAAGAGCACGGGGACAACAGGTTTCAGACATTCTCACATAGTCGGCTCATTGTGTGGTGGTGGTACAAGCAACATAGACATTGGAATTGAGGTCACTTGTTACTGAAGGAGCATCAAAATACTGAGTGCTGAATAAAAAAGGCTGAAAAAAATGTGAAGTACATGGTTGACATCTGAAAGCATCAGTCTTGCATCTCTTTCATTTCCCTGATAATGGCTAGTACAGATTTCCTTCATAATCTCTACCCTCCATTTGTCATATATTGAACTGTGACTTCCATGCTCTTCTTGTTATGCTGGCTAGGTTATGGGAGTTGTAGTCCAAAATCCCTAGGGAATACCAGGTTCAGAAAGTCTGGTCTAGTACCGTATGAATTGCTATCATACTAATGCAAGAGTAATTCTCCATCTCATTTGAGGATGCCTGTGGAAGCACGGTAATATAAGCATCAGATCACATAATTTGTGTGATTAAGGCCTGAATTCTCCTGGTCAGTCCCCATTAGGGTAGACCCACTGAATCAATTATTGAGTGGTGAATCAACATACAAGTACATCCCATTGATTCAGTGAGTTTACTCTAGCTGGGACTAACAATAGGATTCAGGCCTCAGCATTTTTGTCTCTACAAAATTATAGGGCTAATATTGAGGTAAATGGTGTTTATTGCATATAATACTGATTACGGCTTATGGAAATTTAAATTGGTATATAGCCCCTGCACACATCAAGTCAGAAAATGCTGGTTGATACCAAAAAGTAGTAAACTCAGTTTTTTAAAAATAGCATGGAAACCTCTGAATGCTTTGTATATATTCTTGAACATGGATCTCATGGTTATGCAAATTTCCATTGGTCTGAGGGTTGCCAGAGTGAAAACTGGAGGAACTTCTGGACCTTAATAGCTGTGTAGAAGAAGAAATTTCAGCAGATGTTGCTAGTTACCAAGTTGTGTGAGAAGCAACACCTGCTGAAATTCCCTCTTCTACACAACTATTGCACGACCTGTCTCCAGGTTACAATTTGCCAACCCAAAGTCTTCAAAAGCCTTTCCAGGTGTTACAAAATTATGCTGAATAGACACACACAAAGAGGAGAGAGCACCATCTCAGTCTTCCTCCCATTGCTGGTTTTGTCACCTTCCACATGTAGAGGATGACTGCCTGATGGATGATTCTCCTCTATCTTTATTTTCTAGCATTTTGAACTGTATGAGAAGTCCCCCTTTCAGAAAGTCACTCTCCCCATATAGAGAGTGATGGAAATTTCTTTTCTCTCCTTTTCTCAGGGCAAGTTTAGTATCCCTATAGTGAAGGGAGAACAGGCTACCTTAGCTGGTATTAATAGATGCTGGTAATGGGTAGTCCTTGAGAGTCAGCATGTTGTACTGGTTTGAGCACTGGACTACCGCTCTGCAAACTAGGGTTCAATTCCCTGTTCAGTCATGGAAACCCACTTGGTAACCTTGGGTGCATCACACACTCTCAGCCCCAGAAAACCCGTGATAGGTTTTCCTTAGGGTCGTCATAAGTCAGAAACGACTTGAAGGCAAAACAACAGCGGGTAGTCCCTCTTGCTCCAGAAAAAAAAATCTCAATTTATTGTCTGAAGGAAGAATCTGAGATTGGTAGTTCTTCTGTATTAAGAAATATTTAACTAACATGAAATATTGGTTTATAGCAGAGGCAGGAACTGTGTGACCCACCAGATGTCATTGGACTGCAGTTCCTGGTGTTGAGCAATGCTGGGAGCTGTAGTCCAAGAATATCTGAAAGACTGAATTATTCCCGCTCCTCATTTCTAATACGGTTTATACGAATATACTATTACTTAAGGCTGGCTGTTCCATAAAGCAAAGTAAAGCAGCTGCATCAGGAGGTGGAGGAGCAGCAGTGAGGCATGCCAAGATGAGAACTCTTGTGTACTACACAGCCTACCCTGTGCACCCTGAATTATCCAATTGTCATCAAGGGTGGTGGCAGACACTGGAAGGACACTCAAGGAAGTTTCAATTGCCAATTGTACAGTACAGTACAGTATAGGGAAGGCAAACTTCTATTTTGTTTGCCTCAGGCAGAAAATGCCTTAGATTGGCTCTACCGTCAGCTGAGTGATCTATCAAAAGATTTTTAATCGATTACTTTCAATAATTATTTAGATGCATGTTAGATCCCAGAATTGCTAACTTTTGTGGATACCAATGGGATCATAATTCAGCTGAATATATGAATTTGTGACTTCAGTGGACACGAGATGAGGTGAGCATTCTGCAGATTGTAGTGTAGCCATGATGGCTCATTCACACATTTGTCATTTCCACTTGAAGATGCAAGTTGATGGATGTTGAAGTGGGAACTGGCCTAAATCTGTCAGAGCTTATTCCAAAATGGAGAAGCAAAGAGAATGGTAACCCTGGAGGAAAAGAGTGTTATTGCCTTCTGACCATACATGCAAACACTCCATTTTACTGATGCACTGCTGTGTACTGCATCTAACTGGGACTCCTGCAAAACAGTGAGACAAATCAGAGCTAAGAGGTTTATTTTTGCCACTTTGCTGCTCTAGACAGAATATTCTCCAGCGATAACCCACTTCCCTTTCCACCAGATGGCTTAGTCTAACTAAGGAAGGCTTAAACAGATGGGCTCAAATCCTTCCAGTTGTCTGTGGCTAAGTGTTAACAGCCTGACACTGTTCAAATCCTCCACCGTTCATGTCTCCGTCTGTGGGTTTGTTTGCCAGGGAAAGGTCATTCTGTCCTGAGCGATATTTGTGTGCACTCTCTCCCTCTCTCTTAATCTAATAATGGCACCAAGCTCCTCGGTGTACCTGGAACCAAATTGCTTGCTAAAGACAGTCTGCCACACAGGTTTACCTTATTTGACTCTTAGACAGTTTGGAGCACTCACTGCTCACCATATGTTTGTATTGGTTACCTGCTCCTTTCCTGCTTTCCAGTAAGCATGGATGCTTTTTCCCCCCACTACATTAGCACATGTCAGCTAATGCCATTCTGTTCTGGAATCTAGAAAGGAGAGAAACTCAGAGTGGCAGCAGAATTTGGGCTCATGAGGATTGTAAGTAGGGTTGCCAGAATGAAAACTGGAGATGGCTCCCATACATTTAATAGTTGTGAAGAAAAGGGAATTTCAGCATCTGTTGCTTATCACAATACCAGGTTAACAAGCAACACCTCCTGAAACTCCCTCCCTTATACACCCACTCCAGTCATCAGTCTGGCAACCCTAATTGTAAGTGAAATGGATAGTATTAAATCTCTCTCCCCATATCCATATCTATAATATTCCTATGATACAGGGGCCCCAAGGTAGATTAGGAGAGAATAATTAGACAAGAAATATGGGCGGGGTCACAACCTTTTCTGGCAATCACTTTTCCATAAGTCTTGTCTTGTCTGGACACGTTCTAAGCCAAATAGCACTCCTCACAGTGTATAAAAGGGGAAACCATTGCATACACTCCAACTATTTCTTTACGCAACGGATAGTCTTTGCACTCTCCAGCAAATACAGCAATATCAATATTTTGTCCCTAGTCTGACTTTGTGGAAATTATGGCCCTCTGGAAGTTAAATTTATGAAAACAGGGAAGAAGCATCTTGCTCCTGACGGCCATGATAGAGATTGCAAAAGTTTGGGCTTTTGGATTGCAACTCTCAGAATTTCTCCAAGTAGCCCAGCCACTGGCCAAGTTGGCTGGGGGATTTGGGGAGCTTTACTGCAAAGAAGTAACTTGTCCAGACTCTGCAGCATGTTGGCATATGCACACTGACCCAAGTTGCAATTTTTCCACTGTTTCCCTTCTATCGCTCTCACTCTCTGCTGTCCACCTCTTCTCTTTTTGTAAAAAATATCAGTGACCATGCCAAGAGAACTGGTGTAGAACTGATATAAGTTCACTCTGGGCACACATGTTCTCAGTTACAGAGGCTGCTTTCAGGAGTGATAGCTGGGAGTGACCTCTATGTGGAGGCTGAACTAACTGACCTATGCTAAGCTTGTTGTGATGATGAGCCCAGAATACCCCTTGAAGATTTAAAAAAAAAAAATACATGGAAAGATTTTCTTACCAAAGCATAAAGCAGACATTCAAACAGTTGTGTACATAGTAGAAACTGCCTTGTGTAAATGTTTTGCTGCTCTGTATCTAGCTTCCTTTTAGGGGATCTAATGTAGCTTTTTTCCGATTCATCTTGTTTTCACTTTTTAAAGTATTTACTCCTCAAGTGTTAAAATGTATTCCTGGAAACATTTTCTGGTCCTTTGAATAGTAAATCAGGACTCCATGTGATTTGTGTGAAGGAGATCAAAACACACCATTCCCCAAACAACTGTGTACAGCTACCTACCATGCTGACCACAGAAATAATAGTCAAAAATAATAATTTTTCAAAGTTCTGATTATCACTGCCCATGCAAACTCCCCATCTACTTCTTGTCATGTGGAAGCAGTCAGTCAGGGAAGAATAGATGCAGTTTAAGCACACTGACTGAACATTTTATGTTTCCTTGTCGGATGGGTAGAAGGCAACGGATTTGAGTGCAATGAGGATAAATACATCTCTATGATATTTCAGAGAGTCCCTCGTAGATGTCAGCTGTAGGACAGGCTGCATTCGTGTGTATCACTCAGCCCGGAGAAGCTCATGCCCCATATTTTGAGGGAAAGGAGCAGCTTGATATAGCATAAGGCTTCTGTATTGTGTAGGCAAAGAATGGTAGATTCAACAAAAACGCTGGTTTATTAACAAGTTACTGGATTTTTTTAAAAAAGCAATGAATAACAATTTTCCAAAATAACAGAAAAAAAATGTGATAGGGAAGGATTAAAGAGCACATTTTCTTTCCTCCTCCTCCCTTCCTAGTTATTCTCACCCTACCATTTTTCTGCTCAAACTGCAGGATTCCTTTAACCTTCAGGGTTGCTTTGTTTTGTTTTGTTTTAATCCCCAAATCTGGAATCGGGTCATGATGACCCAGCATGCACACCTCTCCTGTGCGGTATGTACTTGAGGCCCAAAGAACTTCGGGTGTGACGGTTCTGTGAGAACACTGAAGACTTTCCTCTCAGCCGCTCATTTCTCAACCTACAGTTTCCGCATTTCCTTGAAACCAGGTGTGCTAGTCTAAATTTAAGCATTATTTTTATGTTAACCTGTGAATTCTGATTCAGGTGATCACCTCCCACTCGTCAAGTTTTAGAAGGTAACAAAGGATTGGGGGGTTATGATATTTCAACCTACAGGAAATAATTCAGCTTTGTCAGCTGTAGCTAAAATAATTCAGCTTTGTCAGCTGCAGGCTGGGTTGAGGAATATGATTGATTTAAATTGCAGAAATCTACATTTTGACTTTCAAACATCATTCTAAAACCTGAAACTTTACGGAGTATAGGGCTGCACACTCACCTATTCAGTATTCATCAAGGCCCATTTCGTGTACTGAGACACTTTACTTTCAGGTCTACTGCTGAAAAGCACATCAAATTTTATTCGCACAACACCCTCAAAAGTCAGCCAAGGACAGTAACTTTGACATGCTAACAAATGATGGGTTTGCCTCTCAAAATTAATCTGGATTTAGTCACTGAAGATTTTGTGGCTCTCACCAGCTTAATTTTAATAATCAGTAAGGTCAAACTGGGTTAGTGTAGCCTAGACGAAATCATGACGCTAATGGGACAGGAAATTGTGGAAAGTGCAGGTTGCTTTTGCAGGGCTTAATTGGACAGAAGGAAACTGAACAACTAGCTATTGAAGAAGGTGCTGGGGTAGATAGGAGCTATGGGCTAGAATGTACAGCATGTACAGGACGGTGAAAATGACTTATGATCTCAGCAAGTGACTTCATATAGATATTTAAAACATGTAAGCAAAAAAGGAGGGATCCAAATATTAACAAAATAGAAGGCATTACTAGAAGCATTACAAGTCTTCTTTGAAAACACTCCTACACTTTTTTATCAGCAGGGCTGATATTTTGTTGTCTAAAGCCATTTCTGCACTAGCCTGTTATAGTGCTGTTATTCTACTTTCAACATTCTGTGGAATCCTGGGGTTTGCAGTTTAGACAGGGGCCTTTGGGGAGCCTTTGAGGCCCCTTCCTAAACTGCTAACCCCAGGATTCCATAGGATGCTGAAAGTGGAATAACAGCACTATAACAGGCTAGTGCGGAAATGGCCTAAGACAAGGAGAAAATGTTATCCTCTTCCATTTCATGTATAAACGCCACATAGGATAGCAGTCTAAGCTTCTTTCAATGGAATATTATTCTCCATTGTACCTAAAGGCTGCAGGCTAGTTTCAGGAGTACAGGACATGTTATGTGGAAAATGGCCAGGTGGCTGCCATTGGTGTTCTCCAGTGTCTGTCTCCTGAAGGTGTTACATCATTGTATCTAATAGATGGAGAGCCAGCATAGTGTAGTGGTTTGAGCACTGGACTACAACGCTGGAGATCTAGGTTATATTCCCCACTCTGCCATGGAAACCCACTGAGTGACCTTGAGCACATCACACACTCTCAGCCCCAGAAAACTCCATGATGGGTTCACCTTAGGACCGCCATAAGTTTGAAACAACTTAAAGGCAAAAAAAATCAGAAACAACCTAATATATGGGCCAGCCCTTTTCATCAAGAAGCCTCAATCTCAATGGAGATGCAAATTTAAGAAATGTGTCTCTGCTTTTTAAGCTTCCTTCAATGGTTTGTGTATGAGAAGAGTTCTTTAGCTAGCCAGCACTGGGAAGTGTCCAGTTGGCTCACAACCATGCAGTATCCCAAAGATAAAACTCAAGAAAGACAATTGTATTACCTGGACTGACTCACCTACAAACTAAACAGCCTCATAAAAAAAAGACCCAAGCTCCTCCTATCAGTGCAGTAGGCCGACTAGACACTAGAGGCAACTTTAAAGAACCCAGGACTTGTATGAGATCTATCATACTCTTGCCTGTCACCTGACTCCAGAGAAATTCATTAATTACTTGGTCTCTGTCTGATGCAACTTCTATGTAAAGAAGGGAAAGGTGCTGCTTACATACAGCTGACTCATTGGATACTTTTCCACTTGGTGTATTTCCAGTGTGCACTTCCCATAGACTTGACATAATCCATATGGTAAAATGCCACTCCCTACACAAGAAAATTGCCTAGGTGTGGTGGCAGGTATTATTCCTGGAGTAAGCCAGGCCTTTAGAGAATGTCAACTACACTCACATTTTACATCCTCTTTGTTTAATCTCCCCGTGCAATTATGCAATGACGTTTGTAATGTCCTTATTCTCACAAAGGAATACTTGATTTATTAATCATTTGACTAAGTGATGTAAGAGCAACTTGTTGATTGCAAACAAATTCTTTTATTTGGAAAGCCATGACAAGCACCACTTGATGACCTAAGATTATTAGTACAGACCTAAGTAACCTTTGGGTTTGGCATAGAGCCAAACTGCTTTCAGCAAGACTGCTACAAGAGATTCACAAGCAAAAGTCTCTTTCTCTGGAGTACTGATTGTTTTATTACTGTATTCCCCAGAGCCTGAAAAACCAGAAGTCCTCTGGGATTTACAGATCAAAAAAGCTGTAGTTTGGAAAAAGTAAATTTTCTAAGTTTCAGTGTTCCCTGTTGTGAAGGGAGGAGCTGGACAAGCCCGGTTGGCAGCAGGCAATCACAACTCAGGGAATGCTATGAGGAGGAGCCTATGGGGGAGAAAGGATAAAAAACAGAGGCTTGTCTCTGTCAGAAGGCAGATAGGGTAAAGATGACCTAGAGACAGGGAAGAGATTGCAGAGAGACAGGGAAAGCATGGCGTAGAGATAGGGAAAAGATTGCAGAGAGCTAGGAAGAAGACAGCATAGATTAGGAAAAGTTGTAATAGAGAGAGGACAGTCAGCCAGAGGAACTGAATAGGCTTTTTGGGGAACTGTGAATTATTAAATAGTTCAGGGCTCTATGTTTGATTTAATTGTGCATTAACAAACTTCTACGTGTTTATTCTGTTTCTACAATTGTGTCTGTTAAGTGTTGATCGAGAGTCTGGTCAGGGTTATCACAGTGAAGCGAACAACACCGCCACTGGTCCATACAGGGATCACCTTGAGGCCCAAGTACTCAATCCATGGAGGGATCTTGAGGGGAAAGAGGGCAAGGTGAGTGAGAGGAGCCCAAGCGTTTGGAACTGCAGGGCTAGCCCGGAGCCATCATATCTGTCTTTTTCCTCATTTTCAATACTATCTTGAAAGTATCTAACAGTCTCCCTCACTCCCAATTTGTGAGTCTTCCTTCTGTTTTTGACCTAGTATTGGTAGAAAGGGTGCCCTCTGAGAGGAAGGAAGGTCATGACCTGCATTTGGGGAACTTGTAAGCCCCATATCCCTAAGAGCTGCTAGGAACCTCAAAGCAGGGCAACACTTTTCCTTAGTTTCTGTGCCTTTATAGCGTCAGCAGCCTTATCACTGACTTAGAAAACTTTACTACGTATAGCCTTTCCTATGCCGCCACCATCCAGATGCTTTGGATATCAGCCCCATCAGCATCACCACTGTCAGTATGATAAGAGTTGTAGTCTAAAACATTTGGATGGTGCCTGGTTGAGGAAAGCTACCACAGAAGGGAGAAAAACTACTATGCTTAACAGTCCTGGAAGCAAAGAATCAAGATAGAAAGTAGGCATTTAAAGGTATTAGCACAACAAAAAAAAAAACCACAGTCAACTTATACATAACCTCACTTTCTGATAGGCATTTTGCTAGTACCCTATGATGTTGTATCTCATCTGTTGAAATTAATACGACTTACATCTACTGTAACCTTCATTTCTCTTGAGCAGTCCATGCAATCCACTTTTTTGGATTTCCAAAATATAATTTTTTTTTAATTTATCCCAAATCATAAATCTGAACATAAATCACCAGTTTCCATAGGGGGAACCATATTTGTCTCTTGCAACAAAAGCAAGTAAGGATTTGTGGCACTTTAAAAATTAACATGTTTGATTAAGGCAAAAATTTTTAAAAAGTGACTGGTGCCTGTGTAATCAGAGGCGTGGATGCTTTGGAGTACAATTCCTATCAACTCTATCAGCATCATGACTAGCCAGTGTGATAGCAGCCAAATGTCTTCCTAGTGGTCACATGGCAGTAAAAAGAACAGTTGGAATTACCTGGCAATGGAGGGTCTGTGACATTTCATTTGAAAGCTAAAGGTGTCGAAATGACGAGGTAGCAGCAGTAACACAATAATGTTAGCATTGCTGAGTAAATGAATACCTATGGAGGAACTGGAAACTATAGTTTCTGTTCAGAACCCAAATAAATAAAAAAAAAACTTTTTCAAAATTTGCAATTCAAACATTTCATGCTGGTAATCTGAATTCCTGTTAATTAAGGTATTCATTTAGTCTGCAATGCTAACATGACTGTGTTGTCACCAGTTAATGCTATTCTAAAGGGTAATTTTGCACACAGATTTTTTTGTGGGGAGGGCATATAACAACTGTCCCAGAAAGGGAAATGTTAAATGATATTGAAATTTGACAAAAAGAAATCTGTCAATGCTGGCTTGTGACACTGGGCAGCAAGGTACGCAGTAAGTGTAAAGGAGCAAAGCTTTACCATCTGATTAAAGGATGAGACAGAGGTAAGAGCCGGAAGCCAGCCAAGGTCAGTTCCAAGATAGCAGGCAAGACAAGACAGAATTGGAAAGAGGATTGACAGGTCCAAAGAACAACGGGAGAGGCCCAATGAGGCAGGAAAAGACAAGGACAAGGTGTTTCTGATAACAGGGGGAAGGTGTTTCATTGGTTTTAAGCAAATAAATTAGTATGCTCAAAATTTGAGAAGTAATTTGCATAAATCTGTGGTAAAATTGTAGCATTTGGCTTGTTCAGATACATAATTACCTTTTCTGTTTTCTCACTAATTATGTATTATATAGCTTAATTCAACAAACGACTTCCTCCAGTCAAATGATTCTGGAACAGGCTTGGATCAATCATCTTCAGCAAAACTTATGAGAGGTGCATGAAAATAAGAAAATAAGCAATGATGGAACTAGAATATTAACTTGATTCACTTGTTGGGAGCATATGTTTTAGTTCCTTTAATTGGCTTGTTTTCTTGAGCCTTTCTTCCTCCTTCAGATCTTCAAATCAGAAAGGCTTATTCAAGAACCTCCCAGAACTGTTCAGCTGGGAGGGGAAAAACCCTCCCTGTGTTTTTATAGGCTTCCCAGATCATATAAACAGAACATAGTTTGCAGTAAAACAGATAGCTTTGCCTCAGGAAAGGGCAAATGTTAATCTTCACTATAGGTGTGTAGATTTTGGTGTTTTTCACGTGAAGAATTGCATTTTCACCCGAGGGCCAGGTAACCTTGCTAGCTAAGAGTGCCTATTTCCAGATCCAGCTGGTTAATCAACCATGGACATTCTTGTGCTGGTAACCTCTAGACTGGATTGTTGTAATAGACTCTTGTGTGGGACTGTCCTAAAAATGAGTCAGAAGCAATAACTGGTGCAGAAGGCAGCACCCTAAGTGCTGACAGGCAATACTAGCAGCCTCACTTCAGTCTCACAGGCTTTGTACTGCTTGCTGATTTGCTTCTGAGCCCATTCAGGGTGCTGATTTTAACATACAATATTATAAACAATACGGCCCCCAAATGTGTGAAAGAGTCCTCCTTCTCTGAGAAACCAGCTCAGCTGCTAAGTGCAAAAAACAGAGGCCCTGTTATCAGTTCCTTGAGCGGTCTGTGGGGTGGTGATGTTCAAAAGGGTCTCCTCTGTGGTGAATCTCACCTTATGAAACGCTCTCCTCTCCCGGATGTGTTTGGCACCTTCATTACATTCATTTCAATAGCAGATCAAGATGCACTTTTTTACTTAGACCAGAACTTTCTAAACTGTGTGTCGCAACATGTTAGCATGTTAGCATGTAGGTGTGTTGTGTGAACGTAATGGAGGCGGAGCTGCCCTTCCCACCACCACTGCTGAGGGCCAGGCCCGAGTAAAGGGGCTGCCTCTGCTGCTGCCCTGGGCTGAGGAAGACCCCAGCAAGGGCAGCAGCGGTGGCAGGCCAGACTCAGGTGGAGGGGCTGCCTCCACTTACTGAATTACTGTGCTGTGAAATGATGCGTGTCTAAAATGCGTGTCACCAACATGAAAAGTTTGGAAAGCTCTGACTGAGACCTTTGGAAGAAAGGAACTACATAAGGCTATTCTCTCTGATGAAACTGTGTAATTAGTATAAACCAATATTTTAATGGTGGTTTTGTATTGCTTTTTGTTGTGCTACACCCAACCCGAGAAGGAAAAGGTGATTAGGTGAGGCATAAATTCTAATAATAAACAAACAAGTACAAAAGTAAATCTTTAAATTAAATTAAAACAGGGAAGCAACTCTTCTGACCAAGAATACCTTAATGATGTATGAACGCTAAGCCACCAACGTTGAGTGTCAGTAGGGGGGGAAAACCCACAAATGTGGAGGAAGGGAAGGATAAAGAGTGGAATAGATTGCTTGGAGGGAATGGATGGCTGGAGCCCTAAACAGGAATGCAGCTATCAGTGCAACGTTTTGTCACATGTCCTCTTTGCATGAATTATTAAATTCTCAGCTTGAGTTTTCCATTGACAGTCCTTCTAAAAATACACACACACACCCAGATGCACATGCATCCATATATTTGTGTTGGTGGTTAATGTTCAAACTCGGCAGGTAACTGATTGTCTCAAGACAGCTCAAAACCTGTTTCAGACTGCACTGAGGTTGCCCACAAGGTGCAAGATGTTCCTGGTTTTTGAAAGTATGTGTAGTTTTTTTGTTAAATGATTCATACTCCGTATTTTTATTTCAGTTTAGGATTGTAGTGGGTTGCAATTATACATTCAAGACAGCGGATGTCTTTACAGCTATTGAGTGGGTGAGAAATGAGCAAGTTCTGTCTGATCTGTGCTTCTCTTTATCTGGACAGATGCTTTAGCAGCATGTTCCTTCATATATTTAATAGAGTTGCTGGGTAAATATTTGGTCAGTTTTGCGTGGGTAAATGGGAAGGTGCAGATGATAGTAACAGTTATGTGTTTTGAAGTTGCCCCCAACAGTATGCACTGCTGTGCCTTTTCACATTTCTTTCATGTAACAGTTGGAAAAGATATTTCTGCATTGAGATGTCCCTCATGGACACCCGGCTGGCACGTGATGAACTAGGCACCTCATCAAGATATGGTACAAAGCTCACCCAGAGTTTCACCTGTGGGGGGGAAGCAATTCTTTTGGGGATGTAGCCATGTTAGACCACTGCAGCAGAAGCAGCAAAAAGTCTTGCACCTTAATGTTTTTTATTTGGGAAATCCTTTCATTGATTACAATACACACTTTCTGAGATGCATGGAACATTGCCTCAGCTGGCAGACTGTCATATACATATTTGGGTAGGAGGGTATGGAAATGCTTGGGAGACTGCCATCAGTGGAGGCAGAGGAATCAAAATACCAAAGTGGAAGCAGTACTTTAGCAGTGGGCATCCACAGTGTTTGAACTGTAACTGAGGTATTCTTGGCATTGCCTTTATTCAAGCAACAAGAACAGATGAACCCCTGGAAGAGTTATTTTTAAAAAATACTATTTCAAAAGTTTAGTGACTTTGAGAGAGTGAGAGTGAAAATATAATGTTAGAATCCAGCTGAGGGAATCTTGTACTATACCCTAGCTGTCAGCAACTTCAAAACAGAAATGCCATGTGTGTTGCTTATACATTTTAGCATAATGTTATAGGCATACTTCCAGAGGCTCCTTTTTTTCTTTTGACTTTTGTCTCTGTTTTAGTGTTATAGCAGTTGATTGTTGATAAGCTTGTGAAATTATTTATTTATATTTGCATTCGTATCCTGCCTTTTCCCCCATGAGTCAAGATGGCATACATGGCAGGGCTCTAGATCAGGGGGCAATTGTTGGAATCCAGGAGCAATGCTGGCCCCCAGGGAGACCTTGGAGGACCATATCTCCCAGAAAAAAATAAAATCACATTGGACTCAAAATGCCTTCTAAGGGGTGGAGGCATTCTACCCCCACCAAGCCATTTTAGGTCCAGGAGAGGTTTACTTTTTTACAACATGAAGTGATCCAGAAGTCACTTCCTGTTCAATTTAATCCCACTAAATCCCTGGAAGGCAACACCAGGACTGATTTAAAAGATCCAAAAGCCCCAGATTTTGTTCTGTTCTTTCCAATTTTATACTGGAGATCCCTGCGTGTTCTTTTTTTGAACCTCAGAATATTTTGTGTCAGCTCTCAGGATGAACAGACTTTTTCTACTGGCTCCCCTGGTTTGTTTATTTTAACTCAGTATAAAATTGGAAAGAATAGTAACAAAGTCTGGGACTTTTTAATCAGCCTGAGTAAGAAATGTGTTAGGTTAGGCAGAGAATGACAAGAGCCATGTTTACCCACTGAGCTTCATAGTTGAGTGGGGACTCAAACCCAGATAGATGTTCTCAAGTCCCAGGTAAACATTCTAACCACTACAACTTTCTGGTATACTTTAAGGAATTTTAAAAATTCAAGCTGCTGTGAGTTTCTTCTTCTTACCATGCTTTAAGAATGGTTTTTGATTGTATAAAAACTGATCATTGTTATTGCTCATTGTTACAGAAACTGAACTCTAGTTTTTATTAGTATCACTACGGTTACCATGTTGCTGCCTCAGACAAGGACGATCTTGTGCACAGACAATAACTGTTTCTATCCGACAGAGACAGTTAATTTTCTGCCATGTCACTTTCTTGGCTGCTTTTAAAAATCCCAGTTTTTCCTCTCCTCTTCACATTTTCCCATTTTGTTCTCAGCTTACTACAATTTCTGCAAGCTGAGTTCAAACGATAAAAGTTATTTGCACTCAATAACTCAGCAGGAGAGAAAGGACAGCAGAGAGTGGAGTTTTGTGCTTTCCAAGAGGTTCATTTGCATTTTTCTTTATTCAGACTTTCCTAAACAGTAAAATCAGAAATAACAGGAACAAAATCTGGGACTGTATAGTCTTTTTCATGCTATGTCCTAAGTACAGTGTACAGTGAACCTTCCACATATGTGTGGGTTCTGTTCCAGGAACCTCTGAGAATACCAGAATTCACAAATGCTTGAGTTGCATTATCTTCTATGGTGTCAGTGTGTAAGTGGATGCTTCAGCACATCCATGCACATGTTGCCACCATTTTAGGTATAGGGACATGACAGGTCACATGAGCTGGAAATTGCACACATGGAGACTGAAGGAAGGCCCACTGTATATACTTTCCAGTATTTGTTTGTTTAAAATAGTAGTGGCCTGGCCATACCTTTTTGTCCACACTCCAATGTTGCTCGGCCTCACATGTCCATTTTGATCTGTGAAATGTAGGCAGGTATACAATAAGTGAAGCGATAGCAGTCACCACAGCTCGACTTTGCAGCATAAGGCTCTCCAGATGCCAATCAAGAAGTCCAATTTTCCATCAGACCTCAAACATGGACAGCTGTGTTTTAATGGTCACATAGTTCTTTCACCCACAATGCCATGGAATGGCCCCTAGAGCATTGGATTTTGAGAAACACTGGGTTGCAACTGTCTTTACTGTGCATTTCTTTCTGGTTTAATTTTGATGACCTGCAGACTATTTATTTTTCTGGGGAAAAAAACTTGAATTATTCCATTTGCCTAATACTTTCTCTTCAAACATTAACTGAAAACACTGTTTAATGCAGTCGTTATGTGTACCACAACACTGTGGTATAACCTCTTGTGCTCTGAGGGCTCATTTTCCTGCTGTCTCTCAGGTTTTCCACTCAGTCTCGACTTACAAATACTGCTAGCTAATTGAAGGAGACTGGCTTATGCAATGTTGAATGAGCGGGCTAATCACCACCCTTGGTTATATCAAAATAATATTGAGTGGAATGTGTGACCATACATGTCTGGAACAGATGAGGAGAAAGTCAAGTAAACGAGAAAGTTATGCTTCCTTAGCCACATAGAAGGCCATAACATTTCTCAGACAAGCCAAGGATATGGCAATAGAGAAAATGGACAAGATGAGGCCCAGGCGCTATTTTTGTTGTGTACCTTCAACTCATTTCCAGCTTATGACACCCTGAGGTAAACCTTACACAGGATTTTCGGGGGTTGAGAGTGTGTAACATGCCCAAGGTCACCCAGAACGTTTCCATGGCCAAGCAGGAATCAAACCCTGGTCTCCAGGTTCATAGTCCAACATTTAACTACACCACTCTGGCTTTCCCCACATAAGGTGAGGAACTATATGGTGGACTAGATCTTACCTGCCCCCACCCCAGGACCAATTATATAAGGGGGTGTGGCACCCTCAACTCCTCAATCCCCCTAATGTCAGTGGCTATCCATCCAAAATATCAGCAGGAGCATTTTCAGCCAGATCTTTGGCGGTGCAGCTGGCTTCATTCTGTAAGGCGCAGGGGATTAAAGCTGGCCTGCTCACCACAGAGGGCTATTTTTTTGCCCCATACCTTCATGCCCATCTTCATTTGGAATAGGGGGAAGTTCAGAAGAGCAGGTACTACCTGGGCCAGACCAGGGATCTTCCTGGTCTAGATTAGACCCACTGGGTGGAGCTTCCCATTTGCTGCATTAGACCGTAAAAAGATCACTGTTGGATTAAGAGGAGGAGGAGGAGGGGGAGATCTAGTTCAGCAGCCTGTTTTCTAGGGCAGCTGACTAAAAGCTTGTGGGAGGCTGACAAGCATGACCTTAGGAGAGCAGCCCCCTCCTGTTGCTATTCCCCAGAAACTGGTATTTGGAGATAGGACGGCTCTGATGCTAAAGGTTACAGCATATCACTATTGTGACCAAGGGCTGTTGATAACCTTATCCCCCATGAAAACCCTCTAAGCTGGGGGACACCAATTTGCATTGTTTAGCTGTGTACTATTTAAAGAAATACATCTTTTTATCTGTCCTGAATCTCCCATCATTAGATGTCCCTGGGTTTTAGCATTATATGAGAGAGATACATACATACAGTACTATGCATAAGATTAGAACCCTTTCCTTACTTGCCATTTTTCTAAGCTAAACAGCCCCAGACATTGTAATCTTTCTCCAAAGGGAGTAACTCTTGCCTGTTGAACTTTCTGGTTGCCTTTTCAATGCTTTCTTCAATTCTGGAGAATCCCTTCCGAAGGGCAGTGACCAGAATTGTACATAGACTCCCAATTCTTGTTGTACCATTGACATGTGTAAAGGTATTATGATATTGGTAGTTTTGGTTTGATCCCTTCGCATAGTACCGGATCAGCATTTTGAGTGAGTTACCTGCCATGGTGCCATGACTGCTTTTCTAGTCACTCATTGCCAGCTCAGAATCCATCTGTTACAATTTTGTTTTGTTTTGTTTTGTCCTAATACCTATATTCAACTATATACTATTCTGGCTTGGGCCGCACTTGTTTTTCCACATACTAATCACTGCAGTAATCCTCTGTGTAATGTAGAGTACTTTGCAGCTGATCACAGTCCATTCACACTATGCAGTCATAGTGCTATGATTCCACTTTACTTGCCATGGTTGCCATCCTAAGGAATCCTGAGGTTTGTAGTTCAGGGAGGCACCAAAGCTCTCTCGTGGTTCTTGAAGGCAAAACCTAAACAAAATAAAGACCTTCAAAATATTGTACTGGTTAGAGTGTTGAATGTGTTACTTAGAAGCACCAGGTTCAAGTTCCTTCTGAATCATGAAAATCGCTGGGTGACCCCATGCCATCAACATCCTGAGGTCCCAACCTGACTTGATTCACAGCTTTGTTGTGAGGATAAGAGGGAGAAGGAGAGCCATGTAACCTTCTTGAGTTTCACCCAGTCAACATGAGGCAAGCTCTGAGGCAAATCCAAAAACAGTTCTTGGTGAATGAAATTTCTTCATCTATTTTGTATTATGCTATATAACTAACATACCAGTAAATTGGCAGGAAGCACAGCAAATTGTAGTTAAGAGATTAGCTGGGCACGACAGAGGCTGGCGGCCAGTGATCGTGCTGGCTGGTAGATCTCTGGAAAAAAACATAATTTCCGAAGTCTATATAAATATTAACAGCCTGAGGTTCTGTTCTCGATTGGTTGACATCATTGGTTGACATCACGTTGTCTTTTGCCTGCGGCACTCCAGTTGCTAGCTAATGTTCCTACTGGTCAGCTCCAGCAACAAACAGCTGGGACCCTGGCCTGGATGACAGGTCGGGACTTAGCTGTCACCATCTGGCCATATTCACCTCAGCTTTGGATAAAGACACAGCCATGTACTCTGTCCCAGGCCCTGCCAATAGAACGACACAGCTCTAATGGCACCAAAACAGTGATGGTACTTTAAAACCTCATAAGAAGAGTACTTTAATGAAATATTTCCTGTTTAATATCTTGGCTGTGTCATTGCATGAAGGACTGTAGAAACTCTAACCTGAAGAGTTCCTCCTGATCTCGTTAGTTATCAGAAGAATGATGTTGCTCAGAAGCCAGAAACAAAAGAAAACTGGAAACATCCACTAAAATGTGGTATGAAAGAAAGATGAGATCTCAAGTCAAAGGGAAGGGAGGATGTCTACACTCTTTTTCTAACTTGAAAAAGCCCTTCATTTTCTATATCTTGAGATGTCATCTGTTCTTCTCATCGGTTTACTCTGAAGCCATCATTTCAGGCAGTGGATCTGGAATCATGGAATCATAGAGCTGGAATAGATCACAAAGGCCATTGAGCCCAATCCCCTGCGTGCAAGAATACACAGTCAAAGCATTTCCAACAGACGGCCATCCAGCCTCTGTTTAAAGCCTCTGTCTAAAGGGGAACTGTTTCCCTGCTTCCATCCTCCATGTCTGCATGCCTTTCCAAATGTCATTCTAATTCTAACCATAACTCATCAGAGCTTGGAAAAGTTAAATTGGTGGACTACAGCTCTCAGCCCTCCTAAACCTGCATGGCTAGGAATTATGACAGATTTGGTCCTAAGGGAAACATTTCAAAGCTCTGCAACCCATGCTAAAATACAAGCTGCTCTTTGCCTGCTTTTATCTCTCTTGTGTTAACTCCTTCCGTTTTCTAGTTCTGGTGAATTTTTGCTTAAGATAGCACCCAAAACCCTAGAAGCAGTTCTAAGCTCAGGTCAGACAAAACAGGAAACTTGCCTTTGTTTATCTTCTCTGCATAGCATTATGAGTATAGAAATTACCAGTCTCCTGTATGAAAATCTTATCTGTAATGAGTCTGCATTGCAACAAAGATGATTAAATCAAATCAATCCGTGTGCAATCCTATTAACATACTTTTTTGAGAAAAACAGTAACTGAACTTAATGGGACTTACTTCTGAGTAGAAATAGATACTTTTTAGATATTTAAAACTAGTATATTCTACCTTCATCCATGGAAATTCACTGGTTGACCTTGAACAAGTCACACTCTTTCAACCTTAGAGGAAAAAACAAACTGGGTGACCTTGGGGAAGTCACACTTTTCCAGTCTAAGAGGTACACCTCTTCTGAATAAATCTTGCCAAGAAAACCCTGTGATAGGGTTGCCACAATCAGAGCAGATTTTAAAGCATGTAAACAGCAATATTCCACTCTTACTCTGGGGAGCCAGGATTGCACTGTTAAACTGCCAAATCCCATCAGTGTAACGCAGCCTTCCTCAATCTTGGAGAATCCTTGGACTGCAGCTATTAATGTCTTGTGACACTTGCTGGATGTGGACAATAGAAGTTGTAGTCCAAAGTCATTTGAATGGTACCAGGCTATGGATTGGTGGGATCCAAAGAACCTAAATAAGTATTTGCAGGCGTATAAGATGCACCCATTTTCATTTATATACTGGCAAATACTATAAGACACACTGGCATATAAGATGCACCTCATTTTCAAATAGTATTTTTTTGGGGGGAAATGAGTCTTATATGCCAGCAAATACAGTATTTTCAGTCATGTATTCTCCTGGGTCACAGATACAGCACTCAGGTAGTTGGTTCCAATAATATAACACACATTTAAGATGATGGAGACTGAAATATAACAGTAGTCATTTTAAATTGTGTTTTATTTATCTGTTCGTTATATATTTGTTTTCAGAAATAAGCTTGTTCCTGATTAAAGTCTGTCTTGTCAACTGCACAAAATCCATTTCCTAGTGCACATTTTATTTTCGTACTGGACAAAATGTGCCTAGCTGCATATTAGAATAATGCATGATTTAACTTGGGGGCTAATGCTCCAATGAATTCAGTTGAGACTGATTTTTTAAACAGACATGTGGTTATAAATTTTTAATTCCCTTTGCAATGTTCAATTTCATATAAGTGTCAAACAAATTCTAAATTGCTGAGTGGAGCAGTGACCCCTTTTATACATTTAGAGGGAAAAAACAGTCAAATCACAAAGCACTACCATTTTATTTTCTTTTTAGAAAGTTTTTTTTTTCGTAGCCTAAAATGGGAGGTGGAGAGAGAAAATTGCACTTGAAGGCTTCTGGAACGTGTTTACGGGTACAAGTTTTTTAAGGCTGAGAAAGTAGAGAGGGTCTAGGGGGTATCTTGGGGCCTGCATTCAGCTCACAGGCAAGCTGTACTGTTCCAGGGATATAGAAAGCAGAGTAGCAAAATGAGGGCATTTTCCCTCAAAATAAGAATTCTCCTCTCCCCAACATGAAATTTCCTTTCAGTCCCCAAATTTCTAGTATTGCAGAAACTTAAAACTGCAATTAAGCATTTAGATAAACAGTTTTGGCATCCAAAGATAAGGGACAGGCAAACATAGGGCCCCTCCGGACAAACTGGAAAAATCAGAAGGTCACTGGTTTTGTTCCTGTTGTTTTGGATTTATTTATTTATTTATTGGATATTTACCTGGCATTTTACCCATTCTGAAATATTCCTAGAGAACTCTCGACATTACAAGGACTTTTTATGCCTGCCCTCCAGGTCAATTTAAATTAAGCCATTATCTCTAGGGCCATTTCCACACTACACTGTTACAGTGCTATAACTCCACTTTCAACATCCTATGGAATTCTGGGCTTTATGGTTTACTGAGGCCCAAGAGCTCTCTGGCTGAGAATTCTAAATGCCCCTCCTTAAACTGCAAAGCCCAGGATTCCATAGGCTGTTGAAAGTGGAATAATAGGGCTATAACAGTGTAGTGCGGAAATGGCCTAGAAATTTTAGAGTGAGTTAGAGCACTGAGCAGAGCTTTGGAAAATTACTTTGTTGGTTATAATGCCCCGTCTTTATTTGTAATCTGGATTGAGAGGGGGATTTAAGTAGCTCCTATAGGGGCACCGTGCAATCTGTTAGGAAATGATAAACTTGTACCAAATGTTATATCGGTGTAAAATCAAGCCAGACCAAACAGCCTGGTACAGTCCATGAAGAGCCTGAACTATAGTTGGTCCTCCACATTTGCAGGTTTGACTTTCACAGATTTGATTATTTGTGAGCTCCTTCAACCTCTGCCTCCCCCACCTCAGATGCTTCTTTTCTGGGGGAACCTTCCCTCTCAGTGGCTTCAGTCAGGCCATGCAGCTCTTTAAATACCCACCGCTGGTCCTCCTCTTCCACTAGTCACTGCCTGGCCAGCTAAGGATAGCTCACAGCCTCATTTCTCAGCACCACAAAGCATCTCCCAATGTCCCACACACCCAAGGAAGGAGATGGGTGAGAGAGAGGAAGTTTAGAACCATCATGCCTACCCACCCCTTTTCCCTGTCCTTTCCCTGACTTGGTTTGGACCCTGGATGTCCACTGTCACCACCATGCCTTGCCTCTTTTCCCAAAGACATGCATACACATTTTGATATTTGTGATTCTTCTACTTTTGCAAGGGCTCTGCACCCCAATCCCTTATGAATATGGAGGGCCAACTGTATTTGATTTTGCTAGTTGTGTAAAGTTACCCTTTCTCTTGTTGGTTTGCAATCACTGTCTTCCAATACAGTATGCAAGTACTGCGTCTTGTGCATATGAGTCATAGACAGCACAATACTGTATTCTCCTACTTGCTCTGGAATCTCTGCACAATTACAAAAGCTCTCAGTGACCTAGTGTTATTTATGGCCTATGCACAACAATGAGGGATGGCTAGCCTTGTGCTTCCAGTAAATTATAATGCATTGCATTCATTAATCAACCGTACAAGTCATACATTCCAGTATATCAGGACTAGAGGGACTGACTTTGATTCCCATCAGCCCCCTGCCATCCTGGCCAACAGTGAGGCAAGATGGGAGTCATGACTGAACAACATCAAAAAGGCTGCAATTGACCCAGCTCTGCTTTAAATCTCAGGGAACAGGCTCTGAGTTCAGGTCCTTAATCTAATTTTCTGGTCCTCAGGGCAAGGGGGAGGAATCTCAAAGTGAGCACATTGCCTGGCAAAATGTTGTCTGTGTGTACACACATGTGTGCATATTTATGTGCTGCTACACACTACTTTGAAGTGGTTGTAGGTAGACTGCCCTGCCCCCTCCTCTCCTTCTACCTCTCTTCTCAATATTTCTTAAACAGTGGCCAGCACCAGCACTCAGTGGAAGAGAGGGGCCAGCATGTGAAAATATTGAGCCATACAAGTACTTCAGGAGCTGGTGAATATGATATACAGGACTGCTTCTTTTGGATTTTCCCATCCATTCCAATTTTCTTATGTGCATTAAATGGCCAAAATCTCAGTACAGTTTCCTTTTTGATGCATGTGCACCATTGTTAGCATAAAGCTTAGTACGAATGTATTTCTTCTTCAGCTCTGCTTAGGCAATTGGTTCCTTTTTCTTAGTTTCACTTCTCTCCCTTCCTTTCTCATGGTCCTTCTCCTCCACCCAAGCAGCTCCTGGCTAAATATGTTTTACTTCCCAGGCAACACCTAACTAAGAACCATCTCTTCCTCTCTTTCCTTTTCCTTTCTGTGACTTCTCCACAACTTCTACATGCATTAATTTTATCTCTTAGTTCCTAATCTTTCCCCTTATTGTCCTTCTCCTCTTATCACTCAAATCTTTCCCCCCTCCATCCTTTTCCTCCATTTCTCTCCAACTCCTAAGTGCCTTTCCACACTATACTGTTATAGTGCTATGATTCCACTTCCAACATCCTATGGAATCCTGGGATTTGCAGTTTAAGGAGGGGCATTTAGAATTCTCAGCCAGAGAGCTCTTTGGGCTCAGCAAACTACAAACCCCAGAATTCCACAGGATATTGAAAGTGGAATAATAGCAGCATAACAGGGTAGTGCAGAAAGGTCCTTACTGTTTCCTTCCCTTCTCTCTTTTTCCCTCATCCACAAACCTATTTGTAGTACTCTTCCCCCCTTTTCTCTAGTCTCTTCTTCCTTTGTTGTCATCCTTCTCCTTCTCTTCCTCCTCAGTTCTGCCTGCATGTGTTTTCTCATACCCTCCCCATCCCAATCTTTCACCCTGTTCAGCATCTGTGTCCACTAGCTACACTCATCATCATCCTTCACTCCCTCATTGCCTCTCCAACTTTTTCTCCTTTGCCTTCCCATATTGCAGTTATGATTCTAAGACTGTGCAGTCATAATTGCAATAAGTTAAGAGCCTCAGCATTTTAAAGTTGCAAGTCCCCTTAAATTCCACAGATGCACTTGGTACTGCATCTAAAGAAGTGGGTTTATATCCATGAAAGCTCATGTGAAAATAAAAAAACAGTCTTAAAGGTGCTTGCACATTTTTTTTCCCTCCCCCTTTCTTCCTCCTTTTTATGATTCTGAATCCTCCCAAAATATTTGGTGCATATTAATAGCAGCAGCAGCAGCAGCATTATTATTATTTCACAGGGTGTAAATAAAATGTAGTGAGTGAGTAGCACTACTTAATAAAATCAAGCCATTCAAAGCAGAATTCTTAGAACTTTCTGATTGGTTAGGCAAATTGGTTGTTGTTTTGTGCCTTCAAATCACTTTCAACTTATGGCAACTCTGAGGTGAACTTATCATGGAGTTTCCTTGTCAAGATTTTTTCAGAAGCAGTTTGCTACTGCCTTCCTCTGAAGCTGAAAGAGTGTAATGCACCCAAGGCCACCCAGTGGATTTCCAAGGCCGAGGGGGGATTCAAACCCTAGGCTATTTCCGCACTGGGATGTTGAAAGTGGAATAATAGCACTGTAACAGTCTAGCGCAGAAATGACCCTAGTCTCCCAGTTCATCACTCAAACCATTACAGCACATTGACTCCGAACTGCAACCAAAACATAATTTAGTGAAGTGTGAAAAAAACTGGGAAAATCTTTTTTTTTTTTGTCCAAAGTAGCAAAGCTTTGAAAACCTTCTTTAGCTCTGCCTCATGTCCCATATGTTTACAAACACATACACGCATATTCACTTCCCATCTTGACCTGAGGCAGTGGAGAAGACTGTTTAGGAAGGTTGTGGGGTTGTCTTGCTCCAAGGAAAGAAACACATTAATGGCATCACTATAATTTACCACTATAGCACTCAAACTCTTACAGAAAGTGTTAAGGAGCTACTGGGAAGAAACAGAAGACCGTGTGAGGATTGCAACACATCTGTAGAGGAAGTTGGACACATGCACTTAGAACGTCACACGCCATAAGCATGACACCCACAGATGAACTGAAATGTGCTGCCTTTGCTGACCAACCCATGAAATAAGGACACCACGCACAGGACTTGGATTGAACTAGGGCAATTTATTAATGTATGTCTAATTAACACAGAAATCAAACTTGGTCTTGAACTTTTGAACTTTTAACCTGAAAAGAGGAGTCGACAGAACGGGTTTTGCTAAGGCGAAGGGTCACCTCCGACCTCTTCCCAGCCTCCCTTGGGTGAGGTACCAGGGCCCGAAGTGAAGCCATGAAGCTGGGTTCTAACTTTGGACAACCCTTTTCTGGAAGGCAAGCCCCCCCCCCCACCAAGCCCCTCTGTCTCTTGACCACTGAGATGAGAACCAGCCATGGGCCTGTCCAAAGGACAACTCTATCACAGTCCTCCCCGCATGTCAGATGACAAGCAGAGAGGGCTCCAGAGGCTTATCCTACACCAAAGGGTGCCATAGGTATTCATCAAAGCCTCCAGATCCCCCCATCTGCCAGTGTGATCTAATTAAATGGTCTATTTAAGACACCACCCCAAATAGCCAATTCACCATCCCCCTGGCACAGTGTAGGGTAGGCAAAAAAAAAAAAACAAAGGGGGGAAAAATTCCTGCCTGGCCCTGAAGTGACCAGCAAGCTTAGACTGAAACCAAAGGGTGGGAGGGGTGGGTCACCAGAAAACAAAGAGACTGAGGAGGGGGCAGAGCGGTCCTAAAAAGGGGCTAGCTGACTCCGGCCCCTTCCCTGCCCACTGTGCAACCAAGTCGCACAGAGATTGCATGGTCTCCCTTCTTGAGAGGCCAACAAAGGCATCTCCCCCCCCCCGCCATAGTCGTGTAGGGTCAGAGAGGCAGTGAGGGCAGTTCACCCCAGGCAGCAATGTTTTTTTGGGGTGTCCTAGCCCATAGCCACGCCCCCATGTGCCCTGGCCATACCCGCACACACTGCAGTCATGCCCCCACTTAGTGGCCACGCCCCCATGCTGTAGCTTCATCCTGCCTCCCCTCCACACACTCCAACCTCAACCATTGTCCCCACACGCAGTAGCGCAGGTGGGAGGGAGGGAAACAAATTCTATTGAAATTATTTTAAGGGTAGGAGAGTGGAGGGGCAAGCGATAAGATGTGACGAGAAGCAAACATTAAATAGTGCAGTATAAATCAGCACAGATCACCAGATAATCCACTCCTAATGATACCACCAGGGCCCACCTGTCTGCCTGCTGCTGACTGTGAGAAGCCCAACTATATACGTGCAGGAGCAGGGCTGCCTGGATGGCCTGAGGGAGCCAGCATACCAAGGAAAGGATGCGCCACCACCACCACTTTGCCAGAGGAGAAGTTCTTCTCACTCACTTGTGGGGGCCTCTCATCTCCAGGAACTGCTGCCTGATGCAAGAAGACCAACTACGTATTTGTAGGAGTAGGCTCCAGCCTCTCCAGGTTGCTGAGGCAGCAGGATTGGCATCAGTTGCTCCTCTGTCTGACAGGGGATATAGGGAAGGCTGCCACTGAAGGGGCAATCCCAAAAGGATTGCCAAAGGCAATCTCTAAGGGAGCTGTTTTGGGGATGGAGCAAGAGTGAGGCCCAGTTACTCTGTTGGAGAGTAGAGAGGAGGGTTTAACATTTATCTTTGTTAAACTGCCCTGCTGACAATTAAGTATGGAGCATTTAGAGAGCATGGGTGGAGGAGCCAGCTAAGGGAGGATTCATTGCAACATTAACAGGCAGAGGGAGATATGAGTGGGGAGACAGAGCTATCAGCACAGGAGGGGGAACAGCCATAGTGTGTTGGTTGCCCCTAAACTGTGCCCCACCTCAACTAATCTGTGTAGGCTTGGCAATGGACACCCCACCCCAGGGTTGAAATACTGCTGTGTGGAATACCAGATTAGTACGTGAAGAAACACCATTGGTCCAGGACCTGATCCTGGGTGAGCCTGCTGACCTGGCTTGTATCATGGAGACCTGGCTGGATGAAAGTGGGGTGAAGCACGGGTAATCCATTTCAGCTCCAATCCTTTCAGCATTCACCCCACCCCCAGTCAGTTTGCAGTTAAAGGGAATGATGACAGCATGTTTTGAGTGTCTGCAGAGCGGCTTTTCTTTATCAGTGACAATGAAACCAGCCCCAAGGCATCTGGGAAAAGAGATAAGAACATCACAACAAGGAGTATAATTTTCTAAAGGCGCTGGAGCTCCTGGGGCCTCATATGTTAATACAGTTGCAGAGGAAGTGTCCCCTTGACATGTTAGCAGCTGGGATGGGTGAAAATGTTTCATTTCATTTACGATTTGTTGTTGTTAACTGCTATCCAATCAGCTTTGACTTGCGGCAATCTTATGAATGAGGGATCTCCAAGACGTCCTGGCATCAGCAGCCCACTTAGGTGTTGGAAACTCAAACTCAAGAGCATGGCTTCCTTGATTTGAGTCTATCCATCTGTAATCCGATCTTTCTTTTCTCCTACTGCCTTCCAAGCATTATCATAATTTTTAATGAGTCACGTTGTCTCAAGAAATATAAGTAATGTTTTTTAGAAAACTTACCAAAATTTGCAAAAAAACAAACAAAACAAAAACCCACCCTGAATATGGTAGGAAGCAAAGTTGACATATCTGCCCAGCTGCAAGAATAGGTGAGAATTTAATTTATTTGACCACATGTTATGAAATTAAATCCAATTTAAATGTTGGAAAAAGCAAAACTGACACATTTGTCCCTCCCTAGTTATCAGTGGTGTAGCAGAACCAGGAATCACCAGACTGGAATACCAGAGCTTTTTAATGAGTAAGGAATATGCACCCTAAGTTTCTTGTTCCCTCTGAGTATAGTTGCAGTCTTTACAGAGGAAGGCTATTCCCAGCAAGTATATATTGTTCTGACCAATCCCTATCATTTTGCAAATTGTTTGGGGGCAGTTTGGTCTTGAATGGGCAATTCAGATCCTTAGCTTTACAACCAGAGCCAGTGTGGTCTAGTGATCTGAGTGTTGGGACTATGAACCTGGAGACCATGGTGCAGTTCCCCACTCAGCCACGAAAACCTACTGCGTGATCTTGGGTGCATTACTCTCAGCCCCAGAAAAATTTCATGAGAGCTTTTGCTATAAGGTCACTAGAAGTCCAAAACAACTTGAAAACAGACAACAACAACAACCTTTACAAAAGATCAGTTCCTAATGGAGAAGCTCAGAAATTGCTAGAACTGGTTTGCTGCTGTACATTTGTTTGCTGGGAGGGGTACTGGCCAAACCACCTTTGAGTATTTGCCTAAGAAAACCCTATGAAATTAATGGGGTTGCCATAGTTCAACAGGCAACTAGAAGACACACACACACAGAGAGAGAGAGAGAGAGAGAGAGAGAGAGAGAGAGAGAGAGAGCTATGGGGAGAGTTATGATAAGCATATGGACTTCAACAGTTTTCCACCAGCAGTATAGTACATTAGTCCTGTAAATGTACAGGCTATTGCATACAAGGGGAGAGCCCCCAAAAAACCCTTGGTAAGTTTCTGTGAAGGTCACCATAATGTTGAAACACTTTGAAGTCACACAACAACACACTGCATATAAGGGAGGTTTCAAACATTTAAACCCCTCCATCTGACACAGGAAGCAGACCACATGGGGCTTTTACAAATTACATTGCAGCTCTAGCGCAGGCTGTCTTCTTTTTATGTAGAACCTGAAATATGGTTGCTTCAGCATCCTAGCACAAGCCATCAGTTTAAATTAAAAAGATTTTACAAACACTCATCAAAGTGTGTAGCAAGCAAATTAGCCTAAGTGGGCTTTAATTGAACACCAAGGCAAATCATGAAACGTTCCAACCTCTTTCTGAAAGGAAAAAAAAAAAAGAAACACATAACACCAAGTTGAAACACGAGTAAATTCATTTTCATACCTTCCGGAGGCTGTGCTTTCCTTCTTGTGTTTTTTTATTTTCATAGTGGTTAAGTTTTCCTATGAGTCAGTATTTGTTTCCTGTGGCCAGCTTTCATGGAAATTATTACCATCTGAAAGAATGCTCAGCTGGGCCAGACTGGAAAAGGGAGAACTTTACTTCCATTCTCTGATCATAACTAAAGACAATTTAAATGATGTGGACAAAGATGCAGGCAGGAGAATTCTCTCTCAGAGCAAGAAGTTAGCTGATCTTTCTCTTCTTCTAACCCTGTATGCAACAAAAGGACTCACTGTGCATTCACAAGACTGTCGCTGTGATAGGAAGGGGGCAGGTTACCAAGCAGCAAGACCTTCCACTGAAAAGATATATCCAGGTGTCTGTAATATACTACAGAGCAGTGGCAAAGGGACCTGTAAAGAACATCTGTCAGACTGCAGACAGAAGGTTGGGATTTCCTGCAGGGGATCTCCATTCTCAAATCCCTACAAAGGTCTGAAGTTCACTGCATGGCTTTAAAACAAGTTTGGAAACCTTCAGCTTTCCAGATGTTTGGGGCTCCCACTTCCAGTAGCTCAGAACAGCAAGGCCAATAGTAAGACAGTAAGAGACTTGCAGTCCAAAATATCTGGAGGGAAGTTTCCCCAAGACTTTGTTAGATGCTATACCACCAAGTGTCCCAGTTTGGCAATGACAGTCCCAGTTAACCCTCTGTTGTCTCACTTTTTCAGCAACTTTTAAAACGTCCCAGTTTCTCTCTTCTCCTCCCACTTCCTTCTTTTGTCCTCAATTTACTTCAATTGCTGCAAACTGGGTTCAGAATGCAAAAGCAGTTTGTACTCATTAACTCAGCTAGGGAAAGAGGAGAGGGCAGAATCTAACCCTTCTCAACAGGTCAGGCAAAAGCAAACTGCCACAGCCTCTCCTCACTTGTGTGTTGTTCGTCATTTATAACTTTTGCCATCCTGACCATGCTCTGATGTTGCTTGGCTGCATGTATCCTGGTTTTCATCTGCAAAATGTTCGGTGGTATGAGACACTATGTGTGGTGTAGTGCCAGTGTGGTATAGTGGTTTTAGCATTGGAGTACAGACCCCGGAGACCATGGTTTGATTCCCCACTCAGCCATAGACAGCCAGTGGGTGACCTTGGCCATGTCACACACTCTCAGCCCCAGAAAACCCCTCTGATAGGTTGTTTCACCATAAGGCTGACATAAGTCAGAAATTACTGGAAGGCACACAATAACAAGATACTGTCTTTCAGATTCGCCTATATTACAAGGTTGTTGTGCGAATGAAAGAAAACTCCATGAGTCCTTAGGGGAATGACGAGATGCTCATAACAGTTAAGTGGAACTTAGGTCCTGTGTAGAATTTGTTAGAAGTATGATTAGGTAGTGAAAAAAGAGAACTATTTACGTCTAGCTGTGCATACATACACCCTGGCTTCTTAATGAGTTCCTCACCAGAAAAAATAAGTAAATACAGGTGAATTAGCACTGTGTTCCTATGGCACTGATGATGTCATAACCAAGGGTGTGTTCTTTCCCATTATTTTCATTTTTAGATAGCAAAATAGCATTAGTTTGAAACATAAGCCAAAAGAAAATAATTATAGAGGAATCACAGGGGGGATGGCCATGTTGAGTCAGTGAGCCAAAAACAAGTAGTCTCATATCACTTTAAAGATCCGTACCTTTGATTTGACATGAACTTTTATAGATCCATTTTATCAGATGTCTAGAGTGCCACCTCAGTTTATATATATCTGTGTGTGTGCGTGCGCGTGCATGCTTAAGAAATACCAGAAAGTGATTTCATAGACAATAGTCATTGAAGAGTTGTTGAGAAGTTAAAAGGGGATCTAGAACTGGTAAGAAGATTACAACAGATACGGTGACAAGAAATGTTACTCAATCCAAGTACCATTAATCTTAAGAGTGGAACAGTGGGGGCAGGGCACAACAGATATAGGAGCACCAGACGGCATAGAAATGCACAAATTCAAGGCAAAGAAAAAAGGCTTAAGAGGTGGTAATAAAACAAAGGGCATGGTAGTATAGAAAAGCCTGCAACGCTAAGGTGAAATAAGAAGCCTTTGTCCCTATTTAAGCCACAAAAAAGACAGAGGTGAAATTGTTGATGAAATTCAATTGCTTCGGGTTGGAATCTGTCTTAGAAGATTTTTTTATAGATAGATGGCTACTTTCAGCTCAAAGACAAAATGTGCAAGGAGGCTGAAATGTTCCTTTCCTGTTTTTATAACATATAGGCATTCGTGGTGTCCAACCTGTGTCCATTTATTATTTTGAGCAGAAGCTGGCTTTTCTGTCTCCACGCAGAATGCAATGTAGCATTGCCGAGCAATGATGGCATACATACCACATTGGAGCATGAGCTGGTATATGAAGCCTGATGTTGCAAGGTTCTGTTGGAATTTTTTTACATGGTGCGTGGAGCTACCAGGCAACAGCGGTGTGTGTCTATAGGGTGACTCTGGTGGATGATCTCTCAGAGACAGAGGCAGTGGCACTTTAGGTAAACCTTCTTAGTGCCAGTTAACATCTTTTGAATGTCTTTTACCTTGAAAGCCCTATGATGAGACAATACAAAACAAAGCAAATACTAGGGGTCTTGGAAGTTTCTCATTCACAGGGTTGCAGGAATTTGAAGCCAATTTGACAGGAAATAACAACATGATGTTACTAGTGTAGAAGCAGGGAGAGTAGGAATTTGGTGCAGTTCCCACATCTGCATCATCATTAAGAGGTGTGTCATTGCTGGTCAGTAATGTCTTCAGGTTGGACAGTTGTCTTTAAGTAATGGCCCACCATCCAAACCTGTAAGAGAGAAGGGTCATTGTCCAGGAAAGGCTTTTGATCACTCAAGACATAGTTGAGTGATTTTCTCTGGGATATACAATTGACAGCAAGTAGTATTCTGTTGTTACCTGTTCTGTGTTTGTCCAATAGATGCACTCTCTGGGTACCAGTCTAGCCGGTTTGTTCTGTTTTCCCCTACTTTCTTGGCTGGATAAAGAAATGTGACAAATGCCTGATGGAAATCTTGGATGTTCATCGGGGCTGAACAAAGGCAATTGCATCATAGGTCTTAGCTAAACAATGGATTTTGCACTATGTTCTGAGTGAAAGCTGGAAACATGAATATGAGTAGCTGTCAATACGTTTTTGGTATAAGGTGAGTCTTACTTGTCCACTACATAATTTCATGGTGATGTCCAGAAATGGAACTTGTTGTGTGGGCTGTTCTAGGTTCAGGCCAAGGGTGGTATAGAAGTTACTGAATCCTTGGTAGTACTTTGTCAGTTCCTTTTTCCCATAAAAAGGATGTCATCAGTGAATCTCGGATATGGAAGACAGGAACTGAAGAAGCATTGTTGCAAGTCCACATGAAGACGTTAGCATACTGTGTGGCCTTGTGTGTACCCTTGGCAATACACTGATCTGGTAAAATGGGTTCACACCAAAGCTGAAGTAACTACAGGTGAGTGTAAAATGACCGAGTTTGGTGGATAGTTAAGCTGCTGTCTCATCTGGGATGAAGCTTGTAGTTCATGCTCATATTCCTCACACTTCAGTGGATGTGTTTTTACCAACTCAAGCTATGCTCTGTGCACCTGAGTAAGTGGCCTGGAGGCCACAAAAAATTTTGCCAAACAAAACTTGCTAGTCTTTCATGTGTCACAAGCCTCAGGAGAGAAATAATGAATTATATCACCTCCAGTCCCCTGGAACAAGGATGGACACTGAGTGTCAATTAAGAGAGACTATTCAAGGACAAATAAATAGGCTACTCATTGGTAATCTCCCTGTTGAGTTCAACCAGCAGCAGTAAATTGGGACTAATCTACAGCTAGAAAAGCTTTTAAGTAATACTGAAAGGAACTATGCTGAAGGGATACGGACCTCCATTTTAACTTCACTTCCAGTTCACTTTTGAAAAGCAATGGCTCAGCTGTATTCAGATTTTACAGCATAGAAGTTACTCACACTTTCAGACTACAAGCCAACATTGAGACAGGATGGAAGAAAAGTTATTTATATGCAACAAACATCTGTGTTATGGTGCTGCAACACCTCTGTACTGGATGACATTTTCGGTGATGTCCAGCAGAGACACTGCCTTGAAGCTTGTAAAACAGGTAGAGTGTATAATTCAGCCAAATTTAAGGGGTTCTTTCTCCATAAGTCCATAAGGTTTTTATTCCCATGAGTCCAAAAGTAATCCACTAAGCGTGTGCTTCAGTCTCCTGTGGAAGTAACTTACACACGCTTAACTTGGCTGTGTTATGTGCTCAACATCAGCCCCAAATAAACAGCAATTTGTGATTCTTCTTTAGAATCAGGTGTGCTGGCATTTTCCCTTTGAAGTTGCTGTCAAAATGCCAGTGATGTATCTGGCATGCACTTCAAACACAGAAAAAATGCTTTGAAACTAATCAGACATAGACACTCAAAGGCAAGAGCTGCTGAGTACTTCAGTATATGCCTTGTCATTTTAGGTACCTTCACCATCACATTAGTCTAAATCCTCCTTCAGAGGTTTGCATAAAAGTGTGTGGAATTAACTGATCTGTAATAAGATATGAAGGCTCTCTCTTTGAAAGATGAGAAAAGAAGGTATACTCTGACAAGAAGTTCTTCTGCACAATCCCTGCCAAAGTGAGTGAGAGTGTTAGTAGACTATTATACAGTCATCCCTCCACATTCACTAAGGTTAGGGGCACAGGACCCCTGTGAAAGTGAAAAAACCATGAATAACTCTAGGGCCCCCCCAAACCACATTTAACAAACAAAAAAGTATGATCACCACATTCAACCCACCATGGATTCCTTTGAGTTCCTTCCCAAGGCAGAAGTGGGTTGACGGTGGGGCTTCCTGCCACCTCCACTGCTGCCCCACACCATTTTTCATAGGGACTTACAAGCCTCATTTGCAGTTTCTCAGTCTCACGAGGCTTGCATTCCTTATTAAAAATGGCATAGAGAGGCAGCAGAGGTGACAACAAATTATTCGTGAATAACCACATCTGCAAAAGTGAAACCCGCAAATGTGGAGGTCTGACTGTGTTTTGTTATGTTTTATATTACAGTCATATTATTTTACAAATGAAGCCAAGTAGAGTGCTTCTGTTTGGGGTTCTAGTCACTCTATTCTGTTCACTTTCTTTTCCATCCTCACAATGTTTTGTCAGCATGTTGAACATACCCATACTCACTGGATTCTTTTGGGAGTTGGGGAGGAATACTGGTGATACGTGGTAACTAAACTACTAGTGACTCCATTAAAATCTTGGACTTCCCCCTTCATTTTTACAGGCAACTCTCCCTTCTGTTCTTGGACATGATGAAGTAATTTATAAGGGTGAGCCAGAAAATGACTGATCCCCAAAATATGGTTGCTCTATTTTTTAAAAAAAGATCTTTTCCCCCCTTTTCTTCAGACTTCTTTTTAGAGCCACTCCACTCCATTCTTCCCTCCCTCCATATTCTATAGGCACAGAGCATGCTCAGTTCCCATTGGGGTGTTTCTTTGAATTGGTCCCATTTTTATGTTTTACTTGCTTTGGGGGCAGATAAAACTGCTCCAGTACTGCCTTAGACACAACAATCGAGACAGAGTCAAGGCCACAGGTGTCTCTCACTTGTCATAACTGTGTGAACCACTTCAGCCCTCTTTTCTCTCAAGGATGTTGACAGAAGACTTGTGGTTGTGAAGGCAAAGCACTAAAAGCAGTTTAGAGCATGATCCTTTCCTGGCTGGCTTGGGCAGTGCAATTTTTTTTAACTATCTACTAAAGCTTCCAAAATAATATAGAAATAAAATACTGCACAAATAGATCAGGCCCTGCTTATAACTGGAAATAAAAAGCTAGAAAGAAAATAAAGAAAATCTCTGCCTCAGAGGTACAGACCAAAACAGGAAAAAAAATCTGGGATTTTTGCTAAGTGAGGAGATGGCTGTGATCTCTAGTGAGAATTCCTGTGCCACAAAAAGGCCTAAGCCAAATACCACTGAAGTGCACAGTCCACCAAGGTTTTTGTTTGTTGTTTTGACCTTTTGCAGACCCTCCAACTGTCCTGATTTGGCAGGAACAGTCCTGAGTAATCTCCTTTTGTCCCATGTTTTCAGCTGCTTTTAAAATGTGCCAGTTTCTCTTTCTTCCTCCCACTTTCCCCATTTGTCCTCAGCTCACTTCAGCTGCTGCAGACTGAGTTCAAAATGCAAAAGTAGTTTGTACTCACTTAACTTAGCAGAAGGAGAGGACAGGAGGGGACAGAATCTCGCCCTCTTTTGTACTCAGGCAAAAACAAACTGCTGCAGCCTCTCCCAGTTTGTCTGTTCTTCCTCATTAATAACTGCTGTCATCTTGACCTAGCTCTTAATGCTGCTTGGCCACACGAGTCCCAGTTTTCATTTGTAAAACATTGGAGGATGTTGTGACAGATCCCTTTTCCCAGGCTAGCCCCACAGTACCAACCCTTGGAATCCTGCCACTCATCCTGCCCTTGTCCCCCCAAATGAATCCTTTTCTGGATTGGGTTCCTGGGCCTCAGGGTGACCCCTTAAATGTGGACCTATGGCTGTGTTATTGTGTGGGTTCTTTATAGTAGGCATGGCCTGACTCCTTAACAGGCTTGAAAGAGATAGCCAGGGACAGTTTTTAAAAAAGATAATAAATGTAGGTTTATTGAAACTCAGTAATATAACACATTAACACTTGAACCATCTATTCTGTCACAGCTGTCCAGAACAGAGTAAGTTCTCCTTTCTGACTGTCCTGTCTCTGAGAGATGCCAATGTTACTCTTGTCAACTTTCTCCTCTTTCAAATCCACTCCCTGTCTCTATCAGCTCCAAACTCTCCCTGCTGTCCCCAGAGATAGCCTCTGTGGGTTTCTTTTCACCCACAGCCCTGCTTCACAGCACTCCCTGAGCTACAATTGGCTCTCCTCAGCCAGATCTGCCCAGTGCCTCCTTCACAGGTATGCTTTTGTAAGTATACTATTTTGAATGCACAATCTGATAGCATAAACTTGCAATCTAGTAATAATTGATGATGTGCTCAGATATTTCAAAGCACTTCACATGCAATCATACTGACAACTCTCTTAAGGTGGACATGGGTATTCTCCCAAATTGTACACAGGGGTCAAGCTGAGTTAGATCTCTTGCACAGCAATATTTTGATATCCAGAAGAACGTGCAGGAGTGCAAACTATATAGGGGCTGTGCATGCCTGTTGCACACCCAATTTTTCACATACTTTACCCTCTCAACTCCCACTTTAAAAAAAAAAGCTTTACAGTGTAACATGGTGGGTTCGAAATTATATCTCAGCAATTTGGAAACATGACTGTACACTGAGCAGATTTCCCAAATGTGGCATTCATAGGAATGTGCCTTGACTCCCCATGTAGACCTCTGTACTCAGAGTGTGTGAAGGTTAGAAATTTTGGGAGGGGATCAATAGGATGCTAGGGGATGTGATGCGTATGTATGGCTCAAAAAATGTTTTTTGCCCTTACGTATGCTTTTAAACATCTGAATATGGCAATAGTAAAGGAACTGGCCTGTGAGATTCTACGCTTTCTTCTCTAGCCCTGTTCGTTCACTCCATCGAATGTATTCCCCATGCTGTTCTCTGTTACTAAGAACTGTTAAAGACAGAGCTTGCAGAAGCTCATTTTTGGATTATGTGGCCATGTTGGTGGGGGATTCTGGGAGCTGTAATCCAAAAATTATTTCTTTTCCCCACCCCCACCCCCATGCTCTGGTTCATTAATAGTTTTGATAGTTAACTTACCTCCCCTTTTAACCAATGCTGGTTTGAATCCTGGTTACAGTGGGAGCCTTGATTAGCATTATCTGTATCTAGTATCCATGTAGATGTAACATTTAATCATGGCTCAGAGGATAATAGTGTTACCCTGATTTCTGGGGTCCCGTGGGGGACACCTCAATGTGCTCCAAATACTGGGGAATGGGAATTAGCCTGAGCACACGCTGTAGCACTACGAGAGGCAGGGTAACCTAGCGAGATCTTTAAACCCAATTTTTACGGGGTCAGGCCAAGCCAAACACCAAGCAAAATTGTCTAATAAAATGATTTTATTGAGGGGAACCCACTCATGCATGCACACAAGATACACACAATCACACATTCACACAAGAGCTAGCTGAAAGAGAAAGGGAGGAAAAATTATAGAGAGGCTGAGGGATTTGGGGGGATTTATAATTACCAGTCCAGAAGAGTAGTGAAGAGTAGAAATGTATTTTGGCTTAGGTAGGACCTAAGGGCAATTCTCATTCAGGAGCCAGATGGACAGAGTGAGGGGTAGATCTTCAAGAGACTGCACTGGGCCTCCTCAAATCAGGGGTATTTATACCCTGAAAATGGCCTGTGGCTGTGAAGGTTCCAGATGCAAGACAAAGGGAACCTGTTGTGGACAATGAGTCTTTCGCCTGTTGATGGGCTTAGTGCTTTGATTGACAAAGACATGATGGGTGTTGTAATAGCTGTCTATTGTGGGTGCTGTGAGGAAAGAGGAAACAATCCAGGTGGACAAGGGATGGATATCTGTCAATCAGTGTCCTGGTGGGCTCCCCACAGTTGGATTCCTTGGAAAAGTCCAGCTTCTATTTAAGCCTATTATCCACAGGAATGATGTGTATTTGCCTGACAACTGACTCAGTCTTACCTGGAGGAATTTTGGAGTTGACCTATGCTACAGTCAAATTCTTTCCCTCGCTCGGTTTGACCTCTCTGTCACCTTTCAGGCTTGAATTTGATATCAGAGTCAATAAAATGTGTTGCCAATTACATATGATGCCAATTAGGTATGGTGCCCATCCAAACCATACTGATATTGGGGACCCCCAAAGCGGGGCCTTACAATAGGTTGCCCAGGATACTATTGGCAGACTGAATTCAACTCTCTCACTTTACATTTCACACTTGTAGCCACTATGCTACACATCAGTTCCCTGTGCCAGCACTATGCCCAATTAACAGTCTCAGGGAAACACTGTGCACAGTGCAATGTAAGGAGTCAATAGACCAGCATCTCCTTAGCAATGATATGTTGTATGAATGAGACGAAGGTTTATCACGACTTGACAGTTGGCCAACATGCACCGGAGGGGAGTGGGAGGAGTAAGTTTGGTAGTTTTAAGGCGATCTGGACCGCTCAGATAGCATGTTCTTTGAGGCACTTGAAAGAGGAAAAGGCCTCAATCATGGAAAGGTATGAACAATATATTATAAAGGTTAGTGCTTTCCAATTTTTTTACATATTAAAATTTTATTCCATCCTTTCCCCCAGGAGATCACTACAGCCTACACAAGGACATCTCTCCTTATCCTCAGACTACACTGAGAGACAATGGGGTATGAAAGCTCACACAGCAAATTTCATTAGGGAGGAGGATTTCAATCTCAAAGTCTAAGACTAAGATCAGATGTCACATTTCACATGAAACCATGAGTTGTTGCCCAGTTTAAAAAAAAAAACTAGGTAGCCCTCTGTTCCCTGTTTATCCCATCTCTTCCCTCTGCCTCCATGTGCCCAGTTTCAGCAAAACTATTTTGGTTCAGATTCTGGTTTCATATCCTAGTTTAACAGCAACTTGGAAACCTGAATTTCTAAAAGGAATTCATTTTTCCAGTATTTCAACAGTCATCTATTGTCACTGCTTGTTGCACTGTTTACAAAGCAACTTTGTGGGGTTGCTTATTACATTTTCATTTTTTTTTTAAGACAGGGAGTGCCACTTACAAAATTCCTGTCAAAATGCCTCTAAGAATGCCTTTTAAATGAATATTTTAAAAGTTATGTGAAAATGTTACGGCCTTTCTGCACTACACTGTTATAGTGCTATTATTCCACTTTCAACATCTTGTGGAGTTCTGGGGCTTGTAGTTTACTGAGGCCAAAGAGCTCTCTGGATGAGAATTCTAAATACCCCTCCCTAAACTGAAAACCCCAGGATTCCATAGGATCTTGAAAGTGGAATAATAGCATTATAACAGCGTAGTGTGGAAAGGCCCTTACTTATTACAGCAATAAAAGAGCTCCATTCTTAGCAGTTATGTTATTTTTCAGATATAACATAATTTTGTTCTTATTGCCAAAAAGGATATTTTATCACTGGTAAACACTACTGTACTTGTTAAGTCATGATTATCAAACTTTAGTTTAAAGGGTTCAAACCTCATAGGAGACTGTGGTTCAAGAAATTATGGTCTCTTGCTCTAAACCTTGGCAAATATGGGAGGTCACTGTAGAAAAGACCTTCCTCCATCTGGTGCAAAATCATCTGAGAAAAATCAGAATTGGCAAGTGCTCCCTACTTCCATGAATGGCAAGAAGTTCTCGGGGAAATTTCTACTTGGTTTTGGCACCTTTTAGGACAGGGATGGGAACTGTGTCACTCTTCAGTGTTGATGAACGGCAATGCTCAGTAGTCTCAGTCAGCATAGCCAATGTTGAAGAATGCTGGGATTTGCAGTTCAATATCTGGAGGGCTGCACTTCCCACCCCAGCATAGAAGGAGAAATCACTGGAAACTAAGGGTGCCACTAGAAAAATGCAAGACAAACCTGAGTGAAGGCAAGCAGCATAAACAATCCGGGCAGATGATAGATGAGTTTCCCCAACAAGAGTTTTTCAGAGACATATCTCAGGGTGTTTATAACACTTCTCTCTCTCACTGCCTCCTCCTCTCCAACTTTCTTTGCAGGATCACAGCTGAGTTTTCCTACTCACAGGCATTATCAACTCTTAACTAGGGGCCAGATGGGAGAATGAGTCACCTTTCTCACACAACTGTTCATATTTCTAGGGATCATCTCTGTGTCTAGACACAATCTTCCACAACCTCCCAGCCAGTAATTCCCTTCATGAAGGACACTGATGACATGGCTGCAGGGAGAGCATTCATAATTATATATTTGCATTGGTGGCATGCTGAACACTGCACGGGGCTGAAGGAGGACACATGTCCCTAGCTCACAGCTTCCCCCATTATAAAACTATTTAAGGATGGGAAACCTTCCAGTCTGATCTTGCACACTGTGGCCAGTATATGTGCAGTTTATCGTGTGCTCCAACTTCTTGCATCTTTATAGATCCCAGATTTGTCTAGCCTGCTAATTCAGAAAATGCATGATAGTTATCAGATCTACACAAAGAAAATCCAAAGTCTCTCAAGACAGAAACGTACATGTGTATGTGTGTGCGTGTGTGTACATGTACATGCCTTCAAGTCATCGGTTGACCTATGGTGACCGAAGGAATTTCTTAGTGTTTTCTCAGGCAAAGAAACTTCCACTTCCTTTATCTGACATATAGCCTACAGCACCTGCTACTAACCAAGGTGGACTCTGCTTAGCTTCCAAGATCAGACATGAGCTGGTACCTTTGGTTACTAAGGCTATACAAATAAACACAAACTTTCATTTGTTTAAAATCAGACTAGTAAAAATCCCAGAATCCCCCAGCTCATACAGCTGCAAGTCATTCTGGCTGAAGAATCTTGGCATGTGTTGTCCAAAAAGTAACTTGGCCAAACCTTGCCTAACTTTGCCAAACAGAGTACTTCTTAGACTCATTTTTTAAAATCCTTTCTAATTGGAAATGCCAGCAACTGAACAGGTGACCTTCTGCGTCAGGAGTATGAAAGATTCAGCCTTTCAGACATTCCCAGCATCCCTAACCAGCATAGGATTGTCAAGTAACTGCAGTCCAAGGAGGGCCTCATGATTTCCATGCCCCTTCTGTATTCAAAAGCACACTCTGCTAATAAAAAAATTACGCAAAGAAAAAAAACACACCTAGAAAGTGGACAATATTCAAACTACATTCATATATTTCTAAACACAGCTGCTGTATATAGAATATCCTTCCAAGCCCACAAAACAGCAAACTGGACAAAAACCTATATGTAAACCTAATCCAATCAATGTGGGGCAAAATCCAGGATAAATTAGTTGGATTTAGTTCCCAGTAGAATATATGGAATAAGTTAGGCATGTGTTATATAGTAAGCCTCACTGATTCAGAGCTCTTTCATATTACATAATTATAGAGCCATGATTCCACTTTTATCTCCCACAGCTCCATCCTCTAGAATGCTGGGATTTGCAGTTGAGGGAGGGGCATTTAGAATTCTCTCCCAGAGAGCTCGAATACCTCACCAAACTGCAAACCACAGAATTCCATAGGATGCAGCCAAGGATATTCAAGTGCAATCACAGAACTACAACTGTGTAGTCCCTTAAATGAGAAGAAGTTAAATTCAACTTAGGCTGCATAGAACCCATGATCTTATGGTGTGTGTACGTGCCTTAAAGTGACCTGATAACTTATGGTGACTCCATGATTTTCACAGGATTTTCTTAGGTAAGGAATCCTCAGAGGCAGTTTTGCCAGTTTCTTCCTCTGCAGGACCTAGTATTCATTAGTGGTTTCCCATCCAAGTACTAACCAAGGCTGACCCTGCTTAGCTTCCAAAATCAGACAAGATCTAGTGCTTTTAGGGAATTTTAGAACCCTTTTGTATTTACAGACCTCTCATAATTCAAGGCCCTAAACCAGTGCAGGACAACTTGAGTCAAGTTGGGCCCCAAATTTTCATCCCCAGCATCTGCTATGTGCTATATCAGGTTTAAAAGAACACCCTCAAATATAGGAAAAGATATTAAGCCCAGAAATGACTTGCATCTGCTAAAGATTATTCAGATGGTCTTCTTCAAAGTAAAACATATCAGTGTCTTGGCCTGATATCTGCAATATGGGGATAAGAATACTAATCTACCTTTTACGGTTATTTGTAAGAATTAAATAAAATGTGTGAAGCACTGCAAACTCTCAGTCTGCATGCAAATCTAATTAAAAGCTTGGCTTTATCATTGTTATTCATTGTTCTGTACTGTTTTATGTTTTATTTACTGATTATAACTTGTCAGGGAAAACAGTGGCAAGATATACTAGATGAAATAAATGTTATCTTTCAAGGTGATGATATTGTGTTGTTTTGAGATTTTAAGATATAGTAGCCAAGATAGCAAAAATTTTCAGCAAAACAGAAAATTGCTGCCAAAAGTCTTGTTTAGGCTGGCTTTCCATTTGGAAATATCTGTAGGTGTGAACTATATTTTTTTTTGTTTCAAAAGATAAATGCCACAGAATAATTGTCCTACTGTTTTAAAAGATGACAAAAGCTAAAATACTCATTTTTGTCATAATGATAGATTTCCTACAACCTTTTGATCTACACTATCTAGATCATCTATCTACCAGATATTCGTAATATGTAGTTATTGTAGAATGCTTTGCCCCAGGAGAATTGTATGGCAAAACTAAAAGTATCCAGAAGCTACTTTGGTCATGTTCCTTAGCTCAAATATGTATGAAACAGGAAAATCAGGCTGAGGACAAGCAATTATCTCCATTGTGAATGTACTACTGTTCTCGCATAAAGCTGGTATTATCTGGATGTTCAGCTCTCCAGGAAGCACACATGCACTGATCTGAAAAGTTTTAAAACATAACAGCTATTATTAAAACCCACTGAAACAGAAAGCAACATCTGACCTGAAAGAAATTTAGAGGTGGGGGGAATGTAACTGAACAAGCCCAGGGCCATCCTGGGCTCTGACACAACTGGGCTCCAACCACTCTGCCTCAAACAGAAAAGATCCCCTTCCCGCAAGGTTCACTAACACCAAGATTACTTAGGCTTGCCCCTTTAAAGAGGAGGTATACAATAGGTCATTCAGACACATCCAAAATGGAATGGGAGTAGGAGCCATTTTCTTTTGTTGACATCCCGTGTAATTTGCTGTATGTGTGAATGAAGGGAAAGCAAACATGTAGCCAGGTAAAAGTCTAGAGGTGGTGGGGTACCCCACACGACTGGCCTTTCTCACATAGTTCTGTTAACACAGTCATGCAATGGCACAGAGCTTAATTTGGAAAACTTCCAGAATTCTTCAGCCTGCGGCTGTGCTGGCTGGGGTATTCTGGGGGTTACAGTCTAGAGAAGGAATTATTATCAAGCTCTGAAACTACACTTTTGTAAATAATTGTTGTTGTTGTATAACTCTAAGTCATTACGGCAACTCTTAAAGCAAATCTATCATGGGGTTTTCTGAGGCTGAGAGCGTGTGATGCACCCAAGGTCATCTAGTGGGTTTCCATGGCTGTGTGGTAATCGAGCCCTGGTCTGCAGGGTTGTAGTGTAACGCTCAAACCAGTACACTACACTGGCTCTCAAATAATGCTTGCATTACTGTAAATTGCATGTGATGGGGTCACAAAACAAGCTATCTGGAAAATGAGTATAGTTCACATGAAAGCAAGGAAATAATTTTCCCTTATGCTGTTGCTAACTGGGGTTGCTGAACTGAAAGCCCAAAGACTGAGGGCCACCTTTTGACTTCCAAGGAAAATATCATGGCAACAGGAAAACTAGCCAGGTCTGAAAAAACAGCTAGACAAATAGCAGCCACAGGGAGATTGCTTCTACTCTCCATCCCAAAGAAAGAGCTTGGAAAAGGCACTTTTGGAGACTACATATCCCAAAATTCCCTGGCCATCATGGCCAATGGTGAATTCTGGGAGTTGTGGTTCAATAAAGCCATTTTTTTACACTCTGATCAAGCCTCATTTGTTGATCAGTTGCTTTCAAAATATTTGCCATAATCTAAAGCAGCAGTCGCCAACCAGCAGTCACCAACCGCTGATGGTCCGCAAGAAAATTTGGTGGTTCATGGAGAAATTTGGACATTATTTGATTTTCGACTTCTGGTTCAGATACGAGAGCTGGAGACATGATCCTTGGGGTGCTCTGCCGAAGACCGCCGTTGCTGTGGGTTGCTGATACTGGGGGGGGACCCCATACTGACTTGCCAAGTACCCCTGAACTAAAGGGGTCTTGCCAGAGGTGGATTTGCGACCTTTATGGTGAACCAGGAGGTGGTAGCCAAAGGGTCTCCCAAGAGTCTGTTGCTGCCATTTTTTCATCTCGCCTGCAGCAGTTTGGAGGAGACAGAAGGGATTACCTCTCTCTCCATACACCCGGCCACCAAATTTCTTCTGGCCTATATATATGTGCACGCGCACACACATATATATATACACATATATATATACATACATACTATTGCTTTAAATAATAATTTTGTTATAATTAAACAAGTGCATTTCATATTAATAAAATGGAACTTTTATGATCATTATTTTATAGACGTTTGTACCTTTTTTTAAAAAAAAAAATCATGTTAGTGGTCCACAGGATTCAAAATTATGAGTTTACTGGTCCGTGAGGTCCGAAAGGTTGGTGACCACTGATCTAAAGACAGCAGGCCTCCATAATCTGTAGTCCTTAGCCTGTTAATTCTGAGTCAGTTGAGTCATCTCATGTGTGTTTAAGAGAGGGGAAAAAAACGAATACTTTTCTAGCCCAGCCTGGCAGTGCTAAGTAGTTCAGTGTGGCCTTATTCCAAGTAACTCTGCTTTACTGAGTGATTGAAACTGAGTATTATTTTCCAAAATATTATGCTAAAAATAATTCACAATCTGGCCAGACAATGAGGGCAAGCTTTCCATATACTTTTTAAACATCTTTCACATGCAGAAAGAATGAGGGAGGACGGGCTAGGCTGAGCCTCTATAATACTTAGTAGTATACTTGGGTAATATATCAGGACAAAAGGCTACCATCAGGACCAAATACTAAGAAACTGAGCGGTTTCCAACCGGCAAGGGGGTTAAGCAACACTTAATATTATCACTGTATCTATTTAACTTGTATGCTGAACATATCATGTATGTGAAGCAGGATTAGATTCAGAGGAAGGAGATATGAAAATTGGAGGAAGGAACATCAGCAGTATAAGATATGGAGATAACACCATACTACTAGTAGAAAAGCACAAAGACTCGGAATGATTACTGAAGAACATCAAAGAAGAAAGTGCACATGCAGATATACAGTTCAACATTAAGAAAACAAAAATAATGACCACAGATTATTTACATAACCTTGGATGATGAACATACTGAAATAGTTCAAGATTTCCCATACCTTGGCTCAGTCATTAATCAGAATGGAGACTGCAGTCAAGATACCAGAAGACTAGGACTTGGAAGGGCAGTTATGAAAGAACTAGATAAAATCGTTAAGTGTAAAGATACATTATTAAATACTAAAGTTAGGATGGTCCATGCCATTGTATTTCGAATTCCTACGTATGGTTGTGAAAGCTAGACAGTGAAGAAAGCTGATAGGAAGAAAATCAACTCATTTGAAATGTAATCCTGGAGAAGTTATATGGTAACATGGATACCATGGACTTGTAAAAAGACAAATAAATAGGTCCTACAGCAAATCAAACCTGAACTCTCCCTAGAAGCCAACTAGACTGAGACTGTTGTACTTGGACATATCATGAGGAGACACAGCTCACTAAGAAAGAAAATAATGCTTGGCAAGGTAGAGGGCAGTAGACCTTTCTGCAATTTAGATAAAACTGTGTGTTTATAGTCTTTTCTGATTCAGAAATAAAGGAAACTACCTACCTTCTAAAATTTGTTGTTATTGCTGGGTGCTTTCAAGTAGCTTCCAACTTATGGCAATCCTTAAGGTGAACCTATCACAAGATTCTCTGGGGCTGAGAGTGTGTGACACACACAAAGTCACCCAGTGTGTTTCCATGGCCAAGCAGAGAATTGAACCCTGGTCTCCAAGGTTGTAGTTCAATGTTGAAACCTCTAAAACACAGTGGCTCTCTTATGGCAACCCTAAAAGGGACTATCTCCTCTCATTAATGGACAAAAATAGAATAAGGAATATTTAATCTGAGCTACTTGCTTTTAGCCAGTAGGTAGATGTACAGCAGAGAAGAGGGTGAGTCCTGGGGCCACTATGACTGGAAGGGAAGGAGAGTAAACACACCCACCCCTTGGAGAGTCTTGGAAGTTGCAGCAACAAATCAACTTGCAAATTGTAGCAAGCTGCTGTCCTAGTAGCTGAGTTGGAGATTTGTCTGCTATCTTTCTCCTCTTGCTTGGAGTTGAGCCCACCAAGACTTAAGAATTTTCACCTTCATCTTCCACCTGGAGAGGAGCCATGGAAACTGGAGACTCAGGACTAGACCCTGAAATCTGGCAATCCTAATCTCAGTCAATATGTGAACAAAGAGCTAGAAAAAGGTATACTCAGAAAAGCTAAGTAGATGCTAGGATCACAGCCTAGTGTCAAGTCCTGATTATGCTGTAGTGGGCTGGATTTTTGTTTTGGAAAATTGATATCACTAATTTAGGTGTTCAGCAGTTGTGCAAGAGAAGGAACAAAAACAAAGTTTGTAGAAGGGGTTCACCAATCAAGAGAAAGGATTTCCAACAGTTTGTTGTAAAACTGAATCTATTCCTGGGTAAGAGTGAGCAAAATGCAGCCTATACCACATCCCTAGCACAGGATCTAGACTACCTACACTGGAAAAAATACATTAAAAGGCAATAATCTATCTTCCCAAAGCCTTTGCATAAGGATGGTGAATATGTGGCCCTCCAGATTTAGTTGGGTTATAGTTTCTATCATTTCTCACCACTTATTATCTAGGGTTGAAAAGAATTTTCTCTGGAGGAATAATGACTTGTCTACCCATGTTTTTATGAATCCATGCCCATGTTTTAATCAGACCCTGAAAAAGACGACAGTTCTCAGCACCCCCCAAACAACTTGGCCACTGCCAATATTCATTGAGCCATGATGTTCTTGGGCAGTAGTGAGTCACCCTTGGTCCCCTGGCCTAGCCCCAGGGTGAATTCAGTGAGCAACAGGATAAGAAAAAAGGAATTATTCACTTCCCTGCTTTCGGTGAAATATATCCAGTTTTAATTTCCTTTCTGTAGACCTACTTACATTCAACTTAGAATAATGCAAGTGCTACTTCTAATGGTGTAGTTTCGTAATTTGGACTAAAACTCTCAGAATACCTCAGCCAGGATGGCCACAGGCTAGAAGATTCTGGTAGCTGCCCAAAAAAGCAACCTTTCCAAGCTCTTATCTAAATCTGATATGAATGAAATGCCTTTGTCTGTTTTGTATCATATTAGAAACTAGTAGGAAGTTAATTGTAATTAGGGATTAGCTAGCCACAAAGAAGCTGGCAGCAATTCCAAGTCCACTTTTCCCACTGGTGCAGAAAAATCAAGAGACCACTCATCATTTAAAAAAAGTTTCTAAGGTTTGCCTGAAGAAGTTCTGTGCTTGAGTGTTTCAGAAATCCATTTGAAGCAAGCCAGCAGAGCCCAACACAGCTTGTGACACCGTTGTGGAGGTGGAAGGAGACCCACAGGAAAAGCCAGTGGGGTACTATCTGATAGAGCCACCCTAACTGATCCTGAGACCAAAGTATTCCTACTGAGTCTGTGAGTGAAGTAAGTGTGTGCAAAATAAGTGTGTGCACGTGTACACACACAGGAGAGTACCTGTGTTCTTCCTTTCCTCGTGACTGAGGTAAAAGCAGAGCTTTGAAAGTTTAATTTTTTTTCCCTATCACTCCCAGCACATGGAGTAAGGTGTTATTACTGCTATCAGACTTACTATCATGGCTGTCCCAGCTGGGGATTCTGGGTCTTGCAGTCCAAAGTGTAATTTCCAAGTTCACGGGAAAATTGCAAGACCAGCACCTCTTGTCCTGCCACAAAGATTTAATGCCAACATAGCAATGCTTGATATCTTTTAGATATAGAAACACAATGTCTCATGCACTTTCTGCCAGTGATTTTGCCACATACAAGTTTTCCATAGCCATAAATGATGTGGTAGTTAGCCTTGATGTAGATACTTCATGAGTATTAGGTAACTGTAAGAAAACTGCAATTACCTGCTAGTATTGAAAAGCCTGGCTAATAGGCAGCATTCTCCCACTGATGACAGCAGCAGTTAAAAATGAGAGCAATTAATGATCTATGATAAAGCTATAAACCTTCCATGACTAGTTATTACTGGAAATCCACTTGGAAGAAAGAATAAGATGCTAGGCCTTCCCCTTTCAACACTTTTATTGGGCTAATGGTAAATCTGAAAGCCTGTCACTCCCTTCTCCATCCACTCCTTTTCAATCTCTGGTGACAGCAAGCTTTCCCCTTTTATAAAAGGTACTAAGCTGAAACAGAAGAAAGTAATGTTCAATTTATAATAAACATGTCGTGCAAGCACCACCCAAACCAGGATCTGGTGCTAATCTCTTTTCCATACTGTCCCCGCTCTGTCTTTTGTTTGATTTCAGGGTGTTTGAGGAGTCTCTGAAATTTCAAAAACATAAGAGATGGAGAGAAATCTTCTAGAAAGGCAAATAATAAACGCACAACTAGAAGCATAAGCAGGATGATCTAAATGGTGAGAAGAGGCAGGTCTGAAAGCTATGAGAGAGAAAAAAAGCTCTCTCTAACTTTGATGTGTGCATACTAACATGCTTATTTTAATAGCACTAATGTGTTTTAAGTCCCATGATGTGCTTTTTGTATACTTTCTAAGCGTCAGTCAGAAAAAGCTGCAACAGAACTTTATTTGGTATTGTTTCCTTCACACTCACTTCAAGATGGGTGCGTGTGCATGTGAGAAACAAGGTACAATGCAGCGAAGCCCAGAGAAAGACTTAACCACAAAGTCCAGAAACACAATTTATGTTTTTTCTTTAAAACTGTCAAATAAGTTCAGCTACAGGGTGTAAAACTAGTCAGCCCTCATGCTTTTTAAACGACCTTATAATTTCTGCAAGCTTCAAGCTGCACAGGGCTCTTTGTCAGCCATTTTTGCTCAGAGTAAAACAGAAGAAAATGGCTCTGGGCACCTCTAGCAACAAGAAGCTGTGATAAAACAGGGAACAGATTAAGTCTAAAAATCTGCCACAAGGAGTTGTTCCTAGTTCTAGAAACGAAGCGGCCAAGATTTTCTTGGAACCAAGAACTGAAAGCACGAGAGTTGGCAAGTGAGTGACTCCTATTTGACAAGCTGCTGCCTATTTGCCCGGAGGAGGAAACAAAAAGCTACAGGAACTGTTTATATAGTATGGCGACAAGCTTATTGAGAAGTAAATCCAGTTGGTTCTCATGGAATTTGTATTCTCAAGTACAGCCAGGACGCGTTGAGTCTAGCCTAGCTGATGTCGACTAGAGGACTATCCTTGTCCTCTGGTTAGTAATATCGGATTTGAACGTGGGAAATGCAGGATAAAACCCTTGCTACCGTTATTACTAAACTCGCTAGGGCCAGCCTGACAAAGCTATTTTGACGGTTAAGTGTGGTGTGAGCTTTGCCGTGTACCTTCATCCCCTTCTACACACAAACGACAGTCATAAACACACACGAACAATGCATATCTCGATCTTATACAAGCCGTAGTGTAGGAACACCTCAGAAGTCCTGAGCTCAGCTTAGAAAACAGCAACAGAAGCAATGGAAATTTACTTCTGAGGAGGCATCGACATAGGCTGCGATTATAATTAAAATATAACGTCGAGCGCATTTTTGGTTTCTTTTTTGTTATTCATATGGGAAGGGGGGAAATAAAAGATATCACGCATTTACAAAATGCAATTCAATATATCCCTGAGTTGCTGCCAAAGAAAAACATAACAGGTACAAGGCACAATCTTCTCCCTCGCACCTGTTTTTCTCTTGCAGAAGGCGGAAACGGGGGGGGGGTCTCTTTTTCTTTGAAGAAAACTGAATAACACGACCCACAAACCCCACCACGCGGCTCCAGCGGCGTCCTCAACAACCGCCTCCCGGCCCCCCTCACCGTCTACTGGCCCACTTTGCAGCGGGCGGGGGCGGGGGTGGGACGGGCGGAAGGAGAGAAAGATCTTCCCGTTGTTGTCCTCCGCCGTCGTCGCGAGGCGGGACTCATTTTCCGCCCGCGCTCCGCGGGTAGCGGAACTCTTCCTTCCTTCCTTTAATCCACCTCATCCTTAAAGCGCGGAAGGTTACCGCTCGTGTGATTCGTCCCCACGAGGCGGGGGAGTGGTGGCGCGGCGTCTTTTAGCCGTTCCTCCAACCGTATCGCTGCAGTCGCCGCAGAAGGCGGGTGGCTGGCGTTCGGAGAGGGTGGGCGCGCTCTCCGCTCCCTCCCACTGTCTCGTCAGCGGTGACGTCCGTTCTGTCAGCCCTTCCCGCGCCTTTCCCCTCTTCCCTCTCACTCTTTTACGCGCCAAGGCTGGTCGCTCTCTCCCCCTCTCCTTCCCTCGTCACGCGGAGTCGGTCGGGGAAGCGGCAGCCGGGTCCTTTGTCGGCGTCCTCCCTGCCCTTCTTCCTTCCTCGCCCTCTTCTCTTTCGCGCCTTCTCCCTTTTCTCGCAGCCCCTGCGAGGGCACCGCGGCGCTCGCGACGCCTGGGAAGCGGGAGCCTCTTTTCCTCCCCTGCAGCCTGGACCTTCCCAATATGAGTGCCGTCGTCTGCGGTGAAAGAGACCAGGTAAGGAAGAGAGCGGGCACTGGGGGGGTGTGTGTGGGGGTGGGTGGAATAAAAGGGCTGTGGTCCATGCCGGTTTTAAAAGTAAGCGCCTTTGAGTGGAAATGTGCCTGGGATCCGCTCAGAAAAGTGATGTCGGCGGGGCTCACTTTCGAGTCTCAGGGATTTGGGATGGGGGCTGAATGGGGAGGCTTAAGAGCGGGGAGGAAAGAGGCGCAAAACCGCGGTTGTGTTCCTGAGGGTGGAAACGGGAGGAGGGCGAAGCGTGCATGTTGGCGGACTTTGCGGGGTTGTTCTAGATGACTGCGATCGTGTTGGCGGGCTGCTTCGAGTAGTTGAAATGCGCAGTAGGGATCGTGAGAGGAAGGAAGGAAGGAAGTACGCTAATTGCAGGAGGTGATCGGTGAACATTTAGCTGGGGCTATACGGGGAGTACGAGAAATAGTCGAGAGCGTCATTCTGATGGTTCAGCTCGGATTTTGCGCGCCCCCCCCCATCAGACTTTAGCTTGCCTTCGAGATGCGTCGGTGCGGGGCCTTCCTCTGATACAGTGAAAAGGAGAAGACCTTTGTTGCGCTGCCCTGCCCTTGGTGGCAGATCGTTGCAGTGGTGGGCGTTACCCGCTTCAGTGAGTGATGATATTTCTGTCGCTTAACAACAACAAAAACAACAACAACAGTGTCTTCTTGTGGCCTTGAGACTGTAGGACGAGTGACTGGCTTGATTCTGTGGCTTGCTAAAGGTTCCTCTATGCGGATTCAATAAATTCCTTCTGTTCCTAGCCTGGGATTTTAAACCCATCTTCAGTGATTTCAGTACCTTCAAAGGCCAGTGTTACTTAAAATGCCTTAAGTAGGGTCTGGTTCGCTGTGCCACCAAATTGACAGTAATTTCTTCTGCGCAATCGTGAAGTGTCAGGTTTGAAATGAAGGGGACAACTTGAAGCCAAGACTACTAAATTTCCTGTGTTTTCAGCGAATCTGAATAGCACGACGGACATGACAGTATTTTTCTAAAACGGAGGCAAGGAGCCCAGACCCATTCTGGCTGCTTGAAAAACTTGTAGCATAATCACCTCATGGTACATATTGTTCCTCATTATAGCCCTTTCTGACAAGGTTGGCTTTGTAAAGGTTATGGGAAACTGGTGCGTGTTCCTTCATGCTGCCTTGCCAGGGGTGAGGGTGTATCTTTGTTCAAAAGAAAAAAAGACAATTAGCAGTGATTTAGAATTCATGATTTAGATGTCAGGGATTGCCAGGAAGCCAAGAAAGTAATTATAGAGTGTGAATTGTTCGTTTTAATGAAAGAGTAGGTTTTTCTTTTTCTGCCTTTTGTTCCTTCTCCACCCTGTTGCCAAGCTCAGGGCATTGAAAAGTATCTGCTCCAATATGCTTGTTGTGGGTGGAAGTAGGATTGGCTGGAGAAGAAAGTATAGTGGCCAATCCCAGGGGTAGTTATGCTGTATCTCTGTCCATGTGTGAGAAAGAGTGTGTGGGAGAGGGAGAGGGAGAGCTCAAAACTATAGTATTTTCTACAGCTGTGCATTTATTTTAGACTTTTTTTCATTTTAGTTAGATTTGTGGGTATTCTTAAATGTATGCAACTACATAATGACATTTTAACAGTTTAAAACTGTTTCAGCTGTGCATTTTCTCTGTTCTATCTTAGGCTGTCAGATATTGTTTGATCTGTTTACTTTGCCCTCAGTCCAGTTGCTAGTCCCAACTAGACCCTGGAGTCAATTGCTGAATGAGAAATACAGCTGATTTAAAGAGGCCTATTGTTGTGGAGTCTAGCAACTGGGTAAAAGGCCTTTGGCTTTATAACTTAGGGAAATAGACCTTCTGTAAACTTGCAGCAGAATTTAACTAGAAAAGTGGAATATAATAGATCTCTAAATCTGAGATGAGTAGTTATGAGATCAGGTTGGGCTGAATGGTCTTCAGGTGAAGAGACTGGGCGAGATGTCCTTCCTAATCTGTTACTGAAAGAGGTGGAAATAATTGAGAATTTCAATGAATTGCTGTTTGGGAAGCAATTTAACATGAAAGTAACAGGGGAAAATAATAATACAAAGAGGAAAATCAAGAAAGCTTACAAGCGTGGGATTTGCCTGGGATTCAAAGTGCCTCTAAGTAGCAATGCTTTGTAGCTTTTTGTGTGGACTGAAAGAACATTGAAAGAAGAAAGTGTCTTTTGTTCTTTTTCTGGACATTTCATGTCAGCCTGGAAAAGACCAAGTTAAAACAAGTAGTACAGTTCACAGAGTCCAAGTCAACTTAAAATACATTTATGTTTTTCAAAATTTCTACTGAGTTATAAAAGGCTGTATAAAGTGGTTTTCTAAAAAATTAAATAAACCGCTGAATAGGGATACAAATGAACCTGCTACAAACAGAAGACTCATATAACAATTTAAACCAAAGTTGAAATGAAATCTTACTACATTCCATGTTTTAGACAGGGGCACTGAGTGTGGCTCTTCAGATGTTGGATTGTAGTGCCCACAGCACTATCCAGCAGAGCTGTCACTGAGACATGTGTTGAAGAACATCTGGAGAAGCACATGATCTCCTCCCCTGCTTTAGATAATGCTGATACATGGAACAACCGTGTTCAGGTTGCTACAGATTATGGTTCTCGCTGAGAAAAGGTTTTCATGCTTTAAGTTGTGAGGTTTGGGAATAAAGAGATTAGTAATGCAGATGCCTCTCAGCGGATCCTATACACTGCATGGGCTAACCTGGTGGGTTCCGAATGTGTTGGACTGCAACCATCATTCCCAGGTAATATAATCATTGCTGTGCTGGCTATTGCTGGTTGACTGGGCTAGGATATTGAATCTGCAAAAACTTCCAAGGCTGCCTACTAGGCATTTTTATTGGTTGTTCAACAAGTGAAATAATATATAAATACATATGTGATGCTTCAGTTGTGATATTGCCAGATAGTTATAGACTCTATATTATAAAATGTAGTGTGAATCTGTTAGTTCTTAGAGTTAATATGGTAATACTTTATAGTATGTTGAAAACTGTTATTTCTTAATGGTTTTCCAGGTCTTCTATTTGTTTGCTGTGTGTGTTTGCTCTTCTTTGGATCCTTTGAATACCATAAAAAGTTGTCAAACTAAATATATTAATACTCCCCATTGAGTTTTAACTGATGTAGGCTAGAGTAGTCCTAGTATCTTCAGTGCCTGGTCCTACTTCCAAAATTATTTGCCACCTTGAGATTATGTCCATTTAAATTGTGATACCATAAAGCTTAGTAGAGGGCAACACCTTTTTGTTGTGTCTTTACCTAGAATCTGGGAGCTGATCATTTTGTCTTCTGAAATATCTGTTCCACCTTTCTAAAACATAATCAGGACAACTTGATTGCATTATTACAATAATAGCAAAACTCCAACATGATGCCCCTGATAAAAGTGAACTAAAAATGCTATCACGGCCATTGGCAAGTCTTTCTGGGGATAGTAGCAATTGCAGTCTTAACATCTGGAAGGCGCTAGATTTGATAAATCATCTGTAAAAGGTAATTATAACAGCAGTACATTCTAAATGCAAAACTCTGCAGAAGTCCACTAAAATGAAAACCAGCTTGGCTGCTTGATGGGGCCAGATGTAGCTTTAAGAAGGCTATTTCAAATTTTGGGTAACAGCAGCCAAAAGGACCATGTCAGACAGTTGTGGAAGGGTTTGAATTGGAAAGGAGTTGTTAGGCAGACTTACATAGAGAGAAATGATTCTTAATGAATTCTGGTCCTGGGTGATCTGGGACTGTAGTGTCTCTATTTAAGTACCTTAAATTGAGCTAGGAATCAAATTAGCAGCTGGCATCTTTGGTGAAGAACTGGTGCTGTATGATCTGCTATACAGACACCAATCATATTAAACCAATTGTGAATGTGGATTGTTCCTTCAGCCTATCTGAGAATGGACCTGTATGCCAGAGTGGGCAAAGTGCAAACCTGAGGCTGAGTGTGCTTGTCCAAGCTACCCACCCCTTCCGTTTTGCCATGTTCTGGTTTATATCCTTGTTTTTAAAAAAGTCCTCGATTTAGCTTTTTTTAGATCTAAAACGAGACCCAAAATGGTGTCGTTGTTTGAGCTTTGTACTATAACCCTGGAGACTAGGGCTCAATTTGCCACATGGCCATGGAAACACACTGGGTGACCTTGGGTGCATCACACATTCTCAGCCCCAGGAAACCCCGTGAGGTCAGCCTTAGAGTCACCATATGTCAGATATGACTTGAAAGCACACAACACATACAAGTCTAAAGCAGCTAGGGAGAACATGGTGAAATTCTGCCCCCCATCCCCCCAGGGGAATGGGAGTGTTTTTATTAACAAAAAGAAAAAAAAAGTACAGCAGTGGTTGCAGTTCTCTGAGGCGCTGCAAGAGTACCAAAAGGCACTCCATCCATCTTGGCACCGTAGCCCAGTAGGTTACCATATCCTATTGACAGCCTACTGATACCAAAGGTAGGTGAGGCATTCAGTAGAAACAGGACTGCTTTCCTGATAACAGGAAACAGCTATTCACTGAGCAGTTCTAGTTCTAAAACCAAACTGGCAACAACATTAGAATTTTACTTGCTCCACCTTGCAGAGAGCCTCTCACTTCATGAATGTTCTCCATATCATTCTTGGTCTTGCAGAAATTCTGTCTCACTTCTCCTTCTTTCTTGATCCTAAAATTCCCTCATCACTGTTTCTCTGTACTTACTGTTATATTACATAGGTACAGCTTATATATATTAGCATTTACTTGTTTAAATGATACTTGAATTGCCATCTTGTGCTTGTTTTAATACTTGCATGATATAACTGAGTCAGTTTTGTGTAAAACTTGGATTCATTACAGTGTGTATTGGGTAGCAAGATGCTGGTTGTAGGAGAATACTGTTTCTGTTCAGAGTGACTATATGTAAATTTCCAGGACCGTGAGGGGATGTTCTACATTGTATTAAAAATATGGTACTCCATCCAAAAGTTATAATAGGATTTATATTACTTACTGGATCAGGACTATTTGCAGATTATTAAAACTTCAATGTAGAAGCAATGCCCCTCCCCAAAAAAGACAGAAAGAGAGATGATTGTGAGGTTTGTGGATATTTTGACTCTCAATGAAATAACTATTTGCAAGTTTACTCCTAATAAAGAGGAAATACTTGCTTTGCTATCTGTTACATAACATTCTAACCAACATAAAATTACATTTACACCTTCAAGTGTTTGTGCTTTGTGTAAGGGCTTTGAGATACTATTTTGGAACATTTTAAAACATGGGTTAGTCCCAAAAGAGCTGGTGTTCAAGCTGATCTGTATTGGGTCAGCTACAGCGACACAGACTGTAACTGAAATGCTGTTGTAAATAACAGAATTTTAAATTTCAGAACAAAGATACAAAAGACATGTCATCTTTAGATGAAGTTTGCTGTATTTTGGGGTAAATGTATTTTTGCAAATATACTATGTGTAGAAATGTTCTGTGATTTCCGTAACTTGAAAATATAATATGTTCATTGAAGCATTTTAATTCTAGAAGAAAAATAGTAGTCTTTCTTTTTTAGTTGTGTTAGGCTTGAAGAAAGTTCTAAATAGTTTCTAAGTATGGAGAAATCTATAAATTCATCCATTTAATATTTATTTTCAATTGCAGAGTATGATGCATGACTATCACAGAAGAAGTTCATGTCTATAGCTTTTAAGGACTTGATTACATCGTTTTGAAGCCTGGTAGTTTTTGGAGTCACCAATTTAGAAGACACAGCTGGCTGCATTTTTTCAAGCCGCTGTTCAGCTAAGAAGGAATAGAAATTTTGACGTGCTCTATATTAACGCACAGCAAGACTTCAGAATATTTAAGATCTCCTGGTTATATAATTGCAGCTTATTTGGTAAGTTTTACACAAGTATATCAGTCTGTAATATTCCCTGGGGTGTGGATTATAAATGTAAATTGTGTAATAATATATTGATACTGCCCACATCCTGATGCTGTAAAGCGACTGTACAAAATTTTTAAAAAGTAAGTTGTGAAAACTGGGCAACATTTCATATTAGCTAGTCCCTAGTAAACAGGTAAATATATCTTTGCTTAGGAAGGTGTTTATCTAGAAAAATGGAATGCCAACCATAAAATACTGCAGCTCTTGAAAGAGTATCCATAAGAAGGAGGGAGACAGAAAGACAGGGTGCAATTCACAGCTTGTACAAGATAAGCACAAAAGTAAGCACACAGAATTGCCTACACTGCTCATATTTTTAAAATGTCAGAATGGAAAGCTGGAAGTGTGTAGATAGGTGTCAAAACACAACACTGTGATAGCTACTTGCAGAGTTCTCTCCCATAATACTTAGGATTTACCAATTTATTTAAAATAGTTTTTATTTTGCTGAGATGAATGTCTGGTTTACATCAAGGTCATATTCAGTCTTAGTCCGTGCTGTTTATGAATGCGGTTCATGCAATTCTGCATGGGTTTATTCAAAAATAAGTCTTGATATTTTCCACTGGAGCTTATTCCCAGCAGCATGTATAGAAGTGTAGCCTGAAGAAGTCTGTGCTTGAAGAAAATAACAATGCACTTGATGATATTTAATATCACATACTTTTTTCCCACTTTCAGCCACAGAAACAGCAAAATGATCCCTAATGGCTATTTGATGTTCGAAGATGAAAACTTTATTGAGTCATCTGTTGCCAAACTAAATGCTTTGCGCAAAAGTGGCCAATTTTGTGATGTTAGACTCCAGGTAATTTTTCAGAATGGCAACTTTGTATTCCGTTTTTGAATTTGGCAAGCTGAGGTTCTAAAACAGTTAGAAGTAACTGTGTAAAAAGTACATATTTTATTTGTGCTGATAATTTTACCCTTAAAGTGAGATTACATAAATTTCTTGAAGTCTTCATATTTCTGTGCATGTATTTAGTGATGTAAGCATAGTACTAGCAGGAGTTCTTTTGAAGGTTCTTTTTAATTTTTAAAAATTGTATGGGTATGATGCAATGAAGTTAGGTACTATTATATACCACTGAAATCCTGGTCACTGAAATTTAACCAGGAGCTTAACATTCCTGGCCCAGTCAGGGATTATTTTTTTAAATCAAACTGCAGTTCATTTACAGCTTTGCAGTACAGGTTTATGTATGTGCAGTTCAAACCTGAATATCTGGTCTTATTTTAATAAAGGTATGTGGACATGAGATGCTGGCACACAGAGCGGTACTAGCTTGCTGCAGTCCTTACCTGTTCGAAATCTTCAACAATGACAGTGATTCTCATGGAGTTTCCCATGTAAAGTTTGATGATCTTAATCCAGAAGCTGTTGAGGTCTTGTTAAATTATGCCTACACTGCTCAGTAAGTGATTTGAAATGTTGGTCACATGTAGTAGACAAATTTATCTCAGTGATTTGTCTAGCAAAATCCTAAACATAACCATGTAACTTTAATAGATTGAAGGCTGATAAAGAATTGGTCAAAGATGTATACTCAGCAGCAAAGAAACTGAAGATGGAGAGAGTCAAACAGGTATATTTTTTGAATATTATAAAATGTGCCGGTCAGCTTGACTTGTATAGTTTGAGGAGGGGCTATGTTTATTGTGAAGCAGCACCTAAACCATCCGAATAGGCATGTTTGAGGGTGAGTGGTATGTTATGTTCCTTCCATTTTGAATGTTTTCATTTATATATTATATTAAGCTGTTATCACAATCCAGAGTCAGTTTATTTCAGTGGTTGCTTCTCCACTGAATAAACTTCAGAATTCTTGGGACCCATTTTCCACAATATTTTTTCCTCTTTAAACAGTTGCAAGATGACTTGCACAAATGTAATGCATGGCGAATGGGGCAAACATAAATATAATGTCTGCAATTCTTCTAATTGCAGAAGGTAGTACATTTTTCTGTGAACTGGCTTTAGTAGAAAAACTGTGAAAAGAATCAAAGTAATCGGGTTTTTGATAATTGGTGTTCTTGAGTGTTGCAGAAATAATGGGTAGCAGGGAAAGGGGTGTTTCAAGTGTCTGCAAAATTTGCACAAAGAAATACTTCTCCAGGAAAGAGAAACTAAATCAGTTTGTCAGCAGTTGCATTCTACTTAAAAGTGTTAAATCTTGATTACAGAATGATGAGTTGAAAGCCTTTTTGTCTAGTGAAAATGAGGTTACTATTAACATTCTAAAAGAATACAGGAAATGCTTCCTCATTTCTTTGGTGATTTTATAATACAATTGGCCCTCCTTTTCCATGGATTCTGTATCCACAGATTCAGCCAAGCACAGCTTAAAAATGCTTCCCTCGCAAACAAATCCAAAAAGCAATTTTTGATTTTGCCATTTTATATGAGGAATGCCATTTTACTGCACTATTGTACATAATGGGACTTCAGCATCCACAAATTTTGATATCTATGGTATATTCTGGAACCAAACCCTAGTAGATAGCAAAAGCCCACTGTATCACTATTCATTGCACACTTTAAATCAGAGACTCCTCAGAGAAGTGCAAACAGCTATTCTCCTAAATCAGTAGAAGCAAGATACTCTACTGGCAAGAAAAGATGTAAATATGTAAAATTAACCTGCTGACTTTAGTGCCTTAGCAGATTGCTGAGCTGCAGAAGTTAAATATTAGAAATCCCTCGATCTGTTAATCTCAGCTATAGTAGACCAGTGAAGTGAATGGAAATTGGTAAATCAGTACTAAATGTAAGTTCCATTGATTCCATGAAGCTGGTCTAGTTAGGACTAAGATTGTATTTAAACCAAAGTATCTTAAGAGTACTGGGAAGCTGGTAAAATAACATAACTGTATACCTTTTTTATTTTTAAAAAAAGGTTTGTGGAGATTATTTGCTTTCTAAAATGAATGTTGAATCCTGCATCTCCTATCGGAATTTTGCAAACAACATGGGTGATTCACGTTTATTGAACAAGATTGATGGTTACATTCAGGAGCATTTGTTAGAGATTTCTGACCAGGAAGAATTTCTCAAATTGCCACGTTTAAAGGTGAGGCATTTTCCCTGATATTTTAAAGTTTGCATTGGAAATAGAAGTTCTCATCGTGTTGTATGTCTACCAGGAAATAGTAAACTTCTGTAGATAGATAGATAAATTGACACTACCCACCCACTATTGAATGTATTTTATATTAAATGTATTTTAAGAAAGCCACTTAAATAACTGGTGGAAGTTAAACATGACATCATTTGCAAGTGAAGAAACCGCCTTTTTTTTAGGCTTTCTGCTTTCCAGTAAAACAATATAGCTGGAAATATAACATTGGAATCAATATATCACTTGTAAAGTGCAAAAACCTATTTTGAGTGAACAAAATGGAACGCTCCAATATGTAGCTTTACTGCAACTCATAGCATCATTCACTTTGGCTGTTCTGGCTAGGTTTCTTGGGAGTTGGATCTGGAGTGCCAGCCTTTGCCCTTGTCTTACCTACATGAATTATAGGTTGGGCTTATTTTAAACATAAAATTACCAAAATATACACAATTTTACAATTCATGTAATTTATAACTTTACAATTTGCAACTTTACAATTGGTGGTTATTCTATTATACTTCTTTAGCTAATAATAGTAGAATAATCATGAATTGTAAAGTGAAGTAAAAACAGATCTTTTACTTCTTGGAATTATAACAGTTATCACATATGATGAGTAAAATTTGCATCTTCAAAATTAGGATTGACTATTGACTATAGAAATGACACCCTTCCCTTCTCTTAGTGTCAGTGCTGGCAGACCTTACTACCAGTTCAGGGAGCACTTCTCTCCATGTATTTGAAGTCAACCCAGGTTGGAAAGAGATCTACCGTGGCCCCCTTCACTTTTGCAAGGGTACAAGGCACAGAACCCTCATGAAAGTGGAAAAACCACAAACAACTCCCCTTCCCGTTCCCTTCTGGGTCTCTCCCCTCCTGTTCTTTTGCATTTTGTGCACCAGGGCCAGATGCAAGGGAATGGGAGGGGGAGCTATGGAAGGAAGAAGGAAGGTGCACACGCCTTTCTCCCCCATTCCCTTACCCTTGCCTCCGCACAAGATCTCAGCTCTGGGGCCAGGGGCAAGAAAATGGAAGGGGGAGCTCTGGAGGGGGGGAAGAAGGCTCATGTAGGCCTCTCCCCTGCTCCCTTGCCTTTTACCTTGGTGCATGTTCTGAGTGTTGGGGCCAGAGGCAAGGGAGGGGAGGAGGGCTCCAGAGGGGAGAAAGAAGGCACATGTGTGCTCCCCCACCACAATTTCCTCGACTTTTGTCCAAGCGCTTGCCTTCTTTCTCTGTGCCTGGCAAAATGCAAAGGAATAGAAGGAGGAGAATGCAGGGGGTTGGGGGAAGGCACAAGCACACCTCACAAATAATCAAATTTGTGAACACCAAACCCACAAATGTGGAGGGAGAACTGTAGTAGTAAGAGATGTCTTAGAGATATTTATGGGTTCTTTAGTTTCCAGATTAGAAAGACACTACAATAAACAGTGTGAACCATAATTGAAATAATTGGCTACTTTCCATGTTTATGTTTACTGTAAATTGGTCAGATAATGTTTTATATGGGGCACCATGTAAATGTCATTAAATAAATGAATCTGGAAATACATGTGGAGACCATTTAGTTAAATCAGTACCACTTCTGGTCTTGCAATGATTTCAGGGTTTGATTTGTTTGGGAATAGATCTTTCTGAAGAAAGAAGGATCAGCGCCATTCCTATGAAGGGTCACATATGCTGCTCACATGTTTTGGTTTGTAGGCAAAGAACTGCAAGAGGATTTCTGTTTTGTTTATTTCCCAGGCAGCATCAGGATTTTTCTTGGCTAGTTCCCTGGCTAATGGCAAACTGGTGAAAAAGTTATCCATTGTTAAAGCACCTCTGGGAGCCTGAAAATAAGATGTTACCCTATTTACTGTTTGACCTAGAGTTTAGGCTTCTGGGGAAGCCTCATATTTGCAAACACCATAAATATTTGGCCAGAATCCTGTTGATGAAGTGCACACACATCTTCTTATAACTTTTGTGCTTGGAACTATCCAGTAGTTCCTTGTGCAACACTGTCACGCTGTAAGCCTCCTGCAAAAGGCAGGTGCACACTCCTTCAACCAGTTTGTGGCAAGGTACAAAGTGCCCAGGCAACATGTGGGAGAAGGCGCTGGCTTTCTCTTTCCCTGGTCTCCTGTGTACTGGATACCTAGCTCCCTCTGCTGGCTATTAAATTGCTGAGGAAACACATGTCTGCCTTTTCAAGCAGGTTTGTATGCCTGGGGACCCCATGGCCAGGCAGAACTGCATGAGCAATACATAGTGCCCAGTATGAAATAGAGTTGTGGACATTGTGTTTTGGAATTCAAGCACTGACAGAATTTGGTATCATACTGCATAGGTTTGAATGGCTCTTACTGTCTTGATAACTATCTTCCACCAGATGACATAAATGGTTTATCAGAGCATTTTTGTATGTTTGTATGCTAACGTTATGTGTTAACTCCCTTGGGCCAAAAAAACCTCCAGAGTTTGATTAGTAAGCTTTCCTCAAAATACTTATGGCTTAAAAAATGTTTGTTGGGTTATGACATGGTTTTACCTGTGAGAAAGTGTTTTTAAAATACCAGGTTAATGTGTTTTTGTAAACCTGTGAGGTAGTACTGATTTGGAAAATGAGCGAATGATAAGCTATCATGAATTGTAGAGTTTATCTAAGCCCTCCCAGTTATACTTCCCAGTTATACCTCCCAGGTTGTGGCTGTTTTACCGTAATTCATAACATTTAGTGCAAGATTTCTTCCCCTATTTGCATAGGATTACTTATGTTTGTTTTTCATGAGCACAAGAATGTAAGGAAACCTTGATACCTTCCTGTTCTAGTTTCAGTATATTGTAGGTGCTACTGGTATTTGATTTGCACTCAGTGTAATTTTTATGATTATATGTTGTGAAGTATGTGCGTAGTGGCCACTGTATTCTATTCTTCATCCTAGCTGGAGGTCATGCTTGAAGAAAATGTTAGTTTGCCCAGCAATGGCAAGCTATACACAAAGGTAATCAACTGGGTGCAGCGCAGCATCTGGGAGAACGGAGACAGTCTAGAAGACCTGATGGAAGAGGTTAGTGTTAAGAAAATGAGATTTGGCAACCTATAAATGCTACATTTTTCTGAAATTAAGGATGATTCCTTTTTCTTTTTTCTTAAAAAAAACTGTGAAGAATTCAAATTTTACTGTAGGTATCCCTAAGCTGAGAAACTAGGGGGGTTCCAGGTGAGCTGCATAAACTGTTCATTCTGGTCTTCAGTTTCTTCTTTTTTACTCTTTATAACTTTAATGTGGCACATAATTTCATTTTTAAAATGGGGAGGTGGTTCTAAAACTCACTTTTTACTCTTAATGTGTTCCTTTTACAGGGTTTTGCTTAAAGAAAGACATAGTAGGTAAAAGGTTCTAATGGTTGTTCCTCCCCATTGATTTATCTCCCCATAGGTTTATTAACAAAACTAGGATACCCAACGCTGAAGAACCATAGAAGAAACCTCAAGTGTAAGAAGCAGCAGTCCTGCCCCAGTTCTCCTAAGAAAATCCGCTGTGGGCAGAGAACGATGATGATGTTTAATGGTGTTTACTTCTTTATAGGATATCTTAATTTTTGAAAAGTTTTGTATAATTAAATACCCTTGCTCATAAACACAACATCTATAGTTAGTGTGATCTAAAATCTGAAATGTCAACATCTTGACAATTGCAGTATAAATAATATATTTGGAATTGTTTCAAACAACTTATTTATTATGGGCGAGGCTAATCATGAATCTGCTATATTTTCTTGCCCTTCTTATACGTTGCTCAGAATCCTGTGTCAACTGGTCAAGTATCTCTTGCAGTTATGATGCATTTCATATGACACCCAGTAATGAGCATTAATTTTTCCAGAGTTCAAAAGTAGTTTGAATTCTTTAATATCTTCTAAAAATATACCTTAATTTAACTCTTTTTTTTCATTATCCACTTGTGCCTGGTTTATGTGCTTGACTTAAGTATTTTAACTGAACATAGAAAAACAAATTGTATTTTGTAATAAGCTTGTTTGTAGGGAACAACATTCTTGATTAAAATCCTCCATCCACTAATTGAAGATCTGTCGACACGAGACGAACGAACTTCTTCATTTTTTAATTTTGCCATTATACTAAATCAAATTGTTAACCCAAACAACTGAAGCCTGAAAGATAATGCACCTCTTTATATGTTACACATCTTAAAGTTGCAGCACAGGGAACAGAGAAGTCCAGGAGAACTGAAGATTTTTTAAAATTATTTTTATTTTTATTTTTCCGGAGCTGTGAAAATTAAAATCCTCCATCCACTAATTGAAGATCTGTCAACATGAGACGAACTTCTTCATTTTTTAATTTTGCCAATTCTACTAGACGGAGAGAAGATGACTTGACCTATGTGGAAACCTTATGGAGTGGGTGTACAATGTACCAATAGTTAAATAGCAGTGGAGATTGTAGCCACATGGCTGTTCTGTTGTTTTTGCAGGTTCAAACGCTGTACTACTCAGCTGATCACAAGCTCCTTGATGGAAATCTGCTAGATGGACAGGCTGAGGTGTATGGCAGTGATGATGACCACATTCAGTTTGTGCAGGTACAAATTGCACATGGTCTGAAGTAACCTCAGGTAAAAATTGGCTAGAGTAGCAGTAGCCCGGCACAACAAAAATGTTGTGTACTCTGGTGAAAGGAAAAAAAATATTATGGAAGATGGGAAAATAGCTATCTTAGGTAGTATGTGTGGTCTTGGTTATTCTAGTTATTTTTAGCTGTGTGTCAGTTAAATAACTGTTTGGTGCATGGGCATATTAAGTACAGCACAAGATTAGTTTTACTGGAGTTAAGTAAGCTTGTAGAATGTTGGCTCTTTGTGTGTGTGTGTGTGTGTGTGTGTGTGTGTGAACATGTATGCACAGAAAGAAGGCTGGGGAACCATGGCAGAGACTAGCAAACCTTTCCCAAGGGCTTATGGACAAAAATGGAGAGAATAGGAAGCTTCTGGATGCCTAGCTTCAGGATATAGTATGGACTTTAGATTCGTAGCCTGTGACTAGGATAAACTAATTCTGAGGACTTCTTTTTGGAAACAGGTATAGGATAATATAAAGTATATGTTGAACAAGGCAGAACCAGTTTATTGTTTCAGCAGTTACTGAGTTTCACAAATTGTTCATGCCAAGAAACAGTGGAAAAATTGAAATACTGTACTGTGGTGAGCTCCTAGCTTCAAAGGTCTTACTTGTTTGTTTGTTTGTTTTTTGGTTTTTAGCAATGCCACTGTTGCTCTGTTTTGACCTAACTGAACTAAAATAGAACTAGGGTCAAGGTGAATTCAGTTCATTTTGGTGGTGATATCTTGTTTTAGAAGACTTATGATAACAGGATCTAATTAATTACCATTTAGCAACACATTTCTATCCATGTCTGATCAGAAGTAAATCCCATTGAACTCACTGTAGGTTACCTCTAACTTAGTGTGCGTAGGATTGCAACCTGATGAGATCTAAGAAAGAAAAAATATTTTAATGAAAACCATCACAGATACATCCAGCATTTGGAAGATACACATTAAATTTATCCATATGCACATTAGTGAAACTAAGGCAAAAATGAATGTTCCTGAGATGAGCAAGATTTTTCATTTATGTGGTTTATATCCTTAAGTGTTGAACAAGCTATGTATATAGTTAAGAGTAGATAAAGCTGAAAATTATGTTTTTATAGGTCATTTAAATAGAAAATGACACTGCTTGCATCAAATAACAATGAAAATGGTTTACATTATTTACTACTGCTTTTCTCCACCCTAGCCCAGTCAGTAGAGTGATGAGAATAAAGTGTGATGAGCTGCATGTTGCCCATAGAGCCCCTCCAGCATCCACTAAACTTCAGAAAACGCCCCCAGAATGGGATGCTGCATCTGTAGAAACCATTGGGCTCTATAGCTTGCAACTTAAATGCAATTTTGCCCACTCCATGGTTGTTTTATGCCAGAAAAATCATTTTTGAAAAGAATGGTCCATCCAGCTGTTTCAGTGACTGTCTTGGACCAACTGTCTTTAAACTGTTTTGGGATGAGATTCTATTAAATTTGCCATTTTGTGGGTGAAAATTTTAAGGGGGGGGTCAAAGTGGGGGTGGTTGTGGCCTGCCAAGATTCAAGGAAGAGCAAAAATGGCACCTGGACCCTCAGAAGTTGCCTCAAAAGGGGTCTATAAGCTATTAAAAACAAGACCCTGGTCTAATCAGAGGTGGAAGAGAAAGTCATCTACATAAGAAGACAAAGTAAAATGAGTTACAGAAGAGGAAATTCTGTTGCAGAAGAACATAGTTAACCTGATAGCCCACAAAAGAATTGCTGCATATGACATGTCCCATAGACTAACAAACGCATAGTACAAAATCTGCATTGATAGATAGATAGATAGATAGATAGATAGATAGATATCTACCTATCTATCTTAAAACAGCCAGTTAAAAATTGCAATAAAAACAAGAACATTAATAAAACTAGGTGTTATGTGGACTCCAGATAGACCACCAAGAGTGTTAGAGGGCTCCTGCTTCTAGAATTTGAAAAATAGACAAGGAGTTGGCACTTATTATAACCAAAATATGAAGTATTAGTTACGCAGCTGAGCAGTTGATGGTGTGTAATACCCAGAATTCATATAACAAATCTTCAAAGATTTGGTGTGTAGATGTAATCAGCCAAGGCTGTGCACACTTGAAATTAATGTAACGATGTCCCAGTCTTTATAATTTGTACAGATGTGCTTTGAAAAAATGTAATGATTTGGATTCTTCTCCACTGGAAAACCTTTCTTATATGTAGCTAAGTCACTCATTTTATTCAAAATGACAGACAATGTGTCAAGTGTTGAGAAGAATTTTTGTGAATAGTGTTAAATATTTTATCTTGCTGCTAAAATGTTGATTAAGGAAGTCGCTTGAGTAGATATTGTTATAACTGAGGCTATAAAATAAAAATAGTTCTTCAAAGGCAGATCAGAGTATGCCACTGGCTAGGTTTCTGTAGCTGCCTTTTGATTTTGCAGAAAAAGCCACCCCGTGAGAATGATCTCAAGCAGTTAAGTAGCAGTTCCTCTGGAAGTCTTTCTCCAAATGCAGCAGTGCTGACTCCTAAACACGAGTGGAAAATTGTTGCTTCAGAGAAGACATCAAGTAAGCTAAAATTTGTTTCTGAAATTACTCCAAAATGAGTGTGTACCACTATGTTAAACATGGAAATATAAGGAGGAAAAGAACAGCACTACATCTTTTTGTGAGATGTGCAGTTGTTCATAAGTACAGCAGCCTTTTTTTCCATCCAAAATTGGGGGAGGGGATTTGCAGTCTCTCCAGCCCATCTAGAGGCTGAGGACGCAGCTTTTACTATGAGAAAACATGTTCACATTTTGGAATTGAATCCACTGTCTTCCTCCCTAGATAATACCTACCTGTGTCTTGCTGTTCTGGATGGTGTTTTTTGTGTGATTTTCCTTCATGGACGCAACAGTCCCCAAAGTTCTCCAACCAGTACTCCACGACTGATGAAAAGTTTGAGTTTTGAGATTCAGCCAGGTGACCTTATAGAGAAGCCCATGTCTCCTATGCAGTATGCTCGATCTGGATTGGGAACCGCAGAACTTAACAGCAAACTAATAGCTGCAGGTAAGAGTGCCATTAATGTTCTTAAATACAGGATGGGGTCAAGGTATCCTGACACGTGTTTTGCAGACAACTGTTAGAAACATGGATTTCTACTGAAAGATTTTGTATCAAAATCTATTGTGTATTTTCTATTACTATCAGGTGGCTATAACAGAGAAGAATGTTTGCGCACTGTAGAATGCTATGATCCCCGAAAAGATTGCTGGACCTTTATTGCACCAATGAGGACACCAAGAGCTCGGTTCCAGATGGCAGTTCTAATGGTATGTGTGTGTACTAAGAGAGTCTGTAGTGTTAAAGCCCTTGATTACATACCAAACCCCGTTTGTAGCAATTACAGTGCTTTAGGTTAGTTGACACAGTGCATGATTCTAATACCTAAAAACACTTCTGTAGAAAGGAATGCCACACTTTACCTTAAGCTTGCAGGAAGAGACAAAAGTTCATGGCAGCTGTACGTCTTTCCTTATTCTTGGGGGATTTTGTGGTTGTGATAAAAACTTCCATTTGTAGTCCCCAGTATTTTACCAACTGCATTTAATGGATAATTCTTTTAATTCTCCAACATAGGGGCAGCTATATGTTGTTGGTGGGTCAAATGGCCACTCAGATGACCTAAGCTGTGGGGAAATGTATGATCCAGAGATAGATGATTGGACTCCTGTCCCAGAACTGAGGACTAACCGTTGCAATGCAGGTAAAAGTTTGTCATAATAACATACAAAGGTTACTTCTTTTTACATGCCCAGGCACTATGTTACTTTTTTTTTTAATACATAAACAGGAGTATGTGCCCTGAATGGAAAGCTGTACATCGTTGGTGGCTCAGATCCTTATGGCCAGAAAGGATTGAAAAACTGTGATGTCTTTGATCCTGTAACAAAATCTTGGACAAACTGTGCTTCACTCAACATTCGTAAGTCTGCATTGCCATGGATCAAGTTTTGGATGGTCTCGGGAATTGTGTAAAAAAACACAAGATCTATTGGAACCTTGCACAGGAAAGTAATCTTGGGAAACCATGCTATCGCAGGATGGGCAAACTATTTGTTATGTGCCTTCAAGCCATTTCCAACCCCAGTATCCTATGGATATTTTGGTCTTGAAGTTCCAGTCAGCATGGCCTAATTGTCAGCAGTTGTGGGAGTTGTAGCCCAGAAATCTGGAAGGCACCAGATTGCTTTCTCCTTACCACAGTGTGCCTTAGGTAGAAGCCAGGGTTTGTTACTGTCTGTCTTGGCATGAGAGATACTGAGAATTAACTTCCTGGCCTCTTGAGATAAGTGTCGTCCATTGGTGGTTAAGGGGGAAAAAAGTATACCACCTAGTTTTGTAGGATGCATAAGTAAGATTGGCAAAACATAGAATCATTTGAATTCTTTTGATCTGGTTGACTATTTTGAAAGTATTAACGTCAACTAGCTAGTATTGACTACAATATCATTAAAGCTTTTGACAGTAAAAAAAAATGATATTCAGGCTCTTAGGAGTGCTTGATAATTTCTGCCTTTTTTGCCCACTCCTTTCAGCTGCTTTTGGTCTTTTTTGTAGGTCGACATCAATCTGCTGTATGTGAGCTTGATGGATATTTATATATTATTGGAGGAGCTGAGTCTTGGAACTGCCTTAATAGTGTGGAACGTTACAATCCAGAAAACAATACTTGGACACTAATTGCACCTATGAATGTGGCTAGGCGTGGAGCTGGTGTGGCTGTACTCGATGGTAGGTTTGTGGGAGCCAAAAACTAAGTTTGAAAAAAACATATATCCTAATGATACTTTTATGGGTAGAACTGAAATTTTAAGGAATAAAACCATTGTATATTTTTGTCATCTTTAGGGAAGATGTCAAAGATGCCTGTTTTATGCTGTGTTGAGAGTAACCATAACTTGAGAGTGTCCATCTGTCTTTTGACAGTATGGCACACGTTTGCAGAACTTGACTAAATTTAATGATAATGATTTCCTGTTGTTGACAAATTGCTGAATCCAGTTTTTAGGGATTCCTCTCTAATCCAGTCTTTTGCATGTTGTTACATAGTTCTGTTTTATTTAAGAATAGTTGAAGTGTACCCAGCATCTAGTACTCCTAGAAAGGTCCATGGGCCTCCTTTTCTCCCACCACCTCCTTTTTAATCTAAGGAGTCTTTGGCATGTCAGTATGCCCCTCTTTTTTCAAATCTCATGAATTTTAGCAGCAGTGCTTTAGCTGCCTTTTCCCAACCTTTTTCTTCTCTATAATCTTAGCAACACACAAAATTAGAAGTTCACTCATAAATTAGGCATGTGTCTTTGGCTAAGCCAGATCTTTGATCTTGCTGTAAATGAAAAGTTGACAACAAAAATAAGACATATCCATAGAGAAATACAAGATTACATTTTTGGGGAAAACGTAAATTTATTTCATAGATTTTTCCTAATGTATCCAGAGGACTAGGGATTATTCCCTTGTCATACATATCAGTTCTGGAATGAACTTTCCACATGGATTGTTGGGCTGTAGAAGAATGCATATTTGTGGGACAAATGATGGATAGACTGAAAACTTGCTGATGGCTGACTACAAACACTATGATTTATACACTTCATTTACTTCATTATTGTCATATATTCTTACTGCATTTAATAAAGATGATTTTTTTAAAAAAAAGAATCTTAGCAGCAGTGGCCCCAAGAGAGAGCTCTTGCTACTTATGGCTGCCGTTCTTATTGCCCCTAGGAAGCCTTCAGTTTGGAATTTCAACTTGAAATTTGGCATTATAACTTGGACAACACTAAACACCAGTTTTTGAGGCATCTACCATGATACCTTGATGAGTTATGGTTGCCACAGATATACAGACATCTTTTTTTCAGATATATCCAGTTATTTACTTGAATTCAGTTCATGCTCAGAGGATAAATGACAGAGACACGGATCTCTTGAATGCTTGCCAGCCCAGCCACCTTTTGACTGGACATCAGTTGTGCAGTGGGAGGTGGTATGTAGGAGGTTAGTTGATGGGTAAGCCCTAGTCGGAGGATGTGCAGGAACATGAAGAGGCACAAATGCCCATGTGAGTTTTTAGGTTCATTTAAGTTGGTGGCATATGGAAGATACTAAAAGTACAGAAGTATAATTCTCTAAAATTTGTGGCTAGTTTTTCACAGGGAGCTTGAACAACAATAGTTCATCTCAGTCATTATCCAGTTAACCCTCAGCTACAGAGCAGCTTTTGTTTTATTTATTTCCTGATTGTTTGTGTGGTGAGGACTGAGATCTAATGACTGATTATTCCTTACTTGACAGGAAAACTCTTTGTTGGCGGTGGTTTTGATGGTTCACACGCAGTTAGCTGTGTGGAGGTGTATGACCCTGCTAAGAACGAATGGAAGATGATGGGCAGCATGACAACTCCCAGGAGCAATGCTGGGTTTGCAACAGTGGCCAACACCATCTATGCAGTAGGAGGATTTGATGGCAATGAATTTCTGAACACAGTTGAAGTCTACAGTCCAGAGACAAACGAATGGAGCCCCTACACAAAGATATACAAATTCTGACTTAACATGTCTCCTTAAAACTAACAGGCTTGGGTGATGTAATTGTTTTAGTAGAAATACACATGTGAATAGAGGGGGGAGGGTTACAAGTTGCCATCAGCAACACAAAGCTTTTGCATATTGCATACTATTACTATGCTGTACATATTTTTATTTGGAATACATGACGGGTGTTCTTGGTATTAGAATTTGTTACTTTAGACTCTATAAGTTGGTTTCCCCTGAAAGAATAAGAATGAAAGCTGATGGCATATCATTTCAAGAGCTTCCCCCAGTGTTTGTTTTGCTGATTTGCACATACAAATGCTTTTTCCTTAGTATTTGTTACTGGTGCAGGAAAAGATAGTGGTCTTCAATGTAAGCAATTGCTTTTTAGGTGTTGTATGGATTTTTTAAAATCTTTAGTAACTGGAACAATCTAAAAAAGCCTTATTTAAATAAATGGCTGTATTATATATAAAAAAGCTGATACACCTGCCAATTTGACTGCCTTTTATAACTTTTTTTATATATAACTATAGTCAAAATTGTTATATCCTGAAGTGACATAAGATATGTGTTAAAGCAAATAGACAATCTCAAAAGTTCATAGACTGGAGTAACACATGGCATTTTTTTTTTAACCATGAAAGCATTTAACTTTTTCCCTATGCTATAATGTTATTTAAACTCTAGTACAGAATATTGATTTTCAGTGCATTGCAGTGGAGTTTCTGAACATGGTTGTAATGCGAGTGAGGAAAAGCCTGGCTCTGAAATTCAGCTAATGTAGAGAGTGGTTTTCTACTTGGTTCAAGGTTACGCAGTTGTAACAAATATGTAACACTGCAAAATTTGTGTGGTGTATTAGCAAGGTTACCTATCTTAAAATTATTGTATAAGTTTGTATCTTTCTACTACAAGCTGAAAACCTGCTATAATACAAATTGTGTTTTGTTTGTTTTAAAATGGCTGTTTAGTATTCTTCCCTCTCTTATCCCCCCCCCCCCCCAGGTATTCTTCAGATGCCAGTTCCCAACCCTTACCAACACGGCTCATTTTATACTAGCAGGAGCCAGTGGTTTCAGCATGTCCCATTGGGATTCATAAGCTACAAGCACTAGTGATATCCCATTTGATCATTTTGCCTTAAGAACCTCATTAATCTTTCAGTTTACTATACACTCGTGAAGTTGATAGGAAGAAACTCAACTTACTTGAAATGTGTTGCAGAAGAGTTCTACTGATATCCTGGACTGCTAAAAAGACAAATAAATGGGTCATAGAGCTGAGTTCAGATGGTAGACTAGGGGCTTGCATCTCTAATAGCAGGGTGAGTGTGAAGGGTGCCAAATTGTTACATCTCCATATGCTGGACTGCTACTCTCATCTGCCCCAGCCAGCATAGCCCAGAGTTGTGTTTGAGAAGCTGTAATCTAAGACTATATGGAGCCTGTAAATTCCCCATACTCACAAGAAGTGGTGCTCATTATGTATCACACCTGGCAAAATAGGATACTGTGGGGAAAAATCCATATGAATCAAAATTTTTTAAATGAGGAGACACAAATGTTGGGGCCCCATTTTCAGAGACTGTAACTGCAGTCTGCAGTGCTGCCAGTTCTTCAAAGGTACATGTAGCCCCCTCTCTTTGACTTAATTAGTGGGGAGCTAATCAACTGTTACATAGTGGAGAAGCTCGAGGCCACTTCAGAATCAGTTTTGTGACTGGAATTTAGTTTTACAACATTGTTACATATTGACACTCTACAAAAATGCATAGGACATTGACCTTAGATTATTATTAGCGAGGCTGAAAGACGTTTTCTTACTGGCTTTGCTGCCTCAGAATGAGGTTCTTGCTCTGTGGCAATATTGCTGTTGCATATCTTTAAGAACTTGGGCTATGGCAAGATAGAAATCCAACCAAATACTATCTAGGGCTTTACTGCCCTCCCCCTATTTAAATGCAAAACAAAGATCTCTGTTGATGTATGGTTGATTAGTGTATTTTTCTAATGATAATAAAATTATAGTCAAAATTAACTGCAATTTATTCAAGAACAGCTTGAATTAATACTTTAAAAATACTTTAAAGGTGTCGATTTCAAAATCTGTTTGCATACACATGAATACAGAGATTGACCATTCAGATAACAGATTTAAACCAGTGGCAGGAAATATGTCTGGGTGCATTGGAATGTAGTCGTAAGAACATATGAGGGCTGCTAGACCTAAAGTGGGCAGAGGGACTGGTCAAAGCCTACCAAAGACAAGATATGCCTAAAGGACACAATTATAAAACAGTTTTTTTAAAAAACGCTGCCTGGATCCCACCGTAGTGGAAAATTACCAACCAGTTTCAAACATTCAATTTTGGAGAAAGTTGCTAGAGAGCTCCAGAAGTTTCTAGATGAGACTGATTATCTAGAACCAGTTCAATCTGATCTCAGGCTTGGCTGTGGGACAGAGGTGCTTTTGGTTGCCATGGTAGACAAGTTTGGCTGGGAACTGATGGAAGGAATGTATTCCTGGTTGTTCTGCTGGACCTCTTGGCAGCTTTTTATGCCATCAGCCATTATATCCTTCTGGGCTGTTTTACTGGATGGGACTTGCAGGCACTGTTTTACAGCAGTTTCATTCCTTCTGGAGAGGTGAACACACAAGGAGGTCTGTGGAGGAATCCTGTTCAGCCCCTTGGCTGTTCCGGCCCCCACACTATTTTACATATGCATGAAACCACTGGGAGAGGCCTTCTTAAGTTTTGGGATCTTGTCCCATCAGTAAGCAGATGACATCTAACTATTACTCCTTTTTCCCTCAGTCCAAGGAAAGTGCCTCAGTTCTAACCCAGCACCTACCATCAGTAGTGGAGTGGATGAGGGTGACCAAATGGAAACAATCTAGACAAAACAGAAGTGTTCCTTGTCATTTCAAAGACAGATCAAGGAACAGCAATTCAGGCCATGCTGGATAGGATTCCACTCTTCCTGAAGATACAGGTCTGCAGCTTGGATGCACTCCTAGATTCAACTCTGAGCCTGGAAGCTCAGGTTTTGGGGTTGGCCAGGAATGTTATCTACAGACAATGAGGACTATGTGTCAGCTGCACTTGAGATGTCAGAGATGGCCATAATGACACATACTTTACTTACAACCTTTTTGGATTACTGTAATGTGCTGCATGAAGGGAGGAGCTTGGTAATGCTGGTTCCCAATCACAGCTCTTGGAATGCTATAAAGGGGAGCCGGTAGGGGGGACATGTTACAAAACTGAGGCTTGTCTCTGTCAGAAGGCAGACTGGTAAAACCTGACACAGAGATAGGGAACAGATTTCAAGGAGATAGGAACAGATGGTACAGAAACAGGAGAGTCAGATAGAGGAAAGAATTACAGTTTAGGAGCTATAAATAATTTAGTACAGTTGGGCCTCCACATTTGTAGGTATAACTTTCATGAATTATTTGCAAGTTTCTCCACCTCCTGCCACCTGCCACCTCAAGTGCTTCTTTTCTGATCAAACCTTCCCTCTCAGCAGCTCTGATCAGGCCACACAGCCCTTTAAAAACCTGCCTCTGGTCCTTTTCTTCCTCTACCAGCTGCTGCCTGGCCAGCTAAGGATGGCTCACAGCCCAGTTTCTCAGCACCACAAACCCTCTCCCGATGCCCCCACAAAGACCCAAAGAAAGATGGGTGAGAGGAAAAGTATAGGATCATCATGCTGACCCACCCACTTTCTCTTTCCTTTACCTAAGCTGGTTTGGAACGTGGGTGCTTGTTTCCCCCACTATGCCTCAGCCTCCTTCCCACAGACGCACATATTGATAGCATTAATATATTATTTTCTTTTGTCAATAAATTTCCACTTGGGCCTGTTTATGCTTACTATAGTGAACCCACACGTACAAAAACAGCCACTGGTCCACAATAGGGGGTCCCCTTAAGGAACCTAGGGTTGGAATTGTAGGGCCAGCTTGGCAAGGGGATCTATCAACTTATATTTGCTGCCAGGCGGGATATTGTAAGGACACTTATTCAGTTAAGAGAAAGCCTAAGAGAGGTCTTGAGTGGACAGTTGACAGAGCGGCATGTGTTCTTTGGGATGTCAGACCTGGCCACAGTGACACGTACTTTATTACTTATTTAGATTACTGTAACGTTCCTTTGAAGAGTGTTTGGAAACTTCAGTTGGTCCAAAAACTTGCAACCAGATTGTTAACTGAGGCTGGCTGCAGGGAGCACACAGCTCCCTTGTTTCAAGAGATCCAAAGGCTGCTGGTCTCTTTCTGGGCACAATTCAAAGTGTTGGTCATAACCTATAAAATCCTATATGGCTTAAGTCCAGGTTACTTAAAGGACCACATTCTCTGGGTTGGTGAGAGAGAATCCGCACCAAGTGGCTAGGACATGAACTCACATGGCAAGATGGCCACTGTCTGAAAGCTGTTTGCTTTTGATGACATCAGCTGTCTTTCCTGCTCATCCAACCAACCCGGATACACTTTCACAGTAAAATACCCAATGTGGCATTCTCTCATACTAACCTGCCCATGACTTGAGATCTTCTGGGGAGGCCCTTCTTTCTGTCTCTCCACCTTCACTGGTACATTTGGTGGGGACATGGGAGAGATCCTTCTCCATGGCTGTTCCCAGGCTCTGGAACTCCCTTCCTAGAGAGGTTAGTCTTCCACCCCTTTACTAGCTACCATACCCTCTTACTCTGGCAGGCCTTAGAAGGAAAATAGGCATTATATATAACATTCTAGATTTTTTTGGTTTTTTAAATGGTTTATGTTTTTAATTATTTGATCATCCAATTACTTTTTAATTTTTGTACTTTGCTATCTTTTCTACTTTTGTATACGGTGAATTTTTATCTATGCTAATTTTTAATTGTCTAAATCACCTTGAGTCTTGAATTGGGAAAAAAGGCAGGAGGAGGAGGATGGCAGGAATCAGTTAAACCTGGAAACACTTGTTAAGGAATACAAAAGGGACATCGCCAGTGCTATCACAACTGCCTCACAGTCATTCTTCCTGCCAGGCATACCAACAGTTCTCTTGTCAGTCACTACTGAACAGCCTTGATGCTTGATTGAGAAGAAAATGCCACAAATGAGCTTGGAAAAAACTATAGAAGGAAAACATTGGAAATACAGGAATACAATGATTTGGCAAAGCAGCAGCCTGGATTCTCCAGAATAACAAATGCATGTCAAATCCAAAGAAAAGGGCTAGCATGGAAACCAAGCATTATGGAGTAATAGTTCCCCACTTCCAGGGAAATTCCCAATAATTAGACAACATGTCAAGATTTGCAACAAAACATTCTGTGCATCACTGGCTGTGTCAAAATAGTATAAAAAAAGTTAATTTAGTCTCCTGTTTAAAAATCACATTATGATTTCTGTGTAAAAAGAAACATATTGCATACACATGAGAAACAATGCTACCGCAGTGGATACAAATCCTGACGGAGGAATCTAGCCATTTTCAAATCAGCACATGCTTAATCCTAATGAAATCAATCGGGTTGAACTATCCTTAACACCAATGTGTGGCAATGGCCAGAGAGCATTTGTGCGGCAGGATTTATCACGTGACTCGGCTCACTCCTCCATACTTTTGCAAGGAGATAGCCAAAGAATATCTTGTGATCTACTATTTACCTGAGATATTGTGCCTAATTCTGTAAAGAAACATTCATAATATAGAATGAACCCTTCCTTTTTAAAAAACATGCTTTAAAATTGTTAAATAGCAGCAATGAAACACTAACAACTGTTTATCAATAAACAGAAAAAGATAAATTCATATTTTTTATATTATAAAAAGTTGCAAAAGCTGTTTACAGTCACATAAATTAATTGAACAATATCTTCATTTTCTCTACCCTCCTCAAACACAAGCTTACAAGTAGCCTTAAAAACAGGTAACAACTCTGCTCAGGTAAACCAAAAAAGACATGCCTGTAAAATATGAACGTCTCACTTCTTCTGAACAAAGGAAGATATAATCCTGTGTGCGCTCAGGAGTTTTGAGCTGAATGGGTACCAGTACAAATGTATTTTTAAGTTATGCTGGCTTGTAAAGATAAGTTTGCAGGATAATTCCATGTTATAACTATAATTTTAAATCAATACACCAAAACTGTGTTTCGGTTTACCGTGACTATAAAGTTAAAGTCACAGTGTGACCCTAGAAATCCTTTGCTAGTGAGTGCACTGGCACAGACATCAGTTACACCAGTTCTCCTTTTACCTCAAGGCTCACTTTTTCTTCTCCCCATGAAACACAGTTACAATGCATTGACTTAAAGCTGCATCAAGTCTTGGACTTGAAGACAAAGAAAAGAGGGGTGGGGTTTGTGAAAGATGTATCATGATTCACAAACGCTTGCTCATAAGCTTCTAATCATTCTGCTCAGAGTAAGAGATGTAGATCCCCATTGCCTGTTCTAATGTTGACCCCTTAACACTCCTAACTCCCCAACATAGCCTTTACCTTACAGAGTCTGTAAAGGGATTCCTTTCTGAGGTGGGATTCTAACCCCTATTTCCCCCTTTGCAGAATCCCTCTTCTGGCAGCTCACATGTTGTTCCTGTTACGTATCTTCCATGGTCAGCTGAACAAATAGCAACTTTGTACAAAAAACTTGTTCCCTTCCCAACCGCATTATTCTAAGAGTGGGACCTGAACATGGGTTTTCATGCACCTATCCTTCCTGTGAGACAACAGATGTTTCTGTTGTAACTGAAGGGCATCCAATCAACCATTCCTTCTCAGTGGCCCTTGCATTCTCCTGGAGGAAAAGGCAACCGTACTGCTGTTTTTGCTTTGCCTGCCAGGCACCACACAGCCTGCTTCCTACCTATCCCAATGTGAATTGTTTTTTGCCAGCATGGTTGTGACTTGTGTTTGACAGGAAACACAGAATAGGTTACAAAATGCACTTAAGATGCCTTACCTACCCGAGCAACATGAGGGTATTATGCAAAGAGAACTTTTGGTTGGTGAGCATCAGGACAACTGTATTGCTCAAAGTAGCTATTACTACTTCTGTGACTATTGTTGTACATTTGGGAAAGTTCACATTACTTTCAAATCATAGCTTTGGCCTTGCTTGTTCATTTATTTATTTTTTTGTCTCTGTAAAATGGAAGATATGGAAGGTGGGCAAATCAGATTGTAGGGAGTGCATTTAACTACTGACCTCTACACACACCATGACTGCAACTAATATTGCCTCACCCAAGCTGTTTTTTAACATTAGGAAGGAAGTGGTAACAGATTCAGGGAGATTTTCAAAACCCTCTCCTGTCTCTAGCATCCCAAGCCTGAACTGCATTCCAATCAGGCAGTTGTTCTTCACATACACAAATACAGGTAAGGCCTCGCTACATATTTGATGTAATGTGTCATTTGGTCTTTAGACACAGATTCCAGAGAGACTCGAGTATACTGGTTAGTTACAGAATTCAAGCTCCAGTATGCTGACAGCCATTTTGAGTTGGACCATAAATGTTTGCATCCATGGAAAAGAAAGCCACTCTTCCTTTAAAAGCTTCAGCTGACTGAAAACTAGAGCCATCCCCTATTCTTGATTTCCAAACAGACAGATTCATAGCACTGTTTAATTGTATGTTCGAGTTGAACTAGTTGGCCACATCCAATCGATAAACGATCCCTGAGGTTAGGGGAGAGGAAAAAAACATGTTAAGGCATGAAAATTTGTCACGTATCTTTTGATTAATCTTCTGCAGAAGTTTCTGAAAACAAATGCAACTCTTTAGTTGCAACACTCACACATCATCTGTTTCACTTTGGGGTCAAATTCAAACTTGGTTACAAACGAATATCCTCTCCAATGTGAATCTGCACCAATTCTATCCAGAACTATTCTCCTGGACATCCCACCAACTTCTGAAAATGCATTTGGTGGGTACTAGAATTTCCTCTTTGAGGGTAGGCCATACGGTAGTCTCCCTAGTAGCCTTCTTTTTGTTCTGACAGAACTTTGATTTACTGAGTCTACACTTTTCCTAACCTTTGTTTATAACTTCCTCCTGCCTTTTTCTCATTGCTGTGTGTGTGATATTTTTTTTTTAAATGACTGTAAGCCACCTTGAGCATCAGGTATTCAAAATGAGATATACATTCTTAAGAAGAACAAGAATAAACACATTCAATGGAAGAAATACAGTCTTGTGGTTCTACCTCTGGAAATACTGCAAGGTGACACAAACCAAAGGACTGTGGATTGGTCCTAAGCACCATCCAGGGAATAAACAAATATTGATTTCACATGCATTTTTTTTTTGTTCAAATCACTATCCAAAGTTTATTCAAAATCATCAGGTATTCTTTAATAATGGTTTGGGTCAGTCTTGGTAGAGCTAGCGTATGACATTTTATGCATTTACTCTCATGAGCAGAGGATGAAGGATGTGTACTTCATGGGGCACTGCACCCCCTCCAGATTTGTCAAGGCATTCAGATATCAGCTTTGCAGTGGAAACTATATAGCTCTCAAAAACACAGGGGAAGCCACATACAGAACATGTTTTCACAGCAATGAAGAGGCAAGTTAGAAATGATTATGCCCAATGAAAGCAGATTTCCCCTTTAATGACTTACCTGTATACCTCTTGGGAAACGCATTCATAAAGCTCCTCAGCAGTAAATTTAGTGTCACTATTCACCTGTGGATGGAGAAAAACATAGTGAAGTGCACAGAAAGATTCACTAATTACCAAATGCTAACATTGCCTATTGAAAATTAGCTGCCCCAGGAAAAGAACTCAGTGTGTTCCTCTGAATATTCCTTCTCATTGTTGCAGTTTTCAAAGTGAGGATTTTTACGAGGTCTTTGTGTCAAATCTATCCTCAGGTGTTCTGTCTGTTACCCAAGAAGGCAAAAGAGAGATGATTTTATTATTTTTTTTATTTTATTTTGGCTGAAAGTCCACATTCAGGGGAATTGGCACCAACCATCCCACACTTGTTTCTCAGTGGGATCCTCCTAGAACCAGCTGAACAGTTCAGAGCTCCAAAAACCTACTTTCTTGGATAACACACAGAATCATCCAGCCAGCATGGCCACTATGGTTGACTAGAGAAGATTGGCTAGAAAAGGGAAAAGGAAGCCTACTAGAGCAGGCAGAAAAAGACAGTCAGCAAAGATGCTTATTGGTATGAAACAGTACAGCCATTAATTCAATAGATTAAGGGATGGGGCCAGTATTCCAGAGTACAGAGAGACACCAAGTTCTGTAGACAAAAGGGGAAATTAGGTCAATAGTACAAGAGCACTTATCCACCTCCCTAACATCATCCTGTGATTCCTCATCTTCACTCCTCTCACAATCATTATGCAAACCTCTATCTTGTGGTTGCTTTGTTTTTATTACCACTTTTCTTGACATTATCAAATTATCAGTATTTTCTGCTCAGCTATCACTCCTGTAATTATTGACTTCTTTTTTTGTAACAAATTCATCAATTGACGTATTCTTTTTACCACTAATTCCTCAACTATCACTTCATCTGATTCCAATTCATTATGTCTAAATTGTTCCTGTGTAATTTCTTTAGAATTCATGCTGTTTATAAATCCAAATTTATGTGGCCCGGCCCTGCTACATTCAACCGTTGCTGCTGATTCAGTAAGTTAGTATTTCTCAATGAGTTCATCATATAAAAAAAGCCATTTGAGACTGCCAATCAATTGTATTTTCATTCATTAATGGATTGAACTGCGAATTCATTATAGCCTGCAACTGAGAATGAACTACTTTCACCAAAGTTTTTATATCAGCTTCTCTTTCCTCTACTGTCTGTTTTCCTGCCTCTGGTGTTATAACTCCACTACTCTGCCTGGCCTCTTGACTTGCTTCCTTTGCCAGAGCCTTCCTAATAGGTACATCAATGAACATCTTCTATAAATAGGCCTTAAATTTCAGAATCATTATTACTGGACTCAGCATAGGCACATGAGGCTCCTCCTGCAGTGCAACCTCCTCTCTGCGCCTAGCTCACCTGCTCATTCTGCTGCAGGCTACTGGGCTGGGCCCACTGCCTAGCAGCAATGTAGCTCTGCCCCCTGTGTTCACTGCTGGTGCCTCAGGATGGCGCTGCTGTTGTCTTGGAACCCAGATTCTCAAGATGATGCCTGGAAGCTACCTCTGGGTTTTTCGCCACTGCAGCTTTCCTCTCCAGCTTTTTAGGGCAACTACCTTCTAATTCCTCTGCTTTCCTTCCTTTTTCTCCAATTTAGCCTTATCCGTATCTTTTATCTTTTGTTTGTCTTTTTCCATCTGCTGTTTCTGCCCTTCTATCAGCTTTACCACATCTGGTTCACTTTCACTGGAGCTCAGGAATATTTTCCATAATTCTGACTTTCTTCCATGATCTGAGACAGGCTGGGCAGCAGTCTTCTAGACGGAATCACATCTTGCTCTGTCTCACATCCCCAATACCCCAATAGGCTTTTCCACTATATGGATAGGCATTTCCTTGTCTCATATTGAGGCTGCTTGCTTTCACTTCTCCACCATACTCCTGTACTGCTCAGCATTCATATTTCCCTATTCCAACCTCCTAATTAATAACTAACTTTTAACTAATGTGTTTATGAAGATCAGCTAGGGAAAAATGTGTGGCTGGTTAGCAGGAGAATTAAAAACTGGCTGCATAGGGAGGGAGTCTAATGGAAAAAAACAGAAGAGAACATTGATGGCTCCCACATTGGCTGGCGCAAGGGAATCAAACCCATTAGTACGTGGATCGATCCTCCTGCCATTCCAAGAATGGGCTTAGATGTCTCTACATTAATACACACAACATGGGAAATAAACATGCTGAACTTGAATCTTAATACAGGAAGGCAAACATTATTTAATAGGCATCACTGAAACCTGCTGGGATGAGTCTCGTGATTGGAACATTGTAATGGGAGGCTATAACCTATTCTAAAGAAACAAATCAAATGGAAGGGAGGAGTAGCAGTGTTACATGTAAAGGATGTGTACATCTGTGAGGAGATCCACGACTTAGAGAGGGACACATGTTTAGAGCATTTGGGTAAAAAAGTAAAGGCGAGAGAAACAACAATGATCTCATTGTGCGGGTCTGCTATAGCTTCCCTGACTAAGGATTTGGATGATGCATTTCTAAAACAAATTATTCAAAAATTATATGATTCTATGTACTGCCACTCTAACCCTCCTTCGCCATATGTGCATTTGATTTAGACACATCTCTGGGCTGGTGGGTTGGACTGTAGTTGTAAGGTAATCTAACAGAGTTTCATTTTTCAAAGAGGATAAAGGTATTTTTTTCTAGAATGTTAGTCACTAGACTGACTCAAACTCTAACATCAGTGCATAGATACTTTTGCAAGAAAGGTGGGAGTCATGCAGCCCTCCAGATGTTGTTGGATTACAATTTCTTCCATTTCTTATGATTATGCTGGCTATGGCTGCAGGAACTTGCAGTCCAATAACATCTGCGATTCCCAACCTGTTGTACAAAATACCACAAAATAGTTGAAAAGATAAACTGACTCACCTCTGCATTAATCAAGAAGTTATATAGGGTCCATATATCTTGAATGCTACTGTTTGGCACTAAAACTCTGGAAAAGGAAAAAAGAAATATAAACAACTCATTAACGGAGTTTTAAGCAAACATCCCAATAAAGCAAAAAGTTCAAATACTACTTTATTATCCATAATAAGGCTCTTAATGTATGATTAAAAGAAAGTTTGCAGCATAGCTGAAGATTAAATGCCTAGTTTTAGTGGAAATAATTGTACAGCATTTCATCAGCTGATATATTCCAGTTGGGAGAAAATGCACAGGATAGGTTAAAGCTAGGTTAAGGCTAGCTTTCCTTACTATATCCGCATTCATGGATATAAGACTATACATTTTGGAAGAGTACAGACCCCCTGCCAACATTCATATTACAAAAGTTCTCATGCAAACACCATAGTTAATCCTGTTTTAGCACTAAGCATAGCGTGCTGCCTTAAAACTGGTTAAATTCCCAATAGTAAAACCTAAGTTTAGCTTCCTTAGCCAAACTCTGTTCTGAGAGGACATACCCAGAGAGACACCAGCAAGAACGAGGCACTGATAATTTACCATGAAAGTTCACTCAACACAGCACAGAAGGTGACATCCATGAATGGTTACTTTCCATTGCTGCTCAGGCTGGGCAAGGGTCACATGACTGAACCCCTGGATTTTCAGAGTATCTATTCTCAGATCTGTTCCACAGCAACCTGGAGGAAAAGAGGCAACATCTGCCTCTCAGAGGCCAAAGAACCATATGGCTCTGAACCATGTGGCCTGTTAAGTGTAGGAGAAGTGTTCTGAAGCAGGAGAAACAATAGCTTTTAAAACAAGACTGGCAGAAGAAGTGGGGAACAGGCCAGCAGATAAATGCGAACATTATACTCTATGGTTCATTTTTTTAAAAATTCTAGTTCACTCCTAGACCTCTGCTTAAGTTTTTTTTTTTAATCTAGACTCAAATAGGCACGATGATTGAATTTTAAATTGAGATTCAAACCTGCACTCTACTGATATAAAGATATTTAAGTACACATTATCAGATACATTGAAACAAGATAGTAACAACACTCAGAAAATCTCGGTTGTTATTTCAACTATTTGACCATCATAGTCGGAGCAACGTATGTGTACGTAAACATTCTGAACTGGATAAAAACGATTTTTTTTCCTGGTCTTTGTGGTGGAGAGGAAATACCACGTTAACAGTTTGTAAAATTTCCTACAGAATGGAAAAGAAGTCATTCACTTGGAGAACATCACTCATTTGGATAAGTTGCTCCAGAGCATGCTTCTTGGGCTGTAGCAAATAACTAACTATCTGTAACACCTCAAAAACTACATTTGTTTGACTAAAATACAAACTGCACAAAGGGGGCATACAAAACAAACAAATGAACCAAGTCTCAAACTATCTCTGAAACAACCATTAGATGGCAGCAGATGTTTATGCAAGATTAATCAAGCTGTATTCACTTCTCTTCCTAGACTAAATTTTTAATCTCCACTTTTAATACGTTGTTACTAATTTTTCAGTGCTTCTACACCCCTTTCCTTTAAAGATACCCACAACTAGTTTTAAAAAACCCTCATTTTTTTAAAAGCCATACACAGAAGCAGTTGAACCCTGGTGACTTTGGGAAAATCATACTCTTAGCCTCAGTGGAAGGTAATGGCAAAACTCCTCCAAAGAAACTTGGCCAAGAAAATCCCATGACAGATTTGCTTAGAGTAAGTTAGAAATGATCTGAAGACACACAACAATTGAAGCAGTTACCACCAAACACAGAATACCTGGCTGCATTTTAGCCAAAATAAGTCAGTTCTGGTCATCCATTCCTAACCTCACCTGTTTGTAGATTTCAGCATTCCTATGAGAAGAGATGCACAAAGGATTCTATCACACAAACACTCCTAACTTCTACTATGTTAAAACTTTGAGAAAAAGTGATACTATTTGGCCAATTCCACTGGTGGCACAGTATACTCCTACTATGCATTGGGCCTATGGAACTCAACTCTGAAATATCCCATTTTTTAAAATGATGTTCCAAGAAAATGATACATTAAAAAAAAAAAAACACAGTACAGCCCATTTTGCTTAATATTGCCCCCATATGGGAAAGAAATTGAGAAGTTGGTACTTATGTGAATAATCATTCTGGGATGACAGCAGGAGCAATCCACCATGATTGGGTCTTGATCCCTCGCGCCAACCCGATGCAGGAGCCTTCAAATTCTAAATCAGTTTTTTCTGTTGGCCCCCAGTCCCATCCTGTCAGTTTCCTTATCTAGCGTTACCTACAGACTTTAACACCTAAACTAACCATCTAACAGAAAAATATACTAACAGAAAAACAATACTATAAATAAACTAGAGGCGGGTGTGGATTGCTCCTCCTATCATCCCAGAATGATTACTCACGTAAGTACCAACTTCTCATTCTCGGGATGGCAGGAAGATCAATCCACCATGATTGGGAACTTCCCAAGCTTTACTTGTAAGGTGGGTACTAAACTAGACTGAAGACTATACTAAACAACTGCTTGTAAAACAGTGCAACCACAAGCCGCCTGCACTGACTTATATTTATCTAACTTGTAGTGTCTGATAAAAGTAGTTGGTTCTTTCCATCCAGCAGCATTACATATTTCTTCCAATGATGAAGTTACTGCATAAGCCACCGTAGTTGCCATTGATCTTGTCGAATGAGGTCATACATTCTTTGGTCTTGCCTTCTTTGAACAATCATAGCACAGATAAATGCATCTGGCTATGACTGTTTTACTTGCACTATGACCCAGGGTTTTTGGATGAAAAGACACCAATAAAGCCTCAGATTTTCTAAACTGACTTGTTCTTTTAACGTAAATCTTGACAGCTCCTCGCACATCTAAAGTGTGCCATTTATGCTCCAACTCATGTTTTGGTCTCGGGCAAAAAGTGGGTAAGTAAACGTCCCATACCTTTTGAACTGTAGACACACATTTAGGCAAGAAAGTTGGATCCAGACATAGCGTCAATCTGTCCTCTTCAAATCTGCACAAATTAGCATTTATTGACAGTGCCGCTACCTCCGACACTCTCCTCGCAGATGTAATGGCCAATAAAGACGCCACTTTAAATGACATCATCCACAAAGATGCCTCCTTCAGCAGTTCAACATGAGCTGATGTTAATGCATTCAAAACTAAATTTAGATCCCAATGAGGAAATCTATGTACTGTTGGAAAAGTTTGTAAAGTTGCCCCCTTTGAGAAATCTCTTAATGTGGGGATGAGATGACAATGATCCCCCATTCAAATTCAATATTGCAGATAAAGCCCCTACTTGCCTTTTAAGTGTATTTGGCCTCAAACCCTTATCAAGTCCATTCTGTAAAAATTGAAGTATATGTGGAACTGTAATGTCACTCACTGCTACTGGTACCGCCTTACACCACTTAAGAAAGGCTTTCCAAGTCGTATTAAAAATACTCTGTGTGGATTCTATGCCAACATTGTTTTCACAACATCGTCCAAATAGCCTAAATCTACTAAATAGTTCCATTCAACTTCCACACAGTTAACTGGAGCCAGTCTGGATCTGGATGAAAGATTGGACCTTGACTTAACAGATCTCTGCACGTCGGCAAGCAAGTTGGCGTTTCCACAGATATTTGCACCATCAAGGAGAACCATGGCCTTCTTGGCCAGTGAGGGCTACTAACAACACAGTAGCCTTCTCCTGCTTTATTTTCAGAACGACCCTCTGAATAATCTTTATTGGAGGAAAAGCCTAATGGAGTCCCAGAGGCCACTGAGTTGACAACGCATCATGTGCCTCCATATCTCTGCTTCCATCTATTGAATAAAATCTTTTTAATTTGGCATGCCCTCCAGATGCAAACAAGTCTATCTGTAAGGGACCATAATGTCTCTCCAACTGAGCAAATATTTCTTTGCTGAGAGACCACTCACCTGGGTGAATCCAATGTCTGCTCAAGTAATCTGCTTGCACATTTAACACCTCTTTGAGGTACACTGCCATTATCGATCTCAAATTTTTCTCTGCCCACTTGAACAATCTGGTGGACTCCACTACTGGAAGCATTGAATGAAGCCCTCCCTGTTTGCAAATGTAGGCTCTCACTGTCATGTTGTCTGTAGAAATCATCATATGTTGTTTCCTCACTATTTCCGTGAATGTTAACAATGCTAGGTGGACAACCTTCAACTCTAAATAATTTATATTGTATTTCTTATCCACCACTGTCCATTTACCTTGAACAGATAAGTTCTTGCAGTGTGCTCCCCATCCTATCAAACTCGCATCTGTTGTAACCTGAACAACATCGACAATCTGCAAGGGAACACCTGATAAAACATTCTTTCTTTTCATCCACTAACTCAATTCCCCTTTCAAAGTGGATGGTAATGCCACTTGGCAATGTCTTCTCGATGCTGTTGCTAACTGGTGAGGAATTAACAGCCTTTGCAGTGGCCTCGCATGAAACCTGCCCCACTGAACCAATTGAATAGTTGAAATTAGAATTCCCATCAATTTTGCCAAAAGCATTAAGTCTGTTGACTTCAAAGCTTTTATTCTTGTTACACACTGACTTAACTTCATCACCCTTTCCGGAGAAAGATACAATCTCCCCTTCAGGGTATCTATCTTTGCCCCTAGATGTGTCAAAACATTTGTGGGTTCCAAATGACTCTTTTCTAGATTCAGCAGAAAACCGTAGTCTTGCAATGTCTGAACAGTCAGACTCACATCCGTCTTCAATTTCAACCTTGAAGGTGCTTTCACCAAAATATTGTCTAGATATGGGCATAAGTGAACACCCTTCATACGCAGATGAGCCACTAAAGGAATACTTTTGTAAACACTCTGGGGGCTGATGCCAGACCAGAAGGCAGGGCTTTGAATTGGAAATGCCAACCCTGGTATTGAAACCTCAAATATCTTCTGTCCTTCACTGCCATCGGTATGTGAAGATATACTTCCTTGAGGTCTATGGAAACTATAAAATCCCCCAGGGACGAATTGTCCTTTATGGTTTGCAATGTTTCTATCTTGAATTTTTGATATTTCACAAATTTGTTCAGATATTTTAGGTTCAATACCAGCTGGAACTTCCCATTGCTTTTTGGAACAATGCAATAGATGACGAATTTCCTGCCAAACTATCTCCAGTTTGTTCTTGATTTGGATACCTGTGAGGTCAGAAATCTGTCCCTCGGACTGCCATGAAAACAAATTTTGTAACCTTGGGTTACAACTCTTACTACCCATTGATCTGTTGTTATTTGTTTCCACCTCTCTCCAAACAACAAGTCTTCCCCCCCCACCAGAACTTCTTGGTTGTCAATATTGTGACTTGCCCCTTTTTTGGGCAGTCGTTCCTCCTTTTCTTGACAAGAGAATTGTCTTTGTCTACTAAACCGAGATCTTTGTCTATTCCATTGAAACTTTCCACCTCTGAAGTCTGACATTCTGACATTACTCCTTCCTCCACGAAAGGAGTAATTGGTACTTCTAAAAGTTCTCTTTTCATTTCTTTTCTTTTGTAATGTTGGCATAACTTGTTTCTTATCCTTTGTCTCTACTAACACTTTCTCCAATGCTTGGGAACCAAACAACAGTTCTCCCGCAAAAGGAACAAAAGCCAAATTATTATGGGATTTCTGATCAGCCTCCCAATATTTTAACCATAATGATCTTCTTACTTTGGCTATCATGTTCATACTCCCGGCCCCAAATGCCATAGCATCATGGCCAGCATCAGTTATATATTTCAAAACCTTCTGAATTTTCCCCACTGCTTTAAACGTTGCTTGCACACCTAATTCTTGATACTCTAAAATATCCTGAGTCCACAAAACAGCAGTCCTAGCAAACATTGATGCTGCTATAGAAGCTCTTATTGCCACTGCCTCATGGGCTTTCTTCAATGCTGTCTCTGCTCTTCTCTCATCGACTTCCTTAAGCTGGGTGTTCCCTTCCTTAGGAGCAATTGCTCCTGAGACTAGTCCAACTATCGGGGCATCCACGAGAGGAATCTTAAGGAAGTCCATATCCTTCTTTTGAAAAGAATACAACTTGTGACTGAGACCCAGCAATTTATCTGAATTCCACTGAGATGACCATTCATTCAAAATTACATCTTTAAATAAATCTGGCATAGGAATTTCCAAACCTTGTTTCCTTCTTTCTTATCACTGAAGCAATTTTATCACTAAGTTTCTTAGTACTCTCTTTACCCATTCTGGTATCTTCCAAACCTAAAGTTTGCAAAACTCTTTTTAGAAGACTTTGGAAATTCTCTCCCTCAAACGATCTATCAGACAACATTTCTTCACCCTCTTCTTCTTCTGAAGAAAACATATCATCCTTCTCCTCTAATTCCATTAAGTCATCACTATTTTGGCCATCGTCCTGAGGCACACACATATCTAGGTGCATTTTTCCCTGAATCTTTCTATTTTTAATTTGCCTAGGAACCTCAGATGCCAATTTTTCCTTTTCTCTGTCATTAAGCACACTTTGGCTGTTTTCTTCCAATTTTCTTCTTTTTACCCTTAGGTCATCCTCTCCATCATGTACAAATTCATCTGCTTCCAATTCATTATTTTCAGTATTTTCATGAGGTAATTCATTTCTAATTGCATCTGTGTTAAAATAATTCATTCTTTTATTTGATGATACATTCATTTGATTTTGATTCATTTGATTTTGAACATTAAAATTATTCCATAAATTCATCAAGTTAAATTCATCTGTGTTTGCCAGTCAGACATATTGCAATTCATTGCAGGCAATGGTGGTCTAAACATATTCTGCAACTGTGCCTGTACTGTTTCTTTAACAATTTGATTTATATTTGAACACATATGCCCTTGAAATTGATGTCTTGAATGCAAATCCACTTGCATATTTGATTGCTCTATTTCACAAGAAAAGCTATTCCCAGCAGGTATTTCTATCATCATTCTTTGCATACATTCCTTAAAATCAGAACTCATTTTAAAAGGACTCAACAAAGAAATATTAGCCTTGCCAGTGTCCATCGCCTCTTCCCTGCATGTCACTGTCTTTCCTGACTCCCCTTGCTGGCATGCTACTGGGACAGCTGCTCTTCCTATCATGTACTGTTTTGAGGCTTCTGAAGCACGTGCGGTCTGCTCATCTTGATCACGCTGCCTGTCCGTTGCTGGGAAAACAACTGAGCTTGTGTGAGATGAAACTCCGCCCTCTCCCAGCAGTTCCTCATGGCGTCCAGCATGCTTCGGAGCCATCTTAGAATTCACCAATTCAAGATGGCGTTTGGAACGCGCCGTGGTAAGTTTAGAGCTAGTTGCTGCAGTCTTAGTCCTACTTTTGACTGCTGATCTATCAGAACACTCAACCTTCTTCCTCTTTCTTTCTGTGCTACCCTTCTCAGTCTCTTTTCCTTTACTGGACACACTGACCTATTTTTTCTGCTTCCTAGCATTTTTTAATTCCTCTGGTTCGCTCTCACTCGAGCTCAGAAAACTGATTTAGAATTCAAAGGCTCCTGCATCGGGCTGGTGTGAGGGATCAAGACCCAATCATGGTGGATTGATCCTCCTGCCATCCCGAGAATGAAGCCTTCACTATCAAGATTCACACGACGCTAACAATTCTCCATAGAATGTAATAACTATCCACATACCCAGCAAAAGGAGAGATCTTACTCATAACAAACATATTTGTTTTCAACATGAAGAAATATATTCACTAGCCTGAAACAAGCCCCAAAGTACAAGAGAAGATAGTTTATCAGAGAAATCACTCTATGAAAGGCCAATTGGCTACTGTTTTAGTTGTCTGCATTTAACACATAATCGTGGGATAGTATTAAAATAAAATTAACATTATAATGGGCTTGTTGCAACACACTGACACTGACAAATGATTGACAAAACATTAAACTAAATCTGAGCTACAATACTTTAACTCAGTTATACTTACTTCTGGATCCCTGAAAGGATTTCATTTACTGCTGACATCAGCTTCTGTAGATCGATGAATGCTTCATTAAATGAGGTCATATTCCCAGTAGTGGTTACTGCACTAGGGTCCAGCTTCTGGAAGACTTCAAGACTAAGGAAAAAGAAAGGGATTAATTTTAAAGAGACATGGATGTGAGTGGGAACAGTATGAGAGACAAAGCCCTGCTACATGCAGCCAACCCTTTCCCCACCCACAGAGGTTTACTAGACCACAAGCATTCTGTCTGCTCCCATATCACACGCATGGCCCTGAATTCATAATAAACAAATATATTACTCCAGTCACAGTAGAACAACTGCCTTAGCAAGAGACGTAGCAAGCAGGTACATTACTGCATCAGTTGGCTAGACAGCCATCAGGTTTTTAAATTTGAGACTAAGTCTGCTTCTCCTGTATCAAATCTTTTGGAATGCTGAAGTTTACTTCACACATGCTAAATTTTAAGGTTTACCAATGGCTTTTCTGTGAGGACCTAAGTCCAAATAAAATATACATTATGTAAATTAAAGTTTGCACCTGGGAATGACAGTGGATGATGCAATCTCATGTAATACCTGCATGAGTCATTGGGTTGTGTAACGAAGGCAGGAAGGTTGCATCATACCTCTAGCAAGGGCTGCTAGAGTTGCATCAGCAATGGCTGTATATAAGGAGGTGTGTTCTAACCCTCTAAGCCCCTCTTGTTGTCTGGAGAGTGGCCAGAGGCTATGTTCTGCATGCTATTGAATGCTGAATACTCCGTTGGAGACTTGTACATACTGTATGTATTGTAACTCAAGAGTAAAGCCTACTGTTGGAAGATAACATTTGCGTGGGACTATTTTTCCTGGCTTCAAGGTTTTTGCTGCTAATGTCTAGCACTCTACTGGGATGCTTCAAGTTGTGTGAGTAAACTCTGCTGTATGGTGATTTTTAAACACTTGACTCTGGTGAACTGTCTTTTCACCAGAGCTCAGTGCTGGAGGGAAGTGCTACCAGGGTTTTTGTGTAGCTCCCATCATCCACCATCCCTCTGACATTTTCTACATGTGCACTGTTACCACTTACTGATGAACTGTACTGTCAAGTTGTAATATACACATAAGAATAAGCCATCACAGACTTCATCACCACAAAAATAATGTTCCAGTCTTCTCATATAGTATACTGTTTCCCTAAATTCTGAAAGAAGTAGCATGAACTCTGGCAGGAAACTGTATTCTGATCTTTGAAAAGGAAAAGAACGCCTTCCATGAAGGCTGCGTATACATCAAAAACAAAGCTGTGTATGTGACTTTCTGAAAGCATCTCTGATGGCAACACATTGACTTATAATCTTTTCCTCACAGTTAACATTTACAAATCATCTTGCTTAAGAGGCACAACACAAAAATATTTACCAAGAAATATCTGATTTTGATTTTATTAAACAAGTTTGTTTACTGTTTTAAATTAATTCATACCTTTTACATTGACTGTTTCCTAGGTGTGCATTCCTAGGTGTATATAGAAAGCCAGTGTGGCATAGTGGTTGGAGTGCTGAACTATGGCCCTGGAAACCAGGGTTCAATTCCCCACTCAGCCAAGGAAATCCACCTGGGCATGTGATACACTCTCAGCCTCAGAAAATGCTGTGATAGTTTCATCTTAGGGTCACCATTAAGTTGGAAATGACTTGGAGGCACACAACTGCAAAACTACTCATTGGTTAAGCGACTATGTTTTTTATGTATACATATTTCTACTATTATATTATCCCGCTTTTCCTTCTGTTCATGGCTCTGCCTCTCATTTTATCCTCACAACAAAGCTTTGAGGCTGATTAGGCTGAGAGAGAGAGAGAAGCTATTCCAATGTCACACTGTGATTGCATTTCACTAAGTATAAACTTGAACCTGAATTTTTCAAATCAAGTTGAACTAGAGAAGAAAGAGTTATTTCAAAGTGTATTACCTGAATTCATTTATTCTGTCCCACAATGTTTGGAGGACAGACCAGATTTCCATATGCCTGTTTCCTTGCACTAAGGACTTGGGTGATAATGAGTTATCTCCTGTCTGAGTATTTTGGATCAAAGTCACATCTTCCATTTTTTCACAAGAAGTTTCTCCTGAAGTAGATTTGAGGGCATATGAAGAATTTGGTTCAGTTCTTAGCTGGAAGTGATGAAAATACAACAAGCAAGAAGTAAATGGACTGGGTCTGATCCACAAACCTATCACTACTAAATATCTGAAATAATGACACATTTCATAAAAAAAAAATGACTGTTATGGTAATGGGAAGAGTCTAATGTAAAGATTTCCCACCTCCTCAAAACATTTCATTTAATCGCTTGGCCAATTTATTTAAGGAACTTCTATGCCACCCTACAAAAATATTTAGTCCATGGCAATTTAAAACACAATTTAAAATCCAAACACAATAACATGACCAAGCAATTAAAATCAGTAAAACAACACTTCAATTAAAATAACAACAGAAAACAAAGTGAACAACTTCATTTTTATTGTTTAAAAATTCATTCAAGATACCTGAGTGAAAAAAAAGTATTAAGCTAACGCCTATAATATATTCAAGTGAATGCCAAACACACTGGAGTAGCACAATCAGGGTACTACAGATGAAAAGACCCTGTTCTTTACTAACATTAAGAACTGCCTCTTCCCAATTTCCTGGATCTCAAGCAATTAAGGGCTTCAAACACATATTACACATTACAGTAGCCTAAAGCAGTATCTTACCAGAGCACTGGACTCTTTCAGGGTTTACTCTTGTTGGAGTGTTTTGGGAAGGGGATGAGGGAGTATTTCTACTATCTTTACAGTTAGGCCCCTCCCTAAACTTCAAATTCCAGGATTCCATAGGATGTTAAAAGTGGGATAACAGCACTGTAACAGTCCAGTGTGGATACAGCCTCTTTCCCACACAGACTGCCATAACTGCTTAAAACCAGGAAAAAAAACGAACACAGTGACCGTAAGTCCTCTTCTGCTTTTGAAAATTGGCATTTTTCACATTTAATAGTGCTGGAGGAGGTATTTATTTGAGAGGTAATTGCTACTCTTGGAGGCTTCCAGAGAGACAATTTGGCCTTTCTTTTTTGCCAGAGAAAGAACAATCAGGGAAGCCTGGAAGGATTGAGGGCCACAAAAACTGCCTTTTAGTGCAGCTTGTAGCTCCAGGACTGTACTTGGTCCATTCCTGATTTAAATGGACTACGGAACTTTTGACTTTCCACATGTTTGACTGTACTCATCATAGTGTCCAATGGTGTGTTCTACAAAAAAAACTGGTAGCATAGAGATGTCAAGTACACTCATGCATTTTCTCATATATGACTTGAATGGTCAGCCACTGATAGATTTTTCTGCATTTCAGTGAGATATTTGTGAAAAAGTCATTTATAAGGGGAAAAAAACCCTGCCAGGTTTTGTCAAAAAAATATGTGAATTTTGCCCCCAAAAATCAGTTTTTGTACACAAATGAATTTTTCACAAAATGTTCCTATAGTGTAATAAATAATCAGAAAAATGCATAAAACCTCATAATGTTGCATTTTAGGGAGAAAACTTTTGAAATTATTTGTTTTTGCATGTGAGAACAAGCTTAATAAATATTTACATCCCTGCTGGAATTGTAAATGTTCACCACCTCTGATTCAGATGAAGCTTCAGAGAACAGAGCCCATCACTTAGATCTGAGTTATTTATTTATCTGAGAAATGTTTATGTCACATTTCTAAGCACAACTGTCTTAATTTTTTTTTTTTAAAAAAAAGACAACTAGTAAGCATAAGTCTGCCCCAAGACACAGCACTTCCCTCTCCAAGCCTGACTTTGAACTCCTGATACTACGAATTTTCTCCCTGGCGATGCTCACCTAAGAATGCTCCCAGCCTTTGAGTAAGCTTTCCCACACCCCATATTTTCCTATGACAGAAGGAAATAGCAGCATAAAGCAGACTTTTATGTATTTTTGACTCTATACTCTAAAGACGTCATTAGAAGTACAGTTGTCAATTCTTTAAAAAAAGAGTTCAACTCAAGTATGTTTTCACACTGAATTATGATAAATTAGAAAGAGAAATAACTAGTATTGCAAACAAGATCCAACTCAAAGGAATTACATCCATCTAAGAAAACATCTGTTGTCCTGCCTTCAACTCATTTCTGATTTACAGCAACCTGAAGGTGGGTTTTCTTGGCCAGATTTGTTCAGAGGGGTTTTTGTCTTTGGCCATTTCCGCACTACACTCTTATAGCATGATTATTCCACTTTCAACATCCTATGGAATCCTAGGGTTTGCAGTTTAGGGAGCGGCTAGCCTCTGAGGCTGAGAGAGTGCAGCTTGCCCAAGGCTACCCAGTGGGATTCCACAGCCAAGCAAGGATTCAAGCTCCAGTCTCCAGAGTTGTAGTCCGAAGCTCAAGCCGCTACATAATGCTGGCTCTAACATAACATACATCTGTTGAAAGATAACATCTTCTACCTTCTCCAGAGCCTCAAGCAGGTTGTCTATCTGAGTTACGGCCTGCGAAAGCACACCATCATAGTTTGACCTTGAGGAGAATGCCTCCAATAGTGTTTTAGATTCCTGGAGGACCTCCTTTATTGTTGAGTCTGGAATTACTTTAGCTGAAAGAGAAAGAGAATGAGAAATAGTTGAAATTAAAGGCAACAAAATACAACCACAGACAATTACCAAGATAGACAATTACCAACCACAGACAATCACCATTTAGAACAACAGAGAAGACAGCATGGCACTGAATTAATGATTCGTTACCATATCCCATTGGGCCCATCTCCTGAGGAACCTGGACCTATAAGGCTTTGATATCTTTCTGCAAAGCCTGTGGATCTGTTCAGTCCAGATACTTTCCTCCTATTTTATCTCCACCTATATACCTGCAACTGCCAGATACGCTGTACCTCCACCTCCACATCTGTCTCTTAGAGGATCATGCTGATTATTCACTTAAGTTTCCCTTCCCTATTGGCAACATCCAGCCTTCTCCCACATTGATTCAAAGATCATTTTTCCTGACAGTTTCCGACTACTCTATACTTTCTATTCTTTGGTCTCTCTTATGACTCTAACTTCTCCTGAGCCCCAGAATAGCATGTACCAAGAGGAGAGGAACAAAATTTTATTTAAGCTGCTGCTAAAAAAATGCTACACCACCAAATCTAATGTGCTTGACGGTAAAGTTAATTCCAAGTTTTACCTTTGAACATGTTGTGTAAATACAATAATGCATTTCAGAATATATCCCCCCACCACCACACACACACACACACGTGTATATATATAAAAATTCAGGCTATTAAACTGAAGCATAAACAGATCCCAGAGATTTGTAGTGGTAAACTAAGAAATATTCAGATGAGAACTTGAGTGTAATACAGTTAATAAACAGACTGGGACCAAGGTACAAATCTCTGTTCAGTCATAAATCAAACTGGATTAAGTTGGCCAAGAGTCATCGTCTTTCGTGCTAACCCACCCCACAAGACAAAATGGCATAAGCAACATATATACTGTTTTCCTAAGAAATGTGGAAGAAAGGCAGAAAAAAAACCTATAGATTGGACATTACAGTATTTCTCAGCCAGTTTTAGACATGCAAGGCATGCAACATTTTCACCAAAGGAATTTATATAGCAGTTATCATTGAGCTTTCCTCTACACTGCATGTGCAATAGTCAAGTTGCCTTCCTGCTCAGGAATGTCTACGCTACTGAATGAAACTAGTTTAATTTCTACAGCTTCTACCAAAGAATCCTGGAATACTTTATTATTACTATTTGGAGAGTGTAAGGTATTGCTAAATACCCATAGTTGCATCACTTCACAGTTCTGAAGGTTCCTTGCATGAAGTTATGGTAATTAAACAGGCCTTTGAGGACTGATTTTTTAGCAGAATGGGCCTTGTACAATGTGATGGATTTTCAATTTATTATTTTTGTTGTGCTTTAATGTTTAGGTTTTAGCTTTTTTATAGTTTAATTACTTGTTACATTTTGTATTTATGAATTCTTAACTATTTTTTTTTAAATCTATTGTAAGCTGCCTTGAGTCCAAACTGGAAAAAGGCAGGATAGATAAGTGATTAGCTCAGTTTTTTAGGCTAGAAATACAGCTTCCAGAACTAATACAAACATCCTTACCTTTACAGAGATGAGTATATAGATATTCAATAGTTGAGAAAAAGCTTCTTGGTATCACCATTCCAAAAACAGCCACCCAGTGCTTTCTGTAACACTCCAACACATTAGTTAATGTCCATGGGGGTTTATGATATACTACCTAAAAAGTTTTAAAAAAAAATTAAAAAACCACCAGATAAATTTTTCTTCCCCCATAATTTTTTTTTTTAAAAAACAGACAACTATCTAATTCTCAAATCATAAATTTTGTGTCAAATTTGATTGCTAAGTGTGGAAAGGCCAGGTCTGCTTTTCCTTCTCACATACTAGAGTGGCAGCTTCACTCTCAGCCTGCTACAGTACCCTGCTCTCCCCGCCACTTATACAACCTTGCTTTTCCCTTTAAAACCCACCACCTCAGTGTATAAAGGGTAAAATCTCTCAGTTTTTATTCAAAATGATTTTCTGATCTGTGGTAGTGTGTTTCTGGTTGATTAGAACTCATGGAAAATACTCTACTGTGTAAGAATTTATAAAAATATAATATATTCTTTATTAAAATAACAAACAGGGAAAAGGTATTGGGTGTCACAAGTAATTCCAAGCAATACAGAACTTCAAAAGGTGTTTATCCAGTTTCTTACAGCTTCACTCAATATACAGGCATAAAACTTTCATACACGCACAGGCCTTTGGCTTCCCTTTTGCTCAAAGGTTTAATTCCCAAGTCTAGATCGCACTTTTTGACCCAACTCAAAAATGGTTTGGTTTCTCCTCTGTCTCTCTCTAGGCCTCTGAGAAGACAACCACACTTACTCAGACAACTCCCTGGCTGACTGAAGAGCTATAATTTAAAACTCTCTCTCTCTCTCTCTCTCTCTCTTGAAATCTCACTGGAGGAATCTAAAAAATCCAAGTCACTGTGCCTTACATATATAGACCTTCTCTTCTCAAATCTCAACCCTTCCCTCTCACCAATGAGTTGGGTTTCTCTCATATAGGGCCACTTTGGTTACACAGTTACTTGTTGCTAGGGCTGCCTTGCCACTCAGCTGAGCCATAACCCCAGGCTCCATCACACTAAGAAACCAACTATTATCTCCTCCTCCTCCTCAAGAAAATATTTATTTATGTAAGTGGTACAAATCTGGTTTCAGGTCAACTGAGCTGGCATTATCACTTCATATCCTCTTCTGTTTTTTTTCCTCCAAAAATTAAATACCACACAGAGGACTTGGTAACATCATCTTAAGTGTCTTTGGATTAACTACTTTATAACACCCTGCAGTTCCAGTTGTGTAACCATCCTTAAGAGGGGTGAAAATATGGTCAAAATATGTACAAATTCAGATTATGTACCATTTTTAAACTTATTTCTATGAACCAAAGAACAAATATTGTGTAGTTTGGTTCTCTAACACCATATCAAGGGATCACAATGAAAGAGCAATATGCGACACTGTGTAGATAAGCCTCCTAATAATTTCAACTCTCATTTAAGGCTGCAAGTGTGTAGGTAATGCTGACCTACATCTCAGAAGCCCTAAGTGATTGATTAAGACTTCAGTGAACCTGAGACACAGCTTTGTTAGTAATGTGAGTAAAAAAAAGAAATCTTTACACCACTGAACAGCTAGCAATCCATAATAGTAGGAAATGTAGAATAGACTAACCCAGTGTAAAAGAAACTCTGCAATTTTGCTGTATCTGCTTAACCTATAGAAGAATGGAACTCAGTAGTGCTTGGCACAACACTTTAGTATGGTGTGCAGACTAAAATATAAAACACAAAGTACAGACATCACTTTGAACTAGATCCTTATGAAAACTTCATAGGCATCAGTACTGTGAGATCTCAGCACTTTAGCAAAGTTAGACACTCCAGGTAAACCCAGATCTCAGGAGACTCAAAATTTTCAAAAACTGTAACATGTAACAGACGTGTACTACTTCTCAGGATTTGATTGTGTGATGTCAGTATGATATTTCATTCCTCTATCTTGTCAACCTTGAAGTGCTTTTAAGATAGTGGCAACACCGTGTGTGTGTGTGTGTGTGTGTGTGTGTGTGTCTCTACACTGCCACTGCCAGATAAATATATTGTGCTTTAATGCATTAGAATATATAAATAAATCTGAAGTTAAATCTAGACAGCTAATTAATACTTGAGCTTTTTATTGTTTTTCATAGTTAATTTTCAACTTAGATACAATTTTGAAACTGTGTGTATACCATCATGCGGTGCATGTTTATATTCTATACTATTGTGTGCTTGCAAAACATGTGCAAAACTATATAGCAATAAAAATCATATTTAAAAAAATACACTGTGTAAGGCAACGCTGAGTTAAGGGGCATCATAAGATTAGCTGGCAGGGTAAAGCAACCATGTGTTCATCACACTTATACAAACCCTAAACTAAGCAACTGCAGACTGTGGGATCAAACCACATTCTATTGACATATATTAAAAACATCTTCATAACCTCCTCAAATTTGCCTATATTTGCTTGCTGGCAATACTTGATATTCCCCCCTTCCCAAGTACGGTGGAAGAAGAAAAAGTAACAATAGAAATGTCTAATAATATTAACCCTCTTTAAAATAAATGTTTCCTTTACATGAAAATATATAAATTGTTCACTTTTTTAAAAAAAAATCCTAATATCACAACCAGACAAACTGTGTCGACACCAACACAGCTATAGAATTTGACAAAGATGCCTTGTGAATATGAAAAGCAATGTACTGACCAGTATGGATATGGGAAGGGTTTGTATACATTTCGTGTTCAGATGAGGCAACGTAAGGCAGCTGCCTCAGGTGGCTGATGGCTGAAGACAGCAGCTTCCTTTTTGACCCCTAACTATTCCTCCTGACCCAACACATGCCTGACTGCATCTTCAATGCATGTTCATTGCTAATGCGGGATGCATGCTGGTAGCATCATTGCTGCACAGAAGTATTTGAGGGTCAGCAAAGAAAGAACTGATGGTGAGCAACTGAAAGACAGAACTGCGTATGTTTTGCCTGCTGCTCTCTAATGCAGCAGAGGATGCCGTATCATCACCAAAGTCAAAACATGATTCAGGTCCCTGCTCAGTTTCTGAACACAGAATCAGTGTGGCGACCATAGCCCTTTGCCTCAGGAAGCAACACGTTTTGCAGTGGTTCTGTACATATGATGACATATACACACTCAACTAGGTACTTTTACAGGTATATCTCAGTTAATGAAGTAGATGTGTTCCAGGGCATTACTTCTTTAACAGAAAACTTGGTACCCAAGGCAGAAATCACATGCAAAGAAAAGGGACAGGTTCTTCTACAAGTTTAGGGACACACAGAGACCATAAAATCCCGTCTGTTCCCCTATCACACAGGAAGCTACTGACTGGTGTTTCCTTGCAGAAGCAATCTCTGGCATGAGAGGGAATTATGACAGGGACGCCACTTCTGACTATCACAATAGAGGTCATTCAAGGGAAAGGATGGAAACTTCAGTCAGCTGCTTCCTGAACAACAAGGGAAGGGACCCCATTGATCACAGCAGTTGCTTCCTGGTAAGGCGGGATTGGGGGAGCTGGACTGGAATTCATGACGTAGCTCTGTAACTATGGTAGTTACACATTTGTAGCTACCCAATAGGATTCCTGCCTATATTTACAGGACCTTCAACAAAATATTGTACAGTAGAGTGCTTCTGTTCAGGATTCCAGTTAACCATTTCATTTTCTGGGAACATTCTTTTCCATTCCCTCACCCAGATTTCCTGTCCCTACTCCAAGACTCAATTGCCACTGAGCCTGCTCAGGGCTCATCAGATTATTTAGGAATTCCTCCCCTTCCATATACAGATATGTATTTTTTTCCTAACATTTTTTTCCTAGCAGTTCTACTTCTGCAAACTATGAGGTTCCTTCACCTTTTGGATACCTCTTTTCTGACCCAAAAAGGTGCTCTTTAAGGATGCACATGTGAGAAAAAGCAAGACCACTCACATCTGTCCACAGGTCTCCATAAACAATCTTCAGCTCTGTTTCCAATATAGAAGATAAAGCTTCTCCCAAGCACTTCTTTGTGTCAAGAGTAATTGCTGAAAAATGATCTGTAGAACTGTCCCCAGGTTTATGACATCTTGTATCTGTATCTGTATGACATTTTGTATCTGTTAAGCAAGCACAACAGACATTAACTCTTTGTTTATTTGATGAATCTTAGTGGAAAGAAATAAACAACTGGTCCTCATCAATGGGTGCTTTTACAATCTTTTAAATGTTGCCAAGAGATGTTTCTGGGAATAAATAACAGTTAAACTGGCTGTGATCTTCTGGGACATCAGCTTAACAACCTGCAGAGTGTGACATGGCCCTATCTATGGAGCACAAAGTAACTAATCTTAAGATAACCTCCACTAAAAGAGAAGGTCCTATTCCAATTCCAATTCCCAAGCACAGAGACAGTATTTTCATTGTTTTAGTGTAGTTAAAATTATTTCTAGCACTAATGCACATTAAGCTGACCTACAGACTGGGGAGTATACTGATATTCACATGATCAGGTCTCTTCAGTGCCAGAATTCACTACATTTTCTAATCACTTCATTTGAAAAGTTTCACTGAAGATTTGGATTAAATATACGAATGTAACACACAGAAAAATCCCACTGTGGATCTCATCTCAAGAGGCTTTTTATTAGTAAATGGAAGGACATTTCTGAAAAAGGCCTGTGATATGAAGATAAACTTCAGCTCCCAAAATAAAATTAGAATAAAGATAAGAGAAGAACTGGAAGTGGAAGGAAAGAAATGAAATTGGGTCCCATACAGAGAACTAACTGAGAGGTTTAAAATGGACTTAAAATTTGAAGGCTTTGATACTACGAGTAAGAAAAAATAAATAGTGAAGCTTATCTTTGATAACTCGACTCATTTGATGGCAAAAATGTATAAGCTCTTATTATTGTGAGAGAAAGAGAAGAGGAAATAATTAAAGAATCATTGATAAAATGGTCCCAAAATATTAGAGAAACTATCCAGCTGGAGCACTGAGACTTAAGCTGGAAGCAAGCCCAAAAATTTATCACAGCACAAAATGTGAGAGAAAACCATCTAAAGATCTCATAGATGGCACCTAATGCCAGAAAAGCTTAATAGGATCTACAAAACTGGAAAATGCTGGAAATGTCAGGAAGAGACTGGAACATTGTACCACATGTGGTGGTTGTGCTGGAAAAAAATGGATTAGAATTCATAATGCAATATCAGAAATTTTAATTTAAAAATTTCCAGTATTGCATTCCCATGTCTCTGATATTTTACCTATTAAATATGTCACATGAATAGAATAGAATCTTTATTATGGTCATAGACCAGCACAAGTAAAATGACACATGAATTAAAAGCCAACTTCTCAAGAGAGTATTAGAGAATTTTCCCTTATATGATAACAACAGCTAGAATTACATTTGCCAAAGCCTGGAAATGTAAAGAAAACCCAGATCTAGAGGAGTGGCTTCATGAGTTACTAGATATGAAGGCGCTAGACATCCTAACACATAGAATTAAAGGGACATCTGATTACAAAGTCACAGATGAATGGGTTCCTTTAGTAAGTTTTCTATAGGAAAAATTAGTTTGTCAAACTTGATTAAGGATACGTAAGTTTTGCAATCACTGGAGGGAGTAAATTGAACTATAAATATTAACTGGAAACTTTAGAACTATAAAGATAATAGTTCAAGCTGATGCATGACAAAGGTGAATGGAAAACAAAATTTTATGGTGTGTATCAGGAAAGGTTGGGATGAGAAAGTATAGCAGTACATTTAACAGTTAAATATTCTGTATCCAACAAAGGGAAGGTAGGAAGTAACTAGGAAAACTCACCACTATAAAAATACTATTTTATTAAAAGTATATGTTAGATTTGCAGCATATACAATTCTATAAAAAAAAGGAGAATTCACTACATTTAAACTACTACATTTTGGAACTCCTTAGAAGGAGACTCTCCATATTCTTCAAAGTGTTTGACATCTAAATCTAAACTATATTTTCAGCCAACAAAATTGCAATTGCTGCTTATTCTTCCTTTTAACAAGCCTGATAAATAATGTTCCCTCTGTGATGTTTGATAAAATGTTATACAACATTACATGGGCTTGTGTCATTGTGCAATATATTTGCATATGTATGGGGACTGACTGAGAGAAAGTTCTATGGTTTGGAACAGTGAGATGTAAGTGAGAATAACAAAGACAGACAGGGGAGGACAGTTAATAAAAAAATGTAATTAAAAGAGAATTTAAAGTTGCAGTACAAATACCTAAGAATGATAGCCTTATGAATAAATGTGAAGGACAGTATACGATAAAATTATACTGTATCTCTTTAAGATCTTTATCTCTGTTAGTACCAAAATACTGTTGACCTGCAACAACTTGTACTCCAGTATTTATATGCTGGAGGGTGGTAAGGAATTAGATATAACCATATAACATCCTGAGCATGTGAATAATATTCTTTGCTTCCTTTAATAATCCACACTTATTGCTTGTTCACTACTGTATGAAAACAAGAAGTTGGTACTTACATGAATGTTCATTCTGAGATGACAGGAGGAGCAATCCATGCACCGGATAGGGAGGCAGTCCAACAGGAAAAAAACAGATTAGAATGTTGATGGTTCCTGCATCAGCTGGTGCAAAGGGGGATCAAACCCATTAGTACGTGGATTGATCCTCCTGCCATCCCGAGAATGAGAGTGCAACCTAGCAGTCAAAGGTATCACAACGTATCTTAGATACCTTAAATATGAGAAATGTGTCTATACAAATAAATAAATGTATCCAAATGAGAGCATGTGAAGGCCCAAGATGCTGAACTGAAATCCAGTAACCAGTCTAGAAAGAGATTAGATGACAGTAAGTAGCCACTGGAGAAGGACAAGGGAACATTGCACCATTACCTGGTCTGATAAACAGACTGACCCTCTACTACTAATAGTGTTATTTTCCACAGTTCAGAAATACCATCAAACCCTCTTTTAAGTTTATTTTAAAAAAACTGTTAGAAGTCACAGTGGATATTATTTCAAGTCTTCATACAATAATTTCAGATAGACTTGACTGAGTATAATTGTTTGAGGACTATGAGCATTATATGAAACAGTGAAGCCGATCTGAAGTTGGAATGCTGTAAACAGGATTCTCAGAGAAAAACCAATTAAAATGTTTGTTAAAACTAACATTTCCCAGTTTTAGATTACAATTCTATGCTTACCTACTTGGGAGTAAAGCCCTACTGAACTCAAATATGCTTACTGAGTAGAAATATATACAACTGCACCATGACTTAGCTCATGGGGCCACTACAGTAAATTCAAATACACCAAACAAACTAACCTTTTCCCTGGTGTGATTGGCCACTGAAAGCATCTTGACTTGTAACAACAGTCTTTGGAACCAACTTCTGGAGTGCAGTAACCAAGTCTACTTTACTACATGCTTTTATTTCACTCACCAAGGCTTTGTTGCACAAGTTTTTATCATCCCTGTAAAAAGAATGCTGTATTTGATTTTGCATTCCTGAGTGGTAACAAGAAAAGCACTGTGGACTTGTGGCACAAAGGAATCAATGTGTGATCCAATTAATCTAACTATCACTGTCTGAAGATAGTTGAAAGAGAATTTCCTCAAATCTACCATGATAAGGGATAAAACCTTGTTTCCAAAGATACACTTTTCTTTACACACTGCTGTAGAGCAATGGCTTTCTAAAAAAAGATTATCTAAATAATTCAAGATTCCCCAGAATCCATACACGAGCACCACTGACATATAGCTCATCTCTGTTGAGAATACCTTGAATTGCCTGTCTATTTGCTTCTCCCTTTGAAATACAGTAGTTACACATGGATTGTTCTTTGATATTACTAAAGATTGCATCAGGACTTCTAAAAACAAAGAGTTAACCTTCTAAATGCATGTTATCTGAAGGAGGTTCATCCCCAATTAAGCTGGATGGGAATACAAAACTCAGTGGTACAGCGTACACTTCTCCCATGGCTACTGATTAGCAGAACCAGGATAAAAAAAAATCCTTTTTATAAAGGCATGCACATGGGAAGATTTCTCCTGTATCTATTGCTTAAAAAGACTACTACTATCAGATGGTTGTGGCTTATTACTGTAATTTAGATCCCCTACTGGAAAGATAAATTTAAATACACAAGACTTACGTCAACAGCACCACTTCAGCTTGAGGAAAGAGGCTGCTGTACTGCAAGCAGCACTGCAATACACGATCATCATTATTCTCAACAATGAAATCACCTGTAAATTTAGCAAAAGTAGATCAGCACATCATATTTTTGAAACAACTGGATTCTGAACAAATAGCACTGGCCAAACAGATAAGAAAAACACAAGGTCTTGAAATGTGGGCATGTACAAATTCCTGAGTTCTCCCTCATATGACTAGGCAGATGATACTCTTCAAACCAAAAAGACCTCCCTTGTTCATTCAGTATGTGCTCCCCACAGTAGGAAGAAGGGAGTATGCAAATTAGAGTCCTACACTCTGTCTCCCCCAAGACAAAGTTCAGGGGTAAACTATTGTCTGATCCTGAATGGACACTTTTTTTTTTCATCTCCATGCAGTCATTCATTATATGTGTGCTTATGGTCTTACACTGAATGTATAGCATGAAAAAGAAGTCAGTACTTATAAACATGGTATTTATAAGAACATTTAATCAACCTATTTTCTTTCCTGATATTCTTAAATAAAACTACTTTTCTTCTATGCCTTCAAGTTGTTTCCAACCTATGACGACTCTAAAGTAAATTTATCACAGGGTTTTCTTGGCAATATTTGTTGAGAGGTAGTTTGCTTTTGCCCTCCTCGGAGGCTGAGAAAGTATGACCTGCCTAAGGTCACCCAATAGGTTTCCATGGCTGAGCAGGGATTCAAACTCTGGTCTACAGAGTTGTAGTCTAATGCTCAAACCACTACAGCACACCACCCCGTCCCCTCACACTTCACCCATATCAGCTTTTCAAAATAAGTTCACAAAAGGCCCCAGCATCCACTCTGGTAACTCTTCATGGATCTAATTTGAAAGGCTGATATGGATGAAGTGTCAGGGAACGGGGTGAGGGTTGATTTATACAGTACTTTAGTCAGACGCAAAATTGTTTATGTACAACAAAAAGAGGCATTAAGATGATCTACACATACCATGTAAACTGCTCTATCAAAACCAGAGGAAAGTAGTAAAGGAAATACTATCATTGCTCAGAAGCTTCCTTTCCTTTGAGTAATGTTATATATTTGTTTTAAAGTACGCCCCATTGATTTCAATGGACTTTATTCCTAATACCTAGATAGTCAATGTGGTGTAGAGCTTTGGGTGCTGGACTAGGACTCTGAAGATCACGGTCTGAATCTCCATTTAGCCATGGAAACTTATCAGTTGACCTAGGGCAGAGCTTTCCAAACTTTTCATGTTGGTGACAAACTTTTTTAGACATGTATCATTTCACAACACAGTAATTCAGTTTCGCTAGCAAACCGAAGGTTAGACTAACTCCTTACAAGAGATACAGACACACACATAAATTGCAATAACAAAATGTATGGGGACACAACATATCTCATGAAAACCTTTCACATATTTTTAAAAATATATTATTTATAAATAATAACATACATTTCCAAGACCGTAGGAGACGCATACTTCAGGCGACACACTAACACATCACGGCACACCATTTGGAAAGCCTTGACCTAGGGTCTCCCAGGCTCAACAGAAGGTAATGGCTAACCTCTGAACAAATTTTGCAAATAAAATTCAATGATAGGGTCATCTTAAGTTGGAAATGATTTGAAAGCATATCATCACAATAGTTTCTACCACTTAGCTTGCAGTTAAAAGGTAGGTGTAGGAAAAGTGTAAAAATATATTAGTTACCTTAAAAAAAGAAGTCTTGTGCCCACAAAAGGGAAATGTCATCTCTCATGTGAACCAGACTACACAGCACATTCTGCTACAAGCCACAAACTCTGTCACAACTTACGTGTTTTCTGGGAAGCAAGTTGCATAGACTGTCCCCACAACTTTGGATCTTGGTTTTTCAGGCACATATAGATGAAGTGAACTGCAGGAATTGCTTTTTGACCAACATTGGCCAATATTTTCCCTCTCTTCAAGTTGTCCAGTTCTTGCAAAACCACCCAGGGAATTACAAGCGCAAAACTACCTATACCTATATGGGAGAAAAGCAGTATTGCAATTATCATCCTGTAGATCTTCAAATAATTGCTTTTCTCTTAACTGTGTTAAAAGTAAATTCCCTTTTAATTCACTTCTACTGAGCATTCTGCCAAGGGATCATGAATACACACTACGCAGACAGTTCATTTTGAACAATTTAGTTGTGGCTAGAGGAAGAGTACCTGCAATTTGCCACTTGAAATCTCCAGGTCTGCCAACAAAGTCATCCTGGGTCAAGGATCTGAGACCATGTCATTAGAGAAAATTTTATCAATAATATCAGCAAGCTGAAGAATGGAAATAATTGGACGGTTTTTACACTATACTGACCTCAGTAAGTGTTCTCAAATCATACCTCTGAACTTATATTAGTTAGATATTCAACTTTTGATGATTTATCTGTAGAAACTATGTGCACTTTAGACTGTCTGTTCAACGACACTCACTCCTTATTTTTTCAGACCACACAACACTCCTCAAATTCTGTCTTCCACTGTTATTATATGGTGGAACCCTAAGATAATTTTATTAATAGAAAGCTGAAACAAATTCATTAAATTCAAGTCCATATTCTTCTTTGATTTTCTGTTTTCTAATACATGCCATGTCTTTTATGTTTACTCTAACATAGATAACAGAGATTTGACTTAATATTATACAGAGAAGCAGTTCTCAACCTTTAGTCCTCCAAATCCCAGAAGTTCAAATGCCAGAAGCCCCAGCCATCACTGCCAATACTCAGGGATTTGGGGAGCTGAAGTTGAAAACATCAGGCAGAGGAGCAAAGGCTTTCCTAGTATCTAGGAAAAGATATTTTAAAAAGGCTAGGAAGAGAGATTAGTATACTTTTTTAAAGAATAGGCTGGGGATGCTGTATTGTTTTAATTTTAATTGCTTCTTTTAATCTCTTTTTAGCTGTTTTAATTGTTTTATAGTTGAAGTCTATTTTAATATATATTATCTACATGTTTTTAAATTGTATTGTTTCTCTCTGTATTTGGTCTTTGATGTTTCTTTGCTTCACAAGTGCTACTCTGAAGTCAGTGACAGAGGGCCCTGGTAGGATCAAGTCTCCTAGCACTGATTTTTGAATATTATCATTTCTCATGTCAAATTTGTGTCTATTTATTCTTACATACAGAGAATTCCAATTTGCCCTCTACAGAATGCAGAAGGATGCTGCTGACACAAAATATGTCAGTTTGAAAGATAAGTAATACCTAATGTTCTAGATAACATTTCATGCACCCATGAAAGCCAAGTAATTTTTAAAAATTGTATTTTAAAGTGCCACAAGATTCTGTTATCCCTCCTGATTTGGAGAACTGTGTGGCCACCTGGTTTGCATACTATCAGGGTACAGAATTTTCTAATAACACTCCCAGCAACTTCTGAAATCAGATCAGTGCAGTGTCTCTTTCCTTGTGGGTCTCAAATAAGATATTAAACACCCACAGACTTGAGGATGGTGTACTAGAAGGCATAAAAGATGAGGAGCTATATCAATTTGATCATCTTTTTTAAATATGGTCTGCTTAGATAAAGCTGACCAACTGCCCCCTCTCCCCCAAAGATTGTGTTTGGGAAGTATCTACAAACACAATCTAGGAAGTATCTACAAGCACAATCTAGGAAGCACAAAGGCCATTAGTCATAAAAGGGGAATTTGGAGGTTCTGTCTTCAAGTAGAATTAAGACCTAAGCAGCTGGTAGGTAACAGCTCCACTTGGACAAGATGCCATTAATTCTCATTTTCAAAAAGTCTAATTACATATATTATATACTAAATTTATATCTAAACCTATTCATTTTTCAAAGAATTGTTATACATTTAAATCCACACAAACCTGGGATATTGCTATTCTTCAAAGATTTGATGAACTCCAGATGGCGGATCATTATATTAGTATCAACCACAATCAGAGTATTCAAGCCAGCAACACTTTCTATTATAGAAGAAGAAACACATCAGTTTAATCATTTGAAATCCACATTGGCTGTTCCCTACTGTCTGCTAATGAGAAGAAAACAAACAATACAGATAAGCTTACTAGAAAACTTATTTGATTCATCATCTGGAAGATCTATCTCCATGCTGGTCAGTTCTCCACACATCTCCACCACAGGCAAAGCCATTCTTTTGTCAATGCGAGCTGCATGCAGATCTTCTAAAATCTGCATCTGTGAAAATAGTAATATAAACTTGTAGTAATGTCAGGTATGTCCCAGGAACTGTTATCAATGCACAGTCCACGACCCAGCAGCACCCCCAGCATCAAACACCAAAACCCTCATTCTCTTTTCCTTTATCATCCTCCTCATCCTCACTGTAGTGCTTATTCTCCTGTCCTGAGTGGGCAGCAACAAGAACCAGGGAAAAGATCAGCAGCTTCCACTTTCCTTGCCCTTTCTCTTTGTTTGGTGGTTTGGATGGGACCCAGAAGAAGAGGAAAAGCAAATGGGCAGTAGTAACAGCATAGAGGGAATAAGCTCCTAGGAAAGACATCTTGCCCAAGTGTCCATCAAATCCCAAAGCTAGCATTATTTATAAACTGAGTAAGATATCTGTACACTCTGAGGCAGAAACTTTCATTTAAAAAATTAAAATGGAACAGGGTTCACTTAGCATCATCACTGCAGGGCAAGTAGGACTGGAACTAGAAAGCAGTCATTTTTTCAACCAACATGGGGAAAGATAAATTTCCATATGCCTTGCCTACTGGTATAAATCAGAGGAGTAAATTAAACAAGGATTTTGTGCCCCACTGATGATGAATAAGGCAAACAGGGTCATGGGATTATTTGCTGTTTGCTCATTACCAATAGTCCCCACCTTCCTTGAAGGCAATTAAGCATTATTTCAGCACCAATATTAACCACAGATATAAAGCAACTCAATTGTCATCCCAGGCTATTACAGTATGACTACAATAAAGGACCAGACCAAACCTTTATAACAGCATATATATTGTGTTTGGAACCGGAATGAGATTTATGTTGATAAAGAATTAAGGAAAGCTTAGCACATGTTACAACACCTGAAATACTGCAAGCGTATGGTAAAAAAATATATTTTGATTAAAGCTTTTACTGGAGGATTGAACAAATCTAAGGACTGTGTTTAGTATATAAGTTTATTTAAACAATAGGTGTAACTACTGAAGGTATTGTGCCTCCTCCTTACAAGCTTCAAGAGTCAAAGTAAGCCACCAGAGAGAACCAGCATTCCTGGTTCGTGTGATTCACTTCCTGGAAAACACTGCCACGTGATTAAGGGAGGCAGAATTTGAATAAGTGAGAAAAAGGGGCAGGGGAAGGAAGTCAAAGTCATGCAACTTTTTATCTTGGTTAACCATTCAGCTTCATTGTGTGTGCTGAGTATATGAACAACTGTGTAGCACTTGTCATGTTTAAAATTACACATCCCTGTAAGTATGCTAAAGAATATTATTAATTGGGGTCTCTGTTGAATCAATATTTGAAGCTATTCTTCAAATATTTTTGTTCATTGCTCTATAGCCAGGGCAGGAAACATTTTTCACATCAAGGTGTACATTGCCTCAGTTGAAATTGTACGGTTTTTCCCTCCACCAGTGGTAGGCAACAACTTGAAATGGATAAGCCCACAAACAGGCGCACAAATCCATATATACAAGTGCATAAGTTCAGTACTACAGTTAACAAGTGCATGCATACACTACTGCTGAAGTTATGTAACAACTAACTTCTTGATCTTCATCAGCATATCCAGTGGCTTCAAGTGCAGAAAAGGAGTGACGTGATGTCTCAGCGCTCTGTGAAAAATAAACACAAAAAAAACTCTACAAGTATCCAGGTCAAACATCTTCTGATGAAAAAGAACATTTTGAATAATTACTAATTGCTGGCTTGGAATTGGACTACAAACTTGAAGTAGTTTAGAGAGAAGAGGGAGGAAAAGTGCAAGAAATCTATTTATCTCAAGGAGCTTCTGTGGGTAGGGGGAGGTGCTTCTAGAGCACACAGAAACACAGAGCAGAGTTTTACTACGGTTAGATACTTGCTTCTTGGCTTCACTTCATGCTTTCAACCAAACAACAACGTCCCTACTTTGCTGCTGCCCTTTTGCCTAAAACCGTTTCCCTATCATGCATGTTCCACCTTTTTGTCTCCTTTAATACTCCCATACTCCACTTTTTCAGAAACCTGTCTTTCAGAACAAGAATTAAGCATAACTTATGGGTAACAATGCTAAAGCACAAGTCACTGTATTTACTCAACCATCCCTTGTTTTTGCAATCTGTCAAATTTAGAGTGTAAGCTCCCTGGGGATAGTTCTTTGTCTTCTGTTTATGAAGGGGTGTAACTCATCATATTCACTAATGGTATTGTAAAAGCAAGAACTCCTCAACCACTTAACCAGGTTATTTGCCATGGTCCTTGCACAATAAACATGAGGAAGCTATTAGACCACCATTATTAAATTTTCACAAAGCAAGACTACCAACCAAGTTCTTATTCTAAAGCCATTTCCACATATGCTGTTATAGTGCTATTATTCCACTTTCAACATCCTATGGAATCCTGGGGTCTGTAGTTTAGGGAGGGGCCTTTAGAATGCTTAGCCAGAGAGCTCTTTGGCCTCAGTAAACTACAAACCCCAGAATGCCACTGGATGTTGAAAGTGGAATAACAACACTATAACTGTGTAGTGCAGAAATGGCCTAAGTTATTCGGTTTTGTTACCTGATTTTTCTGAAATGTTACAGGCTCATATTTGCTTCCATGAGTCCTCAAACAATAAACATTCCTGGTGGAGTCATTATCCAATTGTTCTTCATCTTTATACTTCCAGACCTTGGATAGTTCTGCCACAGGACATAGAGGTTTGCATCTCATCTCACTGTCCTTTTCACTAGGGTATTCTAATGATGCTTGCCCAGCCTTTTCAAGAGTTTTTTCTCTGCAAGCCTGTGTGTGTAGTTTAGAACCTGAGAAATTAAAAGCTGAGGTGAGTGGATATGGCTCTTTTGAAGTGTTCTGCTTTACACTGTACTCATTCAGTGTCAAAGGTTTCTTATGCAGGAAAGAACACTCTGTAGGTAGCATATTTCTCACATTTATATCTTTTAAATTAGTGTGCTCTGCTTTGTTCTTCTTTTTCTTTTTCTTCCTGCTGTTCAGAATCCTCAGATCTTGTGACTCCTTCTTCTTTCTTTGTATATCACACACATTCATGTCAGAGTCTTCCTTGCTAAGGGAGGTTGAGGCTGAATCCATATCACTTCTTTTCCCACCATGTTCCACCTTATTTTTAAAATGTATAATGATCTTTTCACGCTGCTCAGGAGACATTAAAATACCACCAGTGTGCTGTGTTTCTTTTGAAACATTTTTCTGGAGACCTGTAGGAGTAGCTTCTTTGAACTCTAGACTGTTTTGTGCCTTTGTGAACCTCGCAGGATCATCCAAACTGTGGAAGCATCACAAAGAGAAAATATTTATGAGAAATTTGGGGCAGTGGAGATTATAGTTTGCTGTCAGTTAACAAATGAATAAAAGGTTACATTTGAGGAGAAAATGTTGCAGATAAACTCTTGCATGTGTCTGTATATAGGGATGGATAACAAGAACAGTTTAAATTATTTCTACACCTTTCCGTTAAATATGTTGGCCCCTGTCTAATTCTGGATGACCACAGCACCGGGTAGGAATGTGCATCCTCAGTCATCAGGTATATGTAAATAGTTTCATGTGACCAGGAAACACATCACAATACAGATGAGGATGTGCAATCAGATGCACATCTCTCAAGTGGTGCATGCAGAAGCATCCTTCCATAGTCTACCTTTCTTGCAGAATAAGAACACTAAAGTAACAGAATTACTAGTGCAATTGATGGACAACACACACGAAACAATGAAAATGGCAGACAGAAGCTTGACATCCCATTGTTTTTCAGTGCTCTATAGAAAACACTACGGAATTCATGGGTCATCATAAGTTGACAAGCAACTAGAAGGCACATACATACACACAGAATAAAAGTACAAATGAAGTCATCAGTTATGCAAAAGGTGGAATTGTGCAGGCTGTGTAAAAATATTTGCACAAGTGCTTGAGTTGTCCCAGAGGCTGTGTTAAATGTGACCGCTGGTGCAGTCAATCATTTCACAAGCATACACATAGCCTTTTCTCACATTTTTAATTTGTTGGAGCAGAACTCATCAAACACTGAATATGTGAGCTGGTTCTTATTGCACAACTGTGGTATTCAGTTACACTGGTGCATATTTATACTGTGCTAAAAGTATAAAGGATCTTGGCCAAAGTTGTGGAATGGAACACAAAAAAAGGCCAGTCCATGGACTAAGAACTGAAAATGGAAAGAGGTAAGACAACATTCCACTATGATTTTCAAAATCATGTCTATGGATTGTATTTGCATGTGATAGCCCATTTTGATTGACACTTAAATTTTTTATGATGTCACCAAGATGGCCAAAGCCATCCTTTTCTAACCTTCCTAATTTAAACTATAAAATTTAAACCAAATACCCAATTTTAATTTTTAAAACTGTGGTGGAAAGCCAATGAATTTTCCTGCAATTAAAAAAATATGAGGACTGTATATTTTACATCTGTAGTTATTGCTGTTAACTGCCTTCAGTTAACTTCAACTTAAGTTGACTTCAACTTATGGTGAGCCTATGAATGAGAGATTTCCAAGTTACCCTATCCTCAATTGCCCAGCTCAGACCTTACAGGTTCAGGGATATATCTTCCTGGATTGAATCTATCCATCTGTAATGTGGTCTTACAATCCACATACCAAGAAAAAAGCAACCTTCCTTTCATTTTTGTACAGTTTACTGCCTTTGACACTTTATCTGAAACAGACAGGCACCTCAAGCATATTAGAAAAATGCAGCTTACTCTTCTTTTTAATAAGCTGTAGTACAAATCCATAGTTCTCAAGCTTTGTACCCTTGTAGCCCCCTTTACATCTACATGAGGATGTTGTGCACCTCCCCACTCCATGTCATCCCTCATGTCCTATCCTACACTTCTCTCTCCCTGTCACAAGCTCCTTGTGCCACACACACCCTCTGTCTCAATGCTAAATTCTCATGGTAGCTAGGGGACATGCAGCTGCTGTGCCAACAAAAGAATGTTTGGAGAAGCTAAGTGAGAAAGGTATAAAGAAACAGGAAGGTTATTTTTGCTATGTTTGAGGAAGGCATAACAGGGCAAAAGACTTTGTATCACTCTTTTACAGAGACCAGTCAATTCTCCATAGCACACACCCACACCCACAGAGGCTTGCCCTTCTTTTTCATATTTGTTGTACTTGCAAGCTGACTTTTCTTGCGCCCTTCCAGCAACTATTGTGCTCCCCCTTAGGGTCCCGCCCCACAATTTAATCTATCTATGTCAGTGGTCCTTAATTTTGATTTGATTTGATTTGATCATATCTGCAGTTTGTCAACTTGCTAAGTGTATTGCAAACAGATAAATACCAATGTGGTGCAATGGTTTGAATCTTGGACTAGGATACTAGAAACCAGGATTCAAATCCCACTCCATCACAGAAACCCACTGGGTAACCTGGGCATGTCACACACTCTCAACCTCAGAGAAAGGCAACGGCAAACCTTCCTTGAACAAATCTTGAAGAAAAAATATGATAGATTCACCTTAAGGTTGCAGTAAGTGGGAAACAACTTGAAGGCACACAACAACAACAAAATGGGAACAGACAACTAGTATTATTCTAAGGAAACATCTGGCAGTTTTGTGAACTTGACAACTGTTCAATATATATTATGTTTTATTTTCACTGAGTTGGGATAATATAAACCAGTTACAGAATGCACTTGATAGCAAGGAGACAGTAGACACAAATTATTGTTGTTGTGTTCCTTCAAGTTCCTTCTGACTTACAGTGACCCTAAGGCATACCTATCACAGGATTTACTGGGACTGAGACTATGTGACACACTCAAGATGACCCAGTGGTCTCCAGAGTTTGTCCAATGCTCATACTGTAATGCCTTGCTTTGGAGGTCCCTGATATTAGTATGGTTTGGATGGGCACCATATCTAATTGGCACAATACTGGATTGGCAATGGTATTAATTGGCTCTGATATCAAAATCAGACCTGAAAGGTGACGGAGAGGTCAAACCAAGTGAGGGAAGGAATTTGACTGTAAATGTGAGAAAGCATAGGTCGACTCAAAACTTCCTCCAAGTAAGACTGAGTTATTTGTCAGGCAAATACACACCATTCTTGTGGATAATAGGCTTAAACAGAAGCTGGAATTTTCCAAGGAACCCAAATGTGAGAAGCCCACCAGGACACTGGTTGACAGATATCCGTCCCTTGTACACCCGAATTCCTTCCTCTTTTCTCACAGCACCCACAACAGACAGCTATTACAACACCCATCATCTCTGTCAATCAAGCACTAAGCCCATCAACAGGCAAAAGACCCATTGTCCACAACAGGTTCCCTTTGTCTTGCATCTGGATCCTCCACTGCCACAGACTATTTTTAGAGTATAAATACCCCTGATTTCAGGATGCCCAGTGCAGTCTCTTAAAGGTCTACTCGTCACTCTGTCTGTCTGGCTCCATTCAGGAGAACTGCCCTGAGGAGAATTAAGAGCCGTAGCCCTGGTTGGGCACACCCTCAGGCCAGGAGCTCAGATATTCGCTGACCCTGCCTTGCATGACTGCAAACTACTGAGGTTTCTGATACATAGTACATTTCCCGACAACATAGTGATATATGAGCTATTCTTCTATTAGTAAGGTACATAATGATATATGAGCTATTCTTTTATTTGCTTGATTGCCTTTATACAATGAATGTGCTTGACTGCCTTTACACAATGATTGCTGGTATAGCGACGTAAAACTGCTGGGTTATAAAAAGATAGCTGTTGCAAATAAACAAGAGCATTCCCCATGCTCCGAAAGATACCTCCATGTCTTTCGTTACTTCACTGCCCTGAGGTCATACCTAAGCCAAAACACATTTCTGTTCTTCACTAATCTTTTGGACTGGTGATTATAAATCCTCCCAAACCCCTCAGCCTCTCTATAATTTTCCCTCCCTTTCTCTTTCAGTTAGGTCTTGTGTGAATGTGTGACTGTGTGTATTTTGTGTACATGCATGAGTGAATTCCCCTCAATAAAACACTGTGATTGAACACTTTCCTTGGATTTTCGTGTGGTCTGACTCCATAAAAACTAGGTTAAAGATCTCGCCGTGTTGCCCTGCCCTCAGTTCTGCCAAAGCCGGTGCTCCGCTAATTTCCCCAATCTTTGCATTTGGAGTGAACCAGGGTGTCCCCCAGGGACCCCCAGAAGTCAGGGTAACAATATCACTGGCTCTAGACAGAAATAATTACCCGATCTAAAATTATTTGGATGCAATTGGATAAATCTGTGCCTTACATGGTGAAACGAAGAAGAGAAGCATTTATAACCTGGCATTCACGTTACCAGTATAAATTGCTGGCAAAAGGGAAGGACCACCAATAACTTACATTTTACAAGTAGACACAAACATATTGTTTCATCCCGTTTTACAGAAGAATCCCATAAGGCTTCTGAGACAAACGTCAAACTACGAAGACTCAGAAACATGCAGATGAATAGGTTTCAACATACATGTCTGTGACGATGTCACAGTAGGTATTTTCCCCAGTGTATGCCCTTATAGAAGAAATACCAACTATGTATGACATGTCATTTCAGTCTGTCAGCAGTATACAGTCTCTGTAATTGTCCAGGTTTGTAGTTTGTTTAATTGGGCACTTTATACCAAAAATTAAGGTTTCCTAAGTACAATAAATACATGGAAAACAAAATACTTTATACAACAGCAACTGAGAAGGCTCGTTTCAATATCATAAAAGACTTGATGTTGAAAAGAGGTCTTTGAATTGAAGTCTACACAAAAAGAAGCTGACATTAGGATTAACTATCAATTTCTTTCCCTACATCCAGTCACTAACTTCTTTGGAAATAGCTTCCTTGGAATGACAAGGAAAGAAATAATACAGTCAGGTGTCATGTGCACACTGAAGGCACCAGACCTCAAAATTCCAGGGAAACTTTCCTAGATGTTTCATGTAGATGTTGAATAGCATAGGGAGGTGGACAGAACTGAGCCCTAAGGTTGCTCAGAAGGCCAATGGCCGAGCAATCAAACAGGACTCCTCCAGCCTTCTGGAGAAAGCCTTCCTCCAAGGTAATCAAGAATGCTTCCATGTTACACCCAGACCTGAAATAGGTTTAAATGTATCTATATAATGTGTAAAAAAAATGGCTTTTTTTAATATGCCAAGAAGGACAAGCGTGTAACACACACACACACACACACACACAGGTTCTCAACTCTCCTAGGGTCCTGTCCACATCCTTGGTTGTACAAATTGGAAAGTATCCATTATCACTGGGCAAGTAGGATCAAAGGTTACGTTCATTGGATCTATCTTAATTTTAGCATTTAAGTCAGAACAATGCAATCTGCAAAGTACTGGGCAAGTTGTACATAGCAGACTTTCAAGTGGTCTGGCTTCTCCTACTGTGGGTCAATGTGTAAAAGATACTGTCAAATATACATTCCAGCTATCTGCACAACTGTATGTTTGTATCTACCTGTACAATATTTTTTATTGGTGTCCCCTCCATCTTGAAACCACTGTATCTTGGTCACAAAAAACAACTAGTTACAAATACCTCTCCTTTTTTTATCCACCAGAGGGATTGATTTAGGCAAACAAGACCCAACCATTTTCAACAGGATGGTGATTTCATTGATTCTATGTACTGTAACTGGCACATACCATCCCAAGTCAAAGTATACAAAAAGCATATGTGTATTGAACAAAAACTAAATCAACAGAATCTATTAGATGTTTTCTTAAAACAGTACCAGTGGCTGAAACCCAGCATAACACTCACTGAACTTTCTCCTTGATAATTGCCTTGTACCACAGAAATCAGTAATGGATATGTCCTTTGTTATTATTAGTTGATTGTAGAATTCATTAGCTTTCCACTGGAATTTTAAATTTTCAAAACAGACCTTGCTCACACATTGTTCGTTAAATTAGAAGAAGATGGCTTTGACTATCATGATGGCATTATAAAAAGCGCAAACAAGTCAGAACAAAGGTTATGACATGAAAACATAGTCTACAAACATTCAGTAATGAAAATTTGACATTTTATATGTTATTGATTGCTATTCTAGCTCAGAGACTTCATACAGGAATTTGGCAACATACAGGAATCCTCATAATTTTTTTTGTGCAAGAATCCTATAAGTATTGCTGGGATTGTGAGACAGTTATTGTTGTTGTCATTGTTCTGTGCCTTCACTTATTTCCATTGTTAACCATCTGATACAGTTAAATAATGGCAACAAAAAAAAAACCCTCTTCTGACCAGAGTGCTATACAGTTCTCCCTCCACATTTGCAGGTTTGACATTTGCAAATATGATTACCTTAGTTGCTGGTATATAAAAAATCATTTCCCCCCCAAAAAATACTGTTTGAAAATGGGGTGCGTCTTACATGCTAGTGTGTTTTATACTTCAGCAAATAGTATTTACTGGCATATAAATGGGGTGCAGCTTATACGCTGGTGCGTCTTATACACCAGCAAATACGGTATTCGCGAGCATGCGTGCCTCCCCCCTCTGTTCTCCTCCTCCCATTCCCATGCATTCTGCCCCAGAGCAAAGCACTCATACCAAGGCAAAATGGAAGGGAAAGGGGGGTACGGGAAAGCTCGTGTGAGTTTTCCTCTGCCCACTCCAGAGCTCCCTCTGCCACTCCTATGCATTTTGTACTGGTGCGGAAAACTCATGCTGAGGCAAAATGGAAAGGAATGGAGGGGAAAGGCTTGTGTGAGTTCTCCACGCCAGGGCAAAATGCATAGGAATGGCAGAGGGAGATCTGGAGGGGCAAAGGAAGGCTAATATGAGCCTCCCCCCACTCCCCAATACTTTCCCCTCCACCTGGGAACTGGAAGCAGGGGGGCCCCCAGAAGGAATGGGAGGGGGAGCAGGGGGGAGTTATTCGTGGTTTTTCCACTTTTGCGAGTTTTCTATACTCTCAACCTTAGCAAAAGCGGAGGGACAACTGTAGTTCCATTCTAACTGTTGTTTCAGAAACCAAAAACTTTCAGACATTGTTTTCTGCTTCACATGTTTCACGTAAACAGAGGGACCCTTATTTCCCTAAATAATAATTGGCAAACAGATTTTAACTTTGAAGTAGAGTTTTTTTTTCTTTTACAAACTCTTCAAATAAGGTGCGAAAAAGTATTTGGTTAAAAGCAAGTACAATTTATATGGTACAGTCTTAGGCCTGACATTAAATGATGGATTTCATATGGTGTTGCTTTTTCAGTGTGAATAATTTAGGTTTCCAAATCTTGAAAAATGAGAAATTATTCGTTAAAAGAAACTTAAGTATTTTAAAATGACTACTCTTAATGGCACAGAAAAAATTACCTTTGACTTGGATGATCTTTGGCATGATTGCTCCCAACTTCTGTCTTTTCATTTTTCTGAAAAAAAGGATCTTTATGACTATCAACCTCCAATGAAACACACAGCAGCATTCTAGTCTTTCACAATAACTGTACCATTTTACATATATAATGTATGTTATCCTTTATAATGTTAATAATGTATTTTATTCTTTGGAGTTGCCTCAAAAAAGATAACACCCCCTATAAATTTTGTATTTTGTTACACTGTTATAGTGGCAAGATAAGTATGTTATTTGATCATTTCCCCCACCTCCATTGACACCAAGGTCCTCGGATTTCAAACAGTATTTTAGTTACGTTTTATTAACTCAGGCAACAATTACAAAATCTAGAGTGAAGACAAACATGAAACTATCAGTGGAATTCACTTACTTCACAAAGTATAAATGACCATGTTATGTTCAGCAGTGCAGTTATATAAGAACAGAGATTATCATAATAGAACAAATAATATACTAAATACAAGTTAAATGAAGCACAAGTTTAAAAGCATCTTAAAAGCAACAGCTGCAATAATTTAGCAATTGATTAAATAGGTGTACTTTATCTGGGTTTCAAGTGAGGATCTAGTCCTATACATTCTACAGTAGTATTAACAGTATAATTAATCATATATAATAGTATAATAAAATATTATTGCCAGTGACCGGGCCTCATCTGTTCACGTTACTCTAGAATTACTCATTCACTTTACATAACTTAACTCCCACCTTTCAGTGTTGTTCTCCACACTCACAAACATTACTTTCCTACCTTGGTATCTGAAGCATCATCCTTTTTGCTAGATTTCTTCTTGTGTTTTTTGGACATGTTTTAATTTCAACACCTTAACAAGAAACAAAATATGATAAATTTATTTCAAATGCATTTATCATTGGTCTTCCACCCTTGCAAGTTTAACTTTCACAGATTTGATTATCTGTGAGTTTCTCCAACGCCTGCTTCCCCACCTCAACTGCTTCTTTTCCTCTTTGCAGTTCTAACTAGATCACACAGCCCTTTAAAAACCTGCCTCTGGTTGCTGTTCTCCTCCTCCTCCTCCTCCTCCTCCTCCTCCTCCTCCTCCACCACCACCACCACCACCAGCCACTGTCTGGCCAACTGAGAATGGATTGCAGCCCAATTTTTCAGCACCACAAACTCTCTTCCAATGCCCCCACACATGCCCAAGGAAGGAGATGGGTGAGAGGGAAAGTACTGGGCCACCATGCTGATCTATCCCCTTTCCCCCTCCTTTCCCTGGCCTGGTTTGAACCCTGGGTGTCCACTCTCCCCACCACGCTCCAGCTTCCTTCCCACAGACAGACAGACACACACACACTTTGATATTTGTGCTTTCTCCACTTCTGTCCTCAGAATCCTAGCAAATGTTGAGGCCAACTGTATTGGGTTTTTCTCCTTTCTCTCTCTCCCCAAGAGATGAATTATATAAACAGCACCTATCTGGATCCAATATGTTTTCCTGTTCCTCAAATTCAGTCTCAAATTTAGTTTAATAAACCCTGTGTTATCTTCTGAATGTGATGATGGGAATGAGGAAGAGAGAAACTGACCATGTAATCTTCAATTTCTGTTCGTGACATTAACCCTACCATGTTCAGTAGCACTTGCATTCAAAAATGTTAATGTAATGTTAATGTAAGACTATAGCCAAAACTAAATAAAGTGCTTCCCTAGGAATAAACATGGGTGGAGATGCTGCATCAGGTGACATAGCCCCAGCATGTGGTTATGGTAGATCTCCCAGAGCAAACCCATATTTTCAGTGAGATAGCCTCTCTCCAGGATGGTCATTTCTGTGTTGATGGAAAAGTGAGGGGTAGGCAGGCAGGTAGCAGAGATATAACCAGCTATTTTATGTTAGTTCAATGCACAGCAACCTGCTCAGGACGTCCCAGAGGCTGATACTTCTGCTATGCAAAGGAAAATAGCTGGCTGTATCCCTGCTGCTCTCCCTATTCAACAAAATGGAAAAGGCAGGGAGGGAAGGTGCTCATCAACAAGGTGGGTTGGGGAGAATTTGGTTACTGTGTAGTCATATCAGAAATTCTGACGTCCACAATCACAAAAAAAAAAGGTGGTTTATAATGGTGTAAATTGGACTTATTCTATAGTAACTTACCTATAGGATGCCACCCAGGAATGTCGCTACTCGGCTGGAATAAGACCCACTGAACTCAGTCTTCGTTCTGAATAGACATGTAAAGGATTGTATTGTTAAGCCGCTGAACACTTCTTATTCATTCATAATATTACTTTGAAATACACTATTTTCAGTACTAAAGTTCTTCAGTATAGTTGTTTGTGAGCTCAACACAATGACAATGTCAACATTGTCAGTTCTCCAACTGTTTTCAAGAGTCTAACCAGAACCTCACCTAGGGTTTGCCATTTCAAAATTCTGAGGGTGTGCAGAAAGAGTTGAAGGCCTAAAGGAACACTTTATTATAGCATTATGACAAGTAGGCATTTCTGAAGAATAATCATGCATCTGAAATGCAGAAAGTAGAGAAAACAACGTATCCTGTGCAAATGGCACTGCCTCTAGTGTCAAACTGTGAGAAATTGGTTGGTTTACAGCCCAATCATCACCAATTAAGAATTATAACAATCAAGGAAGGAGGAAAGGGAAGTAAGTACTATATTTGCTGGTGTTTATGACACACCCCATTTACAGACTGGCAAATACTGTTTGCCGGTGTATAAGACACACTGCCACATAAGACGCATCTCATTTGCAAACAGTATTTTTCAGTGAAAAAAGTGAGTCTCACATGCCAGCAAACACAGTAAGTGATCTAACTGTCAATCATTGTCAGTTATACATTTAGGGTACTAGTTGTTGGTATTAACTGGACAGCTATCCACCGCTGACAGAAAGAGAACATCTTGCTCAGATTATCTTTTGTTTACTTTCAGATAGTCTATTTGCCTTCTTCTGTTTGTTTTCTGATGGCTTCTCTCTCTCTCTTCAGCTCCTTCTATCAAGCTCTTTTCCATGTCAACTGTCAGCAACTCTTTCTCTCAATCCCTCTCTCTCCCCTCCTTCCCTTCCCACACACAACACAAACGCACAAGATTTTTTCCAACATTCTAAGCAATTTTTTCCTATTGTCTGACACCGTGTAGTCTCATACGTACCAGCGCTACAGCAGTTTTAGGACAAACCAACATGGTCTCTGTTGTAGATCTGCCTGTCTCTCTCACACACAACATGGGCAACATCTGAATATAGGCATAACCATAATCCTCTCTGCACTGCATGATACAATAGCACAACAGATTAAACTGGTGAGATGTTGCAACTCAAGACAAGTGGAGTTACAGCAAAAGGAGCTGGTGCAGGAGAATTCCAGCTACGCAGGGTAGCCTGGTCAGGAGTGCGGGGGATAAGCTACATCTCGTAAGACCCTCCTTTGAAATACTTTAACTTATAGTACCACACCTGCATCTGAGATCTGTATGATTTCACGGTGCTGTGAGGCAAGGCAAAATTAAACTAGTCCAAACCACTGGAGGACTTCCTCCACGAGATGAGCCTAAAAATTTAAAAAGTATGATGTGTAGTTTGTATTTTGGCATTGATGAACACATTATAATGAGAAGAACAAGCAGTATAGGGACACATCAAAGTGAGAGCTAACAGAAGCAGCTTTAACTGACTGATGCAGACAAGGGGCAGAGGTAGAGTGTCCACCCTGCCCCAGGCCACATCTCCTTCAGGGAAATCTATTGAAAGTGCATACTTGTGGTGGAAGGCACTAAAATGGGTGAAGGTGAGGCCACTTTTGGATCACTCTAGTTTAGTATCTTTCTATACACACACATATACCCCTGCTCACCATCCATTTTACTCTCCCTTCACCCTCTTATCAATCTCTCTCAGACCCTGCAGGGGAGACCAGGAGACTATGCAATGCAACTTCCTATGGAGGAATGTTAACCAATGAATATTTTTTTATTATACTGAAGGAGTATTTGACAAACTTTGACAAACCCTTAGTCTTTAAGAAGAGCACCTACCTTTAAATTTCTATGGCTTCTCAAACAAAGCATTCGATTTGAAAATCAAAGATCCTAGAGTCTAGACTGTCAATTGATCTGAGAACTGACTGCACTGCTTCTTCATGACAATAATTTACATAATGTTTATTAAGACTACAAGGACAGAATAAAGAAACATATTTACCAAATAGATTGCATTAAAGCTTAGAGCAAGAAAACCCTACATCACAGTAGACTGAAGCTTTTGAGAATGCTGGCTATTGGCATTTCCACTCAGACCCAACAATTAATTATTTCAGGTTACACAGCATGGTAGCAGTTTCTGGGCAAGCAGAGAATCTTAAGCAAAAATATCCTACTGGCTAAAAGGAGGACAGGGTCTCTGCTCCTATTGTTGCTCTAACCACAAGCTAGTGGGAAAGGCAGACTTTGGCCATTTCCGCACTACGCTCTTATAGTGCTATTATTCCACTTTCAATGTCCTATGAAATCCTGGGGTTTGCAGTTTGGGGAGGGGCCAGCTGCAAACTCCAGGATTCCATAGGCTGTTGAAAGTGGAATAATCGTGCTATAAGAGCGTAGTGCGGAAACGGCCTTTGCTGCTCAAAAGAAAAGCTTCCATCCACTAACAAAGTCTCCAATTGCCAGCAGTGTCAGAAACTTCCATCTTCCCTCCTTCTCAGCTTTCTGGCAATACTTCTGGGGAAGTTGAGAGGAAAAGACTGAGATTTCATTACTCATTAGCTGTTGCTTCACAAGGAGACAGATCCTGCACTCCTGTGTAGTGGTTAGAGTGTTGGGCTAAGCCTAGGCTAGCCTACAAATCTCCATTCAGCCAAGAAGTTTATGAGGTGACCTTGGACTAGTCACTACATCTCTGCTTAACCTCCTCCACAGAAAGGGTAAAAAATGGAGGAAAGGCCATACAGCTTGAGCTTCCTGTAGGAGAAACAATATATAAACATAACAAATAAATGTTGTGTAAGAAAAAGGAGGCATGCCTGGGGCCATGGGTAGGAGAGGCAAGAAACTGCAGAGGAGGATGGCAACAATGTTACTCCCAGATGTACTGGAGATAAGAGCAGCTCATGATGTTATTCAAAGAGAGAAAAAAGAAAGGATGAGTGTAACAGAAGACTAATTCTGCAATCCCTACGCCTTTGGACCATCTTGTGTGATGAAGGCTCTTGCCATCACTCTCGTAAAATTTTAGCGGCGCTGCTAAGACAATTACTCCACTCTGTTGTTTGCTTTCACTTACGGACCACACAGCTATTTTGTCTTCATTTCTCATCCCCAATACGAGTCCTGAACAAGGATTTTGAGTCTTGAGATGAAGACTCTGCACAGCCAAACTAGAAAACAGCTTGACAAAAACACAGCACCTCGTTCTTGACAAGCATCAACACACACACATTTCTAACGGAACACAACTTTAGGGACAACCGTAGTCGGTGGCCCACAATAAAAACGATCTACTACGATATTGCTCGGCACTCATCGTGAGCTGACAATTCGCTTTTCTTTTTTACCACAAGCCCCGCTCTTACGACTTACAAGGGGCAGTCGGAGACGGAGAAATTTAGCGGCAGGGTTCCTCCATCATTTCATTTCCCTGCGAGAAAAAGGTACGAGAGAGAGGAAGATGCTAAATTCCTAAGTTTTTTTCCACACATCTGGACAGTTCACGGTGAACGCCCTTCCACACACATTCTTCCATAACGGTCGCCCGCGGATTCCAGATCCCGTCGGAAAGGGCCGGCCCAGGTGCTCGCCCAGGTGCTCGCCCAGCCGCCGTACCCGGAGCAGCCCTACATCTCCCCTCCCCACCCCTGGTGCCCGGTTTCCAAGCCCAGGAGGCTCCCACTCTCACACCAAGGAATGGCTCCCCCAAGACTTGGCAACTCCCGAGCCCCCCTTTTGCCCTCCCAACAAACCCTCGTCACTGGCCTCTTCCCTTCGCGTTTTCTTCTCGAGCACCCCTCCTCGGAGCCAGTCGATCTTCCAACTCTCCTACTCGACTGCTGGGACGGTGTTGCTGTTCTTCTTCCAACTCGCAGAACCCGTATCGAGATGCATGTCGGGTATTGTAGTCTTTCCGCCTCGCTTTGCTGTCACGGAGAATTACATAGCCGCCTAGTCCTGGGTGGGTTCCCTGAACGGCCCATTGAATTCAAAAGGGATTGACTCTACCGTTTCTTATTCTGCTCCCAATTCGCTAGTGAACGATAGGTCATTTCCGCACTGTTTACAGTGCTGTGAGTCCACTTTCGACCTCCTTTGGAATTCTGGGGTTTGTAGTTTCCCGAGGCCCAAGAGCTCTCTGGCTGAGAAGTCTGAAGGCGCCTCCCTAAACTGCAAGCCCCAGGATTCCATAGGAGGTAGCAAGGAGAATAATGGCGCTGTAACAGCCTAGTGCGGAAATGCTCTATGCTAAACAATACCATCTGTACCACACAATTTCACCATACTGTGTAGAATTTGCTTGGGAGTAGACACATAATAGGAGAGGAGAAAAAAAAGAAGAAGAAATGTGGCAGCGCCTTTAAATCTGGCTGGTTTGTATTTTCGCATGAGCTTTCGTGGACATAAGCCCACTTCTTAGGAAACAGTACCGACTGTGAAGTAGGGGCGCAAATGCCTAAGCACATGAATTTTTTTTCCCGATACACCCCCTTTCTCGCTTATCCTCTGTATCCGGTCGCCATCTCCGTCAGGGCAGCCTTTCCCCCGTTGCCTCCTGGGTCCTGTAGTACCAGGCGCCGCCTTGCATCTTGGGTAATGTAGTTCCTGGCCGCCCGAGGGGGTTCCGAAATGAACCTTCTACCGCGCCTGACTACCCCGGCTCGGTCGCGGGGGGCCGAGTGAGTGAGGCGTTCGCCGGAGCGCCGCGCGTTCGTTCCTCTCGGAGCGGGCGGGGGGCGCTTCCCCTCGCCTTTCTGCGTGCGGAGAAGATGGCGGACGAGGCTGCCGCGGTGCCTCTGGGGTCGCCGCCGTCCCCCAAAGAGGGGGGACGCACCGAAGACGGGGAGGAGGAGGAAGATGAGGAGGAAGAAACCGAGGAGCTCAGTAAGGAAAAGGGTCAACCACTGGCCGCTGTGTGGGCGCTTTAGATTTTTATGTTTTTGCATGCGGGCAGGGAGGTGTTGTATTTGGGGCCGATCCTCCCTGGATACCTTTCCAGAGGGAGAAAAGAGGCTGCGTTCAGACGTTAGCAACAGATACGTGTTTTCTGTCACGTCTGCTGCGACGCCTAGGCTTCTCGATTTGCATACTCGATTTATATTTGGAGCGCGCTGCCTTCCTGGCACCCAAGAAGATTTAAGAGCTTGCCCTCACTTTCGACGAATTTGAAGGCATTTTTTTTTCTTGGCCATTTCCGCACTACACTGTTATAGTGCTATTATTCCACTTTCAACCTCCTGTGGAATTCTGGGGTTTGTAGTTGGCTGAGGGCAAAGAGCTCTCTGGCTGAGACGTCTAAAGGCCCCTCCCTAAACAGCAAACTCCAGGATGCCATAGGGTGTTGAAAGTGGAATAATAGCACTGTAAGAGGCTAGTATGGAAATAGCCTTCCTCTCAGCATAAAGGATTATGGAAGGGATGCTAAGCACTATGTGATAAATTAGGTGGTGGCGTTCTGTGTGTGATTGTTTAGTCATCTCAAGATAAGATTTCTGTACAGTGATTAGATTTCCGCATGGTATTTCTTATTCTACACTTAGACTGCCCGGCTGCTCACCTGGAAGTTACTGATTTCAAATAGATCCTGACAGAGGAGGTACTGAATGCCAGACAGAGAAGGGAAGCCTAAGTTGATGGTGACAGAATTTATAAGAAATTAGAAGTAGTCCACACATTTTTTTAAACCTCCCCTGGAGCTACTTTTTACCGATCCCTGGCTGCTCTGCTGAAGAGAATGCATTCAGCCCTCCGACAGTTGTGGGTTTAATTTTCATGGCGTTTATTATTTGCCAGTTTCTCCAACCCCTTCCTCTCCACATCAGGCACTTCTTTTCTGGAGGAAACGTCCCTTTTGGTGGCTCCAACAGGCCACACAACCCTTTAAAAATCCCTCTCTGATACTCCCCCTCCTCCACCAGCCGCTGCCTAGCCAGGTGAGGACAGCTTGCTGCCCAATTGCTAAGCACCACAAATTCCCCCCTGATGCCCGTCACACCCTAGGAAGAAGATGGGCAAGAGAGAGTAAGTGTAGGGCCACCATGCTGATCTACTCCTTTCCCTCTCCCTTCCCTGACCTGGTTTGGACCTTGTGTGCCTGTTTTCCCCACCATGCCTTGGCCCCCTTCTGACAGACACACACAGACATTTTGATATTTGTGGTTTTTCCATTTTTGCAGGGATCCTGTGCCCCGTGTAGTGTAGTGGTTTGAACACTGGACTATAACCTTGGAGATCAGGGCTCAGTTCTCCACTTGGTCATGGCAACCCACTAGATGACCTTGCCCTCTCCCTGAAATCCACGATAGGTTCCTCTTAGGGTCACCACAAGTGAGTTGAAGGCACACAACAACCTATGCCCCTAGCCCTAGTGAATGGGGGCGCTGACTGCACTATTTTCTGCAGTCCCTGCTGAGAAACAGGGAGTGGGAACTTTCTGAACAAGCTCTCTTTTCATGAAATAAAGTGGCAAGAGAAAGAAGACTACCACAAGATGTTGTCATCTGTTTTACAAGAACAATGATTAAAGAAAAAATATTACAAACAAGTTACGAGAAAAAACTGGTGGTGGACGATACTGAATTAAAAATGTTCAAAGATATACCATACCAGATTCTTAAGAAATGACAAGAATATAAACCACTAGCCAACTTCTTAATGAGAAACAAAATCAGCTACAAATAGGAAGAACTTGAAGGACTCTCATTTTTGTATCGACAAAAGAGGTACAAAATCAACTCAATATACAAAGCAAAAGAAATGTTGGAGAGACTGAAAAAAGATTATCAAAAATCACCGTCACCTGAAAAAGAAGATCAAGTAAAGGAAAAAGTAAAGAAACAATACCAGGCTGAAGCATCTTCAGAGCCGAAACAAACAAAAGGCAACCGAGAGGAAGAAGGAGCGGTGGGCGAGACTGAATCATAGAATCATAGAAATGTAGAGTTGGAAGAGACCACACGGGCCATCCAGTCCAACCCCTTACCATGCAGGAATACCCTCAAAGCACTCCCGACGGATGGCCATCCAGCCTCTGTTTAAAAACCTCCAAGGAAGGAGACTCCACTACACTCCGAGGCAGCATATTCCACTGCCGGACAGCCCTGACTGTCAGGAAGTTCTTCCTGAGGTTCAGGTGGAATCTCCTTTCCTGCAGCTTGAATCCATTGCTCCTTGTCCTGGTCTCTGGAGCGGCAGAAAACAAGCCCTCTCCCTCCTCTACATGGCATCCCTTCAAATATTTAAACAAAGAAGACACAGATTACGATTCAGAAGGAGAGGTGAAAGGGATAGAAGAGATAGAAGAAGAGGAAGGAACAGAAGAAGAAGAATCTTAAATTTGAAAAAGACTAATCAAAACAAAGTCTAAAAGAATACCACGATGACTATTAAAATCCAAACTTGGAACATTAAAGGGCTTAACTCAGAATTTAAAAGAAGACAGGTATTTCACTTCCTTGAGAAACAACACCTTGATATAATTTGTCTTCAAGAAGTGAGAATTCGTACTCAGGATCTGAAATATGGAAGAAATCCAAAACTCGGAAATTGCTTCGCATCAACTATTGAAAAGAAGAAAAGAGGTGTTCTAATCTACAGAAACAGCAAATATCCCGCAAAAGAAATTGTTAAGGACAAAAATGGACAATACATTGGAGTGGAAATTAACATCCTACAAAGCAAATTTTTGATTGTTGGTGTATATGCACCGAATGGCGCTAAGGGAAATTTTTTCCAAAGAATGCGTCAAGAGATAACGAAATATATTCAGGATACTAATCAAGAAAGTGTTATTCTCTTGGGGGATATGAATGGCATCATTAACCCAATAAATGACAGATCTGTTTAAAAAAGGACCTGAAACAACGGAAAGCTTCCTAAAAGTTTTTTCTGTATGATGGACGAACTCTCCTTATTCGATGTATGGAGATATAAAAATGGGAATATACAAGGATACACATTTTTTTCAGATCGATACAAGACAATGTCCAGAATTGACTTAATATTAGCCTCTAGAAATCTTTTACTTAAATAAAATGAAAATCTTACCAAAATTATGTTCAGATCATAATCCTATTCAAATAGAACTGAAACAAAGAGTAATAGAAAAATTTTGGAGACTAAACGAAGATATATTACACAAAGAGGACTACATTCAAAAAGCAAGAAATGAAATTTCTAGTTACTTTCAAGAAAATATCGCCTCAGAAGTCTCCATGAAATGGGTCTGGGATTCAAGTAAGGCTGTTTTAAGAGGCTTTTTCATAAAATGGAGTTTTATGGAAATAAGGAAAAAGAAAAATGAAAATACGCAAAGAATCCTTGACCAAATGAAAGAAGTAGGCAAACAAGAAAGAATCCTTCAAATGAAAGAATGATTAAGGAGTTCAAGAATCTCCAGGCGCAATTAAATGAAGAAAATCTTTACAAAATTGAACTTCAAATCAAACAAACATGACAAAAAAATTTTTAACAAGCTAACAAGCCATCAAAATGACTGGCATATAGACTATGGAAGGAGAAAAAAAAGAAAACGATCCTCGAGATTAAAAGAGGTAATACTAGAATCACACATCAAGAAGGTATTAAGCAAGCTTTCTTTGAATATTATAAAAAACTTTTTAACGCTAAACCAGCTTCTCAAGAGGAGACAGAAAGAACACGCAACTATTTGGGCAAATATGAAATACCTAACATTTCAGATGAACATAAAACTATATTGAATTGACCAGTGGCTATGGTGGAAATCATAGAAGCAATTAAACGACTAAAACAAAACAAAGCACCAGGCCCCGACACATTTTCTGCTCTATATTACAAGATATTTGAACACGAACTGTTGTTCCAACTCAATTCCAAAGTGGGTTTCACCTCAGGAAACCTTCTTTGGAAGATGGAAAAATACGACCAAATGGCTCAGATATGAAGATTTAATTAACGGACATACTACCGGAGCTCTAAAAATCAAGGACAGAAGAGATTTGGAAGATGAAGGGATCATTCGAAGCTGGTTCCCCTACAGGCAATTAACAGAAAGATTCCAGATTGACTTGAAGCTGTACAGATTTGATACGGGAGAGCAACATGATATAATGAAAATCCGCCACATATAATTGCCAAACTGTACAAAGCACTTTTACTATATAAGAGAGAAGACGAGACAGTCAAACACGTAAGATCAAGTGGGCGCAGAACATTGGACACTCAATAAAATTAGAACATTGGGAACAAAATTGGAAGTCAACACAAAAATTCATAGCAGCCCAAAACTTAAAAGAAAACTATTTGAAGATTTTCCACAGATGGTATATGACCCCAAATAAGCTTCAAAAAATTTATAATATAGGTACTGGGAAATGCTGGAAATGCCAAGCTGAAGTGGGCACAACTTACTATATATGGTGGACGTGCAAGCAAGCAAAGAAATATTGGAATGACATACATTAAAAAACTGAGGAAATTCTACAAGTTGAATTTAGTAAAGAACCAGAAATTTACCTGCTAAATATGTTACATACTACAGACCAAACTATACAGAAAAAGTACTCCAAGATTCTGCTGTATATGATAACAATAGCCAGAATAGAATACGCAAAGTTTTGGAAGAAAGAAGAGACACCAAATATAGATCTCTGGATTCAAAGTCTATATGAGATTAGATTACCAGATGTTACCCTATTTACTGGGGGTCCCGTGAGGGACACCAAAATGTGCTCAACAATAGGTGGGGAAGATTAGCTCTGAGCACTGCTTTAGTGTTACGAGAGGAAGGGTAACTTAGCAGGATCTTGAACCCTATGTCTACAGGGTCAGGCCGAGTCAAGGAGCACACAGAAGTTGAAATAATAAATGTGGTTTTATTAAAAACACAATCAAACAGTGTATGCGGCACACTCACACAAGATAACTAAAGAAATAAAGGTTGGAGTGGGATAGAGGGGTTTTTATTTATTTTTTTTAATAATTTTATTGTGATTACATCGTATAAAACAACATTTCTCATTGTACATTTTACCGAACTGTTACAGCTTTCTTCCACTCCTCTCTGGATTTCAATACTGTTAGTTCATTGACATATCAGCATTATGCATCGCATTACATTTGTTAATGTACAAGTTAGATCCTGCTCTTCAACCCTACTTTACATGTTCCATGATATTCCACTGATTTTTACTTCTAACTGTTCATGCTACCATGAATTAAGAATTGTTACCTGTCAACACCCCACCCGTTTTCAGAACGATTTGCCATTCTTTGTTAATGTCATCATCTGATTTTCCTTTTAATCTCTGAGAGACGGATAGAGGGGTTTTTAGAGGAGTTGTTGGTTTGGGTGATACTTCACCTGTCCTGAAGCGGAGAAGATGGAGAGCGTGGATCTCAGCACGTGGAGCTGAGGGGAAGGCTTGCTGGACAAAGCGACAGCAAGGTGGGATGGAAGCCAAGAGCGATCCAAGGAAGCGCTCAAAGTCAGGGGTTTTTATAAGGAGAATTGTGACCGCAGGCTAGGTCGGACTTGGAAGAAAACAATAGATTTGGGGCTGGAGACAAAGCCTCCGAAAGGTCAGAATTTGAATGATTGCGTTATAGCCAAATTGTCAATAGGATAGCCATACTTGAGCGTTGTATAGTCAGATCATCAAGCTGCCAGCGCTGGGCAGAGGATCTTTTGAAAGTTGCATGCATACCTAATGAAGGTACTTGCCTTGAGGTCTCCTAAAGCGGCAAGTCGGCTGTTTCTGGCCTGCCTGTATTGTTTTGGAATATTACGGTGATTATCGGCTGAGCCTGTATGCGTGCTTGTCCGGGGGCCTCGCAAGCACATGGAAGGGAATGGGTATGTGAAGCCGAATTGTTGATATCAATAGATATCTTTTTATATCCCACAAGCTCGGGCTAACCAGGGCAGTAACAATCCCCCCCCCCCGAAAATGGGCAATGTTGGGGACAGTATCGAACGTTTTCCAATTAAAAATCAAAAATCATTTTAGAGCCGAATAGGGGCTTCCAGGTTAGGTAGCCGTATTACTCCACAGGAAAGGGAATTTTGGGGAATAGCAAAGGCTTTCTAGCTTATAACAACATTCCTAACTAAAACCTAAACCTAAACACATACACACAAATGTCAATTAAACAACAATCAACAATTAAACAATAAGCAATGTCAAACTGTCCCCTCAATAGGGAACTGTCAAAGAATGAGTAATGGTAGTAAAATAGCAAATGTAATCAATGAAATACAGTAAATCCAATGCAGGGTCTGGCAATGAAGGCAATCCAAAGAGCAATCAGTTCAATCTCAATGATGGAATGAGAGTTCGTAGTCCGGGGGAGGTGAGGTGCAAGCAAAAAGTCATGGCACCCCCTCCCCCTTGCAACAGGAAAAGTCTTGTAGCTGGAGCAAGCGAACAAAACATAAGTCCATCCAGGCAACGGAGCAGGAACAGCAAAAAATGTCCAAGTGGGTGCAGCTTAGCAGGCTTGCTGCAAGTTCAGGAACAGTGAGGCTTTGCAGAGTTTGGAGTCTAGAACAGTCCATTGGGCTTCTCGGGTTAGTAAACGGTAGCAGGAATGGCAAAAGTCCGTTGTTGCAATCAGAAGGCTGCGTGGTCACCTTCTCTCACGGTCTCAGGTGTCGTCGAGGAACCAGGAATCTCCGAGCACAGGCCATCAGATGGGGCGGCAACTTTTCTTCATCACCCCCCCCCCCACGGTACTCGGGGGCGATGGTACGACCTCAGGATCTTCCTAGTCCTCCGGATCAATTAACCTATTAGAGTTTTTAACAGAAGAACTGACATGATTAGTAGCCAATGTATACCAAAAATGCAAATTGCTGGCTCAAAGCCTACTGGGAGTTCGAGCTGAAACTGGAAATTTTGCTCACAATGATCTGGAAGGGTTGGTGGGAGCGAGGACTTAAATAGCTCCCAAGTATGAAGCAGTTATGGCCATAGGAAGGCCGAGAAGGGAGACAAGCTGTGGATTCAGAACCCGCATCAATCAGCTGGCCCCGCGGCAAGGTCTAACATCCCAGCACCACGAAGGAAACTTGGATTCTGAAGTTCCCATTCGCGTGCTGGTCCTGAGACTGGGTCACCCAGAGTCGTCCCGGAATGAGGCCGGATCTAGACATCCAGAGTCATTCCAAAACGAGGCGGGATTCCAGTTGGCAGACAAATAACCAAAGTCATCCCTGACTTGGCAGTTCGCCGAGGTCCCCCCCATCGCTCAAGCCTAGAGCCTGACTCCAAGCCTGATAATGTAACCCGAGGGCTTCGGGGTCTGCAGGAACAGTGCCAGTAGCTAGATGTGGGTTCTGAGTGCACAACTTCCCTACCTCAAGAAAGCTGGATTCCGAAGCAGGCCTGAAAGATGGTCGTCTTCGGATAGGCTTTTGGAACCAAACGGGACATTCAGTTCAATAACAATTCACAACAACACTAACACCACATCCCAACTATACAAATACACCCAAGGAACTATATACATGAGCGGGAAGTCGGAGAGGTTGCCACTTCTCTCCATCCCGCGCAGACAATGCCAATTTAACCATTGTCAAACACCTCATATATGGAGACAAGCGTCTTGGACCAATTAACGGTGGGTACTTCCTTGTCATTTAAGGAAGTCTGAGAAATTACGGGGCACGCATTGGGCTTTTGGGCGCCTGGATCTTCCGGCTTGGGGATGACCACAGAGGCAGGATCGACAGGCAGGTCTTTCCACTCTTTTCGAAGGGTCTCTGGAGTTACCGGCAGGAGTGGCAGAGCCTGCTCCTGGTTTGGGACCCTTTCTTTCAATTCAAAGAGGAGGCTGGTCTCGGACCCATGTGCCTCCTGGACTCTGCCGTTTTAGGCAGGATGGTGATCGAGATGAAGCCAAGAGCTGTCTTGGCTCCTCTCAGTATCACCAAAGTCACAGTAACGTAGGTACCACGGCCCTTAAGGACAAAGCGGCACCAGAACGTCTGCACGGAGGGGGAGGCGGTAGCCATTTCTACCTCCATGGGGCATTTAGGTCTCACAGTTATTGACATCCCCCCAGCTGGACTGCAGTCAAAGGGAGTGTGCATGTTCCGTACAGGGTGTGCCAGGGTGAGTGCCTTTGCTAGCCTGTGCTCTGGATGGGCGGGAGCCCCTTGCTGTTTGAATCCCCAATCCCATGTGAAATTCCCCTGAAAGATGGCACGGAGAGGAAGGACTCTCCTGGCCAAGGCTTCAAGGAGATCCCGGGGGAAACTGCTGGTTTCTAGCCGGGGGCTCAGAGCAGGGACAATGGAGAGCTTTGGAAGTTTGGGGCTGGCTTCCCCTGGCTGTGCGCTCTCTCTTTTCTGGCTCTCACACATGCTGGCAATGTCCTGTGCCTGGTCAGATTTGGTGGGGCTTTCCTCCTGAACCTTAGCCTGGTGCGATCCTTCTAGATGCTCTGAAAGCACTATGGCCTCAGAGGTGGCTGGATTTGCACTCGGGGCTGATTCAAGAGGAGGTGCAATCTGCCTTGTTTTATTGCGCACTGAGCGCTTGTGTCCTCCAAAGGACTTAGATTGGGTCCCCCCCCCACCATATCCAGTCAAGCGGATAGTGTCAGGGGTGGGCTCACTCTGTCTTCTCAGGTTAGGGAGCAGCACCTTTGGCGCTGCTCCGGAGTCTGCAGGAGGGGTGGCAGGGGTCTTTGCCCTATCGGTCCTAGTGCCTGCCTTCACCCTAGATATACCCCATTTGTTGGGCATTAGTCGAGCCACAACCCTTTGGGGGAGATCCCGGGACCGAGGGCACCCCTATCCTGACAGCTCTAAGTCAGGGTAATATCCAGCTGGAGGGGGACCGTTGGTCACCACATTCACAGGCTGGCTGTTTCTCAGCTGGACCTGCCTGTCCAGGGCGTCAAGGAGCTCGCTCGTGGGTCTCCCATTGAACTGGCTCATGTCCAGTCCGAGCTGTCTTAACATGCCCCAGAGCTTTACTTGGTCTGCCGAGCAAGTTTGGGCAATGGGATTGTAGCCTCTAGACGTCTCCCTAGGAGCGCTCAAGTCTGGGGACTGTTTTGGGGCGGCAGGCGGGGGAGCGGAGTTCCCCACCCGGCTGGGCTGGCCTCGGGAGTCCCTGGCCTGCCAGCGCTGACTGTCCTGTCTGGGAGGGGGGTGCGAGTTCCAATTCCCTCGCGGAATGGAATTCGGAGCCGTTTTCCTGTGCTGGGACTGGGGTCCATAATTCGAGTACATTACCTCGGCTATGGGTTCCCAATTCCTGGGGTCCTTCCTGTGTGTCTTGGTGGGAGGTTTGAGAGAACCCGCCTCGCGCAGCAGGTCAGCGACCCACCGGAGGTTATTCCCAAACTCTTCCCAGTTGGTGGTGGCCGGATCCACCAAACCCAGGGCCATTTTAGTCTCATGGTTAAGACCTCCATAAAGAAGCATCTTAAACTCGAGATGGTTGAAGTCATATCCATGGGGTGTCAAGGGGACCTTTTTGGCCAGAATGGCGAGGAGCTGCTTCCGTGCCACGTAAGCCTCAGGGTTCTCTCGAGGACCCTGCTGCTGTATGACGTAGAGCACGCTCGCACTCTGTCCGGGCCACAAAATCCTAACTACCTCTCTCATCCAGTCGTGGGCCTCAAGCCTAACCAAGCCTCGAGCCGCCACGACCGATTCGAGAGTCGGGAGCTCAGAGGGGGACATACAAAGCCGAGCCAGCTGGGTCAGGTCTTGGCGGTTGGCCGTGGGATGGGAATGTATGACTGCATTCAGCCACATTATTCCTGTAGACTTATTCAATGGACCCAGCTGGTCCGCTATTGCTTTGGCCTCAGTAGCTCGCCAGGGGACCCTAGTCTCGGTGACCTGCGTCTCCTGTGTCTCTGGCCTATCTACATTGCCTTCGCCAATGGGGGTGGTCCGCCTGGTCATGGACCGTGTCTCTACTGGGTTGACTGGGACCTTAGGGTCACTCCAGTTGGGATTGTGGGGAAGGGTTGCCCGAGCATCCTCCGGCAGCGGCTCCCCCGAAAAATTCTCAGTGAACGTTGGGAGCAGCTCCAGGCGCACAGCTGAAATTAGGGCTCTGTGTGTTTGGAGCTGGCTCTTCAGCGCCGCAATTTGTTGGTGGCAAGTTGCATGGCTCACAGCCTCCTGCTGCTCCTTCACTTGTCCAACTATGAACTTGGCTGCAGACCTGGCGTGGGTGAGCTCAGCCTCTAAGGCGTGTGCTGGTTCCTCCCAAGACTGGGCCAGCAAGGTGGCATCATTTAGCTTCTATGTGGAGGCCTGCATGACGGATGCGAACGTTAGCTTGTCCGCGCGCAATGCTGCCATCTCGGCCTGAAGCCAGGCCTTCTCCTTTTCTGTCTCTGCTAACCTCTCTCTGGCTTCTACCAGGGGCTTTTGAGGCATCTCTGGCGGTCAGCCAAAGTCCCCAGGCGGCCAAAGCATCCTTAGACAGCCCGAATGGGTTCTTTGTCTTACATGCCAGGGTGTATGCTTCACGGAGGGTAGCAAAGGGGTCCGCCGTCTGGAAGCTAGCGTCCTTCCAGGGGCATTTCCCTTTACTTAACACCCATCTCTCTAACTTCCCTTTGACCTCCTCCTCTAGCATGAGGTCCTTAACGGTGACTTGGCTCTTCTGGGCCATTTCTACAACTACCAAAACTGCCTAACAAACGCGGGACCAGGATCTGGAATGACGGGTAGGGTCACTTAGACCTCTGGGGGATTTAGGGGAACGAACGCTCAGGAACTCTGCTAGGTAAGAGGGATGGGAACCTATCTCCAGCCTGCCCAAACAAAGTCACTTTTGTACACCTAAGCCCGGTTTTCCACCTCGACAGCACTAGGGACAAAAGGACGAGGAAATGGTTCAGGGACAGGAAGGTCACCTAGACCTAGCGGACCCTCAGGAATACTCCGCCTGCCCGAAGGGGGAAAACGAACCCAGTGGAACTTACAGCGCCACCTGGCCAAGCAGCGGGGGAAAGGGGTAAGGAACCAAACTGAACCATCCCTAGCAGTTTTTCGGGTGAGGGGGCCCTTCCTACACCTCGGGCTAAACCTTATGAAACCCTATGCTAGGTTGGGAATCACCACCCACACCTAGTTTTCTAGCAATCGGGACGCGCCCGAGAATTACACAGCCGGGACGCACCCGCACTTTCACTATACCACAACAACCACTACAAGGGGGTGGGACACACCCACGTTTCAACTCGGGGGGGGGAGAGAAAGGAGGAGGGACTCCTTTCCTAAGTGCTTTTGTCTGCCTTGCTGCTGAGGTGTTGGATGTATGTGGACTATTCCTAACATGCTAACACTCTAACACTTCAGATCCCAGCCCACGATAGACCCCAAGTTAGGGATGTGATTCCCAGGACAGCTTGTGCACACCCCTTGCTATCGGCAGTGCCGGGGCGGCTGACATACACAAACCAAGCAAGAAAGGGGAGCAGTTTTCCACCCAGACAGAACAGCTCCTGGAGCTCAAGCACACAGATTTCATACAAACACACACACACGTGTTCCTGCCTAACAGAATCTCTAGTGACTTGACTGGCCGTTCCCTAAGTCAGTACCAGCCTGATTTGAGAAGGTTCGCAACTCCTACTCAAATTAGGGGTACAGGGGCTGCCCGCGTTGCTCCACCACTCTGTTACCCTGTTTACTGGGGGTCCCATGAGGAACACCAAAATGTGCTCAACAATAGGAGGGGAAGATTAGCTCTGACCACTGCTTTAGCATTACGAGAGGCAGGGTAACTTAGCAGGATTTTGAGCCCTATGTCTACGGGGTCAGGCCGAGTCAAGGAGCACACAGAAGTTGAAATAATAAATGTGGTTTTATTAAAAACACAATCAAACAGTGTATGCGGCACACTCACACAAGATAACTAAAGAAATAAAAGTTGGAGTGGGATAGAGGGGTTTTTAGAGGAGTTGTTGGTTTGGGTGATACTTCACCTGTCCTGAAGCCCGGTTGGAAGCGGAGAAGATGGGGAGCGTGGATCTCAGCACGTGGAGCTGAGGGGAAGGCTCGCTGGACAAAGTGACAGCAAGGCGGGATGGAAGCCAAGAGCGATCCAAGGAAGCGCTCAAAATCAGGGGTTTTTATAAGGAGAATTGTGACCGCAGGCTAGGTCGGACTTGGGGAAAACAATAGATTTGGGGCTGGAGACAAAGCCTCCAAAAGGTCAGAATTTGAATGATTGAGTTATAGCCAAATTGTCAATAGGATAGCCGGTATGCAAACGCGGAGTACTTGAGCGTTGTATAGTCAGATCATCAAGCTGCCAGCGCTGGGCAGAGGATCTTTTAAAAGTTGCGTGCATACCTAATGAAGGTACTTGCCTTGAGGTCTCCTAAAGCGGCGAGTCGGCTGTTTCTGGCCTGCCTGTATTGTTTTGGAATATTACGGCAATTATCGGCTGAGCCTGTATGCGTGCTTGTCCGGGGGCTTCGCAAGCACGTGGAAGGGAATGGGTATGTGAAGCCGAATTGTTGATATCAGTAGATAGCTTTTTATATCCCACAAGCTCAGGCTAGCCAGGGCAGTAACACAGAAAATTTAACACAGAGACTTAGAGGACGATCAGATGAGAAGATAGAAAAAGACTGGGGTCCAATAAACTTATTTTTGCAAAAGCAGAGAGCGACAAAATAGACAAATATAAATATTACTGTAAGTGGCAATGAATGAGAAAAATGTTAATTCGATATATACTAGAAGCTATTTTGATCACACACTATAATGAGAAAGGTGGTTGTATCGATACAAGTATTCTCAATGTATTTTAGATTGTTAAGTTATACAACTACAAGAAAAAGAAATATAGTTTAAGGATAAGATAATGAATAATCTGGAACAAGCTTTGTAAGGTTGCTGTTGGTGATAATAGAGGACTTGTGATGTAAGATAATCGCTAATAATTATTTGTTCTGATAAAGAAACATGGAAGAATCAATGTACAAATGTGAAATTACACAAAGTGTCATTGTATATAATTCATTTTTATTTTTGATGAAAATTAATAAAAATTATATATATAGAAAAAAAAGAAATAAAGTGGCCTTATATTCTCTCCAGGGTGCAGGCAAAGTGGCTGTGACAGTTTTTGGCAGTGCACCAAGCTGATCCTATTTCCAGGAACATATGGATCAAGTAGTTCTGAACATGTGCAGAGTATTTTTCTTTGCAAAGAGAAATAGCTAATCATATGCGTGCTCATGCGTTCAGTAGGCCTAAGGGCACAATGCATGTGAAAGTGTACATGTACACTACCACCTCGTGGGACTGATGCCCTGTGATCACTATCCAGTTATCAGTATAAGCAGAAAGATCCTTTCATAGTGAACGAATGCCCTCTAAAACAGCAACATTTTTTTCTTCACAAATGGATGCTATAAAATTTATTTGTTTGATTTATAGCCTGGAACTCAGGGAGAGGTTTAAAATATAGCAAAATGCCTGAAACATTATATGGTACAGAAGTTTTTTAAAAGTATTAAAGAATCAATCTAGTTAAAACATTAGTTTTAAGACATGAATTTACAACAGTTAAAAAAAAAGCACATACTAATATTAAAGAAGAACAGAGGCATTGTCCATCCTTTTGCACAGCAAATTAATGGCTGAAGGCCTATTTAAATAGGAAGCTCTTTGCTTGTGGACAAAAAAAGAAGAGAGAGAACCAGCTGGGCCTCTTTCAGGAGGGAGCTCCATAGCCTGGGAGCAGTAACCAAGAATGCCCTCTCCTGTGTTTTCACCAGACAAGTCTGGGGGGCCTGGAGCAAAAGTCCTCCCCTGAAGATCATAAGACTTAGACAGGCCCATATGGGGAGGTACAGGCTTTCAGGTAGTCTGAACATAAAGACTATTGGGCTTTATAGGTCATAATCACCAATCTGAATTATGCTTAAAAATGTAAAAGGTAATAATAACACAGAGTTTTTTATGAAGGAGGTTCTGACATTACAAACCCCTCTCTTGTCTGCAGTTTTTTAGGAAGATTAAAATTCTCAAAATTTCTGAGAAGACATTCTTGGCAAAAGGACTTTCTACCAAAGAATGCCAATTCTCTCTTGACTCAGAAAATCACACACTACTTGTGAAGATGCATAATGAGTGAATGTATTTAGGAAGAAGGAAAGAGAGATAATAAACTGGGATTCTTTAGCTCAAACTTTGGATGGTTTTCTATACGATATGGGCCATTGAGGGGAAAACATTTCGTTTTAATATTCCCCAGCAATATTTTAGCGGAAAAGAGGTGGCACACAACTGAAGCATAAATTAGAAAGTGAAGGTAACTTTGAGCATTTCTGCACTACACTGTTATAGTGCTATTATCCCCCTTTCAACATCCTATGGAATCCTGGGGTTTGGAGTTTACAGAGGGGCATTTACAATTCTCAGCCAGAGAGCTCTTTGGCGTCAGTAAATTGCAAACCTCAAGATTCCACAGGATGTTGAAAGTGGAATAATAGCACTATAACAGTGTAGGGCAGACATGCTCTTTGAATTAAGCCTTCATTGAGTGAGCATTTGTCACTGAAATAGAAAATAAAATCGTTTGCCTCTCTTAAATAACATAAATTGATATGGTAGCAGTGATATAGCAAATGTGTCAAGAAATAACTAAATTTATTCCTGAATATTTCCCTACCCCATCTTCTAATCATTCCCAAGAATCACATCTGCACTGCTATTAACTTTGGTTAGCATAAACCAGATTACATTTTGTAAACAAGTTTCCAGTTCTGGTTGCAGTAATAAGCAGAGTTAAGTCCCCCCTACCCTGCCACCAAAAGTACACATTAGAGCCTGAAGAAAGGCTAAAAGTCAGTATTGATGCACAGGTGGGAGGAATATGCATCAAAGAAGGGATAAGCCTGAGGCTTTGCGTCTTTGCAAAGCTGTAATTTTCAGTAGAATTAGCTTTAATCATTCAGTAGATACACTGAAATCAGTAAGAAAAGTTAATTATGTCAGATAAGTCTGTTTAATTTTAGTGTGTCTATGCTAAGCATGACTAAATCTGGATCCAACCCCCGTGATTCTTATTCCTCTTCCCTTCCCTTCTTTTTGCCTTGTTTATGGTAGTGATACTAATGTATTTTAAACTGCTATAAATGAGGTTAATTAAAATGTATAGTGAACATGTTTTCTCATCTTTCTGTAGATGGAATGGACGACTCCATAAAAACTGAGAGCCCAAGGCCAGATGTGGAAATAAATAAGGATGAAGTGAAAATCGAAAAAGAAGCAACAGAGCAAGAGTCTATAGAAGAACCTAACAGTAATCTATTGGATTTATTGTCCAGCACTCCAAGAGGTTTTCTATCCTAACCCAAGAATATATATAGTCTGTAGGGAATGTTTACGTAATTTCAGATATCAGTCTCCTGATACATCCTTCCAAGCATGTTCTCAGATACAAATGAATGCAACTGTATGGTTGTTTTTCACCTAAGATTCATCTGAGAATCTAGAAAATGTTCCAGTCAAAAGTGGCCAATTTCTGTTTTTCTGGTTCATGTCATGTTGAAACTGTGTCACCAATACAATGCAACTTTCTTTTCCTCCCTGCTGCAGTCTTCAGAGCTGCCCAGAAACAGTTCTGGAGGGTTTCCCAGTCCTCAGGAGCAGGTTTTTGATGCCCACAGGTGGCTGTACTAAGAAGGGAAAATTACTCCCTTTCTGCTTCTGCTGTTTACCAGTGGAAGTCCAGTAATGAATCCCACCCCACATGTCTCTTTCAAGGTTTAATATGCAAAACATCAAAAGAAGGATTAACTTATCAGTTATCATTATCACTAGTGTAACTCTGTCCACGGTTCCAAAGCTTCACCAGTGTAAAGGATGAATGAATCACCTCCTAAGGCTGCAAGATGAAACCTACTCAACAGGAAGGATATCTGTGGAATATCATGTGACTTAGGTGCAAGTAAACATTTGTAGGATTGCATAACAAATCAGTGTTTTAGCACCAAACGTTCTAAATTATGTTTAATAACAAGCACCCGGAGTTCTTTGCCAAAAAAAGACTAATGTGTTATTCATGCACAGTAGTCACAAAGTGCTTGTCTCTTAAAAATACTCAGATGGTGTACAAAACACCTCATATAAAAACATGGACATTATTATGGGCTTATGCAAATCCATGTGGTTTGTACACATTTTGAAAACTGTTTCTTTGAACTCTTTTAAAAAATATTTAAATGTGGGAAGCATTTTACTTAGGATGGTTTTAAAAGTGAAAATATAAAATGGAAAAAAAATGCTCCAACCTATTATTAACTGCATTCTGCAGTCAGAATAAACCAAAGTACTTTTGCCTGATCTTACTTTGCATATGTGTTCTCAACTTTGGAGCTTTGTTGAAATTTAATATGCTAAATCCCCTTTAATTAACGTAACTGTGTGTATAGTTAGCTGAGTTGCAGAGGTGCTAAGAAACCTTATTAGTGAACTGCAAAGATATGTCTTTAGACAATGGTAAGAGTGCCTGATGTGAGTTGATGCTCATTCTGCATTGATCCCATTGCGCCCCAATCACTTTGCTGGCTCTGCTACATAGCAATGTAACAGCAGCCCTCTACTGGATATGGACATTACAAAACTGTCAGTTCTAATTCCTGCATGTGTATGTCTACTTATGAAGATGCAACTTCCATATAGGATTCTGGCCATGAATTTTATAACATTTAGAATATTTTTTATTGTATTATGTTTTGTTTTTGAAAGAGAAATGCAGTAATACTAGGAGAGCAATAGATAATGACTGGCAGTAGAGATATATACTTAGGCAAATGTGCATGTGGGGAATAGATTTGGTGATGCTAAGGAGAAAACCTCCACGCTGCTGCAGAGCTCTTTAAAACAAAAGTGGGAATCAGGTAGCTCCGCAGCTACTGTTGGACTACAGTTTATTTCAGCCCTATGCATAGCTGGTACTGACAAATGCAGGGAGTTGCTGTCCAGCAACGTGTGGAGAGCCTCACGATTCACACCCTGACTTGAAAGGAATAACATTAAGTACCACTTGACCAGATGTTTCTACACAACATGAAAATATTAACAAAAAATAAATTGAATAATTTCTTTTCTAGAGAAACATATTTCAATTCAGAGGACACTTGCTGATTTAGAGAAACTGGCTGACCTGAAAGAAGGTTGCTTGACTGCAGCTGCTTCTCAGAATACAGACCTTCAGATGGCAGGTATTTGAATTAGCTCCAGAGGCAAGCAATGTAAGGCTAAAAGAGAACGCTTCTGGTGTTAGCGAACTTGCCTAGCAACTACAGAAATGAAACAGCAAAGAAACTGTTGGCTGAGGAAAGTATATTGCTGACCTTAACCTGGGGGCCTGATAAAGGAAGCATGTGTCAATACTGGGTTATGAACTCTAATTAGTGATATATGTATAGAAGTATGGCATTTTATGTAAGTGTGTACAGCATCTGTACTATACAGCTCTATCCTTTTTGTCAGTCCTGAGCCAGGAGTGGTAATTAGGCTAGGTCCATAGAGGAAGGTGGAAAGAAAGTAACTGGCAGTAGCATTTATGGCATGAGAAAGACTAGGGGAAGGATAAGAGTGGAGAAAAGTTTACATGGATAGAATAGGAGTTGGGCAATCTAGTTATATCAGTAACCAACCTTAGATTTGGCAAAGTTGATCTTAATGTAATCTTGTAAAAGAAGTTTATATAGAGTTCTGTTTCAACTTAGTACCATAAACTTGTTCAAGCAGGCTGCTTGAAGCATTTTAGCTATCTCAAAACAGCTTCCTAGATCAATGCAAAGGGGGGCCTAACCCAATTCAATTTCATTATATCCTTTGATTGCATGGGTTTCCAGAATTACTGCTTTTGACCAGAACAGTTTCTGCACAGCTTCTTTCAAAGACTGGTAACATCGTCTGCATTTTTCTAGACCAGTGTTTCTCAGGCTATCTGATGTTGGGGGCTGGTACTTATTTTCTTCCATTGTGTCAGGCCAGCATGCATAGTAGTTTGGGTGGTGGACTACAACCTGGAGATTAGGGCTCAAATCTTCACTCAGCCATGTGAACCACTAGGTGACCTTGGGCAAGTCACACGCTTTCAGTCTCAGACAAAGGTGAAGGCAAACTCCTTCTGAACAGCTCTTGCCAAGAAAACCCCATGATATAATTGCTTTAGGGTTGGTGTAAGTTGGAAACGACTTGAAGGTACACAACAGCAGGGACCAGTATCATATTTGTGCCCACTGGCTACAGTTGTTTCCTTCTTGGAAGCTCACCAGGGACTGGCAGTGGTCCAAGGATCATCACTTTGAGAAGCATTTTTCTGACCAACATCCCATTGTGTACTTATAAGCAGGAGGCTAGTGTATTGCATCTCTTCTTGTTTTGATTTTTTTACTTTCCCAGCTGGCAAGAAATCTTGTCCACTGTGCCCTGAAGAGAAGTTCAAAGCTTGTAACAGTCATAAGCTCCATCGGCACCTTCAGAATCTCCATTGGAAAGTGTCGGTTGAATTTGAAGGTATAGTTAGCTGAAATTCCATTGTTTATGCCAACACAATTAGCTTTTAACGGTTGCAACTCTTGGTTCTTTATTTAGATTTTGCCTAGGGCTTTCTGAGACGGAACGTATGCTTAGCATTACAAATGATGTCATGTTTAAAATTTAAGCTCAAAAGATAAATCCAGTTCTTGTTCATGTATTTGGTTACATAAATGGTTATGGAAAATTTAAGATGAAGACCCATACCTCATTGAACTTTTTCTCTTTGCCATATCACTTATGTGTGTTTATAAAACTGATAGATGACTGAAAATATGTATATAAGATGACCAGTGTTCTTTCTGATTTCCAGGCTACAGAATGTGCATCTGTCACTTACCTTGTCACCCTGTGAAACCAAATGTTACTGGAGATATGGTAATAAATGTTCAGCTATATAAATGCTTTATCAAAAGCAGAAATAGTTATTAACTGTTTGGTTTTAGACTTCCATGTGGTACATTTTTCTCTTCCATTCTTAAACATGAATATGGTAGTTAACCAGAGCTGTAAGTTCTCCCAGACCTCCTCTGTCTTACTCATCTTCCCATTCATTTTTATCTCATTCTGTTCTGTCAACACCACTGCTACCAAAAGATGAACAGAACACCCACACTGAGCAGCCCTTACAAATGGAACATCAGAAAGCACAAAGGCTAACAGTCACTGTTTTGGTTCTCCGGCTGAAACTGACATGTGATTCAGAAGTGAAGGCAGGATCTTTAATAATTTGCTTTTATTTTTGGTTTTGCTGTTAAAAAAATCTTTGGAGCTTATAACCTGTTATAAAAACTAAAGCAATAATATAATTCAGCATCTAAATGCAGTAGTATGATATATTATCTTCTATTTGGTATCAAAGCTATTCATAGCCCCCTTTATACCCAATGCCGACTGAAACAGAAAGATTTTCTCATCTTCTTAAAAGACCTGCCTTGATGAATGGACCACCTTCATCATAACATGAGCACCACCACTCATCTTTCCCAGCCTGCCTCTAGGTAGATAATAGGTTCAGAGAAATGCATCCTGGGCGCATCAGAGTACTCTACAGGAGGTTCATAGAGAAGAAGAGAATAGAGTATTCTGTATCCAGGCCACTTTTGGGCTTCAGATGTTATAGCCAGTGTGTTGAATTGCATGTCTCCCCCCCCCGCAAAAAAAAAACTGGGAGCCTGTCCAGTTCTTGCAGTACGTTTGTAACTTATTTTCATTAATACACCTTCAAAAAATAGGAGGCTGAATTCTGAGCAGCTTATAGAAAGAGGCCCATGAAGAATACATGATGATAGTCCAATCAAATTTTAACTGTTGAATTTCTGTAGTAAAACATTGAAAATCCACTGGTCTAAATATCTATTTTATGTGTCTTTGGAAGCCAGTAGTATAAACAAAAACACTGATATCATGATAAAAAATAAGATAATTCCCATTAAGTTATTGCTTAATTCAGGGACCAAAATTCGACATTCTTGGCATTAGCAAGTATACTTTAAAGGCTTTTCTTTCCTGTGTATAAGACTGCCTAGGTCTGTTGTTTAATACCCCAAAACGAAACCATGGTTTATCCTATTTCTTGCTACTTAGGATTGTTACCAGCAGTATCTCAAAGCACTTTTCCATTACCCTACTCTTTTTTTAAACCCCAGGAATCTTGGCAGCAGTGCCTTAGCCTTTCCTTATATTAAAATACTTATCTGATTAACATTATATCTGCACGCAATATGTGTTGTAGATATCCATAAAGATGGGATCCCATTATCACTGTATAATCTGTTCAGCAACAATTACCCGAAGGACTGATATGATAGGACACGTTAAACGCCATGTCAATAGAGGAGAAACTGAATCAAGGTTTATGCCAGGTAAATAAATGTTCTGGGAATACATACTTAATACATACTTAATTGGTAATGTGATGGTCATTATATTGTGTGTTGTGAATGTAAATATCTTGGTGGTTCTCACACAAGACGACGACCTTGGCTCCTGTTCTAAAGTATAACTTTGTACTTATGCATAAAAGCCAGTATGCCCAAATCAGGGAACTGAAATTTAATGTAATTTAAGAAGTGAAGAAGATAAGCCAAGGTCTGATCCACTGTTTATGAAACCTCATATGATCATTTGAGCTGGGCTATAATCTCTAATACTCTTTCATTCTGAAAATTATTTCTAGCCCCTGCTCCTAAATCTACATGTGACATAGTGAAAGAGGCAGATACAGATGTGCAAGTTCTTCCTAACTATACTACGCCACAGAAAACAGATTCTTATTTTAATCCCAAAATGAAACTTAACAGGTAAGAGTTTGTCAAATGTGTTTCTTTATGGAAAGGACATTTTAAAATATTTTAATACAGCTGTTTACATTTAGGTGGGGGACATTTCAGGTGTATAGGTGAGGTACAGCAGATTAGAGAAAAGCTAAGGCCAGTCTGTGAGCCCGCTGCAGTGGTGGGATTTGGACGAAGATCAAAATCATAATCCACGGGACATGCCATGAGCATGGACTTGCTGGAAAATGTAAAATGCTGCTGTATGCTATAGAACAATTTACTATTGTTCTGCCTTCAAATTGATTCCAGCTTACGGTGACCCTCTCAGAGTTTTCTTGGCAAGATTTCTTCAGAGGTTTCCCATTTGCCTTCCTCTCAGGCTGAAAAAGTGTGACTTGTCTAAGCCACCCAGTGGGTTTCTTTGACACATCCCTATCTCCCAGAGTCCTAATCAAGCACTCAAACCATTATACCACATTGGCTCTTAATATTGTAATACCAAGAAATTTTAAATCCTGCTCTGAAAATTTTGAATTTCTGAGTTAAGAATTACAGGAGGAAAAAATGAAAAATTAGTTGTTTTGCAGCTCATTCAAATTTCTTTGAACTAAGTAGAGGAAGATTAGATAAATAATTTAATTATTTCATTTATTTTCATTAAGACGCTTTTTTTTCTTTCAGACAACTTACAGTCTGTGCTTTGGCTGTGCTAGCTGAAGAACGAAAACCTTTGGAATGTTTAGATGCATTTGGAGCCACAGGTAGTCTGCTGTTCTGTGCGTGGATTCACTTTATGTAGTTTGTGAAAAAGGAACTGCATACTTAAGCTGTATTTCTAAGTACTTTATTGTTTATAAATCACATTTTGTTTAAAAAAAATGAACCTTGAACTATTTACAATATTACAATATTTACAAGGGAATAAATCATACTGACATCAGTGTAATTTATTTCTGAGTGAACATACTGAGTTGCATTGTTAAATTGCTCTAACATTTCAGGAAAACAGGAGGTGAATCTTACAAATGTTCATGTGTTAGGAAGAGATCTGCAAAAATAATTGTTTTGATAACTTGAGTGAGGGCAGGTATCTGAATGTGTCTCAGATAGGAATTCTTCCTATTCAGTTTGTGTCCATGGAGGAGGAAGTTCTGGTTTTGTAGAATAAGCTCCACTGGAGCAAGTGTTTAATGTTGCCTGCATCTGACTATAGATACCACTTGCCCTCCAGGTATAATGGGACTACAGTGGGCAAAGCATCTGGGAAATTCTGTAAAGGTCACAATTAATGATTACAATGAAAATTCAGTTAAAATGATACGGGAGAACTGTCATCTGAATAAGATGAAAGTGGTGATGAACTGCAGGGAAGAAGATGACTGTGATGAAGCAATGGAAGAAGGAGAAGAAAACTTGCCTGTCATTGAAGTTACAAAAATGGATGCCAATGTCATCATGCATTTGCGAGCATTTGATTTTATGTAAGTGACACTTGTCTCAGATCAGTCCTCTCCTGCCCATGCTTACCTGACCCTACCTAGCTCAGCTGTGTAACTTCTAAAATGGAACCTTTCAGCTAAGCATAAGAGAGAGGGGACAAATAAACATTGTGTAAGAATAGAGCTCTTCCTCTTACCAGTTTTGTCTCTCACTTATTCTTTCCACAGAATATCTGGTGAGTTCATAAAACTTACAAAACCCTCTGCACCACTGGAATGTGTCTTTTCATGAATAAAACTTGTTTATTAGGCCCATCTTATTCTTTTTTTTCTCTATATTTATTGCCTTGACTGAACCTGCATGTTTTATGAAACAGACTGGAGCACTGATGTATGAAAAGGTAGTCAATATGCCCAACATTCTATGTATTCAAAGTATGACGGCACTTTTTAATTATCAGAAATACTAAAAATATAGCAGTAAAGGCTGTAGTCACAAGCATACTCTGTTGGAAATTATTCTTGTTGAATCCAGTGGGAGCTTGTTTCTGAGTAAGAAGATGTACATTATGCCATAGATCTTTTTCCCTCTTTAATCCTTACCATGCTTTTTCATTCTTTCTCTTACCCCACCCTACAGCCATCTGGACCCATTTGGGTCATCCGTGAACTATCTAGATGCAGCTTTCAGAAATGTAAGAAACCTTGGCATTGTGTCAGTGACATCAACAGATATCAGTTCTCTCTATTCAAAGGCCCAGCACGTGGCCCAGCGGCATTATGGATGCAACATTGTCAGGACTGAGTACTACAGGGAGCTGGCAGCTAGGATGGTAATTGCTGCCGTGGCAAGGTACACTCAGAATTTCTGAATGGTGGTTGTCTTCATCTGCAGTAGGAGAAAGTTGCCATGCTCTTCCTTAGTTGCCAATCTGAAATTCCTAGAAGGTGCTGTGGAAAGTTGCTTCTCTTCATCTACTAGTTTTTTGACAGTTTTCAGGTGTTAGATCCAGAACAGGGAAGGCCATCAAAGCAGAAACAGTTCAAAGCAGATTTTCAAAATGTAGGACCCACCAAGCTGAACAAAGACCACAGCAATATATTAGGGCCTATCTGGTGCTCAGTGTGCTTGCTCTTCTTGCAAGTCCCCCAAACAAGCAGCAAAATTGGGAAGTCCTCTGAGCCCCGGTGACCACTATAAATGGATTGTGGCTTGCATCCAGTTACATGTATCACAAGTTATATAAGCCTAAGATGAAATGGTGCAAAAGTTTGGTAGGAATTTATGCTTTTTAAAGTACATTATTAAGGTAGTCTGGGTGGGCTTCTTTAAAAAAAAAAACACAGCTAGCTTCTGCTTGTTAAAGTACAGAAAATTTAGTAAATAAAGAGCAATGTTACACTGGAAAGATAGTTAAAGGAGGTATTCCATGATTTAGACAGAAATGGAAAAGGTAATGGGAATGCCTTCCTGTTTGAAATAACAGAAATCTACAATTTCATATTTTATTCAGAAGCAGACAGCATCAGTGCCCATTGTTCTTAGAACTATAATTCCAAAAAGATACCCATGAGTGAAATCCAATCAGTGTTACTCTCTGACAGAAACTTTAGTCAGCAGTATGGGTGCAGGATGATTCCACCTCTTCCCAAATCTGCTCTGTCAGATGCAGCAGGACATCTTGAGCAGATGGGCATACATGGTGCTGCAAGAAAGAGGAAAGAAAGCGAAGTTTTCTGGACATGCAGAAGATCATTGGCAGAATGTTGGATGGAACTTAAAAGCACATTTTGGTTTTAGTTATATCACTAATACTCAAATGCTAATTTGGTGGTATAGTGATAGTATTAAAATATGATAGAATGTGTTAGATTTTTAAAAAGAATCAAAGAGAAAGGTATTCAAGGAAACCTGCTGGAATAGCTGTCCTGGAATTGTCAGACTTTATAGGACATAAAAGGCATTCATGTTTTAAAGGAACTTTTCAGCTAGAGCAAAACTTGTGCATGAAATGGAACATATAGGAAGGGTTACCTTTTGCAAAATTATGTTAGTAGTAGTAGTAGTAGTAGTGTATTCTGGGAGTCCAACCTTGAATCACGCATTAGGCATACACAATGGCAAAAAAAACCCTTTCCCACACTCTTCGTAGGGTGCTGGTACCATTTGTGTATGATGGCTGTTTCTTAGGTCTTGTTTCACTATAACTCTGGTAGCAGTGACAAGACAGTAGGCTTGGATATGTGTGATAACAAATGTAACCTTACTGATTAACTTTTGGTATTACATATTACTACCCTCTAGCACACAAACTACATATGATTATAGTTAAACTTTATACTTGCAATCTAAATTCTAACTATATAAACACAGTCTTCTCTTACACATTCTCTTCTTACAAATCCCATTTATTCTCCATAGCACTCAGCTGCTATTTGTATAGCTGTCTTCTTAAAAACCTGGTTTCCTACCTAAAAACTCATCCACCTGTTACCACATTATTCCAATAGCACCTCCTCTTTCTTAGTCCTTCAACCAATCACCAGTAGTATGCAAGTTAATTCTTCACCAAACTTTTCACACCTGTCAGTCACTCTTCATACACAGTGCTGACAATACTTAATATGTTATATTGTAGTACAAATACATGCAAGATACCACAACTCCAGTAATGTCACATGGATCTTTTTGCAGAGCTGCTGCTCGATGCAACAAGGGCATCGAAGTTTTGCTTGCAGTGGCCCTTGAACATTTTGTCCTAGTGGAGGTGAGAGTATTGAGAGGGCCTTCTCCTGCAGATGATACTGTCAAGAAAATTCGGTACTTAATCCACTGTCAGTGGTGTGAAGAAAGGGTATTCAAGAAAGAGGGCAACATGATAGAAGGTAATTGTTATATATTGTAACTTCATGTAGTACTCAGTAATGTACAATTAATGAAAACAAAACCACCATAGTCCTTACATTTTCTTCCCTGTGGCTGTTTAGAAAGGTAACCTTTTTGCTACGTTATCTCTGTGGCATAAAATGTATATAGTTTTCTTGGTTGGATGAAAGTCCATTTTTAAAAAAAAAAAAATTGGCAGTCTAACCAAATGCCAGCACCACACCTGTTGCTGAAATGGCACGTGTAAGACACATATTTTGCCTCATTCTGTGTCTACATACAGCAAGTGCAACAGGTTGCACTATTAAAAGCAAATTACTACAATGTTTCTTTTTCAAGTAATATACATTGTCAGACTTACATTCCTTTATATGTATAGACATGCATATTTCTCAAACTTTTGTTTAGAGAATAAATGTTTGTGTTTTTATTGTGACAGAGAACCCTTATCGGCAGCTCCCATGCGACTGCCATAGCCATATGACAGGCAAGACAGCAGTTGAACTTGGTCCTCTATGGTATGTCTCTTTTTTTCTTGATTTTCAAATAGGCATGAACACTAAAATGATTTCTAACAGTCTGTTTTCTGTACTTGTATCTGAATAAAGTGAAAACACTTTCCAGATCAGTAAAATATGGGTGGCTGTGTAAGAATGCTGTCCTTGGGAAATCCACATTGTTCTCACTTCCCTTTAGGGAGATCTGCTATGACAGATATTGAGAAGCAGGACAAAGCAGTTCCCAAAATAGCCGCTTTCCAGGCTGAGGCTGCAATCCTATACCTGTGTATGTGCCTTCAAGTTGCTCATTGACTTATGGCAATGCCATGAATTTCATAGAGTTTTCTTAGGCAAGGAATACTGATATTGTTTTGCCAGTTCCTTCCTCTAAAGATATAACTTACAGTACCTGGTATGCATTGCTGTCTCCCATCCTAGTACTTACCAGAGCTGACTCTGCTTAGCTTCCAAGATCAGACAGAATCTGGTGCCTTTCAGGAAGGCACAGTCCTATCCCAACTTAACGAGAAATAAACTCCCTGAACTTAAAGAGCTTCATTCTTTACAGACATGTATATGATTGGTTAGAAAACATAATCATGCCAAAGTACGTGCAACTGAAATAATCACATTATTTCTCTGTTTCCCCTTTCTTCCATTTTGCTCTCTATCCTCTGTTGAATTTCAGATTGTCCACTCTTTTTGGAATTATAGCAGGGCTGTGTATTATGCAAGGTACACATTGTGGGATCCTGCCCATTATATGATTTTTGTGTATAATATGGAACCCTTTTTTTTGTGTGTGTATAATATGGAACCCTTTTTTTTTTTATCCTGCTGTCTCAGGGGTTGAGTGAACCAAAGTCCTACAGCAACTGTTACAACTTATACTGTGAAAGGAACTTGCAAGCCTCTCTTCCCTGCACACTACACCCAATTTCTTCCCTGCCTCCCTCCCTCCTTTTCTCCTCACACACACCAACTGCCTCCCTTCCAACTGCCACCACTGCCTTGTCCTTCTCTCTCAGAAATCTCCCCTTGGAGCTGATGTGAGAGACAAAGGGGGGCCTGGCTGTCTTGGCCTCTGCACCACCTGCTGCACCTAGCATTTTCGTCTTACATGACCCTCTGGAAGTGCTGCCTGGGCTCGTGCTGGTGGGCAGCTGCTGTGGTGAGAGTGATGGTGGCAGCTTCTACCAGGAGCATTCTGTTTCGCCTGCCTCATCCAACAGTGCCACCTTGTTCCATCACACAAAATTTATCCTTGCCTAATACATAACACATGACTCTCCGTTCTGCTGTCCCACCCCTCCTTTTCTGCAGCGACACCTCCTTGCAATCAATCCCATTATTGGACCACTACCAACAATCCCAGGCTGGCGACCCCCCATTGCTGACCAGCTTTTTGCTATAATTGAAACCACGTACAATGAACTCACATTAAATGCAGCCCTACTGCACACTGTCAGGACTGTCTAAATGTAGAAATAGTTACTTAACACACAACACTAGCTTTCATTTTGATAGTGTTTTTAGCCATACTGTAGCTCTGTTTATATTGCAGGTCGGGTTCCCTTTTCAACACTGGTTTTCTCAGAAGAATGTTGTTTGAAGCAGTTCAGTACGGTTTAGAAGACATCCAGCCACTTCTAAAAACTCTGATCTGTGAAGCAGAGTGTACAATTCTGAAGCAGTTTTCGATCCATGGCCCCAGCAACCAGAATAAACAAGGTGAGATGCGAAGTTTTACAAAATCTTGTCAGTTCAAAGAAAGCAACAAAATTCCAAGTAGCTGAGCTAGATTAGTGATGGGTGAGATGCAGCCTGTGGGCCACCTGGAGTTCTCATCCCAACTTCCAAAACTGGGAGCTGTGGGGAAAAGTTTCAAAGAAGAATAGAGACATTCACATGCCTTGTTTCCAAAGTTAATAGCACTCCGAGAAGTCTCCTGGAAATGTCTTTTAGAAAGGTGAACATGAATACTGTTTCTGATCAAGATGGTACTTCTGAGAGATTTCTAGAAAGCAAAACATATGCACCACAAGTCCTGTTTTAAGGATAAGGTGGGGCATCTCTTAGCATGTTCCAGAAAGTTGTCCATTAAAAGAGGCTTACTCACTGGCCTATACATTGCAGAATACTTTTGCATGACAGAAAGAGCATCATGACTATAAAGTATTGGTGTGGTTCTTTACACATTTAATTGCCTCAAAGACAGCTTTAATTTGCAAATTGCTTAATACATGAACATAATATTGTCTCCTATATAATTACCTGCCAGCCACATCCTTTTAAACACATCATCTCCCCATCACTTAAGGGGCAGCTAATGACTGATAACTGTGATGACCTGCTGTTGAAGACCAGTTGATTGCGTATGGCAGAAACGATCCCTCCTTCCAACTGTAATCTTATTTTCTGTCACCCATTATTGCAGAGTTCCATGAACTTCAAGAAAAACTTTAGTCCTGTCATGAGATACATTTTGGAGAAAGAAGAGTTCATTCAACCCTCATTAGCTCCTTCAGTCTGAGATTGAGGGCTCCTGTGTACATGTGGTCTGTGGACTCCTCCACAAGGGTGGATTCCTAATGAGCTGTAGAACAGCAACAATATCCTGACCATAATATACATTAATGAAGGACCTGGTGGATGACAGTGGCATGCAGTGTGCTAATATGAATAGTATATTTTTATTAACCTTGCTATCAGCAAAGGGTGTGAAGGTAAAAAAACCTTCTTAAGCCTAGGATCTTTCCACCTGTCTTACTATATCATACTGCCCAAATGACAGCAATGTCATGGTGAGAAACTAATAAGCCAAACTAATAAACTACAACTGCCAACAAAACCCTTCTGCTGAGTTATGCAGATTTTTCTCATTCTTTCAAAGATAAAAGTTTTCCTAAATATAATTCTGATTTCCTTGTGTTTCAGAAGAGTGCGGTGTGATTATTAAGACACCAGATGCTGCATCTGATTACTTCGTTGTACAGGGTATGTAGTGCGGCTTCTAGGGAAAAAAAGGAATATTACATACCTACTGTAATCTTATATAGGTAATCTTATATATGGAAGAGAGAGTATTGGTTAATCTCCTGTTGCCACTCAGACTAGGGAAAGGTGATGTGGTTTTAACAGTAGAATTATATGCCCTTACCTCCAGTTTTGAACCGTAGACCAACCAGAATAAGACAGGTAAAGCAAAAGGAAGTGTAAGTATACTTCACAAAGCAAATGTGTTCCTGGAAATTACTTCTTCCACAGTAAATTTGGTACCAGAGGCAGAAATAGCATTAAAAAAAAGGGATAAGTTCCTATACCACAAAAAAAGAACAGTTCAACATGTTTCAGCAGATTTTTTCTTCAGAACTGAACAACAGGAACATGTGAAAGTAAACAACTAGGCTAGATTAGTCTCATATAAACAAACAAAAACCTTTTGAACCTTCTCAAAACTTCTTGAAGGCTTCTTCTAAAATGCATCCAGGGGTGATTCTTTTCCCATTTCCCATTCCAGTTTAAGTGGCCAAACTTATAAATCTGTTGTTTTTAAAAAAGACATTAGGAGTAGCTGATGAGGCAAGGCTTATCTGTTCTCTCCTTTTCTCTGTTTTGCTGTTCATGCATGCCCAGTAAGGGATTCTGGAGGTAGCAGTTGTTTACCTTGCCTGTTGGAAGCAGGGCTACATGGCTACAGTAGGATTAGCTGCTCTTTCCCACCTCTAGTTTTGTTGATTGCATTATTTACTGCAGACCTGCTGTTGCAACCCAACACCAAATGTCTGTTTCTTCAGCCCTCCTTCTCCATCCTCCCAATGCTGATGTCACTAAAAACCCTTCCAACTAGAAGCATAGTTTCCAAGTCAAGGGAAGTAATAGTCCCACAATATTCTGCGCTGGTCAGGCCACATCTGGAGTACTGCATTCAGTTCTGGATGCCTCATTTTAAGAAGGATATGGAGAAGCTGGGATAGGTTCAGAGAAGAGCAACAAGGATAAGAGGTATGGAAAACAAAATATGACAAGGGATTGAAGGAGCTGGGCACGTTCAGCTTGGTGAACAGAAGGCTTGAGGGGTGACATGATTGCAATCTTCAAATACTTCAAGGGCTGTCAGAGAGAGAAGGGGATAAGCCTGTTCCCTTGCTGTCCCACAGGGTAGAACCAGATCTAATGGTTTGAAGTTATAAGAAAGTAGATTTGACTAAACATTAGAAGGGACTTCTTGCCAGGAAAAGTGGTTCAGCAATGGAACCAACTGCCCAGAGAGGTTGTGAGGTCTTCTTCTCTGGATATCTTCAGAAAGGGCTGGAGAGCTACCTTCTGGGGATGCTCTAGCCAGAGATCCTGCTTTGAGCATGGGGTGGACCTGATGGCTCATGGTCCATCCCATGATGGTCCTTCCAACTTCATGGTTCTGTGATTCTGACAAAGGATGAGAATGAAAGGAGGGACTGGATGGAAATTTTTAAAAAAAATTGTAAAAATAAGCTTCATTGTCAGACGCTTTGTTATCTCTGTGTGCTTGATTGGTACAATCTGGACCAAACAAAAGTGAAAATTGCCATTACAAGGACAGCCATGGATTTCTTCTGCTTCCACATACAAGAATGGGCTGCCATGGTTAATAACAACATGCCCTACTCTCTACAGGGAAGTGAAACATCCAGTATTAGGATGTATCCAAGATATTACAACAAAGGGATGTTCAGTGGTGGATAGTTTAGGAGAACCAGTTGAAGTACTCTTCTGCCAAACACAGCCTCAGTAGAGGCAAATTTATCCAGTACAATGTCTACTGAAAGTAGAAGGGTTTGATCACAGGACTACTCTGCAGATTTCTACCGAAGGAATATTAATGGAGAAGCTGATCTGGTAGAATGAGCAGTGATGTCTGATGATTTCGGTTATCCTAAGGATCATATACTTTGAGACATGCCTTCTTAAAATGAAAGTCTTGACCTTTCCAGAAAATAGGGAAGAATGAAATTAGTAAAGCCTTAGAATATTTGAAGGACTGAGTCCAGTAGATATAAATCTTCAGAGCTTTTCTAACTCTAGCTTGTGCTAAAAGTTTTTCAGAAAGGTAAGAAAGATGAGGACAAAAGAAAGGCAAGAAAATTGAGAATTATAAACAACAGAATCAATCTTAGGAAGGAAATTCAGGTCCAGAGTCAATGTGGCTGAGTCTCTTTCAATGGTGCATCTAGCTGGAATTATGGACAGAGCTTCCATTTCTAACTGTCCTTTGGTGGAAATGATAGCTACCACAAACCTTGAAAGAAAGAAGTCTGGAAAGATATGAAAGATTTGAAAGGAAGTTTAGTGAGTGTCTTGAGAACTATTTGGGAGATGAAAGAGGTTCCTCCAAGCCATCTTTTTGTAAGTCTGTACAAGGAAATGCAGCATTTGTATGAAGAAGAAAAAAATGGAAGAACTGATGTTTGACACCTGACCATAGTAAAAAACTTCCCTATGGCTATGATAGGATGATATAGTGGGCGGATAAGAACAAGAACAAGGATAGGAAAGGACAGCACACTTTTTAAAAAAAAATGAGTAGACATAACAGTAAAGCAAAGAATTAGGCTGAGGAACGGCAAAGAAGAAACAGAAAACCAAGGAAAACTAACGCAGGTGAAGGCAAGGTAAAGAACGGGGGACAGAACTAGTGACCCAAGCATGCAATTCTACCCTACCTATCACATCACCTGGCTTGTGACAGGAGATTGCCTAATAATGAATGTCTCCCTCACTGCATACAGAGAATACAGGTTAACTAGAAAATATTCATTTCACAGAACATGCAGCAAGCTAGTTACATAATGTCAATTGTGGAATGTAGAGATTTTTGACTGCAAGACAAAGCAGGATCAGAATATTCAAATCATTTAGATGCGGGGGGGGATCTTGAGGTTTTGAAATAACATCCTTAAACTTTACACAGATACATAAATCCATTGCTTTGTGCTGGTATGGTGACCAGATAAAAACTTAACAAATCTGATCTAAACCTTAACATTTTCATTTTATAGGAAAAAGAAAAGGTAATGAAGTTAGCCAAAATGGAGCAAAGCGCCAGAAACTAGAGAGTAATGCTGAGCATCCTGCCTTTTATTACAATATCCACAGACACAGCATTAAAGGAATGAACATGCCAAAGTAAGTAGTCTGGTATTATAAAGCAAAATTAAGGCTGACTGGTAGAAAATGTATTTATTTTATGCTTTTAAATTTTCTCCCCAGGTTAAACAGATTCTTGCATTATCTCTCTCAAGCTGGCTATCGAGTAAGTCGAACTCATTTTGACCCAATGGGTGTTCGCACCAATGCCCCCCTGGTACAGTTTAAATCTATTCTAGTGAAGTACAGCACTCCTACATATACAGGAGGGCAAACGGAAGGCCCTATACAGTCTTCTGAGGATTCCCAGCCAATAGCAGAAGGTGACTTTAAAGAGGAAAGCATTTAATCATGCTCATGGCAAAATTTGTGTTGAGAGTTTTCACTAAGTTATGTCTATCTCTGAACTTTACTATTTTAAATACTTAAGGACACTTTTAGAGGAGCCACTGAAGAACAGCAATGTAGGTTCAAGTTATTTTCATTTAATGCTTGCCTTTTAAGTTAATAAACTTTTCAACCATGTTACATTTCCTCCCTTTAATAACACAATATTCAGAAGTATAATACTGCTTAAGAAGATAACACCATGGAAAGTAGAGGAGCACTGTGCATGTGTACACACCCACACACCACTAAAGTGTTTTGTCAATACTTGATTACTATGACTCAGATGTGGCCAAAACTTCTACTTTGGAACTTTCAGAATTTTAAATCTAGTATACATATGCCAATACAACAAGCTTGAGTTAGATGTGTTCCTACAAATGTATTCGTCATATTCTTAATTGGGCAGTTGGATTGAAAACACTTGTAGTCAGTGTAAATACTGAAATGTTCAGCTAGACTTCCATTTTTATATTTAGCGCTCCAGTTCCTTTCAGTAATTGCTTCCTTTAAGTACTAGGTGTTGCTTAATTATGATGACACACATGAAGGGGTCTGTGAACAATATGAATACACTCAGTTTTGCAGCTTCTTAAGGTCCTTTAAACTGAGAAGAAGCAGTGACCATTTCAGTTTAGAAGAATGGATTTTAAGATACGACAACATTCATTTCAAATACCCTCTCAGTGTTTGAAAGCCCTGCCCTTCTAAAACCTATGATGATTTCTGGAAGCCTCCAGTCACCTGTCGTTTATATGAATATGCAGAAATCTGTGTGTATAGACTGTTGCAGAAATATGGAGTTCTTAGCTTTCACTGGTAGGAGAAGCTGCCACAAGTTACCTGGGAGGGAAAAGCAGCTTCTCAAATTACAGTCACATTAAAATGATGGTGATAAGATTGCAATGATAATTATCCAAAGGACATCCACAAGATTACACTATAAAATTACATTTTTCCAATCCAAGGCTGGAAATCATGTACCTTCCAGGTGTTGTTGGACTGCAAGTCCCAGCAGCTGCAGCCAACATAGGTAAGACGGAGGAATGCTGAGAACCAAACATCACCACCATTGCAAAATGCCCTGGTTTGAACAGTAACAGCAAGGAAATACATATAATTTGTTCTCAAATATGTAATTAGCTGTATTACCAAAAACTCACTGCACAATTAATCAGTTAAAACAGCTACTTTATGTATTAAAGTAAATATAAATACTTAATGAAGTCACTATAACATGGAAGTAAAAATTCACATTCTCCCGCACTAAGTTGGGAACAACACACCCTCTAGGTAGATAAGCTTTCAAAATTTTACAGACATTTTTATCTGATAACAGGGCTAAATGTTATCATTGGTAAATCACAATGCAGATTTTGACTGCTGCAATTGCCCATAAAAAAGCATTTTCACATAAAAAGAAATATGATTATATTCAGAGGACATGCACTAGCAAGCTATATAAACTGTACATTACACCAAAAGTACTGAACAAAACCAAATAATCTTGGTACATCTCTCTTTCCCACCTCCAGACTTCTAATAATTGTGGAGTTTTGTGGCACAAATTGCCAGCATACTTTAGAAATTTCAGATATTAAAAGTTTTCAAGAAGGGAGTATTACACAGTATTTTCCTTTTTTTACAGAACTAAAGTCACATGCTTCATCCAAAACACCATAATGGAGAATTTAAGGAAAAGCATGACATTTGAGTGCATAGTTTCGAGATTCTTTATCCTAATAAGGAGAGAGTGAAAAATACTGAGGTTTGAACATTCACCCTTCTGCCTTTTGTGCAGTGTTTCCATTTGCAGTACCAAATGGCACTGTTCCATATACTGAATTTTGGAAAGAAAAAAAAGGGTGAAAGGCAATCCCTCATGTCTTCAGTATACAGAAAGTGGCAGCCTCACTAGGTGAAGGAAGCAGATATGCTGAAAGTGATAACTGACTTATCAAATCCAATCTGCCTTACTTGAGTGCATAACTGCCAATGGCTACACGCAGAATTCTGACCCAGTCAAAACTAAAAATCAGCTAAATACACTGTAACTGTTAAATTCATAAGTGCTAAGTACTGTCAATATGGCTAAGAAATATTAGGAACAATTGGGAGCAAATTGTCTATCCTTTAATGTTTTACTGTGCAAAAGGTATAGTGAGAATACCTTAGAGATGTGCTTTTAGTACTTTTTTTCTTCTAGCACATCCAGAATGATAGATTCCAAAAGAAACATTGATTTGCCTTCATTTAAATGAGCTACACGATGCTCACGTAACTGGTTGGCAGCAAGGATTTACTATTTTCAAGATGTATCAGCACTTGTATTTCCCCTCCTTATTTTCAAAACCAAGGTTGACAGGTTGCAAATTACTACCAGAAATGTGCACTCCTTCCTTGCAGCCCCTCTCCAAAGTGAATTCTGTTTTATTCCCTAACTGCTGTTAAGCCATCACTATCACCTACAGTTAAAAGCTAACTAAGGTCTTCTTAACCATTTTTTGTGGGTTTTTGTTTCTTAGCTAAGAAAAGCCCAGTTACCATAACATGATGAAAAAAGGGAACTGTGTGCATCCCCAGGGCTGGTACTTATTGGGGAACAGAGGCTGAGATCCTACATTGCACCGGGAGGTTACTGTACAATAGTGCACCTTCATGGCCAGGAGGCATCTAGACAGTATCCAGCTCCAGTTCTGTAGGTAGAAGAGAACAGCTGTATTTTTCCCATATTGCCATCAAGTACCCTAGTGTACACTGAACACAAAAGAAGGGTGACATCTGTTCTCTTTTCCCAGCTGCAGAATAGCAGCCAGATGTTCCTTTACCTACTCACAGTCTGTAAATGACCAAACATTCCAGCATTAGGACAGGGACAGGTGGGAGAAAGCATTACATAACAGATACTGAATGCCTCCTTCTATAATGTCTCCAATAGCACTCTGGCCACTGTTATATATAAGCCAGTCTTTCATACTTACACTACAGAAGGATTCACTGCCTGGGCAATGCATAGTTCAGTTACTGCTATGAACAAACCCTCCAGCTTCCAGCACCAGCATTTTCCTCAGCATCACAAGTAGTCAGTAACTGGCAAACTGACTCGAACCATGTGTGTTCAAACACTGCTGAAACTGAAGTACCTGTGCTTGTCAGCACCCAAAGTGCTAGTGTGTTTGCCAATGTGAGATGCACCAGCATGAAAGCATGCTTGCAAAAAAGACCTTTGCTGTTTCTAACATCATGCATGTGGAATAAGAGCCACCAAATCAAAAAGCACACCTGACAGCCACAATGGAATGTACAGATCAATCTCCAAAAGGAAAAAAATATAAGTTAAAATATCACACAAAATACTGTCTAATAATTAATATGAATATTCAGCAACCAAAGTCTCTCAGCAGTTGTCCTTGGTGCAGAGGATGGTGCTTCACTTCTTTGAAATAACCAAAGCTATAAAAACAAGTACAGTTCCAAAGCCCATAAGGCTTATTTGTGTTCCTTCGTTGGTGCATAGTAGAGCTCCATGGGCTTATTCACTTTCCAGTACTTTTCACTGACCAGCTCCAAGGAAAAGGAGCCATTTAACACCTAAAGACAAAGGAGAAATTAGTGCCAAGGCCAGAAACAGCCAACATTATTGCCAGTGTTTCAAATGAAGTAGCTACTATTACTTAATTTGAAAATGAACGGAATATATAAACAGAAAGAATGCAACATTGACACACCACAGTCTTGTAAACAGTATTAAGGAGAAGAGTGGTTAGTCACAGCAGCCTATAAATAGTCTAATGTAAACCAGATGTCAACTCCACTCCCAGCTGCAAAGCAAGTAGCTACACTGAGGACTGAGGATACTTTACTGTACTCATACAAATGTCTACAGCTCATTTTATAAAACTATTCTTCCTATCAAAATCCACACCATACTGCTTCAGCAGTGAGGTAGTCAGTCACTTCTGGAAATAATGACAGTTCAGCACTCTGGATGAATATGGCTAATCTTATTCCATTATAAAGAATTCTGAGAGAACTCACCAAACTAATCTTGGGTCAGTACCAACTCAGAGCCACTATCTCACTTTTGATGTTTTGAGTACTGAGGATAGTTGTTGCTGTGTGCCTTCAAGTCATTTCTGACTTATGGCAACCCTAAGATGAACCTATCACAAGATCTTCTGGGACTGAGTGTGTGTGATGCACTCAGGGTCACTCACTGGGTTTCTGTGGCTGAGCAGGGAACCAAACCCTAGTTTCCAAGGTTGCAGTCCAATGTACAAACCATTACACCATGCTGGCTCTCACTGACGGCAGTAGGTATTTGCAGCACATGCCATACTGAGGGCAATAGGTATTTAAAAATATTGTGTCAGTAGCATGTACTGCAAAGCCTAAAGCTTTAGAGAAATCTATGAATATTCATGTTCTTGAGTTATCTGATTGGGAGGGGGGAGATGTTGCAAAGCTCTCAAGTTGCTTTTCTGCCCAACATTTTTCATGCAAGTGTGTCTGTCCAGGGTACTCTGACCACCACAGCCAGAAAAGATTTTAAAATCCTGATCTAAGCATGATGTTGTCATAAAATAAATAACCAGAAAACTTCACAACCAGTATTACAGACACAGCCCAGATGTGTCTCACAGCCAAATACATAACAAGCAATGCCACAATGCTGTGAAAGAAAGCAAAGTGACAATGCTGTGACTCAATGGCACATGCTTATTCAGTGCTTTGGCAATTAAATGATGAGCAGAACAGGATAACAGTTATCACAGTCAAAAGCACAACGTTCTGCCAAGCATTCTTTCCAAACTCATTTTAGATTTTGAGGTTGCTCTAGTACAGTGGTGGACAATTCTTCAGAGGGTCTAAGGCCACACTGGGTCCCAAAAGCTCTTCAGAGCCACATTTACCACTGCAGCTCCCCTGCATAAAAAAGTAGAAAAAAAAGTTTGCCCCCAAATGCCCCCAGGAGGTATAAGAAGCAATTTCACTACTTCCAGGTCACTTCCTATTTACAGAAAAGGGTTCCCCTAGGCCAGAACATGGCAAAGTTGCCCCCATGTTCCCCACAGGGCATTGGAGAAAAAGAAAGCACTATGTGGAGCAACATATTCCCCATCCATGCTGTAGTACAAAAATTATAATCCCGTCTTTCTGAGGGAAAACTGACTTCATCAAGGCATCCAATTAAGTTTTTCAAGCTTATCACTCTTCTGCTCCATTGGCAAAAAGAGGGTCAGAACTCAAAGCCAAGACCAATGTGAAAGGCCATGGACCTCAATGACTTTATGATTACTAATCTGAAGGCAGATCATTTCACATAATATGGAGCCAAAAAGGAGAGTCACTGAGACCATGATGATAATGTCTCAGACATGCTTTTTTAAAAAAAAAAAAAGACCCAAAGCATCTTACACTAAGAGGCCTGGCATGGCATGGCATGGCATGTGCATCCATTTAACTCAGGTGAGCCTGCTTTAAGATGTTCAGCTTCAATACAAATTTTTATATGTATACAAACACAATCATGCAGCTTTCAGATCTTTTTTTGTTCACCATGGTGGAGAAAACAGGTTATATTAGCAAAGATAGAGATGCAATGTTGTAGAGAACAGACGAACACGTCTGGCCGTTTGTGGTGAAAAACAGAAACCATAACCCCAGTGGTCTTCGGAAGGAACACACTGGACACTTCGTCTTTATCTCAAGCAGAAAGGATTAGAGTTTTCCCCCTCGTACAAAAGAGAGATCAGGATTTCAGAAAGAGATGGAATCTGGTTTTCTAGCTTAGCTTTCTTTCATATTTGTATAAAGACATTCCTTCAAGAAATCTGAACAGTGCAGCAAGGGAGATTTATAACCCAGGCCCTTCTAAAATTGGTAAAGCAATCTTAAGAACAGGTAAAGCTCAGAAATGTATACCTCTCAATGGCTACCAGTGACTTCCTTCAAATCCAGGTATAATACCCCAACTATTATACAGTTGGCCCTCCACATTCGCTAAGGTTAGGGGCACAGGAGCCTCACAAAAGTGGAAAAATCGCAAATGTCAAAATGTGTGGATATGTCTGTGGGGAGGGAGCTAAGGAATGGTAGGGAAAGCAGGCACCCAGGGCCCAAACCAGGTCAGGGAAAAGAGAGCGAATGAGGGAGTCAGTATGGTGGCCCTATGCCTCTCTTGCCCATCTCCTTCCTTGGGTGTGGGGAGCCTCCGGAGGGTTTGTGGTGCTGACATATCAGGTTGTGAGCCATTCTTAGCTGACCAGACAGGAGCTGATGGAGAAGAAAGAGGACAACAAGTGGGTTTTTGAAGGGCTGCGTGGCTGATCGGAGCTATCAAGAAGGAACGTGTGGGGGAGGGCAGGGTTTGAAGCAACTCGCAAATAATCAAGTTTATGAAAGTCAAACCTGCAAACGTGGAGGGCCAACTGTACAACGCTCTCTCTTTAGCAGTGTATGGCAATATACAAAAATGAGCTATACCAGCCACAAGAGGAACAGAAATACATCAAGGTTCTTATTCAGAAAATTACCCTCTACACATAGGGTCAGATGTGGAGAGGAGGATGGTACCTCCTGGGCCCAACCTCAGCATTATGTTTCCCAAAAACTGTATCCCTACATCCACAGACTGGTACAGACACCTGCATAACAGCATTTATGCATGTTGAGCTGAATACAATTAGGCATCTTCTAAGATACCCATGGTCAATGAAACAATATTTGAGAGCAGGGTAAAAGATATGAGAAGTGAAGCTCCCTATCCACCTGTTTGGTCTACGCATAACAAAGAATTTCTGAGTAAGACTCAAGTATATCTTACAACTGCTTTTCTTCTTGATTGTGTTTTAGCTCAGCTACTCACAGTGAACTGGCCATTTGCTGTAGCAATATAAATTGTGTACTGCTTCTCACTGGCAGTTTCAAGATTCATCTGATTTGATTCTCCTTTGCTTCGGAGTTCTTCCAAGGCCAGTCTCACAGCTAGGTACTTGGACAAGTGATCAACTGTGGCATTACCAGAAGTCTTTATGTACCTGCATCAGGAGCAAAGACAATCCATGTGATTATTTCTTCTGCACCAGAAATAAAGTTGTTAAGCTTTTAAAACTGTCACAATTAAAATAATCCAAGTCATACAAGAAGGGCAGCAGCTTGGCATTCCCAACTATTTATTTTCAATAAATAATCATAAAGCACACCAGCCCCAACTGAAATCAGCCTAACATGCAATGTGGAGCTTCTAAAATAAGAAAAAAACCACTGCTTACCTTGTCTGTGCACTGTCATCATTTTCCATTAATGTAGGATGGGGTCTGAAAACTAGTTCTATTTCACTTGCACCATCCAATACTGGATCTATAGCAACTGCTGTATTGTTATTGTCCAGTTCTAGACCAGAATCATCAGATGTTTTGGTCCGTTTGTTACTTGGCCCAGCTTCTTGATTACTGTGAGTTGAAGCATTACTACAGTGTGAGCTATCACCATTGTCCTCCGCTCCACTGCCATTCTCTATCTGTTGCTTCTTGCCTCTTTGTAACCTAATAAATGTACATGACACATGCATGAATTCACATAAACTCTCCGACCCCTCTTGCAATAACAAGCAAATATATTTTTCTCTCCATCCTATATTTTTCACTAATATAAACAGAGAAGGAATAGGAAGTCTAGCACACTGTCGTAAGACTGCCAAGACCACAAAGCTTATGTCTAACTAAGAGGTAGGAAATGTGTGTCCATCCAGACACTGGTGGACTCAAAATTCTAACAGCCCTAGCCAGTAAGACCAAAAGTGGGGGATACTGGGAACTGCACAAAATCGGAGAGCTATACATACCCCATCAATATAGTTAAGTACAGAACTGTACGATATAGTACAATATAGTTAAGTACAAAACTGTCAACAAAGGGTCCAATCTGGCAGCTGGCTGTACATCACCAACCTGCAGTGTTACTTCTCAATCAGTTCTGAAGGAGATTAGCACCATGCTCCATTTCTGATGGTCAGGCCTGGTATTTCTCATACGGATCCCCAAATATTTCTCATGGGGTTGAAATCACATCAAAATTACACTCTCAAACCATAAAACACCAGGGAAGGGTACTCAATATAGGAGTACCAGATGTGGCGGAAGGTATAATTGTGCACATCCTGACACAGAAAAGGAACGTTCCACTCATACTCTAAGAGACGTATACAACTATTTTTCCACATAGAAAGAACATTAAATTTAAGCAAACATATAAAAGAACAATCTTAGATTTGTGGAGCATAAGCATGTACAGAATTCACATCATCTGAAAAGAAAATATTAGAAGAGTTGGTTAAAAAACAGAAAACATTAACACTGATTATTCATAGGCTGCAATATCTTCCCTACAAAGGAAAGTTTTTTAGTTTAGCAGAAAGACAAAATTAAAACTAAAATGGGGGTAGGAGGAGAAATGACAAATAAGCATTTAGAAAGTGTTTAATGAGTTGATACAACAGGTTCTCAAATACTGGGGAATTAAAAAATGGCACTATCCGAGACTTCTCTCCCACACTCCTCTGGGTATGAATCCCCGAAGTGTTACAGCAACAGCTCCTTAAAACAGAAACACAACCTCAAGTGTAAACTGTACCCAACAATCAAGCAAAAAAATGACATTTATTAAGATTGATTGGACATTTCAGCACTGATAAATCCATCTAAAGTTCCTTTCCTTGATCATGATCAAGTACTACTTTTGCAAGACAAATTAATCAGTACTGCAAATACACAAGTACTATTTCAAGGTATAAGAAGTAATGCCATTTTAACATGGTTTTTACTTTTAATAGTCTATTTTTTATTTATTTGTCTGTGTTTAAAATGAAGATACAACTATACTTGAAAAAAAAAGACAATGGCATTTTTAGGACAAAACAAAACAACAAGTTGTTAACATTGCATTTGCTGTGTCTGGCATGATGTCAAGACTGAATTCCTTTCTAAAGTGCCAATAAGAAAAGAGAAAAAAAACATTTTAACATCGTTTTTAGATTAATGTTAGACTATACGTGCTTCAGCCTCGAAGCATTGGCCCTTAGGCTCTTACAGCAAGAAGCCATATCTTTATATCATCTGTCATCTTTCTGTGACAGAGAGAAATATACAGGCCTTATTCGAAGTGTATGCTTTTCACTCACTTAAAATCACTGCCTTGTAAACTACTGCTCTATCAAGCCTCGTTTTTACTAACAGCAGTTCCTTAACTCTTGGGCAGGTATGGACTTTTCCTAGCCCTCCTACCCAAATTAAGAATGCTGGGACTGAACATGAGCCCACCTGCATTCAGAGGATGCTCTCTTCCACCCTCCTCATTTCTAACTTTTGGCTACTGATAATCTCTTACCTGTTCAGGGCCTGGATTTTCAGACCCTCCTCAATGCTGTGACTTAGAGCTTGCTGGTTATTGTGCTTGTTGATCCTTGCTAGAACTCTCTCCTGATGAGCCTCATATTCATCACGACTTGGATAAATTTTACTGATGAGAGCGTCAAAATTTGGATCTGGTCTCAAAGATCTTTTAGAAACAAGCTTTTTACGACACGTAGGGCATTCTTTGTTTCTAAAAAGAAAAGTGTAGAATATTAATTCCACATATATGTTCTCCATACTACTCTCTGTAAAAGCTTACAATCTAAGAGTATCATTATCTACACATGAACAGAAATGAATGTACTGAGTTAGTACAAGGGAGGATCTAGTACAAGCAGTCAGCAAAGCAGAGCTTTCCAAACTTTTCATTCTGGTGACTCACTTTTTAGACATACATCATTTCATGACACAGATAATTCAGTTTTATTAGCAAACGGGACATTAAGCTAACCCCTTACAAGAGATACAGACATATACATAAATTGTAATAACAAAATGTATGGGGACACAACATATTCCATGAAAACCTTTCATATATTTTTAAAAATATATGATTTATAAATAATAACATACATTTCCAAGATTGTAGGCAGCACACCTACACACTTCAGGCGACACACCAATGTGTCACAGCGTACCATTTGAAAAGCCCTGCAGTAACGATTGAACAGGAAATCTCCTGTGGTGGGCAACTGGGGGAGGCTAGGGGGCCATATTAGCCTCCTAGCAGTTCCTTGGGGGTTGCACCCCCTACTACATACCCCACATGTACTCCAATGCCCTATAGGGGCTGTGGATGTCATTTCTGCCATGTTTTTAGGCCTCGCTGAGCCATTTTAGGACTCCCGGCCTGTTTTTTACAAAACAGGAAACGTCTAAGAAGTCACTTCTGATTTACTTCCTGATTTAAAAAAAAGGCATTTCCTGGGCCTAAAACAGAATAATTGAGATACTGAAGGTTCCTTCCATGGATGGTTCCCTAACTAGTTTGATGCCTTGGCTCCTAAAGAGAGAGCTGTCTCTTTAAAAGCGCTAAATGAAAAGTATGCTGATATGGCTCTGAAGAGAGTCCATGAGGCTGAACTTTTTCTATATATGTTTGCTATACCAAGGGCTTCAATGGTTTAGACTAAGGATGTTATGGAAGTTCAAGATCGGATGCTCAGCTTCTGCACAGAATCTTGCTTAAAGTTTACAACACTCTGGTCTTTGTTGCAGCTACTTGCAATTCTTTTGAGTTTTCTGCTAGGGTCACTGGGGCAGCTACTGTGGCTGGATGCTCAGTGTAGCTGAAGTCCTGGCATGCTGGCATTTATTCTAAGTATAATTTGGTGTTGGTTCCCTTTTCAGGCATTCTTCTTTTTGGCAAGGAAGCTAATTTTACTATGTACTAATATTCAAAACCAATAGTTGCTACTGTCTTCCAAAAAATGCATTAATGGCTCGCAATTTTTCACAAATGTCACTAATGTTTTTTCTCTTATCAAAAATGTGAATTTATCCATTTCCACTAAGTCCATCAATTTAACCAGCTACTCTTTAGCCGAAATCTTGTTGCTCTTCCACTTCTGCACATGTAGTAGTCTTGCAGAGATCATCATGTACTAAAGAACTCGACTATGCTTTTTGTCCAGTCAATCTTCCATCAATCCTAGCAAATAAAATTCTGGTTACTTCTAGAAGTTTAGTTTAAAATATTTTTCACGATGAGATGAATTTGATTCCAGAATTTTCTGGCCTTATCACATGACCACAACATACAATAAAAGGTTGCCACATGTTTGCATTTCCAACACTTATTTTAAGTACTGTTATACATCTTATCCAATTTTTCTGGTATCAAATACCATCTATACATCATCTTACAAAAGTTCTCTTTAAGGTCGTAACACTATGTAAATTTTAACCCTTCTCACCTATATCCCATTACTCCATCATTATGTTATGTCTCACATTTTGGACCTATTTTACCATACAATCTTTTGCCACTTATTGTTCCATCTCTACTTTTAAGAGTTTATACATTTTCCCAATCAAATGTTGCTCAACTACACAAATTTGTTTCTCAACATCATTCTCAGTCAGTTCAAAATCATTTGTCTTTTTATCTCTTGTTATATTTTTCCATCATTTGTCTATAATAGAACCACTGGAAACTGAACCCTGCCTGTGTTAACTGTTCAACTGATTTAAGTCTACATTGATCTGAACCAACATATCCTGGTAAGACAACCATCCTTCCTTTGGTGTTATATCTTTTCTATAAAAAGTTTCTTTAGATGAGTTGAATGACATTTTCAGAAAAAGCCTCAATTTGTATATGTTCTCAGCAAGGCTCTCCTCAAACACTGGTTATTAAAAACCACATTCACTTTGCTTTTTTTTAAACCAAAGTTATTCATGCCAACCAAACATCAATTCATGTCCTTCCTATTCCAGTAAACTTTTATTTACTAACATAATCCAATCTTTAATCCAAACCAGACCACATGAAGCAAAATATAATTTCAAATTTGGCAACCCCAATCCTCCTCTCTGTTTAGCATCCTGTAGATTTTTATATTTAATTCTAGCCTTTTTTCTTTGCCAGACAAACTTTAATGTTTAAAGTTTATTTAATGTTTAAGAAAAAGGCCATTTGTTAAAATCTGGATAGTTTGAAATAAGGACATCATTCTGGGCAATATATTCATTTTTATCACTGAAATTCTACCCATTAATTATAACTTAAGCTTTTCCAACCTTTGTAAGTCTTTCTTAATTTCATTCCATGTTTTAATATGATTATTATTTAACAGCATACAGTTCATTTTTTTCAAAGTAATGCCCAAATATTTCACTTTAAAGTTAGATTTTTTGATAAAGACATCTTATTCTGCTTTTCTCATATTTTTGTCAGCGTCCTCTTTTTTGTCTATTTAATTTAAACCCTACCACAGACCCAAATCTTTTATTTTTCCAACAGCTCTCTTATAACTTTATTTGGATCTTCAGAAAATAATCACCAATTCATCTGCAAATATCTTAATTTATATTCTTTCTTTTTACTCTTATTCTCTAGTTTAACATGCCTTATTTTTCTATTCAGGATTTAGAAAGCCAATATAAAAAAATAAATGAGAAAGTAAGGTGCTTTTTTAAATCTCACAGGGATTACTTAATTCTCCATTAATCAAGATGTATGCAGTTTGATCATTATAAATAGCCCTTATCCAAGTTATCAAGTTATCCTCAAATTGCATCTTATCCAACACTCCAAATAAAAAAAAGTCCAGTTCAATCCCAGTTCAAGTTATGAAAATTTATTTTATTTACATTCCTAAAGCCTTTTAGTTCTGCAGAATTATGTCCTCTATATATTCATAATCCTCTTAATGATATAACTGAGCCAATTACACATCACAGAATATGAATTTGAATATGAACCTCCTAGAGCCCTAAGATCTGTTGGGGAAGGCTTTCTCTTGGCCCTGCTATCATCCCAAGCTCACCTGCTTAGCACATGGGAAAGAGCCTTCTCAGCAGCTGCTCCAACACTTTGGAACTATCTTCTGCAGGAGGCTAGGCTGGCCCACTCCCTGCTTTCTTTTCACTGGCAGACAAAGACACTTCTTTTTAAGCAGGCTTTTAATGAGTGAGCTGGGGAGCTTTTATTTATTTTTTAAGCTGTTTTTTTTCTTAAATAAGTTTTTATAATTTTATATGTTTTTAACATCTTTAATTGTTTCAAATGTTTTTTAACTTTTTTGGAAGCTGCAATGAGTTCCACTTTGGGAGAGCAGAGAGCATATAAATACAACAAATAAATAAATATCCAAATATGCTTTAATGTTCATCAAGGATATTTGTTGTTTCTTGCACACAGTAATTTTGTACGGTATTGGTACAATTCTTTTCTAATGTTGGCTCAGTCACATATAGTATATTTCCTTCTTTGTTCCTGTAACATAAGCTTTTTCTCTCTTTTTTCAGTTTGTATGCCAACAACCTTCCTGGTTTATTAGCAAATTCAAAAAAGTCATTCTCCTTAATGAAATATAGTTTTCTCTCTATTTCTTCCACAGTCATCATTGATATTTGTTTCTATAAAATCTTAATTTAATATCCTATCTGTAGGAGACTTCTGAAGCTCCTCTTTTTTTCTCTTAATCTTATCTAAGAGCAGCTGAAATTTTTCCTGGTGTGTCACTTTAATTCCAGCATTCTGTTTAATTAAACAACTGCAAATGAATGCCTTACTGTCATCTCTTACAACTCTAATGCCCATATGCTTTTCCAAATTATCTTTTTTAAAAAAGCACTCATTTTTAACAATCTTTTACCACCTTTTCTTCTTGAAGAGTCATTAATTCTCCAAAGGCTTCTTGTTCTTTTTCCTTTCAAAATTAGTTACAGGATTGCGATCTGAAAAAAAATCTAGTGTCCAATTTCTTTACCTCACTGACCAATGTTTTTGAAGTCAAGAAGATATCAATCCTTGAAAATCAGTTATGTTTGCCTGAGAAAAAAGTATTGTCCTTGGTATTACCATATTTTAATCTCTATGCATCAACCAACTCTAAATTTTCTAACATTTCAGAAAAGCTCATAAGAAGTTTCCCTTGTTGAATTGTAATCTCTTTCTCTGAATATCAATCACATTGTGGGTTGATGACTCTATTCCAGTCTTCCAGTCATTATCAGACTCTCAAAAGATTAACTCAGTAATTTCTCTAGTATCTTATATAAAAACTTACTTTATTTTCCATCAGTGTATAAAAGCCTACAACTAGAGCTTTAGTACCATAATTCTCAATTTGGACTCCCATGTATCTTCCCTCTTGGTCTTCAAATTCCAACTCCGGTAATAAATCAGGATTAATATATATTATTCCATTATTTTCCTTTGTTGATGCAGTGATGAATTCCTTGCCAAGCTTTAAATCTTGCAAGTATCTAGTACCACTCTTTCTGACACAAATTTCCTATCTTGTTTAAGTTTTCTCAACTGATGATTTTGGTTTTCTCAGATGAAACACCCAAATCTTTAATGTTCCAAGTTAAACCTTTCAAATCCATTCTGGTCTTCAAGCTGAGAATAGTCCCTACCCATTACACTTCTGATTTCTTCCATCATCCACAGCCTCATCCTTTTCCTTGCTCCCTCCTTTAGCTTGTTGTTCTTCTTCTTTCCTTTCTTCTTCATCTTCACTCATCTGTTCCAAAGCTTTTTTGTAATTCTACACAGAATCTTTGGCTTTCTCTATTGTATTCACTACAAAATAACCTGGCTGAAACTGAAATGAAATTCCTTCCAATTTCTCTCATCTGGATGGAATCCTGTTCTTTTTCAACTTCTCAATTAAAAAGTTATACTCTCTTCTCTTGCAAAGGATCATTGTGGGTATCTCTTTAAAAATAACAATCTCAGTTCCATCTATTTGCATTTGTTCTTCAAAATGACATTGCAGAACTTGATCTCTAATTTGTATTCGCAGAAAACATACTATCACATCTCTGGGTAAGTTCCTCTGTCCGGATGTGTGTGAAGAAGTATGAAAAATCTGATCCACCTAGGTCTCTAACTCTTCCTTCTCCATATGCAACATATCTGTCATCACTTCTACATTTGCTATCAAACACTTTCATTTGTTTTGGGTTTTGTGTGTGTGTGGGGGGGTACAGATCTAAATCAGACAATTCTCTTTTCCATAATTCCATTAGTACAAATGTGTCCAGGTCCTGTTCTCTTCCTTTTTGAACTTTTATCAACTTTTATATCAAAGGTTTCCACTTTCTCTCCCAAGGTCTGTGTTCTCCTGGCTCACTTTGCTTAATTCTACTGCTATTTGGAAAACAGATTTTTTAACTCTCTTCATCTCAGACTTTATTTCCTTCATGTCTAGTTTCATCTCCCCTAATGTATTTTTCCCATTTATTCAATTTGACTATTTGAATTATCTGATGTGACATTTGTGACTTTTGAGATTTTAGTGTCTGAAGCTCATCTGTGAATTTCTGAACCATCTCTGATGTTTTAGTGGGAAGATCCATCAACCCCCTTCTCTCTTGTTTTTCTCCTAACTTGCCACTTCTAGATCTAGTTTTCATATTACAACTTCACTGTTCCTTCAATCAGTATCTTTAATTTCTTTAATCAATTTCCAATTTTCCAAAATGGAAAAAAAGACTCTCAAATGCAATCTATCAGTTATCAGTTCAACACCAGATGGCACTCTTTTTTCAGCTTTTTCATTTCAGGACCATTCATCCTGACAGAAAGTACTATTTTTTCCTTCTGTCTCTTAAGAACACCAGACAGTGCTCTTCACTCACTTTTCTCCAGAGGTGACTGCTTTGCACATATTTCCTCATTCAGCAGAGTACAACCAAACTGTTCTAACATTTTTTTTTTGTTCCAGTATATTTTAAATTCTTTAAGACAATTTGTGAATTTAATGGCTTTATTTCAAAACAGGCTGCTAAGCCTTTTGCTTGATGAGTTAAACTCTTGCTTTTATTATTTATAATAAAACCCACCACCTTTACAGTTTACTCATTTTCCATTCCAGAATCTCTTCTATTTCATATTCTTGATCTTGATTTTTGGGAGCAATATACGTTTTAAGATGTTTCAGAGAGAAATTAAAGAGTCCATGTTTATTACCTTTCACTTTAAGCAAATTACTGACAGTCTAAGTCTTGCAAAGAAACATGAGTACAGAAGTTGTAATGCAGTCTGATGTTAGTGAAGCTTCTTTTTTGAGTCTTCTTTCTTTTTTATCCTTAACTTTATTTAAAGAGATGGGCTTTGCAGAGCTGAGTTCCTCAAAGCTGGCAAACCTGTGCGGCAGGGCAGCTGGCAAAATAACATTCCCCCCACTTCATCTGTGATCAGTCTCCTCTATGGTGAGAACCAATTTGCTAAAAGCCGTAGAGGAAGCCTGACTGACAGGGGGTGAGTTTGAACCAGACCTCTTGTTTGGGGTCAGGAAACTGCCCCCTGATGCATCCCCCTTCAGCCATTGTCCAGAGCTAAAAGAAGTAAGACTTCTCCATAGCTCCACCAGAAATCATCTCATTATCTCTTTCTATTGTTTTGGCTATGTAAAGAATTGAAGCTATGGATTGTTACTAAAAACCTAAGAGTCTAAGTCACATGATCCCTGGCCTGGGAACGGTGAGACTAACACATGCTGGATGTCTCCTCTTTTGCAAACAAGAATTAATCTTCTTTAACTATCCAATATACCAGTCTTACCTACTGGAGTCTGGAACCTGCCTGGGAAGCAAAAGACAATCTCAGAAATAAAGAATTATTATTTTTGCAAGTTCCTTATGGTACAACCAAAATCCCAAGGTACTGTCCAGTCCTGACCAAACATTTTCCTTGCTTACCCACTTCTGAGGGCTGTGATGATACAATCCGCACAGAAACGATGTAGACATTCCTTAGTAGTCATGGTGTTTTTCAACATATCCAAACAAATGGGACACATGAGCTCACTATGGAGACTTCGGGGTGATACTACTATCTCCAAGCCATCTGTTATAGCTTCCTAACAATAAAAAAATTGTGTGATTAGGCAATTATTTCCAGACCACAGTGAATCTATCATTTAAAAATTCCACAAAGCAAAACAAAAATCTTACAAATCAATCAACTACATATCAACAATCATTAGAAACTTATTTCTAATGATGGAGCTTAGATTTTATTTTTGTTGAATTACTCTAAACAGCAAATTAGAAATTGGCATGCACAATAAAAAAAAGCTTGTCTGCAACTTATATAACAACGGTTAAAAAAAAAACACCTGAATGTACCTGAGGAGTTCTTTGGAGTTCATACAAGCTGAGCTCCCATGTTTTGCTTAAAGGCTGTGTTCCATTTGTCTGCACAGCCTGAGACATGGCTAAAAGCAAAAGAACAATTATGTTAAGGAGTATTTTGAAAAACAGTGTAAAGAGGTCACAATTTCTGTTCAAAATCTAACAGCTACTGCTCATAAACAGGAAAAGGAGATTTTTTTATAATTCAAAGAGAATTGACATTTTATAACAAGATTTAGGAAAAACACAAAATAATATCATTATGATGGATTTGAAGCTCAAAGAAACACCAATCAGACTGAGGGCAGTAGTGGAACAGCTGGCCAATTTAAAGCAGTTAGGAGCTACAGCATAGTCGACAAACAGATCCAGAATATTGGGAACTGTTGACTCAAACAACCTACAGGCAGAATTCTACTCACGCACAGAAGGAAATCCTCCTAAGAGATGTTCTAATATGTGTTACACAGAAATGTGTAACAGAATATGTGTTATCAGAAATGAAATTCTGAGGGCACATTTTAAGAGAAAGTGTAAAGAGACACCAGAAAGGATGCTCATAAAACACAGAGAATACAAGGACCTGGCAGTGGCTCTTAGAAAAAAAGATACATCATTTTGTTGGATAGCCCCAGAGGATCCCATAGCTACCTATGCAGATACGAAATACATGCTAAAATCCATGGAGTGAAAGAAAGATTTGCCTAAAAAGTTGAAGATGACCTCTCAAGGAAAAAGTTAAAAATTAAGTATTATCAAAAAGAATGAATAAAGACTATACAATAAAATATTATAATAAAAAACAAAATTAATTTGAAAATAACTTCATGGAATGTAGATAAACTAAATTCAACCCCAAAAAATGAGGAAAAATGGCATTTTTAAAAAAAATACAAAGTATGTGATTTATGTCCAAGAGACCCATATAAAGAAAACAGACTGCAGAGTTTAGAGAACTTTCCTAGAATTCACGTCGGCATATAAGAATAAAATAAATGGAGCAGCCTTCTTTATAAATCAAAAATTCAACCCTAAGATGATATATGAAGATGAACAAGGCAGATACTTAATCGTGGGAATTGACCGCAATGGCAAGATAATGCATCTAATGGGTATCTGTGATCCAAATAATGGGAAAGCAATGTTTTATGAAAATTTTAAAAGGTATCACACCTGAATTTACAAAATATCATTTGCGTCGTTCATTGCAATGCAGCAGTGGATTGTAATTTGGACAAGAAGGTTATCTAGAACAGTTGTTCTTAACCTTTTCTTCACCAGAGACCACCTGAAAATATATTTTGTTGCTGGGGACCCACAAGATTTAACTCAAGGTTTAAATATTTAAATTTAAGTATTCTGATTGAATACAAGTATAAGAGATGGCTTACTGCAAAACTCCACTGCAACTTTACCTGTAGCTTCAGTCTTCAACATGACACATAATTAAGCCCACAAACATCCTCCTAGTTCATTATTATGAAACTGACAGGTAGGAGCTATAAGAAAATGTTGTGATATGGCATGCTCCTCTCCAATTTTTCAATGTTCAGCTATTCCATTCCACTGCTGCTCTCCAGATTCCAGTCCTCAGCTAGCACCCAACATTATGTTCACTAAACATGCTCACTCCATAATGAGCTGCTCTGGGAGACACCATCTCTTGGGCTTTTTAAGGGGTGTTGCGGGGGGGGGGGTATCTGCAGATCTTAGGATTCTTCCAAACCTAAAATAACTGGATGGGGCCTTCTGAACTACTTAAAGAATTAGTCTGGTATTAGAATAAATAAAACTGTGTGTTGTGGAAGTCTACAATACTCCCATTTTCTGGGGAACAGAGGATGCTGCAAAGAGTATGAAGACATTCCCACCTGAGCTTATTTGGTGGTCTGACCAACCCTACAAGAATTCTGAAAATTTGGGGGCTGACTGCCCTGCGCAGTATCTCCCATATTTGCATGGGCAGAACTATTCTTGCTAAATAGCATTTGGCCCTCTTGAATAAATAAAGCATGGACAATGATGACAAGAAATATTCCGTGTACACATGCAGGCTTATAGCCGTGTAAAGAGATTTGCTATGCTAGTATGTAGACTTTGAATACTTCTAAAAAATCCAGCTTTCAGTAACAATTTCAGAGAGATATGGAAATGTTATTGTATCATTAGTCATCCAGTTTCAGAGCATTTGTGTTCACATAGTACATGGACACAAAAGAGATTGTGATAGCTGTTTATACACAGAAAGGAAAGATGGAAATGCAGGAATGTGCAAAACCAGCACCCTGCACAAGGCTATTGTAACAGGAATACAAACACCCCAAACCAAGAAGTGATAGAAAATCAGGATAGGAAGGCACTTTCATTCCACACATTTCAACTGGTCTGCAACTCTTTCTCTCCTTTCTCCTCATGCTAATGTCTACACAGCACACATAGTGGCTTCTCATGAGTCCCTGGCAATGGCATAACCTTCCTAAACCTGGAACCCTTGAGGTGTGTTAGACTGCCGATATCATTCTCAGTCAGCCTGACATGCTGTCTGAGACAGTGGGAGTTGCAGTCACCACACCTTAATGGCAACAGCTTAGGAGAGAGTTAGCCTACCAAGTCAGGAGAAATCAGAACTTTGTTCTCTTGCCCATTCATGTAATTTTAAAAACCAGAAATGCAGGATAAGAACTAGAGATATAAATATTCAAATATGTTGTCTCATGAGTGGAGACAAGTAAGTTCCACCACAGCAAGGAAAACAAGTATTTCTGCATAATTCTCTTCTGGTATTTGCAGTTCCTGAAGAGTTTAGGCAAAGTATTCAGTACAAAAACATGGGTTCTCTGTGCAAAAATCTTAATGATTTTGAGCAAAAACAAACAAACAAAAAAACCAAAAAGACACCATTATTTCCAGATAGCCAAATGCCTTTTTGTGTGCAAGATTGCTTCCCCACCCACCACAACAGCTAGCAGATTGGGTAAAGGAATGACAGGTGCCTCCTTAAAAGAAGGAAAAGTTTCACTATGCCTAAAAGAAGTAGATGTAAGAACACTGTTAAAAAGCCTTCCCTGAACACTACCACACTGGATTACTATCCACCAGTCTCCAATACTCTGTTTTTGGAAAGACTCTGAAATATGTGGTAGCTTCTCAGTTTCAGAGGTTCCTAGAAGAAAATTATTATCTAGATCAACTTCAATTTGGCTTCAGACCTGGTTATGTGACACAGATAGCTACGGTCTGCTTGGTAGGAGATCTATGTCCAGAATTCAATAGAAGTGTTTTCTTGTTGGTCCTGTTGGACTTAAGTGGTTTGTCATGCTATCAACCATGGTAGGCTTCTGGGCTTCTTCTTCAGGATGGACCCTGGGGGAATTAACTTTCAGACACTTTAGACCACCCTGGAGAAAGAGGTTCAGAGAGTGGTGCCATTATGCCTAAAAGAGGCAGCTGTGAGACCACTGTTACAAAGCCATTGATATTTCTGAAGAAAGACTTGGCTAATGGCATCCCTCAGGGCTCTGCCACAGTGAAACCACCGTGACAGATTGTCCAGGGAACTGGAGTTTAGAACAAGCAATATGCTGATAATATCCAACCGTATCTTATTTTCCTATTTAACTTCCAAGAAAGTTATTCTAGTTCTGAACCAGTGTGTCATGTCAATAATGAACTGGATGTGGCTGAACAAATTGAAGGAGAATTCAGTTACACTTCCAGTCAGTCAAAAGGCAGATTAAGAAATAGGGATTCAGCCTGTGCTGGGATCACACTCTGCATGAAGAGGTAAGGTCTCTGCAATAACCTGGAATGCATTTGCAGAATTAAAACTCATGTGCCAGTTGTGCTCACTCTTGATCTGGTCACAGTGACACATTTCTCTGAAGAGTGTTTGGAAATTGCAACTGTCCAAAATGCCATGACCAGAGTGGTGACTAGGATTCATTACAGAAAACAAACTCCACTGTTACAACAACCTCACTGGCTCCCAGTCCCTTTCCAAGAAAAATCCAAAGTACTGGTAATAACACATAAAGTCAAACATGACATCGACCCAGGCTATCTAAAAGACTGTATTGTTCTATATATGTCTGCCCAGGCAGCAGGATCTACAAAGATACCCTTCTCTTGGTTTCAGCATAATCAGAGCTATAGTAAATGCAGACATAAAAACTAGAGTTCCTGATAGCCCATCTCAGATTACGGAACTCAGATTATGGTTAGGACTAGCTTCTCCCAATCTCGCCCACTTTCTTTCCAGCAGCAGGCAAAGACCTTTGTGTTCACATAGGCCTTCAACAACTGACTGCCTGTTATGACCAAAAGTTATAAAATGGGTGTGCTGGACTTTATTTATAGTTAAATTACGTTCTTAACTTTTGTAAGTTGTGAATACTTAGCTATATTCATTTTAACTGTCGCAAGCCACCTTGAGTCCCAGACCGGTAGGATACAAATAAATACAGCAACCATAATAGCAATTCATATAGATGTATTGATAACTGTAATTATTATTATTATATCATTGTTTACTTTGAGTTACTAATCAGGTATTTTTATTTGTTTTATTTGGACTTTAAAGAGCACAATTACTTTAAATCTTAACATGTATAATTTACTATATCTTTATTGCAACCTACTTAATTTATGTGAGAAGCCACCTTGCGTCTCAACCCTGGGGAAAAGGAAGAATATAAATCAAATCAATCATCTATAACTCCTAACCACAGTTGGGGAGGTCATGATTGTAAATACACTTCAAACTACAGCTCGTAGCCAGTGGCTAACCAACCACTTAAACCAATGACAAGCAAAGTGTGGACTGTGTGAGCTGCAAACAGATCTCCAAGGCCATTTTTGTGTCCCCTGGGCGTCAAGCAATTTTTTTATTCCAGAATACCACTCAGAATACCATTCTCAGAATTTATTCCACTCCATTCCAGAACCACTCAGAATTTATTCCAGAATACCACTCTAGGGGGTGTGGAAGGTATTTCTACCATGTTTGGAGCTCCCCTTGGATCCTTCGGAAGTCAAAACATTTCTCTGCAAAATTTACCCCCAATTTTTTTTTCTGCCTCATAATGACCCAAAATGCTCTCTAGGGCCTCAAGAAGACCCTAAAGCATGGTAAGGATGCCTCCATGTCCCCAAGGGGTATTTGAAGGCAATTTTTTGTGGGAGCAGGTACAGCAGGAGTATAGCTCTCCAAGGTTTTCTAAGAGGCTAATGTGTCCCTCTAGTCTTCCTGAGTTGCCCACATCTGACTTATCTTGTGGTCAAGATTTGTGTCTGCGTAAGATCTTTAGAAAGGCTCACTTTTGTTTTAATACCTATGGAGTCAAAGACCCGGGAGACTCTTTCCAAGAGTAAGCAATAGTTTGATCACAAAAAAACAGGCTATTCAGATAAGAGGGTGGTGGGTTTGTTTGGGGGTTTTTTGGTCATTTTAGGATATGCAAGCAATAGGCCTTCTTTAAATAGTGTGCAAATAATTTTCAAGACAGTACGGAAGCATTCAATAAAAAAATTAAACCAGCTGTACTATTTAAAAACAAAACAAAAACAAATAGTCCACACAGAACATTTTCTGTGCAATGTGTTAAGCCTAGCACTCAGCCAAAAATAATCGTGCATATTTTCAATTCCCTTTTCCCCACTGCATATATCTTGGCTGAAGTATGTAGAGAAATGTAGTGTTATTTGCGATCTCAAATAGGTTGAACAATTTTTTGTAGACTTTGGGATAGAAGAAAATTCCCGATTATGAAGGAAAAAAAATTACTACCCAGAAATGGGATAACTAAGAATGTTAGGAGAGGCAAATCCTTTCAGCAAATCTACAATGCAACAAGTTCATGAAATATCAACACAGGCTGACTTTTCTTTCTCTCTCTCCTTTCTGCCATTATTTTCCTTTAGAATTAGGTTTCAAGGAGTACAGTTGGCCTTCCACATTTGAGGGTCTGACTTTCACGGATTTGATTATTTGCATGTTGATATGGTCAGCTGACTAATCAATAAACGTTGATGTTGATGATGATGATGATGATTTGCAAGTTTCTTCAACCTCTGCCCCACCTCCACCTCAGGTTCTTCTTTTCCGGGGGAACCTTCCCTCTCGGTGACTCCAATCAGGTCATGCAGTCCTTTATAAACCCACTTCTGGTTCCCCTCCTCCTCCACCAGCCGCTGCCTGGCCAGCTAAGGACAGTTCACAACTCAATTTCTCACCACCACAAACCCTCTCCCAATGTCCCCACACACCCAAGGAAGGAGATGGTTGAGACAGGAAGTACAGGGCCACCATGCTGACCCCCCCCTTCCTCTCCTTTCCCTGACCTACTTTGGACCCTGGGTGTCTGTTTTCCCCACCATGCCTCAACCCCCTTCCCACAGACACACAAATCCATTTTGATATTTGTGATTTTTCTACATTTGCAAGGGTCTTGCACCTCTAACCCTAGCGAATGTGAATGGCCAACTGTACACTCAAGAGAACTGTGAACAAGCACAAGATGACAATGTGGTATACAGGTTAGTGCATTCAGCATGGAAGTGAAAAGATGAGCTTGGATGTATTTCTTAACTAAAAATCTCAGCATTGGCTTGTGTAAATCTCCATCTCTCAGCCTCATCTCACTGGGCTGTTTTGAGGCTAGCACAGTACTTTGAGTAACTTGAAAAAGAGGTAGGCCACAAATCCAGGGAATAAAAGAAGCAAGGTTCTAGCTGGTGTCTCTTAGCTTCTTCCAATATTTGCTAGAAGAAAGGGTGAAACATCCTTATTCATTCTCTCAGAGATTCAGGGAAAACCCTCCCAACGTGTTGCAATGTGAGCAGTGCAAACTTCACCAGCCATCTCCTATCTGTCACTCTGAGGGGGGATATACAACAAAATAACCTGAAAACACAAAGGACCCAATAGACTGGATGAAAGACTCCTGTAGACTAGACACTAGAGAGATACCTCTGAGAAGGCAGCATTCTTTCCCTGTTTGTCTCCAACGTTTGGTGTTCAGAGACATGGCAGCTCTTAACATAATTGCACTTAGCCCTTATGGCTCAGAGTCACTGTCACAGCAACCTTCCAAGACAGGATAGATCTAAAATCCCAATTCTCTCAGAATAGAGAAGCTTCTTTATGAAAGCGCAGCACCAAAAATGCAAGCTGAAACAAATTAGTGTAGTTAAAACATGATGCTACAGCAGCCAGTTTAGTAACTGATGTCATGAGATCAGCACATTCCATCACCAAAGGGAGGCAGATGTGCTGAATAAATGACTGACTAGGCCTTCACAGGCCCACTACAGACATGTCCCTAAGTGAATTGACAAGTACTGGAGACCACAGGAGTTATGTAGTGCTTAAGCCCTCTGTTTCCTACCTGCACTCCTTTTCATTGTATTTTGAACTGTCATTAATTTTGCTATCTCCTGAAAGCTCCTCTGTGTGCAGAAACACTGAGAGGTATATTATAAGTGGCCTAAATAAAATAAAATCATGCCCTCTTCATTCTCCATCCATCTACTTAGTCTACTTCATCAGGAATACAACTTATACTGCACTGAATCTAGCAACCAGTTCCCAAGTATAAAGGACACACATATTCAGTTGTATAGCTCTGTTCTGATTTGAAATATATGCATATAGCAGCTGAAAAAACAAATAAGTCCCAGTTTTGTGCATTTTGAAGTTGGAGGAGTTGTAATGTATAAATAGAGAAGCCACAAGGAATGCTACTTCATACACAAAAAAACCCATAAATCAATCTATATATCAGAACTGATTCCCCAAGTACAAACTGTTAAATACGCATTCCTTAAATTTTACTGACTGAATTTTACACTGCCTTTTATACAAGAAGCACGTAGCTTCCCCTACACAGAGCAGTGACACTTTCTGTATAGTTGGCCCTCCACATTCGGGTTAGGGGTGCTGGACCTCTCCCAAGAATGGGAAAATTGCAAATATCAAAATGTATATATGTGTTTGTGGGAAGGGAGCCGAGGCATGGTGGAAAGGGCAGGCACCCAGGGTCCAAACCAGGTCAGGGAAAGGAGAGGGATGAGTCAACCCTACACTTCCTCTCTTGCCCATCCCCTACCTTGAGTGTAAGGGGGGCATCAGGAGAGGGTTTGTAGTGCTGAGAAATTGAGCTGCAAGTCATCCTTAACTGGCCAGACAAGCCGCTGGCAGAGCAGGAGGAGCATCAGAGATGGGTTTTAAAAAGGCTGTGCGGCCTAACTGGAGCTGCCAAGTGGGAAGGTTCTCACAAAAAAGAAGTACCTGAGGTGTGGGGAGGGGTGTTGAAGAAACTTGAAAATAATCAAATCAGTGAAAGTCAAACCCACAAATGTGGAGAACCTACTGTATTTTTTTCTGACTTGACAAAATTTGAGAGCTCTTTCCCAAAAACATTCCAAGATTTCCTACAGTTCACCTACCCCAAAATGGATATTCCAAAGAACAGAACTTCCCTAAAGAATTTCACTAGCTGTTTCAAAAAAAAGTTTTTTTCACTTCTCCTGATAATCATTCAAACAGGCTTCCTAACACTTACTATATATTTCATTTCAGTGGCAACTCCTCAAAGCACTGAATATATTTAAATGCTCCTCTGTCTCCATTCATGAACCAGTTGCCTGAGCTTAAGCAGCTGTTCTACTGACCTGATCTACTCAAACACTGCTGGTTGTAGGAGTCAAGTGTTAAGAGCAGAAAGACACTCAATACTGATTCATTTCTTTCTTCCAATCAGTTCAAAATGTTTGGATAGCTATCTGCTTTATGCAGGCTATTTCAGCTAGAAATCGTGTTATTATTTTGCTGTTTCACCATGAGTTTTAAATACACTTCACAAATTAATAAAAATTAAGCACAATCAAAATGTCAAAAATGATCGAGCATCATGGTAAGATGGAATTTGGGGAGAGGGCTAGACAGGCTTCATATTTTTGAGACAAGTTATTCTAGATTCAGCCACTGCATATAAACAAGACACACTAGCAGATTTCTTCTCACTGTATGCCAGTTCCTCCAAAACAGAAGACTCAGAAACAGGAGAAAGAACAAAATCACGCCAGTTCATTTCAACATATTGTTGTATGATCAAGACACAAAGAACTAACAGAAGGCATTTTAAATGGTACCTTGCAACTTTGTTCCAACACAGGGACATGGAGCTACAACATTAAAAATCACTATACAACCATGCTCGCTTCGGCAGCACATATACTAAAAAAAAATTGGAACAACACAGAGAAGATTAGCATGGCCCCTGTGCAAGGATGACATGCAAATTCATGAAGCCTTCCATATAAAAAAAAAATTACCATACAACCATAAGGTAGCTTGGAACCTCTGGAGTGATCTGCAATACTATAACTATCAACTGTTCTTCAATCATAGCAACAAATTATTCACTTTCCAAAAAAATTAGAAAGTCATCCCTCCGCATTCGCTAGGGTTAGGGGCATAGGACCCCCCTGAAAGTGGAAAAACTGTGAATAACCCTATGCCTTCCCAAACCATATTTAACACACATAAAAAGCATGGTCACCATATTCAACCCACGGTGGATTTCTCTGAGGCATGAGGGTTCCTTCACAAGGCAGAAGTGGGTGGCTGGTGCGGCTTACTGCCACCTCCAGTCCCGCCCCACACCATTTCTACTAGGGACTTACAAGCCTCTTTCACAATTTCTCAGTCTCTGGAGGCTTGCAGTCCCTATTAAAATGGCATAAGGAGGCAGCAGAGGTGACAGCAAATAATCTGTGAATAATCAAATCCACAAAAGCAAAAACCGCAAATGTGGAGGGCTGACTGTACTGCACTACTGAAGTTCCAGTAAACTAGGAGTACCTTTGTGGAAGCACTGTTGAGTTGCTTTCAGTTCTCCCACTCAAAACAAATTCCCGGGCTCATAATTCTTTCCATCTGAAGTCTTTTGCACCAGCCTTCAGTTGGTGCACGTTTTAATTCTAAAACCCTGAGATCTACCCTCCACTGCTCTAAACAAGTAACAAGTTAGCAACTTTTAACTGCTCTTATAGGTCACCAGTAAGCACTCTGAAAGCATCACGAAGCCTCGACTGAGAAGAATGGTGGCAAGCCAGGCAGCCCCACCGGCAAATGCACGTAGTACTACTACGCCCGCAAACACAGTACAAGAGAACGGAGTAACTTCCTTCAGCCTCAACCTTGCTGGGTATGAAAGCAGCCCCAGGGGAACGGAGCCAGGGAGCAAAAGGGGCTCCGCTGACATCTTGAGGCGCCCTTCCTCCGCGCAAAGGGAACCATCACGAGCATCCTTTTGCCCGTCTGAAGGCGACAACCGTGACAGCCAAAGAGGATGTGGACGGACGGCAGACCCCGCCCCCCTCGCCTTGGGTTTTGCCCTCCCGCGAGGAAGATGGTGATGGTGCGTACGGTCTGGGCTGCAAGGAGAAGGAGAAAAGGGGGTGGGGGTCGCGGGACGGGGGGCGAGGCGAAAAAGGCCAAGCAGCCCGGCACGTTTCCTCGGGGGCAAGCCCCACCGAGTCCCACGGGGCGCGCTCCTCAGCAAGCGTGCCGCGATTCGCGGCCCCGCAAGGGAGACCGAGGCTGCGGGGCTGCTCCAACGCCGGGGAAGCCAGCCTTCCCTTTCGACGCCCCCTCTCCGGCCCGCCCTCAACAGCTGGACAGGCGCCCCTCTCGTCCTCCTCCTCCTCCTCCTCCCACTCACCGGACCCGGTGTTGGCTCCCTCTCGGTGGCTCGACCGCTCCCTCCCCCCGGCTCGGCTCTCCGGCCCGACGCTGTCACCTCCTCCCCCGCCACCGTCGGCGCCGGCGCCGCCGCCGCCTCCTCGTCCCGCAGCCAGGGCTGAGGCGAGTCGACAGCCGCCGGCTCAGCCCCCTCCCCCCGTCAGCAACACAATATGGCGAGCGGCAGACAGGCGCCGCAAAGGACGCTGGGTGAAGGAGAAGAGAGTTGTATTATTTCTGCCTGCCCGAGCCGGAGAGAGGGAAAGGGAGCGCGAGCGAGGGCGGGGCGGGGCGGGGAGGGAGCCAGGCTGTCCAAGGAAGGCCACGCCCCTTCGCCACAGGTACTGGGCTCGCGGGGGGGGGGTGCTCCGCCAGCTATCTGTCTTGCAGCGTTTGTAGGCCCGAGCCCCGGGAGGGATGGGTGCCCGGCGTCTCTTCCAGCCACCCTCCTCTTTTACATTTCTCCACCCTTTCTATCCAACCTCATCTTTGTATTTCCCTGGCCGTTTCCGCACTAGGCTGTTATGGTGCTATTATTCCCCCTTCAACATCCTGTGGAATCCTGGGGTTTGCAGTTTAGGGAGGGGCCTTTGCTTTTCAGCCACTGTTTTATTTCTGCACGAGACTGTTATAGTGCTGTCGTTCCACTTGCAACATCTTACGGAATCCTCAAAGGCCCCTCCCTAAACTGCAAACCTCATGGTTTCGTAGGATGTTGAAAGTGGAATAATAGCACTATGTGAAAGTCTAGTGCGGAAATGGCCCCCGACATCGTTTCCAGGATTAATCCTTCAGCGTGAAATAAAATCATGGTTCCTTTGCAGGAAATATATTTCGGGTAGGTGTGTTAGCCAAGCAGCAAAACACACACACACACAAAATCCAAAATGTAAAACTTATTTTTCAGGTTTCTCAAGTGTAGTTCTCCTTCCCCATATCCTATCCTTTAAAAACTAGAATTCCACTCGGACCATCCATTAATATACATATATACATACATGCATATATATTTGTGTGCATGTGTGCACACGCGTTATGTTGTGTTCTAACAAGTTTTTAAACTTGTGCACACTCTCCTTTTGGCCATACACGGCTCCATTTTCAAGCAAGAACAGATTGATTATTTTATTAGAGAATACATACATACAAATTCCAGTTTTTCCACATTTTGCTAGCATTGCTCTCCATTACACTTACAAAACAGAGAGCATAGGTGGTACAGTATTTGAACGCTGGACTATAACTTTCCTGTGGAAACCCACTGGGGCCATTTCCGCACTATACTGTTATAGTGCTATTATTCCACTTTCAACATTCTATGGAATCTTGGGGTTTGCAGTTTAGGGGAGGGGAATTTAGAATTCTGAGCCATAGATTGCTCTCTGGCATCAGTAAATTGCAAAACCCAGGATTCCACAGGAGATTGAAAGCAGAATAATAGCACTATAACAATGTAGTGCAGAAAGGGCCTGGGTGACTTTAGGCGAATCACACACTGAGCCTCAGAGGAAGGCAGAGGCAAACCCCCTTGGAACAACTCTTGCCAGGAAAATCCTGTGATAGGTTTGCCTTAGGCTCTCCCTGTGCCAGTAAAAACTCGAAGACACAAAACAACAACAAAGCATGGATTCATTTAAGAAATCCAGGAAAGAGAATAGGCTGATTTAAATATTCTGAGAAACACTGTATTTATAAATTTGACTTCTGGCTCATGCTGTATATTCAGTACTGGACCATGACCATATAATTAATTACTGCATGGAGATAATTTTGTGATCAAAAAAATTCCATTCCTTTTCCGCTGCTCCGGAGACTAGGACAGGGAGCAATGGACTTAAACTGCAGGAAAGGAGATTGCACCTGAACCTCAGGAAGAACTTCCTGACAGTCAAGAGCTGTCTGGCAGTGGAGTACGCTGCCTTGGAGTGTGGTGGAGTCTCCTTCTTTGGAGGTTTTTAAGCAGAGGCTGGATGGCTATCTGTTGGGGATACTTTGATGGGTGTTCCTGCATAGCAGGGGGTTGGACTGGATGGCCCCTGTGGTCTCTTCCAGCTCTATGATTCTATTCAGGCAATAACTCAGAGAAAGGAAAAAGTATACCCCCTCTGAACAAATATTTCCAAGAAAACCCTGATAGGGTTGCCTTAAGATCTCCACAGGTCAGAAACAACTTGAAGACACAACAACCACCACCTATTATATCCTTTTCTGACCAGTGATAGGAACTAATTAAATTTAATTCAATTAAGTTGGACATTTTCAAATAAAAAGGGCCAATTTAAGTCAAAGATTTCAGTTAAAAAATAAATTCAATATTTCAGGGTGAATCTAATTCTAAATTTCTGTTGGTTGATTAAATTAGAGACAGTGCTGAAGACCCAACAATTTTTGTGCTTCCCAGCTGGCCCTTTACCCGTAGCTTCTTGGAATTTTTTTCTTCTTTCTTTTTTAATTTTTAATTCTTCAGGGTTGGCAAAAATACAAGATTTTAATCACAGGATTCAAATCACTTACTCAAGAAAATAGTTCTAATGCCATTAATTGTTTAAAGGGTTTTGAAGTTAGCAGCCACAGTAGTTGATTCTCCCCCACCTCACCCATTTCTGAAAATAATCCGATATCCGTATGACAGAAGTGAGGATATCTTTGGACAACCTGGAGGACTTCAGAAAGCCGTTGAAACAAATGAATCCATATGGAGATCAAAAAATAAAAAACAGTTTAACAATAAAATTTTAGACAACTTTATAATTTATAATTTAATTCCTTTATTATTCTTTCTTCCCACATTGATCCCATCAAGTTTTCTTGGATAGATGAGGAGCATCTATGTAGCATATCAGTAGTGGCTCACTATTGAATTTACAATGCACCTTCCATATATGCAGGGATTCCGTTCAAGGAACGCCCACGTAAAACAAGAAGCACAAGTGTTCTGTCCCATTGTAGACTTTTTTGGACTAAAACCAGTTGCTAATCTGTGGACCCAGTTGCTAGTCCGTGCACCCTCTTCAGGCGTGACCTCTGCACACACGAATGCAAGGTTGTGCAAAGTGTTACAACCATTATTGTCAATGGATGTGATGGACATGCCCACAGAGGCATGGGCGCACACACATTGTGTCTCTTGACTACAGTGGGACAGAACACTTGTGCTTTTTGTTTTACATGGGGGCTCCTTGAACGGAGTCCCTGCATATATGGAAGTTGTATTGTAAATTCTATAAACAGTGAGCCAGTACCTATGTGCTATATAGATGCTTCACATCTGTCCAAGAAAACTTCATGTTGATGGGATCAATGTGGGAAGAAAGAAGAATGAAGGAATTAAATTATATGGAAGGGAGAAGCAAAAAACAAGAGAATGAGTTTGCTGGCATGAGTGAGAAACTGGATTTGCAAGAAATCATACAGCTGTTCCCTCCTCTCCTAAGCTCAATACAGGAATGGTAGGGGGGAGAATGAAGGGAATGCTGTGGATGTAGCATATCTTGATTTTTTCAGTAAGGCCTTAGACAAAGTTCCCCATGACATTCTTTCAAAGAAGCTAGTAAAATGTGGGCTAGACAGGGCTACTGTCAGGTGGATCTGTAACTGGTTGACTGACCGTTCCCAAAGGGTGCTCATGAATGGCTGCTTTTCATCCTGGAGAGAAGTGACTAGCGGGGTGCCACAGGGTTCTGTCCTGGGCCCAGTGCTGTTCAATATCTTCATCAACGACTTGGATGAAGGAATGGAGGGCATGCTCATCAAATGTGCAGATGACACCAAATTGGGAGGGGTTGCTAATACGCCAGAGGACGGGATCAAAATTCAAAATGACCTGGACAGATTGGAGACCTGGGCCAAGGCTAACAAAATGAAATTCAACAGAGACAAGTGTAAGGTCTTACACTTCGGTAGAAAAAACGGAATACAGAAATATAGGATGGGGGACACGTGGCTGGATGGCAGTACGTGTGAAAGGGATCTAGGAGTCTTAATAGACCACAAGCTGAACATGAGTCGGCAGTGTGATGCGGCAGCCAAGAAAGCCAACGCAATTCTCGGCTGCATCAATAGGAGTATGGTGTCTAGATCGAGGGAGGTACTGGTACCACTCTACTCTGCTTTGGTTAGACCTCATCTTGAATACTGTGTCCAGTTCTGGGCACCCCAATTCAAGAAGGACATGGTCAAGCTGGAGCAAGTCCAGAGGAGGGCGACCAAAATGTTGAGGGGTCTGGAAGCCATGCTGTACGAGGATAGACTTAGAGAGCTGGGTATGTTTAGTCTGCAGAAGAGAAGGTTAAGAGAGGACACGATAGCTATGTTTAAATATTTGAAGAGATGCCATGTAGAGGAAGGAGAGGGCTTGTTTTCTGCTGCTCCAGAGACCAGAACAAGAAGCAATGGATTCAAGCTGCAAGAAAGGAGATTCCACCTGAACTTCAGGAAGAACTTCCTGACAGTCAGGGCTGTCCGGCAGTGGAATCTGCTGCCTCGGAGTGTAGTGGAGTCTCCTTCCTTGGAGGTTTTTAAGCAGAGGCTGGATGGCCATCTGTCGGGAGTGCTTTGAGGGTGTTCCTGCATGGCAGGAGGTTGGACTGGATGGCCCGTGTGGTCTCTTCCAACTCTACATTTCTATGATTCTATGATTCTGTGAGAATAAAATGGCAGCTTTCAGCTTCAATCTCTTACACATTTTGACACATTTAATGTGCACTTGCATGATTATAGCTAGTGTGCCAGCTGCACCTTTTCTTGGGGATTTCTCATCTGGCCACAGTAGCACATGTCTTGGTTATATCTCATTTGGATGACTATAACATGTTTTATTTGAGGTTGCTTTTGAAAAGTGCTTGGAAACTTCAACTAGCTCAAAGAACTGCAGCTAGATTGTTAACTAGAGCTGGCTACAGAGAGCATATAGCCCCCCTGTTGCTCTGTCTCCTCTGGCTTCAGATCAATTACCAGGCACAATTCAAAGTGCAGGCTATGACCTGTAAAGTCCTATGAGCCTCTGGTCCATGGTTATTGGAAGGACTGTGCCTTCATGAATGAACCTGCCCAGCCACTAAAATAAACAGAGGCCATTCTTTCAGTCCCACAACCTCCCCAGGTATGTTTGGTGGGAACAAGAGAGAGACTTCTTGGTGTTTTCTCTCAGACTTTGAAACTCCCTATGTCGGAAGGCTAGGATGACGCCTTGACTGCTGTCCTTCCACTGGCAAGTGAATACTTTTTTATTCCAATGAGCTTCTAGGAATGGATTGCAAAGGGTTTTTAATGGTGTGCAATTTGTTGATTTGTATCTTTTGTCTTTTAATTGCTTTTTAAAGAGGGTTTCAGTTCTATGGTTTGTTTAAATAGGTTTTAAAATAACTTGTATATGTCTTATTTATATTTCAGTGAGTCTTTGTAAGCCATCTTCAGTCAGAAATGGAGAAAGATGGAATGTAAATAAATTAAGAGAAAGAAGAAATGGCAATGTAACATAAACAATAGTTAATTTTCCTCCTCCAATATAAATGTAGTTGAATCAGATTTTTTGACTTATTACTGATTAACTACTAACTTTCCTGTCTCTGCTTGTCTCCCTGTTTTATGTTTCCTGTCCTCCTCACCCTCCAACTTTCGCCATTTCCACACTACACTATTATAGTGCTATTATTCCACTTTCAACATCCTATGGAATCATGGGGTTTGCAGTTTAAGGAGGGGCATTTAGAATTCTCAACCAGAGAGCTCTTTGGCCTCAGTAAAGCACAAACCCCAGAATTTCACAGGATGTTGAAAGTGGAATAATAGCACTATAACAGTGTAGTGGAGAAATGGCCTCAGTGTTAGAGATTGGCTTCCTCTGATACTTTAGCTGCTTCCTCATTAGCCTTATCTTTCCCAAAAAGCTGTTATTCTCTAGAAACACAAAACAAATCCACTGTCCAGCTGTTAAGACTGAAGTTAAAATGTTAATTTTCAACTCAGATTGAGAAAATGTTTATAAAAGTTTATAGAGTAAAATACCTTCTCAAAAATCACATTGAATAACTAACATCTCTTTCAGAACATCAAATATGGCAGGAAGTCCTGGAGCATTTTTTCTTGCATTTTACTGCTGTTGTCACTTTTGCATCCCATTTCCCTCTTTATATTGCATGGGATCTTTATTCTTGTTAATTTGTTTTGTTGGTAGTTGTAACACTCGGTCATGGAAACACATTGGGTGACCTTGGGTGCGTCACACACACAGTCTCAGAAATCCCTGTGATAGATTCACCTTAAGGTTGCCATAAATTGGAAATGAGATGAAGGCCAGGAACACCAACAAATATATATGTAAAGCTAAGTTTTAACACCTTACTGAAAAACAGTGTGTGGGCAAATTGTGCCTTTCAGATGGTGGACTGCAGTTTCTACCAACTTTCACCATGAGTTCTGCTAATTACACCCGATGAGAATTGCAATCCACTATCTGGAGGTCGATAACTTACACATCCCTTTTAAAAACTGCCCTGACTCACTTACTACTTCCCCTGCCCAAATGTTCGTTTCTCTATCCGTCTTTTTCTAGCCATTCATGTTGGGAAAGATTAGGGAACTTAAAATGAAACTGTGTTCTACAGAGTTCCGGTACCACACTGGTCCAGTCCACTAGGGAAATGGACCATACAGATCACATTCTAGGTTGCAAACATTTACTGCTGTGGCTTACAACAGCTCTTTGTCTCCATCCATGACATGAGATAGATTTTGTGAGGTAAAGAAGAAATAGTTGCTTGCAAACACTTAACTCATCTGGTATCACCAAAGCTCAAAACTCTTAACTACACAACATTCTCTTCTAGTTTAAAAATGCTGAAAAATGGTATAGCTGCCTGAACATATTGCTAGACTAAATTATCTGGTCTTATTTGATGAATAGATTGTTTAAATATTGCATACTTTTGTACCTTACTATATTCTGCAGACATAAGAGACAGCAGCGAAAATGAAGGTAATTTAAATTCTTACTCATTGACCAGGTGTTCTGAAAATAAAACATATCCTAGGTGCTTGTGCTGAGATAGATATGCAAGATAATTTTCATCTGCTGTGCAGTAAAATCAGTGCTGGGTGGGGGAAGAAGAAACTCCAACAATGATGTGTCTGCCTAGTAGGGTGCTTTCTGTGAACTGTTGCAGGACAGAGACCAGATTGAGAAACTATAACCCTTATTTTAGTAAATTGCTATTGTAAATAAATTACCATTTTCTATATGTCTGCAAATGCTAATTTATTTACAATAGCAATTTACTAAATAAGGATTATAGTTTCTTGATCTGTTCTTTGTCCTGCAATGATTCACACAAAGTACCGTATTAGAGAGACACATCACTACTGGAGTTTCTTCTTTTTTCTCCCTAGCATTGATTTTATAGCACAGCAGGTAAAAATTATCTTGTGAATAAATTACCATTTCCTATATGTCTGCAGAGACCCAGTGTGGTTTAGTGGTTTGTGCGTTGAACAACAACCCTGGAGACCAGGGTTTGATTCCCACTTGGCCATAGAAACCCACAGGCACATGGGCACATCACATACTCTCAGCAGCCCCCAAACTCCATTGTAGGTTCATGTTACGGTCACTGTTGTTGTTATGTAGTAAGTTACTTACTACATAACAACAGTATATCTGCAATAACTTTGGAGAAAACTGAGAGGGAAGAACGGAAAATTGGTAAGCTATAAAGTCCCATCCCCTCCTGCAATAGTCAGTAAAGAAAGTTAAAACTGGAGAGGGCTCCTGCACTTTTAATGGTTGTGTAGAAGTGGGAATTTCAACAAGAGTCTCTGGGATTGACATAAATTCTCCTTATCACTCCTGTGCTTGGCAAATGGTTGGGGAGTAGGGCCCCCTTCAGCCTCGGCCCCCAGCATCTCTGACTCAGGAGTTGCAAATTCCTGGCACTCTAACTCTGTGTCTGAATCTTCTGACTCCAGAGGGTGAGTTATGACGTTACCCACTTTCGGTGACACTGCGCATTTCATAGAGTTTTTTGAGGCAAGGGATACTCAGAGGTGTTTCTGCCAGTTCTTTCATCTGAAATATAGCCTACAGCACCTGGTATTCATTGGTGGTCTCCTACCCAAGTACTAACCAGGGCTGATCCTGCTTAGCTTCCAAGATCAGAGGATATGTGGTGCCTTTAGGGTACCTAACCATTAAAAGTCCAAGAGCCCTCTCTATATATCACTCTGGCAACCCAGTCTATGGATCCTTTTTAAAAGTCCTTCCCCAGAGGTCAAAGATGAGATGTGGAGGTCAAAGATGAGATGTGGAGCAGCAACCCACTGATTTACTATACATGCAAATAGGTAGAGGTTTGAACCAGAGTAACCAGGTACAAGGAAATGCAGTTGTTAGCTCATATGTGCAGGTGTGTAGATAGATAGTCTCTATCATAGAACTTTCTGGTAACTACGTAGACACATTTGTTACGTTATGTAGATGCAGGAGGAGACCCAATGTGCAGTGGTGGAGCTTGGAGTGTGTGGAGGGAGGTGGGAGGGGCAGGGCTACAGTGGGAGGGGAGGGGCCATGGTGGTGAAGGTGTGGCCAGGGCACACGGGGGTGTGGCTACAGGCTGGGACGCCCCAAAAACATTGCCGCCCGGGGCAAATCACCCTCTCCCCCACCCCCACTCCCAACACAACTGCTAGTGTAGTTAGAAAAGGCAGTATGTGTAGTGGTTTGAACATCGGACTACAGCTCTGGAGACCAACGTCTGAAACCCACTAGGTGACCTTGGGCAAATCATAATCTCTCAGCCTTGGAGGGAGGCAAAGACAACACCCTCTGAACAAATCTTGCCAAGAAAACTCTGTGATAGGACCGCTCTAGGGTTTCCATAAGTCGGAAATGACTTGAAGGCACACAACAGGAAGAAATGGATCAGGCTTGCCTTTCTCTCTCCCACTGTTTCATTTTTCCACTATAGTTAACACATGCAGTCATGCACACACTCAAAAGAATGCTAAGATGGCTTGTTCCAACTGTTATAACCTAGTGTAAGCTGTTTCTGCTTTAATAGCATGTGTGGCTTTGCATTCTTTTTAGCTCTTATCTACCTCATGTTAAATTCTACCTCTGAAAAGGGGCTGGAAAAACTTCAGTGTCACTGCACTATGATTTTTTGTGCTGTCATACTCTCCATTGCTCCACTGAGGAGACAGCTCCCCTTGAGAATGCAGGAGAGGAGTTAGAATGTTCTCCTACTCAGTTCTTGTTTTCAACATGCATGTACTTTTCCCTAACTAAAATTAACTTCTCTGTAGGGCCATTGTACACATTACATCTGGTGAGCTTGAGGGATTAGTGCTTACTGGAGGTGATTGCTTGTCAGCCATGTCAAAGACAATAACTTTATTGTGTTCCAAGCAGCTGAATGGTAATAGCTGAGGGGGCAGTGGTAACAAAAGGAGCAATGCTAAAGCAGACACTCTGTAAAGTTAAGAACAGGTGGACAGATATTGACAGAAAGTGACAGATATTTTCAGCATACTTTGACAGGGAAGAGTGGACCAAGCAGGAATGAGCTGATCTAACAGCTAGAGGGCAACAACTGATTTTATGATCAGAGTATACTATGTTAAGCAACAAAAATTATATATACCACCTCTGATTTTCTGGGTACGGTATGACCAGTATTGTGACACATTGTCACAATGTTGAACTGAAAATATTTTTCAAAAATTAAAATACAACATACACAACAATATTGCTACTTTTTTGGTGCTATACAAAGTTATTGTGGTGCTTTTCTGGTGCTACACAAAGTAATCCACATTTGCTTAATAATCCCTTTATTCCATCTACAGTTGGCCTTCCACATTTGCTAGGGCCAGGGCGTAGAACCCTCACAAAAGTGGAAAAATCACAAATATCAAAATCTCTGTATCTGTGAGAAGGAGGCCAAGGTATGGTGGGGAGGACAGCCATCCAGGGTCCAAACCAGGTCAGGGAAAGGAGAGGGAAGAGGGGTGAGTTGGCATGGTGACCCTATATTTCCTCTATCTCCCCTGCCTCTTTCCTCAGTGTGGGGGACATCAGGAGAGGGTTTGTGGCATTGAGAAATTGGGCTGCGAGCTAACCTTAGCTGGCCAGGCTGTCACTGGTAGAAGAGAAAGAGTCCCAGAGCTGGGTTTTTAATGGGCCACATGGCCTGATTGGAGCCACAGAGAGACGGAAGTTTCCCCCCGGAACAAAAGGTCCTGAGGTGGGGGGCAGGGGTTGAACAAATGTTCTAATACTGTAATCAAATTGGTTAAAATTAAACCCGCAAATGTGGAGGGCTCAGTGACAGAGCTTGGGGTGCGTGGGAGTGGGGGTGGGTGGAGGGGAATGGAGGGGGAGTATGACTACAGCACGCAGAGGCATGGCTACATTGTGGGGGGCAGGGCTACATCCCCGGGGGGTAGGGCTACGGTGCATGGGGGCATGGCCATGACGAATGGGGTGGGGTACAATGGATGGGCTGGGGCTACGATGTGCAGGGGCAGGGCTACAGTGTATGGGGGACAGCAAGCAAAGAGCTGTGGCATTCCCAAAAAATTGCCGCTGGGGGCTCACCGCCCCAATCAGCCCCCCCAGTCATCCCCCCCAATCATCCCCCCCCATCACTAGGGTATTGGGAGAGCTGACTGTATTTTAAAAATTTGGAGGGCAAACTAGATATATAATGCAAATGCATTTTATTAGTGGGAAGCAGCCTCACGAGGCTACAGTTTTAAGTTGTTCTGTACTGGAGCTGGGTGCACTTCCAGGCCTCCCCAAGAATTCTTTGATGCCGAACACTAACACGTTATTGCTATAGCATAAGTCATATTGGTGGCAAATGATGCAGCAGATAGTACACAATTGAGAAGCATTCCAGTCTTTTTTTGCTAATGGGCTCCAGCATTCCCTCACGTCCAACTGTCGGATCAGGGCCTCAGACAAATTCTGCCAAGGCTATTCCTTGGCCAGCAATCAGATTCCCCATTGTTGGCTGAATGGGGAGCCTGGGCAGGGCTGCGCCTACCCCAAAACCCACTGAGGCCAAAAGAAGATGGATTCCTAAGAGTTATATAGTAGATAAGCCGAGAAAACCAAAGTGCAAAAGCAGGACCCATTTCTCTTTTCGTAGCTGTAACTGTACAAGCAGCAGATTAGCTCCAGAGCCAAATTCAGTCCCCTAGTCTGTTACCAGCCTTCATATTTTTTCCCAGCCCCACACTGCCAAGCTAATGCAAAAAGAAGCTAACAAAGACCCTAATACAATGCCTATTTCTCTTCACTGAACAGCTGTTAACTTTTAGCTTTGATGCTGATAAGGACTCCAAAACGCATCTGCCTGGTGACAGAGTGTATGAGTAATTAAGAACAGAGGAAGCTGTGTTTAAATCTTCCTCTGCAGTTGTATGCATGTTTACTCCTATTGCTTTTAATTAGGCTTACTCTCAAAAAAATTATATGTATCGAAACTGCAGTCTCAAATCCATTACTATGACAGAGGAACTTACTCCAGTACTTTCACAAATTAAAAACTGGACAACAGAGAAATTCCATTATCTCAACATTTGCAGATGGTTTGGGGACATCTGTGGTCAGTTTGGAGGCATCTGCAGATGCCTTGGGTGTGAAAATTGCCCCCAAATTGGCAAGAATTTATAAGAAACATGGGTGGAGGAGAAGCCTCGGGAGGTCACTGGGGGCTTCATGTGGCCCACAAGCTGTACATTCTCCACCTTGATCTCAGTAAAAATTGTTTACAATGATTGATAACAGTTCCTTATAGCTTCAGACAGGATTCTTTTCAAACCTCCCTGGAGGTGCCAAGGATTCAACTGTGGGCTTGGATGAAGTGGTATAAAGGTCAGTTAAGATCTTTTTTCCTTCTCTTTTAATAGCCTGCCAAGTCCCACCTCATGCTTCTAATACCATATCCTATGCAGTAATTGCTTGCTTAGATGCTAAACTGTGTCTAAAGTTGTGTCTCTGTTTGCATTTGATACAAATATACATTTTAAAAATGGCAACTTCAATAGCATTGCTTTCTGGGTAATCCAGACTGAGCAGCCCTCATGCGTTTATTCATTCTTAACACCAAAACGGGTGTTAAGGAAAGGAAAGCTGTAATTCATTATTTCAATTAGCACAAAACCTCTTCACATTTATAATACTTATTTTCTGGCATTCACACCCATGTTATTGTGGTTTGTGAAGCACAACCTAGTTTTGAGTTGTGCTCAGTTTTGTACTATAAAGTCTATAGCTGAGAGAGCAGGTGTGGGGGAACCTCAGATGGAGTTAACAAATCTGGCTTCCTGTAGCGATCACATTCCTTTTCCAATGATGCCGTTGTTTGGTGATTTCCCCAATTTGGAAGGACTTAGTTGTAATCCCTCCTGCTGTTACTGTTGGAGCAGCTTTAAGATAAAATATTAAAATATTTGTGAAACTGTAATTGTGCCTGCGGCCCTGCCCACCACTGGAATACTGTCCTCCCCTCCAGAATTTATCTGAATTCAAATATAGCCCTTATGGCAGAAAAAAAAAATAAAATCTTTGCTAGCGATTACCTTCTCCTTTATTATATTAAACACCTTTTAAACTTACTCTTTAGCTTTTCAGCTTTCAGGTGCAGATTACAAAAGTCAATACCAAGACAGCCCTTGCTCTCAGGTTTGCAAACTAAACAACATGACACAAAAGGAAAATTGATTGGAAGGGAGGAGGAATAAAATCAACTCAGGTCAGAATCCTGTTGATAATCCCAGATAAACCAGGCACATTGAATAAATGGTTGAATGGTGAAACAACATCTGCGAATCCTGTGGATTCAGTGGGTCAACTTGAATTGGAACTAACAGCAACAAGCAACTCTGAATTAAGGTGATTGGGATCCAGGACCAGTCCTAAAAACAGGACATCCCCCTCCCTTCTTTACATGCATGAATAATTCCATTGGAGGGATGCCATTGGCTGTGGTGGATAAGGCTTGATAGTTGCTGCAGGGCCAAGGAGAGCCCTCTTGGGACCAGAGCCAGCCTGGTTCAGGCCTGTGGGAGAAGCAGTTCTTGGCAACCCACTTGCTTGGATCCCATCCAACATCGCCAATCTCAGGAGCAGCAACATCATCACATCGGTCACACCACAGCTAAGAAAGCAGATGAGGTGGATGGTAAACATGAACAACCCTTGGGGAGGGCAAGGAAAGAGACATCTATAGCCCCTCCTCTCCCCAGGAGCATTCATCTCTTGGCAGCATCAGAGTGTAAGAAATGTGTCTGTCTATGCAGCACCATTAGGAATGTGAGGCCTCTAGATGCTGAAGGCCTTGGAGCATGTGTTGCAATTGCATGGTTGACAATCCAGTCCACACAATAAGATTTGGGCCCCAGTGTTCTTTCTGGAAAAGGGGCAGGGCAAGTTCTGGTAGCCTTTTCTGGTTGACGGGGGGCAGATTGGTCGTCTTCTTGTAATGACGGTCCTCCTGGGAGGTGGGGCTCCTGTAGACTCTTGGTTCCTTGACTGCTGGTACAGGCCAGAATTTGGTGCTCTTCAGTTCTGCAGATCCAGGGCAAAATTTGGGCTGATTTTAAAAAATGTATTATGAATATGTGGTTGGGAAACCTGGGGATAAAATAAGGACAAAAGGGATCACTTCACTTTTGATTACTTTATCAAGAAAAAAATCCAAAATCCACAAAAGAGTAATGCCTTTATTGGTCAACCAAATGGGCAAAATACATCATGCAAGCTTTCAACGCTTCTCTGGCTTTGTTAGAATCACAAGCTGTAATTTTGTCTCAGATGTTACTTCTGTTGTCAGTTAAGCTGGTCTGGAGGGATCTCAATACAGGCAGAGGCTTCTTCTCTTCTTGGCCACTTGGGAAACAAGGACAAAGGGCAATAAAAAGACAGGCAATAAAATTTGACTACATTAACATTGTCACCATTCTTCTGTATTTTTCAACATCTTTTGCCTGATGAAGAAGCCAGTGGGACTTTGAAAGTTTCCATGATGCATTTTGTCCATTGCAATTGGCCAATAAAGGTATTGCTCTTTTGTGGATGCTGGATTTTATTGTATTTTGCTGAATGACCAAAATAGGTATCCCTGAATGTGTAAACAAGGTAATTTTACCAAGTAGATCTTTAAATTTTTATTTGTTTAATTTATATCCTGCCTTTATCCCAGCATGGAATTAAATTAATAATGCAAAAAATGAGAAAAGATACTAGATCGTACATAACTGATAAGAGAATTAAAGATATAGATGCCTAGTTTCCTTTTCACCTGGTCAACCTAGATTAAAATAAGTGAGAAAAATAAATCATATTCTGTTATACTGATAATGCATACAGTGTATATAACATCATGAATATTTACTGTAGTATGTCCCCCATAGCCATATGACCACTATCCACAGTTTCATGTATCCATGCTGAAATCCAGTCCAAACACATTTTTCCCTCTCTCCTTTTGGACTGCATATTGTTGTTAATGTTTATGTTTTGGACTGCAAATAATGGCTACAAAGCCTTCTTTCTCCTAGATTCTAAAGTTTCAGGCCTCCTCTCCAAGCGGCATTCTCATCTCCATAGCTATGTCCTTCATCCCATCAGAAAAAATAGAGTTTCATTATCCACATTTTTCATTATCCGCAGTAAGTCAGGGAATGTAGTACCCCAGGGGACCTACTCTACACACACACACACACACACACACACACACATCAGCTGTTTTGCTAAAAAGTTAAATTTAAGTTCTTCAAGTTCTTGTGCATTACTACATACTGCCATCTTGTGGGGATTTTTGAAGGGAACCAAACACTTCAGGAGCGCTTCAAACTTTTCAGTGGCTTTGCTTGCTCAGAAAGGGGTTGTGGTGTAGCAATGTATACCAGTAATCTCACAAGGAAGTGTCTGTAGCAAGATATGTGTTGAGCAAGACGTTTGCTTATTGGAAAGTTATTCCATTTATATGTCACCTTTCAGTGCAAAAAAATTCCCAGAGCAATTTACAATGTATGTCAACAACCAACCATTGAAACAACAATAATAAAAGCTAAAGCAGCAGTAGTAAAACAACAACAAACAAACAAATAAGCAGGCGAAAACAACCTGATGAGATCTAGTCCTCCTGCTAGGGAAATTGAGAACGCCACCTCTGCCTGTGTATTTCTATACCATTTATGAGCTAAATGCTCTCTAATCAATCAGTTTACATTGTGTTAGCTAATTGCCCCCAACAAGCTGGGTACTCAGCTGCAGAAGGATGGAAGGCTGAGTCACAACCTGGAGCCCGGCAGGATCGAACTCACAACCTTGCGGCTGCAGTACTGGCATTTAACTACTGTGCTACCAGGGCTCCCTTCAGGTGGCAGAGTTCCAGGACTAGTAATCCCTTTCTGTTCCAGAAGAGTCCCACCATTGCTCCACTTGAAAAGCTTACTGGAGTCATCAAACCCCAAATTCTGAGCAAAGCATTAAAGCCAGGTACTGTGGGTAATTTGCCCTCTGCGATCACCTGTTTCTCAGTGCCCTCCCCCCAATTCCTTCTGTTTAATAATTCTGTGTGTGCCAGCTTAGTCCTTTTTCTGAACTGGTTTGGCCTGTTAGGTTGTTTTCAGAGACTTAGAGGAAGTATATGATTCATATCATCATCCCCATTGTTTATAGCCTTAGTGACAGTTGCTATTTAGAGAAAAAAAAAGTCATGATGGCTGTTTAATGCAGCATTTCTTACAATTTTTGAGTTGGGCTTCCCCCTTCTGAATTTATTCTGCCTAGATACCTTGTTATGGATGGCCTGTGAACAAGTGTGAAGCTCTCTCACTACCACATTGATGGAAGTTCGACAGGTTGCCACTGTGCCTTGTTTTGTGCTATCATCAACTATTCTGTAGCAGGAATCTTAAAGCTACATGGTTATAGTGAGCTGCTGTGTACAACTCTCTGTATAGTTCATATGGGCCCATAGGGACGAAAGGGAGGGGTTGGGGCATGGAGACCCAGTCCCTGGAAATGTCCTTCTGGTGTTCCTCCTAGAAGAGAGATGGATTGACTGTTGATCTCACCAGTCGTTGCCTCCCCTATCTGTGTAGGTATTAATTTCCTATTGGAAGACGTGGAGCCCATTTAATAATGTTTTATTGTTATTTCATCTAATCTCCTTTTCATTTAGTGCTGCCACCCTTGTTATACTTAGGCCCCCAAATTCAAAATTTCTACCTCGACAACTGAAATCAAGGCACTTACACAGTCACAACTGGTGATTGGTACTCCCACTGGAATGAAGGAACATTCTAGGACCTGAACAAGAAAGCTCCGTCGACTTCCAGTGCAGAGCTCCACAGAACTTCCCATCATCACATCTAGAATGAGATCTCCTCCTTGCCCACCACTTTCCTTTGGATGGCTCCTTGAACTTGGTATTTGCGGAACCTGGGAAAATGACTTCTTTGGAGTACAACTGCTAGACTCTCCTAGGCAGCATGACCACTGGGGCTGTAGGATTTCTAGTAAAAAAAAAACAAACTGCCCCAAGCCGTAGTTTGTTTATAATGTCATTTACTTAATAAATCAGACAAATTTTATGTTTCCAATACTTTTTATAATTCTAATTTGCTTTCAATTTAAAACTCACTGGGAACAAAATGATTAACATTTATGCAGGTGGAGAACTGTTGTAATGGCTTGTAGCCCACCTATTAAAACAGGATATCTTTCAAATAAACCAAACCTTGCATGAGAAAAGGGGAAGATATCCTGTTTACCCCTAAACCATCACAATGGGACACAGCATTAGAACTATACCTATGAGTGTCAATGAGAATTAACTACCAAAGCAGTTGTTCTCAGTGGGGGCAGGGAAGGGACACCAATGTTTTCTAGGTGAGTCGGGTCTTTTAATTATAGCAATTTAGATTATTCCAATAATGCTATTACTGCAGTTTTTAAAATTCATATTCTCTGTGTTCAACAGTTACTGTATCAGTAAAACTTATTGTCAACAATAGAATCATAACTTCCCACTACTAATGGATTTGTTTGCTTTCTTTTTGCTTTTAATGGCAACAATACAAACCATGTCCTTAAAGCTTGTAAACAATAACTATAGCAATAGAATACCTGTAACATATAAATGCCTTTCTCAGGAAAAGTGGGCTTTTTGTTTCTATTACTCAGTTTTTTCTTCTGTTTATTTATTTATTTTTTACAAAGAGACTAATGGATTTAAGATACAAAAGGTTGATAATCAGCGTGCTAGAGAATATCTAGGCCCACCAGGTGTGGGAGATAGATTATATCCACTTATTGATTTATAGTGACACCATGAATTTCATAGGGGTTTCTTAGGCAACGACTATTTAGAAGTGGTCCTTTCTGCTGAAATATGAACTATAGCACCTGGTATTCATTGGTGGTCACCCATCCAAGTACTAACCCAAGGAAATTTGCCCCTGCTTTTATGCAACCTCACTGTCTCCACAGTTTCTCTCCTCCATTACTGTAATTTGGTTGAGTCTCAGGATTTTTTTTTTGTAAATACAAGGTGAAAACAAATTAATTAAGCTCAATAATTTTTCTTCTTCGACTTCATTTAATATCATATAGACAAGTCATTTTCAATCTTTGGTCCTCAGATGTTTTGGACTTCAGCTCCCAGAAGCCCCAGCCAACACTGCCAATACCAATGAATTTTGAGAGTCAAGGTCTAAACCAGTTAGGGGGCCAATGGCTGAGAACCACTGCTACATAATTCCCTGCGTTTCTAAATGTTTCTTTGTCTTTTATAAAACGCATTCATAATTATTTTTCTAATTCCACTTGTTTACCAAAGAAAAGCAGGGCAAGATGCAATTTTATCCTCATAAGAGACCTATGAGACAGGTTAGGCAGAATAATAGTGGGATTGTATTAAGAGTCTTTGCCTTATCAGACTATTTATCCATCTAGCCCACAATTGTCTAACCTATCTGCTAGTTGTGTTGTGTAATCTCAAGCCTGGGTGGGGAACTCAGTCCCTTTAGATATTTCTGGAATGTAGCTGCCACAATCTCTGACCTGGTACTGGCTGGAGCTAATAAGACTTATAAGGTAGGCACATCTGGAAGGTTACAGTATTCTGCTGCTGCTGTTGTGTATTCCTTGCTGCTTCATCCTCTGCTTTAAACCTGGGATACTTGAGAGTGAACCTGGGACTTTCTGAATGCAAAATCCTCTTCTGCCTCTGAGTTGTGATCTTCCACTGAGATAAGTGTCCTTGTAACACTTTGGCCACTATCTTGCTTCATGGCTAGGGATGATTTAAATCCAGGTCTCCAAAGCTCCGTCCAGTGCTGTCTCCACCTATATAATACTCTCCGCATAAGAGCATGTAATTTTAATGTTAAGTTATAATATTTGAAAGTTAGTTTCTTCCTCTCTGGCCATGATCTAGAGAACTTGTTTAAATCTTGGACATGCTTCCAGAACTTCATTGTTTAAATCTTTTTCTCTAAATAGCAGGTGCCCATGCCACGTGTCAAACAATTTCTGAAAGGTACTTTAGTTTTAAAACCAGTTTGACTTGTGCTGTGAAGAGCTACTGTTTGCAAAAAACAGAAACCCAAAGCAGACTTGAGTGTGTAGAACTAGTTATGTACTTTTTTGGATCCCACCCTGAGTAAGGAGGAGAAATGGTTTTCTAACTTCTGTGGAGATCAGACAGGAAGGGGAGATGTGAGATAAAAGAATGTTTCTCTTCTAAGTATCTGATCAAATCTGGAATTGTGAGAATGATAGAAATGATAGTGTCCTGAATTTGACAACCTCGGGCCCAAAGCTGGCCCTACTACTGGGAGGAAGAAATAGGCCATCTCCTACAAAAGCCTTCAGGTGGCAAGTAGTTATTTATTTTGATTTGAAAAAATTCTGGAAGGGAAGGGACTAATCATTCATAGGATTTTCTACCTCAGGTGCCAAAATAGCAAGGCTGGCTGAGGGTACTATGTGATTTTCTGAAGAATAATGTGTCTTGCTCTGAAAGAGACTCCTTGCCCCTCCCTTGGGTGGTAATATGTATGGCTTAAATTTACTTAGAAATGTGGCAAGCCCACCCTGCTGCATTTTGCAGCCCTCCCCATGATTCTGCTGAAGGGAGTCCTGGACTTCTGCTCCAAACTTCTGCCCTGATTGGGACCACAGATTCCACATTTTGACTCTTGCTCTGAAAATTGGATGCCTGCGCATGACAGATTTCTCCATCTCATAGTGTTGCTTTGAGGGTAAAAATGGAGAAGGTAGCCATGTATTGCGGCTTTGAGGTTTTTGGTGGAATGGCTGGCTATAAATGTAACCAATATCGAATAAAAATAAGCACGTGCAACCAACCGAAAGTTTCCATGGAATATATAAAGACCGGCGTCTCTCCCATGCCCAAGACACATCTTTTCCAGAACTATGAATTTAAGTTGGGTAACCCTCAATAATGCAAACAGAGGAAAAGTAAACGAAAAGGAGAGGGAGCATAAAGGATGATACTGTAACTGTGCATGGGGAAAGCTAGCATGCATCTGAGCATATCTACAGTTCTAGACACTTTTAGGCTACTTCCACACTACACTGTTATAGTGTTATTATTCCACTTTCAACATCCCGTGGAATTCTGGTGTTTGTAGTTTACTGAGGCCAAAGAGCTCTCTGGCCCAGAATTCTATATGCCCTTCCTTTAACTGTAAAGCCCAGGAAATAGTAGGGGAATAGTAGCACTATAACAGTATAGTGTGGAAATAGCCTGAGTGTATCTACAGTTCCAGAGACTTTTGAACTGTGGCAATGCCACTCTCAGAAATCCTGGGATCTGTAGTACAGGGAGGTCCTTGGAATTCGCTCCTAAGACGTTCCCCCTACTGAACCGCAGGACCGTCTGGCGGACAACCCGAAGGACCTCCTCACTAAGGCCATTTGCGCACTGCACTGTCATAGTGCTATTATTCCACTTTCCACATCCTATGGAATCCTGGGGTTTGCAGTTTAGGGAGGGGCCTCAAAGGCGCCAGGATCCCATAGGATGTTGAAAGTGGAATAATAGCACTATAGCAGTCTAGTGCGGAGGCCACCTAAATTATACACCATTTCTACATTCTGCCGAAGGGCACCGCGAGAGTTCGAAGCGGCATCCGCCAGCGATGAGGGCGCAGCATGGAGACAGCGGCCATTTCCGCACTAGACTGTTACAGCGCTATGATCCCGCTTGCAACATCCTATGGATTCCCGGGGTTTCGGGCCGGCCCCTCCCGAAACGGCAAACCCCAGGATTCCACCGGACGTTGCAAGTGGGATCATAGCGCTGTAACAGTCTAGTACGGAAATGGCCTCCGTGAAGGCAGCGTAAGGGCTCTTTCTCCAGAGCGCGGCGTTTTCGCTCGCCCGCCCAGCTGCCTGCCCGACCCTCTGCCAGGCGGCGAGGGGGAAGGAGGCGCCTGAGAGGGCGACGCCCTTGGGCTGAAGGAAGTCTTGCGCTGGGGCTGCAGACGCGGAGAGGCAGAGCGAGAGAAAGTCCGGACGGGACCAGACGGGGAGGAGGCAGCGTCGGCGGCGTCGCGCCTTTTTCGCCGCGGGGACGTTCGCGCGCATCCTCCCGCGTCTTCGCTGCCCGCCGCTGTCGCCCCGACCACCGCCAGCGCGATGGGCGGATCTGGCTCGAGCCTGCTGGACGAGAGCAAGTGCACCTACATCCGAGGTACGGCGCGCAGCAGCCCTCCGCGGGCGGGACTCGGCTTGGGACGGGTCTGGCGTTATTGACCGGAGGCACGAAAACGCGGGAAGGAAGTCCGGGAGGTCTTTTCTCCTGCCCTCCAAAGCTGGGACGGGGGGGCGTGCTCGGGAAGGAAAACGCGCCGAGCCCCACGAAAGGCTCGCGGGCGCGTGGCTCCCGCGTTTGCGAAGGGAGGCTTGCGCTGAGCTAGGTCCTTTCCGCACTAGGCTTCTTATAGCGCTGTTATTCCACTTTCAACACCCTATGGAATCCTGGGGTTTGCAGTTTGAGGGCCCTCGAGACCCCTCCCTAAACTGCGAACCGCAGGATTCCATAGGGTGTCGAAAGTGGAATAATAGCGCTATAAGTCTACTACGGAAATGGCCCTCGTCGCTGGCCGGTTTCACGAGACGTCTTATAGCGTTTCTCTTGTTGAGAAAAGGCGCATCACATATGGAGCCTCCCTCCCCCAACCCCACGCAACCTGTGAGAATGTGGCTTGTGGGACCTTGATTTTTTCGCCGCTGGTTATAAGGCCCTTTCAAACCAGGGGTTTTTAGCCGCTGGTTTATTGCTGCACGAGCGCGATTATTACAGCGCGATCATTGCGCTTCCAATCTCTTATGGAATCGTGGGGTTTGCGGTTTAGGGAGGGGCTTTTGAGTCCATAGGATGTTGACAGAGGAATAATCGCGCTATAACAGTCTAGTGCGGAAATTGCGTCAGCCCTGGTTAAGATGCGATGGTTGGTGTGCCGGGGGGGGGGGCTCGCGCAAGCGTTCACCTGGGAGCCGGGCTGGACCCTTATGCTTGCCGCGCGGAGCATGACCGCCGTGGTACCGACTTGGATGGAATCGGGCTGCAAAGCTGATGGCGGGAGATTCGTCGTGAAAGCATAAGCGTTTCTCGGCGCCGCGCGATCCTGTGCGTGTTCAGCGCAGACGAGGACATTTTCCCAAGTTCTCAATAGCTTTTTGCCCCTAGTTCAGGAACGGTCAGAGTTAGAATTTGGAGATTTTTTTTTTTCTAGTAGTGGCATGCGTAGGAGAAAAACGTAGTTAGCTGAACGGAAATGGAGAGGCAACTTTTTTATTAACGCAGCTTGGAAAACAGAAACGAATTTTGGATCCCTGGCGGTTGTGGCGATGATCCAAGGACAGGCAGAGGGGGACTGGTGTGGTATGGGTGTGCTTACACACACCAGCAGCAGCAGCAGCAGCAGCAGCAGTTATTGGAGGTCCCTGGCCACTATATACGGTGGCCCACCACATTTGTGGGTTTCACTTTCACAGATTTGATTATTTGCAAGTTTCTGCACCCCCCCCCCCCGTGCTTCTTTTCCCCCTTAGCAGCTCCAATCAGAGCATGCAGCACTTTAAAAACCTGCCTCTCCTCCTCCTCCTTCTCCACCAGCTGCTGCCTGGCCAGCTAAGGAAGAATTGCAGCCTGATTTCTGAGCACCCCAAACCCTCTCCTGATGCCCAGATCCAAGAAAGGAAGTGGTCAAGAGAGAAGAAGTCTAGGGCCACCATGCCAACTCACCCCCTTTCCCCCTCTCCTTTCCCTGACCTGGTTTGGACCGTGGGTGTCCCCTCTCCCCACCATTCCTCAGCCCCTTTCTCACAGACGCACACATGCATTTTGATATTTGCGATTTTTCCACTTTTGCAAGGATCCCGCACCCCTAACCCTAGTGAACATGGAGGGCCAGCTGTATACATATATGTGTATGTGTCTGTGTTTATGTGGCTCGTCTATTACGCACACCTCTAGGGAGGAAGAAGCTGATCTTGGCTCCCTGACTTGAGGAGAATTGATTAGTGCTTAATACTTTAACAGTGTTACTCAAAACTTCTTGAAGAGAGCTTTCAACGCTTTTCCAAAATCACATAGCAGATTTTGGAATTATGGGCTTTTGTGAGTTAATTAGTTACATGAGTCTGTTTGTTGCATTTTGCTCTATTAAAAAAGTTATCCAGATTTTGAAACAATGTGCTCATATAGGTGTTTATAAAGACTGGAAATTGCACACAGAAGTGTTCCTTCCAACTGGAAACAGAAGAGAGGGGGACTTTTTCTAATATTTTTTCTGCTGTTTTCCCCCCATGTCCAGATTTATGCAGGTGTAATTGATTTAAAATTGGTTGTCTTTAAAAAAGTGACAGCTCCACAAAATATATATTTGCATGTATTCCATTTTTTTAGCCAATAAACAGATTATTGAATGTAACATGGATCTGGCCAAACCTGTGGGTGAGTGACTGCTGGGAGCCCCATCCAAGAGTACAGTCAGCCCTCCACATTCGCTAGGGTTGGGGGCATAGGATCCCTGCAAAAGCGAAAAAAATTGCAAATATCAAAATGTGTATGGATCTGTGGGAAGGGGGCCAAGGCATGGTGAGGAGAGCAGGCACCCAGGGTCCAAAGCAGGTCAGGGAAAATAGATGGAAAGGGTGTGGGTTGGCATGGTGGTCCTATGCCCATCTCTTGCCCATCTCCTTCCTTGGGGGGACGAAGCATTGGGAGAAGGTTTGTGGTGCTGAGAAATTGGGCTACATGCCCTGATCAAAGCAACCAAGAGGGAGGGTACCCTTGGGAAAGAAGCCCTTCAGGTGGGGGACAGGGTTGGAGAAACTTGCAAATAATCAAATCCATGAAAGTTAAACCCACAAATGTGGAGGGCTGACTGTAGAACAAAAGTTTTATATACAAGAGAAAAAAGAAGGGAGATGTATGAGATGACACGTATCCCATCTCTTTCCTTATGTTGGGTTAAGCCTCAAAGGATATGGAGAACAGTATCATGTTCATAACAGGATTTTCTTGCTTAAATTTCCAAGTGGTTTAGTCTGGTGTGCAAAAAAAGTGGTGTGTAAGCCTTCACCTAATATTCTGGAAGGAAGTCCCAGAGAGAATAATAGGGATTCCTTCTGAGTGGACATGCATAGGATTGTGCTGTTTAAGTTACGATAGCCTCTAATCTGGAAAATGAGGGAGGTAACCAAATGCAAAGGAAGGCAGAAATGAAGCTGTGGACCATACAGAAATGAGAGGAGCCACAACCTGGCAATTCTTTTTACAAACTCTTACAAAACTCTTAAAGGTAAATGGAGTCCAGGTATGTGTGTCTGTGTGTCTCTGTTTGGTGGTCGACCTAGATCAGTGATGGACATTCTGTACACAGAAGGTCCTTTCACAGTACACAGTTAGAGAAGAGTTATTCTATTTTAACTTCTCTGACAGCATCTTGTAGAATCCTGGGGTTTGTAGTTTGAGCAGGAGGAGCTCTCTGGCTGAAGATTCTGGAGGCCATCCCCTCAACTTCCAACCCCAGGATTCTATAAGATAGAACCATGACATTTAAAGTGGAATCATAGCACTAAATCTGTGTAATGTGGAAGGGCCCTAATATACCCCCCCAAAACAGTAACTAGTTTTTTTGCCAAGTGAAACTGGCATTTGCTCAAATGAGAAGAATAAAAAGGAGCCAAACTCTGGCAAACAAATACAAGTCTACAGAAAGGAAAATGGAGAAGGAAGAAAAGAATTTGAGGAGATTTTTGTAAAAGCAAAATAACACAAGAGCATAAGAAAAAAAACCCATCCCCAGACCCTTGGGTTGGATTCCAGCTTAGTGCAAACTAAGTGTAAGTCAGTGTGATTTATGCATGCATACACACACAGAGAGCAACACATGTGGAAGTTTCCCAGGAGGCTTAGAATGGTCACTTTTTATCTGAGAAGAAGAAACTTTAAAAAAGGAGTGGATTAGTTAAAAGGAAAAAGTTGAAAGGGAGAGCCACATCTCAGGCAGCTTCGAAGTTATTTAAAACCACAGTACTGTAAGCTCAGCTAGAATATATATCACAGGTTAGGAAAAGAGACAGATAAGTCCAAGATGATAATACCTACATGGCTAATGAGCATTGTCAAGATACCATTGAAAGGCAAGAATTAAAATAAGACCTGTTGCTCAGGTGAGAGAAAAGAAAAGAGCACAAGTTCTGGGAAAATGAATGTGTGCTGGAAAGAATAAAAGTGGAAAAAGTGCTGCTTTACCTATGTGATAATTATATACAATTCACTACAGGAAGATGTCCTGGTCACTGGCTTGGATGTCTTTAGAAGAGAATTAAACATATGAATGGAAGATGGGTCTAGTAGCAGCTTGTAACCACAATAGTTGCATGTAAATTTTCGTGGCCAAAGGTATCATGTAACTGAATGGCAGTCTGCTGAAGATAGGAACTATTGCCTTCATGACTTGATCTGGATTAAGAAATATCTGCTGGAGAGCAGGTAGTTGAATAAGAAGGATTTCCCATCTTTTCCTGCAAGGATTTTCTGTGTTACAAATGCAACTATGGAAATACTTCAAACTGTGCAGGCTTACATAATTTCTTACTTTGTATAATTTTACAAGCAGATATACAACCAATGAAACACAGCCACAGTCACTGGAAATTATTATTCTTTTTGTTGTTTATTTCATTGGAGATAAAATCATAACCATAGAATCTAAAAAAAATTACTTTAAAATAAAAAGGAAGACTTCTGTTCTGTGTCTGAACATTCCATTCAGTGGTACAGAACTGTAAAATGAACATTTCTTTATCTGGTTGTTCCTGTGCTCCTGTTTACAATATACACACACGCTCATGGGTACATACAAACAAATAAATCACTGCAGGAAAAATAAAGGACAAGTTATATCACAGAGAAAATAGGCTGCTTGAAATATTAAATAGGGCACAGGTTTGTAAGCAGAACCATTGTAGCAAGTGTGTTCGACTTTGAAGTCCTCAAGAAGTGCAAGGATTAAAATTTGGCCCAAAGACTGGTGTCCCATTTGATTAACCTTAGGTCATCATCCAGCCATAGTTAACTTCTTTTGTGAAGTGTTTAACTTGGGCAGAATTGTACCTCGGTATCAGTCTCTTCACTGAGAAGGAAGGGAATGTTCGTTGTGGAATGTTTCCACTGAGAATTGAAGACTTAAAGTGGGCCCTCCACTTTTGCCGGGGTGGGGCACACGATCCCCATGGAAATGGAAAAAACGTAAATATTGTAAGCTCCCCCCAAAGATGAATACTACAGGCTCTTTCCACCCATTCTAGTTCTCACTTTGCCACGGTAATGCCTCAGCCAGATTTTCAAGCCCCTCCCAGCAGATCCAGCTCCTCACCACACTCCCACTCTCGCTGCTCCATGCCTCTTGTCCTCCCAAAAGTGCCAGCCCCTCGCTTCCTTTTCCACTTTGCCACCACCAAACTTCAGCCAGATTTTAACCCCCTACATCAATTACTTCCTCCACTCCTCTGCCTTTCAAGCCTCCTTTACTCTCCATTTGCCTTAGCCAGGTTTTAAACCCATCCAAGACCACCAATTCCTTCCTCCCACTCCTCTTCCTTCCAAGCCTCCAGGAGATTGAGAGGAGGATTGGGAGGAAGAGGAGAGGGAGAGGAGGTGGATGGGCCGGGAAGGGGTTTAAAACCTGGCTCAGGCAAGGTGGGAAAGGACTTCGTGGGCTCTCACTGTTGGCAGGACAGGAGACAGAGAGCAACAAGGGCGGGGAGGACGAGTTAGTCAAGCAGCAGCTACAGACTCACAAATAATCAAATTCATGAAAGAGAGACCTGTGAATGTGGAGGACAGACTGTGCTTGTTCGCTCAGCCATTTGTCTTTTTCAGCCAGCCCCAATGATTTAATTAAATGTTTTAATGTCTTATCATTGTTTTATTATTTTATTTCTGGGTTTATTGTAACTTACTGGTTTTATTACTGGAAACTGCAATGGGAGTTTTAGCTAGGAAAAGCAGTCAAAATGTTTTTTAAAATACGTACGCAATAGGACATTTGCCAGTCCTTATGGATTTATTGGATAAAAAGAATTGCCAGCCTGACTTTTTTCCCTTCACATAAAAATTCTACCATGTGTGATTTAGCACAGCCAAATAAGCTAATCCTTCATGAGCCAGTGATCAGAGCATCCAGCTGAACCACTAGGAGTCTAGCTGCAGTCAAAGCAAAATCATAATGGGAGTAGTTCTTCTCCATACTTAGTTCATACTGGTCTGAGCAGCATTTGCTCTGTAGAGATGGGTGTGTGGTTAAGGTGCACGTGTGCTGTAGTTTTCTGTACTCCCTGTAAGCCAAAATCTAGAGGTTGTGTAACTTTGTAGAGGTCAAATCCTCTTTTTGTTGGCCAAACAATTTTTGTACAGAAATGTCCAAACAACTTAGTCTTACCTTAACTGAGCTTCTGGTCTAGAGAATATCAGGGAGTGCCGAAGTAATGTATATTAAATGCTGTGATGCAGACGAAACTTGGATGACTTTTGACAAATGAAATAGCATAGGCAATAAATACGTCTTGGCAATTTTCTGAGGTGCAGCCCTGTTAGTGTGCTGTAGCAGAAGTAATAAGATGTCTTGTGGTACCTTAAAAGGCTAACATATTTTATTTAGCATAAGCTTTTGAAGCACGCTTCCATCTGTGAAAGCCTGTGTCAAGTAAAACTAATTGGATTTTTTGCACTTTTTTAAAACCCAGATTTGTAATATTAACAAAATATACTGTACACACGTAGGTTTGTTTTCTGTGACTGAGAATATAAAGGATGCTTGAATTGACTGTGTTAACTATATGGTTGCCAGATTTTCGTAAGGATAATGAGGAATTTTTAAAAAAATATCTGTTGCACAAGCAGAATATGCAGCTGCTTGCACCTCTCACCCTATTATTCCATCAGTTGTTTCATTTATCCTTCTTTTCTGCTACATGTGCCCTTTTTGGTGTAGCAAAGCTAACAATGTGGGCGCCATCTTTTTGCGACATCCTTGCAACTTTTGTATGAGTCTAAGCAGAAGATGGTACTTCTGGTAGGGAAGATGGAACTTCTGGTGGCTGCAAAGTCTGAGAGAAAGGAAAGTTACACTCAATCAAGATAAGAAGAGCTGCTGATCACCCTGCCTTTAAGTAACGCACTTGCATTGCACCATGCTGGCAAAAAAACAAAACTGATCCTTGTTGGACTGGTTGAAGAAAATGTCAACCAGATGGTTTCAGCCATCAGATGTGAATTTCTTCTTCTACAGCAAGGCATATATGGTAGCCAGTTTCTCCATGTTTCAGATGACTGACTGTATGAACCTGGATGGATGGATGGATGGATGGACACACACACACACACACACACACCTTCACGTTGTCAGCTTAGGGTGACTCCGCAAATTTCATGGAGTTTTCTCAGGCAAGAAATACTTCAGAAGTCGTTTTGCCAGTTCCTTCCTCTGAAATATATAAACTCAAAAGTAGGTCCTACTAAATTCAGTTGGTATTAAGTACACACTCTTAAGCACACTGACAGATTGCACCTAAAATCAAAGAAGGTAAATGTGTAGGATTTAAGGTAATGGTAAACCATACATTCTCATGATCCTCTGGCTGCTGCTGTTTTCTAGTCTGTGTATTTCCTCATCCATTTCAGTAGATTGTATAGCAATGGAACTGGAAAAATAATGTATCAAAATTGATCCTTCACTCTCAGAAAATGCAACTTTGTAGTTGAAGCCATTTTGAACACTTAAGGGTAGCATCCAATATTGTTGAGGTTGCTGCTTTACTTCCTTGATTTTGTTTGGAGGTGTATGTATTTAAAGTTTTTATAAGCATTCTGGCTTTCAGAGATTAAAGTGTATGCTATGGAAGAGTATTTGAGGGGAGCCATGCCTCAAATGGACACTGTTAGCAATCATCTTCAGATGCCATCTCAACAACTTCCACAACATCTTCCTCCTACGCTCAGTTCCCAGGCACTGTTAAAAGAATTAGTTGCATTGACTCATTTTTTGCATAATTGTTATTCCTTCTTCCATTTTCTTTCCTGTGAGGTGATTTAAAAGCTAAAATCTTCAGAACAGGGACTGTACTTCATAGATTGCTCAACAGTGATACTTCACAGATCTTTGTTATAAAAGATACCTTAATCCTCTAATTTGACCAGGAAACAAAGGATAGAGCTATGTAGGCAGAATAGTTATTGCTGGATTCTCTAGAAAACAGGGAATAGATTTAGCCCTCTCCTCACAGCGTCCAGTCCCCCCTTTTCTTTATAAGTGAGTGCTTGCCATTCACTCTGTGGAGAAAAGTAAAGGACTGCCCCTTTGGAGGCACTATTGCAGTGCCTCTGATTTGGCACATGAAGGATGAGGTCTCATTAATAGGATTATCGCAGGGGAATTGCAAAACTTATCTGTGTATAGAACACAAAGATATACTCAGGTCCCTATCACACTACACTATTATAGTGCTATTATTCTACTTTGCCCTGGCTGCACCCTTTGGAATTTTGGGCTTTGTAGTTTGATGAGGCACTAGAGCTCTCTGGCTGAGAATTCTAAATGCCTCCTCCCAAACTGCAAATCCCATGGTTCTGTATGATATTGCCATGGCAGTATAAGTGGAATAATAGCACTCTAACAGTGCAGTGTGATAAGGCCCTCAGTCTCTTAATAGTCCTTGTCAATTACAGTAGATAAGCCTTTCCACCACACTCTCCTCGTATCGTAATAATGAATGTTTTCCTTTTACTAGTGTATAAATAATAATTTTCTGTATTCTCTAGATGGGAAACTATTTATCTCTATTTTATCAAAGGAAAGCACTATGGCTTAGCATCAATATCAAGACAAAGATGCAGGGTCCCTATAATGTATATGGTCCTTCACTTTATAGAGAGTAAGTATGTATCTTAAGTTACAAATCCACAATTTTAACAGCCAATGAAGATATTAGGGTTGGGGGGGAGAACAATTACCTGTTACTTTGGGGTACGTACCACTTGAAACTTCTACATGAGAACCTTAATTCTGCTACTGATGGGTTTTGTTTCTGCATTTTTTCCTTTGCCAAAATTGAATAAAAAATTTTTTCCCCTGAAAATATATTGGAGAGAAACTCATACGTGACTTGCAGCTTTTCATTAGATGTGCTAAGAGTCTATAATATCTAATTGACTAAGTGAGGTGTGTAGTCTGAAACCTACTAAAGAGAATTCCTAGTAATGTGGCTTTTAATGAAACTACGAAGTGAGGCCATATGCTTTCAGTGCTCAGACTCATCCCTTGGACATGTAATGTAATAATAGATAATAATATCCCTGAGTGCATTTCCCTTACCGCTGAGGCAGAGAATTACAAAAGGTACTTTTATATGTCCTAATCTTTAGCATTCTGGCTTTTTCTGAGCCAGATAGTTGCTGGTGCAATGTACCCAATTAGCCAAAGAAAACTATAGGCCTCTCCCCTGATTTGTTTATTGTGATATCTGAATCCGGCTGTCTGGTTTTGTTCTTCCCAAACAAATCAGATCAATAAACCATGATTTGCTGTTGGTTTATGACTCTGACTTGTTGAAAGTTTAAGCCAAAGTACTAAGTTGAAATGTCACAACAAACCATTTCTGTTTACAGTGAGAGTGATCAGTCAGTGTTTAATGCATGCTGCTTGTCAATTATAAGTCAGGATGCTCTGGCAACCTAGTTTATTATAATGTGTGAACTTATCCACTGAACACAGCACATCCACACAGCACAGATTAGGAGAAAGGGATTTTCGTATCAGAAAACACTGTTTCCAGCACCATTTGTTCTAAAGAGGGAGTAAGTCCAGGTTTATCATTTTAAAGAAAGCAGCAGTATGTACAAATGTAGTTCCAAGTAGAGCTGTAGGTTTGCAGGAGCTGATATAACTCAAAATCTTAACACAGGTATTGCAGTCTCCTTGACTAGGTATAGAGTGTAATTGAGCATGTACATAATAAAATTTAATGGGTGTGACACCAAACAAGTTGAAGAAATATTTAGGGTGTTACGGCAAAGTTCTGACAGAACAGGGCAAAATTAACAAAAAGGTGGAAAGTCAAGAAAAACAACTTTGGTAATTAGATTTGAAAGACTTCACAGGAATGGGGCAGAGGCCTTGCAACGTGAGACATGTCATCTTTAAATAAACCAAAGCTAAAAAAAAAAAAAAAAAAAAGGCCGAAAAGAGGGAAAAAACGTTCCTTCTGTGCATAAAGGGGAGTGAGAAAATGTTTGCAGAGCTTCCTTGAAGGAAGGCTTGCTATATTGCTATGAATTGGTCTGTTTTATATAGTATATATGTAATCAGAGAGATCTTTAATAAGGTTTATTTCCCAGTGTTAACACTCAGATAAAGAATGGTCACTTTATCTTCCTGGAACATCATATGATTCAGTCAAAGGATTTGGTGAATGTGATGGATCTTTATTGACTTGTTAATAAAGTCATAAACCATCCCGGTGGTGAATGGTATACTTTTCCGTTTTATAACATTGGAGTGGGATAATATTATCTGAAGAACAAAGAGGAATCCAATACGCAAATTGTTTCTTGGCTAGGCATAATTGGAGGAATGTCCAGTGTTGTTCCCATGTCCTACCCATCCCTCCTACAGGATGCGCAATTTTCATAAATTGAACTTATTAATTACCAGAGAGCATGATTGGAGTCATGCTGACCAGAGAATGTGTTTGGGGTTACGCTGGCCTAAGACATGTTCAGGGTCATGAAAGTTCAGATAGAATTATGTGGAAAAACTTGACGCTGATGGCTTTGTGCTAATCCTGCCACCACTTTCGGTTCTTGGTACTTTTGAATACAGTGAAAGACGAACTGCCCAGATCGGTGAACAGTCAGAGACCATCCCTCAGTTTTACCCTACAGAGATCATCCTTATATAACCTAACTGGCCAAACATTAAGACAGAGCTTTCCAAACTTTTCATGTTGGTGACACACTTTTTAGACATGCATAATTTCACGACACACTAGTTCAGTAAGTAATTCAGTAAGTAGAGGCAACCCCTCCACCCAAGCCAGGCCTGCTGTCACCCTCACTGAGATCTTCCTCAGCCTGGGGCAGTGGGAGAGGCAGCCCCTCCAGCCAGACCTGGCGCGCCGCTGCTGCCGCCACCTTCACCAGGGTCTCCCTCAGCCCAGAGTGGAGGCAGCGGCAGCAGAGGTAGCCCCTTCACCTGGGCTTGACCCAACGCAAGGGCAGGAGAGGCAGCCCCCCAGCTTGTTACATTCGCGTGACACACCTACACGCTGCAACCGACACATACTAAACTAACACACAGTTTGGAAGGCTCTGCATTAAGAGATTGCCATGAATCCCATCAGTGTTTTGTCACTCTGAATTTAAAGCAGTCAGCCCATTCCAGACTCCTTTGTCAGTGTGTGGGAAAGCCATTAAGGCTTTGTCAATGCACCCCTTAGGGGTGTGAAACAGGATATTAAAAACCCTAGCTTTGACCCCAGCCTGTTGTAGTACATAGTGCCCCAGACTACTGTTCCTCCATGCTATCTTCAGACGCTGTCTGAACCCCTCCACTGCAACTTCCTTCTTCAATACTGGTAACACCCTTTTCACCCCAATCTCTCTCTGTCCCACTTTTCCCATCTCAGTTTCCAATAGCCTTATATGATTCTTAAGAGTGTCTGATTCCTCATATATATGTCAATTCAAATAAAATACTTTGTTTCACTTTAATTGGAGTCCTCTCATAGTTAGGACTGGTATACACAGATGAAAAGATCCTGCTGTTACCCTCTTCTCGCAGCCCTCCTTTAAGCTATAATTCTTCCAAATTCTAAGGAAGCACTGGCATTGAAGGTGGACACCAGTGTCCCCCACTTCTTAGGGTAACAGTGTACACATATAATTTGAGAATCAGCCAGTGGTGAAGGGCATGATAGCTTGAAATGACCCAGTAACTGAGAGTTGTAGCTGAATTCAGCTCTAAATTTCTGCTCCTGTTACTTTAGACGCCTTATCTGAAGAAAGTGGCCATTGGTTCGTGAATGTCATTTGCAGTTAAACACAGTTTCATAGTTGACCTATTGTCGTTGCATGCCTTCAAGTCATTTCCAACTTACGGTGACCCTAAGGTGAATCTATAATGGGGTTTTCTAGGGCTGAGGAAGTGTGATGCACCCAAGGTCACCCAGTGGGTTTCCATGGATGAATGGGGAATCAAACCCTAGTCTCCAGGGTTGTAGCCCAGTGCTCAAACCACTACACCATGATGGTTGTCTTGACCTGTCGTATTACACTGTTAATAGTGCTGTATTCCACTTTAACTGCCATGGCAACATTCTGTGGAATTCTGGGGTCTGGAGTTTAGTGAGGCCCAAAAGAGCTTTCTGGCTGAGAATTCTAAATGCTTCTCCCTAAAGTGCAAATTCCAGGATTCCATATGATGTTGCTATGGTACTTAAAGTGGAATATAGTACTATAACAATGTAGTATGATAGAACATTAACAACAATTTACGCAATTCTGGATATTACTGGTTTCAAAATGGGTGTAGCTTTCCACAGTGACTGAAGCTGAAATGATGCAAGAAATAGACAACAGGAGCAAAGCTTGATTAAATTGCTGTTTTGCTGGTGGCCAGTTTTTCTGATTGGTTGCACTTGAGAAGCAGATTCTGGTGCTAACAGGCTTTCCATTTCTTAAAAATAGAAAGTCCTCTATATTTGCATGAAAAGAAAGCTGATTTTTTCCTTTTCATTAACCCCACACAATTTATTCTTCATGTTCAGTAAGCTTATACATCCTTTTGTGGCCTGTGAAAAATCCCAAGAATAAACAAAGGTTCGTATCTCATTCCAAGAACGGTTTTAATCAAAAGGAAGTTATCATTCGCTTGATAGTAGGTCTATGAACTAACATTTGATGATGATAAAGCAAGAGGACAAAGTGAAGGGCCAGCACCAGTGACTGACTTCTGGGTGAGCTGAACCCATGGCACAGGTAAGAAAGGCTCTCCAAAGACAGCAAAAGCCTTGAAAAGGCCTCACTTCTAGACAAGACAAATAATGGATTTACAGCCTACCCCACACATACATATGCATGCTATTTATATGTCTAGCAGTAGTTCAGTTTAGTTCAAATTTAATTGCTTATAACCATAGGTCAGTGGTTCTCAGGCTTCGTCCTCCCCGTACCTTGGACTTCAACTCCCAGAAGCCTCAACTATGATGACCAAGGGTCAGGGATTCTGGGAAATGCAGTCCAAAATGTTTAGAGAAACAAATGTTAAGAACTACTGCTATAGGTCATCACACTGTAAGAACAAAGAAGATATACATGTATCAAATAAGTTAAAATATAAAACATAAGAGAAAATTTCCAACACTATTTCTAATACCGCTAAGCTTACCAGTAAGAATTAAAATGTACACAGTTAAGCCATAAGGGCAATAAAACTTCAGACTTTTCGGAATGACTTACAATAATTTGCATGGGCTTTAACTAATACCATTAAGAAAGTTGAAGCTCTTCTAATGATAGTACAATCTTTATTAAAAAGCAGAAATTCTGTTTCTTGGCACATGGGACAATTGTTTTTAATAGATAACCCCAGAAGATATTTTCTCTAATTCCTTTTGACACAGGACAACTAAACAAATAGTGGAGGAGGTCACCAGATTTGTCCAGACTGCAGAACACTGGGTCTCATTACCAAATTACAGTTCCTGATTTTTTTTTTCGGGGCAAGCCATGACAATTAGATTGGTATAAAACCATCAGAGATAAAATTTTCCAAATATGACTAAATGATCTCTATTATTACAGTACAATACACCTGTGATAGTCTGTTAGTAGTTCTGGCATGGTTTTATCATTCTTAGAAATTTCCTTATTCCATCTATATCTATATCTAGGGAATAAGGAAACTTCTAAGTATGAAAAAATCAGGCCAGAATTATTATATAAAAACTTGACTGTGGAAGACGTGATGGCACATCTAGGGTGGAAGAATTAGAAGAATGTTCACATCAGACAAAGAAGGACTAGAGCAGCAGGTTGCTGCCTATCTGAGAGCCTGAAACATTAGTTGCTTCCTATCTGAATGACTGCCTCCTTTCATATGGCCGTTCCCATGAGTTAGAGTAATCTCTGGAGGTCCTGCTGGATGTCCCACCATCAAAAGAGGCAAGGTTGGTGGAAGCATGGAACAAGACTTCTTTTGGGGATATTTCTCTAAAGAAATCAGCTTGTTTCCTGTCTTTCCTTACTTGTAGGCAAAATGTTTTTAATTTGTTTGGCTTTTGGTGATTTTTTGCCTGAAATACATTTCAAAGATGGTTCTATTCTGTTGTCAGTTTGCTTTGTTTGAGAACAGTAGTGTTTCAAAGTTTGTGTATTGCCTTGGAAGCAGAAACACAATTCATAATATGATAGGACTAAATCTGGCTGTTAGTTCCAGCTAGAATAGACCCCTCACCTTCTTAAGTCTACACTTAGGGAATTCCCATTGATTCAGTGAGTCTAGTCTAGTGAGGATTAAGTGTTGTATTTAACCCATCATCATTGCCATCTTCAGCATCATTATATTTATTTCTATCCCATTTTTTCCAAGTGCGGGACTCAAAGTGGCTTACAACAGATTAAAAAATATATATTGTTAAAAATCCTCAAGATACAAATGTTAAAAGATTAAACAATCAAAAAATTAAAACATATCTCATTAAACATATATGCACCAACTCAGCAATTAGCAAGATTCAGCACATTATTCTATAGAATGGACCTTGTATAGTCAACCATCAAACTCCTTTCTAGACAGAAAAGTTTTAACTTGTCTGCAGAAAGAAAGTAAGGAGTATGGCAGTCTAACCTCTCTAGGAAAGGAGTTCCAAACCATGGGCACAACTGCTTAGAAGGCCCTGTCCTGTGTTACCGCCAGATGTACCTGTGAGGGTGGTGGGACAGATGCAATAGCTGACACTTTTGATTACCAGCAGCAATAAGGCAGCCATTTAACTACAAGCCTGGTTCTTCTCCAGAAGAACTGGGCACTGTGCATGGTACCCTATTTTGCAAGCTGCTCATGCTTATCAGAAGTTCATATGCTTTTCCTGTGGGAAGCACATACCGTTAGATCCTTCTAGATTTGGTCATACTTGGAGGAGGCCTGCTGAACTCAGTGGAATTAACTTAGTAATGACCAAAGCCCATTGATCTTAGCAGGTCTCTCTAAACATTACTTATTCAGGACCCAACCTGTGAAATATGAACAATAAACATATATTATCAAACACCTATGTATGCCAGCATATTGGGCTATATATCCCCGATATAGCCCAAGAACCCGTCATTCTTACTAATAATATGTAACGTGCAACTCCAGTGTCACACAGTGATCCATACCTTTTGCATTAACCAACTTTGTTCTGTGGGGTATGGATGAATTGATCTTTAATCTGGTCGTTGCTGTGCAGACTTTTTATCCTGACTAGTGGTATAGAATCCTGAATAATACAGTTTGTTTTGTTCCTGTTAGTTGTTGCCTGGTTGTGTAGGAAAAATGTGAAGTTGCTTCATATATGCTGTAAAAAACCAGCTATGATTCATCTTAGGGGTTGTGCTTGGATACCACGATGTAAACAAGTATGCCAAATAGTATCTATGTGAGTTGAAATACTGCACAGTAACTTCAGTAAGAACTTGTGGCTTGGGAGTTACTAAGCTTTTACCCACCCCCTTTGCATGCTCTATATTTTAGCAACAGGAAATGTGGTCAACTGAAATATTCTGCTTTTCCTGTAAGATTCAGCACTAGCAGGTGTTATTTTCATTAATTTAAAAGTAACTGTCTGCTTACCACTGTATGGTAAGGAATGGAATTGATCAGATAATCTTCTAGGTTTCAAAGGATATTTAACACGCACTGGATTTCTGTTGGGAGAGTTTTATAATGGACCCAAACAAATTTTATCTTCTATAAGTAAGCATCTGGGGAAGAAACTGGAAGTTGCCTCAGCAAATGTACATTGTGCCAATCCCACATTTGCTAGGATAATGGAGAAAGTGGGGATAAGGGTATACAGGGTGAAGACAGGTACCAGGATGAGTTAATCTTCATCATCCTTTGAGGTAAATACTCTTTCTAGATGGTTTTAGCTCCCTAGCCTCCAACTGTCCTGTTTTGGCAGGAATGGTCTCCATTAGTCCTCTGTTGTCCCTGGCCCTTTTCGCACGTTACCTTGTTCACGGTGCCATCACACAGGGATTGCACGAAAAGCCTCTTGCGAGAGGGAATTGCGTCCCCTGCGCTTCCTTTCACACCAGCTCCGTGCTGGATGGAAGGAAGCGAGATAGCTCCACCCCTTCCTTCCACAGCACAGCCGGGTAGTTTCCCGGCCATTGCACTTCCTGAGGTTCTGCACGCCAGGTAAGTGCGGGAGGACACTGGGGGAATGCACAATCGTGGGTCATTTTTGGCAAAAAGCCGAAAATGATATAATCCGCGATTGCCACGGAATCGCTACAGGAGCCCTGCGCGATCACGAGAACGTCACGTGGAACCGTCCTCGCGATTCCGCGTTGCTCCCATGGCCATTTTGCGTTCAAAGTCACGTGTGAAAAGGGCCCCAGTTTCTCTCTCTGCCGCCCATTTACTTGCTTTGTCCACAGCTTACTTCCATTCCTACAAACTCTGTTCAAAGCGCAAAAGTACAGTGTGCCCACCATATATGGGGGATTCTGTTCCAGGAACCCTCATGAAAAACAAAAAATGTAAGCATTGCATTCCATTGTAGTCAGTGGACACAAAATGTGCATGCCTGTTGCACTGTGGGTATGTGCACACTGCGTCTATTTGACATAACACTTTTTGTGACCTCTTATTCCACATGTGTGTGGAAGTTGTACCAGAAGAGGGCATGCTATAGTTTGAACTCTGGGGGAAGAAGAGACAAGAGGGCCTTGCCCTTCCCAGTTCTTCTGCTTTAATACCTTTTGCCATCTTGATCCCACTCTGATGTTGGTTGGCCACATGTGCCATGGTTTTCATTTATGAAATGTTGGAGGGTATGAAATTCAGGTTTTTGAAACGTGGTGGGGAATAAACTTACTTCAGATATTTGCATGGGTAATCGACAGACCACCTTCTTGTTTTTCACTGCAAATGCCAATCCACTAACTTTACAAATGCAAAACTGGGTTGGCATCTTTTTTTTTTTCTGATTTTTACTTTGCCCCTCAGAAACCAGATAATGGCACTACAGGCAAGGGAATAGGAAAGACCAAAGCGAACAACACCAAATACTTCAGTCATTTTAACAGCCATTTCCTCTCTCAATGCATCCCAAGAACTAGAGGTCAGGATAGCTAAAGAAAATTCTGATCACCCACACCAAACTGAAAAGGTCAGGTTAGTAAGACAGAACAAATGGTTGAAACAATTGTTGATCAGTGGATTTACCACTTCTATTGGAAAGTAAGAAATTTCCTCTAAACAGTGAGCTCTGATGTATAGTGACTTCTAGACCTGGATGGATGTGAAGCTGGATGTGGGCTGTGTAATATTGCGTCTAATTCTCTCGTTGTCATCTCTCTGTGTAACAACCAAAATCAGCACTGCATTTTCCAAATTCCTAGGAATAAAGTGATTGAAATTATTTTTCCCCTTTTCGAATTAGTTTTGATCATGGAGGAGGAGAAAATCAGATTACTTGTTCTCAGAATGCATCTTGAGACTGAGCTAGAAATCTTCTTTCTCTCTCTCAACATACTGATTTCCTGTTGACTCATTATGAGCTGGAGAAAAAAATCTAGATTAGTTGACTAGTTGCATTTAGAAATTCGATACAGCATATATATTTTTGAGTGAGCTGTTTTGGTCACTCAGTAATGGTTAGCGTGACATGTGAATTGGAACATTAAGACCGTTTGCTCCTGAGGAAGACTTGTGGTTGAAATACACTGAGCAGTATTTTATGTTATCCTTGTTCAGGTCTGTGGCTGCATCATAATGACTAATTGGTTATTTCAGAATTGTGTGTGTCTGTTTCAAATGTAGTCATGTGAGGAAAAAAAGTCATGGAAAACCATGGTTTATTACAGGGTGCACAAGCCACAACAAGCTTCAGGCCCAGGGGCTTCCGTCCCTTCCCTTCCCTTCCTCTTTTTCCTTAACTGAAGGGTAGGAAACATACTGTCTCTGGATTGCATGTGGTCTCTGGAATGTTTTTTGCAGCCAAACCTGCAACCTCGCTCCAGACTCCCTCTAGGACTGTGAACTCCTACCAATTAGAAAGTAGCCCCTTGGACCCTTGTTCATGCCCGCTTTTGTCTTGACCATTGTTTGTCATGATGTTTAGATCAGTCTGTTATGACTAACACATTTCAAACAAGTCAGCTTCTAACCATATTTTATGAACAGGGCTTATTGAAAGTATCACAGTTAACTGCAAAACCTAGTTTAGATGATGTAGCAATTTAATTAATCAATTAAATTTAAGTTAATTAAAGGTGAAGGCTTCCAGACTCCTCCTCTTGGCCACATTGAGAAAGGAGGTGCCTACCTGTACCTAAGGATTGTTTTAGTTAACACGTATTCTGCTAAATCATGATTTAGTATGACATGTGGATTTGAGCGTTAAAAGCTCCTGATAAAGTCTTGTGGTAGAAATATATTAAGCAGTCTTTTCTTTTAAAATTGTTTGGGTGTATCTGCATGATAAAGAATGACTGATAGATTGTGCATGTGCTTCAAGTATAGTCACATGGAACAAAATATAATAAATGAAAGTTAGATGATCTTCATTTGCAAATAAGTAATTTTTTTTATAATAAAAGAAGAGGATTATTATAAAGAGCAAAATGCATGCTGAATTATTTTTGTAGCCCACGGACCAAACGGCTAAATATTTTTTGTTTTAAATCTTTTTAAAATCTTGGTTTTTTTTTAAAAAAAGACCAGCTTGAAGTTTGAGACCAGCTTGAAGTTTAACACCAGCTTGAAGTTTGCCTCTTATTCTTCCACTTAACTTGTAATTTTGTATAGGCCTTACTCCTAAAAATTTTGTGCCATGTTTCTTGGTTAATTGTGTGTAATTTTTGGCAAAGGAACCAAGTCCTTTTTAAAAAAAAAATTCTGCAAAGCCAATCAGGATTTCTACTTTGAGTTTCTTGAACAGCAGCATAATGGCTAAACTAGACATGACATTAAAAACACATCTTACAAAGGTAAACGTAAGTGGCAGAGGTGAAGGTGAAAGAGATTTATTAGTAAAACAGCAGGTATGGAAAAATTTAACCCTTTTCATTCTTTTGCAGTTGTGATTCTTTTTTAATTAAAATTGCACTCTGCTGTTTTTGTGGGTAGGAAAGCTCCCATTGATACCTGTGGGAATTTTCCTCCTAATGCATATAACTAGAAAACTAGCTGGGGAAAAGTATTTTTCAGACACTGAAAATGGCAGGAGGAACACTATGGTTTAACTCCTGCTCCACTTTAAATGTTAGTCACATGAAGTTATTTTAAAAGATAGCAGCAGCAACCTAGGACATTATAGTGTTATAGTGCTATTATTCCACTGTCAACATCCTGTGGAATTCTGGGGTTTGTAGTTTACTGAGGCCAAAGAGCTCTCTGGCTGAGAATTCTAAATGCCACCCCCAATTTGCAAACTCCAGGATTCCATAGGATGTTGAAAGTGGAATAATAGCACTATAACAGTGTAATGTGGAAATGGCCATTGTTAAATGGTACTATCTCACCTTCATTTCTATCTTCAACTCTAAGAGCTCCCATTTCTGAGAACATGGGAAAATTAATTTTGGGGACCATAATTCCCAGAATCTCTCAGCTGTGAGGATTTGTGGTCCCTAACAGTAAATTCTCCAGACTCCACCCACTTCTATTAAAAGTCTGAAAGAACGTTAAAGTGATTTACTTTGAAGATGATTCTATACAAAATATAAGCCCCAGGTCTAAATGCCTGAAAGAAGTTTTACTCTAAATATTTCTGATGGTAAGGATGTAAAATCCAGATTTGTAATGTAGGATTACATCTGTAACCAGTTTTGTACTTTACATAGAAAGATGAGAATGGCAACATCTGTAAAATCAATGCAGTTCTCCTTGTAGAATAAGCCAATGACTTTTCCAGCTGTTGACTAAGACTATTTTCCTGTTACAGTAACTGTGGATGTGAAAAGACTCGAAGTATATAATTATGGTTGTTAGAAATATTGTTCCTATAGTATATTTTCTTGTGTCAGATAAATATCTAGAATTTTGGAAATACAGCTTAGGAAAGTGAGCTGTGTTAAGGTTCTTTGAGTGTAGCATGAGACATAACTTTCTATTTCTGCTTGTATGATGCTTTCTGTATTCTATTCCAATGTTTGTTAACACTGCTAATCAGTGTTGCTTGGTGAACCTTTTGCAACAACCTGATTGCAAATAGCAAGGTATTTTGAAATCATATTACATCAATTTTTGCACGCTTTTGGATGGTATATCAGAAGTTAAATCACACACACATTAGTAGATCCTCTTACTTGGCTTGTCATGAGCAGAGGGAAAATATGGAGGATCTCTCTATCCTTTTCTCCTGATTACCTTTTCCACATAGGTTTTGTTTATTTAGCCTTAGCTCTAGTGGCTGCCCAAAGTTAACCCTGACACTACATACCCATTTGCTTCAAGGAAATTCGCATGCCCCTACTCGTGCAGCCTACTTCTGGTGGGACGGTCTAGACTGAGAGATTTACAGAGTGGTTTTATGCATCTCTGTTCAGAAGTCAGTCAGTCAGACTTATGTCCAGGTGAGTGATAGGATTGTAGCCATAATTCCAGAAAACCAGGCAAGTGAACTGCACTACCTCAAGCAGGGTTGGGAACCAAGCAGCCCTCCAGATGTTGTTAGGCTGCAGTATCTAGCATTCCTCACCATTGGCAAGCCAGCTACAGGCCAACAATACCTAGGAGGGAGTCACAATTTCACTTTTGCCCTAAAGAATGACAGTACCAGCTGTCTAGTAGGTGAAATAAGATGGACAAAAGTGTACACTTGTAATTTCTTCCTATATTCCAAATTCTGTTGTGATTTCGTTGTACAGAACTTTTGAGATCCAGGTGTGCAGAAAAGTGATTTATAAATACTTTTAATAAATAATAAATAAAATGTTGCTATGCGGTGTTGGTTCATGAGCTCCAACCACAAGATCACATTTTGAACTGACTCAGAAACTGCCTAATATTGGACTGCTGCAGATGCTATCTATCTGAGAATTAGAAGAACTTGTCCAGCTCTCCTTCATTACTGGTAACTGCAGGGCAGTTCATTCGTCATCCTTAACAGCTTGTAACTGAAAAGTGTAAACGAATTCAGTTGAAATGCCTTTAGAGAGAAGGTGACATGGAATATGACAGTTACCTCTGCAGTGTTTGGAGCTGTGATGGGTGATTGATACACACAGATCCCAGTTTGATGCTGTGGCCATCCAACGGCAGCCGTGCATGTTTGAACCTGCTGTTAAAGGCAACAGTTTCAGAGTGCACTTCTAAGATCAAAATGTTCATCCCCTGTTTCAGGCTGCAGTGTATCCATGAAACAACAAGTTAAGAATTAGTTCCTGTAGCCCACAGAATACTTTCCTCCCAATCTGACTGGCCATGTAGAACAGCTTGTGCTTCCTCAGCTTATCACACACCCTGCTGTAGGAAACACTGTTGTGGCAACACAACCACAAGCACTACCCTGCTGTCCTCCTATCAACTATGCCACCACGAGTGTTTGGGAAAAGAAGGAAGTCCAAGAGGGAAAAAAAGAGAAAGAAATTAACCCAATTTTAGAAATGTTGTTGTAGCAAAACAGTATTCTTTGAAAATACCGTTTCTAATGTGAACAGATTTCATTTTCAGAGGGATTTCAAAACATACCCAGTGACATAAAAAGCTGTGCTTCTTTTTCTCTTTAGAGTTTTTAACTTTTAACTTTCCCTCTTCTTTCACCCTGGAAACATTTTAATTGTATATATTAAGGTCTCAGGAACAGGTCTTTCCTAGCTTTCTGGGGAAACTCTTTTTTATTTATTTGCTTGTTTGTCTTAGGGAATAAAGTTAGATTTGCAAATAAATATTCTGTTCTTGATCTGTAGCCCCATCAGTATTTCTGTACTACTACTGCTTCTGCTGTTGCTGCTACTGATACTGTATGTCTTCAAGTTGACATATGACCTTGATTTTCAGTTGCTTTCCTTTAGGCTGAAAGAGTATGACTCGTCCAAAGTCATTACCCAAACCCACCAAAGTGGGTTTCCATGGCAGAGTATGGATTCAAATCCTGGTCTCCCAGAGTGCTAGTCCAACACTCATGGTGGCTGTAGTAGAAACTGTGAGGAAAATACACCAGTAAGAATCAAATTAGGGGGGAAAACTCTAGATGAATCTTCAGTACTGTTTCACTTCAGGCTGCAAATGCAGTCCTGCATATCTGAATGCTTCCTGATGTCCTCCCACCTTCCCAGCCTGTTTCTGTTTCAGAAAGTTTAATCTTTTTTCACTTTACAGGCTTATATCTGTTTGCCCGTGAATGCTTTTAAAAAGTATGAGAGTCAATGGTATTTATTCTCTCTCTCTCTTGCTCCAGCTGAAGAAGTACTATTGTTATTATTCCAGAGCTGTATTTGTACAAGTCTGTCATCTGAGTGTAATTCCTGTTGTTTTGGCAAAGAAGCAACCAATCTGTCTTCCATAGTACAAGGAAATGCGGATAGCTTGAGACAAGGGAATTTACATGTGTAAGGAGCTATTGGGCAGTGGCGGGGGGGGGGGACTCTGTGCTATTGAATTCATTGAGAGGGATTCAGATGGAGAGAGGCCATCTGGAGATGATGTTACATTGGAAGAGATGATTTCTTGGCCCATTCTTCTAAAAGGGAAATGTAAAGAGGGAGATTGCAAGTTTAGACCAGCACTGGATGTTTTTTGCATTCGTGTATATATACAAGGGTAAGAGATCTCAGGCCCTACACAAAGAAGCAGCTATTCTAAGTCACTTAAGAAAAATCAAAGATTCAGAGATAGCTTTTAAGGCCTGGTCATATGTGACTTGCGACTGAATACGTATTCTTACTCTTTTGCAAGAGTGGACAAAGTATGTCTCTCCATATGGTTTCAGATTGCAACTGCCATCAGCCAACGGTGAGGAACACTGGGAGTTCCAGTCTGGAAACATTTAGAGGGCTGTACTTTGCCCATAGGAGCAAGCAGTGTGACCTTGGAGACCAGGGTTTGATTCCCCACTTGGCCGTGGAAAACCACTGGGTGACCTTGGGTGCATCACCCACACTCAGCCCCCAGAAAACCTCATGATAATTTTGCCTTAGAATCTGCTCAAGTAGAAAACAACTTGAAGGCACACAACACCACCTTTACCCACTCCTGGTCTGCTTAAAGGTCCAATGTATACAAACAATAGATCTTCCATCCCTTACTTTTGGGGGTTTCTGGATAGGCAAGAGACATTTTTCCTGGTGCATCTACGAGGCTGTATGGTGCAAGAGAGTTCTGTGCACCACACAGACAATTGCAGCAGCAATTGCAGCAGTGGCAAGAGACACAGCCCATGGTTCACATGTCAGTAGGATGGTATATCCACGCTAAGTTTTAATCTGGGCTTTAAAGGAGCTCCCTGAGGTGCTGAATCTTATCCCCACAATGGATTCAGTACATTGGACAGCACTTTTTGTGTTCTCCAAAACCCAGAATGGATTCACTTCTGTACTGACAGTTCCCACTGATGGCAGCCAGCACCAGCTTCCAGACTCTGATTGGTAAGCAGTTGTCCAATGAATTTTCCCAACTGTGGGAAGTTGTTCACTCAGTTTACCCATGTGAGAGAAGAAACAACCATTGCCAATCCAGAGATTTAACTTTAGAGACTCTAAGAAGTGAGGTGAAACCCAAAGAGTGCTATTGCCGGTAGTTCACGCTAACAAAATATTGGGATGACATCCCTACATGCCAGAAGCAGGCAGAAAAAAAGTTCATTTGGACTTCAACCCCTAGAAGCCCCTAGCCAGGACATGGCTGGAGTATTCTTTCCAAACATTTCAGTGGCAGTTATTTACTGAGGACAGATACCAAAAAATGGAGAGTGGCAGTGGTAAAAAGGGCAGTTAGAGTATGTGTCTGGAGTGGGAAGCAGCCTACCAGGTGTTGTTGGACTTTAGCTCCCAACAGGTTTAGCCAACATGGTGAAGAATGCTGTCGATATTCAACAACATATGCAGGGCTGTTCTCCCTGCTCAACGTATGTAGATAGCTGTCACAGAGAGTGATTTGAAATACATCTCCCTGTTTTGGCCAGATAATATGTGTCAATGATGTAAGTGGTTATAAAAGCAGCATACGCTGCCATGGTTGTGTGATACAAAACACAGTAGCAACTGAACATTATAGCTGAAGTTGCAAAACCTTATACTTAGATTTAGTCTTGATGCCGTGCAAATATTTTGGTGTGGGGCCTGCAGCTTTGTTCATAAGTTTTTTTTTAACAGTCCTTTAAATCTTTAACTTCTTCCTTTGAAACACACAAATAAACGCACAAGCTATTAAATATGTACAGTATAGTCTAAATCATCATTCAGTCTTTCAGAGCTAACATAGAAACCTTCCCCCATTTCTCCTCTAAAGGAACTACTGACTCTCTCCATTGATTTTTAAAATTATCATTGGTTTGTTCATGAGTGTTTTAACAGAAACACCTCAGTACTACCATTTGCACTGATGAAGGCTCTCAGTCCCTATAAATGTAATAATAAATGCAATGAGAACACAAAGTAATAAATGTAATGAGAACACAAAGTACAAATGGTAATATCATGAACATTTAATCATTTTAGAGAGGCCAACTAAATGTAGTGGCCACAGAAGTTGTAGAAAGTACCAGTGTTGCCGTCTACAAGTTTAGTCAGCCAGGGAACCTTGTTATTCTTTGCCCTTGTTTGGGTACTAGCAATATTGGTTAACACTGTTGTCACTTTAAACCATGGCTGTGAGACTTGATCTGTAATTACAGTAAACGTGCTCTGCCTTTTCTTTTGCTGTGTTGGGGTGATACCGTGATTCTCACCTTTCTGGGACATTCCAGGGGCTGGGGAGTTTCCAATCTAGCAAGCATAACAGAAATGAAAGGACAATGAGATTGAATACTGCTTGAATTAAAGTGCAGATTTTCATTCTATGTGATGCCCTAGTGAGTCAGTTGAAGAAGTGGGAGAGATGAAATAATTTAGGATTGAAAAAGTTTCATCAAGAAATTGAAATTTGCTCATTGAAAGAAGAACACTCTTCCCATACCAAGAGGCATATTTAAGGTAATGAATCTCTTCATTTCACGACAAGAATTGTTGATTAATTTAAATCTTATTTAAATTTACATTTTTTACATGTCGTGAGCAAATAAATAAATAAATATTTGAGTCAGCAGAATTTTCCTGACAGGACTTTCAAATAATCTGGTAGGTTTCATTGAGTTCTAGGCAGTGGTTCTTACACTGTGCTCTAGAGAGTTTTGAAAATCATTTTACTGGTGGTTACCATTGGTCCCATGTTGCTGCCAGGCACATTATGCCGAGTGTTGTGTATTTAGGAAACATACAGGTCATCTTTCCCGCTTTGTTAAAAACAATGTATAGGAAGATAATAAATGGCGCCAGTGGGTAAAGTCTGTGACTGGTAAGGGGAGCAGACAGAGAGAAATCCAGCCAGGATCTCATAGTTGAGCTGCCTGCTTAGTCAACATCTATAAGCAGAATGGAGCTGGTAAGAAATCTTGATCTGTGCCACAGACAGCAAAAAATGTCTTGGACTAGCTCTCCCTGTGGCATGGGATACACCATGAGTTCTTCTGCAGTACACAGAGATTCCATAAGAGGTGGGTTGGGGGAGTTCCTTAGCAGACTAGTGACTTCGTGGAAAAGGGTTCCTTGAAAATACTCCATTGGTGCAAAACTTGTTCTGCCATTGAAAAGGTTCTCCTTTAGAGAGGGCAGGCAGTGTGGCTGTGTGAGTCTTTGGAGGAGGAGTGGGAGATGTGTGTCCAGTTTTGAGACTGCAACTCACATCTGCCCTTGCCAGCATAACCTGTGGTGAGGGACTGTGGAAGCTGTAGGCTAGTAATATAAAATGGTCTCCTCTGAACTAAAACATTTGAAGAGATAGACTGTGTATTTGGGAAGCCTATAATTTTTCCTTGAGAGGATAGGTTCCTTCAGCCTTTGGTTTTGTTATCACCTTCTCAAGCCACGTACCAGAGTTCCAGCTAAGCAAACTAATAAAAAACCTGGCTGTGGTTCACCTTAAACAACTTAATCAGCACTAAATTTGGAAAAGTGTTGGCATGAGCAAAGCTCATTTCTCCAGTTTTTTGGAAATCTGCAAGGGGAAAAAAATATTAATAGCATTCTTATTTCCTAAGACTTGTTTACACAGAAATGTTTCTTCAGTTTAACAGCTCCTTAATAGGTTATAAATCCCATTCATTTTGTGCGGATAAAGGTGTTAAAAGCTCCTTTGGCATTGTGTGTATATTTCTCAATGCACGGCGGGAGGGGGGGACATGATTATTCCCAGTCACCTCTCCCTTGCCTGTGCCCCATCTTCACTCAACAACATATCATCTTGAACTCCAAAATTAAAGGTTTTCAGGTGAGAATTCAGCCTGTCTACCACCAACCACTTCTAATTTTAAAAGGAGAGAGGGAGAGAGAGGAGCATAACAGGAAGACCTGCAGGAGAATCTTCTCAACAATTGTAGGCCAGTTGGGCAATCCACTCCAAGTTTTAATGTGAACATCCAAGTTGCTAAATTCTGTCCCCTAAATAGACTGAGCACTTTGGATGGGTCCATCAAAGTTCAAACTATGGCCCAGTGTGGAAATGGAAGCCGCTAGCTGCCACAGGTCACATGGTATTATCTGACCACTGTGGAGCTTATCACATAAGGCAGATAAATTGCAATTACAGCAGGGTAACAGCATCTTTGACTGTGACTTATATGACATTGTTCCTTTTCTGGTTTACTACTGCTGGGAGACTATTTGGAAAGCTGTTTCTTTTGCAAACACAAAACAATCCATTAATGACCTCCATGTGGTCTCCTTTTGGGAGAACAACAGAACTGTGTTGAGTCCAGCCAAAGAAGCTATTATCCTGCTGTAATTGTGATTTACCTGTCTAATGTGATAAAGCCTTATAAAAACTTCCAGATCTGACTTGCTCACTGGTCTTGGCAGTGAGGGGATTATGCTATCTGTAGGCATGGAAGCTGTTTTTGGAAAGATAATTGGGGTGTGGGTGTGGGTGTGTGTCTGTGCGTGTATGAACTCTTATTTTTTTGCCTCCATCTTTCCCCTCTCATTAATTAAATTTAAGTTCCATTTTAACACTCTCTTTTGCCATTCTGTGTCTGATGCAAAAAGGCTTCAAGGCAGTTTCATTCATCATGGTGCTAATACTTTTCCTGAGTTAATTTTGTTTTAAGTTTTAGGTTTCTAGGGAATAAAGTTTGAAAGAAGGGGAACATTCTTTTGGCTCAAGTGTATTTTTTTCCCTTTCAAATGACTTGTGCTTAAGACCATATTTCTTTTCCTTATGAAATATACATTAGGAAGTTGTTTGGAAAGAGGAGTAATGTGTAAAAAGGTTACAAAAGATTATAAATATATAGATTGTGTGCTGAGATCAAGCATTGTTCAGGTACATGACCTCTTTTTGTGTTTGGTGGGTATCAGATCAGGTTAAAGGATAGCAGTTATCCTTAAGAGACTAGTGGTGCTACAGCTGTCCTGTTAGATTGTGGCAAAAGAGGTGTCCACTGGTTTTCAGACCTTTGGTCGTTGTGGTCATCCTCTTTGGACATGTTTTATTTTGTCAATATGCTTTTTGAAGTGTGGTGTCCAATACTGGACATAGTATTCTGCGTGGAATACTTTTGCTTGTGATGATGTCTGTACCCAACAGGACCTGGGATTCTGGCTTGTCTCTCTAATAACAAGATAAGGGTATAAACCATGGTGTTTTAAAGGGTTACCTGCACATATAGGTCCTGATCCGGATTGGGGCCATGGAAACTTGTTCTTGAATTGTACAACAGTATGTTTAGCTGCGTACTACTACAGTGACTGCTCTGAAATTCTCATTGTTCCAATAAGTAAGCACAAAAAGCAGGGAAACTAGGTTCAAAGTGGCTTGGGACCTGCTTTACAAAATGAAATCTGATATCCTCATGTTGTTTCAACATCTTGTCTGAGTAAAGCACTAACACATTGCCCCATTGTGTTAGCATGAGGTTAACCTAAAATAAGGACAAGTTTCTTGTTTCTGCAATGGAAAAGTGGGGTAAAATGTGATTAATGAATGATGACAAAGAGAGCCTTTAAAAAGCTACCAAAGTGATTGCTGAGTGGTCAGTGGAGCTAAAAGGATGGTGAAAATGATTTCAATTATTGTCTAATATTTTTTCCCATGTGTTGAAACACTGAGGTTACCATAGGAGAGGCTTGCAACTAAAACCAGATGGGAATATTTCTGAGCATCAAATGGATGCAGACTTGTGATGCAAAATTCTCTGTACTCAGAAACCTTCAATTATCTATGCTGTAAAAGGCAAGGGTATGGACTCTCCCCAAGAACAAGAGGGGAAAACCCAGTGAAAATGTCTAAAGTGTATGAAGTAGATGGAATGCAGCAGTATTGTAAACAGTAACCAGATATAGTCATGTCTCATTTTAAAAAGTCTGTAATGTTTTATTTATTTAGTTGACGTAGTGAGATGTTGCCTTTCTGCCTACTAGACAATATACAAATTTGGATAAAAGAACAACAAAAGCAAAGCAAAAGGAAGAGATCATAACAATCAAATAGAATGATGAAAAAACATTCAGTGCAATAAAAAGTGAAAGTGACACCAAGAACCATTGAAACTGAACACAACAGTTTTCTCGGCCCATCTGAAGCATAATGGAGAGGGGATCAGTGCATCTTCTCTAGGGAGCGAGTGCTGCACCTAAATGTCCTTCCAGTCAGCTTCTTAAGTACTGTGACTTATAATGAGGCCGTTGATGATGGCTGCAAGTTGTGGGTGGGGTTCATACAGGAGGAAACAGTCTTTTAAATATCCTGGCCCCAAACCATTTTTGTTGTTATATACCATCAAGTCAACTTTGACTAATGGCAATCTTAAGAAAAAGAGACTTCCAAGAGTTGAAATCCTGCTGAAATCCTGCAAGTTCAGGTCTGTGGCTTCCTATATGAAGTCTATCCACCTGTAATGTGGTCTCTTTCTTTTCCTAACACCTCTGACTTTAACAAGCATTATTGTTGTTTCTATTGAGTCATGTCATCCCATGATATGTCCAAAGTACAGCAGCCTGAGCTTAATTCTCTTGGCTTTTAGGGAGATTTCAAGCTTGATTTGCTCTAGGACCCATTTTGGCAGCCCACAGTATCCACAGAGTTCTTCTCCAGCACCACATTTCAAAAGAGTTGGTTCTCTTCCTGTCAGCTTTCTTCACTGCCCAGCTTTTACAACCATACATAGACACTGGAAATATGCATGGATTATTTTAACTTTGGTATGTAATGATATATATTTGAGGGTCTTGTCTAGTTTCTTCATAGCTCCCTTTCCAAGGTTTAGACCAAATCACATAGAACTCTATAAATAAATAAATACATACATACATACATACATACCTACCTACCTACCTACCTACCTACCTACCTACATACATACATACATAAACTGTCTTGGAAACAAACTAGAAATAAGTGAGCAAGTTGAGGGCTGAAAAATAAGAATCTAAAAAAAAAAGCATACTTAACAACAGTCTAGTTGCCAATTTCACAATAAATGCCCAGTGATATGTCCCTAGCATTGCCTTCTGAGGATGTTTGGCCAAATGGAAAAGCCAGCCATTCTTGCAGGAGAGATGCTGGAAAGGGTTGGCAATGTATATTTGAGCAGAAACTGAGATGACCTTATTTCCCTCAGCTGGACACCGCTTGTGTCCAGGAAGTCTCAGGCCTACCGCCAGCAAGAGCTACTTTCTCAACCCCAGAATCTGATATTCATGGACACTGTTAAGGGAATGAGAATAGACCTAGTGAAATTCAGACACTTGGCATCTATGAACTGCCGTTGTACTGGAGAAACATAAGGCAGAGAGTTCCAAAAAGACCTCATTGGGCAACCCTTGGAGCCCACTTGCCTGCACAGGTTTACCCCCTGAAAGTTATCAGATAATACCTTGTTCCAAAAGCTCAGAAAGAGAACAGCTAGCTCAACCCCCCAGTTGTACTAGCGTAATGGCCCAACAAGATTCTGGCATATCTCATGAAGGCTAATGGGCTCCACAGAAATACAATCCTGGAAGAATTAAGAGCAAGCATACGTCAGATTAATTTAAAATAAGAATAATACTTAGCATTTATATGATCCTTTAGAGTCACGTACAATACTGTGAAGTAATTCTGTATTATTATCCCCGCACTGTGGATCTAAAAATAATTTGCCCACCAGCACTCAGTTCAGATAAGTCGAATTTCATGTTACATAAAACCTCTATAATGAAATCCCAGTCATGGTCCTTACCCAACTAAGATGTGATCTCATTTAGGGATTTAAATCATTCATCATTTTGTTACATCAGGCAAGTGTGAGAAATGGCAGAAGTGTTCACCTAACTGTCAAGAATTCTGAGGGCTTCTGTGCACTTTTGAAAATTTTTCGTCATTCACATATTTCTTATGTAGAACACTCTTGTTTTAGAGTCAAAAATAGGCGGTGCATGGATTTCTGGACAAATGTACACAAAGGTGCCCAAAATAGCAAAAAATCTCACTGATATTCTTTCTCGCATCATTTTTTTTAATCATTTTATTCAAATTCAGATATAAAACAAACAATTTTAACTGTCAACTTATTTGAAATATTTCTGATCTTCCACACTGATCTAGATTTCATTATCAATATTTGTTAACATGCTTAAAATATTGTACCACATTTTAGTGCTATTATTACTTGTTGATTCTTGCATTTCCATCTCCATATTCCCGCTTCATGATATATATCCTGTAGCCCCCTGATAATTTATCTTAAATCATGAATCACAGATTTCCATCTGATGGTACCCAGCAATTACTCGTTACAATTTACCATTCTTTTTGTGTCTCTTCGTCTGATTTCCCTTTTAGTCTCTGAGAGACCATATCAGCATTTTTGTTTTCAATCAGTGTACCCCACCATTGTTCTAATGTGGATATTTGCTGAGTTTTCCACATCTTTGCATATTCAATACGAGCTGTTGTTATCATGTACAGTAATATTCTCCAGTACTTCTTTATACCAGTACCTTCTAATACATCCGTGGTATTTAACAAATACAATTCTGGTAACTTAGCAAACTGTACTTTCATTATTGCACATATTTTGTTATGTATTTCAGTCCAATATTTCTTAGCTTTAGGACATGTCCACCACATATGATATATCGTACCGACCTCATTCTGACATTTCCAACATTGTCCAGTACCTGTTTTATAAATCTTTTTTAATTTATCTGGTGTCATGTATCATCTATGAAATAGTTTGTAATAGTTCTCTTTCAAATTCTGAGCTACTGTAAATTTCTGTGTTTTTTTCCAGCTCTGCTCCCAAGACTCTAACTGTGTTGAATGTCCGATATTTTGTGCCCATGAAATCATTGTTGCCTTTACTGTTTCTTCTTGCCTCTCCTGATGTAGTATTTCTTGATACATTTGGGCAGGTAAATGAGGCGGATTTTTGAACAGCCATTTAATTACTCCAGTTTTCTCTTTGAGTTCAATTCCATATGTTTTTATATCCATCTGAAACCTTTCTGCTAACTGTCTGTAAGGGAACCAACTTAATGTCATTCCCTCTTGTTCTAGTTTTTCTCTTGTTTTTATCTTAAAGTTGTTGGACGTTGATCTCTCAATTATATCATCATATCGCAACCATTTATCTGTGTCCGTCCATCTGCCAAAAAAACCCTCTTGCGGTGAGACCCAGGTGGGGAGCTGCCGTATGTTTTTAGTTTTATAATCCTCCCAAATTTTCAGAAGCGATTTCCTGATAAAGTGACGTGTGAAGTCTTTATCTATTTTTGCTTTATCACAAAACATATAGGCATGCCACCCCATCCTCAGGTCTGCTCCCTCCAGTGCCAACATGCTCATGTCTTGTAGGTCTACCCAGTCTTTTATCCACGTAAAAGCCGCAGCCTTATAGTATATTTGAAAGTCTGGTAGTCCCATTCCTCCTCTACTTTTTAACTCTGTCATAGTATTCCATTTTATCCTAGGTTTTTTCCCTTGCCATATAAACTTAGTTAGTTCTCTCTTCCATTGTATGAAAGGTTTCATGTTCGTTATTACAGGAAGATTTTGGAACAAAAAGTTCATTTTTGGCAAAACATTCATCTTTATTGCAGCTCTCCTCCCCATCATTGACAAACGCATGGAGGTCCAACTTTCCAAGTCTTTTGTTATTTCTTTCCATTTTTTTTCATAATTGCTTTGAAATAACTCATTGTTTCTTTTGGCTATCCAAATACCTAGATATTTTACCTTTTGTCCTCTATTGAATCCTGTTTTTTGTACTAATTCCATCTCTTCTCTTTCAGTCATATTTTTGGTTAAGAAGACTGTTTTTTCCTTATTAACTTTAAAACCAGAGAGTTCTCCATATTCTTGAACTGTAGTAATCAATTTTTCAATACATTTCCCTGGGTCATCCAGTAAGAAGACCAAATCGTCAGCGAAAGCTTTTAACTTGTAATGATATTTCTTAATTTGGACTCCTCCTCTTTCTTTATCTTCTCTTATAGCATTGTTAAGTATTTCCATTGTCATGATAAACAGCAGAGGAGACAGGGGACACCCTTGTCTCGTACCTCTATGCAGTTCTATCATTTGTGTTCTTTCACCGTTTATGACCAGTCGAGCTTGTTGTTGGCTGTAAATTGCTTCAATCCATGCAACAAATTTTTCTCCTACCTGCATCTGTTTAACCGCCGTCTTCATGAATGGCCAGCTGATCATGTCAAAAGCTTTCTCCGCATCTGCAAATATCATGGCCATTTTCCGTTCATTATGCTTTTCATAGTATTCGATCACATTTAAGGCTGTTCTAATGTTATTTCTCAAAGATCTTTTTGGTAGAAAGCCATTCTGGTCTTCATCAATTACCCCTAACAGCACTTTTTTGAGCCTCGCTGCTAGAATTGAAGCAAAGATCTTGTAGTCTGTATTCAGAAGTGATATTGGTCTATAGTTCTTTACATCACTCAAATCTCTTCCTTCTTTCGAGATCAGCACAACGTTAGCTTCTTTCCAAGTATCTGGTATTCCTTCCTTTATTATTTCATTTATAGTGCTTTGCAAAGGTATTGAAATCTCATGTTCCATAATTTTATAATACTTGCAGTGAAGCCGTCAGGTCCTGGAGCTTTATCGTTCTTCTTCTTCCTAATAGCCTCAACTACTTCCATCATAGTAATAGATTTGTTCAAGATTGGTCTTTGGTCTTCATTAAATCTCATTTTATTCATTTTCTCCAGATATTCTTTCATTTCTTGTATTTTTTTCCCCTTTGAGATCTTACTCATCAGCTTCATATAGTAATTTTAAAAAGCTTGTTTTATTCCCTCTTGTTTTGTCATTCTTTCTTCTCCTGTTCTAATCTCGATTGTGATATTTCTGGACCTTCTTTTACGCAGCAAACCTGCCAAAAGTTTTGAAGGTTTATTAGCTTGTTCGAAGAAATTATATTTCGTTCTCTTTATCTGTTGCTCTATTTCTTCCAAATTAAGTTGATTTAATTCAGCTTGCTTTACCTTCATCTGTAATCTAATCTGTTTATCCGACGGATTTTGTCTCATCTGTTGTTCAGTTTCTTTCATCTTTTCCAAAATTCACTGCTCAATGTTTCTCTTTTCTTTTTTAATCTCTGCAGTCCATCTGATAAAGTTACCACACATCACTGCTTTACTTGCGTCCCAAATGGTTTTCATCGACAGCTCCGACATCAAGTTCTCATTAAAATAGTTAATTATCTCTGTTTTTGCTTTCGCTATGTACTTCTCCTTATTCCAAATCTCATCATTCAGTCTCCATGTTCTTTCTCTGTCTTTAATCCTTATCTTTAACTGTAACGGATTATGATCAGAGCATACATTGGGAAGAATGTCCATATCTGTAGTTTTCATCAAGAGTTGTTTGGATACTAACATCATATCTATTCTTGACCTTGACCTATGTCTATCCGAATAGTATGTATATCCATCCAGTTGCCCGTTCTTGTATCTCCAAGTGTCATATAAGTTTAAATTGTCCATCATATTAAAGAAGCTCTTAGGAAGTTTGCCGTTGTTTCGGGGAGTTAACTTTTGCGTTGTCCTGTCAACTTGGGGACTGATTACTCCATTGAAATCCCCCAAAACAATAATGTTAGAATTTCCTGTTTCATTAAGATATCTCAATACCTCCTCCTGTATTGTAGGGAAGAATTCACCTTTAGCTCCATTTGGTGCATATATTCCAACTATTAATATTTTATCCTGTTTCAAAGTAACTTCAACTCCTATATAACGACCATTGCTATCCTGAAAGATTTGCTTTGCACCAAATTTTGAGTTTACATATATCAAAACTCCCCTCTTCTTTTTATCAATCGTAGCTGCGAAACAGCTACCTAATTTCAAATTCCTGACATATCTCAAATCTTGAGTTCTAATTCGAGCTTCTTGCAGACATATTATATCTATATTCTGTTTCTCTAGATGGTGAAAAATTTGTCTTCTTTTGTATTCAGAGTTAAACCCCTTAATGTTCCAAGAATAAATCTTCAGATCCATTTTGTGGGTTATATTAATATTTTATTACTGAAGTTTAGCTTATTCCTTCAGTATGTCTCCGTCTACCTCCCCTTCTTCTTGTTCCACAGTTCCTTGCACTACTTCTATTACTTCCTCTTGTTCTCCGTCGTCTTCTTCTTCCTGTAGTTGTTCTCTTTCCTCCTCTGGAGGTAGCTGTTCATGATCTTTCTCTCCTTCAGAGGTGTCCTTTTGTAAGTCTTTCTTCAATGTATCCATCATTTCTTTTGCTTTGTGTACTGAGTTAATCCTATATCTCTGCTGTTTATAAGTAAAGGACAAGCCTTCAACCTTTTCCCATCGATAATTAATCTGACGCTTTTGCAGAAGGTTGGCCAACAGTTTATATTCTTGTCTTTTCTTTAGGATTTGATAAGGTATCTTTCATGCTTTTGAACTCTTCCATCATCTGTAACATGAAATCTTGAGGTTTCTGGGGTATATCCACTGATGTCCGTCTGGTCGCCTGGGAAGTTGTTGTTGTTGCAGCTGCCGGCACTCCTCTTCTTGTCCTTTGGTCCATTTTTGATTTTTTTTCTTTCCTTAGTACCTAATGCAAATTGCTTTTTTGCTTTTTGATAACTTAATCAATATTCAATATAAAAATCAGTTCCTTGTACCTATATTTTTTACAGTTAGCACATAAAAAGCTTACTATTTATAAACTTGTAGTTTTCAAATTCTAATAAAATTGAAATTGTTATATCTATAATTCCTTCACATTAGATCCAATTCATTCCATGTATAAATCAATCACATCAATCACATATATCCTTAGCTTGAATTAATTACTTTAAATTGAAATTAACTCTGCTACCCAGTTACTATATCAATGAAATGGAAATAAAAATAGCTGTATATATATAGATTATGCAAGTATCTTATGTATCAATTTATATATGTAAAATTTGTATAGATATATAGATATAGATATAGATATATAGATTTATTCTATAGGATTATATATAGCTAAATAGAAAAGACCACTTATTTTAAAATCTAGTACATTGTATTCAATTCATTCATCAGATTCATTCAATAAAATCATACAGTGAGTTCATTCAATATAATCAGTGGGCTGTGCCTAGGCCCAATTCTTTCACTTCCCCTTCCCAGCGAATGCTGTATCTCCTCTCTCTTCTGGGACTGTTCCCAGACTTTGACTGTGAGAACTTCTCCTCCTTCTCCTCCAGTGTTGATAACAGGAATTTCAGCTGCTCCGCTGCGTGGAGGCAAGAGTCTCTCTGTCTTTCCTGTCCTTCCAGCACAGCCTCAAAAAACACTCCCTTATGAATATTTTTAAATCCTCGAATTGTTCTCAAAAGCCAAACGGACAAAAAATAAAGGAAACAACGCAGTTGCAAAGCAAAGTCCCTGATTTTAAAAATCAAACCACAATCCAAATGTCACAGTGCCGAATTTCAATATTCCATGTTCATTGTTCCAAGTTCAATGTTCAATGTTGTTCAATAGTCCAAAAGAAGAAGAAAAAAATCCAAAAGGGAATACCGATGTCCCATCTCGTCAGCAGAAAAGGTACTATAATCCACAAGAGTTCGGCAGCCACGTCTTAAATCCTCTACTCCCGAAAACACAGATGTAAGGTCCCAAACAAACACAGATCAATTATGTACCAAGATTCCAAAATTCCAAGTCAGTTCAGTCAAAACGGAGGGCAAAAACAGAAAGGCAAAAGCTTAAGTTTAAACCAAGGGTAACCATATTCTCAGTCCAGTCCAGTCTCTTCATGCCAAACAAAGGCAAAAAAAAAGCACAAACTTCGATTCCGTCTCTGTAACTCTCTGCTTATGCTCTTTTAATCAAAACCGCTAGTGAAATCCATTACATTCTTAGGATACAGTCTATCTTAGGAAGTTGTAGTCTTCTAAAAAAAATTTATCCACCATTACATACTCACAGTTTGCTGGGTCACTACGTATTACCACTCCTGTTCACTGCTGTGAGTTCCAAATTGTTGCAGTATCAATGAAATAAAAACTAGATCAGATGCTTACTGTCTCAAATCGTGTCTTTTTTTTTAAAAAGTCGGTGGCAGCGTTTGTGCCGCAAACATGGCGTCCCTGCTGGATCCGTTGTGGCCCTTCGGCGTCCCTGAAGCCTCCCGCTCCTTCTTGTCAGAAGGAGCTCGGCACCAGTTACGGAGCCCCCTTCGAACAATCTTCCGCACCCCCTTTACTGGGGGGGTGTCTAGCTGCTTATCAGATGAAAAAAAGTGGCTGGATTCCAGCGGGAGATAGCATGGAGTTGCAGAGCTCACCCCGTGCGACCACTCACGCACACCGTGCGACCGGAAGTCCGTTTCTTGCTTCATTGGGGTGTCTCTAGTGTCAGGAAACTTTTTTTTTAATCAGTGATGGAAATATTAATGAATATTCTCCCCATCTCTAATCCAAGGTGTCATGTTAAACTGAGACCAGAGAAGGCATGCTTAATGCCCCTCTTAACGTTTTATTCTGTCAATAACTTGGCTCTTGACTTGGTTGTTTCAGTAATGTTACCTTGATGATTGATTTTTATCATATTTTTTGAAATTTGCAAGTGAGCTGTTTTTTTGTTTTGTTTTGTTTTTGAGAGGGTGGTGGTGTAGTTTTATATTTGTTGTATTTATTGGATGATGTTTGATTCTGTAAGCTGCTTTGTGAAAAGAAAATCAAGTGGTAACCTAAGTTAAACAAAGCAAACTAACACTTTGGCCTTCTGTCTGTTTTCCCACTTAGAATCTCCCCATTCAATGTACTTTTGCTCCAGTGGGCTTTCATCTGTGTAAAGTACCCATGTAAATATTCAAAAATAAGCAACCCCCTTCTCTTGTGCCACTTCACTATCTGAAACTGCAGTCTCCTAAGGTTATTTTTCACTTGTTAAAAAACCCTTTCAGAGATTTGTTATATACAGCTATGCATATAATATGTAATCTGCCTCTCAGTTACAAAGCTGCTGTACTGTTCCTGTATTTGAAACCTTGTAGTGAGTTACTTTTTTGTTGATGTTATTCAGATAACTTTTGCTATTAAATTGACAACAGCACACACTTCTAGGCATCTCCTTAGAAATAAGTCATGTTGAGTACAGTTGTGCTCGCTCCCACAGAATAGGTATAGGCAACCTAAATTGCTTTGTAATACTGTAATACTTTGTAATGTGTGGAAACTAATAAAAATATAGTGTATTTCAAAATGCTTCCAGATGCTTGGTTTGTTAAGTGATATAGTTATGCCCCATTTTCAGTGTTATTCTCCTGTAGACAAGAGGCAGTTTGAACAGGAATTGTTAGTGGTCCTAGATAGAAGGCAGGGATCAGGCACACAGAATCTGCATGGCTGCCAAGCATCTTTGTAACTAATTTATTTTGCTGTTGCCCCATGTATGGCATACCAGTGACTGATTCAGACTGTGGAGACAACATGCAGTTTTTAAAGTTTTAATGGCGGCCCATCTCCTTTGGAAAAGGAAAACAAACAATTACTTGTATATGGATAGCTGCCCTGCGCTCTAGGTCATCCTTGTCCATGTGACTTATATCAGAAAAAAAAAATGGAGACTCGAATGTCAAAGTGGTTCTTAGGCATGGTTCTTGGATTTCCTGTATAGCGCTGAGTCCAGAGCTTGGCAGCAACATCCTCTACCTCCTCCTTCTTCTTCAGGCTGCAGCTCCCAAACTACCTCAGCAAAAAGGCCACTATTGGAAAGATTGTGGGTATTGTGGTCCAATAAGTAACATTTTCAAGCTGTAGTTGAGCCGGAAGGACACTCCTCTGTGCCATTCATGGGCTGCCTGATTGGGACAAAAGCTGGTGTTTGGACTCATCAACAAGAGACTGCTTCAAGAGAGATATTTATCAGAAAACTGTATTTTAGGCAGTGAGAGGAAAAATGAGGTACCCCAGTACTGTCCAAATGATTAAGGACCTTTCCTATTATACAGCTATAGCACTGTGATTCTTTTATAACTGCTAAGGCAACTTCCTGTGAATTCTATGGGCTTTTAGTTTAGTGAGGCACTAGAGATCTGTGGTTGAGAATTCTAAATGCCCTTCCTAAAACATCAAATTCCAGGATTCCACAGGATGGAACCATCGCAGTTAAAGTAGAATCATAGTGCTGTACTTGTTTAGTGCAGAAGGGCTCCAAGAGAGGAAGATACCTGTAGGGAAGAAGTGATGTCAAGCCTTAAAATATTGGTGTATAGATGAAGCAACAGAGCAGACAAGAGTAAGAGGAACTCACCAGGGAACTCTTAAGTAGCTGACTGGACCTCTCTTGCCCCCTATAGACACACAGTTTCTTATGCAAATGTGTTTGTGCATTTCTCTGCTTTCGATGTATAAACTACCCCTGCAGTGAATTTTGGTAATTTTGATCCTGCACCACTCCCCTATAAGGTCTGCAGAATAAAAAGTGGATGCCCTGATGTGTAATGCTCAAGAGGCAAGTATGATGCTTCCTTTTATAGAGACTCACAGGACTTTTCCAGAGACATGCAACCTGAAATAAAATATAAGAAAAATGTTATTCTTATCTCGTGGTAGCCTATCCAATGCTACATTGAATGGTGGAACACGAACATAGGAAAGATTTCTTTAGGAGACAGTAGATCCTATCTTACTATATTTTTCCAACTATATTTTCCCATAAGATTATGGTTATGTCAGAACTAAAGACTGTTTTATCAAGGTCAAAGATTATTGCTCCAGCTAGTGACAAGTAGGAGCTTGCATTATTTTATAGTATCAGATACATGCAATTATGTAGGTCTTTTGCAGAATTTGCTTCCTGCAGCTGTTTTGAGAATCTCACAGTTGTAGAGCCTTGAAGGGATTGAGGCAAGGTGTAATATGCCTGTTAATATGTACTTTCAGGAAAGACGGAAGCTGTGATCAAGAACTTCAGTCCACACTATAAACGGCAGTATACTGTGTCTTTTTGCAAGCACATTGAGAATGAGTTGGAACAAAACAGAGACCTACAGTCCCAGTTCTTAAAAACGAAGGTAACAGAGAGTATTTATTATTGTGGTTCCATCTACATAATACTTTTTAAATCTACTGGAAGCCAGTTTAATGGTCACAGGAAGTTGGTTCAGCTTTGGGGCGGAGATTTGGTTTTGTATGCTCTCTTTTTCCCAGTCTTTGTGTTTTTAAATTCCCTACCTGATTTCCTGGTTGCTTTTGAATCCAAAACAGACAAACTGTATATTCAAACTCAATTCTCTATTTAGCTGTGAGGCTTACTGGGTGACTTTGATTCAATCATTTTTTCTCAGCTTCCTGTACTTCACAGAAGCACAGGACAGCATATATCTTTCACACCTCCTATATTATTATTATATTTATTATTTATAGTTATATCCCACTTTTCCTCCAACTCAAGATGGTATCCATGATATCCATGATCTCCTCCCTACATCATATTCACAACAATCCTGAGAGGTAGGTCAGTCAGAGGGTCATTTCACACTACACAATTACAGCACTATGATTCTTCTTTAACTAGCGTCGAAACATCCAATGGAATCCTGGGATTTTTAGTTTAGTAGAGGGCATTCGAAATTCTCAGCCAGAGAGTTCCTCTAGTGCCTTTCACCAAACTACAAGCCCCAGGATTCCATATCATGCTACCATGGTAGTTACAAGTGGCATCACAGCACTATAATAGTAGTAATTACCTTCATATCTCATGTCCCAATTGAAAAGCTTAATCACCATAACATACACATGACTCTTACACATTTTTCCCTCACAAGAAGAACCTTACACAATAAGCATCTCAACATGTTCTGAACAACAGAGGTTCTCTGTCTGCAATGTGAGTGTGAGCTACTGCATGGATAAACAAGGTTTCAGTGTGAAAAAGTTGATCTTCCTTCCTTACGATCCCCAGGTAATATACCTTGCAAGTAGAGAACTTGAGGCTTAATTGAAGATAGGGTTTAAGATAGGAATGTACCTCTGAGCAAGAACAAAGTACATTTGTTCGTTTGTTAGATTTAAATATAGAATGTTAGTAATTGAAGCAACTCATAAAAAATTAATATTGCTAATTAAAACAAACCCAAAACGACAACCTAAAACACAACAGTTCAGTTCATCTCGTGAAGTCATGCAGATATGCGTGTGTGTGTGTAAAAATAGCTAACCAATATCATAGTGAGATTGGGCTATAGCTGCCAGCCCCTCTTTTTCTTGTCTTTTTTTTTTCTGGAAAGAATAAACTGTGAAGGAATTCAGAAAGTTAATTGTATTTCTCTCTCGTATTTAAAATCTTTCACAGCCTCCTGCAGAATCCAACACGGTCTTGTATGAAGGAGAATCATTACACTTTGCTGAAGACTTGAAGAAATGGAAGGACAGATACATAGTGATTAAAAACAACCATGTTGTGGAAAGCTTTGAAAGCAAAGAGGTAAATTGGCCGATTATCAAAAGCTGAGCTTTGGTGTTCAAATGCATTGAACTGTCCTGCTCAGTTCTGAAATCTTCACTTCTTTTTCAAGGACAAAATAGTAAACAGCTATTACTTGTAGAAGACTAAGGAGTTTGTTTTTCAATTCAGTAAAAAGGGATGTGCAAAGGCCCGTGACTGGTTTTGCATCCAGTTTGATGATTCAGAATGGGACTGAAGCCATTTCCGCACTAGACTGTTAGAGCGCTACTGTTCCCCTTTCAACATCCTATGGAATGCTGGAGTTGGCAGTTCCAGGAGGGACCAGGCCAACCCCAGCATTCCGTAGGATGTTGAAAGAGGAATAATAGTGCTGCAACAGTCTAGTGTGAAAATGGCCCCCGTTTGATTCAGATTCCAAATACAAGGTTTGAAAAATGAAGTTTCACACGTACCTTGACTTGCATTGGGAAAACAAAACAGCAATAACTGTTTTTCCCCATAAGTGCATGGTTGCATCTTCAAGGCAGAAATTTTTTTCAGAGGTAATTGTCTCTGCCAGATTGCAGACAGCTCGAAGGGCTCTTGTGCCACTTTCAGTGTTGGCTTTTGTGTGGTTAAAGATTGTGAGTATATGTGCTGTTTGAGTATTATTGCAATGTCTGTGATGTATATAGCTTGCTGGTGTACTTACACTGTGTGCGTATATGACTGGTACACACAATCGAGACAGACAGACACATGAGGAAAAGTAAAGGTAGAGGGCTAATTAGAGGTAGGCAAAGTACATTTTGACTGTGGCTTGCAGCAGCTCTAGCCAGTTCAGCTGATGAGGAACATTGCATGAGTTATAAGAGTCCAACATTGGGAAGGACCACACTTTGTCCACACCTGAGGTAAATCCAGTTGTTAGTCTCAGTTACAGTAGATCCATTGATCCAATGGCAATTTGTTATAAGTTCCGTTGATTCAGTGGATGTACTCCGGTTTTGGAACTAGCCCCAAACAAGCAAACAAACTAAACAAGTACAGATGAAATTCAGTCCAGACCAATATGACGCAGTTTGGACCCCATCTAGATTGGTTCATGTTGGCTTGATTTGTCCGTAACAATTGCAGAGCGTTAGTAAAAATAGCAGAGAGCCTTGTGGCATTTTCAAGTAAAAAAGTATGTCATTGTTTTGTGGATCAGAATCCACTTCATCTGCATCTGATGAACTGAGCTGTGTTTGACAAAATCTTACACTGTAATAAAAATTTCTCAGTTTTTATGGTGTCATGAGATCCTTTGTGGTTTTTACTGCCACAGGCTAACACAGCTACTCTGCTGGCAATTTTTATCTAGATGAGAACTGCTATGTTTTCCGCATATTTCTGACCAGTAGCAGAGGTGGCTTCTAAGACAGTGAGGAGATGAATCCAGCCCAGATTTTAGTCTGGACTATGAAGAAGATCTTCAATGGGCTGAAGTCTATCCCCGCAAGGAGTTCAGCACCTTAGATACCTTCTTTAAAGTATTTTAAAGACTTTAAAGTATTTAACGTACTTTAGAGTCTTTAAAGTAGATTTACCACCCCAGAGACATGGGCCATTTCCACACTACACTGTTATAGTGCTATTATTCCACTTTCAACATCCTATGGAATCCTGGGGCTTGCAGTTTAGGGAGGGGTATTTAGAATTCTCAGACAGAGAGCTCTTTGGCCTCAGTAAACTACAAACCCCAGCATTCCGTAGGATGTTGAAATTGGAATAATAGCACTATAATAGTCTATTTAGGAAATGGCCATGGAAACCACCAGGCAATACTGATTCAGATTTCATGATTCTTTAAGGAAACAATCTAAATACAGTGTTCCTATTATTCCTTTTTTTCTGATGTCAGGGATTGAGTCCTGTTCCTGCTCTTTTTTTGTTCATTTCCATTTTGTAACTTGTCTTCTTCCTATTTCATTAAATTGCAAACTCCTGCAATCACTTCTGCAGTAATTTCAGTAGTATTGTTACAGAGACAAGCGTATGGAATAAATTAATATACCATACTGCATCTGAAAAACAAACTTCTGAAAGAGAGAAGGGACAGTTGCAATCCATGTTAAATGATGATGATGATGATGATGATGATGATGATGATGATGTCATAGGGTCAGGTATTCCAAACGTTGTGCCGAGAAACACTAGTTTCCATAATCTGCATTTTTATTGTGAACGTTTGCACAATTCATTTTATATTATGGTTTTAAAATGTTTTAATTTGCTCCATACCAATTTTAACTTCCTGTAAACAACCCTGGGAACCTGCTGAAAGGAAGTGAATGAGTTTTAAAATTAAGTATATTTTTCAATTTTAAGTTACAAGAGGGTCAGTGGAAGCCTCATTCATCTATTCTGAGGTTTCAGCAGGGCTCTGAAGGAAGAAAAGGAGAGTTAAAGTGATGAACATACAGGTTGATGAAATACAGGTATGGCCCATGCTCTCTCAAGTCATAGTACCATGAAACATCCCTTTCACAAAAGGTAAAGGAAAGTGGAGATTCCCAGGATGCTGAATCTTGCTTCCAGTACCAGAGAGCAAACAGTCTTACTCTCTGGTTTGTCCTCCATTTTAACACAAAAGAATTGGAAAAATTCCATGGCTGTACATTATTTGTGTGTGTGTATGAATCTGTCTGTTTACATTTTATTTCTTTTCCTCTATTCCAGGCATTCCAGAAGGGCATGAGTGCTAAAAGCTGCATTCTACCTGTGGGAGGCAAAGTACTGACTACAGAGGAAGAGTATAACTTATTATCTGATAAGCATTTTCCAGACCCTAATGGTAAGGCACTGCCTGCTTAAATTAGAAAGATTAGTTAATGTTTCTGTTTGATTATTGGCAACTCTTAGAGTCTGAGTTTGCTTTGGAGCAACACCTGCTAAAACACACAAACAAAAAGTACATGAGCATTCTGTATATAGTGTAGTGATGTTTTCTGGTATGTATTGCTCTCTTTTTGAGAGCTGCATGAGATACCCACATAAATAAGTATGAGTCTTCCTGGGGTACATCTGAGAACTTGCCTTGGTGTTTTATTGAGGGAGAAAAGCTTTGCCAGGGGAGCCGGTTTGTGGACCACCAAAGCTTGTGGGCCACCAAAGCTTCAACTTGCCTGTTGACTTGTGGTTACCCCATGAATCACCTAAGATTTTCTTAGGCAAGGAATACTCAAGAGGTGGTTTTGCCAGTACTTTACTCTGAAATACACCCACAATACTTGGTATTTGTTGCAGGTCTCCTATCCAAGTGCTAATCAGGACTGACCCTGTTTAGCTTCTGAGATCAGATGGGATATGGTGCCTTAGCACCAGTCAAAATGTTTACCCCATGTGGGCAATTGTGGATTTGGGGGGGGGGGAGGAGACAGATAAGGGAAATGTTAAATATCCTCCACCTGCCTGCCTTGGTAGCAGTCCTGATTACAGTTGCATGTTTATTTGAATACTAGTGTATTTACCCAGCGTTGCCCTGGATGTTATTTTCTTCTTCATAACTCAACAAACTGTCTTCTCCAGTAGCTGTAACTTTTCCCCATGTTTCCCAGTACAATCTGTATTCATAGTTGTTAACATACAGAGGTTGGATTCTTGAGGGAATACAGTGTCCTCCTTGGTGCTAGGCCTTGTCTCCATAGCAACTGGCCTATTCCAGTACCTGTAACTTTTCCCCATATTCCCCAGTCCAATCTGTATTCAGAGTTGTTAACATACAGAGGCTGGGTTCCTGAGGGACTACAATGCCCTCCTCCTCCTTGCTGCTAGGCGTCATCTCCATAGCATCAGGCCTGTTCTCTGGCTGAGAATTCTAAAGGCCTCTCCCTTCCCTTCGCACCCCTCCCTTCACACTCAGCCAATACTTGTTAGAAGTACCTTAGGAATTACCTTGCCTTACCTTAGGGATTAGATGCAGGCGAAATACACAGATTTGAGACTCTGTGTCTCTGATTCCGCAAACTGCGGCATCTAGTACGCGTAACTTTTCCCTGTCTCCATAGCAACCAGCTCAAGGCCCAAGCTCTGCGGCTGAGAATTCTGAAGGCCCCTCCCTAAACTGCCAACCCCAGGATTCCGTAGAATCTTCACAGCCAGCCAATCATATGAGGTCTTCTCGCCTCACTCAGCCAATCGTATGAGGCCTTTGCCTACCCGATGCAGACAAACAGACAAACTCACAAACTCACAGACAAACATTGACTTTTGTATAGTAGATAAGAAAAATAGAGAAACTGGCACGTCTTCCATTCCACCATTTCTTTGTAAGATGCACAAGCAATAATACTTTATATACTGCATTCCAGTTTTGGCCAGTTCTGGATTCAGACCGTGATATGCAGTAGGGGTAATTTGGTTGCCACAAGCAATATTGATCCTTTCAATATTTTTTTTAGTTCTCAGGGCAGAATAAGAAAGTTAGGAAGAATGGATTAGAGTAATCTGTGAAGAGGGTTGTTAGGAATGGTCATACTTTTTTTTTTCAACACGTCAAGACAGCCCAGTGAGAAAATGATCAGCCACTGTGAGATTTTCTTGTGTTTTGGGACTTTTTGCCCCTTCCCCAAAAAAAAGTTTGTGCAAAAAAAAAAAAGAAAAGAAAAGAAAGAGAACATTTTGTGCGTAATATACCATACACTCTTTTTTTTTTCCTGGTGAAGAACTTTGGTGAGTTTTTTGTTTGTTTTTTTGCAATGTACCCAGTGAGTTTTGTACAGATATTTTTTTTTTTTCCTGACATGCAAGGGAAAAGAAAGCCTAGTGGGGAGAAACTTTTGAAATTTTTCCTTCTTGTGTGAAAGAAAAAAAAATAAAGATTTTCATCCCTATATAAGAATAGTGGCAGCAAGAACATATTAGATCACTCACAACTGCTTCCAAGGAAGAAACAAGAGGAATGGACTCTGACAGTTCTCCGGAGAGAGTGTGTATGTGTGTGTGTTGTTTTTTTTAAAGCAAGCCTCCTCACCTCTAAAGAAAGCATGAAGAATTTACCTGCATGTGGTTGCAAGAAAGAAAGGAGAGGAGGGAAGAAACAGGGCACACAGACACCACTCAGTAAGGCAGTCAGCTGAGCCTCTGGATGCAATTTAACTGAAGTCGCAGGTGGCATGTGGAATCTCACACGCCTTGTACAAAGACACAAGAGATGCCAGGAGAGGCACCTGCTGTCTGCTTTGCAAACCTCTCTGAAATTAGTGGGGTGTGTGAAAGAAGGAGGAGTATAGGGAGAAGAGGTGTGAGAGAAACATATGCATATGTCGGCTGACTTTTTAAAAAAAAAAAAAACCTCAGACATTCTGTGCATCGAAAAGCAAAAGAAAAGGAGCTAAAAGACAAAAAGGAGAAAGCCAGAATGTGAGGTGTGCAAGGACAGGAGAAGGAACTTGATTGGTTTCAGTCCCAAACCAGGTGGAATGTGTTCTCGGAGGGGGCATGGTTGATGGAAGCCTGAACAGGAGTTAGGGATGAGTTACAACATTTTGCCGCAGCTGGGTCCCACTTAGTATCTCTGACAGTACAATGGGCAGCCCCCAAGCAAACTGCAGGGAAGCAAAATGGGCCTGTGTACGGACAAAACATGTCTTTCTGAACCCTTGACAACAGGAGGGCAGAGTATAGGTGGAAACCCTCTGTGCATCAGGTGCTTAGATGAACGTCAAGGCTCTGCTAATCAGAATAGGCAGTGCTAGTCTCTATGAACCCAAAGGCCCAACAGTATAAAGCAGGGTTAAGGGCTCAGGAGACTGAAATGCAGGTGCATAGCAGAAGACGACCAAAGTTTAAGATCCAAGGAAAAGACAACAAAAAAATATGGAGGTTTTTAACCTCGGAGTGCGCCAAAATGCCCTCTGGGGGGTCGGAATGTTCCAAACTGTGCAGAGAATGCCCCCATGTACCCTCGTGGATGCAGTGGGGCAGATGTGCCCGCAAGGTTTCCTTGAGAGCTCATGTGGCCCCCTGTCCTTCCCTGGTTGCCCGTACCTGGGCTAGATGGTTCCTTCAAAGCACAGAGCTCAGTGTGAGAGGAAAAAGTAAGCACTGATGGTGCAAGAGTGGAGCCTGGAACATTTTAAAATGATTTACTCTTTCTCTTCCTTTTTTTTTTTCTTTTGGAGGGAGGCAGAACCCATTAACATCACTAGTTGCTTAAAAATCCAGTGGTTTCCAGTTTCTAACATTATGTTACAGTCAGAACTCAATTGTTGTTACCCTTCTCTCAAAAGTAAAATATAACATGCTACTCGCAGTGTATTAACATTTAAACTCTGTGCTAGAGGCAAAGCACACCAAGTTAACTCCTGAGCCTTCTAACTTGAACCTCCCCACTTATACCACTTGTGTTTGCAGTAAATTCTTTCAGGCCCTGAAACTTGCAAATAATAAATTATCATAATAATAATAAATTTTTATTTGTTACTCATCTTTCCTCAAAGCTCAAGGTGGGGTACAAGAGAGGTTAAAATACAATTTAAAGCAGCATACCAATTAAAAACACATTATGATTAAAATACATTAAAAACGTAAAACTATTCAAATACAAATATATCATAATGAAAATCATAATACATCATAATTAAAAATAGACTGGATAGGCCTGCCGGAAGAGGTAAACCTTTAGCAGTTTTTTAAATCCAGACAGCATATTTTGCTGTTGGATCTCTTCTGGCAGGCAATTCCACAGTCTAGGGGCAGCTGATGAGAAGGTCATCTGGGTGACCATTTCCAGTCTTCTTTTAGGCAGTTTCAGTAAATGGCCCCCAGAGGACCTGAGTGTATGGGGCAGATTGTATGAGAGGAGGTGATCCTGTAGGTAACTTGGACCCAAACCATGTAGGGCTTTAAAGGTAATAACCAACACTTTGTACTTTGTCCAGAAACTAATATTTCAAATATATATTTGAATATTTCATATTTCAAATGTATTTTTAAAGGTTCCAATGGAAAGGAGAATGCCGCAGCTTTTGTTGTTCTTCCAAAAGAATTTCCAGTCTACCTGTGGCAACCATTCTTCAGACATAGTTACTTCTGCTTTACGGATGCAGAGGCTCAGAAGCAGTTCAGCGCAGCGTTGAATGACTGCATCAGACACTTAAACCATGGTAAGTACTTAAGCCAAGATAAGATATCCTTAATGCTTCTTCTCCATTTGGGAAGAGATTGATTTGCAAATTCGGCTGTCGGTGGCTGGCCAATCAATTCATTTTAGCAAAAATTTGCAATTAGCAGATTGGCTCTGCTAAACTGCAGTAGTTTTAGAATGGAAGTAGAAGTTGTGAGTGAATGAAGGTGCTATCATGTTGTGCACTTCCCTGCTCCTTTGTTGTGTGGAGCTAGATGTCTGGGTTGTGACGGTACCATGGCAAGAATAATGTGATCTTACGTGTTGCAGGGGAGAGGGATAAAACTTGGATATTGAAGTCGGGTTGGCAGTCTTTTAAGGTATTTCCTAACGCTGTGTTTCTGCCTAGCAGCACAAAAGGGAGGGAAGGTGGAGTATGGCCAAGGCATGGTCTAAAGGCATTAGATGCAGCAACCTCGTGGAAGCCAGCCAGGTCTAGATCTGGTCAGTGCCAGGTTGGAACAGTACTGACTAAGTAAATTCAGCTAACTTCCTGAACATATCAAAAATCAGTGCTTTCCTTTTGTTACATAGTGGTTGAGCTCATGATCTCTTTTGAAGTCACAGGCTTGGATCCAGGATTTCTGAATGACCATATCCTCCCAGAAGAGCCTGAATTTTGAGATTTGGGAAAAAGAGAGGTCCTTCTCCAAGTCTTGCCATCTTCACAGGCATTGTCTGGGGGAGAGGTGAGAGAGGGCCTTCTCAGTGTTCTGAAACTCCTTTCCTAGGAGTCTAAGCTGAGTGTGTCCTTGTCCATCAGTCAGCGGGTGAAAGCCTTTTTATCCCAATAGGCTTTCGAGAACTTTTTATTTTTTAAGAAAACTTTTGTTTTAAAAGGTCTTTTATTACTGTGTGGACTACTTTTAACTTGTCTTTTAATGGATATGTTTTTAAGGATTTTTAATTCTGTAGATGGTCTAATTACAATGTAAACATAACTTTTTCTATGTTTTCGTTTGTATGCACTTTTATCAGTCTGTTTTAATTTTTGCAAGCTGCCGGGTGCCAGCCCCGGGTGAAAGGTAGAATGTTATTGTTGTTGTCGTTGTCATCATCATCATCATCATCACCACCACCACCACCACCACCACCATTATCATCACAACTGTCATTGCTATTCGATGCTAGAAAAGTCCGTATCACTGAGACAAATGTCCTTTGCATGTTATTTGAATTCAGATGTCATTTGAATTTCATGGCAAGTAATCCTTGGATGCTCTAAGTGTGTTTAGTACTTAATAGCTGTCCGTTATTTCAGTGCTTAGTATTTCACTTTATATTTCACTTTTTATTTGATTTCACTTTATATTTGATTTTGATGTGTGATTTTTGGATAGTATGCAGTAACTTTGAAATGATGTCCTATTTTTGAAAGTATTAAAATTTAACAGTATTTAATAGCTGGCCTGCAATAGTGAATTCAAGTTACTACATACAGTGGGATATACAATAAAATATTGCATTGCAGTGTATTCCTGTTCAAGATTCAAGTCATCTCTCTTCCAGAATACCCCGCTCCTTTCCTTCTGCCCACGTTTCTACACCCCCCTTGCCAGACAGACACTCATCATTCTATGGCTATTGAATACTGCTCGCGCAATCCTCTAAAGAGCACTTTGTCTCATGGAGGACTGAGGAAGCAAAGAGAGTAAATGCCCCTTAAGAGAGTCTCACTCCCACAAAAAAAGGGTAACTTATCTTTCTGATAATTTCAGGTTCCCTGGGCTTGTTCATACTTCCCTCTTGTCATTTTTTGGCCTTATTTCAACTCCTCTCCTGCAGAAATCAGCAGGCAAGCTTGCTGTCTCAGCAAAAATACTTGTTTTCATCAATTAACTTTGAAATGCTGGATATTGTTAGCTATCAATAGTTTATCATAAATTTGATACCTGTAGAATTCAAGACCTGAATCCTGTTGGTAGTCTTCATTAGAGTAGGTCCAATGAACTCGTTCCCAAATAGTCAACAGATATACCATGCATAAAATCCCATTTTATTCAATGAATCTGCTGTATTTGAGACTACCAAAAGGATATAAACCTAAATAATCTAAGCACTGCAAAAAAAAGTAAAGCACTAATGTTTCACCTTGAGAGTCATTTTCACATTACATATTCAATGCTTCAGTTTTGCCATTGTTGTTTGGCAATTGTTGTCTCCGCAACCCCTGTTCCCAGCACCCCCGTACAGTACACTGCAATTATGTGGGAATGGGCCAGTAATATAATCGGCAGCAACGCCCAGTCTGTGGCAAGCTGCAAATGGCCACTGCATGTCCAAACCTACTCTAGTAATCAGAAGGCCTGTAGGCACAGGAATGTTTGCCCACACTTTTATAAATATATTGTTTCATGAACAAAGCCAGTCCTTTCCTAATGAGAGAAACATGTAGATTTCCATATGTTGTTGGACTGCAAGTCCCAGCAGCCCTGACTGGAATACCCAGTGATAGGGAATGCTGGGAATTGCAGTCCAAGCACATCTGGAAGGCCTCATAGTTCCCTCTTTTTAAAGTATATATCTGCATTAGTGTTCAGTAAATGTACTCAATACCTAATCTGTAAGAGGCACTAATGCAAGATCTTCATGTGGTGAAACTTCTTCCTTTTAAGGAACACACATATATTTGGCATGTCACCAAGAGTACTTGAATCTATAGGCTTTGGTAAATGCACTTCTATAAAGCAGGCAGCTGATGTCAATTTCCACCAATGTGTTCTTAAAAGGAAAGCCTTTCTTTTTTTTGCTTTCTAATCCCCGTTATTCATTTTGAAAACTTGGTCATCCAGTGATCTGAGTGAAATATAATCCCTTTTGTTCTATACTGGGCAGGCATTGAGAATAGATCAACTTTTCCTGGCAGTGATGCAAATCATCTGTGACTCAAAAACTTTCATTTGCTCAGTTTCTTTTTGCAGAACTGTTAGCAGACTCACAGTGTTCTTGGCAGTTGCTGTTCCTAGCTGAATTTCAGCCCATTGCTCCAGACTTGAGGAGCAAAAACCATACTAGCAAAGTGTGCAGGAGATGATCTAATAATTTTTTCCCCCAGAATTTTGTATTTCTGAATATATTCCTTTTACTTTGTGCTTGCGTCTCCTGCCACTTTGGCTTCTATTTGCAGCGTGGATGTTTAGTTGAAGATTTTTTAGGTGAAAGTGTCTCTTTTTCTTTTCTAGTAAAACTATCTCAACCTGTCTGATTTTTCCTTCCCTTTAGGGGAAGTAAGAACATCACAGTGCATGCTAAACTAAAGCCTGGTACAGAACTACTTGTATCCAGCAATTTTAAAGGGCAAACACCTAATAGATTATTTCATCAGCTTTGCACTTTGCCTTTTTCGTTTTTTTCAGGATGGCTGGCCAAGTAAAACAACTATAGCAGCATTGAAATTTTCACATCAGGTTGTTAATTCCTAGCATATTTAGTCATCCCGAGCCTCTTTGCACTGGTTTGAGATAATGGGCATTGTGGTCCAACAGACATGGATGATACTGGGTTGGGGAAGGCAAATGTATTCTTGCTGTGTTCTGCATAACTGCAGGACTTCCACTGCTATGAGGCTTTTTTTTTTTTACTCCTAACGAGAAGACAGCCACTGATTTTACTGCATGTGGACAGTTTCAGAATACTTTTAGCTTCTCTAAAATTTCCAAAGGCTTTGCCAGAAAAGGAAGAAATGGAACATCCATTTTAGGTTTTGCTCTGTCTTTTGCTATGTCAGCGTCCTTGGTTCCTTACGATGGCACGTGCTTAGAAGATCTAAATAAAAAATGCATGTTAGTATTCAAACACTCACTCTAGCCAAACAGAACTTGAAAATGATAGTTTTTGGAGTACCAGTTCCCGACCTATCTAGCCAGTAAAAATGCCATGCTAGCTAGGGGATTCTGGGAGCTGTACTTCAAAATGGAAGCCTGTATGATGTAATGGCTTGAGCATTGGACTGTGATTCTGTAGACCGGAGTTTGAATCCCAGTTCAGCCATGGAAACCCATGGTTGACCTTGGGCAAGTCACATTGTCTCAGTCTGAGAGAAAGGCAAAAGCAAATGCTCTCTCAACAAACCTTCTTGTCGAGAAAACCTTATGATAGGTTTGCCTTAGAATCACCGTAAGTTGGAAACGACTTGAAGGTGCACAACAGCAACATACAAGATAGCAAAGTTTCCAAGTGCTGTAGTCAAAGCACCCTCTGCTCCAAATCTCTAGAACAGGGTTGTACAACCTGTGGCCCCAAGGGCCACATGCTGCTCTTGACCACTATTTTTAATGACTGATAAGTTGAGTAGCAGCAGGGGTGTAGCCAGGGTGGGCTGAGGGAATTGCTCCCCTATTTTCTTCCTCTCTCCGAATTCCTAGCATTGCAGAAAATTAAAACTTCACTTGAGCATTTAGAAATGCAAGTTAGGCATCCAAAGAAAAGGGGCTGGCAGAGTGACCAGCGGGATGAGAACACAGGAAACGTGAGAATTTTAGGTGTGGACAGTTGTCAGTATTTCACTCCCTGCAGTACGAGACATTTTGAGACAAAAGGAAAATTTTCGGGGGTGGGTGGGCAGTATTCTTATTTTGGAGGCCAGTGTGCTCATTTTGGGCCCCTGTAGCTACGTCCGTGGGTAGCGGGAGAGCTGCAGTTCCAACGGCAGTCTTACCAGTGTTGGGACAGAGTCTCAGGATCACTGTGGGGGCTGTTTAAGAAAATATGGTCAGCCCTCCACATTTGCGAGTTTCACTTTGATGGATTTGATTATTGGCGAGTGTCTCCAACCCCTGCCTCCCCCACCTCAGGTGTTTTTTTTCTGGGGATACCTCCCTCTTGGTGGCTCTGATCAGGTTGTGCAGCCCTTTAAAAACCCACATCTGGTCTTCTTCCCCCTCCACCAGCTGCTGCCCGGCCAGCTGAGGATGGTTTGTAGCTTGATTTCTCAGCACCACAAACCCTTCTCTTGATGCCGCCACACATTCAAGGAAGTAGATGGGCAGGAGAGAGGAAGTACAAGGCTACCAGGATGACCCACTCTCTTTCCCTCCCTCACCTGGTTTGGACCCGGGCTGCCCACTCTCTCCACCATGCCTTGGTCCCCTTCCCACAGACACAACACACACACACTTTGATATTTGTGGTTTTGCCATTCTTGTGGGGGTCCTGTGCCCCTAACCCTTCCAAACATGGGAGGCCATGTTTGCAAGGGTTTCCAAACCTTTGGCCTAGTGATGCCACTTCCCAGATTGCTTTCTCCCTCAGTGGACGTAATGGGGCATCAGTAGTAGAGGTAAAACCTTCTTCCAGCCAATAGTGATTCTTCTTTTGAGAGTTTTGGCAGCTCTGAGGTATTTTCCTCCTGCTGCAACAGTCTCTAGATCTCAGTGGGAATGGTAGGAAAGTTTACATCTTCTTCTGTGCTCTTGCAAAGTGGGATGGAAGAGAGAAGTGTGCACATGCTTGGAGATGTGCATGTGGTGTGTGTCTATGCATTGATATGTGTGAGACTGTTTGTGAGTGTGCAGCTCTGCCTCCCCCAGTCCAATAACAGAGGCAGCATTTGGGGGCCAGAGGAGTATTCAGTATTCTAGAAACTCTCATACTGCATCTGGGCAATGCTTATTGCAAAGTTTTGTGGAACTCCTGGGCAAGCATCAAGTCATGCAAAATGAGGATAGCTTAATTCTGCAGATTGTGTAAGTTGGTGCATCAATCCTGCAAAGTTTTCAGTTGCTATAAATACAACACATGATTGCAGGCCTGCATCCGGTTTGGAAGTGACCTCATCTAGTTTCTGTTGGTGGTTAGCAGCTCTTCAACCACATGATCTGGCTAATCATAATCCTGTTTCTTTGTGTACCATGACAATTCAGCTCTTATTACAATGGATAGCACTCATTGAAGCCTCAGGGCTCCCGCTACAATCCCAGCCCTGGACAAGTTTGCTCCTAATCAGTTTTTAGGCTTAAAGGCTGTGGTCAAATGTTGAATCATAAAGCTGTTGTTCTCTGAAGTTAAAAGCTTAGGTCAGTGAAGGTTTCTTGTTCTCCTTCTGATCAGTGACAACTCTTTCCTGCTTTGAGCTGTAAGTCAGTTGTACCTTCTACCAGTATTGGCTCGAAAATAACTTTCTTGATGTTTCCTGGAGCTGTTACCATCCATTGTAAGTAAAGTGTGGGTGTTTCTTCAAAGAGCAAGGATGCAAATTGTGTCGTATATAATACAAGGGGTTTTGCCATGCCCCTGAAGTCATGTGCAAGACAATGAACAAGCAGGCAACCCAGCTTTGCTCCTTCTTCACCTTTCCTGTGCGGGGGAAGGCAAGACGAGGGGAATGAAACTGCGTGCTTCCCCAGGTGCTGCCCAGGAGCATTCCTTTAGCTGGTGCTTTGATTAGAGAAGCTTAACCTACGCTTGTGAAACTCGTTCTTGTTATTTCAGATTGGAGGTAAGATTGGAGAAGAGATGGAGACTCCCTGTTCCCTGACCTGTTATGGACTGGAAGGATAAATAGGTTGCAGTAGAAGAAGCCCTAGTGGGTGGGACTTTGGGGGTTGTCCCCTGGACCCTTCATGGGCCAGGTTGTGGATTGTTCACAAGCACCTCTTGAGCAGACAGTCTCCTCCCCAATATAGTATTTCTCATCCTATTTGCAGATTTATCACTGCCAAGGTAAACATTTGATTTTTGTTTAAACATGAACATAGTATTTCCAGCAGGAGACTGCTGCATGCCCAGGATCCTTGAGGATTACATGTTGCCCTCCTTTGCCTACTTCAGATAGTTTTCTTGCAGTGACCTTTCTACAGACTTAGACCTGCCCATCATGTCAAACTAGGCCTGTAGCTCTTGAAACTGAAAAGCAGGGAGGACTGACCTGTGTTGCTCTGGGCGCCATGAGAGACACAGACAGGAACAGTTTGTGGCCTGAATGAAGACATGCTGGGGTAGTGTTAGGGTTTTTGTTGCCTCGCTCTCTCCAGTGCAGTAGTACTATTACAGCCTGCTCTCCATGATGTAAAACAGTGTCATGGTGGAGAGGCAGTACCTATAGCATTGTGTTAGTGTAGTATCTAATTTCACTCCTGTGATCTAATATGTCTCATCACACTATCTTGTATTTTGTTCTTGAACTTTGTTTTGATTTCAAAAGGTGAGCAACCACATTATTAAAGAAAAGAAGGCTCCAGGTAGTTCAGCTTTAGAGAGCCAACATTGCTTGGTGACTAATCTCCAAGGTGGGATTTTGCCACTGGCACTAACCCATTAGATGACCTGTGGCCAATGAATCTCTCTCATCACCCCCATCTACTTTGTGGGAATAATAGGACTGACCTGACTTACAGGAAACAAGTAAAGGTTTTTAATTATTTTTAAATAGATTTTTGGCTACTGCCTACATACTCTAAAGGCAACAGATTCTGTTGGACCTTGGAAGCTAAGAAGGGTCCACCCTGGTTAGTACTTGGATAGGAGACTGCCAATGAATACCAGGTGGTGTAGGCTATGTTTCAGAAGAAGGGACTGGCAAAACCACCTCTTGAGAAAATCTTAGGTAATTCATGGGGTTGACATAAGTCAACAGGTGGCTTAAAGATACATTAACATACAAAGGGCGTTTTTGGAGGCATTTTGAGTGGAATTTATTCTAGTTCTATGACATACTCTTACCCCACTTCACCCAGTAACAAAAAAATAACAGGAAGGCAACAAATAACATAATAACTAACTGGGGGAGGTGCTAATGATAATATACTGCCGTTTGGGATGGTCAGTGGCCATCCTCGCAGGGCCATTCTGGGCAACGTAATCCCAAAAAGTAAGTTAGCCCATGACAGGGAATGAGGATAGACAGTTAATCCACTGCTTTCTATGTCTAATATTTATCTAATGTGTTTGGATTTACCTTGTGCAAGCATGAATTAAAGCCTTTCTTTTGCTTTCAAAATGTTCAGCAGGTTTGTGTTGTTTACTCGTCTATAACATAACCCCACACACCTTACAACAGTTACAGATACAGAAAACATTGTTTGACAGGGTGTTGTTAATTAAATGCCAAGGTTTTGTGCTTAATGTTTTTCTCTGGTAGAATGAATGGACAAGCAGGTATCCTTGTGTCCAAAAGGTTTAAAGTCTTCAAGTATTAACAGAGAGCATCTAAGAAAGTGAAGGAGAGCAGATGCATCTCCTCGCACAACTAGGATGGCAGCAAAAGAAAGGAAGATTAGATTTCTGTATTCCAGTAAATCAAACACAAAGAGGAGGAGAATTTCAAGTAAAATGTTAGACGTGGGGTAGATAGCCTTTGATCCTCCAGATGGCTTAACCTTTAATTTTTGCATCAGCTCCACCCAACAAGGCCAATGATAAAGGTATGTGAGAGATGCAGGCCAACCGTTTGAAGGTCCTGAAGTCCTGAGTCCTTTCATAAGCTATGATGTGCCTGTCTAAGTGGCCTCCCACTGCCACCTCTCCTGCATATCTGCTTCCAATTTTAGTTCAGTCATACACAGCCTTCTCAGTGGCCAGTCCTTGGCTCTGAAACTCTCTTCCTAGGGAGACTAGAATGGCCCCTCCTTGCTATCCTTCCTTGAGCAGATGAAGACTGTTCTTATTTTAATAGGCTTTCAAAAACTGAATACGTGTTTTTAAAGAAAGGTCTTTTTAATAGGGAGCTCTACTGCTTTTAATTTTACTGTTTTTGTATGTTTTAAATTGTTTTAAGTGTTACTGACAGTTTAATTACATTTTAATGTAACCTACTGTATATTTTAGCTATATTGTAATTGCTTTAATTTGTAAGCCACCTTCAGTCCTGGTTTTGGGAGGTGATACATAGATGATGATGGTGCTGGGAATAGGAAAGAATGAAGATGGAATAACTTAAATGTCCTTTTGGATATTTTCATCTTCTGGGATGCCCTTGCACATAGATTTTCTAGAACAGTTATGGCAGACGGGATGGAATGACTTTGCCTTGGACTCAAGAATGGTTTATGTTGGACAAAATTTGTATAGCATTTACCCTCTTAAATTGTGTTCAGATTAAATGATTTTAAGGTCATATGACATAAGAGGAGGCATGCTGGATCAGTCCAAAGGGTTATGAGAAAAATAATCCCCTCCAGTAACTAATAGTAAGAAGTATCCTATCTCTGGGAGTAGAGGGATCATTACTGATAACCACTAATAGCTTTATCATCCATGAAGCATCTCTTACTTCCCCTTTTAATTTCATGTGACTTTTTGGCCAGTGTGGTAGTGAATGCCATTGTTTAAGTCGTGTGCTGTCTGAAGAAGTAATTTCCTTTCTTTGTCCAGAATATCCCACCATTCAGCTCCGTTGATTGATCCCTCATTCTCATATTTTTTTTTGAAATCAAAAGAATATCTTTTTTCATATTCACTTTTTCCACATCAGGCCCAATTTTATACACCTCTTCATCTCTCACACCCTTACCTTTTTCCCCAAGATAATTAATTTCAGTTATAATCTTTCCTCACAGGGGGGTTGCTTTAGCCCCTTGATTATTTTGGTTGTCCTTTTCTGTACTGTTTTGAGCTATACAGTGTTCTTTTTGAGATGCAGTGATAAGTATACAGTATTCCAGAAGTGATTACATTACGGATATGTATGTAGGCACATATTAGCAATCTAGTTCTGATTCTTTTCCTAGTGATCCCCTTTATATATAACATGTTTTTGCATTTCTGTATTTTTGGAGTAGCAACCATAGAGTCTATAAATCCCACTTCATTCAGAACCAGAAGGGGATTTTAGCCTCCTTGCTCTACAGCTTGGTCTCAGAGAAATCTCTGCTCCCATAACTGATTCTTGCTCTGGAAGGGAAAATAGCAGCTTTGGGGGGATTTTCTTTGGAACCATGTGTGAAGCGAAAAGGGACCTATGGCTATACAGAATACAGTGGGCTCCCCACTTTCACAAGGGTTCAGAGTACAGGACCCTCACAAAAGTGGAAAAACCACTAATATCTTCACTCCTCCACCCAACTGAGTGAGCATGCCTTCTCTCCCCATGGTCTCCTCTCCCCTCCCCTTGTCATTTGTCAGAGCTCAGGGAGGGAACGCATGTGCATGTCTTCCCTCCCTGTGGGCTTCCCGCCCCTCTCCTCCCCTTGTCATTTGCCTGAGCATGAGGAGGGAACATACTGGAGTGCAGTTAGCTCTGTGGCCTGCAATGTCTGAAACCCCCCGTACTGGGACAGTGGGAGGGGTAGCAACCACAAGAGCTGAACTACAGTTACCTATAGCCTCAGTGTAATATTAACTTTCACACCCCCAAGCTAGGATATAGTATTGTAATTTGGATCCACCTATATGCGCATGCGCAATACTTGAATGCTGACATAATAATGTATTCATGACATAGTTTCCTATACGTATGGAATTATCTTCTCCCTAGGGAGGACCATGTAATCCTTGTCAACTATATGAGATGTAATTTGGCTTGTGTTCGGGGAACACTTGCTTTGCTGTGTGCCTCATGTTCCATTCTGCAGAATCTGAAATAGAACGTTGATCTCTCTCTCTCAGTGTGGCTTATTGCCCAGCACAGTGGGCACGAGCCTTGCCCAGGGTTCCTACTCTGAGAAAAATCCCTATGCTCCACCTCCCATTCGCTCGTGATTCGCCTGAGCTGGGAGAGAATGCGTGTACACACCTTGCAAATAATCAGATTCATGAAGGTCAAACTCACAAATGAGAAGGGAGAACTGTATACCGGAAGATGCATGCTTACACCCATTTACCAAAATTAACGGAGAGCCAGTATGTTCATTGATTAACAAATGTAGAAGAATAGCATAACTCAAAGCATTTTGATTTGCAAATGAGTTTCATATGTAGAAGACAGAAAATTTTACTGCTTATTAATTTATTTAAACCATTTATTGTTTTTCTGTCCACCTAGCTACCCCAAAGCAACATACAATAAAACCATACATTTTCAACAGTAATGTTAAGAACAATCTTTTTAGTTTAGCCATGTTTTGGATGCCACATCTTACAAACTAGCTTTCCTTTCTTTTCCTTTCTTTTTCTGGCTACATGTCATGTTAATACTTTGTTTCCAAAAAATGAGTCAGTCAGTATGCCTCAGCCCTGTGGAATGAATCCATCTGGCGTTGTGCTGTGTTATGGGCAGGCGAAGTAGCCTCATAAATTTTGGTAGCTGTCTAGTTATTGGGTCTAGCTAATGAAACTTCCACAGACATAGAGAGATTTTGTAGGGCTTCTCTTAGGAATTTCATTTTTATAAACATAGATCCTCCCCACGTCTTCAGAAAAGGTAGAGGAAGGAAAGTTAGGCAGTGCTGAATGAATTGCTGTTATCTTGAAGTTCAGCAGTGGTGATAGAACAATGAACTCTTGGCTGCTAAGAATTATCCAAATGATACTGTCTCCCCAAATACTTACTACAGTGTTGCTTTGACTGCTTTTTTCCAATATTTCAGAAATGTTTCATGGTGCGGTAATGGGTATTTTAAATGTCTTTATTCATTCTGATTACTCGAGAAATGCACCATGAAGTGAATCCATCTGATTGCTAATTCTGTTTGAGACATTTTGAGTAGTGTTGCTGTGTGTCCCATAACCTTTCAGAGAAAACTGTTCATTCTGTTTTCTTGATGCCTTTATTGGGGGGCAGCCTTTGGTTAAATTAATAATCTCAGTGTTTTTGACAGTCTGCCCTGAAAAATGTCTCATATTACCACACTGCAGTGAAGCCTGCTTTGCTGTCAAAGAAACAGGGAACTGAGGTATTCATACACTTGAAGCAATGATACCCACTTTAGAAATGATTCTTGAAAAGACCATGCAGCCATTTTTGAAGGCTCTGTTCTCATGGCGAGCTGATATCTTTACCCAAAATTAATTGAATATTTATTTAAAATCTATCCTGTCTTTTGGTTCCACACAAAGCCCTCAAGGCACCTCATTAAACACAAAATAAAAATACAATATAATATAATAGCATCAGTAATTAAACAAAGGACCAGATCCAGTGTAAAAATACACTACAGTCCTCCTTCCACATTCACAGGTTTGTTGTTCATGAATTTGATTATTTGCAAGATACGTGCTTGCCCCCTCATTTTCCTCCTCCCATCCCTTGCATTCCTCACCCCGGGCTTGCAAGGCTTATGTTTAAAATGGACGTTTTTTACTTTTGCCTGAGCAAAGCCTCTTCCTCCTGCCGAAGGTGTGGCCTCTCTGCCATATAGTTGCACATTCTGTGTGTACTGGCTGCTGATTGGTCAGGTGCTCTCTTTGTCCTCCTACCAGAAGTAATTAGAACTCTAAAACTCACCTCTTCTCTGTTTGAGGGGAAAGTACCAGTAAGTCTTTTAGGTTGTCTTTTTTCTTCCCTCCTGCAATGCTGGGGCCAGACGCAAAGGAATGGGAGGGAAGAAACACCAAAGAGGAATGGGAAGAGAATCGCAGTGAGGGGAGTCATTTGCGTTTTTTCCACTTTCACGAAGGTTCTGTGCCCCAAACTCTTGCAAATGTGAAGGGGCTACTGTATAGCAAGGTGGGGGGGGGATTACTTCAGCTACAAAGCTTGTCCAAAAAGGAAAAAAACCAAAACAACACTCAGATTGCTGAACAACAGATAGACAACCTTCTGAAGCTCTATAGCTGGATGTCACAACCACCATGAAGAAAACTCTGTCACTGAATAGAGTTTTCAGGTACCAGAGTCTGAAATGTGTGTGTGTGTGTTTTAAAAACAGCATGGTCACCATTAGTCTTTGCTTTTAAAAAGTAATGTTACTTTAAAAATTTCTTGTTACCTTTTAAAGGAAATTTTCAATGAAACTTTTAAGACTAACAGATGATTTGCTAGGTAAGCTACCTCCTGACTCATTAAGAGAAGGAGTTATCCCACAGGGTATTTTGCTCACAGCCTGAAGTCTGGGATATCAGTTCCCCACTAATGCAATTTTCTGCATGCAGCTCATGTGGAAGGATCAAGCAGAGGAGCCTGACTCACCAGTGATGCATTGGTTAGGTGGCTTTTAAATGGCTGCATGCCCTTTAAAAAAATAATTGTAGTCCTTTTCCTCCATAAGAGAAAGCAAGGGAGCTGTGACAAAAGAGGCAGTGTCAATGTAGGACTAGAGTATATAGAAGACTAAAAAGGAAGCAGTGGCTTAGGCTCCCAGAGCAGCAAGGGTAAGGAAAATGGGGTATGGTATGAGTTAGAGAGAGAGAACGTAAAAGAAAAGCTGTTTTTGGAAAACAGGTTTCGGAGGGAAAATGAATTTTGGGGGAAAGGGAGTTAGGAAATTAATTGGGGGATTGGTGTAGAAATTTGTACACTACATCTGTCGTTTACTTCTTAAGGCTTTATCGCACAAGCCTGTTGTCTTGTAGCAATTGTATTGCTACATACTGGTATGGAAACAGTCACTTCACCCCTTCTCTGCAATAACACTATGATGCTGCTTTGGTGATGCCTATTCCCACAATCAATCTTCTGCACTGCCTTGTTTACCCAGCCTTCCTACCCATGTTTGTGCTACATAACACATGTGCTTTTTTTTTCTTTTCTTTTTTTTCTGCTTCATTTGCACAGTTTCAGATCTGCAGGACATATTTATTTTTATTTGTTTTGCTGTAATAGTGTAATTGCAGCATACTGGTAACTGCCATAACACTACATAACACTACAGTTATGGCAAAACAAATAAAAAAAATGTACCAGGGAACAGAGGAAAAGCAACACTGTTCCTGTTTCGTTTTGTTGCCACAATTTCTATTCCCCAGTATGTATTTCTTTTTTATTATTACTTTTTGGTTTACTGTAATTGTATAATTACAGCATTCTGATGATTGTCATAGCAGTGCAATTGCTCAATTATGGCAGAACAACTAAGAGAAAGAAAGAAAGAAATATGTACCAGGGAATGGAATGAAAGCAATGTTGTTTCTGTGCACCATGATGGCCTTTTTGTCCAGACACCAGAAATGGAGTGACTTTACCTTGCTTGAAGATAGGAGGGGGAGAAGCGGAAAACCACACCCACTCATACCACGTGACTGCTGGAATATTGGAACTGCAGTGGAAGGAATCAATTCCACCAAGAAGCAATAGTTGAACAGCAGTGATGTTGGAGCCATTGAGAGATTTTTCTATCAATGAAAAGATGTGATCCAATAACAATGGAAATGCAATGCAACAATGGGAGAGTCACAATGTTGTGTGATAAGGAAAGATCAAGCACGGAACTAAATCAGTGCAGTCGTGCAACAAACCTATCGTATGCTAAAGTCCTCAGTCTTGGACAATGTGTGTAAGAACCCAAAGGGCAGAATACACATACATACCTACGTGTGCACACGCAGATTTTTTTTCTCATTTTCATTGGCTTGGGTTCTCTGACATGGATGCTGGCAAAGTAAGTGTGGCATTCTGTCTGTGATTTGATGTTTGAGGCTCAGATTCTTACTGGTGTTCGGTTTCCAACTTGGAAGTGACTTGTTTCTGTCTAGTCCAGAATTCTGCTTCCAACAACAGTCAGCCAAATGTCTCTGGAAACATATGAGCATTCTTCCCCTGTTGTTTTTTCTCATGTATTTAATATGCAGAAGTGTACTGCCTCTGGACATAAATGTTCCATTTAGCTATCATGATTCATAGAAAGGAAGGGGTTTTCCACAGATGGAACTCAGCTGAAAACATGAACCGTGTGAATTGAGAGTGTATTGTAGAGGGACTTGTAGCCTCCTTACATTTTGGAGGAACCAGATGCTACTGAGCGTCTTGCTACCTTCATACACATAATTGAAAAATATAATCGCTTCTTTCCTTTCACGTAGTTAGATGCTAGATGCTGTGGAGAAGCTAGTTCTGTCATTACATTTGAAAGGCCATGGCTGTGAGAGCAGACCCACAAGGTGGGAAGGTTATATCTTTGGTGGATCCACATGCCAGCCCTTTAACCAATCTTTTTCTTGTTGGAAATGAGCGCTGTTGTTAAATATGAAAGCACACATGACTCAGAGTCCCATCATTGCAGTAATTACAGCTTTTGTATCTTGTTCTGGCCAAAACTGTGCATAGACTGGAGGCTTCCAGTAGCTGGCCCTCTGGTGGTCAGAGTGATTTCTACAAGTGTTCTTCCATGCAAGAGAACAGATGGCTTTCTCTACAGCCAGGTGTGCAACATAAAGTAAATACAGAGGGACTGCTGTGCCAGCACAGTATTATACCATTTAGAAATTAATCTTAAATTTGGTAGTTCCTTAGTGGTTCTGCTGTAGTTCCAAAAGTGCAAAATTGCTGATTGAGACCCAAGTTCTGTCCTGCCTAATTTGGGTGCACAGTCCCTGTTCTCTCTCCAACATCTGTGCTGCTGCTAATGGTGAGGCAGCCTTTTGGTGTGGAGCAGTGTGTTCCCTTCTTGATAGGACAAAATAGAGTGAGTGATGCAGGAGGGAGAGTGTTACCTTGTTATTGAGTCTGCTATGTTGGAATGGTGTCCACAGCTCAAAAAATGGGGGTAGGGAATGATAGTATATTCCCTCAGTAAGAAGGTTAATGAGTAAATCAGCCATATGAGGGAACTTTGAAATTGTTCTTCTACTTCTTCCTTTTTATTGAGAGTCCTAAATAGTTTTAAAAGTTTGGTTTGCTGTTTTCATATCAGTAGGCTGCCAGATGGTGGAACATGCGTATAACCAGACTTTCTCTTCCTGAATGAATATCATGCATGTCCGATATCTGCCAAAGTTTCCTTGTGTCTCCTAGACTCCATCCTGATTAATCTGTGAAAAACAAAATACATGGCGTGGACAGGGGAGTGGGAAATTGGCATTTGGTTTCAACCCTTGGAATTCCTTGTCCCTACACGATAGGCTCCCAGGTGAAGAACTCACTGAACTTAAATTCCACAACTTTTCCTGTCCTGTCCTCCCACTGCAAGACATAGCTCCACCATGGTTCCACCAAGGTCCATAGTCCCACAAACGCACACACACGAAGTAGAAGTTCCCCAGCTCACCCCTGATTACAAGCAACCACGCAGTGGAAACTTGTTGGCTCCCATGTCAGTGGGGTGGTCAATCAATTCTAGGGTTCAATATAAGCTTTAAGAGAGCTCTCCAAGGTGCTGAATTTTATTCCTAAACAGGTTCAGCATCATGGAGAGCCCCTTCACAGCTAGTGAAAACATGGAATGGATTCACTGCTCTGTTGACATGGGAGCCACCACTGCAAACAGGATCCAGGTGTAAGTGTGTAACCTTGGTGAAAAAGAAATGGGAGGAGTGTAGCGGTCGGTTCTTCGCATTTCTGAATATGTGCAACAGCATCTGGGTATGCAAGCTGATCTGGTGGTTTAAGCAAGAAGAGATGAATAAAATGAGAGTAGAAATGAATGGGGTAAAGTGCTAAATACGGATCATGAGGAGTAGGCCAATACACAAGTGAATCAAAGATAGATTTTAGAGCTCTGTCTATGGTGTATAAGTATGCAAGGTGGCCGGTCCCAAGGGTAGTTAGCATGAGAGGGGCAGATTCAGGATGAGGTTAAATAAAAAGGATATTGGTTTTGCTTTGGGAATGAATAGATGCCTTCTTCTGATGCCCTGGTGACACAACTGACTTAAGGATGGCAGACTAAACATTATGAAAACTTTCCTTGTGAAAATCAGTTCAGTAGAAATTCCTACGACAATGGTACATCAAGATTTACCCGTGTAAGGTTCTGCCCTAACAAGGTGAGGATCAAATTGGATCATGTTTCCCTCTAGGGCTTTAGACTGGTCAACATAAAGGTGACTTTGTGGGCTGCTCAACCAGAGTGGTGGCTTGGTAGTCAAAAAGGCATTTGCTTGACTCCAGAGTTCCCATGTTTTGCATAATGCAGAAGGACAACTCCTCTTGATTCAGTTAAGACTGAAGATGTATAGATTATGAACTTGAATTACAGTAAAGACAACTCGCCTACCAGTTTTGTCAAATTCCTTTTGCTCTACCATGAGATACTCACTTATACACCATTTCCTAAAAGGAAAGATGTGTTAGATGGGGTGCTAGGCTGATGCTACCATAAATGCAACATTCAAACTAAGTATGTCCACAAGCCACCATAACTGCAATTCTTAGTAACAATGTTCTTGGGATTATAGTTGCCTTCATAAATCTTGTTTTGTTCCATGACTGACTTCCCTAATGCTATTCATGAGAAATTGTTTCCCATTTTGCAGCCAAAGGAAAAAGTTAACTGCAATAAAGCATGTGAGTATTTAGAATGAGTAAACCATCCAAGATTCATGTCTTTGGAATGAGAGGAAGAAACTTGATATTAGATGACATCTAATTCGATATTATAATTTTGCAATAAGAAAAAAGTCAGTATCTATTAATCCAGTCAACAGTTCTTATATATTGTTTCTTTCAGATTTTTTCAAGCAGTCCTCATTTGAAGTGCAAGCATTTTTAGAAGCTGTCCAGTTTTTCCGTCAGGAGAAAGGTCACTATGGATCGTGGGAAATGATAACTGGCAATGAAGTACAGGTACTTGCCTTATTTTGGCTGTGGCCTAGCCAAGAAAGTTGTGGTCGAAGTAAGGAAAGAAATGTGTGGAAAACTTAGAACTAGAAAAACCACTCCAAATTTTTCATATTTCAGTAAATCACCGCTTAGTTATTTGCCAAAGACTTTGGGTTGGAACTAGACTGAATTACTCATGCCTTAGTCCCACTGAAATCAATGAGACGTATTACTTATGACTAACTGGTCCCATAGAATTCAGTAGAACTAAACAGCACTGATTTAGTCTGGATCCATTCCATTGACATGATTTAATTTCCATAAAGCTTGGAACATTATTTTTAAATATTAACATATTAGCGTCAGTCATTACTTTAGGAAAGAATGAGACATTAGCTCATTAGTTAAGGAGTGCTGTGTTGTTTGTTTACTTGAAGCATTTATAGTCCACCTTTTAGCCAAAAGGCTCCCAGAGCAACACACGAAGAATTAATTTGACAGTTCATGCCCGCATACTTACAATCTAAATAAGACATGAGGGAAAAGAGACATGGAGGCAGTCAGAGAAAAACATTACCTTATCTTTCTAGTTACTGTATCATTATTAGAAAAAAAATGCTTTAAAATGTGAAAGTGGTTAAACGCTCCCATGACTCCAAAAAGAACATTTCAGAAGTTATGAGAAAATGTTTCTTGTTGCATTTTAAAATGTGATGACATTGTTTGTTGTTACATTGCTTTGCAAAAACAGTGTTATTACTGCCTTGGCAGCATCAGAAGTAGCATGCTGCAGGTAACCTCATTTCTTGTAACATGTCACACCCAAGCTCTCAATTTTTACAGTTCCCTATTCTAGGAAATCATACAAATAACAATAATTTAAAAAAATAAGGAGACTTTTCTACAAATATTAACTGGTGAATACGAGGCCAGGAATCTTCAGTTTTACTATTACTGCTTGTCCTTCATTTCAGAAGTACTGTCAATATTTTCTTCTTGAGTTTTTCTTCAATTCTTCTAGTAATGAACATTTGTTAATTGGAATAATTTCCCCTCCAAGTATGGCTATAGCTCATTGTATAGTACAGTAAATGGTCAACATTGTTACAGATCTTGTGAAACAAGAAATGGTGTTAAGTTTTTTGTGACTTTTTTATGAGGGAGAGTTGTTTGTATTTTGTTGTTCAAAAGAACAGACTTATCAGAAGGTAAGAAAGTATAAGCAAAAAGATGATTAAAACTCTGAAGATTTCTGGGTAGAGCTGAACTACACATTTAGAAATACCAAATACTGTATGGATTGTGCCCGCTACAGCCTTAGCCTCTCTCAGGGAATGATTATGCTGACCTATCTCACAGATATGAGCATGTATGGGAGGGGGATAGGCAGTTGTGCTGGGGACATGGCCCAGATTTTAAGCCCCAAGTGAGCTGTACCCATGGAAAAAAAAAGAAATCAAAACTGGGAGCAAGCTGATGTTACTGTTATGTTTTCAGCCCATTTGCAGGGGTTGTGGTTTGGGGAGGGAGAAAGGAGGAGGAGAAAAATTACCATGTTTTGTAGTTTTGGAGCTGGAATTTTTCAAAAAAAATTTTTCAAAAAAAAATATCCTTGTGAGAAGGCTTTTGGGGATGGCTGGGGAGGCGTTCCAAGAGGTGTAAAAAGAGGCCTAGAGGTTGCACTTTCCCCATTCCTGATGTGAATGAAATATTTTGAGGATTTGAAGTGCACCATATAAATGCTATTGTGCCAGCCTGCTGTAGTGGTTTGTGTTAGACTAGGATTCTGGGAGAGCATGGTTTGAATCCCCCTTCAGCCATGGAAAGCCACTGGGTGACCTTGAACAATTCTCACTCTCTCAGCCTCACAGGAAGGCAATGGCAAACCCCTTCCAAATTAATCTTGCCAAGAATACCTTAGGGTTATGATGGGATGAGGTCTGCTTGCAGATGCATTACAACAGCCACAACAACAACATAAATGCCTTTATATTTCTAGTGATATAACTATTAGAATGCAAGAATGATTACGGTGTGCGTGTGTGTCTGTGTGTGTGTGTGTGTCAGTGGCCAGAAATTGTATGCAAGAGCAGCTATAGTCAAAATTATTAAATGTTTGCTTTCCCATAGATTTTAAGCGGCCTACATCCACGCATCTGGTTTTTGGCAAGTGATGCAATAAGTGCCCTGTACTGTCTCCTAGCCTAAAACATAATAACATATGGAAGTTATGATGTACCTCAAGAGATTAAGAACAAAAGGTATTATTTGAAAAGTTCACATTTATCTGAAAATCCTGCAGTGTCTAATTAGCTGACTTGGCAGGCAATAGGAATTACTCATACTCTTCTCCCTTGAGAACTATTGTAAGACAGCTTAGATAAATTACACTGTTATATCTGTAGTAATGATTCATGCTGTGATCAGTGTATACTGTTATATGTATAACATGTTCTCATATTGGCTTTGACTACATATAATATTTTAGGCATTTTCCAGCCTAAGGGAACCGTGTGCAGTGTCTTACGTGCAAATATTTCAGGAAAGTTTTTCATCAAAACCTGATAAATATCTGCATGGAAGTGTGTGTTTGTGTGTGTGTGTGTGCACGTGCCCTCAGGTTGCCTGTTGAGTTATGGCAACACCATGAATTTCATAGGGTTTTCCTAGGCAAGGAACGCACAGAGGTGGTTTTGCCATTTCCTTCCTTTGAAATGTAGCCTACAGCACCTGGTATTCATTGGTGGTCTCCCATCCAAGTATTAACCAGGGCTGACCCAGCTTAGCTTCCAGGGTCATATGGGATCAGATACCTTTAGAGTATTTAGGTGTATTGCAAATGGATATACCAGTCTTCTAATCTTACCAACATGTACTTTGCATTATTCTTTAACTCTTCCAATTCACTATTGGTATTTAGGCTTGGTGGGATTAAAACCATAAAATCTTTTTGACTGAAAACATTTCATAGGGTAAAATCTAGGGTTAGTCCTATCTAGCAGAATCATCGAGATGAATGGAACTTGTTAGTAATAACTAACTTAAGTTACGTTGATTTCTGTAGAATGACTGTTATGTTGTATTTAGTCCAGAAACCTAAAGGTAAGATAACAGAACAGTGATTTTAAAATTTGGTTCCATTAGGGAACACAGAGCTGCTAAGTTTTAGCAAATAGGTTGAATTACCTGTGGATAGATTCTGCATGTCTGCCACTGTAGAACTCCACATAGCAGAGGATTGTGGAAAGTGTTCCTTAGCCATGCATGCAGGTAATCCAGTGTGGTGGCCAAGCCTCTTGGGCTTACTCATTGCTGTATGTAATTTGAGAGTACACTGAACACACCTTATGTTGTGTGCCACAGGTGGGAGCTAGTAGTGATGAACAAGAAAATAAGCATCCTCCATTATCCACCACCTATCAACTGAGGAACCATTCAGTAGCCTCTGATGAATCATAGAGTTCCTCTGGAATTGTTGTTTTGTCCTTTCAAGTCAGCTCCAGCTTGCAGTGACGCTATCTTGATTTGTTGTCGCCTCTCCTTATGCTGAGAGAATGTGACTTGCCCAAGGTCACCCAGAGGATTTCCATAGTTGAGTAGGGATTTGAACTCTGGTCTCCCAAGGTCCCAGTCTGATACTCAAACCATTATACCATGCTGGCTCTACTAGATTACAATTTAAAAATGTCAGATCGTGTAAGTTTATTAAGTTGAGATATGTTTGTCTGAAGCAGCCCAAAAGGCCCTGCTGTGCTCTTATTTTATTCTTTATCTTCGTAGATTCTCAGCAACCTTGTGATGGAAGAGCTTTCACCTAGCCTTCAGAGCATGTTGCTTCCTAAAATGAAAGGGAAAAGGAATGACCGAAAGAGAGCATGGTTTGGGGTATGTATTGTTTTGTGTCCCCTAAGTTCCTGGATGGTGATCTCTTTCAGGAAGGATTTTTACACAATGAGTTTTAGTCAGTGTCATTCAAAATAGTTAACTGTTTATTTTTTTACCAAAAAGTGTAATCCTCTTATACAGGTCAACACTACTACTAAAAAAATTTAATACACTACTTGACATTTCATTATTACGCTTCTGTTTAAAGCAAGACAGCCTTTTTGAACAAGAATTATGAAGGTACCATAAAGGATTTATCACACAAGGCAGGTAAATAACAACTGCAGAAGGATAATAACATCTTTGACTGGGACTTAGGACATGATGTCATTTCTTTTTTGTTGTTCTCACAGTGGGAGACTGTTTGAAAAGTGTTTCTCTTATTCACACACAAAAAAATCCCATTAATGACCTCCTTTGTAAAATAAATGCTTTTCAAATGGTCTCACATAGGGTCTACAACAGAAGAGGAATGAGGTATTGTGGTAAGCCTGAGTCAAAGATGCTATTATTCTGTTGTAATTGCGATTTACTTGCCTTGTGTGATAAAGCCCTAAGCAAAACCTTCCAAAAGCACCAGTTCTTAAAGGAGAAGGAAAGCACTGAAGTAAAGAAGACTGGCTGAAAGAGGTTGTGGTGATGACAAAGAGAGGGAGCTCAGAACCAAGTGTTGGGAGGCAACTGTTTAATAACTGGTTCAGGCAAACTAGATGAATAACACCATTGGTTGTCATCATAGTTTGTTTATGAACACAAAGGTAGAACAGAGGCAAATGGCAAAGATGGAGAAGATTTATGTTTTGTTTAGCTTTTGATACAGATTTACCAAATCCATGCTTTCTGAATCAATACGTAAAAAAGAACACTGTTCTTTTTCAATGTTCACATTTCTCCAGGGTTTGTCATGCAGTTCTCCTAACAAAATACGCATCCAAAATTGCATATAATAAGAAAACCTCTGTGCAAAAATGCATATCCTCTGGAAAAATAGTGCACAACAATCTAGATATTAGCAAAGAGCACATAAAAATGCATTATGAAAGAGAAAATTGCTTGCGAGAAAAAAGGAATATGTTAAGTGAAACTGCATTGAGAAATGCATGTGCTGGAAAAGCACATTTCTGTGCAAACTAAGAAAGAGTATAAAATCTAAAACTGATGGGAAATTGAGACTGAACAAACTGAAGGTGAGAAAAAAGATTGAAGAGAAAACGAGGAAAAACAGATAGTGATGGTTTCATCTAGCTCTGGGAAGCAGCTGTGCTGAAATCTTGAACAGCATCAGTCCCTCAAAACAGCGGCATCATGCAAGAGGTCTCCAAGGATGCTTCTTGCCAACAGCTGCAAATATTGACCCCTTACATTCTCACTGGATATACTGTGACTCCTCCCTTACTGTGACCTCCTCATGCATAAATGTGAGGTCATGCAAGGCTTGTGTCCCACTATAGCCAATGGATGCAGTAGGTGGTTGCCCACACTGCCAGAGGCATGCGCACATCACATCCATTGACTATAATGGGACACAACGCTTGGTGTTTTTTGTTTTACATGGGGATTCCTGGAATGGAACCCTCACACATACAGAGAGCACACTGTATTCAAAATGTTTTCCCTTTTAGCAAACCACATGGGGTGTTTTTAACATTCCATTGTTAGGAGTAGCCACCAGCACTCAAAGGCCATTAAGCACTCAGAGGCCATTTCTGCACCACAGTGTTATAGTGCTATTATTCCACTTTCAGCATCCCATGGAATTCTGGAGTTTGTAGTTTACTGAGGCCAAGGAGCTCTCTGGCTGAGAATTCTAAGTGCCCCTCTCTAAACTGCAAACCCCAGGATTCCATAGGATGTCGAAAGTAGAATAATGGCACTATAACAGTGTGGCGCAGAAATGGCCAGAGTTGTTGACTGAAACAGAAACCTTTAAAATCTGTTCAAGAATTTTGGAAAGAAATTAAAAAAGCAAACAATAGGGAGAGAGGTTCAGTTGAGCAAAGAAAATTGTTTAATCCTCAACCTCAGGATAATAGACCTAAACAGGAATGAAAGTTATGTAATAAAACAAATTTTAAAAGCTGCTCATACAGTTATTGCTTTAGGATAGAAAAAAAAATCAAATTGAAATGAATTTTATTTGTTAAAATATATAAAGGAAGCGATATTGTTATTATTTGATTTCCTTAGGGAAAGAAGGTTAAAGTAAAGTAGACAATTAGTAAAGAATCATGAAGTGATATTGGAAAACGGTGATTTGACAAAGCAAAATTAAAAGGGGTATGAATATGTGATAAATTTGAAGGCTATATCCCATATCTTTGAAAATGCTTCTTGATACAAAAGGGTTCTTGATCCTCTGTCAGCCATTTGCGAGGTGGGGGTGGGGGATAGATAGGTGGAAAAAACAATTGTTATTTTTTTTTCTTGTAATACTATTGTAATACTGCATATATTAATGTATATTAAATATGTGATTCATAATGGGGGGGAAGAAGCTTTTAATCAAGTTTGCAGTTGTATGGTTAGTTCATTGAGTTGTGGGCTTGCCTGCTGCTTGGCAATTGACTCCATTCATGCTTTTTGTTATTATAGGTAATAGAAGAAACATACCGTTTGGTCCAAGATCATGTTTCAGAGGGATTACAGTCCCTGAAAGAGGATTGCAAAGAAGTTACCAAAGGTCTTGAAGGAACTATTCGTTCAAACATGGATCAGATTGTAACCTCCAAAAACTTTTTGGCTGGGAAAATAAAAGGTATGTTGAAAGTTGTACCGGGGGGGAGGGGGGGGCTGTCTTCACTCTTCTGCTAACCAGAAAAATAGCATATAAAGGATAAAGAGATAGTGGTAAAACAGAAGAAATAAAGATAAGGAAGTGATCAGAAAGAAGCTTACCTACTAAATTCCTGTGTGTAAAGTTGCTAAAGGCACAACTGTAAAACTGGTTGGTCACCTGAACATTTATGTTCTGAGAGAGAGACTTGAAAATGTCAGAAATGGCTCTATCTTTATACTTTGGCCCTTAAGGTATAGGTTATTCACAGGGTGTACTTAGTGCATATGCATGCTTGTGGATGTAAACTCTCTTTGCTTTACCTTTCTCTTTCTTCAACGAGTCAGAAAGTGTGTAGCTCTGTTTCAAGCTGGCAACAAAGTAATTCAACAAACCTCTTATTAAAATTCAGAATTTGGAAAAAAATGCTTTTGAAAACTCTTTCTGCCAAAATTCATCATCCTGTACAGTCTTTGGCTGTGCTGGCTTAGGGATTCTGGGAGTTGTCATCTCCAGATATAATTTTTCTTAGCACTGCTGAAATTATGGACACCTAATCCCAGGAACTTCTTTTTTATATTAATATGAATGACAAAAAATATAAGCTGCAATCCAATATTAATAAAAATGAGCAGTAACACTCCGAGACTAGGCCTGCAGTCCTTTGAGCACTTGCATGGGAGGATGCTCCATTGAATATTTTGGGGTTTCTTAATATATGTATAATATGCACAGCATTGTGCTTCATGTAATCAGGCTTCAAAGTATTAGTAATATGATCTCTTGAGAGAGCCAGAGTGATGTAGTGGTTTGAGCACTGAACTACAACCCTAGAGACCAGGATTTAATTCCTTGCTCCAGCCGTGGAATCCCACTGGGTGACCTTGGGTACATCACATACTCTCAGCCCCAGAAAATCCTATGAGGTTCATCTTAGGGTCACCATAAGTCATGAATGATTTGAGGCACACAACCAACAACATAATATCTTCAGCATCTAGAGATCATTTCCAACACTGAGTAATCTAACCTCTTTAATTAGAAATTATTGTCTTTATACCATTCTACTAAAAATAAGTAAAAATTGCAGCCCCGTTACCTTGTAGCTCATCCACAGCATATAGCCCAGGTTGGGGTTACTGCAGTACAAACATTTCATTTCTGTGAAGAAGTGGCAGATTCTCTGTGGAGTTAATGGGCTGTAAGAGATGAAAAACTTTCCTGTCCTCACTTACATGAACAGGAGCCTCAACTCTAGGAAAATATGCTTCCTGAATGCCAGTTTCTGTGGGGGGGTTTTTAACTCAGATCTACCATTGGATAGTTAGGAAGGCACCTCCAGACTGATCGGATCTAAGCTGTTCCTTCCCTGTGATATAAGACAGTGAGAACTCATGTTAGTTCTTTGCAGTGAGAATGTGCCAACCATTTTTCTTCTAGAAGTGCTGTGTATTGCATTTCCATCCTATAATGTATATATGCGCTGACACACCAGTTTGAATTTCCAGTCCTGCCACCCACTGATGATGGGTGTTAGCTGTGTTACTTCTGAATAAAAAAACAGAGTATGACTTCATCCTTGCAGCTTCCTTCTATAGCCATTATGCATTTCCTCGTTTCTTTATTTCAAGATTCAGTTGAATTTAAGTGGAATGCAATTTGCATAAGTTTTACCCTTTATAGAGACTTTGGTGAATGTGATGTCTGAAACAATCCTTTCCTCAGACGTCTCCACTGTGCCATTTCCGTGGGGCAAGAGCTAAAACGTTCCTCATTGTTAGTGACTTAAATGGTCGATGTGAGAGTCATTGTACCTCTGGTTGCATTTTACTTTGTCCCACCAAAAAAAACAAAACAAAACAAAAAACTAATGGGAGCTTCTGAGAACTGAGTCAGTTCCTATCTTCACCTCTTGTGTGTATGATCACATGATGAAAACATATAGGCATTTGTGAAAACCTACAGACAGACACATATGTATATGTATCCCATCACCGATAAATGGCATTTACATGGTAAGGAGCCACAGATTTTGGTTTCTCTGCCTCTGGATTCTCCCTCTTTGTCTAATTCCTGACTGATTTAAATCTTCAGGGAGTATATCTGAGCCTGTCCAGAAATGCTGTGCTGAGAGCATCCAGCCCTTTCTAGTTTCCATACTGGAGGAACTCATGGGCCCTGTGAGCTCTGGATTCAGTGAGGTCCGTCTTCTCTTTGAAAAAGAGGTCAATGCAATAAGCCAAAGCTTTCAAGCAACAAATGATATCACAAAATTAAAAGAGGTAAGTGAGTAATGTGATTTGCCATTTATGGAGGTTGGATCTGCTGTAGCATCATTCAGCTTCTGTTCTGGAGTACATTATGGTCATATCTTATATTAGTTTCTAATCTCCCAGCTTAGTGGGAATTCATGATGCGGCTTTTGGCAAGTCATTATATCTATGTCTCAGTAGCAATAGCAATAGCATGTGTATTTCTATACCACTTATCAGCTAAGTTCTCTCTAAGCAGTTTACAATGTGTTAGCTAATTGCCCCCAACAAGCTGGGTACTCATTTTACTGACCTGCAGAAGGATGGAAGGCTGAGTCAACCTGGAGCCCGGCAGGATCGAACTCACAACCTTGTGGCTGCGGTACCGGCATTTAACCACTGCGCCACCAGAGTTCCATGTGTATACTGAAAATAACCAAAATCTCTTTCACAGGGTGGTTTTAGAACTAAATAAGATAAGGAAGTACTGTGTACACTCCTGAAGGGTATAGAGCAAGACTAGAAAGCTAGGTAAACTACGTTCCATAAATATCTTTCAACAGACTGTTTGATGATCTGTTAGAAGACTTTGAAATAACATGTTTTTATGAAAAAGTTATCTTAGAAAAGGCTACATACATATATTACTACATGTATATAATTGCCCTACAGTTCTAAGGTTTTCTAGGACCACCTCAGCCCCTAGCTCCTTATAACAGGTCTCCCCTATCCCTGTGGCATCAGGGAAACTAACATATTTATCAGCTAGGTTAGGCCCTTAATGGATCAGCTATGTGACTGGATGATCTAGGCCACAAGTTTGCCTTCTCTGGAAAGACTTACCACATCTCCCTCTTCTTCAAGCACATTATCTTCCAGCACTGTTTTTCCAGGACTCCAAACTTTCCATTTTGCCATTTATGCTTTATCTGGTTGCATAGGATATTCATTCTCTAACAATTATTGTATCCTTTTTTTAATTTTTGCAAAACTTTCCTTCTGTTAGAATGTCAAACAGCTGAAGAACCTGCCATACCATTCAGTAAAAATGGAGCCTTGCTATCTGAAAGTCAACCTTCTTCAAGAGCAACTCCAAGACCTCAAGAGCCGCTTCAAATTCTATGACATTGACTTGATTATTCAGAGGACACAAAATTTAATGCAGGAGGTACAGTAGGATTCATATTGACTTTGACCACCAGGCATCCCAGTTTAGAGGCCTTTCTGCACTACACTGGTATAGTGCTGTTATTCCCCTTTCAACATCCTATGGAACCCCGGGGTTTGCAGTTTAGGGAGGGACATTTCGAATTCTCAGCCGGAGAGCTCTTTGGCCTCAGTAAACTACAAACCTCAGAATTCCACAGGATGTTGAAAGTAGAGCAATAGCACTATAACAGTGTACTGCAGAAAGGCCCTCAGTCTCAGTATAGGCACACTGGTCTTCTGAGTAGTTCAGCACCCAGTTTTCTGAATGATTTCTGTTGGGGCAAGCTTGATTTTGGATGATTTAACCCAGTGGTTCTGAGCCTTTCAGATCTTAAGCACCCACCACTCACTCCAGAAAGATCCACGACTCATTCACCCATCTGGAAAACTGGGTCCAACCATGACAGAAGGAAAAAAGCCACTTTTCCCAAGAAGGACATTAATATATTTGGAAGCATTCTGTTACTATAATCATTCAGAAATTTTATTTGGTATTGATTGGCCTAATGCTGATAATTTTGCTTACAACAAAACAATGATTTCATTTGGTTCCATGAGATAGCACACACTAGATAAATTTGGTGATTGTAATAAAGCATATGAATTTGTATAGTGTAAAAGACAAATACTTCAAACTATTCAATTTACAGTAAATTAGTAGCACATTATAAAATAACAATTATATTGTTGGGAATAAACACAACCCCCCCCCCCCCCAGAATTATAGTTCCAAAGAAGTGGAAGAGAAAGAAATGAAGAGAAATTTTGCTGCTATAGTAACTGTAAAAAAACAACATCAGTTTTAAAAAATGCTGTAATATTATTGTGAATAATTTTTTTTACTGTCATTAAAACATTTGCGTCACATGTAGACTTCATTTCTGCTGCATTAGTGATATATGTTCTCTGGTTAGGAGCCATTAGATTTTGTTTGTTTTTAAAAAAAAGCCTCCCAAAGGCTATCAAGAAACTCTTGAGCCATCCAGGATTCTTGAGTCAGCCTGTCACCATATCATGTTCCAGACCTGGCATATTGTTCATCCTGCCAGATTCCCTGAGATCACTGCAATGAGTAGGGAAGGAGAAACTATTTGCTGTTACTCTTTCTAAGGTGAAAATGGGCTTCCTGGTATTTGAGAAACCTGGTCAGGAACAGTAGCACAGAAGAGAGACTTCTGCGCAATTTATGTGTAGTATACACACATCCTGAAGTATTTTGGGAAGTCATTCTGCACAGAAAAACTTATGGAGCATTTTGCACTAAAATTGAATGCTTCATGCAAAAATACATTTTTGTGCAAAAATGTTCCAGAAACACTTTTTTTTTGGTGTAAAATAGTGGATTTTATGTGAAAAATTGTACTTTTTGCATAAAACTTCATGTATTTCTGTAAACAATTTTTTTGTGCAAAAATGCTATTTTTAGGCAAAAACTGTGCACAAAACATAGCCCCCCCAAAACACTTGTGCAAAAATCATTTTAATTTTCAAAAGCTTTAAAAGGTTGCAATTTTAAGAAGTAAAATTTCAAACTCTGAAAAGGTCTGCCACAAATAAATAAATACTGTACAACACAACTTTGTTGCAGGAAGGAACACAAAAGGCCATAGATCTTCATGTATGATAATGAGTACAGTAAATGTTGACTGATGAGTTTATTTCGAGGTCAGGTAGACTATTGCAGGGTAAAAGTATGACACCTTTCTTTCAATGTGTTTTCTAGCTTCTGGGAAATGCAGTGTACACTTTTGAACAGCTGCTGGGCCTGAGTCATCTCAAAGACATGGCCAAATTGGCAGCAGCCATTGAAAAAGTCAAACTTCGTGTCTTAAAGGTATGTGGATTCTTTCTTTCCTGCAGGAGAAATCCAGGGGTACAATGTCCATCACAAAACCCAGTGATTTAGATGTCTCTTTATGCGTGATAAATTTACTTATGTTTCTGATAATCAACTATATTGATTCCAAAAAAGTCTTTCAAGAGTTATACCCTAGATGCAGAGGAAGACAAATCATTTGGTTGTTCAGTAGCTCTTTTTGTCAGTGTGTGACAAGTTGTACTTTCTCTTTTTAGCATAGCTGTTAGTGCAGCTGTCTACAAACTGGGCACCTTTCACACTACAGAATTATAGCATTGTGATTCCTCTTTAGCGACCGTGGCTGCATCCTGTGTGATCCTGAGATCTGCAATTTGGAGAGGCACTAGAGCTCCCTAGCAGAGAATTCTGAGTATTCTTCCCTAAAGTGCAAACCTCAGGATTTCATAGGGTGCTACCATGGCAGTTAATATGAAATCATAGTGCTATATTTGTTTAATGTGCAAGGGACCCTGCTGCCTTCCAGATGTGTCAGATTACAATCCCTCCTATCCTCAGCCTCAGTGCCCTATCCTTCACCTGCTGTCCATTTTAGTTCTCCAAGCCCTTTCATGCTGTCCCCCCCCCTTTTGTAAAAGATTCCAGATGTAGGCAAATATATGCCTGGAATCTGCAGAAAAACAGCTGTAGCAAAAGGGTTGGATTGTATTGCCCCAGCACAGAGCCACTTTTCCTCAGGAAAAAGCAGCTGTTTCACTACGCTCATTTTTCAGGGTTTGTGTGGCTGTGAACATATAGGTGTGTTCTGGGAGTCTGAATTCCATTGCTTATTCACTAGCTGTGAGTTCCTTCTGAAGCGTTTTTCTTCATATTAATTTGCATATAATGTTTAGACTAGATTTGATTTAGATTGTATGCTGTCTGAGGCAGGCACTTTCCTTTTCCTTATTACTATGTGAATGCTACGAAAATTTGATGTTTAATGTTAATTTTAAATACATAGGATTGATTTGATTATAGAGGACGCAAGGCTGGCTGTAAAGGCTTTGCTTCCTGAAACAGAGCAGCAAATGGTATAGACATCCCTGCAATGTCAAAGTGCATAGTACTTTAGGCCAGTCAATTTATTTTGGCACTTGAGACAGAAAATCTCACAAGCACCTCTCTCCTCCCTGACAATAAAACAGGAAGGACAAATTACATAATTAATTATTTGCTGCTTTGTGTGACTTCCAAAATTGGCTGCTTGAGGTAGCAACATCCCTAATGGTATAAGGGTATACAAGTATACCTCAATTAACAAGTGGATGTGTTCTTACACATTACTTCTTTAATAGAAAATTTGGTATGAGAGGCAGAAATAACATGGAAAGAACAGGATAGTTGCCTACACTGCAAAAGAAAAAAAAAGGCTCAACATGTTTCAGTTAGACCTTTTATTTAAAACTAACAATGCACATGTGTGAAATGAAGCAACCAGTTCATATAAGCCTTGAATAAGTATGCTGAATCTTAAGTCCTCCTCCAGAATGCCTCCAGGGACAGCTGTTTCTTTCACCAGTCTCCACTTTTCTTTTGATTTCCATTTTGTGGATTAAACTTATAGATCTATACTTTTTAACACATCTAGAGAGGCAGGCCTATCCGCGCTCTCCTTTTTTCTCCATTTTGCTGTTTACGTATGGCCAGTAAGTGATTCTGGAGGCAGCTGTTGTTTGCCTTGCCTGTTGTAGGCAGGCCCACTCTTTGCCAATGTGAACTTTATCATACTGTTTACTGCAGACATGCTGTTGTCACTCAATGCTGAAAGTCTGTATTTCTCCATCCTTCCTTTACCATCCTCCAAGTGCTGATACTACTAAAAAACTTCCAGCTATACAGAGGACAAGGAAGAAGGGGCTGAGCAACCATAAAAAGACTTTGAAAAACTGAATTTCTCTGCCAGAAGCTTTGTTAACTATGGTATACCTGTATGTTAATGTGTAATCAGACATAACCATGAAAGGAAGAATGGAAAGGGAGCTTTTCATGGATATCATATATTAAAAATGGTGGGGTTTTTTTATTACATTAGTTTTAAAGTATGATGATACTTTACTGTTGCACAGTACAATTCTATCTTTATGATAACAGAAACTTAAAGCAGCTGCTCTCTGAGCCAGGATTTGAATGGGAGCAAATAATTAATGCTTCTGTGTATTGAGTTCAGTTGGTCTTCCTTCTGCATCATACATGAAGGTGGGAGCAGAGTTATCAGCATGCGAGATCTCATGGTTGATTCTCCTTTCAAATGGCAGCAATATGACTATGACAGCAGTACTGTCCGGAAGAAGATCTTTCAGGATGCCCTGGTCCAGATTACTTTGCCCACCCTGCAGCGGACACTGGCCTCCACCTGTAAACCAGTAAGTTGCTGTGCTGAAATATATATGGAACACAAGAACAGTAGGATATGCATAACAAAGCTAACCTTCTAATCACTGTAAATGGGCAGGAAAAAAAATAACAGCACCATTTTAAAAGCTGCTGAAGTAAAAAAATAATTGATGTCGGCACAGAGACCAGAAAAGTTGGCTGCATATCAGTTGACTCATGCTTAAAAGTGAAATTAGTAGGATGCTGGTACAACTGCTACAGGTCTAGTTTCAAGATCATCTTACTCATGAGCCCTCATTGGGATCCCTGCAGCTTTTTGTGTGCTGTCCGTGTCTTTGCTGTGTTTCTCATTACTTCTTTACTTCTCATTCCAGATGTTGCATGTTGCGTTTCTTGCTGCTTTGCAAGGAACTGCTCCTTTAGACTTAAATGCTGTCTCTCACAAACTGTTTGCTTCTTTGCATGAAATTTCTCTTGGTGCAGGACTGAATTTAGTCTCCTTCAGCATTAAGAGGTGATTAACCACTGTAATTGGTGTTAGCTGAAACTCAGAGAGACAGTGATGTGGCAAAATCCAATACATGACAGTTCATTTTCTTGAATTGTGTCTTGTTTTTCAGGTGCTTCAAGAATATGAGGATTATATCTTTGCTGATCATACCAGCGTGATACAAGTTGAAAATGTCTATGAAGAAATTTTACTTCAGGCTTTGCTGGATGAAACCCTACAAGGTAATATCTCATATAACAAATGTAAGAATCAGTCTTAAAGATCAGGAAACTGGAAGTGGATATCTTGAGACAGCTGGTTTGTTCTGATCCATGTCATTCAGCATGTGGCAATTTGCATTTCATCAAATGTTGGATGTTTATATGATCCTTTATCTGAACATGTTTCTGAATATTACTTTCATTCTGTTTAGGCTATACAGGTTAAAGATAAAGAACCTCAAAGCTTTGAACTTTTCAGAGGGTGCAGATGAAGAAGGGTTAGAGAGCTAAAATGATATCATGCCAACGAGACAGCCCTTCCCCACTGTTCTGCCCTGCCCATCCCCACAACTCTTGGTGCCCTAAAGCTCACATCCCAAATCCACTTTTATTTAATGGCCAGTGAGAGCCTTCCCCCCCACCACCACATTTCACCTTTGCTCAGCCAAGCTTATACCAAGTGTGCCCCAAGAGTGTTGGGATACATGGCTAGAATCCCACCCCAAATTATGTTCTATTTGTGAGAGAACACTCTCTTACTCTTGAATTTTGCAGGACTATTATGTGTGTAACTGTCCTGTCATCTGTCACATTCATTTGTTATGCTTCTGTATCTGAATCATTGTGTGTGTTTCCATCTCCTGCTTAGTGATAAAAGAAGCTGCACACTTGAAGAAACACAACCTCTTTGAAGAAACGGGCCTGCCCTTTGAAAGTGTCTCCAGTCTGAGTGATCTAAAAACTCCTTCAGGATCAGCACAAGCCAGCCCAACTAGGAAGCCAGCCTTTAGTGAAACAGAGGTCTCAGGTGCTGACACTCAAATTAATGAGGTTTTCACAGCAGAAAAAAAGACCCTGGAGGAATGCCATGAGACTAGGAAATCATTAGATGATAAAGAAGTTTCTTCTGAAATATCTAGCATTCCTTCTGAAACAAAGGAGGAAGTTGTCATTTCAGATCTCAAGGACAAAGAGGAGTTACACAGTGTGACACAAAATGCTATAGAAAAACAGAGAGCTCCTCAACCTCCAAATGTAGTAGAAGCAACATTAGGTGGAAGCACAGGAATAGAAAATATGGTGTCAGTGGAAGAGAAAAAACTTCCAGCTCCTGATGGTGTGGATGAAATAAGGAACTTGCTAACATTCACAATTGAACTGCCAGTAGATATTCCAACTGAGAACACAAAACAAGCTGTGCATGAAACTGGGATATCAAAGCCAGAGAAACCTACAGAAGAAACAGATAAAGAGGACAGAATGAATGCTGAGGAGTGTCAAATACATGAGATGCAAGAACCTCCTGAGGTGCCTATCTCCTTCGCTGAAGAAGGAAATGATGCAAATATAACAAGCATTTCTGGGAAAGGAGATTTCATAACTTCTAAAGATCCTTCTGAGGTGTCTAGCGAAATGAATGCTTGTCAATCAAGAGCAGAGCTGGAGACAGGCATGCAGTTTACTGATGTGGACAGCAGCAACAGTAGTGATGATCACATCCAACCGAAGCCACATGCTGAAACTGGACAATCTGGCCAGAGTGAGGTAGGCCTTTCCCCTGTTCCTTGTGCCTACGTGGATCAGGCATTGCAAGTAGAACAGTCTGCTGAAGAAGGAATACTTAACCAGAAGAAAGAGGTCTTTTCTTCCCTTTATTCTGTCCCAATGGATGATGACTATAAAAAGGGGCTACTTGATATTCAGGAAGCAGAACTCTCTTCCCCTCAGTCTGGGTCAGGGGAAGTGGATGCACCATCATTCTCAGGTTATGCTGTTGAAATACAGGAGTCCATTTCGAATACTGCAAATCTGACAGTAGACTCGGCTGAACCACCAGTTTCTCCAGAACTGAAAGAGAATGAGAGTAGCGATTTGGAAGCACAGGTAAAGATGGAGAACAAAACCTTCACATTCACTCAAGAAGATGATCCTAAGCAATCAGGTGTGTCCTTGCCAAGTGAAGATTATGTTAATATGAAGAAGGTGAAAGAGACAGAGGGGGAAATGCTAGGGGCAACACTCTTGACCTACAGTCTGAGAAGTAAAACAGATTACCTGTGGAATCTGAAACCCCAGTCGTGAGGTCATTGTGATGAGAGTCTCTTTAAAATTCAAGTGGAGAGATTTTATTTGAACTCACACCTCTTAACTGAAATCACTCACAGTCTCATTCTGCAGTTCTTCAAGAATGCTAATGGTCTGAACGATTTCTTTCTTCTGCTCATCTCTACTTCTTCTGACAACATGGAAGTTGGTCATTATAAATTGATTACTATCACCAACATGTTTAATACTGATACAGTCTATTAGTGATAAGTTGATAGAATTTTTTAAACTTTTCTGGTTCCGCAAAAATAGAGTAAAGAACATTCAGGGTAACTGTTTATAATGAGTTATTCTCTCATGTGGGTGAGGATTGTACCGATGCAAGAGCAGAATTTAGAAGGAAAGGCTTAAATCAGATGTAGTTAAGGCGGAATAAAACTTTGTATGAAGCATGCTGATAAGAAATAGATGGAAAATCTTTAGCGATAGGGTGAAATGATTTGCTTATTGGAGTCTTGCACAGTGTAATAGTGCATATATAGCTTTGACTTCTAGGAGCTGGATTATTCTTTCTGTATTTAAAAACTTTGGCAGAGATAGGACCATGGAGCAGTCCAGTTTCCTTCCTCTTTTGGTTGTTGCAATATTTAAACTGCCATAATAGTTGGAGGAGTGGGTTTCTTTGTCCCTACCCTCTTTTTGCACCTTTTGCAAGGCACTTTATACATTTTTTTTTCCAAAGGGAATGACACACGTTCACAGTAACTTGTATTTATTCCAGAGTGCCTTAGCCAGAGCTATGTCCTTTTAAAAAAACACATACACAGACACACTCCAGTGATTAAAAATTCAGTGACAACGCAGTCTGTGTTTTGTTTGCAGAAGAGCAGAGTTATGCAAGTTTGATTATGCTGTGCAGATTAGGTGAATTTGGATATTTCTTTTGGTCATGAAAATGGAAGCCGGAATCAGGATTTGCTTCTTAAAGGAATACTACCTACACATTTTGTCTCGTATCTTTGTAAATAGTTGAGCAGTGGTTTCACTGTTTAAAAAAAAAACCCTGAAAATTCAGGGAAGGGCCCAGGACTATCCCAAAGTGGGACAGGAGATTCTCTGAGCCACCCCCACTTTCCTGGTGGCCAAAGTCACACATACTGTATAGTAACTCTCATAAAGATTACATCCAGCCCTTGCTTGCATACAGCCAATATGGTCTAGTGGTCAGAGTGTTGGACTACGACTTTGAATCCATGCTCAGCCATAGAAACGCACTGAGTGACCCTGGGCAAGTCACACTTTCTCAGCCTCAGAGGAAAGCAGTGGCGAATTCCACCCCCCCCCCGCAAACAGATCTTTCCAAGAAAACCTCATGAGAGGTTCACTGTAGGGTTTCTGTAAGTCAGAAACAATTTGAAGGCACACAACAACAACTTGCTTACACAATGGAACTTACTTCCTCTGCTTTTACTGTACTCTCAATGGTCCTTCCATCTGTTTGAAGGAACCTCTAACTCTTCAGAGCAGATTGGAAGGAATATATGGGGTATCAGTAGGGAGGAGCAACCCATTTAGCCCGTCCTGTCTGTTCTGCTGGCAGATGATCAGTTTTGGGTACAACCTTAGGAATATTTAAGTTTTTAGTATGGGCACATACACTGATACAATTGTTTTAAAATTAAGGTACAAAAATAGTGAAACTGGTTAACATTCATTAACAAATCCCTACATTAAAACTAAAGTTCCAGTTGAGAAGATATACCTGACACTAACTACAGGCATTGTTAGCATTTAGCCATAGAAACAATAGCACTCTCTCTGTTGCAATGCTATCTAAACAAAGTTTTAAAAAATTAATACAAGAATTAAGAAGGTGTATATCTAGAACAGATTCAGCATGTTAACTGTACATCTTCGCACACTTTCATAGTGATTCCCCCACCCTGCCAGTAAATACATCTTAAGGTAATACTTTTCTGTAGCATGGGGCCAACAAGGGATATGCCTGTTGGTATCTCAGGCAATAGGACTTTCTGGTATGTTTGGATGAACAGTAGGGTCAGCAGACTCAGTGCTGCTTACTTCTCATAGATTGTCCTGTTGCCTCATTCCCTTGTTCGGGATACAAGAGGGAGTTGCTTGTACATTTGTGAGATATAGCACCTTCCTGTTATTAGTAGACTTGTAGTTTGACTTGTAGTTTGCTTCTTAAAATATCAAGCCATCACTGCCTTAACAGAAATGTGAAGTCCCCCCCCGCAAAAAAAGGGTGGATCCCAGTTAATTTCTGTGTGAATAATCTTTATTGGGTTGATATAAATTCAGACACAGTCAGAAGAGCATTTAAGTTAATGCTTGCTTGAAACCTAGGGCATATTTAATTTTTACTTCAAGGACCAGTAGTGGGTACATTTTTAAAACACTGAATTTCCTACAGCAGTCAGGACTAGAGTTAATTTCTATGTTCTAGTGCCATATAATTAAGTTGACATAACATTTTCTTGAACTTGGCAGATACAAAGACATCATTGATGAAATTTTTAATTATTCTGCAGTATTTTGAAATTCACACCAAGTATAAGAAACCTATTCTCACTGTGAATTTTGTTACATAGATCTGAAAAAAGGGATAGCTGAAAATTTTCTGGAGGGCGATGCAGGCAGGGACTACCACTTGAGAGCCTGCTCCAGGCCCAGCTACTACGAACTCTCCTCTAAGAAGGATTGTGATCATTTTCTGAAAGCAAATGTTGTGTCTCTCTTGATTTTAATAATGTTACCTGTGATCTCTTTTCAAACTATTTGTATCCTGTGCGGCGGCTTATATATAATTGTAATAATAATAAAGAAATAAAACAATATGCTCTTAACATTTGGTAATATTTTACTTCTCTCTTAGTATCACTACAAACAGGAGAACTAGAAATTATTTAAGACTAGTATTCTTTGGAGGCTTAGCAGAACCTTGTGAACTGAACCAAAGTACTTCAGTGTGCCATTTTGTTGCTGTAGCCATTAATGATGACAAACTATCATTTCACCATTGCAAGGAGAACTGAAGTGTGAAACAAAAAGGAAAAAAATGTTAATAAAGTTCCTTTTCATCCTCTTACCCAACATCTGTAGCACATTTTGAGAATTACAGGTGTGTGTAGCTAAATTCCTCCATTTTGTATATGTGCATAAATACAAGGTGTAACATAAATGTGATCCTATAAGGGGTGAACAAAACACAGTCTGCAGGCCACATACAGCTCCCAAGGCCATTTTTTTTTTGCAGCCTCTGAGATCCCCATTACCATTTTTTAATAACAAAATGTCATTTTCTAATGCCTGGAGGCCTTATGAAGTACAATTTGGTAGTAAAATGGAACACAGGACTCTCTGGCTCCCAATGTACTCCCCTCACTATTTTTTGGCCTGATGCAGCCCATGATCTGCCCTAGGGTGAAAAATTGCCCTGTGGCAGTCGTCTACACCTGTCCTAATGAGCATCAACAGTGTGTGCTGGAGAAAGTGAGCTATAATAACTGATCATGGGGGTGGTGGTGGGGTGATCAGTAATTAGTTTTATACTGTGTAATATTCCCATGCTTTGTTCCTGGTTTGCCCAACTTGAAAAGGCAACTAATATTTCTCAGGGAGTTCTTTTATTCCTAAAGTCTCCAGTTGCCAATTCTTGTTGTAAGGCATACAGTAAAATGTTCAGGTCTGTTTCAAATCTAGACGATGATAATAATAAAAACAGTAATTCTGCAGATAAAATGTCCTTTTAAATTTGCTGCCCTTTGGTCTCCTACATGGAAACTAGAATAGAACTCGTTCAGTACAAATTAAAACATATTTCTTGTATCTTTGCCAGATCAGGCATTTTCTCAAGGCATTTGTTCCAGTCGTTCACTGTTCTGTAGAAACTATGGTTGTCTTCATAAATCATCCTCTTATTTACATACGCATTTTTTTCCTGTACGTATCCCCGTTTTAGATTGACCATATTTTTAAGTTTTTATGAGTTATGGTTAAAACATCTGGTTTCCCCTTGTTAGCATAATACTGGGATGTTACTAAAACCAATCTGTTTGTCAGTTGGCCACTGGTATCCGGCAGTTCAAAAATGGCCCAAAACAAACTTTGCAGTTGTCTAGTGGGAGCTCTGGGCTGGACATGTTACAGGTAGGGTTTCTGCTTCAAGATTATCCAAGATTCTGAGGTTTCCACTCTAAATCTTGTTACTTAGGGCAACTTGTCATTAAGTGTTACATATTAAGGATCAACCACAGTTGCTCACTGTTTGTTATTCAAACACAAACACATATTTTCCTGTCTGGAAATTATGACAGCAGTCTTAGCTAAACAGGCTGTTCTCAGATCCATGTGAAATGAAGGAATTATTCCTTCTTCCCTAGTTAGAAAATGGGATAAGAAACATTTAATCTAGCCTACATGCTTCTAGCCAGAAGGTGGAAACAGAGCACAGCGGAGCTTGAGCCCTGGTACCACAGTGACCAGGAGGGAAGGACAAACCTAAGTAAGTTGCAAGTTGCAGTTACGATTCAATTAAACATTATAAAATGTAGCAAGCTGCAGGTCGACTGGCTGAGCTAGATATTTGCACACAGCCCTTTCTTCTTGGCCAAAGATGAGCCCACCAAAACGAACATTTCCAACCTTGTCTACCACTTGGACATGACCCGTGAAAACTGGAGACAAAGAGCCAGCCCCTGAGGTTTGACAACCCAAGTTAAAGAAACATAGCTGCTGAAAATAGTGGTCTGTACTACTGCACACCAACCCAGTGGAACTTGACTTGCTCCACATGTGCTTTTCTTGATCTGCATTCCACACTATGGGCTATGGGGACAGGGAAATGCACAATCTGGTGACGACAGTCTACCTACCAACACTTCACATATGAAAACCACAACTTGGGTGGCTGGGCAACACCAAAGTGTGCTCAAAAGGATGTGGTCAGGCAAAGAGAGGGCAAAAGTTATGAGTGAAGACAAAGAAACAAGGCTATTATTTTAAGTGAAGATAACTTCCAATTTTTGTCCTGTTTAGCCAAGTTTGAAAAGAAAGAAAAAGAAAGAATCTAAACCCATAAATGTAATACTTTGTGTGGATATACACCAAGTATACACCATAATTAACAATAACTAATATATATTGTAAAATTAAACAGCTTTCATCAAATTCTGTTCAAAATTACACCTTTCTCTTAGATTCATGGTCACTGCAGGAGCTTTGTGTTCCTACCCACCTCTTCTACCCAACACACATTATAAGTCAAGCCAAAACCCAACTTTTCTCTAACATAACACTTATGTGGTCAGCTTGAGTCAACTATAAGATCTTAGCCTAATCCACCTTACAAGATTGTTGTTAAGATAAAAATGGGGTGGGTGGGGAAAAATAACACAATGTTTTTAGCTGTAAGAGATAAATGGGATGTAATTAGTTAAGAAAGATATGTTTGGAAAAAACATCATAAAGAAATACATGCACTCCATTTGCCTTTAAGAATGTCTCAAGTCACAATCTTGAACACATTTACCTTAGAATAGCTCACACTGAATTCATCAGAGCTCATTTCTGAGCAGATAAGTATACTTTTGCATTGTTAATATGAATAGACAATTGCTCTGCTTGGAAAAAAAAAGTCATTAAAATCTCTCCCAGTGTTTGACCATCAGTTAGTTTCTTTTCTATGGTATTCTGTAACCCTGGCGCTCATTTAAGCAGACACACATGCATACACACACATACAGTCAGTAAACTGAAGGGAAGGGGTGAAGAAAAGAAAACCAGTAAAACTAAGGCTTACACAACTCTCTTCCAGAGCCACGTTTCAGATGAGTTCTCTTCTTGTCAGCTTTGTTCACTGTCCAGCTTTCACACACACATATATGGAAATCAGAAATATGATGGACAATCCTTACTTTGGTATTCAATGATCTTTACGCTTAAGGATCTTACCTGATTTCTTCATAGCTTCCCTTCCAAGACTTAGACCTTTTCTGATTTCTTGACTACAGTTTCCATTATAATTTTATGAGTGAGCCAAGGTACAGAAAATCTTTGACAAAGTCAATGTTTTCATTATCCATTTTAAAGTTGTGCATGTCATCTGTTGTTATTATTTTTGAATTTTTAATATTCTTCCTTAACTTTCCTCAACCATGGTTCCAAGTCTTTTCTATTTCTGCTAGTAGTATGCATAACCAAAATTATTAACGTTCATTCCTTCAGTTTTCATGCCTCTTTCCTGCGAGTCTAATTGAGCTCTGTTTGCATCCATATAATGAAAGGATGGCTGTTGATATGTCCTTATTACTGTTCTACCCTCTGAAAAATAATTGCCCATATGTTGGGTCATTATTACATTTTATCAGCCAGGTTCAATATTCTGACATCCAAGGCCATTGTGTTAGGAGGCTGATGAGAAATCTGAATCCAGATCTCTCAAATCCAGTTGACTGCAGGTCACAGGAGTTTAGCTATGTGGTACTGCTCTTCAGTAAGAATCCTACTCCTCCAGTTAAATTTGTACTCAGTCTACGAATTTCTAGCATTCCACATAGTGACACCAAAAATCATTCTAAGAACTCTGATATTGGTTGTTCTCACATTCCTTTGGTAATTTTGCCTGCCCCTCTTCTTTGTAAGTCTAAAATGTATTTCTAAATGCTCAACTAAACTTTTATGTTATTCCAATGCTAGAAATTGGGGGAATGCAGGAAGATTTCATTTGGCAACAGCAGCAATCTTATTTGAGGGGACAAGACCCTCATTTTGCTCTTCCCCTGGTAGCTTCACTCCTGTGCAGTGCAGTTGTTGTTGTAGAGATGACAAGGTATTGGGAAACCCATGCAAATAGTATTTTATCTTGTGTAGCTGCCACTTTTCATACTCCCCTAAATGTTCATTTTGTGTGGGCACTGAGAAACCCCTGCAGCAAATGACTAGTCATTATTTCCCAAAGATACCACTTCTTCTAATCTGTGAAGCCGCCTTACACTTTAGTATTTCAGAGATGGCTACTCCCAGCATTCTTAGGCATTGGCAGACAATCTCTTAAAGTACAGCATCTTGGGATATGAGGTATCTCATATGAGAGCATAGACATTTTAAAAAAGTTGAGTGACAGTAGAGGCCTCAGACTTCAGTGTGTTTTGCACATCTGATGAGGTGGAGTATGGACATAAAAACATAATACAGTCAGCCCTCCATATTTGCAGGTTCTACTTTTGCAGATTTGATTATTCACGGATTATTTGCTGTCACCTCTGCTGCCTCCCTAGGCCATTTTTAATAGGGACTGCAAGTCTTGTGAGACTGAGAAACTGTGAATTGAGGCTTGTAAGTCCCTATTAAAAATGGTGTGGGGCAGCAGTGGGGGTGAGAGTAAGCCCCACCAGCCACCCACTTCTGCCTTGTGAAGGAACCCTGATGCCTCAAAGGAATCCATGGTGGGTTGAATACAGCAATCATACCTTTTTGTGTGTGTTAGATATGGTTTGGGAGGGCCTAGAATTATTCATGGTTTTCCCACTTTTATGGGGGTCCTGTGCCCCTAACCCTAGCAAATGTGGAGGGATGACTGTAATTCATTTGCTAGACTTTAAGGGATTAAAGGATTCTGTTGTTTTTGCTGCAGTGGGTTTATTTGGGGGGGGGATATAAGTTTCTTAAGCTTATCTATTTCTATTTTCAGCCTGTCACCTTCTACGCCCTTAAGGACAGCTTCTTCTGAGAAACAGGCAAATGACCAGACGTTTCTTGGTTCAAAGGCTAGAGGCCAGATTTATTGAGTACAAAAGTATAAAAGTATAAAAAATATAAAAATCTGCTGCAGCAGGGTGCCGGAGGTTCGGGACAAAGGCCGGAGGCGGGGCAAGGCCTTTTTACTCGGGTAAACAGTATATACACCCACTGCGGCATTTTTCCACCAACCACAGACCACCCGCCCCATATTAGGTAATGTCCAGAGGGAGGCACTTCAGGTGAGGTAGAGTCATGAGTCAGCAGACGGAAGGGGCTAGGACTCCTGTGTACGTGACTACCTTCTGGCTTGTAATGGAGATTGTCTTTCTATTACTCACAGTTTCCCCCCTCACATAGGAGGCCTAGCCCATCCCGTACCCCTGAACTAAGAGTTGAGTCTCTCTGGCAACATCAACCCTTCGAAGTAGTTCAGTGGACCCTTTGTTAAGTAGTGAATTACAGAAAATTGGTACACATTGCAATAAACAACAGAAACCTAGAGCTATACAAGTAAACGAAATAAAAATGACAAAAACACTTTTCACCCATCCAAGATTCGGTAGCCAGCTAGTGAGCCAAGACCACCACTCTTCACTTCTCGGGGAATAAGTTTTGCGGATGTCACCAACCACCTTGTGTAATTTGTTCACATCTTCTTCAGTGTATCCAGACTCATTGATGTAATGGCAGCAGGTGGTGTTTAACCAAAAACACAATCCTCCTTCTTTGCTAAGCAGGTAATCCAGGGCCAATTTATGTTGGGCTAATACACCAGCGAGCAAATCTACTTCAGTCTGCAGGGCGTTTATTCCATGTGCTGTGGTATTGGCCAGGATTTCCAGCTGAGCAGAGAGTCTCCGAATTTGGCGTATATTTAAGGCAACTCCCACCATGGAGAATATGATAGCTCCCAGTCTTCTCCCTTCTGACAAGTAGGTGTTATCGTGATCATACCCATAACTCTTGTCATATGCTCTCTTCACCCAGTGCCATCCGAATTGTCTGTCCCAGGCTTCAATAGGCTGTTGGAGGGGGTGGAACTGGATTCCCCCCATTGAGAGAGAACCAATAGTACAAGTTCCATTCCAAACTGGGGGAAGGGCCTTGCCCGCCCATTGGCCACAAAGCCAATATGTCCCAGAGGGCAGGCCATAGGTCCACTGACCAATATGCAAGCTGGCTTCTTCTTGGAGTTTAATTAAAGGAGAATGGCCCCTACAGTTCCCATATAACTCGATGAAAGCATCATTACAACTAAAAGGGAAGCTGATATTGGGGTACCTTCCTGGGCAGGCCTGTAGAAATTCAGGGAGTTCAAATGTTACATTACAGTTGGGATAATCTCCTAAAGAAATTCTCGACAAGGGGATTCTCTGGGTTCAACCTCCCTGGAAAACGGCATAATACCCTTCATGAGAGGTGTTCCATCGACGCACGCACAAGGGGGCCAATGGTGGATACCCTCGTTGGCTCAAAATGAACTGGCCAGGATCCTTTAAAGGGTCCGTGCTACCCTGGAAGGTTCCGTATACAGTGGTTCTGTTCCAGCCAGTGAGATTCAGGGTGTCTACAGGTACTACAGGCCATCCCTGTAAATGAGAGGAAGGACCATACGTACAAACCCAACATTTGGTGACATTTGCCACTTGGGAAATATTATGAACCAGTTGATGAAAAATGTTCTCATGCCAACTAGCCTGAGTGCTTTCAGGCAAGTAGGTAATCAATAATACAAGGAACAGGCACTTCATAACAACAAGATATCAAAACACAGCGTATAAAAGGTTATAAGTCGGTGCAATCAGTCCTAAAACTAATATCAGTGCAATTCGTCCTAAAACTACCATCAGTGCAATCAGACCTAAAACTACTACAGTGGTTAACAGACACAGTTCGAAATCCAATACTGAGGTCTCAGGTCAGCCTCCGGAGTGACTCTGAGAAATAAAGTCTCTGAAGGATCAAGAATTTGGCGCGTTTCTCCTAAATAGCAGCTTGAGTCCGTCGCTGGCGTCCTCTTGGGTCACCTTCCACCTTCTGGGTTCCGGCACCTTCTTAACTCTGGAATGATGGATCCAAGGTTTGTGGCCCTGGACTTTAACAGCAGTATCGGTGGTCAACAGCACCTGGGCAGGCTTGGTCCATGCCGGGGACAAGGGTCGTCTTCCCCAGATCTTTATGACCACCCAATCGCCAGGCTGAATGTGGTGCACCGGACCATCAAGGCTGAAAGGTTGTTCCTGTAAGGACAAAAAGCGAACAGAGGCCAGAGCAGCACCCAAAGAACGAACATACTTTTGTAACACTGCATCCCCTATCTCAACCTCCTCCCTCAGGCTTCCCCGACAGAGTTGGCTAGGCCAGGGGCGACCGAATACTCTCTCAAAAGGGGAGAGTTTCAGGGGGCCTTTTGGAGTGATTCTAGCCTTTGTGAGGGCCAGAGGCAGTGCCTTGACCCAGGGTAGGTCAGTTTCTAGGGAAATTTTAGTCAGGTGAATCTTAAGCGTAGAGTTCATCCGTTCCACCATCCCGCTTGCTTGGGGATGGTAGGGGGAGTGGAATTTCCAGGTGATGTTGAGTGTCTTCATCAGTTTCTGCAGGATCCGCGAGGTAAAATGGGGTCCCTGGTCAGAATCGAGTCCACAAGGCAGGGACCAGCGAGGTAGGATAGACTCCAACAGATGTTTCACAACTTCTCTTGCCTTACAGGTCCTATACGGAAAGGCCTCAACCCATCCTGAGAACTTGCAGACAAGGACTAACAGATACCGAAATCCCAGGGCTGTGGGGAATTCAGTGAAGTCAATTTGCCAATATTGCCCTGGATATATAGAAGGGTTGTGCAGATGTCTCCTAGCCCTGTCTGGGCGGTTTCCATGAGCAGGATTCACCTGTTGGCAGATTTCACAAGTACGAACAATAGATGCTAGTGTAGATCTTACAGATGGTCCATCGAAATATCTTCTCCACAGATGTATCAAGGCTTCTTCTCCTAGATGTGTCTGTTGATGGATCTTCGCAACTAGTGGTCGCTGAGCAGAAGATGGGACCCAAATCCGGTTGGTTTCAGGGTGAATGAGCCAGCTCTGGACCTGGCGGTACCCTGCGTTCTTGGCTGTGGCGTAGTCTTCTGGAGTGTATGGTGGCTTCTCAGGAGGCATTGGGATGGCTATTGTGTTCACAGTGCACCCTCGAGCAGATCCTCTGCGCGCTGCTAGTTTTGCTTGTTCGTCAGCGAATCTATTTCCTTTGGCAATTTCTGAATCTTCTTTCTGATGCCCTTTACAGTGAACAATGGCGAGTTCTTGTGATAAATGGACTGATTCCAATAATTCCTTTATTCCATTTCTATGCTTGATGGGGCTGTCAGATTGGTCTAGCAGCCCCTTCTCTTGCCAGAGTTGAGCATGGGCATGTACAACTCCCCAGACGTACTTGGAGTCCGTGTAGATGGTTGCTCGCAGACCTTTGGCATGTTGGGTCGCTTGAATCATGGCTTCTAATTCCGCTCTTTGAGCTGAGCAAGAGGCAGGTAGAGCCCCAGATCGCACGAGCATCCCAAGATGGTCCACTACGGCCCATCCAGTGTGCCGGATTCCCTGTTCTACGAAGCTGGAGCCATCTGTGAACCAGATGGCATCTGGATTTTGAAGGGGAGTTTCAGAGAGGTCTGGCCGTGGTTTGGTTTGGAAATCTATGGTGGTCACGCAATCATGGAGTGGTTTGCTGAACTCAAGTTTCGGAATCTCGGGGAGGTACTCTGCCAGATTATTCCTCTCTATTCTGAGCACGGAAACCCTTCCATCTTCCAGCATAGTGGCCTGGCACTTTGCCAAGCGGTCTGACGTCATCCAAGTTGGTCCCCGTAGTTCCAGTATGGAACGAAGAGCATGCGGGGAATATACAGTAAGTTGTCCTCCAAAGGTCAATTTCAATGCTTCTTTTATCATGAGAGTGGCTGCTGCCACTGCTCTCAGGCAGGCAGACCAACCTCGAGCAGTATCATCTAGATTCTTACTGAAGTAAGCAATCACCTTCGGTGCCAGGTCTGACGATTGAGTGAGCACTGCCTTAGCCACTCCTTCCTGTTCAGCTACAAAGAGAATGAAGGGCTCTGAGGGGTTAGGAAGGTGCAAAGCAGGAGCAGAGGCTAGGCGGGCTTTCAATTGATCTGTTGCAGTCTTAATAACTGGGTCCTTGGGAAGCAGGTTATGACCAGCCTTCTCAGACTCCGCCATAATGGAATACAAGGGTTTAGACAGGTTTCCATAGTCCCAAATCCATAGCCTGCAGAACCCTGTCAGACCCAGGAAAGATCTAAGTTCCTTGACGGTTCGGGGCGTTGGTATTCGAAGGATTGCCTCAACCCGCTCAGGGGCCATAGCTCGCTGTCCCGCAGAGATGTCATGTCCCAAAAAACGGATCTTAGCCTGGATTAACTGGGCCTTTTTCTTGGAGGCTCGGTATCCTCGTTCAAGCAGGAAAGTCAGGAGTGAAACAGTCTCTTCTTCACAGGCGAATTGGGTCTCGGTTGCCAAGAGCAGGTCGTCCACATATTGAAGTAGAATGGTGTTCTGTTTCCGAGGCCAGTCTCGGAGATCTCGGGCTAGCGCTTGACCAAAGAGAACTGGAGAGTTCTTGAATCCTTGCGGCAAGCGGGACCACATGGCTCTTTGGACATTTCCGCCCTCATCCAAGGGGTAAGAGAAGGCAAATATTTTCTGGCTTTCAGGGTGAAGTGGGATGCAAAAGAATGCATCTTTTAGATCCAAGACCGTGAACCAGGAGTGCGTAGGTGACAAGACGCTGAGCAGCGTGTAGGTATCAGGAACAAGCCGGGGTAGATCCTGGGTAGCAGAGTTGACAGCACGCAGATCATGTACAAGACGAAGACCTCCTGACGGTTTTTGGACTGCTAAGATGGGGGTATTCCAGGGGCTACAATCAACTGGCCCATGAGTGATGAAGCCCCCTTCAACCAATTTCTCTATCAGTTTGGCCAGTCCTTCTCTGAGGTGGGGACGGATCTTATATTGGGACAAGCATACGGGTTGTGCTCCTTCTCTTAGCCTGATTTTTACTGGCTCTACAGTAACTGCTAGTCCTGGAAGGCCTGTATCCCAAATTCCAGGAGGGATTCGGGAGGAGACTGTAGAAGTGATGTTCGTGGAAGTGATATTCATAATCTCTGTAGGGACCACTGGGGGCGCTGGACCTCGCCAAAAGTCTACAGGTGTCCGGAAGGTTACTGCGTTGGTACCATCTTCTTCAAACTCTATGCACGCCCTGGTCAAGCACAACAGGTCTCTCCCCAGCAGATTCACATGGGCCTCCGGGAGCAGTAAGAAAGGTGCTTTTAATTCTCGGTGTCCAATTCAGCATTCAATCGGGGCATAAGAAACCACAGACTGGCTGCCAGTGGCTCCTCCAACAGTCACTTGCCTCTCTACAGGGACAGGTAGTGGGTGTGTAACAGCAGAAACGGCTGCTCCGGTATCTACTAGGAATTCTTGGTCTTCGTTGCCCACCCTCAGAGTTACCCGGGGCTCCGGGGGTGGGATGCCGGGCCCCTGACCCCCTCAGTCCGTCCAGGAATCATCCTGAGGGTTTGCAACTGGTGCCAGGTGGACTGTTTCACGTTGGGGATTGAAAGGAAGGGCTGAGGGATTGGGAAAAGAGTTTCCTCCGCCTCTCCCCCTATTCTTCTGAGGACACTGGGCTTGCCAGTGCCCAAACTGTTTGCAGTAAGCACATTGTGACTTTCCCAACCTTTCTCTTCCCATTTGTCCTCCTCTTTCCATGCCACCACGAGCCATCCCTCTTCCACGTCCCCCAGGTCTCTGACCAACAGCTGGCTGGGCTTGTTGCATTGTTACAGCCATCACCCATGCCTTTTGCTTCTGCTTTTCTTCATCCCTTCTCACATAGACCTTCTGGGCTACCCTCAACAGTTCACCTATATCCCTTGTCTTCCAGTCCTCCAGCCGTTGAAGTTTGGCACGAATATCAGGCCAAGATTTGGTAACAAAATGGAATACAAGCAGGTTCTGTCCATGTTCACTATTCACGTCTAGCCCGGAGTATTTTATTGCCCGTTCCTTCAGCCTCTGGAGGAAGGCCGAAGGCGACTCATTCTTTTCCTTTGAATATCAAAAGCCTTGTGAGGGTTCTGAGCGCGGGGAACCGAGTGCTTAATGCCAGCAATAATCAGAGCTTTCAGATCTTCCATTTTCTGCCTGTCTGCTTCTGCCCTGTTGTCCCAACGTGGATCTTGGTTGGGGTACTTCTGTTCTGCTGGGACAGATCCATCAGTACCTGGAGGATGGGCCTTTTCCCACTCCAACATAGTTGCTTTCCTAATCATAATCATTTCTTCCCCAGAGAACAGGATGTTAAGAATGGCCATTAACTCTTTCCAGGTATAGATGGAGGGTCCCAGAAATTGCTGGAATTGCTCTGCCACTCCGATAGGGTCTTCAATAAGAGACTTCATTGTCTTTTTAAATTCTCTAACTTCTAGGCTGGACAGGGGGTGATCAACATAACTAATTCCACCCCTGCCATCCGGGACTTCCCTCAATGGGTACATCGGCACTGGAGTATGACTGATCATCATCTGGGGGGTTGTGCCTGCCAGATTTGCTGATCTGGATTTGGTCACGGTCTTATCCAGAGGAAGGCTATCTTGATCTTTTAAAAGCTGCGCCAGTTCTTTCTGGAGGGGTTTATAGGGCCCAGACGTCCCTGCAGCTGAGCCACCAGAGGGCGCAGTAGAACCAGTGGAGGAGGAGGATGCCTGAGCCTGAGCTACTCCAGCCAGAGCTGGCTGTAAAGGAGAGTCTGAGCTTGAGCTCCCTCCAGCCCCCCCATCTTCAAAATCTGGGTTTATGGGTGGTGGTGGCGGGAAATCAGCCAGCTCATCAGCCATGGGGCCAACCTCAGGAGCTGGCTGAGGGTAGGGCGGAGGAGGCGAATTATCTAGAGGATCCCAACCCTCTTTCTTAAATTTTTGAAATTGGGAAGGTTCAGGGGATTTTACTGGGGCAAGAGCCATAACTGCCTTTGTACTGTCCGGGAGGCGATGTGGGAGAGGATCAGGAAAACCAAAAGATGAATTTTTAAAAACTCATGTATCTTTCTTCAACAGTTTTCCCAGCTGAATCTAACCAATTAATCCAAGCTTGCAATGCTAGCTTATCAAACGTTCCATTTGTGTCCCACTGAGGCATCCCAGGGACCCGATACTGAGGCCAAATTTCAATACAGTACTGTATCATTTGCTTTTTAGACAGTCCTTTCCCCACATCCTTCCAATTCTGCAACACACATCGCAAGGGAGTAATGGGGGAGCCCGCCCCCGGGTTTTTCTCCCTAATCTGTTTCTGTTTTGAACTGCTTGAACCCATCTCTGCTATTACAAACTGAATGCAAAACACACAGGGAACACAAATTCACAGACAAGGAGACACACATCAAATAACAGACAAAAGAGACAGCGTTCGCTTCGCTTGTTCCCGGTCGTCTCCCTCGCGAGTAGAACGGAACCGCGGGGTGGAGCTCCACACTCACTTCGTCCGCGTTTGGACGTCTCAGACACACCCCAAGCACACACACGTACAAAACAAAGCTGAAACAGGGGAATTCCCAAACTGAACTCAGGCCCAAGGTACCTATCTAGCGGCGGTCCCTGACTTTTTGGGGACTTACCAGAGGAAGAGGTGGATCACAGGCGTGCTGTCCCAAACCTCAACCCTAATTCAGATTTTCAGAGCCTTGAATCAGGAAGGTAGAGCCTCGTCCTTGGCTCTGATCAGGAGCGCACCGCGATAATTCCATCACGTCACAAGAGGGACGTTGGCGCCTGATGTGAAAATCGATGTCCGCCACCAGGATCAGACGGTCTTCAGAGGGATGCCTTCCTGTCTGGCCTCCTGGGCAGGGGGACTGGTGTAGGGCGAAATTTCTCAACCCCTGCCCGTTTCTCTATCGGGCCCCACGTTGGGCGCCAGAAAGCTGTCACCTTCTACGCCCTTAAGAAGGACAGCTTCTTCTGAGAAACAGGCAAATGACCAGGCGTTTCTTGGTTCAAAGGCTAGAGGCCAGATTTATTGAGTACAAAAGTATAAAAGTATAAAAATATAAAAATCTGCTGCAGCAGGGTGCCGGAGGTTCGGGACAAAGGCCGGAGGCGGGGCAAGGCCTTTTTACTCGGGTAAGAAGTATACACACCCACTGCGGCATTTTTCCACCAACCACAGACCACCCGCCCCATATGAGGTAATGTCCAGAGGGGGGCACTTCAGATGAGGTAGAGTCATGAGTCAGCAGACGGGAGGGGCTAGGACTCCTGTGTATGTGACTACCTTCTGGCTTGTAATGGAGATTGTCTTTCTATTACACACAAGCCAGAAGGTTAATGGATTCATTTTCAGTCTTTGTCCGAAGGACCGAGACCAATTCCACACTACACTGTTACAGTGCTATTATTCCACTTTCAACATCATCCTATGGAATCCTGGGGTTTGCAGTTTAGGGAGGGGCCCTTGGGGCCCCTCCCTAAACTGCAAACCCCAGGATTCCATAGGATGATGCTGAAAGTAGAGTAATAGCACTGTAACAGGTTAGTGCAGAAATGGCCTAGATGTGATGATCATCAGTGGCTACCTTCCACGTTTCATTGCCCTGTGACTTCACTGCCCCCCTCGTTTTTGTATATACACGAACATAAGGAGGATGGGAATGTATAGGTATCTTCGACTGTAGATACAGTTATATATGTACACACACACACACACATACACACACACACACACACATACATTGTGTGTGTGTGTGTGTGTGTGTGTGTATATTATATACACACACACACACATATACATATAATACATATGCATATACATATACACACACACATACATATACATATACATATATAGTGTGTGCACAACACAGGATCCTTTTTCAGTCTGACCAAGTGGACTCCAGTCCACACAAACTAAGGGTCATTTCCGTGTTGTGCACACACTATATATGTATATGTATATGTATATGTGTGTGTGTGTGTGTATATATATATATATATTATATATACACACACACACATATACATATAATACATATGCATATACATATACACACACACACACACACATACAGTGTGTGCACAACACAGGATCCTTTTTCAGTCTGACCAAATGGACTCCAGTCCACACAAACTTAGGGCCATTTCCGCGCTACCCTGTGATAGTGCTATTATTCCACTTTCAACATCCTGTGGAATTCCGGGGTTTGTAGTTTCGGGAGGCCCAAGAGCTCTCTGGCCGAGAATTCTCAAGGCCCCTCCCTAAACTGCAAACTCCAGGACTCCACAAGATGTTGAAAGTGGAATAACAGCACTATCACAGTGTAGGGCAGAAAGGACATTAATCTTTGTGCCCTTCTTCAAAAGCCTCCTAAACTCCGGCGGCGCGTATTTGTTGCTGTTATGAAGCTCCTGTTTCCGCCATGAGTGACCTCTTAAAAAAAGTCTTCGCCAGCGCGCACCCGGAAATTTCATATTCCAATACGAAGCGTGACTCTAACCTACTTTTATCTCTACGCAACAGCCACGTCAACGTTGGCGCCCGGTCCGCGTTGGTCGGCTCTTCGTTCCACGTCCCCCTGTATCTGGGAGCGTGCAGCGTTGAGTCAGGTGACGCAGCCTCGCCGTTTCCATTCGCTCCCCACCGGCCTTGGTGCCACATGACCGGAAGGAAACCCGGAAGCAGCCTGGCGGCAGGGCTGCTGTTTCCTTGGCTACGCCGGAGAAAGGCGGGAGGGGCGGGAAGAGCAAGCGAGAGCGAAGGGCCGGTCCCTTCTCTTGGCGCGGCGGCGGCGGCGGCGGCGCTGCTGCTCTTGAAGGGATGGGACAGCGTCGGGCCTAGCAGGGCGGCTGCTGCCATGAGCGGAGCAGCGGCTGGAGGCGAGGGAAGGAGCGGCGACTCCTCGGCAGGCCGCTGGCCCGGCTGGAAACTGCTGGCCTTGGGCCTCCTCTCCGCTTCCTCGGTGCTGGCGGCAGCGCCGGCCGTGCAGGCTATGAGCAAGGAGGAGAAGCGCCGCCTCGGGTAAGCGAGCGAGGGAGGGAGGGAGGGAGGGAGGCTAGGGCCATTTCTGCACTAGAGTGTTACAGCTGTCGTTCCACTTTCAACATCCTAGGGAATCCTGGGGTTTGCAATAGAAGGAGGGGCCTAACTGCAGACCCCAGGATTCCCTAGGATGTTGAAAGTGGAGTAATAGCACTGTAACACTCTAGTGCGGAAATGGCCTAGGAAGAGTGGGTGGCTTTGCTTCTCGTCGCCTGTCGTCCGTCGCCTTCCTCTTTTCTTCGTCAGAGCCTGGCGAGGTCATCCCGTAAGTGGCAAAAGCAAAGAAGAGCAGGGTTGCTTTCCTTTAAGCTGGCAGTAGCCACCCCTTGGTGCTGTCAGTGTGGTGAAGCGAAAAGGACACTCAGGCCAAACTTCTGTTCTTAAGTGTGGGTGAGAACTTGCCTTGCAACAATATCGATTCCACTTTTGAATCCTAGCTTATGACAGAGTTTGATATGTTTGTTCTATGAGTGTCTCTTTGTTCCTGACTGTCAACACCGTTGTACTATACCATGTTCATCCTAATTTAGTAACACTTAAAGAAGTGATTAAATCTGGAGCTTCAAAACAGACCACTGAAAGTGGTACTGTGTATTTTTGGAGGCTATGTCAACTTCAGAAATAAATCTTCACAGTTCTGTGCCCCATAGTAATATATGTAATTGTTCTTTTTTTGCCCATGCACCTTTTCATCATTGCCACAGTTGACCAGACAGTTGTCTGCGGGTCACCAGTATATCAAGTCAGCCAGAGATATAACATTTTTGGCTTACTGTTTTGTCAGTAAGGGGATTCTGTTCTTGGAATGGTGTTCTTTTGTGAGAGAGGAGAGGAAGAAGAATATCCTATTCAAATTTTTTTAATAAGTCTAGTTTCTGTATAAATGTTCTGTATAAAGCAGTATGTCCAGATTATAAGAAGTGGTAGTTTTGCCTTCTTTGCTTCAGTTTTGAAGATACAGCATTTGTAAGTGCTCAGTTGTAAAGACACATACGGACGACTTTATACAAAACAGTGAGTACCGTAAGTAGATATGAGAGCTCCACATTTTGTGTAAGGTCTTTCATAACAGAAAAGTTGGCAACTCTAAGAAGGCTCCTTAGACTATATCAAATAGGCATGTCTATGTAACATGTTAGTTTTATATATTGGATCTATGCTCTCCTTATGTAGTTACTTCCTGTTCCATGGATAAGCGTGCAGCCTGGTTATGTAAGCAGCAACAGTTATAGGTCATTTTCTAGCATAATACTGACTTTTCTTTTGCTGGTAGTGTTTGATTCCACTGGAAACATAGCTACGGAAAATATGTTAGCTTGCCATCCCTGGAAGTTTTTGGTTGTATGTGCGTAAAAATTGATGGGCAGGAGCTAATGAGCTATTATAATTCATATAATGTAATATTTTTTTCATATACACGTATCACAGTGGATATCTTTCTAAGCACACACCAGTAGAAGAAACTGGAATGTGTGAGGGAAGCTTGTCTTGCCCCAAAAGAAACATTTTTCATCAGGTACCTTAGCAGTTGACTGGTTGCTAAGATGGGGGCTTTTAATTGGTGGTTACTGTATCTTATTGATGCAGTGTTAAGTGGTTTATAGGGCAATACAGCTCCCAAGTTCCACTCCAACTCTCTAACCACAGCATTCCTTACAGAGTGGAGAAAATAGGTGATAAGTTATTTCTCAATACGTGTATTCCATTACCCAGCAGTGACACCTTAAATTCTGTGGGTGCCCCAAAACTAGAATTCTTCTTCGTAAATAGATTGCCCTTCTCTTTCTTTGACCCATTTCAATCTCTCAAGCAGTATTAAGATTGTTCACATCTTATTTCAAGGCAAAGTTTTAAAATGTACACTCTGCCATCTTTCAGCTGTGGATGGCTTCGGTGTGTCACTTAATTCTTGCAAGTAAGTTTTCAAGCTGTGTTTTATGATTATTTCCCATTTCCAGTAAGGTGTTAATCTGCTCTTGCCTGCTAGTGATGTATTTTCTGTTCTTATAGATCAATTATGAAGTTAAAATTTACAGTGTAATTTCACATAGATGCCTTGTTTGTCATGTCCTGAAACATGGAGTATAGTCTTAAAAATATGTTGCTGTCTCATTTTTAAACAATTTGAAGAAAATATGTTTACTTAATACAATTTCCAGTACTTGGTCACATTTCTGTGGAAGGATATCAGCGTAGTGATAGCCTCTTCCACAACTTTTGAGCTTATGATGTTGCCTCTGAAGATAGAGTTGCTAGGTGTTAATGAATATAAAGAGTTAAAGATGAAACAGACTAAGCATTTTTTTTAGAATACAAAAATACTTTTTGAATTGCTTTCCTTGATTGCAGTTAAAGCAATGAGAGATAAAGATGTTTTTGGCCTTCATCACATTTCTTACTATATATTTTCTTTGAATGACTTAAATTCTTTCAGGCTTCAGAATAGGTTGGGCTCAGGATTTAGCTAAATATGTAAATACTCTTACTTTGATCATCCTAATTGTTCCAAAACACATAATTAAACCAGACCTATAGTAATGGTAGTACCATCTGATTAATAGGTGTCTAATGAAGGCATGCAGCAGCAACAACAACAGACTTAATGTTGTCTTCCTGTGCATTCAAGGCTGCATAAAAAATACACTGTCACTTATCTGAGAGCAATAGATCATGAGCTTCAGATCAGTGATTCTGTTTAAGTTATAAATACAACAGGCACCATTCCTCACGGATACTGCACTCTCAATAATGCCAGTATCACACAATTAAATTGCATTGAAATTAACATTTTTTGTGGTAATGTTTATAGATTCAGATATCTATTCATGTTAGGGCAATAGGACATTGAAGTACTCAAAGGACTGGTGATAAAAGGAGAATGTCGAATACGTGTACTTAATTGTTATATCTGTGTGGAGTGATGAGGATATTTCTGTGTTAATTATGGATTGGACAGGTATCTGCTACAGGCAGAATCCTAACAGTCCCAGTTTTGATAAAAGAATCATAAAATCTAGACGTTGAAAGAGTTTTTAATATGTATTGAGAAAATATCTTCATTCCAACCATTGTTGACAAAAGTGACTTATATTAATCTGGGACTAAAGAGTATGATCTTTTGGATCTGCATGATTGACCTGTTGATGTCATTGTGGCCAAAATATTTCTTGCAGTATTGATTACAAGACTGTATTTACCATGGTAACTATATAGTGTACCATAGAAACTTCTTCTGTGATTTCATTTTATTTTATAAAATAAAAAGCACTTCAAAAGAGCATTTCACATAGGATATTTCATGTTTGTCGTACCACAGAGGACATCTTTTACAAAAGGATTTTGTCTCTTCTGTAGTGGCACTGGGACTCTAGAGAAAATCCCATTAAAATGAGTGGGATTTGCTTTTGAGTAAACTGCATTTGGAATCAGTAAAAATACGTTTTTTTCTTTCACGCACCCCACATCCTGTAACTCTTGGTGGTTAGGCAGGTGGGTGATGAAATGAAATCAAATGACTGCACATGAGAGGCATGTACAAGGTAATATATATATTGGTAGATCTTTAGAGAACTGCAGTAATTGGGGCTTCTTACTCCTTCTTGTTGAAAAATGACAGAGTCTTCTCTCACTCCTAAATTAGACTACTAAAGAAAGCTTGAGAGAGAAGCACAAACTTTATTCTGTGTAAAGTTGTGTAGGCTCAGTTCTAGAACAGAAAGTGAATTCTTGAATTCAGCGCTCAGAGTGCTGAAAGAAACACTTCTCCAGAATTTGATGTCTGATCTCCTGCGCCCACTGTTTATCTCAGATTGGTGAATCTGTAATTCCAGTCAAGGAGAAAAAAACAGGTCTGACAATTCTGAAGTTTGCTCACCCTTCTTGTCAATGGGATGATAATTCCAACTAAACAGCTAGTATCCAGTGGTGGCATTTCATTAGTGGAACTAACATTGTGATCATGGCCTATACACAAGAAGGAAATGAAGTTCAGTTTTCAGTTGCATGACTGTTAGTACAATCAGTGGAGTGTGACTGAGACTGTAAGAACATGTGTGCTACCACCTGGGCAGCTGGAAAACCCAACAGAAACCTGCTAGCATACTGTTTTCCTCTGCTCATGTTGGACTTAGGCTAATGTGTGAATTGGGTTTTTAAAGTTTTTTTATTTTAACTTTTAACAGAATTACATTTGCTTAATGGCAGAAGAAGAAATCCGATTGAATATAGCTGTTAAAAAAATAAAATCTAAAATAACACTCAGCTTGGTTGCAAGATGCATGCATCAGCTAAATATTAGCAGGTTGCAGTATACTGATTATATGTCTGTTTTCTAGTTCTAAATGGTTAACAATTAACCAAAAAAAAAAAACCCCAAGAAATTTATATTGAAGCTTTGCACTCCAGTTAGTTATTAAATAAAATGGTACCTTTGCATTTGATCCAGTGTTTAGAATTTGTTAAGGTGTTAAATCTATTGTCCAGGATATCTGAAACAACGTCTATAACGCATGGTTGCATTCTACATAATGGAGACAGGACAGATACTTAGAGGGCATGTGCATAAGATGTACATGCTTCATAATTGTGTCATGCTTCCAGACAGCAAAGCCACTAATATGGTTTCAGTGCAGTTGCTTCACATCTATGAGAGTAAAAGAGGAAACACTGTTGAGCTTACAAATTTCCTCCATTGTCCATATGAATGTCATCCATCGTGCCATCAGTCTTGAATTAGTAGTACACTAATTTATCACTCTATGGTTACTGTAACTACATAATAGGTTTACTTAGTCTCCCAAAGGTACACTAGATAAAATAAAACTGTACTGGCCCAACCTGTAGTATTTAGTCACAGAAGAGGCAGGACAAGGGGAAGGAGAGAAAGGGGCCCAGTATGCTTAAGGTGTGCTTAAAGATTACGGGGACAGCTATGTCTAGACAATTTAAATCTTGTAAAAGGCACCAGATCCTGTCTGATCTTGGAAGCTAAGCAGGTTCAACCCTGGATAGTACTTGGATGAGTATGCTATATTTCATTGGAAGGAACTGGCAAAACCTCCTCTGAGTATTCCTTGCCTAAGAAAATCCTATGAAATTTGTGGGGTCAGCACAAGTAAACAGGCATCTTGAAGACACATACTCAAAATTAAAAATAGAGGGTTGCCTTTGTAGAATCTTGAAATGATGATTGCTGTTTCCACTTGGACTAACAATCGGCCACCCAGTTCTGGCATAAGGGATTTTGAAATGAAGCTTGCTTAATGGACCACAGAACACAGAAACAATAAAAAGTTGCTTTATACCTACTGTTCGTCCGTGTACCTCACAGATGTCAACAGTGACCAGCAGTAGCTCTTTAGAGTTTATGACAGCTTCCCCAGCTCTAGTTGGAAATGTCATAGGTTAATTCTGTGACTTTCTACATGCATAGCGTATGTGTTGTCACTGAGTTGCATCACCCCAGATTAATTCATTGTTTCATTTAGCAGCTCTGTTTGCACTGAATAAACCAAAGCTCCAATCTAGCCATTGTGCAATAAGATGATAGTAACTTATTCAGGGGTTGATGGGAGCATCATCTTCAATCAGCAACTTAAATTATAGATAGCAATGAACAGTGCAGTATGGATGTGAATCCAGTTAGCACTGAACCTGTGCAGATCATATGCGGTATATAGATTTCTCATGCTGGGATGAAATGTGGTATTTTCTTCTTCTTGGTAAGAAATGCCAAGATTGGAGCAATAAAGAGTTTACAGAATTCGTATGTGTATATTGGTCTGAAGTGAGCATTCTTTGGGTGGTATCCTGTTGATGATGTACACAGACATAAGTGGATTTTACACCTACAAGTGTACTTTTTCAGACCTTTCAGAAAGAGACATCTAGTACCTCCTTCCACATGGCCCACACAGACAGATGCTAAACAGGAGTGAATCCAGGTTTATTCCAGCTACTGTTGACTATTAAGGGAAAGGAAGGAGCAGTCTTCTACAGAAGCTGCTCCTCCTCGTCTCCATACTCAAGAACACCTAGAAGAAGCATGATTCCACCCCTGTATCTGTTTAGTGGCTGGGAAGATGGAGCTGCACTCAACACTCCCTCCCAGGTTATTACGAGTTGGGTGGTAGCTGCTGGGCAGCTGGAGCAGACTCCGCCAACTTCATTAAAGCGTGTGAGAGACTTATGCTTTACCAGCTTGGTATGGGATTTCAGCCTTTGTTTGTATGTATCTTATACAGACTTATATCTAAAGAGACACCATGGTATAATAGTTTGTGTGCTTGGGTAGGGATTCCAGGAGGCTAGGGTATGAATCTCCATCTGTTAAAACCACTGAGTGGCCTTGGGTGAGTCATACTCTCAGCTCAGAGGAAGGCAATGGCAAAGGTCCTTGGAGCAAATCTTGCCCCATGTTAGGTTCGTCTTAAGGTCACCAGAATTCAACAGTGACTTGAAGGCAATCAAGAATAACAACAGCAAAAAACTTTTTAAATAATACTGTTTTATTTCTATTTTTGCAACTTAGAATAACAAATATTTATTACTGGTAGCTTTTCGTTGGCTTGTTTGCTTGTACATATGATTACAGGCCATTTGTAATTGTTTGAGAGATGCTCTTTATCTGTTCTTGTCTTCTAATCTGAGTAGCTGTTTTTGCTTAAGTTGTCCTTTCAGAAATTTAAATTGTCTAACTACATACATTTTTTTCCTTGTTTCCTTTGCAGGAATCAAGTAGTAGAAATGTTTGATCATGCCTATAGTAATTATATGGTGAGTAAAATGTGTAATTATCTATAACATATAGCTTTCTTCTTATTGATTTGATCTGTTTTCAGTTACTATTCTGGGATTTTTTTGGCATAATGTAGATTGCATGAACATCATGGTAGTATTCTGAGAATTATGCTTTTGTGTTCTTTTGTTTCTGGGTTTTGGAAAGAAGTTGTACTGATCACCATTCTTAGTTATTAATATAGCTACTAAGTTTTAAGGAGCTTTAATTAGAAGCCTCATTGATTTCAATGTAATTCATATGATTTCTTCAATCAATAGATTTCTGTATGGATAAAAAACAGGATTCCCCTATTGGTAAACTGATTTACTCTTAATTTTTGCCAATCCTGCAAAGATACTTACTAAATAACATTTAGACCATATTTTTATATCAGTTTTGCTTTGCCTAACTTTATGAATTCTTTTGCAAAAAAATATTTAAGCTTGATTGCAAGTGTGCCCATTCTCACTTAGTGGAATTGCTTCAGAGAAAGTATGTCTAGTTTCACCAGCAAGTTTGCAACAAATTAATGAAATTTATGGTTTGAGTTAGTGTCTGAATCAGCAATCATAAATTGCAATCAGTAGGAAAACCAGAATGGAAAACCATGGTTTGCAATGAATTAGTACTATGTTTATGATTTGGCATGATGTCTGAATCAATAAATTGTGGTTGTGATTTACTCCACTGCTGGAAGCTGTTATGCCAGATGGAAAAATAAATGCTGAGAAACAGCTATAGATCTTTAACTGATTTACTGAGCTTAAATCATGATGCCAGTTTTAAACTGCAATTTAAAGTCATGATTTGATGTGATGTTGGAACTGAATCATAGAATGCAAGAACTTCTGGTAAGTTTGTCTTGTTGTGGTAGCTTGACTTGGCTTCAAAACCTCTTTGCATTCATGATGAAACATCATCCAGTTATCCATAGCAAATAACTATTTCACGAGGGTTTATTGTGCAGACTTAATTGCATCTGTTAGCTTTTCCTAAAAACGTTATATGCACTGAAACATAAACAATGTCAAGAGCAGATTTTTTAAAAAAATGGCAAAGCTTTTGACACATTAGAAATGCTGTCATTGATCACATCAAACCTATTGCATTATAGTTAATTAATTCTAATAATTTAGTTATTGGAAACTGTAGCAGAGGACACCATTTGCCTGTCTGAAATATGTTCAGCTATAGTAGGAGTTGGTGTCTAAGATTGCAAGTTGTGAACCAGAAGTTTCCTTGTTGGAATCTCATCCATGTCACCAATTCACTAGGTCGTTGGGAAAGCAGCTATTCGTTTTGTTATGCATCTGTAAAATGGAAGTAATAATAGTGGTCTCCTCATAGGATTGGTAAAGACTGAAGCAATGTATAGAAAGCACTGAGAACATTTAATTAGTATTTCTCATGAGGGTCTGAGTAATACACTTAACTCGACCTGACTGGTTCAAAATCTAAGTATTATTAATGGTAATATTAGTGGGGTATGTACACTTCTGGAAAATATGCTGGTAGGGGTTTGATATTCCCTTATGTTCTTTAACCTACTCGTATGTACTTTGCAAGCAATAAACTCTTGCTTTTGACTACAGTCTTAAGCATCATTTGTAAGTAGTGCTCTGTGTTTTTGTCTCTGCACAAAATCATAAAAATTTACATAAAGTATATATACACTTTAATGTGTGAAGCAGACTTTAGACAAATCATGATTTGTTGTGTATAGAATGTTGAAAAAGTTGTTCAGTACATTTTAAGACTGAACCCATCTTGTGGAGAACACACATATTGCTAATAGGTCTGTATTATCAATATTCTAACTGGAAAAAAGTGCCTGTCTTTTTTACACTTGTACCATGAAATGCTTAGGTTATGAGGAAGTGTGACTTGGCATATCCTGGAAGCTTTGAGTCGAAAGGATATTTACATGCCACGTATGCTAAGACCTTAGGTAAATAAATTGCATTTCTGCTCTTGAACTTGTCAAGAAAGACAAGGAATTTACTTGATGATAAGATAGCAGAGTACTGAGCAGACTGCTACAAATTGCCAACTTTTATTACTGGTTTTGGTTTGAGGCTACGCTGCTTCAAAAGATAATTCGATAAAAGCAACTTCTGTTATGTTCTATTATATAAGAATACCAGAAAGCTTTTCTTCCAGGTATTAAAAGTAATTTTTTTTTCTTTGAGATCTCATAAAAAATTACAGTGCTCATAATATTAAACAAATGTAAGTTGTATTGCTGTTTTTTTCCATACTTCTTTTGGTAATGGTAAACTGTTGAGGTTGCTGAGCTGCCTGTTTGATGCTGTGCAAGGCACTGCTTATACCATCAGTACCTTTTCTGGTTTTTTTTCCTTGTAAATACTATATGCCTTTACTTTGGAATAAACCCTATCATCGATTAAGTCTACCTTGCTTCAGTTAGATACATACAGAATAGGCCTGTTAGATTTTTGCAGTCTTGGGTTAAGATACTATTTTTAAAAAACAGAATATATATATAAACAATAAAACAAGTATTGTATTTATATATTCTATCCTGTTTAAAAACTGAGTTTTTCAAGTTCAAATGGCTGTACCTGTTCTGCACCTTTTGAGCAGGAGAGTGTCTTAAGTGGAAAGAAGTGTAACATTTTTCTATGAAAAGTAATAGTACTGCAGTGGCTACTTGCTGCTTTGGGGACAGAGGGTTCTTGTAATGAATGCCTTGCAACTTACTCTGAATCACTTCAGGTACAAGGTACACAGGATGAGGCTAAAATCACAGTGGAAATGTGTGGGCCACCAGATGTTAAGCAGCAAGCATCCTCTGGATAAATAAGAACCAGACAAGACCCTTAGAAAAGGCTGCCTTCTGCTGCTGGTAATGAATCCACTGAAGCGGCTTGGGACTTGTCCTAAATATGATGGTGTTTCCTGTGTGGAAAACTTTTATTGCTACTTAGCTAGTTAAAATACTTACTTGTCCAGTGAAGGAGCATGATGTTCCATTCAGAGGGGTCTGCAGCTTTTTTGGTACAAGGAGGCTTCTTAGTTTCTGCATTTGCAGCAGTCTAGATTGGAAATGTGGCCTAGCTATTGCCATACATTTCAACATGGCTACCTACCCACCTCTTCAGTTTCCCCATTTGCTTTTTCCCTTTTCTTTTTTTTTGCAACAAACAGGAACATGCCTACCCAGCCGATGAGCTCATGCCTTTAACTTGCCGTGGAAGAATTCGGGGTCAAGAACCAAGTCGTGGGGATGTGGATGATGCCTTGGGAAAGTTAGTATTCTGAAATGACTATATCGATGTGAAATTGTAACATTTTATTTCAGGGTTGGTGCTTAGTAACTACATTGATGTGCTTAGTAACTACATTAACATGAATGTAAATACTGGATGAATAACCACAGAAGGGTATTTTTTTCATATATAGCATTATGAATATAGCATTGCTTGAATGTGAAAAACTTTTGTTGTCTAAATCAGCTGTTCTCAACTTTTTTGGCTACCTTCCCTCCAGGCTCCTCTCAGATTCCATGTAATATGGACAGATAGACAAAAACTAATTTATTATTGAATGCCAAGGAAACTTGGAATATTCTGACATACTGAACAAGAAGATTGTATGAAATTAAGTATCTGTCAAGTCTAATGTGATCCTTCAGCTTGGTGCATTTCTGTAAACCCATAAATCTTTGGGGCTCCCCTTCTCACAATTTTCAGTCTATGACCGCCCCCTTCAAATGTGCCAGGGCCCCCTTCGGGGCCATATGGCTGCTGTTGAGAATGGTTGGTCTAAATAGTTGTTCAGTGAAAGCCTAACCAGCTTCCAGGCAATGCAGAATGAGGATGGGATGTAAAGTTTACCCTCTTCTGTCTGCTACTGTTTATATTACCGTGTCGATATTAATTGCATTCGTGCAAATCAGATCACACCTAACCTGTCCTCCGCTCAGGCTTGCAAACAGGCCTGTCATGTCTTACTTTTGATGAGTACAGCACAAATATAGATAGGCATCCAAGGAAGAAGGACTTCTCAAAAGCTAGCTAATCTTTTGTTGGATTACAAATGACTAACATAGGCGTGTGTGGTCAAGTGGATTGCAAAAGTGTGTACATTAGTAATTTGAAAAGAAGAATTAGCTGGTGCACTATGTTGATCTTACTCATGCTTCACAGAAGCTAGTAATCCTGTTCCAAAAGGTGACATTAGCCAAGATGCAGTTTACATATTTGGCAGTGCTGCAGCCACCAGCGTAGTAACACAAGGGACAGTACCACCTGAATAACACCACCAATGTAATTTGTGTTATATGTATATATATCATATATTTTATCTTATTATATATTATTTAGTAGTATTGAAGTTTGCATTGATTTTGAAGTTGATGTATACAGATAATACTAAATATAAATTTGTTCTGATATGTTTCAGTACCATATAGTATTATGTGCTATAAATAAAATCAAGCAACAAGTGCATCCTTTCATATAGCAGAGTGTGGAAATAGGTCTTGGTATCCTCCACTGCTACTTAGAAAATCATCAGTTTTGCTGGGTCCATGAGAGTGGGTCTTGCTTAATCTCTCTGTTGGCCCTTTGTTTGTAATGGAAGGATTGTATAAGCAGTTTGTATTACGGAAGGCATTCATGCACATAGACCCTAGCTAATGCTGAAGATTTTAGGCACTGTGGAGCAAGACTCTCTGCTATATTCCACAGCATATAAAACATACATTACAGAGTTATAGGTCAATGCCACTTCTTTCTTACATGCAAAGTGAAGGAATATCCCTTTATTCCTTAATTAAATTAATTAATTAGATTTAATTTAATTAATTAATTAATTTAATTAATTTAATTTAATTAGATTAATTAAAATTGCTTGCATATATTGTAGGACTTACTGAAAATATTTCAGTGCACATAATAGTCAATAAACTTTGTGTATGGATTGTATATTTGGTCGGAGGGCCTTGGAAATTGTGGAATTCTGGTTGCCTTCTATGGAATTCAGCCACTTTCAGAATCAACCTGAAAACTAGAATTGTTCTTTGAGGATTAGCAAGTAGAGCCACATACATGTATGTGACTTTATACAAGGAACACATATGAACTGTGTCTATAGCTTGGTTCATCAGTTTTGAAAAGTGCAAAGAAGAGTTTGGGTTTGGCTGTATAGCTTGCTTACACATACGCTCAAGCGCACATGGTTTCTTTGTGCTACGGCCTCTTCATTTGTCATAGTGTGCTGTTTAGTCATCAGGATTGAATATTTAGCAATCTTTCATTTTAGCTGTTTCATAAAATTTACTGGGTCCTAACATCTTGTTCTTTTCTCTCTCTTCCTACCCTCAGATTTTCACTGACACTGATTGATACTTTGGACACTCTTGTGGTGGGTATTCTCTTATTTTGTTGTTGTTGCAAGGTTCTTAATATTGCATTTTAACCATTTTGTTAATGAAGTCTTTAATGTTTGAGTTTAATGTACAGAATGTGTGGGCCTTTTTCCTGTCACTCAAAAATACTTTGACCTACAGTTGGTCAGCTACATTGCCAGAAGTTTCTGGGGCAGTGTGGGGAAGGCTGGTATGCATCCCAACTTTTAGAAGTTGCCGAACCCTCACATATTGCAATAATTCTTAGCAGATTAGTATAGTAGACTCCTTTTTATAAAAATGCATTCTAATAGATTTTGCGCCTTATAACTTGGATTCTTTTCAGATAAAATGTGGTTCCCTGCTAGTATAAGAACTGGGACCATTCTCGAGAGATCCAAAAGTCCAGTCCCTGCCCAGTGTGGACACCGTGTAAGCTTAATGTGCTGAAGAGTAGTTCCCTAACCTTTCCTTGAAAACCTTTAAGAAGTGTCCTCCTTTATCTCTCTGGTCATTCAGTTAGAGACGGCTTAGTGTATCATCTGTGTGTGAATTGGGAAGACCTTGGTTAATATCTTCCCTGTGCCATGAATATGCTATGTAGCTGAAGGCAATCCATCATTTTCTCAGCTTCAGCCATCCACCTCCAATCTAGGGAGTAATAACATTAACCTGCTTAATCAACTGTACTGTTGAACTAGCTATCAAGGCTGAAGGAACAAAATTTAGCTCTCCAGTATGCTTTCAGAGACTCAAGAATTTGTCTTTGTTAAAAAAAAATTTAACAACTATCTCTGGGAAAAAAAAAGATTCCTAATTGAAATGCATCAGATATTCATTCGTCTTCAGCTTCCAGAATGATATTTGCCCACTTTGTTAATATTATCTCTCCTTCTAGGTTTCTAACTTAGGCCGTTTGTCCTGTGGTAAACTCCAAATCCAAGTTACCCTGCAGAAAGACTTCCAAAAAATCATTTCAGTGTTTGATGCAATATGGTGCTGAAATCTGTAATCTGTGTATATATACTTTCCTGGACTATTTTGAATTATGTTTTAATAGGTTTCCTTTTTTAAAATAATAGCATATCATAGTTTATCTAGTTAAACCTGATTCAAAGCAGGTGATCAGAATGTTTCACATTCACATTTGTTTTTCAGGTGTTAAACAAAACCAAAGAGTTTGAAGAAGCCGTTAAAAAAGTGATCAGAGATGTTAATTTAGACAATGATATTGTAGTATCAGTGTTTGAAACCAACATCAGAGTCCTTGGGTAAGTTTAACGCAACAGGAGAAAAGACCTCACATTAGCCATCTGTCATCTTTTGGTTCTTCCTACATGTTTTAATCTGAACTTAGATACTTGCTTTGTAAATGTTTTTGTAACATTTGACTTACGGTTGCAACTGTGTCCAGCTTGCAGCAAACTTGAATACAACCTTTCTTATAAGCATTTATTTAGTAAAAGCTTGATATCTGGAATAATACATGTATATACTTAACTAATTTCATAAGAGCTGCAATGAATTATAGTCAGGCCTGTTTCTTTAAAATAGTGTACTAGAGTAATTCCAGGACTGTGCTGAGAAAAGCTCTGTTTTGTGAGCTGCATTTGTTTAACTGTCTTTTTTTATGTAATTTTCAGTAACAATTCTGTTTTTCACTTGTCATTGTAAGGGGCAAAAAGCTTTGCTGGGCACTAAAGCCTTCATTCAGCCATTAGAACTTTTACTCTGGTTTCTGGCGTTTTTACTGAGATTGCTCACATGCTCCTAAGCCTGTCTTTGCTGAAAGATGAGAAGCTTAACAGTGAATGGTAAATACCTGAGAATGTGGTGATGGACACTTACTTAAGATGACTTTTAAAGAGATTAGTCAAATATGTGGGTGATTAAGCTGTCCGTGATTCTGGAGTCCCTCCAGGAATCAAAAGCAGTATGCTTCTGAGCATCACTTACAAGGGAACAGCATCAGAAAAGGACTGATACTATTAGGTCCTACTTATGGGGTTCCTGTAGATTGCTGTAATGCATATAGGCATTAAATTAATTGTGTTTCAATAGTTTATTTGTGTGTGAACTTTTTAGTAACCATTGTCATTTAGCTGCACTTTGTTTTAATCTATGCTGTTAGCACTTTGAATCCTGTGTTGGGATATTAAACAGACAGACAAAATCTGTTTGGCCATGGTGGAAAACAAGATAGTGGAAATAACTATGCCTCTGATCTATTGGAATTCTTATGAAATTCCCAGGAAGTTGAGGTGTTCATATTATATGAGATCCAGTAGGTCTTGTGCATTCCTGTGGAATGTCAGCATAAATATTCTCTTGTTTATATGCATTCTTTGAAAGTGAAGAGCATTCCAAGCACCATGACCTTGTGTTTGTGATTTCTTAGCACTTGTGCTGTATTTCCAGGTGGTTTCCAGGGAATGCAGATGTACCTTCTAACTATTGCTTAAGGATGGGAAACAATTTACACAGTTATGATTCCCTCTTCTGTCTTGTCTCATCCACTGGATTTACTGACCACTGCCAACCCTAGTTGTTTCTCTAACAGCTGGGTTCTTGAGCATTTCCATGATTGAGACCAGTATTTTCAGAATGTGACATAGATACTGAACTGAACTGAACCTCTTGTTTGTATTTAGAGGTCTTTTAGGTGGGCACTCAGTAGCAATTATGCTCAAAGAGAAAGGTGAAGTCATGCAGTGGTACAATGGGGAACTTCTGCACATGGCAAAGCAGCTGGGCTACAAGCTTCTGCCAGCTTTTAACACCACCAGTGGTCTCCCATATCCAAGAGTAAGTATAATGCTATCTCTTTTATGCTTAGATGATGTTAGGCTACATTGGAATTCTATTTCACATCTGAGAGAATTCTTCCACATAAAGTGTAATATATCTAAGAAAACCCCACAAGGCATTTTCCCTTAGAGGCCCGAGCTTTCCCAAAGACTCCCTGCACTTGTTGCAGTGATGTACTGTTTTTTAGAGAACAATGAACCTCTCCTTTCTGTATCCTTAGCTATAACCTCAAAGCCAGTCTGTTGGGTGGGGGATGTCAGCTTTCAAATTCTAGAGTTCCCACCATCACATAGCTAAAGATACATTGATTCTGAACATCTTTCATGTATTAGTGCAGTATGCTCTTAATTTCTATGTCATGGATTTTTATCTAAAACCAGTCACCTACTTAATCTGGATTCATAGGCAATATCAGTAGTATGAGATTTTGCCATTTTTTGTTCTAGGTGAACTTAAAATTTGGAGTGAGGAATCCGGAGGCACGGACAGGAACAGAAACTGATACCTGTACAGCTTGTGCGGGTACCTTGATCTTAGAATTTGCTGCTCTGAGCCGCTTCACAGGGGCATCAGTATTTGAGGTTTGCTGAATAACATGATTCATCATTTCTTGTGTTACAGTAAATGTTGTGAATCTCCTATCTATCTATGAATGATTATTTGGTAAATTTAATTCTATCAGTTGTATAGCTGTTGTAGAACTAATAATTGAAACTTTGTAGCAAAAGCACATCGATTGCTTCTCTGTGTATACTTTAAGGCAGTTTACAAGTATTCAAGAGTTTATGGCCCTTTCTACACGACGTCGCTGTCTTGTTTCTGCCACAGGATGGCAGCGGTCAGCAGGTCGCGCTTCCGCATGACGTCTTTGCCGTCCCACTGCCGTCCTGTCACAAAGCGTCGCGCTTGCGCAGTTTTCGTAAAACAGAAAGAATCCATTTCACATCTGCGATCATGCAGTGCTCCTGTCACTTCTGGCCACGTGGAAGCGCATTGGCAACGCTTCCTTACGTAGCACAGCAATGGAAAAAGCCCATCTGTGCTGCGGAAGGAAGACGTGGTACCATTGCATTCTCTTCTGCGTGAACCAAGCGGGTGCAGAGGGGAGCGTTGTTGACGCACTCCCTTCTGAACTGGGGACTGCAGCGAAACGACACGGAAGACCATCATCATGCAGAAATGGCCTATCTCTGTATAGATTGCATAACCCTGTAACAAAACAACTGCATAATTTAGCACCATTGCTACATTGTCTTCAGTATTTATAAATACTTTTTAATGACTTGATTGTGTTCAGTCAGCAGATGATGTAAGCAGCAACCTTCTATACTGTATCTTCCTTTGTCTTTGATAAGCTATTGCTATACGTTTGTTTTTGTATTAATTGTATGTGTTCAGCTTGTATTGCATTTGCATCAAAGGAGCAAACAGGAGTTTTGGTCTCTTGCGCTGAACTGATTTTGTTAGTATTGACTCCCAGTGCTATCACCAATACTGTGCAGTAGAGCACTACTGTAGTTGAGTAGCTAGGAGACAGCAAAAAAGGAAGTCAGCAGTTCCTATCTCATCTTATCTACCCAAGGGTGACAAAGATAGTTTTTCTTAGCTTCTTTTTTATTTTTGCTGGTGGAATTGTTTGCCATTTATTACCATCTGGGCACAGTCTCAGTGTGCGAGTCCTAAGATAACTGTGGTATTTAGCACTTTCCTTGCCTGTAGCAGAGGATAGTTTATAGAGGATAACACAGAGGTTATGTGTCTCTTACTTCATTAATTCAAGCCTCAAAGAATAATTAGTTCTTAAGGTAGAAAGATCACCATCCTTCTACCCTAGGTGACATTTACATTCCCCATTGATGCAGGCAGAGAGGATAGCCACTGTGGTTTGGTTCCAGGGCACCCTGTGAATACCAAAATCCATGGATGATTAAGTCACATTATATACAATGGTGTAGTAAAATGATATCCCAAACAACTCAAATGAATGCTGGAGAGAGCCTGAGGATTTGTGAAGTGGTGGGAGGCTGTAGTGGGGTATGCCTGCATATCAGCATAGTGTGGGGCAAAGTCAAGGTTTGCTTTTTGAAATTTTTTTTCTGAATATTTTTGGGCTGTGGTTGGTTGAATCCGTGGATGAAGAATTCATGGATAAAGAGGGCAAACTTTATATCCTATATGTAGGCAACCCCTCTATAAATTACTGGACTGTAGTTCCAGCCATCTCTGACTATTGATTATGCTGGCTGAAGCCCAAACATATCTGGAGTGATGTAGGTTGTCCACTCCTGCCTTACAGATAGCAAAGAATAAATTATATTGCAAATGGATGTCTGCTTTTTTCTAATATATTTAATATCAGCTTTCTGGTGACAAAGATTATTACTATATAGAGCTTTAATTTTAGAAGTTCAGGTATACCTCAGTTAATGAAGTAAATGTGTTCTTGTGCACTACTTCTTTAACAGAAAATTTGGTAGCAGAGACAGAAATAACATGGAAGGAATAGGGATAGGTTCCTACACCACAAAGAAGAACAGTTCCACATGTTTTCAGCAAAGCATTCATTAAAACTTACAAATGTGCACGTGAAATGAAATAACCAGATCAGGGCATCCTTGCATAAGTAAAGAAAAACATATTGAACCTACTAGAGACCATCTGAATACTTCTTCCAAAATGTGTCCAAGGATGATTTTTTTTCTTTCTTTGATCAGCCTCCATGATTTCCATTCTGGTGGCTTAACTTATGGATATATGCTTTTTCAACATGCTGGGGATAGCTGGAGACAGCAGCTATTCACTTGGCCTGTTGTAGGGAGGCACATATAGGAACAATAGGATCAGTTCAAGCTTCATTGTATTGTTTACTGCAGACATACTGCTGGAGCTCAGCATCAAAAGCCTCTGCTTCTCCAGCCTTCCTTCACCACTTTCTTGATGCCAGTCTGCTAAAAACATCTAGGCACACAAAGCAAAGGGAGGAAAGAGGGGGCTGGGTGGCCATAAAAAGACTTGGTAAAAAGGAGCTTCTTTGTCAGAGTCTTTAACTGAGGTATGCCTATATAGTGAAATAAATACACTGGTTTTTCCATCAATTTTCAACTAACATTACCCTTAAGTCTACTTTGAACTAGAAGATGATTGACTTTGCTTTCTCTACAGGAATATGCACGGAAGGCACTTGATTTTCTCTGGGAGAAAAGACAACGCAGCAGCAATTTAGTAGGAGTTACTATCAATATTCATACGGGTGACTGGGTCCGCAAAGGTACGAAGCTGTAATGTCTGCATGCTGGAATCAAAACTGCAAAGCAGCCTCAAAATTTTTTGGGCGTGCTACACGGTTGGTTGCCTAGGCTAGGTCCATCTTTCTGACATAGTGGTACCAGAGATCTAGAATTTATCATCTTACATCATAGCAGATGAGTGTATGACCTTCTTAAATGTGTGAGTGAAGTATAAAATTGCAAATTTGCACAATTGCAAGTGTAAAAGTCACGGTTGCTCCAACCTGTTGCTTCCTGAGTCAGTTTGACAAGTAGAGAAATTTTATGTATTCAGGCTAATAGAGGTATTTAATGCAGAGGGAATAGAAGTGTAAGATGAAAACTACAAAAAGAATCTTTCCTTCAGCTCTCTCGCTCTCTCTCTGCCTCTCTCTCTCTCTCTCTCTCTCTGTGTGTGTGTGTGTGTGTGTGTGTGTGTGTGTGTAATATTTTACTTTGTTCACTGCCCTTTCAAACAGCTCTGGGTTTTTTGGTTTTTTTCTATGGTTTCATTGAGTACATGATGGCATTTTTATTTTGTTTCTAGATAGCGGAGTTGGAGCAGGAATAGATTCATATTATGAATATTTATTAAAGGCGTATGTCTTGCTTGGTGATGACAGTTTTCTGGAAAGATTTAATACAGTGAGTATAGACCATAAGATTTTGCATCCTGCTGTACATTCATGAAGCAAAGCAAGAGTTACAATAGAAAGTATGGTGGTCCCCTAAAAACTGTTACATTGTATTTAGCTTACATTTTTGTGGGCTGCAGTGCACTTTATCGGACATGTGGAGTTGCTGCAACAGACTGTCACACTTATTCTGTGGAAATCATAGGAAGAGTTATTTCTGTTGCCCTTCCCTCAGTGAGAAAGTTGACTATTATTACCCTGTACTCCCTAAAAAGGTGTAATTACTGTATCAGTACATCATGCCAGTCAGTTTACTTCCAAGCATCAGTAGATCCATAGGAAAAAATTCCCTTGAATCTAATTGATGGGTTTGAAGTATCACCTCCATTGGAGACTTGAAGCAATGGCAACAGAAGTTACAGTAAACAGACTCTTATGTATAAATGTCTATGGCAAAATACATTTTCTAGCTTTGTATGCTGGTGGACTTTCAGTTTTACCATTAGCTCACTACTGGTATAGTTAGCAGCTATGGGATTCCTATGTCAGGGGAGCAAGAGATCTTTCCTGCTGACCTTGGTGGAGGCAATCTGCTTTATTTGTGGCCAGTGGGGGATCTACTCTCTTTATGGCCCATGGGACACCCTGCTGGGGACTAAAGAATTGCATCCTGGGCAGATTCACCCAGCAGCCATTGTGGTAGAGAGAGGACAACGCGGTTCCTCCGAGTGGGATTCAGAACTTAAACCATAGTGAATGAAGAGCAAAATCATTAGTTTGTGATGTGGATCTGGCAGAGATCTGTTGCCGAATGGAGATCCAGGAAGCAGTACTTTTAAACAGTTCAAAAAGGAGTAAGAAACCTCTGAAGTGAATGATTCTCTTTTTCTTAACTGCAGCTAAGGAGTACATCAGGATTAATATCAACCATAGTTAATCACAACAGCAGCTTTATCTGCAACATTGCAGTAATGTTTGAAAGGCTCAAATCATGTGGAAGGACCAGTTGCACAGCATCTTGGGCTCTCCCTTCCCAGTTGGATAATTGCTCATTGGGAAAGAAGTTTGGTGGAGATGGGATGGGATCTGGCTGCCCTCCAGATACTGTTCAACTACACCTTCCTTTAACATATCCAGTGCAGCTGATGGTGAGGGGCAATGGGAATTTCAGTCTGATTTTATCAAGAAGGCCACAGTGTGTCTACTCCTCATTGGTGTGGTTCATCAAGGTCATGTGTTTCCTTGTGTTATTGAGACAGAATGTAATGAAACCACATAAAGATAGATGCTGCAATTAACATGCAACAGCATCCAGATTCCCCATTTAAAGACTGTTGGAAGCAGGAGGACTGATTACCTTCTACATTATTTAGCTAGTGCCATGTGACTCATCGTGGTGTTTAGAACATGTGTGAGAGAATTCACTGTGCTGGGGAGAGAGTGGATGAACCGCTGGCTAGCCCCACTTCTTACCCATTATACCAGCTCTTGAGTTTCATTCTACTTAATTGTGGAACTTAACATTGGTGTTAATACCATTGTGCTGCTGAATTTAAGCCAACAGCCCAGGCATATTAGCACAGTTATAATTTATTTCCCTTCATCTAATGTTCATTACACTGATTTGCACAATAGGCAAGGAGAGAAGGATGCGATGAACTTTGTTAAGAGGTATAGATAAGTAGCTGTCACTGCTAGAAAGATGTTTTCACAACCTTTAAATCTACGTGCAGTTTACTTATTTGTTTAAGTTTAATTTGGTGAATGAATGTTCAAGCACTCACAAGGTTCTGATTTTTCCAGCATTATGATGCCATTATGAGATACATTAGCCAGCCACCTCTCCTGCTTGATGTGCATATACACAAACCAATGTTGAATGCTCGGACGTGGATGGATTCATTACTAGCATTTTTTCCAGGTTTACAGGTAAATATCTGAACTGTACAGAAAAGTTGAACCTTTCCCCTGATTGATGTTTGTTTGTTTGTTTGTTTATTTACATCCATCACAAATGGATAACGAGTTAAAACAATAGGCAAGCTAAAAACAACTTAAAACACCGTCTCTATTAAAAGCCCTTTCCTTAGCAGCCTGTCTTTTGCCAATATGTTGCCTAAGTAAAAAGGTCTTTTTTTTCTAGTGGAAGGACCACAAGGAGAGAAGCAGCCCGGGCTCTCCATTTCTCTCTCTCTCTGGTGACCACCTCTCTTATCAGATGTGTGCTTATCAGATGTACTGAGTACAGGTTGCCCTCTAAATATGTGGGGGTTCCCTTCTAGGAACCCTCATGTAAAACAAAAACTATGAATGATCTATCCTGTTATCAGTGGACACAATGTGAGCACATCTCTGCAGGCATTCACTTGGCGCATCCATTGATGACAATGAGACATGAAGTTTCGCATTTGTCTATGCAGAGGTCGTCCCAGCAGAGAGTGCACTGTACTCTTTCAAGATGCAGTCAGCCCTTCACATTCTCAGGTTTAATTTCTTTGAATTTAATTATTCTCAAGTTTGAAGCTCCACGGCCCCCTTCATTTGGTACCATCGCTGTTCTCCCACATCCTCAGAGCAGGAAAACTCCAGCAGCATCCCACCACCCAGTGCCTCCCCCCACTTCTCTTTCCCACTTCCTAATACCTCTTTCTGATCCCAACAACAGCAAGTCTTCACTTGCCTTTTTGCACACATTGGAAACTTCAGCCTCTCCTAGATTCTTCTGACCAGGAAAACTCAACCGAGTTGTAACCTTCTCTTCCTCCTCTCCTCATGCCTCTTTCCTGTCTCAACAGCAACAGTCGCTCACTTCTCTTCCTGCACATGGGTTTTAACTTCTATTTCCTGGTCTGAGAATCTGAGAGTAGGGTGAAGTTTCTAATGTGCGCAGGAAGAGAAGTGAAGGGTTGCTGTTGTCGGGACTGGAGAGAGGTGTGAAGAGGAGGGAAAGAGAAGGTTAAAACATGCTTGAATTTTCCTAGTCTGAAAGAGCCTTGAAGTTTCCAATGTGTTCTGGAAGAGAAGTGAGGGGTTGCTGTTGAGGTTAGAGAGAGGTGTTAGGAGGTGGGGAAGGGAAGTGGGGGGAGGCAGTGGATGGTGGGAGGCTGCCAGAGACAGAGAGGAGGAGGGGGAATAGGAGAAGGGTGATGATGAGCTGCGTTGGCCACTGCTGTCCCTGCTGGCTGCTTCTAATATGGGCTTCAGTTTATTCTTGGTATTTCCACTTTTGCAGGGGTCTTGAGCCCCTGACTTTTACGTAAGTGGCGAGAGTACTGTAACATACTTGCAGTGTGCAAACATCCAATGTTGTATCCATATAGCAAAGAATGACAAATTTAATCAGTGTAGGTTTTTGAATGTCATGGTAGTCGGGTTTGTTGAAGAAAAATAGTCTTCTCTGGCTGATTGCTCCACTGATTGTATTATCACTGCATAATTAACACACAACATTCTGCAAATCCAATCAGATATTTGGAAGCTTGATTTTCTTAAAACAGACTCTAACTTGGGAGTATATCTGTCTCTCCTATTTGTTTTATTGTAAGGCACATCAGATACCTAATGTCCCACTGCAGCATAGTTTGGGAGCAGCCTAAGTCCTGCCTTGACGCCATACCTTAAGGGCTTCTCATGCCATTTAATTTTGAGTATTTACTCAAACCTTTTCCTTGTTGTTATATCTTGTGTTGGCTGGTGGTTATTTCTCTTGACCCAAACAAGCAACATACCTCTGTTTTCGAATAGTAAATAACTCAGATTATTGTTGAATACCAGACTGTTGCATCGGAATCTGTAGACTGATTTTTCTTTTTTTTCCATAAAAGGTTACACATTATGGAATTTAGTATCATTCAGTGTTTGAAGTACCCGGAATTATGAGGAAATGCACAATAAATAAGAGTTCCCTTTTGATTTAGTACATAGTGCCTGCTTCTTGTTGCTATATCATTTTAAATTTTTGTGCTTTGAAAAACAATCCATCTTTAGAAACTGTTCTGTTACTTTAAAAAAAAACATAAATTAACAGATTCCTCTATATATTTTATTGATCTTACAATATCTGATTTGGCGCTAAAAGTTTCAAGGAAAACACTTTTTCATTACAAAATATGTGATTTTTAGGAATAGGCTTATTATATTAACACTGTAAACATCTGATGCAGTTAAATTATATATAAGGATTGAAATTGTCCTTTTTGGCAGATGTGTAGACATGGCATCTGAAGTAGAATTGCTCTATCTTCTGCTTGCTTTTTATTTTGCATTCTCAGATTTCCTGTGCCCTGGTGTTTGTGGAGAAAATAAGTGTTAACTATATGATAGACTAGAAAAACACATGCAAGTTTTATGATGGGAAACTACCACGTAAATGATTTGCATGTTTATAATGCAGTATTACCATTTCTGTCTTAATTCTAGGTGTTGAAAGGTGATATTAGACCAGCTATAGAAACTCATGAAATGCTGTATCAGGTGATAAAAAAGCATAACTTCCTTCCAGAGGTAAGATGGTATGCATGCATTACAAGTTAATTATTATTACAGGAAAATTAATATATGGGGTAAGAAGGAAAAATTGATTCCTAAGTAGTCATGACTTGTGCCAGTGTTCCTCTGGATACGTAGTTTGTTTCCTTACTGTAATAATAATAAATGGCAGCTAGCATATTTCTTCCCACACATCATTGGCTCTACCTATATTCAACACAGTGTGCCCTGGAAATAAGGACATTTGAATCCATGGTTTCTTTGCACTGTGCATTAGATGCTGATAATCCTTATATGAAGTTTATGGTGAGATCCTGAGCAGCCATGAGATGACACAGCATCAAGTCCCTGCCACACACCTCACACTCCAGTAGTAGTACAGGCAGCCAGTACATCAGACTCTTTACTGCCTGGTGATCTGCTCTGAGTATTTTATTTCTAACAGTGTTGTAGAATGTTGGGAAAGGGTAGGTGTTTGCATTTGTATTCTGTTCTTTTTCCAGTAAATGCAGATATAGTAAAATAGTGCTTAAAAGGATAAAACAGTAAAAAAGTGAAACAAAGAATATTTAAAAACAATTAAAAAGTGAAATCCAAAAATTCATTCATTCACTTGAGCTTTTGGTCCAGTGAATGAAGAGACTAAGGGTGGGGAGACCTTGGCATAGCCAGAGACCACTGCTGTATTGACTAAATCTAGCTGAAAGTCACAGTTAGAGTAGAACTAGATTGCTAACTTAGCAAAATCCCATTGAATCAGTGTTCCACTTATAGATGGAATTAGTGCTTAGATTTAGGCAATAGCCTTCAAATTTACTATGAGGAAGAATAATGACTCCCCCTAAAGCAGTTGCAACTAAAGTGCTCTGGAGATGATAACCGCTTATTTTTCTCCTAATTTTCTTCAGGCTTTCACAACAGACTTTCGGGTTCATTGGGCTCAGCATCCTTTACGGCCAGAATTTGCAGAGAGCACGTATTTCTTGTACAAAGTAAGAACATCTTCTGATTCCAGGCATATTAAATCCTAGATACTAGTGAAAAAGATTATAAGTAAAATCCAAAGTATTTTAATAGTGTTATATGAATCTAGGTGCAGCCATATGTACTAATCTGGCTGCCCTGTCCCAAGAAAAATGCTGTAGAGCTGGAAACAGAGAAGAAGTAACAAAAATAACCAGGTTTTAGAATGTCTTCCCTATGAAGGACCTCTTCTCTCTGATATGATATTCAGATTATTTATTATTGAATGAAAATGATTGACCCAAGGTTCATACCTAAGCAAAGTACTGTCTCACAGAACAGATGTAAATGTAAAATATCTTTCTTTAAAATAGGCTACTGGAGATCCCTACTATCTAGAAGTAGGAAAAACACTAATTGAGAACTTAAATAAATATGCACGTGTGCCTTGTGGATTTGCTGCTATGAAGGACGTTCGTACTGGAAGCCATGAAGACAGGTAAACTAACTGAAAAGTGTTTTAAAAGCCTTGAATGTAATAGCTGAGATCCTACACAGGAGAAGTAGCTGGAGTCCATCTCCCAGTTTAGCCCCCCAAAATCCACCTAGAATGCCAGGCATCTACATAAACCAAAGAGTTTGGAGACTCTGGTGAATGATGATGGTGAAGTATGGTGCATCCAGCCCCCTCCCTCTAGTGAGCTGCCATACAATGAGCAGCAGCAGTTAGCACCTCTGTGGCACCACAGTTCACTGGCAGGAGGTGGATGGATGTGTAATGCAATGTATAATTTCAGCATCCATCTCCTTAGTGCTTTATAACTCCTTCATTGGGTGCAGCTGCCTAGCGTCTAAGCTGGGTGGGGGTGGGGGGGCATATGTGGTCATTGCAGTCATGCAACAACCATAAATATGAATTGTAGAATTTATGAGTTTGCAAGTCTACCTTGTGACATTGTGAGTACTGTGCCAGCCACTGTTATCTTGCAAAACTGAATTAAAAAATTTAAGCCTAGTTTTGCTTCTGATTAACCAAGACTTGTTACAAAGAAATATGATTTAATGCTTCTTATAAACTTTACTGTTGAAGCACCCAGTTTTATTTATTTATTAAAATATTTACAAAGTTGGATTCCAAAGACAGCAAACTGCAGTGAAATAAAAACAGAACTCAGATGTGCAGTAGAAAGTGGAAGAACTGGAAAACAATGATTTGTATACACATAACCATAAATAGAAAGGGGAAAAAAAAGTTATAGTACATTTTTGTGAACTCTTGTGCAAATCAGCGAAAGGCTTCTTGCATTATGCCTTGTACGGTGTGTCAATGATTGGGAACTTTAGCTGCATGTTACAGAAGTCTCTTTTCACCCAAGCTTTCCCAGTTTAGTTTTTGCTGAGTATGTTGAAGGTTACATCTTTAGACAGATATTTGTGCCAAGCTAGATATGCTACTATTTTGATATGTTATTTTATGTGCCTGTATTATACACTGCTTTGGTAAATTATTTTGTTAAGCAGTATATTTATTTGATCAGATAAAATGAATAAATAACATATCAATATTGTAGATGTTACAGAATGGCAAACTTGCTGAATAAGGAAGCTGGGAGCTGTAGTGTAGGTTATAAACTCCACTAGGTTATAAAAAGGTAATGATAAAGAGTTTGAGTGAATGATTTCTTGTCTCACACAGCACTCTTGAGCTAGGTCAGAAAAAGCTTTCCTCTAGTGCAGCAGTGGGCAAATCATCCCCCTCAATATATGATGGGCATGTTCAGAGCCTTTGTAGTTACATATGGTTTATCTACCCCTGCACCAGTGAATATCCATTGCGAGTTTCTCAGGAGCACCAAATGAAGCATCAATATCCAGCCAGCATACAGAAGGAGGACATAACTAGGATCTTTGTTGACTTAGGTGGGAAGTGAGGCTTGAGTTAGTTTTGTGTATTTTTCTTTTGCCTATTGCCATTATAGAACATGTATACTTTCTTTGAAAAAAAATAGAACAGCAATGTCTATTCTGTTAATATCAGTTATTGTAGCAGAGACATTATCATGAGGTTCCATTATTCAGAAGAAAATGATCTTTTAAAAATTTTGCAACTATTGTGATGTCACAAAGAAAGATACGATACTCAAAGAATATTTTTATTTTCTTTCTAGGATGGATTCTTTCTTCTTAGCTGAAATGTTCAAATATTTATATCTGCTCTTTACTGACAAAGAGGACCTGACTTTTGATATAGAAGACTATATCTTTACTACAGAGGCTCACTTACTACCTCTCTGGCTGTCTACTGCAAACCAAACAGCACCTAGGAAAAATATTGTGAGTATTGCTTTTAAAACTCAGTGAATTTAACTGTAGACCAGGATTCTTTTGTCATACGAAAGTTTCTTTTGCATTGTTCTGTATAAAGGCCATTTCTGCACTAGACTGTTATAGTGCTATTATTCCACTTTCCACATCCTATGGAATCTTGGGGTTTGCATTTTAGGGAGGTCCCCAGGATTCCGTAGGATGTGGAAAGTGGAATAATAGCACTATGGCAGTCTGGTGCAGCAATAGCTAAAGCACAGAACGAACTTAGGCTGGCCAGAGACATTAAAAACAATAAAAAGGGCTTTTTTAAATATGTCCGTAGCAAAAGGAAAAAGAAGGAGACGATAGGGTCGCTGTGCAGAGAAGATGGCGAATTACTAACAGGGGGAAGAGAAAAGGCAGAACTACTTAGCACCTTCTTTGCCTCAGTTTTTTCCGAGAAGGATACAAGCACTCAACCTGGCGGTTGGGGAGCAGGGGAGGAAGCAGGGGAAATGAGGCACATAATAGGTAGAGAGGTGGTACAGGAATACCTGGCCACACTGGATGAATTCAAGTCTCCAGGGCCAGATGAATTGCATCCTAGGATATTAAAAGAACTGGCAGAGGCCATTTCGGAACCGCTTGCTATAATCTTTGAGAAATCTTGGAGGACAGGAGAAGTTCCAGCAGACTGGAAGAGGGCAAATGTTGTCCCCATCTTCAAGAAGGGAAAAAACGAGGACCCAAATAATTATCGCCCAGTCAGCCTGACATCAGTACCCGGAAAGATCCTGGAGCAGATCATTAAGCAGTCAGTTTCTAATCACTTAGAAAGCAATACGGTAATCACGAGAAGTCAACATGGATTTCTCAAAAATAAGTCATGCCAGACTAATCTTATCTCTTTTTATGATAGAGTTGCTAGCTTGATAGATGAAGGGAATACTGTGGATGTAGCATTTCTCGATTTCAGTAAGGCCTTTGACAGAGTTCCCCATGACATTCTCGCAAAGAAGCTAGTAAAATGTGGGCTGGACAGGGCTACTGTTAGTTGGATTTGTAATTGGTTGACCGACTGAACCCAAAGGGTCATCACGAATGGCTGTTTTTCATCCTGGAAAGAAGTGACTAGCGGGGTGCCACAGGGTTCTGTCCTGGGCCCAGTGCTGTTCAATATCTTCATCAACGACTTGGATGAAGGAATAGAGGGCATGCTCATCAAATTTGCAGATAACACCAAATTGGGAGGGGTTGCTAATACGCCAGAGGACAGGATCAAAATTCAAAACGACCTGGCTAGATCGGAGAGCTGGGCCAAAGCTAACAAAATGAAATTCAACAGAGAGAAGTGTAAGGTCCTCCACTTAGGTAGAAAAAATGGAATACAGGATGGGGGACACGTGGCTGGATGGCAGTACGTGTGAAAGGGATCTAGGAGTCTTAATAGACCACAAGCTGAACATGAGTCAGCAGTGTGATGCGGCAGCCAAGAAAGCCAATGCAGTTCTCGGCTGCATCAATAGGAGTATGGTGTCTAGATCGAGGGAGGTACTGGTACCACTCTACTGTGCTTTGGTTAGATCTCATCTTGAATACTGTGTCCAGTTCTGGGCACCCCAATTCAAGAAGGACATGGTCAGGCTGGAGCAGGTCCAGAGAAGGGCAACCAAAATGGTGAGAGGCCTGGAAGCAATGCCCTATGAGGGTAGACTTAGAGAGTTGGGTATGTTTAGTCTGCAGAAGAGAAGGTTAAGAGGGGACATGATAGCCATGTTTAAATATTTGAAGGGATGCCATGTAGAGGAAGGAGAGGGCTTGTTTTCTGCTGCTCCAGAGACCAGGACAAGGAGCAATGGATTCAAGCTGCAGGAAAGGAGATTCCACCTGAACCTCAGGAAGAACTTCCTGACAGTCAGGGCTGTCCGGCAGTGGAATATGCTGCCTCGGAGTGTGGTGGAGTCTCCTTCTTTGGAGGTTTTTAGGCAGAGGCTGGATGGCCATCTGTCAGGAGTGCTTTGAGGGTGTTCCTGCATGGCAGGGGACTGGACTGGATGGCCCGTGTGGTCTCTTCCAACTCTACATTTCTATGATTCTATTCTATGATTCTATAATAGCCAAAGACAACTTTGCTGCATGCATATATAATTTGTCAGGAGTTTTTACATGATTTCTTGGTCAATTACAGGGAGGTTCTGTCTTTGTCCATAAGCCCTTTGTTGTTGAGGTACATCATAAAATAATGTTACAGCTTATGATTATAAAACCTAGCTCCAGAGCAAACTTGTTCTTCCTCTTTTCCTTTGCAGACAACAGAATACACAGAGCTGGATGATAGTAACTTTGACTGGACATGTCCCAACACACAAATCCTATTTCCAAATGATCCTATGTATGCACAGAGTATCAGGGAGCCTCTGAAAAATGTGGTGGACAAGAGCTGTCCCAGGGGTGTTTCCAGAGCGTAAGATTGGTTTATACTTAATGTACTCTGCTGTTCCTTCGGGGTTTTTTTTAAACAGCTTGTAGCAAATGGCTTTCGTTAAATTGGCCAACTTGCTTTTGTGTGTGTCTATGTATGTATTTCTGAGCCAGATCAAATTTTATTGTCTTCTTGTTTTAACCTGGTAGAAGTGGTTCCTCAGTATAAGTTTCTTGGCAGTGTTAACATGCATGAGGTTCTAACAGAAATTGCTTAAAGGTAATGAAGTAGAAAGGAAAAGGACAAAAGTGGAAATGAAATTCTAACATAAAGATGTTGCTGTGCATGCAGGGAAAGCTTGGCTGTTTGTTGCTTCTGTTGTCTTTCAGTAGGATATTCAGGTACTACTTGTATACCATTAGCACACCAGCATGTTGCCTACCTAGGCCATGGATTCTGGTTGTGTCAATACTCCATGCTCAGATGGAAGTACTCAACTGTCATGTAGCTTAGATGGTAATACAGGCAGATAACTGTTAATCACAGCCAACCAGGAAGAAAAGATTGCTTTGAAGGTCCACCTAGCCGGATCTTTTCCTTCAAATCAGTGAGAAAAGGGTGGGCGGGTCAGTATACAAGAGAGTGTACAAACAAGAGAGTGTACAAGCAAGCACAAAGTCCATGTGGTTGTGCGAACAGTTCAGAAGCAGGGAATGAGTGTAGTGTAGTAGGTTGGATGGTATGAGAAGGAGTGAATGTGGTGGCAAAGCAAGGGAAGAATAAATTTTCAAATGTCCTATGTGCAAGTGAGTGTGCACTAGGAGAAAAAGCAAGGTTTTAAAGATCTCAGGAAGAAGAAGAGAACTTGCAGAGTGCAATTTTCAACCTGCCAGCTTCCAAAGGTGCTTCCCTCAGTTCAGTGGCCTCTGATGGCAATGCATGATATCGTTGATTGGTATACACCTTAGGTATATTGTTCTGACAATAAATTCTGTTCTTAAAATTTAGTTAGACTTTCTTTTCTGTTGCAGGGAGGAGAGTCTGGGCAATGGACCAAAGCCTCCACTGAGAGCCAGGGATTTCATGGCCAGTAATCCTGAGCACTTAGAGATATTGAAGAAAATGGGAGTCAGTTTGATTCATCTCAAAGATGGAAGAGTCCAGTTGGTGCAGCATGCTATCCAAGTAAGTTTTTTCCTAGCCTAGCCCTGATTTTGACCCATCATTGGTCTGGGGTACGTAATGAGATAGCATCTGGGCACTGTTGGTTTTACGGTGCACAAAAAAGTGTTTTTTAAAATGCTTCCCTACATTTCTGTGAAGCATTGGGACAATATACTGGTAATCTAAATTCTTGATGCTGTAACTCCATTTGAAGTAACATAGTGGTACTGTATTGTAATCTATCATGTTGGAGGGGCAGGAGGTAGGTTTTTAAAAATATGTTAACCACATCTTTTGTGAAGTTGAATTCAGTGTATTTCAGCTTCAAAGCCCAACAGGAAATAACCATGATTAGGCAAAGTTTCTGGAGCAAGTCTCCAGGTGCAGTGCATTTCTCCTCATTGGTGGCTTAATATCAATATTATATTCAAACATATTCAAAGCTTTATGTGGAAATTATTTTATTGGAATATTTGTAATAATATAAAAAGACTGATGTATGTGTGACTACACCTGAAAGAACACTTTTGAAGACACATACTAGATAAATAGAGCTGTACCTGATACGTCTTATACTAGCAGTTTAACTTTGTTTTGCTGAGGTATCAGTGTAGAACACTCAGCTTCATTCAGTTATTCTCTGCACTCCTTATCAGTTCCATTTCAAGCTGAAAAAAATTTGATTCAGAACAACTAACAGAACATTCTGTTTCACTGAAGTATCGATGTGAGTCTGTGGGCGCAGGCAGTGTAACACATTTTATCTTTTTTTCTTGTACTTGTGACTGATTGGGAAGCAAGAGATTTTGCAAAATAGAAACAAGCTTAGTTCTACATTCATTTGTTAGTCTATTTTTCTAAGCACTAGGGTTTGTCGGTACTTGTGTTCTTAGAAGAATAACTAGAAGTTCATACCACATTTTTGGCCCATCTAACATGGTTGACTGCAGGGCAACAACCCAGAAAACTAAGGTTAAACATAGATGTGTATATAGTGTGGAAACTTCTCATGAAAAAATATATAATTGGAAAATTTCTGGAAATTTTGCTTTATCTGATTAATATCTTTAATTTATAAATAAAAATATAGTCATATAGTTGATTTTAAAGTACTGCCAGACACAACTGTCTGATTAGAAGTTCACAGCCACTAATGATTAAGCTTTCTTGAGAAAGTCTGCCCTATCTTTTTTCTTCCTCAGGGATGAAATGAAAAAACAAAGGTTTTAGAAAATGCAGTTTGTTGTAGGAACTTCCTTGTTTGACTCTTTTCTTTAGGCAGCGAGTTCTCTTGATGCTGAGGATGGTTTACGATTCATGCAAGAAATGATTGAGTTATCCAGTCAACAGCAAAAGGAGCAGCAACTACCTCCTCGTGCAGTTCAAATTGTTTCCCACCCATTTTTTGGCAGAGTAGTTCTGACAGCAGGGCCTGCACAGTTTGGAATGGACCTGTCCAAACACAAAGCAGGGGTATGTACTATTTGTGGAGTATGTCAATATCTTGCTCTTACAATTTTTTTAAGTATTGTTTTAAACTAAGCACATGGTTGCTTACTGGGGAGATCACTTATATACCAGACTTTGTACATCACAAGCAGTTTTCCTACAGACCTGCCAAAGTCAAGAAAGCAAATGAGTGTAACTAAGCCTGAAAACAGTTGGTTAATTTGGAAGAAAGGATCCCAAAGAATATTCAGTGGGATAGTGAATTATTTGCATGACAGTGGTTACTATGAGAAGGGCACAGAAAGAGAGAATGTGTACATGTGTACGCTTTATTTTAAAATGTATATGCTGGATTGTCATACAGTACCCGAAGCCCAGGGTTAACATTTTAAATCTGTAACCAGATATTATAAAAGCCCAGGTTAATCGTTAAGAATGGTCGGAGCGACAGCCCAAAACATCTGGAAGAACTCAGATTGGAAATGAAAGGTAGAGCTAGTAAAAGGATCTGGCAGAGGGGTCATAGCTCACAGAAGTTTATACTTATAGTTCCTTAATTTTGAAAGTGTCTTGTTGTGTTTGCTGCAGCAGACAAGTGTTACTGAAGTTCTGGACTTGTTAGGATAAATTATATTGATACTGACTAGCCATCTGAATTTTATTGAATTAGTGTGGATTGCAATTGTTACTTTGTGGTATGAACTTGAGTAGGAACGTTGGCATAAGTTAAGTATTTAAAAACACTTAAAAATGTTTGGCTACAGTCCAGTGAGAGTGTACATAGGACAGTGTATGTCAAACTTTATTGTAAGGTGATGTTTCATCCCTGAGCTGTTTGTCAGGAAAGGAGAACAGGAGGGTATATCTTAGCACTTCTGCACAATTGCTTGGCAATATTTCAGCTCTGTGTAAAGGACTATGCCTGATTAGCTTGGGCTGAAAAATCTTACTGCAGTTTCTGTTACTTACACAGTCCCCATCCACCATGTACATGAATACTAAATGGTACTTCCAAAAGCATTTGGTCCCTAAATGAAGACAGGTCTGTGTTCACAGCTTAACATGTTAAAGCTATCATTGAAACCTTCTTTGTAAAGCTATCACTATCAAAGGGTTTGTCTTACATACTTCCTAAACAGCCCGGCAATAAGAATAAAGATACTTCCATGGGACAGTTGGTGTAGTCCTATCTACCGGGGGGGGGGGGGGGGACAAGAAAGGAATTACAAATCTCACTGGGCAGTGTGGAACATGTTGCAGTTTTTAAAAGGATCATCTGCTTCTGTATTCATTAATTTATGCACACATTACATTTATATTGGTTTTTTCCCCCTCAATGTTGGGTCCACTTAGCAGCTGTTTGGTAGGTGACACCATTATTCAGCCCTTTCCCATATGAGGCAGGAGAGAAGCCAGATGGGCTTTGGTTATTTGAAAATGTTCTTTTTGTTTGCTTTATGATATGTTTCTGTCTATTTTGGGAGCCATACTGAAAAAAGTAACAAGTAAATTTAATAAAATAAATACGCCACTGTCGTACAGTGTTGGTTCCCAACTTCCAGGGGCAGTCTAGAATACATCTAAGTCACGTTAAGAGCTGTCAGATTAGGAGAGAACAAATTTATTCTCTGTTGTCTTCTTCCACACTAAGTCATTAGCCACAGTAAACAAGACTCCTATAACCAGCCCAAACCTGGATTGATGAGAGCTGGGACAACTAATGATCAGGAAGGCAGTTTTGACTTGGCAAGCTGCCTAGTTAAACCCCATATAGTTATTAAAGGTTCCAAGAAAGTCTAGATGTTGGTTTCAGAGCTACTAGAGCATTAAAACTATTTGTACTGAAAAAATGTTGGGTTAATTTGATTACTAAGCCTACAATTCAGTTGTAAGCCTAAGGGCAAGGAACTGTTGAATTAATGATTTGTAAGCTGCTCTCAGAGCCTTTTTCTCCTTAAGAGTGGCAGATAAATACCCCAAATAAATAAACCCACAATGAAGTCCACATAAAGCCAGCCCATATTGTAGGTTGCTGGAAAAAAGTGACCTAAATCCCATTGTTAGTCCCAATACATGTTAGCCCCCAATAAGTGTTATTGATTCTGTGTGTCTACTTGAATTGGAACTAACAACTGGATTTATGTCAGATTTCATAAAATCAATTAACTTCAAAATGGTATTAGATTTGTTTTGCTACTTTTTGTAATAAGTAAGAAAGAAGAGGAATTGTAAAAGTTATCAAGACTAAAGTTAATGGCTGCAGTTCTGTGCACTGTTCGTGATTTAATAAGATTGAAGTGCAGGCAGTGAAGCGCATGATTTTGTTAGGTATATTTTCTATCATGTTGCTCAGATGTTTCACTGGAGAGAACGCAAACTTTCTTACAGGCTTGAATATTACATGCTGAAACTTCTTGTCTTCAACAGACAAGAGGATTTGTTGCTGTCAGTAAACCATATAATGGATGCTCTGAGATCACCAATCCTGAAACACTGAAGGAGAAAATAGCTTTGATGCAAAGAGGGCAGTGCATGTTTGCTGAAAAGGCACGCAACATCCAAAAAGCTGGGGCCATAGGTGGCATTGTTATTGGTAAGTAAAACAATACTCATGTTAATTGTGTGGTATTTGAATTAAGGTAGGTATGAATTGTACATCCAGATAGCTTTAAACTGAATGATTTAGATTATACTTTGCCCTGCAGAAGTATTCACACACACCCCTTTGGCTTTTCCACACTTTCTTGTGTTAAAAGCTGGAATTTAAATTATTTTAGCTGACATTGATAGGACTTTAGATACACCAAAAATGCCACACTGTGAAAGTGCAAAATAATTTTTCTTGTGGCACAAATGCTGAGTCAGCATGGTACTGGTCTGACTGCTGGACTACGACTTCGAGAGACCAAGGTTCATATCCCTGTTCAGCCATGGAAACCCACAAGGCAACCTTGGGCAAGTCATGTTCTCCCAGCCTCAGGGGACGGCAATGGATGAATAAACATTGCCAAGAAAACCATAGGATAGGGGTGCCATAAGTTGGGAGTCCACAGGAACGAATATAGCAATAACAGCAACAGCAGCAATGAAAGTTAAGTAAACAAAAACAAACTGGCATTTGTGGGTTGTGTAAGTATTCATCCCTCTAAGTAGCTTTGGCATCAATTACAGCTGAGGGTGCACTTGGATAACCTTCAGCTTTCTGCATCTGCATTCTACAATTTATGTCCATTCCTTGTTGTGGAATTCCCTACCATGGAGTCTCAGCTCCATGCTTCTCTACTTTCTTTCTGCCAGCAAACAAAGACCTTCTTATTTAGGCAAGCCTTTGGCTGTTAACATACTGTAGCAAGATAATCTTTCAGTTAGGTGTGTCATGCATTTATCCTTTCTACTATGTTTTAATGCATTTTTAACTATTTTAGTTTAGTTTTTAAAACTTTAATGTCAAATTGATTTTTGCTGAAATTTGCTTTGATTTGTTGTGAGACATCTTGAGCCAAGTACTGAGATAAGGTGGGATGTTAAATAATTAGCTAGTTAATTAATTAATTAAAAACTTTCAAGGCAAAGTAACTCCACCTTTCCTAGATTGGATGTGGACTGTTGATGAACAGCCACTTCCAAGTCAGATTCTCAGTTGGACTGAGGTCTGGGCTTTGGCCAAGCCATTCTGAGGCATTAAGGTTCCTCTTTTTAAACCACTTCAATGCTCCTTTGGCTGCATGTTCAGGATCATTCTCCTACAGGAAGGTGAAATTCCATCACAGACACAAATTCCTTGCAGAAAGAAAGGGATTTGCCCTGTATTTGGCTCCATCAATCTTACCCTCAATCCTCACCAGTTTCCCCATCTTTGCTGAGGAAAAGCATCCTCACAGTATGATATTGCCACCACTGTGCTTTACCCATGGAGGTGGTGGTCTCACTTTTGTCTTTGTGCCATACACACAGCTGTTTGCGGCCGGACTAGTTCTGGTCTCATCAGACCAGAAGACCTTTTTCTGTATGCTTACTGTCTCTCCCACATGCTTTTTTGCAAAACTCCAAACAGTCTTTGATATGGTTCATTTTAACAATGGTTTTATTCTCTCCCAGCTTTGCGGAGCATCAAGGTGATAGTTGTCCCAAAGACAGTTTCTGCCATCTCAACTTTAAATTCCTCCAGCTGCTTCAAGCCTCTTGTTTGTTTCTCTTACTGATGACCTCCTTACCTGGTCACAGAGTTTTGGTGGGCAGCTTTCTCTGGGCAGAGTCATGGTTCCTTTAGTGATGGTCCAGCGATGTTCATAGTTTGGGATATTTTTTAAATAACCCAACCCTGATTGGTGCTTCTGCACAATTTTATCTCAGACTGGTCTTCATGATGCTGTTTGTTTAAAATATGCTCTCCAACAAACTCCAGAAAGAAGTTTATTAGTCTGAGATCATGTGGCACTGGTATTATGTGACTTCTGGAAGCAGTGGGTTGCACAGACCTTATTTAGGCACGTTAGAGCAAAGGAGGTGAATACTTATCCAACCAAGAAGTGCCAGCTTGCTTTTATTGCCTTAACATTGGTGCCGTAATAAAAAATATAAAAAAATTGCACCTTCACAATGTCAAGTATCTTGTGTACATCAAGTGGTAACATTGCCTCTTAAATTCATTTCATTTCCAGGATGTAATACAACACAGTGTGGAAAAGTCAAATGTGTGTGTGAATGCTTCTATATATCTACTACCTCTAAAATATAGTACAGTGTTTATTATTTAAAAAAAACAAAACAAAACAAGAAATAATGTTCAGACTGAAGTTGCATTTATGACTGCAATGAGTTGTTCAGTGAAACAGCTGAACTGTAGACAAAGTTAACAAAAATAGGTTGAGGAAGATCAGAAATTTCTTATTCTGTTTCTAAAGAAAGCTCATGTTAGAATGGTGACAGGTTGCAGTCAGCCAGTGAGGACTTGGGGTATGATTCCAAGAACTGCTTAGACTCATTCAAGTGGCTTGTGCTAGTCCGATTGAATGCTGGGATTTTCTTTATATATCAGATTATGGCATGGTGCAGAATGCTCTGGCAAAACTCAAAGTTTCAAAAACTGTTTGCTCTGCATCAAGGAGCAAGGCAAACTACTGAGGAAAAACATAACTAAGTACATAACTAGTCTCACAGTTTTTTGGATCCAGGTTGTAAATTTTATATGTATAATAAATGTAGTAATTTTAGTTGTGTATCAGAAATGAGAACATTTAAGAGTGCAATTCTGTGTGTTTACTCTGAAGTAAATCCTACTGGATTCACTTGAGCCTACTCCTAAGTAAGTACACATAGTATTGTAGTTCTCTTGGCTATTTGCTACGTATTTGGAGTTCAACAGTTGGAGGTTATAAAAGTCAATCCTAGATTTCTTTAATGGCAACTAAACTTTTCATCAGTCTGAAGTGAACTAAGAGTTCATATGTGACCTTGTCTCCGAAATTGTGCAGCTGCCATCTCTCAATAGGTAGGCTAACATTTAAAAAAAATAAATAAATGCCAAACTTCTACTATGACAAGCTGAGCGCTTATTTAATATGTTCAGTGTCATAGAATGTTTCCACATCCACTTCATACAAGAAATACATTTTGGTCACTGATAATTCAGTGATTAAACTGATAGGTTAATGAAAATACTGCTTATTCTTTCTGTTCAACCAGATGACAATGAAGGAAGCAGCAGCGACACAGCTCCCCTTTTTCAAATGGCAGGTGATGGCAAGAATACCGATGACATCACTATCCCCATGCTTTTTCTGTTTAACAAGGAAGGCAGTATTATTCTTGATGCCATCCAGGAATATGAAGCAGTAGAAGTATTGCTCTCTGATAAAGCAAAAGACAGAGGTAAGAGCAAAATAGTGCAACAGATAGAAGATGGTTGCTGTCCATTGAGCTTACTAAATTTCAGGGGTTTGGGGTATGTCATGAATAGATTAGTAAGAAAACATCATTCTAGCTTCCTTCAAATCACGGTGATTGAATTGAACTGCTGTAAATGAACCCTTTTTACCCACAGCAGGAAAAAAAGGACTCCAGATGTGAGTGACTTTTCTCAGTAAACTGAGATAGGAATGTACTTTTGGCCACACACATAATTCCTTTACTTCTGCGAGCAAGCAAAACAGGAAGTCTTTCATTTACTGTGTGTCTTTCATCTGAACTGGAAAGCTATGGTTGTGTTTGTGTATGTGCCATGCATTTCATAGGGTTTTTTTAGGCAAGGAATACTCAGAGGTGGTTTTGCCAGTTCCTTCCTTTGAAATATAGCCTACAGCACCTGATATTTGATGGCAGTCTCCCATTTGAATATAAACCGAGGCTGACCCTGATTAGCCTCCAAGATCAGATGGGATCCGGTGCCTTAAGGATATTTAGCCTCTCTGAAACAAGCTGAAAGATTAAGCTAGGGAGGTGGGACTCTAACAACAAGGTGAAAGAGACTGCATTTTATGTGGTAGGGCATCCCATGTTATGCTTGTCTAATTCACTATGTACTCTGATTTTATTGTGTTTGATGAATGTAATGGTTATAGACATTCATTATGTTACAGATTCTTCAAGGTGATCTGAATCTGTGTACTCAATTGCATTTTTGCTTCAAACACAAAGACATACTTTACAAAAGCCTGCTGTAGTTCTGAGCAAATGTGTCTTAACTACACCATCTAATCTAGACTATCTTAGGATTTCCTACACCTAAGAGTCTAATAGGCAACTTACATCTTAACATCATGCCAGTGGAACAATAAACATAAAAGAAACTGCCTTTTAATGCTCTCACAAAAAAATTCATTGGATCCTAGACAAGCTTTAAAGCTGGGGATTCATGGTGCACAAAGTTGTGATGTGCGCAGCCTAACGCATGATGGACTGCGATCTTGCACTATTCCTTACCATTGGCTGTGTTGCCCATGGCTGCTGAAATCTGCAATCCAAAAACATCTGGAGGACTGGAGAATTCCCACCCTTACCCAGACAAACAGTGCTGGAGATATAAGGAGAATCCATGTTGTGGATGTGCTCTGGTCTGGGCCCCAAATACTGCTGTTTTAGAAAAAAATCTTTGATCGCATTAACACTATCTTCACTTACAACCTGCCCTTTTAAAATTCAGTCACCTATAGTGCAGTCTTCTGCATATTTACTTGTACCCAGAATTGCAATATTGATTTTAACATATCAGCTTCCTTGTACCTTCCTCAGATAAACATTCTCGATAGTGAAAAGATTCTTACATTCTGTTGGGGGAAAAAGGCTTAAGTGCATACGTGGAATAAATTGGTTGCACATAACTTTTTAAATAAAGCTTATGACAGAAGAGCTCAAAATAAATAACAAGCAAGACTTATGTAATGTATGGTTAGAAAATAGGTGTTTTGACATGCAGATTAGAAAATTGGTATTTATTCTGTCACCTTTTAAAAAATAACAGGGAGGCCTATCAAGAAAGAGTGGGTTAGGAGTTTTTTATGTTATTGATAGCAAAGCAAAGCAAAATTTATTTTTTAGTCCATAGACCCAACATAATGAACCATCCAAATTGTACAATATTAAATATGAGAAAGGTACATCTACTAAAAATAAGATATAAAAGCATAAAACAAATTAAAATTATAAACAGTATGGATTATTGGATAAAATACAGATAGGTGTCCATTAACTCCGTCTCATTAACACAATTTGCATTGATCTTATAATACATTACCAGTATCCTGACATAATTTTGATACTTCTCTCTCTCTGATCTTAATAGCCGATGGCAGAAATTTTAATGTTATTGATAATATAATGTAATGATATTTGCCAGGATTGTGTGTGCACACTCATTCACTCTTGGTTACTGCAGGAGTTTCTCTTTATCCATACACTGGTGTATTCACTTCTCAGGAATTAACCATGGCTTGGGCATTCATGCTCAGGGAATCCTTACTGTCTCCTTGTACACTCTGGTTCTACTTCCTCTGTGTGGAAACCATGGCCTAAATCCCGTGCTGTGCTAATACTTGGGCATCAATGTAAGAGAATGTCCTTCCCTTCCCGTCCCTTGGAGCTGCCTGGAAGTGGGCTCTGAAATGAGAGAGTTCCCAATCCTACCATTTACACAATTTACGCAAGATAAAAAGTGAGAGAAGGAGATCACTTTGTGCCAGATTTTTTCCTTGTGCTCCTAAAATATCTGTGTTTGTACAGCAAATTTCTGCATCCTCTGTCACATTTCACAGTATCAGAGTGATTCCCTCAAGTAGCTACTATATTAGTGAATGAATTACCATTGTAATTTCGTGTGTTTGTGGATTAAAATGCATATGTGCTTTTTCTCTTCTTCCTCTGCTACTCTTGGAATATCAGCAACTATATTTAAAGATAAAATGATTCCAAACTACATTATTGATAGCAGTAAGTATCAAACATATCTGTAGACAATTGCTGAGAGTTCTTTAAAATCTTAATTCTTTGATGTGTTTTCTCTGCTAAGAATTGACTAGAATTTCTTAAGTCTTCATCTGAGGATAGTCTGGCTGGAGCAGTGAGGATGTGGTTGATCACTAGTTCCCATTCATGGCCAGGGTCTGGTAATTTTCAGGTGTGCGTAGGAGCCTTGTAGTTCCTTACTGAGAAGCTCAGTATTGCCTGAAGAGCTTTTCGGGACACATTGTTCAACATATCCATTCTCAGGTAGGCTGAAGGAACAAATCCACGCTTGTGGTTATCTCCTTGTGCCAGCCTAATTAAGGCAGGACTTCATCAAAGTTCTTTTTCTGTTGATTCCATTGCATCCTGCTTGTTCTCCCCTTCAGGTTTTCTTTCCTGCCTTGCCAAGTGGTCATGAAAAATCTCTCTCTCTTTCTTCTTGTCTTTCTTTCAAATCTGTCAACAACTAGCCAAGGGTAGCTAACCAGAGAGGTAAAATAGAGTGAGGATGGCACAGTTTATAGGAAGAAAAGGAAAACTGATGGTGAGAGCGTTAAAGGCGATTGGCTATCAATGGGAAAGAAGTGGAGGCAGAATAGTGGAGACCTGCCGGTTTTGAATCCCCCCATGTCCGTGAGACTGTAGACTTCTGAGGGTGAACAAATTGAAATTTTGGGCTCAAAAAATGTTGGCCTTTGGAATGACAGGGCTCTCAGTCATGAGCGGAGTCGCTTCTAAGAAAATATTCATCAGTTCAAGTGAGAACATTTCTGAACGCCACCCTTCACAGTGGAGGACGGCTTTGGATGAGAGAAAGGGTTCAATTGGTCAAAGTGGAAATGCGAGTAAAGCAGAAAATAAAAGTGAAATCTGTACTGCGAAAGTCGTTACAGAGTACAGAAGGGTCAGCTTATGTTCAGCCTATCTGAGAATGACCATTCATGGCAGGTATCAACCTCTCATTTCCCCTCACAGGATGTAGGTAATATACACTCTGTTTGGGTGGGAGCAGTAGCCAGATCCTTACAAGCCCAAGCAGTTCTCTACAATGCTGGGAATGTTACACCGTGGGAAGTTTCCAAAAGTACTGGCATGAATTTAAGATAATACTTTGTTCTCAACAAATTCTGTTTTGTAGAGTTTTTCAAGCTTATTATTTTCTAGGTTTTGATCAGATATAGGTACTCAAGAGTAAGAAAACTAGATCCCAGACACATTTAGGTTCATGGATTACCTGCTAGTTCACTGGTGTTGCAAGTTATATTAATTGATCTGAGCGATTGTTTAATATCTGTTTTTCTTTGAAACGTTTCTCAAGTAATTACTAACAGTCCCAAGCACTGAAGAGCCACAATCCAGCATCCTCTCAGAGTAGTGTAAATAGCCACTTGTAGGAGTACATTGCATCAGCATTATGCAGTCCCCAAACTGAATAGTAGCACTGTGCAATGCCCATCACCTGATGGGGTCGTGCGCAATATTGGTGTTCCCAAAAGTCTGCTTTCACTGCTACCACCAGAACATATCCCTTGTACAGTGGCAAATGTTTGCAACACAAATAAGTGATTGAACTGTTACAATTCATAATGATACACCTTGGCTGGACTCCTGACACAAGCATGCATGCTAACGTCAAGAGACCAACCAAGTTATATCATTGTGGATTATGCTGTTAATTGTCAGCAGCAGTATTTGATCTAAAAATGCTGCCTGAAAGGCTGAAAAAAGCTTTATTTTTTTTTTTTTTTTGTGGACTTTAGTTCTGCCTTTCTTTCCATAGATGGGTGGCATCTGTGGCAGAAGTTAGCTGCCAAAAACATTGATAGAAGGCTTTTGCAGTTAATATTAATACTTCACTCTGGTCCTTCCCTTAGAGTCAGACTTGGGGCAAGTGCGCTGTTGTAAGAAAATATACCACCAGAAAGAAGAGTATGACAGAGAGGCCTCTTGCACCCTTTCCTCTTTAATTTTTAGATCAACAGTGTTGTACAAGAACTATGTGGCTTAGAATTTTTCTCCAGCTTCAATATTATATAAAAATTATTAATGTTCTTTTATATGCTGATGACTTACGATTTCTACTTTGTAAATTGGGATGTGGAGGTTATTGAGAAAGTTGAGTAAGTTTTACATAGAGGAAGATCTGATTATTAACTCTGCTAACACAAAGGCAGTGTTTTGCAGTAAGAGGAGGAAAACCCATAAAAGGAAGCTGTATGAAAAACTTATTGAATACAAATAACCATTTTAAATACCTGCTGCTTGCGTTTGATGTCCAGCTTTCATAGAAGTCACATTTGAATACAGCCAGTCCGAAATCCTCACACTGTACAGTCATTGATGCGTTTTTTCAAGTTCCAAAGTGTGAGTTTGGTTTTACCAGCATTGGCAATGTATTCAGGAAAGATAGTTCCACAACTGTTGTAAGGTGCAGAAATTTGGGAGTGTCTAAAGGCCCTTTTTTTTGGAGGTTGTACAGAACTCTTTTAGGAGGTCCCTCTTAGCTCTCTCTCAAAGCTCTCTTTTGAAACAGGTGCCCATGGTGTCCTTGTCTTATATGGGCTGAAGGTGGCTTGAATAAATGGATTTTCTTGCCCAGCATTTGTTTTTTTAGAACAACTGCAAACTCTATGACAAACCTTCTGGTTAAATTCTACTAAAACTATCTTGTATGTTTATGGAGTTAATACTGATGTACTCCCAGTCTTCTCTTCTGCCCAAGTTTTAATAGCATGTCCTTATTCCAATTTTTATTCAAAAGAGTAGGTTTGCCATAAACTGACTTTTGATTTGTCACTGTAGCTTCCTTAAGAAAATAATCTACGTCTCTATAACTCCACTGCTGTTATGCATGGGAGGTTTAATAATAGCCAATTGCACTGAAGATGTTGTATCTGTAAATCCAATGAGGTTGAGGATATCACCCACTGTTTATTAAGATGGCCACTATATAAGTCTTCTAGGGATAAATTCCTCGCATATATCCTTTGTTCTTTGGTAAACAGATTGCTTTGGAACAGATCTGCATACTGCTAGAAGGCAACAGTATTTTTACTACTGTGCAGGTTATTAAATTTACTCTAGTTCCCGGAAAATAACAAACAAAGCACAAACAAAAAATGCAGTAGATAGAATTCTGCCTTTCCATTTGAAGCTTTTTGAACCCAGGTTTCAAGTTGGTGGGAGCTCAGTATTTTTTAATAGCAGAAAGGAAACTTCTGTTACAAATTTTAATTGTAGTTATTTCGTAATTTAACTTCTATCAAGAGTGGTTGCTGTTCAACAAATGTAAATGATGTCATACTAAGTTAATTTTGTAGTGTGCTTTCTATATGTTATGTACAATATTGTCATGGTATATGGCTATGAACAGTAAAGTTTACATACAGTGGCAGTATTACTTGAGAAAAGCTAAGGAAATGGTTCATACTCCAGAATCCTGTTGTGCTGCAAAGTTGAAATGGTTTGCAGGTGTTTTGAAAATATTGCCTTACTTTTGTCACTCTTTTGTTCTTTCCAACCCCCTCAGATTTGGAAATGGAAAGCATGGATCAGAAGTCATCAGACAATGACTCTCATAATCAGAGGTCAGAAGAAATCTCAACAGATTTGAACTTGGTCCCTCAAGACTCTGAAGGAGAAGGTGACTTGAATTCACATACAGAGTTGGACATCAATAGTGTTTCTCTTCCAAACCAGGATTCTTGTGTCCCTAAACTACAGGAAACTAGTAGTAACAGTCATACGTCAGAACTGGATAATCATCCAGATGAACAATCAAAGATTGAGACAGATTCAAATCCCAGTAATAGCTGGGATAATAAAGGCCAGTCTATGGAATCAATATTAGCTGATTGGAATGAAGACATAGAAGCATTTGAAATGATGGAAAAGGATGAACTATAATTTCAAATAATGTGCACATGGGACTGTAAAGTGGTGAACTTCGTAGAGGATAGTAAGGCCCTAATATCTGAAAATTAAACAGAATTGTTCAGTATTGTGACGACTAGCCAGGTTTTATCGGCAAAAGCCAGCATGTGTTGTAATTTGTTTTTGTTTGTTTTCCCTGTTTTTAAAAATGGGAAAGTGCAATTGACCCATTTGCAGGGTTCCTTTGCATGGTTCCATAATGCAGGAAGTTCATTCAGGGAAGGATTTGAATTCTTCCTGTGTTCTAGATTGCTGTGGGTCAGCTTGCCTTAGCCTTAGGAGGCAGAGAATGAATGCAGTGGGATTAATGCACCACTGAGTCTGTATGGCTCATTGGGGCATGTTATTTTGGCACATGAAGGATCCAGGCCGGCTGTTGCATCAGTGCTGTTTTAAGGGTCAATACTGTATCTCAGAAGCCTTTATGAAGACATGGTAGAAGGTACTTCAAGCTGTTGTGCCTTTACAGTGAGGGCAGAACAACAGGCAACTGTGATTTGTCCAGAGCCACTTAATAATGGAAAGTGTGCTGTACCTCCTTATCACTTCCTCCATTTGTTACTTTGAAGAATGACCAAGACAACTTGGATTTTTCCCCTTGAATTCCTAGTTCAAGTGAAGATAGTTTATAAACCAAAGGCAATGTATTCTCTAAAAAGATAATTTTGAAACTTGAATTTAGGTAATGGGGAGGGGAAACCTTTTCTTTACACTCCCATCAATTTGATTTTGAAACTTCATTAAATAATAAACTAAAAAAATAAGCATCCTCGACAATTTCTGGAAAAGGTACTCCATTTGTGTTGGGGCAGAGCTTGTTTTGTTCTGCATCTTTTTGTTTTGCGTTAAAAGCCTTACATCAGTACCATCTCTATTCCTGTATCCAAAATTTGTAATTTTTCCCCTTTGGACAAAAAGGCCAATCTCTGTCTAAAGACAATGATGTCCCTAGTATAATGTGACATCTAGGAAAGATTGGCATGATCTGTAGATTCTTTCTAAATTGTAGTAGGAATTCTAGTTATGTATGAGAGCAATCATGTGTTATAATTTCTTAACTTTAAAATGAGGATCCTTTTTAAAAACTCAAGTGTAGTGAAAAGGTGGATAAGATAATACAGTGCTATCAAAAGCAAGGCTGCCATACTTCTCTTATCTCTATCCAATCTTAATTACTTTCATTTTTGATATTTTTTGTTTCTGCTGATAGTTTGTGTTTAGGAAATTGCTTTTACACAGCAACATTGTGTGTCCTGCCTAGTTCAGCCACTTTATGTACAACTGATTTTTCATGGAGAATTAACAGGATGTCTCTGACTGTATGTAGTGCAAGGAAGGAAAGCTTGTATAATGCAAAAATGTTTGGGGATGTGTCATTGCATCCTTCTTTAAGATCCTTGCCTTTCCAGTTTTTTGGAAAACAGCAGCAACCTTCTGATGTAGCACTTTACTTTCCCTATAGAAGTGTATGATAACTATTGACTATATATGGCACAAAGTGAAGTAGTAATATGTAAGATGCCACTGCCATATCAACCAAACCTGCTGTTTGCATTACATCCCTGTTGAACCAACAGCCAAGATGTGGAGCAATGGTAGCTCTTTTCCTCATATATCCCGGATTGTTTGCTGATCCTATCATGTGGCACCGATGAGGTATAATATGTGAAAACGAACAGGCATCGGCATTTTTCTAAGACCATGTTAATCAGACTGAAAGATCATTGTGCAGAAACTGAGCAGAAAACAGTGGCGGTGAATCTTAGCAGACAAATAAGTGTCCTTTTAACTTCTTTCACATTTTTTTTATTTGCACATACTGTAATCTTAGACCTAGGGCTTTCAACTTTTTGTTGAGGTACCCTGAGCTGAGTTGTGTTCAGTCTTAAGGCTCAGTTTGTAGAGGGTGTAATATTCCTTCAGGAAGAAGAGTTTCTCTAAAGTGTCCTTTGGTAGCTTAGGCCCAGATGTAGAGGAGAATGTATATTTCCATGCCCACAAAAGAGCTCCAGCAGTTTGGGGCCAAGCATACAAAATGCACTAAATTTACGTTAGTCTTGTAAAAAATGAAAACCAATTGTTCCGCATGTTGAGAATACTAGTGGCACTAAAGTTTTTTTAAAATATTAACTCTGATGTAGCCTAACTTATCAATTTATTTTTTTCCTTAGCCCTTGAGAAGAAGTTGCTCATTTGATGTTTTCTGGTAAAAGTGATTCTCTAGACATTATTACCTTCACAAAGCATTTTAGGCAGAATTATACCAGCTTCCTACAACAACCACTAAATTTTCATTTCTTCCTACAAGTAATTTATTAAGAGTTTGCACTACCTGCTACTACTTGTACATAGTCCATATGATGGATTTTAGGTTGTCTGCCATTAAGCATGTGCAAGTGGTTTTAAGTTTTTGTCATTGATTTCAGGGATTATTGAAAGACTCCCTTGCCATTAGAATGGAGCATCTGGAAGGTGGTAGTCTACCTCAAATATAGTTGCCCTTTTTTTATACCTTAGTTCTTCATCACAGCCATAAGCCTATTTCACAGTAACAAAAAGTTTACGTGTTATCAATTAGATTTGGAAACTTATAAGAAAGAGTTTACTTAACTAGAAATCAATGTCTTCATATCGCAACAGAAGCTCTTTGTGGACAAGCATTCCTGTATCTGTTAGGAGAGGTGTATAAGTCTTTGGCTGCCACGTACCTCTATCCCTGAGGAGAAAGTAATCCAGGAACTGGCACACTAATGGCTTTATCTCAGATCAGCATCTTTCTAAGCCTGCTTGTCTTGTACGTCTCTTTTAGTGTGGTTACTTAGAGCAGGTGCCTAGAGATCCAGGGATAATGACAACCATACAGCCAGGACAGTAGAGCGGACATTCTATGAATGCATACCATACATCCAGATTTTTTAAGACTTTTTACCAGCCCAGTTTACAGCCATATATTTTCTTATGATGTAATTTATGAAAAGTCTACAGGGGTGCTGTAACACTACTGTTGTTGGGTTTTCTTGTCTGGTGATCTTAAGTGTGTACAATATTCCTAAGGGCAACTGTGTACTGTGATGTAAAAGTCTGAGCTCAAAATGTACATAATCTTTGTATATAAAATTGTGTACTTGATTATAATTACTGATTGTAAAGATTTAATAAAACATGTAAATATTCTGGTCAGAACAGAATGCTGATTTGATTTGTATAGCAAGGGTGGTAGACGCACTTGGCGTGAGCTTGTCTGTCACTGAATTAGTAATGTCCCCCATCTTCATGCACAAACACTAGTCCAATATCAAGGTATCAGACATATGTGCTCCCTTTAAAAAGTGTGCGTCAATTGTGCGTCTGTTGGGAGGATGTACCAAAAGGATGGTTTATCCCCCCCTCACTGTCCAGGAAGGCAGGCCTCACAAGATTTATGTCTTGGTTTTCCATCCAGTTTCTTCCCTGCCTCTGCCTAGGGTACACTTCTGTTCTCAGAGTTCTGCTTTTATTGGCCTAGTTTACTAAAGAATCCCCTCCACCCTGGCTCACCTGTGCCTTTTTTTTCCTCCATTTTTCCTAGCAATTAAAAAATTCCTCTCCTCACCTCCCCCCTCTGTCTTGATGACTTTGTGTGGGAAAAGGGTTGGTAACTCATCCTCAAAAAAGAATCTGCTGTCCTTGGAACACATTGGGGTCATTAAGACATTATATGTCCTGTAGCCTCATCTCAGAATCTGTTGGTAGCATAGAATCCTGACTAGCTAAATGTATGGCATTTCATGTTTACTCAAAAACAAGTCCTGTTGAATTCAGTTTGGCTTTTTCCCAGGTAAATAAGTGTAGGTTTGCTGCATCCATTCTGAATAAGCCATTTTTTTTCCAGATGATCTTACAGATCATCTGTAATCTTACGTTGCTAGAGGTCTAGCAATCTTACATTGCTAGAGGTCTAAAGTACATCTCCCTGTTTTGGCAGACTTCAATCAGCCTGGATTTTTCAGCCGAAAGCTGAAATGAGAATTAGGGTAGCCATAGACTGTACTTGGAATTCCTACTTCCTACATGTAAAATATGTTCTCTGACACTGATCTTTCAAAGCAATGCTTCTTTATTGAGAGTGGGAAGACAGGCGAATGCAGTGATTCAGTTGTGCAAAACAATTTCCTGCTTATGCTCCAAGGCACCCAAAATATTAAGAACTCTCCATACTTGATTCATTGATTTTACGGCCAGCTTATTGCTACACTTGGAGTTGATCTGTATCTCTTAAGTGAAATAAAAAAAAATCCTTACTAACTTTTAACATCACTCCATATTAACCTTTTAAAAACAAGGTGTTTGAAGGATAAGTGAACAGTACACAAGTTAAGGATGAGAGGAGGTAGAAAGTAGAGGAAATAGAGATGGCAAAGTGACGACTTAATTGAACAGGCTGTGTTACTTTCCTGAGGAGCTATTTCGGTTGCCTGGCCACCTGTTTCTAGGCTGCTCTGGCACTCTGGATAGCCACATCCCCAGGACTCCATTACACTGATGTAGAAATCAAATTAAAAAGTGCTCCATTGTCCATTCAATGACATCGTGTAGGCTTTGTTGCAGAATAAGCAGAGTTGAATTTTCTTCCCCAGGTGTTTTTTTTCACATTCCTCTGTGTTTCCAAAAATGAAGTATAATAAATAAATAATTAAAAAAAACACCCTCTCCAATCTCAGGAGGTTAGCAGAGTCTCAAAATCCATCCCGTTGGATCTCCATATTATCTGGGGGGTTGGTCTAAAATGTGTCGCAACAGCAAAGAGAATACGTGCATGGTCAGTTTAAAATTATGTTTTTGCCCTGTAACAAAATTGGAAACCCAAAGTAAATGGAATGACATGTTTCTAACGCTAGCTAAATGTATGTAAGGGAAGGGGAAGGTGTTTGCCGGATCCCCTAGGTAAATGTCTTTCTACAATGCCTGACAGCATTCAGCTAAAACAGAGTGGCATGGAGTAGGGGGTCTGGTATTGAAGCCTCTTCAAGAAATGTCAAGAATCTGAGAGAAGTAGGTGTTCCTTCTTTTCAGGGAAAACAAAGCTGCTAACACAGGTATACTTCAGTCCCACAACAAAGAAGCTCCTTTTCACAAAGTCTTTTTGCCACTTCTGTTTTCTGGAGGTCTTTTTTTTTTTTTTTTAAAGCAGCACTGAAACTGAGAGGATGGTGAAGGAGTGCTAGACAAGCACAGCCTTTTGGTGTCAAGTTGCAGCAGTGTGTCTGCAGTAAACAATGCAATAAAGCTTGAGCGGGGAGAGAATGAGATTCTGCTCTAGCCACCCCTGCCATAGTTACGTGTGCCCGTCTACAACAGGCAGGTGAAGTGCAGCTGCCACCACAATCCCTAACTGAGCGTGCATGAACAGCAAAACAGAAAAAAAGGAAAGCAGTATATGTCCAGCTCTCACTACCTACCTTTGGCATGTTAAAGAAGCATAGATCTGTAAGTTTGGTCACCAAAATGGAAACCATAAGAAAAGTGAAGGCTGGTGAAAGAAAAAGTCATCCCTCGATCCATTTTGGAAGAAGCTTTCAGGTGATTTCTAGATTTTTCTTTATTTTTGCAAGGTTTCCCCAAACTGGTTGTTTCATTTCACAAGGGCATAGGGTTAAGTTTTGAAGAAAAAATTTGCCAAAATATGTTGAACTCCTTTTTTGTGGTGCATGAACCTATCCTTGTTCTTCTCATGTTAGTTCTACCTTCAAATTTTCTGACAGAATGCCCAGGAACACCTCAGCTTTGTTAACCAAGGTAAACCAGTATTGGTATCATTTTGGAGGCCCTTTAAGAGGGGTCCCCGATGTCTCGGGTGAGGAATTCCATTTATTATCTTGTGAAAAGGACATTGATTGGCTCATGATCCTAGATACAGTTGATTTCAGTGGGCATAACTGTGTCTTACTCTACATCCGTAAGTGAGGAGGACACCAAGTATCAGGAAAAAAGGAGGGGAAAGCTTCTTGAATGCACAAAATATTAGAGGTCAATGTGGTAAGTCTCTGTCCTTCCATCTTCTCCCCCCCATCTGCCCAGAATTGGGTGGTAATGACTCAAGTGTCATCTGCAGGCTGCCTCGTTTTTTTTATTGTTCCTTTTGGATGAGAAACCACCTAAAGAACCAGTAAGTGGAACATTTATGGGAATGATAGATCCCATTTTCAAAATGCTTTTGGAGAGAAACAGACAATTTTCTCTCTCTCTCTCTGCTCTTCCACATTTGCTTTGCTGGGTGTGTGCTGGGTTTGATCCTGATTGACTATTCCGCTGCCTGAAAGTGGTGGAATCGTGCAGAGCTTTCTGACTAGGGATTGTGAAAGCTGTCTGCCTGCCTCCCTGCCTCCTTCAGCACAAGTGAAACACCACTATGCACTACTATGAATCCACTCCTACTGTTGGAGCTTCCAGTTGGGGAAACTGCCATTTGCACGCAGTTTAAAGGCATGATAAAAACACATCTATTAGAAAAGGTAAAACATCCAAGAGAACATGTCTGAGTGGCACGAAGGGTGCTCTTAGCACAGATGCTGCTTAGTTTCCAATTTTACTTCAGTATTGTTTCCATTTAATAATGGCAAGAGAGATACCTGAATGCAGAGCTGTTGTGTGATCCATTCTGACATTAGAGCATTAGGAAAGATTACTTAGATGCTATTTTAAGCAGCAGCTCTCTGTGGCACATTGAATAGTTGCATCTCCCAATGACTCAGTCAAAGAAGCTATTAATAGATGGGCAATCATGCTTTTGGAAGAGGGGAATGCTTTATCAAAGACCTGCCTATGTCATTTCTCTCAGCAATTTACATTCTTTTAAACCTCTTGGTCTTCAAAGGTTTCAAAGGCCGTCATTAAAAAGGAGGTGCAATACATTTTCACCTTATTTCTTCGGCAGGGTGGAAATCTTCTGTGGGCAATATGCTAATTGCAAGCTTTTATCCATTAATTTAAGTTCTCGCCACAAAAGCAGTGGACAAAAGGACACCAGATTTAATAAGAAATATGTGATACCAGATTTAATAAGCAGTATGGGGAAATACTGGCCCTCCAGATGTTTTGAACTACAACTCCCATAAACCCTTACCATTGGCCAGGTGGCTGTGGCTTCTGGGAGTTAAAGTCCAAATCACCTAGAAGGTGAAAGATAGGTGTCTGAACTTTTAGTATTTGCATCAAAATCAGACACAGCTAATCCAATACATGAATTGTTTCAAATAGAGAAATATATATATAAAATGTGTGTGTGCGCGTGTGCGTGTGCGTGTTTCATCATCCACTTAAATAGAATTTCTAGAAATCTAATCATCACTATGTTTCAAATTATGCCAATTCTGATGCATGCCTGAAAAATTTGGAACATTTGTCTATGCTGTGACTCTTTAAAGATTAATGAATTTGTTATTGATTGAAGTCCATTTTAGCATGCATTTGAAGTAATATCCTCAGCTAGCAGGCAAAGAGGGGGAAAAAAAAGATTAATCAAGGGGTCAAATGGCCATGAAATGTGAGATGCATTATGATCTCTGTCGCTACCATGTCTTAAATACAGAGAAGATGGGCTTGGTGACAATTACAGACAGGGGGTCCATATGCTAAACCATATGTGAGGGATGGACGTCCCATCAGGAGGTAGTGAATACTTCCTATGACAATGTCCAAGAAAGGACATACACACATGAATTCTCAGATTACAGGCATGGATGCCATGAACAGGATCAGGTGTTTCCTAGTTTTGGCCAATTCTTTTTCCTCCATCAAACGTATCTATCCTGCTGGTATTTTCCGTATGGAGAGTGATAAAAATGATGGATTTTTGAAGAATCCAAGAATCTGCAATTGGTAACAACACTGTGCATGTGTGTGTGTGTGTTGCTGTATTTTTTCATCACCTTTCTGTTTATTAGTTACCTTTGCAATAAAACCTATCCTGAGGGGTATTAAAGTTTTCAGCTACTAATGGAATTCTTATTTTTCTTTGTGTTTACTCCCAGGAATTTTTCTGCAGTGTTTATGCCCTTAAAATTTACCCTGGACTGTGGTACTTTGGCTTTACTGGGGCCAAAAGGCTCTTTGGCTGAGAATTCTAAAGGCCCCTCTCTGAACTGCAAAGGATCCCACAGGAGGTTGAAAGTGGAATAATAGCACTATAACAGTGTAGTGTGGAAAGAGCCTAAGTCTTTTTTGCAGGGACAAGAAGACTGAGAACAGCTACAGATGCCATCACCCTTAACTTCTGCCGCATGAATCTTGCCTTGTTGCCTGATGGCTTTGATTTTAATTTCACCTCTGCCCTAGCAAGACTGCTTGATGCTGCTTCATAGACTGTTTTGGTTGATGGCTGAAGCTGTAATATTGTCTACCTTCATGCATTTCTTCCCACAGAGACGATTTCTAGCAATCTTAGGGTCCTCTCCTGCCTCAAAACAGACCCAAGCACTGTTCTGCCGTTTCTGTGCTAGTGCAGACTGCCTGTCTTCCATCTAATACCTAAATGACAACAAGAGAAAGAAGTTAGAGTGTAGTAGGAGAGAGTAAATTTTGCTATCTACGTCAGACACAGACTTGTTAAACAGACAAATTAACAAGAAAGACCAACAGAAGATTAAGACAAACCAATCGACAGTATGAAAAGAAGGACAATTCAAGCAAACCCCCCACTGCTTGCCAAAGTTCTTTCATGATCAGTTGCAGATATAGAATGAAAAAACACCAGAAGAGACTATATCTAACCTCAAATAATCCCTCCCCCATGGACCCTGTGTTAGTGAGAGTCTTGCCCCAAATTGCAAGACTCCCTCATCTCATCACAACGGCTTAGCATCTTCCTTACCTTGTCATGCCAAAGAGACACTGTCAAGGCTGTTCCTGTGTATTTTTGATGTCTGGCTCGGCGGCTTGATCTGCAGCAATTTGGACTGTGCTGTTCCACTCCGGAACAGAAGTGGGCCAGTCCAACACGCACCATACAAATTGGCTGTTTGAGGCCATTTCTGCACTACACTCTTATAGCGTGATTATTCCACTTTCAACATCCTATGCAATCCTGGGGTTTGCAGTTTCGGGAGGGGCCAGCTGGCCCCTCCCGAAACTGCAAACCCCAGGATTGCATAGGATGTTGAAAGTGGAATAATCACGCTATAAGAGTGTAGTGCGGAAATGACCTGAGATTCAGGCCATTTCTGCATTACACTGTTATAGTGCTGCATCCAATGGAATCCTGGGGTTTGCAGTTCAGCGAGGGGCACTTAGAATTCTCAGCCAGAGAGCCCTTGGACCTCAGTAAACTCCAAACCCCAGAATTCCACAGGATGTTGAAAGTGGAATAACAGCACTATCACAGTGTAGTGTGCAAATGGCCTCAGTCAAAATGGTTGCATAGCCCTAATAATATACATATGAAAACGGAGCAGAAGGGTGTTGAGAACATTTCCCAACCAATGTGGCCAGCAGCCCATGAAATCGGAACAGGAAGCAGTAATATGTGCCATGTTCTATGCAGAATCCAAGGACAGACAGGAGAAATAGTCCACTCTTAAGGTACTGGCCCTTGCAGATAAATTAATGTATTAATTTATCTGGAAGGGTACTTACTCCTATATATTGATCCAGCCTGCTGTCCATATGGACAAAATGTACCAGCTATCAGTATCCAGCATAGGACACAGGGGAGGGAAACTGCCTGGGATCAGGCAGGCTGCATCGTCCACCCACAGGACCCTGGAGGGCTCCCACTCCACTTTCAATTGATAAATGCCTCTCAGGTTGGTTTAATCAATAAGGTAGACCTCACCAGTTCTTTCCTCATCTTCTCCTTCTCCTTCTCCTAGCTTTTCCTCTTCTGCTGCCTCTTTTTCTTCTCTTTCTCTGTTTACCACAAGCATCTGGGATTTATGTATGTATTTTAATACTCTCCTTTACTGGGTGAAGAAGAGTTATAGAAACCTCCCAGCAGATGGTGCTAAAGATTAAGCTATGTTGTTCAAGGCAGAGGAACGGGTCAGCTGGAACAGGCTGGAGGTACTAGAATTGTTTTGCTCAGCAGTCATCTGGTTGCCCGTGGAAGCTCATAAATATAGGATCAGTGAGGCTCCATCCTCACTGGGTCTCCCCAGCATCTGGACCATCACAGATCCTACGTGGGTATGGGAAGGTTTAATTTTTGTCTCATAGCTGTTGATGGACCCACTCTCTCTTTTCAAATTTAGCAGTTTTTTAAGCCATCAATGCACCTTGTCATTTACACAGTGATTTTACACACACACACACACACACACACACACACACTTACACTTGCTTGGCTGTACAAAGTGTGATCAGTATGCACATATTTATATAGAACTTGTAAAAAACATGAAAAAAACTTAAACAGTTTAGTGTGTTATTCTAGAAAAGTTCCAGAAGGAGGCACCATTGGCACAACAAAAGACTGATGCTCCCTATCTGTAGAGTTTCTTCAAGGTTAACAAATTCTTTATAGCAATACAATCTGGTCTTGAAGAGTCTCAGCTCGACATTTGCATAACAACCCTAAATGAAAAAGTAATTGCTGCATATGGCATGTACAGATTTTCTCATTTAGCAAATCAAATTATAACACGACCGTTTTGAAGAACACGGCTGAGCTTAAAGCTCCTTCTTCAGGTTGCCAGCTCCCAACCTTCTGTCCTGTCAACTGCTCCAAGAGACAATCCTGCTCTGGTCATCTCTTTGCTCATCCTTCTGCTACATCAAAGAAGGAAAAGGTGCTCAGTTTGCCACTTGGCTCGTCATGGAACAAGCGCCAAAATTAGAAACTGAACAGGAGAGGAGAAAGAAGACAGCTCAGTTGATGTGACAGCCGTTACTGGAGGCAAGAAAAAGCATGAAGCATAAAATGACAGCACAGTGAAGGCACCAAAAGCCTCAGTATCTATAATGCAAGCATCAGAACAGAGAAGAAGATGGGTGGACAGAAAACTGCCTGTATGGAAAATTCACCTCCAGCTGAAGCTACAGCCCATTAAATGACAGGTAGAAATAAGAAAACCAACGTGGTGTAGTGGTTTGTTGGACAACAACCCTGACGACCAGGGTCCGATTCCTTGCTTGGCCACAGAAACCCAATGAGTGACCCTGGGCACATCACGTACTCTCAGCCCCAGAAAACCCCATGATAGATATTCCTTAGGGTTGCCCAAAGTGAGAAACAACTTGAAAGTAAACAACAACAGCAACAACTGGAAATCATACAGCCCTCCAGATGTTGTTGGAACTCCCAGCATTCCCCACCACTGGGCCTGCTTGATGTGACTGCTCTTACTGTGTTCAACAACATCTGGAACTTGTGGGCTTCCCACTTCTGCAGTAAACCAAGATTAGGGAATGTATGGCCACCCTGATGTTCTGAACTACAACACTCATGAGTTTTATTCAGCATGGCTAGTGGCAAGGAATCACCGGGGTAATCCAGTAAATTCTGGAAAAGCACATTTCTCCTGCCTGTGTTAAACAGACATCAGGACTGTGGACGTATTTAAAATATACTCATACACTGGGGTTCTCCTCAGCCCTCAGTCTATTGATGGTTCATCTATTGTGGCTACATAAGGATTGGCACAAAGATTCACTATTATACTAATTTATGTTCAAATAGGTCCTAATCAGTTGTCTTGTCTAGCTCATTTGGCTGGGGTAGAATTCCTCCAGAGCTTAAGCCTCTCCTGAAGAGCCACTGCTGCCTCATGTTCCCAGCTTAAAAGACCAGAATTCCTAACACAAGGTGTGGCATCACATTAACAGGCAGGAAAATGGCAGGAAGGAGGAGGAGGAGGAAGACCAAAAGCCGGTGCTGCTGTTGCTGTGTGTACTGCCTCCAAAGTGATGGGCAGGATCTCTGTGCTGGGGAGATGGCAAAGCCACAGGCAAGCATTTTTGTATTTGATGAGTTTCGGTGGGTGGGAAGTAAGGAAATATTTAATGCATTAGTCTTCTTCATTTCTTAATTCAGCATAGAACAAATGCACAGTGGGAATGGCGAAGTCTGGCGGTCTAGAGATTTGGAGTGCTGTGCCATCCATGCGCAGACAAACACATAGTGCCAGTGCGCCTTGGAAGCAGTGCTCAAGGAGGCGGTGGAAACATACTGCTGGGTGTCAGCTAAAAATCTGAGGATTTCATCCAAACAAGACAGAGGTGTTTGAGGGGCTACACAATATGGAAAGAGGTAGGCTTTCTGTTCTAGCTAAGAATTGCAGTCCCACTTTTGGAGAGCTGTCTTTGCCATCCTTTGACAAATAGGAAAGATGACCATTTTTATAGATTGCAGTGTGACTACATTTTGATGAACCTGTGTGGCGTTATGTATTTTAATCTCCTTGCACAAGACTTTAGGGGCCATTGACTGGATAACAGGAACAAAACAAATACAAATGCAACAAGCAAGTTCTCCCACCTATGCTCCTTAAGCAGAACCTCTTGCATGTATTACCAGCCAAGCCCAGCATGCAATCTAGAAAGAACTCATCCAAGCCACCAAGGATCCAGTGCCCTCATGTTTCCTCTTCAGCCCCACACAGGGATTTTCTACAAACAATTCTACATGAATTCATATTGGTTGTAGAATGGTTGTAGAATGGAGAAACTTGCCTCCACAGAATACACCGCTTGCCATTGTTCATTCTAGCCTCTATAATCCAAATAGGACTTCTGATGGAAACGTTTGAGACAATGAACACTCAACACTGAGTGGCCCATTTTTTATATTCATAGCATTCAAACAGTATTAACTTTAGGATTTATTCCAAAAGTTAATTTTAGAACAACTCCCAGAATGTCCCAGCCACATGGTCTAGGGAATTCTGAGAACATGTGGTCCAAAAAAGCAACTTTCTTAAGCTCTGACTTTCAGCACATACCTATAGTTTGCACAACTAAAGCAAAACTATTTATATAATTTTTTTAAAAAATCACGCTCAATACAGGTAGATATTAAAATTTGACAATATTCATCATTTTTTAAAATATAAAATATACTCTTTTAACTGTTTCATTGAGGATCCTGGCAAGACTGGTACCCATCTGAGCACTACTCCTCCTTGGAATGCATAGAGAGAATGACATGAACATTCATCCTCCTGCCATAATTAGATCACAGTCCAAAAAAGGTAACCCATTTTCAAAATCCAGTAATCCTAAAATACTGAATTTTAAGGGCACTATCTCTGTTTGTCCTTTTGTTGCTTATGACTGCAAAGATGAAGACAGGGGAATGGGACCTGTTGTCTCTCTTCCCCACTTGTTTCGTGGAAGAGGTTTGAAATAGGGAGGTTAATACATGTGTAGGATGTCACTCTCACCATCATTCAGAATCTTTAGATTTTAAACAAGAGGGAGGCATTAACTCTGTGGAGTAGATTTCCCTCTCTGAGGGCCCATTCATGTGACACAGCTTTATAGCTTTCACTGCCTCGGTGCCATCCTCAGTAATGTGGTGAACCAGCAAAGGTGCGGTCTGGTTGCCAGTCCCAGGATTCCATAGCATGTTGCCATGGTGGTTACAGTGGAATGGTAGTGCTATAATTGTGTAGTGTGAAAGGACAAGAGGTCTCTGCCCAGTGGAGGTGCTACTGTAGCCTGTAGACGGAACCTTCTTGCTTTCTTCTTTGCCAGTGGTGGGCAGCTGTGTCGCTCCAGACATTGTCGGACCACAGCTCTCATGAGTTCGTGGTGAAGGAGTTGCATCCAATAATATTCGGAGGGCCATGGTTGGCCCCCTTGCTCTATGTGGATCTTATAACACTGAAGAGAGCACCTGAGTGGCTGCAGATTCTCTCTCCATCTTACTAGTTCTTACATGTCAGCAGCAGCAAAATGGAGGAGACATTCTGCGACACCCTATGTATATTTTATCAAAAAGGGAGGCATGACTCAATTATTTGCTCCCCCTTCTAACAGAATGTGTTATTCTCAGACAGTTTCTTCCCAACCTCAAGACATTTTCTGACTTTTTTTAGAAAGTCAGAGCATGCATCTGTCACCTGTGTGAGGCACAGAGGAGAAAAATATTCTTCTCACAACTGTATCCCATTCTTCCTCCAAAGTCTTCTTCAGAGTAGCTTACTAGGGATGCTCTTATTTTCCCCTCTTTAGGGCCAGCCCTATCATTAGGCAAAGCATTGCAGACACTTCAGATAGTAGATACGGGCTGTCATGAAAGGAAAGCAAACTTTTTGTTACTATTTAACTCTTATATTATTCCAAGGCTTTAGTGAGAGGTGCTTGTGGGTTTTTCACTTTTAAGTCTAGCTTGCACAATGCACCATGACCTGGGGAGGAGCGGGGCAATTTCCTGTTCCACCTCAATAAGCATTATGGCCATTTCCGCACTGGCCTGTTATAGCGCTATAATTCCACTTTCAACATCCTATGGAATCCTGGGGTTTGCAGTTTCGGGAGGGGCCAGGCGGCCCCTCCCGAAACTGCAAACCCCAGGATTCCATAGGATGTTGAAAGTGGAATCATAGCGCTATAACAGGCTAGTGCGGAAATGGTCTATGTTTTGGGGTAGCTCTGCACCCTTTAGCATCATAGATTAGCAGAAACGCAAACCAGGTTTGTATTTTATTTTAGGGCTCGATGTAATAAAGGAATGGCTGACCAGTTATGGATTGAAGAACATCTTCCTGACGTCTTTCGGAAGCGCCAGTAACCTGCAGTCTGCACGAAGGAGATTCTGAGGAAACTGTGCAATCTGTGAAGAGTCCAGCCCTGTCTCCAAGTAACCCTATGTCATGTTTATGAGCAGTAATGCTCAACCAGAGGACTGGGATATTAGGCCCTGGATAGTTTACACTCACGTGTGTAAACTGAAAGTGATCCTTTCACACTACACGTCATAGTCTCCAACATTTCATGGATGAAAATTCCAAGCAACATCAGAATGCATTTAAGATGGCAAAAGTTATTAAGAAGGAAGAACACACAAGCTGGGAGAGGCTGTACTTTGCTTTTGCCTGGGCAAACAGAGAAGACCACGATTCTGGTCCCTCCTCTCCGCTCCCTCCTGCTAAGTTAGTTGAGTGAGAACTACTTGTGCACTTTGCACTCAGTTTGCAGCAGTTGGAGTAAGATGAGGATGAAGGAAGAAGGTGAGAGGAGGAGAGAAACATTTTTAAAAGCAGATAAAAATGTGGGATAACAGAGAATAAACCAGCACTGTCCTTGCTAAATCAGGATAGTTTGAGGATATGCCCAATTATAGTGCTATGATTCTGCATTAATTGCCATGGTCCCATTCTATGGAATCCTGGGATTTTCAGTTTAGAGGTGGGTATTTAGAATTCTCAGCCGAAGAGTTTCTGTAGTGTCTTGCCAAACTACAAATCCCAGGATTCCATAGGAGATAGCTATGACAGTTAAAGTGGAGTCATGGTGGTATAATTGTATAGTGTGAAAGGATTCCTGGTCAACAAATACTTCAAGGGAAGGCAGACGTGAGGAAACACTGTGCCACCAAGTGCTGAAAGGACCTTCAGTCAGACTAAGAGAACTCCATTTTTTGATAATCTGTTTGTTTTATTTCAGACAGAAAACCGGTATATAAATGCACTGAAGAAAGGAAACATCCCGGTTTAGGTATGTATGCTGCACTTGAGAACACTGACAGTATGAGGAGGTGCTTCTTCCCTAAGTCCCTCAATGAGAGCCAGAGTGGGGTAGTGGCTTGAGTGTCGGACGATAACCTTGTAGACCAGGGTTCAATTCCGTTTGCCCATGGAAACCCACCGCGTGACCTTGAGTGCATCACAAACTCCCAGCCCTCAGAAAATGCTGTGATAGGTTTGCCTTAGGGTTGTTGTAAGTTGAAAATGACGTGAAGGCACACAACAACAAGTCCCTCAATACGCAAACACCGCTTCTTCCCCAATTTTTCTGACTGCATTTTGTGACTGTATCCATCGCCTACACTGCTGGTTAATGTGCTGACTGTACACACTTTCTGGCTTGTTTTAAGCAAAGCTCAATCCTGTTGTTTAATAGGTGATAACCACGCTAAAGCTAAAGGCAACAAAATCCAGAATCCACAAGGCAGTGATAACGTTCGTTGGGCCAACTAAAATGCATAAAATACAACATGCAAGCTTTTGAAGCTTCACTGGCTTCTTCATCAGGCAAAGCTGTTAGAAATCATACAGAAGAAAAGTGAAGATATTAGAGTCACAGGGCTACATTTTGTCTCAGATATTACTCAGATATTACTCCTCTTGTCAGTTAAGACTGCCTGGAGGGATCACAATGCTGGCAGAGACCACACTCCTGCTCGTCTATGGGGGAACTCGGACAAAGGACAGTAAAATACAAGCAATAAAATTTATAACTCTAACACCAACCCTTTTCTTTCTCCCATCATTTTTAACATCTGTACCTGATGAAGAAGCCAGTGAAGCTTTGAAAGCGTGCTTGATGTATTTTGTGCATTCCTGTTGGCCCAATAAAGGAATCACTGCTTTGTGGATTTTGGATTTTGTTGTATTTTGCTGCATGGCCAGTAAGACTTCTCCTGAATATGTTTCCTTGCTGAAGCTATGAGATACCAAAATTCCAAATCACAACAAACACTTTTTAAATGTGCTGCTTTTCTGTGAAATAAGCTAGAAGGAATTCTACACATGACACTTTTGGAGAGTCCCCAAACTGCCAACAATTGCTTTCCATCCAGACTCTCTCGGTTTGTACGATCTCTTAATAGGGCAGGTGAGCAGGATGGAAGATTGCCCAAAAGATTGACAAGTTAAACCCTCTTCTTTTCAGGCCTCTATGGCCTTTTGCCAAAGACACAAGAGGCCAGAAAATTTCCTTAACAGGATGGTTCTGAAAGTGCGGTTTGCCCCAGAGGCACACACACTCTGTGGCTGTCTCTTCCAAGAAGGTTTAAAAAACCTGGCAGAAGCTATACAGATGGCTGTCTTTCCACCCCTCCAGCAATGAGGCTTTCTTTCCAGTCATTTACACCATGTCCTTCCACCATGGCATAGGCTGGCCCTCTCATTAGGCAGGTGAGGCAGGATCTCTCTTGAAAGAACAATCAGATGCAGGCAGTATTTTTAGAGGACTTTTAGAGGAGGTGCAGAGACAGCAGAAGAGGGCTAGGAATGGCCATTTGTGACCACCAGGGCTGATTTTGTGGCCCACGGGGATCGAATAATTTTTTTGACCACAAATGCCTCCAAACATATTCTAGAGGGTTCCGGGTCGCTTGTAAAAAAAGGCCTCCCCTGGGCCTAAAATAGCCCAGCCTCCTGCCTAAATGGTGAAAGGATCTCCCTAGAGAAAATATGGGGGAAAAACATTTTTTTTGATGGCATGTGTATGCATGCAGCCATTCAGAGTCTTATGGAGGGGGCTAATGCAGCTCTTAATCTTCCAAGTTGTCCATCCCTGAGCTAGAACGTGGGTTGACAGTCAACCTGAGATGCACACATACGGATTTGTTACTTTCTCCACCTTTAGAAGAGTCCTTTGAAAAAGTGGAATACTTACAGAGAGAAGTGTGTTGGCGTATAGGTAACGCTTTTAGGATTAAACAGAAAATGCTGTGGAACTCAAAAGCATATAAACATTTGTGTGTGTGTGTGTGTATACGTTTCCCTGAATACTAAAGTTAGGTTTGTCCATGCAGTTGTATTTCCAATTTCTGTGTATGGTTGTGAAAGCTGGACAGTGAAGAAAGCTGGTAAGAAGAAAATCAACTCATTTGTAATATGGTGCTGGAGAAAAGTTCTACAATAACCTGGACTCCTAAAAAGACAAATAAATGGCTCCTAGAGCAAATCAAGCCTGAACTCTCTCTAGAAGCCAAGATAGTTAAACTGAGGCTGTTGTACTTTGGCCATATCATGAGAAGACCTGACTCACTAGAAAAGATAATAATGCTTGGTAAGGTAGAAGGCAGCAGAAAAAGAGGAAGACTGCATTACAGATGGATGGACTCAGCCCAGGAAGCCATGACACTGAATCTGCAAGACCTGAGCTGGGCTGTTGATGATGGGGTGACTTGAAATTCAAGTTGAAATCAGTTTGATGGCCGTTAATAACAACAACAAATCCTTGTCTTGTTTGCCCAAATACCAACATATTTCTTTTTTTTTTTAAAGATACATATGATGATATTCAGTCAGTCAGACTTGCCAAATAGTACTATTCCTATACTCAGAAGCTCACATATATTCCCTAGTGCTTATTCCTAGCTGTGCACAAAGGACTGCAGCACTGATGTGGTAAGATTTTGATTTCTGTAGAAGTGACAAAAGAAAATTAATTTGAAGGAAGGGTGTTAATTTCCATGGTGTATCTCCAAAGAAAGTATGATTACAACATGATTTAAAATTGGCTTGCTAGCTTTAAAATTAAGGGCCCTAGATTATAGTGCTGGTAATCACTCCCTGCTTTCTAGTAGTTGGATGCAGGCTTGAACATTCCTATAAATCTTGCTCTTGATGCTTATTAATTTAATCCATGAGATCCTATCAAAAATACCCTCTGCTATTGCACTGAGCAGACAATGCAGTTCCCTCTATCCAAACACTTCTCCACATACTCCGAAATAATAAGATATGTAAGTTACATTATAATTCACATATGTTAAGAAAATTGTTTCTTACTGGCGAAGCCAGAGAGGACAAGAAGTAATTTTCTATCTGCCTTTGTACACTTGATAATTGTATTTACTTAAATTATTATTTTTAAGCGTTTTACTATTCCAAGCCTCTGTATCTATTACCTATTTGATTAACTTTACATGGAGGTAACTGGTGGAGAAAGAGTATAATCTTCCAGAAAAGGTTTCTTGGTCTCCCTACGGGTGCAAAAGGGAGACTCTTTGCTATGGAGGCAAGCAGTGGGAAGTCACTGATAACTGGAAGTCACTTCCAGTTATCCAGGCAGCTATGGATTCTAGTGGGAAGAGCTCTACTGCTTTTATCGGGTGGGGGACTTTTAAGCTCCCTTTGGGTTTCCATGGCCTTTTTAAAATAGGTGGGTTGAATCGCCATCATTCAGAACTGTTTTAACCGTGGATTCCTACATGGCTGGGGCTGGAGGTGACTTCCAGCACTCAGGCCATTTCTGTACTACACTGTTATAGTGCTATTATTCCACTTTCCACATCCTGTGGAATTCTGGGGCTTGTAGTTTACTGAGGCCAAAGAGCTCTCTGGCTGAGAATTCTAAAGGCCCCTCCCTAAACTCCAAACTCCAGGATTCCATAGGAGGTTGAAAGTGGAATAACAGCACTGTCACAGTATAGTGTGGAAATGGCCTGAATCTATGAGAAGAGAACTGGATGGATGTCAAAAGCAGAACCACTTAAGTAAAGAGGCTTTATGTATAGTTTTTGTCAAAAGCCAGTATCTGTGACCAAGGTAGCAGGGGAATGTCTCTGTACACTATGTTTTAATTTGTTTTGTTATAACATTTTTACAGGCTTCCCTGGAAACTTGAAAAGCACTGGTAATGTTAACAATGACAAAAAGTGACTGGATGCTAATCAGTTTGAAAGTGAAATGGGGCAAGCCAGAAGTATAGGATTAGTTTCTACATGGGTGGAGGACTTCCTAGGAACTAAGAAGCAAGCATGTTTATAAATGAAAAGAAATACTAAAACACACCTGGGAAGTACCTGGCAAGGACCAGTAAACTGCCAGAACCGACACAATGCTGACATTAGTCGAGTTCAATGGTAATTCATTCTCTTGATCCTTTTCATACTACACAATTATAGCACTATGGTTCCACGTTAACTGCCATGGCTACATCCTGTGGAATCTTGGGATATGTAGTTTGGTGCGACATTAGAGCTTCCTGGTTGAGAATTCTAAATGCCCCTCCCTAAATCTTGTTCAGAGTCATGATTCATTTAAGAAAGGGATGAGAAAAGTACAGTCTCTAAAATTCCCCTTCTCCAGCCCCAAAGCCTCCTGGCAGTCATCTCAATACGTCTAAACTGTCTTTGGTAGTTTTCCTACCGACTAATCCGTGCAAAAGCCTTTTTAAAGCAAGACAACTGGACAAAAATGGCAATTGGAAGTCATTTAGCATGCCCAGATAATTGGGAAGGTTTGCCCCATACACCTCTACTTTAGAGTCTAAATTTGAACTCCTTTCCATTACTATCTACTGGGGAAGAAGTGAAATTTGCCATAGATCAAGTCCCACTGTCCAGTGTAAGAGGCTCCATACAGAACTACACATTTGGAGGGTAATTTAGTATGCTTTATTTTGTATTGTTGCAGTCATCATCATATAATTTGGAGGGCTCCCCTAATCTGGGCCTTTGAATGACAATAGCCAATGGAATCCAGGATTTTAGGGTGACTGTTCATGAACAGCAGTAGCACAACCATGTGGAAGCATGGTAGCAGCAATGAAGGACATTCCTGCCCCCTTTATTAATTATGAAAATGTTTTTTGCAGGAGATTTTAAATGTTCACAGCATGCTGAGTGTGTTTTTAGAGTAAATGTAGATCATGCGGGAGAATTTGCTTCCTTCCTGGCCTGACAAATTGCACAGAAAAATACCCTAGGTTTGGAAGGAACGAATTTTGTGAATTTTTTTAAAAAAATTTCCTCTCTAGCATTCTACAGGGGCTGGGTGGGGAAATCTCTGTGGGCTGGGTGTGATCCTAATACATTTTGCAGCTGCCAAGTCTTCCAAACATCCAGCCCTTAAATGTTCTAGTTTTGTGAAAATCACCTCAAAGCTGCATCCCAGAAGGAAGGAGTTTGCCTCATTTCACTCCATCAGCCCTGCAAAAAAGTTTAAAACTGATCCAAACACAAGCCAATGGAAATCCCATCTCACCTCTTCTGAGTTGCTGTTGCCCGCTGGGTAGCTGAGGTGGAAATTGGACCATGCCTGGTGGCACTGTTGCCCATCTGTGCCATAGGGAGGTTTTGGGTTAGAAGACTGAGGAAAAGATCCCCTTTCTCCACTCTCAAGACACCTCCTCAGCAGACAGGTAACAATCAAGTCTGGGGCTGCCAACCATCCAGGAATCTGAGACTCTTAATGCTATTCACTTCAGCAGGAAAAGGAACAGAAGAAGGTATGATTCATTTTCTTTCTCCCTCTTCTGACACGCTTTCTTCCCATGAACATCAGACCCAACTACAATGTAGTTATTCCAGGCAAAGGTGAGCATTAATAGACACACTTCTGTTATGATCTGGACATAAGTGCAATGCTTCACGCCAAGTCTCAGCTTGTTCTCTGTTACAGCAAATTCAGGTGGTTGAGTGCCAAGAACTGGAAAGCTTTTTTAAAAAAAAACTTTTCTGCAGTTGAGAGTCAGTGTGGTATAGTAGTTGGGAGTGTTCGCCTATGACTCTGGAGACAAAGGTTTGAGTACCTGTTCAGCCATGAAAAACCCACGGGGTGACCTTGGGCAAGTCACACTCTCTCAATCTCAGAGGGAGGCAAAGGCAACCTCCCCAAACCAATTTTTCCAGGAAAATCTAGTGATAAGTTTGCCTTATTGTTGCCATAAGTCTGAAATTACCTGAACACACACAACAGCAACAAGCTTTTCTATATACTCAGGTGAACTCATTATGTAGAAAGGGTAAGAGGTTGTGGATTAATATGATAATAAACAACAAATAATGGCCTGACAAGGATCTATGAACTTCTAGGACCAGCAATAGCTGTGAATTAGGGCAGATGGAGGGAACTGGACAACCCAAGTACCACATTTTACAGTAAGTATCTCTGAGGTAGGGACTGGAGAAGAGAATACAGGCTTCTCCAAATTTGGAGTTATCAGGAAGACCCATGGAAAAACATCTAAGGCCATTTCCACACTACACGCTTATAGCACAATTATTCCACTTTCAACATCCTATGGAATCCCCGGGGTTTGTAGTTTAGGGAGGGGATGGCTGGCCCCTTCCTAAACTGCAAACTCATGGATTCCATAGGATGTTGAAAGTAGAATAATCGCGCTATAAGAGTGTAGTGCGGAAATCGCCCAAGTATTTGAGCAGCTGCTGTAAAACCCTCGGACCCTAAGTGGAGAGATATACAACGCACACAAAGCATCAGGTAGGGGCCATAACAGGATTACATAACTGGTGCTGCAATGACTAGGTATCTGACATGCCACTCTATCATTCACATGGCAGCCCCTCGCCATGCAGGGTCAAGGCAAGGTTGCACATGGGTATACAAAGCAGGAGGCAGTGGCTATTGAGGTACTATGTTTCCCCAAAGTATTTCAGGCAAAGCAAAGAAGTCCAATTTGTCTTCCATGCAGAGGGTGTTCACTAGAGAGGCCAAACTCACTGATGCGCATGTGTTTTACTGCTCTTAATTAGTTTCTACTCTCCAGGGATCATCTTACAGTACTGGGAACTTCTTAATAGTATTAACACACTTTTTAAATGCACTCATTTGCTTGGCTTTTTGTTCAATTTCTTTATTTTGGGTGTTATCTTCTTGTTTCTCTTTTCTTCCCTTCAACAAGAACACACAGATACAGGAAGAAAGCAAATTTTCCCAGCTCTGGAGCTTCAATGGCATTTGCTTCTCTGAAAAATCTATGGATTCTGAGTTTCCATACAACACAGAAACAGGAAGATGTCCTGAATCAGAGGACAGGCCTACTTAGCATGTCAAGCATGTCATTTCCACAGTTGCCCATAAAATATCAATGGGGAACCTAATAGCTGGCTACGAGCACAACAGTATCCTCCCACTCATGTTTTCCAGAACTTGGTACTTAGACTAAGTCCCTGGAAGTGGGAAATGCATACCATGAGTCTGTAAATCTTCCCTCCTGGCATCATATAGGGGTGATTTCAGGCAAAAAGAAAAGAAAAGAGTGGGAATTTTTTCACTCTCTAGCAATCTTCCTTGTCACATGATACAGGAACTATGTGATTACTGTGAATTGGAGAGCCAGGCCCAAATCTTGAGTCTCTTTTTTTGTGCTTTTTAAACACAATGAAGGAGAGGGATTTTTTAAAGTTTTATTTTTGTTTTTTATACAAGTTCCTTCTCCCTTTGTTACCAGCCTGCATGCTCTTCAGATTTGGTATACTTTAACTGGCAAAATATAATTGGCAAAACATATTAATTGGTATTCATATAAAATGCATCCTGATGTGACTGTAAGGCCAAGCTGGGCAAAGGAAAATGACTGGCTGAACATGTGTGCTGCAAAGTAGGCAGAGATCTCCTTTAGGTATAGCCAAGGTCATTGTCAGGACAATCACCAATAACTCTGGAGATAATAGGCTTAAGCTGAAGCTGTAACATCTCTGCTGCCATACAATAGCGATGGGAAGTTCCCACCAAACCACTGTTTTTTTCAGCCCTTCTTCCTACCACCTGGACAATTCTTTTCATTGTTCCTTTGCCTGTCAAATGTTACACAACTATTATGGCAGCCATTAACGCTGGCTGTCCATTAAGACCATTAACTCTGTCTGGACCCCATTGTCTGAGTTGCAACCTCCACTGTTTGCCCAGCCAGAGAGCCATTTACACCCTTGCCTTCCAGGCAGATATTGGGTATAAAAACCTTCAGCTTTGGGCAGTCAGATGCAGTATTTCATTTGCTGAGTGCCATGCCGTCACCTAGGTTCTCAAACAAGTACTGTCCTTAGGCGCAAATCTAATCCACATTGCTGCTTTCTTTGCTGCTCTCCAGATCAGTAACTACTGCCCATTCTCTAAAACTTCACTATCTACAACTTTCCTCTCTTTACCATTCGGCTAGCTCTTGTGCGAGTGCTTGGATCTTTTGCGTGCATGACTGAATGAACTCCTTAATAAAAATACATTTTAGCTTATTTTGGAATCTCTGGCTGGTTCTTTGCTGTGAAGACCCTGTAAACATTGGTGGAAAATCTCGTTAAGTTATCCCCCCTTGCAGGCCTCTTAATTGAGGTAATTAATTCCCGATTGTCATGTGGAGGTACTGGCATCGCAGGTGGACCCTTGAGTCACCCACATTTTGAAGTAACACCTTTTCCTTTCCTGAAAATTCCACTTATTCTCTGAGATCCTACCTACAGGCTGGCCAGATCACTAGATGTAGGAGTCTGGGATACATGACATCATTTTGTAGCAGAACCTCAGTGGTATGTCACTCAACTGATAAAACATGTAAATCAGTATCTCTTTCATATGTGGATTCCTATAACGCCTTTCGATTAAGGTCAATTAACTTACCTTACAGAGGGTTCCTAGGATTGCAGAAACTGCTCTAAATTGCACATCATCAACTTCTTACTACTAATTTTTATTGTTGTCATTGTCGTCTTGTTCAAAAAAGGCATTACTTGGGAAATAAAGTCAACACCAGGTAGGAGAACAGAAGCCTCTATTTTAATTCTAGAGGAAAACAAGAAAAAATTGGACTCTGAACAAACAAACAAGAGACAAGAACCCAGAAAAGAAGTGGTAACTTTCAGTGAAATTGGAAAGTGGTAATGAGGAGACTGTACAAATGCCCAGGAATGTACTTCTTAAGTGAATTTATTTCACACCCTGTAGCCCCTAAAAATTCCCAAATGAGTGATGATATGAAAGAAAATGGGGAGCTCCAGGAAGTTTAAACAAGCTATTGTGTGCATCACAAATGCGATTTCCATTGTAAATTTTGTTCCCCTATATTTTAAGTAATTGAGTTGGGCTTGCTGAAGGAAATAACTTCACAACACAGAGGTCAAATCCCCTTGTGGTAGCTATAGGCTTCCTGAAGGGATTAGGGACCTTTCCATTTTGAGGCACTACAATTGGCTGAAAATGTTTGTCAAGCTACAACCTAGTTCATAATCTGACCCCACCTCCCACCCCACTTTCAGGAGAAGGGGGAAAGCGAGTATGGGTCCATGAAATCCTTTATTAATCATGCCTAAATTGGCTACACCTCAGAGCAGGTTAATTCATCAAGCTGGAGATAGAAAGAGGTTCAGTGATGCTCATGCCTCATTGTACTGATGATGGGCACTTAACTAGTAAAATCTAATTAAATGAGATGAACATATGAAGACCAAAAAAAAAAAGAAAGAAAGAAAGAAAACCACAATCAACCAGACAGACAAAAAACCAACCCTTTCCTATGTGCAACATCTACTGTGATCCTGAGCAGAACTACATCACAAATTATACAGACTGATCTAAAATGTGCTATTTCAATTTACACAGTTTTATTGATGAGTTGTCATCTTGATACCCTATTAAGGCAAATTGAGGGATAAAAAGTATAGCTTCCAAGAAGCCTTTTTAAAAACGATTACACCCCTCAAAGACACAGAATCTGTCAGCAAAAGGTGTTTTAAAAAATAAATGCAAAAGTGTTTTTTTAAAACCTTAGGATTATTTTTACTCATGACAATATTTGTTAAAAATATTACATTTGCCTTTGAGAAGAGAGAGTATCATCTTTTTATAATATGGAAAAATAAACTCTACAAGACATCCCAAATTGGCACACAGGCGTTTTAAAATAACATCCTCTCCCATTATAGTTGCACAGGGGTGCTTTGCCCCCTTTCCCTTTCCCCAATTATGCTTAACACGCTGAGTTGTATGAATGGGTATAAGACAAGAATACCTAAAAACAGTAAAATGTTTATTTCCTTAGGAAAAAAAAAAAGAGAGAGAGGGACTCAACTGATTGCGATCACAACTTCCATCTGCGGTCAGCAAAGCCAATACTGAAAGCTTATTCCTCGATTGAAATACCTAGTAAAATAAATGGTGTTTTTTTAAAAATACAGATTTCTGCTCCTGCATCACCAAAGCCAGTATTTCTGTGACAACATGCTTTTAAATTGACAACTTCTTCCTAGCAGAGAGAAACGAGGTCTGTCATGGCAAAGCATCCCATTTCCAAAGCTCTAAATTGTCAGTATTAACAGGAACTCCACAGCCGATTGCTGGATTGACGAACTGGAAGGCTCAACTGCTCAGGTATGGAAGATTCTGTACAATGCTACCTCAGCCAACAGAAAATAGGCCAACAGCCCCAGTGAAATCTAAGCGTCACTCAGATTCTGTGTCAAAGATTTGCTGTGTTCCTGGACAAGGTAAGTGACAATATCTGCAACAAGTTTCAACCAGCAGCAGCAAAGGCAGTTCCAAACAAGCTGTTTCTTCTTTCCTGTAGCCATGTTCATTGTATGGTCATTGAGAAACACTGTAACTGAATGGAGCATACAATGTGGAAATGATCTTTTGTTATGTAGTGCTGTTCACTTGAGAAGACTTCCAGAAAAGATCTTGACTGGACCATAATCTATTTACACAGTAGTACTCCTGTCTGATTAGCAGAATTGGCACTATGTGATGTCCTCCTCTTCTGAACAGTAATCACGGCCCTTTAAAGAGAAAAAGAATGTTTAAAAATGTATCTATATTAAAACAATACACAGAAAATGGGTATCACAGATGCAACTGTAGGAAACTATGACTTAAGTTAATGCAAGTTCCTTGAGGATTTTTCTTTGTTTGGAATACGTTTATGCAATAACAGTCTAAAATCACAGCAGTGTTGTAAATCCCCTATCTAAATAAAGACCCCTTTGCATCATGGGACAACACTACTCACAGGATTCTTGCAAAGATTCTTGTGAACAGCACTCAAAAGCAGCTACACACATCATGCACTACAGCAAATCACTGCAACACTGTCAGAATATGGACAATCATGGCCAGGGAACCTCTATCCACAATTCGCACACAAGCCAAAGCTAAGGAAAAGTGTGTTCTACAACACTTGGACCTCCAAGTAAGGACAGATCTAAGGCATTTCCCAGGCTGAATACTTGATTCTTTTTTGGAGAGAGGGGAGAGAGAGCACAATCCCATCCAGAAAAAAGCGAATCCCACCAGGAATCCCATTAGTGAATCCTAAGCCAGGAGTATTCACTAGCAGTATCCCGTCTCATCCAAATTGCATTTCAGTTTAGTGGCCTTCAACCAATCCCTCTGACTCCAGACACCACGTCAGTACCTCCAGTGCCTCCCTCCCCAGAATCTGCTGAGAAAGGGAACAGAGCTGGTGATGACATCTACCCAAATATTCTGGTGACCTCACCCAGCAATTTCACATATATTCTAATCAGTGGGTCCTCTACTTTTGCAGGTTCAGAACTCGTGGAATTGATCATTCACAGATTATTTCATTTTTTAATGTTATTTATTTTTTAAAAAAATCTTACTCTATTTGCCTGTGGCCATGGGGAAAAAAGTGTTACCTCTAGGAATCTCTAGGGCCTCCAGAGTGATTCCATGGTCAGTTTCTGGCAGAAGTGGACCACAGGATTGTGTTAGAGGCCCCAAAGATTCCTAGCGAGAACACTTGTCTAGACATTGCTAATGTTTCCAGGGTGTGTGTGTGTTGCTGGACTAAACCATGGTACCTTGCATTCTAACTGTTATGAGGCAGAACAGCAACACCTGAAGCCATTGTCTAGAAACAGCCACTAAGATAGAAGACAGCTGCTCCAGGACTATTTCATGATCAAGAACGTCAAATTCACAGAGTAACTCAGAAAACATTGTTGAGTATCACTCCTCTTGTCCTTCTGTGGGTACAAGTCATGCCTTAGGCAAGTCAAACCATCTTGCTGCTAAACGCAGACTGAAACAAATCTAGGTATTTATGATAACCTACCACGTGCACATATGTTTGGCTCCAAAAGAATATAGATTTGTGACTTGCTGATTGTTGGTGCAATCCTGGGGACTGAAGAGTCTTATTTACTAGTATCCTCTCTACTTTCTCCAACCACTATTAAGGAAGTAAGAGTGAGGCAGCTCCTACCAACAGCAATACGTAAGGAAGGAGGAGAAACCTCACTTCTGCCCTCTTCAGCAAGCCAGCCACCAAGAGAGTTTAGCACCCTGGGGAATTTTTTTATTCCTTGATTTGAAATTCAGCTCAAGCTCCTTCTCTACTTCTAAAGCATCTCGTCAGCTTTCTGATTACTTTGTGTAGGCAGCAACAGCAATTGAAAAAGGGAAAGGAGAGAAAGAGTGCATACAGACACTGGGTAAGACATGGGGGGCGGGATACAGCCCACGCCTTCCTGAAGTGTGACAAGCGGCACTTCAGCACAGCTCGTCTCTGAAAATGCAGCTATCACAGAGAAAATGGATCATGGCTGAATGCTATCAATTGAATTAAGAAGCTACCATAGGGTCACAATTGAATATAGGCTACTGTCATACCCTTCAAAGCAATCTGTTCCCCTTTGAAGTATTCCAAGGTGCCCAAGTGTGTTATAGTCCATGCATAAGAAACAGGATTTAACTAAAGCACAGGACAGGGAGAAGAGGGGCACATCTTTCTGAGCGTGGGACTGTCATTTAATGCACAGATCTACCAGTTATTGTCTCTCCACATTTTGAGGTGAGTAAAACTTCTCCTTGGAATAAAGTTCCAAAACCAAGAGTTGGATGGAGGGAGAAGAGGGTGCTCCTGTAAGGTATGAGCAGTCAATGGGCAGTCAACCAAGTACTTTCACGTATGAACAGGTTGCTTACCTGTAACTGTGGTTCTTCGAGTGGTCATCTGTGCCCTCACACAATGGGAATCTTCGTGCATGTGGAGTAGCTTTTGGGAAAGTTCCAGAGCTGAGCAGCTTGGCGGGAACCCCTCCCCATCCAGTACTGAGCATACTCAGTCCCGCCAAGCCAACGGTCTCTCCTCAGTTTTGAAGTCCGCCGAGGCAAGGACCTGAAAGAGGGGAGCCTGGGCGGGTGTGTGTGAGGGCACAGATGACCACTCGAAGAACCACAGTTACAGGTAAGCAACCTGTTCTTCTTCTTCGTGGTCTCTGCGCCTCACACAATGGGAGATTGAGTAGCTTACTGTTGGACGGTGGGTCAGGTCCTACAGGATCGAAGACAGCACCACATGACCAAAGCGAACGTCATGCCAGGCCCGGCAGTCAAGGTGGTAGTGTCGGACAAAGGTCAAGGACAGCGACCATGTAGCCACACGACAAAGCTCCTGCAGATCAACCCCACAGAGAAAGGCTGCTGACAAAGCCATGGCCCTTGTGGAGTGGGTGTGGGGAGGAGGGGCTGGCCAGAGTTGTCCTGCAAGTTCTTAGGTTAGGTGAATTGTCTGACAACCCACTTGGAGAACTGCTGAGTGGACACCTTGTGACCCTTCCGGCGGCCACCATAACAGACGAAAAGGTGTGTAGTCTGTCGGAAGGTCGAGGTCTGTTGTAGGTAGAAGGCTAGAGCCCAATGCACGTCGAGCTAACGGAGTGAGCGCTTGAGAGGTGAAGCCGGATCAGGAGAGAAGGTAGGTAAGATGACGTCAGATGGAAGTCAGAGATGACCTTGGGAAGGAAGGACAGATCTGGACGCAAAACCACCTTGTCTAGATGGAACACCAGGAAGGGTTCATCAGACCGTAGTGCGGTCAATTCTCCTGCCCACCTGGCCGAAGTGACAGCAACCAGAAAGGCCGTCTTTAAGGTAAGGAGATGGTCATCAGACGTGGCCATTGGTTCGAAAGGATGGCGCATAAGCTGAACGAGAACAAGCGACAACGACCAAGGTGGGAGTGGCGGGGAGACAAGAGGTTAGAGGTGTTGAAGCCCTTTAAGGAATTGCTTGACAGTAGCGTTCCGAAAGAGGGCTGTGGAAGGAGTACCACGTGGCTGGTAGGCTAAGATTACCGAGAGGTAGACCTTCAGAGAGGAGAAGGCGAGGCCCTCTTCCCTCAGCTGCAACAGGAAATGCAGCACTGTTGACAATGAAGCCGGAGAGGATACCTCACTCCGGGTATCCGCGAAAGCCATGAATTTCTGCCACTTGTACTCGTACGATCTACGAGTGGACTCCTTCCTAGCAGCCGTGAGGACAGCTTGAATGGCAGGAGAGTCTAGAAGGTTATCCTCCAAGCATGGAGACGCAGGAGAGGAAGGTCCGGATGAAGCACACGACCGTCCGAATGGGTCTGGCGTGCAATGTAGTTGCATCTTGTGGCCCTGAGCAGCGGTGAGGAGGGGACCGAACCAGTGCTGCCTCAGCCAGTACGGGGCTACGAGAATGGTGTTGGCCCTGTCCAACAGGAGCTACCACTCGGCCCAGGAGTGGAAATGCAGGAAAGATGTAAAGAAACTCCCTGTCCCAAGGGAATTGGAATGCGTCGCCAAGGGAGCCGGGGCCCAGACCAGCTCTCGAGCAATAACGGGGGCACTTCTTGTTCTGATTGCTTGCAAAGAGATCGAAGGATGGAGTGCCCCAATGGGACACTACCCGCTGGAAAGCGGCATTCAAGAGGGACCATTCATGGTGACACGCCGTGTCTCTGCTCAGCGTGTCCGCTGTCACATTGTCCCGTCCCACTAGGTGAACCGCCATGGGGTGCACACACAGCGGGTCACACCAGTCCCAGAGGCGTAGAGCCAGGTGGAGCAGAATGGAGGAGTGGGTGCCTCATTGCCTGTTCATGTAACAGACAGCTGTCATATTGTCTGACAGGATCTGGACTGTCTGTCCAACGATCAGGTTCTGGAAGGCCCGCAGGGCTTTCAGGATAGCTAGGAGCTCCAATGCATTGATAGGAAGACACGTCTCCAGGCCCGCCCAGTGTCTCTGCACGGCTTAACGGCCACAGTGGGCTCCCCAGTCGAGCAGGGAGGCATCAGTCGTGACAGTGAGTGTCGGGTGGGGTTTGACAAACGGCATTTCCGATAGTAGGTGGTGCGGAGATAGCAACCAGTGGAGGGAATCTCTGACCGGGCAGGGAACCAGCAGAAGGCGATGTTGGTCATCGACAAGAGGATTGAAGGCCTGGAGAAACCAATGCTGTAGAGGGCAAGCATGGTGGCGGGACAAATAGGTGACTGCCGTTGTGGCTGCCATGTAGCCCAAAAGCTGTTGAATCCTTCAGGCAAAAATGGACGGGGTGCGCAGGACGGCGACGGTGGCCTGGCGCAGTGTCCAAGCACACTTCACTGGCAGGAAAGCCCTGGCGGAAGCAGAGTCCAGGGTGGCTCTGATGAGGTCCAGGGTGCGTGAGGGCTCCAAGTGGGACTTCTTGGAGTTCACCCTGAGGCCGAGATCTGAGAGCAGGGAGAGGGCGAGGTGAATGTCTTCATACAACTTTTGACTGCAGGGCGCCTCCAGTAACCAGTCATCCACCATAACATACATAACACACATAACATAACAACACCATAACATGCGGAGGCAGGATACCACAGGGGCTACGTATTTAGTGAAGACCCTGGGGGCGGTGGACAGGCCGAACGGCAGGACCTTGTATTGGTAGCAGATGCTATCGACTGCGAACTGGAGGTACCACCTGTGTTGGGGCCTAATTGTGATATGGAAATAGGCATCTTGTAGGTTGATAGAGGCGAACCAGTCCCAATGCCGCAGGAAAGGCAGGATGGAAGAGAGAGTGACCATCTTGAATTTCTGGGAGAGGATGTAGGAATTCACCCCCCTGAGGTCCAGGATAGGTCGGAGGGTGCTGTTTGACTTGGGCACTGTAAAGTAAAAGGAGAAGAAGCTGGTGGAACTGGCCGAGGGCGGCACCTGCTCTATGGCCCCTTTGAGGAGCGGAGACCGGGAATGCGTAGCTGGTACCGGAGGCAATATCGACGCCGTTACTGACATCGGTGCTGAGGACATCGGAAGAACAGCCAGGATCAGGGCAATGACAAACTGTGTCAGTACCGACGCCGTTAGAGATGTTGGTAGCGTAGACGCAGGGTGGGTATCCGGTGGAGGCTGAGACATCGTTGCTGTCACCCGAAAAGGTGGTGAGATCGGCCTTTGGAGAGGCGACCAGTCATGGGACCAGTGGTGGGCTGGAGAGCGCCGGTCATATGGAGAATGGTACTGAGAGCGGGTCTTTGAATGTCGGTATCGGGACGGGCATCGGTAGTGAGACACAGAAGAGCGCGGTGGAGAGTGGGAACGCTGCGGACGGTAGGGAGACCAACGACGGATGTCAGGATGGTATCGATCACGATAGGCCGGTGAGTAGGAATAATAGGAGCCAGGTTGTTCTCTCCAGAGGTGCTCATGGCCATATCGAGCAATGAAAGAAGCTGAAGAGAAAAGTGAGTCAAGCCTTGCCCGTGAAGGGTCACGGGCTCCACGGTAACCATAATCCTGATGACGCGGGGATCTACCTCTATCATCGTGTCCTGGAGAGCGCGTCACGCTAGATGGAGGGCGATCATGGGAAGGAACCCAAGGAGTGTCCGGATGAGATGGACAGTCCAACTCGGGGCTGGCAGGAGTAAGAGTCGGAGGGAGTGGAGTTTGTATACCCGCTTCTCCGGTCTGGGCTGACATGACCGGTGGAGACACAGGCGGCGAGGGTTGACGCTCCGAGTCCGAAGCCAAGTCGACAGCCACCAGGACCGAGAGCACCGGGAGCTAGACATCGTTATGCTCCACGAAGGGCCGGGAGTGTCCTCCTCTTCCACAGTAGCCATCGAAGGCTGCGCCAGAGGGGGCATCGGTAAAGGAGCCGGCTGACGGCCTACAGGAGAAGGAGAGCGGTGCTTCTCCTTCTTCTTAATGGAAGACTCAGCAAGGTGGAGCAAAGCTTATGCTGAGCCACAGTGGGAACCTTGTGAGGTTGAGTGGAAGCCAGTTGTGAGCCAGAAGAAGCTTCTCCAGAGGAGGAGGTGATAATCGGCATCCTGGAGAGCTTCAGAATGCTCGGTAATGAGGAGATCAGAGGCAAAGCTATTGAGGACAATATCGGTATTGGTATCGAAGCAGTCAGTACCAATGAGGTTGATACCGGTGGCAAAATCGGCGTCGTCAAAGAGGGTGTCGACGAAGGCCTTGAAGAGGAGAGGCCCTGAGGAGAATGCTGAGCCATGGAGGAGGTGAAAAGGCAGTATTTGAAGCCGCCTGCTCCTTTATCCGAAGGGCTTGCTCCCAACAATAAGACTTCAACCGCGAGGCTCTGTTTTTCAGGGTTTGAGAGGCGAAGTCTTTACAGATAGAACACGCCCGAATGTTATGGGCCTCTCTGAGGCAGAACAGGCACTCAGAGTGGCTGTCAGACAGGGAGACCTTGCGACCGCAAGACACACACAACTTAAACAATGAGTACATAGAAAGGGGGAAGAGTTCTTACAGTCTTTTGTTGGAAAAAAGCACAAGATAGTCGAAGAATGAAGCAAAGCAAACTGCTCAGCAAGGAAGCCTTCCAAGCTGCTAACAGGTCGGCAGATGAAAAGAACCTAAGGAGAGACCGTTGTCCTGGTTTGGAATTCACCTTCAGCTCCTGATCTTCCTTCCAGCCATCTTTCAGCTTTCAAATTACTATCTACTTTCAAATTACTACTACTTTCAAAGTAGGTAGTACTTTGCTGAGTACTTGACTCTAAAAGCTATAGATTGTAGTTGTAAGAAAGAAATGTAAGCCTCAGAGTTGGGAGTTAAAGCTATAAATAATAGTGGTGTTGGTAGCAGCAATAGTAGGCCAAATCCAATGCTAGTTCCAACCAGAATAACACCCACTGAAATCAATGGGTGTTACACATGTGGTGATTAATAAACTCCATTTATTTCAATGTCTGCTCTAGTTGGGAGTAACAATGGATTTAATGTATTTTTGTTTGTCTAAATCTAATACTAGTAGTAAGTAGAGATTATCTACTGAAATGAATGGGATTTGTTAGTCACCATTTATGTAACTTCCATTGGTTTCAAAGATTCTGCTCTAGTTCAGATGGACTAACATCTGATTTAGCCTAACCATCACCACCATCACCCGTATGACAAATTCAACTGCACGCTCCATTTTAACTGCGGACTCAGATTGACTCCAGCATCTTTCCTATTTGAAAATAAGTATTTCAGGACAGGAATACTGTACAGTAAGCAAAAGATGACTCATAAGCTATAGCTTAGTTCTGGCCAGCTCCATGGAAGTAATACCCACATTATGTCAATTACATAAGACTGAAACACAAATTAGATCAAGCTCTTTGACTGCAAGCAAGTCATGATGCATTTCCTAAATGGCATATGAATAATATGAAAGAAATGACTTGCTTCTCAAACAGCATCAGACAGGCGCTTGCTAGACTACTGTGTGCGCGCGATTAATATCACCTTTGTTATTTGACATTCCAATATGATAAATATAATCCACTTTTCAATAAATCTAATTCCCCACATATCATCTTATGCCCTCATTAAACATGTTAATTTTGAGATGAATGCAACCGAAAGACAGTATCGTATAGTTTAACAACTATACGTAGATTTAGGACTGGAGAGAGCTAGGGTTCAAATCCTGACTCAACCAGAAAGTTCAATGGGCATCCTTGGACAGTCAGATTCTTTCGAACTTACTTCACAGGGTTACTGTGAATATAGGAAAGGGAATGCAAACTATGCCATCTTAACTACTTGGAAGCGGGGCAAGGGATAAAGAATATTAACAAAAAAAAAGTCCAAACATTTTCCAAAGACCCTTCCCAAACTAGCACCTTCTGAATTTTTGAACTAAAATCTCCCATCATACCCAGACAGCAAGCCATCAAGGTTGGGGTGATAGAAGTTATAATCCATATCATGTGGAGGGAACTGGTTATGCAAGTTTGTTCTTAACCATTCTGAAATCAATGAAACTGAAGTGTGCTCCCCTGACATCCATCCCAAATTTGAGGCAGTACACTTATTTTAAAAGCTACTCAATGAACAAATATGAGTACACAATCCAACCAATTTGAAATACAACTATTCTGTCCCCATAGTCTTCAGGACCAACTTGAAAGCTCAAAGAAATACTTAAAATACATGTAAATACAGGCACATTTGTAGCATATTTGGTCCTGACAGCAGTACAGGGCTCAACTGGAGTTTCACCACAGCCGGCCCCTTGCTTCTCCTCAACACAATTTTCATCAGGTAAGAATTGTGATCATTCCCACGTTCCTATCAGCATAGTGTACGTGTTTCACAATACTCTTTTTATTAGCTGCCTCATTGTTTTAAAATAACAGATTAATAAACAAACTGACATCACAAGAATACAGGAGTTCTCTGGGCTAAATGATTCTTTTGTGCAGCTATTAAAGTCGTCCACAGTGTGAGGCTGGGGAGAGCAGGATGTCTCTAAGGCAACACAACGCCTTCTACTCTTGTGATGTTTAACAACAGGATTCTGTTTTCTAACTGTCATTCTGAAGGAAGCAAAACAAGAGGACAGAGGACAGTTGCAGTGAGTGCAACTTTGCCAAATAGTCTTGCCTTCAGCTATCACAGAAAGGACTGGATGACCCAGTGGCTCTTTCGTGAATGCCTCTCCAAAGCAATAATGGAGAAGTTGGCTCCTGGAGGAGGTTTAACTTCTATTTTAATTCCATACCCTGAACGAGTGGAATAAAAACGCATATGAGTGTACAAGCACACACAGTCAACACTTATACACAGAGTGTTAACTTTCATTTCTGGCAAAGAAAATAATGGATCCATCGAGACAATGCCCACACCAGCCAAACTGTTGCATGATATATAAAATGGCCACACTATCCCTTCAATTTATGTGCCCTACATTAGTTTATCATGGCACTGGCATGGGAAGAATTATGCTTATATAAATCTATGAATCCAGATATTTATGAGCAGAATGATAAACTGATGTTAAATTCTAGCATTTGCATTTTTTAAAACAGTCACTGCAGCTTCATTTGGATGGACAAGCCTTAGAACTGAAGCACAAATGCAAGAGGCAAACCTTCAACATACATGGACAGCAACATTACAAACAGAAATTCAGGCCACAAATCAGTTCCCATTCCCTGCTACTCCATGCCTTAAAGCTTGCTCCAGAGAGCTGGAGAATTTTCCAGAGCATTTCACAGAGGCTGCAGAGGCAAAGGGAAGACAATGACCTTGAATTTAAGCTTGTGAAAAGTCTAGAGATGGGCAGACTGTAGCCCTCTAGATCACAGATAGGACTATGCTTTTGTGGTGCTTGAAGTCCTCTACTAGCCCCCAACCCTCATTTAAAACAAAAAAAACAAAAACTGATTTCCAGGCTGATTTTTGTGTGTTTTCACCTGAAAAACCACAGGGAGAGATCCTAAAATACTCAAAAACAAACGCAGTCCACAGAGAAAGGCCTCAGAACCCTCAATACCTCTCTTTATTGCTTCCAGTTGCCATTTTAGGAAGGACATGGAAGAAGAAAAGTGTATTAAGGGGGAATGCACGCAGCTTATGCGGGGGCTGGAGAGGGGAAAATGGTCCTTGGTCCCTGTGCAGTTGTTCATCATTCCTCAAGATGTTGTTGAACTGCAGCTCCCAGCATTCTTCACCACTGGCTTAACTGGCATGGGTTGATGGGGCCTTGCCCGTCCATGGCATAAATGATGGTATTTCTCCACATCTGTTGTTCAGATAAAACATTTCTAAATGGTCTTACTGCAGGACTTGCTTAAGACATTTTGGACCCTGGGATGGAAAATCCATAGACAGTCCTCAATTCCACGGAATAACATGGATCTTCACATATGTGGAGCTTCTTTAATGAATGAATAGGAGCTGGGCTCCAATTAATTTCAACAAGGTCTGCAAAAACAACTTCCTTGTGGAAGTTTGTCAGATTTGTCTCTTGCTCTAGCTGCTACTATGGCACCCAAAATCTGGTACCTGACTCCCCTCCTATGTTGAGGTTCCCTTTGGTCACCTAACATCAAACAGCAAATTCCAGATCGCACTGCTTGAATTCAGCAGCATTCTTTCTGAGACAAATTAATTTGCTTCAGAGAACTGTTGCCTGTAGCAACTCTCCAAGAATCCTCAATATTTTACTCTTGCTGTTTTGTTGTATCTCATGCCTAAAGTTTCTGAAAATAATATTCATGCCTTGATTTCTAAGGTCAAGCTAATTACTTGTCCTTCTGACCCAATCCCCTCTAATTGACTCCTGGGACTCTTTCCCCAGGCCTAATTGATGCCATTAGAAATTCTCCATTCTCCACAGGGAATCTGCCCTTGTGATTTTTGTTATGCTTTGGTGAGCCTTATTTAAAATAAATCTGTAAGCTTATTAAACTTTCCCTAAATATCTATCTCTTTGATTATCTCTGCTTCTTTTGCTTTCTTCTAATTTTATTTTGGATTAGATATCAACAGTGAGATGACATTACCATTTGAAGGCAAAGACTCAGGATATTGAATCCTGCTTCCTCCGTCACACTGGGCAGTTTCAGCCAGATCTGAGTAGCCAACTTCAAAAGCCAAAGTTAATGACCTGAGAATCTGAACTGAGTCTGTGAACCTGTTACCATGCAATGGGGTGTGTGAATCTAGTACCAAACATAACTGGGATTTAAAGCTTTTGTTCCCAGTAACCCATTGCCATGGGAGCATGCAGCCAACCTATCATCTATACAGACGCTTTTTATACAACATGCCAAAGCAAAAATCTAAGTACTGTGACTGCAACATCACTTCCTCCGGAATGCTGCTTTACCATCTTTGTCTGATGTAGAAGCCTGCAAGAAGTTCAAAAGCGAGTGTGATATATTCTGCACCTTTTGGTTGGCCTAATAAAGGTATCACTATAAGATAGTGAAAAGAAACAGGTTCAGTAGTGCTTGTATTTTTACAGTACATTATCTTTGAAGTTTTTAAAAAATGATATTTCAGCTGAACAACTTAATCACAGATAGGCTGACTTGTAGTAGAAGGACAAAAGCTACATATATGTCAATTGTATGTTCAGGAATGGAGTCTCCTGCATGCTCTGAATATATTTTGACTTCTTCATCAGTAGCAGAATCTACAGAATCAATTGCACATTCTAACTGAAAGAAATATTCTCTAACAGCTATAACATCTAGAAGGCTTCTAAATAAACAGCATGGTTTTCCTGTGGCTTTTGGTTTGGTTTGGAATTAGGCCTCCTGCTGTTGTGTTAAAGACTGTGGCTTCTGCCATTACAAGAAAGGGCCATAAGTTTCCTGACACATAGCTGTTATCTGCCAGGATGCTAGGGAATGTCCTCTTACAGTGGGGAGGGATGTATGCCTCTAGTCTATTCCACCCCAAGAGGTTCTGGGTCCCTCCCTCTTCCAGCCCCACCCCCTCTGGGCTATGTGGGGAAGGTGAGGAGAGGAATCCCTGCTGCTACCTCCATTTGCTGAAACGCTTCGAATGGGAATGCAATGATATCGGGGGCATGGCCACCTCCAACATCATCACAACTGTAGAAGGCTACGGCACTGGGGAGAATATAGCATGCTTCTTTTTCCTGTATTATAGCTCACATTGAAATAATCTGTCCTTAACATTTAAATATGCTGTAACTCAGATTCACGGCCCTATTCTAACAAACAGAAATCACTGCTATTGCACAGTTACTAATCATTCAGCCATTTTGTTTTGTTGTCAGTTTTTTTCCCCTTTTAAATAAGAGATGATGAACACCTTTTTCTTAAAATAAGACGGCTGACATTCTGCTAAGGAAAAAACCAAAACAGAACAGACTTAGTTGTAAATCATCCCCTACAAATCTTGTCAAGCATCACTGACTTGTACAGCTCAGCCAGTGGCAGCCAGAATTATGCCTGCTCCCACTACCCTGTAACATCTCAGCCAACCATTGCTCATGAATTCACCACCATCACCAAATTCCTTCCATATTACAGTTCACATTTTATCCCAGCAAAGGAAAATATTTAATAAAAGCAGCATGTTTAGATATTTTATTCATCTAGTTTCTTTCTTTTATTAACACATGCATCTGTAACGACAATTGTTGGGATGAACTGAGATGTCCACTGTAACCAGTGACCTGATATCCTAGGTTAACATAAAAGCAGGAAAACCACACAAAAGCTACTCCTTCATCTGAAGATGTTTCACTTCTTATTTTGCCTGCAAGCAACCCCAAAACCAATGAAGAAAGAAAGAATCAACTAGCACCGTATGGCATTAAGAGGTTTTCCAGTGGAAGACAGATACCAGACATAAGCTAAACCATTGTTTAACATACGATAAATAAGCCTAGCCCTGTCAACACTGACCATCCAGCCTACACTATTAATCTAAAATGGAAGCCAATGCTCCCAATCTTCTCCTCGCTGCTCTGCGGGAGAAGGGGAGATCAGAGGAGCCTGGGATGGGAAGGTAGGTTTGGCTCATTCTCAGACATAAAATGCCATGTGAAAACCCTTAAGTAAAATGGAGCAACATATGAAGTGTTTCATCTGGATTCTCCCCACCACCACCCCATATTTAAAAACAAGTTCCAGTTACATGGATTAGAGTTAATTTTTATTTATGTTACAGAATGAATTATTTGCAGTTATTTACCATGTTCCTTCTACTTATGTTCAGATGTGTGTTTGTTACTCCGGATAACGACCCACCTGGGATGAATATGTGATGCCTTCAGAACAATTTTTTATTAAAAAAAAATCAGTAAAAGACAAGAAGCATCAACAGTAACAAAAAGTACAAAATCACACTTGCTGCGTTAAGTGTTAGGTCTCAGTCTCACTTTGGCCAAAGAGGAAACTGCAGGGAGAAGAGCAATAGTAAGAACAGATTGCTTACTTGAAACTGTGGTTCTTCCAGTAATCAACTGGGAACTCACAGATAGCTCCAGACACGTCTGAAGATGGATTGTGTAGGCAGAGATTACAGACCACACAAAAGAACCACTGCAGATTCATCTGACAGTACCCCAACATTGTATTTCTTGCTAGAAACAAATGCTATCCTCAAACCAATTTCTTTTCATTTATTTCCCACTGTTAAATATTATGGTCCTTTCCCATTCCTACTTACAGGTTGGCAATTGAACACACATTTAAAATATGGTGAAGTACTGGCTGACTGACTTCTTTGCTTATTACAGTATTTATACTCCATCGCCATCTAAAGATCTCAGGACAGCATACAATAAAATAACATGATCAATTTAAAACAATGCAACCAGTAAAAATGTTAGGCTAAAAACATATTGAACAATTTAAACAAGTTAAGAAGACTGATTAAAACAATTTAAAACCATCTACACGTGTGCATCTGTGTACAACCAGTTGGGTCCCAAAAGCTTTTGCAAACAACCATATTTTAATTTGGTGCCAGAATGACAGCAACAGAGATGCCAGTAGGAGCTCTAAGAAGAGGGAATTCTATAACTGGGATGCCACAGCACAGAGGGCCTCTTGAACATCCTCTCGCAGCATATTGCCTTGACTGGTGAAGCAGAGAAGAAGGCCCATGAACAGACCTCAAGCCTCGGCCAGGCATATGTAGGGACAGGCACTTTTTCAAGTATTAATGTCCCAAGCCATTCAGGGCTTTAAACCTTGGATTCAGACCAGATGCATAGTGGCAGCCAGTGCAATTCTTTGAAACTAGTGTGATATGGTTTCTCTATGTCAGGATGTCAGAATGTCTTGAGTCTAGTTGCTGCGTTTTGCCAACACCACCCCAGCAAAAAACAAACAAACAAACAAACAAAGAAAGCTACTAACACTCACAAGTCATTTCTTATGGCTGCAATAATCCTTGAAGACTGAACGTGTGATAACCTCAATAACTGAAATTGTTACAATTACATTGAAAATAACATAACTTGAAAAGTTGAAAAGTTGCCCTACCTTAATATTAGCAAACAGACCTTCTCTTTTAGCACAACGGTTCACACGTCCGAATATGTTACATTACATAGCCATTGCATGCCTTTTAAAATATTTGTACACCACCTTCCATCTGATTCAAGATTTTGGGGTAGAATACCACTTACTCCATCACGGTACCAATACAATTAATTGAAACCAACAAAATGTTTCCTTACTTATTCTTACCTTTTCAATTTTCTCATCCAGCATTCTGAAGAATTCTTGTTGGCTTTCAGAGATGTGCATGCTGAAACAGAGAGAGAAGTGCACTGAGCTATTTAAAATTTGACATAATTGACTAGAAAAACACAGCTGTTACATCAAGCTTTAGGGTACAGTAGGCAACTGTCAGCCACTGGGTGCTCAGTTGGTCTCCACTGGGCCCTAAACAGCTCGATCCCCTATGTGTTTCCCTACCCTTGGGATTTAAAAAAAGACAAAAATATTTGAACTTTAAACACAATGGGGCACCATTCTGCTTTGTTTTGGGGTCTCTGGACTGTTGTTTGTTTGCTGTTGTGTGCCTTCCAGTAGTTTCCAACTTATGGAAAGCTAAGGTGACACCATCATAGGGGTTTTCTTGCCAAGATTTGTTCAGAGGCGGTTTGCCTTTGCCTTCCTTAAGGAAGTACCTTAGGACATAACATTTAATTTACTTGTAAAATAAAGGCTTCCTCCTGGATAAAAAAAGTCTCTGTGTGTGTGTGTGTGCGCGCGTGGTTCAAGCCACAATGATACTGCTTTTTAGTACTTCTTCCCATCTCTGATTTATGACTTAGCCTACCATTTACAAAAGGAGGAGAAAATACAGATTCTGCTCCAGTACCGTTCTATGTAAACAACAGCAAAAGAGCCTGTCAGCTAATATCCAAGTTAACGTCTCTCCTCAGCCTGATGGATGAGCAATAAGGCATGCCAAATTCAGTATCACAGCTAGTTATTGATATATATGTGATTCTCACCCTTTCAGCTTCTCTTGAAAACCAGTATTTTTCTTATTTAACTTAATTGGAGGGGATCACTTTTAAATGAGGGAAATGTGATTGCTGGAGTAGAGAGTTAAGGTCATATCACATTTTATATTGTCTTAGCATTTTTCAAAACAGATTTCAAAAGGTGCTTATTATAATGTTTGTAAGATGAAGTGACTGGTTATTATGCAAAGTATTAGCAACTAAAAGTATTTAACCGTTCCTTACTGCTATTTAAACAGAGAAACACACAGAGGCACAGTTCTGTGTGCTCCTGTTCTCCTTTTGAGGTTTTGAGGAAAAGGGCAACCTTCTACAAAACAATCGTCCTCATAAGAGAAAAGAACTAAAGATGTGTGGTGGTTCTGTGAGTTCCACTCCTTCACCGATATAAAAGTGGAGGAGAGGGAAAAGCAACAAACAGCGCTACTGGTTAAAGCAGCATTACCTTATTCCCTAAATGGTTGACACTGGAGCAAACTTCCACACCCTGTTGCTGGATACATTCCAACTGTAAACTAGAGACTTCTGTCCCACTCCAGACTGCGGGATGTGCCTTGCTGCCACCAGCAGTCAACACCTGCTGAGATCCATTTAAGAAAACATATTCCAGTGTTCCATAGCAATTACCAAACACATGCCGCCATTAGGTAACTATTACAGGCTTTCTAAAAATGGTGGGAAAGGCCAGCCAATCTGGAGACTGATTGGCTGGCTGGAGGCAGAACTCCTCAATGAGCTCGTTGGAGGAGGAAATCGTCACTCCCGTCTACGTAGGGGAGTTATGGAAGTGCTCCCTGGTTGTGACTCCAGTCAATTTTCCTTTGATGGGCTCCCTTTACCTGAGCTGTACATGTGGGCTCTCCTGTAGTCACGTCCTGTCATGGGTTGCTTGTTTGTATATGTGGATGCTCTATCCTTGTCACAACTTTTGGAGTGGCAGCTTGGGCACTGGGCTGAATCCATGGGCGGGGGGGGGGATGGAGGTCAGTGTACCCACTTCTTTGCTTTGGAGAATTCTTGGGGAGATCACAGGAGGCTTTTGGGGCAGGACCAGCTCAGCAACTTATTCTCCTTGCCTCATCCCCTGGTGGCAGTGGAATCACACAGTGGGATACCAGCCATGTGGATCCCATTTACTGGTATCCAATGGGTCTTTCCCCCAGCAGACAGACTGTGCGTGTGTGTGTGTGTCACTGAAGGACTGGCAGATTGGCTGATGTTTGGATCCAGGCCTTATGCTATGCCATGGCTCCAGCAGCTGCAACCGGTAAAGCTGTAGCTGTTTTAACTCCAACATTATCTCCTGTGTGCGTCCCTTCATCCAAAGTCTGCTCTTCACTGCTGGCCTAGCAATAACATCTGTGTTAACAACAAACTCCTTCATGCAAGCACATTTGAAATACCAACTAAGAGAAAAACAGATTTGGCTGGCATCTTATGTTTGAGCAGTAGTCATCTGCATAAACTCCAGTTGCAACTGTGCAGCCAATGACAAATAATACATAATCTGTTCAGTTTGGGGATGGTAAAAAAAAGACGCAAGGAACTATATAAAATGCATGCTGGGTGGCACCCATTTTAAAGCTATGTCTTCATCTTTCTGCAACCATTTTATCTTTCTCATTTGTCATATCTCCTGTTTAAAAAAGCAACTATGCATTAATGCAACTGTCAAGGTTGGGGAAAGGACCACATGATGCAGCCCCAGCCTGTGGCATAGGAGCCACCAGTACAGAAAGTGGGACCTTGTGGAAAGCCTGGACAGGAGCAGGCACCTGGCAAGAGACCTACAATAGCATCAGGCTGTTGCTGTTAAATCTCCTCTAGCATTGTGCTGCTGCCTGGGCCCCAGTCCAGCAGACTAAAAGTAAAAAACCTCTTAGACACGGGTGTGTTGCCTCTGTGACACAGTGAGCCACTATCTCATATTTTAGCTGCGAGTCATGCCACTCCCAACATGTTCTAGATGAAAATAAAGACTGTACTGTACTTTTAAAAGCTCTATTTTCCCCTAACTGGCTGGGTCCTATTCCATGCACTATTACTACACATTGCTGAAAGAAAGCCAGAGGTTACATTTATTTTACAGTTATCCGTCCTGCACTGATCTGAAAGCAAAGACGTTTATTCTTTTGCCTTAAGGCACAGTAAAAATCCCGAAAGCTCAAAGTGAACAGTGGCAACACATGGAATGGCAGGCTGCACATTAACAAGGTATATTCTTTTTCAAGTGCTTGCATTTGCCTAGATGCACAATTGACAAAGCTGATCAGTACAAATGACAGTTCAGAGATTCTTCTCTCCCCAAGGATTCCTGTTTTTATAGCACTTCTTTTGAATGGCTATTGTAGTTCTTTTTCATTGTCTTTATATTCTATCTCACCTGAAAATATATTTTTTTTAAAAAAACCTGTTGGCCTAAAACTTTATAGATATTAAAATAAAAAAAACCCCAGAAATCTGTAGGAGGGAGCCTAAAAATCAAGAATACCACTTACGGAAACACAAACTTTTTAAAAAAGGCAATCACAAGAATAGCAAAAGTGATTTAGCAGAATAGATACCAGAAAAACCCAAGTGTTTCTAGAACACTAAACTGACAGTAGAACAGACTTGAGTCTGTCTTCATAGAGAGGGAGCCAGTCAAGAAAAATACCTTGGAACTAATCACAGTGGATCAGAGGGGGCAAGATCTCTTTATCTATTTTTATAAGGCCACTCACAACACAATCCAATAAAATTTAGTTCTGTCAGAAGCAGAAGTTGTGGATTTCGTCAAAAAGACCCTCCTAGCTGTTAATCTGGAAAATCTAGGTGCCTGGGAGAGTAAGATTTCACAAAGTTGCTCACAGAATCAACAGTATCTAAGAGCATAAAGCTTAGATGATTTACATTAAAACAAAAAGCAAAGGTACCTACGTCGTCTGTAAGACTTAAGATTTACAGTTTTACTTCTGAGGTGCTTCTGTAGAGTTTGATCTTAGCACAGTACCTCTCTACATTAAGCTCATTAGAAATCTCTAGTACACAGTGATATTTCCCAGGCCAGTCTCCTCCTTCCCTTGCTTTTGCTCAACTTCTTTCCAGGCAGAAGGTCACATAATTTCTTTCCATTAACAACAAGTGCTATGGGCCCTGGGTTGGTGAGACTATGTTTCACTGTAGTGTGCAGGATTGGAAAAATACTATTATTAGTAGCTGGCAAAGTGCTGGCAGTGCATTTGTGTGGTACAGGAGGCAAGACAGCAGACCCTGCCACAGGGGTGGGGGAGCACAGAAGCTGAACATTCAGAGCAAGGTCAGATGTGTTCACAAAGTCAGAGGATATAGCAGGCTTAGAGAAAATGTTGTCAGCATTTGTATATTCACATCTGTTGTGAATCAGTTGTGAAATGTGCATTACTCTTTGGGAGGGCTGCTTGGGGTTTTAACAGGGTTGAACAGACTGGCAAATGACACTAGATGTGCTCATGTGATCATACACTGTATGGTCAACTGCTTTCTCTTCCCGCTATCATTCAGAGTTGACACTAATCAGCATTATTAACAGAATCTTCTGCTGCCGTTCTTTGCGAGCATCAAAAAGATGCACAACGTGGCACTGTTCGCAAATTTTAGCTTCCAGAGTTTCTCAGAATTTTTTTTTTTAAAGCAACTTCTTAGTCCTTCTAAGACAGTGAAAATATGCTCAAAGTCAACAATGTTTGCTTTAATCTCAGAAGCCAGAGTAGCTCGGATGTCCAGTTGTTGCAGGCAGCCATCCCACTTACCTCTTTGCCGCTTCCCATGATGAACGGAATAGAATAAATTACGTAAAATGGAGAAACATTAAAATAAAATAGAAACCAAAGTGGAATATACAACAAAGTGATGCAGTGTGGCGAATTCCAGCCAGTGATGCTCTCTTTCATTGTACATATCACTTTCTTTTTCCCTCTTCAAAGGATACTTGGCATTCTTGACATTCCCCTGAACCTGCTCAGTCCACACTGTATTGTTTTCAGGGCTTCTTGATTTTGCCCTAAATATCTATTAGACTTCTGAAAACTCAAGGAATTGTCACTAGGCTTACAGTCACCTCTCTCCGTGCTCCTTAGTAACTCCATCTTGGCCACAGTCCCATTAGCATTCACCATTTAAGTTTACTATTAGGGACAGTTATAGTGCAAAAGAAGACAACAGGAATAAGACTTGGCCTGGAATATTTGGCAATCAGATCTTAATTAATGTCATTTCTGAGAGATTAACAAATTTCACCGCTGTTAGTTTCTCAGTGACAGGTTAGCGACCAAACGTAGACCAGGGGAATGAAGCCTTTACCATGAAACTTTTATTTTAAATTAAATAAAAATCAGAACCAAATACACATACGGGAAAAAGAATTACCATGGTGCTTGTTGTTTACTCAAGAAAAACTACATCTCGCAACCAAACGAGAGCCTGAATTCTCATTTAGTTATTAGGACTATTATAAAAAGGGCATGTTTACAAATCTAGCACAGTTTTTTTTTTTTGTAGTACTGTATACACTTATGAAAGCAAAAAGAAGCAGATTTCTGCACAGAGGAGAGAACAGAAGAAGCAAAGGGAAAGACAGAGGAAGGGGAAGGTGGATCAAGGAATGAATGTGGATAATTCAAGTTGTACATACTTAGGCTTCCTCTCATAAATTCCACTGCATAGCTCTGCAAATATCATGCAGAGAACGGCTAATGTGAAAGACTGTGAGCCAGCAACACTTTCCATGACCACAGCAACATCTTTGTCATTTACTAACCTGATTCTCCACAAGCGGCTGAATTCTCCTCCATGGAAAAATTCAGCAGTACTTTGAATTGGCCTTGAGGCAGCTTATCATTTCTACAGGAAAGCTCTTTTTAAAGAATGGATCATAAGAACTTGGCTAGCATAGGCCAACTGGACAAAACTTGTGCTCCAACATCTCCCTCTCAGATCTAGCAAAGGCAAAGCAACGGAGACGTGATCCCAATATGCCATTTATACAAGGCAATGTGGCACTTTCACAGCAGCTGATGGCCTGTCTGACATGCAGACAATGAGAGGCACAGCCAAAACAGCCATCATACAGCCTGCTTGTCCTACCATGTCATCCAAGGAAACAGCAGTAAAACCTCTCAAATTCATGTCTGTTTCTACATCTCTCTAGGGGCCAGTACAATCAGGTTTGTACACAAAACAAAGCTTTAGTTTTTAGGAAGATTAATTACGGGAAGGCAGCATGTAATTACAATAAAGCAATGTGTATTAAAAATGTTAAAACTATAAACCTGTGATACTAAATATTAGTCAAGTGCCACTATTATGGCCCATTAAATTGTTGCCCTAATTAAAATAAAGTTATTTTTACAATTATTTGAAAGGAGAGGGACAGTAGAAAAAGAAAATACAGAAAGAGGAAAAAAACATGTGTAACAAAACCACTACCACAGCAAATTACAACAGTTTACTTCCTAATAATATTTGGCTCCTTATCATGGGGTGACTTTCAATAAAGTTATGAGGATTTAAAAGTAACCAAATGAGACGTGGGATTGGTTAAAATAAGCTCCTAGGATCCTTTCCATTCCTGTCATTCTGTACTTTGGGATCTTTCTAAGCAGAGTGATTAGCTGTGGACTGCCCTGAGGCAGTGCCTCTTGACCTGACTAAAAGTGTCTGGGGAGCCAGATAATGTTCAGGCGATGTGCCCCAACGGGAGCTACGGTTAGGGGACCGGCAGAAACGATTCATCCCTATTTTAGCCAGCAGATGAACTGTGGGGGGAAGTGGGCAGCCGACAAAAGGGCAGATTTTTCAGAGAGCGGTAAAAGTTAGGTACTGAAAAATTAGTAATTAGTAATTAAAAATTAGTAATTATTGCACTGTATATGTAATTCGTATTGTAAATATATTCGAAAATGGGAAGAAATAATATAAAATTGTCAAGAGGAATGTATACAATTTGCAATGGAAAAATGTCATTAGAATATTATATTATTTTTTTTTTTTAAAAAAGGCAGATTTTTCAGAGAGAAAGAGATGCAAATAAGATCAGAGTGAGGGAAGGTGAGAATGGTGGATTTCCATGCAGCTTTGAAAGAGCCAGACAGCCCCTCTCTCCACAGCCCCAAGGTATCTAATGCAGGTGCCTAAGATGGAGACACTCCAACTTAGAGAGTTAAGGATACAAAACTCCACTTTACACTTCTCCTGTCTTTATGTGCAAATAGGCCATATATCACAAAATCCCAGCCAACCTCCTACAAACCGATTCCAAGAAAACAAAAAACACCAGGAAACACTTGAAGCCCTAGAGGGCTCACAGTTTACAAAAACAACATGTTGAAAGTGAAACAGTATCATCAGCTCTCTCCCTTGGTACCAAAACCCCCCCCCCAAATTTGCCACCATTTTGACAGCAGTGTTCATAAGAAAATGGAGCCATGTAGACACAAACTCATATTATTTTTAGTATCCAATTAAAAGGGTGTATCAAAGCTTCACCATCCCACATAGGCAGAGAGTACGTAGCAGGGTCAAAGCGACAGGCGGTTTCACCCTGGCCCAGAAGCCATGCCTTGAAACAGTGTGGTGTAGTAGTTGTGAGTGCTGGACTATGACCTTGGAGACCACAGTTTGATTCCCCACTCGGCCATGGAAAGCCACTGGGTGATCTTGAGAACATCACACTCTCTCAGCCCCAGAAAACCCTACGGTAGTTCACCTTATGGTCGCCATAAGTTTGGAAACTACTTGAAGGAACACAACAACAACAACAATCAGAGCTCAGTCAGGGGCATGTCCAGGCCCACTTTGAATATTTTACCTTCTTATGTATTTTGACAAGCACTGATTTCCGTAACTCACTGGAGGGCAGAAGCAGCAGCAGGGCAAATACATACATGCCGAGCTTCTGTGGAACAGTGTAACTGTGAGATACAAGTCAGCTCATTCCAAAATATGAAAGCTATATACTGAAACAATGCAGAATATCAACCGGCTACAAACTGCTGAGGAGCAAGGAAATATTATGGGGCTGGGATAGAAGTAAAATTTTTCTTCTTTCCTGTATAACCACAGTATGCCTCCCCAACCTTAGAGTATATTCTTGCGCATGTGCACCCTGATCTGTAGATGCACACAGAATCATATTGCTGGAAGAGACCACAAGGGCCACCGAGTCCAACCCCCTGTCATGCAGGGATACACAACCATAGCACTCCTGACAGATGGCCATCCAGTCTCTGTTTAAAAACTTCCACAGAAGGAGACTCCACTACACTCCCAGGCAGTGTATTTTCGTTGCTGAACTGCTCTTACCATCAGGAAGTTCTTCCTAATGTTGAGATGGAATCTCTTTTCCTGAAGTTTGAAACTATATAAGCTCTATGTCTAAGGCCCTTTCCACATGACGTCGCTGTTGCGTTTTTGCCACAGGATGGCAGCAGTCGGCAGGTCACGCTTCCACATGACGTTGTCACCGTCTCGCTGCCATCCTGTCGCGGAGCGTCGCGCTTGCGCAGTTTTTGCAAAACGGAAAAAATCCGTTTCGCACCTGCAATCGCACAGCGCTCCCATCACTTCTGGTCATGCGGAAGATGCGGAAGCGCATTGGCGACGCTTCCTTCCATAGCGCAGCAATGGAAAAAGCCCGGCTGTGCTGCGGAAGAAAGACGTGGCGCCATTGCGTTCTCTTCTGCATGGATCGAGCGGGTGCAGAGGGGAGCATTGCTGACGTGCTCCCTTCTGGACCCGGGACTGCAGCAAGATGATGTGGAAGAGCTTCGTCGTGCAGAAATGGCCCTAGTCTCTGGAGCATCAGAAAACTGGCTTGCTCCATCCTCCATATGACATCTCTTCAAATACCTAGGCACAGCTATCATGTCGCCTCTTCATCTTTTCTTCTCCAGGCTAAACATACCCAGCTCCATATGCCACCCCTCACAGGACATGGTTTCCAAATGTACAGAGAATTGCAGCCTACATTGCATAGGACAAGAGCTTCAAATTTTTCATACGTGAAGGAAAGTAAACTGCCCTCCTTTCCAGCTAAACATCTCAAGTGTAACAGCTCACATGTTTTAAGCCTATATATTATCCACTAAACCTCAATAAAGAACTTACATTCTATTCCAAGTGTGCCCATTAACAATTATTTGTGGGCATAATGTCTGCAGGAAGCCTAAGAGTGCAAAACAGATTATATGTAGTATAACCACTTTACAGACTGAACATGCTGGGAACTGATGTGTACAGGCCTAGTGAAAACACTGTATCCAAACACAGAAGTCTAGCTAGATCAGAGATGGCACAGCCATTTCTTTTCCAGGTCATACTACATAGTGTTGTCTGTGGTTCGTACTGGTAGCTAGTTATTCTACATTGCTGTATACTACTTTGCTATTACTTAAAGGTTGAGAGGGTAGATAACTGTAGGCTATCATATCAACTAGACGTTGGACAATCGATCCACATTCTTCTTTCAGAACATGAAACAGCTGTCACACACCTGAGGTTTTCAAGCAGCTTTTCAAACACATTTCAGGGCCCAGTACTGTGGCTCATTACACAAAGTCATTAGAATCATAGAGCCGGAAAAGAAATGTTCTCAATTGGAAATTAGTTGGAAACTATCTTAATTTACAAGGATTTAGAATAGAAAGCATTGCCTAAGCTTATAAACATATCAACAAGACAAAATTTAGAGGCAATTCCTTGATTTCTGTTCCCATTTCAAGGTACAGTAGCCTCTAATTGATAATTATCCATTCAAATGTCACCAAAGCATAGTCAGCACACATCTTGCTTTGTAAGTCCCTTTCAGACCATAGGCCATGCACAGTACAGAATTATAACATTATGATTCCACTTTAACTGTCATGATTCCATTCCATGGGGTTTGTAGTTTGCTTTGTAGTTTGGTCTGGGGCACTAGAGCTCTCCGGCTGAGAATTCCAAATCCCTCTCCCTAAACTGTAAGTTCCAGGATTCCACAGGATGGAAACATGGCAGTTCAAGCTGAATAATAGCACTACAATAGCACTACAAACCATGTCTTCTGATTGGTGATAATTTATTTGAAAGACTGTTTTCACACTCTTCTATTCAAAATAAATTAGTCAAAGTGGCCAATGAAGTAAACAGCAAAATAACTATTTAAATTAACAAAATGGTTATTTAGAATATCACCACCAACTGAAACCAAGACAAAACAAAATGAGAAGCAATCATAATCCATGGTTGTTAAAATGAGCAATTTAAGCATGTCACAATGTAAGCTAGTATTTTGGCTGAGAGGGGAAGGAAAAGAAGAAATGAAGGGAAATGCCCCTTTTGGGAAAAAGAAGATTTATTAAAATAATAAAAAAGAGACTTACTTTGCTCTAGGTTGATGTACTAATCCTGGAAGCTCTTTATTAGTCTTAAGTCTTGCATGGGAACTGGCACTTTTTTCCTGGTGTAGAAAAAGAAAGCAAGTCAGAGGACAGAAAGATAAATATTTGATTTTTTTTTTTTAGTGGAACATTTATTTCTCATCAATTGCAATTGGACAAAAAGCAATATATAAGCAATATCTCAAAAATATAGGAAGAGCGATCAGTTATAATGCTAAGTCATGAGGAACTCACAGATTGATGTCTGTTGGAAAACGTTGTTTGAACATTTTATTAAAAGTGTTACATTAAACACGTTCTCTCCTTTATAAGGCACAATGTTGTTACAATCCTCAGTCTTTCAAGGAACTGGCTCATATGTTGCTGGTGATTGCTGAGGAGGTTTGTGCTCCCTCCTCCTTCAACTGCTACCAAAGCCCATCCCCAAGCTACTGTAGAGCCACTGAAATCCTGCATGGTTGTTTCATGTCTGGTGGAGAATGGGGACTGCAGAAGCACCTGGCTATGTCTCAACGGCCACAAGTGAAATCCTACATCAGTCACAGAGATCTCCACAGGACACCAGTAGATGATGCAACCGCTTTGCATCTGTCCGTGGGATCACAGACTGATGTTTCTGTGATCCCTTTTGCCCCTCTCCAGCAGGCATGGAACGGTCACGGGGGGACAGGGCTTCAGCAACCATACAGTAGGTCTAGGGGGTAGCAAATGGCTCATGCAGAACTAATACTTTATGTTGAGCCATGCAGGATTGTGGCCATTACGTGCTTACATGACAATACAAAGAATGATCATATTCCAGAACACACTATGCCAGGTAATGAAAAAGACTCCGGTTCAGACTCCAAAAAGCTTAGAATACGTTATGAAAACAAACATCATGGCTACCTACACTGGTGGGCTGCATCCTTTTCAAAAGTCAGCTTATAGAGTAATGTCAACAAACTGTACTTGTTGTATAGCAAAGCGACAAATCAGAAAAGATAGCTGGGGGAGAAAGGGACAGCGAGGAGATTGACAGCATCCCATATGGCTGGCTGGAAGCACTACAGGGCATTCCTCAGAAAGATTACTTAAAATACCAATAACATAACACTCAAGTGAAAAATGTAGGATGCTGGAGTTACATATCCTATTCTTCCCTCAAACTAGCCACATACTCACTGTGAGTTGCCCTTAAATGCCAAATAGCATGCTGATAGTCTTCCAACATAACAAATCAACAAACTCTTCGGATTTTTTTTAAATGAAAGGATTAACATCCAAAGGTATTCCCAGTGTTATTTTTTACTTGTACTCCTACTGTAAAGTCAAACCCTCTTTTGGAACCCTCTTTTTCATGTATATCATTGAAATTGGCAAGCAGGGGCTTCAAAGATATAAAACTTCCTCACAAAAAAACACAATCCTGTATCTAGAAAACTTCTGGCTGTTATAATTGCTGTTACTGACTGGCAGAGCAATCTCTCATGTGAGCCTTCACTAGCAGTCTGTACACTACAGACAGATTTACCACTTCTGAGAAAATTAGTTCTCATTCATTAGAACTGCTTAACAGCTCGGTGCTTTTTGTTTTGAAAAATTTTATAAATTTGTGGATTTAGAACCTGGGTAGGTACACAACTAATGGATAATTATAAAGCAACAATAATCATTAAAACTATTGACATCCTGTCAGTGTCCAACACCTTCTGGGGATGCAAAATCATAGGCTGAGTATCAGGGACCATGATTTAGACAAGCATTACTATGGGCTGGCTTTAGTTCAAAGCTATCAGCCTTGCCAGACCTTCCACTCGTTCTTCAGTAATACGAGGCCTAGGAATAAAGGGTACAGCCCATCTGTTGAGTTTTTTTTCATTCCATGGGGCAATTTTTAATCTTGCTTTGTCATATTTATTTCTGGGTAGGGCTTTGTTTTGTTTTTGGCTGCATGCGTAATAAGCAGGTACTGCTGTCAAACTGAGAGGAGGAGACAGAGAAGTGCAGTGAAAGCTAATGAAACTCAAAAGGCCAGGCTGTAATGTGAGGGTATAAAGCTGAAGGCATTGAGTCAGCATCTATTTGCACATGCCTCTGTGATGTCTTTTGCTCTTTGTCACAGAATGAATAAAGTAACTTCTTGTTATGTGCCTTCAAGTCATTTCCAACTTATGGCGACTCTACTACGGGGTTTCTGGGGCTGAGAATGTGTGACACTCTCAAAGTCACCCATTGGGTTTCCACTGCTAAGTGGGGAATCAAACTCTAGTCTCCAGGGTTGTAGTCCAATGTTCAAACCACTATACTCTACGGGCTCGCCATGAAGTAATTAGGTACTACAAAAAAATTATCCAAAACTTCTCTCTCACCATTCTACCTGTACTGGCTTAAAACCATTGGAAAGCAGGAAAAAAACAGGAATGTGCAATTTAATTTCAATTATATTTGCACTGTTACCCAACTTAGAATGGGCTGCTAAGAGCATGTTATCTCCCCACTTCCCTTTGCTTAAGTAGCATGGGGTCCTATAGTCCCATTAAATGTAAATACATCAAACGTAGTTCCATTAAAAAGCTAACCATAGTTTCCTCTTAAACCATAATCTGAAATCAACACAAAACCATCATTCCAAATCCTAGATTATATGAGTGTCCTAGCTTGTTCTAATTGCATTTAAAATCAACACAGATGGAATGATAACCATGCTCAGACACAGTAAGTTTATACCTCAAAAGAGTCAATGGTCTTCTAATGATATTTAGTGCTGTCTTATAAAAACGTCCACAAAAACTATAAGCCTGCCAAACATTTCCCTAGTTTGCAGGGGGCTGACACAAGTAGGAACTCCAGAACTCTGCCTTTCCTCTAGCAGACTCTATTGCATTTCTGTGTGGGATGCAGAGGTAGCAGACAGAGAGGTCCATCTTTGTTTTGCCAGTCTATTCACTAGCCAGGATGCAATTCCGTCATGCATACTGGCTAGCAGACTTAGTCCTTAAATAAAATACTTCTTCACAGAAATATATAAAAATACTATTTCTAGACTGGCCTTGAGGAATCCAGACTGGCTTGTCTCATTTTATCTACACAATTTACCTGCAAGATAAACTGAAACGGACCACCTGGGCTGGCTAAAGCCACCCAGTGAATTTTATGGCTGAGCAGGGAGTATCCAACAATGTGGATACAACGCAATTCAGTCATCAATCCAAACCAAGGTTAAGAAAGCTTATGGCTTGACCTCATATTAACAATGCTTTATGTTCCACCAGCAAATCATGGTTTGAACTAGTTTGCAAATACTGAATTCTACTGTGATAGGATATGATGTTCAAATTGTGTGTGCATGTGTGGGGGTACTGTATGCCATAACATATTATCCAGAGTGATGAGCAAATGGAAATTAAAAGACCTTCCATTCTAAATCACAATTTGCCTATTTTGAAATTTCAAATCATGGTTTATATCTAAATGCTGGGTAGCACAAATCATGGTTTGGCATATCTGAACTGGGTGTCTGTGTTTATAACACAGCACTGTCTCTAGGTTGCTGTGGACAGACTTAAAAAAACATATTAACAGCTAAATGCATCTGAATTTATTGAGCAACTGAAATTGTGCTGTTGAGTAGCAAATAGTCAAATTTCTCTTTATTTTCTGTCTGTTAGCAGGATTAAAAACCAATAGGAAAATAATTTTAATGATACAAATAAAGCTCTACCTAATCAAGTCTAAGACCACTCATTTTTTAGCTGGTAGGTCACACTGTTTATGCAAGTCATACTGTACTACAAGTGTGTATTCACAGAAATGCCAAAGGCTCACTCACATAAAAACAGCTCTTCTTCCTCAGACAGTATCATTCCTAAGCATAAACAAATTCTATGCAGATTGATTACAACTTCAATCTGGTTTCTACTCTCAAAAAGAATTTGTTTTTCATTTAAAAATATTGCATGTTTTTGGGAGTATAATCATGCTTTCTTTCAAGGGTTACTGACTTTTAGAATTTCAGTCTGAAATCTGAAAATATTACAGATTCTCGAAAAACAAAGAGAAGAAAGGAGAATATGTGCAATGCTGTTTTGAGAAATTAAAAGACAAACGAGGAATGCTGAATTTCTTTAAATCTGATCACTAATGCTGAGCATCTGGGACAAAAGTGACCCACAATGGCATGACTCTAAGGTTTCAGCTGCCACAATAAGTATTAAATGCGTAAGTTTAATTTATTTCTGTACTCCTTCCTTTCCTGGTGGAGTTTTTGAGAGCAATAGTTTCAGTAGAATCTGTAATGGTCAGTCACTCTTGGTTCACGTCACTAGTTGAGCAGACACCTTTCTGCAAACAGTGACAGTTTTCTCTGAGAACAGATGGTACTTGACTCTTCAACCAGTCCTTTAATCCTTTCTGTTCCTAGCTAGCATCTATACCTGATATTGAGGTAAAAAGAGTGGATTGCCTGCAGCTTGCCCGGAGCCCTGAGCAGAGCCCACTGTGAATTTTTTTGAAATGACTTAAAACAAAAGCTTTTTGAACACAGGAAACACTGAAGAACCAGTCCGGCATCCCATCTTCACTACGCAGTACAGAGAGAAATGTTTGCCTAAGTAATGCTGCATTTTTCCCTATTCGTATGTCTTTTAGATATATTTGCTATTTTTTTTCTTGTATGTGCTGTGTGAGTTCTGATTTCTTCCAAAACACATTCACTTTCTAATTATAATATTAACCCTTTTGGATTCACACTCTACCATGCATGTGACTCCTACCTCTTTGCTTTTGCTGTGATTCTATTACATAATCTTACATGAAAAGACATACTAAGCTATAGTGCACCCCCCTATGCTGTTTAAAAAGTTGAAGCGCTGGAGTTGGACCTCTAACAAATCTCTTGACAGCAGTTAATATTTTTATCTTGTGAGGGTTTGAACATTTTTAGTGGAAATGCTTGAGAAGCAGGGCTAAAAGGTTGGTAAAACAAATCCACTCAAGTGGCAAACTCCATATTAAAATGCTTTTAAATGTAATATGGCATTCCATCTGTACAAGGAAGACAATCTCTTTCAACCCCTTTTCCAGCTTGGCATAGACAGTTGTATATGATGGGTTGAAACCCTATTTTCGGAACACTAAGAAATCTCACTGCTTTCTGTTAGATGCAAGGATCAGTGGAGAACATTGGCTAGTGTACTAGGCAAGGATGCAGAAGATCCAGGCCAAAATCTGTACTCCAGTATGAAGACCATTCTATTGTTTTGGGCAGGCTCCAATTCCTCACTCTAATCCACCTCTCAGGATATGAAATAAGACTGTAAAACCCAATGCTCCATAAAGGACAGCACAGTGCTAAATCAAATGGGTGATAAATAACGGTTGAATAGGTTTTCTTAGCAACTCTTTCTATAGCAATGACTGGATTTCTTGTTCGCAACATATAAACCACAATTGTTTTCTTCTAAACCTGATGAAACACCTGGGAATCCTAACAAAGACTGATTTCAAGCATAAATTAAGGAAACAAACAAACAAACAAAAAAAAGCCAACAAATGCATGCTGTGAAAAAGGCTGGAACACAGCTTGGACACAATCTTTCTCCATGTTTGGTTAATTTAACACGTCATAAATCTGAGCCAAGAACTACACCCCACAGTGGGTGCTTTTAGCAACACTTATAGCTGCTGCATGCAAACATAAACACATACTGAAACACATAATGTTTAACATGTCACTGAAATTTACTCAAACTGAATTACACCAATAAGAAATGACTGAATCCCTCCCAGACCCTGCCTCCCCAGTAAAATGACATTTTTCTCTGTTCTATAGGTAAGCAAGCTGTTGCTGAACTGCAACTCCCATCTGCCTTGCCCACACAGTCAATGATGAAGAATGCTAGGATTTGAAGTCCTAAAGTATCTTTAAGGTCACCTTTTATCTAACTTTGCTCTATAGATGGACATTAATTACCACAAATGCCAATCACAAAAGATATTGGCCAAGTTCCAAAAGCCTGCTCTGGGGTCACCCAAGGCCTCAGGTACATCCAGGGGGATTTAAGATTTTTTTTTTTGCCCCTCTGAGCAGCACCTCCACATACAGTCACATCATTTGAAACATCTGAGTTTCAAAAGGGGGAAGACAAGTCCACAGTTGATAGGTGTTGGCACTCCAGTTCTTGCAACAAGGCCTTCCACTTTAAGTAGAATGAGGTTAAAGAAGCCATACATTCATCTTGTTCACAATAAATGTCCAAGACACATGGATATATGTACAACGGCCCATGCTGCATGTGATACTAAACCATAGATAGGCAAGGCACACATGAATCTTGGAATTCTCCTCTCCTCCTTCCTCTCTCCTTTCTCCAAGGTGACCACAAAATGAGACTGGCTAGATTTTAAACTCACTGTGGCTACTTATAATATCCCAGACAAGAAATACAGGTAGCATTAATGATGATTTAGGGGGAAAAATGGCTACCTTAACTGCAGTTACGGAATGCATTGTTCATTAAACCATAGTTAACACCTATCATGGTTTGTGTTAGTTCAGATGTAACAAGTAATTGTGATTAGTTGAAAATACCTGAAAAAGCAGCCAGCTTCATATCCGTGCCAAAGGAGACGATGGGTGGTGAACATACAAACGATAGCTTCATTGCTGTTCATATGTATGGCAATAAGGTCTGAGTTAGTGTTATATGCAAATAGAGCCCTTTCAGAAATACTGTATTCCAAACTTAAGTAAGCATCCTTTGAAGTAAGTTTTTGTGGGTTCAGCAGGACTGATTTGCTAGTAAGTATGCTCAGGGCTTCAGCTGCTGTGGCATTAGGTAACATAATATGTGCCATAACTCACCTTTTGGAGTTGGAAGATTCAGACACAAGAATTGGAACACTTGGAATTTACAACTCCTGGTGTCAGTGGTCTCTCTGAGTCAGACGAGATGGGTGATTAGGCAGGGAGGGGGCTACTCCCCAGCTGGAGGTTGAAGATGCCTTTTAGCCATTTGCCAAGTGTGGGAGGGATAAGGAGAAGTTACATCAGTCCCAGACGCTCTTAAGCTGACTAATCAAGAACCTGGTGTTTTGAGAATCTGGCTATAAATATTCCAGTAGTTCACTGGCAGCTTTCTTGTTTCCAACCATCTATCTTGATGACTGGCAGTACACTCTGGTGTTTTGTGTTCTCCAGACCTTGGACTGACTACTATTCATGACTGTTTTACTCCTTGCTGGCATTGTTTATTTGGACTACTGACTTGCTGTGTGACTTCTGAACCCCTCCTGCTTCTCCTTTGATCCTGCCAGATAACCTGTGACTGACCTGGACTTGCTTAACTATCCAACAGCTCTTGCATTTCAACCACCTGCTTCCTGGGACACTTGCTGACTGGAGCATAGGACAATATGCAAAAGATAAAATATTCTCAGTTTAACCTTTATTCTTAGAAAAATGAGCTAGAAAAACATACTCACCCACTCACACAACTTTCCCGACATTATAGTCAGGAGAAAAGTTCAAGAATAATTTGTCCCTGGAGATGAACTTTGTCCAAGAAGTAGTAAGGGCAATTCTCAGGATTCATAAGAGATATGTTTCTTTGCAGATTTAGAGCAAGGTTCAAATAGTCTAGCAACAAGACAGGTAGAGGAAGGTTAAAAAAAAGCCTAAAACTAATGAAGAGTAACTGTTTGCTTCTAGGATCAGGCACTAAGAGCTACACGTCAGGTGGGAATTCCCAATCATCAGCCTTTCATTAGGGTTGCACTGGATTTTCTTCCTTTTCAAAGATAACGTTTTGGGGTTAAATGGAGAAAAACTATTTCCTTGCAAACCTCAACAGTGAGCACGTTCACATTTTTAAAAAACCATTTACTTCCATTGTCTCCATACCCTCTGCTGCTTCTGTCCCGTCTCTTATCTATTCAGCGCATTTTTTCCCATCAACTATCTCAAATAAATGGGGAATCACAAACACAAATACTACACAATTAGAATTGCTATGAGATATCAAGAACGAAGACAAGTGAACAAAAGGCCAATGTTTTCTCACTGTCACACTTGTGATCCCAAGCAAACAGACAATCACATAGTGAATGCAGTTTGGTCATGATACTGAAAAGGAAGTTAAAGGCAAATGACTACTCAACATAAATGAAGGCAGATGAAGTCTATTTGGAGTGAGGGCAGTGCTTCCTCTATGGGTGGATATTTTCAAAGCAATCACCAGAAAATTACCAAAGTGTTTTTTTTAATGCTGCTGAAGCTGTTCATAAAAGTATTAATTTAAGCTCAACCATATTGCCAATCAACTTAATACTTCACGAATTTGTCTGATCCTCACGTAGATTTTAAAACTATCACCTCATCTTGATGCTGATGTAGTCCTTTTGCCTATCCTGAACTCACTGCCAATCATCTTCATTAAGATGGCTGAAGATTCTTGATAGCAAATACCCTCACAGCATGCTTACAAAGGCTTAATTAAGTTCTGATACGTGCTGTTCAAGAGAAGCTATAATTCTGAGCTTAATATTTGTGTATTATACGTGCCTATTTGATTAAATAAATTGCGTTTCCTGTGATCATTTCTGAACATTTTAACACACATACACACACCTGTTATTTGAAGATTATTCGTATACAAGCTCAAGCCGACATCAAAGCAAAAATGACTGTATTTGTTGGACGTGTTAATTATCTTTTCACCACACTAGGGCAGTTTCACTCTGCAAGAATTTCAGAGTATTAACAGACAGCAGCAACTGTGTGGCCAGGTGCTACTAGCAGAGTAGCAGCCATGGGTGTCACTATAATTAAGCATTCATTGGTACTTTTTCCCTACAAGCCGATTTCAAAGAGGTTTTATGAACTTCGTTTCTAATAATTCTCTTCCTCTGGATTTAACTTGAAAGACTGCGAGTTAGAATCTGTATTTTCTTCTCCTATAATAAGATTTCACACAGCGGACTAAATCTTTTGCAACCATCTTGGCTTAATAAATCGCATCCACATCACCAAAGCCCAATACAAACAGCCTGAGACTTAGGAAAGCCGACTACAGATTGTGATGTTTTACGATTTTCTGTCAGGCATTTCTCCTGTAGATGTACAGAACAGTAACCATTTTGTTTCCTAATTGTGTAACATCAAGAATTGTTGTGTGCTTTCAAGTTGTTTCCAATTCAGGGAGACCCTAAGACAAACCTACCACAGGCTTTTCTTGGCAAGACTTCTTCGGCGGGTGGGGTGTGTCTTTGCCTTCTTCTGAGGCTGAGAGAGTGTGACTTCTTCCCCAATGTCACCCAATGGGTTTATATGGCTGAGGGAAGGATTCGAACCCTGGTCTCCAGAGTTGTAGTCCAGTGCTCAAACCACTATACCATGTTGGCTTTCAACATCAAGTATGCACAACAACAAATCTGGGTGAAAGATTATCTTCTGTGATACTGTACATGGCAGAGTCATGCTAATTACAATATTACCAGCATGTATCTTTGGGCTTCTCTCTATTATACTCCAGGCATTCTATCTCCAAATAATTTCTTTTTCAAAAAAGCCTCCTACAGACCCCTCTGCTACCCTGCAACTTCTGTACTAACAATATGTAACTTTCAGGAGCTGCACATCATGGTGTAACTAATCCCTAACAATGACAATCTTGGATGACGGTGCTAACATTCAACAACAAAGCAAGTCTGACTCAGCAATACACACAATTGTTTCCCTGTTCCTGCAAAGGTGATGACCTAGCAGGTGTCTCGTATAAATATTTCAATAGCTATAAAAGTTTTATCAATAACTTACATACTATATTGTGGCAGGACTCTTCAAACCAACATCACACCAGGAAATTTTGTTCACTCTGAAAACGCAGCCTCTCTTTAGTGCAGAAAATTAGGGCACCCTTCACATTATACTCACAAAGGTCAACAGTAGAGTGAAGGACATACGAAGCCAGATTAGTTCACCTTACCTGGCACTCTTGCTACACTTAAAGGGAACAGCTCTTGGTCTCAAATCACAGGCAAAACACACTTCCTCAGACCTTTCCTTTTCAGTGGTGCAGAGGCTGGAGACCCCGTGTGCACCCAATCTTCATGCAAAACACAAAACAGTTTCACTGACCTCCAAAGCCTTTCTCTAATACAAATATTTATTTAAATATTTATATATTACCCTATATCAAGAGATCTCCACGCAAAGAAAACTTGTTAGATAAACTTTGGCATGGCATGCCAAACTTGTATATATTGCATATAGTATATGCAATGTACAAAACTAGTGACAACAGGACAATTCAAATATAGATCCTTCATCTTATTAGACTCTATTCCCCCACTTCCCTCTCTTAGTGTTTACATAAACAATTATTTTATGCTAGCAAGGAAGTTGTCAGCCTGCCAGACACATATCCACGGTATGCTGGGTCACAGCCTTCATTTCCTTCCACTGGAGGCAGTACAAAGCAGCTAGAGAGCATCGATTACGCTGCAAGCGCACAACAAACAGTATTTGGAGATGTTTGGTAATGGAAGCATGAATGTAGGTTATCAATGTGGCTTTAGAATTTAGTACTGGGATAGCACATCATTTCTGAAATTGACAGGCACAGAAATGTGTGCGCACCCACATAATCAGAACCATTATTACAATAGTCCAATATTCTCCTATTAACAAGGCCACTGGAAAAGACTGGTACTTTAACAAGAGTTTCAACCTCTTTCAATGCAATCATGGTGGGTAATGATTATTTTACTGTATGATTGGCGTCATGTAGACGCCAGTACACAAAACACTGACGAGTCAATAGGCTTTGGCGCTGCTCCATTACTGATGCACATGTTGCCCTAGGCTCCAAGAAAATATATTTCATGATCTGCCACAGGAGTGAGACTCCCCACCTCCCCTCCCCTTTTAAAAGGAAGAATACCTCTAATTGAGGCACTTCAGGCAATAACGGAGCCTGGGCAGTTCATTTTACTAGATGCTTCATAGCTGTTGCCTGGAGCATCACAGTCCTGCAACACAAAAAGCAGTTTAAAATATGGTTTATGGTCACATTCTATATATTGGAGAAACAAACAATTCCCCAACTCACCTTCCCCTCTTACCAGACCATGGTTTCATTACAAGCAAAACAAAGAACTGCTTACAGATTTCAAAAGCAGGAAACAGACTGGTAATGTTCACAAGACTGAGGTTTTGTGTGCCTTTTATGCACTGAAAATTCTAGAATGCCTGAATTCATGAAAGGGAAAACATTTTAAAAAAAGTAGAAGCATTTCTAAGTCAAGGAGTCAGAAAATCCTTATGTCAATTCCCCTTCTTTTTAAGGAAAAAGCCACTACCTGCTACTGTTTACAGACTGCAAAACTTTATTTAAGTTAAATCTTTCACATGAATCTTTTAAAACTGTTTAATATTTATCAGATCCTTTGGGTGAATAATAGATGATGAAGGAAGCAAAACCATTTGTGTCCTTGAATCATATTCTCTTCAGAGGGAAGAAGTCCAAAGACAATGGGGGTCCCACAGGGAATTTCCCTGAGCAAGGAATGAACAATTTGTGTTCCACAACACTTTACACTTCATTAGCACATTTTCCTCCAGTAGTCTCAGAGGAATTTACAAACCATAATGAATTGAGCCTCTTAGATGGAGGAACATTTAAGTTCTAATTGTTCAGCTGCTATAGCAGATACTGAACTGGAGCTACCCAGTTAATATTTGGAATAACTTTTTGAAATAAGACTAGCAACGCAGCAATCGGTGGTACTCCTGGGATAATAACAACAACAAAAACAGCAGCAGCAGCAGATATGCAACACAAAAACTGTATTTCTGCTAGGCAGTGTCCTCATCCACACATTTTTGACACAGGTTGGCCTAGAAGAGAGTTTTTGGGGGGCTGTTTTGCACATTCTTTTTGAAAGTGTACGCTGAAATATGTTTTTAAAAGTAGACAAACACATGCATCATATGATGCACTAAGCTCAGAGGCCAGACTGGTTGCAGCTCTTCACCTAATTTATTTTCAGAAGCAAACCCAACTTTGTTACCATTCTATAATGCAAGGAAACAATTTGACCAGGAAAGGGGAATGAGATCAGATACACACTTTCTCTATGGACTTGTCCCAAAAGCATCCCAACTAAAACCTATACGAAATATTGGTAGCTCCTGGAGGCTGTAGGAGGAAACAGACAAAACAAACAAACAAAATCCTACCTTCTGTCCTGTAGCAAATTCAGTTCACCTCATTAAGGTATTTATTTTGTGGCTTCACTCTTGGCAAGGGATTCTAGAATAAATCTCAGGGCTTTACATCTAAATATAACAAAACTACAGTTTCAGTTTCCAGCCAAATCTTATAAAACTTGAGTTAAAGTGTTCTAAATAGATAACCATGTGAATGTGTTGCAGCAAAAGCAATGGAGGTTGGTGGCACCTTAATGTCTATCACGTTTCTTACAGCATAAGCTGCTTTTGTGGCCTATAGGTAACTTCAGATACATGACAAGCCATCAAGAATTCCAGGTATATATACTATACAGATGGTTGGGGGAAATAGAGGGTTGTCAACTCTTAGGTCAAGAGGGAAATTAAGTGCAAAAAGTACTGACAATGACATTAATAGCAGCGGCTGTTGAACAAACTGTTACCGATAACACAAACACTCTGACACTAGATAAGCCAATTAACACATTTAGTGTGATAAGAACCATCCTGCTTCAAAGCTCGGCAGACGGACTGGGAACTTCCTAACGCATTTAAACTCTGCAATCTCTGTTTCTCTCCTATTTTCCTCTCAAACTGTACCTTTCGTATTAGCAAAATGTTTCTAATTGTTCTCTCCTATTTTCCTCTGAAATTGTACCTTTCATATTAGCAAAATGTTTCTAACTAACAGGACTGATTGAGGTTCCCACTTATTTATACACCAGTACTGGCTGACAAAACTTGAATGTTCACAGAGTGGAGAAGAGCGAAAGCTGAGCCTGTGAGGGGTGCATAGCTGAGCATGTGAACTGTAATGGTGTGTTCGCAACACATTGTTTAGAGAGGGACTCCCCACCATTTGCCAAAATAATAAAGTGAGGAAATGGGCTTCTCTCAAGGTTAAATAACAAGGTAACCTGCTCTACCACGCATCATAATGTTCAGTTAATTTCACTTTTGACTTTTACCTTGTCTTACACTGTTGACGTACACGCCTCTTCCCACCATTGTTCAGTTTGTTTCACATAGCCCTAAATATCCTGGTCTGTATCCCCTGGATAGCCTTATTCCAGGTTGGCAATCACTGATATATGAGATGAAGTATCCTTAAATTAATTTCATGTATTTTCCTATTAAACAATCCCATAAAAACTCCCCTTTAACCTCTGAAATTAGAGTTTACTTTTTATACATGTTGCTTGTAATTTATAGCTTTTATATGGCAAGCAGCCAGTTCAACACACACAGTACAGAATACAAAATGTACAGAAAATTTCAAACTTTTTAGCAAGGTGATGCCAACAATTCACGAAGGAAATGAAGCAGATGTGAATTTGTAACACTCATTCTCACAACAATCATTGTCACAGCAGCTTTCTCTCTTACTGTACGTGTCCAAAGAATCCTCTCTGCCATACATTGTATTCCAAATTTGGAATTCCAAATCAGAAAACAATCATTTTTTGAAGTTGAAGGAAGTTTAATAGAATGTCTGAATGCACACATGATCTTTTTAAAAGTAGATTTTATCAAATGTTTTCTGATACAATAAAGATACAGTAAAGAATCAAAATACCTACAAAGAAAAAAGAAACAACAAACAAGAAAACTGTAAGAGAAAAAGATGGTAAAAAAGAAAAGCAAAGATAATAAACATACATTTTACTTCAGCTACTAATTTTCCAGAAATACTATTTGCAAGTTGAAAGCCCATCAAAGATTCCCTGTCTTAAAAAAAAATCACCAAAGATTTTTCTCTTAGATTTTCCCCATCACAGGGACTTCTTTTCCAGGGGAACCTTCCTTCTTGGTGGCTCCAATCAGGCCACTAAGCCCTTTAAAAACCCACCTCTGGTTCTCTTCCTCCACCAGCACTGCCTGGTTCGCAGTCCAATTTCTCAGCACCACAAACCACCTCCCAATGTTCCTCATATCCAAGGAAGGAGACGAGTCAGAGGGAGAAAGTATAGCGCAACCATGCTGCCCTACCCCCTTTCCTCCTTTCTCTGATCTGGTTTGGACCCCGGTTGCCTGTTCTCCCCAACAAGTCTCTGCCCCCTTCCCACAGACACTCACACACTTTGGTATCTCTAACCTTAGTGAATGTGGAGGGCCAACAGTAATAATCTTGCTGCAGTGGCCATGTATTATAATATCTTACCACACTTCTCCAATTTTTCATTCATCATTCTCTACAAGTATAATTCAGGTTTCCTTTTAAACATTATCTATCAAAATGTTTTGCACCATGGAGTGTACTTGATTCCAGAATTTTTTGGCCTTTTCACAAGTCTACCATATGTGGTAAAAAGATCCCACTTTTTACTCACTTTCCAGCATATATCAGGAACCTCTTGGTGCATTTTGGCTAATTTTCTGGTGTGAAATACCATCATCTTACAAAAGTTCCTTTGGAGATCATAGCACAGCATAAATTTCATTCCCTTCAACCACACTTTCTCCCATTATGCCACCTGTATATTATATCTAACATTTTGTGCCCACATTATCATACAGTCTTTGAACTGTTCCTCTTTCATCTCTATTTTAAATAAAAATTATACATCTTATCAAAATTTCATCATCCGGGTACAGCTGCTTCTCAAATTCAGATTCACTCAACTCAAAATCATACTGTTTTTTGTTCATTTTGAATCTTTCTATTATTTTTCTATAAGAGAATCATTGAAAACTATAGCCTTCTGACAACAATTGTTCATTTGACTTAATTCTATACTGTTCTTGATCAAATTCCACAAGATCGCAATAAGTTGCCCACTTTTCTTTTGCTGTTATCTCTTTCCTACTTCCTATAAAAAAACATCTTGTGATAGAACCCACAAAGGTGTCTTAGAGTATAATCTTGGTTTGTATCTGTTTCACAATGGGGGAGTCAGAAAGGTACGGATATGTTGGCATTAATGTTGTTACGTGCGACTTAAAAGCTATATGAAAGATGCAACTGCCAGCTACCTTACTCAGGGATTTCAGTTTTAGAGACTCAGAAAAAGGAGAAGAAACTTTAGGATGATTCCTAAAATAGGGATAGTGATCTGTTGTCATCTGCCTTATGGCATCTCTATTACAGAGTTTTGTTGGTGAGATTTATTTAAAGGAGTCTGAGGCTGAGAGAGTGTGATTTACCCCGTGGGTTTCCAAAGCTTAGTGTGGATTTGAACCCTAGTCTCCTGTAGTCTAACCCTCAAACGCAACGCAACACCACCTCACTGAGACAGTGATACCAGAAGACAATTTTTTTTCTCAACATCTTTCTCTCATTATTATTTACAAATTTTAATATTTAAAATTACATTGTCTTTTCTCTCCTTCTTTGAGAATATATCTTCTTTCTGATAGTTCTTATTTTGTGCATTTACTTCTGGTTTGTGTACTTATTTCTGTCTGCACAACCCAGAGAGAACTGGATCTTATGTTGCTCAGTAGCTGCTAGTTCTTGAAAGGCACAAATCTAGACAGCCACCTCTGACTCAAGAGTCACAACAGCACACTAGAGGAAGTTCCAGTCACATTTGTATGTATACTCACACACCATGCCAAAATCTTATTTTCTTAGCTAGCCCCAGGGGTCACCTGAGACTATCAGGCAATGGCTACCTTATACACTGCTCTTTCCTCTATCCCATTCCTTGCCCATTCAGAACAAAACAAAACATTCACCTCTAAGGATGAGTCTCTGCTGCTTTCCAGACATCCTATAACTCTCCCCAAGCCTAACCCTGAGTTACAATTAATGGTAGACATCCGTCTTCAACATGAGCAGATGACCTTTCAGGGTATGGGTGGGAATGAAGTCCCAGAAGCCCTATCCAGCATACTCAATGGTGAGGAATGCTGAGAAATGCAAACAACGTCTGGAGGGTTGCAGGATTCCAACCCTTGTTTAAGGGGCTTCAAAACCTACCCACTTGTGAATAATACTAACTTTTGATGTCTGCATGAGCTACTCGTAATGTGGAGATGCAACAGGCAGCATGTGGTCCTCCAGATATTGTTGGCCTCCAACTGTTATCAACCTCAAGTGGAATAGCTAGTAGTGAGGCATGATGTGAACTATGGTGAAGCAACATCAGAAAGGCCATAAGTTCCCCTCTAGATGTACCTGTCTGGAAGCTGTTGGAAAAAAAAAAAAGCTAAACCAGCTCTCAGCCAGGAAAACAATTTTTATTTTATGTAAGTGCTGCAGTGAGAATTATAACTTCATTATTACAATCCTCTAGGTTGGAGACCAAGGAATGTTTTAAAAAAACATGTATAGAGTTGATATATATCACATTATACCTGTACGAGGCTAGATATGGTCCACCAATGTCAACATACTGAAAAGATTTATCTACCCAATTATATACACATTTGGTTGGGCAAACACTGAAGGCTGAATTCACATGCAGGTTTACAAATGTTACACTACTCCGTGTAGCAAATTTGCATGCTAGGGATTTGCACGCCAGGGATATCTTATTTCTAGTGCACCATTCTGCCTTTTCATTCTATACACATTGGAAAATAATTTGAATGTTTCAGATCAGAATGAATCAGATCAGTGCGTGATCTGATCTCTCCCGGCTTCTCTGTATCAAACTTGCAAAGAATTCTTAACATTACTCTTGAATGGTTCTCAAAATAAAAATTAGCATCACAAACACCTAGTAACCTGTTTAAATATGACACTCAATATAAAATACCATCATTATTGGGAGCCATTACAGACATGCATTCAGGCATAAGTAAGCCTTGGAGCCTGCTCACCTGGTTGCTGATGGCTGGCAGGCAGGCATCAAAACCAAGCTACCAAGTAGGGAAAGTGCAAATATCTATCACTTTTGTAGATGTGTTTGTAGGGTATGCTAACCTCTAGGAGTAGACTACACTCTGCAGATAGTAGGACAAAAAAAGGCTTGTGGAAGGCAATTCTGGACTAATCCAAATGCCTCATTCAAAAGCAGGCATGGGAAACCTTTGGTTTTCCAGATAATTTTGGACTTCGGCTCCTAGAAGCCCAGCCAACAAGAAAAACAGCAAAGGATTATGGGAGTTCTAGTCCAAATTATCAAGAAGACGAGAGGTTTCCATTCCTACTCAAAAGGCACACTGAAGCACAACTTAATCCTTTTTCTTTTTTAATGGAGGGGGCTATTTTGTTTTGGTAACAGCTGACTGCCATGTTCTATCATATGCTTCTTTTGCATGCAGACAGCAGGTGCTGCTGTTAGGGAGACAACCTGGGTTATCAGAACTGTATGCTGGGTTCAACTTTCAGCACATGTAATACCATTGAGAGGTGTGTGTTTGGAAGATATAGTTCACACTGAGAGAGAAGTCATACCTCTCCAAAACATTTTTAAAAAACATACAGAATCTTTTGGCTCAATTCCTCCCAATTTTCTATCCCTTTACAATTTATACTCTCACCTTTTGGCCCCTGGTGACACAGTGGCTGAATGCCAGTACTGCAGACACAAGGTTGTGAGTTCGATCCTTACAGGCTTCAGGTTGACTCAGCTTTCCATCCTTCTGCAGCTCAGTAAAATAAGTACCCAGCTTGTTGGGGGCAATTAGCTAACACATTGTAAACTGCTTAGAGAGCACTTAGCTGATAAGCAGTATACAAATACAAATGCTATTGCTAAATGATTTGCTGAGGGGACCAGGAGGAAAGATGTTGCTCAGCTCCTTTAAAATGCCAGTTGTTTCTCCAAAGATTACTGAAAGTCACTTTTGCATTGCAATGTTTTGCAGCTGGCCATCCTTGCTTTAGCTTAGTTTGTTGTTATGTGCCTCCAAGTCATTTCTGACTTATGGAAACCCTCAGGCAAACCTATCATGGGGTTTTCTAGGGCTGAGAGTTTGTGATATGCCCAAGGTCATGCAGTGGCTTTCCATGGCTGAGAAGGGAATCAAACCCTGATCTCCAGCACTGTAATGCTCAAACCACTATACCATGCTGACTCTCCAAGAACAAAGAAACCAGGGAGCTGGGTCACAGGTTGGACATAGTGTCCAGACTCCCAGTTTTTCATGACCATCCCAGAACCCAGAAAATTGGTATTGTGAGTATAATAGGAATGTTTGGCTAGTCACATTAGGGTGGCTATGTTCTTTTTAACCTTAGTTGATAGGATTCAAGCTTTGTTAATGACTTTGCAACTATTTCCAAGTAATGCTTGAAGGAAAGTGCCTTCATGTTTTAAGATAGCCTCTTGCCAATGTAGACTGTGTGCTTATAATAAAAGCTTTTCCTTTTAAAATCTCCTCATTTCTATGCTTTCTTCATGTGCCTTTGCTTGGTGTGTGCATGTGCATGAGTTAAGGATTCTCATCTTCTAGAGGGTGTGGGAAGGGAAAGCCTCTGCAGTCAGAGGTCAAAGTCTAAGTTGGCTTCCCCAGTAACTTCCCACTGAGTTACTGAATCACAGGGGTTAAATCAGTGGGTGGCGGCAGGGATTCTATCCTCTCCTCACGAGCAGTATCATGTAAGATCCCTACCTGACCTCAAAATGTTACTTTTTAGACTACAGCTCAGAGTCTATACCAACCCAGCATGGGGGATTCTGGGAACTGTACTGTAGTTCAAATAAAGCAATACTAACCCCTGCCTACTCCCAGTTCTGCTCAGCACTACTGGTTTCCCACATTGCAGGATTCTGATTCCTATGACTACTTTCGCCTCACATAATGTGAATATAACTTCTACTCTAGACAGTGTCTGGGAAAACAGCAGAAACTGCATGAATCAGAAAATGCGCCACACAGATTTAGAAATGTCTATTTGAATAACCAAGGAGAATATAAATCAAAGCAAAGCTTCTGAGACTTTCCTGCTCAGAAAAAACATAAGCAGCCATGAAAAAGGATGGTAAGGAGTCAGAAGAAGCTGACAGCATTTTATACATCAGCATGAATTCAGTCGTGCCGCTGGAAGGCTTGGGTCATTTATTGCCTAGGGGTATAAAAATTGAATGTTTAAAAATGACAGTGACAAAATGGCTTAAAATGATGGTGGGAAGATTTAAAGCAGATAACAGGACGTGCTTTTTTGCATTTGGGAATTATTCAAACAACGTGCTCATAGTTCTAAAGTATTATTTTTATGAGAATTTTTTCAGCATGTAGGAATTGCTCTTGCAGTTGTTTCCTCATGAGTTGTTTTGCTCTCCAACATTTTCCTATCAGCAGTTAAATTGACAGAGAATACATTCATATATTTTTCAAAGCACCACACTACCCCATTTAGGAATGGTTTTGGTTCAGATTAAGATTTTAGACCATGTTTGGCTTCAGTTAGGTAAACAGATACAACATACATCAATATGCTTTTGAAAGCATCATACCACCCAGTTCAGGAATAGCTTTGCTTTAGATCACAAAAGACAAATTGGGGTCCTTTCAGTCCTAATTAGCACAGCCAATAGTCAGGGATAACAGGAATGTTACCCCCAAAAATTCTGGAGAGTCACACATTTGCCATCCAAACTTAAGATAAAACTTTGTACTCAAGCTACACTTCACTTGTCTAAAATCTATCTTGACCATACAGTATCCAAGAGATACTACTGAGGTTACAGAACAGAACCTGGTTTACAAAAAAATACATTTCTTTTTGCCTCACTCCTGAGAACTTCAAATTAATGCTAGTTAAATCCCTGATGACAAAATTCAATGCAATAGCTGGGATATATTTTTGTCTCATTCTCAACTGTAGCTCAAAATGAAATTTCTGACTTTGTTCCATTGAACTAGAATCAGTGGAAATGGGCTGTTCTGTTCCTTAGCTTTGACATACTGTGACAAATATGAAGAATCCAGGAAATGAATGTACGCATGTTGATCTGAAATATCATTTGGCAGCTTGTTTTTACCTTCAGACACTCAGAAGGCTGAGTGTGACACAGTTTGGGATTTGTAAATTTATATATTTGTTATGAGCAACCTATTGAGTGCATTGTAGATTAATCAGCTTCCAAAACGCTTTTCAAAAATAGGCACAGCAAATGCCACCACTAGGTCATCTTTTGGTATCTAATGATCCAATGGCACTGAAGAAAGCTTTGCATTTTGTAACATTAAGACTAATTCAAAGAATAGGCAGCAGTAGACTTGAAAGAGTAACAGTGAATTTAAAAGGGATAATCTGGAAGAACAAAAGGAGGGAGAAGGACCCCTTGCGTGATTTTGCCTATTGACACAGTATTGATCAGGTGGAGAATCTCAATTTTTCTCCTGAACCAAGTTCCATGATTCCATTACCCAGGAAGACTCCAAAAGCAAAGTTCCAATAAAATGAGGGACCATGACCATTAACAGGAAATGCAGAGAACAGGAACCTATCTGACATGTAAAAGGGCTGCTTCTACTAGAAAGGAATGTCAACTTACATCTGGAACACCATGAGAATGAATCTGAAAAGACTGGGGGATTATCTACAGCGCTAAAACTACCCTGAGGCTTACAGTTAAATATCAGAAAATTCAATTCTCTCCTGAATCCCTTTTCTTCCCTGGGCAGTTCTCCCATCTAAGAACACACCCTTAAATATTGGGCTTTGTTTCAGATGTAAAGACCCAGATTAGATCAGGCACACTCAAGACCAGCAAAGGCCTGCTGTTTTGATCTCATCTGGCTCCTGCCTGTTCATGTTCCTGTCTTCCAGGGATAAACTTTTTTCTAGTGCTGAAAATAACTGTCTGTACTTGCTGTATACCATGGAGCTGAACATCCAAGGCTAGGTGAAAAGGAGGAGACAACTTCTATACTTTAGAAGGAAGAACTCCAAAGCAATCTGGAGTAGAATAACTGTGCAATTAGGATCACAAAAACATTTCAGGTTACACATCTAGTGGAGTGGAGAGAATTTTGCAACTGGTTGATGTGGTTTCATTTCCCAGCTCAAGCAGAAATCCAACCTCAATCAACAGTCTCAGTTCTCTGGTTATTAAAATGTTGATAAAAAGTGATTTGCCTGACTGAACAAGACAAAGCACCATCAACATCTGCCCTGGTAAAGTCAGTCATCTCATACCCTGCCCTTGGGAGGCATACTCTTCTTTTTCAAAACCATGGCCAAAGTTATGCGATTTTTAAAAAGAATAAATATTGTGCACCAAGAGATTTACAAATTCTCTCATGAACTGTAGGGAAAAAGAGAGAGAGAGAGAGAGAGAGAAACTATGCAAATTTCCTTAAGATCCAATCCAGATGTACCACTGCCCATTCTCATATTAAAAAAATCCAAGAATATCACAGAGTCTCATCCACCCTGCCCCTGTGCATACAGCTTCCCCTGCCATTTCATTTACGGAGGTAATGGTGCTTATCATTACATTTATCCTGGCATTCTTATTAATTATGGTCATCTCCAACCACAGTATGTAAATCTGCTTCCAAGGAGGGATCAAACCGGATTAGAGTTAATAGGGATTCACAAATATTTCACCTGTGGAGATGTGGTTAGCTTTGTAAACACAGGTAGAGAGGGATTTACATTGTGAAAGCACACAAACATCCCAGTTACTCCCAGTTTTCTAACTATAACAGGAGAACAGGACATAACTACACTGGACTAAAGAAAATCTGCTTGGTCGTCCAGAAAGAGCAAGTTAGAATCAGCTTTCAGTCTTCCAGATACTTCAGACAAAGTGCATGCCAGAGTGACATGGCTAGGTTGTGTAGGAAGAAAATATATTCCTGGTTAATTTATTGCATAATATTAACAGTACAGTAGTACCTAATATTATGCAACCAGGCTAAAAACCAAAATGACTTGCTTGAACACATACGTCTTACTGCACATAATTCCATTATGAACTTTAAAACTAATAAAAGACACTAAGTACCAAGTGTTCCTCTCTGACTGTTCTCAAGAAAAGTATCCAACATCTATCAGTTTGCAAAAAACAAGATTACCAAAAGAAAAGAGAAGAGAAGAGAAGAGAAAAGAAAAGAAAAGAAAAGAAAAGAAAAGAAAAGAAAAGAAAAGAAAAGAAAAGAAAAGAAAAGAAACAAACCTGCCTAATAATCCACTGGCAAAAATCTGTTGTGATCTTTAAAAGCAGGTGCAAAAATACACACAGTTTTTCCATGATAAAAGAAAAAACCTCTCCATGGGAAAAAAGAAAGCCCTTTTATTTTTATTTCACCAATGAGGATATCAATCTCTAGGGTTAAAGAGAGAGCTGTAGTTTAAATTCTCCCTGGCTTTTCAACCCATCTGTTAGGTTGCAAAGATCAAATTATTCTTAATGATCTATAATGTCTCACTGTTATTTGTCAATTTAATCCCCAAAGCATGAACAGTAATACTTCTGCAGACCTTTTCAACTTAAATTATTACAAAGTGGTGTTCAGGTCACTCTCATAAATTGCTAAATGTATATATTCTATGAATTGTAAGCACTTGCTGTGAAATAAAAAAATGTTTGAAGCAATCGCTCCAGCATCAGTGCAGAGATTTTTCTAGGAGTAAAAGCAAACTCAAGCAAACTCTTTTGATTTTGACTCCTTGATTATAGCATGAGGGACAGAGAATCTTACAGGAAAAAAAAAGCAGCTTAAAAATAATATTATCCAAGGAAGGAGTATTTCAATGGACATCAAAATGGAAGTGACACTGGTTCAAATGGTAGTTTATCCTGAAAAACATTTGGTAAAAAAAGGACGGATTGCTTTCTTTCAGCCTGTTTCACACCCGTAAAAATGATAACAGTGATATATTCAGAGGCATTTTAGCCCTCTGCCCAGAACTAAACTTAAAAGTAGTATAAACTCCAATAATGCTAGATCCACAGGACAACCTCAGAGTTTCTGAAAAGCTGTTGTCTGTACACAGCCTAAAACAAATGCGACAAACAGACTAAACAGTGAGGTTCAGATGGCAAGTCTTATGATGTTTAAATGATTCACAGAAAGACCAAATGACTCAAGCTAATTTATGATCACTAATAGCCACTGCTAACAAATACAACCTCCTGATCACTATTCCCTAATTATACGAACAGGACTAGATGTGTTATGTTTTATTTGTAGCTAATAATGTGTATTTAGGGTTGGGCAACTGTACTTGTCCAGGGGGGAAATTTTCTATACAGAGTGTCCAAAATATGGAAAACAGTGCAAAAAATCTGGAAGTGGCTGAAAGTCTACTTTTGGTTTTAAAAATTTTTGTTGGTTTTCAAATGCATATGCATGCATGTATGTGGTGTAGGAGGCCCCTGAAACCTATTTAAAAGGCAAATTACTACTCTTGGAGACTCCCACAAGTGGCAATTCACCATCTGGCCAGAAAAAGTTCAGTCTGAGGAGTCTGAAGGGATTGAAGTTTCCGGGGGGGGAAAAAAAGGTTGTCAGGAACTGCATGTGAGCTAGGACACTTGCCCAACTTGGTTGTATTTCTAAGGCTTTCACATTCTACCACCATTACAGAACCTAGCGCCATTATCCACAACAGGGGTAATTCTACCATCATATATGTCATCCTCCTGCGAGCACTGGCACTCTGAATTCTGCTCAGGTCAAACCAGGCAATTTCTATGTAAAAAATAAATAGATGGATATACAGATTGACATTAGAAAACGGCAAAATTGAAAAAAAAAGTCAACCTATTTCAATCATATGGGGCACTATCACTGATCTTAAGGCAGCTGTTCTGGGACAAAAGAATTCCAATAAAAATATTCAGTGGGACAGCAATGAACTAACTGGGCTACATTCAAGACTTCTGAGCTGGGATGTATTCAGAAATTTTAGTCTACCGACTTCCGGTCGCATGGCGCGCGTGAACGGTCATTTGGAGTAACGCTCCGCAACTCCAAACCCCCACCTGAAGGTTTCCAGCTGGTTCGAAGGCCATTGGAACCAGCTAGTCATCCCCTCGGTAAGGGGGATGCGGAAGAGGTCCGAAGGGGATCCGGAATTCCGGTGCCGAGCACTTTCTGCAAGGGAAGAGCGGAGGCGCTACGAAGGATCGCAGGACCACGACGGAAACTCCAGGGTTGCCGTTTTAGTGGCACAAGCGCCGCCATCGACTTTTAAATTAAGAAGACACGTTGAGATGGCAATAAGCAACCTGATCTGGATTACAATTACCTGAGATCGCAAGAAGTATGTACCTGCAACCGAATAACAGAAGCCGTTGGTAAAGACCCTGGGCTGTGAGTAGATTTGGAATGACTGACAATTTAAAGCTACAGTAACCTGGTTTGTGAGTTTGAGATAACTGGATTTTTCCATTCTCTTTCTGGTGGAATATTATTGACTTTTTGAATATAACATAGTCTTGATAACATTGACTAAGTGACTGATTCTTGGATTGGAATTTAAACTGTTTTCTATTTGTGTTTGCTGAGGCTGAGAGACTTTTAGTATAGAGGTATGGCTTTTGTTAATATATCCCTCTGGATAGACATTGTTTTTTTTGGAAACAGAATTGGATTTGAATAAGCTTTATTTCTTGCTATTTTTCATGGAAATGTACCGAGGAGTCCTGGCTTGATGAAGAGGAAGGGATTTTAAAGGATTGTGCTCTGAAACTATTGGTTGTCTTTGACACCAGGGACTTGATTTTGGGTTGCTTTGTTCTTTTTATTTTTTTCCTTCTTTTTAACTGGACAGTGGGACTTACATTTAAGAATTTAAGAATAAGAATTTTATGAACTTGTGATTTTTGGACTTGGATCATTAAAAGACATTTTGGACTTGGACCATTACAAGACATTTATATATAAAGACCTTGGCTTTTGGAATTAACAGACTGAGTTTGAACCATCTACAAGAAACGGAGCATTTCAGACAAGATAAGAGGCTTCTGGAAGACTTCCGCGCCCACGCAGTGTAGTGGCTGATCTAGCCGTGAGAGACTAAGTGGAATTTTACAATCAAGGTCTTGGCAGCTGCTAGCAAACAGAGAGGAAGCCTCACAGTCAGCATAAAAGAGTTGGGAGGGGGGAGCTGGAGTGACTCTGTCCACTGAAATGACTCTGAATAAGCACTGGCTTTAAAGGGAAGTGTAACCTTTTAATTAATTATAAATAATCCTTGTACATATATTTTTCATATTATATTACATAGAGGAGTTTAGAAGTACTGAGCTATATCTTTAAACTTATATTTTCCTACATTTAAATATACATTTATATATACTACTATACATTTATATTATTTTTATTGAATATATAATCTTATTGAATCAATTTAAAGTGTGCTTATAAATAAGTTAAGCTAAGTGTTGACATTGATATTGACATTGATATTGATACTGATATATATGAATTGATACTGATTTACATGATTGGATTATACTATTGCATTTTTTAAGAGTGATTTTACTGAACTAACTGGTGCCAGGACAACACAGATATAAGAGTGGAGTAAGAAGAAGAAGAAAGAAGAAAGAAGAGGAGAAAAGGTCAAGATATTTGTGATTAAAGAGTTCACTTTTAAGAAAGGACCAATGGATCAAAGAACAAGAAAGGCAGCGGCGGCAGCAGCGACAACAACGACTACCCAGATAATAAGGAGAACATCAACAGATATACCTCAGAAATCTCAAGTTTTAATGTTGCAGATGATGGAAGAACTTAAGAATATCAGAGAGGACATTAGACAGGACTTAAAGGAGACAAGAAAAGAGATGAGAACAGATATGAAGCATGAAATGGACAAATTGGGGAAGAAATTGGAAATGTTAACTAAGGATGTTACAAAGTTAAAAACTGAGACTAAAGTGAAAAGATCAAGTTAAACAAGTTCAAACAGAATTGACTGAAGTAAAAGCGAAGCAACAAGAAGAGGAACTTCAGATAACGTTGCAAGAATTGCGTTATCGAGAAAGATGCCTTAAGATTTAGAGGCGTTCCTGAATCCTCAGGAGAGAATTTATATGAGAAAATGGTACTGGCCTTGGCAGAATACCTAGACATTGATGAAGATAAAATGGAAACATATATTGACAGAATGTTCAGAGTATCCTCTAGAATAGCGAGAGAAAGAAAGTTACCAAGAGACATTATAATAACCTTCACTCAGACAGTTACCAGAGAAAAAATATTACAGCGGAGCTACAAAGGAACATTTAAGATTGAAGAAAAAGATGTAAGAATTTTTAAAGATATACCATATCAAATACTCAAGAAGAGACAAGATTATAAACCTTTGGCTAATCTTTTGATAAAATTACAGATCAATTACAGATGGGAGAAGACTGAAGGTATTTCTTTTACGTACAAACAACAGAGATATAGGATTAATTCAATTTTTAAAGCCAAAGAAATGATGGAAAGGTTGAAGAGAGACTTACAAAGACCTACAGCTGGAGAGAAAGATGAAGAACAGGAGACGCTGGAAGAGGAAAAAGGAAAAGAGGAAAAAGGACAGTTACAAGAAGGAGAGGTGGAAGAAGAAACAGTACAAGAACAAGAACTGGAAGAGGAAGGAGAGTTGGCGGCAGAAAACATACAGGATTAATTGGAAAATTTGGATAAATAATTTTAATATAAAACTGACAAAATGGGATTAAAAATATACTCTTGGAACATTAAAGGATTTAACTCTGAATATAAAAGAAGACAGATATTTCATCATTTGGAAAAACAAAAATTGGATATAATTTGTCTACAAGAGGTTCGAATAAGGACTCAAGATTTGAAATATGTCAGAAATCCGAAATTGGGTAGCTGCTTTGCGGCTACGATCGATCAGAAGAAAAGGGGGGTATTGATATATGTCAATTCAAGATATGGTGCACAACAAAAATTTCAGGACAATAACGGGTGATATTTGGCGATAGAAGTAAATATGAAACAGGACAAGATACTAATAGTTGGAGTATATGCACCCAATGTAGCAAAAGGAGAATTCTTCCCCAAAATACATAACGAAATACAGAAATATGTACAAGAAACAGGAAACGCAAAAGCTATCATTCTGGGGGACTTTAATGGAGTTATCAATCCAAAAGAGGACCGAACAGTACAGAAGTTAGTCCCCCGAAACAACGGTAAATTGCTTAAGAGTTTTTTCCAAATGATGGATGATCTAGATCTGTATGATTTATGGAGATATAAAAATGGACAATTAGATGGATATACATTCTTTTCAGACAGACATAAATCAATGTCTAGGATTGATATGATTTTGACATCTAAGGATTTGATGTTGAAGACAGTGGATACAACATTCTTCCAAATTTATGTTCGGATCACAATCCATTGCAAATGAAACTTAAGATTACAGACAGAGAGAGGACACGGAGATTGAATGAACAGATATTCAAGAAGGAGAAGTACATCAAACAAGCAAAAATAGAATTAAATAATTATTTTAAGGAGAATATGACATCGGAATTACCAATGAAAACAATCTGGGATGCAGGTAAAGCTGTAATGCGAGGAAATTTTATCAGATGGTCTGCGGAAATCAGGAAAGAGAGGAAACAGACTGAAGATTCGATTTTGGGGAGGATGAAAGAACTACAGAAACAGATGAGGGAAAAACCAACGGACAATAAGATAAGACAACAGATGAAGGTATGTCAAGCTGAATTAAATCAACTAAATTTGCAAGAAATAGAACAACAGATGCAAAGAGTGAGATATACTTTTTTTGAACAGGCAAATAAATCTTCTAAACTGTTAGCCAGTTTACTTCGTAAAAGAAGGGTTAGAAATATTATTATGGAGATCAGAGTCGGTGACGGGAAAACTACAAAACAGGAGGAGATAAAACAGGCTTTTTATAAATATTACATGAAGTTAATAAGTACTACCTCCCCAATGAAAAAAACAAGGAGAAATGGAAGAATATTTGGAAAAAATGAACAAAATGAGATTCACCGAGGAGCAGAAATCAATTCTGAATAAACCCATATCGATGATGGAGATAGTTCAAGCTATTAGGAATTTGAAGAATGACAAAGCTCCTGGACCAGACAGCTTTACTGCAAAATATTACAAAATACTGGAACATGAAGTTTCGATACCTTTGCAGAATACAATGAATGAGATAAGAAAGGAGGGAATACCTGACACCTGGCAGGAAGCTAAAGTGACTTTAATACCAAAAGAAGGAAGAGACTCAACAGATGTCAAGAATTACAGACCAATTTCATTATTAAATACAGATTACAAAATCTTTGCTGCAATTCTGGCTGAAAGATTTAAAAAGGTTCTTCAAGAAAATACACATGAAGATCAGAATGGCTTCTTACCAAAGAGAACGATGTGAGATAATATCAGGACAGTGCTAAATATAATTGAGTACTATGAGAAGCACAATGAAAGAAAGCTGGCAGTGATATTTGTGGATGCAGAAAAGGCCTTTGATATGATTAATTGGTCATTCCTGAAGATGGTCATTAAACAGGCTCAAGCCGGAGACAAATTTATCTCTTGGACTGAAGCAGTATACAGTCAACAACAGGCAAGACTGATTATTAATGGAGAGAGAACAAAACAGATTGAATTGCATAGAGGAACAAGACAAGGTTGTCCACTATGTCCGCTGTTATTTATCATGACATTGGAAATACTCACCAATGCCATAAGGGAAGACAAAGCAATAAGAGGACTTCAGATTAAGAAATATCAGTATAAACTCAAAGCATTTGCAGATGATTTGGGCTTGTTTCTGGATGATCCTCTCAGCAGTATTCAAAGGTTGATGGATATTGTTCAGGAATATGGAGAATTTTCTGGATTTAAGATAAACAAGGAAAAAACAGTAATTATAACAAAAAACATGAGGGAGAAAGAAGAGAAGGAGCTTGAGCATTTAACAGGTTTTAATAAAGGTCAAAAAGCAAAATACTTGGGTGTCTGGATTACAAAAAGAAATAATGAACTATTTCAGAATAACTATGAAAAAAAATGGAAAGAGATAATCAAGGATTTGGAGAAATGGACTAGAATGCAACTATCTATGATGGGAAGAGTGGTAGTCATAAAAATGAACATACTTCCAAAGATGAATTACCTTTTCCAAAATCTTCCTATTATTACAAATACTAAGCCTTTTATACAATGGAAGAGACATTTAAGTAAATTTATATGGCAAGGGAAAAAGCCAAGAATAAAATGGAATATCATGACAGATTCAATAAGAAGAGGAGGCCTGGGTCTACCGGATTTACAGATATATTTCAAGGCAGCAGTATTTACTTGGATAAAAGATTGGATGAATCTTCAAAATACGAGAATGCTGACATTAGAGGGAGCTGATTTAAGGACGGGTTGGCATGCCTATATGTTCTATGGGAAAGCTGCGGCTGACAAAGACTTTGTTCATCATTTTGTAAGAAAATCACTACTTAGAATATGGACTGACTACAAGAATAAGAACATCAGGTAACTACCTACATGGGTCTCCCCTCACGAAGCTTTCTTTGGAAGATGGAACGATTCAGATAAATGGCTGTGTTATGATGACATATTAGAAAAGACAAATCTGAATTTTTTTAAGATGAAATCAAGAGAAAAATTGGAATCAGAAGGAACAAAGGTAAACTGGTTCCCTTACAGACAGCTAACTGAGAGATTCCAGATGGACGTGAAAACTTATGGAATAGAACAAAAAGAGCAAGGAAGAATGTTGAAGTTATTGCGGGAAAACCCACCTCATTTATTATCACACTTATATCAGGAGATTTTAAATCAAGAAAGAAAAGAGGAGACAGTCAAAGCAGCAATGATATTGTGGGCTCAAAATGTTGGACATCCAATTCAATTAGAGCACTGGGAACAGAGCTGGCAAAGGACACAAAAATTTACTGCAGCCCAGAACCTAAAAGAGAACTATTATAAGCTTTTTCACAGATGGTACATGACACCAGAAAAATTAAAGAAGATATACAATACGGGAACAGGTCATTGTTGGAAGTGTCAGGAGAATGCTGGAACACTTTTTCATATGTGGTGGTCATGTCCTAAGGCTAAAAAATATTGGAACGATATACACAATATGATATGTAAAATATTGAGGGTTCAAATGGATAAGAAACCTGAAATGTACTTATTAAATATGACACAGATGTTAGATGGAACTGTAGCAAAGAAATATTGGAGAATAATGATGTATATGATTACGACAGCCCGTATCGAAAATGCAAGGTTATGGAAAACTGAGCAGATACCTACAACAGAGCAATGGTGGGCAACTTTCATTGAAAATCAAAATGCAGATATAGTCTCTCAGAGATTAAAAGGAAAATCAGATGATGACATTAACAAAGAATGGCAAATCGTTCTGAAAACGGGCTGGGTGTTGACAGGTAACAATTCTGAATTCATGGTAGCATGAACAGTTAGAAGTAAAAATCAGTGGAATATCATGGAACATGAAAAGTAGGGTAGAAGAGCAGGATCTAACTTGTATGTTAAAAAATGCAATGCGATGCATAATGTTGAAATGTCAATGAAATAACAGTATTGAAATCCAGAGAGGAGTGGAAGAAAGCTGTAATAGTTCAGTAAAATGTACAATGAGAAATGTTGTTTTATACGATGTAATCACAATAAAATTATTAAAAAACAAAGAAATTTTAGTCTACCTTCAGAACTTTCCATTAATCCCTTAACACACTGCACGTATTAACAGTCCAGTTTCACAGCAAGTTTGTGTTTGGCCAAATGCTGATAGGTTTGCAAGATGTAAAACAAACACTTTCTTGGAAAGAGAATTAATCATTCGCTTGATAACATGCCACTAAACAGAAGTTCAGATGAGTTTATTGTATCTGAACAACCTTACTGCTAGAAGGTTAACACTAACAGTTGATGGCCTGTGTTAATAACAGGTTTGTGTGTATTCAATTTCATTCTGATCCTCTCCAGAACCATATACATTGTACACGTACACTTGAAGCCTGATTACAGTCAATTGAATATCACAAGATGTGGATTATAATCCACAAATACTCACACCAAAGTGAATTTTAGTCTTAAAGGTGCTACAAGGCTTTTTATCGTTTTGCAGATTCATGGACCACAATGCCTTAAAAACCTTTTAAGGTGATGTAATCTATCACTCAGAGCAAAGCTAGTTCCATTCTTCAGAATATTCTTTTTCTCTGGGCTATGTGCCCTTAGTGCCCTTTTACTTCCTAGATAGCACTGTGTTAAAAGAAGGCCCAATACACATCTAATGGGGCTCATATTTAAGAAGGAAAGAATCTCTTTCCATCAAGCCACATAACCTTCGCTGGCTAAGCCATCACACATTAGCAAAAACATGTCCTTCTTAGAGTAGCCAAATGCATTTGCCAAGCTCCATAAGCACTGTTCATTCCCCACTGATGATGACTGGCATTAATTACTTATTCAGTTAGGTTGACCTCGTTCAAGAAGAACAGGTTTCTAACTCCCGTGAGAGCTCTGAAGGGCACAGAAAATTTAAAAGCTGCCACTTTTGCTTTCAGTACTGCCATATCAGAGGGGGAAAGCACCCACTCAGTGGTGCAATCTCCCTCACCTTTCATAAGGACAGAGGACCTGGCCTATTTTGGAACAGTTTTCCTAATCTTAGGGTTAATCAAAGCAGCACTCCTGATATCTACAGTCATGTTTCCCTACACAGTGTACTCTTAATAGCTATGTTGATCCCACAGAGAAAATAACACGTTGCCTCTATACCAGTCTTCCCCAACCTAGCTCCCTTCAAGAGGTATAGGCTGATGCATCTGGCAGATGTGGGGTGGACACAGTTGTTCTACATCAGTGATTCTCAACCTGGGGTCTGAGTAGCCCTGGGGGTCTGTGGAGCATTCACAGGTAGTCTGCAAAGCCCTGTTGCTGGAAACCAGCAGCTGCAGCAGCAACACTGACTTCCCATGGTCACCAAGTATCTGAGCAGGGATCTGAGTCCTCGTCTCCAGAAGCCTTTAATTAATTAATAAATATAAATATAAATATAAATATAAATATAATATAATATAATATAATTTTATTATTTATTTGTTTGTTTGTTTGTTTGAATCTTTAAATCTTATGTTTGGGGGTCCTCAGTAAAGAAAAGGTTAAGAATCACTGCTCTATATTATAAACTAATCCTAAAAGCAAACACAGGTCTCTTCTTCAGGTAGAAGAGTTCAAAATAAGAAGAAAATGTTACAGGTTGGGTCTCTCTGATCCAGTGATGTATTTAGAAGTTTCAAATTCAGCAAACCCACAAATTCTTTGTAAGACTAAATGCAACGGTTGTTTCACACACTATTTTTCCTCCTATACAGATATCAACTTCACAAAGGAACGAAGGGAATTTTACGACACAGATATTTTGACTTCTACCCTTTCAGGAGAGCTCACAAACATCCTAAAAGGCACAGCCTAAATGTCTATCATCCTCTGACGTACAGTACAGTTCCCAGAGGGACACATCAAAAAGGACAGCTGGAGAGAAGAAAACTAATACTGAAAAACAGCAAAATGAATTGAAGCAGAAAGAAAACATTGTTGTTCCTGTTCCTGTATTCTATGGAAAACAGGTTGAGCCTTTCAAAAAAAATTGTCAAGGATAATAGAACAGATAACAATAATTAAAAATACATTCAGTCTTCACAATGGAAATAGAAATCAGTTTAGAAATATAAAACTTAAAAATCTCCTTGGCGAATTTTGACTATTTGATTTTTGCCAGTATTCAGCAGCTGATATACCACTTTCAACATTAGTCCTCAAAGCAGGAGTAGGGAAACGTGTGGTTACTCCCTGTTGGAAAAAAAAGCCTCCCCTTGAAGCCAAACTGGTCCAAAGAAAGCCCAAAATGTTGCAAGATGTGCCCTAGGGACACTTTGGGGGCTGTTGTTGTTGTCACCATAAGTCAAAAGGCAACTTGAAGGCATATATACACACACATCAATTTAATTATGGAATTTTAAAATGGTTGTTTCGCGGCAGCTCTGCTGTGGTTTTGCTGCAAGGTGTTGGGGCAGTTTGGTTCATCTTTTGGTGTAATGGCAGAGAATGCAACACAGACCTGTTTACAATCCAAATTATTTATTATCTACAGAGCACTGCAAGCACAGAAATATTAAAAAATAAAATAAGCTGATTTTTTTCTCCTAGTTCTCATATTGCCATTCTGCTGTAGTCTTCTTATATATGGCTCATCAACTTTATTTTGGATGCATCCTATTGATTGTTTGCAAGTTTACAGTGCAACATCATCAGATAATATGACAGAGAGCTAACTTGCTGTAAAATCAATATTTACTGCTTATTTTCAAATGCTTCCTTATAGCAGAAAAAAAAGTTTATCTGCCAAGTAGGTGTAAGGGTGAAATTAGCAAGCAAAAAGCAAAATGAACAAAATGTTCATCTACCGACAACACTCTTGACATAGGACCCCTTTTAATTGTCTGGCTTTCACAAGAGGTCACCAGGGCTCATACCTATACAGAGATTTCTGATTGTAATTTGACTGCCTAACAAAATTTTTTCATGAACAGGATATCCTAAGGACAGGGTAAGACATGACACAAATAATGCAGTTGACTCCAAAAGCAACATCCCTATGTTGTGTCTCTCCACCTTTCCTTCTTATGATGCATAGCTAAAGACACTGTAATATATGACATCATCATGTTACCTATCAGATACCAGATGACACATTTGCTTCATGACATTTTTGGGGAAGAGAAAAGAAAGTGTAATAGAGGCTGTTGTATCTGAACATCACTCATTGATAATCATAACATCTGGGTCTGCATTAAGTAGATGGATTTTGCAAGATAAGGCCATATGGCCCAAATCATAATCTTTATTCTAATCCTAGCTGCATGACAATGTCACCTAAAAAATTGTTCTATCATTATTTCATCTCACACACACACCCCGGCAATTTGTTTATGTGTGTTCATCAGCTTGGTGTGATGGATTGATTCAATCAGGGAACCCATAGTCTTGAGTTTGCAGAATCTTAGTAGGACTGTTGGTGATTGGGCGTCTTGGATGTTTCTCACTTATAGAATTGCTGTAAGTCAAAGCTGACTTGATGGCAAACAACAACAGCAGCTGCTGCTGCTGCTTTATAACAATCATCATAAGGTTAGCATGACTGTCGCAATACAGATAGGGTGCTTGTAGCTCACGTGAAGGAAGTAGCACCACTAAGGCTCCATTAGGTAGAGATCTGGGCCATACACATTACCATTAGTCTTTCAGCCACTAGAGTATGCCATTTCCTTCCCAGTTTATTTCATTTTATTCATTTATATCAAACATATACTCTATATACCAAATGTGCATTGTGTAAGACAGCTAGGTGAGTGAACCTTTGGTTCTCTGGATGTTTCAAATTACAGCTCTCACAATCTCTTATCACTAACCACGCTCGGTAGGTCTCATGAAAATTACAGACCCAAATGTTTAGCAGGCCAAAGTTTCCCTACCTTTGAAGTGGCCCATATATAGACTTCCATAGTGACTTAAAGCACTTAAAATAGATATGCAGTTATCTTACTTAGAACTGTGGAGAATAAAAAGTCAAGCAGCTCAACAATTATGTGTAAGCATCAGAACTAGAATCTCCTTCCATTACTGCTACTACTATCATTAAAATATTTATACTCTGTCTTATACCAAAGATCTCAGGGCAGTTTACGATAAGCATTAAAACAGGCTACAAAGTGTAAAACAGTAGAACAATCAAATAAGATAAAAACATACTAAACAGCAATAAGTTTAAAACAGATTTAAGAGTTAAAAGCCTTTAAAACTATGTACACCTGTATTTGGGTTGAATTAATGAGGCAGAAAGGCTCTGATGAACAGTCAAGTTTTAACTTAGTGCCTAATTCCACAGTTGGGGTGTCACAGCTGAGATGGCCCTTTTCCATGTGCCACACAGTGTATTGGAGCGTCTGCCTAGCAGAACAGCTACAGTCAGCCCTCTGCATTTGCAGGTTTGACCTTCATGGATTTATTTGTGAGTCTCTCCAAGCCCTGCCCTCCCACCTCAGGTGCTTCTTTTTGGGGGAACCTTCCCTCTTGGTGGCTCCAATCAAGCCACACAGCCCTTTACAAACCCACCTCTGGTCCTCCTCTTCCTCTACCAGTTTCTGCCTGGGCAGCTAAGGATGGCTCTCTACCCACATTCTCAGCACCACAAACCCTGTACCCATGCCCCACACACACCCAAGGAAGGAGATGGGCAAGAGAGGGGAAGTACAGGAGCACCATGCCAACCATCTCCTTTCCCTGACCTGGTTTAGACACTCCTCCCACCCGTGCCTCAGCCCCCTTCCCCCAGACATATTAATTTTGTTATTTGCGAATTTTTTTTACCTTTGCAGGGGTCCTGTGTCCCTAACCCTAGCGAATGTGGAGGGCCAAGTGTACTACTAAACTTGAAATGATAACCGGGAAGAGTGCTTTGCTCCCTCAACTAAGATGACATGGAGGTTCATGAAGGGTTTAATTTTTTTAAAAAAAGTTTCCACTAATTGGCCAAATGAGTTCTCCAAGAAAGGATCTCAATCAATCAATCAATCAATCAATAAATCCAGAGAGTATCTTTCCAATTTTTTCCCTATACTTCCAATCAATATGTGTATGTGTGCACATGCAGGTATATGTATGCAATATGGGGCATAGCAGACAGACTCAGCTGAGTGTACTGTAGATTACACACCCTCCAATCTCTCTATTTTTTGGAACAATTTTCTTATTTCCACCTTAACTTTCGGTTAAGCACCATGTCATCACCAACATGAACTCTCATTAAGGCTATCTACGGTTCCAGTCATTTTTATTTATTTATTTATTTTTATTAAAATTCCATAAAAACTAAAATTTATATATCATGTGTTGTTTACAATATTACATATTGTACACCATCCTTACATAACTTTACTATTATTATTAATATTTTCTGTACAATATTAAATAATTATTTCCTTCCTTAATATATTGTTAAATCAACCCCTCCCCCCCTCTATTCTGTCCCCCCTGCATTAACATTATATATTGACAATGTATTTTTGCCATCAATTTATCCTTCCCCCTCTCTTCTCTCTCTATGTCCCTCCCCCCTCCCCCCAGCCTTCCTTTCCTTATTACGCATTTCCCTCCTCCAATCTCTTTTTTGTTTCTTTTTCTAAACCTCCTTAGTTTGAAATCTTTTTGTTATTGTAATCTACCTTAATTTTCCTACTCAGTCTATATTCCCGTCTTAATATAAGTGTTACCCTTTTGATCCTTTATTCAATTCTGTACCTTCATCTTACTTCTCTTTCACCCATCTAATAATTTCATTCCATTGCTTTTCGAACTGTTGATCTGAATTACCTTTCAGCATGTTGGACAGTTTTTCCATTTCAATAATATCCATCACTTTAATCTTCCATTCTTCTTGGGAGGGTTCTATTCCTTCTTTCCAGTGCTTCGCATAATTCAATCTTGCTGCTGTTATTAAATTTAATAATATTTTCCTTTTTGTCCTCATTTGGCTGTTACTCATGATCATGTTTAGTAAATACGTTTTCGGAGTCACCTCAAATTTAATATCAAGCAGCTTAGTAATACTATCGTGAATCTTTTTCCAATATTTTTTTGCTATGGGGCATAACCACCATGTATGAAAATAAGTTCCTGTTGTTTTTCCACGTTTCCAACATTGGTCATTCCCTTTTTGTGTTATCTTCATTAATTTTTGAGGGGTCATATACCACCGATGCACTGACTTATAAAAATTCCCTCTTAAACTCAAGCTTTGAGTAAACTTTATGTCTTCGCTCCATGCTCTTTCCCATCTTTCCAACTCTATGTTGTGACCGATGTTTTGGGCCCACTTTACCATATAATCCTTGATCATTTCCCGCTCTAACTCACTTTCCAGTAGAAGTCTATACATTTTTGAAATTTTTTTTCCATTTTTCATTAAGATTTTATCTAATTTGTTCTCTTCTGACTCCATCCCAGTGGTTTTTTATTCATTTTGAACCTTTCTTTTAATTGTCAGTATGGGAACCAATTCAATTCGATGTTCTGCTCTTTTAGTTCTTCTCTAGTCTTTAACGCTGGTACTCTTCCTTCCCATCTTATTAAATCCTTATACCTTAGTATTCCTCCTAATTTTGGTTCTGATATTCTGATGGCTTCTTGAGGTGATGTCCATGTCGGCAATTTAATATAAATTTTTTTGTTGATAGTCTGCCACGTTCTAATTAGAGCTCTCCTCATATAATGATCTCTAAATTCCCTATCTACCTCTGCTTTGTTATAGCAGAGGTATCCATGCCAACCAAGGTTAACATTAAATCCTTCTAATAGTTTATGATTTTTCAAATGAATCCAATCTTTAATCCATTCTAGGCAGCATGTTTGATAGTATACTTCCAGGTGTGGCAGTCCGAATCCTCCTCTCTCCTTGCTGTCTTAGAGTATTTTCATTTTCATTCTTGGTTTCCTTCCTGCCCATATAAATTTTGATAGTTCTTTCTTCCAGCTTACAAATGGTTTTTTATTATTAATTATTGGAAGATTTTGGAACAAGAACATAATTGGGGTTCCAGTTAAAGTGAATCTGTAATCATCTTCAAACCATAGCTTGAAATCCTTAGTTGAATACAACACCTGGCTAGTTTTCTCTACGGCTAATATTGGTGTAGACGTTGTGATTAATAATGTTTAAGGCAAAAAGATGCAATTCATTCTCCATCCTGAAGGGAAAAGGGCAAGGGAAAAAAAGAGTCTGCAAACTCACCACAAACTCTTTAACGTCTGGCTTAAAAATTTGTCAGTACTGGTTGTAATTTTCAGCCACTGGACTCTGATGTTTTAATTTGGAGTTAATATAGGGGGACAAGACGCATGATTGTTCATTCCCAGCATGCAGGTCAACAGCACTGTACACAAAAGAGGGTCCAGTGTTTCAAGTAATCCAGTTTTGGAACTATTTGCAAAAGATTCATTTTTTTTAAAAAAACTATTACCTCCATTTTCAGTCATGAATAAATCTGAGAATCCAAAGAAGGTATATGGAAATCGGTGCTTTGTCAGGTTAATAAAAGTTCACCATGTTCTCTAACATCAATCTGATCTCCAAGTCCTGATTAAACACTAGATATCTCATCAACCAGCTGGACAGGCTTAATGTTTGTTCTGCCTGTATAGAGGAATGAAAATCACTCTTTGATTTTTGCTTTAAACAAGAGGAACATGTTAAAATATTTACCTAGAAATAAACCTGCTTGTATAATGGATCTATACACAGTTGCCTTACTAAATTTCTACTCCTAACAAGCAATCATTTGTGCTGCAAGGTAAGTTATCAGCGCCACCCACAATTCTGTAGCAGAGAGACTTTTTCCATTACCAGTCCTGTTCAGGAAAGCAACTATGATATATAGAGGTAGTAAAATATGTTTATAGTATTTGGAAATACAGCTTGCTTATATGAGCATGAAATTCAGAGACTGGGGACTCTAAAAAATAGTTTACATAAAGTCAGCTCTTCATATGACTGATGGTTAAAGACCCTTTCTTTTCACTTCACTAGGGGAATCCCAGAGTCAAGAAACTACGTTTAGGCAAGCAAATTCTACAACTAAGAAGGGAAAACATGCAATATGACTCAACATGTTACAGCAAAAAGATAGTATCAAGTCCAAAAGATTATACTTTGCATATGAAACATCTGGCCAACAGCAAGTGTTCTGACAATCCCTATTAACATTTGTTAATTCAGTAAACATCTTTACCTACAGGGTATCAAAATGTATCTGTTAGCATTCTAAAATACTTCATTCCTAGCTCTAAACATAGTAATTTCTTCTGTGAACAGTCAGTCCTTCTGTCAGCACCAAGCAGGAGTGACCTATACCAATATGTATACCCAAGTGCACTAATTAGGAAATCAAGCAGTTACTTCCATTAATTTATTTGCAAGGCTAGCATAAAGCTGTCAGTACTCTAATAGTATTTTTTTAAAGACAAAAACAAAAACAGCAACATTATAACAATTCCTTAACATTCTACTTAAAGTTTCCAAGAAGGCTGTTCTACCATGGGATCCACCTATTGTGGTGGCTGATGTGGTGCAGCGGTTAAATTATCAGCCAGAGCTGGAGAAACAGAGGTTCAAATAGTTACTCAGGCAAGTTACTCACCAGGTGACTTTGGGCCAGTAATCATCTCTTGGCCTAACCTACCTCACAAGGATGTTGTGAAGGTAAAATGGGAAGCAACATGTCTTGTCACATTGGTATCTCATTAGCCACAGACATGTAGAGCCCAAGCATGGGGTGGGGTGGGCAATGGGGTCAAAATTTACCAGGGCTGGGGATCAGTGAGAGGAGAAGCCTTGGCTGTAGCAAAAGGCTCTTTTAGATGAGAAGAAGACAACCCACTGAAATTTCCAATAAGAACTAGAATTTGCTTTGGAGAGCTCTGTAGTAAGCATGGCACTTTAATTTCAGTTTCGTTTTGAAATAATTGCTTTTTAACATTTGTTGACATTGCCATGAGATTTTATTAGATACAGTGAAACATGTTAAGAAACACCTGCAACTGATTACACCATTAGATGGTCTGGATCAAATTTACAAATGTTAACACGCATACTAACTATCCAAAGGGTAATAAACATTTTATTTACATTTGATTTTATTCACATGTGACTTCTCCCCAACGGATAAATTCCCACCACCTTTCCTGACCTTAGTCATCCTGAAGTCTTACCAAATGTGAGTAGCAGGAGCTGTGGCAGGGATGGAGGGGGTCGCCATGTATTTTCACTCCAGTTTCTCTCCCCACTTTAAAATATTCTGAGTTCAACAAGTATCTTTGTAGTAAGGCTCTCCTGAACTTAAGTCATTATTATTACAATACTGGAGGCTTTTTAGCTCAAGAGTAAGAAGAGACATGACAGAGGTGCACAAAAGTATGTGTACACAGGCAAGAGGTGGGAATCAAAGAGCCTCTTGGCTATGCCAGGTAGGGCTGTTGGGAGTTGCACTCCAACATCACTTGAAGGGTTATGCCCACCTCTAACGTGGAGAACATTGATGGAGGAAGCTTTTCTCCCTTTTCATAATACACAGTAATCTGGAGCAATTCATTGAAGCTTAGTATTCAAAGAGTCAGAACAGATTAAAAAGTTCTTCAGACAATGCATAGTTGTTGTTATATTTATCTGCATCCAGCTTCCCAGCAGGCTAAGTTGTCTACATGCTGCTCCTGTGGGAATGAAAGGCCCCGACCACTAACGGCAGTTCTGTTGTGCTGGTTAAATGGTGGCATAGAAGACTGACTTCTTCGCTGCTGCCACTTCCACAGAGTAGGCTTTCCTATGGGCTTTGGTCCATGCTTGGTCAGATTTGCCCCAAATTTTGCACCATCAACACTCTAGTCTCTGTTCTACTCACTTCACTGCTACCGGCTCCCTGGTAAATCAGGAGGCCTGTGTCTGACTTCACTCTGTGGGAGGGGACATTTAGGAGTGATTGTGTCCACCACCCTGGCCATTTCTTCATTGCAGATGCCTGTTCCAAGAACTATCAGATATTCATCTGGACCCATACACCTCCTGGGGCAGACCATGTTAATTGTCTGCCCCACCTCTGCAGAGACTTCAAGTCCCAGCAAGTCTAAAACCCCAGCAGAGAGTGATCTGTCTGTGACAATGAAACTATAAAAAGTTCCTCCACATGAAAACCACCATCATCCTACCCAAAACAGAAAACTAGGTTAAGAGTGTGTCCTGCACCATGCCTGGCTTATGGTTGTCACAGGCTTACGGCTGTCACAGAAGACATGAAGTCCTGAGTTGCCTCTGACAGAGCGGTCTCAGCATGGGTGCTGAAGTTACCCAGCGTAACAAGCCTGTGTGACTTCAACAATACCACTAAGACCTACTCAGCCAGGTCAGGAAGGGAGACTGTTGAGTATGGGATGGCCAGTACACTAACTGTCTCCCTCTTCTTTCCCGGTCACACACTTTCAGACACATAAACTCAAACCTAGTAGACTGTGGAATGAAGCACCTGGTAACAGAGACAGAATTGAGACCACTGCACCTCCTCATCTCCTAGACCTCAAAACCACCACACAGAGGACCCAGGCAGACAAAGTTGTGAAAGGTTACCCCACCCCACTCCACCCAACCAGGTCTCTGTAACATATTGATTTATATTTTCATTCTATTGATCAACAATGCTTCCAGCTTTAGAACTGCAATTCAGCCAGTCTGGAACAAAAACGGCTACAAAGCAAATCATGTGCAAAGCACTATGTGAAGTGTTAAGAGTTCCCTCCAAAACTACTTGGGTAGGTTTAAGAGCACTGTGAAACGCACTGTCCAGCTATCCAGACTATACTTGGCTATGGTCTGGATAGCTGTACAGTGTATATTGCAATGCCCTAAACCTAGCCACTATTTTGTCCCTTCCAAACCTGGATCAATGCAACTTAGAAAAGGGTGCTAGGATACTGTTCAGCAAAAGCTACAACAACTGGTGTTAAGGAAACCCTTCTGTTAACCTCCTCGCCATACTGAGCCCTGAGCAATTCCTTCTGCTACGTAAATGGAAATGCATAATTAGTAACACTGTCAGTTTGTGACAATCAAACGTCATGGAAAAAATGATGAGAAATCTAGACATATGGACCTCAGAGAATGTTAACAGCAGCAGATGTCTCAGCTCATAAACAGATGCCCATCACACTCCCTCAAAAAACAAAAGAACAAAACAACACAAAAAGCAATGATGCTTAATTTGAGTGAAATAGATGCTGGTCGCTTCTTACTTACTTCTTCTCACTTCTTACTTACCTTGTCTTCAACTACCCCTCCAATTTCATAATGTTTTCTTTTTGTCCTCATACAACCATTCCCTTCACTGAATTCTTCCTCTTCCTGAAATGCCCCCAATACATCTATAACTTACCAGAAAACAACCAGTAACATTAACTAGTAATACAGTTACTAGTAAACAACCAGCAATGCTGTTCCTGCAAAGAATCAAGCCTTCTTCAATGTATGGTTCTTTTCTTATTCTCTTTAGTGAGCAAGAGCAATATGAATGAAAGGACCAGGAGAACACATCACTTCATTCTGCTGAGCCACCTTGAAGTAACACAGTTCAGTCCTTAGGGTTGTCCCTACTGTTAGTCAGAATGAAGTGAAGATGGCAAGGTACTGATAGTATCAATGACTGTCTCATGCATTCTTTGGCTGTTCTTCTCTGTTTCAAAGACAAAACTGTACATTCATAAAATCTGTCCTAAAATACCCTGCAGCTACAGGTATGGCGGAGACACCAGAGGTGAATTCAAATGCAACACTCAACCCAGTCAGCAACTGTACAGGGGTGTGGAAGGACTGCCATCTTGCCCTTTGCTTCAAGCGGCAACACGTCTTGGGACAGCCATGTCAGTCTGGCATACACTGCTGCCTATAAGAGAGTGTTGCCCTTAGCAGGCAAGTTATCTTGGCTCTTTGGAAGGATTGTAAAAAGCTGGAAACCCCAACAGCCTACACCAACTGCTTAAAGAAGAGGTACCAGAAACTGCAGACTCAAGGCAACTTGTGAAATACTGTGGTTACCAAGATCATTAGCCACTGCCTTTCCAGCACTTGTGGTAAGAGATTGGAATCTAAGAACACACTGGCAATGTTTCCTAGAATATCAAGAATGGAAGGAATTTCTTTACCATGAGATTTCTAAAGCCAGGGAATTGATCTTTGATTACCATAGAAAACAAAATGTACACATTATGTAAAAATACCTCAAATTTTGAAAAAAGCACCCTAAAACTATACAACTACTTGCAGATTATATATTGACTATAAAGTCTCTTAAGATAACCTTATTCATAAAAATATGAAATGAGTAGTTTTGAGGCTTTCATTCCAGGATGCCTGTTAAAAATGCACTGAAGGTAATGACAAGAAAGGATAGGGCCAAGAGATTTTTTTCAGATTTATTCTAGCACAAGAAATTAGGAGGCAGCTAATTCTAGCACACGAAATTAGGAGGTACCCACTTTCATCCCCTATGATCTCTGATACCCTCTTCTTAAACTGTATTCAGGAATCTAGTCAGGTGTTAAGATCTGTTGTAGAGACTTCCTTATGGCAAATGGAAATGCATTAAGTGCCACATGAATGGTATTCTACATGAGATAGGCTATTAAGTGTTCATGTGTATGTTCGTGTAATCTACCAAATAGGTGCAGGAGCATGCATAATCATCTGGCTACATCTGATGACACTTTTGCATGCCATCTGGGCATGCCTTTGAGACCCAGAGGTGAAGAACTTTACCTATTACTGAATGGCTGATCAAGACTGTGCCCCACTACAACATGTCTGTTATGTCCTATCTGTATTACCAATTATCAGCTGTAGCCTGCCTGGATGGTCATGATGCAGGGTTTAAGGTGACACATTACAGAGAAGTGTAATTCATAACTCATTTCCCAAGGAAAGCCCAATTAGGAAAGAAACTCTAAGACAGACTATTTACACTAATCATCATAGGTTTGAAAAACAAAATCTATAACACAAAAGAGCACACAACTAACCAATATAGCCTCTGTGGAGAAGACAAATGTCAAGTTACATGAATACCCTATCAATCTCATTTTACCTTTCTCAGAGGTAACATTTTATGTGGAAATATCATTAGTAGTCCAATTAAGCCAGCGCTGTTTAGAATGTTACACAGAATGTTATGATGACATTTTCGCGAACTTACTGCACTGTTGTCAAACTGAAACAATGAATTCTTTCAGAAGTGAAGATAAATGGGTCTTTATAACCAGAGGAATACCTTATTTACACAAATCTTGTACTCGTAAGTTAAAAGAAGAGAAAGAGACATCTACAGCTAGAGTTCTGCTAGCTCCTTCCAGAAGTTATTTATCCAGTCAGGCAAAAATTGTTCTTGCCATGATCTTCACTCCATCCCAACTAGAGGAGAAACACAAAAAGGGTATAGCTATACTGGGAGCAAAATGAAGGCACTGCCCGTCAAAAAAGGATTCTTCATTCCCTAATGAAATTTTCCTTCAATGCCCAAATTTCTAGCATGGCAGTAATTCAAACCTTCAGCTAAAGCATTTAGAAACACAGTCTTTGCATCCAAAGAAAATAGGAACGAAAAATTACCAGAGGAATGTCAAACCAGTAAACACAGGCATTCTAGGTGTAAATGATTTTCAATGTTTCACTCTCTGGAATGCTAGAAGGTTCAGGACTGAAGGAAAATTTTGGGGTCGGGATTTGTATTTGGGGAACAGTGCCCTCACATACCCCTGCTACACCCATGAAATACAACTGTGTGTGTATGGCAGGGCAGAGAAAGAATATTTAAGAACAAGGACAGGAATTTGCTTCCGTCATGCTAAGTCTCAGATGCTCAAAGAAGAAGAAGCCTTCTGGCATGTCTCTGAGGGCCAAGGCAGCATCAAGGAAAGTGCTCACCATTTCCTTGCATGCCTTAAAGCAGTATGTCTTCCAAAATAGCCCTCGTGCTTCTCTAGGCTTGAAAAAAGGCCAAGCTTTCTTGATTTCATGTTCCTCCCAGTGGAGGAAAAGTGCTTGCCAGTAGTGAGAGCATTTATGGGCTACTGGGTATCTCAGTTATAAGGAAAGAACAGCAGTAGCCACAAGTCAAAAGCAAAAGCTCACACTACTGTTACATAAGAAACAGTAAATCTAATATATAAAAGTCAAAGTTTGTCTGTGTCAGGCGAAGACCTCATATGATTGGCTGCCTAGGAAGTTCTCCTGGAGTTTGCAGTTTAGGGAGGGGCCGTTTGAATTCTCAGACAGAGAAGTCTTTGGCCTCAGTCAAGTATGACGGTGTTGAATAGGCTGGTTGCTATGGAGATGAGGCCTAGCAGCAAGGAAGAGGGCAGTATATTCCCTCAGGAACCCAAACTGTGTATGTCAGTAACTCTAAACACAGACTGGATTGGGGAATATCGGGAAACGTTACAGGTACTGGACAAGACAGTTTGAGGAATTAGAGACACAGGATCTCAAATCTTTCTAACAACTATTACCTATGAGAAAATAAAATCCCGGGCAACACTCAGTATATACACTAATATGCTCTAAAAAGCAACATCTGCCCCCAAATGAAATAGAAATAATTTTTTTTTTCTACCTGTATGCCTTGGTTTAGGATGAAAACAAAGGAGATGTTTTACTACCCAAATTTTGACAATGCACAGGATGAACACCTTTGATCTAAACTCAATTGTGAATTAATTCCCATGAACTTGAATTTTACTGTTATGGAAAAGAGAGGAAAGCTCCTCTCTATTCATTTCCACCAAAATATACATAATTTTATGAATCTCTATAGTCTCCCTCCACAGTCATTGTTTTCCTGTATTAAAATGTCCTGGAAATTGTAGCCTTTCCTCAAGTTCTTGTGTACATTTGATAACCAGTTTCTGCACATGTTTGGGATAGGATGACCAGACTACTACACACCATTCCAAATGTGGCTGTTCTCTTAAGTATACGCAAAAGTGAAACTGGCAATTTTATTGTCACTTCTTTCCTAATAATCCCTAGCACAGAATTTGCCTGACATACTTTCTTATTAAAAACATGAATCTCCTAACACATCATACTGTTATAGTGATTTACTTCTCCACCTTTTGAAGAGAACATCTACAAAAAAAAATAAATACAAGTCTAACAGTGCATTTAGATTGGGATGGACAACTGTGGAAGGTTAGGGGGTTGCATTAAACCCCCAAAAGATGTTGCAGGGCTGCACCCCCCACTGCACATGCTCCCACCGGCCCCAAAAATCAAAATGATTTTGCCCCCAAATGCGCTCTAAGAGACATGGAGGCATTCTCACCTTGTTCTGAGGCCTTTCTAAGCCACTTTAGGCCCAGGAAATGTCTTTTTGACAGCAGGAAGTAAGCAGAAGTCACTTCCTGATCACTTCCTCTTTCGAAAAAGGACTCTCCTGGACATATATAGGCCCTAGGGCCCCCAAAGGTGCTAGAAATGCCTCTGAGAGGACATTTGGGGATTTTTTTTAACCCTAGAGGCAGTGGGGACAACAAAAATGGCTGTGGGGCTGTCAACAGTCAGCCTCACTTCACTCATCCCTGATTCAGATTAACAAATTTGCTGCCCAATGGATATAGCCAGTAGCATTATTAAACAACATATCCAACAACAAAACATCAGATGATTATTAATGTGTGGCCATCACACAAAGAATCGCCTAAGGTAAAAACAATAAACCACAATCGGTTTCTCAAGGTTTTCAAACAACAAATTCATGCATGACTTAGAGCTACGTAACTGTTCTAATTTATTTGAGGATGATAGCTAGGAGGCTAAAAGAAGAACAGTTTTAACTGTGTCCCCAGGTCCTTACTTTTTTAACAAAATCTGATTGATCTTAACATTTGCCATGTTCTAATATAACAGAACACAATATACTTTTTTTCCTGGAAATCACAAATTAGCTCAGACTCCCAGAGGACAAATGAGTACATTTTTTCCTGTCCTTTTTGGCTGGCAAAGAGAAACCTGAAAAAGTGAATTGAAACCACTCTCTTCCTGGGGCTGCTCATCAAAAGTTTTTTCCCCCCTCAAAAGCTCCTTAATACAAAGTTTACTAAATGTGGTCAAGCTTCCCTGAAATATAAGTTATCACAACCAAACACCCTGCCATAGGATATCATTAAGTGCATCAATAGCACACACTTTGATTAACACAGGACAATTGCAAAGCCAGCAAACAGGTTACTGGGTTGCATTCCGAGCTTGGAATGCTATTTTTTTAAAAAAGTAATTCACTGCTTGTTCTTTTTAATTGTTTGCTGCACAAAACTCATTAGTTGCTACTATGCGAAGACAAATGTTTTGGTGACACATTACTGCTTATTTAAAAAAAAAATGCTGAAAAATACAAAAATGGACCAAATTCCCCCAAAACACCTCCTAAAAGCAATGTCTTCGGAGTGATGAGTAAACATTACTGATTACATTCAAAAAGTAATGATAACCAGTCACTGTGTTTCCTTTAAAAGAACACAACCATTACACCCTCATCATTTCCTTTGCCTCAAAATAATGTATTATAGGTAGCACTGTTACTTGCAAGATGCCATTTTGAAGTGCTGTTGGCATGACCTGTGTGCACGAGAGGGAACATATCTCATGATTCTCTGCAATAAAAGCAAGAGTACTGTGACAGACAAGGCAAAATGGTTTCCTGAAGGCAGAAAACTTGAAAAGCACTTCTTCAAATAGTATTTTGTATCTGTTTCAAGTTTTTTTTCCTGACAAAGGTAAGAACAGGAGTTCTTCCAAGCTTAGCTTCGACACAAAATCCTGAGGGACTGGAAGGGCCTTCTTAAGATGAGCAGTAAATCTTCCAGTCCACCTCTTGTCTCCTCACCTGGACTAAGAAACAACATTCCTGTCTTTCTGCCTTTTTATACTACAAGCCATCCTCATCATCCCATCTCTCCAAAACATCCTTGTCCTTAGCCAGAACAGCATAGGATGAAGGGAGGGAAAAAGGAAAGGGAGAGGTGTGCGGAGGTGGGAATCTTTCTTCATCTCACTCAGCCATTTCCATCTCTCTTCCATCTACATGTCAGGATACACTGTACTGGGGTGGGATCATTCTTTCAGGCAAGCTTCCCTTAATGTTCAGTCAGAAATTTTTCTGACTTAAGATCCTTCTTGAAATACTATGGGCACACCCACATCAGACTTAAACTGGCTCAGTAGTTTAAACCCAGGATCCTGGGAACTGTAACTCTGTGTATGGCATTAAGGATTTCTCTGATGGAAAATTCTAAGGACCTTTAGCAACTACAGTTCCCAGGATTCTTTGAGATAGTTATGACAGGCTGGCACAAAACCAACAGGGTTACCAAAGTGAAAACTGAAGAGAGCTCTTGTACCTTGAATGGTTATGTAGAAGAAGGAATTACAGCAGGTTGCAACTATTGCACACCGGCAACCCTAAATATAAACATGTAATACAGATACACCGTGGGTGATATTACCATGGAAAAACAATGCTGAAAGTATATACGGAACTACTTTTAATCAAAGTCAAAAAGAAGTTTTGTGCCAAACCGGTCTAAATCATTCACAGTAGCTCTCCCATAATCACAGGGGGATACACTCTGGGACTTACTGTGGATAGCAAAACATTCAGACAGACACAGTGCACCCTCTGCTGGCATGACCTCCATGTACATGAATATGAGGTTGTTCGAAGCCTCGTGTCCAATTTTCATCAATGGATGCAGCAGGTGTGTGCCCACATCAGCATGGGTGTGTGCACATTGCATCCATTGACAATAATGGGAGAGAGCATTTGATGGTTCCCAGAACAGAATCTCCACATATATGGAGAGTGCACTGTAATATTAATACTATTGTTTTCAAGGAGATGAATGACATAAGTAACAAGATAAATATGCAGCTCGGAGAAGAGGTTCTGAAACTTTATAAAACTTGGCAAAACTTAAGCAACCAAGAAAAAGAAAGCTTTGCAGCCATTATTTGCAGTCCAAAGGCAGTATACAATTATGAAAAACAAAAATTAACAACATATGGAGCAAAGCCAAAAAATTTCAATATATAGAATGTCAACAGTAACCTAAGACTAGTGTCTCGGTGCCATAGTGTTATGCACCATCAGTAGCAGGACCATTAGAAGGCAATCCTGGATTACAGTACCAGGAGAATGTCGACAGTTGGGTCTCCATCCCAAGAGCAGGCAATATCGATGGCTGGGGATCCTCTGAAGGGATTTTTTTAAAAAATGAACCTTCTGCAATAACATTACAGAATCACAGAATCATAGAGTTGGAAGAGACCACAGGGGCCATCCAGTCCAACCCCCTGCCATGCAGGAACATGTTGTCTCTTTTTAACTCATCAAAGTATTGCTACAGAGGTTTTAATCCTTCAGTGATCATACTAGTGACTTTAACGCTGTGTCCCATCCAAGGACTGTATTCTATAATTTTGTCTTTTAACGTCTGTGCAATTTGAAACACTTAAATTTCTCTAAGGTCTATATGGCTGGTTCTGCTTCCATTTCTTCTTCTTCCGGTTCTTTGTTGGGTAACACTTCTTGATGGCTATCAATAAGTTTCTCCACTTCCTGAATCAGCAGGTCAGCAAATCCTTCTTCGTCAAGTTGTCTTTCTACATGCGTGATTCTTTTAAATTCTTCACTGATCCCCAGGACGGCCTGAAAATCATCCACAGCCTCACTCCACAAATTTTTTCCAGTAGGTATTTACAGTTTCAGGTTTTAATTTATCCACTGCAGCTTTGATGAAGGCTGTGGCATTGCCATAGTGAAGGATTTCCAGCCCTGCATTATGTCTTCATCAGGGTCTGTCTCAACTGCTGGCAGAATGCAGTCAAATACCAGGCCTTGACAAAATGAATGATACCCTGGGACCACATCAACATTTTCATTTCCACAGAAAACAGATTCAGGATGGCCAGGTGCATTGCCTGCTATTAACAGGACTTTGAATTCCAATCTTTCCTGCTGCAAATATTTTTTAACTTCTGGGATGAAGCACTGGTGGAACCATTCTGTAAACAAAGAGGCAGTCACTCATGCTTTCTTATTGTGCTGTCAAAACATTGGTAGATAAAGTTTATTTAAAAAAAAATGGGTTCTTGGATTTGTACCTTACACCTGGCTTTATTATGTGCCCTGCAGAGTTGCCACACGAGACCAGAGTTAATCTGTCTTTCCATGCTTTATGCCCTGGAGATGCCTTTACAGTTTGATCAATGTGAGTTCTAGTGGGCGTTTCCCCTGCCACAAGAGTCTGGTTTCATTGCAATTGAATATCTACTTTGGATGGTAGTCTTTCTTCTCAACCAGCTTCTTAATCTGTTTTGGAAATCTGATAGTAGCTGCTTCATTGACAGAGGTAACCTCTCCACTAAGTTTTTTGCCTTTAAGTCCAAACCTGCTCCTAAATCTCTGTAACCATCCCCTACTTCCAGTAAAAGGCGTGGCAGCACTGGTTTGAAGGGATATCTTCATATAGTCTCAATACTATATTGAGCAAGACATTGATTTTAATGGTGATTCATTTTCTGTTCATGTTTTCCAGCCACAAATTTAATGCTTTTCTCCTTTTAATTAAGTACCCATCATACACCGTGGAGGTAACTGTTGCAGTTTCAGGGGCAACAGCAAATCGAGGGCAGATTTCTTTTTTCTTCTTAAGAATTTCGTGGATGAAAGATTCATTCTTACCATACGTCTTAGCAACTTCAGTGCATATTTTGTTTTCTTTCCTGATTAAGTCAAGAATATTTACCTTCTCACTTAAAGGGAGAACTTTATGAATTCTCTTAGGCTTAGCAGGATTGCCATGACTATCCTTGCACTTTGGGACCATTACAAAGAACAGAAGGACTCAAGCAGAAGAGCTTTACCAGGGATTGTACTGGATACAGACAAGCACTTTTACTGTGTGCAAACACAAAATTTTGCAGAAGGACACTACTGCTATCAGATCACAAACAGTAGCCAAGAGCCCTGCTAAGAGACTGGGTAGTGTTAGAGATCGCGTAGTATTGTATACTATGAGTAAATGAAAGAAACAATTTTATATTCCTTGCTATTTTCCATGTAATACTGTATGAACTTGTACTGTATGTACTGTACTGTCCTTCACTTTAGTAGCTTGAATTGTATTTTATTTCTATTAAATTCAAAGTACATATTTTCAGAGCATACCTCATCACAGGTAACTGAAATTGCATACGTTGGTTGCATGGTTATGGGAGACCTCCTGTACTATGGAAATCTGAGTTCTGTCATTTGTATATGCTAAATTTGTAAAAATCTCTAAATTCAAGTTTTAGTTCTCAGGATTTCAGAAAACATGACCCATGTACTTTCTAGTTATCTTTGTAGCTATAATGACTAGAAACTTTTTAAAAACGGAATTCATGATTCATATGAAGCTTAATTTTGCATTTTTTCCCTGATCTTACAGAAAGCTGGTCTTACAGAAAACTGTGGAACAGCCAGAACCCTGGCAGTATGCAGCTGAGGATAAAATAACAGGATAACCCAAGTTGTAAAAATCAAAACTGTAAATTAATTTTTTTATTTCAAATTACTAAAACATTGATTCCTACAATTCTCTATTGTACACATAACATACATCTTTAAGTGTCTGACTTTGCACTCTTTTAAATTCAGTGTGGGAGCTCAGAGAGTAAATAATGACAGACATCTACTTAAAAGTAGGTAGTTTCCTTCTCAAAGGGCAGTAAATTCCTGTATTGCTAACAGCTCCTTTGAGCACAAACACATTCATCATGAGCCAAGCAGCGTTACCACTTGCAAAGGGGCTGAATACAAATGCCCATTCTACTGGAGCACACTTCACAGTACCAAGGGTGGTATAATTCATAAAGACAAGCAGAGAAGGTAGCATTTTGCACTTTCCCTCTGAGCTATAAATAGCTGTGGCATTTTCAAGACAGCTCTTCTCCAGTGCACTAAGTGCTCTACATACTTTATATTTCATTGCAGACACAAAGCAGCGTCCAAGTTCTTAAATTAGTAATAGCATTCTTCCCTTACCAAGTTTTCCTGGTTTCTGGCAGCAATTTTCTGATCATCCTCTCCTCCATTTTTCATGTATTTGACTTCTTCCACAGGTTTGATTCTATACTCATCTGAGGATCAAGAGAAAAACAAGACACATGTAAGAACAGTTATAAAACAAGCACAGCTCAGAAAATAAAAATGCAGATGGCTAAAAAAAAAGGAGGTGGAAGAAAAAATAAAAACACATTATTTTTAAGTGCACAAATATGTCAGGAATACTTGGGGTGTCATTCGGGACAATCTTTAAGGTTATAATTGTTGCAGAACTGAATCACAACTACTGCTAGAATGTCTACAGAAATGTGGGCCAGGCAGCTGACAACTAGATCCCTCCAACATGTCATATACAAGAGTTTCACGAGAAAAACTTACTAAACGGTAACTTATTTTATTTAAAAAAAAATAATAGCAAGGAATGTTAGGGCAAGGCACTAAAAGCAATGTGTTTTATACCCAAAACAGAAACCATGTGAGTCTATCAGCTCTGTTTTCTTCCAGGTAGGAACAGCTTGAAGCCTGAGCAAAGTCTGGTCAAGTGGCTGGAAAAAAAACCCTGCCTACTCAGTTGGAACAGCCAAACCAAAAACAGCCTTTGAAGGAAAATGTGCAGGGTGGGTGGGTGGGTGTCCATGACAGACTACCACTGCCTATCTGATGAATAACATCCCCAGTCATAAAGATTAAGGATAAATAAGTGGGGCAGAGGCAATGCTAGAAAGAAGAAAAACAAATAAAATGATTTTTTTTTAAAATAGAAGAAGCAAAACAAGCTGATTTCCTGGAGCTGCTACTAGTCAGGGCCTATCAGGGAAAGGAAAGGTGGCCCTTCTTACTGGAAAACTTTGGGACTGGATCTTGCTTACTGTTCAGTGGAAGGAGCTAACCAAAAAGTCTTGGAACACTTTGCTGAAGAAAAAGGAGATTAGGAAATTCTTACATGGGAGGGATGTAAGAATCTGATTGTTCCACCAGGACCCATACTTTTGAATTCCTTCATAAATGATATGGAGTTAGGGGTGAGGTAACTGGCTTACTGATAGATATTAACTTGGTATCCATGAAAAAGTAGTACCAAAGACACTGCAAAGGAAATAGATAAGATTCTCATGTGTAGAGATACTGGATTACATAACCAAAGTCAGAAACACCAAGGCCATAATATTTCCAAATTCTATGCATGTATGTGAAAGTTGGACAGCAAAGTGAAGAAAGCTGACAAGAGAATAAAATATATTTGAAATGTGGTGGTAGTATTTTGTGGAACCATATTCTACAGACGTGGACACCAAGAATGTCTTGGGGAAAATTTGCACAAAAAGAAGATGCAGAGACTGAGAAAAAAAGCAGCCGCTCCCACAGCATGATGGTTTAACCAGCATTCTGTGATAATTGCATGACATTCTAGGACATTAACAGCTGACATTTAAAAGACTTATCTTGTGCTGAGAAGATTTTTGTTGGCCACAAAAAACCCAACAGTTTTGTAGTTTAAAGTGTGTGCATCAAAGTGAAGAACCACCTGCCAGAGGTAGCTTGACCAATGTGAAATATTTGAGTTCCCGGCTAAGAAAACAGAAGTGTCTTCCAGGTAATTTGACTGTCAGCATTAAGGGAAATATCTGGCTAATTATGATCCTACAGCAGTGTTACGACAAATCATAGCACAGAAAAAATCTCTCTCTTGGAATTGTCCCATTGCCCTTTAGATTCAAGAACCAAGTCTTTATGAGACCAAAAACCACTGTTGTAGCTCAAATGCAGACATGCACAACACACAGTTGCTCCAATAATTCACTGAAATGCCTCTGAATGTAGATCTTATCACCTGTCTATTCTTCTCCTTGGTAGGTGCATACAGTAATGTACAAATTCACAAACGCATGATTGTCATTAAACAAGTCCAACATCAAATAATCACAGACCATATTTACCGCACAATACAGTGTGGCTACCAATTTAGCTAATGATACAATGTAACCTCTCATGGTACTAACAGCTTCTCATGCAATTGTGCCACCTTGGATACAATGGAGGTGGGAGTGCTTCACCATGTGGAAGCAGGGAGAATGTGGTAATAATGCTACAAACAAGACATCAGTTCAACATCTCCTTCTCACATGCCATACTGTGTGATGAGAAAGAAACATGTGGCACCCTGGTTGTGGAATGTCCCTCCACTGGAGTCCTGGTTGGCCCCAACACTGGCTTCATTCTGGCATCAAGCTGAAACATGGCTACTTCATAAAGCCTTTGGGACATGTGGTTTTAAACTATTTTAATCTTGTTAGCCTGTTTTAATTTGTTAAATCACCTAATAATGCCTTCAGATTGTTTAAATATAATAAAATACACATATAATACATAAATACAAATATAATAAATAAATAAATAACTTTGTTTTCAATTTTAAGCTGTTTTATATTGTTTAATTGATTTTACCTGTGCATTGCCTTGAGATCTTATGATATAGGGCAGGAGATAAAATCTCCTCCTCCTGCACTTTAAATAACCCCAACCGCAACTCCTTCCCAAGACCAGCCGTCCAGTACACATTTAGGTGGACTTCTGGTATGCAGGTTCGTGTTGTTGTTTGCTAGAACTCTGAGCTCCACTTACTAGGCTGGTAGAACTAGAACACAGAAGCTAAGATTGATGGAAATATGCTAAGAAAATGTTGTTCTTAACCACATGCTCAACTCAGGAATTGGTGATCAGAACCACCTCTAAGTATTCCATGCTAAGAAAACCCTATGAAATTCATGGGTTTGCCATAAGTCAACAGGTGATTAGAGGGCAAATACACAGACACACACACATGCACCAGGACAAAGCTAACAAATCCTATCTGTTTCCCTCCCTCACACACATATAATTCATGCTGGTTCCCTGCAAGTATTATATAGCAACCTAACTGGCAGCAGCAAGCAGAGGAGGGGAAGTGCCCTAAACATGCTTGCAGATTTGCATTTCACCCAGAGATCTAGATGTTTATTTACCTTCTGTACATCCTAGTTCTAATTCCAAGTCCTCCAGCATCAGACCTAGTCAGATGGTTTCCCAATATTCAGATTTATACTATCTTTGAACATGAAGGGTCCACTACTACAGCTTGAAGGTCTCAACAAAGCTACCTCCTAGGAATTTGTGTAATCCTTTCAAAAACAACAATCTGAGCTCCCAGTTCAGAAGTATGAGGCTACAATACTATTATCAGTAACTGGATCTATGAAATGACCTTGATTACTGTCATTAGTATTATAAAGAGAACACAGATGCTTTGAAAATTGTGTCAGTGAATAATTAGATGAGCCTACTAAATTGTTAACATTGTCACTCAACCTGTGTACAAAAAGGCCAATTTCTTAATAAAAATTCAACTTGCTACCATTCTTCATGGTATTAGCACCTCATATATTATTTTTTTAAAATCTTACTAGCTATCACCAGGCCTATTAATTCTCATACTGCCCTCTCTTTTAGTAATAAGCTATTGATCTTGAGAATAACATTCTGTCTTTTAAGATCTCAGCTATATCAGCTAGGGTTCTTGAAAGGAGACAGGCAGAATTTCTAGCTGGACAATTGGGGGATCTGCATATTGGTTCACTGCTTTTTGATTTGGTTATACCAAAAGTTTGAACCTAATTAGAATCACATTCAGGTGATAAAGATCCAAAATTTTTATTATTTGATTTACTGTATCTGCTACCAAACATAGGCTAAATACAACTCAGAATTTAAAATGATTTGTGATTTCACAAATGCATTCTTTAAAGGAAAACACAATAACTGGCTATTTGCTTATAATCTAATAATTTTTACACTTACTATTGCTTTTGGCTGATGTAGAAAACTCCATATATGGTTATGAAAGTGATATCTGAATTTGTTCTTGTACTTGTAAATTCAAATGACTGACTTATGTTGAACTGTTCCAACTCCATTTTCAGCCATAATTTGGAATGCATTAATCCTATATTTCCTTCCTGTTTACACATTAATTTTCCATATCTTCACACCCACAACTTTTTAAAATACTGCAGACCATTCTTTAATGTGAAAATATTGAAACCGTAACAAATGTTCAGCACCTCTTTTTCTAATATCATCATCATTATTATTCATAATTTAGAGCAGCTACAGCTGTTATCCAGAACATAAAGTGATCTGTCTGATTTCAAATACAGAATGCTTTGCAAGATAGCATAAAATAGCCACAACATTTAACTCAGCATAAAAATGTGCCATGTGGTGTCTCAATGGAAAACTAGACACTTAATTCAATTTATGATCAAAGCAGCACAAGGATCTTTTAGCCCTGTGTTCTGTCCCTAGTAGTGGTTTACTTTACCAGACTCACAGGAAGGGCATGGTGGTTACATCAACTGTGACTCTAAACAAAATTATAAAATTGGACACACACATGTACCCTGTCTTAACTCTGCCACAAACTCACTGGGCAGCCTTCAACTAGAACTGAGCAAAATCAACAGACATGCATTATATTATAGCAGGGGTGTCAAACTCATTTCATCTTGGGCTGCATCAGCATTATGACTGCCTTCAAAGGGCTGGTTGTATCTGTAAGACTATATAAATGTATCTACTCTTTTATCATATTACATAATTGCCTGACAGCAAGACTTGGACAGAGGAACAGTCAGAAGTAGAAGTAGATGACAAGTGCTGGCTGCTGAGCCCCTCTTCAGAATACTGGCAGCCGGAAGCCCCCAATACGGGGATCAGGCTCGCCAGGTGGGGGAGCGCAGCAGCTGCAGGAGAGGTGCAAGGGCCACAGAAAAGGCCTGGTGGGCCGGATTTGGCCTGCAGGCCTTGTGTTTGACATATGTGCATTATAGTAAATGAGAGTACCTTAGAATTTCCCCACTCTTGTAAGCAGGAGCTATTAAAACAGAAGAAAAGCAGAAAAACTCTCAGTGTGATGCAATTATACTGTTGCTTCTTTTAAATTATGTTACTACTAGGTAACTTGGGAGCATAGGATCTTTGCTTTTGCCAGCAGTGACATGTTCTCCATTTGACTAGTTCAGTCTTACAGTTGAATCAGCAATACGGGAACAGTTAACAGCAGAGACAAGGGCAAAAAAGATCAGGAATGTGAAGCTCTATTATTAGAGTGGGCAACTGTGTACACCCAAACTTTTAATGCTAAAGGTGCTAAAACTGGGGGGCAGGGACTCCAATTTAAAAAAAAAAAAGGATCAACAGAAAATAAAAAGAGATGTAGACCTCCCTTTTCTATTTACGAAAGAATCCAATATCTAACATGCTAACTAATGATGTTGGTCAGAGAGTACCATAATTCCTAGTTCAAATCTCATTTCAGCTGACAGCTTCCTAGGTGACCTTATGGGGTTACTTTGAGGGCTCCAGTGTAATCACGAGGCCTTGGAAGAGCATCCCAGGCTCATAGGAAGGAATGGAAATCCCCCTCCAGGATCTGTGATGAATCTTTCACTTCAGAAGGGAAGGTCTGATGTTGATTACTCCCTCTTGGCTTCTCCCAGCCACCACAGAAGTTTCCATTGGTTCTTTCCCACCCGTGCCATAAGCTGATGGGAGAGGCATGACGAAAACTGGCAACAGACAGGAAGTGGGGGAAAGCTCAAATCCACCGGATCTTTGGCCTCTAACCATGTTCCCAACAAAAAGAGTGATTCAGACTAGTTATGGGACTGGTCTAAATGAATTTGCTCCCACTATGGGAAGACATTTTTGGGAAGACATTATGGGAAAGTATTTTTAACAATACTGCAGAAGTGGAGTGGGTAAGGGTAGCAACACATAACTCAGCTGTTATTTCCATCCCGCTGGGAACAGCATAGCAGGGTTTTGGAAATGCTAGAGGCTCTGACATCACAGCACTCCATCCTCTGGATCTTCCCTCCTCTTCTACACTTTGTTCTTACTGAGGCTATTATGTGAGAAGTGCCCAGAATGCTCTAAAGTCCTTCATATATTCTTAGCACTGTTTATTACTATTTATTGGGTAAACAAGGAAATAAATTAAAAAGGAGTATTTGCAAGATCCTATTTTCTCCTCCACTTAGGTGGAATGATGGGCAAAGCACAGAACATAGGACAATGTTTTATACAGTGAGAAAGAACACCAAGAAGCATTTTTAAAAGGAAAAGAAAGGAGTAATTTGTGGGATGTACCTTACTGTTGTTGCCATAAAACGAAACAGTATCAGAGCAACACAACAGACCCAAGCACAGAAAAGCAGTAAAAGTGCCAGACATATTATGACTGCATCCACAATACACCTCTCAAGCATCATAGCATAAAAAAGATGATGGTCTTAAAAACAAACAATGATTAAGTAAGTAAACTTCGGAAAAAAAAGCCCATCCTCATTATATACAAGGGTGTGTGTGTGTGTGTGGATGTGTGTGTTAGTGAAATGCCCACATCACAATACCAGAGGTAAATAAAGATTTCCACCTGGAAGCAGATCACTCTTCTACCCAAAGCTACCATGGCAACATAATGAAGAAACACAGCATTCATTAATAACGGTCTCTGTGATAAATGAGCTTATCAGCATCTACCACTGAAACAATTACAAGGGAAGGAAACATGGTAAAGGAAGCAATGTGAAGAACAGTTACAGCACAATGCAGATTGCAAAAGAAAGGCAAAAGAAGAAAGACAATGAAAACTTCTACTGTCTGAAGAACCTAAAAAAAATGCATCTGAAAGTAGTAACATTCTCACAGACGCAGTTAAATATCACCAAACCAGAAGTCAAAGAGTTAAAGAATTAGTTTATTAGAATACTTGGGGAATTGCAAAATGCTTCTAATAGACTTCAGGATCTAGTACAGCCTTCCCCACGCTGGTATCCCAGATGTTTTCCAACAACTCCCACAATCCCTCATCACATAGGCCAAAAATATAAAATAAAAATAAAAATCACATAGGGCATGGCTTTCCAAATGGTGTGCTGCAAGACGTTAAGTGTGTCACCTGAAGTGTGCAGGTGTATCGCCTACAATCTTGAAAATGTATGTTGTTATTTATAAATCATATATTTTTAAAAATATATGAAAGGTTTTCATGCGATATGTTGTGTCCCCATACATTTTGTTATTACAATTTATGTATGTGTCTGTATCTCTTATAAGAGGTTAGTTTAACCTCTGGGTTGCTAGTAAAACTGAATTACTGTGTCGCAAAATGATGCACGTCTAAAAAGTGTGCCACCAACATGAAATGTTTGGGAAGCTCTGAGATAGGGTATGTCCCTCACCACAGGCCATACAGGCTGATGGGCACTTCAGTATAAACTAAATTATCTCAAGGACACCATTTTGTCAGAGGGGAGGTGCTGGTCTAATCTCTTGCAGATTTACAGTCTACCACGACACATTTCTTGGAGCCCCTTGGACTTCACAATAATCCCAACTCCTCAATGTGGTTGAACTAGGAACATGTTCTACTCAATACATGTGTTTGCTTTGTGGTTCTATCTGTTCAGACCTGCTTATCTACAGCATAAAGTAAATACAAGTATCTTGACCACACTATGGTGGCTCTCAACTGCAGCAATCAACTATATTTTCTTGGTTATATGCATAAGCCTCAAAATCATGCACTAATTCCACATTTTGGCATTACATATAAATCTAAACTCTGACAACCTTAACTACAGGTTCCTAGTTTTTAAAATTACAGTAGTATGAAGGGGTTCCAGCCAATGAAGTATCTCAGTTTCACAGACAAAATATCAAGATAATACATTAAGCAGTGTGTGAAAGGGTGTATGTGGTTTCAAGTTGCTTGTCAACTTTTGTTGGCCTAATGAATTTCATACGATTTTCTCAGTTAAAGACTACTCAGAGATAGTTTGCCATGTCTTAATCTGAATATAGCCCACAGTACCTGTTATTCCTTGGTAGTCTCCCATCCAAGGACTATCCAGGACTAACTCTGCGTAGCTTCTGTGATCAGAAAGGATTTGTGCTTTCAAGGTATTTATACAGGTGAGTTAAGCTGGGTAAGGAGAAGGTAAGAGCTACCAGTTTATTTAATTCACTAATTTATCATTTAATAATCATCTGCTCAAGCTCAGAAACCGCATCCAGCTCAGAAAATAAATCTCTCAGAAGAAAATCCTGTAGAAACACCCAGTTCTTCCAAGGTCTCTTCCACCAGAGGCAACTTCAGCTGTTGCAGCAAACTCAAGTAGGTATCCTTCTAGACTAAATCCAAGTTCACAAAGTAGATATAAAAAACTTCAATATCTACCGAGAAAGATGACAATGCATACCGAAGTAGAGGAAAAATTTAATTATAGACAAAGTGTAGGCTTTGAGATGCGTGAGTTTTATATCTTTAAATGAAGATAAGAAAGTAAAGTTTAGGTGTAGTAGACACCACTCCAATTTAACAATTCTGTTTTTAGTTTAAAGAAGAAGAAGAAGAAGAAAAAGAGGGTTTTCCAGCCAGGTTTATAGGGACTCAGATTCTTAGATATCCAAACAAGTGCTAAGTACATCGTCTTTGCTTAATCCTCATCCCCTGTCCAGGTGTCTAACAATAATCACTGTTCCCAGAAGGTTCAATTGACCCAGGTTTCCACTCACATGAATGTGATGCAACCTAGTAACTGAGCCTTAAGACAACCACTGGTTTTTATTTTTTTAATATAGTTTTTGTTAAAGAATAAAATAAATACATAAAAATGTACATCAGCATATATTCTTTCATCTTTTTTACAAATATTCTCTTATAATATATACAATTCCCTCCCCCTCCCTCCTTGAATTCTGCTCCACCCTCTTACATGCTTCTTCTATCTTCCATCTTTCCATTTTTCACATGGAATTATTACTGTAATGGATGATATTTGTTCCTCTAAATTAATCTTTTTATGTCAATGTCACCAAATTTCAAATGCATAATATAAAATATATTATATCCTATTACATTTGATATTTTAAGGGCTTTAATAACTGTACCCTCTAATTTTTATGTTCATCTAATACCTGAGGCTCTCATCTCAAATGCCATATTTATAGGTAGACTATTAACTACACAGAAATTCTATTTTTATAGCTTCAATTTCGCAAAAATTCCCAGGGAGATCAGAAAGATTTTATTTATCTCTCCTGCTTGCAGATTCAGATTCACAAATCACAGAGGAGGTGGCTAAGTTTTGTGCCTTTGACATTTTGACCTGTAGACAAATCATACAGGGGGATATATAATTTAGCTACTTAAAAATTTTTACCTATCTTAAATTTTATCTTTGGACTTTCATTATAAATTTAATGCACTTAACACACTTGTACCCAATGTAACTATGTATGACGTGAATTTCACCACTGTAAATGTGTAATATTATTTTTTATCATTTTATAGCAACTTTTTAATATATTTTCATCTGGTCAATGACCGCAAATAAACAATTGATTGATTGATTGATTGATATTTTAAGTATCTTTACAATTATTTGTATTGGTAGCTTCCATCTTATTTTTTAATACATTCTAAAATCGGTTCCCATTCTCTCTTGAATTTTTGAGTTTTTGAGATACTTCTTTCAATAACATTGTCAGTTTCTCCATTTCTATCATATCTAGTATTTTTAATATTCAATCATCTATCAAAGGTTTTTCATCCAGCTTCCATTTTTGTGTGTAAATAATTATTTTTTTAAAGTTTTTTATTAATTATAAAAGAAAAAAACCCCAAAACATAACACCACGACTACCATAAAAGAGAAAAAGAAAACATTACAAAGAAATAGCTTACGTTATTATTTCTTTCCAGATCTTTTATCATCATATACTTATTCCACATGTTATATATCACATCGCTTATATATTTTTGTTACATTCTTAACTCTATCCTTTCAACTATATTTAACCTATTGCAGTTGCTAAATACAATACTATTACTAAACATATTAATACTAACCTTAAATGTAACCTTAAATATAATCTTAAATGAAACCTTAAATGTAAGCCCTAACACTAAGTGTAAATGCATCCCCCGAGCCAATTATCTTTCAGCTTACTCTACTTTCCAAAATCGTAATTCTTCTTGTGGAGGTGTGACACTTCTCTCTTTTATCAGGCCTTTTTCCACAAATATCTTCCATATTTTTTCAAAATCATTCCCTTTCATTATTCCTTTTTTGACTTTAATTCAACATGTTAGCTTATCATTAATCGCTATTTTCCACACTTCTTTATACCAATCCTTTATTTGAAAATCTTCTTGCATTTTCCATTTTCTTGATTTAATTAATCTTGCTGCAGTTAATAAATTTGTATTAAATCCTTCATTGCCTGGGTACAATTAATTTCACCAAATTTAGATAATAATGCTATACTCACACATATTTGTAAGTCAACTCCTGTTATCTCTTTTATCTCTTTAAACACAATTTGCCAAAATTTCTGTACACCTTCACAATTTCACCACATATGAATGTAGGTGCCAATCTTTTGGCAACCCCTCCAACATAACCTTGAATGTTTCTTATCTATACGGTTTAACCTTACTGGTGTTAGCTACCATCTCCAGACCAATTTATAATAATTCTCTTTTATCCTTATGGATAAATTTTTTAAATGACTCTGATTCCAAATCTTTCCCCATTCTTGAATATCTACTTTTTGTGCTAGTTCTTCCTCCCATATTTTTCCAAATATTAATCTTCATCTTCATATATTGACAATATTTTATATATTTCACCTGTGGTACCCTTCAATATTTCATTTTCCTCCATTCCATCTCTTTGCTTAATCATTTGTTCAAACCTAGTGTATTCTCTAATATCTTTATTATTACTTTTCCAATTCCTTGTCCACTGCTCTAACTGAATATAATTAAACCATGACATCTTAGTACCTTGCAATCTCTCTTTTATTTTATCTTTATTCGTCATTATATTCATCCAATCTTTTAACCTATATATTCTCTGCTTCTTTAATTTCTTCTCTAATTTATCTCTTCCATTCTTTGGAAATTTTTCCATCATCACTACTGGGGTTACTGGTGAAATAGCTGGCATTAATTTTTCCTTATTTTTCTTCCAAGTTTCTAATATATTCTTCAAAAAGAGGTTTTCTATTTTTTCTATTTCTCTCTTACCAAAGTTCCAAAAAAGATATTCTCTAATCTCTCAATTTCTGTTGCTTCCATCTCTAACCATTCTAAATCTCCTTTCCCCAAGACTCCATCTATAATATATCTCGTGTGTAAATAATTCTGACATTAGCATATCAAAATTGACAACTATTGGTGTTTAAAGGAGCCCTCCTATTTTAATTGATTGCCCTGGCTTCCCTGGCCTGTTTCTAAGCTCGGGCGGGTACATATCTGTAGGTCTGCCAGACTGGATCAGAACCAGGTATTATAGAGCTCCATCAAGGAGGATCAAGGTACCTCTCCTCTCTCACCTTCCAAATCCCAACTTTCAACCACACCTGTCCCATCCCAACATGGTTACTGCCTCTGTAGTGGAAAGCAGGACACAGAGGCACAGAAGAGTTATTGCTGTCACATGCACAGCACTGAAAGTGGTATTACTGCTGTATTACTGCTATGCATCTTGAAAGAGGAACCGAATTAAACTTACAGGAGCCTTGCCCCGGATCCAGTCTAGCAACTCAGTAAAAGACCCATTCAAGTTTAGAAACAGGAAAAGGAAGCTAGAGAAGTCAATCTTCCCTTTGCCAAACAGTAAATCACGAACATAACAGATGTGGGGGTAGAAAAGATACTGGGAGTTATCCAGTGTATCACAGAGAATGCCGTATGTCCAATATATCTACAGTCCCAGCAGCCCTAATTCAGTACAGTCAATAGTAGGCATGCCGAGAGTTGTTCCAACATCTAGAAAGCAACATAATTTCCATAAAATCCAGACTTTATTGGCAAACTGAAAAGGAATGGCCAGGACAATTTGATATCCATCTGTGAATTTTTAACCTAGTCAAATGCAATACTGCTGATTTGCAACTTGATCCTAAGAAAAGCCTCTTTACCAGAGGACTGGAATGTGGAATATAATTTTTTTAGGGCATCTGGTAGGAGGTGGGGGGGAGTGCCCATGGAAGCTTCACTTCACTCAAATTGACATCTAACCCATCTAAACTGATGGAAAGCATTATTAATGATACAGCTATCAAGCCTACAAAGGACAAATCTTTTGGCCAAGTCCCTGGCCAAAGACTTGTAAGTACAGGCAGCAATAAAAGAATAAGAGAAGGGGTCTTCTGAAAGATCAGTTAGCTGGTTAACAACAGGAATGAGAAAGTAGAAATAAATGGACAGTTTTTGCAAATGGGGAAATGTAAGCACTGAGGTCCTCAAGGAATCAAAACTTGGACCAATGTATTTTTAACGTGTTCAGTTCCGAGTGAGTAGTCAGATGGCCAAGTTTGCCAAAGATAGCAAAATTATTCAGAGAAGCAAAAAATAAAAAGGAATAGCAAAGAGTTCCAAAAGGAATTCTCCAAACTGGAAGAAAAGCACTAGAATGGCAAATGTTGCTTTACATAAGCAATGAAAAGGAACGAACAGTAAAAGGGGAACAATCCTAGTATCACATATATGCTACTGATGGGGTTTGAATGATCAGAGACTGATTGATTGTAGTGGATACATGGCTTACAGTATCAGAGGCAGTATGTCTTTTAGTACAAAGCGCTGGAGAACATTAGTGGAAGACCGCTACTGAATGTACCGTAATTGTGGGCCCCATACTATCTCGTGGTCCACTTTGGGAACAGAACAATGAATTTGCTAGACATTTGGTTTGATCCAGCAGAGAGTTACTCTTATGAAACAAGCAAGATTTATAAATCAAGTTTTGAAGTTTGCTTCATTAAGTGAAGCCATAAGATTAACCAAATTTTACTAATGTTCAAACATAATACTGACTGTGGTTTGTTATAAACATCCTTCTCATGGCCATAAAAAAAAAGGAGAGAACACATACATATGAGGCTTGTTCACATAATTATAAGCAATCAATGCAATTGGGAAAGGCAACATTGCAAGGCAGGTCCACCTCCCTTAAATAATGAATGTAAACTTTGTTGAGTCCGAACGATCAGGAAGCAAGAATCCCTCTCTATTACCTCTACTTTTAGATGAATCCATCATACCACTAAAAAAGCGTAAGTTGCCAAGTACATAATGGTGTTTTTGGCTCAACAGAAGATTTAGTGACATATTTCTGTTAACTGACAGTCGGTCAGCTCTGACTAGTAAACTAAACTATGTAATAAAATAATAAAGATAAGACATCAAATGTATGTAAGCATCTCTAGCATTGTTTATAACACAGGAGGTCCCCACTTCCATGGGGTATACTTTCCCAAATGGATGGTAAAAAATTGAGAAAATGCCAAATGCCAAATTTTGATCCCCAGGTCAAATGAAGCTGTGAGGGAGGCAGACAGCTCCACCGCCAAGCTCCTCCTTCCTGCCTGCCTTCCTTCCCAGCAGGACTTGGCAAACAGCCCCTTCCCTGGGAGCCAAAGTAGTTGGAGGACTGGCTGCTCAGAACCATATGCCTCTTTCAGCCAAGGAAAGTGTGTCTGTCTCCTTCCTTGGCTGAGAAGAGGTGCATGGCTTCATGGAGCCGGGCTTCCATGCCTCTCTCAGCCAATGAAGAAGTGTCCATCTTCTTCCTTGGCTATGTGTTCTCATAGGCTATATTCAGCCAGCAGCACCTGTATCTTCAGCACAGTTGCCCAGAGGGCCAATTGGCCCCTAGCTGCTGAAGACTTTTATAGGTGTTACAGACATTTGTTTATCTGTTTTTCATTCTATTATAATTCCAGAAAGATGATTCCCAAACAAGGCTATATCAGGAAACCATAAATGACCAGCTTAATTTGCTACCATCCTTATACGGAATTTCTTCAATCATTATTGACTACCCAATTATGTTTGCTCAGAGAATCTACAATCGAAGGGCTCATATTAATGACAGTGGCTTCTTTCCCAGATATTCGTTTGCATAACAGCACTGTATCCTGCCTTTTACACAAACCAGTAACTTTTCAGATTTCTGATTTCTAACATGCAGAATCCAAAATGGCAAATCATAATGCATTTTCCATGATATGCTGCTCTTTACTAGGGCTAAATAAATGAAACTTTGTGGGATATTTCATTATTTATTAAGCACTAATAAGGACCAGAATATTCTACTAAGCATGTTAAAATGCATTTTTATGTGCAGACATGTGCAGAATAGTAAGAAGAAGATAAACTTTGCGCTCTATTAGTCATGTGTTACGGAATATATCATAAGCAGGGAACTGTATTTCACAGTTAGAACAGCCTCTGGCAAGCCTCTTCCAGCGTTTCTGGCAATGGATGTTTACAGAAGTTACTATTCCATGCTCTGCCTAGTTTCTGCTGATGCACGTCTGAGATCAGTGTAATACACGTCAAACAATTTGCTCCAGAGAAGAACACACTGTGTTCAAAGGACAGCTGTTCCTTAATCTAGAAGCAGGCAATGGTAAATTCCTCAGCTGGTCAGGCCACATTGGAGTCTCGTCCCATAACAGAGGGCTGGCAAGTATGACTATCTTGGTTTTTACCTGGCTATAATAACTTTTGTGGTAAGCCAGGCTGATATTAGTCTTAGAAAAGAATGGAGCACAAAACCACAAATGGGTGGAGCTAGACGAAAACATACTTACTCTATGAGCTTTAGAAAAAAAGATTTCCAATTGTTAAAAGTATAAACCAAGTAACAGGCCTTTCAAAATATCTAAAGGTAAAACGATAATGGTGTTCTGTAGTCATGACAGACATGTACACAAAACCAAAAACAATGCATACAGGATTGGCATAACCACAACATCATACTGCTTGCTATCCTCCATCCTCCTCCCACTGAGCAGAGAAAGCAGCACTCTTATTTATAGTGAAAAGAAGTACTGAAGCCAATAGAAGGCTTGATTTATAAAATTACACGGTAAATCATTTTCATTCTGCTGACTGTTACAAAAAAAAAAAAAAGTCGCAGCATTGCAGGTCCCTGTATAGAAAGAAAGCAATGCTGATCAAAAAGTGGTAACAAGAACCGGCTCTTTACCTATGGGAAGATCAGCTGAGTTAAACAGACTTGCCTGAAACATCGTGCCTAGTGAGTGGCGGAGACCTATGTGATTGCCTCCCACCTACAGGAAATGTGTCACTGGAGCATTGTGAGTGCACTCCACTGAGGCTGGGTTATAAGTCACAACCAATGCTGGAGGCAACAAATGTTTGTTCCATTTGGCATAAGTGCAATGTGACCCCTCCCATCCCATCCCCCTTTCTGTCTCTCTATTAGTGAGCAATGAGAGGGCAGTTCTGGCACAACAGGATTTCAGGGAATGGAGGTTCTTTGTATTCTGGTGCATTGTGTACAAATATTATATTAATTCATCGTGTCTAGCCTTACTTTTGAGTTCTGCCAGCTATCAGCTTCACTTGTCTCTTTCACCGGCAAGTCCAAATAATTACATGCAGTACCTGCTGGACTAAGTCTAAATGTCTATTTTGGATCAAAATACAATACTAGTTATCCTCTTTTTTATTTGATATACACGGTGTTTGAAAATTATCTTTACAATTTCAGTTCTATATAGAACTGATACTATGAAGATTATTTTCAGACACTGGGTATTTATAAATTCTGTATTTATTAACTCATTTGCAGTTTGAATTGAAGCTTACTGATTTACTGTACTATCTTTATTGTTAAACTGTTATTGCTAAATAACAAGGGTTAAATTGTTAAATAACTGTTTTTGTTATTGTTAAATAATTTTTTCATACTGCTGTCTTTTGTTACCATTCCATTTGTTTTCATATGATGACGATACTAACTGCTTTGGACTTCCTTGTGGAGTGAGAAGCAGGATGTAAAAAACTGAGCATGATAAAAGAAGATTACACTACTGTTTTTACAGAAACATTTACACACTTTTGCAATTTCAGCTGAGCTTTACATTCATCAAAACTGTTTTAAGCCAACTTTGTGGACATTTTTTGGTTGAAAGGAAAAATACCTCCAGCAACCAAGACTTCTGCTGGTTGAACAGGAGGCTCCAGTTGAATTGTGAGGGGCAAATCCACCCTCCCTACCGAGCTGAACTCAGTTCCAGCGGAGTGAATCCAGAGTTATTTTTCAGGCAGTATGGGGGACACAGGAGCACAAAGTTCACTTGCGCTGGCATACCTACTACCAATATAACATTGCGACACTGTACATTTTAAATTAAAAAAAAATGAAAAAGTCTGAAATAAATCTCCTGAAGTAGATGAACCTGGCTGGTTGGCTGTTGCAAATTATTCCTTCTGTTATATGAGTAACACAAGGAGTTCCCTAGCTATGTTCTCCATATTATACTTCCTGGATAATTCAAGAAGCAATGTAGGAACCAGCCTTTGCAAATCCACACCCGCTGTTCTGTGTAACAAAGGAGTTGCAACTTGAAGATTATTTAACTGATAAGTTTTATGAGTGCAGAAAGCAACTCACACTTGCTTATATCATTAGATAACTGCAAAAGGATGCCTTTCAACCTAGTAAATGTAGGTTATGTTGGGTGGCAATGATGTTAGTCTGATCTTAGGGTGCTTCATTACGGGTAACACAATTTGTATCATCTGCAGAAGTCATCCTTTCCACCTTTGGTAGTATCATTGCCATGCTTCACCACAAAAAGTATTTATCAACCCTGTTCACCTTTTTTTTAGAGAGAATTGCTGGATTAAATCTTGTTGTCCCCATCTTGCATTGCCTGATTTTGAAAAGTACTGCCAAATCAGCACTTGGGTTTCAGATACTCACACCCTGCAAATACTGTTGGTTTCTCAGTACCCTTAGCATTTCTGTCCTGGTCAGAACAGGACTATAGGACTCCAGAGCCAAAGCCTTAAAAAAATTATAGCTTTCTCCTTGTAACAGTGAAGTTGTGCTCATCTCATTCTCGCTCTCTCTCTTCCTCTCTCTGTCTCAAGGACTCCAAGTGAGTGCAACATTTTAAAAACATACTAGTTCACCTCATATGTTCCTCTGTTGGTGTTTGCTTTTACCTTTATCTAGCCAAAAAAACAACTCCAACAACTGCTTGGAAAGGGAGTGTCTACTATCTGGTTAATTAACAATCCTCCTTTGTTCATAGAACTGTAACAATGAAACAGGCACACATTTTATGGGCAGCCATCATGCCTTCTTTTAAGCACTTCGAAGGTCCTGCTAGAATTGCGATGACTGGAAAATTGTCCGTGAACACACAGGAGCAACTACAGAGCAGGTGTACACTAGGAAAAGATGGAGTGTGTGAATTCTGTTTTTTCTAAGAAGCTCATGGTGCATCAAAGCAGTCCACCATCCAACTTCCAGCAGGACACAAATTTGTTTTAATTCAGAAACAGAACTGTATCAAATGCCTACGCTTACGACAAAATATAGATAGAACTATAGCAATCAGGTGTTCATTTTCTTGAAAGCTAAAGCTCTAGCTGTTGAGTGCAGCTTTATGTAGCAATTACTTTCAACTACAGTTCTATCATTTGTAAGCAAATTTACAGCTGGTCATCTAGGCACTAGTTAGGGTGATATTGTATGTTACGAATATTAGTCACTGCTCTAGATTGGAATCTCACAATGACTTTTCATATTGATAAATGAACTCACAATGACAATAAACAAACCCACATGTAATACCAGCAAATATTCCACACAGGATACTTTGTGAGAGCAGATTATATATCTACTGCTAATCCATTACCTCTTATTCAAAGATCTTTCACAAGCTAATTATAAATTATACCTTTGTTGGAATAATTTCTGCTGGTGTACATAAGGCAGACAAAAATTCAGAGTCCATAGATCTCTTCTTAATCAAGGGGTGAACAGAATTAAATACAACTGCCAAATGCACACAACTTCTAGTCACTTCAGGTCAGTAGTGACCTATCCTACATGTCCTATCCTACTCAGACCATGTTTTTCTATTGGTAGAAGATACACAGGAGGTTTTCACAACAACACATCTATTAAGTACAGTCAGCCCTCCACATTTGCAGGTTTCACTTTTGTGGATTTGATTATTCACGGATTATTTGCTGTCAGCTCTGCTGCTGCCCTATGCCATTTTTGATAGGGACTGCAAGCCTCGTGAGATTGAGAAACCGTGAACAAGGGTAGTGAGTCCCTATTAAAAATGGTGTGAGGCAGCAGTAAAGGTGGCAGTAAGCCCCACCAATCAATCACTTCTGCCTTATGAAGGAACCCTGATGCCTCAAAGGAATCCACAGTGGGTTGAATATGGTGATCATACTTTTTGTGTGTGTTAAATATGGTTTGGGAGGGCCTAGTTATTTACTGTTTTTTCATTTTCACAGGGGTCCTGTGCCCCTAACTTTAGCAAATGTGGAGAGGGATGACTGTAGTACAGAAGAGGGAGTCATGGTTCAGTCATGCACATACGAGCAAACAGTACAAAGGCCGTGCCTTTCTTAGAATCTGTTCAGCCAAGATGAAACAAATGCATGCATGCAAAAAATGCAGTTTTTCACCACAAAGCTCATGTTAAATTCTGACAAAGAAGCAGTTTCAAACAACTGCAATGACTGCAAGTCCTAAATTTAGCACATTTGAACTATCCTCATTTTAAGAACAATGACGGATCCTACAGGGAGAGGGTTCTCAATACAAATAGAAGAAATACATTTCTTGGCTCACAATATATTAGAGAACACCTTGCCCCCATCCATTTAAAAATTCACTTCCTATTGACAGGGCAATTTTTTGTACTTCATGAAGTTTTCTCCTTGAAAATGTTCTCATCGTTGCGTTCGTGATGGTGGTGCGCCTTTAAGTCGCTTCTTACTTACGATGTCCCTGAGATTAGCCTATCACAGGGTTTTCTGGGGCTGAGAGTATGTGATGAGCTCAAGGTCATCCAGTGGGTTTCCAGGCCGAATCGGCAATTGAACCCTGGTCTCCAGGGTTGTAGTCCAACACTCAAACCACTACACAACCTTGCCATCACATTACACACCTCATATTCTGGGGTTTCATGTAACCCAATAGCTATTTTCAAAGATTAAATAATGGCCATTTCCGCACTACACTCTTATAGCACGATTATTCCACTTTCAACATCCTACGGAATCCTGCGGTTTGCAGTTTAGGGAGGGGCCAGACGGGCCCCCCCAAACTGCAAACCCCAGGATTTCACAGGATGTTGAAAGTAGAATAATCGCGCTATAAGAGTGTAGTGCGGAAATGGCCAATATTAAACATTTTGAGAACACAGGGCTTCCAACTTACAGGCAGTAAGTTCTGTTCATTCTTCTCAGAATGCCAACAAAGAGTTAAATGACATTTGGGACCTATGTTGCTGCCCTCACGTCACCTTTTCTGAAACTCATTTTAAGATCTATTTTTGGTACAAGTAGAAGAGTGCCAACTAAAATAATCCAGAGAAGAAAGAGTTGCTTCAGCTGTACGCAGCTCAAGTGGTTTCAAGTCCTCTTTTAAAAAGAGGTTTCTTCATAACAGAGTTTTAAGTAATAAACTTTGTTCCACGCATACATTGAGTAACATCTGCCCTGACAGTAAAATCCCCAGATATTAGGTAATATTTTTTCCTCGAAGCAGCCTATGGGAAGGGGAACCACATATTGTCAATTTAGAAGAGGATAGTAGTTGTAATGTTTATTTTAGTTGATCTACTTGCATACACACTGCTAATCATAGGAGCCTTCCTCTCTTAAGTTTTACATAATATACATCTGGGTTAATAATAGGATAGTTATAACAGAAAAAGATCTGACCTCAATGATTCTGCAAAGCTGAGATCATACAAAGAAGTTTTTCACAGTCAGAAACTTTCCAATTAATGTCATGTTATGATGGACACAAAGAGCCCTCTGTAACATAACTTCCATGTAACATTGGCCTCTTGGGTGTACAGTTCACTGTATCAAACACTGTTCTGCTAGACAAAAAGCCATCCACCTTTGCTGAACAGAACCTGGTGTCTATGATGCTTTTTTTTCCCTGACAGGTGCTTCAGAGACCAATTACAGCCCACTGATGTGAAAACCCACTAGAAACATATAAACACCTTCAAACTACGCTGTTTCTTGTCTTCATGAAAACTCCTTGCCGCAAATCTGCCCGAATGACTCCATGATGCTTGGGACCAAGATCTTTAAAAACAACCACCACAAAGGTATCCTAATTAATGCTAATTAAATAATTATACAATTTGGATAATAGGAAAGAAAATTAAAAGCTTCCATATGAAAACTGTAAAATTGTACAGCATTTTCAGCAGCAAATTATTTGAATCTGCCAATTTGCAGACTCATATTCTCTTAAACCAATAAGATAGCTATGCTCTGTGTACACAAAACCAGGGAATGTCTCTTAAATAAATAACTGTTATTTGAGAATGCTGATCTATTATTTATTCATATAAACAATATCAGCACCACACACAGGCTCCAACCCCTGCAAGGTGATTAATCTGTGGGACAAGTACAGTCTCTGCAAGGAGCCAATATCTATCTGCTTTATGGAGAAATACTCTACTTCAATATAAATTTGTGGTCTTTTTAATCACTGAGATTAAATACATTCCAAGACAATAGAAAGGAGCTGTAGATTCAAAACCTGTGGATCTGCATGATCCACAGTCCTCCCATGAGATAAAATACTGCTAAAAAGAGGGGAAAACAGTCTGCATCAGGTTTGACAATGAAGCTCTGAACATCCATCTTAACCTTCCAGATTAAAGAGAACCTCAAAGACATCATGCTAACAATTTACATTTAGCATTATGTTTCAAAAGTTTTTAGTGCTGTTTCACATGAACATACCCTGTTCGTTAAAAGTTAGGACCCAAAATTCTGCATTAAGGAAAAAACAGAATGCACCATCCTTTGATGTATTTTAAATTTCACTTTTTTATTGTCTTGTTTTTAAATATTTATTTATTTATGCTAAAAAGTGAGGTGCATGGGGATAGGCAATGCAGCCACTAAAGCTGCAGTTTTGGAGGGGGGGAAGAAGCCTACTCAGAGCAAGGATGTCCTCCCCACACCATCACATCCACAAAGTATTTTTCTGCTAACCCTCAATCCATCTATCCCTTTATTTGTGCTCTGCTTTTCTCTCACGCTGGGACTAAGGTCATTTACAAAAAGACAGAACACAATAATGCACATATATCTAAAACATACAAAATCAAGATTAAGTCAGTATTAAAGAACAATAAATTAAAACCAATCAAAATCTTACTTCAAAACAGATTAAAAACACCATCATAAAAGTCATTTTTGTTAAAATCAGATTAAGAAAACTTGCTGGAAAAGGAAGTTCTTAATCTGTAACCAAAAGGAAAACAAAGGAGCCATCCTATCTTCCCTTGGGAGGGAGTTCTAAAGTGTGGGAGCAGCCACAGGGAAGGTCATTGGGATAGAGAAAAGTGCCTCCCCTGCAGATCTTAGAGTTCAGACAGGCTCATATGGGAAGATATGGTCCTTCAAACAACCTGTGTTTGAGACATTTGGGGCTTTATAAGTCAAAACCAGCACTTTCAGCTGTGCCTGGAAACAAACCAGCAGCCAGTGGAGCTGTTGCAACAAGGGAGTTGTATGTTCCCTGTAACCAGCACCCATTAGTAATCTGGCTGCAGTCCTTTGGACCTGCTGAAGCTTCTGAACACTCTTCAAAGACAGCCCCACATAGAGTGCATTACAGTAATCCAACTGCAATGTAACTAAGGCATGTTTCACCACGGGTAAGTTAGCGGTCCCAAGGAACGGGGTAGCTGGCACACATTAACTGTATAAAATGTACTTCTGGCTACTAAACATCCAGAATCAGGGCGAATTCGGGAGAACACTTAAGCTGTGTACCTGCACCTTCAGAGAGAGTGTAAGCCCATCCAACACAGGCTGAATCCTTATTCCCTAATCTGCCTTACAACTGACGAGGAGCACCTCTGTCTTGTCTGGATTAAGCTTCAACTTCTTCGTCTTCATCCTGTCCATTACAGCTAGCAGGTGTCTGGTTAGCACAGAAACAACTTCCTGGGAATTAAGTGGAAATGAGTAATAGAACCGAGTGTCATCAGCATACTTGTGATATTTGATCACAAAATTCCAAAGAATCTTTCCCAGTGGCTTCATGTATATATCCCTTGGGTGGTGACATGTAAAATGAGGATATGGTTCCTGTATGTTTGATAGCTGTGTGGAAGGGGGGATTTTAAGGACCACTCTCTTGATATTCCTTCTTCCACACAAGCATTAGAAGTACAGATCTCCTGTCCTTTTTTACACTCACTAGGGAAAGGGTACCTTTTTAGAGAAACAGTGTGGGGTTACATTTTGAAGGAAGAAAACTGATTCATGGAACAACGATGATCGGCAGTTCTCTCCATAATGTGACGGATTTTTAAATATTTTCTAGGGCACTAAGATAATAATTATTTAATTAATGTTTTTTATTTATATCTTGTCTTTTCCTCAAAACTGGGACTCAAGGTAGTTTATAAATTAAAATAAATGCAATAAATTAAAACCTACGAAACAGCAGTACAGTTAGCCCTCCAGATTTGCCAGAGTTAGGGGCACAGGACGTCTGCAAAAGTGGAAAAACTGGAATATCAAAATATATGTGTGTGTGTGGAAAGGGAGGTGAGGTATGGTGGGGAGAACAGACACCCAGAGTGCAAAGCAGGCAAGGAAAAGCAGGAAAAGGGTGGATTGGCACTATATTTCCTCTCTCTTGCCCATCTCCTTCCTTGGATGTGGGCAGAGATTGGGAGTGGGTCTGTGGTACTGAGAAATTGGTCTGCAATCCATCTTTAACTGACCAAGCAGCTGCTGGTGGTGGTGGTGGTGGAGCACCAGAAACAGGTTCTTAAACTTCTGTGTGGCCTGATCAGAGCTGCCCAAGAGGGAATGTTCCCCCAGAAAAGAAGCTCCTGCGATGGGGGTGGGCAAGGGCTGGTACTGCTGAAAATGTATGCATGAAGGAACTCCCTATATCCTGGATTCAGACCGTTATTTCTTACCACTTCAGTAAAATCAGCATTAACTGGGAAGGACAGCTGACTCATTTACTACTGGTATCAGGGGAAAAGGAGACATCCTGACATCTACAGTAGCTGTGAGTAGGGCTGTAGGACCAAAGGAACCTATTTCTGGTCTTCACCTTGTTTCATTCTTCCAGATTAAAAATCACCTCAACATTATTAGTCCACTTTTTCTACCCTTAAAATATCTTGTTTTGAAATTGAAGTTGAAGTCTACAAGTGTCATTTCTGCATGTACCAGCAGACTCAAGGAAAGGAATTCTCTTGCTCCCAAGGGGTCAGGCAAAAAGATTATGCCTATAAAATAAACAACGCTCTTCAACTTTCAAAATTTTTTAAAAATCCCCCATAGCTTTTAATCCACTGTTCTCTTTTAAAGATTCTAAGAAAAACAGTAATATAACATTTTCAATGATGCCCAGGTATTAGCTCTCCAGATATTATCTCAATAATTAAAAAAAAAGGTAAAGGCAGCCCATTTCCATTAATCCTCCTGTTAGAAAATCTGTACTGGGAGAAAGGTGGGATATAAGTTAATAACGGGGCTCCAGAGAGGGTCAAGGTTAAGAAAATCAAAGCTTTATCTAAGGCATTATTTGAACCAAACACAACTTGACTCACAGTTCACTTAGGTATTCTGCTACACAAACGTAATTCTCCAGCTTGCCTGCTGCATGTAACTTAAGACTCAGCTAAATCCACTAATTTTTGTGGGATGTTGTAGTAGATTTCAAAAAAGGTTACTGGTATATGTATCTCACATGAATGTTGCTACAAAGTTTGCCCAACAGGCAGAATTTTACTAATGTTTTAACAACTTTTCTTTCAATGAAAACTTTGAGTATTTTGTCTGAAAAATGCTTCTATTTCTATCAATGTTTAAGAGTTAATTTTCAGCATATGTACTTGCTCCCAGGAATACTAAACACACTGAAGAAACTTCAATACATTCTTTTCAATAGATGTTGGGAAACAAGTATAACTGGGACAAGAGGAAAAGGACTGCTACATGCAGAACAGATGATGTATACAATCAGAGAAGGGTAGAAAAGACACAACTGAGAGCAATCCAAATTAATCCGTGCACTGTAAAAAGAAACAGAGAATTCTGTTACCTGTTACAATTATGAAAGTTTGCACGTGTTTTCCTAGCCTGCTGGTAGTCATGGGGAAAAGAAGAAACGCATGCACCGTAAAAGAAAGTCCTGATCCCAATCCAAAGAAATCTCAAAAGTTAAAGCAGTTGCTGTAAAATGTCAGCAAACATTGCTCATATACTTTCAAGAATAAATTTGTAAACATAATGCTATCAAGTTTGTCTTAAAAAACAAACGCTGTTGATTGGCAAAGTGATTTTTGAAGTTGCTGCTCTGCTCTCATGGAAAATCAAAGAACATTCATTGTTTCAAATACAGTAAACATCTATATAAGACAATATGGTCAAGAATATGAACAATTCTTGAAGAACGAGAAGGTTTCAGAAAAGACAAACACGAGCAAGTATAGTTCAGACAGGGTAATAAGTTTAGTGGAGAAAAGAGGGGATCTTCTAAGAACTACGAACAATGACACTCACCACCAAATACATCTCCATTCTGGTAGTTTTTCCCCTTCTGAGCTTCCTCTTCATTTTGTACAGCAGAAACATGCTTGGCTGATGCACAGCCCATAATTTCATTTAGTCAGCTCCAGCTTGACTGAGCCGCAAACCATTTCTACAGACATGCACGCATGGTTTTTTCCCTTTTTGAAATGAAATAATCCACCTTCCAACTCTGTTGTCCAGATATTTTTCTTCTAGCCTGTTGACATAATACAAGAGAAACAAAACAAAATTTCAATAGGAATATGAGTCAAATTGCTATCGCTGATGCTCTCTAACGTGGTAGAATATCTGGAACGAGCAAGCAGTCAAGAACTGCCTTACATACACTGTAATAAAACATTTTTCTTCTGTAAGATCTCTTTCCTATTACACAATGACAGCACTTTGATACCATTTTGAGTGCCATGGTTGCATGCAACAGAATCCTCGGACTTGTAGTTTGGAACTAGAGATCTGTCAAGAGATTTTCAAATACCCCATAAAGCCACAAATCCCAAAGATTCCACAGCATGGAGCCATGGCAGTTAAAGTGACACCTAAAAGCTGTTAATAGTGTAGTGTCAAAGAGTTTTAAGAGTCATGGATAGGAAAATAATGACTTATGTAGCACTTGCAGTCTTTTAACATCCATGAAGCTATGAGGGGGAAGCCAGGGAAGATAAAGGTCTATTTGTTTTTAATTTTTTTTCTTCAGCATATGCAAGAAATGAAGGCAGATTTTATCAAACCTTTACAGCTCCTGTGTACGTTTATATAGGCTGTGCTTCTACTTTGTGTGATATATTCAAAGAATTTTGTACATGTAAAGAGTTTGGCGACAAGGTCAAGTTCCAACTGTTATTTCGTTCCAATGTTTTGTATACATGCCATTTGTTCTAATTTGGAATTAGGTGAGTTACCAGTGAAGGTTACTGAGCAAACAGTTGCTCAGGGACTTCCTGAACACCTGAATTGACATCATACCAAGCTACAATTAATCTCAGTTTTCTGCAGAGATAGGCAACTGTGGCAAATCCATGGGCAAATCTAAATACTTAACAATACTTCCGGAACTAGCATGAACTGTCAAAATGCACCCCAAACTCCGTAACAGCAGCAGCAGCAGCAAACAAAATGTTTCTGGAAGCAGCTGGAAAGGTAATATTTGATTTGAAAAACAAACTGTTCCTTGATGTAATCATTTTAAAAGGTGAACTGCCATACCGGAAGGCAACCAGGATAAACAATTCACTTTTTTTTTTTCAGCCAGCAATCCAAGGTGTCTGGAAGGTTCAAGACAGCAGAAATAGGCTTGGGAGATACGGCCGTCCTTAGGGCTACATTTTGCCCTTCCAATCTACAGAAATGAAAATAGCTGCAAGACCTTTTAACTTCAGCAGCTCACAACCTTTTGGACACTGGAATATGTCCACCCACCCAAAAATATCCACCTAAACCTGGGATATAAGAAGAATGATCTAACTTTTCAACACTCCAAGTGAATTCTAACAATTCTGTCTACACTGAATTCTCTATATGCTGCTGAACTGATTGAAAATACTTCAACTTTCTACAGATTTCTTAGCACTTAAAAGAACTTGCTACTTTGTCACACAGAAATTATCTTTCTGAGCTTTTTCTTCATCCTTGACATTCTTAGAAAGGTCCTACTGCACCTTGTAAGCAATAATGGCAAAAAGCATCTTCAGTTATGACTCTGTACTACAAACTTTGAAGGTCTAAGTGTACATAAACCCTGTAGCACAACTTGTCCATCACCACCAACATTCTTGCAAACTGCAAGGAAGAACTAGATGTGTTCTAGAGTGTTATCTTGGTTCACAAAGGGTGAGAAAAGGTCTTTGGAGGCTGGCCAGTTTTTCAGAGGAAAATGTGTTAAGTACCCTAGAAAACCTCCCAAAATTTTCCATAAGGATTTTGTGGCTCATATACAGTAGCTCTCTAGCAGTAAATTTCAAATGGATTTTTCAAGCTAGAAATTTTGAAAAATCAGTGCTATGGTGGATCATCATGGGAGTATGGCCGTACACATGGAGGAACAAGTAGAAAGAAAACTATAAGTCTGCATGACTAAAGGAATACCACGTATTAAACAAGAGCCTACAATTCCAAGGCATAAATGCTGGCAAATAGTGGCATTATTTTTCAGTGAAATAGACCAGCAGCATTAAACAGAAGCAACACACTTGCTAAATAGGTCATTGTTTTAACAATCAACTCCCATTTCCAATCCCCTGTTCACTCCTCTGAACTGTTCTGACATACCATCTGGTTTCTAAGAAGCCATTTTTACATCTAAATAAACCGGGGAGAGAGAGATTTTCAAACCCACAATTAACTTAAACACCAGCTTTGCATTTTTGTAGCTAGGGACTTAGTAGGAAGGGGTTACAAAGAGCTATGAAACAAATACAGATCGAATACAATGCTGAATTACATGGTGGGATATGTTAAACAAGTTGCTCAACTGATTTTTCTGTTTCTATTATTCATGGCTAGAGTTTTTTTTTCATTTGCTGTACAAATAAAATCCCAAAAGAAATCTTCACCACCAGTGTTATGATGTGAAATTAAAGGGAATTTAAACTTTTCCACTATCTACATTCTTGAGAGGACACAGTACTCTTTCAGTATCAGACAGCTGCTGGGAGCCAATGAGGTTGGCAGCTTCAGCATAGATCATTAGTTGTCGTTGTTTAAAAAACTATTTGTGTTTTGGCAGGAGGGAGGAAGCAGTTTCTCTAGGGTTTCTCTTTTGCATTCTTCATGTCAACATACAGCCTATGTGGCATCCAAAGCCATGTGAAAGGTATCACCACCATAAGGAATGCAACAATCAATTTAACAAAGAATGGGAATATAGCAAGAGAATGCATGCATTCCATCATGCAACTTACTATGTTTCCCTTTCTCCAGAGAGCTAAGTTGATTCCTTTCTCTTCATTAATACTGAGGAAAGTTAAGTTGAACAACACCAACTGCTCTAGCATCCTTCCCATGAACTTCACGCCCAAGAAGGAATTTGAGCAGTCACCTCATTCTAGCCTAGAATCCTATCCACTACACCACACTGCTAAATGCCAGGCTTTAAGAGCATTAGAAAAAAACCTACTTTCTCTCTATATACTTCTGCTTTTTCTCACGCTCTGTCATACACATCCTATCTCTCCAAACACAACTGTACAAGTAATTTATGGCCCAAAAACAGAAGCAATTTTTCAAATTCCACCACCCTTACACCAGTTTACAAAGACCTGGAAGGAATACATTCTCAGAGGTGAGAAGATGAGTAAACATGTGCAAGCCTGAAGTATTTTCTCCTGTGTCATGTTCTTTTTAGATTTTATGTCTGTGGGCAGGGACTGAGTCATTTTTTTCTGGACTACCTGGTAAGCTGCTCTGGACAGTGGGGTAAAAATGAACAAACATTAGAAACTTTTCCCTCCATACAGTACTTCGATTTAATTCTTTAAATAAACTAGAAAAGAAAATGTTCTTTTTTTTTTCTTATCAGAGAAACAGTGTGACATAGATTGAAAAATTGCCGCCTGTTTTCAATATTCACATATTAAACAAATGCACACGTATCAATACTTCTGGAAGCAAACAAAAACTGTAAAAATACAATTTGATTTCTTAAGCAACTAATTTTCCAATAGATGTATGAAGGTAAAATTCAAAAGGTCAAGTGTGCAGATGGTTAATGACACTAAGAAAGCAAAAAATATCCATTTTAAACTCAAATATACATTTTACTTAATGGAATGAACCCTCTGCAATTCATTAGTCATCAATGACTGCCTGCTTTCTGCATTTATTAAAAAAAGAAATCACTTGTTTTGCCTGGCTTTTCCCAATCATTAACTGATTAAACTGTTTCAAGTCTTGTCTTACATCTGTAATATCATTGTGTTTTATAGTATTATAAACTGCTTCTGAATTTTTAAAACAGGAAATTATATCGTGTTTGCAGTCCCAGCTGCTAGATCAATGGCTTAGTTTGGCTTACAATAAACACAGAGAAGAGCGCAACTTTACTGGTTGCTGCTGAAGAAGTCTGTCTTAGCACAGGTTCAGATCTATGCATCGGCTGACCTTTCTGCCAACTGATGACCTCTGATTCCCCAGATCATTTGCTGATTAGCCCTAGGATGACAGTCTGACAGAACCTTCTGGGCCCTGCCCTTCATATTCCTAGAGTGGACAAGAATGAAGCCTGAAGCTCACCCAGGAAGCCTGAGCCTTCCAGCCAGCCAGGATACTTTTGAACGGCTTGTCTTCCAATCTCTCTTGGAATGTACCAAAATCCACATGGGACCAGAATAGAGAGAGTAGAGACAAGTGACCAATGATGATATCCATAGGCGCTTCATCATCTTCCACGGGACTACAAAACTGCTCCACAGTGACCCAAGGCTATCTCTAGGAACAACAGAAGCCAGACAATGTAGGAAATACTATTTTTCAAACTTTACGTGAAAGGAACAGTTTTTACACTGATTTGCAGGAAGACCACCACTTATTCGGGAGACTTGCACATCAGAAAGGATTTGTTTTTGTTTCTGAGCACAAAGAAGCAGGCCTTCTGGACTTCACTCATGTACGTCAGTGCAACTCAAACTACTTGATGTGGGGGACTGATTTTTTTTCCCTCCAGCGTATTGGACCAGTATCATATTGGTACACAGTATCAATGCTAGTTTTTTTCTCTCCTGGAATCATACCAGGATCTGTCAATTCAACTAACAGATTGTGATCCAGCACTTGTTTCTGGACCCCCACTTTGAGTAGCACTGCCCTATACCACATCAGTGCAGCTGCACACTCATGAGAAGACTGATAGCACTGGAAAAACTGTCTTCTAAGACATCTTGCCTCTTATCACTATGCTCACTGAAAGACCACTGCTAAGCTCCTAGAATTTCTCAGACTGTAAATAACTGGTGCTAGTAGCACCAGATGCTCATAGTTAAATTTTCACAATTCACTTGGATTCAGAAATAAAAGAACTTCTAATATGAAATTTTGAGAAACCTGGCATTCAGCTGTTCCACGCAAAAAAACCCATTTCTAGTTTTCATGAACCATGAAAGTAACACCACTGAAAGAATGGAGTTCCACCATACCATTTTTTTAAAAAAAATCTAATCTGCATCTGCAAATACTTCTTTTAACCATCCATGATTTTTTAAAAAAGAATTTTCTATGACAACCTAATTTCAAAATGAAATAATAGAATCCCTGATTTGTATACCTTATGATGAATTATCTACTTCCTCACTAAATTACTTACTTCTCCATATATAGACATCATGAACCAACGAGTAAAATGAATCCATTTAGCCTCCTAACAAACAGAAAACATATCGTACAACTAGTCACAGAACAGTCACTTTTCTGGTTCTGTAACTCACATTTGCAACAAATACTACTACATACTCCACTTCTAGCAATGTTTTGCAGAGCATATTAAATTCAAAATAAGATGCTGCCACCCTGTCCGCACAATTTAAGCAGAATCCATAATAAGAGTTCATTAAATGAATCACTACAACCGCTGATTTTTCAATTCATTTATTGCTCATTACTAAAACAAATGTATGTTCCTACTAGCATACTTACATTCATAATCTTGAGATAAAAGATCTCCTGTATGAAAACTGAGCCTTGCATTACGTGTTTTGATCACATGTACCTATCACATAGTTTAACTATGTCTTGATGAATCCAGGTAGTAGTGAAGATTATATAACAACAACAATATAAAGGTTATAAAAAGGAAGGAGATTAGTACCTCAGTAAATGTCACAGATAATTATAAGTGAAATCTACAAAGATGGCATAGTTCATCTGCTACTGCAAAAAGAAAAACTACTATATTTTATCATGGCTGCTTACAAGCTTTCTTGCTATGCCTCTTAAGTGTATCTGGACTATTATGTGTGCAGAGGGCAACACTGCAGATTTTATTAAAAATTAACTCTAGTGTATGAAAAATTATGCCACAATAAAACTGATAGTCTTTAAAGTGGTTCTCACTCATTAGAGCAGTTTTTCTGCCGAAAAGAAAGAAAGAAAGAAACAAAACGAAACTGAGAAGAGGTTAAAGTTGATTGAAATATTATTTCATGCTTATCAAGCTATGCTATTTCACAGTTCTATCACCCAAAGAACACAGCAGTCTCTAAATTTTAAAAAAGTAAATAATACATTGCTTGTACACATGTGCACACACAGATAGCTGTCAGTTTTTGTTAGCAGAGTGACTGCTTTGATTTAGTGCCACTAATCAGGACACTACTATTCGCAATTGTGTGTTCTGTGAGTAATTTTGCACCGTACCCCCAACACAAACTGCTGCAAATTCCTCAAAACACCAATCTTTGGATATTCTAGATCTTTGAATTACAACAGAAACATGTTAATATTTTTGTTACTACAGTGGCCCCTCCACATTCACAAGGATTTGGGGCACAGAACCCTCGCGGAAGTGGAAAAATGGCAAATAATCCCCCCAACGATCCCCCTCCCCTTCCTTTCCGGGGCTTTGGTGCATGAGTCTTTCTTCTCCACACCTGGGCCAGGGCAAGGGAGTGTCGGGGGGGCTCTGGAGACGAGATATAAGAAACGTATGTGCCCCCACATTGCCTTACCTTTGGCCTCAGCAGGAGTTCTCAGCACTGGGACAGAAGCAAAGGAATGAGAGGGGAGAGCTCTGGAGGGGTGATGGAAAGCATGCATGTGTGTTTCCCCCTGCCCTGTGCCTTAACTTTTGCCTTGGCACACGTTCTCAGTGCCAGGACAGAGGCAAAAGAATGGGAGGGGAGAGCTCTGGAGGGCTAAAGGAAAGTGCACATGCGCCTCCTCCCACCACTGCTTTGTCGTTTGCCTCAGTGCAAGTTCTCAGCACCTATGCAGAGACAAGGGAATGGAAGGGGAGAGCTCTGGAGGACACAAGGAAAAATGAGTACATGCATTTCCCTGCCTGCTGCCTTACCTTTTGCTTTGGTATGCTTGATTTCTTTTTCTGCTCAAGCAGCCAATGGGAGGATGAAAATGGAGGAGGAGGAGGAGGCATGGCTGCCTCGCAAATAATCAAATTCATGAGAGTCAAACCCACAAATGTGGAGGGAGGCAGGGGAAAATATAGGAAGTTACAACTGAACTACTCTCTAAATGAAAATAACTTCTGCCAGTATAACATACAATAGTAAGGGGTGATGGCTACAGAGCACAAATTTGACCCCTGCTCTAAATCACGCTTTTCAACATCATTCAGTGGCTACCAGTAGAAGGCGAGCATCTAACTGGATAAGAGAGATCTGGATGCCTAAAATGAATGCAAACCAAAGGAACATGCAACTTAATCAGAGAGACAGAGTAAAACCATATATATAATTATACAATACTGTGGCTTATGCCTAAGCCTTACCTTCTCTATTTTAAGCTCCTTTACAGGAAATGAACTCAAGGTGACTACAGTACAACTCACATTTTGACCATCTATGAAATGGCCTGTTTATGCAGGTGGTTTTCAAACTTTTTGCCTTCAGGAAATCTCTTCTACATAGGCCTCTCGTGAGCCCTGGGTGTTTGCCCTATATCCCCTTTCACTACTTTGAGGACAGCAATTGAGGAAACGCAATTATTTTTTTAAAAACTTTTTCAATGGTTACTTGAACCACTTTACAATTTATTTGAACTTCGGCTTAAAATACAGATATCATAGTCACAATTCTGAACTACTTTCCAATCCTTCCCTGTCTTTTGTATAACCAAGCCCGATGAAGAACCGCAGAGAACGTTTGCACGTGCCTTTGTGGCATGCCAGCTGTTTATAAAAGTACTTATTTATAAAAGTACTGACCCAATGTGGATTCCCCCCATCCATGCCAAGGCTCAATGTAACTGCCTTCGCTTTCCGGAAAACTAGAAAGCAGATTTCACGTAAAGGACGCCATGGTATCATAAAGAAAACTGAAAGATCCTCAAAAGATGCTTTAGTGCTTTTCTCCAACCCAAACTATAGGACAGAGTAGGAAAACTCTAGGGGACACACTGACCCATCACATTAAAGAAAAAGCAAACAAGAAATCAGACCAAAAGGGGGGGGGGGGCAGAAAGTCAATCTGCTGGTTTCGAAAGTGGGTGAGACCTTTTTTTAAGCTTGTAAAAGCTATTGGGGGCTGTACCTTTGGGAAAAGGAGAAATTGTAACTCTTCCTGCAAGCTCCCAGAACCAGAAATTCTATTTAAATGAAAAACATTTGAAGCAAGAAGGAGGAATGAGAGGGTCCCAGAAGAGTGCTGTGGCCAGATAAACAAGCTGGGGGGACTGTATATAAGCTATTTTAGGCCCCATGTCAGCTGCGGGTGTGAGGAGGGAGCTCTGGCATGATACCCTTAGTGGGTCCTTTCCTCTCTTTACTATTGTAGGAGCAGGAGAGACAATGGAAGCTTTTGGTCCCCTTCAACACTACTGATACCCACTTACAAGCTCCTTCCAAGGGGTGGATGGAAAAATAAGCAATGCGGAAGCAGTAATAGCCACCAACACTTTTTGTCTGCAGAGACAGCAGGTGAGAAAGCAAGAAATAGCAGTCAGATAGGAGGGAGAGGAGAGGCTGCTAGCTTTCCCCACTTTCTCCATCTCAACAGCACTATATACTGGGTCCATCCTCAGTCCTAGTCTCACTGTTGCCCATAGCAAGGGTGAGCAATCTCTTGAGGTTACTGGGTCATGCCACCATGGTTTCTGCCAAAATTTGGTAACAACTGTGGTAACTCACTATGGTGCAGGAGGATGCCAGATCAGCAGACTGTGGGCCAACCAGGGAGTTCTCATAAAAAGAGACAATAATTAACTGTGTAAGCAGAATTTTATCCACAGTGATTTAATTTATCTCTGCGATGATGATCTTCACTGAATATGGTTTGGACTCAAGGAGGAAAAGGTGAGAAAAAAGCAGATACTTATAGGGCAATGTCGGTTATATTCTAGTTTACAAGGCTCACTGAAACAGATCACTTTAACCTGACATGGTCTATAGTTAATTCGAAACCACAAAAACTAACTGCAAGGCTATCACAACATTTATCAAGAAACCAGTCACATTAGAAGGTTTTTTTTTGGGGGGGGGGTGGTGGCTGGGGATGACTTAGTTGTAAAGTCTGAACATAGCAGAACACTGTTAATCCATCACAGAGACATGACATTTGGAGGAGTTGCACTGATTAATGAATACCTCTGTGGGGCAGTGATGCATACTGCTGAATGCTGCTGCTCTGCTCCACATGTTCTTTCCCTTGTAGTATATGTGCTGTGTGCTCTGGGGGAGGACTCTATCCTTAACTTAAAAAACATAGATATTTTGTCCTCTTTGCTGGAAATTACAGCTATGAACTATGAAAAGTATGGTTCAAAGCAGGCAATGAAATTCTCAGAATTGGAGTGGTTAGTCTAAAGCATTTTCAGGTCAATTTTCCTGGAGATGGGAGCAAAACAAGACCTACTCTACCCATGTGAACCCACTGCTTACAGTGTTCACAATACAAACTAAACAAAATAGACAATCATCACTGCAGAATTCAACTCGTCCTTTCTCATTAACTCCAAGACACAAAATTAAAGCAAGCTAAAATTTTAGGGTCTCCTTGATTTGCTCTTAGCAAATTTGCAAAAATTCAGTTCATTATTAATTTTGTGAATTGAGTATATCTACTCTTAAAGTGGGTACTGTAGACATTCAATGAGAAGAAGCATGGCCTGATCCCTTAGCTGTCGCGCCTTTTGAATTTGGAAGACATCTTTCTGTATAAGAGAGCCTCTGGTACCCACAGAGACTCTTTCATGTTCAACTGAACCCTTCTCAGACAGAGATCAGGAATTGCTCTCCACATATGGAGGGCAACAGAAATTACACCTCATGGTGGAAGGGAGAATGGCCTCCCCACCTCCGATCCTATGTTTACAGTACTCACTTTAAGATTGTCTGAATATAATTAATTTCTGTTAATCTGAGACAAAAGAAGTTAAAGATATATATGAAACAGATTCAATAAGAATAGTGTCTATATACTTGCAAAAGAAGCTACCCATACGAAAAAGAATTCAGATGTTTAGGTCACAAACCTACGAAAAAGATTAAAAATGAATATATTCAATTGTTCTTCAGCAATTTTTATAGTAGTAAGTTATTCGGAGGCATGGTACTCTCCACAGCAACTGAAATGACAGGAGTTCATGTTCAAGATTTCCAAGATGTTTATAAAGAGCTGTGTTTAAATGTGTGCCATCTTGCTGTATATAATTGCAAAATTTCAAGCAAAGCATTCATCTAAGGTGAGGATAAAGGAGTGGCTGATCATAATATCAGTCCAGGTCACTTAACACGACAAGCAGGAATTACTGTTTTTTAAAAAGATGCCAACTTTAGATTCTGTAATTTGCAAAGATGTCATAAGCACATGTAGGCTGGACTAGGCACAAAAAGGAACTGCGAGATTGTCTGCACCAGCCTCCAAAGGCCAAAACCTACTATATAAAAGTCAGAGTTTGTGAGTTTGTCTATTTGTCTGTGTCAGGCAGGCAAAGACCTCATATGATTGGCTGTGTGAGGCGAAGACCTCATATGATTGGCTGGCTGTGAAGATTCTACAGAATCCTAGAGTTGGTAGTTCAAGGAGGGGCCTTTAGAATTCTCAGCCAGACAGCTCATGCCGGTTGCTATGGAGACGAGGCCTAGCTGCAAGAAGGAGGCCAGCATATTCCCTCAGGAACCCAAACTCTGTATGTTAATAACTCCGAATAAATATTGGATTGGGGAATATGGGGAAAAGTTACATGTACTGGACAAGTCAGTTTGGGAAACTGGAGACACAAGATCTCAAATCTGTGTATTTCAACTGCATCTAATTCCTAAGGTGAAGTAAGGTAAATTCCTAAGGTATTTCTAACAAGTATTACCTATGAGAAAACAAAATCCTGGGTAACATCGGGTAAATATGCTAGTGCTATTATAAAATAAGGCTTAAAAGTGCTATGTTACACAGATGGTTGTGGATCATTACACTTGCTAAACTTTTTTGTGAAAAACTGAGATACAAAGAACCTTATAAACCACTAGAGAAGGATCTATTCAGACTCCTTTTTATATTTTGTCATCGGACATAGCAACCAGAGTATAAGAGGCCAATTCAACCATCCTGTTATTTGCTTTTCTGACAGAATAATCCAAGACTTGTTTACTCAGAAAGTAAATTGTATTGCACGCAGTTGTGCTTACTCTCAGGAAATTGTGCACAGGATTGCAGCTCCAGTGCTATCTGCAGCTGCCCAAATCTCTCTTGCTCTTTGAAACGAGTCCATCAATTCTCTCTTGTTGTTCACTACGTCTAGCCACCTTCCAGACCCACCTTGTGGTGCCATTCTTTTCACTTCAGTAACCATTCTTCCCATGAAGGATTGGTTTAACCTCTCAGTTGCTATGATCAGAAGAAATGAAGCCAAGGACATGCATCCGCATTTGGTCAATTCATGCCTTACTCAGCTTTTCTCTGTCTCATTCCTCCTCTCTCTCTGCTGCTTGCCTCACTGCTGAAAACCACCTTTTTGTTTATGCTCTTCGATAAAGCACGAGTAATGGTTTTGCAAGAATAATGGTGCAGTTCCATGACACACATACACAAAGTGAACCCAAGGAACAGTCTGAGGTGGAAAAAATCATGCACATTTTCACTAGTAAAGTTGATGTCCATATGCAAATATCTCATGGGCTGAAATGGGTAGGAATAACCTTAGATAAAACTGGGAAAGAACTTGAAAAATATTTGGAAATTATGTTTGCTTTTGTGTTTTCAGTCTAAGTATGTGCATTAGCAAGAAATGTCCGCTTCCCTCAAAATTCATGCTTGAGTCAAAATTCACTTCCATTAGCATATTGGAATATAGATTTTCAGAGACACATATAGGTGGTTGACAACTGGTCTTAGCTGATGTATGTGAAGCATCCTCTAAGACTAGTTGAAACTGTTAAGTTCAGTATGTTCCTGCATTAGTACTAATCAATCTGGACAAAGACCCTTTTTCACACAGGACACAACATGCAGCTGTCACTAAATACAATTCAAAGTGTACGACAAAGGCAGTGCAGAGGGGACTCACTTTAATGCTTACAGAGAGATAAGAATCAAGGCACAACTAATATGCCTTCACTGTAGTTCCATTTAGTGTCAGATGTCTGTTGAGAAGAAGAACAAGCACAGCAGCCTAAGCATTTATGAGATCTGAATGATGCAAGTCAAAAAGCTGGTAAACACAGCTTAACAAAATAACAATTTAAAGAGTCATTTCCACCCACATGTCATTCTTCAATGAAGGATTCATGCTAGATGGTGGTGATGATGATGAAAAAGCCTTTGTAAGTTGAAAGGATTGGGTTCTTCAATCTAATCAATCTGGACCTGGAAAATCCCCTCAAAAGTAATGAATGGGTCAGGTAGAGCTTAGTAATAATAATAAAAGCCAGCAGTGGGCATCTCCACCCCTTCACTTACCTCCTAGCATTGATGGTATGAGATAGAAAGCACTCTGGATGTAGTGGGTGGTGCAGCACTTCACATTCCCTACCACCCTGCCCAATTAGGATTGCCCTCTGAGTCATAAACTTGCAACACAGATGAAGCAAAACTACTCCCTCTTCTTTAGTGCCACCATCTACCACAGCATAATAGCCAACATCTTCTGAGGATTCCTAAACAATTGTGAAATTCTTTAAATAGTCTTAATCTACTATTAAGTAGATTAAGTAGTAATCTACTATACCATACCAATCCAAGATCTCTAGTGAAAGGCAGGCATCAAAATCTCTGCAATAAACTGAAATTCTTCTACTATTAAAATTGTCCCTCAGCATTCCATTATCACTATTGCTGTTCAGTGCTGACAACACGGAATATCAATGAACAGTGAGCATTTATTTGTGAAGAGACTTCAGGATGCTGCTCAAGAAATTAATAAACATAATGCTTGACAGTCTGACAGACAGTTGTCATCCAGCATAGTATATTCAACATTTCAAACTACTAAGAGATGTAATGATAATCACTCCTTAAGCTGTAAGTCTTTTTCTGGAGGCAGCAGAAAAAGCTTTGCTTAAATAAATTTCAAGGACAGGGGGCTATTTTCCATTTAATAAGCAAAGTTAGTCAAGACAGTTTTCTTCTTTCAAATAATAGTATTAAAGCAGAGCTTTCCAAACTTTTCATGTTGGTGACACACTTTTTAGACATGCATCATTTCGCAACACAGTAATACAGTTTTAGTAGCAAACTGGAGGTTAAACTAACCCCTTATAAGAGATACAGACATACATAAATTGTAATAACAAAATGTATGGGGACACAACGTAGCTCATGAAAACCTTTCATATATTTTTAAAAATATATGATTTATAAATAATAACATGCATTTCCAAGATTGTAGGTAACACACCTGCACACTTCAGGTGACACACTAACATGTCACGGCACACTGTTCAGAAAGCCCTGCATTAAAGGCTAACAGCACTAGAAAAATGGAGAGGGAAATGTTCAAACACTGGTCAAGTCTACCTTCGCACCGGTAAACTACACACAACCCAGTTACACATTAAGAAGGTTCCTCACAGTTTGTAGGATAGCAAAATCAGCGTTGCTTCAGTATCAACACAGAAGCATGGGAAGAAGTACCATAGCAACAACAAGAAGAGAGGCAGAGGAAACGTCACTTAGCAACTAGATGCTACTGACAGCAATCTGGTAGGAGACTTTCAAAATCATGGGAAGGAGGAAAGAGGATATTAACACCGCTTTCCTGTGTGTATCACAATGGAATGCTGGTTTGAATTTCTTAGAGGAAGAGCAAATAATAACATGTGAACAATGGATGTGCTCACACCAGCACACACACAAGACAGACTGGAGCCACGGTAGTATTTTACCGAAAAAGGTGTTACAACGAGTGATGTATCTGTAATAGGGTTCACTTCCATGCACGCCCTTAGTTTAAAACAGTTTCAGTTATCAAAATCCTGTAAAATCACCATGCTTGGTTTAGTACCCTAGATAAATTGAAGCACAACAAAATCTGTGAGGTCTTTCCTGCTTTCTGCATAATTTTGCTTCTGTAAGAAGCTATACAGGACACTAAGGCCTTTTGCTCAGATCACAAATCATATTTCAGCCATCCAATATTTCAGCAGGGATTGTCTGCACAATTTCCAGTGTCTCTAACCAAAGAGCTAGACAGCTGCCTTCATAAAACAATACAGAAATCAATTAGATCTTGTATCCACTCATTCCCCCAAGAGCTCAAAATGGTACACACGCTCCTGTCGTCTTCTCAAAACAACACTGTGAGAGGGGTAAGCCTAGGGCACAAAAGCTGACCTCAGTCACAAAGTCTCTTCAGTCTCAACTAACCGTTTGCAATACTTCTTAGCTATGTCCATTTGCCACCCACATACCATTCATTTACAAACCAGTCCCTGTGTGAGGGACCCTAGGGGGAGTGGTACCCTGAGTGGTAGAGAGCCGCCCAGCAATAGGTTGCCAGGCAACCAGAATGGGCACTCCAGAAAGAAACCCAGCCCTTTAGTGTGAAAGAGGTTGAAGGCCTCAGAAAAAATGCAGGTACAGCAGGAACACTGAATTAATTTGGACTCAGACTTCCAGAACAGGGGCTATAAAGAGATTCAGTCAACCAAGGGAGGGGGGGGGTGTTTTAAAGGGAAGGTCATAAAATGCCAAGGCCCTTTAGCAGACTGCGGGAGGGGGAGCTGCCATACCATTCTGTGAGGAGAAAAAGCGGGCCTTGTCGCACCCTACCTACTTTTTGTTGTTGTTTATCTTGTAGCTCCATTAAAGTGCATGCTGTTTCATTAAGCACAAGACAATACATTCCTGTCCCAAGGGGCTTGCAAACTTAAATTCAACACCGAAAAACAAATGGAGAGAAGGATGAAAATACGCATGTTGTTCAGCTACACATACAAGTAGGGTTAGGTGTAATAGACTAAAGGTTGTGCTGAAGGCTTACAAAAAAAAAAGGTGAGTTTTGAGGAGGGATTGGGAGAAACTGCACGGGCATTCTGGGAGACAATTCCAGCAAAGGAGGAAGGGTATAACTCCCAGAGGGAGTAGGGTTTCGGGGGGTCTATGCTGGAAGAGCTGAAGCATTAACAGTCATTCAGAAGGGTGCTAAGGGCAAAAATTATGGGCAGCGGGGTAGTTTAATCACTAAGCAGCCAACTTAGCTGCCTCTCACTGAAGTCAAGCTTCTTCCATTATTTCACACGGACACAATAAATCCTCACTGTAGCAAACAGGATATTTTAGTAACCTAAAATCATGTCACACTGCAGAACCAGTATGCTTGTTTCAACCAACATGTCTTTTTATTCAATAGCTGTACAGTTGTTGAAGAACTGCACACTGATTCTTTTTGGTTTTAGTATTTTGTCTAATTTAACTGATAATGGGGGAGTGGAGACTGTCCCATCACATTTTCAATCTGTACATTCAGTGGTTATAATACTGCAACTCAAGTAAAGATCTTAGTATATAACCCAAAGTTTACTTTGACTTTGCAAATACATAGCTAGTTTCTTGGAAACAAGTTACACAGTCCCCGTAAATCTCCTATTCTACAAAATGCTACAAAATGCCAATTTATCAGATTTTCCCATCTTGAGGACTATGCATGGATTGCCAGTCTTGTTGCCCAGTTTGGGAGTGGGTATGTATGTATTATGCATGACTAACCTGCTGCCTCTAGTATCAGTTTACTAGAGTCCTCCATGATCCAAATTGGTCTCTGACTGTTGCAGTCCTAGTGCAAGTCAATAATTATAGTGTGTCGGCTGACAAAGCAGCTATTAGCAACCAAATGATTACTGGGAAGTGCTTTAAAATAGCCAAAGTGCAACAACCACTTCACTAAAATCAATTCAATTTTACCAACTCCACAGCATCAAAAATTAAGCTTATCAGCAGCAACATCACAATTTTAAGGAGGGGTTGGAAAATATCTACTTCTCTTCAGCGAAAGCTTTAGCAAAGCAGGAGTTTGTGCACGTCTACCCAAACCATTCTACCCGTAATTGTTAAGCAAAGGGGGTACATCTCTTTTACCTGTCTACTACGAAGCCTACTACACATTTAAAATGATCCTGAGCATCAGACTAAGTATTCCCTTTCAAAGGTTTCCAGCCTTTCAACAAAAATTACACTTTGAATTTTCCAACATGGTACTGTATGGGAATGTGAGCTGAGAATTGCCTTTTAGGATCAAGGTACAAATCTATCTGTATCTATATTTCGTCTACAATGTAGGTCAAATACCTCCTGGAGTCACAAGAAGGACATGACAATGCTGATTTCCAATTATTACTTTTCTCACTAGCTAGCATCTCTGAATTCCTCTTTAAAAACAAGAGCTTCTTTATACATGGAAGTTCCACTTTGGCATCATATCCACTGACAGGAGTGTCTGCTATTGAAACAGTGTCATTTCTTTTGAAGCCAGTTAAGACAACTGCCATCACTGCATGTTGTAGGAATGAAATTCAAATGCTAATTTTATTTGTTCTGGATTTCAGCAACGCCACAAGTTGCAGGTACCAGGGGTTTTAGGTAGTCATCCCAGAGGAACATGCAACCTTGCTCCTCAGGCCACCTTAACAATCTCTGCAGTTTGAGTTGCCTGACTCTTAAAAGGGGGCTAGTCGTATTGTTACTGGAGTAAAAAATGTTGGCAAGGTACGCTGAAATATAAGCTCTTTCTTCCACTGTATAGCAACAGAGAGAAAGTCAACTCAGCACTTGACCCCAATGAGATTTGACAGACACAGTCAGAAACAAAACAACAGTAATGCTCAGTAAGAAAAGAGGTATTATTTGCACACAAACTCTGGTTGCTGTGAAAGGAAGGAAGACAGCATTTTACGGGTAAAAAAAAAATGAAATCCTGACTTTCAATGGTTACTTTTTTTCCTTGGTTACATTTCCACCTGCTCAAAGTTTATCAGACCCATTCCAGCTGAAATTCACTGATGGCAAGATTGCACCACATTAAGCCTTCGCAGTTTGCTAAAAAGCAGACCAAATTAATGTGGGGCTTGATACTTTAAATTCCTACTATCCAAAAATAACTAAATACTAACCAATACAGAGGATGGGCAGTGGCCCAGGACCACCGGTGAGGGAAGATAAGCTCTAACAGTCTTTTTTACTTCCTTTTCTATCTTCAACCTTTTTGGTCAGGGCAGCACAGTATTAAGTCCAGATTTCCTCATTCTTAAAAATGGAATACATGCTACACATTTACCACCTGCCAAAGGATCTGAAAACTGCCACTAGTGGGATGTATATAAAGCACATATGACTCTAAGAGAAGATTATATAAGCAAAATAATCTCCATAGTTCCTTCATTATTCATTTGGGAGATGGCCACTCAATGGCTGCTCTTAGTCGGTGGAGTTTCCCTCTGCAGAAGTTCTCTACTTTCACTGGCAGGTAAAGACCCCTTTAGTTAAACAGCCATTTGATAATTCATTGCAGAAAGTCCGTTTTAAGAGAGAGTTGCTGTATTTTTATTGTTATTATGTTCTATTGTTGTTGTTGTGTGCCCTCAAGTCATTTCTCACTTATGGCAATGCTGTTATGGGGTCTTCTTGGCAAAATCTTCACAGGGGTTTGCCTTTAACTTCCTCAAAGGCTGAGAGAGTGTGACTTGACCAAATCCAGTGGGATTTCATGGTTGAGTGGGGATTCTAACCTAGTGTCTGAGAGTCCTAGCCCAACAGTCAAAGCACTACACCACACTGGCTCCTTAGAAATGATGTTTTAAGATGACATCTTAATTGGAGTTTTTTTTAAAAAAATTATCATCCAGTTTTTAGCTCTATTGTGTTTTAACCTTGCTGTAAGCTGCCTTGAGTCCCATGTCAGGAGAAAGGTGTGATACTGAATGAATGAATGAATTGAATGCCCAGAGGACAATCACTTCCTATTGTCAGGGATGATGAGAACTGTAACCCAAATCACATTGAAGTATTCAGCATCTCAAGACTAGTCCAGAGCAAAGTTTGGTCCCCAAAGTTTGTGTACCAAACTTTGCTCTGGACTAGCCTTGAGATGCTGAATGCTTCAATGTGATTTGGGTTACAGTTCTTATCATCCCTGACAATAGGAAGTGACTGCCCTCTGATCATTCATTCATTCACACGTGGGAAATATCACGCATATACATAGCGATGGAAATGAAGAAAATTAACCACGCAACATTTCCTGTTTCATCTTTTCTCCTGATGCACAGTCCACAAAATATAAAGACTTCAGGAGGATTTTAGAGACACTTTACAGATTTAAGACAGAGAAGCTTCTAAAATAATGTCCAACATACAGCCTTGCAGGAAAGTTCACAGACGTTACTAATCTCTGCAATCACTACCAGTTTTTTTCCCCCCACTGGTCTCCCTCTCTACATATGCCAGTGTTAGTCATCCAAATCAGCAGAATAAAAGAATAAGCAAGCTCCATTCCAGTTTTATGAGAGCTTTTCTACTTGACAACTAATTATTTTTAAGCCCAGGCAAATATTTCTGTCTAAACTAAAGTGTCTTCAGATTGTTATCGGTCAGGCGCTCCCAGTGCTCCAAGCTCACTATATGCAACTACTATGACAAACTGACTGCTGAGCACCCAGTATTATTAACAGCAAAGAGAAACTGAGGGAGGTTAAGTGAACAAACCTAAGTTCTGCTGGCTTGGTTACCATTTCAGCACTTTTGGTCCAATGTCTTATGTGTCCTCACTGCCCACAGCAAAATGTCAGTTTCATTACTGTCCACAAATGAAACTGATTTGTCTTGAAATGCCAAAGGTTATGGGAAAACAGAGAAAGCAAGATAAAAATTTGAAATACAGCCCATATCTTAGCTCATCAGATTGTTTCTCTGGTAACATTGTGTACCATAAAAAATGAAAAGGGGAGGAGGGTATAGTGTGAGAACTATAAATAGCAAGCCAATACCTCAGTTCATCTGATCAAAAAATAAACTCCACTTTCCACCACATATGGCATCATACAGAAAACAAAACCCCTTTGCTGAATCTAGAGATATACAGACACAAGATTTCTTCTTCATCTTAAGAAAAATTCATCCTTTTTTTCTTAAAAAATAAAACAATTGGTCAATTATAAAATGGAAAAACAACGTTTTATGGAGATACAGTAGCTTCAACATATTATTCCAAGCGGAAAAAGATCAATTTAAGTGATCCATTTTGAAATGTTTTTTAAAAATCTGCCTACCAATGTTTCACATGACCTTTTCTTTCTTGTACAAAATACTGGGAAGAGTTCACTGTTCAAGAAACAGGAGAGAGACAGCAAGAACATTCTAAGCCGTCACAATTACAGCCAGTTGCAGCCATTTACTAAGACAGGGTCCTTTGTGAAGGGAAAGGAAGGAACTAGAGTTCACCATAAAAAAACCTAATGTAAAAACTAGACTTCTAGATATCCTCCAGCTACAGAAGAGTGTACCAAAAGTAAAAGTTCATTATTAAAATTAATTAGGTTATTATACTGAATAAGTTACAATAAAATTCTACCATAAAAACGACAACTTCTCTTGGCAGTATTCCCATTCAATTCTTAGTCATGACAACAGTAACACTTTGCCAGACCACTGGCAAACAGGAGGGCAAGAGTGAAAATGTATGGAAACCATATTTTAATCTGAAATGGTGACAACTTTATTGCTCAGAACTGTTAGATCCCTGGCACACCCAAGGACAATGGATCTAGACACTAATCAACCTACTTGATATAATCCCATAGCCCAGCCTGCTTGCCAAGGTACCACTGGGATAATTAAGCAGGACCTATCTGGGTGAGAGCTCTGTAGATGAGACAGGGATGATGGTCCCTAAACTAGATTCCCCCCACCTGCCAAAGCCTCAACCCTCAGGATCCATTAAGATGACACAGGATCTGTCTCCCCAAAAATGAAGTCAGCCCAATGCTCACACTGTCAACCTCTGCAGTTGTGAGAAAAACACAACACAAACCCAGAACCTTATACATGATCATATGTAAATCCTAAATGAACCAGTAGGCACTGCTTGAATTAAGGGAAGGAAGCTGGGGAATGCAGACAGAGAAGGAATGAGTGGCAGAGCAGCAGAGTGTCTAAATGCTACCAAGTTGGACCAGATCAAAAATCCCCAGCTCACAAAGCAGTAACTTGACTGGCCAACTGGTTTTGCCAAACACAAGGAGCCCACGCAGAACTGTGGAACTCGCTGGGGAGAAACTATACCATCACCAGGTTGAAGATGGCATTAACCATTCCCCGCCTGCCAAAGGCCACCAGCAATGGGGCTTCAGGTGAGTCCAGAGCCAAAGCTAAAATTTACATAATGCTTTTATAAGGGACACAGCAGTAAGAACACAATGGACAAAATTCTGTTGAAACAAGATGTTCAGATTTTGCAGTCCCTTGTTGCAATCCCTTGTTGTCTATTAACATTCTGGAAGGTGTGGCTTTTCATGATAAGCTTCTATAATTTGTTTACTTTTTAAGCTTAGAAACATCTCACTGCATCTGCTGACACTCATTTCCAAGTAACTGCTCAAGCTTCAAAGAACATGTCCAGAGCTAACAAGACATAGGCTTAAAAGCCAATTATCTCGTAGTTTATAAAGGATTAGGGCCTACATTTATTAAAATGCTAACAAGTTCTTTGTTAAACAGCTGGTACCCATGTGTTAAAATGTTTACATGTACAAAATTAAGATTAATCCACAATATGGAAGCAATCACTTGTCCTCCACTGTTATGCTGCTCCTTAAAATATGAGTCCTTTTTTAGGAATCTACTCTATCAAAACCCAGAAACTACTCCTCTCTCTGACTTTCAGCTAGATTTACAAAGGGATTATAGCCTTTTGAAAAACTGCTTTACTCTCTTTCGGTACATTCGTTTAGTAGGCTTAAATCCACCTACCAGTCCCAAATACAGTAGTAGGCTATCAATAGGATGTTAATAGTAATTCAATAGGATTTACACAAGTGTTGATTTACCTTCTCTCACCTACTGGACAGCCCTATTTCTATGTGACTATCTTAAAATTAAAATGCTCATCCCTTACTGAAGAATAAGCATGCAAGTCCTAAACATGTCTCCATGGAAGGCAGCACCATTGATTCAATGGGACATACAAGGCTAGTTTTAAATACCTTTACTCTGAACAATGACAACAAAAAAATTCTTCTTTTTGATTTAATTTTGCTTCCTTGCTATAGGAACTTAGGATGACATCGCTGGTGAACATTTGTCTTTTAGCTGAAGCAGCTACTGAATCTTTTGAAAAATCCTAAAACATATACAAGGCCACCCATTATAATCTTATATTAATTATCTGTCTCTTTTTATTGGCTGTGGTTAATCACTATCAATTCAGCTTCAACTTACAGAAACCCAATGAGACACCTTGTCATCAACTGCCATACTCAGGACTGTGCCTTTCTTGGTTGAGGTCCCCACCTGTAAGGCAGTCTTCCTCTTTTCCTACAGCCTCCTACTTTCTCTGAGTGTTATGTGCCTCCAAGTCACCTCCTGACTTACGGTAACCCTCATGAATTTCAGAAGGTTTTCTAAGGCAAGGAACACTCAGAAGTGGTTCTGTCACTTCCTTTCTCTGAAAGGAAGACATACACCTAGTATTTGCTGGAAGTCTCCCATCCAACTAATAACCAGGACTGAACTTGCTTAGCTTCCAGGATCAGATGGGATCTGATGTTTTTAGAGTATTTAGGCCACCACTTCACCAAACACTGTTGTCTCTTCTCATGACAACCCCAAAGGACAATATGCTAAATTTGATCATTTTGGCTCCTAGGGAAATGTCACCCTTGCTGACCCATTTCTCATTTATTTTTGGGAGTCTGTGGTATCCGCAAAACTCTCCTCCAGCACTGAACACAAACATCACATACCTCTCTAGATAAGAAAAAGGTATTTATCAAGTGAAACAAACAAAAAGACCCCCCCCCAGAGGCAGTGTTTCAAATGCAGAGTTGAGTCACATGAGTCCATCATGCACTTTCACATCCCACAGAGACATCAGATCTGCGGTCCTTTTACACTGAACAATTATAGCACTATGATTCCAACTGCTCATGGTTCCATCATATGGAATCTCAGGATCTGCAATATAGGGAGGACATTTAGAATTTTCAGTGTTCTAGTGCTTCATCAAACTACACAAGATGCTGCCATGGCACTTAAAGTAGAATCATAGTGCTATAATTCTGTAGTGTGAAAGAACCATGGTCATAGTAAATCAACACACATTCCAACAGGGTTATAGTGTGTTCATCAGTTGCATGAAGATTTTGATACGCAGACTGTAGTCTTAAGGGCCAAAGTAAAAGATGCCATAAAATTCAAATTAGTCTACCTTTCAGAGCTGACAACCACGAATAAATACTTTATTCCTTCAGGAGCTGTGGATCCTACAAAGGTCCTACAAGATTAGACTAAACAGTGCCTTAATATTTACAAAAATGATTGCACTGGAGGGGTTATGTTGTCCAGAATTAGTATATTAGTGCACAGTTTTGCAACAGCTTGATCTTATTTAGTCTAGAGATTTTTCCTCCATTTTGAAAAGACAAGCATATTGAAGCAGAAAGTAAACACATCTGCATAGGAAGTGAGCAATGGAATGAACTTTGAGTGGCTCAGAAATTCTCATCATAACAAGTACTCTATGATGAGTGCAACGTTCCTTAACTGGGGGAAGTGTGAACAAATTACTGCAGGAAAGCAGAATACATAAGAACTTCACAAATACTGTAGATGTGTTGTGTGACCAAAGAAAATTGCTTTGAGTTGGAGCACATATAATATTTAAGAATCATACAACCTGCTATTAGGATTTTCTGATGGAACATTGAAGTTTAAGGCTGAAAAATATCTAGAATTTAATAACTCAGCAGTTCACAGTAGGGTTACAAGTTAAAATAAGCACAATGATTGATAATACAGGCTTCTAAAGTGTCACTTCCCTAGTAACCAGTGGCAAGTAAGGACTGGCTTTTGGCAACCAAACAGAGGAGCTTCTGAAAACTGATAGTCCTAGCACTGGTTTCGAATCTCCTTCCTATATGTCTGTATACCCACAAATAATTTACATGGGAATTATGGGCTTGCAGACTAGTACAAAATCATTATGACATAATAACTTAAAAGGAATTATTCTGTGGTGCTAATATAAAGCCAAAAAAGTAATCCTCAGGCTGAATCTGCTATGGGGCTTGCTTTCTCAATGGAAATTATGGGAGCTGTGTTTGTGCCTTTGTTTTAAATTTATTACATGCATATGCTAGTTTGCATGGACCTCAGTGTTACTGCATATGCAAAAGACTGGCCAGGTTTATTTTCACTTAGATTCAGCAAAGCTAAAACACTGGATGAATAGTATTTATGCTGCAACAGTTGGTGGAAAGAACTGCTGTTGTTAACTGCTGACAAGTTGACCAACTATGCTATGAACAAATCATGCTATCAACAACAGCTTTGCTCAGGTCTTGCAGACTCGGGGCTGAAGCTTCCTTGATTAAGTCTATCCAGTCTTCTTTTCCTACTGCCTTCTACTTTGTTGTTGCATGTCTTCAAGTAGTTTCTGACTTACGCCAACCCTAAGGTGAACCTATCACTGGTTTTCTGGGGCTGAGAGTGTGTGACGTACACAAGATCACCCAGTGGGTTTCCATGGGTGAGTGGGGAAATTAGCCCCAGTCTCCAGGGTTGTAGTCCAATGCTCAAACAACTACATTATGCTGGCTCAAATCTAAAATGAGTTAGGAAGAAAATTAACAGCTTTCTTCAATGTCATGCTGCTACTTTAGTTACATAAAATACATTATACACTACTTGGTTTGACAAAAAGTATGACGTCTGACATATTAAAAGAATAATTTACATTCAGAAAGTAATTACAAATTAAACTTTCTTTTTAACTTTTTTTTGTTACAAATGGACTACAAACCCCTAAACTGTAAAGAATATTTGAACTATAAGGAACTTCTTTAGTTCGCCTGTTTATAAGGAAGAAAGAAAAAGCCCCAAATGAAATAGAAGAAACCACCAGTGAAACAAAGGAAATTATTTTATCTCCATTTAATTATCCATGGTGGCAAACAGATATAATGCTTTCATTCTCATAAAAAGAATCAAGAAAAGGAAACCAAGACCCAGCAGTTGTAATGCCCTGATAGTGTAATCAAGTCTTAAACATAAGTCTTCCTCTTAACTTAGTTACTGGAAATAATTTGGGGAAGTAAATATATGAACATCTATTTTTACACACTTTATTCACTGTGCTAAAAGAAAATATTCCATAGCTCACCCTCCTGTTTTTTTTCCTAGAAGAGGTTTTAGGAGAAAAAAATAGGAAAAACAATTCCCCCCCCCAATTTTTTCCACTTTTAGTTCTTGGTCTTCACATCTATACAACAGAATCCTTCATAAGAAAGCATATCCCAGTGACATATATCAAGGAGTCATAAAGTAGGTTGCTGGATATGAAAGGATAAGCAATAACAACATTATATAATCTTCTTCCTAAGAGGCAGGAAGAGAAGGAAATGTCTAAAAAAGTCTAGGCAAGAAAATCTGAGAAAGAACTGAAAGTGAAGTTCATGTCATAAGTGCGGAATGGGCCCTGTGTGCCTCACGGACAGATGCGGGAATGAATCAACACTCTGAGAGAATAGAGTTGCAAATATTTCCAGAAATTTTGAACCCATGAAGGAAAGGGTTTTAAAAAAAAATGAGGGAAAACAACAGGTCCAATCCTACACTAAACTCAACTGGACTTACTTCTAAGTAGACAAAGCTATGATCACACTATTAACTTTATATACAAGCGTATACAAACATTTTCATAGCCCAGATCCTCCCCAAAGACATTATCCACCAATGAATAGTGGTCTCTCCCTTCCCTTAAGTTGAAGAGTTAACATAGGGATAAATTCCATGTTAGGTTCCAACTACAGTAGACCCACTGAAATAAACAGATCTTATCTAAGTGGTGAGGCAGCCAACATGATGTTGTGGTTTGACTGTTGGACTATGATGGACTATGGAAACCACAGTTCGATTCTCTTCTCAGTCATGGAAGCCCACTGGGTAGCCTTGGGCACATCACACTCTCTCAGCCCCCAGAAATCCCCATGATCAGTTTGCCTTAGTGTCACCACAAGTCTGAAACAACTCGAAGGCACACAACAACAACAATATATAAGTGACAACTAACAAGTACCATTCATTTCCAGTCTAGCTGTGGCAAAAAACTGCATTACGCTCACTGGGATTTACCTTAATCAGGATTAAAGTCATTATATTTTCCTCCTAATCAGAATGAACAAACACTGCTAAAGAGAAAGGCTGATAATGTCAACTGTGGTTAAAACCAAAGTACTTAGATATTTGTTCGGATATTTAGTCCTTTCTTCCAGTTAACTATCAGATTGGCCAGGAGACAGGAAAAAAAAATAATATGCATACAATTCATAAAAGCCTCAGCCATAGAGAATTCATGCCAACATGCAGGTAGGAAGAACAATTCCCCAGTGCCCAAACACATGAGAATGGAGCTGTGACACCTCCACCAGCCTAAGATAGTTAACACCTGATCAAAAATATAATCACATCTAAAACAAAACAAACCCTTAACACACCAGCCTTTCTATTTTGCAGTTAAAATGAAAACAAAGCCATTGAAATTAAAAACAAATATGTCACACAGAGAAGAAAGTCAAGGAAAAAAGTTAAGTGGCAGTTTCAGAAATATACACCATGTTTTAAAGGCAAATTTCAAAAATCTCAGGCATTCACACCACTTTCGCTAAATCGCTCTAGACCAATGTTAAAACACCACTCTATTAGTTTCATACAGTGGTGTTGAAGCATTGATTGTTCTTTTTAAGTGTTTATCCTTAGGATCTTTTCAGAGTTATAATGTTTTCTCACATCATGTAAGATGCCTTGACACTATCTTTTACTCTTCCCTTTATTCAGTTTGGTTGACAAATCGTATCAGCTCTCCCTTTGTAACCCAGCAAATGCAAATAAACTTCTTTTTCTCCTCATTCTTGACTTGGCCCAATCTATATAGGGTTAAAACTGCTGCTTAACCCTAATCTCAACCTTTGTGTGGCATAGTCTCAGATCTTTCCATTGTCTGAGGGTTATCATTTCAGATGAGACGTTTTAACCCAGGTTTTCAGAAACAATGTGGATACTGCATTATCTTTTTTCCATGTCTTATGTTATCTGAGTTAGAATCAGGCTCGATTCTATACGAGGGGATGTGTTGAGCCTCTGGCTCATCTGGTATGGAACCACCAGACTTGATTATTTCTGTCAGATGGGACCCACTTCTTTTTTTTTTATCCTTTTCTCCCATGGGAAGACCACTATTCATGCAGCTGTGCTCAGCCCTGGTGGCTGCCAGCAGCTGCACCTGGTCACTGAGCCCCTGCCTGCCTTCTTCCCTTGCTCTGCTCACTTGCTTCCTTTCCTTTGCCTCCTTCCCTCTGTGCACTCCATCCTGAGTGAGGTCCACCATCTTAGCTCAGCACACAAAGAAGAAGGAGAAAAGACACCGAAAAGCTAGCTATTACACTTGCTGCTAGCTGGCTAGGTCAGATTTCTTCTATCCACTGTGGTGGGGTACGAGATTTTCCACTAATGCATCCACTGTTACAAACTGTGAGGTTTTCACTAACATTTCTTATATAATATCCTCTGAGGCTCAAGTGTATAATGCAACCCCTCCATTTATTAAACAGAAATTGAGCATACCATCACAGATTACTTCATGCTAAATCACATCTCCCGCACTCATCTCCCAACTCTGAATCCAACTAAACTCTATCTCTGACCCTAACTCCCCAAACTACTCAGACTTTGAAACCCAACTCATTCATAATCTTGACAGACACGACTCTCACTCCCCGACCAACTGTCACATACCAGTCTTTTCAAAATCTACTCAGACATTCTACCAATCGCTTTCAATACTCTATTCTCTCATCTCCTCTCAAAAGACCCTTACCTTTTTACAATCAACTACACCGTGTATACCTAACTATACTTCACCTATAACTATACTTTACTTTAGAGGCGCTATGTTTCAGAATCTGGTAGGTGCCAAATAGTCACAGTTTCCCACAGGTGGAAGAGAGATTTGGCAGGGGAAAAAATAGTACTTGCATGCATCTCCTCCCCTCTCCCCCTATTCACCCGTGGCTATCAAAATCAAGACAACACAAGCTTTTTTTTCATGTTTCCTTGGGGAGGAAGCATTGCCACATGCATGCGTATGGGTTTCTTTTAGCCAATTCTACCTTGTCCCACTCTCAACCATATACACTGTAGGAGCATAAGGTTTGCCTGGATCTTCAAACTATGCATTCCATATAGCTGAGGGAGTAGATATTGTGCCATGCAATCTGAGCATAATCCAAATCAATGCAAATGAGGCCACCACAGGAGCATGAAGGGGTGCATTTCTTGGAAATGAATCAGCCTCTAACTCAGGAGCCATACGACTCTCAATCCCCGTACAAGATACATTTATGCATTTTTTAAGGACATGTACCCAGCTTTGTAAAACTGAACAGGAAATAACCCAGGAAAGCCCTATGACAAGATCTACTAGGGTATAATGGACCTTTGACTATTAGTTCACTCTTCTAGACTCAGAAGTTCTAATATCTCACCTATAAACTGAGCCTTTGTACCAAGAGCATTCATCTCTCTTGAAGTTCATACCCCACGCTATCCCTGCACAGGTTTTCTGTCTGCTCCCAGACCCAGCAAACCCAGTTCTCCTTAATTTCAAAGTATTCTGTAGTGCTGCTCACTCCTTACCTTTCACTGTAAATTCTTCCCCATGATCTTCACTCCCGTGATTCAATCGCTTTCAGTCATCTAAAAGCCTCCAGCTCCCCCAAATGCCTGGAATGCATTTCTTTGCATTTGTTATATCTGTATCCCACCTCTCTGCCAAAGAGCTCAAGTTGGTGTCCAAACACCTTCTACTTCTCACCTTTACCAACACAACAATCCTGTGAGGTACGCCGTGTTGACCATGGTGAGTGTACCATGGTGACTTCCAAGGCTGAATGTGAAGCTTGAATGTGGATCTTCCCCATCTGAACCACCCCACCATACTGGCTCTCCAGAATTCTGCCAAGAATGCATAATGCTACCTATCTATCCCTCATCTGGCAAATTCCTCCACAAGCATTTTTTGTGAAGCTTTTAACTTAAATCTTTAGTTTTCATCTCCTATTGAAACTAGGCCTAAGCACACGTAAACTGAAACAAACACATACGGTCCTCCCTCCACATTTGCGGGCTTAAACATTGCAAAATTGATTATTCACAAGGCATGAACATGCTAATCCCCACCCCCATTTTCCTCCTCTTATCCCTTGCATTCCTCACCCCAGGCTTGCAAGGCTTGTGTTTAAAATGGACATTTTTTTCCTTTTGGCTGAGCAAAGCCCCCTCCTTCCACCGAAGGCATGGCCTCTCTGCCATATGGTTGCACATTCTGCTGTGCATTGGCTGCTGATTGGTTAGGTGCTCTCTTTGCTCCTGCTCCTCCTTTCTCAAGATGGTCACCAAAAGTAATTAGAACTCCAAAACTCCCTTCTCCTCTGTCTGAGGGGAAAGTATCGGTAAGCCTTTCAGGTTGGCTTTTTTCTCCCTGACCCAACACCAGATAGGAGGGGAGAGCTCAGAAGAGGAATGGGAGGGGAATCACGGGGGGGGGGGGTAATTAGCGTTTTTTCCCACTTTCTGTTCCCCCAAACCCTCGCAAATATGGAGGGTCTATTGCATTCCCATAACCTTCCCTTCTGACTTTTGCTTTCCTCTGTGTAGAATGTTAAACCACACACCCATCGGGCTAGGAAGCTGCACTTTGTTTTTTGTACAGCATCATGACATGGAACTATACAAATGAAATGATGATGACAGTAGTGATGATATCATGATGATGTAAGTTTAGAAACTCCATCTCTTCTTCCTCTGCAAGTGTACAAGATATGATAAGCCTGGGTAATTAATAAAAATATAACAAAGCCAGTAAAGGTGACAACAAAGTCCTGTTTCCAGAGCATGATTGTTATGATCCAATATACAGTCTCTGCCTCTGCATTTGCTTTTGTTCCCATAAATGCAAATAAGCTCATAACAATTTCAATAAAAATGTCTGTGCTGGAACTAGCCATTTATTCAAAATTTTAAAAGGCAAGAAACACCCAGAACATGGTTGCATTTTTAAGATGTTCATCACAGAGACCATAATTTCACCGGCATGTACAACACCACGTAATATTATAGCATTGTCTACAAAACAAAACAAAAACTCTTCATTTTAAGAAGACAATATACTTGCGGATGGAAAGGAATTGTTTGGTGAGAAAAATATCTGACCAATTTTATGTTATTCAGCTTATCCATGTTTAATCATTTTGACAGTTCAAACCAAAATATTTGAGTTTTCAAATGGTGTCTCTTTCTGAATTCTAGAACAAAGGTTTTAAAAAAACGTACTTTACGAAGAATGCATGGCTCTCAGTGAAAGCCATCTGGAAAACACTCCTTTTGGTGACAACCATAGACTCCATAGCCAGCACGACCACTGGACATTCAAGAATAACTTTTTCAAGCTCTACTCAGATTTCTCCATCACCCCTTGTAATGTCCAGCAAAGCAGAATGCAATGCCATCGTACTGAGTTTCTATGCCCCTTCAAACAGCATACTATGAACTGCCAAATGATATTCCCTATTCAAACAATGCTGTCATTTTAGTTCACAAAACTTTAGTAGGGAAAAGACAAGAGGCAAAGCTGTCACTTTTGGCAGCCACCATGCAATCTCCATTAACAGCTAATTTGAACCTTAATATACTTGGAGAACAGTGTAAAATTGTACAGAGCATCTTTTGTTTTGAACATAGCATTAGAACAGCAATACATGAAAATGACTCCAATACTGTCTGCTGATGTTAGCTTATCAGAGTTCTGTAAAGAGTAAATGTTACCAAAATCTCATCAAAAGAAGAGAACTGGCAACAAACAAAAACCTACCACTGCCCGATAAAGGAGGGATCATTCATCCTGTTTAAAGAAGCTAGTTCCCAATCTTCCACCATTGTCCAACATAACCAAGAAACCAGAAATCACACACAAAGTGTCTGTGTGAAACACCAGCAGAGAAAAAGTGAGGAAGGAATGTAGCCATCCACACAAGCTCCTCCTCCAATTGCTGTTGAGATTTTCATGTACTCCTCTGCTTTCCTTGTATTGCAGGAAATGCCTGCACAGAATAGTTAAAGAGACTGAACCGAAAGGGGGTGAGGGAATCAAAGGAAGAGATTTAGCTAGCCATTTCAATGCTAGGCCTCAGTTTATCACATTTAATTTTTCCTCATTTATTCCTATGTGGAGAAGCAAAATGGATTCCACTGACAGATCTACTTTGTGTGGAGAGAACACTGCACTGTCAGAAATCATCTTTCCAAGCACACTCCACCCACCAAAACAAGATTTTACTTGTATTTATAGAAATACCACACATGCACTCAGACATCTGTGCATACAAATACACAGTTCCTAACATGATTTCCCACCATCTAAACATTCCGTCTGAGTCCAATACAACCATGAAAGAGAACCCACAATGAGGCTGTACAAACAGAAGCAAGCTTGCATTTCAGTGCTGGATATCTTTCCAAAGCTAACCCACCATTTATTTGGTAACAGAAAAGCCTAGCAGTTTTCCTAAGATTTTCCAAATTTAAGGGTAATCTCAAAGCACAATTAAATCAGTATGCCACTTGCATGATGTTTTATATTTTGCTGTTAAGTTATTATAAGAAGAAAACAAGTATCTCTAAAAAATAAAGGGTGGGCTGAGCGAACAGGACTCTGGTTAACACTCCTTTCAGATTTGTCCATACAAATATGATCCTGTTAAGAAGAAAGTCCTTTCAAGAAGAAAGATACTCAGTGGCTCCAGGAATGCCTAGCAGCTTAAACTGCAATCCAATGGTGCCTCAGAGAACATCTTCATTCCCAGAGTACATCTCATGTAACTGAAAGGGTTGCTGCTCACCTTTTTGGTGGGAGGACAGAATGCTATGAACTGCTCGACAGAAAGATAGGATATAGAATATGTTGGGAGAAAAGATGGGGTAGAAAATAAACAACCTACCACCCATGAAGATGCCACTACAATAAAGTCAAACTCTTCTTTCCATTTCTGACTACAGCAACTTCAAGATACAAAGATCTTCAAGAGAATCCTTTCCTTGTTATAACGGCCATGATATTTTTGCTAGTTTTTCATATTTTCTTTCACTTGCTATTACAGTACTACACCAAGACGACACAGCTTTATAGCCTGAACAGCTTCAAACATAAAAGGAGAGTGCTCTTAAATAAGAGCCTTACTGAATACAAGTGGCCCCTACCAATCAATCAGCCAGCCTATTTATGCTTTATGGTCCTAGAAAGCAGAGATGATGCTTCAAAAGGTTGGTGATGTTCTTCTAACTATTGCTGTTGTGTGCCTTCAAGTCATTTCCAACTTACAGAGACCTAAGGTGAGCCTATCACGGGGTTTTCTGGTGCTAAGAGTATGTGACATGCCCAGTGGATCTTCATGGCTGAGTGGAGAATCGGATCTTGGTCTCCAGGGTCACAGTCCAGCTAGAATCCTAGAATAAACTGTTCACCTTTTGAAAAATGACTTTCTATGATTTATATAGGAAACCATGAACAATAGTTGTTTTAAGTTTAGTTTTTCTTGAAAACAATGGAAATACAATCCCAAATAAAAATAAAGCAGTTGATTGAGTAACTTTCCTCCTTCCAAAGCATAAAACTTCCTAAAAAATAAATGTTTGCAGTACAAACACAGGGTGTTTTATATGTACACATAGAAGTTATTCTTTATATGTATACTGGAAGCTTTCATACACCACACTGCTTGAACAGTAATATTCAAAGTACAGACAAACATATACAGTGTCCAGCACAAACTGCTGGTAAATGAGACAAGGAATGTGTGACTAAAATTTTGCTTTTTTTTCCCTCTCAAGGAATTATACACAGGCCTCTCATAATTCATTTAACCAGCCAACTAATGTAAAACAGTTGCAAAATTGCACATACTTTATAACAAGGTTAGAAGGACTTCATTTGGAAAACAATTTTCACAGGAAGGCCTGGGAGAGGGAGGGAGAGGAAGAGAGCAAAAGAGAATTTGTTAGGGCGAGCACAGTGCCTGACTGACTAGAAAGCAAAGCAGATCCAAAATTAAAAATCTGGCCAAAGTGCCAACAGACATGTTTAAGGATGAGACTGCTGAGAGAATGTCAGCTCCTTTTTAATCCATCCTGAAAAACAAGTAGCTATTTCTCCTCTTCTGCCTCCAGTAAACTTAAGGTTCAAGTGGTTACAGAAGAATTACTGCCCCAGTTTGGTCATCCCAACAAATCACAACACAGTACGGTAAGAATGAACAGTGGCTTGCCCCTTGCCATCACCTCCTCTTTCTTCTGGTGTGATTACCACTAGGACACTGGTGGCACTCACTTCTTGTTTTTCTTAATCAGAGTTTCTTATGTTGTCCACAGACAAACCATGCTTAAAACTAAGCATGGTTTGTTTGAATAAAAGGAGTCTGAAAACTGTTTATGTGAAACAAGACATTATAAACTGTCATCATGTAACCCACAGTTTAGCACAAGAGTGGTGAATTATTTTAAGCCCAAAGGCCAAATCCCACTGTGGAAAAGACCTTGAGAGTGAGTGATAGGGGAGCATTACAGTAGTGAGAAAGACTGAAAGCAAAGTAGAGGGGACCAATAATTGGCAACACCAACATGCTACCAACCCATAACCCTATGTCAAGGACTCTGGTCACTCAGAAAAGTATACGCTCAATTCAGAAAGCAACTAGAGTTTTACTTACACTGCATTCCTTCACTAGTACACCCATAAGAAAGCCTCAACCAAGTTTCCTCCTTCCCCTTGCGCAACTCCTCTACCATTCAGCTTGTAAAAAAGCTGAACCATAAAAATTGAATGGGAAAGGAATCAAACTACAAGCTGGCAAAGTGAACGCACTCTTGCAAACCCTCACTCACAGTCATTCAGTTTGACTGAATTGTGGTCATGATCTCAGCAGAGATAACTCCAGCTATGATTAATCAGGCAACTAAATCCCAAAGAACAAAAAGTATACGAAGCTTTAAGGAACTTCAGAGAATGATGAGACTTGTAAGGAGAGCCCAAGGCCTTTGATGAGCAGCACAGATCCCTGAAGAACACCAACCTGCTCACTCTTGCCCAGAAATACTCCAGAAGGTCAGAAGATGTCAAGAGGAAAGTCAACGAATAAGAGGAAAGCCAGAAAGCTGGAAGACACTGAAACAATCGCAGAATGAGCAGTTACATCCCAGCAAAAACTCAAGGAAAAAATAGGTGAAAGAGGGAAGGGGAGGGACTGAGAAAAAAAGACCCTGTGGCTATAGCAAAGAGATTTAGTAAAGGCGTATATCTGCCCAGGAAAGCTTGCAGGCCAGATTCAGGGACCTAATGGATCAGACCAGATCCCTGGCTGGAAGTTGCCTAAGTATGGTCTACTGTAACTTCTGAACATCTTCAATATTACACTTAATCCACACTTAATCCTTCTGACTTCCAATTTGGTTTAACAGAAAAACAGGTTGTTGCTTTTTTTCATATCTGCTTTTCTAGGGAAAGCATTTCAGTGTCTGGGAAGATGTCAGTAGCTCCCTCATTATATTCTTGGCTAATTTCCCTCTAGCTAGACACCATTACACCAAAAAGCATCAACACCTGCCCCTCCTAACTGCCAAGGCCTGGCGACTGGACCAAAGAAGGAACCAGCCAGAGCCTCAACAGCTGTCCTTCCGACTCCAGCCAGCAACATCACCACCCCATTTTCATTTAACCAACAGGTGCCCTTTGGGTATAATGCCTGTGCAAGCCTGTCTTGAATACACTCAAAACCCATAAATAACACTGACAGCAGCAGAGCTGCTGAAAGGAGAAACAAAGAAGTACTGAGTTTCAGCCAAAGTCTGTTGATTTTCAGAATATTTGTTTACAGCAGAGATATTTAATTCACAATATTATATGCGCCTTAAGCCATTCTGAGCCTCTGTGAGGAAAACGGAATTTTAAAATGTTCTAAGTAAGTATTGCCTGCTTAGAACATTTTAAAACTCCATGTTCTAACTTAAATATTTTGGAATCACTCCTCTCCCTAGCGAGTGCTCAAGACAGTTTAAAGCAAAAACACTCCACACAAAAATAATGCAGCATAAGAACACGGACTTTTATCATTAATTAGGAATTTATTGACAGGATGTGGCTGTTTTTAGAGGGGGTAACACTGCATTTTTTTCAGTGGGTAATGTTACTTTTCAGTTACTTTTACAAGATTTAAATATATAAAAATGTTTCCAAATTCCTCAAAACAACTCCCCTTTTAGGAGAAAAAGTATATATTAAACTAAGAAAAAAGTAATATTATATTATTTGTAATGCATTATTTTTATACTGTGGATAAAATTAATTTTAAAAATGTAACAATAAAAAGATAACTTTTTAAAATCTAAGAGTGGCATCAATCAGCAAAAGTCAGTGGAACAATACGCTTTCTCTTAACCAGCTAAATGCCCATAATGAAAAAGACAATCTAACTTCCCTACAAAAGGGGTTTCACAACAAGACCACTACAACACACAAGGCCCTGTTTCGGGTCTCTGAGTATGTCCGTACAGGAGGATTCAGTCTGTTAAGACATTCTCATGTCTTTGTGGTATTACATACACTGGGCTTAAAAATCAGCAAGAAGCTAGGGAGGCTATTTCAAGATAACCTGGCGTTCAGCCTGTCACACATAGCACTGCAGTTTTTAACAGTCGCCCTTCTGAAGGGCAGCTCCACACTATTAACCTACGCATGTGTTGATAGAGAACCAGATAAAGGCAAAGATACCCAGCCACCAAAGCCACCCAACCATACTAACACAGCACCAGGATAACATACACACACACACCCTTGCCATAGCTGTACTTGACCCTCCAGAAACAGCGCACTCCCATCTACAGCAGTCAGTACTCTAGTCCCATCTTGGTCTTTCCACTAACCAGGTCCACTCGGGGTCATTGAAGGTTCTGTAATATTTTAAGCTTGTTCACAGATCATCTGCAGATGGGGTAAGTAGAGAAGTGATCAAATTTTTTGATGATATAAAATTATTTAAGATGTTAAGAACAAAAGCAAGGAAAAAAAAGGATGTCTTCAGGCCAAGGAATGTGTGTTAAAATGGCAAATGAAACTGAATGTAATTATGTCTTAAGGGATCCACGTTAAAGCTAAAAAAAAATTCAATGTCAGATACACACCGATGGAATCTACAGCTGGCAATGACTGACTAATGTATTCCTCATGGAGTGCACAGGTAGACAATTGGACGAAAATGTCAACTCAGTGGGGAGTTGTTTTTTTTTTAAAGGTAATTTTCTACTGGCCATAAAATGGGATTAGATTATGTTGATGAATATTATGCCGTCCGCAGGATGAAAACACAGTTGCTTCACTTCAGTTTCATTTTCTTTTCAGAATAAGCATAGCAAAATACAGATGTCCTCTCTGAATTTCAGAGCTTAAAGAATCTTTTAAGCCCTTGATGAAAATTCATTTCTTCTGTTAGTTCCTACAGAGATCTCTGAGCTCACAAGATTACCTAAAAATAACTTCAATTTTGCTACCATTTAAATTTAGAAAGTGACTGGTTTTAATGTTATTTTATATATTTTTTTTGTTCACTACATGTTTTGTTGAGCCATTTACTTTAGGTTTAAACAATAAGCAACAGCTTGATTGCTTATGGCACCTACAAGGTATTACACAGGGGAATTTCTGTCAACTGAGGGGTAGAGATTTGTGTGCAGACCTGTGTCTTGCTTTGTTTTTCAGAGTATTTATGCGCTATAAATGACAACTATATGCGAGTAACAAGAAGGTAGCCTAGTAAAAACTGCATCCAAACTAGTAAATTTCATCCAATATCCAATATCCAATATCCAAATTCTCTTTGAAGAGAACTTTTAAGTAATTTTACTCTTTTTTCTCCACCAGGAACAAGGAAAGACTATAAAGTCTCAGGGGGCATTCCCACTAAACTCATCTGTTCTCAAATATTCATAAAAATGTAAGTGAAGAATGTTAACAATGGTTTTTTTGTCTTCAAAAGTGTGTTAAGCTTCCTACAGTTTATGCTGATCTCAGGTTTAAAGCATAGTCGTTTAAATGTCACAATAATCAATGACCTAAAGAATTCTAGAAGAGACACAAGACCCATCTTTAAGTGACATGTAGTTTAGCTTAGCATTGTGCGGTTTGAATGCTGGACTGGGAGACCAAGATTCAAATCCCTGCTGGGCCATGGAAACCCACTGGATCACTGACCTTAGGCAAGTCAGATTCTCTCAGCCTCAGAGGAAGGCAAGGAAAACCCCTCTCTGAACAAATTCTGCCAAGAAAACCACATGACATGTTCACCTTAGGCTCACCATAAGTAAGAAATGACTTGAAAGCACACAACAGCAGAACTTGAACACACATCAATCTCACCTAGTCCAACTTCTTGCACTAAAATATTCAACTATATGGATGATCAGAGGCTCCCACTGCCTTGAATGTGCATTTTGTAAATTCCAACTTTAATCAAATATCTTTTTGAATACATGGTCATCTTACGTCAACATACATACCTAGCACATAACCATAGCCTATATTTTTTCTTCTTTCCCCTCTCCTTCTTTCTTCTTTAGTTACTATTAAAATTTTAGCTTTTAAAAATAAAAAAGCCTGCAGTAAAGCAGATCTCCATGCCTTTCACTGTCGCACAAATTAGTCCACATTGACAGATACCTCAAGCAACTGTAGATGAGAAGAGAGCAAGAAAATCGTATCAAGGATTAAGGTTAGTGAAATGATGGCTAAAGAAACTTAAGTATGCTAAACATTCCACAGAAAGTGAAATTACCTCTAGAAAACTGTTAGGTTTCTTTGCCACTATAACTTTATAAGTGTCTTGTGAGTTTGTTTTGCATCTATACTGTGAGTCACCTTGCGTTTCACTCCACGAGAAAGATAGGATATTAATTAAATTCTGCTCCATGTGATCTCTCAGTGGCCCAACACAAGAAACACTGACATGGTCATGTTTTCTGAGTTCATAATTTCTTAACTTAAAAAACAAAATTTAGCTAGCTTCTATTACAGTTTGAACACCACTTCCCTGAAAAGCTCTACCTTGCAAAAAATAAAAGAATGTACAGAAAACATCTCAGTTTTAAGAACTTTCAGAGTGGAAAATGCAAGCTTTAAAGGAAGAGGTTCTCCAGCATCTTTTGTCACTGCTTGCCCTATTTCAAATTAAACCAAGTGGAATTTCACTAAGAAGCTGCTCTATATCTTGGTAGATCTATAACGTGGGTTTTTCCCACACTTGTGCCATCTTCTGTTATAGGGAGGAAAAACACAGCAGTGACTTTCATGTTATAAAGTTAACATCCAAGTAGGCCCAAGCTTACCCAGAAGAAATTTCTGCATAAGATTATTCTCTGTTTTGTAAATACGAACCTGTCTGATTGGCTGTATCAAAACAAAATCAGTCTCTGACAGCCACACATACAAACTTTTGCAATGAGTTTCTCTTACTCTTTTAGGTTTCTGCTGTATCCATGCTGACTAAGAATGGACAAGTGAAAGCAGGAAGATAGTTAAATTTTCCAGTGACTTGGAAGGCTACCACAGTAATGCATGTTAAAAATTTCCATCTACGAATATTCCTAAATCTCATGTACTGTTATGCATTCCTTTTTTTAAAAAGGCAAATACACCTGGAAGAACAGCACACATAAACAAACCTCTTCAGAAAACACATGAGTAAAAATACTTCCCAAGAATATGAAGGTCTCCAAGTGACTCCTGATTTTCTTGACTATTTCACACATGTATGTATTCAAGCCCAATGCAGCTGTACTGTTGAAAAATAAAAGCCCTAGATGCTGACATAGCAATTTTAGCACACCCAACCTCTTACTCTTCAACACGGCTGTGCTGCTTGCAAGACATGTCCTGTACTTTGATGCCTTGCCAGCCATTCATGATGGTTCTGCCCAATGTGCCATGTGCCAACCACAGACTGCAATGCGAAAACCCAACAAACATTCCAGCACTGAAGCAAAGCCAGAGGAACAGCAGGAGGCATAATGGGACAGGGAAAAGAGGCTTATCCCAAGCCATTTGAACTACCCCTCTCGTATGGATAGGGGGATGTCTCTTTTGGCTCCTCTCAGTAATCAAGCACTCCCATCAAAGGTGTTCAATTTCTCTCTGGGAGTTGCAAAGAACAGGAAAGAAAACTCACTGGCCCACTTGCAAAAACATGTTAATGACGAGTTGTCATATCAACTAGAAGAAAAAGAACTGCTTGTTTACTTGCCTGGAGACTTTTTAAAAAAAATCCAATACAGGTAACAGAATATCGATTCAGAGTGGCTGAGGCGCAAGGAGAGCCGTGACCAACAACTCCTTTACACCAGGTTAGCGATCAGGATGGGCTTGTGTGGAGGGGAAAAAGTAGGTAAAGAGTGAATGGGGTAAACGCAAACCACTTCCTGTGATTTCTTATCTATAAAATTTGGCTTGCTCCAGTGATTTTTTTTTAAAAGAAGACCAGGAATGCTGCAGATTGTCAGTGAGGGACAATTATAAGAGTCCCTTTCATTCATTAGCATATGGGAGCCCACAGTGATGCGTCAGTCTGGGATATTTCATTGCACATTAAAGTTGTCCAAGACCTAGCAAGTAATGGGACAGAGAAAATGATAGGAGAATGCCTTCTAACAACTGAGGAAGGGAAAAGAAAATAAATGAGCTTACCATTAAACAAACAAGGGGACTCAAAGAATGATAGAACCTTCTTTTACTTGGCACTCACTTGTGATATGACAATACCAAACCACTCCAAACTTGTATCTAAACTTCAAATTAGTCATTTTCTTTCTACATTATACTAACACAAATGCCAATCCCAGTTGTATTAGCCTTTTAACTTCTGCAATTTCAAACTTGATTATGCCATACCTAATAAAGCTGCAAAACACACTTCTTTAACAGGATAGAATACTTCTCCAGATTCACAAGGTTCAGCAGACAAGCTTTAGAATAAGCTACTGACATTAGTACCGGATAGCTAAAATGAAAACATATAATCTGTTCTTTCTCTCACTCAAACTGCAGTTTATTCCCAATTCTACACTAGGTGAACATGTCTGTGTGTGTGTGTTGTTTTTTTTTGAATATTTTTATTAAAAGTCATATGATACAGAATAAAAATATACAAAGAAAACAATCTACTTGTAAAATACAGAAGAGAAAAAATAAAAAATTGAAGAGTGAAAGATAAAGAAAAAAGAGAAGGAAAAAAAGGAGTAGAAAGAAAAATAAAAGTAACTTCTAACCTCTTCCCTAGCTGTTATAACTAAATCCCAATAAAGCCTCCCACATCTTTCTTTACATTAGACAAAAACACCTTTCTTTCTACATCAATTTCATTAAGACTAACATAAAAGGAAACTTGTCATGCTAAACAGTTATTCTACACAAAGTTAATAAAAGGTTAGCTGCAAAATCTATTAGTAATCATTATTAATAATAATTACTTCTATTTAAACAAAAAGGCCATTTTCAATTCTTCCAGACTCTTATTCTCCTAAAGTCTGATGCTTAAGCCTTAAATTAACACATCCATTATCTGTTCTTATATTAGTTCAGTCTCATACCTAATTCCTTTCATCACAGCTTCAGCATTTTCTTACAATCCTGAAATTTCATATTTAAATTTAACAATCCAAGAATCCAATATCATCCCCATTATACAATTCCAATTTTTCCCATAATGTAACCCCAACGTAAAAATTCATATACTTACATATCCACAATTCTTTCCCCTTTTTAACTCTGAGAGCATATTTAATAATCAGAAGAAAGAAACCAGTCCTACATCAAAACCATTTAGTGAGACCCTTGAAACCACTTTTCATCTATGTTATATTAATCTTAACATGTGGGGGGTTCTTCCCACAAAGATTGGCAAAATGCAAATTGAGGCAGACATGTCACATTTAGCAGTAATACTTTGAGTATTTTTTCTCATACTCATACTCAATTCTCTTCCCCCATCTTGATATCCACTTCCTCCCTAGTACGTTGCCAAAGTTTTCCCCCAGTCATTACAACTTCAATATTCTCAAACACACTTTTCAACAGTAGTTATCTGATCTCCATCTATCTTCTTGTTAAACTTTTTATCAGGTGCCAAAGCTGTATCAAATGTCAAGGCTGTATATTCCCAAGTTACAGAATCTTCTTGACTCCCTTCTTCTGGCAATATATCTTGCTGCTCCAGCATATCCAAATCTTGCAATATTTGATTCATCTCTTCTTCCTCCTCAGCTTGTTCAGAACACACAGTGTTCCAATCCCCTCTCTCACAGACTTTTTCAGATACTTTAGCACAGAATTTATTTAACCTTTCTCTTATTTCTCTCAATTCATCAAATTCTGCTTGATAAAATTCCGCCTATGCTGAGCTTGGGAGGAGGAGATCCCCTTATTCTCTTGAGAGACAGATATTTTTCCAGATCCAACAATGAAGCATCTGACAAACAATAACCAACCGTACAAATGTTTTTAAAGCTTGTCCAATCCAATCCAATCCAATCCAATCCAATCCAATCCAATCCAATCCAATCCCTACTTTTAACAAAACAAGTACAGCTTCTCACACTGTTCCCATCTTGTAATCCAAAATTAGTAAATCCAAAATGCTTAAAATACTTAAATCCAGTATAAAAAGTTACTAAATCTTGCAGATTTTCAGATATTATTATTACTAATTCTTTTCTTTTTTCCCACTATCAAGTTTGTTGTTTCCAATTCTAGTTGAACTTTCTGTCTTTGTTCTCAAAAAGAACCCAGCCTACCAAGGCAGAAAATTTCACAGCTGGGTCCAAGATTCCTTTGATTCCCGATATTAATATTCCAAGTTTAGAAACTCAGAGTTAGGTAAAGAAAGAAGATTTATGAGCCCCGAGTGCTTAAAAGAGCTGCTTTCCAGTTCTTCAGGTGAATGAGTGCCAGCTCCCCCAAACGACTTCACTGACCACTCTTTGCAGTTTCCGTGACAACTGCTGATTTGAAGAACCCCTTTGGATAATCCTTTAAATTCTCCCTTGATCCAAGAAGATAATTCAGGAGTGGGGGTTGTCTTCAGTCAATAAAAACCTATGGAGGCTGTCACCAATCAATAAAAACACTGCAGAACACTGCTGAGGTAAAGACATCAGCTCTCTATCTTCTCTGGAAGTATCTATGGCTCAGTCATCAGGAACACTGCTGTTCGTAATCCTAGCACAAGAAGCAAGAATCTCCCCATCAAAAACAATCTAATCAACATGTTTGAACACACAAACCCAATGGCACATCCACCAGGGCGGTAAAAAGCTTTCTTTAGGACCTTGCACATTTTTTCCAGTAATTCTCTCCATTACTCATAGCTGCATTCACAGACCGAATGGATATAAAAGCTAGTTTTCACTGAAGGTCTACATGCAGTTGAAAGTTTGCTGAAATTACTATCTATTCTATAAGGCAGTCTTTTGATTCAACTGCCATAAAAAGAAGTAAACCACAATTTTATCTACAACGCTCATGCTCTTGTTTTCACATTTTAGCTTTTTGATGAATTAAATAAAATAATTCAGATAACTTGAGGTGCAAACCAAAAAATTGCTAGCACTACCACAAATTTACCATCTGATTTAAGCAGTGTGTGTCTCCACAGTCCCAGCCTGCTACCAGATACTAATCTACTTTCAGGGTTGATACGCAGGCTACTAAGACAGTAGTTGCATTCAAACAATCAAGTCTTGATTGTCATCACATCCACTGCAACCAATGCAACCAAAACAGGCATGTGCTTTGCATATCCACCAAGAATCTCTTTGCTTCCCATTGGTTCCATATCCTGGCTTGATGGGAGGCCATTAATTATAGGCCTGAATCCTACTGGTGGTCTCAACATTGAATTGACTGGATTTACAAACGCTGACTAACCATTCAACAATTGATTCAATGGGTCTGCTTAACTAGGATTATCAACGGGATTCAAGACTGAGTCTCCTGGTTAGGATATAACAAGAAGGTTTGATGAAGTGTGGCTTCTGATTTATTCACTTGCTCGTATGAACAGAGAAGCAACAAGGTTCTGTACAACTGCACAAAACTTGGGCACGTGCTTCTTTAATAAGCCAGACTCTGAGCATTTCACCAAACCCTGAGTATTTCAAATGCATTATATACTGATTATCAAATCTTTTAAATTTCATCTGAAATCTGCCACCTCTCAATATATAGATAACAGCCTAATCCTATGCTCATTTACTTGAAAGCAAATCTTAAATTCAACCACATTTATTACCATGCTTATCTGCACAGGATTCCAGCCCATCTTTTGTTATTTCATCTTATTTATCTCCACAGGACGCATGTTGCATAAATTTCTTCTGTCTTCAACCACTCTTTTCCTTTTGTCACACTAACATTCCCTAAGAGTAGGCCTGTTTTGATAAGGAAGATCACCCATCCCTTTATCATGTTAGTTCTCCTTTTTCTGTACCTTGTCTAGCTGTAATGTTTACTTTGGAGGTGTTTTAAGTGCAATAGCATCCTTTGCCCTGAATAGGGATTATAGTGACACCTTGAACAGCTGGCTTTGGGGCTACAGCAACATTTTAAGTATTGCTTTCATTATTTCATTAACAGATTTGTTTACTTAAATGACACAGCTACTCCACCTACAATGTAATGTTTTCTGACCTATATAAAAGCCAGTCACTTGCAACAGGGAGGAACCACTACACGCTGAAGAGGCATAATAGAACAAAACACATACAGATGCATGAACTTATATTATGTGAATTAATAATTCAACAACAGTCAGCCGTACTGTTTTCCTTCCACCCTCTTTAACTGTTTACAAGCTCTAATACAAGAAGCCACAGCCATCAACACACTTGGTAATTTTTAAAGAAAAAGCCAGAGCATTCCTAAATCAGAAAATAACCCAATCACTTAAGAACGGCTTCTAGTTTTTACTGGCTTTTCCACTCCTTGCTTTACCATTCTGGCTTAGAGCTGCCTCTGATGCAGTGACAACCTAGTGCTCTAAATCTAACTATGCCAAAAACAAGGGCATAGGCCCACTGTGTGCCTCAAAAAGAGTGTCTGGATGTACCCATGTGTTGCAAAGAAGCAATGGAAACTAATGTATGTATTTTTAAGTCCAAACTGCTGACCCACAGAAGAAGCTGCACATCTGCACTCTCTCATTGCTTACATACTAAGCCTCTACTCTCAAATACCTCTCAGCTGAGACTGGAATTTATTCCTCAAACAAAATTTCATCTTTACTTCCTTGGAATCTATTATTTTCAATGTCAGTAGCATTCACAAGTGATTTCTTTTTGCTTCTTTACAAAAGAGTCCAGATAAACAAGAAACAGACAGCATCTATTTAAAGAGATGACTGCATACAGAACCACACACGTCAATTACAAATGGTTTAAATCTGTTCATTTAGGTTATTTTCTAATTCTACAGTCTTAAAAATATTTTGTTCCTGTTTCTACTGGAACAGATTTACAGGCTTCCCCCATTTATCTGACAGATTAGGTAATGGAGCACTGTCAGAAAACAGAACTGATTGAAAAGCAGAACCCATATACTGTACTGTAGGGAGCATGAAGGACTTGTGGAAGCTTACTTGTTATCAACCGCACACGCACTGCTTGCAAAGTCTCTCAGCCAGTTTAGCATCTTTTCCCCCCTCTCAGCTCAGTTTGTAAGCCGCACATGCATATGAAAGATCTCAAACAAGCCTCCTTGGGGAAGAAGTGATGAAAGAGCAGAATCTCTTGCAAATTAATAGAACTTGTCCTTAATTTGGAACCGTCAAAAGAAAAAGTTGTCAGATAACAGGGTATCAAAATGAGGAGGTTTCCTGTATTGTATTAAGTGTGCATATGGAAGTCCACATGCACTTTGTATACATATGGTTTGATATATGCTTTCAAAGACAGTCATTTTAGCAATACCATAGTCCATCTTTGCATATCCATTAGGAATACATCAGGAGATGCACTCTTGGAGTACTAACACATCTATCTTTTTGGAAGCATGTTATTATATGGACTTCTGCATGAAGACTTAAAAGAAATACTACAAACTCCTGTAATACTGTTTTCCATCAGCACATCTGAAGTAACAGATTAATATCCATGAAACATTAATACTGTAGATTAGTACCCACAAAAGCTCACACTGAAATAAACCAGTTAGTCTCAAAAGTATTATTAGATTCCTTCTTCTTACCACCCTTTCTTTCTTTTTATCTTAATACATGTATTCAAGTATGCAGTTTTGGGTAATGCAAACCTATATGAGCAATTTCTCTTAATGCATTTCTGTATGTAATCTTCACGTTACAAAATTCAGAAAAGTGGAAACATCAAGATCTTGCAATTCTTCAGTTTATGTACTGTTTCAGAAATGCAAATTGAGTAAGTTCACATTAAACTGCAAACCAAACAATTTCTCCCTCATCCTTAACTTCAATACACCTTTTTTTTGACTGCCTTGGTATTTTACACCAAAGTCAGCCTCACCTAACTCCACAAATACTGTCTTGTATTAGGTTTTCAGTTCACTCCTAAGTAACTTCACCTTGTTAAAAATAATCCCCATCATGCCCCCAAGGCATACGCACCTAGGACTCAACTCTTTAAAAAAGATATGGCAGACTCTATATGGTCCAGATGTTGGATTGCAGATCTCATTGTCCCTCCACCTTGGTTATGATGGCTACAGCTGATGGGCATGGCACTCTGTAAACATCTGGACAGCCATAAATTCCTCACTACTGTTCTGTAGTACAGTTGGCACCCCCTAGAACAAAAGATCTTCAAACTCAAGGAGTAAAAGAGGTCAAGTGTTACACATTACCACTGAAGTTCAGAATATCTTTGACTTTTGAAAATAGGCTAACTTTTTTTAACAACTAAACTTATACATAAGAATATTAACCTACATAAAATTTAGCAGGTCCACAAAAACCAGCTATCATCAGCCCATTGTCTGTGAAAAAGTATTGAGAGGTTGTTCTTTTTTCAGAGATCATAGAACAACTGGACATTATATATTGACAGATAAATGACGACTTTAAATTTTGGACAGTTAATCTGGGATTAACTATAATAACAAAACATTAATGGGGATTTTAAGCAATTGTGTGCTGCAGTAATTATGCATTCATTACAGTAGTGGTTTTTAAATGTTTTGCTCTTAAGAAACGTTTTCATTTTGGCAGACAAGTCAGGAAACCCCTGTCTGTCACCATCTATTTCTGCACAAGTATGTTGGCACTGGGTATTTAGCTGGTTAAAAAGATTTGGTTTATTGACAGAAAACACTGTCAAATAACAATAAAATTTCTTTTTAATTCACTCACATTACTGGAATAACGGTAACAAAAACCAACAAACTGCTTTAGCACTTATGCTAACTCCAAAAACAAATGGGGTAGTTCTTATTTTAAAATGCGATATGATTTTAAGAAAGGATCCTACTAATATAAATGAGCCATCGAATCTTATGTTAAAAAAACAATGTAAAAGCAGCTTTAAACAGAATAAAAACAGCTGTAAAAGTAAGCTTCAACTTATCTTCAATTTATGGAACACTTGACTGTGTTCAGATCACAAGGAACTGACAAAACCTGACTGACCAATGGTCAAGGCATGCCAACCCTTTGTATGCACAAAATTCCAAGGTATGCTACGCCTAAGGTACACAATATATTCCCTAACAGCACTGGCCACAACTTTCGGGCCTGACTGTTCCTTGTCTGAGTTTAGAATCCCACCTGAAACAGATACTTCGGATACAGCACTCCTCCACATGCTGTGCCTTAAGAAAGAACCAACAACCTATTGTTCAGAGAAGTCTTACACCATTTCTTATCTTCTCATTGAGAACACCCTGATAAGCTTCCAATGAAACCCGGCGTTCCTTGGAACTTAACACGAGAATTACTGCTTTACAAGAATACGTTTACAGGCTAAAATTCTACATATATTTACTGCTCCTACAGGATGTTCATATTTTAATTTGGAAGCAGACCAATTACTTGTATCAGCAGTTTTGAAGTATATATGATCTTACAGCTCTAAGAGGGTGAACATGACATCAAACATGTACAAATTCTGAACAATCATTACAGTCTCGTCCATTTGCCCCCCATCGCATCTGTCTTCATTGTGCCAATGATGATGCTCAGCTGTTTGTATTGGATGCAACAGATATCCAGCTGACACCATCAAGGAGAGCCACAGCCTTCTCTTGAGTAGATAGTTATAAAACAGCCTAATAATTTTATTTTGGAATCGTCTCTGATCATATTTTTGACAAAGTGAATTTTATAAACTTTAAAATCTCAATGTGATAGAAGAAACCCGTTTTTTCTTCCCACAACACCAATTTGTCAGAGAGGCTTCTTCTGCGGACCCACCCAATCATTTTTTTTTCCCTCAAGCCAAATGAAAAACTTTTCAACATAATTGTTAACAGGCAAAAATGAAGAAATCTACAGACTAAAACACCCTAAAGGCATCAGATCCCACTGAGCTTGGAAGCTAAGCAGGGTCAGAACTGATTAGCAATTGGATGGGAGACCATCAACAAATATCAGGTGCTATAGGCTATATTTCAGAGGAAGGAACTAGTGAGACCACCTCTGAGTAGTCAAAGAAAACCCTAAGAAATGTAAGTCCACAGGTGACATGAGGCACATACATATACCTATTTTTGAGTGCTGGAAAAAAATGCTGCTGCTTCTGTGACTATGAAATGGAGATACAGTTTCACTTCCTGCTTTCAAATTCTTCTGAGTTACTGCTAAAAGCTATTAATTCAAGGTAGAAAATATCTAAAGACAAAATTGTGATCAACTCACCACCTTTGCACAAAACTGATAAACACAGGTGGAAATGGAGGGCGGGAGAGGCTGAGAGTCAGAGAGAGAAACGTATCTTATGTACAGCCCTAAAGGACAAATAAAATTTGTGTATAGTTGGGCCCCCAGCATCCACTACAGTTTGGTTCCATAAACACCCCCCCCATGCATACAAAAATGCTTAGATGCTCAAGTCTCATTATGTGCAATAGTGTAGTAAAATGGCATCCCTTATACAAAACAGCAAAATCAAAATTAACTTTTTGGACTTTTAAAAAAATATTTTCAAGCAATGGTTGGTTGAATCCACGGACACAGAATCTGCAGATACGGAGAGCCAACCGTACTTCTAACTTGCTGGGTGTAGGGATGGACAGGCATTACACTTTTATGTATGGAAATGCACTACAATACTCTGGTACTATTTGTTCATCTTTTATAAACTTCAACCTTTCATAATGCGTTAGCTGTAGACACTGTGCAGAACAACCCACACACAGACTTTGGGGATGAGGCTTAAACAGAAATACACATGGCTGTCTCACTTCTCACTAAAGCACTACATAGATTCTAAGGTGCTATAAGACTTAAGACTCCTTCAAGGTCACATTTTCTATATAAACCTAAAGCCCAAACAACCTAAAGTCTCCACACAGCCCCCACACATTGCACTATAATCTTCTCAGTTCTATTAGGCTGATGGAGATGTTTACTGGAACACAAGAAAAGGTTTACTGGTAATATATCCAAGAAGTATTACAACTCACGTTTCTAAAAGGAACATGAGATTTTCCCCAGACTGCCTCGTCCATGTTTACTTCCGCCTTCTATCTTTACAGGTATAAACCTCAAGAAAGGAAATCCATTTTCTCTTGTACTCAGGCTGCTTCCCGATGAGGCTCTGATTCCACAATCAACTGGCTTTTTAAATTGCATAACCAATCCAGACAACATCATCTTCCATTTATAATTAATATTTTCCCCAGTTGCTCATTTTTTTTTCCTTTCTGTGAAACAGTATGTCATGGAAGGGAATAGCTGACCACTGTCTACTGCCCAATAGTGGAAGGACTGTATGGAAACATACCTCTTTGAGTAGTTACAAATGTTCAGTGATGTTCACCAAACATGTTCCATTATCATAATAGTAAATGGATATTTTAGCACACCAGCATATCATCTTCTCTTAGCTCCAAAAACACATTTGAGACACAGGTTGACATAACTTTCAGCAGTAAGCCCATGTCTATTAACCACCAAATAGCTGTGGAGTCAGAAGATGAAGGTGAGATCACAGTGGCAAAGAAGGGGACAGCAGATCAAACAGGTAAACCCTTATAGTAGGGTGGGCAACCATAGTGAGTCCAGAGACCAATTTTTTTACCCCAGGACCTTCTAGAGGCCATACTGAGTGTCCCCTCCTCTCCCAAAAAAGAATGCCAACAATCCCAGAAATGTCCAGAAATCCTGGTTTTCAAAAACAGGAGAGGGTAGATGTTCAACAGTGGATAATAGCTCTGCAACCTATTTATAAGGAGAACAGCTGCTTGTGGAGGTTCTAAGAAAGGCAATACATCTTTTTCTTTGTACAGAAAAAGAACAGTCTGGGAAGTTCCAAGACGTCAGGGGCTGCAAGAACAGCCGGAGGAAGAACAGGTGATCTGGGGCCAGATCTTGCCCATCCCTGTCCTACAACCCAACCTCTTCCTAGAAGCACAGCATGCTCCAAACATACCCAGAAACAGAGGGAGAGAAAAGCATCAGGAGGTAAATGACTAAAGGGAGCAGTACTTGATTTGTTTGCACAGACCCCCAACCCAAAAATGCAGGAGTTAAACCATTTGATCCTTAAGTATCATAAGCTACTCAGTTCAACATGAATTTGAGACAAGGAGCATCCCATGGCCTAGATACTAGCCAACTACGATTTCAACAGCAGGAGCAGGAAGATGCAATGGTAGTTCACATCAGTTTTATTCCCTTGCATTAATCCAAGGTTGCTGACCATTTGGGTGCCTTCTACAGATGAAGAATTTATCACTAAAAGTTATTAAAATGTAGTACCATTACAGCACTTGGTTTTCTGCACAAGGAACAGCAATAACTTTTAGTACTTTACCTTGACTTTCTAGTGACTTTAACAAATAATGCCGCTTTCAAATTTTTGAAACATCTAAGTTGGCAAGATTTGCCAATGTACTTCCCAAGTCTCTGTATTTTTTTTTAATCTTGGTTCATTGTACATAGGCAATAACAGAAAAAGCTGGAGCAGTAAATTTTCACTAGCCATACAAACAAATAAACAAAACGCAGCAAACATACATCACTAGGGAAAACAACAATCCTCATCAATCTTTTTTAAAAAAATGCTTGAATACATTTTAAGATTCAAATGTGAAAAAGACTCCACTATCTTTTGTTAACATCCACATGGGCTTTTTCTCTTCATCAACATCTCAGTAAGACTACCAGCATTATCAATACAAGTCATGCTTCTTCTAGTTTTTACATTCAAGGATTTTTGCAGAGAATCTGAGAGCTAACCAGACATGGAGATGTTCCGCAAATATAATCAACACACAAGAGGAGTTACTGCCTTCACACTCACCACTCCCAATGACACCCTTGCTGTAGCCTGGCTGCAATTTTACCCATAGTGCCATGTAACACAGCCACACCAAGGAATCTTAGCAGGTTTTTTCCTTTTTGAATGCTGATATAATCCCAATAACTCATCATACCAATCTTCTATTACAATGAGCAAACCAAATGCATCAACAAAGTGCAGCTGGACAGCAACAAACAGTTCCACTCAAAGCTTCCACTTCCATGCTAAAATCTCAATTTTCTAAATATAGTAACTATTTTCCAGCTCCTGCATACCTTACTTCAGTGATGGGGAATATTTGGCCCACCCAACGTTTTGGCCTACAAGTCCCATCAGCTGGACCCAGCAAGGCCAATGGAAAGGGACTGTGGAAATCAAAATCCAGAACAACTGGAAGGCTAAACGTTCCTCATCCTGCCCTATGTGCTCCACCACTGGTATCGCAATCATCAACTCTAGTATATGTCACAGAAACACAAACATATTGTGACATCACACTGCAAATCTCAGTCAAACAGATTGACAGGACTGTATGGTTAAAAAAAATGCAAATATGGCTCCCTTTAAACACAAAAGCTATAACACTGCTTAGGGCTGAAACAGTTTTTCTCACATAGGAAGATTTCTGAGTGGTTTAAGAACTCCTTAACATCTCATCCATACTTAGAACAGCCCTAAAAAGTAAGAAAGACTACTAGAACAGCCCTAAAAAGTAAGACTGCTAGAAAATTCCACCAGTTTAAATCATGACAGTACAGTATATTTTGCATCTTCCCTGCATTCACAGACATAGGCCATTTCCACACTACACTGTTACAATGCTATTATTCCACTTTCAACATCCTGTGGAATTCTGGAGTTTGCACTTTACTGAGGCCAAAGAGCTGTCTGGCTGAGAACTCTAAATGCTCCTCCCTAAACTGCAAACCCCAGGATTGCATGGGATTTGAAAGTGGAATAATAGCACTATAACAGTGTAGTGTGGAAATGACCACAGAGACCAAAAGCCACACAGAGTTCTCAGAAATAAGGAAAAATTGGGAGAAGGAATGGACAGAGACACAACTCATTAGCCAGAACTGCAGAAATGCGGAGAGCTGAAAATCAGGTTTACATTTTTAAATGATCAAGCTAACATTTTTGGCAGCATGCCTCCACAAAACAACCAGCCCTCTCTTTTCACAGACAATGCCCAGTTCCTAGCATGCCCATTCTTTCAGATCTGCTATGCAACAGAAGAGGCATTCTGCTAAACAAAAGCAAAGTTTGAACACATCTGCTTTCGTGCTGACGTTTTGGAGTGCTGTATGTTGCAAAATGGTACATTACACTGATGCTGTCTAACACCACCAAACTCCAGAGTCTGTTGCAAGATACAAAGTAGAGAAAAATGGTTTTCAGCCACTGAACATTATTGCACAATAAAACACACACCCTGCTGTGCTTTGCTGTCACTATAGCATGGGCTATTAAGCCAGGAACCTAACATGGATTTTCAAAATAAATAATTGCATGGAGACAAACAGAAGTCATAATCTTTGTGTCACGTCACCCAGCAGCCTATTATTCAGACACTTGGCAACACACCTATAAATTACAACTTTTAACAATACCAGTGCTTAAATCTTCTTCTCCGCCAGCTCTACAATGGAAGTGCAATTTCTGACAGATCACTCATGTCTAACCTTTCCACAAAACTAATCACAATAATTAACACACCTCCCAAAGGATAGCCTCAAATGTAGAGCCCAAGAAAAAGGTGTCTATAAAAATCTAGATGTCAGTACATATTTTAAAAACAGGGGTAAAGCAGAAATTATGTATGACTGGAACAGTGTAAGTGGGTAGGTCTGGTTTACCTTCATGTCACACCTTCTAAAATGCTCTGAATGTTATCACAAACACACACAACAGAAACAGATATGTGAATATCCCAATTAATGCTTAGATTGTCCTTGGTGAACAGTATCTAATCATCTATCTGTATTCTCCCTGTATTATTAGAGTCTATGCTACTAATTCTACTTCACTGAAACAGTATGATTATACACCCTTGGAGGGCTGAAACAGGATCCGATGTTCTCTCCAAAAGAAGACTTGCAAAGACCCATCTGTTTGGTCGTCTGTGGCAAGTGAAACTACCCTTAGGCAATCACGCTAGTTTTATAGAAATGGTTAAGCACAAGCTAGTCAAAATGATTTTCAACTGGCAGCTTTCAAATCATTTCCTAAAATTATAATACAGGAGTTTAAACATTTCTCTCTCCCCTTGCCTCCCCCACAAAGCTCTGGTTAAGAATCAAATCTGTCATCTAATTCATTCATTTTCACATGCTTAACCTTATCAACCACCATAAATATGCTATAAGGATAGGCGCCTTGAAGGCACATACACAAGGAATGATGACTGCTTTCAAGTAACAACAGAAAGAACTGAATGTGAAGATCTCCCTTCACCAAGAACAAGACAGTGCTTTAAATTGTGGGGAGAAAGATTTAGGTAAAAGAAGCTAAACCCTCATTATGGTCCAAGAGCTACTCAGTACTGGGACAAGTTTTCAAAGGGAAGTTACAGAACTTTGGGGAGGGGGCATGTTTTTTAAAGGACAAATATATGTTGAGACTGATTTAGATGTAAGATCCCACTATCAGGGGACTCGAATAGATGAGCAATCCATTCCTTTTCAACTCTGTGGTGCCACTCCATACCTGCCTACACACAGCTTGACTGAATGCGCGACCTGATTCTACCAAAAAAGCCTTGCATTTGCAGCCAGACTTGTATCAGGCAATACAAACATTTTGCAAGCCATGTCTGAACTGGAATGACTCATTTTCAAACCATATCCCTGTGTCAGGAAGGCTGGATATGTGAAAGAACTCTACTATTTGGATTTACTCCTGCCCAGCCTATATAGGTCCCGCACAATGGCTTTCAATCATTTCAGCAGGAGAGCTCAGGGCAGCCTGAGGCCCCCCCGGAGGGGGGGGGAACACTACACAACCGTCTACTATTAATTTCTAACCCCATTTTCGATTTTCAAAAATGTTACACTGCCACCAGCAGCTACAAGGCTGGAACATGCCAATTAATTGCAGCTCATGCTGTAACACCCAAAAAAAGCAATAGTATAATGGTGGAGGGGGGAGAACAGGGCAGAATAGACCTGTAGATATATTTCATTTTTTCCAAAGCAGGGAGAGAGCCTCCCACAACTACCTCTTCCTCCAATGATACAGATGACTGAGACAAACAAACACAAAAATCCACTACTCTTCCTAGCTTTACAAGGGATTACTGGACCCTACGGAATGGCCTGTTTGTACCCTCAATGTGGGCAACCGAGGGGAGAGGCCTCCATTACTATTTCTCTGACAAGGCCGAATGCATTTTGTAAATAAACAGGAAGCCCTCCTCTGGACTCTTCGAGAAGGAGAGTTACAAATTCACCCTCGCAGTAACATGAGCATTGCGCGTCCAGCAACACATCAGAGGGCCGGGCTCGAGCTGACAACCAACCACACATAAGTCAGAAGCCATTTCCGCACCAGACGACTATAGTGCTATTACTCCACTTGCAACATCCTACGGCATCCCCGGGTTTGCAGTTTAGGGAGGGACATTTAGAATTCTCAGCCAGAGAGCTCTTGGGCCTCAGTAAACTACAAACCCCAGAATTCCCTAGGATGTTGAAAGTGGAGTAATAGCACTATAACAATCTAGTTCGGAAATGCCCAGAGACGCTGCAAAGGCTGGTTACCTTACAGACCCAGGATACCCAAATGCATTTGAAGGAAACGCGGGGGATGGAGGTCAAATTCACCCCAGAAGTTCTCTTATCCGGGCAGTTCCCCACCTCAGAAGGAGGCTTCGCTCAAATTACTGTTTAACTGCATTGTTTTAACTTTCCAAGCCAAACACAACAACGGTATATTAATTCCTATGCTCCACTTCTGATACATCCCCCCCAACACCCACTGCCGCCAGCAGTTAGTTATACGCTTGGAATATTCCAATTAATTGAGATTCCTGATGGAACACCATGGAGGGATAAACGTGACAATGCGGATCAAAGCCAGGGAACAAAAACCCTCGAACCAAGACAGAGAGACCCACAATTCTCTCCCGCATCCCCCCCCCCCCCCCCAGCTAGGAACGAACAAGAAGATTTTACAAGCTGCAGAATACTGATCAGCTCAGCCAGCCAGCCAGCCAGCCAGCCAGCCTGGGTGCTTACCTAGCAAGAAGCGTTCATGATACCATATGGGGGCGGAACAGCACCATCGCGCTAAATAAAAAAGGTCAGCATTTAATGGGGGAAGTGGGGGGGGGAGCCAAATCCGAGAGGCCCTCGTCACCCGCAAACGCACGTAAACACAAACAAACGCACACACGGAAAGCAAGGCGCAGGGAAGACGGCCGCCCTGGAAACTTGGCCGGGGAAAGCGCGGGTGGGTTTAGGAGGCCCCCCGCTCCGCTGCCGCCGGAGGAAAGCAAAGTCCGGGCCTCCCCGGGGCTGCGGGGAGGTAAAGGCGGCGTCCCCGCGCCCGCGGCTTCCCTCTCCAGCATCCGCTCCCGCCGCGCGAGAGGATCCCGACTCGCCGCACCCCGCCTGCCGCCCTCTGTTCTGGGGACCTCTCGCCGCACGCCCGTCCGCAGGCTCACAAGGGGAAAGGGAGCGACGGATAGAGGGTCGCCCGCTCACCTCAGGAGCCCCGCCGCCAGCCAGCCAGCCAGCCGGCCTGGCCCCCGGCTGGGTCGCCGCTTCCCTTTTCTCCCGCTCGCCTTCCCGACCCGCGAAGGGGCGCCCGCCGCGCTCCGGTTCCCGGTCGGCGCTGTCTTGCTCGCGGAAGCGGGCAGATTCGCCTTCGGGTCCAGATCCTGGGCGACGCGGGAGGGTCGCCGCCGGAGAGGGGTCCGCCGGGCTGGGCGGCCGAGCGTGAGACGAGAGGGAGGCGAGGCGGCGCGCCGCCTGGCAGGAGAGCTCGCTGGCTGGCAGGCGGGCGGGCAGAAGCCGAGGCGGGCGCGGGGCGGCCTCTCCGGGGAGCCGAAGGCGGAGCCCGACCAGCGGAGGGGCGGGGACGCGCACGGCCGCGGCTCCGCAGAAAAGAGAAGAAAGGGGCAAACGGCCCGGGAGGGAGGAAATAAATAGGGGGAGGAGAAAGACGTGGGAGCAGCCCGGCTCCTGGCAGCCCCCGCGTCCCTACGCATGTCCTCCCGAGCAGAAAGCTAAGCCTTCCGGAGCGGAACTCCTCCCCCCTCGCCGCGGAGGAGGAGGAGGAGGACGGGGAGAAACCCCGAGGAAGACGGGCGTCCCTCTCGCCTCCGCCTCCTCCGACGCCCACAACCCAGGACAGAAACCTTCGGCGTGAGCGGGCGCGTCTGCTTCCCCTCCGGGGAAGAAAGACCCTCCCCCGTGACTCCTCGGTGGGGGCATCCACAGAAAAGTGGTGGAGTACCGGAGGGGTACACCGGACTGTGCCACGGCGCTCCTGGGGGAGGGTGTCGAGTTTTTTTTTTGAAAACCGCAAATAAAAAGACGCGGTCCGTACTAAGCTTTTCTCTGGGGCGTGCTTTTGATTCCATGCGGAAAGATTTGTTTTCAGGAGAGCGTTCGGAAAGGCGACCTCAGAGAGTTAGGCCGTTTCCGCAGTAGACTGTTATAGTGCAATTATTCCACTTCCAACTTCCTATGGAATTCTGGGGTTTGTAGTTTACTGAGGCCAGAGAGCTCTCTGGCTGAGGATTCTAAATGCCCTTCCCTAAACTGCAAGCGCCAGGATGTTGAAAGTGCAATGATAGCGCTACAACAGTCTAGTGTGGAAATGGCTTTAAACTTCTGTCATGACTTAAGGCCTTTGCAGACTGCTCTACAAACGCTTAAAAACCATCCTGGAATTTGTGTGAGGCACTATAGTAACACTCTAGCTGAGAATTCTAAATAGTCGTCTCTAAACTGCAAATCCGGGACAGGATACTAGATCCCTTCTGATCATGAAGCGAAGTAGAGTCAGCCCTGATTAGTGTTTGGGTGGGAGACTGCCAATGCAGATAAGGTGCGGTAGGCTCTATTTCGAAGGAAGGAACTGGCAAAACCACCTCTGAGGATTCTTTACCTAAGAAAACCAGATGAAATTCTAGCATCACCATAAGTCAATAGGCAACCTGAAAGCCCATAAACGCAAACTGCAGATCCCAGGATTCCTTAGGATGGAACCATGGCAGTTAAAATGGAATAATAGTGGTATAACTGTGTATTGTGAGCCCCCCCCCCTCGAAAGGATAGTGTGGACATTGTACCACTTCATGTCGATTTGCTAGGCTTTCAAAATAGCAGTAAGGGACAACTGAAGTTTATGACATTTGGGACTGACAATAAAATTGATTAGCCTTTCGGTGCCACAGAATTGTTATTTTAACCCGCCAACTACTATGCTGAGTCCTTCCTTCTCTGGCCTGGGTGTGACTAAGAATCAAGTTGCCAATCAAGTTGTAAGGTCGGTTATGAGGTGTTCCTGTATATGTTTCCCCCTCTCAAATTAGTCACTCAATGGCTAAAGCAGAGAAAAGCTCATTTGGAAACCTTGCAATTTTATTGCCAACCAGCAGAAGACTGACTGGGAGACGCGAAGCAGGCTTACCTGTATTTGCTGGCATATAAGATGCACCTGTGTATAAAATGCACCTCATTTGTACACTGGGAAATACTATTTGCCAGTGTATTTGACATACCAGTGTATAAGATGCACCCCATTTTTAAACAATATTTTTTGGGGGGAAAAGTGAGCCTTATACGCCAGCAAATACAGTATGTAAGGCCCATCTCAAGCCTTATTAGAGGATGGCTTCTTGTGATAGTTACAGAGTGACAGGAATAGGATTCAGCACCTTGAAGAGCTTTGTTAAAACCCAGGTAAAAAGCTGGTGTGAAGTCACTGCCCCAGTGACATGAGAGACACCGGTTGCCGCTAATGTGAGTAAATGGGTGGTAGGGTGGAGGCATCTGTGGCCCAGTGATACCTGGGTATGGATGGAAGGAGCTGGGATGAGGAAGGTGCTAGGAGAACTGCCATTGCTGCTTCAGCCAAGCATTTCCACCAGAAAGGTTGCTGCTGTTGGTGACAGCCCAGCAGGATGAGGCAAATGCACGCAAACTCTTTCCCACCAGCACTAGCCACTGCCACTTCTCTTGTTTAAGTTACCAGCCAGCCCTGGTTGGTTTACAGCTCAGGGGCTATGCTCCTGCCAATCCAGTACGGCTAAACTCTTGGCTTCATATTTTAGTCCTCACTTCTCAGGAACTCTTCTCAAAATAGATTTAGCACCTTGGAGAACATCTTTAAAGTTTTGGCTAAAATTTGGAATGGATTCACCGTCCTACTGACATGAGAGCCCCAACCCACTACTGTGTTACTCCAGGATCCATGTTGCAGTACAGAATGGAGATGGTTTGTGACTCTCTGTACGTTGCTAAAGAGTAATTCCCATTATCCCTCATCACTGGGTATGCTGACTTGAGATGCTGGAATCTATGATCTAACAATACCTGAAGACCCACACATTCCCTGCCCTGGCTGTAGTGACTCCTTCACTAGTCAGGAAAAGCCATAAGAAACTCAAACACTCAAGATTTATGGCATCTTAAAGACTAATACCTTTATTAATGTATAAACATTTCTGGACATGAGGCCATTTCATCTATAGTTGCCATCAGGAAAAAGAGGACTTTTTTCCCTTTAATAGTTGTATAGGATACCTTTAATAGTTCTGTGAAAGGAGGAATTTCACCAGGTATAGTTTGTCATGGAAGCTTTAAAAAACCCTCCCCTTCCTACATACTTGTTATAAAGGCACAGAAAGCCTTTTTAAAAAAAAAAAAAAATGGCTATGCCAATCCATCAGATGCATTAATTGTAATGCTTGGTTACAGCTATATGCATAAGAGGGGAAACCTGTAGACACCAAAAGTTGGGGTCATTTTTGTCATTTCTGATGTAGATGTGTGTCCATATATTCTTTTGTATTTGCCTGTTTGTCCTGTGCAGAATACAGAAGAGAACTGCCAGTGTACTTCACATTGAGAAGATGAGCAGGTTGTGAGCTCCTAATGCTGTTATTATCACATCCTGTAAAAGTGTTGTCACAGTGGGGATAGGGATTGAATTAGCCTCTAGAGCTGCCACAAAATCTGGTTCCTGTCTCACCGTTGTGGTCGATTGTTTCTGGAAAGCGGCTGTTCCAGGCTGGGTGTTCATGAGTAAATAAAGGCCTCCTGGCCACAGTCTTTGAGGAGGAAGTATTGTCCAGGATGGTTCATAGATAAATGAAGGTGAATCCAGATAAGAGGCAGGTTCTGTGAACTGGCAGTTCATGAATCCAGGAGCTGGGTGAGTAACCTGATCTGGCTGGGGTTGCTCTCCCCCCAGGGAGCAGTGTGGGACTAGTCCTAGACCCATCTCTGTCACTGGAGGTAGATTCTGTGGCTCAGAGTGTCTGGGACCAGCTTTGATTATCATTGCCTTTCCTGGACAGGGATAACTTAGTCACAGGAAGGCATATATTGGTAACTTTCTGATTAGGCTGTTTCAATACACCCTGTGTCCTTGTAGATGGTGATGCAGGAGCTACAGTTAATGCAGAATGGAATAATATTTAAAATTGACTGGACCATTATATAGAAACCCATAGAACACTGGTATGAAAGGAACTGCACAGGCTGCTTCCAGCCCAGATTCAAATTGTTAGTGATAATCTTTAAATCTCTGAAGCACCTTGGGGGTTAAACACTTGAAGGAACATCTCTCCCTCTGTATGCCCACCCAGGCCTGAAGTCTGCTGCAGGGGCTCTCCTTTCTGCTCCGTCTGTGGGGGCAATACTCTGGATGAGGATGTGGGAGACGGGCTTCTTGGTTCTGTCACCCAGTTGCCCTCCTACTGGCCTCATTTTGGTGCCAAGTTGAAGCACAACTTTTTATTAAAGGCTTTTGGGATTTAGGGACTTTACGCATTGTGTACCTGTACATGGCTTTTAACTTTTTAAACATGTTTTAATTTGCTATGTAGGATGTGCATTTTATTTCACAATTTTCCATTTTAAATTTTCAAATTGATTTTATTGATCATTATTCTGAGTTCTTTGGGTAAAAGGTAGGATATAAATATTTTAATAAATAAATGGTAGTATACTCCTACTGTAAAACGAATTAATTTTCCTAGTCAGTCTTCTGATTTTTCATTTTTGAAATACTGAGTTCCCCCACATATATATTTTCTGACTTCAGGTGCATGTTTGTTGCCTCTGTTCATATTGATGTTTCTTCTTTTGTTCTTGAAGCTTGTTGTTGTTTTGTGCTTTCACGTCATTTCCAGCTTATGGCAACCCTAATGTGAACTTGTCACAGGGTTTTCTGGGGCTGAGAGTGCGAGATGTGCCCAAATCACCAAGTAGGTTCCCATGGCTGAGTGGAGAATCAAACCCTGGTCTACAGGGTTGTAGTGTGAAGCTCAAACCACTATACTACACTGTGTCTCTTGAAGCTTAGACAAGTCTAAATTAGGTTTGACTGATAACAGTGGATTTACCTGTTGGGAGCATTTCTTTTTAAAATGGAATTTCATCTTGCTGCACATATCATACATGTAAATCATCAATGAAGATACATGTTTCTTTTCATCCAAATGTAGAAGCAAAAAGACTGCATGAATTTACCTTCTAAATATATTGACCCTGGTTTGAAGGGCCCACTTCCCATAACAACTGTGTTCACACAGCACAACAAACCAAGGTATGGTTTGCAGAAATTGATCTTATTCTGATGTACCTACTATCATTGCTTTGATGAAGGGGTTAAATTGTAGAAACTGCTTGCTTGAGTAGAAAAATAGAGAAAAATAAGTCAGGCAGATGCGTCTCTTATCAAGAGCTTAGGTATGCGGCTTGGCAATGCATGGGATATAGGGAGTTTGGGAGTCGATGCAACCAAGGGAGAATACTCCCTGGTACAGAGATACTTCATTTTTGAAACTGTAGTACATAGTTTCGAAACTTAAACTTTTGTAACTTGTACAAAAGGGTTTTTACACACACACACACACACACACACACATACATACAAATATATGGTGATCATTTCCTGTACTTGTTTTTGAGAAAGTATAAATGTGTGCTGAAACCTAAAACGGGGCTCTCAGTCTTTTGGAAGTTGATTCCACTGAGATCCCTGAGCAGTATAATAAACTCTTGTTTTCTGATCTGCTGGTCCCAATTCACTGGCTCACCACAACATTTTCTGGTGCATTGGCCGGGAATTGTGAAGGGCTTTTGCCCACTTTGGCGGACGCCAGGGCGTCAGGACCGTCGCCCCCTTCCTGATACAACCCAGGGCGCCCTCGACTTTCTTTTGTTGGAAGGATTGGTTCGGAGTGGGGCGACGGCTCTGGCGATGGCGCTCCAGCCGAGGAACCTGAGGTCGGAGCAGAAAACAGAACCCTCCCACGACTGTTGGTGACCTCCCCGCAAACTCGGGGGGAAGAGGGGCCTGATCAACCCCTTTCAGCTTTGCCCTAGTACCCCACTGTTGTTGTGGGTGAAGCCGCAGAGCTTTTGGGTGTGGTATTGAAGGTGGGAGGTTGTGTGTTGGTGTGAATGTGTGAAAGGACGGTTGTGTGATGCTGCAGTTTCCAAGTCATACCATTGAGTTTCCGGGTGCTTGGATCGGCGTGAATCGAGTGGTGTCTCTCCCCCTTTGTGTCAATCCGTGGGGCCCCTTACCCACTGGTCAAATCCCTTTTTCCTTGAGAGTGTTGTCCGCTTTGGGAGGAAATGGGAGGGGGGCAGGGCCGACAAACCCCTTTAGGTTATATGTTGAAAAACTTTAAGAAAGGATTTAGTGGGGATTATGGAGATCCCAAATGATGCCTGAATGGTTGAGGACCTTATGTGAAGTAGAATGACCATCCTTTAAGGTGGGGTGGCCCCCGGAGGGGAGCCTGGAACCCTCACGAATCAGGGCAGTGTACTCAGTGGTGGTCGGCGAGCCTGGCCACCCTGATCAATATCCATATATAGATTCATGGGACACAGTGGTCACTCAAAACCCCCCTTGGTTGCGGAAATGTCAGAAGCAAATTAGTAGGGCTATGGTAGTAATGCAGGATTGGACCAGACGGAAGTTTGGAAAAGGACACATATTGGCAGAATCGGTTCCGGAGGAACCTAGTGCTCCCCCTCCCCCATATGTGCCACCGCAGCCAGCTCCGCAGCCACCAGTCTTACTCCCACCGCAGCCAGCTTCGCTGCCGCCAGCCCAACTCTTGCAATTGGACCTCCCGGAGCAGGAGGGAGCCACAGCCAGGGGATTGACGGATTCTAGCCCAGTCGCCCAGGGGATGGTGGAATCTCCCGGAGCCTATGATCTTAGAACAGGGCTGAAAGAGAAAGCCAAGATTAAGAAGTCCAAGCATCAGAAAGAGATGGATGAATCAGATGATACAGACGAGGAAAGTGGAGACGTGGTTGCACCATTGCGACAAGTTACTCAGCTGGTGGCAGGCCCCAATGAAGAAGGAGGATACCAGCGAGTACAGAGTTACCAGTACACCCCTTTCACCTCTTCAGATTTATTGAACTGGAAGACCCACTATGGATCATATACTGAGAAGCCCCAAGAGATGGTAGAGCTGTGTACCAGCATTATGGCTACCCGTGTCCCCACCTGGCAGGATTGTCAACGATTGTTGTTGACTTTATTCACTACCGAGGAGAGGAGGAGAATATTGGAGGAAGTGCAGAAGGTAGCAGCTGCAAGAGCGGGCCCAGAAGTGCAAGATGTAAATGCCTGCGTGCGGGAGCGAGTCCCCACTGTGGATCCACAGTGGGATCCTAATGATAACCAACAATGGGACAGATGAGCAGAATATCGGGCAATACTGTTGACCAGAATGAGGAGAGGTGTGAAGAAGTCTATCAATATGGCCAAAGTACAGGAAGTGACACAAGGACCTACTGAGGCCCCAGGGGAATATTTAGAAAGGTTGTTAAAAGCCTACCAGCAGTACACCCCCATAGATCCGGACACTGCCGAGAACCTCCGAACGGTGACTGCGGCGTTTGTGACAGGAAGCTACCCTGATATTCAGAAGAAGTTACAGAAACAAGAAGGGTTTGAAGGAATGAATCTCAGTCAATTGGTGAGCATTGCTCAGAAGGTGTACATAAATAGGGAACAGGAAGAAAAGAGGGAGCGAGATAGGAGAATGCACAAGAAAGTGGAATTATTGGCCGCGGCACTAATGGCAAAGGAAGGATATCGGAAAGGTGGAAGAGGAAGGGGAAGAAGCGGACTTCCATTGGGACGCAATGAATGTGCCCTTTGCTGTCAGGTGGGGCACTGGAAAAACGAATGCCCTAGACAGACGGAATTGGCAAATAGAGGAAGAGGAATGGACTGAGGAAGAGGAAGAGGGGCAAATAGAGGAAGAGGAAGAGTGATGAATGGAAGATATGAGCCAGAGGTGGACGAAGGATTCGAGGACTTGATTGGGCTAGCTGGAATGGAACATTACGATTAGGACAGACCGGGCCCCCTTGCTCTCGGCCCCAGGGAGCCTATGGTCACAGCACAAATCGGGGGCCGAGCCATCCCAATGATGGTGGATACGGGCGCTGCCCGTTCTGTATTAAATTCAGCAGTAGCTCCAAAAACTGAAAATGCCATAAGAATTGTGGGAACCAGCGGAAGAACAGAGCAACACCCTCTTTTGGAGAAAAGAATTGTGGATTTAGGGAGACACCAAGTTACTCATCAGTTTTTATATTTACCAAACTGCCTTGTACCTTTATTGCGTCGAGATCTGTTGGCTAAACTGAGAGCCCAGATTTTCATTGAAGAAGATGGGATGATGGAAGTAAATTTTAGAGGACCAAAAAGCATCTCAGTAACCTACCCAATGGAAGAAGAGTGGCGAAGGTATCAGATCATGGTTTGTCAAGAACAACCCACTACCTTTGGACCCCCAGGGGTATGGGCCGAAGATAATCCACCTGGGCTAGCCTGATTTATGGCCCCCATAGTAGTGTAATTGAAGCTAAATGCTGTTCCCATTCGTGTAAAACGGTATGACTTGCCCAGAGAAGCACTGGAAGGGATTCAAAAACATTTGGATCGGCTGAGGAAATACAACATAATTCGGGAATGCCGCTCTCCATGGACCACCCCGTTATTCCCTGTGTTGAAGCCTGGAACGAAAGAATATTGCCCGGTTCAAGATTTAAGGATGGTGAATGAGGCTACAGTGACCCTACACCCAGTGGTGCCAAACCCGTATGTTTTAATGGGACTAGTTCCATCCACAGCTACTCACTTTACAGTGTTGGATCTTAAGGATGCTTTCTTCTGTATTTGGGTGGCCCCACAAAGTCAAGAAATATTTGTCTTCCAGATGGAAGATGTTGTTACGGGCCAGAAAACCCAGTTTGCTTGGACTCGCTTGCCACAGGGTTGGAAGAACTTGCCTACAATTTTTGGGACATCCCTAAGTCAAGACTTGAGAAGATTCAGATCCGAGCCCGAGAAACGAGTCTTGCTGCAATACATAGATGATCTGCTGTTGGCAGCCAACAGTGAGGAAGAGTGTAAAGAGGCTACAGTGGAGTTGCTCCAGCTTTTGTGGGAAGCATGCTACAAAGTATCTAGGAAGAAGGCCCAGTTGTGCCAGACAGAGGTGCGGTATCTGGGATTCCAAGTGACTCAGGGAAAGCGAGCACTAGGCCGAGAAAGGAAGGAGGCTGTGTGCACTCTACCTGAGCCCTGGAGTTGGAAGATGGTGCGAGAATTCTTTGGTGCAGCTGGGTTTTGTAGAATTTGGATTCGTAATTTTGCAGTAATGAGTAAACTCTTATATGAAGCTACCAAAGGCCCGGAGAATTCTGAATTTACGTGGGGAACAGAACAGAAGAGGGCCTGGGAGCAGATAAAGAAGGCATTGATGGAAGCTCCAGTGCTGGGTCTGCCTGATGTGACAAAGACATTCACTCTCCTATGTTGATGAAAAAGGAGGAATAGCAGTGGGAGTACTGATGCAGATGTTGGGATCTTGGCATCGCCCTGTGGCATACCTTTCTAAACAGTTAGATCCTGTTGCCAGAGGATGGCCTGGGTGCCTAAGAGCAATAGCAGCAACCGCCTTGTTGGTAAAAGAAGCAGACAAATTAACCCTAGGCCAGAATCTGACAGTGAAAGTCCCACATTTTGTATTGGCTCTAATGGAGTACAAAGGCAGTTATTGGTTCACAAATAGCCAAATGTCCAAGTATCAAGGAATGTTATATGAGAATCCTAGAGTAAAGTTGGAAACATGCACCACTTTGAACCCTGCAACGTTGCTCCCCGTAGAATCTGAGGTTACACATCATGATTGTCTTCAAACCATGGATGAAGTGTATTCAAGCAGACCAGACTTACGGGACACCCTGTGGCCCCATCCTGATGTTACTTATTATACAGATGGAAGCAGCTTTGTATGAGAAGGAAAGCGAAAGGCCGGATATGCAGTAGTCACGGCGGATAAGATAATAGAGGCCAGAGCGTTACCCGTTGGTACTTCGGCTCAGAAGGTGGAACTCATCGCCCTTATTAGAGCTTTGGAACTAGCTGAGGGACTCATCGTGAATATATACACAGATTCAAAGTATGCTTTTACTACCCTACATGCGCATGGCGCACTGTACAAAGAAAAAGGATTAATCAACTCTTCGGGACAGGAGATCAAGTATGAAAGAGAAATAGAGCATCTATTAGAAGGTGTATGGGCCCCTCGTAAAGTCGCTGTAATCCACAGTAGAGGACACCAGAAAGGATATGATCCAGTGGTTCGTGGGAACCGAAAAGCAGATGCGGCTGCAAAGGAGGCTGCGGAGAGGGAATTGGAAAATGAGATGGAAGATTTGCCCCAAGAATTGGTAACGCCACTCTTCCAAGTATCATTGAGTGACCAGACCCCTAGGTACATCAAACAAGAAAACGAGAGGGCTGAAAAAGATCTGAAGGCTATGTTGGACAAAGACGGCTGGTGGGTCTTGCCAGATGGAAGGCGGTACATGCCCCAATCTATGGGATGGTCAGTTGTGCAGAAGGCGCACGAAGCTACACACTTGGGAAAAATGGCATTAGCACAGCTATTAGAGAAAGATGTGTTCATAGACAGAATGAGCCAGTACACCATGCTAGCATCATCGCGGTGTCAAACTTGTGTTCGGAATAACCTGCACCAAGGACCAAGATTGGAGAGGGGAATGCAATATCAAGGATCTACTCCTTTTGAATCCCTAGTGGTGGATTTTACAGAAATGCCACGGACTGGACAGTACCGGTACATGCTGGTAATGGTATGTACTCATACCGGATGGGTTGAAGCATATCCTACCAGAACTGAGAAGGCAAAAGAGGTAGTACAAGCCTTGCTTCGGGACACCATACCGAGGTATGGATTGCCCCTCCACATTGGATCCAACAACGGCCCAGCTTTTGTGCATGGAGTAATCAAGAATCTTGCAGAGACTCTAGGAATCACCTGGAAGCTACATTGTGCATATAGACCCCAAAGCTCTGGGAAGGTGGAGAGAATGAATAGAACATTGAAGACTCAGCTTGCGAAATTGTGCCAGGAAACGAAACTCAAGTGGTTAGATGCGCTCCCTATAGCACTTCTGAGGATAAGATGCACCCCCCATCGGACAACTGGGCTAACTCCATTTGAAATGCTATACGGAAGACCTCCGGCCATCCTAAAAGGACTAAGAGGGGATATTCGGGAGTTGGGAAGTCTGACCCTCCAAGAAGAGGTGCAGGCACTAGGAAAGGCTCTAGAGAAGGTTAAAGCCCACGCTTTAGAGGTTAGACGAGTTCCGTTCCTCATGAAAGCACATTCCTTTCAACCTGGGGATGAGGTGTGGGTTAAAGACTGGAAAGGAGAGCCCCTATCACCAGGGTGGAGGGGGCCGTACCAGGTGTTGTTAGTTACCCCCACAGCAGTAAAGGTAGCAGGACTGAAGCCCTGGATACATTATACTAGGGTAAAATGAGCATTTACTGATTGGACTGTGATCTCATCACAAGAAAACCCTCTGAAATTAAAATTGTCCCGACGGAGAGAGGAGAGAGAAGATTCGGACTAGACTCTGCTGTGGTCATACCAGGGAATTGACCACTCTACGCACAGTCAGATCCGCAACAGGTGAATGAAAAATGTAGGCTAGACCCTACTGCTGCCACACGTCTGGAGGCTGGTAGCTCTACATACGGTCAGACCTAGCGTCTGCAGAGGAAGGAAGACCGGGACTAGGCCTTGCTATAGTCACTCCGGAGGCTGACTATTCTACGCATGGCCAGATCCCCTATGGAGGATGGTGATGAGCAATAAGTGTTAGTGAACTAGTAATAATAGTAGTGTGTATACTCTTTGGAATTTTAGCTCTGGTGTATTTCTTGTATATGTATAGAAGGTACTGGTGTGGGATAAGTAGGTTTGGGCCCCTATTTGACTCTGAAGATGAAGCGGATAATGTTGATAGGAGTGTGGGGCATGATGTGTGGAATAATTAAGGCCAACTGGTTTAAGCAACACGCTGCACATATGTTCCAGCAACATGGACCCAATGTCACTCTAATTTATGAACACCCACAGACCGTGGCAGATTTCGGTTTTATGCCCTCCCTCATTAATGAACTGGAAGTGGTTGTAGGAGCCCTGCAGTCAGCATTAAAGGGAAATCCCAATATGTTTGCTAAAGTTGACGGTAGTCTAAACAAAACTCGGTTTAGGCGGCTGAAATTTTATACTTATTCCTCCGGAATGGGTTTTTGTTGTTACCATAGTGGAAACTGGAATTCTAAGTGGAAAGGATATATACAGCACCCCTCATTTTATGCTAAATTGGGAAATTATTCAGCCTGTAGTAATAGCTTTTATTTGTATGGCTCATATAACAAATCCTATCAACCCGAGACAGATTTAAATGAAACCAGTCTTGGAGAGTTGTATCCAGAATATCCTATGTTTACTCCTAATTATACAGAATATGGCAGTATATGCTCCGGATTGATGGCTCAGGATCCAAATTTATGGTTTTATTTTAATGGATAGGCCACCAATTATCACCCAGGGACTTATCAGTGTGTGGGAATTGGGTATATGACTATACTTGTTCAAGTTTTCCTTCCAGGATGACCAAAACAGGCTGTTAGAAGAAGAAGGAACCTGGTGGGACCACTGGGTAGCCAATGTGAAGATCTGGTCATTGTAGGAGGGAAATTGGCTAAGACTGAGGCCAGTAGAGTAGGAGGTGGACTAATAACGGGGGTCCTTACTTTGGGATCCTATCCAGGGATCATAGCTCAAGAAAATCATAAAAGTATATTAGGATTGACTTGTAGATTGGAGAAAACTATAAATGCAACTGGGAAGTTGATACGGGCCCTTCAACAAGAAATTGAAGAGCTCAATCAGTTATTGTTACAACATCGGATGGCCTTGGATTACCTATTAGCCAGAAAAGGGAGATTTTGTTCTATAGTCAAGGGAGGATGCAAAGTCACCTTCCATGATTTGAACAAGACTATAGAAGACAAGATACAACACCTACAAGGGCTAATACAAAACAATGACGGTGGCATTGGTAATCCTTGGGTTTGGTTGACTTCCTGGTTACCAGATTTTGGCTGGCTGAAAACTTTGTTTTTAGGCATTATAGTTTTGATTGTAGGAGGGTTTCTAATGATGATATGTATTTCCTGTGCTATGAAATGTGTACGGGCCTCTCTCTCTGAAGCTATGGAGGGAAAGGCAGCTCATTTTGCTGTAATGGCTCAAAAGCAGGCTTAAGCAAATTATGCTCAAATTGCAATAGAATTTGGCAGAAAAAGGGGGAATGATGAAGGGGTTAAATTGTAGAAACTGCTTGCTTGAGTAGAAAAATAGAGAAAAATAAGTCAGGCAGATGTGTCTCTTATCTTATCAAGAGCTTAGGTATGCGGCTTGGCAATGCATGGGATATAGGGAGTTTGGGAGTCGATGCAACCCAGGGAGAATACTCACTGGTACAGAGATACTTCATTTTTGAAACTGTAATACATCATTTCGAAACTTAAACTTTTGTAACCTGTACTTTTTCATATATGGTAATCATTTCCTGTACTTGTTTTTTAGAAAGTATAAATGTGTGCTGAAACCTAAAATGGGGCTCTCAGTCTTTTGGAAGTTGATTCCACTGAGATCCCTGAGCAGTATAATAAACTCTTGTTTTCTCATCTGCTGGTCTCAATTCACTGGCTCGCCACAACAGCTTAAGAGCTGTGGATTGTCAAGTAGTTAAAAAAATGCAATTTGCTTACTGTTCCTTATGAACTCTGGCTTGTTTAAGCCAGTATGTTGCACCATCTGAATACACAACCATGATGTGTCTCTTGATTATCTCCCTAGCTGTTTCCTTTGAAACAGGAGTTGACAAGAGATAGGAGAGAAACCAGAAATGGGAGAAACAGCTCATGTTTGGTCATCTGTTATGCAATTAGCTCAACAAAACAACATATGTTTTATGTAAGACGTGTGTCTACTGTGTTATGGGTATAATTGAAAAGAGAATGCCTATCTCCATCTTCTGCAGCAGGAATAGTCTAATCTGATAGAGGCCACATGTATCTTTACACTGCCCAACAAACCTGTCAAAAGCTGTAACACCTGCCTTGATTCCTAAATAAGTTCTGTGGCCATGCTATTTTCATTCAGCAATGGCATCATCTGAATTCCAATATTATTCTCTTCCAAGCTTCAGCTTGAATGACTTCTTAAAAAATTTAGTAGCACCATACATGTGCATCATTCATGTGTGTATAAAAAGTTCTAATTGCATTAGAACAGGAGTTCATAAATATTTATTTATGAATAAATGAATTCATAAGCAGGCATTCTGAAAGGGTTCCTTCAGATGTTGGGGGCTTCAGTTCCCAGAATTCCTGCACGTGGCCATACTAAGACTTTGGGAGGCTAAAGTCTAAAACATCTCAAAGGCAAGAATTTGAGAACCACTACATTAGTAGCAGTGAGAGAGGGTGCCAGAAGCAACTGCTCTCTTTCACTGTTATCTGTGGGTAAAACACTGCTACCATACCCTACAACCCTTCTACAAGATATGCAATTTTCATAAATTGGACTTATTAATGACCAGAGAACATGATCGGGGTCATGCTGACCAAAGATGCATTTGAGGTCATGATGATGGGAAAGTCCAGATAGGATTAAGCAGAAAACCCTGATGCTGATAGATCTGTGCTAATCTCTTTACCTCTTCAGGCTCTTTGCATTTTCAAACACAGTGAAAGACAAACTGCCCATCCCTCAATCTTACCTTACAGAGGTCTTCCCTATACATCCTACCTGACCGACCATTAAGAGATTGTCATGAATCCCATCAGTGTTTTGTCCCTCTAGAATTAAAGCAATCCGCCTATTCCAGACCCCTTTGTCAGTCCCGTGGGAATGCCGTTATGGCTTTATCAATGCACCTGTTCAGGGTATGAAATAGGTTATAAAAATCCTAGCTTCCGCCCCAGCCAATAGTAGTACACAGACTGCTGTTCCTCTGTGCTACCCTTAGCTGCTGTCTTCACTATGACCTCCTTCTTCAAGACTGGTAATTATCACCCTTTTCCATCCCTAATCTCTCCCTATTCTACCTTTCCTGCCTATCCTGTGCAGGCTGCTGGTGTATCTCCCTGGAAAGGAAGGAAAACAGAAGTGCAGTACTGAGCTTGCAGGTCTTACTGCTCCTATGTTATCCAGCCTTTGGGGTTGGCTAGTAAGTTCAGCATGGCACCAGGGGTCAGGGTTAAAGAAAGCTGTGGTAAGGACAACTTAGGTGGGAGACAATGAAGTGAGACTGGAAGGAATAAGAGCTGCTTTCCTCATTTAAACCTGTACCGTACATATGTGTGAACCCGTAAGTGTATCTCAAGGTGGTTGAAGTTGGGGTGGGACAGATAAATTCAGGCTAGATACCAGCTAGATACCAAAAGATTTGTTTGGCAACTTCTGAAGGGTTTTTCTTTAATGTTGAAGAACTTGCGAACACTTTATGCATAAGCAATATCCATATTTGCCCATGATTGCTGTCCACCAGCCACAGAGGACATCAGCTACCATTGCAAACAAGTTAAGCATGGGAATTTTCTTCTGATGGTGGGGGAGAAATGCACTAGCTGCAGCATGTATGTCATCTCTGAAAAATAGCTGTCATAAGTGTTCTGTTACCTACCAAGAGGTTAGGAAGCTGGTCAGCTACTGCTGGGTCCTGTGCCGTCTCTATTCTGTATCCACAGGCAGTTTGCTGGCTCTACTGAACTTCAGTCCAATCCTCATTTTACAAAGGGTAAGTCCATTGAACTTAGTGGGATGTCTGTGTACAACATACTTAGACTCAGAGGAACATTAGAGGCCTGAATCCTCCAACAGCTGTGTAACATAGGAGTAGGAATATAAAGGTACTAAAACAGAGTTACGTCATCTGGTGACTGCTGCTCATAGGGATCTGCTCCTGTCCATAGATAACTGGAATTGTGGAAGTGTTAAAACAATTGATTAGTTGCATAGCCTCAAGCTATGTAATTTGCTGGAAAGAATTCAGCAGCCACAGGAGGGCCTTTCGCCCACTCAGTGCCTCATAGGAACAGGAACGTTCACTTCTGGAGTCCCAGTGAAATTAATCAGCAGGGAACATCATGCTACCGAAGGCAATTGTACATTAATGGGTTTCCCTAGCTGTTACTGAGTATAGATGAGAGTCAGAATAAAAACACAAAGAGTGTTGGAGAAACCAATGGGGAAGGGAATATTGTGGCATATTACAGTACACAGAATATTATTACTTGTGAAGTTAACATAGTTGCAATACATGTCTGAATAACTAGGCATTTCATGAGCTAGAGCAGATCTAATAATATCTTAGATTGCTGTGATTCCCTTCAAATCATGGGTGAATTCATTTCCATCATGGATGTGCCGTTTCTGGTGTTGCTTTGCTGGCAACAAAAATGAGGTTATCTCTTCGTCCTTCAACCGTCTCCAATTCCCCCTTCTGTCTTTTTCAAACTTTTCTGTCTTTCACCAGCACCATCTTTGGAGCAGTCATTGAGTAAACAACTAGCTTGGAGCATGTTGTACTGACTTTTCACATTGGTTTTTGAAAACACAAACCTAAACCGATTATTTGGCACAAAGTTTGGAACACTTGTTTGAAAATGCATTTGTGATCCTTTTGCTTTCTTCTCTGCTGTGGTGGAACAGTATCAAAATGAGCTGAATATGTCTGTGAATGTGTGCTAATAGTTTCCTTGGGATGACGTCCTGATGGCAAGCAGTAAATGAGGCTTTCTGCAGCAGCAAAGCAGGTGAGATTAGGGACTCACTGAGGCAGAGGAGAGCCTATGGATCCATCAGATCCCATATTTCCCTGGTTCTGGCTGGCAAGAATGGCCAAAATAACTGATCTAACCCCACCTCCATCTTCACATCAACTCCCTCTCATCTGCTTCCCAGCCTCTCCAAGCACCGCTTCATATCAAAACACTACTTCCTTCAAAAGATGCACAGACTATTTCCCTTTTGCCCCATGTTTTTGCTGAGATTTCACTGGTCACTACAGTGCTGCACTTATAGCTGTGCCACAGTGGTTATGAAGGGGGGCATTTCAGTGCTGTTTGATGTGGATGCCATTGGAAGCAGGCTTTGAAAGATAACGTAGAAGGCACAGTGATGTTTTCTAATTTACAGGCACCCACTTCTCCTTATAACAATGAATGGAAAGCGCTTGTTGCCGTATGGATGGGAGACAGGGAGAGTGGTGAGGGCATGGGTTTGTGATTGACAAAAGGGCTGGAAGGTCAGGAAAAGGGTTAGGTTGTCAGAGCCTGCCCCGATAAAAGAAGAACATTAAACTGCAAAGTATGGGTGAGAGCTGTGAATTATTGATAGAGGTACATAGTGGAAGAGGTGCATAGCAAGGGAAATATTTGGAGAAGGTTGTCTGGAGTGACGTGTGGAATGAAACATTATGAAATGGAATGAAGGAGCTGGAATATAAAATATAGATTGGAGCAACCTGGAAACTGAAATTTTAAAGTGACCCCTCTGAATTCCTTCATAGAGTTATTAACCAGAAAATCCCTCCTGGTTCAGAACTGGTCCTGGTCAGAAATCCACTAGATGGTCTTAGATAAACAAATTATCTTTCTCAGGCTAAGCCCCCACATCTGCAATATGCAGATAATTTTACTGACTTTACTGACTTACTTTACAGGGTTTTCGCAAAGCTTGTGGAGATAATGTATGCAAAGTACTCTAGAGACACTAAAAAGCCCTGTGTAAATGCTAAGTATGATAGGAATAATTTCCATTTGTTGTAACAGTTATTTCAGTCAGTCTTCCCTAAGCTGGTGGCCTCCAGTGGCTTTGGACTAACCGTAATTCCTTGCATAATTCCTCACTAGTCTCCCTGCTGTTTTGGGGTTGCTTGGAGCTGTAGGTAAAAGTGTTTTGAGGGCACCCATTTGGGGAAGGCAGATCTAGAGAAACAGGGGGATACTACTTTGTTTTAATTACACCCCACCTACCCATGCCAGGGTGAATAATAATTCAATTCAGCAAACCCAATCCAGTTTAGCACTCTGCAACATAATCCTATATGTTTATATGGAAGCATGTCCCACTGATTTCCATTAGGAGGGTCTATAGCTCATTCACAGAGCTGGCCTTACTACCAAGCAAGGTGAAGTAGTTGCCTCTGACAACAGGTTTTTGATGTAATCAAAGGACAGGAAATTGTTATTTAATTTGTTATTCTTTTATTTTTATTGTTAGGATTAGAGAAGGATTTGTAGGATTTTCTGCTTCACCTGCTAAAATATTTTTCCTTGTAATCGCTATCTATTTTGACTTGAGTAGGTTGGGGACACCATTTGCTGCTCCACCTGTGGCAGAAAACCTTTTGGGCTGGTCCTGCTCGGTGGTGAGCAAATGTTCTTTGTGCATGTAATTCCATGTTCAGTCTCTGTCATTTCTAGGTAAAACCTACCATTAGAAGGGACAACTCTGGGAGAAATCTGTATTTGAGACCTGAAAGAGCCACTGCTGGTCACAGTAGATAGTCTTAGGCTAGAGAAACCACTGGTCTGCCTTCATATAAAGCAACTTCTTATGCTCCACATGGAATTAATCTCTAGCATTTGTGATTAAGTTGACAGTTTCAGTTCCACTGAAACTGGTGAAAAGCTTTACTAATCATTTCACTTTGGCTGGATCATGCCCACGATTATTCCTCTGCTTCTGGGATTTTATCTGATTGTATTTTAATTGTCTTATGAGGTTTCTGTTGCAGGACTGTGGTTATTGTTGGGGAAGCAACACACACTAAAGAAACAAAATGAAAGCAGCATGGTCTCATCTTAAGTAAGCAGTTGTAAAGAGCAAAATGGGCAGAGGTTCATACACAAATGGTTTTCAGTGATCATGTTCAAAGGATCACACTGACGCCATATTTATTTATTACATTTTTATCTCACTTTTTTTTGTATGTTTTGCAAGGCGCTCAGGGTGGTCCACAGGTGTCCCCTGCAACCTTTATCCTCCAGCAATCCTGTGAGGTAGTTCAGACTGAAAGTGACTGGCTTAAGGTTACCCAGGGAGCTAAGTCGGCATTTGAACTTGTTTCTCTCTGGTTTTAGCCCAGAACTCTACCACACCGGCTATGTTCATTAAAAAAACAAAACAAAACAAGAATCTTGACTCCAGAATCTTAATCTTGCAGTTATGCTATAGGTTAGCTGCTTTCAAGCATGCATAGTAATACTGTGATGGCTAGAAAGTGAAGTGTTAATTTGCAAATGAGAGTGAGTTATTGTTATAGCTGTGAAGGCCTGGGAAAAAAACCAAAATGGATTATGGACTTTTTTTTTTAAAGAATGATAAATAAAATAAAATAAGACAAAATGTTCACATATTTACTATCTCAGAACACAACCATCCTTCCACATTCACCAGGGTTAGGGGCATAGGACCCCTGTGAAAGTGGAAAAAGCGTGAATAACTCTAGGCCCTCCCAAACTATATTTAACACACAAAAAAGAATGTTTCCCATATTCAACCCAGTGTGGATTCCTTTGAGGCATCAGGGTTCCTTCACAAGGTAGAAGTGGGTTGATGGTGGGGCTTCCTGCCACCTCCACTGCTGCCCCACAATATTTTTAATAGGGACTTAAAAGCCTCGTTCATGGTTTCTCAATCTCACGAGGCTTGCAGTCCCTATTAATATTGGCATAGGGAGGCAGCAGAGCTGACAGCAAATAATCCATGAATACCATAATCAAATCCGCAAAAGTGAAACCCGCAAATGTGGAAAGCTGATTGTAATTGCTAAAACTCTATGTGAGAGGAAGATTTTTGTGTAAAACTATATATGGTATCAGGTCATTACAATTCTTGACCCTGGATTCCTTTTCTCTGTTCTTTTGATAGGAATCGGTGTGTTACGTCTGCTTGATCCTATGGAGAAATAGGGGATATGTAATAATTTTCTCTGTTTAACTACTTACCGTCAATGGTTTATTCTGTTTTTATTGGGAGGTGTCCATTCCTCCTGTTGGCAAAACCAAAGAGATTTCTTATACTTCAGGTGTTCAGGATCTTGCAGCTCCATTTGTAACAAAAACTAAAACTTATAACTGTAGTCTTAATATGTTTTTAATATTTCAAAGGTGATAATTTTATGCCAAACCAGGTTATATAAAATGCATGTCATGCTCCTAATTATCAAAGTAACTTTTAACTTGTAAAGAGTGGTAATATTATTATTTTTTAATTTTTCCAAACACTTTCTTTTTTTCAGAAAAAAAATGGAGAAAAACATTTCCCCCCAAGGCTTCAAAATTTCCAGAATCTTACATCTCCAGTTATTGGTACTATGACTCTATTTTCCCCTCTCAAAACATCAGTTGAAATGCTTTCCAATAGAATAAGGAAATGGAAAGAATTATAACAACATACAAGTATATCAATCATCATGAAGTATCAAGGCAGCTTTTTCAGGCACTTGTACCATATCACATGTCTCAATAAGAACTGTTCGACTAATTACTGTGATGTTAAAACATGTAAGGTAAATTTGACTTGATCATTTCAGGCAAATGCCCACAGCAACAATGGGAAAAACTGGTTATGTGACCAGGATTATTTTTAAAAACTATAATTTTAAAATTACACCATATCCATAAGAATATCATCAGAGAAAAGTCTGGAGACTGATTGAAGATGTCTTTCTTCTTAGAAAGACGGCCATATTGTTACTGCCCTGGCTAGCCTGAGCTTTGGGGATATAAAAAGATATCTACTGATATCACTAATTCGGCTTCACATATCCCTTCCACGTGCTTGCGAGGCCCCCGGACAAGCACGCATACAGGCTCAGCCGATAATCACCGTAATATTCCTAGACAATACAGGCAGGCCAGAAACAGCCGACTCGCCGCTTTAGGAGACCTCAAGGCAAGTACCTCCATTAGGTATGCGAGCAACTCTCAAAAGATCCTCTGCCTAGCGCTGGCAGCTTGATGATCTGACTATACAACGCTCAAGTACTCCGCGTTTACATACCGGCTATACTATTGACAATTTGGCTCTAACTCAATCATTCAAATTCTCACCTTTTGGAGGCTTTGTCTCCAGCTCCAAATCTATTGTTTTCCCAAAGTCCGACCTAGCCTGCGGTCACAATTCTCCTTATAAAAACCCCTGACTTTGAGCGCTTCCTTGGATCACTCCTGAGTTGCAGACCACCTTGCTGCCGCTTCGCTTGGCGAGCTTCCCCTCAGCTCCACGTGCTGAGATACATCGAACCCCAGCTTCGCTCTCCATTTTCTTCCGGACTTCAGGACAGGTTTCGTATCACCTGAACCAACTATCCCTCTGAAAATCCCGCTATCTTACTCACACCTTTATTTTCCTTAGTTATCTGTGTGCGTGTGTTGCTTACATTGTGTGCCTGTATTTAATAAAGGTCATTCATTATTTTCCAACCGGTCTGCTTCTTGACTTGGCCTGACCCCACAGACACTGGGTTACAAGATTCCGCTAAGTTATCCTGCCTCTTGTTTGGCCAACTAGTGCTCTGAACTAATTTCCCCAACTTGTATAATTTTGATAGCAATTTGGTGTCCCTCCCGGGACTCCCAGAAAACAGGGTAACAATATCCTTCCAGAAAAAAAACAAAAAATAAACTTCCTTCCTATAAGAGAATTTCTGGAACACATTATCCAGTAAGGAAATATTAAAACATGGTTTAATCCTAATTGAGAGGACAGAATCTTGCTCAAATTGTAGAGCAGTGTCTCAAATGTAGAAAGACTACCAGGTGGCTAACATGAACTATTGCCTATTTTATGAACAGGAACAACAACTACAACAACTATAACAACAGCAAAATCATTTGTAACATACACTACTTAAGGAAGGTGGGATTAACACAAAACCATTAAATACCATTAAAATGCAAAATACGGTTAATAAGGTTTAAAGAAAAAACAATAAATTAATTAGCATGATTTAATGTCTTTGGGAAAATAGATATGAACTATAATTTTAAATTACCATTCATTATAATTGTTGATTACATTGGCTGTTTAACTGAGAGGCTAATTTGGTGGAGATCATAGTGAGGTACGCTATTTAAGTCACCCAAAGTCAGAAGGATTGCAAACATAGCACTACTTCATAGGGGAAAGCCCCAGAAATTATTCCAGCAGGTAAAGGTCAAGGACTTATAATTGAATAATCTATTATGACATTTGTAAGGTGTCAATAAGTATGTAGTTAAGTTAGATCTAGTCAATATTATAGACTTTGAAGAGGTCCTTCAGCAGTTATATTTACAAAGCTAGAAGTGCTGGCTTTAAAATAAATTCCACGCGGGCTAAAAAAAAAACAACGGTGCAGAACGTCCTTCAAAGAGGACGTCTGCACCGTAGAGTGGACTGGGTCGGGCTACTTTTTGTAATTCTGCACCTCAGTCCGCTCCGGAACGTCCAGAAGTGGTTGCGCAGCGTGCTTTTTAAAGACCTGTTTAAACAGGTCTTTCAAAAGCACGGAGCACGCCACTCAGTTCTGGCACTCCGGTGCAGATCTGCTGGGGGCGGGCTTTAGGCTGGCGAGCTTCAGTGGTTGGTGGAGAGCCTCCACCAACCGGAAGCCACCATTTTCGTCCCCAGAGCAGTGTGGAGCAGCGGCCACGCACTGCTCTGGAGCAGCCTGGACTACAGCATCGAGCCAAGAAGTCTGGTAAGTACCGGCACAGGGCGTTTCCACCGCCACGTGTGGAAATGGCCATAATCATGAATGATTTAGAAAAAGGCAATAAGAAACCAAGCTCACCTATTTTTTCAGATTATTATTTTTTTCCAATTTATATCCCACCCTCTCACTTTTAAAGAAATAAAAAGGAAAAAAAAAGCTTTTTAAACTTAATTTCAAAAATCATAATTTAAGCTATCAGATATATGTCTTCTGTTTTAATGAAATATAAAATCAAATCAACATTGCAATAAAACATAGCTGAAATTATATACAACTTGGGAAAAAGGGAGATTTAAAAGATCAACTGGAATTGTATAGCATTAGCCCCTAAATGCTTAGGGAAGTAAAATGTTTTCACATCTTTTCTATAAATTTAAGTTACTGGGAGGATGTTGCACAAAGAAGGAGTCACAGAAAAATGCCCTACTTCCAGCAGCAACTGATGCTTACTGGGGCTGTTGGGGCACAGCCAAAGAGCCAACCAACTTCCTCCTTTGTAAGATCTAAATACACCTTGTGCCTGCTGCTGACTGGGGAAGGTTTGGAGCATTAGGTGGGAAGTGTCCTTACTTGATCAAATAGTAGGGACACCTCTGTCTGATTTAGATGAACGCCATTCTCCCTTGATCTGTCCTAAGAATCAGAAACAAGGCCCCCACTGGAAGATTTCCCTATACGGCACAATATGAGAGAGCATGGGTGCATAACATTAGAAACAGAGGCATCTAATTAACCACTCAAATAATTGTCGTTGTGGTTGTGTGCCTTCAAGTCATTTCCAACTTATGGTGACCCTGAGGTGAATCTATCATGGGCTTTTCTGGAGCTGAGAGTCTGTGATGCACCCAAGGTCACCCACTGGGTTTCCATGACTAAGCAGAGAATTGAACCCTGGTTTCCATAGTTGTAGTCCAATGCTCAAACCACTACACTACACTGGCTCTTATTCAAATAATACCCACTCATGGAAAAGGTTTGATGTGAGAGATCCTCCAGGAGCTTCTGTCTCACATGCCACCTTAGCCGCTCTATCACCAACCATTCTGCTTTCTCTTCACCCCCACTATTTCCCAGTGTTCTATCCCTGTGGTCTCCCCCTCTCCTGCCACAACATCCTTATCTGGCACCCTGATCGGCCCACTTATCTTTCATGACCATCCAGCAAACCAGATGATAAGGAGAAGTGCCACTTTTTTCTTTTTCTTTTGGATATGTGGAGTTCCTGCTGCTTAGGTTTCATCAGTGTTCGCCATCTATATACCACCAGAGCAAAGGCGTTGCACAAAAGCATTAAAAAACCACTGCCCATTCTAGATAGTCATGCTACTTTTATCTCTTGGCATTACCAGTGGTAAAATCTGCCTGCCACTGCTACTTCTTCTGCCTATTGTTCAGGTGAGAGTGGGGGTTCAAGAGGCACAGATTTGCACCATAATCCAGTGCTGACAGAATCACTAGTTATGTCCATGAAATATAATTGAGTCTCTAATGGATTTTGGGATGTTGAAATTTGCATGCTTGCATAGTGCCTATGCTGACATCACAGAACTTGTATTCTGTCAGATACTGGGTATTAAAACATGAATCACATGCCTCCAACTTTTTATAAATCAAAACAGGGGCGTGCGCGTGCACATGCACACACACACAATATTCTCATGCAAGGAGTCACCTGTGTTATTATTTTTTGATGAAAGTAACATGCAATGTATTTATTGACCCTGTTTAGATCTGTAATGTGTGTTTTTTTAAACCAGAGGCAGTGTTAGTAAACTAGCCACAACAGTTTCCTGTCTGCGTACACACAGAGGGAGGACTCTTGCTGATAAAATCCTGGAATAGATCTGGCATAAAACAGAGTTGCATCAAGTGATGTTTTACTATCTGGGTGGGTATAGGTACATGGGGAGATGGAAGGGAAACAGAGAAGCATTCAATGTCCTTATAGGTGATAGCATTTGCATGTATCTGCATGAAGTTCTAGATGCATATACCATTTTTTCATATGGCATATGCACTAAATAAAATGGGAGTGCCACAAGATTTCATTTCCTAGTGTATAACCTATGCTCTGGACAAGAGGTCACTCTCATGAGAAAATATGGAGAAACAGAATAGTTTTTAATTGACAGGCAGGTCAGACAAGAATGCCTTTTATCATATCATCTAACTAATTTATATGCAGAATATATCATAAAGAAATATGATCATACTCATAGAAAGGAGGTGCGAAAATTGGAGGAAGGAACATCAATAATTTAAGATATGCAGATGACAACAAATTACTAGCAGAAAATAGCAATGACTTGGAACAATTGCTGATGAAAAACTAAGCAAGAATGAGCAGAAACAGGCTCACAGCTTAATATTGAGGGACATTAATGGCCACAGAAGATTTAAGTGGATTTTGAAGACATGACAATAGTGATAGATTTCATATATCTTACTGCAGTCATTAATTAAAATAGTTACTGTAGTCAAGAAACCAGAAGAAAACTAAGACTTGGAAGGGCAGCAATGAAAAAACTTGATAAGATTATCAAGTGTAAAAATAGATCAGGATCAAAGTCAGGATAATCTATGCCAGAGTATTTCCGATATGTATGTACAGATAAGAAAGATGGATAGCGTAGACAGTGTCAGGAGGAGAATCAAACTGATTTGAAATGTGGTGCTGCAAGAGAGTTTATTGATGGGCTGCCAAAAAACAAAACAACAAAACCAAAAAACCCCCAACAAATAAGTAGGTTTGAGAACAAATTAAGCTTGATTTTTACTAGGTGGCTAAACTTCGGCTATTGTATTTTGAACATACCATGAGACAACATGACTCATTAGAAAAGATGACAATGCTCAGTAAAATTGAAGGCAGTATGGAAAGGAGAAAACCTTTTGACCTCAGTAGTCAACCTACCTCAGTGGTGGAGCTTGGAGTGTGTGGAGGGGAGGGCAGGAGGGGGCGGGGCTACGGCACAAGGGGCGTGGCCACTGTGTGTGGGGGTGTGGCTGCAGTGTGTGGGGCATGGCCAGGGCAAGCGGGGGCGTGACTATGGGCTGGGACGCCTCAAAAACAATGCCACCTGGGGTGAATCACCTTCCTGTCCCCTGTCCCTACACGACTGTCCCTACCTACCTGAGTTTGCAAGATTTGAGCAGGGCTTTTAATAACAGAGTCTCTTGGAGGGCCTTTATACATAGGGTTACCATAAGTCTAAGCCAACTTGAAGGCACATAACAGCAACTTGTTATAGAATTGCAGGCTTCTTATTCAACTACAACTTAAGTAGAATCCTCTATCGCTAGCATCGGGACTGAGCGAAACCTATGGGCACACACATACAGCCTAACAGTCTCTAAAAGCATTTTTTTTTGGTCTCTCAGAAGGCTACGGACTGGTACCCAAAAATAAGGACTGTCTGTGATAAATAAGAACGCACGTGGAGCCCATAGGACCAAGTCTAGCGTGACTGTTAATATGATCTTACTTATGAAGCCAAGGCAAGATGGTAGAAAAAACAGGGCAGATGGGCATGAACTGCTAATTCCCCTTTCGGGGTTAGGAGGCAAAAAAAAAAAAAAGACCGAGATCTCACCTTCTTCCACAAGAAACAAAATACTGTGACCGGAAAAGAAAGCAACTTCATCACAGAGCTGGATTGGAGAGGGGGCAGGAGTGAGATGAGACAAAACAGACTGTTTGATTGGCAAGCTCAACCTGACCTGGATAATGGGCAGCAAAGGCACAGCTGTGTGATAACTGGAGCTGCCTCTGGGCATTATTCAGGCACTGCGAACGGAGAGGCTGCCTTCTTTTTCCCCATCAGCCAGCAGAGTAAAGAATGACTCACGGAAGAAGGAGAAGGGAAGGGAGAAAACAGTCTTATATCCCACCCACCCACCCACCCACCCAAGGCAAACCTGGTGAAGAATGCACAAAGCTGTCAGCAAAGAAGCGTTATTTTCATCTGGAGTCTGCATTTAAAATAAATTGCAGGGATTTTTTTTCTGTCAAAAGGGAAAGGACGAATAAGTCCTCTTACACTCATATATATTGTCCATCATCTGGACATGGTTGTGTGTTGACATTCAAGCCCTTGACTGCCCTCCCCACTCCCCGACAGAGAGGGATGTATTGCCCCTGACCCATTTTCTCCTTATATTATGCTTCATTTTAACATTATCTAAATATATTATGACACTTTATTTAACCTGGTCCCCAGCCTCAAGGCATCTTTTGTTGACACTTTTTCCTTCTTCAGGAACTATACACACAGATTACAGAATTGAAGGCTCTTAGTTGCATGACAAAATAATTATATTAATAATAACACATTTTTATTTTCCAATTTCTTTTACCCAGAGGGCATATATTCTAGCTAGCACACATACATTCTGCATGTATAATATTGACAAAGGCACATCAGTCAGGATATCGGAAGAGTGACTTTAATTATCAATATAGTCTTAATTAATAATGAAAAGCTCCACTAAATCTCCATTAGCAGTAAAGCTGTCTTAAGAGGCAGACTGTCCTACTGCTTTGTTCTGTGCAGAAGTAATTTCAAAAGGATAAAGTAAACTCATTTGTTTAGGCTTTTAATAATGCCTTCTGAAGAGCCAGGGAATATGTGTTCTTCAGTTACCTTTTCTCCTGTGACACATTCGGAATTAAAATTGGGGCCAGCCTTTCTTCTCCACCAAAAGAATAATGGAAGGAGAGAAAAAAATCGAGCTTAGGGCTGGCTCTGCGATTATGAAGAGTAGGGCAAACACCTAGAGGTGTAAAATTTCCTGAAATGTTGCAACCATGGAGGGGGGAACATTTCCCCCATTTTGTTTCCCAGAAAAATCAGAAATGTTTGGAACAATTAAAAAATGAAGTATTAATCTTTTATAGATTGAGAGTCATTTTGTTACTTTGTGTGTGTGCACATGCCTTCAAGTCACTTGTTGACTCATGGTAACTCCATGACCCTTTCCGCACCTTACCTTTTCGCGGCGCTGGGGCACAGGCATCGTGCGAGCAGCCTCTTGCGAGAGGCTCTTGTGTCCCCGCTGCTTCGCCTCCACGGCCGCTGCCTGCTGCTGAGCAGGCAGCATGAGGGCTCCTCTTCTTCCTTCTGCAGCGCAGCCTGGGGCAGGAAGTGCGAGCGCTGCGGCTCCAGAGGCTCCACACGCACGGTAAGTGCGCGCGGGGCTCTGAAGCGATGCACAATCGCGCACCAGTTTTGGCTACAAGCCGAAAATGAAATAGTGCGCGATCGGCACCTACCGGCCCCGGCAGCATCGTGCAATTGTGAGGATGTCATGTGGACTGCTCCTCGCAACTGCGTGACGCTCCAGAGGCCCTTTCGCATGGCGAATGCCGTGCGAAAAGGGCCCATGAATTTCATAAGGTTTTTTTAGGCAAGGAATACTCAGAGGTGGTTTACCATTGCCCACCTCTGAAATATAGCCTACAGCACCTAAGTAAGTAAGTAAGTAATCACCTAAACATCTAAGTATTCCTTGGTGGTCTCCCATCCAAATACTAACCAGTGCAGATCCTGTTTAGCTTTCAAGATCAGACAGGATCTGGGCCTTCAAAGGAATAGTTACACATGAATAAATCTGGATAACTGTTCTGTTTCAGTCAGGGTTTTTTTGGGGGGTAAGGGGGGGTCAGACCAGCAGAGGTTACTTAGTTAAGTATACTGATAGAGACTACTGACTAATTTACTGGCCCGATCCATTCCTCAGATATTTAAAACAGTGTTTCTTAAGCTGTCTGATGTGTAGAAGCAGAAGGGTTTTTTTCCCCCAGTGTGTCAAGGACTGTCACAATATTTGTGTCCATTACCTACAATTGTTCCTTTCTTTTCTGGAAGCTCTCAGCTGACTGGCAGCCAACAGTTTATGGAGGAACACTGGTCCATAGAGTCATAGAACCATAGTGTCAGAAGGGGCCTCATGGGCCATCAAGTCCAACCTTCTGCTCAAAGCAGGATCTCCAGCCAAAGCATCCCCAGCAGGTAGCTGTCTAGCCTCTTTCTGAAGATGTCCAGCAGAGGAGACCCCATAACCTCTCTAGGGAAATTGGTTCTATCGCTGAACCACTCCTAATGTCAAGAAGTTCCTTCTCACTGTCCTGTGAATTTCAAACTGTTAAACCTGGTCCTACCCTCTGGGATAGCAGAGAACAGGCCTGTCTGTGACAACTTTTGAGTAGCACTGCTCCTAAAGAGTCCAGGAAAATAATATTTTTTGGGATGATAATATCTTCCCAAGTTTTGGTCACTAAAGTCTTGCAGAGACAGGACCCAGTCTCACAAGGATAACAGAGACATCTATAAGTGAAATGGGGGGTAGGCAGGCTGGGTTCTCCCTCATAGAGGCTCAGATATATAAATCACTTGGCATAATTTTTAACTAAAATTATACAATGACGTGCAATTATTTTTATAACAGCAATGGCCTTTATACGTGAGATCAGTTACACCACATGTGGGCTCCCTTGCTGCCAGTGTGCCAGGCAATCAGCCCTGGAATGATGCATTAACTTATTCTTCCAGGAACAATTATCTCAGTACGTAGTTTTCTAATGTTTGAATGACTTAAAACTACTGGGTGTTTGCTTTCTTTGTACTGCCTGGCCTTATGTGCAGCTTTCACAATAACTGTAAGTATTAGAAATATTGCTAATCTGCAATTTCATATATTCCACTAGAAACGTTTATCATGCTGGATTACATCTAATGTATTCATGATATCAAGGCTTGGTACTTCCCTGAAGTTGCTGAGTAAGTCTAGTTGAAGTGAGAACAGATATGCTCAAAGCTATGTATTTTTACAGTGAGATGGCCCAAAATCCTTTCGTATGGATAATTGACATATGGATTCCCCCCTTCAGTTAGTGGAAGAGGATAAGCAATATGTTTGGAATATTGAAAATGATTTCTTTGTCTCCCTCTGTCAGTGCTTTAGATAGGAGTTTGGACCTCTGTATGTTTGTTTATTTGTTTGTTTAGAGTATTCATACTCCACTCTTCAGCCAAAAAGGCTCCCAGAGGGGCTTACAAATTATTAATTTGACAGTTCCATGCCTTTAGGTTTATAATCTAGGTAAGACATGACATACAAGGAAAAGGAAATGGCTGTGGGGAAGGGGCTCAGCTTCTCTCCCTCCAAGGCTACAGCAGTGGCATTGGGAATGGAGAGCGGGCCCCTTATCTGCTTCAGAGACTAGGCATGATATGCTGCTAGACTACAACCCCCGTCATCTCTTACTACTTGCCATGCTGGTGACAGTTGATAGGAGCTGCAGTTTAGCAAGATCTGGAGAGCTGCACAGTTTCTCACATGGTACAAGAAAATAAAAAGCATCTCTTTTCTCAGTTTGTTTTCCACTCTTTGTTATACTTTCCTTATACACTGGAATAAACAAGAAACTCACTGCTCTTGTTTTTCTTGGGTATCTTTGATTCCTATGCTCTGCAAAACAACATACTGCAGATATAGTATGTGAATGTGATTCACCTATTTCTTTTACTGAAACAAAAAATAAGGATAATTTCAACTGCAATGCACAAATTTCTTTCAAAGCTTGAATTAAATCGAGTTATAGCAGTACTTTTTGATAAAGCTTAAACTAAAATAATTTCCCTCAACTTGGCACCCTCTAGACGTGAGGGACCAAAATCCTATTGCCTGAGGCTGGAATGTGAAATGGGTATGGTAGGGTTGGTAATCCAATAGATATGCTGAGCAGCAGTCTACGGGAAACTGGTCTAAAGAAGCAGCAGGACATCATCTCTCCTTGACAAGTAAATGGTCTAGTAGCTCATTTTGGGACACTCTTAAATCATATATAGTAATTAAATTTTACGGTGCTTGGGTTTGGCAAGTAGCCTGAGGTGCACAGCAAACAACTAGTACTCTGACAGCATAGATGAAGAAGCTGGTGGCCTCTCTCAGCAACATGTCGTTCAGACCATGTGAGATCTGAAAGCTTTATCTCAGGCAGTGTGTGAGATCTTTCCAATGTCACCTGAAGTTAGGAGGAACCTGGACTTCTGTACTACTGTGAGTTAGGGTAAGAGAGGACATTACAGTTGACTTCTGGTCATGTGAACGCACAAAACTGCAAGTTTCAGATAACTGACACATCCAGCCTAAGTTTGATCCAAGAAAAAATCTCTAATAGAGAGATTTCAAGAGTTGTTGTTCAACACATCTGGAGGGCATGAGAGTGGGGGTGGTAGCTGTATGCCAAGCATATAGACTGATGAAAGAAGTCAAATGATCTCCTGAAGTAATGCCTGCTCAAGGAATCTCAGCAAGAAATCAAATGAAATACTGAAGCTCTTCCTCCTCCACCACCACTCATTCAAGCAGCCAGGATGGGCGGTCTACCACACTGTGTGAAAACTATGTGCGTTGCCAAGACTGTTAATGGGTTTCACTGCAGTTTAGAAACAAAAGGGCTGGATACAGCTGAAAAGCAATTTGGGCAGATGTTATGCAAAACATGACAGCTGTGCTCAGCTCTGCCTACACATGCAGCAAGTCTGCTTCTTTCCTCAGGGGTATTTTTGCTATCTGCTCAGAAAACAAAATAAAAAAACAGCCTGATCAGCTTTCTTGACTGTATCAAAAAGTTGCAATAAAAAAAGAGTAATAGACATAAGAAGATGCTGAAAGGTTCTAAAGCAAACCAAGAATGGATCTATCATAACAGGTATTAGAAGAAATTAAGTTGAGAGTAACACAGACACTTTATAATGGCTTTGATTAAATCTAAAGTATGGCTTTGTTAAAAATACAGAGTGCTTAAAAATCAGAGGATATAATGGAGCTGGAAAAAGTACATAAATCCACAATCAAAAGATTGCAGAATTTTCCTAGTGAGGGGGGAAAAAACTGAGAGCTTTGTCAGAGCAGAGAAGATCATATAGTATTTGAGTCCCTTATTCCTTGGACAAAAAGTCTCTCCATTGAAATGGATCTATAGGACATACAGGGCAGAGCAAAGAAATTGCTTCTTCAAATAATGCATACTTGATAAGGAATTTGTTGCCACAAATAGTCACTGGCTTGGAAAGGATGGAAGAATCCAAGGCCGGATCGTGCATTAGGCAGACTGAGGTGGCATATGGATAGAGATTGTTAGAAAAAGGGAGATTGGAAGGTACTGCAAAAGAGGTGTGATGAAACTGAGAGGATGAGAATCAGAAGGGAATAAGATCTGGATGAAGAGACAGTAAGGAAAGTCTGAGAGTGAGAGGCTATGTGAGGGTAGATTGGTTACTTATTAGTTCTTAAAATAAAAGCAATAGTAGCTGCTAGTGTTTCTGTGCTGGAGAGTAATGTATGATGCCTGAAACACATTGCATTGTTTTTAATAAAATTACATTATTTGTTTGACAGAACTGCCTATCTCCTAGTCATTTTATACCAGTGCTAGAGCCTAAGGGCCAAAAGAACCACCATTAGACAAAGAACAGCCTCATATACCTCTTAAAGGAGTTGGATCCTGGATGGCAGTATGCAAGAATGGAAGAATCTAAAGTGGAATTGCCACAGGTGGTGGTCAGAAGTGAGATTTCACCATTATTTTTAGTCCCTTTTTTCTTAAAAAAAAAATGGATGCAACAGCACAAGGCACAGTGTGATCTATCAGTTGAACTACATAATATTGTTCCCCCACCATTTAGTGGAGTCACTTCACTATAACTTAAAAACAACTAAAAGGTTCAGTTACACCATAAAAAGAGTGAAGTTATCTCTCGCTGAGTTATAACTGTATTGTGATGTAGTTATATCTTGGTTACTGGAAAACAAGAAGTTGCAACAAATTTCAAAAAAGAACTATACTTCGTCCTCCAATTCCCTAAAGTTAGGGGCACAGGACCCTCACAAAAGTGGAAAAATGTTACTGCGATAGATAAACCTATCCCGGGGTCTACAATTTAATATTAAAAATATCTCCACATGCTTGAGAGGTCCCCTGAACGAGCACGTAGGCAGGCACGGTCGAATGGCCAAAAATTGGGAAATCCCGGTCAGGCCAGTAAATCTATAGTCACGTAGCCCCAGGACCTCCAGCCAGGTAAAACATAAAATACAAAAAGGGTCCTCAGCCCCGAGGAGCTGGCTTGAAGGGATTAACACATCTGACAAACAGCCCATAAGCAAGGATGATTTGCATACAGCCGAGGCTTTGGCAGCCCCGGCAAATTCAATCATGCAAAGGACGTTGACATTTTGGAGCTTTGTTCTAGCTCCTCCACCTATTGGTCTCTCCGGGAAAGGATTAGCCCTCCAGTTACCTTTTCCCCCATAAATAGACCCAGTTTTTGAGCAGCTCTTTGGACCGCTCTCGGATCTCTCCAGACCATCACTCCGCCCGTTGAGCTATCCCCTCAGCCCTCCACATGCTGAGTCTCATCTCTCTCTCCGCTGCTGTCTTGGACCTTCGGACTTCAGGACCAGTGCAGTATTCCCCAGCTGCAACCCTCCAAAGCCCCCTATCCAATTTCCTCTCTTTTATTTCTAGCTAGGTCTTGTGTGAGTGAGTGCATAAGTGCAAACGTGCGCAAGTCTTTATTTTTAATAAAATCATTTTATTAGACAATTTTGCTTGGTTTTTGGCTTGGCTTGACCCCGTAAAAATTGGGTTAGAAGATCTCGCTAGGTTGACCTGCCTCTCACATTGCTATTGCTTGTGCTCTGGCTGGTTTCCATTCCCCATTGTGTGGAGCACACTGAGGTGTCCCCCAAGGGACCCCAGAAATCAGGGTAACAAAAATATGTATGTGTGTCTGTGGGAATGAAGCTGAGGCATGGTGGGGGGAATGGGGACCCATGGTCCAAAGCAGGTCAGAGAAAGGAGATGAAAAGGGGGTGGCTGGCATGGTGGCCCTATACTTCCTCTTTCATCTCCTTCCTTGAGTGTGAGAGGCATCAGGACAGGGTTTGTGGTGCTAAGAAATTGGTTTGCAAGCCACCTTTAGCTGGCCATGCAGTAGCTGGTGGAGGAGGAGGAGGGAGAGGAGGACTAGAGGTGAATTTTTAAAGAGTTGCATGGCCTGATTAGGGCCATTGAGAGGGAAGTTTCCCCACAAAACAAACATCTGAGGTTGGAGAAACATGCAAATAATCAAATTTGCGAAAATTAAACCTGTAGATGTGGAGGGTCAGCTGTAACAGCAAATAACTTGACTATTTGCAATACGTTACTTGCAAGCTGTAAGGTGGGCCAAAGCTATCCTTAAGCAGAGTAAGCCCGTGAATTCTGGATGTTGAAAAAAGATACAAATTTGTTAGTTATTTAGTTTGTTGTTATTCACTTTATTGTTGTTTATAATGCCAGGGAAAAAATAGTCTTGTAAGACCTTCGAGAAACAGCCTTCATAGCCATATGTGGCCTGAATATTTTGTTCGTCCCCGCCCAAGAAAAATGCACTTAAAAAAAAAAGTTAAAACTATTTTTTTTTAGACTTAAAAATCTTACTTCCAATTTGTGAGTTTTAAAATAAAGCCCTGTTCTGTTTCAAGGGAACAAGTTGCTCAAAGACTTTCTTTTTCCTACAGGAAAGTCATGACAGATTTCTAAAAAATTTATTTTTTAAAAAAACTGGGGAAATAGCCATGTCCATTTTGTGAATAAGTACAAGAGCAAAAGAAAGTAGATCTTACTTCACCCTCTCTCCCTTACAGTCCTAGGCAAACCTACCTGAGATTCAGTATGAAAATGATGGCATTTACAGAAAAAGTAATAATTAAAATAATAATAATATTAATAATAATGATAATAATTCTGCAAAAGAAATGCAAGTTTTCCTCATTAAATTACAATCATAATGTAGTTTACTTATATTTTGGTTATTGGGGAGATGAACTAATTGCAAGTAACTCCTTATTTCTAAGTGTTATTTTGGGGCTTTGTTCTTAAACTGAAGTAAGGCCATTTCTTACCACCTCTCACAAAACTAAATTTGTTCCACAGCCACTACCCCCACAGTTAAATAAGAAAAAGCAAATGTAAATTGTGTGCTGGAAATAGAATGCGGGACATATAGATGCTTTTGTCCCCCTCCCCCACACCCTATTCTGGGAACAGAATGAACAAGTTTATTTCCATATATATTGCAAATGGAAAATGTAGCTACTCTGCTTTGGAATTCAAGGATGCTTCCTATAGGAAGTCATGGCAAGTTTTTTAAAAAGGGAATGAAATGTGTTTCGGCACCTCTAGTGTCAGTTTCTGGGAGATTTTCACTAGTGGGTTCCACATTGGCCTCCAAATGTGATTTTCCCCTTTGACTTAGCACAGTTTATTTATTAGATTGTGTATCTTTGGCGGTTTATCCTGTTTGTATATCTGTTTTTGTATTTTATTTTTCTATATAACTTTGTACAATGCAGTATAGAAATGAATGTAATCGTATTTATGTATATTTTATTACTTTATTATGACATTTTATGATTTATTCTTTTTATTGTTATTATTACATAATAAATGTGGTTTGCTTTATATTCATTGCATTAGCTTTTGTGTTTCTGAATAATATGTTTTATAATTGTCTTGCCTAGTTTTATATTTCTTTTTTTCCTTCCTCTCCTATATGTGTGTGTCTGTGGGTATATGTTAGCATACCATTTGAAGGGCTGTTCTCTGTTGTTCTTTTACTTGTCCAGCATCATATGCACAGATGGTGCTCAATAATAATAATAATAATAATAATAATAATAATAATAATAATAATAATAATAATAATGGTAATAAATAGAATGACTTTTCTCTTACTTAGGTAAGCATAAGGTGCCCCCCTTTGCATCATACAAAGATCATCGAAATAATAGAAATCATAGAAATGTAGAGTTGGAAGAGATCACGGGCGCCATCCAGTCCAACCCCCTGCCATGCAGGAACACCCTCAAAGCACTCCCGACAGATGGCCATCCAGCCTCTGCTTAAAAACCTCCAAAGAAGGAGACTCCACCACACTCTGAGGCAGCATATTCCACTGCCGGACAGCCCTGACCATCAGGAAGTTCTTCCTGAGGTTCAGATAGAATCTCCTTTCCTGCAGCTTGAATCCATTGCTCCTTGTCCTGGTCTCTGGAGCAGCAGAAAACAAGCCCTCTCCCTCCTCTACATGGCATCCCTTCAAATATTTAAACATGGCTATCATGTCCCCTCTTAACCTTCTCTTCTGCAGACTAAACATACCCAGCTCTCTAAGTCTATCCTCATAGGGCATGGTTTCCAGGCCTCTCACCATTTTGGTCGCCCTCCTCTGGACCTGCTCCAGCTTGACCATGCCCTTCTTGAATTGGGGTGCCTAGAACTGGACACAGTATTCAAGATGAGGTCTAACCAAAGCAGAGTAGAGTGATACCAGTACCTCCCTCGATCTAGACACCATACTCCTATTGATGCAGCCAAGAATTGCATTGGCTTTCTTGGCTGTCACATCACACTGCCGACTCATGTTCAGCTTGTGGTCTATTAAGACTCCTAGATCCCTTTCACACGTACTGCTATCCAGCCACGTGTCCCCCATCCTATATTTCTGCATTCCATTTTTTCTACCTAAGTGTAGGACCTTACACTTCTCTCTGTTGAATTTCGTTTTGTTAGCCTTGGCCCAGCTCTCCAATCTGTCCAGGTCATTTTGAATTTTGATCCTGTCCTCTGGCGTATTAGCAACCCCTCCCAATTTGGTACCATCTGCAAATTTGATGAGCATGCCCTCTATTCCTTCATCCAAGTCGTTGATGAAGATATTGAACAGCACTGGGCCCAGGACAGAACCCTGTGGCACCCCACTAGTCACTTCTCTCCAGGATGAAAAGCAGCCATTCGTGATCACCCTTTGTGTTCGGTCGGTCAACCAATTACAAATCCAACTAACAGTAGCCCTGTCCAGCCCGCATTTTACTAGCTTCTTTGCAAGAATGTCATGTGGAACTTTGTCAAAGGCCTTACTGAAATCGAGAAATGCTACATCCACAGCATTCCCTTCATCTATCAAGCTAGTAACTCTATCATAAAAAGAGATCAGATTAGTCTGGCATGACTTATTTTTGAGAAATCCATGTTGACTTCTCGTGATTACCGCGTTGCTTTCTAAGTGATTAGAAACTGACTGCTTAATGATCTGCTCCAGAATCTTTCCGGGTACTGACGTCAGGCTGACTGGGCGATAATTATTTGGGTCCTCGTTTTTTCCCTTCTTGAAGATGGGGACAACATTTGCTCTCTTCCAGTCTGCTGGAACTTCTCCTGTCCTCCAAGATTTCTCAAAGATTATAGCAAACGGTTCCGAAATGACCTCTGTCAGTTCTTTTAATATCCTAGGATGCAATTCATCTGGCCCTGGAGACTTGAATTCATCCAGTGTGGCCAGGTATTCCTGTACCACCTCTCTACCTATTATGTGCCTCATTTCCCCTGCTTCCTCACCTGCTCCCCAACCGCCAGGTTAAGTGCTTGTATCCTTCTCGGAAAAAATTGAGGCAAAGAAGGTGTTGAGTAGTTCTGCCTTTTCTCTTCCCCCCGTTAGTAATTCGCCATCTTCTCTGCGCAGCGACCCTATTGTCTCCTTCTTTTTCCTTTTGCTACGGACATATTTTAAAAAGCCCTTTTTATTGTTTTTGACAGGATCTTTCCAGGTACTGACGTCAGGCTGACTGGGCGATAATTATTTGGGTCCTCTTTTTTTCCATTCTTGAAGATGGGGACAACATTTGCCCTCTTCCAGTCTGCTGGAAAGATATGAATGTATGCAGCCAATGGCAAGAGATCAGCAGAGCAGGAGCTTGGCAAGTGCCTTCTGTGTGACTGTACTACTATTTTGAGTTTGCCTGGATTTTACAGTAGCATACCTTCTAGTCTTTCACAGATGAAAACTGGGACACGTGTACCAAAGCAACATCAGAATATGGTCAAGATGGCAAAAGTTATTAATTAGGAAGAACTGCAAACTAAGAGAGGCTGCAGCAGTTTCCTTTTGTCTGAGCCTGCTGGAAAGCCTAAGATTCCATTTGCTCCTCTCCTCTTTCCCCCTTGCTGAGTTAACTGAATGCAATCTGCTTTTGTACTTTGAACTCAGTCTGCAGCAATTGGAGTAAGATGAAGACAAAGGTGGAAAGTGGGAGAAGACAGAGGCCCTTTTTGCATGGCATTTGCCATGCAAAAGGGCCCCTGGAGCGTTGCGTGACTGTGAGGAGTGGTCCACACAACACACTCGCAATTGCGCGATGCTCCAGGGCCTGGCAGGTGCTGATCGTGCACTATTTCATTTTCAGCTTTGAGCCAAAAATGGTGTGTGATCGTGCATTGCTCTGGGGCCCCGCATGCACTTGCTGTGCGCGCAGAACTCTGGAGCCACAGCACTCGTGCTTCCTGCCCCAGCGCAGCCTGGGAAAATCCCAGGCTGCACTACAGAAGGAAGAGGAGGGGCTCTCGCTCTACCTGCTTGCGAGCAGGCAGCAGCTACGGAGCTGAAGCAACAGGGAAGCGAGAGCCTCTTGCAAGAGGCTGCTCGCGCAATCCCCGCACTCCAGCTCCACAAAAAGGTAAGCTGTGGAAAGGGTCAGAAAGTGAAATGCTTTAGAAGCAGCTGAAAAAAGTAAGACAGGAAAATGAGTCAGGACTGTCTCTGCCAAATTGGTCAGCTGGAGGGTATGCAGTAGATGGGACTGTACCTTCCAAGGGGTTGGAAATACACCCTGCTCCTCTCCAGCTCCTGTATGTGGTCAAGTATGTGAAACAATACCATGGTAAATTAAGAGTTACAGTTTGCAGACGAGGTCGTCTCCTTCCCAGAGGCAGCACCGCAAATGGACAGCACCCCCGTTGCTGATTATCACTATTATGATGGCTGACTGGAGTGAGTTAGAGGCTCCTGGGATCAATTGTCTCTATTATGAAATATTAGTATAAGCGCTAAAGTACTTATGTTAAATCACTGAAAGAAAGTTAGTTTGTGAATGTTAAACCATCAACAATATGTTATGGAATTAATTAATTCATTAGGTCAATAAAATGTTAAAATATTAAGTGTAATGAACATGTTTTAACTAATTGCTTCTGGGCTTTGACTACAGCATTGCATTGATGAACCCCATCGTGCTACTCCAAGCCAAAGGGAGAGAGAGAAAGGCAGGCAGGCAGGCAGACACAGGGACTATGCAATAGTCAACATTTCCTTTGTTTGAACACCCATCTTCAAGTCATCCCTTAACAGTTATGGGGAGGCACCAGAATCTGTCAATCCACCTCCTGAAATCCTAGATTTCATCCCACTCTATAGGCAAAAAAGGCTACAGGGCTCCATATATGCCAGGGCTTGGTTCCAGAGCCTCCTGCAAATGGCAAAAAACACAAATGATCATGTCCCATCTTAAATGGCAGTGATATGGGTGTAGATGCTTTAGCATGTCTATGTTGCTGCCATTTTATGTATTGGACATGATACTCTGTGGTTGCTGGAATTTGCATATAAGGAGAGTCTACTGTATACTTACCTTTCCTTCAGTATATTACATTTTACTGGTTCCTATGTATTGAATACTCTTGAGTCATTTGTTCAGTACCTGAGCTATATGTGTACTGATGCTTAGAAATAAAAGTCAAATGCAAAAATGTGTTGCTTCATGTTTACATTCCTTATCAGTGGTACTATATTCATAGAAATAGTGTTTATCTACCACACTGCAGCCATTTATTAATTTGCCTTAGTTCCATAACAGAGTTATCTATCTGTTCCTGCTGCCTCCTCAAACTTGTGCTGCCAAAGTTGTTACTATTGAAATCCCCCTGTTCTAGCTCAGGTTACAATAATCCTTTAATGCTGTTAAAACTTCTGCAAGAGGTTCTCAGTGCTCATGCTGTTGCATGTTTCCATTCCAGCGCTCTTTCCCGAATACCCAACATGAATATTTCCCGAGTTTCCCAACTGCATAGGTGTTTCCAGCTATGCATTTTGAGCCCAATATCACACTTAAAAACAAGAGAAAAGCAGTCTCCTATGTTTCTGAATTTTCATATCCTATGACATATGCTGCTGCTGCTATTGCATTAATCACTGCTGTTGTGTACCTTCAAGTCATTTCTGACATGGAGACCCTCAGGCAAACCTATCACAGAGTTTTCTTGGCAAGATTTCTTCAGGACGGTTAGCCTTTGCCATCCTCTGAAGCTGAAAGGGTGTGACCTGCCCAGGGTCACCCAGTAGATTTCCTTGGTTGAGCAGGGATTTGAAACCTGGGGTCCTTTCTGCACTATACTGTTATAGTGCTATTATTCCATTTTCAAGATCTTGTGGAATTTTGGAGTTTGTAGCTTACTGAGGCCAAAGAGCTCCCTGGCTGAGGATTCTAAATGACTCTCCCTAAACTGCAGACCTTCTGTATTTGTCACACTGAATGAAAAACATGGATTGAGTACTAGTGTAACTTTTCACTAGATGTGCTTTCAATAAGCAAAACAAATGTGAGAACTTAAACCACAGAGAGGCTCTTCATATCAAGCAAAAGAGGTGGCCAGGACAAAATTAAAAAGTGGTGTAAGTGTTACAACTCCCTCTCCTCTCCTCCCACCAACCCACACCCACATTCAGGCAGATGACATTACTTGGCTGCACCAAGAACATAAGATGTTTCTGCGCAGAGTGATGTTAATTGAATCACAGTTCAGTTCTCTTTGCCCAGAGAAGCAATCTCTCTTGAACACTGCCTAAGGAATATATATTAGAGCTCCAGGCTTTAATTGTTTTAGCCCAGCCATGAAAAGGGATACTTAGCTGTTCAGTTGTGGCGGACAAATGCAGACAACTTGCCTAGGAAAAGTGGTGTGAAAAGCAAATTTCTCTCAGGCAGTTGATATACCACGATTGATCAATACAGGGACTCTTTCAGAAGGGGCGGCTGTTTGGTTGCTGTGCATAGTGGTTTGTTGTTTTTTTAAGAAAATATCGAGATAATGTTTCTTTCTTGTAAACTGTTTTCTGGCAATGCCTGGCACCAACTGCAACATTTTGTTCCCACTCTTGAGTTGGTTTCTTCTTAATTCCAAGTCATATCAGAACAATATTGTATCCTTTGCTCTTTTCTCTTTTCTAATCCATTTCTACCTGAGCTGGTCTTATTTCCTGGATAAGAAAAAATGTTTTTAAACTTCTGCGAGGAGGGACATTGGAAGGAAAAGTTAGCTACAAAGATAAGCATATGGTGCCCTCTGCCCACCCAACTACCAGCCCCTTCCTGCCAAACTTCTGTGTTGGGTTTTATGAGAAAAATCAAACTCTTCCATTGTACTGCTTGGATGTGGTCCTCTGATACAATATGTTGCTAATTGTATAAACAGAGAAGATGATTGCTGAAGCATTGCCTCCTTTGAAAAGTGGCTTTGGTTACTGTGACGCTGGATGTATTATTGACATTGATAGGAGGTTTCATTAATAAAAGGAAAGAAAGCCTGTGTGGCAGTCTTTCAGGCCTCAGGACGGCTGTGGAAAATTACAAGTTTAAATTACTTCACACCATGCCAGTTTTTAAAAACATCTTGATTGATGTTAAGTGATTTTTTGAATGCTGAAGTCCCTCACTAGACAACCTTGAATTAAGTACAAGGGTGTCACAGAGCTCTCTTGCTTCAATTCATTTTAGATTATGCATTCCTTAAAATACATTCCAAGCCATTGTTTCCACAGTTTGTTCCTTGGAGCCTTTATAAGCAATTGTGTTTGTGTGAATGCTGAATGGAACGTACGAGCAGCCAGTCTTAGCGCAGGATGCTGGAAACAAGCATTTGCAATCAGTACGGCTATAAAGGTGGCAGATAGAACGGGTGCAGGTAGCCTCTGCTCAAGGGTTTCACATGGCCCATAACTCTTTTGGGGAAGTCTCTATGGGTTAAATGCCACAGAACTTTTGCCTCTGCTGGAGCTCCCCATTCCCTACCACCACCATCTGCTCTACAGAACCTCCCAGTCCTCAGGAGCAAATTCTGAGGATTCACACCAGCTTCAAGTCTGCCTAGATAGCTTAAGGTACCAGATCCTGTCTGATCCTGGAAGCTAAGGAGGGTCAGCCCCGGCTAGTACTTAGATGGGAGACTATCAACGAATATCAGGTGCTGTAGGCTGTATTTCAGAGGAAGGAACAGGTAAAAACACCTCTGAGTATTCCTTGTCTGAGAAAACAATAAGTCAACAAACAGGTAATTTGAAGGTACATGTGTACGTGTGTGCATGCACAGAGACACAGACTTCTTGCTCCACTAATGGAAGCCATTCAGGAGAATCTAATTATATACATCCTTGTAAGTTGTGGCCCATTATTATTTATTTTACTTACATTGTGTGTTTTTTTTTAAAAGTTGCCCAGCAACTCATCATCATAGTCCTTTGTTATTTTTCTTTTTTCTGGCTCACTGTTCTTTTGAAAATTAAAAGATATGCACACTGAAAGAACAAATCTAGTGCTGTGAAGGAGCCAGGGCTTGCATAAGTAAAGTGCCAGGACTTTTTTTGCTAGCAGAAGCAATTATATCAACTGCCTCTGCCTGCCCGGACTTACTTGTTTCCTCTGAGTTTAGGTCCAGCCCTTCCAGTTGCTGGTGGAGCAGTGAGGACATGCATTTTCCCAGTGAAAATATAGTGTCATAAGTACTCTGAGCTGTAATGAGATATATTTTGAGGAGAGTTGGTCTTCAGTGGCACTTAAAATTCATTAGGTTAAAGAAAAAAGAGAGCTCATCTAGTGGTGAAGAAAATTACTAGAACTTGTTTGTTAATATGGAGCCATGGAGCAGTCTGAATATTTTGGACTCTCCTTGAGTCGAAAACAACAGCAGTGTCTTTGAGGACATAGTTATGGAGATGAATAGGATAAGAGCCTGCACTTCAAAATTTACCATTTTAGCAATCTCCAGATTAGTCCTGAAAGATCCTGATGGTGGTGGTGGTGGTGTTTATGTTGGTATTTATCATCTTGATAGTGTTCAAAGAATTAACTTGACATTATTTTAGGTAGTCCAGTATTTTAGATGGGCAGCTGAGGCCAAGAGAAAGAGTGGAGGAGACAGTTACCTTCCTAGACCAATCTACTATGTTTGCAACAGTTACTTGAACTAGATGCTCTCCCTGTCCTAAGATGTGCTCAGTGGTGAGTTGGTGTCTCATTTGAACTGGATGCGCCCTACAGTCGGTCATAGATACTGTGCTAGACTACATTGGTAACTATCTCATGCAAAATGCAACAAGTAGTCTCAAAAAAGACTCCTGCCTATATCCAAAAACAGGAACATTAATCATGGTAAATCTGCTCCTCTGCCTCTGGAACTGTGGCCGTTTCCGCACGGGCTTAAAGAAATGGTGCAAAGTGTCCTCCAGGGAGGACGTCTGCACCTGGTAGCAGACTGGGTCGGACCTACTTAGCGTAGTTCCGTACCTCAGCCCGCTCCGGAACGACCCGAAGTGGTTGTCCAGCGTGCTTTTGAAAGACCGTTTGAAACAGGTCTTTCAAAAGCACGGAGCGTGCCACTCCGTGCCTGCGTTCTGGTGCAGATTTGCAGGCTCGCACCACTGTGAGCCTGCGATCTGCCGGGGTGGGCTTTAGGCTGGCGAGTTTCAGCGGTTGGTGGAGAGCCTCGACCAACCGGAAGCCACCATTTTCGTCCCCAGAGCAGTGCGGAGCGGTGGCCACGCACTGCTCCAGACCAGCCTGGACCCAAGCGTGGAGCCAAGAAGTCCAGTAAGTACCAGCATGGGGCGATTCACTTGCCTCGTGCAGAAATGGCCTGTGTTACACACCATGTTGAAACAATGCTGCTTCCCTGTCAGCCTTCAGAGCCACACACTAGTATGAATTCCAGAATTGGCCATACATTTCTAGGCTTTTAAAACTATGTAATAAGATACTAGAAAGACAGGATGAAAAAGACACTGTATTACATATACTGCAGTTTTATTTTTAAGGCTGGAGGCAGTCAATAGCTCCTCCATCTCTGCCCTCCTTGAGGATAAGCAGTCTCAGTAAAGGATCATTGCTTGTGGCGTGTACATTCACCCCACTTTTTCCTCTGGCAAATATTTTATTTTTCAAAAATCTACAAAAAGACAACAGTGAGGCAAAAGAAAAAGTGGATGTCCCCTATAGGGAATGAAGTCCTTTTATAGCTGCTCTTGGTTTTTAAAAAAATTGTTTGTGATCTTCAGCTTGTTTATCTACTAGGAATTCAGTTCCATTTAATTGAATGGGATATATTTCTGAATAAGACACCTGTATCTTCACAGAAAACTCAACTACTTTCCATTCTAACCCTTGGAATCACCTGACCTAAACATTATCTTGCAGGGCTTACCTACCATTAAGCAGTGTGGAGCATCCTTCTCGGGTAGAGGATTTTGGATTTCATAAAAGGACAACAATTTCCTAGTTACTGCTTTTGTTGTTAATTTGTACTGCTGTGTGTGTGTGCATGTGCACTAATGGCCTTTCATACTTTATGTGCCTGAATAACTTGGCTGGCTTTGGGTACTATGTGTCTTGACTAGGAAAATAAAGCTTTGACCATTCCATCTTCTCTTATGAGGACAATTCATTTCCATGGTTTTCTTCTCATTGGAGAAAAAAATGAGTACTTTTGTGTAGTATTTTTGTCCAGTATCCATATATCCTGAAAGTTTTCCAAAAGTTATTATTTTGCACAGAAATACATATGGCCTTTCTGTACAAAAATACAGTTTCCAAAAACAAACATATTTGCAAAAAATTAGTAATTCTCCTGCAAACACTATGTTTGCATAAAAATGTATGTTTTTGGATAGAGTGATTTTTACATGACAAATGTGTTTTTTGCACAAAATCTAGCATTTTGCACAAAAATGCCCTCGTGTATTTCTGCACAGAATAATTTCCTGAAACATTTTTTTGATGTGAGAATACCAGGTGAAAAATGTACAAAATTCTCGCCTCTGTGTTTGTCTTCCCAGTTTTTCAGCCTAGAAACAAGTAATAGCAAATATTATTATTTTTTCCTTATCTGGACATGGGAGCAGGGAAATTTCTTGCTTTGCTTGACTTGCAGTGTCTTCACAGGCAATGTCTCCACATGCACTCTGAGGACTTATATGTTGTGGCTTAACACAATACAGATAACTAATTTGGAAGTGCTTTGATTTATTTTGTAGTACATGTATCTTTTTGTAAAATGATATCCCTAAGGGCTGCTTCACACACTGAATGTTTAAAGATCTAAAATTAATGTACATCATACAGACACATTAATCACTGCAGAGCCAGAAGCGGCTGTTACACTTCCTCACTCAGCATACACCAAGTTAACTGGTACTTATTGTGTGAATTGACCCTTAGTGCACAGGAAACAGTATGTTAAAGAATTTGTATGACTGTTGAAACAGCCACTCATCAGGAAAAAAAAGAACACCATGGAATAAGCAAATTATGATTGAAAAAAGGCAACCAGATCTTCTTGCCACCTCCACCCCATACCATATCCCCAACAATGATTTCCTATTAAAATAATTGGCTACATGTGCTTTCTTTGGCTAAAGTAAACTTTTATTTTGCCAAGTACCAGATTATAACTTGCCTCACTTCTTTGGGAAGATCAGTATATATCAGTATTTAACAATCTGAAAAGCAGCTAAGGCTGTAGTCCTATAAACTTATCTGGGAATTAGTCCAACAGAATTCAGTGAGTCTTACTTTTAAGTAGCTATGTATAGCAGCATGCTACTAATACTAATACAACAACAACTACTACTACTACTACTACTACAACTAGTAGTAATAATAATTATAATGGTAATTATTTCTTACCCACCTCTCCCTATGGATAAAAATGGTTAAAATACAGATTGAAATACAGCAACAAATGAAAACATAACACAGTTAAAAACATAAACACCAGTTAAAAATTCATAATCGGTTAACAGAGCATAACATCAGTTAAAAATGTATACGTATTAAAAACAATCAATTCATACTTTAAAAACTCATAATTTAAAAACTATCTGGATAGGCCTGCCAGAAGTTCAATGTTAATGTGCTCACTCAGATCTATGATGAAATATTTTGGATTTTCAATTTATTGTCTAGCCAGGTGGATAAAATGGACTTTTAAAAAAGCGTTGGGAGAGTTTAATTTCAAAAAATCCACATGGATGCTACAGTTATCTAGACGATTAATGCATTAAAGAAAATATTGAAATGACATTCAGGTGGATCTATTAAAAACAACTTTTTGCAGATGAACCTCTAGAAGGTGGCTTTGCTAGCTGAAGACATCTTGGAATTGTATTCCAAGCCAGTAAGTTTTTTAAATTCTGGGAAAATGATCACCAAAGAATTACCAACAAAATATCTTTTTTATCTGCAACCTTTCTGAAATGCTCAATGAGACTCCTAAAAAATCTTCACCTAGGGCTAATATTGTAAATTAAGTGTGTGTATGTGTTCAAATTTTGTTGTCTCTAAAATGTGTCCTTCTTGATTTTTTTATTTTTTTTTTTTGGTAATAAGCTCTTACCTATTTGGATGCTTGTTCATCTCCTCATTAAGGATATGTTTAAACAGCCTCACAGGAAATAAGCACTCAGAAGAGAGTGAGCAGCCAACTGGAAATCAGGTAGAGAGTTCACATGACAGACCAATTTAGACAAGAGAAATGTTAATCATACAACTTTACACCCTGGGAAATCTTGAACTTGTTCTCACCCCTGCTGATGGCAGTTTGCCAGCCAAAGGTTTGAGGTGACTGTATAATTTGGTATTTTGGAAATTTCAGGAATAAAATCATATCATCTACTTAAGTAAGTGCTAGTGTGTGTGTGTGTGTGTGTGTGTGTGTGTGTGTGTAATACGTGTGTGTGTACACACACACACACACACATATATATACATATACACATATACATATATACACACACACACATATATGAACTTTGAAATTCAAGTGGTGAAGCTTTGCATGGAGAAGCAGAGAAATTGGTGATTCTACTATGGCAGCACACCCAACTTCCCTGCTCCCCATTCTGAAGGTATGTAAGGCAAAAATTACACCAGTACTAACATATGGTGCTGAATTGTGGGGGCTATCAAAGGCCCTCCCACTTGAACAAAATCAAGCACGTTTCTTAAGGACTGTTTTGGGGACCTACTGGAATACTCCTGTAGCAGCAGTAAGAGCTGAAACAGGCACCCATTCGATTTACAGTCTAACTGTAATCAAAGCCTTCAATTACTGGTGGAAGATCCTTTCACTGGATTCTGACAGATTTCCAAAACTGTGCCTGGAAGAACAAATGGGCAGTTTTCAACACACTTCATGGGTCAGCCAGCTTTATCAAATTATCACACATCTTGGTTTTTCAATACAGTATCTATTTTCGGTTAGACATCAGACCATAGGAATATTTAAACAAAGAGTTATGGATGTAAATGCCCGAACTGATATTGAGACACTTGGGAATATTAGGTCGATGAAATGGTTGGCCCAAAATAAAAAGGCCTTTCAAATAGAAAAATATCTGACAATGGGCCTGACCCAATATTATAGAACAACTTTAACTAGAGCAAGATTCGAGCAGGTAGATTCCATGGTCAGATATGGACCATTCCATCAAGTGCCACATATGGAGAGAACATGTGTCTGTGGGGCTTCTGAAATAGAAGATATTGAACATGTTCTATTCAGCTGCAAACTATACGACACAGTAAGGGCCCAGTACCTACAGACAATACTCGACAGAATTACACACTGGGACCGTAATAAACGGATAGCCCACTTCCTTCAAGGTACAAATACATATGTTGTAACTAGAACTGCTAAATTTATAGGTAGGGCTATTCAACTGAGAAGATGTTTTATTGAGCACATTGGGGTTGCATGTAAAGGTGATGAACTTATCTAAACATATGCTGGTCCTGTATTTTATTACCTTTTAGTCTATTATAAGACAATAACTTACTACTATTAATTTAATCAATATAATATATGTCATTCTATTTTGTCTAACTTATCTTATCCCATGACATTTTATGCATTGTATTTTATGTATTGTGCTTTTTTACATTTTATCATGTTTGCTGTTAATTGTTTGATATGGTCAATTGACTAATCAGTAAACTTTTAACTAACTAACTAACTAACTAACTAACTAACTACTATGGCAGCAGCCAGTTTTGCACCACCACAATGCCAATGCAATTTTGTTGAGATCCAATATTGCTCCTCACAGAAAAGAAAACAACAACGTAAACAGAGAATGGACCTACTCCAACAGCCATTCTTCTGGGTTCCACAGCAACACCAAACTTGTTGACAATACGTCTACACCAGTAAAGTCCACACAAGTAAAGTCACGAGGAAACATACCCCCTGTGCACTCTTGCTATACCACCCCCCCAACAACCTCCACAAAAGAGAAGGACATGTAAGCATCTTCACGTTTTTGAACCCCTGCGGGAGAGGCCAACTAAGTTCTCAGAGATCCTTGCCATGAGGGATTTAAATCTCCTCATACCATGCTTGGCCTGCCAGCATCCCTCTTTTTACTGGCTAACCCAGAGGGGAGGAAGAACAGGCTTTAATATAACAAAGAAACAATGTGTGTAACAAGCATACAGGTTTCCTAGGGTTCATCCTACAGGTAGAGCAATGTACTGTATCTGAGCAGTAATTTTTCATTTATTCTGCATTCTCTAAAACCTCACAGGCGGTTCTTGTAAAAATTAAGATGCATGCACACTGAAGGGACAAATCCAATCCAATGGTGTTGTGGAGCCAGGGCTCCACAATTATTTACCTCAAGTAAGCCTGATCCCCCTGAGCTCAGCCATAATCCTCACATAGCTGGAGAGATGAGGAGTAGATTGCCCCATCAACAAGATATATCTTTGTTGTGAACAGTATTCTTTTTTGTATATTGTTTATGTCCCGCTTTTTCCCCAATGCTATAAACGTATACACATGTATGTACAGAGAGGCTTTATGGGGCCTGGGATAGATACTGCTGGCATTTCCAAAGACAAATGGGTGTGGGGAACAATATGGTTGAGTGAAGTAGGGCCAGTGGCACCCAAGGAAATGAGGAAGGAGCCTTTATTTTATGGGGTCCAAGCCAAATTATTCCAGCTGCCCCACACTGGACCATCTTGATAGACATAAACACCCAAAGTTATAGATATTTCAACACAGGTGCCTGCATTTTTGGATTTTCCTTTGGGATGTGCCTATTGGGGCAGTCACAGTGATTGCAGGTAGATTGCAATTTGTTGTTGTTGGGTGCCTTCAAGTAATTTCCGATTTATGGCAACCCTATCATAGGGGTCACTTGGCAAGATTTGTTCAGAAAGGGTTTGTCCTTGCCTTCCCTCTAAGGCTGAGAGAGTGTGAGTTGCCAAAGGTCACCCAACAGGTTTCTATGGCCAAGTGGGGATTCGAACACTGGTCCTCAGAGTTATAGTCCAACACTCAAACCACTATACCTCAACATTTACCAAAATTATTTTTCTGGTGCATGAAGACTGAGCTCACCTTTTGCATGTCTATCCAGTAGCAACCATGTCACACGGAGGATGATGCAGGCAGACCCATACTTCTGAAAGCAGTTCTTTCAGGGTTTACTCTAAGCATTTTTTGCCCCTCCTGCACATGAAGCCAGGGGGCTGCTAACTAAGGAATGCTCTTACACACTTGGCACCACTTATTTTGCATAACCATGCACAAGGATTCACACGGAAGCCCCACAGCAGAGAAGCAGGGGACATTGGAACTTTTCTGAATATACTGTGTGCAGGGAATTCCTTGAAATTCCCAAAGTCAATGGCATGTATAAAGTGGTGATTCCGAAGGTCAGTCCCACATGTTCTAAAGCCAGAAAAAAACTAATTCCCCCTGCTTCCAGGAAATGAGGCTACATGTGGCCACACAAAATAATATATGCCGTAGGAATGAAAGGGAAAAGTGTTCAGTCCAAACACAGTGCTAGCACAGATCCCTAGTCCTTTAAGTGCTTCCTTTAAAAAAAACCCTAACTGCAAAAAACTGGAGGGAAGAAAACTAGGAAAGAGGGAAATTAGAGTAAATCAAATTAAGAGAATGATAGGAGGGAGAGAACAACAAGAAAATAGGAACAACAGGAAGGAATTAAAAAGTTTAAATTAGCTGGGGACAGAGATTCACTGTATAACTGAGGAGCTGAGTGAGAATCCAGTCCTCTGATTATAACTGTGAGTTTTGTATGATATACTAGGGGTAATAAGAGACAATCTCACCAAGTCATTAATTGAAGATACATTAGCACAATCCCCGAAGTGGGATGGCATTCTGTCCTGAATCAGAGTTGACAAGATTTATGTAATGGTGAAAATCATTCAAAATCTGGTGAGGAAAAGCAATCTTTTCTAGGTGATAGTGATTCCTTCAGCTGTGGTGCAAAAGGAATGCCGGATGCAGCTGACAATATTGAGTCAACACAGTTGGATCCAATGCCACTAGATGCATTTTCATGCATATTTCTTTCCCTGTCATTGATGGAAGCAATCAGGCAGTTCGTCCCAATAATATACTAGAATATATTATTAAATACTCTAAAGTTTTTATAGTATTTTATTGGGAGAAACTACCTGATCGCTTCCATCTGTACAGTACAGTTTCAAAGAACTGTTTTAATGTTTTATTTACCAATAATATATAGTATACAAAGTCTCTTAATTTCATTAATATTATTACATAAAATTTTCATGTAAAACCCATGTCTGTACTTCATTTCGACATATACTTACTTAAATCCAATTGTTAATAAAAAGTGAGTAGTCCATCATCCAGCTTTATGGCTTGAATAATAAATTATTAGCATCTCTTTTCTAACTATGAACAAAATTTTAAGCAGTCTTTGTTTACGCAGCATTTTCTTTCCAGTATTTGACAGGTTGTTTTTACCACAGCTAATATTTCAACAACTCACAAAAATCCATCTCCTTTTCTGATAATTCCTTGTAAATATTCTACTAATAAACTTGGATCCAAAACGCAAGTAGTAATTGTAACCTAGTGGCCAAGAGAATGAGTTACAGCTCATGAAGTCTAGAGTTCAGTTTCTTTCCTCTGAACCAGAAAGACTAATTGGGGGTGGGGGGAGGGAAGGCTGAGTCCATCTGCAAAATGTGATTAATGGTAAAGCAACATTGTAAAGATTACAAGAGGATAGCTTGTGAGTGAGGATCTTTGGGAGGGTGGGTGTGTTGCAATGGATGATATCATTAGCTCATGTGTTGAGGGAAGCCAGCAGTGAGCAAAACAAGGCCTACTCATCCTTTTCGATCTCCCTGCCTCTCTCTCTCCCTCCTCCAATACTTTGCTACTTCCTCTCCACCTTTGCCCAGTGGTTACCAGTGCAGAAATAGCTTGTTCTTGATAGAGATTTGAACTGAACGTTTGCAGATGGTTGCATAAAAGCCACGTTATACCTTTTAAATAGATTGCAGGTCCGCTCTGCACAGTTTAATATAAAAATAACATTTTAAAAAAAAATAAAAACCAGAAGTGAACTTCCAACCACTTCCATGTTTCTTTGTTTTTATTTGTCAGCATTTTAGGCAGCCTGCAAAGTCCTCTGAAGGGGCAGAAGAGGAGAGGTTCCAGATCCATTGCAGTTGCCCACCCATGCTTTTAAAGCTACAAGTTGAAACACTTTGATCACTGGAACTGATAGAAGAAACAATTTATACCGAGCAATAATTCTGTAAGAATTTAAGATAATCATTAAAACCTTCTTCCCGTACTTCCTAACGTGAATAGAGCAGCGTCATATATGTATAGTTTTTACTGAACATTTCCAGGAGCTATATGTATTCACCTTCCCAAAACCACAGAACACTGTTAGGAAACAAGAAAACTCCACATTCTAATAGATACTGAGTAGAATGCTGTGCTTCGTTTAAGAAAGATTGGGAGAAGAGCATAGTTTACATGAGAAGTTGCTGGGGGAGATTGTCCAGTTTGGGATTTGAATAATAATAAGAATTAATATAGCAAAAATACAGGACAAGAGACTATTGTTAGGACAGAATATGGAGGAACAGAGTAGTTTCCAATTGGTATTGCTGCATTTTATCCAGTTGCTGCATTTTATCACCCTATCTGTTTAACTTGTATGCTGAACATATCATACATAAGGCAGGATTAGACTCAGAGGAAGGAGGCAGGAAAATTGGAAGAGTCAACAATTTAAGATATGCACCTGATACCATACTACTAGCAAAAAACAGCAAAGTCTTGGAACAATTACTGAAGAAAGTAAAGGCAGAAAGTGCAAGGGAAGGTTTACAGTTGAACATCAAGAAAACAAAAATAATGACCACAGACGATTTACATAACCTCAAAGTAGACAATGAAGACATTGAAACAGACATTGAAATAGTTCAGGATTTTCCATACCTTGACTCAGTCATTAATCAGAATGGAGACTGCCATCAAGAAATCAGAAGAAGACTAGGACTTGGAAGGACAGCTAGGAAGAAACTAGACAAGAACCTGAAGTGTCAAGATGTTCCACTGAATACTAAAGTTAAGATTGTCCATGCCATTAAATTTCTAATTTCTATGTATGGTTGTGAACGCTAGACAGCGAAGAAAGCCAGCAGGAAGAAAATCAACTCATTTGAAATGTGGTGCTGGAGAACAGTTCTGCAGATATCCTGGACTGCTAAAAAGATAAATGAATGGGTCCCAGAGCAAATCAAACCTGAACTCTCCTGAGAAGCCAAGCTGGTTAAATTGTTGTACTTTGACCATATCATGAGAAGACATGACTCACTAGAAAAGACAATAATGTTTGGTACGGTGGAAGGCAGAAGGAAAAGAGGAAGACTGCATTACAGATGGATAGATTCAACGAAGACATGTCCCTGAATGTGCAACACCTGAGCAGAGTGGTCTGTCATTCGAAGGGTTGGCATCAATCAAGATCAATTTGATGGCAGTTAACAACAACAAAGTGTTACAATTCTTTTTACGATAGAGTTACGAGCTTGATAGATGAAGGGAATGCTGTGGACGTGGCATATCTTGATTTCAGTAAGGCCTTTGACAAAATTCCCCATGACGTTCTTGCAAAGAAGGTAGTAAAATGCAGGCTGGACAGGGCTACTGTTAGGTGGATTTGTAATTGGTTGACTGACTGAACCCAAAGGTGCTCACCAATGGCTGCTTTTCATCCTGGAGAGAAGTGACTAGTGGGGTGCCACAGGGTTCTGTCCTGGGCCAGTGCTATTCAACATCTTCATCAATGACTTGGGTGAAGGAATAGAGGGCATGCTTATCAAATTTGCAGATGACACCAAATTGGAAGGGGTTACTAATACACCAGAGGACAGGATCAAAATTCAAAATGACCTTGACAGATTGGAGAGCTGGGCCAAAGCTAACAAAATGAATTTCAGCAGAGAGAAGTGCAAGGTCCTACACTTTGGCAAAAAAAATGGAATGCACAAATATAGGATGGGGTACATGTGGCTGGATAACAGTACATCTGAAAGGGATCTAGGAGTTTTAGTAGATCACAAGCTGAACATGACTCAGCAGTGTGATGTGGCAGCCAATAAAGCCAACGCGATTCTTGGTTGCATCAATAGGAGAATGGTGTCTAGATCAAGGGAGCTAATGGTACCACTCTATTCTGCATTGGTTAGGCCTCACTTGGAATAATGTGTCCAGTTCTGGGCACTTCAATTCAAGAAGGATATCGACAAGCTGGAACGTGTCCAGAGGAGGGTGGCCAAAATGGTGAAGGCTCTGGAAGCCATGCCCTATGAGGAGTGGCTTAGGAGCTGGAGATATTTAATCTGCAGAAGAGAAGGTTAAGAGGGGACATGATAGCCATGTTTAAATATTTGAAAGGATGCCATGTAGAGGAGGGAGCAGGCTTATTTTCCTCTGCTCCAGAGACTAGGACAAGAAGCAATAGATTCAAGCCGCAGGAAAGGAGATTCCTCTTGAACCTCAGGAAGAACTTCCTGACATTCAGAGCTGTCCAGCAGTGGAATATGCTGCCTCGGAGTGTAGTAGAATCTCTTTCTATGGCGGTATTGAAGCAGAGGCTGGATGGCCATCTGTTGGGAATGCTTTGATGGGTGTTCCTGCATAGCAGAGGGTTGGACTAGATGGCCCCTGGGGTCTCTTCCAACTCTATGATTGTATGGTTCTATGATTCTATCATTGTTACAGGAATTGAACCCTGGCCTCCAGGATTATAGTCCAACGCAACCAGTATACCATGCTGGCTCTTTACTTTTACAGTAGTATAAACATAAGATTGTATCATTTATATAATTCTATCATATACTACATAAGATTAAACAGTCATATTATTGCGTAGTTGTCTAATTTTTCATAAATAACCATTCTCTGTGGACTTAGAAGTCGTGTGTGTATCTGATTAACCTCATCCTCTCTTCCTCCCTCCCTCCCTCTTTATGTTAGGATTCTTTGTTTTTAGGTAGTTTAGGTTTGTTTTTTTGTCTTTTTCCCCATGTGTCATTTTATATTTTTAAATTTCATGTTTAATATCTTTTTTTTTTTTTAAAAAAGAAAGTGCTGAGCTTCCTCTAATCAGCTTTTACAAAAGTCAGAGAACAATATTAATTCATCTGATGGATAAGATCTACCACCTACAGCTTTTATAAAAACTATAATGAACCAGAGCTTCATGAAAAATCATTATTTTAAATCCTACTGCAAACAACACAGACCAGCCTCCTGTCAGGCCTATAATGAATCCCTCAGTTCCCTGCTTCAAGAAACAAATAAGAAGCTTTAAATACAGCATAATAGGGTTTCTAGTCAGGAAACCTAATCACTTTTTAGTCCAGTTGCTCTTGTGATTTTTAATTTTTTTTTATCTTTTAGTAATTCCTCCCTTTCCATTTTTCAAATGTGAATCTTTTGAGAAGTGAACCAAATTTAGCACACTTTGCATTTACTGGTAAATTTTATATAGACGTAACCATTTTTCATAGAACTGCAGGTGGTGTGGGATAGAACTGCTGTAGTCTGCAATGCAAACAGACATCCCACCCATTTGTTCGGTGATTTTGCATGGGTTTGCAATGCTTCAAACCTCTTCCAAATAAGAACATGGAAAACAGCTCATTCTGCTTTCTGCTGTTGAGAGTTTTTAAAACTCCATTTAAAATGTATTTGCAAATTTCAGTCAGTTCTTCAAACTGAACTGAAATGAACTCTTCTATTTGTGCGGGCTAAATTCTAAAGGTTTAGCTATTTTTCACAGCATAGAGAGACCCATATGCCTTCCTGTCATGTGTATGCTGAAGATGAGGAGCCTCTTAGGTCATTTCTGCACTAACTGTTATAGCGCTATTATTCCACTTGCAACATTCTATGGTATCCTGGGGTTTGCGGTTTCGGGAGGGGCTGCCCGGCCCCTCCCGAAACTGCAAACCCCAGGATTCCATAGAATGTTGCAAGTGGAATAATAGCGCTATAACAGTCTAGTGCGGAAATGGCCTTAGAAACAAATGGTAGTCACTCTAATTCAGCGCTAGTTAAATAGAGAGGGATTCAAATAAAGACTTTGAAGTGTCAGGCAGGCAAAATGCTGGGTTTAAGTGGACAAATACCTCAATTTCAGTTTCTCCCAAGTTCAAAGTTTTCTTTCTCCCTTGAATATGATGATATTTTTGAAGTTAGATAAATTCTGATACAAATGAACTGAAATTAAATTCTCTCCCATCCCCCCAAATTCCTTTGGGTCATAGATGAAAATCATAACCTAAGAACTACTTCTACTGCTAGCACAACAACAGGGCTGCCTGTAGTTAAGAATATAGAAATATATGATGGCATCTTCTCATTCTAAAAAATTTGGTACATTAAAGATTCATCTTCACAATTTTCAGCCAGCACATACTTCAAAATCAGCAACAGAGGCCTGACTTTCTCATCTCCCAGTAAGGGCAGTTACATCGACAAACAGAGAGAAGGCTAGTCTTTTGTTTTTTAATTAGTTGCTGTGAGGTCCATGAGGCATTAATTCTGCAGCCCTGTAGGAAAGTACTGAATACTTATCTGTTTTCTTTGGCTTTTCTTGTAGCTTTTCCTGATGGGTTCTTAGGGGCTTGGGGCCTAGATATGCAACTTGTCTATTTAGATGCATCATCTGCATGTATGTATGGAAGTTGTTCATGCTGTTGGGTGACATTTTGTGATAACAGACCAATGCAAAAGTAAGAATCTCAATGTGGCTGGTTTCAAGCATTATTGTTATATACACACAGTTATAGGATAGGAAGAGAACAGTGGATATCCTCTCTAATGTTTTGTATAACTGTATATATAGCTGTAGGTACTTGTATAATAACCTTTGACAGTCAGTGGCTACTAAAGTTGCTTGATATGTCCCATCTGCATGTCCAGGGATTGAAGGAAACAGTACATTGCAGTTCACACATCTGGACAGCTAATTAAAAGGAAGCTCAAGTTTTGAAGCTGGATGGCAAGTGGCTTTGGAGTGGTGAAAAGGGAGGACTGTGCATGGTTGGGTTTTGCCCAGACTTGCCCACCTCATCTCAGTGCAATGAAAGTAGTAGCGATTCCTTGGAGATCCAGTCTTTCTTTTCCTTTCCTTTTTCCTAGGTTCCTGAAGATGTAAGAGCTCAACACCCTCTCCCTCTCCATTACGTTTACTGGATGGAAAAAAAATATTTTATGAATTCCTGGTAGACCTTGTCATGGAGACATGCAGTGGCAGAGCTTGGAGTGTGTGGAGGGGGAGCAGGAGGGGAGCATGGCCAGGGTGCGAGGGGAGTGACCAGGGCACACAGGGGCATGGCTGCCAGCTGGGACGCCCCAAAAACATTGCTGCCCAGGGCGAACCACCCCCCCGCCTCCCCATCCCTACGCGGCTGGAGACATGTGGCTAGAGCTTTCCACTCTCTCTAAAAGAACAAAACAGCCTTTTTATTATTGATAATTCTTTAATTTTTTAAAAAATTAGGAAAATGGCATACCAACAGGTAACTGAAGGTATATCAAGCTTAAAGCACCGGCTGTCTGTGTACCTTCCTTCTGGTTGCAAGGGGAAGAACCAAACCCATTAGACACAGGCATTAAAAACACTATTCTCCACCTCAGCATGTTGCCTTCTACAATTCTCTAATCTTTTTCAAAAGAACTGAAAACCTAACACATCTGACTACACAGTGCCTGATTTACTTATAACCCCTTCCTGAGATTCCTTCTCTTGCTCTGTCCTTGAGCAGTTAGTTGCAGGCTTATGCCACAGGCACCCCCCTTTCTTCTTTCCAGAAGCCTTCGCTTATCCACCTTCTCACTTCCCATTTGCTAATGGAAGCCAAATGCAAACTGTACAGTAGTAACATTTTGATCTGTCAACTGTTTCTGGTACCTAATGAACAAATATTTTAGAGTGCTGTCTTATTTATTTTTTATTCTTTATTTTGCTATGCTCTAAGTGCACATTTATGAATCATTTTTAACTAAACTTAATATTTAAATTTGGTTAACATCCCAAACATTTTTGTGCAAGTTTGGGACCGATCAGCACATCTCAGCTTTTGGACAAAAATGCTCTTTTTGGTCCATTTTTCACGGAACATGGTATGAAACAGTTATTAAGGGCTGAACACCGCTCCTAGTCAAAACATTTGTTTCATTCAACGCATGACTGAAGTCTACAACATCAAACCAGACAATGCTAGGAAAATTTCCTAGTTTGTCATGTGGAAGAAATAGAGAGAACACAATACTGTGAAAGCGATCTAATTAAGTTAGTCATACAATTTCCGTATTATAAATTTGTCATGGCAAAATTAGCCCCAACCGAAAGCAAAGAAAATTCTAATGAACTTAGCCTGGATCCAGCCTGTGATATTCTAATATTTCTTCCCTCACCCAGAAGCTTACCATATGTAATAGTGCCTTGATATTCCCTACTCTTTGGTGAAGAGGAATGCAAAAAATGTATTTATCATTCTCTGAGAGCTTTGCCATCTGAATTGACCCCACACTCTGGTATCATCCAGGGCTCCTTTGCATCTAGCTCCTTCTAACACTACTGTCTGAAGATTTGGAAGTCACTGTGGTGTTTTTGTTTTATTCTGTTACGTATTGTTCTTTTTTCTTTATAATAATAAAAAAAAAATTAAAAAAAAGATTTGGAAGTCACAACTATGACTGTTCTGATACCATTGCCTGGAGATCTGCAAGTCTCTGGCCATTTCTGCGCTATAGTGTTATAGTGCTAATATTCCACTTTCAACATCCTATGGAATCCTGGGGTTTGCAGTTTAGGGAGAGGCCTTTAGAAGTCTCAGCCAGAGAGCTCTGTGGCCTCAGTAAACTACAAACCCCAGAATTCCACAGGATGTTGAATATGGAATAACAGCACTATAACAGTGTAGGATGGAAATGATCATAGTCCCCTAGGCAAAGCCAGGCACGCTCTTCCCACTGAATTTTAGGCATTATTTGAAGACAGCAAAATAGGAAGGAAGGGACCTATATCCTTCCTAGGAAATAGAAAGAATAGGACAGAAAAGACCTAGATCCATGTGATTCTGGTTTGCAAGTCTTACAGCAACAGTGTGTCAAGATGTCACAAGAAAGAAACTCCCAAGCAGTTCAGTAGGAGGTGATAGAGCAATCTGCCATGTAGCTCAGGACATGTGTGCTCACTGATTCCCTGTAGCTTGGAAAGTTTTTTGTTTTGTTATATAACTCATTGCAACCCCCACTCCAAGTAATTCATTGCTTTTACCATTTCACTTTTTAAAAATAATTCATTATATTACTTATTATGTCATTTGCTATTTTTGTTGCCCTCTTGTTCCTTTTTTTGTGAAAAAAAAATCCCTCCACTAAGAAAATAGCATAAAGATTTTTTTGGGGGGGTGGGTGGGAGGAGAACCTCAGAATGTCTCAAGAAAGCATCCTCTCCACAATAAGAAAAAGCAACATGTTACCTGGGCTAAAATTAAGATGTGAGACATATGTTAACCGCAAAAGGGTTATCTTTATTTCCTCAGTCCTCCCAAAAGTAACACATTATGAGCGACTTTGTTATGTGTAACAAATTACTTCCAAGCCCTGGTTCTCAGTCTGCTGGACACACCCTAACAGGTAGAGGAAAAGATATGTGGACCCTCTTGGACATTTTGCTGGAGTAGGGGTTTGAACCCACTTTTTAAACACCTGCTGGAATTTTCCCTCATTCATTCCTTATGCTGTTTAGGTAGAAATGCTAGAAAAGTTTGGCAACTGCAGCAACAAAAGAACATTTTCAAATGGTCCAGGAGCCATGAGGATCACTTTTGTATAGGAATCCTGAAGCCTTTCTGAAGTTTTTGCTTTTTTTTTTTCCAAGCTACAGATGCAACTGTGTTGCAACCGGATGGAAAATATTCAGACAACTTGGCTGGAGTGGGATGCTAACAAACTAGTATATGAAAGAGATTGTTTTGCCACACTTGGTGTGCACAGTGACAAATTCCTGACCTGAGTGAGTCCTTTGCTTGGAAGAGAGGTCTCAGAAAGGCAGCATATTATTGGAATAATAGCTCATCTACCCAGTTTAAAACTACAATCATTATACTAAACCAGAACCTAAATTAGATACATTTTGAGCTACAGTTCCCCAGCCTGAATGGCCAGTTTTTCTAAGCTCAGAATTAAGCAATATGGATTGTCCTAGAATTCAAGCTAAAAAAAAACTTGTATACATGCTGCTTGCTATGTGGTAGCTTGAAACCCCACCCCCCAAACTCCAGTGCAAGGAGCTGGATTATAAAGCTGGTTTCTCCAGGACCTTTACTCATTACTGACAGACAGGTGTAGAGACATAGGGAGTGTGTGTGTTTTGAATAATTCAAGAATGCCTGTGTGGAACTGCACAGAAGGAAGATCACAAAATTCATTGTGGTTTGGACAAAATGTAGCTTGCTCTGTAAAATTGTATTTGTTTCATCCAGTAAGCCAAATACAGTTTCCCCGTTTTTTGTCTTAACTTTGGCTTGTTCATATAAACAACATCAGTAACGTACACATGCTTTAATATTCCACTTCACCTTTGTGTGCAATGTCAGTCATTCAGTAGTGGTAAATTATTTATTTGCCAGTGTGTTTGTATCCTGCCGATTCCCCAAGGAGCTCAAAATAGCAGATGTGAGATTATCAGATTTTCTCCTCTTCGCCACAAATCTGTGATACACAGCTTGAAAAAGTAGTTATGATGGCTGGAGAATTCTGGAATTGCTGTCCAAAAAGTAACTTTTTCAAGCTCTGGCTCATCCATTTCTGGTGAGAAGAAAATCAACCCCACATCTGCTGTTCTGAGCTCCTTGGGGAATGAATAAGATACAATCACATGAAATAAGTTGAACTATAGAGCTAGTGACCTGCCTGAGGCTACCCAGTCAGTTTCTTAGCTCAGAGGGATTTTCGCATGCTCACTGATCTCCTCCACTTCTGTCTAAAGCAAGATGTGAATTATGAATGCTCAGGACAGAAAATGCAGTCATTTTAAACTACATGGAAATGCGCTTTTCTTTTCTTTTCTAAATCAGAACCTCAAGGCCCATCACATGGAAACAGATGTCAGTATTGCCAGTTCTATTATAAATAGATGAGGAGCCCACCTCACCCAGCTGGTTTGGGACGTTATTTAAGAGTAGTAAATGTTTGTGATTCAGTTCACTACTATTGTAGTTCTACATCCAGGGAAAGACAATGAACGTATTTTTTTGCCTCAGGAACCAAAATAACTTGGCCATCCTTGGGTACTGTGCACATAGAGATACATTTTCTACCAGGGCAGAAAAATATTTTGCATTGATCCTAGATGCAAAATGGCAGCTCTTGCTATGGTATTAATAATGTACAACAGCAGTGTACTAGAATATACTGTCTAAGGCAGTAATGCTTTTGCCCACCTTGACTATAAATGTCTGGTGTTTTGTGCCCAAGACATGCTGCTTTAGCGTAGGTAAATAGATAAATAATCTCTTCTTTGTAATTCTTTTATTCTGTCATTTATTAAGTTTTTTTTTCCTCATATGTAAGTCCAAGTCTCATTACCAGTTTAGAGATAACATTCCTATTCAGAGCAGCCCTGTTGAAGTCACTAGGACTAACAAGTCCCATTCATTTTGATGGGTTAAATCTAAGTAGAGCTAATGTTGCTTGGAGCTCTTTGTAACTGGTTCCTGGCAAGGGGACACAATAAGTAGGACTGAACCAAAAATAGTAATGGTTTTTGGTATCTGCATTTCCTACATCCCCTTCCCAGCTTCCTCCTTGCTTTTTCTGTGCCTTGTATTATCTGTGTGTATCTTAAAAAGGGGTGGGGAAATGTGGCCTGTAGACAACATGTAGCCCGCCAGAAACATTTTGGGCCCTCGAATGTCAAAAATGTTTTTCAGGAAAATATTTTTTTTAAAAAAATCCCAATCACTTTCTGTTGCTAAAAAAAGGCCTCTCCTTGTCCTAAAATACCCTAGCGCCTTCAAAACCTTGTAAAATGCCCCACACATACTGCAGACGGCAATTGAGGGCAAAAAAATATTTTTTTGTGTGTAGGGCATGACCCGCCAAGTTCTGCTGGAGGTCTAATGTGGTCCCCTGGCTTCCCACAGTTGCTCCCCATCCCAACCTAAAAGGATAAGCTTCTATGTATAAAACAGTCAAATGGTGGTGACTTTTAAAAAATATTTCAAAATAAGTTAACTCTAGAAATGTATGAGCCTGTATTTATTTGAAATAAAAGGTGGACCTTGAAAATAAAGGACAAGCTAGCTGAATGGAGTGGATAAGAAGTAAAAGCAGGTAAGTGAGGCTTTGAGGCTGTCTTCAGAATAATTTGTTCTGTGACTAGCTACTCATCGGTGCAGGGTGCTGTAAGGATAAAACTCTAGTGATAAATCATACTCTGAAATAAAATGTTTTCTATGGATCTTTCTGATGACACAAATCTTACAGCCCTTTCCAAAAACCTAACTTCTCATACTAAAAAACAATAGGGAAGGTTTGTTCTCAGTATAGGCCAGGCAGCACAAAAACCAACACAAAACTCCTGCGGGGGGGGGGGGGACAGCGATGTATTAGGTATTTTTTTGTAGTCCTCAAGTCCCCTTTAACTGAGTGATACTTAGAGAGGGAGGCTGTCTCTTTGAAATTCCTTTGGGGCTTGCATAGCGTTTCCATGTCTATTTACAGCCTAGGAAAGTTCATTGAGATGCATGAACCATACTTCTTAGGTTTTTCCACTGACCCAGCATGCCCCAGGCCTTACAGAGAGGTTTAGATGTCGTCAATGTGACGTGGTTTTTCTCAAGAGCCAAAACTGTGTTTTCTGCCCAAATTTATACAAGCCTGGAAAAAGATTCATATGCATCTTGATTTGTTGTATGGAAAGGAATCCAGAAGAAGCATAAGTACATTTAGTTTTTTAAAAACACTTTAGAAATCTTTGGAATATGCCCTGCTCTGGAGAGTAGAGTATACACTGCAATGAGCCCTTGCTACTTGCAAGTAATATGAAGCTTTTGGACTGGCTTAGCTAGACACACACAGCAGAAGCTTTGCTTTCTACTCAGTAAACAGTGTTTTCTGGAACTGAGAAAGTAGCAATGCTGACCAGAGGGTTTTGTACATTGTAGCCCCCACAAAAGGCTTCACGTACTGATTTCAGGCACAGATCTTGGCTCTGGATTCAGGTTTTGGTCTCCACCCTGACCAGCAGGAACTCTGGGTTGAGAAACACCCATCTTGAGTCCAGACTCACATATGGCTATGCAAAGCCATGGCCTGAACAGACGTTACTACTTTTAAATATTCAACCTCAGTTATATGGAACATATAATTTAGCGCTGTGGCATCTACTATGTGGAATTCTCTTTCCTTTGAAATTTGACATTCTATAAGCATCTTTTTTTTTTAATGCATTTTGAAACCTTTTTGTTTTTGCAAGCATTCTTTGTGCGGTCTGATCTACCACCTATTTCATGGACACGACAAATATTGTATTTTAATTCTGTGTATTATATATATTGTATGTATTGTATGTTTCATTATTGTTCTGCTTGGCTTTGAAGTCTTCAGATTTGAGCAGTTAATGAAAAATTGTAAATAAAAAATAAATATAACTGAAGGTCAAAGATGCCATTTACCACTTTAATTCTGAATGTGAACATTTACTGCAGGATTCAGTTATGACTGCTTTGTTTTAGCTTTGTTGGCATCTCCTAATTGTTTTGCTCCTGGCAGGCATCAAATATGAATTGTCATATGGTGGAAACAATCAAATATTGTCAAATGAGCAAAGTGATACTGTGCATCAGTTGTCAAACTGTGTGAAGCAGTAAAGATAACTTCAGTTCCAACAATCAACAAAATAAAACTGAGTACTTAATAAATATCACACTGCAAGGGGGATTGGATTGATTTCTGGGTTTTCAGCTTGAAGACACTAAGCCCATGGAGTCCATTCACGTTACACAATTAGTGCTATATTCCAACTGTCATGTCTAGAGCTCATAGAATCCTGAGATCTGTAGTTTGGTGAGGCACTAGAACTTCCTGGTTGAGGATTGCAAATGTTCGTCCCTAAACATCACTGCACAGTGTGAATGGGTTCCATATCCCAAGAACATAGTCAAAGCGTTCTCATTAGGATGGTCTTATGAGGTTTAAGGGCCCAGTCACACTATACAGTTATAGAGCTATATTCCACTGTAACTGCCATGGCAATATTCCATTGGCTATTTAGGGAGACTTATTTAGAATTCTCAGCCACAGAACTCTAGGACCTCCCTAAACGACAAATCCCAGGATTCCACAGGATGTTGCCATGACGGGTAATTAGACTATAGCTCTATATTTAAATAGGTTCTTGGTGAAACGAGTCCATCACGCAGACTTTGTTTTTAGGCAGGCTCCATTAGAAGCCATTAGATGGAGACTGTAAGAATTTGACAGGCAAGAGCCTGGTGTTCATGTAAGTATACAGTAGACCTTCCACATTTGTGGGGGATATGTTCAGAGAACCCCTGCGAAAGTGAAATAACCACGAATAACTCCCCCTCCACTGCTGCGGAGGCAATTGCTCTGAGAGCTGCGGACAGGCAGATGGTGAGCGGGGAGGAAAAGCTCTTTTCTTCCCTGCTTGCCATTTCCCCCACCACCACTGCCACTGGGGCAATCACTCTGGGCGGGGAGATGGCAAGCGGAGAGGAAAAGATCTTTTCCTTCCTGCTTGCCATTCCCCCCCCTACACACACACACAGCTGGTGCAATCGTATTGAGAGCTGTGGGCGGGGAGATGGCGATCGGGAAGAAAGACCTTTTCCTCATCATTGCCATCTCCTGCCCACTGCTGGGGCAATCACGTCTGCAGTGGGGTGTGGGAGATGGCCACCGGGAAAAAAAGATCTATCCTCCCCCTTCACCCTCCCCCCCCCCGGGGGCAATTGCACCCACAGTGGCTGGCAAAAATTGCGAGAAGGAGTAAACCATCTTTCCTCCCCTTCACTCTCTGGCACTCCCCACCAGGGAATGGGAGGGGGAGAGGGAGAACTGTGGAGGGAGAACTGCAGTGCCTTTATTAAACCAAACAAAAGTGCACAAAAATGCATGCAAGCTTTTGAGAATTCCAGATCTCTTCACAAAATGATATATTACTGAAAAGGGGAGTGGGGGGTGGAATCTGACTTGATGTTGAAGTCATCTTGCCTGGGTAATGTTCCAGGCTGGGAGGGAATAAAGGAGAAGGGAGTCCACAGACTTTCGAATGAATCTCTAGCAAGTGATGTGATGGTTTTAGGTTTCACCTGGAGTCACCCTAGGAATGCTAGGAACAAGAAAAGCGGAAAAGTTTGACTGTCCATTTTTGAAATCCAGCTGTAAATTCGAAACTGTCTCCTTCCTAGCAAAGCCTGGCCAAAATCGCATTGACACGAGTAGAGGCTGATGAAATAAAACCTTTCAAGGGACTGGCTCTGACCTTTCTTATCATACTCAGACTGCTCACATCCTGGAACACACTTTTTGCCCAATGGGAGTAATAAAATCACAGTTAGCAACTCTAATCAAAACATATCCCAGGGAGAATTACCCCTCAGGAACACTCACAGCACCTATTCTTGTTCAAAATAGATCCCATGATTGAAAATATTCACAATAGTTCCCATTGTAGGTGAAACAAATTATAGTTCACATTAGAGGCAAACACAGTGCCAAATTAGGTATTTTGAAAAACATGACAAGGCCTGGTTAAGAAAAGTCTGTCTCACTTCCTGGTTTCATTTTTTTTTTTATTAACAGCTTCACAAAATGTGGAATATTTTGGAAGTTTTGCCCCCTCCTCCTTCCTGATGTTTTCAGTTTTTAAATACCAGAGTGGCAGTACAGCAGGAGCTGAGTTTTTAATTGGAAGAAATCTATCCAGAAGAGAATGGGGAGCTATCTGATGGACATAGTTTCCAAACCTACTCAGCTCTGTGTTTTGAAATTATTCTTCTGCCAACATTTTGAGGGTGATTATTTGTACTCCGAGGAGCAGCTAATGTGGCTAGATGCCTCCTGGTCTTGCCAAAGTAAGATGTGACCTTGACCTTATGTTCTAGACTGAGGGCAGTGGAGCCCTATTTATATTTTTCTTCCCTGTTAAATTGAATGATAAATATAGCCAGTGACAATAGCTGCATGCTTCCATGGGAGTCCACCTCAGAATAGGAAATTAGCACAACATGCACTTTGAAAGAATTGAAATAATTTCCATGGGCTCCCAAGGGCTTTCAGTCAGTCCTCTCAGTTTAGCAACAGCAAAAACTTCAGCACTGTGCCCTGAGGATGGAGAATACTCTCTCTCAGAAGGTTTGAATGTTTGCTTCACTCCCACAGTTTAGAAAGCAGTAAAAAGTTTGCTTATATTTGGCAAGGCTTCACTGATGTCAGGCCAGTACCTCTTCAGTTGAGAGAAAGGCAAAGGCAACCGCCAGCGTTATGAACAGAGGCTTTTAAAAAACAGGCTTGGAGAGCCCTTAGGGCTACCCAGCCCTGTAGGAAGAGCAGAAGGAATGCTTTCGGTTTGAGGGAGAGGCTACTAAAATTGAGGCATATACCATCTCCAGGACAATGGGCCTTTCTGCATTACACTGTTATATTGCTATTACTCCACTTTCAACATCCCGTGGAATTCTGGGGTTTGTAGTTTGCTGAGCCCAAAGAGCTCTCTGGCCGAGAACTCTAAATGTCCCTCCCTAAACTGCAAACCACAGGATTCCATAGGATGTTGACAGCGGAATAATAGCCCTATAACAGTGTAGTGCAGAAAGGCCCAACGTGTGACCTCTATGATTATATCCCTATGCAGAGATCCATGGTTCAAGGAAGGGCTTTGTACACCTTAAAAGTAACAGGCTGTTGTGCTGTCTTTCAATAGGTTGTAATAAATGGCTGTTGTGTATGATGTTACATGGGGCTTGCTGCTGTTTTCCGTATTGAAAAGTACTTTACATATCAGCGTTGAGAAAGAGTTTTTTCTATCAGGGCTGCATTCCCTTGAGGAGAATCTGTTGAGGAGACGCGTGTGCCATTGGGCTGAAACTTGAAGCAGACAGGCAACGCCTTTTCTGTCTTCCTCAGTTTGCCAGAAATCTGAACTAATGACTTGTACGGGTTTTGGAAACCATGTTGGAAGCTGCAGGTTGACCTCCACTATGAAAGCTAGTTAATTGTTTTCTGAAATAATTAATGGACAACTAATTAATCAGAGACAATTATACTCCATTTAAAATAACCATAGCTTTAAAAAGTTGTTTTTGCAATCGCTTATTAGATTCCTCAATGTGGCTGAACTCTATAAATTACCCGTTTAATACAGCCGCTACTACTACACTTAACTCATTAGAATTCATCATGGGTATGATGGCTCTTTCTATGCCAAACAGAATAAGATGGAAGGGCCTCAAGAGAAGAAGGATTAGGAGTGGAGGAACTGCATCACATGGTTCTGGGCTGAGTGGTTCATTGTTCTAATTTCCTGCTGCCTTGTAGATTTTAGAAACATGAAAATGAAGAATAAGGGGGGCGGGGAGACCCTGCCAGGAATAGAAGATAGAATGTGAGTCATTTTTTTACCTGGCAGGCAGTTCTATGTGAGTCCTAGGCTAGCTCAATTTCTTTTCCTGAAACTTTCCTGGAAATATTTCACATGTCATGTGAAACAGACAAATACAAAATGAATGTGTGCCTTTTTTGTTTGTGTTACAGTGCAAAGCTAAGAACTATAAACAAAGGTATTAAAGTAAGAGAGGTGGAATGGTGAGCTTGTTAGATTCCTCACTTTTTAAACTGGAGATGCCAGTGATTCCATTGTACTGCATAAGCTGAGAGGCACTCGAAACATTTCCGATTAAGAGTTTCTGCTATTGATTGATCTCCGTAACCAAACACATATTGCTACACTTGAAGCAGATCAGTGTCTTCAGTGTCTTCTAACTGAAAGAAACACATGGTTATTAACTGTCAAGATTACCCTTTATTAATCTTTAAAAATAAAGTGTTTGAAGGGCAAGTGAACAGTGTACATGTTGATACCTATCTGCTTTCTCTATTTCTGCCTCTTCACACATGCTAAATAAGGGGTTCTGGAAGGAGCTAATGCAGTGGTGGAGTTTGGAGAGTGTGAGGGGGTGCGGGAGGCCTGCAGGGCTACAGCGTGGGGGCCATGGCTGTGGTACATGGTGGCGCGGCTGTGATGTGTAGGGACATGGCCAGGGGGTGCGGGGGTGCGGCCACGGGTTCAGCCACCCAAAAACATTGCCACCCGGGGTGAATCGCCCCCATCGCCCCCTCATCCCTACACAACCGAGTTAATGTTATTATTGGCTAGAGCAGGATCCCATTCTTTCTCAGCTCAAGCTTTATTGCTTTGTTAAAGGCAGACCCACTGCTGTAACCCAACACTGAAAGCCCTCTTTCATCCTCCTTCAGGTGCTGATGCTACTGAAAAAATCCAGCTAAATGGAGAATAAGGAAGAAAGGAAGGGCTGAGGCGGCATAAAAAGACTTCTAAGTCAGAGGAGTTTCTTTGTCAGAGGTTTTGTTAACTGAGGTATATATGTATACTACTCAACATATGGTTAGCTGCCCTTCAGTGGCAGAGCTTGGAGTGTGTGTGGGGCTGGGTGGGAGGGGGCATAGCCACAGTGCATGGGAGCACTGAAGCTATTATCCACATGTCCTGCTTCTTTGTTAATTAGTCACAGTTACACATCTTGCATTTTGTTACCCCACTAGAAAACCCTGTCCTGGGGTCTACAATTTTGATATTAAAATATGATTCAATGTGCCTGAGAGGTCACCCGGATGAGCATGTAGGCAGCCACAGTCAAATGATCGAAAACCAGGTCAGGCTAGTAAAATCCCCAGTCACGTAGCCCCAGGAGACCTCAAACTGTGCAAACCCACAGTAAACAAAGGGTCCTCAGCCACTGAGGAGCCAACTTGGGGGGATAAGCATCTTTTCCCCAAGTTGAGCACCGATAGCAATAAAATCCTATCAGGCAAGGACTATCTACATGAACTCACACCACAACCCAATGCAGCCGAAGATCCTGAGACTTTGGCAACACCTTGTAATTTCATCACACAAAGGAAGTTACCATTGTGGAGCTTCTTTCTTGTTGCAACACCCATTGTTCTCCCTGGGAAAGGATTAGCCCTCCAGGTACCTTTTCCCCTACAAATAGTCCCAGTTTTTGAGAGTTTCTTTGGATCACTCCTGGTCATCCCAGCGGACCATTTCTCCGTCCGTTGAGTAATCCCCTCAGCCCTCTCCGTGCTGAGTTCCACTCCTTCGCTGTTTTTCCCGGACCACGGACTTCAGAAAAAGGTGCAGTTACAACCCCTTCAATATTCCCCTATCTAGTTTCCTCTCTTTTGCTTCTTAATAGGTCTTGAGTGAGTGTGTGAGTGATTGCATTGATGCGTGAGAATTTCATTCAATAAAATCATTTATTAGACATCTTCATTTGGTTTTTGGCTTGGCCTGACCCTGTAAAAACTGGGTAAAAAGACTCCACTAGGTTACCCTGCCTCTCGCATTGCTATTGCTTATGCTCTGGCTAGTTTCCATTCCCTATCACGTGGATCACATGGAGGTGTCCCCCAAGGGACCCCAGAAATCAGGGTTACAATTTCCTCCAATGAGCTAAAAGTGGTACACATAGCTCTCAGTTCCTAGCCTCAGAGCCTTCTGTTAGTTCATGTTCCATATAATCTTTGGTGAAGTATGTATAAAGAGGAATCAGGTCATTTTACCTTGTGGTCTGAATCAGGTTAACTTGGAATTTCAAGAACAAACAAAACTCACAATTTGTAGGATTTTCTCTCCAGGTAAATGATTTCCAATGATAATGCTTTTACAATCATGCAGAAAATTACGTTGTCCAAAGGTGAAGAAGAAGGAAGTAGTATACAACAAGTATTCACATGTTCCTAAATGTCCACTGAAACTGAAGGCTTGCAACATCATTTAACTTTGCTACTGTGTATCATTACACCTTGAAGTATAATTTGTTTGTCCATTGTGGCCTTGTTGAGTTACCTACGGGATAGCCTCCCCTGTACAATCTGCCCCACACACTCAGGTCCTCTGGGGTGCATTTACTTCAACTGGCCAGGGCTGGACTAGAAACAGTTACCCAGAAGACTTTTTCTTCGGCAGCCCCTAGACTGTGGAATGACCTGCTGGAAGAGATTTGACAGCTGAATATGTTGTCCAAATTTAAAACAACATTAAAGACCAGTCTCTTCTGTCAGGCCTATCCTGATAATTTTAAACTGTGAATTTTAACAATTAATTTTAAATATGTATTGTCTATTTTAGGTAGTTGTATTATTTGGTCTTTTAAACTTATGTTATGCCTTTCACAGTTGAACTGATGTTCTGTTTTTAACTGATATATGTTATATATTAATCTATTGTCCCCTATGTCTATCCACACAGAGAGGTGGGTAAGAAATCAATATTGTAATTGTTGTTATTGTTGTTGTCACTAAAATGTAACTAATCTGGATTTCTGGTGGTGTACCCAGCTGCCTGCCCAGGTAAATGCCATCCAACAGAGGACATGATTTTGCCATTGTGGTACCACCATACATTTATGGCATATCTGCTGCTTACTTGGCAGATACTGCCAGAATGGGATTTATCTCTGAATTCAAGCACCTACTAATCAACATTAGATTCATCCCTGGTGTCTACCGTGTTCAGAGTTGCTCAATTAGTCCACATGCCTCCAAAGGCAGCCAGCTTACTAGTGGCTCTCCACATGGTTCTTGTTTGCCTTTTGTCAAACTTCAAGTACCTTTCAAATACTCAGAACCTCTTCGGGCTCTTGGTGCTCTGAAGTGTGGGATGTCACAGTTTCTGCCAAGGATTCACATTGTTCATGATGCAATCCCACCAGGAGCAGTAAGGGTGATGACAAGGGCCTTCAGCACTGACTTTGGTAGATTTCCTTTCATTCCATACTCTGAACACATGCTGTGCCTCTCTGTCCATTTCACGTATTATGCAATGAAGATGCTTCCTATAAGGAACAGTTTAAAGATTTCTAGCACTTTTCGTTTTGGCATCTTCTTTTACCCTGGGCATTCTTGGATGATGTCTCCGGCAGCAATCCAGTCAACCCTCTGTAGATATCTGCACCAGGTCCTTCCATGCCTGTTTCTCATGAATTCAGTATCTCTGAGTGTGCATTTCCTGCCCTCCTATCTTTGAGCGGGGAGAAGGTTGGTTTCTTATCTGACCACTCCTGCCATCTTCTCTGCATTATGTTTCAGTTACAAAATGGCATGGGAACATATTGTGTCCCAATACATTACGTTGTAGAGAACCAGGGTGGAATTAGTGGTTTGAGTGTTGGACTAAGCCTCCAGGAGACCAGAATTTGAATCCCTATTCAGCCACAGAAGCTCACTGAGTGGCCTTGGTCAAATCACACTCTCTCAGCCTCAGAGGAAGGCAATGGCAAACCCTTTCTGAACAAGTATTGTCAAGAAAACCTCATGATGTATTCACGTTGGGGTTGCCATGAGTCAGATATTAGCTGACGCAACAACAAGAAACACTAAATTATGTGTGTTAAAAAACATGGCACAATGGCAAAATGCAATAGATTTGTTCGTTTGTTACCAGTGCCTTTTGCCCATTTTTTAAAAACGTATTATATGGTGGGTGACTGAATGTCAGGAGCATTAATTAGGCAGGTATAGCAGGTGCATGCGTAGCACGAAGGTGCATGTAGGTGCATGAATTCTGCCACCAAATCTTAACTGAAATGTCCCCTCTAAGATGACCATGAAAGACAGGCTCCTGCTATGCTGAGAATGGCTATAGATATTAATCTTGGTTAATGCCTATGAGAGAAAATTCCATTTTAAGTCATTTTTTTTAAAAATTACCAGTTTCTTCATGTTCAGAATGGAAAGAACATGTGGTTAAAGAAAAAATGAACATGAGAGAAAGCAAAACGAACATACATCCCCATTCCTACACTGCAGCTGTTCTCCTCATTAATTTTTATGCCTTCTCCGGTTCAGGTCAACAAGTAATGTGTGAAATGATCCTTAGAGGTGGCATGTGAGATGTACAAACAAAAGAAAGGGGCTGTTTATGATTTCAAGCAGTTTCCATATCAAACAGTTTCCATATCTAAAGGGACAGCAAGAGAATTAATGAAGTTATGTAAATTGTCAAAGCATATTAATAGCCACAGAAGCCTGGAGTGTCTGACCAGGTAGTTATTTTATGGTAGTTATTTTGAGATGAGTACCAAATGCCAGGTCAAATCTAGAAACGCAGGATGATATAAACTAACAGGATGTGTCCAGGAGCTGTCTGGTTTAAAACAGAGGGAAGGAGAGAGAGATTTTTCATCTATCTTGCTGACAGGTGACCAAACTTTATGGCTATGAGGATAAAATCCATTCCTTCCAGTGAAATAGATAACCTTTTTCATCCTGAATTTGAACTTCTGCAACATGATCTTCCAAAAACAAATTGTTTGATTAGCTGCAGTTAATAACTGAGCATATTAATTTTTACAGTAAGGCTGCAGATATATTTCTCATCTAAATTTCTTCATTTTATTGTTTATTTTTATTTTATTTATTCTTTGTTTATTTTAACACGTTGGTTCTTTGTTTCCAAGACACCTTACAATCCATATTTAAAACAACAACAACAAAAAAACAACAACAGTTGTTTATGGCAGAGCATAAATGACTGAGGGATGCACCTATATGTTTTTTGATACATCTGAATTAGAACTGATAAACATATAATAATTAATCAAATAGAGCATGTATTCTTGATTGTGGTCATTAGCTGGCCTTTCAATGAGCAAACACAGCGGAGAGGACTACAGTGCAGCAGGGGTAAGGAGTTTCTGCACGATGTCCTATATTTATTTACTTGTTTGTTTATTTAATACATTTCTATGCCACCTTTCTCCTGGAGCGGGACCCGAGGCGTCTTCCAACAATAAACACATTAAAACATTTAGAACAGTTAAAAACATTAAAAACTTATAACATTATAAAACATAAAACAAAATTCAGTTTTAAAACAATTTTAAAAAGCTCCCCTGTTCATATAAATGCTTGCTTAAAAGGAAATGTTTTGGTCTGCCAGCAGAAGGAGAGCAGGGAGCGGGCTGGCCTAGCCTCCCATGGAAGAGTGTTCCACAGGGTGGGAGCAGCCACTGAGAAGTCTCTCTCCTGTGTCCTCAACCAGGCGAGCCTGGGATGGTAGTGAGACTGAGAGAGGGCCTTCCCCAGCAGATCTTATGGCTCTTACTGGTTTGTAGAGGGAGATGCTGTCTTTCAAATAGCCTAGACCTGAGCCATATAGGCTTCATAGGTCATGACCAGCACTTTCAAATTGTGCCCGGAAATGAACAGGTAGCCAGTGGAGATGTTTTAGCAAGGCAGTTATATGCTCCCTGTAACTGGCCCTGGTCAGCATTCTAGTTGCTGCATTTTGAACCCACTGAAGTTTCCAAACAGCTTCCAAAGGCAATCTCATATAGAGCGCATTGCGGTAGTCCAACTGGGATGCAACCAGGGCATGTGTCACTGAAGCCAGGTCTGACATCTCAAGGAACGGGCGCAGCTGACGCACAAAGTTTTAACTGTGCAAATGCACTCCTGACCACTGCTGAGACCTGGGCATCCAGGGTCAGAGTTGAATTCAGGAGAATACCAAGGCTAAGAGCCTGAGATTTCAGGAGGAGTGTAACCTCATCTAACACAGGCAAAGTCCATATTTCCTGATCTGACTGACCAGAGGCACCTCTGTCTTGTCAGTTTAAGTTTTGATTTGTTTGCCCTCATCCAGTCCCCTACTGACGACAGACATTGGTTCAGCACTGAGGCAGCTTCCTTGGAATCAGATGGAAAGGAGAGTAGAGTTGGGTGTCATCCACATATTAGTGGCACCAAACCCCAAAATTCTGCATGACCTCTCCCAGTGGTTTTATGTAGATATTAAACAGCATGGGGAACAAAACAGAACCCTGAGGGACCCCACAGGCCAATGGCCAGAGAGTTGAACAGGAGTCCCCCAGAACTACCTTCTGAGTTCATCCCTCCAGAAGTGACCAGAACCACTGCATAACAGTGCCCCCAAGTTCCATCCCCGTAAGTAACCAAAATTAATAAATTTATCTGAAAAACAAATAAACCCAGGCCTCCTTAGTGTTCATTTCAAGAGTTAAGGATTTAGGATTAGAAACAGATGCATTGTCTTCTTCTTATTGTTATAAGATAGACATTGTGACCTGTTTCTAGGTCTCTAACATCCCATTCCCCAACAAAATATTGAACAGAGATCTCATATCAGGTATGATAACTACATCTAGAATTTTGTAGGGTTTGCCTTCGTAGCTGTCTATCCTAGGAATGTTCTCTGCTTTAATTTTTAATTGCTTCTTTGTTCTCGTCACCTGTGGAGAAGGGACAGGATGTAAAAGCTCTAACAATTTTGGTTAATTTGCTTGATATTAAAAGTGTTAAGAAAACTGTTAATGCTTCCAAATCCAAACTGTGTGATTGGTAAAGTTTATTGGAAGCATTTGAAAGGCTTTTTTTATTCCCTTAAACTGAGTGCAAAGTATTCCTGATTCATCTTCAACACCATGGCTAATCTCTCTTGGAATCTTTCTATGTAATGCTTCACCTAACATTTTAGAGCTGGGTGTTCTGGGAATTGTCAAAACAGGTAACTTTCCCAAACTCTATAGTGACCATCTTTGCATGGCTAATTACTAATGCTCTGAGCTGAGCTTTTTTTTTTGAGTGTGTTAAGTTACTTGCCTTTTCTCTTTCAAGTAAAGTGCACTCCTGAATAAACAAACCTTGAAGGATTGATTTCAGCATATCTCCTACCCAGGGATAAGTTTCTGTTATTAAAAATTGGCTTTGCTTTTTAAAAATTTTGCCACTTCTTTTTTTTGCCACAAATGGATCCACTATAAAGATATTTTAATTGAGGAAGAAATTTTCAAACTAAAATCACGAGAGTCACTAGAAGAAGACAGATTTCCTTGCCAATGGTTCTTATATTTGCAGTTAAAAGAACTGATACAAAATGGACTTTAAATTAGAAAGGTTCCAAAGCATACGCGACAAAAATGAATTTGAATTTGCAATATTTGAAAAACCAACACATTTGACCTCACAGATTTACAAATTCATTTTGGATCGAGAATTGGAAACAAAGACCATTAAAGATGTGATGATAAAATGGGCCCAGAACACTGGAAAAGAAATTCAACTGGAAGATTGGAATAAGAGTTGGCACAGAACCCAAAAATTTACATTGTCTCAGGACGTGAAGGAAAATTATCTGAAAATGTTCTACAGATGGTACCTAAATCCCTCAAAGCTACAGAAGATATATAAGACTCCAAATAATAAACGTTGGAAATGCCAAGGGGTAGAAGGAACCTTTTCTCACATGTGGTGGACCTGTCCATGTGCCAAGACTTACTGGAAAAACGTACATTAAAAAAAATCTGAAATCCTGAGCACTAACATTCTATTCCTACCAGAACTTTTCTTACTAAACATGTTGCCAGAAAAAGAACAAATTTTGATACAGAAATACTGGCACATTATTCTATACATGATAACTTCAGCAAGAATAATATACACGAAGTATTGGAAGACAGATAAAATACCAGAAATAGAGGAATGGATTATAAAATTACTGGAAATGAGAAATTGTGATATTTTAACTCAATTACTAAAAGAGAACTTTAAAGATGAAGGTGAGATTGAATGGTCTCCAGTACAATTATATCTACTAGGGAGTAACGGGTAGTATACATATATTTTTAATTTGCAATCTCTAGAACTAGGCTGATTAAGGGGAATGTAATAGTGTAGTAACGAATGTCAAATGACTTAATTTTTACCTGCCGCACTATTTGTACATTACAATATGTTATGTAGAGTGTAATTTAGTAGATTGAATGAACAAAATAGTGGGACTTGAAATCAATACGTATTGGTAGAAAGTGGGGGGGGGGAGAGGAAAAAGAAAAAACAACAATAATAACAATAACGACAATCATGTAATACTAGGGTTATAGAGGTATCTTTTTTTTAAAAATGCTTTGATATAAATCTATCAAAAGAAGTTTTCAGAAGTAAAAGTTATTAGGTTAAGTATGAGCAGAGAGTACATACAATAACAATAGATCATATTTCAACTTGTGATGTTTAGGTTACTTTCAGAAAATATTTTTTTTATGCTCTTGTAACAATGTACATGTCATTTCTCCAATTACGTTTTTTTTAATTATTTATATATATGACAATTATAATTACTCTGTTTATATTACTTGAACTTTAATAAAAATTATTTAAAAAAAATAAATTTGCCACTTCTTCAATTTCCTCATAAGCAAGCTAAAACTGAATCTCCAAAGTGGTGTGAGCTTTTGTGTAGGTATGAGGAGTATTGTGATCTTAAATCAGAGTAGTCGTAGCTTAAATACCCTGACCCTGAGGGTGACAGACTGTAAAATCATCATCATCATCACCATCATCATCATCATCCAGGTGTAGGGAACATGCAGCCTTCCAGACACTGGACTGAAATTTCCAGCATCCTTCATGATGCTGGCTGGGAAAGCTGGCTGTTACTCTCAAACAGTATATCAAGAAGAATAAAGAAATAATTCTACACCCTGAAGTTATTCTCTTGTATTATCGGTGGGCATAATTCAGTAAATTTGCATCAAACATAAATCACTTTTCAACTCCAGTTTATCTGGGAGCTTCTGCTTTGAGTCCCACTTAGTTCTAAAACATCATCCCATTGGTTTAAAAATCGTCTAATTAACTAGATAATTTTTCTAAAAACAAACAAACAAAAATTTGCTTTTGGCTAGGACCTTCAGTGTTTGTGTGGAACTCCCTTCCTCCATCTTTGACAAGAAAAGGTTGCCCTTCAGGGTCTCAGAGATTATGAATGGGTGCTTCATGGCAATTATGGTCACAGTCTCACATGGCATAGTGGTAAATTGTCTCATCATGACAGTCCTCACAGCCAGAGCCCTAGGGACAGTCCAAAACTGCAGACAGCTGTGTTGATCAGTGTGTGTCTGCTCTTAAAAAGGAGTGATAGATAACATAATTATACTCACGTTTTAGGGTCAGCTGTCAGTTCTGCGTAGTACAGTGAGCAGGCAAAGGGCAATGAAGTAGATGGCATGTTAGACATGGGCTAGAGAGATCTCAAATTCATGAGAAAGGGAAACAAAAGGATATCACATCTCCCCAAGCAACTTAGGACCCCTAGCTCAGAATTTTCCAGGAGCTTCCTCCCTCCCTCCCTCCCTTCTTCCTTCCTTCCTTCCTTCCTTCCTTCCTTCCTTCCTTCTCTCTCTCTCTCTCTCTCTCTCTCTCTCTCTCTCTTTCTTTCTTTCTTTCTTTCCAGCCTGCAGAAACTCTTGTTCTCTTATGCAGCAAAACAGTTCTACCAGTTTTCATCTCTATCTGAGGCCCTTTTCACATGTGGGGGTGGGAACGGGTGAAAACACGCTAAAACGGAGCTTACCTGCAGCCGGGTAAGTCCGTCGCCACGCGGAGCAGCGCGAACTCACTGCTCCACAGTCCTCCGGCGTCCCAGATGGCGGCTTTCGGTTGGTGGAGGCTCTCCACCAACCGGAGAAGCTCGCCAGCCGGAAGCCCGCCCCCGGCAGATCTGCAGGCATGCACTTGCGTGTGCCTGCAAATCCACTTTGGAGCCGGGCTACGGAGCGGCACGGGGCTGCGCACTCTGTGCTTTTTAAAAACCTCGAAAAAGAGGTTTTTAAAAAACACGCCACCCGGCTAGTTCCGGTTGCTCCTGAGTGGATTCTGGTGTGGAGCTACAAAAAGTAGTCCACGCCAGTCCACTCTACGGTGTAGAAGACCTCAGTGACAGGTTGCTCTGCACCGTTTCAGAAGCCCGGTATGGAAATGGCCAGAGAGTCTTTCACACAACACACTTCCATTTTAACTGATTTCACTTTAACTGCCACACTGCATCCTATGGAATCCTGGGGTTTGTGGTTTGGTGAGGCACTAGAAGACCTCTCAGGCTTAGAATTCTAAATACCCCTCCCTAATCTGCAAACCCAGGATGCCACAAGATGAAGCCATGACAGTTAAAGCAGAATCACAGTGCTATAACTATGTAGTGCAGAGCTTTCCAAAGTGTGTGTCGCGACACGTTAGTGTGTCACCTGCAGTGTGTAGGTGTCTCATGTAAATTTAATGGGTGGAAGGGTGGTCTCTCCTGCCACCATGGCGGGCCAGGCCCAGGTGAACAGGCTGCCTCTGCTGCCACCACCCCCCCTGGACTGAAGAAGACCCTGGCAAGAGTGGCAGTGGCAGCAGGCCAGACTTGGGTGGAGGGGCTGACTCTGCTTACCGAACTACTTATTGAATTACTGTGTCGCAAAATGATGCATGTCTAAAAAATGTGTCACCAGCATGAAAAGTTTGGAAAGCTCTGATGTATTGTGAAAATGTCTCAGCTTTAGGCCTTTTGTAAAGTTGTGTGTCTCCAAGTCATCTCTGTCCAGTACAGAAATGGTCCTAGTCAGTACCCAAACTACTACAACCATAGTGGCTGTCTTTGTACAGTTTTAGTGGGTCTCAGTTGCCCATTCAAGACCAAGCCACTTCATAATATTTTGCACTGCAGCAAGTATAGCTCAAACCCATATACGATTGTGTGGAAAATTCACTTTCCTCTCAATTACTTTGAGGATTAGAGGCAACATCAGCAGGAACAGGGAAATCTGAGGGGGGTGGCAAGTATTATTGTCTCTAGTGTTTCAGCCCTGTAAGCTCTGGAATCACTACAGCAGTGGCGAACCCCTACACACTGAATGTTCCAGATGTATATTATACTGCTCAGGAAACTGGAAATGTTTCTGCCTAAATCCAGTAATTAAGCTCACTCAAAATGGACTCATTGAATCAATCAGATTTATAAATGTATTGGATAACCATTCAGTTGATTAAAACAATTTATTCAATGAGTCTACTTTAGTTGTGACTGGCAACTGTGTTGAGGGTGGGGGGGAGCAAAGCATGGCCTTCCAGATGTTGTTGGAATGCATCTTCTAGCAGCCCTAGCCAGTACCAGTGGTGAAGAATTATGGGAGTTGCAGTCCATCTTGAGTCCCATTTTGGGAGAAAACAGATATAAATCAAACAATAAACAAACATCTGTACGACCATCTCTTGCCAGCTCCTGATTTTGCCTTTAGGACCTATTTGCTAAAACTTTTCAAATGAGTTTCTTGTAATAAAATAATATTAAATTTCTACTTTTTTTTGCAAAATGTCTGTATTCTGTACCTTTAAAAAAAAGTACTACCCAGACTATTCATGTTATATGACTGACCTTATTGCCTCATATCTTCCAACATTTCACAGATGAAAACCAGGGCTCATGTAGCAAGCAAAATCAGACTATGGTCAAGGTGGCAAAAGTTATTAATGAAGAAGAAAACAAAAGGTATGGGAAGCTGCAGCAATTTGCTTTTGTCCATGCTTGCTGGGAAGAGCAAGAGTTCACACTCTTCTCCTTTTCCCCTTCTCCTTTCTTCTTACTTTGAACTCAGATTTCAGAAACTAAAGTAAGCTGAGAACAAAGAGGGAAGGTGAGAGGAGGAGAGAGAAAGTGGAACGTTTTAGGAGCAGCTGAAAAAGTGGGGCAACGGAGGATTACTCAGGATAGTTCGAAGGTATGTCACCTTTTACAAAATACATAAAGCCCATTTCAGTCTCCGCTCGTACGTGCAGTGCTCAGCCATCCCCTTCCCACACCGTATAGCCAGTTAATGCTGGAGCTTAATCTAAACATAAGAATGAGCATAAAGCCACCTTCAGGGAGTGACCCAAGGAATGAGTTCCCTGTGGAAATGTTAAGCCTCTCTAACCCTGGAGGAGGAAGAAGAGGAAAAGGAAAAAGAAGAGGAAGAGGAAAACAGACTACTGTTATAAAAAGAGCATTTTAGCCCCTGTTCACCTTCAGCTGTGAAGGAGTGAATTTCACAACAAACTCACAACTTGGCTGGGCTCAAAAAGTAGTGAGACGCAGTTTTTTGAGTCCTGTCACTTCCTATTTGACTATTGCTGTACTGACAATGCTTTAGTTCATAGCTGTCCTCTCATGACACACTTCATATATTGAATGATCGTGGGCATTTTCTCTGGACAGGAGTTCCCTTGTCTTGTTTTAGAGGTTCCTTCTCTTTCTTCCAGGCCCAGGGTTTCTACCAGGCCTAGCCTCTTAGCTTTTTGCTAGTAGCTTAAAACCACTTGCATTAGTCTGACTACTCAACAGTTCTAAGTTATGCCTCAAAATGTTATATGCATCAAAGATTTCAGACACTTGAGATTTGATAGCCACAATCATAGTACATCTGTGAGAAATGGTAAGTCTGAATCGGAAACAGCTTTGGCAGAATATTTCTGCTTGGTATGGTTGCTCGATAAATGGATGAAGGAACTTGCAAAGTGTTCCAAAATAATAGATTCAAACTCACACACCTGTGTACTTTGCAGAACCTTAACATTATTTTGAACTGTAATACTTGAATGTTGCATGGGCATTGTACTTTGTACTCTTGGCTGCTCAATCCTTTAGGAGGCCTTGTTCTCAGACCTCCGTGAGCTCTCTCAGTATCTTGCTGAGTAACTTGTAAAGCAAATCAGAGATCATTCAACCAGTCAGCTCTTAGGACAACCTTTTCACTACTCATCTGCTGGTCCACCAGAAATGATCTGCTACTTATATTTTCAAGATTCTCAAATTGTTCCATATTTCCATAGCAGCTAAAGATAATGTTGAAAGGTTGATCATGTTACAATCTAAGGTCTGTCTGTAACTTCACTGGCTGTCTCCTCAACTCCCATCAGTTTTACAATGAGACCTCAACCAGTTTCCATTCTGCAGGGAGAACACAATGGCAACTGCTTTAGTGATTTGCTGTTGCTTCTTTACTTGCCGCTTGGCATCTTTTACCAAATCACGGGATGCCGTGCTGACAGCCATATGGTCATATGAATTCACTGGGAAAAAATATTGTTCATTTAAAAAAAAAAAGATTATGCATTGCTGCCTTTTATTACATTCTTTTCTGCAATTTCTTTTGGGGAGAACCAGATTTTCTAAACAGTCTTTTGATTGCATAGATGTTTGCTTAAGTGGAGAGCACCAGAATTATATTGCCGTATGACCACTGTTTTACTGGATGAATGCTCCCTTGGAAGCCAATGTTGACAGTGGTTTACAATGAGCAAACATGTGACCAATCAGATATCTGCAGGACATGCACGCATGCTCTATACACTAATGTACATTTCCCCCTTGTCTTACACATGTATACACATGTATATGCTGTCTCAGAAAAAAAAATAATCTGTGAAGCACTCTCACAAACACAACTCTAGGAAACATTCCCACCTCCTTTTATTTTTTTCATTTACATCTGGATCTGGAAAGTAGCCATAATAAGCACAGGGGACTGTGTATGTACACAGTTCGTCAAAAAGAGCAGCAACTGTCAAGGAACTTTTTTAGCCTGTATTGTGTATTTCCATTTAAATGAAACTGAAAACCAGGTGGCTTTTGTTGTGGTTTCAATTTCCACTGGAAACATTTTGTACTGCCTAGCTCAGCAGCCCTTTTATCCTAACACCTAATCTCCTCCATTGGCAACTGTTCCTGTTTGTCAGCCTGAGCAAATACCAGTTCCGGGTCTATCTTGCTACAACAACAGTGTCTTTAACTGACACCGAGAGAACCACAGACTGTCTGCTGGCAGCGATAGGATTTTGCTGAGGTGTGAAATAAATATGGAGCAGTGCATCATGACATGTTCCAATTCTTTTGCTTAATGTTCTGAGATTATTTTTTAAAATGGTTTTTTCTTGTACGTTTACCCTTTCAGACAACATCTTCCATGGTGACTTATAGTAAAAGCATAGCAACAATTAAATAAATTAAGAGGGAAAATTTCTACAACGGGAAAATAATCCATTATGGTGTGTGTGGCTCCATGGTTGAAGGGGCTTCCTTTGGTGGACATTTTTTCTCACACCAGGGCCCACCCCCAACCCTCTCACCTGTGGAGATGTAATTCTTCTTTCATTTTGTTCTCAAAGCACAGTACAAGTAAATTTAGAAATTTTCTTCCCTCTGTGAGAAAATCTTTGAAAAATGCACAGTTCTCAATGATTATTCACAGTTTAAGACTGATTTTGTGCGCATGGTATTTTTGCACAGGAAACAGCATTTTTTGTGCAGGAGACAGCATTTTCGAGACAAAAAGTGCTGCTGAGGAGTTATTCTCTGCAAAAATTTCGTATAGTTTTTGAGCACAGAAAATAGCATTTTCTGCATAGGAAAGTGTTTCCCGTGTATAAAATGCTGCTTTCTGCACAAAAATAACATGTGTCAGCTTTGCAGAGAACAAGTCTTGAACTGAAATGGTTCCCATCAGCCCAGGATTCTCTTCATCTGGCACTCAGGAAACATGTTTTCTTACCAGTTTTTCCAGCATTTTTTAAAAAATATTTTTCCATCCTTATTTGGCTGCCTGCTTGCTCTCTCAGCTGTGGATTTACTAACAGCAAAAGAAGAATCAGATAAACCACCTACTATTCTAACTTTTCTTTGGTATTCTACAATATTTTACGTTAGGTTGTCTGGGGCACTGTAGGAAAATCAAAATGGTGGGCAAGGTGCTTGGGACTTGAGTTGTACAAAGATGCCATATACTGCTGCTGGCCTTAGGTAGGAGGAAGTTATATAAATCTACTTCCTCTCCCCCCCAAAATTCTCTCGTGCAAATATCCTCTGGAGTCTTTAAAAATGTTACTTTCTCCTAGCAAGTTTTCAGAAACAGATGAATCTTATCTGTGGGGGAAAGGGTGAGGGGAATTAATAGGTACAGTGAAATATAAGTACTAAACTTCTTATTGGGCAAAATTCCCCTATAAGGGCCTGACTCTCCTTGTGTTGAAGGTTAACTGAGAAAGACACATCTTTCTCCACCACGTATTTGCTTCTGCCATCAATCCAAAACTGAAACAGTCAATAAAACTCATTCAAGACCAATTCATCTACACTAGAAAAAAAATCTGCTATCACTGTGACATCCTTGAATCTTTAATAGAATAAATGAAAACCACTGAGGAGGAAATGCTGCAAGTTATCAAGAGGGAGTTCCTTCCAAAAGAGAGATTCTGATCTGGAAAAAATATCTCCACTCCCCAGCAGTCATCAACCTAACTTCTACTCCAACATGGCATCACTCCAAGATCTTGTCACACAGTGATGTTCTCACAGGAAGACAAGAGCCACCAGTATCTGCTTAGAAAGGACCTTGCCCAAAACCTGAGCAGAACGATGCCCATTAGAGATGGCAGAGAACTGAAATAAACAGACCACTGGTCTATCAGGATATAAAGGAGCCCCCTTTATATACCCCCACCAACTGTAGAGTTGCTGACAAATGCCAGTAGCATGCAGAGTGCCATGTTATTATACAGATGGGATTCACTCCTTCTAAAGCAAACAACGCTACCTAATTATCCAAACTTGATCATTCAATAGACTCTTGTGATGATGACTTCTAATATCTTTGGAGAGCTTTTGAGTCTATCCAGTGCCAAGAGAAGCACATATCTGCCATTCCTGATGAATCCCAAAGTCTTTTCTTCAAGAATTCAATCAAAGCCACAAATTACTTACATATTCCTTCCAGAGCATAGAAAAAGCCATTCCATATCATAAGATAAAGTGCATCGTATTAAGATCTACATTTCTAAACACAAAATCCCCTCTGCACACATCACAGAAAATTTAGTTGTAATTATTCTGCAGAAAAAACACACGCCTGACATTCTATTATTTCAAAAAAAGCTGAAGGCCTGTCAGGTTTCATAGAGAGGGGAGGGGAGGGGAAAGGAAAGGAGAAAGATGTAGAGTTCCAATCCTTTCCTTAGTCCATCCCACACACTCACTCACTCATCACACAAAGAACATATATACATACTTGGCTGGTTCACAAGCACTTTCTCCCTCATAGGAACAAATCGCACTCATTCATTTATAGGAAATAGCAACAGGATGTGTGCTTTGGGGATATTTGGGCAAGGCTTCCATCTGCTGATGTGTACTGAGGGAAATCTTCCCACCAAACTTGGGTCTCATAGCAGCTAAGGAAAAAGGAGAGATTTTGGCTGGGATTACAGCATGGGGGAGAAGAGTTCTGATTATGCTCAGGCTCAAGGACTCCCAGATTGGTTGCTTCCATATTAAAAAGAAACTTGGGCCATTTCCGTACTACACTATTAAAGTGTTATTATTCCACTTTCAACATCATGTGGAATTCCAAAGAGCTCTCTGGCTGAGAATTCTAAATGCCCCTCCCTAAACTGCAAATCCCAGGGTCTCATAGGATGTTGAAAGTGGAATAGTAGCACTCCAACAGTGTGGTGCAGAAATGGCCTTGATTTGCTTTCAGGCAAGGGGTACCATGCTTGGTTGACCTTACGAACATCAGACACAGAGAGAGAATGTGAGTGTGTTTGTGAAAGAGAGAGAGGTTTTGTTATTTTTTAAAAAAATGAAAAAAAAATCCCACCAAATGTAGTCTCCTAAAATTGGTTAAAAATATAAAAAGCTATGCAGTTACATAGGGATGTGGGGGCTAGGAGGATGATTTGCCCCAGGTGGCAATGTTTTCGGGGCGTCCCAGCCAGTAGCCACACCCCTGTGCACCCTGGTCATGCCCCCACATGCCACAGCCACGCCCCTCGTGCCGTATCCCCGTCCCCCTCCAACCTCCCTCCACACACTCCAAGCTCCACCACTGAAGCTATGAAACTAGACCACATGTTATTTACACTGTGGTGCTATCTCTGCATAGCTTAGTGATTTCTTTTCTCTCCTTCCCCTTCTTTCCTAACAGATCTTGAGTAAGATTCCTCAAGTGAAGTCAGTGTTCATTTTAATTATATTCCAGTAAGCCTCAAAATGGATCAGCTTTATTTTTATAACTTAAAGCAATTGCCACTGTTGTCCAATCCTCTAATAACATGTTGTAAATGAAGAAAATTAAAGGCTTTTCCCATTTCTGCCTTCCCACCTGGATTCTATTTCAAACGCAAGCTGCTGCTTATTAAATCCCTGTGAGGTCACAATTCTTCAAATGGAAATCATTTAGAGAATGGATGGCCCATTTGCGGTTTCTCAAGCCGGCTGCAAATGCCTAACACAGTTGGATTCTCTTGTCAAGGCAGTTTGTCATTTTTATTTTGCTATGTAGCAAAGTGGCCTCTCCTGTACTTTTTACTTACTTTGGTGGAAAGAGTAGAAGAAACTTGCCATTATGAGACATAAAGCAGCCTGCTTACATATATATTATGTCTTGTTTTCACCTTCTAGCATGACCAAGAAATGAATCCCAGGTGGTGTCTTCAGCAAGGAACTCAGCTCTTAGTAGTGTCCTGTGATGGGACAAAGTAAAGTGGCTCCATTTGGCAAAGCCTCTGTACAAAAACTCATCTTCCTGAGAAAATGATCACCAGAGGCATGTTTAAAGTTTCCACTACTGCCCTTGTGTCTTGGCCCTACTTCCTTTTCCATTTTGTTTTCTTTCTTTTAGGCAACTAACCACCCCCATGCTGTGCTGAGTGGAACACTAATGTTGCTGCTGAAATTTGTGGCAGCTGGCAATATTCTTGAAGTGGCCACAGTGGCAATCAAAATTTGATGGCAATGATGACTACTCTCTGTTGACAATAAAATATCTATAGGCATGATACCTGAGCATCATCTTGTCAAAGTAGAAAAAAGAGCAGGAAAGGGAGAGATTATTTATGCTCTCAAGTTTTAACAGTAACAGCTGAGGATGCAGGGATATATGTGCCAAAAGTGTTGTAATGTAATGTGTTGAAATTGAGCCTCAATCTCCCAGTCTCTTCTGAGAAAGATCTCTTGTGTACTGTCCCAGGGAAAGGAAATCCTGACAAGATTTGTCCTTATTTGGTAAAGGGGCTAACAGAAATTTTCACCTCACCTCCCACAAGATAGTGAAACTTTTCTCTGTCTTTCTTAGCCCCAGAGAGATTTTGCACATTCTTTAGATCAGATATTGTGTGCCTTTCTCCAAAATGTACATAACTGAAACTTGGTTACGTGAACTAGTAAAAGTGTACTCTCGTTGGGTGGGCTGTTTCTGTCTTTGTGACCAGTCACTGTCCTTTTGTGTTTGCTGTATCTGTGTTTGCTAAGCTTCCCAAAAGAAAAAAAGGCATGACTTTTCCACTAAGACATTTTGCATGAAATACAGAAAACATGATAAAAAATAGTTGTTTTGGTCTTGCACTGAAAGCAAGTTTTAGTGAGGGAGTTGTTGGATTCTCCACAGGCTGCCTCAGCATGCCAAGGCAGCCTGTCTTAACCAAAACTTGTTGACAGTGTTATTTTTTCACTTCCATAGTTGGGTATTGCTTGCATTACCATGTAGTATGAAATATGGGATGTGTGGATCCCACAGTGTGAGATACATTTCTTGTGCATGTATTTGTACAGCCTGCTATATGCAAATCTTCCATACATCTGTACTTGATGAAGTATTAGAGCTTTGTTTTGAGAGCGTTCTTTCTTCCTGAATACTTTTGTGCTCAATTCTGCTAAAACTGTGATTTATTGAAAGCTTAGTCTTGGCTTTGTAGCCTCAAAAGGAGCTGAGAGATTGCAAGTGAAGTGGGATACTCCTTGTAGAGGGAGCTTTGTGGTGCCATTGAATGAGTATCTTTTAATCCCAAAGCTGTAACATTGCATGATGAAGAAGATATATTTGTTTCTGTGGAATGCAAATGTAGTCTTAACTGGGGGCTGCCTACTAGGTGATATTTTAATATATAACATGTTAGCTTGATTGGTGCCTCCCAGTTATCCCAGAACACCTATATTGGTAAAGGGATCTGTTGCTGATAAGCAGTGTTTCAGTGTTGAAGTGGGTTCATGCTCCACAGAACGGTCTTGAGAATGGGGTGCCAGTTCAGTCTGCCCACAAGTATGTTTACTCAGTGGATTTCTTTGAAGTGAGTGAAACACTCTGCCATGTGCACATTGGATTGTACCAGCTGGCAGCAGGACAAGGAAAAACTGTCGATTCTTCAAGCCAGCAGGGAGAAAGGTCCAGTCAGGAGACTGCAAACCATGCAATCTGGTGATAAGGGCCCTTTCCGCACCTTACCTTCTTCCAGTGCTGGGGTGCGGGGATCACGCGAGCAGCCTCCAGCAAGAGGCTCTCACGTCCCTGCTGCTTCAGCTCTGCATGAGCTGCCTGCTCACGTGAAAGCCCCGCCTCTTCCTTCTGCAGTGCAGCCTGGGAGTTTCCCAGGCTGCGCTGGGGCAGGAAGCGCGGCTGGCGCAGCTCCGGAGGCTTCGCACAGCAGGTAAGTGCATGCGGGGCCCAGGAGCAATGCACGATCACTCCCCATTTCCGGCTTCCAGCCGAAAATGAAAAGGTGCACGATCGGCACCTGCCGGCCCTGGAGCGTCGCACGATTGTGAGTGCATCGTGCAGATTGCTCCTCACAATCTCACGATGCTCCAGGCGCCTTTTGCATGGCAAATGCCATGCGGAAAGGGCCAAGGAAAAGAATTTCTTCCCATTTTAGTCCTATAGGAAACCCCAGGGCCTACTGTTATTCTCCATTTCTGAGTTCTGGTTTCCTGTTGTGCTGGCCTTCCTGCTTCTATTTGCTTGCGTAAGTTTTGTTGCTATATTCAAGGAAAGTAGACTCTAGCCACCTCCACTGCTCAGACCAGACCTTGGAAAGTTATTTTCGAGCAGAGTGGACATAATGAAAGGCTGAAGCCATCCATGTTAATTGAACAGTAGGATGGTGTTCCAGGAAGATGAATAGCCTGTGAAGAAAATGTATGTCTGTGGAGCTAAAACTGCATTTATTTCAGGTATACCTCAAAGTAGATGAGCAAATGATGATGATAAATTTTTATTTGTTACCCACCTCTCCCCAAGGCTCGAAGCAGGGTACAGCATAGCTAGAGTTAAAAGTTATAGTTAATATACACATGGAACAATTAATACAAATATACTACAATTAAAATATATCATAGTTAAAAGTACAATTAAAATACAGTTAAAAGTACGATTAAAAATACAACGAAAAGCACAATTCAAACTAGACTGGGTAGGCCTGCTGGAAGAGATAAGTCTTTAGTACTTTTAAAAATTTGGCCAGCATATTTTACTGTTGAATCTCTTCCAGCAGGTCATTCTACAGTCTAGGGGCAGCCAATGAGAAGGTCCTCTGAGTGACCGTTGCCAGTCTAGTTCTGCCTGGTTTAAGTAAATGGCCCCCAGAGGACCTGAGTGTATGGGACGGATTGTATGGGAGAAGGCAATCCTGTAGGTAACTTGGACCCAAACCGTGTAGGGTTTTAAAGGTAATAACCAATACTTTGTACTTTGCCCAGAAACTAACTGACAGCCAGTGGAATGATTTTAATATTGATGTGATATGTTCACTCCTTGCTGTACCTGTAATCAATCTGGCTGCTATATTTTGGACCAGTTGGAGTTTCCTAAGTTGGTACAAATGTAGCCCAATGTAGAGCACATTGCAGAAGTCCAATCTTGAGGGTACTTCATTAACAAAAACTTTTTGCACCAAAGGCAGAAATAACATAAAAAGAATAGGATAGATTCCTACACTACAAAAAAGAAGCACATTTCAACATGTTTCAGCATCACTAGCTGGCATAGCCAATCATGAAGAATGCTGGGAAATACAATCCATCATCAGGGAACTACATGAGCTGTTTTAGAAAACAGTGAAATGATAAAAACCTAGAGTCCAACTGGCTGGATCAAATTCAGTTCAGTTAGTCAGGTTGTGGAGCAGATACTGGAGGAAGAATAGGTCAGGAAGACAGAAGAGTGTAGGAAAGTCATAGTTAAAAGTGGCCTGGAGAAACCTGGAAATTTTATATTAACAGCAGGGGCTAGGGAAGACAAGGGAAAACCACATAGCAAGTAAATCCTCTCCTCCTAGCCCAGGAATGGAAAATTTCCAATGATCCCTGGACCAGTTTTCAGCTCTCTGAATGCTCATGGGTCATCCCACCCCCAAATTGCCAAAACTGGACATGGTCAGAAGTTTAAGTTTTGAAATGATTATTTGCCAAATTTTTTTACCAAAAAGACACACAGGACCTGGTGCCTTAGTTAAAGGAGAACTGTGCTGTTGGGAGTACAATTCTCCATGTATTAAAACTCTACCTATTAAAACAAAAAAATATGTGGGTAGGGTAGGGGTTTCAAAGGCCAAAAAAAAAAGAGCTGGAGGCTTTATGTTGCCCATTTCTGTCCTAGCCAGTGAGTTAACTGCAAATGGCATTTATAGGGTAAATGAACAAATGTTAGTTAGAGAGAAGAAACAGACCTGTAACCATCAGGGATGACCTTGTTAATGAGGTAGAAGTGGTTGGATCTTTAGGGGGGAGTGACCATGCCCTGCTGGAATTTGGCATTCAGTGGGAAGGAGAAGATAAGTGTAGCCAGACACTCATCTTAGATTTTAAAAAAGTGGACTTCTGTAAACTTAGGGAGCTGCTGGCTGGAATTCAGCAGTCAAGAATAGTGAAAGGGAGAGGAGTTCAGGAGGCATGGGAGTTCCTTAAAAGGGAGATACTGAAGGCACAGTCTAAAACTGTGCTACTAAGGAGGAAAAATGGAAGGCATGTGAAGAAACCAGAATGGTTGACTAAAGAACTCTCAGTTGAGCTAAGTGTTAAGAGAAACACGTACAGGAAATGGAAGAAGGGGGAAACCACCAAAGAAGAATTTAAGCAAGTAGCTAGGAGATGTAGGGAGGAGGTCAGAAAGGCTAAAGCACAGAACGAACTTAGGCTGGCCAGAGACATCAAAAACAATAAAAAGGGCTTTTTTAAATATGTCCGCAGCAAAAGGAAAAAGAAGGAGGCGATAGGGTCGCTGCGCAGAGAAGATGGCGAATTACTAAGAGGGGGAAGAGAAAAGGCGGAACTACTTAACACCTTCTTTGCCTCAGTTTTTTCCCAGAAGGATACAAGCACTCAACCTGGCGGTTGGGGAGCAGGGAGGAAGCAGGGGAAATGAGGCACATAATAGGTAGAGAGGTGGTACAGGAATACCTGGCCACACTGGATGAATTCAAGTCTCCAGGGCCAGATGAATTGCATCCTAGGATATTAAAGGAACTGGCAGAGATCATTTCGGAACCGCTTGCTATAATCTTTGAGAAATCTTGGAGGACAGGAGAAGTTCCAGCAGACTGGAAGAGGGCAAATGTTGTCCCCATCTTCAAGAAGGGAAAAAAAGAGGACCCAAATAATTATCGCCCAGTCAGCCTGACGTCAGTACCCAGAAAGATTCTGGAGCAGATCATTAAGCAGTCAGTTTCTAATCACTTAGAAAGCAACGCGGTAATCACGAGAAGTCAACATGGATTTCTCAAAAATAAGTCATGCCAGACTAATCTGATCTCTTTTTATGATAGAGTTACTAGCTTGATAGATGAAGGGAATGCTGTGGATGTAGCATTTCTCGATTTCAGTAAGGCCTTTGACAAAGTTCCACATGGCATTCTTGCAAAGAAGCTAGTAAAATGTGGGCTGGACAGGGCTACTGTTAGTTGGATTTGTAATTGGTTGACCGACGGAACTCAAAGGGTGATCACGAATGGCTGCTTTTCATCCTGGAGAGAAGTGACTAGCGGGGTGCCACAGGGTTCTGTCCTGGGCCCAGTGCTGTTCAATATCTTCATCAACGACTTGGATGAAGGAATAGAGGGCATGCTCATCAAATTTGCAGATGACACCAAATTGGGAGGGGTTGCTAATACGCCAGAGGACAGGATCAAAATTCAAAACGACCTGGATAGATCGGAGAGCTGGGCCAAAGCTAACAAAATGAAATTCAACAGAGAGAAGTGTAAGGTCCTATACTTAGGTAGAAAAAATGGAATGCAGAAATATAGGATGGGGGACACGTGGCTGGATGGCAGTACGTGTGAAAGGGATCTAGGAGTTTTAATAGACCACAAGCTGGACATGAGTCAGCAGTGTGATGCGGCAGCCAAGAAAGCCAATGCAATTCTCGGCTGCATCAATAGGAGTATGGTGTCTAGATCAAGGGAAGTACTGGTACCACTCTACTCTGCTTTGGTTAGACCTCATCTTGAATACTGTGTCCAGTTCTGGGCACCCCAATTCAAGAAGGACATGGTCAAGCTGGAGCAGGTCCAGAGGAGGGCAACCAAAATGGTGAGAGGCCTGGAAGCCATGCCCTATGAGGATAGACTTAGAGAGCTGGGTATGTTTAGTCTGCAGAAGAGAAGGTTAAGAGGGGACATGATAGCTATGTTTAAATATTTGAAGGGATGCCATGTAGAGGAGGGAGAAGGCTTGTTTTCTGCTGCTCCATAGACCAGGACAAGGAGCAATGGATTCAAGCTGCAGGAAAGGAGATTCCACCTGAACCTCAGGAAGAACTTCCTGACAGTCAGGGCTGTCCGGCAGTGGAATATGCTGCCTCGGAGTGTGGTGGAGTCTCCTTCTTTGGAGGTTTTTAAGCAGAGGCTGGATGGCCATCTGTCGGGAGTGCTTTGAGGGTGTTCCTGCATGGCAGGGGGTTGGACTGGATGGCCCCCATGGTCTCTTCCAACTCTACATTTCTATGATTCTATGATCAGTCTCTTAACATGTACATAAAATATTTGATAGTTATAAGTAAATAATTACCATAATAACTGATGGTATATTACGTTGATAATCAATAATGTATTTTATGCTTGTTTGGTTAAGGTTATATAAGTACAATTTGTAAACTAATTCATTTTCCTGGGACCTCTGTACCTTTAGTCCTATGTCTAAACTCTACTGCTAAGGCTGGGTGAAACAGTAAGTAACATTATACAGTGGCAGCAGTATTAGAATAAAGTTTTTTTTTAATTTTAAAGAATGCAGCTTCAGCCACCGGTCTTTAATAATGAGACGCTCTTTTAAAAACTTGGTAACTGATGGCAGAATGAATCCATCTATTTGCTTTGAGGATCATTTGGTTGAGAGGCTGAGTATATGTCTTGAAAATAATCAACTTAAATCAACTCAGACAGATCTACTCAGTGCCACCTTGTTGAAACACTGAATGCTTGATTTTGGCCTTCCTTCCATGTCTGTTGCAGTATCTGCCATGTCACACGACATCAGTCTGGGAGAAGAGCATTTCGCCTCTTTAGGTGGCTGTATAGCAAAATCAGGAAGGTATGACCTAGCGCATGGAAGTAACTAGTTACAAATAGCTAGCCATTTGTAATGAATTCCTTTCTCCAGTAAAGAATTGTAGTTTAACATGACAAAACACTCCTTTTTGCAGGATAAACTTTAGTTACTTTTATAGTTATGGGCTTATTGCTTCAGTAAATGATGAAGGAGGAATGTCACATGGTTCAAGTGCTGACACATAGCGTGCCTTGTGTGGCTGCCTTCCGTTCTGTTGTGGCCATTAAGGCAACAACAAGGTGGATGAGAGAAAAATGTATTTTGTACCAGTGGTCAACTGTTGGTAGCACTCAATTTTTAAAAGTAAAAGCTTAGTTTCTTTTGCAAAACAGGAAAGTGAAGGATTACTATTTAAAATATTAATTATAATGGTAACTATTTTGTGGGCCTTGGAGCTATAACTTTTCAAGCTCAGCCGTGTACCAGAATCCCTTGCCATATGGCAAACTACAATTCTATATACCACTAAACAGGATGTGGCAGCACAGCTGCTCTTGCAGTGTACCTACGCTACTTGTTTACAGAGGTTTCATATCACTTTGTCTATCATGGCTCCATCATACGGAATCCTAGGCTCTGTAGTTTGATGAGGTACTTAGAAATCTATGCCAGAGAACTCTAGTGCTCCATCACAGGGGAGTGCCTTAGAGCTTTCTAGCAGAAATTCTGAGTCTCCCACACCAAATTTCACATCTTAGAATCATGCAAGGTCCAGCCATGGCAGTTAAACTATTAAACTGCTCTGTGTGTACATTCAGGCTAGGAGCACCCACTGCTTAATTGGCAGCACCACCAATAATGCTGTTCCAAATGACTGCTTGACTATGGTTGTGCACTTGGTCTGTCCTTGGCCCGACTTGCTTATTTAAAAATATTTCTGTACTGCTTCCCAGCCTGCAAGGGCTCTCAAGGTGATGAACAAATAGAAACCAGTTAAGACAATGCAAAGATGAAAACGTTTTAAAAACACATTAAAATACTCTTTAAAAACTCCCAAAAGCTGCTAAAAACAGTCCTAGAATCCAGCTTTGAAACAGTTAAAAGAGCAATTTCAAGCACTGAATGCTGTGCAGAACAGCACTGTTTAGGCTGCCTTCCAGGAACTTAAAAGAGACAGGGCCAGCTTAAGTTCCTTGGGTAGAGAGTTCACAGTTGAGGTTCTGCTATAGAGAAAGTCCTGTTACGTGTACCCACCAACGTAACTTCCAAAGTGTTGGGACACACAAGTCTTCCTCTAAAGATCTCAAATTTCTGGCAGGCTCATATGGGAGGAAGAGATCTTTCAGATATCCTGGACCCAAATTGTTTAGGACTTTGTAGGTCAACACCAGCACCTTGAATTGTGCTTGGAAATAAATTGGAAGCCAGTAGGTAGTTCTTGCAGGACTGATCTTATATGGTCTCTAAAATGCATGCCTGACACCAGTCTGGCTGCTGCATTTTACACTAGCTGCAGCTTTCCAAGGCCAGCGTCACAAAGAATGTGTTTAAGTAGTCTGATTGAAAGAGAACTAAGACATGAACCACCTTGGCTAGATTTGCCTTTCCAAGAAAGGGCACAGCTGGCACACTGCCCAAAGCTGGGCAAAGGTGCTCTTGGCCATTGCAGTAACCTGGCTTTCCAGGAGCAGCACTGGATCCAAGAGTACCTCCAGATGATGAACCTGATCTTTCAGAGGGAGAGCAACCCCATCCAAAATCGGCTGTGATCCCAAATCCCAGGTTGGTTTTCCTACCGACCAGCAGTCCTTCCATCTTGTCTTTACCTGCATCCAGACAATTCAGTACTACCACAGCCTCCTTGGCATCAGTTGTAAATGAGAGATAGAGCTGGGTTTGAGTGATAACACCCAACCCCAAAGTTTTTAAATTATTTTAACTCAATGAAATAAAACCATTTAATATATGTTCCCACCCAGTATGTGGAGACTGTAGAGTACAAACAGAGCTTTTTCCCCCTAAAATTTTGTGCATGCAATGCAAACGTTCAGGTTTTTTTTTAACATACAAATAATGTCATTTCTCTTCTAACAGGTGACAGACATACAAGGGAAAGGTAATGAAACTTACAAAACATGGAATGTTGTTAGTATTTTTGTAGAAAAGTTGGATCTAAACATGTTCCTTAGGGTCTTGGCTGAGCTGACACAAGTTCTCTTTCGTGGAAACACTGGATCTTATTGTAACATACTGTTCTTAGAATAGTCATCAGTGACCTCACAGAAATGAGTCTTGTGCCTTTGCAGAGTTATGACTGAAATGTTCTCAGGTTTGTTTTAGGTTTTATACTATCCTATATATATCTCCATCTGTATAGTCTTTTTTTCTACTCCCAGTTTTTGAATGAATCAAATTTGTTCACTTCATAAAATAATGGATGGCATAAAAATGAGGTTGATGCTAAAGGAGATGATATTAAATGTTTCCTCCAATTAAGCCAAATTCTAAAGGCATTGCAAAAAAAATTATTATCAAAATATCAATATCTTTTGATTTCTAACAAAGGAAGTCCCCTGACACAAACAATATACTTTCTTGCCATTTTTCCGTAAAGGCCAATTTTTAGCATAGTCTTTGATTACTATACCTATCATCTGAGTAAATTGGCAAACTTCAGATTATAAGTTTAAATTTTGAATTCCCAGTCCTCTTTTTGTAGTTGCTCTCTATATAGCTGATTTTGCTAAACTAGAATATTTATGTTTGTTAATAAATTCATTCAGTATTTTCTGCCAGAGATAAAGCATTCTATTATAAATTGATATAGTTTCAAAAAGGAAGCTTATCTTAGATAAAATGGACATTTTTATTAAAACCACATCCATAGATGGTATATTACCCTTCATGTTTAAGGTATGCTAACCTTAATTTGAAGGGCACTGGTTGGCAAGGGTGTAAAGAGTTTGGTATATATATTAATCTTTGGTGGAAATCCTGGATATAGTGATATTTTGGTCAGATGTATTCTCTGAAATGGGACAGACAGTTTCTACCTCACCAGCAATTGCTCTTTTATTTGTCTTTTGCAAAGATCACAAACAGTTGTTACACAAAGATCTTATTATATTCCTCCTCCTCCTCTTATCTACTGTGCATGTCTCAGCGCACCAAAGCTATTCTCTCCTCAGTTTTGAAGTCTGCCAAGAAAGAAATAACATGATTCTAAAGCAGAGGGGAGATATGGTGGGTTGTGTGAGGACACAGACGACCTCTTGAAGAACCACAGTTACAAGCAGGCAAACCATCACCTTCTTCATGGTCTCTGTTCCACCCCACAAATGGGTGACTAATAATCTTACCTTGGGAGATGAGTTCAGATCACCTAAAGAGAGAGCCCGAACTTCACAACCAAAATGAACATGAGACCTGGCCCTGGAATCAGAATGGTAATATTGGACGAAAGGTGGAGGGCTGAGACCATGTCATTGTCTTAGGCCCTTTCCACAATGTACCTTTTCTTAGTGCTGGGGTGCGGGGATCGCGTGAGCAGCCTCTTGTAAGAACCTCTCGTGTCCCCACTGCTTCAGCTCCTCAGCCTCTGCCTGCTAGTGAGCGGGCAACGTGAGGGCTCCTCCTCTTCCTTCTGCAGTGCAGCCTGGGATTTTCCCAGGCTGTGCTGGGGCGGGAAGCATGAGTGCCGCTGCTCTGGAGGCTCCACACACACAGTAAGTGCGATGCATGATCACACACCATTTTTGGCTAGAAGCCTACCGGCCCTGGCAGCATCATGCAATTGCAAGGACGTCATATGGACAGCTCCTTGCAATTGCGCGACGCTCCAGAGGCCCAGAATGCCGTGCGAAAAGGGCCTTAGACATGTCCAATATCAACACGTCTTATACTAAAGCAGTGGAGGAAGAAACAGTCCTGACAGAATGTCTCTTGAGATCATCAAGGATAGATTTTTGGTAAGTGAGTAGGTCACCTTTAGAGCTTCAACCAACCACTTAGACAGTTGCTGGGAAGAAACTTATAGGTCTTCTTTAGGACAATCATAGTACACAAGAAGTCTGTTGGAAAGATTAAGTGGAACCGTGCACTTAAACGTAAATGACTAAGGCTCCACAAATATCAATGACTGGAAAGCACTTTCAAAGACAGAAATAGATTCTGATAGAAACCCATTAAAAACATGATATAGCTGGTGTGGAGCTGTGAAATGATCTTCAAAAGGAAGAAGACATCACAGCACAAAACAACCTTGTCCCTATGAAAGTAAAGAGATGTTTTATCACAATGGAATTCAGACCATTCACCTGCCCTTCTTGCAGATGTAATGGTGACTGGAAACAGCAGGGTGCTTTCATGTGACTATAGTTCACAGTTGTCATCCGTGAATTCACACAAATGGGTCTGATTGGTGTCTGTGTAGAGTAGCTCAGAGAACCAAGCAGAGTGATTCTAGTATTAACTCCACCCCTCTGACTGTGCGTGCATTGGTACTGCCACTCTCTGCCTCAGTTCCTGTACACAGTAGCATACATAGGAGAGACTGGAAGGACCAGTGCCAGGAAAAAGCCAGCCAAAGCAGAAGGAGGACAGGTTGTGTGAGTTCTCAGACGAGCACTCAAAGAACAATAATTACAGGTAAGCAACCTGTTCTTCTTCTTCGTGTTCTCTGTGACTCACACAAGTAGATGACTGATATGTTAACTCATCTGGAGGATGGTAACTGTAGAGCCGGCTAGAAACAATAGACAGAATGGTCTGGCCAAAGCAGGCATCAGAATGGGCTCTTACATCCAAGCTGTAGTGGTGGATGAACATATGCAGCAGATAGCGTGCAGTAGCATATTGGCTGGAAAAGCTGTGGAAAATGCCCATAGCCCTCATCAAATGGCTTCTGATAGTCAATGGCAAAGGCTTCCTCAGAATTTCAGAAGCCAAACAGAAAGTGGAGGTTACCCACCAGATCGCCAGACAGCTGCAGCCTTGCAATAGTAGAAGCAATTTCTTGCTATCATAGAACTCTTAAAGGGACACAGATGCAATGCTTGTTTGGAAGTAGTAGTTATATATCTAAACCAGATAATTTGGTTCGTAATTGGACACATCATTTAGCAAGACTGTTGCTAAAACCAGCAGCTGGATGTAGCAGTTCTTGTTTACATTTAGTACAGCTAAGAAATGACACTTTGAGGTGACCTCCAAAGTTCAGTTGCAGTAGTTATCATGCAAAGATGCTTTGTTATTGCTAGCAAACTGATATTTCTTGCCTAGCAGAACATAGAGTGTTTATTTTTAATTCCATGTCATTTAAAATGTAAACATCCAGTGTGTGGGGGGGGCCTCTATGGAGAATCATAGAGCTCATAAATTACCTACATGAAATGCCTGCTTTATGGTATTCGCTCAGAATACAAAGCCCTTTGATACTATCCCTGCAACTTCTTGACAGATCACTAGGGCTATAGTTCATAACCTGAGGGTCCCTAGGTTCTCCTCAGACCACAACTCCTAATATTGCTGACCAAAGCCCATGCTTCTGGAAACTGGTGTAACACTATTTGGGGACCCTCAACTGAGATCACAGCACTAGAATTATGTCAGAAATTCTGGATCTTGTTCAAGTAGTCTATAGCTTGGATCCTTCCCATGCCACCATTGCTGTTCCTTGAAATAAGAGCACAGGTGTGTGTGAATAAGGGCAAGACTAAGATTTCTAGATCTCAAAGCATTGATTTGCATCTCCAGGTTCAAAGCAAGGGGAGGAATTTCAGAGTTTTTTTAGTTTAATTGTATTCTGCTGACCCCATGGCTCCAGTCTGCTCTAGAACATCTGCTCTTAGATTCTCCAGAGTTATCCTCTCTTCTCTTCTTTGCCTCATGTATTAAACTTTAGTGAGTTTTTTATTATAATTATTTTTAGTGCATGCTGTAAGCAATTGTGGTTACTACTTAATGTATCATGTTGTGATCTCACTGTCCCTAGGTCTCAGTTTTGGGCAGTGAAATCTCTGGGCTTGGCATGCTTCTGATCTGGCAACCTGAGATAAGATAGACATTTTGAGTGTGGATTAAAAATACATGGGCCAAGATTCTGCATCATCAATCATAGCTATGTCTTCTAATTCAACCTGCCAAAATGCTCTTAGAAACCGGCCACATCAACTGAAGGAATTCCAGGATACTGGAAAGTGGGCACTGAACAATGATGACTCCAGCCCCCTGCTGCCAGTTACATGCAGTGTGAAAAGCAGTGGCAGGGACCCCCAGGGTTCTCTTGCAACTGCATTTTATGCCACATCCCACTGATGGGAGAAGCTGAAACCATCATTGTTTAGAGCCCCACTCTCCAGTGCCTCAGAACTCCTTCAGTTAGTGTGACTGCCTGGCTTCTTAGGTTGTTTTGGGATGCATTCACAGACACTGAAATGGTGCCATAACTGGGAATGTGAAACGTAATATTTATGATATTGTAAGTCTGGTTTACAACATTGCAAATACAGTCCTCCCTCCACATTCACAGGTTTGACCTTCAAGAATTTAATTATTCATGAAACACATGCTTGCCTCCCCCCCAGTTTTCCTCCTCCTCCTATTCCCTTGCATCCCTCACCACAGGCTTTCAAGGCTTGTGTTTAAAATGGACATTTTTTTTTCCTTTTGGGTGAGCAAAGCCACCTCCCACTGCTGGAAGTGTGTCCTCTTTGCAATATGGCTGCATATGTGTAATGTGTAGTGGTCAGGTACTCTCTTTGCTCCTACCCTTCCTTTTTCAAGTTGGTGACTGGAAGTAGCTAGAACCTCAGAACTTCACTGTTCTCTATCTGAGGGAAAAGTACCAGTAAGCCTTTTACCTTGTCTTTTTTCTCACCCCCCATAAATGCTGGGGCCAGAGGCAAAGGAATGGGAGGGGGAAACTCTAGAGGGGAATAGGAGAGGGATCACTGGGGGTTTCCACTTTTGTGAGGGTTCTGCACCCCAAACCCTCTCAAAGGTGGAGGGCCTCTGTATTGAACAGGGTGCCAGTCAAAGTATTCCCTAACATGCTTGGAACCCTATACTTATGCACAGTCTGTGTACATGAGGGCTATGTTAGAAGAAGTGGGTGTCAGCCCCACCTGCAGACCCCGATCCCTGCTTCTTCAGTTACCAGCCTACCTGTGTTGAAGATGGCTGTGGGCAGACTTCTTTGACCAACAAGATTTGCCAGCAATTGAGAGGATAAGAAAGAAGAATAGGTACTTATGTGAACACTTGTGATCGCATTCCATTTTTAGGCTTTAGCAGAACAGACTGAAAGCCAGCATAAGACTAAGGTGTAGCTGCAGGATGGGAGGATGAGAGCCTTAACCCTCAAATAAGAATTCTGCTCCTCTAAATGAAAGTCTCTGAGTGTATGCGAACACAGCAAATTTAAGAGTTGTGTCAACAATTTTCATTCTCTCATTCTCTATTAACACATTTTTTAGGTAGTAGTTATGTGCCCAAATGGACAGCCAGTCCTTGTTTTGGACTCCTAGTGGAGAGAAACGGACACATATATTTTGATCAGCGAACTGAGAACACAAAATTCATATTAGAAGCATTGGCCAAAGGAATGAAATTTCGGTGAAACCAAATACAAACAGAACATTGAGGCACATTACACTGTAATTCTTAAGGTTTTTAGAAATCTCCTGTCTTTCTGGAAAACTTATCAAGCTCTCTTTCGCTGTACCTCCAATAAGTAAAGGGAATTTGTCAGAAGTTCAGAGACTATGGCTTTAATTTCTAAGGAAAGTGTTGCAGTTCAAAACTTGAATCCCATTCCATCTTCCTTGGGAACTGCACTTCTTAATTTTATATATTATATTTAGGCCTATAGTTATTTTCTAGAGCCAGTCCTGTCTGATCTTGGAAGTTAAGCAGTGTCAACCCTGGTTATTAGTTGGTTGGGAGACTTCCAATAAATACCGGGTGTTGTAGGCTATATTTCAGAGGAAGGAACTGGCAAAACCAGCTCTGAGTATTCCTTGCCTAAGAAAACTGTGTAAAATCACTTTCCACACAATCCAAATGCCAGGATTGTATGTACTGGAAAAAATTCCAGTTGTGAACCTTTTGAATGAAGGAATGGATGCTCAGTGATAGTTTCATTTAAAATGTCCTCCTTTCTGCAATCCTACAGTTTTGGAAATGGCCTCATTTGGTCCCCTCTCCCCACAGATACATTCCTCCTGCACAGGAGGAGGAGGAGGAGGAGGAGGAGGAGGAGGAGGAGTAATAATAATAATAATAATAATAATAATAATAATAATAATAGTGTTCAAATAACTTTATACTCCAGAATATCTATCTTCTTCACCTGGAACCGTACTGGTATGTGGGAGAAGTCAGACTGAATGTTCTGAGTCAAGTGTTAGGCCTCTGGACTTCTGATTTCATGAGGAGGGTCACACTCTGATACATCTGTTCATATAAACTTCCTCAATTTAGATAAATCCTCTATCCCTGCTGTTTTAGTTTACCTGATTTTCTCCCAAATAGGTTATTTTTTTAAAACACAGGGAATTTGTTCAGTTTGTTTGTTTTTTAAAATGATGTAAACATTAAAATATAATCCACAAACCATAAACTCGGAAGTGGTACAAGCAGAAGTCTCATTGTTTAATGCATAGCTGAACTCTAAGGAGAGATATTTAGAGCTTAAACATTGCAAAGACTTGTCCCATGCCTTTCATTAAAATAAACAATTTGGGATAATTAAATGTACTCTATCTCTTGGCAATTCTGCGTCTTAACCCTGCTCAGTACTGCTTTCCAGTGGAATGGCAATCCATTAATTAAAATTTTCAGACAAGTTTCCTGCTTGCTGCTCCTTCTTTAATCCATCCTTGTCAGGCCAGAGGCCGAGTGATAGCGTGCATGTTTATAATTTGTAGATTATAGCATCCATCAAATGACAGTTTACATGTACAAAATCATGCACTGACACAAACAGAAATAATCTGTGCCTCTGCAAGTATGGTGATGAAGTCAGGTTTAAATGCATAAATTATTCCATTAAATGTCATCTAACATGTTCATGTTATTATGTGATGAACATGCATGTGTGAATCAGCCCTTAAAGAGACATCATCTGGAAACAGGCCACAAAGTTTGCTGAACTCCGTCTCTAATTCACTTTTCTCATTTGCTTAAACCTCCAGATTGTCACAGTCTGTATATCTGATGTTGATTGCACTATCCGTGATGCTTAATGGAAGACATTAGTTTGATTTAAAATTTAGGTTGATGCAACTCATTCCAGCAAAAGGATTAAACTGGGATTAAAGATACATTATTGGTTTTTAATTTGCAATTAGATTTTTTTAACATTGTTCATTAGTGTTATATGTGTATGTATGTGTTTATACACACACACACATAAATTGCGTATCAATAATTCAAAGTAGTGTACAACGTTAATAAAGGACATAATATGATGCATACCAAAAATATCCAGTATATGAAGCATAGGAGTGAAATACATGGTAAACTGAATTATACTGAGAAAGCTTGGAAAAACAGGTATGTCTTCATCATATTTATTAAAATAAAAATGGGCAAAATATGTTAACATCAGGGAAGGAGTAGTCCACATAGGGCAGGTGTGGGCATGATGGATTGGACTGCAACTCCCATCAGCCCTTGCCAGTATAGCAAGTGATAAGGGACTATAGGAGCTGTAGTCTGACCGCATCTCAAGGGCCTGATTTTGCTCATGCCCAAATATTGGGTGCCACCACACTAAATACCCTGCTTCAAATGAATGCAGATCAATACCCACATGAACACATAGCCCTCCCCTCTCTCAATGAGCTCAAGAATAAAATGGGTTTATAAAGAAAGCAGTCTCTTACTAGTAAAAAGATATGAAGTTGTAGGAATATTATGGAAATATTGCCATAATGATAAACGAACCAATAAAGAGTTATTTCTAAACACATTTAAAGACATGGAGGGTTCTAAACATAAGAAGTCGTAAGTCCCATTGAACACACCGGGATTTACTTGTAAACATACATATACATATAACTGTAGTGTATGGTAATCTGTGGCAATGTACTTTATGAGGGTTGGTTGTCATCCATTGCTACAGAGTCACCATTTACTTTCAGTTGCTTGCTTCCAGACCTATAGATAAAATTGTCCAGAGTTTATGAAAGCTTGTGCTAGAAAAAAACAGTCTCGAACATGGTATTGGATTCCTTTATGCCTTTTTATGCTAAAACAGACGAACATGAATATCTCTTTGAAGGAGCTGATCCTTGATGCATGGAAATGAGTATAAAAATAAATCTGAGAGTTGATGAAATGAGCATTGATGTTGTATAAGCAGTTATGATCTCAAAAATAAGTGATTCTGCTATGTCAAGAGAGAGGAAGTTAGTTGAGATGTTGGGCTAGCTGATCCCTATGGATTGCATGACATCAAAGGGCATGGCCCCATGTTATAATTACCCAGTAAGGAATGATTACTAATGGAGCTTGGGTGTTCTGTTTAGTCAACAAGGCTATTCCTGCATCCCACAGAGTTCTTCAATGTGGTATTTAATATTCAATCATTTTTAATCCCTCCCATTAAGCTAAAGCTCAGTGATAGAACACTTGCCTCTCTGTTAAACTGCCCTAGGTCCTGTCTCTTGCTAGGTGTGCCTACCAAAAGAAAAACAAACAAACAAAGGAAGTGGATAGGTCTAAGAAAGAAAACCGGACTGGAATGAACCAGTGGCCCACAAACTCTTAAGAGCTTGGAGAAGTGTTGTTTGGGTTTTTTTTTTGTTTTTTTGTTTTTGTTTTTAGACTACACAGCTCAGTATTCCCTAGTCAGCACGTGGTTGTTATCTAAAAGTATTGTTTCTAGTTTTGGTTTTAGCATCTCATATCTGTTGATACAGGACCCAAAGAATTCTGGGTGACATTTCCATTTGACAGCCATTTTCTAAGCCCAACAATTAGAGGTCTTTCTGACTCTTTGATGAATGCAGCAAAGCTAATTCCCATGGTCAGTAAACATTGTCATTGTGATTAGCAGTATGCCACTAATCGGGATAGGGCTTGCCTGTGGTTAGTTGGTAAACAATCATTCTTTTCAAAAACTAAGCTGACAGAATGGAAAAGAGCTTACAGCCCATAGTTGTAAAATGAGATGCTATCGGGATGGAATCTGCATGAGTATTCATCTGCAAGGATAAAGAGAAGGGGGAAAAAAGATTCCAGTGCCTTTTACTTGGTCAAATAGAGATTAGTGTTAGCCTGAGATGAACAAAATGCTTACTCCCACTTTCGGGTCACGTGTTGCCTTATCAGATGCTTTGCCAATGTTCAAGTGAAAATTGGTAGGTTGTGAAATGACACAACTGCTTTATACCATTTATTCTAGAAGAGTAGTCAAGCAGGTTTCTCAGGTGTGGCCAGCTGTGTGCCATTGTGTAATTGTTAAATATTGACTACTCTATCTTGTCTGCTGAATCCTTCTAGGGTCAAGAAAATAATGATATAAGATGTCTTTCTTTCTTCTTCCATGGACAGCTTGTGAAGTAGCAATTCATTATGATGCCAAAGTCTCTGAAAACAGTGTGATTAGGAAACCGCTGTAGAAAAAGACTTTTCAGCTTCTGGTTGACAAAGCACCTCATAGTCTGCATGCAATTTATAACAGGCAGAAGCCAAATAGAAATGTAAAGAAAGGTATTTTTATTGGTATTCCAATAATGTAATGTTATTTGAGACTTTCATTGGGACTGTGAACCCTTTTTTCCTGCATTTAATATTTGCCCAATAGGCAGAAATTCACCAGATGGAGGACTTATTGCAGCAAGTACAAGTTGCATCTGTTGGACTACTGCCTGTTGGACCTTGGACCTTGGCCTCTAACCTGTTTAGAAAAAGATGGCAAACCTAGTTCCTATCAGAAAGTCCTCCATTCAAATAATTCCATAGTCACGAACTTACCGGGTTATCTTAGGCAAGCAGCTCTCACAGTACAGCACTCCCGGCCTCCTCCCCTCCCTTCTAGGATCATTCAGTCACCAAATGTTCATGGCAGCTGTACAATACCTGCCCGTGATATATTCCAATCTCTTCAGTGTTTACTAGTGTAATTCTTCTAGACCAAGAGCATAAACCCACAGCCCAGGGACTTCATGTGCCTCCCCCCCGCTTAAGTCTGTCTTTCTCCTGCCTTTGTTGCTGAAGACTTCTTCCGACCGCTTTCCTTGCTGCTCTGCTGGCAGTAAGGAAAAAAAATCTGGATTAAGATACATGGAAGAAGAAATGAGGAGCTTTCTCATCATCACTACCACCACTACCACTATCTCTCCACTCATACAAATTCGTCATTGGGTGCTGGGATGGACATGGAAACAGTCGTGTAGGGATGTGGGGGTGGGGGGAGCAATTTGCCCCAGGCGGCAATGTTTTTGGGGTGTCCCAGCCCATAGCCATGCCCTCGCGCCCCTGGCCACGCCCACCTGTGCCCCTGGCCACGCCCCTCACGCCATAGACCCGTCCCCTCTCCACACGCTCCAAGCTCCACCACTGCATGGAAAGAAGGTTGTCTGCTTTGTCTCAGCAAGAGCAGAAAATCACCATGGTGTGTGTGTGTGTGTGTGTATGTGTGTGTGTGTGGTGTCCAAGCCATGTTCAAAGCTTGGAAAAAGTTACTTTTTCAGTTGGCCATAACAACTGGAGGATTATGTGAGTCATAGCCCAAACAAATAGACTAACTACCTTCTGCACCTAGGTTAGCGCCACGGGCTGAGAAAGCTGTCTACCGTTTAGTTTGATCCCAAGCTGTTACCCACAAATCTGTCCCAAATTTTAGAAATAATTTCTGGCAGTGGTTGGAATCCTCAGTAATATAAGATTTTTCTTTACTGAGTTCTCATTAATGGTCTATTTAAAGTATGCAGAATGTTCCTTATCAGCAGTTTTAGGAGGAAAATTGATTTAATGTTCAACACCTTTTCCTCTATAAATGTCTCATCACCAATATCTCAATTCCTTTTTGCATATGTGCAAAAAAACCAAGCAGTCCTGGAATAATAATAAAAAAAGTTTATTGGCAAACAGGAGGGAGAAAAGGAGAAATACTGCTGGGTAGCTTTGACAAATGCTTCCTCTTTGCCCTCTCTCATGTCCCTGCCTCTATAGTTCATACTGTCTCATATGTCAGAACTATTACTTGCAATGGACCATTAGTCTTAAAACTTGCTTCTGTCATCGTGACACTATCTCAGTGGGGCTGAAGAAACATGAAGGATTATTATACCAGGATATGGAAATTCTGCTAGATACTATGAAGGAAAGGGGATGGGAAAGAATGAGAAAGAGAAAGAAAGAAAGAAAGGTTTGGAGGGCGATGCCCATTCAGTATAACATCTTATTTATCCCTGCGTTCCAGGTTTATGTCATGTATTTGCTAAATTAAGGTCGTTACATAGATTGCTTTTCTACGTAGCTTGCTTTAGCACCTACACATTTACCAGCTGTTGCAAATTCCATCCCAGTTCCCTTTGCAGAAGCAATTAGCTCACCGAGAAGGGATGATCACCAGGCATATTTTTATTTGTTCTTTTGGCAGTACCTTCTCCCCTTTCCTTCTGCTCCAGGAGGCTCTGTGATCATTTTGTTGGGTGCTCATCTGTATATACATTACACGAATATCTTGGGGAAAGTGGTACTTTTTAGTGAGAAGAAAATCACATAATATGTGTACTACTAAAGATGTGGAGCATTTGTACCGGCACTGTTGTGTGGGAAGAATTCTTTTCAGGTACATCGCAGTGTTCCCACTGCAGACTGAAAAATGATCTGTCTGCACAATAGGGCAATCAGACAATTGCTTGGCCAAAAGCCATGCAGCCAAGAGTAATGCATTCTGAACACAAATGCCCACCTAAGACCACTTTGGGGTTGTGGGGAATTAGTTGGTACTGTAGTCCTCTGAAGATTCCCAGGGCCTCTTAAAACTGGAACTGCATGAGGGGAGAGCAGGGCTGCCCTTGCTGGACCTGTCTCTTCTCTTGCCTCTTGCTGCCTGGTTCCATCATTCTCCAAGTAGGGAAAAATCTTCAACAGGGAGCCTTCTGTATTCATGGTCTCTCCCCCAACCCATGGTGTAGCATGAGCACAGTGGCAACCGATGGCTTCTTTGTTAACAGGACATTGATTCCATTTCAGATTGTAGTCCAAACTTTAAAGGAATGATCAGGATACCAAACCTAACTTTGGCATACCACTTTGGACAGCTCCTTTACAATTCAGAGTAAAACCAAGAGTAGTTTCATCCCCTCACTAATACAAAAGCCACACAGGTGACTAATGGGCCAAGCAGGTGGTCACCTCACCCCTCATGTCATGGCCTATGAGATGCCACTGGGATATAGCGTCCTGGTGGTCCAGGATTCTAACTCATGCAGGGAGCCACAAATTCAGCAGTGGTGCAGCCAACTTGTGATAGTGAGACTTTTGGCTGTTGATCTGCAGTCAACAGTGGATGGTAAACCAACCTCCCAGCCTTTTAATACTATATGGACATTATGTCTCAAGTTGAACTGCTATTAAAGGCACAGAAGGAATGGCAAGCAAAATAAGGTGAAAATCCATTCAGAATGGCCTCATTGAATGTATGTTAGGCCATTTTGGCATAACACTTCTGGGATCTATCTTAACCATAGAGCTGAGACATTTTGTTGCCTGCAGTACAGCAGCAAGTAGTGAGTGTGTTACTCTGATTTCTGGAGTCCCTTGGGGGAACCTCAATGTGCTCCAATTAATGGGGAATGAAAACTAGCCAGAGCACAAACAATAGCGATACGAGAGACAGGGCAACCTAGCGAGATCTTTTAACCCAATTTTTACAGGGTCAGGCTGAGCCAAAAACCACACCAAATTGCCAAATAAATGATTTTATTTAAAAATAAAGACTTACGCACGTTCGCACTCACACACTCACTCACACAAGACCTATTCAGAAATAAAAGAGAGGAAAATGGATAGGGGACTTTTGGAGGGGTACAACTGGGGAATACTGCACCTGGTCCTGAAGTCCAGAGGTCCGAGACAGCAGCGGAGAAAAATCAGAGACTCAGCAAGGAGGGAGCTGAGGGGATAGCTGGATGGAGTGACGGCAAGCCAAGAGCAATCTGGAGCGATCCGAAGAAACGTTCAAAAACTGAGGGTATTTATAGGGGAAAAGGTACTTGGAGGGCTAATCCTACCCCGGAGAGAACAATCAGTGGAGGAGCTAGAACAAAGCTCCAAACTGTCCATGTCCTTTGTATGATTGGGAGAACAAAGCTCCAAAATGTCAAAGTTTCTTGCATGATTAGGTTTGCCGAGGTTTTCAAAAGCTGCGGCGGTATGCAAATCGTCCTCGCTTGACAGGCTGTTTGTTAGAAGAGCTAATCCCTTCAAGCAGGCTCTTCGGAGCTGAGGACTCTTTGTATATTTTAAGTTTTACCTGGCTGGAGGTCTCCTGGGGCGATGTGAATCAGAGTTTACTGGCCTGACCGGGTTTTTCCTGCTTTCGGCCGTTCGACCTTGCCTGCCTACGTGCTTGTTCGGGGGATCTCTCAAGCATGTGGAGATATTTTTGATATTAAATTGTAGACCCCGGGATTGGGTTATCCACCGCAGTAACAATTGTCCCTGCCAAATAAAGATATGTAGTATCAAAACCCAGATAACTTATTTTGGCTCATGAATAGGAAATTCCCACAAGCAGTTCCATCTGTCTATTACAGTAAAAATGCAACATATTAAAGAACAGTTCTCTGACCTTTTTATGACACCCACAAATCTGCCTTACTCTCCCAACTGGTAGGACCAGACTCACCCATCTAAAAGTATACACATTAATATGGAAACAGGCAGTCCTTCAGTCACATTGGTCCCAATTTATTTAGAGTTTTATTAAGAGTAAACCTTTTAGAATTTTGTAAGTCAAAATTTTGATTGTGATTTGTGTATGGAAACAAATGGAAATGAACATATTTTAACACTGTGTGTTCAGCTTGTCTCACTTAAGAATCTGATGTCATGTTGACAAGAGGCTGTTGTTTCTCTGTTTCTGAAGATAGCCCCATGTCCAGTCCCTGGCAGTAATCTGACTGGAGTTTACCAGAGCATGGATAACTCTAGTTCGGTTCTCTCTTTCCAGGAGAAGTTAGTGAAGCTTATGCACTAACTTTAACTGCCAAACTGTGCTCTGCCCCATGAAGACACAAGGCTCTCCAAAGTAGGAGCCAGGTTTAATAACGCCTTCATCCCTAAAGGAAAATGCAGCCCCATCCACAACAAAGTGAAAATTTTCTTCATGGTCAGTTACACCAGCCACCACTTCCTGGTCAACTCAAAATCATGGTCCCTCTCCCCTCCAAAAAACAGAGAGGGAGCTATGGGTGCATTGGGAGAACACTTGAGACCAAATAAATGGTCTAGAAATGCCTTTGAAAAAGAAGAAGGGGATTATTAGGGCCTTTCCACACTATATTGTTATAGTGCTATTATTTTACTTTCAACATCCTTCAAAATTCTGGGGTTTGTAGTTTACTGAGACCAAAGAGCTCTCTGGCTGAGAATGCTAAATGCTCCTCTCTAAACTGCAAACCCCAGGATTCCATAGGATGTTGAAAGTGGAATAATAGCACTATAACAGTCTAGTGCGGAAAAGCCCTTAGAGTTAATATGCAACAGCAAAACCTGGAATGTGAGTAGCTTATACCATTTTAAAAATAATCTTATTAAATAATTATGCATTTGTTCTAACTGAATATAAGTGCCCAAGTATTTTTGGCAACCATCCTAGTGTCTTTGTCCTTATTAGCTAGAAATCTGGAAGCAAACTAGCTTCTTCCTTGGCCAATTGTGCAGAATATTACCTGCATGCACTTCTTGTATCTCTGTAAATAAAACAGCTAAGGCTGTTGTTGTAATACAGTAATTTATATATCCAGGTAGAAAGGCAGTTCTATCTGTCTCCAGGAGGGAACACCACACAGATCAAAACAAACATGATGTTCCACACCTGGAACAATAAATGCAGAAGACAAAGAAGAGGCAAAACCCCATCCAGGAAATGAGATGAGTACACACAAGTGGGCTTCTGTCTATGTATAATCCAGTGGATCAGGAAGCACTGGGATAGATTGGGTCATATCCAAACATGTGTCTGGATGGATGCCTTCTAGCTACTTTACTTTGTTTCCACAGCGATACTTCCCTTCTATGTCTACTGTTCACGCTGTGAGTGCCAACACTTATTCATCCAAAATAGCACCACTCATGCTTAAGAGGAAGGTAACAGCCAGCTTGGGGGAAGAGCAAGGTTTGCAGAGATGGAAAAATGGGGGGAAGATGGGCAGGAGATGCTAAGAGGAAAGGCTTGGTATGCAAAACATTGTGAGCATGCTTAGCAGCCCAACCTATCTCCCTAAGGCTGAGCTGTATGTGCATCCCCATTCATATTCAGATGCAACTAAAACCACGTAAACTGGAGTTGTGTCAGTGCATAAGAGTATAAAAGATGAATTACCACTGAATGGACTACTTCATGAAGTGACTAGTCAAAATGGTGTTGAACCTTCAATCCTATTGGTTTCTGAAACTGTACAGATTACTCCTGGGCCATTTCCGCACTAGACTGTTATAGTGCTATTATTCCACTTTCAACATCCTATGGAATCCTGGGGTTTGCAGTTTAGGGAGGGGCAAACTCCAGGATTCCATAGGAAGTTGAAAGTGAAATAATAGCACTATAACAGTCTAGTGTGGAAATGGCCCTGGTAACTTAGCATTAGTCAGCCTAAGAGCTGATCTGCTTTTGTCCAGTCAGAAGTAGCTGACCATCATCACATCCCCAGTTTCTTCCTCTTCACCACCAGTATTTCATGGTGGGTAGTGCAATTCTACCTAGAGATTTGCTGGCCATATGGCAGTTAGCAGTAGGCAGAAATTTTGTGAGTTGGTGGAAATGGCTCTCTGTCAGCAAAACCCTTGCTTAGAGGGATCTGCTGGCAACCACCACCCTGTTGTCAGTTGATATACACTTGAGTCAATTGACTTGGACTCAAGTCAGACTTAAGTCACTTCAGTGACTTGACTCAGACTTGACTCAGCAAAAATTACACACTGACTCAACTCGAGACTTGCATATTTTTAGTGACTGACTTGCTGCCCTTGGTTCAGTAACATAACACATTCATCCAGAAACCTTACAACTCACTGGTCACATGATGATCTATCTCCAGCCTAAAGTGTGGACACATTTCTTAGAGGGAACAGCAAATGGGTTAGGCAATGGGCTAGAGGTGGGCTTGAGGTCTGCTCAGCAGCCTGTCCTCGCTATATATAGGATGAGCTTTCTAAAACTTTTCCTAAGAGTAGAAGGCAAGACTCATGCCCAGAGTGCAGGGTGCATTTCTCAGAAGGGAACAGAAAATGTGCTAGGCAATGGGCTTGAGGAGGAAAGATCCTTCCTTCTAAAGCTCTTGAAGCTTCAGTAATGGAGAATAAGAAGAACTCTATTCTCCACTTCTGAAAAAGCCTCCATCTTTGCAAATGGGAAGTAAGAAGGATCCTCTTCCCCACTTTCAAAGCTGAAGATGGCAAAATCACAAAAGTGGATGGCCAACTCTACTTAAATTATTAAAACTGACTTTATTCAACTTTGTTCAGAAATTCTGGAGTACAGATTGGAGTATAAAGTTGGCTCAAGTCAAGTCAAGTCGACTTAACTTGAAAGTATCTTGCAAGGACTTGAGACTCGACTTGAGACTTGAAGGTAGAAACTTAAGACTTGACTTGAGACTTCGAGTAAAAGACTTAAATACATCACTGCCTGCTGGTTGAGATCAGCTGGTAACCGTCCCTCCAAAAGAGGCAGTGGAGGAGGAGCTGAATTATACCAGCTCCAAACCACCCCTAGCCCCATTAAATAACCACTATACAGGTACAGAATTAGGCCAAGAAGAAGATAGTTTTCAGTAATTTCCAATACCCCTAGACAGAGCAGTGTTTGGATTCAGTATAGTTTCAGCTGTCCCGTGATTGTTTTGGCAAGTTTGGATTGCACTCGTAATATGTTTTATTGTGTTAGCCTGTGGACACCGAAGCAAGGAGAAGCTGTACTCCATTCATTTCACTGTCACTAAGTATACTTATTTCTATACTTTATTTCAACACATTGAAAACAGGCCTTACTATTCTACAGTAACATCAAAACATTATATAATGAATGCTATCAAACTAAGCATAAACATGTAACCTGATGGTTTATACTTATGTGCTTTGTCCTGTTTGCAACCTAAGGTGCCCATTATTCCACTATGCTTTCATTAAAAAACAAAACTGAAAATGTAATCCAAATAATGCTGTTACAAAGCATATGCAATGCTTGGAAAGATGCAGATCTGTTTAATTTCTTTGTGGTACAACTGACGCAGTAAAGAGACAACACTAAGGCAATGTGCCCACTATTGCAATTCTATAATATTGTACTTCTCATGGGAGAAGATATTGGATTTAATATGGCTAGCACTTTAATTCTTTACCTGTGAATAGGAACCTATTCTGGCTCCTTATTTCTCCTGCAGGCATTTAGCTGAAAGCATAGCAACATCTCCTGGTGGGGCCTGGCTATGGCAACTCCATTCCAAATGAATTTACAAAAGGCTGAGTAACAGCCTTGCTTTGTGTATAATGAATAGCCTAAATTAGGTAGCTGTCAACACTTATTTGTGAATTATGACAATCCCCAAGTTATTTTGTGAATGACTAAAAATAGATATATATTTCTCTTCTCTCTCCTCTCTCCCCATTTTAGACAAACAAGTAAATGCTGAGTGACAAAACCCAGTGAGATGCTGGCCTTTAGTGTTCAGTGGCTGTGTATATCTCTTGAGCTTTCAGACATATGCAACATGTGTGGGATGTGTTAACACAGTCACCAAATTGTGGGCATTCACTGTAATGGATATCCCAGGTTTTATCCCAAAAGGCATGTAACTAAATTCTCATAAATGAGTGATAATAAATAACTGTGACGATGATGATGTGAAATGAAAGCTAATGTAGCAGAGCGTAGTAAAAGTAAGACCGTGGGCTGTGGTCCGAGAAGCTCTGGATTCCTCACCTCAACAGTCATCTCACTAGGGACCATAGATCATAGAGGTGGTGTTACTACCCTGGCTAGTCCGAGCTTTGGGGATATTAAAAGATATCCTTTTGATATCATAATTCGGCTTCACTTCTCTATTCCCTTCCACGTGCTTGCGAGGCCCCCGGACAAGCACACATACAGGCTTGGCCGATTATCGCCATAATATTCCTAGACAATACAGGCAGGCCAGAAAATAGCCGACTCGCCGCTTTAGGAGACCTCCAGGCAAGTACTCTAATTAGGTATGCACGCAACCTACAAAAGATCCTCTGCCCCGCGCTGGCAGCTTGATGGGTAAACTATGCAATACCCAAGTACTCTGCGTTTGCATACTGGCTACTCTATTGAGAACCTCTACAATAACTCAATCATTCAGATTCTGACCTTTCGGAGGCTTTGCCTCCAACTCCAAATCTATTGTTTTCCCCCAAGGACGGCATAGCCTGCACTCACAATTCTCCTTATAAAAACCCTTGATTCCGAGACCTTCCTCGAATCGCTCCCGAGTTTCATACCACCTTGCTGCTGCTTTGCTTGGCGAGCCTCCCCTCAGCTCCCCGTGCTGAGCCACATCACACCCCAGCCTCGCTCTCTATTTTTCCAGGCTTTAGGACAGGTGAAGTATTACCCAAACCAGCAACTCCTCTAAAAATCCCTCTGTACCACTCCAACCTTTATTTCTTTAGTTATCTTGTGTGAGTGCGTCGCATACACTGTTTTGCTTGTGTTTTTAATAAAACATCATTTATTGCTTCAACTTCTGTGTGCTCCTTGACTCAACCCGACCTCGTAGACATAGGGTTCAAGATCTCGCTACGTTACCTTGCCTCTCGTAACGCTAAGCAGTGCTCTGAGCTGATTTTCCCTACCTTTAGTTGAGCACATTTTGGTGTCCCTCTCGGGACGCCCAGTACACAGGGTAACAGAGGCTGGCTAACTTTGACAGGTCTGCCAGCTAATTTCATCCTCCCAGGACCATGGGCTGCATCCAGGGTTGCCACATTACCCAGATAGCTGTGCTTTACTTGGATTCTAGGCATGCCACTTGATGCCCGCTTGGACCATCATTTGGCCTGGGTTCCAGGCTTTCATTTAACTTGAGATATGAGGCAAAAAAAATGGAGGCCCTCTTTTGTCAACTTCTTCTTCAGGAAAGAAGTTCTCCCAGGAATTTCTGGCAGGAATGAAATCAAGTGAGAAGTGCAAGAAGCAGGTGAGATAATCTGAGGGAGCAGGAGAGATGGGAGACTAAGTGGTGTGAGTGGTGGACTGCAAGAAGGAAGATGGGTGCACCAAGGGGGATGGACCATGGGGGATGGAGGGGATATGAAGGAGGGAGCAGGAGAGCCAGTGGTGCATGCAGCAGCACACAAGAAACAAGCAATGAGGGTGCCACAAGGGGGTAAGCTGAAGTGAGGAAGGGAGTGGGAGAGATGGAGGAGGAGTGGGGAGTGCAAGAAGCAAGCAAGGGGTGGTCCACGAGGGCACCAGATGAGGTAAGAGACAGAGTAGGAGAGACAGGAGACCAAGTGGTGTGTGCAGTGGAGTGCAAGAAGCGGGGGATGGACACACTGAGAGGGCAGGAGATAAGCCAAGGGAATGCGTGAGTAGCTAAGATGGGAGAAGAAGTGTCAAGAGCAAGAAACAAGGGCAAGAGGTGAGGCAAGGGAGAGAAAGGTAGAGAGACCAGAAAGTGAGCAGTATGAGCAGCAGTGTGCAAGAAGCAAGCAAGAGGTGCATCCCACCTCCTGGTAGGGTAAGAAAGGAGGTGGTAGAGATGAAAGAACCAGCAGCGTGAGCAGTGGCACTGAAGAAGCAAGTGAGGAGCACAACACAAGGGCACAAGGTAAGGAAGGAGTATAAGAGAGGCAGGAAAGTGAATGGTGCAAAAGGTGGTGCACATGAAGCAAGTGAGGAGGGCACTTTGAGGGGATGAGGTCAGGTGAGGTGAGTGAAGAAGGAGGAGGAATAAGAGATACAGCAGCAGAGTGTGAAGAACAAGTGAGGGGAAACATGGCAGAAAAATGAAGTGAGTTCAAGGAAGGGGAAGAAAGGAATAGGGCAGGTTAGGAGCACAAAAAAGATGCAAGGCAGCAGCAGAGGTCTTCAGGAGAAGGGAAAGAGTGCAACCCATTGCTCAAGTGCTTTGCTTCCTAAGGCAGCCACCTCATGATATTACTCTGAGGAAAGAAGGACGAGGTAAAAGGAGAGCATAGACAGAAACTTATCAAGGTAGATGGTCAACTTGCATCTTCAAACTTTGGGGAAATGGAATTACAAAGAATTACAAAGAAAATATAAACTCTTATTCAGGACTAATTCCACATTTATTTGTTGTGGGATTATGATATGGACATTTGAACTGTTTACTCATACATGTTAAACATGGAAAGGAGAGGAATACCTATTACCTCTACAGTGCAAATTCTATCAGGGAAGCAGAAGTTACAAAAGTGAAGATGTAGAAAGGATTTACTTCAAGGAAGAGAACAAGGATGCTGTTAAGGAGGAGGAATGCATCTTCAACAATGGATCGGAGCTATTTTGATTTTTTTTCTTATATGAAAGAACACCTTTCAAACTTTTCATGAGGGTGTTAAGCGTTAAGTCTTTTGCAGTAAAAACAGGATCTATTATCTAATCTGATTTCCCCAATAGTTGTTGTTGTGTACCTTCAAGTCATTTCCAACTCATGGTGACCCTAAGGCAAACCTACCACAGGGATTTCTTGGCAAGATTTGTTCAAAGGGAGTTTGCTTTTGCTCCCCCCGAGGCTGAGAGAGTGTTACTTGCCCAAGGTCAACTAGTGGGTTTCCATGGCTGAGCAGAGATTCAAACCCTGGTCTCTTAACACTTAAACTACCAAAACTATTTACCCTTAAAGATTAATAAGTTTTATTTGCATAAGCTTTTGGAGACTACAGTCCACTTCATTAGATGCATGGAAAGTTGCCTCAGTTGGCAGATATTTATACATATATTTGGTGGTGAGTGGAAATGTGAAAAGTACAAACATTTATCATTATCTTAATTGGCATTGTTATTGTTGTTGTTGTTGTCGTATGCCTCCAAGTTGTTTGCAACTTATAGTGACCCTAAGGTGAATCTGTCATGGGGTTTTCTGAGGCTGAGAGTGCGTGACAAACCCAAGGTCATCCAGTGAGTGTCCATGGCTGAGTGGGGAATAGAACCCTGGTCTCCAGAATTGTAGCCCAATGCTCAAACCACAACATCACGCTGACATTACCAAACAATAATTCGGTGGGAGCACATGCAGCCTAACATAGTTAAGCTGCTTATCATATACATTTTGAATAAAAGTCATATAGGTGAAAGAGAGTTAAAGTAGACTGTTTTCTACCAATAATAAAATATTTAGTCTGTATCCCTGAAGGAACTCTGACCATGCTTTCCTCCCCATCAATTACTGCTGTTTGTCCTGACTTCTACATCTTGCCCTCTGAATCAGAGAGCAGCCAGTCTCAGCAGCTTCCACTGGTATGTAAACAGACCTTAGTTTTTTGCCATTAGTTAGAAACTGATGGCGCGTGTGCGCGCACACACACACACACACACAGAGCACTCTGATGAGAATACTATTAGAAATATCTGTGCATGGCTAAATGCAAGTATTGTTGTTCTTATATTTGCACTTGACTAGGAATGTACATGTCTATTTCATACGGTTTCCCTCTGCATTTTAATCTGCATTGCCATCCTGTAAGGTAGGTCTACTGAGAAAGAGTGATGGCCCATAATCACAACTCACAATTCCACAACTCAGTAGAGATTTGAATTTGGGTCTCCTTGTCCCAAATCCATCATTTAAAATATCACACTATACTGGTTCTCTCAGATCAGCTGTAACTATAAAAAGATGGTATGAAGTTTACAATAACGTGTGGAAAAAATGCAACAATTAATGTGCCTGATTTGCATAGATGAGGTGCAAATCAAAGTAATTTGCAAAATATGCAAATAGCGCCCAGATTTGAGAAAGTGAAATATGGCAACCCTAGCTGCAACCCCTTGCCCGACCATACTGCCATATCATTAAAATTCAGCAGCAAATCAGAAAGGACAATTAAAACAAGCAGGAAATAATTGTTTTAAAGGACTTTTAAGAAGTTGCCACTGAATTTCCACAACATGTTGAGGAGAATGCAGGGGCCCTTAAAAAAAAAAGGCACTTGAGACTGCATGCCATCCACAGGTCACCAGTTGCCCATCGCTGCCATAGAGCCATGGGAGCTGCTCTTTTGTGTACCCTTCCTCTCCACTGTGGTTACACCAGATACTGCTAGTCACATAGAGTATGTTGTCTATGCTGTGGCCTCTACTGGTGCCAGAATTTCTCTGGCTCCATGGCTGGGACATTCTAGCATGGAAGGAGCTATATCTGAGGCCTCACAGCATGAGCCTTGGAATATTTAATACAGAGGTGGGCAATCCGCATTCAGGAGCCTTTTGTAATCATCTCTTGTGATTAGCTGCCTGGAGTTCTCTCAAGCAATAATTCAAAATCATCAGATGCTTAATGGATGCAGACTTTATTGTTCTACAGTTTCTTCCCTGTCCAAGGCCACAAGCGAACTGTTCTAGCCTCCACAGACACGCAATGGAAGACCTAGGTGGAGTACCAGGGCATTCTAATAAACATGGCATGGATCATGGAATGGGTCTGTCATAAGCATCACAGCATCCACTTAGTTTCTGGCCTCCAGCAAGAATGTCTGGTCACTTCCCCAGCACTGGTCTCTTTCACTGGGTAGAGAACAGCATTTGGGTTCTGGTTCTGCTTTTGGCTTTGACCCCAGCCATTGCTGCCACACAGCCCCTGACAAACATCCCTTGCTGGTGGACGGAGCTCTTGCTGGCCTTGGGCTGCTATTCTCTTGAGTTTTGCACCCCAGCCTTATTTATAATAAGAGTCTAAAGCATACTGGCCAGATTAAAGTTTAGGCATGGTGTGAAATAGGCCATTTCCGCCCTACACTGTTATAGTGCCATTATTACACTTTCAGCCTCCTGTGGAATTCTGAGCTTTGTACTTTACTGAGGCCAAACAGCTCTCTGGCTGAGAATTCCCTAAACTGCAAACCCCAGGTTTCCATAGGATGTTGAAAGTGGAATAACAGCACTATAACAGTGTAGGGCAGAAATGGCCATAGTTGATATGCTTTCTTTGGAAGGTTAGAATTATTTATCACAAATATTACCATTCCAGCCTTCAGCTGGGCATAGTTGGCGCTGTTAGGGATGAGAAATCCCTTCTTTTGTTTATTGTTTTATTCTGACACAATTACAACAAAATCCAAAATGCACAAGCAGTGATGCTTTTATTACCCAACCAAAACACACGAAATACATCATACAAGTTTTCAAATCTTCACTGGCTTCTTCATCAGGCAAAGATGTTAGAAGTCATGCAAGAGAAGAAAAGTGACAATATTAGAGTCATAGGCCTACATTTTGTCTCAGATGTTACTTCTATTGTCAGCTAAGAAGGTCTAGAGGGATCTCAATGCAGGCAGGGACCACTCTTCTTCTTGGCCATGCGGGGATTGGGGATGAAGGACAGTAAAAGAAAGGTAATAAAATTTCAACTCCAAGAAGGAGAGTTACTTAATATCCTCCTTTTCTCCTAATATGGGGCCTAAGGTAGCTTACAATATAAGATAAAACAAAATATAGTTAATTCAATATATAATGCAAAAGTTTTTAAAAAATTAATCCAATTTAAAGCTGTTAAAATACATTTAAAGTATATTTTTTAAAAATTATTCTATCACAACCAATGAAAAGTAGAAGTCCTTCTTTAAACAAAAAGAGGTTAGCCTGTCTGTGACAAAACAGCAGGCAGCAGGTCAACTGAGCCTCTACTGGGAAGGAGTACCACAGTCTAAGAACAGCCACTGAGAAATCTGTTTCTCTATGGACATTTCCACACTACACTGTTATAGAACTATTATTCCACTATCAATATCCTGTGGAATTCTGGGGTTTGTAGTTTAGGGAGGGGCATTTAGAATTCTGAGCCAGAGAACTCTTTGTCCTCAGTAAACTACCAACCCCAGAATTCCACAGGATGTTGAAAGTGGAATAATATATCTCCCCAAGAAGCGTTCTTTGGGAGATGGGTAACAACACAGAAAGGGTGGTTAACATATAAAGATCTATTGGAAGTAGGAGAATCAACAATACCTCAATTAAGAACAAGAGAAAAATTAGAACAAATGGGATATAAGTTAGAATGGTTTCCATACAGACAATTACATGAAAGATACAAAATAGATTTAAAATTAGAAGGATTTAATCTCAGACAAACATCAAACGAATTGGAAAGAATCATATTTGATCAAGTAGACCATCTCACAGCAAAAATTTATGGTTATTTGTTAAATATTAAATTAGAGGATGAAGTAATAAAAGATACAATGATAGCGCGGGTTATATTAATAGGACATACAATTGAATTGGAACAATGGGAATCATCTTGGAAATTAACACACAAATTTACTTCATCCCAAAATCTGAAAGAGAACTACATAAAAATGTTTCACAAATGGTATATAATACCTGCCAAGTTGGAAAAAAATGTATAAAACAAAGCAAAATAAGTGCTGGAAATGTCAGGAGAAAACAGGTACGTTTATACATATGTGGTGGAGCTGTCAAAAAATCAATAATTTTTGGAAAGAGCTAAATAAAATCCTCTCTGAAATCTTTGAAATCCAAATACCTCTAAAACCAGAAATATACCTGCTCAATATGGTTCAAATGGTAGATTCAAAGATTTCAAAGAAATATTGGAGGGTCTTATTCTACCTTATCACTGCGGCTGGACTGATAGTAGCGAAAGATTGGAAAAATACAGAAATCCCCACAGTAGAACAGTGGATGTTAAAAATACTAGAAATGAAAGAAAATGATCAATTGACTGCAGAAGTGAAGGAGAAATCCGAGGAAACAATGAGGGAATGGGACCCAGTAACAAGGTTTCTTCGAACGAAATGGGGTAGAACATTTATCGAATAAGTACAAACCCGATACATTTGATTTTGAAATTTAAAATAGAACTATGGTAAAAATAAGGCATAGGATAGAGCTAATACAAGTGTAAATGTTAAGATATTCTGGCAGAGGTATGTGTTTGTATACCTATAAGAACATATGTTTATATGTACGCCTATACACAAAAATACGAATGGGAAAGAATCTCTAAAATCAATGACAAAGGGATTGCAGAACGTAAAAGGTAATAATGTGATATAACGGGGACTCTCTCTCTCTCTCTCTCTCTCTCTCTCTCTATATATATATATATATATAAAATAGGAGGAACGATACTGTGAAACAGAGATTTGTTGACAGAAACATGGGAAGGAAGTATAAGTAAAAGGTAAAGAATGGTTACACCAAGCAATGGAGTTAGTAACTAAAGGAAGTAAGGATTTTTTTCCTTTTTTTGTTTTTTGTTTTTGTTTTTTTGTTATTTAGTTTTTATTTAAAAGTAAATGTATGTAAAAATCATGTATGTAAATGTATGAAAAAAATAGTGTAATATATATAATTATGTACTACAAAACAAATATGCGAAGACAACAGTGGAAATTTTGTTGAAGTCAGAAAAAGAAACAAGAATGAAGAAAAGATCGAAACAATGAAGAATAGATCGTAATAATGAAGAAATAATGAAGAGATAATGTTTTGTTGATTTGATTGTTGATTCTCGTTTAGTGCCTATTAACCTTGTCATAGTTAATGATAAAATTCCAAATGCTTCAATAAAAACAGAATGAAAAAAAAAAGAAAGTGGAATAATAGCACTATAACAGTGTAGTGCAGAAATTGTGTATATCAGGGAATCCTATGTTCTAAGGCTGAGGGAGATGTTTTGGGGAGCATATTAGGGACATCTGAAATATGTCATAATACCAGCTGGATTTGTGGAGGGAGTGATGTGCTTACATGGTGGTGGCATGAGCCTAGGAGAGGAGGAAAGCCAGGATCAGCAAGGGACCGAGAGGGCTCTCAGATCAGGGCCTCCGCAACTGGGAGTCACAGTTCACTAACATATAGAAAGATGCAGTTTGCTAATCTTTAACTGATGTTTCCAGCATGTAAATTTGCCTGTCAATCATTCCTTTGGAAGCAAACGCATTTTTAAAAACATGTAAGAATGGTGAGGAGAGGGTTGACCTTAAGGACAGAAAGTCAGCTTAGTGACAGTGGTGGACTTGCCATTCTTCTTTGTGACAGGTTTTCCTGTTGGGCCCTATCACTCCGCTGCCTTGAGTCTCACCAAATGACAAAGAGATTTAGCCTGCCAAAAAATATATGAGAAACCCACAACATCCCTTTTGATTTTATTGCATTCCATGCCAATCAGTTTTGAATTATCGTCATCATTTGAGTTTCATTTTTGCTTATCATGAGAAGAAAGAATAAAACAACGAACAGCGAACATGCCTCATCTTGATCTGGAGAACCTATTGATGCCAGAACCAACTCCTGTCAGGGTGAGTGGAAGGGAGGGTTGCTTTAAGAACAGGAGACCTATTTTCTGAATTAGCCTTATTGAGAAGTTTTTACTGAGGTCAGGCTTTGACCCCTCATGGCCCTGCTCTATTGCTCTTGAGAGTCTTCCCTGCTGATCTGCCAGGTTTCCCTGAAGTTCCCTTTTTTGAGCAGAGTTCAGTGATGGTACTTGGCTGACACCTCTGTTCAGCTACCAACTAGAGTCCTGATAGCATGGCATTTTAAAGCTGACTATGGGATGCCATCAAAACTTTTGCAGCTCCATGAAAAAGTATTGGCCTGGTAAGCGTTTATTTTTTTTCACAGCTGCATAAGCTATCTTTTTGTGAAATAGTAGATAAGTTATTTAAGGACGTTGTACCTCACTTCCTCACTCCATCTATTATTTACGTTACTTGGAGCTTTAACCTGGGCTGTTCACCGCATCACTCTATAAATATGATTTCATCTGCAAATATTTTCCTACTTAAGGCATAGCTGTGAGTACAGCATGGAGCATGGAATATGGCCACTAACACGCAATTTGATATCTTGTTAAAAGAACAGGTTTATATCCCTCATTATTTGCAAAAGAAGGCAAATTCTGAAAGAGAACTTAAGCCAGTTCATTAAAAGTGTTTCTATATATTTTGTGGGAGATGGAAAAACACACCTTTGATTGGCACACAGCCCTAGGTGAAGTTATGTTTAAACAGAGCAACTATTTAAGTCAAATAAAAATTCACAGTAAAGGGGAATATGTGTAGAACTAGTAGTGACAACGTAATCAGGAGAGCAGGCAAGTGGCAAAGACAAGGAATTATATCATTTTTCAGATTTTCTTGGGCTGCAACTTCTAGCATTCCTCAGCATTGACTGTGCTAGGCAGGTCTGCTGGGAGCTGGAGTCCAAGAATATATGGAAGGATACAGGATTCCCACTGTTGATCTAGGAGCCCAGTTTGCCATCATATTGTTCAAGATGGCAAATATTGTTAATGTGTTCACCGGACTCATAGGAAGCAGGTATCTATCCAGTGAATGGCATCAGTGGATTAATGTTTCCAAATGTTGATTCTCAAGAATTCTACTTTGTGAATGGAGTCAGTGTCTGCATACAGTCAACCATCCCAGTTTGGCAGGGACAGCCCCAATGAATCCTCTGCCATCTCACTTTCTCAGCTGCTTTTAGCATGTCCTGGTTTATGCTGACTCCTCCCACTTTCCCCCTTTATCCTTGGCTTATTTCAGTTGCTGCAAATTGAGTTCAAAATGCAGAAGTACAATAGGTTGCACTCAGTTAACTCAGCAGGGAGAAGAAGAGAGCAGGTGGATATAGCACAGAGTTCACTGAGAGAAAGCTGTAATTCTGAGCAGATCTGATGAAGATATTTGGATTTGAGAATGATGTATTATATAGTATTATATCGTTACTGCTATTGCTAGCCTGAGCTTGTGGGATATTAAAGATATCTTCTGATATCAATAATTCGGCCTCCTATACCCATTCCTCTCCATGTGCTTGCGAGGCCCCCAGACAAGCACGCACACAGGCTTGGCCGATAATTGCTGTAATATTCCAAACAAATACGGGCAGGCCAGAAATAGCCAACTCACAGCTTCAGGAGACCTCAAGGCAAGTACCTCAATTATGTATGCACGCAACTTTGAAAAGATCCTCTGCCCCGCGCTGGCAGCTTGATGGTTGGACTATACAGCACTGCAGTAGCCAGTAGCTACTGTATTGACAATTCGGCTATAACTCAATCATTCAAATTCTGACCTTTTGGAGGCTTTGTCTCCAGCCCCAAACTCATTGTTTTCCCCAAGTACGAACTAGCCTGCGGCCATAATCTTCCCTATAAGAACCCCTGACTTTGAGTGCTTCCTCAGATCGCTCTTGGCTTCCATCCCGCCTTGCTGTCGCTTTATCCAGCGAGCCTTCCCCTCGGCTCCACATGCTGAGATCCACGCTCCCCAGCTTCTCCGCTTCTAACTGGACTTTGAGACAGGTATAGTATTTCCCATACCAAACCTCCTCAAAAATCCCTCTATCCGCTACTACTTTTCTTTCCATAGTTTCTTGCGTGAGTGTATTGCATACATTTGTTTGATTGTGCTTAAATAAAACAATTATTAATTTCAACATCTGTCTCATCCTTGACTCGGCCTGACCCTGTAGACATAGGGTTGAAGATCTCGCTACGTTACCCTGCCTCTCACATTGCCAACTTCTGCTCTCTGCTAATTCCCTCCCCACTGTTGTGAGCACATTTAGGTGTCCCTCCCGGGACTCCCAGAAATCAGGGTAACAATATTTATTGTTAATCATATTATGCCAATACACCCATACCACACAGAGGCCCTTTTAGCACAGCATTTGCCATGCAAAAGGGCCCCCTGAGCATCGCGCAAATGTGAGGAGCGGTCCACACAATGCATTCACAATCGCGCAACACTCCAGGGTCTGGCAGGTGCCGCTCGTGCATTTTTTCATTTTCGGCTTTGAGCCAAAAATGGTGCATGATCGCGCATTGCTCCGGTTCCCTGCGGGCACTTGCCATGCGTGCGCAGCTCTGGAGCCGCGGCGCTCGCACTTCCTGCCCCAGTGCAGCCTGGGAAACTCTAGGAAGAGGCAGGGCTCTTGCATAAGCGGATGGCAGCTGTGGAGCTGAAGGAACTGGGACACAAGAGCCTCTTGCTGGAGGCTGCTTGCGAGATCCCCACACCCCAGCTCCGTGAAAAGGTGCATTGCGGAAAGGGCCAGAGTACTGTATTTATGTTTTGGTCTTTTTGTTTCTCTCTTTTTTTCCCAGGCTTTCCTAAACTCAGTACATAAATTCCAGAGTTTCTCTGCTTAAAACAGTAGTTTTGTGTGTTCTTACTCATTAATAATTTTTGCCCACTTTTTGCCTAGCCATGCTATTTTGACCAAACTCTTATGTTGCTTAGCCACAAGTGTTCAGGTTTTGAAGTGAAATGTTGGAGGGTACGTGTCTGTTGAGGGCAGGAGGAAAGCCTTGTGGAATCTAGCAGGAGCAAAGTAGACACCCACCCATTTCTATTGGTTTTTTCCCCCTGGGGCTGGCAGGTAACAATTGGCAGAGTTTATATTCCAGCTTAGATTGAAGAACCTGTGTGGAAAACTGAGTAAGAGAGTGATCCTCTAGAAGGACCATTTCCGCATTACACTGTTACAGTGCTATTATTCCACTTTCAACATCCTGTGGAATTCTGAGGTTTGTAGTTTACTGAGGCCAAAGACTTCTCTGGCTGAGCATTCGAAAGGCCTCTCCCTAAACTGCAAACCCCAGAATTCCATAGGATGTTGAAAGTGGAGTAATAGCACTATAACAGTGCTGGGTGGAAATGGCCAAGGTCTCAGAGATGTTCTTAAATCATGGCCTCCTGTGCCTTACCTCCTACACCACCATGCTCTTTTTCCTCACTTAAACAGGCTACCTAAATTTTGTGAGCAAAGAGTGCTCTCTATAGTCTGCACCCCTGGCCATGGTGCTGTCAGCTGAATCCATAGCCAGAAGATGGTCACCTGACCTCATAAACTATGAAGATACACCTGCCCTTATAAAACCATTCTTCCTGAGCAACTTCTTCCTTATACAGCAATAAGAATTCTAGTTCCATGCTTCACATCATCTCATCTGGTAGCTGAGCTCCAACCTGGCTTTGACTGCAATCCTGTTTCTGACCTTAGGTTCTTGTCTGCCTAACCAATGCCTATCAACCACCTTTTGACCACTTTTACCTCACCTACCTGGCTCCTTAGCAGCCAATGGCTATGCTAGCTAGGGGATGCTGGGAGTTGTATTAAAAAAAAAAACTCTACTCAAGCTCTGGACCTAACATTCCACAGCTGCCACAGTGAGCATTAGTCTCTCCCTCTCATCTGCTCTTTCTGTTTCTGCTCCACAGAGATTATAGGATGGATGGGGCCAATAAAGAAGCACCAAGGTGGACTCTGCAGTCTTTCCAGCATCTGCATGTGAAATGATGAGCTGGGAATGAGCTGAGATTCCTAGCTAATTAACACATATCTATGCATATGCACATACCAAGCAGAGCTTCAGAAACAAAGCTGCTGACTTTCATTCCAGGTGTTCCAGCTTCACTTCAACTTCCATTGCAAAATAAGTCTGTAGTTAGATCAGAGGACAAGAAAATGATGAAGCTATGATATCCTGGTCATTCCATATGATGGCATGTCCCATCAACTGTCTCAAACCATCTCCCATGAGGAAATGGCTTACCCATTCCAGAATTTCCACTGTTCTTTCATTATGTAGGAAGAAATCTTTCTGAACATTTTGCATCAGTCTTCCCCAACATGATGCCCTCCAGATGTGTGGGACTAAAAGTCCCCATCACTCACAGTCATTCTGGAAATATTAGCCCAACACATCTGGAGGGCACAATGCCAGGGAACGCTGCTCCACACCTCCCCTTTTATTGAGCACTTTCTTTCAAGATGAACGGTTGGGCCTAAATGCAGCCTGCGTTCTGTTGCTGCAGTCCCTTGGGCCATAACTTGAAATAAATAACTGGGAAGGAGATCTATTTCTTCCCACTTGCACAATCGCCCCTTTCCTAGTACTGGCAATCAATAGTAATCCTTCTGGACATAACTGCCATTAAAAATGAAATGCTAGCTGACTTTACTACATTTCAAACTTCATTGATCCCCTAGCTGGGACCTGAAGCAGAGGTGTAGAATATAAACTACTCAGCCTACGCATAATACATTTTTGAATTTATTGTGCAAGCCTGAGATTGAAATCCAGCCAAGTGTTTAGAACTGGTCATGTGGCGGGTGATGTGACCAAATTCAAAACATTCCTAAGGATCACATGCAGAGCCGGAAGGAAAATCCTAAATTTCCATGGTTGCTATCACCACTGATAGCCAATCAGTTCAGGAAAAACGAGGCATTTCCTAGTGTGAGTGCGCGCGCGCATCTACATGTTTGCGTACCTTCAAGTTGCCTGTTGACTTACGGTGCCTCCATGAATTTCATAAGTTTTCTTAGGCGAAGAATATTCAAAGGTGCTTTTGCCAGTTCCTTCCTCTGAAATATAGACCACACTACCTGGAATTTGTTGGCGGTCTGCCATCTAAGTGCTAATCAGGGCTGACCCCTGTTTAGCTTCCAAAAGCAGACAGGGTCTGTACAACTTGTTTTGAAAAAGAGGTATACCTATATACAGCTGGGGTCCTCCACTCATTCATAACATTTATGAATTATTCCTATTGTGAATGCTGTCCATAACAAATGAAATAGAAATATATTGTATACATGAGCCGTGATTTTTGTAAATGCAAAACTGTGTGTCAGTACAACAATCAGTACAATTCAGAAAAATTGTTCTTTAGGGGGAAAATACATTTTCAGGCAATAATTCACACCAGAAGAGATAAATTATTTCTAGAATTAGAATGCATCGTTTACAGAAATTCTATTTTGTACTGCACCTACTATTTCTTATCGAAATGGTATAGCTGGTTCATATGGCACTGGAACAAGAAGTCAAAATGTGATAACATATTATATCACATTTAATAATATATATGTATTTCCACACTGAGCATGTCATCTGCCAATGATAAAGAACAGCCACCTTCAACCTTGTGTTCTCCAGTTCTGATAGACTGCATTTCCCATCATTTCCAGACAGTGTGGCTATTAGCCTGCTATCTGGGGTGTATGGGGGTTGCACTCCAAATATCTGGAATGCAGAAGGGGAGAAAGGTGCCTTAGGAGCCCATCTTCACTGTTGGGTCACTACAGGCCAAAGCAGACATGATACTAAAAGTGTGCATGCCAGCAAAATAGCCACTGGTAAGAAAACCCCATGATAAGTTCACCTTAGGGTTACCGTAAGTCAGAAATGACTTGAAGGCACACAACAAGAACAATCTAGTATCTCCCTTTCCATTTGTAGTGGTTGTTTGGTTATAGTTTGTCCTACAGCCATGATTTTTCATACTTTAGATCTTTACTATTGTTTGTCTCTGGCTTGGACACAGAAATGCAGAGCATTCCAGTGTCAGGCAGCGGCTATGTTCTACTATAAGACCATGCAGGGATTGTTGCATATTTCCCGTATTGTCATTGATGAGTGGACCAAGAAAAGACTTCCAACTCACCTCTTTCTAACCAATGGAAGTTTTTATATAAAAAGTCACCTGAACATTCTTGTTGTATTACAGTTGAGAAGCTAGAAGAGTAGATAACCAGATGGCAATAACATTAAAAGAGATGTCAGAAACTGTTTATAATTCACTCTGGAACTAAAAGCTAAGGCAGATACAACTTAGTCTATAAACACTTCAAAGAAGGTCTGAGATGAAAGCCCTACAGTTAATGTTAATACACCTGTTATAGCAGGAAACTGGCAAACATTGCCAAGGTAAAATGTAGTTCAGCCAAACCTACTGGATGCATAAGAAACACTTTTCGGTGACCCTGGAATAGATATAAACAGAAAGGAATGACATAGAACAGGATCAAAACACATAAAGATACCAGCAAGACAGAAGAGACCAGCAAAATTCTTAGAGAAATTATCACATAATGCCAGCTAAGCAAGCACCTGCCAGATGAGGCAGAAAACCAAAGTTCTGCTGAGTGGAATTCAAAGAGACATATGGATTACACATATCCAAACTTGCCTTATGTAATCCAGAGGAATACTATGAATAAGGATAATTTCAGAGACTGCCAAGAAGTAAGGGGCACTCACTCAGCCTTAGGGGTCTTAGTTGGGACAGCGTTTTGCAATAGCAAAATCTGATATAAAGACTCAGCAAAAGAGGCAAAATTAGTATGTTCCTAACTAGAAAGCTCCATAGGTCTATGCTATTTATAAACTACTAACACCTGAAGATTTCAAAGCAGGTGTACACCAATAATTAAACATACAATACAAAACGTAAAATAAAGTCATAAGATAAACTCAAGATATAAATTAACTTGATCCATAACACAGCTGGTAAGCTGACATACACTGGGAGAGTTTGCTAGAGGACAGAAGCCTTCAACATGCATGTATCATCATCATCATCATCATCATCATCATCATCATCGTATTTATTTTTATCCCACTTTTCTACTTGAGGGGACTCAAATGTAAAAATAAAAATTGTTGGAGCAACTCTAATATCCACAAGAGTGAGTAGTGAGCATCATTTGAACAGGCCACTGATGCTTTGATTGGTAATTTATAGAAGGTTAACTTAATTGTCCAATGTGTGTTTTAAAGTGTGTTTTTACCCTGATCAGTCTCCACTGAGAATAATCCCATATTAAAATTGTCACAATATTTGGGCTCCATTTTTACTTAGAGGACTGCTGAAGATTACAACCATTGCTCTCTCTCTCTCTGGAAGAAATTTTCATATGAATAGGCATTCACTTCCATTAATATCACTGTCATTGGACTGCTCAGTGCCATCTTGCTGAATAACCTGATTAGACGCAGGAAAATGCAACAAAAAAGAAAAAACAAATAGTTGTGAAAATTACTTAAAGAAAAGCCTCTGGTTTGGTTATCTTGGCTTGATCGTTACAGAAAAATTGAACTCTCTACAAATTAAACAACTATCTCTGTGTGCGTATGTGCACATCTGAGGGAGAGAGAGATTTGCCCCACTAGGCAGAAAGAACCTGGCAAACTCTTCAGAACAAAATGACAGCAGATTTCCCAATAGGCCTATCAGTGGCACAAACCCTAGACAGTTCTGCCAACACAAACCTTTCACTGAGAAGTCCTGGCTTCCATGTGCCTCATGCAGCTTTCCTTCCCAGAGCTTTAATTATCATCTGAAGAGAGAGTGTGCCATTCTGGTATAATGGGCCCATTGATTCTCATATGGACGTGCAGCAAATAAATCATCCCTTGCGCCGTATATACTCACACAAGGAAGTTCTTTTAAAGCGCTCAGGAGATATAATTACAAACAAAATGGTAACCCTGGAAGTGTTTTACTTAGATAAAGAATAGTAGTAGAATCAAAGGCAAGGATTTTATATCTCCTTTCTGAAGTGCTCCCTGTGCTAAATGGATGATGAAGCCTCAATTCTTTGAATCGGGAAAATGACTAGAATGTTAAATTGTCAATCTGCCCCTAGATAAGACTTTCTTTTACTGTTGTAATGTGTTTAACAGAGAATGGGTGGGTAGGAAGGGGGACCCACTACAAACATTCTATTGCAAAGAGGAAATTGAATCAAGACAAAGAGAATGATTGAATTTAATGAAAGGAACATGGGAGACGGTTTCCTCTGTGCGTAAATTAATGCAGAATCTGCGAAAGGGTGTGTGTGAGATACTGATAATATCCAGGGGAATCATGATCATGGCAAACGAAGCAAATATCAGTCATGAAAAATCCAAATAAGAGAGTGCCTGGGGATATGGCGCCAGTCTGATTTTCTTATACAGTTTGTGCAAATAATTGCAGGATTTAATCCTTGGAAATGAACAGGATTTGATTAGCAGAAGGGAAAGTACTGAACCGTAGATGTAGTTCATACACTGTTAAGGATTACTTAAGAAGTGAGCAGAATAGCTAATTGGAAATATTGAATGCATTAAGGAAAATGGTGTCAAGTGAAAAGCAAGGCTAGGCAAAATATTGGTGTTTTGGCTGGGGAACCATTTCACTAAAAGTGTGTGGGGAGAGAGTTTACTGTGCGGCTGTGCGTGCGTGTGTGTGTGTAGATGACTTTCAACAAGATGCAAAGTTCGGCTTTTCAATAGATTCATAATTAAATTGCATAAAATCAGGGTGCTTTCAGAATATTAGGTACCTATGTTTTCTTTTGTTTCCTAGTATTTATAACATTATTCAAATATTGTTAACTTTGTTTTTTAATGAAAGGAATTTGTTTCTTTGGTCTGCATACCTAAGCTAGTACATTGGCTCATTTAACTCTCTTTGAAGGAATAGCACTCAGTCTGCTGAGCCAGTCCACTGGTAAGCACGTTGGAGAAATAATCACACAGTTATTGCTTACTATGTATGAAGTGCCTAAAACCACCAGCACCATGTAAATAAGGGTTTGTTTGTTTTTTAAAAAAGATAGCTCCTGACTGTAGACTTACAATCTGATTAAAGACAGGACATATTGGGAAGAGAATGGGGAGAAAAGTAAAAGAAGGGTCAAACAAGAAAAACCGGGATGACAAGGTGCATCTAAAGGTAAAATTGGAAGAGATAGGAACAGACGCTTTAAAAAAAAATGTTACGTTTGCCTTGTTCATGTACAAAGCAGGGAATGGTGAAATTAAGGGCCTTTCCGTACTACGCTATTATAGTGCTATTACTCCATTTTCAAAATCCTTTAGAGTTCTGGGGTTTGTAGTTTACTGAGGCCGAAGAGCTCTCTGGCTAAGAATTCTAGATGCCCCTCTCTAAACTACAAAGTCCAGGATTCCACAGGATGTAGAAAGTGGAATAACGGCACTATGACAGTGTAATGTTAAGTAGCACATTGGTGTCTCAGTTCAGGCAGTCTCAGAGATCACCCACAACTGAGGATCCAATTTCAGGACAGCTTCAGGAACTGACTGAGACGCTTGGGCTATATATGGCCCAATCACTAGTGACTCTTGATTGGTTTGTGCAGGAAAGGGGTCAACTGAAGGTATTGAAACTGGTTCAGTTGCCCAGAGGTACCATTGGCCCACAGAGTTGATTCTGCCTGGTTTTCTGTGGAGCTACCTTACTAAGGAAACTGGGGGTAAGATGTCAACTCTTGGTGGCCTGAAAAAGTCCCAGCTAGCAGCTTACATCAAGTAAAACCTGCATAGTCATAAGGAGACCTGAACTTTTGAATTACTCTACACATTACCTCTCTATGCTCTGCTGCCCCAGGGACTTTATTGTCTGAAGTATAATGGCGCACAGGCAGCTGAAATAGGAAAGGAGAGCGAGCATAGCTCCCTGGGCTGCAGGACCAGATCAGCCATTACGAAAAGTGAAGCAGGTCCCTCAGGCAGCCAGTGATTGCAGGGCAGCGGGGAGCAGCATAAGCTGTTGGAGGGTAGAGTTCTGTGTCTGTGTGTCCTGGACCTGTCCTGGACCTCTAAAACTGGCCTACTTCCCTCAAGTGTGGTGGTGGAAAAGACCTTCTGTAATCACTGTGGAGGTAAAACTGAAGTATCAATCTACTCAGCTTTTTGTAAGCTGCCTTGGGTCCCATCTCGGGAGAAAGACAGGGTATAAATTAAGTTAAATGATATGAAATGAGAGGAAGCACATCATGTCCTTTGCCTTAATCAGTAAAAGTCTTGGGTGACTCCAATTATGTGTTTTATAATTTTTAAAATTCATCTTCTGCTCCACTTTGCATGGGGCAAATAGATGAGGAAAAACACAGTTGCCACCCCAAAACAGGAGCTTGGAAATGAATAGAGAGAAGGAAAACTGGAGACTGGGCAAAGTCTCGCTCCAGTTGTGAAGAGTTGCACTAAATAAGTGTAATGTGCAGGATAACTCCAGGCCCAGAGATTAGGCTTAATAGTTTGTAAAACCCTTTTTTCAGGAACAGTAAAGTAACAACAGCACATTCTGGCAACTGCCAAGACTAAAAGACCTATAGAATTTACAGTGTCTTATAAGTATTAGCATTGTAAATTTGCGTGCACAATACATGGCAGGGAAAGCAAAACTGACGTGACATTCTGCCCCTCCAAAACTGTCCCCTCCTACAACATGGATCTTTATCCTGGCTTATTTGGGTACGTGTCATGAAACTTGTGAACCCAAGTGGGGGACTTTAACATGTTGGGCATCCATCCATTCACGTTCACTGGCCAACAGGTGTTTCCAGTTAACAAAATACTGTAGCTGCCCCTTGGGTCACCATAAACCCAAAATTTCTAAAATTTCAAAATGCTGGTCCTGCACCACCATGATTGGTGGGGGTGGGGGTGGTCAAGCAGGGTGCCATACTCCGCTGCCAGTTTGAGAAGGCTGAAATGAAACACAGGATGGATTTGTCTGTAAGGTTTACAGACTCTAATTCAGCTGTCACATGATTCACTAAGCATACAATGTGGAATGGTTCTGTGTATTTAGATCCCAACTTTTTAGAAGGCTGGTGGCATTATAAAATTTTGTGGATAAGTACACCATGTCCTGTGGCTTAAAATTACAATTCTGATATCTTTTTTGATTGGTGTACCTTTTGCAGATGTTCTTAGCATAGTCCAAAGCTGATGTTATGACTGGCTGAATGAAACCTTGCTATAAATTGTTATCAATAAATTCCCTCAGCATTCTCATTTCTTTGGGAGACATAGAATACAATTTGGTTCAGGCAACTTAGCCCCCATCTCCAGTTTGATTACACAGTCAGTTTCATGATGGGGCAGAAGGATGTCATGTACTCTCTCCAACCCCACTATGAAAAGGTCCATGAGATCTGGGTGCTTCAAAACGGCTTCAGTACTGAATAGTCTCTTTAACTTCTCAAAGGCTTTGTGACACACTGGGCTGCAATTGAACTTGGAGCTCAGTTTTTCTTTACTTTGCTTTTCTTCCTTCTTGGGCCCTTTCAGCACCAGGCAATTCTGGTGCGGGGCAGTGCGTCCTCTCACGGAGGTCGTCTGCACCTTGGAGCGGACTAGGAGCGGACTACTTACCAGAGATCTGCACCTCAGTCCGCTCCAAAACGTCCCCAAGTGGTCCTCCAGCGTGTTTTCTAAAGACCGCAAAAAACAGGTCTTTATTTTCCTGGAATGTGCCATTGCGTTCCTACTCCCTTATGCAGATTTGCAGGCTCCCACCAATGCGAGCCTGCAATCTGTGGAGGGCGGGTTTTAGGTGTGGCGAGCTTCAGCAGTTGGTTGGGACCCACGACCAACCGGAAGCCACCATTTTGGAAGCCGGAGCAGTGCGGATCTACAGACCTCGCACTGCTCCGATTTGCCCTGGACCAAAGAGGAGCCCTGCAGAAGGGCTTCAGGGACAGTCCGCGTTGCTTCGGACCCCAGAAGAAGCAGTAGGTAACGGCACGGAGCGATTCCCTCTCCTCGTGCGGAACGGGCCTTAGTCTCTTTTTTCTTAGTTTTCAACAAGTCTGTCAGGGCAATGCCACCTGGACAAAATTGGAAATGAACTACCAGTAGGAATTGCTGAAACCCAGAAAGCTTTGCAACTGTCTAAGGATCTTAGAGGTCTCCAAACCCAGTACCCTCTTTACCTTTGTGGGGTCCATTTCTGTTCCTTGGTTTGACATCTGATACCCTAAATATTCCAGTTTGACAGTATGAAATTCACATTTTGACAGATTAACATGCAAATGATGGTCTAACAAATTTTTCAACACTTTCCTCACCAGAGTGACATGCTCTTCATACATTTTGCTATGAATCAGTACATCATCCAGATATACCAGAACCTCTTCGTACAAATGTTCATGAAACACTTCATTGATAACTGCATGAAATCTCTGGGGGCTCTGCTAAGCCCAAAAGGCATTACTAAACAGTCAAATGCCTACCAAGAGAGTGTTGAATACAGTCTTTCACTCCAGTACGCGTACTCAGCAGTATGTGTCCCTCAAATCAAGGTTGGTGAAAATCAGACCTGTTGCTAACCGCAACGACAGGTATCTCATTAAAGACAAAGGGGACTGATTGAAAGTACGTACTATATGCAACCCTCTAATATGTGTCACCAGTCTCAGTGACCCATCCGTCTTTTCCAGGAAAAATATTGGGGCAGCCATGAAGGCACAAAAAAGGAATAATAATCTAAAATTTAATGAAGACAGTAGACCTCGCCGGGTTAAATTCTTTTACAGAACATGTAAACAAAGAGCAGAAGGAAAAGACAGAGGCATCACATCTTGGAGCCTGTTAAAAGTAAGTACCAGAAACTTAAAAAGCTTTGTGAGAAGAGGGAAACAGTGAAAAGAAGAATATGAAGGGTAATTAGAATTTAAGTCACAACTATCAGATAGGCAGGAGCAGTTTAGACGAGAGCGAAGAGCAGACACAGGGAGATTTCTTTAACAGAATTATGTTGCAGAAGCCCATGTGGGAAACAGTAAGATGTAATTTGGGGCTTGGAAAACAGATGTTGCTGGGTTCTAGTTTACATCTGAATCAACCACCCAATGAAGTCAATGAAGTCTTCACCTGTTTACGGACAGATGATAGGAAAGCTGCGAGTATAAGCTCCCTGGGAAGGGAGTTTCAGAACCGGGGGGGGGGGGGGGGCAGTCACTGAGATGTTCAACATTTTCTGGGTCCCATGACTCCAGCAACTCCTGTAGACCGCAGGGGGCAGATAATTCAAATGGAGCAGTCTCTTTGCTAAAATTATGGAGAAGAAGCAGAAATCCTGATCCTAGGTCAGTTGTAAAGCTCCAGCTAGTAACTTAGAGCTATGCCTTCGAATATGTTTGAGATTAGCTGATGGCTATTTGGAGTAGAAGACAGCCCAAGATATTGAGCTACCACCTAGATGGTCACCATTTGCTCACATGGTTGCTTTGCTCCTGATGTGTGAATGATTGTACAAGAAGTCACCCAGTCCAAATTTGTTTCCAGGTTTTCCAGGGCTGAGAGCTTAGGCAAGAAGGAAAAACCTCTTGTATTTTCTTAACTTGACCCAAAGTTTACAAAGGAACATTTTGGTTGTGTCACATGGTTTGCATGCCTGGCATAGGGTCCTCCACAGCATTTCTGGAGAATAGGCCTAGAACCAAAACGAAAGGAGAGGGGCACAGAACATGTTGACAGTATGTCCATGAAATAATTTCAGGAGATTGTTACCGCTGTTTCTAGCCCGAGCTTGTGGGATATTAAGATATCATTTTGATATCAATAATTCGGCCTTCTCTACCCATTCCTCTCCACGTGCTTGCGAAGCCCCCAGACAAGCATGCACACAGGTGCGGCCGACAATAGCCGAACCATTCACATCCCGATCTAGGCAGGCCAGTTATTGCTGAATGCAGCTTCAGGAGACCTCAAGGCAAGTACCACAGTATGTATGCACGCTGCTTACAAAAGATCCCCTGCCCCGCGCAGGCAGCTTGATGAGCGGACTATACAACGCTCAAGTGCTCCGCGTTTGCATACTGGCTACTCTATTGACAATCTGGCTATAACTCAATCATCTAAAGTACTGACCTTTCGGAGGCTTTGTCTCCAGCCCCAAACTCATTGTTTTCCCCAAGTACAGACGAGCCTGCAGCCACAATGTTCTCTATAAGAACCCCTGACTTTGAGCGCTTCCTCGGATTGCTCTTGGCTTCCATCCGGCCTTGCTGTTGCTTTGTCCAGCGAGCCTTCCCCTCAGCCCCACGTGCTGAGAATCTAAGCTCCCCAGCTTCTTTGCTTCTTCCCGGGCTTCAGGACAGGTATAGTATTTCCCATACCAAACTTCCTCTCAAACTCCCTCTATCCGCTCCTACCTTTATTTCTATAGTTCCTTGTGTGAGTGCGTTGCATACACTTGTTTGATTGTGCTTAAATAAAACAATTATTATTATTTCAACATCTCCCTTATCCATGACTTGGCCTGACCCCATAGACATAGGGTTCAAGGTCTCGCTACATTACCCTGCCTCTCGCATTGCAAACTTGTGCTCTGTGCTAATTCCCTCCCCATTGTTTGAGCACATTTAGGTGTCCCTCTCGGGACCCCCAGAAATCAAGGTAACAAGATGGGGGGAAATAATGAACTGAATGTCTTCATGGTCTAGCCCAAAAGTCAGATCTCTGCCATATGATAGGATGTCACATTAGACAAAGGTAGGGTGGGATAAAAAGCAATGTAGATTTATTTGAAAATATTATTATATTAGCATAGTTGGAGATTAAGTTCTAAAAGCTCACTTGGGTTAAAGTCAGATTTTTTTTTTTTAATTAGAGGTCTCCAGACAATCAGGGCTGCTAGGTGTTTCTTTTGGGGGGCACGTAATTCCCCTCTACATATCACAGAGGTCATCATGAATCACCATATAACCATTGGCTACTCAGTGGTAAACAAATAGAAACTCATATGTTATCATGAGGGATGAGCCCAAATTGCATGTCATTATGAAATGGGCGGACCTGGGTCTTCCTACTAACATGTGGTTGGAAAAAAACAGTGGGAAGGATGCATGATATTAACTTTTCACCATATATTTCTCAGGGGGAAGGAAATGCTAATATAGTGATTTCAATTCCACGGTTATCAAAGAGATGTAAGAGTAGGCATGTGGCCGGGTCGGGGGAGACAAAATGAAGACAGTGCCCCTCTAAATAAGAATTCTGCCTCACCAAATGATTTTTTTCCCCTTTCACTCTTCAGATTTCCGGCATTGTGGAGGGCGAGACAATGAAAATTGTTCATGTCTAAAACTTTGCCTTCGTCTTTTCTTTGGATGCCAAAACTGTATTTCTAAATGCTCAACTGAAGTTTTAAGTTATTACAATGCTAGATATTTGGGGACTAGAGAAAAATTTCATGGGGGAGTAGAACTCTTATTTGGAGGGGGCAAAGCCCTTATATTGACCTCCCCAATGCAGGGCAAAACACAGATTAGTTGTGCCTATTTAATCACCTTCAAATGTGAATTTTGTCCTGACACAACTTTAGGCTCCAGTAGCTTGATCCTCCATTTAGTTTCCTTTATTTCTTTGATTTTTGCAAACAACTACAAAATTGTTTACATAATAAGATTGGGAAAAAAATAGAATGAAGACTCAAGAAGGAGTGTGTCTGGAAGGAATAAGGCTACTTGCCCTTTATATTCAACCCCTACTCCTTGCTTTGTCAATTCATTTCCCTTCGCCTCGCCATAAAAAGGCCTAGCTGTCTTTTAAATTCCATCACTTACACTACTCGCTTCAATGGCTTTTCATTTGCCAAGTTATTCCATAGGTTTATTGCTCTTCCAGGGGAATATTTCAACTTACATTAAAACAGTAATATTCTGAGACATGCGCCAGGCTTTCAGCAGCATCTAATTCCCTCTCCTCTCATCTTGAAATGAGACACCACTAACACCTCCGAACACATTTGTCTCATTCACATTTGGATATATTCCTGGTTGCAGCTTTTCCTGCTTCCCAGACCTATCCAGTCTTGTATCCATCTCATGCCGGCCAGGCTGACAATGAAGTGTCTGTGCACGGCTTGGCTTTAGGCGACAGTTGTCCCAATTATTTTTTGTACCTAGCACTGCAGCTGTACATGGTGTTTTATTGTGTGAATGGTCTAGACTCTGTCCCAAGAGCACAGCAACCTAGACCTTAGCTTTGGCAAAGAATAAATAATAAACTGAGTGCTTTGTATACAAAGCATGTATTACAATAAAAGGCTTAGGGCTAGTTTACAAAAACAGTAGACCACATGGTAAAAGAGTTCTTGGAGTGTACTATTTCACACTGCCAATGGAAGCTGCATGATTGAATGCTACCTTAGTAAGAGAGAGAGGGGAAAAAAAGGATCTTTACAAATGGAGAAGGCTAGGTCAGAACTCTTCACTCAGGCTTTGAGTTTTTTATAGGTAGAGGGAGCATTATTTTTAGTATGGGAGTTGGCAGTGTCCATTGGTCCTGCAATCTGCAGACTGACATGATAAAACTTTAAGAACTTTTTCGTCATGTGATACACAGTCTTCATGGAATAACTCCAACAAAGGATATGTCAAAGATGGCACTTGGACCTTTACTGGTGATGATGTTATTATTTGTCATCAAGTCAATTTCAACTAATAATAACTCTATGAATGAGAGATCTCTAAGAACTGAGGTCACCAACTGCCCTGGTGTTGTGCCTGTTTCCGAGATATTAACAGAGCAAGAGTGTCTGGAGAGGGACTCAGCATCCCTGCAACTTAGTTGGAGCTACTCGAACTGTTCTCATGGAGCTATCAGCCTTTCTAGATAAGGTAGGCAGCAAGCATTCTTGCTGTGCTGACATCTCACTGCAGAGGTCTTGCAAACTCAGGGCCACAGTTTTCTAGACTGAATCAATCCACCTGTAATGTGGCCTTTACCTTTTCCTAATGACTTCCACTTTATAGGTCATTATCAACATTTTTTAATGAGTCATGTCATCTCATGATGTGTCCAGTGTGTGGGAACCTCTGGTCATCTTGGCTTCTACTGAGAGTTCAGGCTTGATTTCCTCTCAGACTCATTTATTTGTCTTTTTAGCAGTCTTTGGTATCAAAATAACTTTCCTCCAATACCACGTTTCAAATGAGATGATTCACCTCTTTATTTTTTTTTCACTGTCCAGCTTTCACATCCTTACATAGAAATCGGAAATGTGGTGGCATGGACAATCCTGACTTTGATGTTCAAAGATGTATCTTTACACTAGAGGATCTTGTTTACTTCCTTCATAGCTGTCCTTCCAAGTTCTAATCTTCTTCTGATTTCTAGACTGCAGTCTCCATTTTAATGAATGACTGAGACAAGGTATAGAAAATCTCTAACTATCTTTATGTCTTCACTGCCCACGGTGATTGTTATGACAGAAATATAATTATTTACATAGGGTAGAGGTAGTAAGAAATAAACACAGGCAGGAAGAAAACCATTTTGGTGATCTCTCATCCCTGAAGGATGAAAGGATAATGCTGATTGTGCACAATATAACAAATGCAGAAGAACAAGAGAAAAAAAAACCAAAACAGGACTTCAGAGCCAATGCCCATTCCCCCAGAGATGAGCCCACAGCTTAGGCAAATGTTCAGTCCATTCATACGAAGGCTCAAAATCTATAAGAAAGTGGCCAAGCCTTTCTGTGTCCTTGTTGCTCCTCACTAAACCCTCAGTCTTCCCATACTGAAGAGGAAGGCTTAGAGTCGGCTTCTATTGAATCTGCTTGGACATGGGTATAAACCTCCACATGACGGGGTACCCTGATTTATCAGGGTTCTGGATTAGACAGAGGATTTTACTTGGCATCAAACAAAAATGAATAAATCCCTCTCTTGACCTCCTTGCTCAGCATGGGAAAGTTGTTGACAGAAGGAGCATAGACCTGGGACCAGTGTACCACTGCCCCTTTTTACTTTTAGTTCACACGTAAGTAGCTGGAATGCCTGCTGTTCACACATTACTCAAATGAACAGGCAAACTATGATAAAAGGGCAACAGCCCCATGAACCAGCATGATGTAGTGGTTTGAATGTTGGGCTAGGACACTGGGAGACCAGGATTCAAATCTTCATTTGGCTGTGAAAACCTACCTAATGATCTTGGGCAAGCCACATTCTCTCAGCCTCAAGGGAAGGCAAGGGCAAATCGTTTTGAACAAATCTGGCCAAAAGAACCCTGTAGATATAAGTCAGAAATTACTTGAAGGCAAACAGCACCAACAACTCCCACTCTCTGAACTCACATGGCTCCTGTTCTCATGGAAGGTCTCGCACAGATTAGAAATGCGCATAATCAGGGTTCTAAGCTCTGTATGTCAGCCATCATGCTGAACACAGCAACAGAATCAGGAGAAGCAAAAGGAACAGCAAGACTTGGGATTGGGGGCAGAGCTAAATACATGCCCTGTTGTTTCTTTTGTCACTATTTCTTTCCCTGTTCAAATGTGTGGATCACCTGGTGCACTGAGGTGGTAGAATTCCAGATTGTACCATTTCAGACTACATGTGGGTGATTTGATTTTTGGAAATTCTCCTATAGAGAGAGAACTTCCTGTTTAAGAATGTCCAAAGTACATATTGTGGTGATAGGCCCCAGGTGAATTCATAAACAGAATACAGTGAGTCTCTAAGAAAGCCTCTTTACTGTCAGATCTGGAGATAAATGTAAGCATTATAACAAGCAAAGCTTGTCGACAGGATCCCAATTAGGACTGCTTTATCTTGAGTTGGAGGGAATGACCCTCAGAAATAAAGCCTCAGTGGTCATCTATGCTAGAAGTGCAACCATGCTCAGCACTGAAGAAACCAGAATGCCTCACGGTGGGACAGCAGTAATAGAGTTAGTTAGGGTGACCTGAAATGCCCTCCTTCTTGGCTCTACCTGTCCTGATCCCTCTATGGTATAACCTTAGGAATTTCTCTGGCTCTTCTCAAGACCCCTCCTCCTCCTTCCCAGTCCCCCCTGAGAATGCAGCAAGACTAGATAGCCCCCAGTAATTTTCCTATCTTAGTATGGAGTTTCTTTAATAAAACTTTAGTTTGTTTTCCTTTAAGCCATGGTGTCTTGCTCCTTAATCAGCTCCATTGCTCTGCTGCAAATAGGCTCTGTCTGACAATCTATTCCCTCTAGAAAACTTACTGTATTCTGCCTACAAAGTACTCTGAAACCTTGCACAGGATAGAGACAGGACCATTTTCCAAAAGGAAGAGCTTTGTTGTTGCCAATGGAAAAAGAAATGTATAATACATTCATTTTGTGTTCCAAGTCAACATATGGACACAGGGGGATGTTACCTTAAGGGGTAGATGATGTTGGGGTCCACCCACATTGCCAGCATCTCCTCAGAATTTGGGGAAAGTATAGCTCAAAGGAGCTCTGCAAGAGGAGGGTAATGGCAGGATCTTTCCACCTACATATACCAGTACTACTTGTAAAGAAGACTTAAACTGAGTTAAAGTGTTTTACTTGAATTGGCAAACATAACAAGAAACCAGACACTCTTAAGAACCATACAAGTCTATCAGAAAGTGAGGCAAGAAAGGTGGGATAGAGAGAGGTTGGGTGGAAAGGGTGATAGTTACCAGTCCTGAAGAAAAGGTCACAGCAGAGAGACTCAGCATGGAAGGACAGCAGTCTGGGGCGCACTATGTTCTATGTACTACAATTGACTGGGGTCAAAACTAGGGTTTTTATACCCTATTTCACACCCTGAAGGGTTACATTGACAAAGCCATAATGACTTTCCCATGGGACTGAAGAAAAGCCCAGAATGGGCTGACTGCTTAACTCCAGAGAGAGAAAACATTGTTGTGACTCATGACAATTTCTTAATATTGAGGCCATTTCCGCACTAGCCTGTTATAGTGCGATGATTCCACTTTCAACATCCTCTGGAATCCTGGGGTTTGCAGTTTCAGGAGGGGCCAGGCAGTGATTCTTAACACTATAGGCCTGCAGTCAGTCTCTGTTAGAAACTAACAATACGTAAACCATTTCAGGATCCCGTTTGTCTGAGGAGCAAGAAAGAATCCTATAACTAAAGTATCTTTTAAATATTTTTTTTCTCGTTTAAAAATGGCCAGCATGTCCATTCATGTATTCTTTGGAAAGTGTCTTTGGTGATGGCTGACCATCTTGTTTAACAATCTAAACCCAACCCAACCTTGTGGAAAATAAAGCACTTTAGCATCTTTTCCAGTTGGATACCAATATGGGTACCAACATGAAGTGATAAGAATGTTGTAAAGCTACTACTGTGTAAGTGGAGTGAATAAAAACTAGAAGCATGTCACTCTAATGAAAGCCATATGTCCTTGGAGAACTGATCTTATCCATATAGAACAGGCTTTGATAGAGATGTTTTTACTGGGAAAGAAGGTGATCTGAGGAAAATTTTAAAATAGGATAACAACAGGAATCTTCTTGTATCTCTCTTAGTATCACACGCGTTTTCTGCTATAATATATTACAGTGTGCCAGCCATATATGTGAAGGTTCTGTTCCAGTGTAGCATCCCATTGTAGTCAATGGATGCAACGTGTGTGCCCCCACATTTAAAAAAATAGGTTTTTTTTAATCACAGTCTTGATGAAAAAGCCTAGTGAAAATTAAAAATTCAATCAGGAAGGTAGCAATAAAGAACACATTTAACAGCTTATTAAAACATTGATCATAAAAATATACAACGTGTATAATATAAACTTTCATAAAAATTAGAAATGATAAGACACATATTACTACTTGCAAAGGCATAAAAAGCCCACTATGGTATCTTGAGTACATTTTAAGGGACCTGTGACGGAACAGTCCAGTTTCTCCTTTGATATTTCTCTGGAGCAGTTTGGTCCAATGGAACGAGGCTTTTCTTTGTGCTCTCTTGCTCTCTCTCTCGCTCTCTGCACTTGAGAGAGAGCGAGCAAGAGAAAGAGAGGGTGAAGAACGGAGAGAGCGAGATTGTATATATATGCTCAAGGTATAACCTTAGATAAGCTGCTTTCTCTTTGCTACTGGGAGTTTTTGTTTTAGTGTGCACTGCTCTTTTCAAACAGAACTATTTATAAACCTATTTTTGTCTTCTGAGAGCTAACCTGAAAGAAGCATTTAAAGGCTATGATAGCTTGAGTAAGTACAGCAACCGTGGGATGCATCCACAGGCAAAGAAAAAATATATTATAATCTCTATATAACCACCACCACAGCCACCAGCATTGACTACTGTAATTCCATTCCAAGTCTGAAGGGTAGGAAGCCTCAGGACCTGGGACCAAATCCAGACCTCCAAGGATCCCAGTGTTCCCTCTGTGGTTCTCCAGATGCCCATACTCCCTTCTCCATGAAACCTTCATTTTGTGACTTTGCAGGCTTGGCGTTTTATTCCCATTCTAAAAGTTTGAACTGCCTCCCTTAAGACTAAAATATGTTGGGGGTTTTGGTATCAATTTGCCCTTTGTCTGCCACTTGAGTATGACCACCAGAACTTCTCTGATGCTGAATTTGTTCCTTGAGATTGAAAAAGGTTCCTCATCATTGCCATACACATTTTATTTTTATTTATTTAAGATATTTTTGTCTTAAAATCATTGCAACTGATGACAGAATGTCTTGTAATTCTTTGCCCTAACTTTCTTTATGCCACTACTACCATGGCTTCTCCTTTCAAAAATGTCTTTCAAAAATGTTAAAGAGAAACAACTCAAACTATTCAGGAAAAGAACTTGGGGACCAGATTAAACTTTCCTGTTAAAAATTTCAACTTGCAGTTCTTGCTTCCACTCATCCTACAGTGTGAATCCTTCCCCTACTGTGTTTCATCACATACTCTTCAATGTTTTGTGGGTGAAAAATGGGACATATATGGCCAAACAACATAAGAGCATGGTCAAAATGGTGTGGCCAGGCAAATAAAAATAGGGATAATACACAAAACTGCTACTTTAAACAGAGAAACACTGGAATTTATGTTCTGAGTTTAAAGAAAGCCAGAAAGAGAAAGGGTCTGAATCAATAAATGCAATGATCTGTGTGTGTGTGTCTGTGTGTGTGCGCGCGCGCGCACATGCACAGGGCATGGTTAATAATAAATATAATGTTATATAATGTATTATTTTACAATCAAATTGCCCAAAATTAAAGATTTCTCCTAGATCCACTGAATGAACTCTGTGTTCTTATCCTACCCTTCCCCCTGTAAATTGATAAGAATACAGACTATTTTTGCACGTCAAATTCAGTTTGCAGCAATGGAAGTAAACCGAGGGTGAAGGGGGAAAGTGGGAGGAGGAGAGTAAAACCAGGACATTTCAAAAGCAAATGAATAAGTGAGACAACAGAGGATTTACTTCAGCATCCCTACCAAAACAGGGCAGTTGGAGGATATGTCATTAGCCCATGTTTTCCTGTTTCTAATATTTTTTATTTTCTTTGTAAGTTTGATGAGCAACATTGTGAGTAGACAAATAATTTAAAAAAAACTTTTAACAGTAAGAGTCAAACCACACAACATGATAATATATAGGCAGAATAACTGAGCTTCTGTTTTAAACCCCCGGTAAGCACATAGGGCCTTGATTGGGAAGAACAGAAAGGGACAGGGAAAGTTTAAACTTCTCCCCACTGCTTGCTTTCATATTTACCCCCCAATGCCACTTGTACTTCCTTCCTCCTATGCCATGCAACCACCTGTCCTACTCCCCAATATTTCCCAAGAGGTGACATTTGTCTGGAACCCTGATCTTCCATTAGAAGGTATATAAACTACACAACTATAGCATTTTGATACCACTCCAACTGCCATGGCTCCCTCCAGAGGAACCCAGTGATTGTTTGGTCAGAATTTGCTACCAGAAATCTGCAGTGCTTAGAATTTGATGCCAGAAAGCTGCAGTGCTTTCAGGGGAATGGGCTAAAACTCTCTAATATGTAATTTTATGACAAACTACAGTCCTCCCTCCACGTTCGTGGGTTTGACTTTCTCAAATATGATTATTCATGAGGCTCTCGTGTGCCTTCCCCACTTCTCTTCCATCCATTCCCTTGTGTTTTGCCGGGTGTAGAGAAGGACACACAGGTACAAAGGCAAAAGGCAAGGGAATGGGGGGGAGGCACACCTGTGCCTTCCTTCTCCCATCCAGAACATCCCCTCACATTCCCTTGCCTTTAGCCCTGGTACAGAGAAGGAAGGCTCACACACCAGGACAAGATGATGATGACGACGACGACGACGACGACGACGACGACGACATTTATCTATAACACCCTTTACACCAAAAGGTGGAACAATGACATATACAATCAGGGACAAGGACATTAAAACAAAAAAGCGCAATACACGGTATGGAATCCCCAACACCCCACCAGTCGCTACCCATCTCAGCACCCTAAACACATCTCAATGACTTAAGATGGAGAATCAAAGAGGAAGGTCTTCAACCATTTACAAAAACAGATGAGATCTTCCTCCGGTCGGAGGTTCAAAGGAAGACCATTCCACAAACGCAGAGCCAGATCTTGAAAGGCTCGCAGCTTTGACAGAGCTGTATGCATTGGTGGAACAGACAATAATCCGTTGTCTGCAGATCTCAAATTCCTGGATGGAACACACCAAACGAGGTGAGCTGCAAGGTACTGAGGGAGGTTAAAGCGCAAAGCTTTAAATACCAGGACTAAAAGTTTGAAGCAGGCCCTGGCCTGAACTGGTAGCCAGTGAAGGGATCTACGGGGAGAAGAAACAGGTGAATATTTTGGCAGATTTAAAACAACCCAGACAGCATTGTTCTGAATTAAAACCAGAGGAAGAAGGGAGCAGAAAGGCAAACCTGCCAGTACACTGTTACAATAGTCCAGGCATGAGATAACCAAGGCCCGGACAAGCAGATGAGCAGTCAGTCTCTACAGTCAGGAACCTCCAGATCCTGTGGATGTTCAAAATATGGAAGTTGCATGCCTTTGCTGTAGCCCCGATAAAGGGTCGTAGAGATAGGCAGTCATCCAGCAGGACTCTGAGGTTCCTTGCAACTGAGACAGGAGCCACTGTGCAACCCTGTATATCCAGTGGGGGACATGAGAGAGGGGCTGCTGGGTGATCAAGATCTCTATTTTGTCCATGTTCAGCTTAAGACAGTGAGCAGTCATCCATGAAGAAACACGCGACAGACAGTCTGTCACTGACTTCCACACAGTGGCATCAATTGATTTGAAGCTCTGGAAAATCTGACTGTCATCTGCATAAATATGATACTGAAAACCCAATTCAGAAATAAGGAATCCAAGGGGGAGTGTATACAATATAAAAAAGAAGAGGGCCCAAGACCGATCCTCGTGGCACCCCTACCATTACAGGAAAAGCTTTTGATGTGAGTCTCTGAAATGAAACAGAAAAGAAATGATCACACAAGGATTTAAACCAGGACAGAGCATTCCCTGTTATTCCTAGCGATGCCAGCCATAATGGTATGATGGTTCAAAGTGTCAAAGGCTGTAGAAAGATCCAACAGGATCAACACAGAAGTTAATTGCTGCGCCTTTGCCACTAGAATCTTGTTCGTTACATGATTCAAGGCTGTTTTAATGGAATGACCTGTATGGAACTCTGACTGAAATGGGTCAAAAAAAAATCATGTACAGTCAGGTATGGCATCAACTGGGAAAGGGTAGCTCTCTCCAAAATTTTAGAAAGAAATGGGAGAACAGACACAGGGCAACAGTTAGCAGAAAGTGAAGGATCCAGAGAAGGTTTCTTTAAAAGAAGATGTAAAACAGCATGCTTAAACCAGCCCAGGAAGATACTCTTTGACAGAGAACAGTTCACCAACTGGGTTGTATAAGGCAGAAGCAAACGCAAGGGAATAGGGGTGGGGGTGGGGGGCTGAAGGGAATGGGAATGGGATTGTGTGCGGGGAGTTATTTGCAGTTTTTCCACTTTGATGAAGATTCTGTACCTGGACCCTCACAAAAGTTGAGGGGCCGTTGTGCAAAGCACAGGCCTTTACAGGATGGAGTCTTGGCAGTTAAAATGGTATAAAACTGCTACTGTTGTGCAGTGTGGATACACATTACTTTCCAGTTGCTGGTGTTTGCCATTTATTAATTTGTTTAAAATTATTTAGCACGAGTGCTTGATATATTATATATATTCACATGGTTTGGGTAGGAGTGCTGTAGCTGATAAGATAGCAACCTCTCAATTTAGTTGCTGCCATGGGGGTAAGGCACTGCAGTGATGGCTAAATACTGTGCTATATTATCAACTGCACGGAGCTAATGCGACAGACCCAACTTCTAGCTGACTGTGGAAAATCATACCCCCAGCTCATCTTAAGCAAATTTAATAGGGACCCTCCAAAAATCATTCCTCTGGTTGTAACTAAGAACTTCTTCAAACCTGCCACTGAAAAGCAGCTCCCATTTTTCACTTAGTTTGCTTCTTTGCAGCTGGTGCCAGTCCAAGTTGTATGTCCAAAAACTGCAAATTGTTCAATTGGCTTTTTCCATTATTGGCTTTGTCTCAACTTCTTTGCTACCTCCTTTCCCCCACCCTCAATTCTCTGCTCTCTTTTGTACAATCTCACACAATCCTTCTTTTTCAACCTTTCTCAGAAGTTCTTTTGGCCCTGTTTTCAAGTTTGCCTTCCCATTTGGCTCAGGTAAAGATCAGTACCCTTGCAATGGCTGCTAGTGGCTCCAGTGTCAGTGGGGTGGTGAATCCACACCAGATTTTAATCTGGGCTTTACAAGAGCTATCCAAGGTGCTTAACCTTATTCTTAAATAGGTTCAGCACCATGGACAGCTCTTTCAAACTCAGAACAGATTCACTGCCCAACTGACACAGGAGCCACTGGACACAACTGCCCCACTGCCCAGACGAAGGCATCTAATATTCAGAACCATCTCTACCATTACGCAGGTTGAGCCAATGCCTTAGGTAAAAGGTGCTGGAGTGCAGTGAGACACTGCAGCAACCCCCAGCTGTTCCTCCATGTTGAAGGATAGAGCTGTCCTGCCCTGTATCCCCTAAGCTAGCCTGTTGCTTTCAATGTCTTGGAGGATTCTGTTAGATCATCAGTGTTGAACAATTAGTTGCCAATCCACTTGGCTTCTGCAGGAGAAATGAGAAGGGATGACATCTTGATTTTTTCTTCAAGAGACAAAGTGTTTTGGGTCAACCCTGTTACTATTATTTGTTTTCTATAAATCACAACTAATAACTCATTTACATGGACAAGCATAATTTTATGAAACACCCAGATGGTCCTGAAATTGTGTTATCTTATGTGCCTTTCTGCATTTTGTGTTGCTAAAAGCTGGATTTAGCTCTATCTCATTAGCATGAAATGCCACTTGAAAATTCAGACATGATTGTTGTTCCCAGAAAAACAAACTAAATATAGTTGCAGAGACAGATTGGTCCACTAACACTGAAATGCTTCTTCCAGAGAGAAAGTTGAGGAGAGCGAGACAAAGAAATGTGAATTCCGCTGGGGAGTTTTGTTTGTTTTTGATCAGGGTAACCCATTGAGCAAGCAGCAAACAAGAATACAATCTTCCTGAATAGCTGTGAGGAACAAGGGCATCATTTCTTGAAGAAAGCCAGTGATATACCAAGCAAGCGACAAGAAACAAATGGAGAAAAAAATCTATAGTCTTCACATAAGTATCCACTCCTGTTTCTGTTAAATGCCTTGTCTTTCTGTGGTTATGGAGGATTGCTTTTCACTGGCAATGATTAGAGTTTCCTTCCCTCCCTTCAGTCCATCAAGCCCACTGAAAAGCTGTCCTGGAGAGTTTCCCAGCCCTCCAGAGCTGTTTTTGAGGGCACGTGCTGGGGTCAGGGGTTCATTTCCCCTCCCAGTTCTTCTGGTGGAAGCAGATTCTTGAGTAGAGCAATCCTTCTGGATTCTGGACATAGGATGTTCACTGGAAATATAAGAGTGTTGGTCAATCAAAAATAATTTTTTAGGGCAGGGTGCATTTATTTACTTACTGTACTACCAATAGCCAAAGCTCTCTGGGTGGTCCACAAAACAGAGTTTAAATGCATACTGTGCAAACAAATCTAGTAATTTTTTTTAAAGAGTACGTGAATATATATACCTATCACAAGTGCATTAGACAGAATGCTTTGGTATATATGCCTTAGTCTGGGCAATGTTGCAGTACTGGCTATGTCAGCAGGAACGTTGCAGTATTGGCTATATCAATGGGAAAAATTTGTTTTAGATTTTCATTAGCATTAAGGAGCTATCCAAGGTGCTGAGCATATTTAGGAACAGGTTTAAGCACCTCAAAGAGTTCCTTTAAAAGTGCACAGCCTTTGGTTGTCAAGATGTTCTTAGACATCTAACATTCCTGACTACGGCTATGCTGTAGAGGGAGATGGAGTCTGACGACATTTGAACAACTGTGAGTTTCCTACTCTCATCTACTGTAACAAGAAATCTAAGGAGGGCAAGCAGTTAAAGCATTTTAAATCACTTGCATCATCATTGATCAATGAAATTTAAATACATTTCCCAAATAATAAAATCACAGTAGTTGTCTATTTTGAAAGACTGAAGCGTGAGCTTATATTCAATAAATAAAAAGTATAACACAGTGTTACAAGCCAAGGTAAACTCTAGTCCCCTGTTAAAGTAGTACATCATGCCCCCACCCCCACCCCCCAAAAATGTGTGGCCAGTATTCTGAATTAGCTACTTAGTTAAGTATACTTACCTATATAACCTCTCCTGGCCCAACCCCACCACAGACGTGATGATTTTGTTCATCTGTCCTCTGAGCACGACAGGATGGACTTCCTTTATCCCATGCAACTGAGGACAAGTGAAGTAGGTTGTAGGGAGAGGTAGCGGTCATAGCAGTAACATCACAATCACGACTAAGTAGTCAGATTTCGGGAGGTCAGACAGAGAGAGATTAGCCAATACAGAACACTGGCCTATGTTCTTAACTTCCACAGATCAAATTTTTGCACACTTTTCTTGACAGTTGGTCTCACTGAAGAAAGCTTGCTGTGAACAAAGAGTTCACAGCAGGGCAACATGGAATGGATCCAGTTGCACGGGAGACATGATCACAGCTAGAGTTAAGTACTTCTTAGCTCAACCAATTTTAATGGGAGAGAATGGATACATTGAAATAAATTGATGAGGAGGATGCTTAATTTTGACTGTCTGTGCCTTAAATAATTTATTTTTCAGTACAAAGAGACTGTCGAGAAGATTAATGAGGGCCTGAAAGAACATTTTTAAATACAACATCACACCAGATATTAGGCGATAGGCTATTTCAGATGGCATGTTAGCAAAGCAGTAATTTGAAGAAAGAAAGGAAGGGAAGAAGTGGACAAGTTTTCCTTCCTTTCTCTCAGGCAAAGCAGAAATTTTGCCAAGGAAAACTTTTGGATGAAAGGCTGAAGAGCAAAAGGAGAGTGGACAAAACCTGCCCATCTTTTTAAAGGCTTTTTTTTTAAAAAAAAAGAACTACCACTGCCTGTTTTGTATAGAAGTAGAACTCCAAATAAATTTGAACAGGGATTTCTGAACTGGTTCTTCTCTATCTTTCTGCAGTTAAAATTCCTGTCGTGCAAATATAACAAAGATTTTAACAAATGCAAAAGACAGAGAATCTGTTGGAAATAAAGGTCAATACGCATGTATTAAATAATTGGAGGAGGGTGCAATGGGCAAAGAGTCTCTGGTGCCCCCTGCTTTTGTATTTATTGTGTGTACACATGGACTGTTACACTTATGGTAAGACTTTTTCTTACTTCCTGTGCTTTGAGGTCATTTCTTCCTTCTTTGTTCCCTATGTCTGAGAAGGGAGAAATCTTGTGGGGTCTCACTTTTATAGGCTTACAAAATTACCCCACTGCAGTGTAGTCATGCTCCTGTAAACAAGTTTATTTTAATTACTGCATTTATCTCCTTCCTCATCCTTGGATGGACTCCTGACATAATAACATTAAGAAATTCTGCCCCACTACCTTACTATGAACACCCAGAGTAATTATTCTTGTTTTTTGCTATAATCTTACATTGTGCCAGCCCTTGAACTCTGCTAGCATAAATTCCAGAGAGGTTCATTATGTTCAAACACTGAAAGCAGTGAAGCAAAACAGACTGATGTGGCATCTTGGACAACTCAAGATCAATCAGTATCTATCTATGTTGCACACTGGCAAAAACTTTATTTATTTAAACCATTTATCCCCCACATTTCCCGATATAGCTGCAGCCAGCTTAAAAATACAATACTCTTTGTAGTTTCTAGCTATTGCTGTGTGCCTTCAAGTCATTTCCAACTTATGGTGACCCTAAGGCAAACCTATTACAGGTTTTTCTAGAGCTGAGAAGGTGTGATATGCCCAGGGTCATACAGTGGGTTTCTGCAGCCAAGTGGGGAATTGAACTCTGGTCTTCAGAGTTGTAGTTCAATTCTCAGAGCGTGATTTTAGACAAGTCACATTTTTTCAGCATAAGAGAAAGACAATGGCAAGCCTCCCCTGGATAATTCTTGCCACTAAAACTCTATGACACACCATAAGCAGAAGTAAACTTGAAGACACATAACAACAAATGTTGCATGTTGCTTTCAGGTATTTTTTTTTCAAGGAGGTGTCAATTCCATAAGTTACTCAAGTTTAGGGTAGGTGGCTGTTTCTTTCCCTTTTGATGTTCAAAAAGTAATTGCGATTGTACACTGTACTGGAGCGCATTCTTTTCAAAGCATTTCATTCACAGTATTTTAATCCTAATATCGAGCTTTGAAGCTACCCTCTTGTATTATCTTTGAAAGTTTGGGACATCTTCTTTAGATTAGCATTTGCATAATGTTTTTAAAAATCTGCAATTCCAGTGTGTATCACTAAGCTTTTTATAACTCCATGGAGACAAGTCTTAACTCCTTTAATCTTCCCGTCTATCAGACCTTGCCAAAATTATATTCTGTTCTTGTATACACAGCTTCTGAGAAGAGGAAGAAAATATGTTCTTGTGGGCTGTCAGAGAACAACGTTCTGAATACGCCCACAGCTTGGAGAAGTTATTGTTTGAACTACAGCTCCCAGAGTTCCCCAGCCAATGTAGGCAACTGTCTACCTGGATGAAATCTTCATTCAAGATTCAGAAGAGTATTTACAAGAGCATTAGGCAACTTTGGACTGTCTTGGGACATGATTTCTGTCCTTGGGACTTCCCAGGTCTACATGTACTGTTCAAACACCAAAAAATGGGAGAGGGACCAGATATGTGTGGATATACAGCGAGGTTACACTTTGCCCAGCCTTAATTTTCACAAGAGTTACAAGCTCTTCAGCACAACTGGTGCATGCTTACTTGGAAGTCCCACTGATGCAGAATGAAAGTTATTCATAAAATCTATCAATGGAAGCAATGGAACTAGGGGTTAATTTACCAAGTTTTCATTAACTCAGTGGGTCTACTCCACTAATGATTTAGCCTACAATTCTGTATTTAGCCAGGACAGGGCCTTCCAGATGTTTTTTTTTACTATAGCTTTGATCAGTTCCAGCCATGAACTATGGCAGCTATGAACTATGGCAAACTTAAATCCTATGTGCATGCAGCTCCTTCCTGAATGGAGGTTATCCATTTTCAGCCCTCTTGTCTTCAGCAGAAAAGATGCACAGTGTGAGCTTATTAATGCTTACTCTGAAGTAAATTCAGCTGAACTTAAGGGTACTTTCTTCCTTACTTGACCGAGGATAAACATGTGATTGAAATGATGAGTGTGAAAATGCTTCACTAGCTTAGAAAATGCACATGGTTGTATTCTTTCATCCTGCATACAACATGAACAAAATCCTCACCTGCATACCTCAGCAATTAGGCTGCTTGGGTTAATTACATTTTTAAAAGAGAACTCAATATCTGTGTGAGCCTCTCATCCTTGCAGTACTGTAAATGTCATTTTCTTTGATGTTGGATTCTTCAGTACCTCCTCCGTTATCTGGTTGCTTCTTTTCTAAATGTCTCCAGATGGTGTGCAAGCCTTTAGAGATTGCATTGTGAATTATTTTTAGAAAATATCCCCCACGTCTGCTGAAACCAGCATGTTGACACATCTTCCCATCTAAGCACATCTTAATTTGCTTTATTTTTCATCTTTTGTCTCTCATGTATATATGAAATGCTCACATGTATTTGAACTGGAATTCTTGCGACGCCAAACATATTTTTACAAAGCCATATATAATCATATATAATTTGGCATTCAGGATTAAATGTATTTGCAACAATGAAACTATTTACTAACAAAGAATCCAGGAACTAAAACATCACCTGCTTCAGAGAAGAAATCTAATTCTTATTACTGAGTGCAATATCCATCAGGTTTCTATATTCACTAAAGAATGTCTCTTCTGGAAAAATGAGGCAGTAAAAAACAAGGGTAGTTAGGCACCTTTTGTGGTTGATTTCTACCCATCATCTCCCAACTACCACTTGACAATCAAAGAATACTACAGATTGGTAGCAAATTCACCTTGATGTCATACAGCCTTAATATAGAGGATGATAACACATTACAGATGGCTAGATGCAATCCAGGAAACCACATCCCTGAGTTTGCAAGACGTGACCAGGACTGTTGATAACAGGGTTATTGGGAGATCTCTCATTCATAGCATCGCCGTAAGTCAAAATTGACTTAACAGCAGTTAACAACAAACCATTCTTATATCCTCTGGATTTCTGTGTCCTGAATCTGGGAATTCTGTAACTGCCACTGGATACTGTTGGAAAGGATGCTCTCCCTTTCCAACAGACATTACCAAGCAACGTAAAAGCTGAATCACCTCACACAGACACCTGTTTTTGATCTTTTCATTAAATTTACTTCAGTCTTATAGCATCCCTCTGGGACGCAGGTTCTAACTGCTGCTCAGTTAGAACCTGAGTGCTGCTCAGTTAGTTTTCAATAGTTTTCAACTATTCTTTCTTTCTTTCTTTCTTTCTTTCTTTCTTTCTTTCTTTCTTTCTTTCTTTCTTTCTTTCTTTCCAAATTATGAAAATAAAATGAATATACACGAGATCCAGATCAGCCACAAGCATGTGTAAATATGTACCATAACCCACTGTTTACAACCTGGATTCTTCAAGATGCGTTAGACTGGAAATATTATAATTTCACAAACAACTATACTAGAGAGTAGTGGTCTGAAGAGGTCTGACCTCAACAGGTATAGAGGACGCTCAATGAGGTGGCAATTCTTGCTGCTGTTGCTATTGTTGTTGTGTGCCTTCAAGTTGATTGTGACTCACGGTGACCCTAAGGCAATTCTGCTAAGGGATTTCTTTACAAGATTTCCTCAGAGGATATTTGCCATTGACTTCCTCTGAACCTGAGAGAGTGACTTGTCTGAGGTCACTCAGTGGGTTCCTGTGGCTGAACAGAGATTTGAACCCTGGAAACAAACAAACAAGCTATCAGTAGTATGAGAGAGGAAATGGGGAACCAGGTTTCTTTTCTTCCCCCACTACTGACATCCTGATTCAAACGGAACAGTCCTGTAGTTGCTGCTAACGCCTTAAGATTATAATAATTGAAGATTCTATTCACAGGCCTTCCGACTCAACTCAGGTTTGGCTCTGACAGATAGGCTCAGGGTTCAGCAAGAGGGTATAGTCAATGTGTAGTGTCCAGCTTTGAGATTGTTTCTCCTTTATTCATAAGCACAAGGTGTGTGCGTGCGTGCATGCGTTTGAGAGAGTGAGTGAGAGAGAGAAAAGAAGCAGAAGAGAGGGAGATCTAATTCATGGTTATCTACCACATAAGTTTTTAAAATCCAATTTGCCTCCAAGCACTCTATCTGGAGCTCAGGAAGGAAGGAAGGAAGGAAGGAAGGAAGGAAGGAAGGAAGGAAGGAAGGAAGGAAGGAAGGAAGGAAGGAAGGAAGGAGGGGACAGTTTTAGTTTTTAAAACTGGCTGGGGGGGAGTTTGATCCTTCCCTACTCATGTAGAATGGACCCCATTCCAGATACAAACCCAAAACCCATTTCATAGCACAATGTGGGGCATATACAGAAATTAATCAAATCTCTTGAAGAATGAGGATTCTTTGAGGAATGACAACATTTGGATGGTATAAACCTCAAGTACCACTTGACATCATATGTGACCATCACATACCAGGGAGGTTTAGGCTGTGCTTGGGAATTTTGCACCATCTTAACCCTCTGAGGTTACAGATTTCAGGTTGGCATCTGGCATCTGGCATCAGGTTGGCACGGTACAAACATGTTTCAAGCAGCCACACAAAAAAAGGTTGAGCAACTTGGAAGGTGGGTGGGCTGCAAAGTTGATGGCATCCCATTTCTTTTCGTTTTTTTAATCAATTTAAAAAGTCATACTCAGCAAACCACTGTCAATTCCACAAGATAGATTATTTTAATATACCTAGACCTTCTGTGGATTAGGCTGTAAAATGATTTAGGACTGTCTCATGAATAAAGTCCAATGGGCCCTTGGCCCCTAAAGTTCCACTGACAGCAGGGAAATGCAACATCCTCGCAGATGCTATTCAATAATATTATGAAACCTAGCGTTATCATTTATGGTACCAGAGAGGGATTGTTTTATTTTGCCGCCTCCAGAATTAGCCTGTGTGTGTTTATCTGCCTCCCTACTTTCAATGGACCATGTAAATATTCAGAAAGTTTACAAGGAGAAAGAGTAAGAAGAAGAGACCAGGCAAGGAAGGGTGAATGAGAGAACTACTGTGTCTGTTCTGCTTGTTTACCTGTATCAGTTGTAGGCATACCGCTGAAAAGGATGGAATATGTGAACTAGATGAAAGGATCTTGCATAGTGATGACGGGAAAGACTCAGCTAGGGATGTTCTGCTCTGCATAGTGTTCCACAATGCTAAGTTGCAACGGTCAGGAGGAATAACTACTTGAATACTTACCTGGACTCGCACGACGAATGTCACTGCAGAGGAAGATAAGCTTTTGATGGTCTCCATGGAGTGAGATCAGCATGTTATTTTTAATTGGTGCTAAGCACCAAATCAAGACATGTGATGGGGCAGAGGAGACAGTAAAGCAGTTTGCCCCCTATACGTGACATTCAGTACTCGACTTTGACCCACCCTCCTGCCCTCAATGCTGTGTGAGTTAATCTGGTCACTTTGGGGCCAGATAGAAATTTTTTGCTCCTTTTTCTCAGGGTTTTTTTTTTTGCCTATCCTATACTGTATTTGATGGAATTGGGAAAATTGGCTCTGGGTGTTGTTGTTAAATAGGTTGTCCTTTGGCAGATAATGGGGGATAATAAAACATCGGTGATCAACTACTGGCACCCATTTGGTGTAGGGTAGGGCTCTGGAACCACCTCTTTAGGGCTCTGCGTCCCAGGGGGTTTGGTGAAGGAGGTTACCGTTGAGGTTAACCTGGGAATGAGGCTCTTTCCGCACACAGTTATTAAGGCGGGCCAATGCATCTTGCCACGGAGGTCTTCTGCACCTTGGAGCGGACTAGATTCGGTTTATTTACCTTTGTTCCGCACATAATTTCAACTAAATGCGCCCCCATGTGGTGGTAAAGCACACTATTTGAAAACTGGAAGAAATCGGTTTTCCAATTTTCCAGATCGATCCAATTCGTACTTTCACAGTGGTGCAGACATGTACATTCACATCAATGCAAATTGGTGGTCAGGGGAGGGCTCATGGGAGGGGCCAGGGGGTAGTATGGACTTACGCACGTACGCATGTACGCAATGGCATACTAAACCATGCAAAAAAAAAAAGGGCCAATCACAGCTGACGGGACGGAGTGAGGGGAGTAGCAGGAGTGGCCACAGCGGAGGCAGTGTGGATTCATGAACTTGCACTCCTCCGAATCAGAATGGAACATACACAGTAGCTGTGCAGAAGGAAATGAGGGAAAGTCCGTCTTGTTTTGAGCCCAGAAAATCCGGTAAGAAACAGCACAAACTGATTCACCAGCCTCGTGCGGAAAGGGTCTAAGATTCGCACTTTTAGAGCCCTGCAGCTTGGTTGGGAGTCTCTGGGTTTCCTTCCAAGATGCTGGACTGGGGAGCAACCAAAGCAATCTGGATTGCCCCTGGGGCTGAGGTGTTATCATCCATTGGCAGGCTGAGCAGGTTGTCACATTGTGACCCTCGCATCAGCTGGATCCATATCATGCTGCTCCCCCACTCTTGTATCTTTCAGATTAATGCAATTTATATAATACAAGTCAAAATAAAGTGGCCCTTAGTTAACCCAACTTTGTGTCTGGTCTCTTTCTTGCATGGTTGAGCATCAAAAACATATCCAGTGTATGAGTTTTCAAAGACAGCTATGTTATCTCATTCCATATTAAAAGGCAGTGGAGGAAGGATGACTGAAGACACTTTAAGACTAATAGATTTATTTTAGCATGAGCTTTATTGAATTATAATTCCATTGTCTTACGTTTAGGCCTTTATACCTGAGACCTGAATACTTAATTATACTTTATTAACACAGAACGAATACAACATATTATACTTTGAGGAGGTAGACTGTAATCCACAAAAGTTCACGCTTAAGTAAATCTGTTAGTTTTAAGGTTCTACAACACTCCTCCCCCTGCATTTTAAATCCAGTTTATTTAAATCCAGTGTATGACATCTTCAAGAGCCAGCATGGTGTAGTAGTTTGAATATTAAACTACAGCTAGGAAGACCTAGGCCATTTCTGCACTACACTATTAAAGTGCTATTATTCCACTTTCAGCATCCAGTGGAATTCTGAGGTTTGTAATTTACTGAGGACCAAGAGTTCTTTGACTGAGAATTCTAAATGCCACTCCCTAAACTGCAAAACCCAGGATTTCATAGGATGTTGAAAGTAGAATAATAGCACTTCAACAGGGTAGGGCGGAAATGAGCCAAGAAAAAGACAGAGCAAATAAGTGAGTCTTGAGAAGGTATCTAGAATGCTGTCTCCTGTATAATAGACAGGACATTCCAAATAGAGGATCTGTCCAAGAAAGTGTTTGCTCCTGCACACTTCCAGACAAAGGTACAATACTGAGGTAGCCATGTTACCATATGGATGCATAAACATTCAACAACACCTCCACCCCCACATCACCTGTTGCCCTGGGGGACAAAAACATTGTACACTCTTGATTAAGGAGGCAAGCAAGAGTATAACTCGGAAAGTGACTGATAACTTTATATGTACATACAGAGGAAATGTTGGCTGAGACAAACAGTGACCACTGGCAAAGGATAGAGAGACAGTAAGGTGTAGTGATCTGAGCATTGAGCTACAATCCTGGAGACCAATTCCCGGCTCAGCCATGGAAACCCACTCGGTGACCTTGGGCACATCACACACTGTCAGCCCCAGAAAACCCTGCGATAGGTTCTCCTTAGGGTCACCAGAAGCCAGAAACAACTTGAAGGCACACAACAACAACAACAACAAAACAACAACTACGTTTGTCTACCATGACTATGCTGGGTTTCCCTGGCTGTGCAACACAGCTTGAGGGCCCCAGATTGCATCTCCAGCTACTGGCTAAGTGGTCCAGTAGGTACCTGATCACCATCCGGCTGCAGTTGGGCACCCAGTGAAAATGAAGTGCTGCCACTCTCCTGGACCTCTAGTGTTATGCTGTACACATTATACTAGAGGTACAGGAAAGCAACAATTGTCCCTTTTCTCCACCTACCTAACCATAGCTGGATAGTACCTAGGCATGTCACCTCCCCGTCAGCCATCAATTGGCCATTGCTTACACCCGGACGCCATCAAACTGCACTGCACGAGGGAGTGATATGGAAGGAAGCAGTGGGTACCTCCCTGCACCATGTCTCTCAGGTCACATATACCAGTGTAACAAAGGGTTATGCCAGTGTATGTCACCAGTGGGATCCTGGCCATTAACAAAAATATTTTTGTATTTTACAAGCTAGGATGTATTTCCAGCAAAGCGTTTAGTAAGCTGGAGGAAAGGTGAAGGATTTCGCCTCAACAGATGAAAAGGGAAGCCAGATTAGTGGAAAAAAACTACTGCTGTGAGAATCATGTGCCTGTGGCTCAGAACTCTGTATGTAGCTCAAAACTCTGCCAGCCATTTCATGAACACTACATGCATTTTGAGAACACTGCTGCAAGTCTCTTTATTTATTGAAACAGGTTTCCCCCTCATTTTGTCTCATAATGAATTCAATATTGGGAAATATTGGAAGTTTAAACACAGTATAATATTTTTTTTTATAATCATTTTATTCAAATTCAGATATAAAACAAACAGTTATAACTGTCAACTTATTTGAAATATTTCTGATCTTCCACACCGATCTACATTTCATTATCAATATTTCTTAACATGCTTAAAATATTGTACTACATTTTAGTGCTATTATTACTTGTTGATTCTTGCATTTCCATCTCCATATTCCTGATTCAAGATATATATCCTGTAGCCCCCTCATAATTTATCTTAAATCATGAATCACAGATTTCCATCTGATGGTACCCAGCAATTACCCATTACAATTTGCCATTCTTTTTGTATCTCTTCGTCTGATTTTCCTTTTAATCTCTGAGAGACCATATCAGCATTTTTGTTTTCAATCAGTGTACCCCACTACCATTGTTCTAATGTGGGTATTTGCTGAGTTTTCCACATCTTTGCATATTCAATACGAGCTGTTGTTATCATGTACAGTAATATTCTCCAGTACTTATTGTATTGTATTGTATTTAACAAATACAATTCTGGTAACTTAGCAAACTGTACTTTCATTAATGCACATATTTTGTTATGTATTTCAGTCCACTATTTCTTAGCTTTAGGACATGTCCACCACATATGATATATCGTACCGACCTCATTCTGACATTTCCAACATTGTCCAGTGCCTGTATTAGAAATCTTTTTTAATTTATCTGGTGTCATGTACCATCTATGAAATAGCTTATAATAGTTCTCTTTCAAATTCTGTGCTACCGTAAATTTCTGTGTTTTTTTCCAGCTCTGCTCCCAAGACTCTAATTGTATTGAATGTCCTGATAAAGTGATGTGTGAAGTCTTTATCTAGTTTTGCTTTATCATAAAACATATAGGCATGCCACTCCATCCTCAGGTCTGCTCCCTCCAGTGCCAACATTCTCGTGTCTTGTAGGTCTACCCAGTCTTTTATCCACGTAAAAGCCGCGGCCTTATAGTATATTTGAAAGTCTGGTAGTGCCATTCCTTCTCTACTTTTTAAGTCTGTCATAGTATTCCATTTTATCCTAGGTTTTTTCCCTTGCCATATAAACTTAGTTAGTTCTCTCTTCCATTGTATGAAAGGTTTCATGTTTGTTATTATAGGAAGATTTTGGAATAAAAAGTTCGTTTTTGGCAAAACATTCATCTTTATTGCAGTTATCCTCTCCATCATTGACAAACGCATGGAGGTCCAACTTTCCAAGTCTTGAACACAGTATAATACTTTTTGAACACTTAAATTGACCACAATCTATGGCTTTGAAAAATGTTCAAGGACCCTCTCAATCTGAATGAAAGCTGAATATTCATAGCTGTTGTAACAAAGTACTGAATTCAGTAGAATTTTAAACTTCCAGTAATTTTGAGGTTTGAAAGAGTTTGGAATCCCTTTGATTACTTAGTCATTAATGTCAGCAGGTAAAGTGGAAGGGGTTACAGTGGTGTAGGAATGGGGGGGCGCTTCACCCTGGGCGGCAATATTTTGGGGGTATCCAGTCTTGTATGTTACCCTGATTTTTGGGGTCCCTTGGGGGACACCTCAATGTGCTCAACGTGATGGGGAATGGAAACTAGCCAGAGCCAGAGCACGAGCAATAGCAATGCAAGAGGCAGGGTAACCTAGCGGGGTCTTTTTACCCAGTTTTTACAGGGTCAGGCCAAGCCAAAACCAAACGAAGATGTCCAATAAAATGATTTTATTGAATGAAAGTCTCACGCACCAACGCAATCACTCACACACTCACTCAAGACCTATTAAGAAGCAAAAGAGAGGAAACTGGATAGGGGAATGTTGAAGAGGTTGTAGCTGGGGTAATACTGCACCTTTTCCTGAAGTCCTTGGCCTGGGAAAAACAGCGGAGAAGTGGAGCTCAGCACGGAGAGGGCTGAGGTGATTACTCAACGGATGGGAAAACGGTCTGACAGGGAGTGATCCAAAGAACTGCTCAAAAACTGGGACTATTTGGAGGGGAAAAGGTACCTGGAGGGCGAATCCTTTCCTGGGGAGAACAATGGGTGTTGCAACAGAAAAGAAGCTCTATGATGGCAACACCTTTTGCATGATGAGATCACAAGGTGTTGCCAAAGGATCTTCAGTTGCATTGGGTTGTGGTGTGAATTTAGTAGATGGTCCTTGCCTGATAGGATTTTATTGCTATCGGTGCTCAACTTGGGGAAAAGACGCTAAACTCCTCAAGTTGGCTCCTCAGTGGCTGAGGACATTTTGTTTACTGTGGCTTTCACAGGTCTCCTGGGGCTACGTGACTGGGGATTTTACTGGCCTGACCTGGTTTTCAATCGTTCGACCATTGCTGCCTACGTGCCCATCCGGGTGACCTCTTAGGCACATCGAATCATATTTTAATATCAAAATTATAGACCCTGGGACAGGGTTTACCAGTGAGGTAAAATTAGCCACACCCCTGCATGCCCTGGCAATGCCCCCACGCACTGAGGCCATGCCTCCTCCCGCCCCCCTTCCACACACTCCAAGCTCCGCTGCTGAGGGGTTAACACTTCAAAGCAAATCCATAGTAGTATACCTGGTGAAATATTGATATACTAGCTAACAGTTGCCACCCTCCACAAGGCTTTCTCAAGGTAAAGTGATTTACTGTATGATTGATCACATAGAAGCTGAATGGCAGAGAAGATGTAATAGTGCAGGGGTGTAGCCGGGGGGTGGTGGTGGAATGGGGGCATTACCTCCTTAGATGATAATTCTGCCCTCCATTGAAATTTTCCTTCAGTCCCCAAATGTCTAGCATTGCAATAACTTAAAACTTCATTTAAGCTTTTAGAAATATAGTTTAGACACTCAAAGAAAAGTGGCAGGCAAAGTAACAAAGGGAACGAGAACATAGCAAATATAAGAATTCTAGGTGTGAATCATCTTCAGTGTCTCACTCTCTGCAGCACTAGAGATATAGGGATTAAAGGAAAATTTTATGAGAGGGGCAGAGTTCTTACTACACCCTGGCTGTGTGACTATGTGAACTTTTCATTTCTTAACAATGTTTCGTTACTTTTCCTTCAAAAGAGGAGTATGGTTAATCAAGCAAGTATGCTCCCTAGAAGCCAAGATGAATAAAATGAGGCTGTCAGACTTTGGCCATATCACAAGAAGACATGACTCACTAGAAAAAGACAATAGTGCTTGATAAGGTAAAAGGCAATAGGAAGAGAGGAAGACTGAATTATTCAGATGAATGAGTAGACTTGGTCAAAGAAGACATGTACTTGAATCTGCAAGACGTGAGCAAGGTGGCTGATGATAGAGTGATTTGGAGATCTTTGATCCATAGGGTCGCCAAGGTCGACTTGATGGAAGTTGAGGTCAACTTGATGGAAGTGAACAACAATAAAGAGGAATTATATTTATACGTGTATTCATTAGTTACATTAATATCTCACCTTTCCTTCAATGCATCAAAGCAGCTAAAGTTACTTTCGCAATACCGCTATGAGATTGTTTAGACTAGAATAGAGCGACTGGCATTGCACGGGGGTGCACAGTGACTATCATGGCTGAGTGAGGCCTTGGATGTGAAGATCCTAGCTTCAGGCCACCCTGGGCTCTGGCATAAGAGAAGTGATCCACATTATGACTATGTGCATCATGATAAAGCACACAAACAGTGCAAGTCCCTAGATAATCATGTCAACATTTTTGTGAAAAGTAGTGTTAAAGGTTCTGCCCTTTGGAAAATTCCAAATAAACCAGTTCTGGAAGGTCTGTACAATCAATGCAATTTGGGTAAAGTGAGATAGTGTATCATTAAAACTTATTCTTCGGTCCAGGTAACTAACTAAAGATAGCGCAGTTTGTTCTATACGTTTTTCACTTTTTTTTTTTAATTGCACAAGGACACAGAATTAATGTTATATAGGCCTGGAATTGTTTTTAGATGGAGGGGAAGCAATTATATTGATATTATCCAACACATTAAAGGAGACAAATTTATCCCTTTCCTAAGAGCCCAATCAGTGCAGGTGTTTCTCCAGCTTCGTAACTCCTTGGCTCACAGTTTGAATCTTTACAACTTATAACGCTCACCTTAAAAACAAGGAGAGCAATATAACAAGGGAAAACAAGGATAGCAACACAGGGACCCTTCCCTGTCCCTGAATTCTGAAAGGGAAATTATTTTCCAGCTTGAATTTTAAACTGAACTGGACAATTTAACAACTTGGCTGCTGCCCTTGCACTAGATGAGGCACCCTCTTTCTACCTTTCTGGGTTGCTTAAAGGTTTGGAAATATGTTTTTCCTGGGGTACCTGACAAAGACAAATCAAATTCCCTAACATTGTAGGGAAAGTGGGAGGGATGGGAGCAAAAGGGAGGTGAAAAGAATGAGTGGGAGTGTACAAGAGACCCCAATCTCCCACCCCTCAGCCACCTTAGCTATCGTAATGGTAGAAGAGATGGGAGAGATGAAGACAGGCAGCCACAAGTCTGGTGGCAGAGAGGCAAGCCTGACCCAGCTCAGACAACTCAAGGAGAGTTCTCTTTTCTAAGAAATAGTAGGACCTTTTCTGCTTTGGTTTATAATTGCCAGTGTGACTCCCACTCCAGATCAAGCTCAGAAGAGTTCACTTATCCCTAAAGAATAAGATTTGTGGGTGAAAATGAAGCCCACAGAGCTCACTAGGGAGCAAGTGGTTTTCCTTCACGGAGTCTTTGAGAATTTAGTGAGACTGAATAGCCACAAATTGGCTCAAGATATTCTTGGTGCAGCAAATTTTTGCCCCTGATTCAACTATCCCCACACTACCTTTATTTCTGGCAATTGGGGAACCATCTGGCTTTCTCTAGGACAGGGTGTTCCAAATGGTGTGTCATGACACATTAGGGTGTCATCTGTAGTGTGTTGGTGTGTCACCTTCCCAGCCGAAAAAGACCTCCCCGACCCTGGCCTGCTACCATCGCTCTCACTGGGTCCTTTCCCTGGCAAGAGCAACAGCAGCAGGCAAGGACTGGCTGGTAGGGGGCTGCCTTTTCCCCGGCCGTTGCTCTCACTGGGGCCTTTCCTGGTTAGGGCAACAGCAGCAGGCCAGGATCGGGACAGAGGGGGAAACCTTTCCCCATCTTAGATACATCTCTGGGTACCTCTGGTTTGCTAGTAAAGCTGAATTACTGTGTTGTGAAATGATGCATGTCGAAAATAGTGTGTCACCAGCATGAAAAGTTTGGAAAGCTCTGCTCTAGGAGGTCTAATTCAACTCAGAGGCCTACAGTTGTTTAATACTACAGTCAGGATTGTTAGGAAAGTTAGAAAGGGATTGTAGGGTTGTTTTGAAAATCAATTTTAGGAAATTACCTTTATTAGGCCCATTCAAAAGGGCACAAAAATGTAGGCAAGGTTTTGATACAGCAAATATTTTTGTGCCTTTTTGTTGGCATAATAAGTATTAGTCTAACATGGGTTTTGCATTTTTTTAATAGCCAAGGGACCCTCTTTTTTTTGTAGGGTTTTCAAAAAGTTGAAGATTATTGCTTGTCAAGTGTGCATCATTTCAACCGATTATTTTTACTGATCAAACAGTGCTGGTCATGCTTATAAGATCTGTAAAACCTGGTTAGGTCAGAGATTATTGTGGGTTAAAAGGAAGGGCTACACTGTAAGTAAATCCCTATCTCATACAGTACCATATGTTACTATCTTCAAATGTCTTAGAAAATGTTCTGTGTGTCATGCTACTATGCAGTACTGTCATGATTTTCTTGGAGACAAAGCTGTCTTGTAATTTTCTAACAAAATTACATCAGAAAGCACTGGCTGAAATCCAAGGTTGCACTAGGGGATGCCTGCTAGTGTGAAACCACTTTCTTTTCTTTCCCCTTCTCTGTATATTTGTGCTGGAGCAGGTTTTCAAGGGGTCAGCAGAGGAATAACCTAGTTAAGTCAGCAGAATGTCCTCTTTGGATCACACTCATTTTATCAGACTGTTGGAAGAAGAAGTAAATGTAAATGGAAGTAATTATATATCATCACACTTGTTATTTGTAACCAAGACTAGTGATCATTAACAATACATAGTTAATTAGATGCACTGGTCCATTTATTCTAGTTCTATACTATTCTTGCAAACAGAGTGGAAAACTCCATGTTTTGTTTTGCTTTTCTGGAAAAATTTTTTGGAACTGCCACGACTCTCAGCTCTTATGTAAAAGCTCCCTCTGGTGGGTATATTAAAGATCGTCTTTTTCTTCTGTAGGAAAAAGCTACTAGAGACTCTATACCACTCAGAAGCAATGCTTTTTGTTGGGGGAAGGCTTCCTTTCTCATGTCAGGGAGCCAATGGCAAGAGAAATAAACTTCGAAATTACTCCTTAGGGGCACTTTCTGCATCCTTTGTTTGTATCTTCCAAATGAAGCCCTGGAGCTGAAAAAGAACGTCAGGGCTGAGTCCTGACACAGGTTACATCTTTCTTGTCTTTCCTGCATAAAACGTACAATGTGCAGCAGCAGATCAAGAAGATATCTAGGTTTAGCTCGGGGAGAACAACCTTTCTTTTGCCAAGGACCATATTGCGTCAGGGCTAGTCTCTAGGGGACTGCATGCCACTGATTGGGCTGGAGCTGATGCCAGTGGTTGGTGGAGCCAGAACCTTAGTGGTTGGGGCCACACCCATTTGTCTGTTTAGGCCACCACCTTTTTTAGCTTTCCAAAGCCCATTGGGCTAAGCCCCATTGTTAGTCCTGAGTGGAATAGACTCATTAAATAAATGGGATTTACCTATGTGTTGATTTGCCATTCAACAATTGCTTGAATAGATCTACTGTAGTTGTGACTAACCAACCAGATGTCAGCCTTTCACTGCTAGCAAAGTATGGCTTTTCACTGTGTGCATAGATGCCAGCTTGATGTAGTGGTCTGAGTGTTGAACTATGACCCTGGAGACCAGGGTTTGATTGCCTGCTCAGCCATGGAAACCCAATGGATGACCTTGGGTGTACCAATGACTTGAAGGTACACAACAACAACATAGATTCACATAAAGCCTTTTCTGAATATCAGACTTGTTAATGAGGTTGCTTTCCCTGGAATATAAGCAGGCACAGTCTGCTTTCTTGTTTAAAGAAAGAAAGATGATTTCTATTAAGAGAAAGAAAGAGATGGAAGGCCAAGAGATATTTAGTTCTAGCTTAGCTAGGCAAGAACGTGGGAGAAATTTTAGTTCCCTGCTGTCATAACAAAGCCAATATGTCTTCTCTTCCTCAGACAATAAAGAAATATTTGAGAGGAAGCAAGAAAATGACATCAAGAAACTCTAGGAGTATCTATCTGTCTCAGAAGGCAGCTCAGCATAGACTGAGCAAAGGAAAGTATAACAACTTGAGGAGGTCTCTCTACTTCTACCCATCAAACTCTTGCGTCTTGAGTATAAGCTTGAATTGCTTACACCATTTTCAACTCACCTCTTCTGTCATCTTTCTCTGCCCGGTGGCACAACTTAGAAGAATTACTTTTTGACCCAAAGTGCCAGAATCCCCCAACCATCATGGCCAGTGGCAATCTTCTTTCTCCCCTAACACACTCAGGATCCAAAAGTGAAAGTCTGCACCTTGGTAAAAATGTAGGATTCTCACCCTCAAGCCTAGTTTCCTGTATAGGATATAAAATTAATTGGTTCTCTAAGATAGATTGAAAATTGAAAGATAAAAATCCAACAGATGGCTGTCTGATTATTCTTGGGCTACAACTCCCATTGTCCCCAGCCACTGACTGTTCTTGACTGAGGCTGTTCTGAGTCAGAACCCAACATCTGGAGGGCTATACATTCTCCACTCTGACTTAAAACTAATAATCCAGGCTATGCGTTATGGTAGTTAAAATTACGTAGGTGATACACCACTGTTGTAGGTGCCAGCTGTCCATTGTCAGACAATGGAGTGCCAAGATATTCAGCAGGTAAACGCTACAACTTAGCAGCCCAACAAAGCTTGCCTGGCCAGGGTGAAGCAGAAGTGAAGTCCAGAGTCAGTCCAAAGGGCAGAAATCCAGCAAGGTTAGATGGTCCAAAGGTCAGAGAAGGCAGGCAGCAAATCTGTAGCACGTACGAAGGCAAGGGCTAGCAAACACAAGCATTGTTTCAAGAAGACTGGAGCCAGCTGGCTCTCAGCCCAACCTGATTAGCTCCTGGTGTGGTTGTGTCTGCTTATCCTCCTTTGAGGCTTCTATTCGCTGGGAGAAACTGACTCCTGGCCGAAGACAGCCACCACATTAGAGCTGGTAGGCTGGCAACAGTAAAAGAAGGCTATCGTTTTCAAACGCTGCTTCACCACTATAAAAAGCAGCATGCTGGCTAAGCGAAGTCTTGGTCTGAACCTGCACAGCTCTTCTTGTCTCTTTATGTCAGCAGTTGTACAGAACTGGCTAGCCTGGCCATACCATTAGGCACCATGATGTAGGTACCCCAGGTGGGTACCTATAAGGAGAACAGCAATGTGTGGTATGTGGTCTTCTCTATTCTTTAAGGAGTCTTGCTGCCTTTGTGAATTGCAGAGGATGCTATAGAACATGGAATGGGAGGGGGTGCCAACCTGTTGTTTGCTTCAGGCCACTAAACATCTCGGCCTCTTTCTGAGCACGAGGCTGAATGCTATTGACCCTTCCATTCATCTGCTCGTTGAGTTGATAGTTGCAATACCATGGTCTGTCTATCCTCATCGATGGAGCTGACGCAAGAAGAAAACAAGGCTGCAGCTCTTCCCTCTGAGATGCTACTATGGTGGTGCTGACAGTAATGTTCCCAGGTAGTGGCATAACCTTGCTTTGAAATGCTTGGTGCCTCATGGATAGCTTCAGCCCATTGCTAATTAAGTAATGGCACATTGCATGAATTGCTTCTTTATATCTGCTCTGTCAAGAGATGCATGAGAGAGAGAAAAAGAAGGGACATGCAGACAGAAAGCTGAAAAGGGGCAAGTAAGTTAAGAGGAGCGTCTCTGGGACAAAGAGGGGATGAGCAAGTAAATGTGAAGGTGGATGGAAATAAAAACACGGTGGTGGACACAGACAGTGAAGTTAAGAATGAAGCCTAATCTATGAACACAGTAACGTGATTGGTAAAGTGGAGTGCAGCACATTAAAAACTAAGGTTCTAGTCCTGTCCACTCTCTTCTGTGCTAGTTTTCTGCCTTCTGGGCTTGGAAATGAAGGCAGCATTCAAAAATATGACCTCAGATGTATAATCTTAAAAAGATACAATGTCTTGTTTGTCTTGTGGATGCTTAATGCTTACTTTTGCTGCAAATGTAGATCCAGTCTTAATAAAATAAATATATATCTTGAGTTAAGCATACATCTCAATAAGGCAAATAAGACAGGGCATGCATCAAAATGGAGAGAGCAACTGATGGATTAAATGACTGATCTGCAGGACAGTGAACTACAGCAATTAGGTGATCAGGTACACAAATGAAGCACTGCGCAAATAATTAGGGATTGCACAGCTGATTAATCCAGAAGGAAACATCAAACAGTCTGTGATTTGACTTTGCTGAAAGCATTTGCTGGCTTCCTAGGCCTGGCTGCATAAAGCTGAGAGAATCTAAAGCACTGATTTTCAACTTGTGAGTTATGCCTGCCCATTGAACAAGGGTGGGCTAGGGCAGGGCAGTATCAGGATTTCAGAGAGGTATGTGTAGTTAGAAAAAGCATATTTACCATTATATTTTTTTTAATTTAGAAAACAGATGGAAAAAATCAATTGTACATGTAATTATTCTCATAATGATACATCTATTCTCTCTCCTTTTTCTTTCTTTACATCTGAGTTATACTGTAATGTGGGAGGGAAAAACTTAAGACGCTGCCCCATTTACAAATGCTTTGATTTGTTTTAAGTTGCAGTGCATCAAATTTCAAACAAAATTCTTGGGGGCAGCAGTCTTCAGGAGGGCATTCTATTTTTCCAGGTTATCAAAAGGAAACATGAGTTAAAAAGTGGTAGACCAACACTGACCCAGAGAGAATGGGACACTCTGTAGACTTGAGGCACTCCTGCAGGTACTCTTGTGTAGCATTTTAAAGAAGCCCCTCTGCCTTCAGTGTCACAGAGAGCCCTTTTTGCTTGGCAACTTGTCCTTTGAACCTGTGGCTCTTTGGAAACATGAAAGGCTATTAAAAGGTTTTCACAGACCCTAGGCATAGGCAGATCTCTAATGTCACCTAGGGGGATGAATTTCTGCACTAGACTATTATAGTGCTATTATTCCACTTTCAACATCCTATGGAATCCTGGGGTTTGCAGTTTAGGGAAAGGCTGGCTGGCCCTTCCCTAAATTGCAAACCCCAGGATTCCATAGGATGTTGAAAGTGGAATAATAGTACTATAACAGTCTAGTGCAGAAATGGCCTTAGATTCAAGACCCCATTGAGCCATGAAACTCACTGGGTGACCTTGAACTGGTCACTATTTCTCAGCCTGAACCACTTCACAGAGTTGCTGTGAGAATAAGGTGAGGAAGAAGAGGAGAGTAACACACATCCCCTGGAACTCCCTTACGAGAAAGTAGAATATAAATATAACTAACAAATAAACCAACCCACTGTCCTTTATATATGGAAAGGGAAGATTTGGGGGCAACCTTACAGCAGACAGACTGAGGGTACAATATTACCGTTTCAGTTGCATAACCTTCAATGAAGCCAATGCAACATACAAAGCAGCTGCAAAAAGGCTCACTGTGACAAATGAAATCCAGATTTCTGATATGGTTGCTTCAGCTATTAGCAATACCTATTTTGCCAGACAAGCATTTAAGACATGAAAAACAAATGAAGAATAAATGTAAATGACAACTCAGGGTCTGAGGTGGAATCACCCCAGTTAATCTGTTTCTTCACATCTGACAAACCACAGAGGTAAAAGAAAATCAATATTAAGGTAAAGGATGTCTTAAAAAAAACTAACCACAGAATTCAGGAGTAGACCTAAAAAGAGATGGGAATCATGGGGCTCTTCAGATATGGTTGGGTTGCAGCCCCGAGCATTCTTCTCCATGGCTATGCTGGCTAAAGCTCCTGGGAGTTGCAGTCCAAAATCATCTGGAGGGCCACACCATTCCCACTCCAGGCCAAAAAGCAAGGCAAATTGCTCTGTAAGCCCTGGTACACATTGCATATATAAATCCAGGGTGGCTTAACACTGTGCTACAGTCATCATTTTTTGAAAAAAGAGTTTAGCCTGCAATCCTTTCTACACAAACCTGAAAGTTCCACTGAATTCCGTGGAGGTGACATCTGAATACTTGCATGCAAGATCACACTTTTAAGCTGTTCTGCTCCCCTGCACATACTCACATGTTTAGCAGTGTATATCTGGATAGCTCAGCTACTGCTCTGGAGCCAAGTAGTGTGTGAATTTTATTTTATGGACTTAATGACAGAATCCAGAAAAAACAGGGATTGTGGTCAGAATCAATGTGAAGAGAGATGCTTTTTCATGCATAGTGGTTTCAACAGCTTATCCAGAACAATAAATAAATTCATCCAGTTAGAAACAAGTAGAGCTGGCCCTACCTTTGGGCAGAAAGGTAACAGATTTAGGAATTTATGAACAGGCAACAAATGGTTAGTTGTTTAATTTATTCTTATTGTATATTTATTTCAAGGGAATTGGAGATTGGTACTTCTGGATTTTCTGCCCCAAGTGTCAGAGTAAAAGCAGTTGGCAACAGCAGTTACATTTCTATACTACTTATCAGTGCAAAGCACTTCCTAAGCAATTTACAATGTTTTTAGCTAACTGCCCCCAACAAGCTGCGTATTCATTTTACCAACCTACGGAAGGATAGAAGGCCGAGTCAGCCTGGAGCCGTGAAGGATCGAACTCACAACATTGTGGCTGCAGTACCTGCATTTAACCACTGCACCACCAGGGCTCTTGGTTTGCCTTGAGGGATACCATTTGCTATACTGTATAAGACAGCAAAAGCTCTGTCTCACACACAGACAACATTCAGCTCTATAAATTATAAACAGGATTTACTTTATATAAGAAGGACTAGGAGTGGTGGTAAACCATTTAACCTTAGTTTGAAAAAGTATAGCTCTACTGATCATGATTATAATATCGTAGGCCATGATTCTAGATCACTTACTTAGTCATGTAACTACCTTAGTTGCATAGCTAGGTAGTGTCTCCAGGCCCACCCCACACCTATCCTGGCAATGGGCAGCAGCTTCTATGAGCGTCAAAGGTCCATTCTGTCAATTGGGACAGAACAGACTGATGTTTCCACCCTCCGCTTGCAAGCGATCTCTGGTGCAACATTCAGAAGCAGGATCCCTGTCACAATTTCTCCTTGCGATGGAGACCACTTGTGCGAATGAGGTGGAAACACCAGTCTGCTATATCCCAATCAACAAGAGAACAGATCTCTTGCTTGGAGTGGCTGCTGCCTAGTAAGTTAGGACTGAGGGACTTGCACAATCTCTATGGCCATTTCCTTGAGTTCCTAATGCAAAGCCCAGGATTCCATAGGATGTTGAAACTGGAATAACAGCACTATAACAGTCTAGTGTGGAAATGGCCTATGTCCTCCCTACTCTATCAAATATATAAGAATAGTGAATACCAGCCATTCACAAATGCCTAACTCTAGATTTAGAACTGCAATCATGAATTCCAGCCATGTATTCATACTATAATATAATGTATTGATACAGGAAGTATAAGATGCCATCGTATCCTAAATAAATTAAGCAAAGCTTCTCTTCTCACCTGTTCCCTGTTTTTACATGCAATAATTTACACAGACCAGAATCCCCTCTCCAACCATAAAACATGCACTGAAAAATTCACATTAAAAGCACAACCCTGTATGTGTCACCTACGAAATAAGTCCCACTGATTTCCAGGGCTTATTCCTAAAAAGTGGGTTTAGGACTGCATCTTAAATTATCTACAATAGTAGTACAATAGCACTTAAATGAGAGGCAGAAAAAGCTCAGTATTTTACAATGTAGAATTTAGGTCCACAATTTTAGGATGTCTCAATTTATATTTCTTTCTGAGATTTGTGAAACTTTTGTGATACTATTTTGCACTTTATATAGCAAATTCAAACTGCAGTGCAACAATAGTACATTTCTACCAGTGCAAACCACATGTTTGCCTTTAGAGTTTGTGTGTGTGTGTGTGTGTGCGCGCGCCTTTAAATTACCTCGTGATTTACAGCAACCCCATGAATTTCATAACGTTTTCTTAGATAAGGAATACTCAGAGGTGGCTTTGTCAGTTCCCTCCTCTGAAATATAGCCTACAGTACCTGGTATTCACTGGTGGTCTCCCATTCAAGTACTAACCAGGGGTGACCCTGCTTAGCTTCTAAGAACAGATGTGATCTGGTGCCTATAGGGTAATTAGCTCAGGGAACATACAGCCAAGGTTTATATATTTTAATATTTTCTCCACAATGATAAGGTTGAAAAAGAGTACTTTTAGAACTGGATTCTCAATACAATATACTCAAATGACTGAGACAAAATGACTTTCTGCAAATATCTGCTGCAGCTTGCTTACCCCTGAATGATATCTTCTTTTATTCTAGCTGGACACATTAAGCATTAATTCATACAGCTGAACTCCCTTAGCTCAGAGTCATCTTTTTGGATCATCGCCTGCTTCTGAACTCATAAGTGGTCTTTGTGCTTGAAAATATGCATGTGTTGTCTACAACCACATAAGAATTTTTAACCAATTCCTGTCCCCCCCCGTCCCCGTCCCCACCACACACATTTTGCACAGGCTGTCTCAAAGACAGAACATGCAAATGAATAGCAAAAAAAATTAAGAGCTGCGTTTGAAAATCAAAAACTGCCATCATCAGGTGGTAAAATGGAGACCCTGACTCTCTGCTTCCTGTCATCTAGAGTAATAATGTAGAAATGGACTGACACAGCTGATCTGAGAACTGGAGAAACCTGGTTCTAGACACCACTTGAAATGTCACTGGAAATAGTTGCCTGAACTATTAAAAATAGTGATCTGACCATGATCTGAGAAAATACACAATGAATAGTGACCATATTATGAGAATAGCTGAAGACAGAGATGGGCTGCTAGACTCTGGTGCTAATGATCAGATCTTGGAAAAGTTACTTTTTTGAACCACAACTACCAGAATCTTCTAGCCATGTTAGCTGGGGAAATATGGGGAGCTGTAGTCCAAGATTTTCCAAGCTCTGAATAGGACAGATCTTTCCTTCCTTCCTTCCTTCCTTCCTTCCTTCCTTCCTTCCTTCCTTCCTTCCTTCCTTCCATCCATCTAGCATATCACTGTTCCATTGCAAAGATTTATTAATGGTTTACAGTAAATTGACAAGTAAGATTATAATAAAAGCAAATGCCATTATTTTACTACGCAATTTACTACTTTATCTCAAAAACAGCCTTATGGTAGTGTCAATGACAATAGCAGAGGCTCTGTGGGAATTCGCCCATTACAGGACTGGGAAGACGAAGGCATATGAGAAAGCTGGAAGAGTTCCTGTCTCCTGTTCTGAGTGAGGAAATGAGGAGTGAGAGTCATTTGCTTATTTCTTCATGTATATGGGTAAAACCATAAAGTGAAGGGAAAGCTGTATCATAGCCTTCATTACTGTTTATGGCAGAGGAGTGGGTGGGTCAAAGAGCCCTTTGTCATTACTTCATGAATAGAACTAATGGTGGTGGCTATGGGAGTTTTCCAACTGTCATCCCACCAACTGTGGGGTCTTCCACGCAGGCAATCCCACTACTGCCACCAATTGTGAGGGTTCTTTTCAGGAAATTTCACCACTGTGGCTAAATGTGGGGCTCCCTTTTAATCAACCAAATGTGAAGACTTCTGTTACCATGCTGTACACCCTGCCCTCCACGGCGCAGCCTAATTGGCAAGAAATATCATTTAATTAGCAGTGTCATTTCTAATATAAAAATGGCTGGAAGGTCTGTGAACAAGGTCTCTAGCTGGAATCCATGTTATAAGATAGATGATCTCAGCATGGCTGGGCCGTAGGTTCAAATGGATTAGTTGGAAAGCCTCGGCACTGATGGGCTTGTGATAACCTCCTCAACAACCCAACCTTCAAGCACAACAGCAAACAAAACTGCATCAATGGAGCAACCAATGGTCATCAATCTGTAACCTCTTCCTGCGGAAACTCTCCTTTGTTCCCCTGTGATAACTGAAGCCCCTGTCAGAGCTGCTGATGACGAGCAGCAGCTGTTGGTCCCTGTGGCTCTGGCTGGAGATGAGTCTTGCAGCTCAAGAGCTCCCCCTGCTACCATGGACCAAGCAGGCTCGGACGTTCCTCTGCCTGCTCCTTTAGGGCAACAGGGATCCGATTCTGAAGATGGTTTGGAGCCTGTGCCAATCAGCCCACAAACAAGGCGGAGACTCAAGAGAGCTGAGCAAAGGGAGGCTTCCTTGATTAAGTTCAAGAAGAGGTGACTGGCCACACCTGTGTCTTGGGCTATATAATGCCTGCCTGGAAGCTTTCCTTTGCTTGTGGCAAACTTCTTTCAAGCCCTTTTCTTGCCTGTTCCTTGCGCCTGGTTCCTGCTACCTTGAATTGATCTCTGGACTCTTGACCCTTGGCTTTTGGAACTCTGACTACGGTTTTTGCTTGACGCTCTGGTAAATGAACTCCCTCGTGTAAAGTGCTTGCTTGTCTCCTCCTGGCTCTCACACTCCCTTCTCTGGGCTGGTGCACTGCCCAGGTCTCTGACCTTGACACCCCCACCTGCCCAGACATTAAGAGACTATCACAACTCCCATCACTGCTTTGTCACCTGGACACAAGACTATTAGTCCATTTTAGCCCCCTTTTGTTTGCTCTGCCAAAGAGCAATTAACACATTCCTCTTCAGTGCAGGAAACAGGCTACTTAAACCCTGACTCCAAGCCTAACAATTCTTAGTACCTTGGACTTATGTAGGTGTGTTACTCTGTCCATTGGCTCCCTGATTCTCATGCCCCATGGTACCCTCAAACTCTCGTTTGAGCCATCTCACTTCCATTTTCTGCTTCTGGAATGGTAATTATAACTTCACCTCAAAATCTCTCACTATCCAACGTTCTTCTCCCTTACCTTTGCTAACCTTATATGGTTTGTGAGACTGCTTGATTGTTTGCATATGTCTATGAATTCCCCCAATAAAAACATTCATTTGACTCTCAACTGGTGTCTCCAAGTTAGTACCGATATACACAAATGAAAAGATCCTGTGGCTACCCCCCTCTCCTTTGAGCTATAATTCTACACTTTTCTAAGGAGATGCTGGCACTGCTGGAGGATCTCTGGGGTAACACTTCCACTGTGCTCACTGGAATAACCAAGAACGGGGATTTTCCCTCATCCCCCTCTCTGCTCCGTTGTAAAGACTTCTTCCTGTCTCACCTACATGACACCAACTATAGGTATTGTCTAAATGCCCTTGAAGTATATAAGGATTTATGCAATTTCTGTCCTCAACAGACCCCATTCCTCTATAGTCAATGCTGCCACCAGAGACGCTTTATTTAAATCCAAGCTCTCAGACAGACAGCATCTCCAGAGGCCAAAAGTATTTGAGTCCTTTCAAGGAGAAAAGCAGGGTAATAATAATAATAATAAACAAAAACAAATCTTTATTTACAGAAGTTAAACAGAGTACAGCAGATTATTTACTACATTTAAAACACCACACACACATTCACGCTCCTCTTGAGTTCAGACCAACCATACCAAACCTCCACCCCAAATCCCCTTCTCTCACTGCAACTCTAGCCTAAATCCAAAAACCCTTGTCTAACTAAACTCCCAACTGTCATTCACTCCAAAATTCTATCCTCTCCCCCTCTCAACAGTTCCTTTCCTTTACATTTTAATATACAACCAATAAATTAAACATTTCTAAATATAAGTTGATGACATCACGATGGCCCTCTAGCCATCACTCAGAGAAGGGCGAGTAACCTCTGAGCAACAGGGCTGCATTCAGTCTTCCCAACCTAACAGAGCCATTCCCCGCTGTTGCTACCATATTTGCCTTGTTTTAAAGCATCCCAGGTCTGTAAGCACAGTTCTTTTAAAATAAGCCCCTTCCTCTGTGCGTCTTGTGTTTAACTGAAACTGTGTGGGAGGGTGGGTGCAAGCCACACAACCGCAAATCCAGCAGGTGTTATTGACAGCAAAAACAGGTAGGTGGGATGGATGAAGCTTGTGTGTTGCTGGCCCCCAATGCACCACTCATCTACATACGTAGAACTATTTGGTGCATCCAGTAGTAGTTTCTAGAAACTGGTGATGTCCTTTGGTGAGATGATGGTGCTTAAGGTAAAAATAATATGTTGAGACATTTGAACTTGGTCGGGGGGGGGCTGCTCACAGAAGCACATCTGAAGCTAGAAACAGCTTGAAAAAAGATCATCTCCCTCTCAGTCCTAGTACTTCTTTGCTCTTTATTCCTCCTACAGAAAGCAGTTTTCCAAGTTTTAAAGGGGCTACTGAATGACATTTACATCTATATCTGGTTATAACTTCAATTTGAGCATCTAAAGCGTCTGAAACTGGACGCATTTGTTCCAAAGCTCACTTTAGCCATAAACTGTCATGTTGTATTTTGAGGTCTGCCTTCATATAACACCCTGCAATACCATGCACTATTGTAACTGGTTATTTGCTGTTTGATGCCATGTGATACTTGTGGTGTTTTGCTGTTTGATGCCATGAAAAAAAAGGGTCTGGAAAGAGATGATGGAAACTGAATGAGAAACCAGTGTTTTGGGAACAATGGTATGTTGTTATAACAAACCTCAATATAAAGGAGAATAAAGGCAACACAAGATCAGGATTCTGGTGGGTGGGAAGCAAGTCTGAGAACAGGAGTTGTTTTAGTTAGCTGGCAAATAGGGGCCTTATACCTGCAAATTTGTAATGTTATTTGTAATTCCAATAGCTTGGCTAAAATGTGCAACTGTTATTCAACTATTCTTGAATAAAGCTTCGCAAACTTCTAATTCTATTTTCTGGGACTGGAGTTATCCTGTAAATGACATTCACTTAGGGAGTCATCTTAAGCAAACCACTGCCATCCTACCCCCTCAAGCGCAATAACGCATGAACAAGTTAGCTCTCCAGCTTTGGATCTCTAGATTGTTTGGACTTCATCTCCCAGAATCCTTTATCATTAGCCATGCTGGCTTCCTTTAGCTGAAGTCCCAAACATCTGGCAAAGCAAAGCTTTAGACAGGATTGTGTGTAATCACTGGCATCTTGTGAAGTCCTCCAACATTTAAATCTATCATATAGAAAGTCTTTATTGTTAAATTTGTCAAATTCGTCTTCTGCAGACTAGTTGAGACCATGCCTTTTGGAGCTTTGGCAGTGGCAGCTGTTCTTAGTGAAGTCATCTTCCTTCCAGCTGCAGTTCATCAGGACTAAAGGAGTGGGTGGGGTTTGTCTTCCTTTGTCTGAGAGTGAACTATTGCAAACTCGACTGAACATTGCTTTACTACACATGAATCCTGCAGTGAAGCAATTTAATTTACCAGGTGCTGTGAATACTTTATGGTAACATGCACAGAGGAATTTGCTAGAAAAAGCCAGCGCTTCATAAAATTACGTACTCTCAGGTGCCTATGGGACAATTACTGAGCAAAGAACAAACACCAGAATTTCATTTCATTCCAAAAGTTTGCCTTTTAAAGCAAAGCCTGCAAATGTGAACTTACTGATGAGGAGAGGATAAATTCTTGACTTGGTCCATGACATCTTTGATGTCCCCATTTATTGCAAGATATGCACCTCAATATCCTGCCAATTCTCAAGCCTTAGTGAGGATTTTCAAACAGATGTTCTAACTCCCAAGTGCACATTTTAATTCCAGACTGATTTAGATCTGAAGCAGACATGGTTTGTTCATCTCCCTACCCTCACAGAAACTTCTTTCTTTTTTTCTTCCTCCACTCTTTACTGCCCGTGTCTTCAGTGTTACTAGGAGGGTCTGGTGTTACAAAACCATCTGTTAGTTTATAGTAGACTATTGTGGAGTCCGTTTCAACTACAGCCAGCATAATGGACAGTGGTGAATCAGTGTTACCCTCCAAAGCCCATGCTCTCTTCATGATCTGCCTCATCCTGAAAGAAAGAAAGTGAACAATGTAGTTTCACAGAGAGAGGTGGATTGTATTATATACATTTATAACTGCCAAAAAAAAAAGGTTGGAAGCCATGCTTTCTTTTGTTTCTAATGTCTTCCTATATCTTACTTTTTTCCTTCTTCTTTTCCTCCTTCCCTTGCTTTTCCTTTTTATTGAATTATGAATACTCTTAATAAAATTACTTTTTTAAAAAAGAATTAACAGTCTTGTCCTTTTTCTCTGTATTTCACATGAAGCCAATACTACAGGCACACCGAGTTAACAACAATCAAGTCTGTGTATTTAAAAAAAAAACCCTGAAAGAACTGGTTTTGTTCAAAGCATCTGGAGATACAGAATCACTAAAAACTTACACTGCATTTTGCTGTAAACATAAGAAATTCATAATCATGATTTTCCATCTTTCTTTTTATCCATTTTTCCAGTAGGGGCAGAACTGATCCCAAATGATGCAAAAAATAAAAACTTTAAATGTTTACTAAATTTGGATTATGTTAGGGTGGGGGGATGGAACATCACATGGCAATGCAAACTTTATCGTGGTTGAGGAATACTGACATCAAACTAGAGTAGACCCATTGACCTAATGACTGAATAGTGAGTGAACACATAGGTAAATGAGTCTACCCTCGTCAGGACTAAAAGAGAATTGAGTCCAGTACATACTGTCCAAGCAACTTAAAATAAAAGGAAGTTATCTAGTTATCGAGCAGTTTGGGCCCTACTATACACCATAAAGACTCACTCATCTGGTCCCACTCTTGGGCATGATAGGGAGCTGTCTCATGTAGGACATTTCAAACAGCATGTTTCTGCATTAGGTTCCGAAATAAACAAATGTACTAGCACCTTGATTTTGGGAGAGGGAGTCATCATTTGCTGCACATCTTCAGGTGGCAAGATCTGACAGAGAAGGTGGCATTATTTCACCAACAAAAATATTAATGACAGGTATGGGAGTCCATATTCCAGAGAACAATATAAAATAGTGTGCCAATCAATTTTGGATAACAAAGCCTCCTTTTTAAGGTGAAAGTAGCCTGTCATCATACCTCTTATTATGATACAGACCCAGCAAAAACATTTAAGAAAAATGTAAAAAAATAAAAATAAACAGCTAATTCTTTGCCCCAGTGGTAGATAAAACAAACTACCACGCTGGGCCATCAAACATAAACCACCCATAAATCATGGAAACAATAATCAAAATAAATCAGTGCCATCCTTGGAATGATACAGCAACATTTAGGGATTTTATTACAGTTACAAGATGTCGATCTCTTTATAATTAAAATATTTTACATTCATCTTGCTTTCTCCCTTCTTGAAGAACATTGGAAGATTTACTGCATCACAGCATGGAGCAAGGGAATATCCTTTACACAAGATTTCTCAACCAGGGATCCCTGGATCCTTAGGGATCCAGAAGACGCCACTAGGATTTCTGGGAGAAACCATGATTGGGGAAAAAAATCTTTTAATTTTTTTTCTTATGCTGTAGATACAATAATTTTTATGCAAGGATTCCCTGAGATCTGAAAATTATCTCAAGGACTCCTCCAGGGTAAAATGTTTAAAACAGGTTGCTCTATACCTTTATTTCTCTTTATTTTCCTTCTTTCTGTTATCTCCTCCTAAGACACTACTAATACTCCAGATAGCCAGATACAAAAGTTTACCTCTTCCTGAAAGTAGAATCCTTTAAAAGCATGAAAAGAACAGCTCCAAAGCAGCTAAATCTAGACTATTTTACTCCTATTACAACTGCCAAAGAATATTCCACAGTGGGACCTATCTAATAGCAGAGGCAGCTGAGTTTGCTAAGTCAAAGGGCAGCTGGTGTGTTGCTATCAAACTAGGGTCAACAGGAATCAAAATATTCTCTCCTCCTTTTCTCTAAGCACTGAGGGGTGTTGAAGATTGTTCCTGTTGAATTCCAGAGTCAAATGCAAGCAAGCATGAAGAACTACAGAGCTCGCATAGAATTCCTCATGGCAGTCAAGATCTTGTGTAGGTGACAAAATGGAGGTTCACTGACATCACTGCTGTTCTTTCCTGTTATTCCCACATGATGTGATGGAAACAGCTAAAGCTGCTGAGAGCACTTTCCAAGCACACAGTGGAAGAGGATTTTGAGCTTTCCCACACCAGTCCTCCAAAGGCAACAGGGCAAAATGGCTCGAGTGAAAAGGGGCAGAAGCTGCTTTACTTGTTCTTCTTGGGCTTTGTGGCCCTAAGTCATCAAGATTTTAGCTGCAACTCTTCCTCCTCCTCAGCCAGATGCACTGACAGCTATTCTGGCCAATGAAACCAAGAAGTCAGGGGGTGGTTCAGATTCCCCTATCTTCTATCTTCCTCCTTTTCACCCAACTTCTGCACGGTGAACAGGATTAGATTTGCCAGTCACATAAGCCAACTTCTGCCTTTACACAGTCATGAATATTCCATTCAAAAAGCCAACTCCTTCTGCATTCCAAGATAGTTATACACTATGTGCAAAGCAAGGAGAAAGATGGAAAACACTCTAAGAGGTACCAAACAGGTGCTAGGAAGGCATATACTTAGCTATAGGTTAGTTTTCTTAATTGAAACCAATTCAAAAAATGTATTGAGCTGGTGCCAAAGATACAGTGGCTATTTATCTGCACTACAAGCATGCCAGTTAGTTGCCACGTATCCACTCGGTCCTGAATATAATTTAGAGAATACCCTATAAGGGAATGCATTTCTGGAATTAAGGAAGCAGACACTTCCGAAGCCTCAAGGCATCATTGTTAGAGCGAAGTACAGAATTCCTGATGAGCTCCTTGTCTACAAAGGTCATCTGTGAAAGGGAGACAGAAGAGGATCTGACTGTGCAGCTCTCCACCCATGATTACACTGCAGGCATTGTATAGCACATCTGCTGTGAATGAGGATATTGATAGGCTATGCATCAAACTGATAAAATAGAGCAGGCTGGCCAAGAAACTTTTCAACTTCAAAAGCATTGTGGGGTAAAGCACGGAAATACCAGTGGAGAGAGAGGCAGATGAAGACCAAGACAATCTCTGGTGACTCACAGTTTCCAACATTCATTCTGAATTTCCAAAAACCTAAGCCAATAGGCAGGCACAAGAAGCTGCCTTATAATAAGTCAGACCATTGATCCATATAGCCCAGTACTGTGGACAGTGACTGGCAGCAGCTTTCCAAAGGTTTCACACAGGGGCTTTTCCAGCCCAAGTTGGAGATGCTGGGGATCAAACTTAGGACGTTCTGAATGCAAAGCAGACGCTCTGCTGCTACACCCCCTCCCCTGAATTCCATAAAGTTACAGAGTTAATGATCTTATGTAGAAATGGGTATTACTCAACTTGCTCTGAAATAGGGAAAGTCAGTATTGCTACATGTGAGGGTTCCTTCTGTTGAGTGGGGCCCTGGATTTCCGCCTCAAAGTCCTGCACCAGCAGAGGTATGCTGTAACTATAGCACAAGCCTAACTGAAAAGATGGTCTAAGAATTATCATTGTCATCATCACCATCTCCAGCAGTACTACTGCTTCTACATCTATGGAGCACTCTAGATTTTTTTCCACTTTATGAGGAAATAAAAACATGCAAGGTAAAACTTCTGCTTTTGCCTCCAAACAGTGACATAAGCAAGGTTTAAGACTGCCTTTGCTGAGAGTCAGTGCTAAACCCTGTTTGAGATCCTTGCTTTATTACTACGAGTGTTCCAAAGCTCTTTGCTAATGGCTACTGGGCAGCCAGAGAAATGAGCTAATATGATATAGACTGTGCCAGAACAAGATGTCAGCGTTATTGCAGCTTTTATTTCTTTTCTCTGCTCAGAAAAAAATGTATTTGACATTAATAGTATGTTATTCATTCAGGAAAGCCATTTGCAGCAGTTATGAACATTCGTTCCACTTTTCAGTACAGAAGCTGGAATTTGAACTGAGAAACCCCTAATGTAAAACGTCCTATTAATAGTTCTGGCCTGGAAATTTCCAGCCTTGGGATGTTTGTGAAAAAGTCTTCCTGTGGTAGCTTCTAGAATGCTAAAACTTTCTTGATTTCCTGTTGTTGTTTTCCCCTACGAGTATTCCCTGAATCATTTCTACTATCTTTCATTCTGCACTCTGTAGTCCAGCCTTGCCAAACCTGCTACTTTCCAGATGAGTTGGCACTACAATTTCCACAAGCTAGCCAGCACGACCCTGAGAATGACAGGACCTCCTGCCCAACATATCTTGAAGGTGGTAGGTTAGGGATGGCACGCCTAACAAGAATTTGTGCTAATTCTCAACCATGGGGAGTTATAAATGTGGGGAGAATGGGAAAGAGATAAACACTTCAGGAAAAGTACAAAGCACGTAAACTAAGCAGACGGATACAAATGAAGGAATGTTCTGATCACGTGAACTTTCAAAGCCAATTCCTGGATGGTAGGCTGGCTTCCATATTCACTAGACCTAAATGCCTAGTAGAATACCAGAAAGCACTTTCTTGTGGATGATGGGTTCCTTTTTGCCTACACGAGGAGCAAAACACAGCAAATGAGTTCACATATATATGATGCTGCACACATGTTATGCAAAGGTCCTGCTGCAATTCCACAGCAGAATTAGGCACACGATCTTAGGTGGAGTCACTTGGCAGTTAGGAACCAAAAACAGAAAAGAGCCGGCTGGAGAGAAGTTACATTCTGCATATTTGCCCTATTGGAAAGGCTGGTCACTAAGTGGACTTTCAATCAATGTAGTTCATTCACATGTTGCCATCCAAGAGCTGCTCTCTTTCACTCAGATGCCAAAGAGAGCAAACAGCATCACCACAGCTTGGGTTTGTGGAAACACTGCATGAATGAAAACTTTAACAGAGTTGTACCTACACCATATGCCATCACGACATAATAAAAGCATGCTTCAACAGAGTCAAGATCTGTATCCTTTCCACATCATCGACAAAACCTAACACAGACCAGCTGAGGACACCTGGATGTACAAGGGCAGTCTCTCTCTCTCTTTCTCTCTCTCTCTGTTTGTGTGTATTTCTTAATTCTGCAGTTGCATTTTACAAGTACCAAAACAATCCTGGGTTCAGAAAGCCAGTGGTCTAAGTTCAAAATGGCACTAGTTGTAAGGCCAGGATTCTTAGACCGTCCCTCCCCCCTCCTCCCATGGCCATCTCTGGCACCCACAAGCGTTCTGGATGGGGTTACCAGCCTTGGTATCAGATTTTTGGGGTGCATCAGGTGGTGCAGTGGGAGGCAACCACACACCCCTATACGCACAAACACACACACATTTAAACTGGATTCTGTTGCATGAATAGAAGTCCAGTGCTGGATACAGCTTACCATCCACAGAATGCTAGTTCTGTGTTACTGCCAGCCTCTCTACCACCTCCTCAGCAGGAAATGAAGCAGCCACAGATCTATCATCTCACCCATTCCTTCCTTAGTTCAACTCTCTTTTCTTCTTTTGCTGTGCCACACACATTGAGACCTGTTTGCCACTGTAGGTGAGGAGTGGCATCACAAGTTGTGCAACAAGAAAAGCTAAATTTATTGTACAAGTTAGTCATGAGGGAGGCAAGGAACTACACGGACCACTCTAGGCCCTCCTGTGTGGCAAGGGATGGCTGAAAAGAACCCTCCACATTTTTCAAATATAGTGGTGCGAGCATGATATCAGAGTGCCCACAAAACCACAAGGGGTATTGTAGATTTACAGTGCGCAAGTCTAGAAAACTGTTAGGCTTGTGAATTTTCCTCCCTCCTGCTTGCCTTAATCAAACAAAGGGGCAATAACTAGTTGGCCCTTTGTTTTCCACCATCTCATCCAGAAATCATGGGTGAGGAGCTTTTCACTGGGAAAAGGAGAACAGGCAGATAGCAGAAGGCAGATTCTGTGAAGTCCCAGTTTGGTGAAAAGGCAGGGGGTAAATAAAAGGATGGATGGATGGAGTAGTCAGTAAATATCATAAAGCAGTGCTTCTCAGGTTGACAGATGTGGGGAACTACCATATTTGTGCCCACTGGTTACAACTGTTCATTTCTTTCCTGAAAATTCCACAGGGACCAGCAGCTGATGGATGGTGGCCCAGTTACAGTCTGTGAACCACCACTTGGAAGTAGCAATGACACAAAGGGTACCCTTTTCCCCAGCCAGAAATGAAGCGTATTGTGTCATTTTCTGCAAGGGGATGGGGGAGCTTGTACTCTAACTCATAATACCCTGGTAGGAAAAAGGCCCTCTTCATGTCATTTGATCATCATCAAGCTTCCAGTTTTCAGAAGAGCTCCTTCTCCACCATTTAGCCTTCTGCCTTCCTCAAGATGAATCTGTCTTCCAAGAGGAAGAGAAGGTTTATCAGAGGCTGGATAGGTAGAATGCTACCCTAATCAGTAAGGATCTGCTCAGCAGGTCCACCTGGTCTGGACTTACTCTTTAATATTAACACATGGGTATAGTCAAGAGCCCCTGGTCAAATTCTCAACCCACCCCTACCTGTGACTATTAGAAATCTCAGCCAGAAAGCTCTCTGGTTTCTTATTGATGAAATATGTTTAGATATTGATTTTTCACCTCAGTAGTGCTCCAAGGTGGCTTACAAAAAGAGATAAAACAACTACAATGTGATATCCTAAAATTATAGACTATAATACAATAGAAAAGAAAAAAAACTGAAAAACAGAATAATCTCCAGAATTTGTTCAGCTGAGTTTGAGATGCCAAACAAATAAAGCTGTTTTAATTTCCTTCAGGAAAGACAACAACAGATGGTGCCAAAGAAATATATTTTGAGGGGCAATTTGCAGATGAGGTGCCACCCAAGTAACAGCTCTCTCCTTGGGTGTGACCAACCAAATATTCAAAGGAAGAGCTATCTGAAAGTACACCTCCAGCAAGGTTCTTAATAGAAAGACAAATTCACATGAGATAAGAGAGTCCTTCAGATATTCCAAGCCAAGGGCATTTAGGGTTTTATAGCTAATACCAGCACTTAGTGCTGCATTCATAAACCAACTGCAAGCCAGTGAGGGGTTTTTTTTAAGACTCAGGTTGTGTATTGCTTCCAGCAAATCCTAAGTAATAACATGGCTGCCATATTCTGAACCAGACAAAGTTTCTAAATGATTCTCAATGGCAGGATCTTGCCTTTCAACAGGAACTAGAAACCCAAAGTGCAGCATACAGAATAGCTGTGAGCACTCCCATTCCCCCATACCCGATTTCTTTGCCTATAAACTCAAAAAAACCAACCAAACAAAAATCACCTCCATGGATACTGGCTCACCTCTCATGGCTGAAGGACATATGGGCAGGAGTTGGCACCACTATTTGTAAATCCCCAGCTTCTTTCTCTTGCCCACGAAGGCACACAAGCTGGAATTCTCCCAGGCCAAAGTAGGACACCTCACACCAGTTTCTGACTGACAGGTATATCAGAGACAATAACAAAGAATGAACAAAAAAAACAAATGCTTTCACAGTGCTACTCACATTTTAGTTCTCATTGTGTTATATACAGAGATGTAAAATTTCTGGAAATGTTTGAAACCATGGAGGAAAAAAAAACATTTTGGTCTTTTTTAAAAATTTCTTTGAAGTTATTAACACCGTTTACAAATTGACACTCACTTTGTTACCTTAGGAACATAAAATGTATTATGTACAACTTGGCTTAGTATAAATGTTTGATATATTAAAGGCATAGTTTATTCAAAAATAATTACAAACTGAATTTGCTTTTTAAAATCTTATTGTTACAAATGGAGCTACAAGATCCTGAAGTGTACGGAACACACCAACAATAAAGAACTTATTTCCTTTTGCAAATTTATGAGAAGCAGGCATTTTAAAAACGCTATAAAAATAGAAGACTTTCAACATTAATAAAACAAAGGCAATTATTTTGTTTCATCTAGTCTTCTATGGTGCAAAGCAGACATAAACTATGAATTCTCATTAAAAAACTGAGGAAAGGAAACCAAGACCAGACATTACAGTGATCTGAGATAATTGTACATGGTCTCACATAAAATTCTACCTGGGGAAAATATATATATATATATATATCTAAACATTTATCTTAACTATTTTATTCAACATTCTTAAAAAAAATTCAAAACACATTTTTTACATTTTTTCTGCTTTCAGAAAAACCTCACATTATTATGTCTTTTCCCTCAGGCCCCTCTAGTTGGATGGGTTGAGGATACGGATATTAATCACATTTACGTTTCTCTTTTTTCTAACAGAACATGGTATTATCACACTTTAATCTCACAACAACCTTCTGAAGCAAGTTGCCATAGCTGGAGAGATGGGCTGGCGTATCCTTTAGTGAATTTGATAAGTGTTTAGAGAAGAAAGGCAGATTCTCCTTTGTTCTACTTTAATATTTTATCTAGTACACCACACTAGTGGTGACAGGTGAGCATGAGTATGTAGGTTGTTCACGAGACAGAACTTATACATACATATGAAAAATAATGTTAATCTCATTTGAAGTTAGTTTTGTCATAGCCTAAAGTTAGTTATCATAGCATAACTAACATACTCTCTCAAAGCACGCATGAGAGGTTTAAGCGTTAGGCAATAGCTACATGCTGTTGGGGTATATGCATTCCTCCAACTGTTGTTAGACTGCAATTTTCATCATCTCTCAATAGCTATTATGCAGATGATGGGAACTGCAGTCTATCAGCATTTGTGGGGGGCCATATCTTTCCCCCTCCATTCTAAAGAAGCCAGTGAGAATCCTACACAGACCTGATTTTAACCACACAGAGCGTATATATGTTGCTGTCTGGCCTGGTGCATGATGGAAGAGGCAGATTCTATATACGTGCTGGGTTTAATGTGCATTTGTAATCCAACATCTAGTGCGTGGAAGTTAGGTGGGTTGAGAGGTGGGGGTGCATGTGGAACACCAATCCATAACTACGCTTATGTATGTTCATGGCATGCCTGCACGTGTCCGAGGGCTTCTTATACCACATGAAGGACATTTTTGGCACTTGTTTTAAATCAGGATGCATGCCTTAGCACACAGGTGGAGATGCTGCAAACCTAGGTATTCGTCACTCAAAATCCCTCAACCTCTACAAGCAAGGCTAATAGGGGCCATAGTCCAGTAGCATTCAGAAGGCCATAGGTTTCCTGCCTTTTACTGTTTTTTTTTTGTTCTCGTTCTTTAAAAAAAAAAATTCACATCATGTATTTTGAGGGTTGCTCCACTAACTTACCTTCTAAGAGGTCTAAGTAAACTAAGAAGGCAGCATACACCCCACTGCTGTCAGCCACATCCAGCGACATCATCCTTGTGAACTGAAATACACAAAAGTAAGTGAAGAATGTAAAAACTACTCAAGAGAAGTTATATGGTATGCAACCCCCACACCCCAGATCCTGAATTGTATCCATAATGTTTTTGGAAATGTTTTCCCATCAACTCCAGGGACTTTGGGCAGACCTCCTCCAAAAGCATGACACACACAGTTTCTTTCAAGAAAAGAGTGGCAGGAGGAAGGCCTGTTAAAGGATTTATTATTTAAAGTCTGTTAAAAGACTCAGGGAACATATTTTTAAAAATGCCAATAAAACTGTCCTCCAAATGTACTTTAGAGTACAGAAGAGATGCAAATGTCTTACCAGCACTACTTGTTCATAAAGCAAGTTCTGTCCTAAGCTTTCTAGGCAAGGATCATTTTACTTGTGGCTTTTGTCCAGACACAGGAAGGGGTGGTGGGTAGCTATCTCTGTACTGGAATGATTTACTCCAAAGATTCTAATGTCCATTGTAGAAAAATTATCTTTCCAAGCTTTGATGGACCATTATTGGAACTGGGTATTTGAGCTAGAGCAGAAGTATGCACCATGTGGCCCTCTAGATGCTGTTGAATTGTAGCTCCCATCAGGCTTAGTCAGCATAGCCAGGGGAGAAGCATGCTGGACAACATCTGGAGGGCCATGCCATTGGGACTCCTTATCTAGAGCAACAGCATCTCCTTAAGTCAGAAGTAAAGCAGGTAGAAATTAGGAAAGGTAAAGCAGAAGTGCGTTTTTTGTAGGCCTAGTTAATTCAGAGGCTTCCCTTTATCTGCTGAGTGCAGAAGACAATGTTGCAGAACTCTATTTTCTTTAGACTTAAACGCACATTTTAGGTGAGAGTGACTTGAGTGCTTGACTACAGAACCCAGAGACCAAGGTTTGATTCTCTGCTCAGCCATGAAAACCCACTGATTGAGCTCGAGTGCATCATATACTCTCAGCTCCAGAAAAACCCATGATACATTCTCCTTAGAGTCACCATAAGTCAGAAACGACTTGAAGGCACACAGCAATAACAATAACAGCAGCAACAACACAGTTTAGGGTGAATTGCTCAGTTAAGATCCAGTGAAGTTCATAATTTAAGGCCCAGAGAATGTTACACATGATACTGAAACTGTGCAGCTAATATCCTCCAGAAGTTATTGGACTGCAACTCCTATCATCCCTCACCATTGGCTAGAGTTGATGCTGGCCATATGCTTCCCACCTTTGTCAAGCATCTGTTCTGCTAAGGACATGTGGCAAATTCCCCCTGCTCTTGGCACAGTGTAATGCTGCAACCAATTTACGGAGCTTGATGTCTTCTGTATATTAAGAACTGAAAGTCAAAAAGTTAAAGGTTGCTGTTGTAAAGTTACCATTTTATAGGATTGAACGAATTTAATACTTTCCCAGACAGCTGATTATTTGTATTACACAACCAGAAAAATAAGCTTTCTTTCAACATGCCAAACTTCTAAGAGGGTTATTACAGCAAAAAATCACATCAGATCATGAACTTTTACACCCTGACAAAAATATGCGATCACTGACCCAACCTCAGACAAAGAATTGTTCTTGAGAGCTCTTTAAAACTTGTACATTCCCACTCCCAAATGACAACTATTTACTAGGAGTTATGCCTTTAAAACTCTTAACAAGTATCCAAACTGAACACGGAGCTTTCTAATGCTTTACAAACTCTGTGCTCTGATTGTTTTCATATCCAAAGACTCATTAAAGTCAGAAGGGGTTCATAAGAGAAATTTTAGTCCGAACATAGGGAGACACAGGCAAGATTATTTAACCCAGATTATTTAAGAATACAAGAAGTCTTTACTAGATCCCACCAAAGCCCATCTAGTCTAATAGCAACCTGTTCCCAACCAGATATATCTGGTTTACCTCTTTCCACACGCCTTACAAAGTCCAAAAGCAGGACAGTATGGCAACAGTGTTTTCCCAGGATTGTTCACCAGTGACTAATATTCAAGAGGGCATGCTGCCTCTGATCCTATGGTAATAAATAACTATCATGACCTGTAGGCCTTTCCTTTATGACTCTGTCTAATTATTTAATGTCATCAGCTCCATAATGCAGAGTGAGGACTGTGAAGCCTTCCAGATGTTGTTGGACCACAATTCCTGCCAGCCCTATATCTAATGGTTAGGACAATAGGAGATGCTGTTCAACAAGATCTTGAGGGCCACAGGTTGTCCACCCTTCCCTTCCAAGTTGGTTAATTTTTAGGCTGTAATCCTGATGGCAGGGCCTGTGCTACCTTTACTGATCTGGAAGCCTTTCTGGCTAAAGATCATAGGATAAGTGCTCTAAATAAATAATGTATGTTAAATATACATAAATATATACATAATGCATTATTGCAATTAGCTATCCAGCCCAGAAACTCAGTTTGCAAGCAGTCATACGGAAGTTGAGCATAATCGACAAAGGTGTCATGGAAACCTGATTCATGAATGCAGTTTAGCCTTCAAAGCATATGTAGAAATGATGGGGCCTACTAGATACTATTGGACTGCAACTTCCAGCAGCCCCAGCCAGCTTGGGTAATGGTTAGGAACACTGAGGGTTGTACTTCAACAGCTTGAGATCTATGCAGTTCATTATTTCTAACAGCTTTTAGACCATCTGGCAGATTATCTGACTGGATGCAGTTTTTTAAGATCAAAAGTAATACAAGGTCACCGGTTACTCATGTTCCTAGCTATTTGTTCTGCCTGAATTCATGTGGTGAGACAACTGATTAGATGTGTAGATGTGATGTGCACCTGCTTGACATGTAGAATCCTGCACTTTGTGTATGCTTATGTTCTTTTAATTTGAAGATCCTACCTAAGATTAGCATCTACTGTTAGACTAGCTTATGTTATTTTCTGCCGGTTGCAATATTTTCCTTAAGCAAGGTCCTTGCCTGTATATGGCTATCACTTTAAATCCACCTCCTTAATTGGGTGCTGAATCTGCTTTCTAGGGCCTGTCTTGCTCCTGACCACTTGATCACATGCTATTGCTACTATTTTCATTTCATTTCATTTACAACACTGGGTGCTAGTTTGGCCCTTGTTATTAGATTCTGCCATAAGACTGTTTCTCCCGGCTCACCCTTGAGCAGATGTTAATAGGCCTGGTGGTAGACTACCTGAGTCCGCAAAATAGTTAAAACCCCTGGCTTGTAACAGAATGAAAGCTTTGTTATTATTTGCTTTCAAGTCAGCTTTGACTAATGGCAACCTTATGAATAAAAAACTTCAAGAGGCCCCCAGTCATCAACAGCTATGCTCAGGTCTTGCAAACTCAGGGTCATGGCTTCCTTGAGTTTATCCACTTGTAGTGTAGTTGTCTTCTTTCCCTACACCCTCCCACTTTTACCAGCACTATCTTTTCCAACAAGCCATGCTGTCTCATTATATATCCAAACTATAACACCCTCAGTTTACCTCAATAATCCTCTTTCCCCCCCAATTCTTTTCTCCTTTTCTGTATTTCATAATTCTGGTACTGCAGCCAGGTATGGTGGGGTGGAAATAATGCAGCCTTCCAGATGTTGGTTGGACTGCAGCTCTCAATAGGCCTCACCACTGACTATGCTAGCTAAGGCTACTGAGACTTGCAGCTCAGCGACATCTGGAAGGCTGCATGGGTGCCACCCCTGAGGGAAGGTCACAGGCACAGGATCAATCAGGGATAAGAAAGGTGTGCCCCTCCAGATGGTTGCTGGACTGCAACTCCCATCATCCCCAGCCAGCATAGCCAATGATAAAGACTCATGGAGGTTGCAGTCCAAAAACATTTGGAGTGCAATTTCTGACAGTTGCCATAATATAGTGATGAGCCTGTGACATGTGGCTACAGAATGTTATGCAATCTTCGACATTTGTTTGTTGCCCCGGATCAGACACATAGCCCTTAACACATGATCAGTTACTAGTGGCATTTGCCCCTTCTTCTCATTCAGTATGATAGCTCAGGAAACCTTAATTTAAAGTGGCACAGAATGGTCCAGCACCAACTACCAGAGGAATGGTCAGGGACCTCTCCTCCCAGTTTACATCTCTGCAAATTTAACAAAAACGCATGGAGAAGGGCGGCCTTTCCATTTTTCTTCCTGGAGGTTGGAAAACATCAGATACACTCACGGCACACAGTCAGAAACACCTTTGGTTGTATCCATTCTCCTCATGCGTCTATTTACAATTTCAGCCTGCTAGCAGAATTCTGCTGCTCTTTATATACCCGCACTGCCTTCCATGGTATCTCTTGCAGGGCAGTTTATGCTTTTATATTGCAGAGCCTTTCTCGGATGTTGAGAAACAATATTTACAAGGAGACCTACGTCTCCAGGTTCACCCTGCTTCTAAAGAGGCAACATCGCCTCCAGCCATGGTATACGAGCAAGAAAAACCTCCAGCAGCGGTTAATGTTGGTGCAGGAGGCATCAACACATAAACTGCAGTACCTTTCGCTGGGATGTGCGATAAGTCTTCGCCCCAAAAGACTGTGTTTCTGCTGCAAAACACTAACGCGGCCCCCCCCCCACAACTTCTGAAAAGCGCACGGTGAGACACGTTTTTGCAAAAATGTAAGTTTTGGCAAATGGGTGCTGCTTGCCCCACATAATCGCCCTGATAGCAACGGATCAGCCTAAAGGATTTCGTCCCGCGAAGAAGCAAGAAATCCTTTTCTCCGGTCCATATCACTGACCGTAGGATGAGTAGCCAGCCAGCCCCCTCCAAACGCCCGTCGCCCGGCCTTTGCGGCTTCTTCCTCCGCCTGACCAGGTGAACCGAAGCCCCGCGCCAAGGAAACGTCGTCTCCCGTTCCGCCATGCCCGGAGCTACTCGCCGCAGCTTCCATGCCCGCTTTTGGTGTTACTCGGCTTCGCTCCGGTCGTGCCTCAACATTACAGGCCCTCTGTGGAACATGCGAGCGAACTCTAAGGTTCCCCTTTCAAGTCGGCAAGCGCTGAGGTTGAGGCCATTTCCGCACTAGCTTGTTATAGTGCCATTATTCCACTTTCAACATCCTATGGAATCCTCAAAGGCCCCTCCCTAAACTGCAATCCCCAGGATTCCATAGGATGTTGAAAGTGGAATAATGGCACTATAACAAGCTAGTGCGGAAATGGCCTGGGTCACGTTTCTTCCCGTGTTAGGATGATGACATTTGCAAAAATCGACGACCACATCCTTGCCTAAATATAAATCGTGTCTAAATATAAATCGGAACAGCAAAAATATAAAATAGCCAGCCTCCCTTTGAACATCTTCTGATCAAAACGGGTTAAAATGAGGTTGGCGGGGGAACTATTTTTATTATGCACCTGGGAAATGTAATGGAGGATACAGAGAATGGACAGCAACCTCCAATCTGCCCCAACATCCTTCCTTATGCAAAGTTTGGGCTACAAGTCGTTGGAGGATTAATGGGAACTGAAGTTAAAAAAAAGTTTTCCCCAAACTCTGTCCTTACCTAATGTTTGGAGCTTTTAAAATTATGTTTTTCATTTAAGGCTTTGATTTTTTTTCAAGTCTTGGGATACTGTTTTGCTGAGATTGCTGCCTAACCACTTGTAACAGCATTTTAGTCGATACTGTGATACCTACTGTTAGGTGTTACTGTGAATGGCATGAACTTAAATCAGGAGAAATTTGGCCATCTAATCTCATCACCGTTTATGATACCCATGGTATCTCACTGCATATCTCTCAGATGTATTTTCAGAAAATCAGTAATAGATTTAAGAAACTCATATGGAGGATTTCACCATGCTGCTTACCACTCAAAAGGGCACAACTGTCATTTTAGAAGAAGAAGGTGAACAAGAGGAAGCAACTGGGGAACAAGAAGAAGGGGAGGTTGATGAAGAATTGTTGAAATAAGATAAATAACATTAATAGAAACTTATTATAATTTGCAAAATGGATTTGAAGATTTGCTCTTGGAACATTAAGGGATTTAACTCTGAATACAAAAGAAGACAAATATTTCATCATATGTGGTGGACATGCCTAAAAGCTAAGAAATATTGGAATGAAGTACATAATGTGATTTGTACATTATTGAAAGGTCAGTTTGCTAAGACACCTGAATTGTATTTGTTAAATATGACTGATTTTATAGAGGATGCTGGTATAAAGAAGCATTGGAGAATATTACTGTATATGATAACAACAGCTCGTATTGAATATGCAAAACTATGGAAAACTCAGCAAATACCTACAATAGAACAATGGTGGGCTACACTTATCGAAAATAAAAATGCAGACATGGTCTCCCAGAGATTAAAGGGGAAATCAGACAATGTGATACAGAAAGAATGGCAAATTGTAACGGGTAATTGCTGGGTTTTAACAGCTGGAAATACGTAATTCATGATTAAAGTTATAATACGCATGGGCGACAGGTATATATCATGAAGCGGAAATATGATGAATGAAATGTAAGAACTATCAGATAAATTAACAGTAGAATGTTGTACAGTATCTTAAGTCTTTAGAAATCTGAAAAATGGAATCTAGATCAAGGTGGAAGATCAGATATATTTCTATTGAAGCTGACAATCGAATATGTATGTTTTTTTATAATGAGAATTTTGAATAAAATGATTTTTTAAAAAAAGGGCACAACTGTCATTTTCACCAGTTAATTTTCCAGATTTGAGTTGTGTCATAATAAGGCATATTTCCTGACCCATGCAAATAAACAGCAAACACAGCCCAGTTTAGATACTCCAGCTTTGGCAATTGTGGAATCAACTTACTTAGAACTCTTTGTGGATAGACTGCCTTGGGTTCCATTCCTTTAAGAAAGAAAGAGATGATGCTTGTGATAAAAACAGTAATAATGAAACCCTTATTCAAATCTAGAAATTTGCTTTTTCCAATCTGAACTCAAAAGGCCTGAGATGCCCATTTCCTAGAAGCAAGAGGGTCATGTAGGCTAGATTACAAGTTTTGGCTCCATCCTGTGTTTTTAACATGTAGGTGAGAAAAGGGAGCTTCCTCTTTGATCAGCAACTGTTAGTCACATTCCTTGTTTAAAGTAACAGACTCTCTGAAGTAAGCAAATACCTAAGTTCCTGTTGAATTATCACATACTATCTGAAAATGATAAACAGATTGGGACAGTTTAGAAATTTTGATAGATGCCAGACAGAGAGATGTGCTTTGATCTAAGTGTTGTTTTCTGAATAATTACATGAGGAAACCCACCTGTTTAGTCTATGTAAAGTGGGCACTGGGAAATTTGTTTTGTTTCTCTTTGGGCTTTCACAAGGTGTTGACGTGTTTCTGCTGCGAAAATAAACCTTGTTTTTTGTTTTTTTTTTAACTCCTTGCTCATGTTGCCCTGCTGATGTGGACCCTTGGCTGGGTAACAAATCTCACTCTTGTGACAATTTTGCGAGCCCTCCAGGAGGACCTGCCCAGCTGAGACCTCATTGGATTGCCTCTCCAGGGACAGCAACCCAGGCACCAGTGGGTAAGTTCACCTACCAGGACATTCTCAGAAGGGAAGCAAATCAGTGGGGCCGATAACAGACGGGTCCAAGACAGAGCAAGGTACCTTTTGATTCCTCCTGAGTTCCTTTTCTTGGGAGTATTTTTTCCCCTTTCCTTTCGTTTTCTCTTTCTTCTTGAATTGTATGCGTGTGTTCCCTGTCTTGGGATGGGAAGCTTGCCACTTGGGAGTGCACTCAGTAGCTGTGAATAGGGTCTGTGTGTAAGACGCCATTGTCTGCAACTGCCCTTGCCAGGTCAACACTACGTTGAGCCCGGGGAGAAAGCAAGGGAAAGCATTTGACCCAGGGAACCTGAAGCAATCAACCCCTACAGGGTTTGACTCAGACCCAGGGAAGACAACTCCTGTGTGAAAGGTTTCATCCCTTTGTAATGCTAGTTAGGCTAGACCAAATAGGTTCAGGGAAAAGCAAGTTTCTCCAGGAAAGTGAGCCCCTAGAATGTGTCCTTGAAAATTGGAAATCATTGTCAGGGAGGAAGGAACTAGAGAAAAGATGTTTGGTTATACTTTGTAACATAGAGTGGTCACTCCTGACTTTTCGATCTCATGAAAGACAGTGGCCCAGCCATGAGTTATTTGATTGTGAGAAATTAGAAGCCTTGCACTTTTCTCTAGAAAGCTTCTGAAGAGCAGACATGAACTATTGATTGATTTGGGCAGAAGCAGCCTCAAAATTTAGCAAACCACAAATGTTAGTGGCATCCCCAAACTGCAAACATTGCAATAATCTCAAATTTGGAGGAGGATTTCTTCAAACCGTCTTCCCCTCCACACCGTCCAACACCTCCTCATCCTCCCCCATGCTAAGGGCAGCCCTCCTCACAGACTATAGAAACAGTCACTGTAGCATCCATGTCTCTGAAACCTTGTCCACCCCTTTACTCAGATATGGTGATATTGCTCCTGGGCTTGAATGTCCCCTCTGCTAGCAAAAGCATGGCAATGGAACAAATCCCCAACTACTTTCCCGTCTTTCTTTCCCTCTCCCTCAGGTATCACCCACTGCCCTGAACATAGGGCTAATGATTCTGATGAGGGTGTTTCCATGCCAGTTACAAAGAACACCAGACTGCAAATGAAAAAGGAAAAAAATGCAAATAAATGGTAGCAGCAACTGGTTTTAAGTTGTATGAACTCATGGGCAGTAAATTTTCAATTACTTAATGTATCATCATTATGTTTTTACTAGGAGAATAGCTTTTGGAATTTTCTGTCTTGGGTGTCAAAATAATTTGACCGCCCTTGCACATTATATTTTATTATGTTTTTAAAATATTATTTGTATACTACTTTGTATAATAAAATCTCTAAGCTGGTATTATACATTTTGATGGGAAAGTGAGTGTGCAGACGTATTATGTTCAATTGAATTTACTCCACACCTATTCCTATAGCTTGTACCCTCACTTAGGAGTCTACTTAAGCACCACTGAAAAAGATAAAACAGGTCTGCATATAATCTATGTACACTTTTTTGATATAGTGGGGTAGGTTTAGAAATACTGTATTTATTAACAAACAACTAAGAATCCATCATTTCCATTTGCTATATAATGCTGTCCTGCAAAACAACATAAGGTTTCTGCGCCTGAGTAAAATCTAATAATTTACTAACAAGAGCTTATTTTAAAAACTGTCTTTATGCAGTTTTTATAGAGAGGGAGAATGCAACCATTTTGGAAGATACGCAGGAACACAGATTTTGCAGTAGTTTTTTTTTTAATCCTGTATTTTCCCATCTATGTATGCCAAATGCATGCTTTGAAAAATTTATGTTAGTAGGAGGTTTTCTCAAAGAAGAGTCACTACGTTTGTAAGCAATCTTATCATTGTGAGAAGCTGGTGTCTCAGATATTCGCAAAACTACATATTTACTGAATGCTTTGTCTTTACTGGTGCTTTGCCTGCTCTGTGTTTAAGAAAGAGACACAATTTGGTGCAGTTGTTTGGAGTATCAGACTAGGACACTAAAGAGACCAGATCCCTTCTCGGCCATGGAAACTCAGTGGGTGACCTTGGGCAAGTGCCTCCCTCTCAGCCTTAGAGGAAGGTAATGGCAAATCCTTCTGAACAAATTTTGCCAAGAAAACCCCATGATAGGGTTTCCAGAAGTCAGAGTTGACTTGAAGGCACATAACTACAGTGTCTAACAAGACTGTCAGCCTACCATTAGACAGGCTACTTTGACTTTTGTGTATTCCTGCATGACAGGGGGTTGGACTGGATGGCCCTTGTAGTCTTTTCCAACTCTATATAATTCTATGACCTTTTCAGGTAGTAAAGTAGATAATGGGAAGGTAGGGAATAATGGGGCTTGGGATGGTTGAGAGGCCATTGGGCCTTTCTAGCACTTCTTTAACTACCCTGCTGTCCACAAGCACCCTTCCTCAGTCTGGTCCTCTATAGATATATTGGGCTGCAGTTCTCTGCGTTTTCATCTAGTGTGACTAGGCTTGCTGGGAATGATAGGATCTGTGTTCCACATTTGGAGGGTGCCAGGCTGGGAAAGACTGACGAGTCAATGGTACCGAAGTACAATTCAGTTAAGTTCTCTATATGGAATGATGGGAGACCAGAGATCAGAAAAAACAAATATGTTGTTGAGTCCTGCCAAATAAAATCTACTGATTGATTACCGCCTGTTGTCACTGGTAGTTAGGTTGCATGTTACTCTTTAGGAGTTTAGGCACAGCATGGTTATGGCTGCTTCCTGTTCGTTTGTCTACACCCACTGTCTTCCTGCAAGATGTGGAGATTCCTTTGTTCTCTGGGTCTCATCTGTTCACACCAGTTCTCCCACTTCCCTGCCTGCCTTCAGGAAGCATCTGCCTTCCAAGAGCTCTCTCAAGCTGAGAAGCTCCAACTTCCTGGTACAATGTAGTTTGTTCTTTCTTTCTTATTTTCTTTCTTTCTTCAGAAAGATGAACCTGTGTTTATTATGCAGAAGTATTCATGAGTAAACTACTTTTATATACCTTATGGAATAGACTAAGGTTGATTTCTTTCTTTGCTAGTGTGACTGTGTGGGTGGGCTGGTGGGTTTGTTGCTGCTTCTAACTTCTCCCTAGTGAGTTAATTACTCCGCCAGAGAGATCCACCAAATCTCTCAGGTCTCCCAGTTCCTCAGACTCTCGTTCTTGTATGGCCTACTTCTGGCTGGCATCCTATTGGTTAATCTCAGTTAGAGTACATCAATTGAATAAGTGAATGCCCGGTGAGTCAATACATACTAAATCTAACTGAATCAGTGGGTATACTCTAGCTAGCTTGGACTAAGCGGGATTTAGGCTTCTGTATCCTTTACACCAGAGCTTTCCAAACTTTTCATGTTGGTGACACACTTTTTAGACATGCATCATTTCACGACACAGTGATGCAGTAAGGCAGCCCCTCCACCTGAGCCTGGCCCACCACTGTCACCGCTGCCCTCACTGGGGTCTTCCTCAGCCTGGGGCAGCAGCAGGGGGAGAGGCAGCCCCTCTACCTGGGCCTGGCCTGCCGCAGTGGCAGAAGAGGCAGCCTCTCCACCTTATGTTTGCGCAACACACCTACATACTGCAGGCGACACACTAACATGTCGCAACACAGTTTGGAAAGTTCTGCTTTACACATGTTATTTTTTTCAGAAGTCTGGGAAAATCTTAGTTCTATAAAAAAGATTACTGTTCTTATCTTCATTTTTCAGCCACTCCTTTGCTGCACAGGGTTGCAGGAAAGCCGCTAACACCCAGGGTTTGCTAAGTCAAAGCAACCGGATATTTGAACTATCAGGGACATTAATGTCACTGGCCATATCTCAGGCTCCCTTCTTCCCTTTGAGACTGGCTGTGAACTGCATGGTAGCTGGAAGTAATAAGGGAGGGATTTTCCCAGCAATTATATATTTGTGTGTGTGTGCGTGCGTGTGAGTGCGCGTGCATGCGCATGCATGCGCACACACACCTATACCTATGCACATGTGTAACAACACAGAGCAATTCTGATCAACATAGCCGCCTTCATTTTTTTAGATTATCCTTGGAGTGTAGCAATGGGAAGTGCCTGAACTTCAACATTTACCACTGCACTGCCATTCCAGAGATCACCTACTGAATTTAATAACAAAAGAATTATCTGAACCGGAGACATCTAGTTCAGGACTTGTGTCACAAGTCTGTTTTTCCACTGTTCTGCTGCAGGAGTTCTCTACTGCTGAAGCTAAATGGCCCTGAGTATCAACTAGAGGATGACAGGCTGCCCAAGAACAGTTTGGAAGTCATCCTGAGCTCAACTAGAGAAAGTGCATAATAAATAAATAACATCTGTTCAAACTTGTCATTGCAGCCGGCAGCTTTACTAGCTGTACAGTCTTGAACGCTGAGTGTTTTTAGGAGGCACTTAATAAAATCATGCTTCTACAGCTTCTTTCTTGTAATAGAAAATGGAAATAACTAACATTTTATGTTTCAATTTTATATCGCATGAACAGCACTCTAGAAGTGTGATCTTATTAAGTGCCTCCAAAATATAATCCCCTAAATTGGCAGTGCTGGACAGGCTCCTTTTGGGTTTCTGAGGAATTTTAATTGAAAACATAATGTGAGAAGAAAAATGGCATGGTACCGCTGTAGTAAACTTATGCTCCGTTTTGTGAAAAACTGGCCTACGTATATTTAAATTTATTCCTCATTGTAAGGGCTGTTACATTTGTGTTCATACAGAGATCCAAATTTCTGTGTGCTACACTGAGGGCACCACAATTTTATATTTACTTAGAGGCAAGTTTTGCTCAGCTTGGAAAAGTAATTTTTTGGACTACCTTCTAGCATCCTGATAGCCATGCTGGTTGGGAGATTCTGGCAAGTATGGGCCAAAGATGTAACTTTCCCAAACTCTGATATGACAATATCACCAGGACTTGTTTTTGTTTACATTTTGGTTGAGTTGTCATAACATCATTTTAGGAGTTGTTTTCTATCTGGTATATCAGTTTATCTAATGATTCTAGAGAACAATGAGCGGGGAAGGTTTCCTTTTTACTGCAATTTTTAGTTTCCTTGGTTGATTTATCCAGAGGTATTTGAAGCATACTCTCAGCCCCAGAAAACCCTGTGATAGGTTCTCCTTAGGGGTGTGGGAAGTCAGAAATGACTTGAAAGCACACAGCAACAAATTTGAAGTCCAGATGTGTTCTGGTAATATCCTGAATTATCCTTATGGCATGCTAGAGCTACAATCCAATGTGCACTTTCTTGGATGTCAATCATAGAATCATAGCCAGAATCATAGAATCAGAAGGGGCCTCATGGACCTATGAGACCAACTCCTTGCTTGGTGCAGGATCTCCAGCTAAAGCATTGCCAGCAGGTTTCTGTCCAGCTGCTTCTAGAAGATGTCAAAAAGAGACCCCATCACATCTCTAAGTGATTGACTCTATTGCCAAACTGCTCTTACTGTCAGTGAGATTTGTTTGAGTGGTTTGAGCAAACATGCAGAAGATTGGACTGTTCATGGCCTAGCTGGTGGATTGCTAACCTTGTCTTCCAGTAAGGAGTAGGCTGGGAAGATGGTCATTTTTCATTAGGGATGGAAATTTTATTTATTTGCAGTAAATAAATTCAGCCACAAAGGCCCTCAGAATGGCTTACAAATTGTTAATTTGACAGTTACCTGCCCTCAAGCTTACAATCTAAATAAGACATGACATGCAAAAAGGAATGGCAGTAGGGGAGGGGATTAAATCTAGCAGATACTGCCTCTTCTTCTTTCTCTCCAAAGCCCAGGGCAGTGGGATCTGGGATGGAGGGAGGGCCTTTCGTCTACTTCTAGGCCTAGGCATGATGGAGCTGTGCTGGCCTCTTGTTTCCAAATATTTGGAAAATAGTAAAAAAAGCATTTCTTGAGTGTTGCTCATCTGTTTGATGAAGAGAGTCCCAGACTGATTGGAATCTTTGCAGTTCAGGACTTATTCTATGCAAAATTTGAAAAAAAAAAAAATCTGCACAAAAAAACAGTATTTCTGCACAGAAGTATTTTTTTTTCTATGCAGAAAATGCTGTTTCCTGCATAAATGCAGAAACAGCAGAAAATGCTGTAGTTGAGGATTTACTCTATCCAAAATTTGCACACGGTTGTTTTGCGCAGACTCATACCCTCAGCTGTCCCAATTTGGCAGCTGCTTCTTCCTTTTAAGAATGAAATTAGCAAAGTATTACGTCCCTAATCCTTGCCTCAGATATTTTGTTGGCTTGGGCAAAGGATAAAATGGCACCTACCACTTCCTTCTACATAAAAACAAAGCAAACGGGACAAAGATTTGAAGCTGACTTGAAGAATGGTAACAGGATAGCATTGCCAATCCTACCTGAAGGCAGCAAAGGAGTGAGGAAAGCAGGCAGGCTCATACACTACTTTGAGAGGGGAAGGTATTTGAAGTATTTGAAGAGAGGGGAAGGATTTGAAGTCCATGAAGTTCAAGATAATAAGTATGGGTGGGCCTGCTACCTCTGCTCCCAGCATCTTCTGCCGGAGGCAGCCACTGTGCTCTAACCATAGTGTAAGCTTTGAGGATGGCAAGGTGAACTGTAGCTCAATCCTGGGCCTTGCTGAGTTAAATAGTGAGATACACTATTATGTATGTGCAGGAAATGCTGTATCCTGACATTAATTAAAAACCTTACATGTGTAACTATTATATTACTCAGAAATAAACCCTGTTGAGCTCATTGGCCCTGTGGCCAGTAAAGCGGGCACAAGATTGTAGCCTAAATGGATCCTAAATGGATCAAGTTCCCTTGACCAAGGTCTCTTTCACACCACATGATTATACCTCTGTGATTCCGCTTTAACTGCCTTGGTTCCATCCTATGGAGTCCTGGAGTTTGTAGTTTGGTCAGAAGCACTTAAGAGGGGCTCTCTGGCTGAGAATCTACATTCCAGAATTCCATAGGGATGTTCCCAAAGCAATTATAGTGGAACATAGCACTATAATAGTGTACTGTGAATGGGCCCCAGGTCCTTAGCCAGAAAGGCGCTGGGAGGAGGAAAGGAAGAAAGCAAGGCGAGACAAAATAGGTACAGCTCAGTGCAAAACCATATTGTACTTGTTTAGTTGTTTAATTTGTTAGGTCAAAGTACTCACAGAAAAGGTTCTGAGGAGAAGTTTGAAGGAAAAGAGAGGCTCCACGTAAATACTCATGTGCGTGAATTAGGAGCCATTGCTGTCTTTTTAGATCACCCTTCCCCAAGCAGGAACATAAGGAAGACTGCAAACTCCATGATCCATGTCCCACATGTGGGGTGATGGGATTTATAATCCAACATATGGGCGGGGGTGTGTGCAGGATGTTAAAGGAAAATCTATAGGGGGAGGAAATCTGATCAACCTCAGGTAGATGGTGGCTGAGTCAAATATCGTTTTTAATATGCCCCATATGTTTTAATATGCCCCATAGGTGTACAGTGGTTTGAGCATTAGACTAGGACTCATGAGGCCAGGGTTCGAATCCCCACTAAGGCCATTTCCGCACTAGGCTGTTATAGCGCTATGATTCCACTTGCAACATCCTATGGAATCCTGGGGTTTGCAGTTTCGGGAGGGGCCAGCCGGCCCCTCCCGAAACTGCAAACCCCAGGATTCCATAGGATGTTGCAAGTGGAATCATAGCGCTATAACAGTCTCATGTGGAAGTGTCTTAAGCCACAGACTGCAAACCTCCTCTGAACAAAAATTCCCAAGAAAACTTCATCATACGGGGTTCGCCCTGGGCTCGCCATCAAGTCGGAAACGATTTTAAGCCTGTAAGAAGACTGAGTTTAACACCCTCTCCGATATGACAGTGTTGTTTTCACAGTGAGGGAGAATTAGTGCGTGGACCTCACCACATAGGTCACTTCTGCACTACACTGTTATAGTGCTATTGTTCCACTTTCAACATCCTATGGAATCCTGGGATTTGCAGTTTAGGGATTAGGCATTTAGAATTCTCAGCTGGAGAGCTCTTTGGCCTCAGTAAACTACAAACCCCAGCATTCCACAGGACGTTGAAAGCGGGATAATAGCACTATAACAGTGTGGTGCGGGAATGTCCATAGATTCTGCTTCGATGTCCGACGTGTGATCCGCCATGGTTATACAGGAATGAAGAAAAACACCCTCCCCAGCTCCTGCAAAATGGCTTATATGCCCAGACTGTTACTTTCTTGCTTATTTTTCCCTTCTTGCTGTGATGACGACTAGGTAGGACTTTTTTTTTTTTTTTTTTTTTTTTTTTTGCGAAGGTGCAATTTACGCTCGGATTGTTTAGGCGACTTAAAAGGGGAAGCGGGGAGGAGACGCTCGGAAAGAGAAAGCACGCTTTGTTTGTTTTTATTTGCCTTGCGCGTTGAAAGGAGGAGGCTCGGTGGCAGCAGGTTCGCGGCCACCAATCCGCCTTTGGCAAAGAAGAAACTCCTCCTCCTCCTCCTCCTCTTTGAGCAAATTAAAAAAGAAAAGAGAGAGAGAGAGAGAGAGTGTGTCTGCCACCGGGTGCCTGCGAGGGGGACGCCCGCCGTCTCCCCTCCCCTCTCAGCCCGTTCCTCAGGTACGGCTGGAGTTTTCCCGCTCAGCCTTTTCCCTCCTTTTTCTGGGCATCCGCGGGCGCCTCAGGGAGCCGCTTCTTTCCCGCTCCTCACACAGCAAAAGCTTGACCCGCCGCCGAAACATGGCTGTAGTCCTCCTCTGTGCCGCCGCCGCCGCCGCCTCTTCCACCACCTTGAGCCGGCAGCAGCGGCGGCGGCGGGTGCTCCTCCTGCTCCTCCACCTCTCCTTCGCCTGCTGGCTAAAGAGGGGCGGCTGCACGGCCAGCTCGCCCCCGGAGGAAAGCGCCCGGCGGCACCAGCAGCAGCAGCAGCAGCAGCAGCACCAGCAGGAGGAGCTCCTCGTCCCGAGCCCCGGGGTTCCCCCGCTGCCGGAATCCGCCTTGCAGAAGCCCACCGTCTTCTTAGCCCTGCTGGCCAGGAACGCTGCCCGCGCCTTGCCCCATTTCCTCGGCTGCCTGGAGAGGCTGCGCTACCCCAAGAACCGAATCGCCGTCTGGTGAGTGAGGAAGCCGAAGGCGCCGCGGGAGAGAGGGACAGGGTTCCAAGGGAGATAATGGGGGGCAGGCTTGGAAGCCCGGCGGAGCGAAGAAGCGGGGGGACGCGAGCCGCCAAAAAAGTTCGTGATAGTTGGGGAAGTGGAGGAGAATGAGCAAAAGTGTGCAATACACACGGTGTGTGTGTATTTGGGGGGGGGGGTTCCGAGGAGGGGTTGCCAACTGTCCAGAGGAAGACCCGACCCGGTCGGCTCCTGTGCTCTTTTGGCCACAGCACGACCTGCAGAAACCCGCTGGTGAAGCTGTATACCTTTCTCCGTATGGGGAGAGCTTGATCACCTGTTAAATACCCGCTGCCCCCCGCCCGCACTCCCGTCTAAAGTCGGACGTCTGAAATCAAAGAGGGGTTGCAGGGCGTCGGGGGCGAAGGAGAGAAAGACGCACGAAGGGTGGGCGCGGGGGTTACGAAGAAGCGGGGCGGAGCTGCCGTCTAGAGCGAGGGGGAGCAAACCGCATTGACCGCGGCGGGGGCTTCTGAGGAACGAGAAGGTGATGGGCTGGCAAGAAGCGCGGCGGGACGAGCGCCGTTTCCGCGCCAGACTGTTACAGCGCTATTATTCCACTTTCGACACCCTGTGGAATGCTGGGGTTTGCCGTTTAGGGAGGGGCCTAAACTGCAAATCCCAGGATTCCGTAGGGTGTTGAAAGTGGAGTAATAGCGCTATAACACTCTCATGCAGAAATGGCCCTGGAGCCGGCCTGGCGCCTTTTGCGTTTGTGCCGGGAGGGGGCCTGCCCGCTTCCCCCAACCCCGTTTTGGAAATGAGGGGAAGCCTTGCGGGCCAGCCGCGGGTTCAGTTTTACGTCGTGGCCGCCTACCTTCGGGGAAATCTTTTACCAGAGGTATGTTGGAAGGCCGTGCGGGGGGCTTTTGAGGGAGGCATTTGGCCACCTGCGCTGAGGGGAGTTGCACCAGAGAGGACAACCGGAGGGTAGGGATATAGACCTAAATATCTTAAAGGCACCAGATGCCATCTTATCTTAGAAGCTAAGTAGGGGCCATCCCTGTTTAGAACTTGTGTGAGAGACCACAGAGTAATACCAGCTGCTGTAAGCTATATTTCAGCGGAAGTGGCGAAACCACCTCTGAGTATTCCTTGCCTAAGAAAACCCTATACGATTTGTGGGGTCACCATAAGCTGATGGGTGATTTGAAGGTACGTACATACATGTTGAGCCTCTGCTGTCCCTGATAGCAATATATGGCTCCCCCCCACCCCCCGCTTGGTTTGCCTGAACATTTCCCAGGTTCTCGGGGAGAGTTTTGCTGGAAGGCAGTGTTTGTGACAGTCACCTACAAGTTTGCTATCTCTGCCAGGAGTGGGAGATAGAGCTTGGATTACTTCCTTCAACTACAGCTTCCAGAGCCCCTGCTGCCATCTTGGCTCATGCAGTCGAGGTAATTCGGCTGGGAGTTTGACTTCAAAAAAGGGGATTTCCCTAAAGTCTCTATTTTTGTCTGCTGCTCCACCATTAGCCAAGAAGATGGTTCTGTTGGGTTCTTTGTGGCAGACTATTGTTGTGTGCCTTCAACTTGTTTCAGACTTATGACCACCCTATCACGGGGTGTCCTTGGCAAGATTTGTTCAGAGAGGGTTTGCCTTTACCTTTTTCCGAATCTGAGAGAATATGACTTGCCCAGGTGGAATGAGTGGGGATTCAAACCTTGTCTCCAAGAGTCGTGGTCCAACAACCAAATCACTACATCCTGCTGGCTGTGGCAGGCTATAGCAGCAGCCATTTCTCCTATGCCCATCCCCACCTCTGTCTGAAGGTGCTCACTGTATAACCATCTCCAAATGCCTCAGCGCAGGAGATAACTAGATAATCTGTAAGCCATGTTTTTGGGAGGACAGGGCACATGTGGTAGAAGTAAAAATTAGCCCTCTGCCGATTGAAGCATTCATTGGTGGGGGCAGGTAAGGAATGGTTTGTCTGAAGAAGATATTTGCATGGTTTCCAAACAAACACTGCTGTCTTTCTTAAAGTATTTGTTGTTTAATACTATGTTCTGAATTCAGTGCTTACCCTGTTCTATGCTGAATCCTGCCCTCCTCCCCACTGTACATAGATCAAGGGTGCTTCAAAACATGCGACTTTCTCAGCCTGACCTACCTCACAAGATGGTTGTGAGGATAAAATAAGGAGGAAGAAAGCCATGTGGACCAGCTTGAGCTAGCTGAAGGAAAGTACACACACACGCGCACACACACACACACACACACACATATTGCAAATCAATCAATGAAATGAGATCAAAACATTTTCTGTCTATTCTCCTTAATACAGGTCTTCCCCCTTAAGTGGTTTTTGGGGTGGTGGTGGAAAGCACACAGATAGAAGAGATAGTAGGAGATAACGGTGGTTGCATGGTAAAGATATCCATTCATTTATTTAACAACCCACCTTTCGCTTAATATGACAGCCAAAGCAGCTTACAATGTAAGTTAAAACAGAAGAACTAAACGAAAATGTAATGAAGTGTAAAAAGCATTAAGCAACCAATCTAGTTGAAACATGTATTAAAAAAATTAAAAACAAATTCATCACCTACTACATATTAAAAACACAGTACTCCCCAGTGAAAGTCGTTTTGCCCCAGCCAGCTAAAGGTTGAAGGCCTGTTTAAATAGAAGGGTATTTGCCTGTGTAGAGATCATCCAGACCTCCTGTAGTGTTCTATGGATGAGCAGGACTGATGAGGAAAAATATCTAGCTTGCATGGGGTGGGGGCAGGAAAATATCTTGAACCCACCCTGAGTGCCTTCCGTCTTGAAAATTCAGTAGTGCTTTCCAAATAAGTCTTTTTATTTCAGATGCTCTGTTTATTATTTCAGTTTTGGAAAGGTTGTTGCAGTTTGATACACCAATTTGTGAATGGAAATTGGGGTGGTGGAAGGTGCAGGAGACCAAATGTGAGATTTTTAAGCTTGTGGAGTCACTTTCAAGAAAAGGGCAGGACGAATATTATACAACAATGGGAGGTGGTTTTTTTAAAAAAACTGTTGCTTCAGTGGAAATGTGTGGTGTGATAAAATTGACATAGCTAGTACCACAAAATTTTGGACCTTCTTTATTGTACACAGTTTGCCTACATATCCTCTGTTCTGAACCTCAGATAAATAGCTTGGCTATTTTAGTGGTCAGATCTAAAGTTCCTGGGTGTTATGAGGAACTCTCTGCTAGGAACAGATGGCATTAGGAACAGAGCTCTTATTTGGAAATCATGTATTTTGAAGAGGTATGCACTGCCTTTTGATTGATAATCCTAAAGAGAGTACAAAAATACAAAACAACACCTCCACACAATACCTCAGCAGCCCTTAGACTTTTGGCCAAAGTGTATTTGTGTACACTTAGGAGCAGAAGTCTTTAAAAGCAGGTGTCTCCCTCAGTACATTATGTGCAAACTTTTAGCTTTGATAAAGTGGAACAAAGGGAGCTCTCTCATTATACTGAATCAAACCACAGTCCCTGTCAGCAAACATTGTTGACACTGACTAGTGATGCCCTTTCTCAGACTTGTTTAATGATTCCACAGACTGAACCTACAGTTTATGCGTATACATCATGTACCCTGTCATTGAACAGTGGCAGCTCTTCTTGAACTTCTAGGTAGTCTAATGAATTTACTGTCTTTACTTTTAATGCTTCTAAATTCTGAGGAAGGATACCCCTGAATATCTGCATTTCTGCACCTCGAAATGTTTTTCAAGGAAATATAGACGGCAAAGTGCCCAGGAACATATGCAAAGCTGTCTTTCTTTATCATATCAAAGAATGTTTTCCTTGTCTATCAAGAGACTTTCAGGATTGAGGGATAAATCCTGATTTGATTTGACTTCATATGGTAAGTGGGAAAACTACATACTTTTTCCCATCAGCATGAGCTTCTGGGCTTTTTTGCAAAAGGAGGGGAGTTAGTGATGTGGTTATCTTGCAGAAAATTTGGCAGATTTTTTTGGTGAAATCTAAGATTCACAGTATTGGAAAAATACACTGACTGTTGCCTTATAGTGTGGACTAGCCAACAATAACATTAGATAAGTTGTTTGTGTCTTTTTGATCAATCGGCCTGTCATGTTGTCCGCCCCCCTCCGGCTTCACTGGAATTGAGCTCTCTCAAGGGCTTTGCCAAATGTTCACAGTTCACAGTACAGTTTTGTTTTGATGAGATGACCATATTGATGTGAGTGAGATTCTTCCACAACCCTAGTCAAGATGCATTAGACCAGTACTTCTCAAACTTTGGCCCTCCAGATGTTTTGAACATCATCTCCCAGATACTCCAGCCAACCAGGTCAGGAATTCTGGGGACTGAGGTCACAAACATCTGGAGAGTCAGAGTTGGAATTGTGGACCTGAGCTGCATCCTGCTTGCCCTCATGGTTGTGGCCCCATGGATGCTGTAGTACACTCCAAGCATGACAGCCCATGGCTACTGCGGATGACAGACTCTTGACCATCAAAACTGCTTTCCTGGTAGCTGTCACCTCAGCTAGGCGAGCGAGTGAGCTGACAGCACTGCGGGCTGATGAACCTTTCCTTGTCTTCCATAGGGACAAGGTGGTCCTCTCTAAAAATCCCACTACAGGTAACTTTAAAAATTAATGTTATTCCAGTGGCAAATAAAGAAGCTTCATTCCCACAAAGTTACATAGCTTATGAAAGTGTTAAAAGAGATGGTGGAGGGAACAAGTTGTTACAGGTAAGTGCATAACATATAACTCATTACTTCCAAATTCTGCAGGTGGTGACATGGAAACCTTTCTGCAGTGTCAAACTGAGCAGGCATTTTGTCACATTCACAACACATTCCTGAGTGCCACGTTAACAATGCAGGCATCCTCACCATATGATATCATAGTAAGCCTGTATCTCCTAAGAGAAATCACCGTCCATTGCTCTCCCCCTCCCTGTCACCCCTGCACCTTCCAGTTCTGGTCACTGCTCAGTAAGATAAAATTCTGGTCAGATCATTAAAAGTCTGGCCAGCTGAGAACCCTACAATAAAGTATTAAGAACAATAAATTTTATAAGGCTTTAGGATATATTTCCAAGGCTGAGACATATGATTTATACTCTTTTTCAGGGATGTATCTGAATGATTGCTTGGCTGAATTAATTCACAAGTGTATATCAAGAAGGCTGTTGTCTAGTAGAAGCACACTTTAATGCCATTTCTATCATGTGGAAAAGTGAAGTTTACCCCATTTGTAAGCCAGTAACCTATCTGATCAGCTCTTTTTACTGCTCTCTATCTACCCTTTTCTCTTACCCCAGTTACTGTTTTGCTGAAATTAATAGCTCTTAATTTCTGGGTGTAGTAGCTTCAGTTCCATTGCTGCATCTGGGGATGGAAAAATCCTACCTGAAATCCTAAATAGCCCCCCTACAGTCAGTGTAGAGTAGACATTACTGATCTGAATGGATCAGTGGTCTGATTCTAGTGTGTCTGTGAAGTAACTACTGTGTTGATTTCTGAATAGCTGTAAGCTATTTATAATAGTATGCATGACAGATATTTGTTTTTAAAAAATTGTATGCTCAATTGCAGACCACTGCAAGAAAAGCAAGTAGAGTTGATAACAAGTGTAAGTAGTTTATTTTAGCAAGTATATTCAGTAAAAATTTTCAAATGTGCACAAATCCACAGCTGAGGGATTGACAATGCTGCTTTTTACAATGAATTGAGCCCTCTAAGAGGTGTCACTTCCACTTTTTTGTCTTGCAAAAAAGCGTGTGTGTGAATGAGTAACATTTGTAGTGTTAATACTTGGTGGGTATCTACACAGACACAAGATTCAGTTTGAACTATTCAATAATGCAAAAAAAGAGCTTGATTTGGCTATGACTGATTTGGAAGCTGCACAGTTTGATTCATTTCGGGAAACTGAAATTTTTGCAGATCCTTTTGACTTCATAGGAAATAAGCAGTTGGCTATAAACTATCATTCTGCTTGTCAAAGCTGGATGAAATTTCACAGATCCAGTAGATCCTTAGGAGCCTCCTGAGGGAAAAATTATAAATCCATATTGCCAACAAATCTTAAGGAGTATAAACATTTGGACTGAGGCCACTTCAGAGGAACCTTACTTCAATTTGGACATCTCCAAATCAGCCCAGTTTGGTTCTGGGTTCACGATTTGTCCAAAGCGAAGCACACATTTGCCTTTTACGCCTTTGCAAATTTTTTCATTTTTTTAGAACCTTAGACATAATTTAATAATGTTATGCTATCATTGGTTAGGAGTTTGATTTATGGATGAATACAAAGAGAGAGGGATAATTTTCAGTTTAATAGATTTAAACATGGTCACAGAAAATGAAGCTGGTTGATAAAATTTAAACAGAAAGAACATTTATGTGCTCGGAAGATACTGATTCTTTTGAATACTGCTGTCTCAGAATGGAAGAAGCTCATTAATCTTAGGAGGCTTCAGAGAATGGCATTCAGGAAGAAATTCAATCTTGTTTTATGTTGCCAGTCCCCTCAATAAATGTACATTTCTTGCTAATAAAACATGGAACATGTTTCTTTTTCTTTTACTTACTGTTTAAAAGGAAAAGTTATCTGTCTTTAGTGATTCTGAGCATCTAAAAAAATTGCCAAGAAGGCATTCTTTAATTGTACAACTACATTTTAGACCATTAGTGTCCCTTGTAAGAGTATTATATTCTGTAATTTGAATAAATGTGTGGAAAATACAGAACCACTAAAGACCATCTGGTGGCAGGTAAATTTCCAAGTAGTGGTTCCAAGGTCTGCCTGTTGGGGTTGATAAATACAGTCTGTGGGCCACATAGAGCCTCAGTGCCCCTTTGGTTCCCTCTAGACTTCTGCTGTTTTAAAATTCGAGGGTGAAATTTTTTTAAATTGATTCAAAGTGCAGGCAAAAATGTGCTGTCTTCCTTTTAACACCTTCCCAAGCTATGAAAACTGGCCAAAAATTGTTTGAATAGCTGAAGTGGAAACTGGAAGTGATTTGCAATCACTGATTGTTATTTGCTGTCAAGTCAGCTTTGACTACAACTCCCAGAATGAGAGGCCTCCAGGACACGCTGTCGTCACTTGCAAGACTAGGCCTGTGGTTTCCTTGATAGAGTCAATGCATCTGGAATGTGGTCTTCCTCTTTTCCTACTGCCTTCTACTTTACCAAGCATTAATTTTTTTTCTAATGAGTCATATAATCTCATGGTTTGTCCAAAATATAAAAGCCATGGTTTAGTCATTTTTTCCCTCTAGGGAGAGTTCAGGTTTGATTTACCCTCAGACCCATTCATTTGTCTTTTTAGCAACCTGTGGCATCCACAGCACTCTACTCCAGCACCACATTTCAAATTAGCTGATCCTCTTTCTCTTATTTCTCTTCAGTGTCCAGCTTTCACAACAATACATAGAAAATGGAAATACTATAGCATGAATGAGTCTGACTTTGGTATTTGATGATATATCATTGCATTTAAGGATTTTAACTAGTTCTAGCATAGCTGTCCCTCCGAGTCTCACCCTTCATTTGATTTCTTGACTACAGTCTTTATTTTCATTAACGACTGAGCCAGAACCTAATTGTGGGAGAACCAAATATATTTAGATTTGCTCATCATCTACTTTTAAGTTATGTATGTTGACAATATGATCTGTAGTGCCTTTTCCTTTTCTGAACCCAGCTTGGATATTGGCATTTCTTGCTTAGTATGTGGGTAAAAATCTTGAGCATTGCTTTGCTTGCATGAGAGATCAGTGCAATAGAATGAAAGTTACTACAATCCCTGGTGTTCGCTTTCTTGTTGGACCATTGTTTTGTTTTCCATATTAGTTGATAGATTTTTGTTTGGATTTGGATGGATTCTATCTCTGTAACTTGAAACAACTCTTTTGGTACACATCTGTTCCTGGTGATTTATATCTCTCCAGTGTTCTAAGCACAACTGACACTTACTTTCTCAAAATGTAGATTCAAAGTCAAAATGTTCTTTTAAAAATCTGCCATTCTTTCATCTCTTTTGTATAGTTGTTTGTTATCTTGATCCCATTTTGTCATGATCATGTAATGTGTTTCCATGTTGGTCATATAGCATCCGTACCCTTGCTTTAAATTTCCTTTGATTTTTCAGATCTTGTGGAAGATCTTCTGTTCCATCTTTTTGTCGTCTTCTGTTTCTTTGCATTCATTATTACAACACTTCCCTTTGTCCCTATGCGCAAGTCACTGAACAGTTGCTTCAGGGTTCTGAGCCTGTTTTGATTAACTTTTAATTATTATTTTTTGCCTGTCTTTAAGCAAGAGTTCCATCTGTTATCCAACAAGGCTTTTCTTTCTTTTGACTACAGACAGAGTCTTTTTGTCTTCTTCTCTGTTAATGTCCCTGGTCTTGGCCAGAGTTTTTCTGGTTCCTGGTCAGTTAGGCCTAATAGTGCAAATCTGTTCTTTGCATGGTTATTACGTTCTACAAGGATATTCTTTAGATTGTATTTTGGTTCTATAGTTAGTTTAGTGTTCTTTATTGTTACTCCAGTGTTTGATATTAGCAGTTTGTGGTCTTTGTCGCAATCTGTTTTTGGTCTTGTTTTTGCAGAGAGAATGGAACTTCCCCACCTTCTAGTTCCAATTATGTAGTTCTGTTTACGTCTTCCAGTGATGGTCATATATGTGATCATCTGATTGGTTGCCTGAACAATATGTCACTCTCTTGCTTCTTCTTCTTCTTCTTCTTTTTAAAATCCAGGTCAAATTCTTCAACAGTATTGGAGTGATGGGAGTTCTGCCATGTTTTCTGCTTTCACATTCCCATTGCCTTTGGTTACCAACATGTCTTGTTTTGGTATATGATCAATTTCTTTCAGGATACCCAGGTAGAATCATTTGATTTCTTCTTCTGCCTGTGTGGTGGAAGCATCAACCGGGATTGTGGTTTTATTAATAGATTTTTCATGAAGTCTTACAGATATGATTTGGTCAGGCTTTGCCTTATATCCCCTGACTGCTTTTGCTACATCTTGCCTCACTGGCACTGGAAAGAGAGGAGACATTTTTGCTGTTGTTGTTGCATGCCTTCAAGTCATTTCTGGCTTAATGGCAACCCTAAAGTGAACCTATCATTTTTTTTCTGCCAGCCTCATCCTGCCTCTGGAGCTGAGAAAGTGTGACTTTCCTAGGGTCACCCATCTCATTTCAAGTTAGATTGCCATGTCCAGAGTAAAACACTATGTAAATACATGGTTGAAAATGGTCCATTCCTTTCATTTTGTTTTATTGCACTGAGTACTGCAATATGTATACGTTCCATTTCTTGTTTTACAATTGCTAGCTTCTGCTATGTGTACATCTCACATTCCATGTTTCTATCATATGTGTTATGCGTTGTGCAGCTTTAAACTTTCCTTGCCAAGGTGAGTATGTCATCAGCTGAATGTCTTTTTGACTTGAGTCCAGTTTGGTTTTTTTAGTCTAAAATGCAATGTTGCAGCTCATCATGGAGCAAAATTGTCACCCATTCCCCTGAAGTTGCCCAGCTGAAGCCATGTGATTTAAAACAGAATCACTCTGTGATTATTTGCAGTCCTCCATGTTTGAGAACCCCACTTTTTAAGTGGCAAAATACAGAGATGTTGGAGACTTTTTTTTTCAAAGGTAGAACAGACAGGGTTGCATATAGTTCTTGCAGATTAAAAAGTATTGAAAGGGGCAACTTAAATCATGAAAGGTCATTGATCAAAGGTTGTGGCTGCTGAGCTTGGTCTCTTTTAAGATTCATTTAAGACTACTCATAAATTTTGACTAATATGTCTGTTCATGGGTATTAGTCATGGTAATTAAATGTAAGTGTTAGCTGTGTATTCATTTGGTTGAGTGACTCCCTGGGATACCTCCATCCTACCCCCTTCTGTCCACCGTGCAGGCTGACACATTGGTTTCTTACAATAGCAGTAAATGGTGGCAGAGGAGAAGTCAGGAGGGTTTTGAGGTAACCTCCTCCTTGCTGTTGCTCTAAAGGCAAGCTTGTGAGATGTTCACTGAGAACCTGCTACACCTCCCATCACACCATACCTACTGGGAAGTTGAGTTACAAGAGGAAATTCTCTGTTTGTCATGGGCTTCCAGGACCTAGACTCAGACTCAGAGTCTGAGGCAGCAGAATCTGTTCTGAGCCCTGATACAGAGACTACTGCAGCAGAACCTGCAGAGCAGACAGTAATACCACCCGCCTCAGGGACAGAAGTGTCAGCCCCAGCAGGGACCCCTGCTCACTCTGACACAGAGAATGAGCTAGCTATTCCTGCCTTTGCCCAGCGTAAACACCAAAAGCATCTTCTGCTTCACTCCCAGTGAATTTATGCCAAGCACCAATTAATCAGGCACCAGCTGCCCTGACCCTGGAGCCTATAAGAACTGAGCCTTTCCCCTCTAGCCTTTCTCAGCAAGCAACTGACCATTTCTCCCGTGCATGCTTCTCTTCGTTGCCCTTGCCCGTGTTTCTGCCTTTGATTTGTGTTTGTTTTTGCCTGCCTCTGATTTATGGACATTGTTGGAACCCTTACTGCTTCGCATTTGCAAAGCTGTTTCCTTTCTTCAGTAAGCTGACCACTAAAGTTACTGCTGAGTTTCTGACCTGTGTTTGTTATCAGCTTCTTCTAGCTGCCAGCCCAGACCAAGCTTGGACACTGTTTGTTGACTAGCATGAACACAGACATGCCCAAAACATACAAGGTTCCTAATGAACTCTATTGGTGATGGAATGAATTCAGGCAGGGCATCAGAGGAAAAAGTATTTTGTCACCTTTATTTCCTTGCAAAGAGCAATTTCCCCATGTTTAAGAAAGCAATATAGTGAGCCCATCATATTGTGAGGGATTGGTTTCAAGACCCCTCAGGAGTACTAAAAATCATGCATTTGCAAGTCCCTGTGAAAAAATGCTGTAGGGCAGCAGCAGAGGTGGTGATAAGCTGTGGCCACAACAGAGATATGCCAATTCCTACTGCCATGTCTCCATGGAAGCTCCTGCTTGCTCTGTGATTGTTGATAGCAGCAGTGCTGATCCTGTTCTCTCTCTGAACAAGTGAGCAGGATCTGTACCGCCATCATCAACAATTGCAGGACAGCCAGCAGCTTCCACAGGGGTGTGGAAGCAGTGATTGGTGTATCTCTGTTTGCAAATGAGCAAGCAGGACCAACACTGCCCTCACTGCCAACAATTGTAAGGTGGCAAGGAGCTTTGGTAGGGACATGACAGTGGTGGTGGTGGTGGTACCACGTTCCTGTGGAAGCCACTGGCTGCCTTGCGATTGTTGAGGTGACAGGTCTTGATGCCCTGCCTCTGGGGAGCAAATGAGATGACTGTTTTGCCAGTCCTAGGAATGCACTCGTAGTGCCTGGGCCTTGTTGCTGTTCCCCTGTTGCTCTGGGACTGCTTCTGCACTAGATGTCAAGTAATTTAATTTTAAAATTATTTTTGTACTTTTAATTTCCCATAGGGTTAAATTTGTGAATCATGAACTTGCAAATACAGCAGGTCCACAATCGTATCACAGTCTTATTACATTTATACTTCTAATCCCAACTATGTATTGCAAGTCACATTGACAGTTTAATGGAGCCACTGTCTCCATTCTTGCATCTCAGTGCTAGGGCCTGCTGCACCTATTACATAACTCTGATTGTCAACTTTTGCTCCTCCAGCAGTGTGGGACCTTAGTTCCTGGAAGTATTGGCCAGGTTGGTGACTGCTGCAGCCTCAACTGAGAATTCTGGGAACTGAAGTCTCCAACATCTAGAGGAGTGAAAGTTGAAACCAGCAGGTCTACAGTGCCTATAGCTGTAACAAAGAACATCAGGGTTTGTTATTGTTGGGTGCCTTCAAGTCATTTACAATTTATGGCGACACTAAGGTGTACCTGGTACAAGGTTTTCTTGGCAAGATTTGTTCAGAGAGGGTTTGCCATTGCCTTCTTCCGAGGTTGAGAGAGTAGGATTTGCCCAAGGTTACCCAGTGGCTTTCCATGGCCAAACAACGATTCAACCCCTGGTCTTCCAGAGTCTGGTCCAACACTCCAACCACTACACCATGCTGGTTCTCAAACAACAAGGTATAAAGTAAATTAATAATAACAATAATATAGTATACTGACAAAACCACCTCTGAGTATTCCTTGCCTAAGACAAACCTGTGAAATTCATGGGGTCACTATAAATCAACAGGAGCCTTGAAAGCACAAACATATCCAATATACAGATACAGATGTTCTTTTAATCTAGATGCAGTAGGTGAGTGACTTAAGCTTTTGTTTTCCTATTCATATTTATTTATCAGCTCTCTAACTGTACAAGCATATTTTTGAATATATGTGGAGTGGAGGGAGAGAGATTGGGAGGGGGTTGCAGTTAACAGATACAGAACAATAGATTAGTAAGAACAGTTGGAATTTAATAGATTTATACCTGTTGGGGCAAACTCAGAATGTAGTAACATAGGGTTTGTCTGCACAAGGGGTAGACCAGGCCAATGATAATGTAACTGAGGAATTTGGACAGGGTAGAGTGTGGATATTTACCTATTTCAGAAGAAGCAAGTCAGGAAGAAGAGGGTGAAATATTATCTGTCTCAGTTCTAGATTCAATTCAGTATTGTGTATGATGGACAACACGTGTATTCTCAGGTAGTGTTCCCAGGCAAAATGCAAGTAAATGAGAGGGGGAGGTGTGAGCTACCCCTGCCCATTTGCTTATCTATTGCCTGGCTGTCTGGGCAAAATGCAAGTGGATTGGGGGTGAGCACTGGAAAGAAGTGGGAGGGGGAGTGCTTACATAGGCAGGGGGAGTTATTTGTAGGTTTTGACTTTTGCAATGGTTCTGTACCCCGAACCGTCATGAAAATTGAGCGGCCACTGTAGACACAGATATTCAAAAAGCAGGCACTAATCGCTTCCACCTACAGAAGGCACAATCTCTTCTGGATTAAAAGTGCAAAGCTTGGAAAGTTACTTTTTTTGTACCATAACCACTCAGAGCGTGCTGAATGGGGATTCTGAGAGTTGTAGGAAAAAAAAAAATCCAAACTTGGACGTCAGCCACAAAATAAGTATCTAATAACAGAAGATGACACCTGCTTTAAAAAATTGCAGTGGTAAGCCAAATAGTAATTTGTTTGGGTTTTTTTCCTCTCAGCAGAAAGCAGTGTTTTGGACTCTCTCTCCTTGCCCATCCACCCTGTGGTATTTCTGCAAGTGAAAGTTGCACATGGTTGTAATCTGTTCTTAATTTAATGTACTATGACAAAATAATAGCTTTCCATATCCAAAACTTAAAATGTCTGTACAGTGCCACGGCTGGCAGATGATCTCTGCTTGTACAGAAGATCAAAGCTCCTGTGGACTCTGTTTGCACAGTAGCTGCTTACAAAACAGAAAACTGTCTGGAAGACGGGTTGAGAAATGCATACTCTTGTGTTGTTCAGTGAGGCCAAAATGACCCACTGGACAGAAGGACTGGTCTGGGAATTTGGGTCTTCATTCAGTAGTTGCAAACAGTGTATATGTTTTTCATCTTTGTGTGTGTTTGTGTTCTTAAAGTAATGACCGCACTTTTAACCCTTCATTTCCCTCTTTCCAGCTGCTTCTCCTCCCAGCTGATGTTCTAGATTGTGGTGGGGAAGTCTCCATCCTGATGTTTGAACTTCAATTTCCAGAAGCCTCAGCTAGAATTGCCAATGTGCCAGGATTCTGGGAGCTGAAGTCCCAAACATTTGGAGTATCAGAGTTTCTTTATCCTTGTTTTAGACATGTGTTTCTGTATTCCATCGGCGGAAAATTGGCTGGGAGAGGGATTTGCAGGGACATAGCAGTGAGTGAAAGAATGGTTGTAGTCAAGTTTCTCTCAAACAGCTATATGTGTATGTGCCTTTAAATCACCAGTCTATGGTGACACCATGAATTTCATAGTTTTCTTAGGGAAGGAATACATAGAGGTGGTTCTCCTAGGTCTTTCCTCTGAAATAGAGCTTACAGCACCTGACATTCATTGGTCATCTCCCATCCAAGTACTAACCAGAGCTGACCCTGCTTAGCTTCCAAGATCAGAAGGGATCTGGTGTCTTTAGGGTGTTTAGGCCTGCCAAACATCTAGCTCTATCTGAGAGAGAGAGGGCAGTGTTCATAAATGAGAAAATTTGAATACTTAATTGTTAAAAGGATTTAAGCAGTGTGTAGTATTCCTCCAAATATCAATAGTGGATAATTTCAGTCTGCATACCTTCCCTGCCCACTTTTCCTCTGCTAATTTGAGTACATGAATTATTCACTGCTGAACTCCTGGAAAAGGTAAACTCCAACAGCCTCCCGGAGGTAATGCTAGCAGTGGACGTGTGGAGGGGTTCCATGAACTGTGAAGGAATAAATTGGACTTGACGGAAGGAGCTATGAGTCTAGCAGAGGCTGAAAAGAGGTCTCTGTTGTTCCCTAGGAGTGAATTCAGATACGCGTGTGCACGCACACATATACACATGAGTATAGAAGGAAACCTATTGGCTAACTGTATCTGAAACAAATAACCCTTCAGTTATATTGCAGGGGTAAGGAAATAAATTACGTAGTATTTAATATTAGTGATCAGACTCTTGACCTAATTGTTTTCTTCCAGAGTTTCTATTCATGTTCACCTACATACATTTATAATAACGCTTTTCCCTAATGCTCAAATTTTAATGTGATTTCATCCTTAAAACAGCTGTGCAAGGTAGACCATGTTATCTGTATACTGTATAGTAGCCTAGGAGCTGAGAGGTCCTGATTTGTTTCAGTTATCTCTCCATCAGATGTAGATCATGTTACTGTGCCGCTCTACTGATTTTGGTGTTCATTCCATTGGCACTTTTCTCTAGTGCACCTGTTTATGATAGCATATTTGGTCCTCTGGATGTCTTGAAATTCAGCCCCCAGAATTCCTGAGCATTGGCAATAGAGCCTGAGACTTCTGTGAGACAAAGTTCAAAATGTCCAAAGATTGAGAATTACTGGCTAGAAGAACAGAGTAATAATATTACCACTTGAGTTGATCTCTACTGGCAAGTACAAGACAAGCACAGACTAGCATAGAGAGGTAGGGAATTAATACCCACCCCCACAATTTTTTTGGACTGCCTCTCCCATCAGCCCTAACTAGCATAGCCAATGGTGAGGGATGATGGGAGTTACAGTCCAGCAGCATCTGGAAAGAGACCTGTTGCCCATCGTTGGTTTTGCAGAAATCTTTCCGATAAGACAGCCAGTAGTTTTGTGGACACCTTGGGTCCCCAGTGGAATGCTTATTTAGATATGGAAAGTCCAGATTTAAATCCACACCCATTCGTTAGACTTGCAGACCAAAATGGTTATTGTCCACAATTCCAGTGATGAGCTGTCTTGTGTAGGTTTGATTCATGCTTGTATGATCCTTTAATTATACAATTTGGGAATCAGTAGTGCAAAGCATAGCAGCAGGAATTTCTTTGGAGTTGTTTGATCCTTTGCAGAAGTTTGCCTTCGCTGTTGTGTTTATGAATAGTCTTGTAACGGGCTGCATGAGACTTGAGCAGGAAACTCTTTTGGACAGCTTAAGAAATTATGTCCATTATAAATAGTATTGGGTTACTGGAACAATCCGGCTAAGATCATTTTTTGTAGCTCAAAAATGGGTAGCAATCCTAATGTCCTTTTAAAAAGTTTCCCTCTTATCCCTGGAACTGACAGCCATTGAATTACTTTTCTTAGAGGATAAAATCTGAAGAAATCGGAAAGGATGTTTTGAGTATATAGAAGTATTTGCTGTCTTGAGCACTTTCTCTACCCTTGCAATCATTTTTCATGAATTTGATGAGAGTTATCATCTTGGTTAGAAAGTAAGACAGAAAGGGACATGGGGCTTCCTTTTTAGAACTGGTTGCTATGCCAGTAAAATGGAATGACCTTCCTAGTAGGTTGTTGTTTTAGGCCAGTGAGATCATCTCTGTCTGCTTGGCAGTCTCCAGCTTAGGGCTGTTCATGCAAAACAAAGTCGTTGCCAGAATTTGTCTTCACATACCTGTGTCTTGAACGACAGCTCCTTGGACAAGGCAAGGAGTGTTTTGTTTTGTCAATGTCGTTTTCTTCTGATGGGAATTTTCCTATTATGGATCTGTGCTTACCTGCAAGCAAGAAGCCCCATAGTGAAAAAATGGGACAGAGCCAAATAACTTCTGTCCAGATGTTTTGGCCCACAGTTCCCATCAGACATAGCCAGCATGGCCAATTAAAAGTGTGGGAGTTAAAGTCCAAAACAGCAATAGGGCCAAAGGTTACTCATCTCTGCACGAAGATATTTATTAGATGTATAGTCAGAATGTAAGCGTTGCTTGATTCTACAAACAGGCCTAACCAAGCTAGAGCAGTTTTCATAGCAAAAGAGAGATCTCGTAATAGAACTGAGATCCATAGGCAGGGTGCAGTTGGTCTGCTATCAGGCACATAAAAATGGGGAGAACTTACAAACACCAACACTAAATGGCAAGACATCATCATTGAGAAATGAATTCACCAGAAAATCAAATGAGTTGCATCTTAAACATACCTGTGTGCATTTGGTAGGTTGCTCACATTTTCTAAATATATATATATATATACATTTAAATGCCACATTACATTTATGGGTTCATTTGTTTACTTGTGAATAACAGTGCTACCCCTGCTGGTCCTTGGCTGCAGAACTGCTTTTACAACTGAAACCTGGGGGTTTCTTGGTGACTTAACAGTTGTTAGCCAGCCAGTTACTGTCTTCAGGTTGGTCCTGCAACCAGCATGTGCAGTAGTTTTCCTGACCTCTGACTATAAAGAGGAAAGGTATGCTTGCATTGAATGTACAGTAGATTCTTATCTTTTGCCCTCTAAAAATGTTACATATACTACTTGCCATTTTGAGATAATAGAATTGTTTAAGGCAAACCATCTTAAAGGAAGAAAAAGACATTAGCAAGAATTGACATTCAAGAGAATCCAATGTGTTTTTGGCTGGCTGTTCACCAGCATGGTCTCTCACTAGCATGGTTAACATCCAAGATGAAGTTACTCCATTTTTAACCACTGATGGACAGTTGTGCCAAATAGGTTACCACAAACATGTCTTATGACCATGCACAGGGACTAAAACACTTGAATCAGTCATGAGTACAACTGACCGGGAATTCATTCTCCACAGATCCTTATGTAGGCAAATTTGGTACCATGCACAAACAGAAAGATATTAATAAGCTTTGCAAAACCTCAAAGTTTGCAGAAGTATTGGAATTGAGGAGGGAACTATGGTGTTGGAGAATTCCCTATACAATACATCAAGGATTGAGCATGCTGTGTAGCCATGAAATACTGACTGATGAGGCTGGATGACTGGAAAATTAGGTGGGAAAGAGGATAAAATACAATCTTGTGGAGGAGTACACTGAACTTTACACTGCACCATTTTGATACAGGTCCCAGTTATAAGTTTTTGTCATCTTTTACAATGTATTATAAATGCAGGAGCCTCTTTAGCATAGGCTGCTGCCTCACAGGGCCATTGTTAGCAGCCCAGTGTAAGCGTAAAACCTCTTCCCAACCGCCTGTCAGGATAGAGTTAGGTCAGCTATCTGCATCATTGTGCTTCCTAATAATAGTTGATGCTACAGTGAAATTATAATCAAAGCGAAGTTTTCAAAGCAATGATGTCAGCTAGCTATGATTAGCAAAAATGTCAGTGCATATGTAATGCCACGTGTAGTTACACAGCTCAAATGTGTAACAGCCCATCTGCCCACGGAGTGCTTCTGTTTGCCAGCCCATGGCTTGTCCTTATGTTGTCCCTAATCAGCACTTAGCCTAAATTCAACCACTGAGCTTGATCTAAGCACATTTTCAAACTGATGTGTCTCTAGTCCAAATCTAACAGTGCAGCCCTTGCTTGGTCCTTGCTAGTAATGCAGAAATGCAAATCACTTATAATTTCTCACAAGTACATGAAACTGGCTTGTTTGAGGCTAAGGCTGCTTTGCAAAACATGGTACTCCTGCCTCTACTGCCCTTGAAAATATGTAGCTAGGAGAATGAGAGAGTGTTGGAAATGGTGTGCAACTCCATCTGCACAAAGGACTATGTGCTAGGGAGTACCAGTAATAGTTGTAGAGGTGGACACCTAGGGTTTCCTTATGTCTTATGTTTCCCTTTGTCTTGCCTAACCTGTCTTTCCTACTTTCCTACTTGAACAGGTCAGTTTCAGGAAGACTTCACTGTCTCTCTCCCTTTCCAGAACTCTTTCTTAGTCATGTAGCTGGCCACAGCATCCCAAATTTATCTGTTTGCAGATGGAGTTCCTGTAATAAGCATCTTTCTTTTCATCAGATGATCTAATCTGCTTATTCAAGGCCAGTGCTCCCAAGAGTAGCCAACAGAAGGAATCCATTCACGTTAGGGTGATTGTCATGTTCCCTAACTAAACATTTGTTGGGATTGAATCCATGGAATCTGTTTCTTGTGGATTTTGCCTTCACTGTAAATAGATCCATGAAATGTCATTAGATATTGATCTTTAGTTGTTGTGTTCCTTCAAATTGATTCCAATTTATGGAACCCCTATCCTAGGGTGTTCTTTGAAAGATTCACTCAGAGGAGGTTTGCCATTGCTGTCCTCTTAGGCAGAAAGAGTGCAAAACGTGCATACTTGTCTACAAAAAATGACTAAAAGCATTTTTGAAAGTGTGAGAGAGCAGTGGTAAGGTAGAAATTAATCCTGATGTGTAGACATGATGCTTGGGGGTTAGGAGTCTGCAAAGTTGCCTGCTCTATTACATGTGTGAAGAAGAAAGATCAAAGGCTTGGCCAGCTGCACCTTCTCTGTAACCGTCTAATTTGTCTCTGTGCAATTCTCCACTTTGCTCTGATCATCACTTACCTTACCTTCCTCTCTTCAAGGTGGATCTCACATCAAACCAGCTGCTGGCTTGAATCATTGCTCCAAAGTTTTCTGTATTGTCTCTCTCTCTCTCTTTTTTTACCTGTGCAGTGTCTGCTCCTCGCTATTCTTTTACTGATCCAGGGGTCCCCTATAATATTGGTATTATCCATCTTTTAAATACCTTGACTGAAGGGGTGGTGGTGTTTGTCTGAGTCTGAAAGAGAGAATGTGAGGAAGATGCTCAGCCAACAGTATGTGCTGTATAATCATCTCATTTGTCTGTGTACTTCTCCCTTGCCCTCCCCAGTTCCTAGTCTTTACAAGTAAGACTTTCTACTAGGCTTGCAAGCTTTAATGAGATGTTGTGATGCAGAAAGTCCAACCAGCATGCTACTTTTATGCAGAGTCTGAAACATCAAGTCATCACTAATAAACTGCTGCAAGAGTGTGAAAGAGGATTAAAACTAACACATATATCTTGAATGTTATCAGTTTTCAGTCTGATTAAATAACATTGCTATTCAGCTAGCTTTTGATATGCCTATGTTTGTAAATATTTAGTGACATTTGTTGTTGTGTGCCTTCAAGTCATTTCTGACACAGTGACCCAAAGGTGACCCTATCATGGGGTTTTCTTGGCAAGATTTGTTCAGAGGGGATTTTGTCACTGCCTTCCTCTGAGACTGAGAGAGTGTGACGTGCCCAGGGTCACTCCATGGGTTTCCATGTTGGAACAGGGATTTCAGCCCTGTTCTCCAGGGTCCTAATCCAGCCCCACTGCACCATACTGGCTCTCATTTGATGGCATACCCAGCTCCAGTTTAAGGTAAAGATACGATATTCTGCTAAGGAATGGTATGTGGATGCTCTAATAATCCCATTTTTTATTCCTTTAGCACATCGGTGGAGAATGCAAGCCTTCAGATGGTTTTGCTGCTCCCATCAAACCTAGTCAGGACAGCCAGTAGTGAGAGATGATGGAAGCAGCAATCCAACATTACCTGGCAAGTCACATGCTGCTTATTTGCACTGTAGGATTTGCTCATCCCTGAGAATTTACTGATCCACGTTTCCTTTTAACTTCCTGTAGGCTTGGTTAAAATGTTAATGTTTAACACATGTCCTTGTCCTTGTTGGTGTATCAGCACAATTAGGTATTGTGATGTTAAAAGGACGGTATAAATCTCATCTATCAGAAAATAAATAGACTGCTAAATATAGAAATAACTAAGCCCCAAATATTCCACTCCAGAGCATTTTATAAATAAAGCTGTTAACAATTGGTATAGATCAGTATCTAATCCTGCTTTGTGTTTGACCAGGCATCTTTGAGCTGTGTGAACGGTACACTTAATCCTTTATATGTTTTTTATTCTTCCACTTTGAAAGACTAATTTTTCTAGCTCTTGAAAAATAAATCTGAACTAACTATAGATGCCAGAAAGGAACCCAGAGCTTACCAAAATACTTGTGTAAATGCTGGCAGGGTAGGAAAGGGTCAGAAAACAGTTTCCAGTAAAAAACATTTTAGGGCAACCCTTAGCCATCTTGTTCTGATATGTCTTGGATAGATGCTGTTGCTTAAGAACATGAACAGTTCATGTTTCTGGATGAGGCCATTTTGTACATCCTTATCGGCAGCAACCCTGGCAGTCTTTGGGTCTTAGGTGGACCATTGGCAGTCGTCTGCTAGAGGACTACACTCGTTTTCTGCTTCCAGTTAACCTGGAAATGTACCATAAGTACTCAACTAAAAGTCAAATTTTAGTGAAAAGTCAGGTTTAAAAATCTGGGTTGAAAAATAGTTATGGAAATAGCTTTTCATTCAATATGTGAACTACAGAAGTTTTTACTGTATGTGGGATTTATAGTCTGTGCTGGAAGAGTTGGAAAGCTCTTTTTTATTTATAATGTGCAGTAGTAAGTGTATTTGTTTTAAGTGTATTTTCTGTTAACTTTGTTTAGATAAAGTATGTATTTGATAGTATGCTTTTTGTATTTCTCTTTCATTTCTTTGGTTTCTAATTGGGTAAATATGTAGTGTTGTAACTAAATTAAAAATTGTATGTACGTACACACATATATATACCTGGGTTGACTTATACGTGAGTCACTGTTGCTTCATAAGAGTTCAGCTTGTCAAAAAGGAATTTCGGGAGGTTCCTGAAAAACCATCCAGGCCTCCAGGGAGAACATGCTGCTTAGGGGAAGGAGGTTGAAGATGGGGATAATTGCAAACTGCTCCTGGCTTGAGGAGCTTTAGGGCTGTAGGACCTTTTTGCTTCTCCCCCGAGCTGGGCAGCCGGTTTCTGCATGCCTCAAGCCAGGAGGAGTTTGTGATGATCTGCTCTCTGAGCATTTACACAAGCCTTTTTGTAAGCTCCGGGTTCCTTTCTCCCCGCAGCAGCTTCAGCTCCTCAAGAGGCCTGGATAGATTTCTAGGGACCTTTGGGGAGCCTGTGCTGCTTGTGAGGGGGGTTGACTGATCCATGGGTCATGGTAGATTCCAATTTTGGGCCCCAAACCTGCTCTCAAGTTGTCCATGAGATCAACTTATATTGTCAGTATATTGTAGAAAGTCTTGGCTTTTCTTAATATGTGTGCTATGTTTTATTGTTCTGGAGTAAACTTGGAAGCATCACAAGTGCAGACTTCTGCTGCAAATGGAATTTCGGTGTAACATCTGTGTACATTTTCCAATGGACACAATACTGAATATCAGTATAATGGGCTAAGTCCAGTTGTTTGTCCCAATTAATATAGACCTAATGAATTACTCAAGTAAGTTCCATTGGCTGAATAGGTCTGCTCTAACTGGGACTTCAATTGAATTTAGCCCATATTTTCTAGTTTAGTGAACTTACACTGTTACAAATAGCCCAGTATTTGTGTGAAATATGGTCTTGATGGCCTAAAACATACAACCATATCTGTGGGGAAGCTGGGATGCCACTGCCGTTCATCCTTTGTACACAACCCTGCACCTTCCTGTGAGAAGGCCGTGCCCTCCTTGCCCTCTCTTCTTGTGGGCGGCAGTCCTTCTGCAGGCAGAGATATTTTGCTTACAAGATTATTGGATATGTGCTTAATGGCAACACAAAAGATGGATCTTTCAGTAAAAACCACCACTTTCTGTTAGTTGCCCCTCAGCACTCTCTTCTCTAGCCTTTTTCTGTTCCACTGATGTACCTGATTACCAGTGTTTTTAAAATGTTAAAGACAAGCTAAACAGACTTGTACTACTCCTGAGGCATTTGCCCTGATACGCACCTTGAAAATATCTAGTATATACTCTAACTATCTTTTCCCATCTTGATATAATTTTAGAAGATGATTATAGCTCAGTAATATGCAAGTATCATATGCTAACATTCTGGCTTTCTACACTTACTTAATTCCTCCTGTTTTGAAGATAGTAGACTGAAGTTTCAGAAGCAGCCTATGGCTAATCATGGAACCAGAGCTGACAAGCTAATCTCCATCACTCCTTTCCTGCATAGCCCTTTGGTTTCCTCTGCTGAAAAACATCTGGCTTGGATGTGAATCTGGTTGGTTTAATAACCCCATTGGGTCTTCATTTCCTCTGCAGCTCTTAACTCCAGCATGAGGCCTTCATGGGACAGTGATTTCAAGATGGACTGTGCGGCATTTGTTTGCCACATGATTGTGATAGTTGCCAACTTTGTGTTTAACTCTGTTATGCTTGTATCACTTTCATTCATTTCATTTCCATAGATTACATAGTATTTTTAGTTGCAACAGTACACTTTAATCAAGAAACAAAGGACTTTGTTCAGCATATAATTGGTGTTCTAAAGGAGAAGGCAGCTGGGGTTGATGGGAAAAACATTACAGAAACTCAGATTTCTTCAGAACAGGTGTAGCTTAGTTTCACTGCACTGCTTAACATAATGACCCAGAAAGAGGAGTTTGGAACTGTTACAGTAGACAATAGCAGTCTTTTTTCTGATAACCTGAGACTATTGTTTCATGACTTAATATCAATTAATTTTAATTCAAAGATACAGACAAATAGACTAATTCACATCTACAGAGTAAAAAAGAAAAAAAGGGAACAAAAGAAAAGGAAACATCTTATACATAAAAATACACAGGTATTACTAAAATTAGAACTGAACTAAATTAAGCTAAACTACAGCCAAGGCATGATAACAAAACGCATTACTAAAAGACTACGCTAACTAAAACACGAACTCCAAGTCCCCACATACAAACTGTAATGAAAATTTTAAAAAAATTAATGTCCCATATCTTATTCTACCATTACAGAACTACATATGCTGAGCTTACTAGAATTACTACGGTCCTCTCTCCACATTTGTGGGTTTTTACCTTCACGAATTTGATTATTTGTGAAGCACATGTGTACCTCCCCCCATTCTCCTTCTCCCATTCCCTTGCGTTTTGCTGGGCGAGGAGAAGGAATGCAGGTGCCCAGAGAAAAGGGAAGGGAATGGGAGGAGAAGGCTCACGTGAGCCCTGCTTCTCCCCTCCAAGAGCTCCCCCATCCCATTCCCTTGCCTCTGGCCCAGGCCCTGAACATTCATGCCAAGGCAGCAGGCAAGGGAATCGGAGGAGGCAAGGCTCACACAGGCCTTCTTTCTTCCTTCTCTCATTCCCTTTCCTCTGGCCCCCGTGCTCAGAATGCAAGGAAATGGGAAGGGGCAGCCCCAGAAGGGAATGAGAGGGGGATCGTGGGAGGGAGGGTTATTTGTGGTTTTTCTTTTTTCTGCACCCCAAACTCTCACAAAAGTAGAGAGGCCACCATAATAATCAAAACCTGAGATTGTTACATTTTTAGATTTCTTAATGATCAAAAAATCCAGGAATGGTTTCCAGATTTTAAAAAAAATTCAATTGGTCCGGTTTTTAAAATCCACCTCAGTTTTGCAACTTAGGCAAGAGTGCCCATGTTTGGCAACCAGCATTCTTGCAACTGCTATCATGTATCGAAGAACTGGTCTATATTTACTATCCAGTTCTTTATCAGTAATTCACTGACATTGTAAAATCTAAATTATTTTTAATTAACATATAAATCTTAGACCAATAGCTCTTTGCTTTCTTGCAAGTCCACCACATATGGGAAAAAAACTGCTTCCTTACAGAAAGAGGTGTAGCGCACTTCGCTGCACCTGCTTAACATACGAACTAGAAAAAGATGAGTTTGGATCCGTTACAGCAAGCAATAGTGCTCTTTTGTTTGATAACCCTTCTTCTTTCTAATCTAGAGAGGCACATCAGAACCTGTGCAACCAGATCTCTGCACATTGCAGCTATTTAAAAAAAAAAAAGTAAGTCCCAAATGCCCACCTATTTCTTTCAACAACTGCTCTCCAGTATTTCTTTCTTTACATTCTTTGTTTTGATGGCAATAGTTTTTGTGTCTGCATGCCACTGTAGGAAGAAAACACAATTATTTTCCTCATTTTCTTATTTGTCTTGCAAATACACAAGCAATTTTTCCATTTGTGTGAAATTGCGTTGTTTCTTTTTCACTGTCCCTGTAAGCAGAAAGCACTTGCGTGATGGTAATGGGTAGGTTTAGCTGAGGTTTAGTCTGGGTTGCTGTTCTTTTCTTTAATGCCTCATATATATAGAAGATACATATACCCTATTTAAAATAAATTTTTAACACTAGGTACACCAAGAAGATAGATAGCAGAACTATGTACCATTTGAGAAATACAAATACACACACACACACACACACACATTTTACATTTCTCATTATTTGTATTTCTCAACTGGTACATAGTTCTGCTATCTATGTGTTTGGTGTACCTAGTGTTAAAAATTTATTTTACATAGGGTATATGTATCTTCTCCTAGAAATAGGATGTAGTGAATTCTCTAAGTTTTAGCTATTTCACGTAATTCATCCCTTCAAACTTTGGCAGATCGTTAGTGCAAGTAATCTCAGTGCATTCCTCTGTTGTTGAATCTTCAGGTGTTGATATGGCCGGGAGGCTGGGAGAGTAACATACAATGATCTTGCAAAAGAGCCTAGTATTGAAATTCTGCAGTGTTAATGCTGCTTAAACCATCCTGAAGGGTTGGATGTTGATGTTGCACTGGATTTCCAGTTCCAGATCCTGTGTATAAAACACACTTTCTGGTTCTCTATTATTTTCTATAAATAGCTCTCACTTCTACTCCTAGGGAGAAAAAAAAGTTCAGTTGAAACCAGAAGCTGGTTTTTGTATTAGTTCACTCAGTGCAAACCTGCAGGTGTCATTGCTGAGAATTCTGTTTGAGATCCTCTTAAAGAAATAAAATTCCTGGGGATGGGATGTTATCATTTGAAGCCAGTTTAAATTTGGACTATGGCTCATTCCCACATTCCCAATTTAGCAGGTTGCTTTTAATTTATAGAGTGTGTAATATCTTCCATACCTTATTTACCGATTACTGTTTGCACTTCTAGGTACATTTTCCCTTATGAAAGCACCAATATTCTTCCTGAAAAGTTTTTTGTTTTTCAGAGGCAACCTGTTGCTGCTACAACAACATCAAGCTCCTCAGTTAGAAAAGCTCCTTTAAATCTTGTGTTTTACAGTTACGTCATTTTGTTTCTTCTCAGAAACAATAAATTATTCGTAAATTTCCTGCTCGGCCTCCAAGTCCTATCTGTGCTTTCAGCCACTGTATACTCCTCCCGATTGCTCTCAACCATTTCATTCACCAAACAGCAATATCTTTCATAAGAGGAAAATGCAGAGTCATGTTTAGGAATGCAGATTGGTAGGAGAACTTACTGTGCCTTGTCTGTTCTGTAGGTAATTTTCCAATAAACTGCACCACAGGAATATATATTTGACATCAGACGACTGACTGAATTGGTTAGTAAACTTCCCTGCTAAATGCCTGATGTGATGTCTCTGAGGTCTAACCACTTGTACCGTTAGATATACGTATACCAAATACATTACATTTGTAAGTCAAGGTAACCCCATTTTTTGTTGATCCATGGAGATTTATTGATTCAGTATCATCCAAAATCATGCAGATTTATTCAGTTGCATAATAGTCTGTTTCATTTTGCTAGTCATGAAGTAGGGCAAAGAGCTCTATAGGGCACTGATGCTCAAACAAGATTGATAAAAAACAATGATTAAGAATTTGAACCAGCTTTTTTATTTAAATTAGATTTAAAAAATTAAATCAGAGTTGAAGATTTATTTAAAAGATACATATTCACAGGATATAATTAGCAATATATGGAAATAATAATAATAATAATAATAATAATAATAATAATAATAATTTATTTATTTTTATTTATTTATTTATTTTTATCCCGCCTCTCCACATGGATTGAGGCGGCGAACAACATTAAATACATTAATACATTAAAAACATTAAAAAACATACCCAATCCTCCCCACCCACCAATCCACCTAAAACCAACCCCCTAAAACACACTACAATCAATCCACTATTAAAGGAACATCAAGACAATTGATGTTTGGAAGACGTCGGAAGAGGAAGACCTGTCGGAAGAGATCAGTCTTGACTGCTCCTTTAAAGCAGTCAAGACTGGTAATGTGCCAGGTCTCCTCCGGCAGGCCATTCCATAACTTGGGAGCGATAGAAGAGAAGGTCCTCTGGGTAACCGCAGCCAGCCTAGTTCTGACTGGCTGCAGTAAATTCCTCCCAGAGGACCTTAGTGTGCGGGGCGGATTGTATGGGAGAAGGCGATCCCGCAGGTAGGCTGACCCCAAGCCATGTAGGGCTTTAAAGGTAATTACCAACACCTTGTAATAGAAAGTAACCTTAACCCTCAGAGAGGCTCATTTACTAAATGTACTACTAAAAGTGATGATTAGGTAGATTTTTTTCCTCACTACTGGCTTAAACTGTGATTTCAACAATTAAAACTGAGTACTTCAGGGAAACTATTTATATCAGTTTGATTTAAATCAGACCAGCGCTGTCCTCAGTTGTGCCTCAAATGGCTGATTTCAGAATGTAGTGTTCAGTTGTACTTGGTAAAAAGAAAGAGTCGTGGTCTGTGAAAACTCACTGTAAAACTGACACTGTTTCAGAAGCTGAGGGTAAGAGTTTCTGACTTCTGTGTGGATTTAATGGGGTTATTCAATGTGATTTGTTGTCAGTCACTTCCTGCTGCCACTTCCTGTTATAGTGGTCAGTGACTGATGTAATTGTGAGGAACACATTGGGAGAAATAATGAATCTTTATATGGAAAGAATGTGGCAGGGGTGAGGTGGAAATGTTGTGATGCATTGTAGTGCTTGGGACTACGGGTGGAAGTTTGCATTTTTGAATGTTGCGTTATGTGCAAATTAATGTAGCAGGGACATCACTGGGTCTCGTTATCCGATGTTTTATTATTTTCTTTGTCAGAAAGGCAAGTGGTGAAATATTACAAATGATATTTTCCCATTTCCCTACCACTTCAGTACTCACAAGGTACAGTCTAGTGTGCTACTCAGTTCTGCTGTGTGTGTGGCATATCCAGCTCAGGAAACAGGCTGCTTAAGCAGAAAATTTGTTTGAAAACATGAACAAAGTCAAACAACAACATTAGGTACTAGGGTAGGGTTGTTCGGAAAGATATTCTTTCAGTTCTTTGTAATTCAAAATTTTAGATACAGGAATATGCATCCTCTGTAAAGAGAGGTATGCTTTAAAAAGTTGTACAATGTCTCTGAATTTGAATTAGTTCACATAAAATGCAAATGTTGCACATAGCCCAGACTGCACATTCTAGTCTCTGCCACTCATCAGGAGACGAGAGGACTTATGGAGACTGCACTCCCTACCTCCAAAGAAACTCATGAGAAAGGGGAGTCCATCTTGGCCTCAACCACTGGCCAGCAAATGATCACTTCCCTTCCCTTCCTCTTTCCTTCTGTAGTGATGAAGCCGCAGGCAGGGACTGCCTTGTCTTTAACGTCTCAGTACGGTGCTAAAGGATATTATATTTACTGTGGAAGTGTCTGATAATAATGTGTAACATAAGAATGGACAACTCAACAGGTTGGATAGGCTTCTCAGGTTTTTCATTGTGCATTTCCTTTGGTTACTGGTAGCTCATTGGAAACCCAGCATGGTGTGGTGGTTTGAGCGCTGGATTATGACTATGGAAGCAGGGTTCAAATCCCTGCATGGCCATAGAAACCCACTGGATGATCTTGGAAAAGTCACACTCTTTCAGTCTCAGAGCAAGGCAAAGGCAAAGCCTCTCAGAACAGATCATGCCAAGAAAACCCCATGATGAGTTCACTGTAAGTCAGAAATGACTTGAAAGTACACAGCAACAACAAGATGCTCATTGCTATTGTCCGCATGTATTGTTGCATTGATCAAAATATCTGACTACCTATCAGTGGATACTTTCACAAATGAGCACCTGTTAATTGCTCAGCTACCTTGGGGGACTACAGTTGAAGAGTGAGGTATAAATATTTTAAATACATTTTTGACACAGTAGGTGTTTTACCGAAAATCTGCTTCAGGATGTTGTTTTGGAAGTTGCTCATGGACACTGCACACACCTGAGGCCTGACTTGCTTAACAGGAAAATGCATGATGTAGATTGTTACTCCCTCTTGTATGCATTTTATGAAGTACACTTTTCAGAAGAGTCCAGCACATCTGCCCTGAGGGCAAATAGCAACATGCCAGTCTTCAGGAGTGCAATCATAAAATATAGTCCTTTTTTAATTTCCAGCAATCTCCTCTGATAAGTACTGTTGTAGGTAGAACATTTCAACTTTTTAAACTAAGCAAGAGTAGAGCTCCTTTGTTAATTTACCATGTAATAGTGTATATAGTTTTTTAAAAAACAAGCATTTCACTATTTAGAAATTATATGATGAATATATCATTCTCTGTTAGAAGTGTTTTCTGTTTTTATGGAAGAGGCAGGCTGGCTAATCCAAAATTAGACACTCCAGTGTTTTTAGTGCTAATCTATTTTCAAAATCGTTCCTTTGAAGTTAGGCTAAAGAGTATATGTGTACATTCTGTCATATAAGATGGATATACTACACACACAGCAGAATTTAGTGGCCCAGTGGAATGCACCATGTCACATTAGGAGTATTAAAATAGTGAGAAATGGGAAATGCCCATTTTAATATCCTGGCTTTTTTTAAAAAAAAATTGCTCTGCAAAGGAAGCAATAAAAACACCAGATAAAAGGTCTCTAGCCGCATCCCTGCTATATTAGTTTAAATAGAAAGGAACACTGAAAAATGCAAAATGCATCTTGAGTTTGATTGTTGTACATGCATGCTGTTTGTCCAGGAATTACAGTAGCCCCTCCAGATTCATGAGGGTTAGGAGCACAGAACCCTTGTGAAAATGGAAAAAATGCAATTAACTGCCCCTGTGATCCCCCTCCGATTCTCCTCTGGAGCTTCCCACCTCCCATTCTTTGCCCCTTGCTCCAGCATTGTGAGGAGGAGGGAAGAAAAAAGACAACCTAAAAGGCTTATTGGTACTTTCCCCTCAGACAGAGAAGAGGGGAGTTTTGGAGTTCTAATTACTTCTGGCAGCCATCTTGAGAAGAGAGCACTTGACCAATCAGCAGCCGGTACACAGCAGAATGTGCAACCACATGGCAGAGAGAACATGCCTTCAGCAGAAGGAGGAGGCTTTATTCACCCAAATGGAAAAAACTTCCATTTTGAACACAAGCCTTGCAAGCCTCGGGTGAGGAATGCAAGGGATGGGAGGAGGAAAATGGGGGAGGGGAGGCAAGCACATGTCTAATGAATAATCAGATTTGTGAAGATCAAACCCACAAATGTGGAGGGAGGACTGTATTGTTCTCAAATTCTATAGACTGTCATACATGCAAATCTTAATACTATACAGTTCCTGGCATTTTGAGTAAAACTTTGTCTTTGGAAACAGTTATATCATCCCTAAGGAAAATATGTTTAATCAGAGCTTTTCCTTACATTCCTCAAAGTTTCTACCTTTTCCCTTGGAAAAATTGAAAATGTATGTAGGGGTTGAAGAAACCAGGAACCAGTGTCTTCCCCCGAATGGTCTCAGAATGACCACTGATGCCCCCAAAATAGCAGTGGTGGAAAAGAGGAATACCTACAGTGTGCCTCTTGTTTGGTAGGACTAGGACTAGGAGACCTGGCACAATGGTAGCAGAAAAACAGACTTTTATCCAGCAACATTGCCCAATTAAAATTCTTACTTTTGTTTAGGTTTCTCATCACTCTTGGGAAAAGGTGTTGCAATCCGTTATGACATCTGTCTGAGGCGTATTAATGTTTTATAATGGAATAAAGATTTTATATTCTAGTCAAGATCTTTGGCTTGAAAGAAAAAAGTTCCACTTGTTTTCTTTCTTTTTCTTAAGTAGGCCCTTACTCTTAGCAGAAATTGCACGCCCTGATGAATAAGAAGGAAGAAATGACTCGACTTGTTTTTAAGCATTGGTTACAGGGAAGCAGAAAGGACATTGCTTGGTTTATATTAGAACTGTTTGGTTCTCTAGCTGGTGTTTTGAACTTGGGGAGGACAGTGCCTCTTTTTTTCCCAATCTTACCAAAAGGAATTTATATTAATAATAATTCGGGCAGGCTATTACAGATGCCCTTGGCCATTTCCGCACTAGACAGTTATAGTGCGATTATTCGACTTTCAACATCCTATGGAATCTTAGGATTTGCAGTTTGGGGAGGGGCCTTTGAGGGCTTTGAGACACTACAGGGGGTTTAGGTATAAAATACATCTCACATGGGTTGAGGCCGCATTCATGAGTCGTGGTACTGATTCTGTGAGAGAGATCATTCCCTTTAGCTTGGCTGACATGATTGCATTGCTTTCATATGCATAGTTACATGGCCTGAACATATCACCATGAAGTGGATTCTGCACTACTGAGAAAGGGGCACCATGTTTTGGCGAAAGTGTTCCACTGTCTGTTTGAATTTTAACAGCTCCTCCTTTGGAGAGCCACCTTTTCCAAGGGAATAACTCTAAAATTAATTGGAGCCTCCCGCTCCATTTATTGCATTTTTAGACTGCTTAGTTCTCTGGATAGCGAATATACACAGATTAAAATAACTAGGGATAGAGATAAAAATAGAGAAACCAAGAATAAAATCAGCTGCAGAATAAAAACATTACAGCATATGAAAGCTGTTGGCAGTTAGAGTTGACAATACCAGGCCAGATGGACCTTACCAGACTCAGCATAAAGTGGATTTTTTTTTCTTGTATTTTTTGGTTTTACATGTGGTCTTTCACCCAGAATAATTTGATGTAAGCAAGGCGACATTTATTCCTCATGGCATCCTGCCCAGGCTACCTTAACGATGGATTGACTGTTAAGATGCAGGTGGAGATCAGGAAAAAGAAATGATACATTACTGTTTCTGTTTTGGTATGTTTTCTCTCCCTCATGGACCACAATGTGGCACTTAAAGTGGAAAACCTGCAAGCACAAAGTGTTCCTTTTTGGTAGGACTGCTGGTAGTTTTCCTACGAGGATGAAAACTAGCAAAATAGATTGTTCAAGTAAATAAACAGCAAATACAGTAAAGAGATGCTCAAAATAGGGGTATAAAAGAAGAAAACACTATTTGGATTTTCTTTAGCTAAACATTCTGGCTGGTTTACTAAAAATTATGTAGACCAGGGTTTCTCAACCAGGGTTCCCTGAAAGCCTTGGGTTCTGTGGAAGTTTGCTAAGCATTCTGTGAGAGATTGTGATTTCAAAAATGAAATAAAATAAAATTAAAGTAAAAAAAAAATGAGCGGTAGATATAAAAATTTTTATGCAGGGGTCCCTAAGATCTGAAAATTATTTCAAGGGTTCCTGCAGGGGAAAAAGATTTAGAAAGACTGATGTAAACAGATCTTGGTCTACATATTGTGCAGAATACACAATGGTTACAATCAGCTACTTTGTGCCCATGTTTGCCAGACTAGAGTGTTCTGCTTCTGGCAGCAAGTTTCTATAGCACAGTCTTCTGACTAGATGCCTGACTTTAAATCACCGGTCAAAACAAGCAGGAGAGTCTCTTTTGAAAATTTGCCCCTGTAAATTGGGGGCATATTTTGTTAAGGAAACTGCTGGTGAAAATGAGGGATAAGACAGTTGCTTGTGAACATAGAAAATCTTGACAGGGAGGGAGAAAATGTGCATTTTGTATGGAACGTTAGTATATGCACACACATTTCAACACTGGCAAAAAAAGAATTTGAGAGTGCCACATAAGACAATCTGGTCCCTTGGAACCCTTCCACAGTTCCTGATATGTGTGTGTGTGTGTGCGCGCACACACGCACACACATTCATTCATTCATTCATTTTGTGTGTGTGTGTGTGTGTGTTCGTTTTTCTGAAAACACTATATACTTTTGGGCCTGCTGTCTTGCCTCAAATTCTTTGCAGGCTTGTATAGCATACCTCAGTATTTCTCTTGATGTAGTCCAGAAAGTGAGTTTTCTAGGCTGTGGCAAGATGACAATAATCAGCACAAACGCTCCTGGGCACCTATGCTGCTATTCTCCGTGAAACAGGTTAGAAGACGGGAAGAGCACAGCTGGCAGAGAAATCATCACACCAGTAACCTCAGCATTTGGCAGTAGCAAGACAGCTAGCGTGTGTAGTGTTTGAATTTTGGACTATGATCCTGGAAACAAGGGTTCAATTCTCTGTTCAGCCATGGAAACCTACTGGGTGACCTTGGTGCGTTAAATACACTCTCAGCCCTAGAAAACCCTGTGATAGGTTCACCTTAGAGTTTCCATAAGTTGGAAATGACTTGAAGGCACACAACAACAACAACATCAACAGCTGGTAAAGTAGAAGGCAGGAGGAAAAGAGTAAGACCTCATTACCAGTGGATAGACTCAGTCAAGGAAGCCATGACAGTGAATCTGCAGGATCTGAGCAAGGCTGTGGATGATAGGGTTGCCATAAGTTGAAGTCATCTTGATGACAGTTAATGACAACAACAGAGTGACAGCTCAGTATGGCCTTAAGTTTGTTCTCAGCCATTGCATGTGTTGTAGAATCTTGGATTATTTTTATCCTAATTATATACTATGTGCTTAATTTTAATATGTTCATAATTCTTATATACCACCTGGAATTGCTAATGTGACTAGCAGTGTAAAACAAAACTAAATAAGAAGATTCAGCATCCTGAAAATGCTGCTTTCAGATCAGTTAATTTTTTTTAAGCCTCCAAAGTACAGCATTCTTTGCCTGTCTGCCCCAGAGGGGTTATCTGCCCAGCCTTGCTGTCTGCATACCACCTGCAGTGGAAATGCACAACAGGGACGTTCTTGTCATCCGTTCTGAGCTTTTCACATAGTGTCAGAAATGACCCCTTGCACATCCTGCCTGCCCATCTGCAAAGACGCTATTTGTGCAGGCCCTGTGTTCATTCTGGGAAACCAGTTCAATGGAAAAGGCTCTCATAAGCTGTTTGCTTTCATTATGTCTCTCGCTCAGTCAAGTAAGGAAATTTTTCTCCTTTATTTGGCTGTTTAACAGGGTGGGAAGGGGGTTGGGAGGCAATTCCATTGTCTCAGCAGACATTCATGCATTTATATGAGTAGTTTCCCATACAGTGAAGTAAGACAACATAGAAAACCCTTTGTTTGCAAATTAATATCTGAAGAATAGAGCTGAGTGACAGTGTAAAAGACTTGAATTGACTCATTTATACTTTCACTCCTGGCTAAGCTTTTTTGTTGTTCCCTCCAGTGTAGGAATTCCACTTATCATTAGAAACTAGTCTCAAATCTACAGCTTTTGTCTTTAAGGACTTACTAACCTGGTTGAGTAAGTTAAAAGCATGTTATACTAGTAAAGTAGAGCCTGCCTTTTGACACATAGATGCATGTCCCAGGTTGCCACAGGAAATCTGTCTTCCCCCAGCAGAATCCATTTCTAGTGTGGCAGAAGGGAACCTTCACAGCTCCAAAAGGTTGTGCCTTTTTTTTTTTTTTTTTTGCAGAGTGCTTAACTGCATCAATGAGGAAGAATTTATGTCTCAGTTTCTTTGGAGCAGAAAATAAAAATGATCTTTATTCAGACTTCTGTATAATAAGAGTGTACTGAATTAAGAATACCCCAGATTTTAGCTTGCTGTCTTTTGTTGAAGTCCTTAAATAATGTTCACATTGCCCTTCTCCCTTGTTCATTAGGTATAGTATAAAAATGTTGGTTAAACACCTTTTTATGTACAATGTCACATTCTACTCCCATTAAAAGATCAGCCATGTGCATTTACTGCCACACTGTAGCTTTTGTTCAGTTGTTTGGTGTGCATATGCACTCCACACATGAAGAGGGGAATGTCTGAGCTCCATCACCACCATTGTTGCATTCTTCACACAAAAGCAATGTGTTTGAACAGGTGAGCATTTTGTATTTAGAGGTCCCCCCCCCATGAACTTTTCTATGTTGTGCCCCGTTTTGGGAGCCTCCATGGATACAATAGGCTCCCCTCTTCAGAGACATAGTGATTTTAGAAGGTATGGGGCAAGCACGGTCCCTTCTTTGCATGTAGAGTAGACACGCTTTAAAAATGTCTGGACAGGGCTTGTGAAAGAAGCCAAAATGTATGGGAAACTCCCCCTGATCAATGGCTGAAGCACTGTTTGTTTTAATAATTTGTTGTATGATATATGGAATTATAGACAGTAAGCAAGATAAAAGTGTATATATGATGGTATAAAAACAATATGTTTGTATTCACTTCATCTAAAGTTTAGTTGTCTTCTGTAGTATTCTGCCTCATAATTTGTAGGAGTGTTCAAGCTTATAAAAATGAATTGATCTACTAAAAGCCAATTTTTGATTTAGCATCTTGTAAAGATGCTACTGGAAAGGAATGACTCTACATTTGAAGAGGGACCTCCAAAACACTGGCAAAGTGACTGTTGCCAGTAAGCACCCACTTTTCCTAGATTATCTTTGATTTAAAGATGGTGAATGTGAGTAATTGTTCTATATATTCTCTTTAGGGTTGCTACTGACCACAACATTGACAACACAACAGGCATCCTGAGAGAGTGGCTGAAGAATGTGCAAAAACTGTATCACTACGTGGAGTGGAGGCCAATGGAGGAGCCCCAGTAAGTGCTGGGTTATTGGAGGTTTTTCCTGGTAAAAAGAGTAGAACAAAAGTAGATGTATTGGGCACTTGAACCATGTTCCATCAGCAGTTTGAGAGCAGAACACTCAGCAGGCCTCTGTTCTGTGAATCTATTGTGAGGGTTTCCTTCCTTAGTCCTGCCCGGCTTATTTTGCCAAAGAGGAGGGTCTGACATGGAACGATTCCCTCCAGCTAGTTTGTCCCTCTGTTCCTGCGCAATAAGGGGTAATGCAGGGCCTTCCTCTCCATTCGCAGGCAGAACTAGGCATGACACTTAATCCAGAGCTGCCTCCCAAAATGGTAGCCCCATGATAAGTCTCCATGGAATGATCCAGCATAGCTCCTTCTTGAAATCCAGAGATGAAATTACTAAGACAAGTGAAAAGTTTGTGAGGATTGATTTCCATGTCATACCCTGGAGGTACCACAGGACAGAGTGTTCTTTCAAAATGCCCAGCCAAGCTGATGAAATTGGGTAGGACCCTGGCTTGTGCATTGAGGCATGTGAGGTTTGCCACACTAGTCTTTTTTTTCTCTCTCCTGAAAAGCAGTTCCTAAAAATCAAAAAACCTGACCACCCAGGAAAGGGAAATCCTTATTTAACAGGAATAGGTGTGGCAATGGTAATGTTCTTAAAAGAGATTTTGTAGTCAGTAGGTAGCAGTTGCAGTAGGATAAGCATACAATTGGCAGTCAGTGCAATCCTATACTTATTTATTCAGAAATAAGTCACATTTGTTTACCACATAAAAGGTATGCAAGATGCCCACCTGTTTTTTTTTCCCCCTCTTTTAAAAGTCTCACTGCTTTTCCTGTTCCTAGTAGCAAGGAAAGGGCCTGAAAGTTAGGGACGCAACTTTACAGCCACATAGAATTCCTCCATAGGCAGCAGGAAGTTATTTTATTATACCTTTAGTCTACTCTTCATCCAGAGATCTCAAGGTGGTGTAAGTACCCTATTTCCATGTTCCCCTTCTAAAAGCTGTGCAAGACAGCTTGGAAAGGTTACATTTTCAGATAACATTCAGAATTCTCCAGTCAGCAAAAAAGATGTAATATAATGGTGGCTCAAAGTCACTCAGTGTACTTCATGGTTGAGTGAGATTTGAACTTGTCTCTTATCACTAGTTTTATTGTAGTGGTATGAACTGCATATGTCAGGCAGTTTTCTGAATCTCCCAAAAAGCTGAACAGTTATATTGTATCATAACCTGTGAGAGGAAACATGCTAATATTCAATGGAGCAGTTGCTTTAGTGGATTAGACTTGGAGGCATCATACCTAGCATTCAGTCAATATTTTTTTTATTTAATGCATAGACCAAATGCTATTTGCATACAAAGTATTAAAATGCAGTACAATACAATACAAAATGTTAGTATAAAATAATATAAAATACATATAGAAACAGCATAGCAAAAATACCTCATATATTAAGCTACATAATAGACATGTGTGAGAGAAATTTAAAATTTGGTTTAGTTAAAACGTAGACAATAAAACTATAATTAAGTGAGCACATCTCCAGAACAATCAACCGCGATATTGGCAGCATGTCTGGCCCGAATCTTCATAGCTACCAGAGTAAAAAGAGAGGCCTTACATGTTACCGCGGAGTCAATATCGGGCAAGGAGATAAAAAATCTTTTCTAAAACAATATTAGATTCCAAATGAGGCAGGATAGATCCCAAAAATTTGGCTCTTGGGTCAGAATATAGTGGACAAGAGAACAAATAGTGAGGCAGATCCTCTATTTCGGGGGCCCCACAAATGCATAAACGGAGAGCCAAAGGGGTATGCGAATATCTGCCGTCAATCACAGCAGTAGGCATACTTTGAAAGCGAAGGGCTGTAAAAGCTTGCCTAAGCTTTGGAAAGGTGAGCTTTGTCAAATAACTGGCCCTTTGATGGTCAAGTTTGTAAAATTTGTACCATTTAGAAAAATTAGAATTATTGATAGCCTGTCTGTCTGGTTGAGCGGTATGGTGAAATATGTAATCCCGGAGCTTCTCTTTGGAATTCAAGATGAAAAAGTTGTCCGGTGGGCTAGGATACCATTCAAGCAACTTATGATATCTTGAATTCCATACTTTACAATTAGGTAGCTGTTTGAAACACAACTTGGGAAAAGCTCTAACTGGGGAATCTTTAACTATTCTCCAATATTTAAATAGAGCCAAATGAATGCGGGCTCTGATGGATGGAAGCCCGACCTCTGCCCGAATCAAAGCTGCCGGAGTGCCCGGAGGGAGTCTTAGTTTCTTAAGAAAAGTGTTCTGGAGAGATTCCAATTTAGATATATGAGAGTCGTCCCATCCCCATACCGCGGCACCATAAAAAAGCCTAGCATTCTGATTCCAGCTTCAAGCAGCCAGATGCCTCAGAGTGTGAAAGTGCTGACAAACCCATTCCTTGTAGTGGGATCAGATACTTGGAGATATACTGCTTCTGTACATGGAGGTTTCCCCTTTTAAAGCTATCCTTGCTCAAAACAAAACAAAACAAAAAATTCAGTCCCCTCTGCCAGACTTCCTAATCCCTTTAAAAGCCACTTAAGCTAGATGTGTATTGTCTCTCTGTGGGTGAATTCTGTAAGCAAGCTGATTTGTGTGAATGCTGTGTTATGCAAGTCTAGAGGACTAGACTTTACAGGGTTTTTTTTAATTATAAACACTGTTCCCTGTAATGCCCAGCACACGTGTTGGCCAGGAAATGGAGTGATGCTGTGTGTTCCACTATGTCCTGAGTAAACACCCCAGGAATAAATTTCAGTGTGTTTTTCTTTGCTCAGAACCTTCCTTCACATTCTTTACTCTTACCTTTTTGGGGCACTTGAGGTGACTAAGCTGTATTTGCTTCTTCTTCCCTCCCGTTCCCTTTTAAAATTAAAATACTAAAGTCAGAAAGTAAATAATACTAAGCAATCCTGCCAGAACTACAGTGTGCACCATGGCACAGTGGTAGTATTTTTAATTTCTTTTCTATTTGCAGGTCTTACCCTGAAGAGATTGGGCCGAAACATTGGCCAAATTCCAGGTTTGCCCATGTGATGAAGCTTAGGCAGGCTGCTTTGAGAACTGCAAGGGAAAAATGGTCTGACTATATTATGGTAAAAATAGATCTATACTTCTGGAAGTCTGGGCCTTCTTGCTGTTCTTGATTTTACTCAATGAACATTTCAGAGCATTTTTCTGTGTTTGGGTTGGTAAAGAAGGAAATTGGAAGCAGAAAATATCGCCATCTTGTAGTGTATTTGCCTCCTTCCTCTAAATGCAAAGCTTAGGCTGTAATTCTGAGATTCTCTAGTGGCTGTTGAGGCTGGAGGGTTCTGGGAACTGTAGTACAACAATAGTTTCCAAGTTTTCCCAGATAACTATATGGATGTTGATATTGTTGAATATGCGTGCATCTTTTTGATATTTTCTAACTCCAATCCAGGTTGTTTCTGGCCATGCTCTCCTAATTCTGGAATGTGTACTATCTCTCATCAATGTTTGCTAAAGAAGGGGCTTCTGATGCTGCACTTTTTAATTGCTGTACTTTTAATTGCTTTTAACCCATTTGTGTTTTAGTATTAGAATGTTTGTATAATTATTTGTATACTTCAAATCAATTTTGTTATGAGCTGCCTTGAGTCCCAGCATTGGGGAGCAAGGCAAGATATAAATCAAATAAATAAATAGGACCCAGCAGAAAAGCCAAGGAACAGGATTGGATGTAGCTCAAGTTAAAGCTGTGGACCAGTAATGGACCAGTTCGAACTGCCTTTCCGGGCCCTCTGTAAAAATACTCAGACGTTTCCATTTCAGTGGTAAACATCCTAGTATATAACATTGCTTTTTAGTATGTGCCAATGAGTAGATACAAAATCTACCAGTGTTTGTTCTTGGCTTTGGTACAGTGTAAATTTTGGTTAGCTCAATGTTGGTGGGTTTGTGATGGAAATCTCCATTTATTTTGCTCCTACATCGCAAGAGCAGAAGATATGTGACACTCTTGATTCAGTCTTGTTTATGGTAGATATCTAGATATCGCTGTTCTAAAGACTGTTTTTTTTAATCTCCTCTTTCTAGTTTATAGATGCTGATAATTTTCTGACCAACCCAGATGTGCTGAATCTGATGATAGCTGAGAACAAGACTATTGTAGCACCAATGCTTGAATCTCGCAATCTGTACTCTAACTTCTGGTGTGGAATGACCCCTCAGGCAAGTGATTACTTACTGAGAGAGCCCAAACTATGTATATAATGCTTCATATTTGGATAAATAAATGCGGCAGCTCCTTGCCTCACAGAATTCTGGAGGGTAACCTTTGATAATGGTAGGAAAGGCAAGCAGGACAAAGAATGAATGTATACATAACAAAATGTGTCCTATGCGTTCTGTGTCCTCTGCTGCTGATCTCAGGAAAGCATCAAGAGTCAGAAATATCCTTATTTTATATTTTAAATTATGTGTATAGTTAGATTTCTATATTATACAGGTACTATATGTAAAACTAATAAAAATTATTAAGAAAAAAGAATCAGAAATATCTTCCAGAGATTTTTCCAAAACACTGTTAGAGGATCCAAGATTTTGCCTCTACCAATATATTCTTATCTTTATGAGGATCAGCAATTAGAATTTTTCTGTATGGCAGATCTAGTAATGGCCTTGTGAAGGAAGCCATATAGCCGTTGTTGTTGTTGTTGTTGTTGTTGCTGCTGCTGCTGTTGTTGTGTACCATCAAGTAATTTCCAATTTATGGCAGCTCTAAAGAGAGCTTATCACAGGGTTTTCTTGGTGAAATTTGTTTGGCAGGGTTTACCTTTGCCTTCTTCTGAGGCTTAGAAAATGTGACTTATCCAAGCTCACACAATGGGTTTGCATGGCTGAATGGGGAACCAAACCCTGATCTCCAGGGTCCATAGTCCAAACACTCAAACCACTACACCATGCTGACTCTAAATATGATTCTACTGCCGTTACAGCATATGTTATGCCACCATGAATCTGCTTATCCATATTTTGGTGGTGAAACATAGCCCACGAAGGGAATTCTGAAGGGGGTTATATCCTGCAGACTTCCTTGCTCAGTTGGAAGAAGGCAATTTTTGACTCCTCTGCCACTGCTCCAGTTTTTATATTGCATCTCCAGTCCACTAATTTCACTCTGCTTTTGATGACTTTCCTCTTGTGGGAATTAACTGCTGCTGCATAGGCTGAGATCAGTGTGCAGCTGAAGCAGCATTGGCACAGCCCCATCCTGTTTGCTGGTTTCCTTGAGGTCTGCTCATTAATTTTGCTTGCAGACATTTCTGAGTTTATGACAAGTGATAGCAGCTCCCAGCAACTCACTTGCATATGGCTAGTAGCAAACAAACTAGAACAGCAAAGAGTGTCGGCACCCTTCCTCTCCATAAGAAGATGCCACTCCAACTCTGTTTCTTCAGTGACTCAGGGCTTGGAATGATCTTCTTCTGTCTGTGTCATGCTGTTCTTACATCTTGGCTGAGTGCTCTGGAAAGCTGTTTTTTTCAGGGTGGACACTTAGGTAATTGTTTCCATCACTGAAAGTGCTAACATCATTTGTGAAGAAAAGAAACAGTCAAAGGCTAGTAGGATTGCCCAGGATGGCATAGTTTTTAATGGACATGAATTTGTGCTGTGGTTCATGTCTCCCCTTACTCTAATCAGAAAGTCCAGGGCAAGTTCCCAGGAAGCTGTAAAAGATATTTAAAGATACCATTTGTGGTATTCCTTTTTGGTTTTAAAAAACTATGTTTCAGGTTCGCTTTACCTCAAATACTGGGATTTATTCTGTCCTTGATGAAGAGACATCCGATTCATTTCTGATAAGCCAATGACACACAGATACCCTCTCCATTGTTTTGTTCACTCTCATGGCTTACAGTAAGGCTATTGTCTTCTCTAAGCTATTAGCATCTGTGTCATGTAGCTGCTTGGGGAAACCAAGACAGGTGCTTTTTGCAAATGAACTATGTTGTGTAATCTTGAGTGTGAGCAGAACCCAGAAGTGAGTTGGCTAAGAGATATCTGTTTGGAACAGGTTACTGGGTGGCTGATTTGGTGTTACTTTGATACTACCACTGAAAATGTTCTTGCTTCTCCATCTGCTCAGCTTATACTTCTGACAACTTTTCAGCCTGTTTTAAAAGGAACCTTGCTGTGAAGTTAGGTACATTGAAGGTATAGATTTCAGCACCAGGTAATTCTATACTATTTTATTTATTAGACAGATTTATATTCTATATTTCCTGCAGTGAGCTCCAGGTGGTGAACATAGCTCATATCCTCCTCACTTCAGCTTCGCAGCAACACTGTGAGGTGCATGAGAAAATAAATGACTGGCTTTAGTACCTCAGTGGAGAAGAGGGCCTAGATCTCTCAGCGTCCTCTCTGGCACTCTGACCCAGTCCAACAGCAGACCGACTGTCCTGATCTTAACAAGTGTAATGTGAATATAGTCCATGTTTAGCTGGTTCCTTGGTTCTTTTTGTTGTGTCGAGTTCTGTGAAGATAGTGCCTCATCTAAGGTATAGCATTCTACCTGTTTTGGGTGGAGTTCTGCTGAGGATAAGATTTGTAGTCTGGAGTGCTGTTAGATCATGGAGAATCTCTGGAGAGGCCCAAATGGCTTCTGCTGGCACAATGTATCTTTCACCAGCTCTTAATTTGGTGCACAAGCTGTGGCCTTTCAAGGAGGGAGTGGGAGACTGAGACTGACCAGTCTTCACGCTCCCTGAACACTTTGTTTGAACCACTACAAGTAACCCTGTGTTCAGGTCTGCCTTTTTGAATATAATTTGGAAATTTCAAGTAGTATTTTAAAAATGGAAATCACGAGTAGTATAGGGAATACTACAGTGTGATATAGTGGTTTGAGTGTTGGAGTAGGGTTCAGATCCCTGCTCAGCCACAGGAACCTACTCAGTAACTTTGGGCAAGTCACACATTCTCAGTCTCAGAGGAAGATATTGGGAAACCTCCACTGAATAAATCTCGCCAAGGAAGCAAAGGTTGCCATGAATTGGAGGTTGATTTGAACCAAATAACAACAATAGTAAAATATTATCTCCAGGGTGGTAACTAAAGGTATGGAACACATTTCTCCAGACTTGAAAATATTGGCTCCTACTTTGTTTCCTGGCCTCATTCCAAGTGCTGCTCTTAATCTTTAAAGCCTTAATGGTTTAGGACTAGGATGCCTCAAGGGCCCCCACCTCCAGCACAAATCTGCCCAGGTATTAAGCTTCTCATCAGGAGTCCTTAATGTCGTCTTCCTGGGTTGAAGTTGCTTGGAAATAAGGGCTGCCTTTATCCTCACCTTTGGTTCCTGTTACTCAGTGAAGTGGTGGTGTGGTTTGAGCTGCAGGGAGAGCAGGGTTCAGTTCCCCAATCATCTATGGAAACCCATTGGGTAACCATGGGTGCATCACACACTCGCAGCCCCAGGAAACCCCGTGATAGCTTCGCCTTAGGGTCGCCATACATCTGAAACAACTTGAAGGCACAGAACAACAACAATAACAACAACCCAGTGATCTTTATCTAATGCTGACTCTTGATATTTTTTCAAGACCTTCTGGGAAAAAATTTGTCCAGGTATGTATCAGTCTTGGGCTGCTGGGTTTGTCTGGCTTTTTAAAAAGTCCTTTTTCTTATTAGCTGACCTTTATTTCTTTGTGGCTTGTTGTATGAATATGTAACTAATAATTCTAATTTTAATATATTTGGAAACTTGAATTTAGTTGTTTATATTTGAAAAGCAATATGTAGTTGCATAAGGGACATAATGTTTCTGGTAGTAGGGTCGCAGGAATGAGGCTTTTTTTCATGCCAGGCACCAAATTCTAACTTGAGAAGAGACTTGGAGGGGCCTCTTTGCAGCAGAAAAGATGGGGGGCAGGGGACCAAAGGCAGAGTAGGTGAGTACAAAGTGGGTTGAGCCAGATGTAATTCTTACTAGTTTGGACATTTTCCCACCAGGTATATACAGCCCAACTCAGTTCTGATCAGGAGGAAGTCTCCAGTAAAACAGCTTTCCTATTTGTTAACTTCAGCTCAGTAGTATGAAACAGTTTTCCTGATTGCAAATTGCAGTTCAGTTTCATACAGTGGATTCAGAGTTTAAGTTGTGTTGGATCATAGGTCAGAGATCAGGAGAAGCTTGCAAGACACATAAGGAACCTCCATGGGCCATATTTAGTTCAGAAGCCAGCAGTGCCCCATTTGTTACAGTACACGATTTTTCAGAGATCAAGCATCCCTACAGATCATGGACCATGGATTCTGGGTTTTCTACTGTTTGTTTCAGAAGTTGCCTGAGTTGTCTTCTCAGTTATTCCTATTTCAGATCATTCTAAGTTCAAGAAAAGGGCAGTTGATTGTTCATAAGGTAAATGGAATAATTAGCGATTGTATCATATCAGAGTTCTTTTTTCATGAGGAAGACTTATCTCCATGCAAAATACCTTAGATGGTTCTCAGGAGATTCCACTCTTGGTTGCAAATACAGCAGGTGGTAACACTGTGGGGAGAGGACACAAGATTGCTGACACTCTTTGAGCAATTGGATTATTACTCACAAAGTCTCACTAGGGGACAAGTTTCTCTAATTTATGACTTGTTACTGAAGGTCAGCTATAGTAGAAGTCAAGGAAGCTTGGGAAACAGACCTGGTATAAAAATTGCTTAAAGTGGATGGAAAGTATTTGGATATATCTTATCTATTCCACTTGAAGAGGCCACTGTGAAAATAGTTCATAGATGGCATTGCATGGCACCGCAAATCGAATACATTAATACAACATTTCTCCTCTTCACTGGAGAGGAGTTGGAGGAAAAGGTACTCTATTTCATCTGAACAAATTAAATAATAAATAATAACTGAAATGACATGCTTGTCTGTTCGTATTAAGGATTCGTTGCTTTTATTGTCTTATCTTTATGGAGAGAAAGAAATTTGATACACAGAAACTTATCCCCATGCTGCTTATAGCTGCTAGAATTGAAATAGGTAAGCAGTGGAAATGCCCACTAGAATTATCAATACAATGTTGGATGAAATAAGTATGATCAGTAGTCTTAGCAGAGAAATTCATCTCTAGATTAATTCCATTTCAGTACACGCTTATTTTTTTTCACAATCAGGCTCTTTTTTCCCGAAAACTCTCAAAACCTTGCCCCCCCCCCCCCCCGGAATTCTGGATACTACAGTTTGATGTGTCTTCATCATGCTGAAGACATTGTAGTGACAGCTTTAGTCCTCTTGAAGTCTTATATAAGTCTTGTTCCACTATGGTTTAATTTGTTGGCTCTTAGCTGCTGTTCATATGTTCATTTCGTATTGTTCTAAAAAGTCATTGCTATATTTAAATAGTAATCTTTATAGTGTTAATAACAATACCAATAAAAGTGAATAAAAAGACATTCAGAAAGTGTATCTTATTTGAGATAAACTGTATATTCTCTTTTATTGCAGGGCTACTACAAGAGAACACCAGATTATACCTTGATCAGGGAATGGAAGAGGACTGGTTGCTTTGCAGTCCCAATGGTTCACTCCACATTCCTCATAGACCTGAGAAAAGAGGCATCGGATAAACTGATGTTTTATCCCCCACATCAGGATTATACCTGGACTTTTGACGATATTATTGTCTTTGCCTTCTCAAGTCGTCAGGCAGGTAGGTAGCCAGGGTATAATTGAAACAGTGTGGTTCCCTGCCCCTGTCTCTTTAGACTGAGGGGTTGAAGGTCTTTTGCCATTTGTCAGTTGATCTGGATTCTGTCTGGGATCCTGTTATCACGTTCTAGGCTATCACCCAAGCATCCAATTTGTCACGGTAATAAAAATCAGACAGGAACAATTAATATCAATACTTCATTTAAGCATTCCTAAGTATTTGAATCCCAGGACATTTGTATGGGAAGACAAGCAGGCTCTTTGGTAATCTTTTATGATGTTTATTATATGCAATCCTAGTTATACAAATATATACAGTCCATTTTGGGAGAAACAAAGACATAATAATGTCTGGGCACTTTGCTTTCATCACATTACATTGCGTTGCATGTAAGGCATCATACATGCCAAGTCAGGTGTTGTTGTTGTTGTGTACCTTCAAGTTGTTTCCTGAAGGTGAACCTGTCACTGGATTTTTCTGTCACACTTGAGAGTGTGTGACGTGCCCAAGCTCACCCAGTGGGTTTCCATGGCTGAACTAAGAGAGAATTGAACCCTGGTTTCCAGGATTGTAGTCTGATGCTCAAACCACTACACCATACTGGGTTTACAAGTCAGATGTTGCCCTTTCGTAAGGACTGAACCTCTCTGACTCCTTAGGAGACTTCTTAATAGTTAATACACAGAGGAACATTACCAGCTTAAAGAATATAGCCTAGCCCCTTATCCATTAGGAAATACCATCTCTTCTGTTGTAGAATTATACATCTCTAAACAGGGATCCAAGGAGTTAATATGCTTGATCATTGTTAAATATAACTGCATTGTTACATAGCTATAAGCAACCATAATGGGCCTCCATTACAGTCAGAATGGGATATGTATGTATTTTAGCATAGCCTAGATGTTTCTCTTGAGCCATTGTGGTGTAAGTGGTTTGAGTGTTGGACGGTGACTCTGCAGATGAAGGTTCAAATCCCTTCTGAGCCATGAAAGTCCACTGAGTGACCTTGGCTAGCCTGTCGGCTGTTCTGTCCAATCCAATCAAAGCAAAGCAAAGGTACTGGTGATGGGCTGTTTATGTCATCCAGTCAAAGCACAGATCTTAGGTATGATGTCACTCCAGGGACAGTCGGAATCTTTGGCTGCCTGCCAGCATCCTGATCACATCAGCCGGTGCACCTGCTAGTAACACACAGAATATGGACGATAACAGAAAACGTGGGGAGATTTTGGAAGAGACTGGGAAAGAAAAGGGAGCAAGCTACACCTTTTCATTTGAGCACCGGGACCTTGCCAATTGAGGGGTGTGGAGCAATTGTAGAAATGGAACTATTGATTATCCAGCCCTGCCTATGAAGACAAACCACTTTTTGGGGACACATTAAGACATTATAAAGTGTTGCAGGGGAGGCACTCCCTAACAGTCTTAGTGTCTCATTAAACAGTGGCCAAAAGAGATGAAATGTCACAACTTCAGAATGGTGCCCGTGACAGGACACTGTGGCTCTCTAGAACCAAAAATTGTGATTTATGGCCCTCAAATGTTGGTGTGTTGGACTTCAAGTGTTCTAACATTTCTGTCAATGTGGTATTTTAAAGTGGTGCTTTAAAGTGTTTTAATGGATGCTCTAAATTATTGTGTAATTTAATAATTTCAGTGTGTTTAATGAGTTTTTAATATCTTGTGAGCCACCTTGCTTCCTAACTTTGGGAGAAAGGCTGGAAATAGAACAATAATCTGAGTAGTTGTTGTTGTTATTATTAATAGGATAATTACTGTATTGATACGTGCTGTTAGTCTTCCTCTCCCCTCCTTTTTAACTTCTTACCATCAAATACAAAACCTTCCATCCCTGGGTATTTTTTTGACTCATAGTTTTTATAGAGAACATGGAAGGCGAATATTTGTTTTGGGACTGCAGTTCGGATCAGTCCTAGCCAGCATAGCTAGTGGTGGGGATACTGTGGGCAATTCTAGTCCAAGAACACCTGGAGAGCCACACTTTCCCCATTTCTGAGCTAGATGGTGAGCTGTGTTCTGTTAACTCATTCAGTGCCAAGTAGTAGCTTAGGTGTCATGCTGAACAGTAGATTTTGATCCTTGCTTTCCTGCCTTCTTCCCCCTCCATGGCCCTCAGACCTGACAATCAACTAAATAGGATGGGACACACTGCATCTTGTGTTGTACTGATTAGGAAGGATTAGTTTGAGGTAGGTTGGAGCTCTGCCTCCAGGACCAATCCAAATTTGGAGTCTGAAAGAGGTGAAAGAGGATTGCCATGACAACTGCCTTTGCTTCATTAGAAGAGGGCACCTCACATGCCTTCCCTTTTCTCAATATTTCCAGACATTCAGATGTACATCTGCAACAGAGAGCATTACGGCTACCTCCCCGTGCCCTTGAAAGCTCAGCAGACCCTGGAGGATGATATTGACAATATTGTTCATGTGCTCATTGAGACAATGAGTAAGTACAGTGTTTGGCATCACACATCATAGCACTGAATAACACCTTGTAACAGTTTCCAGCCATTTTAGATTAGGATGCTTCAGGTACCTCTCTTGTGTATATTACTGCCTGGCTGACAGATGAGCCTCTGTTATGAAAGTTACGAGGTTAAGCTCCAAGAAGTTTTATGATGATCATCAGATGGTGATCAAAATGTTATGTTTCAAATCAGAGTTTGGAATGAAAAGTTACTTTTAGAATGGCAGCTCCCAGAATCCCCCATCCAGCAGGGCCATGGGCCAAAGAAGTAACTTTCTGAGTTAGGTTTCAAATTATGTGATAGTTTTGATACTGTTAATTTGTGTGCTTTTTAACACTTGTATTTTTATTGATATTTTAGATGGATTTTTAAATAAAATAATTTTTGTACCACTTTGAGCTTGACCATAAATCAAGAAAATGAATCAGTTGCTCAAAGTTGTACCAACTAATCTGAGTTGTGCCCAGTCACGGACAATACTGAGTTAAGAACTACATGTGCTCCTTCCCCCTCCTCTGCTTTACAAAGCTTTCCTTCTCCTCTTCCAAGACTTCCTTCAACCATGGCATAGCATTAGGTCTGCATCATCACTAACCATGGTTAATACTAAAGGGAATTGACAGGAGTTTGAAACCAGAGTTTTGAAGTACATTTGCACAGGCTAGTTAGAAGAGAGTCTCTTTAATGCTAACAAGTGATTAAACAGCAAATTCTTCCAAGTTCTGTGTCACTCATTCAGATGTCCATCGAGATGGAGGCTGTAATAAAGAATATCCACATTTTCCATACTTCCTGATGCCACTTGGATGTTATCATCCATGCTTGTTGCCAAGCCCAGACTTGAAGCCTGAAACCTGTGATAACTGCAAGCTCTGTCCTTCTACATTGTAAGCCTTTACCTGGCTAAGCTTGAGAAGTGGGACTGATCGCCTTGAGGACATTGAACCCAATTGTGTTTCTGATTAAGAAATTGGGAGCATGCCTTGCCTTGAGATCAGATGGAATTAAACTAAAGTAACTATTTCAAATGTCAGTCAAATAATTGTTTCTCAAATTTAAATCAGGCCATGACCCAGGCCGAATGGGTGTGGGAGGGTTGTAATCCTAGTCTTAACCAGGGTTGTTGTTCTTGTTAGCACCAAATATCTTATTAACACCAGATGAAGGACCCTTCCAGATTAATATATGTATTCCTCACAGTCAAATTGCTTCTGTTCATTTTTAAGAATATGAACACTGACCTTTAGAAATCTGCCCAGCAAGAAGGTCTGTTCAAAAGTTCAGTTTTGCAACCAGAGATTGTAGTCACCGAAGTGGAGAGCTTAAGTGCAACAAAGCTTTGTTATCTATTATTGGTAAGCTTTTGCCCCTTAAATGTATACAACAAACAAGCTGTAGCATACTATGGCTGCTACCCTATTCACAGTTAGGTAGGGAAGCAAGCCTCAACCGCAGTGGAAATGGCGTCTCAGTAACATGAATACAGACCAATCTGTAAGGAGGCTGTTCTGCATAGTGGAGAACTTAGTACAAGCCTGTGCAGCTCCCAATTGAGCAACTTCAAGGATTTCTCTTATTAACATGGTCTGATGGCTCTTTCTGCTCTCTTCCAGTTAACCGTCCTCCGATTGAACCTTCAGAATATGTCACAGTTCCTCCAAAGCATCCAGACAAAATGGGATTTGATGAGGTAATGGGAAGGTGTCCGCTTTAGCGTGCTGGCTTTGTGAGAGAGCGAATGGGGAGGGCAAAATCCAATAAGAGCTTAAGTTTGCTGCTTTTAGAAATCAAAGACCTGAATGGTTAGCAAAATGTCATGAATGGTCTGGGCTTCAAGCTACTGCATATGTGTTATGTTTATGTGTGTTTACTAGTCATTACTCAGTCATTTCTGATTTTTTTCTAAGTTCCTGTAATGTGGATTTTGCATTGTTTCCTAATGCGTCAGCATAGATACTTAAGATTTTTATATGTTTTCATTTTAGTTCTCTTTGGGGTTTTTTAGCGCAATGCAGCTTAATGGCTGTTTTCCATAAAAACCATGATTCTTTAAACTGTGGTCTGGGACCAGCAGTCATCTGTGATATTAGGTGGCCTGTGAGCCCTCAACAAATACAAATGTAAGGAGCTGGATGCCTTTTCTTTCTAGAGCAGAAACAGTTGTAATATTGAATATAGGAAGAATATATAGGTCTTACATAGGAAAGATGGGACTTCTCCCCTCCTATATATGCAAATAGTAGGGGGATGGGAGAGCATTTAGGAGAAATATCAGTGGGGTGGGTGGTATTATTCCTTTCCTTATCTAACAGTTCTTCTCTACCAATGCTGCACCAGCAGTTTTGTATTATTTGCCCAACTGCTGGGCTGGGTTCTGGATTTAGGAACAAGTACACCATGGAAAAGCAGCATGTGGGGACAGTGGGGAGATTTGTAGAGAAGAATTGATGAACATGAGGGTGGGGTGACATAGTTTGGTCCTGCTTATGAATACTGATTTGTAAGTAGGTTCTATATTTCTAAAAATACTAAAATTTCCAGTCCCTGTAGGTAAGAAATCAGGCTTGAAAGTGTGGCTGGAATGAGGCAAGTTAGTTTTCTGCATGCAGTAGGGAAAGTCACAATCTGATGATGCCACATCTCATGTTTAGTGTCACCAGATATTTCCTGGGGGACAAGGGGAGAACAATCCCATGTGTTTCATCATGTCTGAATCCATACTATGTAGATGAAGCCTGGTGAAATCTTAGAAGCCAGCATGGAAACTAAGCAAGATTTCTACTGAAAGGAGACAGGGTTTCAGGGTACTTTGCAGTTCTTTTCTCCTCCTCCTCATTTGCAGAAGTGGCACAAATAACACAATACAATGAAGAAGCATATTTTCTTAACTTCTCCCTCTTGGGGCCTTCCTGCCCTTGCTGCTTGCGGGGACTGTCCTACACTTTGAGAACTGCTGACATAGGAAAATAAGTACACAGCAAAGTTGCTCACAATGATCTTTTGTTCATTGTTCTTTGAATAAACAGTTCTCTGCATAGGATGACTGAAATGCCTGTCATGCAGTTGTGAAAGGACTCTCCTGGGGATGGCACTAACAGCACTAGGTTGTGGCTGCTCATTCTTCCTTTTAGGCAGTTAGATTATTAGTTTGGCCACTTTGTGTAATTAAATGCAGGGACACTGCATGGTTTTGTGGCAGGCACTCTGCATTTGGAGTCTATCCTGTCTGTCTGACTTTTATTTTTAGAATGTGCTTTTCCTTTGTGGCTGCCGCATTCTATTTGCTAGCCTTTTTTATTTGTATCATGTTTGGGGAAAGTGCTGGAGTCTAACCTGGGTTTGTATTTGCTAGTTTCTTCTCCCTGTATGTCAAGGCTGCACTTGTTTTCCTTGTCTTTGACCAACACTATACAATTGTGCTCATTGATGCTTTGGACTCTGTGGTCTATATTTGTGAGAAACTCACTTGGGTTGGGTGGCAGAATTTTTCCATTCTCTGTTTTTTTAAATCATGGAATGTGCCTAGAGTTCAGGCTAGATACCTACCAGTGACTTCATATTGCAGAAACAAGAACAAGGTAACACACACATGCGATCTCTGGGTGCATCCAGGCTGATCAAAAAGACTAGAAAGTCCCAGATTTTGTTCCTGTTCTTTCTGATTCCGTTTTAGAGATCCATACACATTTTGCTTATCTCAGAATATTTTATGTCAGCTCCTGGTATGTTCAACTCACCAAGCTGATGTATTTTAACCCAGTATAAAATTGAAAAGAACAAGAACAACATCTGGATCTTTTCTATCAGTCTAAATGCAGATGCTTTCTCTTTCTTTCCCCCTCCCTTCCCTTCCCCTCCCCCCTCTCTCTGACTCACTCACTCACTCACACACACACACACACACACACAGAGGAAAATCCATACCTCAATGCTAGTGTACGTGGTTTTCACTCCAAAGGATGCAGGTTCAATCCCTGACATCTCCAGGAAGGGCTAGGAGAAAAGGCCCATAGAGAGCTGCTTCCAACCATTGTAAGGCAATACTGAAGTAAAGGAACCATGAGTGTGAATCTGTATAAGGCATGTACATGTGTTTTTCTGCGTCTGTGAATGGTTATGTATTGTTCCTTTCACCTGTGTGTTTGTGTGTGTGTGTTGGGGGGGGATGTCTCAGCACCTTTGACCCTTCAAACTCCACTTAGAGGCTGAATGGCCAGGTGTTCCCTTACCTGAATCAGTGGGTGATTATGTTTTATTATATAGATCAGTTTTTAAAACAGAACAGAACAAGAGCAACACTGCCACCTCCTCCAAATACCTCCTGTGCCCTGTTTAGACCTGCACTAGACATTATGGTTTATTTCTCTTTAGATTTTCTTGATAAATCTGAAGCGTCGGAAAGACAGGCGGGATCGAATGCTGCGGACTCTCTATGAGCAGGAAATTGCAGTCAAGTTAGTGGAAGCTGTGGATGGAAAGTGAGTTGGTGCAATTTTTTTTCCTGATTTCTTCCTATTTATGCCTCTTTTTCCTGTCTTTTCTTTAAAAAATATGGCTACTTGTATTTTTCTGGTGCAGAGCTTGCGCATGCCATCTTAACCTCAGTGAAATGTTTCAGCTGTTTGACTGTGAACAGCCTGTATATGTGAGAAAAGGGTTCTCTGAGCTCAAAGTAGCTAACCATAGAGAGGGCTTTCTGTTGTGCCTCTGCATGGTCCAGTTATTCTTCAGTAATCGCTGGTGCTCACTGGGGCTGTGGGGCAGTGTTGGAGGCACCACTGACTACATCTGACTTCCTGCCCCATTTCTGCTGTGGCAGGTTTTTTAGATACATTTAACCAATACTTTCCAGTTAACTAAACTGGGAGATAGTGCTTTACCTTGGTTCAGAAGAGCTGCATACTGCTATAACTGAATTCTCCTTGAACAAGAAGTTTGCCCCTCAGCTTAGAAAAAGATATTGTGAGCAACAGCAAGGCAAAAAGGGTATCACAGCACAGTCACTTCTGTGTTAGGAGAAAAGGTGCAGAGCTGCTGTCGTCCTATAAATTCATCCCAGTCTACCTGTTATGCCTGCCATTCCTTGGATGAAAAAAAAAAAGGAAAAAAGAAAAAAGCTAACTCACATTATACAGGCGTCAGGGGGAGGGTAGTCAGCAGATCTTGCTCCTGCCTGATGTCATTCCTTCCTTCAGTGTGGCTGAGTGAGGAAAGCAAAACTGATCAGAATGACCAGATAAGGTACTGGATGCACTAGGCATGGCCCAAAGCGCACAATCTAGATTATTCGCCTACTCCTTAAGGTTGGCACTTAAGGCAAATAACAATCTGTTGTTGTGTGCCTTCAAGCCTTTTCTGACTTACGGCGACCCTATCACAGGGTTTTTCTGACAAGATTTCTTCGGAGGAGGATTGCCATTGCCTTCCTCTCAGGCTAAGAAACCCACTCATTGGATTTCCATTATTGAGTCAAGATTCAAACCCTGGTCTCCCAGAGTCCTTGTGGAACGCTCAAACCACTACACAACTCTAGCTCTTGAAGCAATGGGAGGGGAGCACAAGGAGGGACTCTGTCCCCTCCCAACCCTCATAGAGGATCTTTGTCTGCACTTAGGAGGCAGTGAACAGAAAATGCCAACTCGTAACCCGTCTTGGTTGTAGCCAGAGTTGATTGGCTAAGTGTGGCCTTAGCTGGGCAGTACCTGACTTTTCCTAATTGATCAGCCTCCAATGTTGTTCTCGTTTTGCTGCCTTCCTACCAGCCCTTGCTGAATGTGGATGATTTTCCTGCATTTCTATGCTGGTCAAGATCAGAGCGTTCAATCAGTTTTGGTGCAAAGATGTGTCAGACATACCTCCTCTCAGAAGAGGAGTGAAACACAGTTGCAGGTGCCCATCTTTCCAGTCAGCAAGCACAGTAAGGAAAATGACTCATACAGATAACACAAACAGTAGTCTTATCTTGAGGATGGTAATGCTTACACTGATGCATTCTTTAAACTTTTTTGTTGGGGCAAACTGCACAAACAAGGTGTCAATTTACAGGGCTTCAGGAAATACTGATTTATACAAAATCTTCTCCTTCTGGTTTTTTTCCATCAATTTTCATCTATAGAGCTAATGAACTCTGATATTTGGAGTTGGGAATGATCTACCAGAAAAGTGGAACACTCTCCAGCCCTAGTGGAGTTTCTGTTATTTTGCTGGAGATTTTCAGTGGTAGATCCTGTGTCTTTTCTTTTCAAGTTCCACTTCTCTTAATAAAAATGCTGCTGCTAAATAGAAATATCAAGGGAGTTGAGTTTTTCCATGTTATGTGTAATTGCACAAGGGGTGATTGTTTTAAAAAGAACATTGGTAACAGGTCTTCTCTCCATTTGCCTCATGGATAAGTCACAGATATACACTGGTGATATGCAGAGATATTCTCCCTCTCTCCCCCTTGATCCATGATTGTGTTACCCGCAGATGTATGTAGTTAATAGCTCCTGGACTTGAAAGGAAGGAATGATTTGCAGGGTTTTCTTGACAAGATTTTTTTGGGAGTGAGGGGGAGGGTTGCCTTTGCTTTCCACTCAGCAAGGCTGAGTGACTTGCCCAAGGTCACCCAATGAGTTTTCAAGGCTGAGTGGGGATTCAAACCCTGGTCGCCAGAATCATAGTCCAGTGCCCAAACCACTGTCCCATGCTGGCTCTCCCTACAGATGGTGGTAAAGGGTTGCTAATTTGGAATGCTTATCCATGAAAAAGGCCCATAAACTGAAGACTAGTACCTGAGGAAGAAAATGTATATCCATTCCTTCATCGTTCTTGCTCCATTTCTCTTTGCAAGTAAATGTTTAATGTAAGAGAACAGGGAAAAACAAGATGTCACTCCTGCAGTCTGATATGGTGCCATCCGTTGTATTGCCTTTTTCTGCTGTATGTATGAACTGGGCCTATGAAACGACATAGACTTGGCCAAAGAAACTGAGCTGTTACTTTGTTTCTGTGTTTAGGTGATATACCTCTTGGGTTTTGTTTTGTTTTGTTTTGCAGGGCACTGAATACAAGCCAGCTGAAAGCTCTCAATATAGACATGCTTCCTGGTTATCGGGATCCATATTCCTCAAGAGTGCTGACCAGAGGGGAGATTGGATGTTTTCTTAGTCACTACTATATTTGGAAGGAGGTTATATATATTTCTGCTTGTTTTGATTTTTATCTGGAAGGAAAGATACTCTATAGGAGTACAGCCTAGTTATATAACTTTGGATTAAAATTGTTTATGGGTGAAAGCAGTACTGCTAAAGATGCAAACTTCTTGTTTATATTTTAAAATTCTGATGTCCAGAGACATTCTTTACAACACTTTAATTTTTTTAAATGACCAAAATGTGTTAATTGATGACTTTAACTTGTTACTAAGAAAAAACATTTAATCAGTTAATGATAATAAGCTATTCAACAGATTTGTGACAAACAGGATATACTTCTAAAGCAGGCTACTCTCTCTGCACTATGAAAACCATATAATCCACAGAAGATAGAAACAACTCATATTTTATATCACCTGTTAACCCGCTAACAGTGCTTACAGCCAAATGTGTTGTTTTTATTTGGATATGATATGATCTTCTCCATTCATATCAGATAAACTGAAGGTATATACCATATTTTTAAGAGGCATTCTGGTAAAATGCCCTCACATCATATATTGTGACCATTCAGCAAAGCAAGTAATTGTTGTCCAACGTGAAAACTACAATGTCTTGTCTGTTGAATGTAATTTTATTCTGGCAATTTACTGAGCCTTAAGTATTCATTAAACCAATTTTTAAAAATTCTTTCAATTACGTAAATGGATTGTAGTGTGGAGGAAGCCCTGCCTCCCCAAACTGGCACTTTACAGATATAGTCCAAAAACTCCTATCATCCCTTACCAGCATATGTATGTACATATGTGTATTTGGCATTTGGGGATTGTGGAATTTGTAGTCCAACACATCTGGAAGGAACCAAAGTGTAGAAGGGTGAAGTACCCCCAAAGTGTGGACCAACATATCTGGAAGGAACCACTTCTGTTGTTGTTAATCTGGTTGTCCTGCAGCGGGCAAAACCATTTTAGGCAAAAGTAAATTCCAGTGACTTTTTTTTCAAACTGTTTTTTAAAGGTAGTAAACAGGCAGATGGAGAAGACCTTGGTAATTGAAGATGATGTCCGCTTTGAGCATCAGTTTAAGAAGAAGCTCACAAAATTGATGGATGATATTGAGAGAGCCCAGCTTGACTGGGAGCTCATGTAAGTACAGTCCAGCTAATCTTACTTACCCGCTGAAGGTCTGTCTTCAGTAATAGTCTGCTCACTAGCCACAGGAGTTTGTAGCTCTAATATTGAAATAAGAGAGGAGTGTATTCACCTAGTTCTTAGTATAGTGGAGAATAGCTCCATGGAGAGCAATGTCCTTGACGTGGTTCTCTCACATGCATCAAAAATGTCTTCTGTTTGGCTCTAAATGTGGTCAGCCAAAGAGCAAAGCATCTTGAGAACACTACATATCTTAGTTTGCATTCCTGTGCCAGTGATAAGAAGAACAAGAACAAAACATAGTAATTTAATTCTATTGCCTGCATTGGGAATGGGATGAAATTAAGGCCTTGATTCAAAGTTTTGTTTTTCAGTGCATCAGTATAAGTATCCCAGAATTTTTATGTATTATTTGGTGAATTTGGAAGTTTCTGAGAATTTTCATCCTTTCCGGAAACTTGTGTCTCCTTTTACAACTGTATCAGATTCTTCCTTGTTTCTTGAGGGAGGAGCTGCAACTGCCTGAGATTCCAGTCCAAGAAACCAGTAGCTAGCTGAAGTCAGTCTCTGTGTGGTAATTTGCGTTCAACTAAAACTGCACAGTGAAGCTGTGCTTTGCCTAGCCATTGCATTTAGCCTAACAGAACAGTGGCTCCAGAGAGCCATGTTGGGGTTGATGGGTGTGAAATATGGGGATTGGTAAGAATGAGAGGGGAACATGATTGAGGGTGAAAACATGGGCTCTGATCTAGCTTATCTTGGGTCCAGGCTTTTGTACATCATCTTCTTGCTTTAATGTTCCCATCTTCAACTGAACTGACATGTCAGAATTTGACTGATGTTGCTATGTAGCTTGCTGAACTAGAAAACAGCATTATCCATTATCTCTCTGAGTTAATTGTAACACTTTCTTCCTTTATTCCCCTGGATTGTTCTATGTTTAATAAACTTCTTTGGGTTATTTTAATTTTTCACTGGGAAAAGGAGAGACTATGGTAAACTGTAAGACTTTCCAGGTTCATGGAGTTGAAGATCCTCTTTTCTCATCTGACACACCTGAAAGGCTTTAAATACTCAGAGAACTGTTGCTGGAGTTCCTTGGGCTGAAAGAAAATTGCTGTCAGATAATTGATGCCAGTTGAGACCAGATTAGACCAATTGGGGCAGTTTGGCTGACCTAGGGTGGTGATGGCATAACTGAAAGACACAGAGATTTTACAAACAGCATGTGATAGTGATATGATTCTTGGCTGGTTTTTTCTTGAAGGAAACAGAAAGGAATCTGAGCAGTTTTCTTCTTGCTGCAAGAAATTTTGCAGCAACTCTGTTTTTGAAGACTATCTGCAATGTGAGACTTATTCTGCACAAGATTTGCACACACTTTTTTTTGCAGAGAAAGCAGCATTTCCTGTTCAGGAAACAGCATATTCTGTTCAGTAAAAATATTTCTGATTATTATTTCCCCTGCAAATAATAATAATTTCTGTGCAAAATGCCACATATGAATTTTCTGCAAAATAAGTCCCACACTGTGAAGATTCCCCTCATCACTATTTCCTGAAACTCAGGAACCATTGCAACCATCTTACAAAAATATTTGAATATTCTTTCCATCCCCAACATAGATATATAATAGTGGAACCCTGCCTTCTGAGATTCTTGCAGAGAGACACCCTATTATTCTGTTTCAGTATAAAAAGAAGGAAACTAGTGTTTCTCAGATCCTCAAAACGTGAGGCATGCCTTTTTCCAGAACATACATTGGAGATAAATTTTGAGTTTGCACTTGAAAGAGTTTACCTGTAGTATGTAGCCAGTTACATGTCACTAGTGAAGGATGACTAGAAAGTGACAAGGCCAAGGTAGCTGAGTCATACGGAGAGGCATCAGTCAGCCTGTTCTCGTACCACCTTTGAACCCCGTAGGAAGATTTATTTCTTGTCATGCACGACTTGGGAACAACTGCCTCGTACCCTCTTTAAACTTTGTCTAGTGATGCAGAGCTTCTAGAAAGACAGTTTTTCTTGGTTTTGAGTTTAGTTGCCATTTCTTTTTAATCGTAGGATATGACCTGCCCATCGCCTCCTTCTCTGCATGCACCTGCATTAACTGTGCATGCCTTCTCATTCATTCCTTAGATATTGCTCTTCCTTTCAAAAGCCCAGGGCTCCATGCCTGGAGCTGTCAGTGGTCTCCCATCCAGGCACTGACTGAGATTCATGCATGCTTAGATGACATGAAGGTGCTTCTGTTTTTAAGTGTTTACAGACAATATATTCACTGTGACACATACATAAGTTGAATGTCATTCATGTGGCACTCCCTGTCTTTTATTGTTTGTTTTCTAGATACATTGGTCGGAAGAGGATGCAGGTGGAACGCCCTGAAAAGGCTGTTCCCAATGTCATGAACCTTGTGGAAGCTGACTATTCTTATTGGACGCTGGGCTACGCTATCTCCATGCAAGGGGCTCAGAAGCTGATTGAGGCTCAGCCTTTTGGCAAAATGTTGCCTGTAGATGAATTCCTGCCAGTCATGTACAACAAGCACCCAGTGTAAGTTATGCGTTTGTGTTACCTCTTTTGTGTGCATTGGGTTGTAAGCCAGGGTGGTATCATGCAACATACAGCATGGCAGGAAGAGTGTATATATGCTGTGATCATAAATAGTTGCCTCTTCCTGTAAATTGTAAATTGAAGCCTGGGGTTCTGACCAGATGCTGATGGGGGCTTAACACCACTGCTTGTAAAGAATTTATTAGATAATCCAGATTATCTACTTGATAGTCCCCTCAGAAGCTGCTGCTGTGGCTAGTCTTTAGTAGTGTCCTGATAAGTGGGAACAAGAGTTCTCTGTCAAAAAGAGAGAAACAAAGAAATGAATGTAAAGTAGGGAGGAGTGATGCCAGTGGGAGTGAGGTGTTAAGTCACGAAGGATTTGATGTTAGCTGAAACACACTGAAGAGTTTTGATTACAAGACCTAGAAATGTGATATAGAGAGGAACAGGTAAACTAGACAGAAGGCAGTAGTATATGACTGATGGCTCATCTACTAAGTCTGTTTAATTTGTCCACAGCCTTGATACTCATAATGGTTGCTTAATTATGAATAATTAAATAATAAATGAGGTCAATGACATCAGGGGAAATTGGCTGCGCCCCAGTTCATGGCAAGTTCTCACCTGGTGCCTGTGGATTGTGGTGCTTCAACCTGACACTTGCTTTCTCTTGTTGGTTCTGCATGTCATTTTTATCACATTATCACTATAATGCCCTGGGACATTAACATGTTCTATGTATAAACAGGAGAAAATGTCCTTTAGTTTTTATGCCTGTCCTAAATAGGGTTAGGGAAACTTTGGCACTTCAGATTTTTTCAGACTTCATCTCCCAGAAGGTCTAGCTAGCAAGGGCAATGGCAAAGGATTGTGGGTGTTGTAGTTTGACTATTCTGAGGGCCAAAGTTTCCCCACCTACCTCTTCTAAAATACCAGATTTTTTTTCCAGCCTGCATGGTTGTAAACTATATTGCTGAAGCATTCTTGTTCTTGTCTGTAGCCACATCGCTGATGCTTTCCTGTCTTCTCTTTAGTGCCAAGTACATGGAGTACTATGAACACAGAGACTTAAAAGCTTTCTCTGCAGAACCTCTGCTAGTCTATCCCACTCATTACACCGGGCAGCCAGGATACCTCAGTGACACGGAGACCTCAACAATCTGGGACAATGAGACCGTGGCCACAGACTGGGACAGAAAACTCTCTCGAAAAACCCGCCAGCAGGGCCAGATCCACACAGATGCCCAGAACAAGAATGCTTTGCCACCTGAACCCTCTCTTGATGCCTCATCCTCCAGAGATGAGCTATGAATGTTCACTTGCCCAAGAGACCTTGTTAAAACTGGCACAGCAGGACTTGCCTCACACTCCATCCTTTCTTGGCCTAGAATCTTCCAGAGAGATGTGTGCTGTCTTGACTGGCAAGCACAGTTGGTTCCAGCTGGCTGACTGTAACTAAAAAGTCACCTCTTGTTTTGTAAGGGGAGTTGTTGAACCTGACTGAGTCAGGCTGTCAGAAGTCTACAAAATACTGTACTGAAGTAGGCCATGGTTTTGGCTTATAGTTTTGTACCGTAGAAACTTAACATTGAGCTGCTAGAGGACTCCATAGGGCAGTGATGTTATACTCAGAAAAAAAAACAGATATCCCTCAAGTGACGTCTTTCTACAGTTCCTCATGTAGAATAACAGTATTTATAAAGATTAATATATAGGAGAGGTACAGGCCCTTTGGGTTATTTTCATGGTCTATTGCTGTGTAACATGGGTTGTTTCTGCTCTGGGTGGGTGTGTGAGAAAAGTTGCAAGAGGAAGGAGAGTTTTCCTTTGTTTCCAAAGGCTTGCTCTCAGAATTTGTCCTGTGTCTGTAACTATCAAGGGACCTGAATGGATTTGCATTTTGTCCATTGTGTGAGTCACCTGTGGTGCCAATAGTTTGACTTACCTCTAAGTCATCAATATAGGGAGTGGTTGTCATTATTAAGAATTAGTATCACAGCTCCTAGCCTACAATTTATCTTTTAAGGCCTTATGCCATCCTCCCTATTACTGCACAATGCCTGGTTGCAGTTATTCCCATGTTACAGGTGGAAAACTGTGGGTTGAGAGGTTTAGGACTAAATTGTGTATTGTTGGTGTTCAGTATCAGTTCAGTTCAGTGTCGTGGTGTGATCATGTATCTCACTCATCATAAGTATGTCTCCAATTATCTTTTCAAATGCAATGGACAAGTATGGATTTGAGGTGTATATTCAGCAGGAAGTCATCAAATGACATAAAGGCATACGTGAAGAGGCCCCCTCTATCTTCTGCTCCAGGAATTTTAACCCAGGTTTCCCCTTATGCAAGCTGTGCACTTATATGTAAATAAAGAAAGCATATTGCTGGTTGAAGAGCCAGCATGGTGTAGTGGCTGGACTATGACCCTGGACACCAGGATTCAATTCCCCGCTTGGCCATAGAAACCCACTGGGTGACCTTGCGCTTGTCATATACTCTCAGCCCCAGAAAAAAAACTGATAGGTTTGCTTTAGGGTTGCCATACTTTGGAAACAAGTTGAGTTCACACAACAACTACCTGGTTGAGGCCCTGTGATAGTTATTTCCTTTCCACGAGAGTTGAGGAACGCATTTGCTTCCAGATGCTGTTGGATGACAAGGCCTGTGAACTTCATATGATGAGTATTACAGTCCAGCAACTTCTGACGGGCCACAGACCTCTCTCCATCCATGCCTTAAAGTATTTCCCTCTAACATTCCAAATACTACAGCTTCCAGGCTTGGGTATAGAGATGCCTTTTTAAGAAAAATTGGAGTAGTTCTCTTTTAGTGAATCCATTTCACAGTGCCACTGTAATCACACAGAAGCCTCTCTCAATTTCTGCTGTTTAGAATTCAGAGTAAATAGTTTGCTCATCCTACTACTTAGTGTCCTTTATGGTGTGGCTGGGCAAGCATCTCTTGACCATTTTGACAAATGGTATTCTTTGTTTAAAGAAATGCGTGTGGTTTTTGTAAGAATACATTTGTTATTTAATGTAAACTGTCTGAACTAGACTGAGGGGCACTTGGCTTTTTCACCCCCAATGTTACAATTAAGCTTGTCCATCTTGAGATGAGCTGTGATAATGCTGCTGACCAGCTAAGGTCCCAGCATGCTAAGTCCAGTTATTTATAAATGCACCATAAGGTCAGGTGGTCATTTATTTGTAGGAATCCGTTTAACTGGTATAGACTTCAGACTTCGATGAAAACGATAACTCTTGGAGCAAAACTTTCAGAAGAAGAAAAAAGGCAAAGCAAGAATGTGTGTGCACGCTTGTGTGTATGTTTAACGTGTTGTAGATGTGGTACACAGGAATTGTTTTTAGATGAAGTAACTGTAAGATGTTATACTCTTCCCTGAAGGGGTTGTTGCTGTTTATCAGCTGGCCTGATAATATATAGCATTGGGTGCAAATCAACTCAGCTGTTGTCTTGGTCTTTATTTGTGACTTTTAACTGTTGATAGAGCAATGAAGTGTGGTATGATCTATCTGGGAACTGATTTTTGTCACAGTTATCTTTAGTTTTCAGGATTAAAGAGAATCCATCTTTGCTGTTAAATCTTGCCTCAGTTGCCTAGATGAAAGACTGGGAGAACTGAGAAGTCAGGTCCATGTGCTTCTTTTATAGTTTATCTTCATCTACAGTTTTCAGACTTTGCCTTTATGGAATTTTTTTCAATGTTGATGTAACCAGCAAGAAATGTCTACATTTCTGGAAGGCTGTTCAGGTCTGTTGGGCCTCGTCATTGCTTTGTAAACTTGGAGTATGGCCTCAAATACAAGTGTAGTGGCAGCAAATGGCTTTTCAAAAAAGTTTTCTGCCATTACTGATAAACTTCTGAATGCAAACTTCTGTACTTCAGTGGGCAACTGAAGCCTTTAAAACTGTTTCATAAGTTGCTGATAGAAGGATGGCCTCTTGAATCTGTAACAATACTTTACATACAAGGGGATGGTAGTCAGGATTAGCTCCAGACTTTTGGGAAAACCCAAGCAAGAACAGTGGGCCAGGCCATCTTAATGTGTGGGCAGAGAAAGATTAGGCATGTCATTTATAAGAATACCTTGGCATCCCATTGCACCACTGTTACTTCATTTAGGGCCCATCACTCACTGCCTATAACTTACTCTAGCTCACTTCTACTTGTCATTCCCGTGCTGCCGCGTCTCTCTTTAATGAGAGAAGGCAGCTATGTTTAATGTCTGGGAATTACATTGACTCTTGCTTGAGAATGTGTGTCCTGCTGCTGAAGCAGTTCTGCCTGTTTGTAGAAAGACAAGAACTTGATGAGGAGTCATTAAAGGGAGCAGTCCTCTGCCCTCCTGTTACCAATATTTGTCTCCTGCTATACTGGATATTACTGAGTTCTCCATGATACAGTTTTTTTCCCCTGCTTGACTGGCAACAGCCTTTGAATGAACGAGCAGCTGTCTTAATTACTACCTTGTTTATGTGTAGTACGTTTGTATCCCATCTTTTTACATGGAACTTAAGAAGGTATATATACATAGGTTTTTCTCTTACCAGTCTGGAGCAAGCCTGGAACCAGGAGGCAAAATGGAAGAAGGACTAAGGAAATGGGACTAAAGACCAAGGCCAAAAAGATGAGACACACAGTCACTTAGGCTGAACTTTTTGCCAGGGAATGGGAAAAAAAGGTACATACCCACTCCTTCACCTTAAATCTGCCATCATCACCCTAAATACACAACTGAGTTGAATTTTTGGAGGGAATACTAAAAGCAGGTAATGTACGCCCTATTGTGTTACTTCAGTAGTATGATTGCACTTATGTGTGGTCATGTCTCATGCTGCCTCTGTGGTATTCTATTCACAAATCTTCCTAGAGCAGCCTTGAAGTAATATAAGTATAGCAGAGCTAGTAAGAGTTAATTAATACTGGGTTCCCAATAGCAGATTCCCCAGCAAATAAATCCCAAGCTCTAGAATGGAGTCTTGTGTTACCTATGTACAGTAGGGATGGGAAACATGTGCCCTCCAGATGTTAGGGAACAACAAACCTCTTATCTCCAAGCAGCCTAGGTACTGATGAGGAATGCTGGGAGATGTATTCTGGCAACTTCTGGAGAGCTACAAAATTTCCATCCACTTCAGAACATTCTGTTCTGTAAACAAAGTCGTTTTGCCCTCTAGCAGGCTCAACTGCTAAATTATCACCACTTTACTGGAATACCTCTGATAGCTTTGATGCATGTTATTAAGCTTCACCATATCTACCTGTGTTTTCCATTGTTTCCTAAAAATGCCACAAGTTGGAGAAAGCTGTAGCAGGCCTGCATTCTTACCTCAATATTAGTTTCATTCTTTGCAAAACATGAGCGCAATTGCATTTGATGTTTTTACGCTGAGTGTGTTTTTTCTTATCCCTTTACAGGGTTTGTCCAGAACGAAAAAGTCCCTGAAAGTATCAAGCCTTTGCGTTCCATTTTGTTCTGACTTTATCTGCATATCCATGGTTTTGCATTTCCTTGAAATATCCTGGGTTTTTCTTATTCCCACTCCCTTGTGCCTTTCCATCTTCCACTGATCACGTTTCACATCTAGAGTCAGGCAACATTTTAAAAATTGACTTTCACCAATTTATACTGAGCCCTTCTTAGTTATTATTCAAGAGTTAAAGTGTTAAAGTGCTTTAGCAATATTACACTATTTAAGCATTAAGATCATTTTTTTTTATTGTTAGCATTCCTGTTTTTTTCGCTTGATATCTGTTGAATCTGGTTCCTGGCAACAATTGCTGTGTTTCTTGGGAAATACTGGATCAATTTAAATTCACTTGGGGAGTGAGAATGAAAAGTCATGTAATGCCAGGAGCTCCCTGGGAATATTTTAGGATGGGGAAAATTTCATGTAGATCTCCAAAATAAAATTGGAACTGGCAAAACCACCTCTGAGGATTCTTTGCTTAAGAAAACCTTTGAAATTCATGGGTCACTGTAACTCAACAGGTTACTTAAGGGCACATGCACACAAATTGTTCTGTAGTGATGATTGCTGCTTACTCACATTTGCTGCTGCTCCCAAATCCTTTACTAGCAACCAGGTGCAAGGGGAAATGGAGGTTCCTTCTGCCAGAGACTGGAGCACAGGTGAATGTCATTTCCATCAGTTTTGGGGGGCAGGGCTTAGGCCAGCAGAGGTCGCTTGAGTTTACTTAACAAAGCACAGTTGGCCCTCCGTAGCCGTGGTGTCTGTATCCGTGGATTCAACCCTTCATGGCTTGAAAACGTTTTTTAAGAAAATAAATTCCTTGAAGCGCACTCTGACCATTTTATATAAGGGATGCCGGTTTAATATGCCATTGTATATGTAGGACTTGAGCATCCATGGATTTTGGCATCCACAGGGGTCCTGGAACGAAACCCTAGCGGATACTGACAGCTCACTGTAGCTGACTGCCCACTGAAAACTTATTTGCTTGTTTTGCCAAGTAGTCTATGACCACAATGAATGAGGAAACTGAACCATTGAAAACTGAAATAAATTATGAAAGTCCCAAGATTCAAACTCTGGATACTAGATTTGTGCTGACTATTGAATATTTACAAGAATGTTTGCTGACAAGGAGTTAACAGTTGCCAGGTTAAAACACTTGCTTCCTGGAAATCCTGTACATAAGGACTTAAAGAAATAAGACTCTCTTTTACACAGCCGTTGTTAATAAATTCCTGTCTTTGTTTAAAAAGACACTATCATAACAAGCTTAACAATATAAAAATCTAGCTGATTCTACAGCTATATACAGAGTGTGAGTATGTGCATATATTTATCCACATACAAAACACAACATTTGTGCATTGCTTTCACCAGAAAACCAAGAGAACGGACCTTTGTTGTCACAAAATCCATCCCCGCTCTGGACATTTTTAAGGCTCAGTTTTGAATAAAGCTTTATCTCCTCTAGGCAAAAACACAATGGGGAGTATAAGCAACACAGGCCAGAACAGAATACATTTGAAACAGAAAGATGTTTCACATAGTGCAAAATACATCCTCAGATTTTTTTTTTTAAATACTGACTGGCAAGTTTCTATCAGGGTTAAGTACACTCTGTTAAATAAAATAAAGTTCTCTAGCAGTTTAAACCAAACGTCTGAATTCTGTGACCTCATACAGAACTTTATTTAAAAAAGATGTTATTTAGGCAGCAACCCTGACATGAGAGATTTTGTTCTACACATTACCCACACATACACTTTCAGGCACATCTGTGTAACCATAAAGGCTAGAGATTTTGTTCAATTACTAACGAATACTGAGGCATGACGAAAGCTGAATTATGCAGCCACTGACACACTGTCTACCTTTTCTATAGTTCTGTAGAACTTATGTTTACACTCAGTTGTGACTGTGAGATGTTTTATGACCCAGCTCCAAAAACCTATGAAAGCACTGCCATGAGTTCCAGAAGGCTTTGGATTAATTTATTTCTTCAGGCAGTCACAACACGCGCCTGCACAGGTGTGCATACACACACACACACACACACCTCACCTGGCACACTATTTGAAATGGAGAAGTCACTTGCATGACTTTAAGTAGCTCTGATTGAACAGTACAATGTGCTTCTCAGTAACTGCTTGGATAGTAGCAGGTCCATTTTGCTTTGACAGGACCCTCTGCAGCAGGATGGGGAACACCTGTCTATTTTTGAAAAGCATGGGTGGGGAACTTTCGGCCCTGTAGATGTTTTGGACCTTGGCTCTCAGGGGCTCCAGGCAGCATGGCTAATGATATGACTCTCTTTTGTAGTTCAAAATATCTGGAGAGCCAAGGATCTACTGTAAAGGAAAAGGCTGTTAAGGCACCAACCAGTGAAGTATTGCTGGGGGTGGGGAAAGAACAGGCTACTACTTATGACAAAGGTGGGAGGGGAGCCTTAGCCTACCCCAGTAGCAACTAGGGGCAAGGGGCAGCCAGTTAAGGGCAGAGGGGCTCATCTTTAGCAGCTTCTTCCTGCTCCTTTTGTTCCCTCACCAGCTAATGAGTTGGCAATCAGAGGCCTCCATTATGACTTTCACGCCCTCCTGTGATTGTGCACCAGTGTAGTGTGTGTTCTGAAGGAATTACAAATTTTGTCACTGAATCAGCGTGCAGTGGGGGTGGAGCTCTAAAGGAAGCTAAATTCTTTATACCTTCAAGGATGTACCGTGCCAGGAAAATTACCCAGTTAATGGATGAATTTTAGGAAAAGGGAAACTGTGTAGGTTGTTAAAGACCCGTGATATTCTCAAATGCTGGCTAAGTAAATATGTTTTTATTTTTATTTTTTTTCTAGAGTGACTATAAAACATTGTTTACTATAATGCCAATATGGCTGAATACAGGTAAACAGCTCCACACCTGAAAGGGAGTAAAATTGCACACTCCAAAGAAATATATTCTGAATTGTTTATATATAACTATAAAAAAAAAGTTTTGCAAAGCATAAAGAAAACAATGTAGTGGCATTAAGAGCAGTAGTGTGCATTTGCATTGTCTTGTGTGAAAAAGAGGATTCTAATGGCTAATTTTTGCATTGTGTTTTCTAGGAAAGGAAACACATGTTTCCAGCTTGGATCACAGAAACCAGAAACCCAACACTACATAACATTGGATTCCCTGGGACCTGGGATGGTTCCAAAGACCAGGGGGTCTTTGGGGGGATACTGACTGGGTGAATATGATTCCTCTGTGCATTCAGAAACTTTGCTGCTTCTCCTAAAGTAGCAGTCTGGCAAGGAGAGAACAGCCCATCAGCCCCTCTACATCATCCATCTGTCTGTGTTGTCATTCAGCCAAGGGTCTGTCCAATGCTCCTCTTCCTTCTTCATAAATACAGGTGGAACTTAACAACAACCACATTTTTCCACTGGTGGAAGAAAAAAATAAACTGGAAGTACTCTAAATTAGTAGTGGCATGACAGAGAATCAAGTGGGAAAGCAGTGAAAATTAGGTGCATGGTTCTTTTCCTTCCTGGGAGAGAGTGACCTTTTCTTCCAGGACTCTGTGCAAAAAAAAAAAGTGGGAGAAGAAGAAAAAGAGAGTGCTTCTTGGCTGCTTTTCCATTCAGGTCTGTTTTGTCTGCCTTCTGTATCTAAAATATACATCTGTTCATAGCAAACCTTTAGTTTTGTATTCCCAAAACTGAATACTGACACATTCATTGCCAAAGAATTCATAATACTGGATGGCCTCAAGAACTGTCTTCAAACCCGCATCTTCTTTTATGCTGGTTTAACTCCTCTCAGAGTGTAATTTTACTGTTTCTGTTGCTCCAACACCCCCTCCTGTTGGTCCTGGGAAGAGTCAAACTAGAGTGGCTTCTCAGTTTCACCTGCCCATCGAGGGTGTTTTTCTTCCGTAGGATGAAATCAAAGTTCACCTGGCTGTTCATGGCATAAAACACATTTGCACTGTCTGGGATGACTAGTACTGCAAGGAAGGGAAACAATTATGAGAAATGGCAATATGCTCTCTGGTTTCTTAGTACAATTAGAAAGGGAAAGAAAGATTGGTTGTGGCGATTGCTAATGCTCTGGTTCTCACAGCCCAGACTTCTCATGAACAAGGGTTCATAACAAAGGAAAGCAGAGAGTGTGTCTCTTTTACAGAATTGTTCCACTTCAGCTACCTATGGAAAACTAGTCATTAAAAGGTGAGAGATAACCAACTGAACAAGAAGGCCATGGCTCCTGCTTTCATCTGTGTTTTCCTTTTACTCCCTGCAGCTCGCTTTTCTTGTCTCTAGAAGACTTCATCGTTCTCAGCAATCGAAGAAGTAAGAAGAAATGAATAGACCAGGTAACCAGATTCTTAGTCTATGTTTTAGGGTGTGACACAATCCCCCTCCCCAAATCACCAGAATCCTGTATCACTTTTTGCTTAATGTAACTACATACACTTAGCTAAGTAGCAGAAGTGCTAAGAAACCCTCTTAGTGAATTGCAAGATGCATTATTGGGACACCAGCCAGATGCCCAATGTGCATTGGGATCAGTATGCATCAGTGTGCCATATGCATTTGTGCATAACAGGCATAGGTACTTTGCCAGCTCTGCTATATAGTAACATAACAGCAGCAATCTACTGGATATATCTACTGGATACAAATGTTCCACCACAGCTAAAAGTATTTGATTTGGGTGAACAGGAGCATCATTTTTAGCATATTTGCATATTGCTACAAATTTATAATACAAAGGTATTGCACAGTGCATCACATCAGGAATGCAGAAATGGTGCAGCCCAGGGCTGTCCCCACCAAATTATTCAGCTCCTCATGCTGCTGCTGCTCCAGAGGCTAGAAAACAAACCAATGGGTTCACATTATGAGAATCCACTTAAATACTAGGAAGAACTTTTTTACTGCAAGAGCTGTTCGAAAGGGGAATATAGTGACTCGCAGGGAGCTGGACTCTCCTTTGGAGGTCTTTAAACAAAAGTTGGATGGCCATCTTTCAGGAGTGTTTTAGCTGTATGGTAGGGGACTGGACTGGATGGTCTTTGTGGTCCCTTCCAGCTCTAAGATTCCATGATCATTTGCCTTCTAGAATACTGGATCTTGGAGGCTTCCAATCAAATCAGTCATAATATATTAAAAAGTAAAGAGGCGCTGTGCTTATAAATTAGGCTTTCCGGCAGGTCAGCCTTCTGGCTTCTGAAGAATGGCCAGATATTTTAAGCTGCACACAAAACCCTTGCTTCTCTTACCTTTATCCTCAGAGATGACTTGTACAAGCTCATAATCCTCCACAGGATCTGACTCCAGGTTGTGTTTCAACATTGCTCTCTGTATAACTGCTGGAGTCTTGTCCTGGCTGGTCAACTAAAAAGAGAGTTTTGTAGTGAGGCCTTCTTATTGTCTGAACTCAAATCCTAAGAAAGTTTTCATTATTTGTTATGTAATATTGATTCACTGGGTTCTAAAACAGCAGTCTTTTTAAGGAAGGAAGTCGTAGCTGGGGCTCAGCCCTGACAGACTCCAATGAGAACACTTTGCTGCAAAGCTAATAATCCAAGGACAGTTAATAATCAAGAGTTTTGAAATGTTACTTTTTCAGATTGCAACTCCAAGAGTCCCTTATGCTCCAAGAGCCTCTTTTTCAAACTTTGTAATAATCTGACCATAATAATGTTATATTTCACAGCAAGGATGTAAATCATGTGGCCCTCCAAGATGTTGTTGGATTTTAATGCACAGCATTTCTTGCAACTAGCTCTGCTGACCAAGACTACTGGGACTTGCAGTTCAGCAACAACTAGGACAGGCATAGTTTCCATTCATGTGTTAGATGACCACCTCTGTCAGTCTAATGCTCTTGAATCAGCATTTATGGAAGGATACATTGCATAAACACATGACCATCAAATGGTATGACATAAAAGAAGGAGAAGTGTGCTTTAAAAAAAACTAAACCATCTTACTGGAAGCATACTGGCAGCTCTATCCAGTATCACTTCCTCTGTACAGTACTGGTGTACAGTATCACCCTGCAACAAAAAAGCATCAGGAATTCCCCAAAGAACCGACACTACCAAGAAACCACGTTCCATCCGTGAATCCTGATGTGCTAAGCAAATAAGAGGTAAGTGCTGTGAAAAAAAATCTTAAATAGCTTTCCTATGGTGCAAGAAGGAAACTTGGTTCTTCTTCTGGGAGCTCAAACATGTGCTCAGTGCACTTTTATTTTTAATCCCAAATAAAATAAAATAATAAAATAAGTCACTGCTGCTACGGTCTGGGCAGTGCTGACCTATATACTATTTTTTAATACATATTTATTAAATATGATATTACTGTACAAAGGAACAGAAAAAAATAACAGGAAAAAACACAAATCAAGCACATAAACAAAAAGTACCCAAATATAATAAAATAAAATAATTATTTACATGTCAGATGTTTATGCGCAACTATTGTCAATACTCATCTACGCTTCCACTTTGTATTTCTCTCAATCCTAATCCATTCTGTTACCATATACATCGTGATATATTTTATACGAATATACAGTATTTCTCTTAAAAGTATGAGAGAACCAGTTTCTCCACATGTACCATATACCATCATATACCATATATATGTATCATACTATACCATTATTTCATTTACCCTTCACCCACATTAAGACATCTAATTTTTGACTGCTGCTTGGGGGCAAAGGACATCAGTTCATCTAAAAGCTCTAACTCTTGAATCTCTTAGTTTACTATTCCAATAAAGAGACACATGCTAGGCAAGCAAACTCACTCTTGAGTCCCCACAGATACACAGGAGGCATGCCTTCTTATGTCCCTTCTTTTTAAACTAGAATTTTTTGTGAATTATAAAGTGTTAACTTTGTTCAGTTTCTTAAAAAAATACACATAAATTTTAGAAGAAACGGGAAAAAAACTGTGTGTGTGTGTGTGTGTGTCTTTGCATGTGTGTTGAAGTAAAGGAACAATTCAGACAACCCTGGTCAGCAAAAGGAAGAGAAAGAACAGGCACCATCCTATGTTTATTGCTTCCTCTTTCCAGGACTGGCCTGAGACATATTGCTGCTTGAAGCAAAAGACAAGATGGTGTCCCATTAATCTGTGCACGGACACCAGCTGCACTGGCAGATGAATCTTCCTTTTACACTGGAAATGTGACTGGTTCCTCCAACATATGGCGGAGAGGGCAGAGCAGGCTAGTTTAGGGGCTACAGGACAGACTGTGTAACCCATATAGACAGCTCTGTCCTCCCAGAGAGAGGAATGGGTGGGGTGCTAAGAAGGAATGGCTAGGGGGCCGACTTTGCTGCCACCTCTGCCCGCCCTCCAATTCTGATACTTGAGGCAGTTGCCTCACTGTGGCTAGGGGCAGAGCCAAGTCTCCCTGTCTTGGTTTGGTGGGTTTTCCATCCATTTCTGATGAAATGGAGATGGCAGCAGCCAAGACAAGACAGAGGCCCTGTTCTAGTCATCTTGCCTCCCAAGCAAAGAGCTTCCCTTTGTATTAACCAAAAGCCCCCATCAAAACGTCTTAACTATAGTGTCACAGAAGGAGAAATTCCAATATGTTACATGTGTTGTTGGCAGTACAGCTTTAATATTACTTGTAATTGTAGAAACAATGCTTGGATTGAAAGGCAGGTCAGATGTTCAGTTCAGTGTATATGGAATATCTCATACAGGGGTCTTTCTCTCCTCCCCACCTCTTCCTTTTTAAAACTTGGTTTATGTCATCTCTGTAATGACCGTGGCTCCCCCTGACTAGAGCAGCCAGCACAGATAGCCTCCCATGACCTTTACTCCTGGTATAGGCCACCGTGCACTGAGGTAGCAGGCCCCAAACCTGTTGATTAAGCAGTAGGTTCAGGACTGTCTCGTCCAGATATCCTTTAACCCTTGAAATTTTCTAACATTAGCTTCAAAGACTTCTTTGATGGATTAAACTGATGGAGGATGAGACTGTTACTAGCCATTCCCCTGCACTTGTCCCCAGCTTCTGCCTTCTGTACATGGAGGACCCATTTACCAATTGTTTTCTCACTTTCCTTTCCCCATTCAAGGGGCAACTGGCTGATTGCTGTTACAACAAATTCAAAAGGGGAGAGCCTCAAGCATAAGCACTTGTACTAAATAGGACCGTAGATGATGTAAATACTAGAGCATATAATTCAGACAGTATATAGTATATTACCTTAGCAATGATACAATAATTTTACTTATACTAAATTTATATCCTTATGAAAATAGTCTGTGAATGCTGGCAAAAAAAATTCCAGAAGATTTTTAGGCTGGCAAAGGTTCCAAAGATCCTTGAAAACCATTCCAAGCAATGCTGTGAAGCTGTTTCAACTGGCTGCTTCTGTAGAATAAGTTGCCATGATGAATTTACTAGTTCTCTAGAAAGTGTGCTGCTGTATTCATATGGACTTGAGTTTACTATCTGTTTCTCCAGATTATGTCATGATAGAGTTGTTTTTCATGTGTGCTTATATGCTGTTAGAGGTAACTGGAACTCCATTCAGGCCTGCATCTCTGTCATTGTTCACTGTTGATACTTGTACTATATCAGTGTACTGATATTGTGTAATATGGTTAAAATTGTTGTTGTTGAAGGTGACCCATTCAGTTATTATTTTTCCACATTTGGATAATACAGTGTATTAGATTTTGATGTAATTATTTAAGTAATTTCATCAGCTATGGTCTTGTTTAATATGAGTGATTATTATTGTAAACATAATGCTGGACTAGACGGGCCATGGTCTGTTCTGATATTCATATGTAAAACTCTGTCCCTCTTCTCTTGTAGGGCCCTCTCACACTAAACAATTGTAGTGCTGTGATTCAGTTTTAATTGCCATGTTTCCGTCTTAATGGAAGCCTGGGAACTGCAGTAGGGGGCAGGGGAGTGGATTTTGAATTCTCAGCCAGAGAGCTCAAATAGCTCACCAAACTACATATCCCAGGTTTCTGGAGGATGGAGCCATGGCAGTTAAGATGGAATCAAAGTGCTATAAAAGGGCCCTCAGGTAATGGTGCATACAATTTTAGCCCAGACCGGGTTCCATCGCAGGACTGTAGGAAGCTTCCATTTCAAGATGGTCAGCCTAGGCATTTGTTTTAAAGGAAAATGTAACAAATTCATGCAGAACAAGTAAACACAGAGAATAGGTTAAATTTAGCATGGAATGTAAACTGCAGGCATCTGCATAATGCCAGCTGATCAGATGACTAGTCCTTTCTAGTCCTTCCTACAGAGGCCAGGAATTTCAGCACACAATACATGGGATCTAAACTGAACTAGAAACCTTCCCAAAAATGTTTTAGGGTCTCCACAGCTTAAATGACAATCTGTATATACACCAACTCCATTCTCATTACATACCATTATGCTCTTATACATGTTGCCGTTATTGTCTTCCACACTGATCCGGATGATGCAAGTGTCTTCACTCTGTTGATTGTAAACTGGGGGTGAGAGTGTCGAGGTAATGGAGGTGACTGAGATGGAGCGCTTATGGATTCTTGGGTTGCTGACCAGTGAAGGAGGGGACGAGAAAGCATTGGCGAAGGAAGACACCCCTGATGAAGAGGTGTCCATCGAGTGGATGGAGGAACAAGAGGAAGAGGATTCTGAGAGCTAAGGATTGAAACACAAATTGAGAAGATCAGAATATTTGTTTTGCTGACATCTGATACTGAGACACAGCCTATTGACTGTTGGCAGAAGATGAAGAGCAGGTACCAGTCCCTACCTGTTGGGGGTAAGATGCACTAAACATTCATGCACTAAATATCTCACCCTCAACAGGTAAAGACTGCCATTGGAAACTACATTTTAATTGGAAAGCAGCCTCTCCTTGTATAGCCACGATGGGTATGTGCAGTGAAAGGGGTCTGTATACAAGCCTGAGACTCTGTGGATCTTGCTTCCTGTAGTACAAGAAAAGGGAATGAGTGATCCTTTAGACATTGTTGGACTACAGTTTCGGTTAGCCATAGCCACTACTACCAGTGGAATAATGGGAGTTCCAGTCAAATAACATCTGGAGGGTCAAACATTCCCCAACCCTAGGGTATTGCTTAAGTGGTGTGAACAGCTTTTAGGAGTTTCTAAAGAGTATTTTAATGTGTTTTAAAATGTTTGTATCTTTGTATTGTTTTAATTGTTTTTATTTGCTCATCGCCTTGAGAGCCCTTATGGGCTGCAAGGCAATACAGAAATACTTCACATAAATAAATAAACCACTGTCTCAACAGGCCATAAGACAGTATTTTTTCCATGGAACAAAATGCAAAAAAGAAGTGTGACACATTGGTTCATGACCCCAGTACCAGAACATCTTGCATGAGCCATTTAATGTTCCTTATTTTAGTGAAAGGCATAGAAATTATAATGGGACCAAGAGTGCTTTTCTAATAGTATTTCATAAATATTCCATCTAATCAATAATACCTGAATGATAAAGTACAGGCATCCATTACAATCCTACTTCCTGCATTCAGAACAACTGTCCAGAAGATGGCAGCAGATACAAATGTGTCAACAAGCAAATTTCCACATTGTGAAAGGATTCCTCATTTTTTAACCCATCTAGGATTTCTTTCCTAGTTCATTTGCAGGAAGGCTTTTTGAACTAGGCTTTAGCAGGGCTAGCCCAAGACTTTTGCTCTGTGAGGCAGGGGAGCAAACTGGAACATACACTCACTCGCATGCCAAAGTGCATAACAACCAAAGTCCTAATCCCCTAACCTCTAGCAGTGCAGTAAAAATGCAATGGCAACAAAGCAGATAACTATTATTTTTCTGTGTTTTCATGACATGCAGTCCTCCTGCTTCAAGTGCTACTTCACTATGCACAATAGCAGGGCTGCCTCTGGTCTTTAGGAACTGCAGAGGGTATGATTTAGCTACAGGTCAGCTTCTAGCTGTCCTACTAAAAACCAGAAGAATTGTATTTTCCCAAGGACTATTTTATTTATATTTGGATCCCAGTATCTCTTTCTGAAAATTAAGAACAGCCTTTACCCAATGTCTGCAAACACGTACTTTTTTGGGAGGCTCATCTGGAGCATCAGTGGGAGTGATGCAGATGTCCTCTGATTCAGAGTGGTTTGACTCACAGGACGATACGCTGACAGAATCCATGCTTTCACCGGAGCTCCCACTTGGGGTAGACTTGGGTTGCTCTTTGGTGGGAGTGCTATTTGTAATTACATCAGATCCCAAAAATAACCTGGAAATACATTTTAAAAACATTTTTAAAATACTATTTCCACCCCTAGTTGTATTACCTTGCTTGTTGTAGAGATCTGGCAATCTTGAAAGCTTACACACTATTTTGTGCTTTTTGACTTAATTAGCCTAATTAAATTCATTAAATTCATTAAATCACTCTCATATGGACTTCAGAGTCAACATATTTTTGCCCTCAAATGCCCTCAAGCACTTGTGGGGGTGGCATTTTCACCACATTTTTGTATCCTTCAGGACATATTAGGCCTTGGAGTGGCCTTTTTTTTTTTTTACAGTACTTCTTTTACAACTGGTTGCTTCCTGATTTTTTAAAAAGGCTTCTCCTTGACATGAAATGGCTCGAGACCCAAAACTTGGTGAAAATGCCCCAACACTCCCAGAAGCTATTTGGAGGCACTGGGGGAATTTTTTTGAAAAACATTTTTGACTCCTTGGGAGAACTGGGGACCACAAAAAGAAGAAAGAAAAGAAGCCTCAAGGGGCCACAGACAGCCTGTGGGCCACACTTTGTCCACCCTTGCTGTTGACCCTCCACAGTCCCACGTACCACAACCTTGACGTGACTCCTTTTACTTTTCTCTGAGATTGGCAGTATAAACTTTGCCATCTCCTGTCTTCTTCTCTGATAACAGACCCTTCTTTTCAGCCTTGCAGGGGTAGATTTGGGGGGAAAAAATTGTATGGCTTCTGGGATGTCCTCTCCTGACTGGAGAGCTGTGCCCTTAAAATGGAGACTTAGCTCTCCAGATGTTTCAGACTATTAACTCCCACAATTGCCTTACCATTGGCCATGCTGACTAGGGCTAATTGGGGGGATAAATTTCAAAGGAAGAAAAGTGAATTTGCATTTATGCAAGTACATTTACATGAGAAATTCTTCTTTGATGGGGAAAGCAAATTTCCCCTGCTGGATTATGGTTATTTAAAGTGCAGTTCAGTGTATCTGTCATGTCAGTCCCTTCAAACCCACCACCCATCATATCATATACTCACAAACTCAGCCGCTTCACCATGCTCTTCCTAGGCTTTGGGGATGTAGTAGTTGTGTCGACAGCTGCTTCAACCTCACAGGAAAGTGCATAGCTGTAAAATTAAAGGCCACCTTGTGATTAGGGTTTTATGCACTATTGTTACTGTTGAACAGAATCCTTCAATTAAAGCAAAATGTTGGCTACCAGCCAGGACATTGTTAAAAACTGAGAAACTACTGGTTTTAAAGATTATTCAGTTACCTGAGATAAATTTTGTAAGATGCATCTTATCTATTCTCTAGGTGTTTATAGTCAGGAGTTCTGAGTTTTCAAAAATGGACAGTCAAGTTTTTGCTTTTGTTGATCCTAACATTCTTAGGGGTTACTTAAGATTAAATCTCAAGGCATCACATCATCAACTAGAAACTCATTTGAATGTCTGCAGAGCCTGCATTCCATTTCAGGACATCCTGCAGAGACCATGACTTCAACATCACCTAAGCTTCTGCCTCATCCCAGCAACCTGTTCTTTTAATCACATTTTGCTTAATTAAAAAAAAATCTCAAGATCAAAAATGCTTGCAATCATTTTATCCCCTCTTAGCTTGCCAAACCCAGGTATTAGTACACTGATAAGGATTTTGGAATACAGTAGGTCCCCATAACCACTGGCTTAGTTTCTTTTCACCCATTGAGGTCTCTGTGCAGGCACACTAAACCCAGTTGTGTGAGGCACAGAGACCACAACAAAGAACCACTGGCTCACTTTCTATGGTTTCACTTACCCACGGTCCAAAAAAAATTGTCCCCCTGCTCACCTGCAAAACAAGTGGTATAGTATGTACTAAGATGTGAGGCTGCCTTCAGAGCTCCATCTGGTAAGTACTGAGGCAAAGGAAGGAGTAGCAGTGGAGAGTGAACAGTAAGAATGGCAAAGTGTGGCAGTGGAGGCAGATCTGCTCTCTCCTGTGTTCCCTCGTCATTGGATGTGAGCACATCCAGCAATGAGCGAGCAGTCCAGGGAGCTCCCCACAAGTTGTTGCCCACACCCATGTGGCTACAATGACAACAATGCCTCCAGCTCCCCAAGGGCAAAATGAATGAGTGTCCACAGGAGGCAACCATCTTCTGCAAGCAGCAGTTCATGACTGCCATTGTGTCTGGGGCAGACAAGCACACAGGAGTAGCTGGCGCACTGGGGAGGGGAGGCAGCAGTGGTAGTTCTACTACTAAGTCTCCAGCTGCTGCCACTGCTTCCTCCTCTGCTGGTGCAGCACTTCGCTGCTTCATCTGTGGCAGCGGGATCAGCTGTGGCAAAGAGCTGAGGCTGCAAGTCATATCCTCCTTTGACAGCAAGCAGCCCTTCTTCTTGTTTCTGCAGCATCAAGAGCCACTTTTGTTTGGTCCTCCAGGTGAGTCGAGGGAGGTGGATATTTCGACTAAGTTTTCGCAGTCCAAAAATATAGTCAAAATAAAGTGATTGCTATTATCCACATTATTCATTATCTGCAGTAAGTCCAGAAAATATCTCCCTGAGGACCTACTGTATTTCATATGCCAAGACACAACACACAGAGATAGAAAATAATTCCTAAAAACAAAACAAGATATATCTTTGGCTTGTTCTTTTCTCAGGCCCAGTTTGAATGTCAGCCAGCATTGGGGCTTGTGGCTAGCTTCATAAATAACCATGCTATCCATCCCAACCCCATGGGCAAAAGATACTAATGCCTACTCATGCTATCACAGCAAAGGACAGCAACCACGCTGTTTAAGGTAACTGATGAACCAGATTCACATGCCTGTGTATGTGTGTATAAGAAAAGACAAGCTCCACTTCACTGACTATGCATGCAACTGTGTGCAACAGTAGTGATCATCATTTAAAATATTTGTTAAAAACACCTGAAACTTACTAGGGACAGTATTTAAACAGATGTACAGAAGTTCCAAGTCACATGCTAAGTGAATGCATGAAACAACAGGAAAGGATGCTTGAAGGGAAAAGAAAACCTTGAACGGGCAGGATGAAGCCCAAAAGATCACAGAAAATAAAAGAGGAAAAGGAAGCCCATACAAATAAGTAACTGCACATGTTGTACATGGGTCTAGGATTGTTATTGATGCTGGCAGGACATTGTTGACTAAACTGATGGGGAGATGTTATCAACAGATATCACCTGAGTGAGCCACTTGGAACTTAGGAATAGACCATTCATGAATGGAATCTTATTGGTGACATATGTTGGTGTAGCCCGGGGTTATACCAGCATATGTCATTTGGAGAAAAGACATCTCTGTACTTTACCTTCCACATGCAAATTTCCCTTGCCCAGAATTAAAGGAGGTATTCAATACCTGCTTGCCCACCACCCCACCACCATGCAGAGCAGCTTCTAAGAACAAATTCTGCAGACAGGAGAAAAGAGCAAATACGAACTTCCTGCAGCTACTCTCAGTAGAAAATCTGTTAAAGAGAAAAAGAATAGTTGCACAATATCTTCTAATGTCTTATGTGAGGAATTCTACATCTGGAACTCCCTACCAAGCCACTGTAAGGCTCTTCCTTACCTCTTCTGTATGGCTCTTCCATACTAACTCAAGCTTAAAGTGCTGACCCTAGAATCTCTCACCATCTGGTAAAACATGGAAAGCATAGTAATATATGCATATTCTTCTCTACAAAAATGTGTACACCAAAGGAAAATAAGCATGCACCCACATATTTCTAAGTTATACAGACTTTCATCAGATGGGATTTGAAGGAGAAAAACCTACTGTTGATAATATAGAAAAGCTTCACCTCACCTCTCCTCCTCTGTTAAATGCCGCTGCTTTCTGAACCACTGGATGAATTTTCTGTCTGACGTCATGCAATAGCTATTACAGGAAGATTGCAAGAGCTTAATCTGAGCAATTACTTCAAATTCCTGAGAAAAGTAAATAACAGAATGAGAATCTTAATGAGAGAATGTAGTCAAATACAGACTCCCTCCCAGACCAGAATGGCAGATGAATGTAGGGCAACTGGAGATGTTAAACACTGCACTGCAGATCCACTAACAGTTCCCTACAGCCTGGTTTTGAAAGGCACTGAACATTATCGTTTCAACTGAATTAACAAATCTGAGGGGCATCCCTTGTTTTAGAAGGTCTGCTGGCCAGTGCTGGTATATATGCTGCTCAGCAACTGTACTCAACCCACCTGGCATGGCAAGAGGTCAGCCAGGTTGTGGTGGGCAAGATGAGCCTGAAGTATCCTCTTAACCTTGGATACATAGAAGGGTGAATGATTCCTCTCAGCCCTAAAGATGGGTGTTTTAGTTTGGTGCTAAGTTCTGAACTGAGCAGAGAAACAAAACATACCTTCCTGCATCATCTACACATACTGGGTACAGGCTAGAGATGGATGGTGAAGGTGCAGCACATTGTATTTTATCTTATGGAGAGGGCAAAACACTATCTACTCGTTGGAGGCAAAATGCACACTTCCACTGCCCCTTTCTGGCCCAGAGCTGTTGACAGACGGCAGGGGTGCCAAAGTTTGCTTTCTATCTGCCAGGCAGTGATGTAGCTGGTTTCAAAAACGCCTAGGGCAAGTGTGAAAGTTGCACCCCTAAGTACTGCTACTTCTCCTGCTGCCGCTGCCCCAGGCAGAGCAGGCCCAGTTGGAAGGGTTGCTGCCACTGCTGCCACCCCCCCCCCCAGGCAGCAGAAGACCCCAGAAAGGGTGGTAGTGGGCCAGACCCTGTTGGAAGTTCTGCTGCTGCCGCCGTCCCCCCCCCCCCCCCCAGGGGAGGAAAACCCTGGTGAGGGTGGTGGCAGGTCAGGCCCAGGTGGAAGGCCAGGCCTGGGTGGCCGCTGCCACCACCACCACACCGGGCCAAGAACGACCCTGGTGGGAGCAGCGGCAGTGAGCCAGGCCCGGGTAGAAGGGTGGAGGGGTTCGACTTTTTTGCACACCCCTGGTATTGGCACCCAGGGCATGTGTCCTGCTTGCCCCACCCCAGATATGCCTCTGCTGCCAGGCACCCAGGAGACACAGAAGCGCATAATAGATTGTCCTCATCAGGGAAACACCAGTTTCCCTGATAAGGACAATCAATCTATTATGTGCTTGTTTGTCTTTGACCTCCTGCTGCACGGATGCAGGGACCCCACCCATCTTATCCTTTCTAGGGATAGAAAGAATACTCTCAATTGTTCATTTCCTGGTCAGAAATGGACTTCCTGACAACTGGGTCATCTTTTCAGGAAGAATAATAGAGCAGGGAGATATTTGTGCACTTTCCATGGTATCTCAAATGTCCCAAAAAATCTGAGGAAATAATCCTATAGAGAAATACACATGTGGGGGGCCGGGTTGCACAAAAAAAATTTATCTCTGAAGAAACATGTTTGCTGCACAGTAACCAAGACAGGCAACACTGTTTCCTGCACAGAAAGGACATTTCAAATGAAATGAACCAAAGTATCCATCATATTTCACTGGCCAGAATGTAATTATACTTGTTGTTGTTGTGTGCCTCCAAGTCATTTCCAACTTATGGTGTGGTCTATAATCTTCAGTATAAGAGCTTGGAAGAAGTTACTTCTTTAAACTATGGCTCTCAAATTACCCTAACCAGCACGTCCAGTAGGTTCTTCCAAGCTCAGCTGAACATTAATTTCTATGAAAAAAAATTGTCATGTTTTAGATGTCATCCACAAAACTTCCTTAAACTGCATGAATCATCCATACACAGTAAGCTTTCTCTGGATGGTCAATCAGTTCAGATGAGGATGAGGAGAGAAGCACACAACTGTTCTCCTGTTCATGTTAGGAAAACCTGCCCTTTTCCTGGCTGCAGCTTATGTCTCCTGCAGCCTACTTCTCAAATCCAGCTAGGAGGCCTTTCTCAGATATCCCATTGTGTCATTAACTCCTTTTCCTGAAGCCAAGGTACAAAAAACCCAGAGTATGAATTGTAGATCATTAAATACCAATAAATGATGAAAGAAAAAGCAAACTTACCCTCCTTCTCTTCTCAAAATTTATTAGTCCTCCCTGTAAGAAACAAACAAGCATAAAATACTAATTTCAAAAGTGACGTGTACAATTGCAATTAAGGAAACATCTCATGTTAACAAGAATAGCAAAATGGTTACATTTAAGCAACTGCTCATACCTCCTTGTGCTGTACCAAATGGCAAATCTTTTAGAATTGGGTTTTTCTAATGGTACTTCTAAATCTAAACCTGTACATGTGTAATAAAGCCTGAGTTTTCAAAGATGACAATTAATCACCGCCTCACATTGGAAGACATTCATGTCCTCTTCAAGCTTTATGGCAATTTAACTATGCCAATAGTGATGTACAATGTCATCAAATGTGGATCAGCTCTAAGCATCTAACCTTCCTCCACTTGTAGGATGCTCTCTTCTCCTCACAAGTGACAGACACACAGCATCAACTCTGGACCTGTAGCCATTTATCAGGAGCAGTGCCCACCCTATCCCCATCCCATGGGAAATATGGGCATTTCTTCAGGCACAACTGAACAAAGCCCTCTTTTTTTCAGACCACCATAATTATACAAATGTAGTGTGGGTGCGGGGAGCCTTCAGTCCTCCAGATGTTTTGGTCTGCGACTCTACTGGCCGTGCTGACTAGGGCTGCAGCAAGCTGAACCTCAAAAACCAGGTGGCCTAGTGGTGTTTCGTATATCCTATGCCACTGTATTAATGAAGGCTTTTAAGGAAGTTTTCCACAGGGCTGACCCAGCACCACGGAGATCTTCTTTAAAGGTACACAAAATCCACAGTGGATTCACCAGCTCATGGACATGAGAGCCACCAGCTGCCACTGGAGGCTCACTGTCTCTGAGCCTTATGCAGAGGTTGGTTCTTACACACAGAATCAATCACCTCTGAAAGAATGGAGTCTGGCTATCCCCACTGCAGTAATCCCAGTGCCCTGCCACCTTCTGCTCTTCTGGAGCTTTCAAAATCATATTCCAAACTCACATGCAGTCTAATACTCTCATGTTCTGTGGTTTGTCCACAACCTCTGAAGCTGCATCTCTGACTTTATCTATTTCTTCACAGAAGAGATTTCTCCACTGATTTTCAACCACAATTTTCAGAGTGGATAATGAACAAAATATTGACTATATAAACATCAATACAAAGAACGGTAAAGGTATTAAAATTAAAGAAAAGGCAGCATTAAGATCAGATCTAATTTAAAGATCAGATCTAATTAAAAAGCCTGGGTGTATAACAAGCCTAGTGCCAAACGGGTTGTAGCATAGGTACTAAATGAGCCTTCACAAGTAACTGTTTCGAAGACTGAGTGCCATGGCAGAAAACATCCCCCTCTTGCCCCTCACCCAACATCTGCCTTGTCTCAGACAGCAGGGACACCTGGACAAAGTCACAGGAGATGATCGCAGTGGACAGAGAGAAGCAGATGATGGCCAAGCCATGCATGGCTTTCTAGCGAAGCACCAGTACTTTGGACTGAGCTCAGAAACACAGCCAGAAGCCAAGGAAGAGATAGGTGCCTAACAACTGGGCCCAAACTTTCACACATCTGTTTTCTCAGATGCTTTCTCCCATCATCTTCCTTCATCTATTGCTTCTTTCTGCTCACACTTCTTTTACAAACAGGCTGCAAGAATAACAAAATGACAATTGACTTGGCTGACTTTCCTTGCTCTTGAAAGCGATAAGACTTGGGGGTCAGTGGGATTTCATTCTAATTGGAATTCGTGGGATTATGTGTTCCTATTATTTCAATGAGACCTATATCCAACTAACAGGCTGTGATCCTCTATATGCTTATGTGGGAGTAAGTCCTACAGAAGTAAGTGGGGCTTACTGTTGAGTAGAAAGAGATGTATGTGATTCTCTGCAATCACTGAATGCACAGAAATTTGGGCATTTAAAAGTTGTCTACGTATGTTAGGTTTTGCTGTCCTTCCCAGCTTAAATCATAAATCACTGAAATCTATGCACGTGTTGTTCAGGTATTTTAAAGCTGAAGTTGTGATCTTATACACACTTACCTGGCAGTAAGCTCCATTTAATTCAGTGGTGCCCTCTAGTCAGGCAAAGTTAAGGACTTCTATGTCTCTAAGTCTCCTCAGTATTAAGCAAGCAAGAACATGCTTAAACCTCTCCCAAGGAAACAAATGGCAATTAAAATATTTAACATTGACTAGCCTGTGCCCTAATTTTGTTCTTTCCAAAATCTTAAAGCATTGGTTAAATATCTTAGATAATGCTTTGGTGGATGCCCTACTCCCCTTTGCAGACTGATTTGCAGTTTAATTTGGAATAATGCAGACTGAAATGCTTCCCTACCCCATTAGGGTTTTGAAAATCAAAATGTGGAATTTTGGCACATAATTTCATTGGGAGAATTCTATTTTAGGCTCCATGTGGTAGCAATCTTATTTTACTTCCCAATAAAAATTCTACTTGCTTCTTCTGGCATTCTCGTTTCTGGGGGGGAAGGGGAGGGAGAGTGGGTTTGTAATTGTTATGAAAATGCAGATAGAAAACATAATACTAAATGTCTAGTAGGAAAGTTATTGTTATGCTGTGTTACGTAACACTGTGTTATGAAAACCTACCTCCACATAGTCCTGAAGAGCTGTGTCGAGCATTGTCAGGTCAGTCAAAAAAGTACCAAGGTAAGGAACAGTGCCTTGCATTACACCCTATGCAGGAGGATAGTGCAAACAGGTTAGTCATTTTAGCCCATCTTCAAGGGTTGGTCGCTGGCTTCTAGGGCCAGATTAAAGTACTACATGGTTGGGGCCTAGCCTCACTTATGGAACATTTCCTCCATACTTCTCTCTTGCCCTTTCAAAAGTTCTTGCCAGAGAAGGGCTGGCTGGGGTATCTTCTGCTGAGAGAGTGGTGAATCTACTTTTGACTTTGCTAATGCTCTTCCTGCAGCTGCTCTCTGAACCAAAGGTGAACTGCAAGTGGTAAACCTCTGATCCAGATGTGCAAGGAGTGGTGGTAAAACCAAGAGGCAATATGCCACTTCTATGGCAGTAGATCCACCAGCTGCCCCTTTGTTATATAGCATGAGTTCCTTCCTTCTCTGTCTGAAATCCCTTCCACATTCCTCCACCTATCCTTGAGGGAGCTTCAGAAGTTCCTGCAGTCACAGCCTGGTTTACAGCTGGCTACTTTTCACACAAGTGACTTAATGTGTAGTCGGGCATCAACCGCCTACACAGAAAATAAGATGTTGCATGAGACAAAGCAGTGGCAGCTGGTAGCTACCTTGTCAGTTGCATGGTTGATTTGGGTTTTTGTCCCAACTGTAAAGGACCTAACCAAAGTTCTAAACCCTGTCTGCCAAACAAGCACTTCAGACAGCTCCTTCAAAGTTCAGACAAAAACCCAGAGTGAGTTCAGCATCCCACTCTGACATGGGAGCCTCCACTGAGATAGTGTGATGCTGTTTCAGTGATGACCCTGATTTTATGGGATGGGCTCCCCTAGGATGTTTATAGAGGCACCTCATCATCTCATTAAGAAGTCTTTTTCATTTAGTTATGCCATTCTAAAACCATAAAAGTTAGAAAAATTAGCTATCTGGACCACAGCAGACAGAATTAGTCAGCATGGTTTAATAATCTGTCCATAATGAACTTTTGATGTAGCTGTTACTCTCCTCAGCAGTTGCCGTATATGTTCATGATTTTGCTCTTCCTCGTTTGACTGTACTACTTATTTTGCATATTTTGCACTTTTGAGAATTTTTAATTCAGAGAAGAAGCATATTTTTATTCCAATTTATTTCAAAAACAACAATAAATTTGAAATGCAAGCTATATAAGAGAATGGTTCCAAAGATGAATCTCCAGATACTGCTATACCCTGCCAACTCCCAGGAGTGCAAGCCACCATGGCCATAGTCAGAGATTTTCAGAATTGTATTTCAAAAACACCTGACAACTTGAGATTGGGAACCACTGATGTAAATGATGGGCATGCTGATCATGCCAATTTTGGTAACAATGCCTTAACATCCTGATTATCTCATGGAGAAAATTAAATGGAGATGTCTCCTCACCATATCTTTTTGCAGCTGAAGCCGACGCTGAGTTCTTTTCTGGTTTTCTTTTACACTGCTGTCCAAATTTGCGAACTTTGATGTCCCTTCCTGCAATGTGAATAAAGGAGCAGGTAATGCAAGAGACCACTGGGCTGAGTTACAAATATTTCCTATACTAATCCCAAGCTACATATTGTCTTCTCAAGGCCAGAAATAATCTCAATATTAAATATAGACACAGATACACAGAGAGAAAGTAAAGGATTAAAATTTCCATCTTTCTCAGCACTGTGAAGAGCGGCTGTTCAAAAATGGAATAAGCACAGTTTGCTTATAAAATACCTCCAGTACCATTTGAGACTGCTGCCAACCTCTAGCCTTCCTTGAGTCAAATATATCTGGATCACAGTTCTTCAAGTCAAATACATCTAAACAGCAGTTCTAGAAAACTAATGGTCTTTTCCTACTCTGAAACATCTTTTCCCCAATGGTATTTCACAATATGTGTTATTAATAAACATTTCTCCCCTTCATTATGTAACACTGTGGTATTTTTCTCATTCTCTTGCATTCGGATGCAATGACTAACTTCTTCAGTTTGCTGACTAACAAGAAGACAGTCAGGAAATGAAAATGCTTGTTTTCACATTCCAGTCATTCAGGCCCTGGAGACCACTTTCCCAATAACTTCATGAATGAGAGTCAGATTTCATAACACTTGTTCTTCCTCTGGCATCAACTGATTAACCTATTGCCACTGTTCCCTAGACTGCATTTACCCACAGTTGCAGAGGTCAGCACTTTGACACAATCTCTCAGATACCCTAACTGAAAACCCATGCTTCACATGTGGGTTTTCCTCCAGCATCTTCCACAGTTAAGAGTAATGGAAAGAATTCATTTAGCTTCTCTGTAATTTCCCGGCTTTCCTTTCACATCCTGTTACCAAATAGTTCCATCACTGCAGGACCTCCCTTGCTGTTCCCAATCAGAGCTCAAACAAGTTACTTTTTGGAGGTACAACCCCTAGAATCACCCAGCCTGCAAGGCCAGACATTTTGGAACAAGTATTCTAGGTACAATCGCCCAAACAGACACTTTTCCAAGAACTTCCCCTGCTGCATTTAAATATTTTTTTTTAATTGATACTGTTTTCCTCAGATTTATTCTTTGTTCTTGTTTCTTGTTTCATCTGTTCTTCTCATCTGAGAAAAAATTTTAAACAAGCTCCCTTGTCTTCAGTGGCTTTTCACTGCTGTTTAAGAGCACTGATATCCTCTTGGATACTTCATTCATCTGCTTTCTAGTCCATAGTATAAATTTTAAAGTTCTTCTAAATATCTAACTTCTAAACTTCCTAAAGGGATCTGATCCTTCTAACTTTCTCCTTCAACTTTCCTTTAGCTATCTTCTCATTTTAAAAAATTAAGTAATCTCCTTCTTCAAAAGTAGAATCTCTGCTGGATGTTCTACATAACTCTTCACATATGAATATAGAGACATTGCACAGAGATATGTTTTGCACAACTTTCAAGTGGGTTCCTATGGTACATTTAAATAGTTCACTGAATATTTGTCTCTGCATGCTGTTATCATCTTCAATCCTCCTATCTCAGCTGAAGAGCATAGGATATTCAGAGTACTCCCTTAAGGGATGAGTTATCCCAATCCAGATGTGCTCCAGATCCTGCTGTTGGCAAGATGTATTATTTTTTTCTCCAAATGTCAGCAGTTTTATTCCATTTTGACTTAAGTGGATTCATCTCTTTTGAACAAGGGAGCTTCTTCTCGGCACACAAGTTCTCTAAAATCTTCCTTTTTACTCCACTGTCACATCTGTGTACTGAAGGCCTACAGCTTTGCCTGTCTATTTTATCTAGTCTGGAGTATGGGAAAAGTTGCATTTAAGGTTGGTGACTTTAATATCTTACATAGAAATCTAAAATTTCTTTTCTAGCTATGAAATGCTAGTATTTGCCTGACCTGATATCAGAAATGAGAGCCAGCACGGGGAAGTGGCTTGAGTGCTGAACTGCCACTCTGGAGAATAGGTTTTGAATCCTTTCTCAGCCATGGAAACCCACTGGGTGTCTTTGGGCAAGTCACATTATCCCAGCCTCAAACAAAGGCAAAGGCAAGGCAAAGGCAAATCCCTTCTGGACATATTTTGCCAAGAAAACCCCAGAAATGAACAACAATATCAGAAATGTCCAAAGAGAAGAAAAGGAGGGTTAAAGAGAAAGAAAGAGAGAGAGAGACAAACAGACAGAGACAGATGGAACGACTCACACACAAAAGTTTTCTTGTCCAAGATTTCCTCCACCATTGTATAGTTCTAACACCTGCTTTTGTGGCATTTGTAGAATCCCACAATCAGTGACACATGAAGATGCTGGAAGGCACTTAGTGCAATGCCCACAGAGTTTAAAAAGTAATGTATTAGCACACCATTGACACATCTGCTGCTTCTCACCCTCATTAGCAGCTCTCGGCTTGTCAAATAGTTGTCGTGGTCTGAGAAAATTTCTGACAATTCTTCAAACATCAACATTCTTTCCCTGCAGAGAGGTGGGAAACAGAATTAATTTGAGATTTATGGTCATTCTACAACAAACTAGACACTAGTTTTTTTGGCTCCTTGTGATTAGATTGTATGAACAACTTTTCTTCTTGGCATGAGCCCATTGCTGGACTTAGAACTCAGCAGACTGTGACACAAGGAGAGCCATGACAAACTCTGTTTTAGAGACCCCTCCCCAAAAAAATATTGGATTTTAAGAAACTTTCCATTAGTTTTTAAAGAAAAGAGCACTCATGTGGTCGGAGAGGTATCCAGTTCACTCCATACCACTGGCTGATTGGTAAATTAATCTTATTTTTTTTGCTGAGAAATACCCCCAATGTTATCCTTTGCCTAGAGAACAAAATATACAGGACACCCAGTGCAGTGACATGAACTAGTCCCTTTACTGGACCATTGAAATACAATTTTTAAAAAGCTTTTGTGTCCTACAGGATTCATTGTTAAGTTCAATATGAGAGTTTTGGAAAACCTGAAAACCTACTTTTCTGATGATATTCTGTTTTTTTTTTAAATTTTACTCATGGACTCATGGACCACACATGTGTGTTTCTTCTGTTTCGAAGACTAGCAGCTATTATTGAGATTGCTTTCCATTCATAGAAATGGGGAATGCTTTCCATGCAAAGGAATGGGAAAAAATGTCTTACTTGGCAACACAGGCCCAACACTTCTTTAACCGATAGATGGAGTTGGACTGTAGTGCTGAAACAATGGCCCTCAAAGAGGAAAAATTCTTTAGGATTCTACATTCCTGCAAAGGGAGTGATTAAGAAACAGAAGAGGGTTAAATACCAATATTACAAATGAATGATCATTTCCTGTTTTCAAAAGATTGCAGTTGCTATAAATTCTTACCAATTTTTTTTTAAAAAAACCCTCCTGAACAAATACTGAGCACCATTAAAAAAAAATCTGTCTTGCTGTTTGCAGCTTCTGAAAATATACTTTTCAGTCGTGTTTTCTATACTTTTAACATTTGGCACATGAGGGCGTGGGGAGGCTACAATGCTGCTGATTCAGTTTTATAGCTTTCAATTTTCCTAGTTAAAATGCTAGTGAAGGTGGTGCTATAGCCATGTTAAAGAGAACTGAAGAACAACTGTGCAAAAACAAACATGGATTTTGCACTTGGAAGCTTTCAAGTTATATAGCGCTCTTCTCCATCACAGAGAAGATTCTGAGCATGTAAATGAGTAGAAATGCCCCAGAAACAGAATTGTTTGACAAATGCATTGTACTTTCTTGGGTGTTTTTCTTACTGTTTTTCAGGTATCAGGCAAAGTTCATCTTGATCTCATGGGCTTTTTGAAGGCACTTGATAAATGCTTTCTCCCTTTCATTGGGCTGACTCCTGCTTTATGGAGCAAATTCGTTTTTAATTTGCCGTCTTTTGGTAGTCTTTTAATTTTTTTTTAACTGTTAACCTCCATGAGAGAGACGAGGTATTAATTCCTAGATAACTAGTTTAAATAAAAAGCATTTAGAGCAGTAAAAGAGATGAACCATGCAAAAATCAGTTTAAACTACTGTATATCTTCACCAAGTGGTTCCCAGTTTATGTATGTTATAAAGAAAGTCTCTTGTACCTATGTATGTAGGATTTCTATCTGCTGTGCAAATCTATGTGGCTCTGGAATGGCCATGAATCTATGACAGACATTGCTGCTAAATATGTTGCTCCTGGGTTCCTGATGCTGATTGAGAAAACAAAAATAATTCCACTAGGATTCATGCCAGATTATGCTGCACAGGAGCAGGAAAAAAAAACTTGGAGACTTGGAAACTTGGAATTTTCCATAGGATGTGGCTATGGCATTTAAAGTGGTATGAAATTGATACAAACGTCTGCCGTAGATAGATAGTTCAGTAATTACAGGAGAGAGAATATACAGAATACCGAAATACTTCCTGCCTTGTCCCCCATGTCCCACCACCCACCAGATTTTATACACATTTTGTCATTTTCCCCTCTGAAACATGGAGTCTAAAACCCTTCTCTCAATATATATACATATATACGTGTGTGTATGTGTATGTGTATAACACACACATACATAAATGCACACAATATATATTGCTATATATAAAGACCAGGGAGATACAAGAGAAAAAAAAGTATGTATTTACGTGTGCAATATTGATCCACTTCTCTATGATCTTGGCTCGCTGCTGTGTTTTTAATTCTTTGCCATTCAAAATGGTTCTGATAACACATTTGGTCACTGCATTGAACTGTGCTATGGTGGCTCTGATGGTGGGTGCCAAATGTTTGTTTTCCTTCTTATCCCTCTGAGACCAGATGCAGCCCAAACAGTGATGTGGCACCACTCTTTTAAACAGTTTCTAGAACAAGACACAAGACATCTTATCAAAACAAGAAGTGTATTCTCAATCGCTATAAGAAATACTGTGTTGCAAACCCCACCAAATGGAGGCTGTAAAGAAATGTTGCATCAGTTGTATCAGTTCTGCCCACTGAGAGCCCCTCCAGACTGCCCAGTAATTCTGACAAATACTGGGGTAGTTTTTCATGCCTTGTGATGTCTTATTATGGTGTTTCCGGTCATGCCCTAAGTATACCTGGGTTTTGACCCAGGTCTGTTGGGTCTGTTGCTGGTTACAGCAGATTTTTCATGCTACTCCCAATGTACACATTTCTTTTCATCTGAACTTTTTGAGCTGTGGTATGGCTGTGGCTTTCCTCAATCCCTACCGTGTACTCCATGAAATCAGCTACGATTCCCACCAAATCTTGACTTTGGCCTGTCAGGAGGAGCCCTAAATAAAATATATTCATTGAACCATCAGTGGAGCAAAAAACTAGTCAAGTAATGAAATAATCTTAACAACTCATTTCATTAGCTTCAGTAATAATCCATTCTTGGTCTTGTCTTCAGTTCAAAGAGGCAAATGAAATCAAGTAAATGTCCCTAGTACGTGCCATTAGGTTCGAAAGACCAGAAGACTGAAAGAAGAGACTACAGACAAGGAAAGCTAGGTCTAACCTTGGAAGTGAGCATGCCAGGGTGCTCACCCTCAGCATCAGGTTGAAAAGAGTGCTGAGCTGAGCTTGGTGATCTGATGCTTGTTGGTCTATTGCCTTGCAAAGAGCAAAGAAATGCAGTAAGCATGTCTAATCTTTCCTTGATTCCAGCCTGATAGCATTTGCTCTAGATAAACATGGTTTTACTTTGAAGTGGCATAACCAGGCACAAAAAGCAATCCTAACACTGTAATTGTTAATAAGAAAAGAAAGCAGTGCACTGATTGTGAGGAAGGGGTTGCAGATGTTGCTCCTTGGTCAAGATAATATTATCTGTGGGTCTCGCCCTGGAAAAAGCCCATGAAAATAAGGAGTTAACATTATCAGAAGCCAGAACAAGTAAAGCACAGCTGACACACAGCTATGGAGAATAAAGTAGTGGGTTGAGATCCTGATTCCTGATAATCAAAACTATCAACATAAAGTTGCCTGGAGGATGATCAGTAAGACTCTGTGGCTCCACTAATAACAACACACCCATCCACTTCTTGAATGGCCTTTACCAACAGGCAAAGATAGTTTTATTTGGATAAGCCTTCAATCTCATAAACTGGCTTTTACAGCCATTGTAAATGCTACAATATCTTCAAATAGTTCTTGTTTTGTAATCCTTTTCATTTGGAGCAACATTTGATAGGAAGACAGGATACAAAATTTAACTAACAAACAAAACAAACATTTCAACATAACAGTAAGAATCATATTGTTAGACTTACAGCATCCATGTAGGTGAGCTGTTCTGCCACAAGGTCTTCTGGGAAAGAAGAAAACTCTTCTGAACCACCAGTCTCCAGTTTTTCCTCAATGGCAAGGGTGTCATCAATCCCACCTGTCCAGAACACAACAAATATTGTGGTAACTGGTAAAATACCTTCTGATCCAGTCTTGTCAAGCTCCAACAGAAGCTGAGGCCTTGTGCTGAATGCTAGACTGAGTGAAAGTGTAAGCTTCCGTCTTCAATCACTGAATGAGCAAGGGGAAAAAAAAGAAGGATATGGCCAAGACAGCTGACCTATTATAGGTAAAAAAGATTCTGCACTTAATGATGTCCCATGAAATGTCCATTTTTCTAGAGAATGGTTTCCAAAAAGTGAGGGAATAAAATTCTGAGGTCACAAAAATGATACACATAGGAAACATTATCTCAAATGTGACTTCTGTCTTCCATCTTCAGGCTCACAGACTGCATCTCACCACATGAGCCTGGCCAAACACTTAACATTCATCAGGAGAGGCCACCAGCTTCACAGGAAATGTGAGATAGGGTCTTTTGAGTAGCTGCCCCTAGGCTTTGGAACATTAACCCTAGCTCCCTTGTTGTCTTTCTGTTTACAGGTGAAGACTTTTCCTTATTTTCCTTATTCAGAATAGGCTTTTAGAACTGAATACTTTTTAAGGAAAGAGTTTGTTAAGAGGATGCAGTGTTGTTTTAAATGAAACTTTTTAACTGCTTTTTTCCCCTTTAAGTGTAAGTTTTAATATTGTTTTAATATTGTTAATAGTTTAACATTTTTGTATGTTTTTGACTATATTGTAATCATTTTAACTTGTAAGCTGCTGTGAATCGCAATCTTGAGGTAATGGTGATGCATACACAAATAAGACCATCATCATCATCATCATGCACTGTCTCACACCAACCACTGAGAGACAGCCACAAATGTCTCCCTGTCAGAGGCAGCCAACCTTCTGGTACTGTAGAATACACGGAGTGCTGTCTAGTGGGTCAGCAACCACAGGAAACTGCAGGCATGTCTCACACTTAAGGCACAGGCAGGCTTAAAACTCCCCTCTCTGAATGCTGAGATGAGGGTGCAAGAAGGGAGGGAATATTAGGTCACTGTTTCCTCACTGCTATTAGCTATTGCCGGTGGTGGTGAGGAGAACGAAAGGGGGGGTATGGGCCCTCCAGACAGGGCCCAAATACCCTAAAGATATCAGACCCTGCCTGATTTTAGAAGCTAAGCAGGGTCAACGCTGGTTAATACTTGGATGGGATACTGCCAAAGAATACCTGGTGCTGTGGGCTGCATTTCAGAGGAAGGAAATGGCAAAACCACCTCTGAGGATTCCTTGCTTAAGAAAACTTTATGAAATTCATGGGGGTCACCATATGTTGACAGGCAACTTGAAGGTACATACACACACAGAGGTCCCACCAACACTACCCTCTCCCATAGCAGTCCTTGGAGAACTTGCTGTTCCCTCACTGTTGACAGTAGCAGGGAGGAAACCCCTCTCTCAGTATTCCTGATAAAGACTGCTCTTCCTCCACTAGTACTAGCAGTGGGGGCATAACGCTCCATTCTCTGGCCTGGAGCTGATCACTGTTCAGCCGTGTGGTAGGAGAAAATGGAGGGGTTCCCAAATGGATGTTGCTGTTCGGGCCACATGTAGGCCATGGGCTTTGGATTTCCTAGATGTGGCCTATGTGGAACTAGGGATATAAAGATTAGAATGCCATTCATCAGGAACTTCTCTTGCATGCGCCCACTAAATAGCCTGAAGGCTATGACCTTGCATTGTTCACAGGTAAACATATGAGTCGAATTCGGGGCTTAGACACAGAGACATCTTTGAAAATGACAGCTCCATAAATAAGATGTGTCCAGGAAGAGGAAGAACCAGGCAATGGAAAAACCAATAAGCTATCAAGTATGCGTGCAGTCAGAAACCGATGGACGCGCACACAATTTATGTATAACAACCGGGAGGTCAGGAAAGCAGACGACTTAAAATCTGGCCTGTCGCCACAGCAGGACTTCCTGTACATAACCTCAAGGGAGATAAAGTGTTAGCTTTGCTTGGCAGGCACAGACACATGAAGAAGAAGTTGCTACTATTCCTATCAGACTTTAAAAATAAAGAACTTTCAGGTAAGATTTATCTATCTTCTTAATTCTGGTGTTCTAGGAGCCACATTTCCCCAGATAAAGTTTAGTGAGAAGGAGCAAAACCTAAAAATACTTGGAATATAGTTCCTTCATGCTCAACAGCAATCATTCCCTAACCTTGCCACCTTGAATGGTTGTAGTTTAAAGATAGAAAGAATATTTACAAGTTTTCCCATCCTCAGCAAGAAAGAGTATCTCAACACACTGAGTCATCCTGAAAATCTCTCTGTCTCTGTCACACACACATACGTAATGCAAGATTTTCCCCCTTAGAATGAGAGCAAGAAGACCAGCACTTTTTTCATCAGTAGGAGAAACAGAAAAAAAATGCACAAAATGTTTTATTTTATGCAAAAAAAGAGCCAATATTTTGTGCAAAGGATTTGTATTTTGCAGAAAGGGCAATGGGATTTCCTCGCTAAAAAAATTTGCAGAGAAAGTCCTAACATGTGCAAGAACTCTCATAATCTCACTTACTGGTTGGTGAGTTGATAGGTGGATGGGAGGAACTTGTAAAAGTTTGTGAGAATTAAATAAGTGAAGATTTTGCATCCTCATTCAAGAGTCACATATCCAGAATCCAAAAGAGGTTCAGTGCACATTTAGGCATAGAAAAGTTGCAGGACTATAAACAGTTCATGACAACTCAGAAATGGGGAAAAATGAGGCTGCATAGAGTAAGTTCTAGACAGCTTAGCAGAATTTCCTACCAAATATGATGGTGAGTTCCACTTCATGTAGGTGGAGGGATCATCCCTTGGGGAGCTTGGGGGGATGGAGACATAAGGCTTAGGAATCCCCCCACAAAATCATGTTGTTTCACTAAAACTGCCTTGAGGGAAATCTACTTTTTCTGATATACCCAACAATCCTTTCAAAGAAAGAACTTCAACAAACCCTTGGTTCTATCTAAGTCATACGTTTTATACTCCAGAGGTATTTAACTATACGATAATCTGGTATATATATTTTTCATGATAGTTGTATCCGACCCTTATTCCAGAGGGCTCAGCGTAATGTACACCAACTTATCCTACTTTATCCTGACAATAACCCTGTGGGGTAAGTGAAACTGATAAACAGTAGTTTCCTCACAGCTGTAGCTCATCTAAACACCCTCAGCTTTTTCATATGAGAAAATGGTGGTAGTGGACACAGCCTTGGAAGAAAGGCAGTGTATGTATCTGTTTTAGATGTGTATATGTGTGTACGTGTGTGTGTACACATAATAAAACAACAACAATAAAGTAGGATCTTCTTGGTCAAGTCTACTTTGGCTACTATATCACACTGCTAATGGCTTTGATTTTGTTGCTATTTTTGTTTCTTCCCTTCCTCTTCCTTTGCATACAGGAGTGCTATAGACCTTGTAAGTTTGACAATTATTTAAAAATTACAAAAGTGACAAAAGTCTAGCCCTTCCACAGTTTGCTAGAAACACCTGTCTCTCAACACACCCACTCTCTTCCCCTCTTAGAAACTTTTCCCAGTTAAAGTATTGGAGCAGGAGTTTGTGTACTCATATTCAAATACTATATTGGACTGCACAGCCATTCAACTTGCTGGTGACCCTGTGCCAGCTAACATTCTCTCAGCCTCACTCATTTTCACATGAATGTTATAAAAGAGAGGGAAGAAGAACCCTGTATGTTACACTGAGCTCACTGGAGAAAAGGCCAGGTATAAACATAATAGTGATATGCTTTGTTATATTATTCATAACTGCAGGGGAGTACAAATGTTTTAATCAGTCTTTTCCCCGCTGCTAGATGTCTTCAAAATCTGTGCAATTTTCAAACCAGTCTTGCAGAGGGTAGAAAGCCCCCAGCAGCAGAAGACAGGAGTGGAAGTGGGGCAATAACCTTCCTTGACTATCTCTCAGCGATCTCCCTTCCAACCACAGGATGGAGAAGAAAGCAGACAGGATGAGAATAAACTCATTTGAACTGTCGTGCTAGGGGAGAATTCCACAGTTACCACGGATAATCAAAAAGATAAATGAATGGGTTTTAGAGCAAATCAAGCCTGAACTCTCGCTAGAAGCAAAGATGACTAAACTAAGGCTGTCATACTTTGGATATTGTTGGAAAATTCTGGCATTCTCTCCTTGTTCTAGGATAAATGGAGCTTAGCTAACATAGAGTTAATTTTCTTTTGCACGTAAAAGCCCTCTGGCCTCTTACCTAAAGTCTCAAATGTTGCTCTGTGTTATTTAAAATGATTGGCTATGGTATCCAGACTATGTGACCCAGGATAGACCCTGGAGTCAGTCATTGGACTTCCATAGAAGACCACGCCTCTTGCTTTTTTCCTCTCTTTTGCAATCTTGCTTCTAGCACTTTCTCTCTGCTATGCTAGCTTCTCCACCAAGAAGTTGGTGAGTTAAGAATGAAGCTCCTACCTTCCCAAATGCTTTTGTTAGTTAGTTAGGATTTAGTTTCTCCAGTGCATATGTAATTGTAAAGTTTATTAGCAAATCTTTTAAGTCTGGAACCTGAAACTGCCTGCCTTGTTTTGCTTTCAAGTCAGCCTACAGTTCAGGGAAGCCACACAGAGACTCGGACATGCTTTTTCTGCAACTCTGCTCAAAGAAGGCTAATTCCTAATAGCTGTAGCTTTCATAGAATTTTCCGGAAGGGCTAACACCCTAGGAAACTCTAACTCCCAGCAGATATAGGACGACATGAATAATTGGAAAAGGTGATAATACTGACAAAATGAGAGGCAATGGGAAAAAAGGAAAATCCTTATTACAGGCCGATTGATTCAACCAAGGAGCCCTGAGTTTGCAAGGCTTGAGCAGGTCAGTTGATGACCAGGGATCTTGGATGTCTTTCAATCATACTATTGCCGTAAGTCAAAGTAAACTTGTGGCACGTAAAAAAAAATAGCCTTCCACAATCTTCTCTTGGCTTCCCCAGTGCAAGATTGGGAAGGGAAGCAACACAAAGATTGGGGAGGCTATAGTCTTTCATGATTGCCTTGGCTCCCCCCTTCTAATCTCATGCAGGGGGGGGGGTAAAGGGACAGCTAAGAAAGGAGAATTGTTCTTGTTCCCCTTGCACTGATAGCTGCCTCATGATAATGCAGATGTCATCATTGTGCACTGGCTATAGGAACATAGCCCAATACAATTCCTTCTACTGGGCTATCCCTTCTTCCTTTGTGAGGGAGGACAGTAATAGGGTGAGTCGGGGCTGGGGGAAGTGGAAGCAGTTCTCAAGTCTATTTGAGGATGGGGAAAGTTAAAATAAGAAAAAGAGCCACTGGGGTTTCCTGATGCTTTAGACGGTCCTTTCTCATTTTTCCCCCCTTGAGTCTTCTAATACTCTTTCTATCTCTAAAATATAACAAATACATTAATTATTATACCTTCTTCCTATTTTTTTAAAATTCTATGTTCTATGCATTATCATGTTCTATGTTTTTCTCGTACTTCAGAACTATGTAATCATTTCCAGGTAGGCTAGTATTGGACATAACTCAACACCGACCACCCATAATTCCACTCTTGAGGAAAGAAGGGATATAGCTAAAGTGATTAATTGGTGAATGGGTTGGTCAATATCACCTGAGGTGCCACTTCTGAAGTGTGAGGACTAATACGTGAAAAGTTCCTAAAAAGGACCCATCATATAGATTGTTTAAGGCAATTAATTTTCAATAAGCTATATGGGTTTCTACAAGGAGTCTCACCCCTGCCCTCATGAGTATCAGACCACCCTATAGACATGTAAATCTTCACTTCTTTTGTTTCTGCATGCACTTCAGCATAAGAATATAAGGATTTCTGCACAAATTCTGAGTACCAGTCATACTTTGGTACTTCTTAGGGGAAAACCCATTTGCTCAGCATACCAAAACACTGGAGTTTTGCACTGAAAATACATGCAATAAAACTACATGTGGTTTATCTACTCAGGAATCTGTGTGCAGACACAAGCTGTGTAACTTTTACATAGTATGTGTAGAAGTTACACAATTTGTGTGAACATGTGAATTCCTGTACAGAAAAACCAAATATAGATTTGTTATATGTATTTTCTGTGCAAAAGGAGTATGCTTTTTGTGTAAGAAGTAGTGTATTTTACAGAAATACAAATGTTCTACTCCAAAATTTTTCTTCAGAGGAAAACCACATGTATTTTTTGCACAAAAGAATTTCCTCAGTGAGTTGTCTCAGGTATGGAAATGGCCTTTTTTTCCATCAAAGATGTGAATACTTATGAATACTCACAAACCTACCTTCTATATTGTACACTGCAAGCAGTTTCTAAAAGTTGCGCCTTCCTCCCCAGTAAGCTGTGTTGCAAAGGAGTGGGAGTTCTATTAAGGGGAAATTATGTTGAAAATCTTGCCCCAAACTAGTTTCACTGATATTTGCATTCTGGTGCATATTACATGGATTGTCCAATCTGTCAGTGCTTTCTAAAACTTTGAAAATGTTTATCCTGAAATAAGTGTTACTTGAAAAAAAAAAGTGATATGCACAATGCATATCTATATGTATACAATTATATCTCTCACGCTCCCTCTTTCTCACTCCCTCTAGTTTTTGTTTTGTAACATGAACACTGAAATCAAAAATAAAATGAAAAAATCCCTTCTACTACCAACCAAAGTATCTGGATTCCTATTTTACTGGCATCAACTTCCTTTGTATGCTCAAAAGTTGGACTGATTGTTCTTAATGGAAACTTCTCAGCTCAACTGAGAAGTCTGACAATCTTTTTACCAGGAAATCACAGAAGAAAGACTTCTGTACTAGGCTTTACCTAGGAGGTTCTGTGGGAACCAGCGCTTACCCTGTGAAGGTCTAATTATAGATCTCAGCATTTAGATTTGCTTTGTTTGATCTGCTGGAACCAAATCCAGAAGAGAACATAATTAGACACAAATTAGCAACACTTGGAGACACTGGAATTTCTGATGAGAAGAACCATTTAGATGCAATGCAGTCAGTCTTTTAAAAATAAATAAATAAATAAATGATTCTGTTTGGTGCCAAGTCTGATTAACAGCATAACTTGAATCATAATTTCTGGAAAATGAAAGTAAGTGGAGATTAAGGGGAAAAGAAGAAATCATCTTTACACTATCTTTTTCTTGTCTTTTACTATCATTTCCCATCCATTTGCTACTGCTTTTCTGTGAAAGTTAGTCATTGACATTGTTACATTCATCATACAGGTTCCATTAGTTTTCTGGCTATGTTAATTATGCCAACAGGAAACTTTTTGCCTCAGGAAAGTGGAAGAGGGGGCGGAGGTGGAAGGGAGGAAGGATATTTCTCAGGCTCAACACTGCACATTGCATTCCAGTGTCACTACTGTTCACAATTGTTCCAGTGGCACTTTGACCCAGTAACGTAAATTTTCCTTTTGTCCTTCGATGTCAACAGTGCACCAACTCAGATAGGAAAAAACACCACAGACACTTCCTTTGTCATGACACCAGCTAAGGAAAGACATTTCATGGCACAAATGCTGTCGTCCAAAAAAGAAAGCAAAAAAAAACCCAGCCAGTTCTGACACAGGAAAATAACATCAGAGTGCTATTTTGGAAGTGAAAAATCAGATGAAGGAGGGCAATTGTAAAATGACTTTGAAGATTTACAATTTGTAATTGAGCATACAACCAAGCCAAACTCCCCAGAACAGCACAAGTTCTTAGAAAATGCCAGCATTTCTAATTTTTAGGGAGAGTGCAAGTCATACAACTTAGTGGCATATGTTTGAATTCTGACCCTGCTATGCAGCAGGAACAGAGAAGTGATTCACCAACCAGTGTTCAAAGTATACACTAATTCTGCATGACAATGCACTGCAGGCGAATCAATAAGGGTGCATCAAAGCAATCCAAAGATGTGCAGCGCTTTTATGAGTGTACTCTGTTTAATGCTCTGGAATAACAGAAGCAGAGCTTGGAAAAATTCCTCTTCCCAGAATCTCCACAGCTGCTTGAACCTTCCAGCCATGGCAGAAGTTCTGCCCAGGGAACAATATTTGTTCTTGTTGTGTGCCCTTAAGCTGCTTCCAACTTACGGCAACTCTAAGGTAAACCTAACACATGGTTTTCTGGGGCTGGGTGTGTGATGTACTCACGGTCACCCAGTGGGTTTCCATAGTCAGGCAGGGAATCTGCAGGGTCACTGTCCAATGCTCAAAAGACATACTCACTGTCATTTATTACTTCTTGCTTCTGAAATTGCTCCAACAAGTGTTGTGCCCTTCTTTCAGGGTCCGACCCTGGCATGACCCGTGTCAGATAAGCCAAGAGTTTCCGCAAACAAAAGTAATGGGGTGGCTCTTGGAAGTCTTCAGAGCACTGGTCCAGCCAGGCTCTCAAGATAGAGGCTATGGCACTGCAAAGAAAAACATTGTGAAACATCAAGGTTCACCAACTATATTTCAGTAAGCCTGAAAAAGAATCTAAACATTAGTAGAGCTCAAGCTTAGATTAAAGGATAAACCTATGGTCTGAGAAACTGACCTGGAAGTGTATACCCTAAACGAATTATGTCCCTTGTACACTATGCTGCCATCAGCAGAATAAGCTTTGGGGCCTGAATTTAACTGTCAGTTTCCTCTAAATTGGACCTACTGAATCAACGGGAATACAAAAATGTTTGGCTTATCCTGCACAAACTGACTCACTAGGCCTACTCTGGGCTGGCAATTGGATTTAGGATTGGGTTTTCTTCTTTTAAAGAGAGCACCACAAATCTTGCAAATCTAATTGGTTGTCAGTTGTGTCCATTAGAAACATTTAAAAAACATAATTTTAAAGCTAAAGTTAAACATCCATGCTCAGATTTATCTGTTGAAACAATATGAAAAAACATCCTTGGTATTACATGATCAAATTTTCCTATGAGAGTTATTTATTGATTCTTTCCAAATATATAATTAGAAGAGTGACAGTGAAATTTCAGTAGAAACTTTCTGCAGTTTGACAGAGCTGTTACAGAAATGTTTGCCTACAATTTAGGTTATTTACAATGTCACATGACTGCATAAGTATGACCCAAATACTTGGAGCATTTCCTTGTGGCACAAGTCCATTAATCAATGAAGCAAAAACTCACTTTCTGTTAGCAAATGAACAGAGATATGTTAGAAATGTTGCCTTTTCCATTTTCAGATACACATGTGCAGGAAAATGTACATGTTGTTGGTTGCTTTTATGAGAAGTGAATTAGCATATATTTTAAACACCATGATATGTTTTGCTATGACTACTTTTGAAAAGAAAAACTAAAGTAAACTACCAAGCAGCCAGTGATGTAATGGCAACCAATCACGAATCATGAATCACAAATAAAGATTTTTCATGCTTATAAAAGGTGACGGGGGTGGTGGTTTTCTAGACATCTCTGATGTTCCCTAAAATGCAGATTCCTTGGCATTACTCATCACAAGCCCAGAAACTTTTGGTCTTCTCCTATGCATGCTGTAATAACAGGAAACCATTACAGAATAATGTTCCAAGTTGTCTGTATTCTGCTTATGTTAATGTTTGGCAGTCTCTGCCTCTTATGGAAAAACTGTATAGAATTATAAAACATCATACAATGTTATAGTTCTTGGATCCTGCTGTGGTAATGAACCCTAGCCTCCACATTTCATAACTTAGACACACATGATTCTAGTACATGGAAGTGTATACCAGATAATTTTATCATCAAGGGATCCTCCAGGGATTCCATGGGCTACCAAAAAAAAAAAAAAAAAGCCAAAAAGGATAACAAATCAAGAAACCAGAAGCAGTCTCAAGTCGGAAAAAAAAGTTTTAAATAGTGTAGGGTGGCCTTGCAACCTATTCTAAAAGTGAATTGTCACTCCTGGCAATTCCAAGAGTGGTAATTTACCTCCACTTGTTGGCCAGAAAAAAAAGAAGAATCCAGAGGAGCGGGGAATAACTGGAAGTAACTAGAAGTCATTTCTGGTTTACTGCCAATTTCTAAAAAGGCCTTTCTGGGGTCTAAAATGACCCAGGGTGTTCCTAAAACTCGGCAAAAATGTCCCCAGCCTCTTAGAAGGCCTATTGGAACACAGTATTTTTACCCCAGCGGCCTTACAAAAAAGCCCTGGGAGCCACACTTTGCCCACCTCTGAATTATACCCAGAATCCAAGCTCTATAGAGGCATAGCTACACTACAGGGAATTCATACTCTTTCCACCTGTGCAGAAAACTTGGCAGCTATACTTCTGTAAAGCTGGCTATGGATCACTGACATCTTAACCAAACTACAGTTCTCAGGATTCTTTAAGGAAGTGCAGATCAGTTAAATTATTCTGAACTTGATACCACTTTGCAGTATAGATAGGTCTAAAGACACTTTTCTAAGAAAAGGTATAAGGGAGGTGCCGAAACTGCTCCTTATTCTTTTCTCACATGAAGCCAATCTTTCAAGCTGTATTGTTTTCAAGGTAAGTTGTCACATTACTGTTCTTCTAAGACACCTTCAGTCTACCCAGTTCTCCTCCAGAATTTAGGAGCCAGAATCCATTTTAGATTTAGATTTAGAAATGAAGGCCTGTGCAAGATTTCCCATAGTAACTAAGCTTTAAACCTCTAGTGCACCACTAAACAAAAATGCATTATGTGGGCAGATACTCTGCTAGAAATCAAGGACAACTGAACCTGAAATGCCAATGCTTCTTGTTGTTCTTAGAACAGGAAATACAGAACAAAACCAAAAGCAATACAAATCCAGTAATATTAAATATTCTGAGATCAAAAACCCTTGCTGGGAAGATATAGCCATCGTAAAGGACAGCGGAGGTGAGAAAAGTACTGGTCAAACAAGAAGGATACCCACAAGCCAGTACTGCCAGAAAGACGATAGGAAACAATTCATGCTTGTTCTTTTTCTGAGCAATATGCACATTCCTAGGTGAGAACTAATCTGAAGGAGTGGCTCAGCTTGCTCTCTGACAGTTAAATCCTTGTGGGTATGGAACCCATCAGATCACATTCTGAAAATATGCCAGAAACATATTACATTTTCAGCCCGCACAACATAAGCAGTGGAAGGAGTGCAGTTTCAGATATATCCTCTGGATCGTTCTGTTTTGTTTTTCTTTTTTTAACTGGTAATGAAAATTTCTAGCTATATTGTTTATTTCTTTGATATAATGTAAACTCTGAAAGTTCTAAAATCTAGCTTATCCATCAGCAGATGATTTAAAGAAACTGACACGTCCAACTTAAAAATATTTCTATTAGTCTCAAACTTTTTTTATTAATGATTATTGTGTCCAACGGTTTGAAAACAAATTATTTTATATTATGAAAAATAACTTGGCTTATTATTTTGGTTTGTCCTACAAACTGGTTTTAAGACTATGGAACAGTACTTTTAGAGGCTGGGCAAGATTAGAAAGTTACAACAGCCTTTAGACAGCACTGGAGAATGGTCTGAAATTTGGATCACAACTAACCGTGTGTAAACTTAGCCCACTTTTACTTCTGATAGGCATGTTCTGAAATTGTTTCAATAACCTGCAAAATCTATTTGACCAACAGCAACAAGGATGACAAAAGAAAAGTGTGTAGATACCATCAAGAAATCATACTTCTGTGGTGAGACCACATGATCTTTCTTACAAATAGGCTGGATTGGTATCCTGTTTTACAGAGGACAATCCTCTGTCTGAATGACTGTTCAAGTCCATGCCTAGTTTAAACATAAAGAACAATAAGAAGCCCAAGCTAATGTTTTTGAAGTCGCCCATCAAAAGTTAGCACCCAGAATGAAAACTATGCAGATGCAAAAACTGTTCTTCTCTCTCGAGGTTAAAATACAGGTTGAGTATCCCTTGGCCAAAATAGTTGGGACCAGAAGTGTTCTGGCTTTTGGATTTTTTCAGGTTTTGGAATATCTACATATACATAATGAGATATGCTTAGAATTGGGTCCTATCTCCAAGATATCTTTTATTTCTGTTTCATATACACCTTACACCAGGGCTTTCCAAATGGTGTGCAGCAACACGTTAGACACTTTGCCTGAAGTGTGCAGGTATGTCGCCTACAATCTTGGAAATGTATGATATTATTTATAAATCATATATTTTTTAAATATATGAAAGGTTTTCATGATATATGTTGTGTCCCCATACATTTTGTTATTACAATTTATGTATGTGTCTGTATCTCTTATAAGGGGTTAGTTTAACCTCCAATTTGTTAGTAAAACTGAATTACTGTGTCGTGAAATGACGCATGTCTAAAAAAGTATGTCACCAACATGAAAAGTTTGGAAAGCTCTGCCTTATACACATAGCCTGAAGGTAATTTTATACAATATTTTTAATACTATATAGTTATTTCGACAAGGGATCCACTCTTTCATCAATTCTTCTCTTCTTGCTTTCTCCCTGTAGGGAACACAAAAGAATTTCAGAGGCTTACTTGGGACCGCATGTGCACATGCTGTTTGCAAAGTGACCTGAGAGGGAAAAATGGCACCAAACCCACTGAGAGACTGCAAGCAGCGTGTGTGCATGGTCCCAAACAAGCCTCTGTAATGCCCTTACGTTTCTTATAGGAAGAAGACTGGGTTCTGCTTTTCAAAAGTTTCGGATTTTGGAGTATTTTGAATTTTGGAGCATTTTGAATTTCAGATTTTCAGATAACAGATGCTCAACCTGTACTTAACATACCTACTGAAATTATATTATAATATATAAATTTGCATATGTACATATATTAGCCTATACAGATCATATACAGACATGTCCTTCCTTTTCTATGTGTTCCCCTTCCTTCCTTCCTTCCTTCCTTCCTTCCTTCCTTCCTTCCTTCCTTCCTTCCTTCCTTCCTTCCTTCTTTTTTTGTAATACATTATCTGTTTCCAACCTCAAGAATTCTAGGGCATCATACAATGAGGAAAACTGTGCGTGAGTTCTTTGTCTAAATGTAAGTGCTACGCATGCATCAGATGGAAAAGTGACTTCTCCCTTTGCACTCCCTCCTGGAAGCACAACAAAAGAACGTGGGAGTTCCCCTACATAAGGTACACAGCTGCCGTCATAGAAGAGTTGAACTGTTCAATGCTGCCACAGATTCCAGCTCTCCCTACAAAACAATGTCAGTTAGAAAAGACTTTAAAAGACAAGCTACACCAACTGACCTGGTATCAGCTGACTACTTAATCAGGATGTTAAAGAGCAAAGCTTTTTGGGGAAAGGCTGGGCAAGCACTCAAATCTTGTAGCAGCTTTAACATTTAATGTCCCTGAAAAGAAAGTCCCTGTTGCTGCCAGGGAAAGGTAGAGATAGGACTGGGAGGCTTCCAAGATCTCAAACGGAAAACACGTATCACCAAGTTTACTCTTTGTGAGGTGAGACTACGCTTTGTAAAGCTTCTAATATGGCTCTCTTTATGTACTGTTCATTGGTTTAAGTGTTGTTTGTAGTATTTATTTTGGCCACTGCATACTATGGAATCTTACTTATACTTTTGGAAGGCTGTGGTCTGCCTATTCAGGCCTAAGATATTGGGTTTCTTAAACTGTACACATAATGCCCAGCCTTTTGTTAGCTGAGTTTTTTAGGCATTAGCATCCAAGCTGGGGAGGGCAGCAATGACATATTGGGCTCCAAAAACCTGTAGCTCACCTAGGCTTAATCCATATTCTGTCTGGTATATGTTTTTTTCCCAAACGAAATCAGACAATGGATACAGACAATACCAGACAGTGATGTCCGTATTTCTCAAGGTCAGAGTGGACAATGAGGGGGAAGGTCAATTCACGAATCATCAGGATGCACAAACTTTAGTTGGAAGCATCTAATTTACAATCTGTACCACTGAGAAAGGAACATTCACTGGGCCCTTCCATTGCGAACAATCTAATGGTGCTCTTCCATAGATTTGCTCCCATCCCACATACGAAGTACGATATGTTTTCCGTTAGAGCTGATTTTGAAATTGAGGGAGGTAGAAATGCAGGAGGCAGTGAGAACAAGATTAAGTTTGCAGGCCATCATTGTTCTAATGAGCACGTTCAAATCTTCACAAGACATCCCATAACAGATTGATTTCTTCTCCTATGGGAACATAAGAAATTTCTGCACATAGAGATAGACCAATGGTTCATGTGGCACAAACTGCCCAACTCCTCCAAAAACTACTCTCCAGGGAGACACCAGCAATTCAATCTGGGTCCTGGGACTTTATGCATTTAAGGTGGTTTATATCACAGCATCATGCTACCCTGAACACACCCAAACTCATCTCATTTCAGAAGCTAAGTAGGGTTGGGATTTGTTAGCACTTAGATGAAAGGCCATGAGGAAAATGCCAGCACTTCCAAGTAAAGCTAGGAAAGACTCCTGCCAGAAATCTTGAACAGCCATTGCTGCCAGTCTAGACTAGATGGCACAGTGTTTTTGGTACCTTCCTAAAGTACGTGCTCTGCTCCACAGCTGTGGTCCCCACCCCAAAACACAATTCTGTGGGCATGCAGAAAAACTAAGGCTTCATGTTGCAACTGGTTTGCCCATCTTAACTACAGTTTGCCTTCCACATTCATTAAGGTTAGGCGCACAGGACCCCCACAAAAGTGGGAAAATCACAAATATCAAAATGTGTATGTGTGTGTCTGTAGATAGGAAACCAAGGCAAGGTGAGCAGAATGGGCAGCCAGGGTCCAAACTAGGTCGGGGGAAAAAGAAGGAAAGGGGTTGGGGCAGCATGGAGGCCCTGTACTTCCTTTCTTTTGCTCATCTCCTTCCTTAGGTGTGAGAGGGCATCAGGAGAGGATTTGTGGTGCTGAGAAATCAGGCTGCAAGATGTCCTTAGCTGGCTGGGCAGCTGCTGGTGAAGGAGGAGGAGAAGACGTGAGTTTTTAAAGGGCTGCATGACCTGATCCAAACCCCTGAGAGGGAGGCTCCCCCAGAAAAGAAGTACCTTAAGTGGAGAGAGACTGGAGAAACTCGCAGATAATCAAATCCATGAAAGTTAAAACCACAGATGTGAAGGGCCAACTGTAAATTCATTCTTGGCTGAGCTTAAAAACACAGTTATGCGCCCATGGTGGAAAGAAGATGCATGTCGTGGTAGGCCTCTTTTAAGTTTCATGTTATTTGTTTTTATGTGGATTGTGCCCTGACTGCTTTTGCCATTACTCACTTTTTCTCCCTGTTTTCTCATTGTATAAATGATTCTGGCTTGTTTTTGTAACCTTCCTCATGCTCCCTCATTCTCTTGTCCTTTTGTCTCTTCAGTTCAGGCACACTGGTTTCTTTTGTTATTTTACCCTTTACTAGAATGAAAGTTGATTGCTCTCAATCCAAACAAAACTTAGAATGACTCCCACTGTGGGTTTCCCAGACTTAAAGAACTTCAGTCAATATTCTTTCACTCATCGCACATTCATTCAGTGGTTGCTTCTACCAAGTCCATTCCTTTGCTGTAATTGTTTCTGTAACACTAAAACCGTGCTTTACCAGAAAAAGAATAAACTCTAAAGAGACAAATGCGGGGAGTGGGGGAGGCCTGTTCACAAAAAAGTAGTGAGCTGCAGAGTACATTATTTTTCTTTAAAAACAGAGAGGCCAGAGAATCACTACAGTTGTTTCATTAAAAGTAGCTGAAATACTACAGTTTTACTATTACAGATTCTAATATTTGGAAAAATTATTGTTCTTTCTGATAGTTGGTTCCTAGGTTTCAAGGTCTTCACTACACTCAATCTAATTATTTAAATTTGTACAGTATTATTAATATACCACCACTGATTTGCATGTGTCTTACTAAGTAAAAAGAAAAATAGGCCCCTGTTACAGGAGGAGCTTACAATCAAAAATTCTACAAAGGGATGGCAAATAAAGAAAGAAGTAAAAAGAAACTGGATGGGAACTGGTCATTTAAACAGGCTCAGAGCCAAATGGGGTTGAGGTATTAATGATCCATCATGATCAGATTTCCTGCTCCTAGTATGTGTGAGAGTGGATAGTATGGAATTCAAATTAGAACTTTCCTCCGACATTGTTTTTAGCTGCACTTCTCTCACACCCAAACATACCCACATAAAGATCAAAAACAACAGCTCCAGGTAAGGGAAAAATGGGAAAAACATATGATTTACCATTCATTTATATGCAGGACAGTAGGATTATGGTCTAAAACATAAACCACCAATGCTTTTAAAAACATAAACCACCAATGCTTTTAAAAACACACAGATTCCAAATTTTGTTATTACTGAACAGGCACATATCATCAAGCTTCATATCTGCAGTAACTCATTCTCCCATGAAATGCAACAAAAATATCCATTGTGTTTTGTGAGGGAGCAAAAAAACAAAAGCAAAAGCAAAAAAACAAAACAAAACAAAACAAAATCCCCACCCTTCTAGAACAGTTTATCTTAATTTTATTGCTGGGTTGGCCACAACACACAAAGGTCAATGGAGACTAACCCAAAGCTTAGGTTGGAGCAGTGCCCAAACCCCGTTTGGCTCTCAGTCAGTCAATCTACCCACCATATTATACCACAGTCACCTTGGCATATCTGAGAACCTGAATTGTCTTATGAATTAGACCAAGCACTTCATGACAAAAAGGCAGGAGGAGACAATAGTGTTAGTTCTATTTTCTGTCAAGTACTGAAAAATCACAAAGTTCTTGTTCTAAAAACATAGTGTAGATCCCAAGGCAATACATTTCTCAAGGTCTGAAAGATTACTCCATTTGCCTAAAGCCACATTAGTCTTTCTGCAAAGATACGGAAGCATAAATATGAGTCTTTGCTGATATGGAAATACCACACACATGGATATACACTAATGTCGTAATCTTATTTTCAGGTTTTTAGGTTTTAGAGGCAATGTGGTATAGTGATCAGAGTGCTGGACTGAAAGCTGGACAAGAAACATGAAGGACTCTGGGTAACTATCCCTTGCTCAACCTAATCTATTTCATGGGGTGTGAAAAAAATGAAAAAACAATATGTTCCCTACTATAAAAAATAAAAACCTACTTTATTGAACACATTTTAATCTTAATTTTTATTTTTTTTCAATTAAAAATTAAATTTTAATGCATTAGACTGAACTACCAAAAATGGCTTGATTCACACCAGCAGATAAAGTGATGCTTGCACTGGAAATTTGTTGTTGCTGTTTGCCTTATGGTGACTCTAACCTATTGTGGATGGGGTTTTTTGCAGGGGGGCAAGATTTGTTCAAAGAGAGTTTGCCCTTGCTTTTGCTTTCCTCTGAGACTGAGAGAGTGTGACTTGCCCAAGGTCACCCAGTGGGTTTCCATGGCTGAGTGGGGATTTGAACCCTGGCCTCCAGGGTCATAGTACAGTGTTCAAACCACTACACCATGCTGACTCTCTGCACTGGAAATTACATTTTAAAAAACACTTTGGAAGGCTGGAGTACACAATTTGAATCCAAAACACAGCCAGTATCTGCTGGAACACTTAGTATAACTACTGTAATCAAAGTAAAAACATCAGCTCAGATATTATTTTTTGTTTGTTTATTGATATGCCCTGTTTCCCACATTTTTTGCAAAATGAAGACCAGTCAATTGCCCAAAGTCTCCCTGTATAAAAAGGTTTTTGCCTGCTAGTGGAAGGACAACATATAGGACATAACCCTAGCACTCCTTAGAAAGGAGTTCCCCAACCTGGAAGCAGACACTGAAAAGGCCTTCTCACTTTACATTCCCTCTGGTGCATGGCCTAGGTCAACAATCAGTATTCTGCAATGTGAACTGCTGATACGTACCATGGTTCTGACCATCCTTCTCCCCATAAAACCCTCTCATCTCTGGGATGACAAGAGGAGACTCCTGGCCATACTACTCTAAAGAGCAGGTGACATACAGTGAAAGGGAAAGGCAGGGTCCTGTGAGCACATTTAACAGTGGCACATTTCATAGGGGAACTAAAGGTTCTGTTGTTCCTACTAATGCCTAGCCAACAACACTAACCACTTCTGAGAAGAGCTAGACAGTCATTTGCACTATCCTGCAGCAATAGAACTCTCACACGTCCTCCTCAGAGATAAACAAGCCGTTCTCACAGTGGGAACTTGCATCTCCAGGTATTGTGGGGAAACAGGAAGCAGAAGGTGGTGCTTCCAGCTCCAGTTTCCTCTATAACAGGAGCCATATTCAGGTGTTGAGAATGTGGCTAAACTGAACTCATGAGGAATGTACTAACTCTGCCACCTTATGTTATTACTCCATGCAGCTAAGAAGCCTGCATGAAGGTTCTCTGCAATAGATAGAAACAGAGTAGAGAAGGCAAGGCTACTGTGCCACGTCTCCTCAGGTACTAAGTTTATCCCTATCTTTAATGCCTGAATAGGCTTACTGTTACATGTAGAACTGCTCCAAAAACATGGCCCAAATGTTCAAGTGATATCACAATGTGCACAGCATCTGTATGGAAAACAAAGAAAGTCTTCACAAGATAGGTAGATGATATATATTTGGGTGGATGGTACTCATGTATCTCTTATAGAAAATCCCTGCAGGGAAGGGTTTTTTTAAAATTATTTTTTATGACAAGACATGGACACTGAAAACCAACCAAATAACAACAGATTTTAAAACAACAAAACAAGGTTTTGAGAAGATGCTCCGAAGTTTATGAGTTTTCCCCACAGAAAAAAATATACTTGCATTATATCTCTGATACTGTGTTTTCCAGATTTATTGAGATGGCCACAACTTACAAGAATGGAACAATGTTTTTAGATAGGTTCCAGCAGAACATCCTGCACTGTTGTCTGTGCATCCTTCCAAGACCTATTCATGCTCTCAAGCTTTCCTTAATTACTGTCCTTATCTGTTCCTGTCTGCAGCTTGCCAACCAGACATATCATAACTATATAGTGCCTAAAATATAGTTTTAGTGCGCACAAAGAAAAGTAGGCAGACATTGTATCTTTCCTCCACCAGTACTTCTACAGGAAGGAGTATGTGGGCCTCAGGCATCTTATTTCAGTAAAAATTTTGCACGAATATCTAAACACACACAAAGCAAAACGCAAATATTTCACATTACAGTATCTTATATGAGACTGAGAAAACAATGGGCTTAAGTACAAGACCCAGTATAACAGAACTTTCAGCTTGTCTTTGAGAGATTTATATTCACTAAAGGGCCCACAGATGCCACTTTCAATAAGGCAAGTTACACAGAGAAAAGGTCCCACCATTATAATTCTCAACCTTCTTTTGCTTAAGTAAATGGCATCTGCTTAACTTAACTTGAAACTTGGCACTCACAACCTACTTGATGAGGCCTGCAGCTGGGCCAATCTGATGAGTACACCAAGTTCAAATGTTCTGGAAATGGATACATTTTCCCTTTTTACTTCAACTTTTAGAAAAGTAAATCATATATTTCTGTCAAATATTGGTACAAACCACTGATGTAGTCTGCTCAGACTTGTTATTGTTTTGATGACAGTCTGAGCAGTGGATCAAAAGGTATTAAGCTTTCCTTTGTCTTCAAAGCCTATGGAAGCAACTGCTGGCAACATTATGGCATGGATACTCAGTTTCACTTTGAAACTAGAATGTTGCCAGCAGTCTAGCGCTTTTTTCAGGATTATTCCATGCTGTAGAGGGAATGTAGTTATTCTTAAGGGCAATTGTTATTCATATTCCTTGAGCTGTGGAATGTGACATCACAAGGTCAGAATACACATTACTACATGGATTGAAATCTATTGCATCTCAGAGGATTTTTCTTGTCATACATTAAGGCTCAGTCATTTCATATGGCAATACAGGACCAGGAAAACCTGGGGCGTCTTCACTGGTCCCATGCACTCCATCTTTTCCATCTAGATTTGGGCACAAAATACCAAAACAAAGTGTTGGTGCAGGGAAGGTAAACTAAAGTAAGCATAAGTCGTGTCAGTGCACAGTGCAGTTCTTCATCTCAGAGCATATCATGTTAAGACATCAGTCTTAGCTTCTAATTTCCTAGCTTTGAGGACATGCATGAGACCTTAAACCAGCAGAGATTTTTTTTTATTGTTGAGTACAAGTATAGCTCAGTTAATGAAGCAGATGTGTTCCTGGGCTTTACTTCTTTAACAGAAATTTTGGGATCACCTAGTATAGAATGCCATTCTTTCCCAGGTCAAGCTTTATTGCATTGCTTATTCCAGACACGCTACTACAACTCCACACTCAAAAGTCTTTCTTTCTGCAGCTCTTCTTCACCATCTCCCCAATGCTAATGTTGAGTGGGGGGAGACCCTTCCAGCTAGACAGAAAATAAGAAAAGGAGAAGGTGGGCTAGGCTTCAGTAAAAAGACTTTCTAAAAAGGAGCTTTTTGCTAATTGAGCCATTCTTGTATACAGGAAAAAAAAATCCAGCCATATTTAAGCATTTTAAAAGTCCATTTAAATGGGAGAAATTCAAGCATATATCCTTAATGGATATGAAATAAATAAAAATGTACACTTTTTGCTGATTTTTAAAAAACATTTCTAGTTTCTGGGTTCGACCCCCTTTGTGGTATTCAGCTCGTCATAGTTCATTCAGATTTGCTCTTTTGTATTGTGATTTAGTTGCTGCCTTCATTGTATAATAAAAACTATATTGGTACACAGTTTTCTAAGGAAACACATCCTTTTCTCAGTATTCAGTTCTGGCCCCAGTTTTTGCTGTTCAGAGAAAAGTGACACTTACTTCCTGAGTACTGTTTTGGTCTCAGTAGAGTGCTGGCTCCCATCTTCTTCACAGTTTGAGATCTCTAGGTTTCCATATCTAAATACAACAGGAAGATGGTGATTTTTTAAAAAAGTTGGAAAAACCAGGAAGAATTAGGAAGAATTAATAACAACTCAGTACTTAACTAATAGCAAACAGTACAACATTTACTAGAAATTCAGCCTCTCCTCTTTGCCTATCCTTCCCCAAGTAGTCCTCAGCTTCCATTACTTTTCTTAGGGTTACCAAGCCATAAGCAGTGCTCCCCTTCTATACAACTCTTTAAAATATATCAGTCATGTCAAGGTTTAAGTCCTAACACCTACACACACCACAGCACTCCGATTCACAGCTGTAAGAGATTTTGTTTGGGCCCTACTTTTCTTCTTAATGCTTCCCTCCTGCACAGTGCCTCCAGGACTGTTTCCTTCCTTGGATCTTTGCTTTCCAACCGAATGCCTGATGCGTTCCACCTCCTTCATCCCTCCTTTGCCTTGACAGACACCCTTAGGACTGCTCCCTTATCCCTCCTCAGTCTCTTTCTTTTTGCTGCCAGCCACCCACTTCCATCTTCAAGGTGGCAGCTGTGATGCTCCTGCTCTCTTTTCTCTTAGATCCTCAGTCTCTTTCTTTTTGTGGTCAGCCATCCATTTCTGCCTTCAAAGCAGTGGCTGCAGTGCTTCCCAGATCTGAGAGACAGAAATGAGCAAGAGTGCCACAATCACAACCTTCAAGTTGGAAGCAGGTGGCTGGCAGCAAAAAGAGAGGGACTGAGGATCTGAAAGACAAGTAAGCAGGAGTACCATGGCCGTCAACTCAGAGGCAGAAGCAGGTGGCTGTCAGGAAAATTTGGTTTTAGGAGGTTTTAGGAATTCTGAATGAGGGAGGTTACACCTGTAGCCAATTCTCAGTGGAAAGTTCTATATAGGAACTGTTTCACATAATCAAGATATCGTATAATAAAACAGACAGTGCAACACGCTCCTTTGGAAATATATTATACCTCTGCTTTTTGGAGTTTCTTTTGCAGTTTCCCATTATCTATAAAATCTAATCCAATCTGTTCTAAAGGTACCAAATACCAATAAACTTTAAAACATATCACATTACTCTTTGAAACCCTGCTCCAAACAACATACAAGTTAACACCCTGTTCCATTTAGAATGAACTTCTAACAAATGCTATGTGCTATAACTAGCAATTATACCACATACCTAAATAATGAAGGGATTAAGAACCTATTGACTTTTTCAATCAAGAGTGCTAGGAAATTTATGTTAAAATTGTCATTGTAGTAGAGAATAGCATGCACAGCAATGACAATTTTATAGAATCATAGAATCATAGAAATGTAGAGTTGGAAGAGACCACACGGGCCATCCAGTCCAACCCCCTGCCATGCAGGAACACCCTCAAAGCACTCCCGACAGATGGCCATCCAGCCTCTGCTTAAAAACCTCCAAAGAAGGAGACTCCACTACACTCCGAGGCAGCAGATTCCACTGCTGGACAGCCCTGACTGTCAGGAAGTTCTTCCTGAGGTTCAGGTGGAATCTCCTTTCCTGCAGCTTGAATCCATTGCTCCTTGTTCTGGTCTCTGGAGCAGCAGAATAGAATATTAAACTTTGAAATATTATATATAAAATATTTGAAAATTAAAAAAATGTATCAACAAAGGTTATACAATACATATGCATGCACCATCACCCACAACCTCCTTAGCAGTGATCTTTCTACCCTTTTTTACCACATGGTATACCATTAGTTATTTTATCACTTTTAATCTATTGTAAACTATCAGCATTGTGTTGGCAATGAATCAGGCTTAAATTTAGCTCTAGTACTTTCATTCCTTGGTTCAGTGTTATCTGTGGAATGACAACACAAGCATGCAAAGTCTGAGTTAGACACAACGTCAGTTTACTGTGACCTAGGGATTCCTGCTCTTGGAGGATTTGGGGATACAGTGTCCTGACAACAAAATCTGAGCTTTCAACATTACAGAGACAGAACTAAAAGAAGCCAATTAACATATTAATGCCCATGCTGGTTGGGGGAATCTGAGAGCTGTAGTCCAAAAAAGAATCTTTCCAAGCTTTCTTTTAAGTACCAGGTTCTTGTCAAAGTCCTAAATCTTACAGTGACCATTTTATGGTGATTCCACTTGAAAACGTCATCTACCTCAGTGGTCGCCAATCAGCGGCCACTGATGGTCTGTAAGAAAATTTTGGTGGTCCATGGAGAACTTTAGACCACCATGGGTTGCTGATACTGGGGGGTATTCCCTGCAGCCCACAAGGAGGGTGAGATCACTGCCTGTCCTCTCCCACCCACTCCAGGCAGGATCGCTCCCACAGCAAGGAGGAGGACGGCAAGGAGGACCAGATCACCCCCTCACACACACTCTCCTCTCCCACTCGCTCCAAGCGTGATCACTCCCGCAGCAGGGAGAAGGACAGCAAGGTGGACCAGATTGCCCCCCCCCACTGTCCTGTCCCACTCACTCCAGGCGTGATTGGTCTGGCAGCAGGGAGAAGAACAGTGGGGGAGTAATCTGGTCCTCCTCGCTGTCCTCTCCCACTTGCTCTGGGTGTGATCGCTCCCGCAGTGGGGAGGTAGACAGCGAGGAGGACCAGATTGCCCCCCCCCCACTGTCCTGTTCCGCTTGCTCTGGGGGGATTGCTCTGGCTTCGGAGAGGAGGAAGAAGAGGGGCATTTTCTCCTCTCCCACGCACCATTGACAAAGTGCAGAAGTTTCACCTGCTCCCAACAGAGGATGCTGAAACAACTCATTGCTGGGCAGTTGTGGTTGTCGGCACTTGTTTCTTTCCTGAGTTGGCAGCAGTAGAAGCCACAGCAGCAGCACCCCTTGGGCCCAGTGCCAGTCACCCACCCACCCACCCACTCACCCACCCACAGCATCACACACATTGTGAGGAAAACCTCCCCAGGGGAAAAAAGGTGGGGAAAAAAAGAAAAGAGGGGAAAGAACAGCTGAGGAGGCAATAAATATGAAATAAAAGCAGGTTGAATCACTGAGGAAACCCAACTAGGCTAATTAAGAAAAAAGAAAAAACAAAAAACAAAGAAAGATTCCAGAAAGGAGGCGAAAGGGCAAAGGGGGGAAAAATAAGGGGCAACCTCAAGTAGAATCAAATATCTGAAGGGACTGGAGGGGGTGGGGAAAGGGAAGGTGTAACTGCTGTGCCTTCAACTGCCAAGTCCAAGTCCCTTTGCAAAAAACCTGTGGGTGCAAAGAAGCCCTCAGCGAGGGAGCAGAAGGAGGAGGAGAAAGAGGACAAGGAGAGGGTGATGGTGGAGGCAAGTCTCAGCCCCCTCCCCAGTGAAGCCTCCTTTGCCCCCCCATGTTCGAATGGAGATTTATAAATAAATATTTACATTTATTTGAGTATAATTAATTAATGCATTTGTTTGAGAATGAATAAATAAATAAGTCAAAATGGCCACTGAAAATCAGCCAAAATGGCCCCTGAAGTAACATTGCCTCACTTCGGGCATGCCAAAACACTCCTGTGCAGTTTCCCAAAGGGAGTACAGTGGAGGAAAATGGCCCCTGTTCCCAGCATAGTTCAAATCCCTGCTTAGCCGTGGAAACCTACTGGGTGACCTTAGGCAAGTCACACTCTCTCAGCCTTAGAGGCAGACATTGGCAAACCCCCTCTGGGGAAATACTGCCAAGAAAACTCACTAAACACTAAATATATTATTGGGATAGATATTTTGAATGAATTGACATAGTGGCTAGTGAACGAACTGTTATTTTGATTTATCTTTATAGTACCTGCATGATGAACTAAGATGTCTGTAAATATCAAAATATGAATCAATTGGTATTTTGATTTATCTCTATAATATCTACTTGATGATTTAAATTGCTTGTATGATGAATTGATATTTAGATTTATCTTTATAGTATTTGCCTTATAAATTGAGTTACCTGGAAATATTAGAGTATATATCATATACTTATATATATAAAATTAATCTTTTTTGTAGCAAGTTAACTAGTCAATAGTTAACAGTTTATAATTAAGGATTTGATATTTGTTGATTAACATAACACAGTAAATGAATTAACCATAATTAATGAATAACCAATAATTATCAATTAATTGTGATTATGATTGACAATGAATCAGTTAATTATTGATTGGATATTTGGATATTTGTTAGCTTAAAAAAAACAAGACTGTTACACTCATTCTTTTTCTCTTCAAGATAGCCAAGTGGAATAATTAGTGTAACAACTAGAAATCTGGAATTATATTTACGCTGTTGACACGTGTCAGGTTTCAGTGGTGCTTCTACTGTGACAACAGTCAAACAGCTCCGCAAATACCGGTTCTCGTCTGATTGTTTTGTTTTGTTGAAACAAATTGTCATCTGTTAACGCTATATTGGTGTTTATTCCTCACAATACTCTTCTTAGGTAAGTGACATTTTTAACTGTGCACAATGTGATATTTAATGGCATCGAAGAGCTTGAGATTGATAACTGTCATTTCTTGTTTGGTTTTAGATTCGAATAAAATAAATCCACGAGTGAGAAAAAGCAACCAAGCACACTGCATTTCTTTAGTAATACTTTGCATAACCATGAGTTAATCAATGAATCAGAGCCTCCACAGCCCCTGTCACGCACTATCAGGAAGGACATTAGAACTGGAGGCGGAGCAAAGAAAAAGTTCAAAGTTTCAAGAAAACATGATGGGGACTACTTGAAGTTTGCATTTATTCAAGAACCTGGAAGTGAGCTGGATCCATGGCTGCTTTGTGTTGTGTGTTCTAAGAGTTTATCCAATGATGCCATAAAACCGTTGAAACTCAGTAGGCACTTGCAGTCAGAACACCCAGATTTAGCTAATAAGCTAGCTGAATATTTTCAAAGGATGTGTGAAAATATGCAAAAGCAAATAAGGTCATTACCAAAAATGACTGTTGAAGATGTCCCTAGTAAAGGCTTCTTCATTGATAGCACTTTAAATCGCAAAAAGTAAAAAGCTGTATACGATTGGAGAAGAATTAATTAAGCCTTGCTTGCTACAAGCCTGTGAAGAGGTTTTGTAAAAACACACTGTCCAGAAACTGAAAGTAATTTCTATGTCCACTAACACTGTGAAGTGCAGAATTGAAGACATGGCCAAAGATATTGAAAATCAAGTGACTGAAATGGTGAAAAAATTCAACATTTTATTCAATTCAATTCGACGAATCAACAGACATAACTAACAAAGCAGTTCTCTTTTGTTTTGTGAGGTTTGAGTGTCAAGAACAGCTAAAGGAAGACTCCTCTGTTTACTCAACTTGCCGGATAGAACAACTGGCTCTAAGATTTTTGATGCACTTAATGGTTATTTCCTGAGACATGCTATTGAATGGAAGAAATGTACTGAGATATACACAGACAGTGCTGTAAAGCATGACTGGGCATTGTTCAATTGTTACAAAAGTGAAAGAGGTTAGACACCCAGACATCTTGTTTACTCATTGTATTATACATGCAGAACTGCATGAAGTACTCCCTGATGGAATTAAAACTGTAAATGAAATTTGGCACAAAGCGCTCAATTCTCGAATATTTGAGGCACTTCATGAAGAAATAGGCTCTCAATATACTCTTTTTCTTCTTCACGCTGAGGTGAGATGGCTGTTGAGGGGCAAAATATTAACCCGATTGTTCAACCTGCGCCAAGACGTCAAGTTATTATTCCAGCAGCAAAATAATTCAAAATTCTAAGATCTCTTGTCCAATAGTGATTGACTAGCGAAGCTTGTATACCTAGCAGATATTTTTTCACTGTTAAATGAGCTAAACGTATCCTTGCAAGGACAGCTTATGGATGTGTTCACACTGGTAAAATGGACGCGTTTCAAAATAACATATTGCTGTGGCAAACGCATTTGGCTGAAGAAGATCTGCAAATGTTCCCGAATCTTTATGAGTATATGAAACAGGAGGATGTCAACCAACATGTAATAACCATTGTTCGACAGCATTTACAGTCGCTCACAGAATCTTTTGGTTGTTATTACCCAAAGGAAGAGAAGCCCAGACACAGCAATGTGCGGGTACTGGATCCATTTTCGGTGAAAATTGAAGATAGCAATTTGAGCATGAAAGAAAAAGAAAGACTAATCGATCGATCATCTGACGACAGTCTCAAAGCTAAATTCCACTCGTTCTCATCAAGACATCATTTTTGTCTCTCCGTAAAAAGTGAGTACCCAATGCTGAGTGAAAAAGCCATCAAAATTTTGATTCTATTTGCAACAACCTATTTGTGTGAAAAGACATTCTCATCTGTTATGGCAATCAAAAACAAGTACTGCTGTCGGCTTGAAATACAAACAGTTCTCCGTGTTGCAGTGACATCACTGGAGCCAGGAATCCACAGACTTATTTCAAACAAGTAGCAGCAAATATCTCACTAATTATTTTGTTATCATTAAACAAGTGCATTTCATATTAATAGAATGGAACTTTTATGAACATTATTTTATAGATGTTTGTACCTTTTTCAAAAAATTCATGTTAGTAGTCCGTGGGATTCAAAATTGTGAGTTTAGTGGTCTGTGAGGTCTGAAATGTTGGTGACCGCTGATCTACCTGGTGTAGTATCATCATCAGGTGAACCAATTTTTTGCATGCCACAAACATGATACCACCACCTTGTTAGTGGCAGGAACAATATTTCATCCAGCTGTACAGTAAGTAAATGAGAGGCCTCTAAATAGAAAGGAGGAATGGCAGTAATGCAGAAGGGGAAATTATCTTGAATTCCTTCTTCACCACAGCATCTCAGAAGAACTTGGGTTTTCAGTTAATGGTGAGGAAAGAAGGAGTGCTTTGGGACTAAAGATAAACCTACAGTATATGCACTTCTCCCAATCTGCAGTAGGTAAATGCTACTCATTTCCATGGAGTTCACACTGGAGATCTTGTACTTTTTAAAAGTTTAAATCCTTAATAAATTTAAATTTCCACTGGAGTGCATTACTAGAAACACAAACAGAACAAATTAAAGTAACCTAAACCATAAAAACATACTTGGAGTGTGGTTTGGGAAGGTTACTCATAAAATCCGTAAAATCTTGGATATCCAACAAAGAGTTTTCTGATACTGATAACTGTCCTACAGTCTCTTTGTTGATTTAATATTCACATGTATTCTTAACCCAAAAGAAGAAATACCAGAGTTCTACTGGCTTACACAAGACGTCTCCAGAAACACAGCTCTTAAGTAATGCATAAGGCTGCAGTGTAGTAAGGAAGACTCTCTTCATTAGATGAAGTGTAAAGGAAATACTTAGGGGATGGGGAGGGAAAATCTAGTTCCTTAAGGATTTGGGGCAAATTATATACTATTTCCGATAAATGCCAGCCACTTTCTATATATTCCAACAGCTTTACTCCAAAAACAAATATAAACTGCCTGAATATTTACTCTATGTATATTTTCTCTCCCTGCTGCAGAGAAGTCCCTCTTTTTACAGGCATGGAGTAGGCAGACTTCTACACTATGTGGTTATAGAATTCTCACAGTGTCAGTCTTTGTTTTTGCAGCATTCACTGGATAGGAAAAAGTAGTGGTTTTAGAATTCTAATATTTCTTACAATGTGTATAAGATTCTATGCTCTTAATTTGATATGGTAGCCATATGTAATTATATATGTGTAATTCCACGACTGTCAGATTTGTCTGAGATCTTAAGATAAAGGGAGTACAAATAAATCAAATCAAATCAAATCAACAAATAGATGCTGAAGAAAATGATGCAATACCTATGCAAGATATGCATGTTCCTTATTCTGAAAGTGTTATGCATATCATGTAGACTAGAATGGAATTTGTTTAGAAAATCACATATTTTTCTGATTCTTGTGTCATCTGAAAATAAGATGTCTTGAGCACGTTTCAGACATTCAGAATCCAGGCACAGCATGCAAAGAGAGAGACTATGCCTTGGTCCTGTTCCCTCCTCACACACTTTCGTTATTTTCCTCATGTACAAGATGATTTTCTGGAAAGTACAACTTATTCTATCCTTAGAGGTTCACCATGCAATTGAAAATACTGATTCTTCAGATATCACCTCCTCACATGTTTCATACTCTCTGACATTACAAAAATGAAAGCTGGAGTGTGTGTTGCCAGGGGACATCAGAGTGTGGTTAAGATGGCAAAAGTTATAAATGAGGAAGAACACATAAGCTAGGAGAGGCTGCAGCAGTTTGCTTTTGTTTGAGCTACTGTGAAGGGCAAGATTTTGACCCTTCTTCTCCTCCTCTTCCCACACTGAGTTAACTGAGTGCAAAGTACAAGTAGGTTCCCCATATCTCATGTCTGGTATCCACGGGTTTCACTTATCTGCATTCTGTTCCAGGGCCAAGACTGCTGCTGCTGCTGCTGCTGCTGGCGGCCAGGGTCCTTGCTCTGTGCAACCAGGCTGAGAGAGGGGAACAGCAAGGAACAGCTAGGCTTCCCACACCTTTCTCAGCCAAGAAAGGACATGGGCATGGCTTCCTCAGACAAGAGAAGCATGGGAAGCCCAACACGGCTCTTCCTGTGCCTCTCTCAGCCAAGGAAGGAAATGGACACTGCTTCCTCAGCAGAGAGAGGCACAGGAAACCTGGCACAGTTCCCCCTGCATGTCTCTTGGCCAAGGATGGAGACATAGGCATACAACTCCGAGCAGCCAGGCCTCCCACTAGATTTGGCTTCCAGGGAGGGGGCTGCTTGCCAAGGCCTGCTGGAAAGGAAAGAAGGGGGAGCTGGGCAGTAGAGCTGCCTCTCTCCCTCACCACCTTGCCCAGCCTGAGGGTGAGAATACAATGTTTGCTATTGTCCATGTTTTTTGCCATCCGTGTTAAGTTTAGGCATGCATTCCTCAAAGATATAGGAGACTTACTGTACTTTTGCACTTTGACCTTAGTTTGCAGCAACTGAATTTGGTTCGCAGCTACTGAAGTAAGCTATGGATAAAGGGAGAAAGTGGGAAGAAGAGAGAGAAACTGGGACATTTTAAAATAGCTGAAAAAAGCAGGACAGTGGAGGATTAATCAGTATTTTCTCTTCCAAATCATGACTGCTGAAGGGAACGATGTTTCTTCTATCTGGAACCTGAACACTCCAAATCTTAGGAATCTTTGCCACAAACAGTAAAAACCATCTGCCCACACAGTACTTGAAAACTTCTAAAGGACATCATTTAAAACTGAAAACAAGTTTCTGACCTTTGCACATATAGATATACAACCAGCATGGTCAGTTTCTACTGAATACCTTAGTGCAGGTGAAAAATATACTGAGTGCTGTTAATTATCAGAGGCATCCAAAAAAGCATTTATGCCTTTTTCCCCCACTAAACATTTAAAACAGTAGTTTGAAAAATATAAAAAGGACTGTACACATGGGAAAAGCTTTTAACAGCACAATACATGAGGGAAATGGCAAGCCCTTACCAATCTGCCTGTGCCTATATCCGTTCAAAATGCACTAAATGTGATATTATATTATTCTGAAATCCACAATGTCTTCTCCTCTCCCCTCCACTGATTTAATTGAATGTAAACTACTTTTGCACTTTGAAATCAGTTTGTACCTTCTGACGTAAGCCAAGAACAATAGGGGAAAGGGGCAGGAAGAGAAAGAAATTGGAACACTTTTAAAGCAGCTGAAAAAAGCAGGCCAGCAGAGTATTAATCAGACTTGTCCCTGCCAAATTGGTGTGGGCCTTTATGAACACTGTGGCTTTGGCTTTTTAAATGTTTATACCTTATTGTACACACACACACACACACACACACACACACACACACACAGATATATATGTTATTTTAATGTTTATATTATTTGTTTTAAAGGTCTGATGTATGCCATCCAGGGCTATGGGGCACTATAGAAATATTGTAAGTATGTAAAATGATCTATCCTTTTTCTTCTTCTCTTTCAGCAGATGCCATAAAAATTCTGATTAACTCTCATATATTTTCTATAACTGATTTCTCTCTCTACCAGTTCCTCAATTTGACTGGGTCTGGTTTTGACTCTCACATTACTCATATTTTCCCTCTTATTTCTGCTCTCTGTTTCATGTCCCAGCATGTTTCAGTACAGACTTTTTTAAAATGGTACAAATATGTTCAGAATCTCTCCTCTTATATCCCTTTGTTTCCTTTATATTCGTCCTTCTCTCTCTCTGCTTTCTATAGGTACATTCAACTTCTTCCAAGAGCTCAAAATCTCATCTGTTATATCTCCGCTGCTTTTGTCTTTCAAATTCTAGCTGAAGAAACATTCTTCTCCCTGAATTTTTACCTATTAGTTAATTTTAGTTAATTTCCTTCATTTCCTTTCCTGCTGTGGCCTTTTGTCTTTCCCTGAATTCTTGTCTAGCTCCCAGCCTGTGGGAAGGACCACTCTTTATTGTACAGAATGCAACATTGCAAAACTGTTCTGGCACTTAAAGCTTTTTCATGTTTTGCTTACCTGAAATAAAATTTCATTCAAACCATATTAAGACAACATCTAAGTGAAAGTTGTTCGAGAAATATTATGAAATGAATTCAAATTAGGGGTAAATACAATATAAGGGCTTCATTCTGTGTCATATTGTGTCTGCTCAGGCATAAGTTGCATTTCATACAATAAAACTTAAATCAAGGTTAACTATATAAAGCTGCAGCTTCAAATATTAATTTTTCCAGTTATTTCATCAGAGAGCAAATTACTGCTTAAAAATACACAGATTTCAATGCAATATCTAGAAACAAAAGCAAGGCTATTACTGTATTTGTCATTACTCAAAGATCAGGGGATATATCAATCTCAGAATTTTTCATAATTTATACATTGGATTAATTTTGGGGAAACATGATATTCAATAATCTTAGCACTCAAGCTTAAAAGAAGTTTCTTTTTAAAAATCTTTTTTTAAATTAACTTTTTAGGAAAAGACCTTCACAGTATTTTACAACAGCAAATTGCATTATATCATGGCATTCTTTCTATTTTTGTTATTTTATTGGTTTCACTATAAAATCAATTTAATTTTATTAGTTTAAGGGCTTGTAGTTATGCACAGAATGTATGCTGTTAAAAATGAGACAAAATAACATAAGTCAAATAACAAAACCCCATATGGAGCTCTCTGATCACATGAGCAGATGTAAGTGGGACTCATCAACAAAGGGAAGCTCTCCTCCTCAATAGTTAGCATGAATTAGCCTTTAATTCTACCAACAGAGGCTGTGCATCTGTAACCCCATCCTAAACTAAACTTTTATCTCATTTGTTAATTACAACCAGAATGATCACCATCACCACTCAGTAACAGATACTGTAACTTTTTGATTGTACCCAAATCAATCAAACCAACAGCTGCTGGGTGGTGGTGCAGTTCCTGTTCAGTTACTGGGAAAGTTCTGGTCTTTTCATCTTCCCAATAACAGTCCTTAAGCCCCTGACTGAAGAGGGTGAACATGCTATATATAGCCTTGTGTTTTATGAAAGTGCTGGATTGACAGCATGCAAACTGATGTTCTTTGTTAAAGAACAAAGCAGGAACAACAATGAACAGCTGCAGTACAAGCTTCCCTCTGCCACCCCCAGTTCTGTGCCTCAGCCAGCCAGCCATGACTAAATCAGACCTCCCCACAGGAAGCTCAACCTTGCGTGGGACACTATACAAATTACTCTCTTTGCTTTGCAATGTAAGATGACTTTTATTGAGAACTATGACTTGTGATGAAAATCCATTTGATTAGTACTGGTCTTCTCTATAATATTTTTACTGCATTTGCTGCTGAGTGTTTTAAGATACTGTTCACTTTCAACTCTGGATTTACCGCATGAACTGCAGGAAATCGCATGGATTATGAGAAGCTAGCAAAGCAGGCTGTACAAAGAAGGAATTTAATTTGTTCAGGGGACTGAAGTGTGTTTGCTTGCAAAGGACAAAGTGAATACAGCAATACAGCTTTGGGTATCTGCTTGTCCATAACAACTCCCTGCAGTAACTGGTAAGAGGAGACACAGGCCCTAATTGTATTTCAAAACCATACCTTCCAACTGTCTTGATTTGGCAGGGACAGTCCCGATTAATTGTTTGTTGTCCCACTTTTTCACTGCTTTCAAGATGTTCCAGTTTTTCTTTCCTCTTACCACCTTTCTCAGTTTGTCTTCAGCTTACTTCATTTGGTGCAAACTGAGTTCAAAGTGCAAAAGTAGTTTGCACACAATTAACAGGAGAGGAATCTTGCCCTTCCCAGTAGACTCAGGCAAAAGCAAACTGCTGAATCCTCTCTTAACTTATGTGTTCTCTCTCATTAAACACTTTTGCCATCTTGATCATACTGTGATGTTGCATGCCTTATTTTTCATCCGTGAAATGTTGGTGCATATGACACAACATTGGCTTCAGCAATCATAACAGTCCATCTACAAAAATCACCTATCTCACTATTTGGTAAATTATATTTTTAGTTTTACAGATTTACAGCTGCCTATTTCATTATTACCAAACCCAGAGATTATGACTATGTAGGCACAAAGATACATGTACAATGGTCTCTCACTCTTAAAAATGAGTTTTGAGCCAGCTTTAAAATGAAGATGTAAGAACAGAAATGAACAGATGTCAGAACAGGAAACAGTACCCAGTAAAGGACTGGTTCTTAAAGCCATGAAGTTCCATCTCAGAAGCAGATTCATGGTACCATTTTCTTTTACTGCCATGAAAACTAGAAGTCTATACTTTTTTCCAGGATAAAAGGTGATATTCTCAGATTGATAGTACATGTTGAGACTGCAAAGCAAATCCATATAGTAATAAAATTATGTACATCCCTGATCACAAAACAGAAACGTCAGGCTGCAGATTCTTTAAATGACATATTCAAAGCCATTCCGATTAGCAGAAACTGGGGAGATGAGGAACTTCACCTCCCCCCAAAAAAGTCAGCAAACACTACTTTCCACCTTAATCCCTTATGGCAATTTATACAATATTTGTTGCAACATTGTCTCTCACCTAGGCACTCAGTCTTACCTGTCAAGGAGCAGTTCCAGGACTTCTTTTGTGGATGCAAAGCCTCTATATGTTGATAGAAATATGCTGATGTAGGTGAAGTCATTGTCCCCAAAAGCTGTCAGTAGGTTCTCCACAAGCTTCTCCAGAGTACCAGCTTTTATTGTCCTGATCTTACATGTTTCATATTGGCTAACAGTATGACCTGGAGGCAATTGGTCCCCTTCAACCTATGCAACAAACAATACAAGGGGGACATTAAACTCTGCTTCCAAAAAGACTTGCAACCAAAGGTAGTTTCCACAGGGTTCCAGGCATCTGCCCAGAAATGGTCTGAAGGCAGATGGTACAGCTGTAGCTGAATGTAGTTGGTGCAGCTTTAATAGGATGAACTAAATGAGCTTAGCACATCAAGTTTCTGGATGGGACAGGAATCATATGAAAGCTGCTATCAACTTATGAGAAAAAGCCTACTAAATAAATATTTTAATAACTTGACCTCTTTTGAATCAAGAAACAGGCCACTTATCATGTTTTCCTTAAATTAGGATTGGATTTCCATTTTTGCATGTATGATTTTACTTGATAATTGTACTGGTGACTGAGGGATCTCCTTCCCATTTCCAGTCTTGTTTTGTAATCATGGCTATCTTGATCAGTCCCCAGCACCACCTCCACTGGCCACCTTCCTCTTGAGTTAGTTCTCAGGCCGCGCTCCAGGATTCAATTTGTACAGACAATTTGTTGGAGGCTTTCCACTTCCAACAAAGATAAAACTTTTTCAATGGACTAAAACTTGGCAAGTTTTATTTACACAGCACCTTGTTTTCCCAGATGTAACAGTACAGAGACTCCTTAAGAAATTCCTTGCTCTCTACTTAAGACAGGAGCGGTTAGAATCATACAGGACAGGGACATCCAGATCCCAAGAGAAGTTACTTTTCTATAACTTCTTTTACTCTTACCACCCTGACAACATCTTAGACAGACTGTGTGGCTGTGGGTCTGTAACAATCATCACCATTTTTCTCCTGTTTAACATCTTTGCCTGATGAAGAATTCAGTGAAGCTTTGAAAGCACGTATAATATGCAGTATATAATGTATTTTATGCTTTGGATTTTGCCCGAAAAAGATAACACTACTTGTGGGTTTATGATTTTGTTGTATTTTTGCTTCCAAGAATAATGATTGACTTTCTAAGGATGTTGCAGTTCCACTCCCACTCTGACCCTCTGTTTATCTTAAAAAAAAAAAAAAGTTATAAAAACCCAGAAGTGAACCTTTGCCCACTTCCAGTTTTGCCCCTGCCCCTGTTTGGGCATTTTTGAAGTCCATGAAACCTCTGAAGGTCCCAGTTGTGCACAGCTAATGTTCAGGTGACTAAACATTGTTTCTGAACTGCTTTTAAAAGCTGCCCTATATACAGCCTCTTACCTTAGCCCACAGTAGATTTCACTAGTACATAGAGATGGAAATAATATTCAGAATTTTTTTAATGGTCAAACTCATGTTTCCCAAAAGTCAGGAAACCCTGATGAGGAGAATCCTGGTCTAACAAGAATCTTTGCAGTTTTAGATTTATTCTGCACAAAATTCACAAGTAAGGCTTTAGCACAGAAAAGAACGTTTTCTTTTCCTGTGAAAAAATATTTCTCCGCAGAAATGTTATTTTCTTCACAGAAAATGATGTTTCCTGGACAGAATATGCTGTCATCTGCACAAAAATACCACACACAAATTTTGCACAGAAGTTGTTTCAACTTGTGCAGGCTTTCATGCAGAATAAGTTGCCAACTGCCAATATTATTTAAAAATTGCACAGACTTCCTCGCAGCAAGAAGAACACTGCTAAAGTTACTCATTGTCTCTTTCAAGAACAAAATTAGTGAAGAATTCTGTTCCTCTTAGGCGCTTGGATGAGTGAGGCCAAGCTCCATCCTCTCCAAAGAGAACCACTGCTAGCACAACAGGTTAAGTTGATGAAGCAGACTCAGTCTAAGAAAGCTTATTCTACCAACTTCTTTCTCTCAGTTGGTTTCAAAGGTGCCACAAGATCACTTTGCATATTGGTTAAAAAAAAATCACTCCTAGTCAGGGTTGCTGTTTTTGGCAGCAGTTCATGTTTTTAGTGACCTTTTTGTAGTTCATGGTTTTAGTTCCACCTCAAGGCTACACAGTTTTATCTTCACACCAGGAGGATTGTCAATAGGCTTCTCTCACATATCCTCCAAAAATGAAAGTAAACTTAGGAAAAAGCAGAATTGGCTGCATGTATGAAACTGAAGCCAAAATCAACAAAGGCAACAAAAGTTTAATATACCATATGTTTTAAACAGAGAAGTCTTGAAAGCACACAACTGTAAAACTAAGCAGATATGAATCTGGACAGGCTCTAGATAAGGCATTACTCTGAAACCTGAGATACGAATGAAACAAACAAACAAACAAATTTCACTGGGGAATAATGTTGAATATGGACGCCCATCTGTATTCCAACTTCACTCCTTAATGGTTTGCCTTGTTAATGTATCTTGCAAGGATGGAATACAGTACCATATTTTCCAGTTCCAGCTGCATTTTTACTATTACACCACCAGTGTTTGACTTCATTGAACTCCTCATCTAAACTAATTGAAAGCAATGTACTGAACATCCTGGATTTCATGGACCTGAGAACTAAACTTTGCAGAATTCACTGTTACAGAAATGTTGTTCCACGAGGAAGTCTCAAGAGACAAGAAGACCCATTTCAGCTGATACAAGCACTTGCATCTAAAGTCTTGCAAGCCTATACACATGCTAGGAAATGATATAATTGCTCCATAAAGATCCAAGACTGTAATATCTAAATCCAATACAACACACACATAAAACTTCTTTCCCTCTCCCACTACCCAAACCACCTAAAAACTGGTTCTGGGAGGCCGTCCAGTACTGCAAGGCAGTTTTTCAGGAAATGCTGTGGGAAGGGGTGATCTCTTGTCCTACTGGATGCATGAGCAGATTCCCAGCAGTGGATAGAAATCTGTCACCATTAGTGAATAAGTATCTCTTCTAGGTATCCAAGCACAGAAGCCTTTCAAGGCCTGTTTTTTTCTCCCTCTTCCCTTTACACTACAGCCACCTATTTGCAGATTAACAGGTTGGTAGACTAGTGTTTTTGTGAGCTGCTAACATTTTGCCAAAGCTGAAGAAACCAGTCCTTCAAGCTCACATGTGAAACTAATGGACTCACAATCCTTCAAGAGATCAGAGCTAGTGTATTTGAGATCTGGCTCAATCATAAATAAAAGGGAAAAAAACACCATAGTCTCAAAGTCCAGTGTGGCAGGGGTAGCTGCCATGGCCCCCATCCTATTCCTAGGCGTGGTTCATATCTGTGAGAGAGTGGATATGTGCACATGAGAAAGAGAGACAGACAGACAGACAGACTCTGTGAGTAGGAAAGAGAGGTTATGACTGAGTGTTATTGTGACAGTGAGCAACTGCATGTCTACAGCTCAAATAATAGTGAAGCTGAATTGTCATCGATTTTGTTAGACCAAGCCATGTGGCTTTGTTAGACCAAGCCATATAAACAGCTATGTGACTGGGTCTTCATGCAATGTAATTTCTTAGCAGTGTGTTACCACAGCTATAATGGACAAATGAAATCAGTTTGTCATGTCAGAGTTGGAGCAGAGAAAAGGTGGGGGGGGGGGAAAAAGTTGCTTTTAAAAAGTAATTTGTTATGTATTTTGTTTCAAAGCAGTGAAAATAATGTTACTGTTACATGTTACTGTTTAACCCTCCCGAGAGTAACTCATTTGTGTAATTCAAACAGTTACTTGCTTCTTTTCTATTACTTTTATGGTACCTTAAAAAAAAAGTTAGGACTGCTAAAAAAATGACAAAATTTTCTGCTCAAAATGCTCTTAAAAATCTCTAAAATTTTCTTAAAAGAGCCCTTAAATATTATTCATCACAAACTTTGACCCAACACGAATAACATCATTTCCAATGTATGGCTGACATCCTGTTGGTTAGTCCTAACTACAGTAGCTCTATTCAATCGTTTGATGGTGAGTCAACATGCAGGTAAATCCTACTGACCCAATGAGTCTACTCTGTCCAGGACTAACAACAGTACTTAGGTCACTGTGTTATTTTTGAAGTGTAATTCGTTTTAACCTTGTTAAACACAACTATCTTATTTGTAAGTAGCTACTTCCACACTTTCCTCAAGAGAATACTGCAGGAGTTAAGGGGATGTTTGTGGCTTTTTTCAGGTCTCCACTTGTTACGGTATCCAGTTGCATTGAGTTGATTGCAAGATACAAACTATTTAGAATGGGACGCTTGTGTCCACCTCTCTTATCAGTAGGGAGTTGCGCAAAGGGAAACATTGTCAGGAAACATTTTTTAGCAATGAGTCCAGAAGACAGCAGTGGTCTCCTAAGAGGGAATCTCCATCACTTAGACTGTGAAAAGCAGCCTTGAATATGTTATGGGGGGTAATGCAGCTGTGGAAAGCTCAAGTGATCTCATTGTTGTTTATTCTTCTCCCATGTCTCTTACAGTATCAAAATGGAATTGGGAGGTGGCTGGGCCTTTCCCTGGCTGTGAAATGAGAGACACTGTACAGCTCTTTCTCTGTCAAGACGGAGTGCTCTCTCTCACACGCACATTGCATCACCTCCTGGTACAGAGAGTCCAACTGCAGTCCTATTTCCATTTCACTCTTTTATATTCAGTCTCAGTAGTTACTCATCTAATCTTGTTTCTATCGACTATTCTTTCCCACAGCCATAGGAAACTCTGCCCTCTCCCCACAAAAATCTACATGTATCTCTAAATTTCTATAGTAATTGAAAGGGAGGTATGGTACAGAAGATTGTGTTTCTCTCTCTCTCTCTACATAAAAGGTCAAACATCGCTTCACATTTTACTACAGTATAAACCAATTCAGATGACCACACTGCCACCCACATAGGTTAAGGTACATAGTACATAAGGCTATCCAAGTTATTTTGGCATCTGAAGCCAAAAACCCCACATGATTTGTGAATTCATGAGAAAGAGCCTTCTCTGTGGCTGCCCCAAGTGGTAGAGTTCCCATCTAAATGAGGCTTAGTTGCCCCCCTCCCCATTCCCATTCTGCCAGTGGGCAAGCATTTTCCTATTCAGGCAGGCTTTCAGGAACTCACTAGCTACTGAGATCTTTTAAATGGGCAGATTTTGCATTTTGTTGTTGTATTTTAAAACAACGCTAAGTTAATTGTGTTTTAATAGTATAAGAGTTTGCTATTATTTTAATATAACTTGCTATGTTCTTATTTGTAGCTGTTTTTAAGACTGTTTCAGAAAAAATGGGGGGAGGAATCAATGAATCAAACAAAGAAACACCTCAAGCCCTCTCTGGCTGTAAAAATACAATAAGAACCAATTAAATAACTCGAAATTTGCTGCCCTATCATGACACCACAAATCAGTTGCCTGAGACAGCCTCCTCCCCTTGCCTAATGACAGGACCAGCTCCCTGACTGTGTGGATCAGTACTTGGTTCTTCCCTCAATTCTTTTCCAAGTTTTAATTCACAGATTTCCCACCAGAACAACTTGTTGATGCTGCTCAGTGACAACATCATATGTGGCTGGTGGGCTACCATCAATATGCCGAGTCATTTAGACCAATGTGATTTATTTATGTTCTTTATTATTTATATTCATAACTTCCCTTCCTTCCAATGAGATCAAGGTAGCATACATGACTTTTCTCCTCCCCACTTTACTCCAAGGGAGAGAGTGGCTGATCACCCATGGTCACCCAGTGGTCATCAGTGAGGGTGGGAGTCCCATTCCAAAACTCTAATCTCCAAACCTTTGTTTCTCCCTACAGACAAAACGCAGAATTTTGTTTTAAGTGCTGAAAGCCCCCAAAAGGCATTTTATCCTATATCTTTTTTTAATTCATTAGTTTGTTTTCTATCCTGCCCCTTTGCAACAATTCTTGGCAAGTAAAAATAATTAGAAATAAAGCCACACATACAATACCAATTAAACTGAGATGATTCCATACCTATTTAAGCCTGGCCATTTCGTACCAGATCAAATAGGAATCTTGTGCAGCTGCTCTTCCAGAAAATATTCATGCTTGGGCTTTAAGAGCTCTGTAAAGGAGGGCAACAACTCTGGAGTGGCCACTAAGAATGTCTGTATGTTTATGCATGTCTGTGTGTGTGTGAAAATAAAAATAAAAATAAATCAGCAACTAACATCAAAGTGCTTTAGATCATTTAATGGAATAGCTGAGGTCTATGTTTTGTTTGCATTATTTCAAATACTCTGCCTTCAAGTCCTTTAAAGAGACTTGGCAAGCAACCATTCAATAACACTGACTTGTGGAATAAGACATGGAGAGCTGAGTTAGCACGCTAACAGGAAACAGCTCAATCTGGATTCAATCAAAGACCGCCTCTTTTCTGACATGACCAAGATTCTCAAAAAGCAAGAAGAGGTTTTGGGTTTGCTTTCTGGCCAGCTGTCTGCGTATACGGAAACCATACTGTTTGCTTTTCAAAGAGGACTTCTACAGCAAATGGACTATTTTCCATTTGTGGCATGTAGGAATTATGGTCATGTGACACCTTTTGAGTTCAGGGGAGGTCATATAGGAAGGAACTTGGTTTTTACAATATTATTTTCTTTAACATTTTACCACTGTATAACAAAAAGAACCACAGCATTTTTAGAGAACTCTGTGTCCAAACGGCCATCTAAGGGAGACAAATAGACAAATACAATATAATATATGAATCAAGAACAACAGTTCAGACTGGAAGCTACACTGACTAATGTCAGAATATAATGTGTGCAAAATGTATTTGAAACTTTGTGTTTTCTTTTTTTAAAAAAATCACTGTCACATCAGTCCAAACATCAGGATCGTAGGTAGCAGAGAATCATTTGAATGAGGAAATGGACACCCAGTTACAATCTCTTTTAAAATGCCTTGAAGAGAACCATGGATGTGCCCTTCGCCAGTGTGAGGTAGAGTACCAGTTTAATGTAAAAGCTCATTTATTAATGCTACGTAGTTGATAGTTTCAAGTACCTCAGTAGAAATTCTTAGAGCATTTTTAGTGTGAATACTTATGGGAAAGAGAGTATCTATGGCTGTTCTTCCATGGTCTCTGTTAAAGCAACATGATAAAAAGCTGTACACTGCACAGTTCTCTAAACTAGAGGTATGGTGTTGGGAAGACCTCCAGCTAAATCCAGCCTGCAGAAGCACCCAGCTCAGCCTCTATAAAGTTGATACAATACGTACAAAGTGTGCATAAATGTACACATGCACACACTGAAGGCAACAGTGAAATCTTATAAAGATCCTTTTGCTCAGTTTCAAGCTAAGTAAAATGATTTCATGGAAGCCCAATTCTAGGCTGCTTTATTCTGAAGTGAATCTGACTGGTTCAGTGGGACTTACTCTTTATGCACTGTATACAGGATTGCACTTGTATTAACTTTCCATGCCAACCCTCAAGGGATTCATTAACACAACATTCTGTGTCATAGAACACACTTTCAATATATAATTTACACACATTACACACTGTTGTCAATTAGGCTCCCAAAAATCCTAATTGTGGGCAAAGGCTTCCTTGGAATGGAGGAGATTTGCAAAGGATGTAAAGAAAGCTAGACAGTAAAGAAAGCTGACAGGAAAAAAATTAATTCATTTGAAATGTAGTGCTGGAGAGGCACTCAGTGCAGTGGAGTATCTAGCATAAACAGTGCCTAGGGCAAGCGTGGAAGTTGCACCCCTACCTTCTTATCTCTAGCCCAGGCCCCACCCCTACATGCATGGCTTTTTTGTACTCCCCTGGCATTGGTACCCAGGGCACATATCCTATATGCCCCATTCTAGATATGCCTCTGGGTCTGTTAATACCATGGACTGCCAAAAAGACAAAGGAATGGGTCCTACAGCAAATTAAGCCTGAATTGTCTGAAAGCCAACATGACTAAATTGAGCCTATACTATGTTGTACTTACCATGAGACAACATGACTCAGTAGAAACTAACAAGATACTAACGATTGGTAAGGTGCAGGGTGGTAGGAAAGGAGGAAGACTGCATCAAGGGACTCAGTCAAGGAAGCCATAGCCCTGAGACTGCAAAACCTTAGCTGGGCTATTAATAACAAAGTTTTCGAGGTCTTTCATTCATGGGGTTCCTGTAAGTTGAGGCCAACTTGGCAGCTACTAACAACCATCTGTGTGTTAAGAAGGGTGAAGTATCTCCTCCACGCACTGATTCCCCTCTACAAATCCTGCCGCCACATTACAGCGAGGTCAACAAATGCTAGTTGAGAATAGCGTTTGGGGTTGTATAGTTCTCCCTTAAAGAGGAGAAAGTAACCATGGACAGTCAAAACATCAGACAAGAAATGTTCTGTATGCTGAAAATGTACTCCATAAAGGCAGTTGCAACCACTGACAACATATGACATCACAGCAAATACTCAATAAACTTTCTAGTTTTCTCTCTTGCCTGTGTGGTATATGAGTGTGTGAGCACATGTGTATGAGAGTGTGTCCATGAGAGAGAGAATGTTAAAGAAAATTTTTTTACATACTTAGTGGAGCACAAAACAGGGTAACTTGGTAACAGGGATGCACTCAGGTTGGTAGGTTAACTGCTCAACTTATAGTTTAAGCAATGGACTATGGGTAAGACAAACCACCATTTATTATGATATGCAAATACACTGTTCTCCAGAAGGACAATGTTATGCTACAATGTTATATTCTAGTTTTCTGGGAACTTCTCCACACATGAATAACATCTTTCAGTATAAGTTTCCACTTCATGAGATTCTCAGAAACCAGTATATCAACGTTCGAAGAAGTCTGCTTTCTCACTTCCATCTATTCTACACTGACTTCTGTTCTGATTTTCCACATTTTGAGTCATAGTAACAAATCAAAATGTTTTTAACTCTTTCTGGACAGACATAACTGTGTGAGTTGGAGTATATCCTAATCAATTTAAATTCTCCACTGGGTTTGAAGCTTGCTCTTTTTTCACTTTTCCTTGTACCATAAAATTCTTAACTACACACAAAGCTTCATTAGCGCTTTTCAGTCTATGACTAAAGCAATTTAATGGTTACTGTAATTTTATAACTAGAGATCTGAAAAAAAGCCGTAACTATAGCACTATGACAAATGCACAGGACATTTGCTTACGCCTTCTTTGAAATTATAGCATTCTGCACTTTTTGCAGAGCCATTAAAGGGACAATTGCCACCATTAAATATTCTTTCATGAAACTACCAAATACAAAGGTGTGCACAGAACATTTGATTTTGCTGTGTGCTTCTCATTAAAAAAAAGAAGACGACGAAAAAATGGGCCCCTGAATCTTCATAACAACTCTAGAGACTAGGGTTCAATTCCTTGCTTTGCCATGGAATTTGGCACATAATACATTCTCAGCCCCAGAAAAAAAACGTGATACATTCACCTTAGAATTGCCATAAGTTGGAAATGACTTGAATGCATGCAACAAGTACTGTTGTGATTACTACTGTGCACCATTTCTGTACAGAAAAATAAAGAAGCTTTTCTGATGTACTTGTACATTAGTGTTCTTGGCCTTTGGCCCTCCAGACGGTTTTGACTTCAGCTTCCAGTATCCCTTACTGCTGGCTATACTGGGTGGTGCTTTTGCAATTACGTCTAAAACCTCTGAAAGAGCAAAGGTTGAGAATCACTGATACACATAACCAGAAAGTAATGACTAACGTTAGATTTTAAACGGTTATTTACCATACTTTAGATCACTTATTCTACAACTGAATAAGAAACGTAAACCATTAAACTTAAAGCTGAGTCCTCATATTGCAAGGCAAGGGTTCTCTCAGTTGCAAGCAAGAACACATAAAACACCTTTGGCTCTACACTACTGTAGCCATGTTCATGGGGCAGATCTCCTGGGGTTCCAAGCAATTGGCTATATTCCCACCAGTGACTGGGATGAAAGCAATAATATCTTAATATTCTTTATGGTTTTTATACTTTCCATAACATTTTACTCTGGCCTCTTCCAGATGGGGCAAATGTGTCAGAAGCTTGTTGTAGATGTTCGAGGCTGGTTTTAAAAAAATCCAAACATTTCTGTTGTCTCATATTATTTTCTGTGAAATCCCAGAACCAGGTACAACCTTTTATTCCCATTCTGAGACATATTAAAACAAAAAAGTCTCTGGGTTCTCCCAGAGTGGTCTGAGTCCATCCTACCAGGTTTTGTTGGAAGTTAACTTCTGGATCATTGGCAAGGAGAAGGATTCACCTAGATCTAAAGTGGTACATTCCCACCCAACATACAAAAGCTGCCTCCCACACTCCTAGGGGTCATATGAGGGCAAAAGGGTCTCAGGAGCCACAAAAATGGCCTCCAGAACAGAACAGCACTTTCCTCACCCCATTCTAGTGTAACTATTTTCTGATTTCAAGTTGTTTTTTAAAAACTGTATTACAAACCAATAATTTTGATACAGGGTCTCAGAATGTTGCTGAACTGCAAGTCCTAGCATCCCTAGCCAGCATAGCCAACGGTGGGAGCTACTGACTTAAACTAGAAAAGGCTAGCTTAATAAGTATTGTTGACATAAAATTTTAGTCCTTTCTTTGCAACTTGCTCTTTCTTTTGCTAATTTATCTCCTGCTTTATGAAGACAAATTGGATCTTGGCATCAGCTACTGATTCTCCAGGGCAACCTTCTCAAGCAAAAGGCTGTCAGTAATTTTCACACAGAGACAAAAGTTTCAGTCCCTTTATAATACAAAAAGAAAACAGAAAGAATTCCTACAATATTCCAGCTCTTCGAACAATTAACATTTATAGCCACAAAGGATCTAATTACCAACCTGCTTCTAGAGTTCAGGTCATTTTAGAAAGAAAGGATTTGCCACAGGCACCGTCTTACTGAAACACCAACTCTGGACTACACTGACACTGGATCCCACTGACAGTGGATCCCACTTTCCACTTTTACTTTTTGTTCCTTTGCCCTAATACTGGTAAGTGCCCCATATGTCAGTTTTCTACTGAGTATATTTTTAAAAAATGCCCTCTAGTTCAAAATTATTAAAGGAATGGGATACATTAATCCATATAGTTACAAGTACTTGAAGTTTTTAAAGTTCTCCTCTTGGGAAAGATGGAGAGGAAGTATTTTTTAAATTTTTTTTTCCAGGGGGTTTCCTGAACTAGAGTGAGAAGCAGATCAACAGGGTCTTGTTATACGTAGCCTTTTAAAACAGTATTAGACAAGGTACCAGAGAAAATGATGAGAGCCAGCATGTGTAGTGGTTTGAATGTTAAACAACAACTCTGGAGATCAGGATTTAATTCCTGCTCAGCCATGCAAACTCATTGGGTCACTCTGGGTGCATCACACACTCTCAGCCCCAGGAAACCCCAGGACAGGTTCACCTTAGAGTCACCATAAGTCGGAAACGACTTCAAGGCACACAACAACAACAAGCCAGAGTGATAGCAAAAAAATAAAATAAAATAAAATACAGGTGTAAAAGACATAGTGGTTGATCTGCTCAATAACTCATACATTAGTATTAGTATTATAACTACATATTTACACAATACTCTTCATAAAGGTTCAGGCTGCTCCATATTTGCTTGTTCAGTAATCTTATTATGAACCATGTGATGTAACATTACTTCACTATACCTATCAGGAGTTTCTAACAGTAACACTAATTTGAGGAGTCAAAAGTTCAATCCCCGTTCCTGAAAAAATGTTGCAACATTTCCCTCAACTCCTCTAACAATGTGATTTAGCTTTTAAGCAGAGAAAGAAATTCTCAGTTTAAAATCCATAAGAATGGGAAAGCAATTCTGAAAGTGTGAATAATGCAGTTGTACTTAAGACAGACTTTAAACGATGCTGCCCATATTAATTCTGTTGCATAACAGTAGCACAAAACTCATATAAATCTCTGTAATTTTGGTTATTCAGATTGAGGAAATGATTCCAGTTTGAGATTACAGAGCTTATTTTTACAGTATGAAACACTGTTAGGCAGAAACTGATTTCAAAAATAAAAAAAAGAGATTTACTCAGCAAATTAGGAAAGAACTCCAAAATAAACACCCTGAGAAAGATAAAAGATTTCCTTGGTATTTAGCAGATGGGGAAGGCAGTGACAGCCACAATAGATTTTGCAGGAGAAATAAGTGTTCATTCAATAAGGATATTTCTAGTCACATAAAACTGACCAATTAATGACAAACAAAATATTTTAAATCTATTATTTATCAAGACTTTATGCTGCCAGTTTATTTTTACTTTAAGAAAAAATACATCAAAATTAAAGAATGTTTTGTTGTTGTTGTGTGCCTTCAAGTCATTTCCAACTTAAGGCAACCCTAAGACAAACCTATTATAGGTTTTCTGAGGCTTAGAGTATGAGCTGCACCCCAGGTTACCCAGCGGGTTTCCATAGCTGAGCAGGGAACTGAACCCTCGGGCGGGGGGTTCTAGTCCAAGGCTCAAACCACTACAACATGCTGGCTCTCATTAAAGAATGCTAGCCTAACCAGCATCAAAAGAATACATCATAAGTTACATGCTTCATACTTCTCGTAGCCCCTTGGGAAAGTGCGTATTTTGTGGAAAACTTTTATTCTGTATTAGACTTCTCAACAATGTACCTATAATAGGCCAGATATTAACAGAATTGTATATTTATCCACTTAGACACTTCTTAAAAGGTTAAGGGGAGGCTAGATTGATTGGCACCTTAAAGGTTATCCAATGTATTGTGGCATAAGCCTTCATGCATGAAATGTTCTCCACAGTCCTTAGTTTGGAGCACAGAAATGTGAAACATAATGATACTAAAGCTGTATGGAATACGCCAACTGTATGGAATACTAGAAATCATTGGAGGGAGAAAGAAGAAAGTAAATGTATGGTAGCCTTTTTTTGGTCGGGGACTTCCACACACTTACATTATTGCCAGATCTGACTTGGGAGTCATCTGTAAGAAAATTAACCCACAAAACAGATCAGTACCAGTGAAACATTGACATATCAAGTTCAGACAGACAGGGCCAGCATAGTCTTAACAAAGAGACTACCAGCTCCATTTTTCTTTTGAGCAAATTGGTGTCACAGTGACATTACCACACAGGGGTGGGAATTGGGTATCCCTCCAGATATTGGTGGATGGCAACTCTCAGTAGCCCTGGCCAGTATAACCAATGGTGAAGAATGCCAGTGGAGAAGAATACTGGGAGATGCAGCTCAACATCTGCCACAAAACTCCAACTTCTGAAATGGAAAAATATGAAATCCCCTCAGATATAAACATCCAACAGCAGAAATATTAAGGGAATAAATGACCAGTTATTGCTACAAATTTCTAGCAGAGGTAGGCTGCTGCCTCAATCTAGCTCATGAGATAAGGGCAGACAACCTGCGCCTCCCCCATGCCTGCTATACCTCTTCCCCTTGGACACGAGTGGGTAGCTGCAAGTTCCTGAGCTACTTCTGTGTGGTCCAGAGGGCTTCTCTTAGAAGTTAAAGAATTCCACCTTCATTTTTAATCCAGTATAAATATGTGTATGTTCCCAGAGTTTGATACTGGGATTGATTGTGACTTTGTCTTATTATAAAGATTAAATTCAAAAGGCAACCCAAAGTGCATGGGGAAGGGACAAGATTAAAGTTATAGCTTGTACTTGGTACAGGAAGATGCCAATTTGCATCAAAGATCTGAAGCAAATTTGAAATAGGTTCTGCATGTCTCTAGAGACTGGGAGGTGTAGAAGGCATTTGTAGCAAGAATATCACTGGCAAAAAATAGACTTAGGGAGAGAAAGCATACCATTAGCCTAGGAGATGGAATTTTTGAAACTTATTGCTTCTGTGTTGTTGAAACAAACTTCAGAAGGCAAAGGAGGGGCATTGTTTCCTCACATAGTGTTTCTGTTGGAAGAACTAGGCCACCCATGATTGGGGTAATGGCCAAGTTCCCAGCTTCTTGTGGTCCTGCACATTAAAGAATCAAGACTGCTGTTATCTAAATAGCTCCATTTTGGGGTTCTGTTTCTTGGTCACATAGGAATGGAATAGAAGTAGGAGCGAGACAGACCAGCAGTAACTAGTGCAGGAGAGAGAATAAAAATAATTTTGCTACTCATTACTTGTTGGCTTACCAGTAACAAGAGCCAACACTATCATTTTAAAGCGGTTAATACAAATGGCCCCAGTTATTTCCACATTATGAGTACCGTGTATGCACTGCTTTAAAGGTCATTTTTTATATCTAATTTGGGGAGAATGGTCAGAGCTGTGTGCTTCTTACCTTCCAAATAATATGAGGAAGTCAAATGGTGTTGTTTATCTTTTATTTTTCCCTTACTACCATATTTTTTAAAATTATTATTATTCTTACAGTCCACACGTACTTGGAACAATCCAGAGACCTTGCAACACAGGAGCTTTGTGCTCCTGCTGGACACCCTTCCTAAAATAATCCATGGATGGTCACGTGGTCATTCTACAAAGAACAGCCCTGGCAGAATGAAAGGCTCTTGCATCTAACAACCTTCTTAAATGATATTCACCAGATTGTTCCACAGATCCACCCATGGACCTTATGATCTGTGCAAATGAGCAAGGTTATAGTAGGCCGATGTTATAGTAGCTTGCTAAAACTTTTTTTTTCTTCCAAGGGAATCATAGTTATGTTTTTAAGGGGCAACAAGCCTCCTTGTTGTTGCTGCCGCTGCTGCTGCTGCTGCTGTTGTTTTGAATATGAAAAAAATGGTGGGGAATCTGGATTGGGCAATGTTATTAAGAGTCTAACTTCCATTATCGCCAATGATTTGTCACTGGGGATGAATGGAACCAAAACCCAACATGCGGAAGACTTCAGTTTCCCTATCCCAGGTCTAACAGAATAACAAGGCTACTTTTGTACAATGAAGTGAAACAGCACACATAAATTAGTGTAAAAGATTCCATTTATAATCAGGTGTTTCCGCACTTCTGATCTTGCAACTGTATCATTTATTAAATGTATTGCTTATTTATTCATCTATTTACTTAAAAGTATTTCTGTATTGCGTTCCATCCCACAAGGGCTCCCAAGGCAATGACCAATAAAAACCAATACAAAGATTTTCAAAAATTTAAAACACATTAAAATACTCTCTAAAGCCCTAAAAGCAGTCTAAAAACAATTCTGGAATGATTAGAACAGCAGTTTCAAACACTGAATGCCATGTGGACGAGCACTGTTTTGGCTGCCCTCCAGAAGCTTAAAAGAGATGGGGCCAGCCTAACTACATTCTGATTACATTGTTTGGTTTAACAATCAAGGATCCAGCATATTGGTTAAAAGAATAGCTCCAAACTGTTAAGTATGGAATCTGAGGCTCACGTCATCTTTAAAAACTTTCTGGATCATTTTAGGTAAATTTACAAGGAACTTCTCACAGGGAGGAACACTGAATTATGAGTCTTTCTAGATGCAGGCTGAAATGGGAAGGACCAGGCACAGGTTTATTGTTTAGCGCTAATTGAGCACTAGGCTTTAATGGGAGGGTGGAGCTTACTCTCCCACTGTCTTATCCCTTGCTGTGATGTGGGGTGATGGATGTGAAATGCTCTGTGCATTTAGAAAAAGCCACAACTGCACTTAAACATTGTTGCGGTTATTTCTTAGCTGTAGCTAATTTTGCCAAATGTTGTTTTTGCATATAAAGAGCTGTTTTTGTATGCAGAGAAACACAAGACTCACAGCTTGACTGAATGTGCAGGAATTATTTTCTATATTCTGTGGTATATGAGCCAGCAAAACAAAGACCATCTAACAGCATTCTGTGGCACTCAAAAGGAGATATAGATGAACTCTGAAGACAACAGAGATCTGATATTCATTTGAAATATCTCTGTGTTTCTAATAATGCACAACAATTAGGTCCTGCAAAAATTAGACAGTCCAAGCTGTTTGACAATTTTAAAATAAAAAGTTCTGAGCTAATTATTGATATTTTCATCTTGAGGAGACTACTGAACGAGGACAAGAACTAAACATTATAACATGATTTATTTAATAGAATTTCTGCTGTGACTTTTCTTCAAGGAGCTCACTAGCATATAAGATGTTACACACATTATCCTCATTCTAACCCTAAGGAGTATGTTGGCCAGAGTAAGCTTCACAACTGAGCAGGAATTCGAACCCAAATAACCCTGATCCAACTTCAGAGCTTTTATATAACAATGGAGTTCAGTTTTTCCATTTCCATTTAGCTCTGATAAACTGAAGCTACAATATCAGATCTACTTTTAATTATCTTAACTTATACATTGTTATTCCTTTCCATTCTCCTCTTCCTTTTGCCCTTTTCTCCTCCTCATCTCCTGTATTAATGTTTCACTTTCTTCATGGTCATTTTCCAGGAATCTTTTTTTTTTTTTTCATTTTATTGCCCTCAAATGTCCCCTAGCGGGTATGGGGGCATTTTTGCCATATTTTGGAGGTCCCTTGGGCCATTTTAAACAAAACAAGAAATAAACAGGAAGTGATTTCTGGACATTTTCTGTTATTAAAAAGACTTTTAAAAACATGAGGGAAATGTTCCCCCTCACTACCAGCAAGGGGCTGGGGGACTTTTTTTTTTTTTTTTTGAGAAATGGTAGGGGAGGTATAGACCTCCAAAGCTACCTGGGAGGGGTAGCCTCCCACAGGTGTTCACCCTTGATCTTCCCCTCCTTCCTTTCCTCTCAAGTCAATCACCTAGATGCTACTGAAATAATACATTAGGTAAGGTCACAATTTATTTTTCATCTTATTTGTTTATTTTACATGCCACCTTTCTCCTAACATGGGACTACAAAGGTTAAAAATAAGTTTAACTGGAAAACTTGATAATAAAAAGTTAAAACACAATTAAACAGACATCACATTAAAATACCACTGAATTTTTAAAGGTATAAAATTGTTTTTAAGATGTAATAAAATTTTAAAAATACAGCACCCCTGTCCAAATGCTCCTTGCCACCAATTCATCATTAAAGGCCTGCTCGAATAAAACAGTCTTTGTCTACCAACAAAAAGAAAGAAGAGAAAGGTCCATTCTATGCTTCAACGGAAAGGAGTTTCACAGGCTGGGAGCAGCCACTGAGAAGGCTCTGTCCTGAATCCTCACCAGATGGGTGAGGATAGAGGCCATTTCCACACTAGACTGTTACAGTGCTATTATTCCACTTTCAACCTCCTATGGAATCCTGGGGTTTGCAGTTTAGGGAGGGGCCTTTGTGGAAATGGCCAGAGAAACTTTCCCATTAGGATATTAAGACTCTGGCACATTGACTAGGTTGTCACACAGGTTCATAACAATGTAGTCAAGCCTGAAAATCTAACCAAAGAAGTACATCATCCAAGAATCCAGTTTCTATCTAAGCAGCATTTGGCATATTTTCCAAATCTGACCTAACACGAATCATTAGGGACATAAATCTGTATTTCTTCACCACTATTTTCCACTCTAGACAACCTAGATTATTTGGGGGGGAGGGATTTCAATAGTGGATTGTGCAAGCTTGCAACATGCTTAGGTTGCTGGAAGATTTGTTTTAAGTTACAAATCTACAAGAAATACTTACCTGTATCAGAGTTCTAGCAACTGGACTCACGTTAACCCTATTCACACAATCTTCATTGTTTAATTATTCAAATTTAGGTTGACTAACAAATGAAACCAAGGTAAATTCTATCTTTTACAGTATACAGTTCAGCCTTTTTGTAGATTTGGAAGAATATGTTATACAGTCATCCCTCCACATTTGCTAGAGTTAGGGGCACAGGACTCCCGTGAAAGTGGAAAAACCATGAATAACTCTAGGCCCTCCCAAAACATATTTAACACAAAATGAAGTATGATCACCATATTCAACTCATCATGGATTCCTTTGAGGCATCAGGGTTCCTTCACAAGACAGAAGTGGGTGGCTGGTGGGGCTTACTGCCACCTCCACTGCTGCCCCACACCATTTTTAATAGGGACCTACAAGCGTCGTTTGCAGTTTCTCAGTCTCACAAGGCATGTAGTCCCTATTAAAAATGGCATAGGGAGGCATCAGAGGTGTCAGCAAATAATCTGTGAATAATCAAATCCGCAAAAGTGAAACCCACAAATGTGGAGGGCTGACTGTATAGGACTTCCAGTCTTTGGGCAAAAGGCAGTGGGGGCTCACCATGATCATGCACACCCAAATAACTGGAGGGGGAGATTGTTTTGGAAACCTGTAAGCAACAGACAATATTTACTTGCCAAATAGTATTGTTTTAGATAGACACCTGTACAAACAAACATGCTTCTGAAAGGAAGGGCTAGCAGCTGGATCCCACTGCAGAGAGCACAAAGAGTAGGAAGGAATGGAATTATAAGAGAAACTTTCATACAAAGTATACGAAACAGAAATGAAGGGGTAGATGGGAACCAGCTGCTTTCCACATTTGAGAAAACAAGAAGAACTAGCACTTAAGGGTAAGTCTGTTCAAGGGAAACAGAAGAATGAACCCAAGAGTAATAGTATTATTGAAAGGAAGTGCTTGAAATACCCACACAGAATTAACATTAACTGTAGTTCATAGGTAGCAGTCTTGGCATCAGCTTGCAAAAAGCTGTGGGTTCAAAGGTTTTGCCAGCACCTTGATCTCATCCCAACTGCTGACTTTGCAGCTCCTGGTTCTCTGAAAATATGTTTTTCTGAGGAAAAGTTTTTTTCTTTAAGGTGTGGGGGTGTCTTGGTACAGAAAGTACAATCCAAACTATAAGAGAATTTTGCTTTTTAAGTGGGTGTGATTGTATGGATGAAGTACACAGAACAGAATGCTTGTCAAATGCTACAGTTCAACAAGCCGATCTCGGGTTCCTTACAGACATTTCACTTGGGGAAAAAAAAGTATGTTTATTTCATGAACATCTCATCCTGCTCCTTCCCCAGTACAGCATACATAGGAAGTTACTTCATCTTATTCCCACAACAGCAACCAGCACAAGTTGGTTAGGATAAGAAGGCACAGTTGGCCCAAGATTGTCCAATGAGCTCCACGGTTGAGCAGGAATCTGAACCCTTGTGTCCTTACTCAATTTCCAGTGCTTTATCTGCTCAACTGCACTGTCTCCTTGAACACAGTGTAATTGGAATGAAGCAATTGAGAAGGCAAGCAGAAAAAGAGATGGTATGAAACAGAAAGAAAGAGTTAACTGACTTACGTATCCACAGGGTATGAAATTCACAGGGTCGCCATAAGTTGACTGGCAATTTTTTTTTTATGAAATATTTTTATTAAATTTTAAATTGAAAATAACCCCCCTTCCCCACTTCCAAGCTTTTTTCTTTTTTCCAGTTGAGTCTGCTTGTTTACATTCCATTCATACACAGTTTCTGTTTAAAAGATAATCTTACATTGTTGCATCTTACATTGTCACATTGCTGTTTTGTTATATTACCTTATTATATTGTTGCCTTGCATTATATACAATCTTGCTTTATTCCTTTTCCTTTTCTTAAATTATATCTTTATGTAATTCAAGACTTCTCTCCATTCCCTTTCAAAGTTCTGGATAGGCTTATTTTTCAGTGAAAATGTTAACTTTTCTATCTCTACCATATCCAGAACTTTTAATTTCCATTCTTTTATGTCAACATAGGTCCTTTCTTTCCAGTATTGTGCATATGAAATTGACTGGCAAATTGAAGGCACATACACTCACAATGGGGAGGGAAACATTGGCCCTCCAGATGTTTTGGCCTACAATTCATATCAACCACACTCAGTAAAGGATTGTGGAAATTAAACTCCAAATATCTGGATGGACAGTTTTATTACCTGTGTCCTTTAAAACTATTGCCTTATAGCCTGCTATGATCACAGTGGGCACTAAAATATTTAGCTTGCATCATATTTGGCCCTGAGAGAAGCGATTGTGTGGAGTTTCTGTGCTGGGTTTAGGTCACAGTTAAGTGTGACATTATGCAACTAATTCCTTTTAATATTAGAGAAACATGTCCAAGATCATAAACAACATCAAGGTTGTTAATATAAAGCAGTTACTTCTTTTGCCATAAAATAAAAGAAATGGGAAAGAAACAAAATTACAAGGGAAAAGAGAGTTTTTGCAAAGAAACAAAATAAAAGATATTTGCACAGAGTCTGGAAGTGTCCTGTGGGAAACACTGCTATGGACTGGCCACTCGTCTCCTCACTGACTGCAGTATTTCTGGGGACAGAGCAAAGCTGTCACATAATTGTGGTTTGGCCCCTACCAGAAAAAAAAAGTTGCCTGGCAGTTACCAACAGGAGCAGTGCAAAATGGGGGGGGGGGGGGGCGGGGTGAGGCAAAGGCTAACACCAGACTCCTGCTCCTACTCCCACAGGATTATCTTCCTCTTCTACACCAAATGCACAAGCACTTGGCGGGCAGGAGGGAGTTGGGCAAAGCCGGTAGCAGATGCATGCACTTGCTACTGGGGGACAGTCTGCCACCACCACTGGGGTCGATTACCAACGGCCCTGTGGCCAGACCCCACTGTGGGACAGAAAATGACTGCTAAATAAATACAAGGATGAGGTCTACAGTGGAGAGTCCCAAGCCCCTGCTGTGGCCTCCTTGCATCTCTGATACTTCTAGAGTCCAGTTCAAATATGATTTCCCACTGTCTCTACTCACACACAAGTGGTCTATCTACAGAGACAGTCTAAAATCATGATTTCTTATAGTAAAACACTGTAAATAAAATGCAGTAAACAACAGAGTCTTGAGCTTGGAAGTAACTGTTAAGAAGCTTAAATGAATCCAATAGCACTTTTGAGACTAATTGGGAAATCTCAAGAGTGCTGCTGGATTCCTTTATGTCCTTTCATACTAAAGTCAACCAATATCGCTCTCTCTGTGAATAATTTTAAGAATGAATATAATAATGTGATGAAGCCCACTAAACTGAACTGTGGTGGGAGTTGCTCCAGATCCCAGAGTGTTATCCTACTACTGTTCAATTTTGGAGGGGTTCAGCATGTCATTACAGTCCTCCCTCCACATTTGCAGGTTTGATCTTCATGAATTTGATTATTTGCAAGGTGTGTGCATACAGAGAAGGAAGGCAAGTGCCTAGACAAAAGGCAAGGGAATGGAGGGGAGACTCACTTCCTTCTCTCTTCTGGAGCTCCCCTCCCATTCCCTTGCCTCTGACCCTGGTGCTGAGAACTTGCACCACGGCAAAAGGCAAGAGCATGGTGGGTGAGGCTCTTGTGAGCCTTCCTTATCCCCTCTGGAGCTCCCCCCTCCCATTCCCTTGCCTCTGGCCCTAGCACATAAAAGGCAGGGAAATGGGAGGGGGATCAAGGGGGAGTTATTCATGGTTTTTCCATTTTCATGAGGATTCTGCACCCTGAACCCTCACAAAGGTGGAGGGGCCACTACAGTCATTCTTCTTTAAAGTCACTTTCCAAGTTTTCTTGAGTGAAGTAGACATGGGCTCTTCTGAAGATCAATCATGTTTACTGATTCACACTCCAAAAGTAAAACTTTTCAACTCTGAGAGTTAAAACTTATCCAGAACTGACTTCAGAAAAAAACTTGGGAAAGTTGCTTCTCTGATCTACAATTCCAAGAACCGACCCACTCCTCCAGACAGCATGGCCAAAAGAATAGACTAAAAAAGTAAAATTTCCAAGCTTTGGTCAGTACAGTTTGGAAACATTAGTCTGACAACATAATCCATCTTACTCCAGCTTGGTGTCTTTTAGATATGCTAGACTCAAACTCTCATCATTTCCAGTCATCAGAGCCTTGGCTACTGGAACTGATGAGAATTGTAGCCTAAAAATCTGGGTGGCACCTGGTTGGGGAAGATTAATGTAATATCTGAGCGAATACATTACATGAACTCAAGTGAAAGTGCTTCCAGTATACATTTGTTACATTTTGGAAGTTGACTTCTTGACAGAAATTGCAGTGCTTGAAATCTGTCAGTCACCAGGTCTTCTGTCAGTCACAAAAGGTCTTCTGAGCAGATCTCTTCCAAATAGCATGTGAGAGGTTGAAATACTCTATTTCTAAATGGTAGGTGGTGACATATAAAACAGCTGGTTTTTTATTTCAGTTTGGGTTTTGTTTTTTGTTTTTTGAGCCTGGTTTCTGAGATTATAGATAGAGAACATTTATTGTATCTACATTCTCAGTTCAGTCTGATGTGCAGCTCATGAAAGCAAATATGCACAGGAAGAATATGTCATTTTTTCCATAGGAAAAACTTAATGTGGTTTGGAATTAAAGGAAACTAACAGAGCAGTCCTAGTCATGTTTTTACCTAATGGTAAGTCCCACTGAGGTCAATTAAGCTTATTCTTTGGTAATTAGATATAAGCTTACAGATGGCAAACTTGTATCTGTCTACACATTGCAGTATGAAGTAGTAGTTTGAACAGGGCTCAGATCTCTGCTCAGCCATGGAAACACACTGGGTGACCTTGGGCAAGTCACACTCGCTCAGCCTCAGGGGAAGCAAAAGCAAATCCCATCTGAACATATCTTGCCAAGAAAATCCCATGATAGGTTCACCTTAGGGTTGTCAAAAATTGGAAACAACTGGAAAGTACACAACAGAGATACGGCAATTTTGCTTCTCCTCTAGCACTGAGATTTCACCAGTCAGAAGAATTTAAAATATTTCTAGTCCCTGTGACCTTCTCTGTGTAATAGATTAGGACATTAAAAATTCATAACATTTTGTTTTCCGTTCAGTCAGGATCTATGATAAAATACGAATATACAGAACAAGCTGTATGTTTATTTGTAAGTATACACATCTCTGATTATGATAATATAACAATCCAACAGAACATATCGATTGGTACCTCCTTGAACTAAAAACAGCGACAAAGAGTAAATGCAGCTGTGTTTTGGACATCAGCACATTCTGAGAACAAAAAGGGCTGTTACATTTTGGCACAGATAGCTCAGGGCTAAGGAGTGCAATGGAGCAGATGTTGCTTTGCATATCAGCAGCTGAGGGAATGTGTTCACACCTTGGTGGCAATTACTGAAATTCTCACATTTCACTTTGGTTAGGAACAACAGTAAAACAACAACAACAGCCCCTCTAGTATGGAAGTCAAAAGGAAAGCCACATTCTGATGAGTTGAGAGAAAAGGTAACAGATGGGTTTTAGAATTAAATTCTGGGAACTGCAAAGGGTTGGGGGACTGCATTTTTTAAAAAGTGTTAGCCTCAAAAGTTCACACACTACTGAACACATCAAGTTAAAGAAACATCTGAGGGGTTACAGCAGGCATCTCTTTAAATCTTGCAGCAATATGCTCCATAGCAGAACACAAACAATTCAAAAACAATCTCATAACAAATAAGAAGGCGGCACCGAACACAAATCAAAAAGAACAGTAGTTTCACTCTCTCTCTTTATATATGTACATATATGTAGGTAAATATTTTTATATATCTTATTTTCTCTTCCTCTCTTATGTGAAGATTACAAAATCTTCAATTTAAATAGTATTTAAAAAAAAAGAACCTTAGTCTGCTGCTGCATAAGTAACTGGAAAGGCCATGAGTACTAGAAGGAGAACTGTGCCCAATTCCAGCTACTGGCTTTATGTTATTTATTACAGTTATCATCAGCAATGGCTCCCCACAAGTACTTTAAGAATATTTCATAAACAAAAGCTAAAATTTCTATCAGGGAATAATACACTACTATATAAGTAGTTCAGGGGATGGACTAAGATAAATTAACTACCTGCCTGAATGATTACGAAGATTCTCTGAAGTTCAGGAGACTTCACAGCTCAATAGAGGAGCACAAGCTTTGCATAGTGAAAGAGTTGTATTTCTATACAACATGCAGAGACAGAAATAGACAACGGAAGAGTGAGTCACATATGAAGAGATCTGAGGTGAAATGGGGGAATGGAGGGCAGAAGCCCAATTCAAAAGTTTTCAAAGGAAGATGCAAGGATCCCCATATCAAGCATGTACAGTGGGGATGGGAATCATACAGTCTTCTAGAGGTTGTTGGACTGCAATTCCTATCATTCCCCACATATTGCTTATAAGGTCTAGGGCTCATGGGACCTGTAGTGTAATAATATTTGGAGGGCCACATGAGTCCCTGAATTACAGCAAAATCTAAGGATAAAGGCTGTTTCTAAATTTAGAAATGCATCAATTACATTTGATGAAGGTATAAAAAGCCATAGCAGATCTTTTTTAACATTGTGGCTGGTTGTGGATGTTTACAGAATGTGCTTAGAACTTCAGGTCTGGACTCCAGACTATGAATTGCCCCTTTCTGCAGTTCTGTTGAGGCTTGGTCTGCTGATCACTACAAAGCAGATTTATCTAGGTGAAGGCTACCAGAAGCCAGCTTCACAGACTCTGCATTCCTCCTTCTGTGCTGATAGTCCATTCTTAGCAAAAGCATTTCCACTAGGAACACTGAGGAGAAGAAGACCTGAAGACGAACTACCCTTCTGTTTAGGGTTTAGAAAGCTCAGAGTCTTCTATATCCATGCCAAGAGCTTTACTCTTTTGGACTTTTTCCCCCCCCCAGAATCTCAGGAATAAAGGAGATGTCATCAAAAGTAGTAAGAAGCATCACCAGTTCAAAACTGTAACAAGCTCTGACCATGAATCTGCCACATCACCCAAGCCAGGCCTGTGTACCCTTCAGTATGGTCTAACTTCAGATGACAAGGAAAGGATGTGGTAGATACACAGTGACCTTGGAACACATTGCTTTGAGGCCATTTGATTCTTCTTTAATCAATGGGTGACACTTGGATATTCAGTAGGCTTGCTTCGCTGCTTGAAGTATCACCACTGCTTGAGCAACACCTGTCTTCATTGGGAGCTTTCCTAGGTACTGCAGAATCATGTCCGGCTACCAGGAGTGCCCCTGCTCTTTGACATACACTTCTGCTCTAGGGAGTGGAGTAAATCAGCCTTCCAAAGAAGTCATGTTCAACTGTTAAACCCACAAAAGTCAAGAATGCACAAAATATTTTACTGCCCTGTTTGCCCATTCAGACTACTACCCCATACTAGTAATTTTGCCCTAGATTTTTTTTTTTTTTTGGAAGGGGGAATCCAAATTTTGGTATAGTCTTCCTCTCTGGTCTTCCATAGGGAAACAATTCAATGTCTGCTTAGAAGTGCATTATAGAAGAAATATGATTCTCAGTGCGTTCTGACTGATCTATTTAGGAAGTAAAAAGAGCTCCTGCATAGCAAGGGGTTGGACTGGAGGGCCCCTGTGGTCTCTTCCAACTCTATTATTCTATGATTCTATGAGAATGGTGGAATGAAAGGCCAGCTCTGGATTTCACTATAGCATGCTATTTCCAGTGATATTGTTTATCAAAGCCTTAGTACTTTTAGCCAGATTTTTCTTACATTAAACGTTCAGAGAGCCAGGCTGCACTTTTTTACCCAAATAGGAACCTAAAAGTAAGCCACACTGAACTTCAGGGGATTTAGTTGTAAGTATACATGCCCAGAGCAGCACTGTTAGGTTCCATTCCTAATCCATTTTCAAAAAACCAAAACAAAGAAAAAAGTTAAACTCTTATCTAAGAGTTAAACTGCCATTTTTCAGCTTTCTGTCCTGGATTTTTTTTTTCTTTTTAGTTAAACATCTCAAAGGGAATGCTACTTCCAAGGGTACTGTGTAGGCTTTGGATGAGGAGCACCACAACCTGAAGTGAATATTTTAATTCATCTTTTCCTATGATTTTCCAGCACTACCCAATACAGGCTTGTTGCTGATGGATGTTACTGCAGCTTTACTCAACATACTCAAAATACTGCAGCTTTACTCAACAGCTAAACCTGTTTTCCTATGAAACACATGAGGCAAATGTACATAATCCAGACCCCGGGTCGGGGGGGGGGGGAGGGTTAATTACAAGATTCTCAAAAAAAAAATCTTTTAACCACATAAGGCAATGGTTGAAAACAATACTACAGAAGTCTTCAGAAACAAAACACCATAGTCATGTCAGCAGAAATCTCTTTACTTTCAGGTAGTATTGTCACCTGAATAGCTGTAAAGTATTTTCAACTACTTCTAACCTACCTTTTATATATATACCTTTTATTTATTTATTTATTTATATATACACATACATAGATATAGATATAGATATAGATATATCTACAAAAAAAAGGACCCCCAAAAAAAGGACCCTACAAAAAAAAGGACCCCAAAAAAGACACGGCTGATTTATTTGTTACACTGTCCTAGACAGTGTAATGTATTGGAACAAAACAAAACAAAAAAAAATCCCATAGCATTTCTGGTGTATCATGATGCACAGAAGCATAAATTATGTTCTTTATTTGTCAGTCGTTTGGCCCCATCTGATAGAAAGCAGAATTTTTTTCACGAGAGAGGATGGGATACTGGAATTCACATTAGAGTCAGGAAATACAATAATGTATACATTATACCAGAGCTTTCCAAACTGTGTGTCGCGAGGCATTAGTGTGTTGGCTGCAGTATGTAGGTGTGTAGCATGAACATAACGGGTGAAGGGGCTGCCTCTCCCACTGCTGCCATAGCCAACGTGGGCCAAGGAAGACCCTGGTGAGGGTGGCGGCAGTGGGCCAGGCCTAGATGGAGGATCTGCCTCTCCCGCTGCTGCTCCACCCAGGGCCAAGGAAGACCCTGGCAAGGGCGGCAGTGGGGGGCCAGGTCCGGGTGGGGGAGCTGCCTCTCTCACTGCTGCCATCCCAGGCTAAGGAAGACCTCAGAGAGGGCAGCAGAGGTGGTATGTCAGGCTCAGATGGAAGGGCTGCCTCTATTTACTGAATTACTGTGTTGTGAAATGATACATGTCTAAAAAGTGTGTCACCAATATGAACAGTTTAGAAAGCTCTGCATTATACCATAATTCTGACTCTAACCTGAACCAAACTCTCAATAATTGCAGTTCTCACAGGGTCAGAAAATATCCCACAGCTCTCTCAATTCAACTTTTCTTTAATACTAAGGCATGATGGTTAGAAAAAATTAGGAGGTAGTCTTCTAAATCCTTCTCTCCAGGAGAAGTAAGTAAGTGAAGAAGTTTCAGAGAGTAGAGAGGCTGGGCATTTGCTGGGATTCCCAAGATCAAGAAAGAGGCCAAGATTCCAACAGCTTTGCCATTCGAACTTTTTGCCAAGCTCCTTAGGTATTAACAAAGCTTCCTCAGGCAGCTGGAGAGAATTCTCAGTCTTCACGCTTCACTTTTTCTAGGTAACGGGAGTTACTCAGGTTGCTTTGCCTCACAACAAAGGCTAAGCACATGGGGATTTTTCAGTTCAGTATATTTCATTTTAATATATTGTAGCTTGCACTGAGTCTTAGGACTAGTCAAAATATAATAATATAAAGAAATAAATCTAACCCACTTAGGATTTCAGTCTAATGGCATTATCCAGACATCAGTCTCCTGTGTGTAGAAGAGTAGAGTTGTCCTATACTGTTGTCCTCTATGGTCAGCCCCTAGGAGAAGCAGTACTTGGGGCCTTCTAGAAGACACAAAGCATGCCCAGTGGCCATATATCAACACAGTATGCAATGTCCTCCTGTCTTCTACATATTCCAGTAGACTTTCTGGCTGACTGGCTTGGTCTATACAGAAGATCAGTCCCAGAAAGCCTCATTGAGGAGCCTATGCCAGAGGAGTGAGCATGTTGTAGGTCTTACTGGTTCATCAGCAGGGCTGGCCCAATTCATTTGGTTGACCGAAGCAAAGAAAGAGATAGCACCTCCACCCACTCCATACACAAAAGTCAAGTAGACTAGGAGATGAACCTTATTTCAACACTAGCGAAACTGGGGCAAACTCATTTACAGGGTAAAGAATACACACAGCTCTATCCTTCAACACTTCATTTCTCCTTCAGTTGCTCTTGTTAAAACAGCTAACTCTCTGTGCCCAATGGTAGGGCTGGTCCTGTTCACCAAGCTGCATCTGGACAACCAGGAGACAGGCAAAAGGGACCTGGCAGAAATCAAGTTATATTCTATGATCCTGAAAAGCCTCTTGTAGAGGCTGTTTGTACTAGCTGCTACAGTATTAAATAAAAGGTATTACAAAATGAGCAAAACAAGGTGCGGGGGTGGAAAGGTTTATAAAAACCAAGAACAATGTCTGTGGCTAAAAGAACAGCTCAGGATTTGGCATTTATGTATCAGCTCATTTATTGGGGGTGGGTGGAATGCTATAACTTGCAAGCATTTTTGTTCTTGGCAGATCTTACAGTTACATGACCTCAGCTAAGGAATCTTCTTATAACCATTAGGGGGAAAAAGTTGCTTCATTTCTAGGGGATGCAAAAATGGTTAACATACTTCTCTATGAACTTTTTCACAGACTATCTTGCCATAATGAGACCACTGGGACAGATCTCTCTGGATGCTTTCCAAAGGCAGGGAACTATGGTGAACAAAGAAAACATCTATATCCAAGAGCAAAAAGTCATAATAGGCCAAATTCATACACAGTCATTATACTACAAATATGTGCTCTCTCACCCAAGGGACAAAACATCTCATAATTATGAGCTTCTCAATACTCAGTGGACACACTCTACTATGATTAAAATGGAGTATGATGCTCTATAAAAAGCCAGTTCCAAACATTCGGTCACACTCTAATATGAGCAAGAAACAGAGCCAAAGGTAGAGTTCTGAAGATGGCAGTGGGCTTGGTTTTATTTTTATTTTTTAACATCTTGAGGACCAGGACAAGCAGCAACTTCAGCTCCATCAGAAAGTTTGGGGAAAGAAAAACTGTACATTTGTAGGATGAGACAAAGAGAAATAAAGCTACAGTGAGACATTTTTTGTGATGGTGGACAGCCAGATCTAGTGAAGATTGGAAGAGAGGAATTGGCTGAGAAACTTAACAGTTCCTTTTACTCCACTGCAGAGTGTTGGTGGATCCCATCCTGAACAGCATGCTGGATGCACCAATAGTGAGGTCCAGCTTGTGTAACAATAAACCTAGTAGCTTCAAAGAACTGAGAAATTCCGTCAGGTAGTTGGCTTCCCCACAGATGGCTTTTAAAGAATCAACAAACGTGTTTTTACACAGTGCCAGGTAATTTTGAAAGAAGCTCTTTGTTGGTGGGACTTACAACATCATTTTTGGTGCCAGGATACCATTTTTGATAGCCACTCAGTGTCATGAAACTAATATGCAACATTCAGAAATATAACTTCTTTGATCATGAGGGAAGTCATAGGGCCTTTCTGCACCACACTATTATTGTGCTATTATTCCACTTTCAACATCCTGTGGAATCCTTGGGTTTCCAGTTTAGGGAGGTGCATTTAGAATTCTCAGCCAGAGAGCTCTTTGGCCTCAGGAAACTACAAACCCCAGAATTCCAAAGGATGTTGAAAGTGGAATAATAGCACTATAACAGTGCAGTGTGGAAAGGTCCACAGTTTCTGCCACCCAAGGCACTTTCCCTGCCTTCTCTTGATGTGAGCTTCCCTGTCTTAGAAGGATCACCTTAGTTTGCTAAGTTTGCTAGGCTACAAGTTTCTCAACAGTGAGGAGCTGAATTTTTTCCACATATGAGGAATAAAGTTTTTCTCTATAGGTCTGAAGCAAAGTTACACAACCACCCAAATTGTATACACCTTTCTTGCCTTGCCTGAAAGAAGCCATGGCCACTGGAACCTGAAGCCATACCTGCTGCAATAATGCACCTTTACAGCCCTGCTCCATGGCTGTGGGAGAGGAGGCATGCCCCACAACAGTGGGTGAGGGGCAGTCCTCTAACTCCAAGCCTTGGAAGTAGTCCTGACTGTCTTATTTATTTACTTAGTTACTTAATACTATATCACCTTCAAAACTAAGCATTGGCTAGGGAAGCCTACCTTCTACTGACTGAAGACCCAGAGGTTTTAAACACAAATACAGGTTTAAACTAATCTAAACCAAGCAGTGAGTTGTAAAGCCTGAATAACTCTCAGGTCACACCCTAGATTCCCCTGAGTACAGATATCATACTTCAGGCATCAGATTTCATGGTATTGGAGCTACAGGTCTGACAGATACCTCAGTGCCTACGCTCATGGAAAGGCCAGTGAATCCATGCAGAGACTGAAGCCCTCAATATTGTTTATAAATATTTTGTTGTTGATAAATAAATACAATCTGCAAGGTTTCAGAAATGAATGAAATAACTAGACTGCCATAGCATGTCTAATCAACTGACATTTTGGCTTTGCTCCTAAGTTACAACTTATTTAGCAAAAAAATTGTTCCAGAAATACTGAAGACAACGTCTTTTCAGTAAATACTTGAGTAATTGCTGAAGTTTTAATTCATATGTCATGCCTTTTAAATATCTGACCTCGTTATGTCCTGTTATAGCTTCTCTCTGTGGGAAGGTCACTACTTGTATTAATTTTGTACCAGAGAATTTTGAATTTTGTAAATGTTCCTGTGCCTTTACTCTACCTGCTTGTTTCTCAGAAGTTAACTATAGGTCAACGGAAATGAACTCACTGTGTCCTTCATGTGGCTAAAAGACTTACAGTGCAGCAATACTTACCTTCTATTATTCAATAAACTGAGGACCTTACAACCAACACACAGAATAAAGATGACAACTTCATAGGGACAATGTTTTTTTGTTGGACATTTTTATGTCTTTCATTTGAGTTTATGCACAGATATTTTCACCCTTCACCTTCTGTGTCCTTAATTATTTGCTTGTTTTCCAACCTTCTTCAAATAATATTCACCTAATAAAAATAAATGAAAATGCCTCTGACAGACAAAAGGAAGACCTTTTGTTATTACAGATTTCAAATGAAGTTTGACACAGTTGTGTCAGCAGTCTCTGAACACCAGTAATCAAATTCAGACTTGTCAAGGGAGTGGAGGAATGAGAGAGCAGAACAAAAGTTAGGTGCAGTAAAAAAGGAATTGGAAAGGGACGGAAGAAGGATGCTTAAAGAAAGCCTTGCCTCCCGCCCTCTTAATCCGACCTGTCTTTAGCTCAAAGCTCCTGTGATACTATCTTGGAAGACTGCTGATATTGCAAAAATGTGCTGCTTTTCATACCTGGCATCTTTCATATGAATAAAGGAAGATGCAGGCACAGCTCCATCATGCCTAGGCCTATCAGCTGATGGAAGGCCCTTCCTCCATCTCAAGTGCCACTGCTGTGGCCTGTGAGGAAGAAAAGAACAGGCGAGCACAGCTTCATCATGCCTCAGCCTCAACAGTAGGTGAAAGCCCCTCCTCTCCATCCCAACTGCCACCACTGTGGCTTCTAGAGGGATGAAGAAGTAGGAACAGGTCCATCACGCCTAGGCTCAGCAACTGATGATAGGCTTCCCTCCCTTCATCCTCACTGCCACTGCTGTGGCCTCAGAGGGAGAGAAAGGCAGCCAGCATCTGCTGGACTTAATTCCCTCCCCACTACCATGCCCTTTTCCTTGTGTGTCCTGCCTGAGGGCAGGAACTGTCAAAATTGTAAACTTCTTGTGTAAAATGCCATGTACACTGATTGGCACTATATAAATAAATGATAAACATTTCCTCTATGTCCATGAAAAGTGGCATAACATATTTAATATCCACCCAAAGAAATTTATCCCATACAGACAGAAAGGGAAGCTACTAGATATCAGATGCCAGACTGGAAAAAACTGAAATGCTCTGTCTCAGCACAAAGCAAGGCTGAGTCAATATTTAACAGGGCTTTATTTAATTGGTATGTCCAGGAAGTCGTGAGGGGACACATGACCTCGGAGTTACTAAGGAGCAAATCTGGTTTTTCTAATTTGCCTGAATTCAAAGAGCTCCATTTGTGTGGGAAAGAGTCATGACGGAAAGCACACCATTTGGTATCTTCCCCCCAGGTATTAAAATAGGGACCTTGAGTATAACTGCAAACACTTGTATCCTCACAACAAGGATTAACGGCCCACTCCCCCTGCACATTGCTGAAGGGCAGGCTGTTCTCCCCATCCTTGCTCTGTATTCATTTCATCTACAACAATGTAGAGATGGAGAATGGTTGGTGCCCCAATTTTCTTGGACTGCAACCTCCTCTCCACACACTTTATGCTGTCTTGGACTGATGCGAGTTACAGTCCAGTAACTGAAGGGCCATATATTGCTTATCTGAGCAACAGAGTATTCTGGCTTCAGAAGCAAAACACCATTAATGGACTGACAACAGTTTATTTCATAAAACTGTATTATCTTGAAACAGTTCTGTTAAAACAGATTATACAATATTTCAACTCAAACTCAACATATAGTAGATGGACATACTGATCCAAGGGAAAAGAAAAGAAGCAGCATGTTCATATTCGTGAGACATGCTCATGTGTTGGCATACAAGTCCAACTGAACTGATACTCTACCCAGGGCCAAACAACACATTAGCCAGCAGCTACACCTCTTCCCCACCTTTCGTCCCGGCTGAGGCCCACACGCTAACTTACACTGCCAACAAATTATCCATGCATAACCTTTTGGCAAAGTAAACTGCAAGCAAACTGGATCAGGGACACAGGAGGTGGTAAGTCCCCCAGTTTCCATGCTACTGTCCTGATCCAGACCAAATCCCGGTGTCTATTTCAGGACAGAGGTGGGTGGCCATTTGGCCCTCCTCATGTTTAGGACATGAGCATCCAGACACTCCACTCAGCAAAGTCAGTAGTAAAAGGACTGTGGGAACTATATTCCTACATAATCCATGGGTCAAAGGTCCCTCACATCTGCTTTACTGGATCAGCTTTAATGCAAAAGTACCATGGCTTTCAACTTATAGCTCTTCATAAGAAAAGTATCTAAACCTTAATGATATAAAAATTAAATTTCTTTTTGTGACACCACCTAATTTGAATTTACCGACATAGCAAAAATAGCCATTTATTTTTCTCTTCCATACAACTGATATCTCACAGCCCTTCCTCACCCTTCTTGATGTAACAAAGCATTAAACTCAGCTATATGAATACTCATCAATTCAGCATAATATATTCCAACTTCTATTCTATGTGTTCATTCAAAAAGAACCAGACAGTTCTGACATGATAGAACAAACACTAGATGACAATTGTTTACTAAGTGCAGTAGATTCTGGACAGCTTAAAAAAAATGAAGCATTTCAGAGAACCAGAATCAGAATACTGAAAAATATTCCCCCACTGATCCATGTAGAAAGTACTAGTTCCTATTAAGTGAGAACTGCTGACCATGTGCTTGTGTTAAATTAGCTGTCCAAGCTTTTATTATGTAACACTAATAAGCAATTAGTTTTACTGGGAGGTTACTTGAAGAAACGACTAAAGTACAGTGGGCCTGTGAGCAGTGGGCAAATCCAATGGTTAAAGTCATCACTTGTGATTCTATGTTGGTAAATAAGCAGCTGGAGATGGCCTAAGGAACCAAGGTTGCTGTTTCTAAGCTTTAGTTATTATCCCGAGCTTGTGTTTTTCCTTATTAAAGCTAAATGTGGGTGAGAAGGTGCTGAGTTTAATCACACGCAGCAACAGTTACCACGAAGTGGTCTGCCTCAGACAGCAGATTTTTTCCCTAGAAACAGCTGCTGCTTCAGCAAACCTCCTTTTACTTCCTCATTTCCAACGCCTCTTCAGCATTATCTTTATATGTCATTCTTCTCTTCTGATTTCTTCCACCACCACTATTCTTTCCTGATTTCCCTTAAGTTGTCCCAACTCTAAAACCTATGCCCTATTTTCTCCCACTTCCTCTTTACCAGGGAATGATGGAATATTGTGCACTGGGCAGAGACAAGGCCGGCACTATTTTTAAGTGTTACTACTTGTGTGAGTGCATGCAGGTTGACTTCTTGATCCTCCAGCCAAGGACAAGCTGGCAGTAGACCCTCAAACCCAACTGACAGACTTCCCTTTGGTCTAATGTGGCAGGTCTCCCTTTAGTCCTTACCACAGTACAGAACTGATTTCAGTAAAATTATCTATTGTTGTGCTCATGAAGTCCAATATACTTCACTTCCAATGATTATTATGGTTTTTGAAGATTGATCTTTCCCCTCAGAATGTTTTTCATTTCAACTGCCTTAATAAGATCATAACTAGACTGTTAAGACTGTTCCCAAATGAAACAACACATTTCACGTCTTGCACTCTGTTTGGGTTTTGGAGGTTTGGGTTTTGCATATCTCTGAAGAAATGAAGTGTTTCATCCCTACAATGTTAAATCACAGATACATAAAGCACATTGGGACTGCTACTCCTGTCATGGTTCCAGTTTCATCATATTCATCACTTGAGTTTGAAGGAAAAAAAAAAACTTAAATGGGCATCCTTGTGCGGGTTTCTCTCTGCTATGATTTCATTTTAATTTCAGCTATAGGACACTTTCAGTGGCCTTGTACTCCAGCAAAAGCTACCATCTGTGAAAGATATTCAATTTTTTTTTTTAAAAAAATCATGCATCTCTGCTACAAACAGGAGACATAGATGGGAAATCTGCCACCCGAAGGAAGCAGATTTGAAATCATCTGTTCCACGAAGAACACTTCGTACTTCTTGGGAATATGAAAAGGGAGAGACTTGTAGCACTATCTATGTGCAGGGGAAAGTTTGCTAATCTTCCCTGACCATTCTGTTTTATAATGCTTTGGTACCTTATGAAGATTTTAATTAAGTTAAATCTCAAGGCAGTTCCAAGAATCCTTAAATTATTTGGCATATATGGATCAATAGAAACAATGCCTTACTAAAAAAGAAAAGAAAAGAAAGCAAGCTAAGGATTCAAATTAATTTGGTTATTCTTCCTTTGGAAGGCATTTTCTACTCATGACAAACTGATTTAATATAGATATACATACACATATAGATAGAATTTCTAAACTGCTTTTATGCTATACAGCACTCAAGGAAACTCACAAGTGATTAAATATTAATTGTTTCACTTATTTATAGTTTGTATTTTCCTGCAATGGGCACACAAAAGTGCCTTCCCTCTAGACTTTTCTAATGCAAGACAATAAAAATATCAAAATGACGTATGCAATGTCACTGACTGGAATAATACAACTCTCCCTGTAAAATATGATGCAATTTCTATTCCAAAACCGCTTTGTGCAGAACCAATATTCACTGTACAGGGGTTGGAGTTACGCCTGCCCTGTTCCCAGGCCAGACTGGCATTCATGCATTGGCTGCCTTTCTCTAATAGGAATCTGATTTGCACAGCCTAATGAATGTTTAACGATGGACCTGTCAAAACTACTAGGTAACTAGCACGTGGGTAAGATTTACACAACCCTATTTCAGTTCGACATGTGAATATCAGTTGGGTTCAAGGATGGTGCTGAGCCACTGAGGACAATTCCGATTTGATCTCATTCTTCCACTAGGTGTAGGCCTTACTTCGTTAGATATGATAAACAATAAATTTCTAGCCATCATGGCCAGCAACCATGCTGCCTAAAATGATGGGAGATGTAATCTATCACATCTGGAAGGTGCCACATCAAAGGAAGCTACTCTAAATTATCAGTGAAGAGCAGCAGTATGGACAGCTACTCCTTTACTACCCCCAAAAGATAAGAAACATTAAGACAGTAAGATGATGTGCATGCTACCAGAGCAGTATCTTGGCTCATGTTGGGAAGCTCAACCCTAAGCAATTTTACTAAGAAACACATTTCCAGTGGCACTTATTCCCTCATAAATATGTTTAGGACAGCAAACTTCATAAATTCTGAGTAATTCTCCTGATTATAAAATACATTTCAATGTCTGTGTTTATTTTTTAGCTCACTCCAGCAAATGGCACTGCTGTCAACTCAAACTTCTGATTTAGTCTGTAAAGCAAGGGTGTATGGATCTTTCCTTTAAACTACAGCTCCCACATCCCTATACCACTAGTTTTGCTGACTGGGGGTTCTGGGAGTTGAAGTCCAAGCAATCTGGCATATAAGAGGATCCCCATCCCTGTTGTAGAGAGCTAATAGGGCTTAGCTACTCTCTTCCTACACTCATCCTATGTTTCTAATTGTTTAATCTGCCACAAAAGTACAGATTTATAGACGGTGAAGAATATCAGTTGCATCACAGCAAGCAACAAGTAAAAGTGCTCAAGTGAGCAAGAAAGAAACAACAGAGGAAGATACTCATGTGTCCACTGTTCTTTGAAAAAGACTCACACAAAGTCCCCACAAGAAGTTTCCTGTCCAAGCGCCAATCACATTGAGGCCCACATAGCTTTATCTAAGTGTCCTTCAGCCCATGATGCAGAGGAACTTAAGAAACTGGCCCAGAACAAATGGAACTCTTTTCCATCCTGCCCTGGCTCTGTTTTCTTCAAAACTGTCTATCCAAATTGGCAGCAGCTGTCTATAGTCACATGCACAAGTCTTTCCCAGTCTTCCCATCACAGTTCTTTTAACTGGATGAGCTGTCATTTAAACCTTCTGCATGCAAATGAAACCTGTACTATGCTGCTGGGTTACATGTCCTCCTGTCTTCCAAACAAACAAACAAAAAGTGTAATTTAAATCCCAGTATTCACAAAAGGTGATTAAAAACTGCACTGAAATAACAGCTATTCCAAATCCTTACATTTCTCATTTCATGCATGTACAAAAGCAGACCTGCAAAGACTCTAATGTGAAAACCAGGCTTTGGCACAGTTCACGGAGTAGCTGCTTACTTGGAATTCAGCTCTTTCTACCAGGACTCCAAAGTCCACCAAGCAATTGTACAAGTTGCCGAGGTGGCTTTTTTTTTTTTTTACTCACCCCTAGCCATCTCGCTCCTTTATTAGCGGCCTGTTGAATCTGTACTCTTTTGAGGGTGACATGATAGACTGCACCTTCCTCTACCTCTTCACCGCCGTCCTGAATTGAGCTCTGCCAGGGAAGAAAAAATAATGCTTAGGTCATTTAAAATAGCATTAATAATTGGTCAGTTTCTTTCTAAGAGCAAATCTAGGCCAGCCAACCTACAGCTTGTTAGAGAGGTCTCAGGGCACAGAAGGATTGCTACACAAAGTGTATACAACAAGCATCAAGTGAGACAAGATGCTTTCCAATGGAGGCAAAGCTGGGATATGGTTTGGCAGACTGCCCTTGCCTGTGATATCAGAATACTCTATGTTTCCATTGAGCTTCTCCTCACTCCCACCCACCCCCACCCAGACTTGCACATATTTGAAATAGTTTTACAGTGTCTTTTCATAAGGAAATACTCCCTGCTGGCCCCCAACACATATTATCATTACTCTTTCAGCTGAAGAGACAGCCAGCACTTTTAAAACGACAAAAGTATTCACACCGAAAAACAAGCAAGCATTTAAACCAAATCTGATCTTCACTTTTTTGAGGCAAGCACAATCCGAAATTACTTCAGCGTGGGCTGGGATTTTTTGTTTTACCTTTCTTTTTCTTTCCAGTAAATGAAGGGAACACAACACAACTCGACATCTATCAAAGTTTTTAACACTTAACACATGCCAGACAGTGGAAGTGAACAGTTACGGTGCATCCCTTTATGCAGCTTTATTTGACCTGTGTTCCACACCAAACCCCCGGAGGACCTGAAGCAAACTAACCCAAGCATACATGAAAACTTGTGCCTGAGAAGAAAGACGAGTTATCCACCGTTGAACCAAAAGTTTATCCAGCTGGCTTCCTTGTCTGAACTGTTGTCCTCCACCATTCTTCCCCACACCAACCACCCCCAACAGAAAAGGCAGCGCTAAGCATCCTTTCAGTTAACAGAAGCTAACATTTTTTAAAGGTCTTTTATTCCGTGGTGAGTTTTCGGCAGCGGGAGGAGGAGACGGAGAGGAAATGTACTCTCGTCGGGTTTCTCCTCAGGAAAAGTCAATCCAGTCCCTGAAAGCGGGGATTCTCCGCCTCAGGGGAGCCTTTTTTTCCCCTTTTTTTAAAGAAAAGCAAAGAAGCTGTGGTTACCATTTTAGCTCTCCAAAGCAATTTCATCCTTAAGTTTCTCTCCGGTACATCGAAGGGGCATGATGGGTCCCGGGTCGGGGGGGGAGGCAAAGGCTTTTTAAAACAGTCCTCTCGCAGGCACTTCTTCAGCTCTCGCTCGGGCACCGCTCGGCTTTGCGCGGCTCGTACTCGGCAGTCAATTCATGACCACAAAGGCGGTGAGTGGTGTGCACAGTCACACAGAAAGAGAGAGAGAGAGAGGGAGAGAGAGGGAGAGAAAGGGAGGGAGGGAGACTCCTCCCCTACACACAGAGAGAGAATGATGTAAGGTTTTCCTGTTTATATGCTCGTCAAACTCTCCTTCGAGGCTTCGGATAAAGTAACTCTCAAGTCATCTCTTGGCGCGCAGAGACCCCCCTCCCTCAGCCCCGCGCTCCGCCTCTGAAGTTTTTATTCTCTAACGTTTCCTGATAGGCACCAAAACAAAAAACGCCGCCTCGGCCGCCTTTCCCTCCCTTTTCCTTCACCCAAAGGGACAAAGACAGAGAGAGGAGCGGTGAAGGAAAGGGGCTGGCCGAACTTCTATTATCTGGCTCCGGTGGACTTCTCTGAATAATTAAACCTGAGTGACCCCAGGGAGAGGGAGACAATGGGAGCAGAAGCTTTCACAATGCCTTTAACACATTTGCGAGACGGGAAAACGAAAGGGTGCTTCGAGTTTCTAGGAAGCCACCGCAGCTGGAAACGTAGCTGACCGAGTTGGCTGGCTGGGAGGAGCTAACAAATGCATCAGTCCTTCTGGTGCCACAGAACTCTTTGCCACGGTTAAAACCTGAACCTGTTTCAACTCCAGTATAGTTAGAGGAGGGACATAGTTTGATTCAGAGCATCAGGGGAAAGAGAGAGGCTGGGGGCGGTGAGTTGCCATTTCACAAATGAAGCTATAAAATGCCACTAGTCCTTCCTTGCACACACAAACAGGGTTCATGTGCAAGGACTAGCAGGAATGGGATCAAAATGCCCTGAGAATAAATATTTTTTAAAAAGCTTGTATGACAGCTGACTGAATTTAAGCCTTACAAAAGATTCTTAGACTCAAGATTTTGGGGAATGGGGAAATCACCTTTCCAAGAAATATAGACTAGGAAATATATAAAAGTAATGCTAGCATAATACTTCTGTATAACCGTGCTAAAGGAATGAGCACCCTTCTAAGTTCTCCAGAACAATTGTTCAGGCTGAATGATAGCCTACATCTCCCCAGACCAATGCTGGCGGGGGCCGGGGGGGTGTTAGAAGGAGAGATAAAATAAGATGTTCCTGCCCATGCTGAAAGACAGCAAAAGTGCATAGTCTGCACAGTGTACGATGGAAAGGAGAAATGCTATGCGACGTAATTAGCTAATTATTAATGTGCTTGGAGGAAAAAAAGGCCTGTCGCTCGTCCTCTGAAAATATAGACATTAACAACATTTAGATACCTCTCTACAGTACAGAACAAACACATTCCTTGGAAGAAATGAAAAAGAAAGGGGAAATATGATAACTCTTACAGCAATCAAGGTGGATATTAATTCTGAGTGATGGATTTGCTACAGAGTCAACGGAAACTAGAGAGCCAGCATGGTGTAGTGACTTGAGTGTTGGACAAGAACGCTGGGAGACCAGGGTCTGAATTCACACTTGCCCTTGGAAACCTATTCTGTCACCTTGGACAAGTCACACTCTCTCAGCCTCACAGGAAGGCAAAGACAAACACCCTTTGAACAAATTCTGCAGAGAAAACCACACAGGGTTGCCAGAAGTCAGAAACGGCTTGAAGGCACACAACAACAACAACAACAACAACAACAACAACAACAACACAACAACAACAACAGAAACTAAACCAGGTATCATTATTGCATAATTAAAGAGCTTGTGACACCTCATCAGATTGTAGAAGGTCCTTCTGCAGTTAGCAATCAATTTGATCTCAGTAACTATTTTATTGTGGCACAACTCAAGAGAAAGGCCCTAAGGGTATGCTTTACCCTGGGTTAAATATCTTTAAATGACTATTGTATTTAAGAGTAATTACATATCCCATTCACTGTGTCAAGTGGCTGCAGTTACAGAGTTAGCGCCATAGAGTTATTCCCTATACATATTAACTGAACTCAATGGAGCTTATTAATTAATAGATACTTAAACATTAAAGAAGTGCATTCTAAAAGTCCAAAGGAAAGCTCAAAGGTGGGTTTCTAAAAAACAAAGCAGTATAAAACAGAACAAAACCAAGAATTAATTTTCCAAAGTCTTCAAAAACTACAGTTGGTTCAAAATACAGAAGATGCTGATGAGTATTTGACTTTAGAATATTCTATTTGTCCTGAAATGGTTGTAATGGTTATTTGTTATCATTTCCAGGCTTGAGTCAAATTGCTTGTGAGGAAAGCTTTATTTCTTGAGTTCCCAATTGTGTTCTTTATAATAACTGAACAGTTATTCTTCAGTATTTTTAGCAATATGCAGTTTGGAAAACCTTGATCAAATATAGGCTATAATGAACATATTTATAAGGAAAACCAAAACATTTTAAATTTAAGTAACATTTGGTATAGATATGATGAGATGCGATTACCAAACAGTATGTTGTAGATTTTTTTTTAGCACAAGTATTAGTTCTACTAAGTTTTTTTCCTTCAACCTATCACCTTCGACTACAGTTTCCACAAGCCCTTTACACAGGCCAGGCTGGCTGAGGCTTCTAGGAGCTGGAATTACTAAATTTCCAAAGGCCAAAATTTCCCTACCCTTGATTAAAAGAAATACTTGATGTTCATTATGGGAACTGGGACAAGCTTATTCAAATATATTATTCAACTATTTCCTTGAATTTTATGATAATAGTGCATCACCAGAAGATAAGTCCAATTGTTTTCATCAGTATTGCTGTTTACTATTTTCTTGAATTTTAACCCTGCTCAGAAATCTTACAAAAATATGCCATGATTTCAACTGAGGATTTGTCCTTCGTTCTCACATCCATTTAAAATACACCAATGCATTTAGTTTTTCAATACAAGTGTACCTTAATTAACAAAGTAGGTGTATTCCTTGGCATTGTTTCTTTAACAGGAGCTCAGAAGCAGAAATAACATGGAAAGAACAAAGATAGAAGAACAGTTCAATATGTTTCAGCAAACTTTTAATCTGAAACAAACAACATGCACATGTGAAATGAAACTACCAAGTTAGGTAAGCCTCGCATAAACAAACAAAAACATTTTGAATTGACTTGAGATCACTTGATGGCTTCCTCCCCAGCCTCCACGTTTTTTATTATTGTGGCCAAACACACAATTTTTTTTTAACATGCTCTGGGTACTTGGAGAGGCAGGATGGTCTCCCCTTTTCTTTCTGTTTTCTGTTCACACATGCCCAGTAAAGGGATTCTGGAGACTGATATTTTTTATCTTGCCTGTTGTAGGCAGGTGCCCCCAGCTACAATAGGCTTGGCTAGAGCAGAAAACTCATTCTCTCTCAGCTCAAGCCCATTACTGCAGACACACTGCTTCAAATTGACGTGGAAAATCTTTTTATCGGGCCCTCCTTCATCCTCCTCTCACTGCTGATACTGCTAAAAGAATTCCAGCTAACCAGACAACTAGGAGGAAAGTGGGGCCTGGGAAGGCATACAAAGACTTTGTAAAAAGGAGCTCCTTTATCAGAAGGTTTGACAATGGAGGTATGCCTGTACTATTATGGATATATTTATCTGGCCTTTACTATTTCTAGGCACTAAATGTATTCCAAAATTTAAATACAGCAGTTATTTTAATTAATTTCCCAGAAAGTTCTGCATGCAGCCAGGAGAGAGGGAAATAGGGAATAGGACATTTCGTGTATTTGCTCTCAAATGCCCTCAGTCAGCTGACCCTAATGGAGTGTCTGAATGGGCTTGGAGGAAGAGCTTAGACTCTGTGACAATAGCTATTACACTGTAGCACAGAGACCAAATGGGGAACAAGATAAAAAATATAATAGTCTTATCTGGTAATCTGAAATGTTTAGTTGATTAGAACTGGGATTTCAGTTTGCTCTGGTTCATTCGTTTCCTGGAATTACTTTTATTCTTTGAAATAACCAAGGAAAAAAACAGTAAGAGTAAGCACAAGCATGTCCAAGAACATTAAATAGACCAAAAGCTAAATAGTGTAATTACCAGTAAAATGAGAGCAAGGAAATTTCAGGTCCTGTTACCCTATCCAAAGTAAGAGAAAGAAGGATAAATCACATTTGCTTAATACTTCTACACTAGAACATAGGTTGAAAGCCACTATGTTGGGCTTAGAAAATTTACTTTTTGGGCTATAATTTCCAACCACCACTACCCCGTTACTAGGTAGAGATTGTGGGAGCTCTAATACAAAAAGTAGTTTTTCCAAGCCCACAGTATGGGACAGCACACTCAGTCAGGCCTCACTGCTGTGGAACCTCTGTCCCAGAGAAGGCTGTCAGAATTCAACTTTGCATGTTTTTTCATTTTAGAAATAAGTTTTTTTTAATTTGGAGAAACATTCAGATATAAGGTGTAATCTGTCATAAATGTTACATATTCTGGCCATTCTGTACTAAACAAATTGCATGTTTTCATATTCCATGAAACTCTGTATGAAGAGCTGTTTTGGGCAGTATGGATCTGGAAATGCCAACTAATTTATTAACATTTGCAAATATTTTTATAGTTTTGTATACAGAAGAATACTCCTCTATGCACAAGCATGTGTGCTATTGCCTATCTCTGAAAATGAAACAGTAAGTTTCATGGTTCAGAAGAGATTTGAAACCTGGTCTCGTGGAATCCAGTTCTCAAAACACTGCATCATGCTGACTCTTTCTTGTGGTTACTGCTTTCTGATAAATACATTTAATGTTGATATATTTGTACATATGCATTGTTCTCTTTAATACAGTCATGGAACTGTAACTGAGATTTAACTTACTCTTTCTCTCTCTTACTTGCTCTACACTCTCTCCGTCTCTCTCTCTCTCTCTCTCACACACACACACACACACAGACAAAATGTTTGATTATATTCTATTTTTATAAGAATTGGAGGAGAAAAAGGATCTGGATTATTAATAGAGAATATTTTTCCAAAAGTGGCTAATGATGCCAGCTCAGTTTTCTTTTGTGGATTTAACTAGAAAAGCAGCATTTTGTCAGGTAGTTGGTGCCCAGCTCTTAAAAGCCAATAAACATTAAAACCAGCCCTTGATATGCCAGAGTAACCCATTTATTTGGAAAACTAACAGTAGAAGCTAATGTCTCACAACATTTGGTTGTTATATTACAAAGCCTGGAAAAGTTCCTCTCTGGATCACAACTCCGCAGAATCCCCATGCATTCTCACATTGTCTTCCCTTAGCTCTACACATTTATAACTCATCCTATCTACATCACAGATGATGTAGTCATCTTTTTGGAAGAGCCACAAGATTCAATTCAAAAATTGCAACAAAGACTTAAAGAATTTGGATTGATAGCCAGATATAGAACAAATGAGGAGAAGACAACAATGCTGACTATGAATATGCTGAAAAAAGTGCAAGTAGAGCTGGAAAAAATTTCAAGTTTCCAACTTTCTAAAAAAAGAAAATATATAAAATTTATATATATATATATATATATATATATATATATATATATATATAAAATAAATAAATAAAAATAAATAAAATGTCTAGGAATTTATGTTACAAAGAAGAATCAAGAACTATTTGGAAATAATTACCAAAAGGTCTGGAAAGAAATTAAAAGCGAAATGTTGAAATGGAGTAAACTAAATCTATCTTTCCTGGAGAGGATGAATGCTTTCAAAATGTCTTTATTGCCGAAAATGATGTTTCTTTTCCAAAATTTGCCGATAATAGGAAATGGGAAAATATTTAAAGAATGGGAAAACGAAATTTCAAGATTTATTTGGTTAGGCAAAAAGCCAAGAATAAGATTCAAAACATTACGGGGTGGGGGGGAGAGGGGGATTAGACCTGCCATCACTGAGAATATACTCAAGCATGCTGTTTGGAATGGATTCAAAATTGGAAATCATTATAGAAATCACCGGTGAAAGAGTTGGAAAAACATGAGAACAGATTCAGATGGCATGGCTACTCATGCTACAATAAAATAAGAGAATTTAATAACCACTGCATCTGGAACACATTATTAAAAATATGGCAACAAGTATACCAAAAATTCCATACAAACCTTCTGATGTGGACATCACCACAAGAAGCTTTTAAAATTGCCCCAACAAAGGAAGGTAAACTGCTTACATATCAAGACATACTTATTTGGGAAGCAGATAAACCGAGAATGAGAACACTAGAAGAAATGAAAGAAGCTGGACATGAATGGGTTTCCGTGGTGACAATTGAAAGAAAGATGTAAAATGGATTACAAAATATATGGATTTGAGAGAAAGGAGAACGAATTGGATGTACTGTTGAAAGAAAATCAAAAGAAGCTAAACTTTATAAATTGCTACTACAGAGAGAAATGGAGCAGGATGAAATTAAAGAGACGATGATTAGATGGACCTAAAATATAGGACATTCAATAGATTTAGAGAAGTGGAGAAGGACATGGAAAACTGACTTAAGATTTACACTGAATTTAAATTTAAGAGAAAACTTTTGTAAGATGTTATATAGATGGTATATGACGCCAGAGAGATTACGAAAGATCACTAAGAATGGAAATTCGAGATGCCGGAAGTGTGGGGAAAGGGAGAGAACCTTTTTTCATATGTGGTGGACTTGTAAACAAGCAAAAAAATTCTGGAAAGAAATACATGATGAAATTCAGAAAATGTTTAGATTGAATTTTGAAATGACACCTGAATTATATTTATTAAATATGATAGATCCAAAGACAGAGATGAGAAGATATCAAAGGATAATGTTATGCCTGATTACAGCAGCTCAGCTAACATACGCTCAACATCGGAAACAAGATATTGTAATAAATTTGGAGGAATGGAAATTAAGAGTTATTGATATGGTTGAGATGGAAAAACTGGCATATTCATTGAAAAATAAACCTGTTCAACAATTTGAAAAGGAGTGGAGAGGAATAAGGGAATGGCTCCAAATTTAAATGTACTGACTGTTGGTAGGGTAGATAATATATTGTATGATTCAACTGGAAAAAAAGGGTTGATATAAGGGAGTGAGGGCGGGAAGGGTACCAATATGATAGAATGTACCCAACCTTTATTTTTTTTTGAAACTTTAATAAAAATTAAATAAATAAATACTCATCCTATCTTCCCTAAGATGAACTAAGCTCACAGAAGCCCCTCTTACCAGGTCTGAGAGTTAAATGAAACTTTCATGTTCACAGGACGTATACCCCCAAATTCCGTTTGCTAGGGACAGATAACAGTGGAAAACTATTTATTTGATCTTCAGCTCATGCTCTTGGAAACAGAATATGAGCCTTTAGCCTGACCCATCAGGCATTTACTTCCTTTTGGGTGAAAGAAATCAAATTAGCATTCATTTGCCCCCAATTCCACCCCAGGTACTGAGAATATTTTCAGTAGAGATATATTTTCAGATTCAGAGATATATTTTCCATGCAGATCCCTCCAAGAGCCTTCCATTAATTTACTATCATTGGTCAAATTTTACCTTGTCTCTAGATTCTTCCCAGTTGTCCCCACAGCTTCCTTACTCAAAAAAGAAGGGAAAAAAAAGAAAAAAAAACTTACAATAAGAGATGTGGTTTGATGAAAGAGGATGAGTACATAAAACTGGGGAGCTATTTTTGTCTACAGACATTATAATAATGGGTATATTTTGGGAGCTGCACTGGTATGAGTATTGTATGTGTGTCAGTGCCTTTAAGTTGCCTGTCAACTTATGTTAGCCCCTTGAATTTCATAAGGTTTTCTAAGGCAAAGAATACTCAGAGGTGGTTCTACCAGTTCCTTCCTCTGAAATGTAGCCTACAACACCTGGTATTTGTTGATGGTCTCCTATCCAAGTACTAACCAGAGTTAACCCTGCTTAGTTTCTAAGATCAGATAAGATCTTGTATCTCTAGGGTACTGAGGCCTACTTTTGTAAAATTATTATTGTGGCTACAGATTACAGGCACCTTTCAGATACAGATACCAAAGCTTGGAAAAAAGGCTGTACTTTTCAGACTATAGCTCCCAGAAAGATAATATGTTGGAGCAGTACATTCTTTTTTCAAAAAATATTGTGACGGAGTATGGGGGGAATGGTGTCCTGAGTGGTAAAAAAGCTGCCCAGCAACAGGTTGCTAGACAGCCAGAATGGCTACTCCAGAGGAAAACTCAGTCCCTTTAGTATGAAGGAGGGGTTGGAGGCCTGAGTGAAAATGTATTTACAGCAGGCATAGTGATTTGGTTGAAGTCAGACTTCCAGGATCTAGGGCAAAGAGTCCTTCAGCTAGAGAGTTTTTCTGTTGACTGGTGGGGGTTGAATTAAAGGAGTGTTTTCTTGGAAAAAGCCTGGAGAGAAAAGGCAGAAGAGAAATCAACCCACTTTTGAATCTGGTCAGAGAGAGTAACCTAGATTTGGGAACAGAGCTTCTCGCAAAAAGGGTAGCCAGACGCCTGTGTGTGAGAGATGCTTGTGCCTTTATGCTGTTGTAAAGATATAAGGTGCTGTTTAAACACATTCTGAAGATCCATTTGAGTTTGGACATGCATACAAAATTAATACTTTATTCTGTTTGTTGTTCTAATAAAGATTGTAATATATTTTTTATAAATCTTGACTTAGTTGAATTATTCTTAGTAGTTATAACCAACTAGAGCCATGCTACCATAAATCATTAAAAACAATTGAAAGGCTAAAACTTTTTTACACAAAGGTGGTGTTTTAGGGAAGGCCAGGGCTGTGTATAAAGTGGCAAGGCACTTTAGCAGACTAGGGGGGGAGAAGCTGCCATTCCATTCTGTGAGGAGGAAAAAGCAGGCCTTGTCTCCACAAATATTTTATTAAAACAATTATAAAATAATATAAAACAACATACCAATATAATAACAATGTAAAAAACATAACTAAACCAACCTGACACACTACAAACTAACAAAACTACTGAACTACTAACATTTAACAAAGGAAAAGGGAAAACACATCTGCCTTCTCACTCAAAGTAATTGCTGCTATTTCTCCCATATTCTACTTCCTCTATCTTTCACATTTCTATATATATGAATTAATAAAATTCATTATAGGGGGAAGTGAAAAGAATCTTCTCTTGTTGAGGCACCCTGGTTGTGGAATGCCTTCCTCTTATTAGTCCAGACTGTCATTGACTTTGGCTTCATTTTGGTGCCAGGTTAAAAGATGGCTTTTCTGTAACACTTTGGGAATCTAATTATTTTACTGAATTCATACATGTGTATGGTTTTAACTATTTTAATGTGTTTAAACTTGTTCAAATAGTCTAATATGTTTTGTGACTATAATTTTTTTTACTGATATTTTAAAATCTAAAATTGTTTTTATTGTATGTCACCCCAAGATCTTTTGATATGGGGCAGAATATAAATATTTTACTAAAATAAATATAAAACAAACAAACTTTTCCAAGCCTGGATTGATACTTAACAGAAGTGTGATTCCCATCCTGCAATTTCACCTATAATTTTCACTAGAATGGGAGAAGCAGACCCTGATGAATTCTTCTCCTTTTAAATTTTGAGAAGGATGAAGAAAACTCTCTCAGCCACAACTGATCATCCAGCTTTTTTTTCTTTTTTTTTATCATTTTATTTAATTTCACATATAAAACATACATTTGTAACTGACAGCTTAATTGAAATGTTTCTGCTCTTCCACACTGATCTAGTTTTCATTATCAATATTTCTTATCATGCTTATAATATTGTACTACATTTAACTGCTAATATCACTCATTGATTCTTGCCTTTTCATCACCATATTCCCGCCTCATGATATATACACTGTAGCCCCCTCCTAATTTATCTTAAATCATGAATTACAGATTTCCATCTGGTTACCCAGCAATTACCCCCAACCGTTTACAATTTGCCATTCTCTTTGTATCACATCGTCTGATTTCCCTTTTAATCTCTGAGAGACCATATCAGCATTTTTATTTTCAATAAGTGTACCCCACCATTGTTCTATTGTAGGTATTTGCTGAGTTTTCCATAACTTAGCATATTCAATACGTGCTGTTGTTATCATATAAAGCAATATTCTCCAATGTTTCTTTATACCAGCCTCTTCTAATGTATCAGTCATATTTAATAAATACAATTCCGGTGTCTTAACAAACTGAACCTTCATTAATGCACATATTTTTTTGTGTATTTCACTCCAATATTTCTTAGCTTTTGGACATGTCCACCACATATGATATATCGTACCGACCTCATTCTGACATTTCCAACAATGCCCATTACCTGTTTTGTATATCTTTTTCAATTTATCTGGTGTCATGTACCATCTATGAAACAGCTTATAATAGTTCTCTTTCAAATTCTGAGCTACTGTAAATTTCTGTGTTTTTTTCCAGCTCTGCTCCCAAGACTCTAATTGAATTGAATGTCCAATATTTTGAGCCCATGCGATCATTGTTGCCTTTACTGTTTCTTCCTGCTTCTCCTGTTGTAGCATTTCTTGATATATTTGAGCTAGTAAATGAGGCGGATTTTCGAACATTCGTTTAATAACTCCAGTTTTCTCTTTTAAGTCAATTCCATATATTTTTATGTCCATCTGAAACCTTTCTGCTAATTGTCTGTAAGGGAACCAACTCAATGTTATTCCTTCTTGTTCTAGTTTTTCTCTTGATTTGATCTTAAGTTTATCAAACGTTGATCTCTCAATTATATCTTCATATCGCAGCCATTTATCTGTATCTATCCATCGGTCGAAAAAAGCCTCTTGGGGTGAGACCCAAGTGGGGAGCTGCCGTATGTTTTTAGTTTTGTAGTCCTCCCAAATTTTCAGAAGTGATTTCCTGATATAGTGATGTGTGAAGTCTTTGTCTATCTTTGCTTTATCGTAAAACATATAGGCATGCCACCCCATTCTCAGGTCTGCTCCCTCCAATGCCAATGTTCTTGTATCTTGTAGGTCCACCCAGTCTTTTATCCACGTAAATGCTGCAGCCTTGTAATATATTTGAAAGTCTGGTAGTCCCATTCCTCCTCTAGTTTTTAAATCAGTCATATTATTCCATTTTATCCTAGGTCTTTTCCCTTGCCATATAAACTTAGTTAGTTGTCTCTTCCAGTGTATGAAAGGTTTCATATTCGTTATTATGGGGAGGTTCTGAAACAAGAAAATCATTTTTGGCAAAACGTTCATCTTTATTGCAGCTATCCTCCCCAACATCAACAATCGCATCAAAGTCCAAGTTTCTAAATCATTTTTATTTCTTGCCATTTTTTTCATAATTGTTTTGAAATAGTTCATTATTTCTTTTAGCTATCCAGATGCCCAAATATTTTACCTTTTGTCCTTTGTTAAATCCTGTTTTTTGTACTAATTCCATCTCTTCTCTTTCAGACATATTTTTGGTTAAAACAACTGTTTTCTCCTTATTAACTTTAAACCAGAGAAATCTCCATATTCCTGCACTGCAGAAATCAATTTTTCAATACATTTCTCTGGATCCTCCAGTAAAAAGATCAAGTCATCGGCGAAAGCTTTTAACTTATATTGATGTTTCTTTATTTGTACACCTTTTATTTCTTTATCTTCTCTTATAGCATTGTTAAGTATTTCTAGTGTCATAATAAACAACAAAGGAGATAGAGGACAACCTTGATCGTCCAGCTTTGAGACTTTTAGTATAAAAGTGTGACATTTTAAAATAGCACACCAGAATAACATAGTCTTCCTTAGCTCCATTTCTCTACTCTTTTTCCACCATGGAGAACATGGTAGTCATTGGGACCAGCAGGGAGTTAGCATTTGGTAAGCATTTTTTTTTTAGCACATCTGTGCCAAAAAGTGGAATCAGCATCTCAAAAAACAAAATATTTATTTACTGATTTAAACCCCTCCTATGGGTAGAAATGCAACACCACAATTTGTTTATTTAGGTTACAGGCAATGGTTTTTGCCACATTGGGTTCAGCGTGCCATTGAAATCAAACACTGACAAACATAATGCTATTCCCATAGATGTTATAGTCTTAGAGAAATGGTATTGCCTTCCGTGGTGCCTGAGAAGCAAATAAGAAAGCTTGGTTAAAAATAAAGCCTCTAGGGAGACTATAACAGCCATCTCTTTCTAATTTGCACTGAAAGAACAAAGTTATTTATGCATGCACGCACAACGTAAATTGCACAATTTACAAGCTCTGTAGATCAAATCTAGATTGTATTCTTGGTGAACAATTGCCCACCGCTCATAACTTCTTTAATTCAAAGCCAGAACTCTAAGGTCTTTTTCAGTAAGAACATTTTTGATGCCAATTTTTAGAATGCACTCACCACTACAAGCTCTGGCAAAAGAAGGCAGCAAGAAATATGGTGAGAAGTGGGGAGAGGAAGGATTTTTGATCCTCCTCCCCTTCTATATTAGCTTTCCCAAGCTCAGGCTTTCCAAAATTTTAATGACTGAATCATAGTTTAAAGGCATCCCTCTGCCATCAACAAATGTTTCTCTTTTTAAAAATTCAGGTCACTGCTACAACCAGTGCAGCAGAGCTTGGGAAAAGTCTTATTTTGGGGCTATTGCTTCCAGAATTCACTACTCAGCATGGCCAATGGCTGAATTGTCTAAGAGATTCCAGGATTTATAGTAAAAAACAAAACTCTCCCAAGCTCTGTTTGGGAGCCCCAGCCAAACATCCTGAGTTCAAAGCTAGCCTGTCAAGTGAACAGCTTTGTCTCTCAAGTATGCCTCTCAAACATATGGATGGTCTCTCCATCCAACAACGTGCACTTGACTACTTATCCCAGCACAACTCTATACCCCCTTCCTACATTATCACAGCAGCTGGCATAAATCAGTTTCTTGACACACATAGATCAATAAAGGTGGCTTGGATTCATATTATCTGAAAGATTACTGTATCCCAATATGGGCCTGCCCAAGTTTTAAGTTCCTGGAAGTATGGCTTTCTCTTGGCCTCACCACTGTCACAGCCAAGTCTGGTGAGGAGACAGGGGAAAGCTTTCTCAATGGTTGCTTCCAGATGTTTTTAGACTCCCCATCCCACTGCTCTCTTTCTCTCAGCAGATCAAGATCTTTCCGTTGGAGGTGTGCTGCATTGCTATCATTATTATTGATTTAATTGCATTTTAACTCTTTTAATTTAATGCTTTTAATATGGTGCTTTATTTAATTGTTTTTAACTTCTGTATTATCCATTGTTTTAACTTATATTGTGAGCTGCCCTGGGGTCCATATTGGGAGAATGGGGGATATAAATAAAATCAAACAAAATAAATGTAATTAAATCCAATTAAGTTGAATGGTAGGACATTTGGACTAGATAAGAGGGTGTACTTCACAGAGCACTTAGTTAAACTATGGAATTTCCTTCACAAAATGTAGTGATGGCCATAAACTTGGATGGCTTTAAAAGGAATTTTTTCAAAGCTACCAATCAGTACTAGCCATTATGGCTATATATTACTTCCAGTATCTGTATACCTCTCAATGAGGGATGAGAACACTTGCCAATTTGCATTCATTTTAAAAAAAAAACCTCTCAGATTCTTTCTGCCCAAATATGAAGAAACTTGCAGATTTTGGTAAATTCTTCTAAAACAGAAGAAAAATTCCACAGTGATCCATACTGGCCAAATAAAATAGATACAGCTATTCACAGCATGGAGAGAACTTGTCTGCCATGCAGATATTAAAGATGAGTAGCCTCCCGGACTTCTAATTCAGCACCAAGATAGTTGAATACACAAAGATTCAAACAGAGACTACTAAGGTATAGGGATCACAAGCCTTGATGCTGGACTGACAAATTTCTCAATTTCTATTTCTTCCCCTTAACATCTTCTTCCATATCTCATGTATTTCTATCTTTAATATAAATAATATAAATTTGCACATGTTGGTAGATTTGATAGAAGCTAGTGGCTGGAATCAAGGATCAGGTATCATTTTAAGTGAAGCAAGAATTGTGGGGTTGGCTGGCACCAACTACATTGCAAAGGCAATGAATCAACAGTCAACGGAGAACAAGTGAACAGAATTGAAGGCAAACCTGAAAGTACCAACATATTGGTGCAGAAGGAATAGAGTAAACATACAAATAGGAGCACCCCAGGGAAACTGAACCATCTCTCTGTATTACTGTTGCCCCTGTAAGTTGTTTGTGTAAGTGCAGTTGTGCTCTCTTCTACTTCCAGCATTGTTATCAAGAACAAATTGAAGATATATTCTCAACCACCCATACTCCTAGTACCAGTTGAAGGGGAATATGGCAGAATGCTGGGGTTGTGTCCATGCCCCATATGTGGGGATCTGGCTGGCCAACGAATGCTGGAGCAGACAGGCCTTTGTTCTGATCCAACATGGTGCCTTTTTTGTTCTTAAGCCTTGCTGTCATATTTTCCTGATTGCACCTCTGTGCCTTCAATAATAAGGCTAGAGAAAGACAATACTTTTTCTGAGAAGTGAAGGTGGTATGATGGGTTATCTGCGATTTGTTTGTAAAAGCCTGTAAAACTTGTTTGACAAGAGATGACAGTGGGACAAAAGAAATGACTGTACACCATGAGCTGTAGTGCATCCATCCACCAACTAATCCTCCTAAAATAACTATTGTCTGTTTCTATCACTGAAAATTCAAATGCAGCTTCTACCATTCCTTTCCTGCCCCACAACTGAAATAAGCTGACCCCCTTGATTTTCTGCAGTAATGTGCCAAACCATGAATGTTAAGATACAGCACTTTAGAATGTTACTTTTTGGGACTGCAGCTCTCACAATCCCCCAGCCAGCATGAGTTGAAGTCCTAAAGGAAGTAGTCCAACCTGTGGGTTGCAGTGCAAAAAGGAACCTTTTCCAAACACTGTTAAAAAGTTATATTTCTATAATTTCTCACAGAGCATACTTTCCTGCCTGCTCTGAATAGAATTATAAGTTAATTTTTAGCAGTTCTTCTGCGGTTGCCCCTGTTTTCGCCCCCTCTGATCTAGAATAGGTTTTCCCTATTACTCTCCACCTTTCTAATACTTTACTTCCTGAAAGCCCAAGGACTTTGGCCCTCCCATCCCTACAGGTGCAATCACTTGGCTTAGGTTTCTCAATCAGTTCCAGTAATTGCTGCTTTCAAAGGAGTTAACCTGTCTATGTAGCTTTATTACTTCCAAAAAATGTCAGCCCATTCAAAAGATTAGTTTTATATTTTCTATAGAGTACACAAAGCTCAAAGGGGTTTAATTGAAATGCCTATGTCAGATTTCAAGGCTTAAATTCTAAAATTAACTTCTGGGCCTCACAGTAGGAAGTCCAGATTAAAGCACACAATGACACTGAGTGTTGGGTAGATAAAATGAAACCCACCAAGATTCGTTAAAAATATTCAGCCTTCTTCTTGATATCTCTATGTCAACACCTGCCTTTATATTCCAAGAGGACATATTTTAAAATACGTCAACCTGCTTCCCCCCTTTTCAAAATGTGTTAACAAGATTTCCTGCTCAGAGTAATTTGAAAATACTTGTAATAGAGTTCTGCGTAGAGCCTCTTCCAAAGATTCAGGACAGAAGTCCTGTATATTAGGACTTAAGGCCATAGTGCTTTTGAATGAAGAATTAAAAAATCCCACCATTTTGCTTACTTCTGTATTTGAATCTTATAAACCTCCAAAAGTCTTTCCATCTTGAATATGAAGAAATCTGCAAATTTTGAAATGTTCTTCAAAAACAAACTGAAATCAAGTTCTCTTCTACATTTAATACGTACTGCTATACCCACCAAAGAGGGCACCATGTTGTACTTCTCTTCCAATACAGGTATAAAAGATGAGACACCTTGCAGAAAAAGACAACCCCAATCAACGCCAATCTTAAACACTGAACATGGTTGAATACACAAGAATTCACAACCAGACTTTCAAAAATTAAGCCCATCATCAAATCTGCAAGCTTTTTCCAAGTTCAGAATAGACCGCCCTCCACATTCACGGGTTTGACCTCTGTGAATTTGATTATTTGCAAGGCAGATGCATGCTTACCCTCAATTCTCCTCCCATTCCTTTCCTTTGGCCTGGGCGCATCTGCCTTCCTTCTCCATACTGGAGCAAAAGGCAAGGGGATAGGGAGGGGGAAGGCACACGTCCCTCTGCCACATTCCCTTGTCTTTTGCCTGGGCACAGAGAACGAAGGTATGCGCACCTGGGCAAAAAGCAAGGGAATAGGTGTGTGTACACATGCCTTCTCCCCCTTCCCTTGCTTTTTGTCTGGGCACAGATAAGGAAGGTACACACACCAGGACAAAAGGCAGGGGAAGGAGGAAGTCCTGGAAGGGAATGGGAGGAGGAGTATGGGGGAGAGTTATTTGCATTTTTTCCACTTTTGCAAGGATTCTGCACCCCCAAACCCTTGCAAAAGCGAAGGGGCCACTGTATTCTAAAATTCTCAGATTATTTCCATCCTGAATATCAAGTAATTTGCAAACTATGATAACTTATGTAAAAAGTAAATAGAGATACAACTCTCACCCATCCTTAGGTGAGGAACCTGATTACTATTACTTAGAATTAAAATACAGTGTGAAGAAAGCTTCATCACATCAAGAGGCTAGGAAAGGTTAGATGATACTTCCAATCCCTCTAAAAACTTTTTGTGAAGTTATCGCTTGGAAGTAACTTGTTATAAATTACTTGTAATTATTTCTCCTTTTAATTAATGACAATATAACTATGTTACATCATAACTGTATAGTCCTCCCTCCAGATTTGTGGGTTTGACCTTCATAAATTTGATTATTTGCAAGGCACCCATGTGCTTTCCTACCCCTCCATTCTCCTCCTCCCTTTCCTTTGTGTTTTTCCAGACACAGAGAAGGAGGCAAGGGAATCGGGAGGGAAGGCACATATGTGTGTTCTCCCCTCTGGAGGCTCCACCTCTCATATCCATGCAATTTTGCCCTGGCAGGAGAACATGCACCAAGCAAAAATGTGAGGGAATGGGGGGAAGGCCCCCTTTTCCCCTCCAGAGCTCCCCCTCCCATTCTCCCGCCTCTTCCCCCAGCTCTGAGAACTCATGCTGAGGCAAAACAGAGGAATGGGAGGGAGCCCCAGAAGGGAATGGGAGGGATTTGGGGGGGGGACTATTTATGGTTTTTCCACCTTTGTGGGGGTTCTGCACCCTGAACCCTCAAGAAAGTGGAGGGGCCACTGTAATTCAATGAAGTATATCTTCAATCCTCTTGCAGTTTAAATGTAATTTTTAATACTTTTATATTACACAGTGTGCTCTCACTCAGTGCTGAAGGAAAAACATCACATGGCTTGTGGTGGGGCATTTAGGTCCCCCCCCCAAAAATATCCACAGAATGACTACAGTCCCCCCTTCACATTTGCAAGTTTGACTTTTGCAAATTTGATTATCCTTGAGGCGCACGCTTGCCTTTGCCCCCATTCTCCTCCTCCCATTCCCTGGCCTTTTGCCAGGCATGGAGAAGGAAGGCAAGCACACCTGGGCAAAAGGCAAGGGAATGGGGGGAGGCAGGTGTGCACCTTCCTTTTCCCCTTCAGAGCTCCCCTCTCCCATTCCCTTGCCTCTGGCCCTGGTGCTGAGAACTCGCACCAAGGCAAAAGGCAACAGAATGGGGGAAAAGACGCCTGTATGCCTTCTTTTTCCCCTCTGAAACTCTCTCTCCCATTTCCTTTCCTCTGACCCCAGTGCTGAGAACTCACACCAAGGCAAAACGCAAGGGATTGGATGAACAGGCATGTGTGCACCTTCCTTCTCCCTTTTGGAGCTCCCCCTCTGATTCTCTTTCCTTTGTCCCTGGTGCTGAGAAGAAAAGTTTGCGTGCCAAGGCAAAGGGCAACAGAATGGAACAGGGGAGCCATGGAAGGGAATGGGAAATGGATCACCAGGGAAGGAGTTATTCACAGTTTTTCCACTTTCACGATGGTTGTGCACCCTGAACACTCGTCAAGCGGGGGGCACTGTAATTATTTTTGAGTAGCAGTGCACTTATCTTTTCAATAATGCAAAAATAACAGTGGCTAATTACTGGGGGTGTGCATTCTTTGGACTATATCTGTAACTAGTTACTTTTGAAAACTATCTTCCCAAGCTCAGGGTCAGGCTTTCATGTAGTCTGAGCAACAACATTTGCCCTTATTGCTTGCTATATGCCTTCTTCCCCCACAGCTGAAGGGAAACTGAATCTGTTAGTCTTGGATGATTTTGTATCTGCTTGGCTACTAGTAAATATTGACAAAATACTTGGCACTTACTTACTTCCTTTGACCTGTCTGTAACATGCTTGTCTTCTCATCCCTTTTGTGTATGAATCTATACATTCATGAACTCAAGAAAAAATTCTCATCCCAAGCCACTTTTTCCCATTCAGTGCCCTCCATACCCCACAGTCTGGTGTGAAGGAACATGCTGCAGAAACTGGCTGCATGCATCCACAGTCTTTTACCTTCTTGTAGCTCTACAATAATATATTCAAGTGTGCACTCAGTCTGTCTAGGTGAACCACAAGTGTCAAAGGAGTTCATCTTATTACAGGAAAAGAGAGTTTAGAGTTCAATGCAACATTAGTTGAAGTCAGCACAAAACTGCTTGCTTTCTAGTACACAGAAAACTGGCAAACTGACATCCGCAGCCCTTTCCATTCCAAAGAATGTAGCTGAGTTGAAGACCTGCTATGAGGCCACCATTCCTCTTTTGTTGCCATGGCCAAATCCTTCTCTTCCTCCCCATTCCCCAATTAAGATCCCTCTGCTCCTGTGCCACTAGTGCCAGTATAATAGCAAACCTGATAGAGATTGCTATGGGGATGAGGAAGCTGCTTTTTCCCCACAGTTGCCACTTTTCCCCACTGTTGCCACTGTTGCTGTTCCCACACGGCTGTTAACAACACAGAAGTAGTGATACAGATCATCATGGTTAGAAGTGGGAGAGAAAGGAAAGCCTCTCCCTTGCCATGACCTTGAAGCAACATAATTGCTGGGATGGGATACCATCAAAGGCATATGGACGGAGGAGCAATGAGGGCAGTCTGCCCCAGGTGGCAATTTTGGGGGTGTGCCCTGTGTGACGTGGCTATGCCCCTGCCCCTCTGCCCCCCTGCCCTGACCTCCCCGAACTCCAAGCTACGCGGCTGGATGACGTTAAGGTCTCTCCTCACCTACATGATAATGAGGCTCGTCACTATCCCTGTGTATGTATGTACATGCACACGTGTATGCACCATGTGTATACCATGCAGTCTAGAGGAGCCTTGAGATGCAACAGAATGAAAATGCTGGATTCTGTCATTTAGCTCAGGGATACACATCTTTTTTGGGGCCAAGGGCTACATCTAGCAAGAGATAGCCCATAGGTCTGAAAAAGATGTCCCTTCCTGAGCTAAGTGAGGGAGTCCAGCAACAGCATCTTCTTTCTGTTCCAGCTCAGGACTCCTCCAGACTACCTGATGGTTCCAGGAAATGTTGGGGCACTCTCCTTCAGGATTTCACGCCCGGTAGTGGTCGTTTCTGCTCCAACACCCAACTGTCTCCACAACTTGGGTTCATTCTTGATTGCTACCATTCTTATTTTTTCTAAAAAACCTATAGTTGTTTTGTTTTACCTCTTTATGTTGTTTTATTATATTTATATATTTTATAATTGTAAGTTTTGTTTTTGTGAACCTCCCCAAAGGTTTTGGCTATTGGTTCTTATAGAAATGTAGACAATGAATAAATAAAGTAAAAATTATTCACAAGAGGAACGTTCATAAAAGGTTTACTGGAATGTATGTGTTAACCATTTTCAAGATATTAATAAAGAGCAGTATGTAAATATCCATAATAGACCATCATACATCATATTGTATTTATTTAAATATAAAAGCAAATGAAGGGGGAAAGGCATGTGCGCATGTATTCTCTTGCCTTTTCCCTGGGCGCACTGCCTTCTTTCTCCACACCTGGGCAAAAGTCAAGTAAATTGAGGGGGAAAGGCTCACATGTGCCCTCTCTGCCCACAGGGCTGCCCACTCCCATTCGCTTGCCTTTTGCCTGGACAGGGACAAGGAAGCACGCCTGCCCTGGTAAAAAGCAGGGGAATCGGGGAGACACTCTGGAAAGGAATGGGAACAGGAGTGGCCCCTAGAGAAGTGAAGGAGTTGTTCACATTTTTTACTTTCATGAGGGTTCTGCACCCTGAAACTTCACAAAAATTGAGGGCTACCATACAGCCATCTGCCTTCCCATCTCATGTGTCAACACAGCCATGTACGTGCACATGAAATAACACAAATTACCTTAACTTTGAATGTAGTTCGGATGTACCTTGTTTCATTTTCCTTAATCCAATTCATTTTAATTAAGGTCTGAAACTTTTGTCCTTTGAGTGAAAAAACAATCTAAAAAGGACATAAATAGTGTGTGATATCCTTATTGTGGGAAAATCCATGGAGCATGAGTAGCAGAGTTCAGGGGAAAAGGTTTTCATGTGTTTTGTAATCCTGTTGATTTCAGGTACAACTGAAAAAACATGGACAAATTAAGATACGGTTCTTTGCTCTTGAACAATTGTGGACTGTGAACAGGGATGTAATTCTTTGCTAATTTCATTCTTGAAGGAAGCAATTAGTAATTTTAGCAATTTTCTTCCTGCCGTAAGACAATCCTTGGAAACAGCACTTTTTGAAGATTAATAACAGTTCAACACTCATACTATGCACAATTTGCAAATCATAGAATTCTATGCAAAAATAATATTTTCTGTGTAAAAAATATTGTATCCTGCAAGACATCTATGGGTACATTTTGCACAGAATAAGTCCTGACCTGTAAAGGCTCTCATCAGTGCAGGATTCTCCTTCTCAGGGTTTTCTGACACTTCAGTAACACATTTTTATTTTATTTTTTCATCTCTAGCTGTGAATTTACAATTACAATTGGGAATTACAATTGTCTACAAAATTCTGCATATATGTTGTTGGTTTCCCAACAACCAACACTGATTAGGTGTTTAACAGAGAGCAAATTCCTTAAAGAAACATTCATATGAAGAACCAATCACTGTCACTTAGCTTACCTTCTGCATTAGCAATATGTGCCATACTGAGATATGATCATCCATATACATCAGGCCTTTACACTTTTCCTGGATTTCGAAGGCTTCATGAACAAAATGCCAGAAAGTTTTCCAGGTAGAGCTTTGGAGAACCAGTTAGTTGTAGGAATAATGATATACCACCTGCATGAAATGAAAAGTCATAACTTCAATAGCAAAAAAACAAAAAACACCCTCTATTTTATATTCCCTTTTACTTATTTAGAAGCTTGGCCAAGTCTGCAAATCAGCCCATAAACAAATTACAAGTCTAAGCTATTTTAACTAGCTTTTTTGTTCACATAGTCCCTTTCCATATATCAAATTATTAGAAAGCATTTCCTTTTAGGTAATGCAGAGAGTGTAGTTGTTTGAGCATTGCACTACCACCCTGAAGACTAAGGTTGAATTCCCTGTTTGGCCATGGAACCTGGGCCTGGGTGACCTTGGGTGTGTCACATACTCTCAGCCTCAGAAAACCTTATGACAGGTGTACCTTGGAGTCACCATAAGTCAGAAATGACTTGGAGGCACACAACAACAACAGCAACTTGCTCAAAGACTCTTAAAATAAGAACTGAAAAATACCTATCTAGTATCGGAGGAAGGTTAGCATAGTTGTTGCCACCATGCTAAATCCTCTCCCTATTCCAAATAACTGGAGGACAGAACTCAGATGCAAGTGGCATCATGAGGAAGGCCTCTCCAAGGATTGAATGGCTCTATAAAGGAGGAGGTGGTTTCAGAAAACCAATTTCCAAGTTTTCCAAGCTAACAGGAAAACCATAAGCAAGACTCTGTGGCAAATTGGAAGCCAGTGCAATTCCTTTAGCAGAGGAGGTATTATGTATAATCAATGCATCACTCCATTCAGAGGTCTAGCTAAAGCAAGGTACAGTTTCCAGACCAGTCCAATGAAGAGTGCGTTATTAGTTCAACCTTGAGATCATCCATGTCTGGATGTTACCAGTGTTATATACCATAAAATGGTTAAACACTGAGAAGGGAAGGGAAGAAGTGACTACAGAAAGGAGCATCCATTACCAAGGCTGGAACTTGGTACTAACTTCCAGCCTTGGTAATGGATGCTCCTTATTAAGAAGTCAGTACTAACAAATCTAAAATGCCATTGGGGAAATTTTTTTTATTGACACTTTTTTCATAATTACATATAACCAGTAGTTTTTCATACAGTAAGGTTCCACACATACACAAATACATAAGTCAGCTTCACAGTTGAGGCATCATGAAATTTCTGCAAAGAAGAAATTTTGCTATATGAATAAATGGATAACTAATTTGTAGGTGCATGTGACATATCAATGGGTTTTTGTTTTTGCTCTGCACATAAATTCCAACACATTTATCCAAGAAGGAAATGTGAGAATCAGCTTCATATTAGGAATTCAGATATCAAGTCCTTGCTCATCTAATTTTCAGGGCTGCCACCTCTGAACTTAATCCCGTAGTGATTCCTGGATCTCTAATCACAGTGCAAATAAGAGTACAAGTATGCAAATTAAAAACAGATTATACAGAATTGGCAGTAAGACGTAATTCATTTCACACTTGCAATGTAATAGTTAATACTGTGTTAGCTATAGGTCTGTTCTAGATTAAGAACAGATTCATATGTTTCTTTTTCCAGCTGCAAAGTTAACTGTAATGTTGGCAAAGGAATTTCCAGCTCTTCACATTTGAATGACATTCTTTTCTGGAACAAAGGCACAGACTGGGAAAGTGATCCACATATTTCCCAGTGAAAAGGCACTGGCTGCTGTCCTGCTATTGTACAGCATTGGGTAAAAAAGAGTCAACAGTAGGCTTCCTGAAACTGGTGCCTTTCATATGAGATGGATGCTGGCTGGGGGTGATAGTAGTTGTCGTACAATACGTACAGTGGGCGTGAAGCATGAAATGTCAATGATTATATATCTATCTACCTGAACAGTTATTATTTGGGAAAGGGGAGGTTGTGTCTATACTATGGAATAACAGAGAGGGAAAAATAATGAGTTAATATTTCTTTAAATCTTCCCCAGTTCTACTGCCAAGGTGATGCCATGGGAAGAAAGAATACCACACAAACTAGGCCTGTATGTTATTTGATGTTTGTATGGTGAGTCAGGTTCCCATGAGAATGTATCTTCGTTATCTGTTGTGGGGGGAGATATCAGACTCCTATGGGATGAAACAGGAATGACATCAGTTCCAATGAGCTTACATACTGAATAGGCGCTTCAGACAGCAGACTAGAATAAAGCATAGCTCGGCTTGATATCTAAAATTGACAGTTTGGCAACTGCTTTAAACTAGGAATTCCACTTATTGCTTTATTCCACGAGCTGCTCCAAAACCGTTTGCAAAGCTGCGTGATGTTTCTTCAACCCAGTCTCCACTGAGGAGTAAAAGTCAAACCAAAATCTGTTTTGCACACATGCATCCCTGTGTGCACATGCACCCACATATGCCTTTTCTGCTTTTGTACTTAAATGCTGAAAAGGCAGAATTTGGGAAGAGAGAGTACTCCATTCCCCTCCTTTTTAAGTCAGATTCCTCTCTTCCAAGGAGACTTCAGCCTTCATGTATTTCCTCACACCACCCATTAAATAATAATATTTTTGACTGGAATGGAAATTTAAAAAAAAATAGAAAGCAGACAACATTTGCATTACTCTAGTCAAGAATCTCTTTGGGGAAATCGTGTTGATTGCTGAGACATTCCTATTCTGCACTGAGGTCCAAGGGAAAGAAAACAGCTGCACTGACTTCCCACTCAGTTTTCAGATACATGGTTTTCTCCACAAACAGCAGTTTTGGCTTCTTGTGTTCCAAGACAATGTCAACAAAGAGCAAATATTGGCTGCACAGGGGAGAGACTGGTGAAAGAATAGACTGTAAAAAAATAAGCTGGCCTTCAGCAGCCATGCTGCTCCAAAGAAACTGGTGAGAGCCTGCATGCATGGGCACAATCTGGGTCCATAACATACTGTGAGAGACTGAGGACTTCTACTGTCCCCTGCTGAAATCCAGAGAAGATCATCCCATTCCACATCTGCAATTTGAATTGCCAAAATGGATCACTTTCATTTGAATGGGACCTTTTGTGGGCATGTAGGGACTGATTCAGAATGGGAACACAGTAGAAAGCAAAGGGTTAAATCTTCCCATCCAATTCATGCTAAAGCCACAGCCCAGACTGGGGTGCCACACCCACAATCGCTGAAAAACAGGCCCGCATGTCCTTGCAGAAGTCCCCGGCTGAAAGTCACATGTCCTTTGGCACATGGTGAAATGCTCATATACCGTGGCCCCTCCATTTTCATGAAGGTTCAGGGCAAAAGTGGAAAAACTACAAATAATTCCTCCCCACTCCCATCTCATTTCCTTCCAGGGCTCCCTCCCTCATTCCCTTGCCTTTTGCACATGCTTCCCATGCTCATACTACGGGGATATTCGCTTTAGTCTTATTTTGCCCCTGCTGCATAAATACCAAGGACGCACTGGACAATTCTACACTTCTCTATTGCTTTCAGGCACCAGCCCTGATATAACATATAATGTTGCCAGATTCTATGCAGCAGTGGCTAAAATTCATCAGACAATGACCTCTGCAGTAGACTAGTACCGATCCTGTCTTGTTCTGTTGGAGCTATTCCATCTGAAGGGATGTTTTAAATACTATTTTTAACCTGTGTTTTTATCCTCTTTTTATTCTGTATCCCCTTTTTACCTGTGCTGGTCTATGACTGTAATAAAGATCTATTTCTGTTCCACTCACAACTGCAGCAATACTTTCTAAAGCTACTCCAACATCACTGCAGAGTTAATGTAAGTGCTGCCATGCACACAGGTCATACACTTCTTCCCAGGACTGCGTACAGAACTAGGTCTTTGGAAAGCCACCCAACATTACCTAGTTTCATATCCTACTGTCAGTTCCATTAAGAAAGTGGCAAGTGCTGCAGGACACATGCCTCTGATAGAGCTCTTAGGGTGAGTTCAGAGTCTATAGGCATCCGATCTTACAATGAGATATTGTTGGGACCCTTACCAAGGGCAGAAGGTTACTATGCAGTTCCTATGGGATTTCCTCAGGTAACTTATCAGTTCAGTTCAGTACTTTAGTTTGACTCCTCTCCCCATACAGTTGCTGCACACCCTCAATAAGATGTTCTCCTCTTCAGTCCCCCAGCCCTCTGTGCTACTGAGAACCTCTTGTTCTGAAAGATACGTTCACAGGTGCCTCCACTGATCTCCCAAAAATGATATTTTTAGTTCATATTAATTAAAGAACAAGCCATAAGACAGCAGGAAAGATAAATGCTTTGGAATTATTGTACTGCAGTAATTCTTGCTACTTTATGATGGCATTTTAGCGATCTCAATAAAGATATTACAGAACCCTCCAAATTTTGATCCAATTCATGGACCACTCAGCTACTTTTGTTTATTCCAATCTGAAAGTTGCCCATTTTGTCAGCTTCTGGAAAATATGTATTTTTGTTGTTTCTCCTTTCTTTTCAACCTTAAGAAATGAAACATACAGAAGATCTAAAGGAGACCCCAACAACTAAATGTTTCGTGGGGAAATCTGGCATGGTAGTAACTGTATTCACAAACAGGTAAATGACATTTTATTGTACTCACTATGTTCTCACTGGCAGTATTTGCATGTCACACAAAACTATGGTTTAAGACAGTTGTTCTCAAGCTTTGGTCCTCCAGAGATTTTGGACTCTAGCTCCCAGAAGTCCTTGCTAGTATGGTCAGTACTCATGAAGTCTGGAAGGCTCAAATGTTGAGAACCACTGGCTTAGGGTGATGTGAATAACTTGAATGAAGTCAAACCTGCATGTGGCCCACCCTCCTATCTCCCCTTCCTCTCCTGCTAGGAATTGCATTTCTACCAAATTTACTTGCAGTTAATTTAAACAAGCTGGCTTCACAAACCATGGTTTGCTTTTGGCCTGTTTAGAAAATGACCACTGTTCATGATTAATCATAATTCCTAGTTAGCACACCATGACAAGCAATTTTCTGGGGAAATTAAAAGTACATTCTTCTAAAGTGTCTCTTCTGTTCTCAGCTGAAAGAGTGGGAGTGGAAAGAGCATGCACTTCAGGTTTGCTTGTATTTGTTCCACTTCATGCAAGTTGTGCCCCACCATGGTTTAATATAACGTGAAAAAGAGCCACTGTCCAAATTTCCAAGTTCTGTGTTTGCCACTATTTTGAAAGTCCATTCTTCTTGTCATAACCATGTTTGGTTAGATTTACAAACATACAAGAACCACCCTATTAATGACTTATCTCTCCCATGTCCCTAAAAGTCAAGCAACACAGCTATGCATTTTCATATTTAGCATATTAAACTAAGTTGAATGCCACACAGAGCATGGCAGAATGCAGTATCTGCTACCTGGCACAGAACTGCAAATCACAGAATCATAGAGTTGGAAGAGACCCCAGGGGCCATCGAGTCCAACCCCCCGCTATGCAGGAACACCCATCGAAGCATTCCCAACAGATGGCCATCCAGCCTCATATGTGAAGTGGTCCTTACTCAGGAACAGGGATATAAATCTTTATTGATTTCATTCTCTCATACACACATGGAGAATCTCAGAAGTTTTCCCCTTACTATGAAAACTTACAAGACTTTTAGTGCATTTTGCAGTGATTTTTTCAAATTAATTATCCTTTTTTAAAAAGTGTATTTAAGATCTTTCGTTTTAGTTCTTCTGACTCCAAATATTTTATGTCCATACATTTTCATGTAAGAACAGCAAACATGTATTTTGTTAACATGTATTAACTCCATCCAGATTTCATTGTTTGTGCTGCAACTCCCATTACCCACTCGGCTGGGAGAGTGATTCACACCCATACCCTCAGAGTAGTTTTTGGGTATAAAACCCCTCAGTTTTGAGTGGTTCAGCAGTCTCTTGCCTTGCTGAACACCCCACTGTCCCCTAGATTCCTGAACGAGAACTGTCCTTAGGTGCTTACCTAAGCCACATCATCGCTTTTCTTCACTTCTCTCTGGACCAGTAATGATCACTCAAACCCTACAATTCCTCTATCCAGCAAATCTCCATGGCTCGCCTCTATTCAGCAAACCTCCATGGCTCGCCAGCACCTCAGGGCAAAGCATCTGTGTTCTGCATAGCTCCATCCATGACTTCACCTTCCTTTCTCCTATCCATGTACACTTGCTGCTACTCTTCACTCATGCAGACAACCTCACTCTTGGCAACATTCTAGATTGAGTCATAAAAAACCTAAAGTTACAACAGTTTTGAACCTAACTTCTGGGAGTCAAAAGTGGTAGAGAAAATGCAGAGAAAAAAAAAACATCACTGTTAAGAGATTTAATACTGAAAAGGAAAGTGGCATGCTTCATTAAAGAAACAGGAAAAATATGCAAGACACATTGAATCAAGCCAGCCAGCCATAAAGGTGCTGCCACATTTCTTTTTCTTTCTTTTTTTCTGCTCCCCATCTCCTTCAATCAATGGTGTATATTAAAGTAAATAATGCAGCAATAACTGTGCTGGATCCAAAGTAAACCACAATCATATAGAAGGGTAGTTCCCTCTTCCTTCTCCCCCCAGATGAAGTGGCCATACTTGGTGGAAGCAAGCTCTCTTCAGGCAAGAGGCCTTTGCTCCCCCATTTTACTGCAGTTTCCCACTCCTACCACAGCTCCTGAGCTGCACCACTGCCCCTCATGTTTGCAACAAATGTTGCATTTTGGAGAACGGTTCCCAGAACCCAGCAGCTGGCAGGGGACCTCTAGGAGATATAGTCGCAAAAAAGAGATTTGTCCAAGGTCCAGTCCAGAAAAGTCTCCCCATCTTCCAGAGAGAATTTTCAGCAGGCAAAAGGTCTGCTGTGCATGTGAGGAGTGGGGAAGCTGCCATGTCCAAGGCACCCTCTCCTTGCGTAACAGTGAGTCCAATCTTCTTTTTTTAAAGTTCGTTTGTGACAGTATTTTAAGCACATGGTTGTTGCTGTCTACCTTCAAGTCATTTCCAATTTATAGTGGCCCTAAAGCGAACCTATCATGGGGCTTTTTTGGCAATATTTGTTCAGAGAGGTTTGCTTTTGCCTTCTTCTGAGATTCTGAGAGTGTAACTTGCCCAAGGTCACCCAGGTGGTTTCCATGGTTATGCGGAGATTTGAACTCTGGTCTCCAGAGTCGTATTGCAATGATCAAACCACTGCCCCATGCTGACTTTTTAAAGCACATACATAACCTCTATAATCCTTATGACAACTCTGTAATATAGGCCAGTATTATCCCCACACTGCAGCTGAAAGACTAAGACAGAATCACATGCTCATCCAGTTCATAATGGAAGTCTAATGTGAACCAGAGGCTTCTTGGCCATTACTTTACAGAAGCTCTTAATAAACCTCACACAGTACTAGCTCTAAATACTGGTATGACATAAGTTGCAGTGATCAGAACTGAACAGAAACGTGGCAATGCAGAGCAATAAATTAACTTCTGCATGCAATTTAACATAGCGTCTTAATACTGAAGTCAGAGGAACATTCCATCTGTTGCACTCCTCAGAGATACAGACAGTGGAGACGTTCTTGCAGCTCTGATATCAAATGTTTTCATGCGTCTGTACCTATATAAGATCCAGTTAGACAGTGGCAACATCTGCCAAAGTCTTAAGGCAGGATCAAAGACAGACAAACACCAGATGTGCAAAAAACATTCCTCCCAATGCCTTTGAAAATGCCTCTGAAAATTATACAAGCTACTCTTAATAGCTGATGAGAAACCCAGGCCCAGTCTGGTTAACAGTATTTCATGCTCAATAATTAGCCTCATCTGGGCAAAAATAAAACAGTCATGTTCTTGTTCAACCCAAGCTAAAGCATTTCATTTTATGTATTTTTAAGCTGATTTTTTAATACCATGCTTTTCATAGCCTCTAAATACACAGCACCCAGATGTCTTCAGATTCTTGCACTCAACTCCCCCACCCAGAACACACCCAGGACTGGAAGTCAATAAGAGAAAATATCATTTGTTCAAGCACCTGCATGATACACTTTATCAGAGGAGCACAAAACCACATCAGAAAAAAAATCATGCAATACATACACAAACACTCTCAGAGCACTTCACCACGTTTTAAACTGCCATTTTAACTGCCTTAAGTTAATGTTTTTAAAATGACTGTTGCATTATGCACTGCTTTAACTTTGCCTCCTATCACACTACACTGTTAGTGTACTAAATTCTACTTTAACTGCATGGCAACATCCCATGGAATCCTGGGATCTGCAGTTTAGAGAAAGGCATTTCAAATTTTCAGCCAGAGAGTTCTTAGACCTCACTAAACTACAAACCCCAAAATTCCACAGGATGTTGCCATGCTACTTAAAGTGGAATATAGCACTAAAAAAGTGTACTGCAATAAGTTTATGTATTTTGTTTTAATGTACATTGGGAGTTGGCTTGGATCCCATATGGGGAGAAATATGGAATTTTACATAGACAAGCAATAAATAAATAACATGTCTATACCAGCTATTTTCAACCTTTGGTCTTCTAGCTGTTTGGGACTTCAGCTTCCAGAATCTGTCATCACTGGCCATGCCAATGCAGGCTTCTGGGAGCTGAAGTCCAGAATACTTAGAGGATCAAAGGTTGAGAATGCCAGGTCTACACCATCAAGTCTGTCTCTGCTGCTCTGCAACAATCTTTCTCCATTTTATGCAACTATTGTCAAACAATATAGCAAGAAAGTTAACAAGGAAAGGCTTTGTTGAACTCAGTCAAGCCAACCTACAGGAGAGACTGGCCATGTATCACAGAGCTTTTCCTGCTTTGGCTTTCCTTCTTTACAATCAACCTTTACTGCATGGGTGGGAATCACCCTGATGTCTTTAGACTTTAAGTCACAGCTGCCCTAGGCCAGTGTGTCCAATGGAGAGGAATGTTTGGAACAGCAGTTCCACAACATCTGGAGGGCCACATCATTCTGAACCTAGCTTTACTCATACCTGTGCACAACTAGACCTTTCAGTCATTCTCCAAGCAGAGACAGAACAGAACTGTCAGACCAAAAAGGGAACTGTCTCTTAATGCCTCTGCATGAATAACTATTCTAGATTTTCCACCATCCATGAGGAGGCAAGCCCAGGAGAACTATGAATTTCAGGAAGCAAGATCTTCACACTCTAAAACACTTCAGGTGTAAGAGTAAACTTAATTTATTGGTTGGTTGGTTGGATTTATATCCCACCTTTCTCCCATTAAAGGATTCAAGGTAGCTGTATTCTATTAAGGGCACATCCAGACTGATTAAAAAGACCAGAAAGTCCAGGATGTTGTTCCTGTTCTGTCTGATATTATTTTGGAGATCCATACACATTTTGTTCACCCCAGAATATTTTCTGTCAGCTCCCAGTATGATCAGAGACTTTTTATACCAGCTCCCCAGGTCAGTATAAAATTGGAAAAAACAGGAACAAAATTTCAGACTTTTCAATCCATTTGGACGCACCCCTCAGTCAAACTTAAAGTCAAAAAAATAAATGTGCCCCAAGGTATCAAAAAAATGGGAAAACAGTGCCTTACAGCACTACCTGTAAAGTATAGTAACAGCTTGCACCACACTGTGTCATATTATGCAACTCGGATCCTATCTTCAAGTTATATTACTTGGATGAGGACAGGATTCCAAATTAATTAATTAAAACAGTATTGCTCAGAGTTATGCCAGCAATGATATTACACTGGCACAGGTTTATGCTGATACAAGTGCTACATTAACCTAATTAGGCCAGCTTAAGCAAGAAAAGCAGCAGAGGGCCAAAGCAAGTGTGACACCATTCACCATTAGCAACTGCATTACCGCTGTTGGCATTCAAATTAAAATAACCGGTCCTTGATCTGGATTGCGATCATGGTAGGTGAAGGAGGGGCCTGGAGCCTGCTACTTACCTTGGAAATGAAGTTTTCACTGGCATGAATATTAAGACACTCAGCACTGAGCAACATCATTCTGCCTCCATATCAACTGAAATGTGAATACACACGAGTACTAGTAGAAACCTAGGCCTAAATCCAACATTAGACTAGCTGCTCAAAAAGCTGTTGAGAAGGGTTTCCTTACCCTCTTGGACAAATTTTAAAAGAACATGGGAGGCTGCAGTAGAAGGGGCCACTCACTACTAGTTCAAGCTGTGGAAGCAGTTCCACCAGCAGGGTAAAAACATGAATCTCTTGGTGAAGAAGAATGTTGATGAAAGAGCACTCAGCAATTTCTGCTTGCACAAACAACAAAAAGCTTAAGGAATGCTCCTTTCTATGGATACCCTTAACATCTCTGGTTTGAGAACTTTCACACTAAAGAATTATAGCACTCTATGGTTCCACTTTTATTGCCATAATTTATACAGAGTTGTTAAGATTTGTGGGGGGGATACATTTAGAATTTTCAGTTAGAGAGCCCTAGTGCTTCAGTAAACTACAAACCCCAGGATTCCACAGGGTACTATCATGATAGTTAAAGTGGAACTATAGTACCGTAATTGTGTAGTATGAAAGGGTCCAGGCTCACTGCACAATAAAATTGTTTTCTAGAAACACCCTGGTCAAAGTTGGCTTCCCTTACAAATGTAGCCCTCCTGTGCTTCCCCAGTACTCTTTCCTCCTCTTTTCTTCTCTCTCTCTCTCTCTCTCTCTCTCTCTCTCACACACACATACACACACACACACAAATTCCTTATAGAGGAAAAGATAGAATTGGCTGCACAATGTCTTTGATTGACCAGTAGCAAAGCTTGGAAATGTTACTTTTTGAACTATAACACCTAGAATTCCCCAGCCAACATGGGAACTGGAGGGACCTTAAAGGTCTAAATGATGGAAAGATGGGATGTACATCTTGTAAATCATGTGGAGTACCAGCTCAGTTTGAAATGAAAAGCCATCTTCTGTGAATATGAGCATGGGAAGGGGTGCCTAACCTTCCCTCATCCTGGTTCCATGCTCCAAATTGCCTTGCACATCAACTGGTTTCCCCTAACCTCAGAATACCAAACATGCACATTTGCTCATTGGCTTTGACTTCACTACTGTACTCCTGGTACAACCAGTTGGACTGTATACTTCAGCTTTAATGTGGTTTTGCAGAAGGATTAAAAGTAAAAATTGAAAGCTCTAGCTAGCCATGGAAACCCACTAGGTGATTCTAGACGCTTTGCACGTTCTGAGTCCTAGAAAACCCTGGGATAGGTCTACCTGTTATGGCCCCACCTACCCCCAAGATTAATATGGATTAATTGGCAAATGTTATTTAATTGGCACTGCATTAATTGGCATTGATATAAAATGGAATATGAGGTGACTAGAAGGTCAAACTGGACAGAGGAAAATTACTGACTGTAGATGTATGATTGCAAGGCAGGTCAGCCACACCCTCGCTAGGCACAACCAAAGTTATTGTCAGGCAGATTACCAAGCAGTTCTGGAGACAATAGGCTTATGCTGAAGCTGGACATCTCTGTGCAGAAAAGGGAAGTTCACACCAAACTGTGACTGTTTCAAACCTGTTCACTCATACCTGGATGTTTTTCTGCTTTGTCTCCCCAAAACTTTCCACAATACAGAGTTACTACAACAGCCATTACCCCTTTGTCACCTAAAGACAAAGGCCATTAACTCCATCCAGATTTCATTGTTTGCTGCAACTCCCATTACCCACTCGGCTGGGAGAGTGATTCACACCCATACCCTCAGAGTAGTTTTTGGGTATAAAACCCCTCAGTTTTGAGTGGTTCAGCAGTCTCTTGCCTTGCTGAACACCCCAGTGTCCCCTAGATTCCTGAACGAGAACTGTCCTTAGGTGCTTACCTAAGCCATATCATCGCTTTTCTTCACTTCTCTCTGGACCAGTAATGATCACGCAAACCCTACAATTCCTCTATCCACAATTTTCCTCCCTTTATCCTTCAGATAGCCCGTGTGTGTGTGTGTGTGTACTTGGATCTTTTGCATGAGTGTGTGAATCTCTCAATAAAACACATTTTTAGTTTACATTTTAGATTCTCTGACTGGTTCTTTCCTGTGTGACCCCATAAACATTGGTGGAAAGATCTCATTAAGTTACCCCCTCTCACAGGCCTCCTAATTTTGAGCTAATTAATTCCCTATTGTCATGTGGAGGTACTGGCATTGCTGGTCGACCCCTGAGTCACCCACATTTTGGGGCAACATGCTTTAGGGTCAACATAAGTTGGAAATTACTTGAAGATACACAACAACATCAACTGCGGACCTCCAGATATTTTTGAACTGCAATTCCTATTAGCCATAGCAAGCATAGCCAATGGTGAAGAATGCTGGGAGCAGCAATCTACTACCTATAGCAAGTAGGGTTTTAAAGGTGGCTTCCAGCCTTCCTTCTCCTCAAATTTTCCTTCCATTTTCATTTTCAAAGCTAATCATGGAGTCCATGATTAGAGTGTTAATTATCAAAGCTAACCATGGCATGGGCATTTTTACTAACCATTATTACCTTTAACCCACAACTTTCATTTATGGCTAGGAAAGAATTTATAAACTGTGATTTGTAGTAAACCACAGTTGGCATTATCACTAGTGAAGATGTGCTGTGGACTATGGCTAGTCCAAAAACAAGACAGAGGAATGGAAGCAGAAGGAGCACTTGACCCTGCGATACACTCTCAGTGCCCTAACCATGGATAAAGAGACTTAACAGTGCATACAAGCAAATAAAATGGTATGAGGAAGTGAAAAGAAAGAATTACAATATATTGGGAAGGATATAATTTGCTTGGTACCTATGCATTTTTAAAGAATAAAAGCTAATAAAACATATATATATATATATATAGAGAGAGAGAGAGAGAGAGGTATGTCTGATCTTGGAAGCTAAGCAGCATCAGCCCTGGTTAGTACTTAGATGGGAGACCACCAACGAAATACCAGGTGCTGTAGGCTATAGTTCAGAGGAAGGAACTAGCAAAACTATCTCTGAGTATTCCTTGCCTAAGAAAATTATATGAAATTCATGGGGTCACCATAAGTTGTCAGGCAACTTGAAGGCATATGCACACACATATAGATATTTCACACATGAATTGCAGGACTCTCTTGCTCAGGAAGGTCACATCAATGTGATTGGGACCCTTCAGAAGTTCAAAAACCAAGACTCTCTTTTGGATATATGAGGGGATTCTCTTGTTGGAGGCCTAGTTATGCTGGTGGATCAAGCTTGGTGGTGCTGCCAGGGAGAGCGGAGCCCTTCTCAGTTCACAGCTAGATCTTGTCAGGCCTGAGGGGCATTCCTCTTGCCTGCGCCTCAGTTGGCGTGGCTGATGCTGGAATGTCGGGGCAGAAACACCAACACACCACCTGCTTCTTCAGTAGTGTCAGATCTCAGGGCTTGCCTCTGAGTCTCTAGTTTTTGTGGGTCACCTCCAGGCGGAAGATTACCCGGTTTTGAGAGACTCAGCTCCAGGCAAGAGGAAAGGGCTGTGTGCAAATCTCTAACTCATTTACCAGAGTAGCAGCTTGCAAGGCTTAATTAATCTGTTGCTGTAGTTTGCAATGACTTTTAGAGGGTCGGTTGATGCGTTTACTGACTTACCTCTTTTTCTTCCCAGTTGTTGTGGCACAAGAGCTCACTCTCCACTTTGCTCTGCATCCACCTTCTGGCCAGAAGTAAGTAGGCCAGATTAAATATTCCTTTCCCCACCTCTGCAATTCCCTAACAATCCTCTCATTTCATTTCAATCTAGGAACAGTCCTTTTAGCTGTTGTGGTTGGTACTTAATGCATAACACTTAATGACACCACCAGGGGCTCAGGTTTTGGTCCCAAAACCTCAGAGCCTAGGACAACACCAAACTGGCAACCCTACTCTTTACTCACACCACAGCTGGGAACTGGAGCCAGAGTGGACAGTGCTACCAAACCAGTGGTGGAACTTGGAGTGTGTGGAGGGGTGGGTGGGAAGGGGCAGGGCTACGATGTGGGGGGGCGTGGCCCCAGTGTGTGTGGGTGTGGCTGTGGTGCGTGGGGGCATGGCCAGTGCATGCAGGGGCATGGCTATGAACCAGGATGCCCCAAAAACATTGCCACCTGGGGTGAAGCGCCCCCTCTCCCTCCCATTCCTACATGACTGTACCAAACCTTAAGAAACTCAGGAAAAGATATTTTCAGCTTCCATCTCTACAGCAGCTTTTCTTTTTTATAGCATCACACAAGTACAAGAAGCCTGCATGAGGATATGTGGGTACACATGCATGGGTGCGCGCATGCATAGGAATGTTTGGTGCTAGCAGCAGAAGGAGGCCCATTGCCACTGAGGGCCCCAGAACATTTGTTGCAATACCATCACTGATAATCCAGCCTCGTGCTCCAACAGCTATTCGTATCCCACCTGAAATCAGATAATATTAGCATCCACGGACTGGTGTGAGTTTTGTTTACATATAAAATTGGGAAATGACATTGGGGCAATAACTTATACCTCAAATTTCATACCCCCTCCCAGCACAAAAGTGTAAACATGACATCTGGAAAGGAGCTGAAAGAAGAGCAGGATTTAGCAGAAGCAGCAGAAATAGGAGTGGTGCAGAAAATAATGAGATCCTCTTCTCATGAGAAAACAAGCCAGCTGGGCAGGAGGATTCCTCAAGGGTGGACTTTGGTGCTTCCCAGAATGAAACAATAAACACCCAGAGATCCCTAGAGTGTGTGATGAAGACAGAAATTTGCACTCAAGAGGATTTATGCATATTCCCTACAGCTACGAACCATGCCGATGCTCAGAAAAGCATCTAGCTGCCAAATGTCTCTGCTCTTCCGCACTCCATGGAGGACTCACCACAGCTCTGCAAGACATCCCTGGCAATTCTATCACTGTCCTCTTTCTGCAGTTTAGGAGGCTAATCCACGTCTGTGATAAACACAAGCTATGCATCCATTTAAAAGTATAATAATAACCTCCATGCATTACAGTATTGCAAGTGGAACTGTACCTTGATGGAATCACTGCCTGGAAGGAATTCAGAGTACATATTCAGTATAATAGGAGCACAAATCTTAACTACTAGCAGAAAAATTAAATTACACTACTCACAAAGCGATTAAGGAAAGAGCCTCTTCTTCTCTTTGGTGGTATGCAGATCAAAAGCGGCCCCAAACGAGCTCAAAATACACACACGGTCACTGTCAGTCTGGCATCTGCAGTATTTTAGCTAAGGACAGGAGGAGGGTTGTGGATCTTCCTGCTTTGGAGGCATCACCTGATCAGGTAGATTCCTACACAGTTCAGAGATTTATCAAAGGAAACAGCATTCTGTGAACTATTGAGATTGGATTCTAATATACAACAAAATCAGGCATTGATCTATTCTTGGATGTCCCCAGGGTAAGAAAAGAACACACTGGAATTATATTCAGTCTAAATCCGGTGTTACGACCTTTTAGAAATTCAGAAAAGATACAGAGGCTCTGCTTCATGTACACACTTTTTTCTTCGCCTTCTTTGGGGTGGAATTGTTGCCTTTGTATCCTTTTCATTTTTTTTTACATTTTTATATACCTGTTTCAAAACTGCTCTTCTGTCTTTTCAATAATCCCTTTAGTCAGATTGACAAATACAAGTATCTGTAGCAATAAGTTAAAGACAAGAGCAATACATTAAACATTGTAACATCAGCTAGTAATATAAAGATAAAAAAGAGCAACTCCAAAGTCAGTTGGAAAAATCCCACCACAACAAACAGCCTAACAGCTTTTAGTGATGTATTTTTCTATCTTGTGCTCTTTCACGTAGGTCTAAATACTTGTGAGTTCTCACAGTATAGCTCCTTGGATTTTGCTGGGTTTTAGTTGTTGTTGCCTTCACATCCAGTTACTCTATTATTTGGGGGCGGGGAGGGAAGGGGGGCTACTTGTAGTAATTTCTCAGATCTACACTGAGGCTATTCCAAAAGTCTTTTTGAAAAAACAGGGTATTATTTGCTGAGGTGATTCTATAGTTTGAAAGGCAAATGTTTTTCTCACTAAATTTTTAACTTTTTTTAAAAAAAATAATATAGTTATACTGCAAAAATACTCTTTCACTGATGCAGTACAACACCTACAGCTCTTTTAAAAAATTGAAAAGAAAGGATAAGAGAAGGGAGTATATTCTTCCACTACATCTGAAAACAGAAAAGAAATCCACTTGAGGATGGGAATAAAATGTTTCAGCTGGTGCCAAGAATTGCCAGAAAATAGTCTGAGACAACAGAAACATTGTTGGGATAGTTTTAAAAACCCTGACAACTACAGATGGATTACAGGTATATTTTGCAACCTTCTGTCAATTTGGCATCGTGTAGCAGACTTCACAATGTTTTGAATTTAACAATTCCATCGAACCTGTTAATATGTCAAGCACCAATCTTCGTTCCGTCAGAACCGTATGCAGAATTTCCTGTTGTTAACAGTAGTGTAGGGACGGGGGGGGGCAATGAGGGCGGTGTGCCCCTGGTGGCAATTTTTGGGGGTGCCATGGCTCCTTGTTTGCTCTCCCTCCTGCATCGTAGCCCCGCCCCATCTGTCTTAGCCACGCCCACACACGTCGTAGCCAGGCTCCCATGCCCCATAGCCCCGCCCCCACACCCTCCCAACTCCGCCACTGGTTGTTAATTAAAACAGCACACTCAGACAAATCAGTCCATGAACTAACGACATTATCTGAAATGATGTGTGCTTTCAAGTCAGCTCTCAACTCATGACAACACCATGGCCATTTCCGCACTAGACGGTTATAGCGCTATCATTCCAGTTTCAACATCCTATGGAATCCTGGGGTTTGCGGCCCCTCCCTGAACTGCAAACCCCAGGATTCCATAGGATGTTGAAACTGGAATGATAGCGCTATAACCGTCTAGTGCGGAAATGGCCCATGATTTCCATCCTGATAAAGCTGAAGAAAGGGGCTGTATTCTCATTTGTCTCTTCCTAGCAATTAGCCTAGTCTTGAATGCCATGATTTTCATATACCCATAAGCACCCACAGCAAATACAACACTTGGCTTAACAAGGAACAAAAAGCATTTCTTTGTAAGTCATAGGAATGATGTTCTATTTATCTATATCACTATTATCATTATTATTATTACTACTAACCATTATTTTAATAGCTTTTAAAAACTTCTAAATTAATGTTTTTTTAGTATGCTTGTTTCTTTACTTTGTTTTAAACAGTTGTATTGTCCATTCTTTTAACTGATTTTTCTTTTAACTCAGATGGTCATGCAACGTCCATAACAAAACTAAAGAACATACCCTAAACAGGTTCTGGCACTTGTAAAGTTTCCCACTTACACAAAATCTTGAGCGAAGAGCTTTGCAGTGCAGGATTTATGAACCCTTATTGTTCCAAGAACAAAGTTATTACATTTGGCCTGAAAGTAGGACATTGCCAAATCATGTAACAAATTACCAATCGCTCCAACAATAACTTACTATATTATTCTAGAATCACTGTTATAAATATGCATGAAGGACTCCAGTTTAAAAAAAAAACACAGCTTGGATTAATTAGATGACAACTGAGTGCAGGATTACTTTCTGATAATGTTAGCTACATTATATGCAATCTCTAAATATTTTGCCTTAAGAAGAGGTAACTATTTACAGTGATAACTGGCAATGCAGAAAAATAGGAGAGATGTATCCAGGATGGAGCCATGCCACTAGTCCTTCAGCTGCCAATGATCACCTTTATAGTGGGGGGCGGGCAGATACAATGCTGGTATGTTGGAGGTTTCTTTACATTTTACACCATGTACTTAAGAAGCAAGCCACATTTAACATTTAAACCTGTAATGCATATACATGGCGTTTGCTGTGGTGGTATGCCTTGTGCATCTTCAAGTGATTTCTGGGCTATCGTTACCCTGAGGTGACCTATCACAGGGTTTTCTTGCCAGAATTTATTCAGAGGGGGGTTGCCTTTGCCTTGCTCTTAGGTGGAGATAATGTGACTTGCCCAAGGCCTCACAGTGGGTATTCATGGGTGAGCCAGGATTCAAATCTTGGTCTCCCAGTGCCCTTCGTCCAATACTCAAACCACTACACTATGTGGGCTAAGTGGACTAGCTGGCATTTATTTCTTTAAGAAATCTCAGTCAGAGGATAAAAAGAGGCAGGCATAACAGCTTAGAAAACAGAGCGTTGGTTTTTGTGTTATCATTGGTGGCGTCTTCTTGAGGCAACACAATAAGGCAATTTAAAGCAACGTTTATTTTTCAAATAAGGAACATTATAAAACTGCTCACATGAGTGTACTTCATCATGAACTTATGTGGGTTGCAGCCAGGGGGCAAGCATAGCAGCTATACTTTAATACATATTAAAATGTATTTATAAAAACACAGAAGTTCATAAAAGCAAGTCCAAGAACTGCAGTTACAATCACAAATAAAAATGTTTCCCAATAAAATTAGAAATGCCTCTATACCTGTCAAAGACATTCCAAAGGGGCTTTTGTTGGCCAGCTATTAAGAACAGCTGGATGCTGGGGACAGGGCCTTCTCAGCAGTGGTTCCTTCTTCCGGAGCAGCCTCCCAAAGGATCTGCCACCACCAGTGCCTTGACTGCAGTATTTTAACAGGCTTCGTGCTTGTATATAAAGGGTGCGGGGAAAAAGTAGACCACACATGTTTCTGAAGCTAACTTCACAGCTTTCTTACCAAGGCACAGGAAGGGAGATCCCACCTACAAGAAATTTCATAAATAATATTCTTGTTCCATCTAATTATTAATTTCATACTCACAGTATTGAGTTGAAACTGAGCAAACCTATTTCCCAGAAAAAAGAAACTCATGCAGTTTGATCTCCTTTATTCAAGATGAACAGTATGATAGTTTGGACAGCCTTCATATAATTTAGACTTCATATAAACATTGCTTTTATGCCAGAGGGAATGTTCTCTTCTGTCTTTGTGCAATGAGAATTTTAGCCAAGATCAGCAAAGGGTTTGCACTTTGCCTTGTTCCTCAAACTTTCCAAGTATCATCATTAAATTATTTGACTACATTTTATACATCTGTAGTCTTTTATTTTCTCAGTAACCTGTATTCAAATATATCAATTACCAAACAAGATTACCATATGAGAAGAAAGACTGCATTCTCATCTCTGCATGTTCACGTTTGATCCTCCAGAGTATTAGATGACAACACAACATGCATGAAACATGTGTGAAAAGCAGATAACAAAAACACAGAGGTTGGGAGAGCAGAGACAGGATTTTAGAAATGAAGACAGAGAGTAGCAGACAGACAGCTGAGGGAGACAGTTGGGAGTGGATGCATACTAGGTATCTGAACTGATGGAAGAAAAAGGTCTGATGTAACTTAGTTTGCCTATTATTATATGTTTGAACTAAGACCTGGAACTTAGATCATAGAATCATAGAGTTGGAAGAGACCACTGGGGCCATCCAGTCCAACCCCCTTGTTACCCTATTTTCGGGGGTTCCCGGGAGGGACATCAAATTGTTATCAAAATTATACAAGTTGGGGAAATTAGTTCAGAGCACAAGTTGGCAAAACGAGAGGCAGGGTAACTCAGCGGAATCTTGTAACCCAGTGTCTATGGGGTCAGGCCAAGTCAAGAAGCAGACCGGTTGGAAAATAATGAATAATCTTTATTAAATATAGGCACACAATGTGAGCAACACATGCACACAGATAACTAAGGAAAATAAAGGTGTGAGTAAGATAGCGGGATTTTCAGAGGGATATTTGGTTCGGGTGATACAAAACCTGTCCTGAAGTCCGGAAGAAAATGGAGAGCAAAGCTGGGGTTCAATGTATCTCAGCACGTGGAGCTGAGGGGAAGCTCGCCAAGCGAAGCGGCAGCAAGGTGGTCTGCAACTCGGGAGTGATCCAAGGAAGCGCTCAAAGTCAGGGGTTTTTATAAGGAGAATTGTGACCGCAGGCTAGGTTGGACTTGGGGAAAACAATAGATTTGGAGTTGGAGACAAAGCCTCCGAAAGGTCAGAATTTGAATGATTGAGTTATAGCCAAATTGTCAATAGGATAGCCGGTATGCAAACGTGGAGTACTTGAGCATTGTATAGTTAGATCATCAAGCTGCCAGCACTAGGCAGAGGATCTTTTGAGAGTTGCTTGCATACCTAATGGAGGTACTTGCCTTGAGGTCTTCTAAAGCGGCGAGTCGGCTGTTTCTGGCCTGCCTGTATTGTCTAGGAATATTACGGCAATTATTGGCCAAGCCTGTATGCGTGCTTGTCCAGGGGCCTCGCAAGCACGTGGAAGGGATATGTGAAGCCGAATTATTGATATCAAAGATATCTTTTATATCCCCAAAGCTCGGGCTAGCCAGGGCAGTAACACCCTGCTATGCAGGAACACTCATCAAAGCATTCCCAATAGATGGCCATCCAGCCTCTGCTTAAAAGCCTCCAAAGAAGGAGACTCCACCACACTTCAAGGCAGCATATTCCACTGCCGGACAGCTCTGACTGTCAGGATAAAGCAACCATTGATAAACCATTGATAACTTGATAAAGCAACCATTCTCTATGTTATGAAAATAAAATTGAACTATTGGTTACTTTGTTAAAATCGACTCTGAGCAACATCATTAACCCTGAATCAACAGTGGGTCAAGCTTACTATAAAGAACACAAAGCTAGGTCACTTGAAAGCCCAACACCCAAATCCAAGGAGGATTTTAAATGGGACCAGAGAGCAAGATGAGAATAATAGGTATCCAAGGCTAGGAACTGCTGGGCTATATCATAGGCCAGGACTCAGCTTCTGCAGGTGAACAGCAGCCCCGAAGGAGGACATGCAGAAGCAAGCACACCAGGAACTAATCAGGCTGGCATGAGAGCCAGCTGTCTCCAGTCTTCTTGAGGAAGGCACAGGGCAGAAGCTTGATGCCAGAAACAACTTGCGTGTTACCAGCCCTTGTCCTGTGTTCTCTGGATTCCCTGCTCATTGCTTGCATGGATTTTCTGACCCTGGACAGTCTGACTGTGTTGCCTGACAGATTCCTAGACCTTTGGATTGCTTCTGGACAATATTTCTTCTCACTGTGAACAGGCAAGCTGTGTGGACTGCTAGTGTCTCTGTTTGACCACAAATGGCCTCCTACTGACCCTGCACTCTGTTGCCTGGCACAGACAGCTGGTGTCTGCAACAGGCTAGCCTAGAAAGGGGATATGTCACACTAATGTATTCCCAAATGCTGGTCAGAACATTTTCCCAACCTGATCTCCATACCAGCTATTACCACATGCAAATATTTCCTGGCTTAACAGTTCCAGAAAGAGATACAGGAAGGCGCTATATGCTACATCACACTCTTTTATCCATCTAACCTTAGTATCACCTCACTGACTGGGATTTGCTTTCCACAGCCCAGATAGATGCCTTTTCCATCTCATGCTACTTGATCCTATTCACAGATGGTAAAGGCTAAACCCTGGACCTTCATGCAAAGTATATACTATACCACAGAATTAATCCAGTCAATTGGCTAATTCCAATTCCTCTGTATAGACTAATTGTGTGCCTGTGTGTGTGTGTGTATGAGATATTTCATTTTCACTAAACAGTAATTCATCATAATCATCTCTTGGCCTCACAGCTCTCCTATTGATAACATTGATCTTATCATAGTTAACTTTCGTCTCATTATGCAGAGATGGAGAAACTTTGTCCCATGGAACAGATGTAACTTGTGGGTGTTCCCACTCAGCCACATGTTTCTTCTACTGTTATATCTACTTATTAATTGGACAAAAGAGGGTATTTAAGCTTTGACCATCCTGCATAAAACTGAACTGAGCTTTGCAAGAGAGAAAGATATTGCACAAAACTAAGCAACTTTTGCGGGCAGGAAAGCTGTCCCATTGGCACTTATTCCTGAGCAGATTTGCAGAGCATTGTGTTGACTCATACCCTCCAACATTTCACATAAGAAAACTGGGACACATGTGGCCAAGCAGGATCAGAGGGTGCTCAAGATGACAAAAGTTATTAATTGGGAAGATCTCAGAAGCTAGGAGAGGCTATAGCAGTTTGCTTTTGCCTGAACCTACAAGATTCCACCTCTCCTCCTTCTCCCTGCTGAGCTGGTTGAGCGCAAACTCCTTTTACACTTTGCACTTTGAACTCAGTTTGCACCAATGATAGTAAGCTGAAGATAAAGAGTGAAAGTGGAAAGAGGAGAGGGAAACTGGGATATTTTTAAAAGCAAGTGAAAAAGTGGGAAGATAGAAGATTAATCAGGACTGTCCCTGCCAAATTGGGACAGTTAAAAGGTAATGAGCACTTTTTACGCTTAGTGGGGTAATGTCCAAACTGATCCCAGCCACTTTGTATTGGCCTTGTCCCAATCCCAAAGGAAACTAAAGCATTCAGACAAAGATATTGAGCAAAGAAAGGAAAAATTTCATACTTGTTTCTTCCTTCTCTTACATACCTAACAGTTAAATATCACAATCATATTACCCAGAAACATGAAGCTTTGGATTATTTGAATATCTTGTGACACTCTTGGACTTTGAACTGTTAATTAACCGATGAAACCATGCATTAATCTACTGAAGCATATTTGAAGACTATGACATTTCAATATGTAAGATATCAGGAGTTTTTTTTTAAAGCCTTACTTGCACAGATGGCATTACCAACCGAAGGAAAGCTAGAATACTCTTCCTTCATGTGTGTGCGTACATTTATGTATGTGTACAAACACACACATGTTGGCTTGCTTAGTGAAGATAAACAGCCCCTCATCCAACAAACGGAAGGAAGGATATTACTTTCTCCTTTTCTGGAGCCAAAATTATACTTCACATGAACTTTCACCTTGTTCTATATAATCCTTTAATCTAATTATGTTCTTGTACTGCAAAAACAGATCTTTATAAACCCCTTTATCCCAGTACAAGAATCCTGTTATGCATTGCACTAAGAGGGACTGGTTTCTATGTTACATATGATGACAACTTAGAATTTTCCCCACAGGACTAGTCCATACATTCATTCAGTGGGGTGCGGTACAAGCAAGAAAGTGCTTTGACATAGAATCACTTTCTACATTATTCAGAAGACTTCAGTTATAAGACTGAATTTAATAGCATTGTGTCGTTATAAACTCCCAGTCTCAGACATGTCCTGCAGACAATGCCATCTTCCCATTATTTATTTGATATTATTTTATTACATTTACATTGCATCCATCCTCCAAAGAGCTCCAGGCAGATTCCCTCTCCCTTTATCCTCACGGCAACCTTGTGAAGACGGTGAGGTGGTGATGGAACAAAGTCACCCAGTAAACTTTGTGACCAAACAACCATTTGAACCAAGCTTTCTTTAATTTTGTTTCCAAGTGACTAAAACTACACTACACAGGATCTCAAATACTACTAGTAGTAATATTAGTAGTTGCAGTAACAGAATGTGACTTCAAGTCATCTACTGGCCTATGGCATCCCCATTAATTTCATAGGGTGTACTTAGGCAAGGAATGCTCAGAGGTGGTTTTTCCAGTTCCTTCCCCTGAATATTAATACAGTATGCAGTTGGCCCTCTATATCCACGGTTTCTGGATCCATGGATTCAACCAACCAAGCCCATTTTTAAAAAATACAAAAAGCAAACCTTGATTTTGCTCCACACATCACTATGCTTATGTGTAGACATACCCTGCTGTAGCCTCCTCCATTTCACAGATCTTCAGGCTCTCTCCAGCATTCGTTTGAGCTATTCACCATTTTATATAAAGGATGCCATTTCACTAGTGGTTCTCAAACTCCGGGGCAGGACCTTAAGGTGCGACCCAGCAGTTGCTCAAGGTAGGCTCCAGAAAAGGCGATCGGCAACTACAGCAAATGTGAAAAAGAAGGGCAAGCCTTGTGTGTGTGCATGTGTGCATGTGTGTGCGTGCATGCTCTGTTACCCTGAAAATTGGGGGTGTCTTGAGGACACCCAAACTAGGTTTCAAGTTGAGGGAATTAGTAGAGAAGCTTAGCAGAACTTGTGAGAGGTCAGGGCAAGGGATCTTTAACCCTATGTCTACGGGGTCAGAACCACACAAGAGTCAGAGGAACAATCTAAAATAATTTTATTAACTCACAGAGAAGGTTACAGACACACGTCACCAAATAATCCCACAATCATACAAGGGCTACAGAAATAAAGTTGGAAATAAGCGATTGGTTGGGAGAGAGGGCATACAGACCTTAGTCTAGACGTCCTGGGGGAAGAGAAGGTTAATGCAGGCTCGGTGTATAGCACCAAGGGGAGGCTGGATCCTGGGCTGGACGGCTGGCCACTGCGGGGTCTAGCGGAAGATCAGGGACGAGAATTGCGTTTAGCTCTCAGCAGTGTCTGAGAGGCTTGAGTGGAACACCTCGGTAGCAGCGGAACAGGCCGTTCTGTCCAGTCTAGGAGGCTCTCCAAAGAAGCTCCAAAATTGAGGATATTTATAGCCAATTTCTGTCCTAAGGCTGCATATCGGCTAGCAAAGTGGCGTTAATGGGCGATGATTGCGGAATATAATGTTAGGCAAATATCATGACCTCTCCTCGGTATTGTTGTTCACGGGAAAGTCCAGGTGCGTGATAGGTTTAAAATTCCAAATTGATAGGTTTTGATTGTCTACCCTCGCACAATTCATTAACGTAGCTTGGGGCTGTGACAGTGTCAATGATTCAATTTATTAATCAAGGAGAGAGTCTATTGTGGCTGCCTAGAGATACGTGACTCAGAACAATAGGTCGTTGTCTGCGTTCCCCTACAGCAGCAAAGGGCGTTGTTGGTTTTAGGAATGTCTAATTCAAAACCAACTTTTTATGTGAAACTGACCTTTGCTACCCAATATCCAATTTGGGGAAGCCAGGCCAATTTTAGAGGTCCTCTCTTAGGATTACTCTGGGGTGTAACAGCACTGTTGAGGACTGACTGCTCTCTGAAAAAGGGACACAAAGCATCTTCTCCAATCATGCCTTTCTCCAACCTCAGACATAACAAAAATCAGCTTCCCTTGTTTTTACACTTTTCCCACTCAGCTTCTCCAGATGTCCCACTGTTGGTACAACACGCACATGTCCCTTAGCAACCACAAGAGAGTTTCTTGGGTGGGGTGGAGAGAAGTGAAGAGATGAAGTGGGGACTGCAAGAGCTCAGCATTAAGACGGAAGGTCATGCAGCACAAGGGGCCTCTGAGAGAAAGGGAGAGAGAGGTAAAAGATAAGACATGGAGCGCGCAACATCGAGTAGGGGGTTGTAACATCTGCATGTAGATATAATGGGTGTCACAGGGGTAAAAACTTTGAGAAGCACTGTACTATGCTATTGTATATAAGGGGACTTTAACATCCACCAGTGATGTAGACTTGAGTCAATACACTCGGACTTAAGTCGCTTCAGTGACTTGATTCAGGCTCTACTCAGCCATAAATGATGCACTGACTTGATGCGACTCAAGACTTGTATATTTTTGATGACTGACTTGACGCCTTTGGTTCAGTAACATAACATATTCATCCAGAAACCTTACCACTTTGAACAATGCTTCCATCTCTTTTTGCCTAGCAGTCCCATGACAATCTGTTTCAAGCCCAAAGTGTGGGTGCATTTCTCAGAGAGAAGCAGCAACCGGGTTAGGCAATGGGCTTGAGGCAGACTTAAGGTCTGCTCAGAAGCCTGTCCCCACTGCATATTGGAGGAGCCTTCTAAAATGTTTCCTAGAGCAAAAGGCAAAACTTGTCCCCAGAGTCCAGGGTGCATTTCTCAGCAAATGTGTTAGGCAATAGTCTTGAGGAGGAAAGATCCTTCCTTCTAAAGCTTTTGAATCTTCAGTAATGAGGAGTAAGATAGGATCCTATTCTCCACTTCCGAAGCTGTAGATGGCAAAATTGCAAATGTGGAGAACCCACTCTGCCTAAATTGTAAAAACTGAATTTATTTCACTCTATCCAATAATTCTGAAATTTTGGTTGGGGTATCAGGTTGGCTTCCAGACTTGAGACTTGACTTGAGACTTGGAGTAAAAAAATACATCACTGACATCCACAGATTTTGGTATCCATGAGGGTCCTGGAACCAAACTGCAATAGATGTTGAGGGCCCACTGTATAGCAATGCTTCTCAAAACTTGCTCCTACAGAGCAAGACTTTAGCTCCTCAAGGTCCCAGCCAATAGTCAGGTACTCTGAGATGTTACCCTGTGAACTGGGGTTCCCGGGAGGGACATCAAAATGTGCTCAGCTAAAGGTGGGGAAAATTAGCTCAGAGCACTGCTTAGCGTTACGAGAGGCAGGGTAACGTAGCGAGATCTTGAACCCTATGTCTACGGGGTCGGGTCGAGTCAAGGAGAACACAGAAGTTGAAATAAAAACTGATGTTTATTAAATACAAGCAAAACAGTGTATGCGACGCACTCATACAAGATAACTAAAGAAAATAAAGGTTGGAGTGGTATAGAGAGATTTTTAGAGGGATTGCTGGTTTGGGTGATACTTCACCTGTCCTGAAGCCCAGAAAAATAGAGAGCGAAGCTGGGGTGCGATGTAGCTCAGCATGTGGAGCTGAGGGGAGGCTCCCCAAGCAAAGCGGTAGCAAGGCGGGATGAAACTCGGGAGCGATCCGAGGAAGGTCTCGGAATCAAGGGTTTTTATAAGGAAAACTGCAGGCTATGCGGTACTTGGGGGAAAACAATAGATTTGGAGTTGGAGACAAAGCCTCCGAAAGGTCAGAATCTGAATGATTGAGTTATCTTGGCAGTTCTCAATAGAGTAGCCAGTATGCAAACGCAGAGTACTTGGGTATTGCATAGTTTACCCATCAAGCTGCCACCACGGTGCAGAGGCTCTTTTGTAAGTGGCGTGTATACTTAATTAGAGTACTTGCCTGGAGGTCTCCTAAAGCAGTGAGTCAGCTATTTCTGGCCTGCCTGTATTGTAGTTCGAATCTTACGGCTATTAACGGCCGAGCTTGTTTACGTGCTTGTCCGGTGGCCTCGCAAGCATGTGGAAAGGAATAGAGAAGTGCAGCCGAACTGTGATATCAAGGGATATCTTTTAATATCCCCAAAGCTCGGACTAGCCAGGGCAGTAACAGAGAGCTGAAGTTTCTAACATCTTGAAGACCAAAGTTTGAGAAGCACTGGCCTATTGCACCTGGTATTCTCTCTGGAGGACTCTCTTCCAAATAGTAACCAGGATAACCCTGCTTAAGCTTGCAATATCATATAGGATCTGGTGCCTTCAGAATATGTACTACCAAATAGTTAAAACTAGTGAAATTTAGGCATGTTCATACATCATTAAGCACCAGTTCCACTTACAATAATAACACCCAAATGCCTGTGCTTACACAAAGAGTTCATTCAGTTTAGATCTCAGTCTCTAACAATGGCTAAATAGATATCTCCCAGAAACTTATAAGCACAGCACAGCCTCTATATAGGGAGATTAAATTTGTCTCACAGATCTATCCTATCCTCCATTTTACTCGATTTTTTTTAAAGGCCATCTGAACAAGAGGTCACCGCCATCTTTCATGGTTACTTATGAATTCAATACACAAAGTATGTCTTTTGTTAAATGGTGCTTTATTTTGTCAGTCTTGAAGCTATTGCCAATCAAGTTCATTCCATGATCTTGAATATAATGAGAGAATAATATATATCTCTGTCCCCTCTGGTCAACACAATATTCATGGTTTTATAGATCTACACACTGACTCTTTTTTTCCTCCTGAATAAAAGAGGCCATTCCTCAAAGACAAAATACTCTTGCTCACTAATTACACAATATTAAGTAAAGAAATACATGACAGGCCTAGAAAAGTGTTTAAGATATCTATGTATCAGCAAGAGTTTTTAAATGTCAAAACTACATTTGTAGATGTTGATCTTAGCTAATATTGACCCACACACACACACACCATTCCTAGGCGCTAGGGAAAAAAAAGGCTTGGAATATTTTCAATTTCACTGTAAACTATTAAGTGCCTTCCAAGTCCATCATCTCATAAACTGTAACTCATTTTTATATTTTGTAGAAGGATGCTACTTTAAACCATATTGGACTATTTGTAAAAGGACTGTTATGTCAGGGATTCCAGGCAGGGAACCCTGGGAAAATGATCAGCCCACTGCAAAGAAACTCCTATCATCCCCCAACATGTTAAAAGTACAAGAGGAACCTAAAGGATTTAGAACCAATTCAAACAAAATTTTAATAGAAAAACTCAGATGTCTATGGATATGTCAGAACTGCTTATGAATTGGAGTAATTGAGTTTTGAAGTAGCCTTCAACCAGACTTTCTAGATGCATTGAGCACACATGCTCTACACACATACACTTTAGTATATACAAAAGTATTAAATTATACAAAAAGACTGCTTCTTTGAAAATTAGGAGACCTTTTTGAAGATTTTACTTGTCAGATTAATTATGTATTTCACTCTTCATGTAAAGTGTACATAAATTTCATGGAAATCCTTGATGTTGAAGCAGGACAATCTTGCCAGAAAAAGAACTTTTTTTCACTTACTGGCCAGAGCTTGGAAAAGTTACTTTCTGCAAGCTCTACTACTGATCTCCCAATGAAATGAAGAGTTGCCCTGTCTCACAGAGTTGTTGCCATGAGGAGAAAAGTCCCGCATATGGTCCCTTCAGATTATTACAGAGCAGGAAGAATAGAAATGTAACAAATATCTGAGGGGTGCAGTCTAGGGCATACACCCTACTAACACAAGGCAACAGAAGCCTAAATGCAATGCAATGCGATGCTCACAGTAGCAACATGTTTTGAAACTTCTCCCCTTCCCTCCTTGACCAGCCCTCTCCATATGTTCAGCCCTCAGGAACAGAATTTGAGGAGCACGAGGGGGGGCTGCATCGGGAGGGGGGATTGCCCTTCTTCCAGTTACATTAAACATCGAGTGTTGGGTACAACCCAGAAATCCTCAGCCTCCTGGCCTCAACAACACTATGTGCTGAGTGAAAGTGCACTTCAAAATATTCTCCAGAATTCTTTGCACTCTGCAGGAGTTCCCCAGCCAAGGAATCTATGAGAAAAATGCTCCATGTAATAATGAATTCCACTGTATAAATTTATTACTTAGCATTTGCATGCTGCTTTTGGAATTAAAAAAAAATACCATTGTTAACTTTGACATCGATTTGATCAGGATTATCTTTGCACAGAGGATTCTCTAAGGCTGCCTTTTCCCACCTTGTACCCTCCATATGTTTCAGACTGCAGTTACCATCAGCCTCTGCCAGTGTAGCCACTAGCCAGTGCTTGTGGAAATTAGCAGCTTGTAGGAAGTTTGCTCTACATTCACCAAACATTTCTCCACAAACATTTGTGCATTTATACAAATGTACTCCTGGCTTGCACAATCCTTTTTTATGAAAGGCCAGAGGCTTCAGAATCCACTCAGGGATCACTTGTGTGCTCCGTTTTGCTTGATCCTTTTCTTCCCTGCTTTTCTTCTTTGACACATACAGCTCCCTTTTCTGGGACTATCTCATGTGGAAAGTGAAAAAGCAGATTCTTCTGTTTGTATTGGCCCATTCATTGGGATTCCACTTCCCTGCAGGCTTCATTCTAGAAAGCTGGCAGGAGAGTTGATTTGATGAGAATGCTGCATTTTAAAAGGCTGGACTGTTAGGGTCCTTGTCCATTTCAGTTCCTGCTGGCTCACAAGGTTGGAACTGGCAGAGCAGCAAAGGGCTGGCATAACAGGAAAATACAAAGTTTGGGCCACGTGAATTCATCACGCTGATTGATACATAACATCCCAGATAAGTTTCTTTTTAGTTCCTCATCTCAAAGCATCTTGAAAATAAGGCACTGAAAGACCTAGTGCATTTTCTCAGAAAGACAAGACTAAATGTCCTACAGATTTTTAAGAGGCCGCAAGGAAGATACTAGTAAACGCAGGTCTCACTATGTCAACATGTATAAAACACTTTTTAGCTATACTGCCATCTTGTGGCAATTTTTGCTTGTGGCAGAATAATCTTCTTAATGTTAAATCACCTAAGTTAATGTTGCGATTCGAGTTCTCTCTAGAGATTTCTCTAATTTGTCTGTACCTAGGTAGACAGATGGGAGTAACGAACCAAGTTCTGTTAACTAGCAGAATGTAATAGTATAAAATAAGCAAAACTCTTTGGCTTCTGCCTTCTTAAATTGCATCTGAGATGGCAGTTTAGAACACTAACATATGTGTGTGTCTTTTTTAAAGATTAAAGTCTGAACAAATATTTATGATGCCATGTTTATCCCACTTCATTATTCCTGCTGTTTTGTAAAGGCTTTAAACCCTCGATTCTACACATGCTAATTTTTTCCTTGAATGGATCGATTCTAACCTTGCAAAACCCTCACTGCGCTGATCTACAAGTTTCTGTGAATCAAGAACCCCTTGGTTCAGATCCCCTCATTGCTCTAAATTCACATGGTGCATTTAAACAACCCACTCTCTGTCCTCCTCTATTGTAACACAGCAGTTATCCCAGAAGATGAATTTTGCTGGGAGACTGGAGTACTGAAACCCTTTTCATCTTTTGATACCATCAGCCACAGTACTTTGTAAGGCTAACTCTTTGTGTTTGGGTTCTTGCGCCTCTCAATTTTACTGTTACGGATAATCTGATTTTATGTTGTTGAGTTTTTTTTTACATTGATCTCATATTTTTGTGTATTCTACTCTGAACTCTTCTTTTGGATGAAGCTGGGTTTACATATTTTAACTAACAGATAAACAATACTCCCTTAATTTACAGCTGCCTTCCTCTGACTGGTGTCCTCCAGATGGTTTGGTTTACAACTCCTACCAGCACTAGTCTCCATGGCTGATGATTTTGGTCAACGAGACTCATAATCCACATCTAAATGAGTCCTTAAGCAATGTAATTGATAATACGTTGCATAATACATATGAAGTCTTTTGCAAATATTAATATACAAATCAATAGATGTCTACTCAAAAGTAACTCCCAGATATGTAGGCACACCAGTGGGGGGCATGCTCAGAGAATTGGTGGGCCATTTTCAGCTATGCCAGACTTTCAGTGGGCTGCACTACCGTCATCGATCAGATCCAAAAGTGACCTTCCCACCATTTACAGCCAGTTTTGGAGCAATTACAGGCACTTCTTCACCACTGTAGGTGGAGGACTCCCAGGACAGGACAGTAAAATTGTCTCCAAATTATTTTCCAGCTGAATTTTTCTTTTTTTCAACACGATTCCTTTTTTCCAGGTTATTACATCAAGTCCCCCCATTTTTCATAGTATTTTTATTTAAAAAGAAAGAAAAAACTTATGCTGATTATGTAGAAATGTTTATCAATTCAACTCTGCAACATTTGCCTTTCTTGTGATTTTGCCTGTTGTCTGGCCTCTGCAATCTCTCATGCAGTACTAGGAATTAATTATTTCCAACAAGTTACTTTGGAGCTAGCTTTTTGCAGTAACAAGCTGGAATGGAGACTTTTTCCCCCCCTGTAAAAGTCCACTACTTTTCACAGGAACAGAGTGCGTGCCTATTACTCATTACTGTGTGTGCATGCTGTCTGTCAGAAGGGAAAGGATCACATAGGTGGCTGTTTCATGCTGCAGCCAGCAACAAGAACTAGAGGGAGCAAGAGCACATGCACCTAGGGCCTTTCCACACTACACTGTTATAGTGCTATTATTCCACTTTCAACATCCTCTGGAATCCTGGGGTTTGCAGTTTAGAGGGGCATTTAGAATTCTCTGGCTGAGAATTCTAAATGCCCCTCTAAACTGCAAACCCCAGGAGAGCTTTTTGGCCTTAGTAAACTACAAACCCCAGAATTCCACAGGATGTTGAAAGTGGAATAATAGCACTATAACAGTGTAGTGCGGAAAGGTCACTAGATAAGAGAGAGGAGATATATGCTGAAAACACGGGATGCACTAGAAACTCAAATTAGTTGTGGAGATATTTTTTCCCCAGTTTGCTTGACTTTTCTGTCTCTTCTTGGGAGAGACAGTGTGGGAGAAGGACAGGGGGAGCTTCTGCTGCCACTGTGAGAAAAGAGGGCAGGATTACATGCAAGTGCCAGGCTTTCCTGTATTTTTCACTGGCATAATAGTAATGATGATGTTTAACAAATAACTCTGTCAGTCACCTTTTTGAACCCACTAACAATTATGCCTGTTGAATTATCAAAGTAATAAAATAGTATATCTTAAAATGTAAAACTCCAAGCTCAGTTCTCACATCATAATTTAGAACATGAGCTCTTTGCAAAAGCCCATACATCTCTCTGTGTGTAGGCTTTATTCTATAAAAGTACCATATATGTTGCTCTCCCTACGTATATGAATTATAATAGGAATCAAGTGCTTAACAGGCACAAGAACTAATTTGAAAAGCCTTGAAAAATAGAATGAGGGCAAGTCTCTTGTTTACATCAGAGTATCCTAGCACTTGAAATTGTCAACATAACCATGTTCCTCTGCTGAGCATTGAAACTGCTATACAACAGAAATATGTAAGTGATCAAACTTTACTTCAAGTAATTTAAGGAGAAAGGAAAGTACTTGCTATTTTAAAGTTGGAAGGAGATTATTAAACCATTTTAAAACAACATTTACAATAGAAGAAAGTTTGTGGCATATGTTAACTCTTTATGCTGGTCATGGGCCACACTAACAGTAAGTACAATTCTGTCTAAGAATATAACAGTCTATGCTTATTGCTGCAATGCAAACCATATCTTATCTCATTTCTGGGAACCAAGCCAGCCTTGTATTGCATACTTTTTATCATTTTGTGGTTTGGTCTATAAGGGCAGGAGAGAATTTCAGGGCCATACTATATGTTCCAGGTAGCTTTATGGCTGCTTTAAAAAAAAGTCGGGAAAAATAAAGTAGGCAGGCGTTTTGGGGGGCTGAGAATAGCTTGGGAATTGGAGAAGGGGCTATTTAATTCTTAATTAGCTGTCTGTCCACTCAAGATTACCAACCCAATCTGGTTCTCTCCTCCAGGGTAAAGGGAGAAAATATAAAAGTATACAATATATAAAATTTCACTTTGGAGTCACAGACAAGTAAGTAAATGTTATTGTTGTCTGCCTTCAAGTTGTTTCCAACTTAAGGCAACCTTATCAGGGGATTTTCTTGGCAAGATTTGTCTTTTTCTCTAAGGCTGAGAGAAAATGACTTGTCTAGGTTATTCAGTGGGTTTCCATGGCCGTGCAAGGATCAGAGCTCTGGTCTCAAAAGTCACAGTTCAATGTTCAAACCACCACACCACACTGGCTAAGTAAGCAAATGCCTGCCAGCAAAAGAGAATATTTCACAGTTTAGGTTGCATAGAAACAACCAATTTTTTTCTACAGGACAGGATGCCAATATCTTCAACAATTCTTACAGTGCCAGGAGCAGAGCTTTGAAGAGCAAAGTTTCTCAATGACAGCTCCCAGAATTTTCCACTCACAGGTTGTCCAGATATAGTTCCCCAAAACACATTTTTCCAAGTTTAGTCCAGGACACACTAGTGAGTTTGAGGTACACAGAAGACTTTCAAGTATACCTTCAAAATCCTGCTACCAGTTCCAGTTCTTGTACAGGTCCCTTTTAAATCTTAGCTCCATTGAAAGTTCTTTAGACATCCATCCCAGACTCTTTACACACCTCTCATTTTAACTCCTCATTGAATTGTTACAGCAAAGAGGGCAGCACAAAGGAATTCCAAAAGCATTGCCATCTTCCAAAAATCACAGCACACTGCAAAGCCCGGCTAGCTGGTAGAGGGAAAGGACTGGAATGCAGCACCAGAAAACACCATTAGGCTGCATCCCTACGCACACTTACCTGGGATTGTCCCACTGAATGCAACAGGGCTTATATAGATCCAAGCTGTTAATTGCTGCCTCACAGTTGCAACAAGCACTCCTGCCCCTTGTTCTTAGAGCTGATCAAACCGTTCCCAGCTTTTTAATGGCAAGATGTTTGCCCCCCAATTATAAAATGTGTGAGAAATATACTATTAAGGCAAGAGATGGTACAATGAGAGGAACACTGGTCCCTAAAGCTATGTTCCTCTGTTGTTGTTGTTTTTTCTCCTTTATAGAAGAGATGCACTTTTCAGTAAGAACAGAATGACAAAATGTTCCTGAAAGTAAGCAGAATGTATTGTTTTAATGAAGGAAGTACTTCTTAATTAATCTGAAAACTGTCTAGATGTACTACAAAATCATCAACCTTCTTCATCCTTAACTAGGGTGACTGGAAATAATTTGCTTTTAAAAGTTGCTCTACTTTGTTAATTTTTTTCAGCTACAAATTTAATTTTTATTATTAAAACACCAAATGCAGTTATTTTCACATTTCTTGGTACATTAACTCATTACAGTCATTTGCATTAAATCTGAATGACATTTTCAAGTTCCCACTTAGTGATTCAACAAGCATATCAAATTACTTAATGTTTTAAACACAATGAATTAGGTTCCCTTAATATTTTAATGTCAATGCATCAATGCTACCACTAACAGTGGCCAGCTCTGGAGGCTCAACTGCTCCTGCATTACCAGAAAGGTGAGAGAGAGGTTTAGGTACACTTAGGCCTATCTGACAACTGCCTAGCAGCTTGAAAACAAACAAAACACACATCCAGACACACTGGATATGCCTTCCAAAATGGCACCAGACACTCTAGCAGTCTTCTAATTTGAGGTAGAAGCCCACGTGGCAAGATAGCGTTCCTTCGTTGCCATTCATACAAGCACAGAAACCTCATTCAACACAACTATGTATGTTTGCGTCACTGCACTACAAATGCAGCCACTTCTTTCTGTGCCGTGCTTTAGTTTATTACAGACACAATGACTGCTCTCTCATATCAGCAATGACACAAGTAAAAACAGTTTCTACCCCTGCAGACTCCAATCCTGATCTGAAGAATAGAATTCAGTTCAAGCCAATTCTTGCTGAGTGGCAACCCCAGCACTTTTCTTGGGATACATGTCTATTACAAACTTCAACTCATTTACTTTCCTTGGCTTCTAACTATGGGCCTACAGGGGCATGTCATTCTAACTATTCTCAAAATCATCAACAATAAAATCCTGTATAATGAAAAAAACACTGTACCCAGAGATTTTGGGCTGATGTCATGATGACAATTAACCAGTATCAAAATGGTTTAAATTATAATGTAAGCTCAATTTTAACGTTACAGAGGAAGAGGGGGAAATAACTACATTTTTTGCTTGTGTGTATGTTTCAGAACTGCCTCAGTAACAAGGTAAGATTCCCACCACCTCATGGACCCAGACACCGAACCACTTTGCCAAGAGTACCTAGCACACAAAGGTACAGTAGTGAAGCCATATTACTGGCTAACAATAAGCCAGGTCTGTACCAGATGTCCTTATCACATAAGAACAGGTGAAGAAGCAAGAGTCTCTTATGCCGAATTCCATCAAGCTTTTGGATTCCCCTATGGACCAAGGCATGAGCAAAATAAACACCTTCTCTTTTATGAAGTGAGGCACTATTCAGGTAAACTGATGCAGAAGGGCCACGCAACCAACTGTACAGAGTACAACATCCATCCAGAATCAATGTTATTTGAAAACGGAGGTTACCTAGACTCTGTCACACACAACTGGGAAAATGTCATCTACATTATTCTCTATTCAAACTATTCCCCTTGCAATGAGGCAGAGCACTGCTGCATAAGCAAAATGTACAACTTCTTGATGAAGTATCCACACATCACACTTTGTATTTATTTCTCACAGCTGTATCACACAGAGGAGGACCTCCTAGTATCTCCATGGAACTGTGAAGCTTTGCAAAGCCTTGCCAGCTTGTGGCCTCAAGTGACACTGAGACCCCTGAGTGGTGGACTTTGGCACTCCATCCTCCACAATTTTGTGACTGGTATCCCACAAACAGGTCTCTGCCATCCCATTTTGCCCATAAGAGCATTGGCTGATAGACAAAATACACAACGAATTAACAGCATAACAGGAATGAAGTTTCCTTTTATGAAGACCCTGCCTCAGCCAATCTACGGAAATGCAAGTGCTGTACCAAATTTGCAAAACAACTATTTCTCCGCTTTATACTCTCAGCGTCTTGCACAAATGATGAATGGCACATTGCCCCCGGTAAGAAGCCAACCACTCCATTTGACCCCTCCCCTTAATGTTTCCCCCCCTTGGAAACAGCAACCCGTATACCCCAAACCTAGAAATATTGTCAGGCACTTAAAAATGCCAGATGAGTCATTAAGCAAAGTGAAACATTTGCAAGTAATTCCAAAGGGAAGAATTGTTAACATGGAGAAAATGACTGAACAACTCTGAGGCAGCAAGCCGGCAGAGCGTGAAGGCCACAGGAAGAAAAGGGATTAAATTCACTTCATCTAGAAAGCTATTACAGGGCTGGACAATTCCCTTGGTGTGAATGGTTACATAGGAGATATACAATGAGCTGGAGAACTGGAGCTCATTAGCATGGAATCAGCAAAACATGCACATTGTTTTCACTTGAACTGTGGATATTGTGCCAGCATAGAGAACTTCAGCTGCCAGCAGCAGAAGGAAGAACCAAAAACAGTCATCTCTCCTTTACTGACAGGACAGTACCACTCGCCAAGAACTACTAAGTGCCAGCAGCCAAATAAGGGTCAGCCCTCCATTTTTCAATTAGAACGTTAGGACCTTTTTCATTTTCTTTCCTATATAACAATTTTATACTGCTTTGGTATCATTCTCTATGCCATTTTGCTTCTTTCAACTACCCTCTGTGTGTGCTGATAGGTAGGACATAAATTCAGTAAAGAAATAAGGTCACAGTCAATTGAGCAGACATTTAGAGCAGAGCTAGGCAGTCTGGCTTTCTGGATACTTTGGCCTACCGCTCAGAGGATGAGACTGTGAACGTCCAAAAAGTTCCCTTCCCTGATTTAAAATGTAGTCCTTCAATCACCTCTAGTAGAAGTTCTTAGAGTGGGACTAAAAATAATCAGAGTTAATCAGCTATTGATTTGCTTACTTTGTATTCCCTCTTTGTTTATTATGCTTCCAGTAAATGTTGCTCACAAACCTAGCCCTGAAATTGCGAAAATTTCAAACTTAGCTTTACGTTGGGGGGGGGGTGTCAAAAGCAATTCATACATAATGTGTCATATGTGTATTCTATATATGGGGAAACTAAAGATCTGATGAAGTAGATTGTAGTTCAAAAGATTTTGCACCCCCAAAAAAGTTACAATTAGACAGAGACTTAGGCCATTTCTCTCCTACACTGCTATAGTGCTATTATTCCACATCCAACCTCCTGTGGAATTCTGGGGTTTGTAGTTTACTGAGGCCACAGAGCTGTCTGGCTAAGAATTCTAAATGCTCCTCCCTAAACTGCACACCCCAGGCTTCCATCGGATGTTGAAAGTGGAATAGCACTAGAACAGAGTAGTACAGAAATGGCCTGAGAGCACACCTACAGTAGTAGTCTGTGCTTGCTTAGACTAGGACCTCCAGTAAATCTAGTGGGGGTTATTTTTGCCCATTAACGGCTATTTACAAGCCTGCTGTGTCAGATTTGCAAGCTAAGACTACTGTGTTGTTACCTGAATTGCCAAGGATGAAGGCCATTTTTGCACCACATTATTGTAGTGCTATTATTTCACTTTCAACATCCTATAGAATCCTGGGGTGTGCAGTTTAGGGAGGGGTTTAGGCCCTTCCCTAAACTGCACACCCCAGGATTCCATAGGATGTTGAAAGTGGAATAATAGCACTACAATAATGTAGTGCAGAAATGGCCTTAGAATATTGGATTTAAACATTTGTTCCTTACTCCTGACTTTTGGAAAGGGGAAAATAATCTGTTAATATTCATGTTAAGACAGACATTTAATTTGTTGCATTACATGCCAATTAATTTATTAATCACATAGTTGGCTTTTACAAAAATTATGGGATTTGCAGAAAATCGTGTCTTTGTCACTGTTGCTTCCCTTTCCAGTTGCACATTTTATTAGTAATTCCCTCAATAGTGCACTTTTTACAGCTTTTTTTGTCTTACTCAAGGTGATAATTTCCAAATGCATTTTACTACAAAACCCACCCTCTAACTGATGACAGGAATAGTGAGATTTATACTGTAATGCATCTGGAAATTGTCAGATTGCAGAAAGAGTCCTAAAGCATAGGATTCAATCAATATTGTTGTTGTTGCTGTTAAATTTATTCTGTTTTTCCCCCAACCTAGAACTCAAAAGTTACAAAATTAACTTTTGTTTCGTAAAAATGAAAATAAATATAGGTGAAAGGTCACATTATACAATAATTGAAAACTATCAGTAGAATTAAAACCAGCCAAAAGCACGAACATTTTTAAAAAAGCAAATATAGACAACACTGCATATTATGAAAGGCCCTCTCCTCTTGCACAATCAGTCTTCAAAGACTTGCTGAAACAAAAGAAGTCTTCACCTGACTATGGAAGGATAGCAAAGAAGATGCCAATCTAACCTCTCGGGGGAGTTCCAGAGCCTGAGAGCAGACACCAAGAAAGTCTTCTCCTGTGTTCTCAACAAACATATCTGAGGGTGGTGGGACAGAGAGAACCTCCCAGAAGATACCAAAACACAGGCAATTAACATCTGTTTGAATTGTGATGTCTTGAGTTTGTGTGTTGGTTATCGATTGTATATTAGAATATGAAGTAAGGAGCTGGTGGAAGGAGGGAGAGATGAAATGTTAAAGTGAACGCTGATTACTGGAATAGTTGCATGGGTGGAAATGCCACACTAATCTCATTTCATTTCCTTCCCATTCCCCTCACTCATATATAAACTATCTATTCACCATTCCAACACTTGAGATTTTTTTGCCTAGATGGAAAAAAGTGAGTGATGAAGTAAGTATGGTTCTTCCAGTTGAAGGGTAGCAAAACTGAAGGAAAAAATAGTTAAAACAATCAGTTGGTAAATCAAGGTTGGAGAACTCTTAGTGATAAATTTATTTTATATCTTATCTTTCTCTCAGCATAGGAATCAAGGCAGCTTGAGTAAATATTTTGACTGCAGAATATTTCCTTGCCCCTTTAAGACTGTAATTGCAACTTCTACCTCATCTTCTACCTATTTCAAATCACAAAGCATGAACTGATGGCAGTAACCAGCATATGCTAATTAAGTTACTCCTCTTGTCCCACAAGATTTAATAGGCTAATTTGTTGATGAAGGCATAGAGAGAGATTTCCCCATACCTACTAATCAAATCTTTTGGGGAGAAGTGAATAAAAAAAATGTCCAAGTGACTACGTATTGCAGTGCTCCCGAATCAGTGTATTAGTCTTTTAGGATGCCAGACTTTTTGTTGTTCTTCATGGGATAAAAAGCATTTACACCTTGTATAAAACAAATATTTGGGCTGTTGTTTTCACAGCATGCTCACCCACAGACTCTGTGATGGGGTCGAACTGAAATCTTTGAGGCCCCTCCCTAAACTGCAAACCCCAGGTTTCCACAGGACAGAGCTTTCCAAACTTTTCATGTTGATGACACACTTTTTTAGACACACATCATTTTGTGACACAGTAATTCAGTTTTACTAGCAAACTGGAGGTTAAACTAACCCCTTATAAGAGATACAGACACATACATAAATTGTAATAACAAAATGTACAGGAACACAACATATCTCATGAAAGCATTTCATATATTTTTAAAAATATATGATTTATAAACAATAACATACATCTCCAAGATTGTAGGTGACATGCCTACACACTTCAGGCAACACACTATCCTGTTGCAGCACACCATTTGGAAAGCCCTGCTATAGGATGTTGAAAGTGGACTAATAGTGCGGAAATAGCCTAAATAAGCAAGAAAGAAAAAAACCTATGGCAAACCAGGAACAAATCCCATTCTACTCCCTGCTACCTTTATGGACAATTTGGCAAAACCCTTAAATAAAGGTTTTGAAGGAGCTCATAAACCCGTCATAATTTGAGGAAGGGAGGATTATCCTTCTTCTTCCTGTTTTTCGAACAAAGCAACAGGAAAAGCAAACTGCATGAGACTCCAGATTCACCCACCACAGTCTTCTGCATCTGACACCACACCGACCCCCACCCACGGAACAACCGGGTCACCCTTCTACGCAGGCGCAGAAAGCCTAGGAGTCGAGCGAACACAAGGCAGCCACTGATTGTATGGCCGAGAGCTGTCAATCTAGCGGCGACGTCAACGAACCAAGCTCCGCCTACCGCCTCCTCTAACAAATCCTTTGGAAATAGGACGTTTTCATCAGAGTCATAAAGAAAATGATGTTTCTCCTCTACTGTTCTTTTTGCGCGAAGTCAGTTTATTCCTGTTACTAACAGCTCTCCTCAGGTCTTACAAACTGAGGAACCTTTCGAGGAGGACGCGTATTTCCGCCCTCACCAAAGATGGAAGGCCGGCACACTTCGCGCGTCATTTGTTGACGAATTTTAACGCCTTGATTTTCTTTCACCACTCAGTGCGGCAGTTCTGCGCATGTGCGTGCTCACCAGACGTGGGGGGGGGAAATGACAGTTTTGCACCTGCGCAGTAGACTAACAACAACTGACATTTTTGAAGCGGGTCAGTATGTGAACAATTTTAAAGGTAACGAAAGGAAATAATAATAATAAAAAAAACTCTATGGGGTTGTAAAAAACGGAAGCAAGATATGACCCGTATGTATCGGTCTCTTATTTATTTTCTTTACGCCCAGAAACAGAAAGGATAACTTCCGCCCGGTAACAGGGGTTGCGCCTGCGCGCCCCAACGGCTGTTTCGCCCCCGCATCGCACGGCTCCCGTTTTGCGCACGCGTGGTTGTGGAGCTCCGGGGTCGGCTCTGCTGCTCCGTGCCTCCTTCCTTCCTGACGTGAGGGCGGCCGCCTCCGCCTCGAAGGAGGGTGTCGGCTCCCTCCCGCCTGCCGCCTTCTTTCTTCAAGCGGGTGAGGTGGGGCGCGGCGATGGCGAAGCACACCGTCTCCTCCGCGCGCTTCCGCCGGGTGGACGTGGACGAGTACGACGAGAACAAGTTCGTGGACGAGGAGGACGGCGGAGACGGCCAGGCCGGCCCGGACGAGGGCGAGGTGGACTCGTGCCTGAGGCAATATCCTTCTCCGCGCTTCGGGGCCGCGGCGGCGGGAGGTTGGTTCCCATCACCGCCGCTGAGGACTGGAGCCGGGGCGGGGGGTGGGAGGCTGGTGAGGTTCCTCAGCTTCTGCCGGGGGAAGCCGAGGCCTCCCTTGCCCCCGGGGAGGCTCTGCTCCCGCTGCTCTGCCCGCCCCCGCCGGCGGCCGAGTTGCTTCCTGCCCACGCAGAGGAGGACTCCGCTGCCCTGCTCTGGCCTTCCTGCCTCTCCCATCTCCGTCTGGTCCGTCCCGCTTGATTATGGCTTTGCTCCTTCCTGGCAGTGGAGGGGTGTGGGTTGCCCACCAGAAGGAATTCCACCCCCCCCACCTTGAAATTGTCCTGTAGTCCCCAGATTTATAGCACTATAGTAATTTTTGAAAGTTGTCAAGGAATGCGAACACAGCAAATGTTCTAGGTGTGAATATTCTGGGTGCGAGTGGTTTTCAGTGTCTACAATGCTGTAAATTTGGGAACTGAAAGAAAATTTAAGGAAGGGCAGAGTTCTTACTGGGGGAGCAGTCCCTTCATTTTGCTTCCCTTATAGCTGTGCTCCTGGCTAGCAATACTCATGTCTTAGAGCAGTGCTTTCCAAACTTTTCATGTTGGTGACACACTTTTTAGACATGCATCATTTTGTGACACAGTAATTCACTAAGTAATTCAGTAAGTGGAGGCAGCTCCTCCACCCAAACCTGGCCCCTTGCCACAGCCCTCGTTGGTGTCTTCTTTGGTCCAGGGCGGCAACAGAGACGGTAGGAGAGGCAGCCCATTCACCCAGACCTGGCCCACCGGGGTCTTCCTTGGCTGGGGTGGCAACGGGAGAAGCAGCCCCTCCACCTGGCCCTGGCCCATCGTGGCAGTGGGAAGGGCAGCCCCTCCACCCATTACATTTGCGCGACACACCTGTACACTGCAGCCAACACACTTAACATGTCACAACACACAGTTTGGAAAGCTCTTTCTCAGAGTGTACCCACAGTACTAGTCTGTGCTTCCTATGGGTCTTTCTGCACTACACTGCTATAGTGCTACTGTTCCACTTTCAACATCCTATGGAATCCTGGAGTTTGCAGTTTAGGAAGGGGCTTTTAGAATTCTCATCCAGAGAGCTCTTTGGCCTCAGTAAACTACAAACCTCAGAATTCCACAGGATGTTGAAAGTGGAACAGTAGCACTATAACAGTGTAGTGCGGAAAGGCCCTAAGACTAGTGCCTTCAGTAAATCTAGTCAGGCTTATTTTTGCCTGTTAACTCCATAGGTTGTAGGCTAGATCCAGGTATTGTCTCTTAGCCTCAACACCCCTGACATCTTAATGTGGGTAGGAAGAATTGATGATTTATTTGTTAGGACTCTTATAAGGCTTAAGTAACATATTTGAGGTACTTTGAATATTGAAAGAGCCGTATACATATTTGCTTCATCATTGTTGCCATTCATTAATTCTCTGCTTAGGATTGAGCTTTATCCTATAAAAGATCACTTAGAAGAAGGCTAAACAAGGGTTTACTCTCAAGTAATAAAGCAAAAGACTGCAGCTAACGTTTAATTATATACATCCACATGTGGGAATAAATCTTATCAAACTCAGTGGAATGAATTGCAAATAAGTACGCATATGATCAGCCTGTAAAAGCAGTATGGCTACCTTTCATGTTTATACTGGACCTTGTGGCGTTTATAGTTATCCATTATCTTGCAATTAAAGCTATGAGCTGACATATGTAGAACAAATGCTATGCTAACAGAAACTGGGGTTAGAGAATAAATAAGAATGGGGTGAAATTTGAATTCAGTAGTTCAGGCATGTTCCCCACAGAAGCACCTCACAATATCTGTATATACTTCATCCTGACAAAGGGCTGCTGAGACACTGTTTTAACCCACACAGGTTTGAATAAGAGGTTGAGAATAAAAAGGTTGCTACTGTTTCCACCAGCTCTAGAACAAGTGGGAAGAAGAGTCTTGCAGGATCTACTTTATCTTTTATTAGAACCCTGAGGTTCCCACCATGTACAAAATAGTGCCTCAGGGTGGTGAATATACCCTAAGAAGTAAGAACATATATTTTGAGCATGTGCTTAGCCCAGAACAAAAATCTCCTCTTTGTTTCAGCAGCCTGGGGGCATTACAATTGTTCCTGTTGTGAGTCACTTGGGAATCAAGCTTGCTGCTCTGCTACAGATTGGCCAGAGAACTACCAGTATACTTCATTTGCCTTCTGCCTACCCTCATTCTATAAAGTTGTTAATATATATGCCATCTTGTTGCCTTTGTTATTCTTCACAATAATTCTGTAAAGAGGAACAGAGGTGTAGATTTGTGGCAGGAAGTAATTTATGCAAGAGCAAGCCAGTTAGGCAGTAATAGTCTGGGCTGTGCAAGGATTTCAAACTGCCTCCACCTTTAATACATAAAGTCTTATCTCAGTTCCTTTGCTTCCTCTTTTCTCTTCACCTTCCCCAATTCTCCAGAGTTCTTTACCTTCCTTCTTGAGACTGAGGTTGGCTTAAAAGGTAGATCTGGTTCTCTTTCTGTTTTGACATACCATGATCAACTAAACATAGAATAATTAATTGTTATCCCATAATTGCAAGCTAACCATGTGGATATTTGGTCAGGTTATATAATTTGTAAATTACCTGTGTGTATTTCTGCAGCCATGAATGACTTTATTCCTTTTTCCATTGAGTGAATTCTTATATTTTCTGTGTATAAATTGGCTATCTTATATTCAGTTTCTTCAGTGGGACTACTTTTACATTGGTGTGTTCAGCATTACACTGTATACTTTTTTTTCCTAAATTGTCTAAAAATAGTCTGTACAGTGATACTGTAGTACAACTTAATTCATTTAACGCTAAAACCAAGGCAGAGTTAATCAGCTAAGCATTCATCTGCAGACAGCTTTAAATAAGCTTAAAGCCAAGGATGAACCACTGTGAAATTACAGGACTGCTGAATATGGGTTTTGTGGCCACTATGAGCCCTCTGTGACTGTATTTTTATTTTTAAATTTTTAGTTGCCATGCAAAGGTAGCAATATAAATTGGGCTTTAGCTTCCCTATGTAACTCTGCCTAACCTGATACTTCCCCCTGCACTATGGACCAGGGTTCAAATTCCTGCTCAGCTCAGCTTACACTCTCTCAGCCTTAGAGGAAGGCAAGGGCAAATCTCTTCTGGACAAATTTTGCAAAGAAAACCCCATGATAGGTTTGCGTTAGGGTCTCCACAAATTGGAAGTGACCTGAAGGCACACAAAAACAAGAGCACTTGGTCTACCACTGTCCTGATAGTTAAATCCAGTGTTTTGTGGGGAGCCAGGGGTCATATATAAGCCTAAGGGCAGAGAATTGTCAAAGTAATTAATTGTAACTCTTCTTGGGGAACCTTTGTGGCCAAAAAGCGTGGTATAAATACTTTAAATAAGTGTGTACCCTTCACACATAGCATACATCTTAAACCAGCCTTTCCTGCTTGCTGAGATCTAAAGGTTTGTGGGGTTTGGGAAGGTTTTTTCCTTTCCCATTATCCGGCAAGATAAATATTTCTGTACTGCTGCTGGGGTGGGGTGGGGAGGAGTAGCTGAAGACTCCCCAGTAATAATGGAGAAACAGTAATCTTCAGTTCTTAGATTAGGAGTGAGCAAAGTGTACCTTCAGAGCCTCCATATGACCCAGATTGTCCTTTTGGAGGTTTAAAAAGGCCTCTTGTGGAAGCCTTCAAGAGTGGCAGTTTATCTTTTAATTAGTCCTCGTACACTGGTTCATATCAGAAAGTACCTATTTTTCAAAACTAGAAGTAGATGTCTAGCTATATTTGCTGTTGGTTTGGTTTGGATTTTTGGTCAGTCTTTGCAGCCTTGGAGGGACCTGGGGCAAAAATTTGGCCCCTGGATCAATCCAGTGGCCCACCTCTACCTTAGGGCCAAGAATGTTGTGCATGCATAATAAAAGTCTACATGCATAAGATTTTCTATTTCTCTTGAAGGATCTAAGTGTCCGTAATATATGAAGAGGGAGTGCTTAATATAGTTAGTATGGATATCCTAGACTCAAGTACTATGATGGTTGCTTTGCATATAAATATTCAAAAGTGTCTGTTTCTTCTAATTTGCTAGTATAGACCTGAAACATGCATTAGGCACTGCTAAATATAATGACATGAAAGGGAGGAGGAGTCATAGAGAGTACTGCAGCTTTCAGACTTCCTGGTGTCAAACTGACACAGTAGAGGAAGTACATGAATTCTGCAGGGGCTTACCTTTTATGGAAACAGTTGCATCTAACCTGTGACAGTGCAATTCACTGGTATTGCAATCATGAACACATTTCTTTAAAAAAGTAGCAAAAACAGGTTCTCATACAAAATATTTTTTTGATACATGGGCTTCAAGAAGTAACGAAGGGAAAAGTACAGAAAATGAAATCCCTTTTCTGAAACTGAATTTGGGCTGATAAAATATGGTGGCCAAGAGACTAACTGAATTTCCTGTATCTCTCATCAGGAGTCACTTTGCTTCTTAGAGCTAGTTTTTATTTTGTCTTTTTTTTCCTGTTTGTTTTGTTTTTATAATAATACTAATGTTTCTGATATATTTGGGTTTGTGATAGGGTGCCATGAATAAAGGCAGGAATAAGTATCTCAGTAAAAATGCTGCTAAACCATTGAACTACATATGTTTTGTAACTGGTTGGCATTCAACTCAGTTGGTGGCCTTTTTACAGCTGATGTGTTGCAAATCTTCCCTGTAACTGATCTGTAATTAAAAACCTGTATCATACTGCAAGTGTGTGGTGGCTGAAGGCAGGCAGAATTTACTTAATTCTTTAAATATTTTGAGCCTGCTCTATATCGGTAAGATTTCAGTGGGGTACATTCAATAAAACATTTTAAAAAACTTAAAGATGATTCAAAATGATAAAAAGGAAACAAACAAAAATGTTACAAACGAGTACACCAAAACGAGACCATGATTATTAAACCTCAGTAGCTTCACTACTACAAGTGCATTTCCTTTTAAACCAGTCTTATGTCTTTTTTATATGATGTTCTAGACAGCAATATAACTGCAGTTTCTGTGCATTTTCAGAGACAGCTTCACATAGAATGCATTCCAGTAGTCTAGATGGAAAATAAACAGTGTATTAACTGTTGTGGACAGCTGTCCAGAAATGTAGCTGCAGGGCAGGCAATGCAGGCCAAAAGCACTCCAAACTCCAATGGCAGAGATGAATCCAGGAGGAGTCCCAGTCTGTGCACCATTAAAACAGGGGTGGGCAACTGTAGTAGGCTGGAGGGGGGGGCACGCATTATCCACCTAGGGGAATTTAGAGGGCTACACTTGCTCCCATAAAATAAATAAATTTAATTTTTATGCCCTTAAATGCCTTGAGGGGGTTTGGGGGCATTTTCACTGTGTTTTGGGTTTTAAAAAAGCTTCTCCTGGACCTAGGTTGGTGGGGGGACAATATAGGATGGAAATGTACAGCACACCCCCAGTGGACATTTGGGGGCAATTTTTTTTAAAAAAACTTTTGAAAAAGTTGTTTTTGAATCCTGGGGGGCCCTGCAGGCCACAAAAATAGTCCTAGAAGGCTACATTTGCCCTATTGGCCACTTTGCCCACTCATGTTAAACAGAATGAGGAAAATAATGGAATCCTGTGGCACTTCACAGTTCAGTTCTGCTCCTTGTTTTTCATGTTTACTTATTGTGTCGTTTGTTCCTTGGTGAACTTAGTGAGCATTTTAGTTGTTTGGTATCACTTATAGCTCCGCACATGAGAGAGCAGTGTTTTATCCTGACACTTTATAGTACTAAAGAGTGAAATTTAAGCCAGAACATTTCTCAGTCAAATCTTACATCAGCCACAAATTTACAAAGCAGCTTTAGGTGAGTTACTGATCCCTCAGCCTCAGAAGCAACCCAGAAATTATACTGAACTACATTACTCAGTATTAGCAATGTATAAAATCTCACTACCTTATTAATTGTAATGCTGGGCAAGGTTGTGTTGTCCTTAACTGCTCTTTACAGGTAATATGATGGCTGCATTACAGGCAGCTCTGAAGAATCCTCCAATCAACACCAAAAGTCAAACTGTAAAGGTAGGTTAACTGGAGAATATTATGTTTTATCCATCAGGAACAGCAATCATACACATATTCAGCACAAAGCTGAGAATGTTGATGAAATTCTGGTCTTGCAGAAATGTACACAGCCCTTTTCAGAAAGTGGTTCTTTGAACATTTGCTTTCTAAAGATTAAATAATGGAGTTTTATGCTCTTCATTGACATCCAACCATATGTTCATGTTATGACTTTGAAAAACATGTTTTCTAATTACCAGCTGCAGAAGCTGATAGTGGTGCAAGGAAATTGTTATAGTTTTTCTGATATAGATGGCATGAGAGTTTGACAGATGAATTTCTGACTTGTAGTTAAATGTTAAAGAAATATCAGTTGCTTTTCAGAGATTCACTGTAAACATACAAAACCCCCAAAACTTCAAGGCAGCTGCTGCTTAGAGAAGACCCATTGACTAAATTTGGATTCTGCCCAGTGTTTGAAAGTATAAAAATGTCTTTCAGACATTTGCAACTACTACAATTATGACATATTAAAGAAAATTGGTTCTGAAGGGCATAGTAAAATGCAGAAAATAGTGTGCATCTACATGCTAAATATATAGATCCATTAGAGGGAAACACAGTTTTAGTCATATAAAGTGTAGTTGCGTACCTTTCAAGTCAGTTCTGACCTACAGCAGCCCTAAGGCAAACCTATCATGGGGTTTTCTTGGCACAATTTGTTATGAGGCAAGTTTGCCCTTGCCTTTCTTGGAAATTGAGACAGTGTGACTTGTCCAAGGCTGAGTGGGATTCCAACCTTTGTCTTCCAGTGTCCTAGTCCAGCACTCAAACCACTATACAACACTGGCTCTCCATGTAAATTAGTTCTTGATTTTTATTTATTTAATGGATGCTGTTTGATTACTTTCACTGTTATGGCTCTCTGAAACTTTTAATCTGTTGGAGAAGGTTAACTTAACCACTCTGTTATTCATTGGATGTTAGTCCTACTGAGTTCAGTTGGATTTATTTTTATGAAGAGTCTGAATGCAACATGCTCTTCTAATACTAGCTTGCGCAAACCATCAGTTTGAGTAGGCTGCTTAAACATGCTCCCATTCTTACTGCCCCAAACAAGTAATAGAAATAGATAAGTTGTTTGCAGTCTGCTTAATGGTTTGCAGATTTTGTAGACTGTTTCATTTTGGCAGACAAAGATAAAAAATGAAATATAAAAGCAGAAATCCATTTGAGGTTCTGTTAGATTTAAGGTAAGACATGAGACACTTTTTCTGTAGGAGTAGATAAACGTCTGTGTAATTTTTAGATCTTAAAAAGTCATAAATTTTAAATCTTATTTATGAGCCTCATTCACACTGTGATTTAGTGTATGAGTCCTAGACTTACTGGCTCCCAATTTTGTACTTCTAGCATGACAAAGGATGAGATTGGAGAGATTAGCTTCCTTTTCGCTAACCACAGTTTATTATTGTGTCCAACCCCAAACAAACTGGTCATTCTTACATCATTTACGTCAGTCTTTCCCAGCTTGGTGCTCACAACTCCCATTGATCCCAGTCAGTATGGTTAGTGATCATGGATGAAAACAGTTAATTGAAAACAGAAGAGAATGTTTCCTGTCATTCTGTCCCTAGAGGGGATTGGATAACGCACAGTAATTTAATGTTGTCTTCAGATCAAGCAGTTCTGATGAGAGTTCCCAGGCTCTTTTTGTCAAAATAAAAAGAGGGAGTAGTGTAGAGTGAATTTGTAAATTTTTCTGAGTCCTGAATGTGGAGGTAAGGTCTTTGTGAACAAGAAAGCTCATAACTGAGTGGGAAGCAATGTTATATTTTCTTTGATCTTGTTTATTTAGAAAATTTCACCTGCATACTAGGTGTAATTCTTTTCATATTTAAAATCTAAGGATTCATAAAGTGATGTGACTTAAAAATTAGAACAGAATTCTTTTTCTGTATGAGCTGCACACATTAGTCAGCTGTGTTTGATTAGTATCTTGCTGCTTATTGAATTTCTGCAGTAATTGTAATAGTGGTCCAACCACTGCCTGTATATTTAGAAGTAAACTGAATGGAGGGGGATTGACTTCCAAGTAGGTGCACATAGGAGTATAATCTAAATCTCTAGATCAAAGCTTTCCAAACTTTTCACATTGGTGACACACTTTTTAGACATGCGTTATTTTGTGACACAGTAACTCAGGAAGTAATTCAGTAAATGGAAGCAGCCCTTCCGCCCAAGCCTGGCCCACCACCCTTGCAGGTGTCTTTCTCAGCCTGGGGCAATGGCGATGGGAGAGGCAGCCCTTCCACTCTAGCCTGCCCCCCCCCCACTGCCCTCATCAGGGTCTTTCTTGGCCTCAGGATAGCAGCAGCGGCAGGAGAGGCAACCCTTCCACCTGAGCCTGGCTCACCATGCCCTCGCCAAGGTCTTTCTTGGCCCAGGGCACTGGCGGCAACAGGAAAGGCAGGCCCTCCACCCAAGCCTGGCCTGCTGCCACCGTCCTCTCTGGGGTCTTTCTTGGCCCAGGGTAGTGGCGGTGACACACCTACACATTGCAGCCGACACACTAATGTGTCACGACACACAGTTTGGCAAGCTCTGGTCTAGATGGAAAACACTTTAATATAATTCCTTTTCTTTTGAGGACACTTTCCATTTTTTTTCCTAGGATCGTGCAGAAAGTATTGTCCTGAAGGTTCTCATCTCTTTCAAAGCCAGTGATATTGAAAAGGCAGTACAATCTTTGGATAAGAATGGAGTTGATCTTTTGATGAAATACATCTACAAGGGCTTTGAAAGCCCATCTGACAACAGCAGTGCTGTCTTACTGCAGTGGCATGAAAAGGTATGTAAGGCTGACAGTTCCCTTGCTTGTGATGATTGTACCTCCTACACAAGTTTTTTGGAATCTTTTAAGTCTTATATAGGCATTCAGGTGAGAAGTATAATTGGGATGGGGACATAGGCATCCACTGAAACCCCTGCATTGCAACATCTTCACCCATTCCTCTCTCATTTCTGTTCTTTCTGTTGAGGAAACCAATCTGAAGGTCACTTCTACACTTTTTTAACCTGAATGAGAACAGTAGCCTCATTGAAGTTGAGAACTCTGATAAACTGTGATTCCTGATTCCACAGTGCCTTTATACAGTCAGCTGCTGAAAACCAGGATGACCTAGTAAGCTAATTCATGCTTGCATATTGATCCCTTGCACATTTATTTCTTGATGATGATTGCAAGACTGGATCATGTTCAGCATGTGTGAATGTGCCTTCACAGATTCTACAAGTGGAATTTCCATATCACCTATATTTCATTCTAAACTCAGATTTTTAATTGTTTGATTTACACTATCACAAGTTAAATATTCAAGTGATGATGGATGGAGTGAGATATATCCATATTTGAGAAACCATGGCAAACCTCTTTTAAAGCAGCAATTTTTAGTGCTAGAATACGTTACAGCTAATGCTACTGCTAGAATACGTTACAGCTATTCATGCTGCATAGAAACACCCTAACAACTTGAAGGTTCTTATGTTTCTATGGATTGCAGTAATAGCTTGGATAGATGGACTAGCGTATAGAGGAGAAATAAGTTGCCTTTCTGTGCTGTGTGATTTTCATCATAAATCATTCATGTCATTTATTGAGCATGGGTGTGCACTACTGAATTATTGTGTTATTTCATCAGAACCTGTAGTAATTTGTGCAATGAACAAATACATGAGAGTTTTAGCTGAGAAATTAATGAAGAGAACATTCTGCTACTGATTTGTGTCTTAATAAAAACTACTGTTTATGAAGTGACCCCATCCTTCCAAGCCAGATGGTAATGTTCCTAATTCAGGGTAATGAATTTCAGGGTGCTGAATTTTCTGAGCCTCTTTGTAGCAGGCACAGGAAGTATGTTGGTAGACATGCGCTTAATTATGTTTGTTCTTATATGACTGCTTCAACTTCCTGTTTCCCATTTTCTGTTTGTAGGCTCTTGCGGCTGGAGGTGTAGGTTCCATTGTCCGTGTCTTAACAGCCAGAAAAACTGTTTAAGTCCAGCAAAAAGTGCCCTTTTGCCATGGGTGTGGGAAATGCAGGTACAAAGACCAAAACAACCAAATGCCATCACTGCCCTGTGGGTAGTATCTGTACATGTGTCTCTCTGTCTCAGCTTGCCTTCTTGCTTTGTCATATCTGTGGCATAATACACATATCAGACTTTTTTCTTGCTAAATGTTGAATGATAATAGAAGTGCAATTTTATTTCTAAAAAAGAGTATTTGGTACCCACAGAGCATTTCAGTGACACTTGTACAAGTGTTTGCATAGGATGATTTGTTATGATTTTCTGCAAATACAAGACACAGCCTTCTGCTGTTTTTGTACGTTTGTGGTTTTGGGAGTCTTTTGACAACGCCTCTGAACAGATGGATTGAGTGTTTTAAATTCTTTAGCCAGTCAGGCAGCATTCCGTGTAAAATGTGTTGAGACTAGGCAGCTTATGAGTACCAGAAACTGGACCTTGGATTTTATAGTCATATTCTGAAATGTGCCACAGTCAGCAAGTGTCTGTTTAAAATTGAACTGCTATGGTAATGTTTTTTCATAATTACCTCACCCAGTGTTTCTTTGCGATCTGTAGTACATGATAAATGCAGCTGGTTTGCTGCCTTTTTTTTCCCTTGCAACTTACCACACTAGTTATTGCTTGGTAACCCAGGACAAACACAAAATGGTGTTAGGACAGAACTGCACATTACACTTGATGCAGGGTTGCTGTCACAAATCACATCCCTGGGTCAAATTCTCCTTTCTCTAACTTGTAGGAATTGTTGGCTCATGTTCTGGTGTCATGTTGCTCTCTATCATAATTTTTTTGCTGCTGGTATAGAAATGTTATGTAATATTACATGGAACAACAGATGATTCTTCCCATTGAATGAAAGAGGTGGGAGCAATGTAATACAGGGGTGCTGATTTTGTTGGTAGCACCATTTCAGATGCAATGTATCATTCTACCAGAAGATGCAGAAACTCCTTGATCAGTGTTCAGATACTAGGACCTAGGAAACCTTGATCTGTGCTCCTAATAGGGTTGTTTTCCATGTTGTATTAAGAGAAAAAAAGTATCGACCAAAAGGAGAAAAATGCTTATAAACTTTGAAGAAAATGACTTTCCTAGTGCATTCCAGACTTGGAAACAGCTTGAAAGTGCATGACTCAGGAGCAAATCTGACCTGTGTGCTTCATTTATACTTAATACCAGATGTATCACAAAACTGGTAAGGAATTATGAAACTTTTGCTCATTTTTTATAACTGCCTTTTGTAAAATGAGAAATAAAAAAATAAATAAAAGGGTCACTGTTAAATATTTATTTACATTTTCAAAGTGTGGTTTTGTTATCTGCTGTTAATTTACACTCTGGAGATGGCACTAAACCTGAGAACTGGGTTCCTGCAACAGTCCAAAAGGAAGCACAGTTTTCATGAGCTTTGCTTGTACCTGATGTGACTAGGAAATGGAGGGGGGGGATTGCAATTGCAGAACAATTCTCTTCATGTTTACTTGGACGTAAATTCCTCTGTGTTCAATAGGATTTACTTTCTAATAAACTGCATAGGATTGCACAAACTTTGGCTTCAGTCTAGTACACAACGAGTGCGGAAAGTGTATTTTTTGCAGAATTTACTTTCCAATAAACTGCATAGGATTGCACAAATGTTGGCTTCAGTCTAGTACACAAGGAGTGCAAAAAGTGCATTTTTTGCAGCCTGTGAACTCCCCTGCCCACCATGGAGGCCCCCCCGATACCTTTCCACACCCAAGATGTTTTCCCATTCTAGGAGTAGTGGCTTTTGCTGGAAGAGCAAGTGTTACCCACCTAATCCACCTAAAAACTATGTCCTGAGGATCATAATTATTCTATGTCAAACATAGTGAACCATAGAGATCTACTGGAAGGACATGTAGGCAGTGGAGCTATGGAGATATATCGAAAGAGTAGCCTGTTTTCTGTCACGCATCCTAGGTGAATCTTGCAAATGGTTCACACAGACCATCCCAGACTCACACAGACCATTTGAATGGATTTTCAGGTATAACAACAACAACAGGAGACAATAGGTCTCTGGGATCAAATTAACATGTCAGACAGCCAGTAATGTGACACCTTGAGGTATGCATCCCTGGATGAGAAACTCATCTTGCAGGAAACTACAAGGATGTTTGGCTGTATTTTCTTTGAACTACAAAGCTGAAATTCATATTCATAAAACTGCAGCCATCCGTTCCTCAGGACATTTTTTCAGTTCTGTTTACCACTGTAACTAGCCCTTTTTTACTCCTTCATTTCGGAGTTCTCCCAGATTTGCAAACAATGCTGCTGGTAAGCTGCCCTCAGTCTCAAAAGGTGTGGCTGAGATCAGCTTTTCGCTTGTTTTCTCCCAGCTGAAGACTTCTGGATTGGTACAGTATTACCCCAAAACCCTTACGTCTGTCTCTCTCTTAATTTTCACCTCTTCCTAAATTTCTATAGTCTTATATGCTTATTGGAGTGAGTGCGGCTGAGTGATTGTATGGATTTTAACATCTATGTCAATAAAATACTTAAATTTGAAAGTTAGCCTGATTCTCTGTGATCCAACTCCGTAAACACTGGGCAAAAGATCCTTAATTACCCTGCCCTCTTTGCATTGCTAAAGCAGTGTTCATAGCTAATTTTCCCCACAAGTGATAATTTTTACAGGCGTTGGGAATCCCTTAAGGGACCCCCAGCAAGCAGGGTAACACAAGGCAGGGGAAAAAGCTGGAATGGAACCTATAAGCATTTCCAGTTTTGATTTTAAATGGGGGAAGATTTATGATACGATATATGATGCATGACATGTCCTGGGAGAAACCCCGAGAGCTGGAAGTCCTCCATCACTACTATACACACTTAACCTGGAAACAAATCCCATTAATCTGTTGTTGTCATATTCAGACATGGTGTCTCCCACAAATGACAGAATATTAAAAATTCTTCTAGAATTCTAAATTGTTTTACCTTTAAACAGTGGTTCCCAAGGTTACCAAGGAGAAACTGCTTCTTTTAAAAGTACCTAGAAGGAGATCTAACAAGAGTTCCAGGAAGGACTTTCTCCATTTAATACAGTTTTCCTTTCTGATCTTCCTGTTTAGAATGCCATCCAGGTGATTCTGCAAAAACAGCATTACCTTTAAAAGCATGTCTGACCAGTCTACTAAAATCCTCAGAGTTGTTTGTGACACAAAGGCCAAGATCCTATATCACTCCAGTGTAGTGTAAATATCTGCAAGCAGAGTTGTGTTGCACTAGCAATATACAGTCCCTATATTGGATGCTACTGTAACATGTACGAGGATCACGGCTAAATACACATAGCTGACACCTGCATAATTGCCGTATACTGTGTGCTCTGCAGTGAAGCCTCAGGCTCCATTACAGAATGAGCAGAGGCCCATTGTGGATTGTATAGATCCACTTAAGGCACACGTTGCATGTGCAGACCTCTGCTTCTGTCCCCATCAGCAGGATACAGTCATTGTGAATGTCCAATGAAAACCCCTTGCATACCTAACATAATTTATACCTGTGTATGTCACTAACAGGATGCTGGGCAAAATGCAATAGCTTCTAGAACCATTCATAATGTTGCACTTTTAAAAAGAACGCCAGCTGACAGAGCTTGATCTACCTTTCCTAGTGCTCCCTGGAAAGCTATTTTGAAATCTGCCCTATCTGATTTTCAAGAACAATTTCATAATCTTTTACCACAGAACAGGCTGGTTGAGGTATCCAAAAGCTGGAGCTAAAAACATCTGGAGGGCCAAAGGTTCTCCATGCTTACTACAGAGATCTCTTTATTCCCTTAATGTAATGCATTGCCCTCTTTACTCCTTGTAAACCTGCTGGATTGGAGCAAAGATCCACTTAGTTCACTGTTCTGCTTAGTGGCCAAATGGATGCGTCTGAGAAGGTTGCAAGTAGACCATAAAGACAACGACCCTCTCTTTTTTTGGTATTATAAGGTATATTGCCTTTGAATAAGAGGGTTGGGATTAATTAGCATGCCTAACAACTATTGATTGAAATCCCATTTTAAAGCCATCTAATTAGTAATCATTACCATACCAATTTTTCTTATGGTTGTTGAGCAAAATGATACACAATATTTGAATGTTACTATCTTTATACCCCACTTTTTCCAAGTTGGGACTCAAAGCAGCTTACAACAATTAAAAAGACATAGGGCCTTTTTGCACTACCCTGTTACAGTGCTATTATTATTCCACTTTCAACATCCTGTGGAATCCTGGGGTTTACAGTTTAGGGAGGGGCATTTAGAATTCTCAGCCAGAGAGCTCTTTCCCACAGCAAACTACAAACCCCAGAAATCCACAGGATGTTGAAAGTGAAACAATAGTAGCACTATAACAGTGTAGTGCAGAAAGACCCATACTTGAAAGCATGGAATACAAAAGTTAAAACACAATTAAACTATCACAAAGAATTAAAATACGAAATTAAAACTCAAACATCCATAAATTCAGTAACTTCAGCACAATTAACAATATCCTCCTTTTATCAAACAGTTGGTAATCACACATGGAATTCCTATTGGAATATAAATATCTTGACTTGATTGCAGAAAGAAAGTAGGGAGGGTGGCAATCTGAGTTCTCTCGGAAGGGGATTTCAGAGCCCAGGAGCAGTCACTGAGAAGGCTCTCTCCTATGTTTCCGCCAGATGTATTTGTGAAAGTGGTGGGACAGAAAGAAGGGCCTCTCCAGCACTCTCAAAGCCTGGACTGGTTCATAAGGGAGAATACGGTCCTTCAAATAACCTGGATCTGAACTGTGTAGAGTTTTAAAGTTCAAGACCAACACTTTGAATTGTGCCTGGAAATGGATCAGCAGCCAGTGGAGCTGTGGCAAGGGGGATTGCGTGATCCCTGTAGCCACCCTCAGTTACCAATCTGGCTGTGGCTCTTTGGACCAATTGAGGCTTCCGAACACTATTCAAAGGCACCTCCATGTAGAGCATGTTACAGTAATCCAACTGGGATGTCACCAAGGCATGTGTCACCATGGCCACATCTGACATCTCAAGGAAAGGGTGCAGCTGTCGCACAAGCCGTAACTGCAAATGCACTCCTGGCTACTGCTGAAACCTGGGCTTCCAGGCCCAGAGTTGAAACCAGGAGTATCTCCAGGCTGCAGACCTGCATCTTAGGGGGAGTGTAACCCCATCTAACATAGGCTGAATCCTTGTTCCCTGATCTGCCTTTGACTGACCAGGAGCACCTCCTTTCTTGTCTGGATTAAGTTTCAATTTGTTCAGCCTCATCCAATCCATTACTGATGGCAGAGATTGGTTTAGGACCAAAACAGCTTCCTTGGCTTGTGGAAAGGAGTAATAAAATTGAGTGTCATCCGCAAAATGATGCCACTGAACCCCAAAACTCCAGACAACCTGTCCCAGCGGTTTTAAGTAGATGTTAAATAGCATGCGGGGCAGAATCTAGCCCTGAGACACCCCACAGGCCAAAGGATAAGGGCTCAAACAGGACTCCTCCAGCATGACTTTCTGGGTTTGGCCCTCCAGGGAGGAATGAAGCCACTGTAAAACAGTATCCCCAAGTCCCATCTCTGCAAGGTGACCCAGAATGATACCATGGTTGATGGTATCAAAAGCCACCAAGAGGTCCAGCAGAACCAACAGGAACACTCCCCTTTTCTAATTCTTGGCATAGGTCATCCACCAAAGTGACTGAAGCAGTCTCTGCCCCATAGCCAGGCCTGAAACCAGATGGAAATGGATATAGACAATCCATTTCATCCAGAAACCCCAGGAGCTGGGAGGCCACACAAACTCCAGAACCTTGCCCAGAAAAGGAATGTTAGAGACTGTCCAATAATGGCCCAAAATGGCAAAGGATGGCTTTTTTTTTTAGTAACGATTTTATAACAGCCTCCTTGAGAAAAGTTGGAACTCTACCTTATTTTAAAGAGGTTTTAACCATTCCCTCTACCTACTCAGCCAGTCCCCCACTAGTTTTTTTAATAAGCCAGGAAGGGCAAGGATCTAGAGCACATGTGGTGGCTCTTGTATCTCCAAGAATCTTGTCCACATCCTCAGGTTGTACAAATTGAAAAGTAGCTGTTATCACTGGCCAAGCAGAGACCAGAGCTACATTCACTGGATCTGTATCAATCATAGCATCTAAGTCAGAGGAGATCTGAATGATTTTATCTGCAAAAGACTGGGCAAATTTTTCACAGCAGGCTGTTTGAGTGATCTGGAGTGTACTCTCTTAGCTTTGTGTACAAAAGATCCCTGACCACTAAAAACAGCTGGCCAGCTCCCTGCAGACTCAAATAGAGCCCGAGTGAATGTTGATAAATAAGCAATGTATCTCCTTAATACATCTTCATAGCCTACTTTCAGCATCTACCATTTAGCTATTTCCTGAAAGTACACGATAAGCCAAAGTCAATGAAGAGGTAAACACTCTTGAGGCTGCACTCTGCTCATCCCTCTCCTAAGCAGAATGGTTAATAAATATCCCTTTCATGTCTGAAGTGTTGCTTTTTTAAAACAAACAAACAAACAAACGATTTTAATTAATTCATTAAATTTAGGATGACTGAATTACATTGCTGATACAATATGTAGCCATGCTAGTGAATTGCAATGATGCACAATGGGGCACTGTGCAAGATGTTCCATTGTGCAAGAGGATATGTTGTGTATTTGGACACACTTTGAACTGGGACCATTGCATAATGGCTACACCGCTGGCTCTGCTTGAGCAATGGCGCCAACAGTGTAGCTGTGTCTCTTCTCCCTTCCTGGGAATATGAACATTGCACAGTGGTGCAATTCAATTTACGTGATCGTAAATCAGATTATGACGCTGTAAGTCCCCAACAGGATGCCACCCACCATGAATTTGAAGAGCTGGAAGGTTAGGAAGACAACAGCAAAACAATGTTCTTTAAATGCCCAAGGCCATGGAACTGGTAAAATGAACTGGAGGAATATATGTGCAATTATATATTCAAGGGGGCGGGGAATAGCCTTTGGATTTACAGTACAAGATGATAAAAGAGGTCTGCTAAGGAAAAATATTTCTCATGCTCACAATACTTGGCTTTTTCCACCCTTCCCTTCAAGCTGTTGCTGGAAGATCAGTACTGCACAAGGTTGCTATAGCAATCTTGGGTAAGTGGGCTTGTAACTTATTTGTTAGATTCCTTCAGGACTCCTTCCCTATAATGAGAGAATGAAAGGAAAAGCCAAAGGTTGGGATTTTTTTTTTTAATTGGTGCATTGAGTTTTTCAATTTAAGGAAAATTAGTCAATGCAGCTTAGGGAATAAATGTTCCCCCTAAGGCCTCTTTTTCTGCTTTTCAAAGGAAAGATTAGAAAAAAACTTCAACTTGAAGATGCATCAACTTAAGGATGCATCTGCCATGAAAACTTATACGAAGCATTTAACTGAGTTAGTGAAGGCTTCCAAACAATCCTGCTTGTAAAATAGGGAGATTCAGCCTTACCTCAAAATCATATGAAGTTGTTCAGGCAGCAGATTTGCAGGGGTGGGGGGAAGGTCCCATTGATTCAAGGCTGTCCTTACCACTAACTGGTGTGAGAGAGTTGTCTCAGGTCAAAGAGACTGAAGAGCACAAGGCTGTGACAAGATGTTGGAAGACAGAGCTGTGTGTGCTGGCCAGCTTACTTCATACCCATTAAAGTGGCACCCTGTCCTTGGGTCCAGCAAATGACATCGTCTTTTCATCAGGACTGACTTTAAGATTCAACCGCCAGTACAGATGAGTTATGGGTGTAGAATGGTTGGTGGCTGAGGCCATCTTGTCCTTTGTCTCAGAGAGCAAAATACTCTTGCGTGGTGTGGCCATGCATTGACTTCCTGCTTCAGACATGGATGTCTCTACAGCCAGATACAAAAGAGAGAAGAATATTGTAGTGATTGCTCTCAGATTTACTTCCAATTTACTTCTTAATTACAAAAAGTCCTCTCTTTGGCTTAAAAAAGGCCAGAAAGGGATGTGACAAAATCATTTCCCATGCTCTTTAGGAGGCACGGAGGATCACTTTTAGCATTTTTGTGTATATGTGAAAAAAAAAAATAGGGGTGCTGAAGGGCCCTGAGAGTCTATAAAAAGTAAAACCAGAAAGAAACATGACCTAATTATGCATTTTAGGGTTGCCAAAACCTGAAATCGGGGGATGGCTCCTGGTTATGTTATCGAGGGCTGGCCCAAGTGATGTTATCAGACATCATACATTTACCATCAACCACATTTACTCTGAGTGCATAATTCAAATAAAAATCTAAAGGCCAATATCATCAATAGCATTAAAAGCTATGATCCATACGTAACCTTGTGATGACAGAGTTATGTTACAATATGCAACGACACTAATGAATTGCAACTATGCCCAGTGGGGCACCAAACAAGATATCCCACTGTGTGACACTGCCTGTCAGTGTGCATTACACAATGGCCATGCTGCCGGCTATGCTTGTGAAATGGTTCCAATGGCACGGATATCTCTCCGCTCCCCTCCTGAGAATATGAACATTGTGGAACAGTACAATTCAACTGTATGTGATTATAGGTCTGTTTACAAGTACTGTACTTAACTTCCCAACAGAATTCCAATCAAAGTGTAACAAATTAGAAAATATTTCTCTGATTTGAGTATGGTGTTTAGATTGAGGGAAGTAATGGTACCACTCTGTTCTGCATTGGTTAGACCTAATTTGGAATACTGTGTCCAGTTCTGGGCATCTCAATTCAAGAAGGATATTGACAAGCTGGAGTGTGTCCAGAGGAGAGTGACCAAAATGATGAAGGGTCTGGAGGCCGTGCCCTATGAGGAGCGGCTTAGGGAGCTGGGTATGTTTAGTCTGCAGAAGAGAAGGTTAACAGGGGACATGATAGCCATGTTTAAATATTTGAAGGAATGTCATGTTGAGGAGGTAGTGGGCTTGTTTTCCACTGCTCCAGAGACTCGGACAAGGAGCAATGGATTCAAGCTGCAGGAAAGGAGATTCCACCTGAACCTCAGGAAGAACTTCCTGACGCTCAGAGCTGTCCGGCAGTGGAATATGCTGCCTCTGTCGGGTCGTCCCTCCATATTCAGTAGGGGAAAGTATTTAGTGTGGGATATGTAGTAGAAACATGTAGCTGCTTGCTTGTAACAAAGAATGTCTACCAGAGACTGTTATGTAAACACCACCTGGAATCCAGCACTGATAGTGAGTACCAGTCTCAGTTAGTTCCTCCAAGGTCATTATCTGACTGCTTACCGTGGGAACGGACTGTTAAGCTATAACGTTTTGTCTCTGCAAAGTGCCTTCAGTTCGATCACTGAAGTCTTGTACCCGCATCACGCTCCGAATAAATCATGCACTAGCATTGTTACTTTTGTGTGTGTGATCTCAGTTCCTGACAGCCTCGGAGTTTGGTGGACTTTCCTTCTTTGGAGGTTTTTAAGCAGAAGCTGGATGGTCATCTGTTGGGAATGCTTTGATGTATGTTCCTACATGGCAGTGGGTTGGACTGGATGGCCCCTGTGGTCTCTTCCAACTCTATGATTCTATGAAATTAAAATTTTCCCACTCAACAACAACATGAACTTTTTCCAGCCTGCTTTTAACACTTGCCCAGCCACTACCTTTTAACAGCACATGTGAATTACAGTCCAAGCAAAGAAACTTTTGAAGCAATTTTTTTCCACATCCTGTTTTTAAATGATTGGTTCCAGTAATCAGTTCCAGTAACCCACCACTGGCCATCTTTTCTTTCTTTTTTATAAGCAAGTTGTGGGATTCTCCCACATCCCCAAAATCAGCATCATAACAGTGCTAATGCTACTAATAATTCCCAAATATTTTGGGAAGAGGGAAGAATTGAAGGAGGAGATGATGGTGGTGGTTGTAGTGGTGGGCCATATATAAATAAATAAATATGCCTATTTAGAAGGAAGCCTGTTCAGATTTATGGGACCAGCAACTTTAAAATATTGAGAATCTAATACATCCAAGCCATGGTTTCAAGGTTTTGAGGGGAGAGGATATAAAGAACAAACAGCTGGAAAGACAAAAAACTGAAGGGGAAAAGAAGGAAGATGGTATGTACAGCTGGAAGAAGTGGCAGGGTAGTAGAAGGACAAAGAGGTATGTGAGAGAAAGGCCATTTCCGCACTAGACTGTTATAGTACTATTACCACGTTCAACGTCCTATGGAATCCTGGGGTTTGCAGTTTAGAGAGGGGCCTTTAGGGATGTTGAAAGTGGAGTAATAACACTATAACAGTCTAGTGTGGAAATGGCCAAAGAGGGATGAGGATACAAGGAGAAGCCAAAAGCGGTCAAGAGAGCAGGGGAAGAAAAGAAGATGAGAAAAGACGAGGAAGATGACAAGATAAGGAGAAATAATTTGAATGCAACCATGGCAAGGAATCAAAGCAGAGTTGAAGAAGAAAGACATTTGTACCAGGCTTTTTGCTGACAATGGTGCAACCCACATGTGCCTCAGACCCAGAAAGGAAATTGCAGCGTGACTTGAACCATTTAAGAGAGAATGAGCAAATGAGAGTTAATCTTATGAGGAAAACTACAAAGCAGTAATCCTGTAGTATATATTCAGCAGTAGCTCTCTGGCTGACTGCTCCCTTCTGCTGAGCACTGGCGCTTACCACAGTTTGAAAAACTTTGAGAGGAAGTGGGGAAGTTGCTAGATAGACAGCCTGCAAAATCTACAGCAGCTGCTGTCAGACTGTGAAGCAGTTGCGGTGAAGTGACACCAACAAAAAACCTTATCATTTTAAAGGCCGTGTCTCACCCTGAGATTCTTCCACCTCACTCTGAGGTCTGGAGAAGAAGAGCACTGGCCCTGAGATCTAGGAACCCTAATTTCTATTTACATCTCTTCCTCCTTCTCTCAGGTTAAACTGAAGAGACTTGACGAGTGGAATGCTTGTGACTACTTGTCGCTGACTCTTGAGCACAAGATTCTCATTTGACAATTACAGCATCATGATTTTTAAAAGGAAATGTGTCAAATAAGATGGTATTGGTCATACATAACTTCTGTTGAAAGCAGAAGCAGCCCACAGATGAAGAAAAGGAGAAGGAAGCATTCTTGCTTCGTAAGAAAGGACTGCCCAGGTTGAGTCAAGTTTTGAAACTCACTGTTCAGTATAGAGTTTGAAAAGAGCCTGAACTGTGAACTAGAAAGATTTTTGTTCAAATCTCACTTCAGCTGTGAACTCACTATTTTTTTTCCAGCTTTTGTCCCTCAGTTTGCCAAGTGTGGGTGATGACACTGGCCTGCTTTACAAGATTGCTCATACAATGCAACTATAGGACTAACACTATGATGTACTTAAGCATATTAGACTAAAGATTACAAAGACACAGGTTCAAATCCCCATGGGTTGACACAGGTTCAAATCAGCCATAATGTTCAGTGGGTAATTTTTTGACAATCACTGTTTCTCAGCCTAAATGCCAAACATATATTGGTGATACCTTTATTAGCTAGATGTTAATAAACCAGTTATTCTCAAGAATGCTGCTGGAAAATTTTTATATGCTAAAACAGACTGACATGGTTATTTCTTTGCATACTGGGAACAAGGGCAATAAAAGAAGGCAGTAAAACTTCAGTTGTCCATTGCAGCCAGAAAGTCACTTTCTTTGAGATCTAGTTTCTCCCTGTTTCTGATGAAACCCAAAGCTCCCATGTTCGCAAAACATAGTAATCAATTCTGGAAAATCTCAGGCTCTCAGGTTTGGACAAAAATTTAGGTGATGAGACAGACAGATATGCCAATGATATCTATGTAGAGTGCTTCACCTTGCTCTTGAGAATAAAGTTCCTATATAAATTGAAAAATGAGAGCCAGTGTGGTATAAGTGGTTTGAGTGTTAGACTGGGACTCTAGGAGACTAGGGTTTGAATCCTACTCAGACATGGAAACTCGTGGCAAATCTCACTCTTTCAACCTTAGAGGAAAGGGTTGTGTGCAAATCCGCAGCTTAGCTAGTTGAGCAGCAGCTGGCTGCAATTTGCAAGACTTCATTGATTTTGTTGCTGCAGTTTGCAAAGACTCTCTGAGAGGTCTATGAATTTACTTACTTTGCTTCCTCCTTCCCACCCAATTATTATGATTCCAGGGCTCACCCTCTGCTCTGCTGTGTATCTACCTTCTGTCTAGAAGACAAGGAGACCAGTGGTTCTTAACCTGTGGTCCACAGACCCCCAGGGGTTTATGATGTCTGCAAAGGGGGTCTGCAAAGGCTTGAAGGCTGCTTAGCCTGTCTTCTCTCCACAATGGAGCAGCCACATGAGCAGAACCAAGGCAAAATGAGGCTGGCTGGCTGGCTGGCTAGCTAGGCCTGTGCACTGCCTGTCAAATGGCTGTTCCACTGCAGGGAAGAGGCAGGCTGAACAGCTGAGTGACAGCAGAGCTGACAGCCAGCCAGCGTTTGCCCTTCTCTCTCTCTCTCTCTGTCTCTCTCTGTCTCCCCTCCTTCCCTCCCTCCCCTTCTTTCCAGGGGAGAACAGACCAGTCTACTATCAGAAATGCTCCAGCATCCCACCCTTTTTGCATTTTTCGTCAGGAGGGGAGAAAACTAAGATGGGCAAAAGAGGGAGGGAAGGAGGGAGAGGGAAAGGCAAAAAGGGGAGCACTGAAGGCAAAAAAAGAGATTGAAGCAGCCCATCCATAAAAGATCCCAAGTGTATCTTTTGTTTGAATTGAGTGGTGGCTTATTTTGCCAACAGTGATTTGTTGCTCCTGCTTCCAGTTTCTTGCTGGGAGTAGCACTTGCTGCAGCAGCGCCTCTTATTCTCATTTGGTCCCACTCTTCCTTGCTATCCTTTTACAGAGTTGGCTGCCACACTGCATTGAAGATCCCACTTTCTTGTGGGTAAGAGGCAAGCTGAGAAGCTGAGTGATAACAGAGCAGCCAGCCAGCCAGCATTTGCCATTTTCTCTCTCTCCCTCCCCTCCTTTCCAGGAATCCAATCTACTATCAGAAATGCTCCAACACTCCCCTTTTTTGCCTTCTTCATCAGGAGGGAAGGAGACCGAGATGAGAGAGATAGAAAAGAGCAAATGCTGACTGGTTGAGCTGGCTGCCAGCTCTGCTGTTGCTCAACTGCTCAGTCCACCTTCCACTGTAGGAAGGTGGGATCCTCAATGCAGCATAGTGGCCAATTCTGAAAAAGGATAGGGGGAGGACCAAACAAAAAGAAGGGGTGCTGCAGCAGCATGTGCCACTCCCTGCCAAGAAACTGGAAATTGGAGTGACAGATCACTGTTGGCAAAATAAGCTGCCACTCAGGTCAGGTGAAAACACAAACAGGTTATGAATGGAAATGATGGGGTGTGCTTGGGGTCTTTTATGGAGGGGTTACTCCAACCCCTTTTTTTGCCCTCATCCCTTCCCTTTTTTTGCCTTTCCCCCTCTCTCCCTCCTTCACCTGTCTCAATCTCATTCCCTCCTGATGATGAAGACCCAAAAAAAAAAAAGGAGGATATTGGACCATTTCTGACAATAGACTGGATGGCTGGAAAAGAGAGGGAAGAAAGAGAAGGGCAAATACTGGCTGGCTTGCTGGCTAGGCCGGCACATTGTCCTTCAATCAGCCCTAGCCTTAGTGGCACTGGAGGGAGGAGGAAGACTTTTCTCCTGCTTCTTCCCACCAATTTGTGGCTGGAGTAGATTGAATGTCAAACCGCAGACCCTGACAGCCTGATAGCCACCTTGTGCCTTGGCTCTTGTCATGTGGCCACTCTGCTGTGGAGAGGAGGCAGGCTGAGCAACGGAGTGACAGCAGAGCAGCCATGTGAGAGGATCCAAGGGAAAAGCTGGCTGGAAGCTGGGCCTGCTCATTGCCATTCAATCCACTCCAGAGTTAAACTGTTAGGAAGAAGCAGGAGAGAAGTCTTCACCTCTGAGGGAAGGTTTAAGCTAACAGATAGTGTAATATTGCTAATAGGAGTTGCAGTCTCTGTCAGTTGTCCCTGCCAAGGTTTGTAACTGAAATGCAGCACCAGCCCTCTCATTAATTAATTACTTAAAATTAACTAGTAATATTAGGCCATGGTTTAGTGTTCAGGTGTTCTTGTTGTTATTTTAAATTTGTATGGAATCACTTCAATACAAATATAATAAGAGTGTGTGCATTTACCTATTTCTCTCTTCTCTCCCAATTTGAAGACCCTTGATAAATATTTTTAAATAAATACTTGATGGACTTTAGGGTTTTAAATCCTGAGTTAAGTCTTTAGTTAAGTCTAAGTTAATTCTTGGGTGTCTGCGAGAACAAAAGATATTTAAAGGTAGTCCCTGGTAAAGAACAAGCTAAGAACCCCAGGATAGATTAAATGTTCTTTCTTCTTTCTTTCTAAGCAGCTGAGAAGGAATAATCCCATCACTTCACCTTGATCTTGAAACATTTGCATTAGTAAATTTATGTCTTAATTTCCAAACAGAAAAATATGTTCGCTGTGTGTGTGTGTGTGTGTGTGTGTGTGTGCATTTGAATTACAAGCTATAAGCAACTGTGGTTGGTACTTAATACACAATGCTTAATGACATCATCAGGAACCATCCCTACATCTCAAGTTCTGGCCTGGACCTGGCATGACCCTGAACGAGCAACCTCAGTTTGAGTGTTGGACTAGGACTCTAGGAGACCATGGTTTGAATCCCTACTCAGCCAAACAAATCTACTGAATAACATTGGGCAAGTACCACTCTCTGAGGCTGAGAGGAAAGTAAGGGCATACCCCCACAGGATATATCTTGCCAAGAAAACCCCATGATAGGGTCACCATAAGCTAGAGTCAACTTAAAGTCTCCTAACAACCATAACAAATAAGAACAGTTCATTCTTCAGATTAGGCTTTCTCTGCCTTGAAGCTGAGGTAGGCATCTTCAGGGTGAAAGAAACACAAGGGTCATTAGTGTCATTGAATAAACTGTTAAGGTACTCAGTTGTACAAATATGAATGATGACAACTGATGGGTTTCAGTTAGAAAGGATGGTTCTCTTGAGTGGTTTCCAAGTGAATTTCAGGGAAAAGTGGACCCCATAGTGTTCAGACTGATTGCACAGGACACAATGAAGAATGCTGGAAAACAACCTGCATGGCACATTGTGATAAAAATAATGTTAATGAAACCTTCACTCTCAAAGCTAGAAATTCCCTTTTTTTCCCAGTCTGAACTCAAAAGCCTCAAGATGTCCATTTCCTAGAAGTGAGAGAGTCACGTAGACTAAACAGATTAAGAGTCTTGGCTCCATGCCATGCTTCTTAACATGCAGATGAGAAAAGGGAGCTTCCTCCTTGATTTGTAACTATTAGTTATATTCCTTGTTTAAGGTAACAGACTCTCTGAAGTAAGTAAACACCTGAGTTCTTGTTAGTTGAATTTCATATGCTATCTGAAAATTATAAACAGATTGGGACAGTTTGGAAATGTTGATAGATGTCAGAAGGAAGGATGTGCTTTGAACTAAGTGTTAATTATTTACATGAGGAAGCCCGCCTGTTTAATATATATAAGGTGGGTGCTGAGAAGTGTGTTTTGTCTCACTTTGGACCTCCACAAACTGTGTACCTATTTGTGCTGCAGAAATAAATCTTGTCTGTTCTTAACTCCTTGTTCACGGTTGCTTTGCTAATTTGGACCACACAGCTGGGCAATGAATTTCACTCCTGTGACAACACTTATGCTAGAAGGTGTTAGTTTTCTGGTGGTTTTCAGTTTTTCAAGTTTACAGTGATCAGTCCATACTTGAAAGGGAAGTTTGGTGCCTTCAAGGAAATGTCACCAGGTGGAGACGGCAGATCAAATGGCCATGGCTTCTTTATCCCAAATCGGCCAGTTACGTTGGGATGCCGAGAATTTTCTGAGATGAAGGCACATGGTTTAAGGTGGCCGTCTTTGTCGTGTTGGAGGAGTACTGCTCCCATGGCAAAATCAGAGGCATCAGTTTGAATTATAAATTCCTTTTCAGTATCTGGGAACAGGAAGTTCTGAAGTGAATTTTTGTTTCAGAGTGTCAAAGCCGGTTTGGCATTTGTTAGACCAGACACTTTGTTTGGAAGGTTTCCGTTGTTATCAGGAGCTTTTTTCAGAAGGTCAGTGAGTGGGAGCGTAATCGTGGCAAACCCCTCTATGAAGTTGCAGTAAAAATTTGCAAAACCAAGGAATTGTTGTAGCTGCTTTCTGGTTCTAGGGGCAGGCCAGTTCAAAATTGTATCAATTTTGGAAGGGTCCATATTTAAGGTATTGTTGCACACTCGATGCCCTAAATAGTCAAAAGTCTGTGCGTGAAATTCGCATTTTGACTTTCACGGCAAGTTCATTGTCTATAAGTCTTTGTAAAACAGTGCGTACAAGTTTGGTGTGATCTGCTAGGTTTTCCGAATAGATCAAAATGTTGTCTAGATAAACACCACCACCATTGTAGAGGAGATCTTGCACAACAGAGTTGAGGAACATTTGGAAGGTTGTGGGGCCAGCTTGTAATCCAAAAGGTAGCACAGTTCATTGGTAATTACCTGAGGGGTCAAGAAAGTAGTTAGCCATTCACTTTCAGGGTCCATTCGTATTCTGTGGAAAGCCTCTTTGAGGTCCAGTTTGGTAAAGAATTTGCCTTTGACCAATTGGTTCATGATGTCCATGGTCAAAGGAATCGGGTACGCATTAGGCAATACTTCCTGATTGATTAAATTATAGTTCACAATGAACCTATGGTCTCCTCCGCCTTTTCTCTTACGGAAAAATATTGGGCTAGCCGTGGGGGCGGATGAGGGCTTAATGAATCTGCGTTGCAAGTTTTTATTTAGAAACTTTTTTAGAGCTTCTAGCTCTTGTTTGTTCATAGGTTATATCTTGGATTTGGGAATTTTGGCGCCATCTATCAATCTTAGTTTGCAATCAAAGTCTCTATACAGGGGTAGTTTGTCTGCTTCGTGGTCTTCGAATGCTTTCTGCAGGTCCCAGTACTCTTGCAGGATTTTCTGCAGTTCCTTGAGACTCAATTTAAATGCTGTGTCAGGTGCTGACAGTTTGGGCACTTGGTTGGCATCATTAGCATGCACGAGCAGTCCTTGGGTCCAGTCAATTTGGAGGTTGTGCTTCTTTAGCCAATCATACCAGAGAACTACTTGGAACCCAGTTTTGTTTGGCACTAGGAACCTTAATCGCCCCTGTATGTTCCCCACTTGAACAGATATGAGTCTGGTCCTTTCCTTTACAAGGTCCCCGGCCATGGGTGAACCGTCCATTTGAGACAATTTGACAGCTTTCTTAAAGGGTTCGAAATTTACTGCAAGTTTTTTGACCACTAAGGGGTTCAGTAAGCTAGTGGTGCAGCATGAATCAACCAGGGCCTGGTACGTTCACAATTTGCCATCAGTTCCTTGTAAAGTCACTGTAACATATACATGACGAGTTTTAGCTGTACTTACATTAGCAGATTGGTCTGGGTCCCACTTGTCACTGTCCGATTTGGAAGTGGTCAGGGGGCTGTCCTTGCCATCGCAAGCTTTAGTGGAGGTCCCACTGGTAGGATGCTTGGTTGGCAGCTTCGGAGTATCGGCTTTGCAGGAAGCAAGCTTGGTGGAAGGGGTTACGGGCTTTTCTTCAGTGGATTTTTTTTGTGCCTGGCATTCACTGATGATGTGGCCCTTCTTTTCCTCGCTGCTTAGGAAGGTAGTCTTGTGGGCTGCTGGGGTTCGGCAATCACTTTCTTGGGCTTGTCTCTGCTGGGAAAGCTGAACGCTTTCCATGATGCTCTCCACTTCTCCATCCAGTTTCATCCATCCCAAGAGGCTGGCAGGATCTCCTTGCGATAGACAGTGATCCAGTATGGTGGGGTTTAATCCATCTCAGAAAAATTGCTTGAGTACGTCATCTGTCCATTCCAGTACCTGAGTGGCAAGTTTTCTGAATTCACAGGTGTATTCCCCGATGGTTCCTTTCCCTTGTCATAGTTTTCTGAGTTGGTATCTGGCTTGTTCTTGGAAGAAAGGGTCTTCAAATCTTTCTCTGAGGCGGTGCATGAACAGCTGTAGATCAGCTGTTTCTTCAGCTCATGAGTTGAATAAACTGGCAACCCACTCCGCTGCTTCTCCTTTGAGGTGCTGACTCAGGTATCTAACTCTGGCGGCATCGTCTCGGAAGCTGTTCCTGTAGTTGACGATGTAATTGGAGGAAATGTTAAGAAAGTAGAGTGGCGCCATCTCCATCATAGGTAGTCTTCAACTCTCAAAAAGGTCTGGGACCCACTTGGGGAGCCTGTATTTCAGGAGGGGCTGGTGCTGCGGCTGCCGGAGCGGCTGCTGCTGCTGGCATCTGTGGAGGCGCACACCCAACCTGAGGTACCAGGAATTTCCAGTCATGTAACTGAGCTCTCAGTTTGGATATCTCTTCTCATTGTTTTTCCACTTCTTCTTCTCTGGCTAAGACTTGTTCCATCAAGTTGGTTTTGACAATTGAAGTGTCCCATCTTGTCGCGCGGTGACATTGTCGGTGCGCCGTTTCAGGTCTCTCTCCCCAGGCCCAGGTTTGGCCTGTAATCGGTGTAGTCAGAGGGACCGATGGTTGCGCCTTGGCTCGCACATCTGAGGGCCAACTGGGGTTCGTTTTGTCTCTTTCGGCGTTTCTATTGCCTGGAGCTTTGACGACTCCACCGGCCGCTCCTTCTTCCAGTGGATCCTCTTCAGATTTTTGAAACAAGTTGTAGTATTTGCACTTAGAGTCCTCTCACTCTGTCAGGAACTGAATCCACACACACAAATAGTACAGTGCATAAACACTATTTATTTGGAGTGAGATACATTGTACAGGACTTCAGTGAGAGGACTAAAGGCATTTAGCAAATTCAAAAGCATAAAATACCAAGACGTTTTGTTACCCTGATTTCTGGGGTCCCGTGGGGGACACCTCAACGTGCTCCAAATAATGGGGAATGGGAATTAGCCAGAGCACAAACTGTAGCACTACGAGAGGCAGGGTAACCTAGCGAGATCTTTAACCCAATGTTTACGGGGTCAGGCCGAGCCAAGATCACGACACAGTAAAGTTATAATTGTGTTCTTTTATTTGTAAAATCACAGCGCACTTGTGTGCTCACTCACACAGAACTAAGAAACACTGCGCACTTGCGTACACACACACACAGGCCTAAGAAAATAAAGGGAGGAAAGTAGATAGGGGATTTTAAGGAGGATTTTTTCAGGGGGAATACTACACCTGATCCTGTAGCCCGGGTAGCCTGTAGAAAGTCAGTTGGAGCGGAGATTCTCAGCACGTGGAAGCTGAGGGGAAGGCTCGGCAAACGGAGCGGCAGCAAGGCGGGATGGAAGCCAAGAGCGATCCGAAGAAGCGCTCCAAATCAGGGGTTCTTATAGGGGAAAATGTGCCTGTGGGGCAGTCCGTTCCCGGGGAAAACAATGGGTTTCGGGTTGGAGACAAAGCCTCCAAAAGGTCAGTATTTAGCATGATTGGATTTTGATGGCGCTGTCAATAGTGCAGACAGTATGCAAATAGAGAGTGCTTGACAGTTTAGTAATCAGAAGTGCTAATCTCGTCAAGCTGCTTGTTCGGGGCAGAGAATCTTTTGTATGCCTCGTGCACACTTAATGTAGGTTTAAAGTGTACTTGCCTGGAGGTCTCCTGAAGCTGCATGCCGGAAAATTATTGGCCTGCCTGGATTTGTTTTGTATTTTTCAACTTGTTTGGCCGTGTCCGTGTGTGTGCTTGTCCGGGGACCTTGCAAGTACGTGGAGGGGAGCAGTTTGGAATGGCCAATCTTGTGATATCAAATTATATTTAGTAGACCTCGGGCTCAGACTATACTCCACAGTAACAGTTTCCCTCCCGCTCACAAAAGACCTTGAAGCCATGAAAGCCTGGCAGCGCTTATCAGTACATTCCTAGCTTGTATTTACCTAACAGTCTCTGGTTCCCATACTTTTGCTACAAGCAAACAGCTAACTTAAAACCTACTACATATCCCATTACTATCATATGGAGGGCAACCCGACAGAAAGTGATGCTGCTTTCAGTTCAAGTTTCCTCTGAGCTTGGTGTGATCTAAATATACTGTTAGCATTATTGAACAGTCAGATTTATTTGCCAATCAAGTACAGTTTGCAGCCAAAGAAGTAGAACGGGAAAAGTGCAGACCCAGACTGAGCAAGCACTTACATTACACAGGAAATTCACAACTGGCAAAACTGCTACACCAAATAATTGTTCTCAAAACCCTTCCTACACTGGGAAGCTTTCATAGGAGGTCAGCTGTATGAAATGCAACAGGCCTAACTGCATTGGACAATAAACTGTTAACTTTATCCATATAGCTACAGCGACTACCAATTCAAAGCTTTGCTTCAATGTTTCCTGCTCCCTACCTCATATAATGAAATACAGTGACTAAAATGTGTTGTATCCTCAACCATATGTTTACTGCATATGCAGCAGTGCTGTTCTCTGAGAGGTTTCTTGTATCTCCCTTCCAAGAAGTTTATTTTCATTGTCAGAAAGCTCAAGCCTACACAATGTTTGCACAGGAAAGGTAAAGGAAAATCAGACAAATATTTTATAATGTTGTGACTTTGAGAAAGCTGTTAGAAAACCTAAAAGCAACACATCTAACTGTAATATTCCTAGAATCACTGATTAATTTTTCTCCAAATAAATGGTGGATCAGGGAATCAATCTGAGTACCAAGGAATCAAAAATAAGCTTAATTAAATTCTCAGCTGTTTATCCTGGTCCAGCAGTTTTGTCTTGGCTGTTCTGCAACAGTGTTTAATCACTCTGTTTAATAAACAGCTCCAGTGTAAGAAAAAGAACAAGTTAACATAACTCGCCTAAATGCTTTAAGGACTCCATATCCCATCTGAGCTTGGAAACTAAGCAGGGTCAGTTCTGGTTTGTATTTGAATGAGAGACTGCCAACAAATACCAGAGGAAGGAACTGGCGGAACCACCTCTGAGTATTCCTTCCCTAAGAAAACTGTACTGAATTAATTGGCTCACCGTAAATCAACAGGTGACTTGAAGGCACAAACACATAACATACAGGTAACGTATGTTATTGGCACTAAATCTACTTCAGCTCAAATGCAAATGACAGGTGGCCTCCCTAGCATCCACATACTATGTTTTAATTCTTAATCAGCAATGGGTGATTTGATTCCAAAACATCCCAAATCTCAGCATGATGTATCATCTAATGTTTCAGCAAAAATTCTTACAAGAAGCACAATCCTTGGCAGTCCTGTGATTAACCAGGGAATTTTAATGCTGAATGCATGGAGCTTTTAATTTGACAAACAAGCAGTGATTGTTCCAAGAGCCATGCAGATCTTGGCGTAACAAGTTACAAGCCAGAAATTGCTGTTTTGAGCTGACAAAGGCATAATTACATTACATTTCAAAATCATCATCATGATTATTCATTGGTATAATTTTTTTATACTTATTTTCGACAATTATTTTAAAATGATGTTTCAAGAGATTTTCAGAGATGATTTGATAGTTCTTTAAAAATATTATGCCTCTCATATAAAATATTTTTAAATAGGAAGAAGATACAGCAAAGTGATGAGCAGCACAACTAACACAGCTGAAGTACATTTTTCAACATTGTGCCAGGTGCCAACAATGTAAAGAGTACTGTGAATAGTAACAGGAAAGTATTATTTTTAAAAAGCTTTGAGAAAAGTTCAGCCCTAGGTTAGGGGTACAAAGTTACTTGGTCCCAGGGGAGCTGATTTCTGGCTTACAGTGTTATTACAGGGCAGTTAGTTATTCACCTGGCTATTGTTATCGTTTGGTGCCAAAGATATATGTGGGATTTTCTACCTCAACTAACTTACTTGGCTAAGATCTGTGGGTGGCTGGGTGGATGCAACATGCAACATCTCAGGCAGTAGAATGTCTTGTAGCATTTCTGCACTAGACGTTTATAGCGCTATTATTCCACTTTCAACACCCTATGGAATCTTGGGGTTTGCAGTTCAGGGAGGGGCATTTAGAATTCTCAGCCAGAGAGCTCTTTGGCCTCAGGAAACTACAAATCCCAGAATTCCACAGGATGTTGAAAGTGGAATAATAGCACTGTTTAACAGTTTAGTGCATAAAGGCCCTCGGTCTTAAAATCATTACTGCAGATTCCGAGTCCACCAGAAATGAGAGAGAGGCCTGAGAATTTTGTATTGAGACTCCTGTGGAAAGTGGAATTCAGAAAAAGGAAGGCATAACTGCAGTAGCAGGAGGGGGAGTCACTATCAGAAGGCGCAGCTAACCTGAGCAGAAGAGCACAAAGAGTGCTGTGTTTGGAAAGTACTCTGCAGCTTCATCTGAGGCCAGCCTTCCAGCCTGTGTGGTATTACTTCCTCTCTCAGACCTGGCCTCTGTTTCAGTTGCTAGTTAAGTGAGGACACTTCCTGGTGAATTTGCAATTGCAACACTGACCAGCTTTCAGAGGGATATAGCAGAAATACAAGCAAGCAGAACACATTGTCTGCATGTGCCAGAGGAGACCGCTCGGCAGACTGAAGCAAGGGGGACACCGCTTGCGCCTGAACTCGGGCAGGGTTTCAGGATCGCCATGGCCCTGGTTGAGACTGTTCGGCTCTGGAGCGAGGGGATGTCTGCGGCTGATCGCAAAGACTGGGCAGCAGCCCTGGCAGCCTTCTCTTCAGTTCAGAATCCTTCCTCCAAAATCTGCTTTAACATTGGCTGCATCCACCTGACCTTGGGAAATTTGGATGAGGCACAGAAGGTAGGCGGCCGAAAGGCTGAAAAAGAAACCTGCCTGAAAGCAGCTTAACAAACCCACCAAGTAAACCTGAATGGGGGGGGGGGACCCCTCCACAGAACCTACAGAGAGAGAGATGCAGAAAGAAGCCACTTGAAAACAGATTAGCTTTGTCTCCCTTATTAGGTCAGGACCTCTGAGCTGTGGTGGCTCTGACTGGTAAATGATCAGAGTATTTAAGTAGAAAATTAAAAGCTGCTGCTTGCACCTGTCTGTTTTCATTTTGTATGATGTTTTTTAGATTTCAAACCTGGAGGCAGGGAGTAGCAGCAGATACTTGCAATAGTACCAGTGGGACCGAATGTCTTAATATTGATCTGCTTTTATGGAAATTTATAAGTAATTAATTTTTAAATGTCCTTATTCCTTATTGCTGTAATGCAAGACATCGCAGTCTTTTTTTTATAAATTTTTTAATTAGTTTTCCACAACACATAAAAAAAAAGAGGCATACATGACCATGTTTGGTATGTCCCTTGCCCCCCCCACTTCTCTATGTTATTCTTCCCCAGTCAGTCATTACTATCTTTTCCATTATGAATCCTCCATTTTTACACAAATACATTTTTACCTAATCATCACATGTATTTATATGTTTAACCAATCCATTACCCCATTCCATTCTCTTTCAAAGTTCTGAACAGATTTGTTTTTTAGAGAATATGCTAATTTTTCAGTCTCCACCAAAGACATCACAATATTTAACTGAGAACCTTGTAGTGTGTTTTTCCTTTGCATAAAATTTTGAATAAAATACAATGCCAGAGGAATTTCTGTTGGCTGAAGAGCAGGGCAAAACAACAAAACATGATATTGTGTATAATAAAACAGATAATGCTATTTATTGGATAATTAAATAGTAGAACAATACAGGTCTCCCTCTACATTCACAGGTGTGACCTTCATGAGTTTGATTATTTGTGAGGTGTTCTGTGCCCCCCCCTCACAATTTCTCCTCCTCACGTTTCCTTGCATTTTGCTGGGCACAGAAAAGGCAAGCAAGTGCCTTGACAAAAGGCAAGGAAATGGGAGGAGGGGGCATGTGCGTGTGAGCCTTCTTTTTCCCCTCTAGATCTTCTCCTCCCATTCCCTTGCCTCTGGCCCTGGCACGCAAAAGGCGAGGAAATGGGAGGGGGATTGTTTTTCCACTGTTGCAAGAATTCTGCGCTCTGTACCCTTGCAAAAGTGGATGGGCCACTGTAATGCTATTAGAATACACAGACTTAGAATATTGGATAGTTCCATTTTATGCTGCAAGTGTATACTCCCCCCAACTTAAAAATATCCCTACATGTTGTAAACTAAGATACAGGAGAATGAGTTAATGCCATCTTTACTTTTACTACATCCAGGAAAAGTTTACATGTGTGTAAACGTTCAAACATATGCCACACCCTCCCTAGACACACACTTGCAATCTGAACTGATGAAGTCTGAAATTCTACTGCCTGCATCCACCAGTGTAGGGCCTATTAAACTTTCATTTTATTCGGATTTCTGGCTTAACCCTGTTCTTGACTATTCCAGTTTCCTTATTTAGTGCAGGTCACCTGCCTTTATTCCAGCTGCCTGGTGTAAGAGGCATGTGCAAAGTTCATTCAGTAGAAGCTAAAAAAGGTGGACGATCAGCTCATGATGGCATTATTTGATGGCCAGGCAACGTTGTCCAAGTGAGCTGCAGTAGAGCATTCAGGGCAAATAAATTCTAAAAGCAAAGAGTAGGATATTGCACAAAGGAAACTCGTAGTATTGCTGCAACATAGGAGTGAGTGGAAATGTTATCAACATTTGACAAAAATAACCTGAGATTTTAAAGTGGAACACAGAAGAAAGTTAAATTGATAGATTTATCCGTGGGCTTTGAGTGCTCAGCCCATATCAGAGAATTTTGTTCTGTTAATCTTTTACAAAAACGTTTGCAAATTTATTTGTAAGTGTAGTAGAAAAACTTGGTAGTTTAAAAAAATTCAGATGTGGGAGAAAGTGAGGCAAATAAGTTGTCATGACCAGCATAAATATCGGAGTCGCAGAGTAAACTTGGAGGATGATTTCCTAGCTCAGGTTTGTGCTTGTGACCCATGTATCCAAGCATAGCTTGCCAGTCATGTAGGTTTGCCAACTTTTGATTTCAGAAAGGCCACCCTTTTCTTGCTGAGTTCAGGTGGAATCTGACAGATCAAGGTAAGGAAAGGGAAAACTTGGCAGGCTGTAGGGAGAATCTGACAAAAGCTTGAGGTCACTGATAATGCCAACCACAATGTAATTGTTACCTCAGAGAACACTGGTTCATTTGTCCAAACTACCCAACCAGTGATTGGGTAGGAAACTTTCATTATGAACTGCTGGGTGCTACCAAACCCCTTTTTGCACATGCTGGCAGAGCCAGGCAGGATCAAACGCTGAGTTTCACTGTTCAGAACAATGGGGGCTGCTGGATTCAATTTGGGGGCTTACAGTGCAAAACTGGCTGATCATGTTGGTCACTGAGCCCCATGAGTTTATAATAATGGAAATGGCTAGCAATCCAAGAGGTTTGGGTGGACTCTGCAAGAGAAATCATAATATTCAGGTATTTCTGCTTCCTTTAGGCCTTTACCAGGAGCACCAACAATGACAAACACTTAGCAGTAGCCTACTTTCAGCGAGGAACTGTGGCGTACCAGATGGAAAAGTGAGTTGTAACATATTGGGCGCCTTATAAAAATGATGGAATATTATCTTTCTTTATGATGCTCTGCTTGGTCAGTTAGTACAGTGTTACGTATAATTTTTGTTTATTATCTTAAAAAAACGTATGTTGGTATAACCAGTGTGTGTACTAACACAAGTTGAATTCTCTGACATGTTTAGATTATAGAGAGTAAACATATTTGCTCAGTCTTGTTTTTAATGTAAAAGAGAAACATAGTTAACTGCCCTCCCCCAAAAAACTTTGAAAGGTATTCCTTCATATAAGGAAAAAGCCAACATTATTTCAAAGGAATTGGGAATTTAATGTGGCAGAACAGTTTCCCCCTTCATACCAACTTCTCAAATGTTATTTCCTTTCTCAGTATAAAGCCTTTCTATATCCTTACCCTTGTAGCTGCTGTTTTGCTTTCCTGCTATAGTTTATTTTGCAGAAAGAAATGGTATTCCTAATAAATACAAATATACAAATATCCAATGTGTGATAATAGAACTTACAAGTTAACAATTCAAACTCTCATGCCATATTCTCAACATAAATAGAAATAGAATCAGTTCTTCGAAAAGAACTTTATATTTTTTTTATCTTTGCTTGATTCCCCCTTAAAAAAAAAAAGAAACAACCTTTAAGATTCACATTAAATAAGCTTATATCTGACTTCTCCTCTTGCTTTCCCTCAGCTCCTTCTTTCCTCAGGGTAGCACCCATTAGGTGTACCACTTCCCTTCTTCTGGAGGATCCCTGCTACTACTGCCTTGCCTCCCTCTTTCACTCTGCTGTTTCCATGCCCAAGTCCTGCTACCCTAAGAGGTGGGGAACATTGGGGTCCACCCACAGTGCCAGCATCTCCTTAGATTTTGGGGGAATTGTAGCTCAGAGGAGGCCTGCAAGAGGAGAGCAATGGCAGGATCTTTTCACCTATGTATACCAGTACTAAGTGTTGAGAGGACTCCAGTTAAAAGTTAAACAAAGTATTTTATTTGGATTGACAAACACGCGAGATATCAGACAATCTCAAGAACCGTACGAGGCTATCGGAAAATGATGCAGGAAAGGTTAGATAGAGAATTTAGAGGTGAAGACGGTGATAGTTACCAGTCCTGAACAAGAAGGGTGAAGTGAAGGGGCTCAGGCAGCATCTGAGGGTAGCACGGAACAGCAGTCTAGGCACTGCATCCAATGTACTACAATTTGCTGGGGCTGGAGCTAGGGTTTGTAATGCCCTGTTTCCTGCCGTGAGGGGTGTGTGTAGACAAAGCGGCAGTGGTTTTCTCATGGAATTGACAAAGGAGTCTGGCTGATTGACTGGCTGATCAGGCCATTGGCCGATTGATGGGAGTCATGACAATCTCTTAATGTCTTGGTAGGGATGATTTCCATAGAGTGAGATCGAGGGACGGTCCCTGATTGCTTCACCGGGAAGTTTTTCCTTCCGTTGTTTCCAGGTGCGCATGGAGCCTGAGGTGGTGAAAGGATTAGCATAGACCCGTTAGTGTCTGGATTTCCCACTGAATCCTCTGAATTTATGACCTGATTATGTCTCAAGTCAGCTTGACCTGGCAACACACTTTCTAGTCAGTGTGCCTTTGGTCATGTTTTCCAACCATAAATATGTTCAATTATTATAATAGCACACTTCCACAGAATGGGGGTATAGGGTGTGGTGAGACTCCCTCTCTTCCTTCTCCTTTTGCCTCCCCTCATGCCTCTGCCCTGCTTCCCTGCTTTGCACTCTGGCACTACACTTCCTATTTTGCCTGCCCCTCATTCCTCAGCTTGTGCAGTCACACCTCCTTCATTTGCACCTTATACCTTTTTCGCTTTTCTTGTCCTTTGTTGCTGCATCTCTCACTTTCCCTTCCCCTCGATTGCCTCACCTCAGACCGTGGGAGTGCCTTTCTCTCTTGCTGTTTTCACTCTTCCACTTTGCTTACCTTATGCTGCTGGACGTACCCACTATTCCTTCTCCCCTCCTTTGCTTGCCTATTCTCAATGTATAATACTGCTACATCATTTGCATTCAAATAATGAGAAAGCAAAGAGTCAGTTCAGAATTGTTAACCGGATTAGTAAGTAACTGCTTGGGAAGAAGAGTTTGGAGCTTTGACCCAGTAACGTGAAATGAACCCTTCAGGTCAGGTAAGCCTTGCATAAGTAAACAATAACATGATTACCCTCCTAGAGATCATTTGAAAGCATCTGGGGATGATTTTTTCTTTCACTAGCAATCACTTTTCACATGATTGCCATTTTGGTGGCCAAACTTGTGGACCTATGTTTTTTAACACTGATGGGTAGCGTGTCTGCTGTCCCTTTTTTCTGTCTGCATCCCTGTGCTGATGCTGTTAAAAACTTCCAGCTAGACAGAGCATGAGGAGGAAAATGGAGGCTGAGCAGGAGTAAAAATACTTTTTAAAAAGGAGCTTCATTGTCAGAAGCTATGTTAACTAAGGTGTGCATGTATTATTCTTTCCTTTCTTTGCTTTCTAGTTATGAGTCAGCCATTAATGACTTACAAGAGGCATTGGCTCAGCTACGTGGGAACGTCCTAATAGACTACAAGATCCTAGGCCTGCAGTTTAAGTTGCTTGCTTGTGAGGTGAGTTCTGGTCTTCTTCAGTACCCCTGGAAGCAGCCAGTCAGAAGTTGAAGAGATTTCACTGCACACTGCAATTCCAATCATATACCATTATGACATTTGTATCTTGGCCTTCCTCCAGTGAGCTTAAGATATTGTAAGTGAAGATAATACACTTTTGCTTTCACAACAACCTTGCAAGGTAGCAAAGTTGAGACAGAGATTTAAAATACTAAGCTTTGTGGGTTTGAACTCTGGTCCTTCTGGTCAAAGACAAATGCTCTACCTATTACCTTGTCCTGGTACCAAGTAGAAATTAATGTGGGCTCCAAATGAATATGGCTATGTCCTCCTGACCCTCTTGCTTTTTGTCCATTAGGTGTTGTACAATATAGCCCTTGCCTATGCCAAGTTGGATGACTGGAAAAAGGCTGAAGAGCATATGGCAAAAGCAGTGAAACTGAAGACTGGACCACGGCACACCAAAATAGATAAGGCCATGGAATCCATCCTTGTAAGAAAATATTGAAAAGAAAACTAGGGAAAATTGGACTTATTGCCCAAGAGCCATGTAAATTTGGAGAATTAAGTAGCTTTTGTATCTTGAGGTAGCTATATTCAGGGATGCAGCAAATGTTCTAAGAAGGCCTTCGATTTTAGTGCAAGTATGTAGTCAAGGAGCATCAACCGTGGCACAGATATGGAGGTAATATCCCTCCTCATGTATTCTGGCATCTGTGTTTACAGTAGTTGCCACCCCCAAGGATGACTAAAACCAAGGATAGTACCAAACCTTATAGTACTGGATAGTATGATAGCTGTAGTTGAAGGGATGTCGTATAGAAGATGGAGTGAGCTTGTTATTTACTGCTTCAGAAACTAGAATGAGAATCAGTGGATTCAAATTGCTCTCTCTGATCCTTGCAAAGCTACAGGGCTACTTCTGGTGATGCCCTTTCCTGTGGTGGTGTTGGCAGAGGGGTGGTTAAAGTGGGAAGCAGGCAGGTAGGCAGACAAGGTGTGGGTGGCAGGACCCAAAGCAGACCACGTGGGTACCATTGCCCGGACACCAGAGGGATGGATCTGGGCAAAGGGTAGGAAGGAGGAAGTTATTTTTAGACTGTGGTTGACTGAAACTGCAGAAGCAAACCCACCGATAAGGGTGGGAATTTTGTATGCAGAATGAGCTAGAAGAGGGAACTTAACACCCTGAAGGCATCAGATCCCATCTGATGCTGGAAGTACAGCAGAGTAGGGCTTGGCTAGCACTTGGATGGGAGATGGCCAAGGAATACTGAATGCTGTAGGCAATGAGGAAGGCAATGACAAACTTCCTTTAAATATTCCTTGCCTAAGAAAACCCTGTGAAATTCATTGGGTCACTGTGAGTTGGCGCATAGGATATATCCTATGCACCAACTCACAGTGACCCAATGAATTTCACACATAGGTATATATACATAGGAAGGGGGAGCATGCTAGTGCTTCTCCTCCATTCATACTTCTGTTGCCCCCTATGCATGGATGGCAATGGCATAAAGACAAGAGCTCCTTGTATCAGTAGAGGTCCGCCACACATTATGGAATTGCAGAAAATCAAGGCATCTGGGGTGGGGGTGGACAGAAAGACTATGTTTCTAGCCTCTTCATGGGCTTGGTACTAACTAGGCTGGAATAAGGCTTGGTTTATCATTGGTTGATTTGATCTCTACTCATGAGAATCCAATCATTCCTGTGGGACAACTGTAATGCTAGTGAGGACAGGAAGCCTCTGTCTTCAAGAGACAGGACTGCTGAGTCTCTTTTGAATTTCAGACCTGAGAATCACAGGCAGACTAGAATCTGAGATTTCTAACAGGGTGGCATCTGAAGGCTGTTGAAGATATGTTTGTATGTATGTATGTATCTATCTACTCCATCAAGAATTGTGTAGAGGAACGAATTGTTGTTCAGGAGTACAAAAATATATAAGTTGAAAAATTCTGTCAACTTTGATATAGGGACCCTGAATTGTGTGTCACCTGTGTGTGGATGATAGTGTAGTTCTTCATTATCCTGTCATTAAACTACATTAAACTAATTGTATTTGCCTATGTGTTGACTACCATTCAATAACTGATTCAATGGGTCTGCTCAATTCAGGACAAACCAACAGAATGTCAGACGATGTTTCCAGTGGCATTTGGGAATAGGAGGGTCATTGTTGTTGTTTAAAGGCACTGAAGGCAAGATGCTGAAACATGGAGTGGGAAATGGTTTACGTGGATTTGGAGAGTAGATAGGGAACATTTTTTTTTCCTGTCAAGGGCCATGTTGCTTCAGGTATAATCAGAGCTTGGGAAAAACTTTTCCTGAATTACAGCTCCTAGAATCTTCCAGCCAGGATAGCCAGCTATATTTTGTGTGGAAATTGCTGGGGATTTTTCTGTTTTTGTTTTTTGTCTCTGCAGAAGCAAAGATTCTTTGAGCCAATAGTGATTCCTGAAGGGAAGTTGTTTCGGCCAAATGAAAAGCAAGTGGCACAGCTGGAGAAGAAAGACTACTTAGGGAAAGCCACGGTAGGATGTTAATCTGTAGTAAAGGTAGAATTAACAGATCCCATCAAGCTTGTATTCTTAAAAGACTCACTCAGATGGTAATAGAGTTTCCACAGTTTCCTGTTGTCAAGAAAAACACCCCAGCCACCTAGCTTGTGACTTTAACAGCAGCAGTTAGCAGATGAATTTCACATTTTCCTGAATTAATAAAGCTGGGGTAGGAATCAGGCAGCCCTCCAGTTATTCTTTGACTGCAGTTTCTAGCATGGTCAATGCTGAAGAATGCTGAGACCTGCAATCACAACTTTCTGGAGGACCACAAGTTCCACTCTTAGACTAAAATGTATTTTAACAGTGTTTTTTGCATGTCTAAAGTATGCACACTTCTTAAATGTGTGCATTTTTTTCAGATGTGTCTGTTACTGTATGAGGATTCACACATTATTGTGTCCAGCCCTCAAACAGTCTGAGAAGTGCAGACTTGTGAGATGAATCTGTCTAATTTTGGACCAAAATCTCCACCCACTCTCAAACCATACTCTAGTTCCTCTTTTCTCATCTGCTTGTGGGGGTATGTGATTAGCTGCCATGTGACCCTTTCTAGAACACATTGCCCAGCACCTCCTGGTTTCATTCAGGCTGCATCAGCAAGAGATTAAGTAAGCAACATTAAAGTGCGTTGTGGTTCATGTTACTTTTTACAGTTGTTGAGAAGAGGTCTCACCTAACATAAGTTATCTGCAAGGAATGCTAGGATCAAACCCACGGTAGCAGTGGTTGGCTCAGAAGAGAAAAATTGGGTGAGAATACCACAGAATTAGCCAAGCATTATTTTTGTTTCTGTAACACTTAAGATGTAATACAGAAGAGATTAATTTTAACTAGCATGAGGAAAAGTAGAAAAAGGGAGCATGAAATCACAATTGACCAGTGAGAGTAAAACAGCGTTCCTCCTTTTCATTCTAGGTTGTGGCGTCTGTGATTGACAAAGATGAGTTTTCAGGCTTTGCTCCCCTTCAGCCCCAGGTAAGGCAGAAATGCTTCCTCTAGCTGACTTACCTATCATGGTGGCTAATCTCTCATTAGGCAGAGAGAGTTGGCCAGTTCAAGAGGACACATGCTGAACCAATTCCTGAAACTAACAGTGCTTAATTTTTGCTGACCTAGTCTGCTTGTCTTAGCAAGTAGCCTCCTCCCAGTGGGTAGGACAAGCAGGCAAAGGGGCAACTGGCTCAAGACACATACTCTATCAGGCATTGCGTATGGGATTAATCCTTCTCTTCATGTGATGCAGGCCAACAATGGCATATCTGCATTGGAACTTTTGACTGAACAAAGCACCAGTCAATTCCCCATTTTGTATTTTATGATTTATATTTTATTATTGATGTAATATATGTATGGTTTATATTTATATACATACTTGCATATTTACATTCAAGTTTTGTATTTTATTTTTTATGTAATGTTGCTGGATAATGTATAATCTACCTGCGTATGTTTTTTTTTAATATGCCCATTGGCTGCAATAAACTATATTGATTGAGCACCAGTCAAAGTGGTGAGCAATGGGTAGCAAGGTAATGGGAACACAGAACTCTCTACATGCACCCCTGTAGTCAGCCTGTCACCCTGAGTTGTGGTGCAGGACACTGCCCCAAGATTCGGGTATCCCTCTAGTTGATTTGAGTCTGTGGAATGACCAGGTGCCATTTGGTCCTTTGCCTCAATCAGGAGAACGTCTTGGTCTGGCCCTGGCCTTGAGAGCATTTACAGGCATGCCCCTACTTGGAAAATGCTACCTCTTCAACACACTTTCTAAGGATGCCAACTTTTCAGGGACTGAGTTAGAAAAAATTGGTGATATAACCTGGGAGAGGCAAATGCTAAAATATATGGTGTGCTGTTGTTCATTTTTAGGCATCAGACCCACCTCCGAGGCCAAAAACACCAGAAACCCTAAGGTAAGATCAATAAAATTCAGAGGATAGCAGCAGATCATAGGACAAACCAGTCTGATTGAGCAAGTTTTTCTCATGACTATGCATAGGGAATTGTTAAAATAACAAGAACTGACTATAATTCTGTTTGGATGAGCAGCCCTTAAAGGTTCAGAAAACTGTCTCCGTTATAATTAAGATAAGGAACTATCAGAACAGGAGCATAATTTTTTCAAAGAGTAAAGAAAAAGTGAGGGTTTTCCATATATACAGCCAAACATATACACCTATGAAATAAATTTATGGAATTCAGAATAATGTCTCTGACTTCTTTCACAAACAGATCTGGTTTTCCTTCTCTTTCCTCTGCCGAGGTTCAGCTGTTCAGTGCAAGTGTGATTTTGGAGCAATATAAATATAAATAAACATAAATATTTTAAAAATGTGGCCAGTGCTAAGGAAAAGGAAGCCTAGATCTGAGTATTTCACTAGATGCCCAGCAACCTGATCTGATTATCTTCACGCTCATTACCTTTCCCTTGGGGACATGGACTGTGCAGTAAAGGAGAATGTTATTTTTTCATTGATTATGTATTTGTTAATAGTATTTATTAACCGATCAGTTGCTTTGCTATGCAGGACATTGCAGGGACAACCTCACAGAGTCTTATATGAATTTATACCAGAAACAGCAGATGAGCTTCAAGTCCTTCCAGGAAACATTGTTTTTGTCTTGAAGAAAGAGAAAGACAACTGGGCCACTGTTGTATTCAATGGAAAGGTATTATAAGGCTGGTGAGGGCAGGGTGGTTCTCACACTGTCAGCTCTGTTCAAGTAGTCTACAGACAAGTTGAGAAGGCTTAACAGTATTTGTACACAATGCAGTGCTTGATGTCTTTTCTCCTGACAACGGAGATTGAGGGCATTTTGTCTCGGGCCAGATATCAAACAGGCTACTTAGGCACATATTTTACATAAGACAGCACTGGTTTTAATCGTGATGCCAGTATTGAAGGGGGAGAAACAGCTACTGAAGAGGTTGTTTGCTTTGATTTGTAGAACAAAAAGAGGCATAGATGATATTCTGGGACTCACAGGAATTTTCAGGTGGTCCACAGGAGAAAAAGCGTGAGAATCGTTGCTGCAGGGGACGCCTGCTGTCCCACTGACATGAGCTGCTGGTGCCTTTTTCTTGAGCGAAATGTAGGCTTCAGGGAGTACTATAGCTGCCACATGCTACCTGGCTTAGAAAATAGGTATTTTACCTATTTATTTATCAATGTTTGTATAGCAACTTTCCTTCTACCCTATTCTATTATAAATAACATTTAGCTACCATAACCAGATCTTACTTGCACAAAAAGCAGCAAGCAAGGTATGAAAATATGGGCCAGAGTTGTATGGATCAATTTTGGTTTATGCTCAGTAGAGTAGGGATTGATTTTCTTTCTTTCTTTCTTTCTTTCTTTCTTTCTTTCTTTCTTTCTTTCTTTCTTTCTTTCTTTCTTTCTTTCTTTCTTTCTTTCTTTCTTTTTCTAATGCAAGTTTAATTTGGTTTTTGGGATGAACTGTCATCCCCAGCTGCTGTCTGGATATGAAAATGGAAAAAGACATGAAAGCAGTCTTTCACAGGTGGTGGAGCACAGTTGCAAGGCTGCTGAGAAGCTGTTTTGAAGCCCCGTATACATTTTGTCTGTGCTCCTCACCTCCCCTCTACCACCATTCCAGTCTGCTGTTCTGAAAGGCTCTTGTAGGACTAGGCAGTATCACGGGGCTTGATTCTCTTGAGGAATTTTGTGAGAGATTTCTCAGTAGTGCCTTCTAGTTAGTGGTTCAGGATGTGCTGTTGGGTGTGAATTGTGCCATGGACTAAATCTCCTTAGAATACGGGTAGAATCATACAGCTGTCCCAATGTTGTTGGACAACAATTCGTACTGGCCCTAGCCAGCATAGCATTTGTGGGAATTGCATCTCAGTAACTTCTTGAGGGCCACACAGTTTCTGTTCCTACCTTAGAGGTAACAGAACCTTCTCTTTGGGCGCTTGTGTCTTCTCTCATAATGCTCTTGGATCCCCCATATTTTCTTGGGTCACGGTAACATAAATGTGTGTGTAGGAGGTTTTGAATGTTCCTACTTGCACTTTTTGTTTCTTGGATCAGGATCAAGCAGCTGTTTTCCATTGTAAAGATAATAAAGGTTACCATATCCTTGCTTTCTCTTTTCCACATTGGGTTAAAGGAACAGAAAACACTCTTCAGAGACAAAAGAAAACGAGAAATGAAACTGAGGGTTTTATCACACCACTCTCTTCTCCCACTAAAATAGTGTTGTAAAAATGCTGTTGAATTGGGACTGGTCTGTTTGGTTTCACCCTCTTAGAACCATTCTGGAGTTACAGTGTTTGTGCTAAAAGCTTATTGCCCACAGCTTTTGGAACTGTTCCCCTCCACTACTTTGTTCAAAGACATTATCTCTGCCCCTTTTCCAAGTTTGTCACAAACATACACATACAAACAGAGAGATCCCCGCTCTCTGAAATATAAATGAAAAGGGTCTTACATTTGCCTTTCGGTGAAAGAAGATTCCAAGCCTCATCATCATTACACTGGCAGTTTTTCGTGTAAAGAAACGTGCATTGCTCAAAGGGCCAAAAACTAGGCCCATTCACCCTTCACAATTGCATTACTATTATTCCACTTTTAAATACCATGGTTCTGTCCTGTGGAATTCTGGGGTTTGTAGTGTAGTGAGGCACTTAAGTTTTCTGGCTGGGAATTCTAAATACCCCTTCTTAAACTGCCAATCACAGTATTCCACAGTAGAGAAGCATAGCAGTTAAAGTGGAACAATACTGCTATACTTCAGTAGTGTGAATGGGCCCTGGAGACTTTGAAAATTCTACCGTTCAGAATTTGGAGGTTAGGAGCAAGAGGTAGGATGAGACTTCCTTTCCTTTGCATGCTCTTGGGAACTTTTCCATTGCTGTCCAGATATAACTCTAGTTCTGTCCACTCTCTCTAACCATTTTTTGTTTTTGCTTTTTGTACAGAAAGGGATAGTGCCTTGCAACTATTTAGAACCGGTGGAAATGCAGAACCAGAGCTCTGCCTGGGTAAGAGGACATTGCATTCTAAATGAGAAGTGGACATGAGGCTGCCTGCTCATAAAAGTAACCCAATCCCCTGTAACATCTAGAACTTCTTACACATATGCTAACACCACCTCCAGCTTGCCAGCAACAGCCAACTATGTGGTAGAGGGAAATAGCGTTGTAATGCTAGAAGATGGGTAAGATGTCTTCAGTCTTATTGAAGGAACTATATGCACGTCTTACCTTTCCAATGACACCCATACATGTGTTGTCCTCTCTAGTGCCAGCCTCACCATTGCTTATCATTTATTTAATGCATCTTGGGTTGTTTTGCAATCTACATATCATTCGTATTTAGTCAAGCGTGGTGAAATGGCTGTCATGCTCTTTTGTCAAACAGAGAACTAAGAAGCCAGAGGATACAGCTTGCCTAAAAGCAGACAGTAAGCCTGCACATCCGTGCCTGGCTGATTCATACTTGTGCTCTGTCAAACAGTTCAGGTTATCACTTGGTCACATGATCATTGATTGATTGATTGATTGATTGATTGATTATGAGTGTAGGAGCTACACAAGGAGTGTAGGAGCTACACAGGGTATGTGAATGGTTTATCTGTGCTCAGTGGTCAAGGTCCAATACAAGACAATTTTGGGGTCCCCAAAATAATTGATCAGGTGGTTGTTGACAGAAGATTAGGCAAAGTTTCATGTTATGCCAAGAGATTGCAACCCTCAAGCAGAATGCTTTTTGTCTCTATAGGTTTATAGAGTAACTTGAAACCTTGTCTACTCTTTCACTTTCAACAAAACACATTCGGCTTGATAGCTGCCTTGTGTAGAATGAGTGCAACCAGGAACATTACAGCACAAAGAGATCTTACTTGATCTATATTTTTGCACAGAAGGAAAATGTTGCTGAATTGGACATCCCAGCTCCACCCAGCATTGCTGCCCCAGAACGTCCCACCAGGCTTCCCCTGGGTAAGGAAGAAGAAATCTACTGACTGAGTCTTTTTGAAGGTCTGGTACAAAGATGACAATCACTTCCTGAAAACCATGGAAAAGGGAATGCCTTTGGAGACAAGAGTAGTGGAATAGTCATGGTGGTAAGAGGAAGTGTGGTTTCTGAAACCTGGGTTCTAATTTTCAAACCACATTTTGTGATAAGCTAGGACTTGCAATTGGCTCTGGAGGGCTTTATAGCCCAACAACATCTAGAGAGCTACATCTCCTGTACATCCCAGTCCTAAAAGTTTTCACTCAGAGGTTAGTGTTATGGATCTGTGCACCCCCACGTTTGATATGGTTTAATTGATGAAATATTATTTAATTGGCAAATACGTTAATTGACATTGATATAAAATGGAACCTGAGATGACTGGAAGGTCAAGCTGGGCAGAGGAAAATTACTGACTGAACACACAAGATTGTAAAGCAGGTCAGCTGATCTCCTCTAGGTGTAGCCAGAATTACTGTCAAGCAGATTACCAGGCAACTCCAGAGATTATAGGCTTAAGATCAAACTGGAACATCTTGGCCAGCATACAATATCCAAGGGAAGTTCCCACCAAAACACTGGTTGTTTCAACCCTGTCTCCTCACACCTGGGTATTTCTCTGTATTGTCCCATGCCTCTCCACAATTACAGAGCCATTACAACAGCCATTAATTCTTTGTCACCTAACATTAAGACCATTAACTTCATCTGGACCCCATTGTCCATGTGGCAATGTCTGTTGTTTGCCTGGCCAGAGGGCCGTTCACATCCATAAGAACCCTCAGTTTTGAGAAGTTTGATGCAGTACTTCGCTTGATTGTTGCCACACTGATTTCTGAACTAGTACTGTCCTTAGGCACTTGTCTAAGCCACATTTATGCTTTCTTTGCTGTTCTCCAGATTGGTAATTATCACCAATTCCCTGAAAATGCCTCTATCTATAACTTTTCTCTCTTTATCCTTTGGTTAGCTCTAGTGCGAATGTGTGAGTGCTTCGATCTTTTGTGTGCATGATTGATCTTTCAACAAAACACATTTTAATTTACATTTTGGAATCTCTGTCTGGTTCTTTCCTGCAACACCCCATAAACATAAGTGGAAAGATCTTGTTAGGTTGCCCTCTTCTTGCAGGCCTCCTAACTGAGCTCATTAATTCCTCATTGTCATATGAAGATACTGGAATCACAGGTGTACCCCTGAGCCACTCACATTTGGAGCAACTTGAGTCCTACTCGGTGTATGAGATAGCTCATTTAAGTAGATAGTGAGGTCAGTGAAAAAGATTGTGCCTTGAGCTTAAACAAATCCATATGAAGATAAGTCCAGTAAATTTTGTGGAATTTACCGAGTACATTTGCTTGAAAGAACCTCATCTGAATTATTATTAATAGAGAATCCTTTAATATACAGGTTGAGATACTATTTTAACCTGTATGTGGGGATGTGTGGCATTTTTGATTGCTTCCTTGCTTCCCTGTATTGTTTTAAGAGTTCTACAAGACTCTTCACTGCGATGGACTAACACAGCCACTGTTCTGGAATTTCTCACTATGTAGTTGATTTTTTTTTAAACTTCCTGTTGGCACAAAATCAGTATGTTAGAGAGAATGCTTCTGGACAACTCTCATTTTCAACTTGTAAGGAGTTTGTGTTTAATGTGAGGAAGTGTTGTCAAAAGCAAGTTCCTGCACCTGCTGCCAGAAGTAGTCCAGTCTGTTTTATACCCACAGAATTCTTCTTGTTCTAGCGCAGGTGGAGGTATGATGATAACCGTAAGATGGAGGTTCGGTGTCAACCTCTTTGCATATTTTATTTCTCTTCTGGTTAAAAAACAACAACTATTCTTCTTCTTGCAGGTCAGAGGAGAACACCAGAGGTAAATGATCTACTTTATTTTCTTGAGCTATGAAATTTAGAAGAGGAGAAAGACCCCCTATAAATGGATTTCATGTGTACCACCTTCCATGGTGAACAGAAATTATTTCTTACATGTGAATTTAACTGGGTTACTGTAAACCAGCCATTCTCAACCTTTAGTTGTCAAGCTGTTTGGGACTTTGGCTCCCAGAATCTGTCATCATTGGCCAAGTCATGCAGGCCAGTGAAGTCCAGAAAAGCTGGAGGATGAAAGGTTGAGAACGGCTGCAGGAGACTAAGGCCCTATGACACTACATTGTTAAGAGAGCTATATTCTACTTCAGCCGCCATGGCAGAATCATATGTTATCCTGGGATTTGCAGTTTAGCGTGGGGCAATTCGACCTCTCACCCAGAGATCTCTTGGGCCTCATTAAACTACAAACACCAGAATTCTACAGGATGTTACCATGGCAGTTAAAGTGGAATATAGCACTGTAACAACGTAGTGTGATAGGGCCCTAACACACAGCTGAGGCCTGGAGCCTGTAACTACTGTCAGCCATCTTAACAATCACAACAGTAGTGTCTGGGAAGCAAATATGTACCTACATTAACTATTCACACACTGTGGTGTTGCATTCATTGTATCACAATGATGTATGCATCATGGAAATTGATTTTTTTTTCAAGAAAATACTAACATGCTCAAATTTTGAATTCGAACATAGCCAGCTAGAAACACAGAAATATCAGACTCCATTTTAATTTTTTTTTCTGTTTTGAGTTCTAAATCAATGTTAAGCTGATTTAGGTTTATGGGAAGTTGGTAGAGACCAGTTCAGACTTTGCTGGAGAAGTACATTATATGCTCATAGATGCACCAGTGATCTATAAGATAGGAAAACCATCTTGCCCTTGATTGCTATACTGGCAATCCCATCACACACCTTTTCCCCTTTCTTTCCTGTCATGGGCCATATCTTTTTTTTTTCAATTTAGAGATATGAAGACAAATGGTAGAATAAAAGTTGATGAAACTAATTTTCTGGATCCCTTTCAGTCAGATTTGGGGTCAAATTTTAGAGTAAAAACTGTTGGATGACCTTCACTGAGAGAAAACTGTGGAGTCTTTAACCTTGTTGATTTTCTTAGACCTCTCAAAAGATTTCAGTTATGGTGTCCTTTTCAATAGTATTTCCAAGCTGAGTATCTGAGGTGCACTTTGTGGTGGTTCTGCTCCTAAATACACAGCAGCTTTCCGTTGGTGGTACTGATGGATTGCTGTTTGGCTCCTTGGCAGATATGCTTTGAATTCCTGCTGGGTTCTTTTGTCCGTCATATTGTTAGTGAGCATTTCATCTGCCTGCCTAAATGAGTGGTGTTCTGCTTGTCCAAGAGAAAATTGCTCTCTCCCAAAGAGCTAAGTGTAAACTTTGAGACACAAGCTGGTACACTATTGCAACACTACCTGGCCAGAGTTATCTAGGATAGGCAGCTCTAACTGCAGTAATGAATTCCAGACACTTTCCATGACTGCTAAATGTTTGGGAGCAGGAACACCTTTGTTAATGTATTGCACGTCATTCAGAAATGTAGCAGTAGATCCAGATCATGCTTCTGTGCATTTCTATTTTGAAAACCTCTCTTCTCCAGCTGCATACTATTTTAATTTTATGGCCTACAGTTGTATTTTACTTACTGTAAACCATACAACTCATTTCTATAACTGCAAGTAAAATAAAATGTGCCTCTGAGACTCTGTGCCTCTAAAATGTGCAGAATACAGATGTGTGAATATAGAATACAAATATGTAGAAATACAGAATACAGATGTGCAGAAATGCAGATTTACAAATAAGGCTTCCATCCAGAACAGATAGCAGAGATTCCCATAGATTCATGGGCACCTTTGGATTTAGGAATTAGGCACTCAATTTCTCTTGAACACAAGCTGAAGATACAGTGTAACATTTAACATGCACATTGCCAGCCTTTAGCATTCCCAGCTATTTTCACCCACTGTATTAAAAAAAAAAATGGAAGGACATTTGTGTTAGCAGGTATTTCTGTGTGTTCCCCTGCACGAGGGACGTGGCATGAGCAACTGTACTCTTCTTTTCTCCTATTGAAATAGCAGTTTTGAATACAGATAAAGTTAATGTTCTTGTGTATCTCTAAAGTTTTATTTCTCCTATCTTTCCCTTCTGCAGCTTAACGTGGATACTCCAGCTCCGTACATTATCAAGGTGCACTATAAATACACGGTAGCCCTTCAAGTGAGCCCTGAGCTATCTTACAGTAGTCTTTTAGACAAAGTGTGCAAGAAGTTGGAGCTTTCCCCGCAGCACACAACTCTGAGGTAAAGAATGCTACCCCAGCATCCCCTTCACCTTTGCTGAGCAAACAGAACTGCTTTGGGCCTCACCTGTTTGCTTGTGTTTTTTTTAGCTATCGCCCATCAGACGACGCAGAGCTGGTGCTGCTGAATGAGGACAAGATGAAGACCCTGTGGAATCATGCAAAGAACCATTGCTTGACATTGTGGTGCAGCAGCCAAGAGGTGGGTAAGACCAGATTAGAAAAATAGCATACCCTGCCAGGAACAGCCAGAGCTTAGAAAGTTTCTTACAAAAAAAATTATAGTCGGCCCTCTACTTCTGTGGGTTTAACGTTCACAGATTTGGTTATTTGTGGATTATTTGCCACTGCTGCTGCCTTATGCCATTTTTAATAGGGACTTTTAATAGTCTTGCCTCGTTTGCTGTCTCTCTGAAAGCCTCACAAGACTGAGAGAGACTGTGAATGTGAGGTGAGTTTGGTAAATCCCCAGTAAAAATGACATAGGGAAACAGCAAAGGTGGCAGTAAGTCCTGCCAGGTGTCCACTTCTGCCTTTTGAAGGAACCCAACTGCCTTGAAGGTGGAAATGGGCAGTTGGCATGCTCCCCACTGTGGATTCAAATGTATTGTGTACTGTGTGCAACTGTGTACTATGCGTTATTGTGTACTGTATGTGTACGTTCTGTATGGTTTGAGGGGGCCAATAGATATTTGTGCTTTTTCCACTTTTGCAGGGGTCCTGTGCTCTGAACTCCCACAAATGTGGAGAGCAAATGCAATCCCCATTCCTAGTGGTAGTGTTAGAAAAGTGATTTGTTACTGTTACTCACTGAAGTGTTTAAAAACTAACTCGTTGAATTGCTTGTTATGTTTTTCATGACTTTTCATTTGTCTTGGAAAAAAATCCTAGAACTGATAAAACAATGGCATAAAACTTGAAATTTCTCTGAAAATACCCCTGGAAAGTTACACTGAAGAATGACAACAGTTATTTTTTACATCATAATCAAAATAATATTTCCATTAGTGGTTACTTTTTAAACATGACTTCCTTGTACCCTCGTTTGCTAAAGAAAGTAACTTGTTACCAGTATCTGTATTAATTGTAACTTGTTATTTCTGAGCTGTATGAACTACTACACATAACCCACCCACCACATTCTAACCCTTTCAGTGAAAATTCACTGCCTATTTAAATAAAAAAACCAAACCTGCACTAGCAGCTATTAGCCTTTTAATTTGAGGCAGTAGTGGAAAATGGGCATAGTATTCAACCTGTTGCTCAATAAACCTCCTTTTATTGTTCCAGCCGTTGGCCTGGCCAATGAGTGTATAAGCAATTAGATGACTGACAAGCACTTTTAAAAAAGAAATTATAAAAATTATTAATGGGATTAAATAATGTCAAATATGTAGTTAGTTACTACTTTGTGTTGACTTGCGATAGTTAATGTTCCCAGAGCATTACCAACAACCTAGTTACTAGCTTTGTTCATAATGAAATATCTGGCCACCCTAGTGAAGCTATCCAGTTTATAGAGTTTGCATGTAGAGTTTCTGTGCTCTCAGGTAGTCTCCACTTGTCCCTCTGTTTGTACAACAGGCTGCTGGGTTGGCTTTCAGGGTAAATCAAAAGATACTTGCTACATAGCTTTCAGCCACTTGCTGTCTTCCAGGCCAGCTTTCTTCAAAACATTTTTGCAAAGGACTGCATGGGATAAATACCACATATAGCATTTTAAAAGTTCTTTGCCTTACCTTTTCTCCTGCTGCTACTACCCTGCTCAAATAGATATGGAACTAAAACCTAAAATATATAGCTGAGGGAAAAACATGCAAAGCTAGTACACACATGAACAAGCATGCATGCATCATATCCTCCTTCCTAGATTTGGCAAGGGCAGTCTTTATTAATCCTCTGTCATCCCATTTTTTGAGCTGCTTTTAAACTCAATTTCTTTCTGCTTCTCCCACTTTTCTCTTTTGTCCTCAGCTTACTCAAGTGCTGCAAACTGAGGTTCAAATGGAGTTTGGATTCTATTAACTGGGAGGGGGGAGAAAAGAGAAGGGTGCAGAATCTTGACCATCTCAGTAGGTTCAGGCAAAAGCAAACTGCTTCCGCCTCTCCTAGCTTGTCTGTTCTTCCTCATTAATAATTTTGCCATCTTGACCATACTTTGTTGTTGCTTGGCCACGTGTGTCCCAGTTTTCATCTGTGAAATGTTGGAGGGTATGGTGCACACACCAACACACACAGATCCACAGGGTTGAACTGTCACAGTCAGTGGAATTTTATACTTCTTTTTCTAGAACAGCAATCTAACTTCAAATCAGTTGCCATGTGATGCAGCTCAAGTGGTACAGCCTAGTCAGAGAATGAATAGATTTCAACGAAAACCGTTCAGTCTGCCAGGATGAAAAAGAGAATCTAAAATTGTATATATGGCACAGCCATAGACCAGAAGTTGGAAAGAGTGGTGGCAATCCAATACCCAGCCCTCAGTTGTTTTTTTAAAAATACCCCTCATCTCAGCACGCTTGCTTTTGCATACAGCTGTTCTTTCCTTGCCTGTAGTAAGAAGTGAGATATATGGAAGGAGGAAGCAGTAGAACAGGCCTGCATTGATAACAGCCTATTCAGAACTTGGTCTGAGATATAGCACGATATATAAGAGGAGTCTTCTTTACATCTAAACTCTAATCTATGTTGTCAAGCTTTGTTTGCAGTCTTAGAACTAGCCTACATAAAACTTTTTTAAAAACTCAGTGAAAAGCAAAGATTCCATTTTATTTAGACCAAATGGTATACCAAGGGCAGGGGGAACCTTTTAAATCTTTGTAGGATGCCACCCAGATGTGACTGCTGCTTTTTTACACAACACCTAGCTCTGGCCTTCTTCCTTCTATTTCACCCAGACTGTAAGTCTAGTAATTTAATACACGTGATCAAATTTTTCCAATGGCTCTCAAGACAGAAATGCAGAACTAGCTGCATGCTTGAACAGAGTCAGGCAGAGCATCTGTGATAGGCAGTAGGTCTCTTTTGTTCATTAGTAGCAACCTTTATGGCTTAAAGATAGATTTTCCATTTTAATTCTGGAACAGAGTATGCCTTAGACAGCAGACATATCCATACTTCCTCTCCTCTTCTCTCTGGAAATTGAAGAGCCAGCCAAACAGCCCCAGCCACAAAGGCAACACCCCAGGAAGGTGCTAAATGGGTAGTTGGGAGGGAAGCTGTGTCCCTTTTAAAAAGCTCAGGCCTTGTTCTGATGACAATTTCTGAGTTTCAGGTTGGGGCATCTGAAAACCTTACTTTTTATTTTTTAACAGCAACATTAAGTCAGACAGAGATAATGGGAGCACTCTTTATTTTGCACTGCTTATTAAATGAATGGCAAAATATTTAGGTTTGCTGTTTCTTACATCAGATGAGCAAAGATGTTCTAAGCACAGAAGATGGCCAGGAGGCTCAGCAGGAGACAGAAAAAAAGATGGATGCAAATCAAGTTGTAGCACGATATAGTTATGAAGCCAGCCAACCAGAGGACCTGGAGTTTCAAAAGGGAGAGACAATACTTGTTCTGGCTAAAGGTAAATCAATCCTAAACCACAGGGATTCAAAGAAGCATACTTGAGAAACTGTTATGCACTCCTCCTCTCCCTCAAGTTTCTGTATCTTAAGAGACTAGTCAAGTTGCCATTCTTAACCAGAATATTCCTTATTCAACAGTTAAATGAAACAGTCCTACCTACTTAAAGGAGAACTATCTAAATGCACTTCAGCAACTAATCAACTTTTAACAATTGCCCTCAGATTCAGGGTGTTTCCTTAAGCATATGTTAATGAAGTACTTCATGACCATGATCCCTATGAAGCACGATCAAAGTTGCTAACCTTAAGCAGCATGTACTAAAAGCAAAGGACTATAGCACCCCTCTCCCAGAAGATACTGCAGGCATGTTTCTCACCAACACCTGGCAGTGACTTCTGTGATTGCCTCCTAACTACACATCAATACTTGAAGCTCTAGACCCTTGATGTCTTAAAAAATAATGGGCACCTTAAAAAAAACACTCCTGCAGTTTCTGTTGCCTTTTGCTTCTGGGTTCCCCCTCATTATCTTTCTCCTACCCTGATAAACAGAGTTGCCTGTTTACAAATTGGATTAAGTTTGGTATTTCAAGGGGACAGGCAGGCATTTGGGGTGCAATCCAGATGAATGTTAGCTGCAGCATGCATGACTGGATTTCTTGTAGACACCTCTGTTTTCAGCTTTTGCACAAGTGTCATCTATATTTCTAATATTGGAAATTTTGGGGTTTTGTCACCCTAATACTTTTCTTCATTTACTAACCCAGCCATGTTTTGTAGCTTGATGAACCACCACTGATTCTGTCAGCAGCGGGTTTAATAGATGTTTGTTTACCTTAAGCAGAACAGGCTTTGGCTTCTGATGAGAAAAGGCTTGTGTTCATGGAATTCTGTATGCTGCTTTGGCATTTTACCACACACGCTGCCAAGAGAACTGAGGGACTATTAAGAGGAGGTGCAAGATTTGGCTTAGGTTGGTACACAGGAAAATGACAAAGGAAAATGGCATCTTGATTTAGGAATACATTACAAAGAATTATAAATTCCTCTTCTTTGGATATCAGGTAAAAGTGGAAAGAAAAGAGCTAAGACCCACCATGATGTGCAAATACTCCATACACAGAAACTTTTGTTTATAATATGCTAAATGAGACCTATATCCAATTGTTGCTCTCTGAGAGCAGACCTGCAAAATCCACTGCTGAACAGCAGTTACTTATGTAAATCTCATTTATTCCATGGATCCATTCTAGCTGGGATCAGCAGTTGGGTGTAGGTCTTAGTTCTAAAGTAGGGGAAGGTAGCTGCTGTTCAGAAGACTCAGCAGAAAATTCTCTCACCTTTGCTTGCTATACACAAAAAACCTAGAAAGCTGACCCACTGTTTAGTTCAGGTGCCTTCTAAGAAATGAGGAAGCAGATTCCTGCAACAGTACTGAAGCCAAGTTGCTTTTCATTGTGGGTTTCCCTTTATCTAGCTCTGGAGGACTTTCATGTGTCAATTCCAATCTTCCAATTTATATATCATGTCTTCTAGGTTTTTCAGGGGAAAGGAAACCTTTTGCTATGTTTTCTATTATACTCACATACATCTGGCCATCAAGACTTCCTCATCCAGTTCTTAACTAGCCAAGGATACTCCATTAGCACCCAAGTCCCTCTCTGGTATTACTGTTGAGTTCTCACCATTTATGCTGCCAGTGATTTCATTTAATATCATCTTTCCATTTTAACTCTCAAATAACAGATGTAAATAAAGATAGGGCTGGCACTAGTAAGAGCCAAGGTGCTCTCAAGCCAAGTCTGCTCAGCCCAATCACCACGTCTTTAGCAGTACAGTCTCCAAGAGAATATGTGTTCCCTCCCTAGAAATTAGGACTGAGAGACTGTGTTTTCAAGTGTTTAAAGGTGTAGCAACATGAATGGATGGTTAGTCTGTTAATAAAGCATTTCTGTATCTTTCAAAAGATACTCCATTTTTCTACAGTCTTAAAAACTATCCTGCTTTTGCACTATCTCAGCTGACCAGTGTAAAAATATGTTTTGCCCCCAATAACTTCTTAACTGTATTGAAGGCACAGATTCTTTTTCTCCTTAGCCTTTGATGAGCATCAGGAATTATACTGGTCCTTGATTCTCCTCCAATTCTTGTTCGAACAGCAGGAAGGTTCATGAAAGGTACCGATATGCACACTCCAGAGAAGGGCAAGACTTCTGTATCTTCTGTAGTTGTGTATTAGGAGGAATTGTAGTTAAATGCAGCTAGTCATGCTGGGCTAAGAAAAAGAAACACAGTAGCTACCACAATTCTGTTTGCTCCATGGCTGTAACACTGTACAAGAACCCCATTCTCTTTTACGTCATGATTTCTAGTTCACAAATAGTGTGCTACATGTCACAGTGCAATCTTTTACTGAATCTCACCATTAATTAACAAACTACTTTTTCACTTAAACCTGTTATTTTATCTTTCCAGTGAATGATGAGTGGCTAGAAGGCAAATGCAATGGAAAAGTTGGCATTTTCCCCAAGGCATTTGTTGAAGAGTACAACAGCAAAGATCCTCAATGTGAAGTATAACTAGATCAAGCCCAATGAACTCAGATGTTTCTTATGCTTTTTCAACACAGTTCATTTCATTATAATACCCCAAAGCCTCTATTTGTGCTAACTGAAGCCTTTATGATGGGGGTGGGTGGATTATATTCTGCTTTCATGAATTTCAGTTGTGATTCACACTGGGTTCATTAGCTCTTTCTTGTCTGAACAGAGAGCCGGGACCAGTCACAGTAGAAGAGTGACGGCTCTCCATTTGCACCTCTGAAATAATGTAAAATTCAAGAGAGCGTTCCATGGCTCTTGTAGAGTTACCATGATAGTGTCCACACACTTTCACTTGCCTAAGATGAGACACACTTTGCTTCTCTCATGTGTTTTCCTGCCTTTTGCTTTGATAAGTAGAATTAGCAGGGAAGAGGAACAACTAATTAGAAGCTGTATGGTAATCTTTAAGAGGCACATGCATGGGATTCTGATTGCAATTTGGGAATCTTAGCTAAGAGACTCGAATGATGGAACAACATCAACTGGAGTGGCTTTACAACAGGCAATGACAGTCTGCCATTAGCTCAGTCGTTCTGCAGAGATTTAGGATAACAGAAACTCCCTTTTGAAATGCTCATTAAACTATTGAAAAAGTCATAGGACTCATGTTTTAGCTTTCCACTACCCTCCAGTTGCAGTTTTGTTGATTTCTGTATAAAACATTATTATTCTTTACCATGCTTTTTCTGTTATTACTCAGATCCACACAAATCATTTAGTACCTTTTTAGGAAGAGGTTTCACAATTATTTCACATTATTTCCAGATGGTTATCTCTGTACAGGAGTGGGGGATCATGTAACCCTTAAGATGTTAAGCCTACAACTTAGCATTTTTCACCTGGCTAAGGCTGTTGGGAGGTACATTCCAACATCACCTGGAGGGTTGCAAAATTCCCACCCTGTTCCACATATGAAAATACTGAAGTTTAAGACAGCTATTTTTTCCCCTTATTTACCCTTCTAACATGCCATCCCCAGCTCTTCCATCATCCTCCCTAATTGAAATGGTATACAGCAAGTCCCAACAGATGATCTTGGGCGTGCCATCGACAATGCAAACTTGTATATTATGCTGTATTATCACCTATGTGTGCAGTTCCTACCAGAACTTCTAAGACCTGATAAACCAATGTCACTTCTGAGCAAATGAACATCTTGTTAGTGTGGAATCTCTTGTGAAATGGGGAGGGAAAAAAATCACTGATTTCATTAATGGCAGCTCGGTGATTAAAGATGATGTTACTACACAAGGCTGGCTGTAGAGAACATGGTTTAATTAAAGGCAAAAGCTGAGTTCAGCAGCTGCAGGTCTTGCACAGACAGACGAAAACACAAAAGAAGCTTTACGACACAAACCAGTTTTCTCTGCTGGGGGTTCCTTTTCCCTTGAGGCTCCTGACACAGTGGGGTGAGGGATATATGAGGGGAAAGAAGGAACCCTGCCCCCAAAGATTCTTAAAAGAAAACATTCCAAACACCAGATTTCTCATGCAGAAATGGGAGCCTACGGGCTGGGACTCTGGCACTGCTGAGAGAGTGAGATGGTGAACCTGGTTAGGTTGTCTAGGGTGCAAGAATCAGTGGCATTTCAAACACTGGAATGTTGCAGCTGCTTAGGTGCACAGCTCAAATACACAAACCGGGAGAAGGGGATGGGATGGAAGCAGGGGCAGGGAGCCAAAGAAGCACAGAGGGTTTCAGCTTAACATCACAACTGGGGCAGGAACTTCATCCTTGAAACTTTTTCTGTTTTTTAAAGAGGGGAACATGGTTAGCAGCAACACTGCTAGCATGGGGAGGCATATGGGGTCCAGTTCCTATCCTAGAGAGAAAGAGAGCACTATGCATACAGCTTCCCTTTATATAAAGTCTTTTTGTGGCTGCTCTCCAACTCCAGCGTCACTTGTGGACCCTGGATGTGCTTTGCTCTGCAGCTGTTTCCTGGCTCACAGATCCTGAACTGACGTGCGCACGCACACACGCACGCACACACACACACACCCCCGCAACTGCAGCAGTTCCGAACATTTAGATTGTTTCCATAGCTACCCTGGGAAACAAAAAGAAATGCTGTCCTATGCCAGAAGAAGAAGAGTTGCTGTCTGTCTTCTGATCAATAAATACCAAGTAGAACCCTTGACTCTCTTCTGCGCCCTTGCAGGAGCAAATGGGACTGTTGGCTTCTGTGCGTGGGTTCCACATCATATGTCCTCTGTTCCCTTGAACTTCCATTCCAGCATTGGAACCCTGTGCCTACAGGTGTGTGCAGGTTTGTGGAGTGGGCACACACCTACTGAAGGGGCAAGGTTTGCACACATCGTCCTGTCTAGACTAACTCCTTTGCTCCCCATTATCCTGCTAGAGCTCTGTGGGATGCTGTATATGAAGAATAGTACTACTAGCAACTAGCAAGGTGAGGGGAAGGAAGAAAAAGGAGTTGGGGGAGGGAGGGAGGAAGACACAGAAAGCTTCTACCTACCTACATAAAGGAGTCAGGCTGTGACTGCACAGACCAGCTTGCCATTTCATGAGGCTGATCACTACGCTATCATAAAATGTACAGGAATCTGAACCATTTAACTTAAAACCCCATAGGAGTGGCTTGCTTGCCCTACTGGGGGGCTCTGCAGTGGCCACTGCGCTTCAAACTGGAAACACTCACCCACTTGGGGGCTTCCAGAGATAGCCTTTGAGGAAAAGGTGGAAGTGGTGCTGGCGGGCCCAGATTCTCCTTCATGAAAACTCCTTATCCAATCCAGGAGAGGGAAAAAAACTAGCCCCCCACCCAACCTACCACCACCCACTTCTGGCTGCACCAGCAACTGGAGGGGTTGCTACACACTGACTACAAAGCACATCTGTGTATGGAAGAATTCAGTGTGACCTTACTACTGAGATAGCAACAATTAGAAATTTAGATGTTGAGGAATAAATTTCAACTGCATTCTCAGTCAGCAAAGCTATCAGTAATAGATTCCTATTGGTTTCCCCAAAATTGAGGAGAAGGATCGAGAAGTTCTCAGTGGCTTCTCCCATCTGCTCTTCATTCTCAGCTTTTAATTTTCCCACATGGCTGGGGACATGCACGATGGAGAAGGTGAGAGGCGGTGATATCGGGTTACTGTGAGACAAACAGCAGTCCCTCTCTCCCTCCAGAGGGCCCTGGAGGGACGGGAGAGTTCCTGGTGTTGGTTTTCCATTGCACTGCAGACATTTTCGTGCACACTCAGTGGGTTGGTGGAGCACTTACGCCCTCCTGACGGCAAGGAACAGAAGAGAGGGCTGCCACACGCACAGGACTGTGTGGGACAGTCCTGCAAACCCAACATGCCATGATAATATGGAGCTTTCGGTTGCAAAGGTTGCCATCCTCTTTCATTCTCAGTGTGGTGGATTCATGGCACCTTGCCCACGTTGCTGCTTTTGCTTCTGCTGCATCAACAGTTGCTCCAGGGCAGAAGGTCCAGGATGCATCATGGAACTGGACCAGATAGACTAAAAATAAGAACAGCAGCTCATAAGGTGATGGTAAAAGCAGAAATGGAAAACAATAACACCTTTGATTACCCTCATACTAAATTATCCAGTTTTTAACCATTATTTTTAAATGGTAGACCAATGGTATCCCAGACTTTTGTATGAATGACCAATGGAAGTAACTCTGCCCTGGCTCTCTGTTATCCTGTAGAGAAGCAACTGAAGGACGCCTTTGATTATGCCTCTCCTTACAAGACAGTGAGTTGATGGGCACAGCCCAGGTAGTTGGTCTTTCAAACTTTTCCTAGCTTAAGATATATCTCCTTAAAATCAGTTGCCAAAATGACAGCATTTTTAAAGCAGCTAAAATAATCCCTTTAAATCATAAAGGAGGTCTGTGAATTTAAGTTCTCTGTGCTACAATAGCATATCTCTGTGCTGAATGATCAGGATATATGCTAGACACTGAGTCTAAACCTGTAGTTAAGGCTTCACCCAATATGTTTCAATCAGCAACACATCCGCACTATGTTTTCCAAACAGCAAGAATCCCAAAACAGGGCACATTGTTAGTGTTAGAGGGTTTTGCCGTTAGAGCTAATAGCCAGCAAAATCCACCTTCTAGGCGATCAGCAGAATGCTTTTTGCTCTTGCATTCCAATACTCATCCTACCTTCAGGCTTTCCATAAGCACAGCTGATGAATCCTCTATGGATGGGCCACGAGCTGACCAGGTGCCACTAGGAGTGCTGGTTGGATGCCAGCTACTCTCTGAAGAGGAAGATGTTGCTGGGAGATAGTCCAGGCCAAATCCTCCCATTGCTGAAAGAGAGGAAGGGCAGCAACTCAGTGATCCAGCAAACCACTCAAATTATACACGGTGCAATTATCCCTTCATCTCACCTGGCTTATCAGTCTTCCATCGATCCGCTACCCTCCGATCCCTGTTGTCCGGTGTCCCAATGGGTCCAAAGTTTGAGAATGGAACTGAATTGTGGTTGTGAGTGGGAGGTGAGCTTGGCAAGCTGCTTGGGTTAGAAGAATGAGGAGACTGGCTAGCTGGTGTTGAATGATCTGGCAAATAGAATTTTTGAGAACACAAGTCAAAGCATCTCTTTAATGTGCAAAAGAAAACAACACAAAATAAAGCAACAGATGAGCTAGCAAAATCTAAGTGGTGAGGGGAGCAGTATATTTATGGGTTCTTAAGAACTGACAAAAAGCAGGCTGCTTAGCTGTAACTCCTAATAATCTCTGAAGTGCCATCTGAGACTTTACATAATTAGTAAGAAAACTTGGCATTTGTATAAACCATCTCCCTTAAAACAAAGAAAAGTGAACTAACACCTTGCCACCAGGAACAAAAATCATTCCTGTTCAATTCTTTCTCGAAAAAATACAGCCAAGTGACAAAAATGACGTTTGCAGCAGGAAACAACGGGCTATGCGACCGCACAGCTGAGTACTTGGAGATCCTCAGTTACAGGTAAGCAACTTTTGCTTCTTTCCTTCTTCTTCTCCATGATGCCTATGTACAGCACATACACAGAAGAGTGGCAAGCTAGAATACGTGGAGGAGACTGCAAGTGGAACCGGGAACAAAAAAAATATATGCTAAGAACAGTTCTGTTGAAAAGGAAGCCCCAACAGTGAAGAAGGTCTCTGGAATAGTTTGTGGAAGGCCTCAGTGGCAGAAACAATCCAACACATTTAGAAAAAAATCACTGTGGAGAAACATGATATATTTTTTTGAGGACTGCCAAGTAGTTAGCATCCTTAGCTGTCCTATTCAGGCAGAAGTTTACTACTCTCTATAAGTTTGCCATATGGAGGGAATGCTCACTACTGCCCTTCACAGAAGGAAATAAAACCTAGTTTAAGAGAAAGTCAGAAACAACACAGCTATACATAGTCATAAAGACACCTTATATTAATGGAGATATATGGTAAGTCTAGATCAGAACATAGGGTTCATAAGTAAGATGAATATTCTATCTAAATGGAAAAATATGTGGGATCTAAGACTGTTCATACGACCTGCATTCATCTGCTGAGCTGGACACAAGACTTCTGTATCAAAGTAAAGTCCAGGGCCCCAAAATACCCAAAAGATGAAGTCCAAACAAGCAAGAAATGCCAGCATGCCTTAACGCCAGAAAACAGTTCTCAACATGAGGGATGACTGTGGACCATACACATTTGGTGAAAACTTCAGCATGACTTGGCAGTCCAAAGGGTAGAGCTCTACATCAGTTAACAAGAGCTCTCTGCAAAATGAGGACAGATAAAAATATGTAGAAATATCCTTCAGCTCCAAGGAGATGGCTGAGAATCATGCATGAGAGAGCATAAAGATGAGAAAGAAGCAATCAGATTTTCTTTTTGAGAAAGAAGCAATCAGATCTTCTCTAGCTAGGAACTTTCTGTTCTACCCATAACACTCCTTGAAAGAGGTTGCTGTGCCATAGGCTTAAGGTGAAGGAGGGGGAAGGAGCTCTGTAATTCTGAGAAATAACTAGGATACTGATAAAAAGGGGGGAGCTCTGGAAACTAAAGAAACAAAAAAAGCCTAAAGATGGCAGAAGAGCGAAGATGTTACAGAAGTAACTGTCATCCTTTGGGGCTTCAGTTTCCAGGATTCCTAACCACTGGTCATCCTGGCCAAGATATCTAAGAGTTGAAGTCCAAAGCATCTGAAGGACCAAAAGTTTAGAAACACTGCTCTACAGAAAATTTCCCATGATACTGTGACAGTATGAGAACATCTGCCCTGCTCTTCAAGATAATGCTTATAGGTACTTTTTTTTTCTGAAGAGGGACTACAGTTTCAAATTGTAAGCGTTTATGTTAGAATGAGCAACGTCTGCATTTTCTAAGTTTAGAATCCATGTATGTTCACGGACACAGAGACTACTAAGAACGTAACTGTATATATTCAAAGCAGAGTCTGAAGTGGCTCAGCTGAATCATCAGTTCAGATATGATACAATAACATTTCTTCATCCTTGGGATAGCCTATCAAGAAAATAGTCCATCACTATGAGATTTTGTTTGCATTTAGAGACTTTTCTTGCCAAAAACCAAAAACAATGAACAAAAAACAGAAACACCCCCCCCCCCCCCACAAACCTAAGAGTTCTGTACAAATCCATTTCTCACAAAAAATCCCAAAATGCCAAGCAGGAAAAACATTGAAAAATATACAAAATCACTAACAATCCTGTCTGGCAAAGAGAAAACTGTTGAAATTCTTTGTTCTTTTGTGCAAGAATGAAATAAAAGAAGATGGCATTTCTTCTTCTGGAGACAGAGTGATGAGATGGTGGTGGTTTTGTCTATTCAGACATGATGTCGTGCTATGGTTATTGAGAAGTCACACTCGTTTGGCGTTATGTCAGAATTAAGAAACCACCCCAACAGGCATCATCACCATGCTTCCAGAGGCTGCTGTACCATAAAACATGGAAAGCCAAGATGAGGAAAAAAATGAAGTAAACAAGCAGCTGTAGAACATAGTTGTTTATGTGCTATACAAGTAAAGGTCAATGTATGCTCTGTGTTACCATGGCAACCATAAACCATGATCTGGAGCAATGCTTGCATGGGACCACTGCATAGCTAAGTTTATTTGTTGTATGAACAAGTATTACCTGAGCTGGCTGGAAGAGATGGAGACCATGGAGTACCTTCAAAGAGAGAGTAGAGTGAGGTCTCCTGGTGACCCACGGAAGGAGTGACCTCTGTTTTTGTGCTGGCATTTAGGTTCTTCCCATAAACTTCATTAAACATGCTATTTGGATATCTTTCCTGCAAGACACAGAGAGGTTAAACAGCAATCTGAGACCTACTCCAATAAACTGCTGCCTTGGTGAGTGAAATCATTTTGCTTGTGTCCATCTACCCTCAGTGTCTGAATCAGGAAACATTTCCTTCAGCTGACAAGCAATTAAAGTTTCAGCAATCACAGCAACAGTGGCTAAATCAATACTCTACACAAGTAATTTCCAAACCTGTATATGAAGGCAATCCAGAACTTCTAACATGATGCAAGGAACAAACATGTAAAAAGAACGAGATGTTTGTGAACTTCAACTATTCACCTACAGAAGAGGCTCTCTGTTGCATCTCTATACAATTCACTGGTCTGCTCTTACTTCCTGGTAGTCATTCTCTGTTTCAGGAGAAGAATTCTACCACATCTCTGCACTGGGTGTGAACAATTCATTCAAATACCCACAATACAAAGGAGGAGCAGAACTATTTCTCCCTAAAAGGTACACCTAGGATAGTAACGTTCACATAGAAATATACGGAATCGGCTCCTATAAAAGCAAGTAGTTCTTTTTCTTACACGTATTTAGAATGAAGAGTTTCTCAACTATTAATTCATGTATCAGGAGCTAAAGGAGAAAAATGAAACAAAGTGAAGTGAAATGAATAAATAAGAAAACTCTGTTTTTGCTGTGTGTGGCACAGTGGCACTTTAAGACTTGGAAGCTCCTCTTGACAACTACTAGAATTAGTTCAACATGCATAGACTGTCCTTCTGAAGGCCAGATTAGATAAGCAACTGAAAAAAAAAAAGGATTGGTCCATGAGAAAACTATTAGCCACAGTATAAAATGTGAAGGCAGTGAAAACAAAAGCTTCACCTGTTTCGCACACAGAGAACTAACATATCACAAGTTTTAGCCTAGAACCATCTGCATTATGCAGAGGTACAGAGCAGCAACTCGCAGCCAGAGTACCACCTGCAGTCTGAAGCAATTCAAACCATGCATAAGTATGATTTTATCGACTGTCATGAAAAGTATGCCTTATTAAAAAAAAGTAACATCTGAACCAATGGCCCTATACATCAGAAAAAAAAAGATTAAAATGTGTTTTCAATTAATTACCTGATTAAGAGAGAAGCCTGTGAGGGACAGGAAAGATGGTGATTGAGGCATCAGATCTGATGGTTTATCTAGCAGTGACTTCTTCAGAGAAGGGAAAGACAGTGTTAGGCATTGTAATTCACTGAGATGACTCTTCTGCATGAAGCCAGTATACTCATAATTGTCACGGAGTGCTCAAAAGTATGTATTAGAGTGGGAAATACAGTGAGGATTTTGCACGGCTCTTTGTTATACATAGACACTCAATCTGCCTGATTTATACATGTCATAATACAGTTCTTCTTGCTAGAAATGTGGTAACTTCTGAATATGGATTGGCTGGATGGGAAATAAAGATTTTCAAAAAGTCTTAACTATTAGTCAAAGTATCATGATGCATTCCGGAGCAATCCACATGCTGCCTGGAATTCAAGGCAGAATGTAAATCCAATACAATAAATGCTGTCAGAACAGGCCATTTTGACTGTCTCTGCAAATCTCAATTTGTACAACCCATCTCACTCTCCTTGCAATCAAAAACATTCAATTATATGCCACTTATGGTGTCTTTTTTTTAAAAAAAAGGAAACTAGCTTTATGTTATTTTAATGAATAACACAGTAATAAATACGGCAGTAAGCAAAACAGATATCTCTCTATACAGTTCCATATATAACTGCATTAACTGCCCCATCCACAAAGCAGCCCCCACTTATCAGTTTGGATCCAGAGTTGCACAGACATAGAACATGAATTCTGTGAAGTAGAGGCTCCCACAGTTGAAAAAAGTTTCTGCCAATTATCCTCAGCAAGGCTTCCTTTCTGCACCCCCAAACGATTCTATTCCATTGGAGGTCCTTCAGAAAAAATGTTTATGGTGGTGCTAGGGAATTGCAGGACAGATGAAAAATCTGTGATTATCACTGCTCCATCCCCTTCCTCCAGCTGTGAGGCTCTGCTGATTCCCCATTTTCTCTGCTAAGAGAAGGACCCCATCTGTTTGTTATGGGGCAACTATGGAAGAAAACCCACCACTGCAACATCTCACTTAGTCTACATAACCACCCTGTATGCTGGGGTTATTGAAAGCTAGTGGCATGCCCTAGCCCAATTACTGAGGGTTAATTTAAATAAGACAGTCAAAAGCCCCAAACTATTATTAGTGGTGTTTATGGTAGCCATAAATACTCAAAAAATCTCTTTGGTTTTGTGGGTGGTGAGCCAAAGCATCAGATCCCTGGTAACAGCTAGCACTGAGGTGGAACAGCTCATAGGTTGGACACCAACTAGGCAGAGGTACTTTTCAAGCCATCTCCACACGAAAGCTGTAATATTTCACAATTTTACCAAGCGTTTGGCCTCTTGTTTCCTAGACCCCACAGGACTACCTGGGTCACGTTATCCTTCCCAGCAACCTGTGATAAAGCTTAGCCTGGAGAAGCAGATGATGTACCAACCAACAGGAGAAGAGAATTCTGAGTGCCTTTCTTCCATGTTACAATGAGCAGGACTGGCACTCTGGGAACTAAGAAGTCACATTTCCACAACACAAGCAATCATACTCTGGTTTTAAATTTGTGATGGGCATTTGGAAAAGCAATTTTTGAAATTTCATCCAAGTATCAGAGAATCTGCTCTCTTAGACTATTACCAGACATATTCTGTTTGACTTGCAAAACAAAAGCAAGAAAGCCCCTTATCTAAAGTACGCTGTTCCAACCCGCCCAGCAGCATTAAACTTAATATACTTCTCCTCTTGTCATACCAAGTGCACAAATACCATACAAAGCACATCTGACAGTCTGTTTTTCAGATACACAGAATTTTCTCATTTGTGGCAACCCATTACACCAAAAGAATTACTTTTTTGAAGGATATATCTATCAATAATTAATCTTTCATCAAGTGCAAAGAAGTATACTCTTGAGTACCAGATGGTAGAGATGGGAAAACTGTGGGCTACCAGAGGCATCTGGTGGTTGATTGTTGCAGAGAAAACTATATGGATCCTTCATCTGATCTAAAAAAGCAGTTCTTAGTATCGGCTGATGTGAGCTTTCAGACATCTCAGGTATCTTCAGTGGGCTGAATGGATTGTCTCTGCAGATGCTACAAGGCAATGCTCAAGCAACTTGTGGATTCCTCAAAAGAGGGATCAATAGATGACATGTATATACCCTGCATTTTATATTCTAGACCTATGATGTGAGATGTACAAGAATACCACTTCATATCATCACAACTCACTAAGCATCATGTGCAAAACTAAAAACTACCTTCTCTTTTCCAACCTCTGACTTCCTCTTAAGATGATGGCTTGTTGATTCACACTCTGAAAAAGAGAGCCTATATAGTTTTGCACAAGACAGGCATAAAGCTTAACTTCTCAGCAAGCCAAGAGATAAGGATATGGGTCACCTAGAGTCCTGATGTTCTGACTTTGAGACTGTGCCCATTTAAGAGCTCTGTGGTAGGAGCATGTTCAGCTGTAATGGTTCTAGTGCTGCAGCTGGCCAGCAGCTGCAGACTCCTCTCATGCACCATGCAGTGAACCTTGAAAGTTAAGATGACTCATTGGCAGGGATAGGGGTGGGGAGAACCAATGTTAGGCAGGGGAATATCATAATGGTCCTCTTTCCAGAACATTTAAGGAACCAGGTGCTGGGTCAGAAAGGAACAACCCCAGGATCAATGGCATATTATAATTGCATTAAATCTGTTTCCTTCCCCCTAGCAGATCTCCATTATCCTCACCCTATAAGCTCTTCCTGTATTTCAATTTCCCAAAAAGGTTTAGCAAGGATCATGGATTTCATGTATCCTACTGACCTTGCAGAAAATAAAAATAAAAATAAAAGATATGCCAAAATCAGAGTGAGAAGCAGCAGAATTAAGTCAAATACATACAAAGAGGCTTCGTCCAGGAAGAGAGGCGAGAGGCCCCAGCAGAGCTGGGTAAAGATCAGGAGGATTAGAGAAAACCAGCTCTTCCTCCTCCTCCAAGGCAGCCAGACTCTTTAACAGGTCCGGAGGAAGCAGAGGGGAGCTCTTGGGGTCCTAGTGACAGAAAGGAGCACAGTGAGATGCAGCAAGGAAAGAAGAAAAAGCAAGAAAACCAGAAGGTAAAAGCAAGGAGGCTGCAGTAACAGAAAGGTGCCCAAAGAAGCAAAAGAAATGCAAGGCAGGCTAAAGTACAAGAAAAGAGAGTGCAAGGACAGATATGCCAGCATGCAAAAGTGGCGCACAAAGGTAAAGAAGCAGGGGAAGAAAAATGCAAGGGGAGAAAAGAGAAAAGTTGAGGCAAGCAAACTTAACTTGTTCTTTTGTGCTTTAGGAGCCATTCTTCTCCCCCATTAAGTTGGAATTTACAGATGGCAAAAGCTACAGAGTCTACACTTATAATGTGATAACCTTAATAATAAACATGAGCAAACTAAGGCATTTTATTATTCAGTTGTCCAGGATCTTTGCAACCTTTGCAGTTTTGCAAGTAGCAGATAGAATCAGGGCACGTTTATACGCAGTGCAAGACATTCCTTTATTCTCATTATTGTAGTTGGGTGAATTAGTGGTATGATTCATCATCTGCATGAAACTCAAACATACTAAGTATCCGACAGGTTTCTATCATTTGCTGGACAGAGTTCTTCGTTCCTGGCTCTTCCACATCCCTGCTGCTTCTTTCACCTGTTTCCCACTACCCAACATTGATTTATATTGCTCCTTCTAATGACTCAAATCCACAGTAGTTGAGTAAGGTCCACACTGAAGATTAGTGAAACTAACCTAAAAAATACATAAATATCCAGGCATATAAAATATTGTTCGGCCTCACTCCTCAAAGACAAACCAAAGTTCCTTCTGCTCTGTAGTCCTAGTGGACCCTTGCACGCAAGTATTAAAGAAGAAAAGAAAACAGATCTAACACAATAAAGCCACTTCCTTACAACTACTAACACCCAGTAACTGAACTCCTGGTTTGGTCTACAATTATAAGAAAGAGATTAAGTGCAATACTACAAACTAGGCTGAAGTACAAGTGGCACCTTAACTGGCAAAGCCACAACAGAGCAAAAGGTGATTAAGTAAAAACACATGGAAGCTGTTTGTGTCTGTCTTCTGTTATTTGACAGAGTTACCTATGGCCAGCTTCCATCAGGATGGAGCTGCATACTCAGAGATGCAAATGATCTCAGCTGGGCTTTTGTGGGCAATCTGCTGTTAATTTGGTTTTTTTTAATGGGTGTATGCTTTGATTACTTCCATGAATTTGAGACCCAAACAAGCACAAGCAAATGCATCAGCTGTTGCTTGCTTCTTGATTCAGCGTTAGGCCAAGGGCATTCCTAGATTTTTTTTTTTTTTGTATTTTTAAAAACAAGATTCATGCTCATTTCTTTGATCTGCCATGAGATCACTCATGTGGACTGGCAGACAAATGGCAGGGTAAATATGCCTCCTCTGTCCAACCTCTTTCAAAGCAAGTCTTGCTGGTCTCTTGTTCAAACAATCCTAGCAACCCATGCCAAGTGCTGGAATTTTTCAGCAACCTTGAGTCATATCTTACATCTGCACAGGTGGGAGCTTTTCCTTTACTGGCGCAGCCAGACTGTATTCAATTTACACTTCAGGAATGTCTAACAATTTCTTGACTTCTGCAAGCATGCTGCGATAAAACTTGAAATCCCCTGTATTATTTTGATATTAAAATACAGGAACAAATTCATGTTCAAACCCAAGTTTACAGCTTCCACAAGACAGTGCCCTATCCCTGTCCTCTTGCTAAGATGACATAGTAAACACTTCATTCCAGTAGTAGGGAAACAAAGATTTGGGAAACAGGAGATCATAACTAAGATTTAAAACCCTACTGATGGGTTTGTTCATTAAATAGCAAAAAGCAGTATTCTTAGATGATATACTACTTTCTTTTTTTAAAAAAACAGACTATCTACCTGCATGCAGTATGCCCTTCCACAGTATGTCTGCGGGAAAGAAAAGATAAAAGAGGCCCATGATTGCAGTTCTGCCAGGAAAGAAGGAATGCTGTTGTGGCCTTATGAACTGAGTGACTATTCACCATCTAGATGATGCAGGGGCTTTCCTGCCTTCAGCTCCACCTCTTTAGTCCTATGTGCAGTGAGATGGACAAATTGTGCTGCAGTTGTCTCAAACTGTCAGAAATCTGTGTGTGGGGAGGGCTCTTGCGTGGCCTGAAAAAGGCCTGTGAAGTTTGATGGCCTGTTTTTGACTCATCTGTAGCAAAAAAAATATTATCAAAACAAGCCAATCAATTTTGGCTTTGATTTTTTTTTTTATGCAAAGGAGTATCAGTTATTGGTGTATATATGCAGATGAATAAGCCATGTAACTGTTTGTAACAATGGCTAATAGTTACAACCAAGAAGCCAGAAGAGTAAGCGCTTCTTATTCACAATGCTTAGAATATGGCAGTAATGGGTAGTACGTGCATTGCACTAACACCCCCACCACCAACTTACCACAATTTTAAATGAGTTTTGGGGACAGAAGAAACAGTTGTTTATCCATTACTTTGTCTGAAGCGAACCAAGTAAGTAAATCATTTACCTCAAAACTCATTCTAGACACTGGATCCTGCTCCGGGCGGAAAACTCCTTGCTGACGTTTCCCTCTGCGGTCCATGTTTGCTTGCTGCTGTGCCATCACAACCCGGTTATCAGCCATGCCATAGGAGTCCCAGTAAAATTCTGGCACCTTGACCTCTGAGTGATTCTGGTTATATGGCTCCATAGGGAAAGGCTTCATTTTCTTCTCTAGAGGCTGCTGCTGTTGCATGAGGGGAGGCTGCAATGACTGTTCAAACAGTTTGAGGGGATCTTGGCCCTGAAGGTAGTAGGGCTGCTTCACAGGCATAATCTTTCCCAGTGGGCCTTGGACCTGAGGAGGGTTCCAGAGCTGCTTAGAGGAGTCTGTCTGGGAATACTAAGAACAGAGACAGTACAGCAGTCAATATAATAAAACGGAGAACCTGTGAGAAAGTGGATCATTAGAGTTTCCAGCCACAAAGAGACTCCTGTGAAAAATGGCACACTTATCTTCTGCGAAAATAGTCTATGATTTTACTCTTCTCCATCACAGCAGACCAAATGAGGGAACACCCTGACCTGATATATTCCTCAGGCAGTAAAGAATAGAACAATACCTCTTTGCTCTTCTCTATATGAAAACATATGCTACATTCTGAGTATAGCACCCTATGTAAGAATATGTGCATTAGGTACTATCCTATGCATCTCATTCCCATCTCTGGCCAAGAGTACATATTCTGTTCTGCTAAGCAGAAGTTTGCAGTGTATGGACTTCTTTCTTTCTGTGCTTAAAGTTCTTAAGACCTTAAAATCACAAGAAAATCCAGAAGAAATGACAGAACCTACACAAGGGTAGGGAACAGTCTTCCAACATGAACAAAAAATGATTTTATACAAAAACATTTGCTATGTCACAGTTTGAAAAGTTGCACCTGCCAGAATTTCCATATGAACACAAGCTGTAAACTAATACACTAGGCCTTCCACTTTCATGTGTTCAGCACTCACGGTTTCGATTATTTGCAGGTTATTTTATTTATTAAATAAAATTCTTACCCTATTTGCCCCTCCAGTGTGACTCTATGGCCCACTTTCACCAGAAGTTGCTTACAGAATCACATTGGAGGACCTAGGGATTCCTAGAGAAATGTTCTCAGGTTTTTTAAAAAAAAGTTCATGATTTTTATTCATGTTTTTACCACTTTCATGGGGATCCTCTGCCTCTAATCCCTGTGAAGGTGGAGGGCTCACTGTGTTTGTACAGTGCTTTCAAGTATTCGAACTGCCTGAATTATCTAGCTATAATCTTTACTAGATTATAGGAAAGCTGGTATTATTGAAAAGTTAGAAGAAATCTAATATAAAACAGGTTGGCTATTGTAGACTAGAAAAAGCTTCAGCAAAGGCTTACATCAAACTAAAATTTTAAAACTGCTTTTGTCACTAGTACTTTAAGGTATTAAAAAAGATTCAAGTATGACTAATAACAGGGTCTAGCATTGTTCCTCTGCCTTCCTTTGTAACTATGCTCCTACTTTGGCAAACATATTCAGACTGTGCTTCCTTCCAACCTGCCTGTCCACCCCTTTCCCCCCTTTTTGTTTGTAACTTTCCACTATGAAGCCTGCAGAAATGCCAATACTAGAATCAAAGTGAACCACATCTGAAGACAGAATCTATACTTTTCAGATCAAAATTCTGATTACTGTCAGACAATTAGCTGGACTCTGACCAAGATGGCTGATGGTTAGCAGCATGATTCACATGCTGCTCTAGCTTTGCAGGATTTATTATTATTTTTAAATATATAAAGATATACTTAAAAGAAATGGCAGGATTCCAAAAGGACAGAAATGCAGTCGCATGGATAACCCTGCAGCTCAGTAGTGGATAGGGGAGCCATGTGGTAGAGATGTGTGCCTTGAAAATTGCAACGTTCGCCACTGCAAAGCAGAGGAATCATGAGATTCATGAAGGTCAGCTAGACAGAGCTTCTCAAGATTCATAATATTATCAAATGATCCTGGGTGGCCCATGTTGAAAAGCAAAGGAATGCCCCCACCCTGGTTGGTGATTTATTACTCTCAAGTAAGTGCAAACAATTTGCATGGTAAATACTAGAAGTGCAGTTTCCATTGATAATCATACTGGAAAATGAAAATAAGTGCCAAGAGAGATGGCTAGCATGGCACTCAAAAACTGAAGATTAAACTAAGTGGCAATTTGGATTGGAAATAAGAAATAGATTTGGTGGCTTCAAGATTTAAACAATTAAAAGGTCTAAATGGAAATTATATTTCAGAAAAGGGAAACTAAATATTGTCTCTGACACCAGAATTTAAGCAGAAAGTGATTTATATGACATCATATATATGACCACCAGAAAAATGTCAGAGCTGAGCTAGATGAAACTGATCACGGAAAGAGATGTCTAAATGGTTGAGAGTTCTTAAGAAGAAATAAAAATAACAATATAAGACACCAGAATGAAACAGTTAAAGTGAATCTGAAAATGATTACTTGGAATGTAAATGGACTGAATTCCACCCAGAAAAGGGGGAAAAGATTAAAAAAAGTCCCACATATGAAATTATTTGTCTTCAAGAGATCCATATATATAAAAAAGAGATTAGACTTTTTCAGAATAGAGGTATGGGTATAGAGTGTGTTTTTGCAAACAAAGGAAATGGAGTCGTCTTTTACATAAACCAAACATTATAACCTACATTCATTTTGGAAGATGTACAAGGTAGATGTGTAATTGTGGAAATCAACTGATATGGCAAGATAACACATTCAAAGGATGCTTATGGTCCCAATAATGAGAAAACAACATTTTACGAAAATTTGTTAAGAAAGACATTCAAACTAGACTTACAAAATGTAATTTGCATAGGTGATTTGACTGGGGTTGTTGATCCTAGTAAAGACAAATGTTCCAGTAAAGGTATTAGGGAAGACTGAGGGAGACTACCTAGAACTTTCTTTAAACATACAGAATACTTTGAAATAATATACAGCTAGAGACACTTGCAGCCAAATTCCAGACACTATACTTTTTTTTTCCAGATTATCACAAATCTTTTTCTACAATAGATATGTTTTAGATTTCTAAGAATATGGCTAACTTAGAGTATGAACATCTTACAATTTTTTTGAGATCACAATCCTACTACAATATCCTGAAAACTGAGCAAACATGGGTCAGATGGAGTCTTAATGATTATTTCTGAAGACAGCAATATTACAACAATGTAAATGAAAATCAAGAACATTTTTGAGCTGAGCTTAAATAAGGGTGCAGAGCCCAAACAGACTGAGATGCAAGCAAACCTTATATGAGAGGACAATTTATAAAATATGGTTCTAGACTGAAAAATGAAAGAGATGCTAAAAAGGATAGACAAAATACAGAGTTTAGAGGAAAAACTTAAGAAAAATTTTGATAACAACAAAGATCAAGTTACACCAACAACATTTCCCATTTTTTACAGTCTAAGAACTGAACGCCAAACTATTATACCTTAAGCAAAAGAACTCTAAATTCGCAAACAATCCTGGGAAGTGGCTTTCCTATAAGCTGAGACAGGCAAAGATAAAGAAACATGTCACAAAGATCAGGAAGGGAGATGAGTCTTTGAGGAATATTATAGAGCCATATATTCAAGGAGCAATGAGAAAATCTTAGAGACAGAAGATTACTCCAATTGGACAAATTGTACTTGGGCAAAAACAAAGTTTGAATGGGGTCTGTGACAACTATGGAACTTAAATGAAGTGATCAAAAAGATTAAAATTGAAAAAATGCCAAGCCGAGATGGATTATTTGACGTATAAGAAATCTGAAGATGTCTTACTTCAACCATTAAATATAGTGTATGATAAGTTATTAGAAAAGGGGCAGATGCCAGATTCTTGGAGAAATGCCCATTTTACAGTGATTCCTAAAGAAAATAAAGATGAGACTTTAACAATGAATTAAAGACCTATCTCATTACTAAATAACAACTATAAGTTATTTATTACTATTATGTTCCTCAATCTTCTTGTCATATTTCTCAGAATATTCATGAGGATCACAGTGGAGTTTTGAAAAACACAACTAAAGAATAATATAAGAACTATTCTTATATTCTTGAATTTTTGAAACATCATAATGATAAAAAGGCTGTTTTTTTTTTAAGATGCAGTGAAAGAGTTATTTCAAATATTGGAGAGAATGGACTTTGATGAAAACATTCAGGGAATAAAGATGGTTCAAAAGGCCCAGATCTTAGTAAATGGAATGCAACAAGACTTAACAAAACAGAAAAGGAGACCAGGCAAGGCTGTTCCCTGGAGACCCTAGCGAGAGATATCAGACAAGAACACAGAATCTATAAGGCAAGAGTTAAAAAAGAACAGTATAAGTTGAGAGTTTATGTAGATGATCTTGTTATAATGGCACAAAACCCACTGGTTTCAATGAAGGCTCTTCTGGAAATCCTCTGGGTTTAAAGTGAATTGTGATAAAATTGTTGACAAAAATCTGACCTCAGAGAAAAAGACATTAACTGCTCTTTCAAATTTTAAAGTGGAAAAAAAAAGGTTAAATATTTGGGAGTTACAATTACAACAGCTTGTTATTTTAAAACAACTATGAAAAGTCTGGAAAGAAATTAAAAGAGACTTGGAAAAATGAGGAAAGCTAAATTCATCCCTTCTGGGTAGAGTTGCAGCAATAAAAACAAATGTTTTACCAAGGATTTTATTTCTCTTTCAGCTGATACCTGTTATAAGAAATGGAATACTTTTTGTGCAATGGCAGAAAGAGATTTCCAGATTTGTCTGGCAGTCAAAGAACCCAGAACAAAATTTAAAATATTGTATGATGCTAAGGAAAGGGGTGGCTCGGGGGTTCCTAATGGCAAATTGTATCATTAAGTCTGTTCTTTTCTACAGCTGAAGGAATGGATATTGCTCAGAGATGTGAGACTCTTGGAACTTGAAGGTCATAATTTAAGATTTGGCTGGCATGATTATCTTTGGTATGGTAGTTAAGGCACACGCTGAATTTAAAAACCATTGTATCAGAAAGGTTTCCCTATGAGTTTCGCATAACTTGGTATAATGAGTTTGATATAGACTTTTTCCTAAGACAACAATATTAACCACCTCAGAGAAGGAAGCCTTTTTTAAAGGAAAGAATGTTAAAAATTAGTTGCTTTATGAAGATCTTTTGCACTTTGAATAAGATAGCTGGAAGAGAAATGATTCTTCAGGAAGGTAAAGATTTCAGTTGGTTTGCTTATATGCAACTTAACGATACATTTGATTAAGGTAAGAGAAATGCAGCCACATAAAGTAAGAAAATGAGTTTTATTCAAAGTTGTACAAATAAGATGACCATATAATTTTAAAAAAATATCTGGTGGGCCCTCTGTATCCACTAGGGTTTGGGTCCTAGACACTCCCCATGTTGGGTACCAAAATTCATGGATGCTCAAGTCTCATTATGTACAATGGTGTAGTAGAATCGCATCCCTTGTACAGAATGGCAAAATCAAACTTTGCTTTTTGGATTTTTTAAAACATATATTTTCAAACTGTGGTTGGTTGAATCCATGGATACAGAATCTGTAGATATGGAGGGCTGACTGTAAATGGCTTTTGAAACTAGAAGCAGAAGACAAGACCTTTAAAGAATACATGATAAAGTGGTCCAAACATTTTGGGCATGATGTCCATATGGATGTACGGAAAAAATGTGGTCCAAAGAAATAAAATTTACTTTGTGTAACAATTTAAAATAAACCTGTATAAGATGATGTACAAATTGTATTTGACTCCAAACAAACTGTTGAAAATGCCTCAAGACTCAGAATATTTCAAACCAATGTTGGGGATACCAAGATAGGAGGGCTCCTCTTTCATATGCGGTAGACTTTGAAGAAGGAGAAAAGTTACCGGTTTAAGATCTATATGTTAATCCAAAAAAATTTAAGGGTAGATTTCATAATGTTACCAGAAATGTTTTTGTTAGGCATTGTGGATAAAGAACTGGAGAGTAAATATTGATTACTTCTTCGATATATTATAACAGAAGCAAGAGTATTGCTTGCTCAAACTTGGAAACAGATCGAAGATGGCAGAAGAATGGATTGTTAGGGTTGTGGAGTGGCCTAAATTGCTAAATTAACATGGGTTTTGAAGGATGAGCAGATGAGCTGGTTTATTTCATGTGCTTTAAATACTTATTCCTGCTCCTGTTTTTGAAAGATGAGCCAACTGAAGTATTTTGTTTTGCAAGACTGGAAACTGTTTATGGATTTCTTGAGCAGTAAGAAATCTAACAGTGTAGTGTAAGGTTATTGTTATTAGTAACTTTATTAGGATTATTTATCTGGATCTCTAATGGTAATATTTTTTTCTCTTTTCATTCATTTCATTTCATTTCATTTTTCTTTTCATTATAGTCAGGAGTGGAGGGAGGGTCAGAGCCCTACTATGTCTTAGTTATATATCCCTTTCTTGTTGTTTTCTTTCCCTCTCTTTTTCCTCCTTTGGTTTCTTTGATTGTATTTTTATTGTATATTAGATTGTTAATGCTGAAAATCAATCAATTAGAAAAAAAAATCTGTGTCCACAGTATCCTAGGCCAGGTTTTGAGTCTCCTATTACATCTATGCCGTTTGAAGTTATAGCTCTCTGAAGCTCACCTGCTGAAATCCCGAGTGGTGCGGAGGACTCTTCCCTAAGGTCTGCACAGCTTTTGTAGGGGACTGTTGTTGCTGCTGCTGCTGCTGTGCCAGAGCCTGGACCTGTAACTGGCTTGCGGACTGTGCTGTTGCCTGAGCTGGTAAGGATGCAAGGGACTGCTGAGAAGGGGATGGTGTCTGCTGAAGTCCCTGGTTCATTGGGCCTGGTCCTGAGGGTCGCTGCTGGCTGTAAGGAATGTGGGATTGCTTCCCAGCTTGCACCTGGTTTCCTGCAGGTGAATGAGCTGCAGGCTGAAGAAAGGTTCCTGGGACAGAAACACCACCTGGGAAGGTGTATCCTGAGCTCATTGAGAAAGCAACAGGAGGGGGAATAACATAGGCAGGAGGAGGGAAGCCTAAAATAAATAAATAAAAGAGCCCACATTAAAAAAGGAAAATGTAAAAGAAGATACATTTAAAAGGCCTTTTAGATACTACTTCCCACCTCTTCTCCAGGGTTGTCTTTGGTCACTGACTGGTCAGTTCTTTGGCTTCCTCTCCTAGTCCTACTTTTAAAGCACAGGTGGGCAAGAGTGGTTCTCCAAACGTTTTTAGACTCCAGCACCCTTAATCTTTCACTCTTAGCAATGCTGGCTCTGGCTGATGAGAGCTGAAAGCCAAAAACATCTGGAGGATCTCAGCTGCCAACTCATGCTTTAAGGGGTTTCATTATGCAGAGTAAAGAAGATTCTACATTCAAATGCATGCTCTCTTTCAATAATTATTTCCTGCCTGCAGGAAGGGAAACGTGTGTATGCACACAAGCATGTGCAGAAGCACATAGCCCTATTCTACTTCTGCCTCAGGCACAATCCTGTAGAGTACAACATTTTAGCAGGTCGTTGGTGATTGCTTCTATAATTTCCCTGTAGTTCTTGCATATAATCTTGTTTGCACATTATTTTTTCCAGCACCAAAAATTAGTATCCATAATTGGAAATGTGTACATTTTATGTCAATAAAACTGTCTTTTCCATACAGGTACAGAAACAGAAAGAAATTATGCATGAGGTGGCTTTTGATTCTGCACCGGTGAAAGAAAGGGTCCTTCAGTTGTCACTCAGACACTGCAAAACAGATCTATGCCTAACAAGGATTATGCATTGTGGTACTAAGCATCTACAAGGATCCCAGCCACTCAGGTTCCAGTTTCATGAAAGATGAATACTCCTTTATGAACATTCTTTCTATATTTTCCTCCTGCACAGAAAAGCAGAAGGCACTGGGGGACTGCTTGTCATTTTTACCATAGCCGACTTTAATGGTAGAACAGCATATAGTTTTTACCTGGCCTGCTAGGAAGCGGAGGGAAAGCTCCTGGATGGTGGATGGGGATGAACTGGGAGTTGCTCGCCTGGTTTGGCGACTGAGTTACTGGTGTTTTCCTGGCTTCAGACACTGGAGTCTTCCTCAGCTCTGTCTGGGATTTGACCTAGGAAGGCAAGCCATTCAAGGTATTAATACTAAATTTATCTGTTAGCTTACTTTCCCATAACTTCTTAAGATGACAACTTTGATAGCAAGACGTATCCCATTTTTATACTACTTGAGAACTACCTCTTCAGCAACAGATGGACAGAATTTGGAAATCTCCATTATCAGAGCAATTTACACACTGTCTGAGAATTACAGCAAGCATTGGGGAAAATATATTACTTTTGCAAAGACTATATGACCATGTATCATCTACATACATAATCTGAACCTTCTATTCTAATTATTCATACATTACCCTTCTATCCTAATTATCTCTCCTATATTTGTTGTTCTGGGGAAAATAATCCTATAGATTTTTAATCTTCTTTCATTTTCTGATTCTTTCAATTTGTTCCATATATTTGGTACTTTGTATGAAAATTTTCTGAGTGATATTTGCTGCATTTTTATTCACTTTAATGAAAAAAAAAGTATACCACTTTTTCCTAGTGATTTTGTTATTAGGAGGATCTGACTCTCAACCTCTAAAAGGTACTATGAAGTCAAGAGCAATACCTGCTCCTCTTAGGAGCTTCAGGCTAGAATAGGGAATCATGCCTGGAATCTGGCTAAGCCTCAATTCACACTGAAGTTGGAGAGAGCAACTGGGACTTGCATTGGCTCTGCACTTTCCAAGTAGTAGGGGACCTTAAAACCAGCCTTTAATCCAATCTCAGGCTTCCTTACAAATCTTGGGGCAGGAGAGAGGGCAAGGACAACCCCAGCAGCTTGGACATGTGCAGTGTTTAGGCTGATCCCTTGCTCCTTTCATCTCACTCACCCCAGCAAGGAGAAAATCTGGACCTCACCCACTTGCCTGAAAAACAGGAGTTTTAAAAGACAGCTATGTCACTTTGTAAGTGCTACCTCAGCCCAAATTGGCTGGTAGTTCATATATTATTACATACAAACCTTTCAGGTTTTGAGCTATTTGAAGCAGCAATGCTACACACATGTGCCTGGAAGTAACAGCTACCTAAATCAATTAGATCTAACTCAAACTAAACTAGCTGGACTGCACTGTTACTGAAAGTATCTCAAGTCATACAAGTTTTGGCTGGAAGGAAGGAAATTCAGACTACAGATCACCACCACCACCTTTTTCCAGGCACCAAGAACGTTTCTCTGTTTCTTTCAGGGTTGCCACATTATATGAAACCATGGACTGTGGGACACACAGACATGCCTTCTGGCTTCTCATGAGACATTCCTTCAAGTGGTTGTAGCCTTTGATTTGGGAAAGCTGAATCTTGCTGCCATTGCAACCATATCCCTGGAAGTTCTTCTTGTATAGCAAGCAGGTCCAAGAAGTTCACATTAAGCCAACTGCAAGTAATGTAATAGAACCATATTCCAGTTGACCTGTAGAACGCAGAATTCATTCTTTCCTCTCAAGTGGTTCCTGACTCCAGTTATTACTATTCCATTTGCTTTCTGTCTTGCAAGGTGTCTCAGATATTCTGGATGCAGGCTTTCCCACTCTAATCTGCTGCTCTGTGGCCCAGGTTTTTCTTGCTGAAGCTCTTGGTGGTCAACTTTTATTGCAAGCTAGATTCTTACAAAACCTCTATTTTTAATTACAAACCACGATACAGAAGAATAGTTACGTGCTGATAGAGGTCAGTCCCTCTACTTTACTGGGCACTGCTATAGACCACTGATTCTCAGCCTTTCACTCTGCAGACATTTTGGACTTTTACTTTCAGAACTCCTGGGCACCAGGGCATCTCTAAGCTGAAGTTCAAAGCATGTTGAGGACCAAAGACTGAGAACTAGAACTGTGGCAGAGGTATATTTAAACTGATCAAAACAAGCTTTTAAAATAGGGGTAGAAATCACGTGGCTTGAATTCCTCATGATTGGTTATGCTGGCTACAGCTGTTGGGATGTGCAGTACAAATACATCTGAAGGACCTTATGATTCCTACCTCTATTTTAAAATCAAATAACCCTGAGATGAACAATTCTTTTTTCCCATTGGCAACCATGCCACACCTCAGCTTCACGGTCTAGGAGCAATGTAAGAAACATGCTTTTCATTATAAATTGCAAAAATACTCAGGCTCCCAAGTGTTAGAAATCTCTTAGTTCCCCATCTCAAGAGCTTCCCCCCTGCTTTCTCTCTTTCCTTCACTCTTCCCCAACCAGTTTTATTCTTGCTGGCCTCCTTCTTCATCCCAGTGTTTCATCCAGCCTCTCTTTCTGCTCACTCTTCTCCCATCCTCTGTCTTTGTTCAGAGTGGAAAATGTCCAGATGCAATATAAACCAGAAGGGGGTGGGCAAAGAGTAGCAATCTACAGCACAGCATGCCAATGAAAGGGTTAAAAGACAGCACAGCATTAGAGTTCAACCAGAGAAAGTGTAAGGCTAATTCATGGGCAAGCCAAGGCTCAATGTGGCAGAATACAACAGGGTAACAGGATAAATCCCTGTTTGAAGAGTTTGGGAGCCTGCACAGGGTAGCAACATAATATTGCTATCTACAAGACCTCTGGAAAAAATGAGTACGTCAGGCTTGCCTCCACTAACATATAGCACTGGTGGAGAACCTTTGTCTCTCAGATATTTCCAACATTAGCTCCCACAAACCTCACCCAACATAGCTAAAAGTAAGGGATGGTGGGGGTAGAGGTGGAGGACAAAGCTTTCCCATACACGATGTAGAGAAAAGGTTAGTATTTTTTTCTCCCCAGTCCCCATTCTTTTAGCTAGCCCCCCATCCCACAGAAGTACTTGATTCAGTCTTTCTCTCTGCTTCTTCTCCTTCCCTCTCTCAGCAGGCAGTAGTCTACTTTTTTTTTTTTTAACTGTTTGAAAAGTTCAGGGACCCTGCGAAAAAAATAAGCACCTACATAACACAACCCTGCAACTTTCTGGAAAAGAATGGCTCCCCACAAGCCTGCCTACAGCTTTCTCTTAGGTGGGAAGCTCTTGCACTCAGTGGCTCAAGATGGTACTGCATATCACGTATTCTGAAGAAACTACCTAAAAGGTTGAAAGCCACTGCTCTAGTGTGAGAAAACGCGGCTTCTAAAACGCTTCTAACCTACACCATTCAATCCAGCTTTTCTTGAGTCATTTCATCTCAGTTATACTACACTCCCTCTCCTTTCTTCTCCTCAAGTACTTGAGGAGGTACTGGTTTTAGCTTACTAAGAAAATTCTCTCTCCCCACATTACATATACAGGCTACATGCATGCCCACATGTGCACATGCACACATTCACAACATGCTCTTGGAGCTTGGAGAAGGCACAGTTCAACAGATAGCTGGGCAGCACCATTTGGCTTGCACCAGCAATAAAAAGGCTAGAAGTGTCATAGCCTGCCTCTTCAGAGCAACAACAACAAAAGGCTGCATTCAGCTTACATCTCAAGACCTCTGCTCCTAAGGAAATCCCCCTTTTTAGTAAGTTTACTTCTGAGGAACCTTATTGATTAGTGTGCCTTTCTCCTGGCCTGGGACCCCAAGCCTCCTCTATTACTTCTAAAGGGCCTAGTATCTGCCAGCTAGTAATGTCCAACATTCCTCACCACTGGTGCTGCTGGCTAGGATTGTTGTGATTTTCAGTCCAACAACACAAAAGGAGCGCATGACTTCCACCCTGTATCAGAGGCTACAGATGCCTTTATACTAAGAGCAATTAATTCATTGGATATGCATTTAAAAAATAACTGTGACAGCATACTGCCATTACCATCTTAGCAAGCATCATAAACTTCAACTGTCCAAGCTGCTATAGCAGAGAAAGGTATGCTCTCTTTGCCCAGGTTCAAAGCCTCAGTCCATTTCCCATCTTAAGGCTATTTCTCTCACTCCGCTTTCTTTATTAGCTAGTTTCCCTCCTCCTCTTCCTCCACTCCATGATGCATTCAGCTGTACAGCTTTGCCTGGATTAGAAACACTGACTAGGGAGCCTCTCTTATACCTACTTTTTCCCCATTTCCCACCATCTAATTCTTTCTCTCATACCAGTCTTGCTCTCCTTCCCCCCAGTGCATGTTCAGTTCTCTCTTCTTTTCACCCTTACCAGGCATTAGCAGTTGTTCTTTGGGTAGCCTTTATCTACATGCCCAGATTCAAACAACCACATTTATATACCAAATTCTTTACCTATTATGCAAATCAGATGGTAGGCCATGAATGGATTGAGCAGCACACAGACACATACATACCACTGATCTCCTTCTGAGAAATACTCCTTTTAAAAGCTGCTTCACAGATAGGAAAAAAGAGGGTTGGGCTTTCTTACACCTTTTGGATGGAACACAGAGATGTATAACCTACAGCCCAAGATGTTTGGTGCACACCTATGATCTCTTTTGTCTGACACCTTGTCACAGGTATCACAGCTGCCTTTAACAGCTGCAGGAGATGGAGAAATGGGGAATCTGTGAAGTCTGAGATCTTGTTTCAGGATCAGCTTCATCTCCATGTCTTGTTGGCAAAATGGCAAGAATCATATTGAGCTGACTTGTGAGTAAAGCTGCCCTGACAACAACTCAGCCAGTGTAGGAAAACTGCTTCGTAAAGTTTTTTAAAAAAGGGCATTGAGAACAACAACATTAGAACAACATTTGTGTCTTATTGTCCTGCATTAATCTAAGCTCCATTTTCAACTGCTCCAAAAATATGGGTATTTTAAAGGAAAAATCTTTAATGTAACATTTTTTATAAGCCACTTAGTCAAGAAATAGTGGAATCAAGTGGGTAAGTAGGAGAATTTAGAGATTAAGATAGAGTCACCAAAGTTTTAGCTAAAGGTTAAAGAAAATGCTCTGGCAACAAAGAGACGCTAAGAGATTTAGGAAGAATATTACCTTGACACGACCCTGCGTACCTTGCTATGAATACTACTTTCTTGAGGATATAGGTATAACTGTGCTAACAAAACCCCAATAACTTTGATTTCATCTGTCTTGCATGAAATGCTCGCCTGTATCTCAGCTTTCTTTGAGCTGTGCTGCTCCTTACACCTGGAAAAATGGAGAAGCTGAATGATGTGCTTCTCTAAGAAAATTATGTAAAAAGAAAAGAAATTCCAGCTGACTGAAAACTAGCATAGCTATTTCCAAAGCAATGAATAAGTCTCCCCTAAAGCCATATAATGAAACTAAAATAAGAAGTAAGGCCAAAGAAAGTAAAATACAGTCCATCGCAAGATATTTGTACAGACTCTTCTTAAAACAGTATGGCACAAGGATCTTGGGAATGAAAGCACTCTAGTTCATGAAATTATAGGACAGCAATTGTGATGAAAAACAAAACTGCCCACATTCAGCTGTAAACTGATGAAAAAGAAAATTTCTAAACTTAAAAATTTCAATAAATTTGCACTGATCCTATGTAGCAATATTAACAGTATAATACGTTTAACTTATATTAAATCTATGTAGGGCGGTTGCCATTTACCATAAACTATCACCATCAATTTATATACCATCATCTCTGTATATAGCACTTTATACGAGCAGCTTACACTTGTTAATTTAACAAGTTAATTTAATTTCCTGCCCTCAGGCTTACATTCTATAAAGGTATGAAAGTCTGACCGACCCTGGCTGCTATTCTTTCCCACCAAAGACACAGGAATGGCAGCTGGGATGGAGGGAGGGCCTTTCCTTAGCTTCTGAGCCTGGGCAGGATGGAGCTATGACTGCCTCTTCCCCCTCTCTCTCCCTCTCTCTGAGGCCTCAGCAGTGGCAGTTGGGATGGAGGGAAGGTCTTTCACCAACTGCCATCTAAACTACTATCTAGTTGTCACAAAACAACAAAGTAGAAGTCAATAACGTATCCCACAAAAATACTAACATACATGCACGCCTAGTTAGTAAACTCCAAGAAAGAAGCTCCTTTCTATAAAGGCTTTCTATGGCCACTCAGACCTCTTTTCCTCTCATCCTATGCCTAACTGCATGCCTTTTTTTAGCAGTACTGGTACTCCAACAATGCTAAAGGAGAGCTGGAGGAACACAGACTTTCACTGTTGGGTTACAGCAGCAAGTCTGCAGTACACAATGCAATAAAGCTTGATCTGGAAAAGAATGCGGTTCTACTCTAGCCAATCCTGCTGTAGCTCTATGTGTCTGCAACATGAAAGGTAAACAGCAGGTGCCTCCAGAATCCCTTACTGAGCGTGTGTGAACAGCAAAACCATGAGAAAAAAGGGAAAAGTAGATAAGCCTGTCTCACCAGCTACCCCCAGCATGTTAGCAAAGTGAAGGTCTGCAAGTCTGACCACCAAAATGGAAACCAGAAGGAAAGTGAAGGCTAGTGAAAGAAAAAGTCATCCCTGCATGCATTTTGGAAGAATCTTTCAAGTGGTCTCTAGAAAGGTCAAAATGCTTTTGTTTACTTATCCAAGGCTTACCTGACCCTTTTGTATCATTTTACGTGTGCATATTGTTGATTCTGAATAAAAAGTTTGCTGAAACCTTTTGAACTGTTCTTTTTTTGTGGTACATGAACCTATCTCTATTCTTTACATAGTATTTCTCCCTGTGGTATCAAATTTTCTGTTCAAGAGTAATGCCCAGAAATTTCAAAAAATATGATGTCATTAGATTACTTCCAAAAATACAAGAACAGTAAATTCAATGTCTATGTCAAACTTGGACTGCACATTAGTCCATTTTTCACACATCCATCCTTCATTTTATAAACAGTTCCAAGAATGCAAGATGTCAGCATTACTGATATCTACTTTTTTCCATTAAATTGAGTTTCCCAAGCAATACAAAGTATCTATAAAAAAGAGATGCTATGGGCTTTTTAAAATCACACAGTGACCCCGTAATCTGTTTATATTCTGCTCTACAAACTACCTAATTTTAGATCTAAATCAAGATCTGGATCTCAGCGTTGCAAGTCAATTCACAAAGGCTTATGGCTCATTTTACTGCAATGCACTTGTGGTCCATGTAAAAAGCAAACCTCTGGCAAGAACCACCAGTGCTTGAGTTCATTACCCTGCCTGGACGGAATTAATTATTGTCTCATATGAGCTATCATGTGACTATTTAGAAACCTGCTTAATTTCCATATGTCCACTTCCATCCTTCTTTGAACAAGCTGCAACAGCCAGGTCTTAGGTAGGGGAAGGAAGGATCTAGGCAAATTTCTATCTTTCAGCCAATATACCACTCTGAAAGGACAAACCTCCTAGGACAATCTGGCACCTATCTATTCCAAAGTTCCACTGAATTTCCAGGTTGAAGTATTCACAGTGTTATACCCCTAACCTTTAAACCTGCTTATTGTTTAAATTATTTCAAGCCCCACACAGAGCACATTACAATTGCCTAATCTGGAGGTTACCAGAGTATGAATCAATGTGATGACACTATCTCTACCCAAGAAGGGCAAGAGCTAGTGAACCAGACATAGGCTGGAAACAGGCATTTCTAGCTACCAGGGGAACCCTACCCATACCAGGCCATTTTACTCCCTCTTGGACTTGAGGGATCAAAACATACAGTATCCGTCTGTTTTGTCTAGATTCAGCTTCAATTTATTGGTATACATCCAGTCTACACTGCCTCCAGACAATGGTTCACCACCTAAAATGCCTCTTTTGATTCAGACTGAAGAGAGAATCACACTTGGGTGCTGTCATCATACTGATAGAACTCACTCTAAATCCTCTGATGATATTTCCTAATGGTTTCATATAGATATTGAAAAGAACAGGAGAAAACGTGGATCATGTGAGACAGCACCAGTCCATTCCCAAAGTGCTAAGCAGAAGCATTCCACTGCAATCCTCTGGAAACCGTCCCCGAGATAAAAGCAGGCCCTCTGTAGTACAGTGCCCAGAACCCTCAAGCTAAGGAGGCACATTAGGAGAATACTGTGGCCAATGGTTATCAAAAGCTGCTGAGAAGCCAAAGAGAATCAAGAAGCTTGCACTTTGGCCTCCCCCCTCCCCCTTTACACTTACTCATTTCCACTGTAAAGAAGCCAGTAAATATGCAGAAACACCAACAAAACTAGGTCCCAAGCTATTAACAAAACTGTGGGCAAATATTTTTTGAGAAAAGAAAGACTGCTGAAGATTAAAGCAGCTCTGGAGCACTGCAAGACTCCAGATAACACAATTCACTCCATGAAGAATTCTACAAAGATAACTGATTACAAAGCCTTACCTGTACTGCTACATTTTGCTTCCCTGATTCCTGCATCTTTTCTATGCCACATTTCTTGATTTCATTCTTTCTCTTGTTGTTGTTGTCCTTCTTCCCGTCATTTTTATTGGCTGTTATTCCTTTGCTATAGTCCCTTCTTTCCCTACCCACTTCCTTATTTAGATAGCTCCGGCTCTGCTCTCTGTTTACCTCTCGCGGTTTAATATTCTCTTTGAATGTCACCATTGGCTTATCTCCGGAGTCACAGCTGCTGCTCAGGTTTCGACCTGTCGACAGCACTGATTTAAGTCCTGGGCTTCCATCTACAAATTGTGGTTCTGATGCTTCCTGCAAAACATGACTCTGTTTGGCTTCACTGTCCTCATCAAGCAGCATTTCCGGGATCTCTGTCAAAAACAGGAGCTTCCCAACTTCATTTTCACACTGGATCAGCCTTTACAAGAAAGACAAAAGAACATGATCTCATATTACTGATCAAATTCTCAGGATCAACCAAAACCATGTAAGAAACATTTACTTATTATTTAAAGCACTTATACTTTGCTCTTCAGCTGGAAAGGCTCTCAAAGCAAATGACAGATCAATGAAAACCAAACAGCCCCTACCCTAAGGCTCATGCTCTTTAAAAAAACATGACACAGAAGGAAGAATGAGTGGAGAGCAACACGCAAGGAAAGCAAATGTGTAGCTTTCTGATGGTTGTTCCTGTGGATCTGGAAGTGAAATGAGACCAAGCCAGAGGGACATGATGACAGCAATCCTTACTAAGCAAGAAGAAGCAGAAAGCATCTCTGTTTGTTCAGGTCTGCTTTTTCCACATACATGAAAATGCACAAAATAAGTTGCTGATATAAAATCAAAGGAGCCAACTTAATTTGTAGCCCCATAATATCAAGGGAGACTTTCACTATTGCTCTGAATACTACACAAGATGTCCATACTTTTTAAATTACATTACTTTATTACTTTATACATTTTAGCAATTGTCTAGTATTACTACCATCCTTCTACATAGTGACTCGTACAGTGGTATATATAGTGTTCAAATGCACATCCTCACTTCAGCTTTAACCACATTCAACACCTGTCATTCTGATCAGGCAACAGCCACTGACTGGCAAAGAGAAACATCATACAGAGAAGAGTGAAGGATGACACCCGCAGTTGTACAGATACCTGGGCTGGTTGTCAGCAATCCATTTGCCTGTGAAGATCAGGCGCTGTTGCCGTATACGTCGATGCTGCCCTTCTTTGTCTCCTGTAATCCCCTGATGGCCTTTGGAGAAATCTAAGTTCCTACATGGCGAAATAAAGAGGGATAGAGAAATGAACAGAGATCAGGCTGTAAGCCAGGCACACACATGAGGCCAACACAGGTTTATGCACTTAATCTTAGCAAAAGCCTCACTTTTAGTATATAACTATAGTATACACACAAAATCTGAAAAGTTTAAAAATCTATTTTACTTTTACTGTAGTGTCACACAAATGAATGTCCATTCAATTTATCTGTATATTTCATAGCAGGGAACAAAATCCTGTCCTATATACAAAATCTTGTGCCTGTTTTCAGACCGTAAGCCTACTGGTGTAGGGACCTGTTGAACTCATTTTTTTACAGTCATGTACATAAAGGCGATTAGAAATATGAAAACTGCAACAAAGAATGATACAAATTAAAACAACAGCACTGCCAGAAACTTCCCATCCCATTTGCCTTCGGATGACACGATTCCTTAAACCTGTTTATTTCCAGGTAATTATGCTTAGCATTGAAGCAGAAGAACCTGACCAGTGAGTATCCTACCCTTGTGTTCTACACAAGGAAAAACCAGGAGTGGGTCTCTGGCTCCTAAAGGATTTCAGGAGGTTCTGCAGTTATTAAAATAAAGGATCTGCTTGTCTTTCCACAAAAGAACAAAGAACATGGCAGACTGCCCACGATCCTAAGAATTGTTTCAAATCTGTCCCTAAGAATGCTGGGGGCAAAGTACTGTCTGAAAAATCCCAAAATTTCAAAGACGCTTTAGATCTACATCTGCTCATAGCCAGGCCTCTCAGAACTACCCCAAAGAGGGTGGATTTCCCAAATATGAGCAAATATTTTTGATTTCATACAATCTCCCAAGGCTTTGTAATTGGTTGTATATCTGGCTCTCCACCCACCATAATCTTTGGACACACACAGTTGTTTTGTTGAAGAATAATCATTATTACCCTCTCAGAGATTTTAGAAAGGAGTCTGAAACTGCTAGTGTACCTTTCTTTACTCCTATATCTCAGAGAGTAAATGTAGTTTTATGGAAGAGGAGTATGCAGATTGGTGAAACAACCCACAATTGCTCTATAAAGTGGTCTACCAGCAGGTCCTTCGCTACTATCTTTCATTATCTCTTGCTGCTCCCAGATGGCTCCCAAATGGCACCATAAGCTGTTACCCCCATTGCAAATTATCAGTAACTTCAGATCTTTCTCACAATTCTCATCTTTAAAGGTGTCGTCCATTTAATCTCCATGTTAATATCAAAACACTGAAATGAATGTGATCCTGGATTTCAGAATTTTTAACACTACACTGCAATATAAAAACCATTGTGCACATATGTTTAAGGTTTAGATCTGCCATGCTATGTCACAGCCTTCCCTTCAGACTGAACCAGAGGAACGTGCTGCTATGAAAGTTAACCTGAGCAAATGTTTTCTCAACTCAAAGTTTCTATTAGGGTGAAACATAAATGCTGCATTTGTGACAAATAAAAATGCTACCTAGCACTCTTCTCCCATTACTGCATGTCAGTTTTCCTTTAAATGTCTCTAAATAAAATTCAAATATATTAAAACAGCCACAAGTCTGAGGATATCCAAACTAAGATCATAAATGTGTCTAGAGGGACAATAAAGAAGCAATGAGTAATACAACAGACTGAGGGAGATGGGAAAGAAAACAGACACAGCCAGATATGATGCCATTGGGGTGACATCATTAAAAAGAATAACTGGCTATTATAATTGTTCAAATAAGTACTATCATTCACCAACAATAAGTTGCTACCTCCAAGGATCACTCACCTGAAGGAAGGTCTCAGTGCTAAGAATCCCTGCAGCTCAAACTCTTCCGGAAGAGGTGTGGCTAGTGGACAATCACAGAAACAGATGAATAACTACGTAAGACTGTATTCATCAACAAGTCTAGTCCAGTGTTAAATGAGAATCCAATCAAAGTTAAGCAATTTCTAATACTATTAATTTCTATCTGAAAATTATGACAATGTATATCAATGGAACACATACAAAGTTTTATCTTGTACAGACAGCACCTTCATATTTAATATTATGCCCATGTAAAAGTTAAATAAATGGATTTTAATGCAAGACAGCATAAAATACCCTCCAAGTATAAAAATAAAATGGCAATGCTCTCCTGCCGATGGTAGTCCTCATTCAAGCACATCTTCCAAATTGATATGGAAATATTCTTACCATTAGGGCAGGAGAGGTCTTCCTCATGAGGCTGGAAACTATTCAGAAGAGCAATCAGCCAAGGCCAAATGCTGCAAGGCAAGAAGAACTTTTACATTTATGCAACAGTTTACCAGTCTATTTTATGCTTCTCCTGCTGTTGCCTTTATATTTTCTGTTACACAATGGCCCTTGGTATCAGCTGGGGTTTGGTTCCAAGACTCCACATGGGTACCAAAATTCATGGATGCTTAAGTCCCATTATGTACAATGATTTAGTAAAGTGGTGTCCCTGACATAAAATGGCAAAAGCAAAGTTTGCTTTTTAGACTTTTTTTTTGTTATATTTTTGAGCTGTGGTTGGTTGAAACTGTGCATACAGAATTTGTGGATGTGGAGGGCTGACTGTACTTGTTGTTTTACCTGAAAAGCCTCCATTCTCTAAGAAATCACCCGAATTCAAACAGTATCAGTGATATCACTGCCTGGAAAAGACAGCACAGTACCTATGGTGCTACACATTAGTCCTTCTCAGCATAGACCTCTTGTTTTCAACTCACTGTGTGTCCCCAAGAAATATTAAGACACTAGCAGATCTTCTATGGTATATCTAGGCACTGACTTCTTCACTCCACCATTATAGCAGTGTACAGTCAGTCCTCCGTATCTGCAGATTCTGTATTCACAGATTCAACCAACCACGGCTTGGAATCTTCCCCCATCCCCCCCAAAAAAAATCCAAAAAGCAAACTTTGATTTTGCCATTTCATATAAGGGATGACATTTTAATCCACAATAATGGGACTTGGGCATTCACAAATTTTGGCATCCGCAGGAGGGTGGGGTCCTGGAACAAACCCTAACAGATACTGAGAGCCCACTGTACTGTGCTTACTTTTTGCTTGATCAATGAAGCTGTGAGTACCTAGGCTTTCTTCTGCACCAGAATCCACAGTTATAATGAAGCACAGGAGAATTATGGTTTTTCCTTCTTTACGAACAGAGTCAGCTAATCACATTCCCTTGAAAACCAGCAAGGTCACTTTAGACAAATGTAAGGCAACTCTAAAGGAAGTCCAGGGAAACCTCTGGTCATTCCCAAAGCTGCCCACAGTCATTTAGACTGCCAACAGCTCAGACATGCAGTATTTCATTTTCCCTATTCCTTTCAACTAAAAGTAATCAGCATGCCCAGATCCTTTTGTCAAAGGTCTCTTCCAGATATAACAGGATCCAGGCTAACTAGAAAAAGACAACACGGCAGCAACGTTCCTTTCCAGTTTATACCAAAACTGTCATCTTTCTTTATTATGCCCAGCAAGGGGGAGAAAAAGAAGTGCTGTCTTCTATGGATCCTTATCACTCCAGATGAAATAAGCAGGAAATATGCTGCCTGATGTTTTGCCCAAATGTATAAGGGAACTATAGGAAAGACATCTGTTGATGGCTATATTTTGCCCATAGCAGGCAGACAATACGCTAGAACTCTTCTTAAAGGTATCCCACCACAGTCCAGAATCACCTAAAGAACACATTCTAAGTGGAAGTCTATTGCATGTACTACTGAGACTGCACAACATTGGCTAGATGTGATTTTAGCCACAGAAAAATACAGCTGTTTCACACTGTTCAGAAAGACAGGGACTGGGTCAGCAGACTGGGGAAATGCCCTCTACACATTTCTAATGCAGAAAACAACCATCTTCTTCAGCTATTTGGAGAGAATTAAAGAAATGGAAAAGAAACTGCAGTAGAGACTCTGAAGAAACTTAATCAAAAAGTGTTGCATGACCAGAGGTAGGTGGCAAGAATACTGCTTTTCAGGGCTGAATGCACCCAATCTGAGGTTGATTCTCAGAGTTGGCAGCAATTACTGCCAGGTCACATGTGCAGAATATCAATTTCTTTCATGGCAGGGTTTATAGTCATCTCACTCTACAAGTTACATACAGTTCAAGAGCACTGAAAGCTATCTCAGTTCCCAGGTTAACCAAAGATCCTGGTTTAGGAGTTTAATTCTACACGCTGTAGAAGTCCAGAGAAGAGCCAATGGTAATAGCTGGTCTTTAACAGTTATGCTTACTGTACATACTCATGTATAAGTTGACATCATGTAGAACAGGTTTTGGGGCAAAAATTATAGATTTTGATATGATTTGTGGATTAGTTGAGGGTAAAACTTTGGAATGTAGCACAGGACTCCTCCAATCCATTTCATGGAGTGGTGAAAGCACCAGCACCATCTCAGGAGGCCAGCTGCCCTGATCACTGCCACCATTTTTCTGCCCAGGCATTGCAAAAAGCTACCAGAGAGTGGAGGGGTGGTGGTGCTTCTTTTAGGTTCTCTACAGATGGACAAAGCCCTCAAGCCTAGTCCATCTGTGGAGAGCTTAGTCCATCTTGAGAGCTTAGTCCATCTGTGGAGAACCTGAAAGACCTGGCGCCGTCCACCCTCTCTGCCCCCGAGGGAACCACCAAAGAGCTGCTGCAGCAGCAGCAGAGTGGATCAGAGCTTTTCTCAGCTTCTCCCAACTCTTTCCATTCTGCCTGCCCCTATGGGGAAGTCTCAAAGAGCCACTGCCACAGCACAGAGAGTATCTGAAACATACTTTGAGTTACAATCTTAGAGAAAATATTTACAAAATTATGTATAGATGGTATTTAATGCTAGAAAAATTGTATAAAATGTATAAAGGTTCTTCAAATGTTTGTTGGAAATGTGATCAAAAACAAGGAACTTTTTACCGTATGCGGTGGACCTGTAAGAAAGCCAAGAAGTTTTGGGTGATGATACATAGACATCTTAAAGGTAAAGACTCAAGTCAAACCTGAACTTTTTTTTTACTGGGTCTGACTGACGAACAGACTAACAAGAAACTGGTAAGAATCTTTCACTCCATGATCACGGTGGTGAGAGTGTTGTATGCACAGAAATGGAAACATGTGGCTATTCCTTCGCATGAAGACTGGCTGTTGAAGATACTGGATTTGGCAGAAATTGATAAATTACTATTTTAATTAAGGAACGAGCTTTGGTTACATTTAAAAATGATTGGGATAAATTGATGTTATATCTAAGACACTGTTGGGAGAAAAAGTCAATTATTCGTTTTGAAGGTTAAGCTTACAGTTTTTAAATACTTGGCAGTAATGTGATAATGATACACATACTAGAGGAAGTATATTTCATACATTATCTCAGAACCAAAAGCAGGTGAGTTAGAAGTCATTTATATGTATATTTGGTTCTCTTTTAGTTTAGTTGTAGTTTAATTTATTGTTAGATTAGACAGTAGAGTTACTTTGTCTGTTTATTTACAATTTGTCTTGTTAATCCCTATATGCTGTTTGATAAATTAAATGCATGTTAATAAAAATATTCAAAAAGGCCAGAAGTGTACTGTGGTGGAGAGAGTGGAGGGGCTCACTGCTTCTTTTAGGTTCTACTAGGACAGACTAACCTCTTGCCTTTCATCACTCTACTCAGGGAACGGGATGGTTCCTTTTTTTGATAAGAGTTAAGGTACAGTACCAGGTTTTTGGGTCAATTTTTTGACTAAAATTAATATATACATTATATACCATAATTATAGGGTATTGGAAAACATTGGAGCTCCTAATATTAGGAAAGAAGCTCCTACTAATATATTTGCAGAAAAAGAAGCATGCCTACGAACCAGTCCATTACAAAAGGACTAATTCCATATTATTTCCTTAAACTTTCTATTAGAAACCTCTAAGACAAGGAAGAATATAGCAGTCTTTTTCTGCAATTAAGTTTGATATGCTATACTTTCTGATCTGCACACTTCAACATTAGTTGTGGCTGAGGGTGATTTGCTTATACTGATAAGACCACACATCATTTTGGAACACATTATAATCAGGTCACCAAAGCCTGTTTTTAACTTCTATCCATGAATATTAACAGCTACTACTAATGTTGAAGTATGCACATGAAAAAATAGAACACATCAAACTTAAACACTATAATTGAGGACTTCAGCTTATTTCTAAAAAACATTCAGCAGGTATACAAAGCATAACCCTTGTCTTCTATACAGAACATAAAGTGTAGACCTACCATAGAATGTCAGCTAAAGATTCAGAACCACAGAAGGAATAAGCAGCTTTGGTTGAAATGCTATCATTTGGCTTTTACAACATTACTTTATTTACATCCATCTCAGAATTTCTAAGTAGATAAATGCTGAAAGTCATTTAGTGGGTACAGTCAGCCATAACATCTTCAGAAAAGGCTCCATGTTCATTAGTCAAGGCACATACGTGACAGCACGAATATCTGAGAAGACAAAGATTTCCACTCTGCCGCTAGCTTGCTGTGGATGAGCCTCTAGCTCCACATAGCTGCATCTTATTTACTGGTCATGCACCAATCCTACCTCTTGGCCAAGGCAATCACATCTTGGATATAATATATACATTGGACTTTATGTGCACAGCTACAAACCATGCAGATGGTTCCAGATTTTATGCATAGTGACAACTGCCTGGTGGGGCCCATGAGTGCTGGATTTTATCAGTGCAAACTTCATGAAAATATTATCTACAACGTGGGAATATTAAACAAAGTCCTGGAAACAGATCAGGCATATTGTCTGAGTGAATTCTGCTTCCCCACTTGAAGTGTGTTGAGCCTGGAAAAAAAAAACTAGTAACCACCCTCTAAACTGAAGGTACACAATGTCCCAATCTTGCTGAAGTACAGAAGGGCTGGAAAGCCTTGCCAGGAAACTAGTGACAGACCTGGACCAAGACCAAATTTAAAGACAGAGACAAAGCCCAAGGGGTAGTTATTACACTGGGGGAGCAAGTGACAAACCACATTTAAATCCTGGGATTGGATCAGCCATTTATCTTGCTGAGAGATTCTGGTGGGAGTATGCTGCTAGATCCCGAACATACCAGTTCAGAACCTAATGGTGGGAAAACTCAAGATGGTGGGGACCATGCTTCTGATCTGTGAGCAGTAGCTTGAAGGCAACTACAGAAGAATGTACCCACACCAATGACATGACCTTTGTCATAGGCCCGACTAACATTCAGAAACCTTAGAACAGGATGGGCAGTTTTGATGGGCTCATTCCCCTACATCATATCCATGATATGCCACCAGAATTCCACAGCAAGTTGGAAAAATGCTTTAACTCAAGCAGGCAAATATTGTTTTTTTACAGTTCACCACCAAACTGCAGCAGCACAGTGTACAAGGAGTCATGAGCTACATGCTACTCACCCTTACTTCAGAAAAATATGCAATGTAGCCACAAACATAACTACTGTTTATCTAGCACTCTGAAGAGTACAATGAGCTTCACACTGCCTGGGGATCATTGCAACCACTGTGCAAGGAAGATCAATATTACAATACCTAGACAGCAGATACTGGGGTGTAGAGAAGCAATGGTGGTTTGCCACTGCTATGGGATTCACAACAGAGTTAAGATGCTACTATGCACCTCCCATGCACTGTGCTGTGTTAGCACTCATTCAGATGTCTGATATCTATACAAATCCTTCACTAGTAATTTACTTCACCCAAGCAACTGACAAATGAGACAAAAATTATGAAAACACAAGACTCACTATTGTCTTTCATCAACCACAGCTTCCTGAAATACGCTGGGTCTAAGTTTCAGCCAGTCCATTGAGACCTTGAGTGCAGGAAGGGGATAAGAACCCCAAGACTCTTCCTGGTAATCATTCTGGAGTGGACACTTGCACAAGATTCCAAGAAAAGACACTAGGAAGAATAGAGATATTACATACTTTTACAATAGCTATCCTGGCATTTGACTATGAAGGACAAGAAACTGGCAGGAGACGGTAGAGGTGGATGATACCATGCCTTCACTAGCAGCACAAAACAAAAGGACATTAGCCCTGTTTAGGCAGTTGAGAATCAAACTAAATGATGGAGAACAGTTACTAGTCCCACTCCCTCACTATCATCCTTCCACATGTTGGAAAGGGAAGGTTCACACTCAATCCTTTACTTTACTAATATTCTAAACTATACACAGGCATTTTCAACAGCCTTTTGGTTACAAATGTTCCTCTGTCAATGTGTAAAAGGAGTAAAGGATGCAACAAGAGGAAGGGACTCGTTTTCCATGGTTTAGAACAGGGATGAGCAGACTTCTGGCTGGGGTGGGAACGCAAGTCTCATCATTATTCACCACTGATCACACTAGCTAGGGCTTCTGGGACTTGGAATCCAACATCTGAAGAGCTGCATGATTCCCACGCCCGCTTTAGTATCTATAACATAAGCCTCTCCCCAATTCCCAACACTATTAACAAAATACCTCATGATAGCTATGGGAATGGGCAGACACTGGAATTTTTATTATTATCTGTGCCACCATGAGAGATGTTCTGAAACTCAGAGTAGTTAATATTTTCTGGGAACATAGGGAAAACATATAAAGTTCTAGAATCAATAAGAAGCATCCTAGACAGAACTAATTTACAACTGCTCCCCTTTTCCCATACAGCAGCAACTAGTTGAGCACCCAGCTGGAAAGTTATGCCATTGTCAGCATTGCCTCTCTTAATTCAAATTGGCTGGAAGAGCAGCACCAGCAGCAACTCATCCTTATCATGTGGGTCAAAAGAAATTGGCTAGCAGTCAACCTGGAGTGTTTTGCCTCATCTCACTGTTCAGCAGACTTAGCTATGAAGTCTTCTATCATAAAGCCTTGGAGCACACTAGAACAGGCTTTGTTCCAAGTTGTCAGTTTCAGTACTTACTGAAGAGCGCAAGCAACTGTGTCCAGCAGAGCTGTTCATCCTGACTGTAACTGTGCTGTTCAGTCTCATTGCTAAAGTCTCGCAAATGATGTAGCTGAAATAGGTTGATGACAGTAATGTGGACTAGTTGTTGAGAATTAAAGGTTTTTTGGAACAGCAGCCTCTGTAATGAAAAAGAATAATATACCACAATCTTCCAAAAACCAAACCTGATTTTAACATAGCTCACTCTGGCTGACAACTATTATGCATCATCCATATATTTTATATTCAACGTTCAATATGCAATCATAATAGTACAGCCAAGAAACAGAATGGGGCAATGCATATAAAAACAGTCTCAGTTCTAGATGACAAAAGTCTCTGGCATCAGGTTTAGCCTTGCCACAATAATGTCCTTCAAAACATTTCTTTATATTTTCTATATAAGTATGGAAGATACTGCTGGACTTGGAGACAAATCTGAGGTAGATTTGCTATCTGCTGCCTATCTCTGGATGACCCAGCTCTCACAGACAGGGATCCATGCAAGGAATACAGCAATATCAAAAAAAAAAAAAAAAAGCATGCAGAGATTAACTTTGGCCACCAAAAGTTGTTACCATATACAGATGTTCTTTTTATCTGTCCCTAGTCATAACAGAAAGCATGTTGCTATCTTCTAATATTTCAGAAGTTCATAGAAAAGGTAGTCACCTACTTTCCTTGTCTAGTCTACTACATAAGGAAGAATTTAAGAGCTATTCAGTTTAACCCCCTGCTTCATGCTGAAAATCATCTGGAAAGTAGAGGCAAAGGGTGTATATTTGAGGGAGCACACAAATGCTCTTTGGGCTATAGGACTCCAAATGCAATGCTGTGTTGTCACATGCATACAAACTGCTCTTCTGTATACAGGGGTTGTGATGTTTCAATGTTTTTCCTACTTCTGGTTTAGGCCGAACAATGCAATGCTGAACTAACACCAGGCATGCAGCTATCCAAACATTTTATCTGTATCTCAATCATCCCTCCAAGCAGTTTAGGGCAATGCCATAAACCTTACCACAAAATAGTATGTAGATTAGTACTTGGGCATTCTACATGTAACAAAAACATAGAAACATACTTTCCACTTTTTGGTTTTGTGCTTGATGTTTAACATTTATTAGTTAAATCTATTACATTGTCTTCCTACAGAAAACTGGTACTCAATCGATAAGGCATTACTTCAACAAAACAAAACTAGACTCTCTAAAAGGAATTAGAAATTAGAACAAGTCACATTGAATCAGCAGTAGTAGCAAAATTTACAAGGAACTATGGGATGTTGTCAGCAGAAGGAAATCAAAGATGTCTCTTGCTAGATTTCCTCAGATGGGAAGTATCAAAAGGTAGGTCCCATTACAGAGAACATCTTCCCTCATGTCTCCATCTTCTTTCAATAAAGAAAGGAATATGGAGGAAGGCATCTTCACTAGATCTTAAGATCACATGGGTGGCAGACATGAAATGACAAGGAGCTCCCAAAGGTACCTATGTGTTTCTTTAACAAAGGAACCAAGTATAAATTCCAAATGTTAGCTCAATGTTTTGCAATACTAACCTTGAACTGTTCCTCTAACTTCTCACGAAGAGGATTTAGTTTCTCCAAGTTCTTACTCAGATACACATGGCCATGAAATTTTATAAATGCCTTAATAAAATCAGATACACCCCACTGAGTCTTCACCTCATCACGACTGTAATCAGAAGATAAAAACTGTATTTCAGTCTTTGTAAATACAGATATGAGACAGGAAAAAAAACTTTCTTTACTGTTAGGATCTTCTTTAAAGGAAGTTATTATATGAACTTTTCTCATTACATGAAACAGAAGAGATAGTTGTCATGGCTATTGCACTGAAGATAAAAGCAATATTAGCATTCAGTCCTTCTCAGATTAAAAGGATTTTATCATTCATGGTAAGTGGTTTAACATCAAGGCATACTACATCATACAGAAAAATACTGACAAGTGCCAAGAATAGATGTTGGTTCCATGAAGCAGAAAGTGCTTTACACCAGCAAAGCTTACACATTTAGATATGTAAGTACATTTCCACATCACATATATATTTTTAAAAGAACAGTAAGATTAGAGCATATCTGTATTTCCTCAACTAGAAAACATTTTCAGTAGGGCTAGCAGAGGCTACACAAAACTGCATCAGGAGCCACATCAAGCTCAAGAATGTTAGCCATTTTTTGATCTAGACCATATAAAAAGAAAATGACTTGAATGGAAGCCCAAAGTTCTCTGATCATGCATCTTTACAAGTATGCAATTGTGAAAAAAATACACATAAATAAACATTCACCAAGGCCCTTTCCTTTTTAAAAATAGCTGCTCGCAAGTAAATGGACAATGTTTTCTTGTTAACAGCTAATTTACGATTACAGGCAAGAATAAAAATTTTGGTCCATATCTAAGTAAGGGATGGCAAATCTGAGACCTGCGCTGGGGGGAACCTGGACACCCCAGGGGCTGAACAACCCTTTAGATTTTTCCAGATCATCACATTCCAACCTCCATGACACTTTATATGCATTTCTTGCTTTCTAGAAGAGTGAAATGCTTTTCATGCTGCTTTGTTATTGGCACTAGGAGATTTAAGCTAAAATAAGCTTTGCCCTTTGTCACTGGTCCTGTATACCAAATTGAATTCAACCCTTGGGCCAAAAGAGGACCTCATGTAAAAGAAAAAAGGAAAAGGGTATTAATTACCCATAACTCATGTTTTTTGAGAAGCACTTAGATAAAGAGACACATGTGTACACTGCAGCCTTGTGGAAAAAAGAGTTATAACAGGACCTCACTCACTCCCTAAATCTTACAAATGACAGCTCACTATCTAGAATTGATCAAGCCTCACCTTTCCAGTGCTTTAGAAAGTGCTTTTTGTAGGTTAGTAGAGGCAGCTGGGAAAGGGAACTTCACAGCAATGCTTCTGCAGTAGTAGAAAATTGTGGTCAGGTGATCTCCTTTGGAGGATGCTAAAATAGCCAACTGATTGTAAGGCTGACCTAAAAAAAAAAAGAGAGAAAAAATACAATTTCTCAAGGAGTTCAGAAGGAGGAAGCAGGTGGCCCTCCAAATGTTGCTAGATTGCAACTCCCATCACCCCTTACCACTGGCAATCCAGGTTACGGCTGATGGAAGCTGCAGTCCAAGAATATTTGTACAATCACACTCCCTGTGTTTGTTCTGGAAGCACAATCTAATTCTCTTGCTGTGATCTAGTCAAAACCTATTTTTGCTTATCTCCATTTAAAATAGCTGGCGTGTTACTTTAATTCTATTTTATTTAAAATAATCATTTAAAATAATCTTATGCCTCAGCTAAAGGCACCTTACAGTACCAAGTGGAAAAAATCCCAATCTGTCTTAAAAACAAGGGAAACAACTTTGAGCCTTACTGAGGTGAATACAGCAGAGCCCCAGGGCAGCAGTTAGGTCACAAACCCAGTGATGATTACTACCATGAAAGCTCTCATGAGGAAAAGCAGTCTCAAGGTGCACAAATCCCAAACTGTGAAGGACTCAAAAGATAATCACTAGCCTGTTGAACTGTGGGCGGGGCAGACTCTTTCACCTTGCCCAACATTCGCTATGTTACAATCCTCAGACCTCACAATATATCTCTATCATTGAATCAACTTCCTCAAAACAAGTATGGCTTCCAAACTTGCAAAATGCTCAACACTATATTTAAAAAAGGTATGTAAGTACAGAGAGAGGGAGCAGGATGAGAAAAGGATGTGGTATCCAGGATAGCCAAAGGTTGTTTGAAGCATTAACAAAAGACAATCCATGATCAATACAGTTTGACAGTTTTGCAATTTATTCCAAAATAATGAAAATCACTTAAGTAAATTCCGTGTAAGTGTATCTTTTAGCAATGCTTAAGTAATATTTCTACATAAGGGAACAATCCAATAAACATTCCTGCCGCTGCCACCTATAGCTTTTCCTCTGGAACACAAGCATCCTTCAGTTATAATTGGAAACATAGGCACCCCACAGTTATAAATAGAAATAACACAAATAACAAAATAGCAAAAGCTCTAATAAATACCACACTCTACAGAAGACAAAACAGAGACACTGGTAATCCTAGGCAATGGTACCTGTTTATTCAGAGATGGAAGCAGTTATAGCTTGTGGCCAGTAGGAGAAGCTCTGTTATACTGCTAGGCTTGCCTAACACACTGCTACAGAGCTAGGGGGCAGAGAGTCCTCACTTCTGCCAGTGAGTGGTAAGAAATGGCACCATAGCACAATACAATACACATAAGCTTCCACCTACATAGGTAATAGTCCTGGCTTCGTGGAAAAGCAGTCAACAAATAGTCAACAGAGATGCTAACGTAGCACAGGATGCCTTCAAAGCTTGGCTCACTGCAACTATAGCATTTCTCTCCTGTGGCCAAGGGCTGGGCCTGCTAACCAGGGATCATAGAGAGGGAAAAGAGAGTTTGATATGCTTTCCAAAAAATGGCTACACGTATTTGAGCGGAGTTGGAGAGAAGGAGAGCTCAAAGAGGTCAGATGGAGATGTCTGAAGACAGTAGAAGGGAAAGGCTTTCTAAAAGAGGGAGCTAATATGTAGATGGTTTTAATCAACAGCTGAGTTGTACTTTAAGTCACCATGGAATAAGCCTTGTGAACCAAATGAAAAGCCATTAACTGTGAAATATGTGTTCATCTCAGATAAAGAACAAACACCTTAGCTCTACTTACTGTTAACTACCACATAAAAACAAATAGGTTATATTATAACCAACTCCAATTATGAAGATCATGGTGAATGGTTCTTCTTTCCCTTTCTCTCTCTAGTAAAGACAGGTAGTAAAAGTGCCATTCTATGACTGTTTTAACTCACATTCTGTAGGTCACTGCTGAACCGCTTGTGAACCTCAGTATCTTACCATCCCCAGCAAGAACGATTTTTGCCTAACCACTTTGGCTGCATCTGAAAGATTACTGAGGTGTTTCCGAGCTTAGGGCTGCAATCCTAAATATGTTTACTTGGAAAAGAGTCCCACTGAGGACACTGGAACATGTTACCCCATTAACATGCAAGCTACTTGATCAGGAGCTATCAAGATCAACCATATGAAACGCATTTCTCAAGCTCACCCACCGTTGGAGGGGACAAGCTGAGCTGCGTGTCTATAGTAGGACTCAGCCTGGCTGGTCTGATTTCTGTAGCGAGCTGAAAAAAACAAGAAGGGTAAAAAATATTAAAATATGATCTTCTAGTCAATACATAAAGCTCTCTTTCTAAATTAACCAGATTTTGTGCATTACAGATACGGGCAGTACACAGAAAGTCTCGATATTGCTAATCTAGACAATTTGTACTTTACAAAGTGAGGACATCAAACTAAAGTAAGGAGCAACCGGGATAGTCATCATCATCTTGTCATCTCTGTGACCAAGAAGAGACATCTAGCTGGTTGGCTGGAGACAGTTTGCAACCTGCTCAATGCCCAAGTCATTAAGTTATCTGAGGCAGAACATTCAAATAGTGCCCAAAGTTGCAAAAACTGTATCACTGACCATTTTTCACCTTTTAATGGCACCTTAGAGCCTGATACCTGAAGCAATCTATTCATGTTGCTTCATGAGAAGACCAGCTCCAGCTCAGTGGTCTAGAACATCTATTTTCCCTTGTCAATATTTCCCCACTTCATGGCTTACTACTGTTCACAATGGCTAGTACACAATGATCTTTCCCACCTTCTTCAATGCCACACATATTATATATGTACTTTATTCTTGGAGATAACACTATAAAGAGCTTTTTCAACTTCTTCTTCTTCTTCTACTACTACTCACCAATGTCTCCAAGGTGGACAAGGCAGTGCTGGCATATATATGAGCAGGAGCTAGATTGTGGCTTCACAATGGCGCTGGTGTGCGTCTGTTTATTGCTGATAATTCCCAGTTGAGAGGACTTCACACGACAGGGCAAATCTACATTAAACACTGTGCACAGCTCCTGCAGTAACTGCAGTTAGAAATGACCAGATTTAACAGTTTTATCAGATAGTACAGCCAATCACCTAGGATTCACATTCTCCATGAAGCCTTAAAAGTACTGTTCAACCTTAGGAGCTTAACTTTTTTCCCTTGATTATCTCTCTCTCGCTCCATCATCATCATCTCCTTGAACAAGAGCTTCTACACAAGATTAAATGTTCATGAAAATTTAACAGGGCAGGGGAACCGCATTTAATCATTCTAAACTAATTTCTTCTCAGGTAACATTAAAGGACAGGGCACCTAGAGGACCTTTTCTTCTATCGCTCCCAAGTTATGGAATGGCCTGCCGGAGGAGACCCGGCATATTACCAGTCTGGACTGCTTTAAAAAAGCGGTCAAGACTGATCTCTTCCAACAGGCCTTCCAAGACTAGCATTTCCATCGCCTCTCATCAACTGTCTTCTTGTTTTGTTAATAGTCAACTGATTGACTGTTAACTGTTTTGTGTTTTAAGGGGTTGGTGGATGGTGAGGATTGGGTATGTTTTTAATCTCTTTTAATGTATTTAATGTATTTTATGTTGTTCGCCGCCTCGATCCTTGTGGAGAGGCGGGATAGAAATAAATATTATTGTTGTTGTTGTTGTTGTTATTACTATATGCTTTTGCATGCTGAAGGCCCCAGGTTCAATTCAGAACGTTTCTAGTTAAAAGAATTTCAGATTGCAGAGTTGAAAAAGATACCTTTATCAGATACCTTGAAGTGTTGCTCATAGTCAAGACAACATTAGGAAAGATATATATATATACATACATACATACATACATACATACATACATACCAACAGTGTGACTCAGTGTGAAATTTGGGGAAGGGAACCATTTTATTTTTCGCATCTAATTTATGGACCACCTGACTCTCATCCTAAGAGTCCACTGGTGTTACATGTTTAGAGCCAATGATATGGACATCCCCTATGCAAGAAATAAAATGATTCCTCTCCTCAAATTTCTTTCCTGCTACTTGTGTTCTGTTTAGCTATATTCTTCTTGAGATATGTCAATAGATTTCCCCATTTTCTTAAATGTTGTTCTGCATCACCAAAAACAGATTAAGAGCCACTAGCCTATATGGTACCCGGTAAAGAAAGAACAGCAGTAAAAATAAATTGCAATATGCATGCAAGAACGTAAGAACACTTCTGGATCAGACCAAAAGTAAAGTTAATCTGACATCTAATATCCCAGAGATGCCAACAGAAAAACCAAAAGCAACTAGTATACAGAAGCATGCTGCCTCTGATCCTAGAGGCATGTAACCTGCCTCCAGACAGCTCATCAATTAATAGCCCAAGCCATTTAGGCTGGTAGGAACCACCCTACCCTTCGCAAGCAAATTCCACTCTGAATCTGTGCTGCGTGAAGTTAACACTTCCTTCATCTGCCCTGGATCTCCTGTCATTCAGCTTGACAGGGCGACCTCAGATTTCAGAAGTGGGAGGAGGGGACTCTTCTCCACATGATGCATACTTTTACTAACATAGCCACTCATTTCTAAACTACAAAAGCCTCATACCTTGTAACCTCTCCTCATAGGGAAGCTGCCTCTGTTTCTGGGTTTTCGATCCAGAAACTAAACTCCATGTTGACACAGGCCTAGGAATCAAGCTCTCAAAATTCCACTTCTACTTAGAAGCCCTACTTGAAGGCTTCAAATTGCATGAACAGTTTTTCCTGCTTGTTGATAAGACTATTCTCAGCCACAAGGCAAAATTTATTTGGCGTCAAATGAGTTATACAATTTCTGTACTCCATGGCCACAACCTCGTTTCTATCTCACCTGTGTGTAGAAGCCACTAGCTGCCTCTAGGAACAAAGAGAGGTTTGCTTGAACCTCACTCCGATTTGGATTTGATCGGTTTTTTGCTTGACCCTGTAAAGTTGTGATCTGATTCTTAAAGGCATGATTCCACCTAAAGAAAGAAAGAAGTTTCACAGTTTTATACGACATAAAAACTAACTTGCTGAAGGACAATGGACTCTGTAAGACTGAAACATATAAAAATCCCACAGAATTAATTATCAGAGTTCTTCACATTATGATTTCATACGCAACTCTTTTAGAAAAAAATAACAGTATACAATGGTACCTCGCACATGGTAACAAAAAAAGCATATTTCCTACCTCTTTCTCTTACATTTTATTGTGAAACTATTTAGAATGTTTCTTCTAGAACTCACCATTTTTTCAATGCCTGATTAGTCATGAATATTAGCAGTACTAAGTAGCACTGTTTACAATTTTAATGCTTTGTCTCTCACTTTAGAGCCTACATCGTGGATTTAACAAACAGAAATAGTTACTGTGGAATTCTACTCATTTTTTTGAGGAAGAGGAGGATCAAGTTTTTCTTATACATAACTATAAACTCTAGTATAGAGTCAGCAACTGGAGATCCTTCTGTGCTAGAACTGAACCCTCAACCCACTAATTGTCAATAATCAAGCCAAACAGAGGACCTTGATGGAAAGCATCCATGATATTAGGAATTTTGCTGAGAGGAGTTAGGACCCTGATCCACCATTACTTACTTGCTTTTCAAAGTGCTCTCAGGCAGAAGTAATTAGTAATAAGGGTTCTAAACTGACTAAGAATGGGGCTCAAGGCAAGGGTGAGAAGGGTTTAGTTTGGAGCTTTCTGATATGGATTCTAGCAGGGGATAATTATGGATTCTAGCAGGGGATACAGTTATGCAGGCCCTTTTCTCCTTCATAACTGCTCCACCCATAAGAGTGACAGCTGTTTTGCTAGTGTCTTAATAAAATCAAGTGCTTGAAATCTGCTTGCACCAAATACATAATCTGAAAGCAAAAACTAGGAAAAAGTGGTTGAGCAGAATTAAATGTTATTACAGATAGAACTGTAGAGTACAAAAATTAGGATGCTTTAACACCAGCATGGTGTGGTGTTTTGAGCATTGGACTATGACCTTGGAGACCAGGGTTCAATTCCCCAGAGTCCCAGAAAACTCTGTGATAGGGTTGTCATAAGTCAGAAATGACTGGAAGGCACACAACAATATGGCTGAAAGCTGCAGGCATCACCTAAAGTAAAATTTTACAGTCTACCAGCAAAACCCAGATGTAAACTATCCATTCAACAAAATCTAAAAGGCATTTCTGATCCCCTCAAATGTTCTTCACTTTATCTAGTACACAGAGCTGTTAGATAGACTACCCTCGATCAACAACACTTCCAAAACATGAATCATTGAGAAACTTACAAGCACAAAGGGTGAGTGGCAAACAAGTCTACATATCAAAACGATCACTTTTGGGACAACTTTGCCAGAATGTCTATGGACAGCATATATTCGAAAAACCTGGGGCAGGTTTCTTAACCCTTTTGCATGCCTGTCCAATTCACTTAAAAAGCATCATATGTTAATATTTAATTTAAATCAAAATACTTTCAGTTTAACCTTAGGTGTCTGTGACACATTACTACAACTGTAATCAAAAAAGAATAAAAATTTTTTAAAAGTATGTAAAAAAAATACATTTTCATGCAAAATTTAACATTCCTGAATAATTTTGAAGTGAAACTTGGAAAATATTTCAAGGTCTTATACACCTTGAATAAATAAATTGCACTGGTTCTGTCTCAAGCTGTTGAGCAATCAAGGCTTCTTTAGATAAATTATACATGTTTTAATTGAATGACTTACAAATCTTGTTCCACTTTCTTATCCAATGCATATTCCAAATCCGTTACAAGCATTTTCTGGTATAAGTCCTGTAAAGCCTGTCTGGATGTCCAAGCTTCAGCTGGTCCCAGCTTCGAATCTGGGTAATGAGAAGAACAAGAATTCATTATTCAAGCGGATTTTCTCCCTTCCTCAACAGAAGATTAAATACAACAAATACTTTCATCATATCAGAAAAGGCTACAGCTAAAAACAGCAATCCCCAAATGAGAAATTCAAAATGGGAAAGATATGGAAAAGTTAAGTCTCAGTGTATGAAATTACCATTCTGTCATCAAGATAATATATTACCCTTACTCCAAGCTTTTGGGATACAATTTTGTAAGTTAGATTAGTGCTTCTTTTGGGTGTGGGGGAGGGAAGAAGAAGGTGAAGATGCCATCTTAGGGTGGCTGAACTAAAACTAGTGGGCAAGGAGTAAGAAGAGTGATATTTATTAACTCTAGCTCGCGCACATGGGTTTACAATTCCATTAGCCTTAATGACTACGACAAAAATTGTTCATCCATCAGCCCGGTCATCATCTAATCCAGATGATACTCATCCATCTCTACAACTTGAAAGCAAGGAGGAAGGATGGCCAGTCACTGTGCTCACCAGGGGGACAGTACCAACAGTGCTGAGGCCAGCAGATTTATCAGAGCCTGCTCATGCACTCCAGTAGCATGTGTTAAAAGCAGACCATTTACACTTCTGGCAGCTTTGCAAGGAAAATTAAAGTTCATTACCTGTCATGTCAGCCTTCAGGACTTCTGCCTGCCTGCAGGTGGAACACACAATAATTCATATTAGAACAATGAATAAGAATGGTTACAGCTTTATTCTACATGCCTGAATCTTATGAACTAAATGCAGTTTATCTGAATTACAATCCACAGATGTATCTTAGTGCTACCAAAAATCTGAAGGAAATGTCTGTGTTGCGTATTTTCTATAACACTTTCAGTGGAACAATTCAGTGCAGTGGGTCTTAACCCAGGATTCGCAGAGCCTCACAGAGAGTCCGTGTATGATTGCCATTTACTCTGAAAAATGGGGGAAAAAATGTTGACGCAGGATATCCTGGATTCCTCAAAGGTGGTTGTGATGATGGTGGCGACAGCAGCAACAGCACACTAGCGTGTGCCTCATCCTGTACTGGAGGCTCTTGGCACTACTGTGCAAGTGCACCGGAGAGCCCAAAAGGTGATAGGAGAGCCCAGAAGGGAAGATGACCAGCTCAGGCTTTGTGTGGTGACTGTGGCAACACTGCTTGAACCCAGGGCCAGGCAGTGCAGTGAAGCTTCATTTCCAAGCAGCCATGAGAATAAGAGGGAGTTCCTTTACTCTCATGGCAACTTGGAAGCAAACCAGTGAGGGTCCTAGTGCTCCTTTGGGGAAGCATGGAAGAAACATTTCCCTCTGAAGGAACACCGAGAGAGTAGAGAGGGTAGGTGCTTTTGAAAGAAGCACTCACTTTCTCTACTCTCTGTGCTCCTTTGGAGGGAAATGGCATTTCTTTTGTGCGTTCTCTCAAAGAAGTACCGAGAACCTTAGTTTCCAGAAGATGCTTTTGAAAGAAAGGGCAAAAGAAATGCCATTCCCCAAAGGAGCACCAAAAGAGTACCTACCCTCTCTACTTTCTTGGTACTCCTCGGAGAGAGACAACACCTCTTTCATGCTTTCCTCCAAAGCAGCATCAAGACCCTTTCTTTCCAGGTGCTGCTTTGGGGGAAAGGGCAAAAGAAATTATTCTTCAGGTCTGCGTCCCCTTCATAGCTTTCCTTTAGGAAATTCCAGTTTATTCTTCTCTCTTGGAACTTGCAGAATCTCAGCATGATTATTAATAAGTCTCTTTTCCTTTGCATTGTCTACTGGAAGAATATGCAACTGATCAGCAACTTCAAATAAATATTTGAATATTTAAATCTAAACTTAAATATTTAGATCTTGAGTCAAGTCCTGGGGGACCCCGGCAACAAATTATATCTATAAGGGTCCCTGGTAAAGAAAGGTTAAGAATCACTGATTTAGTGGTCAAAATCACACATGCATAATCAATACCAGAATGGGATGCACCGATCAGCTTACTCAAAGAACCCAACAAGGATAAGATAATTATTTATTTCCTCAAATATTTCATCTAGGTTAGAATCACTGATTTCTTTCACCTTTGCTTTCATTCTACTATGTGTCCCTCAAGATTATCCTGAACAGGAGGAGCTCTGCAATCTTGCAACAGTCCGTAACTACCAAGATTCTTAGCACCAACATCTGACTGGGTCCAAATTAGGCCCAAATTATTAATCCTATTTCAATTCTATTTAGATAATTTGCAATAGAGCAAGTATATGCAGACCATTAAAAATAAAATGAAACAGACTATTTTGTACGGCATCTGAAGAAGCAGGTTTATACCCATGAAAGCTCATGCTAAAATGTGCAACAGTCTTAAAGGTGCTGCTACATTCCTTTTCTTCCCTCTCCCTCTCTTCCTCCTTTTTATGCTGCAAGAGACTAGCACAGCTATTTCTTTGATGACTACAGAGATTGTCCGTTTCCCAGACAGTGGACAAAAGTGTTACATCCAAATTAACTATGCAGATCTCTTATAGCTCTACAACCCTATTTCTATTCCTGAGGAAGTAAATAAAGTAGTGACAACATGGGAACCTCCGCTCAACCAACTTTCTTCATTGGAAGTTGATCTGTCAGCCACATTTTGGTGACACTTTGCCAAAGCTCCACAGAACTCCTCCAAAAGGTTCTACAAAGTTATTCAGCAGCACAGAGGATAAAACAGAATCTCAGGCAGCTCCAAAACACAACTGCCAAAGAATCAAACAACAGTTTTCTATCCCCACTTTTTCTAGCATCCTCTTGTTACACAGCAGTAGAAACACTGCAAAGCGGTGCCTCCAACATCTGCAGGCAATTTGGAAGGGTACTAGAGTCAACTGTATTGGAAACTGCTAAAAGGTCACTCTCTACCAGCGAAGCAGTCAATAATGGGAACAAAAGCAATGTCAGTCCCAAAATTTGGCTGTAAGCCAAACTAAAATAACTTTAGAAAATCTGTTTCCTCCAGGAAAGCTGGAAGCTGACATGTTTCACCCAGGAAATCTTGGAGCTGACATTTCATAACTACAGGAGGAATAGGAAGGTTAGAAAGCAGTTATTTTCATGAATCAATGAACTCTTGCACAAATAACATACCCATAAAGTCTCAGAATATTTTGTTTCAATAATGGAATTCCCTCTTTGAAGGAGCTATTGTCTTCTCATCACATGCTGCCATTCCTACACAAGCAGCTACTTCTAGCCAGTAAATGAGAAGAATGAAATCCAGCCAGCTCCAAGTGTCCTAAACCACATCATCAGATGTGAAAACCATCCAACAGAATCTGGTGAGATGACAAGCTGTCTTTTTAAAAGGACAAATAAATTAATCAGAGGAGAACAAATCACCTACCTATGACATAATCAGCCAGTATTTAAATCTTATTCAGTTACATAAGAAATGTCATTTCTTCATTAAAACAGTGGAATGACTCAAAATTCAAAATCTCTGCAACAACTTCCTTTAAAGTTTATTATGTCTGGGTTAATCGTTTACAAATAAGGACATTATATGACTAAATGCTTCACTAATTTCCACTTCTCTCACAGGCATGAGTCAAGAGACAGTTGCTTTCTAGCTTGAACAAAGAAAGAATAAAGAAGCTCTACTGCTACGATGAAGTGTGGCATCACACAACTTTGGCCAAGCTTATCATTATTCATATAGATTACAATCTAGTTTGTTGTTGTGTAGCTTCAAGTCATTTCCAACTTATGGTGATGCTTAAGGCAAACCAACCACAGGCTCTTCTTGGCAAGATCTGTTTAGGCAGGTTGCCGGTGTCTTTGCCTTCCTTTGAGGTTGAGAGAGTATGACTTGCTCAAGGTCACCTAGTGGGTTTCCATGGCTGAGCAGGGATTTGAACCCTGGTCTCTAGAGTCATAGTCCAAAACTCAAACCACTACACCACTCTGGCTCTCTTACAATCTACATTAGTCTTATAAAATAGCGCAACTTTTCACAAACCAGCCTCTGATTATTAAGCCTCACATCCAAAGTAATTTTAAGTCACCTTAAAGCAGACATATTTTTAAACACAGGAAACAATATTCGATACATTATGGTCCATACAACAGAGGAAAACAATATTCATGTCATTATATAGTTTGCCTGTATACAAGGCAGCTGTTGGTCAGGAGGCAATCCCCCAGTGCAATCATTCCTACTGAGTAATTTCACACTACCTGTGCTACATCCTAACATTTTTCAGGGGAGTGCCCTACCAACAAGGACAGTGAGACATCTGATTTTAGGTATCATGTAAAGTCAACTGCTGATACCCATTTCCTATGTTATGTTTATATTGTATTGTGAAGCAGGGAGAGGCACTTGTGAGATTTCCTGTCTCAGGTGCCAAAATAGCTTGACTAACCTTGGATATTATGCACCACGACATGGATATAGTGAAGGAAGTGCCATGCACTAGTCCATCCAATGCATGAAAATGTCTTGTGTCATTGATGCATTCATACATTGTTGTTTCTCCCAACTACATTTAAATAATGCTGATACCTTATTCCAGGAAGAAATGTGTGTCAAGAGTCCTTCGTCTGGTCACAAATTGATGGTTCTCAGCTCACTTCAGTCTCTCAGTTTAGCCACCGAGCAAGTGATTCAAACAAGCTTAGGAAGAAAATCTTTCACAGCTCCGATTTTCTTTCATCATCTGAGACCTGCTTTAATGTGGTCTTCTGGTATCCTCCTGGAACGCCTGAGAGGGTTGGGGATCGGGGGTACCGCGCTTAAGTGGTTCTGGTCCTATCTCTCAGGTAGATACCAGATGGTGATGCTTGGGGACAGCTGCTCCTCGAAAAAGGAGCTTAAATTTGGCATCCCTCAGGGCACTGTCTGTCCCCAATGCTATTTAACATCTACATGAAACTGCTGGGAGAGATCATCAGGAGGTATGGAGCAAGGTGCTATCAGTATGCTGATGACACCCAGATATCTCTCTCCATGCCTCGGATAATAGCATCAACTAAGGGTGGCATCTCGCCTCTGAATGAATGTCTTGAAGCAGTAACGGACCGGATGAGGAAAAACAGACTGAAGCTGAATCCAGATAAGACAGAGGTACTTGCCGTTGGGGGACCTAGCCCAGACATGGAGATTTGTCAGCCAGTCCTAGATGGGGTCACACTTCCCCTGAAAGACTGTGTTCGCAGCTTGGGGGTACTCCTGGACTCGCCACTTCAGAAGACAGCTCAAATAGATGCGGCGGCCAGAAGTGCCTGCTATCAGCTTCGGTTGATACGCCAGCTGCGCCCCTTTCTGCCGCTGCAGCACCTAAAAACAGTGGTGCATGCGCTGGTAACTTCACAGCTCGACTTCTGCAATACGCTCTACATAGGACTACCCTTGTGCTTAGTCTGGAAACTTCAATTAGTTCAGAATATGGCAGCCAGGTTGGTCACCAGTAGACCTAAAACTGACCATACAACACCAATTTTAAAATCTCTTCATTGGCTGCCTATTAGTTTCTGGGCACAGTACAAGGTGTTGGTTATTAGCTTTAAAGCCCTTCATGGTTTGGGGCCAGCCTCCCTGCGGGACCACCTTCTCCCATATAATCCGCCCCGCACATTAAGGTCCTCTGGGAGGAATTTATTGCAGCCAGTTAGAACTAGGTTGGCTGCGGTTACCCAGAGGACCTTTTCTTCTATCGCTCCCAAGTTATGGAATGGCCTGCCGGAGGAGACCCGGCATATTACCAGTCTGGACTGCTTTAAAAAAGTGGTCAAGACTGATCTCTTCCAACAGGCCTTCCAAGATTAGCATTTCCATCACCTCCCATCAATTGTCTTCTTGTTTTGTTAACAGTCAACTGATTGACTGTTAATTGTGTGTTTTAAGGGGTTGGTTTAGGTGGGTTGGTGGATGGTGAGGATTGGGTATGTTTTTAATCTCTTTTAATGTATTTAATGTATTTTATGTTGTTCGCCGCCTCGATCCTGTGGAGAGGCAGGATAGAAATAAATATTATTATTATTACTACTACTACTACTACTACTACTACTACTACCACCATCATCATCATCATCATCATCATCATCATCATCATCATCATCATCATCATCATGGACACCATCTAAAGTTGCCCAATCTCAGACTGCCACCACTTTCTTCGCTACTATCACTGGAATTTCCTCCTCACTCTTAGAATTAACAGGCCCCTTTTCCGTTCCCCCTGTGTTCTTATCTTGCTGCATACTTTTCTCTTAAACCAAACAACCTCACCTAAATTCAAATGTAACCTCTTAAAATACAACCCAATAGGAAGTACGTAAGACTGGTTGGCAGGAGAATTAAAAACTGACCAGGTGGGAGGCTTAAGGGATGAAACAGAAAAAAGAATGTTGGAGGCTCCTGCATGGACTAGTGTGAAAGAATCAAACCCATGTGTTTGGTCCTCCTCCCATCCTCAGAATGAAGCTGCCAGCAAGAAACTCAAGTGCTCAACTTCAACACTACACACATCACAAAACTGACTGATCAGCTATAGGAGACCCAAGGGCAATTTGTACCCCAGCCCAAAGCAATTAAACATCATGCAATAAATACCAGCATACCTGAACCACTTGAGCTGCAATCCTATATACAGTTACCTCAGAGTAAGCCAAAGGACTGAGTTTGCAAAAAGACTGAATAAAAACAACAACATGGCTACTCTCAAAGGGTTGGGTTCTGATCAGCATCTTACAGAAAAAAATTAAATATTTTTGTAATAAGCAATACTCTCCCTCCTCCCACCTACATCTAAGAATTTCCTTGAAACTGCATGCCACAGGAACTGCAATATATTATTTTCAGTTGAGAAGTCACATGCTACAGAGTGATGACTAGTACATACACTATACAAATGACTTTTCTCAACTTTGCTCAGATGCAGGTGTTCACTTAAACTTATCAGCTGCAATTTGAATCTCTTTTCAAATTTGCATTTTAAAAATATATGGAGAGCAGAACAATCAAATCAAACCAAAACAGCTTTAATCTAATAGAACATTAGTTTGCTTCAAACTTTTACTAATTGCATAGCTAGTTAAAGAATCACTTGTTACCTGAACAACATAATTTAGTCTATACAGACTAACGAATACAGACAGACATTTATTGAATTAGAACTTGCCAAAGCAAGTGCCTAACACATTTAGGAAGGTATAACCAGCTTTATCCTGTCAAAATCTTACTACATGCTTGCAGCTAGTCAGAAATCCAAAGTAGAAAAATAATAATGTTTTCCTCCCCACGTCATTTGGCAAAACAATACCAGTTATCAACTTATCAAGTATTCCATGGTTAAGCTACCTTTTGACAAATGGTCATCTGTATTCCCCCAGATCACTATCCATTAAAGCTCAGGAATCTAGTAATCAGTTACAGAAATCCAGACCTCTGATTCTAATTCTCTTCTATTATTTTACATACTATGATACAGAAAAAGTAGCTGCAACTGTTTTTACCAATTTATAAGAAGCTAAAGATTTTAGCTAGAAGAGTAATCGTGGTTAAGTGAGCTCATTATTATTTTGCTTCATCAAATGTAAACTGTATTTTGCATACAGCGTTTGCAAAGACAATATTCAAAACATAGCCAGCAATATGATGCTATGTTTGTACAGTTTTCCTAAAAATAGTCTTAACCTTGAAGATCAAACACCTGCTGTCAAAGCTCCTGGCCAAGCCTTCTTCCTGGCAGCTGGTACCTTCACCCCCAACAGACACCCTCCAATTCCTGTTCTTTATTTTAACAATTCCTCCCACATTCACATCACTTGAAAATAAACAGCAGTCTCTCTTAAAAGAATAAAATTAAGGAGTTATAAAGGGCTGTTCCTATTGTACAAGCAAGAATATCAAAGAAAACAAATGCTTCTTAGTGGTCAACGTGGAAATAGGAGAAGATCTACAGCAAGCTATGCTTTGAAAAGCTTCTGTGCTTCTTTTTAATTACAACAGTAAACTGGACAAACATGTCAATTGGCTCAGAAGGATTTAATACGTGAGTCATCCAAGACTGTCCAGAGTGTAAGATGCTTGCATGTAGAATGTTCCACATTAAATCATAGCATCACTATTTCATTTCATTTTTTATTTTATTACGGTCAACAAACCATTAAAACAACTTGTTAAAAACATTTTAAAACGATACAAACCGCCTTAAATAAGGCATTTCATCTTTGCAAGGTACGCATGGTAAACCCAGTGACTGAGGGGAAGAAGGTTCCCTGGCTGTCCCTTGCAGCTCCTGGTAATCAATGTCCCTCAACCTCTGTTTGACAATTGCTTTGGCCCCATCTAAGTCTAGAGATAGCAAGTGGGATGTGGATAATCCCACTGAGACGATCTTGCATTCAACTGCCTCCCTCCAGCGTGATTTAAAGGGGTCAGACATAGTTTTAGCCAGTAAAGAGTTGGAATTAATTGTATAACAGCAACGGAGCCAAAAGTGGATAGAATACATTCATGCCAAACTTTTTAAAGAATTTAGGCCTGACTCCAAGTAAAGGACTCCAGCGACACATCTTGGGACACCATATATTAGCCTCAGAAAGAAAGACGGAATTCCTTTAAAGGAATTCTTATTAAGAGGAAGCCAAACTGAGGCCCCATAAAGCAACTATGGGACAATTTTAGCTTTAAAAACCCGGATGGCAGCTGAAATAAATTTACCACCCTTAGTAAAGAAAAAGCGTGCCAATGCTCTCAAATTTTGTTCGGCTTTCAGTTTGGTGTACTTATTCTGAGTCCTCCATCTTATAGCTTCATGAAACCAAACACCCAGATATTTATACGAGTCCACTTGTTCAATTTGATTTTCCTCTATCAACCATGAGTATCTGATCTTTCTTTTGGCAAAAACAAGAACTTTTGTTTTTGAATAATTGATTGTTAAAAAGTTATTATTGCAGTATTTGTGAAAGCCCATAGCATCACTAGTTAACAAAAGATCATAGAGCAAGCTACCCTGTAGAGCTTCAGTCAGTTAAAAGTTGTTAAAATTGGCATACATATATAATTAGTCTGCCTTTCTGTAAGGCAGTTTCCTTATGCTGCAAGAGGTTGGGGTAAAGATATATTGCTCCCTTTCCAAGGGTTCCTCCAATATACACATGACTACAGCTAACGTAGATGCCACTTCAGTGTGTACCTTACCATATTTAAAATATTTATTAAACATATGAGCTTATTTATAGCTACACAACAGTGCACCTGAATAGGCCACCAACTGCTGCTATGTTAACACAAATAATGCTGCCTGAATTTGAAATTTTAAACATAGTTTTAAAATCTGATGAAATTATATTGTAACTATTACTCATATTAGTAAAACAGCCCTTGCAATCTTTGTTTATGGTGAAATATATAAATCCCTCAAATCAATCAAAAGTAAAATATAAACTTGAAATTGTATACAAAGGGAAGTGCTTTTATGCATAGCTACTATGCTTCAGATTCCAAATACCAGAAATGAGACAGAAAGAGGAACAGAACGTGCATGCACATTTATGCTTTTTCCTGCCCATACTATGTGGAGCATGAATAAAGAGCTTTCTTTAGGACAAAACCAAAACAAGAAAACCTTTAAAATGAAAAGAGAGTACTGGGAAAAAAACATAGAGGACTGTGAAATATGAAGTGTGAGAAAACTGTATTTCTGCAAAAATCAAACAATGCTTTATTAAGTCAATTCTTTGAAGATAATGATAGTTCTAAGCCCAATTCTAAGGTTGATGAAGAGTCAAATGTTTCAAAAACTGCAGGAATACATTTTGATACAATGTAACATTGGGTTGGAAGTCACTCTGCTGATTATACTCACCATCTGCTGGGCTATGCATCACATTTTACCACACAAACCTGTACCTGTATAAGGCTAGGACTACTCTCACGGTAAAGAAGTTTTATCTGTTACCTGTTCTCACCTCAAGTGTAGTCTTGTTGCTGTTAGTATTCTAAAAGTATGATGCATACTAACACACATCCTGGTGGTAGAATTCAAAGGGATAGCTATATTAGTCTAGATCTGTACGTAAAGGGATCTGGTAGCACCTTTGAGACTGAGAGAAAGAAGCCGGTAGCATGTGTTTTTGTAGACTTAAGTCAACAGTGAAGTAGACTTAAGCCTACGAAAGCTTAAGCTACCAACTTCTTTCTTTCAGTTACTCTGAAAGATGTCAGAAGACGGTTTAACGCATATCCTATTATCAGTTATACAAGTCTAACACATTTTCTATGCATAGTTGTGAAAGCTGGACAGTGGGAAAAAAAAGTTAAGAGAATTGACTCATTTGAGATGCGATACTGGAGAAGAGTTTTACAAATGCCCTGGGCTGCTAAAAAGACAAATTAATGGGTCATAGAGCAAATCAAGTCTGAACTTTTCACTAGACGGAAGATGATTAAACTGGAAAAGACTAGAATGCCTGGTAAAGTGGAAGCTAATAGGAAAAGAGGCAACTGCGCTTACAGGTTTATTGATTCAATCAAGGAAGCCATACCCCTGAGTTTGCAAGACCTGAGCAGGGCAGCAGATAACCAGAGATCCTGAAGGTCTCTCATTCATGAGGTTCCCTTAAGTCAAAGTTAACTTGACCACAAAGAACAAATATTTTCTGTTATATTTCTATGTTATGCATAATGCATTTTGCCCTTCTCAGTTATAAATAGAGACAATGAACTACAGACGGCACTGAAACTCCAACCACAAGAAATTCTAGTAAAGCTTCCATGTCTAGAATCTACAGGCACTGCCTACACATCATGATGAATTACAAGTTACTTTAATTGCCTCTCACAATGACTCAACATGATCTGAAAGGTAAGTCATGCAGCTACATCTCATCAGTGCTGTAGTCAATGATCTGAAAGCATGTACGACAAAATCAAAATGCACATTTAAACTCCAAGCCATCAAAAATTGCATGCAAATATCACACAATCTCAGAAATGAAGCTTCAGTTTGGAATTGCAGCGTAAGTCAGAAATAGGATCAGGTTTTGGCATTTACAATAGTATGCACACAAAAAGATGAACACGTCCAATTATTCCCTTGCTATATTTGGAGAGAAGGTCCATAAACTGCAGAAATGAAAATGATGCACGGATTGCAAGTATCAATTAATGGGCAATAGCACAATCACATTTGTTTGGGCACAAAAACACACAAAGCTGATCTCAGCTTTCAGTGGGAAACAGACCTGAGAACTGAAGCTCCCATTTCTCAATTTCCAAACAGTGGTGCAAGGGGAAAACAATTTGGTAGAGATATGCCTCTCCAGCAACCTTTTTACTACCCACTGTTTTCCCCAGAGGTATTTATCTTGCCATACCTTTCCTCCTAAAAATTACCATATGCCCTCCCAATTTTCTACTTTAAAGAAGCAGCTAAAGTTTGCAGACCCATGCTTATTACAAAACAAATAAATAAACTATACACTATCTGTATATATTCACAAGTCAACTAATCAGACAGAACCCAGCTAGCAGCCACAGGCTAAAAGCTGAGTGAAAATCTTTCAGTATGCAGTAGGGATGAGGATGCTGTTAGGACTTCCAGACATTGTTGGAGTTAGGTTCCTAGTATTCCTTATCACTTGCCATGCTGATTAGAGTTTATAAGGAAGTCACATCCAACAACATCTGGTGGACCACAGGTTCGTTATTCTGGATCAAATGGGCATTCAAAGTTTGGTCAACATACCTCTGGACAATCTCTCAATTAACAGACTTACATCTAGATGTTCAATACAATTATTCAGGCAAACACACACATTTAATTAAGGCTTGCATACATTAACCTGTGAAGCCAAATACATGACGTGAAATTCAGATGCTATGAACCTTAAATTCACACAAGTAGTAATGAAGATAAAGGAATTAATAACAGCACAAGGGCACTCTTGAATTCCTCACAGACTTAAATGAAACAGGGGAGACAGGTGAAACACATCTGCTGTAAGTTTTTTCCTGAAGCACTAAACGTAATATGATCTTCAGCTTTAAGAAGGATGAACATGAAAAATATAAAGCAAAGAATTTCCATGCTAGAAGGGAAGATTAATACTACCATTGCTCACAAAGTTTTAGAATTAACAGTTTGAGAAGAGATTTGATTTCCCACTATGGCAGCATACCCAGCTAATCAATGCAATCCAGTTATGTTTCCACACAAACAAGGCCAAAAAATGAAGGAAATATATAGTTAGTTCATAACATATTACAATGCGATACAAAAGGCAAAATTAGCATGTTTATGCCTCATCTACAGTCAGAACACTTTTTGAAAGACCAGTATATTTTCATATATTTAAGATTTTGGGAATATTATGGAGGCTACAGAATCTTATTAAGGAAAGCTCTGCAGTATTGCCTTTGAAAACCACTGGGACAGCAGCAGGACTCGGTCACAGATCTTTTGCTGTCTGCAGCAATTCCCCATTAATTAGGGCTACCTTGCTGAATGCCTGGGGACAGCCAACTACCTATGAAGCCTTCATTCCTCAGCATATATTTTCCAGAGCTTCAGCATTCTTCAACTACAGGCCTTAAACTCCTCAGGAAAAAAGACATATCTGCCAATCTCTGGAAGCACCAAGAAAACTTCCATTTTTCTAATCCAATAAAAAAAGTGCCCTGTAGTGGCAAAGAAAGTTCAGAAAATAATTTGCTGGATAAGGACGATGTATCAAGATCCCAAGATTCTCCATGGTGTCCTTTATAAACATTAGTTCTGTTACACTGTATGGGATGTGTTTTAGAAGACTACAGACATAACTTACTTAAGCGTTTGGACACAGAAAAAAAGGTCCAATCCACTTATTTTGCTTTTTTTATTCATTTCCTTTGGCATCAGATGTGCTATGAACAACAAGTACAAATCCAGAGTGGGTGAGAAGCCAGACAGAAGAGAAATGCTAGGCACAAGCAGCTCTCATGGAAGTCAGTGGGGGTTCTACCACCAAACTGACTTAAAGAAAATAGCAGCATAAAATATTGGCTTACAAACTGTGGTACAGAGAACCCTAATAGTTTCCTTGGAAGCCTACAATGGATTCTTCTGGCCAATGCAATCATGATGGTCAAGCTTCTTCAAAAGATAATTTGCCAAACATTATAGATGTACCTAGCACATAAGGCAATAACAAAGCTCAAAAGCATGACTAATATTATATCTGAAGATTGCCAACCCCTGAATTTCTTTCATGCTTATTTTTTTAAAAAAAAGATATTTATCTGATAAATATGATTAAAAATACAACTGGTGAATCAAACTAGCACCAGGAAACTAGTCATGGGAAATATATCAAATTGAAACCATATAAGAGAATTTTACCCTTCCATTTGGATATACTACTTACTTTTTTCACTGCACTTGTCCACAAGAAAATACTTTTAAGACGCAAAAGTATGAAAGACTAACTGAAGGCAAAGAAGACGTGTAAGACAGAAACCTTCCACGTTTCTGGCTCTTAACCTCACCACAGCTTAGCAGGACAAATAATTGATATTCTAATACTGGCAAATCCGTATGTGCAAAATCAAGCAGCCATGAAAACAGGGAATGTAAAAAGAACAAAATGGCTTTGATTCACAAGGTATACCAGTTTCATATGAACCAAAAAGCTTTCCAGTCTACCTGAACTCCAAAAGTTTATTTAGTCTCTAAAAATATCCTGCATAATTAATATTTTGATTTCATTCACTAGACTAGACAATATACATTGAAACACTGTATTAATACTAGATTTCATCTTGAAACAGGATCAAATGAAGGGGTTGTTGGGAAGGAAGACATACTAGCTTAATTTCCCTCTACTTGGTGCCATCTAAATGCCCTAGATAGAAAATATAGCCCACTACATCCGGAGGATACTAAGTTTAAGCTAGTGTGTCTTTTTCTGCTCCCAATTAATTTTCTCTTTTCTCCATGGAAATGTTTTTAAGCCATTATCTGGGGGAATGGAATACATGAACTAAGCCAGGATGTTTTGGAAATACTGCAGAAGACTTTTAGGATGCAGAACTCTTGTTATCACAGGGATAATCCAAATATGCAACTACTTCAGAAAGAGAAGACAGAAATAAACAGATGCAACTAAAAAAAAATACACGATATAGATTTCTACAGTGAAAGCATTTTCAACTGATTCCAGAGGTTGTATTGATTAATGTACTGTACCGAGCACGCAATCCCATCACCACAGAAAGGCATTGCCATTGGTGGGGTTTAGTCACGTTTTGCTCCTTGGCAAAACGCTGTCCAACATGATAGACCCTACCAGCAGCACTGTTGCCATCAGCATAGCCTCTTGCCTCACAGGAGCTGCTGGTAGGGTTTCCCATGTCAGACAGGCATTTGTCGAGAAGCCAGACCAAATGTGACTGAACAGCTACTGGGCAGCAGTGGGGCTGACACTGGCAGAGGATCACTCAGAGACCACAGTAATGGCACCATAGCTAACACTTGTTAGTACTACACAGATGGAGGTACACTAAACCCCTTTTGGATGTCTTTTACCACAAAAACCTTATGATGCAACAATCCAAAATGAAACAAAGATAGTGCAAGATGATGAAACCCCAGGTCAGATGGTGCTCTACAAGCTACTGGGGAAGAGCAGAGAACAATTAAGAGGACCCCTGTGGGTAATGACACAACTGGACTCAAGCTGATAGGACTTCAGCTGTTGACGTGCTCAGAGGCGAAGGGAAAGTCTGAAGCTGCAAAACACATATTACAGGAATCTGGAATGTAAGAAGCATGAACCAAGGGAATTTTAGACATAGTAAAACAAGAAATGGAAAATATAAACATTGCAATACTTGGGGCAAGCAAACTAAAGTAGACACGAATGCGATATTTTGAGTCAGATAATTACATAGTGTTTTACTCAGGAAATTAAAATCTAAAAAGAAATGGGGTGGCATTTGTAGTGAGCAAAAATATACCAAAAACAGTCAAAGGATACAATCCAAAGTCTGACTGAATCATGTCAATAAGACTTCAGGGAAAACCCATCAATATAACCATAATCCAGATTTATAGTCCAGATTCATAGTCCAATGACAGAGTCAGAAGAAGAAACTGAAAAATTCTGTGCAGGAACCCAGGAGAAAAATTGACTGCACACTCAAACAGGACTTCTTGTTAATCACAGGTGGCTGGAATCCAAAAGTAGGCAACAGAGCAGAATCAAAGACTGTAGAAAAATTTGGCCTAGGATCAGGAAATGAAGCAGGACACCAGCTGACTGAATTTTGCAAGGCCAGTCATTTGTTAATCATAATCACATTCTTTAAACAACCCAAGAAGGGACTGTATATAGAGACATCACCTGATGGCCAATACAGAATTCAACAGGTTACATAATCAGAAGCAGAAGATAGAGAAGCTCCATTCTCTCTGCAAAAACAAGAGAAAGACCAGACTGTGGCACAAACCAAATTTAGAGTAAAGCTAAAGAACAATAGATGATCTATTATGCTGAAATACAAGCTGAACAACATCCCTGTAGAACTTAAAGGTAATGTGAAAAATAGATTTGCACTGATAAGCCTAACTGATTGGGAGCCAGAAGAATCCCAGACTGAAGCCAGGGACATTGTCAGGGAGGAATGCAAAAAGGCCAAAAGGGCACTATCTGTAGCCAAAATGAAAGAGATGCCTCAATGAATGATAGATGAAACCCTTCTAGTAGTTAAGGAGAGACGAGAAACAAAAGATGACCAAAACAGAGTCAGAACCCTGAATGCAACTGTTCAACAACCTGTACACAGGGACAGGAAGAAGTACTATAATAATCAATGCAGAAGTGGACAACAAAAAAGGAAAAACAAGACACCTCTTCTACAGGATCTGAGACATCAAAGATAATTTTAACCCAAGAATGAGGATGCTCTACAACCAGCAGGGAACATATTGCAAGACCAAGTAGAAATACAAATGATAGAAACAACACACAGAAGAACTATACAAAAGAGATGAAAAGTTGGCAGATTCATTCAAGGAAGAACCATGAGAAGATGAGCTGTTAATTTTAGAAAGTGAAAGCTGCCCCCAGGGTACTTGGGAGAAATAAATCACCAGGAACAGATGGTATACCAATGCAGCGGTTTCATTCTACGGAGACAGATTCTACTGTAGTTCTAACTGAACTCTGTCTACAAATATGGAAAACAAAAGAATGGCTCCTCAAATTGGAAACTCTTAATATACATTCCAATCCCCAAGAAAGGGGATACCAGCACTGCAGTAACCACAGGATCACTGTATTAACTTCCCATGCAAGTAAAGTCATGCAAAAAAGGAGTGAGAAATGCCAGATGTTCCAACTGGGCTCAGGAAAGGAAGAGGCACTAGGGATCAGTACAAACATATATTGGATAATGGAGTGTACCAAAGAATTTCATGAGAAAATCAGCCTGTGCTTCACAGACTATAGCAAAGCCTTTGATTGTTCAGATTATGAGAAACTATGGATCACTCTTAAAATAAATGAATGTGCCGCAACATTTGATTATCCTGATTAGACTCAGAGGAAGGAGGCATGAAAATATTTCATATATGCAGATGACATTATATCACTAGCAGAAAAATAGCAAATATTTGGAATGATTACTGAAGAAAGTCAAGGCGGAAAGTGCAAAGGCAGGTTTATAGCTGAATGTTAAGAAAACAAAAATAATGACCACAGACAATTTACACAACCTTAAAGGAGGCAATGAAGACACTGAAACAGTTCGGGATTTTCCATACCTTGACTCAGTCATTAATTAGAATGGAGACTACAGTCAAGAAATCAGAAGAAGACTAGGACCTGGAAGGGCACCTATGAAGGAACTATACAAGATTGTGAAGTGTAAAGATATATAATTGCATAGTAAAGTTAGGATTGTCTATGCCATCATATTTCCAATTTTTATATATGGCTGTGAAAGCCAGACAGTGAAGAAAGCTGATAGGAAGAAAACCAACTCATTCAAAATATGTTGCTACATTTACCCTGGACTGCTAAAAAGACAAATGAATAGGTCCTAGAACAAATCAAGCCTGAACTTGAACAAGAAGCCACGATGAGTAAACTAAGGTGTCGCACTTTGGCCATATCATGAGAAGACATGACTCACTAGAAGAAATTATAATGCTTGGTAATGTAGAAGGCAGAAGGAAAAGACGAATACTGTATTACAGATGGATAGACTACAACCAAGGAAGACATGTCCCTGCATCTGCAAGACCTGAGCAAGACGGTTGATGACAGAGTGAGTTGGAGATCTCTTGTCCACACGGTCACCATAAAGTCGAAGTTGACGGCAGTAACAAAACTGTATTAAGCCACTCCTGATGACTGCTCAGAACCAGTCATCAGTCTGCTTTTCCATAAAGAATTCTACAGTCCACTTTCAGATTAGGCAAGTCATCAGTGGAAAAATAAAACCATCTCTGATCTTGCATCTCCTCCTGCTCTCTAGATTCCTTTCAAAGGTTCTAAACAGGCTCTTAAACGTCTAGACTCTCTTATTCCAGCACAGACAAGCCTACTACTTCAATCTCATACTCCCTTAAAACTTCCAGGATCAACAAAAGGTGTCATCCTGAGGCTATCATCTGTGTAATAAACTGGAACAGGAAAGGCATCTAGAAGAGCAGTCTAAGAAGACTAAAGTTATTTTAAATATTTATGTGCTTTCTTCAATTTGTGCTTTTTCAGTGTTTTTCAAGAAATGATTTACAAAGAAAAAAGTCTTGAAATCAACGAAAACTGAATAAAAAACACAATCTCCAAAAATACAGTACCCAGTCAGAAGAATCATACAAAACTAAAAAAATACCCTAAAGGGCCAATGAAAAAGGAAGATTTCACAGCTCTTCCTGAATCACAGTAAAGGTAAAGCATTTCCTGTACTCTGGAATGAAATCATCCCCCATACTTGGGACCATGGTAGAAGAGGTCCTGCTACTAGCAGCAGATACGTGACAAACTCCAATTTCAGTAAGGTTTTATTTAACTAAGATAGAGGGGAAGAAGATCAGGACCTTGAACAGCCTGTTGAACTCTAAACTCTCACTAGCCCCCCAAAGTATGGACAACTGTATGCAGGCAGTTTAGCTAAACAACATCTGGATGGTCACAAGTTCCCCATCTATCACCTTGCTCCAAAAGGTTAAAATCAGCACCTTCAACTGGGGTCAGAAGAAACACCAAGAGCCAGAGCAACTGAAGAAACAGAAGTTGCATGTGTTCCTGTCTTCAGACATTTAACGAGATATATGCAGCAGTACTGTGCACAAGTTGTACCTTCTGAACTATCTTCAAAGGCAGATTAATATAAGCTACAATACAGCAAACCACAAAAATTAAGAGTAAAATTCACAGGACAAATTCTCCAGCCCCCAAGTGAACTGAGCATTTACTCTGGATGAGACTTACAGAAAGTTGTTTTAAAGACAACACTTGTCAGACAGTCAGATGATAGTTGAGAATGGCAATCACAGTTACAAATTTGCATCAATGAGATACATCCAGTAATTGTCAACATATTTAATTCTTCTAGTGCATAAGGATTTCCCAACGATGTCTCCCACAAGTCTTCTGGATTCAGTCTGGCTGTTCATCTTCATTTTTCTGAACACAGCTTCCAAATATTGTTTAAGGGCTTTAATTAAACCAGAAGATTTAGTTAATAACATATAGAACAAGCATCTCCCTGTACTGATGAGCCTCAGCTCTTAAGAATGTCCACTGACTTCACCCAGATGTAAAATGGCATTGGTAAGAGACAAACCCTGTACAACAACAGTTGGCAACCCCAATAGGGCTAAACTTATTGACAGCCATTCTGAGTTTATTCAAACTGAAGTGAATGAAACTACCAAAGAGGAACCCCAACACACTAACTTGAAGTTCTGTATGTTGTCCCAGGGTAATGTTTTCCAAACAATTAGAAACAACAGAGAACTCTAATAATATTGTAGGGACAGTGCTCCCATGTTAGTCTCCAGGTGTAGACCATCCATCTTGCAATAACCTCTCCATAAGAAGGCAGATTAAAATGCGGCCAAGGGAGGCTACATCACCAAAAGACACCTGGAGTTGCTTTTCTATCACCTGTTCCAACAATTTCTGCCAAAAGGGAAGGCTAGACAAAGCACTAAAACTGTCAATCAGACAGTCCTCTTTTAGGATACAGATGAGCAATGGAAGCTCTTCAGGTGTTCTAGACATACACTTTCCATTAGTCTTAGCCCATGCAGTCTATGGTAAACGTTATGGGAGCTCAAGTCTAACATTTGGAGGGATGCAAATGCCCATATATTTTTAGAAGGCAGATAACAGATTTTTATAAAAGAGACAGGAATGAAAAAACTGAAACCCGGAAGCAGAGATTCAAAGAGTGCAGCACTGTTAAGAAAATCATACCTCAAGGAAGAAATCTTCCTGACTACATTAAATCTTCTGATTACATTATCCTACAGGTAGGATAACCACCAAAGAACCCTCATGTAAAGGCTTCCATGCCAAACACAAGGAAATGAAGAACCACTCTCACTGCACAACTGAATCTTCACTGGCGGGTCTTGAATCTGAAATGTGTCACTCTCACATGCAGGGCAGAATAAATTACAACAAGTGAAAAATCTTTTAGCAGTATTCATCATCTGGAAATATCATTTAGATCAATCTAAAATTTATCAGGATGATATAAGAATATATAGTAATATCTGCAGCTCGTCTATCTGAAGATGAAAAGCCCTTCTCTCTTTATTTATAGCTGACTTGTTCAATGACTTCAAGATATATTTGCAGTATAGCATGAACAACTCACATGAACTAATGCCTCATGGTTATTACCTCCCCTGCTACCCAGAGACTCTTTGATATATATATTTTTTAAAAAAACAGTACTATCAGTTACAAAAAACAAGTTATAGGCTGCCAAGAGAAACTGTAGTTCAAAAACCAGTGCTACAGCATCTTAAACAGAGAGGCACACAATCCGCTGCAAAGATAGGTTTCATTTTACACCTTGGGTTAAATGCTGGTGCCATTTAACAATCTGGAGCAGAACTACACACCATAATTGCGGCACATGTATTCACTACTGCTGAACTCAGGTAGAAATATAAGTGAACTGAAATGTATCTATGACAGAAAAGTTGTCTTGCTCAGCCTCATTTCCCACTACACAGTACATCTGAGTGATCAAAGATCCCTCACTTCACTTCCTTAACAGCCTATTCTTCCCCATTATGCAGACTTCCTATTTGCTCATCCAACCATCTTCTTCCTCATGAACCATGAAATGTCATTGCTCTTCCGTACATTATTTCTCACTATACCTCCTTTCTCCGTAAGACCACTAGAGCCCTCTACTACACAAGAACGGTCTACCTTCAACAATTTTCTTTAAGATCTCCCAGCAGCCACCTCTTATCATACATTTTCCAAATATTCCTAGCCAATTCTCAACCCACAAGGCTCTTGGAGCAACTTAGATTGCTTAGTGTTCCCCAATTTTTTTCAGCTATGAGTACAGGTGGACAGCACAGGGAAGAGACGGCGAGGAATGGTCCACTTCCCACTGTACCCAGCTGAGGCTTTTTAGATATTGTCCTAGTGACCAAAAGCCCAATCGAAAGTGCTGTAGAAAAAAGTCCAGGCTCACGCTGCTACATTCTTCCGTGCCGTCATTGCTAACACATCCACATTACGTGGATGATTCTTAAGCTATATACAGATTTCTCTTCCTTGGATAGATGACTGAAAGGATATATAAAGAGGGAATTATACAAGAAGTCCTCCACTGGAGAATATATGCTTCCGTGCCTCCTCTAGCCGTTGCCACCCCCCCTCCACACCACCACCACCACCACCTGGCAACCTCCTTTCTTAGCACAGCATCCCTCACTGGCACGCTTGCCTCCCCCAGGCCTTTCAAGCCACCGGGGACGGCTTAAAGAAAGACACTGGGGGGGGGGCATACCGGACGCGCCCACCTTTCCCGAGCGGCATTAATATACCCCCACATGCATTCCCTAACCTCAGCCCCCCCCTCCATATTACACCCTCCTCCTCCTCCTCCTCCTCCTTACCGGAGATACTGAGCGCAAAGCAAGCTCATCCTCCGCCACCGCTCGCCGCCCGCCCGTCCACGCCGGCCCAGCGCTGGAGTCTCACAGCTCCGGTGCCCGGGAGCTGCCGCCGCCGCAGCCACTACCGCCAGAGCCGCCTCCGGCCGCCGCCATCTTCCCGTGTCGGGCCCAGGCTCTTCCTGAAGGGGGAGGAGGCGGGAGGAGGGAGGGAAGGAGGGAGGGAGGGAGGGAGAAGAGGTATCCGCGAGGGGAGGAGAAACGGTTCCGCTCCCCGCCTCCTGCCAGAGGAACTTCGCTCTCGCGAGACCCACTCGAGGAGGAGCCGCCGCCGCCGCTTGCTTGCGCGGATCAAGCAGACAGCGGCCAAGAGCCCGGCGAGCTTCGCCGCTAAGGTCCCCCCACCATTCAAGCCTCACTTCCGGGCGCGGCCCAAAGCCCGACGGGACACACTTCCGCCTTAGTGCACCGCTAAACTCTTCCCTCGTCCGCTCGCGCCCGACGGCCCTGCCTTCCAACCCCGGTTTCTATTGGCTGCGTCGGTGTCATAGCAACCGACAGTGCGTGGGAGTGGAGGAGGGAATGAATAGCGGTGTGAGTTATCACCATGACAACCACAGGCCTGCTCTTCCTCCCCGCTTCGCCCCTCCACGCGGCGTCCTGTAATGGAGGTTTCCCTCCGTCTGCCTCGTTCAACCCCTCGTTTCCTTCCCTTGGCCCCGTCACCCGTGGCACCTCCTTCAGCCCCTGGTTTCGCCGCCGTGGACGCCACATCTCACCCACGGCGCGGAACAAAATCGCGTTTGATAGAACCACGTCCCGCTTCAACCAAAGGGAATTCTTCCCAGACGGGACGACGAGATTTCCCCTTTCCAATGGGCGCCAACTTCTGGCTGCGTGTGGTGGGACTCGTTCTTTGGAAGCAGGACCTGTTGAATTTTTTTCTCTGCACGCCTCTTTCAGGGCTGGGGCAGAGTGAGGTCTCTACCTCAGGCAGGAGGTGTTGGATGAACGGGCAGCGAAATAAGTAGTTAGTTCACGTTTTCTGATTGTAGATTGGCAGCAAGAGGAAAGTACCTGTGTGATTTTCTGGCCATTTCCGCACTGGACTGTTACAGTGCCCTTATTCCACTTTCAGCATCCTATGGAATCCTGGGGTTTGCAGGTTGCCTTGTGGCCCCTCCCTAAACTGCAAACCCCAGGACTCCATAGGATGCTGAAAGTGGAATAAGGGCACTATAACAGTCCAGTGCGGAAATGGTCTCTGTCTCAGGATGCCCGAGGGTGCCATGCACCTTAAAAGGAGAAGCATGGCAAATTGTAACGGGTAATTTGCTGGGTTCTATCAGATGGAAATCTGTGTGATTTAAGATAAAATATGAGGGGGCTATATCATGAAGCGGGAATATGGAGATTGAAATGCAAGAATCATCAGGTTATATTAGCAGTAAAATGTTGTACAATATTCTAAGCATTAAGAAATCTTGATAATGAAATCTAGATCAGTGTGGAAAATCAGAAATATTTCAATTAAGCTGACAGTTATAATTGTTTGTTTTATATGTGAATTTTGAATAAAATGATTAAAAAAAAAGGAGACGCATGTTCTGCTTGGCTTAAAGTGCTAAAATATGTTGGAGGGGCTCTTTTCAGAAGCCACTGTCAAGCCCGAGACCTTCAGTTTCCTTCTTCTGCATTTGGGGGTTATGGGTATGTCAAAACCCATTTTCTTCTTGGGACCTAAAATTGCTAATCAATTAAACAGTTATGTAATGATAATGTAGTCTTCCCTCTGTGACCTGCCCTTGCTTAGGCTGTGCTCCAGCTGGTTCTGACTTCCTTCTGTATATATGCTGCCTTCTGCCTTCCTTTCTCTCTGGCCATTTTTGCACTACACTGTTATAGTGCTATTATTCTAATTTCAACACCCTATGGAATCCCTGGGGTTTGCAGTTCAGGGAGGGGCATTTAGAATTCTCAGCCAGAGAGCTCTTTGCCCTCAGGAAACTACAAACCCCAGAATCCCACAGGATATTCAAAGTGGAATAATAGCACCATAACAGAATAGTGCGGAAAAGGGCTCTGTCTCAGCTCTGGTGTTTATTTTGGGGAAAACATAGGCCTGAATCCTGTTGGTGATGTTACCTCCTGTAACAGCAGTAAATGTATACTTTTAAGGAGGTACCCGGTACTTCCTTGTGCATTGACCTGCTCCTTATGCACAACCCTGGCTGATAGCAGCAGGATGCACACCCATGGCCAGTCAGCTGCAGGGGAGCTGGGGAATCTTGGGCATCATCTGATTTTGCTAAGAATGTTCACCAAATTCTCAAAGTCTTGAATTAATTCAGGCTGATTTCCGTACAAAGGAAACAAGAGGATGTGGAGAGGGCATAATTTTGTGATTGACACAACGAGTGATTTTTTTCAAGGCTTTTGTTGGAAGGATGGTGATGTGATATATCACAAGATTGTTCTATTCCTGAATAAGTTAGGTTCTCTTTCCCAAGAGCAGGAACTTTGAGAGAGCTTGTTGGGAGCTGGAAGGTTAAGTGTGGTTTGCTTTCCCGGACGTTACTACCTGTTCAAGTTCTTCTGCCTCTCCTACTGTATACTTTACATCTGATGTCCAGTCCTATTGCTTATTGTTCCACTATACTTTCAGAGATTTTGATGCCTATTGAATAAAAAAAAGCAAAAGGCCTTAACTGATTTATGTTCGCCATAACTCCTTAGCCCTTGTACCTGTCCTGGAATTCTTTAGGTTTCTTACTTAATTACATCTCTAGGACAGGGTGTGACAGAATTGACCTCATGCCACTTTTGGGTTCCATTTTGGCTGATTTGGAGCCATTTTTTGTTTTCTTTGTTTGAGGATTTTGGAAGATTGATCCAAATGGTCACATTTGTAGATAGTCAGGGCTTGGTTTCACTAATCTTCAGGTGAAAAATCGATTTTTTAAAACTTTTAGGGGGGATTAGGGCCACAAGGGAGGTACAAAATTGAAGTAAGGACTGTGTGTGGTCCATGAGCCACATTTTACCCATCCTTGCTTTAGGAGGTATATTATCTCAAAGAAGATTGTAAGCTAAACTAAGCTAGGAGGAAGCTAAAATCACTCTAAATTTCCTGCAAAAATGCGTGTTTCCTTTTGAAATTATATGTATTTCGTAGCTAGTACCAACTCTACTTTTAATGTCATTTTCATAACAGTTGTCCACAAAAATATAGGTGGGTAAATGCATTTGAGAGCCAGTGTGGTATTGAGAGCCAGCATGGTGTAGTGATTTGAGCTCTGGACTATGACCTGGGAGACCAGGGTTCGATTCCCTGCTCAACCATGGAAGCCCACTGGGTGACCCTGGCTGTGTCACACAGTCTCAACCCCCAGAAAATCCTGTGGTAGGTTTGCCTTCGGGTCACCATAAGTTGGAAATGACTTGAACAACAAATGCACCCATGTTTTAGATATCCAAAACTATAAATTTTGAAGTTGCATAAAATCCTTCTACCTCTCCTGACCGTTATTATAGGCCCACCAGTGTAATCCTTAAGAATTTTTTTCTATTGAAAACAAAAGCCAACTCAAAATGCTACTCTTTATTAACTTTTTAAACAAAGGGATACACATGATATTCTGTGATCAGAGTTCTTCATGTCTTTCAAAAAGCAGCTGCATTTCTGGGTGGGTAGTCTGGGCTGTGGCTGTGGCACATGGCATAGTAGCCTTTTCGCTCCACATTAGTTTCCAAATGGGTAGGAATTAATGTTGTTAGGGAGGAGAAAACTTGCACCCACGTGTGTAGTCTCCCTACCACCACAGAGCTGTTAGCAGCTTAATGTGGTTAGAGAGTAGCCAGGCCACTGTCTATTGGTGTATATTTTGTTGTTGTGTGCCTTCAAGTAGTTTTATGCCAACCCTAAGGGAAACCCATCATGGGGTTTTCTTGGCAAGATTTGTTCAGGGCTGATTTGTCTTTACCCTCCTCTGAGGCTGAGAGAATGTGACTTGGCCAAGGTCACTCATTGGGTTTCCATGTCTGAGTGGGGTCTCCAAAATCATAGTCCAATGCTCAAGCCACTATACCATGCTGGCTCTCTATTTGTGTATATTAGTTGGTGTTAAATAATACAATAATGTTCCTAAAATTTAATCAGTATCCTTAGCGCCCCAGCCCATATCGTGGCATGATTCTGGATTTGTGCCATATTAAGAAAGTGTAGAAGAAGGCCAGAAGCCAAAAAGCAGTCAATACATTTCTCCCAGAGTCAGAAAACGTTCCTGCTGTGTCATAGTTTTGATATGGGGCATGAGACAGCATCTTGGTATAATGGCAATTTCCCTGAGAGTGATTTGACACCAAAAGAAAATCCATATATAATTTCGTAGGCCTTCAGCACAAAAGGGAGTCTTTCTGCATGTAACACTGATCATATCTGGTGTGGTAAGCACTAGCCCTTAATATAGATATCAAAGTTCATTAAAATGTGGAAAATGTGAAACAAGAAAGGCTTTGTTGTTTTGATGTATCTGACTTATAGGAGTTGGGATTTCTTGAGATGAGGTTTGCCATTGCCTTCTCTTAGGCTGAGAGTATGTGGCTTGTCCAAGCTCACCCAGTGGGTTTTCGTGGATTTGCAGGGATTTGAACCCTGGTATCCAAGAATCCTGGTCGAACATTCAATCTACTACATCACACAGGCTCTCAGAAGGGGTTTAGCTATGACTAAAGAAATTACATTGGCACATTCAGATTGGGTTGGGCTGAGAAAGTCCTTTGATTCAGCTCCTGTCTTTGCCACAGACTCATTGTGTGGCATGGACGAGTCACTCTGCCAGGCAGGCACATGTTGTTCATTCTGGTGTTGTTTACGGATCTCCACAGTTTCAGACAAGCTTGTTTGCCAGCTGTACTTGTAGAGCTGGGATGCTGGAAGTTGAACCTGGGACCTTCTACTGTAAGCATGTGCTCTATCAGTGGTCTAGAGCCCTGGATCTTATTCTTACTGGTTAATCCTAACTATAGTAGCCTCGTTGAATCAATTGCTGAATGATGAGTCAATATGTAGATCTTATTGATCCAATACGTCTATTCTAGTTGGGAATGACAATCAGATTTAGGCTATGATGTGCAGTTTTAGACAATAAATCATAGTCATCATGCAAAGAAAATTATATTTTAAAAGCTGTTTAGAACAAAGTCTTCAATAAACAATAAGGAAATATATCTCTGCTAGTTCCCTGGTTTTACCACTAGCATTGAAAAATATCTGTCCATCAGGAGTTAGCTCCTGGATAGCAAACTGAACAGGCACACAGATCACCTGTTTGCAGTCTTCCTTACTCTGATGAGATAGATTACTATCTAAATTATAGTGATTTTTGAAAAATATGCGCATATATGTATAAATTAGCATGCACAAGCTTTATGCAAATCTTACGTCCTCATTTTTGTTAACACATTTCTTTTGTGACTCATAAGTGACTGCACCTGAAAATCCCCTCTGTCTTGCTCATGTTTATCTTCTTGTTTCAGAAATAGACAGGTGGTTATTCGTTTGTTTTTTGTTTTTTTGCTTTATGTAGCCAGGCTATATGATTCTACAAAGCAAAGGGACTTATGAATGTTTGGTCAGCAGCAAACCAGGTTGGAGTATAGTGGCTGATGTTTGCCCAGAAAGAGCTTGTGTGTGAGGGTTCATGGGGAACCATTTCCTGCCATACACACAGTTCCTGCATAGCATGCCTGTTCTTTTTTTCTCTTGTGTTGGAGAAATGCCTATTCTTCATTACACTTGGGGGAGGGGTATTGGAGTAGTCATTTGTAGGATGTCTTGTCCTTATCTCACCTGCTTGGGAGTGTGGAGTGACAATTCCTGTAGAGCAGCAGTACTCAAAGTGGTGGTCCCTGGCAAGTTTCCAGGAAAGAAAGAATCAACTGTAGCCAACGGACATAAATTTAGTGTCAGTCTCTGGCACACTAACTTTAAAAAAAAAATGCTGTTCCCTCACGTCAGATAATCTGAAAAGCATTGCGGTAAGGCATCTGTGTCAAGGAGACTTAAGACAATGTACCCATAAGAATTCTGAAAAGCCATGAGTTAATAACAGTTATGAAGCTATTGCCTGCTTCTTATGCCAGCCCAGCTTTCACCATCACTGCCTCTTGTGCGTTCCAACTTTACAGGAAGCCCGAGGGACACATCCTCATGCAGCAGGTCCTGTCATTTGAGTTGCTGGCTCCCTGGAGTGGGATTCTGTTTGTTTGCTGTGATTGGTTCCTTGGTTGTGTTGTGAGTATGATACTGGAGCACGAAGCATTTGTCATGGCTCTGTGGCTCCCCATCAGCTAAAGAGGAGTGCTCAGCTAATGCCACCTCTTTTGCTGATGTAACTTTAAGACATCCTCAGAGGTAGGATCCCTGTCTAAGGGAAGCTGAACTACTGACTAAGCTATTTTTAATCCCTCTACCAGCATTGTCCTGTCAGCATTACATTTTGCCAGTGTAACACTACACTGATGATGTTGGTAGTGCAGGCAAGTTAACTGGACCACACAGTTGTGCTTGTCAGCCAGCTATGTATATAGTGACCGTTGTACTGGCATATCTCTTAACAACTATTTTGAGAGCAAGTGCAGTAAAAAATGGCAAAGCACTAGCTGCTTTGTCTGGGATTTCTTCACCCTACTCAGGATGTCTCTTGCGTTCTCTCCTGTTCTTTCTTCAAAACTCACTTTGCCCATAAAGTCTAACTTAAGCGCTTTTCTCAGATTTGGCATCCTAAATATATTTTGCAATTAGTGAGTAAGCTTCACTAAGCATAGTCAAACATATTTCTCAGTAGGTATGCCAAGGACTGACATGTTAATATGTATATTGCGTTTGCTCACATTGTACCTGCACAATGGTACAGGCTTAAATCCATTTATTTTGCATGTAAACTGAAGGTTATTTGGGGGCCACAATAATCTAATTTGCATAAGACTCAGAGTTGCAAGTGCATGTGTGCAAAACTTATCCGGTATGCAGTGGTTGGAAACTTATGTTCCTTATTTCTGATAGCTCTTGAACTATTGGAAGTATATTGTTACTTGAAGTATATTTGGTTTATACAGAGATCCAACCAAAGCAGCAAACTCTGTATGCCTCACAGTTAGATGCTTTGTACTAGAAGATTATCCCTCCACCCCTGAATCCAATCAATTTAACACAGCCTGGAGATTTAGGTTAGTGCATTCCACTGATTTGTCCTCTTCCTGACTCCATTGCTTCAGCAGCAGTGTACTTCATTTACACAAAAAGAGAAAAGGGACTCTGTTTAGTTTTCAGAAAGAATGATTAATGTTCTTGTTTCACACTTATTTCTCATAACAGTTAGGATTCCATTCTTTAAAAAAAGAATCTGAATTATAGTTAAGGTTAAAGAGGAGGTCTTTGTTTATCCTTGGAAAAGAACTGTACTGGATCAGACCAAAGCTCTATCTAGTCTAACATTCTGTTCACACAGTAGCCGATATGGGAAGTCCACAAGCAGAACAAAAGTTCAAAAGCACCTTCTCATTCATATTCACCAGAAACATTATATATATATATATATAGAGAGAGAGAGAGAGAGAGAGAGGGAGGGAGGGAGGGAGGGAGATGGGGGGAGAGGAAGGGGGATAGATCATACTGCCTTTGATGGTTTGGAGAAGATACACACGGACACACACACACCACACACACACACACACACCCCTAATGACTAGTAGCCATCGATGGCCTCCATGAATGTGTCCAGTCCTTTGAAAGCCTTCCAAGTATGTGGCCATTGCTACTGTGCAAAGCACTTCCTATTTATTTGCCCTGAACCTCCTACCATTCAATTTCTATGGATGACCCTGGGTTCTAGTATTATGGCGGAGGGAAGAAAATGCATCCCTATCCATTTTTTCTGCACTGTCCATAGCGTCATGTCTCTCTTCTCCCAAACCAAGCAGCCCCAAATGTTGTAACCTTTCCTCATAATCAAGTTGCTCTATTGCCTCAATCATCTTAGGTGCCCTTTTCTGCACCTTTTCTCATCCCACAATTTCTTTTTTCAGGTGTGGTTCCAAATGTGGTTGCAACACAGATTTTGCGTTTCAAAGAGCAAGAAATGGCTTCTAAATTGTATTTGCCAGCATCAAACTAGCTGTGGTTTCCTACGCTTACTCATCTATTAAATTTATATCCCCTCTCTCTCCTAATACAGAACCCAAAGTGGCTCACATCAAATTAAAAACCAATGATAGCTAAAACCTATTTAATACAAAAGTTACAAAAACCATTAAATAAACAGTTCTGTTAAAAACACTAAATTACAACAGTTTAAAACATGTTAAGTAGATAATTTTAATTGGAAGTTGTTTAAACATTCAATTAAATGTACGTTATACTGAAAGTGATAAGAATATAAAGAAATTAGTATAGGTCTTATTTAAACAGATTGTGCTGTTGACTCTTTATAATGTACAGAATATTGAAAAATAATTCTGAACATATACCAATATTTTTATATTTATATATTTTTATATCTTAATTTGTTATGTAAAGAAACTCACATGATTTTGTGGCTGTTCTTATTTCTTACTGTTCTTCCTTTATTCTTTTTAATTTAAATTTTTATCAAAAGGGAATTCAGTTACATACAATAATGTCCCAGTATAAAAGAGCAGGAAAATACAAACACAAAAGGAAGAAACATAACCACGTTTGTCATAAGTTCTAACCAAATGTATAAATATAAATGCATTTGAAAATTTCAGCTACACATCATTCTTTCAAATGTTGCAAGCATTGTTGGATCTTCTGTCCCTTGGATCCCAGCTGTGAAAGAAAATCTTTCCAGTAACAAAGTATTAATCTTTTAGCAGTCAAAAGGGTGTGGGGAAAAGAAAAGAAAAGAAAAGAAAAGAAAAAGAAAAAACACTTGCCATGCCATATATAGGCATGGCCATCTGAATCGTAAGTCTACATCTTCTAACTGAAGTAACCCCTCATATCTTAACATAAACCAGTCTCTGATCCAGTCCAAGCAGCTTGCATAAAAATATAAATTTAAGTCAGGCATGCCTATTTCTCCTTCCACCTTCAAGATTTTCCATTTTATTCTTGTTTTTTCCCCCTCCAAATAAACTTGGATAAGTCTTTGTTCCATTCTTCGAATGATTTATCATTTTTTATTATAGATAAGTTTTGAAAAAAGAAAACCATTTTAGGTAAGATGTTCATCTTAATTGTAGCAATTCTTTCTAATAATGATAGTTCAAGCTTGCTCCATCTCTGAAGATCTGCTCTAATTTCATGCCAAACCTTTTTATAATTATTGCCAAATAAGTCTGAATTATTCTTTGTTATAAATACTCCTAAATACCTAACTTTTTTTGCAATAACGAAATGTGTTTGTTTTGACATTCCAATTTTGATTTTGACTTTTTTTTGTGTGATTATGGTAGTTGTTTCTCTATTTATCTTAAAACCTTATATTTTTCCATATTGCTGTAAAATTTACAGAAGATTCGTTACACTGTAATTAAGATTTTCAAGCATTTTTAAAATTAAAAAAAAATCAGAGATGGGCAAAGTTGAATGGCCCTCTGTTGCTGTTTATGTGGCCCCAAAGGCCCTCCGGGTGTCAAAAAATTGCAGCATGTCTCCAAATGCTCCCACATACATACAAGGGAGTGTGGAGGGCATTTCCACCACTTTTGGAAGCCTCTTGTACACCCCCCCCCCCACGGTCAAAAACCATTTTTGCAATTTAAACAAAAAACTATCCAGAAATGCCCCACTAAGGGATGAAGAGCAGATTTCTACCACATTTTGCAGCCTCTTGGGCCAGTTTAGGCTCAGAAGAATCTTTTTTTGAAACAGGAAGTGTACAAGAAATGACTTCTGCTTGTTAAAAAGGCCTCTCCTAGGCCTAAAATGGCCAAAGAAACTCTACAAACATGGTAAAATGATGCTTAGAGGGTGTTTGGGGGCAAAAAAAAGAAGACCTTGGCTGGTTTTGGTTTTAGTTTGTTATGCGAGAACAGTAGCAATGGTGAGGTGCCGGACTCCAAGGTCTCCTGGCAGGGGGCTAATGTGCTCCCCCTAGACTTGCACAGTTGGCCACCCCTGCTTTAAATGATGTTATAAGCATTTAACTGGGGCTTAAGGAAAAGAGTTTTTTTTTTTTAAAGGAAAAGGCAGTTTCTATACAATAGAATTGATGTTGGCTTTACTTCTCTATCATTACCTAAAATATGGCTCGGGTTATTACCATTCAGTTTGTTAATTAAACAAAAGGTTTGTTGCAGCTTACTTGAGCACGCATCATCCTGTATAAAACAGCTTTAAGTTGTTCTGCTGAGAAATCACATGAGGGCGTATGGGAATGATTATCAGGTTCCAGTTGTTGAACACAGGCAAGAATCAATACAGCAGCTCATTAGTATAGGTTGTTCTTAAACCCTGAAGTGGTCTAAAAAGCCAATTAAATCTGTGCTGTCTATAAATGGTTTTGTTCCATTCAGGCAGACATCACAAAGAAGAGCAGATTGTCAAACATGTTGAATAATGGTTGCTCTCTCACAGGATTGCTCATAAGAGAAAGACCACATTGTTTTTCAACTCTGACTTTCATGGCACATCTTTGAAATATCATGCAGGGGGATCCCATTCAGGTTCCCTAAAGGTATATCTCACTGGGTCCCCTTTTCAGCTCCACCAGTCTACATCAGGTGGGCAACCATGCATGCTGGAATGCCAGGGACGAATGACTGAGCCGAAATGCATTTTTGTGGTCAGAGTTAGTGAGTCTGGTTTTGCTGCGGCATTTGATCGCTATGTGAAGCTGTGTTCACACCACTGGAATTCAGCTATTTCTATCTATACTTAAAAACTGCACAATTATAACCGTTTTTCATTTTAATAACTCCTTCCTATGGGATACCAGATTTATAGTTTGGTGAGGTACTTGGAATTCTCCAGTGCACTCCCTTGAACTACAACTTTAGAGCCTTCTGACACAGAATTCTAAATCTGTGACGCACTGATTCCCATTCCAGGCTGCCCCCTTCAGTTTCTAGCTGCTGGAAGCCTGTCACCGTAACCCTTCTTTCCAGTACCCTTATAAAATCCCCCCCTTGGATTTGGGGTTGTAGGCTTTCAGGCGACCCCACTGTGGACTAGCGTGTGTGTTAGCTTTATGTTCTTTTTGGTAAGGATGGCTCACCCCTCCTTCACGTTAAATAATGTTGTCCAAAGTCACGCTTACAAATAAATAACAGGGTAATTTTATTTAATAACAGACAGAAGGAATGCTTTCAGATTTCAGTTCTCAGGTTCCAAACAAGTGCCATTGTTCTAATTAAGTGATGTCAGGCCTTTTGCCTACCTCCACTCAAACACCCAGTGCTCCGTAACTCCTCCTCAAACAACAGACTTTTCCACCCATCTGTTTTCCAGCTGACACCGATTGTCTGTTTAAAAGAGATAAAACCTCTTTTAAAAGAATTTTCCTCCCTCACAGAGGCCCCTCTCTTGCATTATGGAGTTCTTTGTGTTGGGATGACTGGCCTGTGGTATTCACTCCACCGCCTTTATCCAGGAGGTCTTAGGCATTCTATTCGGTTATCATCTTCTTTAAACTGAGGCCATTTCCGCACTAGACTGTTACAGTGGTATTATTCCACTTTCACCACCCTATGGAATCCTGGGGTTTGCAGTTTAGGGAGGGGCCTCAAAGGCCCCTCCCTAAACTGCAAACCCCAGGATTCCATAGGGTGGTGAAAGTGGAATAATAACACTATAACAGTCTAGTGCAGAAATGGCCTGAGTTACAGTACCGCACTCACAAAAGTACAAATTCCAGTATTCCACAGGATGCAAGTATGACAATTTAAAATGATATCAGGTTGCTATAATTGTGAAGTGTAAATACATTCTTAGTGATACAAAGCTGGATTTTCTCAGGGAAATTCGTTTAATCTGGATGCTATTTTGCAGTTTGAAGTCTGGTTGTCACTGTCACATAAAGCTAAATCCATGGCGAGAATGCTCTTAGGATTTGGCATGGTCAGCATTATTGTTCAGGGGTTACATCAAAGGAATCTGCCAAAAGACCATAAACTGAGGGAATTTTTTGCCACCAAGCCAATGATGGAGCAAATTATTAGTAAGAACATGGAAGGAGAGCAACAGCCAAATATGTGTGTGGGCATGTGTAAAAGAGTGTATTTTTATTCTCAGTTTGTTTCATGGTTAACTTTTCAAATACTGCAAGTGTTACCATTCTGAAATCAGAAAAAAAAAGTAAAGAAATACGTTTTTTAGCATCACTTTCCGTAATACTAGAAGTCAAATTCACTGAATACAGTTTATTTGCAAAAGATTCTCACGCACTCAAAATAAAATATCTTTTCATACAACACAATTAAAGAATTCACCTAAATATAGATGTCTTTTAATCCAATACATTCATGGGTGTCAGGTGATTTGATGTTTATTTATAATAATAAAAGATTATGTTTGTCTGCCTCTGCCATAGCTCCAATATTGTAAAATCTAACATTGTTTAGATACTAAGGGGGAACTAGCAACATGCACCTTGTTTTGTTTTTAAAAATAAATCATTTTGGATAGAATATTTGTATCCGCAGTACCATCATCAGTCACTAGGTAGAAGACTTCGTAACCTACCGAGGGCCTGTATGTAACTCCAAATCATGCTTTTCTATCCAGGGCCACCAAACTCTTCAAACACATAAAAGAAAAAGGGGGAAAAAAAGACAGGGATAGATAGTCCTGTTGTCTGGTAAAGTGGGGAGGGAAGTAACCAGAGGGAAGGTTGGACAAGCACTAATGTGGAAGGACAAACTCTTTCTGGGTTACACTTGTACTACATTGAGCTGGATACTTCTGCTAAGTATTGGTGCTAAATGGGATCTCCATGCTCAAAAGCAGTGGTCCTCTGACTTTAAAACAAAGAGCAGGATGAGGAAATGTTGCCAGCTAGTGAACACTCTTTCTGTTTCCCAGAGGCTTCTAAGTGGCTACTGGGGGAGATGCTGAACTAAAACCTTGGTTTGATCCAATAAGGATCTGATTATACAGAACATGAACATGAGGTATAAAGATGGCCTTTCTTTTTTACAATTATATCTGTCAGCCAAGGACTGCACTTGGTGGAATTCCAAGAGGCAAAACAGTAGTTTGGGTAGAAGTTTAACATCATGATAAATTACTAAATGGGATATTAGTAATAACTAGAGCTCTTTTATTTTCTATAATAAGCACACACAAAATGAACCAACAGTGTCCTAATTCATGGTTGGTTGGGAAGCTCAGTACTTATTATAGGTTTTGTACTTGGTGTTAAATGGAAAGGATGCTGGAGAATAAAGGCCTTCACCCTGAAACTGATTATGAGTCACTGAGCCTTTAAGAAAAGTCTGGTAAGTGTACTTGACACTCAGAATCCAAGGAGATTGTAAACACATCCAGTTCCCCCCTCCCCCTCTCTTACTGAAATATTACAGCTTGAAAATGTCAGGAAAATAGAAAGCTGGAAAGATTCTTCAGAAGAAATTGGCAAGAACTATGCAACTATACTGGCATGGCAGTGGATGCATGGACTGAGCTGAAACAACATCCTGTGTATACAGCCATAGGGAAACAGCTTCCTTGCCCCAGTTTTTCCTTATATCTTCCATGATATTTAGAGTTTCATAAAACTACTCCCCAAATTTCCAGTGGCAACCATCACTTCCCAAAGTTTTCTCTGAATTGCAGAGGAAGGTAAGCCAGACGTAATAGTTCACACTGTGCTGCCTTTTCCAAAACCACACACAAGGCTGAGCAGAATTTTACCTGTCTTAGTCTAACCAGCTATTGTCCCATTCTGGTCATCTGCAAAAGGTCAGTTTAACCAGGGAGCTGTCCAGCAGGCAGTACAGTAAAAGGAGTGTTGCATCAGCACAGATTGTGTGTTTGTATATCTGCTTTCAAGCTACGTGTTGACTTATGGCAACCCCATGAATGTCATAGGATTTTCTTAGGCAAGGAATACTCAAGAGATGGTTTCGCCAGTTCCTTCCTCTGAATTATCACCTGCAGCGCCTGGTGTTAATTGGTGGGCTCCCACTCAAGTACTAATTAGGGCTGATCTTGCTTAGTTTCCAAGATTAGATGGGGTCTTGTGCTTTTAGGGCACAGGCGGATCAGCACAGATTAGGCTCCAGTTAAGCAGTTTTATAAGGAAGGTTCTTGCCATACCGGTTCTTGGCTTTCCATTAGGGACCCAGTCCAGAACATGTAGAGATTCTGATTATATGATATGCTAGTGAAGAAGCATTGTATTTTCAGCTCTGTGTTTCTGTCTGGACACACTGTTGCCTCTGCTTCTTGATCTCGGTAAGCCTGAAGGTGGATGATGGAACCATTTCAAGCGCTTTTGTTCCTTCAGTGCCGTAGCTCTGTTGAGTGGGGCTTCATTCTTGGTGGTGCTCTTGGGAGAGCTATTGGCACTCTTCAACGTACTCTAGCCCTCAAAAGCACCACTACTCACAATGACAGAATCTTCCTTCTCTGTGATCTCCATCAATCAGTTGTTCTACTAGGAAGATGGTAGAATATAACACCCAGGGAGAAAGGGATGGGCACTGTTTCATGTTACCCATGGCTCTTGCCAAAGACAACAGCAGCACTAGTATCTCTCATGGCTTCTGCACTAGTGTACAGCAAGTGAACTGAGGGTATTTACATTGTAATTGAGCCAGTTGTGTTTATATCTAGAAATATAAATCACTAGACTTAAAGCTGTATTTGGCTAATGTTCAGTAAAGCAATGACAGTCAGTGTGGTATAGTGGTTTGAGCACTGGACTATGACCCTGGGGATAGCTTGGCCATGGAAACCCACTGGGTGACTTTGGGCACATCACACACACTCAGCCCCAGAAAATCCTGTGATAGGTTCACCTTAGAGTTGCCATAAGTTGGAAACAACTTGAGGGCACACAACAATATTGTAATGCAGAGTAAATTAAGTAAGTGGGTAACTAGTTGTATATGGCATTTCAGCATAAAGACTCACAAAGTGATGTATAAAAATTAAAATATGTATATAGAAACTAAAATAGCATTAAGTTAAAATTACTACAGTTCCCCCATCACCAAAGGATGTAGGCATCAAAGGCTGAGGAGAAAAAAGCAATGACCACCAAAAGCTTGGTGGAAGAGGATTGTTTTAACCATGCCCTGAAAAAAGGGAAACATGTTACTGGGGAAGCCAGTTCCAAAGCCACCAAGGAGAAGGCACAAGCCCTCATAGAGAACTCACATACAACTACTGTATTTTACTCATGGCACACAAAGCAGAATGCCCCCTGAAAGTTTCCATTGATAGACATTATGATAGCCAGAGATCCTACAAGGATTTTTAAGGTGAAGAGGTCAACATTGGCAAGCAAAGTCATTATTAATTTTGATGGCTTGCAAGTATGTTTTTACAAAACAGTGACAACATGACACATAATATTAAAGTAACAATCGTTGTCATTATCCCCATTCTACTGAAGGCAGTAACAATTTGGGTGCCATGAAAGCAATAGTAAAACAGTACCTTCTGATTTATAATTCCTGAGTGGACTCAACTATCATCAGAGCCATGGTGATCCAATTTTACCCGATCATTTCAGGGCCCCATTAGGCCCCCAGACTAATCTTAGAGGGACTTGAGCCCCACCCACCTCCATTCTTGTGTCGATGAGTTTACCCTTTAGTGACCTTGGACCCAAGGGCATTTGGGCCTTTACCTATGAAAATTCTGAACTGGGCTCAGAAACTAATTGTGAATCAATGGAACTCCAAAAAAGGAATGCTTGCAAACAAAACAAAACAAAACAAAACAAAACTCTCCCCACAAACCTTCCCCCTAGTGCTACCCTGGTAGCATTCTCGTGAATCGGTTATTACTTCTGAGACATCTTGCAAGGCAGTTTCATGTTGCAGTAGCCAAGCCTTGATGAAGCCAAAGCATGTATGATGCTAGTAAGACTGGGGTTCTCCACAATGAGTACCAGATGCTGCACTAACTGGAGCTGTGAATAAGCATTCCTGACCAAAGTCACCACTAGGGTATTCAGAAGTAAAATCAGATGCAAGCGAACCCACACACTAGATAAGAATGTTACCTCACTCAGAACAAGAGAAACCTCAGATCAGTTTTGCTCTTAACCTACAGCACAATGTAAAGTCACAGCCAGAATCCATAGGTTGTTGTGGGTTTTCCAGGCTTTGAGGCCGTGTTCTATTAGTATTTTCTCCTGACGTTTCGCCTGCATCTGTGGCTGGCATCTTCAGAGGATCTGACGATGCCAGCCACAGATGCAGGCGAAACGTCAGGAGAAAATACCAATAGAACATGGCCTCAAAGCCCGGAAAACCCACAACAACCTAAGCACAACCTTTGCTTTGGCTAAGTCACATCTCAGTTTGGTAGTCTCCGGACACTAATTATGAGTTTGCACTGACCTTTTGATTTTAATAGGGAAAATAGAAACAGCTGGGTATAACCACTCAGATTATTTTGAATAAAAAATCAGGATACAAATATTGTAAAATAATCTCCAGCTGAAAAGATAACACAATCACTGGAGTTCCTTTACTAGGGAAGAAAAAAAATCTTTCAAGAAACCGGACTAAACTGTCAACAGAGTACAGCCTGAACCTGAATACAGCTTTAATATTGCACGATGAGCTCATATTTTAATAAGGCTCTTCTGGCTGCTTTGGGTTGCCAGGGACTCGGTGCTCCCAGCCATACCCTACATTCAGTACCTAGGAGACACCAAGACAGTAATAAAGATCTCTGCCAGTTTCCATGTCGTGGGATATTAGCATACTTGCTGTGATATGGAGGAAAATCTAGCCATGAAATAAAGATAGCTCTGTATTAATAACAATGCTAATCACAACAATGCTTTATTTAGTGATGCTTTCAAAATGTATTTATTATGTTGTTAATTATAGACATTTATTTATCAAAACAGCTGTCGTGTAGAGATAGGCTGTTTGTGGCCCTCCAGATGTTGTTGGGTTGTTGGTTTGTTGGTCTGTGTGCCGCTAGGATGTGTATATAATAAGAGGCTTTTTTAAAACAAGTATCAATCACATCCAGCTCTCTGAGGTAGCACTACATGACTAAGGAGCTGGCAACAGCCAACAATTAAATATGCACTCATGGTTTTCTGGCTGTAGCCCTGCAGGTGGCTCTAGCACCTAAGGCCAGCTCTGATTTCCCTCTCTCTCATTTACAAACAGCAGCAGCCACAACTGATTATGGCTCTGGTGACTTACTATTTCCTGGCTTGGATGAAACAATAGGAAGCAGGTTGACTGGAAAAAATTGCAGGATCTAGGGCATGTGTACTCTTCGTGTGCATTTGCTACTCATATTCATCGGATGCACAGGAAGATCCAGGTGAGAATAAATGCAAATGGCTTATCAGGCAAGCTTTCTCTCAACAAGCTATTTGAGAACACACATATATGTGATCAATACAATACTTGGCTTTTCCTAAAGCTACGATCCATTCATACAGTTATATTACGTTCAAAGACTGATAGGAAGCTGCAGTCCCTGCCTTCCAATATAATTGCAAGGAACATGTAAGTCTAGCCTCAGCCGTGAGCCAGGGAATAAAACAGGGAGCTTTCTCTCTCCCACCCCCTGTAAAAAGAACTGTTCCAATTCTTGCTTTCCTCTTCCCTCTTCACCTCTTTTTCCTTTTGCATTAAATATATTAGATTATGACCCTGTGGGCAGGTGTTGTTTTATCTTTAGAACTCTGTACAGCCCTTAAAAAATTCCAGGAACCTTCTAAGTAATAAACAAACAAGAACAAGAACAATTGCATGTTGTTATTCACTACTTCAAAATTATAATCCTCTCAGTACCAGGCTAAGACATTTTTGTGGTCCCAGGCATTTGATGAGATGTGGTTGGCCAATTGGCCAGTTGATTACTCTCCCCATTTTGTTCTCTGGTGGAAGTACTGCTTTATATTATATCTTACTTTTTATTATTTTTACTGTTTATATATTCTGGAAGACATGTGCCACAGTGCACAATTATAGCAGTGCACAATTATACTGCTTTGGCTCCATCCTATGAAATCTGGGATATATAATTTGGTGAGAGGTATTTAGACTGCTCTGCTAGAGAAGTCTGGTATTATGAGAGTGAACTAGAGCTCCCTAGCAAAGAATTCTAAGTCCCCTTCACTAGAGTACAAAACCTAAGATATTATAGGGTGGAACCATGGTATCAAAGTGCAATAGCAAAATGCAAAAGGATGAAGATCATCACTACCCCCCTTCCTCCCCGTTTAACCACAAGCAAACTTTGTCTTCTTAGCCTGTAAATGTACATGAAAAGTTTTTCTCAAAGACCCTATGTGCATGTATGTGCCTTCAACTCGCTGTCAACTTACAGTAACCCTGTGAATTTCATAGAGTTTTCATAGGCAAGGAATACCCAAAGGTGGTTTTGCCACTTCCTTCCTCTGAATTAAAGCCTACAGCCCCTACCACTTGGAAAATGGAGAAACCAGTAGAAGAAAATGGGTGGGAAACTTTTGACACCCTCCCATGTTAGACTCCAAATCTCATCAGCACCAATAAGCATTGTCAGGGATCATGCAGGTTGTAGTGCAGGAACGTTTAGAGGGCTAAAGCTTTCCCATCCTGTGGACAAAGCCATCAGTCAGCCATTTCAACACACTGAAAATGGGTAAAGAACTGTTTCAACACACACACACACATTCAAAATATATGGCACTTCGTGTTACAAGGCATCTAGCTGGCATACATATCATTTCCAAAACCGCAGAATAAATAAACAGAGAAAATAGCTCTACTTTATTCCTGACAGTGATGCAGGGTGATATTCACCTAGCAGTACAAAGGTCCAGGCTTGGCTTTTAAGGAATAATTGAAAAAGTAATTAGATGACCTGTAGCATTTGGCAGTGAACTTTCACTTCTCTTTCCAGGTTGAAGACAATCAACAGCATAGGTTTTAATTTTTGTCTCATTTCCTCTTTGTTCCTATTTGTACTTATGCCTAGGCAACTTTTAGCTACCATCTGATCCCAACATTGTACACATAATAGCTGATTCACACAAACAATGTTAAGGACATTCTTTTCCATTTGCGATGGCTGTTTCTTTCAGCCAAGACGAAATGCACAATAAGACTGAAATGACTGTTGGAATGCTACATCTTCTTCCTCCCCTTTGTGGGGTGGACATTGCAATTCTCATCACAGGTGAATTTGAATATTGGCTCAGTTTTAGGTCAGTGACGTCAGAGGTGCTAGCCATACATAATCTCACTTTTGGTTTTTCCAAGTACCAGCTGACAACACGGGGAGGCTGCAAAACCAACTTTTCAGAGTTTGCCCAGAAACATAATGTATACAGTCAATACATTTTCCAACTGGCTCCACTGGTCTAACAAAAACCAAAAATCCAGTGTTTCATGGTACTGTTTATTCTGCTGCAATGGAATGTGTAATTTGTTTTTACCTTATGCTGTTTTATTCTGCCACTTATCACCATCGTGTAATAAATAATATTGTCTACATTCCCAGAAACAGTGCACCTGTTGTATCTGCTATAATATATATTTGCAGATGATCCTGACTGCAGCTATCTCTTCTGTTTCTAATAGAAAGTAGAATCTAGGCCTAAGTGTACACTCCAGTCCTATTCAAGTTCCTCCTGTCCATACACAGTCAGGGTTGCTATTCACAACAGGTAAAGTTCCTTCTCTTACAAAAATCAGGCTTCTTAACTAGCATCTCTCCCATCTTATCTGGATGTCTATAGTGCCCAATTGTTTCTCATCATCCAGTCGAAAAACTTTTCCCAGACACTGGTTCTAAAGTGAGACATTTTCCTTACATTATTCTCATTGACGAAATCTTGGAATGCAGGTTCATCAAAGTAATATTCATGGCATCCACACTTGAAAGACTAGAGTCATCTTCCACAGAAGCTTCATGTAATACCTTTGTAATCTAGAAGACTCTTCATGCCCACCCCACCTTCACAAATTTATTGTTTATCAGGTTTTGATCGTACCTGCCAGAAAATGCACAAAAAATTATGCTCTAGAAAACGTGTTGCGCTATTTCATGTTGTCGACTTTGAATAGTTAGGCGTCCAAGAATGTGTGTGTGTGTGTGTGTGTGTGTGTGTGTGTGTGTGCATGTGTGTACAAGTCTTGAGGCATCTGTGTTCCCCTAAATGTTTTTCCACCTAAAGATACCCACAGATATTTATGACTCTAATATCATCACTGTGCTCGAGAGTAATTTTTGAGTGCTTCTTTCTCTAGTCAGGTTTTAAATGTCTCATTTATAAGAGCCCTAGGTGACACTTGCAGACAAGCTGTTATGTTTTACATGTACAATGGATTTGTTTATCTGTTTTCATCTTTTAATTTTGATAGATAAGAAATTTGGCTGAGTCTTCATGTATGCCATCTCAAAAACCTGCAGAGTTTATTCAAAAGATGCTTGGGGATCATCAGACACCAAAGAGCTTTTAAAGATGCCTGTCAAAGAGAAAAAAGAGATACCATAAATCCCAGATCAGAAAAACAAGCCACTATTCTCCAGCATTGCTTATGCTGTGGGAAAAGAACAAGGACAGAAGCGAAGAAAGAAAACACTGTGCTTCCATCCTTTTCTGACAGCTGAGGGAGGATAGGAGAGATAGGCACAGAAGACTGAAAGATACCATTATGAGCGGTATGGAGAAGGTGAATACACAAAATTTATTCACTCATTGGAAATCTAAACACACACACTTTACTGAAGCTGAAGGATTCCATGATAAAGTATGCAAAATATTGATTCCCAACAGGCATGAGCAGCCTGTGGAAATCATTGCCACCAGGGCTGGATTATCAAGGGCAGTGCTAGAACAAATGCTCTAGGGCCCTCAGTGCTAGGGGCCCATGCGCTGCACGTTCCCCAGGCATATTTCCTGTATCATAATACTATCAAGAGAGAAATGCTTACAAGGAGAGGGAGCTTTAGATTTGTCTCCCTTGCCTTCCTCAAAAGTTGGTAGTATCTGCTGCCCACCCTGACATATTTCCCAGCTGCTGAGTGAGTGAAGGGACAGGTGGTATGTTGTGGTCCATTGCCTTTTATTTTATATATTTTTATCTGTTACGGCAAGCAGCCAGCAAATTAAAACAGAATTAAAACAATACAATTGGAACAATAATTGATTACGTTAGAATTTTTCTACAGACATCAAACATAAAATATAACAAGATAACCTTAACATTTGAACTTAGAATGGAGATTAAAAAAATCAAATTAAAAAAACATAATTTCTAAATTTATAATTTATAAATTTATAATTTCTAAATTTATAAAATTTGAAATTTTATGTGTGTGTGTGTGTGTGTGTGTGTACATTTATTTTTAGTCCAACATAACAAATAATTAATCTAAAGAACAAAATACAATAATAAGATACTAATACAATAATAAAAGCCCTGGAAGACACAATTTTAGAAAACACTAAATTACAAGGTAGAAATTTTAAAACATGAATATAAAATATTTTACATTTTGGATATAAATCTGAAATATATGAATTAAGTTGGTATGATAAAAACAGAACATAATTTCTTGATCTCATTTGTGCTGAGGTAACATCCTACGCCGACAGGTAATAGCTGCCGAACAAAAGGTCGCTACCTTAGCTGTAATTTCAGGAGACTGGTCCGCCAAAAGGTAATCGATATAAAATGCGTCTGATCTCCCTGGTATACCTTGTAAAATTGGAGTAATAAAGCAGCATCGAAGATCTCGGTAAAAAGAACAATACAGTAAAACATGTCCCACCGTTTCTATCTTCTCCTCCTCGCAAGGGCAGAAACGATTACAGTATGGTACATTGTTATATCTGCCCTTCAATAATGCAGATGGAAGTACACTAAACTTAGCCTGGGAAAAAGCTCTCCTATATTTAGGGATAATTAAATTTTTCAAATAAGCAGCAGGACGGAGGGCCTGCCCTCTATTTTTAAAAACTGGGTAGATGGAAGCTGCGCTTACATAATCTTGCAACTCAATATCCCAAATACGCTGGCACATAGTTTCTTTTGCTTTCGCATAACCCATGGCAAGAATAGCACCTTGTGAAAATCCTAACCTTAACACTTTCTCTCCAACTGTTTTTTTCCACCTTGAGTGGAAAGAGTCAGTTAGTGTCAGAGGAGCCAGACCTTTGGGCATAAATAACAATTTTAACCAGTAATTTAACTTATAGATCCATATCTGGGATGTAATAGTGAGTTGACCCGTCTCTAGCCATGTAAGTACACTTGGCACACAGCTAAGAAGACCGAGAATAGTTCTCAAGAATTTTGTTTGAACAGATTCTAAAGCCACAAAATTGCTGAATGTGCACAATTGTGCTCCATAAAGCATTTGTGGTAAGATCTTATTGTTGAACACCTGTATTGCTGCTGGTACAAACTGACCTCCCTTGGTGAAGAAAAATGAAATCAATGAATTATAACTCCGTTGTATATTTGCAATGGCATAAGACACCTGAGCTTTCCAAGAACCAGCAGATTGGAAAATTACTCCCAAATACTTATAAGAATTAACCTGTTCAATTGGATGGCCATTTAGTTGCCAACGGTGTTTACACTGTTTCTGAGTGAAAACTAAAACTTTGGTTTTATCATAATTGATTTCCAACTCTTCAGTGCTACAATAGGCATCTAACACTCTTAGGAGCCATCTCAGACCTACACATGACAGTGATAGAAGTACGGCATCATCTGCATACAATAAGAAGCTCACAGGTCTCCCTGCCAATTTAGGTGGATGAGAATTTGTTTCAGATAGTGTTTTGGCCAGGGAATTAATATAAACATTAAATAAGGTGGGGGCAAGGATGCAGCCTTGTTTTACTCCAATGTACGTTGGTATTAAACTGGACAAATGTCCTTCCTGGTTACATCTTACTCACAGGTATGTTTTATCGTAAAGACTGTGAATAAGAATCAGTAAACGCCTATCCACATTGGTAGCCTCGAGCTTGCACCATAGTCTGTCTCTTGAAATCATATCAAAAGCAGACTTAAAGTCTATAAAGGCTGAATAAAGTGCCCCCCCAGTCGAGAAGGAATCCTTTTCTAATAAATGCTGTAATACTAACCCCTGGTCAGCAGAGGAATACCCAGATCTGAAGCCTGCTTGTTCTGCCTCCAGGAGATTTTCTTCTTCCATCCAACTTTGTAATTTCTCTAGAAGGTGACTGGCATACAACTTGCTAATAATACTTAGCAGGCTAATTGGTCTATAATTGGCAGGATCTGATCTTTTACCTTTCTTATAGATGGGGATAATTATTGCAAGTCCCCAGTCAGATGGAATGCAAGCAGTCCGGTCAATACAGGTAAAGAGAATGGCTAACACTGGTGCCCACCACTCCGAGTTTGACTTAAGCAATTCAGAAGGTATATAATCACTGCCTGGGCCTTTGCCCAATTTTAGTCTAGAAATGAGACTACCAATTTCAGATGAAGTAACAGGGGGCCAATCAGGGAGCCCCCTGAGGTCTTGTAGAGATTGTAAGTCTCCAGCTTGCCTACCAGCATACATGGCACTAAAGTATGATTCCCAAGTCTTCACAGGGATGTGAAAATCTAGCCCATGTACGTTGCTTTGCCAGCCCCTAGACACTATTCTCCAGAAAGCAGCTGAATCATGAATCTGTGATGCAGTGATTAGCTTCTGCCAGTTCAATCTCTGTGCCTGTCTCTTTTTTTCCTTAATTAGGTTTTCATATTTTTTCTTTAACCACAGCCATTCCACAGATAATGATGCCATGTCCAACTCCCTATATTCTTTATATTTTCTGAGTAAAATTTGCTTCATCTCCAGGCATTCCTGGTCGAACCAAGGTTTGGATTTGAGGGAGCAAAAATGTTTTCTGGGGGGATTATTGCATAGCAAACAATTCTGTAGGTGTACAATTAGATTCTGGTACAGACATAAGGCCTCTTCTGGTGTTCTTACAGATAAAATAGAGTCTCTTAATCTAAGACAACTTTCTGAGTGAAGGAGTTTAGTTGATGCTTCCTCTAGCTTTACATTCCATCGGACGTGGGAAAATCTTAAATCACCCTCCAGACTTAACCCGGGTTCGAGCTCAGCGTGAAGGTCTTGTATCTCAAGATTTAGCACAGCAATTAAAGGGAGATGGTCACTTTCAGTACGTACCTCCACCCTAAAACTTGAGACCAGATTTAACAAACTATAGGAAACCATTATATAGTCAATCGTTGAAGCCCCAGTGCCAGATGTAAATGTGAATTCACCAGGTTTATCTCCATCCACCCCACCGTTTAACATTACTAAGTCTAAGTTGTTCAACATTTGCAGAAGACACAAACCAGAGAAGTTACATACCTTGTCTTTGAATTGCCTGGCAGGTATCAAATGACCTGCTTCTGCTTCAGGGGGGTACTCACCATAATGGTTATAAATTGTTTCATTATTTAGGCCCAATCTGGCATTAAAATCACCTGCCAAGATCACAAGTGCTTCTGGGTACATAGTAGTCATTTTGTTAATAAATTCTTTTAACTTTATCCACCTATCCTTAATTTGATGTCTTTGCGATAATGGGGGAAAATAAACATTTATTAACAGCAACAGGAGTGAATGCTGTTTGATGACCAGAGCAAGAGCGATATTGGGTAGGTGATCAATGCCATAGATTTTAACACGAAGCTTAATGGAGATTAATATACCAAGGCCTCCCTTAGAGCGGCCTCCTCTAACACTAGGATCTGCTTTCAGGAGGTATGTTTCATAACCATTTAAATCTAAACTATCACATTCCTATGTCTCTTGGGAAAAAAGAATATCATAGATTCCAATAAAATAGCAGAAGGAATGGTCTGCAATTTTGCTACACCAGCCTGCAATATTCCAGGACAAGAGTGACAGCTGACCAGCCTGGCAGATCTGACATGATGATTTAAGTCAGTCGGAAATATAAAGTTTCAGAGAGCTTTCCTGCCTATATAGGCCTTCTACTTGCCCCATAGAACACAAATTCGATTTGCTGTCAGTATGATTTGGGGCATTTGCACCTTGATTGTCTACTGTGTTCTTTGAGGAAGCACTAGGCTTTCTTTGAGTGTGGTCATTTTGCTTGAGCCATTCTGTAGTCTCATCCTCTTCTGCAGCCAAAACAATGGCATCCAAAGAAGTATTTAATCTACTGACATTGGAGACTAATGGCTTAATGATGTTACATAAAGAAGGTCCCATGCTGGCTGTTTTTTGGGGGGAACCTTGTTCCCATTCTTTGAGTTCTCTCAATTTAAGCCATGCAGCTGTTGTGGCCATATTTGCCTCTACAGAGGGTAATTTGGAGGCATAATCCTCAAAAATGCTTTTCGTTTTGTGCTTGTGGAATAAAGGATTCATTTGTGCAGTAACCTGATGACACTGTGTGGTTGGCTTCTCGTCCCATGAATGTAACTCATGATGGTTAGTCTGATGAGCTTCATTTGAAGCCTGGCATGCTACGCATTGCTCACGAAGATCCTCCTGCCCCTTCATCATACCTAACAAGTGAGAACGTAAAAGATCAAGATGGGACACTATTTCCATCTGGGCCTCGTACGGTAGAACATAAAACGATTGCAGTAAGCTCTTTTCAGTGTTATCAAAAGGACCATTCTCCAAATTTATTAAAGATGAAGATTTGTGATCCTCACAGCTAGCATGTTCCTTAGGCTCTAGATTATGCAAATTTCTCACTTGGTTATCAATGCAGAATAAATCCTGGTGTGCTATGTCACCTTCAGGGCTTTTAGAGGGTGCTACTACGTATGGAATTAATGAAGCTGGTGATGCCGTGTTTTCAAAAAATCTTGAGACTAATAGGCCGCTTTTCTTCAGGTCTTCTCTATGTTCAAACACTATCTTAGCAAGACTCCATTTTCGGAATGTAACTACTGCCCTGACATGTGAGCCATCAAAATATAAGTACTCCACATGCTCTAAGTCTGAGATGTTCAAGACACCAGGAATAGATGCCCTTAAAATAATCCAGAGGTGGGCTTTACGCTCCTCTTGTGTCAAAATTCACCGTGGCTTGGGGTAGTTTGACAAAACCAACTTATTTCGGATCAGGACCAAATTCCAAGTTCCATCAGAGGAAATTGTCTCTTTGGTTGGTTTAGTGTTGGCTCCTAACAAAACATGAGACCAAGGATCCTGAATTTGCGAATCTAATGCGGAAGTCTGATTTAAAAACTAAAGCTGAGTGGCAAGGCAGGGTTTAGAAGACTCGCGCTCTATTTTCTTCTTGGGTGTTGACTTTACAGAGTTCTGCCTGGGCTCTACAACTGAGTTTTTGTCGAGTAAATTGAGGAGCTTTCTGAAGTTCATTTTTTTATATTGCATTGTCCTAGGATTTTTAAAATTTTTACTTTTCTTTGTAGATATCATCCTCCTTCTGCATTGATTTATCTTACAAGCTTTATGAGTCTGTTTAGTAGATCTGCTCTTCCTGCTACTGTTCTTTTCTGTTCTTATGGCTTCTTTATTTAATTTTATCATAGCGGTTTTGCAAATTTCTGCCAAAATGATTATAATTTTATTGCAGTCAGCTAAAAAAGTTTTTATATTTCCAACATCCTCAGTTAACAATATAAGCCATTTTGCAACTAATATGCTCTCCTCATTTTCCTCGGAGGGCACGCAGAAAGAATCATTTGTGGTTGCATTAGCATTTTTTGAAGAAAACTCTGAAATTTGCTTTAACGTTAAGTCCTACACAAGGGTTAATTTGTGGGCTGCTGGACTCTTCACAATAGACAATTCTGCAGCTGGGTCGAGCTGGGCTGAGCCAGCATCTTTCCTGTGACCTCCATTTTTATCGCAATTAGGCTTATCAAAACTGATATTAGTATCTGGGAACTGCTGTTCCTCAGCTGCCTCCTCGTATTTTTTGTCCATATAAAACTGAGTTATTTTTGTCTGAGCCTTTGCTTTCTTCAAGGGAGGATTTGTAACAGACGGGGTAAGGCCATAAGTTTTATAGCCACTCTGGGTCATCACCATACTCTTGTTTCTCCTTAAGTTTTCTTACTTACTTAATCCTTTGTTTTGTTTCATTTCTGCTTGTAGTTGTAGACTGTGAGTTCCTTAAATGACGCACAGAAAAGAAGAAAAGAAGGGGAGGGAAAGTAAGTACAATAAACTAAGGTAAAATGAAAATAAAAGCTAAAGGGTGGGAGTGAAGTAAAACACGTCTCCCATTGCCTTTGAAACTCTGGCCTTTGTCATGCTAGACAGAAAAATACACGAGGAATACCTGGGCTTACCCTCTCAAGCCTGAAAGGGGATGACTTTGGCCCCAAGAAAGGCATCTCTTGGCCCAGCACTATTGCTAAGTCAGATTGACTAGCATGAGGCTGACACCTCCAGTGGGGGAATTCACGCACAGGCACAAAGGAACAAATTTTGAAGCTCGGCCATCTCAGTCCAGCAATGATAGCCACAATATGCATGAGAGAATGCATGTGTGATGTCTTTTCCCTTTTGTGGTTTCAATTTAAGAGCAGAAAATTCAAGAGCAAAGCATGAAAACAAAAGCAAACAATAGATTCCTTTCCAAAATATGCCAGGAACGCATTTAGGACTGATTTTTTCAAAAATGGACTCGTGGTCCAATTGGATAAAAATTGGTCCAAAATTGGACTGATAGTCCTAATTGGGATTGCATGTGGGATAGATCTTGTAATAATGTATGTCTGGATGCAGAGTTCTTGTAGACTACAAGCTCTGACTACTGTCATGTATCTTCTTTCATATTTTTGGCAGAATCATCAATGGTCAACCAAGGTGAAAATATCACTTAGGATATCATTCAAGCCTGAAGATAACAGAACCAGGAGCAATGATGCAGTATCTAAAACAGCGCAGTGTGGAGTGGCAGCATTGCTGGAGTGGCAGCATTGCTTCAACAACGAACCAGCTCTATAAAGGTGAATACAAAGGCAGTCTCTTGAGATGGGAGCAGCAGCCCCCATTCTCAGCCATTCCCCTCCCTTGGAAGGCAGAGCTGTGTGTGTGTGTGTGTGAGTGTGTGAGAGATATATAGAGCTATTGGCTATTCTGGTGAAGGGGAGCTGGCAGAGGAAGACATCCTGAGGCATTAGTGCAGCCACTGTTGTTATATGAGTTGCTGTCACTCATGAACCAGGTGATGTGGAAGTTAGGATTTTATTGTGACGGCATAAGACTAATAAAACGTTGTGGGTTACAGCTCTCAGAATCCCTCAGCTAACATGACCCATGGCCATACTAGCTAAGGGATTTGGGGAACTGTAGACAAAAAGGTAACTCCCAAGCTCTGACAGAGATGTCTTCCCACAGTATTAATTTTCTATGAGGAAAATTCCTCCTTGTTGAAGAAACCATGCAAACTGCACAGAGATAATCACATAGCAATGGCTGCCAAGTTCAACGGCTTTAAATGGGAACTGAAAAAAATCATGGGAATTGCGGCTATCAGTAGCTACTAGTCATGATGGTCATATATTTCTTGCAGTATTAGAAGTACCATGCCTCATGTACTGCAAAGTGTTTTTGCAGTCATGTCCTATTTGTGGCAACTGGTTAACTATAGTGTGAACAGAATGCTGGACTAAATACTCTTTGGTCTGATCCGGTAAGGTTCTTCTTTTCTTCTTATAATGGCAGGTGCATAAATATACATCCAAATACCTTTGCGGGTGCAGTCATTGCACTTGACAGTTAAATCAATAGAGCTTGCGCTTAAGTAAATGCACTCAGGATTTGGGTGAAAAAACAAAACAAACATATCAATGTACAGACAATGAACAAAGACTAAGTAGTTTAGGGTATTTATACTGGATTTTGGAAAGAAAAAGTGACATATCTTGCTATAAGCCACATTGAATCATGCTTCCATTGTGTTTGAAGCAAACTTGGCTGGCACAATGGCTGTTAGAAAAGGCAGAATATCTTAACATTGAAGCCTAATGGGGTACATGTTTCTGAGAGAGAACAACTCATAGTCTCATAGTTTAATGTCATTGCCCTTGCTGTTTCAATTATTGTTGGAATGGTTTTAATGAATATGTAATGTTATTGCTTTGTTTGGTTATATTATTTCATGTACTACTTCTTTGTAATCTGCTTTGGTTTTTGTTTGGATAGGGAAGTGGTGTGTATATATCAATTGAATTAAACCACACAATACACAATATCACTTGCTGGGAAGCCCTGCCCACACTATCTTTCATCTGGGAGGAGGGAGCCAGAGACAGGAGTTGTTGAGGCAGGGATTAGAACTCACTTCCCAAAGTGATTCCAGACACTTCAGACTCAAAGCCTCAGAAAATTATACTGGCTGGGGGATTCTGGGAGCTGTAGTCAGAAAAAAAGTAAGTTTAATAAGCTTTGTGGTAGGTGTGGGAGATCATGTGATTAGTGGTTAGTCCTCCATACAAAAGACTAGGAAAGTAAAATTGGAAATCCATATAATAGCTGCCACTTTCAATAATCTGTCAGGCCTAGCTCCTCTGAGTGGTGTGGCTGGCAGCAGAACGAGGGGCATTTCTGCACTACACTGCTATAGTGCTACTATACCACGTTCAACATCCCGTGGAATCTTGGGATTTGCAGTTTAGGGAGGGATATTTAGAATCATCAGCCAGAGAGCCCTTTGGCCTCAGGAGAGTACAAACCCCAGAATTCCACAGGATAGAATCATAGAATCACAGAAATGTAGAGTTGGAAAAGACCACACCGGCCATCCAGTCCAACTACCTGCCATGCAGGAACACCCTCAAAGCACTCCCGACAGATGGCCATCCAGCCTCTGCTTAAAAACCTCCAAAGAAGGAGGCTCCACTACACTCCGAGGCAGCGTATTCCACTGCCGGACAGCTCTGACCGTCAGGAAGTTCTTCCTGAGGTTCAGGTGGAATCTCCTTTCCTGCAGCTTGAATCCATTGCTCCTTGTCCTGGTCTCTGGAGCAGCAGAAAACAAGCCCTCTCCCTCCTCTACATGGCATCCCTTCAAATATTTAAACATAGCTATCATGTCCCCTCTTAACCTTCTCTTCTGCAGACTGAACATACCCAGCTCTCTAAGTCTATCCTCATAGGGCATGGCTTCCAGGCCCCTCACCATTTTGGTTGCCCTCCTCTGGACCTGCTCCAGCTTGACCATGTCCTTCTTGAATTGGGGTGCCCAGAACTGGACACAGGATTCAAGATGAGGTCTAACCAAAGCAGAGTAGAGTGGTACCAGTACCTCCCTCGATCTAGACACCATGCTCCTATTGATGCGGCCGAGAATTGCATTAGCTTTCTTGGCTGCCGCATCACACTGCCGACTCATGTTCAGCTTGTGGTCTATTAAGACTCCTAGATCCCTTTCACATGTACTGCTATCCAGCCACGTGTCTCCCATCCTATATTTCTGGATTCCATTTTTTCTACCTAAGTGTAGGACCTTACACTTCTCTCTGTTGAATTTCGTTTTGTTGGCCTTGGCCCAGCTCTCCAATCTGTCCAGGTCATTTTGAATTTTGATCCTGTCCTCTGGCGTATTAGCAACCCCTCCCAATTTGGTGTCATCTGCAAATTTGATGAGCATGCCCTCCGTTCCTTCATCCAAGTCGTTGATGAAGATATTGAACAGCACTGGGCCCAGGACAGAACCCTGTGGCACCCCGCTAGTCACTTCTCTCCAGGATGAAAAGCAGCCATTGGTGAGCACCCTTTGGGAACGGCCAGCCAACCAGTTACAGATCCACCTGACAGTAGCCCTGTCCAGCCCACATTTTACTAGCTTCTTTGCAAGAATGTCATGGGGAACTTTGTCAAAGGCCTTACTGAAATCGAGATATGCTACATCCACAGCATTCCCTTCATCTATCAAGCTAGTAACTCTATCATAAAAAGAGATAAGATCAGTCTGGCATGACTTATTTTTGAGAAATCCATGTTGACTTCTCGTGATTACCGCATTGCTTTCTAAGTGACTAGAAACTGACTGCTTAATGATCTGCTCTAGGATCTTTCTGGGTACTGACATCAGGCTGACTGGACGATAATTATTTGGGTCCTCTTTTTTCCCCTTCTTGAAGATGGGGACAACATTTGCCCTCTTCCAGTCTGCTGGAACTTCTCCTGTCCTCCAAGATTTCTCAAAGATTATAGCAAGCGGTTCCGAAATGACCTCTCCCAGTTCTTTTAATATCCTAGGATGCAATTCATCTGGCCCTGGAGACTTGAATTCATCCAGTGTGGCCAGGTATTCCTGTACCACCTCTCTACTTATTATGGGCCGTATTCCCCCTGCTTCCTCCTCTGCTCCCCAACCGCCAGGTTGAGTGCTTGTATCCTTCTGGGAAAAAACTGAGGCAAAGAAGGTGTTAAGTAGTTCTGCCTTTTCTCTTCCCCCTGTTAGTAATTCACCATCTTCTCTGCACAGCGACCCTATCGCCTCCTTCTTTTTCCTTTTCCTGTTTAAAGTGGAATAATAGCACTATAACAGTGTAGTGTGGAGAAGCCCAAGGACAGCCTATCACAGGGACCTGTTGAGGTGTGTGTTGTAGACTAGTGAGCTAGCCTCTCTTGATTTTTCTAAGAGGCAGATCAGTGCTGCATGATCTGTTGATATTATGAAGCTTCCCTGAAAGGCTGCTTGTTTCCCAGTAGTTCTCACTTCTAGCCAGAGACAGACAAATGGTGGTTTATGAGGTAAATTCCCATTTGACATTCTTTGGATACTGAACCTACTGAAATAAGGTGGGAAGTTACAGTTCATCCCACCCCCTAAAAAAGAAAGCTGTACTGCTGAGGAGAAAAGAGAAAGCATACAAAACCGCATAAAATTTGAATGTATAAATATAGAATTAGTATAACGAAATGTAGTCCTCAAAAGCTCAGATCATAATAATTTTTTTTTTTTATCATTGTGTCAAAAGACTCTTTGTTATAATTTAATTAGAAATCCAATGCTTGTCATCCAGAGCCCAGAAGTAACTAGTTACAAATTACCAAATGCTTACTTCCTTTCCCTAAAAATGAAAATATAACTATGTTACCTTATGAAAATGAGTGAATGCAAAATAACATCACTCCTTTTGCAATGTATTTCTACCTTTTTTATTACTTTTATAGTTTCTTGGAGAGTATCTTTACTAAAAGTTGGAAGAATAACACAGACGGTTCACTGTGTTTCTGCCTCTAGTATCAGAAGCATCCACGCTGAAGCACCTATTTTCATTGTGAAAGGGGAAAGCAAAAAGTCACTATAATGGTAACTACTACTTTTTGGACTTTGAAACTGTTACTATAACCAGTTACTTTTAAAAAAAAATCCTAAGTTTTGATCTCAACTGTAGCGAGGAAGGTTGTGACTGGATGCTAATTGGTAGTGGGCAACTTTAAGGTCCCTGTTCTCCCTCCATAGCGGTCATTATTGTTAAATGAGATCTGGGCTATGGACAGCCATTCAGACATGGCAAGGGACAGGCATCTGCTGAGGATCTGGGAGTTGCTTCCTCACCGCTTTCACTTCCCCTGGATCTCAGTGGACTGCATCTGCCCTCTATATTAAAAATGCAAGTGTCCAGATGGCCATTTCCACTTTTGATCAAAAGCTTTTGTGGGCCTATAAAAGGCCCAAGGGTTCCTGAAATAGCCTTGAAATGGCTATCTGTGACTCAGGAAGTCTTCTGGGAGCACAACTGGCCAAGTTTAGGCTGAAAAGAAAAAAGGCTATGGCTGAAAATGTCAGTGCTGAATAAAAGAGGGATAGATAGGAGAGATCCAGGGGACTTTGGGGGCCACAGTGGCAGACTCATACAGCCTGCAGGATGAACCACTGCCAACCCTGAAATAGAGGTTGCTGCGAATAACATTTCTGTAAAATAGGATGCATGGTTTCCTTGTACTGAATTTGCCTACAAAGTGAAAGCCTCTTGGTGGACTTGTTACTCTGGTGTACAGTCTGAACCCGAGGTCTACTAAATACAATTTTATATCAAAGAACTGGCCATTCCAAATTGCTCCCCGCCACATGCTTGCAAGGCCCCCAGACAAGCATGCACACAGACATGGCCAAACAAGCTGAAAAATACAAAACAAATCCAGGCAGGCCAGTAATTTTCCAGCACGCAGCTTCAGAAGATCTCCAGGCAGGTACACTTTAAATCTACATTAAGTATGCACGAGGCATACAAAGGATTCTCTGCCCCAAACAGGCAGCTTGACAAGATTAGCGCTTCTGACTACTCCACTGTCAAGCACTCTCCATTTACATACTGTCTGCGCTATTGACAGCGCCATCAAAATCCAATCATGCTAAAAACTGACCTTCCAGAGGCTTTGTCTCCAACCCGAAACCCATTGTTTTCCCCGGAAACGGACCACCCTACAGGCACATTTTCCCCTATAAGAATCCCTGATTTGGAGCGCTTCTTCGGATCGCTCTTGGCTTCCATACCGCCTTGCTGCTGCTCCGTTCGCCGAGCCTTCCCCTCAGCTTCCACATGCTGAGAACCTCCGCTCCTACAGACCTTCTTCAGACTACAGGATCAGGTGTCGTATTTCCCCAAAAACTCCTTCTTAAAATCCCCTATCTACTTTCCTCTCTTTATTTTCTTAGGTCTCTGTGTGTGAGTACGCAAGTACACAGTATCTCTCAATTCCGTGTGAGTGAGCATGCAAGTGCGCTGTGACTTTACAAATAAAAGAACTAAATTAGAACTTTGTTGTGTCGTGGTCTTGATTCGGCCTGACCCCGTAAACATTGGGTAAAAGATCCTGCTAGGTTACCCTGCCTCTTGTAGTGCTACAGCTTGTGCTCTAGCTAATTCCCATTCCCCATTATTTGGAGCACATTGAGGTGTCCCCCACGGGACCCCAGGAATCAGGGTAACAGACTTATCCCTTCTAATGCAGTTGTGCAGGAACGGGGGGGCAGAGGCGCTTTGCCCCAGGTGGCAATGTTTTGGGAGGGGGTCCTGGCTCGTAGCCACACCCCTGCACGCCTTGGCCACACCCCATGCATCGCAGCCACGCCCCCACACACCGAGGCTATGCCCCCCCACACCGTAGCCCCCCTCCCTTCCACTCCCCCTCCACACATTCCAAGCTCCGCCACTGTTCTAATATGAGATTTTGAAGGGACATTTGGTGCCTACCTGTGTATGTTTGCAGCTCACCTTAAATGAAAACTTGCATGGGTTCTAAAACACAACCATTTTCTTCTCAGTTCTGGGAAGAAGAAAAAAAGAAGGACTGTGATGCAACACTAAGGGATTAACAATGTTGTCTTGCCTGGGTTAAATGTTTCATGACTTTGCTTTCCTGCCATTGCAAGAAAGCTTTGTTGCAACTGGCGTTTTATGATGACATTGATCCGTCTGGCCCTTTAGCTCAAGGAAAGCTTATCAAATAACATACTGAAATCAAACTCCAAATCGCTTCAGCCTTTTGAGCAAGCAAAAGGGATTTTGCTGATTCACAATGAAAGCCATAAAGAGGAACTACATCAAGAGCTCCATACAGACTTTTATTGGTATCGCTGATCAGGGAGGGGGAACATGAAATTTAAAAAAGAAGGAAAGAGGATAGCACAGTTAAGAAACGACGAGGGGGACTTGCATCAAAAGCATGATCAGATCTATACTTAAATATTTTTCTAGGAATAGATATTGGCAGACCAATTCTTGGTTTAAAATTTTTAAAAAATGGGTGTTAAAAAAAGATCTGCATGCCAAATTATGTGCTGCTGTAAACAAGAGAGAGCTTCATACAGCAGATGCTTCCCAAGATAGATGTATTTTTATACTGGAAAAATGGAGCAATGGTAGGGCAGTGACGATAGTCTGGCATATGCAGACTGCCTCCTGCCTTTTAGATTTTACTCTGAGAAGATACTCAAACATTCTTTTCTTGGTGGGGGGGTCTTGTCAAAAGAAAGATCTGCCTTTAAACACACTGTATGTGGTGCTTTACAGAGTAACATAAGCAACAGGGGGGTGACCAGGGTGGTGGTGGTGGAATCAGGGATAGTCAAAGAATTTTTGCTGCTTGAGTCAGAATCTCTAATGATGCCCACCTATCTCCAAGTGAAGCTGATTAAGATAATTTGGGATAGATAATCCCACAAAGACTGCTCCTGGAAATAAAAATACAATTAAAAATACAATAATTTTAAAAGTAAAAATGTCCTTTTCTTTCATGATATCCAAAACCATGGGGCAATTGCTTCTCTCTGTCAATGCATATTGTTTATTCAAAGTATCAATTTATTTTCTGCAGTTATTTATAGCTTGCTTTTCAAGACATGAATCTTCCAAGGCAGCTCACAAGGAACGGCAATGTATGTTCATAAAACCACAATAAACAATATTACTATGTTTAAAAAACCATCAGGATCCTTTCCACAGGGTAAATGTAGGTATATGGAAAGGAGAGGGGAATCTAGCTGGAACAGCAGGCCTGATGTCTTCTCAGGATTACTGGATTAATAGTGCCAGTAGAAATTTCAGGGAATAGTTGTGCTTCCCAAGGTACTCAGGTAGGGAGACAAATTTCAGAGTGAGCAGTGCTGGAGGAGGAGAGAGTTTGATTTTCATGTCTGAGGCCATTTCCGCACTATACTATTATAGTGCTATTATTCCATTTTCAACATCCTGTGGAATTCTGTGGTTTGTAGTTTACTAAGGCCAAAGAGCTCTCTGGCTGAGAATACTAGATGCCCCTCCCTAAACTGAGATAGTTTTAAAGCTTGGACATCCATCCCTATTTATTCCTAGCACAGGCCCTGGGAAAATCTGCCATGTATCATGTGTGCTGTAAGAGAAGCCATGTGGAATGCAAGGAAAGAGAAGAACAGCAAGCAATGCAGCTTTTGGGTACCTTTGGCCACCTGCATGGTGAACAAAAATAAGTTTTCTCCCCTGATTCCGGGTTACCACATTTCAGCAAGGTTTTACTGAGATTCTGGGCCCCACATGCCTGTTTCCAAAATCAGTTGGCCTGGAAGAATTTCTCCCAACCCTTGCTGACCTTCTGCTTTGTGACCTCACAAGGACTTCTCCCACCTTCATATCAGACTTTGGCCCTGAAAGCTCTAGAAATGGGATACTGCTGACCTGTTAAGCGTGGGAGCCTAGTGGTCTGAAAGGAAAAAATGAAAGGAAGTGTCTTATGGGAGATCAGACATTTCCCAGGTGGAAACTGGGATTCTTTGCCAGGTGCAAAATGGATTAAAATTGTTAAACCAAAGTCTTGACAGAAAACAGGGAGTTTGAGCTGGTCAAGAAGAAGAGAGAAAGCTGGCACCCATCAAGTAGGCATGTTGGATTTATGTATTGTTTATAATTTGCTGTAAATGATTTGATCTTTATTTAATCTTCTCTTCTTTCATAAAGGGCTTCTAAAGCAGCCCTGAAATGATCATGATGATCAGTAATAAGAAAATACCTGCTCTCAGATTTATGATCTGAAATACACAGTGCAAAAAAAAAAAGTATTGGGAGGCAGGAGGGGCAGGAGCAAACCCAGGCACTAGCTCTTAGTTACACTAAGAAATAGAATAGAAGGAGCCCAAAGAGAGGAAGACCCAAACGCTGCTGGTTTCAGTAGTACTGAGGGAGAGCATTGCTGCTTCCATTCTCCTTCTCATTGCAGCTTGAGGTAATGGCTTCTACTAAATGATAGTTGTTGGAGGGAAGAGATTTAGTGGTCTGGCTTCTCAGCAGAGTTTATGATAGGCCTGCTTCCCTTCTGCACTGCAGTCAGATGGAATGGCTGGATGACTTAGAATGTGGTTGCCTAAATATGAGTTGCAGCACTGGACTCATTATTCGGGCGGAAGCCACTTGCTCAATTCTGCAAACATATCTCAGTTAACAACGTCTTTGACAAAGAACCTCTTTTTATATTTACCCAGCCCCCTTTTCCTCCTTGTCTTCCGTCTAGCTGAAAGGTTTTAAAGCAGCATCAGTGCTGGGAGAATGGTGAAAAAGCCTTTAGAAATGCAGACTTCCACTGTCCAATTACAGCAGAATGTCTGCAGTAAACAATGCAATAAACTCGAACTGGGAAAGAATGAGATTCTACTCTAGCTGATCCTGCTAAAGCTGTGCACGCCTACCTACAACAGGCAAAGTAAACAGGAACTGCCTCCAGAATCCCTTACTAAGCATGCATGGAGAGCAAAACAGAGAGTAAAAGGGGAAATCAGATAAGTCTGCCTGACTAGCTCCCCCTAAGCATCTTTTAAAAACATAGATTTGTAGGTTTGGCCACCAACGTGGAAATCATAAGAAAAGTCGAGGCTTTGGAAGAAGCTATCAAGAAGTCTCCAGAGTACTCAAAATGTTTTTGTTTACTTGTGCAAGTCTTACCTGACCTGACTGTTTCATTTCACATGTACCTATTATTAGTTTTGGAGTAAAAGTTTGCTGGAACATATTTAACTGCTCTTCCTCTTTGTGGTGTAGGAATCTATTCCTATCTTTATCCTGTTATTTCTGCCTCTGATTCCAAATTTGTTGTTAAAAAATTTATTTCCCAGGAACACATCTACTTCTTTAACTGAGGTATACCTGGATTACAGAAATAATAGGCTGGACACAATAATAATTGTGGGGCACTTTAGACTTTTATTCTGGTTGTGTTATATTTTATTTTTTTGGTATAATACTTTGGGTATGTCTTATGAGCAACAGGTTTCTGGGTAAAAATAGCAAGTATCAAATGATTAGTAATACTAATGGATTGTTTATTAAAATCACTACTATCATGAAAATTTCCAGTGGGGCAAATCAACATTCTGTTTTGTTGACACATCTGGGAAAGGATTGAGATGGAGGAATGCTCAGATTTGTGGATGACATTTTGGACAAGAAAAAAGAAGCCCTATCTGCAGGGCAAAAGAAGAGAGGAAGTGGGAGGGAATCAGTTTTTTAAAATGAATGGTTCACCTTTTTTGGTTGTCTATCAACTGCGCTGATGATGAAGTGGAATGTCAAATCCTGACATATTTCTATTCCATTAAAAAAAAAAAAACAGCAGGGAAGCAATGGAACGACTTCACTATTGGCCCGGATAATACAGTGGCAATACAGTAACTCATCATGTCTTCCCCCTACCACACAAATAGAGCCTAGAAAGTTTTATTGCCTAGGCAGAGGAGACTTCTGGCTGTTCAGATGTTGGTGGACTAAAACTCTCATCAGCTCTAGCCAGGATAGCTGACAGTGAAAGATGATGTGAACTGCAATCCCACAACACAGCTCACCCTTCCACTAGAATTTCTGGGTGCTACAAGGGGAAAGTTGGTCGGAATGAGTTACATATGGCAGGTAAGAGTTTGCAGAAGTCCTTAGTTCAAAACTTGACTTTGCTGTGAATTCACTTGGTGGCTGCATGCTTTCTCAGCCTCACTCCTCCTTCCATCCATAGAATGGGGACCAAAATGTTAGCTGGCCATATAGTTCATCTAGTTTAAGATAAAACAGGGCAAGGACTTCATCTTTTAGAACCCAGTTTAAATCTTCTTACTACTTTACTTTCAAAAATTGTTAGACGAAGACCTAGTTGACACTGAGCTGCTGAAGTTGTGAGTGAGCAGGATTTCAGTACAGCAAGATTTCATGTGACCGAATGTTTTGCTACACAGAATAATTCTCGCTACACAGAAAATTCAATGTCAGGAACAAATTTCTAGCCTAGCCTTTCTCACATGCTAGTTTTCACTGTGAAGTAGTGTTGTGTTGCTGTGATTTGTAGCGAGGAGCTTTCAAATAGTATTTTCTACTTCCAGTATCTGAAGAGACAGAAACCTGGGTAGAAGCTTATCAATTTAGGGAGAAGCAGGGCAAGATGAGTGTAAAGATGGCTATGTGGTAGTTGATGATATGGGAGAATATATGTCCCTTGCCTCAGCCTCTTTTTATTTCCAACCTGCACAATCAAAATTTAGCACCTAGGTTCCCTGGAGTAAGGGTCTGTCTTCTTCCATATCACTCTACAAAGTGTTGAAGGTACAACAGAAATAGATAACCAGGCTCAGCAAAATTACTTCTTTGGCTGTAACTCTCCGACATCCCCATGGCCAGCACAGTCTGGTAGCTATACTGATCAAGGATGCTGGACGTTACAGTCCAAAAACGAATTTTCTGATTTCTAGAGATCATACGTTCTACAATTCCTGAATTGTGTTCATCTGACCACTGTCTTGACGATACAGTGAGAGAGAAGGGCGTTTCCACCAGTTTGCTCTGGCTTGAGGACTTAAACCCTGGATGATTTGATGTGTATGTGTGGTCAGGGATGTGGGTGGACAGGCATTCATTCATTAAACCGGCAGTTTAACTGCAAACCCCAGGATTCCACAGAACGTTGAAAGCGGAATAATAGCACTAGAACAGTCTAGTGCGGAAATGGCCTAGCTGAAGATTAGGGTTATTGCTGACGTTGGTGGATCCCAGTCTATATGCTACACTGCACATATACGCCGATCTACCGGCACCTCTTTCGAGCGCAATCGATCCATTGATGTTGCCTTACGCCACGCCCACCCAGGGCCCCCCTTTGCTCCGACCAGGCTCATCCCCCCCACTCCTCGGCCCGGCACCGAAAGCGTTAAAGGGAGGAGGGCGCCCGTGACGCCGTCCGCGTCCGAGCCCTCCTCGCCCGCCCTCCCTCTGCAGACGCACCGAGAAACACACACAAAAAGAAGCGAGACGCCCAGCGAGCTTCCGAGAGCGCGGACGAAGGAAGGCCCCCGCCCGCCCTCCCCGCTCCGACAGACCCCCGCCGGCACCATGACCGAGACGACCAAGACCCACGTTATCCTGCTGGCCTGCGGCAGCTTCAACCCCATCACCAAGGGCCACATCCAGATGTTCGGTGAGTCTTCTCCCTTCTCCTCCGGTCGTCGGTTGGGCGGAGCGGGGCCGGGCCGGGCTGGGCTGGACGGGTCTTTCTTCCCCGCGCGACTGATTCCCTTTGCCGGCTCCGATCCTGAGGTCTCCTCCTTGCCGGGGCCGTAGAAGTGGAGCGGGGTGCCGGGGGGGGGGAGCCCCGATCTCCGCGGACTCGGTTGCTGCAGCGGCGAAGGCGAAGGAAGGCAGAGCCGCCGGGGTTTGGCGCGGCGCCACACCGGGCGAGAGGAAGGGGCAGCGGCGGTGGATGGATGGAGGGATGGAGGGATGGATGGATGGATGGATGGATGGATCGAGCGGAGGGAGGCTTCGGCAGGGCTCTTACCGAGGGCGGCGAGGCTGGGGCCATTTCCACGCTAGACTGTTAATAGCGCTATTATTCCACTTTCAACATCCTGTGGAATCCCGGGGTTTGCGGTTTAGGGAGGGGCCTTTGAGGATGGCCTTTGAGGCCCCTCCTTAAACTGCAAACCCCAGGATTCCATAGGACGTTGAAAGTGGAATAATCGCGCCATAACAGGCTAGTGCGGAAAGGGCCTGGGAGAGGAGGCCCGGGTAGGGCGACATCTCGTAGCCAAATCAGGAGGGGGGGGGCGGAGGGAAGGTGCGGGCTCCGGGTAGGGGGCTGTTTAGAAACCACCCGGAGGAGGAGCTCCCTAAGGGGCGTGCGAGGTATTGTTACGGGCGGAGGAAGATTTCAGGCGGGGATGGTGCGCAGAGAGGGATGGGGGCGGGGGAGGCGGGAGTGGGAGGAAGGCGAGGATGATGATGATGATGATGATGATGGTGGTGGTGGTCGTGGCAGTGGTGATGACGGCAATCGCGGCAGATGGAGATGCAGCAGCAGCAGCAGCAGGGAGGGAGGTTGTCTGGCAGTTGCGGATAGGCGCTGAGTGCCTGCGAAAGAGGACAGATTCTCTAGGGTGGGAGGCTTCGCCTTGGGGAGACGTGGGCCTGGCTGCTTGGCCACTTTCCACGGAATCGGGGATGGAGCAGTGAATGAAGAGGCCTGCCTAGGAGAGCTTCGGGTTCATCCGCCCCCACACCTGAACTGGAGGGAGGCGTCCTTATGGATAGGGACCACTTCGCCCCCCCGTGTAGGAACCCAGGCGGGCAAGGCAGGGCAGACTCCACGGGAAGGAGCAGCCAGTCGCTGTTTCCCAAAAAATGTGCCTGCCCCGTGTACGTGTTTTGTAAACAGGTCTTTCTTGCATTCACATTTTCCATTCATCCCCTCCCCTCCCCACAACATCTTTTGCACTGTGCCTGTGCCTTCCTTGTAATGCCTGAAAGGGCCTCTTTATCATGCTCGGTGAATTGGTGAGGATTTTTTGATGCCCAGAGGAGAAGGTCAAAAGGAGTTTGGTGTGAAATCAGGAGGTGAGATAAAAGAGGGAGACCTGGTGGCTGTGTGACATTTTTGAGTCATCATTCCAAGAGGGAACATACAGTCATGGCTATGTTTGTTTTTGCTGCCAGAGTAGACTTGCGGTGGCATTTCTTGGAGGGGTATTGCCCATGTTATCAACCTGTATGCGCACACTTGTGGTTACATGCTTCGATTCCATGTAGGCTCTGTGGTCCCAGTCCTGGCTGATTGCCGTACTTAGCGATCACCCTTTCATATACAATTTCAGGACAGTTAAAGAATGGAAACATACTTTGCTTTCTCTTATCTTTTTCAAAGCATTTTTGGAGGGGGTTGAATATGATGTGTTGACTCTAATGACTGAAATCTAATAGGTGGTCATAAAGTCAGGATCTAATGGCTATTCATGTAATTATGCCCGTATATCTTTGAAGTCTGTATGAAATAATCCTTTTGATGGCTGTTTGCATGCCTTGGCTTGGCAGGAAGTTTAAGGGCATTTGCTGTCCACGGATCTAAGTGCTGAAATGGCTTCATGGTTGTGAATAGGAAAAACATAGGCTCCTTCACCTCACAGCCTGTCTGTTGCTTCAATTAACTAGCCTTGGTAACTTTTCTAAAAATGATGCTGTGTGGTGCAGTTGTGTTGGATTTGTGACACCAAAATAGGGAAGGTTTTTTTTTTCATTAAAAAGAAAAGCCCCCAGTTGCATGCCTACAAAAACAAAAGAGACAGAGGAGATTCCTAGGGGAGAATTACTTGCCATCGTCCTCTATTTTCACTTTCTAAATACAGCTCAACTGCTCAGAAAAGCAGCCTCCATAGGTAAGAGTTCACTGAAATCTTTAAACCCAGCCAGTGGAAGAGATTCTCTGCCAATTCACAGGAAGGGGAAAGACATAAAATGATAAGTAATGCACATGTTTTGCATGTTAAAAAATTATTTGTGTCTGCTCCAGAAGACCACTCTCCTTCCTTTTTTACGTAGACGGTCTGGCCATGTGTCTTCAACCCTGGAAACAGGCAATAATTCCTCAAGGTGTCCATAGGAGTTTTGCCACAGGATTAACTGAGGTTGAGCTTTTACTCTAGTCTAGATGGAGGCCGACATTTAAAGGAGTTTTGAAAAAGGCCAGCGCTCAGAGATGGGAGCATTTTAGTCTGGCACATAAGCATATGCTAATACTCTAGTGCAGATGAAATAAATCTGAATGAACGCAATCGTACAGCTGTTGATTATACAATAGAGCTTGATGAGAATCAGGAAGTCATCTTTCCTCCTGGCAGGTGCCTGCTGTGCCTACAGATACTCTTTTGCCGTTTTCTTCTCAGTAATGCAAACACTCACCAAGGTTTTCACACCTGCGCAGGTTTCCTTTAAGAGCACATGTCCCCACTGTGAACTGCCAGTATCTGCGTCCTAGGAAGTGAGGGAACATCCTGTCCACGTAGCTCTTGCATTTCATTTCCTATGTGTCAGCAAAAGAGGAGGGGACCCTAGCCAGAGTGCTCGTATAATGCAAAAGAAAAAGTGGCCTGCTTTACCCACATAACTCATTTCTACAAAGTCCTTCCCCCAGGCAACATGTAAGATTTGTCTTCAGAAGTGACTATTTACAAACATAATTTGCATCCCTGAAGCCACATTTACCTTATGGGTATAAGCAGAGTTCTCATAGGGCTTATGCCTAAGGAAGGCATGGAGTGTTTGAACTCTACAATACGTGGCAGCACTACTACTACTGTTAGCAGTTGTAATAGGAGTAGTATTAAAATTATGCTTACAGATCATGACTGTGACTTAGCTAAATATAGTGAAATTATATTGCTGAGGATAATACACCCACACCAAGTGGCTGCTACATTAAATAGCTCGTAGACACGTGGATTATGAGCTGTATAATATATTGGTCTGTCATTGTTTTGTTGTTTTAAAATATTGAGAGGGGATAGCTTTTTGAAGTGAAGAGAAGGTGAAACATTTAGTTTTAAATGTGAATATCTGGTTATGTTTGTAAGAATCTGTTGTTACTACTCATAATTAGACAGAGATTTATTGGCCCATAGGGCCAGTGAGAAGACAATAAAATCTCCATTTGAAAACGAACTAAAAAACTCTTCCCTCTCACATCCATGGCAGACTTTTAGATCTCTATCCATCCATCCATCCATCCATCCATCCATCCATCCATCCATCCAGAAGCAGCTTAGGGGTACTGCTGTTGATAAATGCTCTTGCTCAGAGGATGCTGTGCAATAAACCTGCTGGATCATGCTTTTCAGTGTCACACAGTTAGTTCTGACTTTTTTTTCTTCTTTCATTCAACTCAGGGTTCAAAATGTGGCGTCATCCCAATTCTAATCCTTGCATGATACATATTCCCTCCCAGACCCATCCCAGACCTTTTCATTGCTTGAGAGTTGCAACTTGGAATAAAAGTAACCTTTTTAATCTGAGGATTTCTTGAACTAAGTTTCCTCACATTTCCTCACTTAGCCTGGCCCTCACTGCCCATCATGCAGGATGTAGGCAGAGATTCATGATCTTCATTATGGAGGTGACTGGTGCCTTTCAGATCATGAAAATGGCAAAAGGAGCATGGTACTAACAAATCATAGAATCATAGAAATGTAGAGTTGGAAGAGACCACACGGGCCATCCAGTCCAACCCCCTGCCATGCAGGAACACCCTCAAAGCACTCCCGACAGATGGCCATCCAGCCTCTGCTTAAAAACCTCCAAAGAAGGAGACTCCACCACACTCCGAGGCAGCATATTCCACTGCCAGACAGCCCTGATCATCAGGAAGTTCTTCCTGAGGTTCAGGTGGAATCTCTTTTCCTGCAGCTTGTGCAGCAATCATTGTGATGAATGCAATCACAGATGATAACCAATCAATCAGTGGAGAGGTGCAACTAAACTAAGGCACGATGTTGCAAACATGCACATCTGCAAATGTGGCCAGGGGAAAAGAGTCTGCCCCAGATAAGGAGCCTTATGGTTCGCAATCGTAGTATGGTTAAGGAGTATTACAAGATCTTGTATCCCAAGAAGGGCAAAAATCATTGAAAAATAACTCAAGATAATTCAAGATCTTAGACGGGTAACTAATACCCCAAAAGTTAGGTTCAGGATTAAAAATGACTTTGATAGATTGGAGAGCCAAAAGTAACAAAATGGATTTCAACAGGCTAAATGTAAAATATTACATTTAGCAGGCAAATGTGGGCAGGAAAAATGAAATGCACAAATATAGGATGGGTGACACCTGGCTTTATAATAGTACATGTGAAAACAATCTAAGGATCTTAGTAGACCACAGACTAAAAATGAGTCATGATATCCAGATCAAGGGAGGCAGTAGTATCACTCTGTTCTGCTCGAATACTGTGTTCAGTTCTGGGAGCCACAGTTCAAGAAGGATCTGGCCAAGCAGAAACATGTCCACAGGAGAGCAACCAAAGGTCTGGAATCCAAGCCCTGTAAGGAATGGCTTAGGGAGCTGGGAAGAGAAGACTGAAAGGTGACATGAAACCTGTATTGAACTACTTGAGGAAATATCTTGTAGAGGATGGAGCAAGCTTGTGTTCTGCTACTCTAGAGGGTTCAAATTACAAGAGAAAAAATTCCACCTAAATATTAGGAAGAACTTATTGACTGCAAGAACTGTTCAACAGTGGAACACACTGCCTTAGAGCACAGTGAATTCTCTTTCTTTAGAGGCATTTAAACAGAATTTGGACAATCATCTTTTGGGAGTGCTTTAGCTCAGTATTGTTGCATGGCAGGGATTAGACTGGATGGCCATTGCAGTCCCTTCCAGCCCTATGATTCTGGGATGGACTCCAGTGTAAATTGTGCCTCTTTTTAGTGGCTGAATATGTTTTACCCTATTAAGCTGAATGGATCGGGTAAAGAGAACTGCAGATGGTGCCGCTCTCCCTGACCTACCCTTGCTAAACCTTTCAGCAAAAGAGCATTGGGCACTGCTGAATGTTCAAATTATTTTCATTGTCTTTGTTTATTCTGCAGTCTGCACTCCTGTCCATGTGCTCTCAAAGGCAGGTGATTCTCTTGTCTCTTTCTAGTTACATTACTGAAATCAAGAATTCATGGAATACATTTATCTGTGTTCTTAGAAAACTATAGCTGTGCTGTTCTGCTGTTGCTTTTTTTAAAAAAAAAGCTTTCTGCCCATTAAGCTACAATAGAAAACATTTTACAAATACTTCCCCAATCATTATTGGAGGAGCTCTACCTGCTTCAACAATCCAACCAAAATGTATTCTGGAGACGTGGGAGTCACCAGCACCAACATGTGTTAACTTGGTTAACAGAGACTATATAATGTGCTCAGCTTTGTTGTCGTAGCAAAGCTAATATTGGCAAAGTAATGTATGAGAAGTATACATGAGAGTTAAAAAAACATAAATAATCCATTTCTTTTATAATAGTGTTAACCTCCCCTGCCATGCCATTCTGCTACTGCAGAAAAAACTGGAGATGAAATTAACTTGAAACAAATGGTATTGCTTTGCCGCAGGCCCATTCTCTGGCTTTTTCTGCTTGGCATTGTTTCATTAAGTATTTATTTAGAAATAGTGAAAAATAATTTAGATGCGTATGATTCTGTAGAATGCAGCAGGAAAATTAGTCACACGTTACAGCAAAAGTACTTTAAGGGCTGGTTCATATTTCCATGGACACCAGCTGAATACTATTCACTTAGGGCTGATTCACACAACCATATTCATCACTTGGTTTCTTTATTAGTGACTATTTATTTATTTATTTATTGCCCCCACCACAGCCCACTCTTAGTCTGAAGAGGCTCCCAGAATAGCTTGCTTAATGCAATCCAATAAAGTACCCCCTCCCTTAAGGCTTACAACTTAAAATGTGGCAAGACAAAAGAAAGTGGGTTAAGGAGCAAAGGAGAAATAAGGAAACAGGAATCCATTATTACAGTTAAATCACAGTTCTTATACTGACTAACTGGGGATAGTTCCGAGAGAAGAAGAACAAGATGGAGCTGGAGTTCAGCAGACTTGATGGAACAGCCATGCTTTCTCTCTCTCTTACTGTAGCCTGTTGTAATCTTTATTTATATAAGTTCATTTTTATTTAAATTCTATATTTTTACAGAGAGTTGGGAAGAAATCTATATACAGTCAGCCCTCCACATTTGCAGGTTTCACTTTTGTGGATTTGATTATTTACAGATTATTTGCTGCCACTTCTGCTGCCTCCCTATGCCGTTTTTAATAGGGACTACAAGCCTTGTGAGACCAAGAAACTGCAAACAAAGCTTGTAAGGCCCTCATAAAAATGATATGGGGCAGCAGTGGAGGTGGCAGTATGGCCCACCAGCCACCCACTTCTGCCGGATGCCTCAAAAATAGTTGAATATGGTGATCGCACTTGTGTTAAATATGGTTTGGGAGGACCTAGAGTTATTCACTTTTTTTTCACTTCCATGGGGTTCCTGTGTCCCTAACCCTAGCAAATGTGGAAGAATGATTGTATCTATAAATATAAATCAGCAGAGTTCAAGATATATTTGGTTTATATTTAGTAAAGCAATGAGAGTCAGTGTGGTGTAGTGGAAATCGGGGTTCAATCCTCCACTTGTCCATGGAAACTCATTGGGTGACCTTGGGTGTGCCACACACTCTCAGCCCCAGAAGACCCCATGTTTGGTTCGCCTTAGGGTTGCCATAAGTTGGAAATGACTTGAAGGCAGACCACAGCAACAAGAAAGCCACGTTCAAGGGAGTGAACAGTCTTCATGGAAAAGCACTGATATCCATCCTGTATCCAGGGATATAGAAGTTCCAGCTATGGCATTATGCGTGTGATGGATATTCCTCCTGTATGTTAGTCATCATATGATGATAAAGATGTGAAAGAAGGAACAGACATGTCTGAATGAGCCCTTGATGGCTGCAGTCACTGAATGACTCACAGGTCATGATCAGCACATGAGTGATTCCTTTTGTGGCATGTTCTGCTGCTCAGGTTCTTATTCTGTTTTTCTGTTCAAATAAAAATTGGTTTTGGTTTGCTGCATGATGTATGATTACCTGCTGCTGTTGACCCAAAAGATGGGGTATAAATGGAATCATAAAAAGGTGCCTTATAGGCTAGCACTGTCAGTGATTTGCTAAGGTGCATGTCTTCCATAGTGCTCTGACCTGAGATATCTTTTATGAGACTGCAGGGAAGATTGGAGTTGCTGTACAGCTCATACCAATGTTCCTGCCAATGAAACTTGTATATTACAAAATTTTCTCACTGGGGCATACACACAATTCATGTAGAGAACTAACCACATCTCTTCAATCTCACCATCCATCACCCACTCTGTATGACCTGGGCATGTGCTAGAACAATTCTGGTTATGCATTGCAAGGAATGTGAACAAGATTTCTGACCACTGCTGATGTTTAATCAGAAAAATCCTCAGTAAAATTCTCAGCAGTCCCAAGTTTCCTTTGAAGCAAGCCTGATCCAAGACTTTTTGCTGCCCAGGATAGAAGAGAAAAGGGTGCCTCTCCCCAGTCAAGGTGCATATCTAGTGATATTATTTTGAAGTATGAGACAGAAATTCCACCAAGCACCTCTCCCAGTTTCTGACAGTAAAAAATACTGACATGTTGCTGCAATTCACAACAACCAAAATCTACTGCTTGTGCTAGCTGCCTCAATCTAATGACCAGTAGGGCTGATCCATCCAGATGAGGCCTAATTGTTTGAGAATTGTGTTCTTTAATTCAAAACAAAGCAATCCTTAAGACATTTTCTTATTTCACAGACAAGACAAAATGCAAATCCATCAACCTCTTTCTTTGGAATATACAGAATTCACATTTTTTTTCCAAATTCCCCTTCTCTACCCCCAAATATAAAATCTTAAGACTCCTCAAGCAGAGGACATTTTTTCTTTGTTCAATAAATTAGCAAATCCATCTAATGGCCTTCAGTCTGAATATACAATAGGTTTAATTTTTCCCTCCTATATTTTATTCTTCATTCTTGTTGAACATAATGCACATTCAAAAGCTTACAGTATTTTAGTCCACTGAAATAGAACATTATACAGATTTTCCAGACTGTGACACACACAAAGGCGAAAGGTAGATATGCCAGTCTGTTACAAAACAATAATCTACATTTGGGGAACACTTTTTTTATTGTCCTACCTTGCTCTTGGGTTGAACTACAACATATATCATCTTTCACTTGTTGGCTATGGTTGATTTGAACTGCACTATGATAACAGTTGTAGAGTCACAAATTGTCCACCCTAATCTAGCTTGATAAACAGCTCTAGAGAACTTGAAGGTTGACACACTTTTATGATATTTGGGTTGATCAAAGGAGTTTAAAGATGTGGTGCAGCCATTTACTGAGAGTAGGAGGGATAAGGAAAAGTTACAGTGCTCCCAGAAGCTCTTAAGTAAGAGATGCTGACTGATGAAGCACCTGGCGCCTTGAGACACCTGGCTATAAATATTCCCGCAGTTCACTGGCAACTTTGTTGGTTACAACTATCTATCTTGGTAACTGGCAATGCTCTCTGGCCTTTTGTGCTCTCTGGACCTTGGACTTTTACTCCTTGAGCTTTGTTTATTTGGACTACTGCATGACTTCTGGACAGGCTCATGATCACTTTCTCGCTTCTCCCTTCATCCTGCTGGATAACCTGTGACTAACTTGGACTATTTCCGCACTAGCCTGTTATAGCTCTATGATCACACTTGCAACATCCTATGGAATCTTGGGGTTTGCAGTTTCGGGAGGGGCCACATGGCCCCTCCCAAAACTGCAAGCTCCAGGATTCCATAGGATGTTGCAAGTGGAATCATAGCGCTATAACAGGCTAGTGTGGAAATGGCCTTGGATTGGCTTAGCTACCTGACAGCTCTTGTATTCCAACCACCTGCTTCCCAGAACACTTGCTGCCTGGAGGAGAGGACAGAATTATTATTTGGTGGCTATGCCTTCCTTTGACATCCCCCCTACATCTCAGGATTTTAGATTTAAAAAAAAAAAGCACAAGTATATTGTGATCCTACTCATTGCCAGTGGGGAAAATTACACTCTGATGAAGTGTCTTATTTCAAAGGTCATCTGTCAGCCTAGAATAGTTCTTAAAATAATTTTTTTTTAGAAGTGCTAAGTATATAATCCAATCTAGTGACATTAAGGGAGGAGGTGTACAGTGTAGATTTTTGTCTTGTGAAAACTGAATGTTTTATTGTATATTTCTGGGATAAAGACTGCATAGCCTTCTACATATTGTTGGACTGGAGCTTCCATCATCATTCACCATTGGCTTGCTGGCTGATGGGAGTTGTAGTCCAGTCACATCTGGAGGGTCACACACTCTCCATACAAGGTCTGCTACATTCAGATCATAGAGCAGGTGGTGCTGAGGTTAGGAGGACCTACTTGCCAGGTCAGTGGGTATAGAAATATAGCCATAGCTTGGTGACCTGTGGTCTAAAGGAAACAAATCAGCTTTTCCTAAGGCTTCCCTATCTGTTTGCCTGGCAACAAGTCTCTCATCGCAGGATCCCATCTGCCTAGCACAGCTATTTACAAGCCTGTTGTAGCAGATTTGCAAACTAAGACTATTGTGTGGTTACCTGAATTGCCAAGGACTGAGAATGATGAGGGGATGTCTTGAGTTTTCCCCTTTATAAGACATAGGGAGCAGAAGCTCACATTAAAAGCAGTAAGGAAATTTGAACTTTGCTGTTTGAAGATCTATATTCTACAAGTAACCTTCAGCTAAATAATCAGAAATAAATCAGTTTGCTTGAAATAATGCACTTTCCTCCTCAAGGTGGGGTTGGGGGGCAGAGTAGCAAAAGATACCTTTATTTTTGCCTCCAAAGAGATAAATATAGGAAAAGAGACTGCTCCGATAAACAGGGTTGGAAATATATGGGATCATGCCATCTTGTTTTTCTGAATTAAAACATTAAAGGATTTGAAATCTTACAGGTCAAGAAACTACCATAAAATAAATGGATAGCAATGTAAATGCTGTAGGGTTTGTTCTTTTTCCTGCGCAATTTAATTCTTTTTCACATCCCTTACCTTTATCATCTTTATGAGCTTCAAAGGGATTTGACTCTGCCAATAGCTATTCGTGGCCTCTTTAAAGAATTCTGTGTGCTTAAATATTTATCCAGCAACCTTTATTGCATTCTGTGAGAGATCGAATTGTCTTAGATGATGACATTTAAAATAACCCCAACTTTTTATGCTCACATTAACTCTGTGTGTGTGTGTGAAAGAGAGAGAGAGAAAGTAAGTAAGTGTATACACACACTTTAAAGAAGGAAAGTTTAAACCTTTAAAATGGAAATGAAAATACCTCCTGTGTAGGTAAAGCATTACCTGCTTGAATACTCTCTTCACAAACCAAATCAAACCAACCAAGCAGAAACAGTCCACACTTAAAAACACAGTGCATCAGAGAGAGAGAGAGAGAGGAGAGAATGGTAGGCTGAATTATTTTATGGTATTTGTGGAAGCTTCTAAACATGTGAACTGACTTGTCTCACATCTACAGTATCAAGTAGTACAGTTAAAGATAAGCTTTTTATAAGTTGATTATGTACACTGGCTCTTAAATGTAAAGTTTGTAATCTACACTGAAAAATAAAAGTCCACAGTATTTTTTTTGAAAGGCTGAACTTTTTATGTTCAGGTATATTTTCATTTTTTTCTTCATAGGGATAAATCTATTCAACACTGTTCATAAAGCAGCCTATTTAGTTACTGGTTCACTATTTCACCCAACCAATGGAAACCTTTAGCCTCTGACTTTCAGAAAACATGGCATATTCAAATGGCCTCTTGCAAATATGGGGGTTTAAAAATAGCAGTGCAATCTTATATCTGTTTACTCAGAAGTAAGCTCAAGTGAATTCAGTGGAGTTTATTCCCAGGCCATTGCATAAAATATTCCAGCTTTGCTGTCTTAAAAAAGCAACAACAATGTAAACTGAGATTCTCAAGAAGCTGAATTCTGTCAGCCAGAATGTTATTCTTGTATAAATCTGGGTCTATCTATGCTCCCAGTCACAACAGTGCTCATGGTTGATGGGGTTGTAAGCACAATGAATTCACAGTTCCATGTTTCTTGGTGCAAAAGGGTAGAGAATTCAGCGGGACCCTGAGGAGCCCAAAAATTATTCTTTCAGATCTGAATTGTGCCACGCTCTGCCATTATGCAGCACCCCTAAAGAAAGGAACACATATGCTTCTGATTCAAGTACTACTTCCTAGAAATAAAAGTAAAAGCTTCTCTAAGAGCTGCATTATATGTCGCTGCCTTTTACCATTAGAAGAGAAGCGGCTTTTAATGTCAAGCTTCTGCACATTTTCAGATGCTGGCATTATTGACAGATCACCATCTCCTTCTGTGCTTCCATTATTCTTGGCTTTTGACAAAAGGAGGCAGTGGGAATGGGTTCTCAGAAAATGCTCAGCCTCTCTGGTTCACACCTTCTTGTTCATCATTTGATAACTGCAGATAACAGACAATCTCTAACATGCGAACACAGTTTTTGAGATCTAGTGGAAAATGCCTGTGTCCTGATGTTATCTCAAATACATTGTTTTTCAATATTCAGCCCACATGGACAACAGATGGACAGTAAACTAATGTATTGATGCATATGATCACAATGAAAGGAGTCATGGGGCTGGTGCAGGTAGTGTGTAGAGGAGAACCAGAAAACCAGTTCATATGCCCATAAATGAGGAGAGCTGGCAGACATTCTTGTCACCAAGTAAGGCCATTTCTGCACTAGGCTGTTATAGCGCTATGATTCCACTTGCAACATCCTATGGAATCCTGGGGTTTGCGGTTTTGGGAGGGGCCGCATGGCCCTTCCCGAAACCGCAAACCCAGGATTCCATAGGATGTTGCAAGTGGAATCATAGCGCTATAACAGTCTTGTGCGGAAGCATCTTAATTTCCACCATCAGCGATTTACACTGTATCATGTGCCTTATAATACTGGAGATTTACAATGGAAAGGGGTGGCTATGTCCCTTGGATTTTGATGTCCTGTCACATGGTTATCTTGGCAACATTTGTTCAGAGGGGGTTTACCATTGCCTTCCTCTGAAGCTGAGAGGGTGTGACTGAGAGAGTGGGCTTCCATGGCCAAGTAAGTGTTACCCTGTGTACTGGGGGTCCCGGGAGGGACACCAAAATGTGCTCAACTAAAGGTGGGGAAAATTAGCTCAGAGCACTGCTTAGCGTTACGAGAGGCAGGGTAACGTAGCGAGATCTTGAACCCTATGTCTACGGGGTCAGGTCGAGTCAAGGAGAACACAGAAGTTGAAGGAATAACTGATGTTTTATTAAACACAAGCAAAACAGTGTATGCAACACATTCATACAAGATAATTAAATAAAATAAAGGTTGGAGTGGTATAGAGGGATTTTTAGAGGGGTTGCTGGTTTGGGTGATACTTCACCTGTCCCGAAGCCTGGAAAAATAGAGAGCGAGGCTGGGGTGCGATGTAGTTCAGCACGTGGAGCCGAGGGGAGGCTCGCCAAGCAAAGTGGCAGCAAGGCGGGATGAAACTCAGGAACGTTCCGAGGAAGGTCTCGGAATCAAGGGTTTTTATAAGGAGAATGTGACTGCAGGCTATGCCGTACTTGGGGGAAAACAGTAGATTTGGAGTTGGAGACAAAGCCTCCGAAAGGTCAGAATCTGAATGATTGAGTTATCGTAGAGGTTCTCAGTAGAGTAGCCAGTATGCAAACACAGAGTACTTGGGTATTGTATAGTTAACCCATCAAGCTGCCATCGCGGGGCAGAGGCTCTTTTGTAGGTTGCATGCATACCTAATTAGAGTACTTGCCTGGAGGTCTCCTAAAGCAGTGAGTCAGCTATTTCTGGCCTGCCTGTATTGTTGTTTGAATATTACCGCAATTAACGGCCGAGCTTGTTTGCGTGCTTGTCCGGTGGCCTCGCAAGCACGTGGAGGAGAATAGAGAAGTGAAGCCAAATTGTGATATCAAAAGGATATCTTTTAATATCGCCAAAGCTCGGACTAGCCAGGGCAGTAACATAAGGATTTGAACCCTGGTCTCCATAGTTGTAGTCTAATGCTCAAACCACTACACCATGCTGGTTCCTTCTTTCTATCATCAGGATTTTTAAAACATTGCCTTGTTTTAATCCATGATGTAGGCCATGTTGAAGTACCATGTTGGAAGAAACACAGAATATAAATTTAATTAAAAAGGAAAAATTAACCATTTTCATAATTATTAGGTAAATAATCATTTATAATTATATAATATATTTTTTATATTATAGTTATTTCAATTTATACTCAGTTCTTCCTCATGAAAGTTCAGGGCAGGTAACTATCTACATTTAAAAAAATCACAAGTTACAAATATCTAAAATCAGAAACCTTGCGTTTATGATTACGGAAATGACACATATTTCTCATTTGCACATCAATAGTGCTTACAGGTAGGCTAGATGTAAGAGGTAAAGTAGGACAGAAAAGGATGTATGCTGTATTAGAATGTCATTTTTTTTAAAAAAAATCTTGCTGACATAATTTTATAACCAAAAGATTGGTTGAGATGCAAACCAGAGGCTCTCGTGGGATGTATCGCAGTAATTCTGCCCTATTTCAATCATGCACGTGATCTTTTTATGTTAAGCAGCAGAATAGGTTGCCCCGAGGGTATTAAGATGAATGGAATGCCTGTATGTATTTTTCATTTACTATTTTTTGCATACACTTCTGCTCAGGAAAAATAAAATACATTTCAAAAAGAAAAACGAAGGATTTGTAAGAACTCTTCCCTGTAGAAACAGTAGTGGGTTTTATCACTAATTCGTGACCTTCAATGGAAGAAAATCTTATATTCCAAACAAATGTTACATTCCAAGGTAAGAGATCACAGCAGAAGGAGACAAATTTGCCCTCCTAGGGAAGAAGAAGAAGTTCTAGAGCTGGGTACAAATGACCTCTTGAAATTCTTACACATTGTTTGTAGAAAGAAAGATCAGGATGGGGGATTCTCCAGTAGTTTCCTGGGCAGGGTTCCCAGCTCTGGATTATCCCTGGTCCTGAGATTTCATACATAACTCAAACCTGAGAACCAAGGATAACCTCTTTGACCCAGGGGCTGGGATTTGGTGATGTCATTAAGCATCATCATTACACATTAAGCCATTTGAATAAGAAACAAATCACAAAGTCTTACAAATGAGACTGAGGCCCTTTCCAGATGTGTGTGTGGGGGGGAAGCCGCGTGAAAACAGGACTCATCGGATTTCCTGAGCATCCGGGTGAGTCCGTTGGGATGAGGGGAAGTGCGAGCTCATTGCTCCGCACTGCTCCGGCGTCCAAAATGGTGGCTTCCGGTTGGTGGAGGCTCTCCACCAACCGGAGAAGCTCGCCAGCTGAAAGCCCGCCCCCGGAAGATCTGCAGGCACACACTTGTGCATGCCTGCAAATCTGCTCCGGAGCACGGCGACGGAGCAACATGGAGTCGCGCGCTCCATGCTTTTTAAAAACTTCTAAAAAGAGGTTTTTAAAAAGCATCCTGCGCGACCAGTTCCGGTCACGCAGAACCGGACTGAGGTACGGAACTACAAAAAGTAGTCCGACCCAGTCCATTCTACGGTGCAGAAGACCTCCATCGGAGGTCGCTCTGCACCATTTTAAAAGCTCGGTGCGGAAATGGCCTGAGACTATTTCCGCACTAGCCTGTTATAGCAGTATGATTCCACTTGCAACATCCTATGGAATCCTGGGGTTTGCTGTTTTGGGAGGGGCCATCTGGAATAGCAAGTGGAATAACAGGCTAGTGCGGAAATGGCCTTAAAGAAAGGAGGCGAGGAGACTACTGGAGGATCTATAGAGCTTCTTTAAAACAAACCACAGGAATGGGGGCCAGCAGGACACAGAAAAAAAAATTATTCTCAAGGCAATGCTCTCATCCTGAGATTCCCTCCCTCATCTTGTGGCCTGGAGAAGAGGGACTAGGTAAGCCTTGAGTTCTGGAAACTTGAGACCAACCATTAACAGTTGCAGAGTTTCTTTCTTCTTTTCTTCTAAATTTCCTCCTGCTGCTGAAATTGTGTTAGTAGCCAGCTCACCATGTTCCATCATCCACATTCTGTGGGAAGGAGAATCTTAGTTACCATAAAAAAAGGTGGACAATATTCAAGGAAAATTCCCACAAAGTGGCTTTTTTTCTAGAAAAATGAGAGAAAGAGAAATATCAGACATTTGCAAAAATGTGTTTTCATTTTTAAAAAATTGCTACCCCTGTCAGAAAGACACACTTTCTTCCTTCCATCTACTGCTACTGTTTCCTTGCAATTTCACTAGCAGTGGAGGGCAAAACTTTTACTTCTTGTGCCTAGAAGTACAAACTAGAGCCGTCAGATACTGTGCAACAAAAATCCATACCCCTACCACACTCCAGTTGCGTGCAATAACTGTCCCCTATAACTGTGTGACTGGCACCCACAACTTAACTTACCCGTGATCTACTCCAGGGCCATGGCTGCCACCACTGGTCAGGGCCCATGCTCTGTGCGGCTGGCTGAGAGAGGCGCATAGCAAGGCACAGCCGGGCTTTCTATTCCTCTCTTGATTGAGAAAAGATGGATGCTCTTTCCTGGGTGGAGCGAGGCACACAAAGCCGAGCACAGGACCCCCCTCCATGCTCCTTTCCTCTGAGGAAAAGATGGATGCTCCTTCCTCTGAACCCAACACCGTCCCTCCCCTGTGCTCCTGTCTGCCAAGGAAGAGGGGGATGCTTGTTTCTCGGCAGAAGGAAGGAAGCAAAACCCAGCCCTGCTCCCTGCCCCCATTATCCATGTTTTTCGCCAACCGTGTTAAGTCTGGGATCGTATTCCCTGCAGACATGGGGGAGCTCCTTTACTGCCTATTTAAGAGGCAAGCTCAGGACCCCTTAGTACTAATAGGCTCTGCTAACCTTTTAAGGGAGTTTTTAGGAAATGCTTTCAGTCTGGAGCTGAAGCTTGTACAGTTGTTGGAGGTTGCAACTTAGACCAGGACAATTCTGGGAGAGTTTTAGTTATGTTTTCTATAAGTCAGGTGTTGCTCTGTATTCTAGCCCATTTAATCAATGTTAGCTGGGGATATCTAAGTATAGTGCTGGTTGCCATCATTCAAAACTACATCATCTTGAAAGTTCTGTTTCATGCTCTGGTTAGGTCCTATTTTGACTACTACAACCATTTTTCCCCCTTTTGAGCCTTCTTACTTCCATGTCTCAGCCCTCTTGTCTGTCTGAATATCAATCAGAAAAATCATTCATCTCTCACCTTATGGGTCATATGAATCTTCTCACCCTTAAAAACAGGTGTTTAAAGAATCAGCATAAGTACAGATGGTCACAGAATAGATTATGTACACAGAAATGAAACAAAGTCCACAGCAGCAAGACAAAAACCAGTGTTGTATCTTTAGATAAAGAAAAGTATAGTAAAATATGACCCCTTAAAAACTCTTGATAAAATACAATACTAAGTTAGAGGAGGAAGACATAAGGCATCAGTGTATATATAGGCAGTCGCGTAGGGACGTGGGGGTGGGTGGGGCGATTTGCTCTGGGCGGCAATGTTTTTGGGGCATCCCAGCCCGTAGCCACGCCCCTGTGGGCCCTGGCCATGCCCCTGTGTCATAGCCACGCCCCCTCCCACGCCCCCTCCACACACTCCAAGCTCCACCACTGGGAACAGGCATATCTCAGTTAACAAAGCCTGCAACAAAGAAACTCGTTTTTACAAAGTATTTTTACAGGATTGCCCCTCTGCCCCCTGTTTTTGATCTTCTATCTAGCTGGCAGGATTTTCCCCTCCTCTCCTTTTTCCCAGCATTGGCATTGGGGGGAATGGTGAAGAAGGGTTGCAGAAAGACACGCTTTTCAGTGTTGGATGGCAGCAATGCATCTGCATTAAACAACGCAATAAAGCTTGACCTGGGGAAGAATGGGATTCTACTCTAGGTGATGTTACTGTAGCTATGCGTGCTTATGTACAACAGGCAAGATAAACACAGCCTCCAGAATCACTTACTGAGCATCTGTGAAGAGCAAAACAGAAAGAAAAGGGGAAAGCAGGTTACCCTGGCATGTTGAAACAACACAGATCTGTAAGTTTTGTCATCAAAATGGAAATCATAAGAAAAGTAGAGGCTGTTGAAAGAAAAAAAATCTTCCTAAGCTGCATTTTGTAAGAAGCTTTCAAATGGCCTCTAGAAATTCAAAATGTTGTTCTTGATTTATGCAAGCCTTACCTGACCTGGTTTGTTTCATTTTATATGTGCCTACGGTTAGTTTTGAATAAAAAGTTCACTGAAACATGTTGTATTGCTCTTCTTTTTTGTGCTGTAAGAACCTATATCTGTCCTTTCCATGTTATTTCTACCTCTTTAATATCTTATTAAATTTATAACTTGCCTTGACTTCCTCTAGTCTTGGCCTTGGTACTTATTCCTTAAGTTTGTGGTGTGTCTGTGCATTCATATTGTTTCCATTTCCTTCCTTCTCCTTGTTACCTCAGTTATGATCTTATAAATATAATTTACAATATATCTTATATAAATCAATCAATAATATTTATAACTTCTTCTTCTAACACATTTACAGTCATTTTAACTTTCAATAAGCTTCCCATTTTCTTCTTTTATCTTCAAAAAGTTTAAGAAAGGTTGCTAGTCTTCTTGAAATTGCTCCATCGTTTTCCCTTTCAGCATCACTGAAAGTTTATCCATTTCTGCGATTTCTAATACTTTAGAAATCCTAATACTTTAGAAATTCACAATTCTTTAGTAGGTATACCCAGACTCTTCCATTTTTGGGCATAGATACTTCTTGCAGCAATGATCATATAATGTAACATTTTATAATTGCAAGGTTTTGTTTCTTCATTAGATATTCCTAGTAGCACTAATTCAGGAATTAGCTGAATTTTAATTTTTAAGACTTCTTGTAACCATTTTTGACATTTACTCCAAAAATATTTTGCATAGGTATAAGATCACCACATGTGAAAGAGTTCCTTCATGTTCTCTGCATTTCCAACATGTTTTGTCAGGATTTTTGTAAATTGTAGATATTTTTGTTAGTGTTAGGTGCCATCTAAAAATAATTTTGTATACACTTTCTTTCAGATCATAACAGATAACATCTTTTAGTCCTTTTGTCAATAACCTTTCTCATTTCTCTAATTCTGGGGACGTTTAATTCTCAGTGGAAACACAATGGCCCTTTCCACATTAAAGGCCCCTCGCTAAACTGCAGACCCCAGGATTCCATAGGATGTTGAAAATGGAATAATAGTACTATAACAGTCTAGTGTGGAAATGGCCAATGAGAGGCAGAAAAGTAATTGAACCTTAGTAGAATCTGGTCAGAGAGTGTGACCTAGATTGTGGGTTGATCCTTGGTGGGAGAGTACTCAGAGGGCTGTTATCTGATACTTGTGCTTTATACGAGAGTCTAAAGATATAAGTGAACTGTCTAAAAGGTACACTGAGGAAATATATCAACCTTGAACTGCATTTGAAATCTGAAGTGCTGCTTTTTTCTGATTGTTATCTTAATAAATGATGTAGTTTGTTTTTATAACTACTGACTCAGCTAAGTTGTATACTGCATATAAAGTAACACAGAAAACACGCTACCATAAAACTGTTAAGTGGTTCTAAATAAACTTGGAAAATCCTTACCCTTTTACTCAAAGGTAGTGTTATAAGGGGGAAGGCAGAGCCATGTGGTAAAGACAGGGTGCCTTATCAACTTGGGAGCTGCCACCTCAGTCTGGGAGGAAGAAGTAAGGGCCTGTCAGAATCTGATATAACTTTGCCTATGACACTTGCTTCTACAAACCCCCTCTCCCTTAAAACAGCTCTCTGGTTTGCTGGCCTTCATACTTGGAATCCCCTGTGGTGCCACCGCTCTTTTCCCTTTAAAGCATCCCTTAGAACCTGTCCCTCCTGTGGGTTTCTGTTCACTTAATCCCTCAAACATCACCTGCTGAAACCCAGTGCAAGTGCATGTAAAGCAGGAATAAAGGAAAGGGGTGTAGACATTTTATTAACCGAGTTGGGTATTATTTTTGGAAGATGCACTAGGTACAGAGTCCATAAGAACCTGCTCAAGTACTCCTACTTTGTGGTTGGAAGTCTGCATATTCCTTTCCATTTGATAGAAGCCTCGTCCTTCTACTTATTGCTAGATGCCACAGTTCAGAACAGATTTTTCTTTGCAGTTCTAAAATGGGCCTCTTACGTTAGGTGCTCTCTAAAGTAAATAAAAAGCCGGCGTGTTGGTCCATCAGAACAGTATGTTCTGTCTCACATTCATATCAGCTTCTGACAGTGAGTGGTGTCACAGAGGAGTATGCACCCTTTCGCTGTTTAGCCCACTTCTTGGTGAGTCACTAGATCTCTATTTCTGATAGCTATTACTTTGAGTGCTGCAACTCATTTTCCTTTTGGATTTCATCAGACACACTTGTGTGTGGGTGCCTGTGTGTGTGTATGCTCCCATGTTGGTGAGACTGTTTAAATCAGGAAGCTGAAGCCCTTAAGCTGTTGAACTACAGTTCCCATCATCCCTTGATAACTGAACCTGATGGGAACTGGAGTCAAACACCGTCTGAAAGACCACAGTTTCGGACTCCTGATTCAAATCAAATGGTGTCACTGTGCTATTCCATATTTTTGTCCACTATTGATCAGATCACCATCCTAAACACAGATTCTTCCTGATCTGCTGGAAAATGGCCAAGAGTTTTATTAATGGAAGAAAAGAATACCATACTTTTCTCAAGAGAAGGCTGGGACAATTTTCCTGAAATCTGCCAGTTATAATCAAAGGATTAACATTTCTCTGCCTCCCAGCCCCCAGTTTCCCAGGTTCTGCTGGCATTCCTCTATTGTGCCCATTAAGATGAATATAGCTAGAAACTGTGTGAACTGTCACATGCTAGTTACCCCTCCCACCCCAGCCCCAAATTTACATTGCCAGAAGAAAGTGTATGTGTTTTACAGTGACTGGCACTTCATGCAAATAAGATTGAATCCTGCAATATCACACTAAATCTCCTCAGAAAGGGATACCATGAATGTTAGTGCTGTGGGAAGCTCTGAAACAAATTGGAGATCTTTTCTGCATGCAGTTTCACTACAGTAGCATAATAGGAATTGTGATTGGCAGCACATACTGAAGGAGCAGCAAAGCAGAAAAATCAGCAGAAAGTTGCTGAACTCACACTCCGAAAAATGGTTGCACATTCTCACTAAATGTCCTTTGTTACCCTCGTGCCCCAGTTTAATACAGTGTGGAGGGAAATAGAAGAAAATGTCCCATTTGATGGAAAATGGGCATATGCACATATTTTCTTTGGACTGGACCACTTTGTTTTATGATATAATAGAACTAAACAATATTATGTCACAATTACTTTGCTACAATTATGATATGGAAAAAATAGTTAAGGGGTGGGGAAATGAGCTGTTGTGTGTTATTCACAGTATGCAAGGTCATGACATTTCTGAAGATTAGTTTCCTAGTAGTGGAAACAATAGGAAACAGTGCCATCCTATAATATTGAGCTGAATGGGACTTAGTCTTAGGGGTCCGGGGGCTGAGCCGAGGCCCAAGAGTTTACTTGCTTCATCATCCTTTAGAATTTCACAGTTTTCATTTAGCCTAAACTTGCCACTTGGCAGAAAAAGCAGCCATTATCCCAATATATGGATTATTAAAAGATTTTCTAAAAATGTTCTTGCCATCAATAACAAGACAGTAAGGCGAGAAAATATAACTACAGAAATACGCATGATGAAAAATCCATTGTGGGCAGATACAAAAGGATATTCAGCAAGCTGTTCCTCCAAATTTTCATGCTGCTGTATGTGGTTCACTGTAAATCTGTTTTATATTTTTTTATCTAATTATCTCCACATATAATTTCATGAAAAACTGTGAATCTGCTTTGTGTATTATGACTCCTTATCCTCATATTTTAATTAATGAAATGTATCAGTGTTAACCAGCTAGATTCTGAATCTGCTCACAGTCCATACTTCTACTCCAGTGGCAGGCCAGTCTTTAACCTGCTTCAGCATAGCCTGAGGGCTCAACTACTCACCGTCTATGAGTTCAGTGACTGGATCTTTTGATGTTTTTTCTTTTCCTTTCTTTTATTTCAAAGATGCTGTGGAGTATCTTGGATTTGACAAGGGGGATGATGCTGAATGAATGGTTCTCATATGTTATATGACAAACAGATGCACGTCTACCCTCATTTCAGCATCCCAGCAGCATAAATAGCAGCTTGAGAAGGGGAGTTTCAACTGGTAGGACATTCCTCCCTTTCCCAGTGCCACTTCCTTAATTAGATCAGCACATACATAGTTCCTGTTAAGAGAAATGAAAACAGCATCTCCGTTGCAGGTCTAGTTTAAAACTAAGGAGAGGGAGGATAAAACCCACGTGCTTGTAGATGAAATGAATTTTAAGGGCTTTTTAAAGAATAAAATTCATTCCATCTACAAGCATGTGGAGTTTATTCTCCTTCTCCTTTGCTGATTCAGATACATGCTTTCCGGTTTTTGTTTTTGCTCCTAGTTTAAAACTTAACCATATAGTTTGAATGAAGCTACTAAGTGATTAAAAAGTTTGATCCATTATGGAGATTCCTTCAGATTTTATGCAGTGGCAGAGCTTGGAATATGGGGGGGGGCAGGGGGGCTACAGTGTGTGGGGGCGTGACCTCAGTGCATGGGGGCATGGTCTCGGTGTGTGGGGCGTGGCCACGGCTTGTGGGGGCGTGGCTATGAGCCGGGATGCCCCCAAAACATTGCCGCCCAGGGCGAAGCATACCCTCACCTCCCCGGTCCCTACGCAACTGATTTTATGACAAAGGCAGAGTTGGGCAATGTGGGACCCTTTGGATATTGTTGGACTACAGTTCTCATCATCCTTCATAAGTGGCTATGTTGTCTAAGGCTGTTGGGAGTTGCAGTCCTACAACATCTAGATGGCTACATGTTGCCTGCCTCTGTTATACATACAAAATGGAACAGTTTTACTCAGTAGATTCCAATGTACAAATGATTGCAAATGATGATAGGTACCAGTATGTGATGGATTATAATAGGTGTCAATACATCTTGGAGGAACCTGTAGATGAATCAGTGTATTGGTTCACAGGTCTCATAAACACATAGTATAATTGTGTATTTGCAACTAATGGTGCAAATCTGTGCCTGTTTACTTGGATATAGATCCTATTGATTGATTTCAGTGAGATTTATCCCTCAGTTAAGGGTTGCAGCTTTCAGACTGAAGATTTGTATAACTTTGATTATGGTTTCAAAAGTTATCTAGGCAAAATGACTGTGCCTGTGTAAATGAAAATAAAGTTCACTGAAATCAGTGAGACCTACTTCTGCTTTTATATGTTATAGGATTGTGCTGATAGGTTGAAATCCTGTGGACTCATTTTGGAGTGAAATCAACTGAACACAGTGAGAGATCTGAGTAAACATGTACTGATTCAGGTCATTAATTTACATTTTTAAATGAGGTCTGGCCTTTCAATGCAAGTGAGATGGCTTCTTCTTTCTAAAGGGCCCTTTCCACACGGGGCAACTGAAACGGTGCAGAGCGACCTCCGACGGAGGTCTTCTGCACCGTAGAGTGGACTGGGGCAGACTACTTTTTGTACTTCCGCACCTCAGTCCGCTCCGAAGCGACCAGAACTGGTCGTGCAGCGTGCTTTTTAAAAACCTCTTTTTAGAGGTTTTTAAAAAGCATGGGGCGTGCGACTCCGTGTCGCTCCGTCACTGCGCTCCGGTGCAGATTTGCAGGCGCGCACTAGTACGTGCCTGCAGATCTGCCGGGGGCGGGCTTTAGGCTGGCGAGCTTCTCCGGTTGGTGGAGAGCCTCCACCAACCGGAAGCCGCCATTTTGGACGCCGGAGCAGTGCGGAGCGACGAGCTTGCACTGCTTCTCGTCGCAACGGACTCGCCCGGACGCTGAAGAAGTCCGGTGAGTAGCGTTTTCGCGCGGCTCCCCCCCCCCACGTCTGGAAAGGGCCAGAGTTTGGGAAGTTTTCAAAAGTAATGCTCTCCTTTCACCTGTAACAGTGTTTAAAGGAAGAAGAAAAGGGCAATTACAGTAATTGTTGCTCATTACAGTTTTTACAAGGTGTTGTTTACATTGTTGTTACGTTGCTTGATATTTTTTGTTACTTCATTACTTTTTTTAAAAAAATCAGATTGATAAAACATAATAAAGTAGGGAAAATCCACTAAGGATGCCATTTAAAAGGCTTTCTTAGCCCTTAAAGTTAACCTAGAAAGAACCAGTAACATTATTCCAGCTTGGTAAATTACTTCCAAAAGCTTTGCTTCTTCCATTTCCTCTAATACAAAACATGATCGATGCCAGCACCATTAAGAGACCAATGAACAGGTCACACTGCTGACAACTCCCAGACCTAAAGCTAGTGTGGGATAGAGAGGGAAAGGAGTATTTCTTAGGCAGTATGTGGTGCAGTGTGAGGTGGAGTACTTGGGCATTTCTCCAAAGTTGCTAGATATATATGTAGGTAATCATGATGCAATGTTTGTTTGAGATCATTGAGAGAGCAGCCATTTTATGCTATTTTGCTAGAAATGTTAGGGTCTTTGTTAGTCTAAGAAGCTGCACAAATAAATCCAGCACCATGTGATGTGCTCAGAAGCAAATGACAGGCTGATATTATATATGAGGCATAATGGGAAAAAATAATTCATCAGTGGAATTAATCTGGACGGGAAAATTATTGCCTGTCGTGGTTTGCGGGGCATCTGCGTTTAAGCAGAGATCCTCTAGCGAGATGAATGGGCTAAGTGCAACCAAGATTATTCTGCCACCAAAACTAGCGCAAGTACTGTTTTCTAGTATGTAAACCAGACTGCATGAGAGATTGATGAGATATATTGCTTGTATCCATATAAAAGTTAGTTTCTAGCATTCCACTCTTCCAGTAATCCTTTACGTTTTGGTTTGCTCCAGACCTAGGGCCATTTCCGCACTACACTGTTATAGTGCTATTATTCCACTTTCAACATCCTGTGGAATCTTGGGGTTTGTAGTTTAGGGAGGGGCCTTTAGAATTCTCAGCCACAGAGCTCTTTGGCCTCAGTAAGCTACAAACGCCAGAATGCCACAGGATTTTTAAAGTGGAATAATGGCACTATAACAGTGTAGTGTGGAAATGGCCCTAGATAGTAAATACAGTGGGTCTATGGTATTCGCGAGCTCAGGATTCGTGAATTTAACCCTATCCAAAATGAAAAGTGAACAAATATTTTAAAAGTATTTTAAAAATTAATTTACCTGACATTCAGTGCAGAAGTGGTCCCAGGCCAGCAGGGGAGGTAGCCACAAGGCTCCAGCCCCTGGCAAAGCAGGTGTCTCACATGCTTCCCAGAGGTGGGGCATTAGGAAGAGAGCTTGCCACTGTCTTGCTTCAGTAAGTGCAGGGCAGGGAAGAGCTTTAACAGAGACACAGCAGCAGTGGCAGTGCTGATCACTCGTCCACAGTACTGCCCTTCTGCTGTGTGATTGTTGGCAGCGGGGGAGATGGAGATCCTGTTTGCATGGAGGATTCCACGGCAGTTAAAATGAAATCATATCACTCTGTGTAGTGCAAAAGGGCTCCAAATCTACCGTTCAGATTAGGCCCAAGAAACATTACTGAATTCAGGCAATGAAAGTAGGTGCTGATTAGGTTCCAGGGGGTCTACTGCACTCTACCGAGCACAGTAAGTGATTTAGAGTTACAGTTACTGCTGGCAGTGATGTAGGCTTGAGTCAATTGACTCAGACTCAAGTTGGACTCAAGTCACTCCAGTGACTTGACTTGGATTCAACTCGGCGATAAATGACACACCGACTTGACTCGACTTGTGACTTGTATATTTTTAGTGACTGACTTGCTGCCCTTGGTTCAGTAACATAACTCGTTCCTCTAGAAGCTTTATGACTTTGAACAACACTTCCATCTCATTTTGCCTACTGGTCTCAGCTCCAAAGTGGGAAACAGCAAATGTGTCAGGCAATGGGCTTGAGGCAGGGTTGAGGTTTGCTTGGCAGCCTGTCCCCATTGCATATTGGAGGAGCCTTCTAAAACTTTTCCTAATAGAAGAAGGAAAGACTCACCCCGGAGTAGAGGGACCTTTTTCAGAAGGGAACAGCAAATGTTTTAGGCAACAGGCTTGAGGAAGAAGGATTCTTCCTTCTAAAATTTTGAAGTTTCAGTAATGGGAAGTAAGAAGGAACCTATCCCCACTTCTGAAGCTGCAGATTCTTTTCTGATCATTGACACAAAAGCATTCAGCTTGGGGAACAGGGATTAAGAAGGATCCTATTCTCCACTTCTGAAGCTGCCGACCCTTATAAGCCCATTGACCCCTGTCTTACACCTCACCATGACCTCTTTTTTTTCTGTTAAAGTTAGCTCCCACATTTGAGACTTGACTTGAGACTTGACTTGAAAGTACCTTGCACAGGCTTGAGACTTGACTTGAGACTTGAGGTAAAAGACTTAAACACATCACTGACTGCTGGGAGGGGGCAAAATCTACTTTTCACAATTTGCAAGATCCTAGGAGTCAAGGTTAGTTTCCATACTAATGTAGTGTCCTTAAATCCATGCTTTTACTTTGTTTTTTCATACAAATGAATGACTGTCCTTTACTCAATTGGTAAAAAAGTCCTTTACTCAGTTGGGATAACACTGTGTGGGAGACCAATCCTGTGTACCATTTCTTGGTGGTTGGGCTAGTCTCTATTAGTCTAACCTACCTCATAGGATTTTTGATAGTTTTCATTACTTTTTTTTTTTTTTTGGAAATAGATAAATATATAAATAGATCAGATCAGATGAAATTATGCCTGTATATGCCACCTTCCACTTTTTGGAGGTATGACTGGGGAAAAATGTGATTAAAAAATTGCTCTGAGGAGATGTTTAGATACAATAAACTCTTTGTATTTTAATCCTTTTACTGTGTACTCATCCTTAGACCTTTATGAAGAGGCAACGGCCGGATCCTAGCTATTTATAGTAAACCATCCACTCTTCTGAGTGCTGAGAGTGACTTTTCTGAGGACTTCACCTTACTTAGTTATTTTGTGTAGTTTCCTCAGTCTGTTTTAATCAGTTTTTAAGGGCTGTATGAGGAACATATTTCTGCAGTGTTGTCCAAAATACTCTAAGCTGGTAAATCCAAAGGACATCCCATTTTTATGAACACAGAGCCCAATCTATTGAGAAGGTCTTACGCTCAGGAAGCCATATTGAAGTCAGCAAGAGCTGTACATGGATTCTACCACCTATTTAAACAGAACTCATGAATATAATGTAGATATATATCTCAACAGATCTCATTTGAAGGCGCTTCCCACTCTGCTACCTTCAGTGCAGGGGTAGGGAACCTACTTACTTCCAGATTTTCTAGATTCCCCCTTTCTTGAACCATTGGATCATGCTGGCTGTGGCTGATGGGAACAGGGGTACAACAATATCAGGAAGACAATAGCTTTCCTACCCTTGCTTTAATAGTGCCCCAGATCTGTAATAGGTAGCGTGCTGGGCAGGAACTTGGGAAATCTTGGTTCTAAGCCCCATTGATGCATGAAACTCATAGAGTGCCTTGGACTACTTACTCTCTTTCAGCTTGACCTACCTTGTAGGGCTCTTGTGAAGATAACGTGTGGAAGAGGAACACTCTGTAGGCTGGCTTGAGCTGATGAGAGGAAAAGCATGAAAAGATTTAGATTTAATAAATACAATGATTACATCTTGCCTTGTATTTCTTTTTACCTTTTTGCCCTTTGTCAAGTGGGGTGGGAAATGCAAGCACCCCTTTGTCCTCTCTGAGAAACAGTTTGATCATCCTGGAAGAGATCTGTCCTCATCGAGGCTCTCTTACCCAAGGCTGTAATTTAACTGGCAGGAAGTGCTGACACAATAAATGAAGAACAAAATCAGCATTAGTTATGGAGAGGAATCAAAGCCCCTGAAGCAAAGCACACATTTGTATTCACTCTGTGAACTCTTTCCAAAAGAAATATTATGAAAACCATTTCACTTATATGTTGGGACAGCTGCACAGATGTGCCCTTAATTGGGAGCTGGAAAACTCGTATAAGAGGGCCAGTGTTCTTAACTGGACAATAGCAGTTTTAAATGTTGAGTTTTACTGTAATTGTGTGGTTGGATTCTCTGACAAAATGACATTGTAGGAAAAAGTCTCCCTATGAACAACAAAGATCCTCTGTCCTTACAGTTCAGAATGATTTCTAGTCTTTAAAACCTCCAACACACTCATGAGAAGTAAAGAGTGTAATTACTTCCGTAATGCTTTCCAAGATGCTATCTTACTAAGAGGATGCTACAACTCAGTAGTTGGCAGACAGATCAAGTTAAAACACAATTAAAGCTCATCCTATAGAACAGAATGGGCTGCGCTTCAGCACTGTTAATCCCACTGAAACCCTATTAAGAGAACATAAAATATTAAATAAGCAGAGATTGGCTTGGAGCCATAGTTCTGAAATGGTGGGACAGGCCATCAGAAGGAGCAAGTGGTTGCCACTGGGGGGAAGGTGAAGAGGGAGATAAAGCTCCTTTCTCAACTCTGTGGTAGCAAGGCCCTTTTGTATTTTCAGAGAAGTCACATGATACAGGTTATCATGATACTGCCATTTCACAGTGTAAATGGGGAATTGCATGTTTAAATATGCCATGCAAGTAGAGAAAAATCTATCTACTTAAGTTGCTTTACTGCTATAAATTTGCTGGCCTATGGAAAACTGCCATGGTAGAAGAGGATTTTAATATGTGACATTTTGGAGAGCTTGGAGGTTTTCCTTTAGCAGAACTTGGAAGTTTTATTTATTTATAGTTTATACTTTCTTTTCTCCCAAAACTGGGACTCAAGATCAATTTCAGAAAAGTAACTTTTGCAAGCTACACCTTTTTTTCACCACCCTCTATAAACAGGTTGTAGGGGACTTTGCTCCCCCAGACCTTCCCATCACTCCTGACTATTGGCCGTGCCATCATGGGCCAATGGAAAATGGAATCCAACAACACCTGGAAAGGAACAGGGTCTCCACTGCTGCACTAGAGAAGCAAAGCCTAACAGAGCCATTTCATTTGTGCATGTTCTTCCTTTTCTCCTGATAATCAAACCATACACTATGAATATAAAACAAGAGAAACAGCTATATCTTTAATGCAAAGCATTTAAGCAGATGGAAGATTCAGGCCCTCTGCTCCCCTTAACCCAAAACAGAGGCACAGAAATGACAGGAGCAAGGCCATAAAATGCCATAAAGGAATCCAGTTGCACCCTATCTGGTTTACTCTAGCATACACTTTCATGAGTCCAGAAAAGCTTATGCTAGAATACACCAGTTAGTCTCAAAGGTGCTACAGGAGGCCTTTTATACTAAAGCAGACGAACAGGGCTATCTCTTTGAATATTAGGAATGCAGGCAGTAAAAGTTCAGTTGTCCATTGCAGTCATAAAGTCTCTTCATTTGAGATATGGTCTGTCCCTGCTACATCAGAAACCCAAATCCCTGTGTTGGCAGAGAACAACGATCCCTTCAGGAAGCTCTCAGGCTGTCAGGTTTGGACAAAAATTGAAGCATACCGATGAAACCAATTTAGGTCATTTTACTGTTGCTTTGCTTTGTATTATATGAGAAATGGAAACCAGTGTGGTGTAGTGGTTTGAGAGTTAGATCAGAACTCTGGGAGACCGGGATGTTAATCCCTACTTGCCATGGAAAACCACTTGGTTACTCTGGGCAGATCACACCCTCTCAGCCTTAAAGGAAGGCCTCACCTCCTCTGAATTAATCTAGCCAAGAAAACCATATGACGGGATCATCATGAGGCAGAGCAAACTTGAAGGCACCTATGAAGCTCTGTGCAAATTATTGGCTCTGTATAAATCTTCCTTTTCCATTGCTCCCCCTCTTCTTCCTTCCTAATATAGCTCCAGTTCCCTGAATGCCATCGCTTATTTTGGCAAAAGGACAATAGTCATGCACAAAGGAGAAGTATCCATCAGCTCTGGGCAATCTCAAGGTCTGCAGAAGTACAAAACAAAAACAAACAAACAAACAAAACTCTAAGGAAGGGAGCCCTCTCAAAAAACTCAGCTCCAATGAGAACAAAGCATGCTCAGTGCTCACAGAATGCTAAAAGAGCCAGGGAAATGGAAAACCAGGTAGGTAAAGGAATGGAATATGAGGAGAAAACGGGGGGCCATTAATCCAGTGCAATTATAGCACTGTGAAGCCACTTCAACTGCCATGGTTCAGTCCTACGAATCTTGGTATTTAGAGTTTTGGGAGGGGCATTTAGAATTCTCAGCCAGAGAGCTCCTTTTGTGCCACACCAAACTACAAGCAGTGGGATTCCACAGGATGTTGCCAGGGCAATTAAAGTTGAATCTTGGCACTATAATTGCATAGTGCAAATGGACCTTAGGACAGGAGCTCTCCAGACTACAGCATTTTGTTGCAACTTCCATATTATATAATAATCACCCAGCCTTCTCTCTGATGTTCTGATTTTTCATACCCAGGAAGACTGAATATTTATGTGGAGATGAACACTGTGTTGTCTGAGCCACCTCTATGCATAAATCATCTCTCAAATGTCCAGAATGACACAGCTAATCCTTTTTCAGTATCTGTATCAGTCCGGCTGGGCTGCTACAAATGATTTTGCTGCCTGAGGATTTTGCTGCCTGAGGATAAGATAAGATGGCATCTCCAACTAATCTATATACAGAAACAAAGCTGGCTGAGGCCAGTATTCAGCCATCTATGTCTGTGGAGGGGAAAACATCCACTGGTAAAGCCAAGAGGAGGTGATTTCCTTCTCCATGGAGACTCTGTGTACCCTAGCATGAAGTTCTTCCTTCCCTTCAGCCCTCTGTAAAGCTGCAAACTTTTCTACCCTTGTGCTGAAAGGAATGAGTAGTCTATGTCCCTCCAATTATTGTTGGACCACCACTCCCAGTGCTCTTAAGGTTGCTAGAAGTTGAAGCCCAGTGATATCTGCAGGGATGCATGATTCACAGCCTTTATTCATTGGTATGACCAGCCCAGTAGAATAGTAGATACATGTTCTCCTTCTGTTTTGTTAAGTTCTTGGGAATTCTGAAAACCAGTAGAGCAAAATAAAACAAAAGAAACAAGAAACAAACCCCCAATTTATATGAAGTTGAATTTTTTTTGTATGATACGCATTTATGTGAAGCACTGCCCCCTTTCAGCATCTTAAATGGGAATCAGAAGGTGTGTTGATTACAAGTTGTCCAAAACGTGCTGAAGTGGTTTCCATGACCAAGCAGGCAGTGGTTTTGATAAAAAGCGGTGGCTGCTGAGACGTGATGGTTGCTGAGAAGAGACCTGCCACTGCAAATAGAATCAATGACTAGTCTTTTCTACCAAGACAACCAAGCGCTATTATAACACCTCACCTCACTCACTGCTGTCACCTTAAAGCTGTGGGACAGCAAGGAGCGCCAATGTTGTCATTCACAGTGAGAAACCTCTGGCCTCCTCTGACAGCCTTGCAACTAAGTGTCCTCTAGTTAAGCTTTCCCTCTGGCTCCAAAGCCAGCCATTGCGCAAACATAGTTGCTGCAGTTCTAAAATCAGTTTTGTGTTGCTGCAATTGAAGAAAACATGGCAAACAAGAGAGTTGCTCCTCCTGGACTCTGTTCTCTTCAAAGCTGGGAATACTAGTGGGATTGCCAGCTTGTTCTTTAAAAAGTTGATTTTCTCATGCCACGTTACAAGCTGTTTTTGACGGCTGTAGTTTGTCAGTTCAGTGGTAGTGAGATGCTCTTCGGTTCAGTTAAGTCCAAAGCACACATGGGCCTACAGAACTCGTTTTCAAGCCTGACCGGGGTCTGGAGAGGGAAAATCAGAAGTCTCTCCCCACCCTACTTCCCTTCCCCAGTAATACCTAACTGCAGCCCCACTTTTGTTGTTGTTCCTTTTCTAGACTACAAGAAAAGAATTAGGATATAGAGTAGGGTTGGGGCAATTTTTTTCCCATTGTAGTCTTACAAAATCTTATAAAAACTGTTGGAGCTAGTACACTCCATTGATGTTATATGGAACAAGGAAAAAACATTTAATGGCCATATCAAGAGTCTCTGTTGGTAGTATATGACCACCATGACTGCGGTTGAAAAATCATAGCCACAACATCTGACCTAATTTGGTTTTTCTGTTTTCCATCCCATGGTTTTTGTACCACTTAATTTGGACTTCCCCAACCTGGGATGCTCCGGATGTTTTGTACTACAGCTCATATCAGGTCTTATCCCTGACCAAGCTGACTGGGGCTGATCAGATCTGAAGTCCAAAACTGCTAGATTGAAGAATGCTGACCTAACCTGATTAACAATTTTGAAGATCTCCAAAGCTTGCACACTCATTTAGTGTGTGTCAGTTAAGGTAATGTCCAACAATGGATTACACCTTTCTGTGCAAACCAGAATATGTAAGTTTCCTTTTCATGACTACTGTGTAAAGGTGTGCATTCTTGGTTGTGTGTAGCGAGGAATGTGTCATTGTCAGTGCTGTGATTATTAGAGTCTAATCCACTGGTTTTTTGTGGTCTCTGCTCATCCCAAGAAGCTTCCCAGAAGGCTCACTTGAATGAGAAGCTTGTCAGAACTTTGTCTGGAATGTGTGTGTGTGTGTGTGTGTGTGTATGTGTACATATAAACTAGTTAAAGACCATTTCCGCCCTACACTGTTATAGTGCTATTATTCTACTTTCAACATCCTATGGAATCCTGAGGTTTGCAGTTTAGGGAGGAGCAGTTAGAATTCTCCACCAGAAAGCTTTTTGGCCCCAGTAAACTACAAATCCCAGAATTCCACAGGATGTTAAAAGTGGAATAATAGCATTATAACAGTATAATGCAGAAATGGCCAAAGTTATTTGACAGACAACTTACCCATCCTTATTTCTCTTCCCCTTAGGGATTATCAAGTGTGTTCTAGAACATATTTTTAGTTCACATAGGATGAAGATGAAAAACCACAGTGCTGGTCCATACCCCATCTTACTTGGATGTTCTCTCAAATATGTACCAGAATACTCTGCAGGGCCTGGATTCTGTGGCAAACACGCAGTCATCCCTCAGATTATGAGGTGATGTGAGAAAGCTTGTCTGATGATAAAGTATATTAAGCATGATTGCTGGAACAAAATCTTTGGCAAGGAACATTACCAAGTGTGTTTAAAAATAACACCATGTATATTTGAAACACTGACATAGTTTATGGGATGGGAAGTATCATAGAGCTTGGGGGATGGTGAAAGCACATATGGAGGGAGGCACATCACAATGACTTTGTCATTGTCATACTGAAACCAAAGAACATATTGCCTGGTGATAAATCGCCTCTTTCCCTAAGAGGTGCTTGCTTGCATTGCAGAAGTCAGGTAAAGCCTGCAGAAGTCTGCATCAGTAGGAAGATGTTACAGTGCAATCTGGAAAAGGGGGAAATTGATAAAAATGGCAATGTGGGCAGAAAACTTATTAATGACTAATGGAAAACCTATGACATTTCATCACCCGAAGAGGAGACTGGAGTGAAGAGAGAGCTCCTATGCATTCATTCAAACCACTCAAGTTATCCTACTCCCTTAGCTGAACATAGCTCTCATAGCTAGGCATAGGTGTACAAGAGTGTGTGTGTGTGTGTGTGTGTGTGGGCATGCACACACATGCACCACATATACATGGTGTGGAAATCTATTGATGTGGTCAGTATATAATCCTGTGGTTTTCCAGAAATAATTTGTAACCTATATTGGCGAGTATGACAAAATTATTAGGGCTTAATATACACAGCATGTTGTAGTGGTTTGAGCATTGGACTACGACTCTGGTGAGTGGGGTTTGAATCCCTGCTAGGCCATGCAAACCCACTGGGTGCCTTTGGGCATGTCATACTCTCTCAGCCTCTATAGAAAGCAAAGGCAAACGCGCTCTGAACAAATCTTGCTAAGAAAATCCTGTGATAGATTTGCCTTAGGGTCAGTATAAGTCAGAAACAATGGCTGTTTCCACACTACACTGTTATAGTTCTGTTATTCCACTTTCAACATCCTGTGGAATCCTGAGGTTTACAGTTTAGGGAGGGGCATTTAGAATTCTCAGCCAGAGAGCTCTGTGGCCTTAGTAAACTACAAATCCTAGAATTCCACAGGATGTTGAAAGTGGAATAATAGCATTGTAACAGTGGAGTGGGGAAACGGTCAATATGAAATGATGTGAAGGCACACAATAACAACAAATACATAAACAGAAATAGCAATGGTAAAATTGTTCTGGAAGAGTACTGTTCTAGAACACAGGAAAGGAATGGCATGTTTAAATAGTCCTTGGTGTTAAAACTGCCCTCCACTGGAAGATGCCAGGGAGAAGCATTTGGTTTAGAGCTCCGACAGGCTAAAATGTCCAAGTGCAGGAAATGTGTGTGAGTTTTTTTCCTTGATGGAACTTAGATGATAAATAGTACTTTTTTCCCTCAATGAGGAAACACTTTCACAAGATTGCTCCTGGGTCAGTTTGAACTGGCATGGTTTAAAAATAGTTTTGAAATGTAATTTGCTGAAAGGAAGAGACCAAGACAAAGAACTTGCTTAAATTGAAGATTTAAATGTGAGCAATCCCAGGATTTTCTTGGCAGTAAGTCTTACTGTTCAGTGACATTAACTTCCAAGTAAGAGTGCAAAGTTTTATGACTTTTTGTTGGTGGTGGTGGCATTTGCCATCAAGTCAGCTTTGACTTATTGAAATCTTATGAATCTTATGAATGAGAGATCTCCAAGAGCAGGTGTTGCCCCGCTCAGATCTTGCATACTCAGGGCTGAGCGTTATTTTTTTCAGTGAGTCCTGTCATCTCATGATATGTCCAAAATACATTAGCCTCAGTTTAGTTATTTTGGCTTCTATTGAGAGTTCTGGCCTGATTTGAACTCTTTCATTTGTCTTTTGGCTTTCCAGAACTCTCCCCCAGTACCAGATTTCAAAGGTTATGATTTTCTTCCTGTTATTTTGTTTCTTCACTGTCCAGCTTTCCAAACCCATACCTAGAAATCAGAAATATACTTTTGGCCTACTTAGATTTAAAATTAAAATAATTTAGGATTATATGTTTAGCTTTTGTACCTCTTTAAGCTCCCAGGCTTCCTATTAACCCTCTGTCTTCAAAAATCTAATATGCCACACCTGTCCAAATCTCACTTCACCCCATTTTCTTATTTATTTTATCTTTCTATTGTAAATACTATGGACTTTTTTCCTAATGCTGTCTTCTCTCTGTTAAGGTTATTTCCCCTACTAAGCTGTTCTTTCCAACTGCTCATATCAACTTTTGATTGCAATATAGAATGTGAGCTTGAGTTTTGCAGACTTGTTCACAAGAGCCTAAATGAGGTGGACAATGGGATCATTTTAAAATTCATTCTCACCTTGTTTCTAAGACAACCAGTGGAATAACACAACTATGCATTATTCACTGGAGCTAAATGGCATTTCTCACTGTTTTTTCATTCAGCACTGCCTTCCATCAAAATTAAATGCTGCATACGAATCTTGACTCCAGTTTTTCCCAAATTTCTAGACAGGACCAAAGTAGCTGGAGCATTATTATCTTCAGGATCCTTGTTAGAATCTCAGCATCATTAAAGCATTTTACCACTCTTTTTCATCTCGTCCCCATGATCTTAAATTCTGTCTTTCCAGTTTGACTGTCCTTCTGCCATCCTGTTTTCCACTCTGTTCTTGTGTGCCTTCAAGTCATTTCCTACGTATGGCAACCCTAAGGTGATCTATTATGGGGTTTTCTGGGGCTGAGAGTGTGTGATGCACCCAAGGTCACCCAATGGGTTTCCATGGCTGAGCGGGGAATCAAAGCCTGGTCTCCAGAAATGTAGTCCACTACACCATGATGGCCTATTCTTTACTTAGCTGGACACTATCAGTGTTGTTGTGTTTTCTAAGAGAAGGGAAAGGACTGGCCACAGAGGGCTTATATGCTGGAGCTGGGCCAGCTCAAGATGCTGTTCTCCTGAGACAAAGACAAAATAGTGCATCCCTCCCCTATTGACCATACAAAAGTAAGCTGGACTGACCACTGAATGTTCACTTCAGACCTGAAGACAGGACAGTGTCCTCTCACACTTGAGAATAACTAGAAAGCTAGTTTAGAGTGTGTAGAGTAGGCCTTGCAGCACACACATAGCCCTGTCTTCCAACAGTGGAAGGGGCAGGAGGCTCTGGAAGAATGCCTGCGGTGGGGGGGACTATGGTCGCGTCCCTCCAGCATCTCCAGCCTGAGGTGGTTGCTTCACTATGTGTAAAGATAGCACTGGCCCTGCACTGGAGATGTAACTCTTAAGTTGCCCAGAGACCACAATGTGCAGTAGCAGGATATCCTTTGGGAGGACCTGTTTTGTTGTAACCCCAAATCATAGATTGAGCCCCATTCTGTATTTTCCAGGCCTGACTAGGATTTTACTGTCTGGGCTGGTTAACAGAACAGGAGCTGCAAAGGAGCTTGGCTCTTGATAAATTTAAGCTGTACTTTCTTAAAATTCAGTTTGCTTTATACCATGGACCTAAACAGTCAGGAGAGAGCACCACTGGATTAAATGGAGCTGACTCTCAGATTGACTACCCAATGTCATGTATGGTTAACAGATTTATGAGATCTTTTTGTTTGTTACATCTATTCTTATGATAAGAGTTTTCACCCGGGGAATTCTGAGAAGAAATTATGTGTGTGTGTGTACGTGTGTGTGTGTACGTGTGTGTGTGTGTGTGTGTGTACATATATATATAGAGAGAGAGCAAGCTTTTGAGGGGCATATTAACTATAGGCTCAGAGGGGGTGGCTGTAAGAATATTAATGATGGGCTCCTATACTGTACAAATTTACCACTATACCACTATTAGGGGAAATGTAGCCCCATGAGCTATAGCTAGCAGGAGAGGTACCCTATACCTCAGAGGTAAGGAATCTGTCCCTCCAGAAGGTAATGAACTATTCTTCCCATTAGGCTCCACCATTGTCCACGCTGGCAAGGGTGGGTTCTTCAGCCCTGCTATATCTGTTTCATCTCACTTCAGCTAGAAAGTTTTGTGAAAGGGATACTGCTTATTTGGGGTCTCTCTTTCTCAACTTTAACTAGTGCCATTTTGTACCTCGATTCTAAACAAATCTGAAGCTGAAGTGCAGTAAGAGCTTATTATTGGAGAGTGTCAAAATGCCAGGATTGATCCATTGCTTTTGTTCCAACAATGTGAATTAATTTCCATGGCAACTGCAGTCTTATTCATAGATACTGGCTTTCATGCTGAGTGTCCAGCCACAGTGAACACCACATCTCTGTCTCTCTCATATATATATATATTTAGAGAGAGAGAGACTTTTTAAAGGTAGTTCTGACAGTTTCTTAATCAGAACACTGCTACCTTAGATTGCTTTAATAGATTTTGAGATGCAGGGCTATTATTTCCAATCATTACTAGAATGATGAAATTAGTTTGACTTTTAAGTGACCTACAGCATAACAGCAGGTTACTCCTGCATGCAAGAATTATCCATTAAAAGTACGCTTTCTTCCCCATCACTGCCTTATTCTGAGACAGAGGCTGAGTTCATGCCTACTAGATGCAGTTTTCCAACCATCAACTGCAGACTCTGCATCTCTGGCGGGGGAGCAGAAGAGTATTTCTTTGTGAAAGGGAAAATGTAGTTCTGGTCCTTTAGATCATTGCTGAGGATCAAGGAATATTCTGACTTTCAAGTGAGCTGTGCCAGTTGACACCAGTGACAAGATTTTATCCATTTTTGACACCTCCCACCCCACTGTTCTCCAGTCATTTACTTATGAGCTACAGAAGCTGAAAAATATAACTCTTCATATTCTCTTCTGTGGTACAGGAAACAGGGATGGGGGTTATGAGGAAATCTAGAGAAACTGTAGCTAGTGGACTCCCTTTCAGTATCAGAGAAGCCAAAAATAGATGAAAAGGATGGGGCAGAAATAGTGATATGGAGATGACATTTCCAATGCAGTTTTGGGTAAAAGGTTTGAAACGATGTGTTGGCTCCTCATGCAAGTTCCCAATGGCTTTCATGCTTCTGGAAACACAACCTGGAATGGAAGGAACCACCTTTTGCCTTGGCAAAGATATGTTCCCAAATGAGATTGCTGGACAGATAGCTGGAGACAGTTCCTCTACCTCTAATGGCAGCGGAGGGGAGGGTATTTCAGCAGGTGTTGCTTGTCATGCAACCAGATAACAGCAACACCTGCTAAAATTTCTGCTTCTGTACAGCCATGAAAAGTATAGGAGTTGTCTCCAGTTTTCATTCTGGCAACCCTGTTCCAAAATCCAAGACATAACATTTAAAAGTGAGAAGAGAGTGGGCTTTTGTAGAGCAAAACTAGTGGGTGGGTAGTGTGCTTTTTTTGTCCTGCCAATGTTCTTCTCTTCCAATTCTTGTCCCTCGCTCCACGACACCTCAGTCCAGCTTAGTTATAACTGGTTTCAGAGCCCAGTTGACAAGAGTAGGGTAGAAGCAGAAGTAATTTGAGGGCTGTTTGCAGGGAAGATTTAGGCTGGGAAAATTAAGCAGTTCCTGCATGTCTTCCTTGTCAAGCCTCTGTCCCATCGTGTTGATCATTTCCTATTTTCCTTCTAAAATGTACAGTTTCATCGTAAGTTATTCTGGACACTTTGTAACTTTCCAAAGAAGACCTGCAAACCTGCTTTTCCGTGCAAGTTGAGAATGGAAATGTTGTTGAGGCGGGACTCTTTGCCAGTCTTGAGCCCCCTGGAAAAGATGTCATCTTACTGTCCTTGAAAATAGGCCTTAAGATTTGTTGTGGTAAATTAGGCATCTCAGTGGCCAGTCCTAGTGATAGGTGAATAAGCTGGTTTTACAAAGGGAAATCTGTAAGACCCAGTCATCTCTTTCTCCCTGCAGTTTGAATGCTAATACTTGCTCTAGGCATGGGTTTTGAGCTGTAATTGCTGGAGATTGTGCCAAAATGGAGGAAAAGACTCCTTTTATTTTAGAGCACAGGCTCTAAGTTAAGAAAAGGAATCTTTGGCAATCTCCAAACTGTGTGTATGTGCCTTCAAGTGGTCTGCCAACTCATGGTGACCCCATGAATTTCATAGGGTTTTCTCGGGCAAAGAATGCTCAGAAATGGTTTTGCTAGTTCCTTCTTCTGAAATATAACCCACAGTACCTGGTATTGATTTGTGGTCTTCCACCCAAGTACTACCCAGAGCTGACCCTGTTTAGCTTCTAAGATCAAACTGAGTCTGGAGCCTTTAGGGTATTTACAGCTCTTCTGCCTGTGAATATACTTTTAACTGGGAACCCACTGCCAGTCAGTATTAAGGACAGAGATCAAACCTTGTGTGAAGGTTTTGACACTGGAAGACGTAAAGCCACAGCATTAAGATCTAAGGCTGACAGTCTTTTCCAAAGTAGAGCTGTTTTTCATGCCTGTATGCAGAGTTTCAGCAAGGACAGGCAGGATAAAGTTAAGGCAGACTGACAGCCTGAACTCTCCAAACTTGAAAAGCTTGAGAAGACTTAGCACACAGCCCTTTTGTTATGTAAAAGCAGCATTTTGTTTGATTGTATTTCAAGCTCTTTCTGTCAGAGGGTCTCTCATCAGAGATATGTGTGAGGCGGGAGGGGGAAGGTGTTTAAAAGCCTCTGCAAGTGTCTATTAGAACTGTATTTCAGATAGCTTTTATGGAAACTGTATAGTAATGCTGTTTATATCGGGGTGGACAGCTGTGCCCCCCCATATGTTGAACTGCAACTCCCATAATCCTTCTTACTATGCTGGCTAGAATTTGTGGGATTTTTAGTCCCACAGTACCTGGAGGGCCATGGTTGGCCACCCAATTTATATAATGCTGTAGCATTCACAGTACTTTGTATACGTTAGCTCAGTAATCTTTTCAAAAACCTTGCAAAAGTCCATGTGATTAATCTTATATAACAAATGAAGGTGCTTAAGGGTACCTAGTGAGGTCATGGCCAAGGGGATACTGGAACTGATGATTCCCCAGTTCTCATTTTAGAGCTTCTCTCAGCATTTTGGTGCCAGGCATGCACGATATTAATGCAGAACACAAAACAGAGAAGAGTAATGGCCATTTCTGGACTAGACTGTCTCTCATTATTCCACTTTGAGGACCCCTTCCTAAACTGTAAACCCCACTATTTCATAGGATGTTGAAAGTGGAATAATAGCACTATAACAGTCCAGTGTGGAAATGGCCTAATATCTACAGTTGGCTTGTAGAGTAAGCCATATTGTGTAAAATGTATAGTTTGGCCCTTTTAGGTTCATCACTGACTCCCAGCTGCTTTTTGCTCCACAAGGAAGCAAGTGGGGCTGTATTTTCCCTGCAGGTGGGATATAACTTGTGGAGGTGGGAATTATCAATAAAGTGGCAGAAGAGGAATGAAGGTGTGTCTTTGCTACTCTTCTGTCTTGACTTTTTTTTTTTTTGTTTGTTAATGCTGCTTTTCATTAACACACACACACGTATTGCTTTCAGGGGAAAGAAACCTAGAATTTCAAAGTAAATAAAATTTGAAAGTGCAGTACCTGGGAAAGACGGCAGAAATCACACACTGCTGCTCATTTTGAATGGCTTGAAATCTCATTGAGGATTTCTACTTTGTAACCCACAATCACCACACAGATTTTCTTTATATTTCCTGTTAAATTTCTAACTAAAGTGGGGGAAATTTTACATTCTACAGAAGGAAGGGGAGAACATCAGTGCATACTGACACCAAAGATATGTGGGGAAGATCTTATAGGACATTAGACTGGATTATTTCTGCACTACGTAGTAAAGGTCCTGGGCTGTATGTTCATTACAGAGTTAAAAGTCCTAGATGTGTCTTTTGAATGAGTTCAAGGTGAAAAACTAGGTTGCTCTCAGTTAACTGAGCAAGAGGGAGAGGAGGGGAAGTGGTAGAATCTGCTTTCCTAGTAGGTGCAGGCAAAAGGAAACTATTGCAGCCTCTCCAAGCTGGTGTTTACTTGGGAAGGCTGTTAAGGTACATGAAAATGTCCATCAGTGTGTCCATGTGTTGAGTTATCTTGGAGGAGGGTTGATCTGTTGTCCAAATGTCCTTGTTCTGTCAGGCTCCAGACACAACTTTTTGCTTTAAAATTAAGGCCTTGTTTTTCTTTGTGGGGAATTTGTTATTATTTGGAACAATAGTTTCTGATAAAGTCTGCTCTTATTCTTTGCTCTCTCTCTCATTTTAAATGCCAGAGATGGGTAATGATGTGTTTTGATGATGTAATTGTAACTGCAATTTTTTCTCAACTTTTTTTCTTAATCTAATGAAAGCTTAGATTTTTATTTAGAAGAGATTTTCTAAAAAGGAAAGATGAAAAGAAGGAGAATGGGAGAGAAGGGTTTGTAACCTCCTTATGCCCTCCAGGGCTGATGATATGTCCCTGATTGTGGTGAGTGAGGGTGATCATTACCTTTACCTGTTTTCAGAGTGTGGAAAAGTAACTTTTCCAAGCTTTGCTTCTTTTTTCATTGCAGTATGATGGCTGCATGGTCTTTATCTCTGCTATTCTCTTCTTGAATGAGTTTGCTTGAACATGTTCATATTAGGGCTGTGGGTGATCAAAAGAATCTTTGTTAAATCCTCTTAAGATTTTTAAGTGTGCAGAAATTTGCGTATGTATAAAACAAGTGTTCTAAAGGGGAGAAATGGTATTTGTCTAGATAATGCTTGTTAAGTGCTACTGTTGCTGCTGAGGTATCTGGCACCATCTTACAGTACTTATAGACATTTTCCCTCGTAATGAAAGAGAGAGAATAACGAAACTTACTCAAAAATGGTACTGAATGCCATTTTTTTGGATAATTACTTCTGTTTAAGTGTTTGGTGTTTTTTTTTTTAAAGATCTGCTACCTAATTTAATCCAAGTCATCGTTTTTCTTCATAAAAAGATTTTTAATGAACTAATCTAATATGATCAATTAACCAACTAAAAATGTCGTGGTGATTTTTATACTCAAAATGTGTAGCTGAATTTTCAGTACTTCTACCCCACAGCTCCCTTTGGCAGCTAGACCATGTTTCTCCCTCTCCCCACATGCAAGTTTCTAAGCCAGCTTCAATGTACCAATAGAGCTTGATGCAGTTGATGAGGGCCTTTTTCTGCCTTGGTTTCAAAATTACTACCATCTATTTCCACCTCTCAGATGTTTTCAGATTATGGTAAAGAATCCAGGTGTGTCACATAACAGCTGGCACTGCTGGCCTATATTCACTACTATGCAAACTGTGTCAGTAGGATAAGACTTTGTGTGTGTGTGCATGTGTTTAACATTCTACAGTTCCTTTAGCAAGAGGATTGCACCAGCAGACAATTAAATGCAAAACTGCATCTCAACATAGCAGTGCCAGATTTAGCAATACAAGATGAGGTCAATTGATCACCCTTCAATTTGTATATAATATATATCTGCACTTTTTTCCTGATTGGAAGAACTACTGCGCTGCTGACAGTCCTAGAGATTTCAGTGTTTGATTTAATTACAAGTCAGTTATGGACTGAAGAATGTCAATTAGGCTGGTACAGAGGGAGAAATAGGCATTAAGACCTTCATTATCAACTCTGGTGAGAGGCCCACTGCTCAGTAGTCATCTAGCATACATAGTAGTCATGGAGCACTACAGATGTTGTTGGGCTAAAAATTCTAATGTCTCTCACCATTGGCTATGCTGGTTAGGATTTTGGGAGTTCCAGTTCAACAACATCTGGGGGGCTGCATAATTTCAATCCTTCACCTAACATCAGCCATTTCATTAAGTTGTTGCTGAGGGAGAGATTGGAAGTGGGGTTGCTCTTCTACCAGTTCTGCTTAAAGAAGAGCTCTGTTCCATTCCAGCTGATGACTATAAGAACCACAGTGTAACTTAAAGAACTGAGACTGGAGCATGCTTGTTTTCCTTCTCTCAGTCTTTCTCACTGTGCCATTGATCTGCCAAAGATCTCTGTGGGGAGTAGGGATTTTTAATTCGTTCATTAATGATCTGGAGTTAAGGGTGAGACATGAAGTGATGATGTTTGTGGACGACACCAAATTATTTAGAAGAGGAACTTAAAAGATTAACACATTTAAATTGGCAGAAGGTTTTCTGGTGTAGCAAATATAGTAGTGAATAGAGGTCAGCCATCACAACTGTGATGTAACAAATCTGGATTCCACACCATGGCCATTTCCGCACTAGACTGTTATAGCACTATTATTCCACTTTCACTTTGGATTTCCCAAAGGCATCTGGCTGGCCATAACAGAAAACAGGATGCTGGACTGCTTAGGCCTTTGGCTTGCTTTAGCAGGACTCATCCTGTGTTCTTGTGCTTCTTTCATAGGCCTGTGCTCAGGGAATGGCTTCTTAAGCTAGTCTGGGAAATTTTTAGCTGAAAAATAGCAATAGCAGTTACATTTCTATACTGTTTATCAGTGCAAAGCACTCCCTAAGCGGTTTACAATGTGTTATCTAATTGCCCCCAACAAGCTGGGTACTCATTTTATGGACCAATGGAAGGCTGAGTCAACTTGGAGCCCTGCAGGATCGAACTCACAACATTGTGGCTGCAGTATTGGCATTTAACCACTGTGCCAAGGGAGGTGCAGGTTAGAGTACTATAAATAGATGTGGAAATAACTTCCATCACCTCTGACTATTGTGGGAAAGTCTGTGTTCTGAACCTAACAGTACTGAATAAAGTAAACTTGTTCTTTCTTGACACATCCGATTGTTGGTGTTGGTGTCCGCTTTCCTTTGGTATTTATGGCCTCCTTGGTTATCTAGTGTATTAGACTATATTAGGCTATACTAGTAATCAGAATGTAGTCAACCCGAAGCTGGTCCTGCCATTAGGGAGCATGTTGCAAAATGCTGCAGAGTGGGAAGCTATGGTTGAAGGACTGTAAGTACTGTTTATGCTATATGCTCTGTATTGTGCCCCCTATTGTGCCCCCTAAACTTGCCTGCTGCTTATGTTAGTAACAGGTGATGTTGTTCCTCTGTCAGAATTGAAGTCTGATGGAAATACCAGTATGGTTGCTGTCCATGAAATCAGGAAGAGGGCTCCATCTTGTTCTTTATTATTTAGGCAGCAAAATGTCTAAGGCTGGCCCTGAATCAAGCTAAAATGGATTTGCAATCTTATAAAAAAAACAACAACAGAATGAGCATCAGCTCCAGGTTTCTGTGGGTTTTGGTCAAGGACCTGAACTGGATTTCTCTTCCTCTGACATTATTTTTCTACATGTATTAATCATGTGTCTTTGCTACACAGTTATATTAGGTTGATACTCCTTTAACTGCTCCATCTTATGGAATCCTAGGATTTGCAGTTTGATGATGACTAATTGATCTTCACTACAAATAGTCAGTAGAACTCTCTGGTGGAAAATTCTAACTAACACAATGAACTAAAAATCCTAGGAGTGCATGAGACATAGCTATGGCAGCTGGAATAATATCAAACAGTAGTAATGATGTAGTGTGGACACACTCAGTATAAAGCTTATATACTCACCACTAACTGTTGGGAAAAATAAAGAGTGAAAAGATAATTTACAAATGGAGGAAGCTGTGGCCATGGTAACAACTGAGGGGGAGGAAGAAGAGAAAGTGGAAGCAATTGTCACCAGTGGTCCCTTTCTGGAGGTGTGGGGTATTCTTCATCTGAATGCTAATGCTGAGTTTGTATAGACCAAACCGGACATCACAAAAGATTTTTCAAAATACTGTATATATTTAAGTCCTAGTTGCCCTCATAAAAATGCCATGATGGATGGCAATATCAAAACAATGAAATCCAATAATAATATTCAAATAATAAAACCCAATAGAAGTATAAAAACATGCAATGATAATATTGAAATAATTACATCAGTTACAATAGAGAAGCAAGACTATAGCAGAAACCCAGACTGCAGACTTCACTGACTACTCACAAATATCCATGAGCTTTAGCGTGCTGCTAAAATGCTAGCAAAGTTGGTGCCAGGTAGCTGGCATAGTGATAGCCAGCTTGGTGTAGTGATTTGAGCAGTTGATCACAATGCTGGAGATCAGGGTTCAGATCTCTGCTTGGCCATGGAAACCCACTGGGCGACCTTGAGTGCATCACATTTTCTCAGCTTCAGAGGAAAGCAAAGGAAAACCCTCTCTGAACAAATCTTGCCAAGCAAATCCCATGATAGGTTTGCCTTAGGGTTATAGTAAGTCAGAAGAGACTTGAAGATACACAACAACAAAGTTGATGTAGTTCTTGTAGTCTTGGGTATAAAGGGCTTCCAGATCCAAGGTGCCAGTATAGATCAGCTTCTGTTTCATGTCACTGTGCAGTGTACTTTGATGTACTGATGAGAACCTGCGTCCTTTTGGATATCGTTGGACTCCCAGTTCCCACTGGCCTCCTGTATGGCCAGTGGTCAGGGATGATGGTAATAATAGTGCCCATCGTTATAAAGCAGTGCTAACCTAGGTCCTTAATGCATTATAGTGAGGATTATAAAACACTTTGCATTTCTAAATACTAACAATGTATGCCTAAATATATGATGACTATTGTACTGTTTGTGATACCCATTCTGGAAAGAGGCAGCTTTGCATTCTGACATATCTGTGCTGGTTTTGCAGTCTTTTTCTGATGAATCAGATTTAAATATTCACTTGTAACCTGCTTGTTTTTCCCTCTTCCATTAGAAAGAGCCCGGGATTATTTGCACAAGACAGGAAGGTTCATTGTCATTGGTGGAATTGTCTCACCTGTACATGACTCCTATGGGAAGCAGGTGAGTATGGGAAGCAGGTGGGTATCAGCTTTTCCCCCTCCTCCATTCAGAACTAAGGTTTCTAGCTGAGTAGGCATTGTGGGTGTTGATGGGATCTTTTTATGGTCACCTAATAACTTTTATTAAGATCATTGAAATGTTACAAAAATGGCAAAGGTGGTAAGAGTTTTTATGTTTTCCCAGAACCTTTTTTGGAAATGATGGTATGAAAAAAATTAGAAGAAAGTGAGGGAAGAAACAAGAAATGAAAAAATCCAGCTAGGTAGATTGGCCATTGTGTTTTAATCTCAAATGACTAGAAAACTATAATAGGCTCTGTGAACAGAAGAAATACTGAAGTTTTCATCTTTATTGACTTTCAGCTTTCTAGGGTGCATAGCTAATGACTACTCACTGTCCCCACCAACATGAAAACTAGTTGAGATTCATAAAATGTCATCTGCTCTATTTCAAGGCACAGAGACCCAACTTGAATTAGAACAGAAGCACAGAGAAACATGGCAGTGTCTGTATCAGCTGAGCTGGAGGCTAGATCTAGGCAGTATACTAGGTTAAAACCTCTTGCCACCTTTTTTATACAGATAGTAGAAGTTTAGTGAGTAAGTTTACTTGAAGTAGGGAAAAGCTGTATCTACTGAACCTTTGCCTGTTGCATAGCTATTAAAGATATAATGGTAAAATGATGATAAATTATGCTCAGATCTTGTTCCTTAGCAGTGGTACTCATCACAGCTGATGTTAGTATCATGAACAGTGGAACTTGATGGAAGCTGATGGTTTTATGGCCCAGATAATTGCTCTGATGGGGGTTGTATTCTTTTGCTTTTGCTGCTCGAAAATGATCATGTTGCTAAAATTTCCATTGATCACGTCAGGGACGTTCATATGAACATTCTTGCAGTAGCTCTAGCTGCACAAGCAGAGGGATCTGTACTTAGAAAATATCCAAAAGGAATACTCATGGAAGAGCCCTAGAGTATATTCTTTGCATGGGTTATATTCCAGTTTCGATCCCCTGACAGCTCAATATACAGGGACCGTGGGTAGCAGGGCTGCAACTGTTCTTTGTTGAAACTTTAGAGCACTAGCCAGTTATAGTTCTGTCCTGACCCAATGCCCTAATTCAATATAAGGCAATTTTATATTTTCTTGCTATAGGTCTTCCTCTCAGTTTATCTATAATTAGTAGTTAAAAGACCAAAAAAAAAAAAAAAAAATGAGGCCATCTGGTGAAATCCACAGAGGAAAAAGGGACATATCTTCCAATGCGAAAAAGATAGTCCTTCTGAATAAAGAAATTGAAATTGATTATCTTCTAGTCTTATAAAATTTTTCAGAGTTTATAATCTTAACATCTTTTTTTTAAAAAAAAAACAGTGATGAGGAAGCTGACCATCTCATATTGTAATAAAAATGTTTGTGTTTTCAGACAGCCCCTTTCCATTTAACCCAAATATATCCATATGCCCTTGAAAGTTATTTCTACTTTTCTACCACCTCCTTACAATATACATACATACACACATGTATGTAACTCATTGCCCTTTAGACATATGCTTTCATCCTGCCAGTAAGTGTTTTTTTTAATTCCTGTCTCAGACATTTCTGCAGCTTTGATCTGAATTGGGTAGGTACAGCTGTAAGCAATGTGAAAACGTATTAATGCTCTTTTATAAATGGATGTCATGTATTTAGGCTTGTCCTTTTGTAATCATTATATAGCCCTCTGAAAAAAGTCTTAAAAGCATCTGCAGGCAACAGTGTGTTAGATTGGGCTCTTTTAGCAAATAAAGACTGTCTTTTCAGCAGCATCCTGTCTTTTTCTTCATGGATAATTAGAACTGCCACTTAAAGATTCAGGAGCTGTGCAGGAGGAACATCTCAGTATGTGTGGACTAGACTGGAAATTAGTGGACTAATTAAGACTATGTAGTAAATTTCATTTGAACCCAGGTCTATTAGATCACATTGGTTATGGGTTTGGATTTAATGTAGGGGAAGCTTGATGCTATAGAATCTTTCCTCTTCGTGATTTTTGACAATCTTCTAATTTACAGGGTTTGGTCTCTAGCCGACACCGTCTGACAATGTGCCAGCTGGCCGTTCAGTCCTCTGACTGGATAAGGTATAACAGTGCATCACACAGAGCATATTCTTTTCACACTGGCTAAGAAAAAATTGTGTTTTTCCCTACATGTCAGAAAAGGCACAGCAATGTGTTCTGTTTCAGTCTATGGCCAAGTTTCCAGTTGTGTAACTACTCTTGAGATAGCTATGCCAACATAGCTGTAGGCGTTGTGATGGCGGCAGGAGGAAAAGGCCTCACGCAGGAAAAAGACAACAAAGGCTAGAGGAAAATGACATAGCAGGGGCAATCATGGGAAGCAGTGGTTGTCAGCTCTGTGGTGCTATTTCCAAGTACCTGGCTTCTGGGAGGGAAAGGGGTTCTTGGTGTTGAGACACCGGTGAGGAGGCAGCTTAGACAGCCACCTGTGCTACATGACAGACAATTGTTTGAGCAACTTCTAGAATGCCTGGAATTAATGGACCTTATCCCATCCGTGGAAGTTGGGCATTCAGTAATAAGTAGCTGAAAGCCAGCACCCACTGTCTCCCATAGGCTCCACCCACATCCCCACACCTCTATATGTGCAAGCACTAGTTTAATAGACCATTATGCTAGCGTAGTGGATCAAAGAATTCCAACTCAAGACTCAGTGCATTCTTGGTGTCTTGGTGCTAGCTTCCCTCCTTCCCTCTTTATAGAAATACAAGCCTACATATAGTTAGTAGAGGGCTGGTAGAGGGAAGATGCTAAAGGATATAAGATTTCTGCACATTTTATAGCTCTAAAGAGTACCTGAGCAAGTTTCCCTAATGGAAGGGCTGGCCCTGGGAAAGAGGATTGCTTAAGAAGCCAAACCCGGTCTTTGTTGAAGGAGCTGTATATGAGCTGTATTACATGATCCAGTTGTGTTACTGTTGATTGATGTATCACTTTATTGCCTGGAATGAGTTAACCTTGAACAACCTCTTTCTCATCACACAACCCCCACCAGTGTCTTGAGGTAGCCTGTTTTACATGAATGAGCGCTTTGCAACATTATTAGTGAAGGTGTTTTAATTAGCAAGTTCACATCTCTGAAAACCTCAGGTGAGGGGATAAGCAAAGTGAGTTTAGCTGCTTGGAAAATGTTTCAGAAACAGCCCAATTTAGCAGCTCATTAAGTTTTCAATTAAGACCTTGTGCTGCCCACTCAGCCAGTGAGATTTTGACATTTTCACTTTTTCTTTCTTTCCCTCAATTTCCCTTTATTACAAGCCAAGTTTGATGTAGGAAACATTGAGAATTCTGGCACATTTTCACAGTGCATTCCCAACTCCTGGAAATATCCAGGGTGGGAATCTCAAATAAGCTTGTGTTTTAGGATCAGGCTACAAAGGATCCCAAAACTTGGAATATTTTCTCTTTCAGAGAAAAGCTAAGAGGAGATTTGAATCTAGGATTTAGACAGGGGAAAACTATATAGGAAGAAAGTATTAACCATCCTTTGTGGGACCACCAGGCATAGCCCCACTTTCTCCATTGCATATTTATGAATGTATCAAGGGACAACTGTATAGGAATCTCTTGTTATGCCAGTCTTGTTTGGAGGATTCCCCTACTTGATGTTATTCTTAATTGAAAAGCAATGTCATATAGACTTCTGTGTAAAAAGTAAGAGTCTAATCAACTGGATATGGATTTGCTATTAAAAGAGCAAAATGTTTCTTGGAGGAATAAAACCCCCCCCCACACCAAATGGTTCTTTCTTGTTAACTAGTCAGTTCATACAATCAAGTGGCATAGGAAGTGAGAGATCAGTGCTTCCTTTAACTATCAGGAAACAGAGTGACTGTTACTGTACATTTGGACGCAGGCTTGCCTACCTACTTTAAATTATCTTTAATGTCATTTTAGGGCTAGAAGTCTAGGCATAGTAGAACTGGTCCATGCATGTAAGAGACTGAGGCAACAGCATGTTGTAATATTAGATTGTATCAGGGCCAACCATGCTGTTAGGTTGGTTGGACAACCATCGCATGTAACAGGTGGAGGGGAAAGGACAAAAGTGGCAGCCCTCACCATCCACTTCCCCTGAATGCACTGGGGCCTTTTCTTTTCTTGCAGGACTCTGAAGTCTTGGTGTTGGTGGGGGTGGAAAGAAAAGGTGCAGATAAGTGACAGACTCAATTGAAGAAGTTGTAAAATGAGATCCTATGTTTTGGGACAGCCCTCCCCAGCCTGACAGTTCCCAGATGTGCTGGACTCCCACTATTCCCAGGCAACAGTCCTATTATAGGATTTATAGTCATGTGGGGAAAAGCTCCAGGCTGGAGGCAGGCAACTTTAAAAGGACACAAGAGATCTTTTGATGGAGCCAGTTAGAAAATGTGCTTCCCTAAGGTCAACAATAACCCCTTCCATGCCATTCTTAGTAAATCTTGTGGCCTAGCCCACACTAACGTATTTTCAATAATTTCAGTTAAATATTTTCAATCATTAGTGTTTATGTTTGTGAATTGATTTTCCAGATTCTAATGTGTAACATTGTCAAATTAAATTTCAAACCTGATGTTCCAAGTTTTGTTCCCTGCTTGATGCTTTGTTTTGAGAGCCCCGGCCAGCAGGTAGTTTACCTGGGGAAGCATCTTGAGCAGTTTACCCAACCTAGTGCCCTCCAAATGTGTTGGTTTACAAATCCTACCACCCCCTGCCAGTGGCTCTTTTGGTTGATTATAATGGATGGATCCTGTTAGCTGACGTTAATGAGTGTGGAGTTGCAGTCCACCCAACACATCTGCACTGCAATAGCTTGAGGGAAGGCTGATCTTGAAGATGGTTTATGTAAGCACCAACAAACACTTACTTAAGGGTTAATCAGACCTTGCAATCAGAACAAGAATCCATGCCACATCAGCAAAAAGATACAATTCAATTTTATTTGACATGCCAGCAGCAACAAGCACCTCACCCATGAGATCTCAGCACAGTAAATCAGTCATTAAGACCCCTCAGCTACCGTGAATCTGTCCAGGAGGTCCAAACCTCAATAAATCTGCCTACAAGATGCCAGCCACAAAAAAAGGATGAACTCCAAAGAACAATGAATTACTGCACACTCTTCCCCCTTTCTGTAAAGGGAGAGTGACATTCTTTCTGGTCTCCAGATAGACATTTTCTTCTCATCCCCGAGGAAAGTTTTGCCAATGGAAAAGGCAGACCATTGAAGACTAAGCCTACCTAGGAGTTTCTTTTGAAAGCTTAAATTGTTGCATCAACACAACTGAAGATAATTATTTTTTATAATTTTCCCATAGAGGAAGGTCTCTTTGCTAGCAATTCTTTTGTACCAGAATTGGGGAAACCCTATCCTACAGGCCTGAACTGGTCTCTGAAGGTCCCACATCAAGCCTACCAAGCTCCTCTCCAAAAGTCTGGCACAGCATAGGGGGTGAAAGGTGTATCTGATCTGCTGCAGATCAGAGATAAACCATTTTTCTTGCCCTAGCTTGGAGAGAGGCTCCTTCTCAGTGCTGAGAGATGTTGCTTCTGTGAAAGGGAAAAGGACATATCTGTTTTCTACGGAGAATACATTTGCCTGCTCACCACTGAAAAAGAAAGGTTTTCTCAGGCCATTTCGGCACTACATTGTTATAGTGCTATTATTCCACTTTCAGCATCCTATGGAATACTGGGGTTTTCAGTTTAGGGAGGGACATTTAGAATTCTCAGCCAGAGAGCTCTTGGGCCTCAGTAAAATGACAAATCCCAGAATTCCATAGGATGTTGAAAGTGGAATAATACCACCATAACAGTATAATGCGGAAATTGCCTCAGTGTGGGAGAAGGACAATTTCTTGCTTCCGCATGAATCAGTTGAAGCTAGAACTTTTATTTTATTGCACCTCAGCTTCCAGAAGCCTCCAAAAGTTATAGTCTACTCCCTCCCATACACTGTCCTTTTAGCACCTTTTTACAAATGCACACCCACTCCCCCCATTCCCCTATAGTTGCCTGCCAAGACGATTGTTCCCATAGAAGCCATGCCTTCAGCAAGTTCCTCTCCTGCCTCTGAACTGAAGTTGAAACTATTGGGTGGATGACAAATATATTGTAGAAGACCCTCTGTGTCTCATCATTTCGTTCTGTGCTTCATATTTACTAAGAATTTGGCTTTGACATATTGTTGGCAGGAAGTCTGTTTGCGTTATGGTCATGAACACGGTTCCTTGACATGCCAGTTGGCTATCAATTTTGCCCATCCACTTCTTCTTACTGAAATGAAATGCATCGGTGGGAGTCATTTTGTTACATGATTGACTAAGATTGCCTAGCTTGCAGGTAGGCAGAGCTGCAAATACAAGCCCCAGGTCATCCCTCATTCATTGTTGCTCCTACAATTAGATGAACAAGATGCTTGCAGGGAGAGATTATATTTAATTAATGGCATAAATTGTGGTTAATCTCATAATAGTTTTGTTACAACTTAATTTTTTTTAAAAAAAGTCTATATTTACAATGTTTTCAAAAAAATTTCAGACAATTGCTCTTTTCTTACAAATTTAAAGATCCATTTGGTGTTTCTTCTTTCATTTGTAAAAGTCTTTGCAGATAATAATCCTTATTCTGACAGAGAGAGATACAAGGATAGACAGATTACAACAATGTAGAAAAGACAAAAATAATACGATTAAAAATGAAAAGTGACTCTAGTTTTGCAATCATGACAGAAAATCTAACAAATACTGTTCTAACAGTTATTTTAAAAAGTATGTACCAGCAGCTGTGAAATCAATAGCCTTTAAAACAAAAGAAAAAAGCAGAATAGCAATATGAAGAGACCAAGGCAAGCTGATTTTCAAAAGTTAAGTTAGCTTGGTCGCTTGCATTTTATATATATATATGTGTGTGTGTGTGTGTGTGTGTGTGTGTGTGTACACATACATATATATACATACATACACACATACATACATACACACATACATACATACATACACATATACATATATATAAAACATAGAAAGCAAACTTGGAAATAATAACTATAATGTAAATTTCAGCATAAGACAGTTCATTGTAGTGGGAAAAGATTGTGATCTGATATATTAATCTGGAGGACCTGATACCCTCAGATCGTGCTCAGTTTAGATTTAGAGGATACATGGAAGTAAGACATAGAGAGGGGTGCAGAATCCCAGCTCTCAGAGAGAGCTTCTTATCAACACCAGTATTAGCCCAATTACCTTGCTGCATCTTTGTTTTCCTTTAGCTCTCTTTACTGAGCAACTCAAGCAGAGTACAGTAATCCTATGAAACATTTGAAACAGGGCTTTAAAGCAGACTAGCATGTACACATGTAGCCATATTATAATAAACTAGTGTATTTACCCAGCGTTGCCCGGGATTTTATTTTCTCACAGGTAATTCTTGTTAAAAATACCTTGGGAATTACCTTACCTTAGGAATTAGAATTAAAATACACAGATTTGAGATCCTGTGTCTCTAATTCCCCAATTTGTCTTGTCCAGTACGTGTAACTTTTCCCCATATTCCCCAATCCAATTTGCATTCAGAGTTATTAACGTACAGAGGTTGTGTTCCTGAGAGAATACACTGGCCTCCTTCTTGCTGCTCGGCCTTGTCTCCATAGAAACCGGCCTGAGCTCTCTGGCTGAGAATTCTAAAGGCCCCTCCCTGAACTGCCGACTCCAGGATTCCATAGAATCTTCACAGCCAGCCAGTCATATGAGGTCTTCCCCTCACACAGCCAACCATATGAGGTCTGTGCCTGCCTGACACAGACAAACAGACAAGATCACTCACAACCCAATTACTACCTTCTTCTCTGATCTTGCACAGGTGTGGCCCATGACATCCAGTGACCCCTGTTTAATCTACCGTCCAGGTGCTAATTGCTGATGGGCACATTCAGTTCCCCTGCTTCCCCTTGTTATGGCTCCATGTCTTTAAACCAGGCATGAACTTGGATGACTCTTGCATAAGACACCTTCTATCGGATAGTCCTCTTTAAAGGAGAATGCATGAGCCCCCACAGCTAGCTTAAGGATGAAGTTTATGAAACTTTCCAAACTTGTAATCATATGAATACTTTCTTGGAAGCATATATTATTGAACCCACAGGGACTTGGTTCTGAATCAACATACATAGGATGAGGCATTCTCAGCTAGTAGTTGCAGTCATGTCCCTCCTGTGAATAATCGTTCCAGAGCCTTGAGGCTGTTCTAGAAAAAGCCCTGTCAATCTAATTTTGACAGTTCCCGGGTCAGAACCAATGAAAGTCCTTCTGAAAGTTGAATTTGATATGTTTGTATGTGTGTGTGTGTGTGTGTGTGTATAAATTTTATTTATATGAAATGAAAAGCAAAATATGGATTTCTGGTACAGTGGAAGAATCCTAATTATAGATTTATAGAACATCACGACTACCCTTTGATTAATTACCAGAAACAGTTATAGCAGGCAACATTTATTATTTAATACTTAGCAATAAATCTGGTTATAAATAAATTGGTACAAAGGATCAGGGAGCCCATATCTATAATCTATATATGTCTGAGAAAAGTAAGTTTCTGGTGATCAAGTGAGTCTTTCTCTATTTCTTCCTCACCATAGGGTGGACCCCTGGGAATGTTATCAAGATACTTGGCAGACTACCTGCAGTGTACTGGAACACCACCGGGACTTAATGAAAGTGAGTTTATTAATTAGATTGATAGTAGAAGCTGGAACACGTAGTGTCTGGAAAGTTTTACAAAACGTATACAAGTTATTTTAGATAAAGCTGTGAACACCTTGCCTTTAATGTTTGTATAGGTAGGGATTACAACTGAAATTTGAAGGCGATTGTATCTGGTAAGAACAGAATATGATTGCGATTGCTGCTGTAAGGAATGCAGTGCTGGGAAAATGGATCGAATTCCCCTTGTCCAAAGCTGCAAAGTTACATGCCCCTCATGCCTGAAACTGCCTTCCTGAACATCCATGTGGCAGTGCTTCCCCTCTGCCCTCCTGTGGAAATTTTGGCTTACCTCCAAGAACTACCCCCCGCTACCATTGAAACAAAGTGTGTCACAGCATCTAACAGAGAATCTTCCTGGAAATGCTGCTGGTCACTGTTATCAGGTAAATCTGGAGAAAGGCAAAAGGTTCTGTGCTCTTGCCTCACAGAATCATATAGTTGGAAGAGACCACAAGAATATACCATCAGAGCATTCTTGACAGATGGCCATCCAATCTCTGTTTAAAATCTTCCAAAGACAGACTTCACTACACACTGAGGCAGCATATTCCACTGCTCTTACTGTCAGGAAGTTTTTTCTAATCTATTTTTATTCTGTTCTGGATTTAAGAGGGACCTGTGTCGAATTTCAGATCCAGGACTGCCTCAACCTGCGGACCCTCGTTTGTACTAATTGCCGTATTTATCATTGAGTAATCATCTTGGTCCACATTCTTGTCGTGGCTGGTATTATTTTGTGTTGCTCTGAGAGCTGGAGCAGCACCGAGGCTAAGAACTGATGAAAGATCACAACACTAATTCACTTTACAGGGTTGTTGTAAGAATTACAGCTAAATAATGTATGTGAGAGGGCCGAAACACCTTGAAAGCAGCAGATCCCATCTGATTGTGGAAGCTAAGCAGGATCGGCCCTGGTTAGTTCTTGAATGGGACACCACCATCAGAGGTGCTGAAGGCTGTATTTCACAGGAGGAAACTGGCCAAACCACTTCTGAATATTCATTGCCTAAGAAAGCCCTATGAAGTCGCCATAAGTCAACAGGCAACTTGAAGGCACAAGAATGTACACACAGAATGTATGCGAATACTGATCCCGTGTGGTGTAGTGTTTTGAGTGTTTTTCTAGAACTCTGAGAGTCCAGGGTTCAAATCTCTGCTTGGCTATGGAAACTCAGTGACCTTGGGCAGGTCACTCTGTCTTAGCCTCAGAGGAAGGCAATGGCAAACCCCATCTGAACAAATCTTGCCAAGTAAACCCCATGATAGGTTCATTTTACAGTTGATGTAAGTTAAAAATGACTTCAAAGAACACAACCATCACCACAACAAAAACAACGTGTGTGAAACACTTAGAATATTTGAAAGTACAATATCAAAGTTAAATGTTATTACTGTGGAGCTGCTGTTGGATGTGGAGGAGAAACCTCAATCTCTTTACTATGAAAATGCATGTTAATGAGTCCCATTATGCAATCTCATAACATTGGGGTTTTTTTTGTGAATGTTTTTGACTTTATTCGTTAAAAGCCAACAATTACCAGCTAGTTGCTGAAGGCATTTCAAATTTGAAAGGTTTAAACCATGAGGTCAAAAACATTTGCAAAAGAACAATTTGAAATATTTGCACTGCAGTGAACTAACAGCAGATGAATTGATTAGTGTGCCTTGTCTTTCTTCAGTGTTGCCACCTGGGTTACTTTGGGAACAGCATAATGTTACAAGAAAGAGGCAGTAGCTGATGCTACTCAAAAAATAATTGCGTTCTCTCTTGTCCAAAGCCCGCTGAGAAGTTAAATTTCTCTCAGTGTGTGGAATATCATAACAATGGCAGTAAACATGCACAGGAACAGCACATTAATACTACAATCCTATGCATGATGAATCAGAAGTAAATACCATTGTTACTTGGCTGCCTTCCAGATAAATGTGCACAGGATGGCAACTTAATTGACCTGGACCTGATGATGAATAATCTTTTCATTTTGAATTTCAGTAATTAAGAGCTATTGTTCTTCACAGTGGTTAGTCTGTATTAAAGATTCCTGAGGCTACCATTGTCATAAATTAAAGCCCTCATTTCATTTTACTCTTTGTGACAACAGCAAAGATGGAAGTCTTCACTATTTTTTGTTCCTATATACAAGAACAAGAGTTTGAAAGATTTCCTGCCTGCTGGGTGAGATCTTAATCTTAAAACAGAATTTTTGCTGATTTTTAAATGGCTCTTTACACTTTTGCGTCATTTTCCTGAAAAATTCATTTGCACAAAACTCAACAAAAACAAGTTGTTTTTTTGTGCAAAGACTTTTTTTTTCACAAAAAAGACCCTAGAATGCTAAAAGTATTTCACCCTGGAATACCAAAAGCATTCCAGCATTAGATCATTTTCTTGACAGAGCAGTTGAATGTGATGAGACACATTTTCCTGAGGAAAAGAAAAATTACAAGTAACCTTTACATCCATGTGCAAAAGTGGGTCAGTCTCAAAGCAGATGCAGCCGTTCTCTTTCCAAGATATAGCTACCCCCTGGCATTTTGACATTGAAAGCAATTTGCCTTCAGGGTGAGCTAGCCTTACAGCACCCCGCTCCTCATGATGTGCAGTAGGGTTTAGGCTGCACCCTGTAGAGTGACCACATGCAAAAGAGGACAGGGCTCCTGTACCTTCCATATGGCATATATAGTATGGCATGCTACTCTTGTTGAGATTCCCTTTCTCACACAAGTGCTAAATCTACAGGAGACCTTTCCTAGTTTCCTAACATCGTATAGCCAAATGATGTAAAACCCTGTACATTTCCCCGCTCTCCATTGTATTTGACAGGGGTGGAAAGAATATTCACAATTATTTGTTTTGTGAAAATAAGGAAACACTGTTGAAATGAATCTTAGAGCAGTGAGTCATTTGTGCAGTTTTCCCCCAGTATTTGAACATCTTGAAGCGTTGCAGAGGAATTATTGGATAGGAAAGAAGCTGATGAGTCTTTTGAGGCAATTAAAGAAAGTTCCCTGTGCACATAAACAGATTTCCTGTGCAGAAAACAACAGTTTCTTTCACAGGAAAAATATTTTCTGTGCAAAAGATGCCACATGTTTTTCTTTGCACACTTAATTCCTCTGCAGCACTTCAGAAAATTCAAATACAAGAAAAATACTGCAGAGAAATTTTTTTTCCCTGGAAGTGAGGAAGAATCTACATCAATTATTCATCCTTTCTTGCAAGAATGAAATAGTCAAGGATTTACATCCTGGACTATTTTAGCACAGTTTTTATTTTTCCAGTTCTCTGGAAGTGTTTCTCTGTGAGGGAATTGATTTTCCAAATTAAAAGCTCTTGAGACTTTCACCAGAATTGTTTCTAAAGCTACACAGAAAATATTAAAGTCCAGATAATGGTGACTTTCATCCTCATCATGTTTGTTTATTTGTCTACTATGGACTCTACCTTTGCTCCAGTGAGCTCAAAGTGTCTAACATGGCTGTGCTCCCTCTCCTTATTTTATTCTTACAGCAATTGTGTGAGTTAATTGTGGCTGAGAGAGAATAACAGAGCCAATGTTAACTGGTGAATTTCATGGTTCCGCACCCAGGCATGTTTTGACTTCTGTTGAGCACTGGGCAAAAAAGGAGCAACCTTACCCCAGGGACAGAGGCTGCTCCTTCTCCACCAGGTACAGAAGAACCATCAAAACACACCCAGCTTCAGCCCTGGATCCAGTCAGTGGTCGGTTCCCAAAAGCAGAAGAATCATACTTCCAGAGGGCCATGATTCTCCTCTAATACAAGATGGCCCCAATACCCTGTTCTAGTAAAACCTGGATGAGGGTTAGTGAAACTGTCCTCTGGTTACTTCCTTGTTCACTGGGAAGGGCTGAGGTGAACCATGAAATGGGTAGGGGGTGGCTATTGGACTCTTCCAAGTCCTTGGTTTAAATGAAGAGAGCCCTGGGAACATCTTCCAGGGGTTAGTCAGGGAAGGATGGGAAGCAGTCCTTCCAACAAATGGGACCGAGCATTAGGGGGAGAAGAAGAGGGATCACATGATCTCTCTTTTTTCTCTGATCCAGAACTTGACACGGAGACGGGGAAGGAAAATGTGCTTTGGGGACAAGGGTTAAAAAGGAAAGAAGGGCAAGGGAGAAAGGCTGAAGCCCTCTTTCCCCAATATTCAGGCCATCCATACAATTGCATTCAGTCATAACAACAATCAAGGCTCTGTTCTGGTGCCTTCCTTTGGCTCTCATGTTTTGTGTCAAAGCAAATAGTTCTGAACACCTTTATTTCTTTCATCGATCTACATGTGGTAAGAGGGGGCCAGGGATAAACCAAGGAGCAAGCTTCCGAGAATGCCAAAGCTAAGGCAAGCTGATACCCCATTAGTACTGAGCAAGATATCAAAAGGCCAAAAGCAGTTTTGCATTCAGTGGACCCAGTGCCCTCTTTTCACCAGCCAGAAATCATCTATAGAGATCCTTTAGTCCTTCTTTTGAAAACTGACTTCTGCTTGACTTACAGCTTATTTTACACCCTTCTGAAATCAAAATCATTTGAACATCACCAAACTGAGATCTGATCCTGGCACAAGGCAGTCTAGCATTAGGCCATATTCATTATATCCAGGGCATAGGGTGAAATTTCTAGAGACTGGCAGTTTCATTTTAGTACTTTGTGGCAAAGTAATGATGGTTGTGGGGGATTGTGTTGTTTTTAGCCTACATTTGTGGTTTCTTTCTTACTTTCTCCTTGAATATAGACAAGGAAGGAAGGAAGGAAGGAAGGAAGGAAGGAAGGAAGGAAAAGAGCTCTCCCAACTGTATATTCCTTTGCTAATGACGATTAGCTTATACCAACAGTTTTATACTGCTCTTTGAGTACACAATGAGAATGTGTTGCATCTCTTTTTCTAAAGGAAAAGGAAGAATTGAGCACCCTCTGGTGGCTAAGAGAAAGATTATTCCTTTTACTGCACAGTGCATATCTTAAGCATGTTCCTTTGACTGACAATAATTTTTTTTGCAGCAGGACTGGGCTGACATCAGATGTGAGCAATATCCTTCCTCACCATTGTCCCCATTTTTATTTTTATTTTCTTTCCCTCTCTTTATTTATGTTAGAAATTCTAAGCCACTTCTCATTCAAGAAAGCATTTAGATTGGTATATGCCTTTTTAAGAAAGAAATAAAACAAGCATATTCTTTTAAAAACTTCCTCAATACAAGAATAATAAAATTGAGAGGCATCGCTATCCCAACAAACTAATTGTACCATGCATATTAAAATACCTGGGCAAATAAAAATATATTGAACTGGCACAAAAATGGATATAAAGGTTTCAGACCATCTTTGGAAGGGTGTTCCAGAACTGGGACACTAGCCTAGAGGAGACCCTGTCCTTTGTAAATGTAAAACGTGCTTCTCTTGGTGACAAAACATAGCCAAAATCTTCCTCTGCCAAACCTGGTACACAGGAAAGATATTATGGGAAGAGACAGGGCTTTAAGGTAAGCACCAGTATCCTGAACTGGATACACTAGCAAGTCTGACATTTACCAAACAAGTCTGCGTCCTTGTGATCCATCAGCAGCAAAGGTATCATGGAACGGTGCTGAATGGTACTGAATATGTGTACTTGGTTAAGAACTTAAGAATTGCCTCAGGGAATCAGATTAAAGTTGATTGTTTCCAAGATAATTTTCAAAAACCCAGGACTAGGTTGTCAGCTGAAAATTACTGTCTCCTTTCTGCCTGTTCCCTCTTTTCCCACATGCAAACATTGTCAGAAAATCCTGATATCCAGAGCCTCTCCTTGTTCAGTGTAGCCCAACCTTGCTTTGCATATGGATCTTTCATTGGAACAGACTGCATTCTAGTAATTATTTTGATCATTACACTAATACTTGTGAAAACCCAGTTGTTTTACTCACACAGGGGGTATTCATATCCTACTATTTTTGGGTGGCAGAGGGTGGTGAAGCGAGAGGTTTCTAAGCAAAACTTGTCGAAGGTTATATTTTTGAAAACAAGGCAGATATTTGGGGGATGAAAATCTAATGAATATAACCAAAAACCTGTTTTTGGTCATGAATGCTGTAAATACCAACTCACAGTCGTTGTTTCTCCTAGCGGGTTACCGGCTGCATCCTCTCCAATGTGAACACACCTTCCTTGACCCCAGTGATTGGACAGCCTCAGAATGAGACCCCACAGCCAATCTATCAGAACAGCAACCTCTCAAACAAGCCCACTGCAGGTAGGTCCTCACTGCAAGCAATAAAGCTGTCTCCAGGCATTCCCTGGAGAAGGCTGTGGAAGCTTCCAGGAATACAAGTCTTCTAGCAGAGGTTGCATATGAGGAGGAAAAAGTAAACAAGACAGTCCCATGTTGGCTGTGCCATTGGGCAAAGTGAAGCACCTGCTTCAGGGGGCTGAATTTGGTTATCAAGAAAAGGCAACATGTCATTTGGTTTAGTATTACTGTCATTTTCCAGGAAGGGATAGATAATTTTGTGCAATTGGCTTGGGTTATTATGGCCCCCAAAGCACCATTTGCTGCTTTGCTTCAGGCAGCAAAGTATCTGAAGCCAGATGAGCTCATTCAAGTTTCCAGCTTGTAGCCTAACAATTCCTCTTCTCTGAATGGCATGTTGAGGCATCTGTGGTCGTCCCCACTGGCTTCTGTCCTGTTCTCCTGAGCCTGTCATCTACTTCTGCATGGCACACCCAGATGGGAGATGCAGTGGTGTAGGAAGAACATCAGGAAAAAAATTGGTTTGAATAGCCACTGCTGCTTTCTCTTTTCACTTAGCAGTGGATTTAAAGGTTCAGAGAGAATCTCTACATGGCAGGAATTAATGAAAGGTGAGTTTTATGTCAGTAGCTAGAACAAGATCAAATGAGGTTATGGCTTCAAGTCCAAACAACTGGGTTTTGGGAAGGGGAGGAATTTTGAAAATCAGGAAATAGGCAGGTGAGAGAGGAACAAGACTGGAACTGAAGGGCAGAGGGAAGGGGGTCTTTATTTTATTTTCAGATCATTCACTAGCCATGGTTCCTCCTGAGATCTTAAGTGCACAGCAGAATCAGAGCAAAATTCCATCTAGCCCAGTCTTCTGTTTCCAGCGCTGGCATCCCAAGCATGTAAAATTTAGAGGCAAAGCTTCTGATGAATGTGCGCTTTATAAATTGCTTTAGTTATCTTTCCAGGCATATGTTTGAGAATAAGTAGAATCAATGCAATAAATAACAATCAAAAGCCAAGAATAGTCCCACTGCCAAGTAGCACAAGGCCACTCTGATGCACTGAGGGAGATCCACCTAGATGCATCCTTTCATATTTGTAGCAGTGACTGGAGATGCTCATGTGTAATTGGGTGGCAATCTCCAGCCACTTTCCCTTGTTTGTGTGGCTGGGAATGTCTTATGTTACTCCTGGATTGCAGCCCATAAGTCTCATGGAATAACAGAAGTTTATACTTTCTGCAAAAATGTACAGCAGTCATGGAACAGACTCCCCCATTTAGACAGTTCTCTGGTATCAATATTCTTGGTGGAAATGCCTTGCACTTACACATTGAAAGTTCATTTCCGAAACGTGAGGAAAAAAGCACGTTGAAGAAAGAAGATTCACATGTGGAAATAGATTTTCATGTGGGCAGCTGGCGCAGATATTTCACTTGCGCGTGGATTCAGACATTTAATTGGGCCCGCAGAAATGTCTGGATGCATCTTTGGGTGTGAAAGAGACAGCATTGCTGTCTGTTTCACATTACTGTTGATCAGGAGTAGTTGCCAGCAAATGTAACTGGATCAGAGTTTTTAAGCTTAAATAGGCTCCAAATGATGTCTGTGGAGAATAAACAAAGGCTCTCATCCTGTGCATGCTTTACTTGTAAGTAAATCGCATTGGTAGGATGTGTTACTGTAGGATGTGTTACTGAGGAAACATGAATAGGATCAGGCTCTCCGTGGGACATGTAAATGCATGTGGTGAAGCCCTAACACTTTTTTTTTTTTTAAAAAAAGCAACAACAGAAGAGCAGGATGAGAGGTTGGAAAGAGTGCCAAAGGAACAAGGATGCTTTACGTTTTCCACTGACCCTTTTTGCCCTTTAAAAACCACCACCACCCTGATGGTTTCCTCCCCTTAGGGTTCCAAATACATCATTTCCCATACATACTCATAAATCTGGAATCTAAAAGGAGAGGAACATTTGGAGGCAGTTTTATCTGGGAAAAGTATTGGCAGAAAAAGAGTTAAGCACGTGAACACTCTCACACATAAAATCTTAATTTACCAAGGCTGTTTTTTATTTAAAACCAAACAAAAAAAAATGCTAGGATTTAGTCGTATGTATTTGTATATGCCCCTTAAATTGACAATCCAGTTGCTACATCAAATAATCTTAGAGTTGAAAAAGACCAGAAGGACCTTCTGGCCCAACCCTCTGCCACTTAGGAATATACAACTAAAGCATCCCTGAAAGGTGGCCATTCCAGCTTCTGTTTAAAATCAATGGAGGAAAAACCGTCATCCTCGAGGCAATTTGTTCCACTATAAATCAGCTGTTGCTATAAGGGCATTCTTCCTAATGTTTGTGTGGAATCTCTTTTCTTCTAGTTTAAATCAATGGTTTATGTCTTAGACTCTGGAACAAGCTTGGTCCACTTTTACTTGACATCGGCTATTTAAAGACGGTTATGATGTCGTGTTTCAGTCTTTCCTTCTCCAGGCTAAACATCCCCAGCTCCCAAAGCTGTTCCTTATAGTTTCCAAACAATTTACCATTTTGCTTTTCCTCCTCTGGACCTGTTCTAGCTTGTTTAATATCCTTCTTGAGTTGTCATGCCCAGAACCCAAATTTACATGTGAGGTCTGATCAAAGCAGGATAAAGTGGTATTATTACTTCCCTCAGTCTAGACACTTATGTGTAGGTGAAATTGCTGTAACTTTCTTCCAGGTAAACATGGCTAGCATTGGGTTCTATACAGATGTCCATGCTAAATCTCAGAACGAATATTGCTGTTCTAGTGATTTTCACCTAAATGTGGTGATATTTTAATCTTTTTGACACTCAGGCAAAGAAATCCAGGATGAGAAATACTAGTGACTATACCAACAGAACATTAGTTACTCAGGGAACCACAATTTTTTAAAAAATGTTATTTTCACATGTGTGATAAAGCTATTGCAAAATATTTTCTCATTTCTAAGCACAAGATTCTTTCATTTTATTCTGGCCATTGATTTTAATCCCTTCTCCCTTTCTCTGCTTTTTTTTAGTGAAGTTCTTGGGGAAAGTGGGAGAGAGCCTGAGCAGGATTTGTTGTGTTCGTCCCCCGATGGAGCGTTTCACCTTTGTGGGTATGTTAAGAAAATGTAACTGATCGCCAGCAGTTAAAATGCATGACCTGTGACTTGAACAATTCATTCTCTGGAAGTCTCTTGGAGACAATTATCTGAATCCTGTTGCTTAATTACACCTGGAATAGTCCCACCAAATTGATTTTTGAATGGGGAGCCAACAGGTAGATAAATCTTGGTGATTCAATGGGTCGTTTGTAGTTGAGAATAGCAGTTGGATTCAAGCCTATGCATACATCCCACTATTTTACACATGAAAACTGGGTCACGTATGGCTAAGCAACATTAGAGTGTGGTCAAAATGGCAAAAGTTATAAAAGTTATAAATGAGGAAGAACACACAAGCTAGGAGAGGATGCAGCAGTTTGCTTTTGCCTAAGCCAACTGGGCACAATTCCACCTCTTCCTCTCCCCTCTCCCCTTCTAAGTTAATGAGTACAAACCATTTTTACATTCTAGACTCAGTTTGAACCGGTTGAAGTAAGCTGAGAACATAGGAGAAAAATGGGAGTAGGAAAGAGCAAATGGTACATTTTAAAAGCAGCTGAAAAAAGTGGAATAACAAAGGATTAATTGGAACTGTCCCTTCCAAATGGGACAGTTGGACAGTATACCTATGTATACAAGTAAATTTAGCTAGGCAGTGGATTTACTTAGATGTTCAGTAGGTGATGACAGCCTGTAGAAGATCTGGTCTTGCCTTCTATATGACATTCCTGGGTTTAGACCAGAATTCTTTTCTGCGAGGTGTACGTTCTGTCAAAGTGCTGATAGGAGGGAGTTGTACATCTGTATGTTGCCTTAGATTAGAGTCACTTTATTTCTTTCACAAATATTTGGACTTCTTACCTGGATCTCATGTGGAGGTATTAGATCTGAAATGGTATTTTGGATGTTTCATACAATTGCACAGGGCTTCTAGGCCCCTTTGGGCCCTTTTATGACATCTAGCTAGCAGTGGGGACGTAATATGATCCCCTTTTTTCCCTAGAGATGTAAAATTTGAAAACAAGTCTGGTATATCCTGGAGTTCAGTACTTCTCAGGGCCAAGTAGATGTTCAGGGCAACTAAGAGTTGACTAAACATGTGAGGAGAGAGCATGCTAGCCCCACTCCTTCTGTTGTTTCTGCTCATGTAGCAGAGAGCCTCATCTATGCATGGAAGGTGTTCACATAAGCCAAAACCCTGGTGTTTAGCTTAGTTTGAGGTGTGTCCACACACATATAAGGCTGTCTGCTTCAGACTTGCTACTTTTCATAGGACTAAAATAATGACAGTAGTGGCAGGGCTGCAGCACTCCCATCGTGTAGAGGGCTTTTGTTCTTCACTGATAAAGTAGAGGCAGTGACTATCTGCTACCCAAAAAGCTATATAGACAGGTATATAGCTATATTGGGTGACTTCCAGAACAGTGAACATCCCTGTGTGAAGAGAAATAGATGAGGCAGTAAATGAAGACAAATAAATGATGCAGTCCTGTCATGAAGATTGGTAGTTGGTACTATTGAGATTAGAAAGGTGGGAACAAATAGGTCTCATCCATCAGAAAGTTCTCCACAGAAGCCCTGTTGAAACGAACAAGCTGGACAAGAAAACAGTGGTACAAAATTCTTCCTTTTGCTTTGTGCTTTGCTCCTAGAACCGTCTCCTCCGTGTTCTTTATGAGCTCTTTTTCCTATTTAGAGAGCAGTGAGGAAAAATGGCTGCTGGGAGGTTGTCACTGGAAAGAAGCAGCAGATCGAGGGAGAATTCAGCACACAATTTAGTCATCCTCGTGTTCGTTTAATATCTCATCATTTTCAGTAGCTCATTCATGTCTTGTACAGTTATTTATTTATGACTTTATTAGTTAAATTGCTATACCACCTTTCCCCCAGTGAACACAAGTAGGCATACATGGCTCTCTACTCCAGTGTATCTTGACAACAGCCCTAGGTCAGGCTGAGAAAAAGGAACCAGTCCAAGCTCATTCAATGAGTTTCATTTGTCGGTGAAATCTAGAACCTGGATCTCCCAGCCCTGGTACGGCACTGAAACCACTATATCACATTGGTTGTCAATAGATCTGTTGCTATGTGTGTGACTTAATCCTTGTTATTAAAATTATATGACACAGTGTTATTTAAAGTGTGGTCTATGAGCCGGTCCGGGTGCACAAACCATCAGTTGCTAGTCCCTGGAGAGTTTCCAGCAAAGAAAGGAATAATTGCATCTAATGGACACAAATACGGTGCCAATCTCTGACACATTGGAAGAAAAAAAATTGCCAGTCCCACACATTAGGTAGCCCAAGAAACATGTGGTTTAGAGCATTAATTTTAATTTCATTTTTTAACATTGTGTTTTTATGTAAGCCACTCTGGCTACAGTTGTACAACAGCTGGCTATAAATAAATTATTTACTTATGACTTGCATTAAACAGTCAGCTGAGTGTTTTAACACTGAACTAATGGATGGATCTGCTACTGGTTTTGTGAAATCTAAATTCCAGCTTGTTCTTTTCTTCTTTCTTGCTCCCACCCAGATGAGAACGCAAATTTGGGGACAGTGATGAGATATGAAGAGATTGGTAAGTCAGGATCGTCATCAATGCGTCAAAGTCAAAAAGTGAACATGTTTGTCAAATGAGAGAAGGGAGGGCTGCTGCACAACAGTGTTTGCACAAACACTGTTAGTCTCAGGGAGCCAAAGTGACTAGGAGACCAGACTGCATGCGACGTAGAAGGTCTGCTAACAGGGTCACTGATGTCTCCTTCTTCTATAGGAGTTGGCTGTGGGGAGATGAGATTTAGATAAGGGAAAGGCACTAATCCTTTATCACTTTTCCATGGTCCAGTTCCAGCCTTAGCTCACTCCCCACCACTGTTGTTAGACACAGAAAAGCAAACATATAGAATGAATAATGTGCAAACTGGATCAAAGCAGCCATCTCTCCACCATATATCTATGGGTATGTATGCATGTGTGTGTGTGTATATATATATTTGTGTGCGTGCGTGTGTGTGTGGTGTGTGAATGTACAGTATACACACGCACGCGCGCACACACACGCACACGCACACATATAGGGTTGCCAGATTAAAAACTGGAGGCAGTTCTTGTCCCTCTAACTGTTGTGTAGAAAGGTGAATTTCAGCAGGTGTTGCTTGTCATGTGTCCCAGACAATGAACAATCCCTGCTGAAATGCCCTCTTCTACACAACAATAAGAGGGACAGGAACTGCCTCCAGTTTTCACTTTGGCTATATATGGGAGATAATTCATTTCAGATTAGAGCATAGGAAGAAAACCTTCTTTTTTTTTTTCAGTCAAAGAGCCAGATTTCTACCCAGGAAGCCTTGGCTGGGGGTGGGTGGGTTAGGATTGAAAAGCATGGTCATCCCACTCTCTCATACACCATTCACATAGACACATATCATGTGACCCTAATCCTCCCTAGCTTTCTGAACTTCCACTGAATTTGTGAGTATCCCCTTCTTACCATCATTCATTGCACTCAGAAGGGTTTTCAAGGGGCTGGAGGGGCTGCTGTGAGGAGGAATTGGGCAGGGAAGCTCTGCTGCACATACCTAAATCTGGATCCAAACCATTTTGTACAAAATCATGATAGCTATAAATCACTGTTGTAAAACCACCCCAATACATGCTGCATGCTTTCAAGTCATTTCTGGCTTGTGACAACTGGAAGAGGAACCTGTCATGGGGTTTTCTTGATAGGATTTATTTAGAGCAGGTTTGCCTGTGCTTTCCTCTGAGGCTAAGAGAGAGTGATTTCCCCAGCGCCACCCTGTGGGTTTTCATGGCCAAGCAGGGATTTGGACCCTCATCTTCTGGAGTCCTAGTCCAACACTCTAACTACTATACCATGGTGGCCCTCCCAGCTCAACACATGCAGAAAGCGATAATGCTGGAGACAGCATTTGATAGTGTCTCTTGTATCTTCCTTCTTCCCCTTTGTAACCAAATTAGCAGTTGGGAGAGTTGCACTTGCATTTCATTTCCTCATCCAGCACTGGAAGGTTGAATGCTCAGGACATGATTCAGATTTCCAAAACTGTTTTTCACAGTCATGCATTTAAGGGCCTGGGAACAGACCGAAACAGAATTATGCTGATCTCACATAGTAAGCTAAAAATCGTTACTCAGTACAAGAGGCTTGGTAGCAGATGTCGTGGAGAGTACCAGAGCATTCCCATTAGCATTTCTGGTTGAGAAGCAACTAACTTTGATTCTTTGTGATCTCTGAAGGATGGAATTATAGTTCCAAGCACTTAAGAGTTCACATCATTTCTGTAGGCATCTCCTGCTATGACATGAGTTCACACACATGTTAAAAAAAACATGTGAGCCAGCTAGGAGACTGCAATGATTTGAAAGAGGGATGAAAAATATGTGGCCCTCCAAGTTTTGTTGGACTGCATTTCCCAGCATTCCTCACCACTGGCTATGCTGAATAGGGCATATGGGAACTGGAGACCAACAGCACGAAGACCACGTGTCCCTAGCTCCTGGTTTAACTGTACAGAACATGATTCCAAAAGAATGTAGGAGAATTCCGACCTGCTCTATCACAGGAATGAGCAACTAAATAATTTAGCCCCCAATCCACCCATAGGGCCACACCAGCACAATTTGAGCAACCTAAAAGTAATTAGAAGTCACTTCCAATTTATTTTTCACAATTTTTGAATTTTTTTTGGAGGGGAAGGCAGCCTGTGAGGGGCTAGTTATGCCATTGTGCTATGAATTGATATGTTTAGGTGATGGTTTGAGTGATTTGGAGTAGATTTTCTGCTTGGAGTTTTAAAATCAGCATGGTCCAGCGGCTTTGACCACCCTTGTTATATCAATTTGAATGTGAGGAGAATGTTTTAGGAAATTAATACTTCCCTTGAGCTGTTGTAAGTTCTTTTTGAAAGAGTTCTTTGTACCTTTTGGTTTTTCATATTTGGAATGACTCCTGGAAGTCACTGTTATGAGTGTACATCCTGTCCTATTCTGATAGGCACATTAATAGACATCCTGCCAGGACTGCACACAATCAGCTTACTCAGCCCATCTGTGCATTGCTGCAACACTCCAGAAGAAGTTTATAAATCTGTCCAGAGGCCACTTACAGTAGCAGCACAATCATGCAGGATGTTCATGCATGGGCACACAGATTGGAGATGCTTATGATAGTCAGCCAGGCTTGAAAACAGAATCTGAGGAACAGCTCTCAGTCAAAACTTCATCTCTTTCCCCTTCTTTTGCCATCTCTCTATCTGTGAGTGTGTCTCCCCAACCTGCTGCCCCCAGGTCTAGGGAAAGAGATTAGTGTAGGGCTATCAGAGAACACTATCTGTATCTGAATGTCTCCCTTTTTTCTGCAGAGCTCCGAATCTTGCTGCTGTGTGGCAGTGACTTGCTGGAATCCTTCTGTATCCCAGGCCTATGGAATGAAGCTGATGTGAGTAGTTATGAGGAGACAAGTAACTGTTACTGTTTACTCCATTGCTCTCTTCTGCTCTTTCCTGCTTCCTGATGATTCACTTGTTCCATTTTTCTCACACACCAGCAGCCACTGATTCAGCATAATATTCCCACCACGGAGTCTCCTTTTAGTTTTTAATGCCACAACAAAACCACAGAGTGTGCTGTCTATGTCTAGCCTCCACTCTCCTTTGCATGAAGCCTTCATTTCCGATTCCAACAAAAGTCAAGGAACCAGAGGCAAATTGTGCCTCTTACATGGGCATTGAAAAGGAATTCCCAGTAGATGTCACGCAAGCAGCAATACAAATTTCAGATTTCAGTAGAATTTCACCAGAGGATATTCACAGCAAAGTCGTCGTGTGAACAACAGCAAGAATAGCATGGACTGGGAAAACATAGATTGTAGTTCTTGATCTTATACCTTAACTAATAGCAGACCTTTTCTTAACAGAGATCCTGTATGGCACAGCATTGCATAGCATTTTCACATGCTACAGGTAGCTGTTCAACATCCCTTGGACTTACTTTTGAGCTACTGCAGCTCCCTCACAGCCATGCCATTGCTGAGAGAGCTGGGAGGTGGTGTTGGAAAAGCATCTAGGTATGTCCCATAGCCAGATGCTCCTATAGCCTGAGGCAGAATCATTACATCAGCTACTGATATCTCAATGGGTGATGTAAGCATTCTGCAACTGGTTACAGGAACATAGCCAGACACTTCTCTAATCCCCTTTCAACTCTCCAGCAGCCACAGTATGGTCATCAGAGTGTTACAGAGGCTGAATGGTGAGTCTAGGAGAGAGGACTTTAGTCATTGTGAAGGGAGGAAGGGAATTCCAATCTTTGTAACTACCAAAACAAAACAAAAAAAAGCAGGCACAAGATGGACTTAATAGCTGCATATGCCACAAACATGATGCCAGCTTATGTCTGTGTGTTTGTAATAAATGAGAATAAGCAAGGCCCCTGTTCTCAGTGTCCCAAAGAGCTTGTAAACTAAACATAAACAGTTATGTTTCATGCACTGTTTCAAGAATTCCTTTCATGTGATCTTGTTCTTCCTTCCATACTCCTGTCAAGGTGTGAGAAGGCGTGGCAGACCCATCCCTGAAGTAGATCCTGGGGGATTTTTGGAGAGTTCCATCCCAAAGAACAGCAAGAAGGAACACACAGTCATATAATATAAGACCTAAATTTAGCATGTAGGTAGAGAGAGCCTTATGAGACCTAATATAGTTAGAAACATTTCCACAACAGTGCAGGAAATAAGGATTTTTCAAAAATAAACTCAGCATGCTGTAGGTTTAATAATAGCTACAAAACCTTGCCCATCTTGTTTTAGAAGCTCAGAATCTGAGAGTCACCCAGTAAAATGCAGCACTAAAGCCTAACGATTCTCCGGACTGAAAAGAGGAATTGCAAACAGAGTTGTACCAAAAGGAGAAATGTTTGCTGTAAAGTCAGCAACTTAATACACCCATCAATAACAGATTTGAATAAAGTTGCTAAATACATACAGTGAATTCCTGACCCCTAAATGGTTCCATGTTTGGAGATATTTTTAAAAACAGCAGCAGCAGCAGCAGCAGCAGCAGCAGCAACATTGAGATTACTCAGGAGGGGAAAGGATGGGTAAAAAAGTGGTAGCTAAGGTCTACTTCACTTGTTTTCTTTTTCAAAGGGGTTAACCTTTTTAAAAAAGTAATTGCACCTTTCAAAGCATCAATGTGATAAAAGAGTTTTTGAAGTATGTAGGTTGCACTGGCATAACATCCTGATGGACTAGCATCACTGCAACTTTTGGGGCAAGCCTGGCTTTGTTGTTATATCGTGGGCATGACGGTCCTAAGTATTTGCTCCCTGGCGTGGAGAAGATGGTGTCCCCATGTACCTCATGCTGGCTGGGCTGCAAGTTAAATATCAGTAATGGAACATTATCTTCTACTACACCCGAGGTCAGCAGGATAGTGTGAGAGCTCTGTATTTGATGTGGGGCACATAGCTTTGACCTACCAGACAAAGCAATGGCCAAGGAACTCCTGTTGCTGTCCCCTAGCTTCTGTTATATGCTGTTGTTGTCTCCTGCTTAATGATAGAACTAGTCCTGTGGGTGTTATTTTTTAAATGTATATATGACACATACCTTGGTTACATCTTGGTTGGATTTCTGTAATGTGCTGTACATGGGGCTGCCTTTGAAGAGTGTTTGGAAATTTCATTGGTCCAAAGAGCCATAGCCAGATTGCTGAGTTTGGCTACAGGGATCACACAACTCCTTTGTTGCAACCGCTCCACTGGCTGCTGGTCTGTTTCTGGGTACAATTCAAAGTGTTGGTTCTGATCCTTAAAGCCCTACATGGTTCAGGTACAGATTATTTGAAGGACCATACTTTCCCTTACAAACCAGCCCTGGCTTTGAGTTCTTCTGGAGAGGCCATTCTCTCTGTCCCACCACCTTCGCAGGTGCATGTGGTGGAAAGATGGGAGAGGGCCTTCTCGGTAACTGTTCTCAAAATCTGGAATTCCCATCCCTGCGAAGTCAGACTGGCACCTCCTTACTATCTTTCCACAATCAAATAAATACATTTTCATTCTGACAAGTGTTCGGTATGTGATTATAGGTGGCCTGTCTGATAGAATGTGCTGGATATTGTGTTGTTCATGGGTGTGTGAGTTTTTAATCATGTATTTTAACACTATTTTAATTCTTTTGATTGTTTAATTATAACTTTTAAACTTTCTAATTTTTGTATTCTGTGTGTTTTAACTATGTCTTTTTAATTGTTGTAAGCTGCTTTGAATCCCAACCTGGGGAAAAAGCAGGGTATAAATAAAGATTCTCCTAGTCTGCATGCAAATATCTTCCTTTACTAATAGATGTATATTTAGATATTTTCCCTTTCTCACAGATTCATACACATACCACCTATAGTCTGCAACATTGGGAAGCATGCCTGCTTTCTAGAGGTCATTAGAATGATCCCTGGCAAAGGAAGCAACATGTTCATATCAGTGGAAAACTGAGGTTCCCAGGCCTGAATACAAAGAGAGCAGATAAACCGCAGCTGAGCCAAGAGTAGTTAGAGTTTCTGGCAAAGTAAGGAAGCAAGCTTAATGCTTTGGGATAAAAGTGATAAGGAGAAATGATCCCACGCTCCACTTACTCACACATACACACACACACACATGTACCTCCTGCTTTAAGGAGTAAATCACAACCTCCAACAGGAAATTCTGTGCAGCATTCTTTGAATACAGACTGTAGAACAGAGTAGCTAATCTTCATGGGTAAAATACCAGTTAGAGCCATTCCCTCTCAATTCTTTCTATGCCCAATGATTTTGTGTCTGGATACAGGAGAAGATAAATTGGGGTGTCACTCTCTTATCAAATTACTTACCTCCTACTTACCAGTACCTGTAACCAAAAGTGGCTGGTGACTTTTGTGTCAGTGAGGCAATGAATCTGTACTGGGTTTTATTCTGAACTTTAAAGGATAACCAAAATACTCAGCCTTGAGGATAGGGAATATGGAAGCTACTGGCTACCAAAGCCTGTAAATTTAATGTTTCTAGCACACTGTAAGAACACAATCTGTTCTCAGGCTTCCCAGAGTGGAAGCTGCAGTGGGCTCCTTCACCTTTAATAGTTGTGTAGAAGAGGAAATTTCAGCAGATGTTGTTTGTTACCTGGTTGCAGTTCACTCTTGGAACCCCCTGTATTGTGGAATGTGCCAATTTCTGTTGCTGCAAAATCAGACTTTTTCTCTTTGTTAGCACTGTCGTATATACACACCAAGATTTTATTCCAGCAAATGGAACCCTACCTAAGGATGCATAGATGAAAGAGTGGAACCATAGACACAGGGTTCTCTCCCATTCAATTGCAGTGGAAATATTCTGCAGTTTGGGACACAGCTGAGGCAAGGCTTGTTCTTGCTTTGGGATACTTGGCCAGACACAGCTTTAGCACTTGCCCAGTTGTCCCTGAGCAACCTCTTTACCATAGGAATGGGGAACCTGGCCATCAAGCTGTTGCTGAACTATAAGACTTATCAACCTGGTTTAGGGTACCTAATGGTGAGGGAGGATGAGAACTGTAGTGCAGCACATTTGAAAGACCACAGGTTGCCCACCCTTACTTTCCGTGGTATAAATGAATGGCCCTATTTCCTTCTGGAAAAAAAAATGTAAGTACTTTGCACTACTGAAATGGAACTCATAAAAAAATGCATCTGAGGACATTTTATGATGATGCTAAAATCTGACCTTCGTCCCTGACACTGAATGACTTGGATACTCTTCACAGAATTCTCCCCAGGATTCTTCGTTATGTACAGAACGTACCTCCAACATCCCCAGCCAGTCCTAATGTCGAGCAATTTGCTAGTTAAAAAACAAACACATTGGCTAGAGAGCTGATACAGACAGTTGCCTTATTGTGATGTTAGTGTTTCTTTTGTGCCAATCACTTGAAGCTATTTGTTCTGCCTGTCCCTTTCTACTTTCTGCATCTTTTTAAACTGAAACTTGGGAGATAGCCTGGCTAGATGACCTGGAATGACTTGCAGCTCTAAAGCTATATATACAGCTCAATACAGCAGAAGGCAGTAAAAAAGAGGAAGACCACATTACGATGGATCGTATCAATAAAGGAAACCACGGCCCTGAGTTTGCAAGACCTGAGCAGAGTTCTTAATTATGAGTGTCTGTGGAGATCTCTCATTCATAAGGTTGCCATAATTTGAAGCTAACTTGACAGCAAATGATAACAACAAATAATATATGACATTATATTTTGTGTGTGTGTGTGTGTGTGTGTGTGTGTGTGTGAGAGAGAGAGAGAGATATCACATATCATTGTCACAGCTTTCTCCAAAGCATTTTGGGAACTGATTTTCATAGCTCACCTAACACTTCTACTGTTTCCAGGACATCCTAGAGAAATGAAATGATAGCTCAACCACTACTGTGCACCATAAATATGCCTTAACATTCTACATTGCTGTCTCTAAAGCACTTTCTGGAAAGATGACTGAGCTGAGCATTCAAACCGGAACATAAATGGTTTCAAGTGAAATTAAGCATGTGAGATCCATCTTCACTAGGCATCAGTAACTCAGGAGCTGATTCAAGCTTAAAAGAATACAAACAAAGTACCTCTTCCTGGTTCTAAAGTGTGTTCTTTTTATCTTGTAACAGATGGAGGTGATAGTTGGGGACTTTGGCATTGTTGTTGTGCCACGAGATGGTGCTGACACAGATAGGATCATGAACCACTCTTCAATACTCCGCAAGTACAAAGTAAGTCCTCTGTTAACACTGCAGCAATAAATGGATTTTTACCCAGGATGCCATAATGCCTTTTCTACATCTGCCCTTTGCTTCCTACCTTCATTGGCTTAATTCCATTTATCATCCTTTCTCACTTTGGGCATATTTTGGGGGGTCAGATGGCTGTTTAAGGCAGCATTGGGCCATTATAGCCATCCAGATTGGGAGGGGGAGGGCTACAATTCCCATCAGCCCTCATCAGCATAGAGTGAATGGTGACGGTTATGGAAGCTACAGACCAAAACATCTCTAGGACCACAATTGTCGAATCTTGTTTTAAGCAGGGTGAACAGCTTACAACCTTGGCTATATGAGGCAATGGTGACCGATAGATAACATTACGTCATGCAGTTTCATTGACTGCCAAAGGAAAATGGACATACTGCAGTTCCACAAGTAACAGGAAGAGATTATTGCATTACAAAGACTTGTCTCCTGTCTTCTTGTCTCCATGAACAATAATCACAGTAGCAAAGCGGACACTGCCTGTTAATAACAGATGCATTACATGTCAGATTTCAACCTGAGTGTGTCAAAAAAAGCCACCAGAAAATTATTGTTTAAAACCTAGGCCATTTCCACACTAGACTGTTACAGCACTATTATTCCACTTGCAACATCCTATGGAATCCTGGGGCTTGCAGTTTTGGGAAGGCCCGCCTGGCCCCTCCCTAAACTGCAAACCCCAGGATTCCATAGGATGTTGCGAGTGGAATAATAGCACTATAACAGTCTAGTGCAGAAATGGCCCTAGACTGGGTCTTGCAAATTCATCTGAGTTGGGTTTGCTGAGACCTTGGGGGCAACATCTCCTTTCGCCCCCCCCCCCCCCCGCCCAAAGTGTCAGCACCATATTTCCACATTATGGAAAGCCTCAAGGGTGGAGAAAAAGTCTTTTTAAAGTCTGCTTCTTTTTATCCTAGCTGACTAAAATACAGCCAGGATGCCTTGTGCCTTTTGTGTGATTTATTGTTCTGTTCTGTTCTGCTCTGCTCTGTCTCATTTATATGCTGGGGAATCCTGACAGGAATGTCTGCCTGTAGGTGGGTATGCCAGATCCCGAAACTGCATCAGATAACAATCTTCCAAGTGGGAGAATAGCCCCTCTGACCTACATTCAGTGCCAAAAAGAAAAGCGAATCAGCTCTTTTGTTTCCCACCAAAGCTCTGCAGCCAGGCTGCCCCAAAGCAATTTGCTGCCTGAGACAAAGCAGCAAATGGTACCCTCCCATATCCAAATCTATGGTACCCAAAGCCAGACCATCTTTTTTGGCACAGGAAGCAGAGAATCCCACAGGAATCCTACTCCCCGATAATAAAAAATACAATATTAGCAAAGCAAATAATTGACCACTTGCTAACCTGGTTGCCTATATCTGTCTGATCCTGCTCTGCAGTGATTTTTTTCTTAGTGAAAATGATATTCCATATTCAAAATCCTCCGTCAGGGTTCTGACAGAGATGATTCAGTCGCTGGCCTATCCATGTTGCCTTACTGTCTATCACTGTGCTACCAACACTTGTTAAAAAAAAAAAGAAAGAGAGAATAGTAGTAGCGGATAACCCCCAAATTTAGAGATTGATTGATTGAAACTGGTATCCTGTAATTTCTGATTTATAATGGTCAGACACCCACATTTCAGCCTAAAATGAAGAAAGAACAAAGTCAACAGGAATATTCCCTCTGTCATAACTATTTTTTAAACTTCTACTCCATCAAGTGGCTTTGCAGAATAGTCAGGGAGGCTGATAACTAGGGTTGCCAAATCAAGACTAATCCGGGCTCTGAGAGCCAAAATCTGAGATCTAGGGACAACCCTTGTGATGTCATGGGAGATGAGTCCTCATGAGGTTACAAGGGCCAGCCTACTGTAATGTCACAAATCATGATGCATTAAGCACCTATGCATGCAGAGAGCACACTGTGAAAATAAAAAATGCAGCAAATGAGACAAATAAGTAGATCCATATTCTTCAAAGCAGTACTCTTGCACTGAGGAGCAGAAAAGATGGTCCAGACCCTGAGATCTGGAAGTTCTACTCATAACAATGAAGTCACAGGTAACAATAAAATACCTCATGAAAAGTAAGAACAGGAGAGCAGCTAGTTATTTAAAAATTGTGTGACATTGTTCGCAGCAGAGACTAGGTTGCACGTAAATTACTGTAGTATCTCCCGTAAAATGCCTGCTGGAATAAATAAAAATGGTCTCTACCATTTTCCTAAAATTAAGTGCAGCTGGTATGAACAAATTTATTTGGAGACAGAGAAAGTTTCGAGAATGAAGATACTATTATTGAAAAGGTTTTGCCTCTCACCCTAGTTAGTCTGAACTCTGAAAAGAAAGTAATATTTCAATACAGGGCATCACCTGAGATCATCTGATAACAGACTCATATCAATGCTCTGTCAATGGTTTCTCCACAGAACAATATTCTGGTTGTGAAGGACGATGTGAACCACCCCATGTCCGTTGTCAGTTCCACCAAAAGCAGGTTGGTGAGGTGGGAGCTGGAGGTGGGGAAGGGACTGCAGAAGCAACAAAGTTTGCAAAGAATGTAGAAAATGAAAGCAATTGGAGTGTTTTACTTACCTCCTACATCTCTGAGCTGGTTCTCCATTCTTTGAGGCCGATTGCCCAACCTGGCAACACCAATGGTAATACACTCCTACTGCTACTGTTTCTATTATGTCAGTTGCCAGTATGACAGTCCATATTCTATAACCACTCACCTTAAATTGAGAAGTCATAATCTAGATGTTGGGGCTGGCATCCAGTTTGTAGCATGCACAGGTGTGAGTTAACTCTATACTTGCATATTTCTACGTTTGTTTGCTTTGGTTGCTGGTATTCCCTTCTTCTCTTCACAGCAACCAAAGACCACTACTAGATTTACCATAGAGCTACTAAGGTCGCCCCTGTATGGTTGTTCCATGAGTGGGAGGGGTGGGAGGTTTGAACACAGAAGCATTTGGTTTTGTTCCCACAGTCAGATGTGAGATCACTGGAGAAGACCCTGCAGACCTCAGAGGAAAATGTGATCACTTTCGGCCTTTCCACACTACAGTTACAGTGCTATTATTCCACTTTCAACATCCTATGGAATCCTGGGGTTTGCAGTTTAGGGAGCGGCCTTTATACTTCTCAGCCAGAGACCTCTTTGGCCTCAGTAAACTGCAAACCCCAGAATTTCACGGATGTTGAAAGTGGGATAATAGCACTCTAACAGTGTAGTGCAGAAAGGCCCTTAGTGTCAGACTCCAGGGACATAACCAGACACTTTTGCAATTCCTCTACAATTCACCATCAGGGCAGGGAGGAGCACTTCAACAGCCCTACAGAGGTCCAAGGGGGTGGGAAATGGTTAAGCATTAATGTGACATTATGCTACACAGAGCCATGCAGGATTGTGCCCTGTGTCCGTTTCTTTAATAGATCTATAGCTGCAAAAGATGCTTTTCCTTGCTCTGTGTACAACATCAAGCAAGCAAAAAGGGGCAATGTCACCCTGGCAACTTCATCTGGAAAGGCAAGAGAAGCATAGATCTGTTAAAGATAAAGATACATTCTGCAGGCTGAACTTGGGCTAGAAAGCCATTGATCAGTGTAATAGCATGATCTGATTCTAGTACTCAAGGAAATACTGTTGTGGAATCTATAATGGAGTTCATTCAGAATATTACAACCCCATTACCTTGTTCATTAGAACTCATGATGACTGGAAATGTGACCGGCACTTTATTGCTTGTTTCAACCAATATGAAAACAGTTTACCTAAATGTACTATTTCTGTCCTACACAAATGGGTCAGCATGTGGTAAACTCTTCCTGGACTATACCATTTAAGAGGGCAAGGCAGCAGGATTTAATTATGTATTCTACCTACTGCAGGGGTTGCTATTTGTATAGATGAGATTTTAACTGGTTAAGAAAAGAAGATCAATCCGGCTTTAGAATAGGGGCAGGACCCTTCAGTCCTCCAAATATTTTGGCCTACAATTCTTATCAGCCCAACCCAGGATGTCCAGTGCTTGAGGGATCATGGGAGTTGTAATCCTGAAAATCTGGAGGGTTAAGGTATCTCCATCCTCACTGTAGAAAAACTCCCAAGAAGCCAACTTCCTTCCCCATTTAGCACCCCATTTAGCATGGTGTCAATGCAAATGTATACCCAAATAAGGGCGTTCCATGCACACACCAGTGCCACATGCCCAACTATGAATGCAAATAAAATACAGTGTAATCAATTTTATGTAAAGCAACTGCACTAGTGCAAGACATTTTGAGAGGTCATGACAGAACATTCCTGCTACTCTTAGTCCTCCTTTTGCTATAGGACTTTCACAACTTCCTTCCGCCCTTTGCTGTCCCACTGCCAAACCCCTCATTTCCAGAAGAGGGCTAGCTCATGAACCCTTTAGATAAATTTCCAGAAATATTATCCATCTGTCAGGCAGATGGCTTGGCTTTTGAAACTTCCAACTTCTAAGGAGTTGACTCCTTTCCTCCCTCCCTGCTTGTTTCTTTTTCAGACTGGCTCTTCAGCATGGAGATGGGCACGTTGTGGATTACCTGTGTCAGCCGGTCATCGATTACATCCTCAAGAGCCAGCTGTACCTGAATGCCTCAGGGTAAAGCTCTCTGGCATTGCAACAAAGCAGCCCAATTGCTCCACTTTCCTATGGTTGTTCATCACAGTTCTCTTTCTCACTCTCTCTTTTCCTTTTCACTGCCTCTTGCGTGCATCTGCCTGTTTCACTCTGATGTCCCCACCTCACCCCTCCCCATCCAAGTGCAGGAAAGTGCTGCATACAACCAGGCAACCGAGTACATATATGCCATCAAGCTATCTTTTCCCCCATAGTTAGGAGGGGAAACAGCAAGATCACCAAGGTGGTGTCATGTGCCTAAAGAGGGAGGCTTTGGTGTCCACCCTCCCAGCATGCTTTCGGGGAAATGACACTGTCTGCCTTCACAGCATGCCTTGGGAGCCAGAAAAGTCAGTCATTTTGTCTTCTCTCTCCTGTCATGTATCAGCTAAATAAATCTCAGTGGTTGTTTTTTTTTTAATTTTTATTTTTAGTGCCATTTTGGGGTCCTTTTTCTTATTGTGATCCATTAAAATTACAGTGCAGTTGGCAGAAGATTCTAACCCACTTGGTACAAAGCCCAAGCTTTTTAGGTCAGCCATGGAAGAATTTAGCCCTGAATTCAAGAAAAGAGAAAGAAAACAGCAAATATTCTTCAGGCTGTTTATGTTGTGCAAAGAAAGAAAAAAGAAAAAGGGTTGCTGGTACTGAAAGGGAAGAAAGCAGGCTTGCTTAATATGTAGCACACCCTTTTCTATTGTAAATAAACACTTTTTTTTGGAGAGGGAGGGGTTTTAAAATGGGTTTCTGTTGTGCTCTAAGTCATTTTTTAAAGAGAGCACTAGGGGAAGGGAATAGCCACAGAGCTGGCCCTCCAGGGAAGCTATGAATTACCCATCTCATTTTCTCACAGTGTCTCTGTGAGTAGGCACTGGGTTGGTTGTCCCTTGTTTGGTTGAAAGCTCTCCATTTTCTCCAGACATTCATCAAAGTTTGACCATTTGTTGTGTGTTCAACTGTATTCCTGTTAGTTTTGCTAGATCAGCCAGGTTCAGCTCACAAATCTTTTCCTTTATCAGTAACAGACACACACACACACACACACCTTTTTGTGTCCAGTTATGTCTTTGTTTCACACTGAGGTGGCCTTCTTGTTTTTCTAAATGATTTCAACATCTCCTTGAACAGAAATTGTTGCTTAATTTATCCTGAGAGATATTTCCCCACCCCCACTCCAGGATATGGTAAAATAATAAGTTGCACTGTATTAGGTAGTTCCTGTACTTTCAAATGAGTCTCCTCAGACAGCTGCAAACTTTAACTACTAAGAGGAACCAAGGATTACTGGTGGACAACTGAGGGCAAACCGTAAATTCATATAGGCAAAGCTGCCTTGCATTTTTGCTTGCAGCTGTAAAAAGCAACTTACACAATTACTCTGATGGATGAGTGCACATCCTCATGCACCAGAAAGTGGAGCCTTACAAAGCAATGTGAACATGAAGGCATTTGCATTCTTGTCAAAGGACTCTGGAAGTATTTTTGGTGTAAATCATGAGAGATCTGCCATTTGGTATCATTTTACATGAAAAGAAACTGAAGCCCAGAGAGAAGGAGATATGTCAATGGTTCATGAATCATTTGTTAGAAACAATTTTACACAACTTTGCTGAGCCCAGATAAATGAAGATAAAGGATAGAAAAGTTCTGTCATAACTCATAGTTGTGTTTGGTTTGTTTCATCTAGGGAATCCTTCAAACATATGATCCTCCATCAGCCTTCTAGAATAGCACAGACTCACCAGTGTGTGGGTGTGTCTTCCATGTGATGTAGATATATCACATGATGTAGGTTGGTTGTAACTGGTGTGAGTGGCAGGGGTCCTTCAGCAATTATGATTTTTGTAATTCAGACCTAGAGAGGCCCTGAGCAACATGACTCTTACAGCTTGAGTTGAATAGATGGGGGGGGGGTGGTCAGTTTTTTTAGAATCTAAGCCTGCTTCTGGATGGGGGCATGTAGCAATAATTGTTCATTTGCTCCATGACAGTCCTGTCAAAGTGGTGGTCTGTGGACCAGTGTCTATCTGCCAGCCCATTATAAGTTTCCAGCAAAGAAAGAAAGTGGTGTAACCAATGGGCACTAACATACTACCAGTCTCTGGTAGATTAGGGAAAAGAAATGCTGGTCACACACATCACAAAGCCTGGGAAGCACTGCTCTAAATGAATGCTACTCAAAGGGTGGTCCCTGGACAAGGACCAATACCTGAGCCATTGGCTGCCCATCCCTGGTAAGCTTCCAGAAAATAAAGAAACAATTATAGCCAATGGGAGCAAGTATGGTACTAGTCCTCCCATTGTCCATGGTACCAGTGGGTGTGACATAACTGTTGTAGCTGGGCAAGGTCCAAAATTTACTGGAATAATGTTCATAGTGAACATGTGCCAGGCAGTGTGATAGGTTTGCCTAATATGTCACGACCCTTTTTTTTTTAATTCCTCTTTTAAAAGATGGAAGAATAGCACTAAGAGCAACTGTACCTGTGAACTGCACTACTCTTCTATCTTCTAGAAAGTCAGAGAGACAACACTGGGATAATACAAGAGGGTTAGAAATGTTATGTGGTCCCTCTTCTCCCATCTGCCCACCCTTCCCCACATAAAACGGTGAGCAAATAAAACCTGGAAATTCCTACTCAACTACTTCTGTGGAAGCAGCCTTTCTCTCTTTGTGTTGAGTATTCATGTCATCCAACGAAGAGCTTAGGCTGCTGTTTCCACACACAGCCACATAGAAATCAGAGTGGATGATGGGACACATGAAGACCAGATTGGCTCTGTGAAGCTCTGCGCTGCCCTTTGGCAGCAAACCCAAAGCATTCAGTATCTTTGGACATTCACTGCTGTCCTAGGCAGATGTACAAAAGAGACAGTTTCTTTGATGAGAATTTTTCTACTCACAGAAGGCTTAGATATCCTACATGACTCTATAAAAATAGCTCTCTCGCTGTCCTGTTGCGCATATCAAGTACTACTTCCGAAGCACTCTCTCTTTCACACATGTCTCCGTTGCTGGGAGCAGCCACAGTCTCTTGCTGGAATCCACTATTATGTCTCAATATCAAGCAGCAAAGTGCAATGCCACCACATATCTGACCGTATGTACATTTGACAGGAACCGTGACCTTTCCAAAAAAGCTTGAAGGACAGCTCCATGGTGGAAACAAAAGATAAGGATGATATTTAAAAAAAAAAAAAAACCTGAAGGATGAACTCTCCGTACTCTTGAAGAAAAAAACGGATTATCAGGCCACTATCCAATTTCATTCAGTTTAGGACAGCATGCCTTAGGAATATAGCATTGTGGTACAAATAATGTATATAATATCTTACTAGTCCTCTCTTTGCCTTCATATGCTCAATTATGCTTATGGTGGGATGGGGGGAACACAGTGTAGCATAAATTCAGAGGGTGGTGGTAGGATTGGTTTGGGAAGGGTCGGAAATGGGATTAAACCCAAACTCTGACCTACACAAGGAAATGGGTTTTAGCTGCACAGGGGAGGAGGGGAGGGAGGGAGGGAGGGCAAGTGTTTGTTTTCCATTACTAAACTTGCAGTTTTGAACCGTAAAATTTGCTTTATTTAAAAAAAGTTGTAAAAGGAGAAAAAAAAAAGAATTGAAGATGCCAGTTCCAATCTAATGGAATATGCTAGAGGTCATTTTTGTTAAAATGGTCATCATGATAATAAACAAACTGTTTAAATGAATTGGCAAAATGTTTAAAATGATATAATAAAAATTATGCTAATGAAATTTGTGTTCACTTTCAATTATATTTCCATATCAGGAAAGTTTCAAAGCATCTCTTCTGTAGTTTGCAGCATAATACCTGAATATCCTGGAAACATGGAATATCCTGGAAGGAAGACAGACTAGTAACAGAGCTGGACAGTATACACCATCAGAGTTTCTGTATAGAAGCTGTGCTCTCTGCTGGGAATTAAAGCAATAGTGTCATAAGCATTGTTATATATAGGTATACTTCAATTAATGAAACGTGTTCTTGGACATTACGTCTTCAACAGAAGCAGAAATAATGTGCGAAGAATACGTGTTCCTACACAAACACACACACACACACACACAAATACACAAAGGCACACACAAACACACAAACAACTTTCAGCAAATGTTTTATGCAAAACTAACAATATGCACTTTTGAAATGAAACAACCAGATCAGGAAAGCCTTGCATCAGTTAACAAAAAACATTTTGAAACTTCTAGAAACCCTTGAGACCTTCCAAAATGCAGCCAGCTGGGGTTTCAATCATGGCGGGTGGCATGGAGGATGCAATTTACTGCTCGCTGCCAAAGTCGAGTGCAATTGCACACCTCAGGGCTTTGTACTTGACATGAGAGAGCTATCACCAAGCCTCAGTGGAGCTGGGAGGAAAGAAGCATTTATCCTCTCATATGGACAACTTGCTTCATTTCCACCAGATCGCTTGGTATGTTTTTGAGATGTTTGAAATTAATAGTAGATTTAAGAAACAAGGAACCCCTGGACTGCCACAGCCATAACTTTGCCATTTAGATTAGGATCTCTCTTGCTTAACTTTAAATGGAGTTTTTTCTTGTTTGCTTTTCTTTCCTATTGGTTTCTTTAGAAAATGCAGACAGGCCTAATCTGCTTTTCCCATTTCTGTTTTGCTGTTCATGCATGTTTAGTAAGGGATTCTGGAGGCAACTACTCTTTGCCTTGTCTGTTATAAGCAAGCACAGAGGACTACAGGAGGATTGGCTAGAGTAGAATCCCATTCTTTCAAGCCTTATTGCACTGTTTACTACAGACACTCAGCTCCAACACAGCATGAAAAGTCTTTGGTCATTTCCACACTACATGTTATAGTGCTATTATTCCACTTTCAACCTCCTGTGGAATCCTGGGGTTTGTAGTTCAGGAAGGGGCCTTTAGAATTCTCAGCCAGAGAGCGCTTTGGCCTCAGTAAACTACAAACCCCAGAATTCCACAGGAGGTTGAAAGTGGAATAATAGCACTGTAACAGTGGAGTGAGGAAATATCCTTTGTTTCTCCAGCCCTCCTTCACCATCCTCCCAATGCTATTGTGATTTAAAACAAAAAACAAAAAACTTTTTCAGCTAGACTGAGGAGAAGGAGATAAAAGGGAGGTGGAGGGCATAAAAAGACTTTGTTAAGAAGGAGCTTCTTGGTCACAGCCTTTGCTAATTGAGGCATGCCTGCATATCTTGGTTCCCCGCAATGAATGTCATGTCAAGAATGTCATAGCTGAACAGTACAGACTTTTCCAAAAAGAAGATCCAAGGTTCAGTTGTTCCCAAAAGCATGACAAATAAAGAAAATGAATCTGCTTCAGCAAAGGCAAGAGTAGACAGAAATTAGACTGTCCTAGTTTGTCTCTGCAAGGTTGTTACATATATTGTACAATGTTTATAAAGTTATTTCTTGTATTGTTTTTGTTTAAAAGATATTGAAGAACAGAATTCTTTTTCCCTAGATTTGTTTATTGCAGCCAAGGTTGACTTATGCAGACCCTGCCCACAATTGACTTTCCTGGTGATAAAGGAGAAACTGTGCTTTACCATGGCATAGACAGCGATCGTCTTGGATGTGGTGCCCATGGAAAAGCCGATTCTCCACAGCATGCAGAGAAGCAATATAAAGCAAAATAAATTATATTCTTATGCGCCAGCTTCTAAGGCAGGACTCACATGTCACAGTTACATCTCTTGACTCCTTCTCTCTCCTCAATTTTTTCAATCCTGCCTTGCCAGCTAGATGTGTTCAGTCCTTCTCCCTTCACCGCTACTTAAAACTCAATTACTCTACATCTTTTCTCTTAAAACTTACTGAATAATTTCTGTCTCTTCTATACTTCTGACTCTCTTTCCATTGAAACAAAAAAGACTCACCACTCATCCTTTTACTCTTGGTATTTCTTATCAGCACAGAATACATGGAGAAATACATCCCCTTCTGCACATTGGTGCAATGTAACATGTTCCTGGTTCTCAGAAGCATCAAAGGTTGACTCGGTCTTTTTTGTAGTCTCAAATAACATTGGGGATTTTTTGTCTGGTTTTGAACTTGAAGTATTTAAATGGCTTTGTAAATTATCTAAAAATTCAAAATGGAGACCCTTCACACTATGAAAGCCCATCTTTACGTGAGGATTTATTTTGCCTTGATTGGAGTTACTGAGGCTGATTTTCATATTCCTATGGCAGCAAGGTACAGAAGGTTCCAATGTTTCCAGTATCAAGATCCACACTATCAAGTCAAAGCTCTCCCTTTTGGCTTTGCATCTGTCCCAAATGGTACTACTAGAGACAGGAAAGGATTCAATTAGTTCCATAGCGAGATGACATCCTAATGAAAGCTTGGGGCAAATGCCAGCCAGAAAGAGATCCCAAGTTGACAGCTTGGTGTTTTCAGTGGCACTGATTTCTGATAAATATGAATAAGTCATTTAATTCTGACAAACTCTGAGTGATCACTTACCTCGGGGCAGAGATAGACACCTCTCAAGCAAGTCTATTTCGGTCTCAGGAGAAAAAGCATGAGATAAGACCAGAAACAGAGCATTTATTGAAATTAAGAAAGGCAGATCTAATTAACTTAGCAAGGATTCTGGGTTTGTTAGTGTCACTCAGTCAATTAGTACCTTGGGCATATTTCCACTTAAGAAAACTTCAATTTTTGCTGAGACCACATCAGATGGCAATAATGAACAGAAAGCATTATGTCATAAAGATTGCAAGAGATGTGAAACAACATCTCTAATGGTAGATTCAGGAAAGAAATCTGTCCAAGGGAGTTCCCTTCTCTCAATCATAGAATATAGTGGTAACCACTGATGCTAGCACTATGAGTTGGGGAGCGATTTGCAGTCAATAATAAGCTCAGGGCTGCTGGTCAGAACCAGGGATGAAACACAATAATTTTTCTGAAACTGTCAGCAGCAAGATTGGCTCTTCTGAGGTTTGTGCAAGTGATCAAAGGAAAATGGGTCCAGATAAGAACAAACAATGCCACAGTAAGATTTTATATTACAAAGCAAGGAGGATCTTGTTCTCAGGCCCTCGTGAGGAAGCAACAAAAATATAGAAATGGTTGGAAAACAACTTACAGTCTCTTGCAGCAGTTTATCTGAAGGGAATTCTGAACTTCCAGGCAGACTACCTAAGTTCCCATGATGTTCATCCAGAAAAATGGTGGCTAAATCAGGAAGTGTTTCATCACTTACAGGAACCTTTCATCCTGTTTCAAGCAGACATGTTTGCTTCAGGAATGACTCTGAAGCTAAGGCAGTATTTTTCCATTGATGGAAGCTCTGGTAAAGAAAGATGTGATGTATTGGCAGTGGCGTGGCCCAAAGGTTATCTTTCTGCATTTCCATCTGTACCAATTCTACAAAAAGTTTGTCTGATGGAATCCCTTTATTCAATCTGCCAGAGTATCTGATCTTTCATTCAGCTGCTGTATCTTTTTCTGGATCTGCTTGGCTGACTGGTATGACTGGCCTTTCAGAGATATGTACTTTGGGTTCAGTAGGCACTGATTCTCTCTGTGGTAGTGAGTTCAGTTGCATGACTGGTGCCTTGCATTTATTAGGCTTCTCATTTTCATCAAAATATGCCACCCTGAATATCTTGATGCTGTAGCACAATTCAGGATTCTGTAGCCCTTGTGCCTTTTCCATAGCCAACCAACACTCCTTCGCCTCTGCAGTTCAACTTCTTCTTTTAGACTTTAGGAAGATAAATGTATGCCTTAGATCCAAAAGTTCTAATGTGAGACAGGCTAGGTTTCTTTCCATTCCATAACTGAAGAAGAGTTTAATTTGTGGCTTTTGTTATAAGTTTGTACTGCAGATAGTTGCTTCTGCCCAGTATTTCTCTGGCAATTTAGCATCCAGGAGCATGTATCTGACCATTTCCATAAAAGATCTATTTTTCCTTTCTGCTACTCGATTCTGTTCAGGAGTATAAGAAATTGTAGTTTTGTGCATTATGCCTTCCCTTCTTAGATAATCAGCCATCTTTCTGGATACATATTCACTTCCATTGTCTGTGTGCAAGACATGAGGTTTCTCCCAAATTTATTGCTGATTATTGCAACATAGTCTTTGAGTTTCTCAAACACTTCATACTTGTTTGCCATCAGATATACAAAGCAGTATTGTGAGTATGAATCAATGAAGATTGCAAAATATCTTTTCCTTCTGGATTGGAACGGGTAAAGATCCCACAACATCACTTGAGATCAACTCTTTGGGGTACTCTGCCTCCCTCTTTGTGTGTTGACTAAAGTGGGAGAGGGTTCCCTTAGCATGAATATAGTAACCACACTTATTATCTTCACTCCAACGATGTTTAGCTTTCAAGCCTTTAGCATGTCCTCCATTCAGCATTTGAGAAATTGATTCCAAATCCTTGCAGCCACATCTTTTGTGGAGCAAAGTAATGCATTGCCTGTGTATGAAGACTTTCACAGCATTTACATTTGAAAACGCAGTGTTAATGTCAAAGAGTTCCCCTTCCTTTAAATGACCTCTCACTACTAGCTGTCTTTTTCTACAGACATGAGCGCCTCTGTGGTCAAAGACTACTTTATAGCCAAGCTTAATTAAATGCCTAACTGATGCGAGAGAGGTATTCATCTTCTCAGCATAGATCTAGAGTCATCAGTTCTTGTTTGCCTAAATTGCAAACAGTTCCTTTTGCTTCTGCTAAGACAGAATTTCCATCTGCACTTTTTATTTCACATCTAGCTTTCTCAAGTTTAATAAAATCATTTTCTCTGTTGAAGATGTTTGTGGTTGATCTAGAATTGAGTATTTGTATGACGATGTTTGCATATTGCTTGTGGTCATTGCCTTGTGCTCAGCTTTCCCTTTGTGAAACCTCTTTCTGTTTGGAGCGTTCTTGGGCTTTCTGGCTTGCAAATTTGCATCTCCATTTCTCCTTGGCTTAGGCCATTCCCTTTGCAAATGTTCTCACTGCCACAAGGGAAATCTGGAGGAAAAGATGTGAGAAGGACATCCTGAGCTTCTACCCTAAGAGAATGGAATCAAGAAAAGAATCTTGGAAGTCCCCCCCCCCCAAAAAAAAATCCACTTGAAGTGGGCAGAACCATTGCTGAATCTGATGGATGACTCTCACATCTAAACTCCACTCCCCTGGGTCCAGAGTCTGACAACTCAGGAAATCCACATCCATGTTTAGGTCCCCTGTACATACTGGGCTGTAATGGAGTAGATGTTTCTTTCTGTCCATGTCAGGAGTAGATAAGCCTCCCTGTAAAAGGACTTAGAGCAAGATCTCCCTGCCTTATCAGAAAAGATTTTGCTAGCTAATTGACTGTTCAGACATGAAAATCTGTGATAAACTGCTAGAAGTAGCCCCAGTCTGAGTGCCCAGAGATCCAACTAGTGATATTGTGCCCCTGTTCAGAAAAACCTCGTATCCCCTGAACTAAAAGCTCTTATCATTGAGCCCCCAACTCAAGAGACTGGCATTCACTGTAGGGATTATGCAACAAGGATTTCTGAGGAGAATCACTCTGGATGAATTGGAACTCCTTTTCCACCATTGGAGAGAGGATCTGACCTCTTGGAAACTAGAATTTTGATGTACCAGCAAGCAGCAACATGGACTTGATAAGGTCTCAACAGCCACTGAAGAAGGCAACACTAGCCAATTGGCTTGAGTCCTAGCAGGTGAGCCAGACCCTTCAGGCCTTTTGTTTGCTTTCGAGAGCTCAGAGATACTTGGATCAAATCTTTGCTATTTTCTCTGAGGTCGGAGATGTCAACTTTGGCCATTTCCGCACGGGGTAATTAAAATGGTGCAGTGCGTCCTCCATGGAGGACGTCTGCATCTTGGAGTGGACTGAATTCGGACTACTTACTGAAGATCCGCACCTCAGTTCGCTCCGAAATGACCCCACGTAGTCCTCCAGCGTGTTTTTGAAAGACCGGAAAAATCAGGTCTTTCAAAGTGCCGGAGCACACCACTGCGTGCCTGCTTCCTTTTGCAGATTCGCAGGCATGCACCAATGCGAGCCTGTGATCTGCAGGGGCGGGCTTTAGGCATGGCAAGCTTCAGCGGTTGGTCGGGACCCACGGCCAACCGGAAGCCGCCATTTTGGAAGCTGGAGCAGTGTGGATCTAGACCACGCGCTGCTTCGATTAACCCTGGACCGGACTGAGGAGCCAGAAAATCCGGTGAGTAACAGCACGGAGTGATTCCCTTGCCTCGTGCGGAAATGGCCTTTGTCTGAGTGTCTACGAATGTTCCCAGGTGGACCAACTGCTTGTAGGGAGGTAGATGATTCTTTTCATAGTTGATCACAAATCCATGATCTGATAGACACTGAAGGTTGCTATTTAGAGCTCCTTGAATTTAAAGCTCCTTAAACATGGAAGATCTGAGTAACAGATTGTCCAAATAAGGAAAAATACAGGTTCCCTGCTGTCTAGGCTTATCTATGGGAGCAATCATTAGCTCCATGAACACCCTCAGGGCCAAGACTAACCCAGAAGGCAGGGACTTGAACTGGTAATGAGTATTAAACAAAAATGTAGGAATTTGTTTATGGGAAAATGCACAGGAATGTGTAGATAGGCTACTGCCAGATCAATCAAAAGGAGAAAATCCCCCTGGAAATAGTTCTTGGATGGTCTGAAGACTCAACATCCAAAATTCCCTGTATTGGACAAACCTAGTAACTTCACATTCAGAACTGAACAATTCCTGACCCCCCCCCTTAACACAACAAAAATATTTGAATGCATTCCTGTGAATCTTTCAAAAAAACAAACAAAACCAACAACAGCTCTACAGACCCCAGAGACAATAGATGAGAAACTGGGATGGTTTTTGGCTAGCAATTTTGAAGCCAGAGAATGGATGAAGTGGGCCATGGGTGGAACGATGAATTCTATGGCATATTCCTGTTCTATGTTCCTCAATACCCATTGGTCTGGTGTGGATTCTTCCCAAGTTTGAAGAAACCCAGCAAACCTTCCCTCCATTGACTCATGGTGAGAATCACAGGTTGAGTTTTGGTGTTCTGGGAGGTTGATATCCTGTGGGAGGTTGATGTGATTGACTTCTCTGCTTGTAGAAAGGGAATCTGTTCCATGCAGGTCTGCAAGGCTGAAAGTCCCTTCCTCAACCAAAAGTATAAAAAGGCTGAAAAGACTAACTGGAAGTTGTCTCTTTTTTCTAGACAGAAAGCCATAGCCTTCTTGCTGTCCTTCATTTCTACTAGAGCATCTTTCAAGGCATTATTCCTAAAGAGGAGAGACCCCAGAAAGGATACTGTGGTTAAATTTGCTCTGGATTGTGGATTTGCATTCCAGTGCTTAAGCCAAATGGTTCTCCTTGCTACAGTCAAGGCAGTGATTCCATGGGCTGAAAACATGATGAAATCTTGTGCAGCATCAGCTAGAAAGGCAAAGTTTTATATAACTTTAGAAGCATGAACAGACAGGGTCACTGATTCATGAGTCCTCTTGAGGGCAGTATTCTCCCTTTACTTATTGGGTTCTTTTAGAAAGGAGTCCCCCTTCTTCAGAATTAGCACCCCCATGATGAAAGCTGAAAAAGGAGTGTAAGCTTCTGTGCCAGGTTAATATCTTTCCTGTCCTGCACTGGAGAATTCCACTCCAGTTTGACTAGTTTGTCAAAGTTAGCTCCAAAGGGCATGACTCTAGAAGTTGCCTTAGACTGTGGAAACCTAGAAGTCCCCCATGGGAAGAATTCCTTTCCTAGAGGAAGAAGGCTGAACCTCTTTGCCGAGAGTGGATTGCAACCCGTAAGTAGATACAGTCTTAGTCAAAAGGGGAATAAAACCATCTGGATTAAAGTGACTTTACAGTTCCATCCTGTTCTCCAGAATCAGGCTGGTCTCCCTGATCCTCATCAAAGATTTCTGATAGTCCCATGAAATCAGTCTAAGTAGTCCTTGTTAACTCCTGGAGAGGAAGCAAGCTCATATTCAAAAGACTAGGCAGGTGAAAACTCCTGAGCCCTCAGGGATATTGCACAACTCAATTTAAAAAAGTATTTAGATGTTTCCCTCCTTGGAGGAATAGAAGCAGGATTCATTCAAAAAATAGATGGAGAGAAGGGAAGGGAGGTTTGGAATTTAAGGATCTAACTTAAAAGGGGAATGTTTGTAGCTCACTCTGCTGTGCCTACAGAAGTGGCTCTGGAGGGGGCAGCCTCAGCAGTGGGGGAAATGGAGAATCACCTCTGCCATGTCACCAGTTCAGGTGATGGTAGAGGAGGCAGGTGCGCAGTCGGGCAGGCTAATGCACAGGCCACTTTATGACCCCAAGGGAAGACAGGTAAGAGGGCTCCTGTGTCCTTAGAATCACAGATGTGCTTAGACAAAGATTTGGAACCACAGAAATGGATGTTGGGCTTCTCTGATGTTCTTGAAACCTTCCCCGTCACCAAAAATGAAAATGAAAAAACATGGTTTAAGAAAGGTATGTGGCTTAAATGAATAAAAGGAAAAGATTCTTTTTTAAAGGTAGCAACCAAAACAAAATGGAAAGAGAAAGTTTGAAAGACAGTAAGTGAAGAAGGCAAGAAACAGTTGGGGAGTTCTGATACAAGCTGTTCTGGGTGAAGGCAAGGTGAAAGATTTGCATAAAGAAGCTAGAGATTCAGTGAAGAAAGCTTAATTTAGGTCACGCGATTCCTTTCCTCCCTTGGGTGGCAAGAGTGGTTGACCATTCCTGGATGCCTCCTTCTCTGATGGCAGAGAAGCAAACTGTTCATATTTCAATTTCTATTCTCTTTCTTTAAGAGGGGAAGTCCCCCATGTTGCATTAGAAGCTGATTCCAAACCAAAGTGAAATGAATCTTACTAGATTAGGGTCATTTTGTGTAATAAACCACCAAGTGCTAGGTACATAGCAATCACGAAACACTTTCTTTCATCCAGTTCGGGTTAATTCTTTCCCTACTATTTTTTTCCCCAAGTCTCCCGAATGAGAAGCAGAAATAAGAAACAAGACAGCCTTCTTGAACCATGAGAGCTCATTATTTATTGGGCCTTCTCCCTCATCAATAATACAGAATATTTAGCACCTTTATACTTATCTATGACATAGTGTTTGAAGGCAAGGAGTTGAATCGCTTTTTTGAAAAGTACATTCTAGAACAATTGTTTAACACCCACATTGTCATATTGGAAACACATGCTTTAAAAACTAATGAAATAATTCTGTGTGATACTGACTTCCCTATAAGAAGGTCTCCCTGCTCCAGCCAGGCCATGAATATTTTGGCTCTACTCATGTTTGAAACATGAAGACAGGATTGCTAGGTCTCTTACTGGAAAGCCAACCCAAATCATTCTAGGGCTCGTTCCATCTTTTTAAGCACCTCAAATTTTTAAAATGTATGCTAGACTTGGCTCATTAACCACAAACGGTGCCCCACCTCTGCATATTGAATAGCAAAACTGGAAGAAAATGAACAAAAGACATAGTAAATAATTTCTAGAAAGGAACCTAGAAAGAATGCTGGATCAGAATACTGAGCACTCTATTAAATATTTCTACATGTGTCCTTTAGAATTAGTTTCCAGAATCCCTGGGCTGAGGTAATGGCTATTAAACCAGTTAAGTTCATTGTGCAGATACCCTTTCAGAATCTTAAATTTATTCTGTAAATGTTAACAACTTACATAGATATTATGTAAGGTTTTCTGAAGGAAAAGAATTTCTGGTACACTGAGTGGAGAAATGAAAGGGAAGCGCTTTACATGTAATTTAGCAGAAAACAAACACACTTTGCAAGACTTGCATTTTTTAGCTAGACCTCCCATAGTCAAACAGCCTGCATGGCCACTGGCTATGGGGTCTTGAAGATTCTGGGAATTATAGTCCAAAAAGTAACTCTTCCAAGCTCCAGATATAACATTTATCCTTCTCCAGAAAGGACACTGGATGAAATATAGTGGGAAGTTCAGATTCATCTACTGGATCCAAGTTTTGGACAGCCTCTTCGTCACACAGCTTAGTTGTCTATTCCTTGCTCCTGAGTATTGGGTCAACTGGAATAGCTATCTTTTTCAGGGCTGCCCCGACTAGTAATGGCTGCATGACAGTGATGTAACAGCGATACAACTTGAAAAGAGTCTATTCAGTGGAATCACAGGCAGTCTTAGGAGGGCTGGATTTCTTGCATCAATCCAAATCATTTGCCTGACCGTGATGCTGCTTCCAATCTCTGGCAAAAGGAATACAGGACAGTTTGCTTCCCCTACCTCATAAAGCTTCAAGGTCTCTCAATGGGTTGTACGTTGTAACACTTTGGAGGGAGATTATCCCGTATGTCCTCCAGGTTCTTGATATCTGCAAGGATCTCTGTAATGCTCTTCTCCAATGTTAGGATCTGAAGTTTCTGCCGGCTGGCTGTTTGCTCCAGTTGGGACATCAGTTCTTTCAACTGATTGTGTCTTATTCTGGCCTTACTGAGATTCATCTCAAGCAGGTTTACACCTTCATCATCCACAGCATCAGGCTGGTCTGCAAAAGAAAGGGAAAAAAGAGCTTATTAGCAAAAATTTCTGAAAGTGCACCTCTCATTCCATTTTGCAATTTATATCAAATTGGATGTTAAGATGTGTATTCTTGCAATTAATCCACTCTCCCTCTGCAGAATTTTTTGAGATGTATGTGCTTCAGCAGTAAGACTTGCAAAGTAAGCCCCTTCCAGTGACCAGTCAAAAAACAAAACATGGTATATACAATATTTAAGGGATCCATAGGTGAAGAAATTGGCATCTTATGACAAACAGATGTCTCTCATTGTTGGGGGCACATTTCTGTGAAAATGTGATAAACTGACTGTTCATTTTGATCCTAATTAGCTGTCCAACTGTCCACCAGCCAGAGACTTTTTCTGCAGCAATTCTTGAAATCAGATAGCCTTCTTGGTGGCTGCTCCCAGCTTTTGGATCTCCCACCCAGGTAGGCTAAGCTAGTTACATCTCTACTGTCCAATTGGCAAAGATATGTTTATTCAAGTAGTCAGTTGGCATCTAAGCTGGTTTCCTCCTGAATGAGTTTTAATCTAATGGGTTCCATATTCCTCTTTTCCCAATATTTTTTTTAAATTGGATGTGCATTTATTCAATGGGTTTTGGTGTTGTGAGTATGACTTTTATGTTTTTTATCTCCTTAAATACTTTAGCAGAAAGCCAGGATATGCATTTAATAAAGAAACCTCTGGTACATGAAGACCTTTTTCTTTGAATTAAACGAATTTCACTTCAGAACAAAAAACTACAGTGATACTAGTATGTTTGTTGGGTAGCCTTCCATATTTTAGTAATGGGATACGTAGTAGGAGTTAAGTAGTAGCTTGCTTGTAACAAGGTATGGGAACCAGAGACCGTTAGATAAACAAAAGGCTAGGAATGTACTGATAAGCACAGCCAGGCTGCACCAGAACTTCAAGGTCTCTTGCGGCGGGAAGATGAACTCTTTGTCTTTTATGTTTTGCATTTTGCTAATTGCCTCCAGTTCACTTGCTGAAGTCCTGCACGATGTATCACGCTCCTAATAAATAGTGTTTATGCACTGTTCTATTTGTGTGTGTGAATTCAGTTCCTGACAATGTTTCTGTCTGAGAAACTGTTCTGAGTATTTCCCCTGATTTCAGAAACGCCAGCAAGTATAGCCAGTGGTTGGGAATTTTGGGAATTGTCATCCAACATCTACAGATCCAAGTTTAGAAATTGTTCTTGATTTTCAGAACTGATAACCCTTCATTTCTGATATTAGCAATGAAAGCTAAAACTATAAAATTCCTCTAGATCTACATGAACTACACACTGTCTAGTGTAGAACTTAGTCAACAAGCACTTAGGCAATAAATTAAAAACACATACATAGGAGTATCAATATAAAAAAAGACTTTGCAGGGTGTTATATTTATGTATCATCAAATTTTCAACAGTGATGTATTTCTGAGATGCTGAAGGGTGTGTCACATATATAGCCTTACAAAGGCCACCTTTATTTCTTTTTCCATTCCTTAAAAAGATAACATGCCAGAACCACAAAGGGCTCAAGAAAAACTATCAACTCTATCCTGAATTTTCGGCATCACCAATTAAAACATACCCTCATCTACAACAACTGGCTCCTACTGGCTAACCAATTCATGCTTGCAGCCCTGGCAGGAAATCATGGGGTATCTTACCCATCATTCGTAAAACATCTTCTAGAGCACTGAGCATGTCTTGGACAGCTCTTCCAGCACTGCCAGCATCTGCCTTGGCTCTCTGTGACATTTGAAGAGCCTAATGACAACAATGAAAAGCATTAGCAGGCTTTCTCACTTAGACAGATTTCTCAAAAGGACCTTTGCATCAAAAAAAGGGAAGGGTTACAAACTCACTTCCTGAGCCATAGTGGCATCCACATCAACCTCTAGTGCCTTCCTTTGTAACTCACTTTCCACATCTCTGGTTTCTTCCCGCAGAGCAACAATCTCTTGCTCCAGGGCTAGCACTCCATCTGCTGTCCTGTTGGCTTCCAAAGCCAATCTTCCTATTTCCTGAGGAAGCAAGGACAAAAAGAGCAGAAATATTCAGGAGGTTCCTTGTGATGATAACAAAATAACAAAATAACACAGGCATTTGGGGTAGTTAACATACTTACTGACTTATATTCATAACCCCCCAAATGTAGCTCAAGGCAACATGAACAGCTCTCCTCCATCTACATTATCCTCACACCAGTTTTGTAATGTAGATCGAGTTGAAAGAGAGTGACTGGCCCGAGGTCACCCAGTGAATTTCACAGCTCAGTGGGGATTAGAACCCGCATCTCCCAAGTCCCACTTCAGTACTTTAACTAGTGGGCCATACACGGACTCTCACATGTGAAGAAACAAGTTAACTGGCTTGATTGCAAAAGAGTGAGCAACTGCAACAGCCGGATATTATGAGATTCTACAAATCAGAGATACTAAGAGCAACATGAAATGTCCAGATCCTAAAACCAGCTGGCCTCTTGCAAGCCAGTGTCTCCTTGCATTTGTTGATACAATGTTTGATAAAAAAAGTGTTCCTCAAAGTAAGCCTACAGTGTAGAGTAGGGTTTTGTTCAGATGATCAGTGTTCAGTGTCAGTCACCTCTACACTCAACCAACATATTTTTTCTTTTTTTTTCTTTCCCCTCTACCTGATCAATGCTACCAACAATCTTCTTTGCTTCTCTAGCCATCGTCCTGGCAGTTCCAGCTTCTGTTGCAGCAGTGCCCAGTGCTGCTTCTGCTTGTCTTGTCTTCTCGTTGGCACTGGCAACCATACTACTGATGAGAGGAAGCCGTCTCATGGCAGCTTCAGCTTCAGCTTGGCTGTCTCCTACTTGAAGATTGAATTCTACAAGCAGAAAGGGGAGAAAAGAAATTTAAATCAGAAACCCAGTCAGCACTATGAGTTTTCCTGTCTGTATCTGTAGGGTGGGGTGGGGGGTAGCGAACAGATATCAGACTCAAAATCACAGAGTGGATGACTATAACATATAAATTATCCAATAGTTCAGAGCAAATAACAAGGATATCTTAAAGCAAAGGAAGCACAGCCATCTCCCAGTAATGTTCTAGATGTGGAGTTTCCATAGCAGGCCAAGGTTGGACTAGGTGACTTCGAAGAACCACTCCAACTTCATCATTTGATCATTCAGATGGATAGTATTGATTGATTTGACACATAGCTCAGTAGACCTAAAGGAAGCTTACCAGAGCTATGACTTTCTGAAACATATTAAAAACTTCTTTAAAAACAGAGCTTGGAAAAGTTATGTTTTGGACTATCACTCACACCCTCAAACAACATAGCCACTGGCAAGGGATTCTGGGAGCTATAGCATAAAAATAAAACTTCTGCAAGCTCTGTGAAAACACAGTACAGAATTTTTTATAACTAAAAAACAATTCGGCAATTCAATACAAAAGCAAAATCTAACTTCAAAACATTCAAACAGCAGCAGATAAAATATCCAATTTGCTTGGATCAGCCAACACCATCAAAGCCACAGTAGAAAAATTTTTTTTTCTAGGTTCAAAAAAGTGAAGACTGTGCTTGTCTATTGAAGTTTGCCGATGAAGACATTTTGAGAGGGGAGGGGGTATTTCTAATGAAAAGATCCCAGTCTTCCTCTCCACGTCTGAAATGACACAGAGAATAAGGAATGGATATGGAGCCAGCATGAGAAGTTTGAGCACTGAACTACAGCCCTGGAGACCAGGGTTTGGTTCCCCACTTGGCTGTGGAAACCCTCTGGGTGACCTTGGGCATGTCACATGCTCTTAGCTCCAGAAAACCCCATAATAGGTTTGCCTTAGGGTTACCGTAAGTTGGGAATGACTTGAAGGCACACAACAACAATAGAGTCAGGATCTCATCTTGAGACCTTCATGAATGCAGAGAACGGTTGTAGCTGCTACCTTTGCCAGAGCATTTCAAAACAAATCACATAAATGGAGGAGAAACATGATTTCTAAGATCACTATTCTATGCATAAGGAATTGCTGTGGTAGCATGCCAGTACAATCAATGAGTCACAAGGCTATAAAAAGGTATACTTAAGCTTCCCCACTCCATCCAAACAACCACACCGTCCTTTAGTTGCATAGACCTCTTTTTCTTTGACTTGTTCATCTTTTCCTCAAGACCCAGCCTCTCTCAAAATTAAAACAATAAATCCAGAAAAGAGCACACCATATGAGCCTATTTGCTTATATTTTCTTTATCCACATTATTGATGTCCAAAATCTTTTTGACAAAGAATTTAATGTTATTGTCAAGTGCTAGCCATTAAGAATTCTACACTTGACCTGTCTTCCAACCAACCAATTCTCCACTTCACTTCCTCGTTTACAAGTCTGCCATGACCTAGATCACAATCTAGATTTTTAAACAACTCACCCCGCAAATTCTTCAAGATACTATCAACTTCATCAAAAGTGGCATTGCCAGCACTCAGTGCCTTCTGGGCTATACTCTTGGCATGGTTGACACGAGACAACAGTTGGACTGATACCTGCAACAAGGCGGCAGGACAAGAGAACAAATTAAACACACAGCGTGAAAATACAACCCTATGCTCAGAACTCATTCTTAAACAACTATGCTGTGTATGAGAGGACAGAGATAGCTGACGTTTTTCTGTTAATAGGGTGGTAAATCTGCTTTGGGTTTTAGTCCAAACTGTAAAGGAGCTATCTACTTCAGGAAGAGGGCATGGCACTCTGGATAGCTCCTTTATAGTTCAGACTGAAATCTGGAATGGATTCACCAGCCCACTGAGAGGGATTCCAACATCTGGCACTGTAAGTCTGCCTTTGTTGCTTACTAAACAAAAACCAAGTGATTCAGTACCATTTACAGTCCAGATCCAGGCAACTAACATATTTAAGGATTTAGAATTTGTCTGTTTGATTCTGAATAGCAGGGCATGAAAAAAGTCTTCTACCTTCCAACTCTGTCTTTCATTTTAAGGTATATTTTTAGTCCTTGTGTAGTGGGAGAGGTTATTGTTTGTGCCTTCAGTTGTTTCCAACTTATAGCAATCCTAAGGCAAATCTATCATGGGGTCTTTTTTTTTTTTTTGCAAGATTTGGAGTTTGTCATTGCCTCCCTCTGAAGCTGAGAGAGTGTGACCTTCCTAAGGTCAGTCAGTGGGTTTTCATAGCCAAGTGAAGATTCGAACCTGGTTTCCATGGTTGTAGTCCAATGCTCAAACCACTACATCATGCCAGCTCTCAGAGGAAAACACACAACCCCTAAAATAAGTTGGTAACATTGGAAGAGAAATCCATGAAAGAAATTCTGTTAAAGAAGTAAAGACTGGCAGTCTGTAGTCCAAGCAAGAGGGCGACTAAACTGCACTGGCAGTATGAGGTGCACACCCCATACCCAGATCATGCGTCACCTCTGGAGCAAGGATCTTATGGATCCCAGAACTCACTGTATAACAATGTCTCCCTGTTTATTAAGAGTTACCAGTTTGTCATTTTGTCCTTTTTGCAACAGCTCTTTCATCGTTTCTTCCCAGTTCTGGATGTTGCCTTGCAGCTGTTTGTATTCTGCCATGTAAGTTTCCACTAAGCCTGATAAAGAGTCTGCTTTCTGCCGGAGCTGACTGGCCTCTTCCTAAAACATCAGAGGAGAGTACAGAGAAGGAATTGTTTAGAAGCTCTCATCATATCCATTTCCCATGGGACTCTCTCCGCCTCTTCCACCATCCCCCATGCTGAAGAAACGAAAGCATTAATTTACTAAAATGGGGCAGAGTTCCTCATAATCCCTTGGAACATACAAACGTGTGCCTTCATGCACGGAGATATGGACCTCACCTGAAAGAAATTTGTGTCAACCTTTGGTAAACGTGCCAGAGAGCCAAACAGCAGCTGGCTACCCTGATAGACCCTGTCAGCATCAGATGCAGCCCTGCCAGCATCAGCTTCCAACTCACTTGAGAGCAGCTTTACTTCTTCATATCTGGAAAAAAGATGATAATTTTTAAGCCTAAAACTGTGTGGGCCCATATTATATCACCCCAATAACTTTTAGAGCAAACTAAAGAGAGCATTGAGAGTATCAATCTTAAAAGAGATCCAAAAGTCATTCTTAGTCCATCTGAGTCTCTGGTTCTGCTCCACCCTCCTGCCATGAGGACAGGAGGAGGATGGAACCGCAACAACACCTATGCATGACGTTGTCACGGTCCCGTCCTTCCCCTGTCCCCAAGCAGCACAATTGCATTGCAAATCATTGATGGTTTTTCCTTATCAATGACCCGGTGATCACACCATGATCCCACCGCGCACCCGCACTTACCTTTCTTGTGGAGGTCGTGGAAGTGCAACAGCTGTGCTTCCTTCCCCAGCACAACCTGGGATAGTACCCGCCTGCACTGTGACAGGAAGAGGCAAGGCCATCACGCTTCCTGGATCCCAGAGACAGCCAATGTGGAGGGGAGTGCTTTTGTTGCACTCCCCTCCCAGCAGAGACAATGCCGGGACCCACACTGGATGCCTCCACAATGAAGGTGCAAAAAGGGCCTGCTTTGTACAGCCATACATAGAAGTTGTTTGGTTGCAGTTCGGGAATTAAAGCATGCCCGTTTGTGCTGGCTTAAACCATCTCTGCTCACTTAAAATCTCTATTCTTGTTTTTAAAAACTCAGGAAAAAAATGCAGTAGCACAGTATCTAGGGCTGATAACATGTAGGAATATTCAGTATGTGTATCAAGCAGAATGCAAGGGGCTAGTCCAACATAAGTTTGTGGTAGAAACAGGAGCAATTACTTAGTATGCTCTTTTAAGAGAAAGAAAGGAAAACACTCATTTATTATCTCAGGAAATCCATCTTAGGATAGAAAAGGGGATAAGCCAAAGAAGTTGATCTAAACATGGGCCCTTTTCGCAGGGCATTTGCCATGCGAAAGGGCGTCTGGAGCGTCGCATAATTGTGAGGAGCGATCTGCAAGATGCATTCACAATCGCGTGACGCTCCGGGGTAGGACATGCGCTGCTCACGCACTTTTTCATTTTCAGCTTTCAGCCAAAAATGGTGCACGATCGCGCATTGCTCCAGGGCTCCACGCACACTTGCCATGCATGCAGAGCCTCCGGAGCCGCAGCGATCATGCTTCCTGCCCCAGTGCAGCCTGGGAAACTCCCAGGCTGCACTGTGGAAGGAAGAGGCCGGGATCTTATGCTACCTGCTGGGGAGCACGCAGTTCGTGAGGAGCTGAAGCAGCGGGGATGCGAGAGCCTCTTGCTGGAGGCTGCTTGTGCGATCCCGGCACCCCAGCGCCAAAAAAAGGTAAGGTGCGGAAAGGGCCTAGGTTACAATAGCCCCTAATAGCTAGCTCTCATGTGTGGGTGTAAACTACCATCCTTTTTTGGGGTTGGAGCCCCATGGATGCTCCCTTCCCAGACAAAGGGAACAAGGAGACTAATTTTTCAAAGAAGCGAAAGTGACCTTTGTAAATGAAAAGGAAGCAAAAAGCTTGAGTATATAGACCAAAGAAGGATACAGAGCAGTGAGACAAAGGCAGGTATTATCTAGACTCCCCTCTCTCACTAATCACCTTAAAGAAGCACCGATGTCTCTTTACTTCCAACACTTTTTTTCTTATAATTTGAATCCACTGGTTTTTATCCTAGTCTCTGGAGCAGCAGAAAACAAGCATGATACCCCTTCAAATATTTAAGGATACCTCTCATATCACCTTGGCAGCCATTTCCATACTAGCCTGTTATAGCGCTATGATTCCACTTTCAACATCCTATGGAATCCTGGCGTTTGCAGTTTCGGGAGGGGCCTCTGGCCCCTGCCGAAACTGCAAACGCCAGGATTCCATAGGATGTTGAAAGTGGAATCATAGCGCTATAATAGGCTAGTGTAGAAATGGCCCCCATTTTCTCTCTTCAAAGCTAAACATCTCCAGCTCCCTAAGCCATTCCTGAGGGCAACCAAAATGGTAAAAGGCCTAGAAAGGGCAGACTCTAACTTCTCCCATTAGAGTGAAAAGCTGTCATGTATTACCCTGTGCTAATCAATGGCCCCTGGAAGGCATGTGACCATACCAAACTCTTGATGTCTTTGCTCTGGGTGGCCCAGGGGTGCAATCGCCCTCTGCATGCCTTGCAGCAAACAAACGCTCTCCCTGCCTACAAGGCTTAAGTCACCCTGGCAGACTCTGAAATCACAATCATATAGTTATGAACTGAGGTTGATGAAGAGGGAAAGAAAAAGGCAGTAATGTGAGCCCTGAAAGTGCACGCAAAGCCACCTCCTGTGGACATACTTCTTCTGGAGCCCAGGTGTGGAGCTGGCCAGGATGCTTCCCCCATTCACAGATGACTGCAGCAGCGCTAGCGCCCGTTGGGAGGCATCTTCTGCAGCCCGGGATGCTTGCTCCATGGTATTTGCCAGCTCCATGTGTCTGAAAGGCAAAGAGAGAATATCTAGGAATGGGGTCAAACTGTGGGAAGGGGAGAAAGACAGAGAGGCTGATTCACATCTCTGCTATCTCTCCATCTCCCTTATCTAAACTGCATTACACAACATCAAAGTTGAAAACTTTCAGACTGACTTCATAAGAATTTACTTGAATATATTTTATGTCTGTCCAGTGCTAGAAGCAGCATACAGTGGCCTGGGGCCTAAGCATACCAGCTAGAGCTGGGGCAGAAGAGGTTTTCTCACATCCCTCTCCCTGTTGCAGCTTCCCACCTGCCTCACAGCCAGTCCCGGAACTCAGTAGACCATTGCTGCAGCACTGGAGGTGGAGGCAGGGTCAGTAAAAAGTCAAAAACCTCCTTCTGCTTCTAGATAGCTGTACTGGATCCAAGCACCATCACTACCCTTTAAGCACAGCTGAAACAAAAATTAAAATCTAGGCTAAGAAGATTGCCCCTTTACATTTTTTTTCTGTAAGAATATATTAAGTTTATTTGTTTAACCATCTGCTATACAAACGACAAGTAAAAGAATGCCATGCAGATTAAAGTTGAACTGAATAAACATTAAAGAAGCCAGCTATTGATTTTAGAATAAACGATCACTTAGCAAAACATTGCTGCAATACTGATAGTATGTTTACAATTATTACAGTTTTTATTTCAACTTTCTGTCTGGAATCATGGGATAAGGGAATTAATCCTTCTTCACTAGTGGGCAACTACAGCAAATAAAGGATATTTCCAGACACCTTAGCTTATATGGAGTATGACAGTAACTATTACTTTTTAAAAGTCTATTCCTTTCGCCCAAACACCCCCTCTCACAAACAGTACCTCTCAACTTGAGATCTCTTCACAAGTCTTGTTTTTTTGCCTGTCCTCCAAATTCCATAAACTCAAAATCCATTCTCCCCCATGGACTCCTTTCTAAATTCTTCATCATCTCTCTTAAACAAAGATTTTTCTGTACAATTACCCAATGTGAAATCCAATTTAGTTCCAGAGAGTAGAACATAAAAGTAACAAGGGTGGGAAATCCTGGCATTCAGAACAACCATTTCTGTCCTCCCAAATAGAAATGATTGGCTAGAATCATGATTCTTTTGGCTCTTTATCCAATGGACCATTCTCTAGAGTACATTCACTGGTCCAAAAACTAATCCAAGCTCTACATAGAGAGAGGCAAAATCTAAGCATGCATGCACCTCATAGCTCGTATACTACCTATATGATTTATTATGAAGCAATTGTTTTGTTTTTGTAAAGTTTTTATTAAAGTTTAGTTACCAAATAAAAAAGGAACAAGTAGATCACATCTTCTTTAAATGTATCCCACCTCCCCCACTTCCGCTTATATTTCTCCAGCTGAACCTACAGTATTTCTGTTTACACAAAAGAAGAGCAATTACATTTCTATTATCAATAAAAACAATTACCCTTTATCTTGTTTCCATATCTCTACACCTTCTAAATCTATGTCTTTACCCAGTCCAATACTCCTTTCCATTCCCTTTCAAAATTCTGTATTGGTTTATTTTTCAAAGAGGATGCTAATTTTTCTGTTTCTACCACCTCTAAAACTTTCAACTTCCACTCTTCTAGATTTATATCTTTATTTTCTTTCCAATGTTGTGCATACAACAACCTCGCTGCTGTTATCAAGTATAACAGTATCTACTGATGACTTCTTATCTAAGTTGGCTTAGCATATTTAACAAATAAAACTCCGGTATCATTTCAAAGTTCACTTTACAAATTCTTTGAATTTCATCATGTACCCTCTTCCAATACTTCCTTGCCTTTCCACAAGTCCACCACATATGAAAAAAGGACCCAGTCTTTTCATCACATTTCCAACACCTTCCAGTCCCTGATTTAGTGATCTTCTGTAATCTTATTGGGGTCATGTACCATCTATGGAGCATTTTATAATAATTTTCTCTTAAATTTAGATTTGTGGTTAATTTTATATCTGTTTTCCATGTTCTCTCCCAAACTTCTAGTTCAATTGGATGTCCCACGTTCTGCGCCCATTTAATCATTGAATCTTTAACTACCTCTGATTCCATTTCTCTTTTCAATAATAATTTATAGAGTTTGGTGATTCTCTTCTTTTGGCCTCCCTTCATCAATAAATCTAGTTCATTTTCTCTTCTCCCGAATCCATATAATTTTTGATCCATTTTAAATCTTTCTTTAAGTTGTCGCCATGGGAACCAATTTAGCTCATGTCCTTTTTCTTTTAATTCTTCTACTGTACACATTCTTGGTTTCTCCCCCTTCCATTTCAAAGGTTCTTGATATGTTAATAGATTTCCTTCTTTTGTGGAAGCAATTCCATAAGCTTATTATGAAGCAATTGTTGATCTCTGCTTTTCACCCCACAAATCTGTCGTCAGATGAACAGCTCTAGAGACACATTGCCCAGGACTCAAGTTGTATGTGAGATCAGTGTTAAGATTCAACAGTCTGTTTAAATTATGCCTTCAGAAGAAGCCAAGATTTGTCACATCAGTTTGATTATGGCTTGTTACCATTAACCATTTTCTTAAACAAATCATAGCCTACAGAATCTGGATGTCAGAGGGAACTGTAATTTGTTTAAGATTAACAAATACATTTTTCCAGATGCAAAGAGGCTTGGGCAGAGAGGAGAATGTGCAAGCATGAGGGTCAATTTGTTTGTTTATTTGTTTGTTTACATACAAAGCAGCAGCAGACTGTAGTTTCCAATTATATCTTAACAATGCTTATGTCATTACAGAATTTGTCAGCTGTTGAAAAATCTCAATTAAAAAAAAAAGCCACTTCCATTAAAAATTCAAGGCTGGCATTCAATGCCACTACTAACAGCCCTAGACCTACTTTATCCAGACTTACCAGAAGTTTGATAAGTCACCATCTTTGAGAGGATGTGAACACTGTCTTTATTTAAAAGCCATTTTTTCTGCCTCAAAGTTCACACCCTATTGTTCCCACTGTATCAACTTTTCACTGTCCAAACACTCCCCCCCCTCTGCTGCCATCACTCAGATTTCTCTCTGTCTCAGGGACTATTGAAAGAGGAACATTTGGGACATTTCCGTATCTAAATTATATGGTGGTTTTGGTGACTATCATATTTTCATTTTCTTGTTATAAAACTAATGGATTCCTCCTCCCCCAAAAAAGCATTGGGCTGATACTGTTTTCAAGGCTAGGCCAAGTGACAGGAATGGTGTTAGGAGCAGCCTCTTGAAAAGACAATGCTCAACTTACCTGTTTGCTAACTTCATGGCTTCTTGGGCCAGGATTAGAAAACTATTTGAACTTCCAGGGACATCTGGAGATGGAATGATCTGAGTTGGGAGGAAAAGGACTATCAACATTTGCACACTGAGCAACATTCTAGAATTCAACACATTTTATGGTGTAGTCAGTTCTTCCCATGCTCTGCATAGATCACTCGCAGAAATGCAGAGAAAGGAAATAGTCAATTCCTAACCTTTAGTGAAAGAAAAGTGTGCCCATTCTCTTCCTCTGATTTTTGAGAAGAGTGTAAGTAGTACTCCAGTTAGTATTTTTAATTTCTTTATAAGACGTTTCTCTGTGAGTGCTGCTCTGTTGCTCTGGCTGCTGCTCCCCCTGAAGAAGAGCATCAGCTACTGTGTTTTGGGTCATGAAGAATTTAAAATAGCGTAAGGCGGAGACTATATGACAATAGACTTCTCTAACCTGCTGCTCTCCAGTTATGTTAGACTACATTTCTCATTATCCCTAGCCAACATAGCCATGCAATACATCTAGCAGGCACCATCTTGGGTAAGATGGCACCAGATATTGCTTTAGATAATTGTATTACAAGCTAGAATGCACAGCTTCTGATGGTAGGAGGGCAACCCCGTGGGACCACTTCCTGACGCTACCATACTTTGCTCGTGTCATAGCAGTGGCCAAAAAGCTGAACTTTTGTTTAAAATACATACCTCACTGCCAAATTTTGATTGGATGGTAACAGCAGAAAATACCACACTTTTCTTTGATGTGGAACACTCCTTGTTTTGAAGCAATTTTGGGAGCTTCAAAACAGAACACATGCTTCCCATGCAACTTGTTCTTACAACTTTTTGTTCTCCTGGCAGTACATGAACAATTTGGGTGGTGGTGGCAGCTGGTGAGGGGGAGTTCAAAAAGTACTAGGGAGATGCATATGACCCATGGGTTACATGTTGCCCACGTCCACTCTAGAGAGAACTAGCAACGATCCAGAATCTTAACGTAATGATTTACCCAGCAGTATTTTGCATTTGTTTCTCCTCTGACTTACTGGTGGCTGAAGTCAAGGACAAGCCAAATGACTTTGAAAAGGAATGAGAAAAATACATGGATGATTAGCATCTATCAGCAAACATTAAACATAACAGGTAAACAGAGCTTCTATGTTGAAAGGCAGTACCTACCTCAGAAAACCAGATGTTGGGGGGCAAATATTATGAGAGGCTGTTGCTTTCAGCATGTATTTGGTTGGCTATTCTTGGAAACAGAATTCTGAAGGATTCTTGGATCCACATATATTGTTCTCTGGTTTTTGTTTGTTAAGTGGGGACAGGTACAAAAACCTTTAAGCTACACCTTCTGACTCTAACTCATTGATAAAGCACATACTTCGCTGCTTTGTACCTACACAATTTTGCCCAAAATCATACCCTACGATATCCAAATGTGTATGTTAGTTGACTGACTGAACTTTCCTATGTTTTTCCTATACCAAAGAACTTGGAACAATGACTTGTTTGGACCGCAACACATCAACCACTGGCCATGCTATCTGGGAGATTCCTGGAGCTCAAAAAAGCAAATTTTCCAAGTAATGAAGATAATGATGCTGGTGATGAGGACCACCACCAGCACTGACATCAAGAGAGTAGTTCAGCACACAACAGAATATACTTGCCATGTTTCCCATTTCTGCTTTGCTTTGCTCTAAATCCGTACGAGCTCTCTCCACTAGCCTCCTGGCATCTTGCACCTGGCTCTGGTATTGTCTGCCCAAAGACTGCAGCCTGTTAGTTGTCTCATTTATCTCATCCAAACGACTCTGGTATGTCAAGCCCTGAGCCTTCATCTTTGACAGGCGGCTCCCCAGGGCCCTGTCAGAGGCTTGAATGTGAAAAGAAAAGAATTAAAAAAGAGTTGTCACTTGGCTAGCTCAAAGCAGGTTGACACAGATGGGCAGGCAAAGTCAACAAAACAGTTCATACAATTCTCACGATATCCCCACTTGGAAAGGAAGAGATTTCTTTAGAATGTCCTCAGCCTTGACACACTACTAGTCATTATGGAAGGTGGAGGCAAAGACAAAAATCTGTCTATCCTTAAAGAGCTGCTCAGTAGCAGGACACCATGTTTTGCATGGTCCTTTTTATCCCCTCTCCAAACAATAACACAGCACAGGTAATATTGTTACTTGTTACACAGCACAGGTAATGTTGTCACACATTACTGCCAAACTCAGTTAAATATTCCCTCATATTTGTTTCTATGACCCAAGGGCATGATCAAAAATAAATAGTAGCAGAAAAAGAAGGGAGAGCTTCAAAATCAAAACCAAAAATATTTGGAAGAGTCATTTTGCTTCCACCATGGAAACTAATTCCACCCTCTTCAGTAGTAAGAAAAGAATGAGTTTCTACATTTGTCTCCAGCATTTCTTTTCTTGAACTTCCCTCCTCTCTAAGTTCAGCCCTATGGGAATCTGGGAGACTCAAATCACCTTGTAAGCTCTGGGCTTCTCTCAAGACTTGCTGGAGCATCTCTTCAGCCTCTCGCATCTTCCTCTCTAGTTCAGTAATATCTCCTTGGTTTCCACTGGTTTTTATTTGGTGGACAAGCATTTCAAGTCCTTGTAGTTTCTGGAGGTACTGATCTACCTAGAAACAAGGCAAGTTATGTATGTCAGAAAGTTATCTATGTCAGCAAGGCATAGCATGCAAAAAAGGAACACTCAGGTGTCTAACTCCATAAATATACAATATGAAAATGTCAAAGTAGAGAAATAGCAGATATTTCATTGCCTGTATTTAGACTTCACATTAAGCTGATTTACTGCAAGAGTGGGGAAAGTGTGGTCCACAGGCCAAATACAGTCTCAGGGCTCTTGTTTTCAGTGTTCCTATTCAATTTTTAGAGCTTTTTCTTTACTCAGAATGCCTGCATGACCTGTGGGGCTGTGGGAGGCAATTTCACTATGCTTTTCTCTGCCCCTTCCCTGAGAAGCATGGTCACTTTCTTACTCCACAGTTATTTTGACAGCACTTTAACCTCTATGGCCATTTTCTTACGGCATTTTCCATGCGAAAGAGGGCCTGGAGCATCGCGTGATTGTGAGGAGCGATCTGCACAACGCACTCACAATCGCGCGATGCTCCAGGGGCTGGCAGGGGCCGATCACGCACCTTTTCATTTTCAGCTAGAAGCCGAAAATGGTGTGCGATTGCACATTGCTCCTGGGCCCCGTGTGCACTTACCTGGCATGCAGAGCCTCCAGAGCCATGCTGGTCGCGCTTCCTGCCCCAGCGCAGCCTGGGAAACTCCCAGGCTGTGCTGCGGAAGGGAGAGGCAGGGCTCTCGCACGAGCAGGTAGCTCGTGCAGAGCTGAAGGACCCCAGATGCGAGAGCCTCTCACTGGAGGTTGCTCGCGCAATCCCCACACCCCAGCGCCGGAAGAAGGTAAGGTGCAGAAAGGGCCTATGTTTGCATCCTACAGAATATCATGATTTGTAGTCTGATGAAGCACTAGTATTCTATGGAAGAGAATTCAGAATATTTCACAAAACTACAAATCCCAGGATTCCATAAGATGGAGTCATGACAGTTAAAGTGGGATCCAAAAGCTATAACTGCACAGAGGTGATTTCTGTCTCTTTTTGTTTTGCAAAAAGGCCACTTCTGGCCCTAAAGCTGCCCAAAGAGATCAAAAACATAGTGGAACTATCCTCCAAATGCCCTAGTGGGTACAGGGGGCAATTGCCATTACAAAATGTAGACAGAAAAGACATGGTTTGTGGACCTCTGAGGTCCAATGAAGGCTGGCTGCAGCCCCTAAACATGCAGGAATTGCCCACCCTGATTTATTGTGACAGAAATAAACCTTGCCTTTCCTATAGCTCATATGCTCCCTCCTCCTCTGGCACGGCTATGAGCAAGAGACTGTACATTTTTCCTTCCAATTTCCATTAATCATAGACTAGCATTAAGTCTCTATCCTTAACTGTGGTGCTCTAAGATGATACCTACTGTGATACACATCTGCATCATGTAAAGAAAAGAAAGCCTTTCCTTCTACCCAAATTATTGTTTTCCCTTTCACATGGAATTATGAAGTCATACAGTTTAATTCTCTAAGATGATCTGTTTTGAAACAATCCAGTATCATAAACCACAATTTGAAGTTGCATTAGCTTCAAAACAAACCATATTTATTATTAACCACATTTTCTCATGTTTATACCAGCTGTGGTCCAAGCTTCCCCTTGTGATCCTCTCGGAGGAATGGAAGAGAGAGCTCGTACTTATCATATGGATAACTTTGCTGCTAGTAGTTGCAAAATGACATCACTCTGCTGTCTGGGAGGCATATATTAACACAACTCAGGCCATTTCCGCACTAGACTGCCATTATTCCACTTACAACATCTTATGGAATCCTGGGGTTTGCAGTTTAGGAAGGGGCCTTTGAGGATGTTGAAAGTGGAATAATAGCACTATAACAGTCTAGTGCGGAAATGGCCTCACTGTTCTGTATCCAAATAATCAATGGGACTGGATGGAAATTTCTCATACAAAGTGACTGCTGGAGTAATGCGTTTGGTATGAGAATATGATAAAAGCAGAAGCCAACCTGAGTCTTCAATTGACTGTAGCAGGCTGGGCAGTGAGGATGTTGTTCACAGCTTCGCCCTGCAAATCCTGGCTTACAAAGGCAGCTTCCATCTCTCTGACACTGCATGGGCTCAACAGTACCCACTGGATTGCAATTGCAAGCTACACAGGTAAGAAAAAACAGAATTTTGTGACATAGAAAGCTCACACATAACATACACTCTCCAGCTGTAATAGACAAGCCCTGTAACCCAGAGAGACAGAAATAGACATATGACCCAATCTATGTATGTATGTATTCAATTTATACCCTGACTTTCTCCTTATCCAGGATCCAAGGCTGCAACCAATTGCTTTTGAGGCCAGGCAGATGTGTCAGAGCTATCTAACAAGTTACAATATTTCAAGAGCAGCTCCTATGTCTTGCCCAGGTCTGGACCAAGACATTTTTCTGCCCCTAGCAAAATTACAAGTCATCTTACTTTAGTGATCAGTGATAGGATACTTTCTTTCACTGCACTTAGTGGTAACAGGCCATTTTAAGAGACACTGGGCAGGCCACTTGCCACACATAACTCTGCCCCCTCCAGCACTTTGTAACTCCTTGGATATCTAACCAACACATGAACATCCAGCTTGCTAGAGGCAGCTTTGCAATTCAGAAGTCTGTCAGATAGCTAGCTTTGTCTGTTAGACATGCAGGCAAAGCATATAGATTTGACAGAGTAAGTGACACGAATCATTTTGTGTTTGGAAACAAAGATTTTAGGTAGCTACCCTGTTTCCCCGAAAATAAGACATACTCATAAAATAAGCCATAGCAGGATTTCTAAGCATTTGCGCAATATAAGCCATACCCCGAAAATAAGACATAGTGATAGGCGTGGCTATGCAGCGTACCGGCTGAGGCATAGAAAGTGAAAGTAAAAGTCTCCTCAGTGAAGTGAGGAGCAGGACGCTCTGCTTTAGGTATTGTGTGTCCTCAGGAGGAAGAAGTAAAGCTGTGGCTGCTGTTCTACTCAGCACTGTGGGTCTCTCTCACCCCACACAAACAGCAGGGGATAGGGGAAAAGCTTCAGCAAGCAGTCTGCTACTGAGCCCAGAGAGATCATCCCAGCTCCACTGTGCAGATTGGACCCAGTTCTCACTGGATCCCTGATAAATAAGCCAGCCCTTACACATCAGCTTAGCTGGCCTATCTCTGCTTTTCCTGAGTATCTGTACCCCCAGACAAGATGAGTGCAAAAAGAAAGAGTTATTCCGCTGAGTATAAGAAAGGAATTGTGGAGGACTCCCAGGGCAAGAATCTTACGGCTTTCTGCAAAGAGAAGAAGTTGGATATCCGAATGGTCCAAAAATGGCGGGCAGAATACGATAACCTCAGTCTACAGGTGGGCAGAGGAAATGCTAAGAAGCGCAAGTGTGGTTCAGGTCGACCACCTTTATTTCCTGAGCTGGAAGACATGATCAGTGAATGGATTGCTGACAGGAGAGCACAGGCTTTGGTTGTGCGCAGGGCTGATGTTCAAGCATTTGCCCTTGCAACGGCACCACAATTCAAAATATCCCCAGAATTCAAAGCATCACAACACTGGCTGGATGGCTTCCTTCAGCGATACGAACTGTCTCTCAGAAAATCAACAACACTGTTTAAGTTGGAAGATGCTGAAGTTATTAAGCGAGCATTTGCATTCAAGTCCTTTGTTGATGGCATCGACTTTTCTAAATACCAACTTTGCAACATGATTGCTATGGATGAAACTGCAGTGTTTATGGGTCAAGGAGCCCAAACGACAATTGAACAGAGGGGTGCCTCCTCAATCTACGTTCCCTCCACTGGTCACGAAAGTTCGCGTGTTACCTGTATTTTGGCAATTCGTCTGGATGGAAAGAAAGCCACACCTCTTATCATCACTAAGGGCAAGAAAGATAAGATTGAACGTGTTTCTGGCATTTATGTTCTTGAAACTGAAAAAGCCTGGTGCACACAAGCAGTTATAAGGAAGTGGCTTGATTTAATGCTGCCACTTGTTTTGCGAGGTGGCCAAAGAGGTCTGCTAGTCTGGGATTCAGCCAGCACTCACCGTGCTAAAGACATGAAGAACTTCCTTGCAGAGAGAAGAATAGATCAAATAATGATTCCTGCACGAATGACTGCCTATCTGCAGACTCTTGATATTGCAATAAACAAGCCATTCAAAGACCATTTGCGTATGGAAATTAACGACTACACTGAAAATAGAATGACAAGAAATCAGCGTGGAAACTTTGTGAAACCTAGCCTGCAAGAGGTCGTGATTTGGGTGAAGAATTCATGGGATAAAATCACTGACACTGTTGTCGCCGATACACTCTGAGCAGGTTACATGGATAAGAGCTGCTCATTTAATGAGAGCTCTATTGCTCGACATGAAAGATTGGGGCCAATGGTTCTAAAGGAAATGGAGTCGCAAGAAATTCAGGATGGAATTCCGGGTTTGGAGAGTTATGACGATGTTCCAGAAGAAGACGACTTAACTATATTTGAATAAATGTAGATTGTTGTACCATACTTAATAAAAATAAGACATCCCCTGAAAATAAGCCATACTGTGTCTTTTTGAGGAAAAATAAATATAAGACAGTGTCTTATTTTCGGGGAAACACGGTATTTGACTGTTTATTTCCAGGCTGCCCCAATACCTGGTTCATCCAAGTTCTTATAGTCTAACTTAAGATGTGAATCTCTTAGATGCATGCCTTGAAGTCAACATTCATTTGCTCAGGGTAATGATTACCTTGGCATTTTTCTGCCGGGTTAGGAGACAAAGGATTTCCAAAGAATCCATCCCTGCAATAGCATTCCCCTGTTAACTGGTTGCACCTCCAGGAAGCATTTGGGTCAACGTTTTTGCACTGGCATGGTTGGCATGGCCGTACTGGGCCCTGCTCACCCAAAGGATCTCCAAAATAGCCAGAGATACAAAACTCACAGCGATCTCCTAAAAAAAAAGAAAAGGAAAAAAGAATATGCCGATAAAGCCATGACCAAGCAACACTTGAACTTCCTCTAAACAGCCTTCTTGACTCTGGAAAATTTGAACATATGCCTCCTCAGTCTTGCTCCCTGGGTTGTCTTTCAGTATTGACTCTTTGGTCTTGAGTACTGGTTCTCATCCTCAACTCTGAGTCCCAGCCCAGCTGCTGGCTCCTAGCTTACTGTAGAACACTACCTACAGCAAATGATTACATTTGATAGGAGTCAGGAGATGAGTGTTGTGGGTTTCATTAAGGTTGCTCTCCTTAGTACTTCCATCCATAATTCAGTGCCTTAATACTGCAGATATAGGTTCACTAGAGCATAACAGGTGTCAAGCAGTCACATAGGGATGGAGAGGTATTGGGGGCAGTTTGCCTCTGGTGGCAATGTTTTTGGGGCATCCTGGCTCGTAGGCACACCCCCGTGCACCATGGCCACACCCCCATGCACTGTGGCCACACCCCTGTGCCATAGCCACACACCCCTCCTGTCCCCCCTCCAAACACTCCAAGCTCCACTGCTGGTGTCAAGACGAAGGGTTCCATCTTATCCACCGCCATGCTAATGTTCCATGTCAAGCAAATTACTGTGGATAGGGATGAACTTAATCACATTGCTTCATTTCCAGTTTGAGGTGATACAGTCCAAACACAGGTTTTTAAAATTCTATCTATGTACCTACCTGCCTCCCCGCCTCCCCACCTTGTTTGGGACTGAGAAGATTTAACTCTTCTGACAGTACTATGTCTTGACATTAAGTGGAGACATGAATCTAGAAACATGAGTCTTCAGCAAATATCTAAAAAAAGTGACAGCGGGAAGAGTGCCATTTGAAAGGTGTAACTTGGGGGAGGGGGGAGATACATCACTCTTTCCTTGCACAAAGGTTTTCTCCTGAAGATGGCTCTCTTGACATATTTTACTCCAGACCACTGAAAATATATGTTTGAGATCCCTAGCTAGAAGAAAACAACTAGAAGAAGATAGGGATGAAACAATGGTAGCAGGAACTGTTAAACACTCTTCTCACTGGTCATCTACGTACTACTAACAAATCATATCTTATTCTTGCACATGTTTATATGAACACTGAATATCTAGTTTGATCCTTATGGACCACTGATTCACAACACACACCTTTTGACAGTCTCCTACCATTTCTAACGAAAAGGAAAAATAGCCTTGAAGGAAAAGTAATGGTTATACTTTACCATCAGTGCCTGGAGGGCACTTATTGCAAATAATTTCCCTCGTGCCCTGCTGGACGGAACAGCCATAGCCTTTTTGGCACGGACATGGCTGGCAGCTCTGTGGGTTCCACGGGGGTCTATAAAAGTCAGCTGGGCAGGCAGCATGTATGGGCTCCATGTTTTCATCTCCAGAATAACATTCCCCTGAACGGTGACAGAAAGAAGAGGAAAGAGTAGTACGCTAGAGTGGAATTTGACACCATGAGGCTCAGAGGTTGAATCTTGCCCTGAGGTTCTTTGTGCAGCTTTTATTAGGGCCCTGAGAATTCCAGCTTCGAAACACAACCCAAACAAGTTTCTTCCATTTGTATAGTGAAAAATTTTGAAATATGTTAAAAATTACAAAATTCTGAAAAAAATAAGAACTTAAACAGAGATGGACGACCTCCCAAAGTATCAAGGCTGCATATATAGCCTACCAGACTCCAAATGGCCATGTTTTTGGCCACACCACCACTAACTTTTTTTTATGCATTTACCCGAAAAAATTCCTTGTATCCATTAGAAAGTGTGGGGGGACATTTCTTATCATGAAAAATGCCTCACCAGATGTCTAAAATAGCTCATGAGGCCTCACACTATTTTCTGTGCCCCTAGAGGGCAGGAGAGACCTTTCACTATTTTTTGTTTTGTTTTTAACTATTAAAATAAGAATTGAGTTAAGGATTGGAAGATGGCTGCCCTGGCGCCCTTGAGGCCTATGGACCATATTCTGCCCACCCCCTACATTAAAGCACAGATTTGAGTATACGTAGACATGCATGGATGGACATAGGTACACACATACACGCACACATACACATGCACACTCACACTTACTAAATTACTATTTTACTCTTAATACTTACATATGTCACAGATTCTGAAAACTATGTATAAAGTCTTTTTGAGGAATGTTTTTTATTCCATATTATAAATGGAATGAATTCACAAACTGTTATCAGCTACAACCATAAAAGTGATCCATCAATGATATTTACTTGCTTTGTTGCAGATTTCTAGTTTACAATGGATTTGTGATCTGGCACTCAGGAGCCAGAATGGTGTAGTGATTTGAGCATTGGACCCTAGATTCCGAGACCTTCCTCGGATCGCTCCCGAGTTTCATCCCACCTTGCTGCCACTTTGCTTGGCGAGCCTCCCCTCAGCTCCACATGCAATACCCAGGCGGCCCCTCCCAAAACTGCAAACCCCAGGATTCCATAGGATGTTGAAAGTGTAATAATTGTGCTATAACAGTCTAGTGCGGAAATGGCCCAGGATTCAGTTCTCTACTTGGCCATGGAAACCCACTGGGTGACTTTGGAGGCATCATACACTCTCAGCCCCAGAAAACCCCAAGATAGAGTTGTCTTAGGCTGCCTTAAGTCAAAAACAACATAAAGGCACACAACAACAGCAACTCAGTGCTGAATATGTCACCTGCCATTTAGACAGATGATGTCCACACCTGATTAAAGGCTCTGTCCCTTAGAGTTCCCTGTTTTACTCAACTGTTGGATGGTATCAAGAAGTGGTTGGGAAGGGAGAACAATGGAGGTCCTTACTCTGAGAACGTGGTTTCTGTGCTCACTCTAAAATAGCTGTTTGTCATCTTATCGTGGTGTTACTGCCCTGGCTAGTCCGAGCTTTGGGGATATTAAAGATATCCCTTGATATCGCAATTCGGCTGCACTTCTCTATTCCTTTCCACGTGCTTGCGTGGCCACCGGACAAGCACGTAAACAGGTTCGGCCGTTCATAGCCGTAATATTCAAACTACAATACAGGCAGGCCAGAAATAGCTGACTCACTGCTTTAGGAGACCTCCAGGCGAGTACTCTAATTAAGTATGCACGCCACTTACAAAAGAGCCTCTGCCCTGCGATGGCAGCTTGATGGGTAACCTATGCAATACCCAAGCACTCTGCGTTTACATACTGGCTACTCTATTAAGAACCGCTACGATAACTCAATCATTCAGATTCTGACCTTTCGGAGGCTTTGTCTCCAACTCCAAATCTATTGTTTTCCCCCAACTACGGCATAGCCTGCAGTCACAATTCTCTTATAAAAACCCTAGATTCCGAGACCTTCCTCGGATCGCTCCCGAGTTTCATCCCACCTTGCTGCCACTTTGCTTGGCGAGCCTCCCCTCAGCTCCACGTGCTGAGCTACATCGCACCCCAGCCTCGCTCCCTATTTTTCTGGGCTTCAGGAAAGGTGAAGTATCACCCAAACCAACTATCCCTCTAAAAATCCCTCTATACCACTCCAACTTTTATTTTCTTTAGTTATCTTGTATGAGTGTGTTGCATACACTGTTTTGCTTGTATTTAATAAACATCATTTATTATTTCAACTTTTGTGTTCTCCTTGACTCGACCTGACCCCATAGACATAGGGTTCAAGAACTTGCTAAGTTACCCTGCCTCTCATAACGTTAAGCAGTGCTCTGAGCTAATTTTCCCCACCTTTAGTTGAGAACATTTTGGTGTCCCTCCCGGGACCCCCAGTACACAGGGTAACAGTGGTTTTAATATCAAAGAAGCACATGAAAGTTGCTTTTATTTTTTCCAAATTCATTTCTTGAACCTCTGTCAGGTATAATAATGCACCCTCATATAGGCAGGACCAATCGCTTGGGGCCTGGCTAGACAGTGACTGGCCCTATACACATGTTGGTGGGATTTAAACACTAACAGTGATGTCTCAAAAAAGCCTCTCCTAGTTACTGTGTAGTTTAAGAATGTAATAAAATAAAATAACAAATACATAGAGGTAATCTGAACCTCAGCGGATTTTCATTCAGATCCACTCTGCAGCATTGTTTGACAAACCCTTAGAAGAACCTCTCAAGGTATCTAAGATTTTCATAACATGAGGGACAGAAGCCCTCTTAAAAACAATACAGTTTTCAGGACTCTGTCTTTTTATAAATGCATTCTGTTGCCACATGGAGAGGATACATGCTTACCTCCCAATCTGCAAACAACCTAATCTATGATGTAAAGAGCCTTAATACGTTCGTCAGACTGGGACAAGCCTCCTTCTTCAAAAAAGTTGAAATCATAAACACCAAGTGAATATCTGTTCATTGCCTGAATTGGGCACTATTTTGTACACAAAGTAGAAAAAAAAAGTGATGCCATGCTCTCACAGAATCAAAATCACTGTATTAACAAGCTTAGCACTATTTGACTTTTCTATCAGTGGTCAGATTGTCGCCCACACATTAAAAACCAGTATGTCCAGAACAATAGGCCCCCTGTGGATTTCCATACCTGTGTCTGGGTCACATAGTCCTCCTCCCTGGCAATTGCATAGCACACAGTTGCTGAGAGTCTCATGTCTAGCAGAATCTCCTCTCTTGTATCCTGGAGCACATTTCTCACAGAACTGCCCCTGGTATCCAGTTGGGCACACGCATTGTTCCACCCAGGGTGCTGGAGAACCAGAGGTTGGCTGGGCCGAAACCAAAATGACATTACTGAGGTAGCCTGTGGCTGAATGAACAGAAAGTAGATTGCCGTGAATTCTTCTTGAGAAGATAACATGATGAATATAACACATCCCAAAATCACAGCTGGACAAGAGCAGATGTTTGGGGAGCAGCCTCAGGAATGGACAGATCATATCATTTCTGATTGAGGCCAACTTTGCACAAATTCATTTGTGAGCCTGTTCAATGCTGTTTCTAAATTAATCTGCTACTTTTTAAAAATTCATCTGGTTTAGGGTCTTGAAATTAGAGATCTTAAGGTACTTTCACCCTTCACAGAAGCACATTTTGCAACACTGGTTGTAGATTAAGAATGAGGAAAACAGTTTAAGAGTGTATCCACACTACATTATAGGAGTTTTACATCATTTTAGCAGCCATAGTCCCATCCCATGAAATTCAAGGATTTGTAATTTTGTTAAGTGTTTAGTATTCTCTTCCACTGAGTGTGAGCCCTCATATAGAATTCTCCTTGATGCTAAGCTGTTTGCTGAGAAACTCAGAATTCTCTGCCACAGATCAGAGTATTGTAATTGAGCTCTCTAAGCAGAGAATGCTAAGTAGCTCACGAAACTATAAAATCCTAGGATTCCTAAATTTCAAAGTGTTATAGTTGTGCAGTGTGGAAACATTCTAAGTCTGTAGCATAAATTTTACCTGACAGGGTTTTTTTTAATCAGTTGGCTGAGATGGCAGCCAGATATGTTAGAACTGTAAATAGGCACTTGGCTAGTTACTCATATGTGCAGACAAGGAGGCTTATAGATGCTTTCCGCAAACCAAATGTACAGTGGGCACCACATGAATGTATGGACCCTGGATTAATTGAAAAAGCCCATTAAGATGGAAACCATTTCCATCAAATTCCAGAGAAACCGTTCGCTGAAACTCCACTGGAAATTAGTAAAACATCTGAAATGAGGACTGTTGGGAAGTGGGTGCACATTCATGAAACAGAATTAGTTCTGGTAAGGGAGCCCTGCCTAACTTTTGCAAAGTATGCAAATATCTGTTTTTCAGATAGGCTTTTCTTGCTTAAGAAGAGTTGCTCATGTCCACTGGTTTTAGTTACTTGTGTTTTGATCAGAGACTTTCGAACAGTATTGCAAGAAACATAAGAGGGCTGACTTTCTGTTAGTGAGATACCCATGCATATGTCACATTACATATATTGGGTAAATTATTTGTCACAGCACAACAGACATATTTGGCTCATAGCAGCAGAAGTGGAGTTGTGCATACAGCAATGTGGCATGTTCTGGTTATGCACTGCACATTGTGGTTGCACATTGCAGCTGCATATTGTGCACTGTGGTTGCACACTGGGCATTGCAGAATAGCACCCAGTCATTGACAATTGTTGTTGCTCTTCTGCATGGGGGTTGTGTAGTACTGTTGCAACATATCTTTGAATGCAGATATTTATGCTAAGCTGAGGGGATGCTGGATTGCAGTCAAGGATTCTTCAATGAGGAGACCAACACAACAAAAGCCTTCCTTCAAATAGACATTCACTATTACCAATGTCCCCATCGCCACCATTCCATGGTTAGGTGGGGGAGCATCCTAAGTTATAGTCTTATTTAGACAATGATGGGTCTGGAGAAGAGTGCTCCACGTGAATTTCATTTGCAACTTAAAACATGTCCCAGAATCTTCGGTATCATGCAGGGGTTTCTGTGTCAGACACACAAAGATTCCTTAGAAAGCAAGTCACTATAGAAAATGTTCCTTGAAGACAAAAATCTATGAAACAAAGTTTCAGAAGGCAGACAGTGATTATCTCCTTTTCAGTGAGTTTTTATATTGTTTCATTGTAAGCATCTTTCTGAGATGTAAAAAAAAAATAATACTTTTTTTTTTAAAAAAATGCACACAGTAAATTTTTTAGCCCAGGTTCTACCATCCTACTTCCAACTCACTGTCTCCATATGTAGCTCTGACTCGAAGAGCTGTCAGGTTCCCAAGTAATCGATGATACTCAGTTCTACTCAGCCTAGGGTTCCAGTTACTGTTTGAGTGCTCATCCAACCTGCGGAAATAGAAATAAACTGAGGTTATATGAAAATATATCTGTGCAGCTATACTTATGTACCTTATTTGTCTTAGCAAGGATACCTACAAATTAATGATAAAAAAGTGGAAGACAGAAACACACAGCTGTTTTACTACTGGCAATAAGAAAAGGTTAAAATTTCTAACAAAGGTCAAGAAAAAGCAGAAACTCAGAATTCTGTGCAAAGGTCTCAGAAGTCTGATTCTGGTGATTCTGAGAGCATAAATACACATACAAAGTATACTTTTCTTCAGTAATTTAAGACAACAGTGAAAATCATGCAATCCATAGACTGTGGGCGTACCAGAGAGTGGGTACAGAGATGGCCTCAGGACCCCATGGAACCACCAAAATCCCAGCTTCCTCTCACCATGCTTTTCAGCTAATGATTTTTAGCTGAAAATAATTATGAATTCATCTATTTTGGGTTTTAAATTATATTTTGGGGCCTACAACTCCAAAACAACAATGTAAAATTGCCCCCCAAGGTGACAGAGAATGATGTAATGTCACTTTCGGTTGCCAAAATTATGGCCACAATAGAGTGTTGCAGTCTCCTGCCATGGTGCAGTCTTCTGGACTTCAGAGTATGCCATCCATGTCCTAAGTTTTCATTTTCAGGTTTTGCCTTTGCCATTAATACTTCCTACAACCTGAGCAACACTAAAAGTGATACTCCCAAAGAGATGAGTGTAAGATAAAGAGAAATAAAGTGAAATGGTAGACTAGAAAGTGAGGTATGCACCTTATTTAGTTGAGCCCCAAGGTGGGAAATCTGGGGTGGAAGGGCTATGTTGCTTCTCTTGAACTGCACTTTATTTTCCATCTCAACAGTGCTTCTGGGAGTCAAATTAACATTGACATTAGCAGGGTGGCAGAGGCCAAAAAAATGAGGGGTGCATGTCACTGGCAGGCTATGTATCAAATCACTCTTAGTTGAAATAATTGATCTCAATTTTGTAGAACTGATTTGCATGACCTGAGGAGGGACATTTTAAAAAGGCTGAGAATTTTGTTTTAAAGTCAGTTGGATCTTCCTTTCTAAGCAATGGTCAAAAACAGATTTTCATACTAACTGCCTTTAGACAGCATTTTTCCGGTTGATTATCTGCCAAGAATCCACTATTCATTTCAGAGGATTCTGGGGCACTGGCTAGGTGCATGTTCAGTTCACGGTGGAGAACGACCTGGCCTGTTAACTTCACATGAATACAGAATTCATTCTGCTACATGAATAGCTTCCTGACTGATCACTTGTATTTTCTATGAAAAGCCATTTAGGATCTGTAACAGGCACTTGTGGGGGGAAGTATGTTTAAGTGACTGAGCTGCACCCCACAGAAACTCCAGAGAGCATGATTTGTGAGGAACAGTTCATGGTGCTGGGGTCTCACAGGTTGCTGGTGAGCTGCACGTAGGACCTTGATGTGACCACAGGCAGCTAATGGGTTACATTTACTATAGAGGAAGATCAATAGCTGTGGAGAAGTTGTCTTTGAGTATCTTTGAGGAACCTGTGATAAACTACCAGAATGCTACGTCCTTTTCCAGAGACAGCAAAACAGAGGTCTAAGCAATGGAAGCAAAGGAAAATAAAGCACAATCTCTGAAATGGCTTATTCACATGCATACCATTTACTGTGGGAGTCATCAATGAACAGCCATCAATGTGTGAACCCGCCCATCACAGCTGATTCAATTATACTGCTGTCATCATTAAGGAGGTGGCACTGTAGTGTTATACATACGAATGTCCCTGACTTCCTAAGCAGTTTACCTGAATGTGTATGTCTTGCTGGCTCTACAAGACAGCATCCCTCCATTGGGCATAAGAGGAGCGGTGACCTTTAAACCAGCTCCTTCTAAGACAACATCATGCTGGGAAGGGCGACGTCCAGGTCGGTTCACACGATAATCAAAAGATAGTGTCTGCCCATAACTCAGCTGCTGGTTTCCAAGGAACTTAGCTACAAAGGAAATATGGAATAAACAACAGTTCTAAAGTGACATTTACAAACAAAACTGTGCCCACTGACAAGATTAATTTGACACGGCAAGCATTAGATACGTGACAACTTCCTGGCAGGAAAGATTTCAAGGAAACTTACCAATATCAATGGTTTAAATCCCACTGATATTCTAATCCTGCTTTTCAGGGAAAAAGGTGTTCCAAAGCAGCTCACATCAAATCCAAAATCTGGGAAACTTAATTTCAGCTCAGCTTAAGCATATGTAAAGACCCTACACTAAATTTCATGATTCTGTGTCTGAATCTGGCAAAGAGGGCAGAGTTGAGGGGTTAAATACATACTTTGTAAACAAAGGACACTGTGTTTGGGCCATAGGATTTCTGAACATGGCCTGGGAAAATTACTGTCTGAAACCCAGAGAATTCACATGTGGGGAACCCCTTGTCTGCAGGTGAATTTGGCCAACTAGATCACCACATCTTGGTGGGTGAAGTTCACAAATGGCTCCCATAAGTCCCCTTACCCTGTCCAAAGCCCTATGCCCTCAGAGAAGGAAAAGAGGATGGTAGAGAGGATTCTCACTGAGCCCCAACCTTTAAAGCACTCCTTAAATCTGGAGCTTAGTCAAGAGCTCGCTTCGCCCCTCCTGAAGCTGACTCCTAAGCAAGCCCCCTGCTCGTCAGACTGATGCTTCAGTCTCTTTTGTGCCACCATCACCACGTTTCCCAGTGGGAAGAGTGAATGGGGAGTGACCATCATCTGCCCAAGCAGCTACTACTACTATTACTGCTACTACTACTACTATATCTGAGAGATGAAATATACATGTGATAGCATGTCTGTGCAAGATTCTGTGGGAAAATGGTGTACACCAATAGTGGCACTGTCCACTCGGGCAGGAGTTCCACTTCCTCCAAGTTATCTCTCAGGCTAAGAAGTCTAATCCTATCTTGAGTATAGACATTACAAATTAGATGGATCAGTGATCTGACTTGCTATTGTTACTGCCCTGCCTAGTCCGAGCTTCAGGGATATTAAAAGATATCCTTTTGATATCACAGTTCAGCTGCACTTCTCTATTCCCCTCCACGTGCTTGTGAGGCCACTGGACAAGCACGTAAACAAGCTCAGCCGTTAATTGCCGTAATATTCCTAGACAATACAGGCAGGCCAGAAAATAGCTGACTCGCTGCTTTAGGAGACCTCCAGGCAAGTACTCTAATTAAGTATGCACGCCACTTACAAAAGAGCCTCTGCCCCGCGATGGCAGCTTGATGGGTAACCTATACAGTACCCAAGTACTCTGCGTTTGCATACTGGCTACTCTATTGAAAACCTCTGGGATAACTCAATCATTCAGATTCTGACCTTTCGGAGGCTCTGTCTCCAACTCCAAATCTATTGTTTCCCCCAAGTACGGCATAGCCTGCAGTCACATTCTCCTTATAAAAACCCTTGATTCCGAGACCTTCCTCGGATCGTTCCGGAGTTTCATCCCGCCTTGCTGCCGCTTTGCTTGGCGAGCCTCCCCTCAGCTCCACGTGCTGAGTTACATCGCACCCCAGCCTCGCTCTCCATTTTTCCGGGCTTCGGGACAGGTGAAGTATCACCCAAACCAGCAACTCCTCCAAAAATCCCTCTATACCACTCCAACCTTTATTTTCCTTAGTTATCTTGTGTGAATGTGTCGCATACACTGTTTTGCTTGTGTTTTTAATAAAACATCATTTATTGTTTCAACTTCTGTGTGCTCCTTGACTCGACCCGACCCCGTAGACATAGGGTTCAAGATCTCGCTATGTTACCCTGCCTCTCGTAATGCTAAGCAGTGCTCTGAGCTAATTTTCCCCACCTTTAGTTGAGCACATTTTGGTGTCCCTCCCGGGACCCCCAGTACACAGGGTAACACTATGAAGCAGTTTTCTCTGTTCCTAAAAGAAAAATTAAATTCTCTCACCAAGTGTACTGTTATATCATCATGATCAAGGTAGTCTCCTTGTCCATCAGGATTGCTGAGGGCACATTTGTGCATAGTTCTAAAATGTAAGTTTAACTATTCAGCCTGGTTTAACGGTGCAATAAGAGGGCCATTTTGAATGGTTCACTTCTTTGCAGAATGAGAAATTCTGGGTTAACTACGCCTTTTTACTTAAATTGTTTCACTGTATCAATCGCTAGGGCTGAACATATCTTCACAGATCACTTATTTGTAGCTATACTAACCATGAGAAATGCAACACTCTAGGGCAGGATTTTTCAAATGGTGTGTCATGACACATTAGCGTGTCACCTGTAGTGTGTTGGTGTGTTGCCTCCCCAGCTGAAAAAGACCCCCACCTGAGCCTGGCCCGCTGCTGTCACTTTCACTGGGGCTTTTCCCTGGTAAGAGCGACGACAGTGAGTAAGGGTGGGAGGGGGCTGTCCTTCCCCCTGCCGTTGCTCTTTCTAGGGTCTTTCTCCAGCAAGAACGATGGCAGTGGGCAAGGACCAGGTCGGAGGAGGCTGTCTTTCCCTCTGCCGCCCCTCTCGCTGGGGCCTTTCCTGGTGATGGCAACAGCAGCAGGCCAGGATCGGGGGGAGGGGCTGTCTTTCCCCAGCCTAGATATGCCTTTAGGTACCTCCAGTTTGCTAGTAAAACTGAATTACTGTGTCATGAAATGATGCATGTTGAAAAAGTTTGTCACCTACATGAAAAGTTTGGAAAGCTCTACTCTAAGGCATGAATTTCTGGATAAAATAAATGGATCTAACCGTATCCAGAAATGTGAACAGCAGCAGTCTAAGAAACACTGAGTGTTGTCTCAACTACTCCATCATGGAATAGATTAAGTATGCATTTAAAATGGGACATAAGCAAATTCTTCAGAGGCGAGTCCTAACTGTATGTGCGTGGCCCCCTCTCTAACTTTTAAATGGGCTTCAAAGAAATGATTATTCCAGATTGATTTTAATAAAGTGATTTTCATTTCTGAGAGAGTTTTACATGTTATGAGATATTTAAACTGAGTATATTGTATTTTTTTAAAGTTTCACTCTGTGAACAACTTGGGGGAAGTTTTGCCCTGAAAGATGGTAAATAAAATCAAGGTATCTTCCAGATGTCAACAACATTATGTGCTTGAACGGGATGGGGAGTGAGTGGGCACCTGCATATTGTTGGGCTGAAGCTCCTTTAGTTCCTCACCATGAGCTATGGTCGCTTAATAGTAGTGACAGCCTCAAAAGACACATATTAGAATTTGCTGAGTTAAAGTAATACAACTGCTATGTGTATGTGGTGCATGTGATAATATGCATGTGATAATATAATAAAAAAAAAATATACTGAGGAAGACAAATAGACTATCAGATCATCATCTGTGTTGCTACTCTTCTGTGGAATACATACCTGGTGCCGCAAAATAGATAGGATTTGACCTTCTTGCTGCCACATAAACTTCTTTATAATGGGGAGACCATTGAAGCTGCGGAGGAGACCCATTTCCTTGAGCTTGCCAACCTTCACCTCCTGGAATACAAGAAAACCACAGTTTACTGAATGAACTTAGAAATCCAGTCTACACTCACTGACTTAGGAAATACAGTGAGCCACCCTTCCTATCTTCTATGGAAGAAAGTTGTATATGAACAGAGAAGTAGTTATGGTCAACAGTTAATGACCTGAATGTGGGACTAGATGATCCTCTGAACCTGAGAGTAGATTATCTTCCAGTGTGCTATAGACCAGGACTTAGGAAATCTAAGTTCAAGTCCCCAGTGAGGTATGAAACCTACTGGGTGACCTTGAACCAGTCACTAACAGCACGATGTACCTTACATGGTTGTTGTAAGAATAGAGTCTGGAGCAGGAAAGCCCATATACACTGCCTTAAGCTCATGAGAGGGAAGGTAAACTATACATTTAAAAATACATCAAAATTAAAACTAGCAGCGTACCATTTTAGACATCAGTGATCCTAATGTGAAACACCTAAGCAGATGCTTTTTTTGGTAGATTACTGTCAAAGTGGAAATCATGGTGGCAGCTGCATGTGACTTTTAGAAGCAATTCAGTGGAATAACATATGATATTTTTTTAAAAAAATACCAGTTATCAGTTATAAATAAATGCACTCTTCAGAGCAGGCTTCTCCATGACTTATAATACACCTATATAAAGCCATTACAGTGCTCTTCTGCTTTAAAGAAATCATTGGGGTTGACAATCTTTTTCCACTCCAGGCAGGTGCGTCTGAAAAGTCATGGAGACCTTGAAAGCTTACTCAAATACCAAAAAGTCCTTCAGCAAATGCAAGTAAATAACAGGAGATAATGTTATGCCAAATATGAAGGTGGGATGAATATGTAAGAGAATTATTGCTTGAATGACATAGAAGGGGCTTATTAATACTGAGACTCACCAAGGGCTTGGTTAAATGTTACACTTCAGCCAAGTGTGGTGAAATGGAACTCAAGAAAATGCATGTCTTTACATCCCACGTTCCCTCACTGCAAACCTCTGGTAACACCCATTGCCAGTTGATGACTTCCATGCCAGAGGGTGGGTGAGTCTGCTTCAGATTTTAGTGTGGACTTTATAGGGACACCTACCAATGATGCTGAATGCTATCATCTAAATGGGTTTATCATTTTGGATAGTTCCTTTAAAGTCTGGACTACAACCTGGAGTGCATTCACTATCTCACTGACTTGGAAGCCTCCAGCTGCTACTTCATGAACACTGAATTGCAGTCTGCAGTTGGCATTTCCACAAACTCTTGATTTATGCTCAGACTGAAAGATGAGAGGTCAAAGATTGTCACCTGACCGACTTTAACCAATATTACCATAAAACTAAATCTAGACTCTAGAGTGACACACATTCTTACCAAATAAAATCTAACATTGGCTTTGATACTGTATGGTCCAAGACAGGGGCATCAATCCACCTCAGCTTTTCTATCACACAACGTCTGGTATTGGCAATCAGCAATAAAATTCAGAGTAACACCAAAAATACTGCTCATGCAAAAGAAAAAGCAAATCACAAATTACCTTGCTGGAAAGAAGAAGTAATCTTACGGATGCTATAATTTTTTGCACTGGTGCATGTAGCTGAGTGTCCAGAACAGAAGCACGGAGAGCAGCCTTCAGGATTTCCTGCGTCAAGGTTATAATAGCCCTGCTTGCAACTATGAGAGAAAAAAAACATATAATGTGACTGGTTTCTTATGTGTTCAAATCTGCACCAAAAGTGATCATGATATATCTTATTACTGTTCCAGATACCTCTGTCTCACCCCATATAAGAAAGGACAACCCAATACCTAGCTTGAGAATCTATCTTCCCAGCCAGCAAAACCATGCTTGATCTAAGGTCAAGTATCACTATCTAACTGAGGTTACCATTCTGAAGAGGTGACAGCTTGGTGCCTGTTCATCAGTGCCGGCTAGTGGCTTCCATGTCAGTGGGGCAATGAAGTTACTCTGGGTTTTTCCTCTGTTCACTAAAGAAGCATTTCAAGGTGCTGAACCGTATATATTCCAAACAGGTTCAGTTGCATGAATAGCTTCCATAAGGTTCAGACTAAAACCTGGAAAGGATGTACCACTAAGGGAGATAAGGGAGACACCAGTCACCACTAGTTACCTGGCATTGCCCAGGTTGATGGGGACAATTTTGCTTACAAATTGCATGAAATAAAAGTTTGTCTGGTAGTGCCTACAATCTTTCAAATTTGGTTCATGCCACCTTCTGTGCAAAATTGAGTGAAAAACGTAACATCTCCCCTGGTTCCCACTGGAACTGACTGTTGACTGGTTTCTGAGACTGCATGAAAATATCTGGGATATCAACCTAAACCTACCAGGTTTGGTCAAAAATGGTTTATAAATGAATATTCTAGAGCAAAAATTTTTGTTCAGGAGGTACCCAATAGCACACCAAGTTTGGTGACTGTGATCAAACATGTGGATTTGTATAGCAATAACAGAGAGGTAAAAAGACAAACACATCCTATAAAATATAGTATCAATGAATTTGTACCGTTTCAGAGAACTGCCAAATTCTGATGAAGCTAGATACCCTAACATGAGTGTATTCATGCCTATATCTCTATATCAATGATGGGAGACTCCTCCTCTTCCCACAGATAGGCTCCTTTAAGTTCAGGTAACTCTCTGATCTACGCTTATCTCCTTCTCTGAATAAGGAAAAATAAATCTTGCAAGGTCCTTTTAGCAGACAAATACATTTCACAGAAGGGTGCAGCAGCTGTTTTGAACAGTACAGAATGTTCCCCCAAATTAACACAGGTCTGGAGAGGATCTTGCCACGTAGCCTCACCTGCACTGACATGGCTCAGCTCTCAGAGCTGTAATTACCAAGTGCACAGGCAATGGTGGACCTGTCTTGAACAAGCAGTTTAGCCCGGGGGTGTGCTTTGTTATTGTCACAGGGCTTTGACAGATGGATACTCCTGGGTTCTTCAGTAGAAATTCCATCTATTGCACATAAGTAAGCAGCTTAAGGAGACTACAGAAGCATCCACAGAGTATGAAAGAAATGGTTGAGCAGGAATTTATCAAGACATTTTAGGTGTAAGATGCTTTGTTCTGGGACCTTAGGCCTGGCAGAGGCTGGATTAAAGGCCACTCTACTCATTTTTCACAAACAGACCTGAGTACGTTCAGGTAGGAAGTACAGACTATCTTAGCTATTGAAAGGTGGAACTTTATTAGAAATATGACAACTTCATCAAGTTCCTTTCTTCTCAGTCATTCTAGCTGTCTCATGTCTAAGAGTCAATATCATGAGCATTTCCCTATTCCTTCAAGTCATCAACATTTCATTGTGTAATTCTGTGTTACTGTTAATGTGCAGTTCAACATATGCAGTGTGCCTCACAAATGTGGGCAGTACAAACAGGGGAACCGGGGAAGAGAGGCAATGAGGAGAGATGGGGTCAGAATATTGAAAACTTTCTTCTTGCCCTCTGGAAGCTGTATTCTGCCTAAACAGACATTACAAGGCTACATTTCCAAATGCTTGGATAAACCCAGTTCAGTGGAAACAGTTCTTCACATCAGAAACCTTGGCATCACATTCATGATTCCATGCATGCACACTTAATTTGACTCACAATAGTCCTGATGAATAACAAGTCAGAAAGAAAACTATGCTCTTGCAAAGCAAAAGAACAACTTGGACAACCAAGTGGATTCCTTGTTGAAGGTTTCTTTAAACAAAAACAAAATCCTTTCACCGTATATGATCTTACACAGGTACCTGTTACACTGATCTCCTGTAACTGCTGACTTGCAAACGCAGCGTCCTGACACACATTCGCCCTTGCTTCCAGCGGGATCACAATTGCACCGGGAAATCCTGAGACAAATAACAGACAATGTTCAAATTAAGCTTTATACTCACAGAAATATATGCAATTCAATACAGAAAGAGACATACGGTGCAATGTGCCACCCCCACCGAGCCAACCCAATGATATACTGGTAATGTTATGTATACACAAAAAATGGCTAGAGATAGCCACTAATCCACTAAATAGAATAGTCTCCTACCCTGAACATTGGATCTCCAGAGGATGTTGTGTGGGTTGCATTACTGTATCTTATTCTTATCTAGCCAGCTGGTGATTTGCCTTGAGAACTGAGAAGCAATGATTCACATTGTGAACACCTGGCAAAGTTGTCTAGAGGAAAACTTCTGAAGTGTACAAGTACTTTTATTCTAAAGGTGACTCAGTTACAACTTGGGGTGGGAATGAGGCATAGAAGTGATCCTGTCCAAACTGTACACATGGGCCATTTCCTCATTACACCGTCATAGTGCTATTATTCCATTTTCAACATCCTATGGGATCCTGAGGTTTGCAGTTTAGGGAGGGGCATCTAGAATTCTCAGCCAGAAAGCTCTTGGGCCTCAGTAAATTACAAACTCCAGAATTCGACAGGAATCTGAAAGTGGAATAATAGCACTATAACAGTGTAGTGCAAAAATGGCCATAGTGTTTGGGATCCTGGATAAACAGATCAGTTTATCCGTTTATCAGAATATCTAGTTCTTACCACTTTTGCACATGTTCAGTCACAAATCCATTCCATCCCATTAACAGCATTAATCTGTTTTTTTCAATCTGCACAAAATTTGCATTTTCATAAACATTTAAATACCTTAAAAATGTTTCTCAAGCATTTGAAGGTTTATGTTCTCTCAAAAGACAAGCATTTAATGCATTTCATAGGTCAACAACTGAACTGCAGCATTTTAAAGGAGTGCCAACATCCACTGGATAGCTACATTCCAGTTCACACCTTAGTCCAGGAGGTATGGATCAGGTGTTAGTTGATGTCAAAATTTGCAAAGATCCAGTTCCTCAAGGATCTCTAGACCCACCACACAATCAGCAGATCATATGGTCAAATATCATATGGTCAAGTGCATCTTTTAAGGGTGGAAGATGAGGGTGCCATATATTTGGATGCTGCCTGATTGAAAAAAAAAAACATTGGCACTAAGAACACTAGCATTTTAGAGAATACTTTGTCTCTGGCATCTAATTTTCTAAGTATGGAATTTTTTAATGAGAGTTTTCAAACACCTAATCTGTTAATAGTGGCACAGATCAACAATGCAATTCCTCATAATCATTCTGTTCAACTTCTGTCAACTGATATGGGAATTGCATGACCGAACTGTATCCCATATAAAAATGCCTTCCTGCACATATTTCAGAAGGTTAAATATCATTTCTTTAGATACCATTCCCCCTCTGTGATATCTGAGAAAGCTTCTTTTTCTTTTCTTTTCCTTGACTTACTGAGGCAAACCAGAAGTCCACTAGCATCTAACCCCTAGCATCTAACAGCTATACTTACTGTATCTGCCCAGCAGGTGTGCAGCCAGCCTCTGAGAAGGAATGGAAATTATGCTGGCATCTGTCACATTTATCACCTGTCACACCAGGTTTGCAGTGGCATCGTCCATGGTTATCACACTGAACACTGACAGAACCTATGAAGAAGAAGAGGGTTGTAGGAAAATTCAGTAGGGCCAATTCTGATTGATATAGAATGCACGGGTTACAGCATCCCAGCAAAATTTAGAAAAAGTTGTTATAGCATTGTTATAGCAACTACGTTGTTCCAATATGCAAAGTGTCCCTCCTAATTGGGTGTGTGTGTGTGACCTGTACATTGATGTACTATTAGGGACATCTTTGTCTGGAAAGCAAACTTGGAACATACATTAGATCACATTCCCCTATAGAATGAGACAGGGCCAGAATGTATAATATCACCAGAAAAAGAAGAGACTGAAGAAGTGAGCCATAAAAGTTTGAAGATGATAGAATGTGTTGCGTGACAGTTCCTAAAAGGAAGGATTTTTCTTGTTTCACGCACTCAGAGCTAGGACTCCTCAACCTATATATTTGTACAGATGCTAAATTACAATGATGTCCATAAAACATTTTTAAAAGATAGCAATTAGTAACAAGCACGTTGAGGGAAAGGATTTTGGGTGGCACTCAATATGTAGAAGAATGGAGGTTTAGTCCTTTTATTTCTTACTGCAATCATGGTGGAAATTCCCCTTTTTAAAATCAGCCATTCATTTCAAGAGAAAAGACTCCAGCGGCATCAAAGAAATCTCTTCATTCGAGGGGCAAATGGAGTGTGTTTTTGCTCGGACCACAGCAGGGAGGAAAAGGTCAAGCCTTTCTGAGATCCTGATTAAAATATAGCCCCTCTGCTTTTTTCCCCCCCTGTTGCAGGGGTGACTGATGAGATTGTGAGAGATATGTATACCACCATGCTTAGTAATTTGCACAAAAACTACATCAGTTTTTTTGTACATGTACACAGCTTGCATGAAAATATGATCTGCGTGAAAGTGGCAACCAATGGATGATGGAGATGACATCGGCTTCTGCTATTCTGCCTCTCCATCCAGTATGCACTGACTGAACCCCACAGGTCATGTGGAGAGGACACACAACTATATTCATTATTTATAAAGCTCTATATTACACACCACCTAGCAGGACTTCAGCTGAAGAAGAAATAAGCTGAATAAATGTACAGTTTCTTTATTTCCATGAGCCATAGTAACCTACAGAAATAAAACTGGACTGAATGCTGTATTTTCCACTCATGCCTCACTAGAAATAGCACAGGAAACCATTGAGAATCACATTGCTTTTTGAGTAATTTAATTAGTTTGAGTAAGCTATGTTTTCCTTAGGCAGTGCTATGGCCAGACTGGATATGCACAGAAAATAAAGAGGATAACCAAATTATTATTCCCTCCATTAAAGAACAGATTGAAGCCCCTACAGCAGTAGGTCTGAGGACAAACAGCAGTTGGAGAGGTATTTTCAGCAGATTCTAGAACCAAAAGCAAATTTTGCAGCAGGGCTGCTGACTATTTCTTTCTCAGAATAAAAGAGGCCATTCTAAGCAGGTGTTTACTTTTTATTTTTTTTAAGAAAGATGTTATTGTATTGTGTATTTTGATCTGTTAGTTTCTAAGATGTCTGAAAACATGTTACTGTCTCCATTAATTCGATGTACTACAGAAGAGCTGAACTACATCTTCCTCATCTATAGCGAGCCTTTTTAACTCTGATGGAGCAATCAGGGAAAACATTAGCGTAATCTATATATGCCGATCATTTGTGTAATTAAAAACCAAGAAACTTACACCTCTTAGTCTTCTTCTCCACAAAATTTCCACAGTGAAATATTAAGTAGTTAACCTATCAAAAGCTTATGAAGAGAGGTGGAGAAGAGTTTTCTGGCAATGACGCCTGTGACAGCACACATAGATTATTTCATTTTACCCATGTTGCAACAATACTATGAGACAGGGTTTATTGGGAGACAAATACTTGCCCAGTGTTGCCAGATGTACTGAATTTAGCTGAGCAGGAGTCTGATGCATGTGTCCTTATTTTGGCCCTTTCCACACGGGGCAACTGAAACGGTGCAGAGTGACCTCCGATGGAGGTCTTCTGCACCGTAGAATGGACTGGGGCGGACTACTTTTTGTAGTTCCGCACCTCAGTCCGCTCCGAAGCGACCAGAACTGGTCGCGCAGTGTGCTTTTTAAAAACCTCTTTTTAGAGGTTTTTAAAAAGCATGGAGCGCGCGACTCCGTGTCGCTCCGTCGCTGTGCTCCGGTGCAGATTTGCAGGGGCGCACTAGTGCGTGCCTGCAGATCTGCCGGGGGTGGGCTTTAGGCTGGCGAGCTTCTCCGGGTTGAAGGGGGCTGAATAGGACTCAAGTACAGAAGTGAGAAACAAAACATCTTAATATAATGGAATCCAGGGCAAGAAGATGAGTGACTGTTGCAGTAATAATAGCTCAGACTGCCAGATATACATTGACAGACATATTTTAGAAACTGTAAGATTTTAGGTTATAAGTGATGGAGGGTTTAAAAAAAATACATGAGAGGATAGCAGAAGTTTAAAAGAGATAAGTAGAGAAATGAGAACATACTGGAATTTGACGATTAGAGAAAAGCAGAATGGAGTGACAGCTGGGAACTGACAAGTGAGAATGACTGTATTATGGTTGTGTGGGAGAGGGAAATGCATGTTCAAACAGTTGAGATAATCATTGTATTGTGATACATAAATGTAACAACCGGAGTGAATTGCAGGAAATGAAGACCAGATCAGAGTGGAAGATCAGAAACAATTCATGTAAAACTACAAGTTAAAGAATCTTTTTTTATTTGTGGAAATTTAATAAAATTATTATAAAAAAAAACCCAAATATTTCAATGAGACTAAGATGAGCATCAGGTTTCTTGGGCTTTACTAACTAATCTGTCCCCCCTCCCCGCCTGCTCTCTGCAGCAGCTTGGCAGGGGGAGGCAAATTTGCTGTCCCCTTTTGAGGAGGGACGATGTCACCAGTGCGACCCAGGTCGTGCTGGCTGCTAGGAGGGAGAGGCAGGCCTGACCGGGACCTTTAAACCGTGACTCCACCCCCCAGCCAGCCTCTTTCTTTGTTTGCTTGGTGACCTACCCTCCCACCCTTGTTTGTAGAGTAAGACTGCCGGTCCCTTCGGGGCCAGGTAGGAATTCCTCCCCGGGGGGGGGGGTGCCTACCCTGCGCTGCAGCAAGGGACTGGGTGATTGGCTTTCTGGGCAGTGTCTTAACTAGGATTTAAATAGGCTTTCTGAAAGGTGTTGTGGGGGCATTAAGCATTGGTAAATACCTCTGGCACAAGGTGGTGTAGGATATGCCTCTGGAGCTCATTCTCCCAGTTGTCAGGTAGGGAGAGAAGGGCAAAGAAGGAGGGCGCCCTTGGGGCGGGCCCACATATTTATGCCCTCACTTTAGGGCTCAGTGGCAGGTGGAGGACTATTTTGTGGGGCCCGCCTCCAGAGGGGGTCACCGAGGTAGCAACCCAGATGCACGAGTTTGCCGTTGGGACCGTGTATCTCATCTCAAAGTCATGTCCAAGGTCAACTTCATGTTTAGTAAGGCAATAAATAATAAAATTGCTTATATTCATCCCAAGTCCTGTCATGTGGTCTCTTCATTTCAAGGGATGGGCAGCAAAGTACAGGTCTTCAAGTTGCCTGTTGACTTATGACGACCCCATCGATTTCATGGGGTTTTCTTAGACAACAGTTGATTACAGGTGATTTATCATTGCCTTCCTCAGAAATATACCCTACAACAGTAGAGGCTGCATTATATCCAGACTTCTAGGCTGAGGAACCCCTAAACAATTAGTTCTGATTATCTACAACTCTCCTTGCAGAAAACCAAATTACTTTTGGATAGGATCAGCCCAAGAGTTTTGGCTGCCTTAAGGAGAGAGCAGGACATGGTGATGTTCTCCTCACTCCCAGGTCAAAATGCACAGCACACAAAAATCAACCAAACTAATTTGGAACTTAAGACAAAAAATTCTACAAGTTTCTTGACAGTAAAATGCAGGAATTATAAAGTTAATAATTAATATTTTGCTGCCTTTTCATTACATCCACAATTTGCTGTGTGAGGTGATTCACACATCTACCTAACAATATGGTTAAGTACTCCAAAACTCAAAATTATCCACATGGCTGGCTGAGGCAGTGACACCTTTGCTTTCTGACAGTTCAGCATACGCAAACCTTATTTCATGTACAAAATTATTAAAAATATTGTACAAAATTATCTTTAGGCTATGTGTATAAGGTATATATGAAACATAAATGAATATTGTGTTTAGAAATGAGTCCCTTCTCCAAGATATTTCATTATGTATATGCAAATACAAGTATTCTAACATCTAAAAAAAAAATGAAATCCAAAATGCTTCTGGTCCCAAGCATTTTGGATAAGAGATACTTAACCTGTATCACAATTACTGAAATAACACACACACACAAGTTACAGTTTTTCTTTGAAACGTATAAGTTGAAAATGTTCAAATCTTTATTGTAAATCTGGCTCTCATGGCTTACAAGGTCTCAGCCTTGTCCTGGTTGCTTGTTGAAACACAAAGAAATTTCTCAGAATGTTTAAGGTCTGGTGGCAGCTGAGAGAGTTGCTGAGGAGGGATGAGAGTGAGCTGGAGTAGTTTGCCTCTGATGTTTGATGTTTGCCTCTGAATTCCTCTACCTACATTAACAATTCTCTGAGGGATCCTCTTTCAGATCATGGCCCCCAAAGTCAGAAGTCCAGCCTCAAGTAAGAAATGTAAACATCTCATAATCCTGCTCTTTCCCCCTACAGCAATAATAATGTCCATTTTACTCAGAGTGTTTAGATCAAATACTCAGAGCATTTCTATCATCATATGGACCGAGATAATTAGTAGCAATGATGATAACAACACTGTCGGTACACTGCATTTTCACGACTGCAAGTTCTTACACACCAAGGAGGTGAGGAAACAAACTCTGGCGGCAAGCATTTGTTACTGCCCTGGTTATCCGAGCTTTGGGGATATAAAAAGATATCCATTGATATCAATAATTCGGCTTCACATATCCCTTCCACATGCTTGCGAGGCCCCCGGACAAGCACGCACACAGGCTCGGTCGATAATAGCCGTAATATTCCAAAACAATACAGGCAGGCCAGAAACAGCCGACTCGCCGCTTTAGGAGACCTCAAGGTAAGTACCTCCATTAGGTATGCAAGCAACTCTCAAAAGATCCTCTGGCCCGCGCTGGCAGCTTGATGATCGAGCTATACAACGCTCAAGAACTCCGCGTTTGCATACCGGCTACTCTACTGATAAATTCGGCTATAATTCAACCATTCAAATTCTGACTTTTCGGAAGCCTTGTCTCCAGCTCCAAATCTATTGTTTTCCCAAAGTCCGACCTAGCCTGCGGTCACAATTCTCCTTATAAAAACCCCTGATTTTGAGCGCTTCCTTGGATCGCTCCCGAGTTCCAGACTGCCTTGCTGCCGCATCGCTTGGTGAGCTTCCCCTCAGCTCCACGTGCTGAGATACATTGAACCCCAGCTTCGCTCTCCACTTTCTTCCGGACTTCAGGACGGGTTTCGTATCACCCGAACCAACTATCCCTCTGAAAAACCCACTATCTTACTCACACCTGTATTTTCCTTAGTTATCTGTGTGCTTGTGTTGCTTACATTGTGTGCCTCTATTTAATAAAGATCATCCATTATTTTCCAACCGGTCTGCTTCTTGACTTGGCCTGACCCCATAGACACTGGGTTACAAGATCCTGCTAAGTTACCCTGCCTCTCGTTTTGCCAACTTGTGCTCTGAACTAATTTCCCCAACTTGTATAATTTTGATAGCAATTTGGTGTCCCTCCCAGGACCCCCAGAAAACAGGGTAACACATTTCTCTGCGAGAAAAGGCTATGAGATCTGCTTTTTCTCCAAACTGAAGCAGGGAATAGTATGTTTTGGTAGGATCTTCTACAGTAAACAATGCCCTTAGAGCCCAGAACTGGCCCAAAGTTTTGTTGCCTGAAGTAGCAATATGGATATTAACAATAAGGCAATATGGCAGCTGATTTTCAGCATGCAGAACCAAACGGACTGGCTGTTGAATCTTACTTCAGTACAGACAATAGGACATATCATTGTCCTACAGAGGCAGATCTAGGGTGGGGCAACTGGGACGTGTGCCCCGGGCGCCATTGTCAGGGGGGTGCAAAAAAGACGAATGCCCCCCCGCCTGCCCCTCACCGCCTCTTGCCCCGTCCACTTCAGCCCACCGCTTGTCCTGCCCACCTCCATTCACCCCTCCCCTGCCTGCACTGCTCACCTCATTCATTACCAGTGATCACTCCGCCCACTTCCGCCCGCTGCTCACCCTGCCCACCTCCACTTGCTCCCGCCTGCTGCCACTCCCCCTGCCCACTTCCAGCACTCACCCTGCTCACTTCTGCTCGCTGCTCACCCCACCCACTGTCACTTCCCCTTCCCCCATCTGCTGCCCCTCTCCCTGCCCACTTCCGCCACTCATCCCGCCTACTTCCACTCACTGCCCACCCCACCCCCATCACTCACGCTGCCCCCTTGCTCTGGGCGCTGTTAAGCCTCCATATGCCATGGCTGTCTTAGGCTATCTCATTGGCTTACGGGATCATAGAAGAAGCCATGCTGGTATAGACAGCTCTGTCCAACTGAGGACAATTGTCTCAGGAAGAATCAGAGGGAGAATCAGCCTGGGAGGCTGCTGCTGCTTCCCCATTCAATCGTCTGTCTGACGATGTTGTTGCTTCACAACCCTCCTAGAGACTACAGTTGATCATTCACATTTGTGGGATTGACTTTCACCAATTTGATTATTTGTGAGTTTCTCCAGCCCCCACCCCTCTACCTCAGGTGCTTCTTTTCTAGAGGAACCTTCCCTCTCAGCAGCTCTGATCCAGACATGCAGCTCTTTAAAAACCTGCCTCTGGTCCTCCTCCTCCTCTACCATCAGCTGCTGCCTGATCAGCTAAGGACAGCTTGCAGCCTCTTTTCTCAGCACCACAAACCCTCTCCCAATGCCCCCACACCCAAGGAAGGCAATGGGCAAGAGAGAGGAAGTATAGGGCTGCCATGCTGACCCCCCCTTTTCCTTCTCCTTTCCCTGACCTGGTTTGGACCCTGGGTGCCCACTGCCCCCACCATGCCTCAGCCCCTTCTCACAGACATACATTTTATTTGTAATTTTTCCACTTTTGTGAGAGTCCCGTGTCCCTAATATAATGAATGTGTAGTGCTGAGTATATTTTCTTTCTGGACACACACCTATGCCTTATGTAGCAAGCAACAAGTCAGCTACTGTTTTCCTCAAGAAGTTGCATGGTTTTAAGTAGAAGACCAAATGACTGAGTTTCAGTTAAACTCATTATTATTTTCAGGAAAGTTAGTTGTTTTTGTCTACATCACTCCCCCTCTGCACTCTCTCTCTCTCTTTAATGACAGTGAAGCTTTATTGAGCTTTCAGTTCTTCAAGACTTCATTAAGAGAAAGCTGACATCTCCCTGTAATCAATGTGGTGGAAAATAGACCAAGATACCTGGAGCTCTGTTTTTTTAAGAAACAGAATCTCTCTCCTCCATTCAGTATAGACTTCTAGCTGGCCAACATGGATATCCTCTCTGGGAAATACCAAAATTAAACTGCTTAAGAAGCATCTGCAGCCATGGGGAGATTACCTGTACCATCCAGGTTCAGATATGTTTAGACATCTGGAATTTGCTCAAGCACTTCTGGGATATAAAATTTTGCATGTGATCAGATGAAGGTTGGGAAGCTGACCATATAACTCATTTAGTGGATTTGCATAGACTAGGATCAGTGATACAGAAAGAAACTTTTGTTTGTTTTTAAGTGTATCTATGTTGTATTCTACCTCAAGCCTGGGGGAGAGGTGGGTAACAAATGATGATGATGATGATGATGATGATGCCGATGATGATGATGCCATCATCTCTGCCAGGTTTTAAACTAATTTTTGGCTTGACTCAATATTATGTAGAGTCTATGGTTTCTACTTCTGACTTACTTACGTACAAGGCAAGGAATGTTCTGCATTATTGTGTCATATTTGAAAGAACTCAATATCTCTTTTCACAAGCATCAAAAGAGGCGCAGGGAGCAGGAAATGGGGCTGGAGGCTGGGGCAAGGCTGGGGCATAGTCCACTCTGTAATCTGGCCAGCTCCTATCTTTTTTGATTGTTTCCTGTACATCTCCTGCCACGCCTGCCCCAACTCCACATACCTGAAGTGGAAACACACCAGGACACAGAAAAAGTGATATGGTTGCTATGGTACTTTTTCAGTAGAGAGAGCACTACTGTCTGGGATTTTTTTGTTGTTGTTGTTGTATATCTGACCCTGTAGATCCTATACCCAGGTGACTTCCTTGGCTCTTAGTGTCAGAACTAAGCTTCCATTTGCTTCTTTCATGGATCTACACCACTGCTTTCATGGATCTACACCACTGCTTAAGCTCCATGTCTTGCTCCAGAGTCTTCACCAGCCAGCCAGCACAATCAACCAACCAAGTGCAGATTTTCAGCTTATCTATACGACTGACGAAACAATTAATTTAGTGGCTAAAATCTAGACACAAGACTTGGAGGTTCCTATCACTCTGGAACTACAGTTGGCCCTCCACATTCACTAAGGTTAGGGATGCAGTACGCTCACAAAAGTGGAAAAATCACACATATGAAAATGTGAGTGTGTGTGTGTGTGTCTGTGGGAAGGGGGCTGAGGTATGGTGGGCAGAATGGGCACTCACCGTCTAAACTAGGTCAGGGAAAGGAGAAAGAAAGGAGATGGGTACTCATGGCAGCACTATATGTCCTCTCTTGCACCCATCTCCCTCCTTGGGTGTGTGTGGAGGCATCAGGAGAGGGTGCTGAGAAACTGGCTGTGAGCCATCCTTAGCTGGCCAGGCAGAAGCAGGTGGAGTAGAAGGAGGACTAGAGGTTAGTTTTTAAAAGGCTATGTGGAGGCCTGATCAGAGCTGCTGAGAGGGAAGGTTCCCCTGGAAAAGAAGAGCCTGAGGTGGTGGTGGGGGCAGGGGTTGGAGAAACTCACAAACAGTCAAATCTGAGAAAGCCAAACACACAAATGTGAAGGGCCAACTGTACTTTTTCTCCGTATATGCTATTTAGTTTTACAAGCATTTTGCTTTGTTTTGTTTTTCAAGCGGCTTGACGTGCCATATACTGTTTCTGACACTTCAGGTGTGCAAAATTTAGTGAGGCGAGGCATTTGCCACAACCACAAGAAGACCAGCAGAGGGTCTATAGCTTCAAAGGTACTGTCTTTCTTATTTTGCAAGAGTATAAAAAGGTCAGATGGAACATTAGAGGATTCTCTGTTTGTGGGTCCTGCTTCTCCCACTTTAAGGGCGCCCACAGAAAATGCCTTCCTGAATCAATCCTGAAGCCAGCATCATCTTTGTCCCTGTGCCTCTTTAGTGCTTCATCAGTGTCTTAAACTTTCTCACATCGAAGTGTTGGGATTCTACACTTTTCTTCCAGGCAACTTTCTGCACAATGTACCTACCAATTGCTTTATTTTCCCTACATTGTAAACCTACAGATCTCTCAATATACAAGTTATGTATGTATGTATGTATGTATTACAGGTAATGCATACATCCCCAGCACCAAAATTACCTGGAGCAGTGAGTCATCTTTCCTTTTTGGCAGTTTAGCAGAAAATTCCACAGCAGCAGTTGTTGCTTCTCAAGAATTTTTAAATTGCCAGAATCTTTTCAAAACAGTCTGTAGGAACTAGGCCATTTGCTCTTGGTCACTGGAGGAACAAGATTATTTCTTGTTCATTATTAACCTCTATAGATTCCACTGCTAGGTGGCATCTTGATGGTAGACCCATGGAGTTTTTAAATGGAACTTATCTTAAGCAAACATACGTGGAATTTAAAATATCAGAGTCCTTGGAATGCAGCTGACATCCTTCCCGAAAAATGTAAGCTTCTACATATCCAGGTAGCAACTGCTCAACTGCAAAGTTATGAAAACAAATTAAAACACCAGAGGGATTTGTACCAGGTAAAGGATTAACAAATGTATTATTAGCTTTAGTAGACTAACTAATTGTTAGTTTTTAAGGTGATTGATTGACTGACTGACTGGCTGACTGACTTGTCTGTCTGCTGCAATAGACTAATATGGTTTGCACTTGAGAGAGAGGGGGTGGAAAGAAATGAAACTCTTACCTGATCTTGTATCAGTTGTGATGGATCCCCTTACAAAGCTGGCCCCATCATAATTTCTAAACTTGGATGCCTGCCACTCCCACCTTGCCCTAAGGTTCCTGCTTAAATCCCCCCCTGGATTTGGGACATGGGCCTTCAAGTGACCCTGGTGTGGACCAATTAATTTTACAAGTGGTTCCTGTAATGTTAAATGTGACTCTCTTTGGTCAGGCTTAAGGAAGCCAGTCACAGTAAGGTTTAAACAAAATAACCAGTAGTTGAACTTTATTTTCTTAACATATAGAATGGTTGTTTTATCAAGTTCGAGCACTCTGTTCCAACCATGTAATAATACTCCAACTGGGGCCCTTTCCGCATGGCATTTGCCATGCGAAAGGGTGCCTGGAGCGTTGCGCGATTGTGAAGAGCGATCTGCACGACGCACTCACAATTGCACGACGCTCCAGGGGCCAGCAGGCACCGATTGTGCACCTTTTCATTTTTGGCTGGACGCCAAAAATGGTGCGCAATTGCGCATTGCTCCCAGGCCCCGCGCACGCTTACGTGGCGTGCGGAGCCTCTGGAGTTGCGCTGGTCGTGCTTCCTGCCCCAGCGCAGCCTGAGAAACTCCCAGGCTGCATTGTGGAAGTAAGAGGTGGGGCTCTTGCACAAGCAGGCAGCTCGTGTGGAGCCGAAGCAGCAAGGACACAAGAGCCTCTCACTGGAGGCTGCTTGTGCGATCCCAGCGCCGGAAAAAGGTAAGGTGCGGAAAGGGCCTGAGTTAGGTTAGACCTTTCCCTTCAAACAATTCAGACACCCAGTAAACATTCACTCCCTTCTGACCATCACAACTCATTCTTTCAAAAGTCTTCTTCCAACTGACACCGACAAACTTTCTTTTTTTAAAAATAAAAATCCTCCTCTCCCTCACCCAAGTCCCTCCCTCTGTTATTCACAAGTGTGTTTCACATCCTTGCATCCAAGAGTTCTTCAGTAACATTTTTCAAGTTCTCTTCCTCTTTGCTTTTCCTGTTGTATGTCACATCAATTTATACTCCACATATTCTACAGAAATTCTGTTGCATTTCAACTCCCAATTTCTTTTTCCTTTCTCCCTCTCTCCTCATTACCTTCTTTAAGAGGACATTGGGATTAAATATATCCCAGTTAAAATGAATTAGCAGATGCAGCCCCATCATTTCAGCCCTCTTTTTTTGAACTCTCTGTTAACACTTCTTGTTGCTACATCATTGAATATAAGGTATTCATTATTTAGGCCCTAAATGTGTGACTTATGTGAAGGATCACCCTTAGAAGATGCAGCTAAATGTCACGCATCACCCTTAAATACTGGTCTTTTCTCCACTACTGTGCCACTCTCTACCATTACTTCACTATTAGTCAATTCCCACATTACATTAAACCCAGGTTAACTTACAGGACTGCCACTCTGTACTTGCTTGACCTTGAATATGGCCAAGACTCCACAGCTGACCTCTTCTCAGAAAGCAGCTGACACTCTGAACTCAGTTCTTCACTCACTGTCGGCTCTCACTTCTCTTGAAGGCTTCTGCCAACAGTCTTCTTCTCCATTCATCTGGCACGGACTTTGCTCAGCCTTACCTTCTTCAGTGATTTCAGCTCTGGTCATAATGCTGAGCACTTATGCCAGGAGTTCCCATAAGTTGCTCTGTCATTTCTGGGATTTGGCCAAAAAACCTGACTGGTTTCTGGTTTGGGATATTTCTTTTGCTGAAAAAGCAACTGAAAAAATGCTTTTCTGGTGGCTTTAAGGGTGAGGGACTATAGATAGATTTTCATGAGCTGCATGTAGCCTAGAGGCTGCATTTTCCACACATTCTTGATTTATGCCATCCTCAGTCCCCTGCCTTTCTGGGCTCTTTTGCTTCTCAGATTTTCACAGCTCAATCTCCAGCTATCTTCCCTCTTGTGACTTTGAATACCACCTTCTATGTATCTTAGAGGGTGCAACATTCCTGGCTAGACAATCTCCACTAATCAGCGTCCATGGAATAATGGCTTCTCCACTCCCATAAGTGTTCTCCAGATTGGACTTTCTCCAATCATATATATACCCAGGCTAGAAACTCACTGTAAGTTAAAATTCAATTTACAGCCCCAAATGTCATCCAGTTCTATACAACAAACTTCTCACACAATACTATATTAAAGCACCTTATTTTTCCCTGTGGCTGTTTGGCTTATTTTCCAGTAGTTAACATGACATAAACCTATATACACCAATAATACATTCTGCCACATATTAGAGTTATTACTCTAAAGATTATATATCATACTTCCAGAAATAGTGCTGTCATTAGTACGAGACTGCATTTGTGCAATGCTTCAAATGATGGAAGAAGATCAAATTAGTCATATGTTGCCATCCAAATGGATTCTCAAAGTAAGCTTTGTTTTCAACTTAACCTAATTCGGTAAGTATTATCCTATGAAATTTTTTTGTGGGTATTATTACAGGACACATCACTTTGAAATAATTGCAGTGGGGTATCTCTTTGGTTCCTTTTATGATATCATATATGTTAGAAAGATGCCTTTAAAGGAAAAGATAATCAAACCTCCTTTGCCAATTACTATTCTTAAACCAAAAATAGAAACAAGTAAGAACAAATGGCTTAAGTACAATTGGGCCAGTGTGGACTCAACTGAAGCCCACAGTTCAATTAATATTTAAAATCTTGCAGAAAGCTTGTTTTCCCCTCCCTCTCAGAGAGGACCTTGTTCAACAGTCAGTTGTCTGACGGCTTGAGAAGCAAAGTAAAAGACAGCCTCAGTCTTATCAGCCCTCTGCTCCAGCTTAGAAAAAGATCAATCAACGTTTAACTGGAAACAATTGATCACAGATCAGTTGAACAAAACAAAACAAAATTCCCCACAGAAATTTCATCATGTTTTGTGGAAAGAAAACAAAAGATAACTTCTGTAAGTGTTAAGCAAATACAGGATGTCATGGAAGGAAAATGCATGTTAATTTCCAGTCATACTGTATTGAAGAAACCTGTTGAATTTACCCACAGGAGCAGCAAAGGGTCAACATTACAGTTTCAGTCATTTGTACTAACTCTTAAGTGTGCATAAGATGAATTTGCACAATGTCTTCATGGACAAGGGAAGCTCTAGATATTACCCCATCTATATGATGGCTTGTAAAGGGTGAGAGATCTACTCTTAGGGTCTTTGAAGCTCTCAAGTAAATTTACGTTGGAAGCAAAGAGGCATCAATGCTTGTATAGAGTGATTAGTGAGAGGGAATTCTAGACAGCATGACTGCCCCTTTGTTTCACCTCTTTGTTTCTTTCTTTGATCTATGTACCCAAGCCTTTTTACTTCCTTCCTACCTGCAAAGATCACTTCCCCCTTCTAGAGGCTCCACTAATGAAATTTAGGTAATCCTCTTTGGTCTATCTCCTTTCCTGTTCCTAGATGGGTTTCCTAAAATGTTACATGTATGTTTTTTTCTTTTATTTACTTTACAAGGGCATCCTGAGTATCTTTCTCCTGTTTACTACCACAAACCAGTGATGTTTTTAAGTCTTTTAAGTCTCAAGTCAAGTCTCAAGTCTCTACCTTCAAGTCTCAAGTCAAGTCTTAAGTCCTTGAAAGATACGTTCAAGTCAAGTCTCAAGTCTGGAAGCCACCTTTATACCCCAACCTGTTTTCCAGAATTTCTAGACCGAGTTGAGTAAAGTCAGTTTTAACAATTTAAGTAGAATAGGCCCTCCACTTTTGTGATTTTGCAATCTGCAGCTTTGGATGTGGGGAATAGGCTCCTTCTTACTTCCTATTTGTAAAGCTGGAGGCTTTTTCAAAAGTGGAGAATAGGATTCTTCTTATTCCCCATTACTGAAGCTTCAAGAGCTTTAGAAGGAAGGATCTTTCCTCCTCAAGCCCACTGCCTAACACATTTTCTGTTCCCCTCTGAGATACGCACCCTGCACTCTAGGCATGAGTCTTGCCTTCTGCTTTTAGGAAAAGTTTTAAAAAGCTGCTCCCATATGCTAAGCAGACCTCAAGCCCATTGCCTGCCCCATTTACTGTTCTCTCTGAGAAATGTGTCCACACTTTGGGCTTGAGACAGATAGTAATGTGAGTCAGTAAGCTGTAAGGTTTCCGGATGAATGTGTAATGTTACTGAACCAACAGCAGCAACTCAGTCACTAAAAATATACAAGTCTCAAGTTGAGTCAAGTCAGTGTGTAATTTTTTGCCAAGTCTAGTCCAAGTCGAGTCACTGAAATGACTTAAGTCTGACTTGAGTCCAAGTCAATCTACCCAAGTCTACATCACCGCCACAAGCTCATATTGCACTGGCTATGCTGCACTCTGCTTGAAACAAATAGCAAATATTCCTACCATTTATACTTGCCACAAAGTGGATGTAAAACTCACAGGACATTCTCATGCTTGAAATTCCAGATCTTATTTATCTAATGCCAGTCCTGGCTTCATCCATTTCAGTCACAAGTACAACCTCTGTATGATCTTGAACTCTCATTTATTTTATAAAGTCTTTCCTATATATTAAGTTGTTGTTGTGTGCCTTCAAGTTGTTTTCCAATTTATGGCAATTTATGGCAACCTTAAGGTGAACCTATCATGGGGTTTTCTGGGGCTGAAAGTGTGTGAAATTCCAAGGTCACCCAGTGGGTATCCATGGCTGAATGGGGAATCTCAAAGTTTGTAGTCCAGTGCCCAAACCACTATATCATGCTAACTCTCTTTTTAGAACTACCAAAAATAAAAAACCAACTAGAGACAACTGTAAGACAAAAAAAATATGCATAGCCGCTGTGCTCAGCATGACAGAAAACCCCTGTTGGGGTGGGGGGAGCAGTCTCCAACTTGAAGGAATTAATAATTTGGGCATTTTGCCCCAAATTTTCTAAAATTTGCATCACAACAAATCTGAGGGTCAAAACAGACTTCCAAGAGAATGTGTTTTTCCTACAATTACCATTGTTTTCTCTCCTACAACAGGATTTCCAGAGAGTTAGGTATTTTAGCAATCAGTCTTGCAAATTAAGTCCATGTTTGGCTTCCAACATTCAGTGACAAAAGACACTATATTGAATGTAAAACGTGTAGGTGAGGAAAAAAAATACTTACTCTGACAAGCTGCCATCTTTCACCACTTGAGGGAACTTGTCTTTGAAAAAAATATTACATAGTTTGACTGTCAGTTTGAAAATAAGCATATGTTTTATAAGCATCTGCAGACAGTTTTGGCTGCCTGATAGTACAAACGTGTACGATGTAATATGTTCCTCTCATTCACATATTATGTTAGAGCTACACCTTAAAAGTGCACCTTGTGAATTCTCCATTTTTATGCAAGCAGCAAAACAACAGCAAGCTCCAGCATCACTTCTGTAGCTAATTGTTCTGAACTTAAGATAGCTAAGATTCAACTAGTTTGAGTTCCACATCAGTTTCTGCTTACCTGTAGGGTTGCAGTTGCAGGCTATACAGCCATTTTGATCACGCTGGCGATAGAAACCCTCCTTACACCGCTCACAGTTAGGTCCTGCTGTGTTATCAATACAGTTGAGGCACAGGTATCCATTTCCTGTTCGTCTGAGTAATTCAATGTCGAACATGCACTGTCTGGATTTCCCATTGCAATCGCAGGCTGAAAACCAAGGCAAAGAGAATGGCCATTATTAAATAAAAGGGACCTGTGCAGCATTTTAAGAAATTAGCTTACATGATTAATTTGACAACTGGCATTTGAGGAACATATTTAGTTTGTATACTCTGAGTCAACTTAAAAGTCATGGGAACCTCTGTAGTTGAAGGAATATTGGCTAGTCAGGGTCACAGGTTCTGGTCTCCAGACATATCAAATTTTCTCATATGCTAATATGATGTATTTGCGCGGGGAGGACTACACACTATTTCCCACCTGCAATCTGAACCACTGTAGTACAGACTTCACTGTTACATGTGATTTTCACTAACTGTGAAAACTAATTGTGAGCCAGGCATCCTGCCCTTGGGGAGCTGAAGTAGGTGCTGCCTTTCCATGGCTATATTTTATTTTTCTGTCTCTTTTGTTTCATTGCTGTTTGCCCTTCCACCAAATAAAGATGCTGTAGAACCGTCTGAGGTATAAGAGGCCAGAACATTATTAAAAACAAATGTGCAACAGGAAAGAAATGGGCAATGCAGGCACTATGACAAGGTTCTGGACAAGCCAAACTTCTCTTGAGCTGCAAACTTCCCAGCTTAGAAACAAGACTGAAAGCACTCTGGTTCATCACCACCCATTCCCCATGCAGGAAAGACAGAGTCTCAAGCATCTCAAGTCCTTTGGCACTGGTTAGCATTGTCAGCTGCTGTGCTTGAGACAAGGTATCTTCCCCTCCCCACAACTTATCTCTCAAGATGGTTGGCAATAAAAGGTTAAGTGAATTGGGTCCCTCCACCAGCCAATGCCATAGGAGGGTCAGCAGGGGTGCATATCATCAACCTGAATGCCTATACCCCACCATTTGTGACAACAGAATGCAACCACAAGCAACTAACAGGTATCACAAAGAGAAGGCCAAAAAAAAAAAAAAAAAAAAAAGTCCAACCACAGCATACTTAAAAATTCCTACTTGGTACCAAAGGCCACCAGAAAATCCTGAGCTATACCAAAAGACAGGAGGGTGGGAAAGAGGCCAAAGGGAGGCCTGTGCCACCTTAAAAAGACTGACATGTCATGCTCTAGTCAACACTACACCATCTTTTTTTGTACGAAGTGGAGGGGACGGCAATCTCAGTGAGGAGCTTATGTTGAACACTAGCAATTCAACTCCACTTCTTCAATTCAACTCTAACAATTTCAGATTTGAATGCAAATAAAATAAGCAAAATACTAATACAAGAAAAAAAGGTGGACTTTCAGGTGGAAGTATTGTGAGGCACCATCCCTTGTGAGTGCTCAGTGATGAGGGAAGTGTTTTGTGACAGATCACTGGTCAGAGGAGGGTCTGGCCCATGGAAAATCTCTCTGGAGAAAAGGGAGATCCAGGGATCACCTATATATGCTCGTGAACTGGGCTGCTCATGCAGAGATCATAATTTTGGTGGCAATTAGATGGAAGTTGAGTGAGGGCCAGGGGAAGGATAACAGTGCCGAGCTGCAAACTTGTCAGCTGTTTCTAAAATCAACAGTGACCTGAAACTCAACTTTATTAACGTCTGGCTTATAAATATTGGGTATAATTGAGAGAGGCTTTTTGAATCGGTAGTGACAGTGATGCCCCGTGATCAACCTTCTTTGTGTTCCAATGAATAATAGCAGGGACTGATTTCTAAAGGGGACTATAGCATGAAGACAAAAAGTATAAAGGAGATTGGCCTTACTAAAGTTACAAGTGGAAAGTGGATATTAATTCTTGAAAAATAAAAACTTAGTGTGAAAACAAGGATTGTTTACCTTGAGTGGAGGACAGATGAATCCTCCAGTCATTATCATGATAATGAAGCCTTATTAGTGGCAAAAAACCAAAACAAAACCTGCAACTGTAAATTTGTTTTTAGCTCTTGGCTTTAAAATGAACACTAGACTAAAACCAAAGTATCTAAAGGAACCAGGGGATCAACAGAGTGGCCTCAAGACCAACAGACATGCTGCAGAAAGTGTTAGAAGAGCTGAGATATGTTAAAAATAGAAAATAAATTAAAGCAGGAGTTTGGATGTGAATTCAAAGAAGTTAAGCCATCATTGGGACAAATAAAAGCAGAACTGAAGCAAATAAATGAAAAGTGCAAACTTTGGAAGAAAAGATGCAAAAAATGGACAAAAGTAGAGGGAAAGATCTTGACCATATGGCTTTACTAGAAATGAGGGGTAAGGAATTTTACATGAGATTCAGGTCAATGGTCAATGCTTTGGCAATTTTTCTGGAGAAAAAGCAAGGAGAAAGCAAAAAGCAAATTCTTCCAGATTTGAAGTGAACAGAGCTTATAGAGTTAACTCACTTGTTGCTAAAGACAGAAATTCGCCAAAGGACATGATTATGTATTTCCTCAAGAAACAGACTAGAGACCAAGTCTTACATCTGCATTATGGAAATAAATTCAAAACAATTGGAAAGACGTGATTGTGCTTAAAGAATTATTGCTCAAAACATTACATAAGAAGAAGGAATACCCCTTTCTGGAAGACAAATTCATCCAGGGAAAAAAAATCCATTTAGAAGGGAAAGATTGGAAGGAATGATTACTTTTAAACAAAGAAGATTTTGAGTGAATTCTGTCCAGAAAGTGAAAAAATTCTTCCTGAAATACAAGAAAGAACTGGAAGAAATGTGAGGGGAAGAGGAGTTGGAGGAAACTTCAGACCACAAATAAGATGAAGAACAGAAACCTGAGGGAAAAGATGAGGTATTATCAGGTGTTGTGGGTGTGAACTCTACAAAGCCTTTGAGGTCCCTCCCTAAACTGCAAACCCCAGGATTTCATAGGATGTTGAAGGCAGAAATGGCCTTGGATGCATGGCAATCTTACGATCTTTCAGCCCATTTATGTGAACACAAATTTTAAAGTCTGCAACATTTGTCAAAAGCAGGTTATCTAGTAATCACCGATTTGTCTAACAAGACAGGATAGCTAAGTTGGATTTCCATCTGCAACACCTATACTACACCTATACTAGGATCCATGTGGTTTACTTTTGCTACTATCTTCCTAGGCCAGGATTTGCATTGAATGCTTCTCTCCCACCCCAGAATGCTTGTAAGTACATGCATGTCCTTCTGCAAAATATGAAAAGGCTTAGATGAAAGTGAAAAGAGGAAGGAGCTCTGCCCAGCCAACTTCTTCATAATAAATACTGGGGAGAATTTATTCTCAAGAATGACATGTCAGCTTCTCTCACACCCCAAAGTCTAAAGATTATGATTTCCAAAGGGATAGCCATGTAAGCCAGTTGTAGCAAAACCTCTTCGTTGCATTTCCACAGAACGTGCTCTTACTCTCAAGTATTAGTCTTAGAAACTCCGAGAACAGCACCCAACAGCTGCTCCGGCTAATCCTCTAGCTGCCCGCCAACGCATACAATCAGGTTCAGGCATGAGACTTGCATTCCAAGCACCTGAGAAGTTTCTACCTGTCAGACATATGTAGGGTTTGCCAAGGCTGCCAAGCCAAGTAGAGCTGATCTCACTCCCCTCAAACCTCACTCAGCAGCACCTGGATTTTAATCAGCCTGCTGCCCCAGGCAGTGCCTCAACTCTCGTGCCTGTCAGCAGCTTCATTCACTTTTTCAAACGCCCCTAGGTGCTCCTGCTAGACCCCTCCTGTTCCTACTGAAGTAGGTTATTGCTGCTTCCTGATTAGCACAAGCCATTTCCGCACTAGACTTTTACAGTGCTATTATTCCACTTTCAACATCCTCTGGAATCCTGGGGTTTGCAGTTTCGGGAGGGGCCACTGATCAGTCTCAAGCAACACGTGATACGAAACTCTGTTTCCTCCAGATTTTTTTAAAAGCCAAACTCACTTGGGTGGGCAGCAAGATGGGAAAGACTGAACTGCAACTCTCATTACAGCCCACCTTGGGAGGTTAATCCAGTTAACCTCAAGGGATACAAATTGCGTGCCCCATTTTAAACCTGTTTTTTTCTGCATTTGTTTTGTGGCACATAACTAAAAATACATGCAAATGAAGTTGGGCAGAGATTTTAGATTAACTGGAAGAATTATATAAATTGAAAATATTGTTCTGAATTATGCAAACTGTTAGACATTCATGCACCAAGCTGATCTGTCATGTTTGCAGCAAATTAAAAACTTGGTGCCCGTTCACATTAGCAGAATTATAGGGCTATGATTCCACCTTAACTGCCATGGTTCTGTCCTATGGAATCATGGGATTTGCAGTTTGTTGTTGTGTGCCTTCATGTTATTTCCAGCTTATGGTGGTCTCAAGTAAACCTGTTGGGGTTGTTCTGAGGCTGAGAGTGTGTGATGCACCCAAGATCATGCATTTGGTTTCTATAGCTGAGTGGGAATTGAACCCTGGTCTCCAGCGTCATAGCCCAATGCTCAAACTATTATACCAGGCTGGCTCTTGATTTGCAGTTTAAGGAGGGGCATTTAGAATTGTCAGACGGAGTCCCTTTCCGCACGGCATTTGCCATGTGAAAGGGCACCTGGAGTGTCACGCGATTGTGAGGAGTGATCTGCATGACGCACAATCACGCGATGCTCCAGGGGCTGGCAGGCGCCAATAGTGCACCTTTTCATTTTCGGCTGGAAGCCGAAAATGGTGTGTGATCGCACATTGCTCCAGGGCCCCACGTGCACTTACCTGGTGTGCGAACCCTCCAGAGCCGTGCCGGTTGCGCTTCCTGCTCCAGCGCAGCCTGGGAAACACCCAGGCTGCACTGTGGAAGGAAGAGGCAGGGCTCTTGTGTGAGCAGGCAGCTCATGCAGAGCTGAAGCAGCAGGGACGCGACAGCCTCTCACCAGAGGCTGCTCGTGCAACCCCCGCACCCCAGCGCCGGAAGAAGGTAAGGTGCGGAAAGGGCCAGAGATGTCCAGTGTCTCACCAAACTACAAATCCCGGAATTCCATTGGCTGGAACCATAGTAATTAAAAGGGAATACAATAATTGTGTAGCGTGAATGGCTCTCTTGATTTGCCATCACAGAACTAGACCTTCTGTGATATCATGGACACAGTCTGAGGCAGAGCAGCAAATGAGCTGCACACACCCGAATTCAAGATATACATTATCTGAAGCCAGCAAAGTTATGTTTTGACATATGATACAGAAAATCCTGCATGCTCTTCCTCCGTACCACTACCAGTTAAAATGCAACAATAGTAAGAAATAATAAAAATAATAAAACAATAATAAAAATAAATCACAACCTGCTCTCTTATTACACTCCAAACCTGTTGCCTCAGGTTATCTTATTCTGCCTTATTATTTGGCACAAGCATGGTTTCAACTCTATGCTAGAGCAAAAAGATTACTGTTTGGCTTTGAGCAAGTCATCAGGAGGCTTCACTGCTTCTCAACAAAACAGTTGTGTGGTGGAAATATACAGTGTTGGTGCAGAAGGTGGTACACAAAGGCCATAAGTACCATTCTACTCCAGTAAGCCTAATCAATAATACATGGCAGGTATCCAAAGTATATGGGGAGGAACACAATGAACGGAGCAATATGATATAGCACACCATGTTTGCATAACAATTATTCCTAAGCAGAAATTAAACCAGTACTGATCATCTGCACTGCTGAGTGTCCTGGAACATCTCTGAAGCTTAAACCCACCAATGTTTTACCTATTTATAGGAATATGGATATGGAGAAGAAATCAAGAACATACATAATATGCAGGCATCAAGTAGACAGGATGGGGAAGTAATGCAACTAGAAATGCAATGACATCACTTCTGATGCACCAGACAGGCTGTTGCAACCTATGGGGGGGGGGGCTGGAACCCACATAACTGCCTCCTCCATCTTGCTTTAGAAGATTTGAGGTCTTCTACTAGGGACCACTCATGGAAAAAAATATTCGAGCAAAGCTACAAAAAGGGCACCAATTTCAAATAATTTGGCATGATTTCTCAAATTCTACATGGCATGAAGTTATGTGTTTGGATTGTTGTAGCCTACCATAATGTATCTACCAATTCTTTACATTCCACCTTGTTTTTCTTTTCCTTTCTCTTTCCTCTCTTCTTTTTTTAACATGTTTTGAATTGGCATACAATTAATGTAATTGTATCAATCTACATTTTAGAACTATAAACAATGTGCTTTGAGGGGTGAAACAGGGATTGTCAATAATCTGTTTTTGAAAACTCCGTCAAATGTTAATCAAAAATAGAATACAATTTGCCTAATATTTTGGATTATTCTTCAGATTTTTATCCTTCCATTCTTCAGATTTTCAAGAATGTGTCTGGGCACTCAAATATTTTAAGAGCAGGCACATGCATAGTACCCTGAATAAAAATGATCCCAACTGATAAAAAAATTAGAATGAAAGACATAAAGGATCACAGATATTCAGTCCCTACACACTAGCATAAGCAAATCAAAGGGGTTTCAAAACTTGGGAGCTTCTCTGGTGAGAGCATCCCCATGATTGCTTCTCTAAATATGAAATCTCATAGAATCACAGAACAATAGATTTGAAAGGAACTACAAGGGAGATCTAGTCATCTGCTGAGCAAGAATACACAATTACAGCAGTCCTGAAAGATGCCTATCCAATCTCTGTTTAAACATCTCTAAAGAAGGAGACTACACCATGCTCAGAGATAGTCGGTTCCATGGTCAAACAGTTCTTATAGGAAAGAAATTCTTCTGAATGTTCAGGGGAAATCTCCCTTCTTGTAATATGTAGTTTGCGATTTAAATCCATTGACTCATATTCTAGTCTCTGGAGCAGCAGGAAATAAGCTTGTGTCATCTTCTACGTGACATCTCTTCAGATACTTAAAGATAGCTATTGTGTCACTTCTCAGCTTTCTCTGGGACAATAATTCCTTAAATGCTAAATGAACTCTAAGAAGGCAGGATCTAGACTATTCCGAGCTTTGTCACACACTATACCACTTGAGAGCTTCCAGGCAAGACTCACTTCACTATCACCTCCCTGCTTCACTCCAGGATTTTATAAAGGACCAGATGATGGATGTTGTCTCCAGTTTGCACCTTTCCCCCAATTTTCCCACTGTTCTTTCCTTTTCATTTCCAGAAGAAAAAGAATCAGTGGGCTGCATGAAATGAATAGATCCTGCACTAAGCTAGTTGCTGTCCATTTGGAAGCACCTTTTAAGCAAAAGAAAATGAAAATTCAGTTCAGACTGTAGCTGTTACATATGCAAGCGGGTAATCAATTTTCCAAGCTTCCTCTTAGTCCTAGCATCCTCACCAACTCTTACCATAGAGTTGACCAACTCTGTGCACATGTCCGTTGGTTCACCACATGCACATAGAGTGCTTATTAAGGGATACATGAAATCTACAGGTACTTAAACCACATCCAGGCAGTTAGTCTTCAACACTCCCTCACTAACCGGTAGCTAATTTCAGTTAAGGCGTATTTGGGCCTACATAATACATGAACACTCTTCCTTTGGATTCATACACAAATGAAACTAGTTAATATTAATGTCTGGCCTTAACTTTGTTGTGATTCCAGCATTTAGTGGAAGCATGTGATAGAATTCCCTACTTAAATTTTATATTGTAAAGCCTCAGACAATACATGAGAAGGTACAAACCCAAATTCCATGTCAGTAGGTTTCAATTGAAAATGAGATTTTGGAACAACTTTTTGAATTCTTTACTGTGTTTAGGGTGACTAAAACATTCTCAGCTGAAGTAGCATAGAACAGAGTATGAGTCTAGACTGAAAATCCTTCAGCTTTTCTCATGCTGAACTGTATTTACATCTATCTTTGTTCTTTATCCACAACTGATGTGAGAAATATATTTTACTCTGGCTTTAAAACTGAGGCAAAACTAACAATCATTGCACACCGAAAAAGAATACAAAAAATTAATCTCTGCCTTCCTTTGGGGAAGGATGAAAGTGGGCTATGTAAGATATAGACTATATTGATTTATTTACACACATCATTCCATACTATGGTTTACACTAACCATCTCATTGTTTGGACTTCCCAACATAGAACAGGAAACCATAGTTAACAGAAGATTGGAAGCTTTCATCCTCGGCTGTCTCACTAAAGAGCTTCATAAACTCATCCCCAGCAGTACAACAGAAGCTTCTGCTTGGGGAAGAGTGGTGGCCATAACAATGAGTAACCACTTCTATTGTCATGCCAAACCATTACTAGAATGAATCATGGTATACAAAGCCAGTTCAAACTGTGATTTATGATTCTACTATAATATAAAGCCATCACAAACCACAGTTTGCAAATTCAACAATCACTCCAAACCAGCATAAAAACCAACCAACTACCTTAATTCAGATTTGTGAGTTAACTGGATTAAGTCACTGTAATGTTGTGTTTCATCATTAAGGGGTGCATTAAACCACAGCATTTTAACTGCGGTGAACATGACAATTTGAGCTCAGATGATAGCATTTCAGAATGCAGATAGGAAAACTCCACACTTGAATGAATCTCCATACTATACTTTTCTCTGCACATAGTAAACTGGCATGACAACAAGGATACACAATAGCTTATTCCTGGTGTGCTATTTTTCAATGTGGCAGAACATCTCCATGTATTTAATGCAATTTTATCCTACCTTTCAGAGGAAAATAGCTTCCAGAGAAGCTTACAAAGAATAATAAGGCCTGCTGTTAGACCTGCAATCTAAAAGACATGATTCAAAAGGAAAATGGGTTGTGAAGGAGGAGGGGAAAAAAACAAAAACAAATTCAGGTCTTCCCAGCAGGGAAGGGCAGAGCATGTTCTGTGCAGCTGTTCCTTCTTTGGTTGATAGATGGGGCCAAGTTGGCCTGAGTCCTTTGTCATTTCATTCATCTCTCCACATTTGCTAGGATTAGGGGCACAGGACCCCCTGAAAGTGGAAAAACGTGGAATAACTCTACCCCGCCCCAAACCGTATTTAGCACACAAATAAGTATGAACACCATATTCAACCCACTATGAATTTCTGTGAGGCATGAGGGTTCCTTCACAAGGTAGAAGTGGGGGGCTGGTGGGGCTTACTGCCAGTTCCACTGCTGCCCCACATCATTTTTAATAGGAACTTACAAGCCTCGTTTGCAGTTTCTCAGTCTCACGAGGCTTGCAGTCCCTATTAAAAATGCCATAGGGAAGCAGCAGAGGTACCAGCAAATAACCCATGAATAATCATGTTTGCTTTCCTATATACATATTTACAACCAATCAGGCAGAGGTTTGCACACCTCCCTCTACCATCTGCACACGACCCCAGTTTCTGATGCAACCTTGCAATCACCCACAGCTGGAGCATGATGCAGCATCTTTGCAGTGGGCTGATCATTTTCCCAGGGTTCCCTGCCTGGAATCCCTGACAAATCAAATCTGCAAAAGTGAAACCTGCAAATGTGGAAGGCTGACTGTATATACTTCCTGGAGGCAAGTAGACAGCCTTCCAATGCCCCCTAAGTGCTGCCCTTCTCTTCTTTTGCACAGAGCAGCATTCAGTCATGTGAATTCTTAGCATCATACTTTCATCATTCCTTCAAGGAGTGAAGATCAGAAATAGGCTTACCTTCTCAGTGAGAAATAAACCAGATAATCCTTTGCTCATCTTTTCCCAACCAAACCAAACCAAACAAACCTTATATGGCAACAACTGCTGGCTAGATTAAGTGACACATATAATTAACACCGCATACCAATTTTCATACCCAATAGCTCAAGTGGTTTACAGATGACATCACCCAATCATGCTTTGATTCTGCTGTGGGCTTTTTTTAAATGTCTTGTAGCTGTCAATAGCATTTTTGAAGGCAATTACATCATGATAAGCATGTCTGTAATTGCATGGCTTTTACAAGAGAATTTCACACCACTTCCCAGTGCTGTTGCTGCCTGTTGAGTTCCTTCACGAAGCTTTTGAATTTGATTTCGTTGTTGCTTTCATGATAAAACTGAAGAGACATCCAGATTCAACAAGACTCAAAGGTCAGGTTCACCTGTCCTAACTTGGAAAACTCCAGTTGTATAGGATTACAACTCCCATCATTCTCACTCAACAGAGCTATGCTAGTTGGAATGATGGGACTTATTATTCAACATATCTATAGGCTACCAGTTTGGGAAAGGTTGACTTACAGCATACACTGGGCTGACTCATTTGGATTAGTTCCTCTAGCATTTCCAACAGCAACTGAAGACTCAATCCCCCCACCAAGGAATATATAATTTAGATAGACTGCCGTGCTTACAAATATTGGAGCCAATATCCTACACAGATCCCAAAAGACCCTCCATTGTTTTAACTGTGTGTTATACCCTTATCTCCATGTCTGTTCTGATCAGTGCTGCTTTGAACACAAGTACCACACGGCCTTAGAGACATCAGATATAACAGCATACTCCTCACCATCAGACTGCAGACATGGACTGAGGGCTGGTTTGTCCATTCCTGTGCATCAGTTCATTGCTCTACACTTCATGGCTGGCAGAGAATATGTAAAAATTCTGATAATAGCCTGTTGGATGAGTAGTTAACAGCTATAGACAAATAAACCTTTAGATTTCATTTGTAAAAGAAATTTGTTTCTCAGTACATTCAAATGTTTTTTTTTTAGCACAGCCTAAAGTCTTTTTTGTATCCTATGGAGCTGGGATAACTTTCTGCTGCCTTGCATTATACCATCATAAACAGCAATTATCCTATTGTCTGTGATGTCTAGAAAAAGAGGTACCTAAGCTTTACAATGTCTGTCTCCTGATACCCTTTTTTTTTTCTTTACACTTTTTGCACTCCTGTAGAATAGGTTTTGTCTTGGATTATCATGTTTTTATTTAGCTGGACTCCAACTCGCTGTAGTGTAAAACAGCAAAATAAATAGACTTTTAAAGCCCCAAATATTGCTTTAACATGAAAGTTTGGAATCAGTATCAAGGACCATCTTAAGCGAAGAAAAAGTATTTAAAAAGAAAATTATGATATCTGACAGGCAGAGAAGGAGGCTGTATGACTAAGATGTAGCCTGCACAAAAGGTGGTAGGAAGTGAAGTCACAACACCAGCCTAGGAGCAAGAATGTAATAGAATAGACATGACAAAGAGGATGGGACAAGAGGGTGGGTGAGGGATACCCTAACTCTCTGTCTCTAGCTCTAATTGCCTTCTATAGGCATACTGTAGATTACATACCACATGATGAGAATGGTGAAGGGGGACTGTAAAGTTGGAGCCACAATGATCTGATGCACTTGACACCCCAATGTAAGCAAACACATTGCTCTTCTGTTGAGTGCTTATATATTTGTATCCAGTCCTGGTGGCCAATCCAGAGGCATCATATTGTCTGCTAAAGGATGTTGGGTTCCTCTATTTTTGTCTGTGCCTAAAGAAGACTGGGAGAATAGAGCCCAAGAAATCTCAGACAACTCCCTAGTGAGAAGCTTTGGGGCTCCCAGTTCAAGCCGCAGAGGGGTGGTAATTAGGATCAACTGGCCTCTTCTTCCCACATGGAACTTCGAAACTTAGATTTCAAAAATCTAAGGATCATGTATTTCCTCCCCATTATGTCTAGCATAATATGGAAATCTGATCTGGCAATGAATATTCAGCTGCCCAGATCACTACTTTGGGACTGATGCATTAACACAGCTGAAGCAGTCAAAGCTTTGTGACACAGTTGTATTACTATTTAATAGTGTTGCTTTTGCCTCAGTGTGCTGACAACATCCAAAGTCAAGCAGCGTGACTTTTAAGGCAGGTAAAAAGTGGCACAAAAATACAAGGTACTTTCCAAGCAGCTCTGGAAATGCTCTACCTTGAAAATAACTTTCTTGTGTGTTGCTGTGGAGGTGATAGGCTTTTTGTCATTCTGTGCTGGAAGGAAGCAGGTTGAAAATACAGGCCCATACCAAAAACTACATGCTTCTTTCCACAGGCTATAGTGATTGGCCTATATCCTATCTGTTCACCTTATAAATAAGTAATTAGGAGGAGCCATGCATGTCCATATTTGTTCACTGTAGCCACCTCTCCTTGGTTCAGTTCATAGGTTGTGTGTGGGTGTGTGGGTGGAGGGGACATAGTAATAATATGCCTAGCCAAAAACATCAAAAACCTAGATCACAAATCAAGCACATGTACTAAATTGGTTTAATATGTATAATTTATGCTCAGAGAAGGGTTTGGTTTTCTGGCTGCAGAATTGTTTGTTTGAATTTGGCTGCTGTCCAATCACAGGAGATGTGAGCAGGTTATAATAAGCTTGAATATACTCACACACAATATGAAAACAAGGCAAAATAATGCTAAGTGTTAAGCCCCTTGCCTGCTCTTTCATATTTGTTTCCTGGCCTCTCTCTTGTTTTCTGTGACACCCAGTTTGAGAGCCTGTTCCCAATCCAGATTTACTACACATTCATACACATTCCAAACGCAGAACACTAAATGAGTATCAAAACTGTTTCTTGCCAAAAAGGCTATGATGGAAAAATAAATAATTGGAACTCCTCCAATTTGGATCTCAGGCTAATCATTTATCTTTCTTCACCTAGGATTTATCATATCCCCCTATTAACCTCCTTCATTAATACTAACGTTCAAGATACGGTGCAATGTCAGAGTATTCATACAAATTTGCACACCCTCAGGATATAATAAACCATTTCCAACTATGTCTATGCAAACATGCATCAGTGCACTCTCAGCTGATGTAGTAAAAATTAAAGTTATTTGTTTAAAATTCAACCTGGATGAAAAAAAGACATAGTACTGTAGGCTCAGTTTGGGCCTGCATATTTCTAAGAATATATATCTTTGAAACATGCCGTGCATTTCCTTTTCTCCTAGGAGTCTAGCCAGCCTCTCTCTCTTTCTCTCTCTCCCCTTCCTTCTGTATGTGTGTGTGTGCAGGTGTGTATTCCAACGGCCACACACATACACAGAATCTCTTTTGTTCCCACTGACACCATTTGGCCTGTCACTGAAATCTATGGAATAACAGATTGTACTCAGGCTACCTATACCTTAAGCAGCAGCTCTGAAGCAGCTACCGAGCAGCAACAGTGGTGGTGGGGGATGACACTGGCAGAAGATCTCTCAAAGGCATGGCAGGGGCACCATCGCTAACACTTGTTAGTATTGTGCAGAAGAAGGCAATGGTAAGCCACTCCTGAAGTCTTTTACCTTAAAAACCCTATGATGAGACAATCCACAAAGAAACAAAAGATAGTGCCAGAGGATGGGACTCCCAGGTTGGAAGGCACTCAGTGAGCAACTGGGGAGGAGAAAACAACAAGTAGCGCTGTAGCTAATAATGCAACAGAAAGCCAAAAGGACATTCAGCTTCCGATGTGCTCAGAGGTGAAAGAAAGTCTATGGATCACCCTTAAAGAAATGGGTGCGCCACAGCATTTGATTGTCCTGATGTGTAACCTGTATACAAGACAGAATAAGGAGAAATGGAATGGCTTCCAGTTGAGAAGGTGGTCAGGCAAGGCTTTTATCACCCTATGTCAGGGCTTTCCAAATGGTGTCCCACAACATGTTAGTGTGTCATCTGAAGTGTGTAGGTGTGTCACCTACAATCTTGGAAATGTATGTTATTATTTATAAATCACATATTTTTAAAAATATAAGAAAGGTTTTCATGAGATATGTTGTATCCCCATACATTTTGTTATTACAATTTATGTATGTGTCTGTATCTCTTACACGGGGTTAGTTTAACCTCCGGTTTGCTAGTAAAACTGAAATTACTGTGTCACGAAATGATGCATGTCTAAAAAGTGTGTCACCAAGATGAAAAGTTTGGAAAGTTCTGCCCTATGTGCTTTGCTAAACATATCATGGACGATGCAGAAATAGACTCTAAGGAAAAAAGGTATGAAAACAAGGGGAGGAACATCAACTGTTTAAGATATGCAGATGGCCACAGATGATTTACATAACTTTAAAGCAGATAATGAAGATATTGAGATAATCAAAGATCTCCTTTACCTTGGTTCAGTCATTAATCAAAATGGAAATTGCAATCGGGAAATCAGAAGAAGACTAAGGCCCTTTCTGCACCTTACCTTTTTCCGGCACTGGGGTGCGGGGATCGCGTGAGCAGCCTCTGGTGAGAGGCTCTGGTGTCCCTGCTTCTTCAGCTCCGCACGAGCTGCCTGCTCGCGCGAGAGCCCCACCTCTTCCTTCCGCAGTGCAGCCTGGGAGTTTCCCAGGCTGCGCTGGGGCAGGAAGCACGACCAGAGCAGCTCTGGAGGGTCCGCATGCCAGGTAAGTGTGCGCGGGGCCAGAGGGAGCAATGTGCGATTGTGCACGATTTTCAGCTTCCAGCCGAAAATGAAAAGGTGCGTGATCGGCCCCTGCGGCCCCTGGAGCGTCGCGCGATTGTGAGTGCATCGTGCAGATCGCTCCTCACAATCGCGCGACGCTACAGCCGCCCTTTCGCATGGCAGATGCCATGCAGAAAGGGCCTAAGACTTGGAAGTACAGCTATGAAGGAAGTGGACAAATGTAAAGATATATCATTGAACACCAAAGTAAGGATTTTCTGTGCCATTGTATTTCCAAGTTCTATGTATGGTTTTGAAAGCAGGACCGTGAAGTAAGCTGATAGGAATGGAATCAACTCACTTGAAATGTGGTGCTGGAGGAGAGTTCTGCAGATACCCTGGAGTGCCAAAAAGACAAGTGAATGGATCCTAGAGGAAATCAAGCCTGAGCTCTCCCTAGAAACCAAGATGACTAAACTAAGTCTGCCGTACTTTGGACATATCATTAAATGACAGGATTCATTAGAAAAGACAATAATGCCTGGTAGAGTAGCAGGCAGTGGGAAAAGAGGAAGACTGCATCACAGCTGGATAGACTCAACCGAGGAAGCCGCAGCCTTAAGTTTGCAAGACCTGAGCAGGGCTGTTGATAACAGGGTGACTTAGAAGTCTCTTATTCATAAGATTGCTATAAGTCTAAGTCGACTTGATGTCAATTAACAACAACAACCAACAACCAACAACAACAACAACAACGCAAAATCAAGCCAGTGATATACCTCTCTGTTAAATAGACAATCAAAGGTTTGGCTATAAAGTGGGTTGTGGTGGGTTACTTCTATCACAAAACAGAGCATGGTAGGAGCAAATCCTGTCCTGTGTTCCACTGTCTGAAGTTTTTCCACAACTGATTCCATTTCAATATTTGAGCAAGACTGGAGGTAAAATTAAAGCAGCTGAGCATGTAGAAAAAAGGACTGCAAGGACTTCATTTCTATCTCCACTATCAACTGAGTAATTTTTTTAAAAAAACCCATCCTGCATACCCATCTGCACTTTCTAGTCAAGCCAACAGGTTTGTACTTGGCAAACATACATGCTTGGTGGTACCTTTGGGATCCTAGGAACCTTTTCTTCATGACTTGGTTCTAACCTACCCTTAATGTCTGCTCAGCTCTTCTCCGTTCTGTGGGTCAAACAGTACTTTTGCAAGGAATCTGATACAGGGGATGGGTGGGCATGTTCGTGTTTTATTTGCACTATGCTGAAGTTAAATTTTGGTCTAGGAAGCGGATCCATCTGAGTCAAGGCATATTTGCCCCGCACAGTTACACCGGCATAATAGCAACAAGTGAGGTCTAAAAAAAAAAGTTCATTTTTTTTCAGCCAACCACACTCTTCTTCAAGATAATCTGGTTCATTCGTTCCCCGCTATGTTTTCCACGTCTCTCGACCCAAATGTCAGCTTACTGTCTAGGCATATTCAGTATTTCCTCTTGCAGCAAGGCAAGCTTGGTTTCTGCAAAACTTGAGGTTCCCTGAGGTTTACCCCTTTCTCCTTGTGTCATTCAGGCTTTATAAGGATCCATGCTAAGAGAATGGATTAACTCTTAGTATATAGGAATAGGATTCTCTTTTCCTTAAGATTCATTTTACTGTGGAAGCTACATGTGTAAATGGATGTACACCCACATATACATATGCACATGCCATCCATTTTTGTGTGCTGGGATTTATAACAGTATTCTCAGCACCTCACCAAATCACAATTCCTAGAATTCTGTAAGGAAAGACAGGAAGGGACATCCACCGTGAAGGCTAATGCTCAGGTTGTTTTGCAACAACCGTAAGAACAAGAGATGACAACAGGAGTAAGTTCTAGCATTCCTCATTATTGTAGAGTTGACGCAACTCTTCTATCCATTAAAGTAATACATACATAACTGTATAGTTGCACATACATAGTTCTGAAGACATACTCACAGAAATGCAGGCTCCATTCTGGGAAGATTATACCACTATTATACAAAAGCCTATCACTGGGTGTATCACCACAAGAGATAAACGGGTGCACACAAAGATTGTATGTGCTCAAATAATAAATCTTGAAAACTGAATTTCTGACTCCACCTCAAGACCTACAACTCCAAAATCATTAATTAAAAATAATGGCCTCACAGGTTATTGCATTGCCCTCAAAGGCGTGTAAAAACTATCCAAAAGCATTAAATGTCACATTTGGATCTATCTGAAGACTTCAGAAAAAAAACAGAAAACTTCATATTTTTAAAGTTCTTGGGATGTACCTGTATTTACTTTAGGTATGGAAAATAATTAAAATCTAAATCTGATGTGTTCATCTATGGGGAGCAACATCCATCCCCCGGTCACTTTGGATTAACAGAGCAACGATGGACATATCCATTGACTGAGAAGATTAAGAGGGGACATAATCGCTACGTTTACATATTTGAAGGGATGTCACGTCGAGGAGGGAGCGGGCTTGTTTTTCCGCTGCTCCAGAGACTAGGACAAGGAGCAATGGATTCAAGCTGCAGGAAAAGAGATTCCACTTGAACCTCAGGAAGAACTTCTTGACAGTCAGAGCTGTCCAGCAGTGGAACATGCTGCCTCGGAGGGTGGTAGGATCTCCTTCTTTGGAGGTTTTTAAGCAGAGGCTGGATGGCCATCTGTCGGGAATGCTTTAATGGGTGTTCCTGCATAGCAGGGGGTTGGACTCGATGGCCTCTGGAATGTCTTCCAACACTATGATTCTGTGATCTGATAGGTACTGAGATTCAAACCCTGGGCCTGCTCTCTTTCGTCCCAGACCTCAGCCCAGCCGTCCAGCCGAAGCACAGAGAATAAGGAAGCTGGCTTGCAGTTGCTTAGCAACTTCACTGTATGTTTCCCCATCTACTTCTCACTTGAGACGAGGTGAGGAGGGTTCAGAAAAGGGGAGCTTCTAAACCTGACGAAGGGACAGAAGTGAAGAACCAGTTCTGTCATCCACGTTGCCCATATTTAGAAAACTGGCCTGCAACGAACTATTCCTGCCCAGAGAAATCCCACACGCTCCTTAAAAGATAGTCCTCGAGCTACTTCTGTCTCACCCATCAGTAAATTGTTTAGACGCTTAGAGAAGGTACTTCCCTGAGAGCTAAATGGGGCGGTGGGGTGGGCAGGAGACTTAAGTGGAATCTTGCAAAAATGGGATAATTTTAAGCTTGTACGCCTCACCTTCTCTTCTTCGGATGCCAACAGCTGCAGGGAGGAGAAGACAGGCTGCAAGGCAGCTGAGAGTGACTAGCCGGGGCTTAGGCATTCCGGGAAATTCAGGCAAACACTATTCCCCAGGTCCAGGAGGGGCTCAGATCCAGCTCTTTCCCAGGGGAGGGTGCTGGGATCGAGGGGGCAAAGCTTCCAGCTGTGGAGAATTCGGCTGTGCCTCCTCCTCTTCTTGTTTCAGGTGGTTTTTATCACCTCCCTCTGCCTGAATCACTCCAGACAGGAAGAAAAGAGCTTGCCTTCAGTCTGACTCACCTAGTGAATAATTAAATTTAAAAAAAAACACACCATAGAGGGCCCAACCCATATACAGTGCAGAGAGACACTTAACAGTTTCTTCTTAGCCATTTGGCGGGGCAGTTCTTGACAAGAGTGCTGCAGCAAACGCCTCTGGCAGCCAGCCAGGAAGGAGTGGGATAGGTGGCAGAAGGACCGAGAGAAAGATTTTAATCTGGGTCTTACTCCTTAAAGTTACCCCGGGGGGGGGGGGGGCAAGCCAAAGGCCAGGCTCACTGCGTGGAGTTTTTTTTTTTTTTTTCACAACGGGGCAAACTCATTAATGTCAAATATGACTCCATTAAGGAGTTTGTTTTTATTCTCAGAGAAATGTGTGCCAGGTTCTGGGATGAACTGGGCATGTGCTCACTCACCGTAGCTCAGCTAAAATATTTCTAAAGAATTTGTTAGCCCTGTGATTGTAATTGCAGCAGCACTGAGAAAGTTGCCGGAGTGAAAACTGGAGAGGGATCCTGTACCCTTTAACAGTTGTGGAGAAGAGGGAATTTCAGCAAGTGTTGTTTCTTACCTGATTGCTTAACTAGCAATGCCTGCTGAATTTCCCTTTCGTATACAACCGTTAAAACTATCAGTACCCTCTACAGTTTTCAGTCTGAAAACTCTTACATCCACCTCATCTAGTATTACTCTGGTAATGACTATCTTACCGTCTACTAGATTTTGAATCTGTAACAGAAAAGAGGAAAAGATGGCTGATGCAAAGATGGTCTGGACTTCATCCAGATTAAAGTAACCTGGTGCATACATATTCGGTTTCAAAATAACTGTTCCATGCACTTGAATTGGGGAAAAAAATACAAATAATCTTTGAAAATTTATTATTTCAGACTAGAAGATGAATTCAAATACTTTCGAGCAATTGTTTTATTAGGACTTGTGACCGTTCGATTCATGTAGCGTTGCCGGATTGAAAAGTGGAAGAAACAACTTGTACTTGCAGTTTCTATCTACTGCAGGGATGGAAAACCAAGTTGCAATAACTTAACTTATTTTTCTCACAGATTTAACCAATACATGATCCACTAGATTATCAATACAAATGTGTGCATTTGTTTTTCTTCTTCCATTTTGAATTATATGCAAATATATATGCATAAATTTAAATGTGTATCTCTGAAAGCTGCCACTTACTTCCCTCCATTATGAAAACTCTCCTCTTTTTCTTATGCTTTGCTTCCTTCTCTTTAACCAGTTGCCCACTGATAGCATGGACTACCTCTGATCACTTGACTGTTTCATTAAATACCATGGGTGAGGGACATTGTCAAAAGCTTTACAGAAGTGTCAGTACCTGGTGTCTGTCTTCACATCACCACTATTTACCTCATGCTTGTTGACACTTTCAGTGCATTCTAAATAGCTGGTAAAGCAGAATTCCTCTTTGTCTTTCCATTTAATTTATCCTCAGCATTGTTACTATGAGCGGGACATTTATTTTAGCATGCTGTCAACTTAGGCTGATAGATCTTTGTTGCAACTGGCCTGAATACACCCCCTTAAAATAAACATACATACAAATATATATATATGATCATCTACTAAGGAGGCTGGATTTAAGGATAAGATGCTTTTTCTGTGGGCGGTTCATCAAGTTCACAAAATAATCCTTTTAAAAACTCAGATGAATTGCATCTGTCTCAGCATTTGCTAATTTGTCACTTAGCTCTAGAATTTCATTTTCTTTCACGTCTGTGTTTCAAAGCTGCTTAGATGTCCTTCCTGAAAACAATTTTTATGGTGTTTGTACTTTCCAATTTCACCCGCAGGGAAGGCAAATTAAAACAATCCATTAAGCTTTCCTGCAACATATGCAGCAAAGACTTTTAAAAGTAGCATGTCATTGATGTTCAGTTCAGGTGATGAGTGAGCACCAGTGACACTATAATAATGGGAAAACTATTTATAATTGTTCACTGCCAGATCTAAAAACGGGCTTCCCAACAGTCAAGAAACCTTGTCAGGAAGAATAATATACCCATAAGAATTTTGTAGAGTTTTCTCTTGTTATTCAAATGTCTCAAAGTGTTGGAGAGAAATCATTCTCCAGAGAAAAACATGTGGGTTTTTTACCACAAAAAAATGTTTGCTGTACCAAAAAAAGAGGTGGTGGACAAAAACATAAATTTTTCCCTGCATTTCTCTTCAACACTTTGGGATGTTTGAATACGAGGAGAACACTGTGAAGGAATATTCATTTCCTCCTGCACTGGGGAGAAAATTACTGTAATTATTTGTCCTTGCATGCAAGGGTGAGATAGCCAAGGATTTATGTCTCTACATACATCACACATGATTTTATCAGGGACTACTTGCAATTCTGTCTAGTTGACGACAGTGGGTCTGGGAAATCCTATATAGAAGCGTTATAGTTGTATTTACCTCCCTTGAATTCCAAACTTACTCAGAATTGACATGACATATAAAGCCTTTGTCTGCTCCTAGCTTAGTGTTGCTGGTTCCACACTGTAATTTTAGGTAATTAATGTTCAGGTGTTTTCCATAATCTCTTAAATTGTCTGTCAGCTTCCACAGCTTTAAGTGCTGATGCTGGTTCAGACGGGGTAATCTGTGGTTGCTGATTGCCAAAAGGATCAGAACAGCCATTGCTACAGCACCATGAGGTGAGATCACCACACTTTGGGTTTGGTTTATCAAATGCTTTTTTTCCCTGGACTTTGGCAACACTGAGCGGCACAATGCCATGGCAATGCTAGGCAGTACAAGGTAGTAGAAAGCTGAGACAACAGTGAAGGGTAAAGGCAGACACTTTCAATATTTGAGGATGGTCAGAAAGTTCCTTGGACAAAAAAAAAAAAAGATGTGGTGGGAAAGATTTTAGGAAGGAGGCAAGCGGGTCAACCCAAGAAGTGAACAAGTAAGGACATAAGTTCAAAGTGATATTGTCTCTTCTCTTAGTAAAAGCTAAAGAGCAATAGCTGAAGAATAAACAGCAAGACCTGAAGGTTAAGTAGTAAAACAGCGAAGTAACTGGATTTCTACGGTCGTTTCGTAACTTGACACAAATGGGAACTGCCCAGAGATTCTTGCTACCTCACACAAGTTCCTAGAATTGCTAGATATCAGGATCTGGACTCTCTTCTACAGTTCTCAGGATGAGGGTGAGGAATCTCAGGATGAGAGAGTTCCCTTGAAAAGTGTATGCATCTATATATTACGTTTGTGTGTATGTTTATATTCCCTAATCTGTTAGATTTTATGTTTTCTATTTGAATGGGATATTTTGGGCCACTATGTTTGATGCTTAATTTATCATTCTTAATGACATCAGCAGGGGTCATCCCTTATAACATGACCCTTGGGCCCAACACTTGGGACATCATGAGGGGAAGTTCATGCCTAAGTCTTAGATTTTGGCCCTGAAATCTCAGTGCCTGGAATATTCCTGACCTAGGAATCCTGCAATTACCTACAACTTCCTTCCTAGATAAGCTGATCTGCTTATATAGTAGAACCAGAGATTGAGGAACCAGTGCCTAGTCACTGGATAGTGTTGACAAAAGAAACCCACAAGCAGACAGAGGCCGACTAAACCAAAAGTTTTGTGGCATAGAATATGTCTTAACAACACACCTAAAGTTGTGATTGTAATGGCCAGTACAATTAATGTGGATTTTGAACAAAGTGTTAATTAAAAACATGTTTATCAGTGAAGGGGGAGGTTCTAGTATACATTCGATAATTATCATAGCAAGTATGAAAATGTTTGATTATTCTGGACTTATGCCAAGTGCAAGGGTGTGTTCTTGTACAACATGAACAATCAAATGTCTGCATATTTGAGTATAGCCAAACCAAATGTGCTTCATAAAGAACTCTCCCTCCTTCCCTTTTACTGATCAGTCAACACAATTTAGCTAAGTATTTCACATCAATCAGACTCTGTTAGAAATAGTTTTCAACTGATTTGTTAACTGACTTGAGTATGATATCAGTTTCTGCTTTAATATAATTTTACTCTCTTTCTGGAATTTATTTCAGTAGTCTGCATTAGCTCCTGAAGCTGCAGTTGCCCCCATAGGACTATATTGTTACATATGTACCAAGGAACCAACATGAGAGAAGTCCACATGTGTCCCCACCCCGTGTGTGTGTGTGTGTGTGTGTTAATACTTGAATTTCTCTTGTTCACCAGCATGGTGAACACATCTTAATTTGCATTATTGTTTACTTCATTTATAAATGCTGCTTTTTACCCCAAATGGATCCAAGGCAGCCTACAATTTTCCATAAAAAGAATATTCAATCTTGCTTAAGAACATCAGATAGGCTTTGCAGGATAAAACCAAGATCCACCTAGGTCAGCATAACTCTGATAGTTACATGGTATTGGAAGATCCAGTAGAAACTGGCCAGTAGTCAGAAACATGATTTACCTTTTGTGTTGAGAAACCTGGTATTCTTTATAGAACATCAACATTGATTGGAACCAGGCACAAAACTCTCATGCCTGCCATCTAGTCTACTTTACAGAATTGTTAGGATGAAAAAAAAATCATAATAATTTCCCCTTCCTCCCCGCTTCTACACCGTGAATCTCTTAGAGGAAATACAGAGTACAAAAGCTTCAAAGAATTTTGTAAATTTCCTCCCTGGTTTCTTCTGGCTGGTTTTATAAGAAGGTAGGACTGGAAGCACTTACAGGGTCAAGGACGGATGTAATATTGTGGTCCCGACTGCAGCTCTGTGCAAGGAAACATATATGTGGTAAGAAGGGGCTCTGGTGAGCAAAATGACAGGACTGGTGGCAATGGTATATATACCAGCTGAGGAGGGATCTCTTGTTTTGTGGAGGTCCAGGGCAAACCACGAGAAACACACACCAATAGCCACCTAGGAAAGGGAGCCTTAAAATATGTATGAAACATATTACACTCTCTATGTTTCTCTTCATGGCTGACTTTTTGCAACCGACAAATCCCCAAGCCCCATTTTTTTTTTTTAAAAAAAATTAATAGCCCGGGACTACAGTCATATTCTGGCATGGATGGCAGTAACTTGCAAAATACCCCGTCAGGCCCCTAACCTTAGTTCCCACCTTGGGGTGTGTGTTTGCACCCCCAGGACTGAAGAGTAGGAGAAAACATCCTGAGTGTAAGAGATGTTTGATATCAGAACAGACTACTATAAAAGTGTCTGGAGTCATCTTTGCTGAGCCTTTTAAAACAGACATTAGCAGGTCGTTGGACTGGGATTCCTTCCAGCTGTAGAATTCTAGGATTCCAGTTCTTCAATTCAGTCAAGAAGTTGCTTTTTTGGAAAAGAAATGTATCTCAAAAAAAAAAAAAAAAAAGGTCCTGAATCTTATTATTAGTCCCAATTCACCTATGTGTTGGCTCACCATTCAATGAGCAATTCATTGGATTTACTCTAGATTTCTCTTATCATTTGCACATTTACACAGACCTCCTACAGAAATTCCAGGAGATGCACCAAAGCTGTAGGGTTGAAGCAAGGAAACATCCTACACCATAACTATCCTCTTGGGATTATGGGATTAAATGGGATTATAAAATGTTCTGTGGGGAGTTACAGTTTCTGTCAAAAGAATGCTGGGTTTGGAAGTATACCAGTGCCAAAAATAACTCATGCACACCAACCAGGTTTTAGAGAAAGAGATAGATCTCAGAAATTGCCAGCAGCACAAGAGAAGGAAAACACTGTTTAACAGTGTTTGGAACAACTGCTAGCTAATTAAATCTTGAATGTTTGAAATAGCCTTCTGTTTTGCACAGTTACAGTAAAACAAACTGAAGAGAGAAAACCAAGTCAAAATGAAGTACTGCAAACTACGTACCCTCCAACAGTCCCAGTTTGGCAGGAACACTTTGCATCAATCCTCTATCTTCTACTTTTCCAGGTTTCTTTACCAAGGCCATTTCCACACTAGAGTGGAGGAGCGCTTCACTGCGTTTTATAAGCGGTGTTTTTTACTCCAATGTCCTCCAGTTTCTATCGAAGAAAAGCAGAGAAAATCATTTGTAGCTTCCGCATGTCAGTTCCCCGGAACTCTTCTTCCCCTCCCTCAGTCCACTCTGCCACCACAGTCAATTTAATGCCCACCTCTGTGGCGTGAATCGATGTAGCGCTTCCACATGTAGGAAAAAACTCTGTGAAACGTTTTGGCTGATTTGCTTCGGAGTGTTTCCATTTTTACATCACACCAGTTTCACAACGATATGAACCGCTTTAAGAGCTAAACATGTGCGGAATGAACTACGACAGAACGACGTGAAACCAGTTCGACATGCAGATGTATTTAAGACACAACAACGCCACAGCGAAGTATCTCCCTTGTGTGGAAAGCGCCCATGTCTCAGCTTCTCTCTCCTCCCACTTTCACTCTTTCTCCCCTTAGCTTACTTCAGTTGGTGCAGACAGATTTCAAAGTGCAAAATTTGAACTCAAGTTTGGAAAAGAGGCATCGGAGTCTTGGACTTCCCAGTAGGGTCAGGCAAAAGAAAACTGCTGCGGCCTCTCCTAGTTTGTCTGATCTTCAATCTCTTCTCCGCTCTCTTTCTCTCTTACTGTCCCACAAAACTGTTTTTATCGTTCTCTTGGGGCATACATGGATCTTGTTTACCCTATCCTTAAGTACGTGATAGTGATATGCTGCCTTCATCCCCTCTCCAGATTCTTAGTTTCTTCTGTTCAAAACATTCAAGGAAGATGCAGCAGTTCTCTGAGGAAAAAACAAACAAAACATCCAGTAACCATTTGGGAAAAGTAATCTTTAAACAAAAAGCACAGTGAGTCAGGAATTTTAACAAATTTATTTATCATACTTGTTAGTTGCCACAGACTGGCATGGAATAAATGACATACAAACTAAATGGCACACAATAACAAGAATTATTTTTCAAATTACAATGTAATAAATAATACAATTAATTCCAAATAGAACTGAAAATGAGCATTGGAATAGGGAATGAAACAAAAGCTAGGCACTGTCACCTAATAATATAAAGAAAGCTTCTCCTAAAGGCTAAAAACATGTTACAAAATCAGGTTTTAAAAATATCAAAAGAATGATCTTCCAGTGCTCTCTAGGATCTATCTATATGGGGAGTGGGAAGGCACTGCTGAGAAGACCCTGTCCCTGAAAGCCACCCTTCATTGTTCGGATTGAGGTGGCATTCAGGGAAAGCCCTCTGATGATGTACAAAGGACATGGATATGTATGGATTCTTTTAGAACAGTCTTCCTCAATCTTATGCCTCCCAGATCATAGAATCATAGAATCATAGAAATGTAGAGTTGGAAGAGACCACACGGGCCATCCAGTCCAACCTCCTGCCATGCAGGAATACCCTCAAAGCACTCCCGACAGATGGCCATCCAGCCTCTGCTTAAAAACCTCCAAGGAAGGAGACTCCACTACACTCCGAGGCAGCATATTCCACTGCCGGACAGCCCTGACTGTCAGGAAGTTCTTCCTGAGGTTCAGGTGGAATCTCCTTTCCTGCAGCTTGAATCCATTGCTCCTTGTCCTGGTCTCCAGAGCGGCAGAAAACAAGCCCTCTCCCTCCTCTACATGGCATCCCTTCAAATATTTAAACATAGCTATCATGTCCTCTCTTAACCTTCTCTTCTGCAGACTAAACATACCCAGCTCTCTAAGTCTATCCTCATAGGGCATGGCTTCCAGGCCCCTCACCATTTTGGTCACCCTCCTCTGGACCTGCTCCAGCTTGACCATGTCCTTCTTGAATTGGGGTGCCCAGAACTGGACACAGTATTCAAGATGAAGTCTAACCAAAGCAGAGTAGAGTGGTACCAGTACCTCCCTCGATCTAGACACCATACTTCTACTGATGCAGCCGAGAATTGCATTGGCTTTCTTGGCTGCCGCATCACACTGCCGACTCATGTTCAGCTTGTGGTCTATTAAGACTCCTAGATCCCTTTCACACGTTCTGCCATCCAGCCACGTGTCCCCCATCCTATATTTCTGCATTCCATTTTTTCTACCTAAGTGTAGGACCTTACACTTCTCTCTGTTGAATTTCATTTTGTTAGCCTTGGCCCAGCTCTCCAATCTGTCCAGGTCATTTTGAATTTTGATCCTGTCCTCTGGCGTATTAGCAACCCCTCCCAATTTGGTGTCATCTGCAAATTTGATGAGCATGCCCTCTATTCCTTCATCCAAGTCGTTGATGAAGATATTGAACAGCACTGGGCCCAGGACAGAACCCTGTGGCACCCCGTTAGTCACTTCTCTCCAGGATGAAAAGCAGCCATTGGTGAGCACCCTTTGGGAACGGTCAGTCAACCAGTTACAGATCCACCTGACAGTAGCCCTGTCCAGCCCACATTTTACTAGCTTCTTTGTACTACCAAGATTATTTCTGAGATGGTAAAGTTTTGGATGCTCAAAATGCTATCTTGTAAGCTCTACATGTGTAAATGCTTTCCACGTCCAAAATGCCTAATACATAAAAAAGCTGCAAGACACCACTAAAAAACTAAAGAGACTGTAATATATAGTACTGAACTGAGCAGACAATAGAAGTTCACTGGATGCACCCTGCGGCTAAAAATATCCTTAACTGGAAGCTGTCATTACCTAGGAGCTGGTGACTACCTCTTTGCTCAGATAACTTTGCCTCAGGTTGTTTCCTCAAGCTTATGCTAAGGCCAAATTCCATGCACACACACACATACCACTTCCAGGGCTGCAGTGAAGAACCACACCCTGCTGCACAGTCCCAGTGAGCAAGCGAGGTGAGGCATACCTGGCGAGACGGTGGCTGAGGTGTCCACAAGGCAGGGAAGCACAGTCACCCTTGGCATTGCCCACCCTACACGCCCTTCTGGCAGAAGGAAGGCCCTTACCCCTCCCTTCTGGTGAAGATTAAAGTCTCCGTTCCTTTGACCCTTTGCACGCATTCAATAAGTTTTAAAAGTAGCCTCTTTAGCCTCACTACTACAAGAGTCAGCAAGGGAACGTCCATGGAAGTCATTAACAGCATTCCTGGCATTTCCCGATTAAGCCTGAGAAGAATTTTCTATCAACATTTGGGCTTCAGAAAGAGCTTTTAACTATGAGTATGTCACACAGGTATGCACAGCTGCTGCCATGCATGCCACCAGTTCCTGCCAAAAGTGGATGGTGGCAGGGGGCTGGGCACAGACACTGGGTACTTCTCCTGTCCGAAGCCCATGGAAAGCAAGCGTGTAGTCATTGCTGCTGTTAAAATGTAGTATCTGAACAATCACAGGCACAGAGTCTTTTTTAGTGAGGATGAAATTAATTGGGCCACTCTCAAAAGATTAAAAAGGTCAAAAATTGTGGACAGAGGAAAATACCATATTATGAAATCCCTAAAGAGACTTTAGTTCTTAGAGTGAGCATGCCTCAGGTGCTTTAAAGTGCCTTGACCAGTGTTTGGAAAAGTTACTGTTTGGGAGCAGTAGTCTAAGTACAACAAATCCAAAAGACTATCTTCTTCAAGCATTGCTTGGGTCCATACGAATTCATGCCAACAGAGTATGTACTTGTTTGCTCAGGCAGTGTTATCTTATTGTTGTGCGCATTTAGGTAATTTCCAAGTTATGGTAATCCTAAGGCAAAGGGTTTTCTTGGCAAGATTTGTTCCAAGGGGGTTCGTCATTTCCTTCTGTGAAGGAATGGTGCTTTATGTTAATTGGATACGTGTGAATTTAATAGTGCTTGGTGTTTTACACTGATATATAATGGAGTTTGTGTTTAATGGTTAAATTTATCTTCTTGTAAAATGAAGGAGGCATTTGCAAAATGAGGGAGGGGTTTGCAAAGAAAAGAAAGTGAAAGCAAAATTGTGTATACAAGTGAGCCAGGCGTAGAAGGGTTGAGGGAAGAGTGGTTGAGGCGAGACAGGGAAGAACGCTGGAAACCGAAGCTGAGCTGAAGCTGCAGAAAGAGAGCTGGAAGTGCAACTGAAGTTGAAGGAGAAGTGAAGAAGAGAGAAGGGAGAACAGACAGACACAGAGGGCAACAAGAAAGAAACCAAGAAAGGAATCAGAAGCAGAGAAATACGCAGAGGGTGAGACGTGATCTACAAGAGCAGAGTTTTGGGGGCAAATCTTGCCTGAAACACTTGGCAGAGGAAAAATCTGTGTGCCTGTGGGAATGTGATTAAATAGGTTTGGAGGAACCTATTGTTTATTTGTTTTCCTATTGCTCAGTTAGGGAGCCAGCATAGTGTAGTGGTTAGTGGTTTGAGTGCTGGACTATGGACCCTGGGGACCAAGGTTTGATTACCTGCTTGACTGTGAAAACCCACTGGGTGACCTTGGGCAGATCACATACTCTCAGCCCCAGAAAATCCTGTGATAAGTTCGCCTTCGGGTTGCCATAATTTGGAAACTGCTTGAAGGCACACAACACAAAGAACAACAATTGTTCAGTTGGGACATACTGAAACAAACTATGTAACTTTTAACTATTTTAGGTTCTAACTTATATATGTATGTGTGTGTGTATGTGTATGTGTGTGTATGTGTATGTGTGTGTGTATATATATATATGTATATATGTATGTATGTATGTATACTGTTATTTTTATACTACATTACTAAATCTTTTTTTTAAATCATTATTGCTGTGGATCATTTAATTATTATAATCATTGGATTATAAATTATTGGTTGCCCACCCCGTACTTAAAGCCTTATCACTGTACCAAAAAGGGGATTCATTTGTGGAACAAAAAGTTTTGGGGCTGTATTGATGTAAAGAGCCTAACAAATAAGAGCATCCAGCTGATGGCAGTGGAAGAGTTTTTGGGAAAGGGCATAAGGACCTCATTGCAAAGGAGTGCACACACTCTTTGTGATCAGTCTCCCTCTTGAGTCAATGCTAGGCTGGTCCGTGACACTTTCCTCAGAGGTGGACAGAATGTGACTTGCACAAGATCACCCAGGAGGGTTCCACAGCCAAGGGGGGATTTTATCCTCTAATCTGTTGGGTTCCTAGTCCAACAGACAAATCGCTATACACACTGGCTCTCCAATGTTGTTTAAAGCTGTCGAAAACACTTTTATGTGGCATGTAGGCATGGATATGTTGCATCAAATGCAGTTTGAGAACATGAGAACATAGTGCCAAGTTTAATTCTTTGAATCAGTCTGCTGTTATCTTTAAGGGGAGAGTCAAACTATACACCATATTTAAGATGTCGTGCTAAAGTCTTACTGCCGCCTGGTTGGGCAGGGAAGTAGGGAAGCCATTATTGACAAGATTCCTGGGGAGAGAAGGATAAAGCCTCCACTTCCTCAATGACGAACTTCTAATAAAATGAGGGAAATGAGAGGCTGTATTTACAAAGTATATGTTTGATCCTGTGTCATACACAAAAATAATTTATGACATGGCATTTTTAGACTTACGTGTAGTTCTGATTTGAGTCATTAGGCTAAATTCTTAAGAAACACCATTAGGCTAAATAGTGGTTTCAATCTGTTCTGAAAGTAACAGATTCTTGATCTAACTAGCAGCTGAATGTCTGGCTTGATTGAGCAGCCTTCAGATTGCCAAATGCCATTCACATCCCTTTTCAAACACAGTAGACTTGTGCTAGCAGCACCGGCCACGGCCGGAAATGGGGGAGAGAGCAGAGGTGGTCTGTTGAATCTTGACTAAGGAATGCAGACTCCATAAAAATGTTGGTAACTTAACTGGCTTATTAAGAGAGTTATATACAGTGTCTGGACAGGGTAATTAATATAAACCCGCACATGCTTTTTCTCAGGCCACGGAGAATAGTGCACAATTAATTCTTGAACACAGAACACACACACCCTTCAAACAGAAAAGGCAGTAATGCCCTGGCAGTGATTTCTTTAATCATGCATTCATCAAACCATTATCAAGTGCTTCCATCCCTTTGAGCTTAGCTGCCTCTGGTATCACTAGTGTGTATAGGGCTTCTACCTGAACCCATGTCTGTATTCTCTAATGGACATACTGTATGTGCTGGCTGAGTATGCATTAGAGAGAGAAGAAAGGGCACTACCTGCTGGACTTAATCCCCTCTACATTGCCATCCCCCTTTCCCTTTGTGTCATGTCTTAATTAGATTTTAAGTCTGAGGGCAGGGAACTGTTTTGTTGTTCTTGTAGTTGCAAAGAGCACCACGTACAGCAATTGTGCTGTATAAATAAGTGACGATAACAACGGCAACAACAATGGCTTCTCCTTTGGTTCAGTGGGGGTTCTAGTTCAGAATCCCTTTCATCATCTGGCAAACAGACTCCCAAAGTCATTAGCATCATCTGGTGGACAGACCTCCAGAGGTGGTCCCAGGTGTTCACACCTGTATGTAAACCTCTGTCTGTTCTCTGTCTGTACTATGCACAGCCAGATCTGTTGTACTATCGCTCTTACACCAGGTCAAGCATCTATTGATCATTAGGACTTTGTGCCATTATTTGGAATCTTAAGCTATTTCAGTATTTTTGCACTTCTCCCACAATAAGACTTTTAGTTTTCGAGAGTTGTACTGAAAGCAATGCCTGTCAGGTCGTAACTTTTTTATTGACAACATAAGACATACGCATCTACATACATGTGTAAAGTAACTGTCTACAACTTGGTAATGCTTAAAATAGTCTCTACCAGTAGAAATGCATATGCACCACCTTTGAATCCACTCATGAAATCCACCTTGAAAAACTCTTTCAGGCACTCGCTGGTCCAGTATCTATGATAGAGTCTTCCACTTCCCCTACATCGCTGAAGCACCATCCTCAAAGGCTTTCCTTCAACTGACTGAACGAGCGAAAGTCTGACAGTGCCAGATTGGGCCTGTAAGGCAATGTGGCACCACTGACCATCCCATTTCTGAAAGAACCTGTGATGTTGTCAAAGAAGTGTAGGGTTGTGCACTATCATGGTCTAACTGGATTGCAATAAGCTGTTTCTATGGTCTTTTCTTACAGATGGCTCCTCAAAGTTTCTGGAGTGATGCAACATAGTGGTTGCTTTTCATTGTTGTTCCACACTCAAGGAAATCAAGCAAAATCATCTCCTTATCATCCCAGAACACATTCACGATAATCTTCTGTGAAGAGTGCTGGTTTCTGAATTTCTTTGGTCTGGGGAGGTGGAGTACCACCACTTCATGGACTGATTCTTGGTCTCTAGTTCATAGAGGTATGCCCAGGTATGACAGACTTACTTCTTCCAGATTGGTGTGGCAACTCCCAGTCTGATAAGGAGCCCTGTCTTTACCATGCAGCTCTGCCTCTCCAGCATAACACCACTTTTGTGTAAAAAGGCAAGGGTATTCAATGTTTATTTACAGCCACTTAATAATTTTATGGTAGTGTGTTTTTTGTGTAACTTATCACCATAGGCAATTCAAACCAAATCACTATTTATAAAGAGAAACTGTAATATTTATTAAGGTAACAATAAGAATAAAATAGCATGTTAAGAGTTCATATGTAGGTTGATGCTGATACATTTCCTCAGGTGCACTTTCTAGACGATATTAACAGTTAGCTCCCTGCTCAGAAACAGTTCAGTTATATCTCTAGACTTTCATGAAAGGCACAGTTATCATACAACAGCACTTTGGCCAAACACCAACTAAAGGATTAACCCTTAGGTCATACTCTGACAAAATCCTACTAAGGTTCAATTACTCTCTTGCTTCTCACTAGGCTTCCACTGAGAACTAAACCTCCAAAAACAGCCACACTCTCTGGCTGTACTCCCTAGGAACTCTGCTCCCTAGCTCCTTGCTAGGTTTTCACTTAAGGAATCAAAATATCCACGGGTGCTTAGCTTTATATAATTTTTTTCCCCTCAAACATATGCCCCTCCCACATACTACTGGGTTGGATTTCTCCCCTGAGGTGTTGTTCTGGTTGCGTAGCAATCTGCTGTCAGGTTGTAATAGCTTCCCAGATAGCCACACTCCGAGAATTTTGTCATGCAAGGTCTCATCACCGATGCAAACGTTCTCAAAAAAGGTGTCCTTGTAGGTTTTCAAATGCTGCCGACAGTTCTGATGCAGTCTCTTCACTTTCAGATCAGCTGCTATTGATGAGGAACCCACTTGGCACACACTTTCCAGTATTCACGGTTATGGACAATCTGCTCAACAGCAGTGCGACTACAGCCAAGTTTCTCAACGATTTCTTGGACAGTCACACACTGGTCTGCGCAAATCATGTCATCCACCCTTGTTTTGGTTTTCATTGATTGGTACTGCTGATGGCCTTCCACTATGTGGCTTGTCTTCAACACTGGTTTTGCTTTCTTTAAATGTTTTCACCCATCTTCACACATTGCTGTCTTCAGTTGATGCCTCACCGTACACATTTTTGAGCTTTCTGTGGATGTTAGTAGCAGTACATCTTTATTGTTTAAGAACTCAATGATTGCTCTTTGTTTCTGTTTCATATTCATGCTTGGGCAACACCTAGATATACAGAATTTATGCCAATCATGCAGTAACTGGTAGTGTAATAGCTTAACATTTTGATGAATAGTTTTAGAGAAAATAGCACACAGGCATTACTTTCAGGACAACCTATTAATAAATCATTGTTGTTGTTGTAGTTATTGTTGTTATTATTCCACTTTTCCCCAAAATTGGTATTCAAAGTGGCTCAGAATTTAAAAGAAAAATACAATTAAAAATGTGCAAAAATGAATTTTAAAATAAAATTAAACTATTTGCAATGTTAACAGTTCACTTCTCAAGTTTAAAAAGGCAATTAAAAAGATAAAAAGCTCTTTAAAAATTGGAATAAATACCAAGTTTCATATAAATCTGGCCATTAGAATTGGGCTAGTATTTTGTATCCCATACTTCTTACTTAAAGAGTACTATTCCAAGATTTACTTTGTTAATCTTATTTAGCATATCTGGAAGTATCTCCTTTAGATTCACTATCTTGTCTCTTTGGAAGACATGCCCTTCTTCACATAAGCCAGCTGCATTGTTCCAAAATATCTTCGCAACTTGTACCTTGTACAAATTACACTATCTCAGCCTTAGAGAAAGGCAATGGCAAGCCCCCTCAGAACAAATCTTTCTAAGAAAAGCATAGGCTCATAATAAGTCAGAATTGACTCCAAGGTATGTAAACAATGAACCATAGCACTTGTGGCATAAGCCATCTTGTTCTTACAATTCTTCATGGCAGAGATAATGCTGCATCACAAATTGCCTTCTTTGCTAACACATTTTTCGCTGTCACTTGGTGTCACAGTTGTCCACCTGTTGTCCTACCTCTAACTCCGTATTTTTTGTCTCCTGTAATTTCACAATAAGGATCTTTCAGAATAATATGTGAAATCTTGGTGCCAAACCAAAATATTGTTGTTATGCTATCTTGCATTTTGAATTCAGTTTCCAATGGGGCCAGAAAATAAGAGTGGCAAACAGCTGCTATACGATCCTTTCTTGAGCATACTTGGGCTGAGAGCTGTCAAAGCATGCACTATAGGACCACCTCATTTTACAAATAGGACTGCTCTACTACTCAGGAGACATGTATTTATAGGGTTAACCATTTCTTGCAGTAGTATTTTAGACTGTATTTCCATGCTAATGGCATCCACCTCAATAACATCCATCTTGACAGCAAATGGGAAATTACAAATGCCCATCTAATTTCTGCTATAAACTGGCAGAAAACATGATAAAAGGCAGACTTCTTAAACTTAGATAAAAACAAGTTTTGCTGTCTCAGAAAGACAAAAGGGAGTCATGCATCTCCAGTTTCAGAATTCATCAAGTACCAACAAGTGCTCTTGAGATGACACAATGCATGGGAACTTCCATTATGCCATTGATGAAGTTCCCCACCAAGGTTTCTTAAGGAAACTTTGCAGTTATGGGGTAAGGAGATGGTAGTTCATAGATGGCTAGCAGGAAGCAAAGGGTGAGAATAGGTAACCAGTTTTTACAGAGGAGGAAAGTTAGCTCTGAGGCTTCCCAAAGATTTGAATAAGAGTCAGAATCATTTAACTTATCAATGAATTCAGGCACTAAGGCTGCCAAGCTGACAAATATCAGATTACATAGGACAACAGAGATCATGAAGGGCTCTAGAAGGACCTCTCCAAACTGGACAAATGGGCAACAAAACAGCAGACAGTATCTGGTGTAATTACAACAGAGTATACATTTTGAGGTAAAGAATTCTGACTTCATATATATGTTGACTGGGTCTTAACAGCTATACAGGAAATATATCTACAGGTCACAGTGAAAAGATCTCTGAAATCTGCAGTAATGTGGATCCGCATTCAAACAGACCTTTTTAGCAATTACAGAAAGGGATATTGGCCAGGTATTTTCTGTAAATTAGTACAATTAAATCTTGAAGTCATTTAGTGGTCTGTTCAAGCTGTAACGTAAAATCTGTTTGAGGTCACACTGCCTCCCATGTAGTTTGCAAGGTGAAATTTTTTTAAAAAAATATTCCTACCACCAGCAAAGTTGGTTGGAACAAATAATAATTTTGGATAGCAAGCATTTACAGTACCCAATTCCAGTAAATACTCAAGAATCCAAGGTATTAGGGGTTACAAATATTCTGACTTTATTATAAATAAGAAATACTGTTTTATACATAAAACTGCCAAGTGTTGCATTTTCGTTGTTTTTGTTCACTGCTCCCAGACAGTAAGACCACAGATTTAAGGCAAAAACTGGAGTGAAGGCACACGTGGAAGTGCTCACAGTTCAGAATAAAATGAGGGGAATTCTTCAAGAGGTCTCTCCTGTGGCACTTGGTTGTATGTTTCTGTGAGCAGCTGTTGCATCGTTTTGTTATGCAAGAAATAACTTGGACCTATACAAATGTGATAATGGCTTGTTAGCACAGTATTTGTAATTAAGAGGATTCTTATAAAGGTCTTTTTATTTATTTATTTATTTATTTAAAATTTTTAAAAAATCTGTTACTTAAACCAGTTTTAAAGAAAAAAAAAGGGAAAATACTAGAAAGGTAGCCAAAGGGCTAGAAGAAAACAAATGAGTGCATTATTGTCATCCTCTTTTTCTCTTTTTTTTTTGTTTGGCAGGGGGGACACAGAAAGGAGATACAGCTAGAATGCAGACACCTGACTGGATTGGTCAGATGAAAAATACTGAGGCCAAGCGTGCTACAGTGAAATGTCACTTCTGATCATTTCAGAGTTATATGCAAGCACCTTGGTTTAATGTAAACTGAAAAGTCACTTGGATAAAAGATGAGAAATGAAGCTGTGGCCTATCTTCCCTCTGGCCCTGGAATACAGTTGTCTCTAATTTTAAAAAAGGAAAACAAGCCTCAAATGGATTGTTTGTTTTTGCACAGAGATACAGGTGGAAAGGCCACAGTTTTGAATCCACAGATCTGATACTTGACTTAGGATAATGGTCCAGTTCTCACTGAAGTGGTAAGTATGGGGCAGTATGATACCTCTTCACACTGAAAATGATAGCTCGTATAACTGAATGCTCCGTCATTGCTCTCCATGCAAAAAACTAGGATATCTGCGAGAATGGTCCAAACTCCAGTTCTTCCCAATAGAGGAGCACTGTATGTAGACATAATTTTTAGTATGAAGAAATGCTCTTGCCCAGATACAAGTTTAACACCCCAGTGTGAGCTAGGCCAAGGTGAATTTCTCCTGTTGGCCCAACAAGAAGCTATCAATCATTCATAAAACCACAATCAGTTCAAACATAATGACTGTAAACCAGAAACAAAAGGCTAGTTCAGATAAAACTTTTGCCTCTGGCCCGCAGACTCCTCCTCACTCTTCTTTCACTGCAGGTGTACCTTTACTAGGGGAAACTACACATTTAATCAAGTACATGTTCTTTGTGTTTTCTGCTTACCATCTGCTGGTTGCAGAAAAAGTAGAAGAGAAGGAGAAGAAATATACACATTTAAGGCCTGCTGTCTATTTCACCGCAGGCAGAATTCTCAAGGGCTAAGTATCATGAGAAAAGGCCCAAAGAGTATCTTCTTGAGCTACATCCTTCTGAAACCTTAAGGCATCAGTGCTGGCTTTAGAAGAGATGGGCAACTTGTCTCTCAGGGGAATATGAATGGTAAACAGCTTAACATTGATACCACAGAACAGAAGAGTATTTAATACCATTATAGAGATGCAAAAGGATAAGTCTGGACAGAGAAAATACCTGACTTCCTTACCCCACCCCAAAGAATAAACTACAGGAGAAAAAGATGTGTTTAGTGTGTTGATTAAGAGGGAGCAAAGGGGACAAACAGTGCCACTCTGGAAACAAGACCAAGCATATTTACAGAGGAAAGCAAGGGAAGAGAAATAGACTTTTCCTCACACTATAGTCATGATTAAAAAAGACACAAAAACCCACATTCACACAAAAATATAAATTTGAAATAATTAATAGCACCAGTGTGTATCAGATAATAAATTTCTTCCCCTCTACGCAAACGTACAAAGTTGCATAGTGTTTAAGGGTACGTATACACTGATTAAAAAGGCAGGGGGTGGAAATATCAGACCAACGTAATTAGGAAACTGCAGGTGTAGATTGTTTCCTTTTGTTCAGGATGGGTGGGGGGAAGAATACCATAAAAGGAACAATCTGCTTTCTACAGGGAAACTTATTGAAAATGGGAAAGGAAGGGGAATTCTGAATGGGGCACAGACTCATACTGCGGTACAAGCAACTCAGTTTGTAAATACTGCAAACTCATGGAGTTATTTGTCCCTAGAATTATTCCTGACCATTTAAAAAAATTTCTAGAAAAATTGGGTGACCTAGTATTTGGGATTTCAGACAAAAGGTAATCCTGTTAAGGCAGGTTTACAACATAATTTAACTGGAAGAGTACTCTTAGGTTTTATTGTCTACCACAGAATATTATGCTGATACCAAATTTCTCAATCAAGCCTAGCAGGTAAAGCTCTCTCTGGATGCTGGGTTTCATTCAAAGAAAAAAGCCGGAACCACCGCTTTTAAACTATCAGCTTATACTGCTTATCCAGCTGCAAGATATCTCTTGGAGATGTCGAGTGACTGGCTGGTGACAGGACCAATTACGGCCTTAAGCAGGTTCTTCCCAGCTTGAAGATATAATAATGCCTGCCTTTGTTCCCACAGGCTGAAGAGATGCCTGCTATACAGGCCATGGCATAGCACCACGGAGACCTAACATACTACTCCTTCCTCATGACTCCTCAAAATGTTTCTGAGAAACTGTCCTCAGAAACAGGATATACATAGACATATTGCACTCTAGAAAGGTTATTAAAATTTGGCAGCTGGCTACCAAAGGGGTATTCTGATAAATTCTGATTTATGAATATGCTTGGCTCTGTCTTCTTGTTTTAAATAATTGTGAAATTCACTGGCATTTCCTACAACTGGCCATTAGTATTTTAATACTTTGGTAGCCAAACCATTTCCTTCATAGAAGAAAGAAAAGAGAGCTGTGGATGCGGGTGAGGAGGGAAAGGAAGAGACACAGGAGTGAAGGGAAGGAAGAAAAAGCCCATGATCGCCCCTCATGATATATCAATTCCCATGGCCATTTCTGCAGTTCAGTACAAGTCCATAATATTTCACATTTTTGTATAAATCAAAGGGGAGTGTTTACTGAGAGAGGGGAAGAAGGTGGAGTGTCTCAGCATGAAAGTGTGTAGATATTAACATCTTGAGGCTTTTTGATATCCTACAGGCTGATATTTAATTTGCATTTTTCCCTTTGAACTGGGAGAGAAAGAACTGAGAGCTGTATGGGAGATGAGGTGGGATCCTGAAGGACATAACCTAGGAATTAAGGCACTCCACAGCCAAAAGAACTGCTCCACCAGTCACTGAGGGAATGCCCCCTGCCCTTAGCACACCCTTAGGGTTTTTCAATGGACGGGGTGTTGAAACAGCCAGTTGGTAAGGTCTTCTTGATGTCCTCTAGATTGCTAATGTCTTTCAAGATGGTGTTAATGTCCCTGTTGTACTCATTGATGGCACCGGCTTGTTTTTCAGCTGCTTTCTCTAGATCAGATACTTTCCGGTCCAGATCATTGTCCCTCATCTGTTTTTTGGCAGCATTTAAGGTATCTTCGATCTCATTCAGTTTACTTGAATCCACAGGCTCCACGCGTCCTGCAAAGTGAGCAATATATGAAATTAAAAGGGCATTTCAATCTTGAATCTGATGAAGTAGACTCAGTCTACCAAAGCTTATGCTACAACATCCCTCCGCATATTGATGCAAACTTAACACAGCTACATCTTTGAATTCAGCATTTCAATCTGTTATAGAAATAACTTCCACTTAAGTAAATGCAGAACAGCAAGAGATGGGATTTCTTAAAGCAGAGAAAGTCTACTGGCTCTATTTGCATTTAAAAGAATATCTGATATTCATATCTTGTTTGAAACTAGAATTGAACCAATTCCTCTAACTCTTGCACCCATACTATTAAATTTAAGTCTGAAACATGAGTTTTCCATGAAAATTCAGTTCTTGACATTTGAACTTTGCCACACATCCATTCAATTCAAAGTTTCCCAAAGTGCACTAACTGAAATTCATGCAATGTAAAGGGGTTTTTTTTACATCAAGAATGCTGAAGCTTACTTCATTTGTGTTGCACATCTAGCCTTCAGACTGACAGAGCAGTGTTCTGCACAAAAAGTTATAGCTGTAGCATCAAAATTTCCATCACACCCCATTTTAGGAGGCAGCATCTATGCTGCATCAGGTTTGATACCACTATTCTTCACAAACAGAGCTTGAAAGTAAATAGCCACAAACAGTTACAAATAATTAATTGTTATGAGTTCCTTTTAACTAAGGCATACTTAAATTATATTAGTTAGAACATCACAAGGCATGACTTCACTCCCTTTGTGATCTAACTGTAATTGTGTACTTTCATAGCTATAGGGGTTATATGGCATCACTGCTTAGTTGCATTTCATTCCAAGGCAAAAACTTATAGCACTCTTAAAAAAAAGGCAACTGAAAGTAACTTTTTCATTAACTTTGAAATAACAAGAAGTAGCCTGTTTTCAAACAGTTCTAAGTAAGGTAACTAATTCTGGTGAATGTACAGACATTGTGGAACTGTAACTGTGACTAAAATTGTTACTTAAAAGTAACTTTCCAAGCTCCACTTATAATTGCTGCTCTTACAACTGCATCTCACCAAGATGTGGCACTAAAAAAACCGGAATGTGTGACTGAGGCCATTTCTGCACTAGACTGTTATAGCGCTATTATTCCATTTTCAACATCCTATGGAATCCTGGGGTTTGCAAACCTAAACTGCAAACCCCAGGATTCCATAGGATGTTGAAAGTGGAATAATAGCACTATAATGGTCTAGTGCAGAAATGGCCTCAGTCATGGGTCACATAGAGAGCAGATACACCAAGAGTGGAGGCTTACCCATCTGTGATCCTACAAGCAATTTTCTCCTCATAGTATAAACTCTGTATGAGACTCTCCTAGCTCTTAAAAGAAGCTTGCTGTGTGGCTTGGAGGTCTCTGATCAGGAAGAACAAGCTACACCCTGCTTTAGCCCATAAGATTAATGCACACCTAAAAGCTACTTGGCTCATAAAAGTAGTTCTGTGGTTCTTGGTTTCCTGCTCAGTGAAATCCCAAATGAGAGGCAGCAAAAAAGATGCAGGGGAGGAAGAAGTTAAAAGGCAATAGATTACGAGGAAAACATGTAGCAAAAGAGAGCACTGTGGAACCATCACAAGACTACCAGGATAGCAAACTGTAAATAAGGAGGAATACATCACATATACACAGTTATGCACCTGTACACAAAAGAGTGGGGAAGGGAGTTATGTAAGCTAAGGAAGCCTCGATATGTGGGTATTAAGAATGACAAGGGCACATTACTGTCCATCAAAAATTACCATGCACCTTGTTGACCAAAAAACAAAACTCATCAGAGTATTGTTTCTAATGGACATTATTATGGAATCATGATAAGTTACAATTAAATTTTTCATTAACCTATAAAACTTTTTTTCCAGTATTAGTTCCTGATGTATGAGCATAGGTTACATATCCTGCTAATAATAATTTTGAGTTAAGAAGGATATACCTTTTATTTTTACACTACCATAAAATTCCTCTGCTTGTCCATCAGCTATTCATCTTCCTTGTGTTCTGTGCTTTCAAGTTGTTTCTGACCTATGGTGACCCTAAGGCAAACCTATCATGGGTTTCTTGGCAAGATTTGTTCAGAGGTGTTTGGCCTTTTCCTTTCTCTGAAGCTGAAAGAATGCGACTTGCCCAAGGTCACCCAGTGGGTTTCTATGGCTGAGTGAGGATTTGAGCCCTGTTCTCCAGAGTAGTCTGATGCTCAAATCGCTATACCATGCTGGCTCTCTATGTCAGCTCACATCATTGTATACCACTGTATGTATATATCATAGCCTTGTGAATAAGTCCATGAAAGTTGCTAGTTCCACTAATACTACCAATTTTACATGTCCATCCATGCAAACCTATGTTAGTGACTTGCAGCACAGCAATGGCTTGAAACAAGTAACTGGGAAGTACCAACTCATTTTTACAGCACAATGGCTTTGCAGTCTTTCTTAGCTTGGTGTTGTGGACTACAACTTCCATCATTCCTTGACCACCAGTTACACTAAGTAAGATTGGGTAAGACTGAAGGCAGCTATGGGCGAAAACACCTAGAAAGCACCAGCCGGGTACTGCCCTGAATACCACATCATTTAGGCTGTCAGGGCAGGACTTTCTCTTCATCAATTGAATAAGAAGATACATGCCTAGTTTCTCAAGGAGGTCATTGATTGTGTTGAGTAAACTATTCACAGAGTTCTTTGCTTTCCTTGCATTGTCTTCTGCTTCCTGAGCTGCTTGTGAAGCCTATAGAATAACGGAAAGTAAAGACATATTATAATTCAGTGTATGCGTACAACTCCATATCCAATTACTTCCAACTGAGCGCATGAACTAGATAGTTTGCTTTAGTATTAAATAACCACTTCTGATGTTGGATCTGGTCAAATAGTCAAAATCATCAACCAAAGAATAGTCATTAAGTGCAAATGTGTATTTAGCCTCAGACACCACTACGTGGTATGTCATTTCCATAGAAAGACCAGGGTGAAATGGAAACAGAGAGAAAAGGAAGAAAGTTGTTTTTGTGGCAGCCTTTACTATTTCTCTGATTATTTTCCTTTAATAAATACAAAATACATATTTTCCTTACAATTTTTAACAACTCAATGAAATTTAACTTATATTGGATGAGACCCTCATAAATGCACACTTTAAAAAAAAAGCAGACAAATTTATTCACCATTCCTGCCATCATCATATCTTGATCAGCACTTTCTTGTTTCCTCTTTAGCTCTTTCTCAGCATCTTCCAGTTGCTGCAACATGTCATCTACTTCTTTGTCCAGGTCAGCAACAGTGGAAAAGGTCTTGTCAGCATCAGCCTTTGTATCAGCAGCATTCTAAGTTTGGCAGAAACCAAAGTATAAAAAGAACAATGCAAGATGACTCTAAGAACAGATTAATTACCAATGCTTAATTGGCCCAGTCATAGCCAAAGTATGGTCACTAGGTTTAGCAGTCTAGCAACAGAAGTCTATAATTCAATGGAGATACTGGAGTGTTTACACTGAATTATTTCTTTCATTTTTATTAAAACCTCTTTGATTAGCTGTACTGGAAAACGCAATGTGAACACACATATGAAGCTGCCTTTTTCTGTCACATCAATGACCCATGTAGCAAAGCACTGGTAGTACTGTGACAGGCAGCAGGTAAATGAATATAAAATGAAATGAAATCTTTTCTGGCCTCACAACCTTTACCTGGAGATGGTAGTACAGAGGTGAACAACTTGAATCCTTCCAAATATTACTAGATTTAATTCCCTTCATCACTCACCATTAACTATGTGGCCTAAATCTGACAGAAGCTACAGGTTCCCAAATATCTGGAGGACTACAAGTTGTCCACTCCTGTGCTAGGAGGACATTAACGCCACTGAACTATGGTTCTCAACAGCATATGAAAGAATGTACTGCCACACTGTTTCACCTTTCTGTGTTTTAGGAAAGCTCTTTAATTTTGGAAAAAAGAATGAAATACAAAAAGCCGAGCATGAATGCTAAATGCGCTTCTTGGCCAATTGTTTGGCGGTAGAGAACTGTAGGCTTTTGACAAAGCCTACACAGAATTCCAGCATTTGTCAAAGCTTCATTCTATTTCTACTTCTAGAAGTAGGCAGCTTCTTGTCTATTATGTGTTGCTGCCCTATACATGCTGAAGAACATGTGCTGCAGAATTTTCTGGACAGTACCACTTTAAAGGTGCAGACAGGAAGAATCAGTTCAGGAAAAGTGTTGTGGGATCCTTTTGTATGCATAGATCTGCATTTAGTCTCTAGAATCACCACGACAACAGATTAACTACAGTTCTCCCTCCACATTCGTGGGTTTCACTTTTGCAAATTTGATTATTCATGAGGTACCCGTTTGCTCCCTTCTTCCCTTCCCATTCCCTGGCCTGGGGGAGGGGGGTGCAGGAGGGCACAGGGAATGCGATTGACCCTTCCCCGTGCTCCTTCAGCTGCCATCGCTGGTGTGGGTGCACCCTTGGCAGGCAGCAGAAGGTGAGGGGGGGTACAAGAGAGAGCCAGCGGGGAAAGAGCTCTTTCCCTGTTTGGTTTCTCCTGCCCCCCCCCCACTTGCCTGATCCTGTGGGTGGGAGCCAGGAGAAAGCCAAGCAGGGAATTTGTTTCCCCAGTTGGCTTTCTCCTGTGTCCCCACACTCACCCCATAGTGGCATCGGGAGCCAGGAAAAAGCCAAGCAGGGAAGTTCTTTCCCTGCTTGGCTTTCTCCTGCACCCCTCCACTTGCCTGATTGCGCAGGTGGGAGCCACGAGAAAGCCAAGCAGGGAAGTTCTTTCCCTTCTTGGCTCTCTCTTGCGACCCTCTCGATGGCATGGGTGGGGGCCCACAGTTATTCGTGTTTTTTTCACCTTCAAGAGGGTTCTTTTCCCCTATACCTTGCGAAAGTGAAGGGCCTACTGTATACCGAAGGTCTACACAATGCAGAGAGTTATAAGTATCACATTTCATCATCCAGCCGTGTAAATGACTGTTTTCCCTGAGAGTGACTCAGAACATGGGTACAGGTCCATGGCTCCTCTCAAGACTCACTTTCTGTACAGAATTAGCAATTTTCTCCGCATCATCAGCTTTGTTCTTTGCTTCCCTGGCATCGGCAGCAGCACTGCCCAGTGCTGCTTCTGCTTGACGGGTCTTATTGTTGGCCTCCAAAATGGTACGGGTAATGGCAGGAATTTTCTTTAGAGCATCCTCAGCAGCAGTCTTGTTATCATTCACACGCTTATCAAAATCTGGGAGGGGGGAAAAACACACAGTGAGAACACAGCCCCTCTGTGTCAAACAAATCCATTTAACCTTGTTGCCAATGGATGCTGCTGAAATGCCCACCAATGAGGCAGGAAGTCAAAAGCCTTCTGTGTTTTCCCCCTGCTTCTGGATCAGAGCTTAGAGAAATTACTTTTTTGGACTTTTCCTGGGCCACAACTTACAGAACCCCCCAGCCAGCATGGCTAGTACACAACACCCATATGAATGGAGGATTCTGAAACTTGTATCCTAAAATGTAATATTCCAAGCTCTGTTCTTAATATGAGCTTTCATTTATTTGGAGGATGCACAGTAAATAGCCACTACCAGAGCTACATTCCTCCACAGATTTTGACACTGTTTTATAGGAATGTTCAGACAAATTCTTAAGAAATCCACCTGCACATAAGATGAGAAGCACTGGATTTACTAACCACTTTATTTTATAATTTTCTTTATAAGCATGGACATCTATAGGTTTAACTTTCACTGTGGTAGACAGTATGATAGACAGTGGTTTGCATCTGGGTTTAGACTGAAGACTCGGAACGTGTGCTCAGACAAGCCACAGCTGATCTCTAGGGTTTCAGACAGAAGGTCCTTCTCAAGACTACCCAGGAATTCCTTGGGGAATAGATTTTCAACTGTTTGCATATATTCTACAACACAAGCATGTTCCACTTGGAAATGCTCAGCTCTCGAATAAACGAATAATCTTTCTTACAAAAAAATAAAGATCCACCTACATAGCAAACCAGCACATCACAGACAAGTACTCTGGCCTATCTATTTAGCTCTACATCTGGAAAAGTAATCCTCCATGTGAACCCTATTCTAAGGTCTACAGTAGCAGAGCTCAGACATGGATTTACTTCTACAGTGTGACCTAGGCCAGACCCTGAGTCCTTCGAAAACACATAAAACAGTTGGTTGATCAGAGAGTGTGCCACTATTAGAGCATCTGTGGTCAATCTGATTTCAGTTGCAGAGGGCTTAAACTGGCAGTGCTAGCGACGGGTGCCTGGGCTTTGTTTTCTAGCTGCTTCAATTGTTTATCAAATTCTGGATCTCAGGATGACACAGATACATCCAAGATACACACATTAATTTATCCTGTTTTAGGATCAAAAGAGTCTGCTTGTAAAAGACTTCTGCAAGCAATTGACTTTCTGCATAAACATAAACTTTCATCAGGAGCACAACCTGTCAAAGTCCTGGAGTTGGACTATTCAGTGGCCATGCCATACTGGGAGCAGTAGTAGAAGAAAGTAAAAACTTTCCAAGCTCTGACTAAAACAATACATTCTTGAAAGACTTACAGCACTTCAGATGGCAGTAAGTAGAGCAACACATTCCATGCAATCATATCCCATTTCCCACCCCCAAAAGGGAGGCCTTAGTCACTTGGAGACATCATCCTGTCATTCTACCAAATGACTCATCAGGAAGTCATCCTACCTACCATTCAAATTGTTGAGAATGTCATTGGCCTCCTGGAGCGTGTCCTTCCCCTTCTTGGCAGCCTCTTCAGCCAGAGCCTTGGCGGCATCTGCTCGAGCCAAGAGCTGATCAGCAGTCTAAGCAAACACAGAGCAGGTCATGTATGCTTTTATCTAGTCACATTTCTGGTGCACAAAATGCAAGGGTAACCTTAATTTTAAATGTCTGCTCTCAGTACATAGGTGGCAACATCTCAAAGGTACAGAGAAAGTATCAAAAGCAGAGACTGCAGCAGAACAACTTTAATTCAACAGCATTTCTGTCAAGGTTCTCATTTTAGCCTTAGAAGACAGCCCAAACATTTACAGAGCTTCTGAACAGAGCTTGGAGAAGTTACTTTTTGGACTGTAAAAATGAAATTTAAGCATATTAAAAATAGGTAATACATTTTACAGATGAACAGAATAGCTAGAAATTGGCTAAGATTCCTCATCCCTTACTTTAGGTTCTTTTTGAGTATTGACTTTCTTATCCCCTACTATAGGTTCTTTTTGACCACTGGCTGGCAGATATGTATGGGAGTTTATACCACTATGTTCATCTTTGGCTTATTGCAGGCAGGAAGGTAGAGTCTGGAGAAGCCAATGGATTGTGAAGGATTCTTCAGGTGGTGGGGTGGAAAGAATAATTAAATTACTGCCTTACAAGACAAACAAATGGCCTCAAAAGCAATAGGGTCAACAGCATGCTCATTCCATGCTAAATATTCAATACTTTGCTCAGCTTACCCATTAAACCATTTGTAGTGCTTCTCCCTAACTTTCTATTATTTCCCCACCTTCCTCTTTTCATCTTCATCTCCATCTCCCAGCTGTTCTTCTTGGGTCTTGAAGCCCACAAGGTTTTGCAATGATCCACATACCTAACTCTGCCATTTGGGGCAGCCATTCTACAGATACAAACTCATGGCCTTCAAGAACATAGCCAAATGTTCTGATTATCAAATGGGTCCCAAGTGTGGGAGAAAGGCAGGATGCAACTCAGATAATATGTTACCAAATATAGACAGAGGAATCTGGCTGCACAGCCATGTAATTTCACTAGAGCATGTTAAATAAAAATCTGAAGAACAATAAAAACAGTGAAATCAACCAATCTGTTTTAGCGCATATTCAGAGTGTTCCTCATGGACAAGAAGTTCATGGAAATATAACTGACCTGCTGCTCAATTTTGCCTTTCTCCAAAAGGTTCTGTACTTCCAGCTCCTTCCCTTTCATGTCTTCTCTCAGATCTTCATAATCTTTCAACTTTCTGTTTATTAGTTGGTCCAGATCTCTGGCTTCTTTCTTGATCTTATTTGCCTCATTCTGGACAGGCAGAACAGGTGAGAAGAGAAATGAATATGTATTGTACATTGTATGTATGTCTGAATAACTGCATATTATAAGACATATATCCATATAAGATGGATCAAACCCACTCTTAAAGTTTTGCCAGCCATGGTGCCTAAACATACTCTACAAGAAGTTCAGTTCCACATACCTCTAGTTCCTCTGTGTCTATAGTTGGCAGACTGGTGAGATTAGCATAGATCTGCAGAGCTTTGTTTCCTGCTTCCTCTGCTTCTGCATGGACCCTGTTTGCCTGCCTTTCCAGATCTCGGGAAATGTTCTTTGCCTGATTATACCTAGAGAACAAGAAAACCGTCTCAATTCTCCAAATTATCCTAGCAGGAATGCACAACACACGGCTTTCCGAGGTCATCTGTATGTTTCAAGACCCTCCCCGCCACTGCCAATTCTCAACCCCTGGCTGGGAAAGAGGAGGATTTTGCCTCTCCCCATGATCCTGAAGTACCCCCTCTCCACAACCACCCCAGTGATTTTGCACAGAATTGCTGAGGATGAGATGAAAGCCCTGTGAAAGACAAAGGCTAAGGCCAGACCAGGGCCTGCTTTTTTGTTCTTCTAAAGGATTAATAACCTGTGGTAGTGTGTTATAAAAGCAGAACTGAAGAAAATACTCTGTTGAAACAGAGATTATAAAAAATAGAAGGAAATCTTTATTAAAATAACAAACAAGGGAAAAAGGTATTGTGATTTCAAGAATATTCAAAGAAAATAACAATTCCTTGAAGATATTGAATTTCTTCAAAACACCAGTGTTTACCAACAGAGTTTTCACACACACACACCCTTTGGCTCCCCTTAGCACAAGGATATATTTCCCTACTCAGGGTCCCACTATCTTACCCTTTCAGAAGTGGCTTGGTTTCTTCTCTGCCCCCACTAGGCCAATGAGAAGATAACTTTCTTCCAGACAACCCCCTTTGGTTGACTGAAGCCCTGATTTAAAGTTCTCTCTCTAAATCTCACTGAAAGAAGTTAGAATCCAAATCACACTCCCAGTGTATATGCCCTCTGCTGTCTCATCCACAGTCCCTCCCTCTTGCTATGGCTGGGTTTTGCTCAGACAGAGCCAATCTGGTTCTATGACCAGCTGTTACTAGGGTTGCTCTGCTAGCTGCACCCCCAGGTTCTGTCACAAGCATCCCCGCCCCAAATATCTGTATATGTGCATGGTATGCAAGTGGCCTGTGTGCATAAATATATGGGTCATGGGCATACATCCACATGTTGTAATGTACCTACATTGTAGTCCCCAAGTACCCTACTAACACTAGAAAATATTGTATATTCCTGGCCTAGGGTTATCAGTCTCAGGGGTGGTGATGTGTTCAAGCTCTGCCCCCATGGTTTGTATGTGTTGACTGCACCAACTGAAAGGGGTTACAGCTTAGTGGCAGAGTTTGCACTTTTACACACCAAACATCTTTCATGCAATCCCAGCCATCTCCTTTTCAAAATGTATCTGATTAGCTGAGAAAAACCAGTGTCTGACTTAAAGAGAGCTGCAACCAGACAGAACAAATTATACTGAACCTGATAGTCTCATGATATAGGGACAGCCTCACACGTTCATGTACATTTCAACCCAAATTCTTTTAATGGAATTAATGAAGAGGCTCTAACAGAAATGAAGAAACAAGTTCAGTGCTACGGTGTACCGTTGATGCTGGAACAGCACATTCTTTCTCTAGCCCAATGACTGCACAGTTGCCAGCTCTGATTCACTGTTAGGTAATGGTTAAAATTCCCAAATGGCTTAGTAGTTCAAAGTATTTCAGAGAGTATCTTCCCCCATATAAGTATCCTAGCAGTTTAAACCTATTCTTGGGAGAGGGGTTCTGGGGAAAGAGCTATGAGAAGTAAAATTTGAGAGCATGTAGACGCATTTCCTGTGGTGGTGCTGTATTGTCTTGAGAAGGCTCCCCTACATTTGCAGAGTCCACGAGTTTGGGACTTTCGACACCAAGTTAATGCTGTTGCATTCTACCAGGCTTTTAATGTTAGTTTGTTTTAATGTTCTAGCTTTTTAATCCTGTAGCCAGCAGTTCTTAATCTACCAGAGTGTACAGTTAGTGACCATTCTGTATAAAATTAAAGCAGCAGAAAACCTGTATTTGCCACCAGGTGTACGTTTGACAGTCAGCTGTAACTGAGCTCTCTGGTGAAGGTAATTAAGTTAGAGAAAATATTTATCTAGAATCTAGAAAATAACACATTTTAAAAGAAAGCCAAGATCATAGCAGATTTTTTTCTGAGTCAGAACATCCTCATTTCTGTTGTCATTTCAGACTTACTTTCTGTTAAGGTCACTGATGTCATTTGCTGTCTGATTCTCTCCTGTCAATGTGTCCAAGAGCAACTGGTATGCTTGCGACGATGTATCATTTGCTTCTTTAGCTATACGTACAATGTCATCTGCTTCTTGTTTGTGTCTGGAGCAATAATTAGAAAATAGTTAGAATGGTTAGAAGGCTATCACTGTTTCCTCTTTTCCCCTCCAATCGCTATAGCTACTGTTAACATGAGGCACCATTTTTAAAGGGAATAATATACCCAAATTCCTTAGTTTCAAGTAAAGAATTACCCTATTTTCTGGCATATAAGAATCACTTTTTTCCCTGAAAAATACTGTTTGAAAACGGGGTGCATCTTATATGCCAGTGTGTCTTATACACTGGCAAATAGTATTTGCTGATGAATAAATGGGGTGCATCTTATACGCTGGTGCATCTTATATGCCAGCAAATACAGTATCCCTGAGTGTGTAGGCTGCATAGTTTTAAGACAAAAGCAGCCTTTTTGGCAAGTTGGCCACAAGATGTAGTGACATTCTATTGTGTGTGTGCCAAGGCACAGAGGCAATCCTTTGTGCTGCAGTGAGCAACTGTGGAAGGCTAAGGGGCTGCATTAGCCCCCTAATAGACCTTAGGGGCTGTACTCCCTCCAAAGGTCTCAAAATACCCCCAACATCCGGGGGTGGTGATGGATTTTTCCAATTTTAAAGACCTCTGGCTCTGTTTTAAAAAGAGGAAGTGACTGACAGTCATTGCTGATTTACATCCAATTTTTAGGAGGGCCTTGTTCTGGCCTAAAATGGGAGAATATGGTGAAAATGCTCCCAGAGGCCCCTAGAGGGCACTGTGGGGCATTTTTTTTTTAAAGAAAGATTGACAAAAGAGGTTTTCGAATGCAAGGGGGCTCAAAACTGCTGTGGGGGACACATGGGCTGCGTTTTGTCCATCCCACCTCTATGCTTTGGACTGGTTCACTGACTTAACCACTGAGCTAAGGAGCCAGATAGCACAGGGGAAGCAGGCAGCACAGGCTTGACTCGGTGCAATAGCACAGGCCCACTTCCTCCCGCTCCTGAGCAGGAGAGCCAGAAATGTATGGTTCTAATGATATCAGTTGTCCATCCTTATCTAAACTGTGCGGTCATTTATTTATAGCACCCAAGGTAGCAAAACAAAAACAAAAACACACAAATATAAAATTAGAAAGGAAACTACAAAAATACACTGACACATTCAATAAAATACATCAATACTTTAAAAAAAGGAACAAAATTATCCAACAGATTAAAACCTACAACCCTTGTAACAATCAGCCTAAAAATTAAAAGCCAGTCTGAACAATAACATTTTTGCTTGTTAGCAGAAAGCTGGCAAAGATGCAGTCAGCTTGGCTTCTTTTGACAGGAAGTTCCAGAACACAAGACCAGTTGCCAACAAGGCTCTCTCTCATGTTCCCATAAAACATGCCTCTTTAAATGGTGCGATCTAGAGAACAGCCTAGCCCGGAAACCTTAAAACTGGCAAAATCAAATGAGAGAACCTGGCCTTTCATGTAACTAGGTCTGAAACCAAAAGGAGATGGATCTATGAAGGCTACCTAACCCAGAAACATCTGAACTCCACAGGGAAATGCAATTCCATCAGCTGGAAAATATTAACACAACAGGTCCCCTCAAAATTTTGCAGAAAACTGTATCTTTCCCATTAGTCAATAGGATTTCCCAAACAGGAAGTGACTAATGCAAACAAAAGTGAGTGTGTGTGTGTGTGGACACAAAGCTTGAAGCCTGAAAGCAGGGAACTGTTAAATTAACACTTCATAAGCTGCTCTGGAAACTTTTTTGGTTGAAGGGTGAGGTATAAATGTTCTAAATAATAATAAACAAATAATAGCTGACAAACCAATAGCTGACAAACCAAAATAGCTATCAAACTATGAGAAAAAAGATAGGCTGATAATATGCTCTCTTTGAATAGCTGAGTCATCCACGTTTGCCTGGGTTAGAATGAAAGCACACTGTAGACTGGAGCTGTGCTTGCTGCCCCTTAGGGCATTTTATATGACATTTTGTATTTAGATTTGGATACATCCGGAGCACAAAATGCATACATAAAGGCTGGCTCATAAGCTTTGATGTCTTCCTAAATCATGTTTTTTTTTCCCTTTTAAAATAAATTCAAGTGGGAATAGGGTTCTTTCTCATTTGGTGTTCACCGTGCATTTTAGTGGGAAAAGATTCTATTACTTAAACATCTGCCCCTGCTCTCATAACTTAAACATGTAAGCATGCATTGTGCATTCTGTACCGCAGTAAAGATAAACACTGTCTTCTTAAAAGCAACCCATAGCTATGTGCAAAAAATCTGGAAAGAATACAGTTCTGTAAGAACAGGGCTTTGCTTTGCAGCTGTTCCATTACAGGACCCCTGTTTCTATCACCAATAACCACTGTTAGGGTAACAAAGGGAAAAAAGAAGGAAAAATAGCGACAGAGGAAAAGAGGCACAAGGAGAGAAGGCAAACTGGTGGTGGTGATGAAAGGACTCTCAAACAATTAGTAGTGGAGATTGTAAGCAGTGGGCAAAGCTACAGCGTGTGGCTAAAAATGTGTTGGAAAGGGTAGAAATGATGTAGCAGGATATTTGTGTTCTGTCTCTTGACAATGCTATGAACGTGCATGAACATTGCTAGAGGTCAAGCCAAGTGTGCCTTATCATCTAGGCAGTACATAAAGATCTACTGAGTCTCACCGTGCAGCCAGTTGGCGAGCTTCCTCTGCCAGGAGAGTCATGTTGTTGGGGTCTCCAGTTGATTCTGGTGGAGTAATAGACTGAAGAAGAAGGAACCAAACACACTTTCAGGAGCTATTGCTTACATCTTTAAACATATGAGCAACAAATGCTTGCATGGTCTATTTATCTATTGAATTGTATCAACTGTAACCAAAGGCCGTGAGACACATGGGGCTGTAGCTGAAACACACACTCTTGTGCTGCTCCCACTATTCTCCCTGGAATGTGTAGGTACGAAGTACAGAGCAGGAACAAATACTGGAAAGCACATACAATGAATCAGCAGAAAAGAAGGAGACTGGGCTCCACATGCTTATAGATGCTGCACTCTCCTAAGAACCAGACTGGTATGCAATACCAGCAGCAACTCCAGAAACTTATGTTGGATTTATGCCCCTGAAGAAGGCCAAGTAATTCATAAACAGGGCAAAATGCACTGGTTTTTTTTTTAAAAGAATAAAATCTGGTCCATCTATAAACACATAGAGCCCAGTCTCCTCCTTTTCTGCTGAGTCTAGGTATGAAGTGTACAATGTAATATTCCTCCCCACAAGCAAAAGCCTGTAAGAGCAAGGAAGAGCAAGACATGAAGACACACGATGAAGGAGAAGAGATGGAGCTACATATTTCCTTGCTACATACTGGAAAGCTGATGTGTGACAGCTTTTTTCATGGCCAACAGCTCACAGCATTTTAAATACTCCCACTGGCAATTCGGATGGGCAGGTACAAGAATGTCCCTATGAAGGACAGAGTATGTGTTTGCAACTCTGTTTCAAACAGAAGATTTAATTCATGTTCTGCTTGAGTGCCCTATTTATAATGATCTTAGGAGCAAGTATATTTTTCCTTTATTGAAGTCTTTTAAGGGAAATTCCTCCTTTGTGAAGGTTTGTTTTCTGCTATCTGATACTGTGAAATATGTGTCTTTTAGAACATCTAAATTTCTTGTTAGGGCCTTACAATTACATGCTATAAAGAACAAAGAGGGGTATGGAAAGTGATTTCTCTATTGTTTATATATTACATGTAAATTGGCTGGATTATCCTTTCTCATTTCATTTTATTTTTATTTTTGTGCAATGGCTGGCTGCTAAAATGCAATAAACTTGACTTGACTTGACACTTTAAATATTTAACACTGGACATTAATAGTAGGTAAATGACAATCAGTTTAAAACACTCAAACTTCAGAATTTCAGTTCCACCAGGTAACTCTAGCAGCAATCAGCAGTTCAAGGCCTCTAGATTAAATCTGGCCTTGGCCATATTAACCCAAATGCCAGCTTCTAAGAAGAAGTGAGAGAAGTGTGTGAAGCATATGTAGCAACAGGCCTTGGCAGAAGCCACTTTGTGCAGACACAATTTGATCCTATACATTACTCCTCTGCTTAAATTCAGCAATTTTATTAGGTGTTGCTTACAGCCTTACGCCCTTTCAGGCATAATGGCTAGAAACTCACTTTAAAAACTGAAAGCTAATTTTCATTAAAAAAGACAATGCACCTACAGCATATACACAGGCCTAACTCAGCTTTGAACTGTGGAATTTCAAACAGAATATTAAAAAGCACTCACCACATTGGCAACAGCCATCCTTGCCCTCTGCAGCATATTTGAAGCGGTTTCAATAAGTTCTTGTGTGTTGTCAACCCGGGTTTGGGCCTGCCCTGCAAGATTTTCTGTTTCTTCTACTGTATTTTGGATGTTCCTCAACCTGCCAAGTTGACTGGACAAGGTTCTGTTGATCTCATGCAGGCGATCCATCAAACCCTGATCTACATCTAGAAAAGGCAAAATAACCAGGAGAATCCCAATTATTTACACATAGCGTCACCACACATTGAAGCCAACACGACAGTGCATCACAACAACAAATCTAACATAGAGCAGATGGTCATCTACCAGACATGCTTCAGCTATTGACTCCTATGGCAGAGAGCTAAGCTAGGTGACAGTTGGAGTAGTTTCCAACTCTACATCTCTATATAATCATAAAAGCATATATTACTACTACTACTACTACTACCAACAACAACATTGTTCTCTAACACTGATGTATAGTTCTTTCAATGTCACTTTCAAAAATTTCAGTTGCTGAAGTGTATTAAGGGCAACATTAACATGTACATTAAGATTCCAAAGATGGGTTCCATGGCACTGACCTACCTTTGATGCTTTGAGCATCTCGAAGCAAGTCCATGACATCCTTCTCTGCATCTTTCAGCCTCTCTTCAAAAGCCTGGTCAGTTATAATTTCATCACCTGTTCCTATATTGGCTATAAGATTTTCCAGTTCCTGCAGTCTCTCCCTTTGTTCTGCGACCTAAACAAAAAGGACAGATGGTAAGGCCAAAGAGATGTGTTTTTACTTAAATTGTGTAAGGATGGAACAAGGCAATCCAACAGAGGGAGAGAAGTTAAGAAAGAGGAACAATGTATTATCCCCACCAAAGGGCTATTTGCTGTTTTGCTCTTTCCTCCCCATCCTTTTTTTTCTTCTGTGTCATGTATTTTTAGACTATATACACACTAGAAGGCACTGTCTTCTTTTTTTCCTGTTTTTTAAACTGATAGGTGAGCTACACTGAGAGGTTTCTTCTTTTTTGGTTGAAAACCAGGATAAAAGTACTGTGAATGAACGGCAAACATTTTAGACTCCATTAGGAGTCACTCAGTCCTCAGGTACAGATCTCTCTCTACAAAAAGGTATTGGACATGAAAAGTAAAATTCCACATGGCTATAACATCTGTGCCTTCAAAACAGGTTTCTCATCAAGTCAGAAATGAAGTCCTACTTCCAAGTTTTTAATACTTATCTTTGCAATAAAAAGACCAGAAACATTTTGACAATTTCAACCAAACATGTAGAAATCATAATGGATGGAGCATACCAATACAATATAGATATAAAGAAATCATGCAGTAGAGCTACTATTGCTTTGCAGTTGCCTTATTTTATAAACTAATGGTTCTCCCTATTTTACTTACCTCCTTCCACCACCCCCTTTCCTATGTGTTTTGCCCTGGTGGGATAGCAAAAAGTTTTTTTCCTGAAAAACACCCCTTGGAAAATGGGGTGCGTCTAATATGCTGGCAAATATGGTACATGGGCTCCAAAGCAAATTTTCATTAACAAAAATTACATTTTCTTGCAACTCTGGTTTGCAAAATTAGCTCAAAATTTGATGGGAAATGGGGAGGAGGGGCCAAGATGAGAGTGGACTATGGCTGCATTAGTGTACAGAGACTGAAAATTATCAGCACCAATAAAGGTGTCCAATATGTAAAATGAGCTTTGAATAGAGTTAACATTTCGACTGTTCTGGATCAAAGCACAATAGAAAAAACAAGAGCAAGCATTTAAAAAAAAAAATCAAGCGGCTATAGATGAATAAAATAGGTTGGCCCTTCACTTTTGTGAGGGTTGTCCTCAACCCCCTTCTCCTGTCATTCCAACAGCCCCACCTTGTACCTTCTTTTGACACCCACATGCCTCATTCTGAATTTAACAGCCGCCCAACTCAATACCAGTTGGAATGACAGGAGATGGAGGGGGGGCCAGGAGTAGAAGGGGATAAGAGGATATAGCCAGCAGTGGCAGCTGGCTGCAAAATCAGATTGATCTGGGTGGTTGTTAAATGAGGCATGTGGGTGTGAAGGTGTCAAAAGGAGGTACGAGGTGCGGCCATTGGAATAACGGGAGCTGAGGAGAATTCGGGGAGGAGGTACAAGCTTGTGAATAATCAAATTCATAAAAGAGAAACTCATGAAAATGGAGGTCCAACTATACTCACATATATTAAACATGCTAATTAAGATGCTGGGATGACTAAAACTTTTGAAAGCACGTGAAATAGTCTAGTGGGCCAATATACATATTTATGGAAACATGATAGTTGAGCTTGGTGCATTCGTTTTTTTTTTAAAGCCCACAAATCCATATCACTTGGTCTGTTTTGTGCTGCAGCATTGCATGAGCACACACAGCACCTTGACTGATTTTCCTGTTTACAAAAGCAGGTATCACATAAATTATCTCATGGGTCTGACCTTATCTTTCACTAGTCGATAACATGCAGGACACTCTTGACAGCCAGGCCAGGATCGGTTATAGAAATAGTTCTCTTCACACTGGTCACAGCGGTTTCCCACAAATCCTTCTTTGCACTCACAATGACCACCTTCATTGCACTGAAGAGAGCGAGAACCTTCAGAGTCACAGTCACAAGCTGAGGAAACACGAAGTTTAAAAGTGATGATGGGAGAGGAGAAATTAGGGGGAAGTGTGCCTGAAAACCACCTGGGTGAACAATCCAAATGGAACAGGTAAGACTCATTTACTCCCTTAAGCCAATGAGACTTTCTATGAGTACATCAGCATAGTTAAATCTTTTCTGTAAAGCATCTCCCTAGCATCTTTCCAAAGAGGTCACTGCTGCACAAGCTAGAGAGACTCTGACACTAATGCCATTACTACCACAGACATTGTGTATGGTGCTTCTAATGTTAAAGGAGGCCTTTAACACACACACACACGTGTGTACTTTTCAACTTTCATCCCAGGTCTTTGTAAGGGCAAAGCAGCCTGAATGGTCATGAGGGGAATGTCCACTATGCCATATGCAATTCCCATAGGGAAAATGATTGATCTTAAGAGTCTCTTTAACTAGTGTAGCCAAGATCTTTGGGAGAACATATCTGATGAATATTCCATATTTGATGTGTCTCGCACCATGAAGATAGAACTGTGCAAGCATACTAACAAGTAGTCCTATTGACTTCAGTGAGTCTCACTCATCTAGGGTGCATCTGCGTATCCCTACGGATGATTTGAAAATTCATAGATGCTTACAATTTACACTTGCAATATGCTACTGCCAGTTAGAAATACATGATTTTGTGAGTTTCTGAACAATTAGACACAATATTTATGTAAATCCCATTGATTCAGTGGATTTACTCCAGTTATGACTAGTGTTTCAATTTAGGCCTATGACTTCAGATTCTGGATAAAGCTGTTAAAATTCTTCTACCTGATATCTAGTTTTTTTATACATAAGGATTTGTTTGTATGGAGTTGCATTCAATAATTCAAGTCCCCATTTACTATTTATTATTTCATCAAAAGCTTGCAATCTGAGGGAAGCTTATCATGCCACAGTTTAAACAGATGAAATCCATTAGTGTGAGGTCAGGCTTGTGTTGAAGTACACAATATAAAATAAACAAACACACACACACACACACAGATACGTACATATACATACATGCGCGCGCGTGTGTGTGTAATGTCACAGGGAAAGCTTTGCTTGAAATACATTTGCATTCTTCTAACTGAACTCACACTTCAGGTTATGCTTGCCAGCATATTAATGTATGATTGCTCACTCCAGATTGTAACTTGGAAAAAATTTGGTTTGCACCTTGGAATAAAACTTGCCCTTCATCCTCCTGCCACCAAGGCAAGTGATCACATGCATACCACCATAAACAGAGTTCCAAAACATATTTCAAACAATGGTTATAATCGCTCATTTAGATGTTTGCCTCAATACATATCATGGCAAACAGTAGCAAAGGAAGTGGCAACATTGCTTTAGAGTGGGAATAAGGCTAACAGTCTAGGTATTCTTGAGTCTGCCTCTTGATCTGCCAGCTTATGCCTTGCCAGGAGGCAGGGCTCCATGTGCACTGGGCTACAGTATCCATACTCATCCAATTCAAGACATATTCTTGAAATGTTAGGGAAACAGATGGGAGGATTTAGATAAATAGGAATGTATGTCCAAATTTTACACACTTTCTATGTTCTCAAGCTTGAGCTAGCAGCTAAAGGCCACATTCCAGAAGAGACGCGTAGGAGTGTAACAGCCAGAAAACAGGTCAGTTCTGGGACAAAATTCAGAGCAAGTGTTTATGACAAGGAGCAGCAGATGGTCTAGAAGTATATGCAATCATAACGCCCTAGAGGGATAAAGTAAGATTTGTACAACTGCACAAACATCCTCACTGGGCTTGAAACTCACAGAACAGACAAGGAAAAGACACGGGGGGCAGGGAGAAAAGAGTGTCCTGTGAGGTTCAAGTCCTTAAACAAACTAACAGTGACAAGTAAAGGAGCAGCCTTTCAATATGAGAAGACTTTCAAAATGGGGGGAAAAGACTTGGTAAGCAAATGGAAAAGTAGTTAAAGGGACAGAAACATTGTGTTCCCCACTCCCCCTTACGTTTGCAGCCTTCACGATCAAATCCAAAATGGTTGGCTTCACACCTCTGGCAACGCTGGCCAGTGATGCCTGGCTGGCACTCACACTGCCCAGTCCGTATGTCACAGTGGCCATTTGTGGAGCCAAATGGATGACAGTCACACCTGGTGGAGTAAGAAGAACAGTGCAAAGCACACAGTTAGGGTACCAAGATTTCATAGGCCCACGATTTCTGATCTGGGGATACTGGAATGAGATTGATTTTCCCATGACAGGTCTGTAATAATGCTAGATTTAAAAGCACAAGTATGGAATAAAAGACAAGTGGCATTTGCCTGTGAGATGCATGTGCAGTCAATCAAAAGCAGCTTAAAGCAAGCACAAGACAAAAGTCATCTAAATTTCAAGAATCAGGTTAGCTCCTTAACTCAGTCTCCTATTTCATTATTTGAGGAGCACTGATACCTATTCTCAAATAACAGAAAAATAAAATCTTTCAGCTAATCAATAATCTTAACACTTACGTTGTCTCACCTAAAATAACTATAAAGTACATATTTGAATGTTTTAGCACCTTGCAAGCCTTAGTCAATTAAAAAAAATCACTGACAAGAGTTTGCACAATTACTTTGATAAAACACATTATTAACCACTGTAGTTTCTTCACTATTGTCCCTTTCTGGCTAAAGGTAATATTTCAAAACATTACTGTCAGGACTACTTGTTCCAGATGCATCTAATTAAGCACTGCCTTACTATAACCATAGAAATATGGTATGTAATAATGTGCCCTGGTGGTATAACAAACTATTTGAAATGGATAAAAATAGACTGGGCTCTGATCCTTAAGATAATGTAAATTATTTACATTATGTTAACGGTCAGAGGAGAGGGAGATACAACAGTAAAATAGTAGCCGACATAAACATCTATCTTGATTAATTACACAATGCTGCAAATGCATACAATACTGAATAAAGTAGCATAACCAAAGCAAAGGTTTCTTCCCTGTGAAATTTACAATCTAACAGTTCAATAATGGAGACAGAGTTAAAGGTAACAGGGGAACATGATGCACAAGTGCAGTCCCACACACAAGCTCATTTTCGGGTGGGGATAAGAATGAAGTGGTTAGATCAAGTCTTTCTACAAAAGGTGGTTTGGGGCAGGAATTTTAAGGGAAACACGGTGCCATACGGTTATTTTAGGCACACAGGGCAGCAAAGAGAACAGGAGACATCCATTTTGTGGACAGGGCTCTCCTTGAAATTCTATTTGTAACCTTTAAGAGCTGACTTTAGCAAAACCCATAATGCTTCTAATCTCAGACTAGAAGGGTTTAAATCAGTTCTGCTATTTAGCAAGGAGGGGCCCTCCCCTCAAAGGAATCCTGTGCCAATTTCAGAACAGAGGGACCAGCTCACCTCTCACAGCCACGTCCACTCTGCAGGTTGTAGAAACCAGGCTCACAGGTGCTGCAGTCTCTCTCTGTGACATGGGGAAGACACTCACACTGCCCGGTCACTTGATTGCAGCTTGTCTGTGCATTCACTGTTCCGTAAGGATTACAACTGCAAGCTACAAGAGCAAAAGTGAATGGTGTCAGCATGCCTTTTCTCACATGCAAAGTGCCAGAGAACACTGCTGGGATGATCATGGTTACAGGGAGCCTAAATGCTTTGCGCTTGCCATCTTTGTACTTCTCTATCATGTCAGAAACAGAAATCCCAATATTCTCTCTCATTTGGGGTCACCAAATCAGAGACACGATAAAGCTTTATTTTGTATTTCAACATTTTTATTATTCAAAAAGCCGTTAGTATAGACACACTGCAATGCCTCAGTAGAAAAAAAAAGCAAGAAAAACACTGTGGATATGTTCCAGACAAAATGTTAATGAGCGCAAAAAGCTTCTGTCTGCCTCTCAATTATTAGCTTCCCAACAAGAAGAAAGCTTGGGAAAGCACCTCTGGTTTGGTCACTTGTCTCATTCTGATGGAGTAAGTCAAGATGTCTATCTTGGCCAGAGTCTCACACCTTCTGCAGCCATTCATCAATACATGGTGTTATCAGCCAATCACTGGAAAAAGTCTAGGACATACTTGCTGTGATAAAATTTACAGCTGACCATTTCAATCAAGCAAATCAAATACAAATTAAGACATTTTTCAAGAAGTTCTAAGAGCAGAGAGTAAAGATTTATCATACTGAAATGATGTCACCTGCTGTTTTACGTCAGTTCTATTATTTAGTTACATTCCATTGTCTAAAGGCAGGAGATTCACCACATCTGATAGAAAGGTAAATCCTTTTTCATGCAATATCTGGAGACTAGCTAGGACTGACAATCACTTCAAAGTTGATGGAAATGTGAGAAGAACAGGAAATGGAAACCGCTCACACTTCCTTTTCTATTTTTCCATCACACATAGGATATGACAAGCCTCTGTGAAGCCAACTCTCCCAAGGATTTGGATGTGTGTACATCCTTTGGGTTCATGGCCATTTCATAGTAGAAGACTCTGATTTTTAATGCAGGAAAATACATTCAAGAGACCTGTGATGCCAAGGGAAGAGGGACCAGCACTTGGGCACAGTCTTAATTACAGTAGACCAATTTAATCAACTGTTGATTGCTGAATTCAATGAATCTACTCTAGTTGGGACTAAATAGCATTTACACCTTGGTATTCTAGACCATTAGATGTAACAAAGAGCATACTAAAACAGAGAAGACAAACTTACCTTTGCACTTGTCCTCTGGATTCTGAGCTAAGGGATTCCCAAAAAATCCATCCTTGCATCGGTCACAATAGAAACCAGCTGTGTTATAGATGCACTTCAGACATTCCCCTGTCAAGCGGTTGCAGTTCCCAACGGCATTAGGGTCAATGTTGTCACTGCACTGGCAGAGGCGGCAAAGCCTGGCAGGGCCATTCATGCCAAGCGGGTCTCCAAAATAGCCATCATCACACAGCTCACACCTTTTGCCTACAGGGACAGAGAGTGTATGGACATTAGAAAGCAAACAGAATTCACTCTGATCTAAAGCACAGAAAAATATCATGAGGAAGGTTTCTCTGTAAATATATCTACATTTTCACTATATATACTTAATTATATTTAAAACCAAATATGCCTAATTTGGGATATAATTATTTATATGTTTTAAACATAAAACCATACATGCAGCAGTCCAAGATAACACTATCCTATAATCAAATCAGGGAAATCTGTTTTGCAATCCTAAGAATGAACCCTGAAGGTGGGTGACAAAAAAGATTGTACCTCAAATGGGGTCACTGAGAAAAAACAGGAAAGTATGAGCACGCTCAAAGGAACCTCAAGATCTGCAGAAGTAAAAAACTTTTAAAACTCAAAGGACAAATTGCACTCCCTGAAACAGTCCAATGAGGACCAGGCATGATCAGTAGCCACACAGTGTAGCACACAGCAGGAAAAGAAAAATTGAACACAAGGCAGGGTGAGGAAAAGAGTGAACTCCCCATTTGAAAAGAATGGCTGGCTGGAACCCTGAACAAGGATAAACTAACAAACAAGGGAAGACAAACTGCAATATGTTGCTAGTCCCACCTGTTCATTACATTTGCATCTTGACCATCCTCCAAGAAGCTCAGAGCAAAACTGTAACTTCACACATAACTGTGGGAGGTGGGTTAAGCCAAGAGAAAATGATTTCTCTAAGGCCAGCAGGTGAGCCTTTGTGGAACCAGCACTTTCCATATGCAAGACTTATGCAAGACTTATGCTCCAACCACTTCATCCCACTCTCTGAATAAAACACCTTTAAAACAAGATAGCTTGTCAAGCACTGAAAACAAACTAGGTGATGAATGGAGATAAAAGCAACCAGGTCCTTTCTGCAGGCTTACAATATAATTAAAACAACATGCAGAAGAAATGAAGAGAAAAAGGAAAACTGGAAAAAAAAAAGAAGACAAATTGGAGAAGACCATTCAAAATCTGTCACAGGAGGAAATTAAGAATGAGATAACTGAAACAAATGGGATTTTGTATGTTTGTTTTAAAATCTGTTTTTATTGATATTTTTCTTAAAAGATGAAAAAGAAAAAGTAGGTCAGAGATCGTTATCAGACAAGCAGATTCAAAGGACATGACAAAAGTACACAGCAGCACAGACAAACTTTATGTGCTTTTTGAAGATGGGAAAAGATTCATTCTGGCCAGACTATAGCTGGTAGCAAATTCCAAAGATAAGGGGTAAAGAAAGGGAAAGGACAAAGATGAAACAGAGAAGATATATGTCATCTAACCCAAAGCAAATCAGAAGTCTGGGAAGATCAAAGAGTACACAGAAGACAGAAATGAAGAACTGAAGTGAAGCAATATTTATACAGCAGAACATAATTATGAACCAAAACACAGTGAGCCCTCTTCTGGAATGACTCTGCATACATGAACGTGAGGTTTTGTGAAGCATTGCTCCCACTGTAGTTAACGGACGTGACAGATGTGCACCAACATGGGCGTGTGTATGTTGTGTCCACTGACTACAATGAGACATGACATTCAGGTTTTTTGTTTTACAAGGGGGTTCTTGGAACATATATGGAGGGTGCACTGTACAAGATCAGATTTATAATCCAGAAACACACAAACACGTGAGAGAGCAAGAAAGTGGCTTTTTAACATCACAATTGAGCATGACCAATCAATAGAGGATTTAGTAAAGGATCCAGGATCAAGGTAAACCAGGATACAAGAGGTCTAGGTAAAAGTAGAGGGCATGTTATTGTTTTCTCATGGTTTTGTACTTGTGTTGGCAAGGAATTCAGAAGGACAGCATGAAATGTTCTTTTTAAAAAAAGTCTGCCTTTACAGGGAAGGGGGGCTCTTCTTCTTTTCTATAGAATAGTCATTTATATGGCTTGTAAGACTGCCAAATTTCTACAAAGCTTCACAGCTACCGAACTGACTAGTTATCAGAATTGTCATCTATCCATCAAATGAAATGGAAGAAGAAAAGATGTTCAAAGCACTGAACTTCAGAGAAATGGGAATCCAGGTCTGTATCATAGTTTTTCAGACTGATAAGAAACACAAAGGGACCACAAATCCACACCCTCAATAAATCCAGCACATAGAAATGTCATGCAGCGTTGATTGCACAACTCTGACAAGCTGCCTCATGGATGCAGACAACTTGTGCAATTATTTAGAGGCTCTTTTTCCCTAGGATGAATCACGAAGCAAGAATGGGAAATCCTTCTGTTCCTCAAGCCCAGTTCCAAACTGCCCAGCAAGCCACAAAGACAGGAATATAAAATGACTGGATGTATGTGAAATCTTTTGTCCATTTTAATGTTGTTGGTGGAAGGATCAAATGGGACAATTCCATCATCTTCATAAGATTTTATAATGCTGTCTAGGGGACCTCTCTCCCACTTTCCTAAAGAACTGCCATGTCATTTAAACGGGGAAAGCAGCACCGTTCTCTCACGCAAGAGATACCCAAGGTCACTCTGAAATAGAAGGATAAAGGCAATTCTACCAGGATTCACCTTTGTTCTGCACTCCTATTGTACAACTGCTCCTTGACATAAGCATCTTCTTAGAACTGGAGCAGGTTGGAAACAGGCTGATATTAGTAAAAACATACAGTTCATTCATTTCAGTTGACTGTGTAGAGCAGGGACAGGGAAGTTTTGGACTCTGGATGTTTTCAAGTCACCGTATTTGCTGGTGTATAAGACACACTTGTGTATAAGATGCACCCCATTTATACACCGGCAAATACTATTTGCTTGTGTATTAGACACACTGGTGTATAAGACACACTCCATTTTCAGACAGTTTTTTTTATCAGGAAAAAAGTGAGTTTTATACACCAGCAAATACAGTCACCCCTTACCACCAGCCAGACTCTCTTGTGCTTCTGGGAAATTTATTTGTCTACTTTAGGGCCAAACACTCCTCACCTGTGGTATAAAAATGCCCAAAAGGGCTGGGTAAAGCCCCTGGACTTTCTTAGGCTGTTGGTCTACAGGATAACTGTTCTCATTTCCCTGGATCAGGCACAGGAGTCTGCATTTCCATCTTAGCTGGACTATGTAATTGTTCACTGTTAACGCTGGAACACCATTAACAGTCTTTTGCATTGACAAGTCACACTATGAATGCAGTTGTCAAATCCTGGTGCTTGATACCTTAAATTAAAACTGCCCGGGGAACTGTACAATTATTTCCTCCTCATCCTCCTACCACGCATTACAGCGGTCCTCTGGCAAGCAGTGCGTGCACAACTAAAACTCCACTTAAAGTAGCCTACCTGTGGTACCAGCCGGACAGTTAGTGCACACCACTTCCTTAGTTTTTGGTACAACGGCACAGCTTGAACCTCCTGGACATGGACACGGTTGGCAATCCAAAGAAGTACCTGTGGTTGCATCTCCATAATAACCATCAACACACTTCTCACAGTGAGGACCCGCTGTGTTGTCCCTGCAGTCACAGGCTCCTGGATTAGGTAGAGAAAAGAGGGACGTTTGTTCCCCTGCATGATGCAGCCATGGGAGCAACTGTCTTACAGAAACTGCTCCTGATCCAGTGTAACTGGCAGCAAGTGGTCTAATCCAGAAACACTATATGCTGTCGCCCTGGCCATTGAGGACGGGGCTTTCATAATGTGTTTTATTGTTGGTCTTTTGATGACTGTCTCCTCACAAACAATACTGGAGGACAGGAAGCACCTATATATTTGATGAAAAAATAATTGGATTGATAGAATGGGTAGTTCCCTTTGTATAAACAATCTTGAGCGTGGGAAGCATTTAACCCTGGTTGCTTGGCTTAAGTCTCTGTAAGGTTCTAGGAGCTCCCAGACCACTGAGATGTTAGGGAACAGACCAAGCACCTTTCTCACTGTGCCACTGTGACAGGTTGCCAGACGAGGGCGCTACTGGAATCTTTTCTGTTGTGGTTAGATGCTATCAGTACAGCTGAGAAGGAAAATACTGCAAAATCTAGTGCAGGAGTTGTTAGGTGACACAAAGAGGCTATGAAGCCTTAAGATAGCTCTAAAGGCTTTGATGCAAGGAGATCTTGCATGCAGACCTCATATTTGGGGCTTAACAACCAAGCTCAAACACATCCAGCACAATCTGTACTATTCATTCTTTCTTACCAGTTTCAGGGTTGCAGGTTTCACTGTGTCCATTGCAGAAACATGGCACACATGGACTGTAGGGCCCAAGACTGGGTGACTCTCTCCTGTAGCCTTCGGCACATCGTTCACAGAACTGCCCCAGATATCCTGTGGGACACGTACAACTTTCCACCCAAGTAGCTGTGATTCCAGGCCCAGGTCGAGCACTCACAATAGTGACATCATCCAAATATCCAGCATCTAGAAGAGATGTAGAATGTGTGCCTATGAATAAGGTGAAGAATAGCCTTCACAGCATCCTCAAGGGAGCAAAAGACCTTGATCATATAAAGAAAAAACACATACAAATTCATATACACAGAGCCAGCTATATTTATAATTTCAAATTATTCTCACAGTTCAACAACAGGTTCAACATGCTTTATCTTACCCCTCCTGTGGACAGAAATTTGTTTTCCCAGAAGGCAAAGTGTGGGATGAGACAGAAGGAGTGATGGCCAGCCCCTCAAATTTCATTTTCTAAAGCTGTCAGAGCAGATTCTGTTGACTACTAATACCTGGTTTGTTTCCTACCTTTTCCATAAGAGAATGGAAATGACTCTTAACAACAGGGAGTCTTGCTGTACTGGGTAAACTTAAGGCTGAATGTCAAGAAAATCTCCTCAAGTTATTAGTTAAAAGGTGGCATGTAATTCAACAATGATTTGGTTTTAAATGACTTATGATTGATGAAAATATCCAGTGCCAATGTGCATATTCTGTATATCTAGCATATATTGAACTGTAAACTTTTGACAGAGATATTTTAATGTTCCTTATTGATGTATATATATCAGGTATATATGAATGAATATGTTTTTCAAAAAACATCTTACATATGGGGGGGGCCTCTGTAGGCAAGTTATTGTATCATATTAAGAGAGTCTAAATAATGGCAATATTTAATGGTAGGAACAACTCTTCCAGCTGAGCTTGGCTAACAACTACAAGAACCAGTACCTTCCCAAATAGCATACTATTTTGATAAATTTATTTTAGTCACCAAATTGATCTTACATGGCTGTAGTACTTCCACACTGTCTTCTCTACTCAGTGCAGCAATAATGGGCTCTTCTTTTAAGAAAAGGACCTGACAACTAGATGACCCTCAGAAGCACTCATCCACTATGACACAAATTCACTCTCATAAAGGTTGCCACTCCAGGAGACTCCTGTCTGTTCAAGGGATCCACTGGTGACCAGGGGAAGGTCACGTCCTATAACTGCATAAAGAATTGCACTATGGCACCAGAGGTGCCTGGGGATGATGAGCCCCCAGTTTCCAATGTCCCTAGTCATTTTCACAATCCAGCACTCTTGATAACCAGGACTGCATTACCAGGCTTTCTCCTATATGTTCTGTTCTCCTTTGTGCGCTCTGGAGTGTTCCATTATAATCTACTCTGTCTTTTTGATAAAAAAAGCAAAGCGTTTCAGGTTACATGTGCTCTACGCATGTGTCCAAATCACTGATTCATAAATGAAACCAGGACACAAGGAAGCTAGAGACAGGGGACTTGGAAACTATATTGTCTTTTTTCCCAACTACTTTTAATAGCATTTTGCTCCTCACCCTCCCATGTCCAGGACTCAGCAAAACTGATAGAACAAAGCTGCAATCTTCCTTCTACTCGTGTGTTAGCACTGTTTCACATTAGCAGTTTACCAAAGGAAGCCATAATCATATGGAAACCAGTTTCTCTCACAACCCCAAATCCATTTCAAACATCTTTTCCAGTATTTGTTTTCTGAAGATAACTGTGCCTTGTGTCGATGTGCACGTGACATATATTCCATCTTTGCTAATGCTGTGCAAAGAAGAGGACTGGCTCACAGAGAGGAGGAGGGAATGCACCCTTCTTGACCTGATTCCTGAATGGCAAATGGGGCTTGCAGAGAAGCAGTATTATATCTGTACCAGGCCTGCATGGAATGCCCTGATACTGAAGTGGGTAGATGCTCTGGTTTTGCAAAATAAGGTTAACAGGCATGCAGGGTGGCAGACAGCCAAATATCCTCCTTGTAAAGTCTAGGGTGGGTAAAGAATGCAGTTTTTACTACCATAAAACTTATTTGCACACACTATTTTTTCTGCATGTATGGTCAGAAAAGAACGTCAAACTGTTCCTGTCCTTTGCAGATGGACTGGTAGATCTTTCTAATCCATCATTTATAAATACAACAAGCCTCTCCAGGGGAAAAAACCCACATAATCCTACAAAAGGGGGAAATACGGTTTCAGGCTTGAACTGGCTTCTCTTTCACCTGATCTTGTCTCTGACAGCTACACTTGAGTAATTGCTCCCAGGAATGGCTTTGCTTGATGTATACAGTAATTTTACGGGGCCATATGTTGATGTAAGGATGTTTACATTTTCAGTAGCAACTCTGGCTCCAACTACAACCCTAAACACTTCTGCAAGTTAGCAATGAGAGGAATGTTAATTATGCCAGTATCTTTTTGCATCCCTTTTCCTTCAGTAAAGACATTTCCTTTAAATATACTTAGCCTCTTTAGTGCTATGAAAATTCCATACATTTCAGACATAGTTAGCACAAAAGTTTCTGCATTATACTAACATAATATAATATTAAGGGCAGCTTCTTGATTACCCTGATATTAATAGGCCATGTATAATTCTCTTATCTACAGGACAGAGGCAGTGCCAGTAGGAAACTGAATTGCAAATCTGTGAGTTGCTGGCTCAAATCCCACTTATCATGGACTAGGAGGCCACAGGCAAGTTACCTCAGCTTCTGACATCCTAAATTTGCCATATGTCTATAATATTGGTGTCTTTACATTGTTGTCATAAGGATTTCTGAGATAATACTTGGGAAGATCTATAAGGACCCAAAAGTGATATAGCTTTATTACCAGTTCACTACACTTTATGCTGAGATGTTTTTTACACCATTCTTTTATATATCAGCAAAATGTCCTTCATAAAGAGTGAAGCTGAATAGTTTCCAAACTAGGATCTGTATTTGTTTTCCAGTCTCATTCTGTTTCTGAATTACAATAATACTGATGCCACTCATTTGATGCAGCTTGTCTTTCACCCAAAATTCTAGGAAAGGGAGTACCTAGTTCCCTCCTATTTTAAAAAAGTATCAAGTAGCTGTGTTCACAAGGGACATTAAGTCGGAGATTCTAGAGAATCCTGGCATATTCTGAAAAAGATGGTGTGTGCAGCCTGCTTTCTCCCAACTTTTTATTGTCACTAGTACTAGCATGAAACAAGCCAGGGCTGGTGTCTTGGGGTCAGTCTTCTGAAGGAAGTATCCTCAACTGTTGCTCCCAAATTAAGACAGGATTTGTAAACCAACAACAGAACACGGCTTATGATTCTGGTTTCTAAGAGCAATGACAAAGCAAGATCCTGTTTGAATCACACATTAAAATAAACTCTTAACCATTGTGAGTTTGCCCTCATAGTGTTTATGCACCATTCAGAAACTGGTAATAACTACAATGAACTACAAAACGCAACAGCATGCAATTTGAAAAACCAAGATAAAAAGAAAGAGTCGCAGCAGATAAGACAAAAATGCGATTTAAAAAAATATCCATCTGGAAAAAAAAATAAACCTCACTAAGGCTGGAATGTTTCTGCCACACAGTGAAACACCCTAAGATTTGAGGTGCAGGGCAGAGTCTCTCAGAGCGAAGAATTTCACCATCTAGTTGGGATCACAGGGAAGGCTCTTCTTTGCTATCCATTCAGTTGCAACTATTACTGCCAACTTACTCCTCTCACTGTAGGTCCCACGGATCTTAATAGCAGTTAAGTTGTGGAGCAGCTTCTGGAACTCAAACGAGGTAAGAGAAGGCCTCCAGGGATAATCTGTTGCTTCATGGAGCCTAATGGGAAGAAGAATACATCACTTTCAGATCTCTAGTGAATTCGGTTTGGCCGTGGTCACATACAGAACTCAACCATCTGCTGTTATTGTGCTGTATCACCAGCCTCTACCAGGGGTCAGGGAAGGGATTTGTGTGCTTGTCTCCCCCCCCACTTTGTGTTTCTTTCCCTCCAGCCAAGATAGCAAGATCATGAACAATTTCCCAATCATTATTTTCTTCCCTGTTCCAACATTTCCTCTCTTCGGCCAAGCACTGGAGACTGGAAATCTTTTAACAGGATTGCCTTTACTAGAAACTGCCTTGCAGAGCGCTACAGGCTCACTGGATGTGCTTTCCAGCAAGATCTTCCAAAAGCTTCCTGATCCAAAAGTGCAACAGCAACTGTCCACCACCTTATTCCTCAAATCACCATCAACAACAGGAAGGGGTTTAGATATTTACTAATGTGTGGGTTCAAAACAAACCTAGTTCTGCTGTGTTTGATTCTGTGTTATACAGTATTTTATGCTGTGTTTAATTCTGTGTTTTCCTCTATCAACCATGTACCTCTTCATGTACATACACACATCATTACCTGAATGTGTACTTCAGTGTGTTCTCACTGGGATAGGAGTTGCTTTGAGCAATCAGAGGTACTGACACTCTCAGTCCAGCACCTTCAAGAACTATGTCCTCAGCTGAAAGGCGTGTGTCCCGCCTATCAACCCGGAAAGAGAATGTCAGGTTTTGGCCATAACTCAAGATTTGATTTCCAAGGAACTTGCCTGAAAAGACAATGACAAAGTTCATATCCAAGTAATGGCAAAAGCAGAAAATGTATTGCTAATATGTTTATATTACCAATGCATGAAAATATACCTGGTGCAATGAAGTAGATGGGAAAAGGTGTGTCTGAGATCACAGATATCTCTTGTGTCTCAGTGATCCACTGGACAGAGATTTCAGAACCATCTCGCTGTTCTGCATGCCACTCTTCCTCTCCTGATAGCCATGGGGAAAAAACACTGTATGCTAAGAATGAACTATTCACTGTCAATGCAATGGTTAAGGAAAAACTAATTGCATTTTTATATATTTGCAGCCAATCTACCTTGTAAAATCTATACAACGAAAGAGCAGTAGACCTGATTGGTTGGGCCACAATGGAAGCACTCATGCACAATGATAAGTCAGAATTGTTGGATTAACATGCTTTACTGTGAATGGGCAGAATGGTAGTGCATGGAACTCATCTGGCCCTGCTTTGCTCCTCCATTCTGATAGACAGATAAAACAAAACAATATGGGGAATCTTTCATGATGACCATACCTAGGTTACTTGGTTTGTCATTAGCAAACAAGTCAGGTGCCTAGGGTGTGGCTATCACACAGAGCTTCTAAATTCTTTTTTTTTTAACCTTCTTCTACAAAGCAGAAGCAAATGAGGTCTGTACACCAGCATGCTGATCTTTCAAAGTAAATGACACTTACCATTATATGCAAATCTGAGGTGGTACAATTGTAAAATAACAGCAGCATTAAAACCAAGAAAACAGCAACAACTATCCTGGTTTATAGCCAGAGTGTAAACTAATACCTTGGTCCCAGTGTAATTAGAAATTTTGGCTTAACAAACCTAGGATAAATTTTTCATTATGATGCATAAGAAAAGGAATCACAGAGGCTCAGTGCCTGTTCTTAGTCCAAGAAACTGTGGGTTATTGGACAGACATAAAAATGCCTAAACTAGAACTAGAAGACACCAGAAACAAGAAAGCTACTTTCTGTGTTTTCACAAGTTGCTCTTGTCTCCAAATAATAATTCTGGGAGCCAACACTATCCACTACCCTCATTGACAGGCAGCCTTATAATAAAGTTGCCATCACCTAGCAGCAGACAATTTCAAGTAGCATGGAAACTGTATGACTGCATGGCATAACATCAGTGATTACAGAAGGGAAGGTGTGTGAAAGAAAACATGGTTCCTGACAGAGCTTCTTAAGAGGACAACTGGCAATGGTGCTTTCTCTTCCTATAAATATATGAGAGCAACACTGGAAAGACACACACAGATTAACTGATTCTGTTTCATACAAAAATATATTCTAAAAATTTTTATTGAACTTTGACACAAACTTGGAAATGTCACTGGGGAACAAATAAAGCTGTCTGGAGTGAGGAATGATCAGTGAACCTTGAGCTGTGCTACTAAAGAAACCTAAATCAGAGACCAGAAGGTTGTAAAATTTCATCCATTTTATGATAGCCTTTTCCTTCTAAGAACATCTTGCTAGGATGTACAGTTACAAAGCAGATTCTTCAAATTGTTTACTCAGTTTAGTTTACTGACATTAGGATTGCACATTAATTTGCTGCATAGCCTTATTTGGTTTGGTTTCCATCTCATTAATTTACAATAGCTGTGACTTCTTCACTTGTATGGCCAGAAGATGAAGTATATTACACTGTAGTAGATTTGGAAAGTACCATTGTCTATATTAAATGAAGATAAATTATTTTAATGATTTATGGTATGAATAGCATACTGCACATCTTATTTGAATTGTTTGAACTTACCACTCTGAAAACTAGAGGTAATTCTGTAGATGCTGTACCCATTGGCATTAGTACAGACAGATGAATGCCCAAAACAAAAGCAGGGGGTACATCCCCTAGGATTGCTGAAATCCAGGTTAAAAAATCCAGGTTTGCATCTAAAAAGAAAAGAAAACACCGAATGTCTAATTCAGGTGACTCTCCCCCCATATTCCTCTTCTGCCTTCTCATCCCCATACAAGTAGCATCGTAACAGTGGAAGGGCTCCACTCTAATTACTATCCTTTCATGTAAAGCAATAGCTGATACCTTGAAAAAATGATGTGAGTAAAGCAAAAGTTGCCTTGTTTGAGTGGTGGAGCAGATAGAGTACTGGATACTTTACAGCAGTAGTTCTTAATCTTTTCATTAGCTGAGACTGAAGTAACGTAAGGCAGAAGTTGCCTTGTTTGCATGGTGCAGCAGATAGACTACTGAATACATTACAGCAGTTGTTTTTAATCTTTTCATTATCTGGGACCCCCTGTAAAGATAATTTGTTGCTGGGGATCTCCAAGACTTAAGTCAAGATTTAAATATTTAAATTTAGATTTAAATACTAAAATATTTGTTCATTTATTAAAGGCTTCTGGTAAGATTAGGACTCAAATCCCTGCTCTGATATTGAGTGATCCTGGGCAAGTCACAAGTCACATTTTCTCAACCTCAGAGGAAGGCAAAGGCAAACCCCTCTGAACAAATCTTACCCCCTCCCCCAAAAAAACCAATCCTGTGAGAAGTTCACCTTAGGACTGCCACAGGTCAGAAGTGACTTGAAGGCACAAATCAACAAAGTGCCACTGTCAGGGGAGGTTCTTTGTAGCCATCATGTCTCTCCTCTTTGAAACAGACTTGTGGCAACTCTAAGGCAAACCTATCACAGGGGTTTTGTTGGCAAAATTTGTTGCCTTTGCCTTTCCCTGAGACTGAGAATGTGACTTGCCTGAGGTCACTCAGTGGCTCCGCCCTGTGTACTGCAATTGTTTTTGCCATGGCCATATCAAGGGATACTACTATGAGAGTTGTGACTAATCTGTACGGACAAATGTGTACAGAGGTGACTAAAGAGATGCATCTGTCATAAGTAATTAGTGCATACTGTTTTTTCCACAGCAAACATGGCTACCACATAAAAGCAAATCAGACAATGAACCACAGAGGATTCTACTGCTGCTAAGTTGGGCAGCAAAATGAAAACAAAGCAAGACAAAAGTTGTGACTACTGTCAACAGTGAAGATGCCTCTGAATCCATCAGCAAATTTCTTACTCCATGTTTCCAAAATGGTCCCTTTTTCAGGGCCCCAAATTCCTCCTTCACCACAAACATGAGGCAATTTTTTCTCTGAAAACTTTTATCTGAGTCCCCTAGGTCAGATACAAATTGGTAAGATCATCAGCTGTTTGTGAGAAGGAGGCCAAGTGGGATCTGTTCTAATCCAGGAAATTCACTATGTGGCATTGGATAAGTCACCATCTCTCATCTTACAAGAGTTTTGTGAAAATAACATAGCACTGGCCCAATCTGTGCAGATATGGGCTCCTTGAATGGAACAATGCTACATGGGGGCTATAAATTGGCCAATGTCCAATGTCAAATATCCTGACACAAAACAAATCAATATTACCTCTCACAATTGAACCCCTCCACATTGTCCTTACAGGTGCAACGCCCTGTTTCCATGTTGCATTCATCTGTGCTGCCAGCAGGATCACAAGCGCATCGCCTACAGGAAAAGAAATTTAATTGGAATCATTAGAAAAATAAAGAAATCCAGATTCAGGAGAATACACTGACACTCTCATCTTTTTCATAATCTTTTACCTGCAACCAGCCTCTGTGAGAGAGTGGAAACCAGGCTGACACCTGTCACATTTGTCACCCATCACACCAGGTTTACAGCTGCACCGTCCATAGTTGTCACACTGTGTACTGAGAGAGCCTGTAAGTGAGAAAGTGAAAGTGAGATCGGTACTGTTAAAAAAAGGACAAAAAAATCCACATATTTTTGCTGTTCTTCAATCTGTCTTCTAAAGAAAGAGAACAAGCCTTTAACATAGGTTGAGAAGATCACAGTAACATATTATTTTTGTAACGCTCCAGGACTACCATGATGATAATCCAGATTAAGCAATCTGAAGTCAAATGTGCAACTATGTGCTATACAGTCGGTCCTCCACATTCGCTAGGGTTAGGAGCGAGTGAAAAATTTGCAAAACCAAAATCTGTGTGTCTGTGGGAGGGGGGCTGAGGCACAGGTGGGAAGAGTGGGTACCGAGGGTCTAAACCAAGTCAGAGAAAAGAGATGGTTGGCATAGTGGCCTTGTACTTCCTCTCTCCTGCTCATCTCCTTCCTTGGGTATATGGAGGGCTTTGGGAGAGGGCTCATGGTGCTGAGAAATCACGCTTTCAGCTGTCCTTGGCTGGCCAGGCAGTGGCTGGTGGAGGAGGAGGAGGAGGAGAACTGGAGGCAGGTTTTTAAAGTGCTTCACAGCCTGACTGGAGCTGCCAAGAAGGAAGCTTCCCCAAAAAGCAAGCACCTGAGGTGGGGGGCAAGGGGTTGGAGAAACTCACAAATAATCAAATCCGTGAATGTCAAACCCACAAATGTGGAGAGCTGACTGTATACACAAAGTTTAATAGCTTTAACATTTCCAACTTAGGCTTCAAGCTTAGGCCAGCTGCTGCATTCAAGCTGCAATGACATAATATTTAAACGCTGAGCATTTATACAGTGCTTTTGATAGTCAGGAATGTCATAAACATCTAAACAATTAGTGCTGGATTTCTACTTGCTTTCTCAATATCCACTTTATCCCCAATGTCTTCTAGTTTTAATTTGGAACTTTTAGGATCAAGTACTCTTTCTATCTATGCCCCCTGCCTTATTCTCTTGTTTTGCATTTCAGATAACACTGGTAACATAAAAAGACACAGAAGCAACACCACTACCACACTATTTAACTTTCTTTGGATGCAGCAAGGGAAAAAAAAACCCTTCAAAACTGCTTTTCTTTACTTTGTTACGGGCTGTAACACTGACAATAAAACACAGCAAGAAGAGTATGGAATCTATCAAATGCACAAAACAAATCCTTACTTCTTGGGTTTAGACACAGTTTGAATAGGCATTCAAGCAACAGAATGTTCTATATGAAAATAAATAAGTAAATAAACAAACCTGTGCATTTAAAAAACCTGGATGATAAAAATTGTTCTAGTCAAGCCATTCCCTAATATGATCTTTTCCAACGTGTAAAGAGTGTTTCTGCACTGCAACAGGTATTCATCATGTGAGATCCCACCTGCCAGCACAGATACAATTTGCTGGCTTGATGAGAACTAGGGAAAATACTACCAAAATAAATCCAGAAGTTCTCACAGAAGACTGTATATACCTTCACTGCGCAAGAGGCCACCAGAGATGTGTTTGCCTGACTGCTCATTCCATTACTTTACCGCTATCAACTTTAGGGTCTCCCATGAGGAGAAAAGCAAGCTCTAAAATAATGCTGGTGCTAATCTACTTGCCAAGCATGAGTCTTCCCCAGAACTTCGATAACTAAATAAATTGTGATGTGACCAACCCAGTAAAATGGACTGCCAGTACCCTCTGTGGCCAAATATGCCACATCTCCACACCGTTTTCATCTCTACTTTGGTGAATGCAATCCAGGCAGCAGAAGAACTGAAGCAGATATGACCTAGGCACCCCACATGATAACTGCTATATTAAAGATTCTGAAAGTCAAAAGCAGATGAACTGGTCCAATGTTAACAGATACATTATCACAGAAACACTTCCAAAACTGCAGTGCAAACTTGTTAGTTTGGTTTTTAAAAGTATTATTTACTTGAGAAAATTTCTATACTACGTTTCACTTTATAAACTTAAAAAGAACCCTACAGTTGTCTACAATAGGGGACAGATATATAATAGCGAGGTATCAGTTGCTTAATTAATTAATTTATTGATTGCCTACATGTTCCCTTTTAAAAGCTACATCTTCCTAATTAAAAAGCTAAGTTTTCCTTTAAAAAACAGCCTCTTCCCCTTCAGGCTAAACAAAAAGAACAGAAACCACAGGTTTGAAGAAGGATTAAACAAAACAGAAGCATTTAGCAACGAAGAGCTAATAAAAGCCTTTACCATATACAGTCAACATTCTTCTGTCTGGCTTATAATTATTTAGAAACAATTACTCAGACGACTATATCATCTTACATCAAGACAAACACACGCGCACACACACTTTGAATATGTACTGGCTGCCTGTGTGTCATGGAATATATTGCAAGATTTTAATGCTCCTTATCAAGCCTTCTAATTTTACTCTGAATGACTGAACTAAATCTGTCTTCATTGTTGGACTGTTCATATAGAGGCACAAAAGCCAAAATAGGAGTCTCATTAGAGCCCTACTCTGGTGGAGAAACACAAGTCACAGTTTAAGCTGATGTCTCAATTTGGACACTTCAACTTAGAGGTGGAAATTACTCTGTGAACTTGGTTTCAAAAACCATGGATATTTTGTGTTATTCTGAGTACACAGATTTATATACATACCTCCATTTCTCTTTCTCTTTTCCACACACACACACAAACTGAGTTAATACCCGAGACTAAACTTTATTTATTGGTCATACTTGCCAGAGTGAGCAAAACACAGAATAACTGAGGGAACAACAAAGAAGAGATAAACCTGCGCTGCATGCCAAACACTGGAGTCACTGGAACAGCAAAAAATTTAAACTCTTCACTTCAGGAAGTAAGACGTGACACACACCTTGGTGACCCAGGGTTGTATCTTTCAAAATATGTACCCTGTGCCCCTGACGCAGGGTAATCCAGCCCCACTGGCTCTCTTTCCCATATATTATGTTCATAGCCATTTTGCTGTTGCTTTTGGTAAAGTAGACCTAGGACCAAAGCTTGGATAGTTACTCAAAAAGTAACCTGTTCCCAATACTCATTGCAGTGTCTGACAGGTAGTCTATTATCATTACTTGTGATGGTGCTAGAAAGATAACTGGTATTGCTTCTTGCATTGATTTTTTTTATTACCTGCCAGTTTTTGAAAAAAAGTCCTTAGGATTCATAAAAGTATGGCATGAAAGCTTCAGATTTTTTCCCCTTTCAAAATATCTGAAAAAATGCCCATAAAGTAACTTTGAAAGTAAACAGAAACTATTATTCTTAATGCCAATAAAGTAGTTCCCTCTTTCACTTAACCTCATTTTTGGAATATGCCTTTGTTCCACACCTGTTAATCTCTAAGGTAACTAGTTACTTGTAATTCAATATTTCTGAGCTCCACTTAGAGCTCACATCACATCACACACCTTATTATTTTCATGGGTACATTTTACAGATATTTGCTGAAGCTGTACGTACACTGAGAATTCCCTCTTTCCAGTTTTTCAAAATGAGGAGGAGGAGGAGCAAGAGCAAGAGCATGATGATGTACTGTCATCGATATCATCTAACAACTAAAACGTACCCAGAAATTCAGAATCCCTACTACTCACCAACAGGGTTGCAGTTGCATGGGAGGCATGCTTCCTCACTGCCAAGACGGTAGAAATTCTCCCGGCACCTCTCACAATTTGGTCCATCCGTGTTACCAAAGCAGCCAGTGCAATGGCCACCATGGCCCGTGGAACGGTACAGCTCAGGATCAAAATAACACTCCTGTGATCGTCCATTGCAGTTACAGGCTATGTGTAAGGCATAAACATATATTTGTTCAATAATAAAGCAGATTTCCTTTAAACTCTTTCTATTCCCACTCCTCTCGCAACTAGCCTCAACGGCAATAGATCCTGAAACAAACATTACCATGACTATAACAGTCTGTATTTTTACATCCAAAATGAAGGTAGATGACTGCGTAAAAATGAATGGGTCAGAAATGAAAAGAGCATGGGATGCAGCTAATGAAAGAAGCCAGAAACATAAGAAATTGTTCCTGCCTGTTCAGAGGTAACAGTGTAGGTGTTTGCTCTTTCAGACAAGATTCCACCTTAGCCATACAAAAAACAGAGATTCCTTCTATACAATATCTCTATCCTATACAAAACAAGGAATCATTCTACAGTGGGCCCTCGGTGTCTGCTAGAGTCTGTCTGAGACACCCCATGGATTATCAAAATTCTTGGATGCTCAAGTCCCATTATGTACAGTGGTGAAGTAAAATAGTGTCCCTTATATAAAATGCAAAAGCAAAGTTCGCTTTTTGGATTTTTTTTGTTGGAGGCAGGGGATATTTTCAATCCATGTTTGGTTGACTCCGTGGATACAGAATTCATGAGTACGGACGGCCATTCTTTTTTAGAATTCAGCTTTTAAAGTTAGAACATATGGTTTCCTTTCTGCTAGTTCAGGGAGTCATCACAAATACCACCTGCAGAGAGTATTAGTATTAGCAACATGTGAATCTGTAGCTCTGGCTATGGCAGAGAATTTTGGATAATTATTTAGGGGCAGAAGGGCAGCTTGTATTTTGAGTTAAGCAAGAACTGACAGGGCAACTTTCCCCACCAATACCCATGTGAGCTAGAGCAAAGGTAAACAGCTGTTCAACCAACCAACTCCACCCATGCAAAAAAGCAGTTTTCCCCCTCTGCACACCTCCAGTTATCAGCTCCCATTTCTTGAGCTCAAGTCAAAACATGGGAGTCAACACTTTGGATGCATAAGGCAGAATTCTGCCAAAGTTTTCACACCAGGAGGGTGTTAAGAGATCCCTTTGTCTGAGGCTTGGCTTACATGAGGGAACAGGCCAACGTGTAAGGAAGGGGTGGTTCTTTAGAATGAGAGGATAGTGCCTAAAAAGAAAGCCTGGACAGAGCTCCCAGGCCACAAGCTGACAAGTGGCCAGCAGGCCTGTACTTCAGCCTGTCTTCCCTGTGTTCTGCAATGCTTAGAAAAGTTGCCAGCTATGCTGACTGGGGGATTCTGGGTTACATGGTCCAGAACAGCAATGTTTCTAAGTCCCTGGTATCTTGCTACTCCCAAATTCATGCAGACTAAGGGCAAAACTAGTACAGGAGAAGACACGAAAAGCTGTGCACGAATTAAAGAACAAACTAGAATGGATTTGATGGAACTCACGTTCCCTAAGAGAGTGACAACTGCTCTAGGAAGTAGAAGCAATTTGCCATTAGAGAAAAGCCAGCATACGGGCACAGTGTTGCAACTGGAAAATGCTGCTGGATGTACTCAATTTTCCACCCGGCTGCCTTTCCAGCTGTGCTAAAGTTCCTATCCTTCCCACAGCCCTCCCACACAGCTACACTGTTCTCTGGTATGCAAACTGCAAGAAAGATAACGGTGAGACCAGCCGCCCTCAGCTGCATCGTGTGGGCGGGGGAAGAGTTTCAGCTTTCCATAGTGCAGACAAACGTAATTGCTCATGTCTAGGACACAAAGCAGTACAACAGTTATCAAACATGTTCTGCGAGGCTTTCAAGTCAAGTCATGGGTTCACACAGACAGCCAGGAACAGTGGCCATGCTGGCTGGCTGGAGGATTCTGAGAGCTATCATTCAAAAGAGTAACTTTTCCAAGAAGGGGATCCACAGTGGGGGGAAAAGGATGTATTCCACAGAGGCCCCTTTCCTCTCTCCATGAGGGGAACGATACTGTACATCAAGGGCATGGGGCTAAACTGTGCCTTCAAAAACTGCAAGATGTGGGCAATTGTATCATGGTACAGAAGCAAATTTGGATGCACCAAGATTTTCTAAAACAATTATTATAATTAACAGTTAAATTGGCAGGGTAGGAGCTCTCAAAAGAATCACCAAAATTCAGAAAGTAAACATGCTATCCTGGACTAATTCAGCAAAGGAAAGTGAAAGATGCTGCACAGTGGTAGTGTGATGAGACCACCTACCCACCATTCTCACGTCTGAATGGAATGAAAAAATTGCATACACTGATGAATTAAAGCCTCCCCTGCCATCCATACTGTAATAGTGGTTAGCAGAAGTTTTTAGTTTTATAACCAGTGAGATCTGAACACAGCATGACAGCTTACCCTATGAGTGTTTTTCAAACTTTTTTTTTTCTGTATTAAAATTTATACCCAGCCTTCCAGCTAATACTGCCTTGCAATCTCTGAATCTGGACCCTTTTTCCATTGTCCAGGACCTGCCCCCACTCCCCTCCACCAACCACCTGCTTGGCCAATATGTACATGAAGTTCTTATATGCCATGCCATGCATCTTGCAACTATACAGGAAAATAGTGAATGGGCACGGAAGACTGTTAGCAGAAGTGCTCTTCCTTCCTACTTCTGCTCTTCTTGCCTGACAAAAGATTGTTCCAGACATTGATCTGAAGGACCGATCCTGAATGCTGCTTCTTCCAGCACTTCCTGGAGTTTCTGGTCTGTATCTCAGAAGAAGAGTGAATCCTTATCAGCTGCTTGTCTTTGAAAAGCAGTTAATTGCATCTGGAACCCTAGATTTTAGTCTTGCCATTTTCCTGATCTCAACCTTTCAGTTTCAAAAACCTTGAAAGTCTTAAGGACAGAATTATAATATGTACAGGAACACAGAGCTTTTACTAAAGACAGCTGCAGTCTTGCATTAAGTTGCCAATCTCTCCCTCCACTTTGAATATAGGCTTGTTTTCTGGCCTGACAACATTACACAGAGCTAATAACAGAGCAAAAAAAAATGCTCAGCATGATGTTGTCAGTACATACAATAAGTTGCATTCTGCACTACGAAAGACTACAGAGCTTGACATTGCTCTTTTAGTAACATGCACTTTTGTCCAAAGATAAAGGGAGACATTTCAATGCAATAATTTTTCTCAGTTGCAATCTCTTGAAACATCAAGCAGAGATTCTATTGCATTCAAAACAAGTGCCTGCTCCAAAAGTCTACAGAGCAATCTTCACAGGTCACAATGATATAGATCGTGTGTGTGTGTTTGTGTGTGTCCCATCAATTAAGAAAAAGATGTTGTTTTTGTCTCATTTTGAGGGGAAGGTTTTCTTATATGATTAGTTCAAAAAATTAATCCCCAAGGAAGGCATGGAAGAAACAAATAACCATAGCACACAAGTATTTTTAGACATTCACCTTAGAACTGGCTTCCCACCTTCACTATGGCCCTTCTCTACTACATCTAAGGACAGGGGTGGATAACCTTTATTCCTACAGACATTTTGGCCTACATCTCCCAACCGTCCTACTCAGCATGGTTTAGGGTAATGGATGGTGGGAACAGTAGTCCCAAACTTATGGAAGGCAGAGTTTCCAGCTGTTCAGAGAGGAATTGCCACACTGCAGTCTTGAACTCAACTGAACTCAATCACAGGCCATCTGTGAGCACTTTATGGAGTTATCAATCCTCCTCCCACAGAAAACGAGTCATTCTGGAACCTTTGAAATAGCACAGATGCAAGATGTCTTGGAGGACGCAGCCCGCTCTCCTGTATCATACAGGATGTCCTAAAGTTCTGCGTACCAAGGCTAATTTTGATAGGCACATCTCTTGTTAATGTCTTACTGATTCATCTCAATAGCACTCTGACTAGTGAAAGCTTTTCTAGTATTGGGCTCACAGCAGTTCCATGGGAAACAACCATACCTTAGAAGTTTAAACTAAACTTATCAATGCTTCACCCAGTATAAAGATAACAAATCCAATATACTGTCCATTTCTCAAATCACCTCACGCTCTATATTCAGGATATTTTGAAGCTGTAATCAGGACTGTGCGCATGTCACAATTCTTCACAAATTCAGAAGAAGCACAGGCTTCAGAATTTAGAACCACCACAGGCTTCAGCTTCCTGAAAATTTCAGGTTTCATTTAAAACAAAAAACAAAGATACTGTTCTAGCAACGTCTGCAAAGATGTGCTTGGAAATATGCAGCCCAACACTGAATGAAGTGTCAGCAGCCAAAGGGGATTTCCAGTAAGAATTCCAAATATTCAGGAGGAAAGACTTTAATGACTGGCCTAGTTCTTTGCCTCACCTTGAGGACTAGCAGTTGCCAAATAATGTGTGCGCAAAAGAAGAGGAGTTGCACATTTCTGCTTTGGGCAAACTAAAGAGAAATGCATAACCCTGCCTATTGCACATACATTAGCTACTACTAGCAGTCATGCAGATTGCAGGTTTTTATGTTTGCGTTTGCAGGATTTGGGTCACCTTGAAACAGATTACTTGTCTATTTGTTTTGGCACGTAGAACACAGTCTCTAGGTGATAATTGGTTGAGCCCAGAGGTTTATACTAAATCAACAACACATGAATGAGAAATACATTTTTCATTTTGCAATTTGGATAAACAACTAGGTAAGCCAACAATAACTATAGATAATGAACCAGCAGTAGCTAGTGTGGTCTTGATTTGAGATACTAAGAGAAGAATTATCCAATACTCTGCAAGGCCGAAGAAATTTCTACTGTGTACCATGTGCCAAAAGATAACATGAAACAAAGATATGTGGGGTTAGGGTTAAAAATATGTTAACCTCCTGTATTAATACAGGATGACAGAGGCAGGAAGCAACTGGAGTTTGCCAGGAGGAAAAAGGAAGAAAACACACTGAAGAGTCTTAAAATTGGCTACCACCCACTTGACAGGAGGAGGTGGTGAAATAATTGGCAGGAAGCTTTTTCTTCTTAAACAAAGCCGGATTATTTAAGAAGAACCCCAACACACACTTACGCAAACATTCATTGGCGCTCTCTGCTGTTGCTCTTCGCCAAGGCCGGTCATTGTAAAAAGGGAGGCACTTTTCACAGTCAACCCCAAAGGTATTGTGTTTGCAATTACAGGAAAGTTTTCCATATTCATTCTTTACACATTCACTTGCATGGCCATTGCATTTGCACCTGAAAAGCAGGAACAACAGTAACATGTTTGTCTTATGCCAAAGCAAGACCATACTATTCAGGAGACCACAGACTGACTCACATTGGAGGGACTCTTGGGCCACAGCTGTTCTTCGTCTGTGAGGGAAAATATTCTGCTTAAAGTGAGTACTTCTTTAATACAATGAACTGAAGAAGTAATCCTGTTACATCTCAGTGACAGGTGATACCTAGCTGAGGGCAGAGCCTGGAAAATGTACTTCTGGAGGCCTGTAACTTCCTGAATCTCTGGGAGATTCTGGGACCTAAGGTCAAAAAAGTACCTCCCCAAGCTCCAGTAGTGACTGGGAATCTAATTAAATAAGAATTCCAGCCCTCCCCCAATGTTCAGTGTACTTCAGTATTACTTGGGAAGCACAGCTTTACATTCCCAATGAAGACTGCAATTATAGACATGCAACTGGCAGCTTGCATGCCAGGATAGTATACGGGGACTCCTAAGCATGGCGTAGTAGTCTGAACATCAGCTTACAACCCCTGGATTCCAGGGTCCAATTCCCTGTTTGGCCATGGAAACCCACTGGGTGCATCACATACTCTCAGTCCCAGAAAACCCAGGCCACCATAACTCAGAAATGACTTGAAGGTACACAACAACAACAAATTGGCCCCCATTATAGAACTGCAGCTTATTTCTCCTAAGTGAGCCAAGACACGGACAAGGTCTATTTAAATTTACTCTGCTGCAAAGTGTAAATGCCATAGAAGGTGCTTTAATCAGGATGCTGTTTCTACGATGAACCCTCAGAAGCTTGCTCAGGCGTAAGCAAAGGACTCTAATGCCATACTCTCTGACCTCCCAATCCCAAGAAAAAATGGCTGGGCCAGATTTCTTTACTTATACGTTTCTGCTACACCACACATAAGGCTCATACAAAGGGAACTGAGCAGCTGAGGTGCAGAAGCAGTACTCTGTCAAGCTTCTAATGCTGTTCTCAGTGGGTGGCAGAGTTTAAAGAGTCCTTAGACCAGAGTTGGTGGATATGTGCCCCTCCCAGATGTGAATGGACTGCAACTCCCATCCATCCTAATTTGCACAGCCAATGCTGAGTGTTGATGGGAGCTGCCACGGAACCACACCAGGGAGGGGTTTATACTCTGTTCCTAACTTAGGTCATGTTTGGCTCATTCATCAGTGACAGAACAGATGAAGACTATGTCACTATGCCTTCTCACCTTGCTCAAGCCTATAATGTGTACATATTTTGAGATTAGCTGCTGTTGAGGGACATAAATGCAGAGGACTGTTAAGGTTTTCATACTTAACTGTCTGAATAAGAGGATTTCATTCTATTGCTCCTGGAAATATTCATCATTTATACAGAAATTGAGAATCAGTCTAAGAACTTTACAGACTCAGCAGTCACAAATTTTTGTGAGAGAACTAGAATTCTTATTTTAGAATTAGCGAATGGAGGCTGAAGGGGAGTGACACATCCAGATCCCCAAATGAACTGAAGGCAAATATAAGATTCCTCAAAATTAAAACAAGCTAGCTAGTCCTGTGGTGACACAGCATACCACGTGCTGGGAAGCAGACATGAGGTTTCAAGTTATGCATACAATGCTCATGAAGTCATCTAAGAAATTAACAGTAAACTTTTACAGACAATCTGCAGATTAAATCAGAGCCAGAAGTAAGACAGAGAGCTACAATTAAAAGAAAATTCGAAAGTTTTTTTTTTCCTTCTCATCTAAAAAATTATACTGACTCCATAAGGGTAAATTCACCATACCTCATTTTTTACCCACTGGCAATCCTCATTTGCTATGGATAAAGTAAATGCCAACAGAACTGAACAATGGCAAAGCACTTTTGAACCTGATAAATATTCTATTTGAGCTGGTTGTATGAATCCAGCACACATTAAAAATGAAAGATGCACTTAGGTTAATGGAAATTTAGTTGCAGATCCCTGCACTGACAGGAAATTGGTGTAGATGACCAAAGGGGACCCTTTCAACGCTACAGTTCTATGATTCTACAAATAGTTTTTGGGTCTTTTATATAGCTACACAGGTTCAATAACAGATGGTTAATGATGCCACCATTTCAGATGAACACACACATTAAAATAACTTGCCACAGACAGAAGATACCATTAAAGCCAGAGTCCTAAGTGAATAATTATTTAAGCTATTAAAACAACAATTAAGTGTAGATTATTACTTACCTACCACCCACAGCAAAGTCAGAAATTGCATAATAATAGGACTTGAGAACTTTTGGATCATTAAAAACTTCATCTCCAAAGGTGTTCAGGCGATTGAGGCTTACTCTGATATCAGTGGCAGTTACCCAGTCCTAGATGGGAAAACAGTAATAAAACAGACAAGATGCAGAAAACTTTAATATACACAAACAACATTGTTCTCCAAGTGTAAAGGAGCCAGAAGCATTTCAGGGAAATGTGAGCAAAGTGTGAGCTGTAAGAGACACAAACATTAAGAAAATGAAAGGAGAAGAAGACTGGTAGAAAAATACCTTGAGGGGTGAGAAGAAGGATAGAAAGGCACATAGAAGGTTAAGACAAATCAAGTTATTTAACCATGGAATTTCTCTGATGTTAAACTCATTTGCAGAATGACAGAGGAAGACAGAGAATTTCACGTCCATGTCCATGTCCCAACAGAGTAGAGTGAAGGAGAAAGCATAAGACTCTCGTTAGATTTGCAATTTTCTAGCAAGTAAACAAGATCCAATTTAGATCTCAACATCTAAATTGTGTGGGTATATGCCTTCGAGTCACCTGTTGACTTATGCAACCTCCTGAATTTCACAGGATTTTCAACAATATAAAATACAGCCCACAGCATCTAGTATTCCTTGGAATTTCCCCATCCAAGTACCAGGCAAAGGGAATTTCCCCATTTCTATATACCAACTAATTTAGCTACAGTCATTTACATTAACAAGCTAGTGAATCCATTTTATTATTTTATTAGGAAGATCGGTATTCCATTTTTCTAGGTCAAGGCAAAACGCCTGGAGGCAGCCAATTTAAGCATTCTTTAAAACATCACTATCATTAAAAAAAAAAAAATTAAACAATAACAGGAGAGTAGCTGGGAAAAAAAATACCAACATCACAAATGCTATTTAAACAAAAGAATAAACAGAAGGAATCAACAAAACTAAGCAGGAGGCAGATCAGAGCCCTGTTCTCAGGACATATAGAAATGCCACCAGAAAGGAGAGCTTATGGGTCTGCCAAGGCAGGGAGTTCCAGAAGTTGAGTGCCACAACTGGAAAAGTGTTTCTCTGAGATTCCCACAAACTGAGCTTCAGACAGGGGCTGTAATTGCAAGAAGATCACTCCAAATGACCTTTGTGAGTGGGCAGGATGTAATGGGAAGAAACTGTACATTCAGTATCCAGGCTGCAAACTAGTTAGGAACCTAAAGTTGCTAGCAACCATTTGAATCAGACCCAGAAGTAGACCAAAAGCCAGCATACCTGATGTTAACAGGGGGTGCATGCATCAATTAAAAAAAAACCTTTAAAAAAAGTAAACCAGTCGACTGTTATTTCTGATTGTTTTCAAATCCAACTCCATCACTAAGCATGTTACAGCAACTTCAAGTTGTGAATGAGAAATATGTACAGGTTCACCCTCCTCACAATCAAGCATTGTGGTCACACCAACCAAAGCTCAGAGAAAAGAACCCCCACCACAACTGCTTTCAACTTTCGTCTGTGTCATACTATGTCCACTCACCCCTTACTTTACATGATCAACATAACTGAAGTGTGGAAACTGTAGCTAAAAGCTTATCATAACCAGTTATGTATATACTGCATTGTCCAGTACACAATTCAGCAAGTCTCACTCAGATCTCCTGTCAAACTATGGTTTGGCACTGTATGCTCAGTCCTGGGTGTATCCCTTCTACCTCTACACCCAAATATAAACACCCCCATCTCCTTACATCACTTCTGTTCTGTTCTAATTTGAGGGAAAAAGACAAATTACAGTTTCCTCCAAGGCAGGTAACTCCCCTTGCCACACATTCAGAGCAAGAGAGTCCAAGGGTCTAGCTAAGCTGAAGGAGGTAATTATGGTTTAATGTTACATCTGAACCACTCCTACAGCAAAACAATTTTTCAAGTTATCAGCTTGCAAAAATACAGTAGTACTTTGGAATTCATAAGTCTTGTCACTCATTTCCTTCCTTTCAAATGATTTGCAATGTTTTACAGATCTGAATCCAGGAGGTTTGGGGAGAAGAAAAACTTAAGAAAATACATGCACACATGCAAACACATACACATAGACTTGGTTTGCTTGAAGTTTTCCAGTCAAAGAGCCACAGCTGTATGTAGAACACAGATACTGTAGCATATCTATGTGAATGCTTCATTTAAATTCCCAGATTCCTTTCTTTACCATTCTTCCAGACCTACTATCACACAAGGGAAGCAGGCATTAACTGATCCACCTGTAATATTCTCTGCTCCTTAAAACAAAGAGCCAAATTTGACTCTTCTTTCAACATTTGGAGCCTGAATTCAGACGTATTGAACAGACCAGTGGTTCTCAAATTTTTACCCCAGTGACTGGTTTTACATCTACATGAGAATGTTAGATCACCCTGCTCCATGTTGCACTCTTTCCCCCATGTCCTATCCTACTCCTCTCTCGCTCTCTCCCTCAAGTGCCTGTCGTGCCACACACACAATCCTGCAGTGATGTATTTAAGTCTTTTACTCCGAATCTCAAGTCAAGTCTCAAGTCCTTGAAGATACTTTCAAGTCAAGTCTCAAGTCTGCAAGCCAACTTTATACCCCAACCAAAATTTCAGAATTATTGGATAGAGTGAAATAAATTCAGTTTTAACAATTTAAGCAGAGTTGGCTTTCCACATTTGCAATTTTGCCATCTGCAGCTTCAGAAATGGGGAACAGGATCCTATCTTACTCCCCATTACTGAAGATTCAAAAACTTTAAAAGGAAGGATCCTTCCTCCTCAAGCCCGTTGCCTCACACATGTGCTGTTCCCTTCTGAGAAATGCACCCGGCATTCTGCAGGTGAGTCACGTCTTTTGCTCTTAGGAAATATTTTAGAAGGCTCCTCTGATATGCAGTGGGGACAGGCTGCTGATCAGACTTCAAACCTGCCTCAAGCCCATTGCCTAACCCTGTTTGCTGTTCCCCTCTGAGAAATGCACCCACACTTTGAGCTTGAGACAGATTGTCATGTGACTAATAGGTAAAAAGAGATGGAAGCGTTGTTGAACGTCGTAATGCTTCCGGATGAATGCATTATGTTACTGAACCAAGGGCAGCAAGACAGTCATCAAAAATATACAAGTCTCGAGTTGAGTTGAGTCAGTGCATCATTTATGACCCAGTTGAGTCCAAGTCGAGCCACTGAAGCGACTTAAGTCCAACTTGAGACTGAGTCTATCAACTCGAGTCTGCATCACTGCAACCCTCTTTTAACACTGAATTCTCACAGTCACTAAGGGGCATGTGCCTGCTTGCCAATGACAGGACGTTTGGAGAAGAGTGGGAAAGGCATGGAAAAAAGGAGAAGCTGATTTTTGCTGTGTCTGAAGTTGGAGGAAGGCATAACAGTGGAAGATGCTTTGCCTTGCTCTTTTGCAGAGACTACTCAATCCTCAACAGTGCACACACTCAGCCTTGTCCTTTTTCACATTTGCTGTATTTCCTTTCTTGTGTCCCCTACCCCTGAACAACTATCATGCCCTCCCTTACAGTCCTGCCCCACAGTTTGAAAACCACTGGAATATACATTAGCACAGGCCTCATGTTCACAGCACTCAGGGGTTTTTTTTTCCTGTTCATTTCATGCAAAAGTAATTTGAAACTATGTTGACTGTAATATAGAAAGGAAGCAGGTGGGTCCAAAGACAAACATCACAACAATGCAGCACAACAGCTTTATTTCCCTTAAAAGGAAGATGCCTCATTTCCTTATTAAGAGGTGTGAGGTGATATAAATCTGACTGGAAAAAAAACTACCAGCGGTTTCCACCCCTATGGAATGGAATGGACTGTGGACCAAAAAAAAAAAGAAACCAAAGGAACAAATTTCCAAGATTCTCCTCACTTCCTAATTAGTCTTTTTTATGTACCTTATTCAGTCTGTCACTTATTATTTCACAATTCATGTTCATTTCAAGAAAAGAGCAGCAAGACCTGTGAGGAACTACATCTGGGGGTCTAGACCTGAGTCTGTTCCCAACTTGCCTGCAGGGACAGAATCTCCTTTAACTGTCTCCATAAGCTGTTCCACTTACACACCAGAAACGGATTTAAGCTCTCCCTATAATAATGTGGCCTTTTTGTGTGACTTCTCTATAGCAAGGCACAGCGAGAAGCTGATGACTAAGACAGGGAAATGTAACCTTTTGGCCCCTGAGGACTTCATGCAGCTGTGGGTGGTGGGTCAGGGGCTCATGGGCATAGTGGGAGCTGGCAGTGGCTAGGGCAACAGTGAGCACACTCCCATCATACTCTGCATTCACACATGCACATGCGTTCTGACTCGCAGCCTTTCCCCATGTTCAGTCTTTCACCTCCCTTTTCCTCACATACAACTTCCACCTCATTCACACAGTCTCTTTATCACACACACACAATTCCTCTCCACATTCACACAGCCTGTCCCCTTCACCCACCCAGACTACATGTTCATGAAGAACTGGCATGGTAGGAGACTAGGTTTAACTTTCCTCTTCCTGGGCACTGCCTCCTATGTAAACTGTACTCCCCTAGTGTGCCTAAAAGCTGTTGGTGTGCTGTGGGGAGAATGATTTACACAGGGAGAACAGTATACAGGGACTAACTATTGTTACTGCCCTGGCTAGTCCGAGCTTTGGGGATATTAAAAGATATCCTTTTGATATCACAATTCGGCTGCACTTCTCTTTCCTTTCCACGTGCTTGCGAGGCCACTGGACAAGCACGCATACAAGCTCGGCTGTTAATCGCCGTAATATTCCTGGACAATACAGGCAGGCCAGAAAATAGCTGACTTGCTGCTTTAGGAGACCTCCAGGCAAGTACTCTAAGTATGTACGCCACTTACAAAGGAGCCTCTGCCCCGCGATGGCAGCTTGATGGGTAAACTATGCAATACCCAAGTACTCTGCGTTTGCATACTGGCTACTCTATTGAGAACCGCTACGATAACTCAAATCATTCAGATCCTGACCTTTCGGAGGCTTTGTCTCCAACTCCAAATCTATTGTTTTCCCCCCAAGTACGGCATAGCCTGCAGTCACAATTCTCTTATAAAAACCCTTGATTCCGAGATCTTCCTTGGATCGCTCCCGAGTTTCATCCCGCCTTGCTGCCGCTTTGCTTGGCGAGCCTCCCCTCAGCTCCACGTGCTGAGCTACACTGCACCCCAGCTTCGTCCTCTATTTTTCTGGGCTTCAGGACAGGTGAAGTATCACCCAAACCAGCAATCCCTCTAAAAATCCCTCTATACCACTCCAACCTTTATTTTCTTTAGTTATCTTTTATGAGTGTGTCGCATACACTGTTTTGCTTGTATTTAATAAACATCATTTATTATTTCAACTTCTGTGTTCTCCTTGACTTGATCCGACCCCGCAGACATAGGGTTCAAGATCTCGCTAAGTTACCCTGCCCCTCGTAACGCTAAGCAGTGCTCTGAGCTAATTTTCCCCACCTTTAGTTGAGCACATTTTGGTGTCCCTCCCGGGACCCCCAGTTCACGGGGTAACACTATGGTACCCAGCATCTTCACCATCACAGACTTCCTCACCCTAGTCTGCCAAGCAGCATCCACATGAATTCGGCAGCGCCAGAAGTTAGGATGTGGGGCAGAGAAGAGAAGGAGTGGCTCCCATGAGGGATGTATTCAAGATCTTCAAAGGCTGCTTACAACTCACAGGTTGACCAGATGTGGACTAAGAAAAGCCCAAGGATTTTGAGAATCAATCACTTGGTCACTAAGAGGAAGAAGAACAGAGAAACCTGGTTCTCATTGTACTTGCTGTGATGAAATTTTGAAAATCTGGCTCCTCAAGAACTGAAGATATTCCTGTTACAACCTCTGATCCAATTCCAATCCTCCTTACCTGTAAGACAGGGCTGTTATCAAAGTTATAAGCACTGGGCCTTCCTTCCAAGGTTGAAAAGGCCACATTGCCCCCTGTCAGTGGAGAGATATCGCTGAACTCATCTGTGCAAAGTGCCTGCTGTTCATCCTCCCCAGTCCTGATGAAGCCTCGGTTGAGTTTACGGTAAGTGCTCTCACAGGATCCACTGTAATACTGGTAAGGCACCCATGGGCCATCTTCCCGGGTACGCTTGTAGATAGCAAAGCTCTCTGGTCGGCTGGTGTGGAACTTCAGGCGTACATACGTAATATCAAAGGCCTTTCCTATGAGGAAGAAAGGAAATATTGGAGATTAGACAAAAACAGCCGAGTGTAGAAAGAGAGGCAGAAATGCCTCCTAAGTCTTTCCAAAACCATCAGACATTTGGATTCTTTAAAATGCTCATGTGAAAAATGCTGTGTTCTATCCACAGCTTGCATAAGATTGTGTGTTTGCTTGCTTTTTGACTACAACTTCCAGAATCTCCTAGGCAGCCAGTAGCCATGCTGGTTGGGGAATCTAGGAGTTCAGGTTCAAACAACTTTTCTAGCCTCTGAGTCTGTCAAGCCAGAACGACCACTTATACCCATCACACTTAAGTAGCCTAAGATCTAACTTTACTAGACCTTATAATTTTATCATTTCAATTGAAAGCAGTTCCTAAAATGGCATGAAACATGTCTGAATCTTGAGCCCTAACTCATTTTTCCTTACTCATGTGTTTCAAGACCTTCAGACAAGTTACAGAGCAAAGCTTCAAATCAAAATCTTTATACAGACCAAAACACAAAAAACTGGAAACGAAAAGAATCTAAAGAGAAACTCATACTCTGCGGATTTTTAAAAAGAAATCCTTCATTCATTTGGTTTTGGTGACTGATGGTGGGCAATCTGAACAAGCAGCTTGGATAAATATATCTCAATAGCATTTCACTGAGTTGAAATGCAAATTAAGCTCTCTGAGCGGCTCATTTTGTATGGTTAAGCCAAGATATGAACAAGCCTTTTTCCTCTTTCTGCATGCAGACCTTTTGCTCCTTCCTTTGCAGTGCAAGTAATCAAACTAACACCAAGAAGCCTTTAATTAACTACAGTTTCCCCTTTCAACCAAGCCAGTTTTAAGCTGCACTTAGGACCATGGTTTATTTCAAGTTCATAGGGAAAAATCTCAGAATTTATTATTAATTATAGAATGCTTGGCTTAACAATACAAAAAAGAAAAAGATGCGTGTGGGGGCAGAATGCTCTTTTATGTCTCAGTTGAATAAGCAGAGAGAGATGACTGTCTAAACATGGCCAGTGTTTCTTTATTACTACCTCTAAAGTATAGCAGCTAAGACTGAGCTCCTATCCATACTTTCCTCAGAGAAAAACAAATTATGTGACCCTCCAGATGCTACTGGACCTTAAATGCCAACAGTCCTTGCCAGATTAGCCAGTGGTGAGGAATGCCAGAGTCTGTAGTTCAATAACATCTGGAGGGCTGCACGATTTCCACCCGATTTAAGCAAATATGCAAAGCGTAGCACTGTAAAGAACGTGAGCTGGCAAATTCTCCATTCAGGCCTAATCTCAGCCAGACTTCCTTCGGTGTGCTTAATGAAACCATTCTCTCAGCGTTGGTACTGGTATGCTGCCACTGAAAAGACTACGGAGATGACACTTATTAGGCTGTTTTGAACACCCAAAATATCCTCTAAATGCTTTCACTGATTTTTTTTTTCTTCAGAGGGGGATCCATATCATCTTGAGCCCTCCACCAGGAAACTCCAAGCCTGCTGACATGATTCTGAGATACGACCTAGAATCATAGAATAATAATGCTGGAAAAGACCACAGGGGCCATTAAGTCCAACTGCCTTCTTCCATGCAGGAACACACACTCAAAACACCCCCAGCAAATTGCCATCCAGCCTCTGGTTAAAAACCTCCAAAGAAAGAGACCCCACCACTCCAAGGCAGCATATTGAAGTCTCAATTTGCTTTTACCATCAGGAAGTTCTTCCTAATGTTAACTTGAATCTCTTTTCCTGTAGTTTGAATCCACTGCTCCATGTCCTATCTGATCATGGGAAAGTTGTTTCTTAGAGAACCATTCCCACAGCTAGTGAATTTACTAACTAGGGCATTTTGAGACTTGTAATCCCCCAAGTAACTTTTCTAAGCTGTAGGTAAGATCACTGAAAAGGAATAAAATCAAGTGGATCAGCTCTCTTGCCATATACATCCCTCATAGGAAGAGACATGCTCATACTTTCACTTTCTCTAAAGTTGACACAGCAAAGAGGAAATGCTGGTGCTAAGCCAGAGAACTGAGGCCTCCTGTTGTTACAATTGGGACCATTGTTAGTACTCATTTTGTGCAGTTAAAAGTGAGAGGAATGAAGGAACTGTTTTCAACTCACCCATTCTGGAAAGGATGAACAGAAGCAAAGAAAAAGCTTCTCTATAGACCACCTAAATACATAAAGAAAGTTTTGGGGCTTACCCTGGAAATTTCACAAGCGCACAAATTTGTGGGCACCTTCTTCTATAATATTGATCTACAAAATCCCCACCCCATCTAGTATGGATCTCCCAACACAGTTGTGTAAAAAGCCCCCTTCCTATAATTCTTTCCAAATACTTCCATTGTGCATGCTGGTTTAAATTATCTGACATTTATTAGACTTGTTTATGGATACGGCAGTACCCTTAAACCAGCATAATATAGTGGTTTGAGCACTGGACTACAGAATCTGGAGACGAGTGTTCGATTCCCTGCTTAGCCATGGAAACTGACTGGGTGACTTGGACTGCATCACACACTCTCAGCCCTAGAAAACCCTGTGATAGGTTCACCTTAGGGTTGCCATAAGTTGCAAAATGACGACAACAACAAGCATGTGTGACACTTCACACAGCGGACAATTCTAGGATGAATTCTGGGTCTGCTTTGTACGCAAGTCAACAGAAAATTACTATCCTGTTGCAGTTTTTGCCAGTCCTCTAAGCCATTTATATTTGGATGGGCTGCAAAACAAAACAAGCACACAGAACTTTGGGCAAAATCCAAATTAAAACTAAGCACTTTTAAGGCCAGCTGATTTAATCTTTTCCCATCAAAACCAAGAGAACTTTAAGAGTTTAAAATGTTGTCTGGACTGTATACCAGCTAGCCTACTCAGAAATCTTACCTGCTTGGTGAACTGGAGGTAATTCTTACCCTTACCAGAAGCAGCCAAAAGAATGGATTTTTTTCAATCCTATTTTAGACAGAATACTATTCACAAGAGCGACACCCTTGTACTCTTGGGCCATTTCCAGACTACCCTGTTATAGTGCAATTATTCCACTTTCAATATCCTGTGGAATTCTGGGGTTTGTAGTTTCTTGAGGTCAAAGAGCTCTTTGGCTGAGAATTCTAAAGGCCCCTCCCTAAACTGCAAACCCCGGGATTCCATGGGGTGTTGAAAGTGGAAGAATAGCACTATAACAGTATAGTGCAGAAATGGCCTTAGCCAGTGAGTCTTAAGCTATCCTATATAGAACATCTTCTTCCAAATGTGCTGCCACCAGCACTGGTATTTGTGCCCAATGATTATAACTGGGTTTTTTTTTCTTTGAAGCCTGCCACAGACTGGCAGCCAATAGCTTATGAAATGGCACTAACTCATGGACTTTGATTAGCACAGGTCCAGATTACACCTCACACTACTCTAAAATATTTATGCCTCTCAGGGCAAGACCATAAAAAGAAGTGTGTGTACGAGACATGAATTTTGTATAATACATGTTTCCAGGAAACATCTCAAAAGAAGACCACTAGTGAGAAGACTAGCAGTAGCAGATAGTTTGAAAACAGCTGGTTTAATTTATTCCAGCCCTGGACTGAAGCAGCTGCAAATAGCCCTTCCCTAACTGAAGAGGCCAAAGAATGGATCACTCAAAATTATGAGGAATATTCTTTGCCATAAAAAAGACACATGATGCGGAGGTGGCAGGAATTGGAAGCAGTGAGGATGTGAAAGCGGCACATTAGAAAGAAGAACAGGTTGCTTACCTGTAACTGTGGTTCTTCGAGTGGTCATCTGTGCCCTCACACACTAGGAGGAGCTTTCGCGCATGCGCGGTACCGTTCGGAAATTTCTAGAGCTTAGTAGCTTGGCGGGAACCCCTCCCCCTCTGCCTGCACTGAGCATGCTCAGCCCGCCGAGCAACGGTCTCTCCTCAGTTCTAAAGTCCGCCGAAAAAAGGGACCTGAGAAAGAGGGGACGGTTGGGCGGGTGTGTGTGAGGGCACAGATGACCACTCGAAGAACCACAGTTACAGGTAAGCAACCTGTTCTTCTTCTTCGTGGTCTCTGTGCCTCACACACTAGGAGACTTTGTAGCTTACCAGAAGGACGGTGGGTCAGGTCCTAGAGTACGGAGGCCAGCACCGCTCGTCCAAACCGGGCATCCCTCCGGGACCGGCAGTCCAGTCGGTAGTGGCACACGAAGGTCGATGGCCTGGACCAGGTCGCCACCCGACATAGTTCTTGGAGGTCCACACCTCGCAGGAGAGCTGCCGAGGATGCCACGGCTCTGGTGGAATGAGCCCGGAGCAAGTCTGGCGGGGGCTGTTTTGCCAGCTCGTAGGCCAGTAGTATAGTCTGGGCCACCCACTTAGAAAAACGCTGGGTGGAAACCTTGTGGCCTCTACGGCGCCGACCGTAGCACACGAACAAGTGTGGGGTCTGCCTGAAAGACGCAGTCCGGCTGGTGTAGAACGCCAGGGCGCGGCGAACATCGAGGGAGTGCAGGGACCGTTCCAAGGGCGTCGTCGGATTCGGATGGAACGTCGGCAGAATAATGTCCTGATTAAGGTGGAAGTGTGACACCACCTTGGGCAGGAAGGAGATGTCAGGTCTGAGAACTACCTTGTCCCTGTGGAAAACAAGGAAGGGCTCGTCGGCTCGCAACGCAGTCAGCTCGCTGGCTCGCCTGGCTGAGGTGACAGCCACCAAAAAGGCAGTCTTAATAGTCAAGAGCCTGTCATCCGCCGTGGCCATGGGCTTGAACGGTGGTCGAGTCAGCTGCGACAGCACCAGAGAGAGCGACCAGGGCGGTAACGGTGGCGATACCGGCGGGTATAGATGCTGTAGGCCCTTCATGAACTGCTTCATGGTGGCGTCACGAAAGAGCGCCGCCGACGGAGAGCCGCGAGGTTGATACGCCACGATGGCGGCAAGGTAGACCTTTAAGGAGGAGAATGCCAGTCCCTGCTGTCGAAGATGGAGTAAGAAATGGAGGACGGTACCTTGGCCGACAGGCGATACCGGCTCCCCCCGTGTCTCAGCAAAAGCCACAAATTTTTGCCATTTGTAGGCGTAGTTTCGGCGCGTCGACTCCTTCCTGGCCGCAGTCAGGACGTTCCGGATGACCGGGTCGTCTAAGGCGTTATCCGCCATGCGTGGAGGGCCAGGAGGGGCAGGTCGGGATGGAGAACGACACCGCCCGAGTGTGACAGAAGGTCCGGAGTCGAGCGGAACCGGAGGAGCCGACCCCGAGCCGCCTCGAACAGGGGGCCGAACCAAGGTTGCCTCGGCCAGTACGGAGCCACGAGAACCACGTCCGCTCGGTCCGCCAGGATCTTGGCGACCACCCGACCGAGGAGGGGAAATGGAGGGAACGCATATAGAAGGCCGTCGCTCCATCGGAACTGGAAGGCGTCGCCGAGAGAGCCCGGGCCCCGACCGGCTCTCGAGCAGTACCGACGGCACTTCGCGTTCTCCTCGGTGGCAAAGAGGTCGATCGTGGGCTCGCCCCATCGGTCCCAAATCAGCCGGAACGCTTCCCTCGACAGGGACCACTCGTGGTGGCAGGAAGTGTCCCTGCTGAGGGCGTCCGCTGTGGTGTTGTCCTGGCCTGCCAGGTGTACGGCTATCGGGTGGACCCGGAGCGACACGCACCAGTCCCACAGTTGGAGCGCGATGGTCAGGAGCGTGGTCGAGTGGGTCCCCCCTTGTCTGTTGACGTAACAGACTGCCGTCGTGTTGTCCGTCAGAACCAGGACCGTGTGCCCAGCGACCAAGTTGCGAAATGCTCTCAGAGCTTTCCAGATAGCTAGAAGCTCGAGAGCGTTGATGTGGAGACCGGTCTCGTCGTCGGCCCAATGTCCTCGTACCCTGAGTCCACGGCAGTGCGCTCCCCAGCCGAACAGGGAGGCGTCGGTCGTTACCGTCAGTCGAGGAGTCGGCTCTCGGAACGGCATCCCGGAGAGCAGGTGACGGTAAGACAGCCACCAACGCAGGGAGCGGTGCACGTGCAGAGGAGGTCGTAGATGACACCTCTGGTCGTCCCGGAGCGGATTGAAGACCCGGACGAACCAGTGTTGGAGCGGGCGCGCGTGCAGCCGGGAGAGGTAGGTAACCGCTGTGGTGGAGGCCATGTACCCGAGGAGCTGCTGGATCCTCCTCGCCGACACCGTAGGCGCGTCGAAGGTGGTGGCTGCCGCCCGGCGAAGGGTACGTGCGCGCTCCAGCGGTAAGTAGGCCCTGGCAGACACCGAGTCCAGGGTCGCGCCGATGAAATCGAGCACCCTCGCCGGCTCGAGGTGCGACTTCTTCGGGTTGACCCGGAGACCAAGGCGAGTCAAAAGGGACAGTGTCCTGTGGATGTCCCTGTACAGTTTGTCTTTGCAGGACGCGACCAACAGCCAATCGTCGAGGTAAGGGTAAATGGAAACGCCCTTCGTCCGCAGGTAGGATACCACCGGGGCCATGCATTTGGTGAAGACCCTCGGGGCGGTAGACAGTCCGAAAGGCAGCACCCTGTATTGGTAACAGGTGCCGTCGATCGCGAACCGAAGGTACCGTCTGTGCTGCGGACGAATGGCGATGTGGAAGTACGCATCCCGAAGATCGATGGAAGCGAACCAGTCCCCTCGACGAAGGAGAGGCAGGATCGAAGGAAGAGTGACCATCTTGAACCGTCTGGGGCGGATGTACTCGTTCACCCCTCTGAGGTCCAAGATCGGTCTCAGGGTACCGTCCGACTTCGGTACCGTGAAGTACCGGGAGAAGAAGCCGGTGGTAGTGGCCGAGGGCGGTAACCTTTCGATCGCTCCCTTCTGCAAGAGAGACTGGATCTCTTCCAGCAAGACCGGACTGGCGGGGGTGGAATAGTAGACGCCTCGCGGTGGAATACTTGCAAACTCGATGGCGTAACCAAGACGGACGATGGAGAGAACCCAAGAGTCCGAAGTGATGTAGCACCAGTCGGCGAAGTGTCTGGCCAGTCCGGGATGATCTTCTAGGGATGCGGGCAGGTGGAAGAGAGGCTGTTGATGCGACCTGCAAGTCCCATCAAAAACGGGACTTCGTCCCTGAGGACGGCTTCCTCGAAGAGGGCTGGCGTCTCCGAGGAGGCCTCCTGGAAGAAGACGAAGCCGTCGGCCGCGACAGTCCCGAGCGCGGGGAGCGCGATGGGAGCGTGGAGGAGGAGGACCTGCGCCATGAAGGTCGGGAGCCAAAGGCGCGGCGTGACTGCGAAGGCTGATGGATCCCCATCTTCTTGGCCGTTAGGCGTGCCTTGACGATGTGGTCCATCGCCTCGTCAGTAGTAGCACTAAACAGTCCGGTGCCATCGAATGGAAGGTCCTCGATGCGCCTTCTGGTGTCCTCCTGCAACCCGGATGATCGAAGCCACGCGTACCTCCGCAGCGAAACCGATCCCACTAGCACTCGTGCAGCCACCTCGACGGAGTGCCTAGAGGAAATGATCTGCTGGTTCGCGAGCGCTACCGCCTCGTTGAAGAAGTCGGTAGCGCCCGCTCGGTTTTCCTCCGGGAGGCTCGCCAGAACCGGGTGGAACCTGTCCAGCAGGTTCCTCAGGTAGGCCGCGAGGCAGGCCTGAGTGTTCGAGACCCGTGCTATCAGTGAGGAGGCGGAGTAGAAACGCCGGCCAAACGTGTCGAGCCTCCGACCCTCTTTATCCGGCGGCGTGGTATGCGCCCTCGTGGCCCCCTTGGTCTGGGCAGACTCGACCACCACGGAGTTCGGCTGAGGATGGCTGAAGAGGAACTCGGCGTCCTCCCTCTGGGTCCGGTAGAGGTGCTCAAGCCTGTGCGGAATAGGCTGAGCAGAGGCCGGTTGGGCCCACGGCTGCTTCAGGGCTTCCATCAAGGCCGGCAAGAATGGTAGGGGAGCCGTTGATGGAGCGCGGGTGTCGACGTATTGGAACACCGGATCCTGAACAGCCGGGGCCGGTTGCGCAATCTTCAGGCCCAAGGCTGCAGACATACGAAGGAGGATCGCCGAGAAACTCCGAACGTCCTCCGGGGCCGATTCCGGGGCAGGGTCTCCAAACGCCAAGGGGGGGGATTCGTGGGACGCTGGTGTTGACTCACTGGAGTCTGAGTCCGACTCGTAGGACTGAGAGGAGTCGGAGGGCGGCTTGTCGGGCGACCCCTCCCGTGACGGTTGACGCGAGGACACGGCGAGGGTCACAGTCGGAGCGGCGACGGTGGGAGGCCTCACTGGAGGAGAAGCAGCTGTGACCGGTGCCTGAGGAACCCGGGCGGCCGGAGGTAGCGCAGGTCTCGGACGCTCAGCAGTCTGAGTCACAGTCACCGAAGCCGGGGGCGGCGGCGCCTGAGTGGCCTCCGACGACGGGCGGGTCGCTGTGGAGGTAACCCGTGGCGGAGGTGAGACCGCACGGTAACGAGGCGAGCGGTCGCGCGAGCGTCGAGGAGCAGGTGACCTGGAGGTTGAACGCGGCGAGTCGTGGTACCGAGAGCGGTAGTCTCCGCGTGATGGAGAGCGGGACCGACGATACGGCGACCAGCGTCGTGCGTCAGGATGGTACCTGTCGCGGTACGCCGGGGAGTAGGATCGATAGGACCCCGGGTACTCCCTCCAGGTATGCTCTCTGCCGTATCTGGCCATGTAAGAGGCCGAAGAGTACGGAGAGTCCATCGGCGGTCTAGACCAGCCGGGGTGGGCCTCCCTCCGGTGCGGAGAGCGTTGTCGGATACGCCGCTCCGGTGTCCGGGATCGACTCCGTCCGGAGGATCCACGCGGACGAGGTGAGGTCTGAGGTGAGGCGAGAGCATGCTCCGGGCGGGCCGCCATTTCAGGGCGTCCGGGCGGAGACACCGCTGCAGTCAAGAGAGGCGGGTCGGGGGGCGCCTCGAAGGCAGCGGACTCCTCCACGTCGGAGACCTCCAGGATCTCCTGGTGTTCCGAATCCTCCTCGGGTGCCTGCTGGGTCGGAGGAGGTGTGGGAGGAGCAGGTCTCTTTGATGGAGAGGCACGCTTTCCCTTCTCCTTCTTTCTCTTTTTCTTGTCCTTGTCCTTGTCCTTCCCCTTCTCCGGAAGAGCAGGCCTTTTTCGCTGGGCCAAGGTCAGCGGCCTCGTAGGTTTTGAAGCCGGCACCGAAGACTCCCCCGAGGTCGAAGCAGAAATCTTCGGTATCCTCGGCAGAGCAGCGATCGGGGTCCGTGGTGGCGGTACCGAGCCCGGTACCGCCGACGAGGTCGGGTCAGCAGCCGCCGACACCGACACGGGCGTGGTCGAAGAACGCCCCGATGCCGATGGTTTGGACATCGTAGCCACTGACGGTCGCGAAGGTCCTTCCTGAGCCTGCAGAGACTGCTCCCAGCAATGCGATTTCAGGCGAGCCAGACGATTTCTCAAAGTCTGGGAGGTGAAGTCTCTACAGATTGGGCAGGCCCTGGTGTTATGGGCCTCACCCAAACAGAAAAGGCACTCGCTGTGACCGTCGGTTAAGGCGACCTTACGACCACACACTCTGCACGGCTTAAACAGCGCCGACGTAGAAGAAGGGAGAAGACGTCGGGGAAGGAGCGTGGAGAAGACAAGATGGCGGCGACGAAGAGAAACGACGAAGGAGACGAAGACGAAAGGGGGGAAAAAGAGGGGTGAAAATCCCGTAAACGGGAGCCGAAATCACCAAAAACCAAGTCCGAAATCCGAGGGGTAGTCCAAAATCCAATTCCGAGGTCAAAGCCAGTCAACAAATACGCGAAGAGAAAAGCCAAGCAAGAACCAAACTCAGAACCTCCGTACGAGACGGCGGACGAGAAAGAACTGAGGAGAGACCGTTGCTCGGCGGGCTGAGCATGCTCAGTGCAGGCAGAGGGGGAGGGGTTCCCGCCAAGCTACTAAGCTCTAGAAATTTCCGAACGGTACCGCGCATGCGCGAAAGCTCCTCCTAGTGTGTGAGGCACAGAGACCACGAAGAAGAACCTAGTTTTCATTCCCTCTACACCACAGCATTCTGGACAAACAATTTTAACAGCTTCAAGATCTGCATGTGGGAGTGGGCTGTAAAAAAAAGGGGGGGGAAGGAAAAAGGAAAAAAAAGAAAAGCCTTTCTGAATTGGAAATTAAACAAGTAGTTCCTAAGCTTCACTGTTTAAGAACACTGGCAGTTCTGTTAAAGAGACGCTTCAAGGAATTTTCAGCAAATACTAGCTAGGCAGCCTTCCACTCGAGTGTAGCAACAGGGGACAGTGCTTATTGTTTTCAAGTTTTACAATGATGCAAAAGGCTGAAATGGCTGCCATTCCTCACTAGGGATATAAAACTGGGAAATGTTTTTGATCAATGCGTCCCTAAAGCTCAAGACAAATAGCTCCTGAGACACTCACACAGCCCAGCCGGGCGCTCATCTGCATGGTGGGCTCCCTAACTGTTATATCCTGGTGACATGAGGAAGAATGGATCTGCAGAGGAAGAACTAGAGAGTTGCCCCTGGGGTGCCAGAAACAGTTGACAAGAAATACAACTGTGAGAAGAGCTTTAAAAAAAAATCACCTTCTTCTCAAGACTTCTTGGCTGTGAGAAAAGTTCCCAGGATGAGGTGTACAGCTGCACGGCAGCTGTTATTGTTTCACCTCAGTGGGCAGGACTGTAAGCACACACAGTCTTGCCATAATCAACGCCTTCTGCAGCCAGGCAACAAAAACACACATAGAAGAATGCCCTTCACCCCAAATCACGGCAGACAGAGTGGTTGTTTTTTATGCACTATTCAAACACAAAAAAGCACGCAGTTGTTTATGGTATCGCTGTCATCTCACAGCTGCAGTCACTGTACCGATGATGCCTGTTACTTGAAGCCAGTCACTACCCAAGTTGTTTCTTCTCTTAAAAGAGTCATTATGTTCCTCCAATTGTGGCAAGATGCAGAATTCTGTGGCTATGTGGAGAACAACAAATTTACAAAAAACATCAGTGACTAAATTGGCTGAGGGATTAAAAGAAATAATGTTTCCAAGTTCTGAGCTATAGTCTACCTCAGTTTTAGATGAGAGCTTTTCAAACTCCCTTTCCCAATAACATCAGCAGAAGTTGTTGTCCTTCTTGATGCCACTTGTAAACTGGTCTCCAGAACAACATTCAATGAGACACAATGCCCTCGTGTACTACTTGCATTCCAGTGACTAAAACAGATGCAAGAATCATTCAGACTTTGGGATCCTGATCACTCTCAGCATTCAAATATAACAGATGCTATATACACAGGTGCTGTAGGCTATATTTCACAGAAAGGAACTGGCAAAACCACGTCTGAGTATTCTTTGCCTTAGAGAACTGTATGGAATTTATGGAGTCACTGTAACTTGACAGCAACGTGAAGGCACACAAAGACACAGACACTAGTTGTCTTCAGTCACACTGCCCTGAGCACTCTGTGGGAAATCCACCAGCATTCATTAAACATCATGGTCTTCTTGGTGCAGAAGAGAAATAGCCCAGTGCATACATGCATCTCTCACTTGTTACAATTCCAGAAATGGGCCTGTTTAAGATACTTAAACCACATTCAGATCCTGAATTTGTGACTCTATTGTAGATATGGAGGAACCTAACTTCAACTAGTCAAATTAATTTTATTGGTCCCAGGATCTCACTTGAAAAGAGAAGATCAGACACTGGACAGATAAAGTCAAATGGTTATAACAGTTTGCAAAAGTTCTTAGGTATGAAAACAAATCATTTTGCAATACTGGTCAGCTGCTATGTTTACTAAGGGGCTGATCTTCAAACCAAGGATTTAACTTTATTATATGCCAAGTTCTGATTTCGAGATGCAAGAAGGAATATTCTAATTAATAAATGAAAATATGTCCTGCAGGTACATGCATACATTTACTCTGTACTCCACAAATTCTGTTCTCTTCTAAGCTGTTTGGCAGTCAGATGGTCATTTTCACTGATTCAGGAGTCACTGGATTCACAGTCAATCTCCTAACAAGACTTAAGGGAGTCTGTGTGCTCGTGAGTGTGTGTGTGTGTGTGTGCGCGCGCGCGCGCACATGCACACATGTGTGTATGTGCCTTCAAATCCTTACTGTTTTAAAACGTAAGGCAAGAAACCTGGCGTCAAACCTTAGTTTATTTGGTTGCTGAAAGAGCCAAATGGGACCACTTTGTGGGGATTTTCACAATAACAGAGATTTAGCACGGCAAGGAAACTGCTAATAACAGTAACCACAGTCATTTTATGGGTGAATTAAAATGCATAACTGCCAAAAAGTCAACAAAGTGAAAACACTCCATTTCAGCCAAGATGCTGAGAAATTCTTTGCATTTCTAAACTCTGAGAAACCAATTACCCTGATTTAAGCCCTAATCTACACATTAGCACACATGGCCGTTCCTTTGGGGCAGAGCACAGGTAATACAAGCGGAGAAACTGGAAAGCGTTTGAAATTTTTGTTAACTGCCATCAAGTCAGCTTCTACCTCCCTATCAATGTGAGACTTCCAAGTCAACCCATCATCAACGGCCTTGCTCAGGTCCTGCAGACTCATCACCATGGACCTTAGTTCAGTCCATCCATCTGTAATGTGGTCTTCCTCTTTTCCTATTGCATTCTACTCTACCAAGCATTATTGTCTTTCCTTGTGAGTCATACCTTCTCACGACATGTCCAAAGTACAATAATCTCACTTTAACCATCTTGGTTATAGAGAGAATTCAGCCTTGATTTGATCTAGGACCAACCATCATGCCAAAATACAATCTCCATAGAATTTAAAGATCATCTAAAACAATTAGATTTGCATTATTAAGTCTAATTAACTGAGAGCCAGAAGGATCCTGGACTGAAGCCAGGTACATTGCCAGGGAGGAATGCAAAAAGACACTATCTGTAGCCAAAAAGAAAGAGAAGCCTTCATAGAATATGAGTTATACCCTTCTATTAGGGAACTGCTTGGTTACAATCTCTCAAAAAAACAAAGAAAAGCAATATTGGTTCTAGTTTAAATAACTGGATTGGAAGCATGTTGAAACCCCAAGCACAGAAATGACTTGGGATAATCTAATCTATGCCTCAATCACTCAAATCTGCCATATAGCCAAATTCAATTTTTATTTATGGTAGTTGAAATCCTATTTCATTCTCCCTCTTTGTGACGAATTCTGTTAGTAATGGAAGTTATAGAGTAACTCATGGTCTCCGTGCGTAGGAATCTGTCTAACATATGCTATGGACTAAAACACAGACCAGAAAATGCTGGTATTGGAGGAGTTAGCTGTCTGTTGCATTCCCCTCTCATTTCATGCTGGCTTGGGAAATCTGGGAGCTGTAATTCCAAAAAGTCACATTTCCAAATTCTGGTCATTCTTGTCATGATTTTTAAAATACATCATCCTAATTTCAAACTAGACCTACTTCTAGTCCACATTTATTTTGCATCCACCAACTTTCCTTCAGTTCCCCTTCTATCTCATGCGCTCATGATTTTAAACGAAAAGTCACAGGAGGTGATAGAACACTGAACTGCAGTACACAACAGAAAGTGGGGGCAGGGGCCCAATCATACAGCATACCAGGAAATAGAAAACTTAAAATAACTGTTTCAAAACTAGAAAATGGGTCAGCCTGTCTCTATGCACCTTTTATTTAAAGGGCAACAACATTAAGGTGGGGCAAAGGATAGGTTTACAGTTCAAAGGCTTTCGAAATTTTTGCTTTCGGAAGTAAAAGGGATGTTGTTCATATTATGAACAATCCCACGCTCCAAAAAATGAAGTTTGCAATGCATTTGAGCCCTGTAATTACCAAATGGCATGTTCAACATATCTAGAGCAGGAAAATGTGAAGGGAATGTATAAATGTAGCATTTAAAATGCCCTTCTCAGATAAAAAAATATGTATTGAAAAATACTTAGTGACCTTCTTCAAGAAGAGAATCAACATGTTCCCAATATCTCATCTATCCTTCCTCCCTCCCTGTGATGAAGAAAGACAAATCTGGTCAGTCTACTCAATGCTCCTGGAGTAGGAGGGCAACATGCACTATACCCTAGTATTTGGAGAATGTGCATCACCCCCATGGCCACCCAGTATCACCTTTTCACAAGATTCAGAAATGAGAAAGGAAATGAACACGTTATTTATGACTTCCCCTTCCACCTGAACATCTGGAAATGCCTCCACTCCACAAGGCATCAGCTTCGGCCTCTAGTTTTGCCAGTTTAAATGAAAGAGACCTTGAATGAGAAGGCTGAAGATTCTGCCCAAGATCAGAGAGGAATGCCCCTTGGACTAGATATACCATTGGGCTAGTTTAAAGCTTTCCAAATTGTGTGTCGTGATATGTTAGTGTGTCAGCTGCAGTGTGTAGGTGTGCTGCCATCACTACCCTGGGCCGAGAAAGACCCCAGTGAAGGCGGTAGGTCAATCTCAGGTAAAGGGGCTGCCTCTCCCACTGCCACTGCCAAGAAAGATACTGGCAAGGGCAGCAGCGGCGGGCCAGGTTTGGGTGGGGGGGCTACCTCTCCTGCTGCTGCCGCTGCCACCCTGGGCCAAGAAAGTGATGGTGGTGGTGGCCCCACCCCACCCTAGGTACGCTTCTGGTACTGTACATATATAATCAGGTTAAAACAGTGGAAGTGAATGTGAAAAGGCATGGCTGCTCAACAAAAAGCTGCCTATTGGTAGGCGTGTACCACACAGGATTGTTCTCTCACTTTACCACTGCGGGAGTGGAGTGCTGGTGCTGTTACTTTCATGTTTAATTACTTAAATTGCTGTTCAATTACCCCTAAAATGGATAAGTTTTTAATTAAGAATTTTGTTTCTTGTAATTTCATTATTACAATTTATGTATGTGTCCGTATCTCTTATAAGGGACTAGTTTAATCTCCAGTTTGCTAGTAAAACTTAATTACTGTGCCATGAAATGATGCATGTCTAAAAAGTGTGTCACCAACATGAAAAGTGTGGAAAGTTCTGTGCTAGATACACCATTAATCCAAGACAGTCCACAGGCCCTCCAGATCTGTTGTTGCTGTGTGCCTTTAAGTTGTTTCCAACTTATGGCGATCCTAAGGTGAACCCATCATGGGGATTTCTGGTGTGTGTGTGTGTGTGTGTGTGTGTGTGTGTGTGTGTCTGAGACGCATCCAAGGTCACCCAGTGGGTTTCCATGGCTGAGTGAAGAACTGAGCCATGGACTCCAGGGTCATAGTCCAATGATCAAACCACTACACCACAGTGGCCCTCCAAATACCTTGGGCTTAAACTCCTAGCCAGCACCATCAATAATCAGTGATAGGGGAAGTTGTAGTCTGAAACTTCTGAAGGGCCAATATTTGTATTTGAAAAAGGTATTAATTAAACTGCTGCAGATGTACAGGGTTTCAAACTAGCATTCCTGTAACAGTTCCATCTGAAAGCTTCTATTGGCTTTGCTATGAAGTAGCTTTTAAAAGAAGGGGGACATCAAGAGCAATGGCTGCCTGACTGAAATGATGGGGGAGGGGGTGCCAGGGCTGCAAGCCACATTAATCCCTCTGCATAAATACCAGCAATGCTAAAGGAAGTGGTGCAGCCTTGAATCTATAAATACAGAGAGGGGAAAAAGTATGCAGAGATGCCATTTAAGTCAATAAAGGAAAAAGTCCCCTCCCTTGTCCTCAGAACACAAAAGCCCCCTTGTCCCTCTGCTCTTCAAAAACGGATGGATAATTTATATCACAAAATATCCCTGCCAGCTGGCACTCTGACTACAAATGCCAGATTGTAAGAAGATTGACTTTGTGAGATAAGCATGAACTAGAATTCCTCCACTCTTCCTCCCTGCATCTTAATTTTTTTTTCAGAGTTTCTCCTAATACCCAGCGCAGATATCTTAATGAAGCTACAAATTAACTTCTGGGGTAACAAAGTGAAAGCTACTCGGTAATAGCTACACAAGGCATTTTTGTTTTCTCCCAAGTCTTGCTAACGCCCAAGTGTTCTTGGTAAAGACATGAACTTTTCTTTCCTCCATATTACCGCAAATTCAGCTACACAGTTTCTACCATCTGTAATGCTCCTGGCAGACACACCACCAATTGGGAACCAACATGAGTTGTAGCCTAGTTTGGGGCAAAGATGGGCAAATCGGTCCATTCCACTTTCTAGGATATTTACATTTCATCATGTGCAAATTCATTCTGCCCCGTTTCCACATCAGCTTGCAAATGCTTATTTTTTAAAAATCTGAATAAGATTTCATAACTGTTGCTGTACAGCTTCTCCTTAACATAAGCATTTGATCAAAGAACTTCATCTCAAAATTTGGAAAACAGACACAATCAACTGGCACTTGTATTCTGACTCACATATTCATTTACAAATGTGGTCTACCATTTATTTAAATGTGGATCAAACAAATATTTTACCCATCCTTAGGAGGAAAGAGTACTTAGCTGACCCTAATAACGAAAACTCTTCCTCAAGTATAAAAATTGCTGCCCCAAAGTTAACAGTTCACCATGCAAGATTGTTAGCAGGAATAACAAACTACAAACTACAAACAGTAAAGCAGGCTGAAAGCTGTATCTTGTTCAAGGCTAAGCTCCAAAGGCCTGATGAAAGAAATGCCACCTGAGAACTCATTCTCCTTAAATAGCTACTAAGTCTTATAAATGTTAGAAAGGAGTCAAAGAGTCCAGGACACAGACTCAGAAAAACATGCCTACTTTAATACAGAGTTATGCAAGAGAAATGCATGGAACTCTTTCATCCAGTTGGAATTGAGAGGCCTAAATTACATATGATGGAAGAAGGGTATGTACACATATGCAAGTGCACACACGCACTCACACACTTGAAGAGTTTTACCCATGTAAGGTTTAAATGCTGGGTTGCCAACACATCAGCATGTATGTGAAATCTGCATCTGTAGTTGCCAACAACCCACTGTGAACAAGACAACAACATTTGTACAGTTGTTTTTCTGCATTGTTCTAATATGCGTGTTCCCCATAACACATTTAGACTAAGACTCCAGCTAGATCAGGAGTGGGCAGTACAGCCCTCCAGATGTTGTCCAAAGGCAACTCCCAGTGTCCCTCATCACAGGCTTTGCTGGCTTGGAGTGAAGGCAGTTGCAGTTCAGTGACATCTGGAAGACTCACTTTTTCTACCTCTGGGTTAGATGGAAGAGGTCCAGCTACACACGATTGCTGCAAAACCTGTGTATTAGAATGCCAGTCATGTCAAATGGGAGGGTAGTGTAAGTGAGAGAGTAGTGTAAGTCAGGAGGCAGGCAGAGGGTACAGAACTTCTCTACCCACTAATTCTTCCTTCTCTCCACATCCTGGAGCTCCCCCCCCCCCAAAGTCATCAGTCTCTGAGGATCAGTCTCCATGTCTGGTGGAATCGCCAGAAGGGAAGGAAACAGAAGAATGAAACATATCAAGAAGCAAGAATGTGTCCATGGGGAGGAGGGGGAAACACAATGGTGAACAGACTGGAAACCAAGTCCTATAAGGAATGGCTGAGGGAGTTTGGCACGTTCAGGGTGGAAAAGACTGAGATGTGGCAGGATAGCCATCTTTAACTATCTAAAAGGCTGGAAGATGAATGAGCTTGTTTTCTGCTGCTCCAGAAAATAAGACCTGAACCAATGGATTCTTATTACGAGAAACGAGATCCTGATTAGGAAGTACTTTGTGACAGTAGGAGCTGTTTGGAACAGAGTGCTTTGGAAGGTGATGGATTTTCCCCCACTGGTGGTTTTTAAATAGAGGTTGGACAGCCCTCAAAGACACAGTGTAGCAGTAGAGTGTTGGACCAGATGGCCCTTGGGACCCGTTCCCACTCTATGAGACTTTAACCGGACTGTAGGAAGAAAAGAGATCTAAGGGAAGGCAACTAGCCTCTGATAAATTTTTGGAACACTACCACAATATTTGGGGGTACAAAGCTGCTTACAAGACCAAATTCCAATTGGCATCCATAGGCTCAATAAAAAGGTCTCCCTCCATTTCTCTTTTTAAAACAGATCATATCACATCCTTTCATGCTCAGAAAAATGTGGTTTGTTCTCAGCCCCCGTGAACGTTTTTGCCTGCAGCAACAGGACGCATTTTACCTCTTAATGTTTCTTTGTTTTTTCTGGAAGGACAGCCTAAGTATTTTGCTTCCTTCCTTTCATCTGCTGCCAACCATCAAAAATGCCCACCTACTCAGGCAGGAATCCCCTTGGGAGCCAGATCTATCTAAGAAATGAAGGACAACTTGGGAGTTCAAACAAGGCTCAAATGAAAAATTGTATTTAGTCCCACTCAAAGTCCATGTAAATGGAAAAGCCTCCCCATCCTGGTGTCTGTGCACATATGCCACAGGTACGCCCCATCACAATAACTACATTGGAGTTCATATGCCTACTTCAGCTGTAAACATGTCTCTTCAAATTTCAGGGAAAGAAGCCCTCAAGCCACTTTAATCACTAGTAGTGCTTAAGCAATATCATGCCTCTAGTCTGGTTAAAGTCAGTACATCACAAAAGCTGAGAAAGTGAGCTGCAAACTAGGAAGCAGCTAAATGAGAATCTTACTCCTGGTGAGGTTATGACTCACATGGTAGCCACTGGCAGGTATTATGCATTAGATTCAGACCCCTTCCAAGCCTAAATGGTCAAAACAGGCTACACAAAAGCAAATGCAAATATTATTATCTTTTGATTCACAGATATATTAGTGCCTTCTCCTATTTATTCTCCCATGGATTGCTTTGTTGGCTCTCCCCCATTTTTCATTCAAGCCACTCAGCTCTCTATCAATTCTACAACAAAGACTTTTGTCATATACAGAGCAAGAATGCCAGATGGGGGGGTCAAGAAAGGAAGAAGCACTTGGGATCATATTGCAAACATACATTATTTAATGGACTGCACCAAAGAATTTCAGAAGAAAGTCAGCCTGTGCTTTAAAGATTATAGCAAAACCTTTGACTCTGTAGATCATGAAAAGTGGCAGCAGTATGGACGATTCTTAAAAACAGGTGTGCCATAACATTTAATCATCCTGATGCATAATCTGTACTCAGGACAAGCGGTTACCTCTGGACAGAATATAAAGAAAATGGATGTTGGAAAAGGGCTCAGGCAAGGCTGCATTTTATCACCCTAACTGTTTGACTTAGTGTGAAAATTGCAGGAACATCAACCATTTAAGATATGTAGATGACATCATACTACTAGCAGAAAATAACAAAGACCTAGAATGATTACTGAAGAACATCAAAAAAGAACGTGTGAAGGTAGGTTTGCAACTGAACACTTAAAAAACAAAAATAACGACCACAGATGATATACATAACTTGAAAGCAGACAAAGAAGACACTGAAATAGTTCAAGGTGTGCCATATCTTGTCTCAGTTATTAATCATAATGAAGACTGCAGTCAAGAAATCAGAAGAAGACTAGGACTTAGAAGGGCAGCTAGGGAGAAACCAGACAAGATCCTTAAGTGTAAAGATGCATCATTGAATATTAGGATTGTCCACGCCACCATATTTCCAGTTTCTATGTATGGTTGTGAAAGCTGGACAGTGAAGAAAGGTGATAAGAAGAAAATCAAGTCATTTGAAATGTGGAGAAAAGTTCTACAGATACTGTGGGCTGCTAAAAAGACAGATAAATAGGTCCTGGATCAAATCAAGCCTGAACTCTCTCTATCATGCTAAATGACTAAAGTGAGATTGTTGTCCTTTGGATATAGTATGGGAAGATATGATTCACTACGTTCTTCTAAAGATATTATTTCTTTTCCAAATGATTCCAGTTTTAACTAAAGAAACACCATTCAAAACATGGCAAAAAGATTTACCAAAATGTGTACGGGGAGGCAAGAAACCTAGGGTAAGATGCAAGGTTTTATAAGGTTCAAAAGAACAGTGAGGTCTTCGACTACCAAATTTAAAGATTTTGCAGCTTTATGTTTGACGTGGATTTAAAAATGGATTAACATTAAAAGATGATAACTTCTTGAATTTAGAAGGTCATGATTTAAGATTTAGATGGCACACTTATTTAAGGTAAATAAAGACAATATGACCTTTAATAACCATTGAATCAGGTGTCTGTTATTAAGACTTTGGAATAAATATAAATTGATTTTGTGTCCAAAAACATCTCTTTGGATTTCTCCACAAGAAGCTTTTTATAGAACAGAAATGAGAGCTGATCAATGCTGGCTGACATATGATGATTTACTAAAGAAGATGAATCAGGACTACAAAATGAAATCTATACAATTACAAGAGGAAGGCTTCCACATACAATAGCTTCACACAGACAATATTACCTTAGATTTTTGGAAGATAAAAAGAATAAAGACTTTGAAAAGGATAAAACTGAATCCGAGTTATTACTTTGTAGCAACAACGAACATTTAATTGCCAAGTTATATAAATTTTAAATGAGAATAGACATGGAAGACAAATAAGGAATATATGACCAACTGGGCTAAGAATTTTGGATATAACATATCTATAAATCAATGGGAAAGACTTTAGACTAAAGAAATTAAAAATATACTTTGCTATGATCTTCAAGAAAATTATTACAAAATGATGTTTTGCTGGTATCTTACACTTGAGAGACTCTCAAAGACCCATAAGCATATGAAGGATAATTGTTGGAAATATCAAGAACATATGGGATCTTTGTTTCATATGTGGTGGACCTGTAGTCAGGCTCAAAAGTTTTGGATCAAAACATAGAATATAGTTCAAAGAATTCTGGAACGTCAAGTTGTTAAGAATCCTGAACTGTTTTTAATAGAAATTTGGAAATGATATTAATATTGATAAACAACAAAATAAATTACTTCAGTATATGTTATTGGCTGCAAGACTCATCTATGCAAAATACTGGAAGACAATGGAGATCCCAGCAATGGCTGAATGGCTTAACAGATTGATGATGATTGTAGTGATGGGTACACTGTCAGTTAAACTAAAGGGAAATTCTGATGAAGAATTTACTTCAGAATGGAGATTTTTAATGGATTAGTAGGAGCTGTTTGAAACAGTGGTGGGAACCATTTTTAATTAATTGTAGTCTTTTATTATTTAGTTAACTCTGTTCATTTAGTTTAATTTTTTTTGTTTAACAATTGTAAAGTTGTGTGTAATTGTGTGTAACTTTTAGTTTAGCTATGTTTCTTTTGTTCTTTTTTTTGGATTACTATTTTGATTTGTGTTTGTGTTTTTTGCGTTTATGCTTAAAACTTTTAAACTTTCAATTAAAAAAAAAAAAGAGAGAGAAGATATGAGTCACTAGAAAAGCTCGGTAAGGCAGAAGACAATAGAAAAGGAGGAAGATCACAATACAGACGGATAGATCCAATCAAGGAAGCCACGGTCCTGTGTCTGCAAGACCTGAGCAGGTCTATTGATGACAGGGTGACTTGGAAATCTCTCATTCTCAGGATTGCCCTCAGTTGAAGTTGCCTTGACAGCAGTTAGTAACAACAAATGAGTCCCCTCAGATTCAAATCAAAGCTAGGAATGCTTTGATGAAAATCCATCTTCCACTCACAATGAAATCCATACAACAAAATATGGACAATCTCCAAGTCTACTTCTCAATTAAGGCTCCCATTTGGTCAAAAAATACCCAGCTAGTTAACTATATGAGTCTTAATAAATTATCTATGAATAATCAACATGAATTAACCAAAAATTCTCTCATTTTAAATGCCACACATCATCACAAGTACTCCCTCAGAGGAGGTATTTTCCCAATCCCTGTCCACCACCGTAAGAAAGATGGTGCCTGCCAAGCAGTGATTTTTAAGTATTTGTATTACAAACAGGAAACAGTTTTTAAAAAATCTGTTAACCAACCAGGGCATATTTTTTTTAAAAAAATTAACACTGATTAGCCAGCTATCTAAATGCTGAAGCCTTACTTTCAATTCATGTTGGCCGAAGTTCATGCTCTGTGCAAATGCTGACCAACAGAAAGTATAAGTACCTTCTCAGATGCTCATAAGCAATTGTTGGCTTAAAAAATCCACGCTGTTTATAAGAGCAGCTTAAATCCACCATCCAGGTATAAGTGACACAAAATGGGCAGAAAAATATCAACAGCTGTTCCGGAACATCTGTAAAAACTATAACTGATGGAATATAGAGTTTACTTGTACATGAAGTACTGTTCCCAAAGCATGCCAACCACCCACAAAAGGCAATCGGTCCAAATATACTGAGCACAGTCAACACCTTAATAAACTTCTGTTTTCTAGCACCAATGTGAAGCGTTGATTCTTTTGACGGGAAGGGGTAAATTTGAACCTCCATTTCTTCAGCTAGTTCTATTTCTATCCAAATCTTAACCACCCACACTCTCTCTGATTATATTCTTACATTACTTTACATACTTCTCAATAAAAAAATTAACTGTCTAAAGTTAGCTAAATTCAGTGCATTATTACATGCTTTGAATACAGTTTACCACAGATATTTCTTATTCTGCTAGTAAGGTGATGGAAAATGCAATGAAGACTGATTCTACATGTTAGCCACAGTATTTGACAGACAGCAAAAATTCACAAATGCAGAAATACAAATAGCTTACTCAAATGGGGAGGTGTGTGCAAGAGAGAGCAACTATTACTCATTAGTAAGACATTTTTGGACTATTAAGCAGAAGAAAATGCTGGGTATGGAGAGGTCAAGTCACTGGGAGAGGTCACTGCTGGTCGCAGGCCATAGTAACAAACATGATTCAAAAGACACTTGTGCACCAAGCATATAAATGAAATCCTAAATTATACCATTAAAGACAAAAACTCCTGCAACACATCCCGGTCTACTTGCTGAAAGTCAATACTTATTCACCACAGGATGATCAGATGAGTGGTTGTTTCCAAGTTTAGAAAAACATTCCTCTAACTAGTAAAAGCCACAGCAACTTTCCATCTGTCTTTCCAGGCACAACTTTTTTACCTTTTAAAGACTTAACCGGTTGGAGCCTGTCCCTTTCAAGATTGACTGCTCCAGCGGGAACCTACTCAGATGTTAAGATCTTCCACTGAAGCTATGGTTTGTTCTCCCTTCTTCAGAAGACAGGTGGGCATAGACCTAGGATGGTACCTTCTAAATGATGGTACCACATCTTTGGAATGCCCTCCCCTACACTGGTTGACCTGATTCCACCACTATTGTCTTTCAAAGCAATGTGAAGATCTTTTCATTTTTTTCAGTTCTGCGAGCAGGGGTGGTGGTGTATGAATGTTAATGATTTAACCTTATGGTGTTCTGGCTTTTGCTTTATTTGTTCAATATTCTTTGATAATTTTTAAACGCATTCTTACATTTAAAATGCAGATCAGCTCATGACCAGGACTCTTGGAGAGCTCTCATTCATAGTGTTGCCATAAATTTAAGTTGACTTAATTGCAAACAATGTTTTTCTGTCTACTATCTGTTAGTTGCTTAAAAATTCTTTGACTCAAGAATGAAATACGTGTTTTTTTCCACATAAGTAAATGGTGCACTGAATGTACCACCACAATTTCAACACTCAGCCTTGTGTGTGTGACATTTTTATCACACAGCTCTGAAGACCGGACCTAACTGCTAGATAACAAGACAGGAAAAGTTTTATTGGGAGACTGCAGTGCATGTCTTGGAGGGCAAAGAAATAGCCACATGCATCTAGTCAAGGAATCCTTATGGTTATCTACAATATTCATCCTTCATCAGGGAAGGATGCAGGAAATACTAGGACCCTCTGGGAAATTCAACAAAGCCTCTAAGACTCTGTAACTAAGCTAAACTCCCACCACTCCATTAGCTCATGCATTCTTCTAAAGTGTCCTGGAACAAAGGCCCCTTTGACTACAGCATGTAGGCGGCCAAGATAGCACAAGCCTAGCATGTTATTCCGTGACAATATAGTGCTGAGTTGAGGGTCTGCGCTAGTGATTCGAGCCATGTTTTCTCACAAACATTTCTCTCCACTAAAAAGCAACTGCTTTTCTGCCTAACAGTATTCGTAAAAAATGACTGTCTCTTTTTCCACCAGCTATATTTAAAAGCTTCAAAGTAGGGCTACAGGAAGCAACAGACAGATCAACTAATCCTTGGACCGTTTTGATTTTTCAAAACCTTCCACTGTAGAAGGAAAGGGCATTTCTGGCAAGCCAGCTATGTTTATCATTCAAGGATTAGAAAGGTGATATGTAGACTACCACAAGGAGCCCTTTTAACAAAAGGACACCCTTAAATCAAACATCAGTCCTAAAAGACAAATGTTTTCACTTCACACAATGGTGTTTGTGAGCAGACAGAAACCAATCAGGATTCTGGAACAGGATGGGCAAAAAGGGGAAAGAAGCACATTTGCATATGTATAAGACATGGAGACTAAGTTTGCAACATAGCTGTAAATTCATCCCAACAATGATGTGCATCCTTGGAAGAACAAAAGAGGCCTATTCTTCACAAGACATTGTACATGCTTCCTTTACCCAGAAACTGTCTTCCTGTTGGGAAAATTGAAATTTTTGAAGTGGTTTTGAGATAGAGAGTAGAAGCAGAGGGGGAGATCAAATGGAATCTAAACCTCTTTGCAGATCTAAACTACCAGAAAAGAAAAAAATAACTTATTATTTATTAACAATAGTTATATTGGTGTCCAATACACGTTTACTGGCTACTTACAAGAATGATCAACTTCAAAATTAGGATCACAAAACGTAATGTAGTAGCAGAGTGGACAACTGAGAACAAATCCATACAGCAGCACTCACAATACCACCAATAATATTTTGATCTTTAAAACTTTCAAAAATATAAAAGATGTAAGTGACTAAATACGTTTAGAAAGCTTAGGAAAATAAAAGGACCACAGAACACAGAACAACAACAATGGGTATTTTGTGTAAGACAGGTTGCGAATTTTGAGTCCCTCTACATGTCATTGAACTAAAACTCCCAACATTCTTCACCACTAGTTTATGCTAGCTGAGGCTGCTCAGAGTTGCAGTCCAACAACATCTGGGGAGCTGCACATTCTAAGATGACAAAGTCATGGAGAATATATGGCCTTCTAAATGCTGGACTACAACTCTCAAGAGGTTGAGCCAAAACAGTCAACCTGGAAGGAAACACATGGTCAATTCCTGTTTAAACAGTGGAGCTATTCCAACCTGATTCCATTTCACTTTCTCAGATTGGAAATAACGGTTTCAGAATGGGGGAAAAATATCTGCTGAAAATCAATGATGATTGCTTTCATCTTTTTTTTTAATCTTCTTCTCTGTTATTTTCTCCTATTTGCTATTACTTCTGTGTCATTTTTTTTCCTTCTAGCTAATGGCCAATTTCAGCAATCAATTCCAAGTGAACTTAGTAGTCTAACACAAAAGACTGAAGGATTACCTTGGAAAGATTTCAAAGGTGCCTACAACAATCAGGCAATTGCTCTAGTTTTGGCTGTCTGGTGGCGGCATGGCTAGAAAGTCTAATGTGAGCTGTGAATCAGGAAGTCTCCTGTTCCGACGGCACAGACATGAACTTTGGCAAGCTACTATCTTCTCACCTGCTAACATGATCAAACTTGAGTACTTTAAAGGAAGGCTGTAAGAATCAATGAATATATAATGTGAAGTACTTTAAATGTGTAAACAAATTATTAGAACTGTTATTTCAGGATAAGAAATTATAAAGAATTGGAACCAAAGCTAAAAAGGCTTTGAAATGCATATGTATAAGAGACAACTGCATTGCTGACAAATTTAAAGAAAGAAGAAAGATCCAAATGAAGGGGTTTGAGTCATTGGGCAAACAGAATCCAAAAGGTTGTCCAGAGCTAACACACAATGCTAACACAGAGAGCTAACAGCAGAAACATATATAGTATTCACTTACATAGTTCAAATTTAAAAAAAAAGATGAAGGGGGGGAGAGAGAACACTTTAACTGAGAGCAATTTCAGTTCGTATCTGTTTGGTCTGCATATGGTCCTACCGCTATAGCACCAACAGATATAATAGTTTTAATTAATATCCCAACTGAAATTTACTGAAGTTGACACTTAATTGGATATAAGTTCTGTAATGTAACACTCACTCTATATTTAAAACCTACAGAACATTCTTACTTTTTATACTTGCGTAAAGAAAATGGCAATATCCTCTTTCTAGATTTCCCAGCTAGTACCACCATTATATTCCCCCTGCATACTCCTCCCACATCCATGTACTATTTTATGAATCAGCAGTACCAAAACAACAAAAAGCAACTTCCTATTCACACACAGTTTAAAAAACAATATAGAATTTCCTTACTCGACAAACTAGAGAAGTATATAGAACCTGCTTCTGAGAGTCAGTTTACTTCTGCCCTTATGTTGCTTTTCCAAATAAATCCACAAATATTGCATGCTGTCTTAATAACAAGAGGCAATGGGTATCCTTTAGAGGGGAAAAGAGAACTACAACTACCTCTCTTCCAGTTTACAAAAACTTTCCTCCCTTGCTTTCTGTGTAGTGTTTCTTACCAGATACCTGAAGGACTGTTCCCTCCAACATGAGCCGATCAAGATAATATAAATATACAAAAGAGGCAGAAGGAGAGCAAGAGACAGAAAGCAAGGACACCATTAGCCTTCCTGAGAAGCAGCCATTCCACCAGACTGAGGAGCCAAGTAGAACTAAAAACTTACAACTGGGTTTCCTTGTTTTCCTTTCCCCTTTCCATTCCCCCCTTACTAATTTTTTTTTTTGGTATGCCATGTCTTCACACTATGTGCCTGAAGCTAGGTAATATTCTGTGATTGTTTTTCTTTTTTTTAAAAAAACAGATATGTAACCCATTTTGAGAGCTTTCTAATTGCAAAATTCTGTACTGATGCTATTACTAATAAGTGGAAGAACATCTGAGACACCCAGTGTGGTGTAGTGGTTTGAGCACTGGACTACAACTCTGGAGACCAGGGTTTGAGTCCCTGTTCAGCCATGGAAACCCACTGGATGACCTTGGGTGTGTCAAATCCCCTCAGCCCCAGAAAACCCTGTGATAGGTTCATCTTAGGGTTGCCATAAGTCAGAAAGGACTTGAAGGCACACAGCAACAAGAACAACATCTGAGGTCCTTAGATGTAAGCTGGGTAGTGATCAGAGATAAGACATTCTCAGCTCTGGCACCTTGACTTTGGAGCTTACCTCCTTTTCTCTCTGGGATCCCAAGTTAAAAAAAATTAACTTATCAAGGTCTTATCGTTCTTTCATTTCTGAGTTCCAATTGGAATATCTTTTATTACAGTCACAAAGTCTGTTAAGTATAATCATTAATTTTACAAATTACATGAGAAATTACTCAGAAATTTCAATACAGAATCAGTAGTCTCCCTTGTACACTCTGAAAAACTCTCCCATCCTATCTGCTCAGAAATAAATCCCTCTCAGACTCCACAGTGAGTTCAAGGAGGCTGGTTTCCTAGCAAATCCATAGCAAAACAAAATGCTGTGTTCCTTCCATCAGTGGATTTTCCAGTTCTGACAGATTATTTGAGGATATGATGTCATTTTACTGCAGCAATGTACTAATATTGTTCCATATAACTTTTCCAGAAAGATAAGAAAGTGGCTGCGCTGTTCTACTGAAAACGCAATGAGATATGGCTGTGAGCAGCACTGTGCTGCTTGGGGCTAGCTGGTATCTCCAGGTCACAACTGACCACACCAGAAGTAAAAACACAGCGTGGCTGGAAATGTTACGAAGTCGATCCCAATCCAAAATTAAAGCTGGTGCATTCTTAAATCCACATACTTCTAAGGAATCGTGTGAAAGATGTGTTTAGCTGCCAAGGAAGAATGCTGATCTTCCAGAGGACATGCCTGTGTGAAAGCAGCAACACTAGCATTTATCATACACTTCTCATATCCTGCCCGTTGTCAGACAGTAATCAAAAAACCACACGCACACACACACACCCAAAACCCCACCTATGTACTGAAATAACCCCATTCTGCTGTATCACCTGGAGAAAGTCCATGGCAACCAAAGTAACCTTCTGCCTGTAATGAAGAAGGCTACTGAACAGGATTAGGACAACATTTAGGTTGCACCTTCTGAGATGCTAGGAGCTCTCTAGCAATGGACAGATTTCACTCATACCTCATACCTAGTTCCACAGTTATCTTGCGAACCCCAGCAGTCTGGTAAAACGAAAACACTGTTTCTTTAAGGAGCATTAGTTTCCTGGTAGCAAAAGCAAAAAGGAATGAATTGAGAGGGTGTGTGTGTGTGTGCGTGCGTGCGTGCATGTTTTAATTTAAAATGCATGAAAGACTTATCTTGAGTCACTGATATCACCCAGTAGTATCTAAAGCAAACAAGCTGCTATCGTTATATAGCACGAAAGACTAGACCTGACAGGTGGCATGCCTGCAGTCTTTCATTCTGAAAGCAAATAATGAATTATATTAATACGCCAACATTGCCCTTATTTCTGTTCCATCACTGGAACCCAAAAGAACTTTCTACAAGGTCCATCACCTGAAGATATATAACTCAGAACATCAAGTACATGCACACCCTCACTAAATACTGCATTCAGGACAACTATCAGATAAAGTCACTAACTACAAAGCTGAAGTTTAACCAGGCACTTGAGGAACACAAACCATGAAGATACTTCTCACTGCTGAGAAAGGGACAACTTTACTACAAGACACAACAATTTCAATTTCCAATTTATTCCCAATGACAACAGGCCTTTAAAAAGGGTCAAAGGAAGTACATTTTGAAAAAAGATGTGCAGCAAGAGGTAAAAACTATTGCTAAGACAGCAGAATAGCTAACAAGGCATTGCACCCAAATAATATGGTCAGAATTTAAGGAAGTTACTTCTGGGTTGACAGATGCTATGTCCTCCAGGCAGAACAGCCACCCAGATTTGGTGCAAGATTGTTTTGGTGACAGATGAAGCTCTGAATGATGTGGAGAAGAAAAGGGAGTTATTCCTTTCTATGCAAGAATCAGATCTTTATTCTTTTTAAATATGTTATACACAACATACAGGCTACATTCTATGTGACTAACATGACAATCATGTAAAAGGGAAACCTATGATAATGCAGAAGATGTGGCACTCTAATTGCCATCATTCTGGGATTGATGAGAGTGGGCAAATAACTAAATCTGGCAGGCAACAGATTCCTCATTCTCTCCCAGATCATTCAATAGTTTCTTAAAAATGCAAACCCCCCATAAGTTAAAACAAACAAGCAAAAAAGAGTTATAACAGACGAGAAGAAAAAAGTTCTAACTCTTCCAGAAAGGTGATTTCTTTCTTTCTTTTTTCAAAAGCAGGCAGTATTGAAAGCACCTTCAGCTACAACCCTGAACTGGCAACTGAACTGGCACAACACATTGTGCCACCTCATTTTTTTTCTCCCTATACAGAGTAGGATCTGAGAAATGCATGCTATTAAGAGAAATTACTAAGAGCTTCTGTTTTCACATGTGAATTGAACAGAATGAGACGCAGCATAATTATAAAGATCACGATACTAAAAGCAACCATAACCTGAGATTCAAGTCATGAACACTTCACAAAACTTCTGACTCCCTACTGTAGCAACTTACTACTGAAAAGCGCCCCACATAAATCACTCAGGACCCCATCATGTCCAATGACATGACCAAAGACCCCAAACAGTTTGCACAATTTTATTCACAGAATTATGGCTGCACTTATGCACTATCTTCTCTAACCAGTATATACACCCACCTCCATCCTAACAACAGAGCTCAAGTAACATAATGGCCAAAGAGAAAAAAAAATTAGAACACTATGGTCTATATCCAATTGTTAGTTCCAACAAGACAAGATCCACTGAATCAATCAGTTTTACATAAATGCTGACTTAGCATATAACCGATGATTCAATGAATTTCTATAGTTGGGACTAGCAATTGGATTTAGGCCTCAGAACTCTGCTCTCTCACCTACAATATGGGGGAGATCACACACAAAGTACATTATAAGATTACAGTAAGTTTTACTAACATATTGCATTATGAATTCTTAAAAAGCATACTGTGTGGCTTCAAGTACATTCTGACTTATGGCAACCCTAAGGTTACCATAAGCCAGTGTGGCGCAGTGGTCTGAGCATTGGAAATCAGGGGTCAATTCCCCCCACTTGCCCATGGAAACCCATGGGTAACCTTGGGCGCATCACACCCTCTCAGCCACAGCAAACCCCGATAGGTTCGCCTTAAGGTCAAATGAGTCAGAAACAACTTCAGAAGGCACACAACAAGAACACCCTGGGGTTTTTTTTGGTAAGATTTATTCAGAAAGGGTTTGCCACTGTTCTCCTCTGAGCCTGAGAGAGTGTGACTTGCCCGGGAACACCAAGTGGGTTTCCATGACTGAGTGGGGATTTGAATTTTGGTCTCCCAGACTCCTAGTCCAACACTCAAAGCACTATACTGCTATATTAAACCCACACAGTATAGTTGTTTAAAATATTGCTACCAACTGAACTGACTCCCCCTCCTGGGAAGATACAAACTGCTATTACTACCATGTTTCCCCGAAAATAAGACACTGTCTTATATTTATTTTTCCTCAAAAAGACACAGTATGGCTTATTTTCAGGGGATGTCTTATTTTTATTAAGTATGGTACAACAATCTACATTTATTCAAATATAGTTAAGTCGTCTTCTTCTGGAACATCGTCATAACTCTCCAAACCCAGAATTCCATCCTGAATTTCTTGCGACTCCATATCCTTTAGAACCATTGGCCCCAATCTTTCATGTCGAGCAATAGAGCTCTCATTAAATGAGCAGCTCTTATCCATGTAACCTGCTCAGAGTGCATTGGCAACAACACTGTCAGTGATTTTAATCCCATGAATTCTTCACCCAAATCACGACTTCTTGCAGGCTAGGTTTCAACAAAGTTTCCACGCTGATTTCTTGTCATTCTATTTTCAATGTAGTCGTTAATTTTCATACGCAAATGGTCTTTGAATGGCTTGTTTATTGCAATATCAAGAGTCTGCAGATAGGCAGTCATTCCTGCAGGAATCATCATTTGATCTATTCTTCTCTCTGCAAGGAAGTTCTTCATGTCTTTAGCACGGTGAGTGCTGGCTGAATCCCAGACTAGCAGACCTCTTTGGCCACCTCGCAAAAAAAGTGGCAGCATTAAATCAAGCCACTTCCTTATAACTGCTTGTGTGCACCAGGCTTTTTCGGTTTCAAGAACATAAATGCCGGAAACACGTTCAATCTTATCTTTCTTGCCCTTAGTGATGATAAGAGGTGGGGCTTTCTTTCCATCCAGACGAATTGCCAAAATACAGGTAACACGGGAACTTTTGTGACCAGTGGAGGGAACATAGATTGAGGAGGCACCCCTCTGTTCAATTGTCGTTTGGGCTCCTTGACCCATAAACACTGCAGCTTCATCCATAGTAATCATGTTGCAAAGTTGGTATTTAGAAAAGTCGATGCCATCAACAAAGGACTTGAATGCAAGTGCTCGCTTAATAACTTCAGCATCTTCCAACTTAAACAGTGTTGTTGATTTTCTGAGAGACAGTTCGTATCGCTGAAGGAAGCCATCCAGCCAGTGTTGTGATGCTTTGAATTCTGGGGATATTTTGAATTGTGGTGCCATTGCAAGGGCAAATGTTTGAACATCAGCCCTGCACACAACCAAAGCCTGTGCTCTCCAGTCAGCAATCCATTCACTGATCATGTCTTCCAGCTCAGGAAATAAAGGTTGTCGACCTGAACCACACTTGCGCTTCTTAGCATTTCCTCTGTCCACCTGTAGACTGAGGTTATCGTATTCTGCCTGCCATTTTTGGACCATTCGGATATCCAACTTCTTCTCTTTGCAGAAAGCCGTAAGATTCTTGCCCTGGGAGTCCTCCACAATTCCTTTCTTGTACTCAACAGAATAATTCTTTCTTTTTGCACTCATCTTGTCTGGGGGTACAGATACTCAGGAAAAGCAGAGATAGGCCAGCTAAGCTGATGTGTAAGGGCTGGCTTATTTATCAGGGATCCAGTGAGAAATGGGTCCAGTCTGCACAGTGAAGCTGGGATGATCTCTCTGGGCTCAGTAGCAGACTGCTTGCTGAAGCTTTTCCCCTATCCCCTGCTGTTTGTGTGGGGTGAGAGAGACCCACAGACTGTTGCTGGTTGGTGCTGGGGGAGGGAGACCCACAGTGCTGAGTAGAACAGCAGCCACAGCTTTACTTCTTCCCCCTGAGGACACACAATACCTAAAGCAGAGCGTCCTGCTCCTCACTTCACTGAGGAGACTTTTACTTTCATTTTCTATGCCTCAGCTTGCAGCACGCACAGAATGACCGGGTAAGTGGGAAAGGCGGCGCGTCCCCTTGATAACCTCCCCTTCCCCTCCCCAAACCTCCTTACTCTCGGCTTCAGCGTGGTGGTGTAATCCCTCCCTGGCCCCCCCCCAATTGTTGGGAGGATTGGGCGGGCTGGCGCGTTGTTTTGGGTCTCCTTTCCTGGATCTGTTTTGGAGCTTTCCCCTCCCCTTCCTTAACCTTCGCTAGATTCAAGAGCACAAAGGGGGGAACGCCGGGGGGGGGACTGTCTTACAAGGTTGTGTAAAGGGGAGGGAAGTGGGAGGGGAGAGGTGGGGTCCGGAGTGTACAGTGGAAAGAGGGGGGGAGTGACTAAAGGAAAGCATCCAAAGGAATTCTATATCCAGGATGGATTCTGCGAGGGGGGGTTGGAGGGAGGAGAAAAAGAAAGTTTGCAAAACTTGGGAACTTTCGGTTTTTCGCTCCCCCTTCTTCCTCCTCCTGCTTCTACCCTGTCTCCCTCTATGCCTCAGCTTGCAGCACACACAGAACGATCGGGACCTGACAGGGGGAGCCGACCTTGTTGATAGGGCTGCCCGCACCTCTTCGGTCACCTCCGAGATAGCAACTGTCACAATGAGGTGGATGAGAAGGGCTGCCCGTCTTCTTCACCGCTCTGCGCCGGTACGCTGCATAGCCACGCCTATCACTATGTCTTATTTTTGGGGTATGGCTTATATTGCGCAAATGCTTGGAAATCCTGCTATGTCTTATTTTACGGGTATGTCTCATTTTCGGGGAAACAGGGTATCTTAGTGTTTACTCTTCTGTGATAAGTATTCTTTACCACTTAAGAACTATCTGTTATTTAAATTCAGACTATACAAACAATCACAGTAACACTTAACATAATGAAATAAAATCCAATTCATCAACTTTAGTTTGACTGTTATTATATTTCCAGCGAGGGAGCTGTCGTAGATGATCACCCATGCCCAGCCTTCCTTTCTTATACATGCTTGATAAGATTCTTCAAAATACTATTGCAGAAGTCCATGCATTCTTAAAAAAAAACCTCAGCAGGCCTTCAAGTTCCTGTTGCCCTCAGTTGCTGTACACAGATTTGCCAAGCAGGGAGACAGAAAGCAAACACAACTATATGTATTGTATACCTTACACTGCATCAGTATTTCTATTCTCAGGGACCATTTTATGCCCAATTCAACAGTCCATAGATCTGGCAGTGAAGTTTGCCATAGAAATAGAGCCCCTCACAAGTAATCAAGGGCACTATATGTAAAACTGACAGTGTTGTAGTTTCAAGTATGGCATATGTTCATTTCTTTAAAATTGAAATATTTTTATTCTGTGAGAGTGAAAACTGCAGGATAGCAATAATTTGATTAAAACTGTGTAGAACTGTAAGGGTACAGAAAGAAATTGTTTCCAGGACTGGTTCCATCTTACAGAACAATAGTCCTCCGTTCCTGCTTTATACAGTGCCTTATATAGTATCAAATTATTTAAAAACCCATTACTTTCATTTAAATATTTACATTCTCCTGCTCAAGATCATTTCTCTTCTCTGCTTTGGATTTGTTCCTTTCCCTATTTGTGCTTTCATCTGGTTCCTCCTCCACTTAGCACTCCCAGTGCATGTCAGATATTTTATCTACTTCCAATCTCTACTCTTTCTCATTAGTTGCCCATCCCTGGAATCAACTGTCCACTGATGTTTGAACTGTTGAATCCTTTCCAAAGTTTAGGCAAATGCTTTAGGGCTTGTTTCAATTCACATAAATACTTTTTAGATCTAGTTTGATTTCTTCTCCAACTTTTTGTCTTACTATTTCTCTACCTTTCCTGCGTAATGTTATTATGGAGTTTGAGTTTCAGAACAGGGTTGTGCAATGTTTTCTTTTTGTAAAGTATCACGTTGTAGGCAATCAGTAAAAGTGCTATTATTAGATAATATTGGTCTGCAACATTCACTCCTCAAAGTATAGCTAGCTTCTCTCTTCTTTTGACTATGAGAGCAACTGCAGATCCAGTTATTTCAACAAGATTATATAGGTGTATTTGGTCAATGATTACTCTCCTGGGTAGCATCATGGAAACCGCTTCACATAGCCACCAAGTAGGAACAATCCCAATTTGCTAACTGAAATCATAATGCAACCTTCATTTTGGGGAAAAAAAAACTTATGTGACAATTCCTGATCCAATGCAAAGAGAGTTCAACATTCACTGCATAAAATGAAAAAATTATTATCTTAACTGTAAAGTCGAAGGCTTTCACAGCTGGAATCCATAGGTTGTTGTGGGTTTTCCGGGCTTTGAGGCCGTGTTCTATTAGTATTTTCTCCTGACGTTTCGCCTGCATCTGTGGCTGGTATCTTCAGATCCTCTGAAGATGCCAGCCACAGATGCAGGCGAAACGTCAGGAGAAAATACTAATAGAACACGGCCTCAAAGCCCGGAAAACCCACAACAACCTATTCTCTTTGTTTCAAACTTTGATTAAGCAGGTTTTAACCAGTTGTGTGTGAATGTTTTTTCCAAAAGCTAGCTTATTTTACAGAGCAGCTTAACCAGTACTGCAATCAGAAATCTGGCAGTAAAGCATTACTTTAGAACTCTGATGGAGCGAGATGGGATGCTAACTCAGAAAAGCTACTTTAAGGGAACCCCAGCTCCATTAATTTGTATATTTCAGATAAGAATGGTAGCAATCAAAGCACAAGTAAGGGAGAGAGGGAGGGTACAAGATCATGTTTCCCCAAACTTGTTGGATCTCTGCCCCAAATACAGGAAGCTGCAGAGAAAGAGATGTTTAGTGATAGATCCTAAAAAGTGACTTGCATTTTCCAAAGCATGCTGGAAAAGGGATGGTCAGATATTCCAGCAAGAACAGGGAAGGGGAACATAACTTGCAACACGATATAAACAAGAAGATAATCTGGATGAAAGAAAGTGCTTGTATCTCTAACGGAAACTACAGCCTTAACTGTGCATACTGAACACACCCCCCCCCAAAAAAACCTCAATCTCTCTCTGTTGCATCACATTGGTAAGAACAGCTCAGATTTTTCTAGAAGCAGATGAGTGCAATTGACAGGAGTACCCTATTTGCTGGCATATAAGACTCACTCATTTTTCCTGAAAAATACCATTTGAAAATAGGGTGTGTGTTATATGGTAGTACATCTTACATGCCCGCAAACACAGTATTTGCCGGCATGCAAATAAGGTGTGTCTTATATGCTGGAATGTCTTATACGCCAGCAAATACAGTATATTTTTAAATTCAGGGGAAATTACACTGTAAGGTTGAAAAGAGGCAGCTTATAAGCAGCAAGCCATTATACTGAAGATGAGAAAAAGAAAAATATTTATGGGTGGGACCATTTCCAAGGAGTAAAAATTAGTGTTAAAGAACATGTACTGGAAAGATAATAACATTGAAGAATGCTTTGAATATTGTACTCCTTATCAACGTATGATACAGTTTTAATTATGACTGGGTTGTTTGTTAAAACTGATATTGTGTGCTTTGGAATGTAAATCACAATTACCAAATATCAAAAATTCACATCTCAGCATGTCATAATTTCAGTCCAGTTGCTGAACTCCATTATTTCTTCCCTAATACTGAAAAAAAATCTATCAACCTCACATTTCCTAATCTTCTGGTTCATTTTCTCCATACTGTAGGATGTACGTCAAGTGTTAATAACTTTGCACTTCGCTGTAAACTTTCTGGGCCTCATTTTCTATGTCTTCAATGTAAAGAACCCTTTTCTTCAGTGAAAATACTATTATGAATAAAGGCATCTCAGCCTCCTGTAAGTGCACTGAACTACAGCTTCCATTATTTCCAACCAGTACGCCCACTAGAGTTGCAGAGCAACACATCTGAAGTGCACCAGGTTGGGCAAAGTTGGTCCAATGCCTGAGCAAACCTTTCAAAACAAAGTACAAAATACAAGTCTGGGGAATGGATTACAAATAATTTCCAGTGACAAAATTGAGTGGACAGTAGCAAAGTTTGCAATCTCACATTTTAGAACACTGCCAATACAAGAACAGAGTGTTCTGTTTTCAGTACGAAATCTCTCTTGCAAAGACACTGACTTGACCAGCTGGCAATCAAGTCATGTCAAGTTGGACTAATAACCTGACCAAAACAGAAGGGAGATAGCAGTTTCAAACACGGAAGAGTAAAGAAATAAACTCTGCAGTTCCATCTCCGCTGCATCACTATTCACCCTCTTAAAAGCCAAGGAACAAATACTAAAGAAGCTGTATTAGTTCATGAACGTGTTTTTTTTTAAAAAAAACTAAGCAGCAACAGCACACATATGATCATCAGTAGTGATGCCATCTGTGTAATGTTCAGACAGCAGAGACACAGAAAACAAGCTTCTGGTAATGGTCATGCATTTTGGATTTCTTCTCATTGGGGACCTGTTACCATGCAATGCCCCAGTTTGTAACTCAGAAGTATACTGTGAATGATCTTAAGATCTTCCTAGATGAATTAAAACTTTATTGTTTCAGATGTTCTTAGCTGACCTATCTTTTACTGGACCAAGCTAAAACAACAGCAGCAGCATCTAGCAGCTGGACTAGAATTGAACTTCATTCCCTAATTTGATTCCCTGCTTTAAATTCATATTAACAAACACAGATGTGTGTATTCAAGATTATTCTCCAGCTAGTCTTCAGTCCAACTCAACTTCAGGTGCCTGGCAATAGGTTTTCTTTTATAAATTTATATCAGTTCTTAAAGACTCTTAAGAAACATGTTTATTCTACTTATTCTCTGGTCCATTTACTAGTCACTAGACCAGATAACAACTCATACATCTTAAAGCCACAAATCTCAACTGAAGTCTCTTCTACCATTTCATGTTTAAAGAGTTCACTTCCTCTAAAAATTCTCACACAGCTCATCTTCAAACAGACACATGGGAATGCAACCCAATCCTCTTCCCAGCAAAAAAAAGGCACTCTGGGAAGAGGAAGAGCCCCAACAGGGGGAAAAAGTGTCCCCACTGCCTTGGAATGTGCAAAGCAAGCTTGTTTTACTGCCTAACTAACAGCAAGCCATTTAAAAGGTTTAAAGAGCCAGACAGACACCCAGTAGCAGCAGCTCTTCCTCCACAGGGTGTATACTTCACATATAGTGTTATTCCGGATATGGGACTGGTGGTGAAAGGATTTTGTTATGACTATCAGGATAAATTAGTGTTTTTATACATTTTTTTAAAAATCAAATAGGCAAAATTTATCTGTCTGATAACAGTGAGAAAGTCAAATGCAATCTCTATTTTTCAAAACAACTGCTACAGACTTCCTGCCAGATTTTAATATGTAATATATTTTAATGTGTTTTAACCACTTTAAATTAATCTTCTTTTCTTAACAGAAATCGAATTTTAAAAAGTCAAGAGTGATATAACATTTCTATGTGAGCTTCTCATTCCCTTACTGTCACCTGCAACCGGAACAGACTTCAGAGTGCATGGCTGTGTTCTAATGTTTCCATCTACATGATTATCCTTTGCATTTCTCTCTCTACCCTTCACTACCCTTACCCTCCCAGAAGTTGACCAAACTGCAATGACGAGTTCTTCAGACAGGACAGTCTTCTTTGCTTGTGAAACAGCAAGCCACCATATACACTGACAGTGTTGTCTATGCACCACCATTACCTTTATCTCTATGTTAATACATTTACTGATTTATTTATTCATAATATTTTAGGCCATTTCAAGAGTACAAACCCTCTCTTGGTGGCTTACACTATAAAGTCCAATACAGCAGCAATAGTAACAATAACAGCCAATGATGGTGAGAAATATCCAGCCAAGTTTGATAAATACAACTCAAGAAAGAGCCAGTGTATCCTCGGAGTCACAGGTCTCAACAATGTCACCATCATGTATGACCAAGATGCAGAACCCTGAGAGGCTTTTCAAGCACTGTGAAGAGCAGGGTTGATTTGGAATGTTTTATGTCACCTTAGAAAAGGAAGATCCTCAACTCCACCCATGAAAGCCTTCGAGTATACCCCTTTTTGCCACTTCCTACAGTAATAAATTATATCTCTTCACTTATGAGGAACAGTAAAATACCATAGTTAAGGGACAAAATCTACTGGTACCACTTATGACACCCACTGCAAAGACAACCCACCACTGAAGGAAGCAGCAATGTCCTTCACTGTTCTTCCAGCAATATAGGAAGGATGCTTAGCTTCTGAAGCTAGCTCCCCTTGCCTTCTGCACCCCCAGCATCAAAAGTCAAATTTAGGTGGAAACATAAAGACGCAAAACAGAGACCATATCTTCCACAGCTTCTGGCTTATCATGGTTTTACTCATCCTCTCCTTTTGGTGCAAGATGGTGGTTCAAGAAGGCAGTCCTAGTTTACAGAACAAACCTGGACCCAGCTCTTGGGCTTCTCATAAAAATGGATTGGACAGGGGCTACTCAGGGACTGTCCTCTGTTCTTATGCTGAGTAACCCATTTATCAGAGAAACTGTTGATGCTAACTCTTTGATGGCTCTTAACCAATGCTACTAAGTTTAACCAAGCACTAAAACAGAGTATTCAGTAGTTCAAATGTAAAACCTTTAGAACTAGTTTGAAGCAATATGCCTGTAAGTCAATGTTTTAAGGATACTGAAAGAGATTAATGTTTTATCTTTGCAGGTGCACAAACCATGGGCAAGCCTGTTGCACAGAAGGACTGCCAAAATTATACCCTTATGATCAAATCTGCTCCATCTGTTTGTTGTCCTGTTTGAACATCTAATGAAGCACAAGCTGTCCTGTTATTTTACTTATTATTTTTATTTTTCCCTTGTTTTTGTTAAAAATATCACAGCTGCAGAAGGAAATACTCTCTCACTACAGAAATCCCAGCGGGCCCTGTGCTGAAGAACACCATGGAAAGTACATACTATTGTCCACCACACCTCAGACAGATGGTCACATGTGCCTGTTGCAAAACACTTCTTACCCCTACCATGAACTCAAAAGAAAGAAAGGAAAAAGAAAAACCTAAAAGCTTCTATGGTTTGTGATAGGGCAAAGAGAATATCCTGCTTCTTAGCATGGAAATGTTAATTCAGATTCCAAAAACAGCAGGCCACTTGCTGAGCAAGAAAAATACATTTTGACCAAGATTTACAACTAACAAGAGATAATAAATACCTAGCATCTGCCCAGCGTATTTCATGTTTTCACAGCATACCCCCTTCTAAGTAATCCTTGCAACAGTTAAATCACTGTAATTTCCTAAGCTACAGTTGTCCATACTGAAGAAGAGATTTAAAATGTGACAGAAATCATACAGGCTGAATGACCAGCTCCAACAATAATCCTTCACTAAGTCACATTAAGCCTCAGTCTACACGGTGTTGGCTATATGAAGCAATCTGTTTTAAGAAAAATCTCCTTCAGATTTGCAGAATCACACACCGAATGTTTGGCCAAATCCATTTCCAGTCCTTCACCACTAGCGAATCCTAGAACTTAGTTTTCTGTTTTTAGTTTTTTAATGTAATTGTAAATTCATCTACGAATCAGGCCAAGGAACTCTATTTAAATAATATATATCAAACTGATGCAGTGCGAAGCTGCAGCACTGCAAGGAGTAGCAGTAATCACAGCCATACTACTATCCTTTGGGGCAATATGTACAAGGAAAGCTTGAAAAAACTAACACAGCAATTTAAAGAGAAATACATCATTATCATCATCATCATCATCATCACCACCACCACTATTTCTTAACTACCTCTTCCAATGTATCAAGGGAGGGAACAACAACAGATTAAAATATGACATGTAACGATGCAAATCCACTTTCAGATGGGGGATAATTTATCACATACCTGTACAGATATTTTGGCAAGCAGAAAAACTAGGCAGGGAACACAAATAAAGCAGAACTGAATTCCCTTCCAAACTGAGTCCAAAAAAAGGCAGAAGAGATGTTTAGCTTATGTGCAAGCAATCTTTGAGAACAAGCTCAAATGTTATAATGATCATGTCCTGAGGAATGAGTAATGTCACAACAGCTCACCCAACTTCTTCCACCTTGGCAGCTCTGCTTAAAAAAAAAAATTTTTTTTAAAAGAAACTTTGCTCAAAGTATTTCTTCTCATGTGTGACTATATACAGTCAGAAAACAGAAGGTCACCAGTCTTTTCAAAGAGTCACTCCTGAAATTACTCCATGAGTACACGTCCCTACACACAGCACTGAAGCAATGCTATTAATTCTCCATGAGAGGACTATGAAGATTCCACCAAGTGAGCTGGTTCTATATTTTCCCTCTCCCAGTGTTTCCCTTTTCCTCAACATGGAAAGCAGAAGTATAATAACAACCAAAAGATTTTACTCTGACTCTTACTCAGAAAACAGTTCAATCTGGCTTGTACTGATTCAGATAAAGCCCGATTTTACTTGAGTCTAAATCTTCCTTCAGAAATCTGGCACTTCCTTCTTTCTAGCTTTGGCTAAAGAATCAGCTTAGAAATGTAAATTCCTTTGGTTCTTTAGCACTTCTTTATTTATTTACTTAACGACTTATTTAGTAACTTAGTTCTGAAATTCCAACATAATCAATTACTTTAGTTAAAAATAGATTTAATTAAGTTGCCCTTCTCAGTAGAAAAGTTCTAAACTAAAGTGATAACTTGACTGATTTTTAAGTAGATTTTTTTTAATCTCTGCCTATTACTCCAACATCCCTTCCACAGAGCATTGTGGTTGGAGAACCTAGTAAAATTGTTCACTGTGATTAGGAGCTCAAACTGCTATTTCCAAAACTATATTCTTCTTCCTCTTTGCATCCACGAATTTTCTTTAAATGGAGAAACTGAGACATATTGTCTACATCTTAGTGCTGCTCTAAATTACTATCCTCCACGACAGTTCAGATTTGTTATGTAAAGCCTCTACTTCAGTTCATAACTCTACCGTAACGTTCCAAATCAGCCTGATTTGGTACCAGACTGAGACTGCTAATGGGTAATGACTGTACTGATAGGTCTTCCAACAGTCTTTTTTTTTTTTAATTAGGAAACCATGCCGCAACCGCTACCAGTTGAGCTGGTGGGTCCCATCTCACTCCGGATTTTGGATAACCTTACAGGAACTATCCAAGGTGCCGAACTAATTTTTGGGGTTATAGTTCAGCAACCTAGATAATGCTTTAAAAAATATTAAGTAAAACCTATAGTCACCACAGGCAAATACCATTCCTCTGAGGTAATACTGCAGATCTTCAAATATTGTACTCCAGAGTGTCAAACTCTCCTACTTGATCCCTTTCAACCATAAATGTCTCAAGCTGTACCTAGCATCTTTCATGTTCAAGCCATATGCTTTGCCTTTCTCCTTCCTCTTTCTGCTTAAACCACCGACATATTCATTATGCAGCCCACAAAACCACAAGCAATGTTCAACAGATTGCACAACACTGTTCATGCACCACATAATAAATGCTGTCATTCTAACAAAAAATAGTCAAACATTTTACCAAGAAACACCAGTTTTAGCAAACAAATAACTGTAAATGCAGATATTGTATCTATAACGCAAGTCTACCACAAATGCAAACAAGCCTCCTATTTTCTCTAGATTATATTGTCTGTATAATCCAAGAGAAAAAGTAGGAGGCTTGAATAAAATGAAAACTGAAGACATGAATCAAGGGGGAAAAAAAACATCTTGAATAAGTGATTTATATCCTGAATTTGTCTGCACTGATAAAACGGAACGGGGTAGGACATACCATTAAGCACTACTTAAATTAACAATTCCAAAGCGATGTATTCCGAATGCCTTAGCAGCATTTGCAAATATATTCTAGGGTGACCCTTTAAAGTTGGATAGATATCACCTTAATAAGGGAACTGTTTCTTGAGCAATCTCGCTCAACTGAATATACTACTTAGTAGAATTTACATGATGCAAACCACCGGATTTAGTCTGAATAGCAGGATAGACTGGATGTTATTATGAGTGATGATTGGAGAGAAATTCCAGTTCAGTTATAAGGAGGAGCTGGAAATAATGAAATCCTGATTTCTGAAACTGAACTGAACAGTGTGTTGAAGATAAACAGCCAGCAATGCATAGTCTGTTCTGTTACAAGCTAGCTTCACTGTAAGGGCTGCCGTATCTCTTTGACTATGCAGGCAACCTTGCCAACTCATGAATTAAGAGTGCTGTTGTGGATGCAGCTATTTTCAACTATAGAAGTCAGAGCACACTCCACATGGAGGGACAGAAATCTATGCCTTGCAGTTATCTCTACAAACCTTCTGTTCCTTTGTCCTCCCAGTTAACCCACATAACCCACCAACCACATGTTGTAGCATTGAACAGGGATATAAAGTTCACAGCGGAACCAAATGCACTGAAATTGAGTCAACATAATCCCAGAATGGTCCTTACTGCAGCCCTTGGTATAAAACTGAAATAACTTCCCATGCAACTCTAATTTCTAACTTCAACACTAATGCAAATATAAACGGTTACTTTATGAAAGCAATTCCAAGATCCGCATAGCCATTTCTCTTCCCCTCCCTCTTCCACCACTCTCTCTCTCTCCTGTCCTCTTTGTGATTACAACAGTTAAAGGCCATACAGTGCTCACCAACTCCTGCCTTTGTTATTACACTTCAGTGTGGGCTATGGAAACTTCTGAAGACAGATGTACTCTCTCAACTGCTATTCTAATAGTAATTATACCAATATTTCAGTACATTTTAAAAAACCTACAAAATCCTAGTCCTGGTAAGACTCTTTTAACTCTCTGCACTCACTCTTTGATCTCTCTAATCCTGTAGCCAGAACATTCTTCACAAAAAGACCTCAGAAGAGAGAGAGAGATCCAATTGGCACCAGTGTTTTCAGCTGTGCAATATGTCTCAATGAGGGTGCTGAATGACTTAATGTTATTTGATGCTCAGTGTTTGTAAATGCACATTTTTAAAAAAATGGTAAATAAGAATCAGTATTGAATGACCTCGAATACTGAATAAACAAACAACTGACAGGGAAAAGAGAACACTGAAAAAAATAGACTTCTGGAGAAATAATGGAATTATCACACACCATCTGCTGGAAAGTACACATAGAAACCCAAAGCCATCAGTGGAATTATATAAGCCTATTTTTATATAACTGTATACAACAGAGAATTAAAGAAACACAGTTAATGTTTTACTAACATGATGGAGAGAAACATTCATGGAGTACAAGACAAAATTAGTGAGCAGTTTTTAGGAACACTATTTCTAATACCGTATTTACTTAAAGTTAATGACGTCACTCCTGAAATGCTACCCTCTGTCACACAACACTCAAACTATTCCAAGCTGCTTCTTCAGATGTACATTCCATGGCAGCGTCAGTGTCAAGCATGCAGACCATAACTGTAAGCCCAGTAGCTAGAGACCAATGGAATGCATAGTGAACACCACATCTGAACACTCATTAAGTTACAAAGGAAGTGTGGTTCTAGGTGTAACCCAGTCTGCTCCTCTTGTTTACAGGATACTCAAGTTCAAAACCACTGTCACACCTTATATGCTGGGGCTACAGAGCAAACAGGCCTGTAAATACAGTTAAAATATACAGCTATAAACAGCACAGAAGGAGTATTTTGCAGTATTTCAATTTATGCTAAATCAGATGCCCTGTACATTATCCCACTCACACAGCAGTCATACTTCTTCAGTTAGACTGCTCTACAAGACTGCTGTACTGCATTGCCTTAAAAGGTATGCTACAGGTTGTTCAATGGCTTATTTCATGAAAATTTTCTTCATTACATGACTATACTATTAGGTATGTTCTACTTTCAGGTTTTCTGACAAATGTGGCGGGGTGAGAAGAGTTACACTTAGAGGATCTGTTAATATTGCACTGCTTAGATGATAGTATTACTATTATTACTCTGCTAGATTGGGACCCAATCAACCTACATATTAAAAAATGATTACAATATAATATATTAAAATATAGTTATATCTTGCTGTTGTTTGAAGTGTATTAGGAATTCTCTGCCAGGGAGCTCCTCTAGAGCCTCGCCAAACTATCAGTCCCAGGATTCCACGGGATGCAGCCATGGAAGCTAAAATGAAATCACAGTGCTATCACTGTGCAGGTGAAAGGGCTGTATATCCCTAGAATTAATTTCAAGCATGGCTGCAAAGGAGACTTTGTGCTACCTGCTCATCGCAGGAACTGGCTTTACACATCCATATTCTCCTTTGGATCTGAAGAGAGCTCTGAGACACACACATATGTGAAGTTCTGGGTAGCTCTAAACCTAAGATCCTGGACTCCACTGTGAAATTTCCTGGAGCTCTTGACAAAATTACTAACTAAATCCTGGCATTACCAAATTCAGCCGACAGGATAACTATGAGTTACCATATCAAGGCATCTGTATCCAAAACAAATTGCTCCCTAATTTTTTTCCCTATTTGGTCACTAGCCCAAACAGGACAACACACAGCTAAACTTATACAGTTCTATGTATGTGAACTGCGAATAAATCTATTTTTTCAAGTGCATATTCCCACATGTGGCAGAAGTATCTACAACTCTGTCCAGCGGGCAGTGTTTCAGTAATTGATCTGATATTACTCATCACAATGAGGATAGTAAGGGGAAACAGTTTGGAAAGCAAGTTTTGGCAGCCAAGATGACTAAGATCCCAAGAGTAGCAGAGGGAAATAGTGCTAAATGTATTTTATTCATATTGAAGCCAATGGAGTCCTTCTCAAATATTTTAAAATTCCATCTTAAACTACCACTCCTCAAAGTGATATGTCATTTAGATAAGAGGTTTTCAGAACTGTGCTCCTGGACTCTGCAGTTCTTCCGAATCTTATCGGAGGCTCTTCAGGGAAATTAAGTAATGATAGACAAATTTCCCAGAAAGACAGTCTGCTGACTACCACAGATCTTCCATTGTAAATGAAGGCATTCACCAGTCTACCCTAACAAGTGTGACATCTCTAACCCCAGTCCTCATCCCCTTACATTTCAATGCAGCAGCATCTTTCTCCTTCTCCCTTACCACTTAGTACCAAGCAAGCCTACAGCTTTTGCAACCACTTCCTCTCTTCCAAGCAGCCAGAGATTCATGTGAAGGCTGCCCGTCACCAACATAATCCACCCTTATAAATGAGGTGGGACACAGACAAAGAGTGGCGGACAAAAGAATGAGGACTCAAGGAATGGGGAAGGCAAGAAACTTACCTAGCTTCAGTCTGAGGAGAGCAGGGGTGCCATCTAAAAGCCGTTTTATCATGCTGTGCTTTAGAGACCCCCCCCATCCTTCTCCAAAGCTGAGTAGGAGTATCACTTCTGACATGAGAAATAAGACTCCTCTTCTCCCAAGCAAGGGTGCAACAAGCACAGATTTTCTGAGGCTCCTCCTTGCAACATAGACATTAAGGAGTGAATTAAGAGGTGAACGGTTCACACTCAGTTTACATAAGCTGAAGATGAAGTTCGAAAGGGTTAATTATTTTTCCCACATTAACTCTGTAAATGAGTGTGTATATATGCTCTTGTCCAAAAGTGATCCAGTAGGTTTCATGGCTGAGCAGAAATTTAAACCTAGGAATCTATTAAGAGTGCTACTCTACTTTTCTTCCACAGTTCTCAGAGCAGTTTACACATAGCGCACAGGATGTCTGGCCTCCAAGCAGTTTTATAGGGCTAGATTCACTTGGTTTCATAAGCAGAATTTCTTCACAGGCCTTCAGATCAGCCCCCAGACTCCAACCCTAACCTCTCCATGCCATTTTTTTTTATTTTGTAGGCATCAGAAAATCTTCTCTCCCACTCCTCTGCAACAAAAGATTCATGTGATGGTAAAAGAAGAAGAGTTGGAATGGAAAACATCTTGCCATGTCTCACTGGTTATTTTTCAATCACTGCTCAAGGCAAACACTGATGTCATGAGAGATTGTCGCATTCCACTCTCCTTTTTATTTTCAGTTAGAAGCAATTATACCCCTCCCACTGGTGCAGGCCAATGTGTTGGGGGGAATTAACCCTCTCCCTTGCCATTCCAAATTACCCCATCTCTGTTGTTTTTCTAAGCAAAGAAAACAGCAATTTGTGGATAAGAGACTTGGCCCAGGAAAATTGTGTGCACTGAAGCATTATGTTCCCCGTGCCCCAAGCTTAACTTCTGTGGTCTTCATCACTCCTCTCACACACAGCAACTTTAAAACCAGAACTTCCCAAATTTTCCCTAGCTTGGCTCAAAGGCTTTCAAAGAACTATTCAGGGCCATCAAGGCAAGTAGTGAGAAGAAGCAAAAAAAAAAAAAAATACCTACAACAACTTCCAGGAGGAAAAAACAAAAACTCAACAGAAAAAGCAAAAAGAAGAACAGATAAAGAGAAGAAAAGAAGGAAATAACAGAAAAAGCAAGTATGCCCAAGCCCTGGCCTTGACAGGCAAATTCCTTACAAACTTCCAAGTGTGGCAGACAAAAAGGAACTGAAGGAGAGAGCATGAAATGTATGAAGATATGAACACTAGCAGGAAGCAGGGCTCCCACCATCCAGCACTAAAAATCCTGTGTATACTCTGTGCAAGTGTAGGATGACCTCCTTTCTGGGTTCTCCATAGGTCAGGAAGCCCAGACAGAAAAATTTGCTTTTTAGAAAGCCAAGGTTCTCACTGCAATCTAAGACCATTTCCACATGACGTTGCTGTCCCAGGATGGGGATACAATGCTACTGGTCCACGAGTCATGCTTTTGCATGACATCATCATGGTCCCACTGTCCACGCATCCTCAGCTGTTGCAATTGCATGATATTCCACTACCAGAAAAAATCTGGTAATGGCAACGCTTCCATCACCAGTGGCCTTGCAGAAAGGGATGGGGTGCGATCTATGTGCTTCTTTCCTCAGTGCAGCATGGGAAGTGTCCACTTACAATGCAGAAGGAAGGAGTGTGTCTCTCGCGCTACCCTTCAACAGGCAGCCGGCCAGGTGCAAGAGGGCAGCCTTTGGGTCTTGCTCTTATCCCAGCAGCAGCATTGTCAGGATCGCAACATGACAACGATTGAAAACGGTAAGGTGTGGAAAGGGCCTAAGTTCTGTATGGGGCGGGAGGGGAGTACAGCCCCTGTGGCTGCAGACTACAGAGACTGAAGGAAAAAGGAACATATTTCTCATGAAGACTTCTGCCTTCAAATATTTCAATTTTATTCCACATGTGAAAAAATTTAGGTCGTACTTTGACTGTTTGACATATTAATGTATTACTATTTTTACTCTGTATTAATTTAAATAGTTGGCAGTTATAACAGTTTGCTACTGGCTCTTTCTACCATTTTCAAAGAGCGGTTGATTGTAATGAGCTCTCTGAGGAAAGGACGGACCCAGGCTAAGTTGGTAAAACAGAAGCAGGTGGAGGTGGCAACACCAGCTCACCTTGCTGGCCTTCCTCTTCCTTTGTGCTTGAGGCATACAGCATGTCCCCCATATCCATGTGGCCAGTATACACAATTTCACTTGCCTGGGTTGAAATGCAGTCTGAGAATATTACTTTGAATTAATAGAAATTAAATAAAAATTGAAGTAATAAGTACAGTATTAAACAGTTAGCCCCCATTAAGTTCAATGGAACTTTTTCCTGAATGCTGTTTACATCAGCTATGGCAATATTTTAAATTACACTGTGAGGCAATCCTAAGTACACTTATTAGGCAGTGATTTCACTGAATTGAATGGGATTTACTCCCGGGAAAAAATGCTGTTTACAACTACCATTTAAAAAATGGAAACGCAGTACAACCTCACACACTCATTTGGCAAGATGGACTCCTGAGGGAAGGCTTCGCTTAGCATTGGCAACGAAGAGGAGAGGGAGGCATGGGTCCACCCACCATCTGGGCTGACCTCACACCAGTGCAGTAGCAGGCCTCTTTCAGCTTAGCAGCAGGCCAGGCAGAGCCAGAAGCCAGCCAAGGCTGAGCCGGTGGTTGAGGGAAAGGTGGCCGCTGAGGACGCGCCTTCACGGCGTTGAACCTGAGCCAGAAGGGCTGGCTCTGCAGGAGGCCACAGCTGAGTCGTGGCTTCTGGCAGCCAGATGGATTGAAGAGAGGATGGGGGAGAGTGTTTCAGACTGTTTTCCTCTCCCTCCCCTTTTTCCTCTGCCTGGCTCCCACTCACACATCTCAGGGAGCTGCTCTGGCCCCTGCCCCACCTTCCCACAAGCACTTGGCTAGGAAAAGAGAGGCTGGGTCAGTCCTAAGTCTTGTTTGGCAGGCCTAAAAGAAAGTCATGTGGAATCTCCTTCTGTGGAGGAGGAGCTGGGGTTTGAATCCCTGCTTCCTCTCCTTCCCCACAAAAGAGTATGGCTAGCTAACCGTAGGGTTAGGTTGACTGGATTGAGGTTGTGGGTTTACGTTTTTATGTTTTAGAATCTTGTGATTCTAAAGTTCAGTCAAGTTTCAGAGCCTCCTCTCAAAGCTGCATACTTATCTCGTTGTTTATCTCATCAAAAATAGAGCTTGCTATTATCCATATTTTTCATTAGCCACATTGGTTCATTAGTTCAGGAATGTATCCCCTGTGGATACAGGAGACCTACTGTACTTAGTATTTTCTCTATAACTTTTGGGTCCAAGAGTGAATGCAAGAGATGTATTTGTACACTTTTCCATAAACTGAGATTAGCTACAACTTGAGGGTACAAGTGGCAAATGTAGGCTTACTCCCACATAAAACGAGAAGTTGTTTTATAATATTACACATTGGTTTCACAATTGTTCCTTTTCTGTGTGGGAACTCTGAAACCATCATTTGCATGTTTATTTCTCATTTTCTTAATTATACTACAATCGCATGTCATTTTCTCCCCGTATTACTACCTGCATTTTAAAATGAAAATTAAGAACCATATAAGAAATGCATTAAGATTTTTTTTAAAATAAGAGTGTTCACATATAACACAATAAAATCCCATTTAGCATAAACGCTTCCCACAGTGAAGCAGATTTTCAAACTATTAAATGAATAAATGGGCTTTAACCAACTTTAACAGAATAAAGTGTTGAGTCAAAGGCTTTAATAGTAATCTGCCAACCACAACACCGCAATATTGGCAGAAGTGGAAACCATGCAGGCCCGGTTGTGTTCCATACAGTCACAGAAGAGAGATTTAACAATGGCTCTACAGTTATAAAGCTCGAACACTGTAATTATCCACTGGTACAGAGACTGTATGTGGCAAGTGCTAGAAACTGATCAAATTCTGAAAATTACCATTTATTTCTTACACTCATCTAAAACATGTTTCCAGCAAAAATTATCCTCCTCCGGCATTTACATACAGCACAGTCTATAATAAAACTGATACTCACCTTCTGCACTTTAAAGTTATCAAGATCAACACAAATGGTGACCACCTACAGAGGAAATAAGACAGCAAGCAAAGGCTGACTGAAAGATGTGGATTTGCAAGAGAATAGAGTGAAAACACAAAGAAAGTGCCTAGAGCCAGACAAGCGCACGTGCATGTGTGTGCATGCGTGCACACACGCACAAAGCATAGAAAGTAAAACCCACATTACTTTGGGGGTGGAGGGAGGATCAGACATTAAGTACTGTAAACAAGCACTGATCATCACACAGCTACTTGTCTCCCCAACGTATGTATTTGGCCAGCTGAATATCACTCTGGTTGCATTCTCTACATTCTCCTAAGGGTATAAGATGACTAATACTTAAACTACAAGTAAGATGTTCAACAAAATGTTGCCGCCCACTCCCACCTGAAGGAGTCCTCCAATTCCTAGCTCCAGGCTACCTAGAACAGGAGCCTTGTAGTGCTAGTTAGTCCCTGGGGATGAGGAGTTTCACAAGGTGGGATCAGCCTCAACGGCAGGCCCTTCCTCAAGCCTTCCCTCTCCTCTATACCATGCATAATACTAGAGCACTTCTACCCCAGTTGAGAGATGCAGGTGGAAGATTACGCAGTTCTGAAGATGGGAAGGTGAGTACAGTCCTTCCTCCACATTTGTGGGTTTGACTGCAAACCGGATTATTTGCGAGGCACGTGCTTGCCTCCCCCCACATCTTCCTCCTCCCATCCCTTGCATTCCTTACCCCAGGCTTGCGAGGCATGTATTTAAAATGGAACTTTTTTCCTTTTGGGTGAACAAAGCCCCCTCCCATTGTTGAAGGGTTTGGCCTCTCTGCCATGCGGTTGCACATTCTGCTGTGTACTGGCTACTGATCGGTCAGCTGCTCATTTCTCAAGATGGCCTCCGGAAGTAATTAAAACTCCAGAACTTCCCTCTTTTCCGTCTGAGGGGAAAGTACTGGTAAGCCTTTTAGGTTGTCTTTTTTCTCTCTCCGTCCACACCGGGGCCAGAGGCAAAGGAACGAAAGGGGAGAAGCTCTGGAGGGGAATGGGAGGAGAATCGTGGCAGGGGGAGTTTTTTGCAGTTCTTCCAGTTTTGTGCAGGTTCTGTGCCCCAAACCCTTACAAATGTGGAGGGCCTACTGTACTATATATTATCAGGGCCCTGAGCAAAACAGTTTCCTCCTCCCCTGCCTTCCGTTTTCCTTTCAGGGATTGTTTTTAATGGACAATAAAATTCAGTATTCTCAAGCTGCTCTCCAGTGTACATCTGAGTGTCAGACTTGCACCATCTAATTTCTGGTTTTTCTCAACTTCTTTCCAAAGAAGAGACTTATATTTGAAGATACTACTATCCAGGTCACCGTACAAAGAAGAACTATAGCAAGGTTTTTTAATGGCCAGAGCAAGTCATACCATCGGTATTAAGTCAACTATCCTGAGTGTTCACACTTCTTAGATGAAACGTTTGAAGCAGGAAAACTGGTAAGCATATCCCACCCATGTACAGGTAAGCATGTTCAGAAGCAGAACAAAAACAAATGAGTATCATCAAGAGAAAGGCAAACAACAGAAAGGTACTGGGTAAGCATCTCAATTTCCTGAGGAACTTGATTTTAAAAGAAAGCTTCAGGTTTTATGGTTGCAGCATTGCAGAGAAGTGTCTGAAGATGAATGGAAAACTGTGGTGAAATTCCCAAAAGCTACAGGGGTTAAGTTGAACAAAATTTTAAACTGTCAGAGATTTTGGTGTCTTGCATATCTCATTGCTGATTTTTACAACTAACAGAAGGTGGTATGCAAGCAAACATCTAAAGTCAAAGTAGAGTTCAGATTTTCCCTAATGTAGAATTAATTCTACATTAAATTAAATTCTGACTCTTTTAAATGCATCAACCTTTGTCGCCGCTTTCTCTATAATTTGAGAATAGCTTCCAATTTCTATAGTTCCAGCCTACTAGAGGGCAGCTCCAAACACTCCAATTACTATAGGAAACTGTACAGGTGTCTCCTGCCGTAATGTGTAACATATGGACATGGAATATCAACACACATTCCTCTTTGATCCTATATGATAAAATCAGATGAACTCAGTCTCCCCAAGACATGTATGCTGACATTTAAAGTACTTGCGCAGTCATATGCAACATCCACACATTGTACATTTACTCTGGTAAATGCCAATGTTTCAGCAACAATCATAGTATGTAGGCATTTTCTAAGTAATTCCTCATTGCTGAGTGGAAGACACATTAATTTCAGTACACAAAGGATTTCCCGGCATTTAAATTCACCGAATTGGTGGTTGTTCATGTATTTATGCTTTAACAACACAATGGGTTTCTGTTCTGCATTATACAATAGATGTATCAAAATGCATCATGCATACATTTTCAACTCCTTGTAATCACGATATCTATGGCAAGATTACCAAACCCAAGGTGAGAGATCTGCCAAAGAATAAACTAACACAAGATAAGTCAAAATTCATTTCCAAAAATGCATGTATTGCTCTTTGCTTTTCTGTGCCCAGAAAGCACTAAAAGCCAAACAGAAAGACACAGTAAATGATCTGAAGTTTGGCTGCTTTGATAACTCAGCATCTTCATATGAAGCAAAACTTTATTTAAACAACATCTAGGTTCAGAGGGGTGGGAGCAGGAGAGAGGAACCAGTGTTTTAACAGCTAATTTTAAACACAATACTTCTGCATCTAAAAGACAGGTATTAAATAAAACTGAGAGACAACTAGAATTATGAATTCTTTCTCCAACTTTGTGGCTTCTGCGTCCTGTAAGAGAAAAAGTCCCATGATTGTATGACTGATGAAAAAAGTTCACCATTCACCTCAGTTTCAGCTACACATTCCTATCCATCTTTGAGAGGCTCCCTCCTTCCAAAGTAAAGCAACATAAAGGTACATATTGTACCTGCCGCCTGCACTGCAGCAGCAGCCTGGAGTCACAGAGTCACGTAATGAATACCAACAGCCAGGCAGAAATGCTCACTGAAGCACTGGATTCCTTTCATGAACAGTCACTTGGACTGGAATTCCTGCCCTGCTGCCTAGTCTGCAGAAAAATGTATAGCTCAGGGCCTTTCTTTTTCATTTCCCACAGCTATGCAGACAGAAGAGGGCACATGCAGGAAGGGTGGGTATGGTTAAGGGCGCCTCAGGTGTTCTCTACCTGCTCTTCCATATCTCAAGGGCAGGCAAGAGATTAGTCATAATTTCCACAGAACTGCTCATAAAAAGTTTAATAGAGTGAAAAGAGAGAAAAACCATATGGCCAAAGAGAACTTCAGGAACTAGAGATAAACACAATTTCAGCTGAATACAACGTTATCAACGAAATCTACAAGGTGACTATACAAATCAAATACTCACTACAAACTAAAGATTACACAGTAAATGCAATTCAAAATAATTATGAATGTCTATCAAAGGCCATTCTGAAAGGACCCAAGAACTGTCCTTTTCTCTTTATCCATTTATAAAATTCTTAAGGGTCCATGTGGCCACATTTGGTAATATATTTAAAAATTCACGCAGTGAGGCTAACATTAACATTTCTGGTTAGCCGTACTAATACATTTGACAACAACCAAAAATAATTTGTTCACTTATTTTCACACAATGCAAACATCTGAAATATTTACCTGTTTGATGCCACTAGTCCTTATACAGAAATCGTATCTACATTACTCCTTATGAGCAGAAGTTAATTTAGAAATTAAAATATAGATCAAGAGCCTATAGCCAGATGCAGCCCAGGGTGAAGATGGCCCTCACTCTGCTTACAAGCTTCTGCTGTTTTCCTGGACCAGAGACAAAAGGCCATTCAAACCCAGGGAAGCTGTTGCATGGAAGTTAGCTGTGGTTGCAATCTGGGCCCTACTCCTGATTAGACTTCCACATAACTTTATCTATTCACGGTGAAATGTCCATGTTGGTAACAATTTCATCTGGCTCCATGCAATGCTGGAAAGCAGGCCCTGAAACTTTATGCAGGTAAAAATACACCCTGCACTGCAGGCTAAAGCTGGTTTCCAATCCCTGCCATTAAAGTGGCTTGCCATCAAGACACCATTTTCTCCACATCGCTTTCACCTGCAAGTTGACTCGTGCATCCCAAGCAAGAGAGGCCAGATTTGGCAGGTTTTTCAGGTGCTAACCATAATGGCCTCTGCCATGCCCATTTCCAGGCATGTCACCTCTTCCCATGTTGGTCACATGTACAGCATCCTTGTGAAGTAATTTGGCTTTGGGTATGCATGCAGTGTAGTGGCGGCTGAATCCAGAGTGCAGAAGCCATGACTATGTTAGATGAACTGACTAAAACATTGGTATGGGCTTTTGTTTTTGTTGCAGCTTTGTTGGAATGGTCCCATATAGCGCCCCATTTCATAAGCTGTGGCTGATTTGAATAGTCCAAAGCATCAGAGGCTCAAGCATCAGAATAAAAGAAACCAGGACATGCTACTTCCACTGTGGTGATATGCAAAGCTTAAATGAACAGTGTGTTTCTGTACCTTGCATCTGCCCATTTAAGGCCTGCAAGTTGTTACTTGGATATGAAGCCAGAAGTGTGGGATAAGGAACTGCAGTGCAAGGTGTGCTTTGTGTTCTCCCACTTCTCTGCCCAGAGCCGCCTCCTCCCTCCCTCCAGCCTCACTCAAATATATAACTCATTAAGTAGAGATTAATGAAAGCCAAATTTTGAATTAACCAGAAAGACAAAAGTGGTAGTTTCATTTTCCCTTAGCCAAGCTCAGCCCTTATCCTGCAGAACAAACCATTTTCAAAAACTGGACAGAAGCCATTTTTGACACACCAAGCAGGCCAGCCATTCAAGGCAGCAGTGGTCACAGGTTAAAATGAGCTAGCACAAACTTCACTCATGAGCCTGAGTGAGTTCAGCACTATTTGTGACACACCAGAGTAAACATGATATATCTGGTCAATAAACCTTTGGCCTTTGCTGTCTTCATGGAACAAAAAAAAAAATCAAGCTTGGTAGATCATAATCCACACTAGTGGCCTCCACTGGGTTTTTGTCAGTCTCAGAATATGGTCATCTGGCCTAAGGACAGCTGAACTTCCTGAATGATTCTCAGAAGCTCTGTGCTTGTGAGCACAAGCCACAAACTCCAAAACTAGTGTATGAATGGAGCTGGACTATGATCCTGGAGATCAGGGTTCAATTTCTTGCATGGCTATGAGACCCACTGGGTGACCTTGGAGGCATCACACACTGTCAGCCCCAGAAAACTCCATAATAGGTTCTCCTTAGGGTTGCCATAAGTCAGAAACAACTCGAAGGTACACAACAAGATCCAAAACATCTGGAGTATAGTAGGCTGCCAACCCATGGATATTCTGTGTCTTAGAACAAGAACTTCTGATAGTAGCAGCATTTGTTTTTTTGGAAAAAAAAAGCTTAGAGACAATTTGAAAATAGAGATGCAGAGTGTACAGAAGAGTACTACTCATTCTTGACTGACCATGCCATCTATGTTTATGAAGCCAGAATTCCAAACACATATTCAAGATAACGAAGCAAAGCAAGAGGAATGACATATCCAGAAACAATAGGAAACCTTTTGAAAGCTGGTTTCCGGTTCAGAAAATCTCAGTGCATCCCCAGAGAATGCAGAAATATCTCAGAAAAACCCTTCAAAGTCTGCCAACAAGAAGTCAAATCTAGAAGAGTGCATCATGCTATCACTACGCAGGAAGCCTCCTTGGAGGACAGATACTTAGGGTTTCATTATTCGGCTTATCACAGTACAGTAACAGTCTGATTAGGACACACGGTGAATTACCATCACAGTAAGAGAGTACAGGGACAGGGAAAATATTCAAAAATACTTGAAAGGCCAAAAAACATTTTCCTCTAAGGACATAACACCCTTGTAAGGAACATCCTGGGCTGATGAAAATCTCCCCAGTTCACGACTTATTCTATGCAAAATTTGCACAAGACCAGTGGTAGGCAACCACAACCCCACAGTCTTGCAGCAGGCAGGAAGATCTCAGGTACCTTACCCAGGCACAATGCAACCAGTATACCCACTGCTGTGGTTATTTTTTTTTTCAACTTATGCGCAGTCTAGGAAGCTAATAGTAAAATTTAAATAAATACAAACAATTAAATTATAGAAACAAAAATACAACTAAAAACACATCAACAAATAGAAACAGAAGTCTACTTCAACACAACCTAGGTATCAAAGATTGGTCTGAACAAAAAAATATTTGCCAGCTTATAGGACAAAAGAAAGGGAACCAAGCCTAACTTTCCCTATACGGTTAATAGAAATCAATTGCTTTAAAAAAAAATTAAATTTAAATCAGGTTGTTATGTTCTCCTAAAACAACTGACTAAAAAGAAAGGCTTAGGTCAAAGGTACTGTGAATACTAACTATTACTGTTGCCATGTGCTTTCACATCATTTCCAACTTACAGTATCCTTAAGGCAAACCTATTTTGGGACTGATAGCGTGTAACGTGGCCAAGGTCACCCAGTGAGTTTCCATAACCAAGCTGGAAATCAAACCCTGGTCCCCAGAGCCATAGCCTAATGCTCAAACCACTACACCACGCTGGCTCAATGCAACTTCTGATTATATGCTTTCAGATTTCAACAGTAGTTTATGGAGATGGGAAACAATCTAATCAGTCCTATTCTGAAGATGGTGTACATCAGGGGTGTCCAACCTTTGGTCCTCCAGGTGCTTGGGACTTCACCTCTCAGAAACTCTAGCTTCTTGGTTAACAGTCAGGAATTCTGGGAGCTGAAGTCCAAAACACCTGTAGGACCAAAGGCTGGACACCACTGGTGTACATGAAGTGTGCGTACTCTTTCAGACATGTTCTTTCTCTTAAGGCCTTCCCTCTAAAGACAGAGAAGGTCAAAAAAACAGTAAATCTGAACAATTAAACACTGTGCTTTCACTTTAAAATCATGATTACTCAGAATATTTCTCACTGGTGATTCAAATCATTAAAATTGGATCTTTCAGATATTAAATCAAATTAAAATATAATATTATATACAGTATATAAATATTATAATAAATAAATCAAATTCATCCTGCTGGTCAAATTGATGAGAACAGAGTTTCATAGACTAGGTGCAGCCACTGAGAAAAAGAATTCTTGAGTCTTCACCAAATGTACTTCTGAGGCTGATCTTAAAAACCCAGGTGGCTCAGAAATGACAACACAGTCTTTCAAGCATCACGGTCTCAGACTGTAATGAGTTTTACAGATTGCAACCAACTCTTTGAACTGGGCCCAGAAACAGACAAATAGCCAGTGAAGAGTCTGGCTACACCATTTCGGATCAGCAATAAGTACATCAATGTTTTCTGGGGCAGCCCAATATAGAACATATTACAGTAGCCCAGACCTGTGTAATTAAGGAATACATCATTGTGGACAGATCCTATATCTCCAGAATACCAACATAAGATAGCTAAATCATTACCACTCTCCTACAATTCAACAGCAGTCATAAAGCTTCATTGAGATTACAATGCAACTTAGCATGCTACAGATACTGAGGCATCCAGTGCTCTCTTCTCCAACTGCAGGTACATCAAGCAACAACTGTTTTCAAACTGCATTTCATGGAACTCGGGGGTTCCACAGAATCTCGTCGGGGATTCTTGAACGACAGGATTAACTTCCTGCAAATAAGCCAGAGAACTATCTGAGTTCTACCTTTCCTCACACCTCCTTTTCCTACATAATTCAAACACCTTTTTAAAAGCAGGGACTTCCTGGCAGAGATGTCAGCATGAAGGGATTTCCTAAAGACAGAAAGTCTGAGAAATGCTGGTATATGCGGTAGAGCACATACACTCATCAAGAGAAGGAATTGACTCTTTTCCTTTTCTTTTTTGAAGTACAGAATAGCTACTAGAAAAACTGTGCTTTGGTCAGTAGTAGACATTCAAAAGAAATAGGAAGGGGGGTGTCCACCAATGCAAGACTCTTCAAAACAACCTCGTTGTACAGACAGCCACAGTTTAACCTTTCTGGTACACATTAACAAAGTCAAAAACCATTAATCCTACTGCATAATACCCCAGGCATCCAGTCATTTCCACACCCAGCTTATAAGTACACAACGCCATAAACCATAAAACTGACAATATTTGTGACATTTAACACAGTCAGATTTCACCAATTACAATATTCATTTTTAGAAGAAAATGGTATTTAGAGTCACTTCACTCTAAAAAATTTTTTTTTGCACAGAATCCTACACATACATCATCATGTGAGACTCATTCTGTCAATGTACAGTGAGCAAAGTAGAAACTTCCAAATTCTTCATAAAAGAAGCTCAACAGTGACCTAGTCTGGATGAGCCATGCCTTCTTCACATCCAGTTTTGCATGTCCAACACATTTATCAAACAAAACTAAAATATATGTAAAGTTAAATGTCATGTTCAAGGAGTTGCTGCTGGAAAGGCTGCTTAAATCACTTCTGGCTGTGGACTGCTGCTATTTAATCCTTCTCTCCCAGCTTCATATACTTAAAGTTCATTGCTTGCCCAGAGGCTTGTAGGCGCCTTTGGTGAGATACAAAAAAAACTCGGACTTTGGAGGCTGGATCAGGGATACCACCAGCCATAAGAGATCACATTCATTTTGCATTTTTTCTATGAAATACTTTGAGATATTTTAAGACATAAATCAATAGCACATAACACTCACAGATTGTTGAGATTTTAAGATTATGAGATTAAGAAAAAAATGAATGCATTAAAAACAATTAACTTACTGATTTTAGGTTTCCTAAACAGCTATTGATACAAATATATGTGCATCCAAAAGGTAAAGTACCTAGAAAGGTACAGTTTATCTCAACTTTGATTACAGATGTGACCAATGTTGCCTTCCTCAAACTGGTCACTTTTTGTTATTAATTTAATGCATTTTTAAAAACAGAAAACTTTCTGCAAAGAAACATACCAGAGACAAACGTATCAGAGAACAGTTAGGAGCAATCATATAAAAACAGAGTATTTTCCAACTACAGATATAACATGTCAATGTCCTCTTGCAAACTGTTTTAAATCTTTGCCAGAGCACCAGAAACAAGTTGCAAAATAGTTTTGTAAGACTTGTAAACAAATACTGAGTTTCCAATAGCAATTGTAATGCTAAAACCAGATAATATTCCTGCAGCTGCATCACAGCTGGTCCAAACAACTTTGTGATTCTGCTGTCAAGCATTATGTACTACAACAAGAAAAAAAATCTGTACTTCGAGTACAACAGTGCAGGTAGCCCCTAGCTTCCTCTCTGTTCATCTGTTTTTAATTGACCTGTCAGTGAACCAAAATATGACAGCCCTCTTTTTGGCAAGACTGGGAACCAGGAGGGCAGAGCTGTTCACTGAATTCAAAGGGACTACACAGGGCAAACTGCTCCTACTACAAGGCCAGGGTGTGTAATCTTCTCTTGAACTACAAACAGAGATAAACAGCAATGTTATCTTCTCTTAGCAAAAGAAGGGGGAAATCTAGTAAGCCAACAGATCTTTAAAGGAGTGTGGTATTCAAAGAACCCAGTTGCTTCCTGGAATTTTGCAATCTCTTGAAATAATGCAGATGCAACTTGCTAACAGAGCAGCTAGAAATCAGCTCTGAAGAACTTAAGTCTTTTTTAAATCTATGTTCTAACCACTACCGCATACATGCAATAATCTCCTCATTGCCTTACGTATTTCAGCAAAGCAATGTTCTTCTCATTAAGAGGGGGGAAAACTAAAATATGTCAACTTGTTTAAAGTTCATGGGCCATGTGTGTATAGTATACCTATGTAAATCAAATTATGTAGAATTCTTCAACCAACGTATTTAAAGTTGCCACATTTCTTGTATTTTATATAATTTCCATAGTGTGTTCTTGTTCTCTTAGATTCATATTGTTCAAAATCGAGTAACCATCTCACCTCCCACTGAGACAGGAAGTCTACTACAGCAGAGCTTTCCAAACTTTTCATGTTGGTGACACACTTTTTCGACATGCATCATTTCATGACACAGTAATTCAGCTTTACTAGCAAAGCAGAGGTACCCAGAGGCATATCTAGAGTGGGGAAAGGCAGCACCCCTTCCAATCCTGGCCCGCTGCTGTCGCCCTCACCAGGAAAGGCCCTGGTGAGAGTGACGGCAGTGGGCCAGGCTCAGGTGGGCGGTCTTTCTTGGCCAGGGAGGTGACACACCGACATACTACAGGTGACACACTAATGTGCCATTTGGAAAACCCTGTACTACGGCATCCTAGCTTGGGGGGTGGGAAATCCAAGCTACACTCTAAAAAGACTGTAATGACAAAGAATCCAGCACTTTCCAAAGCAGTCTTTTCTACTCTCAAACAGGTGGTATCATCAAGGTTTGCTAGGTATGTTGCCCAGGAAGTCCACAATTACAGGATATTTCACTGAGCAATTCAGTACTTCTTTGTGGCCATCATGAATAGAACAGAATTATATGGCTAATGCAACATCCCCCCCGAACTCATAAAGAATCAGAATGCTCACATCGTCAAGCCAATGTTCATACACACCCTTTAACCACAGAAACAGAAAGTACTGGATGCACTCCAATCCTTACCTGCATAGTGGTACATCCTTTGCAAAGGCAACTGTTTGCAAAGTCTCAAAATTTTTCACATGCTTCCCTTCAAAACTTCACTGACATGATAAATCTGTATCTGAACTTGCATGATGGAATGCTCTTTCTCTCATTCTCTCTCGCTCAAACACACACATCCACAGATATACATACACTCATCCCTCCCTATAACAGAATTAGACAAAAGAATTAAGAGAAAATTAGCATGAAACCAGAGAAAATTAGATGAGAGCTTCTAGCCTAGTCTTCCAAGTGGAAGGTTTTTTAAAATTTTTATTTTAAAAAAGAGAGGAGCATTCCATCATGCAAGCTCCCACCTGCAGACAGAAGTGGTATAGCTCAAACACAGCTTTGCCTTAGTTGACAATTGGGTTGATGGACAAACAATCACTTGTTGTGGTGTATGTACCCCCCAAGTCGCCTACTGACTTACTGCAACCCCATGAACTTCTCATGGTTTTCTTAAGAAAGCAATACTCAGAGGTGGTTTTGTCACTTAACTCACTTTCAAATTGCTTACCAACAAAACACTTACAAAATGCTGTTATCCTGAATGGGACAATTTTCATCTCTAGTGTAGGATCACCCGCTACAGCTTCTACTACACAAAAACTCACAAGACACAGTCATTACTCAGAACGCTGTTACTAGACGAGGGTTCAGTTCCATGTTTGGCAATGAAATTCACCGGTTTCCAAGAACCACCATCTCGTATATACTGATTTTATTTTAAGCATGGGGAATGAGCAGCCTGTCAAAAACTGGGGAAGAGGGGGGTGTGGAGTCTCACTGCTCAGATATTCCCTGTAAAGGAGGAGCATTTCTTCTCCATTATACAACTGTTCCCTACTGATCAATAGGGAGTTTGTCACAAAGTAAAAGGTCATGGAGAAGGTTTAAGTCTCCAGTCATGCATGATACTCCCATGTTACTCAGGGAGAAACAAGGGAGTAATGAGGGAACGGGAAATGTAATCACTTCATGGAATTTTCTTAGGCAAGGAATATTCAGAAGTGGTTTGCCATTGCTTTCCTCTGAAATATAGCCTACAACACCTGGTATGTCTTGATTATCCCTCATTTAAGTACTAACCAAGTAAATCTGAGATGGGAGAAATGCTATTTTACTGGTCTCATCTACTAACAGCCCACCCACTGCTTGTCTGCCACCAGAAACACCCACACCAGGAATGCAGCCACGGAAGTGCTTAAAGAATCTTTTTTGAGGCTGATCTGTTTAATTGCAATGAATTAGTTTTTGATCCCAACTTTCTTCCCAGGGGTTTAAGGCAATATATTTGCTCCCCCATTTTAGCACCACAATGACTCCACAGGGGAGAAAAAGCCAGTTTGGCAGCTGGCACTGGCCAGCAAATAAGCAGAAGCGGAACACTCTGTCACCTTCCTTCTCAACAGGAATCCTGCTCCAATTGTTTATTGCCCTAACGCCTGCAGAGACGGAAGAGCATCAGCCTGGCCTCAGCAACCTGACAGAGGACCAAGGGTTACCAAGTGATTGCTCCAACTCCATCCCAGATAGATTTAACAAACCAGTTAACCAGTCACCTTCAGATTCTCTACCACGCTCCTCTTCCATTTATGTTATGCTAGCCAGTGCTCAGAACTCCCTACCTGCCTTATCTTCTTGCAACACGTACAAAAGTAGTGCAGATCAGTACTAACCCCTCTATAGTGTATAAGAGACTAAGGCTGCCAAGTGCATTCAGGGTGAAATCTGAAATTGAAATGGAAAGTCCCAATCTGTAGCCTTAAACAAATAATCACACAACACATAGCAAACACTGGAACTGGGCTACCTGAATACCAGCTGAAAGGGTGATGGTATTTTAAACGGATGGGCCATTGTGTCATACATTTGCTAAGCAATAACACAAAAAGTGACTGCCATTTCCTTCAATCTGCCACTAACCATAACCCACCACTTGCCACATAAAGTGTTAACAACATCAAGTTTACAATAATGTACACTGTTTAGGAAAGATCATCAAGAAGAAGAAGGAAAAGAGGAAGAAGAGGAAGAAGAAGAATGTACTTGATGCGGCTTGTAACATCAATGCCATATCTGCCTTTAGTGCTTACCAAAACTCAAAGGATATCCTTCACCCAGCAGCATGGTTTTTAGGATTATTTATAAGAAAGAGTATGCTTCCAATATGCTTAAAATCACAGGGGTCTTTTTTTTCCCTACAAGACGGAATACTCTTTCACCGATCACATTGCAAGCCTCTGAACACATTTAACACATGAAGCCTAAAAAATACCCCAACATCTCCTCCCAGAAAGCACACAGCAAGTAAGGAGTCCGAGTACGAGAGAAAAAGGCCATGCAGGGTGTGAGAAAGTAGCTGTATGTACAGATGTATGTATAACCAGCTTGCTTAAAAAGTAGAGGAGCAGTGATTCGTGTAATGTAATTTAATCAGTTAACTCATGCCTGCAGAGAGTGTTCAGGATAGGTTGGGAGGAGGAGGGGAAGTTTTCCACGGCTCCCGGCCCCATGTGTGACTGAACTATCATAGTCTCCAGAAAACAACTATGATCTCAATTCTTCTTTCCTGGCTGTGTAGTAAGTTATAACTTTCATTTGACATGTATTATAAAAGCTGCCAGTATTTAGTCGGTTAACTATCTATTTTTGATCAATCTTATCCTCCATTTGCCAACCAAAAAATAAAATTTAAGTTTTTTTTCTGTTTGGTTTGATATTATATTAATTTGGTATACGTACATATATTTACCTACATAGATGTCCTTTTATTTTTATTCCTATTTTTGTATATATTCAGTTTCTATCAGTCATATTACATTTTTGATATCAAGGTTACTACCAATTTTTAATAATTGTTAAAAATTTTCTCTTTCTAATAATAATATTTTAAAAAATGCAAAAAATGTACCCTTAAGACACTAGGCAACAGATTTCTAAACAAAATGGTTTTTTTAAAAAAAGAACTGTCAATGATTACAAAAATTGCAGTAAGTAGCTGCATCTTAGAAGAGGTATACTGCCATCACCTCCTCCACAGGTCAGAATGTATCTTCTAACTCCTACAAATGTCTTATCAGATTTTATCTATAAAACAAAGGATAAGTTGTACTCCTGTAAAGTTGTATATACATGTGTGAATCTAAATGGATTTCAGTGCTTCAGCTGGTGAAAGCCATATGGTTAGATAAGATTTCCTTAGTTGAGCAAAACGTTAATTACGAACACTGGCTGTAGAAAAGAGATATCACAAACTTACATTGAATTAGAGAGCCAGAGGAAACCATTCGACAATTCCTTATGGGTCCACAGATATAACTGTTCACTGAAATGTCAATTCTCAACAACAATTAGACATTCAGATTTGCTGTAACAGCTGCTTGCTTTGGTTTGTCTAACTTATGGGCTTGAAGAAGTATCTCTGCTTACCTAAAGCCATCAAAGAAAGAAAGAAGGAAAGAAATCAGAACTCACCAATGGTTACTCCTGCAGCATACTGTAGCCACCACTAGCCTATTAATGCCATAGCCCTAAAATGGGCATAGCTTTCTGCCCTGAAGGAAGTTCAATAAAAGTGTGGTATGGTTGTATTTCAGTGAACAGTCCTACGGGCCACACTGATAATCCCAAGAGCAGTGTTTCTCAAGCTGATGTGGGATGCTGGGAGGAGTTGTTCTTCCCAATGTGCCAGGAACTAGAACCTCCTGTGTCCCCACTGACTACTGCTGTTTCATTCTTTCCTGGAAATTCTCCATAGGCTAGCAGCCAATAGCTCGTAGAGTAGCACCAGCCCACAGACCACAACTTTTAGGCCCTTTCCGCACGAGGCGAGGGAATCGCTCCATGCCGTTACTCACCACTTCTTCTGGGGTCTGAAACAACGCTGACGGTCCCTGAAGCCCTTCTGCAGGGCTCCTCCTTGGTCCAGGGCGAATCGGAGCAGTGCGAGGTCTATAGATCCACACTGCTCCGGTTTCCAAAATGGTGGCTTCCAGCTTTCAAAATGGCGGCTCTGGCTTCCAAAATGGCGGCTTCCGGTTTCCAAAATGGCGGCTTCCAGTTGGTCGTGGGTCCTGACCAACCACTGAAGCTCACCATGCCTAAAACCCACCCTCCGCAGATGACTCGAGCCTGCGAATCTGAGCAAGAGAGCAGGAACACAATGGCGCGTTCCAGGAAAATAAAGACCTGTTTTTTCCAGTCTTTCAAAAACACGCTGGAAGACCACTTGGGGTCGTCTTGGAGCAGACTGAGGTGCGGATCTCCGGTAAGTAGTCCACTCCTAGTCCACTCCAAGATGCAGACGACCTCTGTGCGAGGACGCACTGCCCTGTTCTAATTGCCTGGTGCGGAAAGGGCCTTAGTAGCACTATCTTAGAAGGCTTGATTCAGACACTAAGCCTCGTACTTATACTAGGATTCCCAGCTATACACACACCGTTTTCAGCAGGGCTGTGAAGCAAGTGACCCTCCAGATGCTTCAGTTGAAATTCACATACAACGTGCCCTCCTTATAAGCCAGGATTCCATTCTAGGAACCTCCACATAAAACATGCAAAGTGTTGTCTCCCATTCTAGTCAATGGATGTGATGTGCACACTCCCATGGCAGTGTGGGCACATGCCCACTGCATCCATTTACTATAATGAGACTTGGTGCTTTGCATGACCTTACATTCACGGAGCTGGAGGTCATGGTAACGGAGGGCCCACTGTAATCACTTACCCATTCGAGATACCGGTTAAGATTTTGGGGAAATGTCCAAATCATTGCCGGGGGGGCAAAAAAACCCCAACTATGCAAGACAAGAATAAATAGAAAGTTAACACAGCGTAAGGTCAATTTCAACAACATGACAGGGTAAGGATGCCCTACAAAATCAGAAAGTGCTCACAAGATTCTTGTAATGTGGAGTTTGCCAACTCACAGGAACGGTTCTCCTTGCTTCTAAGGATATTAGTGGAGCTAACTCATTACGGCATACAGCACAAACTGGGAAGACCTTGCTTTAAAATTTTGCCTTGGTTTACATGCTGCATGACCAGTGTAGATCACTATATAGGCAGATAAGCAGACTAATCTACACTGTTACTGTGACAGAATCACTAACAAGTTGAAAGCGTTACACAGCTGGATAGAGTATTTTGTCGCAGTGACAGCAGAAGTCAGGTGACACAGCAGACGTCATAAATTGTTCTCCAACTTAAACGATACATTCCAAACTCTAACAAGCTAAAGTAAACAGTGTCTCGAAGGCCCATTATATGACATACCAAAGAGATTAAAAAAATTCAACTGAGCCAAGTGAACTGATTTTTGAAAGGGAATTATCACGTTTAATACTGCAGGGTACTTCAAAGTATGTAAATAAAAAGGCTAGGGGGAGCCACACAGACAGCCACACAAATATAGTAACGGTTCACAGCTCTTGACGTTGGCCAGAAGGGAAGGACCACAGCTCTTGGACCACATATTATGAATTTATTATTTGACAGAGTTTAAATCTAAGAGTTCAATTTGCTGGGGTTCTAGGCCTTTCTCCTTAACAAGTGGTAGCAGATAATATGCTAAATTAACCAAGAAATAGGGTTGTGATAACTTTCATAAAGAATCCTTTTAATTAGTTAAAAAAGGAGGCTACAATTAACTTTCAGCAAATTTTTTCAAACTACGATTTTTTAATGCAAATCTTACAGCAAAACTACTAATACATCTCAGAAGAGGAATTCCTCTTGTTTCACTCAGGATAGTATTCTCCTAAGATTTTGCCTGCTGTAACATTTGCAGAGACCTAAAAACAAAAATACTGTGTGCTTTCGCTTCATTATGTTTTCCTATTCCTATGCAAATATAGTCAGATTTAATCCATTAAAGCTCAGGTGACCAACCCTAATGAAAATAAATAGACAGATTCTTCTATTTGCATCTCAGTAGAATTTATGCAGATTGCACTGTTCCACTCTCTTTGTGGAATATTTCTGTACTGCTGCACAGACAGAAGCCATCCAATAAATCCTGAAAATGATCTGGATTAACATTTTAACCAAGAACTGAAGTAGCATAGTGCTGAAGAGCGACAGCTGCCAACTGGCAAATCCCTAGACATAACTTGGAAATGTTACTCTCTAGGCTACAAATTCTAGAACACCACAGCCAGCATGGCAGCTACAGGATCCTGAAAGCTGCAGTCCAAAGTAGTATATTTTTAAAGCTCTATCTAGCTCAAATCTGGTTTCAAACATACATTCACCAAATCCCATACAGAAAAATCCTACACTTGCATTATGCCCAGAACAGAGATGGACTGCCACCATGCCAAGTGGAACAGCCCTATAGACAACTTGTCCTCAGCACAGGAAGGTACAAGACACAACTAGAAAACACAGAAAGCGCAGCCACCAAAGTTTAACAAGTGCCCACCAATCATGGTGTTACTCCAAAAATGTGAGTGACCCAGGAGTCCACCCATGATGTCAGTACCTCTGTGCAAAGATGGGGAATATTAGCTCAAATTAGAAGGCCTGCAAAGGGGGAGTAACCTAACGAAATCTTTCCCCCAATGTGAATGGGGTCTTCACAGGGAAGAACCACCCAAAGATTTATTGGGGGAATTGCTTACACACACACAAGATCCAAACAGTCACACACTCACACAAGGCTAACTGAAGGAAAAAGGGAGGAAAGGTTGTGGATAAAAAGATTCAGGGCATAGTGGGTAATATTTACCGGTCTCAGAGGCCAGCGAAGAAGCAGTGATGTGGCTTAGACTCATGTCTAAGGACAGAACACAGTTGGGAATTGGAGTAACAGCATGGTGACCAGCAAGTGGTATTACATCTTAACTGGCAAAAACCCAGGGTTTATATACCCAATTTCTGCTTGGAAGGCATGGGTGTGAATGGCTCTCCAGCTGAATAAACAATGGAGCTCCCAAGGTCAACAATAAGGTCTGGAAAGAGTTAATGATCCTAGCATTAGGTGACAAAGGGCTAATGGATGTTATGATAGCTCTGTAACAGTTGGGCAGGTGTGAGGATAATGGAGAGATTTACTGGTCGATGGGAAGAGGGGTTGAAACAATCAACAGTTTGGTGGGAATCTCCCAGTTACTATTGCCCCAAAAGGCAGAGTTATTAAAGCTATCGTTATCCTTGGAGTTACTTGGTGATTTCCTGATTATGATCTGGCTATGCCTAGAAGGGGTTTCTGAGCTACTTTGCAGTGCAGGTGTTCAGCCAGCTTCTTCCTCTTGCCCTGCATGGCCATTCAGTCACATCACGGTACATCTTATATTAAAGCCCATTAATATATTTTGCCAATTAAACCATATTTTGCCAATTAACCCATATCAAAGTGTAGGGGCGTATGGCCTGGTAATTGTCAAGGTCAGAGACCTGGGCGGCCAGCCAGCCGGGAGAAGGGAGTGGGAGAGATAGCAGAGTTCCGCCGGGAGGAGTCAAAGCAAGCAATTACTCATAGGCAGTTCATTTACCTAAGCCAGAGCAACAAGCAAAAGCCGTAGTCAGAGTCCAAAATCCAGGGGTCAGGAACCAAGAGATCAATCCAAGGTATCAGGAACTGGATGCTAGAAGCCACAAGCAAAGGAAAGCAGGCAGTTATATAGACCAAAGCACAGGTGTGGCCAGTCACCACTTCTTGAACTTAATCAGGGAAGCCTCCCTTTGCTCAGTTCTCTTGAGTCTCCGCCTTGTTTGTGGGCTGATTGAAGCAGGCTCCCAGGCATCCTCGGGATCACAGCTGGATCTCTGTTGCCCTAAACGCACAGGCAGAGGAACGTCCGAGCCTGCTTGGTCTACGGCAGCAGGGGGAGCTCTTGGGTAGCAGGACTCATCTCCAGCCAGAGCAACAGGGACCAACAGCTGCTGCTCGTCATCAGCAGCTCTGACAGGGGCTTCAGTTATCACAGTAATAACAGCCTGTCACTAACACTGCCCACATGCCAGCAGAAAACAAAGGGAGCCAATGAGTTTACAGGAACTCCAAGCATTTGTTCTTGGAGCACCACACAAGACATGAAAAATGCCACACCAGCCCTGGCCCATCATGATCTTGCTTCACCCGTTGCCAGGTCTGGGACTGAAATCACCTAACCCTCTCTTGAGCACTGTTTTACAAGTAAAACACATACAAATTAGAGTAACAAACACCTACTCCACACAGTTAGTCTACCTGACATGATCCTTGGGTGAATCTCTCCCATTGGCCTATCCGGAATGGCAATGAGATGATCTAGTTTTCAGCCACTATAGCCATGTTTCAGCTGAAACCTACAGCCCCTCAGTCCTACAGCCACGGAACTGCACCTTTAGAACTCTACATGCCCTGTCTCCCTGACCTTGTTGCAAGGATTACCAAGATCACATATGTGAAGTGCCTTGACCAATCTAAATTACTATGACAATGACTATGACAATATTTTTCTTCTCTCTATACCAGAGCAGCAAAAAGTACAAAAGTTACCACGAAAAACATAATCTGGGTTAAGCTGCAGTTTCACCCTGGTCTTTAAAATGTGGTAGAACAAAACCACAGTACAGCAAACCCAGAATTTTACTGCTTTCAGCAAACCACATGTGTACAAGTAACACTTGTCACGACTTATTTAAAATGCAGTACAGAGCCAAGGAAGGGCATTCATCATCCTAGCTGAGGTCTTAGTGGCATCCGGGCAATAAACACATCCATTCAACACCAGGACAGTTTTGTAATGCACCGCAGCAAGCAGATACTAGTGATCCAGTTGTTTTAAGAGAAGAACTATGCTCCCATAACCAGGAATTTAATGAATTTAGTTCTTCTCATGCTGTAAACAGACATTCACTTGAAGTCAATCATAATCCCCTCCAAGCAACCAGAGAGGACAGTTTTCATCAATTAGGAAAAAACTGAAGCACCCACCCTCCTCGTGCTTTTGGGGTACTGATATAATACCAATGACAGACATAGGAATGTTTTAGTAAGCAGGATAGCTAAGACACTTCTGCCCTAGTAACTTTTGCAGACTTATACACAAGGCTGTTCTGAATGTGCTTTGAAAGCCCTGACCATATTTAAGTGTTGTTACAGATTCTGCCAGAATAAGCTTTAACCACAGAATTCAGGTATCAGAAAGACTGGTAGGAAACAGCACACAATCCAGCAGTCAGACCCCAACTCTTAACTATGGTTAGGGAATTTATCCACTGTGGTTCAGTTAAGATGCCACCGCAAAATACAGTACTTAACTGTAACCTGGTGTGATGCCTGCACTGACCAACCATTGTCTATAACACACACCTTCTGAAATGACTCTGCAAATCACAAGTGGTGCCAAAAGCAGTTTGGCACGTAGTCTGACAGTTATAGCCATTGTTCCATTTCCAGAGGCCACTGCTTAATGGAAAGCTCAGCAATGAGTAACCAGCAAAATCCAACCTAATGGGCTGTTCTAAACTTTACCATGCCTACAGATTTAGAAGCTCAAACCATGGTTTGGTGTGATAGCTGATTTGAACATTTTGTGATACCATGGAGTGCCCCATCTTCAGTTTACCCACACAAGCCCTCTAAAGAATTACAAAAGCATTAAGAGCAGACAGTAGCTAAATAATACCAGAAACTGAAGATGACTGCTAGAAAGCTTCTGCACTGCCAATATCCCTCTATGGCAAGTTGGTCAGTGACTGCAAATAGCAGCTATTTTGTACACCAAAATGCCACACAGTCCCCAACTTCTTCTGTCCCTTAAAATAAATGCTCAGCCATGTATAATATTCCCAAGTGTCTCCTACAGTGGCACCAAGGTTGCAGGAGAGAGATCTATGAAGAAAGGAATTAGGGAAAAACCTAAAAGTTTAAAGGGTGCAGCTGGAGATAAAGAGCTTTAGAGCAACTTTATATAACTGTGCTGAACAACTGCTGGCCATTTAAAAAAGACTGAGCTCTCAACTACTCAAGTTGAAACCTGCAAAATGTAAATCAAGCCTTTGTGAGACTAACTAAAATAGAGTCCCCTCAGGGCTCCACAAATACCACAGTGAAGTCACCAAAGTGCTCAGCAAGCTGTTCCCAGACCTTGATTTAACAAAGTCAGCAGAGGATTTCTCAATAAACTTCACAGCTGAGATTGTTCTGAGACAAGAAATTTCTTCCATATTATTTAATCTTCTTTTCTAGGATATCTAAAGAAAGAAAAAAACCCATAAATCATGCCTTGTAAACACCAGAAGCTGACATTCTAGCAATTGGAATCTTATACATGTCTACTCAGGAAGTAAACCCAACTGAGTTCAATGGGACCTACTTCCATGCAGCTTGTGTGTTTCACTTTAACGTACTGAGTACAGAGGTGATCTGTATCTATGATTTCTACAGAAGTAAACGGTCATTTTTAGTTCAACAGAGAGCAACAGCTTTTTACAGCAAAGCTTGTTTTTAAGCTTCATAACTGCAGACATATATTTATACATGAATGTACTGTTTGGAGTTACATGTTTCAACGTTATATATGGATAGTTTTCTGCCCCTCTCTTTCTTTTCCCTAACAGCCACACTATAGTCTTGCAAACTGGTCAATGAAAGAGAACTGAGAAGCTACTAAGTGACCAGTACTTGTCAATGGCTGAGGGGATCTGAACTAAGAGATGATTTGGGCAGCAGAAGGAGCAAGAGAAAATGGAAAAGCAATAGACAGAATCTAACAGAGAAAAGAAGCAAAGGCAACCCAATAAAAGCTTCAGGTCTAAAGGTGTTCTAGGAAACAACACTACATGTGGGAAAAAAAACTGGTCCAAAGGAATTGGGGAGTAAAAGAAGAGTGGAGACTAAACAGTAGGATTAATGAAGGACTGTAGAACAGGGAGAGAATAAATGTGCGTAGATGGAGAAAACCTATAACGATGATGAGAGAAGTTCAAATTGATCTGAAAGAACCAGCCACATCTTTGGCTGCAGGCCTGCAGTTTATTTTCAGCATAGAAAAAAAATGAGTTCCCATGCATTTATAAAAAGACACACACACACCATAGAACAGATCAGTTATTAACTTGTAACCCAACAGTCATTTTCAGTATACATCATTATTTTACAGTCAACCCATTTACTTGAGGGGGGTCTGACATTAGCTTAAGCCCCTGCATTTCAAGATTCCTGTCCCAATGTGATTTTAAGTGGCTTAACCCTTCACAGCAGGGCTTATTTAGAAGTTCAGTTGAAAAATTAGAACATAAAACTAAAGCTTCTCCAATCTAACAAAAACAAGCAATCCTCCCCAGCACCTATGACTTATGGAGAAGGGAGTTTTTAATTGCAAAGGGAACCCCAAATGATTTCTCAGAATACTACAAACAGTGACTGAAGGCACTTAATTCAAAAAGAGCAAACAAGAGATAGAAAAGGTTACTATTTATTAAACATAATACCAATTTAAGATAGCAAGAAATTCTTAAATAACATAAAACTCCCACTAGGATGTTGTGCGTTAAAGGCTTATTATTTGCTTATAAATAGCAGGGTACAAACTGCAATGTTACTTTTAACTTTTTCCTGAAATGAAAATGGTGGAATATCTGAACTTTTATCACAGTAAAAGGTACCTGGAGGAAAGGGAGCCCAATAATAAACATTCACACTTAATATAATATCTATTGATCTTTACAGCACAACCTAAAGTAGGTAAGCAATTATATCCGAATTACCGTGGAGAACAGAGAAAAGGAGGCAGAGAATTCTTAGCTCAATCTCTCTGTCAGTACTCTTACACCAGGCCTCAGAAACTCAAAGTTTGTTTTATGACTCAGAAAATGAAAATCAATATAGTCCAAATGGATTATTTTTTACTGGATGTTTTATTCTTCTCAAAAGGCTACACTCCTTAATATATATGGCTGGATCTATGGAACCAACAGCCATAGATCAAGTCCTTTCCTCCTTTTCTCACCAACTCCATTCCCCATCTACTCCATGCACAGAGGCCTTTTGGGGCTGAGACAATTGTACAGATATAACTTTGACTTGTGAACAGAAATTCAGAGCTTAGTTGCCTGTGGTAAGAAGTACTTTGTGGTGCGCAAACCACAAGACTTTATAGAAGTTGGTTCTTTGAAGCCACAGATGAGTAGAGAGTTAAGACGGAACTGGAAAGCAGGAAGTGGGATAACCATAGACTTATTCACAAAGTCACTGGCAACTCTTCCTTCCTGCCCCTCCCCCTTCATATTTGGAAAAGCTGCATTCTGCCCACTTTGTTATATTAAATCAATTGTTCCCTAGCAGAAACTTTCTATCCTAAAAAGTTACAGGAGCCACAAGTCACTGATATCCTGAACCAAACCATGTTCATTCCTATTTGTCTGTATAGCTTCATCCTGGGTCAGACCTCCTCTTTTGCTCAAGTTCTAAAAGAAGGTAGCTCAAAGCTTTCATCTCCAAACATGGAGAGAAAATATTTTGAGATTAAATACTCAGAAATCACTCAACAACTCTATAGTGCCAGAATTCTAACCATACACAAACCCCACATGATACTACCATGTCACAGTCCCATTCCTCAGACAAGCAGTAAGACACATGTTCTGTGACTAGCAGTCCAGCTGTTTCCTCAGTAGTTGCTCTTGTGTAACTCACAAACACATTCATTCTTCCGCTGATGTCATTGTTTCCAATATACCATGCAGCAATAACGCACAAAATGCAACAGTAGTGCACCAAGGGATCAGATGTTGCCAGTGCAGCACATAAGCACATTTTGGGGAGTAGCACAATGGATCTTGGTTGTCCTGATATGTAATATATACTCAGGACAAGAGGACACTGTCAGGACAGAATATGGAGAATCAGAACAGTTTCTAACTGGCAAGGTGGTCAGCAAGGTTGCCTTTTAACAATTTTAATAATTTAAGATATGCAGATAACATCATTCTACTGGCAGTAAATTGGAAAGACTTGGAATGACTACTGAAGAAAATCAAGGAAGAAAGTGCAAAGGCAAGGTTATACTTGTACATTTAAAAAATGAAAATAATGATCATAGATTATTTACATACCCTTAAAGAAAACAAAAAATACATGGAAATAGTTCAAGATTTGCCATACTGTGGCTCAGTCTTTAATAAGAATGGAAACTGCAGACAAGAAATCAGAAGAAGGCTACGTCTTGGAAGGGCAGCTTTGAAGGAACTAGAGAAGAACCTCAAGTGTAAAGATGTATCATTGAATTCTATAGTCCATGTTTTATTGTCCACGTCATCATATTTCCAGTTTCTATGTATGCCTGTGAAAGCTGAACGGTAAAAAAAGATGAGAGGAAGAAAATCATCTCATTTGAAATGTGGTCCTCGGGAAGAGTTCTGTGGATACCAATGACTGCCAGAAAGACAAATTAGTGGGTACTAGAGCAAATCAAGCTTTAACTGTCCTTAGAAGCCAAGACAATTAAACTGAGACCATTGTACTTTGGACATATTATGAGAAGACATGACTTGACTTCTGGGCAAAATGGTGGGCTAACTCTTCTTGCTAGCTCTTTGCAGTGAGGAGCACTTTCACAGTGAAAGTGCCACCAGAGAGATCTCTGGCTGATGAAATTTGCTCTGGATTAAAGGAAGAATGAGGGGATCACTCACAAGGGTCCAGGAGCCTTTTTACGTGCATTTACCCATGAGGAAATGTGGAATGAATTAAGAGGGACCAACAGAGTTACATCTTTGCCCTAAGCGTGAAATGCAGCTGTTCTGATGGACAGCCTACTTTCTTAAAATTCTTAAACAAAACCTTGGCATCACAGAAGTGAAGAATTCCTCTGATTAAAATGGTTAAACAGAGCCTGGTCAAGTCCCTTTCCTTTTGCAACTAAGAACTAAGTAAGATCAGGACTTAAAAGAAAAGGAATGGAAGTTGAGGAGCTTAAAGTGAAGATTTAAAAGCATATACAGCTGGACCTCTACATTCATTAGGGTTAGGAGCAGCCCAGGACCACCACAAAAGTGGGAAAACCACAAATATCAAAATATTGCAGTTTTCTGTAAATAATTAGCTAATCAGGGGCATACTATTCCTTCCGCTTGATGTGTAACAGGGAGAAAGCATACTGCTTCTCCCTAATCAAAGCCTCTACTAATCTGCAGCTGCCTTCCTTCTGCCTCCAAGTTTCAGTGCAATAATACAGAATAACACCATCCCAATGGGGAACCCTTCAAAGACAGTTTTCTCGGTGTGCCCAAATAGTTACAGGAGTCATTAAAGGTACAGGTACAAGTATGGATGTCTTTTGATCACACAATTTGCTACAATCCTATGTAGCAAGAGTACGTTTACAACGCCCACACATAAGTTCTGAGAAATACTGACAATTTGAACATTAAACCATCAGGCAATTTCTTTATTATGACTTGCATTTATAGTACCATTGACAATACATGAAGATAAACACACACTATTAAACAGATTCAGAGCTTGCCTTACTGGGTATACGATAAAATGCAACAAAATCTACAATCCACAAAAGAGTGATACCTTCACTGGTCCAACTAAAAAGCACAAAATATATCATACAACACTATTAAGTTTTGCTTACGCACGTTGAGCAATGGCTGAATTACTGCTAAAGTATAAGAGAAATAATATAATGTACTTGGCAGCCCATGTACATTTCACGAAAAGCTGGCTTACACCTTACATGTGCAAACAGCCCACCCGACATATTGCATGTATTAGGAATGACTTATTTTTAACTTTTACTAATTAAGCAGAGGGCAAACAGGCTACCTGCAGTAAGTTAAGTTGATAGGTAGGTAGGTAGAAAAATTTTAAGACTGTCAATCCTGACAAGTCTTTATTTTTGTTTGTACATCTTTGTAATAATGCCTTTCTGTCACCACACGCACAAGGATCACGTGTACTTGTGGACAGTTTCATATTCAGTTGGGTTCTTGTCTGCTTAGAATACAAGAACCCTATAGTGAGTTGCTTTTTCCAGAGCCCTGGAAACAAAGAAGAACCAAACAAATCAGAAAAATGAGAGCCAACAAGAGTCATGTGAAAGACTTAGCCTCATGAGCAATGAAGTAAAATTTTCAGTCAATCTATTTAAAATTTCTTCAACTCTAACCTGGCACAATAGCCACACTAATAGAAAGCTGTCTCCAGGCAACACTAAGCTCATTCAGAGCTGATCTGCCTCCACTGGTTAGTTTCTACAATGCAAAACTAAAGTACCAATATAAGTTATTATGGATACAGCTAAGGGCAGGAAGAGAACTGCAGCTTAACAAAATATTTTTACCTATTTGGAATATTATTCTCATGCCTTTAATATTAAAGAAAACTTTTAAGATCTTGGGGAAAAAAATAAAAGTCAAAACACGACAAGTCTATAAAGATCGTACTTACGTTATAAATACATACTCCACAGCTATAAAATAGCTCATAAGAATATGACAATCCTTTCTCTTCAAGTTAGTTTGGTTATGGTACATTGCAACAATATACGGAACATTTCAGAGACAGATACACTGAAAATGATTAGCATTCCAAGAACACACTGAAAGGTCTATTTATTTAAACCTTTGCTACTTACCCAACTAAAAATAGGATCACAAGAAGCAACCTAAAAACCATAGCATAAAAGGTTACTCCAGTAATTAGAACAACAAACACAGAGCCTGATATACTCAGCAGTGTAACAGGCCTTGAAAACGAAAATATTTTAATATCGGGGGGGAAAAACCTAAATAACCTCCTATGAGAAAGAATAAAGTAAATTTCATAATAGAGGTGAGCTTGCTTTGCATCATCTTTGTTCTAATTACAGCAACTGATTGTAAGTGATAGCATTTAGACAATTTCTGCATTACTTTAAAAGAATAAGGAGGAAAAAGCAATTCCAATGTCGGACTCTGGAGGCCATTTGGGGCTTTGAAATTAAGATCCAGAACCTGGAATAGCAACCAATATATCCAATACTAGGACTGGACGTAGCTTTGCTTTCACACTGGCCAGCAAATGAGTAGCCACTTTCTGTTATTATCTAAAATATGTTCAATGATTCAAGGAGAACCCCCCAAGTCTTCAGTCACTACTTCAAATATTGCAAAGTATAGTACATGCTTTTACATAAAGGAATCTTAAATCACGTTCAGTTTATATGTGTGCATTGTTCCATCTCCTGCATGAATTTTACTTATCTATCATAGATCGCAGATCATGAATCTCTTTAGGTATGTCCTGGTCCACATTAGAACTTGAAAGAGTCTAAAACCTGGATTTATACATCCATTCCATGCTGACTGAACTATCTTTAAATAAATCCACAATTAAAAAGTTTTTCTCTGCTATTATTCTACAGTTCCATCCCCTCCTTTTATTCTCAAGAACTTTCCAAGTCCCAAACAGCTCACATTCTACTAAGAACGTTCTAGCAATGCTAACTTAAAGAAGCTTCAAAACAGCCCAATGTCCCCACTAAAAATGTCCTGAAAAGGCAGCAGTAGTAAACATTTCACAATGTATGAGTTCATCACATGCTAAATTACCATCAACTGGGAAATTGCATTTTATTTCCATATATGCTTTCAAGAAATGATAAAACTAGCCCCTTTGCAAAACAAATAATCTATTTCCATTGGTTAGCTTGTTTCTGCCTCACTGCACTATAGTGCTTTCATACCATCCCCATTTGCTCCAAATTTTGTATGCGCATAGCACGCAGCAAAATAAGGCAACAAGCTTCTATAGCATTAACATAAAAGCATTTCCCATTTTTTGCATATTGTAGTTTCTAGAAAGCAAGAAATCAAACATCCTCCTTCAAAACCTGAAATGCACAAAGAAAAAATGAACCTGCAAGGCAACTGAGGAATACATTACTATATTTTCTTAGTTATCATTTACTTTTACATACAAAAAGATTCCATATTTACACCTACCAAATCACAGGTGTCCAAACACTGGATCACTTGTAGTTAAGGAAGTGCCAAAAGCTCTCCCTCTTTCTCCAAATAATTACTTTGTCATTAGAGACACCAGCTCATTTTTGTTAACGTTTGCATTCAGGCTTCAAAATCTAAGCTCCACCACACACATTGTTCAAAGCAAAGAAAAAGAAAATCCAGTGAGGAATAACCTGTTAAGATACTGCAGAAATTTATTACCACTCTGAGACAGCCCATTTCCTTTTTTGCTTTGCATTTGATGGGATTAACTGTGAAACTACTTTGTGACCTATTTAAATTATGTTTGGCCACCACAAAGCAACAATTTAACCCTGAGACAGAAGACTTCTTTGAAGTATTATTTCAAGTCCCCAGATACACAAAGGAACATGGAACTGTATACTGTGCACATTCTCCACTAGTCCACTCCCCACAAAGCTTTCAGATTTTGATCATAACTTTAAATAATGACTGACTTGAACTTTTAACTTGAAAAAAACTTAACTCTTGTAATCAGTTGTCTCTACTCAGGAAGACACAGGAATAGTCCTTCTTAAAATATCCACTATTTCAAGGTGAGCAGAAGACTGTGGGATGGGGAAGGAAAAGATTAATTCCACATTTATAAGGAACGATGGTGAGAAGGATAAGGGAAAAAATGGAGCCCCTGTATAGGAAAAGGAAGGTTGCACGTGACACTAGTATAGAAAGTAAAGGAAGGAAGGAAACTACCACTTTACAGAAGACATGGGGGGGGGGGGAAGACTGCCGGAAGAATAAAGACCCAGGTATGCAAGACTGAGGAGAAGGTTATAAAGGTAAGGGAGGGAAACAGCTAAGTTCCTTGTCTAGTCAAGGAAATTTATCAGTCCATTTGGGCACAAGGTTCCAGTTACCTATAAATACATGCAGGTGGCACGGGAAGCCTTGCCTGCAGGTGTCTCTTTAACCAGAGAAAGATAAAAGGCAGGTAATGCTCATTTTAAAGCAGGGGTAGGGACTGTGCGGCTTTCCAGACGTTGTCTAATTGCAACTCCCAGAATTCCTGATCATTGGCTATTCTGGCTCAAGATCTGCTGGAGATTGTAATCCTACAACATCTGTAGGACCACACAATTCCTATTCACATACCCACCCCTCAATTCTACTGTAAGAGCAGAAGAATTCATAAACATCAGAAACAGATTAGGATTAGAATAGCAAAGTTTGCACTTCATAAACTTCAAATACTTCCAGATGGCTACAATGCTGCACCCAATCCCAAGGGACAATATCCCACCGAAATAGTGGAACTAATGCCTGAGTAAACAATATACCGAACTGGGCTGAAAGTGTCATGAATGTTGCACCCTTATTTGACCTGCTGTCTGCATAATCAATTTTTATCTTATTTATTTATAACATTTTACTCAGCTCTTCAGCCAAAGATGGCTCTAAGAATGGCTTATAAAGATTAATAGTAAGACAGCTTGTCCCCTCAGGCTAACAATCTAAAAAGACACAACACAAAGAGAAAAAGGATTGTAAAGAAAGAGCATGTGCAGGGCAGAAGACTTTTCCATCTTGTCTTTGATTTTTTGGATCAGTACTTCTACAAAACTTTTAAGACAAGTTTTTTTTTTTTGTCATTCAGTTTTGAAACTCATCACATATAGGTAAAGGTACAATCCACACAAGCACCTATGCTCTTAGCCATTCATTTTACTGTACAATCTAAGCCACCGCTCAAAATAAATCCATACACTTACACACTGGAAAAGCAGCAAGTTACAGGACAAAAGCATGAGAGTAAGCATACTGTCTGTGCACAGTTGCAAAATCAGGGTTACCAAATGCCCCTGATCTAATCCAGTGCTAGAAGTAACCACAGCAAAACAATGGATAGGCCATTTGCCTCATACCTAAGAGGATGTATCCCAACTCAGGCAAGGATTAACCAGGCGGCCTTATCACCACCTCTTGCTTTCATGTCCCAAGGAGCTCATCCCTGCTGTGTGAAGGCAAATACAAACGTTGCAGCAGTAAATTTTTGAAATGAAGGAGCTCACTGTCATACCTACACATACAAAACAGACCAGCAACATGTAGCATAACAGACAATTTTTTAGGATCAGCTGACAGTCACAGAACACTAAACTGGGAAAGGGTGGTGTAACAGTTTAGCCTGTTTTCCTTTCACTAGAGCAACCTCACATGCAATGGTGGCTGGTGGTTTCCATGCTAGTGGAACAGCAAATCTGTTTTGGGTTTTATTCCAAACTTTAAAAGAATTCTCCAAGGCGCTGAACCTAGCTGAGAAATGGAAATAAAAAACTTGGATAGCTCCTTTAGATGAAAGCCTGCAGTAGATTCACTGCCTCTCTGCCATGGAAATCACAAGCCACCAAAGTTTATATCTCCAACTGGCCATGAAATTCTTTGGGCAATTCAATGGTCAAGCCAGTGTTTTAATCTAGCTTACCTCTCAGGGCTATAGTGAAGATAAAATGAGACAAACCATGCTAATGTGCTATCCTGAGCTCAATGGGGGAAGAGTGAGATCCATATATGATCAGTGATAAAGTATGATACAGTGCTCTGTTTACTACTTCTCACACTCAGGTCCACAACACAGATTGTAGTATCTGTTCTGGCATATTAACATAAAGATTAAATAGCACTGTGACTTTTCTTAAGAATACAAGTAAATTTATTCTCTTAGTGTTTCTGCAAGACAATATCATCGTCCCTGCAATGCAAAAAGTCATAGAATCTCCGTCCTTGACTTTCCTCCAGTACACCACTGTCAACATCTGCCTTGAGCAGTAAGTATAAGGACTGGGAAATGTATTGAAACACCACGAACATACTCCTTATACTATACAAGCAGGGGCCAGCTGCAGATATTGGGCAATCCCCAGTTATCTTCCAGGCCTGGAAATGACTCAGGATGCCATTTACATTGGTAATCTCTTCCACTGGACAAAACAAGTTAGAACTTGCTCCAAAGAGTCAAGTGGCAGCTACTTCAGTACATGCAAGTTCTACAGCATACACACAGTAAAGAAGCCAGTTCCATATTGGGTTCTCCATACATATAGGTGAAGGGAAGAGGAAAACACTCTAATAAAAATCTGAACAGTTGACTTTCTGTCCCTAAAGCTAATCAAGATCACAGGAAGTTGTTGCACAGACATCTAATATTCAATCGGACCAATTCAAAGAAAAGTGCATCAAATCAAACTATATTATTTGCTTTAGAGAGCATAAACACAACAAGCCCTTTAACTTGTGGTAAAGTGGGGAGGGATAGAACTATTTTGCAAAAGGAAGGAGCAATGTGTACAACCAGAGGAAACGTCAGTGGTGACCACTGAGCCTAGTTTCAATAGAAAGCAGTACATTAAAGATTTATCTCTTATAAGAAGAAATTATGTCATCAGTACAGTACACAAGGGCTAGCTGTGGTAAAGACCTTCTGCACTTGGACAGGGGCATCCTCTTTTTCACTAGTGCTATGCACATTCCTCACTTGAGCCCCTGCACTTATGAAACTTAAAACATGCCATCCTGAACCCCTCTCTAACTGTTCCAAGATCCTAAAGAGAGAAATAGGCAAGATGTAGATGTCATGAAGTACAGCACCCCATGCCTAATTTGGGCCAAGATTTAGCCCAGAAATCTGTTCTAGAACCACATAACATGTTGCGACCATGCAACCTTTCCCTCAGCAATAATTACTTCATGCACATCTGTGATTGGCAAGCAAAACTTCATGCACATCTGTGATTGGCAAGCAAAACGTCCAGGCAGGTATCCAAGCGAACAGTGCATAATTTACTGCTACAAGAGATGATAATGTCCATTATTGTAGACAGCTTTTTTTTTTCACATAGTACACAAATGCACGAGATGGTAATTGACAGCTTGCCACAATAACACCACAGAACTTCCATGCTCAGAGACAATGTACCTCTAATATCTGCTCCAAAGGACAAATAGAGCAGCGTCACCTTCATACCCCAGAAGCAAACTTTAAGTAACTACCAAGTTGTCATCATCATCATCACCTTCATACCCCAGAAGCAAACTTCAAGTAACTAGGTGGTCGTCACCATCATCACCATCATCATCAGCTTCATACCCCAGAAGCAATCTTCAAGCAACTAGGTGGTGGTCATCATCATCATCACCACCTTCATACCCCCGAAGCAATCTTCAAGTAACTAGGTGGTCATCACCATCACCACCATCATCATCAGCTTCATACCCCAGAAGCAATCTTCAAGTAACTACGTGGTGGTCATCATCATCATCACCACCTTCATACCCCCGAAGCAATCTTCAAGTAACTAGGTGGTCATCACCATCACCACCATCATCATCAGCTTCATACCCCAGAAGCAATCTTCAAGTAACTAGGTGGTGGTCATCATCATCATCACCACCTTCATACCCCCGAAGCAATCTTCAGGTAACTAGCCATCCACCATTATCATTATCATCACCACCACCACCATCATCAACACTGCTGGTAAAGTATTGATGCCTCCAGCGCTTCAGACTGTAACTCAGACAACAAAACCCTCACGACCTCAGTGGGCGAAAACAAGGGACCAGAAAAGAAGAAATCCCCAAGGTCGACTGCACGGGACAGGGCGACCCGGGTGTTCCACGCTCAGACGTCTCTGTTCCGCACACCAAAGGCACCCCCCGGGTCGCCCACCTCACCCCGCGGCCCAAGCCCCCCCCCCGCGCAGGCCACCCACCGAGGTGCAGGGTGAGGTTGATGGTGTTGGGGTACTGGACGCCGGCCAGCATGGTCTGGCTCTGCCACCAGGTGGTGTCGGCCTGGTTGTTGTAGTCGGTGAGGAAGGCGGCGCCGTGCCGCAGGTGAGGCTGGGCGGCGTCGCACAGGTGGCACGACTTGGTGACCCCCGTGACGCCGGTCTGCACGCAGTACTCCTCCGCCGGGCTGCCGCACGTGTTGGTGGCCACCACGGTGGCGTTGAAGGCGGCGTTGACGAACTCGGGCATGCAGCGCTGCGGCCGCCCGCTCGCCTCGTCGGCGCACTCGTCCATGGCGCCGCCGCACCGCCCGGCCAGCAGGAGCAGCAAGAGGAGCGGGCGAGAGCGCAGCGGCCCCAGGCGCAGCCGGACACCCATCCCGCCGCCGCCGCCGCCTCTTCTTCCTCCTTTGGGGAACCGAGGAGAAGCCCTCACGCTCGACGAGGGGCCCGCCCGCAAAGGCAGCCTGCCGCTCCCTCCTCGCCTTTCCCGGGGAAAGCGGGCGCGGGCCCGGTTGCTCGAGGCGGGGAAGGAGGAGGAGGAGGAGGAGGAGGAGGAGAGTCACACACAGCAACTAGGCATGTCGCACTCGCACTCTCACGCTCCCGCCCCTCTCTGGGCTAAAGGGTGGGGGCGCCCGCGGTGCACGCTGGGATACGCAGCCCTCCAGCGGAGGCGGAGAATCGGGGGAGGGGGAGAAACGGGGCGGGGGTCCGGCCCCGGGAACAGCGCCCCCCCCCGCCTTCCCTCGTCCTCCTTGGAGTGGGGAGGAATTCCCGCGTGGGAACCGACTGGCAGGAAGCGAGGGAAGGGGGGGGGGAATGTCCTCAGGCCAAAGAGGAGAGGCGAGCAAATCCCGAACTTCCTGCGGTGCTGCCAGAGTTTTCGCTCTTCCTTTTTAACCCTCGGCGAACCGCCGCTTTTGGGGGAGCGGGGGAAACGCCGCGGTTTCAGCCCGCTGTGTATCCCTCTCTTCCCGCGCCTCACTGAGGAGGAGGTCCCGCTGCAACGACCGGGAGCGTTTCTCTCCGCCATTAAAAAGGTTATAGAGGCAGCCGGCAGGGTGAAGGCGGGGCCGGAGCAGCCTCGCTAAAAGTTCCCGCGTTTCGGGGTTCCTTCGTCTCGAGGAAGGAAAGAGTTACAGGGCGGTTATAAAACGATGGTGTGGAGAAAGTATGGGGGGGGGGGCGAGTCTTATTCCTCTTCTGGGATTTGGAGTCGTCTTGTTGTTCTGTGGCTTCAGGTCGTTTCCTATTTATGGCGACCCTGTCACAGAGTTTTCTGGGGCTGAGAGCGTGTGACGCTGCCAAAGTCAACCAGTGGGGTTTCCGTGACCGAGCGGGCAGTCGAACCCCGGGGCCATTTCCGCACTAGACTGTTAATAGGCCATTTCCGCACTACCCTCTTATAGCGCGATTATTGGACTTTCAACACCCTATGGAATCCTGGGGTTTGCAGTTTCGGGAGGGGCCGGCGGGCCCCTCCCGAAACTGCAAACCCCAGGATTCCATAGGGTGTTGAAAGTCCAATAATCGCGCTGTAAGAGTGTAGTGCGGAAATGGCCGCAGTGCCATTATCCCATTTTCAACGTCCTATGGAATCCTGGGCCTTTGAGGCCCCTCCCTAAACTGCAAACCCCAGGATTCTATAGGATGCTGAAAATGGAAAGCACTGTAACAGTCTAGTGCAGAAATGACCCTGGTCTCCGGGGTCATAATCCAATGCTCAAAACCACTACCCTGCACTGGCTCTGCTGAGACCAAGTTATGGGAACCGAGAAGTGAATTCGAAAAGAGACGCTTCGTGTTACAGCACGTACTTAAAACCGGAATGTTTGCTAACATAATAAGATTTAGGGGAAGACCACCAACTTGGATGGGCTTTAAAGAGGGATTAGACAAAATCGTGGCGGATAAGGCTATCTACAACTACCAGTCACTATGGCCATATATTACTTGCAGTATCTGAGGAAATATGCTTCTTGGTACCAGTTGCTAGGAAACACGAGCAGAAAAGTCCTGTTTCCTTCCTGTCGCACTTGTGGGCTTCCTAAAGGCATCTGGTGGCCGTTTGTGTGGGAATGGAATGCTTAATGCTGAAGCTTTTGGTTGCATCCAGCATGGCTGTCCTTACATTTTTAAGTAAGTCATGGAAATAAGATGTGGAGCCTTTGCTTGGAAGTCAGTTTTGATTTGTTTCTCAGTGGATGCATGTAGATTTGCAGCTCTGCCATTTATGATGATTTCTGCATTATATTTCAGCATATAATGGGCATAAAGATATAAATAAAAATTATTATTAATGTGTCTTCTTGGGAAAGCTGTAAGATGGTGACACTGTCTCCAAGATTCTTCCGTGAACTGCACAGAGGAATTAAGATGTAAATGGCAGTCTTTCATGGGTCCAGTGCTTCCTTTCTTAAGATAAAAAGTGGCAGAATTTAAGCTTACTTGGAAGTTACTGGTAAGCTTCTGTGTCTTGAAAGCTCTGCTCCTTTGGTTTAAATGAAGTGCCTCTGCACGTATGTGGAGTGCCTTTTCCTTCTCACCATGTAACTATAGCCCAGATTTAAGCATGTTTACTCTTAAGTAAATGACTCTAAGTAAATGAGATTGGTTTCAACAAGATGACTGTAATACAGTCATCCTCCACATTTGCTAGGGTTAGGAGCACAACACCCCCGTGAAAGTGGAAAAACCGTGAATAACTCTAGGCCCTCCCAAAACGTATTCAACACATAAAAAATATGATCACCATATTCAACCCCACCATGGATTCCTTTGAGGCATCAGGGATCTTTCACAAGGCAGAAGTGGGGGGCTGGTGGGGCTTACTGCCACCTCCACTGCTGCCCCACACCATTTTTATTAGGGACTTACAAGCCTGGTTCTCAGTTTCTCAGTCCCACAAGGCTTGCAGTCCGTATTAAAAATGGCATAGGGAGGCAGCAGAGGTGACAGCAAGTAATCCGTGAATAATCAAATCCACAAAAAGTGAAACCTGCAAATGTGGAGAGCTGACTGTATAGCAACATCCTAATATGTTTATTCAGGGGAAAACAGACCTGGGCTGAAGGCTTATCTTGGAGCTTATGGGCCTAATCCAGCTCACCAAGGATTCAAATTTTGGCCCTTTCCAAAACCCCTTAGTCACTCAGACCACAAAGAATATGAGATGGGGAAATCTGAGGGTCCGTGCATTTCAGTTCTGCACCACTTCTGTAATGGGTAGGATCAGAGCTGGGTGTGTTGGGTACAGTAGGTTTTCCCACACACTTAATTTACTACTAGGTGAGGCTGTTCCGAGAGGGTGCCCTAAAATTGAAAGATTCAGTGACTGTGTCCCCTGGATTTCCATTAGATTTATTCCAACATCCATATGGTCTAGTCCAGAGGGCCATAACCATGCTGTTTCCGTTTTATATATATACTACTCTCTTGACAAATCCCACTGATTGGGATAAATCAGTAGAACCCTGAAGTGTATAGAATCATAGTATTGGTGGGATCATTTAGGAAAGTACACTGTTGCGTGAAGGTCATATAAGCAGTTTTCTCTACGATTTCTCTATTGATTGTTATATGTCAGGGAATGTCTGGCCCTCCAGATGTCATTGGGCTGCAGTTCCTATCATTGCTTGACACCAACTATGCAGCTGAGTGTTACAGTCCAACAACATCTGAAGGCCAAAGTGTTTTTCATCCTGGCACTAAATACTGAATGTGACTTCTTTGGGAGGGAGTACATTTTTCTTCCATATATATGCTTTTAAGATTTTCTCTTACATGTGTAGTGCACATAGTATGCACATTCTTTGATTTGCTGCAAATCCTCAAGATATTGAAAGAGTCTGGAATCACATTCATGTAGAAGATGGCCCTATGGCACCAGTTCTAGGGACAGCTGCTTCCATTTATATTAGGACTAACTTTGGACCAATGTATTTCCTGCTGGATCAGAATCACTTTGTTTCTACAACTGCTTCTCTGCAGTGGCTGCTCTTTATAAGTTTCAAGAAGCTTCTACGCAGGGCTTTAATATGATTTTAATAAATTACACTGGCCAACAAAAACTCCACAGATCTTGGGATTTCTCTGCTTTCAAATTCATTTGAGCTATTTCCTGTGATTAACTTCTTAGTACTTTAGAGGAGAATTGTTTAAGAAATAATAAGGCAGCTAAGAATAGAAAGCATTATTTTCATTGTAAATTATTACACATCACCTATTTTGTAATCCTCAAAAGTGATCATACACATATATTTGCTTTATATCTATTATAAATGTTGTATCTATCTATAATAATTCCAGCATACTGAGTTGTCATTTTTAATTTATGCAGCACCATCATGTATTGCATGGTATTTTATACGAAACCAAAACAGTTTCCTGTCCCCAAAAGTTTACTGTCTCAATTTTAGTAGCAGGGGAGAGAGAGAGAGAGAGAGAGAGAGAAGGAGGGCTGGGTCAGACCAAGGTAAGAAAGGATGAACATGTCTAATTATATCCACTTACACTTATTTTCAGTTAGGATGTGGACTAAGGGTATTTTCATGCATTATGCAGCAACAAGCTGAAGCTTGTATTTCTGTGTGTATGTTTAATGAGAAGTGCACCCAGTCTGGGCTCTCTGAAAAGTCGTTCCGTACACTCTACTACATTCATATACCACCGTTTTATATGTGCCCTTTTAAAAAACATGAGATCTTCTATATTCACCTAAAGGCAAATGTGTTAACTAGCACAAGCTATGGAAAATGTGTCATTTGAAGAAGGCTTTGAAAAAAGAGATGGGGCAGCCCACGACTGTTTTATAAAGGCATTCCAGGAATAACCGCAACACTAAAGACAAATGGCTGAAGTCCTTAAAGAATGCAAAAGTCTTTCAGGAAGAATATCCAGAGCACTCTAAAATCCTTACTTTACTAGGGCCTTGCTCTTCCCTATTCTGATATAAATTCCCCAATACATTATTAGGGAATGGGAAGGCAACAAGAGGGCTTAAGACAGGCATCTCATGTTCTGAGCAGCAACAGAAGTAGATTATTTTGCCAACAAAAATTTGGATGGAGGCAACAAGAATGGCTGTTTCTCAGAATCAGATTTGTGCTTGGCTGATTCACTATGGGACCTAGAAGCTAGTAAATTAGGCTTCTCTTCTTACCCAGTGCATAGTCAGATACTTTTACTTAATAACCCCAGAGCAGCTGTTGGTGCAACTTCACTAGAAACTATCAGATCAGTCATCAGTGTGGCTGTGTAAAAACCAGGTACCATACATTCTCTGAACTTGAAGGGGCTGCCTCAGTGCAAGCCACTGAAGTTTCAGTAGGGCTCACAACAGTGAAGTGCTTGTAGACGTGATTTTTAAAATGTGAAGCCACAAAACATAAGGTGATCACCCAGAACCTAAAGAGATGCTTGTCTTTGGGGAAAAAAGACTATACAGTCAGCCCTCTGCATTTGCAGCTTTCACTTTTGCGGATTTGATTATTCATGGATTATTTGCTGTCACCTCTGCTGCCTCCCTATGCCACTTTTAACAGGAACTGCAAGCCTCGTGAAACTCAGAAATTGTGAACGAGGCTTGTAAGCTCCACCAGCCCCCTACTTCTGCTTTGTGTAGTAACACTGATGCCTTGAAGGAATCCATAGTGGGTTGAATATGGTGATCATACTTTTTTGTGTGTTAAATAGGGTTTGGGAGGGCCTAGAGTTATTTGTCTTTGATTTTCAGTTCCCTACCAGCTATAGTCAATGGCCAAATGTGTTCTCCTATATAAGGCCACAGACTTAAAGCAAAACGAGTTGCAACCAGATTTAGTCGACTGCCCTCACTGAATCTTTGAACAAGCTGATGTCTGTCTTTTCGCCTTCCATATTGAAACATGTTGGAAAATTTCATACTGAAAAGAAAATGTTACACAATGTAATATTTACTTCAATAAATAAGAATATATTGCATGCTCATTTATGTCAGTTTTGTGCCTCTATCCAAGTTGTGTCTAGAGTTTGTACCTATATAGACCACCAAGACTCTTGCTGAATCAGAAATGGGATAGTATACTCCACCAATCAAGTACTTGAGTCCTGAGAGTTCAGTATGTTACTCCCTCATCCCTGCATATGAATGAATAGGCGCTAATGGGGATAGTTACGGCGATAAACAACAAAGAGTACACTCAGGGATATTATTGGACTAGGAGATAGAACTTTATCCTGTTTGTGATGACTACAGCCATTACAAATGAAGCTGAACTTGCATCTTTCTAGCAGCATCCTCGTTTCAATGTCTGGTCACACTAGACATGGAGTTGGACTCTTTGACCCTCCAGATTTTTTGGCCTTACATCTCTCACCATTCCCAGCTAGCACAGTCAATGTCAAGGGATTGTAGGAGTTGTAGTCCTAAATATCCAGATGACCACAAGTTTCCCAGTCTTGCACTAGTGTGTGATAAAAAGTTAAGAAATTGATTTTTTTTTAAATATTGGTTACATTTCTTTCACTTTGTTTTCAATTTCTTATCTGATATAAACTGCATCTAGGAGCTTTTTAGAAAGCAGGATGAGTAACATGTTTCAAAATTCGTAATTGACATGAAACGTGTTTCTGTTGATATTGTGAGAGTCTGTGGGACAGAAATGATTAAAAAGTTCCCTTTCTGTCTTTGCTAATCAGCTCTTCCTCCTGGGCATGCTCTGGTCTGAATCATGTCATTGTCATTGCTGTCGTGATCAGTCCTGCCTGCCAGACACAGCCAGGGGCTAGTTGTGATTTATTGTCCCTAAGAATGAGGCCACTATCACCATGGGATCCCCCTGGGCTTTTTGAGATTCAGGAATGCAAACAAAGATTGGGTTTGCTCTTGTGTAAGACCTGGGTCTCTTTTTAGGGAGGACTGGCTGGATAGGAAAGGCAAGCTTATTTCTACACAGGTCTTTGTTTGACCAACAATCACTGAGGTACAAATTGGTGCGGGAAGGAAGGAACTGCAGTCAATTTGTCAGTTCTCTGCAGTTCCAACTGGCAAATCTAAACTAATGCATAGATGAAATGCTACTTTGTAGTAAATACTATGGAAGCTAGATATGCTTCAATAGTAGTAGAATATGTGAACTTTAAATGTTTTAGGTTTTTTTATTTTAGAAAATATGAATTGAGCTTATTTCAGCTAATGATGACTCTGAGCCACTCCACACGTCATGAGACAAATATAATTGTCATGGACAGATGTGTGTTACTCTGCTGTTTTCTTAAGCAAAAATATATATTTTGTAAAAACTGTATATCCTTAAAAAATAAATCCAAAGTCAGGCAATACCATTATTATGACCAACTAAACTGGCAGAGAAGTATGAATTCAAAATTAGGCTATTATGTATGGGATGGGAGAAGAAACAAGAAAGTTACAGAATTAGGTCAGATATTGTTGCCATTATGTTGCCTGGAACAGAAATTCTGGAGTGAATGAGTCACTGGTAGGTGTGTCCTTAAGCCAAGATGCCGCATCACATTCGTAATAGCTCTGAATTACCTAAGGGAATCGATTCCCAACACCCAGTTTAAACACTAGGGAGCTACTCTCTATAGTCTACACCATCTAGAGATCAGTTGAAAACTTCTTTCAAAAATGCATCCAGAGGATAATTCTTTTTTTTTCTTTTACCTGCCTCCACTTTTGTTTTTTTAAATAATTATTTCCATGTTGATGGCTGAACCTACAGATCTATCGGTTAAAAAAATGCTGGCGGGATATTTAAACATGCAAGCGGGGACTGTTGAAGTAGGCTTATCTGCTTTGCCCTTTTCTGCCTGCTTTGCTGTTCATGCATGCTCAGTAAGGGATTCTGGACATAGCTGCTTTTACCTTGCCTGTTGTAGGCAGGTTCACACAGCTTCAAACGGCTCAGTCAGAGCAGAATTCCCCTCTTTCCTAGCTCAAGTTTTATTGCGTTGCCCCTGCAGGAACCCAACACTGAAAGTCTATGTTTCTCCAGCCCTCCTCTACCATCCTCCAGGACTGATGCTGCTTAAAATCTTACAGGTAGGTAGAGGACAAAAATTGAAAGGTGGAGTGGGCAGCAATAAAAATACTTTTTAAAAAGGAATTTCTTTGTCAGAGACTTGGTCAAGTGAGGTATGCCTATATATTGATAGGACTGCAACTTGAATTTGCCAATAAAGTTGTTGTGTGCCTCCAAGTCATTTCTGACTTAAGGTGATTCTAAAATGAATTTATCAGAGTGTTTTCCTGGCAAGTTTTGTTAAGAGGGGATTTGCCTTTGCCTTCCTCTGCGTCCTATGCTCCAATCAGCAAATGTCCCAGGAATCATGTGGTTGGAATGGAAGAGCTGTTGAGTAATTAAGCCGGTTCAGATCAGTCACAAGGAGAAGCAAGAGGGTGGTCATCAGCTGGTCCAAAAGTCACATAGCAAATCAGTAGTCCAAGTAAACAAAGCCAGCAAGGACAAAAAGAGTCATAAATTGTAGCCAGTCCAGGGAACACTAAATGCCTAAGAATACTGCCAGTCACCAAGATAGATGGTTGTAAGCTAGAAACCCTTCAGCAAACTGCTGGAGAATTTGTAGCTAGGTGTCTCAAGGCACCAAGGGGTTTCATTAGTCAGTGTCTCATACTTAAGAGTCTCTGAGACTGATGCAACTTCTCCTTATCCTTCCTGCTCTTGGCAAATGGCTACACTGCTTCTTCAAGCTCCTGCTGGGGAGTAGGGCCTCATTCTGCCTCAACACCCATCAGTTCTGACTCAGGAATTGCAAATTCCTGGCATTCTGACTCTGTGTCCGTGAATCCTCTGACTCCAGAGGGAGTGTTTTGACACTCTGGGGATGAGAGAATGTGACCTGCCCAAGGTCACCCAGTGGGTTTCCCTGGCCAAGCCCTGGTCTCCAGAGTCATAGTGCAATGCTTAAACCATTACATCATGCTGACCATCCTAACAATGATATACCACAAGTTAAGATGTAAGGCTGCTGTGGAAAGTCTTTTGGCACAGATTTCTTCTAGCCCTCTAGAAGAAAGGAACTCCAGCAAAAAGTTCAATTTCTTTCTACACACAGTGTAAGGCATTAAGAAATTTATTTAAGGAGACATGCCCTTTAAATTCAATAATACTTCAAACCAAGAGTATCTTGCATGCTGGGTTTGTGACTGCTTTCTGAAACGGTATAAATTGGTGGTCCTGGAAAATCCTGTTCCAGGGGATTTTCATGTAATACCAACGTATAAAGTTTTTAATCCTTCCAGAAAAGCACTGACAACAGCCCCACCACAGAGACATTCTTCTCATTTTTCTGCATACGTCAGGGGATGCCGAGATTTTGCCTGCAAAAGACTGATGGCACCATTTACCCAGATCAAGCTAAAAAATGATGGCTCCTCTTTTACAAGGCTACAAACATACAGAAAATTTACCTCTTTCTGCACATAAATGGGAGTAGAAATGTTATATGATTTTTGTGGAATCTCTTTCTCAAGTTTTCTTTTAAAAAACAGTTCAGAAACCTTTGTTTGAAAAAAGTCAAAGTGTACCAGTATTAGTAACATATATACATCCACACACACACAAATATACATACATACATATCTCTCTCTCTCTCTCTCTCTCTCAACACATATGACTGGACTTATCATTTATTTGCCAGAGTGAAGAGGCTGCCTGAAGCAGCAGATTTTAGATATTTTAAAAGGACAGCAAGTCATCTATTACTTGCTTTATAATTGTACTTTTATTACTGTCAAGGACACAGAGGAGGGTTCGTGGGATTTTGTGCCTACTGTACCAAAATAACTTGGCTGGCTTTGGGTGTTACACATCTTAATTTGGATGTGTGGAGAATGACACTTGCTGTTTTGCCTCAGACAGCAAAAGTGATTGGATTTCCGCACGAGGCTGTTGTAGCGCTATGATTCCACTTTCAACATCCTATGGAATCCTGGCGTTTGCAGTTTCGGGAGGGGCCGGCAGAAATGGCCTGACTCAGGACCTTATTTCATGTGGGCTTCAACTGAACGTTTGAAAAGCCCTTGCCTTTATTTCATAAAGCCATTTCAGTTCAGTGCCCCCGCCAGAGCTATCTGTCTCTCCCTAGTGGTCCACTAGTGGGACATGGAGGAAGAGAGAATGGAGTGACAGAGCCAAAATGGAACACATTTAGTTCTGGATCTTGCCCTTCTTATGGATAATTTCAGACTTGTTCGCCACCAACATGCAACCCCTCAACAGAATTCCAGCAAGAGAAAACATCTCTCCACAGAAAAGAGGCCCACTGTGCCACTTTTAAGGGGATGGTTCCTACCACAAGAGAGCAAAGTGCTTGTTTCCAAAGGGAGTCATTATAGGCTCAACCGGCACTTGCTACTTCCTCTCCCTTGCCTTGGCAGGCGCACACAAGGAAGTGAAGTGGTGCCATACTAGTAAATTCAAGGAAATGGAAGATTTGCATGCACCTTCCATATCTCTTTCCACCATTCTTTGTCTGCATAGTGGATGTTATTGAAGATAGTAAAAATCTGAAGTATGGAAAGCAGGCCTTAATTGCAAAAAAGCCTCATGAAAATCAGTGGAACTTAATTACCTAACAGAACATATGTTTGCGGTTAAGTATATTATTATTATATATAATAATATATAAGTGGAACACGCTGCCTCGGGTGTGGTGGAGTCTTCTTCTTTGGAGGTTTTTAAGCGGAGGCTGGATGGCCATCTGTTGAGAGTGCTTTGATGTGGGTTCCTCTGCATGGCAGGAGGTTGGACTGGATGGCCCCTGTGGTCTCTTCCAACTCTATGATTTTGTGATTCTATATATATGTACTATATTCTCTTTCTCTCTCTCTCTCTCTCTCTCTCTCTCTATATATATATATATACAGTGATTATTACAATTATTTATTTTATTAAAATATTTATATACCACTTTTCATTAACCAAATTGCAGGGTGGTACACACACAAATTTAATTAAAACACATATTCAAATATCCAGTTTTTAAAAATCTCTCCAGGTTCGCTACTGAGATTAGCACTTTTGATCAATATTTATATACCACTTTTCATTAATCAAATTGCAGGGTGGTACACACACAAATTAAACTAAAGCACATATTGCAGTGCCCAGTTTTTAAAAGTCTCTCCAGGTTAGTTACTGAGATTAGCACATTTGGTCAATATCAATAAGACTGGCATTTCTACTCTGCAGCAACAGTGGAGTTCCAAAGGCAGGATGCCATAACAGAAAATGCTCTCTCCCCAGTTGCTATCAGATGTATCAGTGTAGGCAAGGGAACAGCCAAAATGAATGGGCATGTTGATTTGGCAGAAGTGCTTCCTCAGGAAATCTAGTCCAAAGCGGTTAGAGATTTTATATGCTACTATATGTGCTCATTAATAAATCTAGAAATTTTAGTCAAAAAATTGACCCAGAAAACCTGGGTTGACTTATCCACAGGTCAATATAAGTACTGTACCTTAACTCTTATCAAAAAAAGGAACCATCCCTTTCTCTGACAAGAGTGGAGAAAGGCAAGAGCTTAGTCCATCCAGGGAGAACCTAAAAGAAGCACCAACCCCCTCTACTGTCTCCATCACAGCGCTGCTCCTGGCCTTTGTGAATATCTGGACTGGAAACCTGTGATGGCAGTAACATCTCTTTTGTGCTTCCCATCAATGGAGCACTGAGAGAGTTTCTTCTAATACTGGGATGTCAGTGCCAGTCCCAATGTTACATGCATTACATAGTCAATAAGCAAAGGAATAGAAACAATTGCTGTGGCTTTTAAAGTTTGCCAGGAAATGTACTTTTCAGCAGATACTAAACATGATGTTCACACGGTTGACAGGATTACAACATCAAGATTCAGTCTTTCATTCAGCTGACTGCCATTTCTCTGGATTTTACATTTGCTTTCTGGCTCCCCACCCCTTCCTCCATAGCTCTTCTGTCACCTGGAGAAAATCCTACCAGTTTTAAATTTCAGTTTGAAATATTTTGTTGGACATGAGAAAGATGAGGGTTATGTTTTTCCTGCAACTGTTGCAGTGCTGGACTTTCCAGTGATGTGGACTTGAGTCGATAGACTCAGACTCAAGTTGGACTTAAGTCTCTTCAGTGACTCGACTCAGACTCAACTCGGCCATAAATGATGCACTGACTCGACTCGACTCAAGACTTGTATATTTTTAATGGCTGACTTGATGCCCTTGGTTCAGTTAATATAACACAATCATCTAGAAACCTTGTGACTTTGAACAATGCCCCCATCTCTTTTTGCCTACTAGTAACATAACAATCTCTCTCAAGCCCAAAGTGTGGGCGCATTTCTCAGAGGGAAGCAGCAAATGGGTTAGGCAAAGGGCCTGCTCAGCAGCCCGTTCCCGCTGCATATCGGAGGAGCCTTCTAAAACTTTTCCTAAGAGGAAAAGACAAGACTCGCCAGAGTGCACGGTGTATTTCTCAGAGGGGAACAGCAAATGTGGTAGGCAATGGGCTTGAGGAAGAAGAATCTTTCCTTTTAAAGCTTTTGAATCTTCAGTAATGGGGAGTAAGATAGCATCCTATTCCCCACTTCCGAAGCTGCAGATGGCAAAATTGCAAATGTGGAAATCCGACTCTGCTTAAATTGTTAAAACTGAATGTATTTCACTCTACCCATTAATTCTGAAATTTTGATTGGGGTGTAAAGTGGGTTTCCAGACTTGAGACTGGACTTGAAAATATCTTTAAGGACTTGAGATGACTTGAGACGACTTGAGACTTGAAGGCAGAGATTTGAGACTTGGATGAAAAGATTTAAATACATTACTAGGACTTTCCCTGTATCACTCTTTTCTTGATCAATCTACTGTTATTGTCTAAGTCTCAGCAATCTTACTTTCATATAGAAGACATTTTGAGGTAAGAAGCTTGCAACAATAGGGTAGCTGATATATTTTAGTCTGTGTGGCTGTATGTGTCATGATGCTATTTAATTCTGTGTGTGCATGTGTGTTGTGTGTGTGTGAGGGCAGAGAGAGAGAGGGGAGAGATGTTTGTATGCATGACATGCTTGTTTGTATGGCTCATGCTCACGTCTGCATGTATCATACTCACATGTCTGTATGGCAAACCCATGCACAATTGTGTGCCATTGGGCACACACTACACTCTTGCATCTGCACGTGTGTTTCCATCTGTGATGCCACAACGTGCTGCTATGTATGTTCGTATATGGTTTCCTAAAAGCAGCTGGATTAATTAGGACTGTTGGAGCGTAGCAGCAGGAAACAGCACTCTATCAGGGTTGCTGGGGAAGGAGCTGAGTATTCTCATGTGCCCTCCTCCACCTACCAAGGAACCTGGACATACCACCATTTTTCCAGTGCTGTTAGCGTAAAAGAAAGAGTGGTCTGTGTCAGGATCACCAGAGGCGGTGGTGGAGTAGAGAAGTTGTGAATATTGTATGTGTGTGACTGACAGACAGACACCCTCCATCCAATCCTTAGGGCTGAAAATTTTGGCCATCTGTGCCCTGGCAACATCCCTGGAGATGGGGGTGGAGACTAAGATAATTCTTCAATACTCCTCCCTATCTTACACCCAAATAAGGAATGCAAACTTCTGGCTTTCAAAAGGAAAATTTCTGTGGCCTACTGAACAGCTTCATTTAAAAAAAAGAGAGAGGGAAGAAAAGACATAAGGAGAGAGTCCACTCAATTACAGAGACTAGATCTTTTTTTTCCCCATATAAAAGACTATCATTTGCTTATCTTAAGACCCTTACAAATTTGGGGGGTCTGCTAATGGACAATGGAGTGATCAAAAAGACGTAAAGGAAAGTGAAAACCTAGTTGAATTGCTGTAGAGTGATTGAGGATAGTGAATGGTGATGTCATAATCCAGTCCAGCAATAGGGGGGAATTTTTGATTTTTCAGCCACACGGGGGGAAAAAATCTTTTTAAATGCACAAAACTGTAATAGCTAAAGGAAGATTCACTTTTCATTATCTGTTCATTCAGTAACTCTAGACAACAAACTGAATTCTAATGTATGTCATAAATCCCCATTGTATTTCAGAATTTGGCTTGTTCTTAAACTGATATTGAAATTTGATTCATCTGAATATTAGAATTGAAACAGATGCTGGTCTTCTGTGTTGCTGTCTCTAAGTACTGAAAATGTTGCCTGCTCTCTGAGATTTCTGTGAAGTGCACCTTGGATTTTGGAAAACAGGATTCTCAACAAAGAAGATACAGACATGATTCAATTGTACAACACATTTTCGTTTATATGAAGTTAGAAAACCATGCATGTTATTACAGGATTGATTCCATGTTTGCAAAATATTGCATCTTCATGAGCCACATATCTGCTCTTTAAACAATAACACAACATTCTAAAGTTATTTTCCATTTTTTTTCTTTAGCTCAGATGAAACTCAGTTTCAGGAGGGTCTTGTAATCACAGGTTGTAGTTTTCCAAGCGAGTTCCCCAGCAGAAGGCTCTTAATACTGTCAAGAAGCATTGTGCAACTATTCTGTTTTTTTTTTCTACTTTAACAAAAAAAAATTGTTGGTAAGAGAAAAGATGGAAGAAGTAATAGGAAAAACACAGGAGGATTATAAGATAAAGGTAGTGGTGTCTGGACATCCTGCACAATTCTGTGAAATAGGGGAAATGGCACACCACGTTGAATGGATAGCATACAGGTGAAAGTTTTTTTCCCTCACTCAAAAGCATTGGGCTTCTATTCTGAATCAAGACTATTATGTCCAGGCTGGTGATGTTTAGACCTATCCCCAGCTCTTTTTGTTTTAATCTCATCCTTGCCTCCCACCAGTGCAGAGGTTACAAAAGAAAAATCTATTGACATTACAGGTGTTTGTTTGCTTGTTTTTTAGTCCTTTTGTGTAAGAGCTAAAATTAGGTTTAAAAAGATCTCTGTAGTTAGATTTAAACCACTACAGGCATGCAGTAGGATTAATCAGGACTGGGACACTCCATATTTATTCTCTAATAAGCAAGAATAGAACTGCACACTTTTGATTCAATACAGCATGCAGTTTAATAGATTGCAAAATAAAAGCTTCACCCAAAAAGACCCACAGAACATCATATTCCATTCCTAAACTCACCCTTGAACCAAAGAATGGGAACCTTTAAAAAGGGATTAGCCAGTGGTGACTGTGATGCTTGTCTGTTTGGCAGTGTTGGTTCGGTTTGTATTTTATAGTAAATCTGATAAAGTATTTGACATTCCTCTCATATAGGGAAGGAAGGTATGAGAGCAAGGTATAATATTGGGCTGTGTTGGATGTTAGTTGGCTGGGGGAGAGTGAGAGAATGTGAACCTGAAGGAGATAAGAAAAATGAGAATTGGTGTTGGGGGTTTGGATTGGGAGATGAGAGGTGGTATTTGGGGGGCTGTAGAAGGCAAGAGAGCCAGTGTCCTCTAGTGGTTTGAGTAGTGGACTGATTCTGGAGACCAGAGTTCAGATCTCCACTCAGCCATGGCAGCCCACTAGGTGACCTTGGGCACACCATATTCTCTCAGCCTCAGAGGAAGGCAAAGGCCCTCTGAAGAAATCTGGCCAAGAAACTGCCATGATAAGTTTGCCCTAGGGTTCCCATAAGTTGGAAAATTACTTGAAGGCACACAACAACAACAGGAATAGAAGGTAAAGGAGGTAGGAATTGTATTTCTCTCTGAGGAGATTTTTTTTAGAAAGTTAGATATAAAGAATAGTACCCCTTCCGGCTGCATGGCCGGCGCGAGTGGCAGCTCGGATTGAAGCTGTGCAATGGCACGGCTCCGAGCAGCCACCCGCTGGACTCCAGCCGCCTCTTTTGCCACCACAGAGGCGGCAGAACACCCCTCCGGTACGAGGGGTGCGGAACGGGTCTGACGGGGACCCCAAAACCGGCGTTTGCTCTGCCCGGCTGGGAGAGCGGAAAGCGCCAGGGGGGTCGAAAGACCAAGACGGAGCCAGCGGGATCGCCGCCTGAGCGGCACAAGCGCCGCCGTCAACTTTTAAAAGAAGACATCAAATAACATGTAAGAATTTAATAAGAGTCATTTAACCTGTTCTGGTCGCGATTCTGTCAATATCGCAGCAGTGCTGGCATGCAACAGTGGGCAGAAGCGAAAGAATGGAGGGGACCCTGAGCCTGACTGAGTTCGTTATGGCTGGGAGTTTTTCTTAAAGGGGGGCTGCAATTTTAAGAACAGGGTAGCTGAGAGTGCTGCTTACTCACGAGGATTGAAGTTAATATTTTTTAAAGTATAAAGAAAGACTTATGAATCACAATTGGGACTTACAGTATAAGATGGCATATAATTGATCATTTGGACTAATGGATTACAAATGAGTTATAATCTCCATTTGGACACTAAATTTTCTACAGTATAATATTTCGATATTTTGGCTGGACTGAGAAGATCTGGAATTTGATTTATGGATTAGGCGTTTGGATTTTGGATTTTGGAGGAATATTTTGGGATTGAAAGCTATTGAGTTGCGCGTCTCCTTTTTTTTTTATTTATTTATTCCTCTGGAGTGACTCTTGTTTCTTGATTCTCTTGGATTGTTGAGACTATGAGACTGTGCTGAAGGTCATCTAATCCAAAACATCCTCATTCCCACGGATGGAGCAGTCTGGAACTCAAGCGACAATGAAAATGCAACGAATCTTTTGAAATGAACTCCGGGCAGCTTCAAGAGGGGAGGAGGGAATATAAAGCAGATAAAGGCACAGGGTTCTGGATTTGAGAAGGGGCAATGTATTTCAGCAATGTCAAACAAGTTTACTATAAGTGATATATTGTCAGTAATATAAACAATGTGATGTCAAGGGTTGAGACTGTGAAACCTGTGGTGGAAGAGACGTGATTGGAAGATCCTTCCTCCCATGGACTGAGCTGCTTGGAATTTAAGCGACAATGAAATTACAGATAATCTTTAGAAATGAATTTTGGGTGGTGAAGTCCAAGATGGGAGGGGGGAACGGGGAGATTGTGATGGCAGTTAGTCAAGTAAAGACCCTCACTCTCCTGGACGGAGCGGCTCAGAACTTAAGCGACTAGGAGAATACAGTAAAAATTCAGAAATAGATTCCGGACCGCAAAGTCCAGGAAGGGAGTGGGGAAAAGGAGCGGGTAAGGTCACAGGATTCTATACCCTCTCTCTTGGGTGCGGTGCAGCTTGGAATATAAGCGACTTTAAGAGTACAGAGAATTTGCAAATGAATATCCGGGCAGCAGGGCACCAGATGAGAGAGGGGAACGGGAAGATGATGATTGATGGGTTTTTATTTTGACATTGTTATGAATATGAACACTGTGATATTGCTGAATGGAAGAAGGGGTTTAAAAAGTACTTAAGGAGAAACAAGACATTTTAGTATAATGGAATTTAGGGTAAGAAGATGGGGGATTGTTGCAGTAATAATTGCTTAGACTGCCAGATATACAATGACAGAAATAATTAAAAATTTTAAGATTTTGGGCCGTAGGTAATGGAGAGTTAAATGAAATATATATATATATATATATATATATATATATATATGGAGGAAACAGAAGCTTCAAGAGAGTGATATGGAAATATTTTGGAACAGGACGATTTGAGTTAAGCAGAAGAGAGTGATGGTTGGGAACTGTCTAGCCAGAACGACTATATTATGATTGTTAGGAGAAGGAAATGTGTGTTCGAACAGATGAGATAATCAATTTATTGTGATGCACTAATGTAACAAGTGGACTAAGCTGTGGGAAATGTTGACCAGAACAGCGTGGAAGAACAGAAGAAAATTCATGTAACAAGTATAAGTCAAATAATCCTTTTTTTTATATTTGTGAAATTTAATAAAATTATATATATATATATATAAAAAAAAGAAAGTTAGATATAAAGAATAGTAAAGAGTAATCACAAGCATTCATGAATCCAAACTTGTCAATTTGTCTGATCTTTACATTTTTTCATAAATATTGTTTGTTCACCTGTATTTGTATTATTTGGGCTAGAACTGTGAGAGCCACAGCAAAGGAAATATTTTACGTTTTGATGGCAGCTGATTATCAGATAATGTTTGGCTCAGAAGTAGTAGCATGTGTTTTCAGGTCATCTGTGTACTTATGGCAACCATGAAGTTCATAGAATACTCAGAAGTTCCTTGCCATTGCCTTCTTAGACAAAGTTAAACCACAGACAGGGGAATTTTAAAAGGCTGTTGGGAACTCAAGGGGGTGTATGAGGCTTTCACATCTATCTAGCCATTTGTGGTGAGCAAATACGATGGGAAAGGTAGAACTCCTGGAACTGTGAGGAAAAATAACTTTGCAAAAAGTATTCTCTGCTTCTGATGTGCAAAACTTGGATATCTGAAGACATTCTGCCTTTATGGAACAGGCTGTTTGCACCATTTTCTCAGCCATTGGGACAGAAGCACTTGCCTCTAGACTGTTTGGAAGGCTGGGAAAGGATCTGGCTTTTAAACCCACCACCACCAGCTATGTCCTCCCAAAACAGGCCCTCTGGCTAAAATTGGCTTCCAGAAGCATTTATCTTGGATGGGCTTCAGCTTCCACATTGCAACTTACCCCCCTCTCCAAATTTTAATGAATATATCACAGTTTAATATGGAACATGGATTTTAGTTTCTGTGACTCAGGGTAAAAATAAAATGTACAAGTGAAAACTGTGAGTGTGTAATAAGCAACTTTAAATATCTAGGAATTTAAATATTTCTAATCAGCAGTGATGTTCTGCTTCATCTTGGAAGAGAGATTCCTGTTCATGTCCTGTTGTAATGACTTGCAAACCCTTTGAAGATATAAAGAAGGAACATTGTTATAGGTAGGAGGACCACTTTGCTATTTTTTCCATTTAATGAAATTATGAAGGAAGGAAATGTTATTTTTAAATGCTGAAGCAGATATTGTCAGCAATGGAAACAACTATACAATTGTTTTTAAAACAGTTTCCATTTCAAGTATCAAGATCATTTTTCCTGCTTTTTACATGCCAGAAAAAAAGAAAATAGACATTTCAATGAACTCTGTTTGTGTAAAATAATATACTAAACAAATAAGTCAGTAGTGATTATTTTCTGTTCTCTGATGTTATCACAACTAAAATCAGACAAATTCTAGAATGTAGGTATTGCTATACCATAATGCTTAACTTTCCTCTACAAAGCCTGGAAGTAACTAGTTCCAAAAAAGTAGTTATTTGTAATTATTTTCTTTCCCTGATAGCTAAGGTATAGCTATTATTACTTCTTCTTCTTCTTCTTCTTCTTCTTCTTATCCCACCTTTCCCCTACAGAACTGAAACTCAATAAAATTAAGACCACTACAATATACATATAATTTTCAAAATCAACAAAAGGTTATAGTTACAATGCAATTTATTTTGATTTTTAGATCTAAAATATCTTTTAAATATAAAAAAGATTAAAAGATATTTAAGACCGGTAGGACGCATTAGTTCTCTTTCTTTAATGTAGTCTGGTTTTTTTTCTGTAATCAAAACTCCCCATGCCATATACTTCTGAGAAGTGAAAGAGCATATACCATATTTGCCAGTGTATAAGACACACCAGTGTATAAGCCGCGCCCCATTTATACACTGGCAAACACTATTTGCAAGCATATAAGATGCACTGGCATATAAGACACACTCCATTTTCAAGCAGTATTTCTCAGGAAAAAAGTGAATCTTACACACCAGCAAACAGGGTAATTATTTCTTAAAACTGTAACTATAACATGAACGACTACCTTTAAATATTAGTACTATAACTGTACTAAATTAAAGTAAGCTTCCAAGGTCTGAGGTCATCATAGATGGTGTGAAGCCCAAGAGGGACACTGAAGTCAGAATCTTCCTCTGGTACCTATGGACCCCAGGCCCAGAGGGAGAAAACTCAGGATCTGGTCCCACTGGTTGATATTACAAAAACAGAGTGTAGGTCTACTTACCTCTGAGGATTTGTCAGAAACGACATGGCTGAACAGTGAGCATAAGCAGAGATTTTCTGGCAGTGGAGCACCTTGCAAGGGCCCATGGGAAATAGGAAGATACTCCAGCTGGAACTGGGGGCTGCAGTATGAAAAGTACTGCTCTGTGGATTGGGTACTTCCAAAATGATGTTTTATTCATTTCAGGTGTACCCAATGCAAGGCCGTGCGTTCCTCTTTATACAGCAGTGATGTTGCAAAATACCTATCCTGTTTTAGTGTCCAAAGGCCAGAATCTGCACGACTCAGTAGACAAGCACCCAGCCTGAGATTCCTACACCATGTTCCAGAATTCCCCCATGGGAACAGACTCAGGATATATTGATTCAGTTCATGAAAGCCCAGCATCAGCCTTCTGGAACTGAGGAACTTGTAGAGAACCCAATGGAAGAGTGTTCAGGTAGGAGGGAACAAAATGAAACAGCTGCAATGGTTACTAAGGAGAGAATGCAGTGGAGGGGAGAGTTAGGGCAACTGAGGTGGGCAGTTGGAGTGAAAGAAGAAAGAGGGTGAGAGAGTATGAGTAAAACAGATGTAGCAATAAGTTTACTTTAAACGCTTAATTGCTTAGACCTGGCTGTCATACACCTTTTGCTCACCGTAAATATTCTGATCCTGTTAAATTGTAAAATAATACTTCCTGCTTAAAAAAAAAATCTAGAAGAGTACTTTTTTTTTTTTAATCCTACAATAGAACCACGTGAGTAGAGTCTGAACCATCCTTTTACAAATGTATTGGAAAACCTGTACCCTGAGATGCAATTAAGACTTACCTGGCCATGGTGACACCTCTCATGGTTTCATCTAAGATGGCCAACTGCCACATGGCCTAGGAGAAGCATTTCGGAAACTTCAGTTGGTTCAAAGAGCTCTGAATAGGCTGCTCACTGGATCCTGTTAGTGAGACCACTGGACACTTCAATTCCATTGGTTATGCTGATCCGAGGCTCAGTTTCATTCATTAGATGATATGAATTTTAAACGGCATCAGACCAGTATATCTGAATGACTGGCATCTTCAGTATGAACTGTTGCCTATTGATATATTTTGTAGATGAATTTTCTAATAAATCTCATTGGTATCTGACACCCTCGTGGCAATGACCAGGGACGAAGGCTTTTAATGGTGTCCACTTACCCAGATCCATTGAGGATCACTGTTATGAGGTCAGAACCTTATTTTTTCACTTTGTCTCAGCATCCTGAAAAAAAGGTAAATGACTATAGCAGATCCCACTTCAGTCCTAGGAACAGCAGCCATCTGACAATGTGGCGTTAGATCTCGAAGACAATCTAAGGAATGGTGGGAAGGACAAAAAGTTAAGTGTTTGAAGCTGCATGGGAGACAATCAGAATTAAAGCCCTGTTGGACCTGATCCATTTGATTCCCTTGAAAGTTCTTGAGATGTCTTTCCTCTGTGAATTTGTGTTAATATTTTTAAAAGCCACTGGGCACAACCACATCTTGAGGTAGTGACATATGAAGTGACATTTCCCCTACTACCTATCTGCAACCAACTTCTCTGTGTGACCCCAGTTCCTGTCATGAGAAGAAACAGTTTTCTTCTTCATGTTGTTGAGAATGTTACAAGCTGCTGTTGTTCCTCTGAAGCCTTATTTTCTTTAAAATAAAAATGCCCAGACTCTCTTACCTATTCCTCTGAGGGAAGATTGTTTCACTTGTTTTTCAGCTGAGAATGGGGTACTGTGCTGAACTGGGTGAAGGCTTCCACACTCTTCTTTCAATCTCTTGATGTTGTCAGGTATGCCGTTTTTTTTTCTTGCAATCCCATCAATGCTTATTATTTCTTTAAAACAAAAGCTGTTCCCCCAGCAAAACTAAGGGTAAAAGCTGGGGAACAAGATTTGTCCACACTTGAAAAAGAAGAATTTGGGTCCATTATTTTAAGGAACTTTGAGGTTCCAGTCAAAAACAAAGCGCATTAAACTGCATTTCCCAGCATGCAATTCTCCTAATTAGGATTAGTCCTGATCTATAAGTGGCTGGCATTTCCCTATTTTTAGCCATTTCCAATATGTTAATGTATTACAGCAAATGCAAGAAAAACTGTTGTTTTTCATCCAGAAATTATTTATGGGTTGAGTCTATCCATAAAGGTTTATGACATGATAAATGAGTTGGGCTTTACTCAACACAAAACCAAAAGTATCCAAACTGCAGTAACCACATCTCTTAGGGAAGATGTGACAATCCCATTATATTCTCAATCGTCTGTCTAATGACAGTTTAAATGGGCTCTCTCTGCTCATCTTCCAGGCTGCTGGTGTTATCCAATATGTCTTTGGCTTCTGTTGTATCCTGTTAAAGATCTTTGTTCATTCATACACACATTAATTTATCCATTTAAAATCAGCTACTTTTCCATCCTGATACCAAGGTGGCAGTCTGGGAAGTCAGCTGGGTTAGATCATCCTTCCAGAAGTAAGGGCCAGTTCAGGGTCATTATTTTTATTGGAGCTCTGAGGCTTTAGTATAAGCAACATTAGCCCTTTAAAAGAAAGCATTCCTCTTAGGATAATAGGAGTCTGGCAGTCGTACTGACAAGACTCTTCTATTGGGCTTATCATACTTTTGATTACCTTCCTGAGAATATAATTACAGGAAGATCAATTTGGAGAGGAAGAGCCGCAAATGGAGGGAGGATTGTTGTGTTCCTTCCAAGTTAAAACAACTGTTAAAACAAATGCTAAGCATTCTGAAGCCCCTGGTGCAATCACTGGCATTTCTTATTTATGAAAATATCTATGAAAATATCTAAAAGCCCTGAGGCTGGGAAACAGGTTTTCAGGGCTTTGGAAGGCTGTGTACACCACCTTAGGCCAAATGGAACAGTGGTGAGTGCCAGCTAACAGTGGCCAGTGCCAGCTAACCTAAGGACTCACCAGTTATTTTGAGAGAGTCCAGTAGATTTTAATCCCTAAGTGCTTTTGCCTTGCCTTAAGTGTTGCGTGCCTGTGGACTGTTCCTAACATATCTCCAAGCGCTAGAGCGTCAGGATCCCAGCCCATGATAGACCCCAAGTTAGGGATGTGATTCCCAGGACAGCTTGTGCACACCCCTTGCTATCGGACTGTGATTCACTGCCCGACAGCTAGTGACCAAGCTGGGGCGGCTGACACACACAAGCCAAGCAAGAAAGGGGGACAGATTTCCAGCCCAGATAGAGTAGCTCCTGGAGCTCAAGCACACAGATTTCACGCACACGTGTTCCTTCCTAACAAAGCTCTAGAGACTTGACCAGCCGTCACCTAAGTCTATACCAGCCTGATTTGAGAAGGTTCGCGACTCCCACTCAAATTAGGGGTACAGGGGCTGCCCGCGTTACTCCACCACTCTGTTACCCTGATTTCTGGGGGTCCTGGGAGGGACACCTAAATGTGCTCAAACAATGGGAAGGGAATTAGCACAGAGCACAAGTTTGCAATGCGAGAGGCAGGGTAACGTAGCGAGATCTTGAACCCTATGTCTACGGGGTCAGGCCGAGTCAATGATAAGGCATATCATGAAATAATAATAATTGTTTTATTGAAATACAATCAAATACGTGTATGCAACACACTCACACAAGAAACTATAGAAATAAAAGGTAGGAGTGGGATAGAGGGATTTTGAGAGGAGGTTTGTTATGGGAAATACTATACCTGTCCTGAAGGCCGGTAATAGCAAAGAAGCTGGGGAGTGTGGATTCTCAGCATGTGGGGTTGAGGGGAAGGCTCGCTGGACAAAGCGACAGCAAGGCGGGATGGAAGCGAAGAGCGATCCGAGGAAGCTCTCAAAGTCAGGGGTTCTTATAGGGAAAATTGTGGCCGCAGGGTAGTCCGTACTTGGGGAAAACAATGAGTTTGGGGCTGGAGACAAACCCTCCGAAAGGTCAGTACTTTGGATGATTGAGTTATAGCCAGATTGTCAATAGAGTAGCCAGTATGCAAATGCGGAGTGCTTGAGAGTTGTATAGTCCGCTCATCAAGCTGCCTGCGCAGGGCAGGGGATCTTTTTGTAAGTTGCATGCATACATAATGTGGTACTTGCCTTGAGGTCTCCTGAAGCTGCATTCGGCAATGACTGGCCTGCTTAGATCGGGATTTGAATGGTTTGGCTATTGTCGGCCACGCCTGTGTGCGTGCTTGTCCGGGGGCCTCGCAAGCACGTGGAGAGGAATGGGTAAAGAAGGCCAAATTACTGATATCAAATGATATCTTAATATCCCACAAGCTTGGGCTAGAAACAGTGGTAACAGTGGGTCCAAGATGGACTAAAATCTAAACAGCCAAAAAATTAGGCCTGAATGCTCTGTTTCCCACTTCCAAACCTGTTGGTGGCTGGGTGGTCATCACGTACTCTTAGCAGTCTCTTAAGTGCTGTTATGTGAAGTTGTTGATGCGGCCAAGAGAATAAACACAGGAACAACCAGGAGCTGCTAAGCAGGAGAAACGTTGATGAACTACTGCCAGTAGGGAAGCACTGAATATACCCTATTTGCTTGCATATAAGGCTCACTTTTTTTCCTGAAAAGTGCTGTTTAAAAACGGGGTGCATCTTATACACTAGTGTGTCTTATATACCAGCAAATAGTATTTGCTGATGTATAAATGGGATGTGTCTTATATTCTGGCAAATACGGTAAATGAAAAGCCTTGAGCTGGTTTGGAATGTCATTGTTACAGCAACTATGTAAATACACAAGGCACTAAAATCAGAAACAACAGCAGACACTTTTTGAATAAGTATAGGTAGGGGCTTTTCTGCACTATGGTACACTGTTACAGTGCTATTGTTCCACTTTCAACATCCTATGGAATCCTAGGGTTTGCAGTTTAGGGAGGGGCATTTAGAATTGTCAGCCAGAGCTCTTTGGCCTCAGTAAGCTACAAGCCCCAGAATTCCACAGGAATTGAAAATGGAATAGCATCACCATAACAGTGTAGTGCAGAAAGGTCCTCTTAGTTCTCACATATCGCAGCAGTGATCATGAAGTCTGGTTGTGACCAATTGCTTTCCTTGCTTTTGTCTTGTGCTTACCAGCAGTAGGCTGACAATTAGAAGGTGTGCTTTTGAGAACAAATGCACCATTGCCTAAAGACAAAAGTAATCAATGTTACACCTACCCAACTCCTATTTCTTTCTCTCCCAAGTGCCTCGAGATCCTTTGCAAAGGGATCTTGTAGCATCTTTGAGACTAAGGGAAAGAGGTTGGTAGCGTAAACTTTTGGCCACTTCGTCAGATGCTGGCATTCTCTTCTGGCAAGTAGTCATCACTGTTGCTGATCATCCCCTTTCAGCCTGGGGCTTAATGGGAGAAGGAGCCAGGGGAAGCAAGCCAGTTGTCTGATGCAGCATCCCCCTCCTTCCACTGCTGGTGTTCATCACAGAGGAGAAAACATAGAGGTTTTGTTTGGTTACTTGATGTTTTCCCTTCTTCTGCTAATGGGATGGGTTTATAAGAAGAAATCAGAGTTTGGGAAAGAACAAAAGTCTCTCCTCCTCCACCGTCTGCCCCTGGTAAAATTCTAAGCCCACAGCCTGTATGTTGGGATCCACATAATGTACAATTTGGCCTCCCATTGCCGTACGCTTACTCTAATATCATAGTGTAATGTTCTGTTTCCTGACACAGGAGCAGTAACCAGCGAAACGTGAACTGACTATCAAGCCTTTGAAGTTTTACTGTGTAAAGTGCATAATTGTAAATCTTCATGAAATGTACATGTCTGGAAGCTGCAACTGTATCTGAGATTACAGTCTGTAATCTTTTGCTGGACTGGTTTAAAGCTTTAAAAAGGCATTCTGCCCATAATTTGCTGGATCATTCCGAAATCCTAGGAGCACAAATCCCCTCTTCTTTTAACAGTTATTAATACATTGGAGCTTGCAGCCCAGAACATTTTATTACAGAAGAAGTGATTTCACTTAGCACATTTTAATCTGAGCATATGCAATTACAAAAAGGATCAAATAAGCAGTTTGACCTTGAACTCACTTTTTTACAACCTCCCATTGACATCTGTTGATATAAATGGTTGCAGATGCATTTTGGACCCAATAGAAGAGACATTTCAAGCTAGTAATTTTCTCCTCTTCTGGCCTTGGAAATATTTATCACCAAAAACATTAACTATAAGCACAGATGAGAAAACCAGGTCTGAAATAATTAACTTGTAGACCAATAACCGATGCCAAGGACAGGAGTCTTGTGGATTTAATAAAAGTTACTGATGAAGCTAAGGCAGGATTAGCTCAGCTCCCGGGTGTGCTGCAACCTTGGCATCCAGGGATTAGCACACGTATGATTCCATCATCTGGACTGATCTCTTTAACACCCTGATCCTAAGCAAAGTATGTGAAAGTAACAGTTTCAATGGAATTTATTTCTGTTTAACTGGCTTGTGATTACATTTCCAAACTTGCGCCAAGATGAGACTGTTGGCTCACAGAGGAACAGAACAGAAATAAAAAGGGTTGAGGTGAAAAAGGTAACTGTACAGTGCCTTTCCACATAAGTAGCTAATTCAGTTATAAGCCAGCTTCCAGGAAAGAAGTGCACTCTGCTTCTCATAGCTCAGAAGTGGGCAATTTGCAGCCCTCCAGAATTTTTTTACTGCAGTTCCCATCGACTCTCACCATTGGTTATGCACAGTAAAACTGATGGTAGTTGCAGTCCTAATATATTTGATGCTTCCTAGTCACCCCACCCCCGATTTAGATAAAATGATGGAAATGACTGCAGGTTAGCAACTGGCTTAGAGCCCATGTTGCCAAACAGTCTGTCTGCTACTTGTAAGGAACAGAAGGGTGAGGAGACAGCTGTCTAGTGAAATTATACTTAGAAGTTTGACTTTCTATAATAATTTTTAGCTTTAGATGCATGTTAAAAACATACTTATGTATACAATAGTAGCCCAATCTAACTTTAATATCATAGGTCATATGTTGATTTGCATACTGTATATTTGTGTATTTACCTGCCTAAATACCTTAAAGCCACCGGATCCCATCCAATCTTGGAAACTAAGCAGGATCAGCTCTGGTTAGTACTTGGATGGGAGACCACCAACAAATATGAGGTACTATAGGCTGCATTTCAGAAGAAGGAACTGGAAAAACAACCTTTGAGTATTACTTGCCTAAGAAAATCCTATGAAATTCATGGGGTCGCCATAAGTCAACAGGCAACTTGAAAGCACACAAACATACACTCACATACACACACTGCTTATTACTTGGTTGTGTGATAAGCAACATGTGCTGAAACTCCCTGTTCTAAACAACAGTTGAAGATACTGCATCCCTTTCCAGTTTTCACTCTGGCAACCCTCACCCACCCCACCTACATCCATATGCATTTTGGCTCTCTCAAAAACAGATTCTTTTGTTCAAAAATTTGGGAGGGGAGTCTGAGGGTTCCTGGAGGGCTCAGTAATAAGCAATGTACTTGGGAACTACATGTGGCCCACAGGCCACACTTTTCCCACTCCTGATGTAGACTCTATGATGTTTGGGGGCTATCCTTTTGGTTTGCATGTTCTACCAAGCCCATCTAAAGACGTAAACTCTATAACTGCATTACACCAGAGCTGTGCATAGCAAAGGGTTGGTCTGAATTGCCCTTGTGGTCTCTTCCAATGCTGTGATTCTATGAAAAGGCCAACAGATGAGAATGAGCAACACCTAGGTGAATGTACATCCCCTTTCTAAATTCCTCAGAGGAACAAAGGGAACAGAAATCTATCAGGACCAAATGAGGAGATAGAGGAGGTACTCACCGTTTCAAAGGGTTCAAGATTAGAATGCTTCTAGAATTCATTTAAATAGCTATATTTTAGCTCTGCTACAATAAAACACAGGCCTAAATCCTGCTGTTAGCGCCAGCTAGAGAAGAGCCATTGAATCACCTGGATGTTCTTGTCTGTGTGTGCATGCGTGCATGTATTCTCACCATTCATCCATTGATTATATGGATCTGCTTTAATTGGAACTAATCAACAGAATCCCTGCCAAATTAGTCCCAAAACTAAAGGTCAGGAGTGAGGGGAGAAGAGAGGAAATAAATAGAACTCAAATATTTTATCACCCCTATAGTTACCTGAAGGATCTTTTCTTTATTATGAACTTGCTGGACTTTGAGATGTTTCAGGCTCTTTCATCTGTCATGTCAGGATCTGATACGTGTTTGGCAGGGACCTAAAGGCGGGCTTTATCAGTAGTTGCATCTGGACTCTGAAACTTCCTTCCTAGGGAAGCCAATCTACCCTCTCCTTCCCTTTGATGTTTTCCTTCTGTCAATGGGTGCAAATCTTTGGCCTTTCAAGTTGATTTGCTTTTTTGATGCTTCTTTTCAATAGGTTTTAACTGCCTTTTCAATTTGCATATGATGATAATATTTCTATTCTGTTTGTTATTTTTATTGCTACTATGTGGAAAGACAGTATACAAATTTAATAAAGACCTAAATTCTTACTCTCTTGTTCACAAAGTCTTAGATTTCTCATAGATGCAGGATGATGGAAGATAATAATTCCTTGCCACAAAGTGGTAGTTTAAAAGGAAACACCAAAGAAGTAAGGTGACTCATACTTTTTCTCACACTCCTTCACCATTTAGGAGGACTGGTCGGTCTCTCTCTCTCTCTCTCTCTCTTTTCTTAAAGTCTGTTTATTATGGAAGCATAGCATCACAGAGCTAGAAGAGACCACAAGGGCCAACCCCCTGCCATGCAGGAATACATAATCAAAGCACTCCTGACAACTAGCCATCCAGCCCATTTAAAAACCTCCAAAGAAGGAGACTCCACCACACCCCAAAGGCAGCATATTCCACTGTAGAACTGCTTTTAGTGCCAGGAAGTTCTTCATAATGTTTAGATGGAATCTCTTTTCCTGAAGTTTGAAGCCACTCCTCTGTCTTCTAGTCTCTGGACCAGCAGAAAGTAAGTTTGCTCCATCTATGTCAACAGTTGTATTTTAATTTTGTAAAACGCCATGTACATGGATGGCGCTACATAAATAAAGGATAATCATCATCATCGTCATCATCATCATCATCATCATCTTCCATATGACATCCCTTCAAATATTTAAATTCAGCTATCATCTTTCCTCTTTACTTTCTCTTCTCCAGGCTAAACATACTGAATTCCCTAAACCATTCCTCATAGGGCATGGTTTCCAAGCCCTTTACCATTTTGGTCACCCTCCTCTAGAAATGTTCCAGCTTGTCAATATCTTTTTTGGGCTATGGTGCCCAAAACTGGACACAGTATTCCAAGTGGGGTCTGACCAAACCAGAATAAAGTGGTACTATCACTTCCCTTGACCTAGACACTTTACTCCTATTGATGCATCCTAGAATCACATTGGCTTTTTAAAGCCGACACATCACACTGGTGACTCACATTCTGCTTGTGGTGTACTAAGACTCCTAGACCCCTTTCACATATACTATGGTCAAGCCAGGTGTCACCCATCTTATATCTGTGCATTTTTTTCTGTCCAAGTGTAGTACCTTACATTTCTCCCTGTTGAAATTCATTTTGTTAGAGGGCCCAGCTCTCTATTCTGCTAGGGTCATTTTGAATTTGGATCATGTCCTCTGGGGTGTTACCCGTCCTAATAATTATGAGACCTCTTCACCTCAAAGGTGCTTTTAGTATTCACCCAAGCCTGTTTTTCAAATCTCTGAAAAGCACCATAGCTATTCCTCAGCAGTGTGACTTGTTTCTACAGGAATGGAATCAGATTTATGTTAGTACAGCACTAGGAATAACATCTGGTCTGTGTGTGTGTTTGCATCACCTGGAAAATCTCAGACAGAATCTAACCTGGTTAAAGTCTTTTTGGACACAATTATACTAGCCTATAGAACAATAGCAGCAATTTTTTCTTATTTTTCATGAAACAGAGCCAATTGTCTTCCTAGCAACATCTGGGTTTTCTATTACAAGGACTGGAATGCGGAAGAAAGGGCAAAAACATGATTGACAGCTCCCATGTGATGCATTAGTACAATACACAGCTAATAATTGTCTTACACTGAGTCCAAATACACAGCGTCTCAAGGATTTCTTCCAGATGAGAGTATGAGACAGCAGGTGCTCCTCTGTTTTGTTGTCCCACTTCTTAGAACATTGTGACATGTTTCCCAATTGATTTAGATCCAAGAATAATGACTAAGAATCCGTATAACTATGACATTTTTAGTTAAACAGGAAAAAGATGTCAGATTGCTCTGGATTATCTTTGTAAGAACAGTAGCTCCATATAGTATGTTCTGTCATGTAGCATTAACCAAACATCTGGGAAGAATTTCTTGACCTATAAAGTCATGAAAATCTGATAGGTTTTTTTAGTTTCCTAGCAGAATTCCAATACGGATATCTGCTCACTTTGATTATAAGCAGCAGCTTTCCTACTGCCTTTGTCCCCCAACTGAGCTTGTCACCTCATCTCCATACCACAATTTTTGTATTTCTATTTCTACTCACACATACAACTTGCTCATTCATATCTATAAATGTCTGTTCCCAGGCACTTCATTCCATGCATCTGATGAAGTTCTCTTAACTATGTCACTGCCACTTGGGACTTTTGGGTTGGAAATGGCACCATGTGGCACTGTTCCTTAGCAAGCTCCACTAAGAGAGGGAGTGTTCAATGCAGTTACAGACAGTTTGGGACTTTAAAAATGGCTGGAATTGTCTCCCGGCTATGCAACGCTTGGAGGATTGCCTCCACAGTCCAGATTTCCAGTAAGGCCCCCAGGGGGCTCATATAAAGAGTGTCTGGAAGTGCAAAGGACCAGAGGGGATCAAGTATACCACTGTGCCTTGCTATATCGCAGCAACCCCATTTGCAGACATGCCACCCAACTAACCTTCTTAACCTCCTGAAAATAAAATCTGACAAACAAGGAAGCCCTCCAGCTGAAGGAGACAAATAACTTCACCACCTGCACATTTCCATTACTGTTGTGTGTGTGACATATTTCTTTCCTATTTTTTTTCTAATTTATTTCTTTAAAGTAAAATAGACTGGAATTCAGTATGGATGAACTAATTTCAATAAAGCCAAACAAACTTTTTTTTTTAAATTGAGGATAATATGAATAAAGTTAAGGATATTAGAGTTGTCTGGGATGCAAGCAAAGCAGTTATGAGGGGACTTTTTTTAATACAACAGAATTCGGAGCTTTAAAAAAAGGCAACATAAAAATCCAATTATTTTGGATGAAGTTAAGAAAAAAGAAGAACTACTTAAGAGGAATCCATCTAATCAATTGCTTTTGAAGGAGATAAAGACTTTGCAAAAACAATTATCCATGGATATGGTTCATGACATTGAGAAAAAGAGGAGATATACTAAACAAAAATATTTTTGATTGGCAAAATATTTTTTTTAAAAATCTGCTCTTTATAAAGAACAAGTGATATCAAAAGAGAATATTGAAAAATACTTAGTCTTACAGGACTAACCAATGATTACAGAAACTCAGAGACCAAATCTATATGTGACTATAACTATGGCAGAAATGATTGCGGCCTATAAAAAAAGTGAAGATTGGGAAGGCTCTGGGACAGGATGGCCTTTTGCAATTTATTACAAAAATTTGGAAGAGCAATTGTATCTTCCGTTTCAGCAGTTGATTAACTCAATTTTAGCCACAAGCAAAACACCTGATAGTTGTGTGATACTGTATCTCAGTTGAAGAGGAAGAGAACTTGATAAACTGTTACTTAAGAACTTAAGAATACAACTGTGTGGAATGTCAGATGGAAATAGTCTCAACTGGCCCAATATTTAGTGTGTATACAGGGCATTTTGACATGGTATGGAATGACAATAATAGTTGAAATAGGCTCAAGAGAATGAGGGCATCCCAGATGATGGCCATTTCCGCACTAGACTGTTATAGCACTATTATTCCATTTGCAACGTCCTATGGAATCCTGGGGTTTGCAGTTTCGGGAGGGGCCGGATGGCCCCTCCCAAAACTGCAAATCCCAGGATTCCATAGGATGTTGCAAGTGGAATAATAGTGCTATAACAGTCCAGCACGGAAATGGCCGACTTGTGTATCAATTGAAAGTGAGTTGGTGAAAGGCATTAATTTTGAAGAAATGGTTCACAACTCTGCAGCTCTGAAGGCCAGAAAAGTTCTGATTTAGTTGAGATGTTCACTAAGTGCTGAAATGCTTGTGTATTTATTCTTGTTTGTTTGTTGGTATTATTTTGTTTATATTTCCATATGAGTTTGTCTACAACAAAGATTCTCAACTTCAGGTCTGGGGACCCCTGGGGGTTCGCAGAGCCCTCATGGGGGTGGTCTGTGAAGCCCTGCTGCTGGATACCAACAGCAGTGGCAGCAACAGGGATGCAGCAGAGGGGGGCATTTGGGTGCTGAAACTGCTCCCTCATTTGCAAACAAGGGAGCAGTCTGGGTGTGCACACATACCTGTTGCTGTGTCCCTCAGAGCCCACCCCACTCCCCGCTGCCACAAATGAGGAAGCGGTTTTGTGCGTGCACATACACACCCCTGCTGCTATGTCTCTGACAAAAAGGACCTGGTGATAGGTGTGTGTATGAACCCAGACTTATGATGCTGGAGACCAGGGTTCGAATCCCCACTCAGCCATGGAAACCCACTGGGTTACCTCAGGTGAGTCACATTCTCTCAGCCTCAGAGAAAGGCAAAGGCAACAAATCTTGCCAAGAAAACCCCCACAATAGGTTTATTTTAGGGTTGCCATAAGTCAGTTTTCCAAGGGGAGAGATATGATCTCCTCTCTGTCAATGGTACTTTATTGTTGTGTCCCTTCAAGTCACTTCTGACTTATGGCAACCCTAAGGTGAACCTATAATTGGGGGGTTTTTTGGCAAGATTTGTTAAGAGTACGTTTGCTGTTTGCTCTGAGGCTGAGAGAATGAGACTTGCCCAAGTTTACCCAGTGTCTGAGCTGGGATTTGAATCCTAGTCTCCAAAAGCCTGTAATAAATGAATGAATGAATATTTGAATATTTAAAGCAATATGTGAATATTTAAATCTAAATTTAAATTTAATAAATTTAATCTTGAGTTAAATCTTGGGGTCCTTAGCAACAAATTATATTTATAGTGGATCCCTGGTAAAGAAATGGTTAAGAACCATTGGTCTATAGCTTCTATATTATTTGGGCTGTTATTTATTATGTGTTAATGATTAACATAAAGTTAAGAAGTGACTTGGTAGCTATGTTTAAATATTTGAAGGAATATCATATGGAGGATGGAGCAAGACTGTTTTTTTTGCTGCTCCAGAGACTAGGACATGGAACAATCTCTTCAAACATCAGAAAAAGAGATTCCAACTAAATATTAGGAAGAACTTCCTGCCAGTAAGAGCAGTTCTGCGGCGGAATACACTGCCTTGAAGTGTGGTGCAGTCTCCTGAACGTTTTTAAATAGAGGCTAGATAGTCATCTCTGATGGAGCCTGGAGGTGTGGCCAGTCTGAGTGACAGGGCAGCCCTGACAACAGGTTGCCATGTAGCCCAAATGCCTCTGGGTAAAAGAGAAATCAAGCTCATTGGTGTGTGGGAGGGGATGAGATTTCTGAGGAGGAGCTCTATATAAGACCATGACTTCAGAGAGATTTCCAGAAAGAGTTTTGAGTGAGAGCTTTGCAGTCAGCTGGGGAGGTTTGAATAAGTGGGATCATCTTCTCAGGGGTCTAGTGAGAGAGAAGAAGCCAGTCTATTTTGTGTTGGGTCAGAAGGGGTGACCTACATTTGGAAATTTAACATTGGAGCAGAAAAGGAAGCCAAAGGCCTGGATGTTTAGGAAAGCTCTGAACCTGAATATTGTATTAAGCTGAAAAAACTGGTTTAATACTTTTGGAAGTTCTGTTTTGCCTGATACACTTGAAGCACCCAATACCTTTTCACTGTTTGTTATTTTAATAAAGTTTACATTCTATTTTTATAATTTCTGACTTAGCAGAGTACTTTTTTGTCAGGTTTAATTTTACAGAAACATGCTACCAAAGATTATTAAATCTTGAATAAGACCAGAGAGGCTTGAGTAAGACTCCTCTCTTACTAAGGTGGTGGATTTTAGCAGGGAAAGCAAGTGTTGTATAAGGAGGGTGGCAGGGTGCTATAGCGGGCTTGGAAGGGAGCTGCCATCTCCAGTCTGAGAGAAGGAAAAGCAGGCCTGGTTCCCGCCATACCATCTGTCAGGAATGCTTTGATGGGATATTCCTGCAGGGCAAGGGGCTGGATTCAGTGGCCCTTGGGGTCTCTTCCAGCTCTATGGTTCTATGATTCCATGCAAACCTAATCCATTTATGTATTGCATGTGACAGTAAGTTTTACATTAAAGTGTACATAATTTTGTTATTGTGATTTAAAGGTATAATTTTAATTGTCCTAGTTCTTTATGTTGCCATTACATTCAGTGATATACGGGAATTGTGATTTATGAGTTACATTGGTACAAAAAAAATTACTAAGGATTCTGTATGCGGTGGTACAGGAGGTCCATGGGGATGACATTAACCCTTGTCACGCTACTGATTTTATGTACTCCTATATATGTAGCTTTATGTATTCAAAATGTGTGTTTAAAAAAAATCATATTTTAGAAGTATGCCAATGCCACTGAGCAGCATGACACAAATGTATGCATAACGAATGTGTTTTAGAGCGAGCAAATCTGTTGTCACGCTTTTGGCTTCTGTCAGAGATTAGAAAAGTGATATTTAATATCATCAACTTTCCTGATACTATTGGGAGCATTTCCAATATTGGGAATATTGCTTTTACCCTCACTCCCCTCCTGATACACAAGAATAGCCAGCGGATTTCCAAGTGCAGCAGCTCCTTTCTCCTGACCACGGACTTGATGCAGGGACGTATGAGGACTTGTTCTGGCTGCTCTTGCATAGCTGGTGGAGAATAAGCAGCCTCTGCTTCTTCTTTCTGGGGTGATCACTGGAAGTCAAATGTGCCTGAGTGCAGCCGTGGGCCCAGTCAGTGGCCAGAAGCCACCCTTGGTTGCTCTTGTGCACCTGTGTGTGTGTGATACAACATTTGCACAGGGAGTTGCAAGATACCACCTTGCACAAAATCTTTTAAACTACACACACTACTGTAACTAAGAGTTATGTTTATGTATGTCACTGATAGGTAAGGTAGGTGGCCATTATTAAAGTAATTAATCCAGAATAATTTTTTTGAGTTTCCTGCAGTTTCCAGCCAAAAATGCTGGTATTTATGCAGCTTTACATAGTGAGCGGAAAAAAAATAGCAGGATTAAACCCACAACTTAATTCTAAGTAGCTTCACAGTATCTGGTAGAATAGAGGTAGGGGGATCAAGTCCCAACCAGGAATTTTTGGATTAAAATCAACACGAATCCAAGTCAGTGAAGCCTCATCATGAGAGTTCTCAAGCAACAACGTCTGGCAGGCCACAGTTTCCCCTAAATACCCGCCACTAAATACAGGTATTTGATACAAAATTCCAAAGCAACAGCCTGGAAGTTATTTTGGATTCGCCTTCGGTGCGTGCCTTCAAGTCGCTTCTGACTTACGGCGACTTTAAGGCGAATACATCAGTGGTTTTCTTGTGGGAAGAGTTGTTCAGACAGGGTTTGTCTTTGCCTTCGTCTATCACTCCCAAAATCACCCACTCAATGGCTCAGCTTTTGGGAGAATTCTGGGGGTTATAGTCCGGCATATAACTTTTTCAAGTCTTGAAACCCAAGTTTGACTGAGTAGTGCGCAGAATGACGCCTAAACGAAGAGGAAAAGTGCTTGACTTTCTCTAGCTCGGAGCATAAAATTTATGAAATTAGCTTTATGCTCTCAGTAAAAGAGAACGATACTGCCCACACTCCCGTGAGTTCTTCCTCAGGGCATATAACAACACTATTTTTTTTCGACTGAGTTTGTATTCGCTGCGGACGACGACAGGGCGATAAGACCTTCTAGACACTTAACGAGCTTGTTTAACTCCCTCGAAGCGTCACCTATCGCCTCCCCCATTGGCCGCTTTCGTCCGCGCGCCGTTCTTCCATCGATAAGTAGTCCCGGCGAGCGGATGAAGCCCTTTAACGGACCTGGTGAGAGCCTGGTCGCTGAAGCGTGGGAGCGAAAAGAGCGCGAGTGGCTGAAGCGATGGCGTCGAGCAACCCTGAGGGGCAGGAGGAGGCGGCAGAGGAAGGGGCGCCTGACAACGGTTCGGGCGCCTGTTCCAGTTCAGGTGCCACGGAGAATCCGCCTGGAAGCTCAAGAGCTCAGGAGTTCCTCCCTGCTGGCGCGGCAGAGGGCAGTGGCGAGAAGGAGGCCGGGCCCCTGCCGGTTCAATTGCCCTCTCACCTCGCCGCCTTGACCGGCCGCGAGAAGGTGGCGCTGTACTGCGACGACCTCCTGAAGGGCTGCAGGGTGAGCCTCTGCGCAGAGAGAAAGCGGGGGCGCTCGTCTCTCTTCCTCCCGGGCAAACCCTCTTGCCCTTGAGAGGAGTTAATGGCCATTTCCGCGCCAGACTGTTACAGTGCTGTTATTGCACTTTCAACATCCTACGGAATCCTGGACCCGTCCCTAAACTGCAAACCCCAGGGTTCCGTAGGATGCTGAAAGTGGAATAATAGCACTATAACAGTCTAGTGCGGAAATGGCCGAGGTCACACTGGGTAGTGAGGGGGAGTAAGCCCTCGGGGGTCTCTGTTCTCATCCCGTTTACATACAATCACTCCGTTTTAAATGCATCTGCTCTCCCGTGTGTTGACTCCGACCCTACCTTTGTCTGCCTACCTCTTTGTAGAGCTTGGGAAAGGGTGTTTAAAAAACCCCCAAACAAATCCTGGTGTTGTGGCCCTCAAAAATAACGCTTCCGAGTAACGTTTCTGTCGTGGCTGCATTAGAGTTTAGCGCGGTTATTCATGGGGATTTAAAAAAATTGAGCTCCACAGTTCCGTAAAGGGAAGGACTGGAATTACAGGTTGGCATCACTTTATGGACAGAAAAATACAGGGCTACATGAATTTTCAGGAATAAAAGGGGTGCTAGCTTGTTACAGTAGTGCATGCAAGAGCTACTGACTTTTGAGCCCCAAACCACTTTTAACGCTACTTCATTTAGTACTGTGGTCTGCCATCTTTGGTTGTCGTGACACTTTTTAAAAGGGTAGAGTGGGAGAAAAGTACATTTGACACACAGAGTATGCCTTGTGCGATCAAGAAGAACAAGGATTTAGCCTGATAAATTTAGAATACCAGGGTGGGGGAGCAACAGTTCTGGAGCAACTTCAGTCATACGATTTGGCATGTTTTGTGAAGCCAATGATATAAATATATTTTTGAATATATTGCTTTTATTAATTAATGTTATTAATATCTGTTAATGTTAGCAAGATAACTATTGTTAGGCATTTTATTCGGCTTCAGGCTGGAAGCATGTGTCAGGAGAGTATAATGTAGGCAGCCCTTCTGTGGTGGATTGTGCTGCTCTGCAGAAAAAGGGATCTGTCCCTCACTTTACACTTAATTGTTGCCAAATGACAGATGTTCATCTTTCTCCTAGCTGTATATCTGGTTGCAGTGATTATGATAGAGTGAGAAGAAGCAATCATGTATTGGAGAGGAATAATACAAAGTGATAGCTTGAAAAATATCCAAACACATTTCTAAACCTGGATAAAATGAATAATTTAGATAATATATATTTCTCCCTTCTGTTCTTTAAAAGGCTGAAGATGCCAATGAGGCCATTAGTAAATATCTTTTGGAAAAGTTGAAGATGAAGGAAAAATGGCTTGGCATCTGGAAGACTAATCCAGACTTTTTTTTTGTCAGTTCTGAAGACATTCCCATACCATATGTTGGTGTGCTTGTTGAGGTAACCATATCAATATTTAGTATTTTTTTAATAAGATCAGCAACAAATGCATTAATATTCTTAAAAGTATACTGCTTTTTCAGAAAACTTCTAGAGTTTTGGAAATCAATTTTAAATATTTTAGGGACAGCCACTAGTAGAGGGGATTTTCTGTTTCCTTCTATCAGAAAATACTATAGGCAGTTGTCTTAGAATATTCCATTATTTTCATTATTGAGCTCAAAACGTAGCAAGATAGGAGTTAAGTTTTCCAGTGGTCTAACTAGAAAGTAAGCTTATTGGAACATACGTTGTATATATTCTGTGTAAAAGTATCTTTATGGAATTATTTTTTGACTATAATTTAACTATAATAAGGTCTGAACTTATGACAGTGGTTGCACATTACAGTGCTCTGGGGGCTCTAGATCTGCAATTTCCATCTGACCACAGATCATCATGTGCTGTACATAAAATGGCAGCAAGGTCAATGTGGACATGCTGAATCATCCTCATGTACATTGCCACCATTTAATAATACAGGATGCAATCATTAGCATTTTTGGCATCTGCAGGGAGAGCCTGGAACTGAACCCTCTGTAGATCCAAAGAGCCCCCTATACTATATAAAATGCTCTGTAACCTAGTAATCTTGCTGGTTGATTTTAATTATATTTTGAGAAGAATTCCTTTTGAACTCATAAAGTAGGTTGGAATTTGTGCAGCGCTCCATATGTTGTTGAACTGTCACTCCCAGCATTCCTCATCATTGGCTATGCTAACTAGGTGTATTATAGTGGTTTGAATATTGGACTGCGACCCAAGAGGCCAGGGTTCTGTTCCCCACTCAGCCATGGAAACCCACTGGGTAATCTTGAGTGCATCACATGCTATCAGCTCCCAGAAAAACCCATGATGATTCACTTTATGGTCGCCATATGTCAGAACTGATTTGAAGACACACAAGAATAACACAATACTTAATGAAACTTCCCAGTTTAAGGCGATATTTATTATGATGCCCTTAAATTGAAGAACTGACAATTTTGCTGTCCACGTAACAGTATCTATTTGATGCAATTTGTCCAGTCCAGTCATGTGGCTTTCAGTTAGAAAGTTTTCCAGTATAATAGATAGAGCAGGATCACATGTAATGGTTGGCATGCAGTTAGTGACTTAATGCAGACATAAGTCCACTTCTTAACCTGTATATGTCTTTTTCCCTTTTTTGTCATTGCAGAGCTCAGAATTCACGTGCCTCCCTTCATAACAACCAAAACCTCATTAAAACCCACCTTTTTCATGTTGCCACCCATAGACACCACCACATACTGGTTGGAGGCATGTGGTATGATGACTGAAGACTCTCTGGTTATGTGACTGTAGCCAGATGTACAGTGTGCTGAAGGTTTCTCCTGTGTCCTCTGGCAGTCTTGGCAGATGGCATTATTGTGCATCTGGCTGTAGTCACATAGCCAAATGTGACTTAGCTATTCTCCACTGGCCATTACATGGCAACAGAAGGGGTAAGCAAAGGAGCAGGATGAGTCCTGTGGTTAGAGAGAGGGGAGGAATAGCCCTGCAGAGGTGGAACTTTATGTCTTAGAGTGCAGCATCTAAGGCAAAAAATTTATTCTATTTGCATTTACTAAACAAAGTCTCAGTACCACAGAAGTATTTGGACTCAATTAATGTGATTAGGAAAAAAGTACTGTGGTTTAATTATTGCGTTCAAACAAATTCAAAATTTCAGGTGGAAATTATTTTTATCACTATGTTTGTCTTTAAAATTTTACAGCAACAGTTAATTCCTTAAAATTAGTTGTTTAAATTTAAAGAGAAAAGTCACTAAAAACTATTGTCACTCACACTGAGCATGATATCCTGTGATTGTTCACTCACCTACTTCTAAGAGATCACAACTGTAACCAGGAGGGATTAGAGTGCCTCCAGTTTCATGGTCACTGTGTGTAGATTCACTTGCTCTCCAGTAGAAGCACTTGCCTAATATTGTATTGACATCTATTCTTTGTTAGAAATGAATGTTATAAAGCCATTCTAAATAGAAAATTTTCTGTGGAAGAGCTAAACTTTTTTTTTAATTGTCCATTTCCCTTTTTTCTGCCTCACATCACTGACCTAGTCTGTACATCTAGCTTTGCTTGTGATGCACAGAACAGTCTGGAAAGGATTAACACCTATCTTGCCCAATTTTTACCTTTTGGGGATAAACTTTGGTGTTGACTGTTCTTTGCTTAGACAGTTTCTGCTCAGATGAAGCTCTAATCTTTGGTGATGGAGTTGGCTGCTGTTCACCAAAGGTCAGCCCAGTCAAACAACTTGAAACATGGCACATTATCATTATGAATTTTCCATCCATCTTTGATCATCACAAGACACTTGTTGATTGCCACAGGGGCCCTAGTGGAACTCTCCTAGCTTATTCAGCATAGATTTTATGCAGACCGGTATTGCTGGTTTTGGACTTTCTTTTTCAAAAAGAAAATTTATGCAGTCATTACTATCTTTCCCCATCCTGTCTATCTTTATCGTAATAAACTTACTTAATTGGATGATTGAGCTGATTTCCTATTTACACCTTCAAGCATTTGTCTGTTCACTTCTTGTTGCTATTCTGTTTGAAGTAAGCTGAGTAAATCATAGCAGTGGAAAGGAAAGATAGACTAAAGCCTGGCTAGCAGGGACTGGGACAGTCTACCTATTTCCAAAGTATACAGCCTAACATTCAGAGGAATCCTGCTCACCTGGGCTTTATTAACTGTGGAAATATCAACATAACTTCTATAATATCTGACAGACCCCCAGCCGTTGTGTCTTGATTATAGATTTATGCTATAAATTCTAAATCAAGAGAATTGCCAAATATGCTGACAATTACAACTTTTTGTTTCTGTTTACATAACAGTAGTTCCTTTCTTTGATACATTTTAGGTTACTTGCAAACTGCCCCAGAATCCCTCTGCAAACCTCAGAGTTTCTGTCTCTGTTGCTGAACCCTTCTCCTCTAATATCGCCAATATTCCAAGACCTTTAGTTGACGAAATTCTGGAGGAAATGGATCACTGTGTGCCTCTTTTGGAAATCTATCCTGTAGAGGGGCAGGATAGTGCAGTGTCTGATATAGCCAAGGCTTTGGAAATTGTGAGGTATGCTTTTTCTTAAATGTGGTATTCAACAGAATAGTAAGTAAAGATGAAGGATATGTGCCAAATTGGAAACAACTCAGATGCATAAATATAATAATGATTTTGATTAAGAGGCTGAAAATACTTCATGGAAATCTAAATACTACATAAACTCAGTTATTGCACTTTGGGAAGAATAATAGTCCAGGAGGATATATTTTTCATAGTTCCTGCCGTCCCCTGTCTGTCTGTCTGTCTGTCTGTCTGTCTCTCTGTCTGTCTGTCTGTCTGTCTGTCTGTCTTCCATTTGTATGCTACCTTTTTCTCAGAGTAAGACCCAATGTAGTTTAAATGCATCCCAGGTAAAAGTAATGGGAAAGACTTCTTTCTGAGGCCTTGGAGATTTTCAGGTAGCAGAATAAACTGGAATAGATAGCCATGTGACCTGACTTCATCTCTTAGTACCATACATTTTTCATTGTTATTCAGTAGTGTCTGGTTAATGAAAATATGCTAGCAAATACAAAGACCCAATGAAGGTTTTGAAATCCATATTATGGCATTGCGAATTGCTGGCATTATCTGAGCATGTACTAGTAATTGGATTCACTACTTCCTTGACTTAATATTATGGACATGTGATCTCCAGAAGTTAACATGTATTGTTTCATCTGGACAGCTGGAATACATTATTCACATCTGTGTTGTTCTATTGTCTGTTGGTTGGAGTCATGGCAAATGTCGAAATGCAAGCTGGAATCCTGTTGGTTAGTCCCAACTAGAGTAGAGCAGTTCAGTGAATCTTATTGATCCAGTGCGTCTGCTTCGGGTTGGAGTAGCAACAGAATTCCGGCCATTCTTTCACTGTGTGCTTGCTTTGATTCTTACCATTAATCTAGTGAGTCTTGCTTCTTGTTATATAACAGTTGCTTTGACTATTAATGATCCTGTATGTCCCTTGAGGTCACCTGCCAACTTACAACTACCCCTTCAATTGCATTACAGCACTTTAAATTTTAAAACTGTTGAGATTTTCAACAGTTATTATTGAAATATTATACTCCCCTTATTACTAAAGATTATTCAAGTTTGCTCTTTAAATCAGTCTTCAACTTAACAACAGAGGTGGGAATCATGCAGCCTTCCAGATGTTGGACTGTAACTCCCAGCATTCCTCATGATTAGTTATGTTGGCTAGGTCTGATAATAGATGCAGTTCAGCAGTATCTAGAGCATTACAAGATTTCCACTTCTGGTTTACAAAAATGATGTTTCTATTAGCCAAACAGCAATAGAGATGATTTTTTTTGATATTATACTTAATCTCACCTATTTTGGAGAAGTTGAAAAGCACAGATTTGATACTAACTGATGTTCTGTACTGGTTGATCAGAAAAAAAAGTTTGTGTTCATCATAATGAAAATACTCTAGCTTCTTTATTGTTCATTGTCATTTCATGTTTTTTTTCCCCTGTTTAGTTTGTAACTGTTCAGTCCACATGAAAATGCTGGGAAACTGGCTGCCCAGATGTCCCTATCAAATGGCCAGTGCAGAGAATGGTAGAAACAATAGTTCATCAATATCTGAAGGGCCACAGGTTCACTAGTGCTGCTGTATATCAAGTAAATCTGCTTTGTGGTTTTTTTTTTAACTTGCTGTGCTCACAATATTTTGGAGTCATTAATCAATGGAGCAGCTAAACAGAGAAACCCTTCTTTAAAAAATTAGTTTTAGGCTGCAGCAAGAAAGGGGGAGATGGCTGCAGAAACCACTGACTATCTTCGAATAATTTAATTAACGGGGCAGAAATAGAGAAAATTATTAAGAACATTTCAGAATAACCTGATGCTTTAAGATATTTACCCCCAAAAAGGCACCTATTAAAGCAAATGAAGGCAAAATGAAAATACAAACACAAAAGGATAAAATATGTTTTAAGTGACTCAGTTCTTCTAGAAACTGATTGCAAAAAGATGATTTAGTTAAGAAATGGTGAAGAAATAATATCTTGTGTCTACTATAGCACCACTGGTAAGTTAAAACATTTAAAAAATAAAAGCAGCATGTGCAGAACCGTTTTTATACTCGATAGTAAAGAAATGTTTTTATCCACATAAGTAAAACACGTTTCTGAAGTTATATGTTGCCTTTCCCTTTTCCTCCACTCTTCTCAGTTCTACTAAGTGTTAGGTCTTTTGATGCTTCTGAACTATGCTACAGTATACCTATACTTTCATACTTTAATACATCAGTGTTATGTTACTGTGCATCCTATTTAGGTTTTTCTATGACTTCCTTTGGAGAGATTGGGATGATGATGAAAATAGTGAGACATATGCTGCACTGATAGAAGAGAGAATTAAGATGTAAGGATACTTGTCAGACCTTGTTTTCATAAAAAGTAAAGCAAATGGAAATCTTATGGTTGATTGCTGGTGAAGGGTGTAACATGTTGGAATACTTCTCCCAACAAAAGAACAAAATCAAAAAATAATACACCAAGTAACCACTTAATTACTTTAAATACTAACGTATTATGAAGGCTAGGCTAGAAGCCTTCTCCCTGACATTCTGATATACACACATATATACATGTATTTTATAGGAGAACATCGTATCATATGAAACCTCCATCTTCAGTTTGAACTAGTGAAGTTCAAAGCCAGAATTATCACCTTATACGAATGGAAAATAACGGGGGGGGGGGGGGGGTTCCTGGAAAAGTTGACAAAATGGGATTATCAAATCTTTTTAGAATTATGTGTAAATATTTAAGACACAGGTTTCACATATTTATTGCCCCAAATCACTTCTAAAAACTATGTAAGAAGGGTTTTGGGTAAGATTATCTACTATTTCAGATCATTACAATTCCTAGACTAGGTTTCCTTTTCTCATTGTTTTTTTGGGGTGTGTTATTTCTATGTGATGTTAAGAAGAACCAATAGAGACAACTAATTTCCTTTGCTTGATTAATGCTGACAGTTTCTTCTGTTTTTATTGGAGATTCATTGCTTGCTTCTAATAATTTGGCAAAACTAAACAGGATCTTTATAGTTTAGCTTTCCTTACAGTTTGGGACCTTTTAAGCTCCATTTGTAACAGAAATAAAATGAAGAAAAGTAAATTCAGTTTGTAATTGTTATCTGAGTAAGCTGTACTTTTATTATATAAAACACTATATTTAACTGACTTATCCATAATGTGTTTTATGTTCCTAAAGTAAAAGTGCTTTTCAGTCTGTAAAAGGTGTTAATATTGTATTTTTTCAATTTTTTGAAATTGATGCTCCCCCCTGGGAAAAACCCAGGATTTTTTCTCCCAGAATTTTTAAATTGCCATAAATTTTACATTTGTGCCACCTCATCGGCAGTTTGAGAACGAAGGCTTAATTTTCTTGTATAAAGTTTCAAAAGACGTTCTGATTTTCTTAACTCTTCATAGTTGGTATGATATTCAGAATGGGATTATTCCTGCTCCGATTGCTCATCGTTTTAGAAGAAATTTGGAAAAGTACAAGAGCATGCATTTGGAACTGATTCATTACCAAAGTAATATTAAGGAAGAGCCCACAGCAGAAGAAGCAATTGAATGTTGGAAAAAATACTATGAATTAACAATGCTGTGTGGATTGCTAAAAATATGGGAAGATTTACGTCTAAGGTAATTTAATTTGTCATTATTTTTTTAAAAAACAACAAACGGGCTGTCAGAGTAAAATTATGTAGGCTGTTGTTCTATTATTTGGTTTTAATATCTATCATTTTTGTTTATCAACTGTAAATATATACTGAACTACATCACAGTCCCTTATGTGTCTGCTCACTAGTAGTTCATGAGGTTAATTTCAAGGTAAGTGGCTATAAGATTTCAGCCTTATATGTTAAGATTAGAATCACAGCATCTGGGTCAGAGAGCACCATATTAACAGTAGTGTCTATTCTAATAATGCTAGTAAGATTCATTGATTTGTTCTAGGTTTGTAGTAGATTACTGATTTTCTTTGAAAGATGGTCCCATAGCCATTAATTGAACATATATTTTAGATGTGTCATTATGTTCTTTAGTTTAATCAAGCATCTCAAGTTGATATATCTGAGATAGGGGAGATGAGAGCCTCCCTCCTCCAACCAGAGGCCTCCTAGTCACACACGATGTAGCCATAAATAGGCAGTTTGAACTCCCTGTTTTTATATTAGCCACATGTTTTTTCCTTCTGCTGTTGTATGTATGCTGTAAGGTAATATATGGAAGAACCAGTGTGGTGTAGTGATTTGAGCATTGGACTATAACCCTGGAGACCAGGGTTCAGTTCTTCGCTTGGCCATGGAAACCTACTGGGTGACCTTGGGCACATCGCACATTCTCAGCAAGAGTTGCAAGAAAGATGCAAGCCTCCATTTTGCGGAGAAGAGCTTTGGTTGAACAGTCTAGAGAATGAGATACTAGACAGATGATTCTGGATGAGCTTAAATGTATGAGAGAAGAGATGAAAGAACTAAGAGACGACATGAATCAGATGAGGAAAGACATCAAGATCTAAAAACACAGTTGCAAATTCAACTTAAAAGATAGAATCTTTAATCAACAACAGAAGTCAAACAGTTTAATGGTAAGATGGATGCCCTGGAAAATAAAACACAGAAACTGGAAGATATGACTAAAAAGTTGAGTGTGGACCAGGGCAGAATGTAAATGAGGTGGCTCTGTTGGAACTTAGAGAAAGAAAGAGATGTCTCAGGATAAGAGGAATTCTGGAAACTCAATGTGAAAATATTTACCTAAACATTTCTGAAGCCGTGGCTGAGTTTTTGGACATTGTCAGAAAAGATTTTTCTCTTGAAATTGATAGGATCTGTTGTTTGGATTCTTGAGTAGCCAGACAGAACTCTTCTGAGGAACATTATCATTTATTTTGTCAGAAAACAAATAAGGGACAGAGGATGAACAAGTGAAAGACTGTATGATTAAATGGGTGCAAAATACTGCTAATCAAATTTCAGTTAAAACAATGGGAAAGAATGAGGATAAGAGATTTAAAATTTACTTTGAGTTACGATTTATGGGACAACTTTTATAAAATGATACATAGATAGTATCTAACACCAGAAGGATTGTCAAAAATGTAAAATAGCTCTTCAGATATTTGCTGGAAATGTAAGAAAAGAGAAAATGCTGTTAAAAGTTTTGTCCTGTTATCCTTTACATGAGTTTAACTTTTCATAATATTATTTAAATGTTAAATAATTAAAATTAATCTTTTTCCTATAAAGAAATCAGAAATCAAAAATCAAGATTGATGGCATGCTTTTGTGAGGTCTACAATGTATTGTTTCAGATGTAGATGAATTTTTGGGAAAAAGCAAAAAAAGATTCTGGATACTTCATATATTGTTTGCTTTGCATTTTTTAAGGCTTTTGTAGTTCCAACTGTTTCTGGCACGTTCATTTCCTGGATGGCATGGAGGAGCAATCCATTACACTTGAGTTATTCCATACATGCCAGCATATGTAGCAGGAGTCTCCAAACCCAAAGTTCTTTTTCAGTTAATGTCGTTGACGCCCACTTCCTTTCACCATCAGTTTTTAAAATTCCTACTACTTGTATTTGGAATCTTCACCACAACATAGATTTAAAGGTAATAATTTATTAATAGGAATTGCACAAGAATGTAGAAAGAAATTAGAGAGGATGATATTTAAAGTCTTGACAGCAACTGAAAGGAAAATTAACAAGAATGGCTGAAAATGGGGTGAGAAAAGCAGCATCACTGAGTACAACTCAGCAGATCACAGCCACAGAAATAAAAATGAAAATAGTATCCAGTTCACCACAAATCAGCATATCTCTGAGGGAACGACAGGGAAAAACTACGCAGATGACCGCAAACCAGTGTGTCTCTGAGGGAAGGACAGAAAAAAACTTTAAACGGATTTTTGTGGCCACCAGTGGTAGTGAGTCTGACTGCTATATTCAAACAACCCTGAAGAACCTGAAAAACCAAGCAACAGAAGTGATAAAAGCCGATTGTAATGGCAGTGTTTCTAAAAAGGTAAAAAAAACCTTAAAGGTAGTTTTCCTATTTTTTCTTCTCTTGTTTATCTGTAAGGCTAAAGGTAATAGAGTTTCTAGCATAAAAGGGCAGTGGAACTCAGACAGAGAAATCTCTCAGTTTTACTTTAGGCTGCCATATTGGGAAATAAGTGTTCCCCAGCATGGGGTGGGGCCGAATCACACAGCATTGCCAGGCAAGAGGAACAGCAAGGAAAGCTTGGAATGCAGGTGAAGAGTTTGAGTGACAAGTCTTCTGTGAACAGGGAGCAGACTGAGTAGCAGAAGAAGAAGAATACTCAGGCTTCCTCTCTCATTTGAGAAACTTGTTGGCAAAGAACTAAGAGCAAATGCATGATTCAACACAGCTTTGTCTTGAGTGGTGAGAAATACAGTGAATTTACAAGAATACATTAGAGAGAATTAAATAATGAGTTCAAGGGCAGCAGCAGCACCATTAGAATTATAATAATTTAATGATTTCAATATAATGAATTTTTAGCCAGTGGTTTACAACAGTTAAACAGTACAATTAATTCAGGAGATGGTAAGGTAAGGAGAACAAAGCAACGTGTAGGAAGGAAAATGTAGGAGCAACATGTGTCTCAAAAACAAAGCATTTTCAGAATAGAATACTGCTTCAGACACAGAGATGGAGAGTAATTTAGAAGTGTCTTGAGGGGGAGAAACTTATGATGAAACTGAGGTAGAGTCAGATAGTGATATTCAAAGAGAGATGGCTTCTAATATGTTGTTTAGGTTCCAGGATCACAAATAGGTAAATAGGCTCCCAGACCACAAAATGTTTGGGCCCATTCAACTTGATCAGTGCCAACAAGGGCTGCTTATGTAGTGTCAACATCATTGGAAGATGTTTGTAATGCAGCAAAGTAGGAGGAACCATGCACATTTATTAGATACTATAAAATGAATACAAATCTGCACAGGCTGCATATGGGTGAACTGTGCTGCAGTCAGTAATAAACTAAACAGAGACCCACCGTGGATGGGAAAGCTTGGCTAGATCCCAATTGTAGTGGATTGCTCCTTCATGCCTTCCAGAGAATGAGAGATTGGTACTTACTGTGAAGATTTCATTCTTGAATGGCCCAGACGAGTAATCTACCCCCACCCTTGTTTGTTTAAAAAGGGGCGTGTGTTAAACGGAAGGTTATAGGTGAACTGTCTTTAGGAGGCTTTGGAAAGAAACTGAAAGTGAAGGCAGGGGAGTCCAAATGACATCAACTGAAAAAGAACTTTGGGCTTGAAGGTGCCTGGTATGTATGCGGGCATGCAAGGAATAACTCAACTATAATGGATTGCTCCTCAAGACCACAGATAAGTACCAACCTCTCATTTTGTTTAATGATATTGTTCAGGCCTACTTAATATCTGTGTAAGTTTAAATCTGAAACAAAAACAATCGTATATGTACTATAAGTCAGTTTGGTTAATATACATGCTTTGTTTAGAAGTAATTGTAATTTAGAAAGAAATTAGTTTGCTTACAATTTCAGGGCTCATGGACCTCTGACCCCAAGAATATTGAAACGAAGAAAAGGATACAGAGAAGACAGAAGAACTATAACTTATATTGTTGCAAAAACAGTGACAGCAGAAATGGTAAGGACGTGTTCATTTGCAGAAACATCCAAGTGGCTGATTGGCTTTCTTCTTCACTGTCGCTGCTTCTCCTTCTTCAAGTCTTTATTTCCATCTCATCTCTTCTACCAGTCATATAGTGTCTCCCTTTCCTAAGTTATAATGTGCAGAATTATTCTACCTACAAGCAAGAGGCTCAGCTAATGTTTGCTCCACTCAGCTAATGTTTGTTGTTTTTGTTTTTGGATGTGATAATAGTAAAGCTGGAATAGGGTAAATATCCCTGATCTTTTTAAGTTTAATTTTCTTTGTTAAACTGTTTTCAGAAGCTTCATAAATGCTGGCACACAGGATAAAGACCAGTATTTTTATGTTGATATGGTCTTTTGTTATCGCAGTCAATGATTTCAGAATGTCTGTGTTCTTGACTCTAGTATTTGGACTCACTTGTGTTTTATTTATTTTTAGAACTCTTAGATTTATTTGTGATTTAATTGTATTTATTTTTAAGATAACACTCCTTCATTCTGATTTATAAAAGGAGTTATAGCAGTTAACAGTATTTTTATATTGACTTAATTCCCTTTTTCTCCTATGTTTTTCTCTCACATGTCCAGGTTAAAGCTTTGTCTTCTGACACACTTATTCAACACCATGATAATTTAAACTCAGCTTTGGACGGCTGTTACAGTGGAGATAATGTGCTTATCTTCCCTGGAGAATATAAGGCAGCAAACCTTTCAATGTTGACTGAAGATATTATTATTAAAGGTAATTAGAATGTTCTTGTTCCGTTGTGTTTACAGTTACCAGAATAGAAGCTGCTTATGTGATTTTTAATGAATGAATTAAGAAAACTTAAAGAAAACTTGACACACTGAAAACTGGTTAAGACTTGAATATTTCTTGGATTTTCAGAAATTATAGGACAGTAATTCATTTAAATTTTTCTATCAGATCTTGTTTTTATCGATGAGAAACATATCACTCAAATGATACACAACATCTAATACATAGTGCCTGAAGCAATTGTAGGCATGTACGGCACTGGTCAGTCATTTGTTATCACAAATAATTATTTCAGGTAGGTTGAGATTTAGTTTTAATAACTAAATTGTCCTATTTTATTTAGGAGTTGGAAGACCGGAGGAAACAGTAATTGTTTCAGAGCCTGCCCATGAGAGCTTTGTAGTATCCAGGGCTCAAAATGTGAAATTAATGAATATTACCTTACTACAGCAAGGGACTGTCGATGGTATTGTAGTAGTTGAATCTGGACACACAATTTTGGAGAACTGTGTTCTGAAGTGTGAAGGAACTGGCATCTGTGTACTTGTTGGAGCTTCTTTGACAGTTTTAAACAGTGAGATTACTGGAGCTCAGGTACTCTTTCAGTTCATCATACGATGCAATATGTGTGTGTGAATGTAAAGTGTGGGCACAGAACAATCAGTATACTTATCAAAAATATGGACTGTTCTGTATAGGTCTATTCAGAAGTAAGTCCTATTTTGTTCCAAGTTAGGCAGCCTTACTTTAATTGGAAACGGAAAACTGATAACTGGAAAATTTTGATATTAGTTAGGGATACTTCACAGATTTTAGGCAATTGTCCTCCTAAAATTGTGTAAAATTTTTTAACAAAGGACCACCCTATCGTGGAAGGAGTTCGTTGCAGAGTAGTTTGCATTTTTTTTCCAGCATATTGTCTTAATGTTCAGGATGTTGAAAATGGGAGGCAAGCCTCCTTTGTAAAATGCAGGATGACTACTAAAGGAGTTTTTAACAGTAGCTTCCTTTCCATGCTTGGGTTTGTGTATGTTTTTAATTCGGCTGATCATTTTCCTTCCTGTCTCTACTCAATCAAATGTTTTGTTTTGTATGATTCCATTTGCTATTTGAGTTGTCCCTCATTTTTATAACTTGAACAAATTACTTGAACTAATTAATGACCACTATCTTGATTTTTCTTCTCTGTTTTGGAACAACATAGTTTCATACTGAATGGCAGATACCTGAAAGAACACTTTAAAAACTTTCTCATTTAAAATTCAGCTGTATTTTTTCTCTCCATGATCCTGTAAACTGAATAAAAAGCGAAGTACTGCAAACAGTAGCAAGTTCCTTTGCGATGTGTGCTGGAGCTCTTTGTTCTCTAGAAGCAGTAACCTGTTTTTAACTTGTTAAGTGTTAAAATGTAAGCTTGCATGTTTTGTACGTTCATCATGTGGAGAAAACGCTTTGGCTCTTCAGTACTTTCTGTTTTCTGCTGTGAGGCCAACAGGTAGGGATTTAGGTTAAGGAAATGGAAGGAAGGTATTGGCCCTCCGTATCTGTGGATTCTGCGTCCACAGATTCAACCAACCACAGCTTGAACATATTCCCTCCTGCCAAAAAAAATACCAAAAAACAAACTTTGATTTTGCCAATTCCTATAAGGGACACCATTTTACTATACAACTGTACATAATGGGACTTGAGCATCCACAAATTTTGCTATCCACAGAGGTCATGGAACCAAACCCTAGCTGGTATCAAGGGCCAACTGCACTTCTCCTCAGGCTGTTTTTCAAATCTGATTTCCACACTGGGGGATTCTATCACAGTGTAAGTGATTTTGGTTTCATAATTTCCTTCATTTAAACTATATTAGAGGTTCAGATAGAGGTGTTTTCAGCAGAATTGCCTAAATCCTCTTCTGGACAATAGTAATGATTAATCAAGACATTAAGTAGATCTGCAAACATACAATGTATAAATAATCTGAAAGCTCTCTAAGTACTTGGGAAATGGAGGCCTGTGTACCTCTGATGCATATTGTGTCTGGTTTCTCTTCAGATCATATAAATCTTTCACCTTATTCATGTAAAACTTTGACATTCTGCAGTGAACAGTTACTCTTATTGATCACATGAACTCTAAATAAAATGTTTTTTGCTTGTTTGTTTTTTTGCTTTTAGGGTGCTGGAGTTGAGTTATATCCAGGAAGCACAGCTATTTTGGAGGGTAATAAAATTCACCACTGCAATAACTTTAGAACCATTAACTCTTCACAAGGTACTGTTGGTGGAATTAACATTAAGGTAAATCATTGTTGATTGACACTCTTAATGTTTTTGGAAAAGAAGTAGAAGCAGAGAAATTTAGTTCATAAACAAAATTTTGATTCCTTAACAGGTCCTTCCTACTCCTAAGCTAAGGATGAAAAACAATCATATTCATAGTAACAATGGCTATGGAGTGACTATTATTAAGCCTTCTGAACAGCTTTGTGCTTCAGCTGAAGGAACAATGGAATGTGCTGCAGCAGGAGATGGAGAAGATTCTGTTTCCAAACTAATGCAGGAACTGAGCCTTGAAATAAACAGTAATGTACTAGAAGACAATGCTAAAAGCATCAGCATAGTTAACTGAAACTGCAGATTACACACGATTTCAGCAGTTTGCTTTGGTATATTTGGAAAACTTACTGTACTAAAAGACAATACTAAGTGTTCTTGCTGAAACATGGAAAATCAGCATTTTACTTATTGTTTCTAAGTAAAGAGAAAACTCTATAGCTTGATTTGAATAGATAATTTAAATTTAATTTCTATTTAACAGATATTTGGACCAGAAACTAAAATTACATTGGCTAGCCTTATAGACCAAAGGATTGTTATTTGAATTTTAAGTATGCTGTTCCAAGTGTAACAACTAGTGATACATTCTTGTTTAGGAGAATAACCTTTACTATGGTCTCACACGTGTGGGTTAATCTGTAACTGTAGAGAGTCTGCCAGAAATTTCTAGAGCTGACTGAAGTGATTTATTTGATGATGGCTCCACCCCCCCCTTCCCAGCGTACGTGCTTCAGCATTCCCACTGTTTCCTTCCATTCCTTTTCATTTGATGCATTTACAGCAGTGTGTTGGGGATTTGCCTGTGCAACACACTAAGACTTCTAAGAGAACTTTTCTGTTTTCTTCCGTTCTCCATCTTACCTGTTTCACTCTGTTTCTTACTATCTTGATTTATTTTGGCTGTTTATCAGTATTTTCTGTCTGTTGTCCTCCTGTGGGCTTTTGAACCCATGCACCAAGCACAGTTATTTATGCCCTCTAAATAAATATTTAAGAAGTGTATTCCATGTAGGGGCAAAATTTCCCCCACTGATGGTTGTCTCACCATCTACTCTGCTTGGGAAAAAGCTGTGTAGCTGAAGCCTGCAAGCACGACAAGCAGGTTTCTCCAAGCAAGATTAGATATATCAACTGAAAGACTTAGAGATGGAGAATTCTCTTCAAGGTGCAGTTAACTTATGCTGCAGTTGCCTTTTTGAATTCATCTTCAGAAGGCCTCATAAGATCCAACTGCCCACCTGTGACTCCGTCTTCTCTACTGTCTTCAAAGTACCGTCTGCCTCAGATTTTACTGTGTGTTTGATGTTACTGCGGTGATGTGGGAACCAACCACATCAGAACCAACAACTCCTCTTGAGTGCCTGTGTTCACAGAAATAGGATGCTCCTGCAAGGAAACACAAACCTACTTCTCATGTGAAGAAAAGAGGACTAAGAATCAGCATTCTTAAAAAACAACTGACATTCTAGCTTGTTACCTTGACTCTACTTCAGCTTGCTTCTTTATCAATACTTTACCAGATCCAGGTAGGCTCTTTGATATACCAGACATGATTAAACTCCCCATTATGGACCTGACTGCAGCTGAACCCATGCTAAAAAGGTTTGCTTTACAGCATTTTTCTTCCTATGGTAAGGTCCAGTTTGTTTTCACTTATTCTAAAGGAGATATTTGTGACTTCGTTGCTCATCAGCATTCTACCCAACTGGTCTCCCACTTGGACAAGTTGAAATGAGAAGAGTCATTCTTGAACTTGATCCTTTTAATGGGCCTGATTTCTCCTTCACCATCAGGATCCCTCTTGTACTCTGTGTCATTCTCCTTGCAGGATTGCTAGTGCCATTAGTTTCATGAGATAGAAGTACCTTTGTCTCTAACATCCATGTAGAAAATAAGTGTTTATCAGCTACTTGACAGAAGAATCTCAGATATTCATCCCTTAAGCTCTGTGCAGCACTGTTTGAATCATACACTTCTGTTATGATGAGCTCCCCTTTGTTCACCCATGTGCAGGTGAAAGCTTTTCTTAACTTTCATGTTAATCTGTACCCTTCATTTTCATTTTCAGTACCTACCTGGATTCTGCATTCTGTTTTGATAGCACTTATGACAAATTCTTGTGATTTAGTTGTGACTTAGAACTCATTCTTAAAATTAGATTTTTAGCGTCATTTACATTGTTAGAAGAACTAGTGTATTGGCAGCTTTTCACTGTGAGCAGATATAACTTTAGTGCCCACAGAGATTGTCACAATTTCATTCATCTCGGGATGTGACACAGTTTTTTCAAGAACCCTAGCTTGTCAACTGAGACTGCATGGCAGTCTCTTGAGGATCTTGGCCCGTTTTGTTAATGGAACTAGACCTTTTCAGTCCACTAACAGGCTCTTGGTATGTTACAGGGGCCTAAAGGACGACTTCCCAGCATTTCCCAGTGCATCTTCTAATAGCTGGCAGCTGCACTCTTTATAAGTTGGCAAAAAAGCTTTTATCTTCCTTGGTTAGCCATTCCACGAGAGCTGTGAAGACATAAGTGGACTTTCTTACTAATGTGCCTTTGCAAGGCCTTTTTAAAGCAACAACTTGGGCACAGTGTTTTTTTTAACTTCATCAAATATTACAGCTTTGAAATCAGAGCTTGCAGAAATATCAGCTTCAGGATTTCTGTCCTATCTGCGATTGACATCCATGCTGTGTCCAAGTGAGGCTACTTGTCTACCCATGTGTGTGAGTCACAGATATCACAAAGAAGAAGAACAGGTTGCTTATTGTAACAGGATTTTGTTTTGATGATTTGCTCACTTCCCCTCTGTGGATATCATGGTAGGAGGTCCTTCTTGCTACCTCTTGATGTAGACTGCAGTATGTGGGATGTGTGCTAAATAAATGGGAATGTTGATGCATACACATCACAAAGGAAACAGGGTTACTGCCCAAAATTGCTTTGCTTAGCTTTAGAGGTTTCTAGTTGGCTATGCCCAGGCACAGAATATAGCATGCATGTGAATTCACAAATGACCATGAAAAGAACCCTAGTTATATCCTTTTCTTTCTATAGCTTAAAATAAAGTTGCTTCCTGAAAAATAGTTAAAACTGCTCTCTATCTGTCATCTTATCAAGTTGATTTTCTCCACATTGCAAACAATAAGTTCCAAGACTAGTAGGGTATTTCCTCAATTCCAGCGCAAGATCCACACAGTCAAAGCTAGATACTGAATACACAGTTTAAAAAAAAAAAGGAAATTGTGGCTATGCCATTTCCTCAATTTTCAGTATAAGCTAACAATATGATGGAATCAGATTATGATAATAAACATTTAAGTCTCTTATTAAGCAATGATGGGGGGTGCTAATTAGGTAGGCTGTATCATCAACTCTCAGAATTAGAAACTGGTGATGTCACTACTATTATAAAATCTGCTTTTTATTTGCAATACCATTCAACTGGTTAATGACCATCCATCTAAGTAAAGCAGTATAAAAATGATAACAGTGGTCATATACTAGTGAGAAGACACATCAGTTCCCTATTTCACTTTGCCTCCTGTTATATAATCTGGACATATAATTTATTAAAATAAAATTAGAAATGTATATTGTTGTTGTTGTTTTATCTAGATAACTGCAAAAGATAACTGTATTGTGGAAAATGAATGCATGATCATGGACTTTGCAGTTGAGAGTGCCAATATTATAACAGTGTTTCAGACAGTTATACCTTAAGTAGATGAAGTGCCCATATGCAAATATTCTTCCCAGATTCAAGGTTCCTGTGGTTTCTCCTAAAAACACCGATCCTGCCACCATAATATCATTTTCACAGTCTTTTAAATTAACATCTAAGGAATACTTTTTCTAGATTTGCTAAAATGACTACATTTTGAGAAGAGAAGGACATAGGATTCAGAGTTATCATCTTGTTGAGGACAAACTGATATCACTTAGTGTTGCAAGAAGTACACTCCTTAATGTCCTATGCCATGATAGCAAAAAAGAATGAGATGCCAGACAAAGGAAACTGTCATCTTTTTTAATTGGAGGAAATTGTTCAGATAAAGGAACAGTAACAGTTGTGGCAAGCTAGATGTGAAAGGTAGAACAATGAGATTGAAGAGTTGGTACTTACGTGAACGATCATTCTGGGATGACAGGAGGAGCAATCCACTACGCCTGGGTTTGATCCTCGCACCAGCCGATGCAGGAGCCGTCCACGAGCTAACAAACCCCCCCCCCCCGTTTAACTGGCTCCTGTCCCTCTCCAGTCAGTTTCTTTCCCTAGCGTAACTGAATAAGACATCTGGCCCCACTTTACACTTCTAAGCAATGCTCTCACTATAGTGGTGGGCGTGGATTGCTCCTCCTGTCATCCCAGAATGATCGTTCATGTAAGTACCAACTCTTCATTCTCGGGCTGACGGGAGGATCAATCCACTATGCCTGAGACCTTCCCAAGCTGATGTATGGGTGAGATTGAAACTATACCACTGCCTGCAGTACCCGGCGCCCAAACGCCACCTGCACAGATTTGTATTTGTCCAGCTTGTAATGTTTAATGAAATTAGTCATCTCTTTCTGCCTGGCTGCACTGCAGACGTCTTCCAAGGAACAGGACGAGTCGTAGGCCACTGATGTTGCCATTGACCTAGTAGAATGTGGCCACACATCTACTGGATGCGGCTTCTTTGCATAATCATAGCAGAGAAATATGGAAGTCTTGATCCATCCCGCAATGACCGATTTACTGGCCCGCTGACCAAGAGTCTTTGGTTGAAAAGACAACAGTAAGGCATCCGAGGGCTGGAAGTCACTTGTTCTTTTTATGTAGGCCTTCACTGCTCTCCTCACATCCAAAGTGTGCCACTTTTTCTCCAAAGCATGTACTGGTTTCAGACAGAAGGTCGGCAAATGAATCACCTCCAGCCGAGATGCTGATGACAAACACTTTGGCAAGAAGGAAGGGTTGAAGCCTAAAGTTAACCTGTCTTGCTCAAACTTGCACAAATACTCATTCGCAGAAAGTGCTGCCAACTCTTGACACTCATCTAGCCGAAGTGATCGCAAGCAGAAAAGCAGTCTTAAAAGACAGCAGTCTCAATGATGAATCTCTTATTGGCTCAAAAGGTGCTGCTGTTAAAGCATTCAGCACCAGGTTCAAATCCCATGATAGGAACCTATGTACGATGGGAAATGATGACAAGATTGCCCCTCTCAAAAACCTTTTGATATGAGGATGTTTTGCGTAGGAGTCTCCATCCAAACTCAGGATTGCCGACGGTGCCGCTACCTGTCTTTTCAAGGTGTTGGGACGCAACCCTTTCTCCAAGCCATCTTGCAGGAATTGCAAGACATGTGTAACCTTCACTTCCACCACAGGAACGTTGTTCATCTCACTCCATTTCTGAAAGGTTCTCCAGGTCCTGTTGTATATTCTCTGAGTGGCCTCCCTTTGAGAACCCAATATAGTTTTGATCACACTCTCCACATATCCCTGCCACGCTAAAAATTGCCGTTCAATTTCCATGCTGCCAGACTCAGCCATTTGGGATCTGGATGGCACCCAGGGTGAGTAAGTCCGGCCTCAAGAGTAACCTCCACGGAGGCGCTTGGGCCAACTGCAGCAGCAACAAAAACGAAGGTCTCCTTGGCCAGTGTGGTGCTATTAATACAACTGATGCTCTTTCCATGTGGATTTTTGTCAGAACTTTCTGTACAATCCGGATTGGGGGAAATGCATAGTGTGTCCCCGGAGGCCACCTCACCAACAGAGTGTCGTGTGCTTCTGCACCTTTGCCTCCATCAATGGAGAAATACTTTTTTAACTTGGTATTTCCCCCAGAAGCAAACAAATCCGCTTGTAAGGAACCAAAAATACTTATTAGGCCACGGAACACTTCCATGCTGAGAGACCATTCCCCCGGATGCAGCCAATTTCTGCTTAGGTAGTCTGCTTGTATATTCAACTCCCTTTTCACATGTACTGCTGTGATTGATCTCACATGAGCCTCGGCCCAACAGAAAAGCTGCGCTGACTCCACTACCAGGGGTGCAGAATGTAAACCGCTCTGTTTGCAAATATATGCCTTGACTGTCATGTTGTCCGTAAAAATCTTCATGTCGATCTCTCACGAGACGCAGACACCTTTGGCGCGCTAGGCTTTCAACTCCAGGTAATTGATGTTGTAACGCCTGTCTGAGGATGTCCAACGACCTTGCACTGAATAACCTTCGCAGTGGGTTCCCCATCTTCTGAAACTTGCGTCTGTCATTACATGGACCATATTCTGAATTTGAAAGGGAACTCCAGCAGCCACATTTTTCCCTTTCAGCCACCAAGCCAACTCCCTCTGAATATGGTGTGGCACCACCACTTTGTAATATCTTTTTGCAGCTATTGCAAACTGATGTTTCAACAGCAGCCTCTGCAGTGGTTTCGAATGGAAACTTCCCCACTGAACCAACTGCGTCGTGGAGATGAATAGTCCCAAAACTTTTGCCAGCTGCATCAGATCTACTGACTCTCTCTGCCTTAATCTGCGAGCCTCCTGCCTCAATTTTTCCAACCTTTCCTGAGAGAGGTACGTTCTCCCTTTCGAAGTGTCTATTCTTGCACCTAAATGCGTCAATACCATAGTAGGATTCAACATGCTCTTCTCGTAATTGAGAAGAAACCCATAGTCCATCAGAGTCTGGATTGTTAACCATAAATCTTTTCTGAGCTCGACCTCCGAGCGTGCTTTTAATAAGATATCGTCCAAATATGGGTACAGCTGTACCCCTTGCACCCGGAGAAAAGCTATCAATGGAATCAGCACCCTTGTGAAAACCCGAGGAGCTGATGCCAGCCCAAAAGGCAGTGCCTTGAATTGGTAATGGTAATCCTGCTAGTTGAATCTCAGTTATCTCCTGTTGTCTGAACTCATGGGGACATGGAGGTATGCTTCCTTGAGATCTATGAACGCCAAGTAGTCCCCTACCACCAAATTCTCCTTGATTGCCTGTAGAGTCTCCATTTTGAATTTCCGGTATTCTACGAAATCGTTGATACCTTAGATTCAACACCGGCCTGAACTTGCCATTGAGCTTGGGAACCACAAAGAACACTGAATATACTCCTGTAAATTTCTGATGTTCCGGCACCCTCTCTATTGTAAGTGAATAACTTCCTGATGAACAGTCTGCTGCTTGCTTTTGTCTTTTGAAACTGGAGAGGGAAGAAATCTGTCTTTCGGTCTCGTATGGAAATCTGTTTTGTAACCCTGGGTTACTACATTCAAGACCCAGCGGTCTGATGTTATCCGAGACCATTGGTTTCCAAAAGCCAGAAGTCTTTCCCCCACTTTCTGGTGTTGGTTGTCAATACTGAGTTTTTCCTGGCTTGGAAGTGCTTCCAAGCTTCCCTTGTCCTTGCTTAGGATACTGGTACTGCCTGTTAAACTGTGGTCTTTGTCTATTCCACTGATACCTGCCAGGTCTGTAGTCGGAGCTTCTTCCGGAGAAGCCATATTTCCCCCCACGAAAGGAATATTTAAGAGCTCCGGAAATTCCTTCTATCCACCTTTTTCTTTTGCAGAGGAGACATTACCTGCTTTTTCTCTTTTGTTTCTACTAAGACCTTTTCCGATGCCTTAGTTCTGAACAGCAAATCTCCCTGAAAAGGGATGAAGGCCAAATTATTACTTGATTTTTGATCTGCCTCCCAGTGTCTCAACCACAAAGAGCACCTTGCGATTGTTAGCAGATTTATGTTCCTTGCTGCAAACGCAGCTGAATCCAGACTGGCATCAGCCACATACTTCAGCACTCTCTGGATCCTTTCTACCGCCTTCATTAACTCGTGTATGCTCAGATCTTGGTTATCTAAAATGTCCTGAGACCAGAGGACCCCCGCTCTTGCGAACATAGAAGCAGCAAGAATGTAATTCTTGCAGTAGATGCTGCTTCATGTGCTTTTCTAAGTGATGACTCTGCTCTTCTCTCATCTACCTCTTTTAACTGGGTGTCCCCCTCCCTGGGGACAATCGCTCCCAAAATCAAACCTGCAATCGGGGCATCCACTGGGGGCACTTTAAGGAAATCTATGTCCTCCTTAACCAATGTGTATAATTTCTGGCTATATGGTAGACCTTTCCTCGAACTTCACTGAGATGACCACTCACTCATAATGACATCCTTAAATAAATCTGGCAGAGGAATCTCCATTCCTTTAGGCTCTTTCCTCCTAATTACAGATGCTAACTTACTTTCCTTAATGCTTCTGTCAACCTCATTCTCCTTACAATTCTCCAAACCTAATGTTTGCAGCATCCTTCTCAAAGTAGCCCTGAAGGTCTCTGTTTCAAACATCCTATCTGATTCTGGTTTTTCCTCCTCCTCCTCATCAGTGTACTCATATTCTTTCCCTTCCATGTCAAGCGCCTCCTCCTGTGCTGTATCTTCCTCACTATCTTCCACTTCTTGCTGTATTGATTTCTTTAAATTCATCTGCTCTAGTGACATCTGTATTTCTCCACTACTTTTCCCTTTGGGATTCGAAGACCTGTCCTTATTGGTTGTAATTCCCATGTTGCTAACACTCTGCCTTTCCTCTTGTTCTATTCTCCTTTTCTTTGCTAGTGGCATTTCATTTTGTGGTGACACATTCATTTAAATTAGTTTGTTTCTGCAAATTTATTTGATTAAAAGACTGATATTGATTTTGTAAATCTGAATTTTTAAATAAATTCATCATATTGCACATGGCCAATTGGTTGTGGAAATCACCAGTGTTAAAATTCATTGGTAAGTGCTGGTTGCTTAAAAGTGCTTGAAATTGTGCGATCACCGCCTCCTTAATTAATTGATGCATTTCTCCCCGGAAGTTATTAAAGGAATTTTGCCTTGGGCCATCAAGTGACCCAACCATGCCTCACATGGCTCTTTCTCCGGGTCTTGTCTCCGTGCTGGTGCACTTGCTAACCATCCCATTAGGAAATGTTGTATTTCTGGAGTTAGCTTCAGCTGCTCAAACAAACTGGTCATCTTCAGCTGGGTGCGTTTCTGTAACAGCGGCTGCGGCAGCCTTCTCTAAAGCCATGTCACACCCAGCGTTCGGGGCTGCGTCAGCACTTATTTGCCTATTAGCTGACTCTTGCGCGCCTCTGTCCGAGGCCTCCGAGGCCGTTTGCAGCATGCGGTGCCGTCTTGGAATCCTTGCTCTCAAGATGGCGCCTGGAACTCTCCCTCGTAAGTTTCTGTGCACTGGCTGCTGATTTCGGGAGCTTCTTACTGCTCCCGGACTTATCAGCCTTCTTTACCTTTTTGTCTGTCTGTTTTTCCATTATCAAGCGGCTTCTTACTCTCCGGAGCTCTTTTACCGCCCACAATTTTAATATCATCTGCCTCACTCTCACTGGAGGTCAGGAAAATTTTCCGCAGATTTGCTGAATGCTCCTCTTGTGGCTTAGTTCTGTGCCCAGAACCACCGCTATCATCGTCTGTGACCCGCTTAACAGCAGTTTTCTGGACGGTATTTTTTCTCTCTCTGTCCGAGCCCAACAGATCTGTGGTGCTACGGACTAAATCCTCAGTAGTCACTGCATGACCGGTCACATTTCTTTCAGCAGCCATATCTACTGCTTTATTCCTCAGTCCTGCCCTTCAGTAATAAAATTTAAAACTGTTTTACCAGAGAGGGACCAATACGCGTCTAGCTGGTATGCAGGAGAAAAGCTAAACTGACTGGAGAGGGACAGGAGCCAGTTAAACGGGTTTTTTTGTTAGCTTGTGGACGACTCCTGCATTGGCTGGCGCAAGGATCAAACCCAGGCGTAGTGGATTGATGCTCCTGTCAGCCCGAGAATAAATGGCTGCATGAGGAATATTTTTGTTGTTACCTGCCATCATGTCAGTAAATTGACTTAAGGTGATCTTGCGAAAAAGGAGACTTCCAAGAGCCCAAGTTATTAACAGCCTTTCATGGGTCCTACAAACTCAGATCTGTGGCATTTTGATTCAATTAATCCATACATAATTTGCTCTTCCACTTTTCTTCCTTCCACTATGCTGAGCATTATCACCTTTTCCAATGAGTCAAGTCATGATGTGTGGCTTTTAGGAAGAGGTCAGCCTATATTTTTTAGGTTCAGTTCAGTTCAATTCTTTATTTGTGTGTTTATTTGTATAAATAAATGTCCCCGTTTGTTGTCCAGCAGTTAGGTTACGCCTTCAAAGCTCTGTGATAAAGTGTTACGCAGAGGGCTGTGTTACCCTATGTACTGGGGGGTCCCGGGAGGGACACCAAAATGTGCTCAACTAAAGGTGGGGAAAATTAGCTGAGAGCACTGCTTAGCGTTACGAGAGGCAGGGTAACGTAGCGAGATCTTGAACCCTATGTCTACGGGGTCGGGTCGAGTCAAGGAGAACACAGAAGTTGAAGCAATAAATGATGTTTTATTAAATATGCAACCAAAACAGTGTACGCGACACATTCACACAAGTTAACTAAAGAAATAAAGGTTGGAGTGGTATAGAAGAATTTTTGAAGGGTTGCTGGTTTGGGTGATACTTCACCTGTCCTGAAGCCCAGAAAAATAGAGAGTGAGGCTAGGGTGCGACGTAGCTCAGCACGTGGAGCTGAGGGGAGGCTCGCCAAGCAAAGCGGCAGCAAGGCGGGATGAAACTCGGAAGCGATCCGAGGAAGGTCTCGGAATCAAGGGTTTTTATAAGGAGAATTGTGACTGCAGGCTATGCCGTACTTGGGGGAAAACAATAGATTTGGAGTTGGAGACAAAGCCTCCGAAAGGTCAGAATCTGAATGATTGAGTTATCATATTGATTCTCAATAGAGTAGCCAGTATGCAGACGCAGAGTACTTGGGTAATGTATAGGTTACCCATCAAGCTGCCATTGTGGGGCAGAGGCTCTTTTGTAGGTTGTGTGCATACCTAATTAGAGTACTTGCCTGGAGGTCTCCTAAAGCAGCGAGTCAGCTATTTTCTGGCCTGCCTGTATTGTCCAGGAATATTACGGCGATTAACGGCCGAGCTTGTATGCGTGCTTGTCCAGTGGCCTTGCAAGCACGTGGAGGGGAATAGAGAAGTGCAGCCGAATTGTGATATCAAAAGGATATCTTTTAATATCCCCAAAGCTCGGACTAGCCAGGGCAGTAACAGCTGAGTTTTGAAAATGGTTACTTACCTGGAAAAACTACCTACTTGGTAGCAGCCATCTCGGCCAGGAGAGCAGGTGAGCTTTGTGCCTATAGGTATTAACTTGCTAATCTCTCATATCTTAACTAGTTCCCTGTAACTAGTTCTTTCATTGGTCATCTGTGAACAACAATCCGTTCCATTCTCCTCTCATCAGGTGCAGATGACCCATCTATATGAGTTCACAGATAAACCAGTTGAAGAACTACAGTTGGAGGTAAGCAACCTGTCCATATCTTTACACTCAAGGATCTTGTCTACTTCCTTCATAGCTGCCTTTCCAAGTCTTAACCTTGACTACAGTCTCCATTTTGATCAGTTACTGAGCTAAGGTACAGAAAATCTGACTATTTTGATGTATTCACCCATTTTAAAGTTATGATTATAATCTGTGGCCATTATTTTTGTTTACTTAATATTCAGCTGTAGGCCTGTTTTCATACTTTCTTTAACTTTCATGCAATCTCATTCTGAGTCTTTGCTATTTCCTGCTGGCAACATGATGTCATCTGCTTATCTTAAGTTGTTTACATTCCTTCCTCAGGTTTTCATGCCTCCTTCTTGACTCATTCCACTTTTGGTATATATTGCATATAAATTAACCAGATAGAATAAGTAGTTAGTGTCTTGTTTGATCCTTTTACTATTGGGAAACCAATATGTTTTTGTATATTATGTCCTTACAGAAGCCTCTTATCCAGAGTATAGGACAATCAGGTGTTGTGGCATATCTTTTTCTTTTAGAGTGAATTATAATTTCCCATTATCTACACAATCCAAAGCTTTGCTATAATCTATGAAACACAGCTTGATTTTCATCTGAAATTCTTTCATGAGTTCCAGTATCCAACATAAAACATGCAATATGATATGTAGTGCCTATTTTCTGGATCCAACTTGGACATTGTGCATTCCTTCCTCCATATACATATACATATGGTAAACGTCTTTTTTTGTAAAATTTTATGCATAATTTTCTTTGCATTGGAGATCAGTGCAACAGCCTAGTGGCTACAGCAATTCCTGGTGCCCTCTTTCTTGGGGATTGGGCCATTGTTTTGTTTTCCATATTTGATGACAGATTTGTTAGAATTTGAATGGATTCCATCTGTATAGCTTGAATCAGTTCTATTGATATGCTGTCTGTTACTGATGATTTCGTTCTCCAAGTGCTTTGAGAGCAGCTTTCACTTCATTTTTTGAAATTGTGGGTTCATCATCAGAAGCTTCTGGAAGGAATCTGTCATCTTTTTGACTCTTTTATATAGTTAGTGTAATGTTTTTCCTATTGATGTGATCATATAATGTTGATCATGCAGCATCCCTATTCATGTTTCAATTTCTCTTTTAATTTCTTTGGTTTTGTAGAATTGATTTCGTCTCTTGTTCTCAGTTTTTTGTTGTCTTGTTTGAGTTGATTAATATTTTAAAGTTTTCTTTATCCATATGATGAAGTTGCTGAACAGTTGTGTTTAAGATTGTGGCCCTGTTTCAGTTTATTTTTCTTTTGTTCCTCACATGTCATTAACATTTTAAGAGTTTTGTCTATCATATATCTATCTTTTTGTCTATCATAGTCATCCAGAGGCTTTTGTTTTCTTTTCTACCCAAAGTTTTTTCTTGTTTTCAGTTCCAGACCATCACACCCACAAGAAACATTATGGCATAATCTTGTGTGAGTACAGCATTAAAAATTTACATTTGCAGGACTAGCATGTTCAGACACTGTGATTGTCTCCTTTAATTCAGTTTACTTAGGTAAGGCATCCTGCTTTCTGAATGTTGTTGCCCACTCTAACAAGGCTGCTGCCATTACTGCAGTTTTGTGCCCATCAGTGACATTTGTATGGCTGCCACCTGGGCCATGCCTTCTACCTTCAGCTGCCACTACAAGATTGGTAAGTAAAGACCTGTTAATGCCACCTTCAGCAGAAGGGTGCCCAGGTTGCCAGAAGGTAAGAGGCCATCAGTCCCCCCCCCCAACAGTTTTTCACATGAACAAAATTTGTTTTCTTGTGCCTCTCTTAGGATGTGTGGATTCTTCCTCTCACCAATCCAGAGAACGCCACTTTAGTTGCCATGTTTACAGGCTTGGCTAGGACATGAACCAAGTAGTAAGATGGCTCACTTGGAAAGAGCCAATTTACTTTTAAGATACCTTCATGTTATTTCCAGCCTCTCTCTGAAAGGTGATGGGAGAAACCCAGAATGTGTGGACTCCTTCTCTCCACAACTCAGAGCAGCACTGAGAAGCTATTTTACATGTTGAGGTTCTCTGAAACCAAGGACATGATGGTCTCAAAGACAATTAGGAGTGCTGTGATAGTGGTTAAGATTGAAGAGACCAAAACTGTTGAAAATTGAAAGGTTTGGGAGCTAATGAGATGCCCAGTTTCTTTTCAAGTGGTCTTATCTTTTAGCTGTGGTCAAGTTTGTCAGCCATCTTGCTGCTAACTAACCCTTGCTCATCAAATGGTAGATCTTTGATGGTGGCCTTCCCTTGGGAGGAGAACGTGGAACCAAGCATGCCTGTGCAAGGTGATAGCATCAGCTATAATCTTTGCCTTGTAACCGGTAGTGAGATGGAAACTACTTATCTGTTGCATAGAGCTTATGAGCCTATCACTGCCTTCCTATCTTTTTTTTGAAGCTCGGTAAGGAAAGGGATTACCTCTCCCCCAGGTGCTGCTAACACATGGTCATATATCCCTGGTAATTAGGGATCCTGAGGGCGTGGGAAACATCAGAACTAATCTTCTGGCAAAGGCTATCAAGCTTACAACCCTCCTTGTTCCAAAGGAGCAGAGTGCACTTCGTTCTTCTGTTTGCCATGAGATTCTTCCATAGCAATTGAATTGGGGACAGGGTGTGTGACAAGAAATTGCATTCTCAAGTGTGTCTGGAAGTGATATAGTCAATGGGTTTTCCCAGGACTACTGTGAGGCATGAAGGAAAAAAGCTAGCATCAGAAGCACTACTGGCAATGATGACTGCTTCTCTATTGTGTTAAAAACCAGATCTGATACTGGAGACAGGTTGGGTTTAACCTGAAATTCCAGTGCCGTAACCATCCAAAGAATATGATCTACACATGAGCAGTGTCCTCAGATGGTGAAAGAGAATCTTGATCCCCAACTAAGACATCCAACAAATTGATAGTCAATTTGAAAGATGAACAGAATGAATTGGGCTAATAATCAACATCTGATTACAAGGGAGGAACTGACCTCTCGTGAGAAGAATACAATCTGCTCATGATCACTGGTCATGCAGCAGACTACAGGGCTTTACACACCACTATGGGTCCATTTGAGAAAAGTCACAGATTGGACCAGGAGCAAGAAAGAGATGAGCAGAAAACTGATTTGGATGGAGCCGTACCCAAAGAGTGGGGAAGCGAAGAGGACAGCTCACAGTGAATTTGATGCACAAGTGGGACAGAACAGTTTGGGCATGAGGTGGAGTCCCAACCCACAGATGGGCCACGTGGCAATGGACATAAAAGGCTGTAAATAGCATGCAGCTGGAAACCTCCACAGGGGCAAAGCCATCCAATGATTGGGGCATAATTTTTTCCTGTCACACTAGGATAATCTCTGTCCACTGCTGAAATAGAACTGTCATGAGATATGAACAATGTGCCAGTAATTGGACAAATGATGATAGCACTGAAGGTGGCAGCTTTAATAATCTTTGGAAGGAGTTTGGATGCCAGCCAACATGATTAGTAAAGTGATCACTGGAGATTAAGAGCTCCTCAGAGGTTCTTCCTCAGATGATTTCCATCAGACCTGATATGACAGGCAGCAGAAATGACCTTCCAAACAGGCAGTGGTTCTGAACTGTCTGAAGAGATTTCTCTTATAGCCAGCACACTTTTTGAAGAGGGGGATAAAATTTTTTAAAAAGAGACAGAGTTCAGAGAAAGGAGTGGTCAGTAAAGAAGGACTAACTAAATGACCGTATTTCTTTAACATTAAAGGAAGACAAGGAACGCTTAACTGACAAAACTGAAGTGAACTACACAAGGAAAAAGAATAGCCAAGCATTCCTCCATCATGCCTCATCTCACTTGCCTCCCTCTGGGCTTTAAGTGCCACTACTCAGACCGTAGAAGAAGATCAGTAAGGCACAGTTCAGTTGTGCTCTAAGACAGTCCCTAGACTCTGCTGCTACGGAACTTAATTTTTTCTTCCTTCTCCCTCCACATCGTGTGAATGTTGTGCTTTAAGAGTGCAAGTCTTAAGAGTCAATAATTTTTATGTTTTCTGAGAGCCTTTTCCTACAAGGCTGGGGATAAAAATCCTATAAATAAATAATTTTCTGAAGACTATCACTCTTCTGGCAAATAGAACTGAGGAAGAGCAGCTTTGTCTAAGAATGTACACTGGAGGTGTGCAGATGGGGCTCCAGTTAAAAGCTATTCAGCTCTAACATTTTCCCAGCAGTGCTCTTCGTAAGCACAAGGCCTGCATGTATGAATCAAAGTTATCATCCTGCTTGTGCTTAGAAAGGGCTGTAAGAGATTTTTTTTTTTTTTGGCTTTTATGCTGGTATGTTAAGTATCTTATTGTTTTACATGTTCTAGGACTACTAAATTTATGGAATAGTTACAATAATTTACTTTTACTGAAGAAGCTGCACATATCTAGTGAAAAGCAATATAACTTTTTGAAAACACATTACATGTTTTTATTTAAGTCTTGCCTCTTTGACGTAATACAGAAGGCTTTACCAAGATCATACAGGTTTGGAAAGGACAGACCAAATTCACTGAAACGTCTCAGCTAACTGATTTATAACATTTTCTATAAGTTTCAAAATAACTGCATTTAACTCATTATCAAAATAAAGCATGGTCCCAGCACATTATCAATCCATTGGAAAAAAAGGAACTTGTTTTATTAGGATCAAAATGAACACAATGTGGAACACCAATATAAGAATCTAACTATTTTACATAAATACCAGAATTTAAATAAATGATTCAACTACTGTGAACACTACCACTAGAAACAGTTCCACATTACAAGCGAAGAAAATATACAGGAAAAAATTAATTCATGCATCATTTTACATTGGGATACTATCATTTCTTCAGTAGCCACCTCTACCACCCCAACCACCTCTAAATCTACCTCCTCTGTTTCCACCACTTTGATACCCTCCACCAGAACCTCGAAACCCTCCAGCACCTTGAAAACCACCTCCTGAATATCCCCTTCCTGCAGAGCCACCACGATAAGAATTGTATCTGCCTCCATAACCACTTCCATATCCACTTCCATATCCACCCCTGAAGCTGCCACCACCACCACCCCTTCCTCTGTAGCCACCTCCATTATCGTATCGGGCCATCTTGGGTGGACGAGGACCGTCTCCATACCTAGGAAGAGAAATGAATATATTTCCTTTAAAAAACATTATCTGTCATCCCAGTAATACATAATTATGGCTCTTATATCAGGAACTCATATTTCAACACTGAAACGGGAAAAGCAAGCATTAAAGAGGAAAAATCCTCTCTCTTACTTTCATCGGACTGGCTACCAGATTACTGATGAATTACATTCAGTACAATTTATTTCTGTAGTTTGTGCAGATCCCATGGTTTCATTCATTCCCAATGAAGACTGTCCTTTCAGTCCATCTTCACAGGTTTCATTAACCAGCGTCTACCCAAGTAATCTCCTGCAATCTCTAGGGCATTCTTTATTTGTTAAAAAATGCTCCCTCATCTGTGAGGAATAAAGCAAAGCAAAGCAAACATTTTGCTGTGATTCTAAGATAAAAGCATAAAAGCAAACCTGATATTGCCCACTGTGAGATTGATGCCAGCAGATAACGGCTTTGAAATTTCCCCAATAACATTCAGCATGTTTTTGTTCAGTGGATCTAGGTCACTGATGATTTCTGGATTTTTGGTTACTTCCACCACAAGTGCTTCCATTGCTGCACGCAGGGCAGTGATACAGGCAGCTGCAGTGTGAGGCATCCGTAATTTAATCCTAAAAAAGACAAATTTATTAAACAAATATATCACACATACAGAATATTTCTTTGCTAGAAAAGAGGCTTCTATGTATTGTACATCTAGAATTCCTTGTGTTGTCACTTACTGTAACTAATACTTTCTATTTAATGAAGGAACCAACTGTTCTGTCAGTAACGTTAGTACATGAACCACATCAGCTCTTGCAAATCATCCTATCTTCCAGGAAGTCTGGTAAATATCACCTCTACAAGAGTTTTGTGAATTCTCAGGAAGATCCCAAGATGTTCTGACACAAATGGGAACCCAACTGTAGAACCTATTTTAATTTTTTCATGTTGATATGTCCTGGAAACTCTTTGAAGAACTGTGTTTTTCTCTCACTAAACTTCTGATGTATGAATACTGCGATCAAGGCCAACCTTGGTCTGTAACCATTACAACTAAAGAGACATAGAAGAATAGAAGCAAACACTAAATCAGGATCCTAAACATTCTGTTAGAGATGTGTATCTTTCTTTATCTGTAATGTGAAAGAACGCTGACATAAGAAATGCTACTGCTACTTTTAGAAAACAAAGATGCGGAACTGCGAGGTCACCCCCAAGATCAAAGCATAATGGCTCTTGATTAGTCTCCTTTACTTAATTTTTTCTGGCCATGAGACTTTCCAGCAGCTTCATGGCTTAAGACTTGGGCGAGGTGCAAAATAAATGGGGCAGTTAAGTGTTAAAAGTTTGAGAAGTAAGGCTGTGGATTTGGCAGTGGGAGTAAGAGAGAATTGTCCCAAATACAACAGACAAAATGGGACAAACTGTCCAAAAATACTTCTCCAAAGCCATGTTTTAGTATAAGTAAAAAAAGGTTATCCTTTTTTGGTAACATTTGCACATTAATATTGGAATATGTCTTAATAAGCTTATGATACACATACATGTAGCACAAGTTGTAACATAATTCCAGTTGAATTTTTAACACAATATTCCTAAGTTTGTCTTGACGACTCATGTGCTTCAGCACTTTCCAGCTATGAAATCAGTTGTTGCATCTCAAAATCCTTCCTCCATGTGTTTAACGTCTAGTTAGCCAAAAGTTCATACCAGTCATCCAACATAATAATCTCTCCATCAGATGCAACTTTCTTGGAGCCAAAGAGAAGCAGCTGCAAAGGGCTCACTAAGGTCATTGCTTTGGCAGAAATTGCTCGCGTCCGGATCTGGAGACAGACAAATGCGCAGAGGTCTGTGTATATCAAACTAACATATACTATAATGCATTATACAAATTCAGGGTCTAAAAAGCACACGTTTGTGGTTGTCATGCTACAATGAAGAACCGAACACAACCACCTCATATTGCCTAAATGTTTGGAAATCAGATAAGGGAGAAGCAAAGTCTACATGCTAAAGGCAGGGCTCCTTTACTCTGTACTATATTCTGCTTCACAGTAAGTAGTTTCTATTCTATCTGCTTCCTTTTCACAGTCTAAAATGTGTTTCTGTCTAAAATTCTGTGGGACAAGGCATCAACACTAACTTAATTTTTATGAATATTCAAAATTTATTTTGAGCAAAACATAATGTGGTGTTGATGACACCACTAACATGGGTATAAAGTGACACTTGGCAACTTACAAATAATGAGATGTTCCGTGGTTCAAGTTATATGGTAACAAGATGTAACAGAACTGGCTTTCAAATGGATCTTCGTCCAGAGTCACTGCAATAGCCTTCCCCAACCTGATGCTCTCTACTCAAGATGTTTTGAACTATCAGCAGATGGTCAATGGTGGGGAATAACGGGAGTTGTAGTTCTAAACATTTGGAGGGCATTTGACTAGAGAAGGCTGCATTACATGTTAATATAGAAAGAAGTGCTGATTATAAAGAATGGTGGGCTGACTATACTGGACTAAGGCAGGTCTTATAAATGTAAGAAAACAGATACCAGAGTGTCATATTCTTAAGTCTGAAAAGCAACATTTTCAGTTAAAAAAAAAATTAAAAATCAACATAAAATAGCATCTAACATTAAAGAAAAGGTAATTTGGTAACAAAGGATTTATTTCACACTTGCCTACCTTTTCTCCAAAAACAAAGAATGGAGAAGGGTACTTCATGTCCTGACTGCTGAATGGGCAGTTAACAGAAGACTTGTGAATAAGTGCATTGCGTCCTTCAGTGGTGAGAATCTTCCTTTTCTCCTTATGGAAACAGACATTTGGATACAGGCCAAATGCCAGCAGAGAGATAACAATATCCAAATTGTTGTCTGGTCCAGTGTTGTTAAATATCTGCGTCATCAAACACTCTGGGAAGAGAACACAAAGCTGGCTTTTCTGTGTATGTTGCGAACAGTGAAACTATGCACATTTAATGGACCTCCCATTCAGTATCTAGCCCTTAAAATATGAGTTACATTCATATGGCATTTTACCTTCTGGGAATCCAGAGTTAATAAGAATGTCTTTCAGCTGCACTTTGGCTTCCCATGTCATTCTGAGTGTTGCCATGTTGAGTCTCTTATGCTCACAGAAACGCATTTCTGCATTTTCTCCACCAATTCTGCCAAAAGAAAAAAGGCAAAACTGATTTGCAACCAAACCACAGAACCACTCCACAGGCAAAAATCATAAAGTCCTGTAGGATAATGTTGTCTGAAACACATTATTTGTATTATCCTGAATCCATTTACCTTGCATGATCCCACGCTTGGAACACGGAGAGCAGGGCTACATGATCAGAAAACCGGTTACCAGCAAAATTCCTGTGGACATATCCCAACCTCTTCCCTTCACTGATGAAGGGCTCAGGGAAGCAAGTGGCCGCAGATATGGTACACACAGCATCTCCCACACTGAAAAAGAAGCCACAAAACAGGGACTTGCTAATAAAATGCGATACCTATGCTATTACTAGAACTGCACAGAATTCACCTGAGTACAAATACAGAGGCTGGATGGTGGAGGAAACAGGTATAATTCTCACAAAACTCAGATAAAAACAAAACACTTCCACTTTTAAAATATATACATGCAGGTCAGTATTTGGCTCACGTCTTTTTCAACTTATCAGCAAACCTAATGGCTCATCTCTTTCCACTTAGGATCCAATTGTTATCAGCTCCAAACTTATTTGCACATTTCTAACCTTATTAAACAGCACTTACTAGAAAATACATCCCATTATCATCATCTTCCCAAGACGAGGTTCAATGGGGAGCCTTGCTAAAATTCTCCCAAGAGGTGTTAGCTCATCATTGGAGTCCAGGGCATCAAGCTCTGAAGCAAAAGAAAAGTATCAGCAAAAGCCATTAGAGTTCAATATGATACAAATACTGATAAGTCAACGGTGGCTAATTACTTCACTCCAGGCACAGACTAATCAGATGATAACGCTACTGCTCTGCACGTGCCTACATTACAGATGAATGAGAGAGTGCTGTATGACACAGATTAAGAAGAAGGTGATGAGTGACAGGCAGAGTCTGCCAAGTACCTCTGAGGGTATGTTCTGCTTCAATGACTGCATCCAAAGGAGGTGGCTCAATAGCTTTTGCAAGGAACTGCCCAATTCCTCCCAGTCGTAGTAGTTTGATGCTCAAAGCAATTTCATGCAGTGGTGTTCGGAACATCTCAGGAGTCATATGAGTCTCAAGCCTGGAGAGAGAATTAAAGGAGGATAGAAAATGTTCCAAACATCTTCAGCTCCACAGTAAGGGTAACTACTTTGCTCCTGCCAACTGTGCTCCCCAAGGCACTCTACAAGCATACACACATGTACACTGAAGCTTCAGCCATTCATCAGATCTTCTCAGGCTCCTCCCCAAATCTGAAAACCTGCCATCTTTCCCTGCCTTCCTCTTCTGTTGTTTTAAGCATTACCCCATCAGCTCATTTCTGGAGATGGGCTGCAGAAAAAAATATCATGAAGTAGTGGAGTACTGAGAGGTAAATAGGCAGCAGATGGAGATCTCAAAAGTTATTTCACACATCCCTACTTTACAACAGAATTGACAAGCACGTATTAAACAGTCATATGCTCGTCTGTTTTGGCCCTTAAAAAACAGTAGCAGTGCAACCAACAGTTGATGCTGGCATAATAGTAACAGCAAAGTGTACTTACTTCATTTTAAAGTAAATAAATCCCAACAAGTTGCAACAGAGGGAGACCAAATAAGGAGATGGCCTTTCTACCATAAACAAGCACCTCTTTGAAGGCTTTTTTCCTCAACTATTACACAGCAGCAAATGGAGAGGAGGTGGCAGGCAACCTGACAGACAACTTTCTCCCTTATCCTTTTATGACTTTCAAGATTGTAAACACAAAGGAAAGAACTACATTTTAAAAATGATTCTATGGAAACCACACGTAAGACCATTTCTTGGCTGAGAAAGAGGAAGAAATACTAAGGGAATTATAGGAATTGTGTAAATAAAACCATCCAGTGGAAATCAGTGCAGCTTCTTTCACGTGCATCCTAACAAACAATTCATTCCTGTTACTTAACAGCTGCAGGTTTAGGCTATCCGGTTATCCATTTCAATGTAACTGTTTATTCAGACAGTTTCAGAGCACAAAGAGCATAATGGTAATGAAGTCTTGATGCTCAAAAGGAACTGGCCTGTACTATATTGTCTATTTGCTTATTAGTTGTGTGACTTTGCTATATTGTCTATTTGCTGTTTTCTTTTTAATGGTTGTGTTTTTATCTGGTTTTTAATTTTATGGGTGGTTTAATTACATTTTTAAAGTTTGCATGAAATGAATTTTTACCTGTTGTATGATTATGCCTTGAATCTTGAACTGAGGGAAAGGCAAAATGAGGAGGAGGAGGAACAGGTTGCTTACCTGTAACTGTGGTTCTTCGAGTGGTCATCTTTGCCCTCACACACTAGGAGCTTTTGCGCATGTGCGGTAGCGTTCGGAAGATTCTAGAGCTTAGTAGCTTGGCGGGAACCCCTCCCCCGTGCCTGTACTGAGCATGCTCAGCCCGCCAAGCCAACAGTCTCTCCTCAGTTCTAGAGTCTGCCAATAAGGGACCTGAAAGAGGGGACGGCTGGGCAGGTGTGTGTGAGGGCACAGATGACCACTCGAAGAACCACAGTTACAGGTAAGCAACCTGTTCTTCTTCTTCATGGTCTCTGTGCCTCACACACTAGGAGACTTTGTAGCTTACCAGTTGGACGGTGGGCAGGTCCTAGAGAACGGAAGACAACATGGCACGTTCAAAACGGGCGTCTCTCCGGGACCGGCAGTCCAGTCTGTAGTGGCGCACGAAGGTCGAGGGTTGAGACCAGGTCGCCACACAGCACAGTTCTTGCAGGTCCACTCCTCGAATGAGAGCTGCTGAAGAAGCTACTGCTCTGGTGGAATGAGCATGCAGTAAGGCTGGCGGAGGCTGCTTAGCCAGTTCGTACGCCAGCAGAATGGTCTGGGCCACCCATTTGGAAAATCTCTGAGTGGACACCTTGTGGCCTCTTCGATGCCCACCGTAGCACACGAACAGGTGGTGTGTCTGGCAGAAGGGCGCAGTCCAGTGAGTGTAGAATGCCAAGGCCCGACGAACATCAAGGGAGTGGAGGGAGCGCTCCAGAGGTGTAGTCGGGTCCGAGTGAAAAGCAGGTAAGATGATGTGCTGGCTAAGGTGGAAGTGTGATACCACCTTGGGCAGGAAGGAAATGTCCGGGCGGAGGACTACCTTGTCTCGGTGAAAGACGAGGAAGGGCTTGTCGGATCGCAGCGCTGTCAGCTCACTTGCCCGCCTGGCTGAGGTGACAGCTACCAGGAAAGCAGTCTTGATGGTCAAGAGCCTGTCATCCACAGTCGCCATGGGCTCAAAGGGCGGTCGCGTCAACTGCGATAGTACCAAGGACAGCGACCAAGGCGGTGGTGGCGACACCGGCGGATAAAGGTGTTGCAGGCCCTTCATAAACTGCTTGAAGGTAGCGTCCCTGAAGAGTGCTGCCGAAGGGGACCCCCGCGGCTGGCAGGCCACGATAGCGGCAAGGTACACATTCAGGGATGGAAAAGCGAGCCCTTGTTGCTGAAGGTGGAGGAGAAAATGGAGCATGGTAGGCAGATTGACAGGTGATACCGGCTCCCAACGCGCTTCTGTGAAGGAGACAAACTTCTGCCACTTGTAGTGGTAGTTGCGGCATGTCGACTCCTTCCTGGCTGCGGTGACGACATCTAGGATGGCCGGGTCCTCTAAGGCGTTATCCGCCAGGTATGCAGGGCCAGGAGGGGCAGGTCCGGGTGGAGAACGAGACCGCCAGAGTGCGACAGAAGATCCGATGTTACTGCAAGCTTGAGGAGTTGACTGCGAGCAGCCTCGAACAGGGGCCCAAAGCAGTGTTGCCTCAGCCAATACAAATAGGTCGATCGTCGGCTTGCCCAACCTATGTCGTATCTGGAACGCCGCATCCGAGAGGGACCACTCGTGGTAGCACGAGGTGTCCCTGCTGAAGGCATCTGCTGTGGTGTTCTCTTGGCCTGCCAGGCGCACCGTGACCGGATGGACTCGCGACACGCACCAGTCCCAAGGCTGAAGAACGATGGTGAGGAGAGTGGTCGAATGAGTTCCCCCTTGTCTGTTGATGTAACAGACGGCCGTTGTGTTGTCTGTCAGGATCAGTACCGGCTGGCCGGCAACTTGGTTGCGAAATGCCCTGAGAGCTTTCCAGATGGCGAACAGCTCGAGAGCGTTGATATGGAGGACGGTCTCGTCGTCCATCCACCATCCCTGAACTCTGAGATCGCCGCAATGCGTTCCCCAACCGAACAGGGAGGCGTCCATCATTACTGTGAGCCGAGAGGTCGGTTCTCGGAACAGCATCCCTGACAGTAGATGACGATAGGATAGCCACCATAGCAGGGAGCGACGCACCTGTCGAGGAATGTGCCAGGAGGCGACTCTGGTCGTCCAGGAGCAGATCGAAGACTCTGGCGAACCAGTGCTGAAGCGGACGTGCACGAAGCCGAGACATGTAGGTGACTAACGTGGTCGAGGCCATGTACCCGAGAAGTTGCTGGATCCTTCTCGCCGATATCGTCAGGGCGTTGAGAATGGTGGACGCGGCCCGACGGAGGGTACGTGCACGTTCCATGGGTAGATAAGCCCTGGCAGACATGGAGTCCAGGGTCACCCCAATGAAGTCGAGGACCTGCGCCAGCTTGAGGTGCAATTTCTTCAGATTGACCCGAAGGCCCAGACGGGTTAGAAGAGAGAGAGTCCAGTGGATGTCCTTGTAGAGTTTTTGCCTGCAGGACGCCATGAACAGCCAATCGTCGAGATAAAAGTAGATCGAGACCCCTTTTGTCTGCAGGTACAATACCACAGGGGCCATGCATTTGGTAAAGATCCTGGGAGCGGTGGAGGGTCCAAACGGTAACACCCTGTATTGATAACAGGTACCGTCGACCGCGAACCATAGGTACCATCTGTGCTGCGGGCAAATGGCGATGCGGAAGTAAGCTTCCCGAAGATTGATGGAGGCGAACCAGTCCCCTCACCGAAAGAAGGGCAGAATCGACAGAGTGACCACCTTGAACCTCTTGGGGCAGATGTACTCGTTTACCCCTCTGAGGTCCAGGATTGGTCGTAGGGTACCGTCCGATTTCAGTACTGTGAAGTACTGGGAGAAGAAGCTGGTGGTACTGGCCGAGGACGGAAGTTCTTCGATTGCTTCTTTTTGCAGCAGGGACTGGATCTCTTCCAGCAGAGCCGAGCTGGCCGGGATGGAATAGTAGACGCCTCACGGAGGTATACTTCCAAACTCGATGGCATAACCAAGACGGACGATGGAGAGAACCCAAGAGTCCGAGGTGATATGGCGCCATTCAGCGAGATGTCAGGCCAGGCTCGGTTGGTCTTCTAGGGCTGCTGGCAGGCTGAAAAGTGGCTGTGGTGGCGACCCGCGAAAGCGGTCAAAACCGGGACTTCGTTGCAGATGAAGACTTCTTCGAGAGAGACCTGCGTCCCTGAAGAGGCCTCCTCACTGATGACAAAGTTGACAGCTGCGACGGCGCCCAGCGAGGTCGGTATGTGGCCGATGAGGATCGGCACCACGACGAGCGGGAACCAAAGCTACGATGTGGCTGAATCGGCTGATGGATCCCCATCTTCTTCGTTGTTAAGTGGACCTTGACCAGGTGATCCATCGCCTTGTCAGTGGCGTTGAACAACCCCTGGCCGTCAAATGGAAGATCCTCAATCCGCTTACGGCTGTCTTCCTGCAAGCCCGCTGACCTGAGCCACGCAAAGCGTCAGAGGGCCACTGAGCCTACCATTACTAGGGCAGCCACCTCCGTCGAGTGCCTAGATGATGAGATCTGTTGGTTGGCGAGTGCCACTGATTCATTAAAGAATTGCATAGCACTTACCCGGTGTTCTTCAGGGAGGTGTGCCAAGACAGGATAGAACCTGTCGAGGAGGTTCCTCTGGTAGGCTGTGAGGCAGGCTTGCGTGTTGGACACCTTGGCAATGAGTGACGAGGCAGAGTAGAACCGCCTGCTGAAGGTGTCCAAACGTTGGCCCTCTTGGTCCAGTGGGGTGGGGTGCGGTCTCCTACCACCCTTAGTCTGGGAGGACTCCACCACGATGGAGTTCGGCACTGGATGATTAAACAGATACTCAACATCTTTCCGTTGCGTGCAGTAGAGGTGTTCCAAGCGATGCGGAATGGGCCGTGCTGATGCCGACTGGGCCCAGGGGTGTTTCATGACTTCCTGCAACGCTGGTAAAAATGGCAACGGCGCTGTAGATGGTGGGCGGGTGTCAATGTAGGAGAACACAGGGTTCTGGACCAGTGGAGCCGGGTCTGACACCTCCAGCCCAAGCACGGTCGCCATCCAGAGGAGGACATCGGAGAATTGTTTAATGTCTTCTGGTGCCGAATCCGGTGCCGGGTGCCCGAAGGCCAAGGGTGGAGACTCATGAGAACCCGGTGTCGACTCCCCAGACTCCAATTCCGTCTCATATGATTGAGACGATCTGGATGGAGATCTCTCCGGCGACACTGCTTAGGTGGCAATGTCATAGTCACCATTGACGTGGGTACTATGGTCGGTACCGTGGTCAATGGAACAGCAGAAGATGGTACCGGTGGCGCGGTGGTGGTCATCTGTACCGTGGGCGGTGGAACAGCTGGAGGTGGTACCGGTGGAGCAGCCGGAAGTTGGGATGCTGGAGGCTCGATGATCAGCAGCACCACAGGCACCAGGTGTTGAATTGCCTGGGTGGAAGTCACAGCGGAGGGCCTCCGAAACTGGACGGGAAACACTCGCAGTAACCCTCGGAGGTGGTGACACAGCCCGGTAGCGTGGCGAGAGTTCCTGGGACCTCCGGTAGCGTGGAGACCTCGAAGGCGAGCGTGATGGCCAACGTCGGTATCTTGCATCGTACTGGCCACGGGATGGAGATCATGACCGGCGGTACGGCGACCAGTGCCTCATGTCCGGGTGATACCTATCCCTATACGCTGGTGAATAGGAATGGTATGAGCCCAGGTGCTCCCGCCAGAGGTGTTCCCGGCTGTATCTCGCAATATACCCGACGAGTATGGTGGGTCTTCTGGGGCGAGAGACAAGGCCCGCTCCTGATAGGCCTCTCGGCATCACGGAGATCGACATCTCTCTCAGTGTTCTGGGGAGCGAGACTCGCTTCTCCTGGGAGCGGCCCGTTGAGTGGACGAGGTCCGAGGTAAGGCCAAGAAAAACTCCGGGCGGTCCATCCCCTCTGGGCGAAGATACCGCGGTATCTAGCACAGGCGGGCCCGAAGGCGCATCTGAGCCAGCAGCCTGGTCCTCATCCGACACCTCAAGGATTGCAGGTGGTTCCATGTCCTCAACAACCTCCTCAGGTTGTTGGGTTGCCGGTGGTGTCGGGGGACAGGTCTTAGAGGGCGAACCCCGCTTCTCCATCTTTTTCTTCTTTTTCTCCCTCTCCTTTGAAGAATCATGAGGAGGAGGCCGCTTGCGTTGAGCAGCTGTAAGCGGCTTGGAGGACTTGGATACCTGCAAGCCCGCAGGGACCTCCTTGGAAATTGTCGCACCCGACGAGATCTTTGGTATACGTGGCAAGGCCGATATTGGGGGCCGGGACGATACCGAGCCCGGTACTGTCGTGGCCGCAGGTCAAGTAGATGTAGACATGGTGGGTTCTCTGGCCCGTAGAGACTCTTCCCAACAGTGGGATTTTAGGCGGGATGATCGGTTCCGCAGAGTCTGGGCGGTGAAGTCCCGACAGACCGGGCAGGACTTGACGTTGTGGGTCTCCCCAAGACAAAAGAGACACTCAATGTATCCGTCAGACAGGGCGACCTTGCAACCACAGGTTATACACGCCTTAAAAAGGGTAGACATAGAAGGTTGAAGGAGAAGGAAAAATCTAAGAGGGGAAGACTCACAGAAGCGACACTAGGAGAATGAAGATCGAAGAATCAAGAAGAAGATTGAAGAAAGGAGAGGTTCGAAGAAATCCAAAACCGAGTCTGAAGTCCGATAACCAGAAGCCAATGTCAAAAACCGAAGACCAAGTAAAAAAACCAGAAGAAAAACGATCCAAATCACATGCCAAGAAACGCTGCTAAGCAAGAACCTTCCGTTCACTAAGGTGGACAAGAAAGAACTGACGAGAGACTGTTGGCTTGGCAGGCTGAGCATGCTCAGTATGGGCATGGGGGAGGGGTTCCCACCAAGCTACTAAGCTCTAGAATCTTCTGAACGCTACCGTGCATGCGCGAAAGCTCCTAGTGTGTGAGGTACAGAGACCATGAAGAAGATGATTTATTTATTTATATTCCACCTTGCCCCAGCACTGGTTCACAAAAATGAAGGTGTCTTACAAAAAACAAACTAGAGAAAATTACACATTAGTAAAAACATGAAAAACATAAAAAGTTAAAAAAAAATAAAGCAGCAATTTAAAAACACATTATTAAAAAGCAGGAATTAACATTACCTGTGCCTGTCATTAATAATGGACTATACCAGACATAATAAAAATGCCTTCCTTATATACATCTCCTCAAATCTTTTTTTTTTAAACTTAACCTGCCATTGCTGCCAACATAAAGACCTCACGCAGAAAACCAGCCTAATCCTTTCTTGAAAGGGAGTTCCAAAGTTGCCAGCGAGGCCACCTTGACTTGTGTTCCTTCCAGATGTCTGTGCAAGGATGATGGGACACAAAGAGAGGCCCATCCCCTGAAGATCTCCAAGCCCTGGCAGACTCATACTGAAAAATACAGTCCTTCAGATAACTTGGGAGTCTGAGTCAACCAAGGCTTTATAGGTCACATCCAGGACTTGGATTGGTGCCTAGAAATGAACCTGTACTCATATGATAAGGGAATTATGTGCTCCTTATAATCCACACCAGCTGACAGTCTGAGCTGCCACTCTTTGGACCCACTGAAATTCCTGAACATGTTAATCCAAATGGGATATAACTAAGGTATGCATTACCATGTCCTTATCTATGACTACAAACTTGCATTTTAAGGTGGAATGTAACCCACCCAGTTCAGGATGAATCCCTATTCCCAGACCCACTTTTCAATGACCAGGAGCACCTCTGCCTTCTACAAATCAAGCTTCAATTTGTTTGCTCTCATCCAGTCCATTATTGATGATAATCACTGGTACAAAAGAGAAACAGCTCCCCCGCAATTTGATGGAAAGGTAAAATAAAACTGGATGCCATCAGCATACTGTTGCTAGCAGGTCTCTTCCAGTAGTTTCATTATTTTTATATACACATATACATATTCACACACCTCTCTCCCTGTAGTTTCATTATTTTTATATACATATACATACTCACACACTTCTCTCCCTCTACATGTGTTAAATAGCATATGGGGGACAAAACCTCCAACACTGAGGGCTGCTCCAGGCCCAGGCCCAGCGAAGCAAAACAAGAGTCCCTTAGCATCACCTTCTGGGTTCAGCCCTTCTTGGCAGGAACAGAGGCACCGTAAAGGAATGTGTTCAAGTCTCAACACAGCAAGACATCCAGAAGCATACCAGAGTTAGTGGTATTGAATGCCACTGCAAAATCCAGCAGAACCAACAGGACACTTCGCATATTTCCTAGTGCAGGTTGATCACCAAGAAGCAGCCAAGTGCACGCTTACCTTTCAAAGCGAGCTCTGCTGCAGAGGTGGAAACAGAACCCAGGACGGACACGGCCAGCCCGTCCTTTCCGCTGCTCTAAGTTAGTTTTTGAGGCCCACACAGTGGCATAGTTGGTCATGTTGTTGTGAGCAGTGAAGAGTTTCACTTTTTGTCTGCAAAATGAGTTGGAAAAAATTGTTGTCAAACAATTTACTATCAAATCATTTCAAGCTCTCAAATACCAGGTTGGTGGGCTGGGTGGCAGGGGGAGAAGGGAGAAAAACAATAATTATCTTGAAGGAGGTCAGGATTACAAAGCAATACAAAACCCACTTTGCAGCTCAATAAAAGAAATAGGACAATCAAAAACTCACTTGCAAGAGTCAATAACATAGACAACATCATTGATGGTGATGCTGGTCTCTGCAATGTTGGTGGATAAAATTACCTGGAAGACAACCATAAATTTGTCCTGACTACAGTGGTTGGTTGAATTTGTGGATGCAGAATCTGTGAATACAGAAGGCCAACTGTATTTGACTTGCCTAAAGGGAGGCTTACCTTGGTCATTCCAGGGGGCACGGGATCGAACACTTTGCGCTGCTCCTCCCGAGGAATCTGGGAATGTAGAGGAAGAATTCTGTATCGCTGGCTTCCTACAATAAGAACAAAATACTTTAAAATTCCAAACAAATGCGCATCTCTCTCTCATCCACTCTTTTAGAAACTACATGCACCTAAAGGAGGCTTTAGAGAGGGAGGAAAAGATCAAAACCACTAGTACCAAAGTGTGGATTCATTTCCAGGTATTTCTGCATGGTGTAGATCAGATTCCAGCCAGGCAAGAAGACAAGGACTGCCCCTGGGACATTCAAGGTCTCGATATACTTCAAGAGCGCCTCAATGAGTTCAAAGGGTGTTTCCTTCTCATTCAGCTGAGCCATGTGATGTTTTGTTTCTGGGCCATATTCATCACTACAGATAAGGTTACAATTGGCCTGCAAGAGAAAATGTGGCACATACAAAACATGTTTTCTAATAACATTATTTTTCTTCAGCTTGTTATGTAAAAGTTAGCTAAGAAAAAGGCATTAACACACTGTATAGGAGGGACTGCAATAATGAACTCAGTTCTCACTGCTTGGAACCAGACATTTATTTTGGCCCAGCTTTCAAGAATTCATATTAACCTGACAATATTTTAATCTGTTGCCTAATTTACAATGTTTCCTTTAGTCAGAGATGATGACTGAGTATTCAAGGTCCAATCAAGCCATAGTAACAGACACCAAGTTTTATCTTCTATTTTAAATATCTGAATGCTGCTTTTCCATCACGCAATGCTGAAGGCAGCACATATAAGAACATAACAAATTACATTCTATACAGCAGTACAGAAGCCTCAAAACTAAAAATACTGCCCTACACAATAGAAATAAACAGAGATGTAACACAACTAACAGACATCAAGTCTTATAAATGCCTGAGTCAGAAAGCTTTTACTTGCTATCTTATCATGAGGATACAATGTCAACCAATTTTAATATTGAATGATTTTACTCAGTGCTGTAGGGTTCTCGACCTTTGGTCTTCTAGCTATTTTGGCTTTCAACTTCTAGTATGCCTGACCGTTAGTCATGTTTGCTGGTGCTACTGGGACTTGCATTCCAAAATATCTGACGTACAAAGGTGTGAGAATCACTGCTTGAGGATGTACTGTCTAAGAAATTATAGTAACTCAGCTTATGTCCAGATGGACTTATAAAGGGCCTAGGCTCTCTCTCAAAATATAGCCTGCTTACCACCGTGAAGATTCAAATAATACTATTAGAAAGAAAGCATATCTATTAATGTTTTCCTATTACTAATTTCTTATTAGTACAGATGAAATTTTATATAGGGGGACCCCAGGCTACCTACATCATCATCTTCACCCCCTTCTTCATCCTTATCTTTTTTCTTCTTGTCCTTTGGTGGGGGAATGAATTTAGTCATCTGGATGCAGTCTTCCAGAAAATACTCTGAAACAGAGAACAGTCTGATTACTGTAGGAATTATTTTATCGGCTAACCATTTAAAAACAGTCTACTGGTATCTCCAAAACTAGTATCTCAGGTCCTTGTATCTAAAAGAAATACTAGCAAAAGCTGCAAAAACAATATCCCACAAGTTGCTGGTGCTTTTCTCCCCACAAAAAGTCATACTATAAACTTTTAGATATACTCTCTCATCATTGTTCCCACAGATACAACAACTCTTGTACTTCATGGCAGAGTGGAACAGTGCAACCATGCCTGAACAAGAAATGATACTGTCTTCTACATTTTGCATAAAACAAACAGGTACAAGCCTTTCAAATACTTGAGCAGTCAATCACCTTCAACAGGATACGTTCTGCCATAGACCTCAATGATGGGACAATTAAAGAAGTATTCGCAGAACATGCTGGTATCAATGGTGGCAGACATGAGGATGACTCTGATTTCAGGGTAGGCCTGGACTACATCCCGCAGAACCACCAAAAGGAAGTCAGTCTGTAGAGAGAAAGAAGACAGTCCCTTCAAAACTCAATTCAGATTCAGCAAAGCCACAATTATACTTAGGACAACTATGGAATTTGGCAAACATGATATTATTGCACTACAGGATGCTGTTGTTGTTACTGTCAGTTGCCATCAAATCAACTTTGACTTATGGCAACCCTGTGAATGAGGGATCTCCAAAAGTCCAGTCATCACTGCAGTAAAAGACAGCCAATATGTACCTAATATAATCATCTACCAAGTGTCCAAACCACTTTGCACCGTTGTCTTAAAAATCTTACTACAACCTTGAAAGACAGGTCAATATTAACCGTACAATTAAATTGATCTAAAGAAAAAATTTGAAGAAGATGAAATAAAGTTAAGAGGATAAGCAGAGTAGAATACAGATAAGACAGTAACTGTAAAAATAAAAATAAAATGAGCAGGAGGACAAGAAGAGGAAAGTCGCACTCAATGGAAAGGAAAAAGAAGTTCGGGAACGTATGATGGAAGAAGAATGGGTTATGTATGGAGGATGGATACTGGAAGTATTGATAGATAGTAAAGGAGATGCAGGGAAAATATGAAGTATGAAGATTGTATCTCCTTCGAGAGTAATAAAGAGAGGAAATTAGGAATGGGTATGTATTTGTATTGGTATTTATGTTTTGTATGAGGGTGTATGGTATGTAGATATGGTAATAGAGAGAATGTATATGTAGTGTTACAGATGTATGTATGTGTCCGCTCCTAGGCTTGGCAGGCAGCCCAAGAGCCGGTTAACAAGTCTCTTGCTAATGAGGCAATAAATCAAAGAGCCTTCCCGGCGAACGGCAAATGAAAAGATAAGGCAGCCGTAAAATAAAGAGCTTCTAGCAGCAAGGAGACTTCCTGGCTGTTATGTCACAGCCAGGTTTTCAGTGAACAGTCTGAGTTAGCTCAAGCAAGAGAAGTTACCAGGGCCGGTCCGAGATCCAAAGGAGGCGATGTTCCAGCGGGTCGGGCAGCATTCCAGGAGGCAAGACAGGGATTCGAGATATCCAACACGTAACTCCCCCCAAACGGGACGGTTGTGAGCCAACAACGACCCAAGGCTGAGTGCGTGCTTTTATAGCCAGATCACTCCTCCAGGTGTTTTCTCAGCTGGACCCTGATTGCCTGGCGTTTCCTATTTAAACGCTCTGACCTCCTGAGAGCACTCTTTTGCTCCCGATGCTGCTGGTAAGTAGGTACCTGCTCTTGCACCTCTCTATCTGACTCTTCTGGCTTGGCTGGGTCTGAGGCAACCCCTGGTTCTGTTGCTGGGGCTACTGGGGCCAAGGACTCTGTGTCTGGGGCAGCCTCTGGGACAGGCTGTGTGGGTGAAGCAGGTTCCAGGGCCTCTGGCTCAGACTCAGAGCTTGTGTCCTGGAGTTCCAGGGTCCTTACAGTATGTATATGTGTATGTATTGTTATGTATTGTTATGTATGTATTGTTATGTATTGTTAATTGTGATTGGTAATAATTGTATGTTTAATAAAATTTATTTTTAATAATTAAAAAATTTAAAAATTAAAAAAAAAAGAAAGACAGGTCAATATTAGATAGCTGAGTATTATAACCCTTATACCATAGATGAACAGGCTAGGGAAAAACAGGTTGCTTACACTAAAGATGGTTATTTAGCTCATCATCTGTGTGCTCATGGGTTCTGCACACATACAGGGCACTATCTGGAACATGCTAGAGCTAAAGGATTCTGAAACTGGTATACAGAGGATCTGAAGAAAATATAACAGGAAAAAGATTTATGCAAAAGTGAGAAGAATGAAAGTGTCAAAGACAGAAACAGAAGGAAAACACTGGAAAATTATGTGAAGGAAGAAGGCTCAGCTTTGCCACACAGATTCAAAATAAGTCATCCTTATTGAGAAGACTCATCAGATCAGTATTGTTGTGGCAGATGTAAAGGAACTGGAAGCAAGCATACTGGGAGATGCATCTTTTGAGAGTGCATAGTTACTGTGTAATCATCCACACTCCACACAATGCCCAGCTCTAGAATGTTCCAAATTATGTGCTCCATAGGTGTAGAACCCACATGTAAGAATTATACAGAAGAAAGATGGCTTGCCTAAAGATCCTAAGTAAGTTCACAGCCAAGATTATATCCATACCTGTGTTCCAACTTCAGACACAATGCTACAATAATAGTGCATGGTAATCCCAAACTCCAATATGTACTAACATTAAAGCCATTACCTTTTCCCACACAATTAAATACTTGAGAGTTTTAAGCATATCATTCATATTTGCTCAATATTATATAACAAACACGAAACTTTGTATAGCTGTTTCTAAATATGACTCACACAGGGAGATAAAATTTGTAGCTCTAGGTTTTTGCAAGTAGATACCCAGCAGTAAGCCAAGATGACCAAGAATTAAGATATTTTGGGTTTTAATTCTTACACACACAATGTATGTACAAGGCCAACATGGGCTGAATATATAAAAGCCATAACACACATGTACTTGTTCTCATTCATGTGGCACAACATTAGAAATGCTCACAAGAAGAAGCTAGAACAACGATGGACACAGTACAAAACTAACTCACATTAATGTCTCTCTCATGGATTTCATCTACAATAACGTGACTGATTCCACGAATGCCAGCTTCCAGCTTCCTCAGGAGGACACCTTGAAGAAGAAGAGTCCATGTCAATGCAGATGGTATAATATTCCAACTCCCCAACAGTACTGCAGGGTGCCAACTTGATGGTATTTTGGTATCAACTAAAAACATTTGTCATCATTTGCTGGTTTTAATACCATGTTTAGTGAGATCTAGGAGTTTTACTGTACATTTTTTTTTGCATTTAGGATTTAAAGTTTTCCCTTTTTTAACCTTATTTTTATCCCTCCTTTTAAACTGTTGCACACCACTCAGTAATTTTGTGGTGTATATAACTATTTAAAAAAAATAAATACAATGGCTGTCAGGCACACTAGCATTTTGCGCAGTCTGTCAGGAAGGACAATCCAGTGCATTGTGCACAACTGACTCCAAGAAGGACAGTGAGAAATTGTCAGAAAAGAAAAATCCCTACATTTCCTTCTAACTACTACAGTCATCTAATAATTCTAATGAACCTGAAGAGGAAACTCTCTTCATTTTCAACACACTGTAAAACTTCTAGGCAAAGGTCACAGTAAAAATGCCCAATGTTTCCATTGTTCTCCCATTCTCTGTGATGCCCGTGTAGGAAAGAGTTCTCTATTTTTGCTTAGATTGGGTTCTCACTGTTTCCTCTCCATTTTAACCTAGGAATTAGCAAGCAACAATGAGTACACACCTACAGTGCAGAACATCATACTGGCATGGGGCCGGGGAAGCACGGATTCAAAACGGACACTGTAGCCACAGCTATTCCCAGGTTCTTCTCCTCTTTCATAAGCCACTCGTTCTGCCACAGCAACAGCACTGATCCTCCTGGGCTGTACAGAAAGCAAACTGGTCACGGTTCAAATGTAAAAGCTGCATCAACAGGTCAACAGCAACTGCAGCAAGTCAATGGAGGGGGGAAAAAAAATAGAACGCTCTAACAGTCTCTACAAAGGGTGGAAACATTTGCATGTCTCTTGACAGTAAGGTGCCAAAACACACTGCCCACCTACCACTACATATATTCACGGACAACAGTTCATTAACATCACAGACAAAACGAAACAGTATGCATTGTACCTGCAAAAAAACAAAATGCATCTTACCTTATTTGTATTAAGGCTTGGTCAACATCTAGATTCAGGGGCAACTAATTCTGATGGTATTATTGCCAAATAATTTATCCACCACAAATGCTGTTTTGAATAGATTATTTACCTGAGTCACAACAATGCTACATTCAGCAGCTCTTCCACCATGGATATATTCATCCAGGATGTACTGTGGAACCTGAGTGGTTTTGCCACAGCCTGTGGCTCCACGGATGATAACAACAGAATTCTGGTGGATGGCTTCTAGAATTTCTTGTTCAAATTTCTTCACTGGCAGGGTGTCTCTCTCTTGAAGAATCTGGAACAGAAATAACAATCTGCAATTATATTTGGCCCGACATTTAACAACTGGCAGCTGCCTGGCTGTATCTATCCCCTTTAAGAAACAGGTCACTATCAAGTCCCCGACTTCTGCACTTTGAGAGTTTGGAAAGTAATAAGAAAACCTAAATGTGCTTTTTTGCTTCTTTTCTTTCACTATACGGAACACATACACTTCACATATTCTTGGTGAGTGTGAAAGTGAGCATATGCACACTAATGGATGAGCTTTGGATTCATCAGAGGTGAAATCCATGTCTTCTAACAAAAGCAGAAAACTGGGTCTGGGAAAGAGATCACTATCTGCTGCTCCTGCACGAGGCCAACTTCAAAGATGCTTTCCAATGAATGGAAAAAGAGTATCCAGTACAGCAGTAGGAAGTGAAATAAAGTAGAGTACATCATGTGAGTGGACCTTCCTGCCAATCCACTTGCATGTGGAGTATGGCTCTCTGTCCCAGCATAAACTAGGTCTACTGGCATGCTGGCATCTAACAGCTGGCATTCAAACTCCTGTGCTATCAAGTCAATTCATACCCTACCAATTACCCTTCATGCCCCTCCAACAAAGTAAAAGGCCAGCATACTTACCTTCTGCAGTTCCTGATCATTTTCCAGCTGATACATGAGATTGCTTTTTATGTCAAGGCTTATCTGCTCTGGTGTGGCCTTGAAAAAGAACACAGAATTTGAAAACATACTTTTCTTTAACATTGCTACAACTAAGTCAACTAAGCTACAGCTAAGAAAGCTAGTGTATTTTAAATGAAAATTCTGTAAAACGGAAAATAAATACTGGGACATGAATCAGAACATAATTCATGAGAATCTGTTAAATGCAGACTTACATATGCCAAAGGACCCTCATCAATATTGCAGCTAGTCCACGGATTCCAGTTTGACTGAGGTGGTGACCATGGAACAACCCCCATTTGATTTTGCTTTTGGGATGGCTCAAATTGGGCCAACTTCCCAAGATTGAGTACAACAGGGTTGCTGGGATCATCAGTCTGCAAATTAGGAAAACAAGAAATTGTTGTGTGAAAACAGGAAGAAACTCATCCAAGTAAGAAAGAATGAAAACTTAGCTTGACTCTACACTCACTGGTGGAATGATTTCAAGACCCATTTCCTCTACGATACGTTGAAGCTGATTTTCCAAATGAGGAGTGAGGTTGACTTCATAAGGCTCCACCTGTGGAATTATTTTGAGTGATGATCCAAATCAGCCTCGTACGAAAAGGCTCAGAGCAAAAAAGCAAACCAGGTCCTCAAAAATATATACTGGCTTAGTGAAAACCCACTTACAGAAAAGGAAGACAGCAAATATTTTTGGTTCAAAACACAACAGTAAAGGAGGCATGGTCAAGTTATCAAAAAATGGAAACATTTTAATTGGCATATTTAAAACTACCATATGGGATAAATAATATGCTATATAGAACCTTGAATAAATAGTCACATAAGAAAAAATAAAGTAGGAAAAACAGCAATGTTCTAAAGCATGTATTTACTAATATATATTACACCTTTCTGCCAAAAATAGAACTAATACTAACACACTCAGTTAAAACATTAAATTTGATTCAAGCAAAACTTGAAAACATATCAATAAACAGTACCAACACTTAACCAGTCAGAACCATGTCTAAGACTGTTAGGAATAAAAATAGTTTCTATCTGCCAATAAGATTTGCAGGGAGTTTCCAGGGCCTGGGAGTGGTTCTAGAGAACACATGCTCATGTGTCTTATACTTCCCCAGGTGGCATGTCTGAGAGAAGGGCCTCCTCCAAAGATCATAAAACCCCCAACAGAGTATGGGAGATATGGGAAAATACAGTCAAGTCCTAAGGGGATTTAAAGATCATACTTAGTACTGCTGACGTAAAGCTACACAAATACACTACCAGGCAACTACGTTCAGGGCTGAATCAAAGAATATGCCCAAACTGCATATTTGCAGAGGAAGAGCAATCCAATCTAACTTATGTTGAACCTGTTTTCATCTGCTTTCAAACTGAACAACACACCTATATCAGAAGTGTAAATTATGCAGCCTGCTGGATGTTTGACTGTTAAGTCCTAGTTATGTGCCTAGACTGTATACAACATGAGGAACCAAAAGGAGTCATTAACTGCATAATCTAATTGTTTTATGCAGTGATGTAAATATATTTAAACATATTCAACATACTTAAAAATATTGCAAAAGTTAGGTAGGATTTCAGACTGAAACTGACAGAATTTAGTAGTGCTTACTTTTGGGAAGGTGACCTCTTTGATTTAAAGGCAAAAATCCCCATCAATTTTTGTGAAGGAGCATGGGCTCTCAGAGTTCAATGGGGGCCCAATGTGCCCCCTAACTCCTGGCAGTTGCCCACCTTTAACCCAGTCACGCAACCACTTCCCAGGATATCAGAACAGCATAGCAAAGTCTCAGCTACTAAACGAATATGGTCATAAAACATTAGCAGCCTAGGTCTTCTAGTTTTACAGACTGTGAAAGCATGACTATGTATGTATGTATATATGTATACAGAGGAAGCAACTGCAGGACATTTCCCACAAGACTCACCGATTCACCTTCCTTCTTCTTGGTCTGCCCAGAGTAAGCTTCAATGATGCCCAGATGATAGAGCTGCCTGACTAAAGACAAAGCACAGGACTGTGCTGCCAGCTTTTTATTTGAACCATGCTCACGAGCAAAGATTCCTGAAACAAAGAAATAAAAAAAATCTGCCAGTGGCTTATAAAGATGGGTTTTCTTGCTCTTACTCTGTAGGACAGACAGTTTAAATACGCAGTTACAAACATAATAATCAAATGTCAGAAACTCATCCATCTCCCTTGGGCAGGCACTCTGAAATTTTACCAGTACAGCAGTATACTTTAGAATTTAACTCAATCAGGGAATGCAGGCTAGGAGAGGCTCAAGAGCACTTCAGCCAAATTAGTATCTGCTATGTATACTTAAATTTATTCAAGGATTATCAATCTTTCACTGTAATATATTTAAAAAAACATATTATCTTGCCTGTAACCCATGATCATCACTGGAGACCTTGCTATATGTGTCACAACTACAGAAGGGCTGGAGAAAGTGTAGCCTCCAGGGCTGCTCAGGGGTCAAAAATATTTTTTTTTTTTTTTTGCAAAAAAGAAAAATTTTGGATCCCAAAATTCTCCCACATGCATTCGGGGGGGTATGGACAGCATTTCCACCACATTTGGAGGCCTCCTGCACCCCCAGGTGTCAAAAACAATTTTTGCAATTTTTTTCAAAAATACTTTTTAAACCAAAATCCTCCAAAATGTCCACTGAGGCTTGGGGTGCATTTTTACCACATTTTCCCAATTGAGACCCAGGATATGCCTTATTTGAAACTCAAAACATGATGGAAAGAGTCTTATGTCCCTCAGAGGTGTTTGAGGGCAAATAAGGTTTTTGGAGGGGTGAATAAGGACAGATGTGGCCCCTTCAAGGTCTCCTAGGGAGCTAATACCAGACCCCTAGCCTTCTCCAGCAGTCCATTCCAACATACAGGCTGAATTGGTGAGAGACTGGGCCTCTTTGACAGCAGCATTCTCTTCTTGACAGAGCACTGCATCCCATGAGAGACCAGACAGGCTCCCCACCCAACTCTGCTTTAGACAGGCAGCAAACACTGCCTGGTCCATTCAGGCTTTTTATGTTTGGATGCTTTGTCACGGTTTATAGTCATTCATAAACTTTACTGTACAATATTGGTCTTTTGTTGTATGTGGCATTTTAATGTTTTCATTGTAACCTGAATACCTGCTAGAAAATTTACAATACAAATTTTCAATATTAAGTAAATCAATGGCAGGGTTAGAACTGAAACAACTGACAAGCTCTGACATGATCAGAAGCTCTTGACACTTTTTAAAATTCAGTAAGATCACAGCTTTTATCTTTATTTTGACAGGAAGGAAACGGGCAGATTGTCTGTACACACTGAAAGTGACTGAGAACTGATGTCATATACAACTGCCAGGCTTTCTGGAAAACATGGAATACATGAGACAGGTCTATATGTAAGGGTGCCTTGTGGGCTCTCTGGACTCCTGAGATCGCAAATCTTGTGGGAACCCAAAAATGCACACAAATCTTGCAATGGCAGGCTAACCATCATGAGATGAAACCATTGCTCTGCTGCTTGGCATCAGCCCGGCCAGTTGGAGAGAAGAAAGCTGCAATCCCATTAAACAAACTCCTGGCATTTGGTACATAAAGCTTGACTGGTTCATATGTAACCAAATGCTTAACAGACTGTGTGGTAGGATTATGTCTGCTCTCGCTCTCAAATACAGGATCTAGAGCATCCTGTATCATCCTCCTGGTATGGAATTAGATTTTAGGATCCCAAATATGAGATGTGTGATACAAATGAGATTCCTTGGAACCGTCTTTACAGAATTGTTTCTAGAGGGCAAGCACTCTCTCAAGTGATCAACTTTTCTGAAACTTTCAGAACTTTTCTTTTTCTCTTGGTTTGTTCAAGATGAACTCATGCCAGTAAGATTAGGGGAAATGGCTGAGCCTCATTAGCACATTAAATAGCAAATTAAACCCTCTGAATTACACTAATTCTGCCATAAGGACCACCTTCAATAAGACACTTACTTCTGGCCAGCTGCTTGACATAAATAGTCATTTCTGCAATAAAGCTCCTGCAATACATACAGAAAAAGAAGCATTGGTGTTTGATTCTCCTACAGTCAAAGCTTTTAAGATAATAAGCAAAGCCCACTAATTTATTTGTATTTTCCAAACAGTAAACTAAAGCCCACATTTAAGAGATGGTTCTACCCTGAAGTTACCAAAAAATCAGCAGCTCTTCCCAAAACATTTATTATCATATTATACTTTTAAAGTGAAGATATCTTTCAGGTGTAATACGGGCTCCCTCATCCATGTCTCTTGTGAGGAACTACAAAAACCAAAAATGAATCTCGAAGTTCCCAAATGCATACGTAAAAAAAGAATCTCTAGAGAATAAAACTTTACACTAGTCTCAAAATTTTATGGGATTAGTCCACAAAGTAGAACCACATTTTTCAGACACTTAACCCTCAAAGAAACCCAAATACCTCATGTATGATTTTGCCTACCTTAGGCTTACAACATATATTTAAGTATGTTTAAGCACCGGCTTCTGTCCCAAAAGGAGCCAAAATACAGTAAGAATGGGAATATGGGTAAAATACATACCTCTCTTTCAATAAAGGCATCACTTCTGTGAACAACATATCCAAGAAACATATGCCCGAGTTTGGGAATAGCCTTGAAGTCATGAATAATACAAACACAGCTCCAAATACCCTGTTTGGCATTCCAAACATTGTTTTGGCACAAAACAGCAATTTCCCCAGTGAAGAAGGCTGCAGCATGCCTAAATGACAATTCGCATCACTATCACCAATGAGATTTAGATCCTTCGCAGTCCTTACAGAAAGCAATGCATAGAAGCAGAATTTTAGTTATTTCTAACGGAAAGTACTTAAATAAATTCCTTGCAAGGACTTGTAAATTTGAATTGGACTTTTACAGAATTACTAGATTTTAAAATTTGCAGATGCAATCCAAAGTGTCACCTTAGGTTTTAACAGGTAAAATGCCCCTCCAATTTATGCCTTTATTGTTTCTGCAATGCTGCAGGAAGAACACATTACAATTGCAACGAGGTCATGATGTTGATTACCGCACTGTAAACAAAAATAAGTCTGATGATGGTAAAAGCTTGTCCGTAGGCTCTTTTCTAAACCACCAGCGAACTGACCTTTAGGCACAGCGGCTTCATGGGTCAAAAGGCCACTGGCTCTCAGGGACACAACGGCCACCCTTTCATTAATGACACCGATGTCAGTATGTTTCTCAGCCAGGCTTATAGTCAGCACTCAATTCATTCTCCTCCACCTGAGGGGGGAACAGCGACACCAAAAATCAATTTACAATAGATTCCCATGTGATTGCTTAGTACAGCCTAAGCAGCAGCACATGTGTGAATGAGCAAAAATCTCTGGTGTCGCTGTTGGCCACCCCTTTCAATACAGAATTTAAAGTGCACTGCTGCTTTCAAGTCACTCTCTCATCCCACCATGGACAGAGTACCCTGTATGTGCACCAGAAAAACACATCTCTGTTTACAAGTTAGATACTTGCAGTATTATCTTTTTTGCAAAATACGTAACTTCCAATTGCAAACTGAATCCCCTTAGAGAGGCAAAGTACCCCCCACTCTGATCTAGTGGTGTGGAACAAAGTCCACCGCTGTACTTTCCCATTAAAAAAAAAATTTCCTAAAAAAATCGCTGTTCTACAAAATATATTTGTAAAACAAATGAATTGAAACACTATCAACCAAACTGGCAAGTTTTAAATTTGGAACTAATTTTTTTCAGGTAATATTTATATTTTAGACGTAAAGAAAGATAAATGATTCTTTAGCTGTGCTAAAATTGTTGTCTCATGGGTTTTCAGTGCCTTCATTTAAGCAAATGCAAACAGTGGCCTAAAACTAACGTTGCACTGGCACTGTGGTGCCTGCACAACAGCACTGTCTTGCCCTCCACTTTTGCAGCCCTGAGCACTACCCGAAAACCATAGTTTCTCTGTTACAGAGCAGGGTGTTGGGATACACGGGGGGTGCAGTGAGAACAATTAAAATTAGTCTCCTCTTGATTCCACTGAAAGAAGCAGTTACATCACCAGTTATATCCTTCTAGATCCTGGCCAGTGAGTAGGTCTGGATGTAAAGAACCAGACTGCCTTGTCCCTGGTGCACACCAGAGGAAATCAGAAATACCCACTTCTGGTTCTAAGCTAACCAGAATTTGTCATGTATCTAAATCTAACTGTTACTTCTAAAAAGAGGAGATGCACTAAATCAATGGAAACTTGGTAAGTCAATATTTCTGTGTGTTCTGCTGATTCAGTAGGTCCCTTCTAGATGGAACTAACACCTGCATTTAGGTTGTGATATCTCAGGTCCTGACAACTTAACTACAGGCCCATTCTGATATAATGACTAGTCAGAATTCTGGCTTATCATAGCTGAAGTATATTTCTGGGTTTCGATGCCAAAACAAGCAAACAATGGATAGACAGAAGGCTTGGTCACTGCTAGTCGCAATGGAAGTGACAGGGCAGCATGCCTCTAAAGGATTTTGGCTTGTTGTTGTGTATGAACATAGTTGGTGAATAACCAAAAAAATCACAAATCAAAGTATGATTCAAGGCTCATTCAAATCACAGTTTAATCAGATTTCCCTAAACATGGATGCAGTGGAGAGCTTCAGTTTAAAATGAGTTGCTCTCCTTCTCTAACCTAAACAAAAAGAAGAAAGGGAAGCACAAGAACTCTAGGCTCAAGCAAGATTATTCATGCAACACTAAACCAGCAGGAAAAATCACACATCCCTCCAGATGCTATTGGACTGCAACTTGCAGCATTCATGACCAATGGTTATGCTGGATAAGGCTTCTGGGGCTGCTATCCCACAACACATGGAGGGCTGCATGATTTCTACCACTGCACTAAACCATGGTTTACCATGCAATCGTATGCACCTATCTACTCAGAACTAGGTCCCCTTGTCCTTGGAGGTGGGGCCACTCTTAGGTAAGGGTGCAGAAGATTACAGCCTCATGGTTATGATTCAAAGGGCTCCAAGCGAGGGGAAAGTATGTTGTTGAGCAATACCTTAAACTATTTCTACATATTCAAATACCACTAATTTTAAGCAAATAAAGATTAGCTTTGTATAAAATTCCAATTCCAAAAATTCCAACTTTCCAGTACATTTTTTTTACAGAAAATCCACATCTTATTTGAACAAATGGAAAAAATATTGTGTAAAAAAAGAACGGCTCACTTAATAGCACTTGCAAGAATAATAAAAACATTTGAAACATCACAATTCATTAAAACAAAATAACCTTTGCCTCCTCAGAAAGTTACATCTGAAATCGTCTTGCAACAGATGGCTGCAAGTGAACAGAGAGTGCATTCTAAACTTTCTGACTGCTAAACAAATTTAAATTTCAGAAATATCTAAACCATTGGATATACCGCAGCATTTTCCTCCTTGAAAACACAAGTAATCCATTTGAGCGTTCCTGGGAGTAACAAGTCTTACACCCTGGAATGCTCTCTGGAAAACAGCAAGCAGGCTGAGAAACATACTGTCACTCATCACTCTCCTCTACAGGTTTATGATTTGTACTTGAAAAGAAGCACGATTCGTAACAATTTCCACACCTGAAGGGAGAAAAGCTTTTGAAGTTAGTATTTTCCAAAACATTCTTAATTAGGGCTGCCATCTTCATTTTACCAGCCTGCTCATGTATATGGAAGAACAGTCCACTGCGCACAAATCAAGCAGGTGACGCTTTTCCTGGTATAGTGTAGGATGGGGAAATCATCAGCTGCTTGTGTGTTACCACTCAGACACACAAAGGAACACTGCTAGTTTTAAAAAAAGATGGCACCCTTGACCAATGTTTTTCATATTCAAAGCAATGCACAAAGAAGTATCCTTAATGGCAACTGGAAGAAACAAGAAGTGACATAAGGTACATGCAAATTCAGATATTAAATCCCTGGGTTGGTGAAGCTGAAAAAGTGATGAGCTCAACCCCTTATTCCTATTCCTTCCTCCAAGGCCGGGGAGTACATGTAGTACAAATAAGGTGCAAGGTCTGCAACTCACCTACATATGAAAATAACCCACCCCCACAAGCAATGGAACTAGAATTATCTTGCTGCCCTACCAAAAAAAGACTACAGTCCAGTGTTTCTTGTCTCTGTCTCCTTTCCTATGAAACTTTTTTAAAAAACAGAGACCCACAGTGCATCTGTCACAAGAAATAGCCAACATACACCTTATTTATTAGTTATTCATCAACATTCCAGGCAAAAAGACAGTATTTGGCAGGTGCAATTTGGCAAAACACAAAATTGCCCTCCCCCAACAGAGAAATCCAAAGTATGCAGACTATGGTTTGCACTAAACTGAGGTTTACAACTAGAAATTCAAGATGCCACAGTGTAATCCTGTAACTCATGTTGTGATTGCATCCCTGAACTATCACGGAAGTAAAGTAGCAAAAAGGGAAGATACATGAGAGCAAAAGAACAGGCAGGTAAGTGCAGCAAGAGAAGGATGCCCATGATCTGCTCATTCATTTTTAGACTACGGTGGACCCTCACAAAGGTGGAAAAATCACAAATATCAAAAAGTATCTGTGTGTCTGTGGTAAGGGGGCTGGGACACAGTAGGAAGAACGGGCATGCAGGGTCCAAATCAGATCAGGGAAAGAAGAAGAAAAGAGGGTGGGTCAGCATGACGGCCCTATACTTCCTCTCTCTTGCCCATTTTCTTCCTTGGGTGCAGGCAGGCATTGGGAGAGAGTTTGTGGTGCTCCGGAGGTAGATTTTTAAAGGGCTGCATGGTCGGATCAGAGCCATCTACAGGTAAGGCTCCCCCAGAAAAGAAGCACCTGAAGTTGGGGGGGGGGGATGAGTTGAAGAAACCTGCAAATAATCAAATCCATGAAAGTCAAACCCAAAAATGTGGAGGGCTGACTGTACTTACTATGTGTTCTCCTGTTGACATAAACTTTTTCTTTCTGAAATGGTGCCTAAACAAGCATGTTTCTGCACTACATATTACAGTTCTCCAGCTTATGTTATTGGAAACTGTGCTAAATGATGATTAATTACCAGGCAGACCTTAGAAACCAAGCCCACAGTAGCCTAGACAGTCACAGCTTTTCTGTAAAGCAGAGGTGGTCAAACGTGTAGGAGGCCAGAGACAATTTGCACTCTTAGGGCCCTTGGAACTTGGAAGTGACATAGCATGACTTCCAGGTTTTTTTGGCTAGTTTTAATCTATAGGGTGATTTTAAAAGATTATGGAGGAACTACAAAATGCTAGGGACAGTTTATTCACATTTTGGGTGCTTTCTTTTTTAAGACCTTTTTTAAAAAAAACAATGTGGGCATCCAGGGATTTGAAAGTATGCAAAAGGGGGGGGGGTTGAGATCACATAATTGTTTCTCTACAAATAGGGTGATTTTTTTCCACCCCAATCTAAAGTCTGATCAACAAAAGACTTTATAAATTTTTTCTGGAATTATCCTAGTTCAGAATACACACGGAAGAATTTATAATGTAATCAATGTAAAAAGCATCCTGCACGTAACAAAACAGCTTATCAAAAATTAAAGTTTAAATTTGCCTTGTCCTAGAGATGCTAGCTTCTTGCATGCAGGATTTTTTTTTTTTTTTTGGTCAGTCTAAGAACCCAACAAGAATCTTTCATGTGGATTTGCTCAATATGTAATTCAGGTTTACAGAATATGCAACAATGAACTGTATTTCTTTATGGTATGGTATTAAAAACTAAACCTTTCTTCTGGTTCTTGAACATTACAAATTTTGAGTGTTGCATAAAGACTACGAGGCAAAGCCTTTTTTTATCTATCAGGAACATATGTATAACTGAAGTGTTTTTAAAAAGTTCAAACAAAGGAAGCAGACAAATAAAGCCTTCAGATATATATGATTTTGATCGCTTATGATGATTTCATGCTATCTTCTTTCATCCAACTTGATCATTACTGACACTACAGTGGGCCTTCCTTGTGCACCACCTTCACAGAGAGGAATGCAATGTTGCACAAAGCATTATGTGTTGCATTATAGTCAAAGGATGCAATGTGTCCAAACACATCACATCCACTGAATGTAACAAGATGCAACATTTTGCACTTTTTGTTTTACATGGAGGTTCCTGGAATAGAACCCCTACATATGCAGTGGGCACACCATATATTCTCCATCTGGAAGTTCAGGCCACCACCATCAGATAGCCTGGAGAGAAAAATGTGCAAACCTGTTGTGATCAGGACCCACTTGAGTGTATTTATATTCTCCTTGAATCTTCTCTTTTTGAAAAAACTGGTTCAAGCGTGCTTTGGCATTCTCCAAGGTCCAATTCCCATGAAGCCCAGCATTTAAGTCTACTTCTTCTGACTCCAAAGTCTAGTGGTAAGAAACAATAATCTTGCAATGAAAATTTACAAGTGCCACTTTTAATTTTGTTACATTCTGGTGTAAGATAAAACAATCTTTATGATTACTTATTTTCCTGCCAACTCAATTAGATGAACAGATGTTTAACTGTGACTAAACCACTAGATCTGTACACTGAAAACTGTGAACGCATAAAAACATGAGTATTTTGTAGTAGAATGTTCAGAATTATTCCATTATCCTCTAAATATACTGTCACATTATTTTGGATAATGGAAACAATAACCAGTATCATGCTTCATATGATTATCATGGAAGAAAAAACATAAAACCTGGAGAATTATCTATAAGCTTGTCTCTAAAGCACTTCACACGCACTCTTTCTAAGAAGCATACATAAGTATCTTCTCTGAACAAAGAGGCAGCAACTTTTGACTACAGACCAAATCTAGAACTATAATGAACACAAACTTTTAACTAACTGGAGGTAAAGAATAATAATAATAATAATAATGATGATGATGATGATGATGATGAAGAAAATCCTTACCGCCTGGGCCTCCTGCTCCTCTTTCCTGGAATAGTAATCCTTCAGATTAGCACCACGATCCCACTGAGCTCCACCATACCCTGAGCTTCCAGTTCCAGAAGGCTGAGCACCATCTAGCAGCAGAGGAAAGAAATCCAAAGGTTTTCCAGCAGCTATAAAATGCATGTATGAACAAGGGAGACAAAATTCACCTGCCCTGCCCCTTTTCCCACCCTGATATATAAAGCACAACACCCCTCCCAATCTAATCAACACGGAGAATTATGGCAACTCTGAAAAAACTGGAGATATGTTTCAAGATGCTCAAAATATGGATGTTTTACTAAGAAAAAAAAAGCTCAGTGCATTTCAGCCTGTATACATTCTCTAGGCCTTCTTCAAAGACTATATAAAATCACAAAAACACATAAATACATATCACATGACACAGATTCATAATTAAGCTAATACATTGTCTATGGTCTGTGTATACCTGTTTTGAATCAAGTGCAGAAATGTCTAGAATGGAAACAAACCACCTACTGGACAAGTTGAAATATGTAATTATAACTTTATGCAATGCAGTATTTTCATAAAGCACACGTGCATCTATAGGTAGTAGGGGAGGTATTTAGAATGCTGGAGGAAAACAGCCGAAAGTAGAATGAATTTAAGTTAAAAAAACCAGGCTGTATAAAACCTATGCTACATAGCACTATCAGAAACTATATTAACACGTTCAGATAATGTCTCTGCACTGACATAGTACGACCAGACCTTACAGATAGAAATTAATGTTTGGCTGCCAAGTCCAGTTGTTCTGGATGCCTGACAATACACACCATGTGCCTAGATTGCAGAAGTTTGAGATCTTACCCATTTCTGATTGGAGAGCCAGATGTGGAGGAACTGGCCCTCCCAAAGGAGCATTACCTCCCTGTGGTGTTGTTCCTTCTGTCTCAGCCATACCTCCACTGGGTGCACTCACAGGTCCTGCCTAAGCAAAAAGAAGCATTCTGAAATTTGCAATACTGCATTCTCAACCCTTTCTCCAAACTTTAAGAGCTCTCATAATGGCTAGCTTTATTTATTTAATATCCTGTGTTTCTCTCACCATGTGACCCAAATAAGTCACCGCTTCTGCAAAATCCAGAAATACTTACTCCAAAAGTTGGGATTTCTTCACTTTTGATTTCATTCACCCGAACAAGGTAATTCAGGAAGTCTCTTGCAGCATTCGTCTGTGCATCTTTCTTATTAGTGGAGTTGCCCATGCCAATATAGTTGAAACCTGTCACTCGAACCTGTATCAGGTGGATATATATGCCAGCAAGTTTTTTTTTTAAAAGAGGAGTCTCAGCAATAAGCTACCACATTGTTTATATAATTTCCAGTTGTTGTCAAGATAGGAATTCAGAAGCACATAGCACTGTCGGTGAATCTTCTTTAAAGTGTTCAGATTATTTAGAAAGCCAAACAGACCTGTGGCCCTGGCTTGCCCCTCCTGTTGATGTGCTGCTGCCTGCTCTTTTATTCAGTAGGCTATAGGAAAAAATTGGCACTGCATACATACACTGCAGTGTGCACTAGAGCTGCACTCTTTTCAGATGGTGCTCTAAACCTGCAACGTCTATGTCCAAAAAGATCGGTAAAGAGTGCTTTCTACTGTTATTTTTAATTTCCAATCATTTCACATCATGGATCAGCTGACATTAAATATTGAACTTTTCTATGAAACAATATGGAAGACTTTACATAAAATAACAAAACACTAAGAAGAAAAAAAACATATCAAGTGTACAGTAAAACTCTATAAATAACAAAAAGTTGTTTAAATGAAGAGAAAGTGGTGACACTGCACTGAATTTGCTACTATTACAACAATAGCAAACTCCCTGAAATTTACCTTTAAAACAAGGTACCTGGCACGAAAAAAGCCAAACTGTACTTCAAGAAGCACTGTTCAACTCAAAAACGAGCCATACACTCCTCATGTACTCAGCTTTATAGATATATCATTCTTAAACTTGTTGCAGTGGTGACAGCTTCAAAAACAGGTAGGAGGCACCTGCTTAAGCGTGTCTTCACCCCTGACTTTATAGGAGAGGCAGGAGCCTCAAAAACAGGCAGGAGGCATATTTTTGTGTCCCACTCCTGACTTAAATGCATGCAATATCATTTAATTATATTTCTACATATTTGTACTTAATAAAATACTACACCTTAAATCTCCTACCGGACATCCTAGAGACTGAACCAGGGTCAGACATGAGTTATGTAATACTGCCACAATCCATCTAAAGTAAATTGCTCTTCTAACTACATTAATTTAAATGAGATAGTTAAACGTGTAATTAACACTCTGAAATCTAGGAATCCAACCCTTAACCGATCATACGCTGAAGAAATAAAACATGTACTCAAATTCTTTTATGCCAGTAATCAGATCAAACATTTCTGTTCTTCCTTCCCTTACATCAGTAGCTCCCAAAATTTGGATGCCTAGATGTTGCTGGACTTCAACTTCCAATCAGCATGACCAATGGTCACAGATTCTGAGAACTGAAGTCTATGAATATGTGGGGTCCCATGGTTGGAAACCATTGTTTTAGACATTACATTTTTCCCCAAGTAGGTCCATGTGAAAATAGTGGAAGAATAATTAATCCAGCCTAAGTCCAATTGCTATGCCCAACTAGACCAGACCTAATGAGTCAGTGCTGGCCTACCATTCAACAAGTTGATTCTACTTGAGAATAAAACTGGGTTTAGCCCTTTGAACTATATTCAGGCAGAATCATCACCAAGTCCTCACCTCGCACATAAACTTCTGTCGGTTCTTGTTGCCCACGGCACGGATCTCATAAGCTGGGGTGATTTTCCGTTTGCCGCACCAGGCATACAGGAAATTCTTCACGTCCCCCATGGTAGGCACTACCCTACGGGGCAAAATCAAAGACTTAAAATTCTAGGCAATCTCTTTGTCTAGAGACACGCTTTCCCTGTTAAACTCACACAATCCTCCCCACCCTACCCCACTCCAACCACCACAGCAAGAATCCCAACTGCACATAAAAGACACCCAGGACTTTCCTGTTGCTGTAAGCTGGCAACAGATTGTGTCTCTGCCTCTTTTTCCTACCCACCCAAAGACAAGCATGAACGTTTTTGCAAGGTCAAGTCTGTGGCTGAGAAATTCAACAGGAGTTACCAGTACTTAAAAACATGTCCTACCAACACAAATGCATTCTGTAATTGAAACAATGCAATGAGATGCACTACCAAATGCGGTCCTTTTTTTTGTTGATGGCTATTTCAGATATTCAGGCAAACATTCGCATAAAAAAAAATCAGACTGAAAGACAGGCACTTATGTAATTAAAATGCCACTTCCATCGCTCCCCTAAAACCATGTACATGGATGAATTATATTCTTAGGCCATTTCTGCACTAGACCCCCTCCCTAAATTGCAAAGCTCAGGATTCCACAGGATGTTGAAAACGGAATAATAGTGCTATAACAGTCTAGTGCAGAAATGGCCTTACTTCGCTAAATGAAAAAGACATCAAAAGTCAATCCAAAAAACCGAATTATCACGGTTTCCTCAACCAGAATCTCTCCAAATGTGTCTTATGATGGTACTTGTAGTCAAACACACGTCAGTAACACCAAATTAAGGAAACCCGCTAGTTTTTTAATCCCTCTATAAAAAATGGGCGCCAGCATGTTAAGCACAACCGCGGCCTCACACCCTCCCCTTCTTCAGCCCCAGCAGCCCTACTGCGCCTGCGCGCTTCTCCCCAACCCTTCAGCAGAATTCGCCCCCCGCTTGCGCACTAACCTTAAAGAGACCCATTCTGGCGCATGCGCACAGCCTGCCCGGACTCCTCATTTCTACCCCCAGCCCATTCCCCCCCTTTCAAAAGCCCGGTAGCGGAAACATTAACATATATACAGATTCATATTTAAAAAGTCCTGGAAAACGCAACCTGGTCCTGCCGGGGAGAACTTTGCTTCAAAGACAAGCCAGCTCCGGCGCTCAGGCTCTTCCTCGGCTAACGCTGCGAACGCCGCTCTCCGCGCACGGCCAAGATGGCGACGGCGTCGCGCCTGTGCAGAGCAACAGCGCCTCGGGGGACGTTTCCGAGTTGAGGGAGGAAAAGCGCGCCTCCCGAGGAAGGAAGCGGAACTGCAGCATGTGCAGAGAAAAGGGGAGTCCTAGGCAGGCTCCCTAAACGGGAATCGGAGGGTACCTGCATTCATTAGAAGAGAAAATAAATTCAGATCGTTTTCGAGGTTTACAAAACTCTTTCTTGCGAGTTGTGGTGGGGGGCGACAAGAGGGTGTACACACGAACAAAAATAATGTACCTATTAAGAGGCAGCGTCACAGCCTCGAGACCAGAACCTGCCTGGGCCGTTTCCACACTAGACTGTTATAGTGGTATTATTCCACTTTCAATATCCTATGGAATCCTGGGGTTTGCGGTTTAGGGAGGAGCCTGAAGCCCCTCCCTAAACCGCAAATCCCAGGATTCCATAGGATGTTGAAACTGGAATAACACCACTATGACAATCTAGTGTGGAAGTGGCCCTAGAGTTGTTAAGATTGTACCCCTGGAGGAGCACCTGTGCCTTTAATGCTTGTGTAGAAGGCAGAATTTCAGGAGGTGGTGCTTGTTACTTGGGTGTGGAGTTAGCAACACCTGCTGAAATTTTTCTTACCTACATACCCATTAAAGGGTCCAACAGTCCTCTGTTACTCCGCATTGATTTTTAGCAGCAGTTCTCTTTTTCATTCTACCCAAATCAGGAAACAGCTGCATTCAGGGTTCTGTCTCTATTTCTGCCCTCTTTTACTTTTGCTTCTCATCTGTTATCCAGTGATGCTTTCCTTTCTTTTTGCATTCTCCCCTGACAATGTCCGTGGCTCCAGTGCAGAGTTCTTGTTCCTGATCAATTAAGGCTTAACAGTGCAAACCTACACACACACACACACACACACACACACACACATTATTTTAGCATTCTACAGGGATGTTCTTCAGGCTCCATTTAATCATGGTGATCTGGTGTAGCTCTTTAGCTTTACTCTAATTTTTGATATTAGAAGTTCATGTTTTGTACCACAATCTGCTCCTGGTCTTGTTTTTGTAGAGAGAATGGAGGTTCTCCATCTTCTTCTTCCAACTATGTAGTCTATTTGACTTCTATATTGGCCATCAAGGGAAGTCCACATATACAGTTGCCTCTCCAAATGCTTGCAGAAATGTATTTACGATGAATAAACAGTTGGCCTTGCAAAACTACACCAGTCACTCTCCTGCTTCATTTCTTGATCCTGGGCCAAATTTTCCTACAATCATAGAATCATGGAGTTGGAAAAGATCACAAGGCCATCCAGGCCAACCCCCTGCTATGCAGGAACACACATCAAAGCATTCCCAATAGATGGCCATCTAGCCTCTGCTTAAATACCACCAAAGAAGGAGACTCCACCACACTCCACGGCAGCAAATTCCACTGCTGGACAGCTCTAACCGTCAGGAAGTTCTTCCTGAGGTTCAGGTGGAATCTCCTTTCCTGCAGCTTGAATCCATTGCTCCTTGTCCTAGTCTCTGGAGCAGCAGAGAACAAGCCCACTTCCTCCTCGATATGACATCCCTTCAAATATTTAAACATGGCTATCTTGTCGCCTCTTCTGCAGACTAAACATACCCAGCTCCCTAAGTCTCTCCTCGTAGGACATGGCTTCCAGATCTTTCACCATTTTGGTTGCCTTTCTTTGGACATGCTCCAGCTTGTCGATATCCTTGAAATGAGGCGCCCAGAACTGGACACAGTATTCCAGACAAGGTCTAACCAAAGCAGAATAGAGCGGTACCTTTACTTCCCTTGATCTAGACACCATACTCCTTTTGATGCAACCAAGAATCGTGTTGGCTTTCTTGGCTGCTGCATCACACTGCTGACTCATGTTCTGCTTGTGGTCCACCAAGACTCCTAGATCTCTTTCACACATACTGTCATCAGTTTCTGCTCTGTTTCCTACTTTTGCATTCCAATTGCCTATGATTATCAACATGCCTTGTTTGGGTATGATCAGTTTCCTCCTGGACTCCAGCCTGGAATCTTTCAATTTCTTCCTCTGTAGTTGAAGCATAAACTTGGATTATGGTTATACTGATGGGTTTCTCCTGAAGTCTTACTGATAGTATTTGGCCAGGCTTTGTGTTATATTCCAGCAGTCCTGCCCTCTGCTGTACCCCAGTAGGTCTTTGAGTGCCTTCCAACCTAGGAGTGTCATCTTCTGGCACTCTTGTTTCATTCTAGATTATCTTATCATAGGGTTTCACGGGCACATTTCATCTGGCTTCATCTCAGCTAAATTCTGTATGACGCGGGAGACGCTGCCAGCAGCACTACTTAGCATAGCCTCTTGCTTCACAGGAGCATGCAGTCTCACCATCGCAGAAAGGTAGTGCCATGGCGGGATAATGTTTTAGCAGTGATATATATGTACACATGCACACATGGTTGTAGAGAGAAATTGCAAAAAGATCAAGAGGGAATTAAATGTAAAAAGTACAGACTGAAAATTTAATGGAAGATCAAATTGATATAAAAGAAACAGAGTAAACCTTCATAAATGTAGAAATCAGTGAAAATACTAAGCCTAGTGTGACAAAGTTCTGGGGATGTGGCTATCCGAAGTGCCGGTGCAGCCTGGAACCAGGTTGTTAAACAACCAGAAGAGCACTTGGGGAAAGAAATCTAGCCCACTAGTGTGTGGGAGAGCCTTGTGTAGCACACACGACCCTCACTGGATTGAGTGGCCGTGCAAGGTTCGAAGTGCGAGATGCTGGGAGGCAAGAACCAAGCCAGTTCTGGTCTTTGAGGATGCATTTTACTAAGCGAAGAAGCAAAAAGAAAAACGAAAGGCATACACGCATACATACACTCTGACTCCGTCGGACAAGCGAGGCAGGCAATGGAGCAGGGTTATCTTAGTTCCAACAGATTATATAGGCTTTTCGTAAGTGGGTGGCAAAACAGGCTGCCAATTCATCAATCCAGTGTGCCGAAATGAGCAGGAGGGGGGCTATCCCACCTCGGATGCCAATTACTGTGAGGCACCCATGGGCCAGGTGCATGACAGGCTCGTGGCCAAATCTCATTACCTGCCCAAAACGGCAGCGGACGGTCTCTAATCAGGCTTTGCTCTCCCCTCACCATAGCGGGCAGCGTGGGGATTGAAGCACCCAGTGTTAACATTCCTTGGCTATTCTCACAGGACTGCAGCATACAGGGCAGCCTGACCTAGCAATGCAACAGCATAAGCTAACCCCCCAAATATGCTTGTTAGTGCAAAAGCAGGCTGACCTGAAATGTGTGTGTGCGCAACATAGGGCTTACTCAGAGGGCCTCGGGCCCAACACCTTGTGGCTGAGAGAGAAAGTTGCGTAAAGCCAAGTACCTGTGGGTATTTTTCTTTCAGTGAGCACTAGGGAGTAGAGTCAGCCAGAGGGGGTGGCTGAGCTGGAAGGTTTAGTTCTCAGTGGAAACCTAGTGAAACATGGAAGAGTAATTAAGCCCTAGCAGGATCTGGTCAGAGAGCGTGACCTAAATTGGGAGTTAAGCCTTGGGAGGAAAGTCTAGCTAAAGTGCTGTTGTATGATAATTGTACCTTTTGTGAAAGCCGATAGATTGAACTGTTTCTAAGCAGGGAGTTAACTTTAAAATTGTCTAAACAGTTCACTGAGGAAATGTATTAACATTGACCTGCATATGAACTCTAACGCACTAGTTTATTCTTAAGGCTATCTTAATAAATGTTACAGTTTATCTTTGTAAATACTTACTGGGCTTGAGTTGTCTATACTGATAAGTAACACAGAAAACACACTACCATAAAATTGTTAAGTGGTTCTGTTACCCCCTTGGCAGACCCTGTCCCAGGGGGATATAAAATTAATATCAAATATGACTTCTGTGCCGGAGAGGTTGCCCGGGTGGGTGCGTAGACAAATAGGTCAAACGACCGAACCTAGGTCAAGGCCAGGAAAATCCCCAGCCATGTTTCCCAAGGAGACCTCAGGCTAGACACGTCCGCCCGAACAAAGGGTTCTCAACTACAAATAGCCAACTTGAGGGGATTATCGGGTTTTCCCCAGGTTGAGCAACTCCGACTTCAGCAAATCTTACAAGGGGGAGGTACATTTACATGAACCAATCATGCAAACCATCAAGTTACTATTGTGCGGCATTTTTCCTTCTATTTTGGCCATTGTTCTTCCTGGAAGAGGGCCTGCCCTTGGGGTATGTTCTGCCTTATAAATAGTCCTCGTTTTGAAGGGTCTCGTCGGCCTCCATTTCCACGATGATGGTCTTCTGGCAAGGGATGGCCTGCACCTTACAACCATCGGCCGGAACGTTTTTGCTAACGGTCTCGCAAAATGGATCAGGAGGTCTTTAAACTGAGTTTGACTGGGGAGGGGGACAGTATTATTCTGGGCAGGGATTCAGTGAGTACTGTGAAAAATAGCCCGAATGATATAGATAGGGCAGGCCAAGTAGAACTAGAGACCAACAGGGAGAGGAAAAGTAACTTTAATACAGGAATTCCACAAAGGGCACATCATCTCAAGTGTCTCTACACTAATGCACACAGCATGGGGAATAAGCAAGATGAACTCCAACTCTTAGTACAACAAAAGAAATATGATTTAATAGGCATCACTGAAACCTGGTGGGATGAATCTCATGATTGGAATGTAGGAATGGGGGGGGGGGTATAACCTATTTTGCAGAAATAGGCCAAACAAGAAAGGAGGAGGAGTAGCCTTATATGTCAAGGATGTTTTCGCTTGTGAAGAGATCCAGGACTTAAATCTGGGAAGCCAAGTCGAGAGCATCTGAGTAAGAATTAAGGGAGTGAGAAACAATAGAAATGTGATTGTGGGGGTTTGCTACAGGCCTCCGGGCCAGCCTGAGGACTTGGATGAGGCCTTCCTGAAGCAGATGACCACACATTCGAAAAAGGAGAGATGCCGTGTTAATGGAGATTTCAATTATCCTGATATTCGTTGGCAGTCAAATTCTGCAAAGACCACAAGGTCCAACAGGTTTCTCGCTTGCCTTGCAGACAATTTCATGGTCCAGAAGGTGGAAAAGGCAACAAGAGGATAGGCTATTTTAGATCTGATCCTGACCAACAGGGATGACCTAGTTGATGAGGTGGAGGTGGTGGGATCCTTAAGAGGGACTGACCATGCTCTTTTGGAGTTTGTCATTCGGTGGAAGTGAGAAGCCAACTGTAGCCAGACACGCATCCTAAACTTTAAGAAAGCTGATTTCTCTAAACTTAGGGAGTTACTTGCTGAAATCCCATGGTCAAGAATACTAAAAAACAAAGGAGTTCATGATGGATGGGAGTTTCTTAAAAGTGAGATACTCAAGGCACAATTGAAAACTGTGCCTATAACGAGGGAAAGTGGCAGGTGTCTAAAGAAACCAGAGTGATTGACTGAAGAACTCTCAGCTGAGCTAAGTGTTAAAAGAAACATGTATAGGAAATGGAAAAATGGTGAAACCACCAAAGAGGAATTCAAGCAAATAGCAAGGAGATGTAGGGAGAAGGTCAGAAAAGCTAAAGCGCAGAATGAACTCAGGCTTGCCAAAGACATCAAAAACAATAAAAAGGGCTTTTTTAGATATGTCGGCAGCAAAAGGAAAAACAAGGAAATGATAGGATCACTGAGTGGAGAAACTGACCAATTAATAATGGGGGGAGTGAGACGGCAGAACTACTCAATACCTTCGTTGCCTCAATTTTCTCCCAAAGGGATAGAAGTACCCAACCTGGGGCGTGGGGAGCAGGTGAGGAAAGGAGAGAAATGCAGCACAGAATAAGTAGAGAAGTAGTACAGGAATATCTGGCTAAACTAGATGAATTCAAGTCCCCAGGGCCAGATGAATTACATCCAAGGATATTAAAAGAACTGGCAGAAGTAATTTCTGAACCACTTGCAATAATCTTTCAGAACTCTTGGAGAACAGGAGAAGTCCCAGCAGACTGGAGGAGGGCAAATGTCATCCTCATCCTCAAGAAGGGGAAAAAACAGGGCCCTAATAATTCTCGCCAGTCAGCCTGAGATCAATTCCAGGAAAGATTCTAGAGCAGATCATTAAACAGTCAGTTTGTAATTACTTAGAAAGCAATACTGTAATCACTAAAAGCCAGCATGGATTTCTCAGAAGTAAGTCATGCCAGACTAATCTTATTTCTTTTTATGATAGGGTTACAAGCTTGATAGATGAAAGGAATGCTGTAGACGTAGCATATCTTGACCTCAGTAAGGCTTTTGACAAAGTTCCACATGACATTCTTGCAAAGAAACTAGTAAGATGTGGGCTGGACAGGGCTACTATTAGTTGGATTTGTAATTAGTTGACCGACCAAACCCAAGGGGTGATCACCAATGGCTGCTTTTCATCCCGGAGAGAGGTGACTAGTGGGGTGCCATAGGGTTCTGTCCTGGGCCCAGTGCTATTCAACATTTTCATCAAAGACTTGGATGTAGGAGTGGAGGGCATGCTGATCATATTTGCAGATGATACCAAATTTGGAGGGGTTGCTAATACACCAGAGGACAGGATCAAATTTCAAAGTGACCTTGATAGATTGGAGAGCTAGGCCAAAGCTCACAAAATGAATTTCAACATAGAGAAATGTAAGGTCCTGCACTTAGGCAGAAAAAATGGAATGCACAAATATAGGATGGGGGACACGTGGCTGGATAGCAGTACATGTGAAAGGGATCTAGGAGTCTTGGTAGATCACAAGCTGAACATGAGTCAGCAGTGTGATGTGGCAGCGAAGAAAGCCAAAGCGATTCTTGGTTGCATCAATAGGAGTATGGTGTCTAGATCGAGGGAGGTAATGGTTAGGCCTCATTTGGAATACTGTGTACAGTTCTGGGCACCACAATTCAAGATGTCGACAAGCTGGAACGTGTCCAGAGGAGGGCGACCAAAATGGTGAAGGGTCTGGAAGCCATGCCCCATGAAGAAAGGCTTAGGGAGCTGGGTATGTTTAGTCTGCAGAAGAGAAGGTTAAGAGGGGACATGATAGCCATGTTTAAATATTTGAAGGGATGTCATGTTGAGAAGGGAGCGGGCTTTGTTCTCTGCTGCTCCAGAGACTAGGACAAGGAGCAATGGATTCAAGCTGCAGGAAAGGAGATTCCACTTGACCCTCAGGAAGAACTTCCTGATGGTCAGAGCTGTCCAGCAGTGGAATATGCTGCCTCAGAGTGTGGTGACATCTCCTTCTTTGGAGGTTTTTAAGGAGAGGCTGGATGGCCATCTGTTGGGAATATTTTGATGTGTGTTCCTGCATAGCAGGGGGTTGGACTCGATGGCCCCTGGGATCTCTTCCAACTCTATGATTCTATGATTCTAACTCCGGCCACACTAGCAGACCGGCACTCTGTCAGTTGAGTGATCCCCTCAGCCACCTCTCTTTGCTGAGCTCCTCCCTTCTCGCCGCTTCCTTGACTTTACTCCCTCTCGACTCTATCCCCTATAATTTTTCACCTCTTTCCCTTCTCGATAGGCCTTGTGTGCATGAGTGAGTGATTGCATTGGTGTATGAGAACATATTTGTTAATAAAATCCATTTATTAGTATGATTGTCTGGCTTTTTGCTTGGTCTGGCCCCATAAAAATTGGGTAGAAAATCCTGCTGGGTTACCCTGCCCGTCGTTCTGCTACAGCCAGTGCTCCATTAATTTCCCCAGTCTTTGCATTTTTGGAGCAAATCAAGATGTCCCCCAGGGGACCCCCAGAAGTCAAGATAATGGTTCTAAAATTTTGAAAACTCTTGCCCTTTACACGAATGTGGTGTCACAAGGGAGGAGAAAGTGGTGAAGACAGGGTTCCTTATCAGATTGGGAATCGCCACACCAATCTGGGAGAAGTAAGGGCCCGTCAAACCTAGTATTGATAAATTAACATCATGGTGTTTTTTTACGTTTTCATGCCAACAGCACCAACATCTATTAGTTTTGACTCAGATCTTTAATGCAAGGGTAAAAAATCTCCTGGGAAATCCCCTGTAGAACAACAATTTCTAGTTGAGTATCAGTATTCATATCATTTAAGACCTATGTCAATTATAGGGAGACCTAAACATTCCCCTACAAGCTTATAAATGTTTCTGTTGATATTCATTTGTACAGTAGTTTTCTGCACAGTGACTCAATAGTTTAGATACTATGTGGAATACAGGAGTCTGTTGCCAGCATATTTCACATGGTTAGATGAGCAGGTAAAAGAGTTCCCATTTTGTATTAGTTCTGGTCAGCAGCGGAGCTTAGTGTGTGTGGAGGGTTGTGTGGCTGTGGTGCACAGGGGTGTGGCCATGAGCTGGGACACCCCAAAAACATTGCCACTGGGGGCGAACCGCCCCCCCCATCCCTACGTGACTGGTTCTGGTTGGACTGTTTCTGAATGGACAGAGCTGAAATGTGCAGTTCATGTAGTATCATTTTTGCCTCTTATATGTGGCTTGTTATTCTTGATGAGTAACTGTTTAAGATTTGTGGGCGGTAAAGTAAGGATCAGATTAAAAAATACGCCCAATCTTGCTTCTCACAGTGGCCAGCCAGATACCTACAGGAAGCTCACAAGGAGAACAGGTGGGCAAATGTCCTCCTTGTGATGACAGATCTTGTAACTTGCTGACATTCTCCTATATACAACACAATTGCAAATGAAGATAACTGAACCATTAATACAAAGTCTGTTAGACTGCTGCGTAGTCTGTTTGGATATGGGTAAGTTTGTTGAATGTTGCTCCATATAATGGAAGGAGCTGTGAAAACATGATGGCTGTGACTGAAATCTTATATTCAGTTGTGTGTCTGCATGTGCCTTGAAGTCGCCTGTCAACTTATGGCTACTTCATAGATTTCACAGGGATTTCTTAGACAAGGAATACTCAAGTGTCGTTTCGCTTGTTCTTTCCTCTGAAATATAGCCTATAGCACCTGGTGGTCTGCCTTACAAACACCGATCCCTTTCAAGTACCAACCAGAGCTGACGCTGCTTAATTTCCAAGATCACATGGGATCTGTTGCCTTTAGGATATTTAGACCCCTGTTAATTTAAGTACTTCCTTGGAAGACAGTTCATGGGCAGTCAGCAACCTTAGGGTTGCCAGGTCAGGAAAGCCAAAACCTGAAGCCTAGCCATGCCCCAGTGATGTCATTCAGTACACTCGCACAGGGATGTGAGGGTGAGGGGGGATTTGCCCCAGGCAGCAATGTTTTTGGGGTGTCCTGGCCTGTAGCCCCGCCCTTACGTGCCCTGGCCATGCCCCCATGCACTGCAGCCACACCCCTGAGCACAGTGGCCACGCCCCTCCTGCTGCAGCCCCGCCCCCTCCTGCTCCCCCTTCACACACTCCAAGCTCCGCCACTGATTCAGTATGCTACATCAAATATTACCCATAGCTGTTCAGAGCATATCATTCAAAGAAAAAAGAAATACAAAATCTAACATGCATTTCACTGATTGTGAATTAAGTTCTCTAAGTTTTGCACTGAACAGGAGGACAAAAGCCAAATCATTCCTAGCTATAAGACCTCTTTGCAAGTACTACTTTGCAGAGATAGACTACAATGGAATCTGTAATCCAAATAAAAAGTTAAAAGAAAGTTTTTCAAACTCTACATTTTAATGGTTATTCCCATTAACCAGTGCCCTTTACTGTAATATCATATTCAGCAACTTCTGAGGCAGCAAATGCTAAAATATTTCCCCAAACCTTGGTACTGGCTCTGATTTAAGAAACTTTAAATTGAGGGCTGGAAAGGAATAAGATGACTAAGCAGATCCCTGGAGAAAAGAGTCTACAACAGCCATTCCAAAGCAGTGGTAGTCAGCAGCCTATTTACAAACAAAAAACCAACCAACCAACCAATCAACCAACCAACCAACCAAGAAATCCTTGTTTTTAATGCAGCATACTTGCCTTGAGATTTCTCCACTTGTCATGAGATCCAGTGAAGAGGATCCAGCCTGGAGACTCAGGCCTTGAAGACTTTTAAAAATAATGTTAGCATTTGAGCTACTAATTTTCATAGCTTGTTTTGCAGACCTCGGAACATTGCACTTGCCTTTTTAAAAGAAAGTTCTGCAATTGCCATGTACAATGGGCCCTCCTTACCCACAGTCTCTGGACATGTGAGTCTGAGTGTCCTTGACTGCATTACATCCTATATTGAAAATGGTGGCATTACCAGGCCATACACCCCCACACTTTGATATAGTTGGTGATACATGATTTATGTTTGAGGTCTGAACAGTGGTTTGAATTAAGCCATGTTCAGGGTCTATTCCCTCCTTGCCTGTAATGTCCAGTTAGACCATTTAATTTTATTTCCAAAGCAGGTTTTACTACTTACATCATTCTCTAAAGATATGAATCAAATGCTTGGAACTACAAGGAGTTGCTGTCAGGAAGAGAAAGTCCAGTTAATCTGCCCATGAAAATTTAATGGTCAAGATGTACCTGGCAAGCTAGCCACCATTCATATACAACTTCCCATTTTGCTATCAGATTAGTAAAGGGAGAAATTTGCCAGAAATAACATTGGCCTGTCCAAACACATTCGTAACAGTCAGTAGTTTTAAGTGTTGGAGTTGGCAGATATGCTAGATTTTGTTCTAGTTGAATTCAAGGGGGAGGAAAAATGGGCAAATTGCCTTACTGGATCTTTCAGCCTCACTAAGTAAGAACTCGGCACTTCTGTACAGCTGTCCTCCTTGCAAAAGGAGCAACAACGTGGCGTTTTCTGCTGAAAGTGAAGAGTAGGAAAACAGCACTGGATTGCAGGTTTGAAGAGAACTGAACAGTTATTGGAAGGTACTTGAGAATACCTTGCACCCTCAATGGAAGATAATGTACATATTTAATAGAAAACACAGCACAACCTTTCATTGTGGAGGGTACTTGCATAAAACATTTCAATCAGCAAAAGGGGAAATTGCTATTTGCTCATCTTTATTTTTCCAAATTAGACATAGAAATCCCTCACCAAAAAACAGTAAGATCAACAAAAATTTGCATGCCACTTGCTGCTGAAATTACCACAAAAGGAGACTTTTTTCAGTATTAATGGGAGTGAGTTGGGTAGAATCTAGGGGAAAGGGGTTACCTTAATTCAGCCTAAACACTGTCTCTAAATACCAGGATTGAGACTGTGTTCAAATGACGCCTCTCACAAACACAAACAAAAGCCCTGATGAACATCAGGCAGGAGGCCAACCAAATAACCAGGCTGCACATACATACTTCCCACCCTCCCTCCGAGTTCCAACTCCGGCAGCTGGTACAGGCTCAAAAGCAAACCAAGTTCACATGGCTGTATCTCCCAGGTGTTAGGATGTGAACTACAGATGCTCTAACCAGGATTATGCAGTCTCTTTCTCATTTTTTATCCTGGCAATTGAGAATGGAAATTTCTCAGATGAGGGGGCAAGAGGAGGTGTATAACAAGTCTATTATGCCAGAAGTAATTTTCTCATTAAAACAAGACCAGAATACAAATCCTTCACTTTCATTTGTAAAAAAGATATGACAAAAAAAAGTTCCAGTGTAGATTTGTGACATTTGGAGAAGGGATCTCCAGTCAGGTGGAAGCACTCACCAACCCTACCCAATCTTGGAGAGAGAAGAGTCCCTGTCATCTGGGAGATAACAGTGGGGATTCTGCCATGTGTGCAGGAGGATCTTGAATGCTATACTCAGTCTCCAGCCAGAGGTAGCAGGGACTCAGTCTCCTGCTCTTAGCTAGTCCTTCCATGTGTCATAAGAGTCTCAGTCTGGCCCTCAGCCAGCATCTGGCAATGCCATATGAGAGCAATTTACTCCCCTTCCTTTTCGTCCACAGGAAAGAGTTTGCAAGAGGACCACCACCAGATCCAAGTACTGACTACAGGAACGCTACATGAATTTTTTTAGGGCTTTACCCACTCTGTTTCTTCTCTAACGGGTGCCAGGTGGGTTTATTGTGCCCAGGTTTTCCCAGCTGGGGAACTGGGTCTGACCATGCCTATAAAGTCAGGCCATGGTCATACCTCTCCTAACGTCATCTAGCTCATGCTTGATGCAGAGGAAACCAATCCTTCCAGCCCATTTTAGTTTCCTCTGCTGTAGTCACACATGTGTGGAGAGCATCAGGGTTTAGGAAAAATTACCATGCACTGTCCATAGTAGAAATATGCATTAAAAACATATCTTTATTTCTCAAAGGCTAAAAATCTAAGTTAACAATAAACTATATTTCTATTAGTAAAGATTTACTTCTGAGTAAACATGCACAGAAAGAGGAGTTGAGATAAAATTCCAGGTTTAGGATTCACTTTGAAACAGTGTTTGCTTAGAAACAAATTCATTCTGGAGTATACCATGAAGCTTTATTTTTTTTCCCATGCCTTCATTCCTTAAAAAGAGCAGTTATCCAAAACACTGTTGTCAATCACAGAGAACAACACTGGTTGGTCATGCCTGATGTTGGATGTTCCATTGGTCAGGAAGGTTTAAGAACACTTTGCAAGTTTCAAGAACTAGTATAATTGAAACACTGGAAGCTAGACCTTGAAGTTCTGTAACTATGAAGCAAGAGTAAGAGCTACCAGACGCACTTACATTGTTGTTTTCTTGTTTTGTGTGGAAGGACTCTAGAATTTTACCTGGAAGCAGATGTTCTTCTCTTGCTCCAAACATTTTTTTTCAGATTTTCAGAATTAAGTTGGTTTCTTCTTGATTTCCACAAAGAAATGGTTAGAAAACATTGTTTGATTGTCCCTAATAAGAAGCTAATCAGTCCAGACTTATTTAGTCAGTGATCTCATGGAACAGCACAGTGCCCATCTCGTTTCACATACTCAGTTCCAAGTGATAACAGATCACTAAGTCATATATGACCATGCTGGCCATGCTGACGCTTAAAGTAAAGTATAGGGAGAGTTCTTTAGGCTTTCTAGTTTGGCCTTCACTTTGAGAACAAACTCCTCTGAGGCAGTTGAGAGTGGAAGCCGTGGTAGGCCCATTGGTATCCCTGAAACCAAACTCATAACTGCTTTGATCTGTGGAACACCAAAGCCTATAAAAATAAAAAGAGAGCACAAATGAACTTCTTAAGCACATCACCTCTCCTTATCTCGTATCATCACCACAGTCTACTATGTGAAGCAATTTCTTTTTAAAAAATAAAAAAAATGATTGGCCATCATTAACTTGCAATTTCTATATTGCGGGGGTGAGGGACATGCAGCCCTTGAAGTGTTGGTGTACTGCAACTCCCAACAGCCCTAACACAACATACTTAATGATGAGGGATGATGAGAGCTGCAATCCAACAACAGGTGGTGGGCCATACATTCCACATCCCTAAAATAATGTTTTCAAATGTTCTAAGGTTTTCACATTAATGTTCTTGTTTAAATCTTTATTACAACTCTGCAAAATGGGATCAGTTTGCCATATCCCAGATAGAGAGGGAGTAGGGTATGCAAGAATACCAAATTAGTTCATAGCAGAGTACACATTCAACCTAGGGACTATACAGTTCATATTTATGATGACACACTACAGGTATACCTTAGTTAACAAAAGGGATATGTTCCTGGACATGACTTCTTTATTTGAGAATTTAGTACTAGAGGCAGAAATAACACAGAAATAATTGGGATAGGTTCTTATACCACAATAAAGAGCAGTTCAACATGTTTCAGTAAAGTTTCACCTCAAAACGAACATTATATACATAAGAAATGAAACCACCAGGTCAGGGAAGCCTTGTATTAAGTAAAGAAAACATTTTGGACATTCCAGAGACCACTTGAAAGCTTCTTCCAAAATGAATCCAGGGAATTTTTTTTTTCTTTTGCCAGCCTCCACTTTTCTTATGATTCCTGTTTTGGTGGCCAGGTATATAATCTATGATTTCTTAGCATGTTGGGAGTAGGTGGTGCGGCAGCCCTATCAGCTTTCCCCTTTTGTTGTTCACTCATGATCAGTGAGGGATTCTGGGGCAGCTGCTGTTTACCTTGCCTGTTAGAGGCAGGCACACACAGCTACAGCAGGTTCAGCTAGAGTAGAATCTCACTCTTTCCCAGCTCAAGCTTTATTGCATTGCTTACTACAGAACATGTTGCTACAACCCAGCACTGAAAGTCTGCATTCCCCCAGCCTTCCTTCACCATCCTTCCAATGCTGATATGGCTAAAAAAACCTTCCAGCTAGAAAGAGGACAAGAAAGAAAAAGGACCTGGTTGGGTATAAAAAGGAACTTGCTAATCAGAGACTTTGTTAACTGAGGTATGCCCGAACTCCCAAAATTCAGAGGCTGATATATCACACACTCATTTATTGGCTGGCAAAGGAATCACTATTGTTAAAACTTTAACAAATTATTCATTGACATTTTTCATTAAACTTTATTAATTTGCAGTTTAGCTAAATTACATTTAAGTAAGCAAGATATTATAAACAGATGGATGATACTAGAAATCCAATTTGAGATTATATCCATATATATGGGAACAGACAATATTCTGACAGGTCAAATGGATATACAAATTACTTTCATTTTAAAAAGTTGGTAGCTAAATTGTACCTAGTACATAAATCAATGTTTATTTTTAATGTTATTGATGTTATTGTTACAATAATCTTTCAATAAAAATTAGTAAAAAGTTAATGCATTTCAAAAAGAAGTCAGTCTGAATGAAAAGCAATCTAGATTTCTTGAATCAATGGGATCACGCTGCACAACAATGGGGCAAAAAGTATATCTGAAGAAAGTGTTAAAGCCAATTTACAAAGAAAAAGAAAGAGTTAGACAGTTGAATGGAGTCTTTTAGAACATATGTGGGTGACAAAAACTCAAGACTTACACAGAATTCAGAATCATTCAATCCAGGAGGGGCAGAAAAATATTCAGTCTACAGTTGTACCTACCCTGAGCAATAACAAAACTGAGGAACTCCTGAACACAGAACTAGGAGAGACAACATAAAATTATTAGTTTGTTTTTTACATAACTTTTGGATAGGCTGTTGGTATTACATGGATTCAATCACTAACCAGAGAGAATATTCCAGATGGAAGTAGGAGTATGTGTGCATGTGTATGCACGCATTCCAGTGCTCAGCCTCATGACATGTGGGTTACTTGGCTCTGTCTTGTTCTTATATCTTTCTAGACATCTCCGTGAAACTGCTGAGATCATAGGGGGATTTGGAGAAAGAAGTATTATCACAATGCAGCTGCCATTCAACTGTTTCATCCTTTATGCCCAATTCAGTGGAGACTGTTGAAGTGTTAAATGTATGTCTGAAGTCAGTAATGGATTGGATCCAGGCAGAAACTATATGTAGAAGTGGCATTCACCCAATTCCGGATGGCATCACAGCCTGACAGATAGGGGTTCACAGGGATTTTGGGGGGAGGAGGAGGTTCTAACTCCATTTGTGTCACAGAGTGCTTTTCAGCAGCTGTAACCATCCTGGAGAGAGACAGCCTGGCTATGGTTATCCAGGTTTTAGTGATCTCTCGTTACACGACTGTAACATACTGTAGATGGTGTTGCTTTTGAGCTAACTGCAATTAATTTAAGGGACAGCTGCTAACTGGAACCAGGCACTGGATACTTACCTTTCCAGTTCTTAAGAGTAGTTCTTTGGACTTCAAGACCATTTCCATTTCTGAGTGGCAGTGGAGGTCAACAGCAACCTGCTCTGAACAGATCTTGCAAAGATTCCAAACTCTGGGAACTCAGAAGCACATTGTGACCATAAAAACACAGAAACAGACCTCCAGGTATATATGTAACTTGTTGCATGAGGGCCATTCTCCCCCTCCCCATTCATGGTCTGCATTTATAACAAGACATTGTTATATTCCGAATTTATAACAAGACATTGGCTGAGGTCCTGTTTGATGCTGATGAAGCATAAAGCTCCACAAGCTTACTTGCAAAGGTGATCTGATAGGAAGCGCAGCTCTCTTATATACGCACACCTGCAAATCAGTGACTATTTTGCTCATGAGGAGCTGCGCCTGGGCGCTGTTAGCAGCTTTTATGGAACCAGAAAAAACACACATTGCTTAAGCAGGTACTAAATACCTCCTTGCATAGCATGCAATCAGTAGTTACAGTGGGCCCTCCTTATGCAAGGTCTCTGGACATGCAAATTTGAGCGTCCACAAATGTGTCACATTTGATACCTAAAATGGCAGTGATGGGTGAAGCTCCTGTGTGCGCTTCACTGCCACTGAATAGCAGTGTTTCTGTGTTTTTATGGTCACAATGTCCTTCTAAGTTCCCAGAGTTTGGAATCAATACTTAAAATTACTGAAAAGTTGTTGTGTGCTTTCAAGTAATTTCCAACTTATAGTGACGCTAAGGCAATCCAATCACTGGGCTTTCTTTGCAAGATCTGTTCAGAGCAGATTGCTGTTGACCTCCACTGCCACTGAGAGAGTGTGACTTGCCCAAAGTCACCCAGTGGGTTTTATGGCCAAGTGGGGATTCAAATCCTGGTGTCCCAGAGGCCAACGCTCAACAAACTACATCAGCTAACACATTAGTGTTATTGCTGTTAACACCTATATCACATTAATATTGGACATGACTTTGGTGGTGCACTATTTGAAGCACTTTAAGAACAGAGAAATCACCAAAATCCTCCCCAAATTACTCTTTACGATACTTATAAAATCAGTAACATTATTATTCTCAAATGATTTCAAAGATTCTATACAGAGTACTCGCAACTTACAGAGGATGCTATAGGTATTATATACAAAAAGGGATGGCAGAAGGTGTCCAGGCCTCTTATGTTATGCTGAGATCAGCTCGAGTTAGAAACACTGTACCTGGTATTTCCGCGCAGAATTAAGATCTCCATTGGCAAAAGCTTCCAGCATTAAGTTGTTTGTCTTGCCAAAGTAGTTATATGTACTGTAAAAGACAACAGCCCAACAATCAGGTACAATTAGCATTAAAGAAATATCAGCACCATCACTGAAAGTAGAATAGAGCATGCAGAGTAACAGTTTCAATCCTATCCTCCCCGTGTAGAGATGTTACAGGTAGGTACACAGAGAATACTCCAACATCATTACCCTACTAGATGTTTTCTTCACCAGCTCTCACCAAAGGGACCTGTTATCCTAAAAGGTGGGGCACTTTGGAGTCCACATTCAATGTCAGCTTCTCTTTAGAATTTTGGGAGATTATAGCTCAGAGGAGACCTGCGAGAGGAGGGTAATGGGCCGGATCTTTTCAACTAAGTACATCAGTATTAACTGCAGAGAGGCCCCAGTTTAAAGACAAAACTATACGTTTTATTGGAAAGGACAACCACACACAAAGAAATAGACACACTCAAGAACCATACAAAGCTATCAGAAAATAAGGTGTGAAAGGTTGGCTAGAGAGAAGTTAGGGACGAAAAGGGGTGATAGTTACCACTCCTACAGAAAAGGGTTGAAGCAGGGAGGCCTGAGAGTAGTATGGACTACAATTTGCTGGAACCAAAGTCAGGGTCTGTATACCCTTTTTCCTATCCTGAAGGGGTGTTCTGGCAAAGCCTAAAACTTTCTCACGGGACTGACCAAAAGAGTCTGGGATAGGTGATTGCTTTGACACTGGGAGTGACAAAATTTATGAGAATCATGATAACCTCTTGAAGTTTGGACCAGTGTGTAGGAAAGGTCTTTGTAGAGTGAGATCAAAAGGAATGATTGGCTCATCCAGGCTTGTTCTGAAATACAAAGATCTGAGATCAGGGAAGAGATCAGTTTGAACTCCTTGATGCCAGGGTTTTCCACTTAGTCCTCTTTGAATTTTGACCATGTCTGGCAGCCTGCTTATCCAGTCAGCATAGCTTTGATCATGTATTTCCAGCCATAAACATGTCCAAATATGAAAACAAAAAGGCACATCCCATAGGACAGGGATGTTGAGGGTGGTAACAGACCTATACATTCAGACTGATGATTCAGTATTGGCATCCAAGCCAATTACAGTAACCACCAGGAACCCTAGGAAACTCACACATTTCATGTATCTGTCAGAAAACACCAGTCTTGAAGCTCTTGTGCATGCACAAACTGTCTCTGCTTCAGGCTTCTCCACATAAAGTTATTCACCTCAGCTGCACTTCACAATTATCAGTCTCCCTACCAGCCCCAAACCAACTACCGTGATGCAACTGTTTCATCCTCACCAGCTGTAAGGAGAGAGGAGAAAGAAATACTTTGAACCCCAACTTTTAAAATGCTTTTTTGGCCCCAAAACATCAGAAAAAAAGGCCCCACCCAAAAGTGATCAGGACTGACGAAACATCACTACTGATATTCCTAAATGACAATGGTAGCAGTGTGGTGATGGCCCACCTCAACAGAGCAATCAACCAAGAGCAAGGCACTGCTTGGGTGACAGGAAGTGAGTTCCAATCACCCAAAACATCACTTTCTGGTGTTGCAGGGTATACTCTTGCAGGCCACCAGGAGATCAGAGGAGCCAAAAATGGACCTTGAGTGTGCCCACTCGTAACCACAGGCAGTGTCTCCAGGTGATTCAAGAAACAACTAATTTAAGACTAGCTTACACGCAGGACTCAAGGATGACCAACAACTGTGTCTGATTTCCTCTTGACAGAGCAATTATCACATCCAGTCCACATTTGGTACCACTGTGAACTAAATGAGTTTAAAGAAAAACCACCTCAAGATTTTTCAGTGCAAAGAGTTCACATATCTGGGCTACAGTTATCAACAGATGAGGGAGCAACATGTGCCGACTTGTCTTTAATCGCAACAGTATTTACTTCAGCTGGAGAGAACAGAAGGAAGAAGATGCAAAAAGTAGAATTACAGGCAACTGTAAGCACAGGTTGGGACTAGAAGAAGATATCAGACACCAGGCAAAGAAAGCCTCTATATTTCTCAAATTAAATTTATCATAACTGACATTCAACTGCACAAATGAAAGGAGTGCAGGACCAAAGGCAACAGCAGGAATGCATTGGGAGAGAATCTTCTTTACTACAGGAGATTTGGCACTTCTGCAATCACTCTGAGCTACATGGAAAGGATGATTGAAAGTGACTGACCTTCCAACTGCTCCTGTTGCTCCCATTGCCAGTGCACTCAGAAGTTGCTACTTAGGGAAAACAAAGAAGGCTAGGTTTTAGTTTCTTGTAGTTTGAATTAAATTAAGATATTCCAGGAGAATCACTTGCTGTAGAAATATTTCCATTATTTCACTTTTTAGGTAGAAATCATTCAAAAAGTTAGCTTAGCAACTCTCTCTTTGGCATACAGAGGACAGGAGATGAGAAAATGATACTTTGGGACTAATACTTCCAGAATACCCCAGACAGCACGGCCAGTGGCCATGATGGTGAAGCGATTTTGGAAGACCTATTCCAAAAAAGATAACATTGCCCAGCACCACAGGGGATCTTTGGAGATATAAAACCTAGTGTACAGATGGCTAGCAAGTTGCCTTCGTCATTTCCTCTCCTCTTTCCACATTTTCTCACCCCTGCCACTGCACAGCCACTGCATACACGTACCTCTTCTCTTTCTTTGGGTTCTTCCCAGCCCACCACTGGCCAGCCTACCTTATTCTCCTCCTCAATTGAGAACACAAGCAGAGTGGAGAGGGACTCCCTGTTATCTTTAATCAGCGCTAATCTGCCCTATCTTTGATTAGAGGTAGCAAAAAAGATTCTCCCCTGCCCCTTTCACCTTCACAATGTGGAGAATGTGAGCAAGATGGAGAGAGAATTACCTTGCTATCTCTGTGTCCGGAAGCAACAGGAGAAATTCCTCCCTCCCTCCAATTCCCAATTCAGCAGGTTGGAATTCCCCAGAAGCTAGGACTACACGAAGGAAGAACAACATCACCAGACCCTTTACAGGCCAGGTTGAGAATACCTATGTATTAGATTAGGGCATTAATCTTGGTAGTTTACACTGGTGTCACTGGAGCTTATACCACTATACAGGCATTCTTCAAAGGGGTATCCAGTAGCTATGCAGAAGCAGCTGGGAGCTAGGGTGAGGAGGAAGAATTGCATCTGTTGCTATCTGGCTGCCATTACTCAATCAGTGAAACAGGGGCAGGCTTCCTCCTCCCAGAGCTCAGGAGAGCAATGGCTGCTTTTTCTTTCAGGGCTGCTCAATGGCAGCCAGACTCTACCATGTTACAGCTCTGCCCAATGGTCAGTGATTCATCATGGGAGGGGGCAGGATACTTTGGCACTATCTAGTTGTCATTGCATAGCTGGAAAAAAAGGAGCAGCCATCACCTTCTGGATGTCTAGTGTGAGTAGGCTGGTGGATGTTCCACTAGCACTTAATAGAATTTTGGTCTCAGCCTACAGGTTTGGGGTATCTCTCCCCGCTTTTACACCATAGTTACATAGAAAGGCCTTACCTCATCCACACCATAGAGAAGAGCAAATTGGCCTTTCTCATTTTTCTTTGCACACCGTCCAAAATCTAAGAGGTCTGTATCACTGAATTTCACCCCCTTAAAGCTGGGAATCTGCTCTGTCATCCCGTCTAGCAGCTCTTCAACACAAACTGCATTAAAAGGGTCACAAGAAAAAAAAACCCAGATCTCCTCAGGCAAAGTACATATACCACCGCTCACAACGTTATGGCATAATAGAGGTTGCAATTCTATTCTGCAAGACTCAGGAAGGTACTCAAGAAAGTCCATTTTCCACAGTTATGGAAGGCAATGAATTCCATCATAACAACACAGTATAAATAATAGACTATAAAGTATATTGTCAAATTGGAACAGCTTTTCTCTTGCTTCAGACCAAAAGCTCTGGGAATTGTAGTCCCTGAGCAGAACAAAATATGTCAAAGTGTGTTCTCAGCATCCTCAGACTACAATTTCCAAGATTCTTTGAGGGAGTTATGAACTTATAACTGACTCAAAATTGATATATAAGTTGTAGACAGATCAGAGAAAAAGCCACAATAATTCTGGCAAAAGTAAAAGTATGAAAAAATGGGACTGAATTAGATAAATGAATTTGCCAGTATTAGTTCTATATATGAAACTAGTCACTACTGCCTCCCCCAAACACAGTTCTGCTGGAATGATTATTAATAAAACTTTCAGAAGACTCAGCCATGTGAGGTTTGAGCCTGGCCTGGTACCCATTACATCAGCAGTCCTATACATGCTTACTCAGAAGTCAGACCTGGAGAATTCAGATGGTTTGCTTGTAAGCAAGCATGCTTACAACTGTAGACTTAGACCGAAACTGCCTAGACATGGGCTGAAGGCTCACAATGGTACAGATGGGATAGGTCAGGGTCTGGCAGTCAGGAGACCTTAGGGGCATAGGCACGTATGAGAGAAGTGAGAGAAGAAGTGGAGATAAGGTAAGTGCTCAGAACACATTGCTCCTCACTCTCACCAAAGGAACTACTTGAATGCTATTAGCTTTCCATGCAAATGCGGAGGTGACTAGAGATTTGGAGGTGACTGAGAATAAGAAGCTGCAGAGCAGAAGGAGAGAAGAAAAGCAGGACTATTCCACTGCCTGTCCTGAAAGACAACTTACCTTTGGGCATGCCACAACTGGCACCTACCAGCAGTCATTCCAGTAGGCTAAATTGAACTGTTTTCAGTGTAGTTGGTTACTGCAAGAGATTTTACTTGAATGTTCTTGTTTCCTCTTCCCTCATCTACTATTCCTTCTGTTTTGCATCTTCAAGTTAGACTATAAGCCAAAAGGCAGGGAGTTTGATACTATTTATTATCTCTTTAAGCTGACCAGTTGGAAAAGGAAGAATGGAAGGAAATGACAGGACAGGAACCATACACAAATAAATATAAATACATAAATCTGTTTTTGGCATTTCTCTAAGATAAATTAGGATGGTCTAGATGAACAACACTTACTTTTTATACCAGTGAGGCGAGGGATGTGGTAATAATAGAACGGGATACCAGGAGCTTCAGCTGCAACATCCCGTAAGAAGGCAACTAATGCATCTAAAAGAGAGAAGGCAAGGAAAACACTGGAAGACCTGAGTGGTTTTGAAAAAGAGGTGTTATTAACTCTGTAGTGAGGATGAAGCAGGCCTGACTCAGCCTGCACCACCAGGATTTTGCCACTACTGCCCCTGCTGCTCCAGTTGAAACTTCGTTATTGTTCCACTCTTAAGGAGCAGTCATAGTTCTCAATTAACCTGGTCCTTCATCATCCCAGATGGATCACCAAGAGTAACTAGATGGTGGGAGGTTAGGAAACTTATCATCCTCATCTTACATAATTTAATCAGCTAAGCAAGGCATCTCTTTTGCCTTGGATTTCTTTAGTCATGCCTCTGGTCTCTGTAAAAGCCACTCTCAAGGAGAATGTCCAAGCCGTAATAGCTAGAAATGTACTTTTCTTTTTTAAATAGAAGTAGATTTTTCAGAAAACCGAATTTGCACCTAATACCATGTTCTGCAGCTTGCCTACACTGTCATGGAATAAGCAAAACGCTTCCTCTGAGAATGTAAAAAGGGTATATGAATTGGAAAAATGTTGCCAAAATACAGGTTTTGCATAATTATCTGAAACTGCCTATATGCATTTTGAGTTTTCATGTGGATACAATACTGTACTTCCATCCTGAAAGACCTCCTATCTAAAGAAATGGCAAGAGGAAAGACAAATCAGTGGGACTAAGTGAGCTGCTCACCTTTATTCACCTGTTTGAAGAAGGAGGGGGCAATGACTGCTATGCCATCCACTCCTATTTCTGCTGCATGCCTGGCCTGAAAAGGAAGAATGGAAGGAAATGAAGACACACATCTACGTTGGTAAAGACCCTTGTCATGATGGTGCTCCAGAAAAAGAAACAGGGAAGATGGCAATTTTGGTGGCCAAACTTTTAGATCTATGCTTATTTTTAACACAATGGGGATAGCTGGTGAGGCAGGTTTGTCTGCTCTCCCCTTTGCTCTCTGTTTTGCTGTTCACCCACACACAGTAAGGGAACGTAGAGGTAGCTGTTTATTTTGCCTGTTATAGACAGGCATACACCATTGCAGAATGGTCAGCTAAGTAGAATTCTGATTTCTCCCAGCTCAAGCTTTATTGCATTGTTTAGTGCAGATGCGCTGCTGGAACTCAGCAGTGAAAGTCTGTGCTTCTCCAGTGTGATGCTACCACAAAATTTCCAGCTAGACAGAGAACGAGGAGAAAAAGGGAGGTTTGGTTAACTGATGTGTGCCTGTATTCTGAATCATGTGGATTGATCCAAGGGACAGCTGACTGGCAAGCAAACGGTTCTTCTGGAAACGGAACTTGGATTTTTCAGATCATTTCCACTTCATTCTTAAGATTATGGGCCACTTCTTACATCATTCCTCCTGTGCTCAAGTATATGCAGTATTGCCACCTCTGCACCCCTGATTTAACATGGGAGACACTGCACTGTGGCTCCACCACAACCCAGTTTCCAGGATCAACAGTGTGGAGATGGTGAAGAAACCTTGTGGCAGCTCTTTCCACTGAAGCATGCAGAAACAGCTATTCTGTAGTAGCTTCAACACCACAAATAATGCAGCAGTGTGATAGTTAGAGCCTATACGGCAATCCTGACTTGATCCCAGTCCAGTTCAAACGGAGCTGAGAAAAAAAGATGTCCTGCAATCACATCAACCTTCTCAAGTAGCAATGGTTTACTCCAGCAGCTCACTCCAGCCATAAAATACTTCACTTTTGCACTGCCAATCCACTCCCCACTGAGCTGACAGGGTAAACAGTACAGAACTGAAGTACTTTTTGACACCAACAAACTGTTGGCATGAAGTGCAGCATGGGCCTAAATGCAGCCTGCAAGCCGGATCAATTGTGACACATTTTCCTCATGCAAATAATCCACAGGGCATTTGCAGCAAAAGGATTAGTATGAAACAGTGGATAGCATCACTTTTTTAGAGCCACATAATTCCAGTCTGTTGCATAGAACCTGCTTATTTAGAGAGATGGGAAAGTTATTATGAAAGGGATAATGTATTAAGTTAACAATTATTATGCCAAAAACTATTAATTCAAAGGCATTTATATTGAAGGAGGGTGTTTTTTAACAATTAAATAAATTTTAAATTGGTGATTAAATTTATGTCACATTTCTACATTAAAAACCTTAACAGAAAATAGTCAGCCTTCCTCACTTGCAAGTTTGACTTTCATGGATTTGATTATTCACAAGTTTTTTCGACTCCTGCCCACCCTGGCACTTTTTTTCCAGGAGAATCTTCCCTCTTGATGGCTCGGGTCAGGCTGCACAGCCCTTTAAAATTTGCCTCTAGACCTCCTCCTCCTCCTCCACCAGCTGCTGCCTGGCCAACTCAGGATGGCTCACAGTCCTATTTCTCAGCAGCACAAACCCTCTCCCAATGGCCCCCATACCCAAGGAAGGAGATGGGCAAGAGAGGGGAAGTATGGGGCCACTATGCCAACCCACCTCTTTCTACTTTTTCTGATCTGGTTTGGATGCCGTGTGCCCATTCTCCCCACCATGCCTTGGGCCCCTTTCCAGAGACACACGCACATTTTGATATTTGTGATTTTTCCACTTTTGCAAAGGTCCTCCTTTCCTAACCATCATTTTCCATAACCATTGCTTAAGAGAAATGCAGTTTCACATGCAGGTATTTCACAGAAATTTCTGCCCCAAGGTTAATGGCAGCTGCACCATGGTGGAATGAAGCCCATAAGGAAATAGCTTCTTTATGCTTAATCTGCCAATTGAGAAGCAGCTACTTAGCTATAGAAAACCTGATCCTATGCACATTTAACTCAAAAGTAAAATGCCCTACAAGCCAAACAACATGAATAATCAGTCCTCTTCATTTTTTTAAAATCTAAAAGTACGCATAAAGGAGTTTGGATTATAATTTCAGGAGAAATGTTGACCACACCACAGATCTTTTTCAGTCTGAACTGGGGCTTCTGCAGCTACTTTAAAAAACATTTAGGAAAAGCCAGTTACAAACTCCCTCAACATCTCTTCTAGCTTAGATTCAGGTTCCACGGGGCTTGTTGCTAATGAAAAATTGTGGAAAGGTTTGAAGCTTTAGAGATGTACCTTTATGAGCCGAAGGTGAAGTGAACTAACATGACTGGCACATAAAAAGATGCTATCCTTCTCAGTACAACATATTTGCTGTTGTTAAACCACTAGACCCAGTTCTGATGCAGTGAAGTGAACCTCCTATGCCAATGTAAGCACAAGTATACTAAGATAGCATAGATTGTACCATTTATTACCCACAAATTCTCTCTCTTAATGACCACACAAGTTATCTCTTTATAAACCAGTGCTGTCCTCTGCAAAAATAAAAACTGTCTCAAGGAAGAAAATTAATATGCAGACTCACTAGTTCCTTTGATTCTGGTAAACTCAGTGCTCCAACATGAACTATCACATGATCAAGTCTGCAGAAAAAGGAAAATAATTATGCTTTGGATTGGCAGATAGTGGAAAGTGTGGCATGAGGGGTCCTAATGCTGATAGCATACACAATACATTTCAAAACGTTTATTTTATAGCATGTACTATTGCCTCTCCACTTTCGCGAGGCTTTGGGTCGCAGAACCCTTGCAAAAGTTGTACAGACGCAAATAGCTCCCCTCACACCTGAGTGAGCAAGGTGCCTTCCCTCCCCACACTCCCCCCTCTCATTCCCTTCTCGAGATCCACCCTCACATTTCCTTGCCTTTTGCCTGGGCAGCAGTCCTTCGTTCTATGTGCCCAAGCAAAAGGCAAGCGAATGGGAGAGGGGATCCCTGCACACAGAGAAGGCACATGTGGGCCTTCTCCCCAATTCTCTCCCCTTTATCATTCACTCGAATGTCTTCCTTCTCTGTGCATGGAGCTTCTCCCCTCCCATTCACTTGCCTGTTGTCTGGGCACAGAGAAGGCACAGGCGACCAGGCAAAAGGTAAGAGAACGGGAGGGAGAATGTGGCGGGAGCGGGGAGGCATGCATGCACCTCATGAATAATCAAATTCATGAAGGCCAAACTCACGAACGTGGAGGAGAAACCGTACACAGAAGCCTCCTGCCTGTCAGGGTCTACTACTGACCAAAGCTCACGTGTTTTGTCTCTGAGCAATATGGGTGGATGGATCTATTTATGCACACATATGCCTGTGTATATGCATGCATGAACTTAATAGAAAAGTCACTTGAGGGCAGTTGAAAATGAATGAAGCAGTAAAACAGAGGTACTTAATTCTGTCCTCATCTACCGCTTCTAGATTGCCCTCCACCAGTTCTCCATCTCACAGAACTTAAAAACATAGATCTGTCATCTTTACATAGGAGAACCTTAGGTGGGAATAGGGAAAGACTTGTGTTCCTCCAGTACCTCCCCTAGTTGCTTTCAAGACACCCCTCCCAACTTGGTTGAAAGAGGGTTGCAGTTGTAACTTAACGTAAAGTTAGTTCAGCCTTCCTTAATCTGGTCTTCTCCAGATGTGTTGGACTACAACTCCCATCACCTCCAGTTAGCATGATAAATGTTGAAGTGTAGGAAAGAAATCTATGGAATGCTGTGATAATGACCCCTAGCTAGCAGCAATAAATATTTTGTTTCATAAAAAAAAGTATCAGGTAAGCACACAATTATATGCTCACGCGCTCTCTCTCTCACACGCTCTCTCTCTCTCTCTCTATATATATATCTATACAGAAGAGGAAGATTACTCATAATATGGAAAACATAACAACAGAAAATAGATTTCACATATTTATAGGAAAAATGAAGAAGTTCATATCACATCTTCCATTCTAATTTCTGCAAGGTGCCAGAGCCTCTTCTCTGAAACATTGTTATTCAATAAAAAAAAATCAAGGTAGCATCTGTTCCACAAGTTTTATGTGCTGCAAAACAATTTGGGGATGTTTAATTATGTGATCTAATCACAGCTGTTTTATAAGACAAGCTCCTTAGCTTTATGAACAGAGCAAACTCCTGAGCTTTACTTCTCACACCAGAGTTTTCCTTCTGTCTCTGGGCCAGGATGATGGCAGCCTAAGAATCTGTCTTGGAAGGCCAACATTCTCCCCTCTCCCACATGCTTTCTCTTTTTCTCTTAATTTTCAGCCTAGAAAGAAATAGTTTAGGAAAAAAGATACATTGTGTTTACATAAATAATCACTTTCCATTTTTTCCTCCTATGTTAATAATGGAAATTAATCCATTAATGACCAAGCTAGGCAATAACAGTGGTCCCGGGAACGATTCTATCACAGAATTTCACTTTGCTCCCCTTCAAAGAATTTTATGGGGGCTTCAGACAACATCATCTTCTACTTATAACTAGGAGGCCAAATGCAAACTAGGACAGAGCTCCAGAAGAGATGACAGCAGTCATAGTTTGTCATTACCAATTACATCTTCAGAAATTCTCTCTTCTGCATAAGAAACCCTGTCCTCCTTTGAATCTGGCCACCCTACTGATACTCCTCCCTTTTCTACTACTGCCTTTATCTTTTCTCTCACCATGGAAGATGTATTAAGGAGAAAAAGAATGAATAGTTGCACAACATCTTCTACTACTTCAGTGAGAAACCCTCCATCTGGAAATGGTCTAACTTGGAAAAAAACAAAGGCACAGAGGGATTGAGAATACACATTGCACAATGTGTCTTTGCTTAGACAGGCAATTTTTATTTTTTCAAAACACAGCAATTACTCTTGAAGAGTTACTCACTTAGTTTTGCCCTTGGCCACCCATTCCTCCGCCAGCTGCTTCCTCTCCTGAATGCTTAGGGACAGGCCTTCCCCTGTCGTTCCATTCACTGTTATCAAAAATTTTTTAAAAAAGTATTTAACATGCACAGGAAGGATGAAATACATCATTTGTTCAGTTTAGCTGCAGCCCTGGTTCACATCTTATTGCCTGCCAACACACACATCACAGCACACAGCAGATCTATTTTCATTTGTGAAACAGACCTTGGAGAGGCCCATTTGGCCTCTTCCTTTCGATTTTTTTCTGGTGGCAAATTAAGATACTTTTAATTAGAATCTTTCAGTTATCTGGAAGTTTGGTAATTAATTACTGGGGTTTCAGATGTGTTTATTTTTGTCAAGTCACTTTGTCATTTGGAATTGTTTTTGTATTTTTACTATTCACTTCTGTGTCTGGTTGACTACGTAGGATAAAAAAATGGTAATATGAAATCAACAAAGCATTTCAGGCTTTACCAAGAGTTTAAGAGCTCCTGAAAGTCTTTCAAACCAGCTGAGTCCTGAGTCCTGAGCCCTTCTCCTAAGCTGCTAGCTGTGTCTGCGAACACTTTCCATGTCGGATTTGTGTGTCATGGAATTCTTGTATGTTGCACCAAGCTTAGGAGCATGGTCAAGCGTATATACCCAGTTTGTGGCATGCAGTGGTATGGCCTTTTGTGTGACCTCACGGTTGGGCCACTTGAGCCAAGGAGAGCTGACCTAAATTACCTCACCGTACTTTGCAGAATACATTGACAAAACTGGTAGCAATGGGCAAGCTTTTTGGGGGAACACTATTCTGCCATTCCAGGTCTTACTGAAGAGCTTTCCAAGAATGCTGTGATTCCTTGGAATACAATTAATAAGCTCCTGTAGACAACTCTGTGCTACAGGCCTATATGGCTTTTATGCTGGTTAAATGGTTGTGGCTACCTCAAAGAATTCTGAAACTATACTCTGGAGAGACTCCAATTTTCCCTTACAAGAATATAGCCCACAGGTTTCACTTGGGTAAGAAACAAGTACAAAGCTAGTATAGGAGTCAGCTGATGATCACCAACAATTCTGGGGTGCTGTGAGTAAGATATCCTAGTAGAGTCCCCTTTCTCCCCAAGGGGGTCTATCTCCTTGTTTCTGTCCCCACTGTTTCAATTACCTGCCTCCTCTCATAGGGTTCAGTCTGTACAATCACTCAGAAAAAGCATATGAAAGACACAGCACTGTTTATTCACTCTTGTGGACCCTGGTAGATGTCCAATTACGTCGACCCCCTGTCTGCTTGTTACAGATGTGCTCAGTCATTCAGGCCAACAGTCTACAGTCACCTTTTCAACAGAGGACCCAAGCAACCTGATCATACTCCTCTGGCCAAACAGATCATGCTAGTTTTAAAACAGCTTTACCAGCTGCCAACCCAATCCCTACCCCCAAGTCAAAGAGCTCTTACTACTCCCTAAAGCTCTAAATGACTTGGGACTTGAAGAGATGCCTTCTTCTCATCCTAACTAAGCACATTTCTGCACTAGCCTGTTATAGTGCTATTATTCCACTTTCAACATCCTACGGAATCCTGGGGTTTGCAGTTTAGGGAGGGGCCTGGCCAGGCCCCTCCCTAAACTGCAAACCCCAGGATTCCGTAGGATGTTGAAAGTGGAATAATAGCACTATAACAGGCTAGTGTGGAAATGGCCTAAGTCTGTCCATCAATTAATGCCACCTTCCAAAGCCCTCTGGTAGGTGTGTCCACCTTCAGGGATTAGACTGGTGGCTACAAAGTAGTGTTTTTTTTTTTAATTATTCATGGTGGACGATCTTTGGAATGCTCACTTGAGGCACACTTTGCTACTGATACCACTTTTCATGCCTTTTGCATTAGGTAAATATTTTATTTTTCCTTTGGATTGATTATAGCAGGGGTGGGAATAATTCAGCCTTCCAGATGCTAGACTGAAATTCATACTATCCTTTACCACTGGCATGCTGTCTAGAGATTGTAAGCATTGCAGTCCAAAAACATTTGGAAGACCACATGCTTCCTATCCCTGGCCTAATGAATGTATTGCGGTTTGAAGTTTTTACACAAAAGACTACTTAATAAACAAGAACGTGCCCATCAACAAAACTTTGCAATTGTTTTAGCCTTTTAAGATGCTATAAAAACCTCCCTGGCCCCAGCTCAGATGCAGACAACCATTTAGCAAGTAGTAAATGGCCAGCGTGGTGTAGTAGTTTGAGTGTCGGACTATGACGCTGGAGACCAAGATTCAAATCCCTGCTCGGTCATGGAAACACCAGGTGACCTTGTACAACTCACACTCTCTCAGTCTCAGGGGAAGGCACGGACAAACCCTCTATGAACGCATTTTTCCAAGAAAAAGCTGTGATAGGTTTGCCTTAGTGTTGCCATTAGTCAGAAATGACTTGAAGGCACACAACAATAATTAAGCAGTACATGTAACCTATTAAGTATACGACTGGTTGTGTTTACAATATTCCTTCAAGTAATTCATTATTGCTTAATAAACCACTAAGTTTATTCACTCCCATTTTGCCCAATCTTTATGGAAAAAACAAGGAGGATCTTTGTGTGATGCCCAAACCCACGATTATGTCTTCATTGCACCCAAACAAGCCGAGACTGCAAGCCATCTTTTAAAGAAAGGTTGGTGGCTTACAGATGGCTTATTTGGGTGTGCTTAATTATCATCCCAGCTTCAGATATCATACAAAAGTCTCCTTTTCCCAAGTTGAGTTTACACATTCATGCAAAGGGAAGGCTGAAATGGGAGTAAGTAGACTGGATGTATCAGCACACTCTTTTTTCACATTCTAGTTTATTGAGCTATTGGTATTTCGTGCACCCACTTCTGGAGAGAAGTCCAAAGGCTATGCCATTTATACAAAAGCAAATAGAACTCCTTAGAAAACATGTTATAAGCAGCATCTTACCAAATACATTTCTAACACCTTGCTCATTTATCAGGTAGTCCACATACTGGCCAATCACAGAGAGATTGATTTCTCTGAAAGGAAGGAAGGCAAGATAAGAAAATTGCTTTTATACGGAACATTTTACAAATTAAACTTAGGAGATACAGAGCTTTCTTTCTTTCTTCTATCACTGACAAAAAGGATATAGTATTTAAGAAAAGCTCTAATTAGTTTTTAATATCCCCTCCAGCACACTGACTAAAGTAGCAAGACTTTGTAACAGCAGGACAATATTGATTCAAATTAAACACATATAGAATCTAATTGATCAGATTTTTTGAATTTTTCTTCATATCTGATGGAACGACTTCTCAAAGCCAGGATTTTTTTTATTAACTAAAATCCCCCCAGTCTCCCAGCCAATAGCCATGCTGACTGGGGGATTCTGGGAGCTGTAATATTTCCAAACTCCTTAAGGAAAACAATTCTTCCATACTGGCTACCCCATTTGCTGGTCTTTATGATATTTATTAAAAACTAGACAGGGCAGGAGGAAAAGAAAGTCTCCACTAGCCTTTTTTAGAAACAGCCAAAGCACTTTTTTCTGGAAAGGAAAAAGGAGTATGACAGCAAGAAGACTTTGTCCACTGTAGTGTTCACACTCATTTCACGCTACTATTGTTTCTGCTCACAAGTTTTTCAAGGTGTCAGAAAGCCCATAGAACCAGAAACAACCACAAGACAAGAGAAAAGGAATCCATCATATAAAAATATGCTACCTTCAACAGCTGAACAAATCACACCAACCTATCTTCAACAACTCATTATAGTCCACTTCTCCATACTCTGTATCTCAGAGAGCTTTCCAACAATAGGAAAACACTTTCCAAACAATGTCATCAGGTTTTGTCATCAGCTGAAGAAAGCAGATACCATTCTGGCTAGCAGTGGTGGCTCAAAGGCACCTCTTTATACTGGGCAGGAAGCAAACTAAATGAGGAAGTCTTTCTGTTTTTCCATTCCTCATCTATGTCAGTTGAGAGGACATCCACCCATCTCACTTCTTCTGCATGCACATTTTGTGTGCACTTAAATGACCCCAAAGAAGTATAAAAAAAGCTCTGGGCCAAACAGTTAGCACTACAACACACACTTTCTGCTCCAAAGTTACTGTGCCGCTCATACTGAGAATACTGAACTGTCAGTAAGCTTTGTACCACTTGCTGACTAAAGCAAATGAGCTAAACTGGGGAAACAGGCAATTTTTATTTATAGAGAAACTGTGAAACTTTCTCCATTTCAGGAGAGCAAAAATTATTTAGAGATGTGTTTTTGCAAATGACCAAAAACATTGTCATTTCCTTCCCCAAGAGATGCAAGAGCAGCCCTTTTCAGCCTTTGATCTTAGCTCTTTGTATTGTGCAAGACCTGAAGAACAAGAAGCAGACTGCACAGGAATCAAAATGAATGTGTTTTTCTGTTAATCAGGAAGACCTATCTCTGTGATTTGTTCCAGCTTCAGACCAATCTCAGTCTTGTGCAATCTACTTTTTTCTCTTGTTGTTAGAATCCTCATAGCCTGCTGATAGGTTTTGAGTTTAACAGGCAAAAGATTCTGAGAAGACACTCTTAATAGTTAAGGTTTAACTAATCTGTGCTCAGTGGCTCTCAACACATATGCTTGCTTAAGATCCCACAGATGTTGTTGGACTGCAGCTTCCAACATTCTTCCCCACTGGCTATGCTGGGTAGGGCTGCTGGGAGTGGTAGTACAACAACATCTACAGGGCTGCATGATTCCTATCTCTGCTTAAAAGTCTCAGATCAAGATTGACCTTGTCCAGCATTCTTTGATATACCATTCTTTGAGGGTATTTTGAAAGCAATTTGTAGTGGGGTTTGCTCTTCAGAACCTGGGAAGGGAGCTACAATTTTGCTGGGTACTTGGAAACATTGGGCACAGATTAATTAAACCTCTCAGTTTCAAAAGCTATTTTAGGCTAGAAATGGACTGGCTAAGGAAATATTTACCCATCATGAGTCATAGGAGTGATGGTGGCTGCCACAAGGCCCTGCAGTTTCTTTTGGGGTGCCATTCAGCAACTGGGATGAAGCCACAGAAAAAGAAGAAACCTGGTTGAGACAAGAAAATATGTGTCGAGTAAGCTCTGTTAATATCAAAGCCTTGAAGACAAAGTCCACAACAAACAGAATGCCTAAGTCTTCCAAGCAGAATGTTTAGATTCTATAATCATTCATTGGAACCGTTTGTGTCTTCATGCTGTTTCTGATTCATGATGATGCTAAAGGCGCACCTATCACAGGGTTTTCATAGCAAGATTTGTTCACAGGGGGTTTGCCACTGCCTTCATCTGAGGCTGAGAGTGTGTGACTTGCCCAAGATCACCCAGTGAGTTTCCACAGCCAAATAAATGGGGATTCAAACCCTGATCTCTCAGAGTCCTAATTCAACACTCAAACCACTACACTATGCTGGCTCTCATTGGAACCAATACAAGGCATAAATAACAAGAACAAGTGTTTCAATGAGAAACAAGACTGCTTAGCTTTAAACAGCTTCATTAAACAACTTTATGGGCTTACTTCCACAAAAATGATGATGACAACCACAGGCCTACATGGTTTTAAAAAGGAGACGGGACCAGAGACATTCAGATTATAAATGGCTATAGTCATGACAATATCCGTTTCTCCACAAACACATACTGTAACAAATTTGTTAATCTTTTAGTTGCCATAGGACTCTTTCCTGTTTTTCCTTGTTCTAACTAATGATGAGACTTTTTAATTTCCCCTTAGGCAACAATTAGGTAGTTAGGTAGATTCTGCTGAGTTCATTATTTAAACAATGCAGTAGCCTTCAGACTTCTTAATGTTCTTCTTTACTTATGCCTTCTGGCTTAGAAGCAGCCTATGCGCTCCAGTGAGTTCTACAGAAGCATGATGATCCCAATCACTTCTGGATAATGCATTTTTTAAAAGGGGAGTAATCATGGCAAGGTCATCCCAAAACACTTTGCTCTTAGAGGTAAAAAGAGGAGATGGCACTTCGTCTGCTCCATCCAGTGTACAGAAGCTAAATGGATAGGCAGTTGAATCTTACTTTAGCAGGGGATTTGAGGTATGCTCCTTCCCCATGACACTGGAGGCCACCAGGCTAGTTTAGGGGGCCTTGCACAAGGTGTGTGTCACACACTCCTCTGTCTTCCAAGAGAGAAAAACTGGGGGAACGGACTCAGAAGGAATGGCTGTGGAGATGCTGCCAGCCACTGCCATCTGAAGCAATTGCTTTATTCTGCCTGACTGTGACAAGGTAAAGTGGCAATCAGTTGCAACAAGAAGTTTCCTAAATCGCCCTCAAGTTTAAAACACATCGCAGAGGGTGCTTCTACCACGTCCTTTCCTAGTAACATCTTCCTCTGTTCCAGCTTAAAACCATAACCATCCAGCTTGAGGAAGAGTTGTGTGAAATTTAACACGATCTCACTATTTTGTGTCTTTCCTGAGGCAACTCTCGTAAGAGTGTTGTGCTACTACCACGAGCTGGATTTTCCCTCACTGGAAATGCCCACAATTTTGCATTCCCTACACAAAGTGACTTCTTGCACTTTTGGGCCATTTCCACCCTAGACTGTTAAAGTGTTGTTATTCCACTTTCTACCTCTTATGGAATCCTGGGGTTTGCAGTTCAGCCCTGGGGTTTGCAGTTTAGGGCCCCTCCCTAAACTGCAAACCCCAGAATTCCATAGGATGTTGAAAATGGAATAATAGCACTATAACAATCTAGTGTGGAAATGACCTTGGATTACTATGGAAATACTTTAACAGCTATTGCTTTAGGACAGTGCTTCACATGCCAAAATGGGGAACTTTAAAAAGTTACTTCGTTTAACTACTATTCTCTGAATATGCCCAGAAGCCACGCTGGCTGCGGGATTCTGGGAGTTGTAGCCCAAAGGGAGTTTACCCTAAGGGGTAAACATTTCCAAGCTCTGGATGGGACATAGTCAGCATCATGTTCTTCTTACACGAGGGGTTTCCCAGACCACACACGATCAAATCGCTTTGTCACTAGCCAGTGCTCGGTCGGTACAGCCATTTAAAAACTGAGGCCATTTCCGCACTGCACTCTTATAGCGCGATTATCCCACTTTCAACATCCTATGGAATCCTGGGGTTTGCAGTTTCGGGAGGGGCCAGGCGGCCCCTCCCGAAACTGCAAACCCCAGGATTCCATAGGATGCTGAAAGTGGGATAATCGCGCTATAAGAGTGCAGTGCGGAAATGGCCAAAGTGGCACTTTTTAACATTAACCGATTTATTTCAGCATAAGTTTGCCTGGACTACAACACCCTTCTTCAGACGCAGAGCAGGAAAACAGTTACCTTAAAGGTGCCCACAAGCCTCCTTTTTCTCCGCCAGCCTCCTCATACTGAACTACTTTCAATCAACTTTTCGCAAACCGTAACCATGTAATAATATCTTAACAATCCGCAGTTCACTTTTTCTGCTCAAAGAAAGAATCCATTGCTCCAGCATCTCCATTTGCCAATGAATCTTCTACCTTTTACAGTTTACCTGCATCCCAGTACAACACCCAAAACACACAGTACAATTTCTCTCTCTCTCACCTACCCGGAGACTCCAATCCCTTCTCTGCTGGGCACGATCGCTGCTTTCTCCCTTTCAATTAATCACCCAGCAAGCCGGGCAGATCTGAGCATGCTCGGAACAAACACGTGACTCCGTTTTGCCTGGGACTCGGGCCGGTCAGCCGACTTCGAGCGGTCAGCTGGCTGGGAGTTGGTGTAGGAAGCCGCGTCACACTTCCGCACTAGACTGTTATAGCGCTATGATTCCACTTTCCACATCCTATGGAATCCTGGGGTTTGCAGTTTCGGGAGCGGCCGCCGGCCCCTCCCGAAACTGCAAACCCCAGGATTCCATAGGATGTGGAAAGTGGAATCATAGCGCTATAACAGTATAGTGCGGAAATGGCCGGATCAGAGGTTCTCAGCAGAGGAAAACCACGATACAGTATATTTACTTGCGCAGAGAAGGCGGAATGTTTAACCAGTTTTATGAGGCGGGCGTCCTTTCGATCTCAGCAACTTAACAAAAAAGTGTAGATAAATCGTCCCCAATCCATGAAACCAGGGCGAGTAGGAGGTGTACCTGTGCAATCTTTATATATGTCTATTCAGTAGTAAGCAGTAAGCTTCACTTGCTCTCTGGTGAGTATGTGATTGAAGTCTTAACAAAAACCCTTGGTCACATGTAGAAAATTATCCCTTTCATTGGTTAAAGGCAGCTTTGACCCAGAGAAGCTTGGCTGGAAAATATTCCAGAAATTTAAATCATAAGCAAAGAGGGGGGAATCCAATCATTTAAAGATTCGTCTCCCTGCTGACACACTCAACCTATGAAGTGGGGTTGTTAAAAATGTAATTGCTATGCCTGAAATCCAGTTGTTAGTCCCAACTGAAGAAGACTTATTAAATCGGTGGAACTTCTATGTGTTGATTTACAAAATTTCTGCAGCATCAATGGGCCTGATCTATTTGGGATTAACAACTGAATTTTAATCAAAATGTGACAAAGCCAATTATGAAGACAATGACATGCTGGGACATCACAGTTGTTAAAGTGGCCATGAAATTCTGGACCACTTGCTGCATAACAGCTGACGTAATTTTAAAGTTATTTTTTTCACCCTGGACAGATGATCTCTTTCTGGGTTCAATAAAGATGTTCAAGAAGATGGAAGATACTAGCACCACTGCTTCCTTGTGCTTTTCTGTCACCTTCTCTATACGGAAGGTAACTTTCTGATAGTGCCAGAATATGACACTCCCAGGTTGGAAGGCACTCAGTGAGCTACTGGGGTACAGCAGGTGTACAAGTACACCTACAACTGCAAGTACCACTGTGGCTAATGACACAACTGGATTCAAGCCAAAAGGATGCTTAGCTGCGGACATGGTCGGAAGTGAAAGGAAAGTCCAAAGCTGCACAGCACCTATTATAGGAACATGGAATGTAAGAAGCATGAATTGGGGGAAGCTAGACATAGTAAAACAGGAAATGGAATGTACAAACATTGCAATACTTTGGGTATGTTAAATGTTAAATGTTTTAAGCATGTTAAAATGGACAGGAATGGGACATTTTGAGTCAGATAATGATACAGTGTTTTACTCAGGAAATGAAACTCTAAGAAAAAAAGGGGGTGGCATTAACAGCAAGGAGAGATGTTGCAAAAACAGTAAAAGGATATAATTCAAAGTATAACTAAATCATATCAATAAGACTTCAGGGACAACCCATCAGTTTAACCACAACCGAGCTTATGCTCCAACTACAGAGGCAGAGGAGGAAGAAACTGAAAGATTGTATGCTGGAGTCCCAGAGGAAATTAACTACATGCCCAAACAGGGCTTGATAATCTCAGGTGGTAGGAATGCAAAAGTAGGAAACAGCAAAATCAAAGACTGTAGAAAAATTGGGCTTTGTTGTCGTTAACTGTCATCAAGTCAAGTTTGGCTTATGGCAACTCTCTGAATGAGAGACCTCTAAGTCACTCTATCATTAACAGCCCTGCTCAGGTCTTGCGGATCATTTCCACACTACGTTGTCATAGTGCTATTATTCCACTTTCAACATCCTGTGGAGTTCTGGGGTTTGTAGTTTCCTGAGGCCAAAGATGTCTCGGCTGAGAGTTCTAAAGGCCCCTCCCTAAACTGCAAACTCCAGAATTCCACAGGATGTTGAAAGTGGAATAATAGCACTATCATAGTGTAGTGTGGAAATGGCCTCAGAGGCATGTCTTCTTTGACTGAGTCTTTTTCTTTTCCTATACCTTTCTACCTCTCAAAGCACTGTTGTCTTTTCTAGTGAATTATGCCCTCTCATGCTATGTCAAGGTACAACAGTCCCAGTTTAGTCATCTTGGCTTCTAGGGAGTGTTTAGCCATGATTTGCCCTGGGATCCGTTTATCTGTCTTTTTAGCGATCCAGGGTATCTGTAGAGCTCTTCCTCAGCACCACATTCCAAATCAGTTGATTCTTTTCCTATCAGCTTTTTCATTGTCTAGCTTTCACAATACGCAGAATTTGGAAATACGATGACACGGACCACCCTAACTTTAGTATTCAGTGATATATCTTGACACTTTGGGATCTTACCTAGTTCCTTCATAGTTGCCCTTCCATGTCCTAAGGCCTTTCCGCACTGGACTGTCATAGCACTATTCCACTTTCAACATCCTATGGAATCCTGGGGTTTGCAGTTTGGGGAGCGTCCGGCCAGCCGGCCCCTCCCTAAACTGCAAACCCCAGGATTCCATAGGATGTTGAAAGCGGAATAATAGCGCTATGACAGTCCAGTGTGGAAACAGTCCTAGCCTTCTTCTGATTTCTTGATTGCAGTCTCCATTCAGATTAATGACTGAGCCAAAGTATGGAAGATCGCTACTTCAGTATCTTCACACTTTGTAATTTAAAGTTATGCAAACAGTTTACAATAATGATTTTTGTTTTCTGAATGTTCGGCTATAAACCTGCCTTGGAAGGAATTAGACAGTTTCCTCAAATGACTCAATCAAAGAAGCCATGGCCATGAGTCTGTGAGCCTGAAGAGGGCTTTTGATGATAGGGTGACTTGGAGATCTCTAATTCATACCATTGCCATAAGTTGAAGGTTGACTTGACAGTAAATAACAACAAAAACTTTCTGAACAAGAGTGCTCATTCTCTCTGTGGGGGCTCTTTCTGCAACTTTAAACCCTGGAAAATTAGGGTTTGGAGAGCCTCCGCAGATAGAGGAGATTATTGTTCACCGTGTCAGCCTCCATGTGAAGAAACAGCTGAGGAGAGGTAGGACTGATGTGTTTTCCCTCCTCACATATACACCGTCCAAGGCCCTCAAAAATCTCTGTAAACCTCGTGGGGTCCCAGTATACTGCCTGCTTGGACAGGATCCTGGATTCAGTACTCCAGTATGACTCTTCCCCACCACCAGCATTAAAACTAATACATATTATCCCAAGGGCAATCCATAAATCAATCAAACAAAAAGTGGATGGGATGCAATAAGGGAGAGGAGGGATTCCCTAACAACTAATCATAAGTGGGTGAGGGCAGGCGGGCAGGGTCTCTATTTCCTGTTGCAGAGCTGACTGCACAAAAAGGAAAGGATAACTGAGGAGAGCAGCCCCAGGCAAGGAGCAATTCAAAGGTGTTTTTGTGTTTTTGTTTTTTGTTTTTTTTGGCGAGCTCGAGCGTGTCGTAAGAAAATACCAGGATGTGTGTTTATCCATGTGTGAGTGTCGCAACTGAAAGTGAGTTATGTGAGAGGGAGTGTATCTTTCTGCGGGGACTTGTGTGTGAGTATGTGAGACGGAGACAGAGAAGATCAGAGCGTCCTCTATAGCGTGGCAGCCTATTTATGTTAACAGTGCAATCGTACTCGTATTTGCTGAGAAGTAAGTAAGAGTTCAGATGCATAGCTGGACCTCTAACAGCATAAAATCTGGCAGAATGTTTGTTCTTTTGGTTAATGATATGCTAGAAAAATGTTAGCGTCCTACCGTATTTGGTAACAGTTACGTTCTCAATAGTTCAAAACCTGTATCAGCCCCCGCAGTGTCCTAAATGGAAAGTTATCCCTTAGGGTCAAAACTGGGCACAACAGGACACAGGAGATTATGATCAGGATCTGCTGCGGTTTCCTTGACAATATTGAGGAGCTCATCCTTGGCTGTGACTTTGTCGATGGCGGATTAGTTACTTCAAAGAACCCCCCTGAATGCCAGCACAAAGGATACGGGACGCCAGGTGTTGAGGATTTTGCATCCAAAACTTGGAAACAGTTTATGCTGCTGAACCTCCCGGTGAGTCTTATTGCTTTGGATAGCAGTCTTCAGTAATTTAATCCCTGTGTCTCTGAAACCTTCCCCACCTGGTAGTCTTGGGAAGTGGATGCTGAGAGTTATCAGCTTGTGTTTACACAACAAAGATAAAGAGGAAAAGGAATACAGAATACAGAATACAGAAACATTTTAGTTAACACAGTGAGTAAACAAAAACTTTGCTTATAGAGTGGAATTGGAAGAGCATTTGAGCACTTTAACATCTATTGCTCTTAAAGGGACAGTCATAAACCCCTCTCAGATGCAGAGAATGTGATATAATATCAAATTAAAATAAACTGAAATAGGTACAACAGTGGGGCCTAGAAGTAAGCTAAAATAGGCAACGCCTCTAACATCTTAGTAGCATTAATCTTTAAGAGCACAAGGTAACATGGTGCTTCAAACTAGGCAAAACTGTAGAAATCAGAGTAACATCTCCTTCCCCAGAGTGTCATCACCAATTAAAAAGAAAAGCAAAGAATGCGGAAAGAAACAAACTGAAACACTTGCATATTTCTCTCTGGTTATTGAAATACAGAGCCCAGGACCGGAACTTCCTTCTAAACAGCAATTATAGTGGACTTTAGATCATAAACAAATCCTCTTTAACCTTTATGAGACCTCAGAAATAAATCTCAGGGAGGAAATTGCATTAGCTGGGAAAACTATGAACAGTTTCCCAGGTCAGGATGAAATAAGCTGTTTTTCTAGGCTATCGAATCAGGACGAGGAGGGGGCAACTTTCGAGGATATAGAATGTAGACAAGTGAATCCATTACAGATGGCAAAGAACCATGACCCCTTAGATGGAATAAGAAGAGAGACCATTTGCTTGTATAAGGATATTCAAGCAATTAAGCAGTACCTTTCTGAATCTAATGGACTGTTAATTACGATTGCTAAAGCCTTAGCAAGATTAGCAAGCAGGGACAACCCCAAGGATGAAGAAATAAGGCCAGAAAAGAGGGCAAAGAAACAGAGACAGGCTGGAAGGAACGACAAGGTGCCAGAAAAAAAGGTTATGCAAAGGCCACGTAAAAAGAAGAGCAACTCTGCAAAGAACTCTACGCAAAAAAGTAAATATATTAGCAGCCTAAGGAAAACTCATACCTTTCCTGGGAAGAAGGTTAAGATGAACTACCAAAAACTTTTTAAAAGTATGGAAAGTGATTGCAACCTTGAAACTACGGTAAAGAGCAGAAAAGGAAATACAGAAGCCCAACTATGCCTAACTATAAAAAAACTTAAACAGAATCAGACGAACTGCAGTAACCTATCAGAACCTGAATGTGCTGACACTCAATCCCGTGTAAAACAGGAAACAACAGGAGAGCTGGATCCACAAGATCCATGAAGAAATGTCCTTAGAGGTAACTCAATGAACAATAGACAACCCTCCATTGATGGAGAAGAGGTCCAAAGCAGAAAGAATAAGAGCAACATTGTTGAAAGCACCTGGAACTTAACACTTATAAGAAATAAATTGGTTTTAATCAATTATCCCAAGCCAAGAGGTTGGTTATCTAAAGCTGTGCGTAAGGAGTATTTGTTACAAATACTGGGGCTAGGGGTGAGATGTTTCTCCTCCTCAGAAATAGTCCAGGTAGAATATCTCTTCTATAACTATTTTAATGCCTGGGCAGTAATTGAATTTGTTGATGAACGTAGTTTGAGAAAAATATATTTAGTACAAACCAAGCTTAAGAGGGAGGGCATAGCTATTTCTCGTTTTTTTGGTAATAATATTCCTCCCAAACCATTATGTGCAAGCACAGAGCAGAAAGCGAATCCAAAAGTGAAGAGCCAATGCAAGGAGGAAAACCTTATAATATTAGATGATCACAGTCCACCACCAAAATCACTACCACCTAAAAGTCAGCTACTTAAAATAGCCCTGGTAACTGAACCTCCTAACACTCAATTTCAAAAAATGGTCATTGAGGAAGAGGAATCTCTAATCCAAACTTTCCAGCTCCTCCCACCAACAACACAAATGCACATAATAGAGAGAATATTTGTATTATGCAGGAAATTGGTTAACTTGCAGAGGAAGGAAGTAGGTAGTGAAACATATTTTATACCTGATTGTATTTTGGTAACAAAGAGGGCAGCACCGGTGAGCCAGCAAGAGCTAGAGGCAAGTTTTCAAGAGCAGAGTGGTAATGATTTAAGTAGGGAGGTTAAGGAGACATGTCAAAGCAGGAATAAGGTAAATAAAAGCAGACTAGATATGAAGGATAATAGTTTTTTGGAGAAAGGGTGCAATTCCCATTGATTAATTAGAGATAGAAGGCCTATTAATAAACAACCTCTGGACCTGGCACAGAAGGTGTACTCTCCAGGAGCTAAGTTGGAAATAAATTTGAGGTGAGACACACCTGTCCTAAACTGTTTATCCTGGAATATTGCAGGCTGGAAGTCTGAAATTTATAATGACAAGGTTGGAGATTTTCTAAGAAAGTATGACATACTTCATCTACAAGAGATATGGTGTGATACAAAACTGGACTTAAATGGATTTTATTCCCTAGAAATACCAGCAAAAGTGAATATGAGAAAAGGGAGACCAGTGGCAGGTTTGGGTATATTAGTTTCTACAGTGCTAAAAGTCTCTGTTAAATGTATCCCCCTGCTTGGTAACATAGCCCTAGCTTGTGTGCTTCAACTGAGAGGAATGAAATTACTGTTGATTAATGTGTATATGCCCCATATGAGATATCAAGAGGAGACAAATAATGAAAAGTTGTTTGCTTCACATCACTGGCAGTATAAACAGCTGGAAGACTGTCTAAACAGGGGTAGCCGGCCTTAGAATAATAAACAGACCATAAGTTTGAGCCAAAAGGGGAATATACATATATATTGGTCCAAAGGAGCAGCCTGATGGACTATGTTTTAGTATCTAACTCCATCTATGACTCCATCTATGTAAGGAATTTCAAAGTAACAACTAGAACAGAGAGTGACCATCTCCCAATAGCTCTAAAATTCAGTGTCCCAGAAGGGAATCACCTAGCGTTCCAAACCCACTTAGGAGATCAGGGCATGAAGATTAGAAAAGGGAGACTGAAATGGACGGCAAACTTGAGTCGTGAGCTGACAAGTCTTTTAAAATCTGCCTCCGTTGAGGAATTTAAGAAGGATATCATAAAGACAAAAAACCCACAGGAGGCAGTACAGAAGTACTCCCAAATCTGTACCTTAACAGCATCAGAAGTAGGGAATTTGGAGAGAAGAAAGCGGAATTATAGAAGAAAAAAGGTGATTACAGCATTAGACAAACAATGCCAGGATAATAGAAAACGATTAAGCCAAATATATCACAAATATAGGCGCGATAACTCCAGGACACTTCCCAAGTGCTATTTTGAAATCAAAAAACAATATAAAAAGAACATAGCAATGAAGAAACGAGAGAGGTGCTGCAGATATTGGTCCGCCCTGTTAGATTTGGTACTATACAATCACTCCAAACAATTTTGGGAGTTGGTAACAGGAGCATTGGGGAATGGTGAGGGAGCACCGCAATGCAACCTCCCTCCACACATTTGGAAAGCCTACTTTACCAACCTTTATAGTGATTGTGAGGCATTAGAGATCACATCCTCAAATGAATCAACACTTGGTCTTACTGGTTCTTTAGATATTCCAAACTGACCGTCTGTAACAGTTCAAGAAGTTAAGGCATTAATACATTCAATCAAACCTAGAAAAGCCCCTGGGCCAGATCTTATAATGCCAGAGTTATTAAAAACAAATATATCATGATAGGCACCAATGCTAGCAAATTTGTTTACTCATATAAATTAAACTGCCAACATACCGCTCAGCTGGTCTCATGCTGCTACGATACCAATATACAAGAAAGGTGATAAAAATGAGCCCCAGAAACTAATTGCCCAATTAGTTTATTATCAATAGTTAGGAAAGTTTATACCCAGTACCTAAATAACTGTCTCCAAGATTGGGTAGAGCAAGAAAATATCTTGGGAGATGAACAGACGGGTTTTAGAAAATCCACAATAGATAATTGCTTGATACTAAACCATCTGTTGGAAAAATACTTAAGTAAATATCCGAAGAAATTATACGCTGCCTTTATGGACTTATAAGGGGCTTTTGACTCAATACGTAGAGGAAAACTGTGCGAAAAATTGAGTGTGTCCTCTATGGACAAAAGACTCCTTACCATAATTAGGAGGATTTTCACCAACATTACTACACAGATAAGATGTGGCCCCCAAGGTAGTCTCTCTAGTCATGTCCCCTTAAAAAGGGGGGGTCCACCAAGGATGTATCCTTGTTCCCACTCTGTTCAACCGATATTTGAATGATCTAGCACCAGTACTAAATTCTCAGGAAGGAAACCCCCCAAAACTGGCAACAGCAAAGGTACCACTCCTACTGTACGCAGATGATGCACTCTTCCTATTGCAAACCAAAGTGGGCATTAAACGACTGTTAAGAGGTTGCGGAATATTGTGATAACAATTTCCTTAGTATAAATTATAATAAATCTAAAGTAATAGTTTTTTCAAAGAAAAGTGCAAGAGGAGTCTGGAATATTAGTGGACATAAAATAGAGCAGGTAAACTATTTCAAGTATCTCAGAGTGTCATTTCACTCCTCAGGATCATGCGCTTATCTCCGCAAGCTTGCAGTTATGCAGGCCGTAAATATAGTAAAGGCAATAACCCGATTCTATTATACGAAAGGAGGGCAGTTAATTCCAGCAGCAGTTAAGATCTTTAAAGCTAAGGTTATCCCACAATTACTCTATTCTATCTCAGTATGGGTACTAGGATTCTTGCCCCAGGTGGAAAAAGTATTGTCGTTCTTCCTGAGAAAACTATTTGCAGTTCCAAATTGCGTGCCCACAGCAGTCCTGAGGCTTGAGGTGAGAATAACGTCACTAGAATGTACAGCCTGGATATAGGCAATAGGGCACTGGTTAAGGTGGACTTTCCTTGAGAAAGAGGCAGGATACATATATCTAATACAAAAGGACACTTATACCTCGCATCTAAATAAAATGATCCTTGATAAAATGCTTAAACTGGGCCTCTCAGAAATTTTTTTATGATTAGTGGGTATGACAAGAGCAAATCTGATTTTGAAACAACGTATAAAAGATTAGATTACCAACATGCGATAGCAGCGGCACGATCCGCCTGTTCCCCTATTTATTTAGGACTGGGGCTTAATATAAAAGAAGAGGCTAAATATCTTAAAAATCTAAATATTCCCAAATTTCGACATGTTTTTAGTAGAGCAAGATTCAGTGTCCTCCCATCAGCGATCCTGGAGGGGCGATATAAAACACAGGTACATAACGAATGGATGTGCCCCTGTGGAGAAGGAAGGATAGAAACTGTACACCATGTTTTCTTTGAATGTTCTTTTTATAAAGATCAGAGAGAAAGATTAATACACCCCTTATTAAGGAATTTGCCTGGAAGATCCTGGAACACGTGGCTAAAATTTCTTCTCAACGATAAAGATAAAAAGGTTACTGAGGTTGTAGCCTAATTCCTTGCCTCTGCAATAAATACCCATAAAGGTATTTTACAAAATTTATAACACTATAGGCCACATAGGCTAGGATGATTAGAAAATCAATCCAGAAAGTTGCAGTTGTTTAGAATATGTAAAATTTAGTAGCCTGAGACAGCCATAGTGTGGTGAGTGTATCATGGAAAGGACATATTGTTGGGTAGAGTAGCTACTGGATCAATCGTACTTAATTATATTTTATCATTTTTAAAAATTGTTTTAATATAATTTATGCATATACAACTCTGTACTCTTATGTATGCGAAACATTGTAGGTACAATATTGCATGTGTCTAATGTTTTTAATAGCCTGATGATTTATAAATCGTAATAAAGGTGGATGATGATGATGATGATGATGAAGAAAAAGAAGTAAGAGTTCAGTGGAACTTACTCCCAAGTCTACAAGATTGTAAACCATATAAAATCCAAACAGGCTATTAGAATGCATCAGATTCTTTATAATTGTGGTGTTTTTTTTCTTCAGCTGTTTGCATTTGAAGTAATTCTATTTAGTTCCTAGAGCTGAAGATGTTGCACATGATTTGTCTCCACTCTCACTCCCATTTTTTATCTTAACAATCCTGTGAACTATGTTAGACTGAGAGACTGTGATTTTCTCAAGGTAACCACATGAGCTTTATGTGGAAGATGGGCTAAATCTAAATCCAATATATAATGCATGCTGAGCAGCTGGGGGTGGGTGTGAATGCAGAATCTTGTTTTCACTGTGAATCCAAGCTCTTAGGCTTATACAGTACATCAAGAGCTTGACAACAAACAAGCAGGTTAAGGGCTCATGAAGATGTTGTTGTTATTGCTGTTGTGTACCTTCAAGTGAAATCCAACTTATGGTGATCCTAAGGAAACCCTATCACAGGGTTTGAGGCTGAGGCAGTATGACTTGTCCAAGTGTGTTTCCATGGCTGATCAGGGATACAAACTGTGGTCTCCAGAGTTGTAGTCCAACATTCAAACCACAAAACCACACTGGCTCTGGAAATGAGATTATTTAAAAACAATGAGCTAGTAGGGCTTGACCCAGCAGCCAGTTGTATATCTTGCCTACACCATGCATAGTGCAAGAGAACAGCAATGTTTTGAAAAAGGCGTGTTTGCCATATTAAAAAAATGGGAGGGGTCACATAATGTACAAATTCAATGTACATTCTTTTTAAAAGATGAGAACTTGTTCAGACACAAAATTTATGAAGCACAAGGGATATTGATTCTTAGCATTCTTTGAAAAAATCTCCATCAGCACTTTTTTGGGGGATGGATTGCAAAATAACTCTTAAATGAAAGCCACAAAATGGCAGTTGAAATAGACAGAAGACCTACGGTCACTTGCAATGTCACCACATTACCTGGTAGAATGACTGCAGCCCTCACAACCAGATAGTCTACAACTATGTCAAGAACTGAGAGAAGATGTGGATTTTCTTCATGGCAAAATACTTCCTTTCTGAGTAGTGGGAATCTATTGTGGTTGGGTTGGGGAGAAACCTAGAATCCCTCTAATATATATCAAACAATATAACAATATAACAATAAAAAGTTGGCCCAAAAAAGGTAATGCAACTTGTGGATTTTGGATGCACTGACTGTTTGCAGAAGCATAGTTCTGACACTAGAAGGCGCTGATTACACAGAAAAATAAAGACGGCTAAAGAATAAAATGCACATTGCTTTTAACAGAGAGCCAGCATGATATAGTGGTTTGACTGAGACCCTGGAAAAATAATAGCATGCCTAGGACTGGGGTGAACAACAGATTCTGGTGGTGTCCTTTGGTGGAGAAATGGTATGAAGAGAAAGGGCTAACCTCTTCTCCCCCCCCCCCCCGACTTAGGTCTGAGTTGTGACAGCATTTTGTTAGGAGAAACACATATCGAAGCCCAACTATAATTGAACACATTGTTAGGTGTATTGTGTAATTTGGCTCCAGGACAGGATTGGTATTTGTATGACCCTTCAGTTGTTGTATTGCAACTCCTAGCAGCCCCAGACTGCATCGGCCTTGGTGAGGGTTCACAGGAGTTGCAGTTGAATAACATCTGGAAGCCACACAGTTCCTACCATTTCTCCAAGAGCTCTGGTCTGTCTATCTATTTTTTAAAATTTTATCTGGAGAGGCAGAAATGACAGAGACAAAGGTCTCAGAAGCCAAGAGGGCATCTTAACTCTTTCCAGTTGCACTGATTCTCTGAGCTAACACCCGTCTGTCTGCCCCCTCCAGCACCTTCAGCGGTACAGTTTATGTTGATGAATCAGCATGGGAAAAGGGTTGAACTCCCTCCTCTTGCTACAGCTCCTATGCAAATCCCCCCCCTGCACTTTTTAAAGACGGAAATTATATAAGCCATTCCAGTCCTACAGACTCCAGCATTGTGTACTTTGGCAATAAATCTTGCACACTAAAGACTATTTTTGCCTTTCTTTTAAAGAAATGTTTTCTCCAACAAACACACATTTTAAGCCCGATGGAAAGTCTTGAACTACAAGAGACAACTAAGTGTAGCTAGTAATTCAAAACATTTCAGAAACATTGCTACATCTGTTTATGTTTTGAGAGCCCCAGCGTGGTGTAGTCATTGGAGCTTTGGATATGACCCTGAAAACCAGGGTTTGATTCCCTGTTTCGCAGTGGAAATCTACTGGGTGACCCTGGGCACATGACACACTCTCAGCCCCAGAAAACCCTGTGATAGGATCACTGTAAGTCAGAAACGACTTGAAGGCACACAACAATAAATTCATGTTTTATATCCTTGCGTTTCCCTTAAAACTAGTTCAGAGAGAACAAGTAGTTTACATCGTTCCCATCCCTCTTTAAGCATGGTTGTAAAGTTCAAGTTCACGCATAATCCTGGATATGTATACTAACCATCATTTTGCAATCTTAGTCTTCAGAACAAATAGTACATTCAAGAGGACACACCCTCAAACGAGAGATTGCTGAAAAGGTGGGTGAATATGATCAACTAAAACTGACAAGTGAAATTAACCATATGACCGAATATTATACTCATTACATAGTTATTAAAGAAACCATTCAAACTTAGCAAATGGAGGGCCGCACCTCACACTAGATATGACCGTCGCATTGTTTACCCGTCTACCTTATTTGTTGAAGTGAAGGGAAGGAGGGTGCTCCTCTTCAAATTTTGTGTCCAAAATAGCAAAACCAGAGATCAGACTGGAGTTGGTCAGAACTTGGGGAAGTAATTTTTTTCATATTGCTCATGCCATTACTCATTACAGTGTAAAAAGTAAGCTATTACTTGTTATAAAGATGAAAACAAGCAGCTCGTTAAATTATTTGTTGCGCTATGCATTGTTTTCCCATTATTTTTCATTTTCCCATTTTATTTATTTATTTATGAGAGAGAGAGAGAGAGAGAAAGAGAAAGAGAAAGAGAGAGCGATAACTGTTAGGGCTGTTGAAAGAATTGCATAAAACTTTTTAAATTCCTGTGAAAATGCCTATAAAACACTTTTTAAAAAGTAACTATTGAAAGTATCTAGAAGCCATCATTCACGCCACCAGTAAAGTAGCTTTGCTTTTACTCATTACATTGCCTCTCAAAATCATTATACTTTTATTACCTCCCAAAAGTAACTAGTTACAGCTAACTGTATCATTTGTAATATATTACTTCCAAGCTGTGAAGCAGATGTGATGCCAGTGTGCATGCGGTATTTCTATGCCCAGGTATGGTCCTCATGCATTCAGAAAAATGCCTGAACAATGCTAAATACATGTAGTCTGTCATTTGCCCAAAGAAGGATGGAAGCAAATAATAGGGAGAAGCTCTTGGGATGCAGAGATTGGGAATGTTACTTCTTTTGGACCACAACTCATGGAATTGTAATGGCCCAGCATAGCCACTGACTGAGGGCTACATGTAAAGGACCTTTGTGGGCAAATGAGCCTTTCTCCTGTTTATCTTTAGTGGGAATCTAGTGAGAGTAGTCTAATTTAAGGTAGATTGGACTGAATGTGTTTTAGCCCTAATGGTAAAAGTACAGGGAGAACTCAGTTAACAAAGCCTCTGCTAGCAGAGCTCCTTTTCTTATAAAGGCATTAGCAGTCTCACAAAGCTTCAAGCCTTCTGTGCCAGCCCAGTTCCCACTTTTCTCCCTTGTCCTCTGTCTAGTTGAAAGTTTCTTAGCAGCACTGGAAGATGAAGCTGGTGAAGGAGGGCTGGAGAAACACAGACAGTCTACAGCAAATGAAGCAAACAATGTAATAAGCAAAGCTCAAGTTGAGAAACAGCAGGATTCTGCTGTAGCCAATTTTACATGTGTGTCTAACTCCAGAATCCCCTTGGAGCATGCAAGGAATAGCAAGACAAGGGGATGGCCGATAAGCTTTCCCTAATATGTTTAAAAAAAAAAAAAAAGATCTAAAAGTTTAACCACCAAAATGGCAGCCATAAGAAGAATGGCAGGTGGTGAAAGAAAAAGTCATCCCTGGGTTCATTTTCAAGCAATCATTATGGTCTCTAGAAGGTTCAAAATGTTTTTGTTTACTTGATTACCTGACCAGGTTGTTTCATTTCACACATGCATATTGTTAGTTTTGAATAAATAATTTGCTGAAACCTCTTTAGCTGCCTTTCTATTCCTTATTATACCTGCCTTTGGTACCAGATTTTCTGTTAAAGAAATAATGACAAGAAATGCTTTTGTTTCATTAAGTGAGGTATACTTGTATATGCTACCTGGGGATGGAGATACATACATACATATATACATACATATAGCTATGAAAGGTGATATGCTGTACAAGTGCTCTAAACCAGTGGTTCTTAACCGGGAATCCAAGGACCCCCAGGGGTCTGAGTTGCCCTCATAGGGTCTCTGTGAAAGACTCAAAGGCTGCTCAGCCTGTCTCCTCTCCATGATAGAGTGGTAACATGAAAGAAACTAAGGCAAAAGGAAGCAGGCTGGCTGGGCTTGCACGTTGCTTGTCACAGGGCTGCTCCATTGCAGGGAGGAGGCAGGGTCAACAGCTTAATGACAGTAATGCTGACAGCCAGCCAGCCAGCCAGTGTTTGCTCTTCTTCTCCTCCTCTCTCCCTCTCTTCTATTCCGCTCCCTCTCTCTTCCCTTCTTTCCAGCAGAGAGCAGTCCAGTGTACTATCAGAAATGCTCAAACACACCCTTTTTTTGCTTTTTTTATGGGGAGGAGATGAGGCTGAGATGGGCGAGGGAAAGAAGGAGGGGAAAAAAGGCCAAAATAAATAAATAAATAAATAAATACATACATAAAAATGGAGAGGGGTTGAAGGCAAAAAAGAGGAGTTGAAGCAACTCCTTTATAAAAGACCCCAAGCACACCTCCTCACTTCCATTCATAAGTGCATGTGCTTTCATCTGAACTGAATGGCAGCTGATTTTGCCAATGGTGATCCCTCGGTCCAACTTCCAGTGTCTTGCCAGGGGTGGCACCTGCTGTAGCGGCACCCTCTCTTCTCATTTGGCCCTACTTCTCACTAATACCCTGTTTCAGAGTTAGCTGCCACGCTGCATCAAGGGATTTCTCTCTCAGGGAAGTGCGCATTTACTCAGGGAAGTGCGCATTTACTTATTTCTCCCCTGTCTCCTGATTTGAAGACCCTTGACGAGCAATTTTTAAATAAATACTTGATGTATTTTAGGGCTTAAAATCTTGAATTAAGGCCGTTTCCGCACTAGGCTGTCGTACCGCAATTATTCCACTTTCAACATCCGATGGAATCCTGGGGTTTGCAGTTTAGGGAGGGGCCGGCCGGCCCCTCCCTAAACTGCAAACCCCAGGATTCCATCGGATGTTGAAAGTGGAATAATTGCGGTACGACAGCCTAGTGAGGAAATGGCTTAAATCTTGAAGAGTCTGTGACAACAGAATATATTTGAAGGGGTTCCTGGTATAGGAAAGGTTAAAGAATGACTGCTCTAAACAATCAAATATACCATCATAGACCATGGATCTGGGGGAAAAGATAGCTGGCAAAGCAGTTTTTCTTGCCCTTGGTCACAGGTACTATTGTTCTGCAGTCAGAGGAATGCCACCTTTTGTTTGGTCAGTGAGAAAAATATTAGCAGAACAGGACTTTAATTTTTTTAAGCTATGCATTCACGCTCCAGCCCAAAACCAACATTTTATTATTAGGGTGACAGGGAGAAAAAATGTTAGCTATGGTGGCAGTGGCCAAGCAACAGGATGTGGTAATAGCCATAAAACCAGGAAATACTGAGCAAACAATACAAGAAAAGAAAACAAACCAAAACATCACTGATTGTTTCATGGATTATTTGTTCTGTTCTGTAGAACCACTACATAGTGGTTCTACAATTCCATTTAAAGTCAGAAGAATCACCAAAACCCAAATATGAAGGTCTCCTGGCACTACCAGTTGAAATGACACTTGTTACTGTTCCCTTTTCCCCTCCTTAACAGGTGTTTCTGTTTTTGTGTTGATGTGACAAGCAAAAATACAGAAGAAATGGTGATAAAATACAGAGGGGTACAGGTGAGAGACTATGATTCCCCCACAACATCCTACGAATAAGACAGATAGATTGTACCATCGGAGCCTGATCTGGAAGGAAACTTTGTTTTTAAAATGATGGGAGAATGTCACAGAAAAAAAGAATGGGAAGGCACTAGTTTGGCTGTGGCATTGCTTGCTGCATTCTGTAAAAACTGTAAATTGATGCCTGTTTCAGAGACAGCAACAAGTACGAAATGTGCCACAGTTGAGGACCTGGCCTGTCTGAGCCCCTGCAGCCTCATAAGGCAGCCTGTCATGAAACTCTAATCTTTCTGAGACTGTGCATATCAAGTAGGCACTCTTATTGCCTAAGTCAGTGGTTTAGACTGAGGACTTTAAGCTTGAGTATAGTTATTCTGCTTAATCTTTCTAGGGATATACATTTTCCTTAATAGCATTGTCAGGATTTAAAGACTCTGGGGAATCTGTTATTATATAAAGGAAGGTAAAAAAACAAGTGGAGTTGGAGTAGCTCATAATCGGACTGTAAAAAAATAATACCACCACTATCCTAGTTCTGCCTAGTAGTAGTGTAGTGGTAAATTTTCAAGCGCAGGCCCCCATTGTGGTATTTCCCATAGCATCAGTCCCAAGAACAGCCAAAAATACGAGCAACTGTCTACCTGGAATAGGTCTTTTGTAAAGCTAATGGGTCCTGTCCATGGCAGACCAAGCCACCCCAGAATACTTTGTTTTACAAATGGAGTAGGTCAGAGCAAGGCTGAGACTGTGCATCTCAAGTGTCTACTTGATATGCACAGTCTCAGAAAGATTAGAGTTTCGTGACAGGCTGCCTTATGAGACTGCAGGGGATCTGTTCTGTGAACAGAGGAATCCATGGGGAAGGCAGATGATGCCATCGTCCTTGCTCATCAAAAAGTCCCTGGTCTTTGAGCATGTGAACCCAGAGCCACTATACCATTGCCGCCTAGCTTCCTGAAGCTTTTCTCATTTGCCCCAGGCCTAACTTCTTCTACCGCAGAACAATGGAAGAAATCAAGGCCAGCCCTTCTAACCAGTAGTGGTGGCTGGTGACTCCAAGTTAGAAGAACAGTGGATCAGCTCTGAATTTTAGCCTGATCTTTATAGGAGCTGTCCAAGGAGCTGAAATTATTTAGGCGGCAGAGGTCAGCATGTTGGAGGACTCCCTTTAACCTCTCTAGGCTATAACCCAGTAGAAATTTACTCCAGTCATCCCTGGCAGCAGGCCTAGTGTGGCAGCCACCTTAAGCAACAGATTTTTGGTTCAGGAAATTGTTAGTAATTTTATTCATTACCATTGTGTTTGTACTGCACTGCTAAGGATGGGAAAAGGCGCTTGAAAGGCCTTTGTGCCTCTTATGCCTAAATAACATGGCTGGCCTTGAGTACGATGCACCTTGACTTGAGTGGGTTGAGAGACACCATTTGCTACTCATCCTTATGTAGAAAAATGTCCCGGAAAGAGTTCGATCAGGGTAGAGGAACTGTAGCCCATGGAGTGCATGAGATCACTGGGTCCCTGTTTTCTAGCCTGTGAAGACCCACAAATATTCTTTTGAAATATCAGCCAATTTTTTAAAAAACAGAATATGCCACAAAAACACTCAAACTGCCACAAAAGTATGGTGGTTTGCGTCACGTTGTCTTCCACTATTACCACCAATCTCCCCAAGCAGAAAAACAACACTTTGGGGCTAAAAGTCAAAAACAAAATTGATGCCACGTTGCAGCCCATGGGGGAAGATTTGGGGGAGGAACGACCTCTACGCCCCTCATAGTTGCTTACTCCTTGCTTAGGTGTTTTTCTCATGGTTGTGGAGCACTCTCACAAAGCTTCATAGTAGTATGTGATCATAATTCATGCACATAGCATGCACCATTGCAACACAGTTGTGCATTTTCCTTACATGTGTACAAAGATGCTTTGTTCCTCAGCATCATGTTCACTAATATTTAAAAATCTACGTACAGCTGAAGAAAAACCTCAGAACTTGGAATCTAATAGTATTAATGCACAATTCAAGAGGCATAATGAAATCTAGCAAAAGTTGATGTGGAGCAAGGGATATTTAAAAAAAAAACAAAACAAAGTATGGGGGGAAACAAATAAACATATCCAGTGCGGCAGTCTTAAGAATATTTTTCTGAAGTATGTTTTTGGTATTTTATAGCATCGTGACCTTAACTATTGACAAATGTCTTTGTCAGGAAATGGACCGCATGTTTTTGAATTATTTCCTTCATCTTGCGAAGACTGCAGAATATACTGTATAGAGTAGAACTGCGGGGGGTGGTGGTGGTATCTTTGGCAGAGGGGAGGAGAAATTATTATAAGTGATCACGACTATGGCTTCTAAAGGAGCCTCAACTATTCAGTTTACTTTTCACATTTTATCAGCCACTTTTTACATTAGCAAACTTTTAAAAAGTATGCCTTATTTGAATTTTGAATTGTGCAGATGTTCTCTTGCAAGTGCACATTTTGTGTACAAGAAAAGCCCTGATGGATTCAGAGAAAAGTCTACCACTTTTTGTAGATCTGGCAGTGTAACATGGGGTCCCCCAAGACAGGCAGACCCTGAAATCTGTACTCAGTGTCTGCCATCTACTGAGGAAATGTTTTTCTATCTGCAATCAAAATCTCAGCTTGCCCCCATCTGCCTCCCTACCTTCCTTTGTTCCTTTTTTACCTTCTCCCACCTCCCTCTCTCATAAATTAATAGACAAAGGAGCTTAATTGCTCAGTTTTTCAGTCTGCTCCTGGTTTAGCTGGCTGAGCAATAAACACAGAAGACTTCAATAAATTCACAATAAAAGCAAAATTAATTACTCCAAAACAAAATCTCAAATCTATATTAGGGCAATTATATTTGTTAAAGATTACAAAAAGTTTTTTTTTTTTAACTTACCAAATCTCTTCATCAGGGAAGAGGTTACAAACAGTGGGTGACTGGAGAAGCTGACTTGATTCTGAAGTCATGAAATCTGCGTGGTCGGAATCTTACAATGAAGTGTGGGAAGAGAGGGTTGGCATCCCACTTTAATTGTGAACACACATTTATACAAAACAACCCAGTGTTGCTGCAACAGTCAGCTTACATCGTCACTGCATTCTTTTGAAAAACAACCCCCAATACTCCAGGAATCTGGAAAATAACACTGGACTATGGTGTAGGGTAATCACAGAGCGCTGTGTGGTTACAATCCTGTTGGTGCACTGTGCCAGTGTGACTAGGCCAGAGTAGGCAGTGGCAGCAAAAATAAAAAGACTGCAAGCGTAGAGGATGTGTAGGAAGTAAGGCATTAGAAAAACAAGCAGCTCAGATACCCATTCTTAAATGCAGCCCATGTATTTATATCTCATCCAACATCTGCAAACAAAGGCTAGGATTCCATTGGTGGCATATAGGCATAGGCACTGTAAAACCAGACACTGGTGTTGTGTGCCTTCAAGTCACTTCCAATTTATGGTGACCCTAAGGTCACCGTATCACGGGGTTTTCTGGGACTGCAACTGTGTGACACACCCAAGGTCATGCAGTAAGTTTCCACGGCCAAGTGGGGAATTGAACCCTGGTCTCCAGGGATGCAGTTCAATGCTCAAACCACTACACCATTCTATCACTCAACACCAGACATACAGGGGGCAATAGTTCTTCCTTTTTCTCAGCTGTCCAACATCCCCTTCTCCACTTATTGGCTGGAGGGGTGAGTCTCAACATCATCAAGCTGCCTTGCAGAGCTGTGGAATGGAGAAGCCCAGTATATTAATGATGGTAAAGCTTTACACTGAGAAAACTAACTGCTAAGTTCATAATTATATAAAATACCATGGAAAGGCAGCCCCTTACTCGACGCATCCATAAATCACATCCCATCCCATCCCCTTATATAGAAAGGAGCTTCTCAATTTCATCATGTCAATGCCTCCTCTACTGTAGATCATATTAGATTGATAAGATAAAACAAGACATGCTGTTCTCCTACATAGTGCTTGATCTCTCTTCCCCCTTAACCTCAATTCAAAAAGTTCATTTTGTGATTACAAATTCCCAGATCCCTCAATTAGCACATCCAGTGGTCTGCAGCATTCTGGGAGCTGTAGTCCAAAAAGTAATTTTTCAGCGAGCTCAGTTATAAAGATCAAGGCCACAAAGCAATATCAACTGTGAAAGGCATATGCATAATTTTTGCCCCAGCCTCCCTTTCCTGTGAATAGTCTTCTTTCCATATTCTTTGGTGCTATTTAGTGATGAGTACCAGGAGATGCCAGCTCCAATTAGTTTACTTAACTGGCATTGTACAGAAATCATGTAATTGGGCGCCTGACTGTAGGCATACACTGAAGTTTGCAGACACACTGGGCACTGGGAAAGTGAATCACATTTTAAATAGATACCTTGCTTGCTGCTCACTGTGACGCAGATGGATTAATTGCTGTTCTTACATTCTAATAAGGTATGTGTTAATTATTAGTTGGGGCTTCCTAATGGGGTGAAATGAGCAAACATTGTGGTGTCAAGTATACATAACCAAGAACACAAAAATAAATCTCAAAGCTCACATGCAGGTTCAAGTGAAAAGATGAAGGACAGTGGGAGTTCTGTTGCCCCAAAAGGTGGGGGACCTTGAGATCCACCAGCAGTGCCAGCGTATCCTTAGAAACTGGGGGAATTACAGTTCAAAAGAGGCCTGCAAAAGGAGGGTAATGGCAGGATCTTTTCACCTGTGTATATCAGTACTAACTGTAGGACTCCAGTTAGGGTATTTTATTGGAAATGAACAGAGACACACCAGAAATCAAGTAGTTTCATGAACCATACAAGGCTTGCAAAGGGAGAAGCAAGAAAGGTTGGACAGAGAGAGATGTCAAGTGTAGAGGGTGATATTTGCTGGTCCAGAAGAAGGTTGAAGCGGAGTGGCTCAGATTGCAGTCTGAGGGTAGCAAAGAGCACAGGAATCTGGTGGCCAACATGCAGAATAACATATCAACGTGAGTGCAAAGTATTACAAATTGCTGGGGTTGGAGCTAAGGTTTAAATACCCTTTTTCCTACCCTGAAGGGGCAAGTATTAATAGTTCTCTGACAGAGTAAACAAAAGGGGGTCTGGAATGGGCTGAATGTCTCATTTTGGGTGACAAAACATTGATGGGAGTCCTGACAGCCTCTTAATGTCTTGGTTGGGTAAGGTGGATGAGGAAGGTTTCTGTAGGAAATGTACAGAACAGGGGTACTTGCCTGCCATAGCTGAGTAGTTTCATTTACTATTGTGTTTGAATGTTGGGTCATTGATAGGATTACTGGGAGCCCATTAACACCAGGCTTTCCTGCCTAATTCTTCTTGATCTTATGACCTGGCCATGCTGAGGCCATCCTGACCGAGCCCAGGCTTATAGCCAATGTCCTGCTGACTGCGTGTTTCCCAGTCATAATTGTCCAGGTTTAATATGAAAATGATATTTCTTGCCAATTTTGCTATCCCACAGGATGGGATGTGTAAGGGGTGGTAACAGTTCATTTGGATTAAAGATGCAAGAATTGCAAAAAGCCTTTATGACACCCCAGTTGTGGAAATGTCATTAGATCAAGTATCGAAAAAGCAGTATTTTCTGTATGTATTTGGCTCTTTGGCCAACTGGAAGCTGTTGAACATGCTCAACAGAAAAAGGTCAGCCCACATACAATGTACGTCCTTATTGTGGAAATAAGGAATCTGGCTTTTAAGAACATATGAAAAGAAGAAAAGTCCTACTAAACAATGCCAAAGACCTATCTAGTCTAGCATTCTGTTCATACAGTACTCAGTCAATAGCCTATAAGAACTCACCAACTGGATGTCAGTGTAAATGGCATTTTCCTCAGGAACTACCATACAGAGGTCCACTGTCTCTGATACCGGAGCTGATATATTGACAACCTGACTAGTAAATATTGGCCCTAAACTCCTCTTATTTGGGGGGAGGCATCTGCTCTCTAGGAGAGTCAACATGGTATAGTGGCTTGAGTGTTGAACTGGCACTCTGGGAAACTAAGGCCCTTTCCGCACGGTGTTGTCACTGCGTAGCTGCGATGGCTTGAGGGGGCGTGCATCCTCACGACATCGTCGCTATTAAGTTGATGTTAAGTTGCTGGTGCGCCTTGGCATGTTGCTAAAGTGTCGTATTTGAGCAACAGAAAAAATGCGTTTTCACTCCCCGAGACCACTTCTACTACGTTTCTACAACTACATGCGGAACTGTTGAAGCACATTCTCGCAGGAATGGGCTGGTTCAGGGCGGGCCCAGCTCGGCACACGTGAAGTCATGCCTGCGTAGGGACGTCCTTCCCAAGATTTAAAAGAAAAAGGAATCCAATGAAATGGGCTGGGGCGGGCCATAGGCGGAGCAGGGGAATGGTGATGAACACTGTAGTGCGGAATGAGAAAGCGGTCTTTGCCTCCTCGAGCAGAGGACGGTGCGGATTGCCATGTCGCAGAAATAATGCAGAAACACAGCCATAAACTCCACTCCTATGACTCCATGAGGCGTTTCTGCCATCTTGTGCAGAATAGCTCTAAGATTCGAGCCATGGAAAGCCAGTGGGTGACCTTGAGCAAATCAAACTCTCTCAGCTTCAGAAGAGGACAGTGGCAAACCTGCTCTGAACAAATCTTGCCAAGAAAATCCTGTGATAGGTTTGCCTCTGGGTCACCATCAGGAGACTACCTGAAGGCACATAACAGCAGTCTATTATCCTCTTGGCTCCAGGTTTACTACGTCTTGTAGCAGGGAATTCTACAGTTTTAACTATAGGCTATGTGGAGAAGTATTTCCTGTTATTAGCTCTGAATTTCCCACTACTTAGCTCTAGCAGATGACAGTGGGCTGTAGTATTATACGAGAACTTCTCCACAGTGTGCATAATTTTATATGACTCTCTTATGTTTCCTTTTACTCACCTTTTTCCTAAGCTTTTCTTTATAGGAGAGTTGTTGCAGGCATGTGACAGTTTTTGTTGTCATTTTCCAGCTTTACAATATCTCTTTTTATTTTATTTTCCAGTTCTACAATATCTTATTGACCAGAACATTCCAGATGTGATTGCATCATGGAAATGTACAAGGATAGTATGATGTTGCCAGTTTTAGTTTCAATTTCTTTTTATAATTATATCCAACATGGAATTTGCCTTAAAACAACAACAAAAACAATGACAACAACAGCAACAACAAACAGGCAGTCAACACCGGGTCTTTTTTTTTTTAAATCAAACTATCTACCGCAACTCCAAGATCCCTTTCTCGGTTATTCCCTAGCAGCTCAGATCCCAGCAGTGTATATATGGCTTTAGTTAATACACAGTTTGCTACCACAAGATGCACTGAAGGTGGCCAGCCTAGATGGCTTTCAGAAAAGAAAAGCACAAACTGGGATGGCACTGAGGTGGACACTATTGGTTGCTGTTAAGGACAGCAAACTCTATGTTATTTACTTAGGGCCTTATCACACTGCACCAGAGCTTTCCAAACTTTTCATGTTGGTTGCACACTTTTTAGACATGCATCATTTTGTGACACGGTAATTCAGTTTTACTAGCAAATGAGAGGTTAAACTAACCCCTTAGAGATACAGACGCATACATAAATTGTAATAACGAAAGGTATGGGGACACAATATATCTCATGAAAACCTTTCATTTATATTTTTAAAAATATATGATTTATTTATAACATATAACATACATTTCGAAGGCTCAGGTTGGGGGCTCATTCTTTGTCTAGGGAGGTGACACGCCTATATTCTTCAGGCGACACATTAACATGCCGCGACACACCATTTGGAAAGCCCCGCACTACACTGTTAAACAGCACTATTATTGCACTTTGACTGCTATAGCAATATCACATGGATTCGTGGGATTTGCAGTTTAGGGAAAGGTATTTAGAATTCTCAGCCAGAGAGCTACAGTGCCTCACCAAACTACAAAGCCCAGAATTCCACAGGGTGCAACCAGGGCAGTTAAAGTGGAATAATAGTGTTATGACAGTGTAGTGTGATAGGAACTTGCAGTTATTATATTTTTAATGCCAGGAGTGGGGGTTTCTGCTTCATGCGCCCAGATAACATGAGTGGCTTTAGGTACCGGGCCTCCTGGGATAGGTGGGGGACTAGGTCCAGCTCTTCCTGCAACAATAAACAATCTTTGGCTGGCCCTGAGAATTAAAGCTTGCAATGTTTATATAATATCATAACCATTTAGCAGAGGCAGTATACCTTTGTAGAGTAATTGCACTCACCTCTGGCTAGTGGGCTTCCGATGGCAACAAAGAGACTGTTGGTCTGATTTAGCACAGCTATTCTTGTTCATATGCTTGCTCTTTATTTAAGCTGTGTGTTGGGGGGTGGAAGAATACTTACGGTATTAAAATTCCCCCCTTGTCATCCACAGATAGGATTTTGTTAGTGTTTATGAAAAAAAAACGCATTATGTTATATAATTCAATTTTAGCAGACATCATAAAGCATTGGATATGATTGCCTTGATGAACCCATATTTTTAGAAAAATCAGAGTTCTTGTCCTGAGCCAAAAAGATGGCATACTGCATGCATTTCAATGATCTTCTCCCAACTAACAATGTATAATTTAAAGCCTCCCTCTCCCGCAACATCTTTAATCACTGTTTTCTTTTCTCCCCCCCTGCCTGCTCGCCCCTTTTATCTGTCAGTGCTCCCTGACGGAATGAAAAGTGACAAGCTGTAATTTTATTTTCTCCTTGAAATTCTGGTTCTGAAATGATAGAGAAGATTTAGTTCCAAGGGCTCCTCAGGATTAAATGATGACTCATTTTGGAAAGCTGCACATAAAAGGGAGGCTGTGGAATGTCTCTTATTTTGGGAAAGTTTTCTCTTTTTGGGAAGAATAGCTGCCTCAGGGATGTAATGTCAAAGGCTCTTACAAGAGTCCAAGACCTGGCCCTTTTTGTTTTTAAAATAATTATTTTAAACAGACAGAGTTCGATTCAATAGTTCAACGGGGGGTAAACCTACATCTGTTCTCCTGGTTATGGTCAGAGAATTGAAAGACGCTTCAATGTCTGATGAACACTCAGCACTTCAGTTGATTTAAATTATCCCTTCCTCAAGGGGAAGAAAAGGGGTTCAGAAGAATTACAACCCTGCGATCAAATATAAAAATTCCCAAGGTGAGACAGAAGGCAGTTATCTCTGTCAATCTTCACTTTTGAAACACTTAAGGTACTAATTAGCCTGAAATTACCCTATAGCGCTCTACAGTATTCTATTGAACCTTATGGAAGCCTGGGGCTTGTATTTCAGAGAGGCACTAGAGCTCTCTTGCAGATACAGTCAGCCCTCCATATTTGCAGGTTTCACTTTTGCGGATTTGATGATTCACGGATTATTTGCTGTCACCTCTGCTGCCTCCCTATGCCGTTTTTAAAAGGGACTGCAAGCCTTGTGAGACTGAGAAACTGCAAACAAATGATGTGGGGCAGCAGTGGAGGTGGCAGTAAGTCCCACTAGCCCCCCACCTCCTGCTTTGTGAGGGAACCCTGATGCCTCAAAGGAATCCATGGTGGGTTGAATATGGTGATCATACGTGTATGTGTGTGTGTTAAATATGGTTCGGGAGGGCCTAAAGTTATTCACAATTTTTCCACTTTTGTGGGGTCCTGTGCCCCTAATCCTAGCGAATGTGGAGGGATGACTGTAATTCTTAACATCTAAACTGCAAAACCAGGATTCCATGGAAGAAAACTGTAGCAGTTCAAGCAGAAACATACCGCTATAATTGTGTAGTGTGAGTCAGCCGTGGTCCAGGCTGTTTGAAGGACCACAACTTCCCACACGAGCATGTATGAGCTCTGAGGTATTTGGGGTAGGCTCTTGGTCCCATCAACCCTACAGAGAGGTTTGGTGGGCATGTGAGAAAGGGTCTTCTCAGTGGCTGTGGAACCTCCTTCCCGTGAAGGCTAGGCTGGCCCCTTCTTTGCTGTCTTTTTATCAGCAGGTGGAGATCTTATTCCAACAGGCTCCTTTCCATGAAAAGAGCTTTTAATGTTGTGTTGGGCTACTTATATCCTTTGCTTGGAAGTGGGTGTTTTCAGTAATTTCAAATCAACAGCTGGATGTTATTTTTAAGTATAATTTTCTGTGTGTTGTTACCTACTTGTGCTTTTTTGACATATATTTGTTCTTATCTTGTAAGTGACCTTGAGTCTTATGTTTGAGAAAGGCGCATACACACACACACACATATACATACATACATACATACATACATATATACATACATACATATGAAAGTAGGGGAGGTTACCATCTCCTACAGCAGAGGAGAGGAAAATGTGATTATCAGGTGCCTTCAATACGCCTGGTGCCTAATGGTGGCACCCAAACCCTGGATGCTATAGGTTCAATTTCACCGCCTGGACTGCCCAGGCCCAGTGAAGAAGGAATCAAACATGTTGGGTCCAAAAGCGTTTTTCAGATTTATTAGGCCAGCAAATATACTTTTTTTTTTTTTGGATTAGCTCTATTCACAGCAGGAACCTTATGACAAATGCTCTTCTTTTCATGCTTTGGGAAATAAATACATACTGGATCTCTTTCATGAGCTCCTTGTGGATCCAAAGTAATTCCCCCCTTGCAAAAGCCTTATAAATCCATCCTTTGATTTTGTCTCCGAGGGTCTGTCAGAAAACGGGGCCATGGATACATCAAACTAGCTACTAGCTTCTGTTTAATTATGCTACATTAAAGTTAATCTTATTACTCCTTCAGGAGCCAGTGTTTCTCCAAGGAATAGGGCATATCCTACTCTCTAGCTGGCCTGGATAGTACATTCCATGTATAGATTTTGTGACATCAGCATTATCAGGATGATGGAAGGCATTACCAGCTTTCCTCTAACTCAAAAGCATCTTTCACAGTTGGTCTCAAATGAGACATGCCTAACAGTGTGGGGATTTGTGGGAAGAAGGGAGTGGTGGTGGATTATTGAATTTTTATTGTGTGGAACATCTGTTCACAGCTAAATGCAAATATCCACATATCTGTGTAAAATCCAGAACAATTGCATCTTAAAGCCACTTACATTTATGTTAACATACCCGGTATCTAAAAAACGGATGGTTCAGTAGATTTAAAATGTTATTTCTTACTGAAATTAACTTAATATTTAAAAAGTTACATTAGGGTGACAAATTTTCAGTAGTTCACAATTTATTAATCAGGAATGGGGAACAGGCAGTCTTTTTAATGTGATTTTTAAATGCACTTGAGAAGGATACAATAGTTGTACATGATCTATAAAGTTATTTAATGGCTTGAATAACTTTTGACCTACACTCTTTGATCTTTTACCAAGTCTACCTCATATGAAAGAGGATTAACTTCTCATGCCCACTCCAACTCTGTATGTGGCCCAGATTATTTATTCTACTAATTTTCTTTGGGGAAAGATACCCAGTGTCAAGAAAAACCAATGGTCGTCAGGAAATCAGAAGAAGACTAGGGTCAAGATCCTGTATCAGAAGCTACAATTTGTTACTTTATGATGTTGTAGCTACATCCCTGATAGGACAAGCAACTCTTCTAGTGAGTTGCAATCATGTGTATCAGGGAGTTCTGCGATGTATCCTGTTGTACAATCAGAGTTCTCATTTTGCAGTGAGGCCCACAGCATTCTAGTACCCTTTGTGCAACAGATCCCATATTGCTCTGATGCCTATTGTGCAATGAGGCCCATAGTGCAACAGCCATGCTGTTGGATCTGTTTGTGCGGTGGTCCCAGAGACGTGGCTACATCTCTGTTCCTCTCCTGAGAATATGAGCATTGTGCAACATTGCAGTTCACTTTTCCATGATCGTAAGTCAGTTTACATGATGTAAATATGTAACAAGATGCCAGCCTTGGATTTGGAAGAGCAGCTTGAGGGAGCTAGATAAGCTCCTCAAGTGTAAACATTTATAATTGAATACAAAACTCTGGATAATCCGTGCTACAGTATTTCCAGCTTCTGTGTACCATTGTGGGGCGAGTGGGAAGCAGCGGCAAGGAATGCAATCCTGTGCCTTCCGCTGTCCTCCTGGCCACCGCCGGCCAAATCCTACATGGGGTGAGCAAGAGGCAGCAGCGAGGAGCACGATCCCGTGCCCTCTGCTGTCCTCCTGGCTGCTGCTGGCCGGATCCTGCCCGGGACAGCTGGATCCCTTGCCTTATTCACTCATGGGGCTTCAGAATACAGGTTAAAAATAGCTGCTGAAATCTCTCCTTCCTGAGTTATCTCAGTTCTGAAAAACAGATACTCCACTGACTCAATGAAACTACTTTCAAAGAAAAGGTTTCTTTTGCAAAGGTTTTTGAATCACCTGGGTTGGGGTGGGCAAGGTATGGCCTACAGACAGGGCACAACCCCACAAGTCTGCAATCCCTCCAGTTTGCCCCAATATTATTACACCCCAGAAGCCTCTTGAGGCATGATTTGTCTATTAGATGCCATTTTGGGGATTTTTTTTTTGGCCCTAAAATTCCTTTTTAAAATAGAGTGGAAGTGCAAGCATTCTAGGTATCCCAATTTAGCGTGGATGGTCCTGATTAATCCTTACTGATTAATATTTCCAGATTATTAATTAATTAATTATTAATTAATGAAGTGTTTTGATTTGAATTGTTAAAATAATACAGGAGGACCAATAAGAAGGATTGAGATTGGAGGAAATGCATCATTCAGCTCTGTTTTTGCCTGTCTTGTTCTTCTTGTCAATTTCTGGATTTCAAAAGGAAGAAAATGAATAAAAAGAGAAACGGAGACCTCTTTCCTGAAATGGAGGAAAGAAATAGTGGAGAGATGGTTTGTTGCTCTGGCAGGAGGCCATCAGGCAGCCATAGTCATTTCAGCATCTCAAACCCTTTAGATCTGAGGGTTGGATTTCCCTCCATAGCACCACTTATTAGCCTGCATAGAAGTTTTTAGAGCCTTTGATTAAATGATAACATGGTAAGGCAACAGCTATATGCGCTATTGATTCAGTCATTCTAATCTATTCAAAGACCTAACATTTGATTTAACATTTGAGTACTGACAAGATTGAAGAGCACTGACAATCTCTTCTCATACTTAAATGGGAATTTTTCAGTGCATTTTGGAAATTACACAAGCATGCATACATGCATGCACACACATATACTTGAGTAGTGGCTGCAGATCCCCAGTGCTAAAAACTGCATGTGTAACAGCAGCCTTTTGAGCAAGTAAATCCTAGATTTGAGCAAGTGGGAATGCAACTCCCATAATTTCACAAGCAGCATGGCCAGACCATCTTGGCTGGGTGCTTCTCAGAGCTGTGATTCCCCTGCCCCCTAAAAAAACCGTTCCAAGGTCTGATCCTGATCAAACAAGAGACATCAACTTCTGTGCTTGCATTATCACCCACAAGAATTTGTGTTCTTACACAGATTGCAATTATTGTTTTCTGCATTGTATTTTAATACATTTCATGATTCTATACTTGTTCATGCTGATGTTCAGTTCAGATACAGATTGTTTAAATGAAAAAATTAAAAATTATAGTTCCTTAACTTGAAACTACCTCAGTATAATAAGTATAAAAATATGTTTTCCTGAAAGTAAAAACTATTATTTAATTTGTTTTTCATTAAACAAAGATGTCAAATTCTGCTTCAAAAACACTTTTCAGTAGAAGTGCTTTCTTTCCCTTGCTTTTAAAACCCTTTTTTAAAAAAAAGGATTCAAAAGATTCAAGAGATTCATGGATTCCCAGAACCTTCCAGGGATTCGGATCCAGAAAATTCTGGATTCGTCCCATCCATATTTCTTACTGTCTCCAACCTAAATGTCTCAAGGTCCTTTGGACTTCAGCTCCTGTTATCCTCAGCCATCCTAGCTAATGGCCAGTGATAATGGGAGTAATAACCCAAAACAGCTGGTGGGCACCATGTTGGGAAAGTCTGCTCCAAAATGACATCTACCTTTCAGGAACCACGTGTTTTAAAGCAAAAGCTGCTTCCCTTTTCAATCCTGTCACACTTGCTAAGTGAGCCAGATGCCTCTGGGCTGGAGCGAAAGAGTCTGTTAAAACAGCTGTCAGCTGAGAAAAGTCTCACACTGACACCTCCCTGTAAATGATGCACTCTGCTTTGAGATTCTGAGTTGTCACACACAGATGTAAATGACTTCAGTATTTCTTTCCTTTGCAGAGGGTGATACCAGTAACAATCCTCTGACCTCATTATTTAGAAGAATCATTAGGGTTTCTATATTTGCAGAGAACTGTCGTGTCCGTTTCTCAGCCAAGTCTTTTCTGTCTCTGTAATGACTCTCTAAAATGAATTCAATTCAGTTTTGAGAAGAAAAATCTCTTAAGTACTTTAACAGAAGTTTTTTTGTCAAAAATATCTGAGGATTGAAGTACTTTCTGAACCTGGGATTGCCTCGTATTTAATATATTGGTTCAATCATCAGTGCAGATGACAGGACTGGTTCACCTTTTTTAAAATGCTAAACATTTTCACCCAGATCGACTAGTGCACTGCATCCATGAAAGCATGCATTGGTTTCTTTGCTCAGTTGCAAGTCACACATGCAGACTAGACACACCCACACTTTGGAAAAGGCACGTTGGCAACTTCATGGGCACCACATGTTCTGGATAGGATGTACAGGAAAGAATAAGTAAAATAGTGGCAGTAAAACAGCCCTAACACAAGCTGCTTGGAGTTAGGTTGTAACTCACTAGTTAGAGCAGACATAGTATGAGTTCTGGGCTGATATGCAGAGTATAACAGCTCTGGAGCACATGATCTGCTTGTTGCAATAGTAACACTGGCTGCTGGCCTGTTTTTGGACACAATTCAAAGTGCTGCATTTGACCCATAAAGCCCTTTATGATTCAGGTTCAGGTTATTTGAAGGACCATATTCTCCTTTAAAAACTTGCCCATGTTTTGAGATTCTCTCTCTATGCCACCAACCTCACAGGTACATTTGGTGGGAACACCAGAGAGGGACTTCTCAGTGGCTGCCCCCCAGGCTCTGGAACTCTCTTTCTAGCAAAGTTAGAGTAGCATCCTTCCTACACTCTTTCTGCAAACAGGTAAAGTTCTTTCTGTTTTGACAGGCCTTTGAGGACTGATTAGTTAAGCAGGGTAACGTTATACAATATGCTGCATTTTTTGTCATTTTTGATGAGCTGTTGTCCTTTTTATGGTTTGTGCTTTTAACTGGCTTTTAACTTTTAACTGGCTTTCTTATAGTTTAATGACTTTTTAATCTGTGTTTTGGTATATTTTTGACTATGCTTTTTAATCTGTTGTGAGCTGCCTTGAGTCTCAAACTTGGGAAAAAGATAAGATAAAAATAAATATAACTACTACAGTACAGCCCAAAAAGGGAAAACCTCACAGGACACTTCTTCTGGAGAAGTTTCTGAGATTTTTCCCTTTTTTGACCCTTCCCTTTGGGGAGAAAAAAGAGGAAGACCACACTGCACAGTTTTCTTGGGCATTTTTGAGGCGGTCATCTATTCTTCTTCACAATGCCACAGAAAATGATGCTATCCAGGACCTTGTGCGTTTGGACTCCTTGGTATTAGACGAGAATCTGTAGCTCAGCCACCATGCCACCTGTATCTGTGTGATACAAACCAGTATGAGATCCCAGCCAAGAAAACTGAAGATGCACCCAGAGGATTCCTAGATACATCAGTGTGCGTGGCCTTCCTGCCAGCATTGAATGGGTGGATGGGGAAGAACAAGTAAATGTTGGGGGAAATAGCACAGTTTTGGATGTAAGACTCTTGTAATCATGCTCCTGTCAGCTTTTTTAGTTTTAAAATGGGAAGCAAGAACATCACTATTGCCACTCAGCAACATATCCTGGGAATATCTTCCTGTCCTGAAAAAGAACGTCCACCACCCCATACCCACCCATGATGTTTGTTCAACATTAGTTCCCTTCAAGCCCTGCTGGTTTAAACCCTGCATGTGAAGAGGCCACCATGCAAGACTACATGGGAGTGCTGCCTCAGTGATGGTGCTCTTTGGATACATCTTGTTTGTCACTTGTGTCTCTGTTTTCTTGGAACATTTCATCCTTCATTTCTCCGCTGTTAATTTTGGTCATCCCCACTGGCTAGCTGCTGCCCTGGTTTCCAAAATAACACATACACAGAGGTAATTAATCCTGCATATAAAGATGTTCATTTGGAAAACATTCCCACTCTTCCTTTTTCACTAAACAACATGTTTCTGTCACTCTGTGGCTGTCACTTTGACATGTTACTGTTTTCAACCCAAGTAGAGTTGGCTTCTTGTTTACAACACATTGCAAAATAACTGGCATTTATATTTTTAACAAGTAACACTGAGAACATGGCAGACCTCTCCCAAATTGCTAGTAATTATGGGATGTCACTGCTGCTAATGGAATTAAAACATTGTTTGGATATGCAAAAGACTGGCACAAACTCCCTTGCTTGAGCAGCAGAAAGCTGCATAAAATATGAGACAGACCGTCCTAGAATCTCAATATTTTCTAGTGTTTGGGCCTTCCTTCCAGGGATAGCTCAAGTCATTATTTTTCCTGAGGCAGAGCGACAAACAGTGCTCCTTTTCTGAAATTATGGTACATATTACCCAAAGCAATGATGTTATTTTGGCATCTGAGGCAGAAAATTCTACAAGCTGCCACAAAATAATAATCAATTAATTATTAATCATTTGCTGACTTTTTATGGTATTCTAGATCTGCTGCCTGAGATGGTTCCTTTACTCTGCCTAATGGTTGGAGTGGCCCATCTTGACCTTGGCTGCAGGGATGTATATACCTTCTCCTTGAAAACTAAATTCTGAGACCAAATTATGCTCCAAGCCTAACGGGAATTAGAAATCTGTCTTATTCATACACATTTGCAGAGATCTGCATAGTTCTCCTACAGAGGGGGACAGGCACAGTGGAAAGCCCCTGGATGATCTTGGGCAAGTCACACTCTCTCAGCATCAGAGGAAAGCAAGTTGCATACCCTCAGTGAACAAATCTTACCAAGAAAACCCTGTGATAGGTTTGCCTTAGGGTCAACATGAATGAGATGTCAGGGATTCCAGGCAGGGAACCCTGGGAAAATGATCAGCCCACTGCAAAGATGTTGCATCATGCCCCAGCTGTGGGTAATTGCAAGGTTGCATAAGAAACTGGGGTCATGTGCAGATGGTACAGGGAGGTGTGCAAACCTCTACCTGATTGGTTGTAAATATGTATATTACAAAGCAACGCCAGTATGTATTTGTCTGTTGACCAAACCCGGTGTCTGGTGCAAGCTTTTGTCTGTCTGTTCTATGTTTTGTATATAACGAAACTTTGCTGCAAGATAAAGTGCCTCTTGTTTGGAAGAAACTCTTCTGTGTGTGAGTATCCTTACTGGGGAACAAGGCTGCTGCTGTTGGCGCGCTGAACTCTGGCTTTTCTGCTGCGTTTCCATGGGGCTGAAACTCCTATCATCCCCCAACAGTGGTTATGGGCCCAGCACGCTTCTGCTGTGCACCTGTAGTTTTTTTTTCCCCCCTGGATACTGGGACTATAACTGTCTGCCTGATTCTGGTGCTTGAGGAATCTGTTTTTGGCAGAGAGACAGTTAATCTTCAGTCCGGAGCTCATCAAGGTCACTGCGGCCAGCTGCTTTGTTTGGTGATTTTTCCTTACAAAGGCAGCAGCATGGCTGAAGGAGGTTATCTGCGTTTTGAAAAGTTGACCAATGCTAATTATCAAAGCTAGCAAATTTATGTGAGAGCCGCTTTGACGAAGGAAAACTTGTGGCACGTTTTGGAAAATGAGGGACAGCCCCCAGAAGGAGCGACTGCTGCTCAAATAACAGCATTCAGGGTTGCTGATGAAAAAGCCAAAGCAGTTATTTTGCTTACTTTAAGTCCTTCTCAGTTGATTCACGCTGCTGCTGCAGACACAGCATATCAGCTCTGGGAGGCTCTGAAGCGTGTACATCAATCTTCCTCCTGTTTGTCCAAGATGATATGGACGAAAAGATTATACAACACAAAGTTAAGTCCCGGAAATTGTGTGAAGGAGCACATCATGCTGATGAAACAGTTATTTCAAGAGGTAGCCAACAGAGGGGTAAATATCCCAGAAATGCAGAAAAGTTTTATTCTGCTGGGAAGCCTCACTAAGGAGTGGGACTTTTTGATGTGCAGCCCGCAGGGTGTGCGTGAGGAAGAGCTGACTGTAGACTTGGTAGCTGGGAGGATTTTGGAGGAAGTCCAACATAAGCAGTTCGAGTCCAGATTGCAGACGGAGGGGAAGACAGGCAGCCAGGAGGGAGAGGCAACTCGGGAAAAGGCATCTGACCTGGAGGAAGGAGTATGCAGCTTTGCCAGACGCTGCTACAGATGCAAGAGAGTCGGCCACCTCCAGAAGGACTGCAGAATGCCAGTGCCGAGTAAAGGGAAGAAGACAGACCAGAAGTGGAGGGGTGTGTCATCACAGGCTGAAGGCCATGTGTTTGTGGCAAAAGAACAGTCTGAGAGTGGTGTGTGGTTGCTAGACAGTGGTGCAACTCACCACATGGTGAACAATATAAAGCTGATAAATGATGTTACAAATGCAAATATAACAGCAATTTCCCTTGCAGATGGGGCACCAAGCAAGGTGCAGAAGATGGGTACTGCGTATGTGCCATGTTTTGGGAAATCGTTTAATAATGTATTGTGTGTGACAAATTTGCAGAACTGTATTTTGAGTGTCTCCCAACTGGCCAGTGAGGGTTAGAAAGTGGTGTTTGAAGGGGAGAAATGTATAATTACTGCAAATGGTGTTTTTTGTGCAAAAGGGGTGAAAAAGCAGGGTTTGTACCACATGTTGCCCAAGGGAAAAGTGGCCAACGTTAACCCTTTGTGTAACAAACCCCCACATGAAAAATGTATCCATTACCTCCACAGAGTAATGGGCCATGCCAGCTACAGAGGTTTGCAAGAGTTGGCAAAGGTATGCCCTGGGTTAGAGGTCAGAAATTGCCCTAAGTTCCTAGAGTGCTCTGTGTGCAAAAAGGTTAAGATAAAGGCTTACCCCATTGCCAAGAATAGCAAATGTGTCACCCAAAGGCCATTTGAGGTTGTTCATGCAGATTTGGCAGGTCCTTTTAAGCCAACTGCTGGACAAAATAGGTATGTCCTGGTAATTGTAGACAGGCACACCAGGTTCTCCTATGTCTATCTACTGAAAGAGAAGAGCCAAGCAGCAGATAAGTTCAAAGAGTGGGTGAATGCTGTTGAGAGGGAACGATTTGAAGGCACACCACCACAACAACAACTGGATGAAATCCTATGCAGAAGCCTTGTGGGCAGCCTTGTTGCTGCCTATAGGCAGCAAGTATCTGAAGACACAAATTCTCCTAAGGGAGGCAGCTACAGGGAAGTCAATCCAGTGTAGGTCATGCATGGGTAATCCAAGAAGATGTAGGAAGGCATAGGGGCAAGGTTTCAGCTAATCCCAACGTCGTTCTACAAAGCCAGTAATCCAGACAGCAAAAATCAAAAAGGGATGAGACAAGGAGTCATTAAACATGGCCAGTCCAGGGATCAAGAATTCCAGGAAACACAGGAATACCAAAAGCACAACCAATCAAAGTGGTTTGAAAGATGGTGAACCATGAGGATTCCCAGCAGCTGCTGGGAGATTTATAGGCGGCTGCCTCTAGATGCTGGATATTTGTTGAGTCAGCATCTTCTATTAATCAGATGGTCCTTATGAATTTCCTCCTTCTCTCATTGCTGGACCTCAAAGGAGAAGGGATCTTCACCATCTGTCATGTCCTGCTGAGGAAGAAGCCCCTCCACTGCTTCAGCTATCAGCTTCTGAGATTTGGGAAGAGAGTCGTCTAGAGCTAGAAACTCCTCTGCATCAGGTTCCTTGAATTCCAGAGTGTGAGCTATAGCACCTTGACCTTGCAGTTTTGATCACTTCTTGGTTATTTTTCAACCCATGCCTGCAGGCTTAAAGCATGGGGTGATGACCTAGTGAAGCCACTGGCCTCATATACTCCACAAGGGCCTCCCCATCAACCTGTGGCCTAGCTTCCTCAACTTTGTCACTTTCCTGTGCAGTAATAACGCTTTTTTAAAAAAAGTGGAACTGTGGTGCAAATGAATAGCATCCAGTGCAATCTGCACTAGCTATGGGTGATTATTAGAGGGGAGGGATCAAAGCTAGAGAAGACTTTCTATCCTTCTCATATAACATGACTCCTGTTACCCCACTGGAAAACCCTGTCCCGGAGTCTACAATTTTGATATTAAAATATGATTCCATGTGCCTGAGAGTTCCCCCAAATGGGCACATAGGCAGCAACAGTTGAACAATCGAAAGCAGGTCAGACCAATAAAATCTCCTGTCATGTAGCCCCAGGAGACCTCAGGCTGTGCAAACCCACAGTAAACAAAGGGTCCTCAGCCCCTGAGAAGCCGACTTGAGGGGATTAGCGTGTTTGCCCCAAGTTGAGCAAAATCCTATCAGACAAGGACCATTTACAGAAAGTCAACACCACAACCAAATGCAGCCGAAGATCCTGAGACTTTGGCCATGCCTTGTAATCTCATCACGCAAAGGAAGTTACCATTGTGGAGCTTCTTTCTCGTTGCAACACCCATTGTTCTCCCTGGGAAGGATTTGCCCTCCAGGTACTTTTTCCCTTACAAATAGTCCCAGTTTTTGAGCGATTCTTTGGATCACTCCCTGTCATCCCAGTAGATCATTTCTCCATCTGTTGAGTAATCCCCTCAGCCCTCTCCACTCTTTTTTCCAGACCAAGGACTTCAGGAAAAGGTGCAGTATTACCCCAACTACAACCCCTTCAATATTCCCCTATCGAGTTTCCTATCTTTTGCTTCTTAATAGATCTTGAGTGAGTGTGTGAGCGATTGCGGTAGTGCATGAGACTTTCATTCAATAAAATCATTGTATTGGACATCTTCACTTGGTTTTTGGCTTGGTCTGACCCCGTAAAAACTGGGTAAAAAGACCCCGCTAGGTTACCCTGCCTCTCGCATTGCTATTGCCCGTGCTCTGGCTAGTTTCCATTCCCCATCATGTGGAGCACATTAAGGCGTCCCCCACAGGACCCCAGAAATCAGGTAACACCCCGCTGCTGAAATCAGTTTCTCTACCCTTGACACCAGCAGAAGCTTTTAAAAAAGGTGTACTAGAACAAATGAGAGCCAGTGTAATGTAGTGGTGAGCGCTGGACTGCAACCCTGGAGACCAGGACTGGATTTCTCACTCAGCCATAAAAACCCACTTGGTGACTTTTGGCATGGAACATGCTCTCAGACCCAGAAAAACCCATGATAGTTTCACCTTAGAGCTGTTATAAGTTGGAAACAACTTGAAGGCTCACAACAGCAAATAAAACAAATCTTGCAGAGAAGATTTGTTTTGCCTTAGTTTTGCCTTAGAGCGCCATAGTTTTGCCTTAGGGCGCCATAAGTCAGAAACTATGCAGAGGCACACAAGAAGAAATTGCTGTGTGTTCTTGTATTGGGGAGGGAGGGGTTAAAGCTGGAAACAGTAATCCTTCACTTCTCTTGTTTTGATCCCAATCACAAAATCTTCCCTCAGAAGCATATCCAGTTTGGAAAGGACAGTCACAGCTAATCCTCTGCCGTTCCACTTTCTCAGCTACTTTTAAAATGGTCCAAGTTCTCTCCCCTCCTACCACTTTCCTCCTTCATCCTCAGTTGCTGCAAAGTGAGGGCCTTTCTGCACCTTACTTTGCTCTGTTGTTATCCAGGCATCATCGCAGCAGCACTTTTGCAGGGATGGGAGTGTGTCCCCACCGCTCCCCTCCTCACCTGACCAGCTGCTTGAGGAAGGGAGCGCAAGGGACACACCTCTTCCTTCCGGACTGCAGCCAGCCTTCTTCCCATGCTGCAGTGGGGAAGGAAGCACGTGATCGTGCTTCTGACCTTTCTCCCTGGCTGGCAGTGACAGAAGCCTTGCACAATTGGGGGTCACTGATGGAGTTTTTTGTCATACCCCGCAATCATCCGGCTGGTGACAAGAGAAGGGCGGGACCGCAACGACGTCATGCGGAAGCGTCGTGGCAGTCCTGCTCCTCTCGCATCCCCATGCTGGAAAGACATCGTCTTGTGGAAAGGGCCTGAGTTTAATGTGCAAAAGTAGTTCACACTCAGTTAACTCAGCAGGAGGAGAGAGAGGAGGGGGCAGAATCTTGCCCTTACCTGTAGGCTCATTGTTTTTTCCCCCTTTTTCCTTTTTTTAGGAGTTTCTAAACTCAGTAAAAAAAATTCCAGGGTTTCTCTGCTTAAAATAGTAACTTTGTTTGTTTGTCCCCATTAACAGCTTTTGCCTTCTTGCTGTTCTTTTAACCACACTCTGATGTTGTTTGGCCATGTGGCCTCGCATTTCCCAGTTTTCATCTGTGATATGTGGCGGGGGGGCTATGGAAGCCATATGACTTTGGAAGGGGAAAATCTGTGGAGAAGTGCTCAAGAAATTGAGTGTTAATCCTTTCCCTGCCCATTATAGTTCTTCCGGCTCCTTCCTCTGCTATCCTACTTTCCCCTTGGTTGGAGTTCAGATGTGTTTTTCTGTCAATGAAGAGAAACTGTCATGGAGAGATTGAAAGGGAGAAGTCCTGCTTAGGGGAAAGATTAGGTTCTCCTTCCTTTGCTCATGGCTTGTCTCCTGCAAATTGTCTTCTGCTATAGCTCTACAGAAGAAAAGCCAATCCTCAGGCTGGGAAATGTAGCTTAGCCTTGCCATGTCTACCTTATTCTGTGATGAATTAGAAGCATCTGTGGGGAAAATGGCAAGAAAAATAACGCATGATAAACACATGAAAAATAACATATGATATGCAAGAAGAAATTATATCCCCTTCCGCTGTGATCACATCACCAATCATCATCACCACCACCACCTACACTTGTTTCACAGTCTACCTGGTGTTACCAGCTGGAATTTGGGATCATCAGTGGTTTGGATTCTAGTAAGATATTATTGGATAATGTGGCATGTTCCAAGCAGTGTTGCTTCTTTTGTAATTGTGCGATTGTTATTCTGTCTATGACAATTTCATTCAGATGCTTTGGCAATCCATTCAGAATTATTCCAAGAGCACCTACGACCACAGGACCCACAGTTGTATTATTTAGATCCCACCTTTCCCCCCTGCTTAAAAAAATTAGACTGTTTATAAAATAGGTTGCTTACAAAAAATAAAAGAAATACAGATAAAAAAGCACACATATATCTAAAAACATACAAAACATTTCTCTTCAAATGTCATTAAACTATCTACAGAATTAAAACATATCAATCAAAAAGGCAAAAAATAAAAACAGCTCAACATACTAGTAAAAGCTCTTTCCTTAGAAACAGTCAGTTCTCCAAAGACTGTTGGAATAAAAAAATAGTCTTTATGTGCCAACAGAAATACAATGGGGAGGAGAAGAACTGAATATTCCAGACAGTAGAATTCAAATTCCTGTTAGCATGAATATGGCAGGAGAAGAGGTGACAAGCATTCCAAAGAAAAATGACAGGCTAGCTGCCTGCTCTGCTATTGTTCTTTTAAGTTCGGAATTCAATTTTTGGCAACCATCAGTATTAGCTGAACCATATTTAGAGACCTACTCAGGATAAATAGTTTGTGTGACTAGTTTGGCTACTGGGAATATGTTAATCATATTTATAAAGGAAATGGAAACTGATTGTTCAGGGCCATAAGTGTTACTAGCAGAGCCAGCAGTCTTGTTAGAACTTGCCATGGAGTTATAAACTCCAGGGGATTGTAGAAACGGGAAAGGAAAAGGGGAATGGAAACAAAAACTGGATTCAGTTACAACTGAAAAGTTAAGTCAGAAGCGTTTCCTGCTGTGTTTCTGCCAACTAAGCAATCTACTGATATCCAGTGTAAGAAATGAACATGGCTTTCCTTTGATTTTTAACTGTAATAACACACATATAAGTCTACTTTTGTTAAGCAACATGTTCTGGGAGAAATTTTAATTGAAAATGAAACCATATCAAGTTAAGAAGACACACGTAAAAATAGCAAAAAAGCATTGCATCAGGCAGATGGGAAGGAGGGATCAGCAACATACTCTAGCTCTGTTCTGATCTGGAATCATGCAGTCACTGAGTTGGAAGGGGCTGCAACCCGCTACCATGCAGAAATGCACAATTAAAGCATTCCCAAAAGATGGACATCCAATCTTTTTGTAAAGACCTCCAAAAAAGGAGAGTCCACCACTTACTGAGGCAGTTTATCCCACTATCCCACTTGAATCTTTCTAAGAGTCAAGTTGAATCTATTTTCTTGTTGTTTCAACCAGTTGACTTGTGTTGTAGTCTCTGGAGCAGCAGAAAACAAGCTGCTTCCATCTCGTTCTGTCTGTTGTGTGTCTTCAAGTTGTTTCCGACTTATGACGATCCTTATCCTGGGGTTTTCTGGGGCTAAGAGTGTGTGATATGCCCAAAGTTGGGTTTCCATGGCTGGATAGGGAATAAGACCCAGGTCTCCAGGATAGTTATCCAATACCCAAACCACCAGAACATGACATCTTTTCAGATATTTAAAGATGGCTTTTATGTCACCTCTCAGTCTTTTCTTCTCCATGCTAAACATACCTAGCATTCCAAGTTGTTCTTCATAGAACAGGAGTGGATAAAATGTAGCCCCCCGGCCTCCACAGTGGTGGTGGTGATGATGATGATGATGATGATTTGCTTCAGAACACCTCCAAATGCACTTTGGGGTGTGGAGGGTATTTCTGCCTTGTTTAGAGACCCCATGGGCTACCCAAAGATCAAAAACTATTTGGGCAGAATTTTTTACAAAGAAAATTTTTTTTGGCCTTGAAATACTCTGAAATGTACACTGGGGACATGGAGTGCATGTCCACAATATTTTGTGGACCCTGGTTTAGGCCCAGGAATGGCCTTTTTTGAAAGCCAAAACATGCTGAAAATAGCCCATACCCCACTAGAGGTTTTTGGGAGCATTTGTTTGTTTGTTGCAGGAGCTAATGCAGTCCCCTGGCTTTCCACAATCGTCCATCCCTGCTATATAGAGAATGGTTTTAGGACCTTTCAACATCTTGATTGCTCTTCTCTGAACACGTACCACTTTATTAATATCCTTCTTGACCTGTGGCACCCAGACCTGGACACAATACATACCCTCCTGATTAATCCTCTATTATTCAACATTTTCAGAGGCTTTTAAAATGTCAGAATCTTGCTCTTCCCAGTAGGCTCAGGGAAAAGCAAACTGCTGCAGCTTCTGCTATCTTGTGTGTTCTTAATCATTAACAACTTTGCCATCTTGCTTGTTGCTTGGCCACAAGTGTCCTGTTTTTCATCAATGAAATATTAGAGGGCATGAGTTTTCCAAGTGAAGTCTGATCAAAGCAGATCTGCTGCTGCTGTTGTTGTTCTTGTGCGCCTTTAAGTTGTTTCCCACTTATAGTGACCATAAGGCAAACCTATTACAGGGTTTTCTGGGGCAGAGAAAGTGTGACTTGCCTGAGGTAACCCAGTAGGTTTCCATGGCTAAGTGGGGAACTGAACCCTGATCTCCAGGGTCATAATCCAACACTGAAATCACTATGGCCATTTCCGCACTACATTCTTATAGCACAATTATTCCACTTTCAACATCCTATGGAATCCTGGGGTTTGCAGTTTCGGGAGGGGCCAGGCTACCCCTCCCAAAACTGCAAATCCCAGGATTCCATAGGATGTTGAAAGTGGAATAATCGTGCTATAAGAGTGTAGTGCAGAAATGGGCTACAACACGCTGGCTCTATAGCAGAATAGAGTAGTACTATTATTTCCCTCAGTTTGAACATTATACTTGTGTTGATTCAGCCTTAAATCCTATTGGAATGTTCTCCTTCTGTTCTTTGCAGATGTGCTGCTGAGCCTGGAAAATCAGGTTTTCCAAGTAATAACACTATCTGTAACGTGCTAATTTGAGGCGACAACAAAATCATTTTTGAAAACAGTTGGTAGTATGGTTTCTTTTATTTTGTGCAGTGAATAATGTTTGCTCTTTAAATTCTAAATTTGTAGTTGTTTATTTGAGCTTTTGTGGGGCATTTTTATATTTTAAGTCAGTAGTTCTGAAACTTTTCCTTTCTAGGGACTCTCATAAATATAATTGGTTACTGGGAACCTACAAGATCTAACTCAAGATTTAAATATTCAAATTTAGATGTAAATATTCTAATATTTATCTAATTCATGCTTCTGGAGACTAGGATTTAAATCCCCATTTAAATGACCAAGTCACATTCTCTCAGCCTTAGAGGAAGGCAAAAGCAAACTCCCTCTGAACCAATCTTACCCCCCAAAAAACCCTGTGATAGGTTCACCTTAGGGTTGCCATAACTCAGAAGTGACTTGGAGGCACACAATAACAAAGTGTTGCTGACAAACGAAAGTTCTTTCTAGCCATCATGTCTCTCCCTTTTGAAAATTGACGTATGGTGACTCTACGGTAAACTTACGAGGGTTTTCTTGGTAAGACTGGTTGCCTTTATCTTTCTCTGAGACTGAGAGAATGTGGCTTGCCTGAGGTTACCCAGTGGATTTCCATGGCCAAGTGGTGATTACAACAGAGTCATAGGCCCTTTTCGCACGCCGTTTCTAAAGCGAAAGGGCCGCTTGAGTGTCGCGTAAATGGGAGGAGCGGTCCGTACGACGCACTCCCATTTACGCGATGCTCAAGAGCCAGACGTACAGCAGACAAGCACCTTTTTATTTTCGGCTCTAAGCCGAAAATGTTGTGCACTCGCGCAATGCTCCCGGGGCCCGTGCACACTTACCTGCTGTGCGGTGCGTCGGGAGCCGGGCCAGTCGCGCTTCTTGCCTCGGCGCTAGCCTGCAATTCCCAGGTTGCGCTGCGATAGGAAGGGGTGGGGCATTCGCGCGACATTTGCCGACCAGGAAGCTGATGCAGAACTCAAGTAGCAGGGAAGTGGCAGCGTTTCTGCTGAGGCTTTTGTGCGACCACCACTCCCCACCTCCGCGAAAGGATAAGGTGCGGAAAGGCCCATAGTTTGGGCATGTGCACACACCTGCCACCATGTCCCTTTTGTCAGGGACATGGCAGGGTGTGTGTGCACTGGCACCAAAACTGCTCTCTTGTTTGCAAATGAGGGAGCAGTTTGGGTGCACGCCCACGCCTGCCACTGTGTCCTTTGGTGCCCACATGCTCTATTGCCATGTTCCTGATGAAAGGCACACAGCAGCAGGCATGTGCATACACCCAAACTGTTCTCTCATTTGCAGTTTTGGCACCCGCACCCTCTCCCACTGTTGCTTCCCTGTTGCTGTCACTGCTGGTCATGTCCAGTAGCAAGGCTTCACAGACTTTCTGTGATGCCTCCAAGGACCTCTAGTGGTCCTCAAACCCCCAGGTTAAGAACCACTGTTCTAAGTAGGTTTATAAAAAGAAAATGAATTTTGAAAGAGTTAAGTAGGGTGAGCTCTAGTTAGTATTGGATGGGAAACCACCAACAAAAGCCAGGTGCTGTAGGCTATATTTCAGAGGAAGGAAGTAACAAAACCACCACAGAGTATTCCTTATCTAAGAAAACCTCATGAAATTCATGGGGTCACCAAAAGTTGACAGATAACTTGAAGACACATATACATAAGGGTTAAAAAACATTGCTTGCCTGTCTCTTCTGTGTTCTGGTCCTGACCATCTCACAGCAGGCCTGTTTTCCTGCCGAAAGAGGGTTATCAGGCTATATAGCCTCAGAGTGTCTTCTCATTCTACCTAAGGAACCATCTTCCTGATACATGGGTTCAAATTTTTTAGCCACCACAGATAAAGAGGAAAGTGTGCAGAGCATGAAGGTTCTAGGATGCCCTCTCAGTTTGTCCAGAAGTAGCATCAGAATCCAAACTCGCATATGTACCTTGGTTGCTGCTCCCCTAAGAGTCTGCCTATATCGGGGGGGGGGGCAAGGTGCAACTCACAGGCTGCGTACAGCCCCCCAAGTCCCCCAGTACATCCTCAACACTTAGAATGGCACCCTCATGCTTTCTAGGAGGTACAGGTGCCTCTCATGTACTATTTTAGGAATCTGCTTACCAGAAGTGCCTTCTGGTCATTTCCAGTTTCAGATGAAGGTCCCACAGGACCTAAATGAGTTTAGTCCCTACCCAAAATATCTTAAATGTCTCCCAAGCCTCCTAGAGCAGAGAATCTCAAGCTATGTGATGTTGGAGACTGGCAATCCCCACCCTGCATGGGCCAGGGACTGGAACCGTATCTGTGGCCATTGACAACAATTATTTTTTTCTTTCGTGGAAACTTTCCAGGGGCCCTGTGAAGGGGCCCTCATATCCTCTAGAACAGGGCTACTGAAAAGCAAATGTCCATGGACTGGTGCACCAGTCCATGGACATTTGCTTTTCAGTAGCCCTGTTCTAGAGGATATGAGGGCCCCTTCACAGTAAAAAAAATAAGGGAAGGCTAGTTGTGTTGGGGGGGGGGGCTGGCAAGGGGTAGTAGTCTCCACATCTCTGGAAGTTGCCCCTCCCCTGTGCCATTGAACTTGTCTCTGTGCCGCCTGCAAATAGGCAAATAATCCCTGCTTTTTCTCTTACCTTAGCACAACAACACACAGACTGTTTTACTCCCTCCTTTGCCCTGCTTTGCTCTGATCATTCTAAATCTAGCCAAGGAATACCAATTTGCAGCTAAAAATATGTGTTCCTGTATATCTGGCTGCCTGATTCACAGAGCAAGAATTTATTGATAGAAAAGATGTATTAGTCATATATCTCTGCTCCCACTTCTCTTTGCATGTGACTGTTTTACACACTCTCAGGGTCTCTGCCAGCATCCCAGATGATCAGACAAATGTCAGGGCCCACCAGCTAGAGCTCAACACCAGGATTTATGTATGTATGTATGTATGTATGTATGTATGCATTTATTAAACATGCTTCCAGATTGCTCTGATCTAGGATCCTATCTTATTTCTCCTATGTGCTTATACCAATTCTATATGGCCGAGGGAGTTAAAGCCCAGACATAGATAGGAGGAAGAAGATGGCACCTACTACAGAACCATTTGATGTGTGGTATAAATCTTGCAGAGAAACAAAAAGGTGCCAGTTCAGGCCAGCATGCCTCCCCATCACCTTTGAAAAATCTAGACTTTACAGAACTCCAAGGTAAGTGAATCCATAAGTGTTCCTGCTGTGCACAGTTAAAAGGTATTGTGAAGCTCTTCCATCTTTTTTCCTGAACAGATTTTTCTCTGTGGAGAAAAACCGAGAAAAGAAGCAAATGGAAAATAAACAAGGGCTGCAAATCAAAGGCCATTTCTGCACGTGGTGAGGGAATTGCTCCCTGCTGCTACTCACCGGATCTTCTGGCGGTCCGGTCTGAGGCGGAGCAGTGCATGGTTGTAGATGCGCACTGCTCCGGCATCCAAAATGACAGCTTCCGGTTGGTCATGGGTCTCAACCAACTGCTGAAGCTCGCCAGCCTAAAGCCCGCCCTCCGCAGATCGCACGCTCGCATTGGTGCGAGCCTGCAAATCTGCATTGGAGAGCAGGCACGCAATGGCGTGCGCCGGCATTTTGAAAGACTGGAATAATCAGGTCTTTCAAAAACACGCTGCAGGACCACTTGGGGTCATTCCAGAGCAGACTGAGGTGCGGATCTACGGTAAGTAGTCCGGATCCCGTCTGCTCCAAGGTGCAGACGTCCTCCGTGGAGGACGCACTGCACCATTTTACTTACCCCATGAGGAAATGGCCAAAGATAATGATACTTGGAGTTCCTTTAAATGTTCATGAATAAGGCAGTGGGGTTGTGAAGTAAATTTGTAGGCAGCAAAGATTACAGGATGTAAAATAACTAACACTGATATGTGTATCTGCCTTCAAGTCAACCATTGACTTATGGTGACTTACGGTGGCCCCATGGATTTCATAGAGTTTTGTTGGGCAAGGAATTGTCGGTGGAGGGGAGTTGCTAGTTCTTCCCTCTGAAATATAGTAAACAGCACCTGGCATTCATTGGTGGTCTCCAATCCAAGTACTAACAAGGCTGACCTCACTTAGCTTCCAAGATCAGAGGGAATCTAGTGCCATTAGAGGCTGAGGGTTTTGAGGGATTTATAATCATCAGTCCAAAAGACTAATGAAGAGCAGAAATGTGTTTTGGCTTAGGTATGACCTAAGGATGGTTCTCATTCAGGAGCCAGATGGACAGAGGCCCTTTCCGCACAAGGGAAATACATCACTATGGAGTTGTTGTGTCTTGAATACATCCGCATGTCAAACCGATTTGATGTCATTCTGTCATAGTTTGTTCTGCACGTGTTTAGCTCTTAAAGCGATTCACATTGTTGTGAAACTGGTGTGATGTGAAAATGGGAAAACTCCGAAGCAAATCAGCCAAAACGGTTCACAGCGTTTTTTCCTACGTGTGGAAGCACTACATCGATTCACACCACAGAGGTGGGCATTAAATTGAGCAATCAGTGGTGGCAGAGTGGACCGAGGGAGGAGAATAAGAGTTCCAGGGGAATTGACATGCGGAAGCTACAAATGATTTTCTCTGCTTTTCTTCGATAGAAACTGAAGGACATTGGAGTAAAAAACACCGCTTACAAAACGCAGTGAAACGCTCCTCCACTCTAGTGCAGAAGTGCCCAGAGTGATAAGTAGACCTTCGAGAGACTGCACTGGGCACCCTGAAATCAAGGGTATTTGTACCCTGAAAATAGCCTTTGGCAGTGAAGGTTGCAGATGCAAGACAAAGGGAACCTGTTGTGGACAATGGGTCTTTCACCTGTTGATGGGCTTAGTGCTTGATTGACAAAGACATGATGGGTGTTGTAATAGCTGTCGATTGTGGTTGCTGTGAGGAAAGAGGAAGGAATCTGGGTGTACAAGGGACGGATATCTGTCAGTCAGTATCCTGGTGGGCTTCGCACAATTGGGTTCCCTGGAAAATTCCAGCTTCTGTTTAAGCCTATTATCCACAGGAATGGTGTGTATTTGCCTGACAAATGACTGAGTCATACCCTGGAGGAAGCTTCAAATTGACCTATCCTTTCTCACCTTTACAGTCAAATTCCTTCCCTTGCTCGGTTTGACCTCTCCGTCACCTTTCAGGTCTGATTTTGATATCAGAGCCAATTAATACCATTGCCAATCCAATATCGTGCCAACTAGGTATGGTGCCGATCCAAACCATACTAATATCAGGGACCCCCAAAGCAGGGCCTTACACTATAGTTCATATGTTAATATTAATTAAGTTAAATTATGGGTTTGAAAAAAAATAAGCTACAATACATTTCATCTTAACAAAATCTAATGTAGTTTTGAGGGCACTTATGGAGGCAAAACGTGCATTGGGTGGCAGTTTGTTTACTATGTTGTCTCCCTGCATTGCTGCCTCCCCATCTGAATTTTTCATTTTGTGGATGGAGGCGGCTCCAGCAGGTAAATAGCAGGCATGACAGGCAGCAAGAAACAGGAGGGAGGACAGGAAGGAAGAACAAGAAGGGGAAGTCTGTGGAGCACAGCCTCATGATAAAAGGAAAGAAAGCTACCGAGTGAGAGAGAGTTAAAAAGGGTGGAAAGAGAAGAGGAGAGAAGAAACAGCAAACTGGAAGAAGAGGCAGACATGAGAAGAGAGCAGAGGGATGGAATAACTAGAGATGTACAGAAGTGTGGAGGGGTACACAGAAGAGGGGAAAGATAAATCAGAGTGATTAGACAAAAAGACACACAGAGAAGGAAGAAAGTAGAACCCTTAGGGAGGGAAGGTGGAGACAGAGGGTACTGGAGAATGATGGTCTGAGCCATGTTCGTGAAAGCGAAAGGGGAGTGTGTTTAGCTTGCAGTTTTTATTTGTATGTCAAGTTTTTTGTTTCCTGCGTTTTTCATCTGCCTATTTATTAACCTTACTCATTCCTTTTCAATATAAATATAATTTAAAAACTTTTTAGAAGTATTTTTACTGAAAATTTTAACTCTGTGACGTCAGTTACTTTCAGAGAAAATACAATATAATAAAGGATAACTTGAATTAGATGAAACTGATGACTCTTACCTACAAGATTGATAACATCCAAATTAGCCACAATTAGCTCTTTATAAAACATTACCTTTACCTCTGATAAAACCTTGCAGTGTTTCCAGTGGCTTAGCAGTTCGGCCTGAAGATTCTGGACAAAAGACTTCTTTTCCAAGAGGTAAGCTCTTGATGACTCAGGGGAAGACTGAGGAAGACTGCTCGAAGAAAATTCAGATGGGAAAATTATTCCAGGAAGAAAGGGTGTATATGTAGTAAGATAAAGTGGTGAAACTGGAGCCTACCAAGGGAAAGCAAAATTAAAATAAACCAAAAATAGGAGAGTAGTTAAAGAGTTTGTGGAAGACTCTGCTCTGGAGAACTTTTGTTGTTGTTAACTGCTGTCGAGTTGACTTTGATTTCTGACAATCCTATCAGTGGGAGACCTCCAGTCACCCTGTCCTCAAATGCCCCACTCATGCCTCGTGAAGTGAATAATGTTTACTTTTTAAAGTCTCTGGTTGAAAAAAAGTGTACGACAACAGGCTAGAAACTGTATTCATAATAGGCTATATCTATCTCACTGAGAGCTCAGTTTAGCTGTGCATTAATTGTTTTGTCACAGTTGCTTGTCATACACTATATTAGTGATGGTCTGCACCTCACAGCAGTTGGCAGGAATGTTTGGCAGGAATGTTTTTGGTAAGAGTCTCACAAACCTGATCAGGAGAGCTTTAAACTGAGTTGTGTAGGTGTGGGGCAGGGGGGAGACAGTATTCTTGAGGACGGAGTTCATCAAGTGCTGGAATAGCCTGAATGTTATAGGCAGAACTGGGTGATACTACAAGAACCCAAGAGTGGGAAGAAAAATGCTATAAATAAGCAGCTGGGGTAAATGACCCATGGTCGTAGATGTCTCTACACTAATGCACAGATCATGGGAAATAAACAAGATGAACTTGGATTCTTAACACAGCACAGCAAATACGATATAATAGACATCACTGAAATCTGGTGGGGTGAGTCTCATGACTGGAATATAGCAATAGAGGGGGATAACCTATTTCAGAGAAATAGACCAAACAAGAAAGGAGAAGGAGGAGCAATAGATGTCAAGGACATTTACACCTGTGAAGAGATCCATGACCTAAATCTTGGAAGCCAGGTTGAGAGAAACTGGGTAAAAATTAAGGAGGAGAAAAACAACAATGACGTCATTGTGGGGGTCTACTACAGACTCCCAAGCCAGACTGAGGACTTGGATGACGCTTTCCTGGAAAAAATGACCAAGCAGTCAGAAAGGAGAGATGTAGTAGATTTCAACTAGCCTGAGAGATTTCAACTATCCTGATATTTGTCGGAAGTCAAACTTTGCCAGGAATATAATTCCCACAAATTCCTCATTTGCCTTGTAGACAATTTCATTGTCCAGAAGGTAGAAAAGGCAACAAGGGGATCTGCTGTTTTAGATCTGTTCCTAACCAACAGGGGTAACCTGGTTAATGGGGAGGAAGTGGTGGAATAGGCAGGAGTGACCATGTTTTTTTGGAGTTCATAATACAGCAGAAAGGGGAAGCCAAGCATAGTTAGAAATGCATTCTAGACTTTAAGAAAGCTGATTTCAGTAAACTTAGGAAAATACTGGGTGTGATCCCATGGTCAGGGGTACTAAAAGAGAAGGGAGTCCATGGAAGATGAGAGTTTCGTAAAAGTGAGACACTAAAGGCACAATTTCAAATAATTCTAGTGAGGAGGAAAAATTAGAGATGTCCAAAGAATCAGTGCTTGACCTGGGGAAAATGGAGTAGGTCAGAGGTTCTTAGCCGAGGATCTGCGGAGCCCTCACAAGGAGTCTGAGAAGCCCTGCTGCTGGACACCAACAGCAATGGCAGCAACAGAGATGCAGCAGTGGGGCGGTGGGGGGTGCAAGTGCCAAAACTGCACCCTTGTTTGCAAATGAGGGAGCAATTTGGGTGCACGCACATGCCTATCACCATGTCCCTTTCATTAGGGACATGGCAGCAGCGGATGTAGGTGCTGAGGGACATTGCAGCAGATGTGTGTGTGTGCCCCAACTGCTCCCTCATTTACAAACATGGAAGCAGTTTCAGCACGCACAATCCCCTGGCACCGCTATGTCCCTGTTGCTGCCACTGCTGTTGGTATGCAGCAGCAGGGCTTCACGGACCCCAGGTTAAGAACCACTGATCTACTCCATTTTTCCCATGGATGTGGTTATTTGCTATGGATGTGGATGTTTGTTTGCTGCACCAGAGACTCATGGAGCAATGGATTCAAACTACAGGAAAAGGGATTCCATCTACACATTAGGAAGAACATCTTGATGGTAAGAGCAGTTCAACAAAAACCTTATTTGGTCTTCTAGCCCAATGATTCTATGGCCATTTCCACATGGGTTAAAAGAAACGGTGGAGTGCGTCCTCCATGGAGGACGTCTGCACCTTGGAGAGGACTGGGTCCAGACTACTTAGCGTAGATCCTCACCTCAGTCCTCTCTGGAGAGACCGAAAGTGGTCCTCCAGCGTGTTTTTGAAAAACCTGATTTTTCAGGTTTTTCAAAATGTCGGCGCACGCCATTGCGTGCCTGCTCTCCAATGCAGATACGCAGGCTTGCACCAATGCGAGCCTGTGATCTGCGGAGGGCGGGCTTTAGGCTGGCGAGCTTGAGCGGTTGGTCATGACCCGCGACCAACTGGAAGCCGCCATTTTGGACGCTGGAGCAGTGCAGATCTGCGATCATGCACTGCTCCTCCTCGCCCCAGACTGGACCGGACCCGAATAAGATCCGGTGAGTAGCGGCAGGGAGCGATTCCCTCACCGCGTGTGGAAATGGCCTATGATTCATTATTATTATGCAGACCAATCTTGCTTTTCTTAATGAAAGAGTTGTGATTGCTGCCAGTAATTCTTGCACTATTCCCAGACCTATGGGCAATTGCTGGTGGAGATGTGGAGACACTTAGCATCTGGACTCATGCCCAAATAAAAGATGAGTGTACTGTTACATATCTAAAGAATCTCTCATGAATTCAGTTAGTCAAATTTGCTTATGATTATATGTTTTCAGAAGACAACAGGCATGTGTTTTTTGTGGTCTATCTTGGGCCTCCTTAAGATTTTCTCACACTTTCTGGCAACCAAACATGTTGTACAACACCCTGTCAATGAGATGAACTGCATGCTGTGTAAACTTGTCAGTTAAACCACTAGCCACTGAGGCTTGCACTTAAGGAAAGTAGCTAGTACCTAGCTGGGATCAAAGTTTCAAATTCCCTTCAGTGTAGGAAGAGTCCAAAAGAATAATAGGCTTTCTCAAAATGAATCCCTCTTTGAATCAAGACTTTGTACCTCCATTTGTTTTTCCACCCTTCTAGCCCCAATCCCACCCTTGAAAGGCAGCACTGATGGGAGAAGGTAAGAATTTCAGCCGAGTTACCTCATACAAACTGTTATCATTAAAAGCACTCATCTATTTCAAGCATGTCCTTCCTGGCATATGGATTGGAGAGACCACAAAATAATAATAATTAGGTAAGGGGGCCCCTCGCCCTTTCAGATAAACAACATAGGATGGACCTGCCCTGAATTTCACAATTATCAAAATGTCTCCCAAAGTGCTGAAATTCTTCATATCTTCCTGGGTGTCTCTTCCCTGTCCAAACTTTGAAACCTTGAATCTCTTTAAAGTTACATATTACAATAAGCCACAGGGATTACACAGGCACAGATTTTGCTTAAAACAGGATAGCAAATTCTAAATCACAGAGTCTAGAAGGAAAACATTAGCAGCATCTATTTTGTTTTTTCCAGATCTAAATCACGGCCAATGAAAATTAAAAGAAGGAATTCTGAGATCAACAGGGATGTGGTTATCAGATCTCAGGACCTGGCTCCTCTTCTCCAGACTTTAGGCCAAGGGAAGGAATTTGAGGGCAAGAGCACTGCCTTGAAAAGTATGCACGTGTATATGTACGTGCATGTATTCCTAATTTGTTATACTTTGTGCTTTATATTAGAATGGCATACTCTGCACAACTGTGGCAGGTGCTTAATATATGGGCCTTTCTGCACTAGACTATTATATTGCTATTATTCCATTTGCAATTTCCTGGGGAGTTCTGCAGTTTGTAGTTTACTGAGGCCCAAGAGCTCTCTGGCCCCTCCCTCAACTGCAAATCTCAGGATTCCATAGGATGTTGAAAGTGGAATAATAGCACTATAACGGTGTAGTGTGGAAAGGCCCTGTCATGTTTAATAACATCACCACTGGCTGCCCCTTTTAATATGATCAAGGCCAGCCTCCTTTGACATCACAGGGCATCATCCTGAGATCTCAGGTTTTGGCCTTGGGTTAGTCTGGACCTGGCAATCCTATGGTGGGAGGAAATGTTTATCTGTTAAATGTGCCTTTGCATCTGACATTTGTTCCCATCTCTGAAAGCCACCAGTCACCATCTGCTGGAGATTCTCCATGGAAATCCTGTGTCCTAGCTAATGAACTACTAGCCATCTCCTCAGTGTTTTATGGAAACTAATCTGGACTAAATCTCAGTGTATAACTGTGATAATACGTATTCCCATTATCCAAGCAACAGAGCTGAAGGGAGATAGTTCTCTCTCCAGGTAACTAAGGGGTTAATGAGGTGTTAGATTTAGGTTACATTTATTGGGGGTCAGCATCAGAGATTACGACAGTCAATTGCCCAGTCAGCAAGACCAAATAGGAGAAGAGGTAAGAAGCTTCGAGATGCTTCAGTCAAGAATTTTTGATCTTGTTTTCCATGCCAGTCAGGCCCTGAAAGAGTCCAGATGGCGCTCCATGATCACCTGCAGTCTGAGTGGGGGTCAGTCTTCATCCCAAGCAGAGGACCAGTCTGTGCTTGAACTTCAGTCTGAGTTGCCTGCTCAACCTGAAGGAGAGCAACCTGAGGAGGTGGAAGAACCTAGGGCACGCTCTCCACAAGGAGTTGTGGACCCAGAAGCTGAGACCACCCTCACTGATACCTCAGGATGCAGGAGAGACCACTGGAGGAAGCCAAGGAGAGGCTCCTCAGTGCCAAGAGGACTGTCCTCCTTATCTTCAGCTGGCTCAACAACCTCCTGCCAGCTCCTTTTCCTTCACAATAACTACTCCTGTCACCTTCAGATATGGGGGCAAAAGTCCTGCAACTGGATTGCTGTAACAGAATGTTGCAGTGTAGGTGGACTGCTGCCATTCAGGATTCAAGCCACTTAATTTCATTCCCTCTCCATTTTCCATCAGGACTTGAACCCCATTTCATTTCATTTCATTCACTGCACTTTTAGACTGCCTTCTAACCAAGGATTCTGTAGCTGCTGGATGTGCTCAGTGTTGTGGGAACCCTACACTTTCGATGTTTTATATCAAAAGATTGTCTAAAAATATTTCTGCAAACCTTGAGATTCCCTCCCCCTGCAAATCTGCTGAGCTGATGTCTCCCTTTTGAATACAAGTAGTGTCACCAAAGAATTGCAGAAGAAAATCAGCCTACGCTTTATAGATTATAGCAAAGCCTTTGATTGTGTAGATCATGAAAAACTATGGATTGCTCTTAAAGAAATGGATGTGCCACAATTTTTGATTGTCTTGATAGGTAGTCTGTACTCAGGACAAGAAACTAATTGTCAAGAAAGAATACAAAAAAATGGAATGGTTTCTAATTGGCAAGGAGGCCAAGTAAGGCTGCATCTTATCATCCTATATGTTTAATCTGTACACTGATCATATCGTGCATAAAGCAGAATTAGACCTGGAGGAACAAGGTCTAAAAACTGGAGGAAGGAACATCAACAATTTAAGATATGTAGATGACACCATAACATTAGCATAAAATAGCAAAGGTTTGGAACAACTACTGAAGAACATCAAGGAAGAAAGTGGAAAGGCAGGTTTACACTTGAACATTAAGAACACAAAAATGACCACAGATGATTTACTTAACTTTAAAGTAGATGATGAAGACATTGAAATAGTTAGTAGTTTTCCATACTTTGGCTCGGTCATTAATCAGAAGGGAAACTGCAGTCAAGAAATCAAAGAAGGGCAGAAATTGGAGGAGCAACTATGAAGGAACTGGACATAATTCTCAAATGTAAAGATATATCATTAAATACTAAAATTAGGACTGTCCATGCCGTAATATTTCCAATTTCTATGTATGATGTGAAAGCTGAACAGTAAATAAAGCTGATAGGAAGAAAACCAGCTCATTTGTGATGTGGTGCTGGAGAAGAGTTCTGTGGATACCATGGACTGCTAAAAAGAAATAGATCAAATCAGGCCTGAATTCCAACTAGAAGCCAAGATGATTAAGTTGAGACTGTTGTTCTTTGGACATATCATGAGAAGACATGAGTCACTAGAAAAGACAAAATGCTTGGTAAATTAGAAGGCGGTGGGGAAAAAGGAAAGACCACATTACCAATGGATTGGCTCAATCAAGAAAGCCACAGCCCTGTGACCACAAGGCCTGAGCAGGACTGTTGATAATAGAGTGACTTGCAGGTTTCTCAGTTATAGAATCTCCATAAGTCGGAGCTGACTTGGTGGCAGTTAACAACAAAGTTTCATTCCAGCTCTGGACCAAAGTTTTATTTTGGCTCTTGACATTCAAGTACTCCTAGCTTGAATGCCGGAAACAATGTCTTTCCAACAGTAAGTATTCTCCTCCTCCTCCTCCTCCTCCTCCTCCTCTTTATTTATACCCCACTTTTTCCCAGGTTGGGACTCAAAGCGGCTTACAATTAAAAGGCATAGTTAAAAACTCATAAAATACAAAAGTTGAAACATAATTAACAATCGGAAGAATTAAAACAATGTTAAAATACATAAATTACATACATAATTAAGAACTCAAATATTCATCAAAAACTATCCTATTCATCAACATACAAGTGCATCTGTGACTTCCCATCCCTGTAGTTTTATCAATCCAATAATTCTAGAGATACAAGCAGCGGTTTAAAGAATGGGAGTGCAAGAGCCCTTCTTGGACCATCCTTATTATGAATAAAACAGGGAGGTTTAAGACCATTCAGGGTTTTGTCAGTTTCAAAACTGTTGACCCACAGTCTTATTCCAGTAACTGTATTTTCCTGCAACGGCATGAAAATAAAAATCACATGGTGATCTCAGCTGATAAGAATCCTGTTGAAGGAGCAGGATATAGACTGCATGAGATCCTTCCAATTTTTCTACTGCAGTTTATATACTTTCACATAGTGGCTGTTTCCACTGGGTGAACCAGTAATACCCAAGGATTCATCTTGTGCACTGGATGATAGTGATGTAGAGAAATGTCACCTATTCTATAGTGATGATTCTGGAGGTGGGAAGCAAGGAATCATGGACAGAGGATCTATTTGGTATACAGAAGCCACTCCGCTGTAAACCTCTGCCCTCTCCAGTTAAAATGGATCGGATTATAAGTAATGGGAAAGATCCTTCTCTGGTTGAACCCTTGGAGAACTCGGAGACCCTGGAGAATCTATAGGTAGTACCATCTTCCAATCAGAACAGAAAATACTGGTAGTCTGGAAGGAAAAAAGAATCTGTAGATGCTTACCATATGAGCCAGAACCTCAGAAAACCAGGATTTCTAATCATGTGGACAGTCTTCATGAGTAGCAAAAGATCTTTTTCAGATTGGCACTGTACATCTGAAAAGAATGATGGATGAGGAGAGGAGTAGCTTCTCACCACACATTCACTTTAACTCAGAGCTTTCCAAACTTTTCATGTTGGTGACACACTTTTTTAAACATGCATCATTTCGCTAGTAAAACAGTAATTCAGTTTTACTCGCAAACTGGAGGTTAAACTAACCCCTTACAAGGGATGCAGACACATACATAAATTGTAATAACAAAATGTATGGGGACACAACATATCTCATTATAGATGACACACCTACGTACTTTAGGTGACACACTAATGTGTTGCGACACACTGTTTGGAAAACCCCGCTTTAACTTGTTTTGGACTTCTAAATAGGGCTACACTTCAATAAAAAAATGAGTAGGGACTTTGTGTAACGTGTTTCTGCAGTGCTGCTTTGTGTAGTTTTTTAAAAAATGGAATATATGCATTTGTCACTTAATAAATGCATTTCCCCAACATATGCATTTTGGTTGTAGACAAGTCAGAGAACTGTGTTACATGGAAAGATAACTGTGTTGTGGTTCATAGCTTGATATGGAAAGTGCAAACTCAGTAAGTTCTTATCAAAATGCAGACTGAACAAAATTCTCCTCCATCCCAAATTGGGACAGACCAGTCTGTATAAAAACATTGCTGCTAACCCAACTCATCAGTCAGAAAAAATTCTTCCAACTTGTCAGTCAGAAGAATGTATCCTGTCTCCTGCCTTCTATTTTGCATTGCTAAGCCAGAATAAACTTAAGTCTTCCTTTGGAGTTGCAGCTGTTTCTCCAACACAATATTTGCTGTTTTGGAATTTGACCCTGCACTTGTTTTTTGCTCTTTGTCTGTATGGTCTCGCACTTGACATCAATCTTGTTCTTGACAACTTTCTAATCCTTATCTGTTATACCCAGACCAGGACTCTCTCTCACAACCTTGACTGGTGCAAATCATAATGAACAAACAGAGCAATAACACCAAGCCCCAAGATGTGGGTTCTTTGTTATGCAGGAGACCTTTGAGTTTAGAAAAGCAATAGTAAAAATCTCAATGCTTCACAGCTCAATTTGATTTCCTCCGGATGTGTTAGACAACTCTCATCATTCCCAGCCAGTATGGCCAGTGGCAAAGAAGCCTGCCTTACAATATATTAAAGGAAGACAGGTTCTACCAAATGTGTCTAGCTTTATCCTTTGAAATAACTGCAAGAAGGAATTGCCAGACACTTCTAGTAAGCAACGAGGAAAGACCACAAACTTGGCAAACATGTATTCTTTGTTGTGGAGAAAGATGGCTGACTCTGACAACTCTTTCAAAGCATTGGACTGGTAAGGTTCAATCCCTCTGTGCTTCCTTTTTCATTTATAAAACCTGATTGGCCACAAAAGTCACTGTTATAATCAGTGATAATCACCTGTGCGGCCTTGGTAGAATGATTGAATGAGTGTTGGTTCTGTAATGGTCAGATTAGAGATCATCCAGTGATCCATTTGTATATGATTTATCCCATGTGGGTTCTCCAAACCAGACTAAGGCCCTTTCCGCACAAGGCTGATACAATACAGTAGAGTTGTATTGTCGCTTTTACATCTGCACATTAAACAGGTTTGATGTTGTTCTGTCCTCCGTGGTTCCGCACGAGTTGAGGTCTTAGCATGGTTAACATCGACGTTAAATCAATGTATTGTAAAAATGGAAAAACTCCGATGTAAACAACCCAAACCGTTTCTGCTGCATTTTTTCCTATGTGCAGAAGCATTACATCAATTCACACGCTTGCGCTAAAATGTGGCAACGGTGTCTACAACTTTTTTTTTTAAATTCACCAATCAGTGGCTGCAGGGTGGAGCGAGGGAGGGGAATAGGAGTTCCACGAGAATTGACGATGCGAAAGCTACAAACGATTTTCTTGCTTTACTTTAATAGAAACCAGAGGGCACGCAGATAGGAATCGGGGTAAGTCGGCGTAAAAAACACTGCCCATGACACGCGGTGAAATGCTCCTCCACTCTAGTGTGGAAATGGCTTAAGGCTGCTGTGCTAAGAAAATCTCTTTGCATACACTGAGCATTTTATTTGACACAATTTTTATTAACTTTTTGTATAATCAACTACAAATATACAAATCAAGATAAAGAAAACAAAGAAAAACCACATTCTTTGAACATATATAAACTAAATCAATCTATGTCATTAACTAATGTGTTGTTACATTTCTCTTCTACAATCTTCTCCCAATTTCCTCCTATGTTACTTATAATTTATTGATCTCCTCCTCTCTTAACTGAAATCATATACTACCAATATTTTCTTCTCCTTCCTTGAATTTATCTCTAAAATAAATAATATAACAGTTATTATAATATCTTAACTATTTTCTGGTCCTATAAACATCAAACAAAAATCCCCCCAGCTCCCTAATTCCTTCTTTTTCCTTTAAAGTATTCAAAAAAGGTTCCCAGTCTTTTTTAAATTGTTCCACCATTTTCCCTTTTCTGTGGCTTATCTGCTTTTTTTATGCAAAACAAGTTTTACTACAGTTTTCTTGTGCCATTCCTGATCACACTTATGATCTTATAAGTGTGGAATGTTCTGGTGCTGGAATAAGGAGAGGATGATTTAGCTGCAAATGGCACTGGTGAGCTAAATTGATTCTCTAATGAAAACCTGGAACCAGCTAAGCCTCAGCAAACTAGCTAAAAGACAAGGTTTTCTAGATAGGGAGAGGGAGGTGCCGAGAGCCATCTGAAGAAAACAAAAGCTAAAGCATTATTTGCCTGACCTGCTGGTTGCTTTTCATGACTCAAAGGATGGGCAGATGTTATGTAATGGAACCTAGGCCAAAAAGGTTGAAGTGCCAGTGTGAAAAGTTTAAAAATATATCAAGACACAGTTGATATGTGTGACTGAAGTTTAGAGAGGCTGAAAGGTTAAACATTTGGAGAAAGGCCTACAGATGGGGGGAAAAAAAAAATGTTAAAAGCACAGTATACTCAACTCTGGAGCAGAGGTTTGTAGTTGAGCCGTTCCAGAATTCTGTATAGCCAAACAGAAAGCTTTCTTTAAAAAAACACACACACAAGGAATCATGTTGTGGTTAAAACAAAAGCTCATGAGTGAAACAAAGGCCATTTCTGCACTACACTGTTGTAGTGCTATTATTCCACTTGCAACCTCCTGTGGAATTCTGGGGTTTGCAGTTTACTGAGGCTAAGGAGCTCTCTGGCTGAGAATTCTAAATGTCCCTCCCTAAACTACAAACCCCAGGATTCCATAGGATGTTGAATGTCGAATAATAGCACTGTAACAGTGTAGGGCAGAAATGGCCTATGACTTCGTCTGCCATTCTCCTTCAGGAATCAGTGTTCCTTCGCATCTTAACTGCAGTCTTCACAGTAGCTGAAGTGGTTTGTTTGTGTTTGCGTGTGCATGTGTTACCCTGATTTCTGGGGGTCCCGGGAGGGACCCCTAAATGTGCTCAAATAATGGGGAGGGAATTAGCAAAGAGCGCTAGTTAGCAGTGCTAGAGGCAGGGTAACGTAGCGAGATCTTGAACCCTATGTCTACGGGGTCAGGCCGAGTCGATGATAAGGCAGAAGTTGAAATAATAATAATTGGTTTATTGAAATACAATCAAACGCGTATATGCAACACACTCACACAAGGAACTATAGAAATAAAGGTAGAAGTTGGATAGAGGGATTTTGAGAGGAGGTTTGGTATGGGAAATACTATACCTGTCCTGAAGCCCAGTAATAGCAAAGAAGCTGGGGAGTGTGGATTCTCAGCACGTGGGGCTGAGGGGAAGGCTCATCAAACAGAGCGGCAGCAAGTCGGGAGGCAAGTCATGAGCGATCCAAGGAGACGCTCAAAGTCAGGGGTTCTTATAGGGAAAATTGTGGCCGCAGGCTAGTTCGTACTTGGGGATAATAATGAGTTTGGGGCTGGAGACAAAGCCTCCGAAAGGTCATTACTTTAGATGATGGGATTATGACCAGATTGTCAATAGAGTAGCCAGTATGCAAACACGGAGCGCTTGAGCGTTGTATAGTCCACTCATCAAGCTGCCTGCATGGGGCAGGGAATCTTTTGTAAGTAGCGTGCATACATACTGTGGTACTTGCCTTGAGGTCTCCTGAAGCTGCATTCGGCAATGACTGGCCTGCCTGGATTGGGATCTGAATGGTTCGGCTATTTTCGGCCGCGCCTGTGTGCGTGCTTTTCCGGGGGCCTCGCAAGCACGTGGAGATGAATGGGTAAAGAAGGCCAAATTATTGATATCAAATGATATCTAATATACCACAAGCTCGGGCTAGAAACGGCGGTAGCACATGTCTCTGTGGGTGCATGCACGTGTGTATGTGAAAGAGAGAGAGAGAGAGATTTTCCTAGCCATAATATATATAAATATAATTTGCATGATAGCCTACTATCCTGTGAATTATTTGAAGACCTCCGATTCCTAAAAGTGTAATTATCCCATTAACTTCACAAAAGACCTTGTTCTTGGAAGAGATGAAAGCCAATGGAGTGAGTCTGTTGACAGGAAAGAAACACAACCGCAATTTTGGACTCTCCTTAGGACAGAGTGGGAATCATGTGGCTGTCCAGGTGCTGTTGGATTCAACTCACAGTGTTCTTTATCACTGTCTACGTATTCTGAGACTCGCTGTTCGATAACATATGAAATGCCGCATGATTTTCAGCCCTGATTTAGAGAGTCTAAAGATGTGTTCAGGATTCAGCCTGACTTGCAGTATTAACAGTGGACCGGACTGCACAGTTAATGCTCTGTTCTTACATAGTTCGTCCAACCTGCAATACTTCCAGTCAATACCGCAATAGAATCTTGCTTTGGTAACGTAAATGGGATAGAGTCGTCCACCATACCTGATTGCTGTAGGATACTTTAGGGGCAGAGGGCAAGTTTCAAGGCATATCATACACACAGCTACAAAGGAATTGATGGAGCATGTTTAGAAGCCTGCCATTGTTGCTGTCATCCAAGTGAGTCATTTCTTTTCTAAAGCCACTAGAAAGCTAAGAGCCCTCCTTGTAAGCCAGCAGGGGTCATTTCCCCCCTGGGGAAGTGGACACAGCTGTGTTTTTAAATACCATTTCTAGAAGGGTCTGGCAAATGGCACAAGAATCTGAAAGCTGTTTTCCTTCAGATAAATCTCTTCTAGAGTTGCTATTAATAGGCCTTTGGGGCTCTGATGCGGGGTAGTGGTGGTGGATGTTTGTAGGAAAAATAAGCACTGTTGTTGCCAGGTAACTGTATTTCCAATGGTGCCACAGCACTGAGGATGAGCTGAAAACTGCCTTAAGGAAATGGCTCACTCTGCAGCTTTGATCAGTGACTCACAGAGAAGGAACAAAAGACAAAAGGCAAAGCCAAAATGGGAGGAAATACATCGATAAATTTAAAAGGTCCGAGAAGGTCATGATTTTTTTTTCAAAAAAGGTTAAGATGGGGAGAACAAGGTGCACCACACGGGTGGCATGTGAACCCACCCCCCTTCTTGTAGTCCCCCCCCCCCCCAAGCCTCTTCTTAGAGATTCAGGATGGGGTTGTGGTTTGAGTGTTGGATTATGACTCTGGAGAACAGAGTTCGAATTTCCACTCAGCAATAGAAACCCATGAGGTGACCTTGGGCAAGCCACCCTCTCTCAGCTTCAGATGAAGGAAAAGGCAAATCACCCCTAACCAAAGCTTGCCAACAGGTTCACCTTAATGTTGCCACAAGTGGGAAACATGCAACAATAATAACGGCAACAATAACAAAGCTCCTGCCAGGACAGTCTTCAAACTACTGTACTGCACTCCAATTTTTTTTTTAAAAAAATGGGATGAAAACTCACCTGAAAATCACTAACATACCACCAGAGCACCCCAAAATGCAGCCATTTGGCGTAATTTATAACCCATGCCCTCTATGTTAAAAAAAAAACACATCTTTCCCAAAAGTGAATCAAAACTGGAATTGACATCTGGTCAGATCCTGGTTTGCCAAAAATACACCAGTGTGGCCAACGCATACCAGGGTAGACAAAACCAGGCCCTTATCCCTGGTGCATTTGCCCACCAAGATATAAAACAAGAGTATAAAGTCATTAAAGATTTATTTCACTGTCTCTTTTAAAAAGAATAACTCATCACAGCTTATTTAGAGCATCACATTGGTAACATGTTAGTTGTGGGTTACATTTAGTGCGGGAGAGACACAGAAATGCCCTTGCAAATTACTTCCAAAATGATTGCCCAAAAGTAATTATATTATGAGTTGTTATATTTCAAAATATTGTTGTATCCTGAAATGTAATGCATTCTAGGTAAAGCTGTTATTTGTAATGTATCTTTTGTTTATTATTTGTTTCCTTGTTCTGTTGGGGGAAGGGGTCTGAAAGTGAAATAGTAGAATCTGGCAGATCAGAGGATGCAAGGTGGTGAGGACAAAAGGAGAGCGAGGCAAGAAGAAGGCTTCTTATAGGACTGAGGGAAGAAAGAAGAAAGGAGCATCTTTTGGGGTTAAATTTCCTGGCTTTCTCTAATATCTCAGGGGTGCTGCCTGTTTTACACTGACCCCTCCATAATTTACATTTGTGTAATTTCCAGCTTATGGCAACCCTCAGGCAAACCTATCACAGGGTTTCTGGGCAACACTTTTTTTGGGGGGTGTGTGTCTTTGCCTTTCTCTGAGATAATTAACATGGGAGCATATAAAAAAGGAACAGCTTTCAAGACAGGCAAAAGAATAGCTTGAGTCCCTTGCGTCTGGCCCGCGCTCTCAGATTTTACTCCGTCTCTGAGAACAAAGTGCAGCCAAAACCAGCACCAGTGGAATCCTTCTATCTAGGTTTCCCCACCCTTCTTGTGTCATTTGGATTAAGGTTCAGTTTGTTTGTCTATCCCCAAACTGCTTCTAACTATGGCCATTTCCGCACAACAATGCTCTCCTGTGTCGTCCTGTTGCAATTCCAGCAGTGCCTCTGCCAGGATCATAGAATCATAGAGTTGGAAGAGACCATTATGGCCATCAAGTCCAACCCCCTGCTATGCAGGAACACACATCAAAGCTTTCCCAACAGACGGCCATCCAGCCTCTGCTTAAAAACCTCCAAAGAAGGAGACTCCACCACACTCCGAGGCAGTGTATTCCAGTGCCGGACAGCTCTGACGGTCAAGAAATTCTTCCTGAGGTTCAAGTGGAATCTCCTTTCCTGCAGCTTGATGGGAGTGTGTCCCTGGCACTCCTCGCCACACCTGGCCAGCTCCTGTGGAAGGGACCACAAGGGACATGCCCCTTCCTTCTAGACTGCAGACAGCCTTCTTTCCATGCTGCAGTGGGGAAAGAAGTGCATGATTGCACTTCCAGCCCTTCTGTATGGCCAGCTGCAATGGAAGGTTTGTGTGATTGGGAGCCACTGATGAAGTTTTTCCTTCAATGATATATCCCACAATCATGTTGGCTGGGGACGCAAGAAGGGCGGGACTGTGACAACATCATGCTGAAGCATTGTTGTGGTCCCAGTCTTCTCATGTCCCCATGCTGGGACGCCACCATCCTGTGGAAAGGGCATACCTTTCCAAGAGCTCCACCACATCCCTAGGATTTCTGTGTAGAAAACAGAAGTAGTGACATCTGTATATTAGTGACTGCAGCCCAAACTTCCAGATGACTTCCTGCAGTGGTTTCATATAGGTGCTGACTAGCGTGGAGAACATACTAAGCCCTGCTCAAGGCCAAAGGGCACAGGCTAGAGCAGAATCCCCCACAGCTGCACCTCTGAGACCCACCTGCCGGTAGGCTCAGAACCACTGTAACATTATAATCCCCTAAATCCAACATAGTTAGGCAAGCCCAAAAGGTGGTTTATGAAATTGAAAGCCACTGAGTGATCCAAGACAACTAACAAGGTCACACTTCCCCTATCTACTCTCTGGTATGACTCATCTGGCAAAGTAAAAAAAAAGAAAGGCTGTTTCTGTCCCCAAATCAGTCCAAATTTAGACGATCAGTATCGCTCAAGACTACTTGAATTTGAAAAGCCTCCACCTGCTCCAAAATCTTGCTCAAAATGAAAGTATAGATACAGTGCAGTAGTTACAGGATTAAGGTCAGGAACCACCACTTCCTTAAGGGCAGGTGGCATCATTCCTTTCCTAAAAGATGCCCTTTATTACTTCTGAAATTGAGTAATCCAGAACTCCTGTCCTGCAGAGTTTTAAATGTCAGAAAACAGGTGGTAATCCTCAGTCCTTCAAGAATCTTATCAACATTGTCAGGTTTCACAAGCTGAAAATTATCTGTAACAACAGGACCAGACTGTATCCTAGCTACATCTATCTTTGGTTCTGTCAAATGTGGCATCTTGGATGATATGGAAGTACATGCTTTTACCTACAAATTCAACATAAAATGGTCCCAGCAAGTCTTTGAAGATTCTGTTCTCCGCATACCAAGATCTAGATTAAGCAGGTCTTTCAGCACTTAAATAGCACGCCTTACCAACACCGTGTACGTATAATAATGGCAAAGAAGTCAGAATAAGAAGTAAAGTTGTGTTCTCTCTTCTGTTTGGTCTCACTATCGGCTTTGTACCACTTGTACTATAGTTGTTCAATGGCTTTCAGCTCATTAAAATACCAAAGAGCTGTATCATCTCTGAGTTGGTCAAATGTTATACAAATGGACTGCTTAACCCTCCATTCCCAGCAGTGATCATGGCAAGCTAACACTCTTCTAAAGAATGATGGGAGTGGACTGCTGCTGGTCTTGCAACTTACAGCCCAATATAAGCTGTCATAGAGGCCATGAAACGTAAAGCAGACACAGGCAATGCGATATTTATGTCCCTCAAAACCATCAGCCTTAGGGTCTTCAATGTCACCCTCAAGACCACCTCCTTCAGGTGTCAAAATCACTATCTTATCAGAAGATTGATAAGCAGGGCAGATGGAACTCTTGTGGATACGATTATTTCTCCCCATCCACCAAGTTGTGTTTACTGCTACTGTAACTGAAACCTCCTGTTTCATCCAACCAGCTTTTGGCAACATAAACCAGGCTAGCACATTCTTTCCAAAGTGTGTTGGTGAAGAAGAATGACTTTCCAGTCTTATATTTGTAAACAGCACCTACATATCTGAGGGTGTATGCAAGCCAGAAGAGGAAGTTTCTAAACTCAGGCTTCCTTGAACTCTTCCCTTGTCCTCAGGCTGATAGTGGGGGGAATCTGCAGTGAGGATGCTGCCTTAAAAAGAAACAACAACAACAACTGTGTATTGCTGGACCTCACTGTTGTGGGCTGCTTCACAGCTGCCGCTATAGACTCTCCAGGCCATCTGCCTGGACACCTTCTCCCCTCACTCCTCCCCTCTCAAAATTTCTTAAACTGCGTCCTACATCAGTGCTCAGCAGAAGGAAACAGTTAGTGTGGGGTTATACTAAGCTGACTCAATACTTGCTATCTCAGGAGTAGCTAAATAGGGTACAACAGAATTGCTGCTTTGTGGATTTTCCTGTTTTTCCCAGTTCTATTCCCACTTTCTTCATCCTGCCCAAAATGGTTGAACGTGCAGAACAATTTCCTTTCTTCGTGTGAGGCACACACGGGTGGCACCATTGTTTTTCAGAAAACATGGTTCAGCAGAGTTTCTTCCTCAGTTCTGTTTAGGCACTTTATTCCTTTCTCTTTGAATTCTACTTCATTTTTCTCCTCCTATCTTCTTTTGTTCCCTTTTCTCTTCCCAACCTGCTCCTTATGGCTAAAAGTAATCTTCCCTTCCCTTCCTCCCTCCACCCTCTTTTTCCTTTCCACCCTTCACAACTGCTGCATACACTCATCTTCTCTGTCATCCTCTAGTCTCTCATTCTCTAGTTTCTTCTTCTCCTCTGCCAGTTCCTGGCTGATAATCTTTTCCCTCCTTCCTTTCCAGCCTCCTTCTTTCCCCAATTGCTAAATAAATATTTTCTTCTTCCTTTCTCTCTTTCACTTTCTCCCTCCCTGTATCTCCTAACTGCATTCATTTTCTAGTCTTTAACTAATCCCTGTCCCTCCTCTGATCCTCTTTCTACTTCTCCAATTCTTTTCTGTTTATCTTCCTTCTTTCTTATTTGTTATCCTTTTATTTCTCACTTTCATCCTCTTACTGGTCCTAACTCGCCTAGCTACACTCCTCTTCCTCCTCCTCCTCCTCCTTTTCTGTCTCTCCAATATTTTCTCCTTTGTTTACATCCGCAAAGCAAACCTTGGATACTATGACCATTTCCACACTAGAGACCATTAGTGCATTATACCATTATAATGGCCTCATCGCCATTCACACAATGCCATCAGGTTATGGACACTCTTTTCTGCACTCTTCCTCCTTAAGTGGATGGGTAGCAGTATTGCCACTGGTGTTCCTTCCACGTTACAGCGCCTTTGGCCACTTCCATGCCCTGCCTTTACCCTGCCCCACTGCTCCTGATTGGGCAGTGATTTTTTTATTTTATTTTGGAAGCTGTACTAACACAGCAAGGTTGTAAACAGTATGACATGGGAGTACACTATTGCACTTTTGCCCTCTACTATTTAAAAATGTGTTTAAAAGAAGTTTTTACTCAAAAGAGACATTTAAAATAAAGAGGGAGAAGTGATAGGAAATTACCACGCCATGAGAGTCGCTGAGGGAGGGATGAGCTGAGCCTGCCCACTGCTGGATCTGCCATAACAGGAAGCACTATTAAGGGCTATAACAATACTGCTGATGAGACTGAAATGCTATAGGAGGCTCTTAGTGGATTTTTTCTGGAAGTAGAATATGGTGATTTGGCAACGCTTGGGGATGGGATAGCAGCTGGATAGTGATAACGTTGTGCAGAAGCCACGGCTCCTGGGCAGGCAACAACCCGCTGCTATAGCGTTATAGGGACATTGTGCAGAAATGGCCTATGACCAGGATATGTTAGATTCTTAGCATATTAAAGTTGTAAAACCAATTAAATTCAATAGTGCTTGCTTCCGAATAGACATGTACAGAAAAGATTGCCCTTTTGGATCTGAATTGAGAAGATCATCCCCTTTCCCTACACAAAATATTTGGCAATCATTAGTATCATTATTGTGAATATTATTTTGGGGCTGAGAGAGGACTCCACAACCAGACTGTTTAAAAAGAAAAGAAAGAAAAAATATGGGCACAGAAGGTCCCTGGCTAATGGGAGCAATCCATTCAAAGGAGGTTTGGAATACTTTCTTTGTGCTTGGAAAAGTTTCTTTGATTGGGCTAAACCTCCGACATATTTTTTTAAAAAAATGTTTAAAAAAAAGGGGGTGCAATGAGGTTTTCCGTTCAAAGCTGAAGCTGGAAATTTTCAGTTGGATTAGAACAGCAATCTGTTGAGATGTGAAAAACAAGAGTTGAGAAATGTTTGTGTTGGTTTCTGTTCAGTGCAGAGCTTGGAAAACTTAATTCCTAGTCAGGGAAATATTTTCTCATTTGTCAGACTTTGTGTTTTCTATCTGAACAGCAAGTATGAGCAACTGTGACTGATGCTTGATGTATCATGTCTAATGACATCACTGTGCTCCCACCTTATGACATCATGTGCCTCTGTCCCCAATTCTTGTGTTTTGACTGTGAAAGTTTAAAGACTAGGATGCTTCTGATGTGGAAGCATTAATGGAGAGCACAATTTGTTATCCATGATTCTGGGCACCTCTGCTTCTCCCTTCCAGAAGCCTGTGTGGCCATGTAAACTGGCCTCTCAGAGTGCCAGCAATCAGTCAGCTCTGGGATATTGTTTTCCTGCCCCATTTCTCCAGGTACTGAGCAGGCTGTTGACAAAGTCAGAAGGTTTAGACTGTGCTGACATTTGTTTTGCCACAATTTTGGATATTTTTGGCATGGGGCCCAGATCCGGTTTGGTGGAGGATGGGGCCTGCGGACCTTGGGGACAGGCAACCAGAGTTGTGCCGAGTTTGGGGGTAAATGGCTCTCCCTCAGACCCAGGTGGCAGGGGAAAACATTGTGGTTTCTGCTGAAGTGGAGTCCCATAGCTGTTATTCCCAAGCCAGCTGGCAGGTAAGCTGGATAAGTTGGCTTCCACTGGCTAGCAAAATCTGGACCCATGCTGGGCCAAGTCTCTTCAGTTGTAACCGGTCAAGTTGTGGTCTCATTCCAATAAAAGCTGCCAGTGTTGCTTATTGCAAAGTGCAGCCCTGCACTCACTGCTAGATCTGCAAATTGCACTCAACTGCCTAAAGCACTGCCATTCCAACCTCCAATTTGACACCTTCTGTTGCAACTCATCCTTGAGAGGGTATGCTTTACTGCTATGACCTCTCCTCACCTCTCTTCTTTGCAAGTTATTCACCATGCTTCCTGGAATACCAAATCCTTGTTTATAAGAATGGGTTTAAAGGCCCAGTGTAAAGCCTCTAAACATTACTTTTTTGAAAACATATTCAGGGTTAGCGCTGCTGGCCATGCAGCAAATACAAGAAAATCCAAAATCCACAAAACAGCGATGCCTTTATTGGGCAAGCTACAAAGCACAAAATATATCATGCAAGCTTTTGAAGCTTACAGCATAGAGTCTTCTTGAGAAATCCAATGTTCTCTGCCTAAGCAAGGCAGTTAGCCTTGCATAGGATGGTTTGCGTAGATCTCAGTGGAATTACTTTGTTGCTGCTAATGAATTTGAAATTTTATTGCCTGTGTTTTACTGCCCTTTGTCCCTGTATCACTGGTATCACTGTTTTCTGGATTTTGTGGTATATTACTTTTTTTGGAGTAGACCTCTAAGAATTACGTATGCAGGCTAGGAGGGGTATGGGAGTTGCAGTCCCAATCTGTAACTTCTGCAAACTCTGGCACGGATATATTTGTCTAGTAGATGCACCACCCCAGATTCCCCACCCATCTGGGGGATGAAAAGAAAAAAGTTGAATGATATGGAAGGATACGGAAAGTAGAAAAGAGAAAGTATTGTTCCTGTGGTGTTAGGCAGCTCAGTTTTAAACACGTCAGAGTTGATTAGGAATAGATTAGTCTAGTATGTTTCCACCAATGTAGAAGGATGGTTGAATGCAAACTAGTTCCCATAACTGTTTAGTGGGAAAGGAGGCTTTTGCAGAGATTGTTGTATTGTTGTTATGTGCCTTCAAATACATAGTTTCTGACTTCTGCAGCCCTAAGAAGGGCCTATCATGGGGTTTTCTTGGAGAGATTTGTTTGGGGGAGTGCCTTTGCATTCCTGTGGGGCTGAGAGTGTGTGATGTGCCGTGATATCTTAAAGTATTTTTCTTCAAGTCTCAAGTCAAGTCTCAAGTCTCTACCTTCAAGTCTCAAATCAAGTCTGAAGTCCTTGCAAGGTACTTTCAAGCCAAATCTCGAGTCAAGTCTCAAGTCTAGGAGGCAAGTTTATACCCCAACCTATATTCCAGAATTTCTGGACAGAGTCCAATGAAGTCAGTTTTAACAATTTAAGTAGAGTCAGCCCTCTACTTTTGTGATTTTGCCATCTGCAGCTTTGGACATGGGGAATAGGATCCTTCTTAGTTTCCATTTGCAAAGCTGGAGGCTTTTTCAGAAGTTAGGAATAGGCTCCTTCTTATTCCCCATTGCTGAAGCTTCCGGATCCTTCCTCCTCGAGTCCATTGCCTAACACATTTGCTGTTCCCTTCCGTGCCCTATACTCTAGGCATGAGTCTTGCCTTCTGCTCTTAGGAAAAGTTTTAGAAAGCTCCTCCTATATGTAGCAGGGACAGGCTGCTGAATAGACCTCAACCCCACCTCAAGCCCATTGTCTAGCCTGTTTGCTGTTCCCTCTGAGAAATGTGTCTACACTTTGGACTTGAGACAGATCATCATGTGACTAGTAAGTTGTAAGGTTTCTGGATGAATGTGTTATGTTACTGAACCAAGTCAGTCACTAAAAATATGCAAGTCTCAAGTCGAGCTCAGTCAGTGTGTAATTTTTGTCAAGTCAAGTCCAAGTCAAGTCACTGAAGCGACTTAAGTCTGACTTGAGTCCAAGTCAATCGACTTGAGTCTACATCACTGGTGATGTACCCAAGGTCACCCAGTAGGTTTCACAGCTGAGCGGGGATCCAAACCCTTCTCTCCCAGAGTTCTAGTCCAAAGCTACCACTACAACACACGGGCTCTCTTTCACCCACTGACAGAGGACATGGCCCCAAATCCTTCAACCTCTTCCTAGCATAATTCTTAAAAATTCTATATATTGTGACATCCTCACAAGTCTTCCAACAATACCATGTGTTTCACATCAGGGAGTCTTCCTTCCTTCCTTCCTTCCTTCCTTCCTTCCTTCTTAGTTACTGAGTATTGTTGTGATACTTTTTCTGTGGTTGTGGAATTAGAAAAACACCCACAGAGAAAACAGTTCCTTTTATACATGAGGCAAATTGAGAGAACCTCAACAGATGGAATTTACTATAAAGAAATAAACATTACTTTTTGAGTTTGCAGTGGCCAGAATCTCCAGCCATTGGCCATGCTGCCTGGGGGATTCTGGGAACAGTAGTCCAAAAAGTTACTTTGCTGGCTCTGGAACAAATGTTGTAACACATTCTTTGGGTGAAATTCCTTCTGTACTTGATTGAACAGAAATTCTAAGATGCAGAAGTGCTTTTTTCTAACTTGTTTTCTATAATTTCTGAAAATTATAAATATATTTTTCACAAACCTCTTGACCATTGAAAAAAAGAACAAGCAACTTTTTTTGGAATCAATGTTGTTGCTGTTTTGTATAGGATGTCTCCAGTACACTATCTATACAGATTATACCCATTGCTATCTATGTAATTTGTTCAGCCAAAAAAGCAACAGTTATTTTATTTCCTAATACTGGGTATTTTATTAAATATTCCAAAACATACAAGACAACAAATGTGCAAGTTTTCCCTATAGAGAGGTTTCATAGTCTTGTAGCACAGTGAAATATTTTCCATTTTTCTGTCTCATACACAAAAAAAGATGCATCTAATTAGGGATTTAAGGATGAGTCTAATTAGGGATTTATACACCTAATCCTGGATGGTGTTTTATCCAAAATGAATTGGACCACCCAGCACTCTTTCATGATTAATGACCCCCCTAGAGCTGGTGCTTCCTCCTTGTAGCTCTAGCACCTTCCAACAATCAAGTAATAACGTAGCTGAGTAATAGTTGATATTTTAAGCAATTTAATTAGAGCAAAGGGAGGGATTTTTGGAGGGCTGCCACAGCACATGAGGAAGGGAAAGTTAACCCTTCTTTCTCCAGATGTGACTGCCTCCCCATTGCACTCTGTGGTGTCATTATGCTCAGAAAGGCCTTCTCTCAGCTGAAGACTGAGGGCATTTCCATACTACACTGTTATAGTGCTATTATTCCACTTTCAACATCCTGTGGAATTCTGGGGTTTGTAGTTTCTTGAGGCCAAGGAGCTCTCTGACTGAGAATTCTAAAGGCCCCTCCCTAAACTGCAAGCCCCAGGATTCCATAGGATGTTGAAAGTAGAATAATAGCACCATAACAGTCTAGTGTGGAAATGGCCTAATAGTAGTGCAGGTTGTGATTGTGGAAGTGATTTAACAAACAGCCATGCTTCACACTGGGTGAAGTAATCTGTTTTTGTTTGTTTTAATCATATTTCAAACAAGTTTTAATCCATATACTTTTTAAAGGAATTGTTGCTCAATTGATTTTTAAACTTTCATGAGATAAGATTTTAGCTAAACATTTATATTAAATTATTTTAAATCACTTTGGGCCCCGTATTGCAAGAAAGCAGGGTATCAATTGAATAAATAAATAAACTTAATGAATGCTACTGCTTTTGATCCTCAGGCAAAGGGTTAATTTGTGAGGATTGGCTTTTTTTAAAAAATAAGGGAGTAATGAAGAAGAAACATTTAAAAAATTATAAAATCATGAGGGATATATATAGAGAGAGAAATTTTGATTTACAAAGTGGTCGTTTGCAGTCAGAGAGCCAGTATGGTAGAGGTTTGAGTGTTGGACTGCTACTCTGGAAAACAGGGTTTGATTCCCTGCTTGGGCACATCATGTACTCTCAGCCCCAGAAAACAATCCAAATGTGTAACTTTTGCATGCTCTGGCACAGATATATTTGCCTAGTAGATCGAGAAAACCCTATGATAGGTTCACGTTAGGGTTGCCATAAGTCAGAAATGACTTGAAGGTGCACAACAACAGTTTGCTATCAGACTGCTTCTGCCACAAAATGATACCTTCTTCACTGCTTAAGGCTAGGTTAGCCAAAAGTTTTAAGTTAACAGAGGATAAGATGCTGTTTGAAGAGCTGCCTAAATACTTAAAAGGCACCAGCTTATGTCTGCTCTTGGAAGCTAAGCACACTCAGCCCTGGTTAGTACTTGGATGAGAAACCACCAACAAATGCCAAGTGCTGTAGATTATATTTCAGAAGAAGGAACTAGCAAAACCACCTCTGAGAACTCCTTGCCTAAGAAAAACCTGGGGGTCACCATAAGTTAACAGGTGAAGTGAAGGCATACATATGTGTGTGCAAGTGCGCATGCACACACAGTAATGTCTGGTGTTTAAAGATGCCCCTTGAAACGTTCTAAGCCTAGAACTCAGTCTAATGAGGATGGCCAGCATAGTTAAATGAAGAGCAAGTGAGGCGTGATACTTGTAAATACATTATTAAGCAGACTCCACATTCATCACCAGGAAGGGAATATGCAAACAGGCAGGGCAAGCCCAGCTCCTTGAAAGTAATGGCCAGTCTGTTCCTGTTCTGGGATGGGAAGTCAGATGGACTTTTGGGTTGGCTGGACATCCATGCTTTTCCCCCTACTTGCATTTGCATGCCAGTGTTAAGCCACTCTGTGCCTTCATTTTTCATCAATGTATAAAAGCCCTTCACTGTCTGGATTCTATGCAACGCATGTACATTTGTAATGCAAAAATGCCTGACAAAGAGGGTCGTATCAAAAAGGGAATTTCTATCCACACCCTTCTCTAGTCTGTAATCTTAGAAAGGCAGTCAGCTTTGACTCTAAAAGAGCCCGAATCCAGATCTGCACAGAACCATATCAAATGTTTCAGGAAGCAAGAGATATCAAGGCTTGATCATTCAATGAATTAAAACTATGAATTTTAAAAAAGATGAAAAAGAGGTCAACATACAAGCAGCTTTTCTCAAATAGGAAAAGCCTGCCAAGCCTGCCAAGTGTGTTTCCCCAAGAGGCTCTGTAACGAGAAGGCGTTTTGCCCAGAAGGCATTTCCCAGAACGAAGCTGCGTCAGAAGACTTGTGATTTAGGGAAATCATCTGTGGAGATATTTATCATAAATGCCATCATTTACAATATGAAACCAGGTTCATTTCAAAGCTGGAACTGCACTTTCAGGTTGGCTTTCCCAAGAACTGCTAATAATTCAGCTGGTCAGTGCTCAGTGCTCACTCAATGCAACCAATGTTGTGAACCATTTAAAATTCCCAGCCCCACCTTATAAATTTGTAGTAATTAGTTCACCATTTCTTCATTGCTTTCTCCTAATTTTTTTCCCCATCTGTTTACAGTCTTCTCAAAATATATTCAATAGCTAGCACAATCTTAGGCACATTTCCTCAAAAGTAAGTCCTGCTGAGTTCAGGAAGGTTCACTCTCAGAAAGTGAACCATGGACCATCCAGTGGAATCTTGGGATTTGCAGAATTCCACAGGAGAGCTCTAGTACCTCCCTAAATTGAAAACTCCAGGCACCATAGGACGCAGTCATGGCAGTTCAAATGAAATTTTAGTGCTTTAATTGTGTGGTATGAAAAGGCCCTAAGAACAAACCATATTAAGCACATATTTAATGGAATCTTTATAACTGACAGTTATTAAGCCCCATGGATATCTTTAAATATGCTTCCCTTCATCCCCTGCCCACACATTTGTTTTTACATTACCAATTGCCATCTACCAGAAGAATGTGTTTCTGCTCACAGGTGTGTCTGTTATTTCACTCTCCCCGCATCCAATACAAAGGTGTCCAAAGAAGCAGGGAACATATACTCTTCTGTATCTCCCATAATTCCTCTTCACTGGGTATGGTGGCTAGGTCTGATGGGAGATGCAGTCCAACAACAGCTGGATGGTCACACATCATCCACACCAGGTCTGAGGCTCAGGCATTGTACCTAATGCCTTTTCCAACCACTCAGATCTACAGGTTTCAGGTCAAATGCTGCTGATCAGTCAGTCACCTGCCTCATTAGATTTAGACCATTTCTGCACGAGACTGTTATAGCGCTATGATTCCACTTTCAACATCCTATGGAGTCCTGGGGTTTGCAGTTTCGGGAGGAGCCAGCTGGCCACTCCCTAAACTGCAAACCCCAGGATTCCATAGGATGCTGAAAGTGGAATCATAGCGCTGTAACAGCTTTATGCATGCATAAAATTGATTTGAGGGGGTTGAAATGTACCTTGACAGACTACACTGGCTGGGCCAGGTCTGGTCAGACATATCCATCATTCTGCATCTTTCCACATGACTACCTCTCATGCAGTATCGATCATTGTTATTTGCACAGATGCATGGATAGTGACAATAACCCACAAGAGGGATTAACATTACACTCAGGGTAGTTTCAGAAAAGGATTTTGCCATGCCACTCACTTAATTTTACAGGAGCTTCAGAAAATGTCATCCTCCATTTGTAGCTTGTCTTTTTTCCTCCACTGCTTCTATCTTTTTCCTTACTACAGAAAATCTGTTGTGGGGAGTGGGGGCAGAATAACCACATGGTGCTTTCTAACTGCCAGTATGCCTCTCCCTCTAGAAATGCTCTTGAGATTCATTGATGCAGTTCACAGTATATCTGACAGCCACTGGGGGCTCCCAGGAGTATTGCCATTACTCAGAAGGCATGGTTTTATCTTCAGTTCCCCTGACTAGATGAGATGAAAGTAGGACATTGGGGAGAACATATTAACAGCAGTGTGTTGCCGTTGCACAGAGGACCTAGTGTAGGCTGACATAACACATGGGGCCCTTGGAGTGTGGTGGGAAATCCAGCCAAAAACAAAACTGAACAAAACATTTCCAACTATACTCTAGATTTCAAAGAAGTAGGAAAACAATGGTGTATGGCTTATTGGTCTATTCGCCTTGGATTCGCAAACAAGGTGAAACCCAGGAATCCTCTCTAAATTCATAATTACAAGCTTTGTTTCAATCAACACAAAGAAGAGATTTAATAGAAGTTGAATTTACATGAGGAAAAAAAGGGACGCAAGCACCCGGTTGGGTATTACAGAAAAGAAAGAGAAAGAACTTATTTGTGGGCCACTTTTCTGGAAATGAAAGGGAAGCAAATTCTCTCACTCAAAGGCGATTTCGCAGACAGTGGCTTTCAGCCCCTTAGCTGATAGCAATACCAGGAAGTCTGTAAACTGTACTGCTGTCCACTTGATATAGACATGGGCAATGATGACCTGCATGGAGCCAGTATGGTGTCGTCGTTTGAGGTCGAACTACAACTCTGGAGACCAGAGTTCAAATCCCTGCTTGATCAAGGAAAGCTTCTGAGTGAACTGAGGCATGTCACTCTCTCTCAGGCCCTTTTCACATGTGGGGGGGGGGAGACGGGCGAAAACACGCTAAAACGGAGCTTACCCGCAGCCGGGTAAGTCCGTCGCCAAGTGGAGCAGCGCGAGCTCGCTGCTCCACACTCCTCCGGCGTCCCAGATGGCGGCTTCCGGTTGGTGGAGGCTCTCCATCAACTGGAGAAGCTCGCCAGCCGGAAGCCCGCCCCCGGCAGATCTGCAGGTACGCACTTGCGCGCACCTGCAAATCCACTTTGGAGCCAGGCGACGGAGCGGCACGGGGCTGTGCACTCCGTGCTATTTAAAAACCTCGAAAAAGAGGTTTTTAAAAAACACGCCGCCCGTCTAGTTCCAGCCGCTCCTGAGTGGATTCTGGTGTGGAACTACAAAAAGTAGTCCACGCCAGTCCACTCTACCGTGTAGAAGACCTCAGTGACAGGTCGCTCTGCACCGTTTCAGAAGCCTGGTATGGAAATGGCCTCAGTCTCTAAGGAAAGCAAAAGCAAACCCCTCTGAACAAATCCTTCCAAGAAAACCCTGTAATAGGGCCGTTGTTCTTGTTCTTGGTATGTGCCTTTGAGTTGTTCTGACTTATGGCAACCCTACAGCGAACCTATTACGGGTTTTTTTGGGGGCTGAGAGTGTGTGATGTGCCCAAGGTCACCCAGTAGCCTTAGGGTTGCCATAAGTCAGGAACAGCTTGAAGGTACACAACAACAACAACAACAACAACAAATGATTACCTGTTTTCCATGGTGATAATATTTGTTTGGTCAGATATCATGGAATGGGTTTTTCTCCAATTTTATCAGTGGCTCCATTACTGACAATATTCTGTACTTTGATCCCTGGAAGGAGAAAGAGGGGAGGAAAGAACTATTTTACCGTGGTTTTTTCATACTATACAGTTACAGTGCTGTATTTCCAGTTTAACTGCCATGGTAATATTCTATGGAATCCTGGCATTTGTAGTTTGGTGAGGCACAAGAACTTTGTGGTTGAGAGTTCTAAACAATCCTATCTAAACTGCAATCTCAGGATTGCATAGGATGGAACCATGCCAGTTAAAGTGAAAACAATACGTAGTGTGAGACTACAGCTCCCAGAATTTTCTAGAGAGCATAGCTACTTGTCATGGTGACTGGGAGATTCTGCAAACAGTAGCATAGATAACAATTTTTCAAAGATCTTCTGGAAATGCGTCAGAATTAATGACAGAGAACATCCTATGATGGGGATGAGGGTGAGTTTTTCTTAGAGTAGAGCTATAAGGAAGATGAACTGATGGTGTCTGTATGAGCAGGGCGGGAGTGTGTGAACACAGGCTGAAGCAGTGATACTTCAGTCCAAAGGATTACTGCATTGACTAGCAAGAGAATTTCAGCCTTTCGGCTGCCGCCTTAATCCTAGCACTACAGAGGGTTTCCAAAAATAAACAGAAATAAGGCAGGAACTTTTGAATGAAAACATAAAAATGACACCATAGGGCAATGAAACACCAGTCCAGGACATTGCAAGTTTTACTCAGCAAGTTGTACTCCTGAGTCTTCATTAGGACTAAAAACTTGATTAAAACAAAAAAGAAGAAGAAGAAAAGTTGAGTTCTAAGGGGTATTCACCTTTTCACCTGCTATCAATGTCTGTGTTCTGTGTGCTTGCACGGAATTGTAAGATATGCACAGTATTGCTTTCAAAAATTCAAAGTTAGGTTTTTCTCAGGCAGGACACGTTTCTCTCTTCATAGTGATGCAGCTTTGCTGTGACTTTTCACAGTTATGTAAGCATCATGAACCTCTTTTTAAAATCTTCCTGAGTTAACATCTTGCTATAAGATTATGTCTTCGCACATAAAATAAACTGACAAAGTGGAATTTTTCACTCTCACAGAAGAAAGTGCGTTCGAAAAAAATGGGCTGTGAATAGGATTTGAGAAGAACGGGGCCCCTGGGCTAACAGGTGAACAAGATTGCTTTCTTCTTTCGTTGCACTTGATTGGTTTCAATCCCTACTTTCTCTGCATGGAATTATTAGTCAATAATTCTACACACGTTAGTATAAAGGTAGTCAATTCTGCAAGATTTCCCTAATTTGGGATGATAGATTTGAGTGACCTGTAGATTTCACTTACCAATAATATCATCCATAGGGGGCAAGGTTCTGCGTCTTCTTGTTTTTTTCCTTTCACTGCTGCCAGATACTGTTCCTTAAAATCAGTTGTCTCTCTGTTGTGTGGCAGAATACCACTATCTATCAACTTAACTCTTCTCAAATATATGTATATTCCATTTGAACCCTGTGCACAGTTTTAGTTTATGTTTTAATTAGTCACCATACTAATAATGGTAGTACAGTAATTAACACTTTCATGTGTTCAAAGTGGTTTACACTTTCCTTTGTTGACAACAGCCCAGTAAGGTGGGATGTTGATATTATACATGAGGTTGGAGGCTGAAAACAGAAGATGATGTAAGGTAATCTGCTGAGTTTCTAGCAGGTAGAAGATGCGAGTACTGGCTTTTCTACTTTGTTACTCATGTCTTATAGTTAGCTGACTTCATGTATGTCTCTGAAAGGGAATTGAGAATTATTCCCCAGTAATTTAATATAGACATAAATATCCTAAAGGTACCAGATCCTGTATGATTTTGGAAGTTAAGCAGGGCCAGCCCTGGTTAGTACCTGGATGGGAGACCGCCAATGAATATTGGATGCTGTAGAGTAGCAGTTTGTAACATGGACCCCCTTTAAATATCTTTTGTTGCCATAGACCATCAAGACTTAACTCTAGCCAGTTTCTGCCTGTATGCATGGTGTGTGCAAATAATGTCATGTGCTTTCTCTCAGCCACTCAGTGTCATTCACTTGCATGTTCTCACAGCATGTAAAAGTAGCAAGTGCTGAGTACATTTTTGCTATCAAGCAGTTTCATAACTTTTGAGTGGTTTGAGAGATTGTAATGAAAATGAATACAAATGATATCTGTCACTTGCAAAAGAGCCCTGCTCTTTGAGATCATTGTATGACTGTCCATCTGTCTTTTTTGTTTCCTTCCTTTCACTCATGCATTCATTAATTCTTTCCTTCTGCTTTTACTGTAAAAGTTCTTAACATTTCTTCAGGCCTTCTCAGACTCCCTTTGAGGACATCATGGCCTCCCAGAGGTTCAGGTTAAGAACTGCCGCTACTGTAGGCTATATTTCAGAGGAGGCAACTGGTCATAGCCATTCCTTGCCTAAAAAAACCCTATGAAATTCATGGGGTTGCCATAAGTCGACAGGCGACTTGAAGGCAAATTTGCACACACACAACTGAATAGAAGATGCCAATCACAGCCACCACATTTTCACAGCACCTTCCATTAAATGGAAGCAGCATTCAGAAAACTTATCCATATGCAAACAGACTAAACAGCAGTCCTACTGAGTTTGTATTAATGGCTCAGTTATCTTAATTTGCAGCAAAAAATAAGTCTAGGCAGAAACATGGGGAGAATGACAATCGTTCATAAACTGAGGCTACACTGCTTAATATTTATAGGAGCACTTCAATGCCACTTTGAATCTCGGAGCAACGAAGTTACAAATCTGTGGTTTAAAATAGCTAATTATGTTTAACTTTCAGAAGGGCAATGAAGAGCAGAGGTAAAAGAGAACTGGGCTGCCAAACCTTTCAAAGTTATTGAGAAGAATAAGTTTGAACAGGAGAAAGAATATGCAAACCCTCTCTTGTACACAGCTACTCAAGATGGGACTGAGTGTCCCTAAGCATGTAGTAAGGGCTTATTCTCACTACTGAGAAGCATGGGAAACATCTTTCTCCATTCCCAGCATCTAGCATTGGGTACAGTCTATGTAGTATGTCTACTTGGCCATGCTTTTCCCCCCATCCCATGATGGTCAGCAGCAATAGCTTTCCCAAGGGTGAAAGGAACAAGGAGGAAGAAGTGCCGCCTGCTCTCCTGGACAGACAGCGTGAGGAAAAATTTCTGGCACTTTTCAAGCTGCTGCATAAAACCCTATCCAAAGCCCCATCTTGCAGTTGTTGAGCCTAGGTTTTCCTCATGCAGAGCTTGGGGAACCTACTTTCTTGGACTACAACTTTCAGAATCACCCAGTCAGCATGACCAATGGCTGGGGTCTCTGGGAACTGCAGTCCAAATGTCCCACAGTTTTTCTATGTTCTACTTTCACTCTCTTGATTGTTTCTGCGCTACGGCCCCATCCCGGTATGGCAATGCATTTAAGCCAGTCTGCAATGCATGCTATCGCATGCTATCATTGAGGTCCTGCTCCTGTGATGTCCCCAGCTGTCATGATTGCCCGTTATACTATTAGTGGGGAAAAAATTGGTAATAGGCTCCTTTCACGCAGCAATTACATCACCTTGGGCAGTGCAGAAAGGGTGGAAGCACTATCAAGGCACTTACTTCCTCAGTGCAGCGGAGGAAGAGGTTGGCTGCATTGTAGAAGAAAGGAGCACGTCCTGAATGTTACCATCCACTGGCTGCCGGGTAGGTGCAGAAGGGAGTGTTCAGGACATGCTCCCATCCCGGTAAAGGCACTGCTGGGATGAACTCTGGGACATCGTGGGATGCTAGTAAGGTGTGGAAAGGGCCTCTATTGCCTACTTGAAAGAATCTGCCTCCCCTCCCCCATATTTATATCCAGTCCTGTATCATGGGATCTCAGGATGGCATACAATAAAATCAATTTAACCAATTTGTCCAACATAAAAGAGTTAAAAAAAATTAAACAGAGTAAAGTCATATTAAACAATTTGACAAGTTAGAAATAAGGCAATTTAAATCAGTTAAAACTGTTTAAAATCATAATGTATGTACAGATTTGGCTAAAATCAATTAGGTCCCCCCAAAATTTTAATAAAAATCCATATTTTTACTTGGCTCTGGAATGACTCCAGCATTAGCATCAGTCAGGCCATGAAAGGGAGGCTGTTTCACAACTGTGAAATGCATTTGCTATGAATGAGAGTTCCATGATAGACTGGGTAATAATAAATTAAGAGGAGACCCAAAAGAATATGACTCAAGGATCTCCCATCCTGTGCAAAACACTGTCCAGAATTATCAGCGTGTGATAAAGGCTGACTCTGCACTACACTGTTATAGTGCTATTATTCCACTTTCAGCATCCTGTAGAATTCTGGGGGTTGGAATTTACTGACGCCAAAGAGCTCTCTGGCTGAGAATTCTAAATGTCCCTCCCTAAACTGAAAACCCCAGGATTCCACAGGATGTTGAAAGTGGAATAATAGCACTATAACAGTGTAGTGCCGAAATGGCCAAAGTTACAGCAGTGCAATCTCTGCAGTGACAGATATTGGCCTAAAGTCACAACTGTTTTTAAAATTTATAAATGTCAATCTATTAATACTTTTTACACTGTTGTTGGTCACTGATGATTCATTTTTGATTAGCAAGCTGTCACTTCTGCTGTAGAGCAAAAGATATGTAATTTCCTTATTGGTTTCTGTATATTCCTTGAATTGTAACCAAGTCCTTCTATGGGAAATGAAAAGTAAAGGCATCTGGAGTGCTGTCTGGATGTAAAGGGCGCCTTTTTTTTTTCTCTTTATCAAATTTTTTCTCTTCATCAATTTTTTTTTTCCTCTTCATCAACTTCAGAATTCCTGGTGTTTGAGATGCTGGGGAAAGGAACATCTGTATCGAAGTGGGCAATGTGTGGCCCAGGGGCCACATGTGATCCTTGGGACCCCTAAATGCAGTCCATCGACTCCTTCAAAGCTCCTCAAAGCCCAAGATCTCCTCAGTTTGCTTTTGGTTCATTTGGGGATGTTTCCCCACCACCACCACCCCAAATCTCCTAAAACAGACTAAAAAGGCAGCAGTTTGCCCCCTTCCCCCTCCCTGCGAAATCTCCTCAAAACAGACACACACACGAAGAAAAAAAAAGTGCCAGCTGAAAATTGGCCAAAATGATATCCAGAAGTGATATCATGTCACTTTGGGTGCCCTGGTATGTACTGCTGTGGCCCTTTCGGCAGGTGCAGGAAGGGAAAATGGCCCCTGCCCCATTTGCAGTATCCCAGCTCTGGTCTACATGGAGAGAATTTATCAAAACATGTCACTGATGTCCAATACAGGCTATTCTGTCTAGTATTCTCCTTACTTCTAAGAAAGATATGCCACCAAACGGTGCTGTTTTACAGCATCTTCTTGTGAAAGCTGAAAGAGGTAGAAAATAAGCCCTATCAAGATGTGACTAGCCACTCTCAGACAGGATACTCAGTTTGACTTCTTCATCTCCATGCTCTATGTGATAGCCTGACTTTTTTTCTCAGTACTCTCTTTCTTTGTTGATGTTTCCTGTCCTAAAATATAACACTGGCGATTTAAGTAAGCTGTCCAAATACTTTGTTTAGCCTGTGGAGCAATTTTGCTCCGCAGTTGAAGCAAGAATTGCAGAACCTGGCCTGCCAGATTGAAACAAAACACAAGACCTCCATTTCTTTGTAAAACAAACACAATTAACCTTTTTAAGTAGTGTGAAAGCTGAGATGTATGCAGCAGAATCAATGAGCCGAAATCCAGAAACAAGATGACATGCCAGCATGCTATTGCTGGCAAACAAGCCGGGAATCAGTGTCCAGAGACAAGCAGAAGCCAAAATCAAGGAGCAGCTGGGATCAGAGCCATGGGACAAAGCCAGAATTGATGAGTAAGTCAGGACAGAAGGACAAACTAAGAGGCCAGATGGAGGAACAAGCCAGAAGCGAGGACAAGAGAACAAGCTGAGTTAGGAGAGATGAATGAACTCAGAGACAGGACAAGGAGCAAGCCAGCAAAGACCAAACTGCAACCAAAGGACGCACAGGCCATGTTACTTCAGGAGCATCCAGTGACACAAGCTGAAGTTGGCAGAGTCAGTGTAGGTCTTGAGCACATGCCTCAAGCTCTGACTCAACGCACTGAACAGCCACGTGGAGACCCAAAGGTCCCCAGTTTTAACCCTGACAGCTCTGTCATGTTTAAGCTGTTAGGAAGCTCATACCTAAGAAGTATATTCCCCTCCAAGATGTTTCGTAAGGTGACAGGGGTACAAAACCTGCAGGGCCACAAAGAGTAATGAGGAAGGGCCAGCAGCCTGGGGAATGCCCAAGAGCCAATGAATGACCGGTATGCTGATTGGAGAAAGCTAATTGTTCAGAGAGAAAGAGAGCATATGTTCTGCATACAGAAGGTCTCAAGTTCATTTCTAATGACAAGGATCTTGAGTGGCAACCAGGGCTTAAAAGGCCCCTGCTGAAATCTTGGACAGCTGCTGCCAATTGGAACAGATAGATCAAGTCCCTTCCCATTCAATTACCAGTTAGAAAAGTTACTTTTTTGGGCTACTGCTTCTAGAATGGTCCCTGGCTAGGCTAGCTGGAGGATTCTAAGCACTACAATCCTCCTAAAGTAGTTTTTCCAAATGTAGGGTTCATTACAAGGCAGATTTGCACAAAATGCCATCATAATGAGGTTTTTAAGCAGAGGTTGGATGGCCATCTGTTGGGAATGCTTTGATGGGTGTCCCTGCATAGCGGGGAGTTGGACTCGATGGCCCCTGGAGTCTCTTCCAACTCTATGATTCTATGATTCTATGGAGTGTAACAATAACAAGGTACCCAAATCTACTTCTAACTGCTCACACTTGCCTGCAGCCCAATGCATCCTGCATTAATTTCCCTTTACATTTTACTCATAGAATCACAGCGTTGGAAGCGACCAGAAGAGCCATCCATCCTTTCATCTGTCAAAATGTAACCTCACAGCCATGGGAAAATTGCTCTAGAAATATAGATGAAATCACCTCTGTTTGCTCATTTACCATTTTGCTTTTGTGGTGAAGCCAAAAACAAACCCTACCAAACAGAAAGGTGAATCTCAGCTCAGTCCTTCCCTTCCACAGTTCTTATAATCCCATGATCCCAATGGGATCAACCCCCCCCCCTGCCCACTTCTTACCATTTTACACTTGAAACAGCTGAATCCGAGGGAGTGAGCCTCAGGCAAAAGTCAGTGTGCTGGAATAATGAGAGCAAGTCGGGCTGTGAGCCTGTGCTATCTTGCCCTGTCCTTTGTGCATTTCAATTCTCTGTGCACACACACATCTGAGGGAGCATCCTCACTCTGTCGCTTCTCCCTGGTCTCTCTCTTTCATTCCCCCCTCCCTCCTTTTCTTCTTTCATGAGCTGCAGAGCTAAGAAGCCTGGCTCAGCAGCATGCTACCAAGGCTATTATAGATTGAATACGGTGGTCAGGCTGGCTACCCTTCAAGCTCTCCGATGTACCAAGAGGCCACAGATTCTGTCCTTCAGCAGGGCCTCAGTGAGATGTGCCCATCCAGCACCAGCCAAACCCAAACAGAGCCAGCTGTGCGGACCACTAAGAGACAGGTAAGGGCTGGGTACTTGTGGTTATGACAGGGAATATGTCTAGCACGACCTTTGTGATGAAGTGACAGGCCCCTCATTCTCTGATCAAACGTAATCTCTTCAGGAGTGGCCCTGGGGTTTTGGTAGTGGTACTGAATGGGTGAGTGGGAAGAGGGGGATGTATAGTCCTTCTTCAGCTGTCACCTCCATTAATATCACTCTTGTGATTTCCCCTTAATATGTTAATTGGTCTATAACCTCTCTGGCACGACTGAACAAAAAGGGAGAGAGACTTGCTTCCAAACAAGACAGTGCTGCGCTCATTTCTGTTCACACACAAATCCTCTCACACCTCTTCAGAGCTGACAGCCAGCACAAAGTCAAATTATATGACATTTGCAGGAGGTATGTGTTGCAGCGAGATGAAATGAATGCTTGATGATGATGAGACGATGACACTAATAGCAACAACAAATAGGAGAATTGTGACAATGTGCTCTGCTAGTCTCAAGGCGGCCTTTCTTGTAGTAATTTTTTGTTTGTATTTCTTTGGAAAGAAGGTTCTTGAGGTTTATTATTTTTGTGTTTGGCATTCTTGTTGTTCACGGCACTGTGACAAACAGCACTGATTAGTTCGCCATTATAGGCTTGGCTTTCGCTTCTCCATTTAAACCGGAATGAGAGGAGACTGGATGCCTGAATCCATAGAACTTCTCCAGGGGACAGTGGGAAAGCTTGCAAATAAAGCAGAGAAAATGCAAGCTGACTGAAGGGTGTTGGCTAGAAGTGCCCAGCAGATCCCGCTTCTTTTTGAAGTGCCTTTATCAGTCAACAGATGTGGCAAGCACATGCAAAGACAAAAGAAGTAAGAAAGACAGTACACATCTTTCCCCAAAATGAGTGGTCAGGGAGAGATTGGCTAAAACAGACGGGATATGCTCCTCATCTTATGATCGCTTGTGTATCTCAGTCACTGTTTCCACTTCCTTTTATTTCTTTTTCCTTTCACATGGTCCCTGTGCATGCTTTTAACTGTGGGTTATAAGCAGAATTTCAGCTGGGGGAGCCATTTTCATCACCATCCTCTAGACATTGGGAAAAGCTTTACCTGGTGAATTTCTGCTTGTTGCACAGCTGTTAAATCCATAGGTGTCTTATTGGAAAAACAAAAAGTCAGCAATCCCCCTAGCTTCCATACACAAGATCCCAGTTCTTTTGTGACTCCTGCTCTGAAAACAACAACAAAAACAAACCCTTTCGGGAAAGAAAATTTGTTGTTGTGTGCCTTTAAGTTGTTTTTGACTTATGGCAATCCTAAGGCAAATGTATAATGAAGGGTTTTCTGGGGCTGGGAGTGTGTTGCTGCGGCCAAAGTCACCCAGTGGGTTTCCATAGCTGGTCAGGGAATCAAATCCTGGTCTCCGGGGTCATAGTCCAACAGCCAAACCACTACAGCACAAAAAAAAGTTTACAGATACTATGCAGTAAAGAGCACAAGTGGGGAATTTGAAGCCCTGGGGCCAAAGGTGTCCCTCCGGGAGTTCCAGTCTTGTTCTGTGGACTTCCCCAGATGGCTTTGCTTCCTTTTCCATTACACCATTGTTTTGGAAGTTTCCCAGGTTTGTACAGAGAAAAATTCAACTAAAAAGTTGAATTGACTCTCCAGAGAGTCAGACTAGATATTAAGGAAAATGCATATTTCCGGCAATAAATACATACCAAGCAAATTGTCTGGTTTGTCCCAAGGGTTCATTAAGGGCAGCCAAAGCTTTAGCTGATATTTTAATTCTCACTCTTTCGCCTTTGGCCTCACTGACCACTGGAATGTGAGGACCGAAGAGCTTCTCTGAAATTGAATTTGGCCCTTGAGTTTAAAAATATTGCACACCATTGGGATAGAGCAAGGGTGAGAATCATGTGGTCTTCCTCCCTATATTGTTGGAGTGCAGCTCCCATCAGCTCTGGGCAACAGAATGCTAGGAGTTGCAATCAAACAACACCTGAATCCTGGGTATAGAGTGACCAAAAAAACCACTCCAAGGCAGTGTTATAAGGGATGAGGCTTTAAACCTCTTGGTTGGCTGGTTTCTTAATGGCTCCTAATGAGTTCCAGCAGACAAAGGAAATGGGCTGCAAACTCTTCCTCTGTTGCCGCTTTGGGTGAACAGCTGAAGCCGCCCTAAGACTGACAGATAAAAAGGCCTCACTTTCACAAACTGTGCGTTGCTGGGGTAGATAGGATAATTATTTCTTTCTTCTTTCAGATTTGTTTACAAATATTAATAACCTACCACTGATACAACATGTCTCAGTACAACTCACTACAAAACAATTAAAAAAAACCAACTAGAACAACATGCGAAAATAACAACAGATTAACAGGAGAACAGAGCAACAGTTTAACAGTTAAGGAAGATGAAAGAGTAAAGGGTCTGGGTCATTTTTAAAAAGCTTTTTGTCTAACCCAGAAAGCATAAAAGCTTTGGCACTGGGAATGCGTCTCAAGGGCGGAGGGATTCCATAAATACAGTGCCACCCCCTGAAAAAGTCCTTCTGCTTCACACTGTCAGTGGCTGCACTGCGAAATGGCCCAAGAAGTTGACCTCAGAAGTTGGGCAGATCCATATAGATATAAGTGGTATTTAAAACATCTGTGCCCCAAATTCTGCTATGGCTGTGTTGAGTTCTTACCCTTCTTGTTCATATTGATGGTGATCATGTCTCAGCTCAGCCCACCAAGCTACAGTATTTTCCTAAAATTATGGCCATTTCCGCACCAGACTGTAATAGCACTATTATTCCACTTTCAACATCCTATGGAATCTTCGGGTTTGCAGTTTAGGGAGGGGCCTCAAAGGATTTAGGGAGAGGCCGCAGGATTCCATAGGATGTTGAAAGTAGAATAATAGCGCTATAACAGGCTAATGTGGAAATGGCTTATGTTTCTCAAACCCAGTTCCAAATTGGACATTGATGGTACTCTTGATGTCTGCCTGCCTGCCTGCCTGCCTGCCTGCCTGCCTGCCTTCCTTCCTTCCTTCCTTCCTTCCTTCCTTTCATACCTGGCAGCGTTAAAGAGGCTGTGGATAAGATGGGGAAATAACACTGGAGACTTCCGTACTGTTATTGTATTTTTTTTGTATACTTATATGCTAACTATAGCACTATTGTTACCCTGTGACAGTAAGACGAAGGGCGGAAAAGAAGTTTTCAATCTAATAATCAGAAAACTAGTTAGGAAATACACTCAGCAGTTTATCTCTGTGGAGAAGCTCACACCTCCATTTGAAATCTCATTGATAGGACTGCCCAAACATACGGTAGGAGGAAACCAAATTGAGATAATAGGAGACAGCAAGACAATAAGAGACAGCTCAAGGTTTGGAGAAGCCCTTGGTCTGAGTCCAGGGAAACTCAAATATTACATTATGTCTTTGACCATTTCCGCACGGGGTTTTTAAAACGGTGCAGAGCATCCTCCAGGCAGGACGTCTGCACCTGGGAGCGGACTGGGTCGGATCTACTTAACGTAGATCCACACCCCAGCCCACTCTGGAACGACCCCAGCATGCTTTTGAAAAACCTGTTTCTTGAGGTTTTTCAAAAGCACGGAGCGCGCCAGTGCGAGCCTGCTCCCTTATGCAGATTCGCAGGCTTGCGTTGGTGTAAGCCTGCGATCTGCCGGGGGCGGGCTTTAGGCTGGCGAGCTTCAGCGGTTGGTCAAGAGCCTCGACCAACCGAAAGCCGCCATTTCTGTCCCTGGAGCAGTGCGGAGCGGTGGCCACGCACTGCTCCGGAGCAGCATGGACCGGACTGGGGAGCCCAAAAGTCCAGGGAGTAGCGTCACGGGGCGATTCCCTCTCCATGCAGGCTTGATAATGAGAGGCAAGTCCCTTTACCCTCTAATAATGCATACACACACAACACAATTCGATAGAGGCAGATTGATTCATAAGGTACGGAAGTAAAGGCAATAAAAAAAAAATAGAGAGAACCATTCTGGAATATATCCATTCAGGAAAAATAAGCAAACCAACTATCCTGCCTCTTACACCTACCAGGCACAGAAAGCAAAGCAGAACTCAGGACAGACAAAATGGAGGACCTTACAGGATGAAAGATACTTAGTCCTGTTGGAGAAAAATGGTCACAGTTCAAGTGACCAGATTTAGCTGATCAGGGCTATTATGGGCCAAACATTTCTAGTACTCTTCCATCTGTGTATGAGACATTTTCTGACTAATGAAGCCTTAAAACTTCTCTGTGGGATGAACTTACACGTCTGTCATACAACAGGCTAGAATACCTGTACACAGGATTTTAAGCACATTTTCTACACTTGCCATGCTCAGGTCATCTGAAGATTGTCAGATGTGAATTTAGATGGGGTTTAGGCAAGCAGCTTTACTGGCACATTCCACCTCCGCTTATTGGACTATGCCCCAGTTCTTAGCCTAGGAGAGCCCTTACAGGGGGTCCACGAAGCCTTGCTGCTGAACACCACCAGCAGAGGCAGCAACAGGGACATGGCGGCGGGTGTGTGTGTGGGTGCCGAACTACTCCCACATTTGCAGACAAGGCCTGCATAGCAATACCAACAGGAGAAGCAAGTCCTGCGGTCAGGCTTACAATCTAAAAAGACCCTGGAAAGAAAAAGGAGGGTGGGAAGAGGACCGTGAACGCCCACAAGAGTGAGCGCTTGCCAGAGAAACTTTTAAGGGGTGACGGAGGGCAAACAGAAGAAGGTGGCAGTGCCACCATGGCGAGGAGGCTCGGCTTCTGCGCCTCTCTGGCAATGTCATCCTGTGCATACCGTGTTGGAATCCTGCCTTCTCTCACAAGAAAAAAGCCACTGCCTGTACCTCCCCTCTCTTGGTCACCTTGGAAATGAAGGGACGCTGGGCCAGTTTTGCTGCCCCTCCCCGACTGCCATGCCTCCCCGACACAGCAGCACGCATGTGCACGCACCGAAATTATGGCCATTTCCGCACTACACTCTTATAGTGCTATTATTCCGTTTTCAATATCCTATGGAATCCTGGGGTTTGCAGTTTAGGAAGGGGCCTTTAGAATTCTCAGCCAGAGAGCTCTTTGCCCTTAGTCAACTACAAAGCCCAGAATGCCATAGGGCGTTGACTGTGGAACAATACCATTTTAACAGTGTAGGGCAGAAATGGCCTATGACTCTGGAGACCAGGGTTTGAATCCCCACTTAGCCATGGAAATCCACTGGGTGACCTAAGTGACATTATCTTAGCCTCAGCGACAGGCAAAGACAACAATTTTGTCAAGAAAACCCCCATGATACGATCACCTTAGGGTTGCCATAAGTCAGTTTTCAAAGGAGAGACACAATGGCTAGAAAGAAGCTCTTCCCGACAGTAGCATTTTGTTGTTGTGCACTTTCAAGTCACTTCTGACTTACGGCAACCCTAAAGTGAACCTCTCACAAGTTTTTTTTTCTCAAGATGTGTTCAGGGGGAGGGTTGCCTTTGCCTTCCTCTGAGGCTGAGAGAACGTGACTTGCCCACAGTCACCCTGTGTCTGAGCAGATTTGAATCCTAGTTTTCAGAAGCCTTAAATAAATATTTGAATATTTAAATCTTGAGTTAAGTTTTATGTGTGTAGGGGGGTCCCTGGTGACAAGTTATTTTTGCAGGGGGTTTCTGGTAAAGAAAAGGTTAAGAACCACTAGCCTGCACTACAGTATTGTTGCAAAGATGATTGAGATGAAGTCTGTGTAGTCCTTTGACAACTCAAAAGCTCTGTGTAAATTGCTAAGTACTTTCTAAGTAAGATCTACATGTGCATTTTGCAGTGACTTAAAAGAAGACATGCAGTTAGGATATTAATGAATATTAATGAAGTGTTCTGGGGAAGGCAATTTGTGCTGGGTCTAACAACTGAATCTCCTGGTCTGGCACTGTTTTTGTTGTTGCTAACTGCTGTCAAGTCGACTTTGAGTTATGGCAGCTCCATAAATGAGAGACATTCAAATCACTCTCTCAACAACAACCAATTGGCTCAGATCCTGCAAACTCAGGACTGTGGCTTCCTTGACTGAATCTATCCACCTGCAACATGATCTTCCTCTTTTCCTACTGCCTTCTCCCTTGCTATACATTCTTGTCTTTTCTAGTGAGTCATCTCGTGGTATGTCCAAAGTATGACAGTCTCAGTTTAGTCAATTTGGTTTCTAGGGAGCACTCAGGCTTGATTTCTTCTAGGACCACTTTATTTGTCTTTTTGGCAGTCCAGGATATCTGCAGAAGTCTCCTCCAGTACCATATTTCAAATGAGTTGATTATTTTCCTATCCGTTTTCTTCTCTGTACAGTTTTCATAACCATACACAGAAAGTGAAAACACAAAGGCATGGCCAATCCTAATTCTCACTTTGGTATTCAGTGATACATCTTTACACTTGAGGATCTTGTCTAGTTCTTTCATATCTGCCCTTCCAAGTCCTGATCTTCTTGTGATTTCTTGACTGCAATCTCCATTTTGATTAATGACTGAGCCAAGGTATAGGGCATCTCGATGTCTTCACTGTCTACTTTAAAGTGATGTAAATCATCCGTGGTCATGATTTTTGTTTTTTTAATGTTCAACTGTAAACTTGCCTTTGCACTTTCTTCCTTGACTTTCTTCAGTAATCGTTCCAAGTCTTTGCTAATTTCTGCTAGTAGTGTGGTATCATCAGCATATCTTAAATTGTTAATGTTCCTTCCTCCAGTTTTTACACCTCTTTCCTCAGAGTCTAATCCTACTTTACATATGGTATGTTCAGGGTACAAGTTAAATAGATAGAGTGATAAAATGCAGCCTTGCCTGACCCCCTTACCAATGGCAAACCATTCTATTTCTCCATATTTATTTCTAGTGGTGGCCTCTTGTCCTGAGTATAGATTACACATTAGCATGATCAAATGTTGTGGTACACCCATTTTTTTAAGAACAATCCACAGTTTTTCATGATCTATACAATCAATGGCTTTGCTCTAATCTAGTGGTTCTAAATCTTTTCTTTACTGTGGACCTCCTGTAAATGTAATTTGTTGCTAGGCCGCCCAAGACTTAAGATTAAAATACTTAAATTTAGATTTAAATATTCAAATATTTATTTATTTATCAAAGGCTTCTGGAAAGTAGGATTCAAATCCCTACTCAGACACTAGGTAAGCTTGGGCAAGTCACATTCTCTCATCCTCAGAGGAAGGCAAAGGCAAACTCCCTCTACCATAAGTCAGAAATGACTTGAAGGCACACGACAACAAAGTGCCCCTGACAGGAGAGGTTCTTTCTAGCCATCATGTCTCTCCCCCTTGAAAACTGACTTATGGTGACTCTAACGTGACACTATCAAAGGGGTTTTCTTGGCAAGATACAGATGGGTCTTTCTGTGATGAATTGCTTGTTTTTTTCATCTCTTTTATACAGTTCTTCAGTGTAATGTTTTCACTGTCTTTTTATTCTTTCTTGATTGTGCACTGTGTTCCTTGCTGGTCATAGAGTGTCCCATTCTTGGTTTAAACTTCTCTTTGATTTCTTGGATCTTGTGGAAGTGGTCTTGTTCAACCTTTTTTGTTGTCATCCTCTATTTCTCTGCAGATGGCCCTCCACTTTTGTGGGGATTAGGGGTGCAGGACCCCCACAAAAGTGGAAAGACAGTGAATGTTCTAAGCCCCCCCAAACCATATTTAATAAACACAAAAACATACTTGAACTGGCAGGGTGGCTCGGCCTGGGTGCATATGTATTCCTTTGCTCGCTCACTCACTTGTGTGGGTAGGTGGGAGGAGGTAAGGGGATGGGATGAGGGTGGAGTTGGAGGAGGGAGAAAGGAGACACCTGTCCCATCCCCTTTCCTCTCCTTCCCACCATGCTAGTGAGTGAGTGAACACATGCATACACCTTCCCTCCTTCCCCCCTACCCATGCAAGTGACTGAGCGAACAAATGCATATGCACACCCTCCTCCCATCCCATTCCTTTCCCTCTCCTGCCTGCATGAGTGAGTGAACATGTATGCCCTCCCTCTTTTCTCCCATCCCATCCCCTTCACCTTTCCCTCCCACACAAGTGAGTGAGTGAATGTGGGTGCTTCCCTCCTACTCTCCCATCCTCTCCCTCCCTTGCTCCCACATGAGTGAGGAATTAAGCAAACATGGGTGCATGCCCCCCTCCTATCCCATGCCCTTCCCCTCCCACCTGAATGTCTGAGTGAGTGAGCAAATGCATGCACTCTCCCTCCTCCCCTCCCATCTCCTTCCTCTCTCCCACCTACATGACTCAGGAAGTGCATGCATGCCCTTTCTCCTGTCTCCTCCCCCCCCCCTGCCCATAGGAGTGAGCAAGGGAAAGAATGCATGACTCGGTTCTGTTGCCCCACCAGTTTGATTTCCTCCCAGTAACACAATCCACAAAAAAATTAAATCTGCAAATGCTTAACTCACAATGTGGAGGGTCAATTGTAGTCCTTTTTGTCCCCATGCACAAGACATTAGACAATTGCTTTCAAGGTTCTGATCCTATTTCTGCCCCCATTTACTTTTGCTTCTTGTCTGTCCTTATGCTTGAAAACTTTCATCTATCATCCAGAAAGGCCCTTTTTCTAATTGGCTGCAGATGGCCCTTTTCGCACGAGGCTGGTGAATCGGTTCGTGCTGTTTCCGATTTTCTGGGCTCGAAACAAGGCGGACTTTCCCTCATTTCCTTCCGCACAGCTATTGCATATGTTCCATTCTGATTCAGAGGAGTGCGAATTCATGAATCCACGCTGCCTCCGCTGTGGCCACTCTCGCTACTCCCCTCACCCTGCCCCTTCAGCTGTGATTGGCCTTTTTTTTTTTTTGCATGGTTTAGTACGTCATTGCATACATGCGTACGTGCGTAAGTCCATACTACCCCGTGGCCCCTCCCATGAGCCCTCCTCTGACCACATTCACTGATTCACATTGGCACGAATGTGCGTGTCTGCACCACTGTGAAAGTACGAATCGGATCGATCTGGAAAATTGGAAAACCGATTTCTTCCGGTTTTCAAATAGTGTGCTTTACCACCACATGGGGGTGCATTTAGTTGGAATTACGTGCGGAACGAAGGTAAATAAACTGAACCTAGTCTGCTCCAAGGTACAGAAGACCTCCGTGGCAAGACGCATTGGCCTGCCTTAATAACTGTGTGCGGAAAGGACCGATGTCTCTTTGCATTCTTCTCTCACAGTGTCCTTGGCTTCAGTCCAGAGTTCTTCTGCCTCCCGGGCCCTTTCCAGAGGTGGGGAAGGAGCCGCGTGAAAATGGGACTCACCGGATTTCCTGAGTGTCCAGGCGAGTCCGTCGGGATGAGGAGCAGTGCAAGCTCGTCGTTCCGCACTGCTCCAGCGTCCAAAATGGCGGCTTCCGGTTGGTGGAGGCTCTCCACCAACCGGAGAAGCTCGCCAGCCAAAAGCCCGCCCCAAAAGATCTGCAGGCACACACTTGCGTGCGCCTGCACATCTGCTCCGGAGCGCAGTGACGGAGCGACACGGAGTCGTGCGCTCCGTGCTTTTTAAAAACCTCTAAAAAGAGGTTTTTAAAAAGCACACTGCGTGATCAGTTCCAGTCGCTCCGAACTGGACTGAGGTGCAGAACCACAAAAAGTAGTCCGCCCCAGTCCACTCCATGGTGCAGAAGACCTCCGTCGGAGTTTGCTCTGCACCGTTTTACTAGCCTGGTGCGGAAATGGCCCTGGTCAGTTAGGCTTAAAAATGCAAATCTGTTTTTCACCTTATCTTTAAATTCTACAGGAGTGTTCTTTAGATTGCATTTTGGCACAATGATTGCTTTACTGTTCTTCTTTGACTTTACTCTAATTTTTGACATTAGCAGTTTGTGGTCTGTGTCACAATCAGCTCCTGGTTTTGCTTTTGCAGAGATCGTGGAGCTTCTCCATCTTCTGCTTCCAATTATGTAGTCTATCTGATTTTTTAAAGAATTGGCCATCAAATGACATCCACGTATATTGTCACATTTTTAGCTGCCTGAAGAATGTGTTTGTGTTAACCAAAGTGTTGGCTTCACAAAATTGAATCAGTTGTTCTCCTGTTTCATTTCTTCATCTTAGGCTAAATTCTCCTATAAAGTTTGGTTCTGCTGTTTTCTACTTTTGTATTTTAATTGCTTATGTATCTAGCAACGTATCCTGTTTTGGTGTGTGATCAATTTCCTCTTGAACTTCAGTATATTGTTTTTCAATGTCTTCCTCTTCATGCAAAGAACACAGCTTTATTTTTTTTAAAAAAGGCAGAAAGTGGAATGGCTTGGTAGCTTGCTATTTCTTTCTAGCCATCCCATCTATGATAGTATCGACATCTCCCATTTGTTTGTTTGTTTGTTTTTCAGCTTGCAGACTTTCCAGTAGGGTATAGGCTTAATATACTTTTGTTCTCTGGCTATACAACCTTCAATTTAAGACCTTCAGATGTTTCACAATGTGCTCACTTTTTTCTCCCAAGGAGATTGTGTTTCAGACACTGATGAATTGGTGGCAGCAGCAGCAGTAACAACAATGTGTCTGAAAGCTGCAGGGAGAGGCCAATATTGTACTCAACAGCTCATCAGTCTCAATCTTTACACTACACTCTCTCTGTTCTGCTCATACTCCATTGCCAAGCATCAATACGCTTATCCCCGTGAAGCTTTGTGACTCTTCCTGAATGGGATCTTCCCAAGGAGTAATTATCAAAGCTAAATATCCTCAAAGAGCAGAGCACAATTTTTAGCATTTCAATTTGTCATCTGTCTGCACTGCCTCTGCTATCTGGGGGAGGCAGGGATTTTAAAGCGTCTGATTTTGCTGTGTATAGAAACTGCAGGAACTCTGAGTGACTGTGTGCAAACAGAAAAGCCAGGAGGAGCCCTTTAGTGACTTTGGGGATTGGTTCTGCTGCAGTGCTCAAGAGCGCATAGCTCAGAATTCAGAAGTGTCACCAGGAGACATGACTTAACATTGAAAGACAGGAAGAATTAAAAATAGCAGACTGTATTCATGCCCTCTGGAACATGCATCTACTCAGGGCTATGCATACTCTGCTACTGTTTGAGCACTTGTAGCCTCATCCAACCTAGGGTGGCTGAAAATAGACTCCTCATGAGAAGATTCTCCTCATGGTTTGGAGGAGGACGTCAAGGATGACAAGACGAGGCAGTAACTTTTCTTCCCTGATGGCCTACTGATGAGTTCTTTTTCTGACAGCACCTGACCTTTATACAACCCCTTCATCCCTATTGAGAACAGGGACAAAATACACCTTCTAGGGACAAGGTTCACCCTACCATTAGATATATTGATGTGTCTACCTCAGGTAGCACATGCTTGGGGTCAGCAGTGGCAGCCTCTTGGTTGTTCCTGAAATCCCCAACTATTTCACTGTGCTGGAGGACAGAGCTGTGTATGCCAAAAAAACAAAACAAAACAAAAACGTCAAGGAATGGGTAAACCAACCTGCTGCCTCAGATATGATGGAGGACATTATCCTGTTACCAGTGAGATTTAACGTTCCAATAAGTCACACTGTCTCAGCCTCAGAGGAGGGCAAGTATAAACCCCCTCTGAACAAATGCTGGCAAGAAAACCCCATGATAAGGTCACTTTAGGGTTGCTATAAGTTAGAAATAACTTGAAGATACACATCAACAGCTCCTTGGCTTCTGCACATGGACTTGGGAACGGGCATCATCTTGCCCTTTACCTCAGGCAGCCTGGATCTGTTCTGAAAAACCTGTTTGGCTAAGGGTCAGATCAGGGCAAGGTAAATCCAGACAGTTTTTACAAGACAGGTGTACCACAGAAGATGGTACTCCATCTTACATGGTGTGGCCTGGAGGTGCCTGGAGGCTTGGAGGCTCCTTCAGGCAGAGCTCAGTGATGGCAGTGACTGGGCTGAATTTCCATCAGAGCTTCGCTTCAGGTGTTCCTGTGGGTTGCAGTCCTGACATTAGGGGCTTTCCAGGCACCATGTCATGATTGCCTGTGTTCTAAGAAAGAAGAAGAGGTGTGGCAAACAAAGGGGAATTCAGACTAAGGAGAGGGAGAGCAGAACAGAGAGGGAAAGAGCTGGAATGGGAGAAACCCCATTTCACTTTCAGAGGGTGGGGGAGAGGGCTCTCAAAACAGCCAGGACTGGGATAGATGCGGAGGAAAGCAGATTGCTGTGTCCCAAATCCACCACCCTCCCTGCTAGCAGCTCTCCTTTGAATCTAACTGACAGTTTCATTCCAGTGCAGCATGTATTTATGATTTGTGCATTTGGTTGTTACTAGGTCATGAGGAAATTACTTTAAAGTGATTTCTTAAAGAGATTTAACATTTTTGTTGGATGGCGTTCAAGCCTAATATTAAAATGATTGTTTTAATAAAAGCTATCAAATGGAAGCTGGCTTCACAGAAACTGCTGGAAAAACAAACCAAACAACCCCCAGTAAGCACTGGGGCTCTCTGAGCAGGAATTTTCCATAAACCTCTTCTCCTCCCTCAAAAGAGGCTTTCTAAAATATTGGACCTTGTGAAATCCAATTCTCTTTATTGTCCATTTAATTACATTTGTGCCAGTGCTTGTGTCAACACATATGCTTCATTTCGTTCCGGGCTTAATGCATTCCTGGGCCGGGAAAACAAAGAAGGGGAAATACTTTTCCATAATCATTCTTGGACCTCCCATGGCCAGACAGGGAATCAAACCCTGGTCTCCAGGATCACAGTTCAGTGCTCAAGCCATTACACTACACTGGCCCATCATCATCATCATCATCATCATCATCATCATCAACAACAACAACAACAACAGCAACAACAATAAAGTGAAGCATTGCACTGAGGCATGGGAGCACATGGCTAGGCAGGATTTTCAATTATTTTGTCAACCTCTCCACCTGATTTCTTCTTTATTCACCGTTCCTAAACACTTTCACCCGTTTTTCGCTCTTTTGAAACAAAAGAACCAGTAGATATGGTATGTTCATGACAGAAGAAAAAGGCCCATTTCATTTTGATGACAGTGTTAAAGGAAGAGAGGTAAGCAGAAAGGATTTTCTTCACCCAAACTACACCAGTCTTTTCCAAACATCTTCCCTCCCTTGCCCCCCACATTTCTTTTGCAGCTTAGGGAGAGGAAAAGATAGCTGGCTAGCAAAGAAGCCTCTTGGGCCTAAGTGCCCTGAAGGCAGCTGATCTCTTCTGATCTTGGAAGTCCAGAAAGATTGTCCCTGGTCAGTACCTGGATGGGAGACCATCACTGAATGCAACGTACTGTAGACTATATTTCAGAGGAAGGAACTGGCAAAACCACCTCTGGTTTCCTTGCCCAAGGCGCTTTCCGCACCACGTGGCTGCCCCACTGTGAGGACATGATTGCAGCACTCTGTGGGTCGTGCTTCACACAACATCATCGCAGTCCCGCCGCCATCTTGTCCCCACATGTCACACAAGTGCAGTATTTGTAAAATGGAAAAAATCCATTTTACACTTACCATCGTGTTGCGCTGCTACCTTTTCCAGCCACGCGGAAGAGCGGTAATGCGCTGGCTACAGCTCCCTCCCCAGCACAGCAATGGCAACTGCCCAGCTGCACTGTGAAAGGGAAGAGGTGGGGCCAGAGCACTCCCCTCCGCAGCAACTGGGTGAGGTGCAAAGGGGAGCGTTCCTGGCATGCTTTCCCTCCCGCTGAGGCTGGACGTCGCTGTGCCCCATCGTGCAGAAAGGGCCTAAGAAAGCCTCGTGAAATTCATGAGGTTGCCATAAGTTGACAGGCAACTTGAAAGCACATGCAGACACACAACTGAATACAAGATTCTAGTCACAATCAGCAAGTTTTCACAGCTTATTCCATTATATGGAAGCAGCATTCAGCAAACTTACTCACTTCCACAGCAGTCTTGTAGAGTTTGTGTTAATGGCTCAGTTATCTCAATTTGCAATTGTGTTGTATATAACCCTGATTCTTTGTTTGATTTCTCAGTTTGGAGGGCTGTGTTGTTTGTTGAAATACATGAAATGAAGTTGGGAATGGGGTTGTGTGGAGTGAAAGGAACTGGCAGAGTGAACCAATGTCATGGGGGAGTGGGATGATGAGTATGTTTGAAAGAAGAGACTCTGTACACCTAAAAAAACGGCAGCATGACATAAAGCCTAGGTCTAGGAAAGGTGAAGGATGTGCTGATCAAGGGCAAGGACATTTCGTACATGCTGAGGATGGTCCTGTTGTTTTAATGCGCTTGGTGAAACAACTGACTACAAAGCTGAAGCTCAGCCATATAATCCATGAAAGAGTTCAACAGAAGGACAAAACAGGTCCTTGTCATATCTTCTTACCCTGTTTTGAAAGAGGATATATAAAGACTGATTATATTTTTTTCAGTTTTCAGCTTCAAATTGCTAGGCATATAAATGGCTAGGAGTACCACAAGTCGTTGAGCTGAGAAATATTGAATGCATTTCCTTGAATAATGTTGAGTTACTTCAGAAACAGCTACTTAAAGCTGTGACAAACAGTGCTACTTGACCATGTTTGTTGTACTGGAAGCAAAGAAGGTTGTGATGATGTCTTTTGTTGAGCTCTCTTGAGTTGGATTGAGCATATGACACAAACTGTTGAAAGATCCTTCATTAGTTAGAAATGGAAAAGGCAAAGTTAAGGCTCTTATTTCCTCTAGGATGGAGAAAGCAGATTTACAAAAAAACCTGGTGTCATTAATGGATGTGAAAGAAGCAACTGCTTTGTTTTGCAGCAAAAGCAGCTTTAACTTGGGGTGAAAACTGACATTAGATTCTTAGAGTGCCAAAGACTGTTTGATAGTGCCATCACTATTCCTACAACATGTGCTTCTTTTTCTGTTCCTGGGATGGCCACTGACAAACCAGTTCTGCAGGTTTTCAGTGTGGCCCAAGAAAAAAATTTTGTTGCTATGTTACAGTTGTGATTGGTACCTATTGATGGTGTCCAGCACAGTTTCTCCATGTCATCTCATATGGTAAGAATGGGGAAGTGCTGACTCCCTGTCTGGACTAGATTCAGTAACAGGGTGGATGAAGGCTAAGAAGCTCAGGATGAATCCTGAGAAGATGGTGCTGCACTGTATTCCAGAATCGAAGAAGCCGGTATATAACTGGGACTCAATGGAGTCACACTCCTCATGAAAGAGCAAGTCCATACACTTGGATCCAGCATTGTCCCGAAGGCTCAAATGGTCTCAGTGACCCAGAAAAACTTTCACCAGCTTTGACTGGTTTGGCAGTTGCATCTTTTCCTGGACAAGGATAACTTGACTATGGTGATTCATGCACTGGTAGTCTCTGCACTGGGTTGCTGTAACAAATTATGGATAAGGCTGCCCATAAACAGAGCTTGGGAAAGTTACTTCTGGACTATATGTGCATATGTGTCTATGAATCTCATAGGGTTTTCTTAGGCAAGGAACACTCAGAGGTGGTTTTGCAAGTTGCTTCCTCTGAAATAACAGCCTACACTTTTGGATTACAGCTCCCATAATTCCTCTGGCAACATGGACAGTTGCTTTTTGGACTACAACTCCCATAATCCATCAGTTTACCATGGTCAGTGGCCATACTGGAGGAGGGACTATGGGAGTTGTCATCTGAGTTGTCACTTCCACAAACTCTGCCCACAAAGATGGTCCAGAAACTGTAGCTAGTGGGCAACTTGAATTGTTCATCCAGGTTGTTACCCTGTGAACTGGGGGTCCCGGGAGGGACACCAAAATGTGCTCCACTGAAGTTGGGGAAAATTAGCTCAGAGCACTGCTTAGCGTTACGAGAGGCAGGGTAACGTAATGAGATCTTGAACCCTATGTCTACGGGGTCGGGTCGAGTCAAGGAGAACACAGAAGTTGAAATAATAAATAATGTTTATTAAATACAAGCAAAACAGTGTATGCGACACACTCATACAAGATAACTAAAGAAAATAAAGGTTGGAGTGGTATAGAGGGATTTTTAGAGGGATTGTTGGTTTGGGTGATAGTTCACCTGTCCTGAAGCCCAGAAAAATAGAGAGCGAAGCTGGGGTACGATGTAGCTCAGCACGTGGAGCTGAGGGGAGGCTCGTCAAGCAAAGCGGTAGCAAGGCGGGATGAAACTTGGGAGCGATCCGAGGAAGGTCTCGAAATCGAGGGTTTTTATAAGGAGAATTGTGACTGCAGGCTATGCCGTACTTGGGGGAAAACAATAGATTTGGAGTTGGAGACAAAGCCTCCGAAAGGTCAGAATCTGAATGATTGAGTTATAACCAGTATGCAAACGCAGAGTACTTGGGTATTGCATAGTTTACCCATCAAGCTGCCATCGCGGGGCAGAGGCTCTTTTGTAAGTGGTGTGCATACTTAAATAGAGTACTTGCCTGGAGGTCTCCTAAAGCAGTGAGTCAGCTATTTCTGGCCTGCCTGTATTGTAGTTTGAATATTACGGCTATTAACGGCCGAGCTTGTTTACATGCTTGTCTGGTGGCCTCGCAAGCACGTGGAAAGGAATAGAGAAGTGCAGATGAATTGTGATATCAAGGGATATCTTTTAATATCCCCAAAGCTCGGACTAGCCAGGGCAGTAACAAGGTCCTAGATTCTAGATCAAACCACATTGCATAAAATCTGAAGGAATTAAATAATTTGCCTGTTTGCTTCTGAGTCCAGTTCAAGTCTTTGTGCCTTTCTCTAAAACCTTAATTAGATCAAGACCCAAATAGTCTAACAATCGCCTTCTTCCATTCTGCTTTGCCCATGAACCATATCTGAAAGAACTAGATTGTTCATCTATTTGCTTCTGGATCCAATTCAAGTGTTGGTGTTTATCTCTGAAACCCTAAATAGATTAGGACTTAAATAGTCTTAGCAGCAGCATCTTCCATACCAACGTGCCCATGCATTAAGTTTATCTGCTTATTAGTCCTTCTTTGGGTACCTTCAAGAAGAGAAGTGAATTGTAAAGGCATGAAAGAGGAAATTTTCTGAGGCTGCACTCCACCTTTGGAATGCTCTCCCACTCTGAGGGAGTTTTGACTAGGGTCAGCACTGGGGCCAGCACTCTTTCCTTTCAGGTAGCAGGTTAAAATGTGTTTGCTTGCACAGGCATTTTAATCTGTTGTATGATTTCTGCCCTCTTGTGAACTTACTATTTTAGCCATCTCAGTTTGTGGTCTGATACCTTATCATTGATATATTATTTTATCCTTATGGATTGTGGTGAGCAAAGGCTAGTAGGAAAACTTGTAAATAAAACAAATAAACAAATAATTACCACTTGGCTGATACCTGTTATGTCATTACTCCTCTTCCATCCCAAGCCTCAGAAAGATTAATTCCTCCCTACCTATACCAGCCTACCTTCCTACCTAGTTTAGAATTTTGTGCGGACAAATTTGAGCTCAACATTTTGGAATCAAATAAAGAAATAAATCCCAGAAGCATTTTCTGTGAGTATGTACTTTGGAAGGGGCTGACATGAATGGCTTATGTTCACAACATAATGGTTAAGGAACAATGAGACATAGCAATCAAGAATCCAGCTACAACTAATTGGACTGTCTAATAGCTTATTGCATGGCCATCACAGGAAAGTTTTTAGCGTGTTTCAGGCTTCAAATCACATCTGGAACGCCCAGTAAAACCTTGATGGGCCCACTCCCATGCCTGAATATGAGTAACTTGTAATAAAGGTAGAGCCTTCCTTATCTAGAATGCTTCAGACCAGAAGCATTCTGTAATTTGGATTTTTTTTGAATTTTGGAATACAGTACCTTTTTGGAACAGCCTCACATCTCATTTGTTCACTACTTGTGTTGCTTCTGCTTTTTCACCTCTCAGATCCCCCCTCTCTCTCTTTTGTTGCCAGCTGCCCCCTTCGGCCTTTGAGGCAGTAGCTATGGCACTCCTTAGATCTGAGAGATGAACAAGCAGGAGCTCTGCAGCTGCTCTTTTGAAGACAGAAGCAGGCAACTGGTGGCATAAAGAGAGAGAGTGAGGATCTGAGAGACAAATGGGCAGGAGTGCTGCAGCTGCCACCTCAAAGGTGGAAGCATGTAGCAAAAAGTTTTGGTTTTTGGAAGTTTTCAGATTTTTGGATTTCCAGATAAGGGAGGCTCAACCTGTATGAATTTTGAATCTCTGCTGGAAATGGCATCAGATTTATTTGATCATTCACCCATGCTAATCAATTGTCACAGACTGCCTTTGAGTTAAGTGGGTAATCAAATAAATAACTTTAGCTGGAATTCATACTATACCAGTTTGCAAGTATCTCACTACCAGTGACTTTTATGGGGAATCCCTAAGGATTCCTATGGACCTAATGTAAGGATCTACTCAGGGGTACTCAGGCCTCAAAGCACTTTTCAGGATGCAGAATCACAGTGATGTGGAATGGAGGCCCTTGTGATCAGCAGACAGAAAGAGGCCATGGGCTTGACTTCGGCCCAGGCCTGACCAGGTTGGAAGCATTTATACCCAAGACATGGCAGGAGAACCTCGAAGTTGAGATGTTACAGCAGTGCTTCTTAGATTATTTTCTGTAGGAAACTGGCTATTGTAATTTTTTTTCCAGTCTGCCACGGACCAGCACTAAATCAGTACCCGTTGGCTATAATTGTTTCTTTCTTTCCCAGAAACCTCCTAGGGACTGGGTCCGCAGACTACCAATGTGAGTAGCACTGTTCTAGAGAAGAGAGTGGGAATCATATGGCCCTTAAATGTTGTTGGACTGTAGAACCCAGTAGCTCTAGCCAGCATAGCCAGTGTTAAAGAGCACTGAGAGTTGCAGTCCAGCAACCTCTGGTGGAGTAAATGATTCCCACCTCTGTTCAATAGCCATGTAGTCGTATCTCTATAGTCTTTCACCCTGCAAACCTGAATAGATTCACTACAAAGACTGAGGCCCTTTTCGCATGCCAGTCCTGTTGCGAAATGGCCTCAGGAGCATCGCGCAATTGTGAGGACTGTTCCACATGATGTCCTCACAATCGCACAATGCTCCCGAGGCCATTAGGGGGCGATTGCACATTATATCATTTTCGGCTTCTTGCCGAAAATGATGCGCAATTGCGCATCGCTCCCGTGTCCCACACGCACTTACCTTGCGTGCGGAGGCTCCGGATGCCCAGCCATCATGCTTCCTCCCCCAGCACAGCCTGGGAAAGTACCCGGCTGCACTGCAGAAGGAAAGGGCAGAGCGCTCACACTTCCTTCCAGCCAGCATAGAGCTGGTGCGGAGAGAAAGCGGAGGGGGCGTGAGTGCCTCCTGGACGAGGCTTTTCGTGCAATCTCCGTGCGATGCCAGTGGCACCAGGTAAGGTGCGAAAAGGGCCTGAGAGTTCTTGGTTCAAATCCTAGCTAATCCTGAGAACTGATCTACTGTAAATATTGGCAGAGCTCAGTAAGTTATTTTTTGATTCCTGGAAGGAGGCAAGGAAAAATTAACTTTTCCAAATTGGGAGTAAAAACTGGGGAAAGTCAAGTGCAAGAGGTAAAAGACCTATAACAAGTACAAAAAGGAATACCACAGTCTAGTGCTGTGAGAAAAAGATATTTTTATTGATATAATGAATATCTCAGCATGTTTTCGGAATGTAATTCCTTTCTTCTGATAAAGACAAAAGATAAAACAGAAGCAAGATAATACATAATAAGCACATGAATATCACATATAAACCTGTGGATACAATAGATTACATTTTATTTTTAAATAATATTTTTATTTTATTTTTAATACCATAAAACTACACACTACAAAAAAAAGAATAAAAAAGGTACACACAATAACCTAAACTACTAAACTAAACAAAACAATGAAACGCACACATGATATTGACTTCCCCCTCCGGAAACGGTTGTTACTTATCCTTTGGTCTACTTCCTCAAAGCTCACAAATCTATTTTTTTTTATAGCGAGTAACAATATTTTAAATAATTGTGACTATTTAAACTCAAGAACATGTAAGAAAAAGCAGTTCTATGAGAATTAATTTTAACTTTGCTATTTAATCAAATCCTCTTACTGCCTGTCTACCCTCAGTCAGCCTTAAAAACAATGTAACCCTCTCTTGTTGCTTTCTACATTCTGTAATACAGTGATCTCTTAAAAGTATCATCAGTCTGTCCATCACAGCCATGTCCAATAGTTTCAACATAGTATCTTCTTGCAATGGAATTGAAGGATCTTTCCACTTCTGTTCACACATTATTCTTGCCGCGACAGTCATATACTGTACGATTCTAATGCAGTCCTTGCTTATCTGGTCATTTATCAGTCCCAGCAGAAACCATTCTGGTGTCACTTGATTTTTTATCTTTAATGTATTCTCCATCATCTGGTGTAAAATAACCCAGTACTTCTTAACTTTGTTGCAAATCTACCACATATATATTAAAAAATCCCTTCAACTTGATTACATTTTCATTACCTATTTGAAGAACCATTATATGTTTTAGAAAGTCCTTCTGGTTTTAAATACAATATATACATGATCTTATTTTTTTTTTTCCAAATTACAATTTAAGTTAAGCTTCAAATCTTTTGTCCACATCCTTTCGCACTGATGCATTTGGATCAGACAACTCACATTCTGAGTCAATTTAATCATGCATTCTTTTAGCTGTTCTTTTTCTGACTAAAATTTCAACAACATTTTTGCTTATACATTTGCTTATACATTTTTGCTATCAAGTGCTCATCATCTTTACACAACTGATTTTCAAAATCCATTTTTTCCAGTGTCAAAATCAAACATTTTATCCATTTTAAATCTTAGTGAAAGCTGTCTAAAAGCAAACCAACTTATATTCAAGCCCTCTGCATTCAGCTCATCATCTTCAATTGCACTTGGTCACCCTCCACCTTAATTATATCAAATATTATCCATTTTTCCTTAATCATTATTTCGTTTGAGCAAATATCAGTTAAACATCTCGTAGCTGTCTCTCAGCTGTCTTTCAGGTAAAAATCCACATTGGTCTTCATGTATCACTGCATTTAAAATTCTTTTCATCCTCTCAACTAGAATCCAAGTTTTTTAAAAAAATCCTGTAATCATTATCCAACAAGAGATATTCACTTATAGATCTTAGGATCAGCTATATCCCTATCCTCTTTAGGAGTCAAAGTTTTATTTTCACTGCTCCAGCTCTCAGGAACCTTACCAGAGTGAAATATAGAATTCACTAAATATTGCAATGGCAAACATAATTGATCTTCTAGTGTCCTGTAGTAACAGGTTGATAATCCATCTGGTCCTGGGGCTTTCCCAACTTTCATATTCTTAAATGCCTCCACCACCTCTACAGCCATTATTCCTGCATTCAAACTATGCCATTGTTCTTTTAAAGTTATTGGTAGTTTTGGGGAATCCAAATAAGACTGCACTTTCTCAGGCAGCACTCTTTTCTCCTTATAAAGTACTGAAAAAAATTATAAAAATTTTCTTCATCTTATATTTATCTGAGATTAAATATTTCCCATCTTTAATCTCCAAAATTATCTTCCTTTCCTCCTCCTCTTTCCACAGTTTATAGGCCAGCCATCTTTCTGGCTTGTTAGCAAACTTGTAATGTTTTTGATGTAAATATTCCATCTTCCTCTCTATTCCATATACCACACATATTGAAGCCTGTTTCTGCAATATTTTCAGGTCTTTCAATCGTGTTGAACTTGTTGGGTTCTTCACAATTCATCCTCTTCTTTTCTTAATTTTAATCACAATTTCATCTTCTTGTCTTTGTCTTTTTTTTTCAGTCTTGTGTTTTGTTGCTTAAAAAAACCTCTCATCACATCTTTGCTCATATCCCAGACCACTCTGATATCAGTCTCTTTGTTCAGTTTTTCTTCAAAATAATTTTTAAAGTCTCTTTCACTTTCCACAAAATCTGTTCACTTTTAGTATTAAAAAAAGAGAAAGAAAAATCCAATAGATGACACTGTGTTATACAGATGTAGTATCAGATAAGTGTATTAAAAGCAGGACTTAGAGAAGAGAGAGAGAGAGAGAGAGAGAGAGAGAGATAAAATATTTATATTTTTATATTTATCTTTAATATATTTATATATTTTATTTATATTTATAAATATTTAGTGTTATAACAAAATGCATAGGTAACGGCAAAACAGACTTTTATTACAATTCGGAAGCAATGGCAGATAGACAGATCCCCAGATAGCTACTGAAACTTTATGAACACTACCAAAAGATAAAATCACTCTTTTGTTGCTTCTGAAGAAGGGAATTGTTTCCATACAGCATGCCAAGGCACTCACTGTATTATTGAAAACTCCGTCCCTCCCTCCCTCCCTCCCTCTCTCCCTCCCTCCCTCTCTCTCTTTCCCTCTCTCTCCTTCTCTCTCTCTCTCTCTCTAGATATATATATATATTCACAGCACCAGACCTTGCTCCTCCTTTTTGTTACCAATAATGGGAGCCAGGCCTTCTGCCATTTCTGCTTCTTAAATTGCCAGACCTAGCTCCAAGTCATGACCTTGGGTGGGATGCTACACTAATGTGAAAATACTTGCACAGGTGATTGTGCCTTCTCAAGGCTAAGACCAGGATCTACTGCAGCCAATAATTTTGCAAGTACACTACACCACCCTCTATCACCTTTGGCTTTGTGGATGGGGAGCTAACTGGTTGTTGTACAAAATAGGTGAACTCAAGGCAGGAGCACCTGTAATGGAACTAGTATCCATAACTAACTTGTATGCATAACCAATATTAATTTGATTTATATCTCACCTTTCCCCCAGTGTAAGATCTGAAGTGGTTTACCATGTAAGACAAAATTGTTTAAACAATATGTGGTACAAAAGTTAAAGGAGCGTTAAACAATTCATCCAATTAAAGTGTTACAGTTGGCCCTCCATATCCACAGATTCTTTCTCCATTGATTCTAACAACCACAGCTTGAAAATATTTCAAAGAAATAAAATTCCAAAAAGCAAACTTTGATTTTGCCATTTTATATATGAGGCACCATTTTATGACACCACTGAATATAATAAGGCTTGAGCATCCACACATTTTGATATCTACAGGGGGTTTTGAAACCAAACCCTAGCAGATACTGAGGGCCCACTGTAGTTTAAAATGATGAAAAAAGGCATTACACCTTTAAAAATAACACATCAGTTGCATATCCTTCCACCCCAACCAGTTAAAGGCTGAAGGCCTGTTTAAATTAGAAGGTTTTTGCTTGATGGTGGGAAGAAGGGGGCCAATCAAGTCTCCCTCAGGAAAGAGTTCCAAAACCTAGGAGCACCCATCAAGATACTCTCTCAGCAAATGAGCCTGGAAGGGTGGTGCGGTAGAGAGGAAACCCTGTTCCGAAGACTAAGATTCAGAGAGGCTCATATAGTGAGCTAAAAGATTTCAGATACTTAACCCATCGAGAGCTTTGTAGGTCATAATAAGCACTTTGAAATGGACTGCTAGCCAGTGAAGATTTCTATGATCTCTATAACCAGCCCCTGTCAGCAACCTGGCCACAGCATTTTGGACCTGCTGAAATTTCTGAACAGTGTCCAAAGGCAGCTCAATGTAGCACGTGTTAGTGTAACCCAAAAGGGATAAAATCAAAATATCCTGGCCACTGCTGAAATCTGGGCCTCCAGACTCAGGGATGAGTCCAAATACAATCACGATCTCAAGGGGAGTGTAACCCTACCCACACAATGGGAATCACTGTTCCATGATCTACTTTCCAGTTGGCCAGGAACATTTCTATCTGGTCTGGATTAGCTTTGATTTGTTTGCTCTCATCTAGGCCATTGCTGATGACAGACACTTGTTTAGTACTGAGTTTCCTTGGAATTAGATGGAAAGGAGAGATAGAGTTGAGTGTGATTGGCATGCTGGTGACACAGAATCCCAAATCTATGGACAACCTCTTCCAGTTGTTTCATGCATGTGTTAAACAGCATGGGGGGGGGGGAGTGAGCCCTATGCAGTGTATATTTATGCTGTGCTAAGTGTAATCAACATGAAGACTACAGTCAAGAAATCAGAAGACTTGAGACTTGGAAGGGCAGCTATGAAGGAACTAGACAAGATCTTCAAGGGTAATGATACTGTATATCATTGAATACCAAAGTCAGGATTGTTCATGCTGTTGTATTTCCAGTTTCTATGTATGGCTGTGAAAGTTAGACAGTGGAGAAGGCTGATGGGAGGAGAATCAATTCATCTGAGATGTGGTGCTGGAGGAGAGTCCTAGGGCAAATCAGGCCTGAGCTCTCCCTGGATGCCAAGATGACTAAACTGAGACTGTTGTATTTTGGACATATCATGAGAAGACATGATTTACTAGAAAAGACAATAATGCTTGACAGTGTGAAAGGCAGTAGAAAAAGAGGAAGACCACATTACAGATGGATAGACTCAGTCAAGGAAGCCATGTCTCTGAGTTTGCAAGACCTGAGCAGGGCTGTTGATGACTGGATGATTTCGTGATATCTCATTCATAGAGTCACCATAAGTTGAAGCTGACTTGATGGCAGTTAAGAACAACAAAGTCTAACATGGAGAGCCTTGGCCTTTGGCTCCAGCTCGAGTTCTAGCACAGAAATGGGGAAAAAACTGTCTTCCTACAGATTTTCAGTTCTCATCATGCCTAGTCAACAGAGTTGACAGTGAGGGATCATGGGAAATACAGTCCAAAAACATTGTCAGGGCTACAGGCTCTGCATCCATGTTTTAGCAACTTACAACAGGAACACTGGCTAAGAGACAAAGTAGGATAAAAAGTGCCCTGGGCTAGAAGCATCGTAATCAAGTTAGCAGTGTTGCCAAAATTGTACAGCTGGAACAAGATAGAAAACTTGATGAAGGAAAGCCAGATTCTGCTGATTTTGATGTACAACAAATGAATTCAAACAGGAAACTGAAACTGACACAGTAGAACTAAACACAGTAAAACACTTTTAAAAAGGTGAAAGATGCTGCCTTTTTTTCTTTTGCACCCTGGCTTGCTGTAGACCAATGATTCTTGAAGTTGAATCACTAGATATTGGACCCTCAGCATCCCATACTGGCTGGGGCTTCTGCGAGCTGATGTGCAGGGAGGGGCAAGGCTGAGAATCACTGCTGTTGTTGCAGTTAACATATGCAGCAAATGCAGAGCCACCAAGTGTGGCAGACAAGTGCCCAGCTAATCGAACCCTGGGTCAGGTCTTGCAAACAATATCTGCTATAGGTCTGGTTCTAGGTATGGCCATTCCTTGGACTCACTTTGTCCCTGTTTATTGCCTGATAAGGCACATACATACACACACACACTTTGGTCCCGATGCTTTAAGCTGAGAAAGTGGGATGGCCTTGGATAATAGGGATGATTTATCATTCACGGAAGTTCATGGGAGGTCCAGACTACAATATCACTGAATTGTAACTCTCCAGCATTTTCCCTTTATTGCTGCTATTTTGTTGTTGTTACCAGAGCAACTCAATTACAGAGGGAGAGATGGAAGAGGTGCACAAGGTCTTTTAATTTTGAACAGTAGGAAGCCTCTTTCTGAAGCTCCCCCAAATGTTGGGCATGGGTTAAACCTGGGGAAAAAGCCCTTTATTGTAAAAGACTAAGAATGAGACTACTTTGAAATCGCCACCCCCACTCCCAATTCTAGAATCAAAAGAAAAGAAGAGTGAGGAGGCGTGCTTGAGTTGGCAGGAGAGCAAGACTGATGGTGGCAGTCAGGTGAGAGGAAGCATGAGAAAATGTGAGAAGACACCAAGGCCGGATGAGTTGATGCAGGGAGGAATTCACACGTCTCTTTTTAGCTGCTTCTGTCTACCTTTTAAGCAAAATTGGCTGTGTGTTGATCACACAATTGCACCCAATTAGAAACCTGCCTTGCCATTTAATAAATGCAATTTGACTTTGCTAGCATTGGTGGTCCTTAATTAAACTTGCTGATGCTATTCTCCTCCACCCCCAACAACCCTTCTGCTCCAGGAGTTGCTTGAATATAAATCTCCGTGGATTTACCATCCTATTCTAAACTCACCAAGGACTTATTTAAAACAGTGTGGTTTGGTGTTCTCTTCAGACTCCTGTGACTGGCAACCCCGTGGGGTGTTTTACAGGGGAGAGAATACTGGGGGACACTTGGCAGTGAATAGTTTCTCTGCTCACTGTCTGCTTTCAGTGGTGGGTTACTTCAGTTTGATAGAAGCCAGAGAGGGTTTTGCCCTCAGGTCAGCAAGGAGGAGGGAAAAGATGAAGGAAGATGCTCCCAGATGCTCCGATCAGGTGGGCCGCCTCTGAAATCCCACCAATGGAAATGTGTGTGAGCTGGCTCTGCAGTGCTAGCCCAGCATCAAGCCTGCTCAGTTTAGCCTGCTGTAGTATTTACTGGATGTGATCTGCAGAAGAGAGCTTTCAGCTGAGCTGTTGCTTTGTGGAAAGCAGAGGGAGAGGGGAGACAGAGAGAGAGAGAGAGAGAGAAAGAGAGATAGATAGATAGGGAGGTGTGTCTTTGTGTGGCGTATGCCCCCCCCTTAAGCAATTGCTCTATTCTCTCCATAGAGCCTCTGTGATCACACACTTGGCAAAGACCTGCAGAGCACGAGGACAGGTCAAAGGCAGTGAGTATCTTTTCTTGGTCTCTCCATCTGTCTGTCTGTCTGTCTGTCTGAGATATGTTTAATTATTCTGCCCTCTCTGTGTCTGCATCTGATGGCCATTCTGCCTGTCTCTTGAAAACAAAGCTGGAAAAAAATCTTTTTCCCTGAAATGTTCTTCCATTTTACCCTTTATTGTTATTTCCTCCATGAAAGAGCATCATCCAAATGTATTAGATGATGTTAGAGCTGATGGTGCGTAATGCTTAGCTCAAGTTGTATGCCATGATATGGGCAGACTCTCCCCCTTCTTCCCCCTCCCCCTGCTGCCTCAGAAATGTGTACCTGAGCATCCTCTTTGCACCTGTTCTATTTATTGCAAAAAGAAAAGTAGATTCCTTTGCAAAGTAAGTGTCAATTGGCAGGTGGGACTAGCTGAACATTATGCCATGCAAAGTTACAGATCTCTCATTCACAAAAAGCCTTTTCATGGTCCCATCCCCATCGTTCTAAGGGCAAGGTTACATGAGGCATTTGGAGCAAAAGGAGAATTTGCCCATTTGTTGTTGTTGTTGTTGTTGCATGTTAGCTGTAAAAGCATGAACAGACTGAAAATCCTTTGGGAATCCAGGAAGGGATGAAATAGAGAAAGGGGAGCGCGGAGGGGCAGAGGGCTGGAGACTGGGGAAGGTGCATATGCATGGATTGGGGGAAGTTCAGGTGCCTTCCAAATGAGGTCAAGTGGCATCTGAGCTCAGTTCTGAAACGCTTGCACCTTGATGGCTGCAACAAGGAGCAGAGCTGCCCTCCCCTCTGCCCCTTCCCATTCCCGCATGTCTCCATAGCCACACAACTTGAGCAGCAGCAACACAAGCAATGTGGAGATGGGGCAAAGTGGAGAGAAGCCCGTTTTGACCACTGAAGATTCTGGTTAGCAGAATCCGGGGAAGGCGGCTCATGTGCTCCAGGCTCACATGCGGCTGGGTGGGTGGGGAAATGAGGAAATGTTAATGAGGAAATTTGAAGGGGCTTAGAGAATTACAGGGATTGATTTCAGTTGAAATAACACACACAAGGCAGACGGTTCAGATGGAGGGATTAGAAGAAATGCACTTGGTGGCATGTAATGCAATCCCTACTTCATTAGTTAGAAAATGAGTGTGTCTGTGTGTATGTGTGTGTTGACATAATCAGATTTTTAAATGAATGTCAGGATTGACTACTGGTAGTCCATTCTGGAACTGCGAGGGCCTTCAGAGCCATCTCTCTGCCTCTAGACTGCCAGCCTTTTTGTTTCCTTTATCTATTGTGCTCCTGCTCACTACCACAGCCTGGCAAGGTAGGCCACTATTTTAAAATCCCTATTGCAGATGCAGGAGAGAATAGCAGTACACCTAATGCCAACTAGTAGGTTTGATGTAGAGGTAATCTTTGAATTGGCTACTTCCTCATCTCTAATTACTATTATCCTGAGACTGCAGATATGAGTACCTGAGAGACTGACAAACAGTGAAGCTTTGCCTAAGACCAGTAATGGTAGTTGTAGATGTGCTCGCGCTGCTACTTTTTCAGTCAGGGCTCATTCTGAAGTCTGCTTTATGGCATAAGCTCAACTCTTCCTTTTCGATTCTTTAAAAGTGTGTATGCCCAGCCACCCTCTTCTTGCTGAGCACTGTGGTAAACACACACAAAGAAAATGAGGGTTCTGCACCTTCAGATTCCTTTAGGAAGGGGAATTTTCACAGACACTGCTTGAGATCCAGGGATGAGAGAACCCCAAACTATTGAAATTCCCTCTCCTACAGAGTTATAAAATGTGAAGGAGATTTTCGTTTGGCCAGTTCAATCCCAGCTTCTTTCCATTGTTACCCTTTTCCTTGAAAAAAAAATCAATGTGGTGCCACTCCATCTATTTAGGTCTGTCCTGAGCAGAGCTGGGAAAGGTTACTTATGGGGATCTGTACTACTCCCACAATCTCTCAGTGGCCATGCTGGCTGGCAGATTTTGGGATGTTTAGGCCCTTCCTGCATGGCATTTGCCGTGTGAAAGGGTGCCTGGAGCGTCGCACGATTGTGAGGAGTGATCCGCACGATGCACTCACAATCGCGCAATGCTCCAGGAGCTGGAAAGCACCGATCGCGCTCCTTTTCATTTTCGGCTAGAAGCCGAAAATGGTGTGCGATCGTGCATTGCTTCTGGCCCCACGTGCACTTACCTGGCATGCGGAGTCCCCAGAGCTGCACCGGTCGCGCTTCCTGCCCCAGCACAGCCTGGGAAACTCCCAGGCTGTGCTGCGGAAGGAAGAGGCGGGGCTCTCGCGCGAGCAGGCAGCTCGTGCGGAACCGAAGGACCCTGGACACGAGAGCCTCTCACCGGAGGCTGCTTGCATGATCCCCGCACCCCAGCACCAGAAGAAGGTAAGGTGCGGAACAGTCTTTTTTTTTTTTTAATGGATCTAGGTTCTCATCCTGACCTAACAGTTGAAAGGCAAAGCAAGATCTGAATGGGAATCATGCAAACTCAACCTATAAGGCTATAGAGGTTAGAAGGAAGGCCTATAGCATTGGTAATAAGTAAATTGAAGGGAATTGGTGTATCTTCAAGTCATGGTAACTGGTTGTTGTTGTTATTCTGTGCCTTCAAGTAGTTTCCAACTTATGGCGACCCTAAAGGCAAACCTACCAAGGGGTTTTCTGGGGAAGGGAGAGTACGGGTTTCCATGTCCAAGTGGGGACTCCATCCCTGGTCACCAGGGTCATAGTCCAATGATCAAACCACTAACACCACACTGGGTCTCATGGTAACTGGTAGCCGGACAATATTTAGTCTTTCCCAACTGCTATTTCCCCTAAAAATGCCCCATAGCCAGGATAAAGTTAAGGTATGCTGAGAACCTAAGTTATGTTAAGTTTAAAGAGTCTGTTGCATTACCCCCCAAAGGTATATTATTCTAAAGTAGTTGGGTTTTTAAAAATTTAATAGACCTGCATAATAAGCCAGAGTGAGACAGTGTTGGACAGAGGCCATTTCCGCACTAGCCTGTTCCAGTGCTATTATTCCACTTTCAACATCCTATGGAATCCTGGGGTTTGTAGTTTAGGAAGGGGCCTCAAAGGATTCCATAGGATGTTGAAAGTGGAATAATAGCACTAGAACAGGCTAGTGTGGAAATGGCCTCTGACTCTGGGAGACCAGGATCCAAATCTTGGCTCAGCCAAGAACACTCACTGCTGCAAGTGATCTTGGAGAAGTCACATTCTCTCATCCTAAAAGGAAGCCAATGCTAAACCTCCTTTGAATACATTTTGCCAGGAAGACTGAGCCAGTGCATTGTACTGGTTTGAGTGTTTGACTCAATATTCTGGGAGGCCAGTGTTCAGATCTCATTGGGTGACCTTAGGTCAGTCACAGTCTTTCAACCTCAGAGGAAAGCAGCGGCAAACCTCCTCTGATTAAATCTCACCAAGAAAACCCTTTCATAGGATTATCATAAACTGGAATAAACTGGAATGTCTTCCAGCAGCACCGAGAGATTTAAAGCAAGCTGGGCTGGAGGAGGGGAAAGTGGCCTTAAAAAAGGGAATTTGAAGTTGAGGACTGATGGGTGTGAAGATTAAGCACTTCCCACTCTACCCTGAAAATGGCTCCCTTCAGCCATTTATCTCCACCCTCCGCAGTGGTGCTGCTTTCTTATCCCAATTGGGGGGGGGGAGGCTTAAAAACATCCTTGGGAGCATTTGTAGAGGAAACAGCAGAAAGGGAAGTTTTAGGATCCTGCTTATAATCTTCTGTGCCCCCTGCCTCTGTTTGGGAAGTGGCATTTAGAAATGTAATGTGTAGCTGGCTCCTTAGTTGTTAACACTGGAACAGTTCTCCTTACTGTCTTGCTTGACTGAGCTTCTGGCCATGCGGTTCACAGCTAATTTCTCTTGCCAAATTGGTATCAGGTTCTAGCTGGCCAAAGTTTCCATTGCTACTTTTGCCCCTTTTTCTCTCTGCTTGTCGTTCTGCCTGCTCTGCTAGGTCCTGCTCATGGGCAGTTGCACATAAATTTTGCATCATGACAAGCAATGGTTTATGCTAACCATGGTTTGTTGGCTTAAGCTGTAAAATGCACAGCAGATGCCCCAAGAAATCATTGAATCACAGAATCACAAAGTTGGAAGGGACATAAAGGGCTATCTAATCCAATCTCCAAGCACGCAGAAATCCACAGCTAAAGCACTCCTGAGAGATACCCATCCAACCTCTATTTAAAAACTATTTAATAATAGTTAATAGTTAACTTCTATTTATCTTCAAATAGTTAACCTCTATTTATCTCCAAAGAAGGAGAGTCCGCTACCTTCCAAGGCCATCAGTTCCACTGTCAAGCAGCTCTTAGGGTCACAAAGTTCTTCTGAATGTTTAAGTGGGATCTCTTTTCTTGTAATTTGAATCCACCAGCTTGTGTTCTTGTCTCTGGAGTAGGAGAAAACAAGCTTGCTCCATCTTCTACTTCACATCCCTTCAGGTGTTTAAATAGGAGCCTTTCTTCCCCATTTCACATTTGTTTATCTCCAGACCCTTTTGCCATTGCTTGTTTCATGGTTGCGGGTTCAAATCTTCAAAACCATGTTTTAAACAAGGCAAAGCTTGTAAGCCAAGAACAAACCAAAACTTTACCTAAACCATAACCCAGTTGTGGGTTATGTCTGATTAAAAAGCCACGAGTTCCATCGCAGAGGTTAATCATGAAAAGCTAGGTTTTTAGCAAACTGGATCATGGCTTATTCTGACATGCAATCATAGTGTACATGTGTATTATGTGGTTATTAGAACCTGTTTTTTAAAAAGCATCCATCAACAGCTATGTGAAACCCTCCTGTTATTTTGTTTACAGACCAATTTCAATGCAACTTTTCCCATGGCACCTGCCCAGGAACCTCAACTTCAATGAATGGATCTCAGGGGCACAAGGGTAGCTTGTCCTCCCTGTCCAGTTTGGTCCAGAGCTAAGAAACCCTCTTTTGCTGAATGACATTGTGCTACTGCAGCCTCTCAACTGCTTTTCCATTGGCAACTTGAAAACTGGATCCTCAATGCAGAGGAAGTGATAACGACAGTTGCATTTGCTGCTAGGACTGATCTTATGTTCCAAGCCACGTACAAGGAAATTCAGCTGTCGCTTCCAGGAGGCAAGAGAATTAACTGGGTTGAGGACAGTTATCAGCTTTTGCAAAGGATTCTTTCATTTTACGTAAGAGAATACGACACTGCTGCTCTTTCTTCCCTGAAGTCTTGACTCCTGGAAACTACTGTACACCCCAACAAGACAGTTAGTGAACGCGTTAACTAACCGGGATGCCTGCATGGCAACATTGCTGATGCTTAACAGGTAACTGTTAAGAAATAGCTCCTCTCTCAAACGTGTTCCTCCCTACTTCTCCCCCCCCCCCTTCTGTCCATTTCTTTGGGAAGATTTTGAATCTGCTAGCCTTCATCCATCAACTTGGAACCAAATCCTGTTGATTTCAATGGGATGTTGGCCAGAATATCGACACATACATCACAGCGAGATGACAAAGTAAATAGTACCACTTCACAGTGTGAGCAGGAGACAGAGCTTGGAAAAGGTTTTTTTTTTTTTTTTTGGAGGGGGGAGTACAGCTCCCAGAGCCTACCAGCTAGCATGCCCAAGGGGAGCTGTAGTGCAAAAAGTAACTTTTTAATCTTCTTTTGGACATTAGCATTTGAGGATTTTCTCTTCATTACCCCATCTTGAAAAAATGTTGTAGATCAGCCCACTCCCTGATATGCTAATTAATATTATGCAGGGAGCTTCAAAAATGTGAACAGCACCAGCCCATTCTACCACCTCAGGATTTATCATATAGACATTGTAGTTGCAACCTTATTTTCAAATAATATGAATCTAAACTAAAGAATGTCAGGCTCACTGTAAAATTCTTTGTTTTCCCTTACGCTGTGGTTTCCCTTTTCTGTTCTGTTTTCCCATTGTGGACATTACTGCCAGTGTTCCACCCAAGATGAAGGTCCACATCTGCTCTGTTTTGTCACAATCTCTCTACCTTCTGTGGACTGTTATTCCTTCCTTCAGTCCTTCACTTTCAGGCACAAGAAAAGTTTAAGCAGTATTATGGTGATATATGTCATGTGTCTGAAATGAGAGATTTGGGAGTTTTTCCACAATGTTTGCTAGAATAGGCCTTGTGAGCAACAGTGGTGGTTGTAGAGTTTGGTAGAAGATATCAAAAGTGTCTAAACCCCACAGTACTGAGAGCAACTCTGTCAGGTTTTCAGTTTTTTCCCCACAACGGGAACATAATATTTTGTAATCAGTGGGCTTGTAGCAGAAATGAGGCCTTGGTAGAATTTTGCCCTTTGTTCTAAGTTGATATAGCTTTACTAGGGTACTGCATGGCTATTCGTCCTTTAAGTGGTCTAGTGGTGAGACCCTAATCATTAGCATGTTGGACCAGGACTGGCAAAACTAAGTTCAAATCCTGACTCTTTGGGGGGCTTTTGGTCAATCATTATGTTAGTCTAGCTTTCCTTACAGAGTTGTTCTGAAGATAAAATGGGGAAGGAATGAGCTTATCAGAGAAAAAGTGGAATAGAATTCCATATACGTAAAAATTTACCTGATATTGTAGGGGTTTTTTTTCCTTGCCAAGTGAACAGGTCACCCTAAATTGTTGACAGTAATACTTTATTTTACCTGATAAAATTTGCCTGGTAAATATATTCTGCCTTGTTTTAGAACTGGATCCTCTGACTCATGATCTTTACCTTACGTTAACCTTCTGTAAAATGTTTCTGTCATTTTACAGCATGATCAGGAAGAAAAGGGCAGACTTATGATATCTGTATGTGCGGAAAATATTACCACACTTCAACCAGTGTGGTTGATTGGGGACCTAGTTTTCATTGCCGCAGGAAGATTCAGCCAATGCTGCGGCACATCAAGGGTGTTCTTGGTCATCTTTTGAATCTCTTTGGGTTCTAGTGTGTTACAGTGCCAATGAATTCAATGAAGACTTGTTTGTCCTTCTCTCTGTCAATAAGTCATTTGACGAATCTAATTTTTCCTCCATATCAATAAAGAGTGCCCATACAAATACATAAACAATATGTAAATATATTTGAATTTGAGTAGAAGGCAGATGATGAATAAACTGAAAATTCTTTACTTGGTTAACAGTTGCAGATTAACTTATAGGGTTTTGTTTTTTGTTTTTTTGTACCCTTTTGAAATTGTTGAAATAAGATCAGATTGTTCTGCATAGTTATCTTCCCCATCAGCTACTAGAAATGCCTTGTGCACATCTGGTAAAACAGGCCCTTGTTTTCTGTCATCAGATGCTGTTTGGAGCATGCTAAAGGTCCTCCTATTTGTTTTTGTTTTTGTTTTCTGCAAGAGCAAAATAATACGGGGCAGGTTGCATGGTGCTAGGGAGATGATCATCATATTAACACTTAGATTAGCTCTAAAATTATATTTAAAATATTCAATAAATAGAAACTATCCATGAGCGATAATAACAGAAGGGAGAAGTGGGCACAGTGAAAGTGTCTCGGAGACAGTTGCCAAAGCTTTCTGCAAAGCTTCCCATATGGTCTTGAGAAATGTCATTTTATATTTAACTGTGCAGTGATGAAAAGATCTTGCAGGCTGTTTCACAGTGAAGTTAAGAGTAGAAAGTCCTTTGAGGCCCAGGCTTATGACTTCAGAGTAACTTGAGCTGTCATAGGTTTTGGATTTTGAGTGCCAGTACTATGAGTCTGGTGGAGTGATTTTCAGGCTGTATTTTGGGGGATACTTCAGAGAGTGATAAGAAAAAGAGACAATCAGCCCTTCCAAAAGACCTGTCCTGGAATGTGAGAAAGGATATGTAATGTGAAGATGTGCTGGAGTTGAGCATACTCTCAACTGATAAAGGGAAAATGGAGAAGTGTACCTGGCTGACTCGTGTAACAAATTTGGTCTGGCCAATAATTCCTGTAATAGCCAAAGGGCTGGCGGACTTTGTGAGGGAAGGAGAGCAAGAGTGTGGAGCCCCTTCTCACACTGCTGTGGCAGATGTGCAGAAAGAGTCACAGATGTTAATATAGAAAATGGACCAACCTCTAATTCACGAGCCAACTGCGAATGCAGTGCACACATGTTATTAAACTGGATATTTATTTATTTAAATGATGTATAAGTCCCCTTTGGAATAAAACCTCCCCAGAACAACAATAAAAGCAATGCTAAACTCATAATGAACAAGAATGAGAACCTGATGGTACCACATACAGAACAGCTCCAGTTACTCTGTTATTCAATTACAGACCAAAGTAAAGAGGTATACTTCAGGTATACTTGCCAAAAGGCTGTGATTAGCCTCAGCTCTCTTGGGACCAAAGTAGACATCTCTGTGTTTGCAGCCAAATAGGCAAGTGTGTGTGCTTAATCAAGCAAGACAGGGTGAGGGAAAGGGAGCAAAATTCTTCTTCGTCTTCTCTAGGCATGTTCACCTGCTGACAGCCATCTTCTCCCAGCCCAGTTCACTTGCAGGTCTTCAAATGGGCTGGGGGAAGAGGGGGGAGGCATCTGAGCATGACAAGATAAGGTAAGGGAGGAACTAATTTCACCTCCTCCTCCTGTGCACAGTTGTTTCGATTATAAAAAGTCAATGCTCAGAAAGCACATATATAATGATGCACTGAAGCTGTAATGGATTAGTGTGAGGATGATGATCTGAGTCCCAGAGCATTATCTTATCACTGCTTAGTCATGGACAGCTTCACTTAATCATTGTGGTAATTCTTTCTTAAAAATAACTTGCTGAACTACGGAAAAAGTAGAACCCTCCATGATGCATGTACGTGTAATAACCACACATGTGGCTAGCTTGGTTCTTAGTAGGAAGCCAGAGCTCCTTACCTCTGTCTAATGGGTGAAAGGGGTCACTGAATGGAAATCATAATATTTTAGAGGCAAGGAAGACATTTTCAATAGGCCTGTAGTTTAAAAAAATTGCACTGAAGGTATATAAGACTTCAGCCTACAATCTAATGGAGCCTAAGTTAGAAATACAGTGGCCCTTTCATGAGGGTTCGGGGTGCAAAACCCTTGCGAAAGTGGAAAACCGCGAATCACTCCCTGCACATTCCCCCTCCCGTTCCCTTCCAGGGCTCCCTTCCATTCCCTTGCTTTTCGTTCCTTCTCTGTGCCTGGGAAAAAGGCAAGGGAAGGGGGGGAAGCATGAATGTGACTTCCTCGCCCATGCAGGACACTCCCCTTCCCATTCCCTTACCTTTTGCCCAGGCATGGAGAAAGCAAGAATACGTGCCTAGGCAAAAGGCAAGGGGATGGGAGGAGAATGGATGAGAGGCACATGTGTGGCTTGCAAATAATCAAATTCGTGAAGGTCAGACTCGCAAATGTGGGGGGAGAACTTTAAGGTCATTGAACTAAATGAGACCTTCTTCTGACTAAATGTGCATATGATTGCACTGCACACGTAGTTTTTTTCTTTCTTAATGAAAAGAAAGAATATACTCATTGCCTTCAAAATGTGATTTTCAGCATCCTTTTGCCTTCCCTTTTGGGAGGAATGTCCAAGCTGTCCAAGTCACCATTACATAATAATTATAACACGACCAGCATGGTGCTCATATTACCTAAATCAATAGGCTGGTGCAGGAGGATTGGAAAGTGTGAGTGGAAAAACATTTTTTTCATGGGAAACAAAGCAATATTCTTCACAGATTAGCCGTGGGTAAATGAGAAATTGATCTTGACTGCAGGGACTTTTCCAGTTCCATCTGCTTCAACAATGACCTTCCTCCCCCCACCCCTAAAAAGCCACCTTCATGTCTTGAGAAGTTAAAACACATAGAAACACGCACACTGTTTTAATTAGTTCTATTTAGTTAAAAACAAAGATTTAAATTAGCTGTTTGAGTTTAGGGTTTTTGTGTGTGTGTGCTGTGTCTTTTTTGTGTCAACCTGTACTAAACTCTTGCAAGCTTTTCTCTGCAGTCACGAGGATTAGGGAAGACATGCATTCTGCATGCAACTGAAATTCTCATGACCTTGTTTTTAAGTCATGATGTAAGATTACATAAACCTCTTGCCTCCTGTAAGCTCTGCATCCACCCACCTTCATAGCCAAAGATTGTTAGGCTTCCACAGTTCTATATTAACAGAAATCCAGGCAGAAGTTAGCATCTGGCACAGAATGTGGATTTCTAAGCCCCACACCGAAATGCAACTGTTGTGTTTAAAAATGAGATAAAGCTCCAGATCCCCAAGCCATTGGAAGGGCTCCCTGAGTCAACATAATTCCAATAGCACCAGGCTAATAATTCTAATAATTAAGCCCCTGGGAGGGCACAGCCTATCTGAAGTAAAACAGAAAATCCATCCCCTCCCACCCTAAGTCAAGGCTGACCAAGTTATTTGGGCATCTGAGTCAATACAAATGCCACAACAGTCTTTCCTGGGGAGTAAACATATAACAATGATACATCGTATAACTTAAAATTTGCTGCCCTTTCAAAATCAGGTGCTTGTTGGCTGCTGCCCCATTCTGCCTCATGAAGGCAGGCAGTGGCGTAGCTAGCTTCCTCAGCACCTAGGGCAAGCATGGAAGTAGCGCCCCTAGATGCTCCTTCTTCCCACAGCCACCCCAGACCGAGGATGACCCCTCACAAGGGTGGCAATGAGCCAGGCCCGGGTGGAGGGGCTGCCTCTCCTGCTGCTGCTGCTGCCGCCCAAGGCTGAGAAAGACCCCAGCGATGGTGACGATGGCGGGGAACGCTGCTGCTGTCAGGGTGCACTGCTGGGCCAACTGTCCTGAGCGACAGGGTTGGGAGGGCATGGCTTTTTTGCATCCTTGTGGCATTGGCACCCAGGGCATGTACCCCAGTTGCCCCACACTAGATATGCCTCTGAGGCAGGCAGCCCTAAAAATGGATATCCCTGCCCACATTTTTCCAGTTGTGGCTGCCTTCCTTTATTTCATTCACTTTTATAGAACAGGCCAGGGAAATGGAGCTGCAATGCAGAAAGCCTTCATGGGAGGTGATATCATTGCTGCTCTGTCTTTTCATATCAGGAGGGAGGAGGGAGTGTGTAAATATACATACATGTAGCAGTGGCTAGAAGAGAAAATGTAGAGGGAACCTACAGTTGGAAGAGACCCTGTAGGCAATCAATCCAATGCTTGATGTCAGAGATCAAGAGCTAGAGCATCTTCAAGCAAACAGCTGTCCTTTGCTGCCCTTCAAGTCTTCTTTGCCTGAGAACCTCCTTTGCCTTGAGGAGCCTTGCTTGTGGAGCTCTTCGCTTCCCCACTTCCTACCCCAGGGGAATTTGTTCCATGAGTTGTCTTTACAGTCCAGAAGTGTATCCTACTATTTGACTTAAATCTACTCTCCTGTAACTTAACAGAACAGAATGCCTGTGCAAGTCTCTGTCTCTCCCTCCTTTCAAATTAGTTCCTTGGAAACTTTTCTGTCTTCTAAGGCTTGCAAAATTTTGCACTGCTGGTGATAGTTATATAAATATATAGAATGATAGAGCATGACCAGAGACAACATAATGGTGCCTGTTTGCTAAAACTAAGCCAGTCTGGATTTGGTCAAATCAGAGGAAGGCATCTTGAGTTACATGACAGAAGAAAGAGGGGATATAGATACCTTGAAGACATATGTTTGTACTGGTGTGGATGATCCTTCTGTCCGTGCAGATGGCAATGTTTCTCTGCATAATTGCTGTGACCAATTTACCACCTGATGATCTGTCTTCTGGTGAAAACCTCTCTACTAGCTTGGCTCACTTCGAGGGCCATACTGAGAATCATACCAGCTAAGCAGAACCTTCCAAAGCTTTTCCTTGGCTAACACAGCCTTTGAGAACCTGGAATCACCTGCATGTCACAGTAAGATGGCAGAGCAGGACTTTTTGAAGGAGGACATAAGTACTCCAAATAACAGAATAAAGAACACTGATTCTTTAAAAACCTTCTCCTATAACACAAGCACTTGTGATATGGGACAGAGGACTCAATGAAACTCCTTGGCAGTAGCTTCAAGAAAGAGAAAGAAAGTACTTCTTTCACAGCAAGTACTTCTTTCAGTTACCCTTGGACTGTGCCCTCAGTCACTATGATAGCCAGACTGCAGAATTTGCTGCCATATGCTGTGCCTTGAAAGGTAGTGAGGCAAATTCATGGAGCGGGGGCTGCCAAAGCCTTGTAGCTATGAGATCTCACTGTGCAGAAGCTGTGTAACAATAAATATCAATTTCTATCGTAGGAAGAGTAGGGAAGCAACTTCGCTGCCCAGCTTGTGGCCTTCCTGGTGGCACCTGAAACTGGCTGATGTTTGGTAGAGGGTGGTGGGTCAGAAAGAGCCCCAGGGTTTGATCCAGCAAGATCGTTCCGAGGTTGAATTAAACTATGCAGCTAATTATCCTTCCTCCTCCTTCTCTGTCATTTGCTCCCCCACCTTATATGACTGACTTCAGAAACAGAGGGATGAGGACTCGCCTGGGCTGCCTGTCTCACAAATCAGACTCATGTAGCGACTTCACAGCCATCCTGCCCGACAAACCTAACCGGGCTTTGAAGTGAGTAGACACCCTTTTGCTTTTCAGTTTCATTTCGCTCTCTGCTTTGCCTGTAACATGACTTATTCAGCCCTGGTTTCTGTTCTTGGGGGGAACGAAAAAAAATTTTTTTGTATGGTTTTGGGTGAGCAAGTTTTTAAGTAAGCTCAAATCTTATAGAATACTTTGTCAGCCAGAACACCTTAATCTATGCAGCTTGCAACAATTTGTGAATTTGTAATTACTTCACTCATATGTCTTGGTCAAAACTTCTTCCTCTACCAAAATGTATATACAATTCCAGAAAGTATAAATGAAGGACAAACAGAGCAGCGCTCAATTTGAAGTAGGTCGTGGAAGCTTCCCTCTGAAAATGGTGGCTGCGGCATCACTCTAGAGTCTAGATTCTCTCTCACATGTATCCAAATAGCTCTGTTCACAATTTGTTTTTCATTATGACCAAGCATGCACAAACAGCTCTTTGTTTACAACACTGCCATGCGCACAGTAAAAAATGCTTGAACAGTCACAACTAGTGGCAGCTGATGGCTTCCGTGTCAGTGGGGTGGTAAATCAATTCCAGATATCAGCCTGGATTTCAAAGGTGCAGCCCAATGAACCAAATGTCGGGTTGTTACCCTGATTTCTGGGGGTCCCTGGGGGACACCCTGGTTTGCTCCAAAAATGCAAAGGTTGGGGAAATTAGCGGAGCACCAGCTTTGGCAGAACTGAGGGCAGGGCAACACAGCGAGATCTTTAACCCAGTTTTTATTGAGTCAGACCACACAAAAACCTAGGGAAAGTGTTCAATCACAGTGTTTTATTGAGGGGAATTCACTCATGCATGTACACAAAATACACACAATCACACATTCACACAAGAGCTAACTGAAAGAGAAAGGGAGGAAAAATTATAGAGAGGCTGAATGGTTTGGAAGGATTTATAATTACCAGTCCAGAAAACTAGTGAAGAGCAGAAATATGTTTTGGCTTAGGTAGGACCTAAGGACAGTTCTCATTGAGGAACCAGACGGATAGAGTGACGAGTAGACCTTCAAGAGACTGCACTGGGCATCCTGAAATCAGGGGTATTTGTACCCTGAAAATAGCCTGTGGCAGTGAAGGTTGCAGATGCAAGACAAAGGGAACCTGTTGTGGACAATGGGTCTTTTGCCTGTTGATGGACTTAGTGCTTGATTGACAAAGACATGATAGGTGTTGTAATAGCTGCCTGTTGTGGGTGCTATGAGGAAAGAGGAAGGAATCTGGGTGTACAAGGGACGGATATCTGTCAATCAGTGTCCTGGTGGGCTTCTCATGGTTGGGTTCCTTGGAAAATTCCAGCTTCTGTTTAAGCCTATTATCCACAGGAATGGTGTGTATCTGCCTGACAAATGACTCAGTCATACCCTGGAGGAAGCTTCAAATTGACCTATCCTTTCTCATGTTTACAGTCAAATTCCTTCCCTCACTCAGTTTGACCTCTCTGTCACCTTTCAGATCTGATTTTGATATCAGAGCCAATTAATACCATTGCCAATCCAATATCGTGCCAATTAGGTATGGTGCCCATCGAAACCATACTAATATCAGGGACTGCCAAAGCAAGGCCTTACAGGGTAGCACAGTAGGGTGGCATAGAACCTTGGACAGGCCGTTTAAAATTCAGATTAAAACCCAGAGCGGATGCAGTGCCCCAGTGACATGGAAGCCACCAGCTGCAACTGGTCAGAGCAGAGTACCTGGTTAGGTTCCAGAAGCAGGAGAGAGAGGCAGTGATAGAGCAATGCCAGAACCAGGGCATCAGGAACTGTGGTTTTAAGTGAATGGGTTCAACATGGCTGCAGGGCTTCCATGTGACTGGACAGGTGAGGGAAATGGCCAGGAGGGAGGGGGAGAAGCAATCCCTATCAGAAAACAGGCAGAGGGATGGTTGGGAAGTGTGGAACAGCAACTTAGGGTTCTTCCAGATTGATCTAGAAGTATGAGTTTTCATGTTACAACTTTATAGACGTTTAGTGAAGTTTATAGACTATTGGCAGTTGTTGTTGCCTCTGTCCTAACTTGTTTCCTTCATTTTTCGTGCTACGTGTAAGATTTCTTGGATCTTTTCTGGAGTGCTTCCAAACATTTTTTTAAAAACTAGGGCATGGTTTGCTAAGGAGATAATATCGTTTGAGATGCAAAAGCTTTACTTAAAAACATAGTTATAGAGCAAAAGTGCCATTTCGCTGATGACTACAGCACTCTTAGAAAAAGTAGAAAGAAAAAGAAATAAGATGGAGACTTTTTCTTCAATACATCTTGGAATTAAAAAGAAACCCATTTGAGGGTGGAAATAAAATGTTGCAGCTGGTGCTGAGATATGTCAGTAAATAATTCGATGCAACAGAAACGTTATTCAGATGTTTTTAAAAAACCCAAAACCTAGAACTACAGGAGCAAATTCCATACCTTCCCAACATATTTAGCCTGTCTGGAGGAGCCCTCAGTGATGCCTGTAAGGGACAAACTAGGAAAAATTGAACACTAGGATCTCCTAATGTTAAAAATAATTTAATTAATTCCAGCTGCCCACCTTGAAGCTGATCAGCGCTGTGCCTGTTTGCATGATTATAATTCCTCATTCTGTTTGCATGACTAAAATGTCCCTACAGCCATTATTTGTTTGTGTCTGTGTGTGTGTGTGTGTGTGTGTCGATATTTACAACTATTAATATTATATATGTATGTTTTTTCCTTTAGAACAATTTTAAAGTCAGGAAAATGATGCTGAAAGCTGAAGCCAGGTGTGAAACACTGAGGGATGGACATATGCTTAGCATTAAATTCAAGATGCTTCTGTGTACATGTTTAGTCCAGGAACTTGTTTGCAATTCCAGCACAGAGCTTACAACCCTTTCACCCATAAATCCACTCCTATTTTCACCCCATAAGCTTCCTTTTTCATTAACATAATTTAGCAAAAGTGAGCGGTGAGTGGAGAGACAGAGAGAATGCCTTCTCTTTTTTTGTTATTCAACAAGTGGAAGTTAAATATCCTTGTGGATCTGGTGGACATAATCCAGTGTCCTATCTGTAAATTTGGATCTATCTACAGCTCACTCCTAATAAAAAGAAATGAAATATTAATTGATTTCTAACTTTGTTAAAGTTATGTTGATCACTGACTATCATCTGGCACTCAAGTCTGGCACATTTTAATCAAAAGTTGAGGTTTGGGGTGGAGTCTGCAGTTTCCAGAATCCTCAAACTGGCTGATTCTAGGAGTTTTAATCCAAAAGATGAAACTTCCTGAGCTTCGGTTTAATACAGAAGTCTCTATCTTCCTCTTTTTTTTTTTTACACTTTCACTCATGATCATAGTCCCTGATTGTCTTTTTCTTTCTCATAGAAGATTATCAACAGAAGAAGCTACAAGATGGGCAGACTCTTTTGATGTCCTCCTCTCCCATAAATGTGAGTACAAGTGCCTTTATTCTCTAGGGTATCCTTTGCCCTCCCTCCTTAGCAATTCACTAATGGTTTTTAATGACAACATTTATTAGTTAATTGCTCTATAAAGGACTCAAGCAGGAGAGGAGCAGGATCCAGCTCTCTTAAGAGATATAGCAGAATGTAGGCCTTGGGGATTTTTCACCTACTAATCTCAAGCGGACATCTCCTAAATCAAGTCTGTCTATCAATGTGAAAATTACATGAGAAGAAAATACATTTGATTTGTCTTCTGTGTTACATCTCACATTAATAATATTCTCAAATGGGGAAGTAGTGTAATAACACCTTGAGTGTTTTTTTCAATTTTTGAATCATTTTTTGTATAATAAATTTTTATGAACAAAAAATTTCCACTATTATAAAACTTATCTTCTTTCAACATCAATCAATTATACAATCTACATTCTTCCCCCCAACCCTCAATTCTATTTTTTAGCATTTTCCCCAAGTTATACCCTATTTCCGTTTTAATTACATCCTCTTTTTATAATAATCTCCTTTTCTTATCTTCTATACACATATTGATTTTAACAATTAAAGAAACAAACATCTATTAATTACAATTTTTAGGCAAAACATCTCCCACTTTCTTTGTTCTATTACCTGTAATAATCTTAATCTATCTTTACATTGAATCCAATCTGTTACTGATTGTCATTCTCTATCAAATTGTTGAGTAGAAACTAGAGAGTTTTTCTATTTCCTTCATATCCATAACTTTAATTTTCCATTCTTCTATAGTTGGACCATCTTTCTCTTTCCAGTGCTGGGAATAGCATAGACTGTTCTTTTTTTTTTTTAAAGAGTGGAGTGGGCAACTTCTGGGAAAGAAGTTTGTTGTCCCTCTTCCCTCCAGTTGTGTAGGGACGTGGGGGCGGAGGGGTGATTTGCCCTGGGCGGCAATGTTTTGGGGGCATCCCGGCCTGTAGCCACACCCTCGTGCACCCTGGCCACGTCCCCATGCACTGCAGCCATGCCCCTGTGCATAGTGGCCACACCCCTTGTGCCGTAGCCTCCCCCCCCCCCCAAACTCCAAGCTCCATCATTGCTTCCCTCAGCTCACTGGGTTCAATCCACTGGGGAAAGTTGCATCCTATTTCTGCTGCTGCCACCCCTGGACTGGCTTCCATCAAAATTCAGTTGCCTGGCAAAAGCCAAAAGCAAAGCAGAAGGGGGGTGTGTGTGTGTGTGTGAGAGAGAGAGAGAGAGAGAGAGAGAGAGAGACAGATCCTACAGAGTTTCCAGAAAACAAGGCCTGTTCCTAAGTCTCAGGGTTCGGACCTTCTCTTGTCTTCAGGCTGAGGGGAAGAATCACACGATAAGAGCCCTGCCTAGAAAAGTTTGTTGTTGTTGTGTGCCTTCAAGTTGTTTCTGACTTACGGTGACTGTGAAGTGGACCTATCATGAGGTTTTCTTGGTAAGATTCATTCAGAGGGAGTTTGCCTTTGCACTGAGGCTGAGAGAATGTGACTTGCTCAAGGTCACCCAGTGGGTTTCCATGGCCGAATGGGGATTTGAACCCTGGTCTCCAGAGCTGTAGTCCAATGCTCACGCCATTGCACCACACTGTATGATATATGGGTGTATAGAAATTATCTTCATTTGTTAGACTTAGCAGGTTGTTTTTTTTAGTTGAATACCATACCCCAAGCAAATGTGTTTGAAGTTTAAGGTATCATGCTTAGTGGCATCAGCAGGGACTGCCACTTATAAGGTCACTACGGCCCACCTCCATGACATCACAAGGGGATAATCTCTAGGCTTCAGGTTTTGGCCCTCAAATCTCATGGCCTGAGATTGTCCTGACCTGGCAACCCAAATCTAGGGGCTTAACTATATATAAAAGGCCAACCATATTTGTGTGCTCATGTGTATTCCCTGTTCACCTATTAAGTGGGTGGGGGTAAATAAATAAATCCCCCCTCTATGTGTTACATTACAAAGTCACCCTGATATGGTAAAGGTAGTGGATCCATCCATACTTCCCAGCTTCATTGCACCATGCTCTGCACTTTTCTCTTCAAACTGGCTCATACTCAGCATTTCATAGTGACTGCTAAGTAGGTAGAGAGTTCAGCTCTCCTCATTAGCATGACACCTTAAAAGGTTATGTGTTTGCACATGCCCTCAAGTTGCCTGTCAAGTTATAGCAACCCCATCAAATTCATAAGGCTTTCTTAGGCAAGGAATACTCAGAGGTGGTTTTGCCAGTTCCTTCCTCTGAAACATAGCCTATGGCAGCTGGTATTTGTTGGCGGTCTCCCATCCAGTTACTAAGCAGGGCTGGCCCAGCCTAACTTCCAAGATTGGACAGGATCTGGTGCCATTAGGACATTTAGGCTTACTTGAAAGGTTAGCTTTCCCTTAATTTATATGAGATTAGTGCAAGACTTGTTTGCAGTTAACGTGGCTGCCTATTATACCTAATCTTCCTTTCCTTTTCATAAGGTTAAGGTATGCTTGAAGGAGACTCACTGAATTCAAAGCAACAACTGACTCATGTTTATTTAAGTGATACTAAGTCTGAAGCTAACCCATAGTGTTTAGTGAACTTTGCTGTGTGATATGACTATCAGCCTGCCCTCAGTGGTGTTGTGTGCACTTGGCAGAGTTGGGAAAGTTCACAGCGTGATAACATTATGTCATGTAGTCACTTTTTCTAGACAAAATGGAAAGGCTGGTTTTCAGCAACAGTGCCATGTCTTTTATATTTGACAAGGAGGGCAGCCTTCCCTCACACGTCCTATATGTGTTTCCACAACTATCCTTAGATTCTAGCCTTAATGATGAGTTTTATGATTTTTCCAAGTTACCAAACAAGTTAATTAAAAAGAACAGGAATTGGGTTTTCAAGTTTCTAAGGTAGGCTGCAGATTTCCACCCACACCACTGTTGAGTAAGAAAAAAGCTACTTATTTCAGTTGTTACACAATATAATTTATGTTAGGAGTGAAAAACCCGCAATCTGCAATTTCGACATAAACTGTATATAAATCTTCAACACCATATAATCAGCTTCCGTTTTGTCACTTAAAACTGATCAATTATCCCAGTGCTAGTCATGAAAATGTTATTCTGTTCCACTGACATCTCACACTGGGAATACCCAAATTTCTGTTGATGCTGGAAACAAACTGTAGTGTGATTTTTTACAATCTAAAGTATATTTTAGCTAGCTAAAGGTACTATCTTTCTAACAACAGTCCTTACCAAAACACACACATGCACACAATGCATAGAGTGTGATAGGGGTTGCTGCAGCAGATATGGTCGGGAAGTCTGTTTACAACATGAGAGGTATAACCCTTATTTGAAGCATTTATATGAAAACATCAGCCCTGTCCTTTAGGCCCCTTAGGCACCAAGTTAGAGTAACAAATAACAATCCAACCAATCTTTAAACCACAATAATTTTTTTAAAAAAATTACAATATAACGAATCCAGAGGAAGTCGTAGCTGATAAACAGAAGCCTAATTAAAGGAAAGACATATAATGAAATACCACAGCTTCCCTGGGCAAAGAGTTCAACATTTAAATGTGGCCACAGGAGAGACTTTTCTTTATGATATCAGCCGAAGCTGTGATACAGAGAAGTCCTCTCTCTTCCAGACGTGAGGGCCTTGGGAAGATTGGTATGGGAGGAGTTAGTAAATAAGGTATGTTAGAACTAAGCCATTTAGAGGTTTAAAAGTCATCACTAACAGTTTGAATTGCGCCTGGAAATAGATTGACCACCAGTATAGGACCTGCAGGACAGCTATCTTAGGATCCCTGTAAGAATCTACTAGTATTCTTGTTCTGTATTTTCAACAAAGTGCAGTTTCCAAAGATTCTTCAGATGTAGCCCCTTATAGTACTACATTAATCGAGTCTAAATATCATCAAGAAATGTTCACCATGGCCAGGCTTGATCTTGTCAGACAGTTGGTATACCTGCCTCAGCTAGGTAAAAGCACTTCTCTCGGCAGCTACCACCTGGGTATCCAAGTGAGTCCAGAAGTACTCTCCAAACGGCATACCTGATTCCTCAAAAAGAATAACTATCCCATCCAGAGGAGTATCTAGGGTGGGGCAAGTAGGTCACATGCTCCAGGCACCAATGCCAGGAGGCACAAAAATGGTGCGCATGTAGGGGTGCGGGTGAGAAGGTAGAGGCGCAACTTCCATGCTTGCCCTAGGCACTGTTTATGCTAGCTGTGCCACTGATCTCATCTGAAACAGGGTGAATTCCTGTTTTTCCATGCGAGTACCATCCGTTCCAAAAGAGCTTGAATTCCCAACACAGAGTTTGACCCCTCAACAGGAACACCTGGAATTAAGTCTCAGTTAATTAAACCTCACGCAGCCCATTCTCACCTCAGGGCACTTGAACATCCTCTGCTTTCTTGGTAGCTGAAGAGTAGGCAGTGCACAGCCCAGAACTAAAATGATGAATGGTGGAGGTCTATCTGCTGGACAGATGGACATCTGGCTGGATTTAAAGAAGTGGTGGGAAAGAGTGGCTTGGATATGGCTGCAAGACCATGGGTGGGAAGGACAGGCCCATGCCCTCAAAAGGGCCAGCAGTGCCCCCTGAAGCCCATAGGTGATAATAGAAGCAATTTTGCTGTGTTTTTGTTCTGCTCTTAAGCTGTCATGGGCTGAGTAGGTATTTCAATCCAGGAAGTGACTGGTTGTGGAGGGAAAAAGACCCTCCGTGGGCTGAGAATAGCTTGGGGTGCATAGTGATGCCGCATTACTAGGGAACATGAGGGACCTTTTTGAGCAAAATGGAAAAAATAGAGATAAGGTGTCATGCATAGCCATTGGACCTCTGGAGATGGCTCACTACTGATTTAAAGGGCCCCCAAGTCTAGGAAACAGCTCTTGGAGACGACTATGATTCAAACAGCGTTTAAGAATTCAAATAAGATGAGAACACATTCGAGGAAATTAGGAGCCTAATATGATTCAGTTGGTATTTCAAACTACAGCCCTATTTAAGGTGGGAAGGAAGGGAAATGAAAAGCAGAGATAGTGCCTAATTATGAAAAAAGTGTTACAGAATGATGAAGGGGTTAAATTGTAGAAACTGCTTGCTTGAGTAGAAAAATAGAGAAAAGTAAGTCAGGCAGATGCGTCTCTTATCTTATCAAGAGCTTAGGTATGCGGCTTGGCAATGCATGGGATATAGGGAGTTTGGGAGTCGATGCAACCCAGGGAGAATACTCCCTGGTACAGAGATACTTCATTTTGTAACCTGTACTCTTTTCATATATGGTAATCATTTCCTGTACCTGTTTTTTAGAAGGTATAAATGTGTGTTGAAACCTAAAACGGGGCTCTCAGTCTTTTGGAAATTGATTCCACTGAGATCCCTGCGCAGTATAATAAACTCTTGTCTTCTGATCTGCTGGTCTCAATTCACTGGTTCACCACAACAAAAAGAGACAGATACAAAAATCTAAAGATAAACCTGGGCATTTAAATTAAGTCATCTTTGTTTAAACCCAGTGTGCACAGCTGTGCCCTCTGGATGTTTTTGCCCGTAACTACCATCAGTCCTAATCAGTATAGCCAATGGTTAGGGATTATGAAAACTTGTCTGCCTCTGCTTTAACCAAGTTTATTTTGCTTCAGCTGGACAGGGAGTTGTCTGTGAACTTAGTACTGCTGCTGTCTCCATATTGTTGTTGTTACATGCCTTCGAGTCATTGCTGACTTATGGTGACCCTAGGGTGAACCTACCATGAGGTTTCTTGGCAGAATTTGTTCAGAAGGGTTTGTCCTTGCCTTCCTCTGGGGATGAGACAGTATGACTTGCCCAAGGTCATCTAGTAGATTTCCATGGGTCAACGAGGATTTGAGTCTTGGTCTCCCTATGTCCTGGTCCAACACTCAAACCACTACACATTTGTACACATTTATTTTTCTGATTAGTTTATGCAGTAGAAAGATAAATTCATATGTTCAGTCAATCTATTTCTCTTGTTGTTGCTTTAAATCTCCTGGTCTAAGAAAAGTCAGTGTACTTGTCTGCAAACTGGTATGAGTAAGTACTACATACCTTTTCGGGACAGAGACAACATAGGTCTTGTAATAACTCACCCTCACAAAATGTGGCAATGGTGCTAGCTTAGAATGAACAGTGATGTAAACAATTTTTAGAGCTGTGAGGCTGGTTTGGAAGTATCTTTACCGTGTTCTATATATGCCTTTATTTACCACTCATGGGTCAAGTTCTGGAAAAAAAAAAGGGCCCATAAGTTTGAACTGGGATTCAAATTGAAGGGGATGAGAACCTGGCTACAGTAGTCCCAGATGGGTTACTGCCTGTGTGTTTATTAGATTTCGCTCCCCACCCCTGCCACCATGCTTCCCATAATATGCAAAACTCTTACGTGGTTTTGCAACTTGTTTTTATGTTTGCATTTGAAAAAAAAGAGAAAGCACACATGTTTAAATGTTAGAAAGACAGTCAACCTTCCTGGATCACAAAGACTTGCCAATATGTAGGTCTGTTATGCAAATTGTGAAGTAGGGCTCATCTTGGGCATAAACAATCCACTGTGACTACCTTTCAGAGACTATGTCTTCAGCATTAGATGTCTTGATTGGCCATCAGTGACAGTTAAGGAGAACACATGGCTGGTTTGTTTCCACACTGTCATCCTTTAGCATCACTGTGCCAGTGTTTTCATTTTTACCAGAAGAAGCCGAAAGTGGAATACAACTGAAATTCCACAGAACCATTCCTCATACCTCTGTATTCTCTAACAATGCCCTACTCCAAGTTAAGTCCCATTCTGCAAACGTTCCCAGCTGTGTGTGTGTTAATCTGTGCATTTACATTTTTTTTGATGCCGTGAGCTTTGTTGTATTTTATGTTGCACTTAATTGTAGGACTTTCTCTTTTAGGTTTGTTTAAAGTAAGGTGATCAGACAACACTGGCACTAGGCAGGATACTACTGTTGTGAATAAAATAAAAGCTTCCTCTGGTGGGTTCAACCTGTTGTACTGTTTACTGATGAGAAGGGAAGGATTAATAATTTCTTCCTAAATTCCTTCTTAATGGCCCAAAGCCAGTTTCTGTTCTCATGAGGGGGCTGATGGTAGTTATTCATTTCTTCTGTTTCCCCCCATTTATAGAGAAATAACATTGTTCTGTTATAAACAAAGGGAAAAATTGAGGAAGAGGAAGCCCATAATTATATTCCCTCCATGGGAACAGAAACTATCATCAGGGTAATAAAGAGACCATTCATGTTCCATCTCTGCTTAACAGGAACAACTGAGTTCTACATGAAGACAAAAAGTAATTAATTAACAGCAACCAAGCCCTTAAAGTCTCAATAGTACCTGACCTGTACAAACCGGGGTAGCTGACATTGTAATTACGGTTTATTACCTTAAACTGATACAGATTAAATCTGAAAAACAAAACAAAACAATGGAGGACCAAACTGACAACAAAAGGTTGGCATGGTCTAATATGAATAGTACCAGGATGCTTTGCAAAACAAGGCTGAACGGAAGAGGACAAGCCCAGAGAGAGTCAGTGAGTACCTAAAAGGAAAGTGTTCTCTGTGCTTGGAATGGCTGCATATAGCATGACTTGTAATACTACTGAGTTTGAAAAAAATGACAAAACACTGTCTCAGCTAAGATTCTAATGGGACTGACTTGTAAAGGCAGTTTCACACATGGCATCACTTCCAGTTGCAGTCATCAGATGAACATCCATCTGAGACTTTACTCTCCTTTGTTCTAATTTGTTATTTTTCTTAAGTTCATACCTCCGAGGCCGAAGTCAGACTTCTTGGATGTAAAACTCATCGAGGGACGGGGGGCATAATGAGAGACAGGGAGGGAAAGGAAAACAAGAGAGAACTTGCTCTCCCTGTAGATTTCATGCCCAGGAGGGATTGTCTGGCCAAACGGATGAAGATTTCTTTTGACAGGATGCTGGAAGGGAAAGAAGACAACAGCCTCTCTCACACTGCATCCCTCACAGGGTTGGACACAAAGCTCATCATTTCTCCAACATCCAGTAGGACAGTCTGTCCTTACGTCCTCACCCTGATTGAAACTGTCAGGCATAGAGGGAAAAACATGCTAGCCAATGTGATGTAGTGTTTGAGTGGTGGACTATGGCCCTGGAGACCAGCATTCGAATCCCCGTCCAGCCCTGGAAACCCACTGCAACTCACATTCTCTCAGCTGCAGAGGACAACAAAGGCACCCTCCCACCTCCACCAACAAATCTTGCCAAGGAAATTCCTTGATAGTTTTGCCTTAGGGTTGCCATAAGGTGGAAATAACTTGAAGTCACCCAACAACAACAGCAACAACACATCTGCTGTGAACCTTAGCCCTCAGACAGACCATAGTGCACCCCCAAAACTGATGGCAATTTCTCTTCCTTGCTTTGAACCTCTCTTCTGAGGAAAGTGAGGCTGTCCTTTTCCCTGTTGTCCTGTTAGCAAAGACTTTTCCATTCAGAGGTACCTTTGGCAATTAAACTGGGTTGCTTTGGCAGGGGCTTTAACCAAGGGGTGCCATTCTTCTCTTTACTAATGTGTTTTAATTATGTTTTTGATCCGTTTTGTTGTTTCAAGAGGATATGTTTTATCTTATTTAAGAAATGTTAGCCTTTTTAAGTGCATTCTTTGGGACAAAGACAGGGTATAACTCACATCAAATGAAATCAATATATACTTCCTATTTTAATCTCTTAGGAAAAAAAAGGTGAGGGCTTCAATTCTTTTAAAAGCCTACAAAATATGTCTGACTAGGGATGACAAAAGGGCAAGAGCAATTCTGCCTTTCTCTGTGTGAACAGACAACATGGTAATGCTGCTTCCAATCTATTTTCACCTGTCCTAAAGTTTGTTGTCTTTCTGGAAGATACAAATTGTATAGGTTAAACAAGGACAGAATCTGAGGCCTGGGGAAAGAAAAGAGATGGATAAGATAAAGGAGACGGAGAGAAATAATAAAACACCTGCTCCTAGTCGCAATTTTCTTTTCTGTAATTTATTTTATTCCCAAGTCCACTGAGTAAACTCAGAGCAGGAGGCTAGCTAAAGGTCTGTGTCCGATCTCCTAACTCCAGCTGGCGATTCTGCCCTTTGACTTCTTTAGACTGTTTTCTGAGGTACGAAGGTCTTTCTCAGCATATCAGTCATGAGAAAGTGCTCTTGCTTCATCAGCGTCTCCGTTCTTTTCCTCACGTCCTCTTGTGATCCTTCTGTTTTTGGAAAACCGACTATTAAGTAGTGAGGATATGAGGAAGCTAGGAAGGGTACAGTCAGGAAACACATGATGAAAGCTGTTTACATTATTTTGTTTTATAAAAATACATTTCCCTAAGAAAGCGGCCAGTAACTAGCTGTGGGTTGGAAAATCTGTAAATTAGTGAGCTTAGCTCACAAGGCAATCTTAAATTGCCAGTTCCCTGTTGGCAACAGAGCTCTGTTCTCTACTCTTTTATACTTTCTTGGTTGTCACAGTCTGGGATTTTGGAAATGTGCACATGTGTACACATAGTCTCAGATATTTGCCTGACCAACTCTTCCAAAATTCAGTGTTGTAGCATTGGTTTGCACTGAACTGCTTCCTGGACATAATACATGGAAAATGGTTCTCTGGTTAGGTGTCAGAAAAAAAAAAAGAGAGACAGATTTGAATGGCAACAGATTTGAATGGCAAATAGTGCTCACATACTGAAAATGTCCAAAGCCTGTAACATCTATTACAAAGCACTCTAAGAATTAAAAAAAAAAGTCTTACTATATGCAGATTTGAGAGGAAATGACTTGCAGAAAAGAGAGAAATACTTCAATGAAAGTTCTGATGTCATCCTATGAATGCAAGGATAGATGCTAGCCTATACCATCATTAACAAATTCCCACGCCAATCATGAACTTAACATGGTTGTGAAGGAGTGGGGAAATCATAGAAACATAGAGTTGGAAGAAATCACAATAGCCATGAAGTCCAATCCCCATATAGTGGCACATACTTCAGCCTGTAGTGGATTCAAACATATTTGGTACTTGGTAAATATGCACTGCAACAATCTTTCTTGATCTAACAAAGCAATAAACACCCCACAGCCATTGTGTAAAGACAGATTTAGAACGAGGCAAAACTTAGTCCCAAAGTAATGTTACAATAATATATGAATGGCCTAATGTAGTTACAGTGCAATCCTACAGATGCCTATTGCAGCCTTAAGCATAGAAATGAATGACAGGTTCTAGTTATTCAACATTATTCACCTTATTCCAGTTCCCAAAGTGAGTGTGAATGTTGTTCATTGTGAATTACTTATTTCATTGGTTTTGATAGGATTAGGTTTATATTTCACTCAGATAGTGAGCCCATCTCTCAGTGGTATGATTTCAGAGGATAACATGAATGAATGTTCCTTCACAAAAATTCTTGCCAATGGAAAATTAGCATGTGAAAGGGAAAGGGTGAGCTGGAAGATTTATTTCTGCCATGCTGGTTTTCTACAAAGAAGAATTTATTTGTTTATTGAGTGGAATGTGAGCCACCACCTGCAATCAGTCATTGTACAGCCCAAATACAGGCTTAACTGCTGTTTGAAACTGAGGCCATTTCCACACTGGATTGTTATAGTGCTATTATTCCACAGTCTAGTGCGGAAATGGCCTGAGTAGGGTTACATGTTACTTTAATTGGACTGTGGCCTTTGAATTTAGTAACTATCATACTGAATTTAGTAACTATCATACTTGAAGATGGTGTCATTCTTGATGGTCTATAGAGTGGCAAAAGAAAATGCTATTCTTGAAGGCTTTTCTTCATTTTTATATGGTATGTAACCCATGATAACCTGGCACATTCTGCACAATATCACAGCTATTAACCACCAAAGAGATAAAGGTATAGTCACTATCTGCTGAAAACCAGCAGCCAATGCTTTGTGCTCTTCTCTGTCCATCTGTATTAAAATGGAAATAATTAAAATGCGGATTATCATTCTTACACACAAATAGCAATTATAAATGAGTTCTAAATCACAAATGAGATGCAGAACGCAGCCAAGTACAACCTGACATTCAACCAAAAAAAAATCAATCATTGTTCTTGTAAAAGTGTGCCCATCCTGCAGGCCTTATTCTAAAGGAAAAGTGTGGTTTGTTTTGCCACTGTGCCACCAAAATTCAACTGCAGGAGCAAGGAGAGTAGTCACCTGAGTAATCCTCTTTTCTTTTGCTTGCTTGCTTGCTTTCCTTCTTTCTTTCCTTCTTTCTTTCCTTCTTTCTTTCTTTCAAAGCTAGCTGGAAACAAACACCTAACACAATCCGATCTATTGCCTATCTGTCTGCCTGCTATGCTCATTTTTCATTTCCAAGAAGAAAAGTACAAGTAGGGGAGCATTCAAATATGTGACTTTCCTTTGGCAACCTGAAAGGAAGTGGTTGGCTTGGCTTGGCAGCTTCTGCCCCTCTTTTCCTCTTGTCTTTAAAATTGTGCAGCTGTACTTCATGCAAAAGAGGAGGCCCCATGGCCTAACAAGAAGTAGGCTTCAGCGTGAAACGTCTGGTCAGTGGTGGAGTCTGTGGGCCTGGAGTGCCCAGTCAGATGGGGACTGGAGTTTTTCTTCCCAGAGACCCCAAACACTAGGGTTTGCTCTTCTGTGAATTTTTTTTTAAAAATACATTGCATGCAGAGAGATGTTGAGAAAACAAACACACCATTTGGAGAAAGCATTGCAAAGACTGTCCCTTCCCTGCGTTATTAACAGTGAATGGTGCACAGAATGCCCAAACAGAAAATGGTACAAATTTCAACTCTGAATGAAATTCTTTTTCCTTCTTTCTTTCTCTTCTCAGATGGAGTGGCTGCTTTTCGTGCATTTCTGAAGACAGAATTTAGTGAGGAAAACCTGGAATTCTGGTTGGCTTGTGAGGAATTCAAAAAGACAAGGTCTACTGCTAAGCTGGCTTCCAAGGCCCAACGGATTTTTGAAGAGTTTATTGATGTGCAAGCACCACGAGAGGTTAGCCGATAGGAGGCATGAGTCTTGAACAGAGTCTTGGCCACAGCATGGAAATATTGCTGATTTGGATTACAGCTTCCAGCATTCCCCACTCAGTTTGAGTAGTGACTATGCTAGCTGGTGGATTCTGGGAGTTGTACTCCAAATGAGTAACTTTTCCACACTGTCATCTTGGAAAAAAGGTTGGTGGAGAATAGTTGAGTTCTCCACATTGTTAGTATACCTCTATCATTCACCATTTTTATTAGGTCTGCTGGACACTTGTGATTCTTCGGTCTTTGACCACGATAATCCAGGATGCTATTATTCATTCCATGATATCACATTCACCTGCGTGAAGTCTACCAAAGCAGTTAAACTATGTATAATCTTCCTTCTCCTGATGTTAATAATCCTGCAGGGATGTGAAGGTGCAAAATAATTTTATTGTAGCACAAAGATTAAATAATAAATAGACAGAGTAAACCAAAACAAACTGTCATTAGATGCTTACATAAATATTCACACCTCCGAGTCAAGACTCAATAGAAGAACATCTGGCAGCAACTCTTCTTGGACAAGTCTCTTGTCAGCTGCAGGTACTGGCTTTCTGCAGTTCTGTCCATTCCTGGCAAAATTGCTATTGCTTTGTCAAGTTGGATGGGCCCTGTTGGTGAATTGGTCCCTTGCAGGTCTTCTCACAGATTCTCCATCAGATTGAGGTCTGGGCCTTGACTGGGCCAATCTAAGTCATTTCTTGTTTTAAAACCATTCTATTGTTGCTTTGGCTGTGTGTTAAGGGTTATTATCATTTTGGAAGGTGAACCTCTGCCTCAGTCCTTATCATCTGAAACAGGTTTCCTCTGGAACTGCTCCATATTTGGTTCCGTTCATTTTGTGCTGAGGAAACACATCCCCCTAACACGATGCTGCTACCACTTTGCTTCATTATGAAGATAGTATTGTCAGGGAAATGAGATCCTTTTCCCATAATTAGCCTTTTGTGGCAAGGTCAGGAAGTTTTATTTTGGTCTCGGCAGACAAGAGAAACTTTTCCTAGGTGTTTGCTGTGTCTTCCACATTTTTTAAAACAAACTCCGAATGGGCTTCAATATAGGTTTGTTTCAATAATTGCTTTCTCCTTGCCACAATTCCGTAAGGCCTAGCCTTGTGGAGCATAAGGGCAGTGATGTAGACTCATGTTCGATTGACTTGAACTTGAGTCAGACTCATGTCACTTCAATGAGTCAACTTGGACTCGATTGGGCAATAAATGATGGATTGACTCGACTTAACTTGTGACTCGTCTAATTTTAGTGACTGACTTACTGCCTTTGGCAGTCCCACCTTTCTCCCAGTCTTTTCCCAATCAGCGGTTAAGGGAAAGTTATGTTGGTGATTCAGTGTCAGCTGCACGTGCTCCTTATCCCTGCCTCTCCCTTGTTCCCATGTTTTTTGAGGAGACATGTAGAGGAAAGCAAAATCACAGGAAGACTGAAGAAGACAGGGAAAGCAGGAGTTTGCAGCTTCTTTGGGTGCACATGGGCATGGAACGGTCTCAGCATCGGGGTTGAGAAGAGGTTGGGGAAGGTCACCTCTGAGAGGAAGCTACACCCCAATTTCTCATGGCTGGCAGAGTCGGTGTCCCTTTCCCAGTGGCTTCCTCATGAGCAAACAGTACAGTCAGCCCTTCACATTTACAAGTTTGCCTTTCATAAATTTGCTTATTCAGAGTTTGAAGGTCTATCACATCTTCTCTTCAGCTGGCACCACTACTCCTTTCTCAAAAACTCAGACCATCAAAACTCCGCCCAGTTTTAGAGATACCACCAGCAGCTTCCCATCTTCCAGTGCCTCCTCCCACTTCTCTTTCTCCTATTACTCACATCTTTCTCCAGTTCCAACAACAGTAACCTCTTATTTCTCAGTTTTCCAGTTGAATTTTCCTGGTCTGAGAACCTGGAGAGGCTTGAAGTTTCCAATGTGTGCAGGAAGAAAAGTGAGGGGTTGCTGTCGTTGGACTGGAGAGAGGCTGTGAGGAGTGGGGGGGACGAAAAGTGAAGGGAGGCACTGGATGGTGGGAGGCTGCCAGTGGGAAGGAGGAGCAGGGGGAGTAGGAGAAGGCTAAAGTTAACCCTTGGCACACATACTCCACCACCAATTGCTTTTTTTCTGTTAAAGTTGGTTCCCAGACTTGAGACTTGTCTTGAATTATGTTGCAAGGACTTGAGCTTTGACTTCTAACTTGAAGGTAGGGACTTAAGACTTGACTTGAGACTTAAAAGACTTAAATACATCAGTGCATAAAGGTAATGATTGTCTGATGGCTAGTTGCTCCCATCTCAGCTGCAGCTCTCTTTGGCTCCTTCAGAGGCCTCATAATTGTTTTTCTGACTAATGTCTTCCTTACCTGGTCACTGAGGTTTGGTGGATATCCTCAAAGCAGAGTTGCAGTTGAATGGATTTAATGGTGCTCCAAGGGATGATCATGCTTTGAGATATTTTTAATTCACCCTGATTGGTACTTCTGGGCAACTTTTTCCCTGGATTGTTTTGATGGCTCCTTGGTCTTCCTGATTCCATTTGTTTAGATACATTCTCCAAGAATCTCTGGGGCATTCCAGAAACAAGTGTATTTATTGTATTTGCCAGCGTATAGGACACACCCTATTTATACACCAGCAAATACTATTTCCTGGTGTATAAGACACACCAGCATCTAAGACGCACCCAATTTTCAAACAGTATTTTTTTCAGGAAAAAAAGTGAGTCTTATACTCCAGCAAATACAGTAATTTCAGATCATATGACATGACAATATGATCATATGAACTGCATGTCGGTAGGCTCCATTCAACAGTGTGTCTTCTGGAGGTAGTGGGTTACACCAGAGCTTGTTTGGATGTGTCACAGCAAAGGGGGTAAATACTTAAGAGATAAGTGCCAAGGGCTTTTGCATTCTTGTTTGCTTACTTAACTTTTGTGCCCCATTAAATCATTTTGCATCTTTGTACTATTGCATCTCTTCTGCACATGAAGTGGTAATAATTCCAGTTCAATCCATTTAAATTTCAAGTTGTAACACAACCAAGCCTGGAAAAGTCAAAGAGGCATGTTAATACTTCTACAAGGCACTGTATGTCATTGTGCCAAATGTGCTCCCCCTTCAGTTTTCAGTTTAAAAGAAATTAATTGATTTGGCCAAATGTGACAAAAATTGCTATATTTGATCAGAAGAAGGAGATTTCCAACCCCCTCATAAACAACTTTCTTTTTCATTTTTCTTCAGGTGAACATAGACTTCCAGACCCGAGAGGTGACAAGAAGGAACATACAAGAACCCTCACCATCATGCTTTGACCAGGCCCAGGGGAAAATTCACAGCCTTATGGAAAAAGACTCTTACCCCAGGTTCCTGAGGTCCAAAATTTACACAGACCTGCTATCTCAAACCCAGAGGAGGCTCAGCTAGAGCAGGGATTGAAGGGGGGGGCTGTCTCCCCTTAGTCACCGTGAGCTTCCTGCACTGGGCCAAATCCATTTCCATATGTCAGATTAAGTTCATTGGTGTTGCAACAGCAGTAGAATGAGAGGAGAAATGGAAGAAGCGTGGGAGGAACTGGGCTGTGTACATGTGTAAAAATATTTCACAACATAAGTCCACTGCACTCTTTGGGTCCTCGTTTGTATGCACAGGCATGTCTATTTTTAAATGAAGCATATATACACATAGCAGTGAAATCATTTGCAGTTTCTGCTCTTTTTTAGGAGTGTAACATCTGGCCTATATTATATGCTGAATTCACCAGTCACAAAGCCAAGTTCACTAAAATTGTACTGCATCAGGCCAGCCTGTAAATAGTCATCAGTGCTGGGCCACAGGCAGGAAAAGCCAGATCCCAGCAAGATGAGGGAGAGGCTGCCACTGTCTGTGAGGTCCAGAAATCATTGGCTAGAAGTTCAAGACATTGTGTAGAAAGAACAACCCAGATTATGGTAATTCACCTCTAGTCAGAATAGTAGCTCACAAGGCATAAGCTATAGTATATGATGATGGCAGGCAACAAACAAGCAATCTGGTGGCAGACAGAAAGACGAGTGAAGTTGAAGCTTTTATGTTCCTTTAGCCATTTATTACCATGCTAGAGAGAATAGCAGACCTGGCCCAACACATTTTGTTGCCTCCAATTTAAATGCAAATGGTGACTCTTACCCACCCAAACCAATGTAATAACTAAAGCCAGATAGATTCTTTTGGTACATGAGGCAGAAAATCCCGTAAGCACCTTTCCCCATCCTTGGCTGTCAAAATACAATGATAATAAATAAAGGAACTAACTGGCCTTTTTAGACATGAAAAATCTGCTGCTTGAAGTGGATACCCCAGTCTTCCTAATAATAGGGCCAGCCCTGACAAACAGCCTGTCTTGGGATGGTACTCAACAGAATTTTGAGGGAATTAAAAATCTGCAATCAAATTTCATTTTGCTTTACAGCCTCATGTAGTTCATCACAAGGGTCATGCAGTTTGCAGGTAAGAAAGGCTGGACTAATCCTGACAGGAGATACCACAACACCATTTCCCTATATATTTGGAAGTTCATCAACATACTGATGTAGTTAGACAGGGGTAAGCATTCTTGTCAATTTGGACAACTATCTGACAGGCTGAAAGATCTGGGCACATGAGACTATTAAAGCTAAACAGGGCATGCACTAACTTGTAGGTCCAAAGAGAAAAACCCAGTGAGCTATGCTTTCTGTGGTCTTGTGTTAATATAATCCTGAAGCATTTTCTACCCCGTAAAAGTGTTGTCCCTTGCCCATTTATATAGAACACAAAAGTGTAAATTGTTTTGACTTTCAAGCAAAATATTGAAAACTGTTCTCTTCTCTTCATTCTCAATGTCAGCCCTGCTCCCTTTTTAAAGAATGGAAACTGAAGTCAGGAAAAAAATGGTACTCCCTCTGGAATCTGTTGCCTGAAATGCTGCTTTGAAGTAACGCTGGCCCTGGAGAGGAACTCTACATACTCTTTTCATATTGTACTGTAAAGAGTAAAGGTCCTTCTCCAAGAAATATAAGATCTTAAAATATCTGTGACAGATTCTCTCCTGATTAATTATGGCCAATTTTATTACTGGGCAAAGGATTCAATGGTCTAGGGTGCTAGGAACAATTGCAACATGCTTTCCAACTCAGAGCATTCAAAGTCTTTTTGGATGACAAGTCCCATAATTCCCACCACTGCCCTTTGCTGGCTAGGACTGATAGGAGCTGTTGTCCAACCCATCAGAGGGTGCCATGTTGGAGAAGGCTGTCCTGAAGAAGTAGGACCTCCATCCAAGTCCAGAAGTTCCTTGCACAGTTCACTAGACATTTTATGAAAACTACCATTCTCCTGCTTTCTTACACCAATGGACCGAAATGGCACTGAATTCCACCATTATATTATTTATAATCACCACTGACTGTTATTTATTGTTCACTGACTCATGCTGGTGCTCTGCAAACATGCAAGGGTATATAGTTCCTGCTCAAAGAGTATTTGCTTAGGAAAAAACAGTCTTTCGCAGATGAAAATCCAAGTCTTATGGCTCTGTTTGAGTGTGTGAATATAGATATTAGATATTAGGCAGAATTCACATCTATGTCCTTGTAATACAGCAGCATGCCCAATTATATATGTATATGCTTATGTTGTATTTAGTACCTAAGATACAAAATTTAAAATAGACTTCATGTAGACATCAACTGTGTCCTAATGCTACGAACTTCTGCAAAAAAGAAATATTTTAGGGTACATTTTTGTGGTGGGGAGTTGGGTGATTTTATGCAATAAAACGAGAATGAGGAAATAGGGCTCTTCAGCTAACACTCATGGGGAAGGAGAAATGCACATTCGTCTGTCTGTCATAGACGTTTACGTTATATGTCCTTGCAAATATGATATACAAAAACCCATGGTTTACAAGCACTGATTAGATAGAAGGGGCAGGAGCAAGAATAATAGATGGCTGAATCATAAGGCAGAAAATGGCTTCCGTTTATAAAGCAATTATTCCCCAGCCACCCCAATGCCAGTGTCATTTTTTACCAGGTTAGTGGTAGAGCAATTCAATGTGTGATGCAGTGAGTTAATACCCAGTCACTCAACAAGTAATAACAACAGATTACTTTTCAAATACCGTAATGAGTGATGGAAACAAATTTCTTTTGAAAAACTAACTTTCCAGGCTTTGTGATAAGATAAACTCACCCTATTTTGGAGCACCAATTTCCACAAGCAAATTAAACCAGATAGCCCTAGATATTTGGCACAGCCACAGGCAGTATATCAAAACTGGGTTCCCTATGGTAGCATGAATTTAATTTGTGATGATTTGGTGCCCTTTAATGATGCCACAATGTTTGCTGCCTAGAGTGCTGGGGGGGGGGGGCAAGCAGAATGAAACAAAAAACAACAAACAAAGGTGATCTAAAAGGATTGAATGTGCATTGGATGCCTCTTTGCCCCCTTCAGACTTACTGTGCAGAGATGCTCTAAGATAATAGAATATTGCCAATACTTATGTGAGCTCCTGAGCAGATTCATCTACTGTCAGTTTCTGCGAAAAATTCTTCTTCCTCCTTCCACACAATTTACATATGTAACAGAATCATAATGCAGCTCAAACCTTCCTCAACAAGTTGTTTTAACTGACAGCTCTCAGCAGCCCAAGATGTTTGGGATGATAGGAGTTTGAGCCCAAAATAACTAGTGGGCCCCAGGTCTGTGAAGACTGATGTAGCTTTTCTTGGACAATTGCCACATAAAAATGAGTTGGGCTGCATATAAAATGCATCCAAGTGAAAGCAGCACATAAAAAACCAGCATGTCAAGGAAAATGCTAATCTGCTTCCTTTATCATCCAGCATACGCAAGGACTTTTCCCGTTCATTTTTATTTCTGTATGTGCAAGCATTTAAATATGCAGTCCTTGGTCTTCACTCTGAATGTTATAGCCTGGGGAAAGAAACAACACCGTGGGATTCTACTGCCCTTGCAAATTATCTAATTTGTATCAAACTTTGGAAAACTTCCTTCTGAGGAGTAGAACTCTCAGGATCGCCAAACTGAAATAGCAATTCTGTAGATTGAATAAAGTGAAATATTCAAGCGAAGGGATAGGAAAGAAGGAAGGGAAGAATTCTTAGGCAGCCTCTCCCAACATGGCTCCTTCTAGATTTGGGACTACAACTCTCATATCCCAAAATAGTCACTGATCATGCTGACACAGAAAGTGACGGCTGTAGTTCAATTTCATTTGGACAAGGTCAGGCTGAAGACGTTTCTGACATGCTGGGACACTCTAAAGCTGTCCTGGTGCGAAGGTGGTTTTCTGGGTCCCTTGGAGAATCCAGGTCAAGCTGTTTCTATAGAGATGCTTTTTGTTGATGCCAGATGCATTTCTTTGGGTGCCTGTCTTGTACAAGCCACATAGGCCAATACTTTAACAAAATATTTTGAAGCAAGCTTCTAACTAGCAACTAAGCTATCACCTATAGTGGGTGAAAGGTAGGAAACTTTCATTACTTAAAAGAGAACAGATTCATTATTTTCTTGCTGGCTCTGAGTACCACAGGTGACTAACTTAGTTGGCTGCAGGGACATGTGCCGGTATAAGGTATTGTAAATCAGAAGCTTTTGCAAGCTTTCTGAAAAGCTGTTTTATAGCCACTATTAATATCACTCTCCTCCTGCTGCTCTTTAATCCTGCTACTTGAGGTTGCAGTCTTGTAAGACTTTGTTGGAACTAAGGCCTGCTTAAACTGTATGGAGCTTACTTCTGAAATGATCTGCATTGGCTTGTGCTGTTTATCATTCAAGATAGCAAGGCAAAGGCTGTGCCTATGCTAGAAAACCATCCCTGCCCCATGGAAGTTGTAAAGCTTTAGCACAAGCTTTCTGTGTGCATGCGATGTTTCCTTTCAGTCCAACTGCTCAGAGTACAGGAAAGAGATTTAATAATATTTACAAAGTATTATGAAAGGAAACTTCTCATCTGAAACCATTAAATTTTTTGTAAGCAGGTCACACGCACACAGAGGAACAAAAATAGCCCAGCTATTTAGGAATCACGTTTTCTTAATGGAGGAAATTGGCATCCATTGTGGATTGTAATGTTAACATCACAGCCTCATGTATACTAAAACAGGCATGTGATGAATGCTTTCTTCCCATATTAATAAAACCAAGTAATGGCAATGGGACCTCACTCATTGAAATATCTTCTATTATCCCAAATCTTCTCAATGATAAGTATCTTTCCTTTAATTCAGCTTTTACCAGCAATCCAAGGAGAAAATATTCTCTCAAAACTGCCATAGCCTAAAGATACTAAAAGATAACCATTACATTATTTACTGCATTAGGAGCTTAACATTTTGTGTGCGTCAGACTCTGCTATTACTGGAATTATTTATGACTGAGGGTCAATTTATATACAAGGCAGGGCACACAAAAAGCACTCACTCATTCAAAGTGCCAGGGGCTAAATGTCTCAAGTAAAGCAAGGATGCAAAAACTTTGGCCCTCCAGATGTCTTGCTTTGGAAGCCTTAGCAACACGGCCAATGGTCAGGGACTATAGGGTTTATACTTCAAAATATCTGTTGGGTTAAAAGATCCTTGTCCTTGATTTTCTACTCCCTCTTCCAGCAGGGTTTGCAGCCGGACCACAGTGTACTTAATCACATGCAAGTAGCACACAAAACATGTTCTTGGGAGTCCTTTAAATGAGGTGCCATGCCAAGTGGAATTCTGCATGCCTGTGCACTTTTATGTGTGTGGTGTTTAATATAATTAATTCAAGAAACAAATGTGGCTGTGCCTCTGAGGTGTGGGAGTTATGTAAAATTGTTCTTGATGGGTCCCATTGAGTTCCATGGGGAAATGAAACTGGGCTGAAGTCGGAGACAAATTTGGCACAGGGACTGACCGTCACTCCAGATATAGTCCAAAAGAAGAAGAAGACCTAGCTAGTACCCCAAGTGCTTGGAAAATTTCCATTTTTGGACTATAATTCCCAGATTCCCCGAACCATTTGGGAGCTATAGTACAAAAAGTAACTTTTCCAAGCTCTGCATATCCCTCAGTATATGTACATACTAGATACTCCCTTTTCTTTCTCTCATATAAGGGAATTGCTATCATTCGTTCATATGAATGAAAATAAAGTCAGGTACAGCAGAGCAGCAGAATAGAAATTTGTCAGTCCCCAAACAAGTCTTCACCAAGAGAGATCCCATGGATATAGATGCACCTGCAAGCTCCCATGTCATCTCTCTGCACAGGATGTTGGAGATGGTCATTGACATAACATGGCTATCTATAGGCTGTCCTGCCACACATGCCATAAACCCACCATAATTTCAGTAGTCATGTTATGGAAGGCTGAGAAATTCAGTCTCTGGGCATTTCAGGTTGGGCTGTAAATTTTTACTGATTTCGTTCTTGATTGGGAGAATGGAAAACATCAAAAATTTCAAGTTTTCTCCCCACTGGGTGAGACTCTGAGACATTTTTTATGTTTTGCTTGTGTTTTATGACTTCCTCTGCAAAAATTGTACAAAACACAACTTTTTGTGTGGAAAAACGACGGCCAGAATCCTGCATCAATTTATACTTAACTACTGTATATACTCATGTATAAGTCTAAACATTTTGGTCAAAAAATGGACCCAAAAAACCTGGGTCAACTTATTTACAGGTCAATGTAAGTACTGTACCTTAAGTCTTATCCAAAAAAGTCTTATCTGGCCTTATTTGAATGCCTAGGTAGGAAAATGGTGCTTCCCCTCAAAGGAGCACCAAGAAAGCAGAGAGGGATTGGTACTTCTTTTAAGTTCTCCCAGAATGGAGTAAGCTCTTGCCTTTTCCCATGCTACTCAGAGAAGGGAATGGTTCCTTTTTTGATACAAGTTAATATTGTACCTTAACTGACATATATATATAGAGAGAGAGAGAGAGAGGAGGAGGAGTGAAAGGCGTTTTTGAATGTCTGGGTGGGAAAATGGTAGTGGTGGACAGGGGTAGCTGGCCCCCTGAGGTGGTGCATTCTGTGCAATAACCCTTGACTTAAACATAGGGCTTAACAAAATCCATAGTTTTGGCCCCAAAATCTGCCCTCAACTCACACGTGAGGTTGACTTATGCACAAGTATATACTGTAAGTAACTTTTCCTGGCCCAACCATGCTTTGATCATCTACAGAAAGGATTTCCTTCTTCCCATGCGGCTGTGGTCCAGTAGTTACTGTTTTGTATTCACAATCACTATTTAGCCACAATTTTGATACTATTGCCATGATCATAACTCACTCCTCAACCTACTTTACTAGGCGTCAGCTGCATGGAGAGAAGGAGGTTCTGTCTGCCGATGATCAGAGCATGATTGAATCATGTTTCTGTCAGTTTTGGAGGAGTTAGGCCAGGAAGCAGTACTTAGTTAATTACTTAGTTAAGCATAAGCTTATGCAGAATTCCAGCCATATTTTGCACAAAACTAGTGGGGGGGTTTTGTATGTGTGTGTGTGCAAAAAAGCAATCAAGGAGACTGATCCTGCTTTGTTTTTTTCTACCCATATGAGTGAAAAAATTTGTTGGCTGTTGACAATTTTCCTGTGGAAAATGAGACCATTTGCAAATGTTTTCTAAATTCCTAATCCCAATATAAACTGAGATGGCCTATGCATCCCAGACAAATGGGCAGATAAGAACAAAGCTTTCCAGTTGCTTTTGAACTTCCTGGAGGTTGCAATATAGTTTTTCATTTTTTAAAAAAATTATCTTTAAAATGCCTGTTTTGAGATAAAATAGTTTAGAACCGTATATTTAAGAGGAAATTTTAAAAAAGTCTTGCGCAGATTTCACACATTTAAAAAAATCACAGATTAATGTTGAAATGAGATGGAAGAAACATGATATATTAAAGTGTAACATGAATACATGTGATAATGAGAGAGAATGAAAACAGACTGATTCATCTATCCAGCCCTACTTTATATAGTCCACTTCTGTGGTATATAAACTGTCCTTTTCCTCTGCTATCTAGGTGCTTGATATCATAAAGAACAAAAATAATTGGAAGACTTGTAAAGTAAATGAGCAAAAGGAAGACAACAAAAAGAGGCTGCAAAGTGTGAGGGCTTCTCTTTAACCACTGAAGCTTCCAAGGGTATAGTTTAGTTGAGTCTGTTCATGACTGGATAGATATATCTTCATTAGTAAAAAAGTGTTCTCTGATACAAAGCATTTTTGTGTCTTACGCTATATAGTTATTATGGTAGAATAATATATAAAATATGCCAGTGGGTTGTTATGTTGCATTTGGTATGCACCATTTTATAGTGGAAGTTGTGAAGTTCTCCTAGGCTTCCTGTTACTCAAAGCAGCATAAGCTAGCACACTGGACTCAGTATTCCTTCATATAGTTACAGAAATAAAATAAAATAAAATAAAATAAATAAAATGTTTACAACATAATAGAGCAATATCAAAACATACCTTATGCCAGTCCCTCAGTGCCTCTCCTCCTTGGCTACTGCAGCTCTGCTCCTATTCCCCGTTGTGCAAACACCTTGCTTAAATTCTCTTCCTCCTGCCAAACGACTTTACAAATAGCATTTTTCATACTGAGTGCCCCCCATAGTCTTTGGTAGCACCCATAAAGGTTATGCAACTAGATGTCACGGTCTCATGGAGGGGCCTCTTGAGACAGCCATACACATTACTTTACTTGTAAAGTGCACGGAAATAACATTCATCTTCTATCTCTTCTCTTCCTGAAACCATTTCATGCATGCTTCTGTATTTGTGATATATTCAGGGGAAAAACAAAAACAACTTGTTTTTCTGGTTTTTAAAAAGACATACTCTAAATGCGTGCAGCTTTGTATTTTAAATCCACATGAATCATAGCACCGCCGTGACTGGAGGAATAAAATGCTATTTTCTTCTGCTGAACGTGTTTATATGAGAATAAGCACCATTTCATTGTAAGAAAAGTAAATAATAAAACTATAATACTCACCCTAACTATAATCTGTTTTCAAAATAAGAAAGGGAAGAGAGATCTTGTGAGCCCCAATGGGCATAATAGTGCCTCCCCATGCTGGTCCAAGCTCTGACATGAGAACCATCTGCTGCTCCCCTCCACTTTGTGGTCATTGGGGAGCCACTTGTACTCTGGGGCCATGGACTTTGGCTCTCAGGTCCCGCTCAAGCTGCACCATTGTTGTAGACCCAACAACCTAGGGCTCTTTCATGCTATAAAAATGTAGCACTCTGATTCCACTTTAACTGCCTTCGCTGCATCCTATTGAATACTGGAGTTTGTAGTTGCACTGGAGGAACTCTCTGGCTGAAAATTCTAAGTACCCTTCCCTAAACTGCAAATCCCAGGCTTCCACAGGATTAGAGAGGAAACATAATGCTATAACCAGGTAGTGTGAAAGGCTACCAGCAAGGAGAGCTGCAGAGTTGGAGTGAACCCCAGTCCCACCTCTCCATAGCAGTCATGGAGAGAATGGGGGCTTAAAGGTCATAACTAAGAGTGAAAAGAGTGTTCTTGGAAGGAGTGAGGTGGGAGAAGACTGGATGTTGGCAAGCTCCCTCCTTCCCAAAGTTTTGTGGGTCCTTGCACATCTATTCCTTTCAAAGCAACCTGATGGAGATGCCTAGCCTGGCACCCACCTGTTTGCATTTGCATTGGGAAAGTCTAGTAGAATCCCTCAAATGAGTGCACACCCTTCTCTGTGACCTGATAGGTGTCTCGTCTACTGGGAGTATGGTATATCAGAAGCATTCAGCTATGGTCCATACGTGCAGTTGGAAATGCGCAGTTCTAGGAAGGCAGAACCACATGATTAATTTATCTAAATAAATTGTTTGTAACTTTTCATAGCCATGTCCTGAGCTGTTCTTATTCAAAAAGGAAAAAAAAGATTTGGTTGTTGCTTTGCTGTGACCCATGCAAACAAATCTTTTGTCACCATAAATCCATCCCAAAGAGTCGAGAATAGTACTCCTTACCTGACTGAAGACTTTCCGTTCAAAATGAAAACCTTTGTAATAATTGCGTCAGCCCATATGTATTACTCATTTATATCACAGCCCTGGATTCTCTTGGACACCTGACTTAAATTTGCCTTTCTGTTGTGTGTTTCTCGTCATATCATCCACCACCATCGCTGTCCACGTTTGCCAGCTGAATACAGCAGTGAGCGACGGGACTAGTGCTTTCTTTTCAACTCATCCACTGTTAGGTTAATAGTCATTAGCTGCTGTGTTGAGGTTCCCGCTGTGCTTCTTTTTCAGGTCTATGCTTGATTAAAAGAGAAGATAAGTGTATCTATATGTATTTAACTATATTACATTAATTGAGTAAATCTGACTTTTTTTGCTTCGTATCTTCCATCAGGTTTTTCCTATATACCTGTACCATCAGCTGAAGATGGTGTGTAATAAAAACTCAGCTGGAAACGTCAGGTGTGCTTTACAAAGCAATTGCATAAAAAACAGCTGAAATGGAGAACGATGGGGCTAAAGTTTTAGTCTTCCACCATTTTTCAAATGATAACCCAGATGAGTGGGGTGAGGCAAGAAGGGTTGGAATTTTCAGAAATATTTATAATGAAACACTGCTACGGTGACCAAATTTCCCAGAAGGGCCTCTATTTTCCTAATAGTTGTATTGAAGAGGAAATTTCTGCAGCTGTACTTTTTCACTCCCAAGAACTATGGATTTATGACTCTATCACTTGTAACTGCTAAACTTTTCCCTCAAGCATGAAGGAAGGTACAGAAGCCTTGCACCTCCTTCCACAATCTATCCAACAGACTTCCCTGCCAAAAGTACCTCCATCTTATCTGGCACGTGATTTACTTTGTGTGCATTCATCCACATGAAAACTGCCTCCAGATATCTGTTCAGCCTCTCCACAGCTTCTCTGAGATTAATAAATGGGGAAAAGAGGTGGAGCTATCTGCCATCCACATGCAAATATCACCTTAGCCCAAAGTTCTAGATAACCAATACAAAGGCACTTTAAAAGTCAGTGCCTGCATTTAGAACTCTCATGTTTTGCCCCCCAGCATGGACTGAAGCCACTGTAAGATACACTGTAAGATGTAAGTCCTATCTAGTCAGAGGGCCGAGAAGGGTACCATGTTCAAAAGCTGTTAAGAAGTCCAGCACCCACTGTCCACTTCCATACATAGGTCATTCAAAAGGGTGACTAAAGATATTTTAGTCCCGTAATCAGGCTGAAAGGCAGATTGGAATGGATTCAAAGAATCGGTATCTCAAAGACTATTTGATGTTGTTGGGTCACCACTTTCTCCAGTGTCTTGTGAGGAAAAAGTACATTTGAAACAGGGTGAAACTTATTCAGACTTTTAAGAGACAATTTAGGATTTTGAGTAGGGGGTTAACTGTGCCCTTGAGAATCAGAGGGACAACCCCTAATCTCAGAGAAGCATTAAACATCTTTGAGATCTGCACGCAAACTCCCAAACTGGCCAAACTGAATAGCCATGCAGGCACATGGTCTCCTTCTTTGTCTTCTCACTCTTTAGTACTGTCTTCCTCCTTCCATGGAAAAAAGCCATGGAAATTAAATATGAACAATCCCCTTCATGGAATAGCAAGGCATCTGAAAAGCTGCAATCACTCCCCTTACCCTTCCCTTCAAACCACAGTTTTCAGCACACATGTACAAGTTAGCACATTGGCTATTTCAGATGGAAAAAAACAAGCACAACAAGCCATGCTGCAATGCACTATTTTTCCAACTTCTTTTCCAGAAAGACATTTAAAATAATTTCCCCTTTTCCTTTTGTCTCCCTCCTCCTCCTCATCAATGAACTTACAGTGAACTTAGCCAGAGAAGTTTACACAGAACTCTGTCAAAATTTTCATTCAGTTCTGAACATTCCTCTCAATCAAGAGTGTGAAGCACCAGCTGCCATGTCTAATCATAGAGGACACCAGTGATGTATTTAAGTCTTTTACTCCAAGTCTCAAGTCAAGTCTGAAGTCTCTCCCTTCAAGTCTCAAGTCAAATCTCAAGTCCTTGAAGATACTTTCAAGTCAAGTCTCAAGTCTGGAAGCCAACTTTATATCCCAATCAAAATTCCAGAATTATTGGATAAAGTGAAGTAAATTCAGTTTTAACAATTTAAGCAGAGTTGGCTCTCCACATTTGCAATTTTGCCATCTGCAGCTTTTGATTCAAAGATTCAAGATTCAAAAGCTTTAGAAGTAAGGACCTTTCTTCCTCATGCCCACTGCCTAACACATTTGCTGTTCCCCTCTGAGAAATGCACCCGGTACTCTGCAGGTGAGTGTTGTCTTTTGCTCTTAGGAAACATTTCAGAAGCATCCTCCGATATGCAGCAGGGACAGACTGCTGAGCAGACCTCAAGCCTGCCTCAAGCACATTGCCTAACCTGTTTGCTGTTCCCCTCTGAGAAATGCACCCACACTTAGGGCTTGAGAGAGATTGTCATGTAACAAGTAGCCCAAAAGAGACGGAGGTGTTGTTCAAGGTCGTCAGGTTTCTGGATGAATGTGTTATATTACTGAACCAAGGGCAGCAAGGCAGTCACTAAAAATATAGAAGCCTTGAGTTGAGTCGAGTCAGTGCATCATTTATGGCCGAGTTGAGTCTGAGTTGAGTCACTGAAGGAACTTAACTCTGACTTGAGTCCAAGTCTATTGACTTGAGTCTACATCACTGAAGGACACCAGATAGAGCATCTACTCAGCTGTCTACCTGGTATTCTCCACGGCCAGCCCTCTAAGCATGGCTGTAGAACATCTGATAGATTGTGCTTTGGCATCCATGCTGTAGGGACAGGGGCGGTGAGTATGTCAACTGCTCATTACAAAACTTGAAGAGCAACATCTGTGGCATAACTGGCAGGGGTTCATTAAAGTGCCAAGGGAAAATACAAACAGGAATTCTACCCTGACAATGCAGTAGGGGAAGGAACATCAATATCAGTGGAAGCAAAATGACTTGTGGCAGAGAAAGCTGAGGTGGGTTATCAGCTCGGGTACTAGCCTCACTGTAGGAGCAACCACTTGGCTCTTGCTGAGCTAAGATTTCAACCCAGACCTTTCAGGGCCAAAATCAAATGTGCCTTCTGCATCCATAATAAGACTGGTAAACATCATTGTAACTACTCAGGTGCTAAATTAACAGACACACACAGGGATTACCTGTTCTCAAATGGTGCCATATCTCCTATTGTAGAATTTCCTTAATCCTACAAAAGGTGTGTTTGTGTATGTATCATAAACGATACGTAAAAACTCAGTCACGGACTAAATCACTGAATATCAAACACCTGTTCAGACCATTTTCACTTTCTAAAAGCTGACAAGAAAGAGCCAGGAATCCCGGGAGAATCAGTTCCAGGATTCAACCCCACAACAGCGGTGAGACATACAGAAGCCTCTCTCATCAGTCTCCCTAGGTGGGTGGAATTATGTAGGAGTGAGTTGTACTTTAGATATGCTGGGCCCAAGCTATTTGCAGCCTTAAAGGTTATAACTGTGGCTTTTCATCAGGCTCAAAACCAAAATTAGCTCCACTGATGTGGAAGGTATTTATAATAGAAATTCAATTAAAATAAAATATTAGAATAATATAGAGTAATGTTCCAAACTTAAACAAACTTTCCCTAAATAAATAAGATTGAAGTTTAAAAAAGAAGAGTATGCTGGAATTAGCAATCTGCATCAGCAGCAAAAGGCAGCTTCACACTGAACATTTTACAATAGTGAAACTCTTCAGTGCAACCAAAGCACGTGTCTTCTTTCCTTCATCGCCTACACTGTGCCAGCACATTCCTGACCACAGCCACGGCTTGCTCCTCCAGAAGCAAAGATGGTTCTAGAAGCACTCCCAAATTACAGATCCCAACATCTGTAGGAAATTCTACTTTATCCAAAACAGGCTGAAGTGCTGACCTTGCCTGGATGAGGTTTCCCACATACCTAAAAGCCTTCTGTTTTAGTTGTAGCTCTCAGTGTGCATGTTATACTTAAATTGTGCACGTGTGAAGTCAGATGGTCTACCCAGAACATCAGAGGGGACATGAAGGATAGTCCATCTTCTGCTTTTATCCAGAAAGCATGGAAAAAACTGGCTTACCCTGCAGTAATAACAGGGTAGAACTACTTAGATGTTGATCTCTTTCACTGCTGAAACACATATTTGAAAGTAACACAATGGTCTCCTGAAGCCAAGGCCAACACTTTGTTCCTTGCATCTAGATAAGAACTATAAATCTGACTCACTAAAAATTGGCAAGTTGCTGCATGATATTTAAAGATGGGGGTGGGAGTAGAGCTTCTGCCAAAAATTATCTCTGTGTTTGCCATTGCCACTTGGGTGCTCACTGAGTGAGTCACGTAAGCTCAGTAGATCAATAACGATTCATGCCATGCATACTTTGTAAGGCTGGCGGTGATGTCTTTTGAGTTCATCACTGAAACTGTCTTGTTAAAGTGGATCATTGCCATTTCCCTTTTATTGTAAATATACAATAAACACAAGTGGAATATTTTTCTTTCTGTGGCTTGGGTAGTCCCCAGGGTGAGATAACAGATTACCTGAGGCACTTGCTAATGCTGTAGAGGTATGTGGGAAAGAAGTCAGGAGACACTCCTTTTAGAAAGAGAGACGGGCCCTAAACAACGAAGAAGTGGATCTCACAGAATAGAAAGGTCACCCTGGGCTGGCATTAGCCCAGGGTTGAAGCCAAATCCGTGTGCACACACGCACAAAAATACCCTTAAAACAAACAAACGTGACTGATATAGACAATCATATTAAGCAGTGGCTCTGTAATCCTGAGACTCCTTGGAAACTAATTAGGGCTTAAATAAGTTGAGGGCCCATAAAGACAGACAAGCTACCCTGAAAAGACCCTTGGCTGCCATTTTTAACAACAGCAGCAGCAGCAACATTACAACAGCAACCAACAACAACAATTTTCATTTCTTACCCACCTCTCTCCAAGTCTTGAGGTGGGGTACACTGTAGATTAGAATACAACTAAAAACACATAAAACCATTTAAAATACATCAATTAAAATTCATAGTTAAAAACTGACTGAGTAGGCCTACCAGAAGAGATATGTCTTTAATACTTTTTAAAATTCAGACAGCATGTTTTGCTGTCGAATCTCTTCTGGCAGGTAATTCCATTGTTTAGGGGCAGCTGATGAAAAAGTCCTTTGGGTGACTGTTACCAGTCTAGTCCTGGCTGGTTAAGTAAATGGCCCCCCGAGGACCTGAATGTACAGGAGGGATTGAATGAAAGGAGGCAATCCTGCAGGTAACTTGGACCCAAATCATGTAGGGTAATAACCAACACTTTGTACTTTGCCTGGAAACTAACTGGCATCCAGTGGAGTGGTTTTAATATTGGTGTGATATGCTTACTCCTCAATGTACCTCTAACCAATCTGGCTGCCATATTTTGTACCAGCTGGAGTTTCTGAACTTGGTGTGAAGGTAGCTCAATGTACAGTGCATTCCAGAAGTCCAACCTTGAGATAACCAGCACGTGCACTACCATCTTTAGGTCTTCCAATTCTAGGAAGGGGCACAGTTGGCACACCAAGCCAAAGCTGATAATAAGCACTCCTGACTGTTGCAGCTATCTGAGCTGACATTTGAAGGGACAGATCCAAGAGCACTCCCTAGCTGTGAAAACAGTCTTTCAGGGGGAGTGTGACCCCATCCAGAACTGGTTGACCAAGCCCAGATTAGCGCCCTTGATAGTAAGCACCTCTGTCTTGTCTGGATTCAGCTTTAATTTGTTTTTCTTCATCTAGCTCATTATCCCTTCCAAGTGTTCATTCAGAGGAGACATACTATCCTTAGCTAAGCCTGGTTTTGAAGACATGGAGAAATATATTTAGTTGTCATTTCCCCTACACCTTGCAGATACAGGTTATCACATATTGTAGAGTACATGTTTAGATGGTGAGGCCCCAAATGCATGGACAGTGCCCCACGTAAAATGACCTTTGAACATTATAACATGTCCCAGCATAATTGCAGGGCAAAAGGATGGTGTGAGGGTTGTGTACAGGCTCCTCAGTGGAGAAGTCATGGTGAAGACACAGCCTATAGATATGGGGCTAAATTCAAACCATGTAGACCAGTTGAATCTTTATGTAAATCCCAGTAATCCAATGTGTCCAGTCAGGACTAGCACTTGGATTGAAGCCATGATGTTTTCAGAGTAACAGAAGTAGATCTACTACTCTCTGAAGAACCAATTGTTGTTCTGTTCTAGGATGGGCTTCAAAGCATCCTTCCAGTTCTATAAGTTTTCAGTAGGTTTGCTGCTTCATTGGCCTAAATACGATTGTTAGTGTCTGCTAGTGTAAACCTGCTGAATTAATGGGATTTACATAAGTGATGACTTACCAAGTTCCCATTGTGAATTGGTTGTCTACTCTAATTGGGACTAACAAATAGATTGAGGCCATAATGTTTTTAGATGGTGTTTGTCCAAATAAGGTGAATGATGAACTGACAAAATATCCCAGCTAACTACCAGGAGGATGGGTCATTCAGCCCCCTGCTATACAAATTGCATAAAGTCTGGAAGTTACTTTTTTGGCCTTTAACTACCAGAATCTCTCTGCCACTATGGCCAGTAGTTGGGTTGGCTGGGAGATTCTGGCAGTTGTTGTCCAAAAAGTAACTTCCTCATGCTATGCAGTTACAATGCTGGACTTGCTCTACGGACAAAGAACTTGCTGTACTTGCTATGGCATCTGTCTCCTTCCTCAATATGAAAAGTGTTCTCTCAAGACAGAAATTCTGAAAGCCCTAGAAAAAAGTGACAGATCTTTTCCTCACCTCAGCCTTTAAGGAAAGCATAATTCAGTTTGCAGAACAGCTGGCAAGTGGCATTGGACCATGATAGTGAGCCCCTGGCTACATGTATATCACTGCAAAGCCCACCTTTTCAACCAGAAACCAGGCCCTCTAGGAAACAGAAATAACAACAGCCGGTTCCTGGTTTGCTTAGCTTTATATAAAACCACACAGCAGCAGGCAAGCTTATGCAGGGCCTCCATCTGCTAGAGCAGCTAGAAAAAAAAATCTTTTTTTTCCTCGAGTGGTATCATGGGACATATTTTCTAAAATACTGGATGTTGCCCTGGAGAGAGTAACCAGAGTAGCAAATGAAGTATTCAGAGAGTAATCCAGCTTTACCACCAACCCTGCTTAGTCAAGCATGAGATAAAATTGACGCAGCATGGCTGAGCCACCAGATTTTCACGTGATCTATATACATCTATTTCAGCAACTTTGCCTGGTGCAGAAGAGCAGAGCAGCCCACTTAACCCACATGTGTTATTTCAGGCAGCTGTGTGTATTTATTATATTAGTCTATCTTTCCACTGTGGAATTTGGATTATCTGCTCAACAATCTTCCACAGTAGGTTAGGTTGAAAGATTGTAAGTAGGCTAGAGTCACTCAGTGATCTTTGATTTCAACTCCAGCCTTCCAGATCCAAATCTTATACTCTTCTTCTTCATACTACACTGCCTATCCCTCTTATATGTATAACATCCAATAGAAAAACAATAGAAATAAGGCAAGCAGTTGGCTTCAGACACTGTGAGTGAGCAAAAAGGTCATTGCATTTACAGTGAGATAGAGAGGCTGGACACTGGGTAATGGGTTAAATTTATTGGCCACAACTTTAATGCTAATTATAACAATCTGTGACTAGCTACAGCTACATTCAGGTGTATATTCATCCCTCAGGATTCATGCAGGTAAAGGGGACACCAGGTCTGATAGTTCCCAAACCAGCAAATGCCCAGGTAGGGTATCTGGCCATGTATGTAGCAGTAAACATCTGGCAGAGCTTGCTGTATCCTTCTAGCAGTGGATCATGGCCGTTTGGTCCACTGCAAGGGCCATCACCTGCATCTGGCCAGACTGCCGGCTCTGCCCCCAAAATTATTCTGCCACCACAGGGATTTCTTCCCCCCATTTTAACTTATGCCCAATGTCCCCCCCCCCACTTTGCTTCCGTATCCACCAAAGGAGGGGGCCAGCCTAACATGGCACCCCTCGCCCCCACATACCCCAGATGTAGGACTGCAGCTGTACATAGCATTGTAGCTGGTGGGCTGGCAAATTCAGGTAAAGGATGCATCCTTCTGGATCAAGTGGATAACATAATCCCGGTAAAGGAAAAGGCAATCAGTGCAAGTTAGAAAGGAACTAGTGCAAACTGGGGTGTGAGCTGTGGAGGAAAACCCCCAATCCAGCAAGGTTACGATGGATGTCCTGCGCTGCCTGCTGTGGGGCAGGGCCACCCAGATGGCGAAGATGCCAGGAGAGTCCCGCAGAAATCCATGCCTCAGCTGAATCCCCTGAGTTGGGAACATTGGGAACATTGTCCTAAGCTGCGTGCTGTCAAGCTGGGGAGCAAAGGTGGCACAGCTGCTGTGAGAGTCCTGCAGAAACCTGTCCATGAGTTCCTGAACGCCTTGGAATTGCCGTGGCTATGCGCCATCACCATGTACATTGTCCAGACCTGAATGAAGGAGAATAAATATAATGTCAGGGCTGTGGTGCTATGTTCCTGAGTAATCCCACATTAATCCTGGTCATAAAACCAGGTTGAGATCCCCCCAGCACATGTGACTGCATTTGGTGGACCTGCTCACGAAAGAAAAATTAGAATTGTCAGCAAAAAGGAGGGATGGTGGCCTGCTCCTAAGTGCACAGTTAAAAGACAGCAGGCCTGTCTCTGGCATAGGAGAGGCATCCCCTGGAATAGTAGAGGTGGCCCATCTATCAGCCACTGCAGGAGTTGCTGCTCCAGTAGGAAAGAACTGGATGGAAGAGAGTTGCAAGGAGGGAGGACTACTGGTGAGACAGTTCATCCAAGAACTGCTCTGAACAGTGGCTACTGTTGAGACAACTTGTCAGAGAACTGCTCTGAAGAGTGTCCCTTGTGAGAAATTAGCCAGGCATCAACCATAATGAACATAGCTTACTATAGTCTGAATGACTATCATCTCAATTGGCAATTATATTTGGGAAAACGTATGACAGATATTTCGCCACAGACCAAATGATATCCCACCAGAGAGCAAGCAAGGAAGTCAGGCACCTGGTACTTAACCAAAGCAAGCAAGGGGGAAAAAAAAAAGGAAGAATGGGAAAAGGTGAATAAAAGGAAGAAGAGGCAGATAGGGAGAGATGAAGGAGAAAAGAAAGGAAGAAAGTGGAAGAGGGAAGGGGAAAGAGACAGGGGACAGAGAAAAGGAAAGAAAAAAGAGAGGAAAAAAATAAAAAGAGAAGAAAAAATGAAAAGGAAGGAAAAGGAGGAAGAAGAAAGAGAAACAGAAAAAAGGAGAAAAAGGAAATCAGGTTGTCCTCGAAACACCTCTCATCCTCCACCACAGACTCCCCACTCCCCATTCCAGGACTTGCCTTCTGGCTATACCTGGCCAGGCCGCATGTCCCCAAGGAAACTACCTGTGTGCAGCATGACCTGCTTGTGCAGAGAAGTCAGGCCACAACGTCTACCCGGCTTGCCAGCAGGCCTAATATAGACCTGCTGGGTTTTGCCTGAAGTCTCACAAGACTTGTAGTCTCCTGAGAATTTGGCCTGAGATCCAGCATATGAAGTATGCCAGATCTTGCATCCAAGTCTTGCAACGACTATGCCGTCAGGGCACTTGGCCGGGGCCTACGCCAAGCAGCTGCCTTGGAGATAGGCTCACTGCAATGCCCGTCCTCCACGAGGGGTGCTGGGGTGAAATTTCTCTAAGCAAGGCCTTTAGGTCTGCTATGGGCAAATGACTATACCTGACAAAGCTGTGTGTTTTTCCTTTACGCTCCCAGATTGTTTTCTTTGAAGTGTTACTTGTCATTTATCTGTCTAACTGAAGCAACATACAGTGCTGTCTTTGCCATTGTTTGTTAATGCAAGCGGATGGGGTTCAGTTTCATGCTAATTCGCATAATAAGGGATTGAGAAAACCATGCTTCAGAAAAGAAACATGGCACAAATCTGCCTATCTAAATTGGCTCCACTATATTAAAGAAAGTGCATCAAGTCAGTGGTCCTCACTAGATGGTCTTTCTCCAAGGCCTCAGGTAGTTGCAGCAACAGGAGGAGGTGGAAGCAAAGCAAGCCCCTGTTGTTGAAAGAGGAGAACTGTTAACCATGAGTTCCCCGAGAGCTACTACATGCTGCTGAGCCAGAAACAGAGGGACTAAAGGGTGGATTGCATTTGGAAGGTCTTCTGCACTGTGTGTGTATAAGAGAAACACACTATATATGTGCTTCCCTTTTTTATTTTCTCTCCCTCTCCCCTCATAGGGACCACTTGGTTTGCACTGAGCAAGGCATGAACAAGCAAGCTTTATCAGTAGCTAGCTTGTGCAAGGTGTGTGTGTGTGTGTGTGCACGCGCCTATCTGTCTGTCTGTGTGTACATTCATGGTCGAACCTGTCATGGTTAGTCCGCAGTGGCCACTGTTTGACTATTACTGGGGAGGTATTGGGAGGAAGGAGCAGAGCAGCCGGCAGTTATGGGCTGGGGTTGGTGCTTTCTTTCTATTTGAACTGTAAAAGCTCATTTCTTCAAGCCTCTGTGGACCCCCTCTGAGGACATTATGCCCCACACTGGGATCCGCAGGTCACAGGTTGAGAACCACTGCTCTACTGCAAGAAGGTTCCTTAGCTTTGGAGCGGCCAGTGTAAAAACTCTGCATTAAGCTATTGCTTTTCTTGAAACCTGCTGATTGGTCCCCAACAGATGACAGGGAAGGTTCAGTGAGGTATAAAGGTGGAGGGTATATAAAGCTTTAAAATTTAAAATCTGCAACTTGAAAATGGCACAGAAGTAAATGTACACAGAACAGGTTAAATATGGAGACCTATCATATGTCTAATATTATACAGCTGTGAGACTGCAAGCTGTCTTGAAGATCAGCCCTATGTAAAGTACCTTGATGCAATCATGTCTACAAGTTAAAGCATGACTCGTTGCACCAGTTTTTGACCCTTTTGGAAAAGAAATAAGCCCCATAATGAGGGGAGAATTGATAAACCAATCCAAGCAATTCTCAAAAAATGAGTACCGGATTCAAAGGTATCCCTCAGAGAAGCGCTGTTGTAAAACATGATGGCCATTGATAGCAACACTCTTGCCACTGGTGGCAGTGTCAAGCCCATGGTTTAAAACAAGAAGACAGAGAAGTCTCTGATGCTGCTGGTTTTCCAGGAAAGCCACATGTCTCCTTGTCCCACATACATGTATTCATTACTTTACATCCTTTATAATTCATATACTTTATACTCTCGGGGGAAACAATGATGGAAATGTAAAGTTGAAGGCTTTCACAGCCGGAATCCATAGGTTGTTGTGGGTTTTCTGGGCTTTGAGGCCGTGTTCTATTAGTATTTTCTCCTGACGTTTTGCCTGCATCTGTGGATGGCATCTTCAGGGGTCTTTCAGAGTGATCCTCTGAAGATGCCAGCCACAGATGCAGGCAAAACGTCAGGAGAAAATAGTAATAGAATATGGCCTCAAAGCCCAGAAAACCCACAACAACCTAATGATGGAAATGGTCTCTTACTTTCAGGACCTGTGAATGGGCCCATGAAAGATGATGGAATTTTCCACTCCACCTTAACTAAAGCAGCTTTAAAAGGGGATTGGACAAATACATGAGAAATGAAGTAATCAACAGTTGCTAGTTGAAGGGATGTGACTCATCTTCAGTATCACAGACAGTATGCCCCTGTATATCAGTTGCTGGGGAGCATAAGGCAGAGGCTGAAGTTGCACTCATGCCCTAGTGGTGTGCTACCTATCAGCATCTGGTCAGCCACTGTGTGAACAGAATGTTGGCCTGACCCAGCATTGCTTTTCTTATGTCTTCTAACAAAGATGTGGGTAATCTATTGCCTCTTACGTATTGCCATCCACAAAATCTAGTTACTGCCAGTTTTCTATCCAAGGTAGCAATACTTCCCAACTGCACTAGTAACTTCCCAATTAGGCTACTGCAATGCATTCTACATGGGGCTGACCTTGCCGATGACTTGGAAGCTACAGCTAACACCAAATTCAGCACCACAATTGCTGACCAGAGTACTACAGAGACAATAGATAACACTGGTCTAAAAGGCAGTGGCGGAGCTTGGAGTGTGTGGAGGGGGAGCAGGGGCGGGGCTACGGTGCAAGGGGCGTGGTCACTGTGCACTGGGACGTGGCTGCAGTGCATGGGGGCATGGCCAGAGTGTGCGAGGGCCCGGCTACAGGCCCAGACACCCCAAAAACATTGCCGCCCGGGGCAAATGGTACCCCCACCCCCACGTCTCTACATGACTGCTTAAAGGAGCTGCACTGGCTGTCAGAGTGCTGGGTTGGATGAGTTTGTGCTTTGATCCAGAGTGGCTGTTCTTATGTCTGAGCAGCCTCCTGCCGGTAGGTCAGTGGATGAAAATCCTCCACCAATATGCCAGCTGTGAGCACACAGTGCTTCCTGCTGTTCTTCCCCTTGGCAACCTGTGCACTGCCATTTATTCCTCTTGCAAAGTCCTTTGCTTTCAGAGAAGATAGTGGAGCCCGTTAGTATTCAGATCACACAGCTTCCTGTTTTCCTCCTGACTGAAATCATTAAAGCAGAATAAGCCTGCCAGTCTTGGGCTGTTTTCTCCCGGCTCTGTTCCACCTTCCTCTCTCACCTGTCCATTCCTCTGCAATTTCCTCTCTTTTTTATCTCCGCGCCACTCTTCCGACATTCTGCCTGCTGATAGATGCACAGAAATCTTCCCCTTAACATTCCACTCCTTTGGTTTTTAAATTTTAGCCTCCATTTACAGCAGTAGAAATGACTGTGAAATACTGGTTTTAGTTCCTCCTTTCCTCCCTCAGTTCTGCAGATGGTTTGAGATGAGGTCTTTATCATGCTAGCAGCTGTAAGTCAGGTCATTTCCGCACTAGACTGTTATAGTGCTATTTTTCCACTTGCAACATGCTATGGAATCCTGGGGTTTGCAGTTTCGGGAGGGGCCACCTGGCCCCTCCCTAAACTGCAAACCCCAGGATTCCATAGGATGTTGCAAGTGGAAAAATAGCACTATAACAGTCTAGTGCGGAAACGGCGTCACTATTCAGCCATTCTCCTTAGCATTTCTCCTTAGCATTTCTGGGGTAAGAAAAAAGACAGAAATAGTGGTGGGAAATTGAGGGAGGGGTAGGAGAGGAGGACAACACTGTGTAACTCACCCCTCCGGGAACAATACAGGACAATGCTGTGGTAAAAGGCTTGTGTGAAACTGGCCGTAGCTACATCTATTAAGTTCAGGGAGAAAGAGGATGAGGAAGAGCCCACAATGGTTCACCATTTGCTGGGCATGGCTGCAGCCATTTTGTGGTGTTCAGACTGATTTTGGGAGTTAAATGAGGCAAAGCAGAAGCCAGACAGTCTTGACTGGTATATGTGGATATACATGCTTAACCTCCATCATCCACATCCTGCCTGTCACCCACAGAGGGCCAGATTATAGATTCTGTCTGCCTGCCTGCTTGCTTGCCTGCCTGAATGACAATAAGTATTTTGCTAAGCAGCTACCTAGCTCTGGCGCACGATATCATTCCTCTCTTACTTCACTCTCAGTGGTAAAGAGGTATGATCTTATTAAGTTTGGAAAATTACTTTTAAAGTACATAGTTCCAAGACCTAAGAAATGTAGTTCGTTACTGTCAGAGTTACAACTTTTTAATAAAAGTGACTGTGCTTTCCCATTTCTGGAGATTGGCTAAAATAGTTGTTTTCTACAGCCTAATGGGCTAGGCTACAAAACAATTGTCCTCCCATCCATATTACTGTTGCCCCAATACCCACCGTAAGACATAAAGCACAGCACTTGAAGCACATGACATTTGTCCTCTACCATGTAGTGTGCCCACCAGCATGTAATTATGAAAGTAACTAAAAGTTATAGTCATACTACGAAAGGAGTAAAGTTATCCCTCATTAAATTACAAGTGTAAAGTAAGGTAATCATGGGGAAAGGACTTAGTTACTGGTAACTAGTTCTTCCTACTCTTTATTTTCAAACTCTAACCCTATCATGAAAGTAAAACCTTGGGCTTTTAGCAAGAGCCAGGGTCAATATCCTTCTCTTTTCCTATTCCTGCTACTTAATGCCTGTATAGGAAGTGGGTAGACTGTCCAAGGAAAGTCCAGTGTTGGACTAGGAGTCTGAGAGACCAGGGTTCTAATCCCTGCTCATCCATCTAAACCGAATGGGTGACCTTGGGCAAGACACAGTCTCTCAGCCTTTTACGAAGGCAATGGCAAGCTCCCTCCAAATAAATCTTGCCAAGGTAACCCTGTGATAGGTTCACTTTAGGGTTGCTGTAAGTTGTAAACAACTTGAAGGCAGACAACAAAAAGAAGACTAACACCAGTTGCCTTGAACTCCACCCCAGCTGGAGTCAATCTGGATTTAGGGAAACAGCTACGGGCAAAGGACCGTTTGGTAATGTACAAATTTGTGAGGCTCCACTTGATAGGATTTTTGTGTAGTCAAGCAGTGCTTTATAATTTTGGGGTGGCATTTTTAGAGAAACAGTCCTTGCAACCAGTTGAAATTGCTAAAAAGATTGATCTGAGTGTTTTACTTCTGTACAAACACACAGTAAAAGGCTTTTTTAAAAAAACAAACACTTACATAGGTCTTCATTGGTGATTCTAATTTTTATTTGAACAAACTCCTTCCACAAATCAGAATGAACAGACACAGCAGAAGAGCCAGCCATTTCAGAGACATGAGGCTGGTGTGTATTTTCTTGTTTCAGTCACCGAAATGGACCATAACATTGCCTTATGGGTAATGCTGACACTTTAGCTGCCCCATAAGCAAAGCAGCCCACATAAGCACTGCAGTTCTACTTCCACATGTCTTCCATGAAAAGTGAACTCTTTACCACTTATTTCCATATAAATCTGAGTAGTTACTTATAATTAATTCCTCTCCCTAGGAATTAGAGGTAACCATGTTAGATCACATTTGTAACTCAACAATAACTTTTACATTGAAACTGTAACAATATCACATTGATCAAATATCTGCTCATGCTGTGCTTGGTGATGCTGGATGAAAAACATTCAGATATCTTGAAAAGTAACTAAAAGTTATTAACATTTTGGCTACTTTTGAGAACCCAAGGAAGTTGTTTTTTCAAAAAGTTGCAACTATAAAGGCAATTAGCTACTGGGGGACATGCTTGGAATTATAACGTATTACTTTTATTAATTTCTAACCAATTCATTGTGAATGTAGTTTTCTGAGCTCTACACAATGTATGCTGAAGAATTCTAGAAACTGTCAGCTATATCAGCATTGCTGCTTGTGGATCACCAGCTCAAGCAAAGAGTACCTGGTTATCAGTCAATCCCTGAGAAGTGAAGTCTGAAAAGATGCCTTTCCTCCCTCTCTATCTATATCCAACAGCTGGAAAAGGCTCCATTTCAAGTGACAGATAAAGCACCAGCATCCAGTAAGTCTAGTTTTTCTCAGATTAAGTGAGGATGGGTTGGTGACAGTGTGCGGTCAACCTGCTTCATTCACAGGATTTTATGTGAGCCCAGGCAATACTGTTTTACATTTACAGGTCTCCTATGTTTTTGCACTGTTTCTTCCCTCTTTTTTCCCCCCTTAAAACAAACACATTAGCTGAGGAAGGAAAGATGGAAGAGCTGCTGCTTACTGATAATGCTAGGAGCTGTTCTTCCTTTGCCTAAGTAAAGGGTTAGTTCCACCTATAATCTCAAGTGGCAGCTTTGGTCGCTCAATTACTTGTTTGTTGGTTTTGTTTTTTTTTTCAGCAGCAGAATATTCTGGACAGAGTCTCACTTTTCCCCTCCTAAAAGCCTCTGCCTTGTATGACCATAATCTGAGAAGAGGAAGGCATTTCTCTCCACCACCAGCAGCTTATTAAGTCACACAGGACTGGATCAAGTTGTGTTACCAACTCCCAGCTCTCCCCGATTTTGTTATCCTTGCAGATATGGTGAAGTATCTAGATAGAGTCCAGTACGAAAGGGGGGAAAAAACTGGCAGAGGAAGGGTTAAACGCACTTTCTTCTCCTGTCCCTTCTCTTACGCAGATAACTGCTTTCCAAGTGATTTTGTTATAGGCAGTTGCCTACAGCAATGTGTACAATGAGTAGTCAGCCCTTGTCCGGTCAGGTGGTAAGTACTCAGCTAGTCCTTCCTCCTCCTCAGAAACAATGTCTCCATCACTTTGCACCCTCATCCTGGGTGTGGGCAAGCAAACATCGCATTTCCAGAGAGAGAGAGAGAGAGAAAAAAATCATGACAACGCTTTCACCAGCCTTTGGCAAGGGAAAGCGTGCTGCTGTCACAGCTGACTAGAGTAATTATATTTTTCACCAGCCATTAAGATGTAGAGGAGATGAAGAAAACAAGTAGCTCTGCAATCTACATATCTACTCCCTTACAGGCTACTCTGAACTACAGAAACAGGAAAAGAGTCTGAAAAAGCCAGGGGGACCTTGGCAAAGGAGCACAAAGGATGAAGGCATAGTGTAGTAGAAGGGTTCATGTGTGTGCGTGGGGTGGTGGTGGTGCAAATGTAAATAGCTAGAGGAGACGATCAGATGAATTGACTTTCAAGAAGATCCCTTCTTACCCTGAAATATTACTTGGGGTGCCCACAGATGTTCTGTTTGTTTGTTTGATTATTCTCCAATTGTCCACACCCATGGAATTTTATAAGGGATTCCAATGATGTTATTTGCTTTTTTTTTTGCCACTGCCTCTTGGCCATTTTTCTAGCCATAAATATCTGGTAAGGAAGGACAGATAGCCTAGCTACACATGCCTTTTGACAGATGAGCTCAAAGCTCTTCTTCTAAAGCAGTGGTGGGCCATGTGTAGTCTTTCCAAGTGCTGTTGGACTGAAACCCCTCAAATTCCTTACCGTTGGTTAAGGCTAATGGGACTTGTAGTCCAACATCTGCAGAACAAGTTGCCCGCCATAAGTCTAGAACCATTCTGGAAAAAGCCCATCCATTATTTTTACCCCTCTATAAACAACCATGAATCAATGGATTCAAATCACAAGAAAAGAGATTCCACGTCATAATTAGAAAGAACTACTCTTTTTTTCATAACGATCATGAAACGTTTTTCAAAGTACAATAGATAATACAAATAATCTAAATCATTTTTCTTTCTTCTGCAAAGTCTATAAGGGGTTTCCAATCTTTTAGAAATATTTCCAATAAATTTTCTCCAATCAAATCAGATAACCTGTCTGTTTCTGCTAGCTCGATCAGTTTGGACAATCATTCCCCCTTTGCAAGTAGTATTGAATTCTTCTGTCTTTCTGCATGCAACCATCTTGCTGCCGTGATCATACAGTGAAGTAATCTCCCATGGCTCTTTTCCAACTAGTCATCCATAAGTCCCAAAAGAAGAAGTTTTGGTTTTGACTGAGTGTTAATCCTGAAACTCTTCCGCACCAAAGTACGTATTTGATCCCAGAACTTTTTAGCCTTTTTACACGTCCACCATATATGGTAAAACGTCCCTTCCTGTTATTCACATTTCCAACATACATTTGAAACACTGTTAGACATTCTGGACAATTTCTCTGGCATCATGCACCAATGACACATCATTTTATAAAAATTCTTTTTAAGATCATAATTTAGATCATAAGGTAAATTTCAACCCCTTTGTCCACATCTTTTCCCATCTGTATGTTATGTCCAAAATTCCTAGCCTATTTTACTATGCAATCTTTCACTTCCACCTCAAATTTTAACAAAAGTCTGTACACTTTACCAATCGATAGGAAAAAACACTGAAAACTACATCCTTCTGCAGATAACTGCTCCTTCAATTTCATTTTAGACTTTCCTTGGTAATCATCCAGGAGCTCTTGATAAGTCAAGCATTTTATTTTGCTTGTCTTTTGTTTTCTATAATGAACTTCTTCTGCTAATACCCAGGGAGGTGTTTTTCAGGCATAGCCTGGGTTTATATCTATTCCATATTCTTCATAAAGCATGTCTCACAAAGTGATTATTTAAATCTACATTCACCTTAACTTTATCACACCATAATTATGCGTGACACCCAAAACTTGGGTCATGCCCTTCCAATTCTAATTTTTTTTTTATTTCTCAGCACCGTCCATTCTTTTAACCAGACCAAACAATAGACTGCAAAGTACAATTTCAAATCAGGTAGAGTAGACCTAACTCTCCTCTTTTTTTATATCTTGCAGAAATGTATATTTGACTTTCAGTTTTTTTCCCCCCCTTGCCATATGAACTTAGATAAGTTGTTACACCATTGCTTAAAATGGCACATCAATTGTCAGAACTGGTACTATCTGAAATAGAAGCACCATTCTAGGCAAAACATCCATTTTTCTCCCAGTGACAAGCTTAACTTCTCCCATCTCCCATTCTTCTTAATTTCATTCCATTTTTTAACATCGTTGTTTTGAAACAGCATACAGTTCATATTTGCCTTAGTAATACCTAAATATTTAACCTTCTTCTCAGTTTCAATTGTGTCCATCAGTTTTGTTTGACCTTCCATTTTGATGTTTTTAGTCAACTTCCTTGTCTTTTGGTTGTTAATTGTAAAACCTGCCAACTCACCAAACTCTTTTAATTTTCCCATTAACCCTTCTATATACTCCAGAGGATTTTCCAAGAGTACCACCAGAAAGTGCCCTTCACGTATACCATTTTTTAAACCCTTGTTCCCAAAATTCTCTCATCTCGTCTTATGTCTTTGTTCGAAACCTCAAGAACTACAATACACAAAAGTGGAGACAATGGGCATCTTTGTCTTGTACCTTTTTGAATCTCACAATTTTTGTAACTCTCCATTGGTCATCATTTCTCTTCTTTGTGAGGTGTAACCTTGATGGTAAGAGCTATTTGATGGTGGAATAGGTGTCTCAGGGGGTGGTGCAGTCTTTGCTTAAGCATGGCCATCTCTCTTTGGTTGCGTATTTCTGGGTTGTACAGCCATTGCCGTCTCTTCCAACTCAGTGATTTCATGGTGTGACAGGCCCTTCCTTCCTCCAGACCGGTGTGGCAATTCCCAATCTGATAAGACGCCCTGCCTTTACCACACAACTCTGCCTCCTTCCCATAACACCATTTTTGCATAAAAGGGCGAGAGTTTTCAATGTTGATTTAGAATTACTTAATAATTTTATGATGGCATATGTTCTGTGTTACTGTATACACTATGTACAATTCAGTTGAGTCAGTGTTCACAAAGATAAGCTGTAACATTTATTCAGAGAGCCGCAAGAATAAAGTAACGTGTTAGATTTCATATGTAGGTCAGAGCTGATACATTTCCTCAGTACACTTTTTCGGCAATATTAGCAGTTAACTTCCGGCTCAGAAACAGTTCAATTACATCTGCAGACTTTCATGAAAGGCACGATTATCATACAACAGCACTTTGGCTAGACTCCTACCAAGGCTTAACCCCCAATCTAGGTCACACTCTCTGACCAGATCCTACTAGGTCTTAATTACTCTTCTGCCTCTTACTAGGCTTCCTCCCACAACTAAACCTTCCAAAAGAGTCAAACTCTCTCACTTAGGGATTCTTCTCCCTAGCTCCTTGCTAGACTTCACTGAAGGAATCAAAATACGCCCAGGTACTGGGCTTTATATACCCTTTTTTTCCTCAACCGTTCGCCCCTCCCACACACTACAGGGCTGGGTTTCTCTCCTGAGGTGCTATTCTGGTTGCCTAGCAAACTGCTTCCAGGCCGCACTGGCACTTTAGGTAGCCACATCCCCAGAAGTTCGCCACACATGATTGTAAAAGTGCCATGATATCAGCACTCTGTATCTTGTGATGACAACCTTTAATCAGGCATAGGAAGAAATGTGGGCGGGGGAGTGTTTGCATCACGCAGAGAGGGTATGATGGTGGAATGAGAGTTTTTCTACCCCCCACAAGACAACATCTGAAGTCATGCAAACAGTTATGATGGGGCAAAAGTGACAAGATGCCCTCCCCAATTCTCCCATGAGTAAAGATTCAATATAAATACACAACTACATAGTTTAATGTGTATTTGATCATCTTCAGAATGAGATCAGTTTTCCGTTTTTTCAAGACTATACTGCTTATTTGTATTAGTACCTTTATCACAGGTTTTATGATGTGATGCTTCCTTTTAATTACAGCAAATGGTGGGAGGCATGACTAGTGCATGTATCAGCTGCATATGTTTGTGTGATTGCCAGGCATGACTGTGATTGCCTTGATGTCAATGTGGGAGGTGTATTTTCACAAATAGTTAATGCAAACACACAGACACACAGGAGCTAATAATTATTTCTTTAGATGGCAACAGATGAGCCTCACTGGACGACTGCCTTCCAACAAACCCAGCAACCAACAGCAGTATAGTTTGCATATCATAAACTCAGAACCTGGAAGGATAGTTTGTACGGTATGAGGCTATAGTGCTTCCATCCCATAAAACCACTAAATTCCTGGAGAACAGACCATCCAGATAGTTGGGTTTTGATGCCATGATAAGCAAACTAGAGATGGATGATGCATTTTTTTAGCTGCACTTGGTCAAGCAGGTAGCATGCATCAGAACACCAGCCAGCCAAGGCACGCAACATAAAGAAGCACTCAGATAGTATCATTCTCTCAATTTGTTCATATGAACCCTCAGGACAACTCTGACCCTATTGTAGGGTTTTCTTTTTAAGATTTATTCAGAGATTTGCCATTACCTTCCTCTAAGGCTGAACGTGTATGACTTAGCCCAGGCCACCTAGAGAGTTTTTATGGGTCAGTGGGGATTTGAACCCTGTTCTCCCAACATGCTGGCCACTACACCATACTGGTTCTCTTTCAGCATAGTCTATCCATCTTCTAACCCTTTATAGGGCTATTTTTCAATTTTTTTGGACATAGGATAAATTCAATTGTTAAAACTTGTTCAGCTTGTGCTGGTATTATGGTCCAAAGTGTGCACTGGTGTCTACTAAATTCTTTATTATGTGACGGAGAAACGATACCGGTTTTGTAAATCTATATTCGAAGCAAGAAGACTGCTGTTTTGTTGAAACAGGCCAGGGCCCATCAGCTGTTTTCCTTAGCAAAAGAACTGTGTATCCCACGTGGAAACCAAACACAGAGAGTAGGGTCAATACCTGTAAAGAGAGAACTGCTAAGAGGGAACCAATCTCATGGATGATGATGGGAAAAAGGAAAGGAGGCCTCACATAGGCCATGTTAATTCAAGTAAGCACAGACCAAGAAAATACAGAAATAAGTTTATGTTCAAGCTTATTATTCTAGTTGTTTTCATGCTCTCTCACTGTAGTGTTGTCATAATTTCTCTAGATCCAGGATAAAATACTTCAGCCTCTTCTGCCAGATGGCATTCTCTTTCAGATCTCACCTTCCTCACGCAGATTGCTTTATATTCATAATGTCACTGGTGCTTTTCCTCTCTCCCTCACCCCATTCATTTCTACCTCTTCTTCTGGTTGTTTGTTTGTTCAAAAAGAAATCACCAGGATTTGCGTCACTTGATCGTTGATCTCACAGCTTGTATAATAGATGCTGTCCTCCACTCCCAGCCACTTTCCTCTTTTTGGCTAGAGAGTCAAGGTGGTGCAGCTCAGGTGGAATGTTTGCAGAACTATAATTATTGTGCAAAGATGACTCTCCTCATCCAGGCGGATTGAAATAAATACATATATACATACATACTTCCCTTTAGTGCCAATTTAAGGCATTTTCTGACTCCAGTGAGAATTCCAGGCTATTGCAGGGTATAAAAGCATCCGCTGTACACAGGAGTAATGATGGGTGCAGACTCAAAGGTATTTCTAGAACAGCCAAACTCCCAGACCCCGGAAATACATATTCTCCCTGAGATGGCGGGTAGTTGTTTTTAGTAGCTGTCAGTTCCAAATAGAATGAGATAACATAATTAGCCCAATGGAATAGATCTGGGGGGACAATTTTGCCCCACGCATTTTTAGTCTACATTCACAACAGCAGCAACTGTATACAGCAGATGGCTGAAACCTGAGGACATCACTGACAACTCTTCAATCGACAGTGTTATAAAACACTCACTTTGAAGGTCTTTGTGAATTCTGTGACAAAATATGACCCTCAGAAACTAAAATATGCCATCTGCCTGGAAGCAGGTTAAAGATGTGCCTTCCTCTCATGAAGGGAAATGAGAAGAGAACAGAACTGGGGTGTGAGGATGCTTCAGGGTGTTCAAGGCTCTGGAAGAGTGGACCAGGGAAAGAGGAGAAGTTGCTGATCAACATGAGCCTTCATCCCCAGAATTCTTAGAGGCTTAGGTGTGGTCTTTTATTTGCAGTTCTGTTCATGAAGCTGCACTTTCTGTGCAGTGGCTTTGACTGCATTCTTGGGGTTTTTGCGAGTTAGCGAGTTAGTGATAGCCGCTAAAGAGGACAACTCCAGTAGAGCTCTGATCTTTGGGGACTCTGGGGAGCAGGTAGCTGTATGGATTAAGCATTCTAAGGCTGAACAGAAAGTTGCGGTTGCGTATCAATCCGACATTAAGCCCAGTTCGTGCTCTGCAGTGTTATGTTTGTGTAGGAGAGAGGGGCAGACCTGGGTCCCTTTTTTGCCATGCTGACTTTTTGCCTCTTACCAGGTACCAGACCTCAAAGGCTTTACAGAGTTTGGGCCTGCAACGGGTTAAATTTGGCACCCATTCCTTTTGGATTTGTACTGACTCTACAGCTTTTGCTATGGACTTAGGCCCACAATCTATCCAGGGCATTGGGCACTGGAAGTCAACTGCTTCAAAGGCGTTCTGAAGACATTATGATATAGTAACATTGTTATTCTTGTATTTTCTGTTAGTTCCCAAGGTGCTGTTCTGGGGGGGTGAGAGGTCCTGACCTGTGGCCATAATATGGTTGACTGGTCAGCATGCCAAACCTGAAGTTGCCATTTTGAGGCTCAACTGTGGTTGACCAATTTGTGAGGGCCATGTTCGTTGGCCTGATCAGGGAAAGGGACCAAGCATATGGTTGTCCCTTGTTTTAGCAGGTCATGGAGGGAGAATATAGGACTTCAGTGTACACCTTTGGCATGCTTTTGGTGTAGGGTAGGGCTCCGAGTCTTCCTCTTTAAGGTCATGTGGCCCAAGGAATGTGAAAGGAGACTACCTTTGAGGCTAACCTGGGATTTGGGCTCTCATTGTGGCTTAGGTGGGAGTCTCTTGGGTTACCTTCCAATTATGGCCAGCAGGGGAGCAACCCAATTATTTGGATTGCCCTTAGGGCTGAGGTGTGTTACCCAAGGGAAAGTTGGGGAGATAGTCACAGAGTGACACCTGGCTTCAGCTGTACTGGCATCAGGTCACTCCTCTCTCTTGCTCTATTTCTAGGTCAACACAACTAAAATAGGTTTGGTCAAATAGGTGGCCCTTATTTAGTCTAAACATGAAATGAGCTGTTCAAAGTGCTGAATCAATTTTGGGAATACAGTTCATCACCTTGGATAGCTCCTTTAAAGTTAGGGCTAAAACCCAGAGCAGATTCATGGTCCAACTATCATGGAAACTCCTCTGATCGAATAACACACAAAAAGGGGCCACAAATATAATTTATCCATGTGCTACTTCAGGCATTTATCTTGGTGTTCCTGCCTATGTACATTGGTGGTTTTTTTCCCCTCTGGAAAGGATATGGCTACACCAATTTACACTAGGTGAGGATCTGGTGTCTAATTGACTTTCTGACCCTGTATCTAATTCGTGCAATTACTTCTTAAGATTCCTAGCCTGAATTTAGCCTGAATCATGAATTAAATTGTTCCATCAAAAAGCAGGTTCACTGAGTTTCCCTGTTCCTTGTGCACCTACATTTATCAAGGAACATTATAGCCACTGTTCTTCCTTTCATTGCAAATTTCCTTTACCAACCATTACTCAGAAAATAGGAGGCATATTGTGATAGCATATTTCTAAAAAGCTAAAGACAGTGTCTGGGTTGTTCAGTGCAAAAATTGTTTTTGTTATTTCTATTTGTGGCAGGGGAGAATCAACACTGAAGTAGTATGTCAAAGTGATTTCAGTGCATACATTTTTGCCCTTGTGAAAGACAGTTAGCCTAGAACTGTCAAAGTAGAACTCAAAAGAAGGAATTGTAGCCCGAAACATCAAATTTTAAATGAAAAACAATCTCTCAGTTCTAAATTTGCTATCAATAATAGATAAAGTTACTAAGGGGTGTGTGGTTTCCTACCAGCACAACAGCACAGAAAACAGGCATCTAGAGGGAAAAAAAGAACCCTGGAGCAGGATGAAGAAGTCTAGGGTACACAAAAAATAGGCCAGCTTGATGACACAGCGTTAAACACAGAGCAACTCCGTCATGGGGAGGAGTTCCAACAAATATAGGTCACATACTGCATAACAGAATTGTGGCCTTTCCACAAATAAAAATAAAGATAATGTATCTGCTTTAATGTCAGATAGTAGGATTAAAGAAGCCACTCTCTGGGAACAATTGCATTTTTGGCTGGTGGGGTGCAGCTTTCCTACCACCTGTCACACAACATGAAGTTTTGGTTTGTCCTAAAGCACTGGTTGACTTCTAAAATGAGAGTCATTAATTTACAAAATGAAACTAGAAGCCCAAAGCATCAGAAGCCGATGAGGACAGCATAAGAGCATCCCCACAGACTGAAGGTCCATCTAGACCATAAGTCACCACTAACTAGGTATGCCCAGGGAGACAAGCTCACAAACTATCCTCTTATCTTTGTCTCCAGTATCATCAGGTACTCAAAGAGATGCTGTGCCATTTGGCTATCAAAACTGATAGCAGAGCTTGGGAAAGTTACTTTTTCTAGACTTCAGTTCTCATAATCTCTCAGCCAGTGTGGCCACTGGTCTTCCTGCCTAGAGGAATTGAGGTCCTGTAATACAAATATAACTTTCCCAAGTTCTGGTTGGAGGTGTATCCTTCACACATTTGTCTTGTCCCTCTTGACGCAGTCACCTTCATACTGTGTGGCAGCAAATTCAGTAAATGAACTGGGATACTGTATTTAACTCCTGTCTCTGCAAGTGTGGGAGCTTGCTGTGATTGTGCATCTATTAAGGGAAGGCATAGAGTTTCTGAGCATGCACCTGCTCTTCCTTATTGATTCCTATTTCTTTGGGGCACTGCTGTGGACAAAGTTTTCAGACCAGGCCTTGGCTCAGATTAAGCCCAAAGGATGTTATCTGTGGAACCAACTATCCACAGATTTCATGAGCTGTGTAGTTAATTGCCTCAACTGTCATTTTGGCAGAATGAATAAAAACTTGGTGGAATTCCAGGGCAGAAGATCTGAGCTCCTCTAAAAGATGTGTGAGACGGCCTACTGTATAGCGTGATCTGTGTGCTGCTCCTAGCTTTGCAGAATTTATTATCTTTAAGCATATAAAGATGTGGAAGGATTCCACAAAGGAAGAAATGCATTCTTTCAGACAACCGTCTAGCTCAGAAGTGGGCTGGAGAGCCGTCTGGTAGAGATGCATACAGTGTTCACCACTGCAAAGCTGAAGGATCACAAAGATTTAAGATTGACTAGAAGGAAGCTTCTCCAAACAAAGATTTACAATATTATCAAAGATCCTTGGATAGTCCATGCTGAACAGGGATGGAGGAAATCCCCCCACCCCCAGCTGGTGATTTATTATGCTTGACTGAGTAGAAACAATTTAAATGGTAAATATTTGAAGTGCAATCTCCATTGATAAAGTGCTTGAAAGTGAAACTAAGTCTCAAAAGAGATGGATAGCATACTGCTCAAAAATTTAAGATTACAGTAAGTGGCGATTTGGACTAGAAATAAGAAATAGATTTGGCATCTCCAAGAAGCCATATTTCAGAAAAGGGGAAATAAATATTGTCTCTGAGACTGTAATTTAATCAGAGAGTGATTTATATGACATTATAAACATGGCCACCAGAAAAATGTCCAGAGCTGGGCTAGATGGAATTGACCCTGTGCTCATTAAGATTCAACTCTCAGTATCCAAGACACATAACCAGATTTCATATCTGAATAAATGTGTGACAGAAAGTAATGGGAATTTAGAGCAGAAACTGGGCTTGTTAAGATTAGAGACTACAGGATACGTAAACCATTTTAAAGAGCTGGCTGAAAAACAGTTCAAAGAGATCATGGTGCCAGTTCAGAATCTCACAAGTATTACACACAAACATGAACAGGAGATCTCTGACATGTCAAAGGGTATGAATATTTTACAGTAGGATTTGGAAAACAGGAGAGAAATATGACAATGGAGTTAAAACCAAAAGAAACACAGATTAAGAGCTGTTCCAGAAGAGCTAACTGAGTTAAAAGCTTAGCGGGTCTTATAAGCAGCTCTGGTGAAGAACCTGACAAAAAGATTGAAGCCACATATAGCCAAAACTCTGCTTATACACAGAGGAAAAAACTTCCAAGAGATGTAATAATTTGAGATTAAATACTGAACACATTTTAAGAAGAGGCTTAAAATAAATGAGAATGAAATAATTATGTTCAAAGAAATTCTAAAAAGAATTCTTAAAAAACACAGAGAGTATAAATTCTTAGCGAGGGCACTACCTATATATATATATATATATATGTATGTATGTGTATATCTATCTATCTATCTATCTATCTATCTATCTATCTATCTATCTATCTATCTTTGTTGGATAGTTCCAGAGATCATGATGACCATTTACACAGGTTAAAAAATATACAATAAACTCCTTGGAGAGAGCAAGAGATCTTTTCAAAATGTAGAAGTGAGAGGCCCCAGAAGGTAATATTTAAATGTCTGAAAGATTGTTAAGGAGAAATAATAAGATAAGTGTGTATCTTAAGAAAAAAACTAAAATGAATCTGAAAATAATTTCAGGACATGTAAACGGACTGAATTGGTTAAAAAAAGTCATTTAAAAAAATCCCAATTATGATTTCTCTTTAAGAGACTCATATAAGAAAAAGATGCTGTAGACTTTTGCAGAATAGAGGTATGGTCCTAGAGTTTGTGTCTGTGAACAAGAACAAAAGAAATGACATAATCTTTTACATAAATCAACCATCACAACTTAAAGTGATTTTTGAAGATAGACAAGGTAGATGTGTTATTGTGGAAATCAACTGCAATAAGCAAGATAATGAAATTAATAGGTATTTATGTCCTCAATAACGAGAAATAAACATTTTACGAACATTTGTTAAGAAAGACATCTGAACCAGACCTACAAAAACTGGATTGCATGGGTGGGTGAAATGAGGTTGTTGATTCAAATACAGACGAATGTTCAAGTAAAGGTATTAATGAAGATCAAGGAAGGCTACACGGAATCTTCTTTAAATATACAGATTACTTTGGACTGATAGATGGTTGGAGATATTTACTGCCGAACTCTAGAGACTCTTGAGGTAGCTTCCACCTTTCAGTATCCCATTATCTGATGACTTGCTCTTTTGACACTTCCAAATTAAGGACAAGTTCCATTAATTTGACGTGGGGTCCCCTCTTCTGTCACTTCTTCTTGCTTGTGAAGGCTTGCTTGGGACCGCTCACACATGTGCCCAGTCTGAAGAAGACTTGGAAGGAGTATGAAAGGAGTAGCTCCCTTAGTCAAATTCATGGAACTTGTCTGTATTGCAAGCATTGAAACAGTGGGTTTCGGTCAGTTCTCCTTGCCTGTGGAGGCTCACTTGGGAATGCACATGTGCTGCTTGAAAAGTGAGCTCAGAGGGAGATTAAGGCACCAAGCCGGCCAAGAGACTTTATAAGCAGCACGTGGAGTCAGTTCCACACAAGCCTCTGTAAGTCCTTCATGTTCCCTGTAGTATACAGTTCCACTTTTTGACTATTTCCACTTTCTGACAGTGCTATGGTCTCTAACCCATGAGATAAAATAGGGAAGCCTGAACTGAATATATTTCTGGAATAGATATATTTTGGATTTCTATGAATATGGCTGAGTAAAGAGTATGGACATTTTACCAAAAATTTTTTCAGATCATAATCCTACCATGATGTTCCTGAAAATGGAGTAAACATAGTTTAGATGGAGACTTAACAAATACTTATTTCTGAAGATGGAAATATTACAATATAAACAAGAATTGAAGAATTTTTTTTTTTGAGTTGAACTTAAAAAGGGTACACAACCCACAATAGTTTGGGATGCAAGCAGAATTTATGTGAGAAGCCAATTTATAAAACATGGCTCCACACTGAAAAAGAGAGATGCAAAAAAAAAAAAAAAAAAGGAATTTGATGGAAGCAGTACAGAATTCAGAGGAAATAGACTCCAACAAAAGATTACGTGACTCCAACAATATTTCTTATAGTTTATAGTTTATAGTCCAAGATATGAATGCCAAACTACTAAAGCTTAAGCAAAAGAACTTTGAATTCACAAGCAAACTCAGGAAATGGCCTTCCTATAAGTTGAGACTAGAAAGGATAAAGAAAAATGTCGCAAATATCAGGACAGGAGATCAGTTTGTTTTACATGATTTGAAAATATTAAAACTTTTGAGGAATATTATAGAGACTTGTATGTGATGCTCAATGAGAAAATCTTAGATATGGAAGACTATTTGGATAAATTCCAATTGGACAGATTATCCTTGGAACGAAAGCAAACTTTGAATGGGCCTGTGACAATTATAGAACTTATTGAAGCAATTAAAAAAAATATAAATCAGGAAAAGTACCATGCTCAGATGGACTATCTACAGCATGTTATAAGAAATCTGAAGATTGCTACTTCAACCATTAAAAATGGTGTATGAGGCATTATTAGAAAACTTACGGATGCCACATTCTTGGAGAAATGCCTATATTACAATGCTTCATAAAGAAAATACAGATGAGACATTAACAAAAAATGATGCACCTATTTCACTGCTAAATAATGACTATGAGATATTTGCCACCATCTTGACAGGCAGATTGAAAAGACATATTTCTGAGAATATCCATGAGAATCAGGGTTGTTGTTGTTTTTTTGCCAAAAAATGATTAAGGAATAATGTAAGGACTGCTCTTAATATTATTGAATTTTCAAACATCATAATGACAAAAAGTCTGCTTTGATATTTCTAGATACAGATAAAATGTTTGATAATATTTATTGGAATTACTTATTTCAAGTATTGGAGAGAATAGACTTTGATTAAAATATTATTGAGGCAATAAAGACAATCTGCTCAGTTCTAAAGGTCTAGATCTTAGTAAATTGGAAGGCAACAAGACTGATTGATATACAAAAGGGGACCAGACAAGGTTGTCTTCTCTGACTTTTATTGTTTATGTTGATGTTTGAGACCATCCTGAGAGATATCAGACAAGATGACAGAATCTATGGGGTGGGGGTACCAGCTGAGAGCTTATGTGGATGAGCTTTCTTCTGGGGAAAAAAAAAGGCATTTGAGACATGCTCTGGGTATAAACTGACAAAACAAAATTGCTGACTAAAAATATGACTTCAGAAGAGGACAATGAACTAACTGCTTTCAAATTTTAAAGTGAAAAAAAGGGGGGATTAAATATTTGGGAGTTACAATCAGAAAGAAGAACAGTTTATTATATCAAAGCAACCATGAAAAAATCTGGAAAGAAATTAAAATGTAGAAAAATGGGGAAAGTTGTCTCTTTATCCCTTTTGGGAAGAACTGCAGTAATAAAAGCAAAGGTTTTGCCAGGGTTTTTATTTCTCCTTCAAACACTTCCTATTATAAGAAATGGAATACCTTTTGTGCAATGGTAAAAAGAGATGTCCAGATTTGTCTGTCAGGCAAAGAAACCCAGAATAAACTTTAAAACACCGTACGACACTAAGGAAAGAGGCAGCTTGGGAGCCCCTTATATCAAATTATATTTTGAGACCTGTTGTTCTGTATAATTGAAGGAATGGATATTGCTTAGAAATGTAAGACTTTTGGAACTTGAAGACCGTAATTTAAGATTTGGTTGGCATGGTTATCTTTGGTATGGTGAAGTCAAGGCACATGCTGTGTTTAAAAATCATTGTATTAGGAAAGCTCTCCAACGAGTTTTCAGACTTTTTTCTAAGATAATATTAACCACCTCAGCTCAGGCAGCCTTTTTAAAGGAAAGAATTATTTAAACATTGGAAACAGTTGTTTTATGATGATCTTTTCTATTTTGAACAAGACAAGTTTAAATCAAGAGAGATTATTCTTAAGGAAGGCAAAGATCTTAACTGGGCATATTTAATCGAGATGAGAAAAATGCAGCCATGTAGCTTAGAGAAAATGAGTTTTATTTCAAGTTGTGTAAAGACTATGACTACATAATTTTTAAAAAAATGTATAAATGGCTTATGAAACTAGAGATAGAAGATGGGGTCTGTAAAAGTGTACATCAGAGCTTTCCAAACTTTTCATGTCAGTGACACACTTTTTAGGCATACATCATTTTGCAACACAGTAATTCAGTTTTACTAGCAAACCAGAGATTAAACTAACTCCTTATAAAAGATACATGTTTGGGGACACAACTTCTCTCATGAAAACCTTCCATATATTTTTAAAAATATATGATTTATAAATAATCACATACATTTCCAAGATCGTAGGTGACACACCTCCACACTTTTGGCGACACACTAACGTGTCAAGGCACACCATCTGGGAAGCCCTAGTGTACATGATAAGGTCAGCCCTAAGCTTTAGCTATAACATCCATATGGATGTAAGGGAAAAATGTGGTCCAAAGACATAGAATTTACTTTGTACAGTAATTTAAAATAAAGCCTGCATAAGATGATGTATATAGATGGTATCTAATCCCAAATAAGTTGTCAAAAATGTCTCAGAATGTTTCAAACCAATGTTGGGGATGTCAAGATAAGGAGATTTCCTTTTTCATATGTGGTGGACTTATAAGAAGGTGAAAAGTTAGTGATTTAAAATGTATATATTAATCCAAAAATTTTTAAAGGTTGATTTTGTAATGTTATCAGAAATGTTTCTGTTGGGCACAGCATTGGAGAGTAAATATGGACTACTTCTTCAGTACATGCCAACAGTGGCAAGAATATTACTTGCTCAAATGTAGAAATGGACTGAAGCACCAGCGATAGAAGAATGGACTGTTAAGGTTGCTGAGTTAGACCAAATGGTCAAATTAAACAAACGTTCTAGAAGAGAAGCCAACTGAAGACTTTTTGAAAGACTGGAAGCCATTTATGGATTTTTTTGAGCAATAAGAAATCTAATGATGTAATAATATGTGGTTATGCTTATTAGTAATTTAGTAAGATTATTTAGCTGTATCTGTAATGGTAGAGTAATTTTTTTCCTCTTTTTCCTTTTCATTACAGTCAAGATGGGAGACGTGGTCACAGCCCTACTGTGTATTAGTTATATGCCTTTTTTTTCTTTTCTTTTTTGCCTTTTCTTCTTCCTTTTTTTTTTCTTTCTCTTTTTCTTTTTTCTGTTTATTTTTTGGATGCATATTACTTTGAGTGTAAATTAGATTGTTCAGATTAAAAATTAACAAATAAATATTTTTTTTAAAAAATGTGCATGTTAACATTCATCTCTGAAGTTTCATGCACTAGAAATAAAATATAGACTCTAGAGATCAAATTATATGATATGTTAATTGCATGATTACAATTAATTGGTCAGGTTTTTTTTTTTAAATTAAATAGTAGACATGGTGGCAGATCAATATTAGGAATACAGCATGTAAACTGATTAAGGAGAATTAACTTTCTCCTTCCTGTGCTCCTGAGGAAAACCTCCTTAATTTACCTTGGAAGGAATGCCCATGGAAGCTTCTCTCCCAACACAATGGCAGATTCAAGACTTGACTGGGGAGAAAGGATTAAAGCACATTCAGGCATGTACCTACAGAATATGGTCCCAGCTATTTTCCTCACACCTCATGGTTGCTATTTTAAATTTAAAAACTAGATATGTTACGTGCAATTATGCAATTAGACTTAACCTTCATGATGTTCATGGACCATGTCCCTTTGCCAAAGTCTCCTCAGAAGCAAGTAATTTCCATCCAGAAAAGGACGTGCCCAGTGCTGTTTGAAAGTTCCCGTGATTCTATTCGGGAGATTATAATGCGTCCTTGCTAGGCCTATCTCAGGGACTGGTGTTGATCCCCATTTAGTCAGCTTCTGTGCCCTGTTAGTCTGCATGTGTTTGCGTACATGTGTTAAATTGCTATTGTCTTTCTGTTATGTTGCTTTTTAGCTTGAAAAGTCAGTGGGGAACAAAATTTGATTAAATAAGGGTCAATGCAATGCCAGTGCCCCTAGCCACACTGGTCATGGAAGCAATGAAATCACCTGAATCTCAACAATGAAAGCTTTTAGTGGAACAGTTGTCCTTAAAAGCACCATGCTGTAGAAGCTGGTGTTATAATTCCATTACATAGCAAACATATAACTACAGACATAAGGACTGAAAAAACTTGAGAAAATCACTCAGAAACGTTCATCTCAACAGACATCTGAAACACTGAAATGCTCCATACGTATGTGATAGGTGCCCCCTTCCCTTTCTTTAGTCTAATGGGATCTGACTTGGGCAGTTTGGCAGAAAGAAACTCTTATCAGCAGGCCCACACTGAAGTCCGACAGGAAAACTTCTCTCCCTTCCCAAACTCCCAGAGTGATCTATTGCAGCACAAGCATCTGTAGCATCTTCTTAATAGAAGGACTGTGCATTTGAGATGAGAAGCAAAAGCCAGTGTGTTACAGCCATACAGCTGGAAAGGCAGTTATACTGAGTACTGAGTTATACTGTTTTGTTTCTACATGTTCAGGGGTACTCCTGCTGCAACTTGAAATGTTTCAGAGAGATTGAGAAAAAAAGGACCCTATCTCAGCTAAGTTCTGAATGGAACATTCAGTTCCCAGCTTGTCCATTATTAAATTAACACTTGGAAGGGGGAAAAAAGGCAGAGAGCCTGTGGTTGGCTGCCAAGTGTAAATTCGCTCAACTCTGAGCAATCACAACCCACCCCCACACTTCTGGGATGAGGACACTGGGTTTACCAGTCATGCGCGATCCCTGTGCCACTTTTTGCTAGGAATTAGCCACTCGGTTCAGGCCAAGGGCAAACACTCTCATCAGGAGAAGGAAATCCTCAAGGATGGCACAGTGAAGCAGACACCAATGACGTCATCACAACCAGAGGCAATTGTAACAAGCTGGTGACAAATGAGTCTTGCAAAACACAAGGAGCTGTCTAATTGTAAATGTAAGTGTCAAGGAGAAGCAGTGGCCTGGAGGTCAGGCAGTGTCTCAGACAGAGCTGCTGGTAAAGTTCTGCGAGATAAGGTTTCAGGAACTCCTCTATCCCAGGGCCATTTCTGTTTCCCCCATGGTGTTATTTAAAGATCCGGTTGCTAGCAAAAAGAAGTATCTGGCAACAGGATTGCCTTATCCATTAGGCACTTTAGGCACAGCGCCTAGGGTCTGAGACAGTTTTAGGGCCTACGTAAACAGGATTTTAGTGCCTATGAAAACATCCTTAGTGGTATGTGGAGGCGAGGTGAGGAGTTAAATACAGGAGTGTCTAGAGCCTAGGAAAACCTTAATGGGGCCCTAGACTTGACACTGACTGGTTTGAGTAGTCTTTAATCCCTTTTAGTCTGATCTTCTCAGCACTTGAAAGTGAACTGGTGATCCTTAGGGCTTACATCTTTAGGGCTCCCATGGACACAATGTGAAAACGGTCTCCCCTATTGCTATTGCTTAGTTGTACAATTGGGACAGGGGTGTGTGAGGGAGAAGGCTCGTACACAATTGGGCAATAGTCCACAAAAAAGTCATGGTACAAGAGGTCTGTTAAATCTTTAAGGTGCCTGGGGACTCTTCATTCTTTTGCTTCAACAGACTTATGTGGCTACTTCTTTGGAAACCTTAGATGTTAGATTTAGATGACAGCCTGACTAGCATGGCCACCCTATTTCAACTTAGAGGGAAACCAGATTAATGGTTTGTCGTGGTGTGACCAACAGTTTAGAGGTCACATTGTTCAGCTTCCTTCCACAATAGATGGAGCCAAGGTCCTGCTTTTGACAATCCATACCACTTGGGGACTTACTTTCCCCCTACCCTGCCTCCTACCTCCTTGCTCAATGAAGACCTCCCTCTGGGCTCTCACCTCTCATCACCACCCCTGATTCCTGAGAGATGATGTTGTTCTTGGGGGCAAGAAAGAAGAAATTACAAAATTGGTGGGGGTGGGAGCATGGGCAGTAAACATAGGTCAGCCCTATGATGTAGAAAGTATTACTGCCACATCAAGTTTTGGTACTATATTAGCTTGACACAATATAGGTCCAGATCTTCTCTGATCATCCAGTCAAAAAATCTTGGGGTGTTTTGTGGGTGGTAGAAGGGGAGAAAGTATATGACATTGACTTATTTCACCACTAACATGCAGCATGAGATTTAGCCTTAGTTTCTAACAGTGGTGTTACTAGTGTAAACAGCATCTAGGGCAAGCATGGAAGTTGTGCCCCATCTTCTTATCCCTACCTCCACCCTTACATGCACAGCTTTTTTGCACCTCCCTGGCACTGTCACCTGGGGCACACACCCTACTTGTCCCACCCTAGATACACCTTTGGTATCTGAGTATAGTCTTAACACTGTTCCACATGTCTGTCATATTGCAATGCATTAAGATTGTGTGTTGCAATCCACTTCAACATCTGATTTGCAGTTTTCTGGATGCAACCACAAAACTGGTTCCACGTTTCTGCTTTTGCTCTCTTCCTTTCTTTGAGTGTATTATCTTTATGCTTATTTACTCCAACCTATACCGGTAGGGCAAACACATGGTAACATGGCTGCTCCTAGAATTAAACTAAATGCTGGAGCCACCATGCTGCCATGTGGCTGCCCTGTTAGAACAGGTCACTCGTGTCAGGCCACCCAGAAATCATCATGCTAAATGCAAAGAAGAGAGAGAAGAGGCTGGGAGGGAGACACAGTCACTTCATCATCACAGATTATACGAGACACATTGCCCTCAAGGTGATACATTGTGGCTTCAGAAAACACACTGAGGAGTAGCATCAACACATTTTATTTTAAATTATTTGGTTTCTCACATAATGAAATAACTGCAGTTACTGATGGGAAATGAGGTTGAACAGTTTGAGGAAAGAAGTGTGTTACCTGGATGCCCCGGGGGTGGGGGGACCAGTGCAATGTCCCTTGTACAAACACTCCACTATAAGGTGACAGCATCCACATCTGGATAACCTCATGGATAGGATTTTCTTGCCTGTGCAAGAAATCACAAGTGGCCAGTTGAGTTTCTTCCAGCCTTACTCCTTCTTCTGCCAGGAACCTGACTTCTTTCCATGCTCTAACAATTAAAGCATTACTTCAGCCAAAGATCTCAGCTTCCTCTATCCATTTCCTTCCTTCTGAGTCCTGCTATTGATTCTGTCTGGCACTTATATCTTTTGGGCCACCTCCCAGCTTTTTAAAGATGCCCTGGGAATACACCACTTTGTGGAGGCACCATGACTGTCTGGGGGAAGGGACTCTTGGATCAGCCAATGTGAAGCAAATTGTAAGGCCCCGCTTTGGGGGTCCCCAATATCAGTATGGTTTGGATGGGCACCATACCCAATTGGCATCATATGTAACTGGCAACACATTTTATTGGCTCTGATATCAAATTCAAGCCTGAAAGGTCATAGAGAGATCAAACTGAGTGAGGGAAAGAATTTGACTGTAAATGTGAGAAGCATAGGTCAACTCCAAAATTCCTCCAGGTAAGACTGAGTATTTGTCAGACAAATACACATCATTCCTGTGGATAATAGGCTTAAATAGAAGCTGGACTTTTCCAAGGAATCCAACTGTGAGGAGCCCACCAGGACACTGACTGACAGATATCCATCCCTTGTACACCTGGATTCTGTCGTCTGTCCTCACAGCACCCACAATAGACAGCTATTACAACACCCATTATGTCTTTGTCAATCAAAGCACTAAGCCCATCAACAGAAGAAATACTCATTGTCCACAACAGGTTCCCTTTGTCTTGCATCTGGAACCTTCACAGCTACAAGCCATTTTCAGGGTATAAATACGCCTGATTTGAGGAGGCCCAGTGCAGTCTCTTGAAGATCTACCCGTCACTCTGTCCATCTGGCTCCTGAATGAGAACTGCCCTTAGGTCCTACCTAAGCCAAAATACATTTCTACTCTTCACTACTCTTCTGGACTGGTAATTATAAACCCCCCCAAATCCCTCAGCCTCTCTATAATTTTTCCTCCCTTTCTCTTTCAGCTAGCTCTTGTGTGAATGTGTGATTGTGTGTATCTTGCATGCATGCATGAGTGAGTTCCCCTCAATAAAATCATTTTATTAGACAATTTTGCTTGGTTTTTGGCTTGGCCCGACCCCGTAAAAATTGGGTTTAAAGATCTCGCTAGGTTACCCTGCCTCTTGTAGTGCTACAGCTTGTGCTCAGGCTAATTCCCATTCCCCATTATTTGGAGCATATTGAGGTGTCCCCCAAGGGACACGAGAAATCAGGGTAACAAAATGAACTGAGAGGATGCCTCAAGTGTCATCACAGGGAGGCTAGATAGCAGCAATTGCTCCTTCTGCTGGGCTGGCCAAAGTCAGACGCTACAAAACCCATCTCCAGACTTGTTGGTGGGTTCTTCGCCAAGCAAGAAGCAAGATGGTAACATTAGTTTCTAGTGAATGGGCCCCTTCATGGGTCAAGGTTTCAGAAACTGCTCAGCCTCACTAGCATCTGGTCATGTGTTCTTCATTTTGGGCCTCCTAATCATGGTTCTGTTGCCAGAATTCCACCTGCTATTCCCTTCTTGGCCTAATCTCCCTTGATTCCACACACTCCCGCACTGTTCCTCCCATACAATGGTGCATGGTCTGAGCTCTTCCACCAATTTAACAACTACTTCAGACCTGCAAAAGCCACCAACTCACCCATATTTCCCTGGAAGCAAAATAATGAGCGGCACAGTATGGAAATGAGTCAGAATTTCCACAGTATATTACTAACGGACAAGAGGGAAATGTGGACTCTTTTTCAACAAAATTGTTCAAGTACTTCTATGAGACCAAGGAAGGCAACTTTGAAATCCAAAGCCAAAACAGAAATTCCCATCTGCTGTCACTTAATTGTGATCTATGCCTTTTCTGGTCCCCTTGCACTCTTTACCCCTTGTTAAGAGAGCTTCAAAAACTTGCTCTGTCCTCAATGACACAGCAATTTAGGAAATTTGCTTGTCATCTTTGAAGAGAAGAAACACCCACTCCGGGCAATGACAAGCCAAAGTGGGGGTGGGAGAGGATATAAAGTATTACATAAATCCCACGAATAAGAACAAGAGTTCCACAACCAGATTGCTTGCTGGATTGTACCCAAAACTGATCCATCATGCTGCACATGATCTGGGAATAGCTTCATTGCATACCTTTGTAACATATTTTCCCATGAATTCTATCATTTGAAAATACTGTAAAGCACTGCAAAAATGAAGCAATTGGAACTGTCCCAATGTACTCACACAAAGAGGTTCTTTTTCTCTACACATAGTTAATAGCTGAACAGTTAAAAAAAGTGTGGGGGGGAACATGTCTATACTATAAATTTAAATCAGTCTAACATGTTTTAGTGGTCTCATACCTCTAGTGCAAAACTCTGAAGACCCTAGGAATTTTTTTAGCAAAAAATGGTTAGCATCCTGAAAAAAAATTACAAATCCCAATATGGGGAGAGGGCATGACAATTAAAGAGGTTTAAAAGAAAAATGGCTTGAATGTAAAGGCAGTTTGTAATCATTGCTGCTTCTCTCCCCATGAAAAATGGTGTGCATGACAAATTTATGATCACGTGATTATTCTTTGATAGCAATTTAAATCTGTTGTGAGGATGAGAATGCTACAATGATACAAACTTTTCCAATAATAACATCCATAATCATGTGCCAGGTGGTCCAGGCTATGAAAAGAATAACGGATAGTTTAAACCCACATTTTAGGAAGTATGATTTTATTTTGAACAATCCCTGGGCAAATATTTCCTTTTCGAATGACTTGAAACTGTATGGCAGCTGATTGATAAATATGCAAAAAGAGGAATCTGGACCTATCTAATAATAGAGTCTCTCAGTTTTGAACTATAAATTTAAATCAGTCTAACATGGTTTAGTGGAACAAAAACCTGAGGTTCAAGTCAGCATGACCAGTGGCCAAAAATGTTGGCAACTGTAACCCAACCACATTTGGTCTCATATATTTTCTCCCTTTTCTTGATATGTTAATTTTATGTATTTCATGTATTATTTTGTGATTGTCTTCATGGTGGTCACATTGTTAACTTCTTTACAAGTAGTACTAGCTGCTGTTATTCAGTGTACAGGCATGCCTCAATTCACAAAGCCTCTGAGAAGAAGTCTTTTTATGCCTACCTAGCGCATCTTTCTCCCTTTTTCTCTGTCTAGCTGAGAAGTTTTTAGCAGCATTGACAATGAGGGGAATGGTGAAGGAGGGCTAGAAAAGCATAAATTTTAAGTACTGAGTTGCAAAGGCATGACTGTAATGAACAATGCAATGAAGTGTGAACTAGGAAAGAGCAGGATTCTACTGTAGCCAATCCAACTGTAGCCATATATGCCTCCTTTCAACAGGCATGTTAAACAGCAGCTGCCTTTGTAATGCCTTACTCAGTATCCTTGAACAGCAAAACAGATTGATAAGGGGAGTACAGATAAGCCTTACCAGCTACCCTCAACATTTTTTTTAAAAAAAGAATAGATTGGCTCTCAAAATGGAAATTATTGGAAAAGTAGAGGCTGGAAAAAAAAATCCTTGGATACATTTTGGAAGAAATCTTGAAGTTATCTTTAGAAGATTCCAAATATTTTTGTTTACTCATGCAATACTTACCTGATCTGGTTGTTTCATTTCACATGGGCGTATTGTTAGTTTTGGATAAAGAGCTTGTTGAAACATACTGAACTGCTGATTTTTTTTTGTGGTATAGGAACCTATTCCTATTTTTTCCATGTCACATCTGCCTCTGACAGATTGCAGAAATTGCCAAAAGAAAAAGGTGCTCAGAAGGAGATTTCTTAAAAAGAATGAATAGAATGTCATGCTGAAGTTCTCCATATCTGAGCAGCAGTAAGATGGTCCTCAGAGAGCCTTGGTAGAGGGTGCAACTGAAAGGTGAGGGACACCAAAACCACACAATGAATGTTGAGCTTGCTCAGTGGCCACGTTTTGTTGTTATTGTTGCTTGTGTTGTTGCTGCTGTTGTTGTTGCATGCCTTCAAGTTACTGCTGACTTAGCGCCACTTATGGTGAACCTATCATGGGTTCTTCTTGGCAAGATTTGTTCAGAGGGGGGTTTGCCTTCACCTTCCTCTGAGGCTCAGAGAGTGTGACTTCCCCAAGATCACTCAGTACATTTCCACGGCTGAGCAGAGATTTGAACCTTGGTCTCCAGAGCTGTAAGTCCAATGTTCAAACCACTACACCACACTGGCTCTCACACTGGGACATTCTGAATCATGGCTTTGGGTGGAGAAGGATGTTTGAAAAAAGAAGGAATAACAAAATTTAATATTCTGGAAGACGAGAAAGCTGGCTGGACCAAATCCTAAAGAAGAGCACTCAACACTCCAATGTTTTGTTGGAGATGCCACTTGTAGATTTCACTGAGAGGCCTATGCAAGTCTTCTTCATAGAGGGAAAATGACCACAGAACCATAGCTGTGGACCCTCGTGAGAGGCACATTAGTGGCTTCACTCCAAATATTCACTCATTGGCATGGGCATCTCCATGAACTAAGGCTATGTGTGATCAGCTACTTCTGCCCAGGCTTCAGACACACTGTGTGATTTTTAAAAGAAATCACATGGTATTTTGTTTTTAATACTAAAACTCGAGGAAAGGGTATCATTAATGTCTCAGTATATAGAAAGAGATGGTTTGCACACTCCATTTCCAAGTGCAGTCTCAACTAAGTTCCTTCCTCCTCTACAGCAATTAGCATTAAAAATGAAAAAACAAAACAAAAACCCAACCCTCTAATTGGCATCCATAAAAATGGGGGAGAAGATACTACACATCTGATATTTAGACACATTCAGTGGTTACTAATCACATTGTTAATCCAGGAAACATATTCAAGGGTAGTTGTGTTGGTCATACAGCAAAATAAAACAAAATCCAAAATCCACAAAAGAAACATATCATTACAGGCCAACCAAAATGCACAAAACACATCATGCAAGCTTTTGAAGCTCACTTGCTTCTTCATCAGGCAAACGATGTGGAAAAATTATACAGCAGAAGAAAAGTGAAAGAGTTAGAGCCACAGGCCTACATTCTGTACTGGATGTTGTGTCTACTGATCAGCTGATTTGGAGGCATTTCAATGCAGGCAGAGGTCACTCCCTCCTGGCCACATGGAGACAAAAGACAGGAAAACTGAAATTTGATTAGCATTTTATGTACACAAAATTGATATTGCAAATTGTAACTTGTCTCCTGTTATAAGTTTGGTTGCTTATTTATTGTTCTTTTTTTCCCTTTTATCTTTAAAAACCCCTAAATAATGCCTTTAAATATTACTAGGCTGAAACACAGTGGGCTAATTGCAAAAATATAAGTCATCTTTTTGAACACCCTGAGACTCTGGTTTTTTCTACATCTCTTCTGGTAGGTGTTATTAGTCCTCTTTGCTTAGTGTCACATAAGATCCTCAGAAAGTTCTTTGTCAGAGGAAATTAAATGGTTGTCTCAGAGGCCCCCATTTTGTGTCATAAACTCACACCACTCACACTCACACCACTGACTGAAATATGTCCCTTTTCCTGAAAGCAGGTGATTCTGCCACACCAGTGTATCTGAAGTTATTGGTTCACCATTCCTAGTGCAGAAACACAGTGAAACGTTTCCATAGTACCTCACTAAAATACCATAAACACGGTGAGCTTCTGGGTTCTCCAGGACTCTTATTCAGGATGGACGGCAGATACTCTAGAGGATGGTGGAAAAACAAAGTTCAAAAAATCAAAAAAATCAAAAAATCTGGCCAGAGGTAGACATTGTCTGTTCAGGCAGACTGACCCCAAAATAATAACAGATTTTTAAAGGTAGCTATGTAATATAGGCAGACAAAAATAAAATAATAAAATCCAGACTTCTGTAATAACATTATTAGGACCACAAAAATTAAACACCCTATAGCAGAAGCAATGCCAGGGCAGTAAATCACGCAAAGAATACAATCAATAGTCACACGACCTTTCTGTGGTGGTAGGACTGCTTGCTCCTGTGAGGCTAGAGGCTATACTGATGGCAGCAGTGCAATTAATGGGGTCTCCCATGTCAGACAGGCTTCTGCTGAGGAGCCAGACTAACTGTGCTAAACAGCTCCTGAGAAGTAGCAGTCAACCCCTTTCGAATGCCTTTTGCCATGAAAACTCTACAGTGAGGCAATCTAAAATGAAACAAGAGATATTGACAAATTACACTCCCAGGACAGATGGTACTCAGTAAGCTACTGGAGTACAGCAAAAGACAACTATGGCCATTTCCGCACTACATTCTTATACTGCGATTATTCCACTTTCAACATCCTATGGAATCCTGGGGTTTGCAGTTTCGGGAGGGGTCACTTGGCCCCTCCCAAAACTGCAAACCCCAGGATTCCATAGGATGTTGAAAGTGGAATAATCGTGCTATAAGAGTGTAGTGCGGAAATGGGCTAGGAGTAGCACTGTGGCTAATACTGCAACTGGACTTGAGCCAAAAGGATGTTTAACTGTTGACATGGTTAGAGGTGAAAGGAAATTCCAAAGCTGCAGAACACCTATTATCGGAACATGGAATGTGAGAAGCATGAATTCAAAGAAGCTAGACATAGTAAAAACAAGAAATGGAACGTATAAATATTACAATACTTGGGATAAGCAAGCTAAAGTGGAAAGAAATGGGACATTCTAAGACAGTTATACAATTTTTACTTCAATAAGTGAAAATCTAATAAAAAAATGGGGTGGCATTATTGTGAGGAGAGATGTAGCAACAGCAGTCTAAGGATATAATTCAAAGTTTGACTGAATCATGTCAATTACACTTCATGGAAAACTCATCAATATAACCATAATCCAAGTTTATGCCCCACTTGAAAAGGCAGAAGAAGAAGAAACTGAAAGATTCCATGCTGGAATCCAGAAGGAAATTGACTACACACCAAAATAGGACTTGTTAGTCATAGGCAATTGGAATGCAAAAGTAGGAAGGAGAACAGAATCAAATATGTTAGGAAGATCTGGCCTGGGATCAAGTAATGAAGCACGAGAGCAGCTGGCTGAATTTTTAGCAGCCAAGAGACATGAAACAAAATAAAAGGTGGCAGAAGTAGAACCCTGAATGCAACCACTCAACAACTTGTGCGTGGGGCAAAAAGAACTATTATAATCATCAATGCAGAGAAATAGAACATGACAACAAAAAAGGAAGAACAAGAAATCAAAGAGAAATTTATACCAAGAATGGAGTTTGCTTTACGACCAGCAGGGGAACACATTACATGACCAAGTACAAATAAAAAGACAATGGAAACAATACATTGAGGAACTATACAGTCTAGTGCAGAAATGGTCTGAGAGAAATGCAACCACCTCTTGTTCCATAATCGAACAGGTGGAGGAGAATGCTGCACCTAGGTTCCAGATCTGTCCTTCTATCATGTTGCATCAGTGCTCACACAGATTTCCATGATCAGCCTGTTCACCCTTGCAGATAGCTCACACTGTAACTTAACATTCCTCATAAAAGCCGGAAGTGGCTGCTGACACTTATTTTCAGACAGCTTCAATTACCACAAGGCTTTATCTGCATATATGCCTCTCCAGGAAGTTTCCTGTCTGAAACCCTGGAGAGTTGCTGCCAGTCAATGTTGATAATACTAGGCTAAATCAGATGACCTGGTATAAAGGAAGTTCCATCTTTTAATATTGTTATCTATTCCCTCTTCAGAAATGGTGGAAGTTTTTACTCTTCCTTATAGAAGAGAGTTCCATAATTTTACCTTTCCTCAAGTGAAGCAAGAAGAATCACAGCTCACCCTTTTTATTTCAGGCAGAATTTGCCAATCTAGAGGCTCTAAATGGCAATAATATTTTGTGTTATTTCCTTTCTCTTTCACATTATTCTCAAAGTATTTTCATTCATTTCCTAAGATTTCTTATACCCCTTTCCTTTCATACTACCTTATCACCAGCTGGTAGCTTTTTTCATCTCTCTCTCCTGTTAGTTTTACATTCAATTCCTGCGAACAGTTTCTCTCTTCCTTCTGTTCCCAGTTTTTATTATTGTCATCATTATTATGATTAAAAATATCAACCTTTTACTTTATTAACTTCCTTCAAAGCCCCTTATGATTCTTTTCTACAAGAGTAGAGATGCCCTCTCTCTCTTTCATCCCCATCCCACTCCAAATTTTTCTGTCAGCCTTCTTCACTCAGTTCTGCTTTCTTCCCATTTCCCCATTATATAGCCAGGCACACGTGACACACATAGACAAGCTGTGGCTCCTGATGCCACTTTCCAGGGCCAGCAAGTTCTTCTGAGGCCAATGATGAAGTGGTTATTCTCCTAGCCAGAAGATGAAGCAGCAGTTAATTTAATGTTCAAATTGTCTTTATATGCCTTTTTGGGGCAATGCCTCCCCAGCGTAGTCTACAAGATAAAACATCAAAATACTATGTGAATATAACAATTAGCTTTACACTTCCCTACATTCCACACCTTCTCTTCCTTTCTTCATCCTCCGCCAGTCTCTTTGTCCATCTTTCATCCATTTCCTTTCTCCTCCGCTTTCATTCCACCCCTTCCCTCCAGCTTTGCATGTGACAGCCAAGCAAGCTCGGGCTTCCACGCATTGTGCCTGTTCATGGTGCTTTTGGGGAATGGGGAGGAGGGGCTGTTGCTATTGGCATCAATCCAGATAAAAGGCTATGGTGGGGCTAAGGCTGCTGTTACCATAAAAGGTGGGGGACCTTGAGGTCCACCAGCCGTACCAGCATCTCCTTAGGATTTGTGGAATTATTAGCTCAAAGGAGGTCTGTGAGAGGAGGGTAATGACAGGGTCTTTTCACCCTTGCATACCAGTATTAACTTTAGAGAGGACTCCAGTTAAAAGTTAAAAGGGGTATTTTATTGGAAATTAATAGATATACACAAGAAATCAAGCAATATCATGAACCGTACAAGGTTATCAAAGAAAAAGGTGAGAAAGGTTGGATAGAGAGAGATTTTGGGTAGAAAGGGTGATACTTACCAATCCTGGAACAGAAGATTGAAGAGGAGTGACTCAAACAAGAGTTTGACGGCAACACGGAAGAATGGGAGTCTGAGATGCAGCATGATGCCCCTGGTGCTAGCAAAGTAATCCCAGGTTAGAGCTGGGGTTTTTATCCTCTATTTCCTACCCTGAAGGGATATGTGTTAATTGCTTTCTTGCAGAGCAAACAAAGGGGTCTGGAATGTGCTGATTGTCTTAACTTTAGGTGACAAAACATCGATGGGAGTCCTGACAGCCTCTTAATGTCTTGGTCAGGTAGGGTGAATAGGGAAGGTTTCTTTACGAAATGTGCACAATGGGGGTTCTTGCCTGCTGTACCTGGGTAGTTTTGTCTATTATTGTATTTGGAAGGCAGGTTGTTGAGAGGATTATCTCAAGCCCATTAATGTCAGGGGTTTCCGTTTAATCCTCTTGAACTGATGACCTGGCCATGCTGAAGTCATCCTGACCTACCACATATTTATAGCCAATGTCCTGCTACCACATGCTTTCCAGCCATAAGTGTCCAATAAGTGTCGAATATGCAAATGATTTTTTCTTGCCAATTTTGCTATGTGGGATGGGGGGATATAAGGTGTGGTAACACTACATTAGGGTGGTTGGGTCCCTGGAGAGCAGATTCATTCCCTGGTGCAGGCCAGATTTCTTACAATGTCTTAAGCGTAATTACAAGCTGTGGTCCTTAGATTTTTTCCTGTTGGGTCTCAGGGAAGGTTAGGACAGTTGGTCTGTGGTTTAGGGTAGGGAAAGAGCTTCAGGTATTAGCTTGCACCCATTAAGCTTTTGGTGAGTGTATACTCCTGCTTCCAAGAACTCCAGGCCTCCAAGGACAATAGGGAGCAGTTCCAAAACAAATGCTTTTCTAATGCCCATGCTATCAGGAGTGGTGGCACAAACAAGTAAATGAATAAATACAAAACAAAATACAATGTACAGTAGAGAGCACTATAAATATGTTCAGGTTTAAACCCATTTTCAGCTCCACAACTTCTGTGAGATTATCACTGTGATGCCATGTATTTGCATCCTATTAGTTATGTGATACACAAAACGTTCATCATAACAAAAGCATCAAGGGTATTCAGGAAGGGATTAGAAAAGAAGAGAAAGTAAGCTAGCTATCCCTTTTCCCCTTTAGCAGTGGGCCTCTAGTTTGTGAGGAGGCAACTGTACCCACAAAACCCTGGGTGTGACTGTGGCGTGAGAGAGTGTAGCACTGTGAGCCACTTGAAAGCAAGCTAAGCAATCACTGGAGTAAGCCACTTGAGAAAAGTTAGCTGTCAACAGACTCAACTGAAGTCCATTCTGATCTCTTATGGGGGAGGATGCGGTATAAATGGAAAGCAACTGCAGCACCACTTTCTGTGGTTAGTGCTAATAGAAAATCATTTCAACAAGCTTAGAGCATACAACAATTATTACCACTGTACAGTAGTTTGATTTCGAACAGCAGGATATTTGCATCAAAGAGAACAAAGACATTAATGAAAAAGTCTCCTGGAGTCCTGCCTCTATGGGCAAATGGCATACAAAGAACTCCATTAAAGGTTATTATTACTCCTGCTGTGGCTGCTGATAATTGCTGCTGTTAGTAGTAGGTCATCTGCAAATGCACGTCTCTTAGCGAGTGACCCCAAATGTTGACCTTCCATGCCGCTCTCTTGTTGATAGGCAAGAGTATACCGAAACCCAAACCAAAATAGTTCCCACATGCGCCTGCATGTGAATGAACCTATCACAAAGACAGCAACTAGTTTTCTCTCAGGCACACACACACACTCCCACATAGGTGCACACACACACACACACACTCCCACATAGGAGTCTGCCCTATAAAGCAATCATTTGTATATTCAGCTGCCATACCGGCAGGAATAGGGAGAAGCAGGTGAACCTTGAAGACACACACACACTACAAGCACACATGTGACTGTGTAATAAACAGCATTTTCTCTCTGGAGCTAAGGGACTATCATTCCGGGCCATTGTTTCCTATGCCTTTTCCCTGTAAGTAAGCTGTGCTTTTTTAACACCAGCATTCACTCCTGGAAGGGATGGGATACTTAGTTTCAATGATGGCCAGAACAGGAAGAACAGAAAGGAAAAGGAAAAGAATACACAGACTACCGTGAGCAAATTTTAACAGCCTCAGGGGTGTGTGTGTGTGTGTGTGTGTTTGTGTTGAGCCAACCCTTCAAGTCCCTCTTTTCTCCCATTCCATAAGTGTGTGCTATACACCAGTGACAAGGTGGGAAAGTCACACAATTATCTTAACCACAGAGCCAAGCAAATTAAATAGCAGCTCTTTCTTACTTTCTCTCCTTTCCCATCATCTGGCAGCTCCTATCCTGGCCTCCACCCAAGCTTTGCTCCACTGGGTTCCATCTGCCCAGTTCAGAACAGGAAATTTTTCACTATTCACTGCTCTATCTGCCCCAAGTGACTTTGACTGACGGAGTAGCCACACAGTGTGTGTGGAGAGAAGAAGAGGAAGTGAATAAACACTGGACAGCCACTCACCGCATGGTGTAGTCCAAAGCAGTGCTCACAGCTGCTGTTGCAGCTGGGCTCATCTCAGTGGAAAAGCAGGGCTTTCAGCATGGCTTCTACTCTGTACAGCTTTTTGCCACGGAAAGCTACTAAGTTATTTCTTTCCTCGCCTTCAAGAGAAAGAAGGACAGAGGGATAAAATCTGGAGAAGTAATCAGAGTGAATGTGTGCATGTGTGTCGCGTGCACACAGTATACATTGTTAAATATATTACAAATGTAGTCTTTTTAGATGAATGTCTTTAACTGTTTTAAAATATTTAACAGTATTTTGTATAAGCCGCTTAGAGATCCCTTGCCTCCAACGTCGGGGCAGAAATTAAATAAGTAAATGTGTGGAACAACTTCGAACATTAACATTTCTGCACAGACCTCCACATCACTTTACAGAAACTTTATTCAGCCGACTCCACAGAGAGGTTGCAATGTCTGAATCCCAATTTGTTGAATTTCTATAGTATTGCTAGCTGTCTACAAAACTTGCAATATGATGGCCTATAAATCTTTTTACTGAGTCTATAGGGGTATAGCTAACTGCTCTCAAACCTTAGTCTATAAATCTTCTTTTTCCTCCTCTTATTTTGTAGAATCATAAGAGCTGGAAGGAGATCAAAATCATATTAGTACCCAAGAATGTGCCAAGGCAGAATACTCTGTCTCCAAATCAACTAGGCCTTTTTGTTTGTTTGTTTTTTGTTAAATTATAGTGCACTACAAGCAAAATACTTAAGGCTGCATCCACAAAAAATTAAAATGATGGGCTGTTTCAGCCTTGGCTACAATGGTGGAACTACATTTTGAGTCAAAGGATGAACACAAACCATCAGATGCAAATTCCATGCTTTGACTGGAACTTAACTCACAGAGCCATTTTGTAGCCTGATTTTGTTTTGTTGAGCAATGAAGCTAGCTTGGAAGCACCCTCAGTCCAAATGTACCTTCTTCAAGTTTGTTTTGTTTTTTAAAATATTTTCCAAATTGGCACCTAAACTGGACAGGAGCCAGAGACTTCAACTGGATGGTGCCTGTGACATTACAAAATGTCTCTGGCATAATTTTACAATAGTTTTTTTTTAAATGTTTTAGTTTTAAAAATATTTAGAGGAAGGATGGATGTATAAACAAGAAAAAACAAATCTGGCACTGTATATAAATAATTCTAAAACAGGTAAGCAGACTACCTGAAGTGCTGGGGGCTAGGAAGGAGGGGAAGAAAAGTGGCTTTCAGTTTTCGGTTCAGCTTTTTGTTTAATATAATCCACATCTGTCATGGAAATGGTGAAAGCAGACGGAAGCCGTGCTCACACAGTACATGAAGACAGACTGGCCAGAATTTCTCTCTAAATACTGTATTTGTTTTCACTTAGACATCACTCACAGACCTCTGGCTGCTGTGCTGATGCCCTGCCAAATTATGGGAAGGGGGAGTTAATTTGCAAGGAAGAAGCACTATCTGTAAAATTAAATAACCAGAAGAGGAATCAATGCAGTACAGGGCAAGGCCCCTTTATTTTTTCATTGTTATATACTATATCAGATCTACTGCCAGCATGGTATAGTGATTTGAGCATTGGACTATGACCCTGGAGACCAGGATTCGAGTCCCCTCTTGGCCATGGAAAGTCACTGGGCATATTACATGCTCTCAGCCCCAGGATACCCAGTGATAAGTTTGCCTTAGGGTACTGTAATTGGAAACAACTTGAAGGCACGCTACAATAACCAGATCTACATCTGATGTATCAAACAGATGACAGAAGAAGGCAGAAAAAGTGTCCATTCTGCCTGCCACATTGTCCCTCCCTTTGCATCAGAGGTCCCAGAGTTCCTGTTCACTGTTTACCATTAGTGTACAGTGTAACCTTTGTATTTTGCACCACAAAGTATATCAGCCACAGCCTCATATAGGCAAGAATCCGGCATGATGTCTGATACACATGTGCAAGTTAGCATTCTTCATGGATGTTGGGTCTCCACTGTTATCGCATCCTTGATTTTCAGGGTGCACATCATACAATAGGAGTGGATAATGTAGGAAGTTGCTATATCAGTGCCACACCTCTCAAAGGACCCGCTGCAGTAACATGAGAATTTCTCATATTATTCAAGTCTTCTACAAAATTGTACAATTATATGTTATTAGAAGAATGGAAAAAGCAACCATACAGCAGCAATGATGACCACATGTATAAATCAGGCCTAATTAAACATCCACCACCTGCATTTTTTTTCTATTGATAACAACATAGGGACACAACGAGAGTCAAATATATGACACAAAGTTTTGCAGACTAGTTAGATTTGCCTCTGAGTGCACATTAAATGCATGATCAACCTATAATCTTGTAACACCATAGTTAATAAACAGCCAGGCACAGCTCTGTCATGCCTAGGCCCAGCAGCAGATGAAAAGCTCTCCTCTCCATCCCACCTGTCACCACTCTGGCCTCAGAGGGGGTCAAAGAGCAGCCAGCTTCTGCTGGACTTAATTTCCCCTCTCCACCCCTCCCCTCCATCCCCTTTTCCTTGTGTCTTAAGTCTGAAGACAAGGAACTGTCAAATTAACAAATATAAACTGTTCATGCAAAGCACTGTGTACACTGATGCCACTAAATAAATAATGCTGAATATTCATTATGTCCAGTGAAAAGCATCTCTGAAAATTAAGTTTCCTCACTATTTTGATGAGAGAAACAGTACTTGCTAAAATTCACCCTTCTATGCAGCAGTCAAAACCATAGAATCCCTGTCTTGCATAGAACCAATTTTCAATCCTAATCACTGTACACATCTTGTTCTCTGATACAGCTGTGTCTCCCAGTACATACTCATCTCTCTCTCTTGCCTTTTCCTCTGCCTCATCTTGTTCCCGAGATACCTTCCCCTGCAATTGACATCCTGTCTGCAGCTGTTTCCTGCTTCCCTTTCTTTTTGCCTCCCATTCAAGAGGCCCCTAAAACAATACAGCATGTGGGATGACAAGAAGAATAGGATTTTGTTGTTTCTCTGAGCACATCTGTGTGTCAGAAGTGCCTTTGATATGCTGGTTTCTTCACAGCTACCTCCACCGCTCCAAAATAAGGTAGATTTTCTCCTTTTTGTAGGAATATAGGAAATAGCCTTTCACTGAGTCTTTTTACGCTTTTTTATGCATCTTACTGAATCTCTTCACTAATCTATTTGATGCTGAAAGATAGCAGCAGTCAGTTCTCCAGGCTTTCAGGCAGGAGTTGCTAGAGGCTGAACTTGAGGCCTTCTGCATGGAAAGGAGGCATTCTACTACAGAGCTACTGCCCTTCTGCAGAAGGTGCTACAACAGAGCAGCCTGCACTAGAATTTTACCAGATGTTTCAATAAACCCAGGGGGCTGTGGGAGGAGTCTGCACCCTCCAACTGGCCAGAGGCAGTTCAAATTAGCCTCTTTCATCCTATTTTTTCAGCTGCTTTTAAAATGGCCGAAATTTTCTATCACTCTTGCACCTTGCGCCTTTCACCTCTGGCTACTTCAATTGCTGCCAATGAAATTCAAAATGAAAAAGTAGTTTGTACTCAATTAACTCATTTGGAGAAGAGAAGAGCAGGTGAAATCTTGCCTTTCCCAGTTGGTTCTGGCAAAAGCAAACTGGTGCAGTCTCTCCTTGCTTCTGAGCTCTTCCTCATTAATATCTTTTGCCATCCGGACCACATTCTGAAGTTGATTGGCAACATTTCTCCCAGTTTTCCTCAGTCAAATGTTGGAGGGTGTGGAAATCCTTTGGAAGGAGGTGGGAGGAAAGAACAGGATGTTGATCTTCCTAAGCCCAGCGGGCACAGCATCATACCATTTAAAAAGCCAATTAGCCTACAGTCCTATACACCTGGAAATTAACCCACATTAAACACAATGGCAGAGAGCCAGCGTGGTGTAGTGGTTTGAACATTGGACTACAAATCTGGAGACTGGGGTTCGATTCCCTGCTCAGCCATGGAAACCTACTGGGTGATTTTTGAGGCATCAAACACACTCAGCTCCACAAAAGCCCATGATAGGTTCACTTTAGGATCACCATAAGTTGGAAGTGACTTGAACACACACACAACAACAACACATAGCGGCACTATAAATAAATGCCCACACTAGAGGCAGAACTTCAACGCCTGTTTATCATACATATATGGAACAAGGCACTGTTTAGGCCAGGGGTACGCATGACAATCTACCATATCACCCAGAAACACACCTGCTCTTGTCTGGCTTCAGAAGCTAAGCAGAACCAAGCCTTGTTAGTGTGTGATGGAAGGCCAGCAGAGACCAGGGATCACTAGTTAGAACCAGAAAAAAAAAATACTTCTTGAAACCCTGGAAAGCCACAGCCAGTCAGAGATGACAATATTGGGCTAATTAGCCCTATTGTCTGTGTCATTACAAGGCAGCTTCCTACATTCAACAGGATGAAATGGTAGACCACTTGAAGAGAAGGTGGTGGAGAAACATATTTAGATGTAGAAATGTTGCTCCAAAGAAATAGAGTGGCGACATGCAAAAGAGGAGAAGGTTCCTGTACCTTTAACACGACGCACCTTATCTTTGGTGCAGCAGCCTTGTCCTCTTCTGCATCTGCCATCCCTACCCCAAATCTCCACTCTTTAACCTTTTCCTGAATTACTTCTATAGCTCTTAACAGACCAAACAACCCATTTTTTTCCCCTCTGTCTCTGTCAAGTCTCTTTGAGTAGAGCAGAGGAAGTAAGTATGTTGTCTTAGTGGCTCAGGTAATATGAAGGCACGTCCCTCCGTTCTTGTAGCGTGTTAGCTCCAGCACAGCCCTGGAAGAGATGGCCGTAGGTCCTAAATGGCCTGGGCAACTGGGAAGTGTATTTCCTTTCCTCCTGAAGGAAGAATTAAGGTCTGCTCATTTTATAGTGTCATTCCCTTCAGAGGAGGAGCAACTTTGCAGCCTAAAATTCAGGCCCCCTATGTTTCAAAAATAAGTCAGAAAACATCTCTGCAGGGGGGAAAAAACACCGTAGCACAGCAGGGAGTGGATTGGACTTGAATTGTGTGCATGTGTGTGTGGAGTGCTCACAAACAGTTTCTACATGAGAAGTAATCAAAATACCACCGTCTCCCAGCACTCTGAAATACAGATGATCCATTCAAATACCTCAGGATTCTGCCATCTCATCCTGCCACATGTACATGCCAGGCCTTGGCCTGAATCTATTTCAGGATAATTTTTCCATGCAATAGAACTTTGCTGTCATTTATTTACATACCTCATTTCCTTCTAAGCTTGGGGCAGCTGAGAAAATATGAAGCTAACAAAATAAAAATGCTATAAAAATAAACAGCATAATTTAAAGAGCAGCAGGAATGGAATAAAAGGAAGGGAACAGAAACAGTAAAAGGACCCTGCCCCTCAAACCAATATTTTAAAAGTCCATAATGCACAGCTAGACAAAATGAAACCTTCATCAGGACCAAAACAAAATGTCATTTAAGAACATAGAAGTCATGTTGCATCAGGCCAGAAACCTATCTAGTGCAACATTCTGTTCATACAGTAGCTGACCAAGGACCTATGGCAGAGCTTTCCAAACTCTGTGTCGCAGCATGTTAGTGTATTGGCTGCAGTGTGCAGGTGTGTTGCACACACGTAATGAGGAGAGGAGCTGCCTCTCCTGCCACCGCAGCAGGCCAGGGCAGGTGAAGGAACTGCCTTTGCCTCTGCTGCCGCTGCCCTGAGCTGAGGAAGACCCCGGTGAAGTGGTGGGCCAGGCTCGGGTGGAGGGGCCGCCCCCACTTACTGAATTACTGTGTCACGAAATGATGCACGTCTAAAAAGTGTGTCACCAACATGAAAAGTTTGGAAAGCTCTGGCCTATGGGAATCCCACAAACAGGGAAAGAGTGGACTTACTCCTTTCTTCTCATCCTCCTCAAAAACTGTTAAACAAAGCCATACTGCCTTTGATACTGGAAGTTATATGTAGCCATCCATTCCTGGTTCCTAGCCATTTACGGCCCTAACCTCATAATCTTCATCACCAGGTGTTCTTTTACACTACGCAGTTATAGCACTATGATTCAACTATAATTGCCATGGCACCATCCTGTGGAATTCAGGGGTTGTAGTGTAGGTAGACCCAAGACCAAGACAGCCAGTTACAGTGTAGCAGCTTGAGTGTTGGGCTAGGACTCTGGGAGACCAGGATTCAAATCTCCACTCAGCCACAGAAACCAACAGGTGACCTTGCGCAAGTCACATTCTCTGATACTTGGAGGAAGACAATGGCAAACACTGGTGGAGGGACAGGGGAGCAATGGGAGCAGTGTGCCCTGGGCAGCACTTTTTGGGGGGTGGCACTGCACCTTGCCTGCCCCCCCATGCGCCATGCCCATATGCATTGTAGCCCGACCAAGTGCATCATCGCTCTGCCCACATATGCCGTAGCCCCACCCACATGCACTGTAGCCCTGCCCACGTGTGCCATAGCCCTGCCCATGCTTGCCGTAGCCCTGTCCACGTGCATTGTCACTCCGGCCACATATGCCATAACCCCGCCCACACCCCTCCGTCCTTGCCTCTACCCCGCTCGCGCTAAGCTCCGCCATTGATGGCAAACTTCCTCTGAATAAATCTTGCAAGAAAATCCTATGGTTGGGTTACCATAAGCCAAAGTTGACTTAACAGCACGCAACAACAAGAGACACTAGAGCTCCCTGGCTGAGAATTCAAAACACTCCTCTCTAAACTGCAAATCACAGAGTATAATTTGGTACCACTGAAGCAGAAGATGCGTACAAATCTGTTTCTTCATCAGCATACCTACCCAACTCAATCTTCCTTTAACTCCATTTACGAGCAGGTCAAAAAATACTGTTCCCAATCCAAGCAATTCCATTGCTCGTATCCGTCCCTGTGTTAATAGGTGTTCAGAGGTACACTGTATCTGAACATGGAGGCTCTGTTTTACTATCATGGTTAACAGACAGATCTTTCTGACAGGAATTTGTCCAATCCTGCTATGGAAGCCATGGCAACATCTTACGTTTTCAGAAATGCATGTTGGAATCCGAGAGCCAGCCTGGTGTAGTGGTTTGAGCATTGCACTACAAACCCTGGAAACCAGGATCCCTGCTCAGCCATGAAAATCCACTGAGTGAACTCTGGGCACGTCACACAATATCAGTCTCCAGAAAACCCTATGATACGTTTGCCTTAGAGTTGCCCTAAGTCAGAAACAGTTTGAAGGTACCCAGCAACAACATGTTGGAATTTTCACTAAGCAGAGTGCACTGGTGTTATCTTCGGACGCAACACCAGAGATGCTCTGACAGGGTTTGGGAACGTTTAGTTCTCCCAATATTTCAGACTACAACTCCCCAAAGCTTTAACATAGGCCATGAAGGCTGGCGCTGGTGACAGCTGAAGTCCAAACTATTTTAAAGACCAAAGATTCCTCAGCCCGGCTCTACACGTTTGCTTGATGTATGTTTACCTGGGGACTGGTCCTGCTGGTTTCATGAAACTCCTCAGGGCCAAACTAGGTATGACATTTGTTGTATTCTTCTGCAAGAACTAGCAGCTGCAAAAGGACGGTGGGGGGGGGGGACTATGATGGATTAGGTCTATGGCTTGGAAGAGGGCTTGAATCACACACGCAACCGAAAACAACTACAGTCAGCCCTCCATGTTTGCGGGTTTCACTTTTGTGGATTTGATTATTCACGGATTATTTGCTGTCACCTCTGCTGCCTCCCTGTGCCATTTTTAACAGGGACTGTGTGCCTTGTGAGACTCGGAAACTGCAAAGGAGGCTTGTAGGTCCCTATTAGAAATGGTGTGGGGCAGCAGTGGGGACGGCAGTAAGCCCCCCCCGCCCCCCCCGCTTCTGCCTTGTGAAGCAACCCTGATGCCTCAAAGGAATCCACAGTAGGTTGAATATAGGGATCACACTGTTTTTGTGTGTTGAATGTGGTGCGACGGGGCCTAGAGTTATTCACGGTTTTCCCACTTTTCATGGGGGTCCTGCGCCCCTAACCTTAGCCAATGTGGAGGGATGACTGTACTTGAAATGGGAGGAAAGTTCCCATTTGCTGCCAAAATCAAGGAGGCAAAGGCTAAGAAAGGGTCTTTCTGCACCACACTGTTACAGCGCTATTATTTCACTTTCAACATCCTATGGAATCCTGGGGTTTGCAGTTTCGGGAGGGGCCAGCCGGCCCCTCCCGAAACTGCAAACCCCAGGATTCCATAGGATGTTGAAAGTGAAATAATAGCGCTGTAACAGTGTAGTGCAGAAACGACCTCTATCGTCACTTTCTCCTCTTTTCCCAAAAAGTGTCGCAAAGCGTATCCACGAGCCTACACTTGATCCTAAACGTGTTTCTTCCCTCGCAGCGGCAAAAGGCACTCCTTGGAGTCCCTGTGCACCCAAGTCTTCAAATACCTCGCGCCAGAGTACCCCCCTTTTTTTTTTTCCTTTTTGGTAACCAGAAGCGCCTCCGCCGCTCCGTCCTCCTTTCTGGGAAACGCTGACGACGCCTCCCGTGAGGTCCGTCCGAGGCCGGTCGCAGCCTCGCGCCTGGAGCGGCGCTTGACGCTCGGCCACGCCCCCACCCGTTTCCCGCTCTCTATATAAAGCTCCGCCGCGGGGCTCTCTGGCTGAGCATTGTGTTCGGAGCCAGCGCGAAAGAGGCGGAGGGCTCTCGACGGCAGCGGTCTGCATTGCGGTCTTAGCCAGGCTTCCAAGGAAGGCACCCACCCGCTGTCTCAGCATGTGCCGGGGTTTAGCCGCCCTGCCCGCCAGCTGCTTGGAAAGGTAAGCGGAGAGGCGAATTTGGGGGGGCTTGGTTTCTCTTGCCCGTCTCCACGAAGGATTTTTGGTGTGGCCCGAAACGTATGTTTGGAGCCCAAACTCCTAATGCCCTGGCAAGGTTTGGGACTGGAGCAGCCTGGCGGAGTCTGAGGCGGAATTAGCTGAGTTTGTAGGAAGCCGGGAGCAAGGAAGGGAATGGTTTCTCTCTCTCTCCTGTAGCTTGTGCGGCTGCTGTGGAGGGTTGTTTATCAGGCTACCTGCTCTCATAAGAGGGGCGCCGGCTTCCTGTCGTGCGCTTGAGAGGGAGAGGGCTTTTTGGTGGTAGGGACGGCGCAGCTGAGCCCCCAGCGGGCACCTGTTTGTGCGGTGCGGTGCGGTTCTCCCAGAGCCCTCGGCAAGCGGCCCCCTCCCCTCCCGGGGCTAATTAGCATGCCTGCCGCGCGCCAGCCCGAGGGCGGTGTGCTAAGAATAGACCGCGGCGCGCCAGGCAGCCAGCTCCAAAACTGTCGCAGCGATGCGCCAAGCAGGGAGGCACCTCTGGTGCCGTTGCAGAAGCGCTGCTGCTGCTGATCGTTGTGGCCAGAGGTCCAAAAACAGGCAGCTGTTGGCCCGTGGCAGGCAGAGTGGCCCGGCTAGGTTAATGGAGGAGGAGGGGTGCCAGAGAAGCTCAGGAGATAGGGTGGTGTGAAGGGCTCAACTCTTGCGATGCCTCCAAAAAAGCGTGGTGGTTGTGGTAGTGGTTCTTGCTGTATCTACAGCACGGTGTATTTACAGGTTGCTCTACAGCATCAGAAACATAGCAGCCCAAAACTCCGAAGCCTCCGCCCCAAGGAGCTTGCAGTTTACATTTTGTTGGTGGGGCAGAAGGCTCGGGAAAAGAGACTGAAACACCTTCAGGGGATGGATCTTGCTAAATGTCATGGAATCTGAGCCTAGTTTCAGTTTAGAGAGAAGACCTTGCAGCTTGGAACATTTTCTCAGCATCTCCCTAATACAGGATACTGAGTCATTCCAGTTATAGCCACCTTGACTGATCTGTTCTACCCAGAGGAGAGGCACTCCAGATTTCCACATGTTGACAAACCACTGTGAAATGAACAGATAATAAGACTATTTCAGGGAACCTCTTCCTCATGTTTATTTCTGTTGTAGGCAACTGTAACAGGTCCAGGGCCAAGTTTCTGTCCCTAGGGCCCTCCAAGGACCAGTTGAGACTGCCAAAATTGTGGATGGAAGTGTATTTCCAGTTTTGAAAAACAGTTTTTCTTCATGATAAGCAGTGCTGGGGAGGTGGGCTGAAACCTATCTAATGGACAAATTGCATTCCTGGAAGTTTCTAGGAGAGGCAATACATCTTCCCCCCTTTTTTTTTGGCTACAAAAGCAGCACAAGAATTTGGAGGGTGACAAAAAAATAGTGTGCTGCTCACCTTACTCTGTTACGTCCAAAAAAGTAGGGCTTTTACACCTGTCATTGAAACGTACACACACACATTTATAGGAAACATCAAGACCATCACAAAGCTTTCTGCCCACTGTGACTGATTTCCCCCCCACCTTACCATGATTTCTGTCAGTGGTGAAGCAAGTGTTGCAGATTTGGGGAGTGCTTCTATCAGAGGAAATGTCAGAGAACACACCACAGATCTGTATCCCCCACCTCCAGGCAAAAGCACCTCTGTTGTAACCCTTTTAGATCTTTCAGAGACCCCGCTACCTCTGCCTGGTTTTATATCTATTGTTGTAGAACCTAGAAGGATGGGAGGGCTTCTCAATAGGCAACAGACCAAGCCAAGTGATCTTGAAGGGGGGCATCAAAGAGGAGGAAATAGCTAAAAGGTGCCATATGTTTCAGGCAGAAAGGAACTGGCCTCTGCAACAGATGGCTAACAGGCAAACAGGTCCATGTGCTTTGTGGTGCTCCAGTCCCTTTGCATTTGAAGAACAGATGCCATGGAAAAAATGTACCAAAGATACTGTACCCATGTCCATCAAAAACTAAAATATCTCATAATTTTATAAAGGAAAAGAGCACCCAACTGAAAACAGCAGAATTTTTAAACAAAATGCTTTGAGGAAACAGATATTCATCTCTGTGGCTGTTTTCCAAAACTCTTGGGTCCTTTCTGCTGAGATTCTCAGTTTATAACTGAGTACTATGACAATATGACTTCCCAAGATTTCTGTCACATAGAGGGTAAAGGATGAATGATGATGGGATGAAGGAAGACCTCTTGCAAGAAACTGTAGGTTAAGCAACAAAAGGGCACTCTTGAGTCCTAAATGTTGTAAAGATTGATAGCTAATTCTCTGATAAATATTTGAATTTGAATACTAAAGATAAGCAAGACTCATTGCTTCCTAGGTCCTGTTTTCCTTTCAGAGTAGGCAAGGTGCATGAGGATCTGCAGACCAGAGGGTGCCAAGTTGTGGACCTTCAAATGTTGCTAGGTGCCGTCTTGTTTACCATTGGCTATGCTGCCTAGAGTGGATGGGACCTGTCATCTGCTGTGCAATATCCAAAGGGCTATAGGAATGCCACCCTTGCTTCAAAGTTGTGAAACTCTAAATAAAAACTTCTAGATTAAATCCAAGGATTGAATCTTTACAACAGATAGGACCAAAGTTTTTCATTTACTGAGAGTTATTAAATTTTTTGTACATAAGTCAGACTGGCCTTCTGTGTACATAAGAATTAGCAGCTTGATTAAGAAATATTCATAACTGAAGTGCTTGCCAACTTGCACACAGCAGAAATCAACCCAGCAAAAAATACATCCCCACGTGATCTGTGTATCTCCTACTTTTGCAACAGTGTGCCCCAGTGATAATCTTCCCTCTGATCCACCCAGGTATCTCTAGGTTGTGATGGGGTGGGTAAAATGCAGGCTGCATGTAGCTCCAGGGCCATTTTTATGGCCCAGAAGGCCCCCCAGAGATAAAAAATACTCTTTTGCTCCAAAATGCCCAAAAATGATCTCTGGGAGTATAGAGGGCATTTCCAGCATGGGGCTCTAACCCCATGGAACTCCCCTGGAACTTCCAGGGTCAAAATGAAATTCTGCAAAAAAAAAAAAAGTTTTAAAAAATGATTTTGCCTTAAAATGTCCTAAAATACTCTGTAGGTGCTCAGGGTGACCCCAAAACATGCTGCCACGTCCTCTAGGTGGTGTATGAGATCATTTGGGGGCAAAGAAAAAAATTTGAGGGAGAAAATGCAAGGAGTGTGGCCGTCCTAGGTGTCCTGGAGGGCTAAGGTGGCCTTTTCGTCTTCCACAGTTGCCCATCCCTGGGCTAAGAGGAACAGGCCTCTCTGTTCTTAAGCTTGAATGAAGCAATTATGATGGAAGGAACTAACTCTGTCTCTCCCCCCTGCTGCCACCTGGTGGCCACTTCCTTTTTTAAAAAAAGTATTTTGACATTCTGTTTCTCTACTCATATTTTTCAGAGCCAAGGAGTTCAAGACCCGTTTGGGGATTCTGCTTCATAAACCAGACTTTGGCTATAAATTTGAAAACCTGAGCAAGGGCACAAAACACAGGTAAGCAACATCCAGAATAGCAAGCCAGTCTGACCTAGCATGCCTCAGTATTGGAAAGGGAGCCATATCATAAGGGACAGCAGAGCAGCGCAACAGTAAAACTATAACAGGCTCGCCTATTCTGACCTCCCTCCCCACTGCCCGGCTAAAAAAAATAAGAAGCACTGTAGAATTTCCCTTGATTGATTTATAAGTAGAGTTGCCAGAATTTGACAGAATATGAGTCATTTTTTAAATGGAGAGATGGAGACATCCCCTGAGAGACAGTGAGAGAATTCATTCTCTTAATTACACATCCTGGGGTTCTCATCTGCTCTTCTGCCTTTGTTCCTCACACCCCTATATCACTTTGACCCTCCGCCCCGCTAACAGGATTTCAACATTTCTTTTCTTCTCCAGATATTCCTTGGAGGAAGTACTTGGATGGAAGGAATCTTTTGATAATCTTCTGAGAAGTAAAAGTGAGTAGAAATATGTTCCAAGATGGTGCTAGTCGAATATTATAGTGATATACGGCAGGAACCAGTAACCATGTGTTTCATCTTTGCTCTGTATAAATTGGTAATCCCTTCACATTGCACAGAAAACAAATAGGAGCAATGCAGTTTTCCAGGCATGCTTATGAAAAATACATGCTACCAAATAAAAAAGGCACTGAGCTGCTACCCAATAATCGCAGTATCCCCACTCATGTCAAAATCTGGGATAAAACTGGAGGTGACATTAAGCAGTTCCCTGATTCTCATGCTTTGGATTCTGCTTTTTCAAACATAATTACCAGCCATTGTGAAGGCTCTTTCTTGAATCCAAGCCAAGATCTTAGCATGGATGGAATGGGGGGGTTGCTGTTCCCCCATATCATTTCCCCAGTAAATATCAACCTAAAGATGCTGCTTTCTGCAAGGGAAAGCCAAACAAGTAACATAATGCGGTGGTTCTTAATCCCGGGGGTCTGGAGACCAGGGTCTAAATCCTCACTCGGCCATGGAAACCTACTGGGGGACCTCTGGCAAATCACATTCTCTCAGTGCCAGCGGAAGGCAAAGGCAACAGATCTTGCTAAGAAAACCCACATGATAGGTTCACCTTAGAGCTGCCATAAGTCAGTTTTCAAAGGGAAGAGAAATGATGGCTAGAAAGAACCTTCCCTTGTCAGCAACACTTAGCTGTTGTATGCCTTCAAGTCACTTCTCATTTACAGCAACTCTAAAATGAACTTATCACAGGGGTTTTTTTGGCAAGATTTGTTCAGAATGGGTTTGCCTTTGTCTCTTCCTCTGAGGCTGACAGAATGTGACTTGCTCAAGGTCACCCAGTATCTGAACTGAGATTTGAATCCTAGTCTCCTGAAGCATTTAATAAATAAATATTTAAATATTTAAATCTAAATTTAAATATATAAATCTTGAATTAAGTCATGGGTCTCTCTGGCAACAAATTATGTTTATAAGTGGGTCCCTGGTAAAGAAACAGTTAAGAACCACTGACATAATGCATTATTTAAGCTATAGTGCAGTCCTCAAGAAAGATCCTGCTGTGATTTAATATGAACATCCCTTCTAAACTGGATGTTCCCTCTCTTGTTCACAGGTGGGGTGGCAGCATTCCATGGGTTCCTTAAGACAGAATTCAGTGAAGAAAATCTGGAATTCTGGCTTGCCTGTGAGGAGTATAAGAGAACCCGCTCAAAAGCAAAACTAGCAGCCAGAGCCAACAAGATCTTTGAAGACTTTGTTCAAAATGAAGCTCCCAGAGAGGTGAGTCTGCATTCTTGGTATAAATTGTAGAGACATCTTATTTCATGGATCCTACATGATGGAGGACAGTCCTCTGAAGGGCTGGCCAGTTCTGGTTCAGGGGAAGGGAAGAGCCTGAAAATTATGCTTATGATAAATGTATCAGAAGAGGTCCAAATAAGTTTGCACCCTTTTGTCCATGCATCTGTAATACTAGACCTGCTGTCCTAGGATTTATAATATATCATTTGCTAGTGTGTCATTGCTAAATATGTTGCCTCTCGTTCCTGGGGTCCCATGCAGATTCAGAAGCAGCAAGCCTTTACTGATGCAAGACTAAATTCCTTTTCCACTCTCAAAATACAGTATGAGAGCACATACCATCCCTGATATTTATACACATACACCCAACCATTAAGTTACTAAGTAATTAGTCACAGGGTGTTGTCCTTCCCTTACAGGTGAACCTTGACCATGAAACCAGAGAGGCAACTAGGAGGAATGTAACTGTTCCCACCTCTGATAGCTTTGAAGAAGCCCAAGCCAAAACACACACCTTGATGGAGAAGGACTCTTATCCCAGGTTTCTGAAATCTGCCTACTACAGAGACCTGACAGAACAAGCGACTAACCACAGAACAAGCAAGCCTGTGCACACTTGAGCTATCTCTGGAGTTACTGCTTGGAACTGCACTGGGGGGAGGGAGGGGAGAGAGATCTGACTGAATGAAGGAGGAGAGACAGGAGCCGGATTGGGAGGTGGGAAGAGCTTCTGAGTGGCAGACTTCTGGCTGGTGTTTTGTCCTGGCCAGGATGCCTGGGACCTCTAATGCTCCCATGCACCCAGAAGCTCTCCTGCGGGAGGGGAGGCCTTCCCTTGCATCTCAGAAAAGAGGCTAAGTGGGGAGAAAACAAGCTGGGATGAAAAGTACAGGAAAATGTTGAGCAAGGCTGAATTCACTCTCCAGACAAGAAAAAAAGGAAAAGGAAGATGAAGGCTGAACAAGAAATAATAGGAAGTTTGAGTTCCCCTCTAAAACTGTTTGCCATCCGCTGTTGAATGTTCTGTGTTTGTCGACCCATATACACATCAGCCAACATCTCTGTCTGCACTCAAAAAGCCAGTTCTGCATCAACAAACATAGACTGCAAACTGTACATAGCTTTGCAATTTCCACCCAGTGAATATCAGCTTCAGAAGCCTGCTGCAGCGCTCTGCATGTTTCTGCACTGGTGGCTGGAGGTTCCAGGGTCAGCCTAGTGCTGGCATCACTTTGTGTTTGTAACCAGAGGAATGCTGCATCTGCGTTGCTCCAACAGTGTTCATAGAATCTTTGTCTTCAGCCATGCCGGGCAAGCCTCCTTCCAAATGACATCCATGGAAGGCACATGGACTTGGTGTATTGCACCTCTCCAAACGTTATATGCAACCTTGGGTGATGCACCCTGTTTTTAATTATTTATATTTGTATTTATTATTAACAGTACAATATTTATTGTTTTATTTATTCAGATAGGGCATTATAGGAGCACAGCACTTTAGAATCAGGTGCTACAGACAAACTCATTGCAGTGAGGAGCCTACAGATGAAACTGGGCTATTGGACAATGTTGCTGCACTTATACAATATGTTAAAAAGTATATCCTACCAAGAGAGAAAGAAACTGAGAAGGAGACAGGGTTAGATCAACCTTACAAATTAGCTGCATAAAGTTTATTAGCCTACAACAGTTTCTGCTATCCCAGCTGCATATGCTAGTCAGTAATCATTTGTGGAAAGATATGAGGGTTAAGAAGGGTGAGAGTCACAGTCCAGCAATAGCTAGAGAGCCACTACTATACAGGAGAATTCCTTTATGGCCTTACCCCTTCTGGGTGAGCACCCCTTTGCAAGCCTAGCCCAAATGGTAGCAAATGTATCCAGTGGCTTTTTCTGCTACAAATTAATTTCAGGCCTATGGGGGAAACAGCATGCTGTTTAATAGATTGAAAATACCATTGATATCAACAATCTGGAGAAAAACAGTCTCCACTGAGCTAGTGAAGAGCAAATTCACATGCAACCAGCTTTCTCTTCTTTTGGTACCCTGTTGCAGGCAGTTCACGTAGCACTCCTGCCACTGCATGTGTGGCAACCTGTGTGTTATTGTAGTCTTGGAAACAAGCCCCCTGCTAGATGCAGGACTAGTCATGACTTTCCATAGGATAACTACTGTGGGATTACACTGGTCACCTTATCCCATTTGTGTAATGGATAGCATCCTGCATTACAGTTGGGATGAAGGTACAGACACACAATTGCTTCCTCTTGCAAGCCTCTGTCTGTTTGTACTTTCATACGTTCTGTAATGTACGCCAAGCAAACTTGCTGGGGACCTTCTGCATTAATAGGAGTAACCAAAACAGGCAGTGGTGGCGGGGTTGGGGGAGAATATGCTTAACATGTCTTGAAAACTGAATGCTAAGTGGTTTGTTTGAATCAGTCTTTATATCCTGTCTCTTTCATTTGTCAGGCTGCACAGCACAGTATATATTCACATAAACCCACGTAGAATTGTTAATGTGATTTAAGTATTGAAAGTGGCTGGGGGACTGTAAATGCACAACTACTGAGCAGATTACTGTGCAGTTTAATACTCTGGCCTGGTTCATGAATGTATGTTCCTTACTCATTGATTGTAGCATCAAATGATGTGTGAATGAATCATCATGTTGTAATAACTGCAGATGTAATGTTCATATTGTCAATGTTAGTTTGAGTACAAATGGTTTCTACTGGAGTTGCTTTCCATATTTTTCTCACTTGGTAATAAAGTGGTAAGACCAAGCAGCATACATACATGTGTGAACCAGTCCTTTGTTTTATTTTCTGAAGTCTTCACTAGACATATGTAGACATAACATTTGACAGTACTAGTATATTGGGATTAAAATGCATGGCTCTCCAGAAGTTGGGAGTGAAATTCCCATCAGCCATAGCCAGCACAACCAGTATGGAGAAATGATGCAATCTGCTGTGTTCCAGCATCTGGATGGATTAGGTTCTCTGTCCTTGTTGTATACTGTTCAGATCAAGATTCCAAACCTGCAGCTATACTTGACTGGAAAATTGTCCACCTGTTTTCCAGATGTATTGCTGGTGCTAGTGAAACTTTAAATGCTAGTGAAGACCAGTTTAAACTTTTGGGTCTCTCATTTAAAAAAAAAACAAAAAAACCCTAACTATCCACCAGCGACACTTCCCAGAGTAAATATATTCAGAATCAATAGCAAATTCCATTTTTCTTTGTGCAGTTCATTTAATGAGGGCAATAGGCTGAGGTTCACACACACTTTTTGACTTCCACAGAGTTGTCTGAACAACTGGTATGATTCAGTCTCTTCTCAAGTCTGGTTGAAACTTTCCCTATGTATTTCACTCTTGAAGGATCAATGCCTTAAGTGATTAAAACTTATTTTTTTAAGAAAACTGATTCTGCCTTCAGGATAAATGCACAGTTTGGGGAAAACGCATGCAGAGTTCTATTGTGGTTCATTCTTGGCTTAACCACACAAAGATACAGTATTGGGATCATACTGTGGTCTTCTGAAACAAAAACTGTAATACAGAATTTGCAAAATGTACTCTACCTAGCTCTTAACAGTTTTCCTGCACATCCTGTGCTGCCCCTTTAATATTAGTTTTCTTGAAATGTTCCTCAGAAAAGGCATTTCTTTCTATTTAGCAGAAATAGGATTACATGCTGAAACAAAACTGTATGCTAAGGGCCCCTCCAGAAAACTGCAAAACTACTTTCTTGATTACGCTTCACAGAATTGCTTAGCCAATGACCATGCTAGCTGGAAGATTCTGGGATATATATCCCCAAAAGAAAATGTTGCATGTTCTGGCCCTTCCAATGGTAGATTAATGTGCTGTAAATCACCTTGTGTTGCATGCTGAGAGGAAGGGATATCAATTAAATACATAAATATAGAAAGCAGTAATAAGGTGTCTATGTCTGTGCAACCAAATTTACAATCTCAGGGTTAGTGGTACTACTGTCCTCCCACCAACATCAGATTCCAAGTAGCCTGGCCAGAAAACTATGTATGAACAGGGACCTTCCCAGGCTAGTGACTTTATCTGTCATATCCAATTTCATATTCCACTTCTGGCAATGTGAATGATGCAAGAATGTTATAATATTAGATGAAATATAAAACAATGAAAGAAACCAGTGCAATGGAAATTTGTTTTGTCCTGGCCAACAGAGGAAGGAAGAATTTGGGGAAAGGACTGGTCACGTAATGAATGAGATGCCACAGTACTTGCCTCTTCTCACTGTGCCTCAAAGTTATAGCGGAGTAGGTTTCATGTCAAGGTGATGACCTTTTATCCAATATAATGGATTTTTCTTTTTTTTTAAAAAATTACATTTTGTGAACTATGGGATATTTTCTACAGGATATTTCTCTGCATTGCAGAGGATGCATAACATGTACTCAGGACGAGAGCCTGCCTATCATCAGGACAGAATACAGAGAAAGAGAATGGTTTCCACTTGGCAAAGAGGTCAAGCAAGGCTGCATTTTATCACCCTATCTCTTTAACTTGTACACTTTAAATATAATATGTAAGAGAGAAGTGGAGTATGAAATTGGATATTACAAATAAATTAAAGTCACTAGCCTAGGAAGGTCCCTGTTAAGAGGAAGGAGTATGAAAAGTGGAAGAAATAACATTAACAGTTTAAGATGTGCATCATACTACTAGCAGAAAATAGCAACTCTTGGAACGATTACTGAAGAAAGTCAAGGAAGAAAACCCAAAGGCTAGTTTACAGTTGAACATTAAGAAAACAAATGCAATGACCGCGGACAATTTGCATAACACTGTGCCCAGTCTTTTCATTTGCGAACCCCTAGGCAGCCTATTTCCATAAATTGTACCAGTCATATTATAGTTGTTGTTATTTCAAATTTATATGTTGTAGCTGTAAATAAATAGCCCAATAATGGGATTAAAAAGCAATGGAATAATAAAGTGAACAGGCAGTGCGTACATGTTTATATTCAAAACTTAAAAGATACAGTGAATTCAAATAACCACATCACAAATTACATAAAAAATCTACATTACATTAATACATTACATTTGTTACTTTATTGATAACTGAAAAACTTTAATATGTTTTCAAATAAAATGTATAAAATACACAACAAATGTTCAATGCGATCCTTGAGTTTGTTTTAAGCCACACAATTTTTTGAAATCGGGTTTAACTGATGTAAAATACAGTCTAAAATCTGGATACGCATTCAACTTACTACAATATTTAGTTTTTATAAAGATGTAAGATGAGAAAGCCCTTTCCACCAGCTCCATATTTGTAAGTGGCAACAGAAATTAAGCACCTTGTCAGAAAGCTGTTCATATTCTCTGTTGATGTCTGCCCAAAAGTTAATAAGGGATGTTTCTTTGAATTTAGCTTTTAAAGTAGCATCGGTCAAAAATTCGATCAACTTCTGTTTTTCCTTGATTGATAATCTGGCGGGTCAGAAGTATTCTTCTTCAAAGGGATTTGCAATCCAGTTGCTCGCTTGTCCAGGTTTTGTGAAGTACTTCTCAAAAGATGATTTTAGCCCTTTCAAGTGTTCTGTTGATTTCTCGCTCATTTCCCTGGAGAGCTGTAGCTTGTTCTCCAACAGGAAACTGTGTAAATTTCGAATACCTCAGGTTGACCTTTTGTCAAGATATGACCTCCAAAAACATAATTTTATAATCATAAGTTCAATTTTGTCTAAAACTTTGAAGATTATTCTTGAACTATTTTGAGGTGCCAAATTTAGATTGTTTATTCGTAGAAAAATATCTGATAACTGTCCAAAGGCTTGAAGCCAATCACAGTTGTGTAACTTGGAAGCAAGCTGGAAAGTCTTGAACAAACAAACAAACAAACCTGGACCTCCTATCTAAGTTCAAACAGCTGGGTAAGGACTTTACCACAAAAGAGCCACTTTACTTTTGTATGGAGGAGAAGGGTAGAATGAAGATGCATTATCTCTTCACACAATGTGGGCTTTGACTTTATAAAATTAACCAGGGAGGTGCTTAGATCCTAGGCTTTCTCTGCAGATGCAAGAGTGGCTCCACATTATATCGTGGGCTCCCTACACGATGTGACTGAAAATACTGGAGTAAAAACCTGACATAGGCTTGTCCCCATCAGTCCATTGCCCACAACAACTAGAAAAATTAATGTCCTTTTCTATTTTCTATTAACTATTGATAACATTAAATATTTCCTCACCTCTTGGGCCCTCTGACAGAGGATGACAAAGCAAAAGGTTTTCTTCAACTTGCCTTTCAAATAATAATTAAAACAGTGAGATAAGCAACATCAATGCTTTCATCAACTTGAAGAGCAAAGAATTAATATTTTTATTCTACCTATTATTGTTGCCTCAACATTGTCAGACATATCTTGAATCATTCAAAAGAAGGATAGTATTAATTTTCCTCACATGGTCTTCTCCAAGCACACACAGAATGGCAACTTTTACACAAGAGAAATTACATTATCAGCTATAGTATGATTTTTATCACATCTAGGAGGTTTCAAGTACATTTTCATTATCTTTATTACCTGATGATAGGAACAACGTCATATTTTCTGATGTTTTGCTAGCTGCTGAAAAAAAAATCTGCATTCCCTGTTTGGCACGTTTTGCTTGCAAATGCCACAAGGGTAGAAAAAAGGGTTTCATGCCAGTATTGGATAACACTTCTCCACACACTGAGGCTTAGGACAGTCCCCATCTGCTGTACATGAAAATCCATACTTCATGTATTCATCACGGTATTTTCTCTTTTTACCTTTTTGAAGAACCGAAAACTGTGCCTTCTCACTGTTTTGCACTAAAAGGTTAGGCATGTCATGAGAAATTCTTGGTGACTGGTCACTATCAAAGTAGTTTCATCTTTTTTACTGTGCCAGTTTTCAACCATTGATCTATATCTGATAATACATAGCTTGAAAAATTAATTTAAAACTTAAAATGATGACAAAGAGAAGAGATGTAGAGAAGACCCAAAAGAACTCACTCACTGAACATTGGTCACAGGACTGACTGAGGTACCCACTTGGCCCCTCCATTTACATGACAGTTCGGGGTGCAGAACCCTCAAAAAGTGGGCAAACAGCAAATAACACCCTCCCTACTTCCCTTCCCATTCCCTTCCAGTGCACCCCCTTCCATTGCCTTGCTTTTTACCCTGGCGTACTTGCCTTCCTTCTCTGCACCTTGGCAAAAGGCAAGGGAATAGGGAAGAAAGCACGTATGTGCCTTCTTTCTCCATGTGGTGCTCCCCCTCCCCTCCCCTTGTCCTTTGCCTTGGTGTGCATTCTCCATGTCTGGGCAAAAAGGCAACAGAATGGGGGGAGAGGCACAGGCGCATCTTCCTTCTCAGTGTGATGTTCCCCTTTCCATTCCCTTGCCTTTTTTCTCAGCATGCATTCTCTGTGCTCAAGCAAAAGGCAAGGAAAAGGTGGGAAGGCACATGCACACCTTCCTTCTGCATGCGGTGTTCCCTCTTTCCATTCCCTTGCCTTTGCACACTTTCTCCATATCTGGACAAAAGGCAAGGGAATGGGGTGGGAAAGGCACAGGCACACCTACCTTCTCCACTGTCAGTGCTCCCCTTGCTATTCCTTTGCCTTTTGCCTGGGCATGGAGAAGAAAGGCAGGTGCACTAGGGCAAAAGGTAAGGGAATGGGAGGAGGAGAACCAGGAGAGACACGCACACCTTGTGAAGGACCAAATTCACAAAGGTGAAACCTGCAAATGTGGAGGGAGGACTGTATATTGGTACCAGCGTGACAGCACTCAATTGTTCGGGAAGCAGAGGAGAGTGAAAGAAGCTAAGCCTGTATATGCTGAGAATGCTCACTGTAGTGGTGTGCTCACAACATACAGTTTAGGGAAGGACTCCCCAACATTTGCCAAAATAAAAAAGACAGCGAACAGGGCTTTTCTCAAGATTAAATTACAAAGGAAACCCACTCTGCCACTCATCATAACATTAAATTAATTTCACAAGTTTTGACTTCTATCATGTCTTACACTATTGACATACATGCTGCTGCTGCTGGTCCTCGTCCTCCTTCTTGTGTGCCCCTAAATGTCCTGTTTCATACCCTTGGGGATATGCATACCTCATGTTGGGAATCACTGGTCAGTGCCATTGTACTTCCAATTTCTACGCATGGTTATGAAAGCCGGACAGTGAAGAAAGCTGATAGGAAGAAAATCAACTGATCTGAAATGTGGTGCCGGAGAAGTATCTATGGATACTGTAGACTACTATAAGACAAATAAATAGGCCTTAGAGCAAATCAAGTCAAGATGACTAACCTGAGACTCTCATACTCTGGACATGACTCACTAGAAAAGACAGTAATACTTGGTAAAGTAGAAGCCAGTAGAAAAAGAGGAAGACTGCACTATAGATGGATAGACTCAGTCACAGAACCAGCACGATGTACTGGTTTCAGCATCAAACTATGACCTTGGAGACCAGGGCTTGATTCCCCACTTGGCCATGGAAACTTCCTGGGTGAACTTGGGCATGTCACACTCAGACCTAGAAAACCCCATTTGCTTTAGGGTAGCTGTAAGTTGGAAACAACTTGAAGGTACACAGCAACAAGACTCAAATCAGTGAAGCCATGCCCCTGAACCTGTAAGACCTGAGCAGGGATGTTGATGACACAGTACCTCGGAAGTTTCTCATTTAAAGGGTCACCGTAACTGCTTGATTAGAGTTTGTCCAAAGGAGAATTTGTGGCTAATCAAGCATGTTCTAAGACCCAGAGCTAAAGAACAGGTTAAAAAAAAATACTCTTTTTGCATTGTCAGGTATTTCCTGATCCCACTGAATTCACCACCAACTTTAAATTTCCTCCAAAAGGTAGCGATCTAGTGACGACAGACTACATTACACTTGCTTTCGTTGCATTGTGGTCCACCAAAAAACATTTTTTTTTCTTTTTGTCTTAATACATTATCTTTCCTGGAACAAAAAGTAGTATCTGGGAGTTACAATTACAAGGAAGTACAGCCTACTGTTTCAAAATAAATATTAAAAAAATCTGGAAAGAAAAGCCTGTTCTAGTGCTATTATTCCACTTTCAACATCCTATGGAATCCTGGGGTTTGCAGTTTAGGGAGGGGCCTTTGGGGCCTCTGCGCCCCCCCCCCAAACTGCAAACTCCAGGATTCCATAGGATGTTGAAAGTGGAATAATAGCACTATAACAGTCTAGTGTGGAAATGGCCTTAGAAAAATGGAGCAAATTAAATTTATCTCTTTTGGTGGAGAATTGCAGTAATGAAAGCAAATATTTTCCCAAGACTTTTATTTTGTTTCCGTATGATCCCCATCATAAGAAACAGAATACCCTTCCTACAATGGCAGAAATTTCCAATAAAGAAATAAATAAAAATGGCAGGCAAGAAAAACCAGAATAAAATCCAAAACATTGCATGATGTTAAAAAAAGTGTGTGGGGGGGTAAGAATGCCTAATATTCAATTGGATTATGAAGGCTGTTGTTTTGTATAGGTGAAAGAATGGATAATGCTTAGAGATGGGAGACTTTTGCAGCTTGAAGATCATGATTTAAGATTTGAGTGGCATGGCTACTTTTGGTATGATAAAATAAAAGTTCATGCTTCATTTAAAAAAAAATCACTGCATCAGAAAGGTACTTTTATGAGTGTGGTATAAATCCAAGCAGAGACTTTCTCCTAAGATAAGATTAGCCACATCACTGCAGGAAGCCATTTTTTAAGGGAAAGAATGGGTTAAAAATTAGAGATGGCTGCATTACAATCACTTGAATTTTTAACAAGATAAGTAAGAGTTTAAATCAAATCAGGTGCTTCTTGAGGAAGGAAAAGATCTTGATTGGTTTGCTTATATGAAACTTAAAGACAGATTTAACCATGATAAGAGAGATTTTGCCATGGAGTTCAGAGAAAATATGTTCGGTCTAGAGCTGTATGAAGATGATGACCATGTAATTTTTTTAAAAAATGTACAAATGTCTTTTGAAACTAGAGACAGAGGATGAACCTATCAGGAAAATATGATCAGATGGGCCCCAAAATTTTGGGCAACATGTTCAAACAGCAGAATGGCAGAAAATCTGGTCTTAAGATATAAAATGTAGAGATAGTTATCTAACCCCAGATAAGTTGTCAAAAATGTCTAAAAATGTTCAAAATCATTATTAGAGATGTCAAGATAAGGAAGGTTTTTTCCATATGTGATGGGTTTGTAAGAAGCCAAACATCTATTGTTCTAAAATTTATATGTTAATTCAAAAATTTTTAAAGGTAGATTTTGTAATATCACCAGAAATGTTTTTGTTGTGTATTATGGATATAGAGTTGGATAGTAACTATAGACTGCTTCTTTGAAATATGGTAACTGCAACAAGATTGTCTGTTCAAACCTGGAAATGAATTATAAGGTTGCTGAGTTATCCCAAATGGCTTGGTTTTAAAGAATAAGTCAACTGAAATTTTTTTTGGAAAGATTGGAAGGAATTTATGAACTTTCTGAGCAATAAGAAATCTAACAATGCAATAATTTGCAGATATGGTTGCTACTAAGACTGTTTGTTCGGATCTGTAATGTTAGCATAACATTTTTTCTTATTTTATCTTTTCTCTTTTGTTAATTTGGTCTGGGGGCCAGAGCCCTTCTGTGTTCTTAACAAGTTAGTGTTTAACTAGTGAGTAAGTTAGTGGTTTAGTACGTTTTAGCTCAGTGTTTTAGCATTGTGTTTGAGTATTATGTTTAGAATTGTGTGTTTTACTTTATGTTAAAAATGTCAGTTTGTGTTTATGCTATTCTGTCTTAAAAAATAACCATAAGAAAAAAATTATTTTGATGGCAAAAATTGACAGTTTTATTACGACCACTTTTTTCCCATCCATTTTTTCAGTGTAGAAATAAAAAAATCCTGCCCATGGCAAGAGACTGACATTTGAGTTTACAGCTGCACAGTGACAATGTCACACAACACCTACACTTGAGGTCTAGCTCTGTGTGGATTCTGCAATGTCTCTATGGAACAAAATCATCCTTAAAGTCGTTCAGAAAAAAAAAATCAAATTGAGTTGAATTAATATAGACAAAATGTTCTTTATTGGTCAACCAAATGCCACCAAGATGAGCAAGCTTTTGTGTTCTCTAGAGCTTTCTTTCTTTTTTAAAAAAATCAGGCCAGGAGACACAAAGTATTTTGCGATCCTTTTCTATCACCTAGCTTGATGAAGAGTTCTGGAAAATTTAAAAGCTTGTGCATTTTTGGGGTATTTGGCTGGACAAATACAGGTATTGCCCAGTTGTGGTATTTCTTTCCAATGAACCTTTTCTTGTGCGTCCCCGCCCGCACACACACATAAGCGTTGTTGGTGTATAAGGAGACACCCATGTTTGCTCTGATTGCCACTCTCCTTTCTCCTTGTGTTGGGAACCTGTTTTACTTTGTGCGCGCTTCCTCGTTAATAACCTTTGCCACCTTAACGACACCCTGGCATCGCTTGGTCACATGCGTCCCTCGTTTCATCTGTGAAATGTTGGAGGGTATGCACCAACTGACCTTCAGCTGGGAATTGGAGGCCACGATTTCCCCCAATCCCAATCCAAGCCTTACCCCTGACAGGCAACTAATTTTGAAGCGGAGGCCAGATTTTGAGGGAGCCCGGGTCCCACTGTAACACTGGGGTCCCAGAGTAATAGCGCCTCTGCCTACAGGCCTTCTTGTGCGCCTGTGCACTCCAGAGGAGGTGAAAAGGCTCCTGTGTTAAACTTCTTCTCAAAAGGCAGCATAAAGGCCATTTCTGCACTAGACTGTTGTAGGGCTATTATTCCATTTTCCACATCCTAAGGAATCTTGGGGTTTGCCGTTTAGGGAAGCCCCTCCATCAACTGCAAACCCCAGGATTCCACAGGATGCTGAAAGTGGAACGATAGCGCTACACCAGTCCAGTGTGGACATAAAACAGTGCTTAAAAACAAAAGGCCCCTCCCTAAAATGCAACCCCAGGATTCCACAGGATGCTGAAAGTGGAATAATAGCACTCCAACAGTCTAGTGCGGCAATAGAACCGTGGCTAAAAACCAAAGGCCCCTCCCTAATCTGCAAACCCCAGGATTCCATAGGATGTTGGAAATGGAATAATAGCACTATAACAGTCCAGTGCGGAAACGGCCAAGGTCTCGGCCAAATATTCTCCGCGGACGCTCCCCCGAGGTTTACTCTGATCTTCCTTGACACAGAAGGAGCGGGAGGGGGTGACAGCCTTCCTTGCCTGAGATCTGCTCGCAAGATGCCTAATAAGATTTCCTGCAGAGCCAGCAAACGCACCCCACAAAGTCCCGGGGCTTCCCCGCGGTTCCTTCCGCGGACGGGACGACCAGCAAATGGAAAACCGAACGTATAAGTCAACCACCAAGCCAGACGCTTATTTCCTCCTCGGCTCTGCCTCGGGAGACCTCGTTTCTTTCTCCGCCCGTGAAACAGCCCCCGATCCTCGGGCTACCACAACAGAAGCCAGGCGCTGTTTTGTTTCCTCTTTTGTCTCCGCCCTTTCTCCGGCGCTGGAAATCTCACTTCCACGGGCGGCTCCGCTGCAGAGGTCGGGAGAGAGAGAGGAACTTCTCCTCCGGCGACAGTTAAGTGGAAAGAGCGCGGGGGAGACGAGGTAGTTGCTCCCCGTTCCTTCCTAGTTCCAGTTATGTAACGGTGTCAGATCTTGATGCCGTATGGACGGCGGCGGGGGAGAGAGGGTGGACCGGAAGGGTGAGCTGTCCCGCGCCGAAGCCAGGTTACCGGTTCAGTGTAGACAGTCGTGGATCGGGTGGGTCGTCTCCTACGGTGGAAGTGCCTGTTTTACTTTTGGACCAGGGACCTAGAGCTCCTTCTGCAGCGGCGGTGCGCTGGATCTCGGGGATCACCTGTGACGGCATATATGTGCACCCGCGCACAGGTTGTGTAATCACAGAATCCTAGACTGGGAACCCAAAGGCCATCCGGTCTAACCTTCTACCGGTGTGGAAATTCATCGCTGAAGCAAGTTTGTATGTGAGTCAGAGAGCTGTTCCGTGGTGAAGCCCATTACTGCGTGCCCTTGTAGATCAACTTTTAGGCATGCGAGAGGCGCCGCTAGTCCCCTGCCCTGCAGAGTGAACCAGGAAGTTGCCTCTGCCAGTTTTGTGCTTGATGTGTGTCCTGATCCCCAGCCCTTAGGCTCTGATGGTTTTTCTTTTTCAGCTAACCATGGAATCTTAGACCATTTCCACACTACACTGTTAGAGCACTATTATTCCACTTTCAGCATGCTGTGGAATTCTAGGGCTTGTAGTTTACTGAGGCCAAAGAGCTCTCTGGCTGAGAATTCTGAATGCTTCTCTCTCTAAACTTGCAAACCCCAGGATTCCATAGGATGTTGAAAAGTGGAATAATAGCACTATAATGGTATAGGGTGGAAATGACCTTAGACTTACTAAGAATTGCAAGGCCCATCTAGTCCAGCCTCCTGCTCAGAAGGAATTCACAATGAAAGCACTCCTAAAAGACACCCATCCAACCTATGTTTAAAGACTACCAAAGAAAAGAGGGTCCATCACCATCTGAGACAGTCTATTCTACTGCCAAATAGTTCTTACAGTCAAGAAGTTCTTCCTAAGGTTTATGTGGAACCTTTTCTCCTGGAATGTCAATGCACTGGTTTGTGACCCCTATCCCAGGAGGCCTCTGTGTGTTAAATGGATGTTGTCTTGTGAGTGTTCTTCCTTCTTTCCCTTGGTATGCATTGCATTCATTAAATAGTGCTTGTCACCAGCATAAGGGGAGCGGAATCCAGACCCTTGATTTGCAGTGCTAGTGGATTCCTGGGGTGCCTGAATTTTGGCTTTAGGGTTTTCTGTCTTTTCTGTTATTTCTATTTTTTTTTTCAGCTAATGTTATGCCATTATTGTGTTTTCCATTTGCGTTTTTCTCTTCTCCCTTCCCTGGCTGAATTCATGTTGGACATTAGTGGCTGTTTCTGGGTTAGCAGTGGGACATCTCCTGTTGGATACAGGACTGATTTTCCAGTTTAGGTTGCAGTGCTAAGTATCTTTTCCAGAGAGTAAGTTTCATTGAGCACAGTGGAAATTACTTCTGTGGAAATATGGATAGGATTGTAGTGTAGCTGATTGTTGTGTTAGTCCAGCATTCTGTCTGCAGTTGTGACCCAGCCAGCTGCCTGCAGGAAACCTAAGAAAGAGGCTGTCAAGGTCCTCTTTTCTTTTTCCCTAACGTTTCTTGGCAAAGATATATCGCTTCTGAGCATGGAAGTTCTATTTCACATTTTTAATAAATTTTTGATAAAAACTTAAAAATATTTTCTTTTTTTTTTAATAGATAGATTGAAGCAAGACTATAAACCCTTTAAGACATTTACATCTGTGTGGTTAAGACATCAGCATTTTTTTTACCTGAGCTCTTGCAATCTAAAACATCTGAACCCAGCAGCAGTATATAGAGCGCATCTTGACCTCCAGCACATTACCTGCCTTTCTGAACAGATTTTCCAATAATCATAATTGTTGTCATTTATTCACATACTTACGTTACACTGGGAATCTTAAAGAAAAATCAGTACAGTCATCACTATCAGGAACAAGCAGATGTCAAAAGAAATGTCAGCAGAGAAGGCCCAGGAACTAAACAATGCTGTAAGGTCTGGCTCAATTGAGACTATCTGGAAACTTTTGGAAGAAGGTACAGATATCAACTCGAAGGCAGAAAGTGGCTGGACACCCCTCCATAGTGCTGTAAATGGAAATAAGGAAGAGATTGTCCACCTTCTCCTTGAAAAGGGGGCTGATCCACATGCTAGGAAGGATAATGGGGCTACTCCTTTTATCGTAGCAGGGATAACAGGCAATGTGAACCTTCTGAAACTCTTTCTTGAGAAGGGGTCAGACATCAATGAGTTTGATATCAATGGCTTCACCGCATTCATGGAGGCTGCTTGGTATGGGAATGAGGCAGCCCTGAGATTTTTGTTTGAGAGTGGAGCATATGTCAATTTGGGAAGAGTAGTTGATGAGGAGAGAAAGGCCATAAATAAAGGCGGTGCAACAGCTTTGATGGATGCTGCCAGACAAGGTCACGTCACTGTGGTAGAAGCCCTGGTCAATGAGATGAATGCCGATGTGAATATCTGTGACAATCAGGGAAGGAATGCATTAATCCATGCGCTCTCAGTCACAGAAGACAGAGTCTGGGACAAAGACAAAGAGGCCATTGCCCTTTTTCTCTTAGAACATGAGGCTGATGTGAACAAGAGAGATGAAGATGGGAAAACTACTCTTATACTTGCTGTAGAAAGGCAAAGCCAAGTTGTGATGGAGGCTATATTAGAAAGAGATGAAGTTGACATTGACGATGCAGACAGAAACAGCAGAACTGCACTGATGGTAGCAGTGAAGAATAAAAACTATGAAATAGCAAAGGTGTTGTGTGAAAAGGGAGCACGAACAGACATTGGGAACCTCCTTGAAATTGCCAGTCGTACTTATAAAAATGACAAAATCATACAGCTCCTTCAGAAATATGGTTCATCACTCATTCCAAGCCAGCCAAAGGTACAGTGGGAGTGTCCTAGCATACGCTGGGGATCTATACTCCGGGATCTGTATGGAAGGTATCGTCCTATGATTGGAAAGCTCAAGATTTTCCAACATCCAGATTTTAGGATTCAAAGAAGCTCCCAAGGAGGAGTGTATCTGGGATTATATGATGGAGAAGCAGTGGCTGTGAAGATTTTCTGTACTGATGCGGAAAATGCTGAGCGAGAGAAAACTTGCCTTGAGAAGTGCCATACCAGCAAGCATCTGGTGAAGATCTGTGGATGGGAAAAGCGGAAGGCCTGTGTGTTTGTGTGCCTCACTCTGTGTGAGAGGACCCTTGAAGAGTACTTCGAGATGGATGACAATGCAAACATAAAAAGCAAAGATATTCTTAAAACAGTATTTCTGGCCATGAAGGAACTGCATGAATTTGGATTCGGCCATCAAGATCTGCATCCCAGTAACATTTTGATAGGTTTGTGCTCTCTTTGTATTTGGCATTCAGTTCAAAGGGTTCTTAACTATTTACCCCAGTGTAGTTTTGTTGAATTCAGTGAGATAAATAAAGAGCAGCAGGTTTACAGTATTATGAACAAACACTATTCACACCATATTACCTTTTTCTACTGAAAGTAACGGGTTGCTAGTATTGCCTCTAGAACTAGGTTAAGATATGAACCTACACATTTGATGGTGATTATATTTATTTTGTATATTTATATCCTGCCTTTTTCCCAGGCTGGGACTCAACAAGGCTTACAATAGTTAAAATACACATAGTTAAAAACTAAGCAATTAAACCATCAAAAAAATTAAAACCATTTTAAAATGGTTTATTTAAATGGTTTATTTAAAATTTTAAAGAATCAAAACAATAACAACAACAAATAGAAATTCAGCACATTATACAACAAATAGAAGTCCAGCACATTATCCCCATTATACAATGAGGATGAGAATGATGTAGCTGATGATGATAACAAACAATAATTTTTTTAAAAAATTGAGCCTTCTGATAATCTTTTTATATGAAGCAAAGGAAAGTGGGGGGAGGTGTTATTTGTCTGAGGCTATTATTTTAGTTTACCCACTGCCTGTATTTTAGACTACTCTCCTAATCCATTACTTTTTTCTGAATTTTAGCCCAATATTGATTGTAATTACCATCTTCCCTTTCTGTATTTGCAACAAATATCAGTGATTATTCAGCTTGTACATAGCAAAATCAGAGTTCACAGTCTGTTGCCCCACAGCTTTAGATGAAATGATGGTGGGCCTCGTGTAAAGAGATGATCCACAGTGTGGTTGATGCATGGGGACCAGAGTCCCATAAAGGTGTGCTTTTTTTTTTCTTAATTCCCTGTCTGTGTAGCCGAGCAGGGGAGATTACTTTATCTGCTAAGGCAGCCCAGCAGAGTCTGTCTACCCACCTCCTAATTGATAAGCCTACCACTGATTTCCACGTCCTAATCCATTCCTGATTGAACAGAATCCACCATTCCCATTACACTCTCCGCATTTTGATCTAAGATGTTTACGTGTGGGAGAAAGGCAAGGCACAATCTCCTATATTGGTGTTTTGCTGAAGAGAATAGGAAGCCAGAATATATAACTGCACCATCCACTTGCCATCATTTAGGTAGCCATATTCCACACAATCAGCCATTTTACCACATGTCTGTACTGTTCCTATGTATGTGGAAAAAGCCAAACTAGATGTGATGGGAACCAACATCTTGTCTTTCTTGGATGAATGGAATCTCATTTTGACAACTATGATATAGATGACTGAGAGGAACTAAACCCTTTGCTACCAACTTTACATCACGGGTGCTTTGTTTCCTCAGATATTCTTTCCCCCCAGTCTGGCTCTTATTTTTGAAGTCAGTTGGAATGAGGATTTTTTTTCTTTCTATAAAAAATAATCTCTCAAATTCTGCATTAGATCTGAACGTGTCCGACTTAACACAGTTGCTCCAATCACATCCAGTTTGGCTTATGGAATGAAATCAACATATGCTACTGATGAACGTGTTCTCAGAATGACTGGCAAAAAGGCTCCTCTTGCTTACTGAAAAAATGCCATTACTTGTCTTTACTTTCCAAAGTACTGTTAAACGGCATAACTATTTTAGGTTATTTGCCCATTTGTTTGTTTTTTTTCCAGATGTTATCGGTAACGTTTTCCTAGCAGATTTTGACAAAAGCAGAAAAATAACTGATGATGATCAGAAAGATTGTATAATCTCAAAAGATCTACAGGCAAGTAACTGTTCTTCATTATTGCCTCTCTGGGCTTCTACATGTGCAAAATTATTATATCTAAAATCAAAACATGAAGGTACCCAGTACTAAGGATGGAAAGAATATTCAGAAATATTTGAAAAATGTGCTTTTTGAGTGTTGAAAAAACCTGATGAGATGAATCCTGGACTGGTAAGAATCTTTGCCATTCAACATTTATTCTGTGTAAAATCTGCACATTGTTGATTTGCAATAGAAAACAGGATTTTTTGTGCAGGAATTAGTATTTTTGCGTCTAAATATTGTTTTCTGTTTTCTGCCCAGAAAATGCTGTTTTCTGCACAAACCAACCATGTGCAAATTTTTGCACAGGATAAATCCTGAATTGCTTTTGAAAAACTTCTTCTTTTTTGAAGACTTTCTTGAAGCTTGAAGAAAATAGATAAAATTACATGTTCCTACCTTTGAGAAGAAACTTAGCGCAGAATTACACCCCTACACAATACACGTGTGTATTTAGTCAATCATAAACATAATGAGGATTCCAAAGAACAAAAAGACATTTACTGTATAATGTATAATGATAAGAAAGGGTATTACTGTTCTGGTCCTTAGGATTGCCTTCTTATACGAATCTCTTTGGTATTATTCTTTTTTCATTTCCTGAATAGCACAGGGGGATTAGGCTATTTAATAACCAGCCAGATAAAACCCATGTCAAATTAGATGTGATGCTTAAAAAAAATTAAATATTAAATAATCCCATTATAACAGTACTGTGGCAGGATGGTAGAAGTATAGTCAGGTTGATAGTGGAGCAAAACTCCCAGTCTTTTTAATTAGTAGGGATGGTGATGCTATCTACTGCTGCCCCTAGGTTTCCTTGAGCTTCACTGCAGTCTACACAGCATCTGGAATAGGTGGGATTTTCACAGCAGCAATACATTGTTGTGAGATACTGCTATAGTAAAACTAACATGGCCTTGGGCTGTTAAGATCAATTAGCTTTATAAAAGACCTGCTTCCTGATAGAGAAGGAAATAGCTAGAGCTGACTTCCTGATATGGATCAATACAGCCATCATCTGCATTTTTGGACTCTCTGTGGAGATGTGGCTAAGAGAAGTGCCAAGAAGAGCACCTGCTATGCAGCACTGGCTTTGGAAACCTCTCTGGAATAATACATACTTTTGATAATATAAAGGGTGTTGGCAGGGGAGGGGCTGATTAAAGAGCTTTCACTGATATGATTGCTCAATCAGCAGTAGACTGCCATAGTCTTGGCAGAAGTTTATCAACTCGGAACAAAACTCTAGCTTGGTACATAAATCTCCAGTGCATTCAACAGCCAGTGTTTCCAACATCATGTTGGCAGTTCTGCCTCCCCCAGAAAGCTTCCAAATGCCCAAAGCACACCACTGCACTTGTTTACTGGCACCACCCAGCAGAAGAGCATTCACATCAGTCTTCTAAATCTTAAGTGACTTGCTAAAAGGGTGATGACAGCTCCCAACTGCAGAACGTCAGGTGTTAAGTGGCTGTGGCAGCACATTCAGAGGCCATTTCTGCACTAGACTGTTATAGTGCTACTATTCCACTTTCAACATCCAATGGAATCCCGGGGTTTGCAGTTTAGGGAGGGGCCTTTGAGGCCCCTCCCTAAACTGCAAACCCCGGGATTCCATTGGATGTTGAAAATGGAATGGTAGTGCTGTAACAGTCTAGTGCGGAAATGGCCTAAGCGCCTGGAGGCTTTGGATGTGGTGGGACATTGCAGGATGAAGTATTGGGTACCTCATTCTGAAACACCTGGAAAAGGACATCTGCATGTAACCCAGGATTACGTGGACATATGTCACCAAATGGATTGCAGGCTAATTTTGTTCTCTTACAATATAACTATTTGTTTTCACACATAGGATCTTCGACGTCTTGTCCTGTATGTTGCAATGAGGGGCAAAATCTCCTTTGAGGCCTTACCTACACCGTGTCAAGAGGATGTAGATGACTGTATGGAAATTGAAGACCTCTGCAGAAGTCTGGAGCTGCCTGATAAAGACATCCCAGTCAGTGAACAACTGGGACATCTGCTGGACCACCCTTATTTCTGGAACAAAGAGATGTAAGTAAATGTCTCTCCATATTCCTAATATTGCTTCCCTTGATGTCTGCAAAGTAGCCATAGAAGAAATATTGACCTAGAGAAATATTGCATTTTCTTTCTCTAAAAAATTTGAAAAATCTTGCAATTTGATTTTGTAAAAATTTTAGTTTTGCATTCAAATTTGAACCTTAAAAGTTTATTAAATGTGAAAATTCTAGATTTCTAAAGCTGTCACTTATTTTATCTTTTACTAGCAGCTTACTAACGTTGCCTGAAATATCACTAATATTCAAGAAATCTAGTTTGGTGAAGGAGCCATTTACCTACAGCGGTGGTTCTTAACCTGGAGCCTTCACTGGGGTCCATGAAGGCCTCCTGCTGGACACCAATAGAAGCAGCATCAACAAGAAGATGGCAACGGAGGGAGGGCTGCGGGTGCAAAAACTAATTCCTCATTTGCAAATGAGGGAGCAGTTTGGGCACACACACATGTCCCTTTCATCAGAGATGTGCCAGCAGGGGCTGATGGTGCCAAAGGACATGGTGGGAGGTGTGTTTGGGTGCCCAATCTATAACTCTGGAGACCAGGGTTTGAATCCCCACTTGGCCATGGAAAACCAGTGGGTGACCTCAGGCAAGTCACATTCTCTCAGCCTCAGAGAAAGGCAAAGGCAGTGAATCCTGCCAAGAAAACTCCCATGATACGTTTGCCTTAGGATCTCCATAAATCAGTTTTCAAAGTGGAAAGAACCTGCCCGTCAGTGGAATTTTGTTGTTGTGTGCCTTCAAGTCACTTCTGATTTGTGGCAACCCTAAGGTGAACCTATCATGGAGGTTTTTTTTGCAAGATTTTTTCAGAGGACGTCACCCAGGGTCTGAGTGGGGATTTGAATCTTCATCTCCAGAAGCCTTCAATAAATAAATAAATAAATATTTGAATATTTAAATCTAAATTTAAATATTTAAATCTTGAGTTATATCTTGAGGGTCCTCAGCAACAAATTATATGTACAGGGGGGTCCCAGTAAAGAAAAGGTTAAACAAAATACTGACCTAGAGAAATATTGCATTTTCTTTCTCTAATTGTCTTCAGAAACAGGCTACACATTTACCTGCTGGGGATATTCTAGCTGCATTTAGTAGGAGTTTGGACTCAAAGTCCTATGAAGCCTCTTCCAGGTCTATGATTCTAATTCTCCCTTCACTCCCAGGAGAAGTCCATGATAAGGGAAAAGAAGATGTATGGTTTTTAAGTAAAGAAAAACACTGATAGTAAAGCCATCAATATGTTGCTGGAGATGCTGCAGAACATTTCAGGAGTACTGGCAATGCTGGTCATCCAAACTTGACAGCTGTCGAGTGCTAAAAGCTGGGTATTGAATGTGTCACATACTACAGACAACAAATTCCAATACTATCTTTTAGGGCTGTGAAAACTACCTTTATAAAGGTATACCCCAGTTAACAAAGTTCCTGGGCATTACTTCCGTAATAGAAAATTTAGTACCCGAGGCAGAAATAACATAGAATGAGGTAGGTCTCTATAGCACAAAAAAAAGAAAGAAAGAAAAAGAAAAGTGGTTCAATTTGTTTCAGCAATGCTTTTATTCAAAACTAACAATATGCCCATGTGAAATGAAACAACCAGACCAGGGAAGGCTTTTACAAGTAAATAAAAACATTTTGAACCTTCTAGAGACCACATGAGTGCTTTTTCTAAAATGCATCCAGGGATGATTTTTCACCAGTTCCTACTTTTCTTAAGATTTACTTTTTTGGTGGTCCAACTTATAGGTCTGTGCTTTTTTAAAAACATGCTGGTAGCAGCTGGTGAGGTAGGCTTATCTTTTTTCCCTTATTCTTTGTGTGTTGCTGTTCACCTATGCTTAGTAAGGGATTTTGGGGGCAGTATTGCTCACTTTGCCTATTGTAGAGAGGTGCATGCAGCTGCAGTAGGATCAGCTAGAACAGAATCCCACTCTTTCCCAGCTCAGGCTTTATTGCTTGCTTTCTAATGACCCAGCACTGAATGTATATGTTTCTTCAACCCTCCTTCATCCTTCTCCCAGTGCTGATGCTGCTGAAAAAAACTTCCAGCTAGGCAGAGGACAAAGAAGAAAAGAGTGACGGACAGGCATAAAGACTATTTACAAAGGAGCTTTGTTGTCAGAGGTTTTGTTAACTGAGATATGCCTGTGTTGATTGAAAACCCTTTGAAAGTTCAACAGGAAATCCATACTTCCAAGTGTTTTTTCCATGATAGATTCAAATGCCATACCTTTATAAACCATGAAATCCACATCCTCAGAACCAGTCAGGTAAACACACCAACAGTGCTGTGGTGGTGAGGGGGTATCGTAGCAGATTTTAGGAAGGAGAACTCTACAAGATATCCTTATTCTTAGAGGAGCTGCTATTTGGGAATTGACACCCAAAATGCCTAAAGGGTTCATGGTTCTCCATCACTTGGTGAGTTGGTGGATGCAGTGTATTTTCACCCACAGGAACAAAGGGGGCTGCTTTACAACAGGTGAGACTGTTTAGCTGTGTAACTCAGCACTATGCACTCTGCCTTGTAGTGGCTCTCCAGGGTCACACTCAACACATTTCGTTTCCAGTTGCCGGCTGCCCCAGTGCTTTAACTAGCGATGTCAAAGACTGAAGCTGGGACCTTCCCATGATTCCAAAGCATGTGCCCTACCACAGACTTTTCCCTATCTCAGAGGCCAGCTTTGCTGCAGGAGTACCTTGGCTCCATGGGTCATCAGGAATGTTCTTATCTCGACAGTATGGAGATCAGTTCTTACAGGTGCCTTCTCTTTGCCAGGAAATTTAGAGTCTTAACAAAAGTTGGGAATGAGAGCGATATCAAGACACGCAACACCAAGCACCATAATAATAACAGTGAAATTCTGAAAGCTTTGAATCATGAGGAACATCCTTTCAAGGGCTGGACTGAAAAGGTAAGCCACTGAAAAGGCAAGCTGTCCTGAGAAAAGTTCCCTCCATCCTCCATTTTGACATTTTAGTTAAGCTAATTTGCACAATGAGGTTTTGCATTTCTTTCTTTCTGGCCTGAGACTCGTTCACTGCTTAACTAGGAGGAATGATAGTAACTAATGTTCATAACAAGCACTAAGAATTGATTCACATATTTTATTGTAGTCTAAATCCAATTGGTAGTCCCAGCTAAAGTAATGTTACCTGCTTGCTGGGGGTCCCTTAGGGGGATTCCTGACACTTGTCAAAATTATCACTTGTGGGGAAAATTAGCTCTGAACACTGCTGTAGCAATGCAAAGAGGGCAGGGTAATTAAGGATCTTGAGCCCAGCTTTACGGAGTTGGATCACAGAGAATCAGGCTAACTTTTCAGATTTAAGTATTTTATTGAAATAGATGTTAAAATCCATACAATCACTCAGCTGCATTCACTCCCACAAGCATACAAGGCTACAGAAATTTAGAAAGAGGTGAAAATTAAGAGAGAGATAGAGATAAGGGTTTTGGGGTAATACTGTACCAATCCAGAAGTCTTTGGCTGGGAAAAGACAAGGGAAAAGCCCAACTCAGCCTCAGGGGGCGGGGCTAAGGGGAGCTTTCCACTGGCAGAGGCATTGTTTGCGAGTCTGGGAGAACTCTGAAATGGAGGAGAAAAAGGGGTTCTAGTTACAGTGCTGAATACGTCCTGGGGACTAGATGGCTGCATTTTTATGAAGATGGATTTCAGCTTTGTAGTTCAAAGAAAATACAGCCAGGCATCCTTGTAGTTTCCTGCAAGATGACTATCTCATCTGGGGATGTATACCTCCAAGGTGTCACATTCCTGGCTGTTTGAAATGTTAATCTGATCCCAGAGACCTAATCTCCTGTTGGAGCTATTATTGCTGAAAATCCATTCAGATGGTCTGTGAGAACCATTTGCGAGATTCACCTAGGATGCGTGGCAGAAAACAGGGCTACCCTTTGATATGTATCCATAGCTCTACTGCCTACGTGTCCTTCCAGTAGATCTCTATGGCTCACTATGTTTGATATAAAATAGTTATGATCCTCAGGACATAGTATATAGGTGGGGTAACAGTGAATCCGCAGAATCAGTTGCTGAACAGTAAATCAACACTTCTGGACATTCTGTTTTTGTTTTCGCTGTTGCTACAATTATATCACCCCATTCTCTCTTAAATTAGGACTCAAGGTGGGTTACAAACAAAGCAAGATGTTGATTCAGTGGAACTTCTCTGTTTGGGACTAGCTATTGTATTTAGGCCTATGCATATAATTTAGTCAGTTTCCAAGAATGATCACGCTTCACAGCTTATTCCTGGAGAATACAGTTTTCTGCATGGATATAACAACTTGCTTCTGGATAATTACTTTAGGTCTGATCCTGCAAGGGCTTTTCACATTTGTGTGTGCGTGTGTGTGTGTGTGAGTATGTATACACATATGGACAAAATGATTTGCATTGCTGCCAAAAAAGCAGAGTAAGAAGAGCAGAGAGAAAGAGAAAGGGAGAAGCCAAGAGAGAAAGAAATTGTGGATGGGTTTGAGAAGAATTTTTCACTTAATTATCTAAGAGCCTACTGCTGTGTGAGTAATACACTAAAAAACTGCAGCTCACTCCCCTCCACAAAATATTATGTGAATAATATACAGTCATGTACAATATCAATCATTTCAGAATATAATAAACAGAAAGGAAGAAGTTATTGCAGACTGTTCACTCCCTCCCATGCACCTCTGAGAAAGAGCATAAACACGTTCCTTCCATACAGGCCCATAATAAGGCTGTTTGAGGACCTTGGTCTCCTGTTAAGCAAAAAAATCTGTCCCTCCCATCCATCCTGTTGCCTTCAAAGACTCATTCTTTTTTTCCCCACTTCCCTTCCCTTCCATTTCTCTTTTTTCTTTTTTTCTTTTTTTTAATAAATTTTATTGAAGGATAAAAAAGACATATAACAAAATATAATATACATATTGTACATAGCTTACTAATATGCATCCGAACACAATATGCAGAAAGAGAAGAAAGGAAGAAAAAGGGGGGGGGGAGAGGCAAGAGACAAAAGAAAAAGACAAGAAAGCAAAGAAGCAGACAAGAAAGAGGAAAAAGACAGAAAAAGGAAAGAAAGAAAAAAGGAAAAGAAATGGGGAAAAAAGAGCGAATCAGCTAAATTACATATTAAAAACATCACAAAACTTTACATTACTATTCATCACTATTTCTTTCCTATTACAAACATACCACATATCAACAAACATACAATGTATCTACAACAAACATAAATTGACTTCCTATCCCATCTCTGTTGGGTGATCTAATACTTCAATCTTTACTACTAAACTGAAACTCAAGTCAATACCTCATCTTAAGGTGTAAATAAAAATTGTTAGTCTTCCTAAACTTAATTAAATGGCATTGAAGAATTTATCTGTATAATTTTGATTGTTATGTCTGAAAAATCATACAAGGTTTAGTCATCCAATCCTGCTATGGCAAATTTATCCCACTTTTCATTCCAAAAGGGTATTAAAATTTTCCACTCTTGTTCAAAAGTACTATTCAATTTATTTCCCAACATTTATGTCCATTTGTCCGTTTTGGGCAACTCGTATAATTTAAGCTTCCAATCCTTTATTGATGGGGTGTTTGGCTCTTTCCAATTTTTTTGCGAAAACAATTCTGGCCGCATGTATCACATAACAGAAAATTTTTGAATATTTTTTCCTTAATGTCAGATCCAAATTACCCAAAATATTGAGTAAATAAACCTTGGGTGTCATTGAAAATTTATTTTAGTATTTTCGTAATGTATTTATGAATTTGTACCCAGAACTTCCTTGAATTTTTGCAGTGCCACCAAATGTGGAAAAAAGACCCAGTTTCTTGACATTTCCAGCATTTGGGATGTTTATTGCTTTTGCTCATTTTTGAAATCTGTACTGGGGTTAGATACCATCTGAAAAACACTTTTAAAAAGTTTTCCCTTAGATTAGAACTCTTCATAAATTTGATTCATTTCCCAAGCTTTCTCCCATTGTTCTAGAGTTAACGTCCTATGTCCCGGGCCCACTTTATCATGTCATCCTTCACTGTTTCATTTTCCATTTCAGTATTTAGGAGTAATTTATATATTCTACTTAATGGATGGCTTATCCCTGGTTTTATTATTTTGTCAAATTCTGTTTCATCTAATGATATCTCCCTATTTTTATTATCCATTTTAAACTTTTCTTCAAATTGTTTATGTAGCAACCCATGTGTGGTATATCCTTGTGTAATCAATTCTTCCCTATTTTTCAGCTTTATGATACTTCCCTCATTTTTGAGTATATCTTTATATGTGACCCATTCTTTCATTTGTATTTTTTCTAATCTGAAGAAAGCTTCGTGCAGAGAGACCCAAGTGGGAAGAAATTGGTAGAGCTTACTTCTGACTTTAAACCAGACTTTAAACAATGCCTTTTTAACAAAATGCTCAAGGAATTAATTATTAATCTTATGCTTATCATACCAAAGGTATGCATGCCAACCATAGTATAAATGAAAACCTTCTAAATTCAGTAATCTTGAATTGGATAAAGTAATCCAATCTGTAAGCCAAGTGAGACACAAAGCTTCATAGTAAAGCTTTAAGTCAGGTAAGCTAAACCCCCTTTTTTCTTTAACTTCTTTTAGATATTTCAATGTAATTCTGGGTTTCCTCCAATTCCAGATAAATTTTGGTAATTCTTGATCCCAGATTTTAAAGGGTTTTTCATTAATAAGTATTGGTAAGTTTTGGAAGAGAAGCATCAGTCTAGGGAGCACATTCATTTTTACAGTTGAAATTCTTCTTAATAGGGAAAGTCATAATTTATTCCATTTCCTTTTGTTATTTTGCTCCAATTTTTCTGGTAATTATTATCAAAAAGATTAGAGTTATTTTTTGTAATTATTATGCCTAAATATTTAACCTTTTTAGTTATCTTAAAACCAGAGATATCTGCTAATTCTGTTTCTTGAACACAGGGAATATTTTTGGTAATTATTAATGATTTTTCTTTATTTACTTTGAATCCTGCCACCTCCCCAAATTCTTTAAGGAGTTCAAGAACTGTCTCAATACTACTTGTTATAAATAAAAAGGGAATTCAGAAGACAAATAAAGAAAGAGAAATAGTCTTTTATATATTCTAGTTAAAATAACCATAGCATATAGATTCTTAATATACAAAAGGTTAAAAGAGAACATGAGCAAGTTTGGCAAGTTAAAATACAAAATATATCAAAATATAATACAATACCACAGTGAAGCAGGATATGATACAAACTGCAGCAACAGCAAATCAGGAAGTGAAAGTAAGTGTCCATTAAAACAATGCTACTCTTATAGAGCCTTTACACCTGCTTCCAATAACAGTAGCAGGTAAAGGTCCTCTATAACACCAATAGACCAATTAACCCCATAATAACTAGAGTTGTAAGTCTTGTCAATTCCAACACTACTTATAGGGTCCTCTAGAATTATGACAAAATCATCTACATGAGCCCTTTACCTTAAAGTTGTGTCTTTGAATATTTGTACCACGGATTATAGGGTTATTTCATATTTTATCATTAAGAATTTCTAAACATGTTATAAAGAGTAAAGGTGAAAGTGGGTACCCCGTCTTGTTCCCTTGTGTACCTTGATTTTTCTCCATTTATCAGTATACAAGCTTTTTGGTCCTTGTAAATTGTATTTATCTAATTAATAAATCTGTCACCTAAGCTCATCCTCTTTAAAATTTCGAACATAGCCAATTTACATTATTGAAAGCTTTTTCAGTGTCAAGGAAAATCAAGACTAATTTTTTCTCATTGTTTATGATAATATTCTATTATATCCAGAATTGTTCTTATATTGTTTTTTAGATTTCTTCTAGGAAGAAATCCATTTTGGTCTTCACGTACCCAATTCGCCAATATTTTTTTTTAAAAAAATCTGCCAATATTGAAGCAAAAATTTTATAATCTATATTTAACAAAGATATTGGTCTGTAATTTTTTTAAATCTATCAGGTCTTTCCATTCCTTTAATATCAAAACTACATTAGATTCCTTCCAAGTATTTGGGATTCCTTGTTGGCTAATTGAGTGTATCACTTGTTGTAGGGGAAAGATCAAGAGATCTTGTAGTGTTTTATAACAGAATGCCATGAATCCATCTGGTCCAGGTGCCTTGTCTATTTTCAACTTTTTGATTGCATTGATAATTTCCCATTTTGTCTAACTCCTCTTTTTGATACTCTGAAATTTGTAAAATTCCTGCTTGATCCAGATATTAATTTATTTTATTCAATTACGCTTTTGGCAAAAACTTATTTTGAAAGAGTTCCTTAAAGTAGTTAACAAATATATCTTTAATCCTTATTTGTTGACTATGGATAATTTGACCTTTTCTAATTTCAGTAATAAGACGCATTTCTTTTTCTAATTTGTACTGTAGCCATCTTCCAGGCTTGTTTGCATGCTTGAAATGCCTTTGTTTTATAAATTTCATCTTTTTCTCTATTTCGTTAATTGCTATTATTGATAATTGTTCGTTAGGGCTTTTATCTCATGTTGTAAATTATGGTCTTGTGGGCTTCTCTTAAGTTTCTTCTCTTTCTGCTGCAATTCTTGTTGTATCTGATTTTCCTTTTCTTTCTTACGTTTTGTCAACGAAGCTTGTTGATTTATGAAGAAGTCCCTCATGACAGCTTTGCTAGTTTCCCAAACTGTCTGTACTGTTGATCCCTTATCCAAGTTATTCTCAAAAAAGATTTTCAGTTCATTTTTTACCTTTTCTATAATTGTTTCATCTTTAAGTAGGTTATCATTCAGAGTCCAATTAAATTCTTTCCTCCCATATTGGATTATTAGTAATAAGGGACTATGATCCGAAAAGGACCTTGGGAGGGTTTCCATCCTGACAATATTTTTTAATAGGGGTATAGGTGCAAAAAACATCTATTCATGACCACGTTTTGTGGCGTTCTGAAAAAAAGGTGTATTCCTTTGTTGGGGGATTCCAGGGGACACGCTGTACGCCAACATGACCCACAGAATGCCTGTGCTTCAAAACAGGCAGACGCAAAAACCAGCATAGGACTAAAAACAACCAGAGGCCAGAGTTGAGGCCAAACTAAACTAGTCTTTATTATAAAACAGCTTAAGTAACATAAAGAAGTCAAAAGCTAGGTAAAATCCATTGTGCTTCTCTCTCCTCTTACAGCATGATAGAGAGAGAGCCGTGCTAAAGTGCTAAACAGCAAGCAAAGGGGGAGTGAATCAAAGAGAGAGCTGTGAGAAATTCCTCACAGCAGTTATGGCTACTGTGGGATTGTTCTTCCAAACACCCCTTAGGTTCCCACAGGAACTGATAGAGACAAACCAGGTATCTCTTATCACACCGGCTGGGTCAAGCCGACCTGCAAGTTACCATGACCACGAGCGCAGCAGAGGAACCAGACTCAAACTTAACTCTTTAGGCAGGGAACCGGAAGGCCTAATACTTAACATCCTTTTCTAATCCATCTGTATGTCTCCAAGCATCAGTCAAGGATAGACATTCCAGTGGGTTAAAGAGAGATTTTGGGAGCTTCCCTTGGTTTTTATTTTCCCAGTTCTTTATGTTTTTGCTGATTCTATCCAATCCAAGGCACCATTCCAATCTCCCATTAATAATAGTTCATGATTTTCCAGATCTAATAATTTTTCCAATAGATTTTGGTAAAATGTACCTTTATTTTCTAGGGGGCCATATACTGCAACTATCAGTAATTTAAGATCCATCCCATTCACTTCAACAGCAATATACTGACCTAAGTTATCTCTAAGTACCTCTTTCGCTACATATTTATGATTCACAAAGACCTTTTTGTCTAATGATGTTGAAAAAACTTGTCCTAATTTGGGGTTTCTTATATATTTTAGATCTTTATTCTTAATATGAGTTTCTTGAAGTGAAATTATATCTAATTTTAATTTCTTCTAATTGGTGAAAAATACATTTTCTTTTATAAGGTGAGTTTAGGCCATGAACATTCCAGGAAAGAATTTTAAGTTTCATTCTAGTGTTCTATAAGGGGGAAATCCACTATGTAAGCTCTTCTTCTAGTTCAGAGTCTTGTATTGAAATTGGTTCTTCTTCTCTTTCTAGTTCTTTTTCTCCAATTCTATGTCTTCCCCCTCTCCTTTTTCTTCTTTTCTTCCTATGTTGCTGGACATTGGGGAGTATCTTTATTCAGATTGTCTTTCTGATCTAAGTGGATTTCCTCTATTCTCTCCAAATCCTCCTCGTGCTTTTTCAAGAAATCTCCTGCTTTAGCAATTGAATTCAAGACAAACTTCTTCTGATTGAGGAAAAATGAGTTGCCTTTTGTTTTTTCCCATGTGTATCTTATTTCTTGGTATCTTAAAGACTGTGTCACAAAATTGTAGTCTCTTTTTCAACAATGAAGGGTGAACATCTTTATATATTTTCAATTCGTTGTCTTCCACCATCAGTTTTTTTGTATAGCTTTGTTGTAAAACCAAATCTTTCACTCTTTCTCTCAGGAAGTAAATAACTATATCTTGTGGACTATTTCTTCTTTTAGCTACTGTAGAATTTATCCTGAAGATCCAGTCCACCTCCAGATCCAGTTGCTCCTGTAACCATCCGACGAACTGTGCCAAGGGGTGGATCAAATGGTTATATAGATCTTTCTTTAGACCTCTTACCTTAATAGATTTGTTTCTGCTTTTCATGTCCATAAACAAAGATGTCCTTTCCAATTTTTCCATCCTTTCTTTCAATTTTATAGAATGTGACCTAATCTTTGATTTTCTGTCTTCCGGTTCTTCTGCCTTCTCATTAACATGTTTTAACCTTATTGAAATGTTCTCCAGTTTATTACTGAATGTCTCTAATTTTTTTCAAAGATCTGCTTTCTTTTCTGTCCTTATTTGTTTCATTTCTGTCCTTGTTTCTTTCATTTTACTCTTAAATGCCATGGTTAGTTTCCTAATTTCGGCTAATATACGTAGACCAGCATCTGGTGTTATTGTCTGGATTTCTGTAGATGGAGTCTTAGTTTCTATAGATAGAGTCTTGATTTCTGTAGATAGTCTCCTTTGAAATAAGGTCTGTATCTGTGTCTGAGCTTCTATCCCTGCCTTTATTTTCCCCGTTGCCATTGTCTTCTAGTTTTTTTCCTGAAACATGCTCTGCTGTAATGCAAAGGGGTATGTTCTACCTCTACTTATGTTGTTCTTTTTCTTCTAATTTTCCCTATTTTTATTATTGTTTTTAGTTATATGTTTGTTATTTAATTTTTAAATTTTTATGTTTAATTTGCTGTCTCTCTCCTTCTTTCTTTTCTTGAATTCTTATGATTTTTTTAAAATTTGAAACAAGGGATTTATTTATTTAGTTTCACTCTATTTCTCTCATTTGATATTATAACTAAGTGTTTGATTTGCTGATATTATACCTATTAATTCAATAAATAACACTCGATATTCTAAAAAGGAAGAAGCCTGGGAGGTTCAAGAGTTTTACTTAATGTCCAAATTCTTTGTAAATAACTTTGTAAATAATTCTTTGTAATAATTCATGAAGTTCTGTCAAATTCTATCAAATCTCTCAATTTTTTAATTTTTTGTTTTTTTATTAATATTTTGAGACCAATCTTGACAATGATGATAAATTATTTATATTCCTTTAAATTAAATATATTAAATGTCCCTCAGATAATTCAGGATGGTAAAATCAATCCTAAATTTTGTCAATTGATGTCAGTCTTGATAGGAAATTATAAAATTTTGTCAGATAGTCTTAATTAACTTTAATTAGAGTGATTAAATGGGATGGAGATTTAAATAGGGGTGAAAATAAGAATGGATTTTAATTAATTTGTGTACCTTTTGTAAAATAATTTGTAAAATTATTCTACTTTCTGTCCTTTTAAGTGCTACAGATCAATCTGTAAATCAAAGGGTGAAAAGTTAAGGCAAAATTAAACCCTGTCAAGGCACCCCACACACACACACACACACTTGTTTCAAATTGTATTGTATCTTGTGCTCTACTTTGGCTTATCACTCAGAAATGAGGGAAACAACCTTAGTAGTGACCATGAGCTAAGTAAAGTCAGCTGTCTTCTATCTCAGCCAGAGTTGTACAAGCTTAGTGTGTTGACATCTCAGCAACGTCTCAGAAAAAGAAGAAGAAGAGGAGAAGAAATCTTTCAATGGCACTGATCAAAATATATAGAGGATCTATATTATGATGTAAAATAGTTTTATACTCAGAGAGTGAACCTCCTGAGGTTATACTCCCAAGCTGAATATATTTCCCCCCCAATTAGAAGATCTGTATTTTTACCCAAATAATATTCACAACAGTTACTCAAGTATACAATTAATCAAGTATTTTCAGATTGTTCAGATCCTCAAATTCAATCAAATCCTATTTCAAAAAGCTTCAGATATTAGACTAAGCACTGCAGCTATATATAAAAAGTATAATCAAAATAAAATCTGAGTGAAAAGTATATTAGTAATGAAATTATGTTAGCAGTGAAATTATATTAACAATGAAGTAATAGGATTATATAATGAGATCACAATAAGTTCAGAATAGATTCACAATTCGTTCACAATGAATTCACAGTATCTAAGTTCACGATAAACAAACTACTTTACTCAAAGATCTGATGTGCTTAAATTGTCTTTCATTTTTCTCTTCCTCCTCCACACTCCATAAGTTCTATTCCTGTTTCCTGTGAATGTCACTCCATCTCTGTCTCCATCTCAATGCTTATACTCACTCTCTCTCACTTAGTCTTTAATCTTTAATCTTTATTATTAACAGTACAGTTACTTTGAATCAATCTCGAATCAATCTTAAATTGGCTTTAAATTTTGTGATGCACAGTGCTATTTTCTGCCCCTGCTTTCACTTAAACCATCCCTTGTCTGAGTGAGAGTCTGGGCTTGATGAAATGAATTTCTCCAATACCACTGAGGTCCAAAGAAAGTGAGACTGAATCTGTCTGTCTGTCTGTCTGTCTGTCTGTCTGTCTGTCTGTCTATCTATCTATCTATCTATCTATCTATCTATCTATCATCTATCTATCTTTGTAATAAATTCCCTTGTACCGAAAACAGACATGAAAGTATCTGATCTCTGATTTGGTCAGTTCAGTCCTGTCAATCAAAAATGAAGTTAAAGAAAATCAGGCTAAATATCCTAAGTGTCCTAACGACTTTAGCCATGAACACGAATCTCATGGTGGTATGTTGATCAAGAGTTCTTAAATTTAAATCACCCGCGGTAAAGACGAATGACAGGATCAGTCTTACCCAACTGATGAGGGGATGTTTAATTGATCGATTGAAGCTTAATGCAATCAGAGTTTAAAAGTGGTGCTATGACTAAGCCTATAAAGGCACCTTGGTAAGGTAATGGTGGTTCCGCGACTCCGTCAGCCCCATCCGTGAGTAGGTCTCCTCTTATCCTCTAACTCTTGATCACTGGCGGCTGAGTTCAGGTCCCTTCAAGCACCCTCTGAGTCCCCTTTACCAAGGGTACAGATTTGTCCTCAGATCTTGAGAAATTATGAGGTTCCTGACCTCTCTGGGTTGCTGGGTTTCACTGGCTCCGTGAAACCCAGCCAATCATCGCACCACAGCCACCAGAAGTCCCCCATTTTTCTTTCTTCGTCTTTCTCAAATGTAGCTGTTATTCTTCTCCAGAAGTCCAACTATCTGACCTGGACTCCAGAAAGTTCTTTCCTTTCTCTCCCTCTCCATCCTCTCTACTGTTTTCTCTGTTACAAAGATTAGTCTGCCTAATGACACAGCCATGTGACACTTATTCTCCAGTTCTAGTATTTCTTAAATTCTATGATTCTTCTTCTGAGGCAGCAGCCCTTCATATTTTATTGAACATGACAGAGAGAGAACCGTCCGCCCAACAACTTCTGATGAATCTGAATGACACAGTACGCTAAAGCATATTTTTACCAGTATGATGTAGTGGGTTGAACATTAGGCTACAACTCTGGTGCCCAGGGTTCATATCCCCACTCAACTGTGGAAACCCCCTTGGATGACCTTAGGCAAGTCACACTCTCTTAGCCTTAGAGGAAATCACAAGCAAACCTCTCTGCACAAATCTTACCAAGAAAGCTCCATGATAGGTTTACGATAGGGTCACCATAAGTTGGAAATGACTTTCCAACCATAAGTTGGAAATGACTTGAAGGCACATAATAAGTTAATTAGAGAATCTAGAAAGGTGAAATTAATAGGAAAAGATTAACTCATTGTTATTATTCCATTAATCAACTTAATTGATTCCAGTCTTTGAATGTTTCAAGCAATATATAGAAACTGATTTGTCAGTGAACAGATGAACTTTATTCATCTAAGTGTAATCTTTCTAAATACAGAATATACGTGTGTGATTGTTTTTTGAGACTTACAAAAAAGTTGGAATCTGCCACTTTGGAAGACAGCACACTCTTGTGAAGAGTAGATTTTTATAAACCCAAGATAATTATAATGTTATGAGGGTTTTTTGTTTTTTAGGTTCATCAAGAAGTATTGGATAGTATGGTTGGTCCCTTTCATGACAAGGTAAAAAAAAAACCAAATAAAAACAAGCGAGTATATGAAGATTGTGTGACAGATTTATTGAAACTAATCAGGGATATGGATGCACACTACAGCGAGAAGAGTGAACAGTAAGTGACCTTTGATTTCTCTTCATCTGTATTCTTCCAGGCCTTTGGCATCAGATTCATGGACTGACTTTGTGTGCCATGTTCTGTCTGTTCTTGTAACTAGCACCAGATCCTGAACAAAGAAAGAACTTATATCTGCTGCCTCCCCCCCCTCAAATTCACTGTTATTTTTAAAGCAACATCTGCTTTCAGAGCCTTCTCTCCTTTTAATTAGTTCTTTCCCTCTGAAATACTGCATTAGTGCCTCAGACCTTTAATCAGAGATTTTCTCCTGTTCTAGTGACAACATCTTTATAAATTTGTTGAAGATAGAGAAATTGCTTAGTTTTTAAAAGACTTTCATTCTGTTGAACTTGGGGAGATGAAAAGCAAAACTAGAAAAGACAATAGTTGGTGGGAGTTTAGTTCTGAGCAGCCATATGGGCTCATATGCTAATTTAGTTGATGAAGTGAGATTGGAATTGGGAGATAAAGGTTAATCCTTTCCTCTTATGGCATTTCTTATTTCTCTCCCTTTCCCTCTGTATGTGTTTATGTGAACGAGAAAAACTGATCACGCAAATTACACAAGACGAAAGGACGAAATCCCTGCAGGCACCATGGCGTCCCAAATCAGATTAGCTGTTTCATATAAAAATCAAACACGATACCTAAAGGATATTCCGAACACTTATTGTGTTTAGTCTCTTATCTATTAAAATCTCTGCTGTTAAGCTGTGGATTTTGGCTGATTCCTATTCGATAACAGATATGACCAAAGTTGCCAGTAATGAATGGCATGTTTGTAGCAATTCATCCTTGTGATGTGAAGGCAGCTTTTCACTGATAAAAGCTATTCAGAATGGGCTTAGGAACAGATGTGCGTATGTATGGAGCTCTGTAAAGTTCAGTGGGAACAGTCACAAGAAGGGGGGCTAGAAGAATTGCTCAGTAGCATCTACAAATCAGAAATGAGAAACTGAGGAAGAATCACGGTAACGCTTTCTTGGGTGTTCAAGGTGTAACAAACTTACATTTGAAAAGTAAGATATGAGGGCAGAGTTACTTTGTTAGTGTAATGAGGAAAGAATATGTTCTAGTTACGTTCAGATATCATTTCGTAAAAGGCATTTTCAGAGACAGTTTACCAAGAAATTTTCAAGGATTTTTTTTTTTTTTTTGGCTGTAATTTTAAAAATTATTTAAAACAACAAAAAGTAATGAGCCATATAGTGAGTACTTCCCAGTTACTTTTCAAAGGTCACAGTGAGCAACAGTATTGAATTACTTTTCCAACACCATAACAAGCAATAGGAATAAATTCATTTTAGGAAGTAATTCCTAAAAGTAATAAAGTTCTTGAAACAGTGGATTGGAGGTAAAGAGGTATGAAGGAAAACTGTTGAAGAGGAAAAAAGAAAAGGGGTCATTAAGAAAGGCCAATAGTGAGAAAACTTCACAGTTTCCAAGGAGAGAAGAGGCCCAGTGTTACAGGTTGTGTTTAAAGAGAACAGTGCTGAGTGGGGCAGACAAGCTATGTGAGAGTTAGAGTGCCTACACCGTAAGGCAGTTTGAGCAAGGGCAGCACACTCTACAAAGGAGGAAAAACAGTAGGTATTTAATAGAATCATTCTTTAGAAGGTTAAGCCTGCAGGCAAGGAATGTGTAGTGCACTATTATATGTAGTGTCTAAGAAGTTTAGGGGATTTTAAAATTGTAATAGTTCTTAATGCATATTAATAAATAAGATGTTTACTTATATAGCTGGCCCTCCACATTTGCAGGATTCACTTTCACGGACCTGATTATTTGCAAGTTGTTTCAGTCCCTGCCCCATGCCACCGTAAGCACTTCTTTTCCAGGGCAACCTTCCCTCTTGGTAGCCCCATTCAGGCCATACAGCCCTTTAAAAACCTATCTCTTCATCCTCCTCCAACTGCAACTGTCTGGTCTACTAAGGATTTCTCACAGCCCAATTTCTCAGCACCAAAAACCAAAAACACCTCTCCCAATGCCCAACACACACTGAAGGAAGAAGGTGGGTGTGTGAGAGACGGCATAAGGCCATTGTGCTGATCCACCTCTCCTTTCCTTGATCTGATTTGAAGCAGGGTACCCGTTCTCCCTGCCATACCTTAGTCCCCTTTCCCATGGACAGACATACCCATTTTGAAATTTGGCATTTTTCGACTTTTGTGGGGGTCCCGTGCCCCTAACCTTAGTGAATTTGGAGGGTCACCTGTAATATGAAAAGGAAAGAGACAAGAAGTAAATGGGGCTGAGTCAAGGCTTCACATAGGCCTTCTGGCTAAGAGAAGAGAGGCTTGAGGTGATGGTAGAAACTAAGTGAAATTGTCAGAGTATTATACACTTGGATCACAAAGAAGGGAAAATAAGTTTACTGAGCCAATCTGGAATAAGCTCACGTGCTTTTAAGAGCACAGCATCTCTTTTTCAGTTTTGTATCATCATAAGGATTGCAGAAAGAGACTGCAGATGTAGTATACCACAAAGTCTGTTACTTATTACTGACAGCTAACTTGGTTCCAGAAATTAAATGTTAGAAAAATGGATTGTAAACCCAAAGAACAGATGTTTGGAAATTGGCATGCATGTTTTGGTGGTTCTCCTGACCACAGTTTACGTACTTTTATATTGCAAATCTAGTTAATGGGGTCACTTGCATGATTATAATAAAAATATTTATCTCCCCTCCATTTCAGGGTGAAGAACATAGTCAAGGATCCTAGTGACTATTTTTTGAATCTCTTTCCAAATTTAGTTACTTATGTCTACCGGAATCTGAACAGTATAAAATATGATTGGCATTTTCCTAATGCCCAACATCCTTCACTAGTATAACAAAGACTGATGGATATGGATTCTTTCTGGACATTCCTGGCTCTCTTCACTTTGTTTTCATTTCTCCAGAAGATCTATATAGAATAAATAAAGATGGTTGAAAGAACCATTGCAATCTCAAGCCTCTTAAAATTTTCAGCTGAGCATTAGACTTCACCACAGGTCAAACATTTCAAAAGTCTTTAATGACTATGCTGGTTTCCATTTGCTGACAGATAGAAATAGAAAATGTGTTTCTAGAATTCTAGTATAAATTTTTTAAAAAACAAAACATAGGGCATCTTTGAAGCAAATTTAAAATGCAAATTCAAAGTATTTTTGAATTCCAAAAGGCAACATGCACATGCAGGTGCAGACTCAAATAAAACACTGGGAATTTCAGAGTTGGAGGGGACTGGGGGGGCATCTAATCAAACCCGTGCCATGCAGGAATATACAACTAAAGTATTGCTGAAAGATGTCCATCCAACCTCTGTTTAAAGACCTCCAAGAATGGAGAGTCCACCATCCTGCAAGGCAGTCCGTTCCACTGGCAGATAGTAAAGAAATTCTTTCTAATGTTTAGGTAGAATCTCTTCTATTGTAATTTGAATCCATTGGCTTGTGTCCTAGTCTCTGCAGCAGCAGAAAAGGAGCTGGCTTTGTTTAAAAATGGCTATCATGTCTTACTTTCTGCAAGTCTTATCTTTACCTTCTGCAAGCTAAACATTCTTATCGCCCCTAAGTGATTCCTCATAATACTTTGTTTCCAAACCTTTGATAATCTTGGTTGCTCTTCTCTGGATACTTTCTAGCTTGATCATATCCTCCTTGAACTGTGATGCTCAGAACTGGACACAGTGTTCCTAATGATTCTGACTGAAAGAGACTAGATTAGCATAGCTATTTCCATTGATTTGGACACTACACTCCTATCGATGCAGCCCAAAATTTCATTGGCTTTTTTGGCCACTGCAATACACTGTTGACTCATGCTTAACTTCTAAGACCGCTACATTTTTTCATATACACTGCTTTTAAGCCAAGTGTCACTCATGCTGTATTTTTTTCAGTGATGCCTATTAAATCCTATATGTCTTCCTAAGTTATGACTTCAAGTTCATCATTTTTTAATTTCCTATGTTCTGTGTATTAGCGTGGAGACAACTAAAATCATGGGTCATTCTGTCCAGCTGATTCCTTTTGTTTGTTCATTTGCTTTTCTCCTATACACAGTTGGGCTCTTGTGCCATTGGTCCAAATCCATAATAATAATAATAACAACAACAACAATAAATGAAAACCAACACGATTCTTGGTTGCATCAATAGGAGTATGGTGTCTAGATTGAGGGAGGTAATGGTACCACTCTATTCTGCATTGGTTAGGCCTCATTTGGAATACTGTGTCTCAATTCAAGAAGGATATCAGTGAGCTGGAACATGTCCAGAGGAGGGCAACCAAAATGGTGAAGGGTCTGGAAGCCATGCCCTATGAGGAGCAGCCTAGGGAGCTGAAGATGTTTAGTCTGCAGAAGAGAAGGTTGAGAGAGGACATGATAGCCATGTTTAAATATTTGAAGGGATGTCGTGTTGAGGAGGGAGCAGAATTGTTTTCCACTGTTCCAGAAACTAGGACAAGGAGCAATGGATTCAAGCTGCAGGAAGGGAGATTCCACCTGAACCTTAGGTCAGAGCAGTCTGGCAGTGGAATATGCCGCCTCGGAGTGTGGTGGAGTCTCCTTCTTTGGAGGTTTTTAAGCAGAGGCTGGATGGCCATCTGTTGGGAATGCTTCAATGTGTTTTCCTGCATAGCAGGAGTTGGATTGGATGGCCTCTGTGGTCTCTTCCAATTCTATGATTCTATTATAGCAACAACAATAACAACAACAACAATACTTTTTATTTGTTACCCACCTGTCCCCAAGGCCATTGCCCATTGTCCCTAGTACTTGGTATCCTCCTGCTCTCTGGAATACCATCTCCCCCTGATTTAACTTAGATTTGCAAAACACCTAGCAATTACATTCTTTACAGCTGCTGTAAGGTGCAACCTCTCTCCTGCCAGAAGTTGTTCTTCATGACAGCATAGACCAAACTTAGTTTCTACCATTAGAAAGAGCTCTTTACAGCACCAGGCATTTCTTACAGAGGTAGACACTGATTCTGGATAGGGCCGACTTGGGAAATCACCAGTGCTGCAAAGTCTACAGGTGTGTTTTGAGAATATAGGGTTGCCCTGGGTAACAAGACAACTAAATGGTGACTGAGATTCCCCATAAATAAGTGTATTAAGTGTTGCACATTGGGATAAAATAACTAAACCACAACGGTATGTTGTAATTTATTGATTACCCAGGAAAGAGATCTTGGGGTTCTAGCTCAGTGAAAATGCAAGTAACTGTGAAACAGCAGTGAGGACAAGAAAAGATAAGCTCAGCACTGGGACTGCCAGTGTCATGTTTTATTTATATAAATCTATGATGTGGCTGTGTTTGGATTATTACATTCTTTTCAAAAAGTAGAAATGTGACTGAAACTATCAGGGGTATGAACATGTTTCCTGGGGAAAAGGACCAAAAATGTTGGAGCTTTTTTGTTATTGTTGAAGAAAAGATTATTAAAGGGAAATATAGTAGAGATAAAATTGTGGAGAAATCCCCCTGCTTCTAATATTAGAATTCTTAGTCATCGTTGAAGTCGATTGGCACAGATTAAACAGATAAAATGTCAGTCCTACATCACATGATGCATAAGCCACTACTAGAAGTCCCTATAACAAAATATTTAACGATGGACAATATCTTAGAATACTTTGTTTAACAGTAGGCAAGCATACGGAGAATAGATCTCTTAACAGAGCTTTCCAAACTCTTCATGTTGGTGACACACTTTTTAGACATGCATCATTTTGCGACACAGTAATTCAGTAAGTAATTTGGTAAGTGGAGGCAGCCCCTCCACCTGAGCCTAGCCTGCTGCTGCTGGTTTTCCTCGACCTAGGGCGGTGGCGGCAGAGTCAGCTCTTTCACCTGGGCCTGGCCCGCTGCGGTAGCAGGAGAGGCAGCCCCTCCACCCTTTACGTTCGTGCAACACACCTACACACTGCAGCCGACACACTAATGTGTCACGACACACAGTTTGGAAAGCTCTGTCTTAAAAGCTATTAGCCATAATTGCTAATACAACCATTATTTCACAGCCATTATGCTTAACAGTTACACACTTTAACTAAAGACATCAAGGAAATGTATATGGAATTATCAATTTTTCCCATCCTTAGTAGATATAAGTGAGGTCCAGAGAGAGAGCTTGGCCCTGATGTCTGTTTGATGGGTCCATTCTTACTACACAATTATAGCATTACAATGCCACCCCATAGTGGAATCTTTATGGAATCCCAAGACTTGCAGTTTAGGCAGGGGTATTTAGAATTCTCCGCCGGGAAACCCCTCTTGTACCTCCAACCTAACTACAAACCCCAGGACTCTACTGGAGGCAGCCATGGCAGCTAACAAGGCATAGAGCACTATAATTGCGTAGTGCACGTGGACCACAGGAGTCTGAATTTGTCTGCCTTGTCCAAGACCAGCAGCTTTCTAACGCTACATAGAAATGAATGTTCTTCGTTTTGCAAACTGAAGTTTATGTACATACAGTACATTGTACTGCAACAGAATAAATAACCTAGATTAGATTTTAAAAAAAAAAGCATTTAATGACAACAAAGTGGTAGTCCAAAGGATGCTAAGGTTCATTACAACAGGTTTGCTGTTACGGCTGACCCTCCACATTTGTGGATTAAGTATTCATGGATTACTGGGGAGGAGGGGAGGGGACAGGAGGAGGGAGGGTGAGTGTTCACTCACTCACATGGGTGGGAGTGGGAAAGGAATGAGATAGATAAAGGCATGCGCATACATCTGCTCACTTGCACAAGCAGGAGGAGGAAAGGGATAGGAGGGAAGGAGGAGGCACATGTTTGCTCACTTGTGTGGGTAACGGTGGGAAAGGGGATGGGATGGGAAAAGAGAGAGCACACTGTTTCACTCACTCACTTGGGCAGGAAGGGAGAAGGGGGTGGGGTGGGGTGGGGTGGTTGTCCCCTTTCTCCCTCCTTCTGGTCCCTCATCCCTTTCCATTCCATCCCCTTCCCCTCCTCACCTGCACAAAGGAGCGAGCGAGCAAAGGAATTCATGCTTGGCTGGGCCAGTACAGGTAAGTTTTTCTGTGTGTTAAATACAGCTGCGTGTGGGCGGACGCTTATGATATTTGTGGTTTTTCCAGTTTTGCTGTGGTTCTGCACCTAACCCCCACAAAAGTGCAGGGCCCACTATATATGTAAGTTAACTGTGTCCGTATAACTGGATAATTCAAAAAGAAAAATAGAGGATGAAAACCCTGGCATTCCTTTGTAGAGATGAAGGACAAACATACCTCAAAGAAGTGTTGTTTTACTGTACCACTTGCCAATTAGTTTTCCAGACAGTGCCAAGAACTAAATCCCTGTGAATCAATTCTGGATTTAGTATCAGATCATGAAAATAAATGGGAAATGACCATAGTCTTGATGTCCTGTTAGTGAACTTCCCAGTAGCATCTGTTCTGGGCACTTGTATGCCTGACGTTAAGGACTATGCCACGGAGGAAAAACATCATGGCAAAATTCCTGTTTTGTTAAAACCCACAGAACCCAACACAACAACTTAATGTTCTGCTACCTAGCAGCCTTCCGATTGGATACGTAGGCCATTTCCGCACGAGTCTGTTACAGCGCGATGATTCCACTTTCAACCTACTATGGAATCCTGGGGTTTGCAGTTTCGGGAGGGGCGGCCAGCCCCTCCCGAAACTGCAAACCCCAGGATTCCATAGTAGGTTGAAAGTGGAATCATCGCGCTGTAACAGACTTGTGCGGAAATGGCCATAGGAATTTCTCTGCTACTGAGTCTTGTACACCAGTGGTACTCCTTTCCAATTCGCAGCCCTTACCCACTATTCCTTCCCCTCCTCCTTCCTGCCTCTTCCTCCTCTTTGTAAAGCATTAATGGATGATCTCTTTAGGTGCCCCTTGACTGCATGTTGAACCTATGAAGCCCACTTAGTCATTAGGAGAAAAGTTTTTGTCTGTCTTCTTCTACAGGGATAAAATAGGGCTTATTTCTTTGGAAAATGACAGTTGATATGCTATCAGTATGGCATCTGTGTGGAAAATATACTAGCCCTTTGCTAGTATATTCTAGATTCTCTCTTTAAGGCTTTCTAGAGAGGGCCAGTTTGCTGTGGCAACCTGAATCTTGGACTAGGAAGACCAGGGTTTAAAACCCTGCCCAGCCACTGGATTACTTTGTGTGAGCCACACTCTCTCAGCCTAAGAGGAAGGCAGTGGAAAATTTCCTCTGGGAAAATGATGATGATGATGATGATGATGATGATGAAAATAAAAATAAATAAATAAATAAATGAACAAACCAACCCCATGACAGGGTCACCATATATCAGAATCAATTAGATAGGCTTTGAAAGCATGAAGCAACAAAGAAAATCAGTTCCTTTACATTGTCTATTGGAGTTCTCCCCCTCATTCCTTATTCTGAATTTTAATTCACTTTCATAATTTGGAAGCTAAGGGTTGACTGTATACTTTTAACCTCTAAATAGCCCTTCCCATGCATTCCAGATGCATCATAATTTGATAGACTAGATCAAGTGGCCCTAAATACTCTAAAAGCACCAGATCCCAGCTGATCTTAGAAGCTAAGCAGGGTCAGCCCTGATTAGTACTTGGATGGGAGATTGCCAACAAACACCAGGTGTTGTAAACTATATTTCAGAGGAAAGAGCTGGCAAAACCACCTCTGACTTTTGTTGGCCTAAAAAACCCTATGGAATTCATGGGGTCACCATAAGGCAACAGGTGACTGGAAAGCACATACACACACACAAGATCAAGGAAAGCTAAGCATAACTTACTGAGGACACGCTTGCTGATCAAAGCTACTTTTTTATTATCTCCCAGCATTCCCAGCCAATGCCTGTGGTAGCTGGTCCAGAAAGGTTGCTTTTCTGAGCTCTGAACAAAAAGTATGGATCCACTCTCCTTGTCCATTGTGAAGTGTATTTGTGTTTCTTGAGAAGGCAATAATCATTTGCTATATCATATAGGATCTTGAAAGGCTGGTTGTATATGTTGTAATGAGGGGCAGAACCCACTTTGAAGACTTACCCACAGGGTGTCCAATAGATGTGGATAATCATATGGAAACAGAACATCTCAGAGGAAGTCTGAGCGCCCTTGATGAAAGTATCTGAGTCTCTGATCAGTTAGGATGCTTGATGCACCACCCTTATTTTTGGACCAAGCAGAGGTAAGTACCAAATGAGTACTGGAAACCTTAAGAAATAAATGTATCTGCATCCCATCCTTAAACTACTTAAGGCCTTCTTACCCTGATTACCAAATTTATATATGTCATTGAACCTTCGGCACTTTTGATGACTACCATCTGAATATGTAAACTATCTCCATTGGCAAGAATCATGTTAAGCTTTTCTCTTCCTCTGATTATTGTAAGGAATTGATATATAGAGTTAATTAAAAAATAACTCCAGTTTTGTAACACAATCCAGTTACCTCAAAATGCATGCTACTGGAAATTGCTGGCAGGATGAGTTTGTAGTTCTAGATCTGTAATGGATCTTTCAAGCATCACAGGTGATCTCTTGTTTTGGAGCTATTCAAAGTGACCTAGTTACATATTACGGGAGAGGTGTGATCACACCAGTCCCTGGCCCTTTTCATATTTCTCCAATAATGTTTAATTAAAGAAGTGTGATACAGCATCATTGCTATCAGCATGTCTTTGCTCCCGCAAAAAAGTCAGTTAGTGATTGGGTGTAAATAGTGTCCAGTTCAAAACCAGAGTGAAACACACTGAGTTCTTCCTGAGCTAGTTAGCAGCCTTTACATTGGAAAATAGGTTCTGCAAGGGTACAGGAATTGAAGGGACAGTCTCTCATTTCCTGACAATAAGTGGTACCCACCTGGATGGAAAGAAGGAAACCATCAGGTACTTCAGGTACCCTCCAGTTCCAGACCTTTTTCTGCTGAACTGTCCTGGATGCCCCATCATCCCTTCATTGGCTTCAAGGACTCAAGAAACTCTTTCAGTTCTGCACTTGTGGTCTGTGCCAATAGGGCGAAAGCCAAACAGGGCCACTCATAGCTATTTGCAAATAACTTTCTTTCCAAAATTATTTCTCATGATTGCAAGAGTCCCCCAAAAGGAGTTAGAAGAGGACTGTGTATGTGTGACTCACTCTGTTCAATGAGTGTTGCTGTTTGTTTACATCAGGATTTGTAAGCTGGGAAGCAGAAGGCTTCTGTGTGCCTTTTGGAAAAATGAGAAGACTGACACAGGAGGAAGGTGTTGATATTCAGCAACAGCAGTGCCATCAGCTTAGCTGCTGCATGAAGAAGACAAGAGCTTCTTCCTCTCACCCATTTTTGAAAGGACTGGATTGGAAAGGTCAGGCCTGCTGTAAACTGACATTTCTAGTAAAACATACCAATTACAGGCTGATTTGCACAGTCTTTATGTGAATGTTCTACACATGACTGACAGTTGGGGTGTTCGCTGGAAAAGGAAGAATTCAGGCCAGGTGTGAGGTGAGAATAGTCCCCATGGCTAATCCATTGGAACAAATTTTGCACACATCTTCTTTGCATGCTGTTCCAAAAAATGGGACTACTCAGTAATAGTAGTAATTGCGGAGAGCTAGAAGTTCTGCAGTTATAAGAAGTGTGATTCAAGAGCCTCTGCCATGACCTGCTTCCAGAGCATGGACTCTGACTCACAGTCTGAAGCGGGGGGCACACCAGAGACTGAAACAGGGGGCATGCCAGGACCTGCTATACAGAGAGAAGTTACAGTGCCAGAAACAGAACAGAGGGGGATGCCAGCTCCAACAGAGAATCCTGCCTCTTCAGATACAGAAGAACACTTAACTAGACCCAACTTTGCACAGCACAGGCAGCAAAGAGAGACCCAGCGTCGCTCTCTCGAATTTATAACCGGCAACAATCAATCAAGGCACAGCTGCGCTAGGCTTTGCATCTAAACTGCAAGCCCCAGGATTCCACAGGATGTTGAAAGTGGAATAATAACACTTTAACAGTGTAGTACGGAAATGGCCTAAGAGGCCAAATCTCAAGACACACTTAATTCTTTAGGGACAACAGTGTTTAATTTAATTTTGTAATCGTGTGCTTTTCAAGCATTTGTTTTGGTTTGTTCCTGACTGCTGCCTTCTTGTGTTATTTGAGTTATAAAAAGCCTGTAGTCATAAGCTGTAGTTATACACTGTCCTACAAAAAGAAAAAGAAAAATGGTTCTACTATATGATTATGGTTATTTGGCTTATATCCTGCCCTTTCTAATAAGAGCACAGGTCAGCTAACAATCCACATAAAACAATCCATGTAGTAACTGTAAGATCTTATTCCTTGAAGTGCTGGCATTAATACTTCACAAATCTTCATATTATTCTACCCTTCACAAAAACCAAAATTAAAAACAAAACAAATTCTACTGGGGAATTAAAACATAAGACAAATAATTGGAATCTCCAATTTCATTACTAAAACATTTAAACATAGGCTGTGTATGTTTTACGCTGGGTAAACAATGTTATTCCCTTACTTGATATTGAAAGTGATGGTGAGATGGAATCATGGAATGATAGAGTATTCCATGCATGAAATGTGATGGCCATATTATCACACCTGAAATATCTTCAAGCTTAACAAACAGACATGTGGATTCCCCCCGCTCATCTTTATTATTCATTATTGAAATGTGAATATAGGCACTACTACTATTCTATCTATATGCGATTTATAGTTTCATGAATTTTTGACCTACTCAGAAAGAGAATTCCCATGTGAAGGGCAAACCTTGTGGAATAAAATAATTAAAAGGATTTAAGTCTCTGTTAGATACACAAAGAAGTTCAGGACTGCATGGCTGATCCTTTTGGTGACAGGGACAAGAAAAAGAAAAACGAAGAAAAATTATGAAAACTGTGTGATAGATTTACTGAAACTAATCAGGAATGCTGGTAAGCGCTTGAAAGAGAAGGACAAACAGAATGTGACTGCTGATCCTTTATATTTGTAGCTGCTCTGTGATAAGACAGGCTAATTGATTATATTTCTTTTTTTCATTCACATTGCAGCTTGTTCCAGCAAATAGTAAACGAATGCTGAACATCCTGCCTAAAAGTGGGTTACTGAATGTCGGTTTACAGATAGGATGACTCAGACCGAGAAGGCTGGGCCTATCAAGTGGAAGGCAAACCAATGATGCTCTGTAGCACTGGCATGCACTCCTTTGGCCAATAAGCAGCCAGGGAAGGTGGGGGTGGCCATTTTGTGGCTGGGGGATGTGTGGGGCAGCCAGGCACCAGCCAAGAACAAAGGGCAGCTATTTCTTTCCTGGAGATCTAGGACTGGGGGACAGCTGGTGTTTGTTTTTTTCTCAGATGCAGAGGTTTTGCTGGCTGCTGCATGATCCCCCATGCATAAATACGGTTTTTCTTCAAGCACCATTAGTCCAAGCAAAACACTGCTGGCAGAGCACTACATCCCGCCAACCAGGATGTAAGATTTTGGCCACTCTCTTTAGTTTTTTTGATTGATGGAACAAGTAATATTTGCTTGGAACCTCAATAAAATACTTGAGGACTCCATTGGAAGAAATTTTTAATTTTTTTAAAAATGATTTTACTTAATACGAAAAACACCAATACATATGTTTATTTCAGTAGTGATTCCAGATTTTGGGCAAGATTTGATTTCACTTGCTTGAATGAAACTTTCCAACATGCCACAAATATATTCCGTCGTGTCTGGCTATAGTATCCAGGCAGGTCATAAGCTGGTAACAAACATGAAGTGAAAAACTGAAGATGAGACTGGGTGTTTCAGAAGCTACAGAATTGCTACTGAAAATGCCTGAACAGCGAGTAGCTCTTTCGCTGTGATGTCACTGTGCCATGTGATGTCATTGTGCTGTTGTATATCATTGGCTGGCAAAAATGGGGGAACTAACAACCCAATGACATCAGTGTCATATGCAGAGTTGTACTGGATATAGGGACTAGGTTACAGACCTAGGACTGGTGCTTTCAGTAATATCTAGTTCTGTCCTGAAACATGTCACTTTGGAAACAAGAAACAGACATCAAGAGAATCTTTCTCATCGTCTAGGTCAGACTCTATTAACAATGCAAAGTTTATGTAGAGATCAATTTTGTCAGTACAACAGCACTAACAGTTACCTTGTCTTTTGAAATCAGAAGGACTGATTTTAAGTATTAAAAAAATGCATAAAGCAACATAAGAAATTGGTTTTTATATTCTAGCAATGATGTTGATTATACCTGCATAATTCTTTCTGTGTCAGTTGCATTTTTTAAAATTAAAATTGATGCTCATTTACATGCTTATGATAAAAAGATTCATGTTTTCCTTCATTTCAGGATAAAGGACATCATTAAAGACCCTACAGACTATTTTCTGAATCTTTTTCCAAATTTAACAATATATATCTATTGCAATTTGTATAATATACAATATGATAAACATTTCCCAAATGTTCAGAATTCTTCTCAGTTGTAATCAGGATCAGCAACTAAGAATGTAAATCTTTGCTTTTTTTTTTCTTTTTTCACATGCAAGAATGAAAATTTCCGAAAGTTTTGCCCCTCATGGGTAAGATTGCAGGAGTTTTTACATATTTTGCAAAGATTCTTCCCTGGGTTTCTAGGAATTTTTATGTTTATTTTTCATTTTTTGCAAAAATGACATGAATGTGTTCTGTGCAAAAAGTTTTTGCGCACAGGATCGTGTTTTCTATTATTGATGTTACTGAGAAACAGAAATGCTACTATTTCCCCTTTCCCACACAGATTAAAAATTTCTCAGTCCTTTTGATCAAAATACCTTTCTTTTTGATGGGAAGAAAACTTCTGAATATTTTCTTTCATCATTGTCCGCAGCAGTTAATTCTTGCAGGTGTTAGTTCTGTATTTTTTTGGTTTTTCATCCTTCTGTTAAGATGCCCCTTGAAATAAAGTCATTGTTTCAGTGCACTCAATATAAAGAAGGCAGAAAGAATGTATGCATATAGGCTTTTATTGGATTGACATGTCTTGGGTGCATGGTTGTTGCTTGCTTGAAGCAGGAGCTGTGTTTGACAGCTTCCTGCTTGATTGTTCTATTTACCTTGAAGCAAGATCCATATTTTTGGATCCTGTTTAGAATACCTGGTTCTTTGGTTGTTACCCTTGATCATCTAATTTGTTAAGGAACAGTGACCTCCAATAATGAAGGCATGGATTGCGTTTGTTTTAGGGCAACTTCAAAGACTGGACAACGTTTTTCCCCAAGGGAGAGACAGAATGGAGTTGTCCAAACATACTGTATTTACTGGCATATAAGACTCACCTTTTTCCCTGAAAAATACAGTTTGAAAATGAGGTGCATCTTATACACTGGTGTGTCTTATATGCCAGCAAATAGTATTTGACAGTGCATAAACGGGGTGCATCTTGTACGCAGGTGCATCTTCTACGCAAATACAGTACAGGCAAATACAGTATGTTGGCTAAGGCATGCCTGTATTGCCTGAAGTTTTGGATTATTCTTATTTGTTTTGGGGCAGTTTTTGCATTCTTTGCTGTCTTATCTTTATAATGTTGATGGCTTGTTGCTTGATTTTGTTTTATGTTCTAGCCTAACACTAATATAATAAAGCTGGGAATGATTCATTAACTTGAATGAAATGATTTACTGTATTTACTGGTGTATAAGCTGCACTTTCCCCCTTTAAAATACCCTCTGAAAATGGGGTGTGTCTTATATATCAGAAAATATGGTAACGCTAAAAACATAGGGAAGGGAGGGTAAGTGAAAGGCGGTCTCCCCACCCAGGCAAAACAAGAAGGGAGGGCGTAGTGGAAGCCTTGATCTATAGGAACATAGATGTTTCTATAGTTTCTTCTTACCTTCCCCTCTTCTCCTGTGCATTTTGACTCTACCAGGAGATTCTGCCCAAGCAAAACAGGAAGGGAGGGGTGGTGGTGCATCACTCTTTCCATTCCCCTCTTCTCCTCATGCAACGCTCTTTTAATTCCCCTCCTCTCCTGGTGCAGCACTCTTTTCATTCTACTCCTCTCCTGGTGCAACATGCTTTTCCTTCCCCTCCTTTCCTGTGCATTTGGCTCACCAGAGAACTTAAATTTTTTTTCCTGAAAAATACTCCTTGAAAAGTGGAGTGCGTCCTATATGCCGGTGTGTCTAATACGATGGCAAATATGGTACTTAAATGGCTAACTAAACGGGTACACCAAATATATATTGATTAAACAGGCAATCCTTGAGCCAACAAAAGCCTCACAGAAAGGCCAACAGAGTAAAATGTCAACCCTGAGCCCCTGATGTGTGGATGGAGATTGTGAGATCTACTTTTAACTGTGTCAAGGGATCTGGAAACATTTTTAATACAAGAGTCCTCATTTAACATCACCAGCTGCTTTCCGAAATCTGCTCAGTTGCAAAACCGCATGGTGCCATATGATGAACATGGGTATTTGTGTGTGGAAGTGCTCAAGAACCACAAGTCCAAGCTCATTTGGGTACAATGATGGCACCAGCTTTCTGGCACTTTGGATCCCCAATATAATTTAATTACTTCAGAAAGTAAGCAAGTAAATAAATGTACGTATTTGGATGGGATGGAGAAATAATCTGCATTAAGAGAAGGAAGTTATCGGCAGATAAGACACACTTTTTTCCTTGAAAAATAACTTTTGAAAATGTGGTGAATAGAACAGTGAGTCTTCTATGCCGGCATTTTGCCAAGGTGCTGAAAACTATGTCCGAGGGGGAGTGGGGGAAGCCTCACACCAGTGCTCCTTTTTCCCCCTAGAGCTCCTCCCCCCGTTCCTATGCATTTTGCTTATGCATAGGAAAGGGAGGGGGAGGTCTAGGGAAGCTTCACGCAAGTACTGTTTTCGCCCCTAGACCTCCCTCTCCCTTTCCTATGCATTTTGCCTATGCATAGGAAAGGGAGAGGGAGGTCTAGGGGCGAAAGGAGAGCTGGCTCAAGGCTTCCCTAGAGCTCTCCCTCGCTTTCCTATGCCTTTTGCCTCAGGGGGGAGAACTCCCACTGAGGCAAAACAGAAGAGAAGGGAGGTGAAGGAAGCCTCACCTGCATATAAGATGTACTGGCACTCAATTTCTCCCCCCTCCAAAAAAGAAACCCTTTGAAAATGGGGTGTGTCTTATACACCAGGGTATCTTGTGGTACGTATGGTACCTGTCCCTGTTTTGGCTAAGACACAACAGCTTGCTGAGTATTCTGTTATAGAGATGGAAGCAGAGCTTTCCAACTTTCTCTGGCAGTCAAGCTAGATATTTAGCAAGGGTAATTTCTTGCTGATTTTCGTGGGCTAGGACTCTTACCTCATGAGGTCCATGATGAAGAGCCAATTTGACAGCAATTTTGCAAGGAGAGAGGAACAATCACATGAAGCCCATCCTTTTGACCTGCTGGGCTGCCTTCAACTGTGAGGGGGCTCGAGACAAAATGCCCTCTGCTGGGCCCCTGTAGGCCATCCTGGTGGGAACAATGCACGGCTGCAGTGCAGACGGCTGCATCTAATCACAATAACTGCACACGATTCCAGCCCTTCCCTCTATGTAGCACTGATCTGTGGAACTGTGAGGAATTCAAATTAAGCATAGGCACCCAATACTCTGTGGAATGCTTGTTCATATAATCCTTTTTAGAACAGGAGGTTGGGACAGAAGGGAGTAGAGCTGTCATGAGCAGTGGACTCTTGGCCCGTTCACACTCTGCAATTATAGCGCTATGATTTTACTTTAAGTGCCAAGGGTATATCCTATGGCCTCCTGGGATTTGTAATTTAGGGAGGCAGTGTTTAATATTCTCAGCCAAAGGACTAGTGGCTCCCCAAACTGCAATGGCTCACCAAATCTCAGGATTCCAGTTAAATAATCAGTCACCTTAGCAATAAACCAATTTAGCTTGTTTGAACAAAAATATATTTGCTTGCCAGAAGACGGACAACATTGGGGAGTCAGACCAGACTAACCAGATCAGTTAAGGGAAGCTCAACCTGTCTCCCTTGGCAGAGTTCTAGAGCTCAGGAACACCTGCTGTGAACCCATTTTTTCATATCTTCAGCAACCGTGCCTCTACCAGTGATGGAAAAGAAAGAAGTATCTCCCACAAAAGATCTTAAAAGCTAGGCACATTTGTATGGGAGACTGACGTAATTTGTGTGGTGTAAATTGGGGGGAGCCCATCTAAGGCCATTTCTGCACTAGACTGTTAAAGCACTATTATTCCACTTTCAATATCCTATGGAATTCTGGGGTTTGTAGTTTAGGGAGGGGCCTCAAACCCTAGGATTCCATAGGATGTTGAAAGTGGAATAATAGTGCTATGACAGTCTAGTGCAGAAATGATAGGCTGACAGACCTCCAGGTACTGTTAGGAAGCTTACACTCCCATGATTTGATACGTTTTAATTGTCAAATATGATTCAATTGGCCTAAAGATAAATTATATCCTGCTATGGCTGCATGACCATGCTGGCTAAGAGGAAGACTGGCCAAATATGTGCATTGCAAAACTAGGTCAAGCAAGACCTTGAAGGCATTGCCAGGTCATAATTAGGAAATCATCAAGAAACCCCAAGCAACAATGGATTTGCAAATGTCCGTCAACAACTCAGCCTTTAGAAACATAGTGCCTGCAATGTCTTAGTCTCTGTTCCTTGGACCACCAAAGTTCTCTTTGTCCTCACATCTGTCCAGCAATCAAAGAGCTATCATCAATTCCATTAGCCTTTTGTCACCTAATGCTGAGACTATTAGTCCGTTGTGGACCCCATTGTTTATGTTGCTGGAGAATCATTAATACCTTTAGCCTCCAGGCAGAAATAGAATATTTATACCCCAGTTTTGGGCTAGTCAACTTGCAGTACACTGGTTGCTGGCTGTCACTCTGCCAGTCTGATTCCCGGTGGGTGTACTGTGCCATAGGCGTAAGCTACATCACTCTTCTACATCATCTACATCATCTACATCATTCTACATCATCGCTTCTCTACTGTATTCCACTTTGCCTTAAACTCTTACTATCCAAGCTTTTCCTCCTTTTTCCCTCAGTTAGTCTTGTGTGTTTGCAAGACTGCTTGAATCTTGCATATGTGTGAATGCAAATTCCCCCAAATAAAACATTTTTAAAGACATTCTCTGAATCTCCAGGTGGAATTCTTGCATTAGTACCAGCATACACAGGTGTTAAAGATCCTGCTAGGTCACCCCTGCCCCCCGCCACAGGCCTTCTTCTGAATTAATATTCCCCACCATTTAATGGAGGCACTGGCATTGTAGGTGGACCACTGAGTCATCCACATTTTGGGGTAACAATACCCTTCCCCAATGTACAGGTAAGGTCAGGAAATTGGCTGGGTGGGCTATGTCTGCCTCAAGGCAAGGGAAGTAAACCCAGCTTTGACTTGGACATGCTGTAGCCAGCAACTCAGGGAAAGAAATGCCTATTGGTTGGCTGCTAGAGATTGTTTGGGAGGGATGTTTGTTCCTCTATTTTCCAGTCGGAAAAGTTGCACTGGAACAGTGAGGAAAGAAGTGCACTTTGAGGAATTCTTTGGTATGCTGAAGGGAATGGGTGGCTAGAGGTATTGGATGGGTGAGGATGATGAGTTAAAATTGGTCCTGCCCCCCCCCCCCGTTACCCACTCCAGTCTTATAGTATTCAAAGCAGCTTCTTTGACTTGTTTGCTCTGCTTGAAGCATTTTTAGCTGGAAGACTGAGCAATTGAGAACGTGCAGAAAGTGAAGGCGAGGAAAATTTAAAAAGATCAGAACTCTCTCTCAATTTCTTTCTGCAGACTGCAGCCAGAGCCTTAGTTTCTGGTCATCTGGTTCATCTACCGCTTGGTCTGCTTGTTCCTGGTGCTTGCTCCAAATGTTGTGCATGTGTGCGTGTGTGTGTGTGCGCTTGTTTCCCCTTGTATGATCTTGAGCTTCTTTTGCAAATGAAATGAATTTGTGTAAATTTCAGGTCAAAATAGAGCAGTTTTTGTCTTGTTTTTGTTTTTGTGGTTAGAGTGTTGTATCAGCACTTGGGGGATCCTGTGAAGCTCACTGGATAACTTTGGGTGGGTAATGGTAGGGGGTTAGGAGAACACACTGCCTCCCCAGAAGACCTCAGAGGACCACAACGCCACAGAAGCATTCAAAAAATTTGTCTCCAAATGCCTTCTGGGGGCATAGGGTGCAATTTTGCCATGTCCATCACGCAATTTTGGGGTCAGGAGAGGTTTTTTTTTTTTTTTAACAACAGGAAGTGATCCATCAGTTCATTTCCTTTTAAGAAAAAGCCTCCCCTGACCTAAAACAGCTGTGGGAGGGGTGTGAAATACATGGCAAATTGCCCCATGCTCCCTAGAGGGCATTTTGGGGGATTTTGGAGGGGGAGAGATCTTGGAGTGTGTGGAGGGGGGGCAAGAGGGGGGCATGGTCACTGGGGGGGCGTGGTTGTGGTGTGGAGAGCGTGGCCAGGGCACGTGGGCGCATGGCTATGGGCTGGGACACCCCAAAAACATTGCTGCCCAGGACGAATCACCTCCCCTGCCCCCACGTTCCTACATGACTTGGAGGGATCCTGGGAACCACAGAACTGGCCCTAAGCAGCCACACTTTCCCCAATCCTGCTTTAAGTCTATTTCTCGTTCTCAGCCTAATGTGTAACATAGGATTGTTATAAGGGTAAAGTGAAGACATAAAACCAACTATTTTAGCCACCTTGAACGCATTGGAAAGAAAGCAGGATATAAAGTTAAATGATTTTTAAAATTACTAATCCACTATGACTTCTGCAATGGGGTGATGGTCCTGATAATTCAGTCTTGACCATTTTTACAGCTCTTTTTATAATTAACATATCAACATACTTGCAGCACAGTCAGTTCCTGTGCTCAGTTTTGTATGTGATAATGTACACACGTTTCTCATACTGGCATATAATTCTGAAGCACTCTTAAATTACCAAAATGCAGAAGGACCAAGATGGATCAGAAAAATGGATCTGCATAATTCACTTTGCCCCATGTTTGGCAGAGGGTTGGATTCATTCCGTACAGGGTTGCTTATATAGATCGAGTTGTTTCCAGTGCATAGGATAATTATGGCAATTTTAAAAATTATGAGTTTTTTTTAACAAAAGACTGGCTGGAATTCACAATCACAATTATGAATGCGTAACCTAGAATTATGCTTTCACAATCCCTATCTATTCCCAATTGTGGCAATAGTGTAGGAAATACGTAGCGAACATAAAAGTCCCCCAATCCTGCCATACCAGGCAGCACCTTCTGCAAAGGGCAAAGGTCTATTCTGCTGTTGATCAGGACTCAACAGAAGGATGTTCCCACCCCTGCTCCATCCTTGATACAAGGAGGAATTGTGAGAGAGATCCTGTTTCTGATTGTTGCACCGGAGACTGCAGGTGGGGCAGGAATATCAGCTGGTTGCATCTTGATCAACAAAAGAACAGGTCTCTATAGCAGGGCGTTCCAAACGGTGTGCCACGACACGTTAGTGTGTCGCCTGAAGTGTGTAGGCCTACAATCTTGGAAATTCATGTTATTATTTATAAATCATATATTTTAAAAAATATATGAAAGGTTTTCAAGAGATATGTTGTGTCCCCATACATTTTGTTATTACAATTTATGTATGCGTCTGTATCTCTTATGAAGGGTTAGTTTAACCTCCAGTTTGCTAGTAAAACTGAAATTACTGTGTCATGAAATGATGCATGTCTAAAAAGTGTGTCACCAACATGAAAAGTTTGGAAAGCTCTGCTCTCTGGTTTGCAGTGGCAGGTGCCCTACTAGTAAGGCAAGGTTAGATGCTGATCCAGGAGATGTATAGTTAAGTATACTTAACTAAGTATCTGTTCTATAACTACCCTAATTCATTGGGACTCTTTGCCTGTAACAAAATTTCAAATGCCTAATGCTAATTACAGATGAATGGCATGATTGCTACTTCTGTCATGGCTTTTTTTATCATACCAGTAATGATGAACTGATAAGTTCCCATAAACCATTGGAAATTATGTAAAAATTTCCGAGATGTTCCATCTACCTTATGTGCATCTGTTAACAAAACATTAGAACTGAAACATGGATGCAGATCCAGAGCAACAGCTATACCACATCTGTAACATATTAGGCTATAGAAAGTTTGATTTCTTGCATTATGCATCTCACCATCCTATCCTATGTGCCAGGGATATTTTGGGATATTTTGTCTGTGTCTAGGTGGGAGGTGAGGGCCTAAATACACTAAAGGCATGAGATCCTATCTGATCTTGGATGCTAAGCAGGGTCAGCCCTGCTTTGTACTTGGATGGGAGGACACCAGTGAATACCAGGTGCTGTAGGCTATAGTTCAGAGAAAGGAACTGGCAGAACTACCTCTGAGTATTCCTTGCCTAAGAAAACCCTGTGAAATTTACTGGGTCTCCATGTCAACAGGTAACTTGAAGGCACATACACATACATACATACACACACACACGCACACACAAGTGGAAGGTTGGGAAAGGTTTACCTTAATCACATCACCAGAGGAGGCATCCCCAAAATCTCAGGGCCTGGGATGCTCTTGATCTGGCAACCCGACTCTTACATAAAATGTGCTGGTGAGACAGGATTTGAAGACTGTGGATAGTTTATGCAGACCCTGGAATATTTATTTTTGGTCTTTACAAAGCCCAGAATTTCCAACCGATGTGGTCAGTTGTAGGCCAGAAACATAACTTTTCCAAGCTCTAGGGTTATGAATTACTTGTTACAAACAATCATAATTTTTAATATCTCTTTTGCAATTATTAGAAAGATATACCAGAAGTAACCAGTGTCCTTAAAATATACTCATGGCTTTCCATTCTTAACTGTACTAAAGGAAGTAAGTCTTGGTGAGCCTCTTTGTGATTCACACCCACGGTTGAGTATGTAAACACCTACATAGATAACTCTGTCCCTTCTACTGAAATACGAAATTTGTTGTGTTGAAAGGTTTTTGTTTGTTTGTTTAGGGACATCTACTGCAAGGATGAAAAAAATCACCAGAGAGAGATGATACTTTTATTATACAGTGCAAAGAACCTCTTCCATCTGACCTGCTACTATGGCCCTGGGACTTGCCGCAGTGATACTGAAGGATCCCAGTCCTGATCTGCAGCAGCGTTTCGTCCACTGGTGGGAAAATGGCTGGTGGCATAATACTCCTTTTCATTGTGACCCAACAAGGAAGATTATGAGGCCTGTGATGATGACATCTTTTTTTGAAAATCTAGATATGATGATCTGTTCAGGGAAAAAAGAAAGAAAGAAAGAAAGAAAAAGAATCTTTAGTAAGTCCAAGCTGAGACATGCAGCTTTCTCACCTCTCTTGGAGCACACAATAGTTAGGAGGTACGTGTTTGGATTAGTAAAGAGCTAGTCCGCTGGCTCTAGCCACCCAAGCCCTGTGTGTCACAAACATATCTAGCCAGAATGGCTGCAAAAGAACTCTTTTCTTGACACAGTTGAAGGCGTATTGCGGTCAGCACAAAATTACTTAGCTTTTGTGGAATCCTGAGAATATAAATTTCCATTTTTGTCCATTTTTGTAGTACAATAAGACAATTTAGTTCCCCAGAATTTTGTTTTGTTGTAGAATCCACACAGAACTAGGCTACAAGGTAGGCGTTCTATGATGTTATTACTGGCATGGTTGTAAACAGTGTCCCCAGAAGGAAGTTCCAGTTTTTCAATTGCCACAATGGCAGATCTGATCTAGCAATCTGCGGTCCCCAGAAGCATAATTCCTGATAGGGGGGAGGGCTGTCAAACTAGTGGTTGCCCCAATTCACAGGAGATCCAAAGACTCTGAAGAGTCAAGATCGGGATCTGTGAAGGGTCTGCTTGGGAACAGAGTGGACATATCATGCCATTTCCACACGCGACAAGGGAATCGCTCCCTGCCACTACTCACCAGATCTTCTGTGGGTCCGGTCCGGTCTGGGGTGAGGAGGAGCAGTGCGTGGTCGTAGATCCGCACTGCTCCGGCATCCAAAATGGCGGCTTCTGGTTGGTCGTGAGTCTCGATCAACTGCTGAAGCTTGCCAGCCTAAAGCCCGCCCTCCGCAGATCGCAGGCTCGCGTTGGTGCGAGCCTGCGAATCTGCATCGGAGAGCAGGCACGCAATGGTGCCTGATTTTTTTGAAAAATCAGGTCTTTCAAAAACACGATGGAGGACCACTTGGGGTTGTTCCAGAGCAGACTGAGGTGCGGCTCTACGGTAAGTAGTCTGGACCCAGTCCGCTCCGAGGTGCAGACGTCCTCCATGGAGGATGCACTGCACCGTTTTATTTACCCCCTGTGGAAATGGTCTCAGATTCAGAGGCTTGAGAGACATTGCATGCTTCGGTGGAGCTGGGGGGGGGGGTAAAGATTCCGCCCCATGTGGATATTACATTGTCTTTTGGCTGGACCCCTTGCTAAGTGCTGTCTTTGATTATCATTTTTGTGCTTAGAATACACAAGGAGCTCCTTGTCTTCATGAGCTTTCACTTTGTCTATAGGTATTAAAGCCTTCTTGCTTTGTTTCTTTTTCTAAAGGGACAGTACATATTTTTCTTTGAACTCTCCATTGGAATAATTTTGAGAAATTATGTTTTAATTTTTAACTCTCCGTATTTTTTTATGATTTGATTAAATTAGAAATGGTTTATTTTTGATTGTTGACTATTGTTTTTCTACTTAAAATATGTTGAAGACTTTGAATGTTTCTCCGTTTCTAGATATACATTAGGTTTACTGGTTTGGATATGGCAATCTGATAGATTGAAGTCTTTTGATCTGGATTGACTGTCATTAATTGTAAGAAGTTTAATAATGGTCAAACCCGACTTTTATTAATAAGAAGCTTACATGATATTTTGCTCAGTGACTTTCCTACATTTTTCTTTTTTGTTGATGTTGACAGTCTGGGAACTTTGGATGTTAGTCCTTCCTATCAGCTGTTATGAGAACATATTCTGTTGCTTTTGAGATACTGGTTTAAATTAATCATGGCTTTAATTATGGACTCCTGCAAGTTAAAAATGGCTTAAATGATTCTGACCTAATACTGGACTATTTTTTACATTTCTGGTGGAATTTAGGCAATTTGCTGCATTTATGGAAAACAAATGTGATAATCTTATAAAGCAGCTCTCATTACAGAAAGCTGAGACCAATCTTCAAGAAACTGATGAGGAGGTTCCCAAGAAGCAGCTGTTGGAGGATGTGATTGTTTGCATACAGAAAGGAAATGAAGATGCCACAAACCTGGAAACAATGTTGGTAGAAAAAGATACAAGTAGTAAACTGAAGACACAGATAGCCAGTATACATGAAATGGAAGAAGAGAAGAATGCAGGAGAGGTTATGACACAATTTCCGGTTTGCAAGCTAAAAGATCAAATATCTGTTTTGGAGATGATATCATTTGAGGAACCCATTGACAGCTGTACTTCAAATTTACAAGAAGGGCCTTCAGGAAAGAAGAAAGATGACAAGTTCAAGATGAATTTGCTGTTTGGTGGATGGTCAAATGTAGTTGATTTCTTTCACTGAGTTTGCTTTGTAATTTTGATTTTTACTGACAAAGATGTAAGACATTGTCTAAGTCTGGTTAAGTTAAAAAGAGGTGTTTTAAATTGGCTCAAACAGGATCTAATTAGTGAAAAGAGAAGTCCTAAAGATAAATATTAGGATAAGGTGGTTTGGAATAAAATGTTTTTTCTTTTCTTTTTCTCTTTCTTTCTTTTTTTCTTTCTGTTTTGATTTAAGGCTTAGGAGAACTATGGTACATGATTATTCATATGTTAGAAATATATGAAATGCTTATTTTAGGGCTTTTAAAAGAAATATAGAAAGAAGAGTTAAAAGACACATAGGATATTTCTTGCTATTTTTTTCCCTATGTTGTCGTATTAATTTTACTTCTACAAGAAGAATGAGCTGGATATTAGTTTGGACTTTACTTACTGCTTTTTGCTAGTAAATAGGTTTTGTTAATTAAAAATTTAATATCTTTTATAATTTGGAAGAAGAATAGGTTATTAATGATTAATGACTAGTAGTTAGATTGATTAAGTAAGTTTGTTCTTAACAACTACCCTGGAAATATTAAGGTTTTTTAAAATTATTGTTAATTACTAAGTATGTTTTTAGGTTCTATATTAAGCAGTAAATTTTAAATTTTATATTATTTTTGGATGTAATGATTGTGGTTACAATTAGAGGTATATTCACTATATGCAACAGAGGTGGGAACCAATTTTCAGTTATGTGTAATTCAGGATAGTTTATTTTTGTCTAGTTTAGTTGATTGTTTATGGTTTCTATTTTGTATGGTGGTATGTTGCTTTGTGATTTTGCCTTGTGTAGTTTATTGGTGTGTGTATTTCTAGTTATTATTTCAATAAAATAAAACAAAATAGAAAAAATGTCCCCAAATTTCACTTGCTGTGAAGTTATTGTTCCCCCTACCAAACCAAAACAGCCTCCATTTGGGTACTTTCTCTGTCCTAGCTGATATAACACACTGTGATTTTAAAAGTTCCATGCTTTTATGGTGAAGTATGATGTAGTAAAGCAGAAATGTCATTGCTCCAGTTGTTGGGAAGTCAATCCATTTGGGGGAAACTGAAATTCCTTCCATTGTGAATTCACTGGGCTTAGGAAGTACCTCCACAAATTTTATTTTTATTTTTATTCCGTATAAGATTATGAAGATTTGAAGCAACACGAATTTGCCACAGCTGGTATGAAAGTCAGCCCCCAGGACTAGGAACCAAAAAACCAAAGAAACTTCCCTCCAACTTGGAAAACATATTGGTTTCCTCCTTAATCAATCCACAGTCTCAGCTTGGGCTCTATCAGTTTGTCTTTTGAATCCAGTGGGACTTGGTCCCTCTGCAGCATTTTAGAAATATACCCAAAAGCACTGTCACTCCACACGCCTCCTCCCTCCCATATGTGATCCATCAAACTCGCCCTCCAATGGCCCAGACACTTGGTTATCTGGCTCTGGAGGAAGTGCAGGCAGTGAGCAACTTCCTTTTCTTAAACTCTGGGCCCTATTACACTACACAGTTGGAGCACCATGATTCCCCTTCAACTGTCCATTCTAAGCTCCATCCTATGGAATTCTGGTATTTGAAGGTGACGGAGGGGCATTCAGAATTCTCAGCCAGGGAGCTCCTCTAATGCCTCCCTAAACTACAAACCCCTGGATTCCATGGGATGCAGCCATAGCAGGTGAAGTGGAACCATCATGCTATCATTGTAATGTGAAAGAGCCCTGTCTCCCAATGCAATTTTGTAAAGTGTACTGTGGCAAGTCCACCTGAGCGCTGTAGATTTGCAGTTTGGTACAGCAAATAGCAGCAGTCCTTGAGAAAATTACTTTTACCAGGTACACTTATACCTACCACCAGAACCAGTAACCCACAAAGTGAGTAGGAGGAAAGAGAAAGAAGCTTTGGAGGATGGATGAAGTAGGGAAAGTGGTAGTAATCCTTGCCTCATATGTCAAGCCAGCATTAGGAGCCTGTGGAGCATGTTGCTGAAACATGTATTTCTTGTCTGGAGAATAAGAATCTTTCTGCAATATCACTAGTCATGGTACCATATGCCTCCAAAGAAATTAAAACAACAAAAAGTATAACCTAGAACAAGGATGTTGGACAAGTGATCTGCATGATGTCCTTGCCCTGATATTTTTTGCTTCTTACCTTTTCCCCTGCACCTACCAAGGTTGGAAAGTTATCCATATAACATCCTGACAATTCATATGAGGCATTTAAGAGAGCTGCCTCATTCAGTTGCTTATCCTATACAAAATGAAAATAATGAACAGGCCTTTTCAAAAATAGGCAGGATGAGTGATGGAAGCTGCTGTTTTCCTTTTCTTTAGCTATGTAGGTTGACAGCTCAACTCCTGAAGATATAAAGTGAAGAACTGCCAATTCAACTTAATTTGAAGAAGGAGTAATGCCCCAGTGATAGAATACATGTTTTGCATGCAAGAGATCTGGGTTCAGTCCTTGACATCTCCCAGGTAGAGCTGGAAAAGATTCCTGTCTGAGGCCATTTCCACACTAGACTGTTATAGTGCTATTATTCCACTTTCAACATCCTATGGAATCTTGGGGTTTGCAGTTTAAGGAGGGGCCTCAAACTTACTTCAAGTGCTTTATGATTTGGTGCCTCAATTCCTCCTTAAAAGAATGGCATGTCCCCTGTCCCGCTGCCTCCCCCAGTGCAGAATTGTTAGCCATCCTCAGTCTAAGGACAAAAGAGAAGCAAAGTCTGCAGATGAGTGTTTAGAAGTATAAGCATCAACTGTCATGAACTTGGGTCAAAACTGTACCAGAATAATAAAATGAAACTTAAGAGCAGAGAGTGCTTTTGTATATCTAAAACAAGCTTAAATCTAGTTTGACTCTTAATGATAACCCTGAAAGAATCCTAGAAAAGGAGTTTTCTATGGTGTCTCCTCAGACCCCTCATAGCTCTACATCAGCCTTTCAGATGCATTGAACTGCAGTCCCCTCTGACCCGTCTTGCATGGCCATTGGTCATGGGAGCTTTAGTGGGCTTGAAACTGGGCATGCATAGTGTTGCTATGGTGATATGGTTGATATTCCTTTACATAATTTGGAAAGTAGAAAGAAACAGCAAAGGCAGGGTTAGCCATTTTGTGTGTGTGTGTCGGGGTGACCAGGAACTCACACACACACTTTTGCTAGGAGGCACTGGAGTTCTCAGCCCAAAGACCCTTATTTCAAGTCTGAATAGGAGACAAATTGTTTCTGGAACACCTACTGTCTCTGAGATCCATAGAGAGCAGACGAGGACTTTCTATAAGCGATAATACTTCCAACTGAAGCTGAAGAGAGAAAAAGAAACATATTATATTTGAGGTCTCATTCATACCAGTCGCTTGAATTCTTTTTAAAGATGTATATCTATTTCCTCTTTCACTCCCAGATAAGAAAGGTGCTATATCAATAACTGCCAAATACTTTGGCTGCCCATATTTATGCCTCTGTTCAGTTATTCTAGTGGTTACTAGTCACGGGATGGGTAGAAGTAAACTGTGATCACCCAGTGTCAGAATCAAGTTCCTCGTTTGATCTATTTGGTCCTTTCTGTTCTAGGTTCTAGCTTCTAGCTCACCAATTGGATTTACACTAGCGAGGGGCCAACCGAATCCTCGAATCCTGGGGAAGGATTTGAGATTCACAAATCCAGATCCCTGTGCCAAAATAGGCAAACCGAGTCTTTCAAATCTACCAACCAAATAGTTTGTTGGAGACCAGAACGCCTGAAAACCTGCGAGACCAGACACACAAGGGGAGATGGCAAGTAGGTGAGTTTTTCCCTTGGAGTAATAATGGCCTTTGCTAACAATTTCAGAAATTACATCTGGGCTTGTATTCTAAGATATTTAAATTGAAAATGTCATATTTCAGTTCAGCACTTGACTGGAAGGTACAGGCTTGAGATTTCAAGGACAGCTGAAAGATTCCTTTGCATAGCTCCCTTGCAAAGCTCTTTCATGCACAATTCTGGGGTTTGTAGTTTTACAAAGTGTCACAGTCTTCACTGCCAAAGTATGCTGGTGCATCATCAAACTACAAACCCCAGGATGTCATAAGGAGCTATGCAAAGAAAATCCAGTTTTGACCTGGATTATCTCTGTACTGTAGTATGTGGCCCTGTTTACAGAGGCAGGAAAATGTGGGATTAATCCACATTTTCCTGGCTGTGTACAAATGACCTTCATGTCATTTTCAATCTGAGGAGATCCTGAGACAAAACTATGACAATTGTCCTGGCCAGATTTCTTCAGAGGGAGGTTTGCCTTTGCCTAGGCTTTTGCTAAGGCTGAGAGAGTGTGTCTTGCCCAAGATTACCCTTCTTTCCCTTGCTTTTTAAACCCTTTTTAAAAAAAGGATTAGAAAGATTCGAGATTCATGGATTCCCAGAACCTTCCAGGGATTTGAATTTGGATTCGGAAAATTCTGGATTCATCCCATCCCTAATTTACATAATCTCAGCTTCCCTAACAATGGGAATGTTGTACATTTCCTGACTGCTCTTGACTGTCTCCTCAATACACAATTATAGCAGTTTGATATTACTTTAATTGCCATAACTTCATCCTGGAGAATCTTGGGATTTGTAGTTTGGTGAAATACTTAAGAATTCTCTGATGTACTTCCCTGAACTACAGCATTAGAGCTTTGTGTAGACAATCATAAGCTCCTCACAAAAGAACAAATGCCAAGATTCCAGAGGATGGAGCCGTGGTCATTATAGTGGTACCAAACTACTATAATTGGACAGTGTAAATGTCTATCTCTGCTATCTTGTTTGTTTGCCTTGCTTGGACAGCCTGATTGCATACTGATTGCATACAATCAGTCCTGGTCGTAAGGTTCTGAAAATGAGGCAGGCTGGGAAACTTAGCCATCTCTAAACGTTCTGATCTAATTGTGGATGAAAGCAGAAATACATTCAGCAGCAGTCTGGTAAATCAATACTGTTTTCCCCTTTTATTCCCATGGGACTTGTCGTATGGCTGCAGGATTCCTCATTAAGACAAGGTATATGTTAAATGATTACAGACTAATTTTATTTGTCTGTGACACAACGTCCATTACAAAACACTAATACAGTATCTATTTTTTTTAAATTTGATATCCCACCTTTCTATCAGCAATCAGAACATCTACTTGTATGTGACAGTGGAATTACTTGCAAGGTAAGAAATAAAAGATCAAAAGCAAATGTTAGCACAATAATACGTCGCTACAGGCAAATAGTGGCAATGGTAGCCAAGACAGTTAGTCCCCTTTGCCACCCATTGCCAGCGTGGATTGTTTAGGCTGCTTCTGCAAAGGTAGTATATCTATCCCCATGTCTACCTTCTGGGGAAAACCATCTTGGCTACTATGGATGTGAAATCCCAAACAAGGTGGGACTAAAAGCTGTTCGGAACATCATTCTAGAAGGGATCATAGCAGATCTAGCCAATACGGTCTGTTCTCACACACAACTACTTCACTTTTGATAATAACACATACCATCAAGTTAATGGTACTCCAGGGGCATGTGCATGGCACCACGATATGCCAACATCTTCATGGCTGGTATACAACAATGCTTCCTTAACTCCTGTACCCAGAAACCTCTTCTCTACCTCAGCATCCTGATGATATCTTCATAATTTGAACTTATGGAGAGGACTTACTCAACAAATTCCACCAGAATTTCAACAACTTCCACTCTACCATCAATCACAGTCTGGAACTATCAATGGAACAAGTTCAGTTTCTGGAGACCACTGTACATCTAAACACCACACCATATCACAGACCCACTGACCGCTACTTGCTTACATGAATCCAGTTTCCAACCCAAACACACTACCAGATCCATAGTTCACAGCCAAGCCCTCCAACATAATTGCATCTGTTCAGATCCACAAGACAGGAATGCAAGGCTCTTGAAATTAGAATGGGTATTCCTCAAGGTATAGCATCGACCATATGAAGTTTAAAAAAATCAACAAGGTAAGACTTATATCTAGGACTGATTTATTACAGAACAGATGAAAGACAGGAAATGGCACTAGTGATCCCATACAGTTCCCAACTGAGACCAGACAGTCATATCATCAATGAACTTCAACTTGTTCTGGACAAGAATGCCCTCTCAAAGGCTCTTCGTGTCAGGCCTTTTCTTGCCTACAGGCAACCTCCCAATCTCAAACAGTTACTTCCTTATAGGAGGGCACACGACACGGATGGGGAGGCGAGCACAAAACCTTGGCACAAATCCAGACGCCAACTCTGCCCATACATCTATAGTGATGTAGACTCGGACTCAAGTCAGACTTAAGCCTCTTCAATGATTTGACTCAGCTCAAGACGTGTCTTTTTTTTAGTGATCAACTTGCTGCCCACCTCCCTTTCCAGCCTTTCCCCAAACAGCAGTGAGGAAATGTTCTGCTGATAACCCAATCAGAGCTTCCTTATCTCCATCACTCTGCCTCTCTTTTGTTTCCCGCTTTTCTCCATAGGCCAATTATAGGAAAGCAAAAGAGCAGGAAAAGTTAAAAGGGGGAAAGCAGGGCTTCGCACCTTTTTTCTGGTGAGTGTGGGCAAGGAGTGGTCTTTACATCTGGGCTCAGGGGAGGGTTAGGGGTTGAAATCTCAGCAATGTTAATGTGAAACCCTCCTCCTCTCCCTTCTCCATCTAGCCAGCTCATTGCTCAGTCAGAAGCAGTTTCCTTCAGTCTGCCTTCCCTGTTCCTCGATGGCCGAGGGCTTCCTTCCAGTCCTGCTTGCTTGTGAGTAAATGGGAAAGAAAGGGTGTCCTTTATACAGCCATGGCAGAATAGAACACACTTTCCTTCAAAAGGGCTTTCCTGTTCTTCGATGGCTGAAGGCTTCCTTCCAATCCTGCTTGCTCTCAACTTAACCCACCCCCCCGCTCACAGACCACCAGCACCTTTTTTTTCTGTTAACGTTGGCTCCCATACTTGGGACTTGACTTGAGACTTGACTCGAATTATCTTGCAAGGACCTGAGACTCGACTTAAGACTTGAAGGTAGAGACTTGAGACCTGACTTAGAGTGAAAGTCTTAAATACATTACTGCACATCTACTTGGGAAGTGTCATCACAGAACTTTATCACATCATCCACAATGTTAGCACAATGTTTCACGTGATCATTCTCTAACGTGATATATGCCACTCTCTGTCAACAATCCCCTTCAGCACTCTGCATTGGGCAAACAGGCCAGTTTCTGTGCTAGAGGATTAACCAACATTAATCAGATATTAGGAATGGGAATACAGAAAAGCCAGTTGCAGCACACTTCAATCTTCTTGGACATTCCATCTTGGACCTCAGAATAGCAGTCACTGCACAAAACAAAAACAAAAACAAACAAACAAAAAACCTACAAAGGAAAATTGGAAAAAGAAATGGCAGAATTGGAATATATCTACAAACTCCAGTCCATCAACAATGGGCTGAACAGAGACAATTTTTCCTAGCACACTACAGATATTATAACACTTATTAACACTCCAGCTTCACAAGGGCTCTCTTGGCCAGTTTATCACATCTCCTTTCTGGTTCCCAGTCAACACCACACCACTTTCAAATAACTCCCTTCACCATTCATATGGTTACCTACTCAGCTTGGCTTTACGCAACATCTTTCTTCATCCCCCCAATGACCATCACGAAAACTGAACTTGTCACCTCATCACCATAGTCACAAGTTTTGCATTTCTATTGTTATTCACACATACAGCCTGCTCATACAGAGCTATAAAAGTCTGCTCCTAGGCAGTTCACTCCATGCATCCAATGAAGTAGACTTCAGTCTATGACAGCTCATTCTACCAAGTTCTTTCTCTCAGTTAGGGGAGAAAAGCAGGGTAGAAATAAAGATCATCATAATCGTCATCATTATCATCATCATCATCTCAATGGTGCTACAGGATCCCTTTGCATAGTGAACTAGACTAACATGGCTATGTCTTTGACTATTACCTTGATTGTGAAAGATTTAGTGTGATCTGCTAACAGATCACTAACAATGTAAGACAATACCTCACTGGCCCTTTCTATCAATACATCTTCTAAGAAACAAGTACTGGAGTCGCTATCATGGGCAGCATAATAAATGATAAAGAAGATCTTCTGCTACCTCCTCCCCTCAAGTAAGCTTAAGGCATGGCTTGAAAACAGAAGGCAATGAAGGCTTTTCTGAAGGCTGTTAAATAGTTAAGCATGAATCTAGGAAAAAGAGCAGGAATGCCCTACACTTTTGCAGGAGGTTTCCAAACAGCCACCTTCTGTCCAGCTCAAAGGTCACCATCTCCCTGCAACTTTATAACTTACATTTCTCTCCAGGTAGTTCCTCTGTTTCATCCCTAGGCTGAGGCAGCAACAGCTGGATTCCTTTTAAGACAGTAAATCGGATGATTGGGTGGTCTTCTGTTAAAAAAAAAAACAAATTAATATAACACTTCCTGTTCTTCAATTTTCAATGTTCTCTGAACTATTATATCCAGCTATTCCAAGACAGGATACATGAAAAAATATTATAGATAAAATATGGTTAAAAGCTATACTATAGCAAACTGCTATATGGGAAAATGTACCCCAATGGTTTCAGATTTCAAGTAGCCTAAAGTATGGAGCATTAAAGGAAGCAGGTTTAGAAATATTTAGAAGTCAAAAAATGTTAAATAGTCTATATACTCAAAGAAAAAAAAATTCAGTGCTTCTAGAAGAGACTGGATACCTCATTTGCTAATAGGAGGCATGAAAAGGAACTCAGGATTGCACTTGGTCATAAGCTGTACATGAGTAACATTATGAGTCTGTAGAAGAAGACTGATATAATTATAAATTGTATTAATAGAGACATAAAAAACACAGGAAATAATATCTCTTTTATTCGGACCTAATATGGAAGAATACTCTGCCCACTTCCAGATACATACATGAAGAGGATCAGAGCTGATCAACAGAAATGGTTACCAGCACAGAAAACAAGGAGGAAATTAGAGCATTTTTACCCGATGGAGAGAAGGCAAAAAGTGGAGGCAGGGAACATGATAGTATTCTTCAAACACTGGAAGAATTGGCCTATATAAGAGATCAAAGATGGGTTCCCTGCTTCCGTCAAGAGTACAACTGGATGACTTAAAACAGGCAGTGGCAACTTCTAAAGGTTGGGACACTCATACTGGTTGAATACAAGAAGACCACAACCACACCTGCACCTGTTGTTTTTGATCCCCATTCCTAAAATTTGGGGAGGTCAAGAAATTGCTAATCACACCTCCCGAAGCCTCAAGGGGATACAACTGGCCGTTCAGGATATTTTCACAAGCACTCAGACCTGCTTTAGATTTGAGGAGGACTCCCTGCCTCCATTGGAAATGAAGTTGCTTGGGGAAGGGAACATGGAGTCCACAGATTGCGCTTTGTCCATCCCTCAAATAAAAAGCTTCAGTTAAGGCGTGATTCCACTCAAACTTTAGCAGAAGCAGGGTGGTAGACTCTCTCTCTCACTTGAGGTCTGCAAGCCAAGACCAAACAGGCATCTGCTGTAGATTCTCTAGCTCCTAGTTTCCTGTATCACATAAAGGGTTAGCCCAGATGGTTTGCAGTGCAGCCTCCAACACTGTGATTCTATGATTGCTTCAGCGGTGAGATGCACTTCCTAACAAACTACTAATTCAGATGTGGGTAGGCCAATAATGCATCTGCCGCATGTTTAATAAGTGGCATCTGCATTCCTTTTAGGTCGCTGGACTTGAAACACATCCTTTGAAAAATATGTTCACAAGCTCCCTCAGTGCCTCCTACAAATCAGTGGTGCAACACTGCCACCTTGAGGCCTTTTAGGGGAAGGTGATTCCTACAGGTGAATGCAAACAATAAGAGTCGGATCTTTGGGTACAACATTTCGAAGGAAAAGTGGAATAACAAGTGATCAAGTTAGCTGGCAGTTTTCACATCTGTACTTATTTAAAAGATTCTCCTTTTATACTTCATTACTTTTGGTATCAGGAGCTGCAAGCTGTGCACTTAGCTGCACCTCAAGCTGCTGTTTCAATAGCTTTGGGTGTGCCCACCTTTGCATAGGATCTGGCTGTGAAATAGGATATGTGTAAATAAAGTTTGTTGTTAGAAACATGCTTACTTGAATGAAGATTTTCCACATCTGTAGTGAAGTTGTCCTCAGATTGGCCAACATTAGGAAGAGTCTGCATTCCTTACACACATAAATATACCCACACAGACTAGATACAGACTACAGAATAACATTTCGGAAGAACTGTCAAGGTATTTACAAGAAGTCAGAAGGCTGGACAGAATTATGAATCTGTTACTGGCAACAAAGGTTATGCTGGCAAAAGATTTAAATTAAATATAGATCTTCTGCTACTATTTAGCCATGAACTCAGGCTGAATAGATGAGCTAAACACTGGCCCTTTCTGCACTAGTGCACCATCCCAGCATGGGGACACATTGAAGCCATTCTGCAACATGTGCTACCATGTGACATCATCTCAGTCCTGTTCCTGTCGTCTCCCCAGCCACTGCGATCACACTTTATACTATTATCGGGAAAAATTCAGGAATAGGACTCTTTTGCATAATGATTGCATTGGCTGGGGCCATGCAGAAAGGGCAGAAGTGCTATCAAAGCACTTGTTACTGCCCTGGCTAGTCCGAGCTTTGGGGATATTAAAAGATATCCTCTTGATATCACAATTCGGCTTCACTTCTCTATTCCTCTCCATGTGCTTGCGAGGCCACCGGACAAGCACGTAAACAAGCTCAGCTGTTAATAGCCGTAATATTCAAACTACAATACAGGCAGGCCAGAAATAGCTGACTCACTGCTTTAGGAGACCTCCAGGCGAGTACTCTAATTAAGTATGCACGCAACTTTCCAAAGAGCCTCTGCCCTGCGATGGCAGCTTGATGGGTAAACTATACAATACCCACGTACTCTGCGTTTGCATACTGGCTACTCTATTGAGAACCGCTACGATAACTCAATCATTCAGATTCTGACCTTTCGGAGGCTTTGTCTCCAACTCCAAATCTATTGTTTTCCCCCAAGTATGGCATAGCCTGCACTCACAATTCTCTTTATAAAAACCCTTGATTCCGAGACCTTCCTCGGATCGCTCCCTAGTTTTATCCCGCCTTGCTGCCGCTTTGCTTGGCGAGCCTCCCCTCAGCTCCACGTGCTGAGTTACATCGCACCCCAGCCTCGCTCTCCATTTTCCGGGCTTCAGGACAGGTGAAGTATCACCCTCTAAATCCCTCTAAAAATCCCTCTATACCACTCCAACCTTTATTTTCTTTAGTGATCTTGTATGAGTGTGTCGCATACACTGTTTTGCCTGTATTTAATAAACATCACTTATTGTTTGAACTTTTCTGTGCTCCTTGACTCGACTCGACCCCGTAGACATAGGGTTCAAGATCTCACTAAGTTACCCTGCCTCTCGTAACGCTAAGCAGTGCTCTGAGCTAATTTTCCCCACCTTTAGTTGAGCACATTTTGGTGTCCCTCCCGGGACCCCCAGTACACAGAGTAACACATTTCCTTCCTCAATCCAGCACCAGAAGAGGCTGCACAGCAGAAGCAAGGACTGTGTCCTGAGGGCCAACATCTGTGGGCAGCTGGCTGGGTACAGAGGGGAGTGATCATGCTCCCATCCCAGCAAAGGCACTGCTGGGATGATGCCAGGATCAGTGGTGGAGCTTGGAGTGTGTGGAGGGGGGGTGGGAGGGGGGCTATGACCATGGGGGCGTGGCTGTGGTAGGTGGGGGCATGGTCAAGGGGCATGGGAGTGCCATGATGTGTGGGGGCATGGCCTCAGCATGTGGGGGCATGGCTATGAGCCGGGATACCCCAAAAACATTGCCACCTGGGGCACAGTGTCCCCGTCACCTGCTCATCCCTACACGACTGGCTGGGATGTCACAGGATCATGGTAAGGTGCAGAAAGGGCCACTGTGCTTAATACATGAGCTAAATACTGTGCTTTATACATTAGAATAAAAATTGTGTAGATCATGAAATACCATGGATGTGCCATAACAGGTGATGGCCTCGATTCATAGCCTCTAGTCTGGACAAAAGCCAATGTCAGGACACAATATGGAGAAATAGAATGGTTTCCCAATGGTGGGGAAGTCAGATAAAGGTGCGTTTTATCAACCTATTTGCTTAATTTATGTGTAGAACATACTATATGGAAAGCAGAAATAGGCTTGATAGAAACTGGGGGAAACAACATCGACAATTTAAGATATTCAGGTGGTATCATATTGCTAAGAGGAAATAGCAAAGGCTTGAAAGGACTACTGAGGGAAGTTAAAGAAAGGAATGCAAAAAAAAAAAAATTACAGCTGAATAGTCAGGGAAAAAATGACCACAAAATATTAACATAATTTAAAAGTGGGCAGTGAAAGCATAGAAATAGTTAAACATTTTTTTATACCTTGGCTCAATCATCAATCAAAATGAAGACTATAGACAAGAAATCAGAAAAAGATTAAGAATTAGAAAGCTATGAGGGAACTAGATAAGATTTGCTAGTATAAAGATAAGTAATTGAAAGCAAAGTCAGAATCATCCATGCTATAGTATTTCCTATTTCAATATATGGTTGTAAAAAAACATTTGAAATCTGTTACTGGAGAAGATGTCTACAGATACTGCCATAAATGAATCTAAGAGCAAATAAAGTCTGAACTATCACAGGAAGCTAAAATGACTAAAATGAGGCTATTGCTCTTTGGACATATCATGAAATGACCATAAATTGGATTATTATCCTTGGGAAAAAAATGATGATGCTTGGTAAAATTAGAAACAGTAGGACAAAATGAAAATCACATTATAGATGGATTGACTCAATAAAGGAAGCCATAGCCCCAACTTTGCTAAGCCTGAGCAGAGCTGTTAATGACTGGGACTCTTGGAAGTTTGTCATTCATAAAGTCACCAAGAGTCAGGACTGACTTAATGGCAAAAACAAGAACGCCATACTGGAACAGAAATTGTGGGACTATACTAGTTTGGTAACAATGTATCCCAGTTACTTTGAAAGTCTTTACAATGCAACATAATATAAAATGTTAAAGCATTCTGTTTTGTTTTATTGTATTTTATAGATGCACACATACACACACACACACAGCATCTACAAAAGAACATGCAAGCTGCATACTCTGCTTACCTCCACTGTAACCACTTAGTTTCCTTGCTGGTTTTGTGGAAACTGGTGATGGTACAGGAGCAAGTGCTGGTTTTTCTATCTTTATTTTTTTGAAACCCTTCATTACCTTCCAGTGACAATATCTGCAAAGACAAGATTGACATGAACACAAAGCCAAACCTAGCATATTTGATCAATAATCTTGTTGGCTGGGACAGTGTCAAGGAATGAGCTACATTAAATCAGCCCAACGTTTCCTTGAGCTCCTGCTAGGCAGCCATACATGGTTGGTGGGTGGATTTGTATTTGGCTTTGTGGGTCACAACTGGTGCAGGCCTAAACCCCAGTAAGAAGTGTACTGAAAAAAATTAAATAGAAGTTGCAAAGATTCACTACAAGGATTTGTTACTTTAGCTATTTGATATTTGATACACACAAGTGAGTGCCGTTTTTGCACAGCCAAGTTATTGCTGACTTACGGTTCGAAATGGAGTAAATGTGTAATCAGTGCCCTGTGGACCACCTGGTCATGCTTCCAAGTGAAGCCCTTGTTTGTATCCCCACAAAATGCTAATTTGGAACCTACAGAATGAGTTCCTCTGAAGATGCCAGCCACAGATGCAGGCCAAACGTCAGGAGAAAATACAACCAGAACACAGTCTCAAAGCCCAAAAAACCCACAAGAACCAAAGAATGAGTTAAGTTTGTGCTAAAATGAGCAGAATTCTTTTTCCACTTTATTAGGTGTTCTGCTTCTATTGATGTGTTTATGTTCTGCCCAGCAGAAGCAGGGTTGTCTGGCGTCTTCCTTGTCCATTCTACTATATTCTTGCCAATAAATTAATAGAAACTGGTTTCACTTTCTTCCTGCAGTCTTTATCTCTCATACAGCTGTAGCCAGCAGATCCCACCACTTTTTAGCTACCAGATACTTCCTTAAGAATACTGTCTCTTTACTTAACATGGCCTTTGAAACTAATTCTAAGCGGACAGCTTTCACATGAATCTGCTTATAATATTTATCATTTGTAATCAGCACAAGCTAGAAAGGCAGGATTAATAAGCAAGTGTTAACAACTCTTTTGTTTTAGCCAAACTCCCTTTTAGACAGCTTTCCTGTTTGGAATCAACCTATGTCCTATATAGATCCACTCAGATTTAACTTTGGCAACATACTGCCTAGGTTTCAGGGCTGACCAAAGACATTCTGCTGTCTGAGGCAGGGCAGTAAGTACCACCCTGACTCCTTAGAGACAATACACATAGGTCTCCAAATCAATCATATTGTTTTGGGGCATGAGACAGAAAATCCTGTACATGATTTGTTGCCTTTTAATGACACCCAAAATCTGCTGCTTGAAGCTTCACTATGTCTAATGGTAAGGCCGTCCCTAATAGCTTGCAAAGACAACTCTGGGCCTGATTTAGATCCTGTGTTTATATCCCTTACCCCTATGCACTGGTTTTAGTCAATCAATCAGTCATTTTATTTCTATTCCAACTGTCTCCCAAGAGTGGGACCCAAGACAGTTCTATCCATGATTGTGACAGCTATGCACACCCACACCCCAAATCTAAAGCAGAGAGACACTTACTTCTTCCAGAAGTATAATAGAATTGGGAAGATAGAGATGATAGCACCATGATACAGAGTCCTGTTCACCTGACCTTCGGCAATTTGATTCCGGATTTGAACAACCTGTGCCTCTGTGAGGTTGACCTGGCCATGGAAGAAGACGCCATAGCATGAGGAAAGTGACAAGTACATCCATCCACAATTGGACAGGAATAAAAAGAAATATTCCAAAGGAGAACTCACTGATGTGTCTGGTCTCTAATCTGTGAGAGCCTGCCTATAAGCTAAGGGCTGAACAGAATGTCAGTGCCTGTATGTGAGGTTGACTTTGGCCATTTCTGCACTAGACTGTTATAATGCTATCCTTCCACTTTCAACATCCTGTGGAATTCTGGAGTTTGTAGCTTACTGAGGCCAAGAGCTCTCTAGCTGAGATTCTAAATGCCCCTCCCTAAACTGCAAATCCCAGGATTCCATAGGATGCTGAAAGTGGAATAAGAGCACTATAACAGTCTAGTGTGGAAATGGCCTTTGGAAAGGTGATGCAAAGAGACTGGTTACACTAGAGTGGTGCTTTCACCACAGTGTAAGCCTGGCTTCACCACTGGGCTTATGCATGTATATGCCAGCAGCTCAGATCCTAGAATAGCTCTCATATCACATTTTAAACACGGGAAGGTGTGCACGAGCGAGGAGTTGCTCCCCATTCTCAAAATTATTGTGCTAATGCCAGAGAATATTACAATAAACAGCAGACAGATCTTTATCACAGAAGCCAGAGATCACCATTATCCCTGTACAATGATGAACAGGCATTTGCAATGGCAATCACTTCGCATGGGCCTCTCTATCTTCAAAATTTCAGACTGCACTATCTTTTGCCTTTAACCTATATTTTGCCTTTAACTAGAACACAAAGTACCTTCACTTTGTACTTCTGTGGGGGGCATGTAATCTCATTACCTTGGAAAAAGTTACTCCCAGTCCTCTTACCCTCAGTTTAGGTGGGATATCTGAATTCAGAAAAAGTTTGTTGATGGTGGCCACTTTGCTCTTCAGGAAGGCAATATCCTTCTCTGTATACAACCCAAGGGATGCCAACACTACCACTGAGTCAGCCACATGAAAAAACCTGTAGCAGGAATAAAGAGACACAGGAAGAAGCGGGATGTAGGAAGGTGTATGTCTAGCACAGAGAACAGCACAACAGGTGGGATTGCTCTGTACTCAGTGATTGCAAATTGGATCATGGCACTGGGGTCAGAATGATTTCCATAGGGTACTGGGATTGGTGAGTTTTCCTCCCCTTGGCTTTTCCCACTTGGATCAGAGGAAAATATCAGTGTAACTTCAGTATCTGAGTTTTGGAAAACCACTTTTTTTCCATCGCAACTCCCAGAACCCCTCAGCCAGAAGGTCCAATGATTATCCTTGCTGAGGAATTCTAGGAGTTGTCATCCCCAAACTAAACTTTTTTGAAGCTCTGCTCAGCACTAGGTTCATGTTGGTCCTGTGAACCGCTGGGAAATAGATGCGGGAAGAAGATCTCCACCTTAGCCCCAATACCTACTGTTAAATACCTAGATAATGGCTATCCACAGCCCCCTGCCAGATTGTCTTGAGTGAAAACACAAAGCAGAGCTTCCAATCAAACTTGACTCAGGTAATCATCTGCAGTGCTGTTTATGGTACAAGATGCAGGGCCGCCATTTTGCTGAGAACTAAGCTGTATAGGATGGGGAGAGGCAAGCATTTCTGTCCACATGCCAAATGTGGTGATGTTGGTGCTGGGTGGGTTCCTGCTTTGGCAGTATAAGAAGCATGCACAGCACAGTAGGAGAAACAAGACAGGCTTACTCACTTCTCCATCTCCAGGTAAAAATAGAGATCATTTACTAGGAAGTTGACACAGATGATGCGGTTTCCAAAGATCTTGCGCCTCACTTGGATCACTTCAACATCGTCTGATCCACCAAGTGGTGAGCCATGGCGCCCACTAGGTCCACTAAGGCTTAGACGTGTTGATGCCGGCATATCTAGAGCGAGAAAAGGGGGAACCTTAATTGCAAGACCTCCCACAACCATCCATGGGTCCCAAAAGGTACAAACAAAGTTGCAATTTGTATGTTCGGTGCAAGCAATGTGTGCTGATACTTGGGGGTCCCGAGAGTTTCACCATGACAGGAAAAGCCTAAGCTTTCTGAATGGGAATGTCTTGGAATAATTCAAGTCCAGCACACTACAGGTGACAACAGCAACAATATCAAGGAGCATTTTCTTTTGACACATGGGCCATTTCTGCACTAGACTGTTATAGTTATAGTGTTATTATTCCACTTTCAACATCCTATGGAATCCTCAGGTTTGCAGTTTAGGGAGGGCCTCAAAGGCTGCAACCCCCAGGATTCCATAGGATGTTGAAAGTGGGATAATAGCACTGTAACAGTCTAGTGCAGAAATAGCCTCAGTTTCTCTGTTGTTGTGGGGGAGACATAGAGATGACATGGAAGGAAGAGACAGGGAAACAAGGATACAATAGCAGCTGGGTTCTACTTTGATGGGGGGGTGATTACAGGTTAGGTTAGAAACTCCACGCAAGTGATGGAGAAATTGGGCAAACCTGGCTGATGGCAGCAAATCACAGCTCAGATAATGCTGTGAAGCAGAGCCTGTTGGAGGAAATGATACAAAAATCAACTCTTGTCTATGTCAGAAGGCAGATAGGGAAAAGCTGACCTAGAGATAAAGGACAGATTTCAGAGAGACAGGAAAAGATGAACAGAGACAGGAGAGTCATACAGAGGAAACAACTGACTGTGATTTTGGGGAGCTGTTAAATGAGTTAAGGAGAGCCAGTGTGGTGTAATGGATGGTTTGAGCACTGGGTTATGATCCTGGAGACCAGGGTTTGACTACCCTCTCAGCCATGGAAACCCACTGGGTGCCCTTGGGTGTGTCAGACACACTCCGCCCCAGAAAACCTTGTGATAAGATTGCCTTAAGGGCTTCATAAGTTGGAAGTGACTTGAAGGCACACAACAATGACAAAATGATTTAGTAGTTCCAGGGTTAGGTGTATTATTTTCTTGTGACTTAATATATTCCACTTGTTTGTTTTTTATCATTGTTTCTGTCTGTTTCTACTACGTGTGATGGAGAGCTTGTTCGCAATTACAACATAGAACTCAACAAAACAACACAGTCATTGGTTCACAACGGGGGTGTCACCTTGAGACCCAAGTATCAAATCCAGGACAAGATTAAGGGAGTAAAAAGGCAAAGTGAGTGACAGGAACTACAAGGCCAGCCTGGCAAGGGGATCCGTCACACATCAGTTTTCTGTTGAGGAGCCATTTCAGATCTTGGGAGACCTTGTCAGTACTGAAGTAAGGAGATACTAATGGGAAAGACCAAAAATAAAACAGTACAGATCTGTGGGTAATTTTAAAGGTCAAGAGGCAGAGTTTGTGGCTTTTGGCTTCCACTTCTAAATATACATCCTGGGTCCAGCCAATCTAAAGGGCTGTATTCCTTCAAATGAGGCTCAGTGAGCTTCGAGATCTTTGTGGGAGGCCCTTCTCTAAGTCCTGATAACCTCATGGGCATTTTCAGTGGGCATGTGAGAAGACCTCTTTGATGGCTGCTCCCAGGCAATGGAAATACCTTACTACGGAAGCCTGACTTGCCTTCGCCGTAGTGTATTTCTTGTTGTTGTTTGTCTTCAAGTCATTTCCAACTTACAACGACCCTAAGGCAAACCTACCATGGCAAGATTTGTTCAGAGGGGCTTTGCTTTTGCCTTCCTGTGAGGCTGAGAGGGTATGATTTGCCAAAGGTCACCTGGTAGGTTTCCATGGCTGAGCAGGGATTTGAACCCTGGGCTTCAGAGTTGTAGTTCAATGCTCAAAGTACTACACCATGCTGGCCCTATGATGTATTTCTGCTTCCCTTTGAACAATAGGTTTTGAGCAACTCACTGGCTACTGAGAAAGGGATTTTTTATGGAATGGTGCTATACTTTTTAAAAAGTGTTTTTAAAATTATGTTTAATGCAACAGTGTTTTAATATTACAATCTGTCTAATTGTGTTTTAGTATTTTAACATTTTGTCTGTTTATATTTCTACCTGCTTTTATTCATTTTCATTTGTGTCTGTCTTTAATCTTGTGAGCTGCCTTGAGTCCTAGTCGTAGGGGTTAGAGCAGAATGCATCTAAAACAAACAACCAAGAAAGCCTGCTCTCTGAAGGCTTATTTCATTCTCAGAGATCACTGTGTTGATTCATGAATTCCTTTAAACCTTGACCTGCTAGTCATTCTCTCCTTGTCTTAAAGAAGCAAGGGCAGAGAATAAATCTAGGGAGATTTCTGCAATGATTTTCCCAAGAACCAATGCTGTGGAAGACAGGAAACTCAGGACATACTTTCCTTGTCATTTTTCAGTTCCCGGCGGAGGAATTCTTCAAAGCGCTTGCGCTGTGACACATAGCTCATTGCCTTTCGGAACCTGCAGACAGTCTTGATCAATCCTCCAAGTGCACACCAGCATCTTTTCTGTGGTAGAACACAATTCATTCACTCACAAGACAAAGCTTTTTAGCAAAGTCCTTCATTTCAAACACAAAGGATACATCCAAAGTATACACTTATAATGCTTTAATATCACATCAATTGTCATGGCTCCCTGCTATGCAATCGTGGGATTTGTCATTTCATGAAGTACTTGGAATTTTATGCCAGAGAGCAATAATACTGTAGTTCAGGGAAATGCAACAGAGAATTCAAAATGTTTCACCAAAATATAAATCCCAAGATTCCATAGGAAGGAGCAATGGTAGTGAAAGTGATATCAAACTTCTGTAACTGCCAGGTGGGAACACCTGAATTTGAAGAATTTTGAAATTCAGAATGTCAGTTTCTGCAGCCTTCCTATATTCTGGGTTTATGGCAATTCTATTTGGCCTTTAGGACCTGATGCTAACAAAATCTCTCAACTAGGGATAGGGGCTCTGAATGCTCATAAGCTTGTCAACAACCTCTCCCATCGGTGTAGCAACTTTATGAATACACTGCTGTCAATGTTAAAACAAAGTTTGCAACCCTTTTCTAAGCATAGCTGCAAATTCTGATTTGAGACCAATCATGTGTGGTGTACTGGTTTGAACATTGGACTATGACCCTGGAGACCAGGGTTTAATTCCTCACTTGGCCATGGAAGCCCACTGGGTGACCTTGGACATGTCACACACTCTCAGCCCCAGAAAACTCCATGAGAGGTTCACCTTAGGGTCACCATAAGTTGGAAACAGCTTGAAGGCACTTAAAAATAAATGCTGATGGTCCAGATAAAAATGAAAAAGGGAGGCAGGGTATTGACAAGCAACAGAGGAGGAGGATGTGATATCACAGAATACTCCTACACTCAGCATCATAGTTTGGAATTAGATAATATCATGTCTCTGTTGGTCCTAGGCAACAGGTCTTGTGTGCTCTTCAGCCTGTGCACAATGTTGTGAGATGCTTTGAAAAGTTGAGTCTGGGAATCATACAAGCACCTGACCTAGAACCAACAGACGCATAACATGCCGCTTTCAGGTAGGAGAGGACCTCCAGCTCTGTGGACTCACAACCTTTTTAAGCATGCCTAAAATGAGCATGCAGGATCACTAACCATCTGCCTTTGGACAGGAACAGTTCTCTGTGGTTGTCTAGGCCCAAATAAGTCTGCCCCAAGTTTAGGCCTTCCTAACACATGCAGTAAAATGCAAGACTCCACAGCATGGGATCTTGGCATAGGCTGCACCACTTTGGACTAGTGGAGGGCAATCCCATTTTTGAATGTATTAAATATTCCTTGCCAGAGCTTGGAAATATTACATTTTTGGACTACAGCTCCAAAATCCCTGCAGCCCACATGGTCATGGTTCTATTCCCAGGCTCTATTCATTCTGTACAGCAAACCATTACGGTAGTCCAAAGAACTGGGATCCTCTTTCCTTCAGCTGTGCTACTTCTCAATTTGCAAGGAGTAACTTATTTAATACATTTATATTCTGCCATTTTGCAGAGCTACAAGCATGGTTCAGAAAATCAAACAAGACAGGATACTGATAAGGTGGCAGCAAAATGGTAAACAGACCGGAAACCATGCCCTATGAGGAGTGACTTAGGGAGCTGGCTATGTTTAGCCTGGGAAAGAGAAGGTTAACAGGCGACATGATAGCCATGTTTAAATATTTGGAGGGTTGTCATATAGAGGATGAAGCAAGCTTATTTCCTGCTGCCCTAGAGACTAGGACAGAGAGGAATGGCTTGAAACATCAGGAGAAGGGATACCATGCAAACATTAGGAAGAACTTCCTGACAGTAAGAGCTATTTGACAGTGAAATACGCTGTCTTGGAGTACGGCACAGTCTCCTTCGTTGGAGGTTTTAAAGCGGAGGCTGGATGGCCATCTATCAAGAACGCTTTGATTCTGTATCCTTGCATGGCAGGGGGCTGGACTCAATGGTCTCTTCCTATGATTCTAGAATTAAAAGGCAGCAACCAACAACTTAAAAAGGAAAAATGTGCTAAAATGCATCAAAACATGTTGATGTTGTTGTGTGCCTTTAAGTAATTTCCAACTTATGAGCCATTTCCACACTAGACTGTTATAGCGATATTACTCCACTTTCAACATCCTATGGAATCCTGGGGTTTGCAATTTAGGGAGGGGCAGGCAGACACATGAATGTATCAGATGGTTATTGCAAAAGAAAAATAAGTGACTGGTTTTTTTCCACATTTCTAGCATTACTTTATATCATTGTTTGGAGCTAGCTTTTGGCTTACCATACCCTTCAAATATCCCAGTTGGCAGAGACAGTCTTGAGTATTGCTCTGCTATTCCACTATTCCACCTCCTTTTAAAATATCTTAGTTTCTTTCTCCTCCTCCCCTCTCCCCCCTTTGTTCTCAGCTTGGTTCTACTGCTGCAAACTGAGTTCAGAGTGTAAAAGTAATGTGCACTCAGTTAACTCAGGGAAGGGAGAGGGCAAGAGTGGAGCAGAATCTTGCTTAGTCACGTCGGGACGGGGGTGTGTGATGGGGGCAGTTTGCCCCAGGCAGCAATATTTCTGGGGCGTCCTGGCCCATAACCATGCCCCCGCATGCCTTGTCCATGCCCCCCCACACAGTGGCCACACCCCCATGCCATAGCCCTGCCCCCTCTCCCTCTCCCTCTCCCTCCACACACTCCAAGCTCTGCCACTGATCTTACTCTTCCCAGTAGGCTCAGGCTAAAGCAAACTACTTCACCTTCTCCTAGCTTGTGTGTTTGCTCTTTTATAATTTCTGCCATTTTGACCATACTCTGATATTGCTTGGCTACATGTGGCCCAGTTTTCACCTGTGAAATGTTGGACCGGAGAATGATATCAGACGACTGAGTACAGGGACAGGCATGTGTGTGGAAGAAGGGTAGTATGCTCCCAGCTGCAAGTTCCCCTTGCACATAAAATCAGCCCCTTTTTCTGCTTTCTGTGATTGGAGTGGAATCAGCTCTAGGCCAAAAAAATCTGTCAGGACCATCACTCTGATAAACCCAGGCCAAAGTAGTCTTTACATTGAGTGGTTTCTGATGAGACATTTCAGTTTTTCAACCACTGCTTTTTCCACCTAAGGGAAAGGAAATCATGCTCTTGCGACTACAGACAACAGGGTTATCACAGACAAGACGTTACCTACCACAATATATCCAGAATTCTTGTTTTTCCTGCTGTGAGCTTACCCGATTATATTCAAATTTGGTCAGATTCAGGGCAGGCAACTTGGCAAAATTAATAGGCCTTTAAATTTAGAATTGGTACAGACATATGGCAGAAGAATGTCAATCCAAATCCACATTCCACTCCACAGTGTTCACTCACCAGCTTGTCTATTATCACGGAGCCCCTCTTTGTCTTTGTACTAGGTGCTGCAAGCGAAGTATCACTATCAGGATATAAACCCTGATATAATTTAAACCTGCCAAAGTCCAGCAAAAAAGAGAGGTCGTTAGGTGAGGAAATTAGACTATTGCTCATATTCCATCCCATTCATCCCTTTATTACCACATCTTTTCTTTGGTTCCCTTGTCTCCAGCTTGGCATGGCAGTTCTTCCCTGCCTTAAATCCTCCCCTATTCAATTTTTTGTTTTATTTAGTAGTTCATGCACGTTACAGCAGCTGCATACTTTTGTTTGGAAAGGCAGAGATATACAGACGAGTCTCAATTTGAGTTGCACCGATTTAGAACATTTCAAATTTACAATGTTTCCTCCAAATCGAATGAATGAATGAAAATCTCACCCACAATGTACAGCTGTCCCAGCATGCCTGTGTAGTTGAGTGAGGCAGAAGTATAAGGAGGGAGAGGTAGGATAATGAGGTGGTGAGGTGGAACAGTGATGCTATTTGGGGTTTTGGCATAGAGTTTTGAGCAGGAAGAAAAGTGGCAACTGCACTGGTTTATCTGCCTATGCTGAGGGGGTGGAGAGTGGAGAAAAGCACCTGCAGTCCTGGCATTTGGATCCTTTGCCCAAAGGGGGAACATGAAGGGAAGGAAGAAACTTGAACGTTGCTATGATTTGAAGGAAACGGTGTCTTTTCTCTGTTTAAAAAAAGGGGACATGGCAGGGAGGGTGAAACTGGAATCTTGGCAGTTTGGGTGTGGCTTGAAGGGGTTTCCTCTGCTTGCTTCATTGGGGGGTGAACAAGTGAAGCCTGCTTTCTTCACTTGCCAAACCTGCTGGTGAGGGCATAGCAGGTGATTTGCCACCTCTCCTTCTTTTGTGCTTTCTGCACCTGCTACAGAAGACATAGCAGAAGATGTGTTGCCTCTCTCACACACACATGCCTGATGTGCTTTCTCCACCTGGGAAACCTGCTAGTGAAGCAGAACAGAAGGACAGGTAACCATAGTTCTTCAAGTGTTCATATGTGCCCTCACGCTAATGGGTTTTTGCGCTTGCCCAGATCCATCCATGGAATGTTCCAGAGTTGAGTAGTTTTTGGTGGTAGTCCAGCTCCTTCAGGTACAAAAATATATAGCCCCAAGGGCTACTTCCATCAGATCCAATGTCTTTCGTATGGAAGCAGACCTGAAGAGAGAGGAGAGGAGGGCAGGTTGTTTGAGGGCACAGATGACTACTTGAAGAACTACAGTTACAGGTAAGCAAACTGTCCTTCTTCTTCATGGCCTCTGCACCTCACACAAATGGGTGACTTATTGCTTACTACTGGAGGTGGAGCAGGTCAGCATAAGATAGAAGACAACATTGCCCATCCAAACGCCACATCTACACAAGCCCTGATGTCCAGACAGTAGTGCCAGATAAAGGTAGACTGCTGTGTCCAGCTCGGCAGACTTCTGGAAAGAAGACGTCTCATAGCTAGGCATGAGATGTCAAAACTGCCCTAGCAGAATGGGACCAAATCTTCAAGGGCTGAGGTATTCTGGGAATTTGGTAGGCCAGATGTGATGAACGAATGGGTTCCAGTTGAAAGTACAGTCCTGAGCCAAAGAAAGTTGAAACTGTGGAGCGAGGATTCCTTGAGCTGTGACAGGAGAATTCCAGGAATGCTGACTTGGCCGGAGAAGATAGTTTGCAAACACAATAAGAACTTGGTACAAACAGAGTGTACTCCTACATTTCCTGACGACATGACCACTTCTTCTGCAAGCAACCTTTTATCAGTATGGTACAAAATGATATGAACTGGTCTTTTAATTGCTTGATTGCCATACGCAATGAAAGTCCTGGAACTCTGGCAACCGTCAAAACATGTCCCCCCCCAAGAAGGGAGAAACATGGGTATAAAGAGTGGAAGATTTTTCAGCTCTGGATGGCTCTGATACCGGCAAGGAGTCATCCACCCCTTCGAGGACGACTGATCAACGTTTGGCGAAAGGACTGTTTGTGAGTATGTCGTGTGAATGTGTGTGTGCAAGAGCTCTTGATACAAATGTGATTTTGTGTTTTATGTCTTAATGAATGTTACATGAATAGTGCTTAAACCCAGATCTGGTTTCCTATGTGCCTTTTGTTGGGAATCCTATAGTCTGGGGTGGCTGAATTTCTCTTTGGATATAAAAAGGACCAAAAATCTCGGGTCATGACACAGATTAATCAAGTCTACCACTCAATGAGCCAATCTCTGGGAGTAAACCAGGACGCCTGCCTTTTGTCCCACACAGCAAAGGAACAGCTTGAGGGATTATTGGAGAGGAGCTGTTTGGTGGGTGTATTAAGCCAGGGCCCTGCAAATGTCAAGGTAATGCAAAGCGCTCTCTAAGTCCAAAGAGGGGTCTTGGTATAAGGCTGGTTAAGGTGAAATGGGGAGACAACTGGGTTGAAATGTAGCATCTTGTAGAAGACCAGATAGGATTGGTCCAAGCAGAGGGCACAAAGTTCTCCTGCAAGTTTCAAGGAGGTGATTGCCATTAGGAAGACTGTTTTGAGTGTCAGAAGGCAGAAGTCCACAATGGTAGTGGGCTCAAAACGCTTCTGCATAAGTTGGGAAAGAATAAGAAAGAGAACAACCAGGAGATGATGGGATCCTGGTCTGGAAGGTACAGACTAAAGAGCCCCCATAGAAATCTTTTAATTGTGGTGCTCTGGAAGAGTGCAGCTGAGGTGTGTGAGAGTGGCAGGTGTGCCACTATAGCAGCTAAATACACCCAGAGTGAAGAGAAGGAGAGATTGGACTCTTTGAGGCAGAGCAGAAAGGTCATCACTGATTTCTCATCTGTGGGAAGAGAGGGAAGACCTGAGGTTGGAGTGAAGGCACAGAAATGGCGCCATTTGAAAGCATAAGAGTGAAAAGTAGAGGATTTGCAAGAGGCTGAGGATAGCTTGAATATGGTTGTCTAGCAACTGCAAATGCACCAAGCCATGTGTTGGAGAGGCCTAAGGTCCAGGTTTTTGACCTTGGTGCTCTCCTGCCTCAGGAGAGTTGGGGAAGTGTGAGAATTGAAGATACTGCTGGTGAGACATCTGCAAGAGGGTTGAGAACCAGGGTTGTCTTGGTCACCAAGAAGAAACTAGAACACAGTCCACTTTGTCCTCCTGAGCCTTGACCAACACTGATGTGACCAAGAGAAACAGAGGGAAGAGGTAGAGCAGAAATCCAGGCCAGGATTGGAGGGACACATCACCTAGACAGCCTGCACCATGGCCCCCCGTTGCAGTAGAGGTTGCACTTGAGGTTCCTCTCAGAAGCAAACACATCAACTTTGGGAATACCTCAGCGATCCTCTATCAGGGTGAAAGTCATGTTGGGGAATGTCACTAGTGGTGCTCAAGGCTTGCCTGGCTGAGAGTCTGCCAACATGTTTTCATGCACAGGAATGTGAAGAGCTATCAGGACAACCAATCAGAGAATGCACTAGTCTCAGAAGTGCATTGCTAAGGTGTTCATTGTAGAAGACCTGCTGCCCCACTACTTGTTTATGTAGTTCACAGTGGTCATGTGTCCAATATAACTTGTCTTACTTTGCCTCTGAGAGAAGATTTGAATGCCCTGAAGTCCTTGAATGCCCTGAACTCCACATTTATGTGGAGGAGTCATTGCTTCAAGGACTACTTCCCTTCGACTGTGACATCCTTGCAGTGTGCATCCGATCCCCAGAGCCGATTATGTTTCAACTTACTCCACCTTCCAGAATTGTAATTCTTCTTTTGGACATATGACACCTTCCTCTTTTAGTAAAACTTTTTCCACAAATATCTTCCATATTGCTTCAAAATCATTCCCTTTCATTATTCCTTTTTTGGCCTTAATTCGACATGTTAACTTATCATTAATCGCAATTTTCCACACTTCTTTATACCAATCCTCTATTTGAAAATCTCCATAAATTTTTCATTTTCTTGATATAATTAACCTAGCTGCAGTTAATAAATTTGTAACTGAATCCTTCATTGCCTGGGTACAATTAACCTTATCAAATATAGATAATAACGTTCTACCTGGACATATTTGTAAATCAATTTCTGTTATCTCTTTTATCTCTTTAAACACCCTTTGCCAAAATTTCTGTACCGCTTCACAGTTCCACCACAAATGAATATATGTACCAATCTCTTAACAACCCCTCCAATACAACTTTGAATAATTCTTATCTATGTAATTTAACCTTACTGGTGTTAGATACATCTCCAAACCAATTTATAATAGTTCTCTTTTACCCTTATGGACAGGTTTTTAAATGAGGCTGATTCCAATTTTTCCCCCAGTCCTGAATATCTATTTTTTTGTGCTAATTCTTCCTCCCATATTTTTCTAAGATATTCATCTTCATCTTCATATTTTGCCAACATTTTGTATATTTCGATTGTGGTACCCTTCAATGTTTCATTTTCCTCCATGCCTTCTTTTTGTATAATCATTTGTTCAAATTTAGTATATTCTCTGAAATCTTTATTATTCCTCTTCCAATTCCTTGTCCACTGCTCTAGCTGTATATAATTAAACTACAATATCTTAGTACCCTGTAATCTCTCCTTTATTTTATCTTTATTCGTCATTATATTCATCCAATTTTTTAACTTATTTATTCTCTGCTTCTTTAATTTCTTCTCTATTTCTCCTCTCAAATTAATTAGAAATCTTGCCATCATCACTACAGGAGTTAATGGTGAAGTAGCCGGCATTAATTTTACTTTAATTAATTTTTCTTCCAAATTTCTAATATATTTCTCAAAAAGGGGTTTTCTATTTTTTCCATTTCTCTCTTGACAGGTTTCCAAAAAAATATTCTCTAATCTCTTTTCAATTTCTATTGCTCTCATCTTTAATCAATCTAAATCCCCTTTTCCTAGAACTCCATCTATTATATATCTCAATTGATTTGCATTATAATGCCATTTCAGATTTGGAAGGCCCAATCCACCTTCTTTTTGGGATTTGTAGAGAGGCATCAGTTACTAGGATAGTGGGCTGTGGGGATGGAATGGCATGTCCATGGTTAGGGTGGAGGATTGGAGGTACCACTGGAATGAGGAGCAGATGTGCAGGGGGATGAGGAAGTTCCTGTTCTTAGAGTCCGAATAGGGCTGAAATGGTGAAGGAACCACAGTTTCAGGGGCCAAAAGTGGACCCTCACACAGCGGGTAACCATGGTCATAGCTGCAAAGAGGCCAAAGGATCAGACAAGTGGGGACTGTTGATTTATGGCAAATGCAGCAGATGAGAAATCGTACATGACCAGGAAAGAGGAAGAAAAGCCTGGACTAGTCTGGAGTCAAGGCAAAAGAACCTGTAATTATAAATCTGATGTAAGAATTTGCCATACTGTGGGCCACAAATGGGACAAAATTAGTTGCTCTCCAAGAGACTGTTATGTATTACGTCGACACTCCTTCCACTTCACTTTGCACCAAGTTTGGTTGTACTCAGAAGTTCTTTGTCTCTTTTTATATAGACAGAAATTGGCTTAAGAAATTGGAACCTCATGAACCTATTCTGTTATTTCTACTTTACTCACCATTTCTCTTCCAAAGCCTTCATGACACACATTTGTGCCATGACTAACATTGGGACAGTGACCACGTTTGCCCTTGGAATTTCTTTGATAATATCAGCATCACACTGCAGCAGCTTCTCTGAGTGAAGAAAGACAACAACAAAGAGGTGCTAACACTTTTCCTGAGGCTTGTCTTCTTGCCCCGGATAATACTGGAACACTGGACAGCCTTGGTTGGATGCTTAACTATTAACAGCCAAGTGCTGACATATTTACTATGTTAACATTTAGTAGGCCAGTTGTTCATCTTTTTGCGCCTGGTGTGAAAGTATAGGCACACCTCCGTTAACAAGCCTCTGACAAAGAAGCTCCTTTTTAGAAAGCTGTTTTTATGCCTTGCCAGCCCCTTTCTTCCTAGTTCTCTGTCTAGCTGTAAGGTTTTTGTTTTTGCTTTAGCAGCAGCACTAGGAGGATGGTGAAGGAGGTTTAGAGAAGCACAGACTGTTGGTGTCAGGTTGCAGCACTGCGTCTGCAGTAAATAATGCAATAATACTTAAGCAGGAAAAATGCAGGAATCTATTCTAGATGTTCCTATTGTAGGTGTGTATGCCTGCCTACAACAGGCAAGGTAAACAGAAGCTGCCTCCAAAATCCTTTACTGAGCATGTGTCAACAGCAAAACAGTGAGAAAGGGAAGAGACAGATTAGGCTGGCTCACCAGGTAGAGGCATCATGATACAAAAGAACAGGTCTGTAAGTTTGGCCACCAAAATGGAAATTATAAGAAAAATAGAGACTAGTGGAGGAAAAAAAAAGTCATCCCAGGATGCATTTGGGAAGAAGGTTTCAAGTGGTCCCTAGAAGGCTCAAAATGTTTTCGTTTACTTATGCAAGGCTTACTGGACCTGGTTGTTTCATTTCATATATGCATAATGTCAGTTTTAAATAACAAGAACTGCTTTTCTTTTTTGTGGTGTAGGAACCTATACCCATTCTTTCCATGGCATTTCTGCCTCTGGTCCAAATTTTCTGTTAAAGAAGTAACACCAGGGAACACATCTACTTCATTAGCTAAGGGATACCTGTATTTATAAGCAGGCCAGATCAGGCATGGACCAATGGACTTCCTTGAGTGTAGAACTATGCTAGGACCTAGGGGCTGAATCCTATTAACAATCCCAAATAGAGTAGGGTTAATACCTATATAAATCTCATTGATCCATTAAAACTAAGCTAGTTGCAACTACGCAGCCAGTGAGATGTAGTGGTTTGAGCCTATGATCCTGGAGAGCAGGGCTCAATTCCCCATTCAGCCATGGAAACCCACAGAGTGACCCTGGGCGCACTGCACTCTCTCAACTCCAGCAAACCCCATGATAGCTTTGCGTTTGGGTCACCATAAGTCAGAAACAACTTGAAAACACACAGCAACAACAAGTTGCGATTAGCAATAGCATTCAGTCCCATGAGAAAAACATGTACTTTTCCTCCCTGACTTGAAGCCTCAGGAATCACTGATGATAAACCTGAAGGTTCCTAGCACACTTCCTGATTGACAGGTGAACAGGACAGGTGGAAGCTCCTTTGGATGCTAAGCTAGAGGGCAGGCTGTCACACAATGCAAGGGCATGCCTGTTGTTGCACGCCTTCAAGTCATTTCTGATTTATGGCACCCCTAACATGAACCAATCAAGGGGTTTTCTTGGCAGAACTTCTTCTGCCATTGCCCTCCTCTGAGGCTGAGAGAACATGAGTTGCCCCAGTAGGTTTCCATGGCAGAGTGGGGATTTGAACCCTGGTCTCCTAGTGTTCTGGTCCAACACTCAAACCACTACACTGTGCTGGCTTTCCAAGGGCATGCCTATGGCTTGTGAATTGATTTGTTGGTACTTGTGGACCAGAGCATGGTAGAATGGCAATATGGCCTGCCTACCAGCTGGGATTGGGTTGAAGAAGAAAGTCCTGACACATTCGTTGATGAGAACACGCTGAATTCTGGCATTGGCCTCTTTTGCGAGTTCGTCCACAGCCATCCAGAAAAGGAGTGGAGCATCAGCATTATGCATCTTGAGGAAGTGGCTGAAGTACTCTAGGTGGGTGGGGTTCTGTAGCACATTGGAAAATGATCTAGAAAGGGTAAAGAGAAACCAGGTTGCAGAGAACACCAAATCATGTCTAATATGGAGTCATCCTCAAGTCTTATGTTGCAAATGGAGGAAAATGGAGACAAACAAGTGGACTTACGTCTTTTCTCCATCCTTCCCCACTCTAGTACAAGACGGCCAATGGATCCACTGCTGCAGGTGGCAAATCTACTAATTTTTGAAGCAAGGAGAGCTTCCTTACAACTCAAGTGCAGGTGCAGGTGGGGCATCAAGTGGAAATGCTGCCTGCACAGCAGTGGATCCACAAGTTGTCCCTGCTCTAGCACAGTGACTCCTAAGAACAAATATGTCTCCTGCACTGTGTTTAAATCCCTGGAAATCTACACTCTCATTAAAATCAAGTTCCTCGTCCTTACGATAACAGTGTAATACAGCTGATAAGACAGTGGGACTCGCACCAGTGGGAAGTTAAAATCTTCCATTCCTTTGTAAAGTTTAGTGAATGATCTTGAGGCAGGTAGTATTGCTCTGCCTAGCTAGCCTTACACAAACCCACATTCATGGGTTTGACCTTTGCGAATTTGATTATTTGATTATTCACAAGGTGCATGCCTGCCTCCCCCCCAACCCCTGGCCTTTTGCCAAGGTGCTGAGAAGGAAGGCAAGCACATCTGGGCAAAAGGCAAGGGAATGGAGAGGAGGTATGTGTGCCTCCCGCCCATTTCCTTGCCTTTTGCTCAAGCATGGAGAACATGCACCAAAGCAATGGGAGAAAGCCACACCCCACATTCTCTTACCTTTTGCCCCTGTTGCGGAGAAGGAAAGCAGTACCCTACGGCAAAAGGCAAGGGAATGAGAGTGGGGAGCCCTGGAAAGGAATGGGAGAGGGAAAGGGGGAAGTTGTTTGTGGTTTTACCAATTTTGTGAGGTTTCTGTGCCCCCTCCCCAACCCTCGCAAAGGTGGAAGGGCCACTGTACCCTGCTCTGAGCTTTCTGGAGGACTTGAAAAATAGAAACCTGGCAAACTGAGAATTGTTTTAAAAGATGCAGGAATCACAGATAGTTGTGTTGGCCATACAGTAAAATGACAACAAAATTCAAAATCCACAAAACAGCTATACCCTTATTGGGCCAACTAAAAAGCACAAAATATACCATGCAAGCTTTCGAAGCTACACTGGCTCCTTCATCAGGCAAAGATGTTAAAAATCATACAGAGGAAGGAAAGTGACAATGTTAAGAGTCCCAGGTTTACATTTTGTCTCAGGTTTTACTTCTGTTGTCAGTTGAGATGGTCTGGATGGATATCAGTGCAGGCAGAGGCTACTCTACTTCTTGGCAATGTGGCAATGGAGGGCAAAGGGCAGTAAAGGTTAGGTAATAAAATTTTACTACCTTTTGTCCCCAGTTCCCACATGTCTAAAAAGAGGAGTGGTCTCTGCCTGCATTGATATTCCTCCAGACCAGGCAGAAGGTAGTTTAGTGGAACTCCCTCCTGGGAGTACTGTGTAGGACCGCAGCCTTAAATTTAAGTCCAATTACTAGTCTCCACTGGAGAAAAGTCCATTGAATCAATAGATGAATGGCATGTGGATAATTAGGCAAATCTCTCTCATTCAGTGAGCCCAGTCCAGGCACACTAAGGTTTGGATTTAGGACTTAAAAACTTTACCAAAAAAAATCATATGATGATTTATCGGAACACTGACAATGAGACCGATATGGGAGATTGTGGCAAAGTTACATTTTTTGGACAAATTTTGAGAGTTGTTATCAAAAAATGTAACTTTGCCAAGCTGTGCTATATGGTACTTCCCCCTTTAAGCGGTCTCAAAAATACTCTGTTCCTTTCCTATGAACACTCTGGAGGTGGCATCGGTAGCACCTGCCTATCATGGGGGTCAGGACTAGACATGACATCAGTAGCATGAATGCAACTAATGTGCAGGGCTATTTTTAAATGCCTATAATGTCCACCCTAACAAAAAATCTCCACTCTGAAACTGCTCTTTGCATTTTGAGTGACTTTATGCCCTCCACCCCCCTGAACATATGTTTCCTAGAAATGCAAATGACACATTCAGACAGAACATTTTTATGAGGAATATGTCAGGGAAAGAAAGAGCTGAATTCACTCAGGGCCATTCAAGCTTTCCTGCAGCTGTCATTTACTAAACAAACAGGGGAATGTGAACTGCATTCAGACACTTCCTATCACAGTTAGCATATCTCTGAGTGCTGGAATAAACAACAGAACATATTCCCTGAGGTATGCTGATGTAATACCTGGGCTTTCCCAGGGGCTTTCTTGAGGTCGGCCCTCTCCGCATGAAGGATAGACTTGATCTGGACCAGTGTAGGCTCCTTCTTGCAGCTATTGGCCGCATGAAAACTCCTGTAGGAGACATGAAGCAACATCCCCAGGTGAATGCAACTCTTGTCATAGCTAGTTCTGGGGAGGGGGGGGGCTCTATTAAGACCAAGGGATGCTCAGAAAGGTTAAAGCCAAAGTTGCTTTCTTGAGTCATCATGATCTTGCAAGACCTTAGGGGCTTAATAGGAAATGATTTCATATAACATTGTCTGTAAGAAACATGTTTTCATCTTTCCTGTTGCTTTTCCTTCTCAGGCAAAGCTAGACATTTCGGCCACTACTCTGTAACCTTCTGTTCTCCTCCCTATTCACCTGGGAACCAGACCAACCTATCCTGGTTCCAAAGCCTCAGGGACTCACCACCTGTTGTGCATGTCTTGCAGAAGGCCCTGAAGTTCTCACTAAGACGTTCCACAGCCATCTTGGGATTCAACCGAGCCAACACTTCAAAGGGCATGCTGCTGTAATCTGTTGGGAAGAGAGGAAAGAGGAAGCACAGACATCACTAACACTTTTTGTGGCCACTGCTAGGCCGAGCAATTGAACTCTGTGCAGTCCCACATACACGTTTGTGTATTTAAGAGCCTATATATGATGGTATATCATGTACATACCATTCTTTAATTCAATGAGGATAATGATAGGGGCCCACTGGAAATGCATTTGCATTGGCCCAAAGGAATTTTGATAAAAGCACCTAATCCAGGATCACAATCTTGTGCCTTCTAGTTGAAAATACAGTCCTCCCCCACATTCATGGGTTTCACCTTTGTGAATTTGATTTTTTGCGAGGTGCCCGCTTGCCTCCCCCCATTCTCCCCCTTCCATTCCCTGGCCTTTTGCTCAGGCACAGGAAGGGGGAAAGATCTTCACTCCCCTGTACTCTCCCGTCCATTGCCTGTGTGGGTACACTGGTAGCAGCGGGCAGGAGTGTGCAGGGAGGAAGAGCTGATTCTCCGGGGAGTTTCTCATGATTTTTTTGACGTTCATGAGGGTTCTGTGCCCCTAACCCTTGTGAATGTGGAGAGTCTACTGTATGCCCTTCAGGATTCTACATATCAAAGACGTACCCTCTGGTCTTCTTGAAATCTAATCAGTATGAAGAGTTACTCACAACTAACTGACTGGGGCTTGGGCCTGCGAGTTGTAAGATGTATAGTCTAGTCCCCACTGAGTCATGAAACTCACTGGATGACCGTGGGCCAGTAATTATCCCAGTCTGACTTAACCAGAGCCTGGAAAAGTTTGGGGTTTTTTTGGATTATAGCTTCCAAAATGCCTTGGCCAACATAGCCACTGACTGTGCTTCTGAGGATTCTGGGAACTACAGTCCAAAAACTAACTTCATCAAGCTCTGGAACAACTTTGCAGGGTTGTTGTAGGAATGAAGTCATATATACTCACCTTGAGCTCAGTTGAGGAAAGGCATGAAATCAGTGTACCAAATCAAATCAGATCATAATTTTGGGGCTGTATGTACATAAAACTCAAATAGAGAAGTGCTGCCAAGTTACAATTGCCAAGATTGTTTTAGGGTAGAAGAGATGACGTTATACAGTAATACATACACACACACACACACACACACACACACACACAAATCACTATAAGTATGCAGTATAGAGGTGTTCCAGGTAGCCACCACTGCCAAGGCTTTTAGTCCCAGCTAACCCTCCTCCTGATTGAACCATGAGGGTGACTCTTATTTTTACCCAGTTGTCGCACAACAGGCTCCACTTCCATGAAGATGGAGCCCCCACTGTTGAGGTCCTGAGTGCCCAGCAGTCGCCAGTGCTCTCCAGCAAGCAGGTCAAAGTCTCTCATGCCAGCCAAGGCCTGGCTCAGGTGCATCGCTTCAATGATCCTTCTGACCAGTCGGAGGCTCTCATCGTGTTTGTAAGGCTGCTCTTCAGGAGGTTTCTTCTCCTTCCCACTCTGCAACGACAAGTGCATGGGGATATTTGGAATAGTTTTCTCCAGTCTGGCACCCTCCAGATGTTTTGGACTACAATACCCATCATTTCCAGCCAGCTTGACAACAAAAGTCAAACACATCTGGTTGACCCAGGTTGGGGAAGGCTGTTAAACACCCACCATACACTTTAAATATATAATATATTCTCAACTGGAGAAACTAAGGTTGTGAGATTTCCTCCCTCCCCATGTACAATCCTTTCTCCATGTACAAAGAGGAATGCTTGATGTGACTCCCTGCCCAAGCATGGATAAGCTCAGGGATTTTGGATGATCTTCTCATTGGCTCTTAGTAGCTAGCTCCACCCTTACCACATAAAACAGAAACATTTTGTCGTCATGTTGAAGGAACTCCTCATAGAGGAAGCTGAGTATCTAAAAGGAAAGCAAGAAAACAGCTGTAAATAGACACTCTCTTCATTCAATCTCTCTCAATTAACAAACTATCATGAAATAAGAATGAAAGTTTTCCTCTTTGAGTCAGACAGTAGCCATTACACCTCATTATAACAGGCCAGAAGGACCTGAGGAAGACATCAGAAGGGCAATATTGCTCTGCCATTGGGCAACAGGGTTGATTTCCTAGGATGGAAGCCTATGAAAGAATGATAGTTGTGGTGGGAGGAACATGGATGCACATGGACACTTGTTCTAGGCTAATCAATCAATCAATCAATCAATCAATTAACCACTTTCTTTCTATTCTAACTTCCTCCCCAAAGCAGACTCAAAGTGACTTATGGAACAAAAAAACATACAAGTAAAACCACACATAGCTAAGGCTTACCAAAGTTAAGAATAAAGCAATATTAAAATGTCTATAGAGTTAAACCCATAGAAAACAGTAATTTAAAAGCATAATTAAAGGAGCACATCAATCAAAAAGAAAAACCATTACATAAAATAGCTTCCAATTGCCTGCTGGAATAAAGAAGTCTTCACTTGATAGTAGAAAGATAGCAAGGAGATAGGTGGCTTTGCCTCCTGAGGAACTAAGTTTCAGAGTGTAGGAGCTGCCCCTGAGAAGGCCCTCTCTCACATATCGATCCGATGTGCTTGTGAAGATTGTGGGATTGAGAGCAGTGCCTCTCTCAAAGATCTTGAAGTTTGGGCAGGCTCATATGGGAAGATACAGTCCTTCAGATAATCTGGACCTGAGCCATACAGGGCTTCATAGCTCATAACCAGAACCTTGAACTGTTCCTGGAAACAAAACAGCAGCCACTGGAGCTGTTGCAACAAGAAAGCTTTATGCTCCCTATAGCCAGCCCCTGATGATCCTCAAAATATTTAACTCCAGCTCACATTTTATATTAGTGGCTAAAAGTGAGGATACCAGTACTATTTGAGTACCAGTTGCTGGAGAATATGAGCAAAAGACTGTTCTGTGCTCATGACCTGCTTGTGAGGTTTCTATAGACATATGGGAACAGAATGCTTGACTAGTCAGGCCTCGGTTTGATCCTACAGGGAACAAACAATTGATATTTGGAACTCCCCCTAAGAGTAACAGCTGGCTTGTGTGAGCCATTTTGTGGACCCTGATTACAATCCAAAATCGTCCCCATACCCTGGAACTCCCTTCGCATGGAGGCCAGAATGCCCTTCTCCCTGCAGTCCTTCCGCAGGCAGCCAAAGACTTTTTTTTCTGATAAACTGTTAAAAAGCAAAGTTTTGAAAGAATGCTCTGAGAGTGCTATGCTGTTTTAAACTGAACTCTTTTAATTGTTTTTTACATCTTTTTAAGTATAATTTTAAATCATTTTAATATTGTCAATAACTCTATTTTAATGTTCAGTTTTTGTGTTTCTAACTGTATTGTTTTTTAAATTGTAATGCAACTTTAGTCCGAATTTTGGGAGAAAAGTGAGAGAAGAAGAGGAGGAGGAGGAGGAGGAGGAAGAAGGTGAGGGAAGAAGGCAGGAAGGAAGGCATATTGGTGCCCAGGCCATACTGTGTGAAATCTCAAGAATGATTCTTGCTATTAATTGTCACAGAAAGAAAACAAGATTTCCCACCTTACAGATTTCCTTCTGTGCCTTGAGTACCCACGGTATAACATGTCCAGAAGGCAGGAGATTCTGCAAACTCCTGAGAGTTGTTAGCTTCAAGGGAATGTGCCAGTTGTTGCTTTGGGTCAGGTACAATTCACATATCCTTTCCCCCATTACGTGGCGAAGAAGGATGTTCCCTTCACCAAGGGAACACAACATCATGCGCAGAAAATCCTCCAGATCATGCCACAGATCAAGAAGATGCACTTCCGTGGCATAACTCCGACACAGCAAAAACTCCCGGAAGGGGCGCCCCGCACATTTGTCAGCAGTGAGCACCCAAGGAAGGAAGTCTAAGCACATGGGAGACTTCACTAAAGTCTTTAAAGCAAGCATTGAGGGGAACTGAACCATAGGAGTGGAGGAACGCAGTTTGCTCACAGTGCCCTTCTCAGCAATCTCATCAGCCACAGAAGAGGAAGGAAACCTCGTTGGGGTGCTTCGATTGCTTCTGAAGTTTGGTGACACATTGGAATTTATGCCATCATCCAAATCCCTGACTTGATCTGCTGGGTGAGGAGTTGGAGTTCGACTGGCCGAATGCTTCCTGGAATGGTGGCGCTTCCTGTCCACTGGACTGCTTTTGTGTGACTTTTGCATCCGGTGGCCTTTGCGTTTCCCTTTGCGAGAAAGGCTTCTGCCCCTAATATGATCCCAGACTTTCTTCTTGCTTTTCAGGCTGGAGTACGATTTAGTTGTGAGGCTACTTGCTCTGATGTTCATTGCCACTGGAGAAGACAGGGAATGCCTCAGCAAGCCCACCCTGTGTAACCGTTCTTGATACTGCTTAAGCAAGTGGAGGCATTTGGGCTCATTTTCCATGCTCAGCTTGCAGTGAATGTAGAAGTTGGGCAACCAGTAACTTTCAATCTTAAACAGGGCCACTTTCTGCATCTCACTCAGGATCTCCCTTCGAGTACGGGCATGTTGAGGGTGGTGGGGAGACATTTTCAGAAGTGATTCTGTGGAGAACATAGAGAATTAGAAACAGATAGTTCACAGAATGATGGGAGGAAAAAAGTATTCTTTCTGCTAACTGGTTAAATGTCCCTTTCATTACGAGTGGACAACTGTACCAGGTGTGGGAAACAATTTTCTGCCTCTGGGACTCCCTAGGAACTACATGGGCTGCCAAAAAACAAAGACCAGAAGTCAGTGGAAGCCCCAGTTTTGAAAATAGATATTTTAAATGTTAAATGGTGTAAAAGGCCTGATGTAAAATACACAGAGTCTACTCAACAGCATGTTTTGAGACTCTCGTGAATTTGCTTCAGTTTATTTTCAAATAAGCCCCTGGCATATCACACTTATGATTTTAGTCCAACTCTGAATGGGTCTTACAAGCCACCTCACAAGGGTTGTCTTCAAGTGGGAAATCAGATTATGAAGGCATGGCAGCAATGTGTGATATTGTCTCAGCCATATAGGTTGGGATGAACTGCAGGCACCAGGCTTTTTCTTTTAAAAAATCCTCTTTGCATGTGCATTTATACGTATCCAGAAATAGATAGATAGATAGATAGATAGATAGATAGATAGATAGATAGATAGTACATATTTGAATATTTTGTCAAATTATTAATTTGTAACATGTTTCTTTTTATTTCAAACACCATTTTATCTCTATATTATTTCTGTGTGCCCCTCTGCATTACCTCTGCTTTATGCAGCATGGTACAATATTGGTACAATATGTGTCTACTCCTACATAAGCCCAATTGACTTCTGTGGGACCTAATTTCAGGTAAATATTCAGGCCATTTCTGTGCTACACTGTTATAGTGCTATTACTCCACTTTCAACATCCTATGGAATTCTGGGGTTTGTCGGTTACTGAGGCCAAAGAGCTCTCTGGCTAAGAATTCTAGATGTCCTTCCCTAAACTGCAAACCCCGGGATTCCACAGGATGTTGAAAATGGAATAATAGCACTATAACAGTGTAGTACAGAAATGGCCCCACTCTCCAGCATTCCTTTTGCTTTTGGTGAAAATAAACTGGGAGGATTCTGTCTTTCTTTCAGGGACAAACAGGGTAGGGGAGCCTGGAGAACAATTCAATTTGCCAGGAGATAAGGCAAAGGTGAGAAGTCTGTGGAGAAGGTGAGTCCACTGAGATTCCCTAGCCCAGGGTTTTCCAAGCGGTGTGCCGCGACACAATAGTATGTTGCCTGAAGTGTGTAGGTGTGTCGCCTACAATCTTGGAAATGTATGTTGTTATTTATAAATCATATATTTTTGAAAATATATGAAAGGTTTTCATGAGATAATATTGTCTCCCCATACTTTTTCTTATTACATTTTATATATGTGTCTGTATCTCTTATAAGGGGTTAGTTTAACCTCTGTTTTGCTAGTAAAACTGAATTACCGTGTCGCGAAATGATGCATGTCTAAAAAGTGCGTCACCAACATGAAAAGTTTGGAAAGTTTTGCCCTAGCCCTTTGCACACTAGATGAGAGAGAGAAGCCACGGTGAAGACCTTTGGATCCACCAGCATACCAGTAACCCAAGCATTTGTCCTTGCTGATGGACAAAGGCCTCTTCCCACCCCACCAATCTGAGGCAAGTATTATGTAGTGATGCATATGTTATGCATATGTGTGCATGCTTTTGGGCAGCAAAGGGAAAACTGTGGTTCTTGTGGGGGGAAAGATAACAAAACATCATCATGCCCCCTGTCTACTGCCTCACATTCAGGATCAAAGCTGAGGCACAGACCGCACACAAAAAGGACCAAAATTAAACCAGGCTACAGAGAAAAACTGGAATGCTTTAATGGCACGCAGACACATGTAAGCTTAACATCTGTGAACATGTACTATATGTGCATTTTACCAACACTTGTGTTGCAGAGTGTGACAACTGTAGAACCCTCTTGCAAGTGTGTGGCCATCAACACCTGGATCAGTGACACATAGAGATCCTGCTGGGACTCATCTGTTTCATCAATCCCAAGTATCCTTTCTGCAGCTAGCCAGAATTTGGTCAGTTCTTCCCCTGTAGATCAGACAAAAGGTTACAACTAGTCATTTCAGGCAACACCACATTTGTAATTGCCGGCAAAATTTAGTGTCTGGCAGAACACCCCAACTGCTGCAAATTTCATTTTCAAAAATTCAAAGCATGATTGAACCCGATAGTTGGGGAAATGCATTTCAAAAAACGGCTGGTGATAACTGGTAAAACCTCCATCTATCTAAAATATCGCTAATTAGTCTAATAGAAACTCTGTGAAATAGTTAGAATGCTAGGCTGAGACCTGGAAGATACAGTTTCTAGACCTCATTGGGTAATGAAACCACTGGGCGCATCCTTGTTCCTCTCAGCCTGACCCACCTCACAGGGTGTTTGTGAAGATCAAGTGAGGAGGAAGAAAGGAGACCTATCGATCACCTTGAACTCACTGAAGCAAAGGCAGAATGAATAAAACCAACAAGTAAGGAAAATAAATGCAAATATTTCTATCAGGGACAGTAAACTGGGACCTTCTCCTGTCAAAGCATATGCTCCACCCACTGACCTTTAGCACACTCGGTGAAGGAGAAGAGCTCTTCAGCCTCGATTGGCTATTTGTCTCTACCTATGTGATTTCTGACTGTGTTCCACTTTCTCCCTCCTTACCTGCCATTCCTTGCATGAAGGAGCGGAAACGCCACATTCCCCGGCTGCCGCCAACACATTTCTCAAGAAGCCACTGATCAGCCCGTTTCCATCTCAGCATCTCCGCTGCAAAGGAAAGCCAGAGAGCATGTCATGTGAGAAAGCATCGGGTCAGGGTGTGAGAACAGTATGTGGAGGCCGCCCTTCGGGAAAGAGGTAATGTGTTACAGCACTGGAAGGGCATGACAAAGTACCTTATCTTCAATAGTGCCGCTGCTCTTTATTTTTGTATGCATGAGTATGCGTGCCTGCCCGTGACGTATCATCCACCCTGTACGTTCAGATCCTCTGCAAGACACTTACTTCAGTCAGCCAGAACAAAGCTGACAACCGTCACTCAGAAGACTTTTTATTCATTGGCCCCCAGACTGTGAGCTGACCTACTGGAAAACAGTTGACAGCTGGATACACTATCTCAGTTTTAAAATGCCGAAAAGACCAGCCTGTGTCAGCAGGCCTATCCAGATGATTTTTAAATTATTAATTTTGAAGAATGAATTGATTGTTTTAATATGTATTGTTATTTTAATTGATGTTGCATTTTTAACTGGTTTTATGTGTTTTTAACTGCTGTCATATGTTGTATTTTAATCTGCTGTTCTGCACTTCAACCTACAGGGAAAGGTGGGTAAGAAATAAAGACGACTATGATGATGATGATGATGATGATGACACACAAAGGGTGCAGGAATATCCCTTAATTCCTCAGAAATCAAATCCTCCAGTCCAGAAGCTGTTTCAATAAGCTAAGTCCCAAACATACCTGAAGTGCTATAAATAAATGCAACACCAAGCAAGAGAATGACTAGCCTCACATGGGCACTAGAACCTTTGTATCACACCATTCACTAGTGCGCTGAGTTTTCACCCTTTCACGTTGTTTGTGGATTTTCTCATTCTTTGTGTGATATTCTTTCCTCTGATGCTGACAAATTTTGTTCCTTTAGGATGAGAAAAAAACCTAAAGGTTGATAGTATCTTTATAGTACTTGTGTTATTAAAAATACAAAATCATATCACATTCAGAACAAACAGATATACCATTAACAGACCATCAGAATCTTATATGTTGTTCTACTCCCCCCTGTCAAATTCCAGCTAAATCCAACCTCCAGCTCTGTTCCTTTGTCTGCTTCTGTTACTTGAAACTGTCAAATGGTGTTTCCTGTCTAACTATCCCTTTCTTTCAGTTCAAATAGTATCATCTTCTGTAAGCCTTGATGCCTACCACATTCTAAAAACTCAGGAGAAAATCAAAATTATCAGGAAATTATCTTTCAGAACCAGCTTCTACTAATGATGGCACATCAACTGATTACCTTGCTCAACCAGCATAACAAAATTAAAATTTACGGCAGCCATAACAATAGGCATATTTATATATTTTATTCAGAATCTGGCATTGCATTCATCACTGCTTGGTACTAAAACCTAAATGCAATTGTTTGTCTCAACTAGAGTAGGCCCACTGAGTCAATGAGATTTATATAAATGTTGACTTACCATACAACAATTGATACCATTGGCCTATTCTATTTGGGGGTAGCAATGGATTTAGATATTAGTTTGGGATTTTTTAAAAAATTATTGTTGGAACCCAAACATTTTCACTTTTTTGGTAAATGTCAATTTGGAATGGAGTCAACATAATGTCAGTTCTGTGTGCTCTTGCAGGTAAACATTTCATTTAACATTTGACTTCAACTCCTACCAGCTTCAGGAGACCGGATGAAACTGATGAGCTCCTCACAGAGAACATAGTGAAGGCACAAGTTAGTTTTGCAGAAGAAAGGTAGTCGGTGTTTCTCCATCCAGTTCAACAAGCCTTTGTGTTTTGACACCTGCATTATTCCAAAAAGAGGGACAACACATTAAAGCTGTATCAATGATAGATAAAATCGCTCAGAAGCACATCGGTAAATGTTCTCTGTCTTGCTGGAATTCAAAGAACTAGGAGAACAACTTAGTTTATTGTTTTCATGGAGACCAAGAAAGCAGACACTGAAAGAGTTGACGGCTTTCCTGAACATTACTGCCTCCAACTAACTGTGCTGTCTAGACCAGTGGTGCAACAGAACGAGGACTTACAGGATCAAAGCATCAGAGGCCCTTTCACACTATACAACTATAGTGCTGTAATTCCCTTTTTACTGCCATAACAACAGCCAGTGGAATCTTGATGTTTGTAGTTTATGGAGGCACTAGAGATCTCTGGCTGACAATTCTGAATACACCTCCCTAAACTAAGATAGAACCATCGCCGTTAAAATGGAATCATAGGCCCTTTCCACACGATGACTGTGTCCCAGCATGGGGATGTGAGAGGAGTGGGACTGGAATGACACTTCTGCATGATGCCATTGCAGTCCTGCCCTTCTCCCATCACCAGCTTGCATGATTGCAGGGTAAAGCATTGATGGAGTTTCCCCATCAATGACCCCGATTGTGCAATGCTCCTGTACTCACCTGCCATGCAGAAGGGCCAGAAGCGCAATGGAGGCACTTCCTATCCCAATGCAGGATAGGAAAGAGCCCAGCTGCATTGAAGAAGGAAGAGGCATGTCTCTTATGCTCCTTTCTGCAGGGTGCAGTTGGTTGCGGTTGGGTAAGGACGGAAGCATTCCTGTTGGGCTCCCTTCCTGGCAAAGGCACTGACGGGATTGCAACTGGAAGACGATGGAGTAAAAATATATTGTTCTGAACTATCCTAGTAGTAATGCAAAGCATTTGATATTGAATGGAAAAAAAGACCCATTGGCTTTACAAAAGGCCTGTTCCTAGTGGAGATAAAAACTGCTAGAGCTGGTTTGCTGAAGTAGATCAAAACAGCTGCCTGAATTTTTGGACTCTCCTTGGGATGTGGCTCTAGAGATTGTCATGATGAATGCATACTGTTCAGCAAGACAAATTCTTTGCCTAGAAAACTCAAAAACAAAAACAAACACTTTAAAAAAGGGAGATGGAAGGGATAGAACAACATCTATGGAAAAGGAAGGAAGGAAGGAAGGAAGGAAGGAAGGAAGGAAGGAAGGAAGGAAGGAAGGAAGGAAAAGAAAGAAAGAAAGAAAGAAAGAAAGAAAGAAAGAAAGAAAGAAAGAAAGAAAGAAACGCTTAACATCAGTTTTAGAGCACAATTCTTTGAAATCTTGTCCCCACTAGAATTCTTTGAATCCTGGACTGATCATTCTTACTTTAATGTTGGTGTGCTTATGGTGCTCAGAGATAGATGTCTGGGAGTTGATTCCCATGACCATATCATTGTCATTCAGGAAGAACAGAGCAAGTTCATTATCCCCAGAAGGAAATGTAGGGATGCAAAACTCAAGTGTGGGTGTATCATACTTCCTTTGTGAGATATCAGTGTGCACTTAATAATCACTATGGCCCCAAATGTTTGTTCACCTAGGTTCACACAAAGGCTAGATGATATACTGTCACCATGCTGAAGGTACAATGTTCTTTTTCCAGAAACAACTCAACTCTGTTTTGTTCTGCAACTCCATTGGCCTTTCTGCACTACACTGTTATATTGCTATTGTTCCACTTTCAACATCCTATGGAATCCTGGGGTTTGCAGTTTAGGGAGAGGCATTTAGGATTTTCAGCCAGAGAACTCTTTGGCCTCAGTAAATTACAAACTCCAGAATTCCACAGGATGTTGAAAGTGGAATAATAGCACTATAACAATGTAGTGCGAAAAGGCCCCCAGAAACCCCAGAAAGCATAATCATGTTGACAGAGATGCTATGGGACTTGTATTCCAGAAAGGAACTTTTCCAAGTTCTGGGGACACAATGAGAAGTTACAGGATGATGAATAATAGAATAGCATGAAAAATCCCAACCACCACTCTTCTCACTGATGAAACATAAAAAGGAATTGATTGTTTTAGAACACTACATAGTGAAGCCTAGAATCTGTAGGCAGAACTACAATTTCATTGTCAAACTTCATTTACGTTCAAGAGCTGTGAAGCACAAGCATAACTCTCAGTCAGGGTGGGGAACGTGTAGCTTCCAGATGTGGTTGATTTGCATCTTCTATCAGCCCTCATTATTGGCAATGCAGGCATGCGTTTCTTAGAGTTGCGCGACATCTAGAGGACCACATGCTTCACAACCACGCTCAGAGTAATCACTTTCATTTTGGCTTGAATTCAGGGAGACAGCTTACATGCTTTACATTTATTAGACATATGGTTGAATATTAACCACAATAAACACTTCATACCAGAAGCCCAGGTGGGGACAGTTAACTGTGTTGTATTGCTGGGATTTGGGCCAGATATCACTGATATTATTGGCATTAACTGTCACTCTATACAGAAGTCTAACAAGCTCTAGAAATTCTTGAAACTTACATGTTTGCATGGTAACTCTGGCCAAAGATGCCACTGACGAATGCTGCTGATGAAAATAGGTGTCTGACCAAATACCTGCATAGAAAGACAAAAAGAGAAGGGGGAAGAGAGAAGGCCTGATTGGAGAAGGTGTCATTTAGGTATAGCTCTAGGTTCTGTGGGGATGTAATTAAGCAATTGCATATAAGAGCAGACAGCAGTGGCTGGCGACTGACAAGTTTCCACGGCGTATACACACATTTCTTTTGTCCCTCTTTTCCAACAACATTTATGGGATCTTAATTCAAAAACTTGTTTACCAGAGTAACATACAGAAAGTGTATACATTCCATATGGTTGTGAACTACTTTCAAATCAACTACAAATCACAGCGTGTGGTCTTTGTTCCCTGTTTAAATATCAAACTAGTTGTGATGTTATGCATGCCATTTGCAACTGAGTGATTTGTGGATGAGTGGCTGCAGGAGTAAATAGCAGCTGTGTATGGATCTGGATCATGATCATTAATAAGAAAGAAAGTAAACCCTTTGGCCTTACCATGGTCATGCCCCTCTCAACTGCTGTTTGAAATGGGATGAAAGTGAAGCCAGTTGGAGTTTTCCCTTGAGGCAAGTAAAAATTATAGGATAGGAGAAGGAATCTAGGTGGTGACCACAGCATGAGCAAAGGAACAAATTCCCCCTCTTGCACCATCACAGGCCCATGACAGATGCCCCCCACAGCTGTGATTTAATTTTAAACAATCACACGTTTGCTCATTGTGTGAATAACGGTGCGAGCACTAATTGAAACTAGTTCCCAAGGGCCAAAATCTAGGTATTCCATTTATTTGTAGGCTCCACAGGAAAGAGCCTGTATCAATGAGATCATGGTTCCCTTTACGATACATGAGATTGCAGGGGTATTTGTAGTTGTAAGATTTTAATTTCTTATTGACAAGAAACCAGAAGGCTGGTACCAAGGAGAAATGTACTCTGATCTACCTGGTACCACATGTTATTTTGCACAGCCATAGAGTCATCATATAAAGTGACGGAAATAACTTCTCCAAGACTTTAACTGGAGATACACTGGCATTGTCCTTGAGGTGTGACAGCATTGTGAACTGCACTAGAATTGACAAAATGTGTGTAATGGCATAAAGTTATTGAAAACTTTGTTGATGAAAAAGCAGTACTTTTTGTGCCAATAAAGCCTGAAGGCACAGTGCGAAAAAGTGCAGGATGGAGGATGGAGCTAACAATGCTTGAAGCAACATGACTGAATCCAAAGCATGTGCATATTCTCCTAGGTCACAGATGGAATATTTGGTCACCAAGATGTACTATTAACATTAACAGACTGAAAGGAAACAGTAGTCTTTTAAATCTTCTTTTTCCTTTGGTTTGTCTCATCTACTTGGTTAAAGAAATGACCTTGTTCCTGATTAAAGACCATATTGCCAAAATGCACAAAACTCTCTTTTTTACTACGTTTTATTTTCCTACTCCACAAAATGTGTCCAGCGACTCATTAGAATAAGGCCTGGGAAGAAACGTGAGGTATAACATAGAAACTTACAGGAAGGTTCAGGAATGTGTTAAAGAAATCAGTAAAGATTTCATTTTGTAGCAGAATTCTCAAGTGCTGCTTGGCAATCAGCTCTGCAAAGGAGAGAAAAAGACTAGTTAAAAAGCTGGAAATACCAACTTTGTTGCCATATGGATCAGTCCTACGTAGAGTAGATCCATGATCATGAACATGATTGATTAGTGGCAACTAACTTAAGTCTCAATCATTCTAATAGACTTGTTCTTGACTCATGGGACTAATTTTGGATTTACTCCTTTTTAATTTGTTTCTGCTACATCACATATAAATATAGGTATTAGACTGCACATATATACTTCATTTACCGATACAACACATGCAAAGCTCCAGCTGATTTCATTACTGCTATTTGACCTACAAGGACATCCTACACCCTGCAGCATTTGTTTAGCAGTGTTTCAATGCTATTTTGGACCTCCAAGACAGCCAAGACTTCCCATCTTCAAGCTTTGCATTAATCCTTCTGGCATCACTAGAGGGACATGAAAGCAGGTGGGACTAGCTCAAATGACCTCTTTGTCCAATCTCTGGCAGCAGCCACTCCACAGTATGCCAAACTATCCGAAGCTTTCAGTTTGTCTCTGGTGGCTGCCCCATGTAAAGTGCATTGCAGTAATCCGGTCTAGAGGTTACCAGGGATGGGGAACTGTGCCTAAAAAAGATTATATATTAATAGTAGTATTATCCCATCTCTTCTCCCAAACTGGGATTCCAAATGACTCCAAAAAAGGAAAAGCAATACAGATAAAAAGATATACAAAGGCAGAAATAAAAACATGTAAAAAGCTATTATTAAAACGCAATTAAATGATTTACAGAATGAAGACCATTCAAAGCAAATTCATTAAACAGGCAAAAGATAAAAACTAAAAGAGGTCACTTCCTTACAGCTGGTCAAGGAAAACAGTTTTCACTTGCTGAGAGAAGAACGGCAAGGAGGGCGCCATCCTATCCTCCTTAGGGTGGGAATCCTAAAGCCCAGGAGTGGGCCCAGTTCCATGTTCCCATTAGGTACCTACATGGCAGGCTGTAGTCAGTGTCTGAGTATCCATTGGCTCTTCATGCCCAACTAATCTAACTCACACTCAGCTCTGAGACACAAAGTTTCATTCAGAGAGAGGCAGGTCTTATGATCATTTCTAGAAGGTATTATTCAGACACTGGCTGGGCAAGTCATCGGGAACTGCAAGGAAAGAAGTTACACAACTGAAAGGCAGCTACTGAGATGTGTTTGTTCCACAGCTGATCTTACTGTAGGGAAATCAGTGTGGCAGATGGTGTAATGTTAGTTCTAGTTTGGCTGTGGGAATCCGAGTTTCCATTCCACTAGGTTCTCTGCATGACCCTGGGAACACCACGTCTCTCTCTTGGCCTAACCTACCTGACAAGAATGTTGTGCAGATAAATGGAATATTCTCAGGTATACCACCACCCCAAGGGTCTCACTAGAAGGGTGAGATACAAACAGACAGTCAAATGCTATACATAACTCACTAGTTCGGTTCATACTGAAGCTGAGGCTAGAACATTCAAGAGGGTGGCCTTCCAAGGCAGTTTTACACTGAGCTCTCTGTTCCGTTACGATGCATTAAAAGAACAGCCATTGCTCCAGCAAGTTCCACATTCTACCAAGGCAGCTCTTATCAAATCACAACCTTTCGGGAAAACTGACATTCTATATTTTTCATATGATTATGCCACATATCTCAGTCCAACTATAACATCGCTATCTACATTTCCCCCTCCTAATTTCCAAACTTCCAGAGGAGGTTTACTGCTCCAGTTTCTTGTTGCTTGTAGCCTTTAATCACAGTTGAAATAATGGCATCTACAGTCAGATATTAAAAAAACAAAAACAAAAACAAAACACCCCTAGACTATGGAATGACCTGCAGAAGAGATTTGACAGCAAAATATGCTGTCCGAATTTTAAGAAGTGCTAAAGACTTATCTCTTCCAGCAGGCCTACCCAGACTATTTTTAATTACGATGTATTTTTAATTATAATATATTTGTATTTTGAATGGCTTTACCTTTTTTTTTAGTGTATTTTAATCACAATGTGTTTTTAATTGTATTTTAACCTCTGTTGTACCCTGCATTGAGCTTTAAGGAGAGGTGGATAACAAATAAATCTTCTTCTTCTTCTTCTTATTGTTGTTATTATTATTATTTACAAATTGTCCTGGAACGTTAGATCTGCTTACAGAATCGGCAGGATCCTCGATGGCACCACTCTTCGGCTGCAGCTTGGAGCGGGGAGGCTGCTTGATTGAAGATTCCCTGTAGTTCTTCCCTGTCGCTGTGTGATTAATTTGAACAGTTGGCTCCTATCATCGATACAAAGGAGGCCCTTGTATCTCAGGTAATGGGAGGCAACGCCTCAAGAGGAAGACTCTGGGATGCAGCAATGGCAACTCTCCTCCTCAGCTGTGACTCCAGGGCTCCCTGGCCATTTCCTTCTATTAGAGGATAGAGTTGTCCAGCACAGCCTCTCCTGCACCCCTGCTGCCCTTAGGAGGGTAGACAACAGTCCTATTGCCAATGTCGAACACGATATAAAATTCAACAGCCAGTGTAGTTTATTTCTGAATGTAGAATAGAAAAGGTGGGGGCACCATTTTAATCAGTTGCCTTAGCTGGCAACATGCCAAGGGCTCTACCCTGGTAACATCTAACTTGGTTATCATGTAAAAATAATATCCCTTATCTTTCTGAAATATTTTGCTGTGTCCGCTCACTCATAAACAGTCTTTATAGAGCCAAGATTTTTATCTTCACCAATGCTACTTTGAGATCAGTTAGCTCCCTTTTTATAGAATAGACCTCCTCTCTCTCTCTCTCTCTCTCCCTCTTCCTCTGTGTCTGTGTCTGTGTCTGTGTCTACGTGCACATGCAAGTCACCTGTTGACTTGTGAAGACCCCCTGAATTTCATAGGATTTTCTTAAAAGGGAATCCTCAGAGATGGATTTGCCAGTTCCTTCCTGTGAAATATTAGCCTAGAGTGCCTGGTATTCATTGGCATTCTCCCATCCAAGTATTAACCAGAGCTAACCTTGTTTAGCTTCCAAGATCAGACAAGACATGGTGCCTTTAGGGTATTTAGGTCATATATTACCCTTCATTTCTTAGTCTTCCAGGTACCCAAAAGTGGTTAGTACATTATTTCTAACAGCAGGTGGCGCATGGAGATCAAAAACCATATCTAGGACTGAGTTTGATAAGCTTTAGATGAACTAGTGTGGAAAGGACAGCCAAAAATCTCACTGACATGCAAGGAATTGTTAATACAAGGGATTTCCTCGTCAAATCTGGATTATTGTTGGTTATCAACCCTGACTTAGATGTGGCAAGAACTCCCAATTACATCCACACAGTTACTGACGTATGTGGATTACGTGCAGAGTCAACATTCAGGGACTCCTCAGTCCCAATTTCAAAGGCATCACTTCCTCCGTCTCTGTACAACTTTGAATGCAGCCTTTGGATTGTTAGTTACCTGATCTGTGAAATGAACATGGAATGGTGTGTATGATTATCCTCCAAATGTCTGCTTCTAAAATGCTACAAGGTTATGTTAGTACAATCTGCATAACTGGGGGAAAGCAAGTGCAGGAAAAGATCGAGGTGTCTAGCTGGCAAGCAAGAACAATTTTCCCAGTGCTTTCCCAAAATTAGACCTCACTGTTGCCTACAGTATAGGAATGGCTTTGGGGAGGGAGGCAGTTGCAGCCACAGCCCCTGCCAATTCAACTTTCCCCTCTCCCCGCAGATGAAAGCAGCAGAAAAAGTACAACAACCTATTTTGCCACATTTCGGGCATTTAAATATCAGCATAATTCTTCAAATTGTCACCTGACAACTCTAGGCCAGCTAATATTGTGAGGTAGATCTTGGACTTCCTGTTTTGACATGCAAAGACAAACATCTTCCATAGTTTTCATTCACCGCAGGAAAAAAATTAATATTTCCATGCTGGTTTTACCTGCTTTTTGCAGACTATTTCATGCAGAAATATAGACTGCATTTTTGCACAAAACTTCTGGTGAAAAACTCTTTTTCACTTAAGGAAACATCACATTTGCACAAAAACAAGGGTCTTTCTGGAGACAGCATTCTCTTGAAGGAAAAACATGCATCTCTTCATCATTCACTTTACAGTTACACAAATCGTCTGTGGTCATTACTTTGTCTTCTTAATATTTAGCTGTAAACCAGCTTTTGATAGTAGAATCAGTTTGTTTTTTTTGTTTTTCACTGTCCATATACTAAATTCTAGCTCTCAGTTCAGCATGAGCATGCTAACTTTGATAGTCCTGTGAACAAAGGAGCCAGTATCCAGCACATTATTTTATCAGAAAGGAGGCACCTCTTGCTTGCTGCATGGAAACACCATAAAAGACTGCAGCATGCAGGGGTTAAGCGACTCAGGTAACACAGGAGCTCTGATTCAATTTCTCTGCGATGTGACGCAATCTTTGCTGGAAAGAGCATTGATAAGGCTCTTCTGTTCTGGCCCTCTAACCGAGGACTTTGTAAAGGGGTGTTTCCAATTGTGGCTGAACCTCTTTCCCCATTGGACCAAACTGTGAGCCCTTTTAGACTCTTCCTTTATGGAAGCAAAGCTCTTTTGACCTCCTTTCTCTCAGGGCTCAGCTTGAGTTTTAATGATTTCACTGAAGTTATTGCTGCTATGCCTTTAACAGCCACCCAGAATGAACATATGCTCAACAGATACTGATTTTTTTCCCCATTACTTTGTTCCATGGCAGGAAAACTTGCTAATTGGGGGGGGGGGGGGGTGTAGTATTTTTTATTTTTATGTCTGTCTGTCTGTCTGTCTGTCTTGGTGTGGCTACTGTTTCTTCAAGAAAGCATTCATTCATTTATTTTCAGCCAAAGTGGATCTTGAACTCTAGGATCCCACGTGGATTTTGAAAAGTGACGCTTTGCAATACAATTGGCTCTCCATATCCACTAGCACTAGGGCACAGGATCCCTGCAAAAGTGGAAAAATTGCAAATATCAAAATGTGTGTATGTGTCTGTGGGAAGAGGGCTGATGCATGGTGGGGAAAACAGGCACCCAAGATCCAAATCAGGTCAGGGAAAGGCAAGGGAAAGTGGGTGAGTTATTATGGAAAAACCCTGGTGGTGCAGTGGTGAAATGCCGGTACTGCAGCCACAAGGTTGTGAGTTCGATCCGGCTGGGCTCCAGGGGGACTCAGCCTTCCATCCTCCTGCAGGTCAGTAAAATGAGTACTCAGCTTGTTGGGGGCAATTAGCTAAACACATTGTAAACCGCTTAGAGAGCACTTAGCTGATATGTGGTATAGAAATACACATGCTATTGCTATTATGGTGGCCCTATACTTCCTCTCTCTGTCCTATGTCATTCCTTGGGTGGGTGGGTGGGGGCATTGAAATAGGTCTGTGGTGCTGAAAAATCAGGGTGCCAGCTGTCTTTAGCTGACCAGGCAGCAGCTGGTGAAAGAGGAGGACCAGATGTGGGTTTTTGAAGGGGCTTCATGGCCAGATCAGAGCCGCTGAGGGGGGAGGCTCTCCCAGAAAAAAAGCACTTGAGAGTGGGGGGGCAGGAGTTGGAGAAACTCACAAATAATCAAATCCTTGAAAGCGAAACCCACAAATGTGGAGGATCAACTGTATATGAAACAAACGTACCTCTTTCAGTTTGTTCTCATAGCTAGATTGAGAAGGTCCGGATTAAAATTTAAAGAACCACAGCCTACTTGAATCTGGTAGTGCACCTGGGCCCAGGGTTCTCAGGATGAGAACAGGAATTTTGGTTTTGGAGAGAAAATCACACTGCCTGCCACCCTCAAGCTTCTTTGTTCTCTCTGAGTTCAGCTGAATTCCTCACAGTGGAGGGAACAAGATCCATTCTTCTAGCAAGAATATAATGGCCATTTCCGCACAGGCTTAAAGAAACGGTGCAGAACATCCTCCAGGGAGGACGTCTGCATCTGGGAGCGGACTGGGTCGGACCTACTTAGTGTAGTTCCGCACCTCAGCCTGCTCCGGAACAACCCGAAGTGGTCGTCCAGCGTGCTTTTGAGAGACCACTTGAAACAGGTCTTTCAAAAGCATGGAGCGCCACTCCGTGCCTGCGCTCCGGTGTAGATTTGCAGGCTCGCACCGGTGGGAGCCTGCGATCTGCCGGGGGCGAGCTTTAGGCTGGCAAGCTTCAGCGGTTGGTGGAGAGGCTCGACCAACCGGAAGCCGCCATTTTCATCCCCGGAGCAGTGCGGAGTGGTGGCCACGCACTGCTCTGGACCAGCCTGGACCCAAGCGTGGAGCCAAGAAGTCTGGTAAGTACCGGCACGGGGTGATTCCCTCACCCCATGCAGAAATGGCCAATGTTGTGAGCAGCTATCCCTGTTATTATGCAAAGTAGTTGGGAATTTCTTAGTATTTTGGCAAACAAGACACGCCCTCCAGTATTTCACAGATGAAAACTGGGGCCTATGCGGGCAAGAAAAATCAGAATTTGGTCCAGATGACAAAAGCAGGAGAGGCTGCAGCAGTTTGCTTTTGCCTGAACCTACTGGGACAAGATTTCACCCTGCTACTTTTGCATTTTGAACTCAGTTTGCAGCAATTAAAGTAAGCTGATGACAAAGGGGGAAAGTGGAGGGAGTAGAGAGAAACAGGGGCATTTTTAAAAGGAGTAGAAAAAGTTGTAAGACAGGGGATTAATCGGGACTGGGCCTTGCCAAACTTGGACAGTTGGAGGGTATGTGAAGACCCAGTAGTTGTTTTCTTAAGGATCGTCTTCATTTGACGATGAAAACCACTTGAACAATTTTTTATACTAATGAAGATAATTTTTGTACATTGTTATACTGCCCGCTGGCATCTTTCTATAGAGACCAGATTTTAAATATTTAATCCCATTTTATTACTGTTTTTAATGCTTTTATATTTTATATTCTGTATCCCCTTTTGTGCTGGCCACTGACGGTAATAAAGATATCTATCCATAGAGATAGATGACCATCTATAGAGATGGATGATCATCATGATGACCACCTTGCCTGCACTTCAAAATATGTTTTTTTAAAAATATTTATTTATTTATTTAATAAGGGTACAATTATATTACAACAACTATACACAGCTGGCTTTTTGCCGTAATAATAAACTTGTACTTGTACAACTATACACATTGGCTTTAACTATATGTTAACATTTAAATACATACTGATTAATCATTCTATAGAAAAATCAACAAATATGATCTCACGCTTTTTATAAGGGGGAGAAAACAAGCTATAACTGTACAACTATTAAATATTTAAATAAAAATATTTTTAAAATATTTAAATAAAAAATATCAATACACCACTGAATTCATTTTTTTAATGAAAGAGATGCCTCAGTTAATGATGTCCTAAAGCTCCATGAGAAAGGCACTCAGAGGCCGTTTCTGCACTAGGCTGTTATAGCACTATGATTCCACTTTCAACATCCTATGGAATCCTGGGGTTTGCAGTTTCAGAAACTGCAAACCCCAGGATTCCATAGGATGTTGAAAGTGGAATCACAGCACTATAACAGCCTAGTGCAGACATGGCCAGAGTTTCAGCCTGAAGTTAGATAGTACTACAAAACTCCAAGCAAAGTTGAGGAGGCAAGAGGTAATGGAAATTGGTGGGAGTGAAGATGTTTCCCTGTTGTTCTTCCTGAACCAGTTGTTGCAAGATATTTGCAAAACTGTTGTCAAGCAGCAAGTATACATTCCTATTAGAAGGCTTCTTAATCCTAAACTGGAGTTACCATCTTTTTTTTTAACTGGTTCCGGCTCTTTAACATTTCACAAGATGGTGACTTGCTAACTTTTGCGGGTGGTAGCTGGACCTGGTGATTTCTGCAGACCAACATAAGAGGGGAGCAAACTGGATTTTTCCCCCTTGGCAACTTCAGTTACAACCATCTTGTTCCATACAAATGAATGAAGATAATTTATTTACTACACGTGTACCAAAGAATGGAAGAGTCTACAATCAAGAAAACTTTTTAATGGGCAATATTTCCCAGATACTCTGCTATCCCAAGAGTCTCAGGGCCTTTCTGCATTATATTGTTATAGTGCTATTATTCCACTTTCAACATCCTATGGAATCCTGGGGTTTGCAGTTTGGGGAGGGGCATTTAGAATTCTCAGCCAGAGAGCTCTTTGGCCTCAGTAAACTACAAACCCCAGAATTCCACAGGATGTTGAAAGTGGAATAATCGAGCCATAACAAGTGTAGTCCGGAAAGGCCCACAGTCAAGACACAGACCATGCAGGTTGGTTCACAGATTTAACTAACGTGGAACGCCAAGAAACTGAAATGCCTAGCATAGTGTGTTAATCAGAATCAACTCTGGCCCGTCTGGCTCAAAATCTGGCCCGCAGAGCATCCCAGATTGCCCCTCTCTCAAGTTGGAGCACTCTGGAGGACACATACGAAAAAATGAAACATAAAGTCTAAAGTACTAAGGAATGCATGGTAGTGACCCTGCCTTCTGGACTTACGTGCCACACCTGCGATTAGCCCAGCCGACTAGATCACATTCCTTGCTGTTTCCTCCCCTCTGCTCTGCCCATGAGCCTCTGGACCAATCAGAAGAGGGGGAAGGGTAGGGGATGGGTTGACCTTGTAATGCTTGGCTAAGATCCTACTATCGTACTACTCTTGCCTGTGTTTACGCCAGCACAGTTGTTACATTGCATCTGTACTCACACAGAGCAACTGGTAGCGGTTGACAATGTCACCCCTCATACCCTGCAGTTCCTTTGTATTTCAGTGACACACAGTTGTGTTCTCACAATTCTGTCTTTTCTCTTTAGCATTACTTTAGGGCAACAAGTGAATAAATAATAACCAGTTTCTTCTTGATAGGCACAGGGTGTTCAGACTGTGTAGAAGAGGTATGAGCTTGATCCACATTTTCAGTTAGTCTCACCTCAAGTGATGGAAACTGGCCAGGTGATGGTATTGTGGGGCATTTTCAGAAAGCTGGGGGTGGGGTGGGGAGGGGATATATGCATATACCTTCCTCCACCTATCTTCTTCTATGCAGTTCTTCTTCTATGCAGTTCTTCTTCTATGCAGAACTTTCTCTCCATGATCCTATTTCTAGTTTCAAAACTGACTAAGACGGGAAGTGGGGGCAGGGGGAGTAAATGCCATCAGGTTAGGACCTGGGGCAGAAGTCAAGACCCACATTACGTAGAATGAAGGGAAGCCCCAAAACAGCAGCAAAAAATCTACATCTACAAACATTCGTCTAAAAGGCTGGGTGAGCAAGTGGATGGCAAATTACTTAACTGTATCACGGGCAAGGGACTTCTCGAGGTGGAAAAACAGAGCTGGAAAAACAGAAGAGAGGAGGGAAGTAAGGGTGTAGCTATGGGGTGGAAAAATGAAAGCACTGTCCCCCATAAGAATTTTCATCCCCCATGAAATTCTACTGGCATCTGTTTTAGAACTCAAGTAACTTAGACCCCAAATTTGCTGCCTGGAGCAGCCAGCCCCTTTTGCCTAATGGCAGGGCCGTTCCTATCCTCCCACCCTTGCTGCCATTTCTGCATTCAGATTATAAAATGAACAGAAGGCTGGGAAATCCATACTTTCCTGAAAGTCCCAGGCCAAGTAATAATAGGTTAAATGTAAAGCCTGACCCTTTGCATACTTACATTCTATTTTTTTAAAAAAGTGCTTACATAAAACTAAGTTTCACTACATTCAGTAGGACTTAGTTTCAGGTAAGTGTGCATCAGACTGAAGCATTCATGTAAGGGTGAGACAGCAACAGCCCAACAACATCTGGAGGGATGTACAATTCCCAATCTAGTTTTAGTGCAACACACACTGCTTCGGCCCTCTTTCCTTCCAGCCCATTTTCCGAGACCACTGGCTCTATGCTGCTCTACATGCGTCGGTGATGCACGTCACAGCCAAGCCTATCAGTGCCAGATGGAGCTCCTTTTTAGAAAAAAAGAATAAGAAGAAAGCCTCCCAGTGCAACCAAGATAAAACTGCTAACCTTTGCTACATTTGAAAACCAATTTGAAACCAGCGACCATCTACCCCTGACCTGGCAGCTTCTTCAAAGCTAACCCAGGACCTTTGTGGATCTTTCAATATTTATTCATTATAAAAGTAAATTGAGTGCATAGGGCTCTGGCTCTGTGGGACAATTTCATCAACCCCATACCTGAAATCCAGAGGTTCTGTGTTTGCCAAGGTCAAGGCAGGCTTCACCTGTTTAAATCACAAAAAAGTACCTGTCCACCATCCTGGCTTCCACAATGAGTTGCAAATGAAGAAATATAAAAAGGCTGTACTGAGGACTAGCATATTACTAGTTGCATCAGCTACTAAAGCCTTTCCTGACCTGTTCCACTGTCAGCAGCATTTACATGACTAGATGCCTTCTTGCAATAAACAAACAAAAAAAAATTAAAATCCCTGCATATAGTAAAATACTTTTTTAGAGCAAAGGGCTGAATCTCTCTCTAATATATTTGAATATACTATAATGTATTACATTTGAAGGATGGAGGTGCGGTTAAAATAAGGCCAAGGTTAGAAACAGCTTTGTATTCTTGTGGCTATACACACTGCCAGTCAGGCGCAAATGAGGTGGTGGGGGAAGCACAGGGCTGTTGCCACTCCACGTTTTTGACCAACCTGTTAAGTGATACAAGATATGACTTCATCGTGTTCAGAATTCCGGCCTTCACCCTTCTCTCTTCATTGGCAAACTTCTGCAGCCCACAGAACCTCTTGAGTATCACACACTGATCTTCTGTAGACCAGTCCTTCCCCATCTGGTGCCCTCCAAACTTGCTGAAAGACAGCTCTCATCATCCCCAGCCAGTTCAACCATGTAGTAGGCAACTGTGACCTGCCAAATGTTTTTTGGCTTACAACACCCATCAGCCTTAGCATCATCAATGGTGAGGAATTATGATGGAAACTGCAATGCAAAAACATCCAAAAAGCCACGCTTAGACACCCTGGTGCCCCTCTCGAGACTGCAAACCCCAGGATTCCATAGGATGTTGAAAGTGGAATCATAGCACTATAACAGTCTAGTGCGGAAATGCCTTACTTGTGAGATATGGCAGTCATGCATCTTCTTCTGTAATATCTAGTTTGGTTCTGAACAAGAGTTTTAGGGGGTGTTTCCAGCTTTTGACCCAGGCCCAAGCCTTAACTACTTTTCAAACAGACCAGAAGTATGAACATGTCCTTTCTGGAACAACTGATGTATTTATTTTTTGAACAGTTTGTTTTCCAGAATGAATAGCAGCGTAGAGTCCTTTCCAAACCTTTGTAGAGTACTTCTGCCAACCCAGCCATCCTTCTTCTGCAAGCAGTGCTATGATATTCTGCTGGTGTTCAGAGGAAGTAACTCTGAGGGAAACCCAGGTGGAGTGTGACCAGCCCTCTTAGCACTTATATGATTTGGGCTCTTTCACACTACACAATTATAGCACTATGATTTCACTTTAACTGCCATTGGTACATCCTACAGAATCCTGAGATTTGTAGTTTAGTAAGGCATTACAACTCTCTGCGAGAATTTTCAATACTCCACCTTAAACTTCCAACCCCAGGATTTTATGGGATGTTAGCATGGCAGTTAAAGTAGAATTATAGTGCTATAACTGTGTGGTATAAAGGCCCTCTGGTAAACCTAATAGGATTTGGGTTCAAATCCCTGTTCATCATCTATCTGGGTATGTCACTTTTTCTTAGTCTAATCTCCCTTGTAAAATTCTTGTGAAGATAAAAAAGGAACAATGAACAGGGCAGACCCATATACTTTTCTGTCTCAGCTGTTGTTGTGTACTTTCAAGTCATTTCTTACTTATGGCAACCCTAAGGTGACCCTATCATGGGATTTTCTGAGAGTGTGTGATGTGCCCAAGGTCACCCAGTAGGTTTCCATGGCTGAGCAGGGAAATGAACCCTGGTCTCCAGGGCTGTAGTCCGATGTTCAAACCACTATACCACACTGCCTCAGGCAGAGCAGCAAATATTGCCTCTTTTCCCCCAATCAAGGTACACAGTGGGCCAGAAAATCTCTCAACCTCCTCTCCTACCTCCTTCAGGAAAAATGCAACCTGAATTATACTTATTATTGTTAATTATTACTCCTACTCCAACTAACAGTCTCCTGTTCTTTCATGACATCAAAGATCTGTTGTGCATGAGAGCAACGTACAAATACCGTTTTTAGAGAGGAAAACATGTTTCTAATTCTATCTTAAATTATGGTTTTACAAAGCCCACTGAACTCCTCCAAGAATGCGGCCCTGATGAACACAGAGAAAGAGGAAATGTTTTCAAAGTGTACTGAGTAACACAATGGCTTCTTCCACATAACAAGAAAGGCACGTAGAAAGGAGGTTACATGCACATATGGCTCTGTGTATGGGCATGTGACCACTAACATACGGTGGTTATGGATCAGGCATTTGTGGAGATTCAGCATAATCCTCAATACACACTTTAAATACAGCCTGGTTGGCCAGTCTCTTGATTTGGGGGTGTACTATTTTAATTATGGTTCACAACTGTCTACGTAAAATTAACTCTTTTAGTATAACACTTCTGAAAAAGAGATCAGTGGATTATGTAGGTAGGGTACAACTGACACACAAAGTGGGATGGGGGGGGCATCGGTTCTGTCAAAATGTGATTAGCCAAAGTGTAACTGAAGCCACAGACCAGAATGCGGGTAAGTAAACAAAAGTGAGGGAGAGCACGTGGATTTCCCAGAATCCTTCACTAGAGGGCACTGATCTTACACCAGCCAACTTGCCAAGCCAGTTCCCCCATCTAGCTTTGCCTGGTAAACAACATTTGAGAAGAGCTGGAGTTATGGGGGTGGGGAAATGAGTGAGAGGCAAGATTAATTTTGAATTGGGCAGTCCTCCTAGATACCTAGCCGAAAATTCTTTTTCCCCGCTTGTATGAGGTACTTCTGTTCTGACATGCAACAAAACAAGGCATGAAACAAACGAGGGAGAAGGGAATGAAAATCAATCTCTTCTGGAATTTTATTTGCCCATGAGACACAGAAATTACAGATTGTAACAAATAATTTGGGATGCAGCAAGAAGTGCTGCTGCTGAAAGCTTGGACTGGCAAAAGACAGGGCTCTGACTGCAGTCGTATAGAACAAAGGAGTTCAGTAGATCTAATTTGTCATACCTTATCCTCTTTTGCATAAGCAGACCCTTGGATCACTACATTCCTAAAGCAAAGTGATGCTGTCCTTTTAAAGAAAGGATCTATAATTTCCTGGGTTTGAGGGCTGCATAAGACCACTGAATTTGCTGCTGCCATCTCAGCCGGCTGCTACCAAATTTGCTACTCAGATTCAGCAGCTGTTTGTGACACACAGACAAGAGGAAGATGGGGTGATGAGAAGAAGGAATCATGAGGAGAAAGGACAGGAAGGAGAAATACAGGGTCAGGGAAACAATTGTAACAGGATTTTGACAGGTGAGAGGGCAGATGTGTGGTTTTGTTAGTGGTGACAGCGGCTGTGCCACTAATTTTTGACAGCATGTTTTTGGTGGCAGCAGCATCAAAGATGAAATGAAATGGCTTTGCAGCCATAGCGTTCCCCATCCCTGATTCAAGACCTTTGGAGGTGAACATCTTTCTGCAAGCGTTATAACTTCTTGGGATAAATCTATCTTCTGCAGAGGTCTTAAAAGTGCAGCACCTCAGTTCCTTTAAGGGCATGGTCACCCATTCTATGTGCAGCACATTAGTGTGGATGGCAGAAGGCTGCTTCAGGGCCGACGGTATTGGTGTCCGGTCTAAATAAACTAAGAATTCATAGGTAAGAACACCAGATTTAAAAAAGATGACAGAGAAGGCTTTTTTTTCTTGAGATTATGATTTTCCTTTAGATGAAGAAAGGGAAGATTTGCTTAATCTTCACAAATTACACTGTAGGCTCTTTTACTTACTATAAAATACACAGCTATGTTTGCCACAACTGTACATTCAGTGTCAACTTCTTGTCAAGGCCACGTGTCTCACAGATGAGAAACGATGTCTTTTGGAACTACAACTCCCAAAATTCCTCAGACAACAAAAGTAATGCTGCTAGTTTCTTGTCTGATTCTCTCAATTAACAAAAGTTTGCACAAAAAAGCTCCTTTTTACAGAGTCTTCTTATACCTGCATAGCCTTCACTGTTTCTCTTTGTCCTCTATTTAGTTGGTTTTTTTTTTTTTTTAGCAGCTTCAGCATTGGGAGGATGGTGAGGGAGGGCTGAAGAAACACAAACTTTCACATCAGGTTGCAGCAGTGTGTCTGCAATAAACAAAGCAATAAAGCTTGAGCTAGGAAAAACCAGGATTCTATTCTAGGATTACAGCAGGATACTGGCGTTTCTGGCTGGGACTTATCACATTAAATTGTTCTTCTGCTGTTATCCTAATGGGACATTGTTTGGAAAGCATTTCTTTCACAAAGGAGGCCATTAACGACATTATCAGTCCCAGCCAAAGAGACTATTATCCTGCTGCAATTGCAATTTACCTGCATTGTGTGATAAGCTCCACAATCTATTGTACTATAGCAGTGCCTGCCTGCCTGCCTGCCAGCAACAGGCAAGTTGAACAGCAACTGTCTCCAAATCTCTTGCTGAGCATGTGTGAATGGAAAAACAGAGAGAAAAAGGGAAAGCATATTAACGGTCTGTTTAGGAAGAGCTGTAGCTCAGTGGTAGAGCACACGCCTTGCACATAGAAGCTCCCAGAAAGGGTAGCCAGGTGAAAAAAGAGCTCAGGGCACCTGCGTAGAAGAGGGACTTTCAGCCAGTGCAGCTTGTGCTGAAATTTTTTTTTTTTTAGAAACAGCTATTAAATGTGCAAAAACCCTGCCTTCTTCTTCTTCATCAGAGCACTGCACACCCAGGTTTCATTCTTGGACTCTCCAGGTTAAACTAATAAGAATCCTAACAATATGCTATCAGTCACAGTAGGCTCCCTTTCTCCTATATAGTGCTTTCTGAAGTGGGGAGGCTGCAGCCATCAGCATCCCAGCTGGGAATGCTGGGAGTTGGAGTATTCTAGCACATCTGGAGGGTACCAGATTGGGGAAAGCTGATGTAAGCAATACAGCACTGGGAACATCAATGTTCTGACTTGGTATAAAGCAGCATACTATATTTCTTAACTATTAAAAATGAGGGGAAGGCTCTGTGGGTTTGTTATGAAATCAAATTACTTAATGATTGTAAAATGCTTAACTGATTAACATGCTTTATATGCATTTTGGAGGAAATGACTTGTGTATGTCACTAATACCTTGCTCATCCATAAGGCTCTTGATTACTGAAAGAATTTGCACTGTACACATCAGAAAACTGATTTTAAATACCTTTCCTACAGCCAGCTTACTGAGGAGTGTTTTTGACAAACAGCTTCAAAGGTATTCTCATTAATTTGAAATACAAGAAATTCTTAATTTGCCCTTCCTCTCCCTTCTCTACACACCCTTCCAATTTCTTCCCCAGCTGAGCAATTTGGTTCAAGTGACCAGATACGAACTTTTTCGGATAATGGGAGTTTGTCTCTATGTACTGTGAAATAACTAACCATGCTAAATGATTCTGTGCCCTGGCATCAAACAAAGCACAGTTTGATCAAAGACCTCCCCGTATTGAAAGAAAGACAGGGAGAGGTCAGGGGAGCTAGGGTGAATAGAACAAGCCTTGAATAGCAGAATTTGTACTAGGACTCCTTCCTCAGGCTAGTGTGTGTTGGACTACTTCCAGTGTGTTGGACTACAATTTCTATCTTCCACAGACAGCATGCCCACTGCAGCCCATTTAGGCTTTTTGTGAAAGACAGCTTTAGATGAATAATCACCATGCTCTACAGTTTAGAATCTGTATCTTGGAAGTCTCCTCCTTCCTTATGTCCAGCCCGTTTTTCCAAGTACGTAAAGAAATGTCTGACATGACCTCCTGACAAGTTCAGAGATACTGTATGAGCTTTTCATTGCCTCAGTAGCTACCTTTACTCTTATCATGTAATACATGAACATTTTGTCATCATACTGGGGGAACTCCCCACAGAGAAAGCCAAGTTTCTAAAAAGAAAGCAAGAAAACAGATGCTCTTTTGCCTTCAGGCCATAACAGTTTTCTGGCTTCCTGCATGAAGACCCTGAATGTTCCTAACTGGCACAGCACTGGCGCAAACAGCCACAAGTAGCACATGAAGGTGGTAGGAATCTACAGTTGCAATCAGACATATACTGACTTTGAAAAAGAGATTTCCATCTAGCTGTTATGGTTAATACCCTCCATTAATGTGTCTATTTTTTTAAAAATGGAAGCTAATGTTCATCACCATTGCTATATTTGTTGCAGGAACCAGTTATGCATTGTCAAAGAGAACTAAACTTGGCTTGTATTTGCATAAAATATGTGTGTGCAAATTTCTACAGATACAAATTTGGGGGAACAAAATAGAGTAATTTTGATAGAATACATCTTCCCACAGTGAAGAAGACAGCCTGCATGCCTGCCAAACCTGCTGTCCACTGCTAATTGCTGACTGGTAACTTCCAAGCTACTTCCTGCTGTCCCTTATCTTTTATTTTTAAGCCAGACTTGTACTGGACAGCCCTCCAAACACTGGAATGACCTGAGTAAAGTAGGATAGCTACCATGCTATCTGAAGATGAAGCTAGGATGCTCTGTTCTTCTGAGACCTTTGTCTGATGAGAAATCAGGATGGTATTTCATTGTTCCATAACAATACAGTTTTGACAATATGTCTACTTGTCATAATCCACAGGCCGGCCAGCCTGGTGTGGTGCTTTGACTGCTGGACTATGACTCTGGAGGAGAGGGTTTGAATCCTTGCTCAGCCATGGAAACTCATTGGGTGATCTTGTGCAAGTCACATTCTCTTAGCCTCAGAGGAAGGCAAGGGCAAACCCGCTCTGAACATATTTACCCAAGAAAACCCTGTGATAAGTTTGCCTTAGGGCTGGCATAATTTGGAGACAATCTGAAGTCATACAACAACAAAAAACAACAACAACAACAAAAATCCGTGTAAGAATTTTAACAGTGATATCATATAATGTTATCTTGCAGGGAGTTATGATGCTGTTTCTCACTACCAACAAACTTAAAATTATTGCAAAGTAGTTTTATAGAGCATGGGTGCATGCACACACACACACAACACACAAACTCCTGTCAAAGCTGGGTCTCACATTCAACTAGCAGCACCAAGTTGCTGCTATATTAGGGGTAAAATTCTTACATGGGTTGTGGCAATACACAACCCATACTTACATTGTTAAAATGATATTATTACAAAATATTTGTAAAATGTGACTTAGTTTCCTTTTTATTGTTGTATGCATTCAAGTGGTTTCCAACTTACGGGGACCCTAAGGGTTATCACAGGGTTTTCTGGGGCTGAGAGTGTATGACACACCAAGATTACCCAGTGGGTTTCCATGTCTGAGCACGGAACTGAACCCTGGTTTCCAGGACAGTGGTCTGACGCTCAAACCACCTGAGAGAGCCATGCTGGCTCTCTACTGCTAGTCAAAAGGCACTGTACATCTACAGAACCTTTATCCCTCTTTCACGCACGGAAATTTTTTAAAAAATGGAAGAAGGAGCAGGAAAATACAAAAAGTTTACAAGTAGAAGAGTCTGTCATCTGGGCACCCAGAAGCATTCTGTGTAGTTCAGAACACCTTGAAGCCCAAAGAGTTCCTACTCTGCTCTAGACAGATAATGCCATATACATAGATCAAGTCTGGGATACATAGATCAATGGATTCACTTAATATCAGATGGCTTGCATTTTCCAATTTTGAGTGTATGAGGCTATGTAAATTTATGTTTTGGTTTCTCAGCGATCATTCCTGACCCCTTTAAATCACATTATCACAAAATTACTGATTACAGGTGTGTATGTCTATGTTCAGGCTGATAATTTATTAAAATATGTCCTAAACACTGTGTGTCTACAGGCTCCTTGCTTTCATATTTATTGAATGAGTACATTGTTGTTGCAGGAATTACAGCATTAAGGCACCATTGTGTCCTTTTCCTTCCCAATCAGATTTATAGAAAACTTTTACAAAGTTTAGTATTCAGTGCACCACTTGTAAACCAAAATAACAAGTCAAAGTAACAAGTGCAAGTGAAATTTCTAAGGTCACTTCAATACAGATTTCACATTTCAATTACAGATGTAGAAAATGCAAAATCCACTCTTGGCTTCCTAACTTATAAAAAGGCACATGGTTTCTCTTCCTGCTAGTGGGAAACTAAGAACTTTTTCAAACAGACACTCCAGCAGACACACATACAGCTACACTTTTTCATTATTCCCTAACAGATGGCTGTAAATGTCTGCAGCCATGGCTAATCCCTGCTTTCTGATGAACGCTCTGAATATTCTTTGCCTAAGAAAACCCTTTGAAAAAATCATGGGATCATTGTAAGCCAACAGGCAACTTGAAGGCACACAAGCACATACACACTAGAAAAACAAATCAAAAATCTCCCTGTCTCCTCTGCACTTCACATACTTAAGAGTCAGGACTATAATCTTTCAGATGTAGATTAAAAAACATCGTGTACATGAAGACAATTTGGAATTGCAGGCAGGAAAATGTCTTGTGGCAACCTGGCTTTTCTGAAAATAATAAAGTGTAAGCTACTAGTGTCAAAGTCTCCAGTGACAGGCCCAAATCTTTGGCAGTCCCATCCTGGGAAATGCATATGGCCTCCCTGATACCTGTTGTGAGCTGTCCTATGAGGACTTTTCACCTAAGGCACTATAAAAACAAGCCCATGCCATGACCCTTTTGCTGCTGGAGGAGGACAAAATGGTTCACCCTCTCCTATTCAATGCACACTTGAACACTGAATATTACTTGAATATTACTTTTGATAGTGGCAGTGTGATGGCATCCCTTATTCCTGAGGGCAGCAGGACATGTGGTGGCCACAGCACTGTCTTCCAACAGAGGGGAATTAATGCCCTCAGTAGGATGTGCTTCTGCTGCTTGCCCTTTGGCATCTGATGCTTGGGTGGTTGCCTCACTCTGTCTAATGTTAAGGCTAGCCTTAGATATAAATCTATTAAATATAAAAAACAGAAGATACTGCAACCAACCAGCTAGTATAAAACAGTGTCATCTGGGAAAAAGGAAAACAGCCCTATGAAGGAGGCTTGACTAGAAAGTAACCAATCATGCCTCAAAAAGGCTGAGACAGGGGCTGTAGGTAAAAAGAATGTAACAAAAGCAGAACCACGCCTCTGTTTTACTGCAAACTATCTCATGATTTTAGGTGGTTAGTGCAGGACAAACATCCAAAACAGTGGCTAAAGTGGCAGAAATCATGGACTCCTTAGTACTTCTAAGGGGAGAAGCGGGAAGGAAACCACTAGTTTCAGACACCAAAAACCTCTCATAGGAAAAAAGGACTATAGAAAATGGCAGCTCTCTAATACAAACATGCCTGAAAGAAAAGCTTTTGGTAGAAAGGATGAGAGTTCTACGGCCAACCTACCACCGAGAACCACCCAAGACATCAAAAAGTGTTGTGGATGTGGGAGTGTGGGACACATACGGTATAACTGCCCTGTCACAAGAAAAAGAAAGTACCCTCAAGCCATGAGCAAGTGAGTTGTGTGAGAACGATTAAGGCCATGTCCACACGTCCTTTCAACTTGCCACAGTGACAGGTGATCACAGTTCCAGGAGCTGTGCTTTCGCACAACGTCATGGGCAACCCCTCACTATCCTGCCACCGACTGCCCCTACCTGCCCGTATCACACCCTATGTCAATAATGGGAAAAGTCCATTAAAACTCCATAAAAAGTCTGTGGGAGAAAGAATTGCTATGGACTCCATAATGCCGAAGGAACAACGGTGTTAATGCCGCTATTCCTCCATTGCTGAGGGATGCGTGCAGAAGGAAGCGGTGGAAAACCACTCCTGTCCTGGGACTGGCAATGCCAGGATGTCCACAGATCATCAGTAGTTACCTTTGTTACCAATGAGGTGAGGTGCGGAAATGGACTTGGTCTGAGGGGAAACTGAGGGAAACAGTTCACAGTTCATTTACAATGGTTAGTTAAGGATCTTCAAATGTATGCTGGAAATGTAATAACCAGAAGTGGTTTTTGTATCACATGTGGTGGACTTGTGAAAAAGCTAAAAAAAAGGGGGTCAAATACATACAGTATGATGCATGTTCCAGTATATGATAACAGCCACAAAGATACGATATGCTCAGAAATGGAACAACAATCTAGTACCTACCAAAGAAGACTGGTTACTAAAACTTAATGATTTAGCAGAAATGGACAAATTGAGTATTTTGATAAAGAAAAATCACTAACAATGTTTTTGGAAACACTGGAGACCCCTAATTGACTTTTTGAAAAATAATGAGCACCATTTGATGACTGTGTTTTTTTAATTAACATGAGTTAAATATATAGATGAAGTGTGACCTATAGATGAGATAGAGGTAGTTTTCAAAATTTAAAACATATCAGCAGAAAAGGTAGTTGGAAGTAATCTTTGTTGCTGTTGTTGTCAGTTATAGTGGGTAGCAGGCTGTAGGAGTATGGTGGAATGTGATGAGGTTTGTGTTTAGGTCTTTTAAAGTTTGTAGTCTGTTTTTGTTGTATGTGTTATTCAATTTTTATTCTGTTCTACATAGATTTGATTCAATAATAATGGTTTCAAGAAAAGAAAGAAAGAAACTACCATGGTAGCAGATGTGCTGCTAAGCCTCTTTTCCCAGTGACATTGTTTCATATTTGGGGACAAAATTTACTTCCAAAGTGATGAAAAAACTATGTGAAGTATGTGGAATCAAACACCTAACCTCTGCCCCCTACCATTCTGAAACCAACAGACTGGTGGAGAAATTTAATAGGACTCTCACCAAAATGCTGGAATATGTGACCAGTATCTCAGCAACTGCGGTATGAAACTTCAACATCTCCTGCTTGCAAATCAAGAAGTTCTAGAGGAGGGTATTGGGTTTAGTCGCTTTGAACTATTGTACGGAAAGTGTGTGGACCTCTGAATTTGGTCAGGCAAAGATGGGAAGGAAAGATAGATAACTCACCAGAAACAGTAGTGGAGAACCTGGAACGTCATTGAGAAACCCTATGCACTTGGCTGGAGAGAATCTTTGGGTAGCCCAGACCAGACAAGAGACCTGGTATGACCAGAAAGTAAGAGATCACCATCTATGAACCTGGAGATGAAGTCTTGATCTAATGTCCAGAAAGGGGAACAAATTGCGGTTTGCCTGGGCTGGACCTATTAAAATCCGGGCTAGATTGAGTGACATGAACTATGTGGTGAATTTGAGGGTATTAGAAAATCTATCCAAGTCATTAGACATAAATACGCTAAAACTCTACTAAGGGAAAAAATATTTGACACCATATACCTGTTCTGAAAAGGTTAAGGAGGAATCTTGTTTATCTCATTGAGACAGAGGGGAAAATAAAGGTAGCAGGGTTGATGAAATACATACTGATGAGTCCCTGTCCAAGGAACAGGTAAAAGAAGTGCAAAGTGTGCTAAAAACATATATTTTCTGACCTCCTAGAGAGAGTTCGAGGTGCCCAACATTATATACAAACAGGAGATGCTGCACCCATATCTATGTTGCCCTATCGGATAACAAGGCAATATGCAGACAGCGTGGCCTGGTAGATAGAAGAAATGCTAAAGCTAGGGATGATAACACCATCAGAAGGTCCTTGGGCATTCCTGTGGTCCTGGTTGAGAAACCAGATCACACCATTTGTTTCTGTATGGACTACAGAAAGCTCAATCAGATACCTAGACAGAGGTTCACCCCATGCCTCAGCTAGATGACCTGACCAAGAGAATGGGGAGGGCCAGGTATATCACCAATTTGGAGAAAACAAAAGGTTCCTGGCTGGTACCAATGACCCCAGAGGATTAGGCCAAAACAGCTTTCATTACTCACATGAGGTTATCTGAATTCACAGTCCTATCTTTTCAACTCCATAATGCCCCTTCTGCCTTCCAGGGGTGGGTAGACAAAATGCTGAAAAGGTTAAGTGACTTCTTAGTGGCCACACATGGGACAACTATCTGCCCCACCTGGAGTTGGTACTAGGTAGAACTACAGATGCTAGATTGACCATCAAGGCCCTGAAATGTCATGTTGCCCAGAGGAAAGTGAAGGATTTGGGGTACATAGCGTGAAGTGGAAACATCAAACCAGAGTGATTAAAGATAGATGCAATTGACAATTGGCCCATCTATACCACATACAGGAAAAATAGAGTTTTCCTTGGAGTGTTAGGTTATTATAGGAAGTTCATTCCAAACATTAGCTCCATAGCTGCTTCCTTATCAGGGCTGATCATAGAATCATAGAATCATAGAAATGTAGAGTTGGAAGAGACCACACGGGCCATCCAGTCCAACCACTTGCCATGCAGGAACACCCTCAAAGCACTCCCGACAGATGGCCATCTAGCCTCTGCTTAAAAGCCTCCAAAGAAGGAGACTCCACCACCCTCCGAGGCAGCATATTCCACTGCCGGACAGCCCTGACTGTCAGGAAGTTCTTCCTGAGGTTCAGGTGGAATCTCCTTTCCTGCAGCTTGAATCCATTGCTCCTTGTCCTGGTCTCTGGAGGAGCAGAAAACAAGCCCTCTCCCTCCTTGACATGGCATCCCTTCAAATATTTAAACATAGCTATCATGTCCCCTCTTAACCTTCTCTTCTGGAGACTAAACATACCCAGCTCTCTAAGTCTATCCTCATAGGGCATGGCTTCCAGGCCCCTCACCATTTTGGTCGCCTTCCTCTGGACCTGCTCCAGCTTGACCATGTCCTTCTTGAATTGGGGTGCCCAGAACTGGACACAGTATTCAAGATGAGGTCTAACCAAAGCAGACTAGAGTGGTACCAGTACCTCCCTTGATCTAGACACCATATACCTATTGATGCAGCCGAGAATTGCATTGGCTTTCTTGGCTGCCAAATCACACTGCTGACTCATGTTCAGCTTGTGGTAAGACTCCTAGATCCCTTTCACACGTACTGCTATCCAGCCACGTGTCACCCATCCTATATTTCTGTATTCCATTTTTTCTACCAAAGTGTAGGACCTTACACTTCTCTCTGTTGAATTTCATTTTGTTAGCTTTGGCCCAGCTCTCCAATCTATCCAGGTCATTTTGAATTTTGATCCTGTCCTCTGGCATATTAGCAACCCCTCCCAATTTGGTGTCATCGGCAAATTTGATGAGCATGCTCTCTATTCCTTCATCCAAGTTGTTGATAAAAATATTGAACAGCACTGGGCCCAGGATAGAACCCTGTGGCACCCCGCTGATAAATAAGGTCCCACATGATAAAACTGTGTGGACCCTCAAATGCCAAGAGATTTTCCAAATCTTAAAGGATGTGATAATATCTAGGCCAGTGTTGGTTGCTCCAGACTCATAAGCCATTTGTAGTCACCGCAGATGCTCCAACGTTGGTATTAGAGCAGTCCTAAGTCAGAAAGGGGAGGAAGGACAGCTTCATCCTGTTACGTTCCTAAGTAGAAAACTCGTACCCAGGGAGCAACATCTGGCCATCGTGGAAAAGGAACATCTGGCATCGTTGTGGACTTTGGGTAAATTAAAACCTTTCCTCTGGGGAAGGAAGTTTGTGTTAAGAACGGATCATTCCCCCTCACGCTGGTTACATTGCACCAAAGGGATCAACAGTAAGTTGTTGCATGACTATGATTTTGACATCAACGGACATGAAAAGGCGGTGGCAGATTCTTTGTCTAGACAGGCAGTCTTAAACTCATTGTTTAAAAGAAAAAGAAAAAAAGAAATTTTTGCACTTAATAGTATGGACTACTATTATGAAAAATGCTTGAGTGTTAAAAGAAGATAAAACCCAAATTAAATATAAGTATGTTAATGACAACAGGTTAAGAACTACTATTGTATGTGTTCTTATGAAATGTATTATATCGGACCGTAAACATGACTGGTAAGTGATGTGTTGAGGTTAATGTGAAATCAGAACTGGGGAAAAATGTGCACAGTAAGTATAGTGATAAGGTTAATTTTTATTATGCTTTGTTGTATATCAGGGTCTAGATTTTACTAATCTTGATTGAGAATTGTTGAGGCCTCAATACAGCAATGATTTCTGAAGGAGGAGTGGATGAAGAAGCTGGGCAGAGCCAGCTAGAAGGCAGGCAATCATGGCTCAGGAAGGGTGTGAAGGCGGGGCTGTGGGTGAAAGGAATGTAATAAAAGCAGAAGCAGGCGGCTGTGACTGCCAAGACCACTTTTTGCTTTGATAAGAAGCAGTATTTTAGATTTGAAGAGAAAGCTGCATTGGACAGGGAGAGTTGAATTGAGGAGGAACTGGACAGCCAGTCAGAAGAGAAAACTAACTATGGTTTTGGGGAGCCTAAGGCCATTTCCGCACTAGACTGTTATAGTGCTATTATTCCACTTTCAACATCCTCTGGAATCCTGGGGTTTGCAGTTTAGACAGGGGTCTTTAAGGGGCCTTTGAGGCCCCTCTCTAAACTGCAAACCCTAGGATTCCATAGGATGTTGAAAGTGGAATAATAGCACTGTAACAGTCTAGTGCAGAAATGGCCTAAAATAACATTATAAGTTAATATTGTTTAACAAACTTATTCTTCTTGTTTTAAAACTGTCTCTATCAAACCTGCATTGGAAACAGGCTGCACATACCAATACAGAACCTAGCTACTAACACAGCCACAAGCCCATATACAAGAGGTAATCCTAAACCTCAGGAACCCAGTCCAAAAAGGGATTAAGTAGGGAAACAAGGGCAGGGTGACTGGCAGGATTCCTATGGTCAGAACTATGGGACCAGCCTAGGGAAGGAGATCTGTCGCAAGCCCAAACAGGGACTCTGGCTTTCTCCTGTGGAAATCTGTTTACCATGTTGAAATCGCATGTGGCTCAACCGGCTTTACCAGGGGGCGGGGAGCAGCAGGAGAGGGGAGGCGCAACTCTTGGCCCCCGAGCTCGGAGCGACGAGTCTGCTGACCACGTACCGATTTCTTACTTTTCTACCTCCCGGAAAAGAAAGTTATGCAAAGGCAGCTCCTTGATGTAAACACTTTGGAAAGCGTCCCAGAGCTCCTCCTGTCCCTACTTTCCAGGAACTCTTGGGGTTTGCGGAGGAGGGGGAAGGAACAGCCCGATCCATCCCGCTGAAGTTTACATAAGGTATATATAAGGAGCCAAGAACGTTCCTTCGGCTTTGCAAAACACAACTAGGGAGCACACGAGAAGGAAACAAAGCAGAGGCTGGTGAAGAGGGTCTGCGAGGACCCCTCCCCTTACAACGTGTATATACCAGATCCTGGAAGGCTGTAATTTTATGCTCACCACCACTGAGGCCATTTCCGTACTGGACTGTTGCAGCGCTATGATTGCACTTTCATCCTCCTACGGAATCCTGGGGTTTGCAGTTTAGGGAGGGGCCCGTGGGCCCCTCCCTAAACTGCAAACCCCAGGATTCCGTAGGAGGTTGAAAGTGCAATCATAGCGCTGCAACAGTCCAGTGTGGAAATGGCCTGAGTAAGCAAGCCCCGTGAAGGAGCAGTACCAAACCCCAGTCTCTTACCTAATCCTCTGTACGAGTAGGGAAGCCCTACTAAACTGAGCGGAATTTATTTCTGAGTAAACCCGTTTAGTCCGTAAGAGGGGGGCGGGCAAGGGAACATTTAGTCTCTGGGGGGAAGAAGCTGCTCATGCTTTTATCCCCAATCAGCAAACGATACAGATCCAGGCGGCTGCAGAGCCCGTTTCCCTCCACCAACCCACTTGTTGTTTTGCTCTTCCTTCCTTCGCAGCGCCAGCCTCGCGAAGGGCCTGTTGTTCGCTGCTCTCCCCTCCCCTCCCCCCTCCCCTCCCCCCCCCACAGCGCCCCCAGGCATGTTTACTCCCAAGTCTCTCAGCTCTCCTCTCAAACAGCGGCCGCTGGGATCACGGCCCGCTCCCACGCACGAAAGAGGTCAGCCGGCCTTACTCCCAAGTAAACGAGCCCGCTCCAGCGTGGATTAGGCAGCCGTATTTTGCAGATTTGCAAACGGCATCTCAAAGGATCGGGCCGACAGCCTGCGCACCCCTTAGGGTCTTCCTGGCCCCCCCGCCCCCCCCGCCCATGCCACCCTGAGGGAATTCCTGCCTTCTGTCCCCAGCGCCGGCTCGAGCCTTGGACTTCGACCCTGCAGACCAAAGCTTGTTTCCCCGCTGGGGCAGGGAAACCCACTGGCGTGACCTTAAGGCGGGTCACACACTCTCAGCCCCAGAAAACCCACATGACAGATTCTCCTCAGGGACACCAGAGGAAGAGGCTGCGGGTTGGTGCCGCTCCTTCACGGGGCTTGCTTTAGTCGGGCCCTGTTCCGCAGTGGTCTGTTACAGCGCTATGATTCCACTTTCAACCTTGAAAAGCACACATCCACTTCTGTCCCCGCCGCCGCACTTGCTCCTCTTCTCCCTTCCGCTTCGGAGAACGCTCGCCGCCCTCCCCGGAGCCCGGCAGCAGAGGGGACTCTCGCCTTCCTCCTCCTCCTTTCCTCCCCACAGGCCGCTCTGCCCTCCCCCCCACGCCTGTCTCCTCGGGCCTCCCCGCCCGGCGCGCGCCCGGGTCCCTCCAGCGGCGGCCCAATGGCCGAGAGCCAAGAGACCCCCCTCCCTCCCCAACCAGCTGATCCCGTCTCGCTCGCGCCTGGAAGAGGCCAATCAGCGCGCGGGGGGATTGGCACCGGGCAGCCGTTAAAGGAGGGAGCCCGCCGCCTCGCTCCGCTAGAGCCGAGCATGGGCCGACCATCCCCGACGAACTGAGCAAGCAGCCCCCGCAGCCCCAGAGCGCCCGCCGGCCGGCCGGTCTTTCTTCCTCCCTCCCTCCCTCTCGCCCTCTTTCTCTCTCACACCGACGAGTCCTCTGGCGGCAAGGTAAAAGAAGGGGCTCCTGGGAGGGACGGTGGAGGGGGCGAGAGGGGAACGTACCAAGGAGGAAAAGAGAGGTGGGGGAGATGCTCCGAAGGAATTAACATCGCAGGCGGCGGATGCGCTTGGCGAGGCATTTGTAGGCGCTGAATGGACGGGGGGGGGGGGGAGGTGTCGCCGAGTCAATCTCTTTCCGCTCCGGTTATCGCCCTGCTCGCCTTGCCTTGCCTTGCTTTGCCCAGATCTGCTGCGATGCTGTTCACACGGGACTCGGGGAGCGCGGGGGCGGCTTGGTTTGCTTTAAACAAAAGCGGTTTTAAGTTCTGCGGCTCGTAGACACGCACGCTGGCAGCAGGAGATGGGAAGGGGTTTGGGGGAAGCGTTCCCGTTGGTGACAGATCTTAAACTGCTTTTTCTTCCACGTCTACTAAGGTATGCTGATTAAAGGGAGGGTTGTCTTAAATGTAATTGCTTTTAATTTCCAGCCATCCCTCACCACATCGGTGAAAGAGGATTCTGTATTTCCATCTCTGGATGCGGAATAGGAACTGTGTGACACTCTTTCCGTCTGTGGCCGTTTCTGCACTAGCCTGTTATAGTGCTATTATTCCACTTTCAACATCCTATGGAATCCTGGGGTTTGCAAGTGCAGGATTCCATAGGATGCGGAAAGTGGAACAATAGCACTATAAGAGGCTAGTGCCCAAACGGCCTGAGCATGTGTGTATTGAGAGAGGCTGCCTTTGCCCTTTCAGGAACACAAGTCAGGAGGTTTCTCCAGCCTCGATTTCATGATTCCCTTTAAAAAACGTGGGAGCAAAAAAAGGGATATTCTTGTGCCAGCATTAGAGTAAAATGTGGGAGCAAGGGGGTTTAATCAGCTGAGCTCGGAAGTGGCTCCCTTTCTTCCTTGTCTCTCTGTCAGTTTCTCTCTATTTTGAAGGCACATCAGTATTCAACCTGGTAGCTTTTTAAAACAAGAAGGATCCATGAAAAGGAAGCGCGCAAATACCCTGGGAGTTTGGTGGGAAGATCTTTCTCTGAATGGTATTGGAGAAGGATCTTTGTCCAGAGAGGAACAGGCAGTGGGGATCACATTTCATCCCTCACAAAAAGAGAAAAAAGAGAATGAACCGCCTCTCTCCTTCAGACTTGGAGCTAGAGACAGAAGTGAAACTGCTGGTTGGAAGGAGAATGGATCAGCTGTAGGAACTCTTTTCCAGGAGTACCCAGACTGCAGTTTGAAGATCTGAGTTTAACCAGGGAGGCGATCGAGGAGGAAAAAACAGTGGGAGGTGTGTGTACACCTACACTTACATGTGCATTGTATCTTAATAGGATAATCTTGATATTAGACCCAACTCATGTTGCATGACTTGCTCATTATTTTTGAAGCTGTTGTTATGAGTGCATCTGAGCATGTACAGCGTGGTTTTGACAGCCACCTGTATCAATGGGCAGCTGTGATTGACTCCAACTCCCTTTTCGTGTGCACAACGTATGGTGGCAGACATGGTCTTACTTCTTCTGTGATCCGACCCATTAAGATGGAAAGGTCAGGAAATGAATATTTCCAAAAGATTCCGGACACCTCAGATTGAATAAGATAGTGATTGCTACATGTGATAAATAGCGTCTGACTATATGCTAGACAGTGAATATTGAGGACTTCTTTCCTTTGGAGGAGGAAGCAGTAGGAATAGAATGTTATCACTAGGTGCTAGTTTGTAGCCCACTTTTCAGTTGGTGCATTTAAAGAAGAAGGAATAATCCAAAGTTTGAGGAGAGGGTTTTGAATGACCAGTGGAGACATCACTGTTAGGGGCCAGTGAAATATTGTCAACATTGATTTGCAGTTTGGTATTTTCATAGATAATTGTTGGCTATATTAATTCCAGAGAATTAAAAGTTAGAAAACAAAGAGAGAAAAAATAATACTAGGTATATAGTTGAACATTCATTTTTATCTGCTATAAGGACAAGGGGCACTATATGCAAGACTGCCTTCATTATTAAAATCATTAGTCAATGAGGGTCCTTTTTTTTTTTAGTGTGGACTTGATGAGTCAGTTACTGAATTATGTCAATAGAACAGCATGCATACATGCCCACTATACTTGGTTTTTATGCTTCACGAAAGGCTTGGTAAAACTGGAAAGTCTACAGAGTTTTGCATGTACTGGTGTTATGTCTGCAATAGCAATTTTGGTAGCTTGAGTGCTGCTTTACATTACTGGAGAGGGAACTCAAAATCAATCAGTTCCCCTTAATCCGTGTAATAAAATATGTTGATTATATTTATAGTTGTACATTTTTAAATTTAAACATAAAAACTTAGAAAAGTTTTTTTAAAAAAAATACAGACTTATAACAGCAGCTACAAACACTTATTGTGACGGCATAAATCTCCAGTTAACAAAAGCTTATGCTATAATAAATCAGTCTTTTAAGGGGCTGCAAGGTTCTTTATTTTTGTTTTATAAGAGACATATTGAAGGAGGTTAAGTAAATGGAAAAAAAAGAAGGGAATACAAAATTATTCAGTACACTATTTGATGTTGTCCCAGGAAGCATTCAAAGCAGTGTCAAACACTGCCATACTTGATACACACCTGCAGCCTTTTCAGGCTGTTAACAGCAAAACAGGATTTCAGAATTTGTGTGTTTGGAGGACTATCAAATTTCCAGTGTTTCATAGTAAGGTTTTTAGCTACCAAACTGAACAATTACAGCATCTTCTAGAGTACAGAGATCTTTAAGGGAGGCCTTCCATAAGCTACACTTGAATGCTGCAGTCTTTATAAAAGAGAGCCACAGTCCTCTGCTAGGATATTTCTGAATCTTTTAGACGTTCTCTGGTTGATGGCTTTTTTTTCTTGGTAAGCCTGATTAAAGAATGTTGTACAGTTCTAGCTAGGAAGATATCACACTGATGATCTTGACCTTGGAGTGATGAAGGGCCACTGAACACTAGGAAGCCAGCATTTTCTTCTGTGTAAATACTCAAATTATACTTTAGAACATGAAAACACTTCATAGGAAGCTTGAGCCTTTCTGAAAACTGCTTCTCTATACAATAGGTATCACTTTCACACAGCCAAGTATATCATGTTACAGGTATGGGAACAACACATTCTTTGATTGGGCTCTAAGATGCTAAAAATAGTATAACGGACATTGCCAGTTTACAGTGCAGAGATGAACAAGTGAACTGAATCATCTGGGAATTCCAGTCGCAGCAGGAATCAGGGCTGGTTCGGATGAGGTCCATATGCTAAGCAACACTCATACAAACATACATTTATCACTATTGATTTTGTTATTACAGACACCATGTGTGTTTTTCCCTTGCTAGGCTTTTTTTTTCTAGTAAGTATTGAGAGTTTGTGTATGTGTCCCAGTGAATTTAAAAGGTTTTACATAGATCATTAAGACTATCCTAGTATATTTTGACTAGTAAAATGAATTAGTATTAATGGCTGGTAGTTTTCCAGGCATGACATGAAAGATGTAAAATGCATAGTAATCGTGAAGTACAGGACATGCAAAAGGAGCACCAGCCCTTGCAAGGACCCTTGCTGGGGGGTGGGGGTGGGGGGCATGTCTGCAGTATGCTGCAACATTATACCCAAGCACCCCGCTTCCCCTGCCCCCAGTTGATAGGGTGGTCTCCCATTCGGGTGGGAAAGGGGCTTAAACCTATCCCTCCTGATGTCAGGCATTAAGAATGAGCTCTGCCAGCTGTCTTCATAGCCCCAAGTTGGTTTTTCTTTCTTGGTCAAGTTGGAAGTGGGATGGAATGCAGGAAACTGGCTTTTATTGTGAAGAAAAAGCCCTGCAGTCACTGCCTCAATGGATTTTAGGTTAAGGCATGGCTGTTAGGTTAAGGGTGGCTCAGAGTCTTGTTCATCATAGCTTCTGTTAGTCTCTTGAATTCATTCCAATTGAGGCGCACCTGATTTTGTCTCTTCTGACCCTTTAGGAAGCAAATGAAAACGTTCCCATTTACATAGGCTTTGAAAGTGTTGAGATAGTTTGCTTTTTCAACATTTTGATGCAAAACTTGGTCTTATTTTTATGTTTCACTGTTCTGTTTCTCGTTAATAATGGGAGTTTATTTAGAAGGACAGGTGATAATGGATACTTTCCCACGTGACTCATTAGAAAATGTTGGTTGTGAACTCTGCAGTTTTTAAAAGTGGACATTAATTACTGTAATTACAGTTCCTTTTGGTTTAATTACCAAACGTCATAGCTGTGAAGCGTGTTCCCCTTGCAGACCTGATTGGCATCAACACTGACTTCATTTTGATGCCAAATAAAAACATGGCTTTGCATGAAAGCTTTTAGGACCTAGTTGATTTAGTGCAAATCTGCATATGTGTATGTGTTTAAACTGATTTACAGTATTTAAAGTGGTGCTGATATATCCTGTTTTAATTTTTTAAATGTTTAATATGCTTTTTGTTCCCATTTTTTCTGTTTTAAATGGTTTTAAATATCTGAGATGCCATGATCAAGGTTGGGATATAATTATTTTAAAAAATGGATCTGTAAGCATAGCAGACAAAAGATCTACTGATTTATGTCCAGAACAACCTAGACACATTTCAAAACCCTGTTTAAAAATGGGAAAGAGTCAGATGCAATAACCAATACCTTACAGGTCATTAAATGCAAAGAGGAAACATGAACGTGGAAACGAAAGTATTGAGGTAAAAGCCACTATTAGGGATGATATGATGTGCTATGGATACAGAAATAGGCATCACTCTATCTCTGCTTCTTTACGAGGAAAATTTTATAGGCCCAGGATTGACAATTTAGAGTTGCAGTGGAAATAATATTGGAAGAGCTAATACAGATAAAACTGTTTGCCTCTGCCTATACTCGATACCATCTTAACTGATAACAGAATAACATCTCAGAATGTAGGTCTGTGAACTAACGTTGTCACCATTTTTCTCATGTATGATTTTTAACATCTTTGCCCTGACAAAGAAGCCAGTGAAACGTTGAAAGCTTGCATAAAGTATTTCATGCTTTGGAGTTGGCCCAGTAAAGGTATCGCCGCTTATGGATTTTGTTGTATTTTGCTGCTTGGCCATCATGGCTAACCCTCAATATATTTTAGATAGTAGCTCCATTGTGTTACATCCTAGGTGAGGTAACTGGATCCCAGAGAGTGTCTGACATCCTATTGGTTAGTCTCTTATTAGACTAGACCCATTGAATCAATTTTTTGAATGGTGAGTCAACGCATAGGTAAACTTAATTAACTCAAAAGCACTATTCTAGTCCGGACAAACAATAAAAATTAAGACAGTCTTTCTAACTTGTCATCTTTAATGGCATCATTGCTCAACTATAAGATGCCTTGTCACGTGTAGTGATTTAAGAATGACTGACCCCGCCATGTTACTCATGTAGTCAAGTTGTAATCAAATGCATATCAGACATCAAAGTTATGTGTAGGTGCTCAGGCTGTAAGTCCAGAGTTTGAATGACCTAATTTCAATATCCTTTGTATAATCCAACTGTCTAGTAGGCATCTAATTTTTCAGCTTGTGAAAGTCACTGGCAGCCCTGTGTAGCTTTCAGGAGAAACACTTGTTCACAGACTCTTGTTCACAGAACTTGTTCACAGACTCTTATCAGGTGTGAGGAGTTTCCTGGTGAATTAGGTCAACATGTGTCTGGATCTAAATCACATCTGTGGAAGCATCCCCATATGACATTTGGAAGAATCCCTTTGGAAATGTTCATGGACGTTCTCTCTCCCCTTCCCTTCTTACTCATTACTTTACAGGACTTCAGGAAGACTTCTGCAGCCATGGCCACCTCTGCAAGTTCCCACTTGAGCAAAGCTATAAAGCACATGTACATGAAGCTGCCCCAGGGAGACAAGGTTCAAGCTATGTACATTTGGATAGATGGGACTGGCGAGTTTCTGCGTTGTAAAACCAGGACACTGGATCATGAACCCAAAAACCTTGAAGGTATGTCAGGATGTCTGTGGTGGGGCTCATTCTGGTAGATTATTTACCTGGGGAGGGGCTGAAAGATTACAAGCAATGAAACTGGTCTGCTTATGATGTTTGTAAGACCCTCTTTCTGGCTATGTTGGGGTCATTTCCCCTGATTTCTGGCCAAGAACCACCAATCCGTAGAGTTTGAAAAAGCTTGTATTTTGGATGACAACTCTCACAGTCTCACAGTGGGGTTGTCCACTGGCCATGCTGGCTGAATATTGTTATCCAAAAGTAACATTTTCGAGCTTAGAAAATCCAGCTAAGGACTCTTTCCTGTACCAGGGAGAAAGACAAAGCACCTCCATTGGCTGTTGTTCCATTGGGTAGGAGATAGCGAACACTTGCTTTTATGAGTTTGTGCTGGGTTATGAGTTCTGTTAGGGCAAGATGAGGTAAACTAGAATTTTCTGCCAGAGCTTCCATGTTTTCAGAATTAATTTGCAATCCTGAGCATACTTACCTGGGAGTAAGCCCCAATGGACATAGTGGAGCTAACTTTGAATGTAAATATGCATAGAGTGGCACTGCATACCAGAAAAATAGCAAACCTATGTAGTGTTGAAATGATTTTTCTCCCATTGTTTAGCTCTTTTATTTTGTCAGCTCTTTAGGTGAATTCAGCTTTGGGGATAGGGATGACATTGGCCTAGATGGCCAGTTTTAATTTTAGTTTCTCCATGCAGTAATGCAGTTGAGCCAAAATAGCTTTAAAAAATTGATTTAAAACCCTACATTTCAGCAGCACTGAAGTGGAAAAATAAGATATCCATGGATTATTCAAAGCTTTTATGAGCTGATGCTCAATATGTAGTACAGGCTTAAAGATATCTTGTCAGAAGAAATCTGAGTGGGTACTAGTGGACTTGTAAGTGCATGTACAAGCCAGTGACATATATACAGATTGAGAATAAGACTCATTGAAATCAATGGGACTTACTTCTGAGTAGACCTCTCCAGGACCGTGCAGTTAATATCCCACTTTCAGATAGCTCCATCCATTCTCCCTGCTGTTCAAAAGGTTCTCTTCTTCCAAAGCATATATTTTTATAGTGAGAATTGTATTGCCTTCCAACTGTTATTGGACTGCAACTCCCAGCATGTCTAGCCAGAATAGCCAATGGTAAGACATGTAGGAGTTGCAGTCTTAACAACATTGGGGAGGACTGCACAGTTCCCAGTTCTTATACCTGTGCTATTTGATGCCCTGGCTCATCCTCCCCTTTTTCTATGAAGTCTTTGACACTCTCCCCCCAACCTTATCCTCAGTTGAAATGTACCATATCCGCATTCCGTGTTCTGTGGGATGGCCTCCCGAGCAGGGTACATCTAAGCGGCCAACAACACCTGCCTGTCAGCACCCTGTTAAAGCCTTTTCTATTTGCCCAAGCCCCAAGAATACTTTAATTCTTGTCCATTTAATTGTGTTGTTTAATACTGTATGATCTTCTTAAAACAGGTCTTGATTATAGTTTTTGGACTAGGGTAGCTTGTAAAGAGGAAGAAAACCCATCAGAACTCCAAAGTATACAACTGAGTGGGCCTTTTGTTTGTCCTTCAGAATAAAGCAGCCATCTCAACACAAAAAATAGCATTAGGATTTCTTCAGTGGTTGCCATGGAGCTGGCCAGAGATAGTTATGAAACCAGTACAGCATGTATGGCCAATTAGAAGTATTTAGTTTGCGTGCTTTGTTTTTATTCTGAAGAAGTGGCTGGCACTGCTTGGTTAAATTTACCACCTTGAGCATATGAAAAGGATCAAGTTCGTTGGAAGGATTAACCACTTTAATTCCATTTCAGATATGCTTCTGTGCCTCCTAATTCTCCACCGCCCAATAACTCTGGGTGCTGACATATTTGGTTGTGCTTGGTTGTAAGCTCTGTGCTATAATGGAAGAAAGCTTAAACCCTGTGCAATTTGCTAACATGCAGCTCTTCACATTTTTAAAAATATTTTTTACTTCATGGTCAAACTTTTGGTGGAGCTGCAATTATTTGGTAAAGAATAATATGGAGGCAAGATATGAAAGCATGTGAGAAAGTAAATAAATGTGGCAAGGTACAAGCCCAGATGATTTGGAATTGTTTTCAGACATTGTAGGCAGTATTTGCAAGTTTTTCTGAAAATGTCCCATATTGATTTTGTGAAAATTGAGGTTCTTGGCAACTTTGCCACATGGCAGATATGCCTATCCAGAATTCTTTAATTGTTTAATAAGTGGTTGCTTTGCATACCTGCAGCAACTTAACCCTGTGGCGATGCACTTTTGCACAGGAATATCCAAAATGACTATCACTGACTATCTGTCAGTGACAAGATATTAGATAATGGGTTTCTGGTTTCTCTGTTTTGGAGACTAATGGTATCTGCTGCTTCAGTTGCTGCAATTTAGTCGCAAATATCAAACATGAACATGACAGCCATATGATGGGAAGTGCACTAAGGCTGCGGTTCCATGCCTGCTTGCCTGGGAAGAACACTGATTCAACTAAGTGGGACTTACTGTAGGATTGCCTTGTGACTCTGTTTGTATTACTGAAAATACTCTGACTTTGGTAAACATCACAGCCTTCTGGAGCAGGGTGTGTGTTTCCCTGTTCAAGGGTTACTTTTCATAGATGGAGTTTTCTTCTACATGGATAGTTTCTTCTGTATACAGTTATCTGGTCTAATAATTTTTTCAAAAGGAGTCCTAATTATTTCATAGTTCAATTCACATAAAACACTTTTCTACGTTTCTGGGAAACAGTGGGACTCCATTCCTCTTCTTCTGTTTCCAGATCTACCAGAATGGAATTTTGATGGCTCCAGTACCTTCCAGTCTGAGGGCTCCAACAGTGACATGTACCTTGTGCCATCTGCCATGTTCCGGGACCCTTTCCGCAAAGACCCTAACAAGCTGGTTCTCTGTGAGGTCTTAAAGTACAACCGCAAGCCTGCAGGTGGGTCTCAGGCTTTTTCTTGTTATCTTCTTCTCTATCCTGGCAGGCTGGAGGGAAGCAGGGAAAGTTAGCACTAGGAAGAATAACTGAAATTGAACGTGCAGAGGGATCTGAATCTGAACATATCTATAGTTCATGGAGGGTAACATCTAAGGTTGTCAGCTGTTCCTCATGATTGCTGACTGAAACCTCCCTGCTGGGAATACAAGATGCCAGCTTATAGTTACCTTTTTTTTTTAACCCAGAGATTCTTTCACACAACATGATTACCATACGGATTCTGTTTTTTCAAAAGAAAGAAAGCAACTGCTTGTCACCAGGAGGCACTCCCCTTGCTGCCACTTGTAAGCTCCTCCTTTCACCACCCACCACCCATGGGCAAACCTTGACAGTGTTATTTTTTTGGACCGCAGCTTCCAGTATTTGTCAGCTAGCATGTTTCAGCTCTAGCCAATGCGGTGCAGTGGTTTGAATGTTGGACTATGACTTTAGAGAACAGGGTTCAAATCCTCCCTCAGCCTTGGAAACCTACTAGGTGACCTTGGGCAAGTCACACTCTCGCAGCTTTAGAGGAGGGAAAAGACAAACCCCCTCTGAACTAATCTTGCTAAGAAAACTCCATGATAGGTTCACTTTAGAGTCACCATAAATTGGAAATGACTTAGAGGGACGCAGCAACATTGTGTCAGCTCAGCCCTAGGTAAAATTTTCCTCTGTCATTTGACAGAATAATATAGGGTAGTGGCTTACTTTGCAGTTTTATACCCACCACTTTATTGCCATCTGGCAAATGGCCTTCCAGATTCAGTAACATTTGATTTGGCATTGTTTCATTACACTGCTCATGTAACATGTTATGCATGTACATAGAAATTTCTGATCCATTACTTAGCTGAGATATTTACAAGGTGTTACTCTAGTAAGGCTCAAATATCAGTATGTTAATGTAATCTATCTGTAATCCCCACTGCAATTGTGTGATTGCAATTAATTGTATTAATGTAATAATTGTCTTCTAACTTGGCACTGGGGCAACGTAAGACTGCACGAAATTTCCTTGCTATATCAAAACAAGTCCAGGCCAACATTTCTTTTCCGATAAGAGTGAGCCAAAGTCTATGGAAGTTCATAAGCATAGCATACTGTTGGCAGACTGAAGCCAGTAAGCTTTTCATCTTCCCCAAACTCACAAGACGTTTGTTCTTTAAACTTTACCAGCGGATTTTTCATCAGCTGGTCTGATGATCACATGCACAGCTTTATTCGTGCTTCTCCCATGCAGCATACTGGATATTCTTCTACACTTTTAACTCTTGCCTCACCTTCCTGAAGAGAAGAAGAATTCATTAGCTCAAAGCCTTAGTACTGCAGTAGCCATGGTGACAAGAATGTTGCCAAGGTAGTGGTTCTAGCATTCTTGTTACCTACATTGTTTGCTTCCTCAGTGTTCGAGATGGTTGGGCTGCAAGGTGCAAATCCCAGCATAGATAAAAGTTTTTGGAATGGTCTTGGGTGGTAAATGAACCCGTGTCCATTCAATGCTGACATGTACTCATAAAATGAGGATTATGACTTATCCTAGTGGGCAGTTGTGAAGAAGAATTGACTATAAGGAACAGTTAGATGCTCTGAGCCTTAAAGATTGTTTGCTGGTGTTCTAGCTGTACAATCAACCCTAACCCCACAGCTTGTGGGGTTTTAAACTTGGATCTTCGTCCTTAGCTCTATTTGCCAGCATTCATCCTACCTCTATAAGTGAGATAGTTATAATCTCTAAGATCCTTCAGGTAAGGACTGCTGTTCTTAAGCAATGTGTAGACAAGGGTTGAGGAACTGTCAGCCCACCAGATTTAATGCTACAAAACATTCTCATGTGCTGGATGGAAGTGATAGATGGGGCTATACGAGTAATCTTTATTGCCTTACGTGTTCTTTCTTTCAGAAACAAATCTAAGGCACACCTGCAAAAGGATTATGGATATGGTGTCTAATCAGAGCCCCTGGTTTGGGATGGAACAAGAATATACCCTTCTGGGAACAGATGGACATCCATTTGGCTGGCCTTCCAATGGCTTTCCTGGACCCCAAGGTAGGATTCCCAAGAGGGAAATCCACTTAAATTCTTAAATATGTAATCACAAGAGACTGCCTTTGAGGTGGGAACACATGTACCACCAGAAGGACCCTGTCACTAGCATTGGGGATTTGGGCAGCAAACAGTGAAATTGTCAGGGCTGAGCTAGATGGCCAGAAGGCAAAAGGAAGCTGCAAAATCTATGACAAAGAATGAAAATATTTAAAAGGAAAGAATAAGTTCTCCCAAAGCACAGATGGCCAGAACTAAGTCTGTTCATCCCATGTTACCTAGAATGATCAGGTTTCTGTCAGATTCCATGGCTGCTTCTGTGCTGTTCTGTATGGTTAGTTAGGGCATGCTGGTGACACACTAGCTAAGAATTCTCTACATGCATCATCATCATCGTATCTGGCAATATCATGCAACTTGCTCTGGGAGATATTATTCTCATTTAAAACATGGTGTGTCCACATGGCTTCTTTAAACATAAAATCCATTCTGTGTGTGGGTTTTTTGGTTTATAAGGGGTTTTTTTTTGGGGGGGGGAGTTTTTTTTCCCCCATAGGCTTTCCATTTCACATACAGAGGGTGGTGTGGCTGCCCTGCAAAGGGTCCTAAGACTGGGAAAATAGTACTGGGAGCCCACCTGACCCTGATTTATGTGCTGCTTCTGAAGGCAAAGCCTTCCCGAGGTGATTCACATATGCAACAATTTTGCTGCAGTCCTCCTGTGAACCCATACTTAACGAAGGGTGAGATATAAATGTTTAAAATAAATAAAATGATGAGGCATTTTTGAATGCAAGATGCAGCTTTTAACCAAAGCATGGCACTTGCAGCTACTGAGGCAGCAGCTACCATAACGCTCTGGAAGCCAAGGCAGTATTTAGTGCAGGACTGAAAGATAAGCTGGAATTCTTTGGTTTTTCCAAATGTACCTCAGTGGTATGTGTTTCACCCCAGACTCTATTCAGAACTATTTAAAGCTATGGCTATGGCTGAAAATATACTAGTTTCAAAATTTAGGTTAAAAAACTAGTAAATCAGTGGTTTACAACTCCTCCCCCTCCCCCATCAAAAGAAAGAACCCACTGTTTGTTTTCCTTCCTCCCACCCCCAATGCTATTTGGTGTTTTCCCATCACTGACCCTGGTATCAGTAGCTGCTGTTTTTTATTCTTCTTGGGGAAGTCAGACATGTGATTGTAGCCAGTTGTGGATGGCACAGTGACGAGGATGACATCACCCAGCTGGTCAGGTATAGCTACACAATGACATCTTTGAGGGTATAAATTAAAGTCAGTTGAGTGCAACAGTGTAAATGTGAACAGGCTAATCTTTTTACAAAAGCACTGAAAGATTATCAAAAAGGATGTGGTTTTTCAACACTCCTTGAAAGCATTTGTATAAAAACAAAATGGGAAAAAACATGGCTTGTGTGACTTCAACCTTGCCTAAAACTTAACGGGCCAGATAAATGTGATCTGGTTTGTACTGACCTTTGGCAAAACCTCAATTTTCCAAGCATGGTGGTTAAAAGATGTGGAAGAATTCATGGACTTCTTTTCCTTCCTGCCCTTTTTCTGCAGGCCCATACTACTGTGGAGTTGGAGCAGACAAGGCTTATGGGCGAGACATTGTGGAAGCCCACTATCGAGCCTGCCTATATGCAGGTGTGAACATTGGAGGCACAAATGCAGAAGTTATGCCAGCACAGGTAGCTGCTTGAACCAAAATACTGTCATATATGTTTTTGTCTGTGCACCAGGGTTCTTTGTATGCTTAGGATCTGGGGAGAAGAATGTGAACAGCATCTGGCAGAGGGCTTTCCACCATGTGAATCCTGAGCGGCTCTGTTTTCTCTTGTAGTGGGAGTTCCAAGTGGGCCCTTGTGAAGGAATTGAGATGGGTGACCACCTCTGGATTGCTCGGTTCATCCTTCATAGAGTATGCGAAGACTTCGGCGTTATTGTGTCTTTTGATCCCAAGCCCATCCCAGGGAACTGGAATGGAGCTGGATGCCACACCAACTTCAGCACTAAGTCCATGCGAGAGGATGGAGGCCTCAAGTAAGTCCTGCTGCCTACTTGGACAGCTTTATTATAAAGCATTAAGAGACAAGAATAGATGGGCCTCCAAGAGTAATATGGCTTCACATTTTTACTGGTAGAATGCACTGGAGCACTTCAGAGAGTAGTTGGTAGGAATCTGAAAGCTCCTTTAAATCCTGCACATGGATCCTGCAAATCACAGAGTAGTGTGAAAGGGCTTAGCTAGAATGTCTTTCCCATAGTCGGCCTCTAGGATTGTATGCGTGGCTGTAGTTTTACATATATAGGGGAGCAGTTAAAGATGTAATAATGTAATAAACCTGCCCCTACACAAGAGTGTTAAACATCTCATTATGTTGCATGTTTAGATAAGTCTTTCTTAAAAAGTCCCTGTGCTTGCTCTGAGCAAAGACTTCTGAATGGTTGGCTGTATTCTATACTAATTGTACAAAGGTAGCTCCATCTAGACCATCACATTAGCAACACAGTGCAGCTGCTGCCAAATGTTCCAAAGTGTGTAATAATGTAAAATATCTAAAGTTAAAGCATGCAGACAGGGAACAATCTTGCTAGGCAGCAAGCTTCTATGCTTTTTGTAATCTGGATTTTGCCCTTTTATGGATCAGCAGGGATAATCCAGAGGCAAATGTGTCTCACCACCTTTGCAGGGATGGAGTGGGGAAATTCCTAAAACCTTTAAGAACATAGAAGGAACATATCTTTCCTTTTTTGACTTCCTTCTCTGTTCAGTTTTGAACTGGTTTGTGTCTTTGTGGGAAAACAGCAGAAGCACTGGTTAGTATGAGCTTTCTGTAGATTGCTATGCATATTTCAGCTGCCAGGTAGCCAGCAGTAATTGGTGGCTTCTGTGTCAGTGAGGCGATTAATCTGTTCTGGATTTTAGTGTGAACTTTAAAGTGCTGAACCTGTAAATTTGTACAAAAATTCAGAATAGATTCATTGCACCTCTGACATGGAAGCCATCAGCTGTCATTGCAATGCAGCTGGAAGGAGGCTACATTATGATGCACCTTTCCTCAGTGGCACAATGTACAACATAGGTCCAGAGAGCCACAGAATGTCCTTCTTCCTACTTCTTTCCCACAAGGGATATACCAACAGAAAACAAGAGGATGGGAAGAAGCAAGGCCCGTGCTGCTAATTCTTGTAGAACTGAGTCCTACCTCCTGAAAGTTTGCTTCCCCCTTGTGCGAAAGAGTAAAAGTTCCAGGAGAGGAGATCAGGACTGGAGATCAGGACTATAACCAATGGATAGAAATTTCAGACAAATAGTGAAGAAATTTTGCAACAGTAAAGCAGTTTGACAGTGGAGCAGGCTACTTTGGGAGAAAGTGAGTTGTTCTGGAGCTGTTCAAGGTGTATCAGGACAATTGTTCGTTGGGGATGTTGTAGCTATAACTGCATTGAGCAGGACATTGGTCTAATTGTCCTCTAGGGTCCCTTCCATCTCTGTGATTCTAATTAAAGGCAGTAAAGGGGAATACTTTATTTTTGCAACAAGGTGGTGCTTCATTACTAGCTTTCTTAAGCAGCCATCACTGAGAAATTTTCTAATATTTGGAGACTGACTAGAATGCTTACTGTATGTTTAGAGAGCTATTCAGAATGGAGGACAGAATAACATCAGTCCTACGTGTGTGCTGTAGTCCTGTGGAAGTGCAAAATGGAACAGCAGACACAGACTTCTCGCCAATCTTTGTGGAAACAGCCACATTCATATAAAGTGCATGTGTGAAATCTGGGATTCTTAGATTAAGATCTCTGACCAAATTTTCAACAGGCATTTCTGTGCACCAGTGAAATTGTGATATGCAGGCAGTCCTACAGATATAGTCCCCACAGTTGTAGTTGAACAAAATGATAACTCTTTCATAATGCTACAGTCCTCTACTGTAGAAAGAGATTTGGAGGGATTCAACAACCTTCCTCTCATCCTTACCACAGGCACATTGAAGAAGCCATTGAGAAGTTGGGCAAGCGCCATCAGTACCACATCCGTGCCTACGATCCCAAAGGAGGGCTGGATAATGCCAGGCGCCTGACTGGCTTCCACGAGACATCCAACATCCATGAGTTCTCTGCTGGAGTAGCCAACCGTGGTGCCAGCATCCGCATCCCAAGAAACGTGGGACAAGAGAAGAAGGGTTACTTTGAAGACCGCCGGCCCTCTGCCAACTGTGACCCTTATGCTGTGACCGAAGCGTTAGTCCGCACTTGTCTCCTCAATGAAACTGGGGATGAGCCCTTTGAGTACAAGAACTAAGTGGGCTTTGTCCCACAGTCACCCAACTCTGTTTTCCCCTGTCTGTCTTTTCTCTGTTCTAGATGTTAATTCTGAGGGCATGAGATATTTGTGCCTCCCCTCCCCTAAAACTCACCCTCTCTTTTTCTTCTTGTGGGAGGTGGAAGTCTAGTCTTCTTTCATCATTCATTCTGTCATTTGAGAGTCTGAGAAGAGGAGGAGTGGGCATTAGAGGAAACAAACCTGAATTAACCACTATTTCATGTAATTTGTCTGTATGTCTTGAAAAGACTTCCAGTAGCTTCCAAAAACAGACAGTACAGTGGAATTGAATGGTAGGGAAAATGTATGAGTGGGGCCTGTCTCTCTTCCCTCAGGCTTGCACTTCATGAGCCCTAGTCAAATGGGTGAAAGCACAGTTGTACATCATGTGTTAAATTTTGTGGTGCTTAGAAGTTTGGCAGGAAGGGGAGTTCTTCATCCCACCACTTAAAAAAAAGTGGTGATGCCATCCAGGATGTGGATCCACATGCTGACTCTCTCAAGGGCATCTTAATACCCTCCCATAAGTAACACAGGGGCACTTACCTTTTACCAGTGTTAGATCTCTTGGGCATTTCTACAATTGAGAGTCAGTTTTTTGTTTCTCCACACAAAAAATTGGTGTAGGTTTTATTTAAAAGATGTCAAATACTTTGATCTGTTTTTGGAAGCTATCAGACTTTCTGTTTCTAACACAGAGTGAAGTAGTTTTTTTATATTTAAATGTCTAAAAACACACAAAAATGGGGTTGCTTTTTTTTTTTAAAAAGGTCCACTGAATCAGCTGTTTGCAGAGAGGCTGAGATTACCTTAGGTTGGTTGCTGGGACTCCAAGACAGGAGAGTCAGAAAAAGATTGTTGAGGCAAAGGAGAGAATAGCTGTGTTTTTCATATTTGAAATCAGCTTTGATGGTTCGTTAGAGACAAGGGGCTATCTGTTTACAAGCTTGTAAGTTAAAATAGGTATTAATTTTTAATTTAAACTGAAGCCACTGGGCTGTCAGGACAGAGCTGCGTGCGGCTGGCTGCAGCAACAAAGATGCACCTGTGCTTCAAATGAAGAGTTGGCTGGTCAACTTTAATCATGTTATTGACAAGTATTTGGCAGAGAATGGGGGCAGGATAAGGAGCACATTAAAATTTCCAGGAGGATTTGCATGTCAACTAAAGCAAGGCTTTTGATGCAGAAGGAGGAGTTAAAAAAAAAAAAAGAATGGGGCAATGGGTTTTTAGAGATTTTAAATAACAAGTTTTTAGGGTTTTCTAAAGTTGTACAATTTTACAGAAACCACTGCTGTTCCCGTAGTTACATCCTGGTTGTCAAAAACGCCTACCACTTCTGCCAGGATTCCACTAATAACCATAGTTGCCCTCAGGTAATGCTAGCAGGTTCAAACGTGTGGGATTTTGTACTTTGGTATCTTGGATGGTGCCGATGAGGTTCCGCTGCATTTGGACTTGGAAATAGGGGAGTTTTTTTGTAATAAAAGAAAATTTCAAACCTGGATTTAAACCACTGTCTCTGTCCTTTCAGTGCTATGGTGTGTATGGTGCTTTGCTTTTCTTGATTAATCTGCCACGAATACAGGGGACGTGTTTGGCAACTGCATTTAGGTGTGGCTCATGTGGTTCGGTCTTCCTCAATCTGACAACCTTGGCATATGTTGGGCTATAACTCACATCATCTCTAGCCATCATTCCTTTTCCAGGAGCAGGTAAACATATGCATGAGGGTCATCATCTTCCCAGGTTGGGGATGGTCTGTCCATCTTTCCATCCATCCTTAACATCTGGTTTTCATAAGTACTGTTTCTATACACAGCTGATGGCCATTGTGGCAAACAGATCCATGGAGGATCAGCCCATTATCACTCTTACCAACAGCTATATGTGACTCCACACTCTAGTCTGTCCCTTTGTCATTAGTCAGGGGCTAGTGGGGACTTAAAATACCATTCATTGCAGAGCTTAGAGAAGTTAGTTTGGACTACAGTTTGTTGAGTTCCCACCCAGTATGATCTATGTCCGTGCTGGCTGGGAAATGCTGGGAGTTATAATCCAAACAGAAGTTTCCTAGATGTGATTATTGGTGTTCAACACTCCCTTCCCTAAGCCTGATTTTGGCTAACCTTCTCATTGAGAAACCAGTATCTGGTTTGCTACCCCACCATAGTGTCCCTTCTGACTGAGACTGTTTTTTCCAGAAAGGCAGTTGTGTAGTTAACTGCCAAGAGTTCCAGAAGATTTATTTCATGGCAAGCATCCACACTATTAAATAATAATCCATGCTTTAACCTGCCTCCCAACTGTACACCATCACTCAGTTTATTGGCATTTTTCTTAAGCTCAGGCTGCTGTTCTATAAACACTTATGCTAGAGAAGCATATGAAATTCTGGAGATTTACTTCTGAATGCATAAATAGCCCTGGGGAGAAGCTATTACTTTCAGTATATTCAACAACTACCAAATAGCCAAGCTCAGGGACCCCCCCCCCACCTTTAACTTGGTATCCAAATTCAGCGCCCAACTCACCTGCCCCTAAAGGCTAGCCAGGGACTCACTGCTACTAAACGGCTGCCCATGGCAGGTTAGGTTATTTGCCCATTGTAAAGGCTGGTTTGTGGCAGGGCTCAGTCTCCATCTGTTGTCATTGTCAAAGCCAAGTCCTGTGACAGAGAACAGATTGCTACCAAGCATGTCTAGAAAACCTTTCCTTCAACTCCATGCTATCCCCTCACAGGTATTGTTAAGTAGGAAGGGGTCTGGAGCAAGAGAAGAAGGGCAGAGCTTCCAGAACAGTTTGAGGACCAAGATTGCTTTTTAGAATTTTAACATTCGTGCCCTGATTTTAAAAAATTTTCACTTGAGTGAATTGTGGAGTATTTTCTGACCCAGTGAGAATTCTATTCAGGGTAAGAGATCAAGGCTAGGCTTGATGTATAATACATACACATTTTGTACTGTGGAATACTTCCTGATCCCTAGCCCCACCATTCCTCCAATGGAAAAAGCATCAATCTCTCCCTCAAATGATAAATTCCAAGATTCTGGAGGTTGGAGCCCTGACAGTTAAAGTGATATACTGCTATAAAGGTGTAGCATGGAGGCACCCACAGAATGCTTACCTTGGTAGTTGTGTTCTGTGTGGATTCTGCAACAAAAGAAGGTTCTGAGGGACTAGAGAGACCCATTCTGGTGCATGAACTAAGCAAACAAGTCATGAGATGCATCTTGCTGAGTAGGAGGAACATTCTGTACTTGAAAGCCTATTTACTTTTACAGCCCTGTGACAAAGTAGTCTTTAGATGGAAAATTAATATAGTTTAACACTTCCATAACTTCAAGGCTGCTTTGAACTTTGTGTGTGAAAATTAGGATGGAAGTGAACCAGACAGAATGAATAGAGAGATCAAAGTTTATGGAGATTAAGATGAGATGTTCTTTAGTAAGGCAACAACAGGAAATGGTGTAAGAAAAACTAACCAGTAGAACCACATATAGAAGTGTGCAAGACTTAAAACTTATTTTTAGAGCTTGGTGAGGTTCAGCATTTAAAAAAATGCATGCATATCTTTGCTAGAAAACTACAGGGAAGCTTCAAGCTCCTTCCTAAAATCCACAAGTAATGGATGCCTTTTGGGGGCAGGGGGCAGGGGGCAACAAACAGACTAAAATGTTGAGATGACAAATATAGCATTCTTTCCTTAGACATTCGATGTTTAAAGAGCTGAAATCTATTCCACATAATCTTGTTTGTGTCTACACCGTGACAAAAGGACAATGTACCAGGAAAGTCTTGTGCTATGAAATCCACCCAAAGAAGGGAAGCATTACAAGAGAATGGGAACGTTCTCCCAGATTTTGGCACTGTACTGTTCAAACTGTTTCAGTTCTCTCTGCCTACCTGCCACTTTCTCACTGCTTACATTAAGGGCATCCTGAATCATATTCCCTTCCCACAATTATGCTAGTAAGCTGTTGATCCTGGCCTCAGCTCCTTGGTGGACACAGAGTTACAGATAACAGAGAAGTTCCTCACTCTACAGCCGTTTAACAGTCCATGGCACACTAGGACTTCCCTGTATACTTTTTATTCTCACACCACAGCTTGGCACCTAGTTACCCATTGACTGAAGGCTTTTTCTGTTATGCGCTGTACTCATTTGCTGTGCCATATTTCTGCAATAGGGCCAGAGCCATAGGGCAGCAAGTTTGGGCAAACTAGCCAAAACCCCAAGAGCAATGGTGGCCCCAAACCATAACAGTGTTCACCTTTTTTTTTTCCCCCTTTAAGGATCTTTAGTTACATCCAGCTTATTTTCCTCCCTAGATAGGCAGCTGAGTAAATTAGCAAAAATGTTTGGAAAACATCCGTCCAAAATAGATTGTCCTCTGTTTTGATCAGAATAAAGTCTTTTCAACCTTTCTCTTCAAAGCCAGCTACTCAGGGAAGAATGGAAGAGCTTTGATGGTCCCAAGAGCACACTCTCTCCCTTTCTGCTGCTCCCATGGGTGGCATAACAACTTTGGTGGCTACTGCAACATAAAATCCCAGCAACTGGGAAGAAAGCAACCCTGAAATGATAGCTGTCAATCTCTAGGTCAGAGGTTCTCAACCTATGGTCTACAGACCCCCGGGAGCAACAACATCCTCAGAGGGGATCCATGAAGGCTTGAAGAAATGTTACGAGCTTTTACAGTTAGGAAGGAAGGAAGGAAGGAAGGAAGGGAGATGGACGGGCAGAAGGGCAGTCAAACATTGATCATAAAGAGCAGGACTCTTTTGCTGGTGATAGACATCATTTCAACAAAGTTTCATACAATACCACAATGTATTGAGTATATTTATTTTCAAAAGTTATGAAAATAAATGTACTCAACACTTAGTACTTCTGCAAGAGGTGAGGACATGCAAGTGAATGATGCTGAGTAGCTGAGAGAAAGCACGTGACATTTCTTACTACCATGCATACAGCCAGAAGTCACCCTTGTAGCTGCACCGAGCTCTAGTGTTGTCCATGTAGTGCCACCACATTCATGGAATGTCTATGGCTTCCCAGAATTCTGCAGCTGTGTTGAGAATGTTCTCAAAAGAAAATCATGTGTACAAGCAAGACTATATTCATGGGTAGAGAGCTGGAGCCAGTAAGTGTGAGTGTGTGTTCAGAGGAACTTCAGAATGATAACTGGATTATTGAAAATGATCAGGTTTCTTCTTTGATTTCTGTGAATAAAAGCATTTGGTTATTGTCAGATAAAGTGACTTTTCAATGTTATTGTGGTGAGTTTTGTAACAATACATTTCGACTGAACCTCAGAATGGATCACTTGATGAGTCTGAGATGTACAACTACAGACGATGTTGATGAGGAGACATTATGTTCAAAGTAAAATGAAGCTTTTTCCAGATAAACTTAAAAAGTGATGCCATTACAGCAGGGAATATCTCTCACTTGGCTTCATGTGCACAGGCCCAGAATACAAGCAACTACCACAGTGTGTGTTGTTACTACGTATTCTCCAATGAGGCCATGAAACCATCAGAACTGTGAAGACATCTTGATACGAAACATAAACAATGTGACACAAAGAGCACCAGTTTTTTCAAAAGTAAAGAACAGGAGCTTCAGAAAAGTAAGAAAATGGTTTAAAAAAAACAAAAACCCTACACCCGGTTGTAATAAAGCAAATGCAGTGAGGGCCTCATCTGAAGTTTCTTAACTAATAGCAAAAACTGGAAAACTGCACTGAAGGATGAAGAACTTACATGCTGCAGAATCATGGTTTCTGCATTAACAAGAAAACTGCCAAGGACCTTTCCTTAATACCTTTGTCAAATAACATGGTTAAGAAATGCATCAATGGTTTGACAGTCAATATCAAAGAACAGTTATTAGAAAGAATTTGAATGCCCTGCTATTTTGCTCTGCAACTGGATGAAAAACATCCTGTTCAACAATTTATCTGAATGATTGTGTTGAAGTACTGAAGAGATCATTGTGTAGATGCATTTCTTGACTTTAATATTGCTCCGTCCGCTGCAGCATTACAGAGCTCAAATACTGATGACTTTAACTGTACGATGAGCTTCGTGACATATCGTACCACTGCTTTTGCCATCTTTTTGAACATAATCACAGCAATTCCATTTGGAAGCTATTTCAGAAGGATTGCCTCTGTGAGGGCCGATGTTTTACCTGAAGATGAATTCATGTTCTTATTGTCAGTGGATCAACTGAGACAAGAATTCAGTCACCTGACTGGACCCCACCATGCTTCTTGAATGACTCCAATCCCAAGACTTCTTAGGCTAGCAAATAACATGTTAGGAAAAACAGAGCAAAGTTAGAATAAAATGGTTTGCCTCTTGAATATGCAAGGTTCAGCCTTAACTAAATTATTCCTGTCCTCTTTTTTATTATAAGGACAGAATTCAGAAGAAGGCTAGCACACTGCTTGTATCACTTGTTAAAACAAGGGCTGCCAGTGGTTATCTGGAAAGGTTAAAACCTGCTACTTCAATCCACTGATGGGTGTATTAAACTGCACAGGATTCTCCCCCCGCCTGCAGATCTCTGTGAACTTTGGCCCTTTCTGCATGACAACTGTGTCCTGGCATGGGGACACGAGTGGAGCAGGACCGTGATGATGCTTCTCCATCACCAGCTGGTGCAATCGTGGGGTAAATCATTGACAAAGTTTCTCCATCAGTGACCCCCAATCACACAATGCTCCCATGCTTACCTGGCATGTGGAAGGGCAGGAAGCGTGATGGAGGTGCTTCCTGCCCCAGCGCAGCATGGGAAACAGCCTCGCTGTGCTGCAGAAGGAAGAAGCAAGGAGCCAGTTGGAAGTGAAGGGGATTGTTCCTGTCATGCTCCCTTCCAGGCAAAGGCACTGCCGGGATCATGACCGGAAGATGACGGAGCAACGTAATATGCAGAAAGGGACTAATTCTGTAATGTGAATATAGATTAGCATGTCCATTTTTCAGCGCAGATTTATGCTGTATGGACTTGGCCCCAGATTTTTTTAACTGCCTAGCAGTAACTCAACTCAAGCCCTGTTCAGACAAGGCAGCTGTATATCTGCCACTTAATTTCTTATCTGTTGACTGCTACGCACGTGATCAATTATAGCTGAAACAATCCCATGTGGATGGGGAGGCTCTCCCATTCAGATGTGCCCCTATACTTGGTCAACATGTAAGTGTGAAACTGCCCTGCCCAGAATTACTTCACACTTGACATGGCAGCTGAGGTGCGTGGGAAATGTGTGAAGTTGTGGAAGGGAGACACTTATCTCCTTAACACAGTGAGTATATGGAAGACAGTCCACAGCCAACCCCAGATCCCCTTCATATGCCCCATGTTTATCAAACCATAACAGAGGGGCCATTTCTGCACTAGCCTGTTATAGTGCTATTATTCCACTTTCAACATCCTATGGAATCCTGGGGTTTGCAGTTTAGGGAGGGGCCTTGGCTGAGGCCCCTCCCTAAACTGCAAACCCCAGGATTCCATAGGATGTTGAAAGTGGAATAATAGCACTATAACAGGCTAGTGTGGAAATGGCCAGGGGCAGCCTTCATTTAGCATATACAATGTTTGTCCTAGACCACCAGTGTTGATGGGCAACAGTGTGATCACATACTGCTGCCTGCCTCTCTCACAGGCAGCCATTGGGCTGAGTCAGAAGGAAGGGAGTTCACACAACATGACATTATAGCCGATAAGGATGAAACAGGAACACAGAGAGAACTAGCCTCTCATACCTTGTTTTAAATTAGCAAAAGGTTCTTCATTGTGACAGGCAGGGTATGCCTGGAGGGAAAGCTGGGTGTATCGCCCCCTCCCCTACCTGCCCATTCCTCTCATGTAGGGTACAGCCATCAACCTGCGACTTTAGCTCCCGCTGCAGCACTGTTTCCAAAAAGACGTTAATGACAGCGGCTCACTTTTTGAGACATTTTTTAAATTTTATTTTCATAGGCACCAAACGACAAACTATCCACTGTTCACTGCATGAAACATAATAGGCAAGGTAAGATCCGGTATGCATGCTACAGTAGATGAGACTCACCAGCAATATATGTGCTCCTATCTTGAGACCAGTGACCCCTCTCTCTTTCCCTGTTTCTTCCTGTGTGTGTCCAGGTGTGTTCTCTGAATATCCACTTGCAGGATAAGGTTTTTCTCTTTTCTCAGGTATGTGAAAGCTACTAGAATGGGCCCAGGTATGGTCCTGCAAGCCACTAGTGGCCAAGAGGGATGAACTGTGCCCCCAAGCACTCCTTCTGGTGTTTCATGAGATATTGCCCCAGGTGGTACAGTTACCTTCCTCCACAATATCCAAAGAAGTCCATATGCAGGTACATAATGGCGGTTACACCTGCACATATCACCAACAGAATACTAGCCAACACATCCAGAATAATTTATTAAAATGAACCAACGAAGAAATATCAAGGATATCTGCATTTAAGGAGTGCATCATAAAAATAGCAAGCTCCGTACATTTTCATAAGGACAAGGCTGGTCTGTGCCCACAACAGCATTGCATATGTATTTACATAAGGACTGTTCTTACTCCAGTAGGAATAGGGGGGGAGGGGGAGAACATGATGCCCTTAAGCTTGCAGCTCCCAGAGTCCCTCACCATTGACTATGCTTGCAAGGGTCAAAGAGAGATGCAGTCTGGCCACCTTTGGAGGGCTCCATCTTTCCCACCACTGAAGCAGGTTTCTTTCTCCCTGCTATGCTGAAAATGCTTCACTGAACTTGTGATATCATAAAATTATAGAATCATAGAGTTGCAAGAGACGCCAGGGGCCATCAAGTCCAACTCCCTGCTACGCAGGAACACCCATCAAAGCATTCCCAACAGATGGCCATCCAGCATCTGCTTAAAAGCCTCCAAAGAAGGAGACTCTACCACACTCCATTGAGGCAGCATATTCCACTGCCGGATAGCTCTGACCTTCAGGAAGTTCTTCCTGAGGTTCAAGTGGAATCTCCTTTCCTATAGCTTGAGTCCATTGCTCCTTGTTCTGGTCTCTGGAGCAGCAGAAAACAAGCCCTCTCCTTCCTCTACATGGCATCCCTTCACATATTTAAACATGGCTATCATGTCCCCTCTTAACCTTCTCTTCTGCACACTAAACATACCCAGCTCTCTAAGTCTATCCTCATAGGGCATGGCTTCCAGGCCTCTCACCATTTTGGTTGCCCTCCTCTGGACCTGCTCCAGCCTGACCATGTCCTTCTTGAATTGGGGTGCCCAGAACTGGACACAGGATTCAAGATGAGGTCTAACCAAAGCAGAGTAGAGTGGTACCAGTACCTCCCTCGATCTAGACACCATACTCCTATTGACGCAGCTGAGAATTGCATTGGCTTTCTCGGCTGCCGCATCACACTGCTGACTCATGTTCAGCTTGTGGTCTATTAAAACTCCTAGATCCCTTTCACATGTACTGCTATCCAGCCACGTGTCCCCCATCCTATATTTCTGTATTCCATTTTTTCTACCTAAGTGTAGGACCTTACACTTCTCTCTGTTGAATTTCATTTTGTTAGCTTTGGCCCAGCTCTCCAATCTATCCAGGTCATTTTGAATTTTGATCCTGTCCTCTGGCGTATTAGCAACCCCTCCCAATTTGGTGTCATCTGCAAATTTGATGAGCATGCCCTCTATTCCTTCATCCAAGTCGTTGATGAAGATATTGAACAGCATTGGGCCCAGGACAGAACCCTGTGGCACCCCGCTAGTCACTTCTCTCCAGAATGAAAAGCAGCCATTCATGATCACCCTTTGGGTTCGGTCGGTCAACCAATTACAAATCCAACTAACAGTAGCGCTGTCCAGCCCGCATTTTACTAGCTTCTTTGCAAGAATGTCATGTGGAACTTTGTCAAAGGCCTTACTGAAATTGAGAAATGCTACATCCACAGCATTCCCTTCATCTATCAAGCTAGTAACTCTATCATAAAAAGAGATAAGATTAGTCTGGCATGACTTATTTTTGAGAAAACCATGTTGACTTCTCGTGAATGTTGAACGTGGAATAATAGCACTATAACAGTCTAGTGCAGAAATGGCCTTCAATGGTGGCAAAATAACCTTTGTCCAGACTAAACAAACCGGATGCCCTAGGTGGACCTGAGCTCTTTGAGCATATTAGAAAAATTGCATTTTGTGGAGGGACCTTAACTTCTGGTAGAACATGCTCCACACGCTGACGACTGACTCTGAATAGAAGACACTGAATAGAAGACACTGACTCTGAATAGAAGATATGTTGATGAGGTCAACATATGCCTGGAACCCTGAGAGCTGTTGTGAGGCAGAATAAATAATGCTGACCTAGAAAGACAAACAGTTTGACCTGGTATTAAGGATTCATAATGTGTCATTAATAATACATTCCTATGCTGATTCAGTCCCTGAAATCATTCTGCAATTACTACAGTTTTCAGAATCTCCCAGACATCATGGGCACTGGAGTTATAGACCCAAACATTAACTTTATTGAACTCTGAAAATTGCTACTATATGGCTGTAGCCAACATTTTAGACAGCTTCAGACTGTTGTATCACCAGTGCAAATCTTTGAAGACTATTCAGCATCACCATTTGCAGAGGGATATTTGCAGTGGTTTTATAGGAAATGGAGAGAAGGAGAGAATTCATCTCAGCTTTACAGTCCAGGTACCACAGCTTTTTCTGCTTGGCACACATAGCTTCCCAAGTCCTTGCTAGTGTTTCTTTACCTCTACATTTCCGCATCCTTTCACCACCTATTTGTTCTCTCCACTCTCTTTACATTGCCTGTGGCCCTTTCTGCATTAGACTGTTACAGTGCTATTATTCCACTTTCAACATCCTATGGAATCCTGGGGTTTGCAGTTTAAGGAGGGGCCTAAAAGGCCCCTGCTTAAACTGCAAACCCCAGGATTCCGTAGGATGTTGAAAGTGGAATAATACCACTATAACAATCTAGTGCAGAAATGGGCTGTACTGGTGTGTGCATCCTGTTGACTGAGATCTCATCTTGTAACCACTGTTTTCAAGTCCCTAAAATTATGTTCGGGCAGAAACAGGCTTCCTTCTTTTTCCAGTACTCAAAGGAAGTAGCCCAGTCCCCTGAGCTGATCACCCCCCACTCCAGTTATTTACAGTAGCTGAGAGAATGGTGCAGCTGTCAATATGGTATGGATTGCAACTCCTTTCAGCTTTAGCCAGCATAGCCAATGGTGAGATATGCTGGGACCTGTAGTTTGACAACATCTATATGGCCATTACAGTTTGACAACATCTGTATGATTCCCATCCCTAACTTACAGGAAGAAACAAAAAATATTTAGTAATGAACAGTGCTAATGAGCTCACAATATAGAGAAATGGAACATTTATTTGTGCAGAAAGAATTATATCTCAGTTTTTATTGATTTGGGGGCAGTTTTAGCAGCAAAAAAAAAGTTATGGGAAACCAGAGTGACCTTCTAGATTCTGGCCACCTTTGGAGGGCTCCATCTTCCCCACCACTGAAGCAGGTTTCTTTCTCCCTGCTGAAAATGCTTCACTGAACTTGTGATATCATAAAATTATAGAATCATAGAGTTGCAAGAGACGCCAGGGGCCATCGAGTCCAACTCCCTGCTACGCAGGAACACCCATCAAAGCATTCCCAACAGATGGCCATCCAGCATCTGCTTAAAAGCCTCCAAAGAAGGAGACTCTACCACACTCCATTGAGGCAGCATATTCCACTGCCGGATAGCTCTGACCTTCAGGAAGTTCTTCCTGAGGTTCAAGTGGAATCTCCTTTCCTATAGCTTGAGTCCATTGCTCCTTGTTCTGGTCTCTGGAGCAGCAGAAAACAAGCCCACTCCCTCTTCAACATGGCATCCCTTCAAATATTTAAATATGGCTATCATATCCCCTCTTAACCTTCTCTTCTGCAGACTAAACATACCCAGCTCCCTAAGCTGTTCCTCATAGGGCATGGCTTCCAAGCTCTTCACCATTTTGGTTGCCCTCCTCATCATATGTACTTGGGTGGGAAGTATGTGGCCTGCCAGATTTTCTTAAACTGCAACATCCAGCATTTTCCACCACTGGTTATGCTGGCAAGATCTGCTGGATGTTGCAGCCTGCAAGAATATTTGCAGGGCCACATGATTCTCACCCTTCATATGCACTGATAGAGACCTTAATTCTCTGGACTACAGTTGTCCTGTAGCCAAAATAAGGAATTATTTGAAGATGCATTACATTGTTGCTTTGTTCAAGATACATAGGCTTTGGCCCAGGTGGTACCTGGCTGGAAAACCGTCTGGGAGTCTCACACTAGCCTTTTTTTGAACTTCCCAATAAAAGTGAGAAAAAATGTCATCAGTACTCGCATCTGGGAGTTCCTTCAGCACTATGATTCCACTTTACCTGTTTTGGCTGCATCCTATGGAATCCTGCGGTTTGTAGTTTGGTGACATACTGGAATTGCTCTCTGGCAAACAGTTCTAAGTTCTCTTCCCTGAACTGCCAATCCCATAGGATGTTGTCCTGGCAGTTGAAGAGGAATTATAGAGCTACAATTGTGTAGTGTGAAAGGGCTCTAAGTGTGCAAACTGAAGCATTGGAAGAGTCTGGATGATCATATCTTGGCTTAATATAATGAGATATTAACAAACCTTGTGCTCATTTGTGGAGTCTCCTTGCTCTTCCCTGTGCACAAACCACACTCCAACTAGAAAATTTCCAAGGAACCCTATCACTAATTTTTGCCTAAACCTGGAGACTATGAATATCACTTTCAAAATAACGCAGGATATTAAGGTCAATGTCAAACAATGATTTAATATCTCGCTTGTTCTGAAGTTGGTAACTACTGGTGCAGGTAAGATAGGAATCTAAAGCTAATTGAAAAATTCTGTTTGCTTGCACCTAAAAAGGAAGAACAAAGGCCCTTCATTTCTGGAGAAAAAAATGTTCTGATTTTGGTTTATTAAAGTGAAATGTGATGTGGAAAAACTAATTCTCTGTGATAGTTCATGCACACATGTAAATAAGCACCTGCTTTTTCTGTATTTGAAAGCTCTATATCTGCATATGAACTAGCCATGAGGATTATAATTATGTAATGTCACATACCAAGTGTCTAGAAGCACTATAGAGGTCAAGCAGCATTCCGCTGTTTAAGTACCCCCTGCATTCATGTCTAAATACTTACCCTTTGGTGTGTTAAAACACATGTCTATGCTTGTGCGTGACTTGATCTTCTGGGTCTTCTTACCAACAGTGACAATTCAAGTAATACTGCAATTGTTGAGGAGCCTTGTGTGGAAAGCATCATCCATGTAACACGCACAGTGCCGCCCCAGAGGAATTAGGTTCCTGCAAGGGCAATCCAACATTTTCAGCTTTCATTACCCATTACGTAACCTGCTTAGGTGAAGCCAGTATAATTATCTGTTGTTGTAAATTATGTGAATTATGCACATGGGAGAACGGAGTCAAGATATGAAGCATTTGAAACACTGTATAACTCTTATATAACAATAACAGCCACTGGTTCTTCTCTCTTGTTCCTTCTGCCTGCAGTTGTACAATTACTTCCCTCCACGAAACAAATAACTGAATATAGGCATCCCCTACTTATTGAGTCTGTTTTTTGACAACCTGCTATTTCAACTCTTTCCAATTTAATCCGAACTCAGTGTGCGGTCTGCACTTTCAACCTATTTTGTCATGTTTCCACGACCTTCCATGCATTTCCGCAACTGTACTCTGCTTTTTCTTTCAATTCATACTTATAAAAAAAAGCATTAAAAAAGACTAAGCTCCGCATTTCAATGATTTTTTTTTGCCAGTTTCTCGTCCCTAGCCTGTCAAATAACTGGGGGACACTTGTACTTTAGTTCCTATTCCCACACTGGTGTTCTGTGTAAAGTATCTTGAAAATATTTTTGACAAGTCAAAGGTCCAAATATATTAGGCAGAAAGAGATAGTTGTGTCAGGCAGCTAATGCTGAGGACCAGTAGTGATAGCCAGACTGCTGGTAATGGGCACTGTTCCATTGGCAGTGCCAGTCTTTTTGGTTTCTGTATCTAGTGCAGTGGGCACCATTTTGTTTTTCATCTCAGGTAACAAATCCTCTTGGGTGAGCATTGTGTATTCCTTCCTGTTGCATCCTTACAACATACCTTCTCTATTAAGCCTGTTCTTTAGCCCCTTCTAACACAAGTTTCTGTGTTGTTTGTATTGTTGAAAAAAAACATTTTCCTGGCAAACAGAAGTGGGTTTCTTCACTTCCAGTTGCTGCCATGTCACCAAAGCTGTTGTCATGTGCCTTCGAGTCACTTCTGATTGAGGGAGACTCTAAAGCAAACTTATCATAAGGTTTTCTTGGCAAGATTTATTCAGAGGAAGTTTGCCATTTCCTACCTCTGAGGCTGAGCTGTGATTTGAACTCTGGGCTTCAGGGTTCTAGTCTAACACCCAAACCACTATGCCAAAGTTCCAACCTGATCACCAAAAAAAGTTTTCCAAAGTTCCCACCCCTTTCCACTAGTTGAAACTTGGCTTGGTTTAGGGAGACATTTTTTTCAAAGCTACCCCCAAGCTTCTTCTATAGTTGTTGATGTAAAAATTCATATTAAACCACCAGAGTCAAAGGAATTTTGCAACTACTGTCAGACACTGCATAAAAAGTCTAGGGTTGATTGGCAACTGATTGTTCCTAAAAGAAAATTATCATGAAGTTTTCTGGGCCAGATTTGTTCAGAGGAGATTTGACACTGCCTTCCGGTGAGGCTGAGAGAGTGAGACCCATCCAAGGGCACCTTGGGCACTCATTCACCGGGCCTGAATTAGAATTCAAAGCCTTGTCTTCCAAAGTCCCTCTCCAACACTCAAACCACTGTACCACGCTGATGCAGATTGGTAGTACCATGAATTATCATTCTTGCAGAAAACTTATTAATCTGCTATAGAGAACTCACAGCATCTTTCCAGGATTCATTATGAGAAGCCATTGTCATAGCAATTAAGATGTTATGGATCTTGTATCTGTTTATCATCTATGGGCTAACTCCAGTGGTTAACCTCAGCAAGAGTAGACTCCCTGAATCTATGGAAACTGGGTAAGTCAGCACTTGTGCAAATTCCATTGATTCAGTAGGTCTGTTCTAGTTGGAATTAACAATTGATTTAGGTCCCTCTATTAATATATTTTAATGGTCCCTCTACTAATATATTTTAATTGCTTTTGAGGCAAAAAGCCTTTACAGAGCTGATTATAATATAGCTAAACCAGCATAAATAAAATTTACATTCAACACGAACAGCATTAAAGCCTGCAAACAATTTGCTGGATGTTTTCTAGTGCCATTACTAATATTTTAGTAAAACAAATACATGTGCAACAGCAGTTGGTCATGGGGGTGATAAGCATGTTTGGAGGAAGGAATCTGATTCCTGACTTTAAAAAACTTCCAATGGTCTGGATGATGTGGACAATCCCCTAAAATTATCCCAGCTGAAGTCAGGTTTACTGACTAAATCATGGGATGGGTGGGGAAAGAGGTAAAGTGCCCTTAGCTGATGGTGGGATTCCCTCCCCCCTCACCTTCCTAACAGAGAGGATGAGTAGGTTAAACGGAGAGAATTCCAGAAAGGAAGGCCTCACTAGACCCTCTGCAGGCTGGTTTCTTGCTGGTCGTACTCCAGACTAAACTTCTGGGGGAAAGGTACCCTCCCTGATTTAGTTGGGGATCATGATTTGCAGCAAACAGTTTGGATGGATTTTCTTTGGGACTATTTCAAAGAATTTACTATGGATGGGTCCAATCATGCCACAATTTGGAATACAGACTCAAGGAACTGCTCCACCGTTGTTGTTCTTCAAGATTGCAAATAGCTGTCATTACTTCAGGACATAGTTCCAGATTCTTCATATGCTGATAAAGTTCTCTGAAATCAGTGAGAACACTCCAGTGTTCCTATTATGAAACACAGTATTACTTATTGAGGCAGTAGCATGCCTGCTTTCAAGATGCATGAGACCTTTCCCTCTCCCCATTTGCCCTATGACTATGGGTGATCGCTGACTGCTGTAGTCCTCTCTCTCTCTCTCTCCCTCCCTCTCTCTCTGTCTCTGTCTCTGTCTCTCTCTCTCTCTCACACACACACACACACACACACAGAGTTCTGGAGTTCAGACTGCATTCTCCTCAGGTCTGCTCAGGTTCTAACCATCTCTGCTTTTACCAATAAGACTGAAAAAATGCTGCTGATCTGATTAACATGCCATCTGCTTTTGCAAAATAAGGATGTACTGGTTTTAAGGAGATGAAGTGCTCTGTTCATAGTATTGCTCATGGTATAATGAAATTTTAAGTGAATTTTTTTTTCAACTTCTGATTTTATGTGTGCATGTTCAGGTGACATAATAGAACCATAGAATCAAATAGCTGGAAGAGACCACAAGGGCCATCAAGTCCAACTGCCTGCCATCCAGTAATACAAGAAGACACACTTCATTGATGTACATCCAATTCATGCATCTGACAAAGTCAGGTGAAGCCCTCAATAAATAAAGCTTATGCAACAATAAATTTGCTGGGTTTTAGGGTACTGCTGTACGTACTTTCAAAAACGATTTATTCTCGATATGATGGTCAACAGCTCCTTCACAAGGCCTTGCTATATTAAAATATTAAAGAGCAACTTCCTCCTAGTATTCTTGTGGCTAAGAGTACCCTAGATCAGGGTATATTAAAAATCTAAGCCCTGTATGCCCCTAGATTGGAGTGTGTTAACATTTTAAGCTCTAAAAATCTCTTTCTCTCTCTCTTCATTGCTCATAGCACACTAGTCCCGAGTTCAATGGACAATGGGCTCCTATGTGTGTATCCTGCAAGCACCACGTGCAGCTCTGTTGTTCCATTTGGCGACCCACCCCACAAAATCTCAATGCGCTTGAACAAACAACCTCCAATTAGGACATAGTTCAAAAAGATGAAGCATTAGTGTGTTTTCTCTATTCACATTGGCCTAACTGGCCTGGCACAGCCCGGTAATTCTGCTTTCATAAGCTTCATTATGTAACCTCCATCTTGAGCAGAGCTGATGCCAACTTGGAATTTGGAATGGGGGGGCAGGCAAAGGGAAGTAGGAAAATGAACGCTATTTTCCTGGTTGGGCTTAATTTCTGCCTCCTGTCAAAATCTGCTCAAGCAAAGCTACTAGAATAATTAACTGTTTTACACTGAGATCTTTTTCTCGTGTTTTTTTGTTGCAGGTATAGCAGGTTTTCTCTTAGTTTTCTTGGTTTTCAGACAAGATTTCACACACACAGTCAATAGGCCACGAATCATATTCAAGTGGACTGAACGTAGCGTTGCAGGGGAACCAACTGTGTGGGTCTTTCCAGTGTTATTGCCACCCCATCTGAATAGAAGGAACCATTTGGCCAGAAAAGCCCCACAAGACTAGCATCTTACCTCTAGCCGTGTCATTCACATGAGACCCTCAGCCATGCCGAAGACACAGAAATGTGGCTTCCAAAGAGTTCTCTCATAATTGACACCTGGATGTTCTTGTCCGTAGGCTGTGAATGTGGAAGTTAGGGAAATTACATTTTTGGACCACAATTCATGGAATAAGTCTTGGCGATACCCTAGGAGTTGCAATGCAGAAAAGTAATTTTCTCAAGCTCTAGTTTAGGTTTTCATGAGTCTTATGGAGAACAACTTCTTCATTAGGCTCAAGCACCGGCTGGTCCGACATGTGTATCAAGGGGCCAAACAGCCAAAACAAGTTTTGATCAACGAAACTGTGCATCACTTGCACACTACCCACAGTAGAGGTGTAGGTGCAAAGCCACTCAAAATGAATGCCAGGGATGGGGGATGTTGAATGTGTACAGCGGATATGATTCACGGTATGCTTGACAAAGAGGCAGCACCAGTCCTTCTATTAGGCAGAGCAAGGCAGCTATCTCAGGCAGTGATTTTGAAGGGAGGGCTTGGGAAAGAATTGCATACCCTCCAACTGTCCCAATCTAGTAAGGACAGTCCTGATTTATCATCTGTGTTCCCACCTTTTTGGCTGCTTTGAAAATGTTCTAGTTTCTCCTTCCTCCTTCTACAGCACTTTCTCCCTTTGTCCTTGGCATATTTCAATTGCTGAAACCTGAGTTCAAAGTGCAAAAATAATTCTTATTCAACTAACTCAATGGAAGTGGGGAAAGAAGGGAAGAAGGTGGAATCTTGCCCTTCCCAGTTGGCTCAGACAAAGGCAAACTGTTGCAACCTCTCTTAACTTGTGTGTTCTTCCTCATTTATAACTTTTGTCATCATGACCACATTCAGGTGTTGCTTGGCCACAAGCGTCCCGGTTTTCATCTGTGAAATGTTGGATGTATGGGACCACACATTTGTAGTTATTTTCTTTGTACTTATAATGATATTTTTATTCCAATACATAGCTGAGAAGATTTTCTGCTCTATATGACAGAATATCTTGGCTGGTTTTGGACACTATGTAGCTTGATTTGTGCATGTGTTTGAGAGGGGTACCATTTTCTGACCTTCCTTGGGCAGCAAACCTCTTTTCGGGAGGCTAGAGATTTAAAAGAACGGACACATCCTGTGGGGTCACTGGTGTTAACTTCAGTATTTTCTTCCTTCCCTACATCAGTGCAAGGCTAAATATAAAAACGGTCATCTCTGTCTTGTCTTGAGTGTCGTGGGACTCCAGTCCCTTCTCTTTACAACTCACTATCCGGTAAAGATGGCCTGGGGTGACCTCACACGCAAAGGCAGTGAAGAAAAAAGGAAGCGCTTAGTAAGTAACTTGGCAACTAAAGGGCGGAGTGTGTTTCCTCATCTTCCTATGAAGTAGTGAATGATTAATGGTTGCACTGAGAGATGGAGGGAAGGAAAACACTCTCTGATAACAACTGGCTGACTTGCTGCTGTCACTCTGAGGCAGCCACAGACACTCTGCTGACTAACTCAACATTTTCTCCTCCTGGACATGCCTTGTGTTTCTCCTCCTGGACATGCCTCATCTTCGCCTTTCTGGTTGAGACTTTTTTTCCACCTCTTTCTTTTTCTTTCTTAGGTCAAACGGTTGCATATTGCCTGACTCATCTTCAAAAAATACATGGATATTACACAAGGCACTGACTGCTGGAAGTATTTTCCTTCATGGAAAATTACCATTGAAGATGTAAACAACAAAAGAGAAAAAAAAGACAGAAATGATTTTTTAAAAAATCACTTGGTAGGAATAGACAGGAAATGTGCCCACAACAAACAAATGTACCTTTCATCTCCAGGGATGAGCTACTTCTGTGGAATATTCAGTTCTGGTCACCACATCTGGAAAAGTTAAAGAAAAGTGCAATCAAAATCATCGAGAGACTGAAGAGACTCTCCTATAAGGAAAAAGAAAAAGCAAGTAAAGGAAGACATGGCAAAAATGTATAAAATTATGCATCTCTACGTGAATAAACTTTAGAGGAAGACAGTGTTTTTCTTTCATAATTTTAGAGCTCAGGGACATCCCCTGAAGCTAAACAATGGGAGAGTCAGAGTAAGAAATACTTCTTCACATGATGCATAGTTAAACTGTGGGATATGGTGGGTGCTAGGTGTGACAGCTATCTCTTTCCTCCAGTATCAGAGGCAGTTTGCCTCTGTATGTTAGTTCATAATAGCAGGCAGTGTGTCCCGCTTCTGGTTTTCCCAAAGGCAACTGGTCATTGTGTGAAAAGAACGCTGGATTAGAAAGGCTTTTGATCTAATTCACCAAGTTCTTCTCCAGGTCTTACGTCAATGCGAGAGTACTGCAAGTCTGAAGCAAAAGTCAGCTATGGGTGGCATTGATTGCCCAACCCACTGTCTGTCAACAAGAACATCCCTATTCCTACGATCACTTTTTTTAAAAAAAATTTCTATACATCAATAAGGGTAATTAATGAAAGGATGTGCAAAAATTTACAATAATGAAAAAATGCACATGTGGATAAGCATTCACTCAGAGTTTCCAATTTTTTGAAAAAGAAAATAAACAGGCTAACTGAGGCATGGGACTTATTGCTGAAGCAGAGTTTAAAGCAGAGATTGGAAAGGTTACTTTTTTGGACTGCACATCTCAGAATACCCCAGCTGACATGGACAGTGGCCATGTTTCCATCACTGATGTGCAGGATTTCAATTTCATTTAAGGAGCAGAACAGGGTGGCAATATAAACATCTGTTAAAAAAAGAGAAGACCCATTCCCAAAATAAGGACCATATTCTCCCTTGCGAACCAACAAGGTTTTGAGATATGCTGGGAAGGCCCTTCTCTCTGTTCCACCGCCTTCACACACGCATCTGGTGGGAAGACAGGAGAGGGCCTTCTCGGCGGCTGCTCCCAGGCTCTGGAACTCCCTTCACAGAGAAGTCAGACTGGCATCCTCCCTGCTTTCTTTCCACAGTCAAGTAAAGACATATTTCTGTTCTGACAGGTGTTCAGTGTGTGATTATGGCCTGTCTGATAAAAGGTGCTGGATATTGTTAATTTATGGATGTGTGAGTTTTTAATTATATAATTGAACTTTGTTTTAATTCTTCTTGATTATTTAATTATATTTTAACTTTTGTATTCCATGGCTTTTAACTATGTCTTTTTAGTTGTTGTAGGCTACTTCGAGTCCCAGCCCGGGAAAAAAGCAGGTTGATGATGATGATGATGATGATGACAAAAGAGAGGCACAGATTGATTGTAACCATAAGAAACACCAAAAGATTTTTTAAAGAAAACCTTTCATGCATGACCAGTCTTGCCAGATAAGCATTTTTTTCTCTCTCTAGCAAATAAAGGGCAGTTGTTAACTGCCCCTGAAAGACTTCGCAGGTTATCAGTGTCTTTGCTGTTCAGGTCTGACAGGTATACATGAAATTGAATGACTGATACAACATGATACCATCAAAGACCTTTGCTCCCAGAAAAGATTCATATTTTTTTTTAAAGTGTCTTTATTCAAATATGAAGAAATAGGAAAAATGTTCATGTGGAGTTTATAAATATGTGTGGATTGACTAGTCTATTGGTGGAGACATCAGTCTGCTGATACACGTCACCTGTCTTTTCAACTGTACCTTCGGGCTTTCATGTTGCTTCAGAATTTGTCTCTACCTTTGCATTTGACTGTCTTCTCCTCCAATTTTGTATGGATTTTGATGGAGAAGGAAACTTAGTGATTTCAAAATCCATAGGGATTTTGTAGGAATAGGGAGTACCTGTCCTTCCAGGATGAGAAAACAAAACAGAGCAAAACTGTCCACCTAAATGGAAATACAGACAATCAAGGAGAATGATGAAGCATTTGGTAAGAGGTGGTTTTGGGAGTATGGCTATGTAGTAGCAATCTAGGATCTATCTTTCAAATCAAACTTGTGATACAGGACCTAATTTTACTTTATTTTTCATCATAACCATATATTATTTTTCCTTTCTTTATAAATGTATCCTCTGTCCTCTTCTTTTCACTTCCTTTGTTTGTCTTGGTCAGTTCTCCTTCTAAAAGATTATTATCGTGGGAACCGTTGGTTCAACCCATTATTAGCTTCAATTATTGAGCAACATTTGGGTTACCCTACTGCCCCCTCCCCAGCTATCAGATCACTGGACAGAAGGAGAGGCTTGGACTTGGGTGAGTTGCATTAGAACCAAAGCAGAGTTTCACTGATGAAGAGTTTTGGACAAGTCCCTACATGTAAAATACAACCCTAGCTACCCAAAATGGTGAAATGGAAATAATAGGGGCTTCCATGCTTTGTTTCTAAAATGAGTGAGTTAAGAAAATATTTCCTGACCAGTGAGAGTAAATATTAACACTTCTGACCCTAGCTCTGTTGTCTTTATGTGCCTTCAAATAAATTCTGACTTATGGTGACTGACAGGTGAACTTATCATGGGGTTTTGTTGTCCAAATTTGGTCAAAGAGGATTTGCCATTGCCTTTCTGTGAAGCTGAAAGAGTGTGACTTGCCCAAGGTCACGCAATGGGTTTCCACGGCAGAGTGGGGGATTTGTTCACTGGTCTCCAGAGTCCGAGGCCATTTCTGCACTAGACTGTTATAGTGCTATTATTCTACTTTCAACATCCTATGGAATTCTGTGGAATAATAGCACTACAGCAGTCTAGCATGGAAATGCCCCTTGTCCAATTCACTATACCATGCCAGCAATCTGACTCTGATTCTACTATCTTTAATTTTAACCTGGGCCATGTTGAAGTGGGGTTTACTGGACTGTTGTAAATGTGATGGCTGCCTATGTATTAGAGTGTATGCTCTCAACCAGTGAATTTTTGATTAGAAGAGAGGAATGAACTTTTGCCTCTTCTCCAGTTGGTTTATAGACAACTGTATGAGAGTTCAGAACTTGCCAACTGTTTAAACAACCCAAGGAAGGACAAAGTAGCAGATAATAAAGTTACCATATATTCTCACAGATGCTCACTTCTCTTGGCATAAGGAAAATAATTCTATTTATTGAACGGTAGAGGGGTTCTTCATGTATTACATGTATACACCTATATCCAAAAGATTCTCAATCCACATCCTAAACTGCAGGCAACATATTATATACCTCATACAGCTCTAGAGTTAGAAATCGTGATGGGGCAGAAATCCTTCCCCATCAAATGTACACACTCTCTAGATTTGCTTTTGGGAGCCCTAGGTAGCTTCAGCTACATTGGCAAAGTTGTTTTTTGGAGTACAGTTTCCAAAATTTCTCAGTCAACCTAAATACTCACCATATTAACTAGGGAACTGTGAGGGCTGCAATCTTAAAAAGTAACTTTTCCATGTTCTTCATGTGAGACTGCTTTTGAAAGAGGTTTCAATCTGATCCAGATAAAGTTAAGACAGATGTTTGTGCAACTAGTCTTGCAGCTTGTTTTATGCATCTTGAACATTCATGCCCTACCATTCAACATTTCATTCCCAAAGTGGCTTAAACTAACTAACAGGAAGCCAAAGTCATCATTCAATTAGATTGCAACAGCAACCAATGTAGAAGTGTCTGAAGCAGTATCAATACAAAATATTTAGGGACTGTAAACAAAGGTGGGTGGGATATTAGACTATCACTCTTTGATCAAAGTGAAATAGGATTGTTTTAATCATACATCTGAGATCTAACATTAAACTCTGTCTGAGGGTACAATTGTCTCACTATCATAGAGGAGGCCACTTCCCCAGTCACCACCTAGACTAGATGAAAGCCTCAAAACAAGTCTTAAAACTTAGCTTGGGCTTGTGGGAGAAGATAGCCCTTTAAATATTCAAGTCTCAGATCCATTTGGTTGAAAATGTGACTTGGTGACATAAGTCAAAATGAAGAGCATGTGCATTTCCTAGGATAATGGCCTGCTTGTAGGTCAGGGGCACACCTTCCCAGAGGGTCCAGTAGTTGTACTTGCTGCATTTTCTACCACCACCATCAGACCACTGAGAACTTCACTGGCTACAAAGGAATGGCGGACAGGTCCAGTTTTGTAAAAATGCTATTTGGAGCCCAAACAAACTGAAAGATGGGGATAGCATTTAAAGAGAGAACTGTTTTCCCATGAGCCCCTGGAATAGCAATTATCTGGCTTAGGCTGTCATTCTTCCCCCAGTGATGGACAGTTTTGGAACCTCTACAGGACAAATTCGCCATGGGACACAAAATTTGCACTATTTGCTGTAAGTGACCGTTCCAAATGGAAGTAGGCATGTCCTATAAGAGATGGGCAAGGAGTTGAAAAACCATCTTTTGTCTGTAAAATGCCTCGGTCCAAACAGACTGCCTTGTGCATTCAGAAACTGAACCACAACAGTGGAAACAGATTCCAGGGTTGAGCACTTCTTTCCATTAAGCCCTGCTCTTTTTGACTTCACAAATGTTGACATATGCATAGCGGAGTCTCCTTTAAAGGTATCTTATGACAAAACATGCACGTGCTAGGTAATTGTTACTCTTTCCTACCATGAGTAGGACATTAGGGATGTATGCTACATAAATATTGACTCTTGCAAATCTGACCAGCCAGAAGTAAGCCTGAGATACATGGTCATCTAATAACCTGAATCATGTGAGGTTTGGTACCAAGTGTAAATAAAGCTGGTGGGGGCGGAGCTTGAACATGTCTAAAAGCACCAAAGTCCTTTTGAAAATCCCTCATTAGACATTTGGAATCTGGGGGTGGAAATCCTTCCTTTTCAGAAAGATTATATTAATATGGCATAATGGGATTATCTGATTTTCTGGAACATTTCATACATTATGGGAAAACAAGAGGAAGAGTGTTATTGTAGAAATAAAGTACATGCAGAATATGATGCTTTGGGACAAGATTATTCTGTGTTTGAGCATGTATGTGTGTGTGTGTGTGTGTCAAAGTGAGCCTGATTTCACCATCCCAAAACATCTGACAGATAATTGCAGTCAGTGATTTGAATTCTGAACATTTATGACATTTATCTCTTCCCACATTTCAGGTGAGCTGTCCACATTTTCAACCTTTTTTTTAAAAAAGTGCTATTATAAACATGTGTTCAGCTGGTTGGTTTTTGCATTATTTTAACACAGAACCTATTTTCTGTCACACACACACACACACACACACACACACACCCCTCCATGGAGTAGTGAGGAGCAGAGACTGAAGATTCCTGGAACAAATGCTAATGATAAGAACCATGATTGCTGGAGTCATCAGAAGAAGAAACAGTAGTAGTCTTTCTCACCATTCTGTCTAAATCTACCTCTGTGACTTGACGAATGACTACCTTTCCTGAAGTAGGGCCCTAGACAACAGAAGGTCAGGGCAGCCTCTAAGGTAGGCTTGGAAAAACGCACAGCCACAGGTCACATACAGCTAACACTTCTTACCTGCTTTCTGATGTCTCTCAAAGCCGAGGCAAGCTGTTAGCTCCAATCAGCAGCTGAACTAAGACAAGCACTTCCCCTGCTGTGAGACAGGGAGCCCTTGTCGTTGCACCACCCAGGAAGTTCTTATCTCCCATCGTCTGCTGATCAGAAACAAGAGCTTTCGCCTGCTCAGCACTGAGATATACTCCGCTGAGCAGGTAAAATATCCCTTTTCCTCCAGTAATCTGTGTACCTCTGTTACCCTGACTTCTGGGGGTCCCATGGGAGACACCTTGATTTGCTCCAAGTTATAAAGGTTGGGGAAAATAGCAGAGCACTGGCTATAGCAAAACGAGGGGCAGGGTAATCCAGCAGGATCTTTTACCCAATTTTACGGGGTCAGGCCAAGCCAAAAAGCCAGACAAACGTACTGATAAATGGTTTTTATTAATGAAGTGTTCTCACGCACCAACGCACTCACTCACTCACACTCACCAACGCACGCACTCACTCACACACACACAAGGCCTATTGAGAAGGAAAAGAGGTGAAAAATTGGATAGGGGATATAGCAAAGAGATTGTAGAGGTGGTGATACTGCACCGATCCTGAAGTCTTTGGTCTGGGAAGCGGCGAGAAGAACAGAGCTCAGCGAAGAGACGGCTGAGGGGATCACTCAACTAACAGAGTGCTGGTCTGCTAGCGTGGCAGGGAATTCTCTGAAGAGACCCTCAAAACTAGGACTACTTATAGGGCAGAACATACCCCGAGGGCAGGCCCTCTCCCAGGAAGAAAAATGGCCAAAATACAGGAAAAATATCGCACAATAGCAGCTTGATAGTTTGCATGATTGGTTTATGCTGGGTTGCGAGTGTTCAAGGTTGTGGTTGCAAAGGGTTGCAGTGTAAGCTTATGTAGATAGACCTTGCCTTGTAGGATTCTTCCAGAATCACAGTTGCTCAACCTGGGGAAAATATACTAATCCCCTCAAATTGGCTACTCTTGGCTGAGGACCCTTTGTCTAGGTAGATATGTATTGCCTGAGGTCTCCTTGGGCTACGTGACTGGGGATTTTTCTGGTCTTGACCTGTTTTCAGTTGTTTGACCTCGATGTCTATGTGCCCATCTGGGCAACCTCTCTGGCATGGTGGGCATATTTGATATCAAATTTATAGTCCCTGGGATAGTGATGGATGCCAGTGGGGTAACGCATCAGCTGAAAAGTGGAATTGGAAAATGTAGATGAGTACCTGTGACTAGTGTGTGTGTGTGTGTATCATTCCCTTGTTGGAGAACCTGTCTAACAAGAATGAATTGGGCACCCCCTGCCTAAGGGAAACAATTTTCTTTCTGGATTCTAGACACTCAGGCCCTTTCCACACAAGGCTGATACAACGCAGTAGCGTCGTATTGTCACTTTTACATCTGCACGTTAAACCAGTTTGATGTCGTTCTGTCCTCCACGGTTCTGCATGAGTTGAGGTCTTAGCATGGTTAACATCGACGTTAAACTGATGTATTGTAAAAATGGAAAAACTCGGATGTAAACAACCCAAACCGTTTCTGCTGCATTTTTTCCTATGTGCACAAGCATTACATCAATTAACACACTTGCGCTAAAATGTAGCTACGGTTTCTACAACTTTTTTTTTTAATTGACCAATCAGTGGCAGTGGGGTGGAGGGAGGGAGGGGAATAGAAGTTCCACAAGAATTGATGACGCAAAAGCTACAAACGATTTTCTCTGCTTTACTTCAGTAGAAACTGGAGGGCGTGGAGATAGGAATCGGGGTAAATTAGAGTAAAAAACACCACCCATGACACGTGGTGAAATGCTCCTCCGCTCTAGTGCAGAAATGGCCTCAGATGCTAGCCCAGCCTCTAACAGAGGAAGCATGGTCTCAGAGTCAAACGGCTGGGTCTCCTTCATCATGCAGAATGAAGGCATGGACTCAGCTTTAGGCTACAAAGTGATGTGTTTTGCTGTAGAGGCAACTCTTTAGGAGCACAGGTTTCTTCAGGAGTGTAGGCCCTCTTTGAGGGAAGGGTACTCTTTTTGGGGAGGCCAGCTGCTGAAATGCCTACAACAGAGTTCTGGGCATGACTCAGGCAGCCCAGCAACATAACCCTCAGTCAGGGAGAACATGGCTAGTGGAAACAAGGGCTGTGCTGAGTGCTGAATCTTGTCAGCTGGCTTTGTCTGCCTTGGCTCCTGCTGAGGCTGAGCTTAGACTCTGTTTGAGTTGGCTCTTGGACTATGCTTGCCTGGTTGCTGTTTGAACATGATTGGTTGTGGATCCTAGATTCCTGCTGGGGTGCCTCCAGACTGTCCTCACCTGATTTACCTATCTACTTGCTGTTAAGAACTCTGGCACTGTGACTTCTGGTTTGTCTTTTGATTCCCCTCTGAGATTGCCATGCCTGTTTGGTCTACTTGTTTTGTTTGTAACTGTAATTTGACTACTGGACTGTGGTTTTGGACTCTTAAGACCTTGCTACTGGGACATACTCAGCTGGAAAATGACAGAGAGTAAGGTGTTCCAGCAGATCATTGGGGACTATACACTTTCCCACCCAGCAACTGCAGAAGAGGACTGCCAACTCCAGTGGTGTAGTGCCTAGAATGAATGTGGCTGACAGACCTTGCAGACACAGGCTATTGCCCAGCGATGGAGTATCACTGCAGATGTCTGGGTGTGATGAGTGAGAATAGCAGCTGGGAAAAGTAACAGCCACCGCCATAATTTGGCCAGAGAAAAGAGAAATCCAGGAGTCTTCCCCCCAACCCAGACCAACTGTCTAGTGTGGAACAGGAGGAAAGAACCAAGCAGCTTACCCTAATAGGCTCAACTAGCAAGGAGACAGGAAAGAGGTGGAAGCTAAGCTTTATGGTAGCCCCGCTCATTCCTAGATGACATGCATATCTGCAACTGGCCCACAGACCCCACAAAATATGTAGAAATGCACCCCCTGCCCCCTAGTGGACATTTTCAAGCATTTCAAGCTGGCTATGGAACAGAGACAGCTTTGGTCACCTTGGTGAATGACCTATGCAGGGAACTGGACAAGGGGAGTGTGTCCCTGTTGGTTCTGCTGGACCTTTCAGCGACTTTCGATACCATGGACCATGGAATCCTTCTGAGCTGCCACTCTGGGATGGGACTTGGGGGCACCGTTCTGCAGTAATTCCAGTCCTTGGAGAATGGAACTCAGAAGGTGATTCCTGCTTAACTCCAAAGCCATTCAGCTGCTGGGTCCCTCAGGGCTCAGTTTTGTCCCCCATCTATTTAACATCTCCAGGAAATTGTTGGGAGAGGTTACCCAGGGTTTTGGAGTTGGATGTCATCAGTATGCTGATGACACCCTGCTCTACCTCTTCATTCCAAACTTAATCCAGACAAGACAGAGGTGCTACTTGCCAGTTGAAAGGTAGATCAGGGAAGAGGGGTTCAGTCTGTGTTAGATAGGGTAATGCTCCCCCTAAAATCTCAGTTTTACAGCTTGGATATGCTCCTGCATTCAGAGCCGAAGCTGGATGCCCAGGCTCTGGCAGTGGGCAGGAGTGCATTTATGCAGATATAACTCCAAGATCTCTTTGCATACTAAGCCAGACTAGTGCTGCTATGTCTTTGAATAAAATGTAGTAAGTAATCTTTTCAGCTATGACATTAGTACAGAAATCATCAGATACTGGAATGACTAGTTGCAAAAGTGTTTTGTGCCTTCAGAATGGACATAGGTTTCAAATATGGATGCCTTATGTTATCCTAGTACTCAGTTCACACAAATAAAAATGACCATTAAAGAGGAAATATTACACTTTGAAAAAGAAAACCAGCCACTGGTTCCAGCTATTGTTCTTTATACCACAGGTAATGTTTGAATTGTTGCACACATCCAAAATCTGTTTCAGAGGGGAGGGAGCATAGAATCATAGAATCATAGAAATGTAGAGTTGGAAGAGACCACGGGGGCCATCCAGTCCAACCCTCTGCCATGCAGGAACACCCTCAAAGCATTCCCGACAGATGGCCATCCAGCCTCTGCTTAAAAGCCTCCAAAGAAGGAGGCTCCACCACACTCCGAGGCAGCAGATTCCACTGCCGGACAGCCCTGACTGTCAGGAAGTTCTTCCTGAGGTTTAGGTGGAATCTCCTTTCCTGCAGCTTGAATCCATTGCTCCTTGTTCTGGTCTCTGGAGCAGCGGAAAACAAGGCCTCTCCTTCCTCTACATGGCATCCCTTCAAATATTTAAACATGGCTATCCAGACAAGAAGCAAGAGAGACAGAGTATGAAGCTCTCTTTTCCAGAAAGAGATGAATCCAAGGTGGGGGGACGAGGGAAGGCTACAGGGAAAAAAGCCAGTATGTTTGTTCTCTAGTACTTCCCTTCCAGATGTGAATCCACAGGAGGTGTGACATCAGAAATTTGCTGAGCTAAAGCATCACTCTATTCAATCAATGCCCAGTGGAGCCCCAGAGGAAGCCAGGAAGCAACCAGCAGTTAGCCAGCGAAATGCTAGAACTAGGAATATACAGTGGAATTTTCCTCTGGAAAACTCTTTGAAGCTACTTGCCCTCATTCCCTGAAGAGCTTGTTTCTGGGCTATAAGCGTGACTATTTCATAAGATAATAGAGCTGACCAAAAGGATGTCAGCATTCTCCAAAACCCACGCAGAGGAGAAGAAGCCCCCACCCCCTTCTTTGCTAATATTTTCCCTGTCTCACTAGAAATGTTTGTGTGGCTCTTCGTGTCAAAAGTATCTCAGGCCTGGCCTGCTCTGCCCTGAAGACACACATCAGCCATTCCACCAGGTTGAGCAACTACATCACTCTTAAGAACATAAACCTGAGTGTCAAATTGCATGGTGCATTAAATTGGTACCATGCAGTTTGGTATCGTTTTCCTTTTTACATGAAAGCAAATGTGTGTCGGAACCAGCAAAGAGAGGGAAAGTTGAAATGTTTGTGCAATATTTTTACTGAAAAAAAGGGGGAAAGCCTGCAGAAGTTATATATCTTTAAAATTTCCATGCTGCTGTATCTGTATGAAATTTCAGATGCGAAAAATTTAAAACTCATGGGTGCTGCTCCTGATCTGAATTTATTTCTGAATAAAAAGTTGCCTTTAACTTAACAATATGTATTCTTTTCCCTTGCACATTCCTGTCTTCTTTTGTGTCATGGCCTTTGCTAGGCAAAAAGGAGGAAGGGGATGAGCGGAAAAAGGGAATGTGATAGCACCTTTAAGGCTAAGTAGTTTTTATTTTAGCATGAGCTTTTGTTGGTATAAATCCACTTCTTCAGATGCAAAATAGAGGCCATTTCTGCAATGGACTCTTGCAGTGCTATTATTCCACTTTCAACATCCTATGGAATCCTGGGGTTTGCAGTTTAGGGAGGATGTTGAAAGTGGAATAATAGCACTATAATAGTCCAGTGCAGAAATTATCAGAGTGATATTAAAGCCCCAGTTATAAAGCATATTTGTACGGTTGTGGGAGTTGCCAGGGTGAAAACTGGAGGGGGCTTCTGTACCTTCAGGGGTTGTTTGGGGGGGGGGGATTTCAGCAGGTGTGGCTCAGCACACAACAAGCAACCCCCGCTGAAACCCCTTCTTCTACACAACCACTAAGGGGATAGGAGCCCTCCCCAGTTTTCACGCTGGCAACCCTAATTTAGAAGCCTGAGGGGAAGTGCTCATTCTTTCCCCCTTTAAATTGGTGCATAGCCTACTCTGACAACCTTTCAATCTGCTATAAACAAAGTAATAGCACATGAACCTATGCAAATTTATGTTAGGAGTGTGTGAGATAAAGAATTCCCACATTAACAAAAGTTTCTAAAGATAGTTGGAGGGAATTAGGAGTTGCCAGCGAGCTGGTTACTGTGTCCTCCAGGCCTAAGTAATGAGATAGAGGATCAGTGATTTTTTTTTTTTTTTGCTGTTGAGACTATGCCATGGGAAGCAGCTGAGAACCAAAATTAACTCTTTCTACCTCACAAGCTTTAGAAGCTGTGGAATACAGCTGCTGAACAAGGGAGTTACTATGGAAACACTTGCACTCCTGAAATAAAGTGGGACGACATAGTTCAGTCTGTGCTATGAGAAGAACCCAAATGATTTGCTGTGTAAAGGCACCAGCACACTCCTTTCCCCCCTCAAGACAATAAAAATTCTGGTGTCAGTCATTTTATTTACCAAATGTCTAGTGCTCCCTCATAGCTGAGGCAACCTCATGAAAATTCTTAGCTTTTAAGTGCCCAGAGATAAAATCATAGAACTGGAAGAGACCAGAAGGGCCATCAAATCCAACCCCGTGCTATGCAGGAACATACCATCAAAGCATTCCCGACAGATGGCCATCCAGCCTCTGTGTAAAAACCTCCGAAGAAGGAGACACCGCCACACTCCCAGGCAGCGTATTCTACTGTCAAACTCCTCATACCATTGGAAATTCTTCCTAATGTTGAGGTGGAATCTCTTTTTCTGGAGTTTGAAGCCACTGCTCTGCATCCTAGCCTCTGGAGCAGCAGAAAACAGGGTTGCTCCATCCTCCATATGACGTCCCTTCAAATATTTAAATATGGCTATCATCTTACCTCTTAATCTTCTCTTCTCTAGCCTAAACATACCCAGCTCCCTAAGGTGTTCTTCACAGGGCATTCCAGGCCTTTTATCATTTTCGTCTGGATACATTACAGCTTGTCAATATCCTTCCTGAACTGTGGTGCCCAGAACTGAATTCAGGGTGGGGTTTGACCAAAGCAGAATGGATTCTTGTTCAGCTTGTGGTCTACTAAGACTCCAAGATCTCTTTCACATGTACTGTGGTCCAGCCAGGTGTCACCCATCTTATATCTGTGTATTTCGTGTTTTTTTCCCTGCCCAAGTGTAGTACCTTACATTTCTCACTACTGAAATTCATTTGTACATGACCTTTGTATCATTGTATATTCAGTCTTGAGGAAATATATGGACAATGTTTATATATGCTATCTTGAGGAAATACATGCAACAACTCCCACAAGTATACATATTCAGGGGCCCTCTGTGTGCTTGTGTCTAAGGACCTTTCTGCACTATGCTGTTATAGTGCAATTATTCCACTTTCAACATCCTGTGGAATTCTGGGGTTTGTAGTTTACTGAGGCCAAAGAGCTCTCTGGCTGAGAGTTCTAAATGCCCCTCCCTAAACTGCAAACCCCAGGATTCCATAGGATGTGGAAAGTGGAATAATAGCACTATACCAATGAAGTGTGGAAAGGTCCTAAATCCTTTAATGGGAGAGGGGACTGCATAATATTGTTCTTTGCATAAGGGCATCTTGTTTCAGCCTGGAATGTAGCCAGTCTTCTGTGGGAAACCAAACTGGTGATTGAAAGAAGCCAGTCATTTTTAAGTAAAAAAGAAGGAGGGGAACAAGACTCCCCAAAGTCTTATAATTGTCCCAGAATTACACAAATTGACAGAATACTTTGGCTTAGCTTGACTTCTCACATGATGTTGTGCAAGGTATAAAGGACACACAGCAGCTAGGAAGGTGGACAAAAAAAAATGCCTTTCATAAAAGAATGGAACAGGAAATTCCTGATTCTAGCCAGTAATGTAATGGTAAATTCTGATGTGCAGGCCATTTATCATGATAGCCCCTATAGAAACACCCATAAAGGCGGTCCAAAAAACATTGTCAGCAGTTTTTTTTAACAAACAAACTTGAAAAACTTTTAGCAATTTTCATCTCTTCCAGGAACAGGTCTTTTGTAAACTGATCAACAAGCTACTCCAAAAAACTTTCGATTACAACTTGCATAGCTCATAAGAATAAATAGTTATTAGGGAAAACCCAGTTCTTGCTACAGTGGAGGTTTCAGCTAAATTTAGAAGGAATAGGGAATTAGGGGTGGGTGTGGCAGTATATTACATCACACACTCTGCTATTCAGAATGTCCTGTGAACCCTGGGTTCTTTACATCATTGGATATAATCCAGTATCATCATCTAGTGACTAAAGCTATCCAGATCAGGATGTCATAGGCTGCATGTGACACGATAGTAGGATCCACATGTTTCTATTTCGTACAGCTGAACAAACTTCAGACTGAAGGAGAGGAGTTCTCAGCAGCTTAGGGAGGAATTTACACTTTCAAAACATGGTTTTTGTTTTGAAATACTGGTCCATAAATAGAAGTTCCTTTTCGGGTTGCTGTACACAGCATTGAAGATGCCAAATGAATGCTACGTAGGGATAGTTCCAGAATGCTAGCACCAAAAGCAAGACCAGGAACATCATTTTCTAAATTGTGGATTCCAGCAATGAGAGGAGGTCTAGAACATTCAAGCGAATGCAAAAGACAAGGATCCTAGTAAACGTATTTAATGACGTGTCCTGAGACCTGGAGATTGAATCCCAAAACCTGAGTTTCAGGACAGAAGCCAGAGACCTGGCAACACTATGCCTCACAGATACATTCATTCACCTAGGACTTAAAAATACTTTCCAGGGTAAAGAACTGGCCTTGTTTTTCTTGGAACTGTCACCAAAGAAGGAGTGGTGCAGGAACCTGTTCAGCTCACATTGTAATGTTTGCATTTTAATGCAAACTTACCAAATTCACAGTTCGCAAACCTGTAAACAAGTCAGAATGCAGTTATATATCAATATTCACTCTTTTTTCAGTTTTGCAATAGAGTTCACAAATCAAAAAATGTACATGTCAGGGGAAGATGAACATATTGATGTGCATATTACCAAAAAGTCTGAACAAAAAAGGATTTACAGTTAGGAGGACACTGCTTCAAAAAAATATGTATGCTTAGTGCATAAAAATATGTTGATTTTGAAAAACACATTCTCCAAAATACTTGCAAAAGTTAATGTGAGTTTATTTAAAAACCAGTTGCAAATTCATGTAGAAACAGGACAGAATTAATCTAATGTTTGACAAATGAGACAGTCGGTGAAATCACGCTATCCAAAGCAGCGTGCAGATGGCCAGTTCTCAGACTTCTGGCATCACATTGCTGAGAAGCAAAGTGGAGTAGAAAGGTTAACAGATCTAATTTATTACAGCTAAATCTGCAATATTCTGTACAAATACTTTCAAGGCGAGTTTTGCTGAATCTAGTAGGACTTAGTGCTGCATATACATGGATATAATCTAGCTGTATGCATCAATTACTATCTGCAAGTGCTTTGAAGCATGTATGAAATAAAAGTAGAACATTTGGGTGATACATCTGGACATGTTTTACGTCACCATGGATAGCTGCTTCCCAAATCTTTAAAGAGGCAGTATTCAGAAGCCTATATAAAACCCAAATTCTTTCAGAAGTACAGTATAGGCTCACTTCATCCATCAAAGACTCATCTGAATCGTTTTCTTTTTAACACTCTTGTTTTGTTCACAGAAACATGTGAATAATGTTTCAGGGTGGCTGCTTCTGAGTGTGGAAGAATAAAGGGCTGATGTTGTTATGGCTGAGATTTAGTCCGATTCAAGAGCCTTGAGTTACATATCAAGTATTTTGCAAGTATTATGCATATGTTACATATGCAAGTATTTTGGAGAATGTGTTTTTCAAAATCAACATATTTTTATGCACTAAGCATACATATTTTTTGAAGCAGTGTCCTCCTAACTGTAACTCCTTTTTTGTTCAGAGTCAGCCCTCTTCTAGGTAGCTTCACAAAATCTCTAGGTCCTAATTTGTAATCTCTTCAAACAACTCACAGTGAAGGAGAAATGTAATTGGTCTCCGAAAGAAAGACTCCTTACCATAGTAAGCCCTTATTCAATCCCATAAAAGGGAGAAGGGCTGTCACCGTGTCTCTTTTTCCTGGCACTGAGCCCTTCTGGTGTCCCTCACACGACCTGTCAGTGAGTCTCACACCTCCGAGGAAATGTGCCTCCACACAACCCATTTCAGACTTCCTAGCATGTGGAAATTTTTCTCTTGACTGGTAACTTGTTATGAAGTGGACTGATAAATGCTAGCTGCATTCTTGGAGATAATGCATGTCGGCGGCGGATTGGTTGTTAGTTGCCCCCTCCCCTTACTGCAGTGCCTCCCTGAAAGTTCTTAATTAGAAAGAAGAAGTAACAAGGGGCAAATGGGACAGCACAGGGAGAGAAACAGAGATGAGATCTGGAGAAAGACATTTTCCAGAGGGAGGTGAGAGAGTACAGGCCCTCAGGAATGTACAGAGAAAAGATAGGTAACATGCTTTATTTGGATCACAGATAAATATATTTATAGCAGTAGCAGATAAATGGAAATGATAGATCTCTGCCTCCAGGAGCTTATATATAGGACTGGCACATAGGGAAAGATAGGTAAAGCATATTATTTGGGTCACGGATGAATATATTTATACCAGTATCAAATAAATGAAAACAATAGATTTCTGTCTCAAGGAGTTTACACATAGGACTGGCACATAGGTTACAGAGCAAATTCATGCCATGTTGCGCTTGAGTGGGGATGAACAATGCACAGCATATGGTTATATGACCATCAGCTGTTTTTGCATCCCTCTGTGCTGGCATTTGGTAGTGCTGCCTAACCACGCCGCAGACAGTCCCAGCAGCACAAAAAAACCCAACAATCCCTAAAGGCCATCTTCTTGAATTCCTGTTCCTTCCAAAAGTGAAGGAGGCATTCTGCCCTGAATACTAGCAGATCCTTACAACTCACAGTGCCCTCTTTCCCTCTCCTGTAATAGAGAGTTGATACAACTGCCACCAAATTTCAGTGTGGCCACCAGTCAGTTCCGGGAGGTTGATTCATCCCCCCACTCCTAGACAGTTCCTTTTCACTCCTCCAGACGCACAGGGCGGACCTGGTATGTTCGTATTACAAGAACATAGGCCATTTCCGCACTAGACTGTTATAGTGCTATTATTCCACTTTCAACATCCTATGGAATCCTGGGGTTTGTAGTTTAGGGAGAGGCCTTGAAGACCTCAAAGACCTCTCCCTAAACTGCAAACCCCAGAATTCCATAGGACGTTGAAAGTGGAATAATAGTGCTATAAGTCTAGTGCAGAAATGGCTATAGTTTAGAATAAAGTGCTAGAAGGAATTTCCTGATAGTATAAGTTATTTAGCAATTGAACAGACTGCCCTGGAAGATGTTTTTAGATGCTTTAGAGTTTTTCAAGTAGAGGCCCAATGGCTACATACAGAGGATTTCCTGCATTGGTGCAGGGAGTTGATGATCTCTGAATTTCCTTCTAGCTCTTTGGTTCTACAGCTAGCTTGTTTTTATTCACGAGGTCTATATTGCTTTTTTGCTTATTTCACATTACTTATGTGAGTATTTTATTGTCAGTGTGGAAGCAAAAACAGCTTTACAGAATCCTGGGATTTGCAATTTAGGAGAGGGGTATTTAGAATTCCCAGATAGAGAGTTCCAAGTATTTCACAAAACTACGAATCTCAGGACTCTTATGAGATACAGTTGGGGCAGTTAAAGCGGCATCATAGTGCTATTATTGTGTAGTGTGAAAAGACCTAAGAGCTCCTTTAAATCTCATATGTGAAAATGGTCTCACGAGGCCTAGGCCTACACTCTTGTTTAAATATTTTTGCATGTGGCCCATAAGTCCTTCATTATATCTTTAACAATCCCATGTTTTTTCCCAGGTACACTTTTATATCTCCCTTATAGGCCGGGATCCCTCCTGTCAGTCCAATCTCATATTGGGTATGGTGAATATTTATTTGAATGTTTGGTAGTACAGGTGAGCTAGGATATTTGTTTGAGAACATTTTCTTTCAAATTAATTTCAGCCCTTGGTGGTTTATTTGAATATTTATATATGAATTAGTTGTGCCCAGAGGTTTATGTAGACTGGGAAACTTACAAGTACCTCAACCCTCCTTTCCTTATACTAGTGTTCTCTGAAGAGTGCCAGGGACATGTGTACATCAGGCTTACCAGTTCGTCTCATGGGCTGAATTGTGGGTGAGGTCACATCAAATCTTACTTGGCACAAAGGCTTTGCCGTAAACTATGGCTGACTTAGCAACAAATTAAATATTAGCTCAAGCTGTGCTAGTGTTGCAAGAAAAAGTTGGGGCGGGGGGAGACAGCAGATATTACACAGTGAAGCAAGCAGAATGATCTGGTGTGCAAGAGCTGTGAGTTAATTATTTATTTGTAGTTACAGGGTGTGTGAACATTTTGTTCAAATCTTGTAGGAATGGAGCACTTGTTGCAATTTGCTTGGTTGGTTTGATCCAAACAATAACTGTGCTAGGGCTGCTGGGAGACCGTCCTTTTGTTAAACTGATTGCTTGCTAATAATCAGAGATGATCTGTTGATTTCTCCTTTGTGGAAACTGACAGCTTGAGATATTTCTCCTGAATGGGCAATTCCCCTGGAGGGATGGGGTTCTTAAGACCCAACATTCTGCAGCTGAGAGGGGATACAGCCTTCCCTCACTTATCTGGCAGGTTAGGGACCGGAACACTGTCAGAAAACCAAATTGGTTGAAAAGTGAGAGCCATGTACTGTACTATAGGGAGCATGAAGGATGTACAGAGGTTCACTTGTTACCAGCAGCTTCTTTGCGCTGCTTGCAAAGTCTCTCATTTGGCTTAGAGCCTTTCCTTCCCCTTCTCAGCTCACTTCACAAGCAGTGCACGTGTGCAAGAGGTTCCAAGCGAGCCTCCATAGGCAAGAAGAACTAATGAAAGAGTAGAACCCCTGTTGAATTAATGGAACTTGTCTTTAATTTGGAAGCATCAAAAAAGCGAGTCATCTCATAACAGGGTGTCAAAGGGTGGGGGCTTCCTATACAGTAGTTGAGCTGCCTGTTGGTTGAATCTTTGTTCAGCGCTGCTTAGGTCCTCTCCACTTCAGCTGAGGGCTGAAGGCTGGCTTTTGAGGTGCAGTGTAGGCCATCTGGCACGTAGTTCTCTCTTCCAAGACCTTGCCACTGCTTGCTCATTACTTTCCCAGTTCAAACAATGCGACACAATGGCACCAGTATGCACCAGAAGCAACAGTACAGTACCAGGGGGCCCTCTTCTTCCCCACTGGATCAGGCAGAGCACTACTTTTCCAAGTAGTGCTCTCTGTATTGGGAGAAGGCAAGTAAGTGGGATAGTCAGGTAGATCACTCACCAGCCTAGGAAAGCAACAAGGCAAAATTGCCACTGGCAGGTCAACAGCTCAAAAGGGTGTAGAAGGCTCAGGAGGAAAAGCCGCAGAGCTCTCACTGCTTCCTCCATTCCTCCATCCCCAATGCAGCCATTGTACTCAGCCTGATGGTAAGGCCAGCCATACGAGGAAGGAACAGAAACAACTTCAACTAGAGACAGCCATGAGTTTGGCTAGGCTGAAAGCAGTTTAGGGTGGCATTTTGTGGCTTTAAGCAATTTCTGTCTCTGACAATTGGATATAGAATTGCCATTCGCTGCCTGGTCTAAGAATCTATTGCTTACAGTATGCTTTACTTATATATTTGTAAACAAAATAAAATACAGTATTAGAAAGGCCTCATAGATTTCCATTGCTTGCTGCCCATCCAAAAGAAATGAACTCTTGCTATGCTCCCCTGGTATTTGTTACTGCTCAGGGAAAGTGGAAACGTGTAGCAATATTTTCCATGATCTCAGACAGCGGGACTGGGAAAGAGCTTTGCCTGAGACTTTGAAGAGCTGCTGTCAATCAAAGTAAGCAGTAGTCAGCTAGTTGGTCCAATGGCCTGCCTGTCTCAGGCTGCTTGAGATGTTCATCCCTGTGAAGATGCTACCTGAACTGGCAAAAAAGGGGAATGGGAACAGAATGCATATTGTAGAATAGCAAAATTGGAAGTGGGCTCATAGTCATTTTCTTATGACTGATCCATTGTCCACAAACAAATAAACGAAAGATGATATGGGTTTGGGATGATTTCCATTTTGTTTGCTCTAACTGGTTATTCTATACCATGCAGTGTACATTGCACTTGGACTGAAATGGTACCACCCATCTTCTAAATTCTGTTTCTCAAGTGTGTGAGGGTGCATTTGTGAAACTTCAAGTCACCTGTCAACTAATGGAAACTCCATGAATTTCATAGGCCAAAAATACTAAGAGGTGGTTTTATCAATATTTGCTGGCAGTCTCCCATCCAAATACTAACCACGGCTGACCCTGCTTAGCTTCCAAGTTTAGACAGAATCGAGTGCCTTTAGATTATTTGGAAATATGTCTGCTAATTTGCCTGTTCCTTGCTTATCAAATTATGGGTAGGCTGCAAGTGGAATTATAATGGTTTTCTCCACACTTTGGGTGGCAATTTCTTATTTTCTTCTGTATTCATCCTGCTAGGTTCTATTTATACTAATGTATATCTCACAGCTGCAATAAGTGAAGAAGAAAGCCTAGTTTACCTGAGTACTATTTGAAGCTAAGTGCAGTTCACTATAATCTTTGTAGTGGGTGCCATTTTTGGTTTTTTATTTTCTCTTTTAATTTCTGGCTATCAAAAACATATCCATATGTTTTAAAAATTAACAGGGTGGTAAAGTAGTGCCTATTGAAAAAAAATATCTTGAATTTGTACTAACCTGTGATAGCTTTACCTGCCTGATTTGTCACTGGCCAAATTTTAACCCAGTCCTTTGGAAAAGAGAAACTATGTATCACTGTATAAGAAAGTAGCTTTAAAATATAAGCTTATCAGCAAGGAATTAGATTCACAGGGGAATATAAACCTGTTGAGACAGGCTATTCTTCTATTGTTTATTTTCTACGGACTGAGAAATGAGGGGAAAACAACATGGAAAAATAGGGTGGCAATCACCGCATGATGGTTTTGTATGGATTATCTGTAAAAAATAAGGAATGGAGCTCAGCAATTTCACATTGAATGTCTAGTGTGGAAGCAGACTTTGTGATTATATAAATTACTAAAACCCATATTAAAGTCTAGAACACTAAGATTTAATCTTAACTCTCCTTTGATCAATACAAATTTTAAGGACATTTTCTTAAAGTGCGTTGTACAATCCATACGTACAATGTTCTCTGAGCAGAGGTTTGTATTTTTACAGATTTCACACTGTAGCATGCTGTTTATCTTGACACAGCTAGATTTAAGTTGGCGTATTCTGCTGGTCTCCACAAAGAGTTTGTGACTCATAGCCTCAGATTCTCACTGCATCTAATTTTTTACACTTTGCATGGAGGAAAATTATTTGAAAAAAAATCCAAGCAATCAATTTCTCTTTTCTCTTCTCCAATAAAAATGTGCAAAGGAATGGATTTCCCCATAAGCTGCAGGAAAGATCATTAAAACAAGCATTGATTGAGCAAGAGACAACCATCTCTCAGCACATGAGCACTATGGTTTAATTTCAAGAGCCCATTTTCTTCTACTATGGAGGTGCTGCAAGGCAATACACTGGACCAATTAGACTGTGTGGCCATCCTCAGTGATGCTGAATATGTTAATAGAGCTTTCTTCTGTGAATGCTCAGTTATAATAGCAGTCCAGAAGTTGCAAAATGGTACACTGGGACATGTTTGTGAGTAAGCTCCCACAGTTTTAACAACTGTGAAAGAACTGATATACTTGGATTTCAAAACCTCACATAATATTTTCACAGGGAAAATGTCTCACTGATTTCCTTCTGTCTTTTCCTATGTAAAAAACTGTGTGGTCAAATTGCATCTGCTTTCCCTCTTTCTTAACAGTGTCTATAGGTGTGTGCTTTGAAAAACAACCACCCTGTTTTTACTACAGGAGCATGTCTCCTGCTACTTTTTGAATAGAGAATAAGTTGGTGAATCATAGGTGGCAGAAATGAGCTAGGATTAAGGAAACAAAAATCAGGAATCAAAACCAAAGCATATCAAAACACAAAAGAAACTGGGAGACCACTGTTCTTCAAGCAAAGTCTCAGCTTCATGAGGAAACCTTTATATCCCATCATATCAAGGAGGGCCAGTGGCCAGTCTGGGTAAGTGGGGCTGCTCAAGAGGCAGAGATTACTTCATTGCCCAGGGAGATGTTCCAAACTGTAATTCCAGTGCATCATTTCATGGGACAGATGAACCAGAAGACCAGAGGGTTTCCAGTTCCAGCCCAGATGATATCATCATTGAGTAATCCCCAAAAGTTGGAAGCCCCCTTATCTAGAGCTTAGATAGAATTCAATTGTTTGTAGTACTGCAACATATGTCTATGTACACAAATTCAAAAAGGCCTGACCATGATGCAGGGAAGTTTCCCTGTGCTTCTGAAGTTCCAAAGGGGGGATTGATAGAGAAGCCTGGAAGTCTGAGAATGATGGGATTTAGAGTAGCACAGAATAGTATAGAAATCAGTTAACCAGGCCTCTGCATGCCTCTACATGCCTTTCCCTTTTCTCATGACCTTTGGAGGTCTTAGCGTGTTTTGTTGTAGACAAATAGTGAAGGCTGGCACCTAAGAACTCAGCAGATGACAGGTTAAGATCTTGCTTGATTGCAGTAACCACTCCCCTAGAACTATTAAAGAACTATACTGGGCTCTGCATACATGAGCATTTGCTCACTTACCAAACTATGGTACTCTGGGACCCATACTGAAAAAGAGAAATGAAAAGACCTTTATTCTATGTGTGAGAATTTCAGTAAGTACCCCAACACCAAATGTGTTTAGGTGAAGAATTGTACCAGGCAATGTAGTAACATCACTGAGAGGTCTAAACCCTTGAAGGAGGGTCTTACCCTCAAATGTACATTTTTTTGGAAAATATTATAAGGCTGTATCTCATGAAAAGGGGGAAGCGCTCTATGTTTGTATAGATTATGTAAATAAGGTATGTGGTATGTTATATGTGTGTATTTGTATGTTTTGTTTTTTAAATGTCTATTGTGTCTATTATGTCTGTTATGTTATGAATGTGATGTTAGATGGACTATGTTATTTTTTTTTAGTTTTCAATAAACCTATCATAGAAAAAATGTACATCTGTAGAAGTAATGTCTTATAATGCTTATGCTAACAACCATAGGGAGGCAGATCCAAATTAGGTGCACAGAATGTTCCTCCTTGCCTTCTGAGTGACTCAGAATGTTACAGGATGAGAGGCATAGCTCACAAATAGAATGCATGCTTAACATGAAGAAGGTTGAAAGTTCAGTCTTCGCCATCTCTAGATGGGGCTGGAAAAGGCCCCTGCCTGAAATCCCAGAGGCTCAATACCAGTCAGAGCAGAGGTGGGCAGAGATTCAATACCAGCCAGGGTAGAGCAGAGGTGGGCAGCTTATGACCTTTAAGATGTTGCTGGGTGCAACTCTCATAAATGCTAGCCAATGGTGAAGGTTTATGGAAGCACCTGTCCAATAGAGATTTCCAGGTTTTCTGCAGAGTGATACAAGACAGATGAGAAAGACCATCTTAAGTCTTAGTCTTTTTCATCCATCCTGTATCGCAAGAAAAGGGCCTCTTGTAAGATCTTGCAAGAAAAGGGACTCTTGTAAGATCTCAGAGCTCTGGCCAGATTTCAGATTTTGTGGGAACCCCAGTCTCCATCCAAATCGGACAACGGCAGGCCAAACATTGCATAATGAGAACTTTACTCTGCTGCTTGGTATCAAACCAGACCAGACTCAGAGAGAAAAAGATGAGTGGTGCAGACAATGGACAGCAGACAGACCCCCAGCATTTGATACATGAGGCCTGATTACTGCATATGTTCCAGGGGCTTGGGGTTGGTCTGTTGGGTGTGCAGCTCATGCCTGGTTTCAAATATGGGAATGGGGCATTCTGTATCACCCCAATACACCTGACTTCATGAACCCAATTATGGGATGTCCCATACAAAGCTGGACTCCTGGGAACCCCACTGTCCAACCACAAATGAAAGGCCACAAGTTCCCCCCTCCCCACTGGCCCAGGTGAGTGTAACATAGCTCCTAACTTTCCTCAATGTGTGGTTCTATATTAGAGGGGTATTGTAACTGATCCTTGCCACCTAATTTTACAGATATTTTCTTTAAACTTTGTTGACTTGTCAAAGTGACATGTGGCACCAGTGGCCAGGTTTGGGAGCAGTTGGCCATAGCATACTTCTTTTGTCTTTATCCCATTCTCCACAAGACAGCAAAAATTGTATTGGTCTTATAGGACATTTCCGCACGCGGCGAGGGAATCGCTCCCTGCCGCTACTCACCGGATCTTCTGTGGGTCCGGTCCGGTCCGGGGTGAGGAGGAGCAGTGCGTGATCGTAGATCCGCACTGCTCCGGCGTCCAAAATGGCGGCTTCCGGTTGGTCATGGGTCTCGACCAACCGCTGAAGCTTGCCAGCCTAAAGCCCGCCCTCCGCAGATCGCAGGCTCGCATTGGTGCAAGCCTGCAAATCTGCATGGGAGAGCAGGCACGCGATGGTGCGTGCCAGCATTTTGAAAGACCTGAAAAATCAGGTCTTTCAAAAACACGATGGAGGACCACTCGGGGTCACTCTGGAGCGGACTGAGGTACGGATCTATGGTAAGTAGTCCAGACCCAGTCCGCTCCAAGGTGCAAACGTCCTCCGTGGAGGACGCACTCCACCATTTTATTTACTATGTGGAAATGGCCATAGAGTGGACACTGCCTCACATACTGACTTATATCTCTTTCCCCTCCCCACTTTTTTCAGAGAGAAAAAACCCCTCAGATTTTAATACAGGCAGCTATAGAGCAAAAGAACAAGGTCTTAAAAGAACCATCCAGGAACTAGGTCATTCCATCCACAGCTCTCAGTAAGAGGAAGCATGCAGCTTGGAGGGATTGCTACACAGTCACATGTGGGACTTGTCTTCCAACGGTCTGAGTGCATGCATAGCTGGCAGAGAGGGTGTCATAAATTAGGATTCCAGGAACCCTCCAGACACAGCATGTGCTGCACCTAATGCAGTAAACAAGGCCCAGCAGCCGCCCTGTAAGCAACCAGATCAGTTCCATATATTAACTGTACCCTGCACGTGGACATGCTCAGTCCAGCCTCTTTCAACTGGCTGAAATGTCCTATCTGCTTGGACTAGATACATGAGGCATTCAGGGCTATGCTGAGATGAGTAACACACCAGGCTAATGAGGCAAATTGAGGAAAAAACACTCTGCCATCAAACATGCAGTAGGAACTTGTTTTACACCAGAGTAGGAATTGTGTGTCCCTCCAGATGTTGTTGGACTGCAACTCCCAGCAGCAACTCCAGTGGAGCCCATGGTGCATCTGGAGGGCTACATGATTTGCACCCTTGTTTTAAAGTGAGTCAGCTCACTGGTCCACCTAACTGAATTTTACCTTTTGATCTCCAGCAGCTCTCTTAAAGTGCAGGTTGACCTAATGCTGACTATTTGGAGACCAGCAACACCAGGGACTGGAAACCCTTGAACATATCAAGGGGAGTTTCCATTGCTGTATTAGCCCCCCCGACTCCCACTGATCCTTCAAATGACACTCACTGGGGGCTAATTCTGCTTCAGAATGCTGTTTTCAAAGACCTCCCCCAACCCCAAAATGTATCTAGGAGTGACACCACTTCCAGCTGAAATGATGGCCGCTGTGACAGTGTGATCCTCTGGAGCCTTAGAGGATAAAGAATTGGTGTGGTGGGCTCCTCTCAGCCCCAGATTGTACCCACCTATGTTTCGAACAGCAAACCCCAGGATTCCATAGGATGTTGCATGTGGAATAATAGCACTATAACAGTCAAGTGTGGAAATGGCCTAAGAGAACTGTTCCTGTCCCTTCTACCATGCTCATTCTGCTCTCCCCATGGTACTTCCAAGTCCACTTGTGCAGGCAGTCCTGTTCACCATTACAGAGGACGGACTGCCCTCTACCATGGCAATGCTATGACAACAAAAATGGCTGTCCCCCAACCCTGCAAGTAGATGCTACTTGGTGTAATGTATATAGTTATGAGAGTCAACATAATGTAGTGTTTAAATGTTGGATTATGACCCTGGACACAAGGGTTCGATTTCCCACTCAGCCATGGAAACCTACTGGGTGACCTTGGGCTTATCTCACACTCTCAGCCCCCGAAAACCCCATGACAGATTTGCCTTAGGGTTGCTGTAAGTCAGAAACCACTTGAAGGCACAAAATAACAGCAATATATATAGTTAAGACATCTGTCTTTGAGAAATATCTATTAGGGAATAAAGGCAACCTAATAGCTTAAGTAACAAACTATATGTTCATTGGAGTTCTATCTTCTAATCTTGCTTTTGGTGGTTTGCTTCTACTTTTTTGTGCTCAGGTTGGCTCCCCCCCCCGTATGATTTTTACAGAGTAAACATATATAACATACACACACTAATATAATATAATATAAATAGACAGATAGATAGATAGATAGATACCGTTTCCTGTCAAGAATGAAAATTTTGTGGCCCAATGAATAAGCTTAGCTCTGAATCGTCAACACCCAGCGAGAATGTATGGTAATGTGGCTCCTCAAATATAACTATCAGAATTATTTTCTCATTCATGTGTTACTGTGGCTTGTGGGAACAGAGAAGGTGGGGGGCATTTCCACATCTTCTTCTCTAGAGGCCCGCTCATAAACCTCATGGAAATAAATCATTGTGTGATGCACGACCAGCATTTCTGTAAGCTCGGGAATTTCTACATGTTGTTGTTGTAGTAGGCAGTTTTCTGATGATTCACAAGGAGAACCTCCTCTAGGCTCCACCCTGCTTCCTTAGCAACATAATCCTGACAGCTATACACTTCATGACCTCTAGTCAGAAATAGCTGCTTGGCTAAGGAAGATACATTTCCCTCCCCACCAGACTCCTGTGGCTGGTCTGATGCAAATTGATGTCACCCTGCTCCCTTTGCTGAGGACTGACATTTCATTTACCAGTGACTGACAGTCCCAGCACTGACCAGTGCAGGAATTTAGCTGGCTTATAAGGCCATTCCTGCACCAGACTGTTATAGTGCTATTATTCCACTTTCAACATCCTATCGAATCCTATAGGATGTTGAAAGTGGAATAACAGCACTATAACAGTCTAGTGTGGAAATGGCCTTGTTTTTCCCCCCTCTGGCTGAAGTAAAGTTTGTGTTCATTTGCTGCTGCTAAAGGCACATCAAGGTAACATTTGTGAAAGATAGAGAAGATATTTTCAAACCATTGTACCACTTCTTCAGAAAGGCCACTGGGTGACATGAGCCTTTTCATGAAGGCTGGCTTTGCAGGCACCGGGAAATGGCTTTAGACAAGAAAAGAGCAAAGGTTTTTGATACTATGCATGGCAGCTGTATTGCAAGCTAAGCAACAGATGGTGAAATATTTAAGAAATATTTCAAGATAGACAAATAGATTAAAATCATCACCACCACCATGCTGCTAGGTAATTTCTGTCAGAGGGTAGAGAAGTGTTTTTCAAGCCTTTGGTAACCAAGCCACTGATAATTCATGCATCTGAAAAGGATTAAGTTTAAGAGTGTGTAAGAGTCAAGACTCAAGGCTTAAACACCTTAAAGGCACCAGATCCCATGTATTCTTGGCACTAAGCAGGGTCAACCCTGGTTAGTACTTGGACGGGAGACTGCCAATGAACACCAAGTACTCTAGGCTGCATTTCAGAGAAAGGAACTGGTAAAACCACCTCTGGGCAGAATATACAAGTGCACAATGAAAGAGAAGATGAGAACTTTTCAGAGCAGGATTAATAGATGTGCAAGAAGACAAAGACCTATCTTTATTACTTGTGTATTTTCTTATGTATCACATGTATATCCATTCTTTACTCCAAGGGACATGAGACGATACAAATAGATCTTTTTCTCCACATGCAGCAGACTGGGCTTAAGAATTCATGGCTTGCCCAAAGTCACCTAATGTGTTTTCTGGCTTTGAGGGGATTTGAAGATTGGTGTTTGCCTTATTCTATCCTATCCTGTCCCCACACTAAAGCCAATTTTAGTCTAACTATTCAACTATGTGCATAGAAATAGTGCAGAACCTTAAAACAAATCTTTAGTACAATCAGCTCTCTCTTTGAGCATCCTCTTAAAACCAACACAGTCCGTTAAAGTTTTGTTGCACTTCAACTTCAGTTTCCTTCTTCTGATTGCCCCTGAAAAATATTTGATTTTGAGCTTCTTGGTGCAGGGAGCAGAACTTTTGTCATAAAGCGATACATACACTGATGCTGCTATATTGCTGTTGCTTTTTTGTTTATGATTGTCACTATAGTGGCAATAGTCAAGAAATTGAAGAAGACTAAGACTTGGAAGGGCAGCTATGAAGAAACTAGACAAGATCCTCAAGTGTAAGATACATCATTAAATACCAAGGTCAGAATTACCTATGCCATTAAATTTCCAAGTTCCATATATAGCTGTGAAAGTTGGATACCAAAGAAAGCTGGCAAGGAGGAAAACCAACTTCTTTGACATGCGTCACTGGAGGAGAGTTCTATGGATAGCATAACTGCCAAAAATAAAAATAAATGAGTCCAAGAGCAAATCAAGCCTGAACTCTCCCTAGAAGCCAAGATGACTAAACTGAGGCTATCATACTTTGGACATATCATGAGATAACATGACTCATTAGAAAAGACGATAATGCTTAGTAAAGTGGCATGCAGTAGGAAAACAGGAAGACTGCATCACAGGTAAATTGACTCAGTCAATGCAACCACAGCCCAGAGTTTGCAAGACCTGAGCAGGGCAGTTTATAATTGGGTGGTCTCTCTTTCATAGAGTTGCCGTAAACTAAAGCCACACTGACAGCAAATAACAACAAGGATAACCATCATTATTTGCACAAAACTGTAGTTACAAAGGAAGCATCTTTATTTCTTGTGCAGGAGAGAGAATTTCAGCAGGTGTATGTTCTTACTCATGTGTAACAAATTGGGATTGTCCAGCTTTTACCATATTCATAGATATTAAAGCACAGAGCCCTGCCTGTCTTATTTTTCCTTTGGGACTAGGACAGAAAAACTGCTTGTTATTTCACCACTGCATTTGTTTGAAAATTATGAGATGCAGCTCCAAAGGTGAAGAAAAAAAATCTCCCTCCACCCACCTTCACTGAATCAACAATGCTCTCCCATCATTTCTCTTTCTCATTTTCTCTGTGTGTGTGCCTGTGTTTCTTTCCTTACTTTCATACTTCCTTATCAAACAGGAGCAACTCATCATTTATCTTCCTTTTATAATTTAGAAAAGTTTGGGCACACTGCAGATTGTGAAGGTGATCTTGCCCTCCTTACATTGACTTCGTAAGGTAAGCGACCTCTTGCCTGACCTGCTCTAAAACTGAAAGAAAAAGAAAAGAGGAAGGGAGCATTTATTGCTTCTGTTGTGAAGGGCAGCTGGGGAAGAAACTTGAGTAAGCAGAGCACTGGTGTTGGCAGGGAGTGAATGGTGGGGGAATGTGAAACTGTCACAGGGTCCATCTGTTACCCTGAAAATTGGGGGTATCTTGAGGACACCCAAACCGGGCTTCAATTAAGGGAATTAGCAGAGCTACTCAGCAAAACTTGCAAAGAGGTCAGGGCAAGGGATCTTCAACCCTATGTCTACGGGGTCAGAACCACGCAAGAGTCACAGGAACAATCTAAAATGATTTTATTAAAAACTAACCGAGAAGATCGCAGGCACACGTTATCAAATACTCCTCCAATCATACAAGAGCTACAGAAATCCAGTTGGTAATAAGGGTCCAGTTGGGATAGAGGGCATACAGACCTTAGTCTAGACGTCCTAGGAGAAGGAGAAGATTAGAGCAGGCTCGGTGTACAGCACCAAGAGGAGGCTGAATTCCGGGCGGGGCGGCTAGCTGCTGCGGGGTCTCGCGGAGGATCGAGGAAGCAAGTCGCGTTTAGCTCTCAGCAGCGTCTGAGAGGCTTGGGTGGGAGGCTTCGATAGCAGCGAAACAGGCCCTACTGTCCGGTCTAGGAGGCTCTCCAAAGAGTCTCCAAAAGTGAGGATATTTATAGCCAATTTCTGTCCTCAGGCTGCATATCGGCTAGCAAAGTGGCATTAATGGGCGATGATTGCGGACTATAATGTTAGGCAAATATCACGACCCCTCCTCGGTATTGTTTCTTATGGGGAAGTCCAGGTATGTGAAAGGTTTAAAATTCCAAATTGATTAGGCTTTGATTGTCTATCTTCACACAGTTCATCAAGGTGGCTTGGGGCTGTGACGGCGTCAATGATTCACTTTATGAATCAAGAAGAGAGTCTATTGTGGCTGCCTAGAGATACGTGACTCGGAACAGTAGGTCGTCGTCTGCGTTCCCCTACAGCAGCGAGGGGCGGTATGGGTTTTAAGAATGTCTAATTCAAAACCAATTTTTACCTGAAACCGACCTTTGCTAGCCAATATCCAACTTGGGGGAGCTAAGCCAAATTTAGGGGTCCTCTCTTAGGATTACTTTGGGGTGTAACACATCCACACTACAAAATTATAGCACTATGATTCCACTTTAACTGCCATGGTTCCATCCTATGGAATCCTGGCGATGACATTTTAGAGAGGGGCATTTAAAATGAGCCAGAGAGCTCTGGAATCTCAGCCAACTACAAACCCCAGGATTCCACTGGATGGCAATTAAAATGGCATCATAGCACTATAATTGGATAGTGTGAAGGGATCCTGTATCAGGATACCCTCCAGCGTGCAGGACCTCAGACCTTTGCTTAGTAATCCAGCTTCGGCAGCATCACTTTCTGAAGCTCATTCTCGTTCTCACCTGACACTACCAAATTCTAGATGTTTATTGCTGTGTCCAGTGTATAAAAGTGAGTAATGGAAGCCATTTTCCTCATTTGTAAACAGGCTTACTGCCAGGAATGGATGAATCCGTCAAATACTGGCTTCATTCTGTTTCTCATTTTCCAGCCTGAAGTCTGTTTCATCATAAACATTAGCTTAGACTTTGGGGGGGGGGGTTTTTTTGTTTGTTTGTTTTTGTTTTGTCCTCACAAAAATATGTGCGCTTTTTAATGCGCATTTCCTCTCATATAAGTATTTTGGCATATACTTCCTTTAATGTATGGATTTTGCAAGCAGACTTGCCAAACATAATAATTTCAAAAATATTATTTTCACCAATATACACAGTTCTGTGTGCATTTTCCCCTAATATATACATTTTTGTTGGTAAACATTTTTTTTATTCAAATTCAAATTCGCATATAAAAAAACAAACAATTGTAACTGTAAATTTACATGAATTATCTTTGATCTTCCACACTGATCTAGATTTCATTTTCTAGATCTCTTAACATGTTTATATTAATGTACCACATTATAATGATAGTATTACACATTAGTTCTTGCATTGTCATCACCACATTCCTGCTTCATGATATATATCCAATTACCCCCTCTTTGATTATCATAAGCATGAGTCACTCATTTTCATCTGTCAGTACCCAGCAATTACCCAATACAATTTGCCATTCTTTTAAAATCTCATCGTCTGATTTCCCTTTTAATCTCTGAGAGACCATATCAGCATTTCTATTATCAATAAATGTTCGCCACCATTGCTCTATTGTGGGTATTGCTGAGTTTTCCAAAGCTTTGCATATTCAATATGAGCTGTTGTTATCATATACAGTATTATTCTCCAATACTTCTTTATACCAGTACCTTCTAACACATCTGACATATTTAACAAGTACAATTCCAGTACCTTAGAAAACTGAACTTTCATTAATGCACAAATTTTGTTATGTATTTCACTCCAATATTTCTTAGACTTAGGACATGTCCACCACATATGATATATCGTACCGACCTCTTTCTGACATTTCGAACAAAGACCAGTACCTATATTATAAATCTTTTTTAGTTTGTCTGGTGTCATGTACCATCTTTGGGACAGCTTATAATAGTTCTCTTTCAGATTCTGGACTACTGTAAATTTTTGTGTTCTTTTCCAACTCTGTTCCCAAGAGTCTAATTGAATTAATTGTCCGATATTCTGAGCCCACAAAATCATGACTGACTTAACTGTTTCGTCTTGCCTTTCCTGCTGTATTATTTCTTGATATATATGTGCTAATAAATGAGGCGGATTTTCAAACAACCATTTGGTCACTCCAGTTTTCTCTTATAGTTCTATTCCATATGTTTTTAAGTCCATCTGGAATCTTTCAGTTAACTGTCTGTAAGGGAACCAACTTAATGAAATTCCTTCTCGTTCCAATTTTTCTCTTGTTTTAATCTTAAAGTCATTAAAAGTTGTCTTCTCTAATATATCTTCATATCTCAGCCATTTGTCTGTTTCAGTCCATCTTCCAAAAAATGCTTCTTGAGGGGACACCCATGTGGGGAGCTGCCGTATGTTTTTAGTCTTATATGCATTCCAGATCTTCAAAAGCAATTTTCTAATATAATGGTATGTGAAATCTTTATCTATTTTTGCTTTATCATAAAACATATAGGCATGCCACCCCATCCTCAAGTCAGCACCTTCCAATGCCAACGTTCTCATATCTTGTAGATCAGCCCAGTCTTTTATCCACGTAAAAGCTGCTGCTTTGTAATATGACTGAAAGTCAGGTAGTCCCATTCCGCCTCTGATTTTCTGATCTGTCATAATACTCCATTTTATCCTGGTTTTTTTCCCCTGCCATATAAATTTAGTTAGTTCTCTTTTCCATTGTAAAAAAGGCTTATTATTTGTTATAACAAATTTGTTGGAAGAAAAAGTACATTTTTGGAAGTACATTCATTTTTATTGCAGCTATCCTCCCCATCATCGATAGACACGTAGAGGTCCAACTTTCCAAATCCTTTGTTATTTCTTTCCTTTTTTTTCATAGTTATTTTGAAATAACTCGTTGTTTATTTTTGTTATCCAGACACCTAGATACTTTGCCTTTTGTCCTCTATTAAATCCTGTTAAGTGTGCTAATTCCTTCTCTTCTCTCTCAGTCATATTTTTGGTTAATAAAACTGTTTTTTCCTTGTTAACTTTAAATCCAGAGAATTCACCATATTCTTGAAGTGTTCTAATCAAGTTTTTAATACAGCTCCCTGGATCATCCAAAAATAAAACCAAATCATCAGCGAAGGCTTTTAACTTATATTGATATTTCTTAATATTTTTGTTGGTAAACATTTTTACCAGCAAACGTATGAATAGTCTCCCACCATTTTCTTAGTTTCTCAGCGAGGAAATCCGCTGTTGTGATTAAGTTGTTTGTGCATGCACAAGATCCCTCTCAGTTTTTTCCTTTCTGTCCAGTGAAGGCAGGGAGCAGAAGGGATATCCCCTGAGTGTTGGCAGGAATAAGTTCCATTCAGGTCAGTGAGGATAACTTCCGAGCAAACACATTTACCTGGAAGTAAATTCCATTGAAGTCAATGCAATTTCTAAGCAGACACATATGTATAGTTACCTGGATATAAGTTCCATTGAGATCAATACTGCTTACTTATAAGAAGACATATAGCTATGCATTTACGCAGGAGTAAGTTCCATTGAAGTAAACATGGCTTATTTGTGAGTAGACATATTGATTGACTGACCGAACCCAAAGGGTGATCACCAATGGCTGCTTTTCATCCTGGAGGGAAATGACTAGTGGGGTGCCACAGGGTTCTGTCCTGGGCCCAGTGCTATTCAACATCTTCATCAATGACTTGGATGAAAGAGTGGAAGGCATGCTGATCAAATCTGCAGATGACACCAAATTGGGACGGGTTGCTAATACACCAGAGGACAGGATCAAATTTCAAAGTGACCTTGATAGATTGGAGAGCTAGGCCAAAGCTCATAAACTGAATTTCAACAGAGAGAAATGTAACGTCCTGTACGTAGGCAGAAAAAATGGAATCCACAAATATAGGATGGGAGACACATGGCTGGATAACAGTATGTGTGAAAGGGATCTAGGTGTCTTGGTAGATCACAAGCTGAACATAAGTCAGCAGTGTGATGCGGCAGCCAAGAAAGACAATGCAATTCTTGGTTGCATCAGTAGGATTATGGTGTCTAGATCGAGGAAAGTAATGGTATCGTTCTATTCTGTTTTGGTCAGACGTCATTTGGAATATTGTGTCCAGTTTCAGGCACCTCAATTCAAGAAGGATATTGAAAAGCTGGAGCATGTCCAGAGGAGGGTGACCAAAATGGTGAAGGGTCTGGAGGCCATGCCCTATAAGGAGCAGCTTAGGGAGTTGGGAATGTTTAGTCTGCAGAAGAGAAGGTTAAGAGAGGACATGATAGCCATGTCTAAATATTTGAAGGGTTGTCATGTCGAGGAGGGAATGGGCTTGTTTTCCACTGCTCCAGAGACTAGGACAAGGAGCAATGGATTCCAGCTGCAAGAAACCTGAACTTCAGAAAGAACCTCCTGATGGTCAGAACTGTCCAGCAGTGGAATATGCTGCCTTGTATTGTGCTGGAGTCTCCTTCTTTGGAGGTTTTTAAGCAGAGGGTGGATGGCCATCTGTTGGGAATGCTTTGATGTGGGTTCCTGCATGGCAGGGGGTTGGACTGGATGGCCCTTGTGGTCTCTTCCAACTCTATGATTCTATGATTCTATTGTTTCTTCAGAAGCTTTCAAAAACGAGGAAGGGATTTCTTCCCCCTCCCCACAAGCAAGAATTCCTTCTGCAGTCCCCCTCTCCAAAGGGTCAACGTTCCTTTCTGATCTCCCACTCCACCATCATTAAGATTGACATTGCTAATCTACATGCACTTACAAGGGAGTAAGTTCAGTTAAAGGCGATGGGGCTTATGTCTGAGTAGCATTGGATTGTCATAGCTCAAATTCCAAAATGCTAGGAGTCACTGAAAAATATGCATTTGAGGCTGGAGGAAAGCTAATCTTTATTCTGAAGAAGTATTATGTCATGCTAGTAAGGCATTTTAGAGCTTGGACTTCATCCTGATTTTGGGGGAAGGACAATGCAGTTAGTGATACATCCACATAGTCACCACACATGACTATTCGTGCCCCTAACCACTCCCACTCTGAGGCAGCCAAAAGTGTGTGTAGCTGTACAGACAGTATGTCATGGGAACAAAGAAAACATATCCAATAGCCAATATGAATTACTGCAGTGGTTGAAAATGAAACAGTGTGGTAATTTCTGTTACAAAAGTATATACAGCCAGCCCTCCATATTTGCATGTTAAGCTTTTGCAAATTTGATTATTTGTGGATTGTGCTGCTGGAGGACGAAGGGGTTGGTACAGGAAGAGGGAACATCCAGGCATCTTTTCTCACTCACACACTTGCATGGGTGGGAGAGGGAAGGGGATGAGATGGGAGGAAAGAGGAAGGGCCTTCCCACTGTGCAAGAGAGCAAAGGCACATATTGGCTATTGGATATGTTTTCTTTGTTCCCATGACATACTGTCTGTACAGTTACACACACTTTTGTTACACACACATGGGGATGGGAAAGGAGGAGGGAGGGCGTGATCATTCACTCACGTGTGTGGGCAGGAAAGGGGAAGGAGATGAGACAGGTGTCCCTTCTCCCTCAACCTGTTCCCCCATCCCGTTCTTCTTCTGCCCTCCCACCCACACATGGCTGGGCCAAGCCACCTCGCCAGCACAGGCACTTTTGCGTGTGTAATAAATACAGTTGGGGGGGGGGGCTTATGGTGTTTTTGGTTTTTCCATTTTCACAGGGCTCCTGCATCTCTAACTCCCACAAAAGTGGAGGGCCAACTGTAGATAAAGTTCTTCACACCACCCCAACAGCCACTGCTGTGGCCTCAGAATGAGAGAAAAAGAGGCCGGCACAACCCATCGTGCCCAGGCTCAGAAGCTAATGAAATGCCCTTCTTCCATCCCAACTGCCACTGCTTTGGCCTCAGAGGAAGAGAAAAAGAGGCAGGTCCTGCTGGACTTGGTTCCACCACCACCACCACCACCAGTCACTGCCATTCCCTTTTCCTTGTGTGTCATGTCTTACTTAGGTTGTAAGCCTGTGGGCAGGGAATTGTAAAATTAATAATGTTTAAGCCACTCTGAGAGCCTTAGGACTCAGACAGACAGACAGAAAGACAGCCAGCCAGCCAGATATTATTTGTGTAACAGCATTTCCATCTGTGTATTGGTTTAAGAAGCACAATTTAAGTAAGGTCACATTAAAAGGCAAAGTGAACAAACGTTTGCACCCATCTTACTTCTGTTCCAAGGTAACCTCTTTAAAAATATGGTAGTGAAGTTTTTCAATACGATGTTGCTTTCATAGGGTCAATCTACCTGTGGGTGCCTATCATTCATGAAGTGTCATAACAAAACAGGAAAATGTGATACTTAAAAAGTACAAAATGTATTGTGCAATGAGCATACATAGGCAAAAGCCTACTTTGTTGGATGCAACGGCAGCCAAAATATCAGCTTATAAATCAGGTCTAAACACCCTCCAGCAGTATTTCTTGGTAATGGAGGACCTGGCTTCTGGCCTGTCAGTCCATAAGAGATTCAGTTTACTCCCAGCCAGCAACAGTTCTAATAATAATCCCCAATCGCATAAACAAGCAACAGGAAAAAGTTTCTTTGTTTAGATTGGTGGCGTTCAAAATATGCTTTGGGGAACCCTCATTCTCCCAGCAATGACATCAAAAATAGCAGACAAGATTATCTGAAAGGGAGCTAAACATTCAGGCCTTCTGCCTAGACAGGCAAATCTGTCGTTTTCCTTTTCTTACACATTTGATGTTTTCAGACATCAAGTTCTTCCTGCTGAATTCATGAAAAAAATGGCAGGGTGTGTGTGTTGAGGTTCTTATCACTTGGGACCATGGAATAGCCTTTTTTTTGTGGGGAGCGGTCAACATTGAGAGTCAAGTTGTTATTAATATTGGCCATTTCCGCACTACACTCTTATAGCGCGATTATTCCACTTTCGACATCCTATGGAATCCTGGGGTTTGCAGTTTAGGGAGGGGCCGGCTGGCCCCTCCCTAAACTGCAAACCCCAGGATTCCATAGGATGTTGAAAGTGGAATAATCGCACTATAAGAGTGTAGTGCGGAAATGGCCATTGTCTACTTGAAGGTGCTTGCAGGGAAGGGCAAATTACTTTTCCCGTCCATTATCATTTAAATATCATTAAATGTGAATAATCTTACAAGTACAATGTGTATATAGAAGTGCCTTTCATATCTTCAGTATAGCTTATTCTGAAATCTGCCCAAAATAGATTATGGGCAGCCTTTCCTGTTCCTGGGGAGGGGGGGAGGGGGGCTTAGTGACAATTGCTGTCTTTATATTTCTTAGTGCTTGATCATTTAGCACACTTCTGAATGGTAATTCCTGCAGAGGCTCAGCTACATACAGGTCTTGGTGGTCCAGTGAAGCCAGATCATTTCAGGGGGAGGGCCGGGTCTTAGAGGGGTGGGGGTCCATGCTGATCACATACTCGGTTCCTGCAGAACAGTGAGCCCAATGGATCTAGCCAAATATGCACCCCAAAATATTGCCCACAATCTTTTCAAGCCCTCAGAAATTCGCAGGAGAGACCTATGAAGCTGAAGAGTACATCTGTAGTAGCACACATGCTGAGCTGCATAAAAGGAGGTCAGTATAAACAGCAAACCTGATTCTCTGCAGCACTTACTGTCACTCTGCCTTTGGTGGCTGGTTTTGCTGGCTTATTTATAGCTTGGTGATAGGAAGGTTAATAAAATGGTGGCCTGGCATTTCTAGGATGCCTTTTTCTATCCAAGTCCTTCCCTCGCAGAGATGGGACTCAACAGCTGAGTCTGGAGTACAAGTGTCCCAGCAACGTCATCAGCCAGAGTGACGTCACCACCAGAAGGGAGCAGTCTGTTCTTTCGGCCCCTGGCTGTTACTATCACCCGGTTCAAAACATCACCATTCCACCCATGCATTACATCATGGGGGGCTGCCGTGGAGCCAAGAAGATTTGGGTGGTGTGGAAGCGGGGAGGGACAGAGGGACAGCAGCTGCAAGCTCCAGGAAAACAAGATCAGTTTGTTTGCACTAATTACATGAAACCTAAAAAAACAACAGCAAATGGTTTTTTTGCCAGTGGTGTAATTGTTACTATGAGGATGTTTGTATGCATGTGGCTTGTTCTGTCGCCACTTCTCCCTTGCCCATTTTGTTTCCTTCTACAGTGCTATGTTTTCTCTCTTGGAACCAGGCCAGTCACCAAATGTTCACGGACCACTCTTGATCTTAATGAGACTAACAAAGCCATAGTCTCCCCAGAAGCTCAGATATTATAATATAGGAAACTGTGTATAACATTGCCCTTTGTGCAACAAAGATGCCAAGATACTCCACCCAGTATATGGCTCTTGGGACATTTGTAGACAAAGGGCTAAATGTTGCTGATCTGTGGAAACTACAGATGTCAGAAGCTATAATGATGTTATTTTCCATATTATCTGCAGTATTAATTACATTATCTCTAAGGAATCAAATGCACTTGAAAGGAGTGTTGCTATTTAAGCGTATTTCCTGCTTGTTTTTTCAGTGATCAAAGCAACTCACAATAGAAAAAAAATCCTGCAAAAATCACATTAATAAAAATTATATACTTAATACAGTGGTAACACACTGAAATCAAAATGCTTGATGGAAAATTTTTCAATGGCCGTTTAATAATTTTAGGTGGTTGGACCTGTCAAATTTCCCTAGGAAAGAAGTCCTACATATCAGCACTGACCCTGAAAAGGCATAAGGCACATTGCTACTAGCAGGTATAATCCTACTGAGTTTTTGTTCTGTTTCGTTTTTGCTTATTTCTAGCCCTAATGGAAAATTGGAAAATATCTGTGCAGTGTTAGGTGATGGTGGCTATCATTATTCTTAACATCTGAACAAGATTTGGTAACATCTAGTTAGAAAAAGAAATAGATTTAGTATTTTATCTTATAATAATCAGCTGAGGGGCATGAAGTCTTGCATCTATCCTTCTGGCCCTGTTTCAGTTTAGGCTTTTTTCCTGACATTTAGGTTAGGTAGTTTTTTTGTGTTGCTCGGTTTAGGTAGTTGTGTGTTTTCTTGTCCCTCCCACCCCCCGCTTTTGTGTGTTTATGTGCTTTTTATTCCCTTATGTGTTGTCTTCTGTACTTAAATTTTGTTTTTAATAAAAATATTTTTTAAAAAAGAAAGAAACGGATCTCACTTAAGACAAAAAGCTTCCACTGGGTAACATTTTGAAAAATGCTTTTTATGAAACTGCAAAAGACAATACTGCAGTTAACAGTAGATATTGTCACCTTAATATACAATATCTTTTATATAAATGTGTAAAATACTTTTACAGTGTTTGGGTTATATAAATATATCTGAGTACATGTATATACAAGATTAAATCCAAATGTTATTATCACTTAGGGCTTTATCACAGGAGGTAGCAGGATAATAGCATCTTTGGCTGGGGGTCATCACATGATGCTTCTCCTCTTCTGTTTTAACCCAGATATGAGATTGCTTGGAAAGCATTCCTTTTACAAAGGAGGTCATTGATGAATCAGTTAACAACTTCCTTTGTAAAAGAAATGCTTTCTAAATGGTCTTCTGCCTGGAGAATAACAGAAGAGGAGCAACGTCATGTGATGAGTCCCAGCGAGATACTATTATCTTGCTGGAAGTGTGATTTACCTGCCTTCTGTGATATAAGTTCCTAGAGTGGACCTATTGGATCAGTGAGACTCATTGGCTCAACAGTTCTAATTCATTCAATGAGTCTAGTTGGAATTTTCAGTTGAATTTAGACAAACTGTAACAATTGCCACTATCCCACTAAATGCGTTTATTAAAACCACTGAAGACATTTTAAAATGCTATCTATTCAAAGAATCACATCTTTTTACAAACACAGATATTTCTCCACAAAACCTGAGAGAAAGAGTCACAAAATGCATAAATATTCCTCATGTCTGTCTCTATGTGGGATCTGTTTACTCTAATTCATTTAAAACAGCTTTTTGGGGAGAGGAACTGAGGATACCTTCACTAAAAATAATAATAAAAAAAGCTTTTTAAAAAATACTTCTATGCTAACAATAAAACATCTGTTCCTAGAGCCTGGCAGCTGGACTACAGCAAAATGACGTTTGCTTTAATTATCCTCTGGGATGGGGGAAAGAGAACAAGCTGCAGATTTTTCCAGCCCAAACTCACAAACCAAATCTTTGTGATAGCTTTGTAACAATTTATGTTACAACATCGTGTGAGCTGTGGGATGGTATATAAAGAAAAAATCAAGCCAAACAAAGGTTTTAAAGTATTTATTTTGTCATTTTCTTTTCTGTTACTCTTTAAATTACGATTGATTGATTCCTTCCTTCCTTCCTTCCTTCCTTCCTTCATTTTACTTCTCAAAAGTGCTCACTAATTATAGACCAACACTATGATCGGACTGGTGTTATCATGATGGGAATTGCTTACATATCTTCTTCTTTTCCCTCATATAGCTGCAAAGGGATTAGAAGCTTTTTATTTCAGAGTATGTTGTCTATAGCGTAATGTGACACTCAAACCATAGGTTCCGGCTTACATTAATGGTGAGTGGTTGAATCAAGCCAACTTCATAAACCATGGTTTAAAGTTGGCTTATTTCAAATAAACCACAGTCAAGATGAACCAGTATGTGGATTCAGATGACACAGGAAAACTGGATGCAACAGCTTCGGAACTGCACTAGAGGAGAGGGACAGGCGCACAAGCAGTGAGAGGTAGTCTTATTCCCTCTGCAATAAACCACAGCTTATAGTGATGCTTAAATGCAGCCATTGCTGTATCACTGAAATCATGTCACTTAAAATGGATGCTTAAATCAGTTCACATTTCCTTAGGCAATGGGATAGCAATAGTGATAGGAAGTGTATTTATATACCACTTATCAGCTAAGTACTCTCTAAGAGGTGTACAGTGTGTGTTAGCTAATTGCCCCAACATGCTGGGTACTCATTTTACCAACCTGCAGAAGGATGGAAGGCTGAGTTAACCTGGAGCCCGGCAGGATCAAACTCACAATCTTGTGGCTGCAGTACTGGCATTTAACCACAGTGCCACCAGGGCTCTACACTCTACACCCATTAATTTGTCTGCCTTTCAATAATTTCTCTTACCCTTTGAAACTCAGCAAGCTCAGTTATTAATTGCTAGAGGGAAAACTGGAGACTACTTCTATTCTGCCTCATTTTTTCTTGAAAGGCTCCTCAACTTTAACATCTAGACAGCAGGGAAGTACAACAAGGCTCTTTCTGTGCTAGCAAAACTTGTATCAACTGAATTTGGTGAATGCAAATGAGGCAAAATGTTGCTTTTTCTTGATTTTTGAATGAATTACTAAAACTTGCAAATTTCTTTATATTCAGGATATAAAGAACTTCAGGTTTAAAAAATTTAAATGCAAAACTGACTGATTTTGCATCTCTAGTTCATTGTGGAACAAGAAGCAGCCTGATGACACAATAAGTAAAAGTGTGAAGAAATTATATCTGCTGCACCACATAGCCACCTTGCAATTTCTGCTATGTGTTTTATCTAAAGCCATTTTGAGCAAATTCTCCACTTATAATGTGTGAGGCGGGGGAGAGGAATATCACTGGCCAGCTTATCTAACAGGATTGCTATAAGGATTACAGAGATATTTATTTAAAGTACATAGTATAAATTGGGAAAACACAATGGGCACAAGCCAGTTGTTAGTCCTAACGCAGATGACTTTAGATCGATTGGATGAACAGGGCCTGTTAAATCTACATTTACGTAAATCCCATTGATACATTTGGTCTACTCAAATTGGGACAAACAATTGCATTTAGACAATTATATTTGCTATTATTAAGATCCAGTGGTTTGAGCGCTGGATTAGGACTCTGGGGCCATTTCCGCATTAGAATGTTATAGCGCTATGATTCCACTTTCAACATCCTATGGAATCCTGGGGTTTGCAGTTTTGGGAGGGGCCACCTGGCCCCTCCCGAAACTGCAAACCCCAGGATTCCATAGGATGTTGAAAGTGGAATCATAGCGCTATAACAGTCTAGTGCGGAAATGGCCTTAGTGACCAAGGTTTAAATCCTCACTCAGCCACGAAAACCTACTGGGTGAACTTGGGCAAGTCACATTCTTAGTCAGACTAAGAGGAGGGAAATGGCAAATCATCTCTGAGTAAATCATGCCGAAGAAACTCTAGGATAAGGCCACTGTAGGTCACAATCGACTTAAGGAACATAACAACAACCACTACTGCTATTGTCACTGATAACCATTTTGAGTGTCATTCTAGATTTTCAGTACCTTTACAGAAATTTGCTCTTCTATCAGGCAAACTTTGTAAAAAAAGCCTTCTATTTCTTTTTTATGTCTTGTGTTCTTCCTTCCAAATTTCATCATTAGTGCCCCCCTCCTCCAGATTTTTACTCTGTGCTTTCACCATTCCTAGCCGCTGGGTATACCTCATGAGAGAAGCCCTCCTTCAGTAAATGAAATGGATGGAGCAATGACTTGGCTATTTTGCATAAGAATCAAGTGCTATATTGGCAAAGCCAGATGCCACCAGAGGAAATTAACATGCAGTTGCGTGTCTAACCAATACATTAAATTTGAGAGCATGGTGTGCAGAGGGATATTTCTTGAATACGCAATTAAGGCTGTCTTTGTCTAGGAGACAGCTGTTTCAAATAGAAGGGATAATTACAATGAGGCTAGGATCCAAATGCCTAGTGCCAAATACATTGGAGAGACAGCAGCTCCTACAGGCTTTGATCAGCTTTTTTAAGGGGATGGGAATCAGAATTTCAGTTCGAAGTTGAAAACTGCTAGGGCATTTGAAGTGGACTTCAGAACAGGAGGTACATTTGCAGCTTTTATCACATACAGGATCAAGAGTTTCGAGTCTAAATCTTTTTGTTACGCACCTTCACGTTGTTTCTGATTCCTGATGACCCTCCGGTGAACCTATCAAGGGGTTTTCTTGGCAAGATTTGTTTTTTGGGGGGGTTGCCTTTGAGGCCGAGAGAATGTGCCACCCAGTGGGTTTCCATGGCTGAATGGGGATTTGAACACTGGTTTCCAGAATCCTAGTTGCACACTCAAACCAATGCAGCATGTGGGCTCTTAGCCTAAATCTACTTCCACAGTATTGTCTGTCCACATTGTGTTGCTGTTAACAAAACATGCTCTTGGATGTGCATGCAGGTGCCCATGTGAAGCCAACTGAAAAAGCAACGCGGTGCACTGCAGCACACTGTTTTGTACCCAAAGGTGTAACGTGTGTCCCTTTAAGAAATACCAGTAGAATAAAATGCCAGCCCAGAAAAGAGAGTATGTGTTCCTTTTAGTTCTAAATCTCCTGTTTCACTTTTGGAGCTAAACTGAAACAATGCAATTAAACCACAGAAATAAACTTGCAGAGTTTTATTCTTCAGAAGTTTATTCCTACAGAGAGGGAATATTACAGGATGAATATTTGGACATGCATACTATCAACCCCAGGTCCCGTCCACCTCTTTCTCTCAATTCAGATGAGGCGGGGGCGGGTGGACGGTGAATTGTGCAAGAAGAATTTCTACATGAAATTCTTATATCATTATTTCTATAAGCAAGTCATCCCCTCATTTTCTTTTCACACAAGGAAGTGACCAGTCTCTCAGCTTGTGGTGTGTTTTCATTTGTAGGAAATAGCATTAGATGAGCAATGCAAATTGGCATAGGGCAAAAGGTTAAGTTTTCATGAAGCAGTGGTGGGCACGCTCCAAAGCCCAGAAAGCACTATCATACCACTTGGGTTCCTTTGGAGTGCAGTATTGTGCCACGAAGCTGCCTTTTCGAGTGGCAGGAAATGACATTACATCAGCCCAGTCACTTTTGGGGTGTTTCTTTTGTGGTTTTTGGGTAGACCCACTAATTCGGCTGAAATTTGAGGGAGCTGCTAGGATCTTGCGGGGGGGGGGGGTTAGTTTAGGTTTAGTCTTGCACTGGAGCCCCCCCCTCCAGCCAAACAAGTCCTACCCTGTTCTAGCACCACAGCTATGATTTACTTCCTGTGTGTGTGTGCGCGCGCACACGCATGTGCCTTTAAGTCACCTGTCAACTTATGGCAGTTCTTTGGTTTTCTTAGGGTTTTCTTAAGCAAGGATACAAGCCTAGTTGTACTCACTTTTAGGCAGTGATGTAGACTCGAGATGATAGGCTCAAACTCAAGTTGGACTTAAGTTGCTTCAGTGACTCGACTTGGACTCAACTCAGCCATAAATGATGCACTGACTCAACTCGACTCAGGACTTGTATATTTTTAATGATTGACTTGCTGCCCTTGGTTCAGTAACATAACACAGTCGTCCAGAAACCTTGCCACTTTGAACAACGCCTCCGTCTCTTTTTGCCTACTGGTCACATGACAATCTCCCTCAAGCCCAAAGTGTGGGTTCATTTCTCAGAGGGGAACAGCAAACAGGTTAGGCAATGGGCTTGAGGCAGGCTTGAGATCTGCTCAGCAGCCTGACCCTGCTGCGTATCAGAGGAGCCTTCTAAAACATTTCCTAAGAGCAAAGGACAAGACTCATCTCCAGAGTGCCAGGTGCATTTCTCAGAGGGGAACAGCAAATGTGTTAGGCAATGGGCTTAAGGAAGAAGGATCCTTCCTTCTAAAGCTTTTGAAGCTTCAGTAATGGAGAGTAAGATAGGATCCTGTTCCCCACTTCTGAAGCTGCAGATGGCAAAATTGCAAATGTGGAGAGCTAACTCTGCTTAAATTGTTAAAACTGACTTTATTTCTTCTGTCCAATAATTCTGGAATTTTGGTTGGGGTATAAAGTTGGCTTCCAGACTTGAGACTTGACTTGAAAGTATCTTCAAGGACTTGAGACTTGACTTGAGACTTGGAGGAAAAGACTTAAATACATCACTGCTTTTAGGCCCCAGCATAACTGCAGTTCTGGACAAGCATGCATCTGTGCCTGCACACTGACACTGCTGTCTGTGGAAATAATTCTTGTACTTGAGTGGCAATTAGTGCAACTTCCTTGGTGACTCTGGAGGTCCTACAACACAGAGCACCATCTAACTTTAAGAAAACCTAGCAATTGAAAGGAACTGGCATCTGAGAAGGAGATGTATGCCCAAACTGCTCTTATTAGCTCTGGTCTAAACTTATAATGTTTCTGCTCTTCCCACAAGACCTACTTCTCAACCTTTTAACCTGCAGAAACACTTGGGAAAATGTTAAGGTGTCAGGGAATCCCTGCATAAAAATTAATGTACCTATAGCAGAAAAAAAAGTTTATCTTTTTTCAGTCATGATCTCTCATGGAACCCCCGTGACCTCTCGTAGAATGCTAGGATTCCAGAAAACCCTGGTGGAGAAGCTCCAGTCCTTCCTGTCTTTATAGATACCTTCCTTTCTCTGGGCTCCATGAGACCTGCACACAGGACACTCAACGTTACAGGCAGCAAGGGAAGTGATTTAGATTTCCTCTAAGAGTTGTACATTTGCTGAATTTCTACCTATACTCCTTTCATTTACTGCACCCTTTTAAATCTGAAATTCTTTTATTTGCACCCTTTTCCCCTCAAAGTTTGCTATAGCCAGGGCTGGACAGGGCTGGATGAATATCTGTGAGGAGTTTTGCTTTAAAAAAAAAAAAAGATACACATATTTGTTACCATGGAGATATTGTGGCTGGATGAAGAAGCCAGAGTGCTTTTAACACACACGTTGGAAACCTGCAGCCTATGCAGGTGTTGCTGGACTACAAACATATTTTGCTGTGACCACTGGCCATGTTGGAGTTGCTGGAGAACTGCAGATTCCTCACTTTGCACATAAACCAACTGATATTTGCATTTTGATATCCCTGGCAATCTCCTCACCGCCGATACAAAAGAGAGAATAGAGAGGCAGAAAAGATACAGACTGCATATACTCATTATTACTTATACCTGGTATTTCGAATGGTGTAGTCTATGCAACTGTAGTTGATGCTTGATGTACGATGTGTAATGACATCACCAGGGCCCACCTCCTGTAACATCACAAGGGATTATCCCTAGGTCTTAGGTTCTAGTGCTGAAATCCCAGAGGCTGGGATAGTTCCGATCTACGAAACCCCAGATGGAGCTGTACTCCAAGATCATCTGAAGGGCCATACATTCCCCCATTCTTGGAATGAAGTGTGTCTTTCAGGTGCATTAATGAAATCCACGTCTTATAGTTTTTTAAAGACACTGAACATAGAGAATAATCACTCTGAACTTTTATTTGGCCCCTCTAGACTTTCACCATTCAATTTTGTTTGTTACTTTGTTTTTAATACCAAACATTTGGAAATTAATCAGATGGATTAAAAGGTCATTGGGGGCCATAGGTATGATTTGGGATTCTAGGCCAAGACCTTAAACTCAAGCCAAATTTTATTTCAGTCCCTTCAAAGATAGCCTGTTTAATACAAATGCTGACGCAAACTCTTAAGGAGCTGAAAGTTATCCCTTCTGCATAAGTGGGGGTGTGCGTGAATAAAACGCTTTTTTTGGAGCAGTTTTTTTAAAAAAAATTTTAAATTTAGGCAAGCAGGATCCTGGCCTCTCTGATCGGATCTACAAGAGTATTCGACGCCTGACAGACAACACTAAATATTATACATCCCTCCCGCCTGCTCCTGCTCCAACCTAAGGGATGACATCACTGAGTGATCTGAGGGACAGGGCGGAGATGAGTTTAATAAGATAAGCCCACCAAAGGCGGATTAGAGAAGAGTTCGTAAATTGGAAGCAAGACTTTTAAATCCACAGCAGTGGGAAAGTGAAGAGGAGGGGACAAGGAAGGAAGAATTATTCTCAGGCAGCCTTGTGTCTAGCCAAGTATTAAGAAAGGGAGAGGTTTCAGTTTACAGCCACAACTGATTGTTGGTCCCTTCCAGACTACTGCCCAATGGTACTACCGAATCTTTGTTTTCTGCAGCTTTCTGGAAGGAGAATTTAAACAGACATTCCACTCGGTACTTTAATATGCCCATGCCATTCATCACAAGCAAGATCCCCTTGTAATGTTCACTCACAAGTCAGTCACATTCAGCAATAGTAACCTCAGTTGGTTTATTCCTTGCAAATTGAACTCCTTTGATTTCTTTCTCTTGATATTGGCAGAGAGAAATAGTGGTGGTTAGGTAAACAGAAAGATTTTTTTCTTTAATATCCCGCTCATAATTTCTCCTCTGTCACCCCATTTCCGCATTAGACTGTTACAGTGCTATTATTCCACTTTCAACATCTTATGGAATCCTGGGGTTTGCAGTTTAGGGAGGGGCCGCACGGCCCCTCCCTAAACTGCAAACCCCAGAATTCCATAGGATCTTGAAAGTGGAATAATTGCACTATAACAGTCTAGTGTGGAAATGGCCTCAGTTTCTGTTCCTGTAAAAAAAAAAGGGGGGGGTGACTTTAGTTATTAATTTCCTTTTTTTTAATAATCTTGTTTTTGTTTTTAATGAAATTAAAGTATAATGCAAGAAAACCATTAATTAAAACTTCCCCTAATGGGAAAAGAAACTGAATTTGGAACAATTAAGAGAGGCTATTAAAGTGGTAAATAAGCATCTACTCACCACTAATCCCCCAGCAAGAATCAGTGGGAAGAAATAAAATGAGTGGAACTTGCAAGTGAAAATTGTTTAATAAAAGCTATAAAAGAGCTGAACTTACTAATAGTACTTTGCTGTTCTGTTAGTACTGTTCTCATTAGATATTTTGGTGCTACAAGTCTGGGTTTTTTTGTTTGTTTGTTCGTTTGTTTGTTTGTTTACCAACCAACCTCTCCTATACACACAAATCAAGTTTAGGAAAGGGAAAAAAACAAGGTAAATTGAGCTGAAACACTGAGCTATAACAATCTGATTACAATATAATCTGGATGCTCCATTAAATAAACTAACAAACCTCAGACATCAGATATTTCAAGGTAAGACCTCTGTTAAAACCATTCCCCCTCCTATGTCACTGGCTGAAGCCTTAACACTGTTGCCCTGGTAGTGTACTAGAACTTCCTCCCCACTCAACCCTCTGAGATGCCAGAAAGGCACTGCTGGAGGATTTCAGACCAGGCTTCCAAAGCAGATTTCTGGGGTACATGGGAGGCACAATGTGAAGAATAAATTGCCCTTTTTTCTGCTGTTCTGCAAGGGGACATCCCGCACTGGATCCTCCCCCAATACCTTCCACACAGGACTATATTTAGCCTAGATTCACACACACTTCTGGATGTGGAATAGACGAAAGACGTGGGGCCTGTAACAAAATGCTGCAGACTACTGAGTTGCCCTGTATAGCATTCTGTCAGTCAGCCATGCCTACGTCCAGAATGCTCCACTTGATTTCTCCTCTTCTGCTGTTCTGCCCAACCCCACTGAACTTGGTCAGTCCCTTGGAGTATTTTGGAGTTTCACCTCCTCCCCTTTCCTTGCACCTTCATTTTTCTTTTTTCTGTAAAAATCTGAGCCCAACTACGTTCTTCAAGAGTAGCAAACTTTTCACCACCCAAGCCCTTCTTCTTAGCTGGGAACTTCCAGGATGTTGAAGTGGCCAAGTTATTCAAGAGTTTGTCCTCTTCCAGCATCAATGTAGGGATGGTCTCCTCCAGGCTAAGTGAGTAAAAGGGCTTGAGGTGAATAGAGCAGAGGACTTGAGTTCTAAGAGCATGGTGTATTGCCCTCAGAGGCAGGCCTTAGATCACCTTCCTAAGGTCAGCCCATAGATTGCTATCCCTTGGATTGGGATGCTTGGGACCTGCTGCTTCTGGAGTCACATCCAGACTTGTACTGCTTTGGAGTCACCAGACATTATCTTAATAAAAATGTTGCAGAATAGTCCCATCTGCTGAAAAGTGAACATGCTAAGCTAATCTACTCTCTCCTCAGTGGTGGCAAGATTTGAAAAATGCTTTATTTGTTCTTGTTGTTTGTCTTTAGTCCATTGATGTTAAAAGAGCAAGAGAACTGGGAAAGGAGGACACAACACGTCTGTGCAAGTTCAATGTGCAGGACATTTAGTTCTTGTCCCAGGATAAAGGCTGAACGTGGAGTGAAGAAATTCTGTAGAAAACTATACAAAACTATAGAAGGGAGGGAAAAAAGATTAAATACGTTGAGGGTTTTTTTAAACAACAACAACAACAAAAGCCTAAGAGTTGAAAAGTTAAGTTAATAGAGCCATAGAAGCCTGAATATTTAAAATCTAATTCATGCAGGAAGTAGAGCCACGTTGCTGTAGGACTAGGTTTGTCAACTTGTCTTACCAGCCCTGATCTTGGCACCTTGTCAAGCAAAAATTAAGCAGAGAAGCCTCACCCATCATTTCTCCCCTTGCTTGGAAACTTTTCACTCGTTTTAGTTGCTGCTTGTTGTGCCATTATGAAACACAAAGAAACAATGGGAGTTGCGGTAGAGGGAGCACAATCCTCTAGCAGTTCTAATCTGAATCTTCCTTGGACTTAGAAAATTGTTCCGACTCTTGATCTGCAAATAATCTTCCCTTTGGGGACAAAGGAGGTGCCTGAGCAGATGCTAGCCTTGTAGAGGGACTGCCCAGAAGAGGAACACACTATTTCAGTGGTTCCATTCCTTCCTGGAGGGTTTGTTGCAGAAGGGGGTGCTCAGGGGACAGTGGCTCTACCTGTGGCACTTATACTGTCCGGTTCTGCAGTACTCTGTTTAATCTCCACATGAAACTGCTGAGTAAGATAATCTAGGGGTCCTGGATACGTTTTAATCAGTATGGAAAGGAAGCATAGCAACAGGGCTACAAACTGTTTCGCATATTCATATATTGTACTGTAATGTATTACTTGATTTCTGTAAGCATGGCTACTGGATGACTGGCAACTGCACGTGTGACCTGACCCCCGCTTTTCAAAAATCCAGATTTCTATTTGTGGTTTTGTTTGTCTGCTCAATAACAAAAGTTCTCTAAATGTTACAGGTGTAATAGTTCAGGAAGGGAGGAGATTCTCCCTGCGTGCAGTAATAGACTGGAAGAGGGGCAGCAACCTGTGGCACTGTGGATAGACGGTCCTCAGGGCCACTGAACTGGCTCACAGCGTCTTCTGAGGGGGCTCCACTTCCTCCTAGAGAGCGGGTTTGCAGAGTAGAGGAGCACCTAGATGAAACTTTGTTGTCCCATGTGATTTCAGCAATGCCAATGGCTTTGCAAAGCTTGTCTTGGGCTCAGCTAGGGTTTCCAGGTGTTCCATTTTGTATGGGATATCCCCTATTTGGTGGCTTGAAGTCCGCTTCTATATTGTGGCTGTATGGGAGGCCCCAAATCCTGTGTTCCTTGACTTGGTGAGAGCAAGCTCCAGCCACACTCTCCAGAGACCAACCCCCAAGCATTTGGGGCTACCTGTTGGCCTGGTACTGCACTTTTTCTTCCTCCCTGGCTGGCAAAACAGAGTGGCCCCAAATGACGTCTTTTAGAGGAAGTCTTCCTCCCACTTCAAGCAGATTTAATATAGTCCTGCCTCATGTGTAATGGCCAGTCCTGAGCTGGCCTGGCAACACTGTATTGGTGCCTAAAAATACTGGCAATCCACGTCCCTGCTGTGACCGTCTGGCCATAGTGTCCTATGCTCTACTAACCTCCTAGAAAATTACTGTAATGTTCTAAATCTGGGGCTATCCTTGAAGATCATTTAGAAGCTTCACTTGGTACAGAATATAGCTGACCGTTTTCCTCATATAACTCCAGTGCTTGGGGGTGTGGTTTTTTTAATCCTTGCCTCCCTGTTTGTTTCCAGGGCATGTTCACAGTGCTGATACTTACTTTTCAAGTGTTAAACAGCTTGGGAACCAACAATTTAAAGCAGTGTCTATTCCTATATCAGCCTGTACATACTTTAAGACAATAGTCCTTAACCTCGAGTCCGCAAAGCCCTGTTACTGAAAACTACTGGAAGAGGCAGTGATAGGGACACAGCAATGTGGGGTGGTTCAAGTGCTGAAACTGGTTCCTCATTTCCAAATGAGTGAGCAATTTGGGTGCCCACACAAACCTGCCACCATGTCCGTTTCATCAGGGACATGGCAGCAGGGGGTGTGGACACTGAGGCACACAGCAGCAGGCATGTGCACACACTCAGACTGCTCCCTTGTTCGCAAATGAGGAAACATTTTCAACACTGACACACCCATCCTGCTGCCATGTCCCTGACAAAAGGGACACAGCAGCAGGCATGTGTGCAGGCTCAAACTGCTCCCTCATTTACAAAGTTAGGAGTAGTTTTGGCACCCTGACAAAAGGGACATGGTGGCAGGCTTGTGTGTGCACAACCAAACTATGACTCTGGAGACCAAGGTCTGAATCCCCACTTGGCCATGGAAATCCACTGGGTGACCTTGAGCAAGCCACACTCTCGGCCTCAGAGAAAGGCAAAGGCAACAAATCTTGCTAAGAAAACCCCCATGATAGGTTTGCCTTACAGTTGCCATAAGTCAGTTTTCAAAGGGGAAAGATATGATGGCTAGAAAGAACCTTCTCATGCCAGCAGCACTCTGTTGTTGTGTGCCTTCAGGGCACTTCTGACTTATAGAAACCCTAGTGAACCTTATACAGGAGTTTTTGTTTGTGTTTGGTTTTGGCAATATTTGTTCAGGGAAGGTATGTCTTTGCCTCCCTATGAGCCTGAGAGAATGTGACTTGCCCAAGGTCACCCAGTTTCTGAGCAGGGATTTGAACCAGAGTTTCCAGCATCCTTTAATGAATAAGTAAATGTTTGAATAATTAGATAAATTCCAATCTATATTTAAATATTTAAATCTGGAATTAAATCTTGGGGATCCCTGGCAACAAATTATATTTACAGTGGTTCTCCAGTAAAGAAAAGGTTAAGAACCATTGCTTTAGGATATTCTCTTGAAGCCCTTATACAGCTGGCTTTCCTACTGTGGAAGTGTATTATTCAACCACAAGACAGAAAGCTTTCCCCTGGTGGTACCCCAGCTCTGGAATATCACCTTTAAAGAGGTTGCTTGGTGGCCAGCTGAAACATGTACACGCACATATCCACACACAGGTTCTCAGAGCTATACCTCTGAAGGTGGTTCAGAAACATTTTTTAAAAATCACAATAAAGCAAATTAAAAATAAGAATAACATATACATTCACATTGGGAGCAAATAAGAAACAATACAGTCCAGATAGCACTGGCAGCAACTTTATATTACGGTTTTAAAGGATGGGCCAATCTGTTAAAAGTAGGTGTGAACAACCAGGTCTTCAGACCCCCTTCAAAAGCAATCAGGAAACAGGCAAAAGGAGTTGCAAAATGATGGGACCACCACAGAAATAATCTTGTCTCCGGTGCTCATCAACCTAATGGTCACAGATAGTCATGCGTGAAAGAGGTATGCGTGTGTGTGCCTCCAAGTTGCCCATGAACGTAGGGTGATCCCATGAATTTCACATGGTTTTCTTAGGCAAGGGATACTCAGAGATGGTTTCCCAGTTCCTTCCTCTAAACATAGCCTATACCACCCGCTATTCATTGGCGGTCTCCCATCCAAGTACTAACTAGGGCTGACTCTATTTAGCTTCCAAGATCAAATGGGATCTGGTATCTTTAGGATATTTGTTGTCATTGTTGTTTTGGGCCTTCAAGTCATTTCTGACCTATGGTGACCCTAAGGCAAACCTATCACAGGGTTTTCTGGGACTGAGAGTATGTGATGTGCCCCAGTGGGTTTCCATGGCCGAACGGGGAATCGATCTCTGGTCTCCAGGGTCATAGTCCAATGCTCAAAACACTACACCGTGAGGACGGGACTCTATCTGAAAGGGAATCATTTTGTCTGAAGGCCTTCCAGATGACAGTCCTCTTCTTGAAGGCATCCTTGTTTGAAAGCCTATCTAATCCAGGTCTGATTTAAAGCTAAAGAACTCTAACAAGACAGAGAGAGATGTATTGAAGTTAACTATCTGCGGCATCTGGACTGAAGACTGAGCAGATAGACAAGTCATCTGGTCCCAGCTTTCTTTCCTTGGGTGTTATTTAATGTAAATGCTGTCTAAATTATACAAATGGTGTCTAATTTTGCATCTGCAGGAACGTACAAATTAGCATTTGCAATTTTAGGTAATTTGGTGTCTTCTTTTTTTTCTTTTCAGGAGATATGTTAAGTCACTACCCCTACTGATGGGCCTTATTAGTAGGCCCCTGAATAGAGATCCTGCTGTTGATGCCAAGAGCCCAGGAAGGAAGTTAGTGTAGGAGATGGTTGTAGGTTTAAACAGGTATATGTGGTCCTTTAAATAGCCAAGCATTTGTTTATACATTACCTACACATTTGTCTGTATCAAAGGTGGACAAAGTACAGCATGCTGCCTCCTCACTGCCCTTGACTTTTCAAGACCACTCTTTTTTGGCCAAGAGAAAAAGTAAATTACCTCCCTTGCATGCTTCCAAAGCAGCAGTTCACCTTTTAAATAGGTTGCAGGGCCCTTTCTACTGATTAACTTCAAAAATGCCATTTTTCAAATCCAGAAGTGAACTTCCAGTGACTTTGCCCCCTCCTCTTGGCACTTTTAGCAGTCTGTGCACCCACCCACCCCATCAGTCTCAGAAGCAAAAAATCACCCCCTTGCTTGTCCCTGGTTTACACATTGTCCTAGACTGTAATATTAATTGCTATCTTTTATAATTTTTACTATTGTTATTGTTTTGTTGTATTTTTGTAGAAGCTCATTGTTACCCTGATTTCTGGGGGTCCTGGGAGGGACACCTAAATGTGCTCACAACAATGGGGAGGGAATTAGCAAAGAGCACTAGTTTGCAATGCGAGAGGCAGGGTAACGTAGCGAGATCTTGAACCCTATCTCTACGGGGTCAGACCGAGTCAATGATAAGGCAGAAGTTAATAATAATAATGGTTTTATTGAAATACAGTCAAACACGTGTATGCAACACACTCACATGAAGAACTATAGAGATAAAAGGTAGGAGTTGGATAGAGGGATTTTGAGAGGAGGTTTGGTATGGGAAATACTACACCTGTCCTGAAGCCTGGTAAAAGCAAAGAAGCTGGGGAGTGTGGATTCTCAGCACGTGGGGCTGAGGGGAGGCTCGTCAAATGGAGGGACGGCAATTCGGGAGGCAAGTCACGAGCGATCCAAGGAGACGCTCAAAGTCAGGGGTTCTTATAGGGAAAATTGTGACCGCAGGCTAGTCCGTACTTGGGGATAACAATGAGTTTCGGGCTGGAGACAAAGCCTCCGAAAGGTCAGTACTTTAGATGATTGAGTTATGACCAGATTGTCAATAGAGTAGCCAGTATGCAAACGCGGAGCGCTTGAGCGTTGTATAGTCCGCTCATCAAGCTGCCTGCGCGGGGCAGGGGATCTTTTGTAAGCAGCGTGCATACATACTGTGGTACTTGCCTTGAGGTCTCCTGAAGCTGCATTCGGCAATGACTGGCCTGCCTGGATTGGGATTTGAATGGTTCGGCTATTGTCGGCCGCGCCTGTGTGCGGGCTTTTCCGGGGGCCTCACAAGCACGTGGAGAGGAATGGGTGAAGAAGGCCAAATTATTGATATCAAATGATATCTTAATATCTCACAAGCTGGGGCTAGAAACAGCGGTAACATCATAATAAATTTTGATTGAGGTTATTAGTTGGTGGTGGTCTTTGGTGGAGTCAAACCCTTAGTTTGATCTGGCAGCTTTTCCCCAGGTTCTGCTCCTGCTCAACCAAGAATTTTGAATACAGTTCAGCTCCTCTTCTGCTTCAGAACTAATCAAGGTTTAGTTTATGTTTAGATTGACTCCCTTGATTTATATGTGAGAGTTACTACTAAATGTTGCCGTGATCGTTTAATGAGCAAGGAAGCCCCTAAGCTACTCGGTTTCCACAATGCACCAAACAAGGGTTGTCAGGCTGAACACAGGACGAGGCTCCTGTGGCTTTAACAGTTAGCAGACCCTGAATCAGAAAGAGGTACTTTAAAGTTCAGTCGATCAGAACAAACACATTTCTCCTCACTGATCAACCAACGTCTCTCAAGACTTGTTCAATTGTGTTTCCATAGTCTGTCACAGTTAGCTTCTGTTGGCTAAGGATCACGAAAACGGCAGTCTGACAAGATCTGGAGGACCACAGGTTCCCAAACCCAGGGACTGATAACTTAGGAAAAGCGTTTCCTGTATCTGATCAGTTCGCTTTAGGGCTGTTGTGAGTTGGAAACGACCTGAAGGCACACTGTAACCATCTGGATACTGTTTTGCGTCCATTCCCTCTTCTTTCTATAAAACTAACCCTGCCCTCTACTGGATATCGAGAACAATGAGGCATCTGTGGAATGTGACAGAGCTTTGATACATATTCATTCAGAACCTAAATATTACGTGATCTCAAGTGAGTCACTATTGAGGAAAAAGAAAATATTGGTCCTGTTATTTGAAAGGGAAAGATTCTGAAAAAAATTAATACTCATTCGTCTTTCTTGTAAGAGGATAATGTACAATGAGAACTATGCTGAAAAAAATTAACATGGCTATTTGCTTTGAAAACTATTCAAAATAATAAGAAAAGTCCAAATGTCACTCCTTAACAATACTTAATGGTACTGTAATCCTTAACAATACTGTATTCCTGCTTTTGGTACAACGTGAACAACAACAATTTATTCATAAAAGGGGAGCCAGACAGACAGACAGAACCCAAAGATTTCCCCAGTACTTTGAAACCCATTGCTAAGTAGGGAGGTAAGGGATCTGCAGCTTTATTTGTCCATCTACCACCAAGTATGGAAGGAGACATCAGGTTGTCACCAGTTAAACATTCAGGCTGGAAAATGGGAACGGCTTCCCATAACTTGATATAGATTGCCTTGGAGGGTGGTAAACTTGGTGAACTCTCCCCATTTTTGGACATCTTCAAACAGAGATTGGATGGCCATCTTTCAGGAGTATTTTCATTGTTTATACCCGCATGCCAGGAGGTTGGACTAGATGGCCTTTGTGCTCCCTTCCAACTCTTATAATTCTATGAAACATGAATGAGACTTGCAGACTTTCAGGCCTACACAGTTCCTTCTGTTCTCTTTGTTTACCAGAGTAGGACACTGAAAGAATTGGAGTCTGAAACCTTCTTTTTCCAAACAACATACTGTTCCCTGTCATGCTTGAAGTTGTGGGGGACAGCCAGCATGATGTAATGGTTTGGGCATTGGATTATGACCCTGGAGACCCTAGTTTGATTCCCTACTCTGCCATGGAAACCCACTGGGTGACCTTGGGCACATCACACACTCTCAGCCCCAGAAACCCCCATGATAGGTTTACTTTAGGGTTGATAGAAACTAGAAATGACTTGAAGGCACACAGCAACAACAACAAAATTGCAGTACAGGAACAAACCAGGATCAGAAGTCGTAGTTTGCTCATAGATTGATATCCCTAACTTCTGGACATGTTAGATAACGTGATTTGCTAACCATTGCTCTATGATGTGTTTTTGTATTACATTATTAATATATGAAGTTCTGCAAATTAATGTCTCGCTTGTTGATCTTCTGGTTCCATGGGATCCTTTATTGCTTTTGATTCAATGAATTCACATGGCCACGCGAATGGAATTCGAAGATCTCCGTCATGTGGATCACATGTGTATATCCGTGCCAGCAACAGACGTCAGCTAGAGCTGAAGATACAAGAACCGTAAGATATCCAAGATGAACAGAAGGTTGTTCAGACACTGAGATTCTTTTTCTCATTTAAATCTCCCTCCTCAGCCAAAGCGTCTGTCTGTTTGGAAAAGCTATCCAATTAGTAGGAATCTCAGCTGACACTCTCATGACCTCCAGGGCCATCAAGCACATTATATAAGAGCTAAGATTAGCGATTTGAAAACAGAGATGAGGGCTTTCAATATCAGACTTTGTCTCCAGAAAGATTCTCTTACAGCTGCTTTCCTCTAGCTAGAACTGGAACAATATTTTTTTCTGCTCCAAAATTTCACAGGGAATGTTTGATGATGGTGGTTTGAATATTTGGTAAATATTTCACACTTAGTATCAGTTTATGACATTTAGTGATTGTCCACAGCAGTCAGCATTTGATATCTAATGACTGACATAGATTATCAGTCAGTATTTGACAGTCAGCATTTAATCAGGATTCTAAAAGAAACAAACCACCACATGATGCAAAAAGCACATGTGGGAATATGTGAGAACCACAGATTTCAAAATTTCACTGAGATTATGAGAGTTTTTGCTCTTTTTTCTCATTTTTGGACTCTGCAAAAATTTCACCAGTGCAAAACTCATTGTGAGGTTTCCCTGTTTTATTCTAGTGCTCTCCACCTCACTTCCCTGATTATAGGATTATCAGATGACCAGAAAAGAAAAGGCCTGGCCTGCTCTCGTTTTTCCAGCTGCAACCTGATATGCAGAAATATGCAAATGAAGTTTTTATTGCTGGGAAATAAGCATTGACATTGATTATTGTCTGTACATGAAACTGTCATTAATGCTAGTGGGACAGGAGGTTGTAAAAAGTTAACAAAGCTACTATTTAGTTTAATAAAACCTGAATAACTAAATCCTAGGAATTGGGCAGAAGTAAGACAACCAGGATAAGAAAGTACTCTATATATTCATGTATAAGTTTAGAAATTTTAGTCAAAAAATTGACCCCCAAAACCTGGGTCAACTTATCCACAAGTCAATATAAGTACTGTCGTACTCTACCTTAACTCTTGTCAGAAAAGAAACCATCCCCTTCTTCGAGTAGAGTATCAAAAGGCCTTTTTGAATGCTGGGAGGGAAACTGGTGAGGCGGTGCTGGTACATTCCCCTGTCTATGGAATGACTCTCAACTTACCCACGGTAAAAAATGTATAATTCTGGCCCTCAAACGTGCCCTTGAGTTACACATGAGATCAATTTATACACGACTACAATATATACTATAAAGAACAGTTTAGGTCTATCTCCCTCAGCTATTCCTTGCTCTCCTAGCTTTATAGTTTCTGTGTATAGTCCCTGGTCCTAAGCATCATTTTAAGGCAGGTGTCCATAAACATGAGCAATACTTACTTTGGAAAACATATGTAAGCCCATCACATAAATACAATCTCTTTAATCCTCCAAATTAACTTTTCTGTCTTTCTGAAATTATACCAGCCGAAGTTTTCTCCCATGCACCAAACATAGTAATATGAAAATCTTCTTTGATCTGTTGCCCTTCAGGAATATTGGTGTACTGTTCTCCAGTCACCATAGCATAATGGCTGGGGATGATGCGCATCGTAGCCCAATGCATCTGGAGGCTGCAATATGGGGAGGGAGACTTGATAGGGACACTTACAACTCAAGTAAGTTTGTTGATCCTTAAGATGCTATAAGAGTCTTTGTTTTTTGTTGGAACTGATGTTGTACAAAAATAATGGTGATACAATTGCTGTGTAAACATACGTGTCTGATTATTGGTACAGTTGATAAACCTATGTGCATTCTGATTGTTGTTGTTGGCAGAATTTTAGCAATGTGTATCAGTAAAACTCTACACAACCAGGACCTTGCTGGCATGACAATCATGCCAAGATTGCTTCCCCCCCCCCTTTTTTTTTTTTGCAATATTGCTTTCTTTATTACAATATTTTATTAACTTGAATATGTATATCGGTAACGCAAAGGATAGGGAAAAAGGATGAAATGAACCGAATGCTGCAGTCTACTGTGTGTTCACAACATGCTGTAAACTTCAGATAATGTCACATAAAAACTACAATAACGGAAAAGTCCTAACAGGTTTGTGCTACATCGGGAGCGAGACCAGGTAATCCAAATTTTCATGAGAAAGTTGTCTGAAGAGAAATTCAAAAGCATTTCCAAATTCTGCCTTTTGGGCAGATATTCAAAACACAGGAATGAGGACGGGGGGGAAAGTTGGCAACTTTGTTTGTGATGAGAAATAAAGGTACAGGAATGTAAGACTAGAGACACAGTGACAAAGGCTTTATTTGAAAGAGTTTTCTGTTTTATGTGTTCGAAGCATTTCTGCTTTTGTGGACATTAATTGCTCTAGAACTGCCTATTGTGCCAGTCTTTGGTCCTGAATCAGCATTATTCCCTATTACCTTTGCAGTTTCTTGGGCAGACTGCTCAGGGTCAGAGTCCAGGAGTGAGTGACATTTTAGCTAATGACGTGACAGCTCAACAGAATATCGACTGAGATACAAGTGGGACAAAGAGGAATACCATCGAAAAATGGGAACAGGCTAATTTTGCTGCAGGAGGCAAAATACATGATGGTGTCTAACTTACCAAATTCTACTCTGAGAAATCTACAGGACTAGCAACATAATATGAATGCTGGTAATGGAACAACTACCACTACACTTGAGGTCTATAGCTGAGCTCATGGGGTGCAGGAGTGGCCACACAGCATCAATTAGCTCTAACCTCCAATAAGCACTGAAGCTGCTCCGTGCGCCACATAGAATCTGCTGCCTGAAGCAGCTGCCTCACTCTGCCTAATATTAGGGCCAGTCCTTGCAGCAACATTGAGCTCTGGGACAACCCAGTTTTAAGATAGTACATATAAGGATACGGAATTTATGTTGCATTCTTTTCACTATTGAGCCTCTGCTTCAGTTCAGAGTCACAGCACAGTCCAATTCACATGGGCACAATGCTCACACATGGGGGTAAGATGCTCACTCCAAGAAAAAGGAGTAGCAAAGACTCAGATGCCACCATGCAAAAGAAAACAAATCTTTAGACAGCTCCATAGGAGAGGTACTTTGGGCAAGTGCAACTTGTTATGTAGGGCTGAGGAAAACTTGACTGTACACATTCAATGTGTCATCAGTTCTAATAACAAAATAAAAGACATTACAGTACAGAGATTTTGAAAAAACAGGGCACTGTCTGCAGAGAGCACACCTCTCTTGCTCCCAATACACATGAGCAAAATTCCCAGCTGTTTGGAAATTCCCATCTAGTTGGAAATTATCAAATATAAAGATGGCAAGAATGTTTCAGTGATTTCCAAACTTCTTGCTCTCATAAAACACAAGGATGAGATTATGGCCATTTCCACACAGGGTTTTAAAAATGGGCAGAGCGTCCTCCAGGGAGCGGACTGGGTCGGACCTACTTAACGTAGATCCGCACCCCAGCCCACTCCGGAATGACCCCAAGTGGTCATCCAGCGTGCTTTTGAAAGACCGCTAAAAACAGGTCTTTCAAAAGCACGGAGCGTGCCACTGCGAGCCTGCTCCCTTATGCAGATTCGCAGGCTCGCATTGGTGCAAGCCTGCGATCTGCCGGGGGCGGGCTTTAGGTTGGCGAGCTTCAGCAGTTGGTCGAGACCCTCGACCAACCGGAAGCCGTCATTTTCAACACCGGAGCAGTGCAGAGCGATGAGCACGCACTGCTCTGGAGTGGCGTGGACCAGACCGGGGAGCCGAAAAGTCCGGTAAGTAGCGTCACGGGGCGATTCCCTCGCCCCGTGCAGAAATGGCCTATATTAGGCAGTGGGCTGATCCAGACTGGATACGTATATTTTGGACACGGTGCTTTTGACTGCTTTACTTGCTCTTTACTTGCTCTAAGATATAAACCTCTCTTGTCCCAGAGCTTTTCCCAGTAATTCCCACCAATTGCTATAACTATTGAGTACTCAGCTGAATTGGTACTTTCTCCTGCCTAGGTTCATTTTTGTACCTTTCAAATTCCAAATCCATGTGTGGCACCTACTGTGATTCATTGTGTTTTGTTTTGGGGCAATGCCTTCTGTGTGGACTGTGGGTGTTAACTTTTAATGCTTTCTTGCTCCATTTGAGAATTTCCAATTACCTAGTTTCCAGGAAAGAAGGAAACCCAGTGGGCACAGATTTAGTGCCAGTCACTGGCGCACTGGAAAACAATAATTGCCAGCTGTGCACATCAAAGAGCCTGAGAAGCACTGTGTTGAAAAAAAAAGGATCTGACTTCTGCTATGACACATTTTTTTAAAAAAAAGATTCTAGCAACTCTGTAGAAGAGGCCAGCAAGGAAGAGTTAAAAGAGGAGGAGATTGGGAATGGTAGATTCCACTAAGCAGTTGCTCTGTGGAAATCCAACTCAGTAAGACTTATCTCAGATATCCCCTTTTCAAAAGACCTTTGGATCATCTAGACCAATGGTTCTTAACCTGGGGTCCATGGACCCCTGGAGGTCTGCAGAGTCCCCACAGGGGGACTGTGGAACCCTGTTGCTGGACTACAACAGCAGCAGCAACAGGGATGCAGCAGCAAGGAGGTGTAGATGTCAAAACTGCCCTCTCATTTGCAAACAGTGGAGCAGTTTGGGCATGCAAACGCACCTACTAACATGTCCTTTTCATCAGGGGTAAAACAGCAGGGGGTGTGGAGTGTGGACAGTGAGGGACATAGTGGCAGGTACGTGCATGTGCTCAAACTGCTCCCTTGCTTGCAAACAATGGAGCAGTTTCTGCTCCTGCACCCCTCTGTGCCGTATCCCTGATGAAAGGGACACAGTGGCATGCAGGTGTGCATGCCCAAACTATGACTCCAGAGACCAGGATTTGAATCGCCACTCAGCTATGGAAACCCACTGAGTGATCTCGGGCAAGTCACATTCTCTCAGCCTCTGAGAAAGGGAAAAGCAATAAATTTTACCAAGTAAACTGCCATGATAGAGTTGCCTTAGAGTCAGCATAAATCAGTTTTTAACAGGACAGACATGATGGCTAGAAAAAACATCCCCCTGTCAGGGGCACTTCGTTGTTGTGTGCCTTCAAGTCACTTCTGAGTTATGGTAACCCTAAAGTGAACTTATTACAGGAATATTTTTTTGGGGGGGGGGTGCCTTTGCCCTCCTCTGAGGCTGAGAGAATGTGATCCGTGTTTGAACAGGGATTTGAATCCAAGTCTCAAGAGGCCATAAATTAGATGATAGATAGATAGATAGATAGATAGATAGATAGATAGATAGATAGATAGATAGATAGATAATTACCATCTATATTTAAATATTTAAATCTTGAGTACCTGGCATCAAATTATGAGGTCCCAGTAAAGAAAATGTTAAGGATCACTGATCTGGATTCTCCACAGTCTTTGAGAGACCTCTTTATCCTAAGAGTGGAGAGAATATCCAAGAACTGGAGCTACTGGTAGATCTCTGTGTGATTTGCCTTGCTCTGTCTAATGGTGGAGGCAGCCCTGTTAAAAGCAGATAAGCTCTCTCGGTTTCCAAGTCAAACCAACTCGTACAGTAAGACTGTGTCAGCAGAGTTCAATACCCTTGTTCTGATGAAAGAAAATGGCAAAGAGACTTAGGAGGAATGGCTGCGTGGGATGGGGGATGGCACCGCTGCCTACCAACATGTATTGCCTGAGGTGGCTGCCTCTCAGCCAAATGGTAGGGCCAGCCCTGCAACCTGCACTTCATTTGTATGAGTATGGAAGACTTGGATAACGTACCTACCCTTTAACTCCATGTGGCAAAGCCCAGCCACTCTACAGTCAGGGAACCTAGCCCACACAAAACTATAAAACGCAGCTTTCCTGTGGTTCTTTTAAACTAATTATTTGACCACTAGCTCAGTGGCCACACAGGTGACAAGGATTTCCATGCAGTCAACTGAGTGGGCTGGTGTAGGAGGCAAAGAGTATCTCTTCTCCATGCACGGAACAGAAATACAGTGTGCTGCCGCTGGAGGATGCCCCTCTGTTGCCAGGCTAGCACCTTTCAGGGGTCATTTACCTGCCTGCAGTGTTTCCAGGCCGAGAATAGGTGTCTTGCATAAACAGCAATATAGCCATGAGGATAAAGAGATGCTAGGGAAGGGAGGAGGCCTGTAGCTTCTGGTAGTTCAGCAGAAGAGGGAACTACAGTGACTGCAACTTTCACCTTCCTTTCATAGCAAGCTAGCTGCCCTAGGCCATCCTTCATGATTCAAGGAAATAAACCAAGCTCACTGAAAGCAATAAACCTTCAAGGCCAAAAAGCACATGCAACTGGCCTCTGTGTATGTCTGTCTGCAAACAGCTGTAAGCAAAGGTTTGGTGGGTGTAATGAAGGCTATTTGTTTCAGTGTCAGTGGGTACTATATCCATTCTGGGGCTCAGTCTGCACTTTAAAGAAGCTATTCAAGGTGATGATCTGTGAACACCTCCTTTACCTCCTTGAATTGCTCCTCTAAAGTTCAGACTGAATCTGTGAGTGGATTCATTACCCATGGACATTGGCCATTTCCGCACTAGACTGTTATAGCGTGATTATTCCACTTGCAACATCCTATGGAACCCTGGGGTTTGCATTGAACCATTGCATTGAAGCCACGAGCTTCCACTGGTAAGGGATAGATGCCTAAACATTGTCCTGGTCTCTAGTTTTCTGCTAAGCAAGTTCCCCCTCTCATGCATGCATGCACGTGCATGCACACGCACACACACACAAAATCTAATGGGGGAAAAGATATGAGTACTGAAATGTCAGTGGGAAAGGAGCTTAATGCTTAACGCTTTCCGAATTTTTCCTATTGGTGATATACTTTTTAGAGATGCACAGCAATTCAGTTTTACTAGCAAAGCAGAGGTTAAACTAACCCCTTACAAGAGATACAGACACATACAGAAATTGTAATAACAAAACGTATGGGGATACAACATATCTCATGAAAACCTTTCATGTATTTTTAAAAATATATGATTGATTGACAAATAAAAACATACATTTCCAAGATTGTAAGTGACACACCTGCACACTTCAGGCAACACGTTAATGTGTCATGGCACACCATTTGGAAAGCCTTGGGCTAGAGAAACAACAAACCTTCCAGCGGCATCAAAACTTCCCATAGTTACTTATGTTTCAGGGGAGGGGGGAGGGGGAGAAGAAAAGGCTCAGGGAAATTACATGCAACAGTTTTTAAAGATCAATGGGCTTTCAAGGTATTTTTTTAAGTCTGACTAATAGTACCACCAACAGTTTTCCTGACAAAGGTTCTGTGCCTCTAAGAAAAATAAGACCAGCTCGTATCAGGAATACTTTGTTTCAGTGGTTCCATTCCTTCCTGGAAGCTTTGTAGCAGAAGGTGATGCTCAGGGGTCAATGGCATTTACCCTATCAGGTTCTGCAGAACTCTGTTCTGTTGCCCATGCTGTTTATTCTCCACATAAAACTTCTCAGCAGGATAACCTGGGTGTCCTGGATGCATTGTAATCAGTTTGGAAAGGAACCAGGTAACAGGGCTATGAACTGTTTCATATGGTCTTACATTATGTTGCTGTAATTTATTACTTGATTTCTATAAACATGGTTAATGGGTGATGGGCAACTGAGTATTTCTTTAAAAAAAATTGTGTTTCAGCTGATGTTACATTTCTATTTGTGGTTTTCTGGAGACTATGGCCATAGTGCCCTATGCTCTACTAACCTCCTGGAAAATTGCTTTAATGTGTTATATCTGGGGCTATCTTTGAAGATAGTTCAGAAACTTCACTTGGCTGCCTATTTTCCTCATATAACTCCAGTGTTTGGGGGTCTTTTTTAAAAAAAGAAAAAAGAAAATCCTTGCCTGCCTGTTTGTTTCCAGGGCAAGTTCACAGTGCTGATACTTACTTTTAAAGTCTTAAACAGCTTGGGACCCAACAATTTAAAACAGTGTCTACTCCAACATCAGCCTGTATGTACTTTAGGATATCTCTTGAAGCCCTTTTACAGCTGGCTTTTCTATTGTGGAACTGTATTATTCAACCACAAGATGGGAGGCTTTTAATGGTGGTACCTGAGCTCTGAAATATCCTCCCTAAAGAGGTTGTGCGGTGGCCAGCTAAAACAGGTACACACACATATGCATGCACCGTTTCTCAGAACTATACCTTTGAAGGTTTTTTAAACACTTTTTTTTTTGAAATCACAATAAAGCAAATTAAAAATAACATATAAATTCACATTGAGACCGAACAAGAATCAATTCAGTCCAGATAGCACTGACAGCAACTTTAAATTACGGTTTAAGAGAATGGGCCCAGTGTTAGATTAATGGGTTAAAAGTCAGTGTGAACGACCACTTTTTCAGAACCCCTTCAAAAGCAGAGAGGAGACAGGCAAAGGGAGTTCAAAAATGATGGGACCACCACAGAAACATTCCTGTCTCTGGTGCTCGCCCACCTGATGGTCACAGATAGTCATGTGTGAAAGAGGTGTGTGCGTGCGTGCGTGCACACGCGTGCATGCATGTGTGTGTGTGTGCCTTCAGGTTGCCTGTCAATTTATAGCAACCCCATGGATTGCAGAGGGCTTTCTTAGGCAAGGAATACTCAGAGGTGGCTTGCCAGTTCTTCCACTTGTAACCCTCCTGTGACTAGAGAGAAGACTAACCAGGCTAACCATCCTGCACCTTTAATAGCAGTTCAATGTGCTAATTTCAGAAGGTGAAGCAGGGCCCAGCCTAATGGATTTCCTTGCTTGTGACAAAGAAACCCACACACACACCCTGCAACACACAAGGTAAGGTACAGAGTACTGAAGGCTGTTTAAGATGTTTGATATGTGAAGCGGAAAATCCAGCAAGTGCACCTCTCTTCCTCAGTCAGCAAGCAAACAAGCAAACAAAAATAAATTAAACAGGCAATCAATAGTGAATTATTTGGGCACTCTTTTGATAATTGACTGGCTGCTCAGCAAGGAGCTTCTAACAGGTGGGTTGTGCTGATGTTTTCTTTTAAATTGGTGTGCTTTTGCATTATTTTGAGTTCTGTTGTATTTTAACACTAACGTATATGCCCAGTGTTGCCAGGGATTTTATTTTCTCATAGGTAATACTTGTTAGAAAGATTTGAGATCCTGTGTCTCTAATTCCCCAAACTGGCTTGTCCAGTACCTATAACTTTTCCCCATATTCCCCAATCCAATCTGTATTCAGAGTTATTAACATACAGAGTTTGGGTTCCTGAGGGAAATACACTGCCCTCCTCCTTGCTGCCAGGCCTCATCTCCATTGCAACTGATCTATTCCAGACAGACACGGTTGACTGAGGTCCAAGAGCTCTCCGGCTGAGAATTCTAAAGGCGCCTCCCTAAACTGCAAACCCCAGGATTCCATTTTTAGGCAGCCAATTATATGAGATCTTTGCCTGACACAGCCAATCATATGAGGTCTTTGCCTGACCCAGGCAAACAGACAAACTTTGACTTTTATATATTAAATTATATTTTCTTCAGCCATGTTTCCATATGATGTCTTTTAGTATTTTTATTGTATTTATTGTTAATCTTGTTGACTCTCAGTTTTGAGAAAGAATAGGTCTCAATGAATGAAATTATCTGCAGCCCTTGGACAATGGCATGCATGAGGCACCTGCCTCTCTTTACCTAAGGAGGAAAATACTGTTCACCTCTTCTTGTTATGCCACAGGCACAGTGGCAGACTGAAAACTTGGCAACCATATCCCCTTCCCACCACTGCATGCCCCAGATCTATGCTTCTTATTCCGATGGGTCATTCAGCCCTGCGACTGACCTCCAATGAACTTGAAACTGCTTGTTCACTTGATTCCCAGGTTGGGATTGGAAAGGTGGATTTGTTCCAAGTGGATGCTTTGTGTCCTCCTGTCCGCTCCCTTGTTCCAAGCCCTTTCTTAAAGCATCTGGCTGGCCGTGGACTGCTGCTTAAAACTTTTTCTTTCTTTCTTTTTTTTCTCCATGTTGTTTACTGGAACACTGGCTCACTGGGTGGGAGCCTGTGAAATGCTGTCTCTCTGGAGAGATGGTGATCCAAGATATACATACTTGCTCTAAGTCATACAATAATGTTTTCTTCCTCTTTGGTCAAGGTTACTGGAGTACTACAACAAAGCCCCTCTCTGTATACTGCTGTTAGCTAAGTTCAAGGCCTTGTCACCCTCCCCGTCTCAGTAAGATGAAGGAAGCTGATTGCTTTCCTTCTGTGGCCCTTAAGTATGGCCAGTCTGGCAGTCCAATTGCTAAATATAGCTATGCTGCAAGATGTACTTGTGATATCACAATAAAGTAGTAATCTGTTTCATTCTTGCTATGGAGTAGTAATCGAACACAGTGAGATTTGTTTCTGATTCTAGAGGTATATAATTAGGCTGCCGGTCCCCAAAAACACACTGTGGTGTGTTTTTTACATAATTTTTATTAAGAGTTTTTCAACACACAATAAAAATCACAAATATTTTTTAAAAAGGAAATAGAAGAAGAAAAAAGAAGAAACAGAAATGGTCAGCCCTTCACATCCATGTGTTTAACATGCGTAGATTTGATTATTCGCAGATTAATTGCCACAGCCTCCACTGCTGCTCCATGCCATTTTTAATAGGGACTGATAGGTTTTTCTTCATGTTTGCAGTTTCTTTGCAAGCTTCATGAGACTGAGAGGGACTGCAACAGATTGTGAACATGAGGTGAGCCTTGTAAGTCGCTATTAAAAATGCCACGGGGCAGCAGCAGAGGAGGCAACAAGCCCCACCAGCTGCCTGCCTCTCCCTTGTGAAGAAACGCCACCACCTTGAAGGGAAAATAGGGTAGCTGGCATGCTCTTCACCATGGCCTATAGATATTTGTGTTTTTTCTAATTTCACAGGGGTCCTGTGCCCCAAACCCCTATGAGTGTGGAGGGATGACTGCGCAAAGATATAGAGAAAAACAGAGAACAAGAAAGCATGGTTTCCACCTTTATTTTCAGCTGTTATGCATACATATAATGTAATTAAACCTTTCTCTCTAAAACTACACCATTCACTTCTGATAACATTTTACTGATTGTCAAAACAAAAAGTAGCCAAATCATTTTCTTCATTCTGCAAATAGTCTATAATGGGTTTCCAATCTTTCAGAAATGGCTCCAGTGACTCTTCTCTAATCAGATCTGATACTTTGACCATTTCTGCTAAATCAGACATTGACAATTCAATTCAATTCAATTCAATTCATCCCCTCTCATTTCAAGCATAAATTGGCAGGGACCATTTTGATGGAAATCATCAAAAAGTCACATTCTAACTGAAAAAACATTTTGTGAATGAATTTGTCCATGTATAGCATTTGATGGACAACTTGTGGTTCTCTTGATATTGTTGGACTGTGGCCTTTTCTGCACTATACTATTATAGTGCTATTATTCCACTTTCAACATCCTATGGAATCCTGGCCTTTGCAGTTGGGGAGGGGGGGCATTTACAGTTCTCAGCCAGAATGCCCTTTGGCCTCAGTAAACTACAAACGCCAGAATTCCACAGGATGTTGAAAGTGGAATAATAGCACTATAACAGTGCAGAAATGGCCTGTGACTCCCATCCCCTCTATACAGCATAACAAATAATGAGGGATGCTGGGAAATACAGTCTAGAAACATCAGGAGGGCCACATTGAACAGGCCTTCAACCTGTAACTAGCGATGGCTGAAGGATGTTCAAAGGGTGTGCTGTATTTTTAATATGTTTTAATATGTGTTGAATTTGTTTGTAATTGTTTTAAATTAATGTTTTAATTGATTGATTAATATTTTCAAAATGTTGTGCAATGCATTGTTTTAGCTATTTTAACGTGCATTGTAAGATGCTTTGGTTTCCATATTGGTAAGAAGGTGGGTTATAAATTAAATAAATAAAATAACATAAAAAGCAGCATGACTGAAAAGGAAGAGGAATGAATAAGACAAGTTACTCAGCATTTCATCTGAATGTATGGGGGGATAAGTTTCGGTCAAGTGGCAAAGCTGGCTTAACTTGACAGATTGATAGGGCGCTTTTTCCTTTTAAGGGCCAGATACTTCGCAGGGTGGTCTGTGGCAACCCACATACTGCTAGTAGGTGGGGTCAAAAGCATTAGTAGGTGGGAGTATAGGCCTAAGTGGACATGGTGCTATCCTTTCTCTTCTTCTCTTTCTTTCTGTTTCCTGCCTTTCTCTTCCTCTTCCTTCCTTCTGAGAAGGAAGATTGCTGTGGCTAAAAATATGAAATAATAGTTCAATGAGAGCTTTTGAAATTCGGCCTCAGCCTTAGGTTCGCCATCTCTCCTACAGATGAAGAATCCACTGTGGAAGTGTCACATCTGCTTCATCCCAGCACTCACAGTTAGGACAATTTGACTATAGAAGGAGTTAGCTAGAAAGGACTGGAGGCAAGTTCTGCCTTGCTGAAGATCTTCAAGAAAGGGCAGGACAGCCTTCTGGTGCAAGCGTCTTGAGCATGGGTTGGAATCTCCTCCCATTTTATGACTCTGTCTTGACTATTGAAATAGCAGTAATATGTACTGCAACTTAAATCAAGCAATTGAATGTGGATTCCCTGAGCTTACCACCTACAAAGGGGGAGGAATGAGGAAACTAAGTGGCTTTGTTTCCAGAGATGAAAGAACAGTGGAAAATCCCCATTCATTTCAGAAATGAAATTTCCTGTCAGAGGGAAAATATAAGATTTCCTAAAAGTATGCTGGTAAGTTGAAAGTACACCCAGGGTGCAGAGATTGCTCATTCAAAAAACAAAACACTAGAATGATCACGCGGCAGTTTCACTTCTTTTTACTTCTCAGCATGCTGGAATGAATAAGGAATACACGTCCTTCTTTCCCAACCAACAGGAGATCAAAATGACTTTTGCAAAAATCACTTTCCTTTGGACGACAGGGCACTGGAAAAGTACGCAGATCTTTGGGAAAAGGCGTTATTTACAAGCTGAGAAAGAATTAGAGGAATGCAGACACAGTGTGTGTCTGTTCAACCCTGCTTACAAGCCCCATGGCAGCAAATATATGCTAAGGAACCACAGCCAATCACAGCTTTCTGATATGTACCATGTCATCCCATATGTTTTCAAGCCAAATTCCTGTGTGTACTTTTAAATAAAACAATGACTGAAATTATGCTTCATTAAATGTAGCTACAATGATAAAGCTTCACTGTTATAGCTACTTCTGCTACAACATACTTCTGCTGATTTGTTTTTGTTGTTTGCTTTCAAGTTATTTCCAACTTATGGTGACCCTACGGTGACCCTATCATGGGTTTTTTATGGCAAAAGTTGTTCAAAAGGGGTTTCCCTTTGCTTTCCTTTGAGGCTGAGAGAGTGTGACTTGCCCATGCTCACCCAGTGGGTTTCCAGAGCTGAGTGAAGATTCAAATCATGGTTTCCAGAATCACAGTCTAACACTCAAACCACCATATCATCCTGACTCCTCCTTCTTCCAATGGCACCTCCCAAAAACCTACATTTTAAGCTGGGCAGCTCCTGAACGGAAGGGTTACTGTAGCACTGCAGATTTCTGGGAAATGCCAACTACTACAGCACTTTCCCTGTGACAGGTCACATTGAGACAGGCAGCTGGGCAGATCCTTTGAGTTCCAGCTGCTGTTGTTTGTCTCAACATGTCCTACATATGTAACAGACTTCAGTATAGTCTAGAAGCATACATGCACTGAGCATGAACAGATGCTCATCCAGTAAAATAAATAATCTTGTCTATCTCATCTATTTTACCAAGCAAGAGAGGAAAACACCTGCAGTGACCTCTAAAGTTGTAGAAGGGCGTGCATTTGAAATTATACATCCAGTGAGCCTCAGTGTGTGTGTTCATAGAAGTGCATGAGCACCTACAGAGCTGTTTCATATTTATTTTATATTTTATGTTATTTTTTATATTTATATGACACTGTTCACCCCAGAGTGGGACTCAAGGCAGCTTCCAAAAAGTTAAAAACATTAATAAAGCATTTAAAACAATTTAAAACATTAAGACATATAAAATTATGAAAACTTACAGAAACTTAAAAATATATATCAAAAGGCCACCTGTTTACATATCGTATATTAAATAAGAATGCTTTACCTGTTGGTTTAGTAGTTATATGTCACTGCCTAATGCACTGCTCCATGTTGTTGTTTTTTTTAATGTGTGTTACTGACCAGAAACCTCCAAAATGAGACGTGGACACACGTGAGTAGCTGTTCCAAGATGACTGCACTGTTGCTGCTCCTCTCATGGGAGGGAAAGACCCAGATCTACCATCCACATCTGAATTAACAAAATCTGAGCATCATTGTTTTTGCTCATGAAGAGCTATAGAGAGTTCCACAGAGGTTGAATAGCCTGAGAGATTCTGTATCCATTTTTGTAAACCAACCTGAAACTGATCGTGATGAAAGACAGCATATTAACATTTTAAATAAATACATATTAAGATATAAATCTGCCTCCCTCATATGGAGAGACATGCCATTGGTCCACCATGACTAGCATAGCACCCCCATCTAATCTGCCACCTTCTTGACCATTTGAGCTGGAAATAACAAAGAATTAGCCCAGGGCGTAGCCATGTAAACCACATGCTCTGCTCCTACGGGTGACACCTAGCTTGACCACAGTACCTGTGAAAGAGATCTAAGAGTCTTAGTGGACCACAAGCTGAACATGAGTCAACAGTGTGATGCAGCAGCTAAAAAAGCCAATGTGATTCTAGGCTGCATCAACAGGACTGTAGTGTCAATGTCAAGGGAAGTAATAGTATCATTGTATTCTTCTTTGGTCAGACATCACCTGGAATCCTATGCCCAGTTCTGGGCACCACAATTCAAGAATGATATTGACAAGCTAGAACATGGCTGGTGGAGGGCAACCAAAATGGTAAAAGGCCTGGAAACCATGCCCTACAAGGAAAGGCTTAGGGAGCTGGGTATGTTTAGCCTGAAGAAGAGAAAGTTATGAGGGGACGTGATAGCCATGTATTTGGAAGGATGCTTATGAAGGATGGAGCAGGCTTGCCTTCTGCTCCAAAAACTATGACATAGAGCAATGGCTTCAAATTTCAGGAAAAGAGATTCCACCTAAACATTAAGAAAGGCTTCCTGATGGTAAGAGCAGTTTGACAGTGGAACACACTGAGTGTGGTAAAGTTTCCTTCTTTGGAGGTTTTTAATCTGAGGCTAGATAGTCATCTGTCAGGAGTACTGTGTGTATTCCTGCATGGCAGGGGGTTGGACTTGATTGTCCTTGTTTGTTTCTCTACCAGCTCTGTGATTCTATGATTCTATATACTTTAGAGATTTTGTTTTCAAGCCATCTTAGAATCTGGGATGCTGCAATAATGGCATTCTGGATGTTAGGGAAGGAGAATGAAGGGAGCATTCTAAGCTAGGGGATAATTTATAAAGAAAATGACAGTGACTTTGTAATGCCGCTGTTGAGTTTTATGAATAGGAAAAATTGTTATAGATTTCCTTTCAGATTTCTGCCAATAGCACTATCACAGTGGGTTGCCCTGAACAATACCTGGCTGATGGCCACTGTCTTGGACTTGAAAAAGAAGTGCTAATAGACAAGATTTTCCTGTGATATGTTTCCATGGAAGCTAATTGTCAGACAATCTTCTTTTAAGTCTTCTGAATGGTAGGAAATGCCTGATAGGGAGCATATCTTTCTTCCTTTGCTTCTGTATAAGCAGGACGTAATCTAGATCTCTGTATGAAAAAAATATGTACAATAGACTACAATTTTCGAGTAGGATACAGAGGAAGAGACATACTAAATGAGACTGAAGAAAGCACTGAGTTTGGGCTTTAAAGGCTTCCCCTACTTATCTGACAGGCTAGGGATCAGACCACTGTCAGAAACAGAGTTGGCTGAAAAGCAAAACCCACATACTGTACTGTAGGGAACATGAAGGACATAATGAAGGCTCACTTGGGACAGACAGTGTGTACACTGCTTGCAAAGTCTCTTAGCTGGCTTAGTGCCTTTTTAACCCCTCTCAGCTCACTTTGCAAGCAGCACACACACGTGAGCTGTTCCAAGTGAGTCTCCATAGGTAAGAAGAACTGATGAAAGAGCAGAACTCCCATCAGATTAATGGGATTTATCCTTAATTTGGAAGCATTGAAAGAGCGAGCCATCAGATTGTGTTGAAAGGCAGGGGATTCTGGTCTAGGGTGTTGAAAGGCAGGGGATTCTGGTCTAGGCATACAGTGTTTTAAGGTGCTGGTTGTCAAAACCAAAGAGATCTGGGCCAAGCCAGGGCTATCACAATGAGGTCTGCTTTGAATTGTCCCTTCCCAGAGAAGTAGCACCCTTCTATATTTTTGCCACTCACTGGCTGTCCACATTGATATCTCTCTACTGATTTCCCTAAATCCACACCCTAGTAGATATGGGGCAAAGTGTATTTTAGTTTATCCCAATGCATGTGTCACTGGTGGTAGTGTGTATAACCAATCCAGATCAAAGAGGAACTTTATAGAGACTGCTCTTTACAAAAATACAGCAAAATCTTTACTGAACAAATTGACCAGGGAAAAGGTAGTTGGCAAATTAAAGATTCGCAAACAGGAAAACACTTGTATCTCTTTCCCAGCAAACACTTCCCCAGTTCTTTCACTCTCTTCCACACTTTCTCTCTCTTCAGATGGATCTCTCTCTCTCAACTCTGTTTCAGTTATACTTCTGTTAGGCTCCTCCTCCCACCTAGTCCCTCCCTCTGGCTAGCCTGGGTTCCATAGTCGACAATCAATCATTTTAAATCTTCTTGATTGCTAGGGTGGCTCTGTTGCTATGCCCCCACCCACTGGCTACCTGTCTGGAAACAAGTGTATTGTGGCAGTGGTGGAGCTTGGAGTGTGTGGAGGACGGTTGGGTGGAGGGGCAGGAGTGTGGCTACGGTGTGTACGGGCACGGCTATGGTGCAGGTGGGTGGGACTATGGCATGAGGGCATGGTGATGGGGCAGAGCTACAGTGTGTAGGGGCGTGGCTTTGACAGACAGGGTGGGGCTAAATGGATGGGGTGGAGCTACAGCACATTGGGGAGGGCAAGCAAGGAGCTGCGGCACCCCTCAAAAAGTGCCACCGGGGCACACCGCTTCCATAACCCACCCCCATCCCTACATGACTGTATTTTAGCTGTTTGTTGACAGAGTTTTTAAATTCCATCCTGTGGTATTGCAAAACAAGGTATGTGCCTTCTTCCAGAAGAAATATAAAACCATGTACATTCAGCATCCCTAAAACATCTCACCACTCAGAAAAAGTAGTGGTAGTATTCAGTATATTCAAAATCAATAGATTTGAATACTCTTGGTGTCTTGTTGTTGTGTGCCTTCAACTCGTTTCTGAATTACAGCAACCATAAGGAGAACCTATTGTTGGATTTTGTGGGGCTAAGTGTGTGTGACACACCCAAGATCACCTCATAGGCTTCCATGGTTGAGTGAGGATCAAACCCTGATCACCCAGGCCATAGTCCAATATTCCAACCACTACACTATCCTGTCTATCTTTTAAAAGGCCGTTATACTGGCATAAAGCACTTTTGGGAGCGAACAGAGCAATCTTAATCCTAATGGTTAATACTCAGTACTAATCCAATGGAAGAGAATCTTCTGAGGCCATTTCCGCACTAGACTGTTATAGCGCTATGATTCCACTTGCAACATCCTATGGAATCCTGGGGTTTGCAGTTTCAGGAGGGGCCACCCGGCCCCTCCCAAAACTGCAAACCCCAGGATTCCATAGGATGTTGCAAGTGGAATCATAGCGCTATAACAGTCTAGTGCGGAAATGGCCTGAGTGTCAAGTGACTTAGTACCATAGCTTGAGAATTTACTGTTTCAACAGAGGGACATGGTAAATTATCGTTACAGTTGTAATTGAAAGTAACTAAAATATGTACAGTACTTTTATTTTGTTAAAAACCCCCGAATGCTACAAATGGCTTGTATGGTGCAGAACACATTCTTCTCACATTTTCTTTGTTGCTGCTTCAGCAACCACAACACAAGGCAGCAGTGTGAGGCACAATACAAGCCAGCATTTGAACCCTGTGATATTTCTTCTCCACTGTGTAATGAAGCCACTACTACCACAATAATAGTTATTAAAACATTACAATTACACTACTTAAGGAGTGAACTTAAGTTATAACTGTAACATACGTTAGTTATGTCTTAGGCCTCCATCCAATTGCTACTCCCAATGAGAGTAGACCAAACTGATTCAGTTGGTCTATCCTAGTTGGTGCAAGCAATTAGATTTAGGCTTTGCTTATTGCAAAATAATTAATTACAAGTACTTAGTTATTTGCAGGTAGTTACTTCTATGTTCTGCTTTTGTTCTGTTTTCCATCATTTGCTCTGCCAGCTACATATTGATCAGGACTTAAATGAAGCAGAGAAGTAAGAAGAAATGTGTGTAATTATTGAAAAGAATGTTCTGACTCTAGAGTGGGATGGGGTGGGGACCTAAGAGCCTACTTGCAATAAATTACTTGTACAAATGTGTGTGTGTGTGTGTGTGTAAAAATACTTCTCAACGTTTGAATGAAATGTCTTGATTGTCAATAAAGGATGTATCATTTTGGAATTTCACAGCTGTTTTACTCAGGTTTACTACAATTCTCCCCATTTCCTACACAAACATATACACATACACACTCAGTGACTATGTTGTCTTTCTGAGCTTGCTTCTTTAAGGCTACATGAAAATTTTTGTTGTCTTCTCACTAAGCAACATAATGTGCTGGAATGCTCACTCAGCATTAAAAAAAATCTGGCAAAGAAAAGCAAATGTGAACTCTGCCTTCCCCATTGTGTTGCCATTTTGTGCATGTTTACTGTTACTTTGTTTTTAAAGAAAATTGTTTGGAGATGTTTCAGCTCTGCTACACTGCACCATAAGAATGGAAGAACTGAAGAACTGCCTTACTAGAACAAACCAAGATTCATCTGGTCCAGCATCTTGTTTACAACAGCAAACAGGCAAAATCTCCTCAGTTCTCACAAGCCCCATGTCCTCATCCATTGCTTATTCCCAGCATCTGGTATTCAGAGATATGACACTGCATCTGGAAAATGGAAGTTCTTTTTAACTTTCAAGATTTGACAGTAGTGTATGTTAAAAATAATGCCTAAGGGTTTCAATAGGCCACAAAACTAAATACAGATTATTGTGGTGCAGCAGCCTCATGCAATCTCATACGGCATCAACAGTAGCATTCTCAGAGCACTGCTTTGGTTAGTCCTCACCTGAAATACTCTATTCTGTTCTGAGAACTGCAGTTTTAAAAGGAAATTGATCAACACAGAGGGCAAATATTATTAAATTTGGCCATAAGATCTGGTTGCTAGCACAGTAAGGGCAGACTGATATAACGAGGGACTAAGTTGCTAATAGGCCAAAATTCTACCAATTTTATCTGTGTTCTATACAATGTAGTCTTGCACTCAATGTACCAGTGAATTTCAACAGAACTGGAGAAAGGGGGAATGCACCTCCAAGACCATTCCTGGATGCCAGAGAAACCTTCTTGGAGCTGCTATTCACATGCTGTTGTCATGGGGAGGACTTGGGTGAGGGAAAAGGCTTTTTAAAGGGCCACTCACAGAACATTGTCATTATCTCTGTGCAGCCAATTCTTGCCGATGTTGTTGAAGAAGCATATCAACAAACTTTCCAAAAGAGAGCAAACAAGATGGTTTTGGACCTGGAAATCAAGTCCGATTAGAAGGACCTGGGTATATTTAACCAGAGAACAGACTATCAAGAGATGACACGAGAACTCACTTCAAATGTTTGAAGGACTGTTGATGGACCAAGTTTCTTTTCTGATTCTCTAGAGAATAAAACCCAAAACAGGAGGTTGTAAATTACAATAATTGTAATTATTATAATTACAGAGGTTTATATCAATGGATTTCCTGCATCAGTAATGGATTGGTCTAGGTGTCCTTTGAGTTCCTTTCCAGTTCCATGATTCTAAGGCTCATAACTAATAAATCTATCCAGAATGAAGTTGCACATTGTGTTTCCCCTTAAAACATGCATAGAACCTCATACAGGCACATCCTCAAGACAGTAAAAGTTGTTTAGGTAACCCAAATATTACCAATCAAGTGCTCAGCAACAGCTTTATATTTCACAAGCAGAGAATATCTGGTCTGAAAAAATCATTGAATTTAGGTAAGTGTTGACATATCAACATCTTCTTAGTTGAAACATGTTGCAGTCATGGGGCAGGGCAAAGCACAGCAAGGCCTTTGAAGCATGGGATAGAAAACTTGGAAAAGTTGTTGAGCAAATCCAAACTTCCATAGATCAAAATGCTTCATCAAATTATTTGTGCAGGGAGTTTCCCTGTTTTATTTTGATCAATGCAGCTAATTACATTACTTTTCTGAAGTTTCCCTTTCTGACTTTTAGTTCACATGTTCTTTTTCATTTGTTCTCTTAAAATGGAAATGGTTAACAGCTTGAGGAAATAGGGGTGATCTCCTCCAGAGGAAAGGGCAAAAGTGGAAGAAGAAAGGAGCTGGAGAGATGCTAATTTTTAAATGACACCTACTCTTTGAAGGTTTATGTACAATACAAGCTGTGTCTACTCAGAAGTAAGCCACATTGATTTCAATGGAGTGTACTCCATCCTGCTTTCATCAGTAGTGTTGCTGGGTTTCAGGACCTGTCCTTGAGTCTCCAGTTTTCATGGTTCATCTCCAGGTGGAAGACAGAGGTGCAAATTTTCCAATTTTGGGGGCTCAGTTCGGAGCAAGAAGGAAAGTGCTGTGTGCAGATTTCCAGTTCAGCTGATAGAACTGCAACTTGCTACAATTTGTAAGTCTTGCAAATACTGTCCAAGGGATCTATGTATTTGCTTAGTTAGCTTGTGCCTTTTGCGCAGTCATTGTCATGCCAGGGCTCACCCACTTTTCTGCTCTGCATCCACCTTCTGGCTAGAAGGAAGTTGTTATTGTGTGCCTTCAAGTTGGCAATCCTAAAGCAAACAAAACATTGCTCAGAAGGAGTTTGTTACCGCTCTCTTCTGAGCCTGAGAGAGGTTGACTTGTCCAAGGACACTCAGTGTGTTTCCATGGCAGAGTAAGGATTCAAACCCTGATCTCTTAGAATCTTAGTCCAACACTTGAACCACACTGGCTCTGTAGAAGCAAACTGGCTGAAATAAATGTTCCTAATCCCATCTCCCTAAGTAAGTGAGAAGGAATAATCCTTTCATTTCACCTTGATCTGGGAACAGCTCCTTCAGCTAAGATTTCTGTCTCAATGAGCAAATGGAAAATATGTTCTCACTCTGTGTGTGTGCCCCAAAATATGTGAACAACAATTGTTGATCGTTAACACATAACTCTTAATGGCATCACTGTGGAGGCCCCTAAATTTCAGGTTTGGGGCCAAAAACCTCAGAACCAGCAACCCTATTAAGGGTTATGACAGCAACCTGGGACAATTCAGAACCAGCAACCTTGTAAAGGGTTATGAGATTTCAGGGGGTGCATGTGGATTAAGCCCATGGCAGCAGAGTTTCCCAGAGAGCTTTCTTCCATAGCTCCCCAGAGAGCACATCCACTGATGCATTCTCCCTCCGTGCACCTGCTGTGGCATGACTCATCTTGTCTACTGACTTCAGTGGAACTTCCTCCCTGCTGTACTGTGAAGGTATCCCTTCCACCAGATATTGGAGAGTGAGCAAGAAAGAGGTTACAGTGGGAAGCAGCTGTGTCTCTCTGATGGTTCCCATGGGACATAGGACTGTGCACACACACACTTCGGCCAGAAAATGTGGCCTTTCCTGCCCCACCAATGTGGCCAATAGAATGATATGGGGAGGCTGCCCTTTGCTAATGAGGCAGACCATTACCAGTGTGGGAAGTGAACATAACACACACTGCAAACACACATTGCAAAAGAAGATGCTGCAGTTGCAACGAAAAATGAGTCGTCTATTAAAACATTAGTAAAAAAGTGCTGCTTGTGGCTGTAAGCCATGGGGGTGGTCACCCATGGTTACTGCTGGTTGCTTGTGAGATGTGAATTGCAAATTGAACCATGGGAATAACAAGAATAGGTATCATAACTTTGCCTTTGTTTAGATTACAGCAGTATTTAGACTACAGTTCCCAGAAGCCAGCTCACTGAGAGATTGTAGAAAATGTCCAAAAAGGAATTTTTCCAAGCTGTGGATTCCGTGTACAACCAAAAAATCAGTTTACAAATATACCTTGCACAACGTTTTGAATTTCTTTTCTTTTCTCTTCCTAAGGAAAGGAAGAGCACAAAAGGAAAGACACCTAATGGCACAATGTTGAATAACAAGATACATTGCCAAAACAAAAGAGAGATCTCCAAGGCTTTTCCTTGGTAAGAATCATGTGCTTTCCAGAATATAATGGATACATCAATGAAAGTGAGAAGTTACAAATCATCTAGCTTGTGCCTTAAAGAACCTTCACCTTCCGGCTTAAGGAGGCTTAAGGACCACACCAATCTTCTTTCTTTCTTTCTTTCTGATTATTTTCACAATCAGCTGAATGCACAAAGCCAATTTTTGAATGGCTGTTCTACAGTCTTGCCTGTTTGGGTAGGCAGGGGCACTGTGAGAACAACTCACAGCCCAAGGACTTCAGAAGCACAGTGAAGGTATATGATTGTGCAGTAGTATTGCCTACAGAAAGTAGAATCAGTGTAAGTTTGTCAAAATGTCATCCTCTGCCAGTAGATCACAGCTGACAGTTCTGATACAAGGGAAGTGGCTAGCTGCAGCTTTACTTTTATGAATGGTTTCAGAGAAAGTTTATTTAGACTGAAAGTTGGGCAAAAGTTTATATTATTTTATTTTGCAATAATAACTGGATAGACCAAGAGTAACAGATTTTCTGGGAGGAAGGGAACTTCACCTTCTTATACGGAAAGAAAAGACCAAGTACTCTAGGTAAAACTGGCTTTGAAAAAATTGTTTTCAAATAGGCACCACTATTTGAAAAAATAGCTCAGCAAGGTTGTACAATTTTTTTTTGAAACCCAATATTCAAATCAGACCAACTTACGCAGAGCAAACGTTTGAATCTCAGATCAATTTTTTCAGACATGGATGTTGAGAAATTTTTTTAAAATATAAAGTCTTAAAATATAAAGATGGAATAAGCTCTTACACATTCAGGTCAGTTGCTTGAGTGTCTTCAGGTGTTCCAGGTAAACTGTTGATTCAGTTACTTTCCTTGGTCTTGCATGAAGGAGATAGTTTCAGACAAGCCAGAATTTAAACAACAGGAATGACAAAAGAAGCACTGGATTTAACCTATGTCTCTCTTTCCAATACCATTCAGGTTTCAGGGTACCCACAATTAGTAGAGAAGAGACAACATTGCCAAATTAGCCTGAACTGGACTATGTTTGGTAAAACATGTTAAGCCAACAAAGTCCTGTTCTATTATGCCATATAACCTTCAAATGGGAAGTTTAGGATTCTGAGTCACCAAAATATTGTTTCTCCAAAAAGGCTTAGGTGGAATTCCTGCAGATATTGTAATTGTCCTCCTTCATCTTCTTGATGTAAATTTGATGTAAAATTCCAAAGTGACACAATCTCTTCCATGAAACCACCTTGATGTGAACAAAGTATTGCAGGTAGAAGCTTCAGCTCTTAACAATGTGGCTTGTAGGGAAAACAAAGATATTTAAAAATTCTAAATCTTTTATTGACTATTGATCTCTAGTAGTCTAGAGCTGAGATGCTGCAGACCAGAGCCATGCTAAAATCCTAGAGGTGGAGAAGAATGAGGAGCAGAAGTTGTGACAGACAAGAGAGCGTTTTTAAAGTGTTGCTAGATTGATCCCTTGCCTTTTTGCTCATCCCACATATTCACATTCTCTTAAACAAAGTCTGACCTAGCTCTTTTGCTTAAGTTCCTTAGCTTGAAGACACTCCAAGGTACTTGAATGCCACATACAAGTGCACGAAGACACATGCATATACACACAACTGACTCTGGAAAAAGCCATGAGAAGACACAAGTAGGTAGTAGATAACTCCACAGCTGGTACACAGCAGAGTTGAAAAGATCCAGAGACTTGAGATGAATATCAAGTTGACTTTTCTCCCAGGGACAGAAGTGGAAGTAAAAGCAAATGAAGAAGGAGAATTAGTTCATTTAAACAGAGAAAAAGCAGGAACCAAAGAAAGACATAATTCCCAGTTCCAGAGTGACAGTGCAACTTTCCTCTATAGAAAGACAGAATATATGGATTACTTCTAATGATTAATAGACTCTCTGTGTGGATGATAGAATAGGAATGACTTGTCTGCTGTCTAATTTATCTCCCAGAGCTTGGTGGTGATCCTTAAGAAAAGGTCCTGCTTGGTTCTGTTTCTGGGCTACATGACAGCAATGTTCCTCAATCTGGTGCTTTCCGCATGTATTGGTGAAAATCTGAACTGAATCTGGAAACAATCTGGCAAACAGGGAAACAGATATAAAGACCAGTGTAACAGAAACCGGAAAAACAGGCTCCGTTCAGAACTCTGGCAGTCACATTTTGAATCAACAGAGTTTTTGGATTGTCTTCAAGGGCAATCCCATATAAAACATATGACAGTAGTCTAGTCTGGATGTGATCTGAGCATGAAGCATTAAATATAATTGTGGTGGTTCCAAAATATGGCACATGTCATGAATCCAAGTTTTATGAAATGAGTTTCAGCTTTCCCAAGCCTAGGGGCCACTTTTCCCCATCAGTCTTTGCTGAAGTGGCTGTGAGTAGAAACAGCAGCCAGACAGGGAAAGGCAGCAAGCTTCTGAGCCAGCAAATAAGGAGGTGATGCTCTGTGAGAATAGCACCTCATCTGCATATTTTCATACCTGTCTTTGCTAAAGTCACTGTAGGCAAAAAAAAAAAAAAAAAAAGCATCCAAGTGGGGAGAGGCTACAAGATTTTAAGCCAATAACAAGCACTTTGTGGCATGTACACTTATATTCCATATATTTCACATAGATATTACAGAGAGGAAAGAAAGAACAAGAACTCCAGAGATGGAAGCAGAGGGATCTGATGTAAAAAAAAAAAAAGGTGTCCAATGTAACATATGTGCAATGTTTGCCTCCTTGCCAGAAAAAAACACCCAGTGCACCTGTAGTAAATTCAAATTGGTAGCTCTTTTGAGAGCCAGTGTGGTATGGTGGTTGATTCCTGGCTTAGCCATGGAAACCCACTGTGTGATCTTCAGCATGTCACACATTCTCTGCCCCCAGAAAACCCCATGATAGGTTGACATTAGGGTTGCCATAAGTCGGAAATTACTCGAAGGCGTACAACAAGAAGAGCTCTTTTGGAAGAGATGGTCGGTGCATTACAGCTACATGCTGAGTACCTTCAATGTCTCAGAGAACATGAGGGCTTCCTGGATAGAACACGGAAAGAACTGATCCCACAGACCAAAAGAAAGAAAATGCCAAGGAAAATGAAGAGACCTATAAAAGTGAGGACACAACCTGGAGGACAGTCACTGTCAAGAGCAGAAGGGATTCAGAACCTCTTCAATTAGGCAATTGCTTTCTACATCTTCATGAGAATAGCAGCAGTGAAGATGGTTCAAACAGGAAACCGGCAGCAAAGGATATCGCATGCCAAGGAAAGAGTCGAGATAACCTTCAACCACCACAGAAAAAAAAGATGCTGCTGCTTGGGGATTCAATGCTCAGGAATATGGAGGCACCTGTGTCTCAGTGTTGCCCCCTTGGTAAACCCTGTCCCGGGGTCTACAACTTTGATATAAAACATAATCTAACCCAACAGAGAGGTCACCCGGATGAGCATGTAGGCAACAATGGACGTATGATCGGAAGAACCAGGTCAGGCCAGTCACCTGGCCTGTCACAAAGCCACAGGATACCTCAAGCTGTGCTAACCCATGGTGGACAAAAGGTCCTCAGCCTTTAAGGAGCCAACTTGAAGGGATTAAGAGTTTTTCCCACAAAGTTGGGCACTGGAAGCAATAAAATCTTATCAGGCAAGGACCATCTGCATAAACTCACACTGCAATCCAAAGTGGCGGAAGATCCTGATACTTGGCTAATACCTTGTTATCTTCCAATATCAAAGAAGTTGCTGGTGTAAAGTTGTTTTCTGTTGCTGTCCCCTTTGTTCTCCCCGGGAGAGGATTTACCCTTAAGGTAAATTTTTCCTACAAATAGTCCCCGTTGTTGACTAGTTCTTTGGATACCTCCTGGTCACACCAACTGATCGCTCCCCGCTCCCGACAACTGCGTGATCCCCTCAGCGTTTCTCCGTGAGTTCCATTTCTTTCGCTGCTTTCCAGACCAAGGACTTCAGGACTTCAGGAAAAGGTACAGTATCACCCAAACTATGAATCCTTTAACAATCCCGCTATCTTATTTCCACTCTTCATTTTTCTTTGGCCCTTGGATGTGTGTGTGTATAAGTGTATGCGTTAATACGTGATACTTCTGTTTAATAAAGTCATTCATTGGATCTTTTTGTATGATTTCTGTCTGGGCCTGACCCCATAAAAACTGAGTAAAAGATCTCGCTAGGTTACCCTGCCTCTCGCATTGCTATTATTGCACTTTAACTTGCATGGCAACATTCTGTGGAATTCTGGGGTTTGTAATTTACTGAGACCCAAGAACTGCCTAGCTGGGAATTGTCAGTGACCCCCCCCCAACTACAAATCCCAGGATTCCATAGGATGTTGGCATGGTAGTTAAAGTGGAATAATAGTGCCATAACAGTTTAGTGTGATAAAGCTCTAAGCCAGTGGTTCTTAACCTTTTCCTTACTGGAGACCTAGTATAAATATAATTTGTTGCTGGGGACCCTCAAGACTTTAAATCTTGAGTTAGTTTTTAATATTCAAATATTTTTTTAAATATTCAAATGTTTGTTTGTTTATTAAAGGCTCCTAGAGACTAGGATTCAAATCCCCGCTCAGACACTGAGTTGCCTTGGGTAATGTGGATTAAAAATGTGGTGACATTTGCCCCAGTTGAAAATACATTTGATGAGCATGTCATGGGACGCCTGGGGAATGACTGGGCAAAGTATGACTCATTCCCTAAGAGACCATGGAGTAAAAGGCTGAGTCATGATAGTGAAATCATGACAAGGGGTTGCATCAGCCAAAGGCCCTGAGTGATGACATGGAAGCAGGTGTGTATAAAAGAGGAGATGGAATGCTTACTCTCTCTCTCTGACTCTCTGCATCCCGTATCTCTGCATCCCGACACTCTGCTCCTGAAACTCTGATATTGAATCTCTGATGCTGAATCTCTGCCTGTGGATTTATGTATCCTGTGTACAGATGTATATACTGCAACTTTGAAGATTAAAGCCTCCAGATATTTTGGATGACAAACTCTGTGTCCGTGAGTTTACTAACCAGTGGGTAGAGGGATTGGAGCTGATGCTGTAGTTGTACTCTGCTACACACGTTTGTTGCTCTTTTGGAAAACTCTGCTATGTTATGTTTGCCTCTGGGACACTTTTTGTCCAGAAAGCAGCAGTTCCAGGAAGGATTTTGTGCTGGTGCTGTAAATCAATCTCCCATCAGGTAAGTTACATTCTCTCAGCCTCAGAGGGAGACAAAGCCAAATCCCTTCTGAACAAATCTTGCCAAAAAAACAACAACCCAGTGATAGGTTCAACTTAGGGTTGCCATAACTCACAAATGACTTAAAAGCACATAATAACAAAGTGCCACTGACGGGGAAGTTCTTTCTAACCATCCTGTCTCTCCCCTTTGAAAACTGATTTATGGTGACCCTAAGGTGAACCTATCGTGGGGGGGTTACTTCACAAGATTTGTTGCCTTTGCATTTCTCTGAGGCTGAGAGAATGTGATTTGCCCGAGGTCACCCAGTGGGTTTCCATGGCCAAGTAGGGATTCAAACTCTGGTCTCCAGAGTCACAGTTCTGGCACACACACACGCCTATCACTGTGTCCCTTCTGTCAGGGACACAGCAGCAGGGGGTGTTGGTGCCATGGGACACAGCAGCAGGCGTATGCACACACCTAAACTGCTCCCTCATTTGCAAACAAGGGAGCAGTTTCAACACCTGCAGCACACCCCACTGCTGCATCCCTGTTGCCACTGTTGGTATCCAGCAGCAGGGCTTCATGGACCCTAGGTTAAGAATCCCTAGAGTAAGCTATACTTGGGGGGAATCTTGTTTTCTATTATGTTTAAGAGAGGTAACAGAGACAATAGCACTCCCAAAATTGTCATAACATTCATACCTCTACAAATGCAGGAGTTACTGTCTTCTTGACCATTAGAGAAATTCCAAAGTTTATATTGTGGTAATATCTTTATCTGGCCAACCAAAAAAAAAAAAAGCACAAAGTTTTATGGGCAAACTTTTGAAATATGTGCTTCTCTTCATCAGACAAAGATGCTTAAAAATGGTGCAGTGGAAAAAGGAGACGTGATGATACTGAAGTCATATAGTCTGCATGTAGTTTTATAACAGGTGATGCTGGGTCTGCAGACTGCCAAATGAGGCTCATCAGAGTACACTCCAGGAATAAAAAGGCAATACAAAGAAAGCAATACAATTTGGTTCTCCATCTGAGAAAACAACCTTTGCTTCTTTTTCCATTGGTCTAATATCAAATTTTATTTTTGCAAGTTTATCAGGTACAGAAGCTTGTCCCCTCCTCACAGGAAGTCATGCATGAGGAAAAACTTTGCATGGATTATTTTTCATCCTCATAATTTTTAAATACCCTAAAGGTACTAGATCCCATCTGATTTTGGAAACTAAACAGGGTCAGCCCTGGTTAGTACTTGGATGGGATACTGCCAAATAATACCAGGTGCTGTAGGCTGTATTTCAGAAGAAGGAATTGGCAAAACCACCCCTGAATATTCCTTGTGTTACAGTGATTTCTGGGGTCCCTTGGGGGACACCTCAATGTGCTCCACGTGATGGGGACTGGAAACTAGCCAGAGCACAAGCAATAGCAATGCGAGAGGCAGGGTAACCTAGCAGGGTCTTTTTACCCAGTGTTTACGGGGTCAGGCCAAGCCAAAAACCACACCCAAATTGCCAAATAATGGATTTTATTGAATGCAAGTCTCACGCACCAACGCAATCACACACACATTCACCCAAGAGCTATTGAGAAATAAAAGAGAGGAAATTGGACAGGGGAGTTTTGAGGGAGGTGTTGTTGGGGTAATACTGTACCTTGTCCTGAAGTCCTGGGTCTGAGAAGGCAGCAAAGAAGTTGGGCTCAGCACAGAGAGGGCTGAGGGGATCACTCAACGGATGGAGCAACAGTCTGCTGGGATGGCCGGGGGTGATCCAAAGAACCACTCAAAAACTTGGGCTATTTGTAGGGGGGAAAGTAGCTGGAGGACTAATTCTTTCCCAGGGAGAACAATGGGTGTTGCAGTGGGCACGAAGCTCCACACTGGTAATTTCCTTTGTGTGATGGGATTGCAAGGTGTTGCCAAAGTCTCAGGATCTTCGGCTGTGTTTTGTGGTGTGACTTCATGTAAATGGTCCTTGTCTGATGGAATATTTGCTCAACTGGGGGCAAACATGCTAATCCCCTCAAGTCAGCGTCTCCGGGCTGAGGACCCTTTGTTTATTGTGGGTTTTCACATCTCGAGGTTTCCTGGGGCTACGTGACTGGGGATTTTACTCGCCTGACCTGGTTTTCAGTCTTTGACCATGCCTGCCTACGTGCCCTTTTGGGAGACCTCTGTGGCACACAGAATCATATTTTAATATTAAAATTGTAGACCCCAGGATAGGGTTTCTCCAGTGGAGTAACACTTGCCTAAGAAAACTCTATGAAATGCATGGGGTCACCCTACATTGACAGACAACCTGAAGGCACATCCACACATAATGGAGCAAAATGAAGCTTGCTATCTTAATCTCTAGCCTCATTTTCCAAGTGAAGAGCATCAGGTTGCCACTCAGATTTCCCAAATCTCTAGCCAAGAGATGCAAGTGGAAAAGCCTTAGAAATGAGAAGAGAGACCTGACAAAGGGCAGGAGAGTCCAACAGGATTAGTATACAGTCCTGCAGCACCTGGGAGAGGAAGGGAACCTGGATGTTAAGGGTTTGAGAACAGCATAGACTGTGTCCAGTACATATGTGATGCTCCCTGCTCAACATCAGTATACAATGCAAGGATAGGCAACCTGCAGACCTTGGGCCATATGTGGTTCTCAGACTAATTCAGTAAGGGCCAGACCTAATTTCAGGAGGCCTCTGCAGGTATTCTGTTCAGTTCTCTGCTAAGAGCTAGGCTAGTTCTCCATCTGGATCCACCCACATCTCCATCAAGCCCACCTACCATTGGCATGGAATCCCCAACAGACAACCCAGAGAGTACAGCCTGTGTCTGTATGTTTGCAACAATAACAGCAAACACATTATAGGTTAGCACAAGCACCATGCCTTTTTGATAGTTTGAAATTTCTATTTATTTATTTATTGGTGTTTTGGGGTGAGGGATTGCAACTTCTAGAATCCATACCAGCATGTCCACCAGCTGTGCTTACTATGGGATTCTTGCAGTTGTAGTCAAAAAGTAACTTGTCCAAGCTCTGAATTTTTAATCCTTCATCTCGTGACTCTGCCAAAGAGACCAAACCCTGAGACCTACCACCTCCACAATCTGAAGGGCAAAGCACCTGCTTTTATCTTTCCTAAGAAGAGATTGCAAGTGTGAATGCTGACCTGGAGATAACTTATCTTCCTGGCAATGCCTTGTTTGCAGTTTTGAGGCTATTAAAGGGGTTTTAAGGATCAGGCACTCTCTCCTGTTCTTTGTACAACAGCTTTGTACGCTTGCAGATGTGTCTTCTGCTAGAGTAGAAACAATTATTTCAAAATTGTTAAAATTTGCCAAGTGTTCAAACTTTAGCAGTCCAGCGTTGTAGCATACAACGTTCATGGCATTTTCTAAGTGTTCCAGTACTGCCCTTGCATGCCAATTGTTAAATACTCAGAAATTTCTATGTGAATTTGACTTCAAATCTAGGGGCCTTAAAAGTCTGATGGCATCTCTTGATTACTTAATTGAGCATGCATAATTTTTTACATTTTATAACTTATCACATTTAATACTAATGCTTTTGGATGCCAACTATCCAGTATTGTTAAACAAGAAACAGTGAAATCAAACACATTCAGATGCGTATGCAATCAGACACACCTATCAATATTTAGCAAATATTTGAATGCTTAGATAATTATTGGTGACAGCAGCATTTGAAGATATCGTCAAATTAAGGAGAAATAGTTGGTGGCAGCATAGCTGCTTCTTCAAACAAAACACTCCCTAATGTGTTCCAGAACAAACCCCAAAATGCAAAAGTATTGCAAAAACACTGAGCAGCCTAAGGTCTCATTCACACTACACAGTAATAGCACTTTGATCCCACTCTAACTGTCATGGTTGCAGTCTTTGGAATCCTGGAGTTTGTAGTTTGGGGAGACACTAGAGATCCCTGACAAAGAATTTGAAATTTGAAACTGACAAATCCTAGGATTACATAGGATGGAATCAAAACAGTCAGCATGCTATAACTGTGTAGTGTAAGACTCCTAAGTGAAGCCAAACTGTTCTTGGAAAATCTGGCTCCAAGGTGGTAGAGATGGCTCTGATTCCAAGAGAATGGGACCAGGAAAGTCGGGCTGGGAATCTGGGATCAACAGAAACAGCAATAGAGAGGAAGTGCTGTGGAACACATGAGGGGAGTGACAATGCAAAAGGAGGACAGCACTTTTGTATTGTTAATAGTATGGCCCTTTTCGCACGGCATTTGTCATGCGAAAGGGTACCTGGAGCGTTGCCCGATTGTGGGGAGCGATCTGCACGACGCACTCACAATCGCGCGACGATCCAGGGTAGGGCAGGCACTGCTCACGCACTTTTTCAATTTTGGCTTTCAGCCAAAAATGGTGCGTGATCGCACGTTGCTCCAGGGCCCTGTGTGCCATGGAGCCATGGCGGTCGTGCTTCCTGCCCCAGCTGCGCTGTGCTGCGGAAGAGGCAGGGCTCTCACGCTGCCTGCTCAGGAGCAGGCAGCTCGTGCGGACCTGAAGCAGCAGGGATGCGAGAGTCTCTTGCTGGAGGCTGCTCGCACAATCCCCGCACCCCAGCGCCAAAAAAGGGTAAGCTGCGGAAAGGGCCTATGTAACTGAGGTACATTTGTATGACAATTAGCATCTACATAATGTTTTCATACATACAGTTTTTGAAAGTACAGGAGGAATCACTTCCTTCCCCCAAAAGCCAATCAGCCTCCACCCTTTTGATAATGGTAACAATCCCAATTGGATTACTATAATGCGCTATACGTGGGGCTGCCTTTAAAAAGTGCTCAGAAACTTCAGTGGGCCCAAAGAGCTGCAGCCAGATTGTTAACTGGGGCTGATTACAGGCAGCTCACATCCTCCTTGTTGCAACAGCTATGCTGACTGCCAGTCCATATCTGAGCATAACTCAATGTGCTGGTGATGACCTGTAAAGTCCCATGAGGCTTGGGCCCAGGATATTTGAAGGAGAGTATCTCCCTTTATAGAGAGCCAGTGTGATGTAATGGTTTGAGCACTGGACTATGACTGTGGAGACCAGGTTCAAATCTCCACGCAGCCGTGGACACCCACTGAGTGACCTTGGGCAAGTCACACTCTCTGTTTCAGAAAACGCCAAAGGTAAGCCCCCTCTGAACAAATCTTGCCAAGAAAATCCCATGAGTGGTATAGCCGGCTGGCCCCTTCCAAAACTGCAAACCCCAGGATTCCATAGGATGTTGCAAGTGGAATAATAGCTCTATTACAGTCTAGTGCGGAAATGGCATCTGAAAGGACTTAAAGGCAAAAAAACAGTAGCCTCCCCTTATGAGCCCATCAGAATCCCATCAGAGCCCATCTAAGATCTTATAGAGAGACTCTTCTCTCAGTCCTACTACCTTCTCAGGCTGATTTGCTGGGAACCCACTCCTTAAAGAGGCCAGGATGGGTCTGTCGTTGCTCTCCTTCGCCCAATAAGTTGAAACATTTTCATGTTGTCAGGCTTTTAGAAACTGACAGAGTTGGATATTTTAATGTTGGGTAGTGCTGTTTTAAGGCTTGTATGCAGTTTTTTTAATGAATTTTAATGTTTTTAGCTTTATAAATGGGTTAATTGTTTTAATTAACTTTTATATTTATACATTTATTAAATGTTTTGCATAGTTTTAATATGTATTGTTTTAAAGATGCTGTTAGCTGCCTTGAGCCTCCTTATTGAGAGAAAGGCAGGATATAAATGAATTAAAAATAATGAAAATAAAAAGAGGCTTCCAGTCAGTTGTCAGGAAAGCATGGAGTAAGAAAGGCCAAATTTCCTCATCACCATTCCAGCCCAAAGGAAACCAACTGTTCCTTTTTAGCTGTGTACCTCAGGTGACCACATCTGGGCTTTCCAGATGTGTTACAGTGCATCTTCTATCGTGTCTTCCACCAGCATTGCATCTTCCATTGTCTCTTCCATCTTGAAGCTGAGACTAGAAATCGCATTGGAAGCGACTTGAAGGCACAGAACAACAAACTGCTGCTGACCTGGGGAAGTTCTTTCTCACTATCACATCTCTCCTCCTTGAAAACTGACTTATAGTGGTTTTCCTGGCACAATTTGTTGCCTTTGTGTTTCTCTGAGGCTGAGAGAATGTGACTTGCCTCAGGTCACCCAGTGGGTTTCCATAGCTGAATGGGGATTCAACCACTGGGTCTCCAGAGTCATAATTTGGGTGCAAGCACATACCTGCCTCTGTGTCCTTTTTGTCAGAGATGAGGCAGCAGGGGTGTATGGGGGGAGCAAAATGTACACAGGGTGTAGGTGTCTCCCTTGGCACTCAAACCCCACTGCTGAACAGCTTGCATCATCAGGAAATTCTTCCTAATGTTCAGGTGAAATCTTTTTTCTTGTAATTTGAACCCATTAATTCATTTCAGTCAGCAGTGTGATGCGGCAGCCAAGAAAGCCAATGCAATTCTCGGCTGCATCAACAGGAGTATGGTGTCTAGATCGAGGGAGGTACTGGTACCACTCTACTCTGCTTTGGTTAGACCTCATCTTGAATACTGTGTCCAGTTCTGGGCACCCCAATTCAAGAAGGACATGGTCAGGCTAGAGCAAGTCCAGAGGAGGGCAACCAAAATGGTGAGGGGCCTGGAAGCCATGCCCTAAGAGGATAGACTTAGAGAGCTGGGTATGTTCAGTCTGCAGAAGAGAAGGTTAAGAGGGGACATGATAGCTATGTTTAAATATCTGAAGGGATGCCATGTAGAGGAGGGAGTGGGCTTGTTTTCTGCTCCTCCAGAGACCAGGACAAGGAGCAATGGATTCAAGCTGTAGGAAAGGAGAATACACCTGAACCTCAGGAAGAACTTCCTGACAGTCAGGGCTGTCCGGCAGTGGAATGTGCTGCCTTGGAGTGCGGTGGAGTCTCCCTCTTTGGAGGTTTTTAAGCAGAGGCTGGAGGGCCATCTGTCGGGAATGCTTTGAGGGTGTTCCTGCATGGCAGGGGGTTGGACTGGATGGCCCGTGGGGTCTCTTCCAACTCTACATTTCTATGATTCTATGATTCTATGATTTCCTAGTTTCTGGAGCAGCAGAAAACAAGCTTGCTGCTTCTTTTACATGACATCCCCTTAAATATTTAAACATAGCTATCATATCATCTCTTCTCTTCTGTACACTAAACACCCCCAGCTCCCTAAGCTGTTCCTCATAGGGCATCATCTCCAGATCTTTTGCCAACTTGCTCACTGTCCCCTGGACACGTTGCAACTTGTCCATAACCTTTTTGAACTGTTATCTTCAGTTCACTAGTGTGTGTGTGTGTGTGTGTGTGTGTGTGTGTGTGTAATTAGTTACACTTATATGCCACCTTTCCTCCCATGAGTGCAAAATATCTTATATGACTCTCCCTCCCTTGCCATTTCATCCTTACAACAACTCTGCGAGGTAGGTCAGGCTGAGAGAGAGATGAGTGATGGCCCAAGGTCTCCCTCGGACTTTCCTGGGGGACAGAACCTGGATTTCCTAAGTCCCAATACAGCATTGCCACAAAGACTGGCTTGGCATGCAGAAACTGAGCAGGCAAATATTTCCTGGGTCTCCCCATTAGGCCAGTGCTACAACCTCCACAGTGCAGCCTCCTGCCTTGGGTGGGAAGCAAATATCGGCAACCCTACCCGATGCGCAGAGAGGTAACTACGACCTTGGCCATTTCCGGTCCCTCCCTAAACCGCAAACCCCAGGATTCCACAGCATGTTGAAAGTGGAATAATCACGCTATAAGAGCGTAGCGCGGAAAGGGCCCTTGTCTCCATCCTCCTAGAGGCGTTCTATCCCTTTGTAGATACAGCCACCGGTGCAAAGGAAGGTGCCTCTGTAACTCCTGAAACCGCAGGCTGGCTAACAGGAGGCGAAGCTGGCAGAGCTCATCTGGAATTTCAAAAGGAGAGGGAGGCACAAAGGTGGGGGGCGGGGAGGGAACGGGTGCTGCCATGGCAACGCTTCCTGTTCACACGAAAAGAGCTGCCTCTCTGCCAAGACCCAATTTTCTCTCAAGGAGTGCCGGCACTGACAACGGGCAGAAACTCAGGCGTGGGGGCAGCGCGCAGGCCAAGAACTGCCTGAACCGAGGGGCCGTGCACAACACAGGCCTACCTCAAGCTTCCCATCAGCTGAGAAACGCATCCTTTCCGCTCGTTTACAAGCTGTGCTCAGTTCATTCTCTCTCTTTTTTTTTTTCGATGAACAAAACAGCAAGACCTCCCTCTTCTCTGCTTCTTGTTAACCCTTAAAACTGTTTTGCCGGTTCGACGGCGGCGAACCAGCTTTTCCCATCGTGACGCTTTCGTTGGAATGGAGCTCCTGAAGCCCCATCCCTGTGATCCAAATGAGAGAGCAGCTGGAGGGCTTTCTTAGCAGAGGAACAGGGTTGCCAAAAACCTAGTGAGAAATCTGGCCGTCGTCACTGCTGCCGCAAAAGCATTCCCTGGAGAGAAAATGATAAAAGTTGTCAGATTGAGGGCTCCTGTGTCTTTATGGGATGCATAGAAGAGGGGATTTCAACAGGTAACAAACAATACCTGTTGAAACTCTGCAGAACCATAAAAGGTCCAGGAGCCCTCTCCAGTTTTCACTGTGGCAACACTAAAAGAGAAATATGCAGTTATGGCACCCACGTTGGATTTGTCGCTTTGAGATTTTGCCCAGTAGGGTTTTTGCACATTGTACGACGGCCTTCCCCCAGCCTGGTGTCCTTCTCATGTGGTGGGCCACAAATATCACCATTCCCCCAGCTCGGCTCCCTTGCAACGTTTCACGGACAACCGTAGGGACATTTACTGGATCAGCTGAAGGGGTGGAGATTGGCAGGTCAGCACACTGAGAAAACACAAACTGCTCTGCAAAGGGGGAGGAAGGGGAAAGAAGGAACTTTTCAGAGTGCATGTAGAACAGGCAGTGAAAGAGAGCAGGTCTAAGTGAACTAAAGCACAACGGGGAAGGAGAATCAGAATATTTTTGTTTGTTGTTGTTCGCCTTCAAGTTGTTCCCAGCTCATGGAGACCCTAAGGCAATCCTATCACAGGGTATTATTGGCAAAAATTGGTTCAGAGGGGATTTTGCCATTCCCTTCCTCTAAAACTGAGAGAGTGCAACTTGCCCAAGGTCACTCAGTGGGGTTTCCATCGCTGAGTGGAGATTTGAACTCTGGTCTCCGTTGTCCTAGTTCAATGCTCAAATCAATACACCACTCTGGGTCCCAATTAGAATATAGTACTATACTATTCAGAAGGCGTTCCGGGAGCCTTTTGTCCTATTGTGCAGTCAAGAAGCATTGAGGCTTTAGTGATGACAAGTCAAATTAGTCAGTACACATATTGGAGAGTTATGTACAACCATCCCATATGAAATCTCTTTTCCCACCCATCAGCCTTCCAGAGAGAAAGAGGGGGGAATGGAGGGAGGGGGAGGGAGGGGGAGAAAGAGATACCTTACAGAGAGGGTAAAAAGGCTGTAACGGCTAGACAGCTGGGATATATGCAGGCGTGCACAGAAAATATAGGGGATAGGCTGGCCGAAGATATTTTCATCTATGTGAATCTAAATGCTAACTGCACCAATGTTTATATAACAAGATATAAAATAAAAGACAGGCATACTTTGGTTAACAGAGACCCCAACAAAAGAAGTTTCTTTTTACAATTCATTTTACACCCACCCAGCCCCCTTTCTTCCTCATTCTCTGTCTAGTTGGACATTTTTAGTAGCATCTGCATTGGGAGGACAGTGAAGGAGAATTGTAGAAATGAAGGCTTTTGGTGTGGGGTGGCAGCAGCATGTCTGCAATAAATACTGCAAATGAGCTTGGGCTGGGAAATAAGGTTTTAATTGATCCTACTGTAGGTGTATGTGCCTGCTTACAACAGGCAAGGTAAAAGAAACAGCTAACCTCATTGAGCTTGCATAAAGAGCTAAACAGAGAAAGGGAGAAACAAGGTAAGCCTGCCTGACCAGCTACTATCAGCATGTTAAAAATGCATGAAAATGTAAGTCATCCCTGAATGCATTTGGGAAGAATTTTCCAAAGATCTCTAGATTCAAATTTTGTTGTTTATTTATACATGACCTAATTATTTCATTTTACACATTTACATTTTTTAGTTTGGAAAAAAAATGCTAAAATACATTGAGTTCCTCCTCCTCCTCCTCCTCCTTCATAGTATAGGAATCTGCTTCTACCCTTTCCATGTTATGTCTCCCTCTGGTACCAAATTTTCCGTTACAGAAGTAATGCCCATGAACACATTACTTTGCTAACTGAGATATTCAGTAGGAATACCTCTTTGAACAAGACATTCCAGATGTTGAAGCTGGGTTCAGGAAAGAAAGAGGTGCTAAAGATTGTATTGCAAACATACATTGGATAATGGATTGCACCAAAGAATTTCAGGAGAAAAAGCAATCTGTGCTTTATAGAATTCAGCAAAGCTTTTGATTATGTAGATCATAAAAACTATGGATCACTATAAAGGAAATGGGTATGCAACAACATTTGATTGTCCTGATAAATAACCTATACTCAGGACAAAAGGCCACTGTCAGGACAGAATGTGGAGAAATGGTTTCAAATCGGTCAAAGCTAACTTGATTGCAATTAACAGACAACCAATAGTATCTCACCATACTGGGTAAGACTGCATTCAAATGACCTGAGTGTCTGCCGAATCTTGCTGTGCAGGTGCTAAATAACAGTAGGCAAGTGCTAAGCCCCTATTCCTTCTTCTTATGGTTCTTTACCTTTTAATGAGACCTTGGACAACCTTCTTATATAGCAAGATGTGTAACTATGGCCATTTCTGCACCAGAGTGGAGGAGCGTTTCACTGCATGTTGTGAGCGGTGTTTTTTAACCCGACTTACTCTGATTTTACTGGATTGTTCTCCGCACACCCTCCAGTTTCTGTTGAAGTAATGCAGTGAAAATCATTTGCTGCTTCCGCTCCATCAATTCTTGTGAAACTCCCATCCTCCTCCCACTCCCTCCCTTGCTCCACACCGCCGCCTCTGATTGGTCAATTTTTTTTTTTAAAAAAAGCCATTGCTACGTATCAGCGGAGGTACTTTAGTTCATTCTTATAGAAGGCAAGCCCCCACCCGAGTCTTGCAAATGTATATTACACGTTATAAATAAATCATATATTTTTAAAAATGAAAATAAAAGGTTTTCATGAGATATGTTGTGTCCCCATACATTTTGTTATTACTATTTATGTATATGCCTGGATCTCTTATAAGGGGTTAGTTTAACCTCCGGTTTGCTAGTAAAACTGCTAGTAAAACTGCTAGTAAAATTACTGTGTTGCGAAATGATGCATGTCTAAAGAGCTTGTGACCAACATGAGTTTGAAAAGTTTGGAAAGTTTGGAAAGCTCTGGTCTAGATAGCCAGAAATTGAAAGGCAACTATCCTGAGGATCCCAACGTATTTCATTGTATTCCAGCGCCTGCCCTGCGTTTGAGGGACGGAGACAGGAGTGGACAGAAATGACGCCAGGGAAAGGTGGGAACGCCCACACAGAACCAGCTCTGTGTGGACACCTTCCTCATGTTGTCAGAAATGCAACCATACCGGTTTTTGTGCTTTACATCAGAGTTTTTCCAGTTTATAATACATCGGTTTTACATCGATAGTAATTGCGCTAAAAGCTCAAGCCGCGCAAATCCGCAGAGGAAACATCAATACTAACTGGTTTAATGTGCAGATGTAACAGCAAGAATACAATGCCAGTGCGATGTATTGCCCTTGTGCGGAAAAGGCCTATGACCCTCCAGAAGTTGTTGTACTGTTATAATCAGTCTGAGCGAGCATAACCAATAATGGGGACAGTGAGAACTGACATCCACAAAGTGTGTTACATGTGCCACATCATTCCCACCCTGTAGCAGAGGATGCTTTTGACTGTGGACTGTCCACTGCAAAGTATACAGACCACGTGGCCACCCTACTCCATCCCAATATGCAAGATTCCCATCTCACGTCACAGCAGGATGCAGAGTAAGGTAACACAGGAATGCAGCCAATCTATATTTTACAAATTTAAGAGATATCAGTCAATGCCAAAATAGCAGAAGGATAGCATCAGCAGGGCAGCACGTGGACACACCTATTGGTTCAGCCTTTCTCTCCACTGATATACCTGAACAGATCTACTTGAGTTCAGCCTCAGTCTGGAGCCCTTTTCGCATGGCATTTGCCATGCAAAAGGGCACCTGGAGCATCGCGTGATTGTGAGGAGCGATCTGCATGACGCACTCACAATCGCGCAACACTCCAGAGTAGGGCAGGCGCCGCTCGTGCACTTTTTCATTTTCGGCTTTCAGTTGAAAATGGGGCACAATTGTGCATTGCTCCAGGGCCCCGCACGCACTTGCCGTGCGTGCGGAGCCTCTGGAGCCGAGGCAGTCACGCTTCCTGCCCCAGCACAGCCTGGGAAACTCCCAGGCTGTGCTGCAGAAGGAAGAGGCGGGGCTCTCGTGCTGCCTGCTCGGGAGCAGGCAGCTCATGTGGAGCTGAAGCAGCGGGGATGCGAGAGCCTCTCGCTGGAGGCTGGTCGCGCGATCCCCACACCCCAGCTCCGCAAAAAGGTAAGCTGCGGAAAGGGGATGGGAGGACCACAATTGCAGATGGCTAATCCCACATACCTCATAGAGGAAACTTCTGGTGTATATAATTCCTAAACAAACACACTCCTCCTTATTGTATTAAGGTGTTGGTGCTTCTAGAGTGCCCTGAGGGTATAACACCATTCTTAACTGCCAGTGATTGAACTATTCGGTTTATTCACAGAATTGTCCTGAACTGCCCTGGTTAAACAAAAGCCTCAAAAATACAACTGTGGTCCATCTCTACAACATTGGTTAAAAATAGCAGAAAAGAGGCAGCGGAGCAGAGAGACAAAACAATATTTTTGTTTTATTATTACTTTTCTGCTCACTTTCTCATATACCTCAGCTGGCATCCTGTCAGTTGCATAATGTCAATGACATTAAGTCCAGTTTACTCCTAGATACATTTTTTTGTGGTTGTTACAAACAGAAGAATTCACTATCTCCTTTGGGCAAATTACCTCCATGACTCATCTTCCTCCACAACTTTTTAATGGCCAGTGGAGAGTGGGAGTGTCAAAGAAGTGTCTGGCTATATCTGTATAGCTACATGCAGAATGACAATGGCATTCATCAGGACTAAATGGCTGTAGAGTGAGCTGAATTCTGCAAGAGGGCAGAGGCAGATACATCATATTTCCACTTAGGCCCTTTCCGCAATGCACCTTTTCACGGACCTGGGGTGCAGCGATCATGCGAGCAGCCTCCAGAGAGAGGCTCTCGCGTCCCAGTTCCTTCAGCTCTGCAGTTGCTGTCAGCTCGCGTGAGAGCCCTGCCTCTTCCTTCTGCAGTGCAGCCTGGGAGTTTCCCAGGCTGCGCTGGGGCAGGAAGCATGAGCGCTGCGGCTCCGGAGCTCCACATGCACAGCAAGTGCACGTGGGGCCCCGGAGCGATGCACGATCACACACCATTTTTGGCTGAAAGCCGAAAATGAAAACGTGCGCGAGCAGGGCCTACCCTACCCTGAAGCGTCGCACGATTGTGAGTGCATTGTGTGGACCGCTCCTCACATTCGCGCGACTCTCGAGGGGCCCTTTCGCATGGCAAATGCCCTGCGAAAAGGGCCTTAGTGCATCTTTAGATGCAGGATCTGTCCTATCATATTGCAGTACTGTGCCTGTAAATAAGATAGACTGAATTTAATCCTCCTAGATAAATGCCAAAACAAAAATATATAAAGGCACAAAAATGTGTGAATTCCCTAATCCCTAGATGTGTGTATTTAAGTGAAAACCATATTCTTTTAGGCCCTTTCCACACCCTATCTTTTTTTGGTGCTGGGGTGCAGGGATCGCATGAGCAGCCTCCAGCGAGATGCTCTTGTGTCCCTGCTGCTTCAGCTCCACACGAGCTGCCTGCTCACGCGAGAGCCCTGCCTCTTCCTTCCACAGTGAAACCTGGGGGTTTCCCAGGCTGCACTGGGGCAGGAAGCATGACCGGCGCGGCTCTGGAAGCTCCGCACACCAGGTAAGTGAGCACGGGGCCCAGGAGCAATGCGTGATCGCACACCATTTTCAACTTCCAGTCAAAAATGAAAAGGTGCGTGATCAGCTCCATGCCCTACCCTGGAGCGTCACGCGATTGTGAATGCATCGTGCAGATCGCTCCTCACAATTGCGTGATGCTCCAGGTGCCCTTTCGCATGGCAAATGCCATGCTAAAAGGGCCTTAGAGTGGTGCATTCTTCACATGCTCAAAGACATCTTTTCATTTTTTTGAAAAACAAAATGACAGAAGAGTCTTGTGTGATAAAAACAGCTAGCCCTGTGGCCTGCTAGAGAAGTTTTGAGGAGGCCTTCAAAAAAGCTACTCCATATTTGGAGAAAAAAGCTCTCTGTACATGTTTACACACTCCCAGGCTGAAATGCCAGAACTTTTGCAGATCAGCGTTGGCAGCTTTACCTGAGTCGCTGAGAACAAAAAGAAAAATTGTTGAGTCTGGACAGATGCTGGTGAACAAGTCCATTCTAACCATAAGGCATAGGAATGCTTCTGCTTTCTCTGCTTGGCAGAAGAACCACCCTGGGGTGCAGTTTGTGGATTGCAGGACTTTGCACGAAGAGGGGAATATCAAGAATGCTGACACGAAACATACTGAACCAATTAATCCCTTTGGGCCATCTCATTTCCTTGTGTGAAACAAAAAACATCTTATATAACTGAAACTTGGCTCTGCTAGAGTCCAAGAAGGGAGGGGCCCGTGATGTCTGCTGGCTGGCAATGAAATGAGATTGGGGAGCTGAGTTACAGATGGCATCCGACCCAGCACACGGTGCAGGCAGGGTATGTTCACACGAGGCTGAGTGTGAATGGCATCACTTACCACAGAAGGGGATGAAGAGGAAGGAAAAAGAAAACCTGATCCCCTGAATTGCTTAGGAGTCCTTGGGTCTTGTTAATGTGCAAATTACATGCAACCTCTGGGATTCATTCAGACATACTTTTCAAAGAAGTTGTTCCCATTTTCTGTCCTGCAGAGCAGAACTGCCTTCCTGATTCCTACATATGTACCTATAAGCAATTTGAACAGTTGTCTTGGTTATTTATTTTTATTCTTTCCTTCCCACCTTAGGGGAACAAGCCACTTGTTAAAATGCTCTATATATTCAGAAGTAATTAAAATGTTAGTTTGTTCACTAGGTTGCTAATTGTTTAAAAGAGGAAATCCCATTTTGAAACTGCAGCAAAACCAGCTGGAGAGGGAGGGAAATGGCAAGTGGCAGCCAATCAGTACTGTGCACAGCAAACTAGCAGGAGTACCATGGACCCTCCGTATCCATTCCAGGAATCTCTGTAAATAAGGAAAAATGTGAATGCTCATATCCTATAAAAATAAATGGCAGAGACGGGCACGCAGACACTTCAGTGCATCTGCACACACGTTGTCACCGTTTTAGGTACAGGGCATGAAGCTCTATGGTCGCTCAAAATCACAGATCTGGAGGTCACAGGTTAGAGGACAGTTTTCCCTGAGCTAGATCCTTGCCAGGGAATTCTACGTCTGTATACAGACAGTGGAGCACCAGTGGTGTTTCAACACAGGCACAATCGCTTAAATAATTTACAGTCACTCTTGGTTTTGGTTGATCATTATTTTCAGTTCATTGTTGTGCATCTGAGGGTGGAGGATTTAAATCTTCAGTGGAAAGTTCATGAGTCAGACACTTGCTTTGGTCTTCAGTAGTGTAATTTCATTTCAGAAAGCTCTTTGTTGCTACAACTGCTGTTCCTGCAGCAGTGGTTAAGGACTTGAGCTCAGAGCACGTGCTGGTGATCTTGAGGCAGCCTTTCCCAACCTGGCATCCAGAGTTGTTTGTCTACAACTCCCAAAAACTCTAGCTCAAATGGCCAGATTCAATGGGATATCAAGCAGATATTTTCTGCCTGTGTACCATCTGGCCAAAGGAGGGAATTACAGGAAGACTGGCCAAGGAAGTCTCGTAATGTTGTTTGCCTAGGGTTGTTTTTGCCTGCCATGGTCCCTCCCAACTTTGTCTCTGTTAGTTCCTGTAAATCTGTCACATTGTGCAATAGTGGAATAGCCCAAAGATATTTTTTAAAAAAAACAAAATACTGTGGTAAGAATTGGTCAGAGATTATGCTTGGTTCATTGATCCCAAAAGACTGTTTTTTTTCTGTCTGTTATATCTATTTGTATGTTTTCTTCACTTACTGCCATCTAGATGTGCGCAATTCAGATGACTTTCCAGAGACTGAATTAATGTATGACTTCAAACAGGCAATCGTCATCAATGGCGTGGCAGATTGTGGGAAGATCTTTTTGATTAGCTAGACAAAACTCTTTGTCTTAAAGATGCACTGTTTTTACAGATGGCTTTAAAACAGAGATTGAAACATTCATGTGGGATAAGGCTACCATGGCCAACTAAAATAGCCCCGCCACATTTGTGTGGGTTTGGGGCACAGAACCCTCCCAAAAGTAGAAAAAGCATGAACAACTCACCACACCCCTGCAAGTCCCCTCCTATTCCCAGTGGTGTAGCTTGGGGTGAGTGGAGTAGGGGCAGGGGCGGAGGCACGGGAGCGGGAGCGGGGGGACGGCACGCACGAGTGGGGTGGTGGGGCGCAGGGGCAGAGCAATGACACGCAAGGGGCAGACGAGGAGTAGCGGCACTACGAAAATGTGCCACCCGGGGTGTACCGCCCCCCCCCATCCCTAAGCCACTGCTCATTCCCTTCTGGGGCTCTGGCTTGGGAGCCTACCTTCCCCACGCCTAGGCTAGAGGCAAGGGAGTGAGACAGGGAAGCTCCCAAGAGGAGAAGAAAGGAGCACGTGTGCCCTCCCAACTGCTTTAACTTTTGCCTCGGAACGAGTTCTTAGCACCAGGGCAAAGGCAAAGCAATGGGAGGGGAGAGATTGGAGGGCGCAAGGAAAGTACACACGCGTGTCTTCCCCTGCCCCATTGCCTTCCCGTTTGCTTCAGCATGAGTTCTCAGTGCTGGGGCCAGAGGTGAGGAGATGGGATGAGAAGGGGAGTTCTGGAGGGCAGAAGGAAAGCGTGCACTGCCTTCCCCCCCCTCAGACCTCTTATCTTTCGCCTCACACAAGTCCTCAGCGCTGAGGCCAGAGGCAAAGGAATGGGAATGGGAGCTCTGGAGAGCAGACGGAAAGCATGTGCTTTTCTCCCTCCTCATTGCTTTATCTTTTGCCTTGGCGCACTGGCCTTCTTGCTCTGCACTGGCAAAATGCAAGGGAATGGGAGAAGGAGAACAGGGGAAAGAGGCATGGGCACTTCACGAATAATCAAATGTTCAAGAGTCAAACCCATGAATGTGGAGGGAGAATTGTAGTCATAATAGCTATATAGTACTATAGGCTATATTTCAGAGGAAGGAAATGGCAAAACCTCCTCTGAATGTGCCTTGCCTAAGAAAACCCTATGAAATTCATGGGGTTGCCATAAGTGGACAGGCAACTTGAAGGCAAATACACACACACACACACACACACACACAGTTGGCATGAGGCAAAGGAAGGGATTAACTTTGGCCTCTCCATTCTACCCACAGAATCTGAGTAAACTTGCAGCTAAATGTGGGACAAGGCTGGTGGGGAGCAGGAGGGGGAGCTTGTGTAAATTACCAGAGCCCAGCAATCTGGAAGGGGACTGACACCCAACTATGTTGCACATGTTTTTTTTCTTTCTCAATATTATTATTGTTTATTGCTTGTTTTCTACGCTCATTGTAAAACTGGAGAATCTTGAAGTGATATAATGATAGTGAGATACAAAATTCTGTATTACAACACACTGAAGATTTTTAGCCAATCCACTCTTGCAGCAAGACAGAGCAGGCCTGGGGCCGGAGTGTTGTGGGTGAGAAAAAGAATGCGGTGGCGCTAATGAGTAAGAGGAAGAGAAGGAGAGAGGCAGACGCTGGAGCTGGAAGAAGCCAAAGGCAAACTCAAGACCTGTGACATCAGTGGCTACTAAGGGAGATTGGAGGAAACCAGCCAGTTGTGGACTCAGCTGCCCAGAGGAGGAGGAGCAGAAGTGCCTGGCAAAAAGTTCTCCCACTTTCCCACTAATTTCTCTAGTTCCCAGAGTAGTTTCTAAACATCTCCTGGCTGGCCCTGAGTGGCTACATGGGGCACATGATGCAGGTGGGAAGCAGTCTATGGTATGAGTCAATGAATGAAGTCAGGCAGGTGGCTGGGAGGAAGACAGTTGTAAGTCGCAATGATTGCATGTGACATCCTCCCCGCAAAGGCTTGAAGGACCTTAAGGTATGGGAGAACTTATGGGCTGTGGAAAAAAAATCACTGGGACCTGAAATTGCTCTTGTTGTCCCTGATGTCGAAAACAGAATATGATCTGCTATCTCATATGAAGGTAGCAGATTACTGTAGTGATGCAGGGCAGACTGTGTTGCACACACCTTCCTGTCTTCTGACAGAGAAAAATGGCCAGGGAGCTCAGGGGAAAGATATGAAGGTCTGCCATTGCTGCTTCCCAGTATGTGCTTCCTGAGGCAGTTCCTAATGGTAGGGCTGGTCCTGATAGCAGGTGAGAAACAACGGCAGGAGAGATGTATTGTCCTCTTGTCCTACTTTAGGAGTTTCCCATAGGCAGACAGCCACTGAAGGAAACAGGATGCTACCCTAGATAAGTAGTGTCTGATGGCTTCCATATCAGTGGAGCAGTGAATCTGCTCTGAAATTTAACCCAAATGTTAAAGGAGCAATCCAAGATGCTTACTCTATCCCTCAAGTAATGGAATAGTGCCTTTGTTTTGACTAAAACCTATAGTGGGTTTACCAGCACCACTGATATGGCAGTTCCTAGCTGCTGCTAGATAGCTTATTTTTTAAAAATTTTTCTCATGTTCTGATTAAGGGCCAGCAAACGTAATCCCATCTTTCTGCCTTCTATTTCTCCACAAAGCATCCTGTAAATTTGATGGCATCACACAACAATGCAGGATGCTACTAGAGTATTGCTGACCACATCTTCAGCAGGTGTAAACCCACATGGGTTTATCTATGTCATTCAAAAATGGATGCTCAGAGCTCGAGTTCAAATCACCCAGTGCCACAGGGTAGATCAGGATGAGGGTATAAGCCACACCTGACAGGAAACTCTTGAAAGGAAGAGGTCAGAACTGACATAATTCAAATTACTTTTTTGTATTTTGACTCCATGAATTGCTGAGCCAGCATGACTAGTAGTCATACTGACTGATGAGCCCTGGTGGCACAGTGGTTAAATGACGGTATTGCTGCCACAAAGTTGTGAGTTCAGTCCTGTCGGGCTCCAGGTTGACTCAGACTTCCATCCTTCCATAGGTGGGTAAAATGAGTACCCAGCTTGTTGGGGGCAATTAGCTAAAAACATTGTAAACTGCTTAGGGAGTGCTTTGCACTGATAAGCGGTATAGAAAGGTAACTGTTAGGGATGGAATGAATCCAGAATTTTCCAGATCCGAATCCCTGGAAAGTTCTGGGAATCCACGAATCTCACAAATCTCGAATCTTTCAAATCCTTTTTTTAAAAAGGGTTTAAAAAGCAACTTTTTTAAAAAAATAAATAAACTTTTAAAAACTCTTTTTAAACAGAACTTTAAAAAAAACACCTATTTTTGATTGATGGATTTGAAAGATTCGGTTCACTTATTTTTGCACAGGGATTCGGAGTCGCAGATCTCGAATCCTTGGTGAGGACTCGAGGATTCGGTGGGCCCGTCCCTAGTACCTGTTATCGCTATGAATTCTGGGACGTGGTGTGTCCAAAAAGTAACTTCTCCAGCCGTAGCCCTCGCTCACCCTGCTTGTTTCCTCCTTCCTGATCCTTCATTCATGCTGAGTCAATTTATAAAGAATTTCCCCTTGTGGTTAGTGTGGCTCAGATTCATGTTGAATGTTAAATTCAGGTTTGAGGAGTTTAAAACAAAATAGGGCAACTGGTGTGAGACCCAAGGAACAGTGTCGTTCGCTTAACATCTGAAAGTACTGCTGGCTGCCAAACTGATGTTGCTGTTCAGGGAAGGGGGGAGGCACGAGGAGGACGGAGAGGACACCACCACAAACCAAACCCAGACGAACAAGTTGTTCCCTGAAACTTGATCAGCCCTCACTGAGAACTGCCCAGTCTTATATAGCTTGGGAAAGGAAAGCCCGGAGTCATGCCTGCGTGTTGATTGGCCGGCGGAGAAGAAGGAGGGGCACTGTTACCGGGCAGACTTGGAAGACGCGGAAAGAGTGACACGGGAACGTGTAAGTGCTAAGGTTCGGTGTGCGATGCTGTTGGATGCTGTTGGTGGGCCGGCGCATAGGCAGCACTTGTTTTTGAGCTTGCCCCCTCCGTGGCTGTCATGCTGGAACATTGGCCATTTGTTTCTGACATCCAGGACCGAGGAAGCAGAAAGCTGAATTACATGCAATGCTGGCCTTTCCCTGGTGTGAGTGCAGAGGGTGACGTGCGTGAGAGAGAAACAGAGGATTCAGGGAGGGGAGGGGAATCTGACCGTCATAGAAGAAAGGAGGAACAGACTGGCAGTTCAGGATCAGTTCCTTTTGTGTCACTTATCTTCCCAGCACATCTCTGCAGAGTAGGGCTTCTGCATACTCCGGGGGAACGTGTGTGTTTCTGTTACCGCAAAAGCGGCACAGCATCTTGTAGTACCTTAAAATATTAACAGTTCTACGGTCGTGTAAGCTGGCCCTCCCCTCACCTGGTACTTGCAGAGATTTTAGATTGCAACTGTCCTTGTGGCAATGCTGGCTGGGGGTGATGGGACTTATAGTCTCAACACATCTGGCCGGAAAGTTGGTAAAAGCTTTTGTGGACTTGGCAAAAGAGTTCAAGCAATGGGTCATTTGTTTCCAAGTGGCCGGGGAGGTCCCGCATTTAAATGCAGGAAACCACTGCAGTCATGTCTAATTTGCCCCCAAGATGCCAGTGCCAGGTGCAGATATTTTGGTAGCCAAGGCAGAGCCCAAAGAGTGGTACGCAGGCACTCCCAGCACAAACTGGTGACCTGTGGCTCTAGGCCTAATTTAGATGGCCTTCTATAAGCTATTTGTTCAAACTTCTGGCAAGACTGATCTGATAGCCTGCAGGGGAGACTGAGAAAGAGACAGAGAGGGCCAGCAACGGGTGGCATATCCACTTTGGCTCTGATTCTGCCCATGATTGTCTTCAGCCTTTTCTGTCACCAGCAAGCTGCTTCCAAAAAAATGATTCTCCCCCTCCATGAATTCAATCCCCAAGAGATAAAACAGCCTGCTGGGAAATGGGAGAGTAAGCAAGAGAGGAAAGTCGTGGCAGATATGGTGGGTTGGGGACATGGGCATGGCCCTCTGTGGCCTTGCCAATGAGCAGCATAGAGGCCCTGACAGATTTTGCCTGAAGTAAGGCGCGTACACATGCAGTCTCGGAAGCTAAGCAGGGTCAGCTCTGGTTAGTAGTAGGATGGGAGCCCACCAACTAATACCAAGTGCTATAGGCTATATTTCAGAGGAAGGAAATGGCCAAACCACCTCTGAGCATGCCTTGCCTAAGAAAACCCTATGAAAAATTCATGAGATCGCTGTTAAGTCAACAGGTGACTTGAAAACATAGCCACGCACTCACAAAATGACCCATGGAAGAAAAAAGAGGGAGCAGAGAAGTCCCCACCCCAATTAAAACATCTTTGTGCCAATTCACACACCAGTTCCTGACTTCATCTGACTCCCTCACTGTAAAACATACCACTTACTTCAATCTGTCCCTGACAGAGTCAATGGAAGCGGGCGGCTGGGAAAGTTTTGTTCCCTTCTCTTCCTTGTCCAGCAGCTGGAAAACAGTCATTATGCTTGTGTGCTCTCTCTCTCTCTCTCTCTCTCTCACACACACACACATGTTTATGCACAAGGTGGGGTGGCAAAAAAACCATCAAACACTAACGTGGCAAGAGTTCTGCAACAAACCAATTTGCAAACCACTACAAACCAGTTTGCAATAAACATGTCAGCAGTCTTTCCTTTTCCCTAACCTCATTTACCCATTTTATGTTTGCTATTTCTGTGAAAATCAGTCCTTAGGAACTTGTCCTGTGTCTGCATACTGTTTTTAGTAGGTACAAACCACAAGGCATATCCTTTGGCATACATACTTTGGATGTCCTGCATGGCAAATATTTCCCAGGTGAATGTTAATATTAGGCCATCTCTCCAACACATCCAACCCTGCTGTCTCCATAATACAAGTTAGAATGGCATTTGGAAAGTTCATTGCATCAAGTTCATTGTCTTGTACGTGGTTCCCCACAGCAAGCACCAGTCATCTCACAACCAATCAGGAGGCAGGATGGCGCAGAGGGACTGAATTCCTTGGACAGAGAGGAAAAGGGAGGTGGAGCCAGAGGTGGTCTGTGCATGATCCAGAACACTGGCATTCACTCCTCCATTATTTGGGTAAATGGATCCATTTATATGAATATGAATTTAATCAACTCAAATGGATAAGTAAATGTACAGTGGGCACTCAGTATTCCCTGGGGTTTAGTTCCAGGATCTCCCGTTGATACCAAAATCCATGGATGCTCAAGTCCCATTATATACAACGATGTAGTAAAATGACATCCGTTCTATAAAATGGTGGACATCTCTGTTTGTTTGCTTGTTTTTTGAATTTTTAAAAAATATTTTCAAGTTGTGGTTAGTTGAATCCACGGATACAGATTCCATGGATATGGAGGGCTGACTATTTGCTCTGTTTTTCCACATAAGGTAAAGAGGCAGCAAAAACTTGTTGTTTACAAATAGGATTGAAAAGCAGATATTACAAAACAATTTTTTGGAAAACTAAATGCAAAAGCAACATAAATTAAAAACTGCATGAAAATAAAAGGGACTAACTAAACTCAAAGCCAGCAGAAAAGAAAAAAAAACTTGTGAGCTGGCTGGGTCAATGCACACATGGACAGAGGCCCAATTAGTTAAATTCATTCCCCCAAAAAATAAGTGGCAGGGGAGAAAAATTGTACTAATAGGGCTTAACATGATTGTACAGATGTTCATGTGACACCCCCCAGCTCACAAGTGATGTGGTCTGTGGGGTGGGGGAAGGATGGAAAGCTCCCAGATGATCCAGATAAGTAGGAACCAGGCCTCCAGGTCCCAGTTCAACTAGGGTGTCATCAAGTGGGACGCTTGATGCATGTACTCATGTACTTCTATTTGTGGATCTATCTAAACTGGAATCAGTGTTGCTGGAGCAGCTTAAAAGAGTTGAATGATTCCCCATTATTTCTCTAAAAGTTCATTTTCCAGCATGAAATTACTTTCTCATCAAAGTTGGCAAGGGGCAAAGGGAGGAATTAACATACTTCCACTTAAATTATCAATATGGATCCTGTTCCATATACCATTTGGCAGAGAAGCAAAATATTTTTAAAATGTTCAGGGTTTTTTTTTCAATATCATGTTAAGTGCTGATAATAAAGATTTTTGATCCTGTCTTTAATATCCTGAGGTATTCACATAAGGTAGATAATATTTGTAGAACCTTCTGAAAAGGTACAATAAGTTCAGAGACAAGGGTTGTACTGAAAGCAATGCCTGTGTGCCATTTTCTCTGAAACTATTAATCCAAATGTGATACTATTACACCGCCAGAGAGAGTCGTTATTACTGCATGACTGACATAATTTCTGTATTTCTAGGTGTTGCATAATCATGGATATGAAGCGGGAAATAAAGAGCAGTCATCAAGTTCTTGACCAAAGAAAGATGTCCTGCTGTTGACATTCACAGAAGCCTCAGAAATATGTATGGTGAGGCAACAATTGATGAGAGTAATGTGTGAAGATGGGTGAAAAAGTTTAAAGAAGGCAAAAGCAGTCACCAATAAAAACTAAAACAGCGAACAACATGATTTGTGCAAACTAGCCTATGACTGTCGAAGAGATAGGTGATGAACTTGGCTGTGGTCACAGTGCTGTCAAGCAGATTATCCAAATCTTGGATACAGGAAAGTGTGTGCCAAGTGGGTTCCTCATCAATTAACAACTGATTTGAAAGAGAAGACACTGCACGTGTGTTCAGAACTATTGGAAGCATTTGAAGGCCATGAGGACACTTTTTCAGGAATGAGACCTGGGCATACCTGTATGATCCAGAGATCAAGAATCAGTCCATGGAGTGGTGGCACTCCACCTCCCCTAGATCAAGGAAATTCTAATGCCAGTGTTCAGCACAGAAGAATATAGTCAATGTCTTCTGGGATGACAAGGGAGTGATTTTGCTTGAATTCCTTGAGTGCAACAGCAACAGCTATATTGCACCATTCCAGAAACTTCAAGAAGCCATCCGTAAGAAAAGACCACAGAAACAGCTGAATGCAATCCAGTTAGACTATGATAATGTACGACTCCACATTTCTTTGGCAACATCACAGGTTCTTGCACAAATGGGATGGTCAGTGGAGCCACATTCACCTTACAGCCCCAACCTGGCATCCTCAGACTTTCTCTTGTTCTGTCAAATGAAGGAAAGCCTTTGGAGATGACACTTCGATGATGTAAGCAAAGTGGAAGACTATCAGGCACTGGACCAAGAAGTGCCAGAAAGAGTTTTTCCAAAGTGGATTTGATGAGTGGGTCTAAAGATAGTGCAGACTGTTTTGAATAGTATCATGTTGTAGGCAAAGAGTTACTTTACACATGTATGTAGTTCATATGTCTCACGTTGTTAATAAAAGTGCTATGACCTGATAGGCATTACTTTTAGTACAACCTCTTGTCAGCATACAAGTACCTTGTCAGCATACAAGGAACTTCCATTCTTTTAGCAAATATCCTTTCAATCATGATAACTATTGGATCTATATGGAACGTAAAACTGACTTGCCAAAGATAATGGCAATGACCTTTGCAATGAGAAAAGTTATGAATAATCATAAATCTTGCTCTGCTGTAAAATTAAATCACATTACTTGCAGGAGAAGCAAAATCCATCTCTTCAACTTAACCAAATGGCTATAGGCGCTGCCAGTAGTCCTGGAGGCTGCATATATCAAAATACTCCCTCACACACCGCAGGGACCTTTCTAACCTTGGATATTGTATATATTAGGAGGACAAATAGTAGGTGTGTACTTTTATCCAGTTCCCGATGGTTTGTTCCCCATGACAAGACGGGATACAGGCAATTCTGGAATCTCAGCACCTATGGTACCTTTTTTGATTAGTGCTTATTCTGTGCCAAACGTTGGGGTTTTTTTAAATAGTGTATAGCAATAATCTGGACAAAGAAAAATAACCCAAACTGTGTCCTAAAAAGAATTAAATTTTGTAAGCTATATAAACTGTGCGAATTAAACACAAAGATATTTTGGCTTGGCTTTACTGGTTTTTGGCTTCTGTTTCATAGGGGAGGAGGAGTCACACTGCTGTGTCCAGGCAACCTTGCAGGCTGATCTTATGCATGGTTGCCCAAAAGAAAGTCCAACTAAGTTCAGTGGAGTTTAGCCCATGGTAAATGTGCAGACTTGTTTGATTGCCCCTTTAACTTCTGAGATTTTACTGCTCGTTGTCCACACTTTTAAGCCTATGTTTTTACATGGAAGAGCTAGAAAACTGCACATTGAAAAGTAAAGATTATTAGGCAGTGAAACTGTGCAGCGAAACGGCACATTTTGAGTTTTTCCTGTATTTGCACAAAATCATGGAACCATGTTGTCCTAGCATAGAAAGCAGTTGTTTATAGGGAGTTCTGCCCAACCGTCTGAAAGCACCCAGACTCATTAGTCCCTGGGTGGGATAGCCAATAGTGTCCCTATTACTCACAACTGTTCGTTAGACCATTAAGCAGTCATGGACTTCTCCCAAATTTGAGCCTGGCCAAAGCACAAGAAGATCTCATCATTGGTTTGCAACCTTTGGTGTGGTTGCAGGAGAACGGGCTGAACTCTTTCTTCTTTGCTGAAGTCTGCTTCTAAGCACGTCCCACTGAGTATGACCCAGCCAATTAAACATGTTTAGGGCACTTTAATGTAGCAGAAAAGGTCATCTAACAGTTAATTCAAGTGTTTTAATCAACCTTGAAAGGGCCAAACTTTGGCTGGATTGTGCCCAATGCCATTAAAGGCTGTCCTTGTCTCTTCACACATTTGCACGGATACACAAATGGGATCATCTCAGGAGAATTCCTGTGGTCAGTTCCTCAGACCACATGAGAGAATAATGACCTTTTATTTCCCCAGTCTTCCCACCCAATTCTGCACCTTGTCCTGTTTGTTCCCTCAGCTGGCCAGAACCAAAGAGTTTAATTAAGCTCCATTGAAACCGAAGTGAACATTTTGCATTAATTGCACAACAAACAAGCAGCCGCTCAAATAAGGCCTTGTTCAGTCAGTTTGCACACTCCCTCCCCCAATGGAAAACTGAGAACATTCACAAGAATAATGAAATATTCTTTCATCACAGTCATCAGCACCAGAAGAAAGATTTCGTCTCTTCATCTATCCATTAGGAGAAGAAAATCTGATTTAAGAACATGAGAAGGAGCACATTGGATCAGGTCAAAGTTCTATCTAGTCCAGTATTTTGTTCACAGAGTTCACAGTCTGTTACCTAAGGAAAGCCATCAAGAGGACAAAAGCACAACTTCACTCTCCCTTTCACATTGCCCAGCAAATGGCATATGGAAGGCATACTGATTCCAGCACTGGAGATGCTACTGAAGCCCATTAAGTTCCATTAATTTATCCCAGCTTTTTTAAAGTTTATCAACAACCGGTCCTACACACACACACACACACACACACACACACACACACACAGAGAGAGAAAGGTCTAACAGAGAAAACAAACAAGGTTAGTCCATTTTGTAAAAAAAACATGTCAAAGTAGGTTTACATACAAATACTTTTGTATACTCAATTGTATGGACTAATGGAGAAGAGAGAGAGACAACAAAAAGGCTGCATATTAGAGTGGGTCAGGGGTGTAGCTATGGCAGGAGGGCATTAACACGCCAAATAAGTCTTCCCCTCCCCCCAAAAAAATTCCATTTAATCCCCAAAATTCTAGAATTGCAAAGAACGAGACATTGAAAATCATTCCTATCTAGAACTGCTGTGCTCTCGTTCCCTTGGTAACTTTGCCTTTGGATGTCTGAACTGTATTTCTAGATGCCTAGGTTAAATTTAAGATTATTGTAATTATGGAAATTTGGGAACTGGAGAAGATTTTCATGGAGGGGCAGAATTTTTTGGGGGGGGGGCAAAGCTACACCAGTGTCTCATAGCCTCACAGCATTCCAGAATCACCATTAATGCAAAGTACAGGTAGTAAATTTTTTTTTTTTTAGTAGCAGTTAGTGAATGTACGGATGCAAAGGTTGCTGACAATTGGAATGGGAGAATTTGTGTTAAATGTGGCTGCACTAGCTCATCCAAACACAGATGAGATGTCATGGTACTGTTGTACTATGCTGCATATACTTTCATTTTGAGGCAGCAATGGTGCTATTTCACATTTTTACCATGACATCACACCCAGTACAGTATTACTTGTCTCTTGGAGGTTTATGGCTGTGTGTCCATGTCAATGAAAACCTTGCTTCTTTCTGTACTTTTAATTCCATTCCCTGTTTTAAGTGTACCAATTGATTTCTTTATGATGGGAAGTAGGATGGGTGCAGTCATTTGTATATGACATGGTTTGAAAACCATCTCACTTTAATAATATGTACTAATGGAGTGGTTCTTAACCTTTTTTTTACTTCAGACCCCCTTTAAATATCTTTTGTTGCAACAGACTACCAAGGCTTAATTCAAGATTTAAAACCTTAAAGTGCATCATCAAATATTTATTTAAAGTTGTTCATAAAACGTCTTCAAATTTGGAAGGAGGGGAGAAAAAAATACAAACACTCCTATTATTATATTTTATTGGAATGATTCTATAAATAACAACAACAACACCTGAACACTGAACCATGGCTTAGTATTACTTGTTAATTTTAACTAACTAATTAATGAGAAGGCTGATGCTGCGTTTCACTTACAAGCCTTCCTATATTGGGCGTAATAGCTGAAACTTTTATTCTTAGTTCTGATTCTACATTTTTCAGACTGTTTCTATACTAATTTTTAAGATAAACAAGAGCAGCAAATGATTTATTCATACAAGTATGTTGTTTAAAAAGGCATGAATACTTTCATAGCCCTCTTCAATAGTTCCATAAAAACTGCTTGTAACTGAGCTCAGAAATTCAGAAGGGACTGTTCCTTGAACTGAAATTTCAGAGCACCATCTGTGGATATTCCTTTGAGCTTGCCTTCTGCTGCTCCTGTGAGCCCCTCAAAGTTCGTATACAATAACTGAAAATGGAGTTTGCTTGCATCAGGTACAGAAAAATATGCATGGAAGCTATGCTGCAAATTGTTTAACTGTCATGTGATAAATGATGTGTCTTCCTCAGACAAGTCTTTATCAGTGGCACCAAGAAAATTTTTGAGGTTTGGAAAGGTGTCATAGTTTCATTTCCGTAGGTAATGATACCACAATTCCAACTTTTTCATCACTGCTTCGATCTCATCCTCAGCTTGAAAAACTGTTAACTTTAATGTCTGATAGACATCTAAGGCCATTTCCACACCGGGTTTCTAAAACAGTGTAGAGCGACCTCTCACGGAGGTCGTCTACACCGTAGAGTGGACTGGCGTGGACTACTTTTCGTAGTTTCACACCAGAATCCACTCAGGAGCGGCCGGAACTAGCCGGGCTGCATGTTTTTTAAAAACCTCTTTTTTGAGGTTTTTAAAAAGCACGGAGCGCGCAGCCCCGTGCCGCTCCGTCGCCCGGCTCTAAAGTGGATTTGCAGGTGCGCGCAAGTACGTGCCTGCAGATCTGCCGGGGGCGGGCTTCGGGCCGGTGAGCTTCTCCGGTTGGTGGAGAGTCTCCACCAACCGGAAGCTGCCATCTGCAACGCCGGAGGAGTGTGGAGCAGCGAGCTCGCGCTGCTCCGCGTGGCAACGGACTTACCCGGCTGCGGGTAAGCTCCGTTTTAGCGTGTTTTCGCCCGTTCCCCCCCCCCATATGTGAAAAGGGCCTAATTTTACTAATCAGGAAAAATCTGTTAAAAGATGGTGAAGGTGAAATTGATGCCCCATGAGGAATAATTTTATCTTGTCAATTCCCAAATATGTAACAAAATGTTATTTTGCGGTAGCTAATGAACTTCACAGTGTAGCAAAAGTTGATGGTGTTCACTGTCTATATCTTTGCAAAACTGCTCAAGAAGTCTTGAATCCAGTGTTTTACTTCTTATAAGACTGATATTTTGACTGATTCATTAAAGGTCTGTTTTAGTTTTTCTGGTATCTTCTTAGCAACAAGACCGACCCTATGTATGCAGCAATGGAATCAAGTCACAGATGTTATGATTTCCTTAATCTATGCTACAAGTCCAGTAAGCTTTCCAGACATTGCTCATGCCCTGTCTGTGCTAATTCCAACATACTTCAAGCAATCAATCTCAAGAGATGTTATTAACTCATTTAAGCTGGTAATTACTTCTTCAGCTGTAGTGTGTACCAACAAGAAGATGAACAGTAAGTCTTTGAAAATATTTCTCTTGCGCTCGTATCTAATGCAACACAATACGATTGCTTTGTTTGTTATGTCTGTGCTTTCATCCAGTTGCAGAGCAAAATAGGGAGACATGCAAATTCTTTCTAATAATTGTTCCTTGATATTGGTTGACAAACTGTTGATTCACTTCTTCACTGTGTCAGCTGATAAAGGTATTAAGGAAAAGTCTTTGGCAGCTTTCTCATTGATCAATGTAGAAACCATCATTTTGCAGTATGTAATATAAGTTCTTCACCTTCAGTGTGGTTTTCCAGGTTTTGCTATTAGTAGAGAAACTTCAAATGAGGCCTTCACTGCATTTTCACTGATATAACCAGGTGTAGTCTTTCCCTTTCTTTCTTTCTTTCTTTCTTTCTTTCTTTCTTTCTTTCTTTCTTTCTTTCTTTCCCCCATTTTCTTACTTTCCCAAAGCTCTCACTCCTTACTTCTGAAAAAACAAACAAACTGATGTTGTTTTGATGGTTTCATGGCTTCATTGGACAATACATCGCACCGTAACATACATAACACACTATCACTTGTCTTCTGAGCCTGTACATGTGAAGCCAGTTGAGATATATTCTTTGCTACAATTGCAGCACTTTTTAAGATGACTGGAAGAACCTTCATTTTGCTTTGAACAAGATGTACTCTCATCAACATCATCAGTACTTTTTTATATTTCAAATCAGCCAGCAAGCCATCCTGAGGTTCAGCCAAAATGTATTGTTATGAAATTCACCACAAAAACATTGAAAAGTCTCCTTACCTAACAATAACCAAATTTTTTTATTCACAGAAATCAAAGAAAAACATTTTCAATAATCCACAGTTATCACTCTGAAGTCCATCAGAACACTCACCCCCTCCGACTGTCTCCAATTTCCTCTTTGTGTGAACAGTCTTCTTTTTACAGATGAATTTCTTTGAGAACATTCTCAACACAGCCACAGAATTCTGGAAAGCAATAGACATTCCGAGAATGTGGTGGTACAACATGGACAACAAAAGCTCATAATATTTCTTCAAGACTTTGCAATCTCCCTGTGAGGACATCATGGCCCTTCAAAGGTTCATGGACCAAAGATTAAGAACTGCTATACTAATGTACTATTGCAGCATTGACGTATGGCAAAATAGCACCATTCTCTCTTTGTGTCCCAACTTTTTGAGTCCTGTCCCTACAACCTGGAGATCTCGAATTTAGATACAGCATGGTGTAGAGTTTGAGTGTTGTCCTAGGACTCTAGGACAACAGGGTTTGAATCCCTGCTTATTCATGGAAACCTAGCGGGTCATCTGACAAGCAATGGTACCAGTCTACATGGGCAGCTGCCCTCAGTAAGCCTCTGAGCAAGCTGGTATCTGACCTGCTGAAATATGGTTAACTTCTAAACCCTTGTCTGGATTGTACCTATGATTGGAGAGAGAAAAAAATGATGCTCCCTCCATCAATAAAACGGCCTTGAGGGCTGCATATGCCCAATTCTGTTATAGGCTTTTGTCTGCCTTCCACCGTCACCTCTTCATGATGCTAGAAAAAAATACAACCATTGGGTAGTCGATCAGTGGGATTTTGTCCATTGTTTCCACAGCAGTAGTAGGTTGCTCCTGTAAGACCACCAGAAGTCATTATGGCAAACAGGGTGAACATCAGAGAAGGGGCTTGGATAGGAGGGAGGCAACCACAGCCACCCCATCACCATACAGCTTGAGCACTCCTCTTTTTAAAGTGATACATCATGGCTGGTCAAAACAACAATTTCCTTTTACATTCTTCGATTTAGTGAGGCCTGAAAAGACATGGTTGGTGTTAGGACATAAGCCTGAAGAAAGCAGAGTAAGGAGTGCATCAGCTGAACGATATCCCATACAAATAACCCACTAGAACAGAACAAAAACTCCAGCTAGTTTTCCTCCTGGACTGAAGAGCTTTTGTAACATCATCCTTGATGAAATGGGCTACTCGGCCAGCCTCTGGGTTCGAGAAAGCTGTTTGCTTGCTTGCTTTTCTTTTCTTCTTTCTTGTTGTAAAAGGGTAGAAACACGGTCCTTTTAATCTGAGAAAGAAAAGGATAATGCAAATTCTGCTTGCAGGGTGGCTTGAGGTAAGACGTCTCATTAACCACCATTCGACTTGTCATATTCTAACCCAATGCTGTGAGACAAGCCCCATTTGAACCCTTTTGGTGCCTGTAGACGGCCAGCAGTTCTGAATGCCTCCACCACTCCTGCTGTGTTGAAAGCACTAATTATATCCTCAGAGAAACTGAAACCAAAAAAGTGTAGTTTACAAATGTCTGTTAGCAAGCATTAATTTTTTATGTAAATGAAGTGAGAACTGAGTGGAATAAAGAGTTAGATTGTCCTGTGCAAATCAATCAGTGGAAAATTGCCTAGTCACAGTCTCTAAAATCCCTTCAGATATAAAACGATGGCCAAAATCTTGCATTGGGAGATGTAGCTATGGAGACACGGCCCCACCTCTATATCTCCATCTCTCAATGCTACCCCCCCCCCAAAAAAAAACCCTGTAGCACTGCAGCCTCCCCATGACCATTTCTGAGCTGGCAGAGAGTGGCAGAATTAACAAACACATACGGAAATGGCTGTGTTATGGGGGGGCTGCACTGCTTAAAAGGTAAGTATGGGGGGACTTTGAGTCATTGCATTGTTGGAAGAAACAACTGTGCAAGTGAACTGTAATTGTGCAAGCCATCTCATTGTGGACCTGGTGGTCACTCCTTTCTAGTTAGATATATTGCAACATATTAAATTTGCATTAGAGAAATCTTTGGCATCTCTAGCTGCACATATTCTTTTAAATTATTAATATAAATTTAAAATATAAATTAAATTATATCCCTGCCATATAGAAAATAACTGATGATCAGTGTAAGTGGATCTTGCTGCATGCTTTTGCTGTTGATAAAACACTTGCACTTCAAGGCTGGAAACACAATATCCACCATCTATCCTTCAATGGTCAGAAGAGCTCATTGCTTTAGCCTGGGCATAAGGGCAGCTTATGTTTATATGTATTCCTAGGCCATGTTCTTATCCTATTTATTTCTCCTCTCCACCTTTTCCCCTCTGAACTCTATGATTTTAAAAAGACAGCTCTGCTAAGACATTTAGAAACACTAGTGGCAAAACATGAAGTAGCAAAGCATGTTGATAGAATCATAGAATCATAGAGTTAGAAGAGACCCCAGGGGCCATTGAGTCCAACCCCCTGCTATTCAGGAACACCCATCAAAGCATTCCCAACAGATGGCCATCCAGCATCTGCTTAAAAACCTCCAAAGAAGAAGACTCCACCACACTCTAAGGCAGCATATTCCACTGCTGGACAGCTCTGACCATCAGGAAGTTCTTCCTGAGGTTCAAGTGGAATCTCCTTTCCTGTAGCTTGAATCCATTGCTCCTTGTCCTAGTCTCTGGAGCAGCAGAAAACAAGCCCGCTCCATCCTCGACATGACATCCCTCCAAATATTTAAACATGGCTATCATGTCCCCTCTTAACCTTCTTTTCTGCAGACCAAACATACCCAGCTCCCTAAGCTGCTCCTCATAGGGCATGGCTTCCAGACCCTTCACCATTTTGGTCGCCCTCCTCTGGACATGCTCCAGCTTGTCGACATCCTTCTTGAATTGAGGTACCCAGAACTGGACACAGTGTTCCAAATGAGGCCTAACCAATGCAGAATAGAATGGTACCGTTACCTCCCTCAATCTAGACACCATTCCTCTGTTGATGCAACCAAGAATTGTGTTGGCTTTCTTGGCTGCCTCATTACACTGCTGACTCATGTTCAGCTTGTGATCTACCAAGACTCCTAGATCTCTTTCACATGTACTGCTATCCAGCCACGTGTCCCCCATCCTATATTTGTGCATTCCATTTTTTCTGCCTAAGTGCAGAACCTTACATTTCTCTCTGTTGAAATTCAGTTTGTTAGCTGTGGCCCAGTTCTCCAATCTGTCAAGGTCATTTTGAATTTTGATCCTGTCCTCTGGTGTATTAGCAACCCCTCCCAATTTGGTGTCATCTGCAAATTTGATCAGCATGCCCTCCACTCCTTCATCCAAGTCATTGTTGAAGATGTTGAATAGCACTGGGCCCAAGACAGAACCCTGCGGGACCCGACTAGTCATCTCTCTCCAGGACGAAAAACAGCCATTGGTGATCACCCTTTGGGTTCGGTCGGTCAACCAATTACCAATCCACCTCACAATAGCCCTGTCCAGCTCACATTTTACTAGCTTCTTTGCAAGAATGTCATGGGGAACTCTGTCAAAGGCCTTACTCAGGTCAAGATATGCTAGACTCAGCTGTAGAACTGGGGACATTTCCTCACTACACTATTATAATGCTATTATTCCACTTTCAACATCCTATGGAATTCTGGGGTTTGTAGTTATGCCCCTCCCTAAACTGCAAACCCCAGGATATCATAGAATGTTGAAAGTGGAATATAGTACTATAACAGTGTAGTGGAGAAATGGCCTGGGTAAACTGTCCTGAAAGCTAGATGGACTACCAAAATCATAGAATGCACACACACAGACATGGGGCGATGGAGTGAAAAAAAGAGAGAAAGAGAGAGAAAGAATGAGATTTACCTTAGTAGAGAGCTTCAGAAAAGTAAAAATAATACTGGGCAAATTTCTGGTTGGGAGACAAGCAAAGTCTCAAATGCCTTCTCATTAGGAAGAGATGAGAGGAGCTAATGGGCATGAAGTGCTTTGCACATTTAAACATGCTATGTAAATGCTAAGTCTTAATATTTGTTGTTTGCTTTCCAATGAATTGAAAGTGCATTGTCATGGAACTTCATGTTTGAATTAGGGCTTGTTTTCTGTTCCTGGCCTCCTGCTGGAAAAAAACAGAGGATTCAGTGTGTGCAGGAATCCTGCCTCTTCTTTCCTCCTCCTCCATCTCCAGGGGAATGAAAGCTGCTGAACAAACACAGAAATCAGAGCCGATTACACCCTACTGGAAACCTGGTGTGCTTCCGTCTGGCTGACCCCCGTTCCCAGTGCTTTATATAAGCAGCTGCCACCGTGCCCCACCCCCAAATCCTTAACCAAACTGCTCCCTGTTGTTATGCTGGAACACAAGTAAGTGCCACAAAAAGAGCCTCTCTCTCTTTGTAGGCCTCTGCCTCTTTCCAAATAAGACTCTATGACCATAGAATCATAGAATCATAGAGTTAGAAGAGACCCCAGGGGCCATCAAGTCCAACTCCCTGCTATCCAGGAACACCCATCAAAGCATTCCCAACAAATGGCCATCCAGCCTCTGCTTAAAAACCTCCAAAGAAGGAGACTCCACCACACTCTAAGGCAGCATATGTCACTGCTGTACAGTTCTGACCGTCAGGAAGTTCTTCCTGAGGTTCAAGTGGAATTTCCTTTCCTGTAGCTTGAATCCATTGCTCCTTGTCCTAGTCTCTGGAGCAGCAGAAAACAAGCCCGCTCCATCTTCGACATGACATCCCTCCAAATATTTAAACATGGCTATCATGTCCCCTCTTAACCTTCTCTTCTGCAGACCAAACGTACCCAGCTCCCTAAGCCGCTCCTCATAGGGCATGGCTTCCAGACCCGTCACCATTTTGGTCGCCCTCCTCTGGACACGTTCCAGCTTGTCAATATCCTTCTTGAATTGAGGTGCCCAGAACTGGACACAGTGTTCCAAATGAGGCCTAACCAATGCAGAATACAGTGGTACCATTATCTCCCTCGATCTAGACACTCCTATTGATGCAACTAAGAATAGTGTTGGCTTTCTTGGCTGCCTCATCACACTGCTGACTCATGTTCATCCTGTGATCTACTAGATCCCTTTCACATGTACTGCTATCCAGCCACATGTCCCCCCTCGTATATTTGTGCATTCCATTTTTTCCTGCCTAAGTGTAGGACTTTACGTTTCTCTCTGTTGAAATTCATTTTGTTAGCTTTGGCTCAGGTCTCCAATCTAACCATTTCTGCACTACACTGTTATAGTGCTATAATTCCACTTTCCACACCCTATGGAATCCTGGTGTTTGCAGTTTAGGGAGGGACATTTAGAATTCTCAGCTTTGGCGTCAGAAACTGCAAACTCCAGAATTGCAGCGGACGTTGAAAATGGAATAATAGCACTGTAACAGTGTAGGGCGGAAATGGCCATAGTCTCATTCCTCTTCAAGACCAGCCCTACCATTAGACAGGGTGAGGCAACTGCTGAAGGTAGCACGTACTATGGGGCAGCAATGGCAGTTCCAGGTGCAGTTCTTCCCTCCTAGCTCCCCAAGCATTCTCTCTCATAGCAGGACAAAGCTTTCCCCCTTTAATTGACCTGCAGCTTATAGGGAGGAAAGTGAACTCTGTCTTATCGCCAGCACAGAAGTAAAATTCAGATGCCAGTCTAGTTTATGTAGGCCACAGTTGAGGAAGTTGTGCTGCACACAAATCATGAATTCCATTTTAGGACAGCTCCCCCCACAACAAAGTCCCCAGGCTGTCTGCCTAAGCCCTTTGCCATGTCTCCCTAAGCCATTTATATATTAATTAATTAATTAATTAATTTCTGGTGTGATCATCTGGCAATTTTCTATTCAAAAACCTGCCATTAGGCATGTGCTCATGTGATGGTAGCTTTTTTGACTCCCACATCTTCAGTCATCTTGGGCTGCCCTTCTTCTTACAAAAAGCATATTCATTTTTTTCCTGTGACATTTCTGTTATCACTAAGCCAATTGTGCATGGTTTCTGTGGTACCTCAAGGAAGTATTTGAACTACAGAAGCCATCTACCCAAAAAGTCAACAAATGTTGTTCTGATAGGTGACATGCAAGGTTTTGTTCAACTTTCAAAAACATGATACAACTGTGCATGCACTTCTCACATTTGTAAAAAATTAAGTATAAAGCTGTTGTTTGTCTATTGCAACCCTTTTTTTTTTTTTTTGGTAAGGAAAAAAACATTCTGGTTTCTTTATGCTTGCATAATGAAATCAGAATGATTGTCTGTAAAAGAGTGAAGCACTGCAGTACTAAAGGAGCAACTTTATACCTAATAGAAGATTATATGAGTAGGCAGAGAAACAATGCTATGTACATTGCCCCTTCCAAGAGCTAGAGTACACATATATCTTTTCTTAATTTAGACATGTGGACAGGTTCCCCACTCCTACAAAGATACAGCAGTATTCCCATAATGGAAAAGACAAATTTTATAGAGACTTGGAATCTAAAATATCAGACTTCGACTGCAACAAATTAATACCGTTTGGGGACTGGAAGGGAGTGATGGATCCAACTATTGACCAGAAATTAGATAAGACTGTAAAGAAAAATCAAGGGAACCTTCACATATTGTTTGATGAGATGATGAAAAACTTACATTTGACAAATGTGTGGCAAAATCTATATGGCCATTGAGAGGAATTTCCTATTTGGATAGACATTCTTCACTATCAAGATATGTTTTTGACATCTAAGACTTTCTGTACGGCTATAAATAAAATAGAAGTCCTTCCAAGTTATCTATCCTATCATAATGCTATATTATTATATTTAAAGAGAGGAAAATGAGACTTTAGCTGGCGATTGAATTAAAGACTTTTACAAGATGGAAATATAATAACTAAAGCTAAAGAGACCTTACAATTTTATTTTCCTGAAAACCAACACAAAGAGACTAGTATAGAAAGAGTGTGGGATGCTGGGAAAGGAGTGATCTGGTGTTGTTTTTTTTTAATTCAACAAAATGCTATACTAAATAGAAAAAGAAAAGAAAAAAATCCAGAAAACCAATGATCAAATAAAGACCAAAGAAATGGAACTAAAAGAAAAACCTTCAACTAAAGCCATATAAAAAGAGACAATTGCTTTCCAGAAACAATCGGAGATGGACTTGTCAGCAAAGATTAGTAAGAAAATAATTAGTAAGAAAATTTAAAGCAAGCCCATTTTGAATGGTCCAACAAACCAGGAAAATAGTTGGTTTCAAGATTAAGGAAGAAAAGAGAAAGAACTATGATTACGAAAATCAAAAGTGGAGACAATATCTACACTGATTTTTGGGAAAATCAAAAAAGTCTTTGCCAATTATTTTTTCAAATCTGTATAGAGGTAAAAATGTACAAGGTGAAGCCATTTCTGAGTATTTAAATGACTTAGGAACTAAGGAATTAACGGAAGAGCAAAGATCTAATCTTAACCATCAAATAACAATAGCAGAAATTGTGGAAGTGATTCAACTTAACAAAAAAAGGAAGGCTCCTGGATCTGATGGTTTGCCAGCAACATATTACAAAATGTTACGAGATCAGTTACTTCTGCCTTTTCAAGCTACCATGAATGTGGTTTCAAAGGGAAAGTACGTAGGTCTTGGAGTGAAGCATTTATAACTCTGATCCTGAAAGAAGATTGTGACCCTTTGTTAGTCAAGAATTACAGACTAATTTTGCTAGTAAAGTAGTTTATAAAATTCTGTCCACTAGACTGAAAAATATCTTAAAAGACTTGATTCATGATGAACAAGTGGGCTTTCTACCAAACAGACACCTCAAAGAAAATATGAGATATATTTTAAATACTATCAAATACTTTGAACGACAACCTGGGAAGAAGCTTGAACTTTCATTTTTAGACACTGAAAAAGCCTTCAATAGTCTTAGCTGGGACTTTGTTACCCTGTGAACTGGGGGTCCCGGGAGGGACACCAAAATGTGCTCAACTAAAGTTGGGGAAAATTAGCTCAGAGCACTGCTTAACGTTATGAGAGGCAGAGTAACTTAGCGAGATCTTGAACCCTATGTCTACGGGGTCGGGTCGAGTCAAGGAGAACACAGGAGTTGAAATACTAAATAATGTTTATTAAATACAACCAAAACAGCGTATGTGACACACTCATACAAGATAACTAAAGAAAATAAAGGTTGGAGTGGTATAGAGGGATTTTTAGAGGGATTGCTGGTTTGGGTGATACTTCACCTGTCCTGAAGCCTGGAAAAATAGAGAGAGAGGCTGGGGTGCGATGTAGCTCAGCACGTGGAGCTGAGGGGAGGCTCGCCAAGCAAAGCGGCAGCAAGGCGGGATGAAACTCGGGAGCGATCCAAGGAAGGTCTCGGAATCAAGGGTTTTTATAAGGAGAATTGTGACTGCAGGCTATGCCGTACTTGGGGGAAAACAATAGATTTGGAGTTGGAGACAAAGCCTCCGAAAGGTCAGAATCTGAATGATTGAGTTATCGTATCGATTCTCAATAGAGTAGCCAGTATGCAGACGCAGAGTACTTGGGTATTGTATAGTTTACCCATCAAGCTGCCATTGCGGGGCAGAGGCTCTTTTGTAAGTGGCGTGCATACTTAATTAGAGTACTTGCCTGGAGGTCTCCTAAAGCAGTGAGTCAGCTATTTCTGGCCTACCTGTATTGTAGTTTGAATATTACGGCTATTAACGGCTGAGCTTGTTTACGTGCTTGTCCGGTGGCCTCGCAAGCACGTGGAAAGGAATAGAGAAGTGAAGCCGAATTATGATATCAAGAGGATATCTTTTAATATCCCCAAAGCTCGGACTAGCCAGGGCAGTAACAACTTTATGTTCAAAATTTTAACAAGAATGAAGATTGGCAGCCAATTTATGAGCAGCCTAAAAACCATATGCCAGAACCAGACAGCACAAATTACTGTAAATTGGGTGAGAGCAGAAAAAATAGAGATAACCAAAGGGGCAAGGCAAGGTTGCCTTCTCTCCCCCTTACTATTCTTGACAGCAATTGAGACACTGATAATAAATACTAAATAAAAAAATATAATAAGAGGGGTCAAACTAAAACCATGTCTGCACCCGACTGTTATCGTGCTATTATTCCACTTTCAACATCCTATGGAATCCTGGGGCCTTTGAGGCCCCTCCCTAAACTGTAAACCCCAGGATTCCATAGGATGTTGAAAGTGGAATAATAGCACGATAACAGTCTTGTGCGGAAACGGCCTAAGAGGCCAAGAGTTTAAGATCAGAGTCTTTGTGAACAACATTGTTATACTGTTGGAGGACTCAGCAGAAGGCATTGTACAATTGAAAAAAGTATTAATGAAATTTAGGAAAATCTCTGGCCTGAATGTAAATGAGGAAAAAACTAACATCCTAATGAAAAATATGGGTAAAGAGGAAGAGAGAGAGCTAAGCCATCAATCAGGATTTACTGTAAATACAAAAGTAAAATATCTAAGAACTATTTGACAAAGAAAAAATATGGAAAGAGATTAAATAAGACTTCCAAAATTGGAGAAGATTGAAATTATCCCTTCTGGGTAGAAATTGATCAATAAAAATGTCCGTTCTGCCAAATTATTATTCCAGTTTCAAACCATCCCTATTATCACTAATAAGATTATCTTTAAAAACAGGCAAAGAGTTATGTCTCAGTTCATTTGGGATGGGAAGAAGCCTTGAATAAAATTTAAAACTCTTTATGATGCAAAGGAAAGGAAAAGCGTAGGATTCCCTAATTTAAAACTCTACTTCCATGCATGCTGTCTTGATTGGTTCAAAGAATGGGTTAACTTGGACAATAAGAGACTACTGACGTTGGAATGAGAGGATCTTGTGTTTGGTTGGCATGCTTATCTTGGATATAATAAAGATAAAATCCACAGAAATGTTAAAAATAATTTTGAAAGAAAACCAATATTAAAAACTTGGATGAGATACAAAACAAGATTGTATCCCAAAACACCACTATGGCTTTTGCCACATGAAGCATTTTATAATAAAGAAAACATCCTTCATAGGCAATGGATATTATACGAAGACTTGATGAAAAACCAAGGAAATATTCTAGTAATCAAGTCTCAAGAAGAACTCAGAGAAGATGGCATAACCTGCCATTGGTTGTTATGTAGACAATTAAGAGAAAAATGGAAAATTGAGATACAATTAAACAGCTTTCAAACAGAGGATGGAATAATCTTTGGTAACAAATCAAGTATCATCTCTGAAATGTACAAAATCCTACAGAAGTGGGGTACAGAAGAGGAAATTGTAAAAGAACCTATGATACAATGGGCTTATAGTATAGGCTACCCAATAGAGCTTGGAAACTGGGAGGAAACATGGGATAAAAGATTAAAGATTATAAAATATAAAAGATAAAAGAACATAAAAGAAAACATAAAATATAGAACATAAAAGAAAATACATACAAATGCATCTAAGGTGGTACTTACCTCCTGACAGATTAGCAAACATGTATAAAGCTTGTAATGATAAATGTTGGAAGTGGTAGAAGAAGAAAGTTCATTTGATCACATGTGGTGGATCTGCTACAAGGCTAAAAATATCGGAAGACAATACATTTTCAGGTAAAGAAAATTTTGGATTTAACGTTCCAGATGAGACCAGAAATGTATCTGTTGGGTATGCCAGAGGAGAATTTGGCAAGAAAGTATGGAAAATTGTTATTTTACGTGACAGCTGTGGCAAGAATGAACTATACAAAAGACTGGAAAAACCAGAACTCCCTAAAGAAGATGATTGGGTAATAAAACTTTATGATATGATGCTAATGAATAAATAAACTACTTGAAGAGGGAATTCTTTGGATAATCATGTTAAAAATTGGGACCCATTTAAGAGGCAGATGGGGGAGTCTAGTGTCAGCTAGCTTTACAGATTAAAGGGATGAAGTTGAAGTTCAGTAGAACTAGATTTGTATAAATTCTTTCACGTTTTTTATGTTTAAGTATTGGTGTAATATTTAGAGCATAAGTTTAGCATTTAATCATATGAAAAATGGAATCATGATGATTATATCTTTAAAGAGAGAGATCCTTGTTTTGGATAGAGAGTAGTTACACTATAGTGGAAGCCTGGGGGTATGTTAATGTATGGAGTGTGAAAATCAATGGTTGATTGTTGGAATGGTAGTATGTATTTGTTGTATTTTTATTTTATGGAAATAAAAATTTAAAAAATTTAAAAAATGCAGCAGTATTCCCCATCAATTACATTGGGACAATTGTTAGATTAGAGTCAAAGGTCCATGGCTACTGTATACCAAAAATTCACTGGGAAGGAATTTGCTCCAGTCACTCAGAATAGGCCATTTGAGATTTAGTGTAGTGCTGTGATCTGTGGCTGGGACTAACTAGGAGCTGATGAGAGTTATTGGACTGGAATTCAGGATTTCTGTATTCTAGTACCCACTGTACCAAGAAATTCACTAGGTAACCTTAGGATGGTCACACACTCAAGAACTATGAATGGAAAATGGAAAAAGAGGAAAGGCATGTACTCTGAGTTCAGTGAAGAAAAAATAGGATATAAATGTTTCCAAGAAACAAATTTCATTCAGAGCCTGTTGAGTGTCTTATTTCTACAAGAAATCACACTGGTCTAGAACCTGTGGACTATGTAAGAGAAATTCTAGTTGTCTATATCCAGACTTTGGAAACATTACTTTTTTGAACCTCGGCTCCCAGAATGCTCTAGCCTAGTAGTTTCTTAACCTTTTCTTAACCCCCTGTAAATATAATTTGTTGTCAGGGACCCTAAAGACTAAAATCAAGATTTAAATATTTAAACTTACATTTAGATATTCAAATATTGGTTGATTGAAGGCTTCTGGAGACTCTGGCCATTTCCATACAACACTGTTATAGTGCTATTATCCCACTTTCAACGTCCTGTGGGAATCCTGGGGTTTGCAGTTTAGGGAGGGGCCTTTAGAATTCTCAGCCAGAGAGCTCTTTGGCCTCAGGAAACTACAAACCCCAGCATTCCACAGGATGTTGAAAGTGGAATAATAGCACTATAACAGTGTAGTGCAGAAATGGCCTCTGATTCAAATCCCTGCTCAGGCAAGTCTCATTCTCTCAGCCTCAGAGGAAGGCAAAGGCAAACCCCCTCTGAACAAATCTTGCCAAGAAAAACCCTGTGATAGCTTCACCTTAGGGTTGCCATAGGTCAGCAGTGACTTGAAGGCACACAACAACAAAGTGTCATTGATAGGGGAGAGATGATCTCTGGTCATCGTGTCTCTCCCTTTTGAAAACTGATTATGGTGACCCTCCAGTTTCTACCCATTGATTTTTAGCTGTTGTCTGAAACAACAGAGAACAAGTCTTCTCCATCCTCTTCATAAGAACCTTTATGATATTGGAAGACATCCCTCATGTCTCCTCTTAGGCCCTTTCCGCACCTTACCTTTGTCCAGAGCGAGGGCTTGGGGATCACGCGAGCAGCCTCTAGCGAGAGGCTCTCGCATCCCTGCTGCTTCGGCTCCGCAGGACTTGCCTGCCGGCCAGCAGGCACCATCAGGGCTCCGGCTCTTCCTTCCACAGTGCAGCTAGGTATTTTCGCAGGCTGTGGTTGGGGGAGGAAGCACAGGGGCCGCGTCTCTGGATCTCCGCATGCAAGGCAAGTGCGCGTGGGGCCCTGGAGCGATGCGCAATCGTGCACCATTTTTGGCTACAAGCCGAAAATGAAATAGTGTGCGATCACCACCTGCCGGCCCTGGCAGCAGCATGCAGTTGTGAGGACATCGTCTGAAATGCTCCTTGCAATCGCGCGATGCTCCAGAGGCCCTTTCACATGGCAAATGCTGTGCAAAAAGGGCCTTAATCTCTTCTTCTCTAGGAATCTCTTCTTCTCAGGCGAAGCCTTCACCATTTGCATTCATTCATTCACTTTGCGCCAACCAGGGACTCCAGGCAGCAGGGCACATAGCCTGTAGCGTACCTGTATATTATTGTGTGCCTTAGACTTCCCAGTGCTCTCCAGTGGGGAAGAAAACAATGAGGAACCCCTTGATCAACTGTTTAGAAGAAATCTCAGTGTTTTTGCTATGAAAAACAGTTTTGTTGCCATGGTCTTGTGACACAAGTGAGGTAGAAGAAATAGGGAGAGAGCAGATGGGGAAAGATGCTTCCTAAGAACAAATACAGGAGGGGAGAAAGTCTGAAAAGCTCCTGAACATGGTTTGTGTTTCACTCCAAAGCAAAACCCCACTTTCCTTTCCACTGATATAGAAGGGTTATTCTCTCCTTCTTGGCAAGCAAGTACTTACCTAGTAGGGCAAGCAATGACCACAACTATCCTTGTTTTTTATCCATTCCGTATCCCCATTTCACTGTGGGAAAACAGCTGAAGTATAAATGTTCCCTCCTTTGTCCAGAGTAAGCTCTGCGGCTCCAGGAGCCAAGTTCTGAACAGAGCCACCCCTCAATGTGCACCCCCCTCCACCAACCAACCCTGTCTCTCCCATGGTGGTGGACCATTGTTGGGACTGTCATTATGTCCCTTGCAGAGGTGTCACCCTCAGTAACGGCTGCTTATGTAAGTGGCTACAGAAAGCGAGCAACTTGGAGAGGAAGAGAACAAGCCCAGGGAGAGATCAGAGGGAAAAGCACAAAGGGCAGTAACAAAATTTTTAGGACTGCTACATAGAACAAAACCAAACCAAACCCCAAAACCAGAGAATGAGAAAGTGTAGATTTATTTGCTAGAGGGAGAGCTCTACTTGCCTTTCTTAAGGAGCAAAAATTTCCAGGTGGGAAACCAGCTTTCAGGGCAGGTCATGATGCAGACAAGAACCATTTCCACACTAGACTGTTATAGTGATATTATTCCACATTCAACATCCTATGGAATCCTGGGGTTTGCAGTTTGAGGGCTTTGAGGCCCCTCCCTAAACTGCAAACCCCAGGATTCCATAGGATGTTGAAGATGGAATAATAGCACTATAACAGTCTAGTGCAGAAATGGCAAAGGACTGACTGTAAAGCAACTTGCCTTTCCTCTTAGCTAACATCCAGATGATGGTGATAATGATGTGGATGATGAGGATGGCAATCATAATAATGCTTTCTAAGTATTCCAGGAATATGTTGAATAGATTTCCACATATGATGATCACACACAAGTACACTTCATGGCATATACACACACAGTGAAATCTTGATGAATTTACAGCTTCTTTTCTTACTTGCGGCAACAGAGACTAGTGATGAGGGCACATGTCAACTAGGGACAATACAACACATCTAATCCAATAGATAAGCAGCCCTCTGGTCCAAAGGGCGTGTTACCAAGAAAGTGTATGGCAAAATCCAAAGTTATCCACCCACAATTACAGGTTTGTGAGTGGCTGTTTGGTTAAGATGAGATTTGAACCTGGGACTTCACAGACCGTGAAATAACCCAATCTCACTCCTCGGTTGGCAAGGTCAAAGATTTCATGACATCTGCTGTCACTCCTTCCAAATCTAGAAATAAATGGTCTTTGCTTAGTGCAAAGAACAGATCAGTCAATCCAACTGCACACAATTCTGGCCCAGTATCTATCCAAACAGACCTCTTGCAATGAAAATATTGCCCAGTTTCAGTGGTGGTACCTGTACCCCAGTACTAAAAGGAAGATTTCTTTGCGGCCTTTATTCATTCTCACTGGGAATTGGAACAAGAGGCTCTTTGCAGCTGGCAGGCATGCCTTTGGGAGTTGGCTTGTGTAATTAGAGAGCAAGGGAACATATTTCATCATTTTGCCTGATGAACTTATTGCTGCAAAAACCTTCAACACAGAGGAAAAAAAGCTCTGCAGTGACACATCCTACAGGTCTTTTGGCATACTTTATATATTGAAGCTTCTCTGTAAATCATTTTGGCCAAAATTGGCTTTGGATTATCCCTACAGAAAAGACAGGTCCTACAGCTATATCCTTTCCCTCTTAACCCCAGGATTCCATAGGATGCTGACAGTGGAATAATTGCGCTATAAGAGTGTAGTGCGGAAATGGTCTTGGTGTCAATAGAATTTGCTGTGTTCAAAGTCAGATTAACAAAAGGGAGGGGGATACCAGAAGAAGAAGAGAGAGAGAGAAAAATAAAAGTAAGGTTCACTTGTGACAAAAAGCTCCCCATAGGTGTTTCACTGAAATGTTACTGTTTAATTAGCACAAGAATCCCCTGATAACCTGTTTCTTGAGGGAATCACTTCCACAGTCCCATAAGCAATGAATCATCCAAATGTTTGTGGTTCATATTCAGAGTATCAAAATTTTATTTTATTTATTTATTTCAGAATTCACAGGGCAGCATAGCCATAGCTACTTTGGCTGGGTGGGGTGGGGTGGGGTGGGGTGGGGAAATTCTGAGACTTGTTGGAAAAGTAACTTTTCTAAGTTCTATTCATACCTGTATGAAGATGTCCTTACTAGCTGGTGATATCAGTTTGACGATAAATCCCAGGCATCCCTGAAGAGACAGAACTGTTCTGGGCGCCAGATTAATTCCTTGAGAAAAAAAGGTGGCCCCTATAAACATGGATGTTAAACCATCCCCGGCTTAAATCACTCAAACTGATCGTGGCCTTCTCCACTAAGAAGGAAGCTATCTTCATCACTGAAAGAAAGGTATAACGTTGGGTGCTGGATCCACCCTGCTGGATGTTTATAGCATAAGACTGGGCTCTGCCATTAGACAGAGTGAGGCTACTGATTCAGGGGGCAGATGCAGAGGGAAGGAGCAATGGCGGTCACACAGCCGTTTCCCCTTAACCCCCTGACTGCTGGAGGACATAGCGATGTCTGCATCGTGGGAATTTTCCTGAATTGCTAAACTAAAGTATTGTCCTCGGGGGGAATGGTGGATACTCTCAGATTTCCAGTGCTTAACTAAGATTCACCTGCCAGTCCAATTTATGTCTCTATGTGGAATGGAGGGATGGGTGAGGAGGAAAGCAGATCATCTTGCCCTGTGTTTCAGGCAGCAAACTGGCATGGGCCAGCTCTGGTTGCAGATGTTATTGAAGATCCTCCTCTACAAGGCAGAAAGAAAAGCTTGTTAGTAATTCACAGCAATTTTGATATGATATTCAGCCAGAGGCTGACGGGATGCCTCAATCCTATCAATCATCTGTAAGGTTTTGGCAACGGATTATTCCTTCATTATATTGGGAAAAGAGCTATGAAGCTGCATGGCCCTTGAAACAGATGTCTCTCTATTCCTATGGAGAACGTTATGGTGTGCAGCATATACAGAAGAGATAAAACAAGATAACAACCCAAAGAATGTAGAAATCTGGAAGATGAAGTGATGGAACAGACAAGAAGAATGAGGAAGACAGAAAGAGAAACTGAAGTGAGTAAAATCCCAAATGTCCCTCTGTTGTTTGTTGGGGAAGAGTCAGAGAGCAAAAGCTTTGCACTTTGAAGATCCCTAGGCTGAGTATCTCAGCCAGCAGTAACTCCTTTAGTTCAATTATTTTAATTTTAACTTTAATTAGGGTGGGGTTAATGGTCTGGAAAAAAATGGGTAGGACAGCAGCAACTAATAAGCAGAGGGGGGGGGACTGAATCTCAAACAGGTATCAAAGAATTTGTTAATCCAGTTTCAACAAACGTCTTCACCAGGAGCAACAAAATCCGTAGGTTTTTCTACCTCAAAATGACTTTTGTGGAGTTTTAGTAGACACAGGAATAAATGCTGCTTTGTCATCTGCTTGAGGTTCATTTCTCTGGTTCTATATTAGTTTTGTGTGGACATTATGTTATGCAAAGAAAAGCAAGTTTCTTTATCTTCTGGACATAAGCTGCATGAAAGGAGATACGCACAGACATTAGGATTCCCAAATCAGAGGGCCTTTCCAGCCTACACTGTTATAGTGCTATCATTCCACTTTCAACACCCTACAGAAGCCTGGGGTTTGCAGTTTAGGGAGGGGCATTTAGAATTGTCGGCCAGAGAACTTTAAACTACAAACCCCATCATTCCACAGGACGTTGAAAGTGGAATAATAACACAATAAGAGTGTAGTGCAGAAAGGCCCTGGACTGCCTTCTCTGGTCCTTTGAAAAGTTTATGTGTATCTATTTTCCTCATTTCTCTGGCGTTTTTGGAGGAGAAGAAGAAGAAGAGGAAGAAGAAGAAGAAGAGGAAGAGGAAGAAGAAGAAGAAGAAGAAGAAGAGGTAGTGGTAGTGGTCCTTCCCTGCCTCAGGTGTGAGGGAAGTTAGCAGTGTGAGCAGTGGTATGCATGAAGCAAGGAAGGGGGACATTTTGAGGGTCAAGGTAAGAGTGGGAGCAGGAGGGAAAGGAGAGTGGATCATGCAAGCTGTGGAGTTCAGTAAGAAGGGAGGGAATAGGTGGGAGGAGGAGTCGCCAGTGTCAACAGCAACATGTAAGAAGCATGGGAAGGGTGCAAGCAAAGGCGGAAGGTGAGGCAAGGGAAGGAGTGGAAGGGAAGGGAGGTGAACAATTTGAGTGTCATTTGAGTGTCAGCGACTTGGATGAAGGAATAGAGGGCATGCTCATCAAATTTGCAGATGACACCAAATTGGGAGGGGTTGCTAATACGCCAGAGGACAGGATCAAAATTCAAAATGACCTGGACAGATCGGAGAGCTGGGCCAAGGCTAACAAAATGAAATTCAACAGAGAGAAGTGTAAGGTCCTACACTTAGGTAGAAAAAACGGAATACAGAAATATAGGATGGGGGACACGTGGCTGGATGGCAGTACGTGTGAAAGGGATCTAGGAGTCTTAATAGACCACAAGCTGAACATGAGTCGGCAGCGTGATGCGGCAGCCGAGAAAGCCAACGCAATTCTCGGCTGCATCAATAGGCGCATGGTGTCTAGATCGAGGGAGGTACTGGTACCACTCTAGTCTGCTTTGGTTAGACCTCATCTTGAATACTGTGTCCAGTTCTGGGCACCCCAATTCAAGAAGGACATGGTCAGGCTGGAGCAGGTCCAGAGGAGGCCGACCAAAATGGTGAGGGGCCTGGAAGCCATGCCCTATGAGGATAGACTTAGGGAGCTGGGTATGTTTAGTCTCCAGAAGAGAAGGTTAAGAGGGGACATGATAGCCATGTTTAAATATTTGAAGGGATGCCATGTCGAGGAGGGAAGGGGCTTGTTTTCTGCTCCTCCAGAGACCAGGACAAGGAGCAATGGATTCAAGCTGCAGGAAAGGAGATTCCACCTGAACCTCAGGAAGAACTTCCTGACAGTCAGGGCTGCCCGGCGGTGGAATATGCTGCCTCGGAGTGTGGTAGAGCCTCCTTCTTTGGAGGCTTTTAAGCAGAGGCTGGATGGCCATCTGTCGGGAGTGCTTTGAGGGTGTTCCTGCGAGGCAGGGGGTTGGACTGGATGGCCCCTGTGATCTCTTCCAACTCTACATTTCTATGATTCTACGATTCTACGCCTCCCTCCAGGGTAGTAGCACTGCAGGAGTGCTTGAAGAGGGGCTCCGCACACCTGCAGCTTAGGATGCGCTGCCTCAGCTGTTCTCATTGAACAGTCAGCCTGACTTGACTAGGCAGGCAGCAAACCCTGTCACCTGCTGGAATCAACCTCCATCTCCCACTCAGTGGAAAACACACTCAAGATACTCTGGAGACTCTGTCCTGCTTTCTGGGCCTGTGGAATTGGACCCTGACTATTGTTTTGTGCATCCCTCTATCTATCTTGCTTTTCTAGCTACTGACTGATCCATCTGGATTGCCAACTACCAGGCTGGGTTTCTGTACTCCCAGTGAATTAGGATACTGGCCCCTTCCGCACCTTACCTTCTTCTGGCGCTGGGGTGTGGGGATCACGCGAGCAGCCTTTGGCGAGAGGCTCTCGCGTCCGGGGTCCTTTGGCTCCGCACAAGCTGCCTGCTCGTGCGAGAGCCCCGCCTCTTCCTTCTGCATTGCAGCCTGGGACCTCCCAGGCTGCGCTGGGGCAGGAAGCATGACTGGTGCGGCTCCGGAGGCTCCGCATGCCAGGTAAGTGCACGCGGGGCCCGGGAGCGATGCACGACCATGCACCATTTTTGGCTTCTAGCCAAAAATGAAAAGGCGCGCGATCGGCGCCTGTCGGCCCCGGAGCATCGCGCAATTGTGAGTGCGTTGTGCAGATCGCTCCTCACAATCGGGTGACGCTCCAGGCACCCTTTCGCATGGCAAATGCTGTGCAGAAAGGGCCACTGAATGGTAGAATAAAGACGCAAAGGAGAGAGGCATTGCAAGGGTGTGGGGTGAGGGAGGGCACTGAAGGGAATGGAGAATAACTGCCACTATTGGCAGAAAGCATCAAAGAAGGGACACATTGTAAGGGTGCAAGGTGAGGCAAGAGAAGGAGAATGGGCTGTGCCAGTGGCGACATGTCAGAAGAATGGGAGAGAAGCGTTGTGAGGTTGAGATGTGAGGTGAGAGAAGCAGAGGATGGGCACTGAGAGTAGTGGAGTGCAAGAAGCCTGTAAGGCAGGTTTATTAAGGGTTGCTGCTGGTGGCTCAAGGTCACACGGTGAATTCCATGTCCAAGCAAAAATCTGAACCTGGGTTGTCCTGGGTAGTAGAAATTGTTTCTAGTATGACACTTCAAACGTTACTCTATCCTGGTTCTGTCAGATCAGATGTGACCATAAAAATGGTATAAAGTTTAAAACATAGTAGAAGGAAAATCTGCAACAATTAATGTGATGAATTTGCCTAATTGGAATAGTTTGCAAAATATGCAAATTAGATGCCTGGATCTGAGGAAGTGAAATACGGCAACCCTACACTCTGTACGACTGCAATGTATACTTATTGCCGTCATGACACCACCCATGCAGCATCACTTGCCACATCACCCTATGACATCGCAAGAGGGTCATCTAGTCTCAGAAGCTGGCGCTGAAGTCTCAGGTCTGGGATAGCCATCACCTGGGAATCCTAACAGGCTCACAGAGGGATACACAAAGAGTTTATCAAATATCCCAACATCCTGTTCCTTGCTATTACTTTTCTACATGCAGAGAGGTTTTTCGACATAGGCCAACATTCAAAAATACATCAATTGCAGTCTGAAATGCTACAGTCCACTCTCTCATTTTACCATTCTGCAGTTAGGCGGCCAGGTCTCCTCCTACAATTATGTCAAATTATAAACACAATTTTCTATGCATAGCTGTACATGGCAGGGATAATCATGTGGCCCTCCAGATGGCTTAAACTGCATCTCTCAGCATTCTTCACTATTAGTTATTCTGCATGGGGCTACTGGGACTTGCAGTCCAATAATATCTGAAGGGCCATATGATTCTTCCCCCTGCTGCATGCACACAGCCTTCAAAACTAAATCTTGCAACTATTGTCTAAATGCAAGGTGGAATAAATGTACTGTAAATCAAAATTCCAGGTTCAAGAGCATTTCCTATGACATCAGATTGGAATGCAGAGAACCTCTGGCTGTGGAGAAAAAGAATTGTTTTATGTAAAATTGGGATGGCTCAGTGCCATGAATATAAAATTATACCTAAGTGATTTAACCTTCTGCTTCTGAATAATATTAATTGCAGGGCTTGATTCTCACAAGCACGCATCTGGCCTTTTACTCTGTATCTCATGAATATGCTGCAGAGACTTTTGTGCCTTCCAAATGATTCTTACCCATCCTCTTTCCTTGCCTCACGTGGATGAATGGAGCCATGCCTTTGTGAAGCAAAAGGTTCTGAAAGTCCTTGCTCCTTTTTACAAGATACCAAAGAAAACGAAATATGCCTCCTTGCAAGTTCAGTGACATTTGTATATGCACTACAGTTTCACAAAAAATTAATAAATAATAAACCTCCACAAAGTTGCACTGGGTGCAGGAATCAGCTTGATCCCCCCCATCTGCCTGGGGAGGCAGAATAGGAGGAGACAAAAAGCCACAGCAGTAAATCATGCAAAGACACAGCAGGCAGATTCCTCTGCTGGTAAATATTTGGGCTTCATGGAAGCTTTGATTGTTTTACTTAATATAAATATAAGGCCCAGCATACATTTTGATCTTGGATATACCCAGCAAATGTATGACTAAGGCCATTTCCGCAAGACACTCTTATAGCGCGATGATCCCACTTTCAACCTCCTATGGAATCCTGGGGTTTGCAGTTTCGGGAGGGGCCAGCCAGCCCCTCCCGAAACTGCAAACCCCAGGATTCCATAGGAGGTTGAAAGTGGAATCATCGCGCTATAAGAGTGTCATGCAGAAATGTTCTAGATCCAGTGTTTGGGTGTGTGGAGAGGAGTGGTGGTGGTCATCCTGATCTGTGGCATGAGTTGACCATGGCAGACTTTTTGTACTTTGAAGAGATAGCAGACATTAGACAACTTTACAGAAAATGTATGAAGACACAATGCTTTTTGAACATGTTCATTTGTGTGATGGGAAACACCACTGCACTCCTAGAGTTCAAATCCTTTTCAACTTGAAAACAATTTAGAAAGTTTTAGTGGTCAAAGTTAAGAGAAAAACCTGCTTAACAAAATCCCAAATATCGTTCAAGGTTTTGTCAGATCCCAAACTCCTTCTGCCTTCTAGCCCAATCTGTTTGCTACTTCAAGTGTAGAGTACACCACCATCTCAAACTATGTCCAAATGAACAAGAGCTCAGAGCTGACTCACTGAAATCATGACCTCTGACCAATGCAAAACAGGTTACCAAGCTCATTGCTAGTTACTCTGAAGTGCTGACATTACAAATTAGAAACCAGCAAATTCAGGTTACAAGAAAGCCACCAACTGGCCTGTGTCCAACACCCCTCCCTCCTTCAAAGGCCAATTGCCATCATCCCTGACAGCTGATTAGAATCAGATTGCTGGAAAACAACCAGCATGTAGCCTCCCCCTACATCCCACTGCATGCAAGACTAGAAAGCAGAAAGTCTAGCTTTGGGACCATCGACTCAACAAATTGCTACCCATCTCCAAAGGCTAGTTCCAAAGTATTTGACCAAAGCTTTGTGGGAAGAGAGGTCTTGGTGTGATCTCTTTCAGCACAGAGTCTGTATGATTGACAGTAAATGAAGCCTAGGAGAGCCAGTGTGGTGCAGGAGTTTGAGCATCAAACTACAACCCTGCAAACCAGGTTCTGACATGAAGGAGAGACATGCATGTCTCTTTGAGCACATGGAAAGAGAGTCAAGAGCTAAATATGACTCACAAATCTGCAGAAAGATTCTGGGTGCAATACCCTACGGGAACAGATAGGCCAGCTCTAACCAATTTTGATGGAGCAGGGTTGAAGAGCCAGCATGCTGTAGTGATTTGAGTGTTGGACTACGATCCTGAGCGTTGAGACCAGGGTTCAGTTCCCTGCTCAGCCGTGAAAACCCACTGGGTGACCTTGGGCCCATCATACACATTCAGACCCATAAAACCCAATGATAGGTTCATCTAAGGGTCACCATAAGTCAGAAACAACTTGGAGACACACAACAACAAATGAAGCCAAGAGACAGTGGGCTACCACAGAATTCCTGTAGGAGCCCTGTATCTTTAGGGAGTGGGTCTTTAACTTTTCCTGATCACAATCCCCTCTGAAAATCTGATGAAATCCACGGACCAGTTCCTCGGAAAATTGCAAATAAACATATAGCCATAAAATTTGACTTACAATTTATTTTATTACATTGGGAAGCTGATTTCTTTCACATAGACTGGTGTGGAATGAAAAAAATTTCTATGAACTCTTTAAAAAATCTAAAGTTTAACCTTAAAATTTACTGTAATAGGAAAGATTAAAAGTAACAGGAAAGAAATCAAAGGAAAAAATTGTTAAATTCATTTAACGGATCGCCTGAAGCCAACATGTGGGATCCTACTTCTTAACCCCAGGTTTGTCACATGGCCAGTCAGTCTGTGTCTGTGTATTGAGTTCCAGGATTTTAAAGAGAGGGCCATCCTTCTGCAAAGGTAATGTGCTTTATTGGTTCACTGCTTCTTGTGGCACTGACGAACATGCCCTCTAGAATCCTAAGAACGGATCCTGAAAGTGAAACTTGTCAAGTCCGTAGAGATTTACAGTGGTGAAGTGCACAACATACTGAACTACCAACATACTGAAATGAATTGACGTTGCAGGTTACTGAAGTAGCTGAATGGAGGTGTGTTTACTGCCTTGGGTGGAACAAAAGTCTCAGATCAGAAGATAAGAGCTGAATCTTTCTGGTCACAATATTTGCATGGAAACTTTGAACCCAACTCATCCCAACCCCGCTTGCCAGCTGTAGAGTGCCAGCTAAGCACAGTCGTGCCTCCTCAAAGGTGCTTCTCTTCTTATTTCATTAGCTCAGCAAGAAACAGCCTCATAAACACACAATAATAGAATCATTCAAAAAACTGTAGGAGGGACAGAGGCCTGAGTACAATTCTGGCCCTATCTCCATCAGATTAAGGGAATGAGTACAGAAAGTCTTTTGATGCTCTGGTCATTTAAGGCAGCCATTTTTCCAAGGCAGATTGTCACATAGCTGCATTTAAAGTTGCCAGCACCCCCACTGATCACCCAGGTCATCACGGATTCATCCATCCATCAGAATAAGAGCCACATGACCTCACAGGGCAGGAAGTCTCCTGCAGAGGTCTCATTCAGAAGAGTGCTGTTTCAATGGCACATACTTTGGTAGAACCTCTCTGCAGACTGCACTTGGTGGCCAAGATCCCACGTCCAGCAAGCAGAACATTACGCTCTATCTATGCAGTCTCATGCTCTACACTCACCCCAGCAGCTGCCAAACCCCAGGAAGCCCCTCCCCCACATGCACACACACTGCTGCTACTACAGATCACTGGGCAGCAGAGAGTCCCTTCAGATGATGAAGCAGCAGCTGCTTTCAACTCAGAGGGGAAGAAACAAGGGTGTGCTCAGGGAAGAACTGCACCCTCATCTTCCCATTCCTGGGGGCCCAGACTAGCTGCATGTTCATCTGTGGACTGCCTCCCTGCTCATTCCCCTCCCCACCAGCAGCCCTTCCCAGGGCTTCGTAGCTGCCAGGAGAGTTGGATAGTGTGCGAAGGGCTAAAGAATAGTTCCTTGCACTCTATCCAAAGTGACATATGTGCATGTAAGCTCTACATATGAATGTGTGTGTCACTAACAGGATGCCACTTAGTACCTGTTATGTAAAGTGTGCTTGCTGTACGTGTGGGAGCTCCATTTCAGGAACTCCTGTACAAAACAAAAAGGCAAGTGTCATATCCATTGACTATAATGGGATACCAAGCTTTGCGCACCCATGCCTTTGTGTGTACAGAGGCTGCACCAGAAGAGGCACACACTGTACCATTCACATCCTGAAAGTGGTAATCAGTGCCGCCTACCTTTCTAGATGAGTGCCTACCTGCTTTCTGATATATTTACAGCAGGTAAACTTTTGACTAGAATTGGGCATTTCAAAAATATCACTCCGATTAAAGACCACCTGCACTGGTTGCCAATTTGTTGCTGAATTCAGTTCAAAGGGCTGATTTTGACCTGCAAAGCTTTGCACAGTTCAAGACTCCAGGAGCTCAAGGGATGTGTTTCCCCATTCACGAAATCCACAGGAAAAACCTGAGACACATTTTAAAAGTGCTCAATAGATGGCTACTTTATTATAGAGAAAGCCCATTGTGTTTCAGCATGTATGTCGTGTGTATACACACACACACACACAAACATATGTACATATACATATACAGAAAGAGAGAGAAGCCAGATTACATACATATTCAGTCAGTCAGTCACTCACTAACACAGAGGTTTGCATATAGGTATTATTTTGGCTTTGTTCAAATCCAACTACAGAAATTTCTGAAGCAGACTTGTCCAGCAAATGGAATGAGATTCTCTGTTTCAGAAATTTCTGCAGTTAGACTTCAAATTGCCCCTGAAGAAGGCTGTGCACGTGCACACACACACACACACACTACACCGAGAGGGAGGGGGGAGAGGGAGGGAGGATGAAATGCATTGGGCTTTCTCCATAATAAAGCAGCCATCTATTGAGCACTTTGTAATATGTCTCAAGTTTTTCCTGTGGGTTTCATTGGGTACTCTGATTTTTGTCTCTTTGCTTTCTTTATATGAACCTGCCTAGTCCCTGGGACTGACATAGCAAGAGAAGAGGACTTTTCTAGAGTAGCCCCCTACTCTTCCCAAAAAAGCTTGCCTGGTCCAAGTATTGTCATCATTGAGCTATCCGGCAAACACAATTCTCCTTTCCCAGATGTTCAGTTACGATGATGGCCCTACTTGGCTCTGCTAATTTTTGTTTTTCACTTCTGTGTTGAGTGATTTTTGTTCCTTAGGTGATTTTTAAAATGGATTTTGGAGTAATTTGTATAGTTTTAACAAGCATGATATTATATATTGTGTTTTGATGCATTTGTACATTACTTCACGGCCCCTTTGAATACGAAAAATGTCTTATTGAAAAGGTGAAGGAGGACTGGAAACGAAGGAGCAGCTCACAAACTGGTTGCAGCTTAGGTGCATTGTTTCAGACTCTAACAACTGCACAATATGGGCTGGCTGCCAGAGAAGGGACATACTGGTTTATATTGGAATGGTAATGTAAAGTAGGAAGATATATAGCAGAAACTCAGTCCCCTTAAAGATCAGCATCTCCCCCTTCTGGCCATCTTGTAGAGAGTTGTTTTCAAAAAATGCCAGAGGACAGGCTCACACTATTACACTGTTTTGTTCGCATGGGCATACCATCATCTGACATGGATTCTTTTTGCTTACTTAGTAGTATTTTATGTCATTGGAATAACATCGCCATCTACTGTCTGGTTCTGAAAATGAAAGCGTCTGAAGAACATTTATTCACAATGTTTTATTTTTTTCAAAAACCCTATCAGTTACATCTAAAATCAGCACTAAGTATCCTGGGGTATCAGAAAGAAATTAAGAAACTTACAATGAATCAGGAGACAAGCTTGCTGGCCAATTTCTAATGTTTTGCTGTTCTATCCAAACCAATGAAGAATGTAATTTCTAAAGTAAAAAATGCACTTGGCCTGAACTCCAGAAAGATTGGGCAGATTTTTGCGCCTTTTTGAATGGTCTAAAAAAATATTAAAGCAATAGACACTAGAAACATTCAGTGAAACCAATGTGAAAAAGAGAAAAGTTTCAAAATGTATGAAAAAAGGGGATGGAATTCTTCACTAATTTTGTTCTCAAAGAAAGGAATGAGTGATTTTTTTGCAAAATCCCTTTGTGAAAAAGTCTTCAAAAACTGTAGTTTTAAAAGACTGTTTGCAATTCAGGACTTATTCTGTGCGAAATTCACAGTTTTTTGTTTTGTTTTTTGGTGCAGGAAACAGCATCTGCACAGAAACTCGTATTTTTGCACAGATAGGGCTCTTAGGGCTGACTGTAGTTTCTGAGCACTTTTCAAAGGCAACCCCACCTAGAGCTCATTACAATAATCCAAACAGGATGTAATCAAGCCATATACCACAATGGCCAGATCTGACATTTCCAGGAACAGGCACAGTTGGTGCACTACATTTAACTGTGCAAAAGTACTCCTAAGCCATTTCTGCACTAGACTGTTATAGTGCGATTGTTCCACTTTCAACATCCTATGGAATCCTGGGGTTTGCAGTGTAGGGAGGGGCCGCCTGGCCCCTCCCGAAATGGCAAACCCCAGGATTTCATAAGATGTTGAAAGTGGAACAATCGCACTATAACAGTTTAGTGCAGAAATGGCCCTAGTCACTGCTGAAATCTGGGTTCAGAGATGAATCCAAGAGTACCCCCAAATTTAGAAACTGTGTTTCTCCATGTAACCCCGTCTAGTGCAGGCTGAATTCCTATTCCCAGATCTTTCAACTGGGGAGAAACATCTCTGTCTTGTCTGGATTAAGCTTCAATTTGTCCTCATCCAGTCTATCCAGCTGCCAGACACCAGGGCATTCTGGATTGGGGATCCAGCACAGTTGATTACCCTGCTTTTCTCCCATTTCAGCCCCCACCTGGCACACGCACATGCAGATACTCCAAAAAGATACATGGACAGGGGACATGGTTGAGCATTTGGAGGTTACCCAGATATAGAAGCACCTCTGGGGAGTGTCCCTGCAACTGTTGTTGTGCACCTTCAAGTCATTTCTGACTTACAGTGACCTTAAGATGAACCTATCATGCGATTTTCTGGGGCTGAGTGTGCAACATGCACAAGGTCTCCCAGTGGGTTTCCACGGCCCAGCAGGAAATCAAATCCTGATCTCCAGGGTCATAGCCCAACACTCAAATCACACCACCACACTGGCTCTCCAATTCTGCTCCATTAAAATCAATTAAAGCTGGCCCCTCTGCTTCCATGGGAAGTTGATTTCATCCACAATCCCTCTGCAGAGTTTTGAGTTACATTTAGATCTTGCCTCTCTTTTCATGCGCTCAAGGAGACATGCATAGCTCTCCTCCTCCTCTAGCCTGTGAGGTAAGTCAGGCTAAGAGAGTGAGTGACTAGCCCTTGGTTGTCCAATGAGTTTCGTGGCTCTGCAGGAACCAAAACTTCAACCTCTCACGTACCAGTGCAGCACCCCAACCTCTGTATAATACTTCTTCTCAAGGTATTTCTCGCAAAGTTGTAAGGGCACGCAAGAGGATAGTATATAGTATATAGGAAGAGTGAAGCAGATGCAACCACCCAGTGCTACTACCACCGCCATGCCACTATTCCAGCTTTTTTTCTTGAGTCTTCCTCCTGAGCTGAAGTCCCACTTATGACAATGCTTTCTTCTGTTGGATTGGGTCAGCTTGTTTTCTTGTTACATTACCATTTCACAGTGCCATTGGGAAAGGTCCTCACCAGCCAAGCCAGGCTACACAGTCAAATTGGCATTGTATTATTCCTCACCCTGTTTGTGTAACAAAGACTGCCATGGACTCATTGCAGGCCTTATTCAGTGCTTGAAAATATGGAGTACAGCTCCCAAAACCCACCCAATCACCCAGCATGGCCAGTTTGGTTGGCATATGTACAAGGAATATGTCAGTTATATTCAGGAAGCAAAAGGTCTTGCACACTGCTTCAGGTTATACTTTGCATGCATCAAAAAACTGCTTGAGACAAGCCACTGTATGACTTGAAATATATTCAACCAAGTTATGTTCCTCTTAGCACACATTTGGAGTGGATGTACTGGTGCTTTGTACCCCTCCTCTTTACTGATAAGGCTGTAACATTTATAGTATAAAACATGCACACAAGTCACTTCATAAAGTGGTTTTCTGTTCTCCTGATAAGGTCCAGGGCTAGGCTTTGTTTTCCAAGCTCTACTGTACGTGGTGCTGCTGAAATACAACAACCCTATGCTACCAACATGTTTTCTTTTGGATGATATAATGTATGCAGTAGCATAGAGAATATATGACTTTTTCTTCTAAACAACAAAACCAATTTACAGTGGGAGTCCTAACATCAAAAACTTTCTGTGCTACCCCCATTCCATATGTCTGTCTTAGTACTAAAAGTTGGAGACCTTGTGTGGATGCTATTGTCCTACGTTGTTGAATCACCTGAGAATGAGCAACAATCTCATGAATTCTCTTCTCATGCCTCCTTGCTTTCTCTCATCACTGATGCCTACATCCTCATTTAATAAAGCCACAGTTAGCTGTTATGTGTAAATGTAAACTGTGATGTCCAAAATAGAGAACCATGGTCTACTATCATTTTAATAGTCAGGACATGAACCAGATTAAATACGGTTTAAGATATCAGTTTGTAAACTGGCATTAAAAACCAGATTCCTACTTCAGACCAAACAACTGCAACGTACTTATAGCAGGATCTAGAGCTAAGGATGCGAGAGGCTAGAAACTGCCTTGTTACTTACTCTCCATTGCTAAACGGTTACTTAGCGGCCAGGAGCTGAGTATTGAAACTGAACCAATGTTTACCTGCACGAGATCACTATGGCCTTGCTATGTCCCCCTCACCCCCCCATCACTGTAGGTCTGAGCAAAGGGCCACAGCAATTCTACAAAAAAGATACATGTAGTGAAATCTGATCGAAACAGTACCTCCTGTACTCAGGAAAGACAAAGCAGTGGCATTGTGGAGCCAAGGCTCATAGTGCTGAAACACCAGGACTTTTAGATTAGGAGGGACAAGGCCAGTGCAGCAGCAGCCACTGCCTCCACCCAGTTTTTCCTGTGGGCTCCTGTTCCTTCTCCTGTTCCCTGTTTCTTCTGCACTTTACAGCAATCCTCACTGTTGTTGGAGGGGCAAATATACTTTCCAGTAAGAATAACACTGTTCTATCACTGTTATTATGCAAACTTCTTTTACAGTGGTTTGGTTGAGAATGAACAATTAAGACCCATCAGCTTTGCAAAAGGCCAGCTTCAGGTGAAGATGAGAATTGCTAGGACTGGCCTGTTTATATGTAACAATGCAGCTGCCTACATGTTTGGATTTCTCCTTGGGTTGTGTGGAGATGGGGATTGTCATTACCAGTGCTTACACTTCAAAATCTACCATTGGAACAAATACACCTTCATTGCCCGATTTCCCATGGTACTAAAGCAGTGTAGAAGCTCCTGCAGCAAGCCTTTTTCTCAAACAGTTGGGAAAATGTGATAAACCATTAATGCAAGTTCCTCTCCACACCAATGTCATCCCTTCTTAACATGAGAGAATGGTCGTGTAGAGAAAGAGTTGCAGGACAGACTCCTCACATTACACTTGAGGCTCACATCCAAAGTAATGAACCCAACATGCTCACCAAACAATTGCCTGTTGAAAATGAAAACAAGAACAGGGCATACTGTCTGAAGATAGATTCTTTCCTGTTCTGACAACACAGCTATTCATTCTTGTTATATCTTTCTCAGTAAAAGCAGGAGGAGAAAAACAAGACTATAAAGGTTCCATTGGATGGTGACAAATTTTTATTCTTGTACTATTATCTCCACTCAGCCAGAACAACTCCTCAGCTGAAGGAAAGGTGCATCCTTGATCCTGGTTAACATAAAGTGAGGGTAGACAGAAATGCGATTCGGCAGCACAGAAATTTTCAAGTATCTAAAAAGCTGACAAAATGGAAGACAAAACCACTGAGGGAAGAAGTCATATGAGTTCAGACTGTTAGACAACAAAGAAAAAGAAGAGGTTGCTTTAGGTAATGTAATGAAAAATAGGCCCTGACTATAAAAGCCATAGGTAATTAGACAAGTTGCTCAACAAGGCTTTGATATCATCCCCTCTCTCTCCCCCGTCTCTCTCTAGCTCTGGAGATACCCACCCTCCCCCATCAAAAAAAGTAAGCATTTCAGAGATGCTTTAAATTCAGCAGTGATTCTCAACCAAGGGCGTGGACAGCTCCAGACAAGTGTCAGATTTCAACCTCCAGAATCCCTCATCACTGGCTATGCTGGTGGGGCTTCTGAGAGTTGAAATCTGAAACCTCTGAGCTCCTGAACCACCACCCACAGAACGTTGCTGATGCTGTTGCAAGGGAATGGCGGGGCCCCACATAAACCATAGCCCCACTGAAGCCCCGTAAGTGGGTCAATGTCCTCAAAGTTGTTGATTGTCCTCAAGACATGGTTCACATGTGTAAATGTACTATCACAAGTGAATAACCACAGGGTGATTGTTCTTCTTGCCCACTGTACAGATTAGCACAATTCTCTACAGGAATAGGCAACTGTTGGGAGTTATGAGGCTTTCATGGACCCCAGAAAGATCTTGAAGAGCAATGCACCACTGCTGCACCTCCACAGGGAAAAAACTGCCCTATTTTAGGCCCACAAAAGGCCTTTCCCCTCAAAAGGAAGTGATCCAAAACAGGTTTTTTTCTCTTGGAAAATGGCCCAGAGGGCCAAAACCCTGGTGAAACTCCCACCACTCCCTAGGGGGCATTTGGGAACAAAACAAAACAAAAAAATCAGGGGTGAGGCCCAGAGTGGCCTAAAAACAATCTTGGGCAGCAGGCCACATTTTTCCCCACCCCTCATCTACAGGGATTAGCACCAATGGTTGACAGTTATCAGGTGATACAAGCAATAAAAAAGAACTATGTAAAGAACTTCATGATTGTGTAAAAACATCTCCTCTATAGGAGTAAAGCTTCTATAAAGAAGGTCATTAAGCTGAATCTATACGTGTAGCACAAGGAAGCGGCAGAATGGACTGTATCACTTGAAGAATGCAAAATAGGGCCTAAGCTTTGCAGTTCTTCCCCAAAGAAAAAGTATTCCTGTAAATAAAAATTAGGACAACAGAACAAGAGTTACTTTGTGAGGTTACATTTTCTCATGTCAGGAAGTTGTTTCCTAAGTGGGGGAGAACTTAAAGACAACACTGTCACTTGAAATCTGAAGAAGAACAGTCTACTCTACTTCCTGAGGACTTTGCCACATCATTCTGTGTAAAACAGACCACACTGTGTGCCATCTGGAGTGTCAAAAGGAGATTTTCCTGTTTATGGGCAGGGGCAACAACAACTACATTTGGATGACAACATGAATCTGCTCATGCCTCCTTAGAGTTCCCAAGTCTGAAAAGGAGAGGTTACAGTAGGAACAGGTATAGGGTTTCTCTCCAGTATGGATCCGTTGATGACGTTTTAATGAACCCAGACGTGTAAAGGTGTTGCCACAATCTTTGCAGGAGAAAGGGCGCTCTCCAGTATGTGTCTGGCGATGCCTCTTCAACCTGGCCATCTGGACAAATGCCATGCCACATTCTTTGCACTTGTATGGTTTGTCCTTCCGATGGATCACTTTATGTTTAGAAAGCAAGTTTGATTTACGAAAACCTTTGTTGCATATTGGGCAAAAGTAGCATTTTGAGCCTTTTTCTTCAGGATTCCTAACCACAGGGACTAGCTGTCCAGGCTTTCTACAATCAACTTGATTCTGCTGAGCTCCAGACCAGCAGTTCTTTATATTAGCATTTCGCAAAACAACACTGGAGCGCTCAATCTTGTGGAAATGGCGGAGATGTCTCCAGACATCAGCAGTGCGAATGAAACCCTTGTTACACACTGGGCACTTATGTGGTCTCTCTGCAGAATGGGTCAGTTTGTGCATCCGCAGGTTAGCTGCACGAAAAAACTCTTTGCCACAAAGGGAGCACCAATATAAATTTCCAGCTAAGTGGCGCTGCTTGTGTTCCTGAAGTCTACTGAGATCTTGGAAAGATTTCCCACACTTCTTACAATGATACAGCAAAGCTTTGCCCATCTGGGGTGGCAGATTCTCATCATCAAAAGTGTCAACAAGGATGATGAAATTCTCCTCGCCCTCCTTCTTTTTCTTCATACCCAGAGGATGCATACAGTGCTCGAAAGTCTTGAGTTCCAGGCTTTTCCCTTCATAATGGAAGTTGTATTTGCTGCCTGAAGGGACATATACACCAGGGGTGATAGAATCCCACCGCTGGCAGTAGGCTGATACTTTCAAAGAGGCTTTTGAAGAGATTTCCTGTCCTGTAGAGTATGATTCTGGGGAGAGGCCCACCTTATCTGACAGTGTATTATAGCTGCTTGCAGGACAGGAAACTGGTACGCCATCATCTTGTTTCTTTTTGTCACCTACCCAACCAGAAATACAACTGGATTCACTACAGTTATCTCCTCTGGAGTTGCAAGCATTACCTGCAGGTTCCCAAGCTACTTGCATCTCCATTATGGCACCTTGACAAGTTTGCTTGTAGTCTTTAGCACCAAATTACTGCTGTCCCTATGAAGAGATCCAAAATGCTTTGGTTAATGGAAATCCTTAACAGTTGTAACAGGTCAAGTGAAATTATCAGAGTGCAGGTCCACTGGGGGAACAAAATACTTACAGCACTGAAAATTTTAAGGCATTTCAAATTATTTTGACTGAATTGAATAGATTCACTGCTTTAACAGTATCCACACACCGATGCACTGAGTAAATAGGCAAGCTGTCATCTGTTTAGATAACACATATTGATCATGATCTAAATGCAGCTACATTTAATTCAGTGAAACATCTAATCATTCCCTTCCACAAGTAATAATGGCCTAAATCAAACAAGATGCTGGTGTTAGCATTGAGATGTCTGGTCTCTCCCCTCCTATAGCCCTTGGAGATGCCTGAAAACCAGCTGTGAAGGGGTTTGCAGACTTCCAGAGCAGATTCAAGGCAACAGGGACAGGGCTATGTGCTCTCTCTTACGCTGGATTCCACCCTTGCACAAGCAAAATTCCAGCACTGAATACAGCCCAATGAGACTTGAAAGGTTTAACTGTGTGGTTGACCCTAACAGGCAAGGTTTTCACAAGATAACAAGCCAGAATTCAGAAAAATTTCAGGCTATCAGGGATGAACATTCTGAATCTCAGTTTCTAAACATTCCCCCTTCCAGCTGGAGTGGCTAGACATACCAGAAACTCTTGGTCCCTGGCTTATTCTTCATGGCATCTGCATTCTGATTTGTCTATCTCCCAACAGGCCAGAGAAAGAATGTGCTAGAATTCTTACAACTTTTCTAAGCTCTACCTGGGAGTTAACTCCATTAACCTCAGTAAAACTTATGCCGATAAAAACATATATAGGACTCTGACACAGTCTCAGACAGCTGTAGAAACTGAGACTTGGTTATTTTAGATTTATTTCTGACCAACAGGCAAAACTGACAGGAAGCGGAAGACATTTGGGAAGAAAGCAAGTGAAATCTATGCTTTTAAGACCAAAGACAATAAGTCAGGCAACTTCAGCTTTGTTTCCCAATCAGAGCTGGGGAAAACTTGCTTTTTGGACCACAAGTCCTAAAATCTCTGTGTCAGTATCACAATATTGGCTGGCTAGGGCATTCTGGGGTTGTAGTCCAAATAGGAGTTTTTCTAAGTTTTAATTCCAATTGATAAAAAATACCCCATTGCCAGATTGCCTCTTCACTTGCCAGAATGACAACACCTCTGTTTGCTCCCTGCCTGCCATAAATTCTCATTTGCAATTCTTTACCCTTTCCTGAGTAGTATTAGGTGATAAAGAGTCATTCTTCAATCTTGAAACGTTTTCATTGTCTTAACCATTTACCGCAATAGAAACACATATAGATAATTGACAACATTTGTTTGCACCTGGGGGGAAAAAACAGCAACTTTTCATCTTAAGTGATTCTTATCTTGTCACTATATTATCGTGCAGAACAATCCTTTTCAAAATTCCCTGCAATTACCAGCTAGAAGTGTCATGATAACGCTGTAACCAGACACTAGGACAGGTCACCCAACAGAGCCACATTCAGGTATCTGCTAACTCTTCCTCCTTCATCGTAATTCAAGGTATGCCAGCGATATAAAAGACTCCAAGTCTATCTTAGATTCCAGCCCCCTCCCCTGCCACCTTTTTGCAATGCTTTGCCTTCACAGAGGGATCTACTGATCTGGAAAGCTAGCATGCAATGTTGCGCTTTTGTGGGGAAGTTATTTAATAAAGGCATTACTTTAATATGGAGTTTGGATTATGTGTTTTGCTACATTTAACTGCTGCAGGGATCATACTTAATATGATCTAATAGCACAACCAGCATTACTACTTCACCAGACCACCAATTCAATAGCAGCTTTCAGCTTTTAATACAAGGATGGACTACAATACCCATAAACCCTCACCATTGGCTATGCTAAGGCTGGTGATAATTACTGATGCCCACACGCACCTCATTTGTAGTGTCACACATTCTTCACTCCTGATTTAAGAGGATACAGAGATAAGCGACCAAGTAAAAGCACTCTGGAAGTAATGGGCAACTGCTTCTGCCCTCTTGTCCACAGCCACTCAGCAAGAGCAAGCTCTTGTTCAAAAGGAAGCTTCTGGTGCTCAGATGCAGAGTACAGGATAGCTTCTACTTTCCTCACAGCCTCAAGATGAAAGCAGGGAAGAATTTTATAGTGCAATGATCCTGAGTGAAGTGACAGTCACAACAGAGGATCAAATTCTTGTTGAAACAGGTTAACATAGGTGTTGCAACATATGCTCACATAAGAACAAAAGCACACCATCAACAGCCCAACTGCATTACTTCACACTTTGGGGAAAGTATCTGATGCCTCTGCACCTCCCCTCTGAACCAATACAGTCAAGTAAGTTGCTCTTAGCAAGTGTTGAACCTTAGACAAGGTTTTGAAACAAAAGTTCCATTAAGATCAGAGGACCTTATTTCAATGTAAGTTCCATTTAACTGCCATCATATTATAGCAGTTTTAGCCAGAGAGGCTACTTCTGTACTGCCTCCATGCAAGATTCACTGAATCCAGTTACTCTTCTCCTTTGCACTACCTGAAATGTCTATCAAGTCCTTCAGTTCCTTGCAATACCTAAGAATGATGTGTATGCAGAAGGACCACCCTATCCAGGCATTAAAACTCCACTACTCCACCCATGCCGTAGTCCAGATCTGGATGGGAGGTGGGCATGGCTGTTTCTTAAAAAAGAATTGCACAAAGAATGTCTTCTCTCTTTTGGCTTTCATCCTCAGAAAGGAGAGCAGGTAGATGAAAGAATTATGTCAGAAATACTGGAAAGCTGCTGCCAGAGTAGAGAGCTAGATGGACAGATGGCCTGTCTTAGCATGAGGTAGTTTCACATATTTTGTCTATATCAGCCTTTCCCAACCTTGTGCCATCCTGACTGATTAGACCACACTGATAGCAGCTGTAATCCAAATGATATGGAGAACATGCAATTAAGGAAAAGTAACCTCCATGTTCACATTAACCTCTCACAGAGCTTGGGCAGTCTCTCTCACACTACACAAGTACAGCACTTTGACTCTACATTAACTGTCATGGTTGCACCCTATGAGGCACTAGAACTAGAACTATGAGGCACTTCTGGCTGAGAATTCAAAGAGTAGGGTATTGGGAGAGGGTTTGTGGTGCCCAGAAATCAGGCTGCGAGCTGTCCTTAGCTGGCCAGGAAGCAACTAATGGAAAAGGAAGAGGACCAGAGGTGGGTTTTTAAAAGGCTGCATGGCCTGACTGGAGCCACCGAGAGGGAAGGTTCCCCCGCAAAAGAAGGCTTTGAGGTGTCAGGGCGGGGGAGAATGGTTGGAGAAACTCACAAATAATCAAATCGGTGAAAGTGAAACCCACAGGTGTGAAGAACCAACTGTACAAGAGTCAATGTCTATTTTCCATATCTCGACAGCATACAGGGAAAACCTAGCCAGTAAAAAGAGTCTCCTAAGGGCCTACTGGTACAACTCCTTGTATCCTACAGCTGGCCTCAATAATAAAATAGGTTCCTTCTTGAAAGGCCATCCAGCAGTCAGAATTTACATTGACACAGTTCTCTCAAAGATACAAGCTTCATCTGCTATAGATCTAGGGGCCAAGTGGTTACTTAGCAGATGCAGGGGGCTGCTGAGGGCTATGGTTGGCTTAACCCTTCCTCAGGAATTTAGCAGGACCCATTCTCTGCCCAACTCCTACCTTCTATTCACTTATACTCCCGGAGCCCGCAGAAAAACCTTTTTGTACGGGACCACCCACCCAGCTGTTTAGGATGGGCAACTTCCCTGGGCCTCCAGATCAAGTGTATACTTCAGCTAAGAAGATGCAATATGGATGTGTAATGCAATGAGAAGAGGGGCCACAGTGGGGTTAGGGCCCCTCAGCATATTAAAAGGAGGCTTCTCTTGTACACTTAACAGTTATGTGGAACAGGGCAACTCTAGATCTCCTGTAGATGTCCTGGTAATCTGAAGTAAACCAGACAAGGGTTTCTAACTCCCAACTGTTTAAAAGCAGCAGTAACAAAATGACCCCTTGGCCCTAAAGTGTACTGTTTTAATTGGGATAAGGTTGTTGGATGGGGGGGTGGGGTGGGGAGGTTGGAAAGCCTGAGTGCCTTTCAGTTCAAGTAGTTAAAAAAGCTTCCTGGACTCTGAATTACTTAATTCTAAGTCTCTCTAAATCTATAATTTAATTACTTACATCTAAGGATCTTTGCACTAGCTTTCAGCTGGTGGATCCCAGGATTTCGGTAGAAACAAGGATCATGGACCTGTGCATATAGAAAATTATTATAGAATCATAGCATCACAGAAACAGAGTTGGAAGAGACCACGATGGCCATCGAGTCCAACCCCTGCTATGCAGGAACACCCATCAAAGCATTCCCAACAGATGGCCAGCCAGCCTCTGCTTAAAAACCTCCAAAGGAGACTCCACCACACTCTGAAGCAGCATATTCCACTGTCGAATGGCTCTGACTGTCAGGAAGTTCTTCCTGATATTTAGAGGAAATCTGTTTTCCTGTAGTTTGAATCCATTGCCCCATGTCCTAGTTTCTAGAGCAGCAGAAAACAAGCTTGCTCCATCTTCAACATGACATCTCTTCAAATATTTAAACATAGCTATCATGTTTCCTCTTAACTTTCATTTTGTCAGGCTAAACATACCAAGCTCCCTAAGCCTCTCCTCCCAGGACATGGCTTCCAGACCCTTCACCAGTATTTCAACCCTGTCTGGGAGGCAGGATGCAAAAAAAATTTCATCTCTTCCTCTGCAGGACGCATATTACAACAAGAGAACCAGACGGTCCTAGTACCACCGCCATTTTGTCAGCCTCCATGTGGAGGATAAGTTTCGGAAAGAGAAACTCTCCTCAAAGCCCGAAAAATACCCTTCACAAACTTGCCCTCCAGGTAGGTGCCAAGGGCAATTGGCACAGGGCTGCATGAAGGCTTTCGTAGCCCCCGGGGCACGCCTGAACCCGACTCGAGGTACCACTAGGGACAATTTAGTTTTTTTTGCAAATCCTGTTTTGGTAGTCCCCTCCTTTTTTTTTTTTTTTTAATTAATCCTCTTTTAGGCCTCAAAATTTTCGCAGCCCCTACGCACTGTGCCTAAAGTGCTTAATGGATAGAGCGGCCCTGAACTGGTGGGCAAAGATAAGGCACCCCCCCCCCCACTTTCCTCACACACAACTCAGCAACACTCGAACAGGACTAGCTCCCCACAGCTACCTACTAGCGTTGGTAGAGCCCGTTCAAGGTAACGTGGGAATACCCCTAAGGCGGTGGTTCCTATGAGACGGAAGTCTGCCCACCAGTTCAGCAGCAGAGGAGGACAATGCCCCAGGTTCTCCTCCTCCTCCTCCTCCTCCTCCTCCTCGTGCGCAGCCGAGAGAAGCTGCAGCTGCTCAAACTCCCTGTTCTGGCGGCCCAGAGTCCCGCTGTTCTTCTCACCGGGTCTCCTTCTCACCTCCCTCTCCAGCATTTCAGCTCTGCCCGGGACACAGCACGCGAAAACAAACGTCCATCTCTTCCCCTGCGGGACGCAAACCTCTCCCGCTCCTCCAAACTCTTGGGCCTTTCGCCAGTCAGACCCGCGAGCACACGCTCTCCTTCGTGGTGCCCGTAACCTCCCCCTGGAAGGCAGCCCTGGTCTCTGCTGCGCGCTAACACCCGCGCCCCCGTCCCTAAAAATGGACCCGCTCCAAGCGCTCTCGGGGCGAGGGTCTCCTCCGGCCAGTTTTAAGGAAGGCCGCCTCCCCCCACCCCCCAAACAGGATGGAGCCCCCCCGGAGGTGCCCTCGCACTCTCCAAGCGAGCCCCCCGCCCCGGGCTTACCTAGGCTGCACGTGCCGAGAGCGCGAACCGCCTGCCGCGGCCACAGCGCCTGCCCTGCGAGGGCGCGCGCCGGGCCAGAGGTGGGCGTCTCCCCCAGGTGAGCGAATCCAGAAGGAACTGGCAGCGGCGCCCCCTGGAGAGGGGCAGGGGCTGGGGTCTCGCGAGGCCCGAAGGAAAGCAAATCAGACTCTTTCCGAATTCTCCTTTCGAATACCCTCGGGGGATCACCTCGCCCACGGGTTACAGCAAGGCCCAGATTCCGCTTGGGCTGCCCTCTAGGACCTCCACGTGGAAGAGAAAGCCGGCTACCTGCGCGGCGCGCCGGCGTGCCTGTTTGCCCCGCTCGGATGAGACGCTGACGAGCTTTATGGGGCCGGGGGCGGGGGAGGGGGGCTGGAAGCGTACTTCTTCAGCAAATCTGTTGAGATGCCTCAGAAGACAGGTAGATCCACCTGATAGCGGGGTTCCTCCTGTTACCTGTGATAAGAAGAAGCTCGGGTTCCCCGGCTAAATGGGCTGCCCATAGATTCAGGGCAGACAGTAGAAACTACTGCTTCCATCAACACAGAAATCGCTAAGTGGGGGATCAGAAATAGCCATGCAGGACAGACCCAGGCCATTTCCGCGCTAGCCTGTTATAGCGCTCTGGTTCCACTTTCGACATCCTATGGAATCCTGGGGTTTGCAGTTTAGGGAGGGGCCCGGCAGCCCCTTTCTAAAGCGCAAACCCCAGGATTCCATAGGATGTTGAAAGCGGAATCAGAGCGCTACAACAGGCTAGCGCAGAAATGGCCCTAGTAGCAGTAGTTTCCCGAGAAATAATAATTTTGGGTTTATTTTCTGCACTGTTTGCGGATTTCCCTAAAGCATCTGGCTGGCAAATCCTGGAGACAGGATGCTCTGGTGTTGTCTGCCTGGGGTTCTACTTAGGTCTTTAGCCACAGAGCTACATGGATACTTCATGAAGAGAAGCCGTGTATAATAGCAGAGAACAACAGAAGCAATAGGATAAGGCTACTCAGCAGAGCTTTCCAAACTTTTCATGTTGGTGACACACTTTTTAGACATGCATCATTTCGCGACACAGCAATTCAGTTTTACTAGCAAACCGGAGGTTAAACTAACCCCTTATAAGAGATATGGGGACATACATAAATTGTAACAATGAAATGTGTGGAGACACAACATATCTCATGAAAACCTTTCATTTATATTTTTTAAAATATATGATTTATTTATAACATATATTTCCAAGGCTCGAGTGGGGGGCTCATTCTCAGTTCAGGGAGGTGACACACCCACACCTTTCAGGTGACACACTATGTGTCGCAACACACCATTTGAAAAGCCCTGAGCTACTGCTTTGTCCTTTCCTTGTAGGCTTTCTGGACGCATAAGGCCAAATACTACAGGAAACAGGGTGCTGGACTGAGTCCATGGTCTATTCCAGCAAGGATCTTCTTGTGCTTCTGTATTATACAGTTAGGTTTACTCCTGTAACAAAAAGCTCACTTCTGTATTACTGTGTTGGAACTTGGAAAGGCTGGACTACAACTACCACAATCCCCAGCCAGCATAACCAGCAGCCCACTAGCTGGAGGGTTCTGAGAACTGTAGTCCAATAGTAACTTTTGAAGCGCAGAGTTGTGAGAAGGATTATAACTGCACAAATACCGGGTAGGCTATATTTCAGAGGAAGGAATTGGCAAAACCACCTCTGAGTATTCCTTGCCTAAGAAAACCCTGTGAAATTCATGGGGTTGCCATGAGTTAACAAGCAACGGGAAGGCTAGCAAGCACAGGCACACACACTCTCTTAGGCAGGTCAAAAGCTTTTGAAAGTGCCCTTGGGCATGTCCAGCTTTGCATACAAATGTGCTGTTAATGTGGAGAATGACCCATTACCAAGAGTGCTTAACATGGATGGGCAATTATGGTACCAAATGTATACACACTTTGGGAGAAATTAACTATGTTATAATCACTCTTCTTGCAGGGGGCGGGGAAGGGGAGAAGACTTAATTTGAAGAATCAAAGCAACTTCTCACAACCGCATGAATTTCATAGATTTTTCTTACACAACGAATACTCAAGACGTGGTTTTGTCAGTCCCTTCCTCTGTAATATAGTCTGCAGCACCTGATATTTGTTGGCAGTCTCTCATCCAAGTACTGACCGGCGCTGACACTGCTTATATTCCAAGGTTAACTTTCTTTGCTACTAACAATAATTTCCATCACTAAGATGTCCTTTAGAAGCAGCTCAGCAGCAGTCCTCACAAAGATGTCCCTCCCCTCCACACATTTTGATTTTAGAAGCAAGTACAATCCAACAAAAGTAAATTGGGCATGCATACACATGTGACTAAAGATGACCATCATTTCCAAACAGAGTGCCAGGTCACATTAGTATGCAGTGAAAGAAGTTCAAGTATGGAATATCTGAGTGCAATGCCTCTTCCTCCATACAAGGCTGTGACCAGGATATATTTCAGTGATTCCCTGGTCTGGTCTTCCCTGCTGGGGGCAGGGACAGAACTTTTGAAAATTATATGTAATATCTAGGCAACAGGAAAGAGGTGAAGCCGTCATATATCTGCTTTATGCCTCTAGTTCATCCTGGTGGAAAGAAACAGGATGCTGAACTTTGGACGAGCAGGAGGAGGTGGCTTCCCTGTCAGTATAGAGGCAATTCCATTTCAGTTTTTAGCCCTAATTTATAAGGAGGTACTCCAGGAGCTCAACCTATTTGCAGAACAGAGTTCAGCACCCTGGGTAGCTCTTCTAAAATTCAGACTAAAATCCACAGCAAATCCATCACTCCACTGTCAGCAAAGCCAGCTGCTGTCCCAATCTTGGGCTGGCAGCTGGTTGCTTCCTTATTGTTACATACAATCTTGCGCTGGAGTGATCCCAGTCCAACCCAGCAAGACACTTACGTTCTTAAGCAAGAGTTAACTGTTAAGAGACGCAGCATGCCATCTTGCTTGGAAAATTTAAGCCACTTTGATAGACCATGGTGATTCTAGTAAAGACACAAATAGCAGGTTACACAAGACTGACACCCAGTTCCTCTACTTTAAAGGATTTAGAAAGATGTCACAAGACAAATTGAGTCCTTGCTGAGCTATGAAGAGTACTGGGTGACCTTGGCTCAGTTATTCATTCTCTCTCTTAGACTGACTACTGCACAGGGTCTCTTGGAGGATGAAGGGGAGGAGAGCCTTGTATGCAGCCTTGAGCTCACGGAAATATGAGGTGCAAATATAACTGACAACAGAATGGACAGCCTTGGAAGGTGGCTGGCCATCCTTTGCAGGAGATGTTTAAGTGGAGGGTTGTGTGGATACTGCACTGAGCAGCAGATGGTTGAGCTATATGACCTCCAGAGTATCTTCCAGCTAAAACCTTGATTCTAGAACAGGGTGGGACTGCAACTCTCATCATTCCTCACCACTGGTTATACTAGTTGGGGCTAATGGAAACTGTAGGACAGCCACTGTCGCCCATTTGTGTTCTAGGTGAATGAAAAGTTCAAAAAAGCAGTACAATACCAGTCAATCATTAGCAAGCCTTCATTTCCCCAGTACAGAACACCCTATTATCTGAAGCAGCAACAACCAAAGGCCAATAAAATGAAGATGCTGCTAATTGTCCAATTTTTAATACATCATATCCACTATGATAATTGTCTTCTAAAGAAAGAGATCTTAATTCAAAGCACAACAGGATGCAGAAAGGAAAAAAAGAAAGAAACAGACAAGACAAAGCTTGGCTTTAATCTAGTTACACAGTTCTGTAGTAGCCTCCTTTCAGAGGTCCTCATGCCTTGAGACCGAAGCTGCAAGGAACAGTCTGAGTTCAGTTCTTACATATTCATTCATTCATTCATTCATAATTACACTAGGAGTAATTAAGATAGTTCCTCCAATCCTGAAGATAGCTACAAACTTCAGAGAAGCTCCTTAGGTACAACCAAGTGGTGGGGAGGCACAGGCTATATTTTTCTGACTGTTCCAAGGCCAGTCAGCAATACCTTAAATTGGAAGTATGTGCAAGGGAGTAGTTAAAAAAAAAAGATTACACAGATCATTCACTGGGAAGATGGCTACATATTTGGTAAGATGGATTTCAGTTCCCAGAATCCCCCAAACAGCTTGGCCATTGAGGATTTTGGAAGTTATGGTTTAAAAAGTAACTTTTCTAAGCTCTTTATGGTACAAACTATGGCTTAAGAGTCAATGGCCATTTTCGCACTAGACTGTCATAGTGCTATTATTCTACTTTCAACATCCTATGGAATCCTGGGGTTCCTCAAAGGCCTCTCTCTAAACTACAAACCTCAGGATTCCATAGGATGTTGAAAGTGGAATAATGGCACTATAACAGTGTAGTGCGAAAATGGCCAGTATCACCCAAGGAGACAGGGATGGGGGCAGCAACTGGAAACAGGCCTCCCATCCTGACACGTGTATGAAATAACACGTCTGCCATATTCACAGTTTACATTCCTAGGTATATCCACAGAGTATCTTAGAGGTGAATTCCTCCTCCACCTCACATGGGACACCTGCATCTGCCCTAGGGTGCCTTGACATGATGAATGCGTTCATGCCTCCCCAAGGAACCAGACTCAGCGAAATCTTGAGCACAGTACATGCAGGAATAGGGCTTCTCTCCAGTATGGTTGCCAGGCTCCGTTGGTGCCAATGCAACAAAGTCACACGTGTGAATGTCCCACTACATTTTTCACAAGAGAAAGAGTGCTTGCCAGTATGAGTCTTCTGGTGCCTTTTTAGCATGAGGAGCTGGAGAAAGGCCTTTCTGCACTCTTGACATCTGAACAGCTTGTCCTGCCTATGAATCACCTTGTGTTTAGTCAGCAAATTAGATGTCTGAAAACTTTTACCACAAGTGCAGCACAGGTAAGGTTTAGGCTGTTCTCCATCTAATTCTTCTAGACAACTATTTTGGCTATGGTGCATTAAAGATGCTGCAAGGACAACCTTGCATAATACTTAAGTGTTTTTGAGTGTTCAATTTGATGCACTTTCTGCAGGTGCCTCCAGAGGTCAACTTTATGCATGAAACCTTTGTCACACTCTGGGCATTTGTATGGCCTGTAACTTTTAAGTTGGCCATATGGAAGAACTCTTTGCCACAGATGGGACACTGGTAGGAATGTTCCACCCTATGATCCTCCTGGTATTTCTGCAACCTACAGTGACTGTGGAAATCTTCCCCACATTCTTCACAATGACACACCAAAACATCCCCAGATGTGGGCACAAGGTCTTCCTTATCAAAAGAACTGGTGACAATGATGTCCTCACCATAATCATTTGTCTTTTCGCAAGATCCTTTTGCCTGCTCTCGTAAATGGAGCTCCAGGTCTTCATCTTCACACTGCAGGTCAAAGTTGGTGCTAGAAGTGATGAAGACCCCAGCTGTGGCTGAATCTTTCCACTGACAGCTTTCCCTACAACCTTCCTCTTCCTCACACTGTAGTTCTACCAGGAGGTCTTCCTGGCCAGGAGGCACAACGGGGTTGCAGTCAGCAATGGGTGGCAGAGAGCAGTCTTCCTCTACTTCTAGCTGGAGACCAGCCTTCCGGCCCTCCTGCTCAGACGTACAGTTGCCATTGTCTGAACGATCTTCTAGGGGGCCGCAAGTGTTGTTGTCAGACTCCCAATTCACTTCCACATCTATCTCCTTCAGCACCCCAGGAACTGCTTATTTATCACAAATGGCAGAGATGGTCCCACCAAACAAGCTCTTCTCATTATCATGAGCTCCGATCACAGTGGAACCTAGAAAGAACAAGATATATTTTAAGACGTCTGACAAAGACTTCCTTTCCATGGCACATTGCGACGTGTGTGTGCGTGTGTGCGCGCGCAGGTGAGCGGCTAAGAATGACTGGCGGTGCCTGTACACTGAGTACATGAATTATCAAGGAAAGAGATATTACATAAAAATTAGGAAGAACTTCCTGGTGATAAGAGGTATGAAAAAATCACCAGAAAATGGACTGCCTTGGAGCATGGTGGACTCTTTTTGGAGGTCTTTAAACAGAGATTGGATGGCCACCCCTCAGAAGTGTTTTAGTTGTATATTCCTGCATGGCAGAGGGTTGGACTAGGTGGCCCTTGGGGTCCCTTTCAGATATACGATTCTAAGTCCAAACAGCCAAAGTCATGCATAGCAGCTCCGTGGTCATGCACCTGCTTTGCATGTAGGAGTTCCCCTGTTCAAGCTCCTATGTTTATACTTTTAAAATGGTTTAGGTAGCAGGTGATGTGAAAGATCTCTTTGCCTGAGATCCGAGGAACCACTGACAGTCAAAATACTGGACCACATGGCCGAATAGTCTAAGCTGCTATAAGACAGCTTCTTATCAGCAGTCAGGCAGGGGGGTTATGAAGCACCTAATATTATCTTCTTAAGTATTCTGTACTGACAAGGGGGGGGAAACAATTTGACATTGTTAACAGCATTAACTCCCATTTTGATTTTATCTGTGATCATCTCCCTTTCTAGAGAGATTAGACTGGCACCCTCCTTACTATCGTTCTGCAGGCAAGCAAAGGTCTTTTTGCTTCAGCGGGCCTTCAAGGACTGTGAAGAAGAAAAGGGTTTTTCATAATGTGCTGTAATATTTATGTTTTTTTTAATGGTCATGTTTTTAACTGCTTCTAGTTCCATCAATAGCTTAATGATATCTTTTAAGCTTTGTATGATATGAAATTCTTTAGCTGTTATCTGTTTTGTAAGCTGCCTCATGTCCTTGACTGGGAAAAGCTGGGATAAAAACAGTGATGACAATAACGATGATGATGATAATACAAAAAGCTCATTTTTGCAGCCCCAGCAAGCACACTTAATGTTTCACCACAGTTAAACAACTCAACAAGAACAGATAGGGAAATAGAATGCCATCCAATCAAATGGGAAAGAAATTGAAAACATCTTTGCCCAGGTTTTGGGATGCCCTTGGTAGAAAAATGCTCCTCGTGGACCCCTTTGCGTTGTCCTTGCTGCTGTTGCCACTGACCATTTGTCTGCTTCTCCCTCTGGGCTCAGATAGAGCAAGGGCCTGTGACAGGGCTGGCTTGCTGGCCCAAGCCAGTTTACTGTCACAGGCAAAAACAACAACAGCTAAAAAACAAGATGGCACCCATTCTATTTACAGATGCTAGATTTAACTTCAATCCTGGTTGATGGGACAGTATCTCCCATTGCACCTGAAGTCAGCAGGCTAATGCAGGGGAGGAGGGTACAGGGCATAAACCACTCTGTCCTCCAGCATCTTATAGATGCTCAACACACACTCTTTGAAGCAGCTGCCTCACCTTGCCTAATGGTACCACCAGCAGCCCTGCATATCGAGGCAACTGATGGTTTTCTCTCGCAAGTCTTGTTCTCAAACAGACATAGAGACACAGTGAGGAGGAAGAGGAACAGCAGAGCCGGAAAGCTCCGTGGGACTGGCAGAGGGTCCCTTACTGCATGTGGCATGGCCCTGGGCAACCGCCCAACAATGCCAATTCCTCACACCAGTCCCACCAAGGTCCATTTTATGAAATATTTCTTATGAAAGTACCTACAAAGTCAGATCCTTGGCCTTGCTTAGGTGAGGAAAGCAGAGGGGGGTGGGTGACGGTAGCCATTTCCGCACTGGGCTGTTATAGAGCGATGATTCCACTTTCAACATCCTATGGAATCCTGGGGTTTGCAGTTTCGAGAGGGGCCAGCTGGCCCCTCTCGAAACTGCAAACCCCAGGATTCCATAGGATGTTGAAAGTGGAATCATCGCGCTATAACAGTCTAGTGTGGAAATGGCTCCACTTCGGCGCAAAGGATGTGCGTCCCAACACAAAACGAGGGATGGGGGCAGAGGCATAGCTCCCTCCTGCTCTTATTTGCCAGCTCCTTCCTGCGTTTGGTGCTCAGCGTTCTGCTGGGTTTGGTGGAGGGAGAACTTCCTTCCTCATAGGACTTTCCTCTTCTAGATCATCCACGCAGGAGGCCTCGCTGCCCCTCTTGGTCAAAGCAAGCCTGACGCTGTTGCTGATTAGTCACTATGTTATCCTTTGGCACCTGTGCACATTGGTCTTTCTTTCCCAGCCCCTTCAGCGTGATTGACAAAGCCAAGAACCAATCTTTAAACCCGGGGTTCATCCTACTTCCCGATGCCCAACCCTTCTCCTATACATTGCTCCTCCCTTCACCGGGTAGGCTATGAAGCCTGTCAGGCAGCAGGGGGTTGCTCTTCCGACTTAAATCTAAAGGCCTGGCCCAATGGAAAGCGAGGAGTTTTGTCCTCGAGACCTGTCTTGATTTGCACGACCAATTTTTGTGACCTGTCAGACACTAGAAGCCTTTCACATTGCCGATTTCCGCACGACTCTTTTATAGCGCTTTAATTCCACTTTCAACCTCTTATGGAATCCTGAGGTTTGCAGTTTTTGGGGGGAAGGGGCTTTAGAATTCTCAGCCAGAGAGCTCTTTGGCCTCAGTAAACTACAAAACCCAGAATTCCACAGGATGTTGAAAGTGGAATAATAGCACAATAACAGTGTAGTGCAGAAATGGCCATTGTATTATTCATAGGGCATTTTAACTGCCATGGTTCCACCCTGAGGAATCCTGGGGTTTGCATTTTAAGGAGGGGCATTTAGGCACTCCAAACCCCAGAATTTCCCAGGATGCAGCCACGTTAGTTGAAAGTGCTGCGACTGCATAGGGCAAAAGGGCCTTTCTTATTTCTGTTCAAAAATGCAGAGCTCTTTTGCATCTATTTTTCTGCACTCTATCAACGTTTGCAGCCTGATCTCATTCACATTGGCCCAAAACTGAAGTTCACTCAGTTACGCAGAAGTCAGGACTTACAAGTGTATCTGAGACTGCAGCCGCACAGCTCAGTTCCTTTGGAGTAAATGACACAGTAGGATTCCTTTCCTAGTAAGGAAACAAGAGGTAGAACTGGGTAGTGGTCACAGAGGGCTGTGCTGGATTGAAGCCCTTCCTCACCAGCCAGATATCCAAAGGGTTCCATGAACAATGGGACACAAACAAGAAAAAATGCAAGAGAGTGGAAGTTGAGTTAAAATGTCAGTATTTGATGAACAGGTGGATGAAGATGAAGACTAAATACTGTGTTTGAGAGACCAAAACCACAGATTCAGAGCAGTGCTGTAATTCATACATTTCTAAATCCAGGGCAGCCTCCTGATTCTGTACTCTTCTTCAGCTTGGTACCAGGATGACTTAAAGGAGCCCATGGACTCTCAAGGCAGCGTTGGTGAACGTCCAAGTGGTATTGCTCTCAGATGGATTGCTCTTGCTCAACCACTTTTTGCTGAAAAGTCCATTGCCTGTGACTACTGTCTAATATCACAGGTCTACAGCGTCCTCTTCCATCACTATCAACAACACTGGATGTGTTTTGCTATGTTAGCTTGCAGGCACCAGGCCAATGGAAAGCTTTGCAATGGTGCCAGCCAGTCTGGCCTGCTAGATTTGGCCTCTGAGAAAGCTGGTATCTGGCCTGTTGAAACATAGTTAACTTCTAAATCCATATCCAGGTTGTGAGCCAGGGTTGTGCCCACAACTGGTTGAGAGTCTGAAAGCCACAAAAATAATTTCAGCAGAGAGTCAGGCCATTTCTGCCCTATGCTGTTAAATAGTGCTATTATTCCTCTTTCAGCATCCTGTGGAATTCTGGGGTTTGTAGTTTACTGAGGCCAAAGAGCTCTCTGGCTGAGAAGTCTAAAGGCCTCTCTCTAAACTGCAGACCCCAAAATCCTACAGGATGTTGAAAGTGGAATAACAGCACTATAACAGTGTAGTGCAGAAATGGCCTCAGAGTTGCATAGTAGTTTGGGTGTTGGACTGAGAATTCAGGAGACCAGAGTTTAAATACGACTTGGCCATGGAAACCCCATGAGTGACCTTGGGCAAGTGAACCTTAGAGGAACGCAATGCCAAACCTCCACTACTAGGAAATCCCTGTGATGGGTTTGCCTTGGGGTTGCCATAAGTCAGAAATGACATGAAGGTACAGAATAACATTATGCTGATAAAGAGTGAACAATTCTCTCCTCAGTTTAAAGAGGGCTAAACTTGAAGCCTCATGCTGCAGCAAGTTCAATTTCTTGCAACTTGTTCTGTTGCTATGGAGACCATTGCTGATGAGATGATCTTTTGCCTTGAACATTTCTTGGTGTTTTTGCACACTTCCATATATGCTGTTTGTGTACTGAATCCAGCTGCTCTGCTTTGCAGGAGGCAAGCTTAGAAATAGAGAAGAATATCAGACAAAAAGTTGTAGCTTTCACGAGGGCAGATAATGCCAATCAGCTCTAAAATTCAGTGAAGGCAGGGTGGTCTGTGTTAAGCTGAACAACAGTATGGTTCTGTTAGTCGTACTTGTAGACTTGTAGATAGTCCCTTGAGAGCCAGAGTGGTGGAATGATTTGAGTACTGGACTGCAACTCTGAAGATCAGTATCTGAATCTCTGCTCAGCTCAGCCATGGAAATCCATTGGGCGATCTTGGACAAGCCTTGGAGGAAAACAAAGGCAAATTCCCTCTGAATAAACGTTGCCAAGAAAATCCTGTGTAGGATCCTCAAAAGTCAGAAACAACTAGAAGACCCACAATAACAACAGACAATCCCTCGGCTTGAGCCAGGCAAGAAAAGCATGTGTGGCTGAAAATTCCAAGTACAACTGCCCAAAGTGCAAATCCTAGGATTCTTTAGGATGAAACCAAGGCAGTTAAAGTGGAATCATAGCACTATAATTGTGCAATGTCAAAGGACCCTAGTGTGCAGAAGGCTCATACTTTTTTAAGCAAGTAACAAGAGAAAAACAGTAAAGTATTACTGTATTTCATAATTACAGTACATAGTGAAGTTAACAAATATATTGTCACTATTGGCAGTAAGGATGCGGATGAGAGAGCGACAAAGAGGAGAATGTCAGACTGCTGATTCATAAAATACAGGTAACAATTTGCTCCTGTAGTACATGCCTTCCATGCCCCCCCAGACTGCTGTTTTTCTTGCAAAAAAAAAAAGGACGAATTACCTCTGTTGGAAGCCTCCATGAACAGCTCCCCCTTGCACTGTTTGACGCAAAATTACTAGCTGAGATTCTGCATGGTCAACATAACAACAGTGATGGAGCTCCATCATCATTGTTACAACTGATGATGATGATGATGATGATGATGATAATGCCCCTCCCAACCTATATTTTCAGCCTAGCATTATTGCCTCAATCAAAGTGTTTCTGAGGTGCTGGAGATTGGGGTACCAGGAAATTACATATGCAGTGCACCCTGGTTTCAGGGTGCCTTGAGAAGAGGCAGCTGGAGAGACCCCCTCAGGGACCTGCCACAACTACTTGTCCCAAGGCACTCTTAATGCTGTGCACATGCTGTGGACATCATTTTTCTGCACCCGAGAAACTATTCAGCTGGGGTGCTGCCTGGTGCCAGGCCATGAAGGTAGGTTTTTGGAGTCACATCCAGTCATTCATGACTATAAACATGAATTGCTAGGTATTATGGTATTGAACATCCATCTTACAATGTTGTAACCGCTGAACAGGAGGCCAGATGTTTGGATTTAAAGAAAATTGAAAAAAAAAAACATCCAAAAAGCATCCAAAAAAGCAGTGGGCTTCTAGCTACTTCTGGGTGTGTCCCCCTACTCCATTTTTAGCATTTTCAGTTGTCCATGTGCCTTCCCACAACAAGCACAAAACTGGCCTCTAGACCTGCTCAAGTTGCTCACCCAGATTTAAAAGAACTTCTTGGTGCTTTGTGCCCAGTGGGTCAGATGTATCCCTTTCTTTCACATACCTATCAATCTTGTTCAGCCTACTTTATACCCATTGATGGGACACCATGAACTTTAGCAGCAGTAGAACATCTAATTTGGCCATTACTGTACACTAGCGTCATTTGCTGTTATTTTTACAATGTAGTGGATGGTTTTTGGCAGGCTGGATTGTTTGGCTCACAAACATGAGGTGAAAACTGAGTCATACACAAAATGTTTTTAAAAAATGATCTGTGCAATCATATACATTGGCTGACATCTTAGTGTCTTTTAACGCTTCCTATTTTTGTGTTAATGATTAAAACCAGATGCCTATGTCATCCCCCTCAATAAAGAATGCCCAATATAAATCATCTTTCAGTTTGTCAAACCATCTATTATTGTCACAGTTAATAACTTCTTTCTTGACTTGTCTTGTTTAGCAGAAGATGGGAATGGAGGAAGAGACTTGTGTTAAATAGGATAGATCAGCACACAACTTTCTGGGGGAAGGTCCTTAAGACAGTTGTGGTAGTGAAACTTCAGGCACTTTTGGAGGATGTTATCTAGACCCATTTCAGTCTGAATTCAGGCCTGATTTCAGGACTGAGTTGGCCTTGGTTGCCCTATTATTGAGAGGTAGAGTGAAGGGAGATTATAACCCTGTTGCCTCTATTTAGTTTTTAGTGGCTTTTAACACATAGTATTCTTCTGAATCGGCTCAGTGGGCCAGAAGTTGGTGCCCTTCAGTGGTTCTACTCCTATCTTCAAGGCAGGTTGCAGAGATTACAACTTTGGAGTCTTTTTTTTTCTTTTTTCTTTTTTTTTTTGGGCCTCCCAGTACTTCTGCTTTTGGGTATCCCAGAATTTAAGGATTTCTTTTCCTGCATTCTGTTTAGCATCTGAAGGAAGTCCCTGGGAACAAGTCATTAACAGATTTGAATACATTAGCATTATTATGCTAACAATATCAGCTCTAGTACTATGGATGGAGCAATGGACTGGATGACAGCCAATAAATGGGGGCTAAATCCTGGCATCCACCTCATGGATGAGTGGTTCCCATAGCCAGAAGATAAATTGACTCCCTGTTGTATACCCTGCAGTTGAACCCATATGCTTATGCCAAACTGTCTTTATGGAGGAATCTAGATTTGAAAATTAGTAAGTCATTTTTATGGAAGATATGGGCTGACAATGGGAGTGCTACCTGAAATCCAATACTTGGTGTTGATCATGAGGTTTTGCCCTTTTCAGTTTGACAAGAGAAGTTTAAACTACAGCTATCAGCTAAATGGCAATATCTACAACTGAAACATTTGTTACAATCCAAATTTGGCCCTACAGTTTTAAGTGAATCTAAGGTTCCTTTAATATTAGAGACATTAATTGAGGCCAACCAAATATCCAAACCAATATTTGTTTATAAATTTCTGTTATTGTTGTTGTTGTTGTTGTTGTTGTGTACCTTCAAGTCACTTCTGACCTATAGTGACCCTAAGGTGAACCAAAATGGGGTTTTGAAGAACTAAGAGTGTGTGTTGCATTAAACCCAGAGGGTTTCCATGGCCAAGCAGGGAATCCAACCCTGGTCTCCAGAATCACAGTCCAGTGCTCAAACCACTACCTAAAACTGACCCTGTTTTTGTTAGCTATACATTTCTGTTGTCTATAAATAAATATGACATGATTGGTTTACAGCAAGAACAGAACAGAGAATTGGAATATCAGTTCTGATTAATCAATGGCCATCAGTTTAACATCTGTAACTAGTATGGCTGCAAATCTCTAACTATGACAATTTCCGCACTAGACTGTTATAGCCAAGTGGCCCCTCCCGAAACTGCAAACCCCAGGATTCCATAGGATGTTGCAAGCGGAATAATAGCGCTATAACAGTCTAGTGCAGAAATGGCCTATGTCTTATACAGCAGAAACTGCTGTTTTGATATATTGGTCATCACAATGTCTATTCAAGAAAGGGCTTTCTTAAATCAACAAACTGTTGGAGATACAATACTGTTAATGCTTTTTAAATGCATATGTTTTGGCTTTGTCCAATAGTAGCTACAATTTGGGAGAAGGTAATCACATGAGTTTTGGAAAGTTCTTTGATACTCAGGGATGTGCATGTTCTTTTGAATTATTTACATGTTTCTTGGAAATTAACAAATGGCCAGTGGAAGTGGATTTTTTATGCCCTTTTGACTGCTAAAAGATTGATGCTTCATTACTTTAAAGATAATTTTCCCTTCACTGGTGATCTAATGGATAGAAAATCTAACAATGCTTGCAATATTTGAAAGAATGATATATAGATGAAATTTACAAATGGGCTTATATTAGGACATCTGGTCAGTTTTTATAGAAACTTACAGCTAATTAGGTTATTTGTCTTCCTGCTTTTGCTATATTGGAACATCACTGTATGTAACTGAGATCCCTTTTAATAAAAAAATTTAAAAATTATTTTTAAAAATGACAGTTGTTAGTTTATAAAACTCTAAACAACTTGGGACGTGGTTATCTTAGGGACCCAGTCCATCTTTCTGGGAGGTCTTTGAGGTCATTTGGAGAGGCCCTCCTAATGGTACCCCGTGCTGCCAAGTTCTACTCTACATTTGTTGGGAGCAGGGTATTGGTATGGTGTCACCCTATGGCTACAATTCTGGATGGTGCAGCACAGCATAGTAGGGCTGCATGCAGAGCTAGACTACAGTTAGCCATTCACAACTCCTGGACCTATGGTAGAGTCACTGCAGCCCCACCCAATTCCCAGAGGGGAATTGGAGAAGCATCTGGCTATTTCCTCATAGCCAGATGCAAAATGATTATGTCCTCCACCGAGGTCTGCTGAGATCTCAGTAGATGATGTAATCATTTCATATTTGAAGGGCCTTTGGCCAATGCAGAGGGAGGAAGGGAATACCAAAGGCCACAGTGAGCAAAGATATGCATAGGTATAAGGCTGCAAGGTTGTACATGCCATTAATAGGATGCTAGCCATGTGTGGAATACTCTTCCCCCAGAAATTCAACATGATCTAACTAGTCTTAGTTTTATTTACATGTTAAAAACATACTTATCAGCTTTCATCTATTTCATGGACAACATAAGGACTATGTTATTTATGCATTGTATATATTGCATGTTTTATTGCTCTATACCACTTTGAAATTTTTGGATCTAAGCAATACATAAATAAACAACCCATTAATCCAAATGGCAGTCCACTCACCATCGGACATGTATGGTGGTGTTTCAGGGATTTGATAAACGTCTTGGGGTTGCAGGAAGCAGGATCAATCCAATGCATGAAACAGAAATGTTAACAGTGGCCTGGTGGTAAAATAACTTAGTTTTAAGGCAGGATTGGAAAAAAGCTTGCAGCCTTCCAGATGTTCTTGCACACCAGTTTCTATCATCTCCAAGCCAGCCTGGACACTGGTAAGGGGGATGATGGTCACAATAGCTTGGTTAACATCTAGAGGGCGATAGGTTCCCTAGCCCTGAGATAGAACTAGAAAAACCAACATGGAAACTGTTTTCCCCTAAAAACTTAGTGCTGTGAGGGGGCAGTGGGGAGATGAGAGGAAGAAACAGGAGAGAAGGTAGTGAGAGAAAAGGGGGCAGACAAGAAAGGGGGTAAACACAGACTTGAAAAGGAAGGAGAGAGTTTAAGGGGAAAAAATGTGTATGCATATAGTTTATGCCCCTGAAAGAGCTTTCGGTATGCCCATTTCTGGCCCAGTGACAACCACTGGCATGCCGTCCCACGTCAGGTCTTGGTGGGGGAAAAAAACTATTTAGCTTTAGAGAGCCATCCTTTTTCCTCAGCTTTTTGCATCTTTATCCTGTTGCCCTCAGACCCCGTCCTTGTCTATTACTTGGTCCCACATGCCTGGGGTTGGGAATGAAACCCCACAGGGGACGCCATTTCCTCTTTCTCTGTGCCTCCATTCTGTCCTTTGATTATTTCAAAGGAATCACAGCAACGGTGACGGAAATCTCTTATGGAAAAGTCTAATAATAACTTTTAAGCCCAGTTGCTTTGCTCAATAGCAGTTCAGATCCTTGGATGGCATTTCCTTGGTCTTATTCTTCCTGGAAATACATTGTAGAGGAATTGAGAAGGAGGAGTAAACTGCTTGCTGCTAGGAAACTGGAGGTTCATAATTATGAAAACAGAATCCACCATTGTGAAACCTTTTGCACATCCCCAGAGGCCAATGGGAAGAGAAATGTGGTGGCAACAACTGACAAGGTGCTTGCCACCACTGAAAACAACACACATAAGCACAGAGGTGATTACAGAAGTTCTGGCCGGCAGGCTAGAAGACGCTATATGAGACGCAAAGCAAAATGCTCTTGAGGCAAACACCCAGGTTTTAAGCAAACTGCCTTGGTCTCCTTTCACAGAATGCTGAGTGTAATGTCTATTTCTAGCCCCGTGAGCTGGCATTACTATGGCTTTACGGCAGGACTACTGTAACTTCTCCTATGAAATGAACAGTGCAACACTGGCTGGATTCTGTTAGTGAGATACCCATGCATAAGTTATGCTACACATACAGGGCAAATCGTTTGCCATAGCACAACAGGCATATTCTGCTGACACTAGTGGCAATGGAGTTGCGCATACAGCAAAGTTGCCTATTGTTCATTGCATAACCTCCAACTGTCCCAATTTGGCAGGACAGTCTCAAATAATCCTCTACTTTCCCTCTTTTTCAACTGTTTTAAAAATACTCCAGTGTCTCTCACCTCTCACTTTCCCCCTTTGTCCTCCTCAGCTTACTTCATTTGCTACAAACAGAATTCAAAGTGCAAAGGTAGTTTACACTCAGGTCCTTTCTGCAGGACGTTATCATCCCACATTGGGGATGGGAGAAGGATGGGACTCGGATGATGCTTAGGCGTAACGTCGTCCATGTCCCATCGTTCTCCTGCCCCAGGCACCATGATTGCGCCACAAATCATTGACGGATTCTTTCCGTCATGACCGGTGATCGCACGGCCCTCTCGCTGCCTCCCATGCTTAGCTGAGCTGCAGAGTGTCAGGAAGCATGGCGGCCATGCTTCCTGCCCCAGTGCAGCCCGGGACAGTGTCTGGCTGCACTGCAGAAGAAAGAGGCATGACCATTGCGCCTCCTCCATTCCTGCAGGCAGCTGGTGCAGAGGGGAGCACTCCTGTTGCACTCCCCTACTGGGAGAGGCTTTACCAGGATCCCTGTGGAATGCTGCCGGGGATCTAGTAACGTGCGGAAAGGGCCTCAGTTAACCCAGCAGAAAGGAGGGGAGGGGAAAGGGCATCTTGCCTTTCCCAGTAGGCTCAGGCCAGAGCAAACTGCTGCAGCCTCTCCTAGCTTGTGTGTTCTGAGGAGGAACAAGCTATGAGAGGCTGCAGCAGTTTGCTCTTGTCTGAGCCTACTGGGAAGTACAAAATCCCCCTCCTCTTCTTCCACTCCCTCAACTGCAAATTACTTTTGCAGTTTGTAGCAATTGAAGTTAACTGAAGACAAAAGGGAAAAGTGGAAGAGGCAAGAGGACCAGAACATTTTAAAAGCATCTGAAAAAGTGGGATGACAGAGAATTGGGACTACCCCTGCAAAACTGGGACAGCTGTAGGACATGGTCCCTTGCCATGGGCTTATAGAGAACAAGCAGGATATGAATGTAGTTAAGAAATAAAACAAGATATCTTTATTTTCACAAGTAATCTCCATTTCTTGTTCTATGCTCTGTATTCACTACAGCCAAAGTGTGGCCCTTAAAAGCCAAATGCAGAGCCCAAGGCTGTTTTTTGCAGCCCTCAATTCCTCCAGACCATCTTCTTTCTGCCCTCCCCCAAAGTTAATTGCCTCTTCTGGAAGTCTGGGAGTTCTGGCCAGCCCTACTTTTGTTTCCCCACCATCACTGTTTTGATTCTGTGACAGTTTATGTGGTCACTGGAGGGCCTCAGATGCATAAAACTGGCCCCTGGACATGACATAGTTGCTCTTCCCCTGTGCTACTGTCGTGGTAGTGCAGATAAGGGTAAGAGTGGCAGCTTCCCCTCCCATATTGTCGTAGAGTGTCTTCAAGTTGTTTCTCACTCATGGTGATCCTCAGGCACACATATCGTGGGGTTTCTTTGGCAAAATTTCAGCCCCTTCCTGTGAGGCTGAGAAAGTGTCATTTGCCCAGGGTCACCCAGTAGGTTTCCATGGGTGAGCAAAGATTAGAATCATGGTCTCCCAGAGTCCTAGCCCAATGTTCAGACCACTATACTTCACTGGCTCTTCCCCCCCCCCCCTTTTCCTCTAGTCCACCTTACAGTATGGCCACCTGCAACAGACAAGGTAAACAGCAGCCGCCTCAAGAATCCCCTAATGAGTATATGTGAACTGCAAAACAGAGAAAAAGGGAAAGCAGGTAAGTCTGCTTAACCAGCTGCCCCCAGCATCTTAAAAAAAGCATAGATCTATGAGCTTAGCCACTAAAATAGATATCATAACAAGCATGAAAGAAAAACTCATCTCTGGATGCATTTTGGAAGAAGCATTCAAGCAGTTTCTAGAAGACTCAATTTTATTTTATTTTTATTTTGCTTTATTTACACAAGGCTTACCTGGTCTGTTTGTTTCATCCCAGATATGGGTATGGTTACTTTTGAATTAAAAAAAAAAGCCAAAACATGTTGCACTCCTTTTTTCTTTTGCGTTATAGGACATATCCCTATTAGTTCCATGTTATCTCTACTTCTGTTACCAATTTTTCTGATAAAGATACAAAGTCCAGGAACACAGTTACTTTGTTAACTGAGGTTATATGTATAGAGAAGTTCCTCTGACATGGGACCATTTTGTAGATACTTCAGAAAATGTTTTCAAATATATTTATAAATCTCGCACTATAAAAAAAAATCCCTAAAATATATGCTGGATTTAAATTTGGCAGCAAATCCCATACCTGGAAAACAAACAAATCCATCTGTCCATGTGTTATGGGTAAAGGACTGGAGCTCTTGCATCCTTAATAGTTGGCAATTGGCTGTAAACTGTAATTAAACCTTTATTGTTTATAGCCATAAGCCATTACAGTTTTTATACACAGGGTGCATATAAAAATACAAAATACAGAATTAGCATACTGTGTCTATCTGAAATGGCTAAAATTAATAAAACTTTCCCTTCTAGTCCAAACAGAATGCTAAGCCACGCCCCCACAAAAAAAAAAAGCATAGGTACAAAAAAAGGACAATGTATTTTTGTATGCACTTGGTTCTTAATTGCCTGGAATCCAGAGCAGTGGAATCCAGAGCAGATTTAGCAACTTGCATAGTAACGAAAACATCCTTGCCTCCTGGCAGTATACCTACCTGTTCCAAGGTGGGGGTAGGAGTCTGTTTGACAAAGAACCCAGAATGCAAGCAAGAAATGTATGCCTTAATACACAGTGGAAGATAGTCTTGACTTTACTAGGTTTGAGGATGCAAAATCAGCTACAAGCATTATAGGTGCAGAAGCCTGCCCTTGTTTGCATTTGCCTTTCCTACTGTTCAGCAAACATGATGGTGCCTGTCCTGCAATATAGCAGGGAAGCAGTGTTGGCAGTTCAAGCCTGTGCTTGGATTTATATTTGCATGGTAGCCTTCTGAAGGGTAGAACACACTGCCTCAGAGGGTGGTGACTCTCTATCTTTGGATATCTTTGAAGGATGGACCATCTTTCAGGAGTGCTTTAATTGTGTAGTCCTGCATGGCAAAAGGGGTTGGACTAGGTGGTCCTTGTGGTCTCTTTCAGTTCTTAAGATTCTACAGCTCAATGATTCTCCTGTTACAGCGTTCCCCCTGCTTCTGAGTGGTGAGACAACTTCAAGAGTTCCATTTGCTTAGAAGGGTGGTCACTGGAATTGGGATTTTTTTTCCTGATCATCGGGTTTTAAATCATACACCTTGAATACAAAATGAGCAGGTTTCATAGCACAACACTCTATTAGATCCCTGTTCCCTATCAAGTGTCTTGGGGACTCTGCCATCCCTACTGGATTTTCTGGAAGGTGCAAAGCTAAGTCTCACTTTTTCAGATTCAGTTCAAGTACAGATTAACTTTGTGTCCTACAGACAGCCCTCACTTGCCCCTACCACTTGTCCACCCTGTGTGTGTGTTGGGGTTGTCAGGCAAGCAACAATTGCTGAAATTCTCTCTTTTATGCAGCGTGCGTGCGTGCGTGTGTGTGTGTGTGTGTAAAATAATCTTTGCCTTTGACATGAGTTACTTGGGCCATCTAAGCTCTATTGGAACACATCACCTAAATTTACAAACTATCAACTGTGTTTATCATCTCTTAAGAGGTTTTGTCTCAGGAGCACTCACAGGGTGATAGCTACTTATAGAGACTTATAGACTCAAAAATTTCAGAGCCGGAAGGCACCCTGTGGAATCATAATGACCTCTTCCTCCTCTTCACCACTTTATTTATACCCCATCTTCCTGTCTTACAATTTAAAACAAACTTATAGTTTAAAACAATATAACTAAAAACATAAATAAGTTAACATTAAAATATAACTAAATTATTCAAAATATTACAACAATCCTAAAAAGAATAAACCACAATTTAAAAACAGTTCAATAAAAACTACAACAGGCAGGATCAGGTCTGGTTAGTTTTTGGATGGGGGACTGCCAAATAATATCAGGCTGTATTTCAGAGGAAGGACCTGGCAAAACCACCTCTGAGTATTCCTTGTCTAAGAAAATCCTGTGAAATCCATGGGGTTGCCATAAGTCAACAGGCAACTTGAAGGTGCACATGCGCGCGTGCACGCACACACACCCTTCCTCTAAAAATATTCATTTGTAAAAGGCTATAAGAATTTAAAAGGCTTTGCCCGCTTTCCAACAAGCTCCACACCTCCCGGCACTACCTTCTTTCTCCCATTTGCTGCTATCAAGGGAAGTCAAGTGGACAGCTCAGTTAAATTTAAGTGCCTTGCTGAAAATATGTTCACAAGATGGTGCTGTTCCTCCTTCTGTGCACTTGCTTTCCCATTTATGAGGAAGCATCCTCTCCCCATTGCCCCCCTGCCTCCATTTCACAAGCTAGGCCTTGCCATTGAAATTCACTCACACACACTCCAAGAGCAGCAGAAAGCAATACTATTTATCACAGAAAATAGCTGTCTTGTTTATAATTTCGTTTCTCTTCACAACTAATTAGGCAGCATTTTTTTTAATTCACAGAAAAAGCTTTATAATTAAGCGGATTCAATGGCTTGTGTATTACTTCTTGAACAAAACCCCATGTCCATAGGTGGTATGGGAGTCAGAATGCCTCCACATCTCAAGCCAGAGTGCAGAACAAATATGACTGTGGCTGCCCAGCAATATAGCAGGGAAGCAGCGTTGGCTGGTAGACAGAGTAAGGGTTCAAAGAGGTAAGCATCTACTTCTCATTCACCCTAATAATTGTTATCTCCCATTGGCCAAGCAGTCACAGAACTTGGAAAAGTTACTTTTATTTTTTGGACTGCATCTCCCAGACCCTTCCCACGGATCCCATGGTCAGTGGCCATTCTTCCTAAGGGAGTCTAGCAGTTGTGCTCCAAAAAAGCACTTTTTCCAGGCTTTGATCAGGAGTTGTCAACATCCTCTTTTAAAAGGTTACAGCAGCTGGAGGTTCTAACATCCCAGTATTTTCCCACCCGGTCTAGCGTTGCCAGGTTTCCAAAGAGCAATAAGGGACAGCCAAAATTTTTGACATGCAGGGCTGACAATCAGGAAGTAGCTATAAACAACTTTGTCTTCTGCCTAAATACCGAATGAAAGTATTGACTTCAATTGACTTAGCCATATCGTTCTCTATTGCCCATATTCATAAATTACATATGTTCACATTTTTATCTTTATGAGGAGGCCACAACCCAAAATACTTTTGTTTGTTTGTTTTTTGCATCTCATTCAAACTATATAAAAGTGAAAGCTTTCCAACCCTCACACATTTCAAATAAGAAACACCTGTCAGCCCACAAAAGGATAAGATTTCTGGCCCTCAAATAATATATATCCTTTATAATAAGGGATACCTGGTAAGTCTGGTTACATCGCCTCTGTCCTATCTAGGGTTGCTCTTTTACCTCCACACCCTGCTTTTGTGCATTTAAAAACAGGCAGGCAAGTAGAAATTAAACTGAAACTTTCTTGGCATTCCAGATAAATGCACCAGATCTGAAGTGAAGAAGGGCAGGAATACAACTGGCCTAGGAACTAGTGCTGCCCCTCACTACATTTTTAATGTAGAATTGAATTTAACCATAATTCTGCCAACTAATACCAGTCATGGCTTTATTGAGCACAATGGACCTTATATCTGGATGAACAAGCACATGGGATCAGGATATACATCTGCATGAAACTGAACAATCATGAGCTCAACACATGTGGACATCTGAACAAACATGTGCAGGAATGGCTAATTTGGTATATTCATAGAATCATAGAATAGAATCATAGAGTTGGAAGAGACCACAAGAGCCATCACGTCCAACCCCCTGACATGCAGGAATATGCCATCAAAGCACTGCTGACAGATGGCCATCCAGCCTCTGTTTAAAAATCTCCAAAAAAGGGGACTTCACTAGACTCCAAGGCAGCACATTCCATAGTTGAACTGCTGTTACTGTCAGGAAGTTCTTCCTAATGGTTAGGTGGAATCTCTTTTCCTGAAGTTTGAAGCCATTGCTCCATGTCCTAGTCTCTGGAGCTGCAGAAAACAGGCTTGCTCCATCCTTCATAGGACATCCCTTCAAATATTTAAACATAGCTATCATGCTGCCTCCATGAGCGTCAGGTGTTCGATTAAGCCTGTAGCTAGGAATTTTGAACTGATTAGCTTTAGTATCACGTGACAATTAAATGAAAAGTGGCTGAAGCACAAATAATACTTGTAAATCCATTATCTTCAGTCGACATAACAGGTCCCATGTTCTCCTCCAGAAAATAAGTATGTAGGCAGGCAAGACAAGCACAGCCTTGTGAGAGTGACAGCTAGGCTATCCTTGCTCTTGGAGGGAAAGCCTGGAGGAGGTTGTGGGGTGGCTGGGCCTTTAGGTCCCCTCTCCTCATGGCTACAGGGTCTGTTTTAGCTGAGTCAGCAGCTCGGTTTTCTATTTTGCCTGCTTGTACCATAAACCTCAGTGCTGCTGTTGCCCTAGGAACATACATGGTATCTTAGGAAAAGTCAGATATAATAAAGTCCTAAGGAGAGTTTATACATTGAGTATAAGTGAAAGCTGGTGTGAGAGTGCTTGCATGTTTCAACTTCATAAAGCTCCTTCTGAATCAGATGATAGCTCCAGCAAGCCCAGCACTGTCTTTGCTGACAATGAGCAGAAGCTTTCTAGGGTAGTCTTCCTCAAAGCGGTGTCCCTCACGTGTGTGGACTACAGCTCCCATCATCTCTGGCCTGCACAGCAGGGCTAGTGCGTGTGGAGTCAGAGAAGGCTACTCAAAGGTCTCAAGCATTGTTATAATGCTGTTATTCCACTTTCAATATCCTATGGAATCCTGGAGTTTGCAGTTTAGGGAGGGGCCTCAAAGGCCACAGGATTCCATAGGATATTGAAAGTGGAGTAATAGCATTGTGAAATGGAAATGACAAAACAGGACACATACGAGGCAATTTCTTTTACATCCAACTGTGCCCCTGTCCTATCATTATGATTTTCCCAACCAGTCTGGCTTTAGTAGTTGGGTTATTGTCCTCCTGTTGTAGCCATTGAACCCTGGCAACTGACCATGCAGCACTTTAAAAAAAAAAATCTGCACAAGTAGCATTTTGGACCACAACTTCCAGAATCTCCCAGTGGTCATGCTGGCTAAAGGATTCTAGAAGTTCAGTCCAAAAAGGTTACTGTTCAGCACTCTGACCCTGGCTGTCTCCTATGCCCATGCTGTCAAATGTTTGTCATTATGTTGTTAGGAAATTTGGTCTCCACTAATGCCACACCACCATGGGTTTGCCTTGCTATACCTTCTTACCATATCCAATGTCTGTTTCAGTGTATACCCATTTATCTTAAGCCAACCCCTCCCTGAAGTCAGACTGTGGGTCCTTCCAGAAAACTCAGTTATGAGGACTCTGCTATGTCTCTTGCAAGGTAGCAATTATAGACTCGAGATAATTTTGACCTTGAAACAGCAGCCATTAAAGGATGCTAGTAAATGTCCTTGCAGTGACAGTACAGAGCCTAACCTGTTATCTCTGCCCCTGTAGAGAAAGTATAATTAGATGCTCATGATCTCCCCTTATATTTCCTTCCAAAAGCACAAGTTTCCCTGGATAAGTATTATGGCTAGTGGCTGCCCCCTTCCTTCATAAAACTGAGAGTGAGAGAGGAGATGCATGCTGTGTTTTTCAGTGCTCTCTAGTGTAAAACAAACAAGCAAGCAAAGTCTGGACGAATAGACAATTTGCACAACAAGCATTTCTTCCTATGTGCTATCATATATCTATTCAGCTTGCAGGACCAAAGAACATTTCACACAGGGTAGCAATCTAGCACTGTCTCAGTTGATACCTACATCAAGCACTGCCTCATGTTATGTCTCCACCGCTTTATTACTTGGCTACCTGGGTTTGCTTTATGTACCAAAAGGGCCCATGGATCAGTGTTAGGATTGTGACCAGTGGGCAGATGGAAGTTTCAGTGACTGTGGGGTAATGAAGCTGCTCCAGGGTTTATTCTAGACTTTAACGGAGTTTAAAGGAGTTATGCTGGGAGAGATACAGGTTTAGGCAAGGCAAGGAGTAGGAGAGAAGAGAGGCTAGTGTGAGTGGTGAGTGCAAGGGGGCGGCATATTGTGAGAAAGGGAGTATTGAGAAAGGAAAGAGAGGAAGAGAATGGAGAACGAGCAGTGCAAGTGAGAAGAGTCAAGATAGTTAAGACCATTAAGGTAGGTTTGCTGAGAGGTACTGGTGGTCAAAGTTCATGTGGTAAATTCCATGACCAAGCAGAGAGTTGAATCTGGGTCTCCTGTTCCAAGTCCAGCACTTAAAACATTCAGACATGTTCCGCACTACACTGTTATAGCGCTATTATTCCACTTTCCACATCCTATGGAATCCTGGGGTTTGCAGTTCCGGGAGGGGCCGGCCGGCCCCTCCCGGAACTGCAAACCTCAGGATTCCATAGGATGTGGAAAGTGGAATAATAGCGCTATAACAGTGTAGTGCAGAAAGGCTCATAGTCTGTAAGAGATGCAAAGCAGTAATACCCTGTGAATGCTTTGTTTTAAAAGGGAAAAAAATGTGTTCTCCATCCTTTTTTTTTTTTTTCCTGTTGCTGCTACCGCTGCAGGTCTAGATTTCAGTGGTGCCATGGCAAATTCAGCAACAACAAAGGGAGGCTGATGGGTGCTCCAAAAACATGCAGGAGCATATGTTGCCCATCTGTTATAGAAAATTCTAAAATTTGCATTTGACCTTGCTTTTACCCAGAGCTGTTTCCTTCCACCCAAAAGTGCATGGTATGCTTGGCTGACCTTTGTTTCACAGCTGTCTGATGTCCTAAAATAAGTAATGCTGCTGTGTCCACTCTGTAGGCAAAGTCTGCTGAATGTTCAATTTGTCTTGTATGGGGGCAGAGTATTCAACATAGGTAGCATCTCCACGGAGTCTATGCTGCACTGTCTCACGTAATTGCAGAGGGAGAATTTTGATTCCTGATCCCACTGTGGCATCTTCCTTTTGCTCCTCCACACCATTTAAGATATGATTCACCTGCCCATTAAAACCACCTAAGGCTTAAAGTGTTCAAAACATCATTTTGTTTAATTGACTGTGACTCTATGTTCCATTCTGAAAGCATTGTTAATTTGGGGATTAATCTGATGCATTCTAATCCAAGGGGATTATCAAAAGATGTACCTTATTTCACCCCACGTTACTGCCATGGCCCATTCAGCCAAGTGACTAGCATGTTGATGCTGAAAATGTACTGCATGAACAGACATTGGAGGCTGGCAGAGTTTAGCAACCCTGTTAAATAGAGCTTCCCCAACACTGAAGTACCTCCTTTTCCTCACTCAGGGGTGTGGAGCGGACCTTAGGAATGCACAGGTGTGTGCCTCAACAGGCTGTCTTAAACTGCTGATCCTTGAGCAGAGTTAGCCCTTCCATTAGGCAAAGTGATGCAGCTACTTCGGGCAATGTAGTCACTGTGTTACCCTGATTTCTGGGGGTCCCGGGAGGGACATTTAAATGTGCTCAAACAATGGGGAGGGAATTAGCACAGAGCACAGGTTGGCAGTACGAGAAGCAGGGTAACATAGCGAGATCTTGAACCCTATGTCTATGGGGTCAGGCCGAGTCAAGGATGAGACAGATGTCGAAATTAATAATTGTTTTATTTAAGCACAATCAAACAAATGTATGCAACACACTCACGCAAGAACTAAAGAAATAAAGGTAGGAGCGGATAGAGGGATTTTTGAGGAGGTTTGGTATGGGAAATACTATACCTGTCCTGAAGCCCGGTTAAAAACGGAGAAGCTGGGGAGCGTGGATCTCAGCACGTGGAGCTGAGGGGAAGGCTCGCTGGACAAAGCGACAGCAAGGCGGGATGGAAGCCAAGAGCGATCCGAGGAAGCACTCAAAGTCTGGGGTTCTTATAGGGAAGATTGTGGCCGCAGGCTAGTTCGGACTTGGAGAAAACAATGAGTTTGGGGCTGGAGACAAAGCCTCCAAAAGGTCAGAATTTAAATGATTGAATTATAGCCAAATTGTCAGTAGAGTAGCCAGTATGCAAACGCGGAGTGCTTGAGCGTTGTATAGTCTGATCATCAAGCTGCCAGCGCGGGGCAGAGGATCTTTTGAAAGTTGCGTGCATACCTAATGGAGGTACTTGCCTTGAGGTCTCCCGAAGCGGCGAGTCAGCTATTTCTGGCCTGCCTGTATTTGTTTGGAATATTACAGCGATTATCGGCCGAGCCTGCGTGCGTGCTTGTCCGGGGGCCTCGCAAGCACGTGGACAGGAGTGGGTATAGGAGGCCGAATTATTGACATCAAAAGATATCTTTATATCCCACAAGCTCGGGCTAGCAATGGCGGTAATAACTGTAACCATTCATATTCTCCTGAGTGCATCTGTGGCAGCCATGCCTGCTTCTTGTCCCTGGCCTAGGTTGGCTAGCTGAAACACAGCCAGAGACAACTCTCTCCATTCAGAGAAATAGGTAGTCGTATTTTTGTTATTGTTGTTATTATCGTTATCATTGATGGGGTGAAATAGTATGGATTTTGTGATGAGAAATTTGTTAAGTTGTAGTTAAAACATGATGAGTAATGCAGTCAAGTACTCTCTTAAAACTTATGCTAAATCCAGTTCAGTGGTGAATGAATGCCCTGTTGTCTACTCTAGTCCTAGGAAGTGTGCCTTCTTCATTGGAATGCAGACATTGGTAAAAAGTTACATCTTGAAACTGGAAAACAAAGGGAACTATGGGAATCTGTCTTAAAAATAGAATTGCAGATGCAGTAACTGTCTGAGAATGGTCAGCTTTGTAACTTTATAGTTAAGAGAGGCAGCCAAGACTGGATTGATGGGAGTGGGAGCAGCCAGCTATGACTTAAAGTTACCTCTAGCCTCATTAAGCTTCATTGTAATATTAACTTTCACACCTCCAACGTGGGATCCAGTATTATAAGTTGGGACCACCTATATGCTAACAGAATGATGTATACGTGATATGTATAGATTTGGATTAGCCAATCAACTAGCATTTTTGCTTCTGTAATCACGCTTGGCAAGTATAAAGCTATCTGAGGATAGCCTGTGATTTTGGAGCAGTCTTGCCAAATTCTTGTTGGTTGACTGTTCCCTGCTTGCTGCAAGTATTTTAAATAAACTGTTATTTTCTATTTTAATTGACTGGTTTATTTGAATGTGTGCTGACATCATGATCATCAACAATGGGACTCAAGCTTACAAATTATTAAAACCAATACAGATTTAAAACATACAAAAGAGCAGTCTCTCTCTCTCTCTCTGTTATCTATAATGTTAAAACTATTTAAAATTAATTAAAAATGAGAATACAAAAAGTCAACAAAACAGTGCATCATTAAAAACTGCTCACAGCCAGTTCATAAAAGCCTGACAGAATAGGTAGATTCCCACAGGACTTGCATTTACAAACACTGTTTTGCTCATATGATGTCCGGTCACTGTGTCCAATCAACTTCTATGGCTGGGACAGGGAGCACCATCTTGCTTTGGACTACAGACTGTCTCAGGACAGCCTCATGTCTAATGCTCTGCAGTAATGATTCCTTGGATTGCTTTAAAGTGCCTCAGAGTAGGGTTTGTCCTGACAGTAAATCTAGGGCAAATAGATACCTGTTTAATTTGGACTGCTTGTGGTGTGAGATGAAGGGTAAGTACTCACTAAAGGGCCCCAGGGAGACAGTCATAATCCTGTATTATTTTTGCTAGGCAGAAATGCAGGCTGGAAGGTGGCCAACGCATGTAGGCTTGGACTGAGCTCATTTTCTATAGAGCAGACAGAGGAAAACAGATGCACCAAGGACACGCTTTAACTCTGTGATTAGTCACACACTGATCTCAGAACTAGGATTGGCACTATTCCCAGACAGGCAAGAGAAAGCCTATCCCACACCCCTAATGTGTGTATTTGTGCTTAAATACAGCAGAATGTCGGATCTTTTGACTGTAATTTTTTTCCCCAGAGGGAGAAATTTCCCACTCCTCAAAAAGACATCTACCTTATTTTTTTTCTGATTGGTCACTGCTTCAGAGTCAATGTGTTTGTGTGGTCTCTTCCTGAGTAAGGTGACATCACAATATTCAGTAGCTGTCAAAAAATGGACTGAGATACGTTGTTGTGGGTTTTCTGGGCTTTGAGGCCATGTTCTATTAGTATTTTCTCCTGACATTTCACCTGCATCTGTGGCCGGCATCTTCAGAGGATCTGGTGGCATGGAAGTGAGACAGAGTATATATACTTGTGTGGTCCCTGGGTGGGAGGGAGCAATTTATATGTGTTACAGTTGGCCCGTGTGATGGCCTGTTGTTAAATGGGATATCCCCCAGGGTGTATTGTTAGTCAGGGGATATGCATCACAGTGAGTTAAGTACATTAGCAACCCATTGTATTGTTCCCTGTAGACGGACCTCCAAAGTCTGGATGGTGTTCACTGGCATATTTTTGAGTCTTGATTTTAGTGTTCATCAGTACTGGTAGCCAAATCTTGTTTACCTTCTGAGTTTCTTCTTTCCTGTTGAAATTGTCCATGTGTTTATGGATTTCAATGGCCTCTCTGTGTTGTCTGACGTAGCAAAAATGGAAAAATTGTGTGTGTGTGTTTTTCTTTTGCAATAGTGGAGTTTGTGGCCCCCAAAGTCTCCTACAGGTATAATAGAGCCCCCTAGCCTCCCACACTTGCCCACTCCCCTGTTAAAGGAACTACTAGTGCCTGGGAGATTCAGGAGTCAGTCTGAGACACACAATGTAGAATACATCCCGTCTAAGGCAATAGGATTTCATTTTGTGTAAACATGCTGAAGAGTACACTGTCTGATTCAGATATAGGTTTGGATATACTTTTCATGCTATCATAGGAGAAAGGACTTCTTTACCAATTTTAGGAATATTTTCAATTCTTTTATGTTAGAATAACTAATGACTTGCATTTCCTACTAATTATATTTGAAAAAAATATATGACATGATTCAGGTTCTCTGTTTATATATTTAATTCTTTGGATTCAGGCTCTGTTTACGTATTTCCCTTGATTCAGTGCCTTGCTTTGTTTAAGGTCTGTTGTGCTAACTTTTTACTGGTGAATAGACAGATAGCTACAGGAGAAGCAAGATTGTTCTGAGGGTGACATGACCCAATGATGCCACTGAGCCATTTGGATCTGACAGTCTGTCATGAAACTGGTCCGAGGGCAGTGAGAACAGCCATAGCATTTTATTATATTCTGTGCCAACATCCAATCACTTTCTATTTTTACAATCTCCCACTAATCCTAAGTCTCCAAAACCATAACATTAGGTCAAAGCTTTCCAAACTTTTCATGTTGGTGACACACTTTTTAGACATGCATCATTTCGTGACACAGTAACTCAGTTTTACTAGCAAACTGGAGGTTAAACTAACCCCTTATAAGAGATATAGACACATACATAAATTGTAATAACGAAATGTATGGGACACAACATATCTCATGAAAACCTTTCATACATTTTTAAGAAATATATGATTTATAAATAATAACATACATTTCCAAGATTGTAGGTGACACACCTACATACTTCAGGCAACACACTAACATGTCATGGCACACCATTTGGAAAGCCCTGCATTAGGTAAACTGAAAGGAAAGAGCCTACAAAATCTGTAACTGAAAAGGCAAGATAGAAAAACAAAGGGAAAGAGGGAGAGAGGAGTCAAGGGTCACAATGAAAAAGAAATTAGATGAATCCTGCCTCTGGAATCAGCACAAGAGGACACAACCCATATGATTGTGGATTGCTCTTCTGTACACCTGAAAATGACTGTTCATAGTGAATACCAACACCACACCTATAGGATCAATGCACCCCAAGACAGTACAAAGAACTTTGCATTTCCACTGTTTTTATAGATAGGCTGCAACAGCTTTCCCACTAGTTCCAACATGCTCATATGATGTGTTGTACCAATCAAAAGCAACATTGTTTGCAACTACCTGAGTACTAATATGCAGGACTGGTTCCACACCACCACTAGGTTGTCCCCATTTTGCCCCTGGAAGCGTGGAAGAGAAAAATGACAGTGTTCTTGAAAATGTGCAAAGTAATCTCCCTTACCACCTACCCACAGTTAGCCCTGCAAAACCTCTCCGATTAGAAGGGCTATATAGAGGAAAGGCTGTTATATCTTGGCAACATCTTCCAGTTTATGCAATAACTATTGCATCTGTGGCTTTAAATTGCTTCAAAGATCCCTTCTGCTAACATGGGTGGGAGAGCACAATTCATGTTTTGAACTGAAAAATAAACTCAATTACAGGGATTATCATTCTAGACTGCTTGAGAAACCACATTTCTTACCTGGAGGCGAAAAATGATCCACTTTACATAATCCTATTGTATGAGTTCAGTTCTTTTGGCCTTGCTCTTCACACACACACACAAACACACACACAAATCCAGCATTTGATGTAGCCAGAGAGACATTTCTTGTCACTTCTTTTGCCTTGTTAGTCCTACATGGGAATGCTACAAGTCAACCAGTGAATGTAGTCACCATCACTAGGAGGTAGCAGCTGTTAGGTTAGCGGTATTTTAGTAAAGTCATTCAACCACGCTTCATCCGGGGCTGAACCAGTCTCCTGGGCTCCTGAAAGAGGTTTTGGGTGCATCGGAGGGGTAATGCAGCTGCAAGTACGCACTTCCGTTGCAAATGCTCAGCCTCCATCTGCAAGCCCTGTCCCGCAAGCCATCTGCCAAGGTAATCAGCCAAACTCTCTGCTCCTAGGCACAAGGAAGTGTGTGTCTTAAAAACCAGATCTTGAAGGAGCTCCGTGGGCATGATGATCTTATCATTAGGAGTCTGCCACCATCCGTCCTTTCAGATGACACCTCCAAGCCTCTTGGTAGTCTTGATTTCTTCTTCTGAATATGAAGAAGGGCTTGCTGGAAGCTGTAACTCCACGGTAGGAGCGGAGCGTCCGCCTTCCCTGTCTCAAGCAGAGGTTTCAATGTTACCACCTTGGCTGCTTGATTTCCTGTCAGTTTCCTTGGGCTGTTGCTAAGTTTCCATTTTGGTGAGCCTTGCAATGAATCACTGCCACCTTTTTTGGAAGTTTTACAGCATCTAACCATTGTAAAATCTGGGGAGCCTGTTTAATGGCACTCCCCTCTTTCTGTCTAGAGAATTCCATGTGCATGGAGCACTCCAAAAACCTATATTGAATCAGTCTAAATGTTAGCTGTTTATCTTTCTGCCAGAATCAATGCTCTGGTGAGAGCTATAATTTTGGCTTTCTGGGTAGCTGTATTTGGTGAGAGGGGCTTTGCCTCTATTGTATCCTGAAGAGTCACAACTGCATATCCAGCTTTTCAGTGCCCCTCATGCATGAAACTGCTCCAATCTTTGAACCTCTTGAACTCGGCATTTTTTAACAGTTCATTCTTGAGGTCCAGATGGCTATAATAAACTGCCTCCACCATCTGTATACAGTCATGGTGTAGACTTGTTGTTTCCATTTGGGGCATCAGGGTGGCTGGGTTCAAGGTGGCTTTGTAGAAAGATTTACTTCAGGGTTAGCCAATAAAATGCTTGATACTTGGTCATTCACCCTGTGGTTAACCATTGCCCTCTCTTTTGTTCCAGAATAGTTAACAGCACATGAGGGACAAACACTGTCATTAGCTGTTCTAGAGGCAGCTTTTCAGTATCCTCTACTGTAGCTGTAGCTGCTGTTGCTGACCATCCCTGAGCCCCTGGATCAATTTGTTTTGAAAAGTGGGCTACTGGTTGTCTCCAGCTTCCCGGCCTCTGGGTAAGCATCCTAGTGGCCGCACCTTGTCTCTTGTGTACATATAATTCAAAAGGTTTCTGTGAGTCTGGCAGGCCCAAGTCTGCTGCTGATATAAGAGTTTTCTTAAGTGCATCAAAGGAGGCCTGGCACTCCGCTGTCCATTCCAGGATCTCACTGTCTGTCCCCTTACTGCAGAGCTTTCCAAACTCTTCATGTTGGTGACACACTTTTTAGACACGCATCATTTTGCGACACAGTAATTCAGTAAGTAATTCAGTAAGTGGAGGCAGCCCCTCCACCCAGACCTGGTCCGCCACCACCCTCACTGGGGTCTTTCTCAGCCTGTGGTGGCAGTGGCAGAGGCAGCCCCTTTACCTGGGCCTGGCCTGCCATGGTGGCAGGAGAGGCAGCCCCTCCACCCGTTACATTCACATGACACACCTACATACTGCAGCCAGCACGCTAATGTGTCGAAACATGCAGTTTGGAGAGCTCTGCCTTGGTGGTTTCAAAAAGGGGCTTTGTTAAAAGGCCAAAGCTGGGAATCCAGTTTCTACAAACCCCTGCAGTTCCCAGGGAGCTTTTTAATTGTTTCTTTGTCTTTGGAACTGCAGTGCTGCAAATTGCTTCTTTTCTTTCAGCCCTCTGGGCCCACTGAACTTGTGAAATCTGAAATGCTAGGTAAGCTACAGTTGTTGGATTTTTTTTAAAGCTTGGATCTTCTTCTTTGACATTCAGTATCCTGTGTCACCCAGATAATTCAGTAGCTCAAGAGTGTCCTGATAACAGTGCTCCTTGGTCTTGGTGACTGGCAACAAATTATCCACATACTGAAGCACGGTGCATAGGATTGAAAAAGTCCAAGATGAGAGTTCAGTGATAATGTCCTGGCTAAACAGGGTAGTGCTGTTCTTGAACTCTTGGGAAAGAACTGTCCAGCATAGCTGAGTTTTTCTTCCTGCATCCTCCCATTCAAATGCAAAAATATTTTGACCCTTTTCTTCAAAGGGAATGCAGAAAAAGGCATCTTTTAAATCAACCACAGAAAACTATGCTGTTTTTCCAGGTATCAAAGCCAAAATGCTGCCTAGGTGCCCCATTCTTTAATCCCATCAGTAGGCATCAACAGTAATGGCAAAGCCTGGCCATCCCCTGGTTTGTATTTGGATTCCACCCAGGGTCTTCATCTGGCAGAGCCAAATTGGATGCCTGCAAATTCCCATCCTGCTGATGCTCAGCTCAGCCTCTTCTCTTGCCTTTACCAAAGCTATCTGCCTCTCCTCACTTGTCAAAAGTATACCAACAGTTCCTGACAATCTGCAGTTTGGATTGTGTGTTCTCATGATTGACATAAAGAGGTACATCATCTTCTTGGAGTCCTCCCTATACAGTGGCATATTCTTCGTCCAGTAGTTGGCACTACCCTCAAAAGAAAAAAGCCAGCACCTTCTTCCCTTCTTTGCTTCCACTCATTTCTAGTTCTTGGTATTCTTTCTCTCAGCCATACTAGTTTGGCCTCACCTGCCCTGGGATACTGGATAATCAAACCCCTCAAGTTCCACATCATTATCTGCCTCCACAGTTGGTGCTGACACTGAGGGTACAACATTGTCACAAAACAGTGGCAGTGGTGGAGCATTAGGAGTCACCCATTGTTGGGTCACCACCGTATCCCCATCTCTGTCATCTTGCAAAACTGTAGAGTTAACATCATGACTCACACTCACAGGACTGTCCTCATAAGACTTCTTTATCATTCCATAAATACCTAAATGCTCAACATATAGCTTTCCATCCCACTTTCTGTGTTGCTGACAAAATAGCTCCAATTGCAAAATGGTGTTAAAATCAACAGATCCATGGTCTGCCTTTTGCCTCCACTCTCCAAATGATAACATTGGCCATTCATCAGTGCACAATCTGATCATTTGTTTCTTGGTCATGAGATTTCCCTCCCTCCAAAATTCCCTCCAGCGGGCCAGGATGTATCCCTAAGGACTGGCTTTTTGCACCTTCGGACTCCTACCCATTTTGCCAGTTTCCCTGAGGGCCAGCTGAAGTCATGTGCTTAGGTCTTGAGAAGCCTCTCAGGACTACACTTTAGACCTGGTCTCAGATCTCTTCCAAAATCCATGTAGAAGGATTTATGTCCACCAAAGGAGAGTACTTATCAAGGTTGCTGTCAGTCTAGTCCCTAAACTTTGGGATCTCTACTCCACAGCATTGTACTTTTCAGCTGCCAGCCATTATCTTCAAGGTCTTCAAGGTAGGTCAACTCCTGATAAAATCACTAGTGTGCACTGAGTTGCACTTGTTGGTGGTCCTCCACAAGTCCAGTCAGTTACTCTGGGCAAGGCCTAATCAAACCCAATTCTCATCTGGGTCACCGGAAAATTATTGTCCCAGCTCAGGTCTGGGTTCATTGCCTGAAGCAGCTTGTGCACAATGAAAAACCATGCCAGGGTAGAGATGCAGCAAGTCTTTATTTCACTACACAGAGAAAGGGACAAGGGAGATAATTCCCTCAAAGCAGGTACACTGTCAGCTAGAGCGTAGCACATTAATACAGTACAAGAATACAAGAAAATTAGCAGACAAAATTATGGTTGCAACATCATTAATGGATAATGTAAGATTCACATGTGTACTAGCCCTGTCAGGTACCACAATATTCCCACAATATTCTGTGGGGGATGCTGCTGACTTTTACAAGTTTCTTTTTCTCAGTGTGATTTTTAAAATGCTAATTTGCACTCCCTTAAACACAGGTTCTGTTCTTGGTGTGTCTATGGATTATCATCTCCTGGAATATAGCCTATTCCTTATCAATCATTTTCAATGACATAGGAATAAATTCCCTTTAAAAATAAACTTATGTTTTTTATGAAGAAAAATGGCTTAAAGATACTAAATTTATTTTGTGCAGCAAAATGTGCAGCAAAGCTGTTAAAAATGTCTAAAAATGTATCAAATCAATTTTGGGGCTGTCAGGATAAAGAAGGATCTTTTTCATATGTGGTGGACTTGTAAGAAAGCAAAGAGTTTTTGGTCTAAGATTTATGTTAATTAAAAAACAATTAAAGGTAGATTTTGCAATGTCACCAGAATTGTTTTTGTTGGGAATTATTAATCAAGAACTGGATAGGAAACACAGACTGCTCCTTCGATACATGATAACGGCTGCAAGAATGTTGTTTGCCCAAATCTGGAAACAGACTGAAGTACTGATGACCGAAGAGTGGGTTTTCAAAGTCACAGATCTTACTCAAGTTGCAAAATTGGGGTGTATTTTAAAAGATAAACAAACTGAAGTTGTTGGGTTTTTTGTTTTGTTTTTTGTTGAAAGACTGGTAACTGTTTATGGACTTTTTGAGCAATACGAAATCTATTGATGTAATAATCTGTGGTTATGATTATTAGGAATTCTAGTACGTTGATTGTATTTAGATCCATAATGGTAGAATAAGATATGGGATATGAAATGATTTTTCTTTTACATTATAGTTGGTATGTGGGGGGAGTCAGAGTTGTTTTGTGTGTTAGTGTAGTTAGAATGCATTTAATGTAACAGATAAGTGTTTTAGTAATGGGTTTTGTTATCCTTTTTTAGTCTTGGTTTAGTTTAGTTTAGTTTAGTTCTAGTTATAAATGTATATTGTTTATGTACAGTTTGTTTGTTTTTTCTCTTGTTCTTTTTTGGTTCCTTTTTTCTGTAGTTGTGAATTAGTTTGTTTGTATCTTCTACTAAAATTAATAGACATCTCAGTAAAGTAGGCTGTCTATTAGGATGGTATAGTAGGTGAAGATTACAGACAGCAAGGATTGTTATTTCCTTATATTGTGGATGAGAAAGCGGGGGGAAAGCAATTGGCTATAAGGCCACAGCATGAGCTCCAGGCTAAAGAGTGGGGGCCAGCAGGAGTTTCAGCCTTGAGGGGAGAGGTTGTTAATCTGTTCCTTATTTTAGTCTGAACTTTAAAGAAGCTATCAAAGGTCCTGAACCCCATCCCTCCAAAAGGTTCAACATCTTGAATAGCTTTTTTAAAAATTCAGACTAAGGGAATTCGCTGCCCCAGTGGCATCAGGTACCGTGATCATGGCTGGGACTACAGTGATATTTGAACCACTGACTTCCTGGTTCCCTATTTCAGCCATTGCAGCAGAAAGCGATTCTTCTGGCACCTGTGGGACAGCACACGATTGCTGCTTTCTGAGCAAACTCTACTTTCTTTGCAAACACCGCAAGTGGATAATTACAGAATACAGAACTAGGACATTTCACTCAAAATGACACATGTCCCACTGAGGCCTCCAGTATTTAAAGGCATCCTTTTGTGGCAGATGCTTAGCAGCAAAATGAGTGCTGTTTTTGTAACATACAGACTTGACAGTTCCCCTTCAGTTACTTATGAGAACTTCCTTCAGCTCTTCGAAGTGACATCTCTCTTTTTTAAAAAATAGATTTTAAAAGTATGATTACAAAGAAAGGGAGAAAAAGGAAGGAAAGAAAGAAGAGAAAGAAAAAGGTATATAGAATATGAGCATAGGCTGGGCAGATATAGTTCCTTCTCCCTCTTTTGAGGTTTTCAGTACTGACTTTCCAGTCAATCTCTGTGTCACTAGATAGTTGTTATTAATTGTTGTCAAGTTGGCTTCAACTTATGGTGCTCTGTGAATGAGAGTTCTGTTGTTAACAGAGCTGCCCAGGTCTTGCAGACGCTTCCTTGACTGAGTCTCTCCGTCTGTAATGTGATCTTCCATTTTATTAAGCATTATTGTGTTTTCCAATGAGTCATGTCATTCCATAATATGATCAAAGTGTGATTACCTTAAGTTTGGTCATTTTGGCTTCTAAGAAGGGTTTGCTCTGGGACCCCAGACTATAGTATCCGTACAACTCTTCAACAGCATCCCATTTCGTATGAGTTTATTCTCTTCCTGTCAGCTTTCTTCACTGTTCAGCTTTCATAACCATACATAGAAATCAGGGCCATTTCCGCACTAGACTGTTATAGCGCTATTGTTCCACTTGCAACATCCTATGGAATCCTGGGGTTTGCAGTTTTGCAGAAACTGCAAACCTCAGGATTCCATAGGATATTGCAAGTGGAACAATAGCGCTGTAATAGCCCAGTGCGGAAATGGCCCCGAAGTACTACACCCTGGATGATCCTGATTTTGGTATTCAACTATATATCTTTACACTTGAGGATCTGATCTAGTTCCTTTATATCTGCCTTTCCAAGTCATAACCTTCTTTTGATTTCTTGGCTACACTCTCCATTTTGATTTATGACTGAGCCAAGGTATAACATGTTTTCAATTATTTCAATGTCTTCATCATCCTTTAAAGTTATGTAAATCATCTGGCACCTTTATTTTTGTTTTCTTAATGATGAGTTGTAGCCCTGATTTTACACTTAACTCCCTTACTTTCCTCAATATTGTTTCAAGTCTTTGCCATTTTCTGCTAGTGGTATGATGTCATCTGCTCATCTTGAATTGTTGATGTTCCTTCCTCTGGTTTTCACACCTCCTTCCTTTGAGTCTAATCTACCTTTCTGTAGGATATGTTCTCCATACAAATTCAGACTAAAACCTAAAGGGGATTCATGGCCCCAATGGCATCACGTACAGTAATATTTGAACCATTGGCTTTCTGGCTTCCCCTTTCATTCGCCACAGTAGAAAGTGACTCTTCTGAGCAGACAGGGTGGTAAAATGATGTTTTGGCTGACTCTCTTGCTAATTAGAAACCATACTGTTTCTCTGTATTCTGCCCTGACAATGACTTCTTATCCTTTGTATAGATTACACAGGAAAAAAGGGAGAGATATGTCTCCAAGTGCTCAGTGGATGGATGCTTTTATTTTATTTTTTTTTATTTTGGAAAAAGCCTGATGGAATCTTCTCATTATTGCTAGTTATTTTTTTATTTTTTTTAGTGTAGCCTCAAATTTGAGGTCTGTTATAGGATGATGGTGTTCCACAAAATGACTTACCAAGGGACCACCTATTTTTTGTTTCTTATATTTGAAAGGCGTTCTCCTATACATTTTTGAGAGCCCTAGATTTCATTTAAAAGAACCAAAAGCATCAGAGATATTTTGGTGAATAGCAATTTCAGGGAACAAAAACAAACATCCATGAACACTCTTATGGGTTAAGCCAGATCCACAAGACTCCACCTCTGTGGCTGTTGTATCCATTGCAGATAAACCTCCAGAATGACTGAATTTATTAGCAAACAGAGGTACACTTTGGCCCGCTTTGCCACTTGCAAAAACAGTTTTTTCATTTGTGCTATACAATACAAGTGTCTAAAAATGTATGTAGGAAAGACAGCAAGACCTCTCAAAAATGTATAGGAGAACACCTTCGAACATAAGAAGAAGATAAATAAGGGGTCCCTTGGTAAGTCATTTCTTGGAATGCCATCATCCTGCAACAGACCTCAGATTTTGGGTTACAGAAAAAGTAAATAATAATAATGAGAACAATCTATTGGGATTTTTCCGAAATAAAAAATAAAAACAGCCATCCACTGAGTACTTAGAGATGTATCTCCCTTTCTTCCCCTGTGGATTTCATTGAGTGCTCTCCAGTATTTACCGGTTCTCAGTATCGATTGCACAGCAGGACTATCAGGTGTTGTGGTCCACCCATTTCTTTCAGAATGAACCATAATTCCTAAATATGGTTCAAAATAAGCTTTAGGTGTCTTCTGTGTTGTCTGGTTAGATTAGAGATGTTTCCCATTAACACTGTGCTTTAATCTATGAATCTGTTCTGCACTGGCACTCCATCTGACTGCCTAAAGTGGCGGTGGAGAGGCATGGATCCAGCCTGTCATCCCTGGGTTACCCCAGCCTCCAGGCTCTTCTTTCAACAGTGGAGGAAGAATGTAGTAAAGAATATTGAAATCTGCCCTCCTGTGCTCTCCCCTTTTCATTTGCTTCTGTGACAGAAAGCCTGCCAGGCCTGCCCACATTACAGCATTGTTAAAATATCTAGAATAGAAGGAAATATCAGATTATGTAACTGCTCTGCATAGGTTCTTGCACAAAGCTCTATGCAGAGGAAGGGCAGCCTGCAGTCAGTGCGTAGGCAAGTGCTGTGGCAACAATATGCCCACATATGGCCTTGGCTGGCAAAGCCTCCTTTGGCCGATGGAAAGCTGGCCGCAATATGAGAATTTCTTGTATGTTTTCATCTTTGGTGAGAATTAACTGTGCTGCCTCTATTGTTAAGGTGCACGAGGCAGCTGCCTCAGGGCTATATTGTCTTATGAACCACATTGCCTGCAGCCATTATTGGTTCACAGCGTGGGGACTTCTCAGTAAAGCACATGCAAGACCCTGTGATTTTTCAGTCCGGTTTTATTAGTGATCAGTTTGTCCACTAGATGCACATACTGTTTGTCTCAGGGAGGAAACCTGTAAGGATTGTAGCCCAGTGGTATTGCATGAAAGAAATCACTAATCTGCACTAGTGCTACTGTTCCACTTTCAACCTCTTGTGGAATTCTGGGGTTTGTAGTTTACTGAGGCCAAAGAGCTCTCTGGCTGAGAATTCTAAAGGCTCCTCCCTAAACTGCAAACCCAAAGATTCCACAGGATGTTGAAAGTGGAATAATAGCACTATAACAGGGTAGGGCGGAAAGGCCCCAAGTCCTTTGCCAATTGAATCAAAGGACCAATAAATAAATACATACATACATACAAAAACCCCTCTGCCTTGACACTAGAGACCCTATTAGACCATAGTCCAACTCAGCATAAGATGGCTCTATAGAAGCATCAGAGAGCAGAAAACGCCTTGGCAGAATTAAACGTAAGTATGAAACAACCAGAAGGCCAAGAAAACCAGCATTCTTGGGTGGCAGCGAATGGTGATGTGGGGAAGGGAGGGACACCTGTTCTGGGATGGGTACATGTATTCCTGGGTAAAGATTGATAAACAGCTACGGACAGATTCCAGCTTTTACACTTCCATTTTCCTCTGTTGCATCTACGTCAAGCAAACCCAAACTGGAGTCTAAAAGGGTATGGAGTGTACATACTGGGCAAGGATTCCCACAGAACCCTTATCAGTAGAACCATTCTGGCTTTACTAATCACACCAACTGGCACAATTTTCTTTAATTCCGGTTTTCATATTGGAAGGCAAATGTTCCAACCCTCAAATCACTGACTTTGTGGTGTTTCCAGAGAAATAACCAGAAAGAGTTATGAGTCCTTAACTGCAGTTTTCTATTATTCTTTTCCACTCCATCCTCATCACCTTGTCCCTGTCCTTTACACACAGCGATCCCTGGGGAGACAATTTAGTAGTTATTCCAGTTAGTGACTTGTTCGAAACTTCCTCTTACAATTCGTCTACAATCCCTTAGCTTCACAATGACTGGCAACTGCTGCTGTGAGGACAAGAACACTGCTGTGATGATGTTCACACTGTTAACCTGCTGACTGACATGGATAAAGGCAAATTAAAATGGAATAGTCAAGAGACGAGGGTGCTGGTTACAGGCTCTTTGCTTTCTATTGGCTGCCAGATCTTGCTTGCTGGAGAAGCTTGGGTACCTCAGAGTGCAACCTCATGGTTTCCTGCCTGGAGCCTTAAGTAACAGCAGCATTGCCCACTGATTTAAGCAGGAATAAATCAAGTAAGCGTAGCTTCAAATTGCAGCCTTAATCTATCAAAGGTAGGCCTGATCCAAAGGGGGGGAAATGAGTTCCTATGCCTTTAAACAGTGTATTCAGTGCATGGAAAACTCATTTTTGGACTACAGCTTCCAGAATCCTCCAGTCAGCATGGCTAGTGGCCATGAAAACTGGGAGATCATGAACATCATAATCCAAGACAGTAATTGTTTCCAGATATAATCACTCCTCACTATATCTATCATCAAATGCAAGGAATTTGAAATCTGCACGAGCGTTCTTTATGTGTAAGCACTTGCTACCTCTCTTGGATATACGCCTTAATGTGGTAAGGGTGTCTGACTGTTTTAGAGATGCTGAGAGTAATACTATCAGGAGATTGGCCTCTATCAGAAATCTTGAGGCCTAGCAGGGTCATGCACAGCAAACGGAGACACCAGATTAAGATGTATCCATTGTTTTCGGGGAGTAATATCTCCATGAGTAGAAGGGATTTGACTGTTCCAATGGTGAAGGTGTCAGAGAAACTCCAGCAACAAAGCTACTGGACAGCAGCAGTTGTGAGGGCAACATTGCTGGTTGATTTACCAGAGACAACAGCAGTTGCACTCTTGCTAATTCTTGCACAGGAGGCAGCACTGGTAAACAACTCATAAATCATTTCTGACTGCCCTTTGTATTGAAATATCCATATAATGAGACAACCCAAACTGAAGCAAGAGATACTGCTGGAAGATGAGATTCCCAGGTTGGAAGGCATTCCACCAGTTACGGGGAAAGAGCAGAGGACAAGTGCTGAACTCAAGCTGAAAGAATGTTTAAGTATGAACATTCTCAGAGGTGAAAGAAAAGTCCAAAGCTGCACAGCTCCTAGAACAGGAATGTGAGAAGCATGAATCAGGGGAAGCTAGAAACTGTAAAACAAGAAATAGAAATGCATAAAGTTTGCACAAGTGAGCTCAAGTAGACAGGACTGGAAATCTGGAAAAACAATGGTCTACTGAGTGGAAATGCTCAATCTGCATTCTCATCTCCAAGAAAGGAGACACTAGAGAAAGTAGCAACACCTAGACCATTGTACTACTCTCCCATGCTCACAAAGTGATGTTGTGGATTTTTCAAAAGTCATCAACCAAATGTGGAACATGAAACACCAAAAGTCCAACCAGGCTTCAGAAAGGGAAGAGGCAGTAGCAATCATATTTCAAGCAGGTATTAACTAATGCTGTGCATCAGACAATTTCAGAAGAAAATCAGCCTGTGCTTTATAGATTACAGCAAAGTCTTTATGTATGCAGATCATGAACAACTACGGATTACTCCCAAATATGTGGGAGTGCCATAATATTTTATTGCCCTAATACATAAACTATGCTTCAGACAATATGCCATTGTAAGGACAGAATATGCAGAAAAAAGAATAATTTCTAGTTGGCAAGGGGGTCAGGCAAAGCTATATTTTATCACTCTCTTAAATTTATCTGCTGAACCCATAATGTGGAAACAGGATTAGATCTGGAAGAAAGAGGGGTGAAAATAGAGGGGAGAAATATCAATATTGCTAATAGAAAATAGCAAAGAATTAAGGAAGAATGCTCGGTTGTGAATTAAGGAAGAACATACAAAAGCAGGGTTACAGCTGAATATTAAGAAAACAAAAATAATGATCACAGAAAATTTACATAACATTAAAGTGGGTGAGGAAGACATTGAAATAGTTACAGAATTTTTATACTTAGGCTGAGTTATACAGCTATCATTATCACTATAGAGACCACAGTCAATAAATCAGAAGAAGACTAAGACTTGGAAGGACAGCTATGAAGTAACTACTCATGCATAAGTCTGGAAATTTAGTAAAAAAATCAACCTAAAAAAACTGGGCTGACTTCTCCACAGATCAATGTAAGTACTGTACCTTAACATCCATCCATCCATCCATCCATCCATCCATCCATCCATCCATCCATTTAAAAGGAACCATTCCCTTCTCTGAATAGAGGAGGGAAACGTGAGAGCTTAATCCACCCTGGGAGACCGGTGGCGGAGCTTGGAGTGTGAGGAGGAGGTGGGGCCACGGCGCAAGGGGCACGACCACTGTGTGTGGGGGCATGGCCGGGGTGCACGGGGGCATGGCTACAGGCTGGGACACTCCAAAATCATTGCTGCCTGGGGCGAAGTGCTCCCTCCATCCCTATGTGACTGTGGGAGACCCTAAAGAAATCACTGACCCCCCCCACACACACACACTCCGGTGCAGTGTCCCTTCTGGCCATTTTGAATGCCTGGGTGGAAAAGTGGTGGTGGTTCTTTGGTGGCTCTTTCCCCTCAAAGGAGCACCCAGAGGGGGGTCAGTGCTTCTTTTAGGTTTTTCCAGGACAAACTAAGCTCTCACCCTTTGCCATTTTACTCAGAAAAGGAGGTGGCTTCTTTTTGATAAGAGTTACTACTGTACCTTAACTTTTCTCAATACTAATACTAATACTAATAATAATACTAATACTACTACTAATAATAATAGTAATAGTACCAGCATCCTGTTTTCTGAATAGAGTGGTGAAAGGCCTTTTTGGATGCCTGAGAGGAAAAATGGCATTGGTGGCAGCCGGGTGTGGCTGGCCCCCCGAGGTGGTGCTGGCATCTTCCCTTCTCTTCAGAATGACGTGTTACCCCAAAACATAGGTGCCACAAGGGCCGCCCTGCAATGCCAAATACTTCCTTGAAAAAGTGGGGAATTAATTAGCTGAAAATCAGGAGGCTGCGAGAGGGGGGCAACTTAGCGAGATCTTTTCTACCAGTGTTTATGGGCACACGCAGGAAAAGAACCAGCCAGAGATTCAGAAGTAAGCTAAAAATGTGTTTTATTGAGGGGAGTTCACTCATGCATGCACATAAGATACACACAATCACACATTCACACAAGAGCTAACTGAAAGACAAAGAGAAGAAAAATTATAGAGAGGCTGAGGGGTTTGGGGGATTTATAATTACCAGTCCAGAAGAATAGTGAAGAGCAGAAATGTATTTTGGCTTAGGTAGGACCTAAGGACAGTTCTCATTCAGGAGCCAGACGGACAGAGTGACGGGTAAATCTTCAAGAGATTGCACTGGGCACCCTGAAATCAGGGGTATTTGTACCCTGAAAATGGCTTGTGGCTGTGAAGGTTCCAGATGCAAGACAAAGGGAACCTGTTGTGGACAATGAGTCTTTCGCCTGTTGATGGGCTTAGTGCTTTGATTGACAAAGACATGATGGGTGTTGTAATAGCTGTCGATTGTGGTTGCTGTGAGGAAAGAGGAAAGAATCCAGGTGTACAAAGGATGATATCTGTCAATCAGTGTCCTGGTGGGCTCCTAACAGTTGGATTCCCTGGAAAATTCCAGCTTCTATTTAAGCCTATTATCCACAGGAATGGTGTGTATTTGCCCGACAAATGACTCAGTCTTACCTGGAGGAAGTTTGGAGTTGACCTATGCTTCTCACATTTACAGTCAAATTCTTTCCCTCGCTCAGTTTGACCTCTTCGTCACCTCTCAGGCTTGAATTTGATATCACAGTCAATAAAATGTGTTGCCAATTACACATGATGCCAATTAGGTATGGTGCCCATCCAAACTATACTGACATTGGGGAGCCCCAAAGCAGGGCCTTACAGACCCTCAACTGATCCACAGGTCATATCAAAATCCGTAATTTTGGCCCTCAAACCTGCCTTCAACTTATAGGTGACTATACAAGGCAGATAAAAATTCTCAAGTGCAAATTGGATAGCAAAGTAAGAATCATCCATATGTTGGTATTTCCAGTTTCTGTGTATGGTTTTGACAGCTGGACTGTGATGAAAGTTGAGAGGAGGAGAATCAACTTATGTGAAATGTGGTGCTGGAGGAGAGCCAAAAGGGCACAGACCGTCAAAAGGACATGCAAATGGATATGATAGGGAACGAACCCACGACAATTCCCTAAAAGCCAAAATGACTAAACTGAGGTGATGGTTCTTTGCCCTTATCATGAAATGTCATGACTTACCGGAAAAGATGATGGTGCTTGGTCAAGTCAAAAGTTTCCTGATTAGGAAGAGGAAGACCACATTACAGGTGTATTGACTCAGGCCCTTTCTGCACCTTACCTGTTTGCAGGGGTGGGGGGTGGCGCTCGCGCGAGCAGCCTCTTGCGCAAGGCGCTCACATCCCTGCTCCTTCGTGGCCGCGACTGGCCCGGCTCCAGAGGCTCCGCAGGGCAGGTAAGTGCACGCGGGGCCTCGGAGCGACGCGCGACCGCGCAGCATTTTCGGCTTTAAGCTGAAAATAAAAAAAATGCGTGCGCGGTCTGCGTTAGGCTCTAGAGCGTCGCGTAAATGTGAGTGCGTCGTGTGGATTGCTCCTCACATTTATGCGACGCTCGAGGGGCCCTTTCGCTTAAAAAACGCCATGCGAAAAGGGCCTCAGTCAAGAAAGCCACAGCCCTGAGTTTGCATGACCTGAGCCGGATTGTTGGTGACCAGGACTCCTGGAAGTCTCTTATTCACAGGGCTGCCATATGTCAAAGCCAACCTGACAGCACATAGTAACAAATCTGCTACCATTTATAGGTTCAATTTACTTGGGAAGCAAGAATGTTCAATTATTCAGAGGTCTGTTTTCTTGCTTCCACACTGATTTTTGCTTAATCTCCTACCCCAGCTTTGCTGTGAAGGCCAGAGTTACTTGCTAAGAAAACACTGTATTAGCCTACCAGCTTCCTACGTGTATATATGTAAGGTACTACAACATAACCAAAAACCTACAAGGAAAACTGAGTAATTTGGAAATGGATTGATTCTAAGGTGTCTGCCGGGGGGAGGGGGCGGTATGCATGCACACATCTGTTAAACTGGGGCTTCTAACGCTCAAGCTCTAGACCCGTAGTACTGCCAGCCACATGCAAAGTTCAGTACTTTGTGGGAGCTTTCTTAGTTGCAGTATCGGGATGCTGGATTATTCAGTCAGCTGGCACCACAGGCCAATCCCAGCACATCAAACTTTATAAAAACATTTGCCTTGGCACATGCTCCAGAGACTGAGCAACAGAAGTCTAGCGATGAATTTCTGCTTAGCTCCTGCACTCTTTTGCTGCTGGGTTGCTTCAGAGGTGATTTTGGCTTCCAGTTACTGATCTGAATGTTTTTGAGTTTCCTTGGAAGTCTGATGACCTGTAACAGACATGGGGACCTGTAGGCTGGATATAGCATGTGTTCTGGGCCCTAAAGTTGAGGCCCCCCACATGTTGTTTGACTGCAACTCCCATGAGCTCTATGGTGAGGGATGATGGGAGTTTCTGTGCAACATAACCCAAACATAACCCAAATCTTCCCTGGCCATGGGCTAGATCCTAGCATCGACATCCTGTCGATGACTGAGAGGTCTGTAATTGTCCCAGCCGAAGTACTTAAAGGTGATTCTTCTGAAAAGCAAATGGATTTTTAGTGATGTAATAGCACTCAGATTCTGTCAGATTTACCACATAAAAGCCATCACCTACATTGTGTCTGTGTGAGTGAAACAGTATGCTCTGAATTATTATCAACATTAAAATTCAAAAAAGTTACATTCTTTGACTACAGCTTGAGGAATTCCATAGCAGTGATGTAGAGTCGAGTCGATAGATTCGGACTCAAGTCAGACTTAAGTCACTTCAGTGACTCGACTCGGACTTGACTCAGCAAAACTTACACACTGACTCGCCTCGCGACTTGCATGTTTTTAGTGACTGACTTGCTGCCCTTGGTTGAGTAACATAACACATTCATCCAGAAACCTTACAACTTTCTGGTCCCATGACATTCTGTCTCAAGCCCAAAGCGTGGACACATTTCTCAGAGGGAATAGCAAATGGGTTCGGAAATGGGCTAGAGGTGGGATTGAGGTTTGCTCAGCAGCCTGTCCCTGCTACATATAGGAGGAGTTTTCTAAAACTTTTCCTAAAAGCATGAGGCAAGTCTCATGCCCAGAGTGCAGGGCACGTATCTCAGAAGAGAACAGAAAATGTGTTAGGCTGTGATCTTGAGGAGAAAGAATCCTTCCTTCTAAAGCTCTTGAAGATTCAGTAATAGGGAATAAGAAGGAGCCTATTTCCCACTTCTGAAAAGGCCTCCAGCTTTGCAAATGGGAAATAAAAAGGATCCTGTTTCCCACTTCCGAAGCTACAGATGGCAAAATCACAAAAGTGGAGGGCCAACTCTACTTAAATTGTTAAAATCGACTTTATTCAACTCTGTTCAGAAATTCTGGAATGCAGGTTGGGGTATAAAGTTGGCTCCCAGACTTGAGACTTGACTTGAGACTTGGAGTAAAAGACTTAAATACATCACTGTTCCATAGCCAGCATGGCCCAAGAAAGGAACTTTTTCTAAGCTTATAATTTGTCACTGTTTTTTCCAGAGTTTTCACAAAACATGGAGAAAAGTGGCTGTCTGGAGACTATGACTGACATTCTGTAGGGCACAGTTACATCGTTCCACATAGAGAACTACACTACACATGTCCTCTCAACGCTCCTGAATGCATAGTGCAACACCGGCCCTCCCGTAGCCAGACACTTCGCCAATCCATCCCACCGCTCTTCACCAGCCATGAAATGGGTGCATGGGGCTTCAGTGGCTGAAGAATGAGTCAGAGCGAGGTTTGGTCATTGCAGAGGGTGGAAAGGAATACCAACATTTTCAACAACCCAAATGGATATATGCATAGGATACCAGCCACAAGCATGCATGTGAATGCATGCATGTCTCTTTTTGAATGTTGTGTGAAAGGCTATTCACTAGCACCACCTGCAAAATAATAATAATAAAAAAATCTCCAGGTAGCAGGGTAGGGGACTGCAGGGTAGGGGACACTGCTGCAGTCTTTTACTTGCCAGAGGAGAGGGAGGTGGCCAGCAGCACCTGGCTTCAGCTCCCAGCCCATCTCCCTCTCCCCCCCCAGTCAGTAAATTGCCACAGCAGCTGTCCCCAGAGCTTGATACTTGCCAGAGGGGCAAAGGATGCAAAATTGCACATGCAGAGTCTCATTTCCTGCGTGCCTAGATGCCTAAGTCTTAGCCTTCGAAGTGCTACAGGATTACCTTTTTCCTTACTTTTTATTGGAAATAGACTAACATGGCTACCTCTTTGAAAACCAGGACAACATGAAGACTCCTCCAAATGGGGCAAATATGTCAGGAGATTGCCTGCAGTTGCTGCATTTGTTGGCACTAAGCTTGTCCCCTTGTAAACTGGTACTGTAATTGTCCCTTAAATGTTAGAGTTATTCTCACAGTCTTGGTCAGTTGTTACATGCAGGGTGAGGAAGATCACACTTAATAGTTACCTAAATGTCAAATTTCAGGCCTGGCTTTGCTTTGTACGTGAAAAAAGGCTCGAAAACTTCTTGAAAGAATGGAATCTGAGATTATACACTGCATGTTACAGTTTTACCTGGCTTCCCCTCATGTCCCGTACTATGCCTGATTCCTGATCTCTGTAAATGACTAAGAGGATATTTCTGCTGTCCCCCCACCCTCCTGTGAGAAATACAAAGTTGAGATGTAAGGTGTGTCTTCCCCATGTGAGAGGTATTGCATATGGAGAGAGCCCTCTAGGCTTCTCCAGTGTGCCCACCTACCAATGATATGCTGGAGCTTTGAGGCCCCAGAAATTGCTATGTCCCAAACTTGCACAGTTATGCTTTCCCCACAGAATCATCCATGAAGAAACAACAAGGGCTATAAAAAGTATGAAAGCCTCTAAGTCCTATCATCCCTACCTAGGTGACCTCACTGGGTTTCTTCAGGTTTGTAGAGCCCCTGAGGAAGGTTCTTGGGTCTTTTCAACCCTATAGTTGAACAGGAGCATTTAAACAGGGCTCTGACAGAGAATGGAAAAAGACAGACACTGTGTTGTGGCGATCAAATGTAGACTTAGGCCAGAGTCTCAGTATTATCATAGAGTAAAGACAGGCCCAACTAATCCTCTGTCTTCCCTCTTGTTCAATTGCTTTTAAAATGTCCTGGTTTCTCTCTCCTCCTTACACTTTCCAATTTTGTCCTCAGCTTGCTTTAACTGGTGCAAACTGAGTTTAAAATGCCAGCATAGTTTGATTTCAGTTAAAGAGGCAGCACCAACCCTACTGTTAAGTAGAATGAGGCAGCTACCTCAGGCAGCAATTTTATGTGGGTTTTTTGGGGGAGGAGGGGGGATTCGAGAGGAGAACTGCATACCTTCCAACTGTCTCAGTCTGATAAAGAGAGTCCTGACTTATCTTCTGCTTTACCACTTTTTATATATATATACATATATTTTTATTAAGTTTTAAAAAGAATAAAAAAACTCCCTCCCCACTTCCAAGCATCTTTTTTCCAGTTGAATCTGTGTTTACATTCCACACATACATTATTTTTGTTTAACCAATATTACACTATTACTTTTAAACATTGTTACATTACTACTTATGCTTTTTCTATAACATCATTAGTTTACATTTCCCATTGTCCCCAATCTTTCTTTATCCCTTCCTTTTCTTATTCTTTTATCCAATTCAAAACTTCTTGCCATTCCCTTTCAAAGTTCTGGATTTGCTTATTTTTAAGTGAAAAGGTTAACTTTTCTATCTCTACCATGTCCAGAACTTTTAATCTCCATTCTTTTATGTCAATATAATTTCTTTCTTTCCAATATTGTGCATATGTCAATCTTGCTGCAGTTATTACATATAACAATGTCTTCTGATGAAATCTTATTTGTCTTTGTTGCCCTAACATGTTTAACAGATAAAATTCTGGCTTCATTTCAAAATTTAAACTGTACATTCTTTGACTTTCATCATGTATTTCTTTCCAATACTTTCTTGCTACCTTACAGGTCCACCACATATGAAAAAAGGACCCCTCCTTTTCATCACATTTCCAACATTTTCCATTCCCATTTTTTGTTATTTTTTTCAACCTTACAGGTGTCATGTACCATCTATGTAACATTTTATAAAATTTTTCTCTTAAATTTAAGCTTGGTGTAAATTTTACATCTGTTTTCCATGCCCTCACCCATGTATCTAGCTCAATTGGATGTCCAATATTTTGAGCCCATCTGACCATATTGTCTTTAACAATCTCTGGTTCCATTTCTCTTTGCAACAATATTTTATAAAGGTTAGAGATTCTCTTTTTCTGATCCCCTTTCATCATTATATCTAATTCATTTTCATTTTTTCTCAGACCCATATAGTTTCTGATTCATCTTGAATCTCTCTTTTAATTGTCTCCATGGAAACCAGTTAAATTCGTATCCTGACTCTTTTAATTCCTCTTCTGTACGCATTCTTATCTCCATCCCATTTCAGCAACTCTTGATACGTCAATAAATTCCCTTGTTTTGTTGGAGCAATACTGAAAACTTCTTGAGGTGAGGTCCATATCAGAAGTCTTCTATAAAATTTATGCTTTATTTGTAGCCACACTTTCAATAAAGTCTTTTGGATACAATGATTATTAAAGTTATTATTTACAATTGCTTTGTCATAACATAAGTATCTGTGCCAACCAAATCTATTACTTATTCCTTCGACTTCTTTTATTGTTGTATTCTCCACTTAAATCCAATCTTTTATTATCTCTACCACTTTTTTGGTTGCTTTTTAAAATGTTCTGGTTTCTCTCTCCTCTTGCTACTTTCTCCCTTTGTATCCAGCTTACTTCAGTTGCTGCAAACTGAGTTCAAAGTGCAAACTCAGCAGGAGGAGAGAACAGTGAAGGGCAGAATCTTGCCCTTCCCAGTAGGCCCAGGCAAAAGCAAACAGCTGCAACCTCTCCTAGCTTGTGTGCCCTTCTTCACTAATAACTTGTTGACCACACTCTGATGTTGCTTGGCCACATGTCCTGGTTTTCATCTGCAAAACACTGGAGAGTATTTGCCACCAGTAGTTGTAAGCTACGTTTCTTCACCTCCCATCTAATCCAAAATGTCTGTCATACCATTCCTTAATCTTTGAACCAGCAGAACTCACACTGATTTTCCTGTACCATAAATAGCAGTCCTGAAGCACCTGTTCTATGGCCTTGGTTTCTTCTATATTTGTATCTATGCTTCCTCCTCCAGATCTATTATTAAGAATAAGGATCTGCATTCCCATTGTCTCAAATATAGTTTTCTCCCCACATCTGTCATAATGAGAGGATGACTCAGACTCTTGTCAGTCTATGTGAAATTATTAAACAGAGCTGAGGAAGCCCACCGGAGGGGATCTTCTCACTGTTTTGCCAAGATACCAGCCCTGCTCTCAGTGTCGGTGACTCCAGCTTTGTTTATGGTGAGTGAATTTTCTAAAAGTGTCTCACATTTTGGTGTGGAGCGCTCATGGAGGAACAGATAGGATGAGATACCTTTCCACAAAAGCACATAATCAGTGCAGTTGCAAGCGGTAACACTGGTTCTCTCTCTACTTCTTGTGCTCCAATCTTCTCCTGTGTTTATTTGTTAAAGACCCTCGCTGGATTCCTGCTGATTCACGATCCCCTTGACTGGAAGCTACTAACCACAGCCTCATGGCAGCCACTGCCTTCTTGTCACCAGTGACAGGTAAAAGTCCTTCGAGTCTGGACATGCCAAACAAAGTGCCAGCTGTTTCTGGAATTATTGCCAACTGTAAAATATCATGTAAGTTGCTCAGATCTTTTGGAATGGAATGAACTGTGAATCAAATAGCCAAACACATCTGATGAAAGGGGATCTGGGCCACAAAATATTGTATGAGGAGTTCTCAACTTTTCAACACAGTGGGCATGTTTGGAATCATGGGTGTCTCACAAAATGGCTGTTGTTATGGATGTGTCAAGTCACAAAAAACACATTTCACAGAAATGCAGACCAGGGAGGCTTAAAATAGGAGAAAATTGCCTAACATATCACTTTAGGGCCAAGCTGGGATCTCTGTCTCAGAACACACCCACTTCTTTAAATTGAGGGTTTCCCTGTAATCACCATGAACTCTCTCTACCAACACTGCTAGTCTTCCATCACCGCATTCTCCGGACATCTCCAGTCCACCCTGGGCTGTTCCACACCCATTCTTCCCAACTCCAGAGTTTTCCCACAGCCTTTACCCAAGTATAGCAAGGAAGAAATAGCAACAGGCCTCTTCTTCTCACTGGAAAGTTTAGCAAGCAGGCAAAGAACACCCAACAAGCTCCTCTCTATGCCATCTACACCTGGAACATTAGTGTTGAAAATTAAATTGATAATGTTCAACATTAGAAATTGGAAAATTAGTTCTCTAACATAAACACTAATAACTAAAAGAGTTCAATTTAGCAAGTTGTCATTAGTTAACTTGTTAATTAACCTTAGCATTCGGTCAGACTATGGGATTTACAGCGAATGGTGTGGAAGTTGTCCCAATAAACTTTAGGGAAGTATATCTTGTTACTGGCTCCTTCAAAATCCCTCTTTTTGTCCTTTTAAATTTGCCTTCTTCCAGCCTGGCATTTTTCATTACATGATCCACAAATCGTACGGTGAGATTATTGCACATCTGAGAACTGTCAGGTTGTGGAAGGTTGTCCCAAAGTATGGGCTCCCATCTTACAATATCTTCAGATCAGTTTGTCATTCACCTGTGTCTCTCTATTCTTGCCAGCCCCCCCAGCATAAACACTGGATTCACGCTTGAAATGCCTTATTTGTTACAGAGTGATTTATTTCAGTCAGAGGACACTGATACTCTGCAAGTGCTGCACTAAGTGGATAGCTACAAAGATTGATCAGTGAATCAAGGGTGGAGAATTCTTAATCTGATATTTTGTAGAATCTCTGAGCATACACAGAATATTTTCCTGCACAACTGAATCACTGTATCCTTTCTGCTTCCCCATTCTTGAGCAAGAAAGGTGGTGTGCAGAGATCAGGGACAGAGCATGAGCTTGGCATGCCGGGCTTGGTCAAGGACTCCAAATATAATCTGTGGGAATGGACAAGGTATCCGACAAAGCAAAATGAGAAGGGGAGAGAGAAGGAAAAGCCAAGAAAGAAAGAAATGAGGGATGCATTTGAAGAAAACTTTCTCTTTAATTAGCCAAGAGCCTAGGGCTATGCGAGCAATACACTAAAGCAATGCAATGGGGCTCATTGCAGCTTATCCCAAAGAATCTGAGATTATAATGTGTATTATACAGCATACAATAAAAATCAGTCCAGAACGTAATCCATAGAGGGAAGAAGTTACTGAAGAGACTGCTTGTCCCACCCCACCCCAAGAAAGATTCTGAACGCTTTCCTTTCATAAAGGCCCATGGAGGAGGCATCTGCGTTTTGGCTTGAAAGGTACATCTGATAGGGCCCAAAATATATTATTATTGTATATCGTATGACAATATACTACAGAAATTTATGCAGAACATAATTAATAGAGGAGGAGAAGTTAATGGCCAGAGTCACAGTACACCCCACTGTGCAAAAAGATTCCAAACGTTTTCCTTCCGTACAGGTCCATGAGGGGCATTTTTAAAGGGCCCGGGCTGCGTGAAGGCTTTAGTCTTTTGCTAAACAAAGAAATCCCTCCCGTCCACCACATTCTTTTCCAAGACTCACTCTTTTTCTTTCTCATTCTCTTTTTCTTTTCTTTTTTTCCTATTTTTGTCTTCTCTTCTTTCCCAAACCTAGCTGTTCTTCTGCTTCACAGGCCCGGCTATCTGATTTGGGTTCCAAAAAGTTTCTCTTATCTTTCTCTTACATTCTTGCTATATTCTTGAAGAAATCACACAGATCACTCTGCCTAACATGGCCATGTGACACATCTTCTAATATTTTGTCTCTTGAGGCGTCAGGCCTTCCTATTTTATTGAGTATGCCAGAAGGAGAGGCATGAACCTAATTCGATGGAAGCACAATTGGTGTCCTTTTAGTCAGTTACAATGTTGTAAATCAAACTTTTGACCTTGTAACTGTTTCCTATTCACATTATCAGTTGTGGTACAATTGTCACAGTTACTGTACTTTTGTGGAGTACTTTCCATCTCCACCTTCTGTTCTGCAGTTCCAGCCCACTACCACTTGCTCTGACCTCAGTTACAGCTAAGGGCACCCATATCAACTTGGTTTTCTCCCATACATTCACAGCCATTTATCATACCCTGTTCAGTAGCTGAACTCTTGAATAACCTATCTGACTTTTCAAATAAAGGCATTCCAAGATGAGCCAAGAAATTTCCTTTATCTGTTATTGAGTTCACTTGCTGATGTAGGTCACCTTACACAAAACCCCTTACCGATTTTTTAAATATAAGATTCAATTGCAACAAAGTCCAGTTACAGATTACTGACCTGATAGTCTCATTTTTTTAAAATTAAGATTGTGTACCAATATACTTCTAAAGCTCAGAAGTATTTAGCTGAAAAATCTAAGTTACTTGTTGTCAATTCTTTTCTGTAATAATTAATGTACAACTGTAGTTATACATGTAGTTTTAACTTATTGAGGTACCCTGCCTCTAGCTCTAGCGATGTGTCCTCTTAATTACTTTTATAGTAATGGAGGCAGCATTACTGTATGGTGGAGGAGGAATATCACATGGTTCAAGTGCTGGCTCATGGAATTAAAAGCCCACATCCAGCTATTATAAACCAAACAGCAACACATCAGTGTAGAGAATCATAGAATCACAGAAACAGAGTTGGAAGAGACCACTATGGCTATCGAGTCCAACCCCCTGCTATGCAGGAACACCCATCAAAGCATTCCCAACAGATGGCCATCCAGCCTCTGCTTAAAAACCTCCAAAGGAGACTCCACCACACTCTGAAGCAGCATATTCCACTGTCGAATGGCTCTGACTGTCAGGAAATTCTTCCTGATATTTAGAGGAAATCTGTTTTCCTGTAGTTTGAATCCATTGCCCCGTGTTCTAGTTTCTGGAGCAGCAGAAAACAAGCTTGCTCCATCGTCAATATGATATCCCTTCAAATATTTAAACATAGCTATCATGTTTCCTCTTAACCTTCATTTTGTCAGGCTAAACATACCAAGCTCCCTAAGCCTCTCCTCACAGGGCATGGCTTCCAGACTCTTAACCAGTATTCCTGTTGAAATTCTGAACAAAGAATAGGGGAAGAATGCCATGACTAACCATATGCTTGGAGAACCAGAGCCTCTAAAGGGAATAAACCACAAAATATTGCCATGCTGTCCAATAGTTCATGGACGCATACAGCATCCCTAACTGCTGTTTCCTCTCCTTTCTCAATGGTATAGTCGTTTTCTTCAGAAATAGACTGGGGATGCTGGCTACCCATAGTTGTGGGTAGACACCATTTCAAGGTGGGATTTCAGCTTAAAAATTCAGAGTTTAGTATAGCAGTAATGAGTGTAAAACCAAAAGTTCTTCAGCGTTAAAAAATGAACTGAAAATTTCGAAAGTAGCGCTGGGTATACTGTTGCCACAATGTGCACTTATAAATCTTTCTGTAAAATAATACAAGCCCATCATGCATGGTGCTTGCTGAGTAGGGGTCAGGCTTAATTTACATTTCCTGGATGGTCCAGCCATCAGCAGACCAATGGGAGGGATATTTGTTAAGCCATTACACTAAAGCAAGGCTCAAGGAATAAGAACTCAAATTTCCCAGTTGCTTTTAGATGCCTTCTAGAAAATTTCCTCTTTCTATCTACTGCAGAAATTTTAGCTTAAAAATCCCCCATGTGGCACTAGGGCAAGGGCTTGGAAAGTCATGTCTAAGAACAATTAATATAATGAAATGCTGAAGGCATCCAGAACTGAGCAGTGGCAGGATGATGTAGAATATAAACTCTTGCTTATTTTGTTCCCATGCATGAGAATACGAAATATCAGAAATTTTCTCCTTAGCTCTTCTTAAAGCTACCATGGTTGTTTCATTGTTGCACCATAAGAAAAGATACACCTCCAAAGAGAACTCTAAGTCACTTGGATTTTTTACATGTACTGTTTTGATCTTAATGCTTTTATACTTCAATTGTGTGCTTGTGCTCTTTGTATGTATTAGTTGGTATTAATAAGTTTTTGTGCCAGAGAGGACTGTTGCACATTAGTACTTTTTGCTGTTTGTTTGTATTGCATCAATTTGCTGTTGCAATGTGCTGTTGCATTGCTTGAAGTTTTTATACTACTAGAACCACTCAATTCTTATTATAGCATATTATTATTCTCATAATCTCGGTTGTATCCCAGTTCTGTATGCTAATCAAAATGTTTCCACTTTTCTGTAAGACAGCAAGATTTTCTATTTTGTTGTTTATTTACTGGTCTTTAAAATATGTGCATCTATGAGACATAAATTGATCAACTAGGGAACAGTGCTGCACATACTTTTCTGAAACATGTTTTGGATGAATTGTTTAGATTCCCTTTATGAATTAGCCAGTTCTTGCTCTTTGTGTATGCATATTCGTGGCTTCACAAAGAGAAACTACACAGGGCCTAACATTTCATGGGTGAAAATTGGAACACCTGTGCAGTTATAAAGGCTATAATTCCAAGGGGATCTCCTCAAGGAAAACCCTCTCTTAACTTGCAGGACTCTCCCTTCTCCTACTTTTTTGCAAGGTGTATCTATTCCTTTTGCTTACCTCAAGAAGAATTTTGGAGTCGTAAAGTACAAGATACTCTGTTCCAAAACTAGGAGAGGCTGTAGCAATTTGCTTTTGCTGGAGTCTTCCGAGAGCCTACGGCAAAGCTTTCCAAACTTTTCATGTCAATGACACACTTTGTAGACATGCATCATTTTGTGATGCAGTAATTCAGTTTTACTAGCAAAGCAGAGGTTAAACGGTGTGAAGGCAGGGAAAAGGCGGCCCCCTTCCACCCAGTCCTGGCTCCCTGCCATCGCTGTTGCCAGGGAAAGACCTTGATGAGAGCAACGACAGTGGACCAAGCTTGGGTGGAGGGGTCTTTCTCAGCCAGGGAGGCAACACACCAACACACTACAGACGACATACTAATGTGTTATGACACACATTTTGGAAAGCCCTGGCCTACAGGAAGGCTCCACCTCCTGTTGCTCCCGCTATGTTGCGTACCAGCAACTTTTGCACTTTGAACTCTGTTTGCAGCAATTGAACTAGATCCAGGATGGAAAAGGTAACTTGGGAGAGGAGAGAGAAACTGAGACATTTTAAAAGCAGCTGAGAAAGTAGGACAGCAGAAGATTAACTGGTGCTGCCTCTGCCAAACTGTGACAGCAGATATGCCCCAAAGTGTTCACTGTCTTTTTTTTTTCATGCTGAAAATATCTTGCAGGAGTTAGAAAATACCCAAAGGGGTTTCTTGACATGTTGAGACAGAAATAAGGACAAAACAATTAACAAGATTTCTTTACATCTTGAGGTTGATGATCTGGGTTCTAAAGTACCATTTTGCCATTCTTCCCTTATATTAATTCTTAAAAGTAGCTTTCCAAGCTCTACACTATAGAAACATAACATTTATTGTGATGGCTATATAGGCTGCCGTAGATTGACATAGGACATGTAATTGAATTAAACTTATCAAAATGTAATGAGATTTCGTGAATGAATATGAAATCTACTGTTCCCTTATGAGAAAATATGGCTACAAATTGTATCTATGAAAGGTGTTGTACTTATTAAGCTCCTGGAATACAAAATCCTAGTTTGAAAAAACTACCCCACCGATGTCATTTTTGAAGTGCCAGAGACATTTAAATGTGGCGTAAAATATGCAAGGAATTTTATTTTTTAACATGATTGAAGAGTCCACAGAGTCAAAACTGAAAGCATCAGTTTAAAGAAAACACAAAATAGTTATGCACAGAAAGTAATTCTTTACAACAAGGTTTTATTTTTTTTTTCTTTGACAAAAAAAAAAACATTTAAAGTTTTACAGCTTTGTAAATTTTTGTGGTTTATTTTGGATCCAAACAAGCATTTATGTTACAATATATCCACCTCATCGACATGCAGTGCTGAACGCATTATCTGCCTTTTGGATAAGGTGCCCTGATACCATCCCAATGAGCTAATGCTCAACAGCTTCCACGATTAGCCAGAAGTTTCCCATAGAGGAAACCACAAGGGGAGGCACCCAAATGGTGACGCTCAGCTTAACACCTGTCAGCACAGCATCAACAAGACAGGGTGTAGCCTCCATTTTGTGTTCACTGGTCTTTCTGCCAAACCGAGATGAAGATGGCTTCAGGTGCTTACGTGAGGCATCCTGGTATAAGTACCTGCCTCAGCTTGCCTAATCAGTCTTCGTTTGATAGTCACACATAATTAAATGGTGTCATTTCAGTTCACCGCTGTGCTAGGCCTCTGTTGAAGCAAGGTTTGGTTTATCTTGATTCTTAGGCAAAGCAGAAGTTCTTCTCCTCCTGCATTTCATATAGATCAGGTAAAGACTTTGTCCAGACCATGCCACACTTTCCCTTGGAAATACGCTATTCCCCTCCTCTGTTGTGCTCCTGCTACATAGCAAGCGTTACTTAGGGTCACGGCAATTGTCTTTGGGCAGTTTTTGAACCAAATCCTCTCCTTCTCAAATGTGGCACAATTCTTGGAGCTTGACAGCAAGCTGAGGGCTTAGCAGCAGAAACTGTAGCTTGACTATTTGAAAGCCTTCTTGAGGCCTTGAAACGTAATAAAATTGATGCCAATAACAATGTTTAATATAACCTAAGATGTTGTTTGAAGCTGGAGTTAAAAATCAACCTTTCCTCTTGCAAACTGCCTTTTTCTTAGCTCATCCACCAAAAAACTTACAGAGTCTTGTAGTTACACGCCCAAAGTCCATGTGTGTTCATCCTATAGCTGAACCTTGTATACATTACCTTGTCCCAACACTCACTGGCCCCAGTCCAAATGTCCTGAGAGTGGCAACTGGATCAGGAATGGGATGTGTGTCCCCATCTCAGCATCAGTTAGACATACATGTTCCCCACAAATGGATCATGGCACAAGCATAAAAACAATAAGCGAATCCTATTGGAATGGAACTCTATGAATGTTCCTGTTGACACATCAAAGCAAGAACCCCAGCCTTGCCATTTTAATCTAACTTGATATAAGTTTTATCCTTCTGATAATGGCTCAGCAAAACAAAGAGTCTTGTGTGGAGCATGCTGTAGGCTTAATAAATGCTACTTTTAGGGCCTATTTATAAGACATGATCCATCCCAAAACACCTGTAATGAGACTCAGTTGTGTAGTGACAATTATGCGTGTGTTCCCTGTCAATGCATGGTTACCCCATGAATTTCATAGGGTTTTCTTAGGCAAGGACTACTCAGAGGTGTTTTTGCCAGTTCCTTTGTCTGAAATATAGCCTACAGCACCTGGTATTCATTGGCAATCTCCCATCCAAGTATTAACCAGGGCTGACCCTGCCTAGCTTCCAAGATCAGACAGGATCTGGTGCTTTTAGGTGTTTAAGCCCTTCTTACCATTATAAATTTTGACCTACTAGTAAATGTACCAATTAGTATGTGGCTGTAAAATCTGGTGGGAATAGAGGGTGAAGGGAGGTGTCAAAAAGGGGTGGTAGGGAAGTTAAGGGCAGGCAGGGGATGGTGCTCTAAATGAAAAATATCCTATGTTTGAAGGGCTGTTTAATCCAATACTGATTTAAAGATAAAATAACCTTCAGAAGGGAGAGCAGAGGCTTGAAGTAGCCAACTAAATTAGCATGTTGTCAACAGACTCAGCAGGCCCACAGGTCACTGACTCATGGGCTTCCCCACCGTATTATTATATTAGTATTTAAAGTATAGACACTATAGTTATTCTGTTTGTTTAAAAACGCAAGTTAGCATGACATGTACATTTTATGCACATCCTTGTCCTCTGGAAAATACAGGGGCCACCCTAGGAGATATACGCCACCTCTCTGTTTCACCTGGATGCTTCCTGTCTGAGAGGCTGTAAATGCCATTTGGTAACTCAGGTAGATTAGACCTGGCTATGTGCACAACACCTACTGGACTCCACTCTGAGTAAAACTATAAAAGCAACAGAATATCCCAGCTCCAAAATACAGGAAGTCATAAGATTGCCAATCACATTATTCCCTAGACGGTCTGAATTCTAATAATACTTCACTTCTTTAACTGCATGTGAGGCATTCCATCAAGGTTCTTTGGATAAGACACTGCACAGTTCCCCTTCTATGGCCATTTCCGCACTAGACTGTTATAGTGCAATTATTCCACTTTCAACATCATATGGAATTCTGGGGTTTGCAGTTTAGAGAGGGGCCTCACAGGCCCCTCCCTAAAGATGTTGAAAGTGGAATAATATCGCTATAACAGTCTAGCGAGGAAATGGCCTATGGCATGGCTGCTGAGAGCCAAATTTAGGCCTTACTACAAAAATCCTCTAGACTGTGGGATGAAATGATACTAAAACTGAAGTGCTTTACAGGATTCTCCTTCAGCCCTAAAAATGAAGAAACATTCAAACATTCTGATACACTTTGTGCTATGGTGTCCATAATAAATGTGGCAAGACACCTTTAAATAATCAGGAAACAAGGGTCTTCACTACAGCTTGCTTCTCTTGCGTCAATACACACAAATGAATACACTTTCCTGAAAGTGCAAACCAATTACATATCTTACAGAAAGCACGGCTTATTATCAGAAATCACTTTGCATATAGAAGTTCACGATAACTGCCCTTCTATTTACAACAAGTCACGGGGAGAGGGACTCAGTACCATGACTTCTTGGATGACTGCTTCCTTTTTTCTCAAATTTGTATCATGGTGTTCTACAGCTTGGCAAAAGATGCAAGAGAGCTAGTGTAATGTAAGCTTCAAGAGCTGAAGCATTAGATTAGGGCACAGTTAGACTTGGTTAGAGTGTTGGAAAAGAATCTGGGAATCCAAGGTTCAAATGCCTGCTCAGCTGTGAAGCTTTCTGGGTGACTTTGGTGTTGTATCTCTGGCTCAGCTAGCAAACTACAAAGCATTGTTATGAGGAAATAGACTAGAAGTGTGGTAACTACATTGTAGTTACTGCACGAATGCAAATTTCTTCAAGGAAAAGTAGCATATAGATATAAATTAGGCGATAGTTTAATTGGCATCGCATCAGAAACTAGTAGAGATACCTCTCCAAATAAAGGTTATTGATAATGGAAAGTGCAACTACATGATGAATCAAACAGAGGTGCCAAACCCTTTTCTACACACCAATTTTTCCACCAGACACCTTACTCCTCATAGAACAGGGAGAAAATGGCTGAAATTATTTGTTCTTGCATACAGGAAAGAAACAGGTGAAGATTTACATCCCTAGTCACAAAACAGCTAGTAGGAAAAAGCCCCTATATCATTTTCATAGCATGTATGTACCTTCTAGGAGCATAAAATTATTATGAAACATAAAGCTGTTTCCATTCTTCCCTTAATGCTGATCTCCTTGAGGATGATACTAAATCTGCTTTTTATCAAAAGTAACTAAATCAGATTTACCATCAAGCTACTATTAAGAGAGTGGAAATCCTGCAGTACTTGGAGCCGGCCCCTCCCTAAACTGTAAACCCCAGGATTACATAGGATGTTGAAAGTGGAATAATAGCACTATAACAGTCTAGTGCAGAAATGGCCCAGGTCCCAGGTAAGTCAAAGAAGATTCACAGTGCAATACCACAGAAGTGTACAGTACTCAGAAGTTATTTTCCATAGGGCTTTCTCCCAGGTGAATACAGGATTGCAGTTTTTATCACTGGAAGTGAAAATGGCACAAGGCCAATCCATGTGATGACCAAATTGATTCTACGGTGGTTTAAGTATCATTAATTTCTCCCCACAGGAATGTTAGGACCTATGAGATTTATGAGGTGGCTGGGACGGTTTGTTGTTCACATTGAGCATTTCTGTCTTCCTCATAGAAACAGAACTTTTCAGGTTTCTAAACAGTTGAAAAACCAGCTTACCCTTGTAGCAGTAGTTGCTGAAAGTCTTCTATGGCTGAACAGGTAGGAGTCTGAGCTTTGGGTATTTATAAGGGGCCACAGAAAAGAATTCAAATACATGGAAAGTGGTGGTGATGGTAGAAGCTGATTCAGATGGCCTTTTTGCTGTTTCATCCGGCGAGCAGACTTTCAGAGGGAACAGAGTCATATCAGGGAGGAGGGGAAAGGCAGGACTTCCACAAGCACAGACTTCCAATTCCAGGTCATAGAGGCTGGCAATGGCAGCCTAGAAATCCCTTCCTCTGATGCTTTAATTTGATTTATTGGAAGCACTCTTCCCATCTACCCAAGCTCTTCAGCAGAAGAGCAGATCTGGATTATGGTGGTCAAGAGGCTGCTGTGATCCATATGCACACCTAAAACCCCACATTATTTATACAAACTTTAGAGTTTGGGCATATTGCAGACTGTGGACTGTATACAGGCCCTGGACCCCACTTCTGCGGTCCCTGAAGCCTCCCACCCTAACCTCTTCTGATTTTTTTTTTTTAGTGGGATTTGGGGACAGTTTTTTTACCCACAATTGTGCAGAAAGCTCCCCCAACATATGAAAAACACGTAAAACTACCCCCATCCCAGATGCACCCTACAATCCTGTAGTACCTGTAAATATCTCCATATTTCTGTGCAGTCACTCTCAAAATCATGATGGGAAATCTAAAGATGTCACTTCCTGTCACCATTTCAAGAGATACTGCAGAGGTAAATTGAGGTATTTGGGCTTGCTGTATGGTGCAAGCCCTGGTAGGGGGAGGGCTGGGAGGAAAATTGCACCAAAGCAGTATTTTGCTGACCAGGATAGGGAATTTGATATGAAGGAAGCTAAAAACAAAGCCATTACTGCCATTTTGGAGTAGTGCCCCAAGGGCCCCATTAGCCTTTCTGCTCCAGTACAGATTATTCAGCCATCTAAGAATGACCATATTATTTGTTGTGTGCCTTCAAGTTGTTTCCAATTCATGGTGACCCCAAAAAGAATCTATCATGGTGCTTTCTGGGGTGGAGAGTGTGTAATGTACCCAAGGTCATCCAGTGGGCTTCCATGGCTAAGTGGGGAATTAAGCCCTGGACTCCATTGTAGTCCAGTGCTCAAACCCCTACACCACACTGGGTCTTGATGATATTATACCAATATTAAAATCATTCCATTGCCTGCCAGTTAGTTTTTGGGCAGAGTACAAAGTGTTGGATTGTTAACTTTAAAGCCCTACATGATTTGGGTCCAGGTTACTCACAGGATTGCCTTCTCCAGGATAATCCACCCTGTACACCCAGGGAACATCTGCTTCAGTCAGCTGAAACTAGGCTGACTGTAATCCAGGGGACATTTTCTTTGGCTGCTCTTAGACGGTGGAAAGACCATTCAGAAGAGATTTGTCAGCTGCATATGCTGTCTGCTTTTAGAACAGTAAAGACCAGATTGTTCTGAAATTATGAATTTTAGACTACTGATTGATTGATTTTAATGTATATTGGTTTTATATACTCTTTTAATTCATATTCTGTGTGTACTCTGTTATTTTTCCTTGCCTTGATTCATAGAGAAAGATGAATAGGATGATGATGATGATGATGATGATGATGATGATGATGATGATAGTAATTGTTCTTTCTTTAAACTTTATGAAATTGTGTCGGTGGGAAAGCTCTGAAAAGTAGAAATCAACCAACCAGTTTCCATGACGGCAGAAGTGTGGTCCTGCCCTGCTGTGATTGGTGGCTTCTCTGTCTGCGAGGCAATGAATCTTATCTGGGTTTTATTCTGCAATTTACGGGAGCCATGCAAGGTGCTCAGCACATTTTGGGAACAGGTTTTGGCCCCCTGTACAGCTCCTGTAACATTTGGACTAAAATCTAGAGCAGACCTACCACCCTGCCCTCCCTGCCAAGATGGAAGCCACCAGCCACTATTGGCCGTGCCTACTGAAAAGAGATGGCATCAGATGAATACAGTGAGTCCTGGCCCTGTAGCTAGGCAACAGAGATGTCTATTCTTATGAGGTACAGTTGTCATGAAGGACTGTGGAGAGGAGCAGAATATGGGTGTTGGCTGGAGGCAATGCTGAAACAGTACATTTAAATTGCTACAGTCAGTCAGGAGCCCTCCTACTGAACTTCCTCAATAGTTTGAAAACCAAGTCTAGGGAGGAAAAGAAAATCTAGACATCTAAGCTTCACATCAAGAACATTGCACTCCTTGCCAAATCCTCCCACTCCTCTCCCTTAGAACTGAAGAAGCTCCAGAGAGGGCCTTGGATAAATTTCTTCACACTAAACATGAGCTCTGCCACTGAGCTATGATCTTTTCAAGCATAGGGAAGCACAATAGTTCAGCGGTAGGACTTTTTAGGCAGAAGGCCAAAAGTTCTACCTTTGGCATCGAAACTCCCCGCTGAAATCCTGGAGACCCACTGCCACTGACTACCTATGTTTCTCCCCATAGCAGCTGTCTTTGAGAACTATAAACACCAACATTCCCCCTTACAAGAGTAATTCTGAAAGCAAAGAAACCTCAGCAAATCAGTACTGTGCATAACACTAACAAAGCATCAGCTCTGCTATCCAACTGTTTCACTGCCAGTCAGCTCCTTTTGAGTCACTGCTGGAGATCACATGCAATGTTTCCTTCGTAAAAGCTACTCCTGCTAGTCTCCTTTAGAAATGCATAACAAGTGGCAGAGTGGCTGCCACGCAACCCAAAGGTTAAGGGAAAACATGGATCCAGGGGAGTGCACAAGATGGCAAAGACAAAAGAATGTTCCTGTATCATGCTAGAGAACCGTGACCTCCATTTGCTGCACAGAGGAAGTTTCAGCTAGGCAGATGATGTAACTACCAGATGATCTATACTACATGCCAGTTACTTTTGCTTTGGATATTACAACCTGAGTAGAAAATCATGCATCTAGATTTTCTCAGGAGCAACAAGCTATGAAAGTTAGTAGCTCACACATTTTCCTTTCTTGTAAGCCACCAGCCCTGGAGTGATTCTTACACTCAAGATTCTTGGGCAACATTTTATTTGTGGAATTTGTTTAGAACAGCTCTGGGATCCAGTGCTCTTCAGACTGTTATCTTGTTCTGTAGAGGTTTACTTGTGTGTTCCTTCCTGCTTTTTAAGGTAGGAGAATTGCTACCAGCACTTCACATGCTTTTCATGCTTCCCTTTGCCCTCTTACTATCATTTTGCTTTCTAACAAAACCACACGTGGAAAAGCCATCAAAATGCCATCCACATTCAGCGTTCCAGGAGAGGCAAGTAAAAAATGATCCACTCCCATGTTAATGAATTTGTTGTCCTCTAACTCGAGGAAAGAAAAAGTCTGCCCAACTGATATGCTGAAGGAGATACGGGAGATCCTCTGTTTTTGTGTGTATGTGTTAATGTGCACACACACACTCTCACATACAGCACTTTGGTTAATTGAAAGTATATGCCATTGGCTTTTGTGGAGTTTGCTAATAACTTTTATTTTTAGGGGCACTGTTAAGAATTTAAAAAGAGTTCTACCTTTGCAACCAGACCAAACATACATTTAGAAGCATTTCCAAATGATAATCTAGATGCCTTGTTTCTGAGTCGTCAAAATTCCATCATCCCCTAACCCTAACAAGTGTTAATCTAAGTATGATAAAAAGAAATGCTTACATGAAAAGAAAACCAAGCACCAAACCTCTTTAGAAGCCCTTAATCTAGATTAGATGATGCCAGCATTATAGTAAGGCATGCTTCTCTGTATGTGCTGGTGGGGGGGGGGGGCGTCCCAGGGAAGCATCTACAGAATGTCATGGGGGCACCTCTTCTATTTTATAGCTCCACAGAACTGCCATAGGAAAAGATGCTCCCAACCTAGGAGGGTAAGAGAAAAGACTGCCTTGATACTCATACAGAAACTGGCTTATCAAAATAAATCTCTACATGTGTGCATGTTTGTATACACAGCATATAAATACATCCACACACACTCTTTCTACACATTCTGAACTCAGAATATACATATATGTCTGAGTATGGTGGGTTATATACATTTAGCATGGCAATGACCCTTTTCTTGTTCCATTCTTAGCTGATTGGCCATTGTACAAAACAAGTGGTTGGTTTCACTCCAACCAAACCCTTCTCCTTACCATGGGCTACCCTTTCTGCCCTCTCTGCTTCTGCCCTGTTTTCCCCCACCATAGCCTCTCCTTCACTTTTGTCACAAGCATAGCCACTCTTTGAAGAACAAACCAAAACCCACAGGCTCTGCCGGAAAGTCTCATTCTGTGACTTCTGACCTGGGCAAGACCTCTAGACAACCTGGTCACTCCTATTCTTCCTGTTGGTTGACCTGTAGGAGAGACAACCAGAGGTGACAATGCGATCATCTCAAATGATTAACCACATGCCACCAATGATTAACCCAAGCCACCAACTTGACTGCTTGCTTGCTTGCTTGCTTGCTTGCTTGCTTGCTTGCTTGCTTTTCTTTCTTTCTCTTTTGCAGGGAAGGCAAGCGCCTATGGGTCAAAGTAGTATTTTAAAAAGCCCCTTGGTATCCAGCTTGTTTCCCATTTTACTTCTTTAGCATCTTCTGCCTCTCCTTGTCAAACACTCTTGGCATTTTCAGAGATGGAGGCCATGTGACTGTTGGGGTGAAAGCTGCTGTTGACATTTTTCGTTTTCAATTAACAAGTAGGTACACCTTCACTGGGTCTGTAGATGCAGGAGCTAATCAAATGTTTCTCTGTGCAATTGAAAAAAAAAAGGATGGACAAAAATAAAAGTTATGGGCTGGACCCTTTTTCTTTTTTTGCACAAAGGCCTGGTATCTGCCGCATTTTACTTCCAGTTCATTTCAATTCATTTCAAATGTGGCAAACAGCATGCGTCAGAGGAGAGAGGGGTGAAGGGGAGGCAGTCTCTAGCACTTGTCATCTTCCTCCGTATCACTCAGTACATCAATGCCAGCCCCACACATCACCCCTTGTGATGCTCCTCTCCTCCTTCTCCGGTAGTGCCCATTGGGCATCTGCCAGCTGTGCCTTGAACGAGGGCCTGATGCAATCGTGTTGGAGCGGCCAAGGCTGGTGGCCACAGCAGCCTCAAAAGTGAGTGTCTCCTCCTCGCCACAGTCTGAAGCATGGGAGTCATCCTGAAGCATCAGGTAAGGCTCTGAGATGTAGCGCTGAGGGGTGGAGAGAAGGCTCTGCTTTCCTGTTGGGGAGCTGGAAGACTCAGTCAAGCAGGGGTTGTTTGTTTCCAGAGCCCCAGAAAGCAGAGGCGAGCCACCCTCACTGTCATCAGGATGTGGGGAGATGTCGCCACAGTGTTGCATCATAGCAGCATAGGAAATGAGGGGGCGGGGCTTTGGTGGCACTGGAGGGAGCTGGCGGCGGCTTCGCCTGGGTGTGCTGGTGTCAGATATAGATGGGATTGAACTCTCACTCAAGGAACCTGTGCCCTGCAAAGAAAAGAGGAGCATATATATATAGACAACTTGTTGCCCCAAATTTGTTAAACATTGGTGAGAGGTGGAAAGGACAGGTAGCTGAATCTGGAAAACAGTATAATCACAAAATTATTCTGCATCAGGATTTATGTATCTTCAACCTAACTGTCCCATGCCATTGCCTGCTATAAAGTGTCAGACCTTATCCCTGCTGGATATCTTGCTGAACTCTGTGCCTGACTCTGGATTGCTCTGACTGACTTTGGATTTGTTTGCCTTAGAGTTCTGTTGGACTTTATTTATGACCATGTGCTTACTGCCTAAAAGTAGGTACTGAACAGAGAGCTATTCAGTTTGTTTTGTTTGTGTTATCAGCTGAGCCACTCTGACTGAGATAGGACATAAAGCTTCCAAACATCCTGTTCTCCTCATCTAAAACAATTTGCTGCTGAGAGAGAGAGAGAGACTGAGAAGGACAGCATCAGACTGTTAGCCAGCCTGGCAGATGTGTGCTTGTCTTCCATTTTCTTGTAGACTGGTGCTTGCCTCTCCCAGGCTTTTCTGTCCTTTGGACAGCAAAGAAAAAAAGGGAACTGACTCCTAACCAATAGCAAAAAACAACAAACTTGCGAGTTAGGAATAAAATGTAGTATCACTTATAAGAAGAAGAATTTATATCTAAAAGTTTTTGTCTAAGATAAATTTTATACAGTCACTGTTCACTTGGTGAACTATATATAAAATCATCAATAATTAAATATTTAAAACCAAAAAAGACATACAAAAATTACATAGAAAGAAACCTTATGATTTCTATGGGCAGGGCTGATGCAATGAATTATAAAGTCATAACATAGCAACTTCTAATGGGAGGAAGAACAATGTTGGCTACTAAGGGTTGGTAGTCCATAAGCATGGTCAAACAGCCATAATTCTGTGGATAATCCAATGCTTGTAAAACACTAGTGAACCATCTCCTGAAAGGAGGAAGAAAACTTGATGGTTCCTGTTGGTTGATGTGGCATCTGAGTAGTCTAAACAGCCAGATGCGTTTCGACGTAACAGTCTTCTTCAGTGGCCAGAGTTTTCTTAAAATCTCTTATGCCTCCCACAAATAAATAAAAAGTTTAGAAGTGTCCTTTTCCATTGTTAAGCAACAACAGTTTGGGGTTGTGTCAGAATCCTAACTAAGGTTTTCTAAAACAAGCCAACTTCATAAATCATAGTTTGAAGTAGGTTTGTTTTAATAATGAGCTAACTGCAGTTTGCTCAGGTTGGTATATCCCAACAAGCTAGAATTGGATAAAATGAGAGGCAGAAACTTCTGCACTTCTTTTTTGTGGCTGCTGGAGAAAGACATATCTGGCCAAAGCTGCTACAGGCTTGTCTGCACTGAAACATGATTTAGCATTTTGATGCAAATGAGGCCAAAGTCATTTTCACAATGCTAGAGAATGAATACAATCTAGCGGATAGATTATGACCTGTCAGATACTTTTTCCTATGCAGATTTGTCAGGAGGAAAATGCCATTGGCACAGAAGACATGCAAATACTCGTCCCCACTGTGATTCATATTTACTCTGCCTGAAGCCTGTATACAGCATATAAGATTACAATGTTTGGCACACTGGAACTTTGATCTTTATGGGTCTGCTCACTGACCTATGGGTTCCACTGCAGCGCTATACTATTAGTTGTAAAGAATTTCTTGTAGTCTTTTAAGATTATACCATATTGCAAACAGGATGGACTTCTACCATGCTCTCTGACAGCAATGTTACCTCATTCTTTTTCTCTAATATTAAGCCTGATGGAGATTTTTGAGAGGTCTGGTATCATCTTAGATATAAATCTTGTCTATGAAATTAGTTCACACATTCAGATATAAGTCAGGGACAAATGGGACCTGAAACAAAAAGTCTGCAGCATAGAGGACTCCCAATCAATCTTCCTGTCTTGGCTTCTTCTGGTATACTCTGTTCCATTCCTTTCTCCCCAAGTTTTCTGTTTTCTCCTTCAACGACCAGCAGAATTCTGTAACCACTGAGCTGTTTTGTCCCTTCTTCTGCCACTTAGGGATTGCTCTCCTAAATATATTTCTGCTTCTGCACATACCTTGAATTTTCCCTGAGCATGTTGATAGCTCATTCTTATTTCTCAGTGGGTCTGTTTTAGCTGCAATTTTCAGTAACCCTCCCTCCTTTGGCATTTAGTGACTAAGTTTGTTTCTTTAGGGACGGAGGAAAAAAAAATCGAATGATGCACAAACATCTGCCAACTTGCCCCATCTGTTCTCAGTGAAACAGATGCACATAGTGTTTGCCTGCCTAATATTCTCCCTACCTGCATTATTTTGCAGCTTCACAACTCACCTGTCTGTTGGGAGTCTGTGACCTGCCTTCACTGGGAGACCTAGACTGCCGTCGCTCTGGAGAGTCACCATCTGCCTGTGGACTCCTTTCCTCTGAGTTGCAACGGGAAATGTCTGGAGAGAGGAGGTGCTTCCGTTCCTTGGATCGGCCTCGCTCCCTGCCTCCTGACCGATGTGTGTCAGATCGATGACCTGTGTAGGACATAGCCAGGCTTACATGCAAAATCCACAGAAGTACTCCTTGATCTGTATTCAGCCCCAAATTGATATTTAATAACTGATTCTTTATCCTTCTAAATCATCTTTGGAACAGAAGCCTTTCCTTTTGTTCTACATACAAGATCAAAACTTACCATGCTCATACAGCCTTATGTTTCAGCCCTTCTTTTATTACCTTTCATCCCTCACTGTCATTACAACTATGGCACATTTTCACCCACCAACATTTGGATCCTAAAATGTGTTTTTCAGGCATTCCAAAACACTCTGGAGGGAGTAGCGGAGTTTTGCATTAAAAATTATTTTTGACAGACTACCCCCTACATTTTCAAATCACAAAAAAACAGAACTGTTAATACAACAGTTAAAATGCAAGTAAATTAAATTTCTATTTAAAAAAAAAGAAGTTAAAAACAGGATTAAACAAGTTAAAACAGCATTAAGAGGTACTTAAAAACATAATAAAATAAAAACATTACCCCTCCTCCATTAAAAGCTTTATCTGTTACAAACACTAAAAACCAAAAGTTTTAAAATAAAGAGTTCTTAAAATGAAAAGGTCTTTACCTGCCAGAGGAAAGACTGCAGGGATTGTGGTGGGACTGAGAGAAAGCCTTCCCTTTTAGATTTTAGAGCAAAGACAGGCTCATATAGGGAGATAATGGTTTCACAAATAGTTTGGACCCAAACCATGCAGTACTTTGAATTCTGCCTGGAAACAGACTGGCAGCCAGTGGAGTTGTTTTAGCAAGGGGGTTCTATGATTCCTATAACTTGCCCCTGACAGCAACCCTGGTGCAGCATTTTGGAGCTACTGGAGTTTCTGAACAGTTTCTAAAGACAGACCCACTTAGACCGCATTACAATAATCCAAACAGAATGTAATCAAGGCATGTGTGACTGTAGCCAGATCTGACATCTCAGGGAATGAGCTCAGCTGGCCCATCAGTTTACCTGTGCAATCATACTCCTGGCCACTGCTGAAACCTGGGCATCCAGCCTCAGCTGTGCAACCATGAATACACCTAACCTTCAAAGCCAAGATTTCAGTGGGAGTGTAACCCATCCAACACAGGCTGAATCCCTGTTCCCTGATCTGCCCTTCAACTGACCAGGAGAACATCTGTCTTGACTGGATTAAGTTTCAGTTTGTTTGCTGTCCTCTAGTCCATTACCAACAGCAGGCACTGGTTTAGTACAGAGACTAGACTAAAGCAACTGTCTATGGTCATAGTTCCAAGTCACCCCAAGTAGTTAGCTAGTCTTGGAATTCTTGAAAAGTATTGCTTCATTCTTCTGTTTCTTGAATAGGTACTTTTAACTGATTTTAGAATCATCTCAATGCTACGAGCCACTGGACTGTGACGTAAAACCCATTCTTCCGTTCATCTCATTGTTGTCTCAAGAGCTTGTAGCATGTGATAAAATTATCCTCCATCATTTAGTGAATACATATTCACCTCATAACTATAAAAGTAACCTGAAAGGTAGTTACGCCACAGAAGATGCTATCCTTGTTAAGCATCATAAGAGAATGTACTCACAATTAAAACTAGCTCATTGTCTATGAGGCTCCTACATCTTTGGTGCTGGCGGATCTGCCCATGAATGCTTCTTCTTCAAGATAGCTTTAGAAGAGCAGTAGCTTAGCATTCTTCAGTCCTTGCTTGAACTTCCCCAGCTCCCTACAATACACCCTTTTGAAAACACAGCATCCTGCACACTTAGATGCACAGAATGTTGCAGCCCACGTCTTCTCACACATACAGAGAAGTATGCTGTAATGCCCACGTCCTTCATAAAGCAGTTCCCCATTCATTTCATAAGCATGTTCCAAATGGCACTCTGCTTGCCAAGCTTTCCCTGGAATTATTCCAGATTATTCTGCACTTGTTCTGTCATCGTTCTCCTTAAGTCTTGAATAGCCTATTTGCAGCTCTCATATCTCCAACCTATTCTCTGCAAAAAATGTATTCAGTTTTAACACAAGCAGAACTCATTTAATAAGAAAGTAGAGTACACAAAATTAAAGCTGCATATCCTTAAAGCTGAGATGGGAATTATCTGGACTCTACAGATGATGCTGGACTACATCCCTCAGGAGCACCAGCCAGCATAGGCAATGGTAAAGGATGCTGGGAGTTGCCATTTAAGAAAATCTGGAGCACTACAGAATTCCCATCTATGTCTTAAATCTAGTTCTCATCCCCCAGCATGCAAAGTCCATCTTATGCAGATTAGCTAACTCATTTTATGAGTTTATCCATATTTGGTCAGAAGGATGTCCCACTGATTTAATCCACGTAAGTACACATAGGGCTCTATAGCCTTAATAATCTGTTGTACCCACAGAAATCTAAATACATGTCCTCACAGTCTGAATATGTAGCAACTGCTGATAATGGCAGTGACAATTTTAAACTATACTGGCATTTGTAAGTATAAAGCCAGAGATGTTATTTCAGGATATTAATTTTTGGAGTTTAAGTGGGTCCTGAAGAGAACAGAGTGTATTCGCAAAAGCACACTCTCTTAAAGAAGATACACTGTTGTAAAGGATGAGTTGTAAACTAATTGTGTACCATAACTCAAATGATCCGATATTAAATTAGAACAAGTAAGTAATAGTGATAAGGATAATGTGACAACTGCTCCGCAAAAGCACTGGTCTGACTCAAGAGCTATAACGCCAGTGACTAAGGCCAATCCTAAATTATGTTGCTCTCTATCACAGCAAGCAAATAAACAAACACATTTTAAAATGAACACCAAAGAAAAAAGATAATGTTCAAATTTGTAAAATGTAAAAAAGTTTTAACACACGGTATTCAAATTGGGTTGAATCATTACATAATAGAAATGTAAAAATTTACACTGGCCAGAATGTACATATGACTTACTTTCTGTATTCACGCATATGCAGAATGTCCCCCCATTAATACTACATGGCTTCCACAAACTGGAAGAATTCTGGAAATATGACTATAACTAGGGTTACCTGAGCAGGAGCATCTCATGCCCTAAAGACCTAGGAATGGCCCCCAGTGAGGTCACAGGGGTGGGTCCTGGTGGTATCACTAAGCATGACACATTAAACACAAACCACAGCTTCTCAGAGTCATGTCATTAAATAACACCCAATCCGACAAATGACAAACTATTTTACTTTTTCTAAGCTCTGCGTTGGCCAGAAAAAGACAAAACCTCTGCAGCTCTGTTTTTAAACTCTTTTGTAAGCACTGTTTTTAATGACACCTGGAAATGTTTTCAACAACCCATGTCTTAAAAATCAAAGAAAGTTTTCCAAGTTCTGCTTTGAACAAACAACCCCAATTTGTCCCATGTATCCTTTGAATACCTTTGCAAGCACTGATTTTAACATGTGGAAACTGTTGTGCAATTAATGAAACTTTGATTTTAGTGTGTTGCTCCAGTTAATCAGTTGCACTCACTGGCTTTTCTTTCTTTCTTGGTATAGAATTCTTTTGCACTCCCTAAATGCCACCACCATCACCATACCACATTTCTAATAATTTTGCCACACCGACCATTCCTTCTGCTTAAGCACTGAGGAACATGTGACCAAGCAGACCCTCAGAGAGTTTAAAGCAGCAGCTCCAAGCAATTGGCAATTGTGAGTGTTAGGGGGGAGAACTGCACACAGTTAAACAAAGTTTTTCTGTTCAAGGTAGCACTCATGCCCTGACGTCTGAAAATCGTAGATATAACTTTCTGGCACCTAAATAGATGCTTGTGGCCATGTTGTCTTGGAGTGGCTTTGTGGGATAGATCAGGGGACCTTTCACACTACTCAATTATAGCACTATGAGTCTACTGTAACTGCCATAGGAACATCCTGTGGAATCCTGGGATCCGTAGTTTACAGAGGGGCAGTTAGAATTCTTACCCAGAGGCCTCTACTGCCTCAGCAAACTACAAACCCCAGGATCTCACAGGATGAAGCCATGGTGGTTGAGCAGAGTCATAGTACTATAACTGGGTAATGTGGAAAGGTCCTTGGATCTTCTGTTTCTCAAAGTCACTCTAAGACACTATGGTCATAGGCCTCTTGCTTCTTGTTCCTTCTGCTTCTCTAAAGTAGAACTTTCTTGCTCCTTCCCCATGTGGCAACATGCAAAAGTATGACTTGCCTTTGATTTCATGCCCCTCAAGCCAGGTCAGTTTGATGAGACCTGGCTTTAATCACTGGAGCTTCAAGATACCACAGCCAAAATGCCTCAGAAGTTAAGAACATTGAGCTCAGTGAGATTTGCAGAATGAGGCAAACTAAATGTTTCTTACATTTTTGTACTGGTGTGGAAGGTATCAGCATGTAAACTTATAAGCAATAGCAGGCATATAAGCTGCAGAAGTAACTTGAGATAAAGGTAAGCTGAGATCGGATTAACGTTTTTCTGTTTCATACACAGACTCATGCAAAACAGCATCTATAAACTCAGACCAAAATTCACACCTGTATGGCAGAAACTCCAACTGTCCTAATTGAGCAGGAACAATCCCAGTTAAACCTCTGCCATCCTCTGTTACTTTTAAAATGTCCCAGTTTCTCTCTCTTCCTCCCATTTCCCCCCTTTGTCTCCAACTAACTTCAATTGCTGCAAACTGAGTTCAAAGTACAAAAGTAGTTTGTGTTAACTCAGATGGGGGGTGAGGAGAGGAGAGGAGAGGAGAGGAGGGATCTTGCCCTTCCCAGTAGGTTCAAAACGGCTGCATAATCTCCTAGCTTGTGTGTTCTTCCTCATTAATAACTTTTGCCATCTTGACCACCATCTGATATTTTTTAAAATAAATTTTATTAAAGATAAAAGGAAAAAAAAACAACAAAAAAGGAAAACATAACTGGTGATCATAAAGTGAAAAAGAAAAATTGCAACAGAAAAATGCTTACATTATTATTTTTCTACAAATCCATTAACATAACATGCTTATTCCACATGTTATAAATCATACTGCTTGTATATTTTTTAAATTACATATATCTGAATCTCATTATTATATTCATTATTATTATTTATTCTCTTAATTCATATTTTAAAAAAATATACTATTACTAATCTCATTCTTATTTTTATTCTTTTCAACTTAATTTACTTCTTACTTAATAAATTTGTAATCAAATCCTTCATTACTTGGGTACAATTAACCTTATCAAACATAGATAATAATGCTATACCCAGACATATTTGTAAATCAATTTCTGTTATCTCTTCCGAAACTTTTCTATACTGAAGGAAATTTCCTTCAGTCTATGAATGCTGCAGAAATTATCCTCAGTCCCCACTCCATATAAGCCAATTTACTATACTAATACACAAACTTAAATGAAGATTAGTCAATCCCATTAAAAAAAAAATTAAAGGAACAGAGCTTCAAAAGTGAGGCTGTTGGGAATTAACTTGCAAGCAAAAAGACAACAGATTTTTCATCATCTGGAAAGATTAAGACCCCAAGTCATGATTTATTAGAGACCCATATAAAGAAAAACCAAGACAAATATCTATACAACCCCAAACTAGGTCAATGTTTTACCTCCCTATATGAGAAGAAAAAAGGGGTGGTGGTGGTAACTATATTGACAAGGATATTCCAGCAAAACAAATAGTAGAAGACGAAGAGGGAAGAATATTGGGAGTTGAAATCCTGAAAAATGGGGAAAAAATTCTTTTATTTGGAGTGTATGCTCCAAATGAAAAAAAAAGTAAATTTTATAAGGAACTGCGAGAAAAAATATCAGAACACGAGTATGAAGACTAGATTTTGGCGGGAGATTGGAATGGAGTTATGAACGTTAAACTAGATAAAACGACCTCTCAGAGTAAGGAAGATCAAGAAAAAAGAGGTAAATTGCCAAAATCCTTCTTTGAGATGTACGATGAGTTATCTGTCTCAGATATATGAAGAACTAAATACCCAAATGAGAAAGATTTTACTTATTTTTCAGAAGTACATCAATCCTGGCCTCGAATTGATATGATTTTTATCTCTCAACATTTGTTATCAGAGGTAAAGAAGACAGAAATACTGCCTAAGATCATCTCAGACCATCACCCAGTGATGTTGCAAATACAAGAGAAAGTAAAACAGTTTCAATGGCAATTGAATTATAGTTTTTTAAACGATGAGGAGATAGTACAGCAAGCAAAAGAAGTACTTAAAGATTACTTCAAGGAAAACATAAAAGAAGATATGAAGATGAAAACGGTTTGGGATGCATCTAACGCAGTAATGAGAGGTTTTTTATACGACGACGACAAATCCAGAATAAAAAGAAGCAAGAAAAACACCAAGAGCTGATGACTAAACTTCAAGAGAAAGAAAAGGAATTTAGAGAAAACCCAATGAAGAAATCATTACAATTGGAGATCAAAAAAATACAAAAAGAGATAGAGATGACCACAACGGAGGAAATAGAAAAGAAGATGAAACAGCTGAAACTTACTCAGTTTGAACAAGCAAATAAAATTGGGAAGTGGCTAGCATATAAACTGAAGAAGAGGAGAGAGAGGAATATAATTGTCGAATTGAAAAATGGGAAGAAGCTGATTATTCAACATGAAAAAATAAAGCAGAAATTTGAAGAATATTTTGGAAAACTATTTTATGAAATAAAATCTCACCATCGAAATGAAAAAAAATTAACTGAATTTCTTCAAAAGGTTAAGATTCCCAAAATATCAGGAAACACAGGAACAGTTAAATAAACCAATAATACTTATTGAAATAGAAGAGGCCATAAAAGGTCAGAAAGTGGATAAGGCACCAGAACCGGATTGATTTACAGTGTTATATTATAAAAGGTTTATAAAAGAATTGATCTACCCATTTCAAGCAACATTGAAGGAAACAGAGAAATATGGTAAACCGGAAACCTGGGGAGACTCTAATATTGTATTGATACCCAAAGTAGGCAAAGACAAAAGAGAAGTTAACAATTACAGACCAATCTCCTTGCTGAATATAGATTATAAAATATTTGTGTCAGTGTTGGCAAAACGCTTGAGGCATGCACTGCAGGATAAGATTCAAGAGAGCCAAACAGGCTTTCTCCTGGGTAGATACATGAGAGATAACGTTAGAACAATCGTAGATGTGATTGAATTTTATGACAACAAACCCGGGGAAGAAAGCAGCACTTATTTTTCTGGATGCTGAAAAAGCTTTTGATAATGTTTCTTGGGACTTTATGTTAAGGGTTCTGAAAGAATATGATTTGGGGGAAGCAAATGGATGGAGATGATTTACCAAGACCAATCAGTGAAGTTAATTAAAAATGGAGATACCACGGCAAGCTTTGCAATAGATAAAGGGGTACGACAGGGGTGCCCGCTATCACCATTATTATTTATAGCTGTTTTGGCGGTTCTGCTGATAACAATAATCGAAGAGCCACGGATAAGAGGTTTGAAAATAAGGAAAAAAGAACTCAAATTAAAAGCGTTTGCAGATGATGTAATTATAGTTTTGGAGGATCTACAAGAATCAATTGAGGTGCTGATGGAAACTTTACAAAGATATGAATTAAAAGCAGGTTATAAGATAAATAGAGAAAAGACAATGATGATGACTCTTAATATGACAAAAAAAGAGCAAGCGGAATTGGAGTGAAGATCCAGATATCAACTGACCAAGAAAACAAAATATCTAGGGATAACTATGATGAAAAAGAATCAAGAACTATTTGAAAACAATTATTCAACAACATGGAAAGAAATTAAATGTGATATGGAGAAATGGAAAAATTTAAATTTATTCTTCTTGGGTAGGATAAATGCTTTTAAAATGTCTTTACTATCAAAGCTTATGTTCCTGTTTCAAAACTTACCAATAATAGGGAAAGAGAAGATATTTAAGGAATGGGAAAAGGCCCTACAAAAATTTATTTGGCAAGGGAAAAAACCAAGAATTAGATTTAAAACACACAAAGATGCAAAAGAGAGAGGAGGATTTGACTTATCATCATTAAAAATCTATTACCACACATGTTGTTTAGACTGGATCAAAGACTGGATTCAATTAGAAAACACAACCACTAAAGACTTAGAAGAAATAAACAATAGATTTGGATGGCATGGATATTTATATTATGATAGATCTACAGTGAATAAAGAGTTTAAAAACCATTGCATCTGAAAGGCATTGTTGAAGGTTTGGTCACAAATAAAGCAAAAATTTTATACAAAACTACCAGTATGGACCTCATCACAAGAAGCTTATAAAATCACCCCAACAAAACAAGGAAATTTACTAACATATCAAGAGTTATTGAAATGGGAGGGTGACAAACCAAGAATTTGTGCAGAAGAAGAATTAAAGGCTGAAAGGCATGAACTAAATTGATTTCCATGGAGACAACTCACAGGAAGATTTAGAATGGACCAAAAACTATACGGATTTGAGAGAAAAGAGAATGAATTAGATGTACTGATGAAAGATAACCAAAAGAAAAGAAGTTCCAAATTTTATAAATTATTGCTGAAAAGAGAAATGGAATCAGAAGTAGTCAAAGATACAATGGTTAGATGGGCACAGAATCTGGGACATTCAATTGAATTAGAAACTTGGGAAAGAGTGTGGAAAATAGATATAAAATTTACACCAAATTTAAATTTAAGAGAAAATTTTTATAAAATATTTTACAGATGGTACATGACCCCAGAAAGATTACAAAAAATAATGAAAAATGGGAATTCAAATTGTTGGAAGTGTGATGAAAAGACAGGGTCTTTTTTCCATATGTGGTGGATATGTAAGATAGCAAAAAAAATTTGGAAGGGAGTACATGATGAAATCCAAAGAATTTGTAAGTTGAATTTTGAAATGAAACCAGAGCTTTATTTGTTAAATATGCTAGGGCAACAAAGGGAAATAAGAAGTCATCAGAAGATATTATTATATCTAATAACTGCGGCAAGGTTGACATATGTGCAGCACTGGAAAGAAAAGAAACATACTGATACAGAAGAATGGAAGTTAAAAGTTCTGGATATGATAGAGATGGAAAAGTTAGCATTTTCTCTGAAGAATAAATCTATCCAGAACTTTGAGAAAGAATGGAAGAGAGTATTGGATTGGGTAAGGATACAAATGTATAAGAAATCAAAGAAGAAATAATGTAACTGTCCTTCTCTCTGTAAGACAGAAATTATGTCTGTAATGGAACGGAAATAAGCAATTTCAGCTGGAGGATTTAAGCATGGAAGTGGGGCGGGGATTTTTGAGAAGAACTTTCAATAAAAATTATACAAAAGAAAAAAGTGAGGCTGTTGGAGCAAATCAGCAGTGAGATGGCATGGGAGATACAATACATTTCGCATATATGAGTTGCATACAGGCTTGAGTGCAAGCTGCAGATGTATTTCAGAGTGTGTTTGTACTTTGGGATTAACCAATCCAAAAATGAAATCTTGTGAGAAACAGCAAAGGAATAGGGCTTTGGCTTTTAAAAATGGGAAATCAAAATTCAGGAGGAAATGGAGATTCACACTGTCACCATACAGTTACAAATCCTGGCTGAACGTCCTTCTGGATAAGTTTTTTACCATGCAATTGCCATCCATGAAATCTTATGAGGAAATCTTATGTGGGGGGAATTCATTTTCAAATAGAAATGGGAATCTTTTGTCCTTTGTTGAAGAAGGATGTGAAACTTTGTCACATGAGAGTATTCAACTTTACCTCAAATTTTATCTGAAGTACATTTTTTAAAAAAAAAAGTCCCCCTCCCACTGTCACCCTCAAGATACCTGAGTCTGTGTTGAGGCGCCGTGAAGATAGGTGTAGTGCAGAATGGTAACTGCGACGGCGGGACTTGTAGGTGTTTTCACTGCTCCTTTCCATTGAAAATTCATCTAACCAGGAGGTGTTAGTCCGTTTGTCTCGGATGGTAGAAAACGAGCGTCTCATGGAGCCTGGATCTGTAACCACCTGGAATGAATCGGGGAGATGGTTAGTGGCTGGCCAGACTCCTCTGCTGTACAGGAGGCAGGTTTGCTATTATCAGTGCTTAATGTTAGCGTGGGGCAGGGGAAACCTAATCTGGATAAACATTAAGACATTTAATAACAGAAGAATCTGGAGGAGCATCCTGTGCGTATTTTTGTGGCAGATACGTACTTCATATTAGGAGATAAGTAAATTGTTTTAGTTAGCTCTGAACCTACTCACATTGCCTTATGCTACCCTATTGGCAGAATGTCTCACAAAACAAACAAACAAATAAATTCTTTGGCTTCTTTATTTCTTAATGGATAGGTATGCGGTGGCAGTGAAACCCCTGATTTAGGGACTTCATTTTGCCTAATACATGGGTTCTCACTCCAGATCTGATGCATTTGAGCAGAGGGATTAAGAAATTCCCCAAGTGATATTAGGTCTTCTCTGAAGATCAGATGAAATTTAGGTCATGTGTTAAATTAGCAGTACTCTTGGTTTCAGAGTCAGACATTGTTAATCTTAGAGGTAGATCTGGGTGTATAAAAGGAAAGGTTCTGCAGTAGAACAAACTTTCTTTCAGTGTTTAAATCTTGCAGGGATCCAAATTCAGTGTATATTCCTATCAACTTTACAATCATTTTGCTTTTTTATTTTTTAATGAGCAGTAATTATTTTAGTTTTGTAAATAGTTTAATTCTATTTTAAAATTCATTTTTGTAATGTTTTTAATTGTTTTGTTTTTTAAACTGTGAGCCACTTTGAGTCCTAATTTTGGGGGAAAAGTTGATAGAAATAAATATAACAAAAACAATATAATATAATAATGCTATCGTAAAGCATGTTCAACAACTGCAGAGCATCTTATCCTTTTTGAATCTGTGGCTTGTCTTTGAGTGAATTGTAAGCTGATTCTGGGCTATAGTACGTTGTACTGTAGATGAGGCCTCATATGAATGAATGCTCATGCATGCAAAACAATCCTTGCAAATAGAAAACCAGCTCATCAGGGGAAAAAGCTCTATCCTAGCCTTTTGCCTGACAAACTAATTCTGTGTGTTGATCATTTGATGTGGTGAAGCATTCATATGTGAGCCCACACTACTATCTGATGTGGCAGAGCCCAGAACCAGGTTTATTACTTATTAGTGAGAAGATGATCTGCAATGCAATTAAATGACAATGCATTCTAATTTTGTCTTTTATTCTCCCCCATAACCATTGTCAAAAAATAACCTCTCTTGACAATTTGCTCTTTTTCGTTCATAAATTCAGTCCTTCATTTCCTTCTCCTCCATTTAGTAAGTATCATTATTCAACTTTAATTCACTTACTCATCTATCTTGGCTTTTCAATGTATCCATCAGCCTACTTCTTGCTACTTTTTCCATTTACTCCCTTAATTCTTTTACATCATGATTTCCTTCCCTTCCCACTGATACTATCCTTCCATCTGGAAGTGCCTGCCTTAGCATAAAATATGAGTTTCTCCTTCCATCTTCCTCCCTCATGAAGTTTTAGTGAGCTGTTACTGGAAGCCCCCACAATGCATCTCAAGGGACGAGAACCTACAGCATTTGACTTTATAGATTTGGAAGCAGTTGTTCAGAGAGCAATAAGACAGAAAAACAAAATCAGCTGTCATGCTGCCACTGTTGTCAAGCACAAATTTGTCAATAAATGGCTAAAGAACCTTACTTCCTTTGCTGTTTGTTTATGTAAGGAATATGGAGCAAACTCAACAGACATTAACTAGACCTTTTTATTATCAAGTCCCTTCAGTGTGGGACAATCAGTTTAACTGCTGCAAAGAAAGATAGGCTTCCAGTTTCTAACATCAGAAGAACTTGTATCTCTCTGTTAATCAGACCTGATTACAAGACAGACAGACAGAAAAAAAACCCTACTCAACAGACAAAGAGATGGAGTATGGCCAAGACTGATTAGGACAGGATGCTTGGCAGCAGGGATGTAGACAATGGGAAAAGACTTGAAAGAGAAGGAGCTAATGTCAAGAAAAATAAATACTTTCCGAGTGGGAGAAGGATCCTTCCAAACTGCTGGCATTCTTGTTGTTGTCAGCAACAGCCTTGGTTGAAGTAGGTGGGAAGATGACTCCTCCAAAGCTCTGTTTCCCAATTTCACTGCAGCCTTCGAAGAAGGTTAATGGGTGATTGGGCTGTTAGCTGGGCTTACTACAGTTTACTTCGCTTTGCCTCCTTACGGCCTTGGACAAATGGCTAAATAGTTCCCCAGCTGCAAAACTGGAGAGTTACAAACATTCCCTGTCTCAGTGAAGCACTGCACTCTGCATTCTTTGGTACCAGTGACTGAAGCAGTTCTTTGGACTAACAGGAAGCTAACTGAAATGGCCTAGGAGGTAGGTTTTAGTCTATTCAGTAATAAAGCTAAGCAACAAACTCATGTGAGGCAGAATCATGTAACTTATGTCATATTATACTCCTGTTGTTCAGTCATTGTTTCACTTGGGTTTACCTGGGGATCCACAGTCAGGCGTGGCATGGAAGAGGCCCTCCCAGATACCGCTCGTTCCTGAGTATCCACCGGGAGGTAGCTGCCACAGTTAGAGGGCTGCACTCTTTTAAACTCTCTAACCTCTGGCTCCTGGAAATAAACACACAGCCAAGCTCATGGGATTTTTTTTTTTTATTACACTGCTTGCCATCTTCTGCCAAAGTCTTTTCTACCAATGTATCAGCAATGGCTTTAGAACAGGGGTGTATATACAGCATAGGGAATGCTTCGTGCTGGCAAGAGAGAGCCTGTAATCCTAAATTTACTGTGATTCTCTTCCACGAAAATGTGATTAGGATTGTTAGAAATTTAACAGCAACTTGTAATTTTATTGGAAAACAGGTGTACTGTTTTCAGTCTGAGTGTGGAAATCCAGTCCAGTTTCCTTCTTACATCTAGGTACCTACTTATCTGACCAAATAAAGTTTGATCAGTAAGGACTTTTCCAGACATGCAGAACATGCTAGGTTCTTATGCTTGTGTCCAATGCCCATTTTCACTGTTTCTCTTTTGATCATAAAGAATATATATTTTTGTTGAAGGAACTCAGTGATCAGTATGTAGCAGGAAAGACAGCACAAAAGACTAATCTGTCAAAAAATTGCTTGTAATCTCCCTTTTGAGGCTGACATGTGAAATAGGAGAGAGATGCACTTGAATATATGTGTGTGTATGCAAGATACAACATTTTATGGATATAGTGTTAACACTCTGAGAAGCACATGGAGCGGACTGGAAATGCACACTTATATAGCACTGCAGTCCAACAAGTGTCAGTGTGGTGCACAGATGTGCACACATGTATACAACCATATATACACATGGACACTAGTGTTACTGATTATAAAGTATATGGTGAGCCAGAGGTACATGTTCACATTTGTGTGATGCAAATCAACAGTTTAATTGAGACCATGGACACCAGCACTGACGACAAGATGAACACAAATCCAGATACCATTCTTCAGCCCTGCATAAACCACTGGATGAAATGACTATCCATAAAGAAAGGAAACCAGCCTGTGGAAAAACCATCATTATCAAAAGCTCTAATGAACATGGTGGGTCAAATATTTTCAACCAGTTTATGTTAGAAATAACCATAGTAGCATTACAAAAATGGACAGCATCCTGAGGATCTGGCTTATTTGTTCACAGAATCATAGAATCATAGCGTTGGAAGAGACCCCAGGGGCCATCAAGTCCAACCCCCTGCTATGCAGGAACACCCATCAAAGCATTCCCAACAGATGGCCATCCAGCCTCTCCTTAAAAACCTCCAAAGAAGGAGACTGTTCATAGGTAACATGAATACATTTTTCCATTCTAAATGGGGAAGGAACAAAAGGCTCTACCAGAAGTTCCATCTCTTTGTGGCAGTGACAAAACAGCAAACTCTGACTGAAAGTTTGTTCGTGGCGCTAAATATCTAGCTGGATCTCTGTAAGTTAATAGAGCCATATATACAGAGCTGGTGGCAGCAGCTAACATTAGCAGCTGTGACAGACTCTCCATAAATGGTATGATTAGACATCCTAGAATGAGTGTTGGGTTGATAAATAACTTGGGTCTTGCTTGAGCTACAAACGTCTTCCCTGATCCAATGTCTTCTAGGCTCTATCTTTCCCTTGAAGTACTTTCTCATTATAGAGTTTTGATCCAGATCTAGGCAGTATCCAAATTCAGTATTTCATTTTCTAATGTCCTTCAACTCAGCTGTTCCTGGCTTCCTGCTTTATCCTATTTTGTCCAGGAAGAGTTTGGCCAAATTTGGGCCGCAGATGGCAGCAGGTTCCATGTTAGCGTGATGGTGGTGGTACTGAATCTGTTCTGTGATTCAGTCTCAACTAAGGCACTGAACCCTTTTCTGTGATAGGGTTTGGTACCCTGAAGAGTTTAAGTTTGGACTAAAACTTAGAGCAGATTCACCACTCCACTGATGTGGAAACCATCACTTTCAGTTGGACATGTCCTGAGTAAAATTGCTCACTTGCACGCAACTGTTGATTGGAAATTTTCTGTGTGTGACAAACAGAATTTTAGAACATCATAACCTTTCTCAGAGCTCATTATGTCAAGGGAGGGCAACTATTTGGAGAGCCCAGGATGTATTTCTCACTGTCATCAACTCAGATGGTACCATTCATTCTGACAAATCCAGTAGAAAATGATTTTTTGGGGGGCAAAAATGCAACCAGGTAGGTGTATGAGCACTTTTATAAGAAATTCATCCCCTCTGGAAGCTACTGGAAGCAAAGTTCTCATTTTTAGGGACTTCAGCAATGGCCTGAGGAGGCCATATGTAACCAGTGGGTCACATGATTCCTATCTCTGAATTGCACTTTCACTCAACAGTCCCACTTTGCATTCAACACTGCCACCGTGTTATGGTTTTTTGAGTGTCGAAGTACATGTATTGTCTGAGAGCCAGTACTATTATTCATACATTTACTAACAAATTGAATATTTATGTAATACCAAGGAAGTTGACCATTCCACATTACATCATCAAATACCAGAGGGATTTGTGGGAATGCCTCCCCTGTCTGGGACAAGCAAGATAAGGGTTTAATCCATATTCTAGGATTTTGTGATTTTATGTCATGCAGAGTATACACATGGAATAGAAATTGACTACAGATAGATAAAAGGAGGGGTGAGGTTACTGATTCCGCAGGATTCCTTTAGAATGAATGACAGGAATTGAATATGTTTCAAGTGGTCAGAAGTCTGCTACAATCTATCCCACAAGAGAACTTAAACCACTTGACAGCCTACTGTGAAGAATCTGGATGGCCCTTTGCAGATTAAATTGCTCTGACTTGTTCTAACATGGAAGTTGTTCTAGCATGGAAGTTATAGCTGACACAATACAGTGGATGCAATTGTGGCCCCTGCTTGTCTAGTCATATTTGATACTTTTCAATTTGTGCAGTCCAAGAATATAGACAGGATCATTGGAGACGCAAGAACCACCACACACGTACTTGGCCCTTGAGTCTCCTGGCTTACCAAATAGGCCAGAGGGGGATGGCTGAGCAGGTCATGGGAATGGTTATAGCCTCTTTACAGCAAGGCAGACTCCCAACATGCCTGAAGAAGACCTCTACTTAAAAAAAAGGTTCCCTGGATCTTAATATATTGAATATCAATTAACCAGTTTCCAATATTCCATTTTTCAGCAAAATATCAGTTTGTATGATGGCCTCTTATCTTCAGAGGTTCCTGGATAATGCAAATTATCTAGGTCCATTTCAGTCTGGTTATGGGATGGAAGCGTCTTTGGTCACTTTGGTGAATGACCTATACCAGTAATTGAACAGGGGAAGTGTGTTCCTATTGGTTTTGCTGGACCTCATGGTGGCTTTTGATACTATTAATCTAGTCTTCTGGATCAATTTGCTGGAATGTTTTTACAGTGGCCCTAGCTCTTCCTGGAAGGGAATTCTCAGGAGGTAGTGTTGGAATATTCATGTTCAACTTTAAGCCATTTCAAGTCCCATTCAGGAGAAATGTGGGATAAATTCCTTTCCATTGATCTGATATTTAACATATTACAGTCTGTGTATTAAAAGAGGTGAGGTATATATGATGATAACATCATCATCATCATCATCATCTTTCACTAACAAGGACAGAGTATTTTCAAGGACTAAGAGGCTTCCTAAAATCTACAGAGAAAGAGAAAGAAAAAATTAATCAAATTCTTTATATAGGTTACACATGAATGCTTGAAATCAAGGAGGGTTACCAACAGCTGATACAAACTGTACAATAGTGCCAAGATTCCCCTTAAAACACCTTCCTGAAATCAGTACAACATAGGCCAGGAGAAGACTCATCCAAAATAGTGCATTGATTTACCAGAGACTGCTGCTCCTGGTATTCCGCATGGGCTGAGTCCATGCAAGCCAACTGGAATATCTCTTGGGGAGAGAGTGGACTCAGTGACGGGAACCCACTCCGGCTGCTCCTGTAAAGACAATCCAACTTCAAATGAAAGGAGATCTCAAATCATCACAGTGTTGCTTCCACTGGTTATTTGTCTCACTCTCTCAGAAAAGAAAATCTGATCTCATTCCTTTATAAACTAAGCTTCATAATGAGAAATAATACTTTCTGTAGGAAAATCATAATTGAAGTGATTCAGTAAAAAATAAACATCTTATATAGTGTCTTCTTTTTCTGTTTTGTTGTATTCTTTTCAAAGGGAAGTTCATCAGATGCATGTCTTACGAAGGCAATTAATGGAATGCTTTCACTTTTCCAGGCCTTTTGAATATTGTGTTGCTAGTCTGAAAGCTACTTTCTACTGCTGTTATGCTGCATCATACAAACAAAAAGGTCAAATACATTTTCACCAAATTTGGAGGGTGTGTTTGAATGGCCTGCCATAAAAGATAGGCTATGTGGTGAACATAAAATTTTGGAGGCCCTGGGAAAGCACTCTGTTTTATTTTGGTTTATACAGAGTAGTGTGGCACATAATTTGAAAGATTTCAATGAACTGAGTTGGAAAAATCGTTTGTTGAAGTTTTGCCATGGCTATATAAATAAAATTATGCTTTTTTCTGTTATTGCATCACGGGCAAATGTTTGGATGGATTTTTCATGCACTTGAAGAGATGCTTGGAATGATCTAACCTAACATGCAGACCATGCTGTGTACACGAAATTCATTTTGGGGAGAGGGGCTGGGCAGCATCCCAGTTACTTCTTTCACAGGGTGTTTGGTGGCTGATCAAGACAGGACAGGCCTAATTTCACAAAGGCATCGAAGACTGATGCACGGTGGGAAGAATGTTTCTGCATTCACAGAGATAGATCGTCATCCTCCAAAGTAGTTGAAAATGATTGATTCTGCGAATAGTGGAATCTGTGAATGCTCCTGTCCCTTTATATTCAATGGCAGCAACGTGCATGCAGATGCCCCGGGGCATCCTCACACACATCACTGCCATTTTAAGTACAGGGATATGATGCTTTTCCTGAGCTAGAAATCACACACGCAGAGGTCGCAGGTTAAGGACGCCTCACTGTATTAATGATTCTCTGAAGCAACACTGGATACTCAAGTTAGTAAAATACCAAAGGCACAATGGAAACAAAGTTAGGCACACTTAAATACACTTTATTTCAAGGTCCTGCTTAAGTGGGACCACTGAAATCAGTGGAGCTTATAACACTTTAATTTTGCCTGGATTGTGTAGAAGGGATGAAATAGCAGAAATTTAATTTACCTAGGGTAGCAGCAGAAGCGCCACTCCGAACTCCGTGATTAATGTTAGCAATATGCAATTTCAATCAATAGCATCAAGCTCATTAAATCAAAATTTCCAAATAAATATAGTGCTTATGTAACATTTGTTGTTGGCTAACTGGCCAAAACTAGTTCAGTAAGGACTGAAGCAGAGGAAGCCTTTCCACAGTGTCCTAACGATGGCTAAATCCTACGCAAGGAGGAAGTTTTGAACATGTAGGAGGTTCTTTGACAGATATTTTTATTTCTGAGTTATTCCTAGACTACAGTTTGAGTTTGAAAAATGCAGTCAACGTTTTTCTCTTCAGATCTGGATCAGCAGATGCATGCGCACAGAAACACATACACACAGAGTACTGCCATAGAACAGGACCGGGAAAGCACTGGCAGTGGAATGGAAAAAGAACAGTAAGTAGTTTGTGTAATTGAGTATTTAATCTAGCTTGCATGGCCAGATATGGGTTTTGGCTATGCATTCTGTGTGTGCAGTTTGAGAAATACGCTGGCACTGTATTAATGATTGCCCCAATTCCTTAGACCAGGAATGTCCCACGAATTCTAGGCTGCTGACCATATCTGGAATTTTGAGAAGCTGTCATGGGCAGGAGGGCCACTATGATAAGCGCTCAATACAAAAATGGCTGCTGTGCTGGTTTGGGGATGGACAGTCACAAAACATCCATTTCACAGCAAGGCCAGCTGGTGATATAGAGGACCAGTAACACACCCACAAACCAGAATGCAGGTCAAAATTTGGGTCTGATCCACAACATATAAAAACACAACATACAAAAACAGTTGTCTTTTTCAGAGTCACCCTCCATACTTTGGGTGCTTCCAGATTGCAACCTCCTACAACCCACAATTCAAAGGCATCATAAAGTTAATCCTATGGTGATCCTCCCTCTAGTATAAAAAAAGAAAAAAGAAACATATGTGGAAGGGCTACAAACTGAAGATCTTGCTTTCATGACAGGCATCACAATTGCAAAGCCAGAATTGCAGGCATCCTTCACCTCTCTCGCACTCACTCCACACTTTAACACCCAAAATCCATCCACATTCAGGATCTTTCCTTCTGGACCACTCTCCTCACATACTCTTCCCCATAAACACTGCCTCTTAAACACATACAACCACATGTTCCATCCATCCATCTCTCAAACTTACACATGTTCCTCTGTTTTCTTTTACCCCCACTTCCATCCAAACTCCAATGCTCCTTCCAGGCCCCCCACGCTTGCTCCACAGTCTTCTCTGTCATCTCGCAGAGATTTCCACTGGCACCAAACACCTTGAAGCCCTTTCCCACCACCTGGGCTCCCCCTGCTAGTTGCCTAGTTGCCATGCACTCTCTTCAGTCATCCTTGAATGGCTCTTCTGCTTTCTCTGCCTAGCCCTGAGGTTGCCTGGCAGCTCTGTCTTACCATTCCAACTCCCCCATGGATCACCCTAACTCCTTCTCCAGCAAGCCTCTTGGTTATCCCACAACCTTCTCCAATCTTCTTTGATAACTTCTGGATCATCTGACATCCTACCTCCAAGTTTACCAGACAGACAGCAGGAAGCGCAGTTTCCCTTTTCCCCTGTTCTCTCTCTTTTTGGAAAAGGTTAAGCAAATGGCCCTTGGCAAAACAAAGTTCCTGATGTGTAGTTGCCCACACCATCTGTGTTCACAAATTATGGGTGCTTGCAAAGCACGTGCTTCTCTTGGTAGTTTCCCATTAAAAACCCACAGAGCCAGGAGACCTTGGTAAGCATTAGGGATGTAAAACATATTCATTAATTGTCTTGTCCTAAATGAGAAACAGCATCACAGTACATTCAGGCACTGCTACATTTTTTGGCACATTGGAGCTTTTTTGTGCAAAATTTGTTTCTGCACAGAAGTTTGTTTGCATCTGGGTCAAAATACACTGCTTTATGTACAAAATATAGGGTTTATTTGAACCCACAGGAACTTTGGGGGCAAACAATTCTTTTTTTTTTTTTTTGGTAAAAACTCCTGAAAAATTTGTTGAAAAAGACTTGCAAAACCTCTGGTAACTCCATCCAAGGGAGAAAACTTTCGAAGTTACTTATTCTTGCATGGAAGGATGAAATAAATAAAGACTGACATCCCTAGTAGGCATGAATGGAGGTGTCCACTGCTGCCAGGTGGGAATCCCAGTCTGAGAATACAACTGCCTGTTTATTCTCAAGACCTCTGGATCTGTTTGAGATATCCTTCGCACTTGCTGGTTCTTTCTATGACATTTTTGCATTTGTAGCACTGTTTAAGAGAGCTCTAACTGGATATAGAAACCAATGTGAACATGTTGTTTACTCAAACGTCTACACTTACAGTCCTGAAAGTGTTTCTTGCTGGAGGTAAGGCAAAGCTTTGGCATTAGAAATGATCTCCTGAGGAAGAGAGGAAGGTTCCATGCGCTGGAACATTGGAGCGTTTTTCTAAATTATGAAAAAAAAAGAAGAAAAACCTTCATTTTCAGAATAGTTAAGTAAACAGAACATACATTAAGGGCCAAAGTAGTTGTGATAAGAAAAAACAGACTGGTTAATTCACATTTATTTACATGGGTTTATTCACACCTGCCCTATTTGTATATATAGAGTTTGTGGGATGAGTGAGCTTCTGTTTTACAACGGAAGGTGTGTGAGGGTGGGGTGGAGTGGAGCTGGATATGAATGTGGAAAAGCCACACTTACCCTCCTTTGTTCCCTCCTCTCCCCTCATATGCTAGCATACTTCCAATATGACAGCAGGGATGAGGTGAAATACCCACAGAGATAGCAAATATTTGCATAGGGAGGAGGGTCAGAGAATCATCTTACTCTCACCTGCCTTCACCTGTTGATGTAAAAATCTGAATTCACCTCGTCCCACCCTGTTTATGTGAACAGGGCTGACATGTAAATCATGAACATCTAGTTTGACTCTTAAGTGACCGATACCAACATGCTACAGAGGAAAAGGAAAACAACAACGGCAAGTTTGGAACTTGAAAAATTATCCTTCCTGGATCAGTAGGGGGTGAATTATCATGATAAAAACCCATCAGTTTTTATATGAAGGCAAGACAGGTTCTTATGAACCCAATGCAGGTTGAATGTACGTTTATCCACATTTTTATTGAACCTGCTTTTTTTTACTACTTTTTCTTGATATGAGGACGTATTATCTAGATACCTATGTATTTCTGAGAATGTCAGCTGGCATCAGCTGTAGTGGATACCCAAACACACAAAGCAGTTCTACTGCTGAATGTCTGCAAGTCTGACATGGGCAGGACTCTAAGGAAGGGTGGGAAGCCCCACATTACTAGGCACCAATAGTTACCTGAAGAAAAGGCACTTTTCAAATACAAATAATTCCAGATTTATAGTAAGCCTGAAGTCCTAAGCATGCTTAGGAATACAGCCGTATAATTGTTGTTGTTGTTGTGTGCCTTCATGTGGTTTCTAACTTGAAGTGACCTTATCATGAGGATTTCTGAAGCTGAGAGTATGTGATAAACCCAAGGGCATGAAGTGGGTTTCCATGACCAAGCAGAGAATCGAACCTTGGTCTCCAGGGCCATAGTCCAGTGCTCAAACTACTACTCCAGCCTTATAATTACCATATTTAATCTAAGTAATTTATAGCAAGGCTGCAACCCAATCCTAAGCATTCTGATTTGAAGCATTCACACTCACTTCAAGGAACATAGAAGAATCCATGTTACATTCCACTGCTGACTTGGAGAAGTCAAACACATGGTTTATTGCTTGCCCTTTCAATTCCACCTTCCCCTCCACTCCCTATTTCTTCCTGTTGCCACCATTGCTCCATAAATTTTTCTGGATGGGAAACTTTCTGGGGACTGCCTGTAAGCCAATCTGAGCTTCCAATCTTGGAGGAAGCTTGGAGGAAGAGCAGAGTAAATACATAATAATTAGGCAACCAATTAATGACAAGCTATTGTGGAAATCAACAGAGTAACTTTCAAGCATGTCACAGATCACAGGCAAGAACAATGTTTGTCCACTATATAATAATGTTCCCCTTGCATGATAGCTAATGTCCAACTGTAGTAACCCTTAATGTTCCAGAGGAAAGGAAAGTAACTCTTAACATCACTGCTAGGGCTTGGAATTCTGCTGTTCATTATTGTGCATATAATCTTCCACACTCCCTTTCTCATTCAAGGGCAGTTTTCAGAAAATCCTCTTTGCATTTTAATCTGCAGTGCAATAGGATAATGTGTATCCTGATATAGTGGAATGATACCTGTTCTTCCAGCTGCTGCCTTTGTTTCTTAGCTTTACTCTGCTTATAATAGTCCATGATCATCATGGCTGCGTAGATTTTCCCAACTGTCAGGTCTGTAGCTGGAAGTTAAGAAAAAAAAGCAACATTTGATGTAATTTGAAATTGATCTTTTCAGGTGTGATAACAGGTTTGCAGACTTTTAAAGAAGGGAAGTCATTTATTGCATGGCTGTGAAGGAAACTGTACGTAATAGACAACTCCGAGCCCCTCCAGACAAGGAAAAAAAAAATCTCTGAAAGTCCCAGGATTTGTGCCTCTACAAACTAGTTTTATTTTAGATATCCATATTGCATTTTTTTCATCTTTAAGTATTTTACAGAACTCCTGATATTATCAAGCACTTTTTATTCCTACTTCCCATGTCAGTTTAATTTAATCCACTGTTTTCCAAAATGAAATGTATCTCAGCTTTGAAGTCTTTTTGTATTATTTTGGAACTAGCTAAGATGACTGTTGCCAGTAAAACATAGCTATTTTTTTTCCAAGATGCAAGTTCATCAAAGATGAAGTGAGGGAAAGAAGAATGCTTGGACCAAAACAAAATGATTCTAATGCTTTACTAGTGTAATATTACTAAAGTATTTTAGCACTTTGGCTATGATTCCTGAATTATAATAAAGAATACTGTGTGGAAATTGCTGAAAATCAATTTCTGAAACATTTCCTGAGTCTAGATGTGACATGTGATCAATGAAATAGGGAAGAGGAAGAACACAAGTGAGGGGAGAGGGAGGGAAACCCAGGATATTTCAAGAAAGATTTTGGATTCAAACTGGGGAATATGAAGGTAAAATCCAAACTAAGAGAAGGGGAAAGTCTCAATACTTCCAAGGACATTTTCCTTTCTGGATGAGTCCTCTGATAGCGGGGAACAGGGAAAGAAAGGAGGTTATATTCACTGGGGTGGCTCTGAATTTGTTGGCCAGGGGTTTCAGGGAACCAGCAAGGTGTCTGTTCTGAAGTGATGCATAGATGGATTGTACAGTTGGTCCTCCACTTTTGTGAGAGTTAGCGGTGCAAGACTCTTGCAAAATAGGAAAAATTGTGAATAAGATTTTAAAAGCCCATTTGCCTCCGAGAAATAAGTACCCATGGGCTGCGACAGTGGCCAATCCAGCTCCTTGCTCTCTCTTCTCACCTCCCCTGTCTCCCACCCTCCAACAGCACCGCCTCTACTTTCTTATTTCCCAGCCCACAATCCATCTCTAAGCTTCACTTTCCATCTTTTCACCTTTGCCATCCTCCAACAGCACCTCCTCTGCCTTCTCTTACTTCATACCCTGCAAAAGGAAGAGGAGGTGGGGAGGAGCTGCAAACGCATAAAGAATCAAATTCATGAAAGGGAAGCCTGGGAGAGCGGAGAGAGGGCCCATTGTGCAAGGACATGCAGAGTGATGCTCCTTCAATCTAATCTTCCTGGCCACAGTATTATAACTGCTTTTGTATCAAGGGAGATTACTGAATGTTCAGGCCAAGATGGAAGATTATGAGGTTTTGGAATGTTATTCTGATGTTGATGTGTTCTTGTTTTAAAGTATGGCTTCTTGATTTACACCTACAAATGGGTACAATCAAAGGGCTCTTCCAGACTGATCTAAAGAAGTGCATTTTTGCAATGTAGCTCTTTGGGTTTTGCTGGTTTTTGTCACCTCTGCATCCACTTGTTCTATGCCAGTGTGCCCTTTTTTGCGGGGCAGGAGAAGAGAAGCATTGGATATCTTAACAAAAAAACCAAAAATGATAGCAACCAATATTGCATCATCCAGGAACCTCTCAACATATTCGCTTTGTGTGAAGGAGCTCATAGTTCACACGAAATGTTTGCTTAGCTGGATGCGCTGGAAGGCCTAAATAATGACTTACTTTTTGGCATGGGCACCAATACATCTAGCTGCTTCTGTGAAAGGTGGGGCCAGATGGTCAGAATCTCCTTCTGGAGCTCTGAGTCTAGCTGCTGCCAATCTGCACCACCTGAAAGAAAGTAGATCAAAAGGAATTGGGGAGAGGGGAAGAATGGCTTATTTATCCCGGCTGCATGATAACATATGAAGAACAAATTATGCTGAGCCAAACCATCTTCATTGTTGACACTCTTCAGGATTCTTCAGGATGTCAGGCAAGGCTCTTTCTTAGCCCTGTGTGTGTATGTGCCTTCAAGTCACCTGTCACCTTATGGTGAACCCATAAATTTCATAGTGTTTTCTTAGGCAAGGAATACTCACAGGTGGTTTTGCCAGTTTCTTCGTCTGAAATATAGCTGATAGCACCTGTTATTAATTGGTGATCTCCAATCCAAATACTATCCAGGGCTGACCCTGCTTAGTTTCCAAGATCAGACAGGATGTGATGCCTTTAGGTTTTTAAGAGTTGACATATCCTAGCCTTACCTGGGGCCTTCTATATGAAACAGGTGCTCTATCATTGAGACAGGTGCTCTGACAAGAAGCTTAAGGAGATGACTATGAAGATTACACTTTTTTACTCTTATAGCAATCCAACTGCCCAGGAAAGTAAACTGGGGTGTGTGACTTGGCATGTAACTTGCCAAAAGGCCACAAAATGAACCTGCAGACCAAAGGAAAATTTGAACCATAGCATACCCAGCCCAAACTTAACACTCTGTTCACTGCAACACATTGTTCAGTAGGAGGAAAGACATAACAAATGGGAAAGATTCAGTTTTGACTAATGGGTTTCCAGCAATGTATTAGTAGGGGCAGCTATGTCTTTTAAACTGCTAAGTGTATGGTGCCTTTGAAACTCACTGTGACAGTAGGTTAAGCTTCTGCCTTTCTCCTAAGTCTAGAACTGAAAAAAAGATATATAGGGCAATGGATTGCTTCTGTTGTCGCACTGAGCTTTGGAGGGGACTGGAAGTAATACAAGTTTTTGTGAAGGCCAAGTTAAGAAATAACATCAGATAAGTCTAACTTAACTGAGCTGAAATCCTTGTGTCTTTCCCCTCAAGAATCATGTGACGTGATGAAATGTTCACATTCCAGATTGAGGCCTAAATCCAATTACTAGTTGCAATTAATTTAGACCCATGTAATCAATCACTTATGTAAATCTCACTGAGTCAATGGTTCTACTCTAGTTAGAACTGCCAACTGAATTTAGGTCTAAGATTTTTTTTTAAACATGCATGTAAATTCTACAAGATAAAACAAGTTTCAAATCCACTAAATTCTTTTACAGCTGCAGTTCAAATTGCTGAGAAGCAAACTTTATCTGAGACAGTATTACAGGAAAGTGTTGTACCAAATCTAATTTTCCCTTCAGACCTTGCATAGAACTTTCAAAAGTATTTTCTTTGTTGTAGTCATTAAAGACACTAGTACTACTCCATCCCACACAAGCCTTCTGTTATCCCCTTTTCATTCTGGTCGCTCCATTCAGATGCTGATCCTAAGTCCATCCCACACAGACCTGTTGTTGTTCCATTTCTCTTCTCTCTTTCTGTGTAAATAAGATTGCAGGACAATCTAATATTGATAAGAATGGAAAAGCTGTGCACAAAGTGAAGTTTTTGCTTATACTGATAGCATTCTTTCTGCATTCATAGTAGGCTCTTCACCCATCTTTTATATACTGCTTTTAAAAACTGGCAATACAAATGCATTTGCTGACAAGATGACTGCTGTATCAGCAAGTGAGTCTTGTCAACGCACCTTGTACATCAGAGGAACTGTTTAACTTTATTTTTCTGAAGACATATATATCTGTAGACACAAACATAAAAAAACGCCCACACATACTAGTGTGTGTGTGTGTGTGTGTGTGTGTTTATTTATTTATATCATGCTTCATAGTTTGCTCTGAATATGAGAGTGGGTGTGTGGGTCAAAGTGTCAATGATGTCACACACACTAGGCAACAGTTACCTATAAGAGATATAACATAATCAGCATAGAAAAGGATTTGACATTCATGCTGAACACCCACAGGACTGATTTATAAGTGCCTTTCCCTGGAAAGTAGATGTACTATAAAGGAAGCAAAGATATCCTAAAGGTCTGACACTGTTAAACTGCAGTGCTGCCTTCATTCAAATTATTCAGATGCATGAAGGTTACTGGGCGTTGTATGATTCTAAACTACCAGGAGGGTTTATTCTTCTCATTAAACGTTCAGGTTTTTCAACAATCCAGATATTTGCAAATTTCTTAACTGGCAAGTACTTTGGCCTTTCTGCATCATTTCTGCCTCCCCTGCTCTAAATTGCCTTTTTACCTTTTGCAATTTTAATATCCAGGGCTGTTCGGATCAGTGCCATCAGGGTGGAAGTGAAATGGACTGTGTTGTCCTCAGCCACAGGCATATTCATCAGAACCAGTCTCTGCACAAGAGAATGAGGGTCAGGGAGGGGAAGCAGGTAAAAACAATATCAAAACACGTGTTGGGGGACATGAGGAAAAATGTTTAGAATGCATAAGACAGCATAGCCAAAAAGGAGGGCAAGGATCGCCCCCTCCGTCCTCCCAATTCGCATCACACTCCCCCTTCCACATGCTGGCTTTTTTGTTATCTTTTGTCATTTTAGTCACTTTGCCAAGAATACATGTCTTTTTACTGACTTACAAGGAGAGACGGCCCCAGGGGACTTCTGCATCACTGATACAGAGCCATTTTGGTTTTGTTTGTTTCAGTTTTATTGCATCTGGGAATGGTCAGTTTCTACTCAGATTCAGGGCTCTTTTAACCTATTTCCCAGCAACATCCTGGCGCCCCCTTTTTGAGTTTTTTTGTTAAAGTTTACATTTGGCAGCACATGATTGCCCATGCAATGATTCCAACTTATCTGAGGTTGAAGAAGTGGGAGAGAAAGTACAAATGAAGAGAAACCAATGACCAAGGCAGGAGTGGGTGGTTCATGCTCCTTTTTCCCCAGAAGGGGAAACTGAAATGGCCAAATCCACTTCTCAGAGAGTATACATTGCTTTGCACATTCTTATGCTACCCACCACTATTGTACCCACCACCTTTATTCTGGGCACTTTCAGAAGCACCACATACTCAGAATTATCGGGCAAGATCTAGGCCCAATCAGGCTTCCGTGTGCATATGCAGGAAATAAAAGGACTACGTGATTCTGAAAACAGGTAGGGTTGAGTGCAACTAAGAGCTGTCATGAAAGAAAATGAACAGAACCCAGCACTGGATAAATCCTTAAGGTCATAGACTGCCAATCCTGCACAACAACTATATGGAAGGCTATCGTTCAGCAGTCCTTTTTTGTAGTATTCAAACTAAAATCTCCACGACTTGCATTTCTGAAGTTTTGGCTGCAACCTTGTAACAGAGAAGACATAAGCCCTTTCCACAGGATGGTGGCATCCTGGCATGGAGATGGGGGAGGAGCGGAACAGCAATGATGCTTTCGCGCGACGTCATCGTGGTCCCGCCCTTCTTGAGTCGCCAGCTGGCACAGTTGCGGGGTATATCATTGATGGAGAAACTCTGTTAGTGACCCCAATTGCATGAGCCTTCCATTGCCGCTGGCCGTGCAGAAGGGCCGGAAGCACGCGCTTCCTTCTCCACTGCAGCATGGGAAGAAAGCCAGCTGCAGTGCAGAAGGAAGGGAGTATCCCTTGCACTCCCTTCCACAGGCAGCTGGTCACATGCAGAAAGCAGCACTGGGGGCGTGCTCCCATCGTGGCAGAAGCGCTGCTGGGGTTCCGACGGGACAATGAGTGAGAGCATCACCCTGCCTTAGAGGCCTTAGGCTCCCAGTCTTTCTAGAACTGAGCACCGCATATTCTCCTACCCACTCACAGCTACATTTCATGCCATATGTACCAAGAACCTGGTCTGCAGATTCCAGCTTGGAAGATTTCAACTTAATAATCGTGTCACACTCCTTTTACAGGAAGTGACTTCACCTTTTCATCCTCACATGTGCATTAGTCAAAGAGGGTCTGAGCTGCACATTCTTTAGAGTGTCTTCCCAATAATCTCTCCATGTACTTGCCAGGTAGTTACGGACACTAAAGAACTCCTGTTTAAAACTGTAAAAAAATTAAATCTTTTAATGAACCGATACTGTTTTTAGAAGTGCTGCTTAATTATTGCAACGTTTCAAGTCTTTATCAGGCAGAAGACTTTCAGATGATTTATAGTTCAGTTTCAAGCCTTGCATTGTTCAGTAGGAATTATTGCAAGATACTTCCATAGGGCTGCAGTCTATATGAATGCTTATAAAGTAGGTGTCTTTATACTGATACAGACAGCTGGCCTTCTAGCCTAGTAATGTCTGCTTTACATTGCAGTAGCATTCCATGGCCTCAGGGAGGAAGAATTTCCAGCCCTCCTCCCTAGGAGCATTTTAATTGGAGTTTTTAAATGGACCTTGTGATTTTGTGGAAAGAAAACATTTGCTCTGCCTCCATACAAAAGTCCCCAGAACCTTGTTGTGCTTCTCTTAACCTTTGGAACCATTATGATTCAATAACTGTACTTTACCACAAACCAAGTTAAAAATTCCCTGTAAGTGTCTAATATATGGGTGAGTAAAGTGTGGCCTCTGGGCTGTAGGTAACTCACAGGGCCATTTCTGTGGCTCCCAGGGGCCAACAGTTTTAATTTTTTTAATTATTTATTTATTTTGTTTATTATTTTTGTTCTAAAATGTTATCTGAGAATGTAGAGGACATTTCCACCATATTAGGATGCTCCTTGGCCCTCCTAGGAGGAAAAAGAAGGTGTTTTTTTTTCCAAACATTTTTTGCCCCCAAATGCCCCCTTACGGGGCATGGGAGCATTTCTCCCCCCCCTTTTTTTTTTTTTTGCAATATGGGCCCTTAAGAAGCTGTTTTTGAAAAGTGATGTGAACAGAAAGTGACTTCTGCTGACTACCTGTTGTTTTAAAAAAAAGGTCTCTCCTTGGCCTAAAATGGCTCAGGAAGGCCCTAAAACATTGTGAAAATGCCCCCTACGGAAGAAACAAACAAAACCTATTGATTGATTGATTGATTGATTGATTGATTGATTGATTGACTGATTGATTGCAGAGGTGGGTGCAGTGGGAGGGTGCAGCTCTCCAAAATCTCTTGGGGGACCAACTAAGTCCCTAGTCTTACACAGTTGTCCCCCTGGTCTAGTCCTAATGCCTACTTCTCCGTTACATTACAGATATAGTCACTCTGTGTTTTGAAACTGTACTAAACATGTTTTTTGTGTTTCCTGGACTGAAAATTTACCACCTTGACATCCAGCCTCTACTGACTACCACACATTCCTCTCCTGTAATGGCAATGCTCCCATTCCAAATTAGCAGTGAGCAGTGATTATGAAACACTTAAGATGTGAACACAGTTTGCCTTAAAAGCAAATAATCCTGGGAAGTCTCAGGCAGCTTACTTGTTGGTAGGATCTCCCAACCACCCCTCTGTCCCATGATTATGCCTTTCCCATTTCTTGCTGATCAGTAGCCCGTAAAGGAAAGAAGGGTTGTTCTACCTTATAAGCAACTTTGGAGGGACATCTCTTGCCGAGGCCTAGTGGTGGGGACATGAGAGTCAGCATTTCATACATCTCAGTGTAATGGATGCGGCCACTGCTCATGGAGGGGAAAGAGGACAAAGGAAATGGGGGGGGGGGAGATGCAGAGAGACGAAAGAAGAAAAAGGCATTCCCAGAGACCCAAACCCCCAAATAAAATAGAATATAGGGAACAGAAGAGAGAAAACAAAACAAAAAACAGACAAAACAGGAAAAGAACAGGAAACCCATTAATCAATGCAAATCATACAAGGCAGCCTGTGCTGATGTCGATTTATAGCACGCCTCACACAGACCCAGGAATGCCACCAGTATGAATTGCCTGCCTTTCCATATCTCTGCTGATGCCTTCCATGTCCAGCTCTTCCTTCAGCCTGTCACCATTACTCCAGATACTTCCCAGGGCTGTGTGCAAGTGGTATAAATCAAGATTCACAACACTTCAACAAGGGGTTATTCAGGACATGGTAGTGCACGCCTCAATGAATTAGCAGAACCAGAGCTGTTCTTTCAGCTCTTGTGGCTTCTTTCTTTCTCCACCAAGTCCTGCAATTCATGTTGCCACATAACCCATGGCTGAAGTGGCAGGTACATCCCTCTCTGGTGAAGTCTATGCAATCAGAAAGTAGTGTCTTGCATAGGAGGGCAGTGAACCAGGACAACTTGTCAAAGGAATGTGTCCCTTTACTTCCATCCAGCTCTAGGATGGAGTACTTTTCCACCATGCACTGGTGCAAAGACATGCTCAGTGGCTAAGAAAACAAAAGCAAGAAGAAAATTCTACATGCCATGCTCCCTTCTCCCCCGCTCCCTCTCCCAGTTCTTTGACACATGCAACTTCAGGTTCCACCTGGTAGGAGTTTAAAGAGTCTTGGCAGAGGCAGCTGTTTGGCCTTCTGAGGATCAAGGTTTATTTGAGCTCCCATATTTGAAAGCGACAGTTAACGGTGACTTGTCTAGAAGGTATTCTCTGTCTTGTGAGTCTTTCATCATGCTAGGCTATACCATACTCAGTGTTTAATTTATTAAAAGGAAACAGGACTCAAATCTCATGGAAAGCTACACCTCCTGATCTCCAGGACCTCCAATTTGAATCCTAAATCTGGTCACATGAATGGGGATTAGTAGGAAGGAAGAATATAGCCTTTTCTCCCAATTCCCATCAGAGGCAATTTGGCAATTTCTCTTGCCAGCTTATCAGTGATAGAAAAAGGCAGCTGTGGGCCATGCTTCCAGGCCCTTAAAAAAGTTGTCCAAAATGGAAGCAGTTGTCTGATATAATGAAACGTAACATGGAAGTAAACATTGCCTATCTTGACAAAGGGATTTCTCACCTCTTCCCAGGTGAGAGACACTAAGGCTAACAAGTAGCCTTCCCTGCTACTTGTTAAGGCAGTTCTTCAAACTTGTTTTGACAGCCCTCAGCTTATTTCTGAACAACACGATCATTGAAGACAACATTGTTAAAACACTGGGCCAGTGGTCTTTTAGTTGTTAAGAACAACAAATACATTATATGCTTGGAAAAGCCTTTTAGGGAGAAGGAGACGCAAAATAAGTAAAGTCTCATTAATTCAGGTTGCCACTGTTCCCTACCTTGTTTCGCGTAATACGCTTAACTATTTCATATGGCTTTCATTCAATTTCACCAAATTATACACTTTCTTCCATTTTAAACATTCATTTATGTAAAATCTTCACATGCCCCTCCTGCCAGATGAAACTAAAAAAAGACTCACATATCGTTAAAGCTGTTTTATGCAAACTTTTCCATAACAGGAAATCCTCACTGGCCGATATGTTTTTATCCTAGGGTAGTCATGTCCTTAAAATTGTCTTTGTAAAACTGTCAGCTTCAAAGTAAAACAAACATGTTTGGATGCTATTTATTTCTTTTCTCTCCTGTTTTAACCTGAGTTCTTGCAGTGAAACATTTCAAAATGGGAATTATATATCATTTTGTGGTGAGCAATGAAGCAAATCATAGTTCTGCGATCTTGCAGTGAAAAACGAGAAAAACTAAATACTACTGTGGAACAAATAAATGCAACAATGAGGAGAAACTGAAATGGTTCTTTCAGTCTTTACAATCACAAAAAATTAAGCAAGTTTGGATGAAAGTTGGTTTCTATCCATTCCTCGGTAATAATTTGGCACAGCACCAATACTGACTCTACATAGGAAACATTTAAAACGTAATTACCAATTTGCCAAACAATCTTTTAATGTTTGGCCCAAGAATGAAAACTGTTAGGTTTCACAAGACTTTCTGGCCAATCTAAACAGAGTTGTTCATGAGTAAGGATGGAGGGAAACATTAGTGGGAAAAACAACTACATAAGAATTGCATCTGCTCATGGCTGGCTGTGTGATGGAATAGTGCTCTGTTGCTGCTGAGAAGTAGGGACAGAAGCCACATGTTTTCTAGTATCATTAAATGATATTAGAAAGGCACCTCTGTAAACTATCTACAGATGTTATCACTTCTGCCTATGGTGTCTACATGGATTACATGGATGCACTTCAGAAAGGCAATGCTTGATTTGTTTTGGCTATACAAAGTTTACATGTATTTGTCAGTTACTTCGAAGAGAAATATGGAAAAGCAATGTGGGCTCTGGTGAATCGTTGGACAGAGAAGTGAAGGTCAGACTATGAAAAAATGACTTTGAACATTACTATTGTGAAATGCAATTATCATGCAGAATACTGCGCCCTGTGCTACAATGTCTGTTTTTGTCCTCAAAGATCAGATTTCACAGATTATCCTGGCAATCATAATTTTATCCTGGGAGTATAAAGAGGAAATACTGAGAAACAGAGGCTTATTCATGAGAAAAGTTGTAGTTGATTTCAGAAAGAAATGCAGGAACTACTATATGGCTTTGATTGGAGCCTCCTTCACAAATTTAATATACCTAAATGGCATGCCAGCGAATTGAAGGTACTATATTACAGTCATCTTCAGACTCAGAAAACAATAGTGAAGAGGACTTATTGGGAAACAGAGACTTGTGAAGTAGCAAAGAATTACTGGCATGTTTATTCTCCACAGTCCACTTTTACATGGTGAAATAGCATTACGGAGAACTATTTCTATTTGACAAAATTTGGTAATCACTGGCCACAGATACAGCTGTTTGTATTTTATATGGGGCAGTTGTTTTCTGTAGTGGCAGAAGGATATAACGCCTGTGGGCTGCTGCTTTCACTTGCTCCAACAGACAGGAAGCTAAACCAGTGAGATTTCCCTGATGTGTGAGGGCAACTTCTGCAAATTCAATTGTTTGAAATAGCTTCAGAAATGTGTCCAATGGGAAGAGCAATGGAACAAGTACCCCAACAGGTGGTGGTGGGAGGGTAGAGAAGAGAGGGACAGCTTTGTAAATTGCGTTTCACTTTGAAGTTAGAAAAACCCAAAAACCTCATGTCCTCCAGAGGTACCCAAGTACCACAGGGAGAGCAATATATCCTCCTGCCACTACAGAAAACAATTGTACCACAGGAGAACTTATAATCACCTTTCTGAAGTGGAGAACATCTTTCTAGAGGGCTAAACCAAAGCTAGCAGATGAATACAGATGGGTGGGAGCAGTGGAAAAACACCTAGGATACAATTTCTTTTAATAGCTAGCCATACACTGCAGGATACTTCTGACAAACATGGACTTCCCTGAAACTAAGCCCTGAAACTAAAGCCTAGGAAGAAACTATATTTCAAGTGGTTCACCTATTAATATCCAGTAAGGGAGCCCTGGTTGCAAAGGCAGCTAAGGTGGCTGTACTCCCAGTGGAGTGAGTTGTACCCCACCTCCTGGCAATGATAGACCAGGGTTTTCCTACCAGAGCACAGTATAATCTTTGATCCAGCAAGCCACTATATCCTTTGACACCTGTTGACCCAGCATGTAAAGCTGAAAAGAGACAAAGACAGCCAATGGAGTGGAAATTCTCTGTTGTTGCAGGAACAGCAAAAATGCCCTCCTCACACCCAACTTACACCATTTCTTTTCTAATGACTGTTTTGAATTCAGGCAACAGGAAAGCATTTTTGTTCACTATGAATAAGAGGGCCAGAATCAGTTCCAGTGAGTCTGGATGGAACGTACACAGCCCAGGGTAGAAGAGCTATCTATATACTACTGGAAGTTCCAGTACGGAATCATCTCTTTAAAAATGGGCAATTCGGCTGATCTGTGAGGGACTTGCCCCTCGTGCCCTTGAAAATGAAAGGAAAGAGCCAAAATATGTTTCCTTGGAGTACTGAGACAGAAACTCTTCCTCAGACCATCCTGAAGAAACAACAGCAATGTTGCAATAAACCTGTATTGTGGACAAGACTCAAAAATTTTACTGGTGCAATTTCTGCAGGATCCATTAGGATAGCAGTCACCTTTTTTGAATATTCCTTGCCCTTAAATACCATCTGCTCAATAGCCAGTCAGTGAAGCTGGCAGCCATTACAGACCACAGTGCTTTTGACAGGGAGAACTGGTCTGATTGATAACTAACAATGATCTAGGGAGAGATCTAGGAAGATAGAAAACCATGTCCTCCTAAGTCATCAGTATGCATTTAAAATGACCCAACCAAATCTTCACCATCTTGCCTAGCAAGAGGAAAGGGGAAGGGAAAGACATGCTAGAGACATATAAGCTACAGGATTCTCCACATGTTGAGGTTTTCCAGCCCCTCTATGATGAAGCACAAGAAAAACTGGCTTACATTTTTGTTCAAAAAGAGGCAATCAGTTGGCATACGATCATGTGAAACACCTCAGGGTGCAGATATAATTCTGTGTTGTCTCCATCTGTCCTGGTCAACCAATTCACCTCTGTGTTCAGAATCCCTGAATATTTTCTGGTTCTAGGGAGAACAGTTTGATTTCCACTCAAAATATTATAGGATTGCCATCATCAACTGTGAGCACACACCCAAACATGCTTACGTGAGCCTTTGTGACCACATTGTCAGTCCAGATTAAGAATGATTGACTACAAATTCTGTGATGAGAACACCTGTAGTGCCAACCTGACTGCCTTCAACTCCAGCTCATTTACAGTAGGAGATGCTTCTCTGATCTCCATTAGCTCCTTTGCTATCTGGCTACCACAGCATGCCCTCCCCATCCCATGAAACTTGCATGGGTGGTGATCTGGGTCTTTGGATTTTTTTGGAACTGTTTTCCTTCTAGGAATATCTTTGAGACCCTCCACTTTAAAGAAAAAAGGGCACTCTGATCTTTAGATGATGTATGCACTGTCTTTCTGGTGAGGTAGAAGGAGCCACTGAAGATATCAGAAATGAAATCTGTCCCATCACATGCAGCCTAGGGTGGATATCATTAAACCTTGGTAGCATACTAAGAATTTTAAGCCTGTCTATGAGATATAAAGGACTGCTAGTACTGTCAACCTAATTTTCTCTATGCTCTCTGAAGAAAAAGAGACTGCACCACTCATGATGTATATTACCACAACTACATATTAGATGGCAGTGGAAGAGAGTAAATGATTGTTTCTTCTACAGACAAGGAAACCATGACTGATCAAGAATTGGTTGAAGGTCTCTGCAACCCTCCTCTCAAGAAGTGGAATGGATTAATAGGTGGACCAGGTATATATACCTGCCATTTGCAAATGTGTGCTACAAGAGACACCACTGTTTTTGTAAATATCTGGGAGGAAGAGAACAAGTGAAATGGAGAGCAGATAACATCCACACAAAATGCATGGGACTTTGGTGTTAGGCTTGTTTACTGCTGAATTATTTTTTCCAGAGAAACTGCATCTGCTAAAACCTTGGCTGTGATGCTGCCTAGGTTTTCAGTGCTTGTCATGCCACTGCAATTGGTGAAGTGCAAGTGCTCAAAGATTTACAAGGCTTCCTTAAGGCAGATCCCATCTGCTTATCTTCCTTTATTTTTAGTGTGTGCCCTCCCTGTCTTTGGTATAAAGTAAGAATAAGATCAGGGCATACATTGGAGCACGTATCAGGGCACCTAGAGGAATCACAACACATTTTAGAAGGATTTTAAAAAAAATGACCTGGGAATTACTGAGAAAAAGGGATCAGGCTTTTCCCATTCCGCCTTGAGAACGTCCATTAAACTGTTGAGGAAATTAATCTTAGAGGTAGTGTCTTTTTGCAGACCTCATTGGACCACTATGTTAAATCAGGCTCTGCAGCACTGGCAGGTTGAGCAAGACCTTGGTTGCTTTGCAAAACAATATATGAAAATTCTTTGGTTTAAGAGTCTGACTAAAGCATTATCCTGAGTCAGTGAAGTCCCTTCTCCTTGGCATTGAACAACCTTGTTTTATTGCCCTCTTCCCTGTCAGAGTGGAGGCAAGAGATTGAGAAATCTCCCTCCAAAGATCTAATAGAGGGAGAGGGAGGCTCAGCCAAAGCTATTTTGGCACCTGGAACTTTGTCTTCACTGGCTCTTAGGGGCAGGGGGCTGTGGACCTTTTGGATTCTAAATGGTAAATTTCATGGCCTTTGCACTGTCTCTCATGGTGAGCCGCAAATAGCATCCACAAGATGCTGATTTTGGCTAGCAATTTCCCTCTTCTGCTGCCACAGCAGATGTGAATCCAAAGAGTAGAGAGGAGGGGGACGAGAACAAGGTCTTGCTGGGCTTAGAAATGGATGGGGCAACCACTGAAGGAAAAATCCTAGACCCTTTCCGCAACTCACCCATTTTCGACGCTGGGGTGCGGTGCTTGTGTGAGTAGCCTCCGGAGAGAGGCTCTCGCGTCCGGGGTCCTTCGGCTCCGCACAAGCTGCCTGCTCACGCGAGAGCCCAGCCTCTTCCTTTCGCAGTGCAGCCTGGGACCTTGCCAGGCTGCACTGAGACAGGAAGCGCGACCGGCCCGGCTCCCGAGGCTCCGCACGCAAGGTAAGTGTGCGCGGGGCCCTGGAGTGATGCGCGACCATGCAGCATTTTCAGCTTCAAGCCGAAAATGAAAAAATGCGTGCGCGGCCCTGGAGCGTCATGCAAATGTGAGTGCGTCGTGTGGACCGCTCCTCACATTTGTGCGATGCTCTAGGGGCCCTTTCGCATTGAAAATGCCGTGCGAAAAAGGCCCTAGATTGTAACTGTACCCTTTCTGCTAGTGTTTAACAGAGTCTTCCTGTTCTCTCCTGCTCCCATATCCTGATTGGACCTCTTCATCAGTTACAATCAGCACCTGAACCCAACAAGCAAACTCAGGGTGGCCATCTGTGTTTGGTGTGTGTGTGTGTGTGTGTAGAATCTGGGGTCTCTTTTTGTAATCAATTCTTTAGACATCAGTACCTATCACCATGCCCACTTTCTCATAAAGCCTGGAAGACAAGAGGAGAAAGGATAAATAATAAGAGAAATAAGTGAAGAAAGTTTTTCATTTTCAGAAAGAACAAAAGAAGTTGGAAAAAAAGAGCAGAAACTGAGGAATTAAGGTAAGTGACTGTGAAACAAAAGAATCAACAAAACACAAAAAGAACAATGACCTGCCTGTAGCTTGAGCAGGAAATGCAGTAGATTTACAGAGGTTTCCTTCTCACATTAGGAGTTCCTCATGCAACCCTCTTTGGTTTAATTTTCTGACTGTGAGAGCGAATGGGAACAGTAACCCACTAAAAGAAGGCCCTCCTTCACTACAGGAAAAAAAAACACCCTCATGATCAAAAAGATGTATTTTGCATATGCAACATCCATCTTATATCAGAAAATATTAAGTTGTTCTAATATATTCAGTATAACATCATACACTGTAACTTAATGTCACTGGTAAGACAATCATTGGCGGAGATCAAAAACTTTAGGAAGTCTACACAGTAGTTGGAGAATTGCTTCTTCTTATCTTATTACTGGTACCATTTGCAAAACTTTGATAGAAATCACTTGGAACAGGTTTTAGGAATGAATGCTGAAGCTGGCATGAAGGTAGCGTGTGAGTGTAAGGTTCTTCTATTCATTAGAGATCCAGGTTCTCTTACAGAGTTGGCAATATAATTTCACAGCATATGTATATGGGGATTATAATTTCCCATTCTGAAACTTCCAGAACTACAAAGGATGGAACAATTTTGATGGAACAATTTTGATCCTAGCCTAACCAATGGTTCAGTCTGAAAGGCCAAGACTGGTATGTGACTGAAATCAGTAATTGGAGGAAGGAGGAAAACATATTAAATATATTTGATAATATTAAAACTGGATTAAAAATAAGAATTTAATCAGAGTTTATATGTGTAGGAATGGGAAACAGACATATCCCTAATGGCTTATTTTTTTCAAATAAAGAGCCATCTCTTTCAGTGGGGCCTAGTTCATTCATTCTAGGGAACCATAATGAAAACTAATTTGTAGTTTAGGTCATGAGCTCAAACATCTTCCATACATCTTCCTGGCTATAACAGCTGCTGGTTCTGAGAAGATCTGGATCTCTTTAAACTCGAGGGAAAACAATGCCAAGTTCCCTGGTGAAGTGCAGTGGTGGCAGCGCAGGGGAAAGAGGGTTTAACAGGATGTCCCTAGTGCCGGGCTGTGGCTGGGGATTGGGAGGCAAACCTTGCAAGCCACCCTGTAGGGGCAGTTCTCTCCCAGGCCCAGAGGAGGCGAGATCACCCGTACTAATTTGTACATATCCTTATACAGGATCCTGCCACTGGAAAGAAAGCACAGGCGGGTTAATAGGGCTACTCAGGAAATGGGAAAGAGGAATCAAGTGCACAACCGGTAGCACCAGAAATGTCCATTTTTTCCTTCTGTCTCTAGGTAGGAAAATGTTCAAAACAATCAACTCCTGTGAAAATATAGGTACCATCTTCTCCACTCCATTTGTTCCCACTTGGATAGAATACCTGGTCACTGTCAAGACATGCTATGCAGAAGTATAGTAGTGCACTTGCTAACAAAAAGCCTATGAAGAGGTTAAAAATGTACCTACTTGCTGCCTAGGGTCCAACTTAAATAGTTCTTCACTCATCTAACAAGATTGATTCCAGGAAAAGTCAGGAAGTGGTTTTGCACAATCAGCAATTTAAAGAAAGCCAATACCCTTTAATCTGCTGCTGTGAAGTTGAAGTGCTAGATTTATTTAATTTCAGTATTTTTTTCATGTGGAAACAAATGTTCAAAGCCGTACAGTGTTAAAGAGAAAAGTACAGAACCCAAGCTTGCTCACCTCCACTCCAGGAGTGTTAGAAAATGTGGGGTATTAATGGAAAAAGCTACAGTAATGACATTCCATGATTCCTAATTCTGGATAATGAGACTCAAATTTATCAGTACATGGGAAATCTATTTCATGAAACTGTTGAGGGTGCTGCAAGGTATCTGCCAGAAGAAAAACTGAGCTGCTTTGTTGATGTATGCAAAAAAGAAGAGATGCTAGTGTGGAAAACCAGTGACAGCCTGACCTGGAACTACAGCATTGTTACATCAAAATGCAATCCTTTGTTGGGCAGTTGAAACAACATGATTCAGACATCTTTCCTTTACAGTTTAAATTTATCACAATCTTATGTCATTATCTCATGCAGACCTCAGAAATACGTAACATTTGTGCAAATCTGAGAACTGAAATGCACTGTCAGGACAACCTACGTCTGGCCACTTTCACTGATCTCTAAAACTTCAGGCTGAAGACCACATCTACTACCTGATATCCACATGAAAAAAGGTAACTTAAAAAGTAGCACAATTGTGAACATGAATTCTAGTCTCCCTGCATCTGTGATATGCTACTTTTCTGTGTGTAGATATGTAACTATTGGTATCTATGCTTACAGATTCCATCTTGCCCTGTTATGTGATAGAACCCAGCCAATGAAGTTGTGCTGACAGATCTACTGGAGTCTGGAGCTATCAGTCACTACCAAGATGGCTAGATATCACCTCTGCTATCAGAGGTAGTATGCCTTTATAGATAAATTCCTGGGGAACATAAGACAGAGGGTGCACTCATGTCCTTCTAGAGAACTTCTTATAGGCACTTATGTGAATAGAATGCAGGATGAGACAGGCCTTTCAGTGTGACCCAACATGGCTCATATGTTCTCATTCTCCTAATGTTTCTGTTCTAATTCCAAATGTGATATTCAATCCCAGCTCTTCTTTCTAATCTAAGTTTTTCTTGCATTCAAGATCTGTCTTATATCACTTCAAACGAAGAAGAAAATCCTGTCTGGCTGAAAAAGCATGAAAAGTCATATTACAAACTAGTAGCATCAGACTGAATGATTTCACAGAAAACTATACAATTATATTTCAGGTAGGTAATGGTAGATTCTGTCCAGTTTGTGAAATTCCCAAATTGCAAGAACTTTAGAGGTGATCCATCTCTTTTCTAAACTGTGAACAATTACAAGTATTCTAAAAGGACCTCATGCCTGACAGAACTGAAGAAAGACTTGAAGAACAGAAAGTGTTCAAGCTATCTGATTTCAGACCCCATAAAAGCCTGCGTATGATGTCACACTAGTGGCAATGCTACTTCAGGCTAAGCACCATCACATCAGAACACTGGAGTTAGACATACACAATTAAATTCTCATGGGGGAAACATAGTAAAAATCTGCCTCTTTGAAACGTTCTAGACACACCTGGCTAGGAATGGCTGAATATATTGAATAAAATTGTGCCCAAATCCATGAGAACATTATTTCTCAGTAAGTTATACTGAGATAAGTTGCTCTAAAATAGTGTCACTATCTCTGTACTTCAGATTCACAAACATACGAGAGCAAAAACAAACAAACCAACAAACAGAAAAGGAACATCAGGCACACATCTTTAAATTCTACTGTATATCCCCTACAGAGGCTAGTTTACACTATAGCTCTCCAGTGTGTTTAAACAATTAGAAGAGGATGCATGGCTATAATGTTTGTTGCTCTGATATGTGATAGAGATGATTGCCACAAAAAGCAAGGAACTGCTCTGATTTAAAGAGATTTTCAGGAGCAGTTTGCAAAAAAACATTACTATGGAACTCAAATATATGGAAAATATAGACCTTAGATTTTTCTTTTTAAAAAAATCCTATTTTTAATCCTTAACTCAAAACCAGCTTAGACACTGAATTGTTTGAATTAGCAAGACTGTCTAGCTGTTTCAAAAGAGGGGTGTCATCCAAGTACATTTGGAAGTCTAGGACTGAGAGAAGGCATCTCCATTCTTGCTTTACTTGGATAACTGTATCTAAACCAATTTTTCGAAGTACATAAGAACAGAATGAGCCTACATACCATGCAGCCCTGTCATATTCTGCCCAGATCCGGACAAATTCATCGAGGTGGTGTGGTCCTAAGATGGAGGAATCTCGAGTAAGGTATTCAAAATTGTCCATGATGACAGCCACAAAGAGATTGAGCATCTAGGCATGGAGGTAAGAAGAAGGATAGACAAAGGCAAAAGAGTAAGTAGAGATTGGAGAAAAATGTCAGAAAGATCAATACAGGAAGAAACACACAACCAAGCTATTATGCAACTCCCTGCAGAGCAAAATTCTTTGTCTGTGCTGCTTGCTATCTTTGCGGTAACAGCTCTTTTGGTAACTAACCACAACAATGACATGATGGTATGTTGTACCTTCTCAATCAAGTAAGTGAAACTGAGCCAGGAGTTCAGGTACTTTCTTGATTCCATTGCATCTTGTATTCCACTAATCATAGCATGATAGGCCACTATCTACTACATAAAAGTCAACGTTTGTGAGTGATCTTGTTTGTCTGTTTGTCTGCGTCAGGCAGGCAAAGACTTCATACGATTGGCTGTGTGAGGCGAGAAGACTTCACATGATTGGCTGCCTGTGAAGATTCTATGGAATTTTGGGGCTCTTGGGCCTCAGGCCAGTTGTTATGGAGACGAGGCCCAGCAGCAAGAAGAAGGGCCATGTTTTCCCTCAGAAATCAAACCTCTGTTATGTTAACAACTCTGAATACAGATTGGATTGGGGACTATGGGGATAGGTTACAGGTACTGGAATAAGCAGTTTGGGGAACTAGAGACACAGGATATCAAATGTGTGTATTTCAACCACGTCTAATTCCTAAGCTAAGCTAAGGTAATTCCTAAGGTATTTCTAACAAGTATTATCTATGAGAAAATAAAATCCCAGGAGAAGACAGTTTGCTGAGTTCTTAAGAGGAAAATAAAATCCCGGGTAAGCCCAGTAAATACGCTAGTGTGTTAATAAGGCTGGAATGTAGAAAGTTAAGTGTGAACTCACCAAAAAGGAGCAGAAGAAGATGAAGGAGACAAAGTAAACATATGCCAGATCTGTGCCGCACTGTTCGCTCTCATTTTGTCCAGATGTTGCTGTGGTGTCTAGCTCGCATCCTTTACCTTCTAGACACGAAAGCATGATCTCCTGCCATGCCTCCCCTGTGGCACTCCTGCAGGCAAAGCAAATCCACCTTGCAAGTTTACTGCTTTGCTCAGCAAATCTCCCTTGCAACTGTAATGTCATTGTGTCTAGCATTGTTGTTCAGACAGACTGTGGTTATAAATCCTGTTTCAGACGTCACACAGTGTTATCCAAACAGAGCTGGTGGTGGTGGTGGTGATGGAGAGGGGTAACTAATCCATGCAAACACAGTTTGTACTGATAGGGAAATTTACCTAATTTATTGAGTTAGTTCCACACTGATGCAATTGGTGAATAATGTAGAAAAACCCCTGTCCAAGCAGGGACAGTCTCTGGGATATGAGCTTATTTTCATAGTTCCTTAGTTACAAGGATGCTGCAAAAGAAACTTCTTAATAGTGTTTCTAGGTAACACCATGCTTATATCAACGCAGAATTATTTACTTATCAATTTGATTATACCCAATTAAAAAAGTGAGCAAGGGCTGATAAGTAGAATTTCAAACAGACCCAATCAGATTTTGGAGGAGGGCTATACGGAGTGCTACCACTATATCTAATTAGATGTTATATTGTGCATTCTTGCAGGATTGCTGATTATCATTTTGGCAAGCATTTTCCTGGCTTATGGCTCATGACGTAGCTGGCAACAGAAAGAACAGAACAGCTATATTTTGCCCTATTACTTCAGTGAGGATCAACAGCACATTTTTATCCACAAATCCTTTAAGTGCCACCCTACCTTTTGTAGAATTTTAACTGACTGCTGAAGGCAACAATTCTTTACAAATGAAAAAGAATAAAGGAAGGAGGAGGAAGAAAACAGCGGTGAGGCCTGCATAAACTGCAAACTGCTGGTGGCTTGGCAAGCTGAACAAAGGAGAAAGCTCATTTACCCAGGGGAGGTGGATGACACTGTTGTCTCTATTACATTGAATCCACTCTGGTTTTCAGTTTACACTGTAAAGCAGATAGCCAAGGTGCCGATCCCCATCCCTAACAGGTTCAAGTGTTCCACAGCTCATTTAAAATCCAAAGTAAAATCCAGAGTACATTCATTGTCCCATTGACCTTGGAGTCACCCAGCTCCTCTTGCAGTGTATTCTTAGTTTAGCTTTGCAACAAGCTCACAGTTACCCAATGGATCAGTTTCCAAAGGCTTTTGGAGGTCAAAGTAGATAGATAGTGGTGTGTTATATATCGAGTCTGATGAATCTTTTCATGACTGCTGAAATCTAGTTACCTGAAAAGAAGCATGAGAGAACCCAGGAAGCTGCGAAAATTGTTGTGACGGTTTATGTGACTTTCTTCATCTAATTTGATATTCCCAAAAACCTAAAGACAACGAGAAATTAAAACTCAGTACCGCAGGGTTGATGATGCAAAAATGAAATGAAATGAAATATTGGAAAAATAGCAGTTTCTTAGTCTGGCAACTGTGAGGGCTATGTGCAAAGGCAGAGGAACTGAACTCTCTTTTTGTCTCCTGCCTCTAGAGCATAACAATATCTGCAGGGCAAGGGAAACTATTGTGGCTGTTGTAAATGAGATTATAATCTTTCTCCCAAAGACTTGGGCAGTGTGACAGAGGTATGCATATTCATTTTTTGTGTATATATATGCCATGCATATTCATTTCATTTTTACTCATATCAAATAGGTTTTGTACATTCTGTGTCTAAAAACTGTAAACTCTGTAGAATTGGAAAAACATGTGGAATGAAAGAAAAGTATGTAAATTTGATTGGTAGTTAACAACTTTTAGCTCTCTCTGGCTGTACCTGGTCCAGGCAAGATCATGGCAACTATATGCCAGCTAACACTCCTCACGAAAGGTGGATTAAATTCTCCACTCCTCTGTCTTTAATTTTGCCAGCATGATGAATGGTAGGGGCAGACGACACATAATACTTCAGTGACATATAAAGAAGTACCAGCAGCAGTGACAGAGCTTGGAGTGTATGGAGGGGAGGTGGGAGATGGTGGGGCCATGTATGGCCATCGCGCATGGGGGTGTGGCTGCGGTACGTGGGGGTGTAGCCAGGGCGCACGGGGGTGGGACTACAGGCCGGGACACCCCAGAAACATTGCCGCTCAGAGCGAATCGCCGCCACTGCCCCCACGTCCCTACTCGACTGACCAGCAGAGCCTCTCCACAGCAAAGTGCTATCGAAAGGGGACCATTTGCATCAGAGAAGAGTGTTTAACTCCTCCCCATGAATTGGTATTACAGGTAAGTTTCTAGTTACTTTTACTTTTACTCATAAGTTACTTTTTTTATAATAATTTTATTCAAAATTCACATATAAAACAAACAGTTGTAACTGTCAGCTTAATTGAAATATTTCTGATCTTCCACACTGATCTAGATTTCATTATCAAGATTTCTTAACATGCTTAAAATATTGTACAACATTTTACTGCTAATATTACTTGTTGATTCTTGCATTTCATTCTCCATATTCCCGCTTCATGATATATAACCTGTAGCCCCCTCATAATTTATCTTAAATCATGAATTACAGATTCCCATCTGACAGAACCCAGCAATTACCCGTTACAATTTGCCATTCTTTTTGTATCTCATCATCTGATTTCCCTTTTAATCTCTGAGAGACCATATCAGCATTTTTATTTTCAATAAGTGTACCCCACCATTGTTCTATTGTGGGTATTTGCTGAGTTTTCCACAACTTTGCATATTCAATACGAGCTGTTGTTATCATATACAGCAATATTCTCCAATACTTCTTTATATCAGTACCTTCTAATATATCAGTCATATTTAACAAATACAATTCTGGTGTCTTAGCAAACTGAACTTTCATTAATAAGTTACTTTTAAGGGGTATTTTCAATGTTCTGTCATGTTCAAAAGATTTTTTCAAGTTTATGCCATTCTCTTATCAATTCTATGACCCTTCTCCAAAGCAAAACAAAACAAGAGCAAAAGCAAAATAAACACAGAAAGTAAATTTAATGTATGGTGAAATAGTTACTTGTTTTCATCCTTATAACAAATCATGGCAATAGATTACTTTTTCAACACTATAACAAGAAATAAGACAAATTACTTTTAAAAAGTTAACTTTCCAAACTCTGTTCTCAACATGAAATGTATGTTCTGTCTTCATATCTTGTGAGGCTCTACCTAGTCCCTTGACTTGACAGGAGTGAGATCAAGGGCATTTCTAAACAGTTGCTTACCTGCATCCCAATGATTGCATAAATGAAGAAGAGCATCGCAATCAGGAGACAGACATAAGGAAGGGCCTGAAAGTGGCAAAGATTGCAAGGATGAGTTTTATTATAGGGACAGCATTTACATACTTTAAATAAGTATACCCTGCGTTCCCTTCTTGAAAATTGAAAAGGTAGCTGATACAGTCAAACTAAAAGACATGCAAATAATAACTTCAGCATAAGAAAATAAGTTTCCTAATAAATGTGAGTGGTTTAACTCACTTGATTGAATGGAAGTGCTGAATTGATTGAATTGAATTGAGCTTTGGAAAGCTGACAACTGTTGAGGAAATAAACAAACTTTGGCCCTATCTTTCTCTCATTCTCTCCCAGAATCCCCCTGATAGGCTGGCTTGGAGATAGTGGGAGCTGCAATCTAAAAAGGTACTTTTCCAGGGTCTAGTTAGAATTGCAGCATTGGCACAAGTACGTTACTCCTCTCAGTTTGTGCGCACTAGTTCCAGTTGAAATAGGATTTGTTTTTCTCCCGTAAGGGATTTTGTGACTGACTTTATTTTGTGATAATTTTGTGATGGCTGACACTCTGGATTAGAAGCTCTGTGAAGAGCATGGAAACTGAATATGTGATGGTTTAATTGTTTCACTAATCTTGGGAAGTAGACAGGAGGTCAAATTTTACCTTGAATGACTGTACAAAAGTCCACAGCAGGATTCGGATGGTGTAACCCTGGCGAAGTAGTTTGATGAGACGGGCAGCTCGGAACAATTTTAGAAAGCTCATGTTGAAGCTGCTGGTATTTACCAGCTTATGTAAAAAAAAAAAATACAAATATGAAAGAGAGAGAGAGAGAGAGAGGAAGGAGGGAGAGAATAATTAAAGGAAAAGAGAGAAAAAATTACTCTTATCCCCATGCTTTGAACTCCCACAATGGACAAAGAAGGAGAATGGAAAGGAGCTTCACCTTGCTATCCGTCAAGATAATCTCTGTAATACTACCAATTACAGTGATGAAATCAAAAATGTTCCAGGTGTCACGGAAATAATTCTGTAAGAAGATGTGGAGGGAGAGGGAGAAAGGTGTAGATTAAACCACATTGTAAACATCCAAATAATAACAACATACTGTCAAAAAAAAGCTGCACCTATAATTACCATATCTGGGTCTACATGCAAGGGACAGCCTATGTTCTAACCAGGTCCAATTCACTATTACAGAATTAGATGTATGGCTCCATACGTGTTCATGGCAAAGATGTCTTTTTAGCACTTGGCAACTGACTTCAGGGAATCCTTGGTTGTCACACAAGGCACACAGAGAATAGGGGCAAGCACCACATTCACATTAAAATCTAAGGGCTAGGATAGAAATGCTATCCATTGTTTGCCAAGAAGCACAGTGGAATTAAGACAAGGCTGGCATTTTTACACATGTCTCATAGATCCAAGTTGGAACATTTTGTTTATGAGGGCACAGTCACATACAACTGCATTAATCATCATCATGATCATAATAATCATCACTACTACCTTTTAACATTGTTTTGCCAGAACTGGTCCATCTATAGACCCATTCATCTCGAATTTGTTTGAGCTTTACTTTCCAGCAAGAATCCAATGATTAATCATGTTTGCCAGTATACTGAATCACAGATATATATGTTTGTTTGTTTTCTACTGGACACCTGATATGTATCACTGCAGATACCAAATATCCAGGGAGCAAAACAGTTGCCAGATTTGTTGTCTCTTTTCTCTAAACTACAGAGAATGTGCACATGGCAGAGACATGATCTGACTCAGTAAGGCATTACAAACTAGATTTCCTATAATCAGGAAGTTAACATCAGATCCAAAATGCTCTGTGACTTACCAGAAAGCCAAAGGCTATAACTTTCAGGACGCATTCCAATGAGAAAACCATGGTAAAAGCAATGTTCAGGTACTTCAAAGCTAGTTCATAGGTGTAGGGAGCAGAATAGTACTGCCAAAAAGAGAGAAGGGGGAGTCATAATATTCTGGATCCCATTTGCACTAATACAACAACCTAAAAGTTTGCTTACCATTGGTTTGCACCTTCTCATTAAAAATTCAGATGTTAAATCATTTAACAACAGATAATCTACATAGCATGGGGAAATTAAGTTCACAAGCAAGAACAGGTAGCCTTATAATTTGGAATAACACTGTCCATACTGGCTAGAAATGACTGCTAGAACATTTTAAGCCCTTACAGCACCTTTCATATTTCTCAGTTCTCTATCCGTTGGCATGGTACAGCTGTTCTCAGTATGAAGTGTGGCAAACAGGGAAAGTCAGTGCAATTAACAGCCATCTTATAATGATAGCACAGAAGGAAAATAGTTGCTACACAAGTTACCCATGAGAATAAAACAGATGTAATTAATTGGTGTATGAGGGGGAATTACCGCAAAACTGAAGGTCCAAAGTAGGGCATGTGATATATTTGTGTTGTATTGTCAGGCTCTTAACACATTTGTCTAAACAGACCAGAAAACAGCAAGAGCTCTGGGGAAACATTTCACACATTACATGGCAGGAATTCAGATTTGCCAAGAACAATACGATCAACATGGATCCACAGCTAATTATGTCAACTGTTGCTATATTCATGAGCTACATTTTAAGGCTGAGTTAGTATTTAACTCTGGTAGTATTTAAGTATGTCAGTCCACTTCTAAAATATAACACACAAACTAGCCTTCAGTTGCTTGACAAAGGACCACAGCTCAGTGGTAGAGCATTTGTGTTGTGCACACACAGAGACACAGACAGACAGACAGACAGACAGACAGACACACACACACACACACACACACACATACTGTATTATATGTATGCGCACACGCGCACGCACACACACATACATACACTGTAAGCCGCTTTGAGTCTTTACCAGGAAAAAAGGAGGATAATAATATATGGCCTGGCTGATGAAAGGTGCTGACTAAGAACTTTGCAGAACATATGAATGTTTGTGTTTTAATTATGTATTTTGACTTTGTTTTAATTCTTCTTTAATTGCTTAATTTGTGTTTTAACTTGTACATACTGTGATTTTTAACTAAGTTTTTTAAAATTACTGTAAGCCGTTTTGAATCCTTATCAGGAAAAAAGAGGGATATAAATGATGATGATGATATTTATTTAAAGCATTTTTATTCTGCTCTTAAGCCTAAGAGTCTCCCAAAGCAGCCTACATAAGACCAATAAAAATAAGTCTGATCCTCTGCCTGAGACTTAAGAGAGGTGCTACCAGTCAGGTTAGACAAGAGTAAGTTCTACTCATAACCAAAATTGGCACTAGGATAAGCAGCACCCCTTTTATAGCCAGTTTAAGATCAAGGGAGCAAAATCTTGTTCTTTATCAGTCTGGATAGACATCAGTGCTTTAAACAATCACTTAAGCCTCAACCATGTAAATCATTTATTTCATCTTGACTGAGGAGAGGACCCATTATGTCACAATTATATATTGATATTTAGTGTCACGTTTCACTCAGATACACCATCTCCTCTTTTCATGAAAACTGTACACACAGTACCCAAGAATTCTGATGATCAGCATGATTGGGTCAGGCTAGGGGCCAACAATTTACACAGGAACTGAGACGGGGCTCCTTGCTTTGCAGGGACTGGTACAAATTGCCTCTGTTTCTCTCTAGGGCAGTCTTGCAGCTCAACATTGTCGTATTTCTTGCCTGTTGTTTGCATGCCTTCAGGTTGTTTCCAACTTATGGGAGCCCTATCATGTGCAAAACTGGAAAACAGAGCAGTTACACAGGCCCTGCTCTTCACGGGTTTCCAACAAGGTCCATGAACAGGCCCCAGAGTAACCGCTCTCTTATTTGCTATTCTCCTTTCAATGCACTCCTCCAGTTCTAGGATCTCAATGAAGTCTCCACCGCAGGATGTGACTGGCTCTCGAAGGATGACTTTCATAGAGCTGTACGTCTATATTCTGTTAAACTTTCACATGCTTTGGCTACTGCCAAAAGCTCTGCACTCTGAACTCTAATACCCTTTTCAGCTTCAAGAAGTAGACTCTCTGTTGGAGTGGTATAACTTATCTTAAAAGGACACTGTCATCATATGTTATATACGCCTAGGCTAGTCTTCTTTCCTTGCTCCTCTTTTTTTAAATGGAAAAAGAATATACAGCTGTACTGACAAAGTTACCAAGCCTATCAACTGCCTCGTATGCTTATCAGTTTTGTAGCACAAGAGGGCCTGATGCCATCATACCACCTACCATGCTGAGGTATATGCAAGTGTTAAGTGTTAAGGAACCTCAGCCTACCACATCTGTTACCATCTCATGATGCATTATGGCCAAAAGTAATGCCACCCACATTTGTAGATACAATAATTCCTTATGACAATACATGACATTAAATAAATAATTAAATACATTAAATAGACATTAAATAAATTAAATACATTAAATAAACAGTCACTGAATTCTTTTAGCTCAGCTTATACATCCTGGATGACTGCCTACTTTGCCAGCTCCTGACTATAAGGCACCGTTATGTGTTCAACAAGTTTGTTTATAGATTGCTTATAGCAGAAAATTTAGATCAGAAGGGAAGGAAGTGCATTTCCCATATGACAATCATTTTCAAAATAGTCAGGCTGAACCAACAAACCTTTAAATAGCACCCTGAATCCACCTTACCTTCATCATTAGAACTATAGTATTAAGTGCTATCATGGCCATAATGGTGTATTCAAATGATGGAGAGACCACAAAGTGCCAGACCCGGTACTGAAAGGTGTGCCGGTTTTGAGGCATGTAGCGGGTAAGGGGTTTAGCGCTGATAGCAAAGTCAATGCATGCTCTCTAGAAAAAGAAATAAAGAAATGGAATCTGTCAACTGGTGTGCATATTATTATCAGTACTGCTAGTTATTATGTTGTCCATATAGTGCTCTGAGAACTTTACAAAAGGATAATGTGACATCCATGTCTAAATGGCTCATAATCTATGTAAACAAGGAACACAAGGGAGAGAAAATAATTATAATTATGACTGAGCTGAGTAACTCTTCTGAGTTTTGTTTTTGTTTTCTATGACATTGAAAAGGAATTGCAGATTTCATTGTGCCTTCAACTATTCCTTCAAAATTCCATTTATTTTTCATCTTGGTCCTGAAATCTAGGACCAAAGTGTGCAAAAGCTACCAAATGCTGTTTTTTAAGGAAATCATGCACTTACAGTTACCCAAGTGCCCTCACACACATACAGGGGGAGAGAGATCTACCTAAAGCCACATAGGCTTACAGGGCCCAGGAACTTCTGTACCTGCTCCATAGATCCCCTGAGCTGTGACTACCATCCCAAACTTGAATGAAAGGCACTTGGTTCTGATACGACAACCTTCACTTAAAGTTTTTGAAAAGAAAATAGAGACACAAGTAAATATGATTCAGCTTTAGTATGATGTTGCCCATGGTAGCAATGGGCAACATTTGTCTTGAACCCTCTGTGATTTTGGACAGTCCTCATCCCATTTTGAGAACTGGCATCAAACCATACTACCGTGGCTGTGATAATGGGGCTTCCCATTATCTAGACTTGGCTGAAGGGGGATGCTTCCCTCTTCAGGTAAACCAAGGGTTAATGAGGTGTTGGGATTAGGTTACATTTTTACTGTGGGTCAGCCTCACAGGTCACAGGGGGAGAGTGGCCCAATCAAGGGAAGAGAGGTGAGCATCTTCGAGATGCTTCGATGGAGAAGTTATAAAAATCCTTGAGAGGCCATGTGGCACAGAGTCAACCAAGGAACCTCCTGGAGATGGGATCTGAACCAGTAGTAGGCTGCAGGTCTAGGCCTCGCCTCCTGGTCTCATTCCTTTCCTAGACCATCTAAGCCTGTGAACCCAAATGTGAGTAACTAGAATAAGGTAGTTAGTAGTGTTAGGGCTTTTTATTATTTTGGAGGTTGGCTCATCTTAAGAATGTATCTGTTGTTATAACTACTTGTAACTTAAGCGTACCTGGGAGGGGGGAGCCTCTCATGTCTTGTTTACTTGCATGCCTTACAATAAATGCTTTTCTGTAAAACCTGTTTCCTCTCCATTCCCACGCCATTCTTCGGCACACGTTTAGATAGAACTTCTCTCACTCAGAAGGAGGAGGGAAAGGAAAGGTCCTTAAGCATAGAGATTGGCAATTCACTGACAGGGTCCCACTGTCCTGTTCAGTTACCAGTATATCCAGAATTCAGTGGGTGGTGGCAGCATGCGAATTAGTGAACGCTGGGGAATTTCCTGCTCCTTTTCAAGGGTAGAAGTCAGGCTTGGGGGGGGCTGGAAGTAAACTCAGTATGACAGTGGCCAATCCTAAACACTGCACCAGATTATCATCATGATGTTGATTTGCATACCAATGTCTACATCAGGGAGAGTGGTGTGACATGCAAATAACAGCCTTCTTCACTTCTCAGAAAAGTAGTGCACAGATGGTCAAGTTCAAAAGTACAATATATCTGCTTTCAATTGGTAATCAACTGGAGGTTTAAGATAAAACTATGCAACAGAATTTTTTAAAAAAATTATCAGTTCAATTTTTAGAATTACCACTCTACCTTTCAAAGAATATGTATGTATGTATGTATGTATGTACGTATGTATGTATGTATGTATGTATTTGAATATTCTTTGTACCTCTTACAATAAAATGTACTACTAAGCTTGTACTGCAACTTTGGAAACCTAGAGACTGAACAAACTTTGGGATGATCTATCTGGTCCCCATTCAAGAAATAACAAAACAATCTCCCACAGCATCTTCTCTTATTTGTACATATTACCTCATTCTTTTCGAGACTGCATTCCTCCATCATTTTGTCTCCTTGCTCCTGGAAAGTGATGATGATGAGAGCCACAAAGATGTTAACAAAGAAAAAAGGAAAGACTACAAAATACACCACGTAAAAAATGGACATCTCCATCCGGTTGCTACGGCTGGGGCCGCGGTCCTCCTCAGTCACATCCACAGAATGTTGCAAAACCCTGAGGGCATAGTGAGTGAGAGGGTGAATGTATGTGTGTGTGTGTGTGTGTGTGTGAGAGAGAGAGAGAGAGAAAGAGAGAGAGAGAGAGAGAGAGAGAGAGAGAGAGAGAGAGAGAGAGAGAGAGATTGGGAGGAGAAAGAGATAGATGGGGGAAGGGAAAGAGAGAGAGAGAGAGAAAGATCAGATGCTAATGGTATAGTCAACTTCAATCCTTACACACATTTAGCTTCGCTAGGAGAACACTGCACAAAATGAATCTGTGTCCTCATCTAAGAACTGATCTACATATGCACCAAAATCAGCTGAGTTATTAGCTTGATAGATGAAGGGAATGCTGTGGATGTAGCATATCTCGATTTCAGTAAGGCTTTTGACAAAGTTCCCCATGACATTCTTGCAAAGAAGCTAGTAAAATGTGGGCTGGACAGGGCTACTGTCAGGTGGATCTGTAACTGGTTGACTGACCGTTCCCAAAGGGTGCTCACCAATGGCTGCTTTTCATCCTGGAGAGAAGTGACTAGCGGGGTGCCACAGGGTTCTGTCCTGGGCCCAGTGCTGTTCAATATCTTCATCAACAACTTGGATGAAGGAATAGAGGGCATGCTCATCAAATTTACAGATGACACCAAACTGGGAGGGGTTGCTAATACGCCAGAGGACAGGATCAAAATTCAAAATGACCTGGACAGATTGGAGAGCTGGGCCAAGGCTAACAAAACGAAATTCAACAGAGAGAATTGTAAGGTCCTATACTTAGGTAGAAAAAATGGAATGCAGAAATATAGGATGGGGGACACGTGGCTGGATGGCAGTACGTGTGAAAGGGATCTAGGAGTCTTAATAGACCACAAGCTGAACATGAGTCAGCAGTGTGATGCGGCAGTCAAGAAAACCAATGCAATTCTCGGCCGCATCAATAGGAGTATGGTGTCTAGATCGAGGGAGGTACTGGTACCACTCTACTCTGCTTTGGTTAGACCTCATCTTGAATCCTGTGTCCAGTTCTGGGCACCCCAATTCAAGAAGGACATGGTCAAGCTGGAGCAGGTTCAGAGGAGGGCGACCAAAATGGTGAAGGGCCTGGAAGCCATGCCCTATGAGGATAGACTTAGAGAGCTGGGTATGTTCAGTCTGCAAAAGAGAAAGTTAAGAGGGGACATGATAGCTATGTTTAAATATTTGAAGGGATGCCATGTAGAGGAGGGAGAGGGCTTGTTTTCTGCTGCTCCAGAGACCAGGACAAGGAGCAATGGATTCAAGCTGCAGGAAAGGAGATTCCACCTGAACCTCAGGAGGAACTTCCTGACAGTCAGGGCTGTCCGGCAGTGGAATATGCTGCCTCGGAGTGTAGTGGAGTCTCCTTCCTTGGAGGTTTTTAAGCAGAGGCTGGATGGCCATTTGTCAGGAGTGCTTTGAGGGTATTCCTGCATGGTAAGGGGTTGGACTGGATGGCCCGTGTGGTCTCTTCCAACTCTACATTTCTATGATTCTATGAAACATTTCTTTGACAATAACATCACATCTCAGATGTGAGAATACTTTTTGTTAATTCCTCTCATCCCTATCCCTTGTAACAAATCACTGAATCTGGAAAATGAATGATGTGGTGGGAAAGGATTCCTGACGGTCAGAGCTGCCCGGCAGTGGAATATGCTGCCTCCGAGTGTGGAGGAGTCTCCTTCTTTGGAGGTTTTTAAGGAGAGGTTGGATGGCCAACTGTTGGGAATGCTTTGATGGGTGTTCCTGTGTGGCAGGGAGATGGACTCGATGGCCCCTGGGGTCTCTGCCAGCTCTATGATTCTATGATTCTTGCTCACTCTCCAATGTGCCAGGGTTTTTCTTTTAAGTGCAGAGGGAGATGTTGAGGAGTTGGGAAGGTTCAAACATATGATTTCTTCTCTTAAGCCTTGGAATGCACTAGATTTTCTGCTACAGGGAAATACTGGCACCACTTTCACAACATCTGAAGTGACCTCTTCCTCTTAATGGCCAACCAGACACCACTGCAAAGCCCACAAGCAAGGTATTCCTTCCTGCCACGGGGAAATCTCCCCAGGTGTTTATTAGAACCAACATTTCCCTTGAAGTTCTGCAGAATGAGGAGGCAACTTGACCCAGAGTCCTGTCCCTGAATCATTTTTTTTAAAGAAAAATTTCCCTCAGTAACAGAATTTAACACCTTACATTTACTTTTGCCATCAAAATATAAATGTACCAGCCATTTATATTTCCCCACGTTTTTGCAGTAGTTTAGGACTAAGCTGCAATGCTTCTTTCCTAGCATTACTAGAGGTGCCAAGGAAAATACTCACTGTGGCCATCCTTCTCCAGTGGAGACTGTGAAGAGGGTAAGCAAAGCCCATATGATATTATCATAGTGGAATTCATGACGCTTCCATTCTCGGCATTTCACTTCCATCTTGTTTTTTTCATGGTCCACATAGTTGCCTCTGTAAGTTTGGGAGAGATCATTAGTCTCTACAGTAAGGATGGAATAGGATTTCATGATGGGTAGAAATGGCTCAAATTTTCATTGTATCAAAGAATGGCATTTCTGTCTTTTCTGGATTCAATTTACTTAAGATTTCTTATATACAGATGCACGGATGATGCTTCCCTCCAGTGTTTGTTGATGGAACAACCCTTTCCCCACCGTATCAGAGATGCGAAAGAAAATATATAAATATAGAAAAATCTAAAAATCTAAAAAACAAATTAATGAAGAATGGAAGTTAATTACCCCTCTCTGGGAAACTAAATGGGGGAAAACGACTGTGAGCAGGTTAAATATAACAGAATGATTATTTAAAAGAGTACCACTTAAGTCATGGTATTTGAGAGACTGAAAAGGTTGAGATAGAAACTTTGAGAGGTAAGAATCTTGTTTAAAAATGGAAAATATGATTTGAGGTAGAGGGTAAACGTTAAAGTACTAATTAAAGGGGAAATTTGCTGGCCAAATGACAGTGAAGGTATAACTGACTATGAAATATCAAGAAGAAATAAGGGAAGGTTTTAGGTAGGTATAAAAAAAATTGTATTTTGTATGGTTGAAATATTGTTAGATGTCGGATATAAAAAAATTAGATATATATGAAATAAGATACGCTATAATTGATATAAGAATAAGGATATGAAGTTTTATGAAAATATATGGAAAATTATGTATAATATGTAAGAATGTATAATTACAATTATGTATGTAATAATAATTAGGTATGTAATAGGAAGATAAGATGTTTTAATTATGAGATTTTATTTAATAAAAATATTTTTTTTTAAAAAAAGAAAATAAATAAATAAATAAATCAGAATTTTTTTAACATCTTTTTTTCCAGGGAAAAATAGAGGAAAATAATGAATGGTTGTTGGTTTTTTGAATGATAAACAAATTTCATAATACAAGGTGCTCATATATTTATTCCTCCAACAATATTTCTAAAAATAATGTTCGCTGAAGTTATATAAGATTATGTACATAATTAAATCATGGCAGTTCCTAGTCTTGGTTTCCTTTTTCAGTTCCTTTCATGGGAATGAGTCTATTATGTCTGCTTGACCCTATGAAGAACTAGTGGAAGAAGATGAAGAAGAAGAAACAAAACATTTTTCTTTGTTTTACTTTTTTTTTTTTTTTGCTGAGAGACTGTGCCTCATAAACTGTTATAAGAGGTTCCTTACAGTACAAGAACTTGTAGCACTATTTGTAACAAAGTAAATAAATAAATAAGAATAGAAAGTAAAAAAGTGAACTCGATTTGCTATTATTCTGTGAATAAACAAACAATATGATTATTTTATATGAAAACAAATGATATACAACACATTCTATATTCCTAAAGTAACAAAGTGACTTTTAATCTGTAAAAGGTGTTAGTATCCCATTTTTTCCATTTTTTTTTAAAAAACTTCTGTCCTCCCCTCTTAAAAAACTCAGAAAAATGTGGTTTTCCTCCCTACATGACCTCAACATTTTTGGAAGTTTTATTAAGCTTGCAATCGTATAATGGATTATCTTTTTGCTGTCTGTTCCTTTTTTAACTTCTGCAGTCTATTTTTTGGTCTGTGACCACAATGAACGCTACTACTACTACCATCACAAAATTTCTGGAAATGTTAAATTTCTAGTTCAGCCAAGATGAAACACCTAGCTTCGTCAAAGAAAGGGGCAGTGATGAACTAGCCACATCAGTGATAGCTGTCTGCAGAAGACACACACTCAAGCAATATAAATATAGGGTCAAGTCTACCAGCCTTTGTCAGGTTTAATCTTACTCCCAGCACTCCTGGTTTATTACCGAACTGCCTTGCCTCTTGACCTTGGCATGCTTCCCAGCAGGAGGCTTCCTTGTTTATCTGAGCTTGGTTTGTTTACTGATCAGTCTGGCCTTTTCCATATGACAACGCTGTCCTGTGTCATCCTGTCGCAATCCCTGCAGTACCTCCGCTGGGATGGGAGCATGTCCCCAATACTCCTTTCCATACGTGGCCAGCTGCCTGCAAAAGGGAGTGCGAGGGACATGCTCTGTCCTTCCAGACTGCAGCCAGCCTTCTTCCCATGCTGCAGTAGGGAAGGAAGTGCACAGATCACACTTCTAGCTGTTCTGCATAGCCGGCTTCACATGATTGGGAGTCATTGACAGCTAACATGCCAGCTGGACAGGTGGGATCACAACAACTTTACGTAGAAGCGTTGTTGTGGTCCCGCTCCTCTCACATCCCCATGCCAGGAATCACTGTCATGCAGAAAGGTCCTCTCTTTACTGTCTGTACAAATGAGAGTGCTTCCATAAACTTGGTGTACCAACCCAGACCTGACTCTGAATTCTTTCACTGCTACTGTCTTAGAACTGTCCCTTGTCTAAGGGAAACCTTTCTGGCACACTCACAGTCACAAAGTAAGATAGATGGCAACTTTAACCATTTTATTTATGTAGGACTGCCCCATTTCTATGAAATGGACACTGAGATATAAGTACAGAGATGCATGCATTAACATTATATGTATGAGTTCTGGTTATACTCAAATTTACAAAACTCCATGCATATATCTGAGGAATGAGGGGAAAATTTTGAGGGACAGAATGATCTGACATATGGAATGGCTACTGCTCACTTCCTAATGAATTATTTCATTAGGAAGCAGTGAAATATGGCAGTAGTGGAATATGCTGCCTCAGAGTGTGGTAGAGTCTCCTTCTTTGGAGGTTTTTAAGCAGAGGCTGGATGGCCATCTGTTGGGAATGCTTTGATGGGTGTTCCTGCATAACGGGGGTTGGACTCGATGGCCCCTGGGGTCTCTTCCAACTCTGTGATTCTATGATTCTATTTAAAAGAAAGGGTGCAGGAAATTCATACATCCCTACTCTTGGTACACTACCAGGGTGAAAAAGGAAGAAAAATAAGTTGCATACCAGTAACTGTTGTTCTCTGAGCGATCACCTGTGAATTTCCAAACACAGGCTACTTCTGCCTGCACAATGCATCATTTGGAAAGCTCCAGATTGCTCACCCCAGTCCATACATAAGGTGCATAACAATTCCAGGGAGGAACTTGTTAGACTGCCAATGTACCAGTGCACCTATAAAGGTCACCCAATGGACACACCTCTGGGAGGATACTGGAAGCTCAATTTTTTTTCTTTGAACAGAACACAGAAAGTTTTTGAGAGGCCGGGAAAGATTTAGTGTAGTCAGCACAGAAGACAAATACTCTTGTCATAGCAAATGAATACAAAGCATGCCTTAGCTTTGATGAAAAATCCTTGATGAAAGTTGGTGAGGACAAATCCTGCTTAAAATTAAAAGCAGAAACCACTTTAGGCAGAAAATTGATATCAGGTCAGCGCATTACGTTATCTAGATGAAACTGCAGATATGGAGGGCCTATGCTCAATGAGCAGAGCTCACTGATTCTCCCAGCAAAGGTGGTAGCTACAGGACAGCCTTGTTCCAAAACAAGAGGAAGATATTTATAGTTGCCATTGGTCTGAATAGCTTTCCCATTAGTTGAGATAGAACTAGAAAAAAATTCACAAAGGCTCTGGGCCCTTTGATGGTAGATAGATTTTTTCAGCTTTTCAAAAATTTATTTACCAAAAGATGTTTAAACCAGGAAGGCCTTCCCTGTGACATATAGTGAGAGGGGAAAGAAATAAGAAATAAAGATAAAGTGACGATTGAGCCCAATCCTTCTGACTCAAGTGATGAAGGAAACTCAACTAGACCCCTCTGAAAGAGAGACGAATAAAATGTTCAGCTAAGTAAGAAACACAGACCATTTGGAGGTGCAAGACTGCCTTGTAAAAGGCTTAAGTGCAGGCATTAATATTTGTCATATTTTCTATGGCAAAGATGGCATGGCTGTATCCTCCACACCATCAGCATCCAGGTGTCTAAATCCAGATGTCTGACTTGGCTATTTTACTGCTTCAATAGTTCCAGAAGCAGTAGTAACCTTCAAAACTTGTGACAAGACAAGGCATGGGTAGATGCAAACCAAGATTGTCTCAGCCATCATGGAGTCAGTAGAATACCATCAGCATTGTCCTCTCAGAATTTCATGTTAACTGGGGTAATCAGTGGGAAGTGTGGAAATGCTTTAGCTAAAGGATGTCCCCAGCACTCCTAATGATCTTCCTGACACCATGCCTGCGCAGCAATACATCCTGCATTTTGCATTGTCAAAAGATATGAATTGAATGTTTCATCATCAGAAAAAATAACATACCAGATGAATGAAGATTCCACTTGTCACTGAGAATCTTTGACCAGATGAATGAATCTGCTGAATTGTTGTCTTTGCTGAGAAGATGGATTGCCACCAGAAAGATATGAAGACAGACACAAATTGGGGAGTGACTCTGAATTATTGCCTCCCTGTTTACTGATGTAAAAGACAACTATCGCATTGTCTATAACAATCTGCACTGTTTTCCCATACAATCTGAAAGCCATGGACATGCATTTTCTGTTCAGCACAGGTTTCTCCTCCACAGAAAGCTACATGAGGATCCATATGAGTGCCCTATCCAGTGCAGGCTGTATCTGTGGAGACTGCAGAAGAAGGATTTAGATAGCAGAATTCCACTCCTCTGTTGATATAGGCATCCATCCACCATCAGAGATAGTGAAGTACTGGGTACATGTTGCTGACGAGTTGAAGGGAACAGTGGTCCTTTGGGCAGAACATCCAAACAAACCATGTACATGAAGTCTGGCGAATGGTACCAATATTGTTGTAGATGCCACAAAGCCCAGATATATCTGAACATCTTTGGCTCTAACCTTTCTGTGCCTGGTGATCATTTCAGCCATAACCATCAAGTGTTGGTGTTTTGGTTTCTTTTTTCTTTTTTAATTTCTTGGAAGGAAGGCCTGGAGCTCCTATGACCCAAAGGGTTCTTCCTGTTCATATCAAGTTGGCAAAGAGAGAGGGTATAGGAAAATTGCCTAAAGATGCTGTTCATCTCATAAGAAACCATCTATAAAGGGAAGGAATGCAATCTCTTGAAGCTGTAACCAAGCTAACTAGGTGATGACTGAATCATCTCAATATATTCCTGTTGGATAGTGCTCCACTGTGAGTCTGGATCAAAGATGCTACTGAAACTGGCTTCTCTGGTAGCTTGGACTACATGCCTTGGTCTGAAGGAAGCAAAGACCAAGCTCGTACTTGATCAGCAGAATGAATCTTCTACTTGCTTTTAGAATTTTCTCCCTTCTTGTTTGATTTGCAGGATTCATACTCAGAATGCTTTTATGGTCTACACCTCTTAGGCTGCTAAGTCCAGCAACTGGCATGAGGTGGAGAGAGCTTGCCTTCCTTGTTGTGCTGATGCTGATGGAACAATGGTTGAAGTCAATGGGTGACTGTTGGACATACTTGCAAAATCCATTCAGTGACATCTGGGCTGAGGTTCTGGGAAGGCAATTAAAGAAAACCTGAAGGTACTACAGGATGACCTTCAAGGTCAAGATGGATTTCAAGGCTAAGGGTAGCACTGAAGATGGATCTGAAGAAATCAGAAAGTCTTAAAATGCCATCTGAAGCCACATACAGAGGCTTACTATTGACAGTTAATGTAGCAGCCCTAAATGAAGGACATTCAATCACAAAGCTTTATTGCCATGAGTTTGGGGAGCAAATGGCTGACAACGGTGGCAAGAAACCATTTATTACCCAAGCAGAAAAGGCTCTGAGAATGACCATCTCAATTACATATCTTTTTCTAACCCAAAACACAATGTCAAAGGACTCCGTTGGGGCCATGAAAATTTATAATTTTGACATGAAAGACAGTACAAGGAAAACTGACGTCTTGAAAATAAGAGGATTGCAAAAAAACTCTTGACTTGCAAGTTCAAAAAGAACTGTTCCCAATAATGCAGCTGCTATGATGGATGAGAAGGAACGGAGGGATTTGCTGAGACTCATTTATATATTATACATGTACTAGAATGACTGCTAAAACAATCACTCAGTTCTGGAACTTTTTAAATAATGCACTGCACAGGTGCACATGACCCATATGTGTGAAGAAGCAGTTTTAAGAGGTAAGCATTTGGGATATCTGGATTTTAAGTCTCAGAGTGGAAAGAAAGCACAGGTGAAGAGTGGTGGGTGTGAGAAAGTGCCTGTGGAAGAAGGCTACAGAGAATTAGTAACAAGCACAGGGAAGGTTCAGTTTCCCTAATCTGTGTGCTCCTTTTTGAGTATCAAGTCCTTTGCCTCCTACTTTACATGTAACTGGTGATGACCCATGGGCCAGGACCTGGAGTCTGAGCAGGAAACTGTGGCTGAGGAAGAGCTCTCCCTGTTGATGAGCAGCTTCAGGAGGAGCAGAGTGTCTCACCTGCAGCTGATAGGTTCTGAAGGCCACAGACATGGCACAGAAAACAGAGAGCAAACAACAAGGCTCAATGAAGCTTCTAGCCGGGCAGCAAGGGAGGGGCTTTGATTAGAGCCAGCTGGCACCAGTCCATTTAATAGCTGGCACTGCCTAGGGATGGTTGCTGGAAGCAACTTGCCAACTTCCTGGCTGGCATTTTTGCTTCTGGACTTCTGCATCTCAGATCTCTGCCTTGTTGACAACCCCTGCTAGATTCTTCAAACATGGACCATTTCCGCACTAGAGGGAAGGGCTGGCCCCTCCCGAAACTGCAAACCCCAGGATTCCATAGGATGTTGCAAGTGGAATAATAGCGCTATAACAGTCTAGTGCGGAAATGGCCATGGACTACCTGCTCATTTCCCTGAACCTGGACTGGCTGAGAACGCTTTCCTCAACAGCTTTCCTTTGGACTGATACAGGCAAGGACACTTTCCACGCTCTGCTGATTTGTTGCCCTGCATGAGCTATCTCTGGAGTTTCTGCTGGGCTGTACTGTGATTCAGAAGACCTAGGGACTTTTGGTCTGAGATGTTAATCTAGGGATTTATTTTCAAGTTATTCAAAGTGAAGAAACAGCTAACAGGACCCTAGATGCTCTTGTTTCTCCACTCCAAACAGACCACTCCAAAAATAACTTTTTCTATTCTACAACTATAAAATCGGTATCAGGTCCATTTGTATAAATTTGCATGTTAATAATTGTGGTTTGAGAGTTGGCCAAGAGACCAGGGTTTGAATCCCCACTCTGCCATGGAAACCCACTGGGTTATCTTTAGCAAGTCACACTCTCTCACAGGCTCAGAGGAAGACAATGGCACCTAACAAATGTTTCCAAACACCCTAAACAAATCTTTCCAAATCCTGTCCTCCCATGGCAGAGTTACCTTAGGGTTGACACAATTCAAAACTTGAAGGCGCACAACAATAACAACAACAACAACAACAACAACAACACAACAACAACAACAATCATAGGACTGCAGCCCTTAAAAAAAAGTTCTACAAGATTCGAACCAGATAAAGGAATCTGAAAGTGATGGGTCAAGAATCACCAAGAAGCCTCCTCCCACACATAAAAATGAGGACTAAAATATATTTTTTAACTTTAAGAGCTTCTATCTGATCAGGATGACAACTTAAAAAAAAAGTCAGTAGTAGTAGCAGCTCCAGAAGCATTTAAATGTATAGGATTTGGTTTAAAAAAAAAAAGTCTGACAAGGACCTGTGAGCTAGCAGGGTGTATGAAACGTTGACTATTGTGAGATGTAGTGTGGGCTGCTCCAGTTCTTTCCTAGAAGAGAATGTACAAAAATCCATTTGTGTCAGGATGCGTGGCTAAATCCTTTCTGCTATACTTACATGCAGTCTTTCTCTGTATCTTTTGAGCTGTCTGTGCAGTAGAAGAATTTGCCCTTGAAGAGCTGGACTGCGATGACGGCAAAGATGAACATGAAGAGCTTGTAGACGATTAGTATGTTGAAGACATTCTTCAGTGATGTTACAACACAGTCAAAGACTGCCTGAGAGGGGAGGCAAACCCATAAGATGTGATTCATCATATGTAAACAGGCCTCAAAACTATCATTAGTTAAGGTATTTTCAAAGCATTTTCTTTTCCACATCAAGGGAAACATCTGATACAGAAAACACCAAAAGTAAGAATGTTTACAGTAGTGAGCCATTTATACTATTTGGCATTCCTTACCATCATTAGTGTTTCCACATTTGTTGTTTAATTCACACTGACTACAGTACGATGTGCTACATAGTGAGAAGGTTTCAATTTCGATATCTGGATGCAACAGGCCTACTCTTATTTTTCCAGACCAATGCTCTGAGTAGCACCTCCTTTTTTGCTTGACATGTGCATGTGTGAAGAAGAGCAGTAGAGAAGGGAGCAGCAGAGAAGGGCAAAATTGATATACAATAATGTTACTCTGGCTTCTTTTGCCTGTGGATCCACCCATCAACCAACCTGACTTCTCCCACTTTGGATGCAGCCATCTGATTGATTTTTCCCACGGATGAATGTCTCTCCACAGAAAACTGACTCCACACCCATGCCTTAACTGCAAGGAAGGATTTTACTAAGAGGAGCACTTCCAGCAGAGAGCATTATGGAGACAGCATTATGGATACTCCTTGCAACTTATGTGAATAAGCTGTAAATGACAAGGTTTCTAATAGCTGTATCACAAAGAAGCGGGGAGCAGGTACAATTATTCTTATACATCCATGTCAAAGTGCAACATCCCTGTGCCACTGATTTAATCTGGTTTAACTAGCATTCATTCTTCTCAGCACTTCCTGAGAATTGAGCTTTGCAAAAGAGACAGGATTCTGCAATATCCTTACCAAACTGCTGATCCTTGAATTATTTAAGAGAAGTCATGGCTATTCAAGTGTAAAAGTGTTATTAAAAACAACTAACTTGGCCAAACCATACTAACTAGACCACACAACCACACAAATACTTGTGAGGAACAAGTATTCTTTTCTCCATTCCATTTGGAGAACGCTCCATAGCAGAACAAAAGATTCCTTAAACCAACTAACAGTGACAATGGCTCTATTTTATTTTATTTTATTTTATTCATTTGTCATACCAGAGCCAATATATATAAAGCTAGTGAGTATAAAGCTAGTGAGTGAAACCAACAATACCTTGAGTTTTGGCAACCGCTTGATGGTTTTCAAAGGTCTCAAGACTCGTAGAACACGAAGAGACTTGATAGTTTTAATGTCCCGGCCTTTGTTGGTTCTGTACAATTGGAAGGAAAAACAACCCACCCAAAACAACAAGACAAAAGGGAGAGAACAAAATGAACCTTTCAAAGATAGGCTGAGCTTGCATTTATAAGGGTGTTACGCAAAATATTACTTTCTGAAAAACTTGAGCCAATTTTTTTTTTTTTTTTTTTGGCTGTACCAAAAATAGCCCACATATATGGTGAACTACTCATTTAAAAAAAAATCTTCTACCTTTTGGGAACAAATTTCTCAAGACTTTTCTGCTGAGGGACCATTGCTTGCAGCAGAACATTCTAGAGGGTGCTCTGGTGTGATCTAGCAAACTATCTCTTGTAGTCTGTGTGTTACATGCTTATGTTTATTCTGTTCCTAAAAGATTATTCCCATCTCGTGCCATTGTAGACAGTACTACAGCTGTGCAACAGGGCTAGGCACATCAAGCATGCCCAGCTTTGCATAATATTGGACTGTTAATGTGAAGAAGTACTCATTACTATGAGTGCTTAATGTGGACAGATAATCATCCTGCCAAACATGCAACTCCTTGGAAGGAAATTTATTATGATATAATGAACAGTCTGTGTGCGGGGGGGGGGGGGGGGCGGCTGATCTGAAGAAGGCACAAAAGATTGCAACACTGCCATATCTTTTCTTTGGCCCTTTCCGCACGGCATTTGCCATGCGAAAGGGCACCTGGAACGTTGTGCGATTGTGAGGAGCGATCTGCATGACGCACTCACAATTGTGTGATGCTCCAGGGGCCGGCAGGCACCGATCACGCACCTTTTCATTTTTGGTTTCCAGCCAAAAATAGTGCACGTTTGTGCATTGCTCCCAGGCCCTGCGAGCACTTACCTGGCGTGCTGAGCCTCCAGAGCTGCGCCGGTCGCACTTCCTGCCCCAGTGCAGCCTGGGAAACTCCCAGGCTGCTCTGCGGAAGGAAGAGGCAGGGCTCTCACGTAAGCAGGCAGCTTGTGCGGAGCTGAAGCAGCAGGGACGCAAGAGCCTTTCGCCGGAGGCTGCTCATGCAAACCCCGCACGCCAGTGCCAGAAAAAGGTAAGGTGCAGAAAGGGACTTTGTTTTGAGTTCTTTCACAGCTATTGATAATAATTTCCATAACTTTGGTGGCTTTAAGACTATAACTCCCACAGTCCCTCAGCCACCATGGCGACTGATCTTCCTGAATTCCACTGATGTCTTGTGTCTGTATTAGGACATGCTGAGAACTCCACTGTAGCTGCTCATTACAGGAAAAGATTTGGAACTGATAAGCAATTTGTCTGCCATGACTAAAGTTCTTGTCAGGGAAGCCTGGGGATCCACAGAACACAGCCTAGAAACCATGCGCAGAGACAGGAAAAGTTACTTTTTTGAAGTATGTCTTCCAGTTTCTCAGCCATTCATGCTTTCCCAAGCTCTAGCATGGACAGTATTTAGGTAGATATAGCGGGAATAGGCTTTAAAATTAACATTAATGAATCCATGGTCACAAGCATCAGGCAGTCTATGGGTGTAAAAACAAAACCCACACCATCCCCACCAGCAACAGCTCTAGAGTATTCTCTCATTGCTAGAACTGACGGGTGGTTTCAAATCCTATTATTGTGAGAAAGAGTGAGATAACAAGGTTAAAACAGGTGATCTGATACTCTTGCTGAGCAGGACCATCTGTCGCCAAAGGCATCATGCCACTAGGCTCAATGTGTCATACGCTCACGTGCCTGGTTGGGCTGAGCAATCTTCTTGCTCATTCTTTTCAGCTTCCTTCATCAAATGGAAGCAGCAAAATGCTTCTTTCTTCAGGATGGTTTAAGACACAATTCTATCAATTATTATAACAGAAACAGCATTACTTTGTCTATGTAGATTAATATCGCCATCTGTAGAGGCATGAGATAGCTCAATACTAAGTCTCTTCCATGCAGGTTAGAAAAACAAAACTGCGTACACTTCTAGTCCACTTGAAAGTATTTGTGGTATAGGGGAGGGTGGAATACAAAATAATATCCAAATCCTATGATAAGCCAAAGAAACATACACAAAAAAGAAAGCTTCCCAACGCTTTTTCTCCCAGCAGCCCTTGGAGCCTCGTTCCATACAGTTTAAGAGGGCCTCCAACCCTCTGGAGAGTCTTTTCATAGACAAATGTTCACTTCAATGGGGAAGGAAAGGATAGGAAACATTTATTTCCCTGAACTTATTTCAGAAGACATAGGATCTTCTGTATTTGCATTTCTGTATATAGCTTCTTCTCAACAGTTTATGAAGGCAATGGATATAGGCCTGGAAAATGATGCAGAGCTAACAGCCATTTCTTACACTTGAAAAAGAACCTCCTGTTTTGACTAGTAGTTTTTAAAAGAAACTGTGTTCTGAAAGACCCTGGAAATGTCACTTGTTTGGACATTGGCTCCCAGGATCTCTCAGTTATAGCTGGGAACTGCAATTCAAAAAAGTACCTTTTCCAAGTTTTTGTTCTGGGGAAGCCTGGGTATCATGAAGGCTCATTGGGAATTCCTGAATGAGAAGATCAGCAGTGGAAAATAAGCTTCCTCCAAAGACAGCTTGTCTTCTACTACTGATCTTCCCTTACCATCTGGAGTCGATGGGTGTGCTGGATGTACATTCATGAATAGCACTCTGTTTCCTCTAGTTCCTTGGCACAGTGAAAATTATTACAGACACGGATGATATTCACTCTGCTCTTTCATCAAAAATAACCCAAATTAATATTGTGATTGCATACATAAATAAGAACATCTACTAAAAATAATATATCAAAAAGAAAGATTATAAGATTGTGCTTTGTTTGCTCAACTGGAAATTAAGCTCTGAATTTTAACTGATCATACAGTTATATTTAATTGAAATAATTTAGGACCTTATATTACAGGGAGTTGCACTCCAGAATACATATTACATAATATTACATAATATAGAATATATACATAGAACATATTCCTGAAATTTGAGACTAAAAAGAAAAATGGACCTAATGTGAGCAGAGCCATAGCAATGAATCGGGACACCAATTTTTTGCCCGGGATCCTCTGAAGACTGCATGGCCCCCCCCTCCCAAAAAAAAAAAAAAACCTGAAACAAACTAGAAGTTCACTACCAGTTTTAAAAAATGAATACTTTGTGATTTTTAAACAGTACGGGTGGCATTATTTAAAGGGTACATTGCCTCTCCTGGAGGTTTTCAAGAGAAGCAGTTCACCACTTTGCCAGAAAAAGGCGATCCCGTGGAGGGCTCAAGGGACAGAAATATAGCTCTGTGGGACCTACATACGGTCCCAGGGTCACATTGTACCTACACCTGATCAAACACATCACAAGCCAATCCTCATATACTCTAATTACCGGAAGTGGCACAGCATGCAGACTGATTTTTTCTTTTTTTTTAATGCTGCTTCTTGGATACGTCATGGCACAGTTGTGACACAGAGCCCTATGTTACCCTGACAGCCCTGGCAAATGCCAGACATCAATGTATTAACAGTAACACTATTACCTTTTTCGAATCATGATGGACAACATCATGGCTATTATGCCTTTCAGCAGGAACAAGGAAAATTCTAATTTCTTTCCATTATAAGTAAATTTTACTTCTTATTCCAGAGCATTACTTTTGGGGCATTATTTGGGAGATTCAGGGGGGATTTTTGTATTTTGAAAGTCTTCCCTGTCAAGTAAAAAAATCAGACTTTGGTGAAACATTACTAATGAGTAACAGTACTTATTATGTGTAAATTACAAGTAACAGCTTAAAAATTACTGTGTTTTGAGTGTATGTGTGTGGCGGTAAGTATTTTTAAATAGTATCATTAGTTTTTCAATAATGCTTTGAAGCTCTGTTTCTAACAACTGGTGGAGTCCAAAGAACTGTCTCGGATAAACGTAGTTACACTCACAGACTAAGGCATGCCCACTTGGATTTTTTTTTTTTTTTTTTGTGAAAAATCTGATTTTAATAATATTCCAACATAGCATTATTCAAAATATTCTAAAGATATCAAAGATCTAGTATGCAGTTCAGATGCTCAAAGAAGTAAAAAAAAAGAAAAACTCAAGAAGCCACCCCCCTCCCCCAATTCTCTTGAAAAGCTATGACAGACAGAAAAATACCAAGCTTCTTGCTATGCATGACTCAGTATGGATGCAGTAGTATCTGACTCTTTCCTTTACGACAAACATTTTTTTACATGATGTGACAAACTGCTTTTGAAAGTCTTCCCAGTTTCAAAAACTGTTAGCCGCCTGGTCTTGAGAACTTCACTTCCAAAGTTCCCTTGGGCACAGAGGACTAGACATATAGATCTTTAGATCCTGGCTCGTGAGCAATAGGTCTTGGAACTTATCTTGTAGTTCCTAAAGTATCTTGAAAAAGTATGTGCATCTAATGTTTGGGAAGTGTGCCAGTACATATCTAAATGTATCTGATTATTTGATGAAAACACAGTGGTTTTCGGTAGAACCCTACATGTGTTTATTTTGATGTATGCCCCCACTGGAGCTTTCTCATAGTAGGCATAGGCTGCAAGCCTTAGTCAATGGAAGGCTGACAAACTTCCATAATGAACATTTGGAGAAATGTTTTTTCTCCTCTTTATCCAGATTATCTATCAGCATAGGAAACAGAATAGACCTCAATACAGATATATAGGTACCTTGCTGCTTTGCCATCTATCTAGTATTAGAAATTACACATTAACCTGCCTACATTTTGTTTTCTGGTTGACACACAGGTATTCACTCAACTCCACCTTTCCAATCAGGACTAATTAGGAAAAAAATTGTTGATGAATTTGATGAAGATACTTTCATCACTATTGTAAAAGGGAAGTTGCCATTTCATAAGGCGCCTGAGAAAACTCCCATATATCTTAGTTTTAATTGAAGAGAGGTTCTTGGACTGTCCTCTAGATGCGATGGAGCTACCCTTAAGCCAATGAACCTGTCTATAAATCAATTTTGCAGATGTTTTGGGACAAGGACAAGGTCTTTCTCAATAATCTGAGTAAATCTCTTTCGAGTGAAAAGCAGCAGCTAAACATGGAAGGGGCCAGTCTGATGTAAAGATCTGGTGTTAGAATGGGAATCTAAGAGACCAGGGCTTGAACCCATGATCAGCTATGAAAAACCAGTGGGTGACCTTGCACAACTCACATTTTCTCAGCCTCAGAGGAGGGAAATGGCAAACCTCCTTTGAATAAGTCTTACCAGCAGATCCTGGTGATATGTCACCTTAAGTTGGAGGTGACTTGAAGCCACACAAATATGACTTCTGGCTCTTCTTTAATACAGAGGTAGGGAAGGCATGGCCCTGCAGATGTTGTTGGAATGTAACTCACCTTAACCCTAAGTAGCACTACCACCAGGGAGAAATTATAGACATTGATGTCAACAACACCTGGAGGGTCATACATTTCTCATTCCTGCTTCATAAGCTCCAGGACAGTTTATTTTTCCACTAGCTCCTTCACCTATTCTCCTTTTCCTCCCTCTCTTAGGGTACAATGAGGTTGCAATCCTAAGCAGTTTTTTACACTGGCCATGCTAGTTGCAGCAGGTAGAAAAGGAAGGTGGGTATAACAGAAATGAGGCAGGAAGGTAGGTCCAAAAGAACTCTGTAAATGCTGAGGAACAGGAAAAAACAAGGCATGTTCAGATTTGCACATAGGTTTTAAGTAAGCTGGTCTTTCTTAAACCGAATCACTTTCCTCCAAAAATTTTGTCCAGGAAAAAAAAAATCACTGACTCCTTAACACTTAAAAAAGAGGAAGAGAGGAAGAGAAAAAAGAAGAATGTGGCAGCACCTTTAAAGCTAACTGGTTTTTATTTCAGGATGAGCTTTCATGAATACCAAGCTACCTCTTCAGAAATTTAGACACTGATGCAACTGTGAAATTTGTTTGTTTGCTCTGGGTGGGTGGCTGTTGCTGACTGGTTTTGTTTGAAAACTAAAGATTGTATAAAATACAACAAAACAATAACAGATTGTCAGTCCTAGACTACTCACATCTGCCTGACATTGTCCTCCACCATTTGTAATGACTATCACATATAAGGCCATAACTACAATCAATTCTAAAATATATAGCTCATTCACACTTGCTTATGTATGTTCATAGACAAGACATCCATGCAACAGGTACACGCATATGGATTAGACAATGACACAGTGGCTGGGGTAAGAGGGTCAATGCTGGCAATGCTCTGAAGACAGAGGGATGTTAACCCATATGCTGTCATCCTGTCCAGTCATCATCTCCTTGTGGCAGGAAATGATAAAATATATCAAGTTTGTATTAAGAGTCAGCATTGGACTTTTACATGCACAACTTGCTTTAGGACACATACCACCAAGATGGAACATTGAGAGCAGACACAGATTATGGCGGGGTAGCCATGCTCTGGATCCCAGAGAGTGGCACTGCCTGATACTGGGCTCCTTTGGAGAGCCACAGGGAATCGTCTGAGCCACCATTTTGGATGACCAGAAGTGACAATGAGGTAGTTCTGGTAACCTTCCAAGCCATTTGTGTGGGTGGGGGATGCTTAGGGGTGAATGTTGTATGACCCCACAACAGGATTTTTCTTCATGTAAGGATGTGTTTCAGGCCAAAAAAAATATATAAAAAAATAGCACTTTGGGGGGCAATTTTTGAAGGAGTGCCAAGGCCTTTGGGAAATGTGATAGTGGATTATGGATTTCACGTGGCAAAAGACATTATTTGCAGAAGTAGAAAACCAAGACCACCCAGCACATAGAATGCAAGGCAAAAGTCCTTGTGGAGCTCAACATAAAAGGGGGGAAACAGTATTCCAAAAAGAAAGGTATGGTCCACTATCTTGAAACTGTTTGGAGGTTATCTAACACAGTCAAAGCATCCAATCCTCTTTGGGCCTTTCTGTACTACACTGTTATAGAACTATTATTCCGCTTTCAACATCCTGCGGAATTTGTAGTTTGTAGTTTACTGAGGGCAAAGAGCTCTCTGGCTGAGAATTCTAAAGGCCCCTCCCCCAACTCCAAACCCCAGGATTCCATAGGAAGTTGAAAGCGGAATAATAGCACTATAACAGTGTAGTGTGGAAAGGCCCACAATTTGTTGGCTGGCTCTCTTACTGGCAGAAGAAAGTGGCAGCAGCTGCAAATACCTTTGGAGATGGAGGGGAAAGAGAACCCAGGGAGATGCAGGCACCGCTTTCCGCATGTGTAGGCAATGGCAAAGAGAGAACCTATTTTTCTTTGCCAATGGACATCAGAATGCACTGTTTTTGCTGCTGCTTTAGTCTAGTGCGACTGCTTGCACCATACAGTACAGCAGCATCTCTTTCCCTTTGCTTGCTTCTGTTAAATTCTACACGGTCTTGGATGCTGCCTCCTTCGTGATTTCTCTCTAGAAAGGTCCTGAAGGGTAGGCACCTATTCATTCCCTAAAAGCACTAAAGACAAGTTCCTTTCTAGCCTTTGTGCCAATCATCTTAAACACTCCTGCTACTTTTGGGTCCCACTGAAACTACCTATTCTCTGCTCTCTTTGTTTTTAACTCTGGGTATGATACATAAATGCACACAGAGCAGCAACCAGGTGAAATAAACCGCTTTATATATACAATATCTGAGAACAGTGACCATGGAGATTAAGAGCACAGCCACCTCCTGCTCCACATACATTTTCCTCCCACCCCAAAGCCTTCACATTTCCTTCAATTTTTTTTTTTTTTTTTGAATTTATGATTCAGTGGTGCATTCATAAATTATAAAGTACAAATGCTTATTGGGAAAATCCCCATAGCCATGCTTCCAAGGAGAATCCAAATAACACTGATGCATATTGACAGTTCTAGCAGGTTTGATTTTCACAAGGAGCAGGTCTTTTCTAAACCTAATGCTCCTTATTTCCTATTCAAGACCAAGGTACCCCCAACTACCCTGAATTGTAACAGGGATGGCTGCTCACAGCAATATTCTGAAGGCTGGAAAAGCCATTTTCGCTTCGGTTACTAGGAGGCCCAAAACTGAAAGCAGAAAGCAGATGCAAATCTGAGGCAGGATGCAATAATATTGCTGTCCCCGCTAATAAAATAGTCCAGGTGCTCTGATCTTGTTAGCCTAGGCTCCACTATACACTACTGCTCCAGTTCTGCTTCTGTGACTTTTTAAAACTGGGCTATGCATGAACAGACATGTTACTTTTAAGAGCGCTTTCATGTCTTTCAAATATAAAGAAGGAAGCAACTCTTATGGCATATCTAGTGTAGGGAAATTAGCAGCTTTTGTGGGAAAGTTGTCCCATTGTCTAGGTTGTCTCACACTTAAATTTTTCTTAGAATATGTAGCCTAAAAAGTGGCACCCTGCAATTTCTTTCTATTGTTTATGGTAATGGAGAACAAAAATATTCTGTCTTAATGGTAGCTTTTAACAATGTTGGAATATGAGGCACACTCTTAAGACCGAGCCCAGGTATTAGTAAGTTTGTGGCGGTGAGGTGAAGAAAGAGATCAGAATCTTTGTTCCTGCCTTTTGCAAAGTTCAGACAGGTTAGAGCTAGAGATAGGAGGGTAAAGAGGAGATCTCGTCCTGATAGTTTTAAGTTCACAATCCCCAAGGCCATTTGTGCAGTAGACTGTTGTAGTGCTATTATTCCACTTTCAACATCCTATGGAATCCTGGGGCCTTTGAGGCCCCTCCCTAAACTGTAAACCCCAGGATTCCATAGGATGTTGAAAGTGGAATAATAGCACTATAACAGTCTAGCGCAGAAATGACCCAAGTTACTGGGTTGGGTATGCTGGTGTGGGGAATGTGTTCATTTACTATTGGAATCTGCCTTGGGTCCTATTTCAGGAGAACGACAGCCTACAAATATAATAAATAAATAAATAAATAAATAAATAAATAAATAAATGTGTGGCCCTCAGGACCCCATTTTGCAGCCCCTGAAGCCTCCAAACTCCTCATTCAGTTGAGTTTTTGGCCCCCAAATGTGGAAAGACCACCCAAATCACAAATATGTGGCATTTATGGTTCCCTTGCCTCCACCCCGAACCAAAGGAAAGCTGGAAAAAATAGTCATTAATAAGCCAAATCCTGTATGCGGACCAGTGATGCCTGTGTGTGAAGCCATGGAGAGTCGAATGGCCCTAATTCCTTTCACAGCGATCCACCCTCGGCATAGTGTAAGCCAACACATTTAATGATTCCTAAGTAGTTCTGGATCCCTTCAGTGAAGGTGTAGGTCTGATTTTGGTACAGAAATGCTTGGGTCAGGTCAGCCTGTGGGATAACTTTTCAGCTACTTTGATATCATATATGATGATATTTTCTGGGGAGGTTGTCTGAACTGGGAATGGGCAAGCGTGCATTGCATTGGCTTTTCTTGTATTTAGAGATCTAGTTACAGGAAGTGACATTGGGCAATTTCTGCTTGACTTCTTGGCACCTATCCTTAGACATCTCCCATGCTGTTTATCATCTATATGGAATTGCTCTGCGATACAGTTCAGGAGTTTAGAATATGGTGTCATCAATGCACTAACAATACAACTGTTCTTTTCCCAATCAGATCCAGAAGTGTTTGGTCAGTGTCAGGCCATGGATGAAAGCAAATAAACTAGATAAACAGAGATAAGAGTTGGTAGTTAGTTCATCTAGCTAGAGCAGCAATGTTCAACCATGTCTGATGGTGTTGCACTCCCCCAAAGGATTAGGTTTGGAGTTTAGAGATGCTTGTAGATCCATCTTGGTAATTTGAGTCAGAAGTGTTCTCAGTGGACCACAGCACCCTTTAGTAACCTAAGCTGGCATGCCAAAAAGAATCCTACCTGCATGCTGATCAGCTGGTATCAGTGATCTATGCTTTCAATGCCTTTGCCCTTAGATTACTATAATGCTATCTATTTTTCTCTTACGGAAAGATGAGCAAGGAGGCTCCCAAGGCTGTTTTTCTGGGATCACATGACATCCCCAAAACTGTTTTTGTGGTCTTTGGCCCCTTCATCATACTCAGACCACCCTTTTCTGGCCACAGCTAGGACAAACTGGATCTCCTTAAAGCCTCCAGGAGTGGCAATTCACCTTTTAATCAGGCTCCACTGTATAACATTAAAAAAAAAATTCTAAAACCAAATATAGACTTTCAGACACTTCTGGGGGGAGGCAATTTTGGCAATCTGAGTGATCCAGGAAGGTAAGGGAAGCCTATGTAAACTGTGTAACAGACAGATGAACACACCAGTTTCTTCTGCTCACACCCTATTACCCTCACTTGCATCCCCAAAAGAGAAACAAAATGGATAATTACCCCAAAGCATTCCTGTGGTTAAAGGCCCAGATGTACAGTCACAAAGCCAGACCGATAGACAGATGGAAAGAAAACAGAAAAGATCAGGAAATGGGCCATCAGCAGAGAGCAAAGGAACAAGAAGGAGACTGTTGGAAGAAGATTTACATCTGAGAAAAGCAACAACCCCATCTTACACCTTTGATATCCTCACATTTAACTGTTTTTCAATTCTAGAACCCACCTATCTCTTTTTCCCTGATTACATTTACTAATAGTCATTTCACACATTACATTTTTAAGAAAAACTAATGCATGACTAAAATGCATTTGCAAACCACATATATCATACAAATATCTTTAGAACACAACAGAAATAATTACTTTCTTTGTGGCTGCTCCTAGACTCTGGAACCTGCCTTCAGGAGAACCTACGAGGCCTCCTTTCTTGTTGCCCCATTGTCAGGCAAAGGCTTTTTCATTCAGGCAAGCTTTTGGAAACTGGCTGGCTGCTGAGGATGCAGCTTCTACCAGATGGTTCATAAACTATTTACTGATGTACGTTTTATTGATAAGCTTTTAAACTGCTTTTAATTCAGTTGCATTTTAATGTTATAAACTGATTACTTGTATTTTAAAACTACCTTTTTATGGTTTTACTTGCACATTTTCAGTAAATCTTATAAGCTTCCTTGAGCCCCACTCTAAGAAAGGTAGGATATAAATAAAACAAACAAACAAACACAACTATCAGGTCCTGAAGACTGCCTGCAATGTTTAAAGCAAGCCGCTGTCCAGTCTTCCCCATTCTTCAGAGCAGATAACTGCTCGGGACTGCTGATAAGCATCTGTATGTGCCTTCCAGTCATCTGTTGACTTATGGCAACCCCACAGATTTCATAGAGTTTTATTAGGCAAGAAATAATTTTAAAAAAGAAATAAAAAGACACAGGAGACCCTAGTCATGTCTTTCCTCAGTGATGTCCAGTTTGGCCCTAAGTAACACGTTACTCATAGGGGGTTATTTGAGGTATACTGAACACAACAAAACCAAGCAGAAACAGAGCAGCTCACCATTAGCCCAAACTGCAGACAATGATGGCCCAGTCCATGCACAGAATTACTTGTGAGAATAAACACACATTTGAAGACATATGGCTCTGTGTGTGTGTGCGTGTATCTGCATGTAATACAAGTATAGAGAAGTAAAATGAAAGGGCTAAAACACATCCATCCACCCAGCTGTTTCTTTGCTCTGAATCCTTCCTTCCTAAAACTGCTTTTCTTTATAAACTCAAACCCAGTCAGCAGTGTTATGTCACATGCACTGAAAGTACACGGTAGTTTTGACACACATCCATACTCTCATCTAATCTGGTTATTTCCCCTGGCTTTCACTCAAAGTAGCTACAGCTCTGGATTTTTACACAGAATTCCCAGAGCGCTCACAAAAATGTCATTTCTCAGGAACCTTTCAAAGCAAGCCATGGATGGCGCATGTTGTGAACCGGTTTACAGCTGTAGTTTACATATGCCTTAATGGAAGGTGAAATAATGACCAATCAGGTTTTACAGACACCATTCTTACCTACAAGGCCAACATAACTGAAATCCTGAACCTGTTAATTCTGAATTAATGCAAGTGACTGGGCAGCCCCATAAGGAGCAGCTTAATTGTGTTGCGGGATGAGTGGACGAGGATGTACATATGCTTAGATTCTGAATGTGTGGACATTTTATTCTCTATTATTACTGGAATGTTCTAAGAGCAAAACATGGGACAAGAGTTCAAGATGGAACCACAAAAACATACCCCAGTGATCTTGTGGTTTAATCATGTTTCTTGTTCCCTCTCCCATCCAAGACAACAAATTTTCAATGTCAGTTTCTTCATATTTAAAAATTTTACACATCTCTCTGCTCCATCATAAGCAGATGATGAACACAAGGATGTTAGCTTGGTTGAGAACTTCTAAACATCAGTCGGGGGAGTTATTGAGGCAGAATAACATTAATAGTGAGACTCTGAAGAGTGTGAGAGTTACTCTCAAAGTCAAGATCTGAGCAGAGCATGAGAAGTTCCCAAAAGAAGGAGACTTACGCCAAGGCAAAGGCCATCAGTGCTCCGACCACCACAATGAAATCCAAGATGTTCCAGAGATCTCGGAAATAGGAGCCATCTTGTAGTATCAATCCCTGATCTATCATCTGTGGAAAAGACAGGAGGTGATTTAATCAGAGACTCATAGGAATGAAACAAATTTGAATGTGATAGAACTGAAGCACCCCTTCTCTTGTGTGTATCCTCCAAATTTAAGTCTTGATTGTCCAGAAGACAGTAAATAAGACTAGATGCTTCACTCAAGAGATGCTTTTCTGTGGCTGGGCAACTATGTCACATCTCATGAATTGTGACTAAATGATCCAGTGACAAAGTGAAACTAAACTGCCTGCCCATATAGGAGGTATGGTCCAAACAGAAATAAAACTAGATGCCTTGAGTATGATTCATTTGCTTGAACCATTTATATTTCTCTACTTAAAAACACCAGTGCCATGTGGTTCAAGCACATGGTACCGTTTGGAATATGTGGTACAGAATACACTAGTTGTCAAAAACAGTTTCCATGAGCTCTTTATTCTTTCTACATTTTTTCTTTTCTACTCCTTTTCAGACTTTAAAAAGTGTCATTTTTTTCCCATACGACACTTTGTTTGATTTTGGATGGATGGTTAATAGTTCTTTAGGTTTTTCTTCTGGAATGTATCTCTTCTGGTAAGTAAAAAGTGGTACATGGGGAGATTACAGATGGAGGAAAATGTCATCCGACCCACCCCCAGGTAAAATTCCATCTTTGAGGCAAGTTGATCACTGGAACAAAGCCTCATCTGGAATCACCTTCTCTTTGTGCCAGCGCCAATATTTCATTATCACATTATGGAAGAGTGGCTTTGTGATACTGAGGAATAGCCAGTATCACAGTTGTATTCAGCTTAAAAGAAAGACAAAACAAAAAACAAACAAAGGAGATGTCCATTATAGTGCTGAAATGGGGGAGCACATAATCTTTAAAAACACTTTTTTAAAAGAAAGAAAAAGATTCACAAGGTAGCAATACAAGAGACCTATACACTCTCAGCCCCAGCAAAGCCCATGATAGGTTTGCTTTAGGGCCACTATAAGTTGGAAAAAACTTAAAACACACAACAACACATATATGTAAAAGAGATAGCCTCGTTGGTATGTGCCACTTGTGTAAAATGAATGTACTACAAATAACTCCTATGCCTGATCAGTATAACAGGGAAGCACTCTGCTTAAAAGCAAAACAATTCTAAAAGGCACAAAACAGTATAGTGTAGGAGTTTCAAACCATTGTATCATGCTAAATGTTTTCCAGTATCACTTTTCTGTTCAAGAGTAGTAATCTGGGGCACAAGAAGAATCTTCCCAATCCTCCTTGAATCAAATAAACTAACAAAATTACCCTTTCCCATATCTGTTTGAAGCCACTTTCTCTCTCTTTGCTGCTGCTTTGGTGACTTCTTGGATATTTGTTTTGCCTTCTCCTCAAGTGAGGCTTGCTGGGGCTCAGCATTTGGATGACTATAGAGCCTTATCGCAAGAGGCCCCTCTCTAGCTACAAGTGTGGCATCTGTAAAATGCTATGCAATTGTGATTGTTGTCTTTCCTTGCACACCTACAGAACCATTCTGGGATTACAGTGTCTGTTAAAACCAAAACTGTATCACACACAGACTGCTCATCCACTGCCTCCATCAACATTATCCCCTTTTCATCGTTTCTTTTTTGAGAAGTGTCAGGGAGGGAGCGAGGGAGGGAGGAGAGCACAAGTAAGTAGCTTCCCACCTGACTGCAGAACCAATCAAAAGCCAGTTGAGGGCCCTTCTCAGAGGAGCCTCTCCCACTTCCTCCCCACGTTTTGCAGTCATGGTATTGTGGAAGGAAGCTCGGGCATTAACTCTGCATGGAAGGGGACCAGCAGAAAGTCAACGCCAAGAACTCCTGTTCTCTCTTTTGTATACTCTAATCCTACAGCAGCACAAGTGTGTGTGTGTGTGTGTGTGTGAGAGAGAGAGAGAGAGAGAGAGGGGGGGAGGGAGGGAGGGAGGGAGGGAGGGAGGGAGGGAGGGAGAGGCAGGTATTACTACACCATGGCATTATACCATTGCACCACTGTAGCAACAGTGACTCCTGAAAGGGGCTGGGTCTCCCACCCAAAGCACATGTCCACCGACTACCCCCTGACCACCCAAAATTGGCATAACAGCACAACTGATCTTTCACATACATGAAATCATAGCATGACAGAAATGAGAAAGGAGGTAAATAACAGATTTTTTTTTGTGTGAGTAAAAAGAATAGCTTTTAATAGGTCTCCCATGGGAGAACAACTGAAGAGCAAGTGTCATGAGGGAAGCCCCAGCTGAAGGTGCAATTATCCAGATGTAATCACAATTCACCTGTCTCATGTGATAAGGCCCTACAACTTGTGCTTATACCTGGTCTGGGTATAAGAAGTCACCAGCTAGAGGCAGCCTCTAACTTGCACTAACTAACTTGCAGTAACTAACTAACTAACTAACTAACTTTAAAAAGGGGGGTGGTGGAAGATGAAAATTAACAACTTCATGGAGGATCAGTGAAGTCCATCAACAGCCAAATGACAGCTTAATGGAAATGACATCCTGTTGTGGAAAAATGGTCCGGCTTTGAACACTGGTTGCTGAATGAGAACGGATGAGAGAGGATTGTCTATGTCTACCCTGGACACATCCAGTTAATCACTTCTGGAACAGAGTATCTTACCAGATGGCTGTTTGGAATGACTGAGCAGAGCTCTTCTTATGGGGTCAGGTCCTGGGGTTCCCTTGCTAAGCCTATCATGACCTATAAAATCCATATATGTTCATTACAGGATCCCAGGTTAAATAAGCCTCAGACCCTTTCAACTTTACCAGAAATGTATAAAAATCAGTATTCCACTTTAGCTTCCCAAGCACCAAGCTGGTGTCTAATTTTAGAAGTTCTGCTCTGTGGGAGTGACATTTGAGGAATGACAGGGATGTGCAAAAAGTTATCCTAAAAAAAGTAGGGGGTGTATCCAATTTTCCCTTTCTAACTCAAGAAAATGTTTCACATTCTGTTCCCATTGAGGCCAACACACGCCACCCACAAATAGGAAGTCACAGAACATGTCGCTGTAAACTGAGATCAAACCAACAACTTAAACCACCTCTTTTCTTGTCCTGCCTGATTTTAGAAAAACTCAGTTACTTAAGAAAGTGAGGTTGTTCGTGGCTATAGTTTACTTTTAAAAAGCTATACGAAATTCTTCAAGATTACCCCTTCTGCAAATCCTCTCACTGCCCCCCCTCCCAAAAAAGCCCACTCTGTAGAGGGTACATTAGACTTCATTATGCAAAGTTACCAAAACAGACGAGACAAAAAAATACACAAATATGTATATTAGGTATGTGGCTTGTACCTGCCTAAGCTGGTCTGCTGCCCTTTCCTGTTGTTAGTGTTTAAGTAAGACACTATTGCTATTCCAAGTATCTTCTCCATGTCAAATGATGGCATCTTGTCCTTTGCCTCAGGCAGCAATGTATACTAAAGCCAGCCCTGCTCTCTGGAGGTTACCAGCAAGACTGGGCTCAGGTTTCAGCTAAACAAAGGACATGGTCCAGCCATCAATCAGAAAAGCAGGCTGAGGTTCCAGAAGATGATTTACACAGAGAAATAGAAAGGACAAGGAAATGGGACCCACATAGCTTGGGAGCTGGGAAGAAAGCCTGGTGCAGAGGAGACGATGCAAAGCAGAAAGAGAGCAGAACATTATTCAGTGCCTGTAAACCTCTTACACTGGCAAAGTCTCTTGAAAGGGGAAGTTTATGGAAGGATGGGAAAAGAGCAGAGTCAGGGACAAATTAAGAAGCCTGCAAAGCTATTTGAGCACAAGGATGCTCGTGGTCACCAAAGATTTACAGCATATTGAGGACAAGAGTTTCAACAAATTCTGACCATTCACCCCAAGAGTCACACTCATTTACTGAAATTATATCTCACTGAAGTGGGAGAGGGTAGCATTTATTTCTTTTCAATAGAAGAAATATTTACTAGGCAACATGGAGAACATCTCCCATGTGACGGCAGGTGGCAGCACTTTAGAAAAGTTCAAGACTGAATGTTAAACACGACACATCATTTTACTTAGAAGTGAGCCAAAGCATTATGCATGAGATGAATATGAAGTCTATGTTCTTTCCATAGGTTATCTTAAACTATTTTGTCTCTTACCTTAATAATCATCTCAAAGGTAAACACACCAGTGAAAACATAGTCAAAATACCTCAGGACCTGCCAAAAAGAAAGGAGAAGTTGAAGGATGAGGATCTTCACACATTTAAGCAGTAATTATATTATGCTTTCAGAATGTTTTCAAATATTTTGGTCAACAGCTACATATGCTTCTTCACTCTGTTTCTGTATCAAATGCCCAAGACATATTCCCTTCATCAATTTTTCTTCTACATGCATAAAACGTCCCTTTTAAAAAGACAACAAAGTCTTGCAACATTTTAATGTCTAACATATTCATTGCAGCATAAAGTTTGGTAGACTTCCCCTCATGTGGGCTATAGTCTACTCAGATTTATGCCATGAGAAATGTTAACTTTTACAATATTCCAACACAAAGAAGATGCCAATTACAAACAAAATACATTTAATCCTATCTTGTGTACAAAAATACACATATACAACCATAGCTAGAAAACATTATAAGACATTCTACTTTGAATCCAACTATAAAGAACTGATACACACCTAAGAGCTAATCAGGTTTATATAATTAATTCTAATTCCTTGAGGGAAGCTTTTCTGTTGCAATTCATTTGTAATTGTTATCGAGCTTAAACCTAATCAGCTACCCAGTGATGCTTCTTTTCTTTTCTACCTGTAAAAGCTCCACCTGTTGTCAGACAAACTCTTTTCAAAAGTATATGTCAATTTGTTAGCCTAGTGCCACACAATCTTTTGTTATTGTTGTTTTTACCCATCTTAATGATATTGAAACCAATTTAATATACTGAAAATGAAATGCAGCTACAGAGAACAACCAGAGCTACCTTCACTGTTGGTCAACAATTAAGCACACTCTTCTAAGAGAAGCACCTCTCGTTCTGTGGCAACTCCTAAACCTACTGTATATACGAACATGAGAGAAAGAAGAGAGGTACAGCTCTCTATAACTGGAAGTTATGTTCTGTATAAATAAAAAGAACACGTTGTTATGTTAACTCTAGCAAAACCATGTGAATATAAAAAGACATCTCTAGTAGAAAGTGAATGTTGCTAGGGACCACGCTTTATAGAATGTCCTTAGTGTTGCATTATCTTCTGGTGCCTCTGCAATGAAAACCATACATATTTTGCATTCGAAATTACAATGGAAATACAAATTGAGACAGTGGGTGGTCTTTTTCTATTCATATGAATGAAACTTTCTTCTACTCCTTTACAAAAATTCCTCTCTTTTACAAGGATTCAGGAGATAAAGCCAATTATCTACTGCACTGAATACACTTAAATGACCTGTATGGTACAGATCAGGGATTCTAACAATCTCATTTTGACTTTAAAATTGCTGTTATTAAACAATGCTGTTGTAAAATGATTGCTGTTGTTAAAATGATTGTTGCTGTTAAACAATGGGAATCCAAAATCTTTGCTGATCTGCTGAAAATCTACCAATAGCAGGTGATGTCTTTTCTGTCCACCTCTGCTCATTGTGATGTTCACTCTACAACAATCAACAATTTAAGCTGTAATCTTATACACTTACATGAAAGTAAATGCCACTGGAAACAACAGAACTTACTTGTAGCTAAACAGATCTAGGACAGCACACTGTCAATAATCTTCAATCATTCTTGTGAATTATCTCCATTTAAATGACCTGGCCTTTAGTTTAACATTTTAAAATCCTTTTGTTTTCCAATAGAAGAGATATACGCATGTATTTCATTCTCCTGTTAAAACCAAGGTGATTTCAAAGTGTTTAATTTTGGCTGGATTGTTCCTCATTTATTCATAATGTCAGTGAAACATTCTGGAATCACGAACACAATTATGGGTAGCTCATCATGCTCCAATTATTTTATTAATTATCAGATATAGATCTGATAAACAGGTCACTAACAAGGAATAGATGCTAAGGGATCCTAAATGTACCTAGCAATTTTTCCTCAGAAGTATGTTGTTACAGCAGTTTGTTACGACTCTGCTTAGTCTTTTGAAGATGTTCTTGCTGTTGTTCTTCATGTTTATCAAAACTGTTTCCCTTCAAAAACATATTTTTGAGAAACCAAAGACAGGGCTGATCGAAACCGGTTCAGGGCTCTTTTTATTTTATTTTTTGTTTCCACAAGAAATATAGGCAAACTCTGCCATAATAAGTTTCTAAAAAGTTTCTAAAGCATGCAATGTTTTGCAGTACTGAAGGCACAATTGAAAACTGTGCCAATAACGAGGAAAAATGGCAGGTGTCTAAAGAAACCGGAATGGTTGACTGAAGAACTCGCAGCTGAGGTAAGTGTTAAAAGAAACATGTACATGAAATGGAAAAATGATGGAACCACCAAAGAGGAATTCAAGCAAATAGCCAGGAGATGTAGGGAGAAGGTCAGAAAAGCTAAAGCACAGAACGAACTCAGGTATGCCAGAGATATCAAAAACAATAAAAAGGGCTTTTTTAGATATGTTTGCAGCAAAAGGAAAAACAAGGAAATGATAGGACCAATTAATAACAGGGGGAAGATAGAAGGCAGAACTACTCAATACCTTCTTTGCCTCAGTTTTCTCCCAGAAGGATAGAAGTACCCAACCTAGGGCGTGGGGAGCAGGTGAGGAAGGGGGTGAAATACAGCACAGAATAAGTAGAGAAGTAGTACAGGAAAATCTGGCTAAACTAGCTGAATTCAAGTCCCCAGGGCCAGATGAACTACATCCAAGGATATTAAAAGAGCCGGCAGAAGTCATTTCTGAACCACTTGCAATAATCTTTGAGAACTCTTGGAGAATAGGAGAAGTCCCAGCAGACTGGAGGAGGGCAAATGTTGTCCCCATCTTCAAGAAGGGGAAAAAAGAGGACCCTAATAATTATCACCCGGTCAGCCTGACATCAATTCCAGGAAAGATCCTAGAGCAGATCATTAAACAGTGAGATTGTAACTACTTAGAAAGCAATGCCATAATCACTAAAAGCCAACATGGATTTCTCAGAAATAAGTCATGCCAGACTAATCTTATCTCTTTTTATGATAGGGTTACAGGCTTGACAGATGAAGAGAATGCTGTAGACGTAGCATATCTTGACCTCAGTGAGGTCTTTGACAAAGTTCCACATGACATTCTTGCAAAGAAGCTAGTAAAATGCGGGCTGGACAGGACTACTGTTAGTTGGATTTGTAATCGGTTGACCAACCAAACCCAAAGGGTGATCACCAATGGCTGCTTTTCATTCTGGAGAGAAGTGACTAGTGGGGTGCCACAGGGTTCTGTCTTGGGCCCAGTGCTATTCAACATCTTCATCAATGACTTGGATGAAGGAGTGGAGGGCATGCTGATCAAATTTGCAGATGATACCAAATTGGGAGGGGTTGCTAATACACCAGAGGACAGGATCAAATTTCAAAATGACCTTGACAGATTGGAGAGCTGGGCCAAAGCTAACAAAATGAATTTCAACAGAGAGAAATGTAAGGTCCTGCACTTAGGCAGAAAAACTGGAAGGCACAAATATAGGATGGGGGACACATGGCTGGATAGCAGTACGAGTGAAAGGGATCTAGGAGTCTTGGTAGATCACAAGCTGAACATGAGTCAGCAGCCAAGAAACATGATGCGGCAGCCAAGAAAGCCAACGCGATTCTTGGTTGTATCAACAGAAGTATGGTGTCTAGATCGAGGGAGGTAATGGTACCACTCTATTCTGCATTGGTTAGGCCTCATTTGGAATACTGTGTCCAGTTCTGGGCACCTCGATTCAAGAAGGATGTTGACAAGCTGGAACGTGTCCAGAGGAAGGCGACCAAAATGGTGAAGGGTCTGGAAGCCGTGCCCCATGAAGAAGAGCTTAGGGAGCTGAGTATGTTTAGTCTGCAGAAGAGAAGGTTAAGAGGGGACATGATAGCCATGTTTAAATATTTGAAGGGATGCCATGTTGAGGAGGGAGCAGCCTTGTTCTCTGCTGCTCCAGAGACTAGGACAAGGAGCAATGGATTCAAGCTGCAGGAAAGGAGATTCCACTTGAACCTCAGGAAGAACTTCCTGATGGTCAGAGCTGTCCGGCAGTGGAATATGCTACCTTGGAGTGTGGTAGAATCTCCTTCTTTGGAGGTTTTTAAGCAGAGGCTGGATGGCCATCTGTTGGGAATGCTTTGATGGGTGTTCCTGCATAGCAGGGGGTTGGACTTGATGGTCTCTGGGGTCTGTTCCAACTCTATGATTCTATGATTCTATGAACGTCTAAAAAATGATGACCAAACTGCAACCCGGCAAAAAGAAAGGGGGTCTGAAGGTCTGAAGTACTATCTGTCAGGCACCCTTCCTCCACAGATCCAACCTGCCACAGAATGCAGATTCCTGCTTCCTAATCCATGTGAAGAAACAGGAAGTGGGAATAGGATTCAAAATGGCTGATGGGGGTCAAATAAAACCTGTTCTGTTTCTGTGTTAACATGCAGAAATCTGTAGACGGTCATAGCACTGAACTAAATATTAATAATTGCTGCTTGCTACGCATTCAAATACTATTCAATAACATGGGCTTGATCAGACACAGACAACTCTTCGCCGATGCTAAATTCTAGAATTCTAAATTTTAGTGCTGTCCTAAGCTTGTTGCACGTTGTGTTCACTGTATCACTTTCTCTATTTCCCTCTTTCCTGCCTGCTTGTGCCTAGCTTTCTGCTCTTCTTTTGGTCTCACCATCAGCTGAAATGTGTCTAGTGCAGACACAAGAAAGGGTTTTCTTGGTGACTGTTCCCAGTTTCTAGAACTCTGTCTCAAAAGACAGGCTGGCTCCTTCCCAATTGTTTTTCCCCCAGTAGGCAAATCCCTTTTAAGTTGGGCAGATTTTTGTGAACTGACCACTTTTGCTGCTCTTTTTTCTTTATGTCGTTGTCTTTTAATTGTCTTTTAATTTTTTTATGCCTTCAGATATCACAGGCTACCTGGAACCTCATTTGTGGGAGAAAGGCATGATCCAAACAAACAGGCAGGATAAGAATACAGTCCTCCCTCTACGTTTGTGGCCTTGATCTTCGTGTTGTGAGGAGCCTACTTGCCTCTCCCCATTCTCCTCCTCCATTAGGGTGCCTTTTGCTTGGGCACACCATGCCTTCCTTCTTTGAGCCCAAGGCAAAAGGCAAGTGAATGGGAGGGGGGAGTCCCACATGCTGAGAAGGTGCGCACATGCTTCCCCCATTCTCCCCCTCCTGTTCCCTTGCCTTTTGCCTGGGGACAAGGAAGGAAGAAACATGCTCTCAGGGTAAAGGCAAGGGAGTGAGGGGCACATACATGCCTTATCCTCAAACAGGGCTGACTCATCCCATTCACTTGCCTTTTGTCTGTTCACATGGAAGGCATGTCTGCATGCCCAGGCAAAAGGCAAGGGAATGGGAGGAGGGAGCCCCACATACTGCAAAGGAGAGTACGTGCGTGCCTCCCCCATATTCTCCACCTCTCATTCACTTGCCTTCGCCCAGGCACGTGGAAGGAAGGCTTGGGGAAAAGGCAAGAGAATGGGAGGGAAAACCACGTGCATCCCTTCTCTGCATGTGGGGCTGTCCCTCCCATTCACTTGCACACAGAGAAGGAAAGCAAGCCACCCAGCAAAAGGCAAGAGAATGGGAGGGGGAGAAGGAGGGACATGTGCTTGCCCTCTCTGTGCACAGGGCTGCCCCCTGTCATTCACTTGCCTTTTCCCTGGACATGTGGAAGGAAGGTATGCATGCTCAGGTAAAAGGCAAAGGAATGGGATGGGGAAGTCCCACATGTTGAGAAGGAAGGTGCACGCATGTCTCCCCTCCATTTTGCCCCTTCCATTCACTTGCCTTTTGTCCTGGTACCTTGAAAGAAGGCACATACGCCCAGGCAAAATGCAAAGGAATGGGAGGGAGTGCACTCATCCGTATGGGGGAAGAGTTATTCACAAGGTTTTTTTTAACTTTCACAACGGTTCTGTGCCCTGAAGCCTTACAAAAGTTGAGGGCCACTGTATAAAAAAAGTCTTGTTTGAATAGGCCAATGGCCTTGGTCCAGTTTTATGCTTCCAGAGTGGCATATCCTATGCTCCTAGGAAGCCCACGGGCACTTTCTCATGGGACCACATTGCACTCTGCCACTTGCGCTTCCCCAGCAAACCAGTGCTGAGAAACATAACAGTTTCTAATATTTGAGGTAATCAGCATCCCGACTTTCTCCTACACACTGTCCTGCAGCTATCACTGCAGAGCTACTATACAGGCAATAGCTGAAAGTACCAAAAATACAGCCCATTTGCAGAATCTGTGTGTGCGCGTGTGTGTACTTTTTTAGGCCTACTTGTCATCAAGCTGACATACTTGACACATGCTGTTTGGAAAAGACTGGTTCTCCTTGTTTCTAGGATCAGATGACCCAGAAGCCTCTGTTTTAGGAATGAGTACTGTATTGTTGTGACTTCCAAATTCCTACATAAAACAACTGGCATTGACTGCAACACTTCCCTTCCAAGCTAATTTGCTGCTCACAATGGCTAACTAATTACTGCCTTTAGGACTACAATAAACTATTCATTAAACTGAGGATAGGAAGCACAGACCACGCATTACCAGCCTCAGAAGTACAAATGATATCTTTATATGTTCAGAATAAGGCAAATCAGACATTCCAAACGCCTACATTATTGAAATTGAGAACATGATATACATTCATCTAGAGCTTGGAAAAGTACCTTTTCCCCTTACAATTCTCAGAATCTCCCAGCCACCACGGCCACTGACCAGGAGGCCATTCAACCCTCCCTGTTCTTAAATTTTACCTGTTCCTATTTACTCTCCACTCCCACCCCCATTTACTGTTGTTCAAATTGCTGTTCTTCTACTCTACCTCAAGGCAAGTCAGCTATAGTTAACTGCTTCACAGACAGTATTTTAAAAATTCCCTTGACTCAGGTTCTCAATGGGCCTATCCTAGCCACAATCATTTAAACAAAGGAACTAGCAGGTGGCCAACCATACCAGCTATGGAAACCTCCTTGCAATAGCAGGCTGTGGTGTGCCAGATGATAATCCCTTGACACATCAGCGCTTTTGCACAAAAGCTGCTGGTGGTTTGAGAAACTTAAAAACCTGTCATTGTTTAATACATCAAGTCTACTCTGTGCTTCATCTCCATACTTGCTTCATCTTGTCCTCAGATTATGTAAAAGCCAGATCTGGCAGTTAGAAAATGTTCATGTTGTTGCTCATCTATCGGTTCTCACCTTAACATTTAATATCTTCCTTATTTATAGGACTTCACATTTGCATTGGCTGTGGATAAGCTACACCAACAGAGGCCAGTATCATATTCAATGGTATCTGGCGTATAAGATCTACATCAGCCATCTGCAACCATAACGACTGCCTCAAGAGAGATTTATACAACTTTTTCCTCCCATCTCACTGTTGTAATTGCTCCAGTTTGACCCACATGTGAGCACCTGGCACAAAATTCAACTGCTAGTCCCAAACAGAATTGACTCACTGAATCAATGGGATTTAGATAAGTGCTGAATTACCATTCTGCTGGTCTACTCTACTTTTGACTAATAATCGGATTTACATCTTACAGCTCTGGGCTACTATAGACCAGAAGACTGGAGGCTTGAACAAACTTTTTGTAGAAAAGAGCAGTTGAAGAAAACATGAGTACTCCTGTCAAAAGAATAACAAAGACTCAGAAAATATCCAAATACGAATATGAATATTAGATATTAGCGGGCGACTGGAACGGCGTTATTGATGCGGAGATGGACAGGAAACCTACTACGAAAAAACAAGATAAAGGACAAAGAGGGAAACTTCCAAAGACTTTTTTTCGAGATGTGTGAAGAAATAGCAGTAATGGATGCATGGAGAATCTTTTACCCAAATGAAAAGGATTACACATATTTCTCTGAAGTGCACCAATCTTGGTTGCGAATAGATATGATAACAGTGTTGAAACAATTTTTAAGAGAGATAAAGAAAACAGAAATATTGCCAAAGATTATTTCTGATCACCATCCAATGATGATGCAAATACAAGAAACTACAAAACAATTCAATGGAGATTGAATGATAATTTATTTAAATGATGAAGAGGTGATACAACAGGCAAAAGAGACTTTGAAAAATTACTTCAGAGAAAATGTAAAGGGGGATATGAAAATGGAGACGATCTGGGATGCATCCGAAGCAGTGATGAGAGGTTTCTTCATTCAAAAAAGACAAATTCAAAATCAGAAAAAGCGACAAGAATACCAAGAATTGATAACAAGACTTCAAGAAAAAGAAAAAGAATGTAGAGAAAATCCAGAGGAAAAATCAATACAAGTGGAAATAAAGATAACACAACAAAAGATAGGATGAATTTACAAGAAGAAATAGAGAAGAAGATGAAACAATTAAAAGTAACCCTGTTTGAGCAGCCAAATAAGATCGGGAAAAGGCTTGCGTACAGGTTAAAGAAGAAGAGAGAAAGAAATATAACAGCCAAATTGAAGAACGGGAAGAAGAAAATTACACAGCAAGAGAAAATAAAACAGAAATTTAAAGAATATTTTGAAAAATTATTTCAGGAGAAAAACCCTCAATATCGAATAGAAGAAAAATGGAAAGAATTTGTAAAAACTATAAAAATTCCAAAAATATCAGTAGAGAAAGAAGAACAATTAAATAAAAAAAATAACAACAGCTGAAATAGAAGAGGCAATAAGAGAGTTGAAAATGGATAAGGCACCAGGGCCTGACGGATTTACGGCATTATATTATAAAAAATTTATAAAAGAAATAATACTTCCATATCAGGCAACTTTACAGGAAAGTGAGAAGGAAGGAAAGCCACAGTCATGGGGAAAAGCAAATATAGTGGTAATACCTAAAGAAGACAGAGATAAGAGGGAAATAAAGAATTACAGGCCAATCTCCTTGTTGAATGTAGACTATAAAATATGGGCAATGATATTGGCAAAGCAATTGAGACATGCAGTACAGGATAAAATACAGGAAGGACAAACCGGTTTTCTCCCAGGCAGACAAATGAAGAACAATATTAGAACTTTATTAAATACAACTGAATATTATGATAAAAATCCAGGGAAGAAGATAGTTATCATCTCATTGGATGCTGAAAAAGCATTTGATAATGTTTCCTGGAATTTTATGCATTACGCTTTAAGAGAATATGGCCTGGGAGAAGTATTTTGCAATTGGTTGGAGAAGATATACCAGGATCAATCAGCGAAGCTAATAATAAACGGAGATAAAACACAAGGCTTTGAAATAAAGAAGGGGGTACGGCAGGGATGCCCGTTATCACCGCTATTATTTATAGCAGTATTAGAGGTATTACTGCTAGCAATAAATGAAGATCCACAAATAAAAGGATTAAAAATAAAAAGGAAGGAAATAAAGTACAAAGCCTTTGCAGATGAGGTAATAATAATTCTTGAGGAACCACAAGACTCAATACAGAGGTTGAAGGAAATCTTGCAAAAATATGGACAAATAGCAGGATATAAGATAAATAAAGAAAAGACGAAGATGACGACATTAAATATATCAAAAAAAAAGAACAAGAAGATTTGGAAAAAAGATCAGGATATCAAATAGTAAGGAAAATAAAATATTTAGGAATAAATATAACAAATAAAAATCAAGAATTATTTGATAACAATTATGTGAAGACATGGAAGGAGATTCAAAGCAAAATGGAAAAATGGACAAATATGAATTTATCTCTTTTAGGAAGAATAAATGCCTTTAAAATGTCACTATTGCCTAAGCTAATGTTTCTTTTCCAAAATTTGCCAATAATAGGAGAAGAAAAGATTTTTAAAGAATGGGAAAAAAGGCTACAAAAGTTTATCTGGCAAGGCAAGAAGCCAAGAATAAGATTTAAAACATTACAAGACGCAAAGGAGAGAGGAGGTTTTGATGTGCCATCGTTGAAAATCGATTATCAAGCATGCTGCTTAGAAATAATTAAAGGTTGGATTCAAGTGGAGAACACAACAATAAAAGAAGTTGAAGGAATAGAAAATAGATTTGGATGGCATGGATACTTATGCTATGATAAAGTAAAAGTGAATAAAGACTTTAACAATCATTGTATCCGAAAGGCTTTATTGAAAGTGTGGATACAAATAAAACACAAATTTTATAGAAGACTTCTGCTGTGGACCTTAGTCCAAGAAGCATTTAATATTGCTCCAACAAAACAGGGAAAATTATTGATGTTTCAAGAGGTGCTGAAAAAGGATGGTACAAAGTTAAGAATGAATGCAGAAGAGGAATTAAAAGAGCAAGGCCATGAATTTAACTGGTTCCCATGGAGACAATTAAAAGAAAGATTTAAAATGGATCGAAAATTATATGGGTTTGAAAGAAATGAAAATGAACTGGATGTATTGATGAAAGGGAACCAGAAAAAGAGAATTTCCAGATTTTATAAAATATTGCTACAAAGAGAGATGGAATCAGAAATTGTCAAAAATAACATGGTTAGATGGGCTCAAAATATAGGACACCCAATTGAGTTGGATACATGGGTGAGGGCATGGAAGACAGAGACAGACACCAAGCTTGAATTTAAGAGAAAATTTTTATAAAATGTTATATAGATGGTACATGACACCTGTAAAATTGAAAAAAATAACAAGAAATGTGAATGGAAAATGTTGGAAATGTGATGAGAAAGAGGGATCTTTTTTCCATATGTGGTGGACCTGTAAAATAGCAAAAAAGTTTTGGAAAGAAAAACACGATGAAATTCAAAGATTGTATGGTTTTAACTTTGAAATGAAGCCAGAATTCTATCTGTTGAATATGTTAGGGCAACAAAGAGAAATAAGATCTCATCAAAAGACATTGTTATATATATGATAACTGCAGCAAGACTTACTTATGCTCAACATTGGAAAGAAAGAAAATATATTGATATAAGAGAATGGAAATTCAAAATCCTTAATATGGCGACAACAGAAAAGTTAACTTTTTCACTCAAAAATAAGCCAATCCAGGGCTTTGAAAGAGAATGGTGAGAGGTATTGAATTGGATAAAAGAATAAGATACGGGAAAAGAAAGAAAGATTGTGAGAAAGGTGAAAGACAAAATGAGGAGGTAAAAGATAAAATGTAAATAGTTAAATAAAAGTTAAAAGTAATCATTTACGATTGTTGTAAAACAGCGATAATGTATGGAATGGAATGTTTATATGGAATGGAATGTTAAACTCAGATTCAACTGGGAAAATTGATGTCTGGAAGCGGGGAGGGGTTTTTTTATTCTGTTTCATTTACAACTTTAATAAAAATTACTTATTAAAAAAAAAGAATAACAAAGACTCTGTGGGGAACACATCTCCGTGTTTTGCTGCTTCTTCCTATTCTTGTGCTAGGGAAACAGTCAAAAGACTTACATGGCACTTTTTCCAGGACTCTGCTGCTCAGATTATAGATAAGGAAACTGCCTATCTGGATCCTCCCTCCCACCACAGACATACATTTGTACTATTGTTATTGTTGCTATTGGTATTATTGTTGTTTACCTGTTTCCCTTCCTCCCATTAGAGCCTAGGATGATACACCACATAATAAAAATGCACCATTAACACATTATTTATAATTAAAGAATCAATTGTAAAACTAAACTGTTTCTAGTTTGGGCCAGACATGCTTCCCTGGGAAGGGAATACTACAATCATAATGTCCTCAATCATAAACCTCTATCTGGAATCCCCACAGCACTGGGAATGCCCACTAGTGGGATCGCAAACATGTTCTTTCTGGCTGGTCTTAAACTGGCGACTGGTTGCTATTAGAGGAGGTGTTCCACTAGCTGCTTGAGCCCAAAGTCATCTTGGGTTTACACACATGTGCAAAAACACCTTTAATTGGATCCATTAGCTTACAAGTAGCTACTACATTGCTTTGAGGATCAGAGAAGCAGGTTGCTCACCTGTAACGGTGGTTCTTTGAGTGGTCACCTCTTAACTCACACAAATGGGTTTACTACACTCCTGCCAGAACAGAGGTGAAGGGCAACTTCAGTGCGCCTGGGACAAGTTTTCTGCCCCAGAACCTTCCAGAAACCAGGCAGACTGCCAAAATTCCTGGTTTTGAAAAATATTTTCTTCTTAATACAAGACATTAGTGCCCCCTCACCCCCAGCAAGATACTGAAAAGAGGAATTGCCTCTCTTAGTAATCCACCCTTTTCCAGTTACCCAAAAGAGAGAAGTCCAGGGAGTCTGCAGGCACTGACAGCCACAAAAAGAACCTGGGACCCCGTGTTCCCCCCCCCGGGCTGTACTTTGCCTACCCTCCCCCAAATGAACAGGTACATATTCTGGGGGATCCTCCTGAACCCAAAGCTGCCACTAGAGGTGCAGGCAGCCTCAGTACAACAGGAAGCGCTTGAGCCTAACTGGTTGGTCTGCTGGCTACAATAGTTCCTGAACTGGGGGAACCTGGCTGATTCTGCATAGTCAAATAACCTCATGACTGAGGCCCTTTTCGCACCTTACCTTTTACTGGTGCTGGGCTGCTCGGCTCGCGCACGAAGGCTTGGGAGGAACGCTGTTGCATCCCTTCTGCTTCAGCTCCACAGCTCCTTCCTCGTCATGCGAATGCCCCGCCTCTTCCATTTGCAGTGCAGCCTGGGACCTTGCAGGCTGCACTGAGGAGAGGGAGCATGACCGGCCCGCTTCCTGAGGCTCCATGCGCCAGGTAAGTGCGTGCAAGGCCCCGGAGCGATGCAGACCACGCAGCATTTTCAGCTTTGAGCCAAAAATGAAAAGGTGCGTGTGTGGTCCGCGTCAGGCTCTTGAGCATCGCGTAAATGTGAATGTGTCAGGCAGACCACTTCTCACATTTACGCGATACTCAGGGGGCCCTTTCGCTTCAAAAACGCCATGCGAAAAGGGCCTGAGTTGGGCTCTAAGTGGGGCTACGGTTGAAACCAGTACAGAATGTGGCTGGTGAGAGCTAAATAAGAACATGGAGTTCTTCTTTGTAGTCTCTGTGACTCACACAAATGGGTTTACTGTGCCTGCGCCGTGCATCGTTGGGAAACATCTAGAACTGTTATGCAAGTGTTTTGGTGGTAGCCCCTCTTCCCCTGGTACCATATGACCAGCCATGTTCCTGTTCAAACCCCTAGTGCCATGGTCACTGAAGCAGCAGCCCAGGAGCTAAGTATATTGAGCAAGACAAAATTGGGAGGAAGAACGGGTATGTTGTGAGTTCACAGATGGCCACTTAAGGAACCACCATTACAGGTGAGCAACCTGTTCTTCTTTTTTGTGATTTCTGTGACTCACACAAATTGAAGACCAGCAAGCTATGAACTCAGGTGGTGAGTGAATCATGTGACACAGGAGTACAACACTGCTCTCCCAAAAGCAGCATCAGCCCTCAAACTTGAGTCCAGCCTGTAGTGCGTAATAAAGGTCAGAGGCTGAGACCAGGCAGCTGCCCTGCTAATGTCCTCTAAGGGAACACCCTCAGAAAGGCCAAAGAGGCAGCCACAGCTCTTGTGGAACGGCTGTGCATAGTGACAGAAGGGTCTTTCTTAGCTAATTCATAGGCCAGGTGAATCACGCAGGAGACCCATTTGGAGAGATGCTGGGCAAAGACAGGTAGTCCCTTTTTGTGGGTAGAATAACAGACAAAGAGTCTTTGAGACTGCTGAATGTCAGCTGTCCTATTACTGTAGAAGGCTAATGCTCTTCTAACATCTAAGCAGTGAAGTGTCCACTCCAAATTCAGAGGATGGGTTCAGCCTCAGAATGGTCACTAGGATTTGATGAAGCAGTGTCAACAGGGAAGCTAAAGACAGATCCTCCAAGGTGGAAGTCTGAGGGTGCCTGTATTGCGATGCTGAATCCAACCACCATGAAGAGTCAAGAGAGCTGGTCTCAGCAGAAGCTTGAGATAAACTCTGTGAGACAGGTGGAGGAGAAGGGTGAACCACAACTATCTCAACCACAGTGGGGTTAACAGAATGGAGTTCACTCTGTCCCTAGTCTTGTGATGAGAGGGAACAGTGGGAAAGTGTACCTGGCAACACTCCCTCAACGATACAGGAAGGTGTCGCCTAGGGAGCCTTCGCCCCCTTTCAAGTCCTGGAGCACAGCATCATGCACTGAGCATTCTGAGCCGATGCAAAGAGATCAATCTCTGGCATGCCCCAAGTGCAGAATACAGATTGGAGCGTGTTGGGATGCAGCATCCGTTTGTGGCAGGATACCGGTGTTCTGCTCAGCACATCTGCTAAGATGGTCTCCTCTCTGGGTAGATGGATTGAGCAGAATAGAATGTCTCTGCATAGACACCAGTCCAAGATCTGAAGAGTGAAATTCAGCAGGGTCATCAACCATGTGCCTGCTTGTTTCTTCAAGTAGTAAATCACCATGGTGTTGCCAGATATTACTAGAACTGCTTGGTGTATTATCAGAGACTCGAAACCACAGAGAGCTTTCTCCACTATAAACATTTTGAGTGCATTGATGTGGAGTTCGGATTTAAGGTCCATCCAACAACCCCTGACAGAGAGATCATCCATGTGGGCATGCCATCCAACTTTGGATGTATCTGTCATCAGCGACCTTAGTGGGCTGAGGCGGAAGAAAGGGCATTCTGGCTAACAGATCATCAAAATGGAACCACCATTCCAGGGAGTGATGAACTGCCCTTGGAATAGTCAGTCACATCCAAGGAGAGTCTATGAGGATGTCTAATACTGAGAGGAACCAAGCCTGAAGTGGTCTCATCCAGACGCAAGTGTTGGGGATTACAAAGGTTGTGGAAGCTTTAAGGCTGAGCAATACCTGAACAACCTTGGCTGGCACCCATCTAGAGTGATGACAGTGGAGAACAGCACAATGCAGGCTGTGAAGCTGATCCAGAGAAAGGTACACTCTTCATTCAGAGAGTCAAGTACTGTTCAAGTGTGACTTGCTGAAATTGATTATGAGACCTAGATAGTCTAAGAGCCAAAGGGTCAGATCTATATCTGAAAGGAGACGAGACCTGAAATGCACAACAAGGAGACAGTCATCTATATTTGGGAAGACAATGATGCCTTGCTGGTGTAACCAGGCTGCCACAACTGCTATACACTTTGTAAAGATGTGTGGGGTGGCAGACAGTCCAAAAGGCAGGACATGAAATTGAAAGGCCTTCTTTCCTACGACAAATCAGAGGTAGTGCCAATGCGATGGTCAGGTACCAATATGAAAGTAAGCATCTCTGAGGTCCATGGTCGCAAACCAGTCTCCTTCTTTCAGCAACAGAAGAATAGAGTTCAGGGTGACCATACAGAAATGTCTGGGACAGATAAATGAATTCATGTCTCTCAGGTCCAGAATGGGGTGGAGTCCACCATCCTTCTTCAAAACAATTAAATAGTGGGGAAAAAAACCCTGTGGATGGAGGGTGATGGTATGGGAGAGTATCTACTTCTTCCAGCAGAGGAGCAGAAGGAGTGGTATTGCTAACCATGCTGGGAGGTGGATATTCAGCAAATTCAACTGTGTAGCCCCTGTTGATGATGTCAAGGAGCCAAGAGTCAGTGGTGATGGTAGACCAGGCAAGGTGATAAGGATGGAGTCTGTTGGAGAAAGGGAGAGTGGAAGGAAGAAGGTCATGAAAAAAGTCAAAGATGATGTTTGCTTTCTGACTTCTTTTTGTATGACTGAAACCTACATCAAAATGGAACAGAAGACTTCCTCAAGGATGACAATGAATGGAAGGAGGCTCTGGAGCATTTTGGTGGAACTGGGCTATAAGTCTACTTTGAGCCAGATGGATGTCTCAACCAAGAGTATCTAGGCCTGCAGGATCATGAAGACTGGGAAGGCAGGCCAAGCTTACAAGCAGTAGTTTGCAATTTCTGGGTATGTTCCAGGGTGTCATCAGTGTTTTTGTGGATCAATCCAGACTCATCAAACAGCAAGTCTTCAATTGTACTTCTGTCCTGATGGGACAAACTCAAGAAGTGTAGCCAGGCATGACAACATAGAACTATGGCCAAAGGAAGAGATTTTGTGCTACAGTCTGGAACATTCCTCATTGTCATAAGTTGCTGTGAAACTAAAGTATAGGCTTCAGATTGAAGAGCAGCTGCTAAGCATCAATCATTGTCTGAAAGCCTCACAAGAAGTGGTGTCATACGTCCCCAAAGATGCTACTAGTATGTAGACACACAGGCCTTGTAGTTAACAATGCAGAAGGACAACATTGCAGTGGGATTGATTGATTGATTGATTGATTGATTGAATAGAATAGAATAGAATAGAATAGAATAGAATAGAATAGAATTTTTTGGCAAGAGTATTGAGCTTTTGCTGCTCATTGTCCCTTGAAATAGTCACCTTCTTCTGAGTTGTCTTGGTCTGTGCAGCCTCAACAACAATACAGTTGTGCTTTGGGTGCTGAGATAGCCAATCAGCATTTTGAATCAAAGATCCTTTATAAAGTATCCAGCTGTTTTGAAGTAGGCCTCACCAAAGATGGATTGCTCCAAGACTGCTTCATAATCTTGAGAAGAGCTGGAAGAAGAGGTATAGGAGAAGGTGTAGGGACTCTAGCCTGGAGTCTCCTGAAAGACTAGGTCTTCAGGCTCTGGTTCAGATGACTTAGTGTCAAGCTGGAGGGTCTTGGTCATATGAACCATCAATACATAAAAGTGCAGATGTTGTCTGTGGGTGAAACAGATTTGTGCTCACCAAGAATGTTAGGGGGTGACTGTGGCTGGACAACAATTGAAAAGGTTGCAGTAGAATCACAGTCAGTATCATCTGATATGATGGACCAAATGGTGAAGGTGTGAACTGCGCAGCAATGGCGACAAAGTAATAGCAGGAGAAGCAGTGGAAACAGAGGAATTACAGTATGGAGAAGACACCACAACAGAAGTAACCACTGGAGCATTGGTGGTAGCAATGGAGTGAAGAGGCATATTGGTGGTTGAAGTAGATGCCTGAGGCTCTTTGGTGATAGCGCTTTTTGCAGGATGCACCTGTGTTTCTGTAGGTAGTGAAGATGACACTGTCTTTCAATCAGGACTGGTGTGTGTGTAGGAGAATGGGACCATAAACAGTTCCAAGAAGACTGAGAGGGTCTGCTCCAATCTGGAGATTCCCTAAGCCTCACTGGATAGTGGTCAGGGAAAGTTCCAGTCATAATAGTACCAAGATGAGTTTTAATCCCAATAGAGACAGGCATACCAGTGATGGAATGGACCACGGTGCCTCAAGTAATAGTAATTAGGGTCACAGCATTCCACAATTTCCTCAGAGAAGGAGTTCCTTTCAGAGAAGGAAGGAGAATACCAACTGCATCGCGGCAATGGAGTATGGTGCCTATAGCCAAACTGTGCTGACTCAATGGCCTCAGGAGGAGGGGAAGGGTGATGGAGTCTTCAGGATCTATGAAGAACCAGAGAGGGTTGGTCCTGAGTCCTTGAAACCAACAAGATGGAAGAGTGGGATGAACCCAAAGAGGAGAGTCAAGATATACACCCATGTCGAGCAGGAGGTGCGGGTGAAAGTCAAGCATCCCTGGCAAGAAAAGCCACAGGAACTAGACATGGAAATGACTCAGACTGGGCAGAAAGACTGGAGAACACTGAGGACCATGATAGGGAGAATCAACTATTTTGCCATCTGAAATGGTAGAAGCCTGGATGACCTCTGGAGAGTGGCATGGAATTGAAGGCTGAATGGTCTGCGCTGGAGAAGAACGAGGTGGTGAGTAGTCAGGTGATGCTGGACCTGAAGCAACTGTAGAGACTACCAGGGATGGTAACTGAAGCTAGGGAAGATCCTTAGTTCTCTTTTTCTTTGTATGACGCCTGTGTTTGGCATGATGGGAAGCAGGCATGAGATTGAGAGAGCATCCTGGTGCAGAAGTAACCCTGGTACAAGAGGCATCACCCTTCAACTTGCTGATACCGATAGTGGGATCAGATGTGGGATGCTTGGAACTTTCAGCCAGAGGAGTGTCAATTGATGGCCACGATAAAGCAACTTGTATGGAGGAAGTAGGACACTGAAGGAACATCCAGACAAGGCAAGGCTTGTTAATACACAAGCGCCTTCAGACATGAGGAGCAGCTTTTGCAGGCCTGTGGAGTCATCGCCTTACAGTGCAAACAGAACCCAATACGGTGATTCTCTCCCAGGCACAAAAGGCAATGGGAATTGCCATCAGTATTTGGAATCTTTTACCTAACAAGTGGAACATGTTTTTTTAAAATCCACATGGCATGGCTATTGGAGACATAGAGGTAGACAGGGTAGCTGTGAGAGGGTAAATCAGAAGAGAAGTGGAGAGAGAGTCCAAGTCAAATTGAGCGAAGTTACTGACCCAAATCACAGACGAAAACTGCAAAAATTGAAAAGTCCAAGTAAAAACCTAAATGACTGATGAAGCCAAAATTCACAGCTAATTGTTCCTTTAGATGCTGCAGCTGTGGTGGACAAAAAGGAACTAAGGGTTTGAGTAGAAACATGGCTGGTCAAGCATTGGAGGGAGCGGACCTGAGAATGGGGTGTCATGCCTATATGTTCTATGATAAAGCAAAAATAGATAAAGACTTCACGCATCACTATATCAGAAGATCGCTTCTGAAAATTTGGGAGGACTATAAAACTAAAAACATACGGCAGCTCCCCAACTGGGTCTCACCCCAAGAGGCTTTTTTCGGTCGATGGATAGATACAGATAAATGGCTGCGATACGAAGATATAATTGAGAGATCAACATTCAATAACTTTAAGATTAAATCAAGAGAAAAATTAGAACAAGAGAGAATAACATTGAGTTGGTTCCCTTACAGACAGTTAGTAGAAAGGTTTCAGATGGAAATTTAAACATATGGAATTGATCAAAAAGAGAAAACTGGAACAATTAAACGGCTGTTTGAAAATCCACCTCATTTACTAGCTCAAATATATCAAGAAATACTACAACAGGAGAGGCAGGAAGAAACTGTAAAGGCAACAATGATCTTATGGGCTCAAAATATTGGACATTCAATTCAATTAGAGTCTTGGGAACAGAGTTGAAAAAAAAACACAGAAATTTACAGTAGCTCAGAATTTGAAAGAGAACTATTATAAGATATTTCATAGATGGTACATGACACCAGATAAATTGAAAAAGATTTATAAAACAGGTAATGGACATTGTTGGAAATGCCAGAATGAGGTTGGTACGATATATCATATGTGGTAGACATGTCCAAAAGCTAAAAAATATTGGTGTGAAATACATAACAAAATATGTGCATTAATAAAAGTCCAGTTTGTTAAGACACCAGAATTGTATTTGTTAAATATGACTGATATATTAGAAGATACTGGTTTAAAGAAATATTGGAGAATATTGTTATATATGATAACAACAGCTCGGATTGAATATGCTAAGTTGTGGGAAACTCAGCAAATACCTGCAATAGAACAATGGTGGGGTACACTTATTGAAAATAAAAATGCTGATATGGTCTCTCAGAGATTAAAAGGGAAATCAGACGATGAGATACAAAGAGAATGGCAAATTGTAAACGGTAGTGGGTAATTGCTGGGTAATCAGATGGGAGATTTGTAATTCATGATGTGTGATGAGATGGGAGGGGGCTGCATGGTATACATCATGAGGCGGGAATGAGGAGATGGAAAGGCAAGAATTAATGAGTAATATTACCAGTTAAATGTAGTACAATATTATAAGCATGACAAGAGATATTGATAATGAAAACTAGATCTGTGTGGAAGACCAGAAATATGTCAATTAAACTGTCAGTTACAAATGTATGTTTTATATGTGAAATAGAATAAAATGATTTAAAAAAAAGAAAAGAAACATGGCTGGTCATATGGTACCAGGGGAAGAGGGGCTACCACCAAAATACTAGCACAACAGTTCTAGATGTTTCCCAACAATGCACAGCACAGGCACAGTAAACCCATTTGTGTGAGTCACAGAGACTACAAAGAAGAACTCCATGTTCCTACTTAGCTCTCACCAGCCACATTCTGTACCAGTTGCAGCTGTAGCCCCACTTAGAGCCCAACTCAGTGATGAAGTTATTTGACTATGCAGAATCAGCCAGGTTCCCCCAGTTCAGGAACTGTTGTAGCCAGCAGACCAACCAGTTAGGCTCAAGCAGTTCCTGCTATACTGAGGCTGCCTGCACCTCTAGTGGCAGCTTTGGGTTCAGGAGGATCCCCCAGAATATGTACCTGTTCATTTGGGGGAGGGTAGGCAAAGTACAGCCCGGGGGGCTCACGGGGTCCCAGGTTCTTTTTGTGGCTGTCAGTGCCTGCAGACTCCCTGGACTTCTCTCTTTTGGGTAACTGAAAAAGGATAGATTACTAAGAGAGGCAATTCCTCTTTTCAGTATCTTGCTGGGGGTGGGGGGCACTAATGTTTTGTATTTTTAAAAAAATCATTTTTCCAAACCAGGTAATTGTGGCAGCCTGCCTGATTTCTTGAGGGTCCTGTGGCAGGTCCCAGGCCCACTGAAGGCAACTTCACCTTCTCCTCTGCTTTTGGAGGAGTGTAGTTCCATAGAGAAAAGGCAGTCTCCCCAATTCCTGGACTGGAGAGCCACCTACTCACAGCACGTCCATCCTGTCAGGATTTAGCTTCAGCTTTTTGGCCCTCCTCCAGCCTACCACTGCTTCCAGACACTGATCCAGCACTTGCACAGCCTCTCCTGATTCAGTTGGAAAGGAGAGGCAGAGCTGAGTGTCATCAGCACACTGATCATCTTATAAACTCCTTGAACATTAGAACAAATATGCTCACCCACTCTCCCTATAGCTGTCTCCATCTGAGAAAACAATCAAAAATCTAAACCTGAACTGCAGTCTGAGATGGCACAGCCCAGTTAGAGCTGAACCACATGAATCTCTCAAGGAAGTGGTTCATATCTGCTGTTACTGCCCTGGCTAGCCCAAGCTTTGGGGATATAAAAAGATATCTCTTGATATCAATGATTCGGCCTCACATACCCATTCCCTTCCACGTGCTTGCGAAGCCCCCGGACAAGCACGCACACAGGCTCGGCCGATAATCGCCGTAATATTCCAACACAATACAGGCAGGCCAGAAATAGCCGACTTGCAGCTTTAGGAGACCTCAAGGCAAGTACTCAATTAAGTATGCACGCAGCTTTCAAAAGATCCTCTGCCCCACGCTGGCAGCTTGATGATCTGACTATAAAACGCTCAAGTACTCCGCGTTTGCATACCGGCTATCCTATTGACAATTTGGCTATAACTCAATCATTCAAATTCTGACCTTTCGGAGGCTTTGTCTCCAGCCCCAAATCTATTGTTTTCCCAAAGTCCAACCTAGCCTGCGGTCACAATTCTCCTTATAAAAACCCCTGACTTTGAGCGCTTCCTTGGATCGCTCTTGGCTTCCATCCCGCCTTGTTGTCGCTTTGTCCAGCGAGCCTTCCGCTCAGCTCCACGTGCTGAGATCCACGCTCCCCAGCTTCTCCGCTTCCAACCGGGCTTCAGGACAGGTGAAGTATCACCCAAACCAACAACTCCTCTAAAAACCCCTCTATCCCACTCCAACCTTTATTTCTTTAGTTATCTTGTGTGAGCGTGCCGCATACACTGTTTGATTGTGTTTTTAATAAAACCACATTTATTATTTCAACTTCTGTGTGCTCCTTGACTCAGCCCGACCCTGTAGACATAGGGTTCAAGATCCTGCTAAGTTACCCTGCCTCTCGTAACGCTAAAGCAGTGCTCAGAGCTAATCTTCCCCACCTATTGTTGAGCACATTTTGGTGTCCCTCACGGGACCCCCAGTAAACAGGGTAACACTGCATTGGCCTGAAAAGTGGGTATGTAGCTGAGGAATTGGAGCTCATTTACATTAGGTTCTCATGGCAGGGCAGAATGGTCAAGAAACGTAGTAATCACTTTATTCCTCTCTGAGTTGGTCAAGACAGGATCCTCTGCTGCTAAAGCAATGCTGCTCGCTGCAATCACCAGAAGGATGCACATCTCAAAATAGCGCAGGTTGACGATGTAATGGCAGGCCCTTCGGATTCTGTCAGGGAAACAAGACAAGTCGGTCACTGTTGGCGGCTGAAGCTTTGCCACTCATGATGACATGCTATTTTTGTCATTAAAAATATCATCAAGCAGTGCATTTATGTAGCATTTCAGAGTATCCAGAGCTCTTCATATACATCCTCAAAGTAATGATTATGACATTCCTCTAAAGCAGGCCAGTACTGTTCCCCCAATCCCACTTAAAATATGAATTTTAAATACAAGTTTTTGAATCACTTCAGTTTTGGCACAGTTTATTTTCCACTTCTAGACTGATGGCTCCCAGCGCTCCCTGTGCAGGTATTCCATCTTTTCCTCCTTGACCACTGTGTGTGTATATGTGTGCAAAAAGACAGAGAAAGCAGTGGAAAAACATTTGCAAAGGACAAGACAGTGCTCTCTCCACACTAACTCTGCATCCAAAGCACATTGGACTGGCTGTTGCATCCTACATCAACACTGGCGATGACACAGTGTCCTCCATGCTGAGGGCCGCAGGCTAGGTAAGTGGATTCAGAACAGACTGTGTACAGCCCTCCCTCCACATTCACAGGTTTGACCTTCACAGATTTGATTATTTGTGCATGCACACACTTCCTCCCTCATTTTTCTCTTCCCATTTCCTTGCATTTTGCCAGATACAGAGAAAGGCAAAAGGCAAGGGAATCAGGGGGGAGGCTCTGCAACCCTCCCTTCTTCTCTTCCGAGCTGCCTCATCCCATTCCCTTGCCTCTGGCCCTGGTGTGCAAAAGGCAAGGACCTGGAAAGGGGGAGCCCCAGAAGGGGCTTTTGTATTTATGAAGTGCATTTTTGGAAAGTTAATTTAAAAAAATTAAACAGTAACTAAAATGCAACTTGCTTGTTATTAGTAAAACCAATGAGTTTTTTTTTTAATTAAAGAAAAGAAAAAAAGACAATGGGTGATGGATTACTTTTTAAAAGTAAAGTGTCATCTTTTCTGTTTAGCAGTGACACCCTAGTCTTGCACAGAACTCATTCCAACTGCCTGATTCCTGATCCTCTCAACTGGGCATGCCAGAGACTCAACATGGGACCTTTTGCATGTTAAAGCATGGACTCGAACTACTGATTTATGGTCCCTCTCTACTTACTGGGGCCAAAAAAGGATCCAAAATTGAAATAGTGTACATTTTCTAACTTGGCGGGGGTACAGAATTACTGAAACTAACAATGAAACTTCCTATATCAAGGTGATTCAAGACTGGAGATTTCCTGTCTATACATCGTATGAGTTTGGTGACCCTGTATCTCATGTGATCTGACCAGAATGAACTGCCAGGGAACCTCTTCCACAAGATTCTGGGAAAGAACTATTTTAGGGCCCATGTTCAAATCAAGTAGAGGGCTGGCTAGACATGTAGAGGGCTGGCCGGACCTGCTGGACCTATCATTCCACATTATCAAAAATGCACACTACATTCTAGAGATGCACAGTGCGAGGAGAAGGCCAGCAGTGATGGAAAGCCTATAATTCAAGGAAACTTTTCATCCATTACTTAGCTTCTCAGTAAAGAAAATGCGATAAACTTCCAAGGAACAGGATCGCAGAAAGCAGCTGACAAACCAGTGTATTATGCAAGAAAAGTTTTTTTAAAAAAAAAACGCAATATATCTCACGGGTTTGTGGTGCTGAATATGAACATGGAGCTGTGTGGCACCATTGGTTTGCCTGTCTGAGATTTCTTCTTTTTCTGCTTCTTCTTCTCTACTTCCACCTCCTCCTCTTCCTTTGTCTCTGCTTCCTTCAGAGGGCTGGCCTCTCCATCTGTCTTGTTGCTAACTGTAAAGTGAAGACGCTCTGTTACTGGACTGGGTGATGACGATATACAAGGCAAGGAAGAATCTGACAAGAGACTCTGCTGTTTTTGTTGACATAAGAGCGCTTGAGTGACTATCTATCTATCTATCTATCTATCTATCTATCTATCTATCTACCTACCTACCTACCTACCTACCTACCTACCTACCTACCAACCATCCTGTCTTCAACTCAGGACCCAAGGTGGCTTATAGCACAGATTAAAACAAAGTACAGCTAAAAACCTCACAATAAAGAAGTTAAAATACAATCATATATGCTGTTACCACACTCAACACCCCCACTTTGAGGAGTGTGCTATTTTTCATAAATTAGATATATTTATGACTGGAAGCATGTTTGGAGAAGCACTGATTGTAAGCGCACAGCCGGTTCAGGATGACTTCAACATGGACAGGTCCTAAGCTCAAAGAGGGTTAGGCAGGAAAGCCCAGTACTAATGGGCTTGTGATAATCCTTTCAAAAGCACAGGCAACAGAGACAAAGAAAGACAAAACTGCCCAGACATTCAAAGACCCCTGCTGTGAGCATAGCCTACAGAGACCTTCCATATTTACCTTACCCAACCAAGACATTGACACTGTCAGGACTCCCATTTATGTTTTGTCACCTGGAGTTAATACAATCAGCCCATTCCAAGCTCATTTGTCAGTTTCATGGGAAAACAGTTACCGCTTTGTCCACACACCCTCTTTCAGGGCAGGAAATAGGGTATAAAAATCCAAACTCCAGCCCACATAATTTGTAGTACATTGGGTGTCACACTACTATCCCGGAGACTATTGTTTGAGCCACTCTGTTTCGACCATCTGCTTCTGAACTGGTAAATATCATCCCTTCCACCCAAAACCTCTCTCTATCCAAACTCTCTCACCTCTCCCTTCAATAGCCTTCTATGGTTTGTGAGACTGCTTGATTTCTTGTGTGTCTATTAATTTCCAATAAAATACTCTGTTCAGCTCTGAACTTGAGTCCTCTCTACAGTTAGTACCAGTACACACAGGAGAAAAGATTCTGCCATTACTCTCCTCTTGCAGGTCTCTTCTGAGTTGCAATTCCCCCTATTTCTAAGGAGATGCTGGCACTGTGAGAAGACCCCAAGGTTCCCCACCTTTTAAGGTAACAACACTATCTCATTAAAATACCACTAAATTAAAACAGTATAAAAACATTTAAAAGCATGTCAATAAGATAAAAATACCACACCAGTCCTATTAAAGACTCTCTTGCACAGTCAGTTAACTGCCAGAAGCAGATAGCAGGCATCTAGCCTCCTTAGGAGTAGAGTTCCACAGTCTGCAAACAGCAGCTGGGACAGCCCTCTGAAAATCCATACCAGATGAGACCCTCACAATGATGGGAACTGAAAAAAATCTTAATCTTAAAACCCAGGCAGGCTCATGCAGGGAAATATGGTCTTTCAGTAGTCTGGTGACTTATTCATGCCATGCAATCATATATAGGCATGGAGACAGGTTTCTGCCTCCAAGATGTTCACTGTCTAAAATGGGAGGTAGGAAAACAAGAGAGGGAGGGTATGATGATTTCAACTTAACTCCCCATATTCCTTTCTAGAAATGTCTCTGAACAAAAAATACACCCAGACATAGCCAGACAGCTGCCCAAAACATGCATCTCTGTGTTTCAGAAGCTGTCCTGACCCTCCTTCCCTGATTCACTCTCATGTTATCTAGATATCTGCAGAAACCACCTGAGATCTTCTCAGGCTACTGACTGGAAGTTGGGATTTCCTGCTCTGGTAACCGTCCTGCCCACAAGAGAATACTCTCCTTATGAAACAAAATTTTCTTTGCGTTTGGGTCACTAGCAAAAAGTTAAGGAAGGACTAAAGCATGCTACAAAACCATATAGGCCTTTTCTTACATGCTGTTTTGGTGAGCTTTTCTTAGGACTCTGTTAAGTCAGAGATGGGCAACTCTGGCAGCTGTGGAGACCATACCTCAGCACTTGCCACAGGCTGCATCAGGCCATGAAATGCCAAAAAAAGTGTACAAAATATAACAAAACCTCAAAACTAGACATGGTTGATTGTCCACTTCTGGTTTTGATTTCAGGGTTTACAGTGGTTTTCTTTGGGTGTGGGAGTGGAAAAACTCAATAAAAATCTTATAATTTCAGTGTGGGCAGCACTAAGGGGTCTGTGCAAGGGCCTAGGGACTGCAAAAATAAGTGTGTGGCTTTCATGTTGCTAAGGTTTACCTAACTGATAATACGTTCATTTTATCTTAAAAGTAACAGAGTATTTCTGAACTTTTCTCTGCTTAGCTCTTTAATAAATTAATTGAACTGGAAGCTAGAATTGATTATGTTTTTTGAATAGTTTGAATGACAGATTAGTTCACACGCTGGACAGTCTTGCAAGCACATTGATCTGGATTCTAAGGAATTTAAAGGAAGTTCTAGAAAAGTGGTCTATGTCCTATGCCTACAGGCAGCAAGTGTCCAAAGAGACAGATTCTCCTAAGAGAAGCAGCCACAGGGTAGTCAATCCAGTCCAAGTCATGCACAGCTAATTCCAAAAGATGAAAGTAGGCACTGGGTCTCAGCCAGTCCAGAGGTCACAACACAAAGTCAGTAGTCCTGATATCGAAAGCCAAAAAGGGGATGGGACAGGGATCTCTTAAATGTAGCCAGTCCAGAGGTCAGGAATTTCAGGAAATACAAAAATAGCAAGAGCATGACTAGCAGAAGAGATTGAACAGTTGTGAACAAGGAGGACTCCCAGCAACTGCTGAGAAATTTAGAAGTGGCTGTCTCTGGCTGCCAGGTGCTTGATGAGTCAGCTTTTTCTGTTTAACAGACAGTTCCTATGAAGCTTCTTCTTCTCTCTTCACTGGACCTCAATGGGTAGAGAGTTCTTCAGTGCCTGTCAAGTCCCGCTGAGGAAGGAGCCCCTCAACCGTTTTGGCCACCAGCTTGTCAGGGAGGAGTAACTCCTTGAAATCCAACTCCTATGCATCATATTCCTCAGGTTCCAGAGGGTGAGTTATGACAGTCCGTTGTTCTCTATGTATAGAATCTATAATCCCAGATTGCCATATGTTCATGTTATAAGTGATTAAAAATTAAATAAGAATGCTCAATAACATGGGGCTGATGGTGCCCTGCCTCAAAGGAATATAAAAGAGGTCTTTGTTACAAGTGGCTCTACCTTGCAGTGCCAGATGCTCAGACATGCCAGTTTGTCATGGGGGGAAAGAGAGACAAAACAAGGAGGGGAGGACATGGAATGTTATGCACATTTGATTACACATGAGAATAAGAATTAAGGGGATACAAGGCCTTACAGTGCTGGTGACAGGGGAATAGTACCTTCCAGGTATATCACTGAATACACAGTCACAGCCTAAATTTCTGCTTATCTAAAATAAAAGCAAATTACTGAAGAGCGGAAGAGCCTAACACACAATTGTGCTAATATTCTGCTTGCTGGTAATCCAAATCATGTGCCAAGAAAATTATTTTTGCAACCTCTATATTTGCATAACTTTTTTCTTGTACTTCTTCCGTAAGGGATGAGAAATGACCTCTAGAAAGCAATGAATATCTACCCACAAGAGCTTGAAATCTTATTTAGCTCTAGAGTTCAACAGGCATTGTTCACCTGTTCTGGGTCAAATCATGGTGTTAGTACTGCCACTTGTTAAATTGATGTCTATAGCAGCACACTGGGATCCGAGTGGACACTTACCACTTGCATTATTTCCTGAACTTCTGATTAGCTGAGGGCTGTGGAAAGAGTTTCTCCATCACATGGTCTGACAATCTAGATGCATTACACGTCAAATGCATAGCATGGTAATTTAATAGTCTATAAATCATCACCTATTTTCATCCACCTAAGTATAAAATCTAGAAACTTGGCTGTTTTAAAAGATAAATACAGAGTTCCTCAAAAAGCATAAATGTGCACACTCGGCACTTTTCTACTGCTCCTGTGGAAATTGCAGCACACAAACAGCCCTGTCTCAAATTTCTTTCCACAGCTGCTGTAGTGCAAAGCCCAATGCCTATGAATTGGCAGGATGGGCTGCCATTTCTACAGGAAAGGTGTGAGCAGTGATTGCTGTTTTACATTCTCACTTCCTAGTTGTGCAGTTTGTTAGAAGGAGATTAGAAGGAGATGAAAGGGAATAAGGGAGAGCACATGAGAGGCTGTCAAGCACAGGAAGACAAAAGTGGCTTTTAACAAGGTATTTTTCAATGGTGCTGTTTAATTAATACCTGCAAGTACAATCTTCCACCCTGAAGGTGAAGATTCTGTGTAAAAGTGACTGATAGGAAAATGCAGTTGTAGAGGAATAATTGATTGGGCTGACTATCCTGTCTGACAGCTCCCTGATCCAAGACACTGTTGACTGACAAGTTCCCAAAGCTTGTTTTCAGCTAGTGCCTTTTGAACAGATCTAAAATTTCTCAGAAGAAATTTTAATGACAGCTTTTCTGACTTTTTTCGCCTTTCCCTGAAGAAGATCATATTTTTTGCAGAATATTCCTTGAATATTTCCTGCCATTTTTTTCACAAAAATATCTTGGGATGCAGTCATTGTGATGGATGCAAAATATCACTCTGCCCAGCCAAAAAGTTAGAAGGATTAGAAATAAAAGCAGATCTCTTGTCCTTTTATCACCATGAGAAGAATAGGTTGCTTATCTGGAACTCTGATTCTTCAAATGCTCATCTGTGCCCTCACACAAATGGATTTTCATGCCTACACAGAGATGCCCTTTGGAAAGTTTCACAGTTGAGTAACCTTGGCAGACCCCCCCACACACCATGTATGCTCTCGCTCACCAGCCCACTCTTCCCTCAGTTTTGAGTACAATGGAAGCACAAGAATACTTGGACCTGGAAAGGGATGGGTGGGTGATTTGATGGCACAGATGACCACTCCAAATGCTACAGTTACGGGTAAGCAACTTGTTCTTCTTCAGTGTAGTCTTCATGCCTCATCCAAATGAGAAGCTTCCCTCTGGAGGTGAATCAGGTCACAAAAATAAAGACTAAAACATGCTTCATCTTTAGCCCTAGAGTCAAAATGGTAGTATCTGATGAATATTGAGAGCTAGGACCACGTGTCAGCTCTGCATAGTTGAGGCAGAGAAGTGTGACTAAGGAAGGCTGTAGATGTCAAAACCAGTCTAGTAGAATGACCTCTGATGAAGGCTGGAAAGATTTCTTGATGTTCTTGGCTTCCTTGAACAACCCACTTGGAAGTTCTCTGAGGAAATGAATGGTGACCTCTTCTTGGATCATCATAACAAATGTACAGTCTAGTAGACTGTTGGAAGAAGCAGTTCACTATATGTAGAAAGCAAGAGCTTGTTGAATGTCTAAAGTGTGAGAAGATTTGTCCAGGTGTGAGGAAAGGTCAGGAAAGAACCATCAGTAAAATCATATCTTGATTTATATGAAATTGGGATGTTACCTTGAGTACGAAAGTGATACTGGGATGGGGAACTCACCTTGTCCCTATGAAAGCAAAGGAAGGGCTCATTAGATCTCAGCACAGCAAGTTCACCAATCCTACAGGCTGACATGATAGCCACCAGGAATGAATTGCAGAAGATGACATGGAGCTTCAAGAATTGGTGTCAGTCATGGTGAACAGAGCATGCTATCTTCCAAGCCATCAGGTTGAGTGTCTTGATGTCTGGATGAAGAACTCTGCATTGGGAGTGTGATGGAAGATCTAGATGAAGTGGAAGGCATAGGTACCAGTTTCTCAACAGCTGAAGAAGAGTGGTGAACCAAGGTTGGCAGGGCCAGAACAATACCACTAAATTGCTGTGGATCTTTTTCTTTACAGCTTCATTGCACTATGTGAAACAGAGGGAAAAGGGAAAACAGGTAGAAGTAACTGCTCATCCACCTCCTAGTGAAGTCATCTTTGAGAAAGAGCTTGTCTGTATCTGCTTTGGAGCAATATGCAGGACGCTTCTTGTTCACACAGGTGGCAAAGAGGTCTATTGTTTGTGTCCTCCCTCACCTGACCATGATGAAATAGAAAGCTTGATCAGGGAGTGCCCACTTGTGATGAAGTTGTGCAGAACAAACAAGCATTAGCAATGGTATTTTCTATTCCAGCAAAGTGAATGACAGGAGTATAGATGTCTCTGGCAGCACACCAATTTCCACAGGTGAAGTCAAGGAGAAATGCAGAATGAATACTGCCTTGCTTGCTTACGTAAAATATGGTCATAGTATCAGAGACAACCTGCACAGCCCTGTTGGAGAGTCAGAGATAGAAAGCTCAGAAAGCTTTGAAGATAGTGAGGAATTCTAAGGCACTGGTGTAGAGATTCACTTCCTTGGGTGATTAATAGGCTTGTACTGTTAAGTCTCTTTAAGGGGTTCCCCATACCAGAAAGAGACACACTGCAGGTTAGAATGGCAAAGAGAAACCAAAATGTCATTCTTGAAAGAAGGTTGATGAGATGGGTCCACCACCTGAGGGATCTGTGAACACAGCAGGGCAGTTTGACCCTCCAATTCTGAGAATCGCAATGTGGGTTGAAACGACCAAGAAATCATGACTGCAGTGGCTGGAATGTCAACCTGGCAAGGTATGTCAAGGCAGTTCTAGTAACCATCAACCATAATGCTGAATCACTAAAACAGATGGATGGTAAGCTGAAAGGACCCAGTACACTTGTCATCTTAGAGTTAGAGTTTTGTCTAGAGGCAAGTAAGCCTTTTCACAAATAGAATTTAGAATGGCCCTATGTTTGTTTCATGGGCTCTAGAACTGATTTCTTTGTATTGACCTGAAGACCACAATCATGTAGAAGAGACAGAGTATAATGTATGTCTTGGTACAACTTTCTCCAGGAAAGGGCCACCAACATCCAGTTACCCAAATGAGGAAAAACTTGAACCCCCTGTGTTCTGAGGAAGGAGGTCACTATGCTAAAGAACCTTGGAGCTATGGAGAGATGAAAGGAAGCATATTGCACTGATAAAGGCTGGTGTTGACGGAAAAATCTGAGAAATTTTGGCCTTATTCCCACGTGGAAGTAGGTGTCATGAGCCAGGCTGAGCATGCTGCCGACTCAGACGGGGACTCTGAGTTAGACTGGGAACCCCAGCCGGGGGTGGATCCCTGGGACGCAGAGGGGGTTCCTGCAGGGACAAGGGAGGGCCTGCCAGAGACCCCACAGCGGTCCCCGAGCCAGTACCAGCAGCAGATGAGACCAGTGCTTTGGGCTCGACAGAAGCTGCTGTTCCTGACTCCAGCCCGGAGTTTGCTGCAGACCCTCCCCCCACGTTCCTCCAGAGGCGGCTGGAGAAGGAGGCGGGGCGCAGATCGAAGCAGTTGCAAGAGAAGCGTCTGCAGTCTGAGGGCCTCCAGTTGTGAGCTGGGCCAACGGACGTTTGACCAGCCCCACCTGGGCTAAAGACTATGTACTTAAGACAGATGCTGGGGGAGTTGGGCATGGGGCAACAACCATCTTCCATCTGGGAAATCTGCATTCTGTGCTTTCTGTTCGAGGCCAACCCTAGCTGTTGAGTTTGCTGCTTCCGTTCGTTTTGGGTGATGTAGCCTCTTGTTTACTTTATCACTTTATTACTAAAAGCCATAAAACTCGGCTCCTGCCTCCGTTTTCTGCTTAAGCCACCGCCTGACATTGACAGTAGGGGTCTTTAAGTTCTATTGAAGCAAAGCATCTCCATGGTGAAGAAAGGGCAAGATGGATTAAAGAGTCACCATTTTGAACTTTCAGAAATGTATATATCAATTGATACTTCAGAAATCCAGGGTGGGATATAGGCCGTTGTCTCTTTTTGGCACCCTAACGTAATGGGAAAAATGTGCTTGCAGTATGTTGGTAGATGCTTCTTTTGCCAGGAGGGGAATAGCCTCTTCTCTCAGAACCTGGGAGGGGAAGGAAGGGTGAAAAATACTGATGGAAATGTGAGAAACAAATTCTGTACCATAACCCAAGGAAACAACTGTCAACACCCAAGAGTTGGTAAAAGACCTTGGACTGTAAAGGATGTTGAATGGAAAAAAGAGGCTGTGATGAATTTCCAGAAACTGAATCAAAAACAAGACTTGTGCAAAGAAGAAGACCACTTAGATGAAGTAGATTGATGGAAATGACAACAGTGGTACTGGGGAGAAGTAGGAAGTAAAACTAAAATCGTGGCTATAATATGAGGCAGTGAAGAAGGAGGAAGAACATGCTACAGTGACTGTGAAGGTCAATGACAGTAGCGAGGAGACTACAATACTGTCTGTAATTATGGTGAGTGGCAAGATAGTGACTCAGGATGATGGTATCAATTTTTATACGAAGGTGAGCAATATCCATAAGACATCAGAGGGTCATGTCCACAGTAACCCCTACACTATCAGTCATGATACAATACAGATATATATGGTAGTTCTTCACACTCGTTATAGGAGAAATGAAAACTAGCATAAGAGCTCTCATGGTGGAAAGGAGAGCAGTCACAGAAAGGTGATAGATGATGCTATTGAGGAATCTGCCCAAACTTCCAGAACAGATGGAGAAAAAAAGGACAACTGGAGGAGAGCTAATGGGTAAGTCAGGCAATACTTCTTGAATATCTTGCAAGGATAAAAGTGGAAGTTTTGTAGTAGTGGGTTCTGACAATTCAGCAGCCCAAGAGCCTCTGAGAATTCTGTGCCTGGGACAGTCAGATTATTGGTTCTTGGTTTTATTGGAGACCACTGCAGAAGAGTTTTTTTTTCCTGAGGAGCCAGAGTACCAGAAGCAGGTAAAATCCTAGGCCTTTTTCACACGGCAGTTTGCAAGCGAAAGAGCCCCTTGAGCGTCGCGTAATTGTGAGGAGTGGTCTGCATGATGCACTCCCGTTTCTGCCATGCTCAAGGCCTGCACGCGCAGTGAATACACATTTTCTTATTTTCGGCTTTTAGCTGAAAATAACCGGCGCTTGCACAAGGCTCACGGGCCTGGGCCGCACTTACCTGTGGTGTGGAGCCTCTGGAGTTGGGCTGGTTGCGTGTCCTCTCCTCAGTGCAGCCTACAACTCCCAGGCTGCACTGCAGAAGGAAGGGGCGGGGTGCGGGCGGGGCTCTCATGCGAGCAGGAAGGACCTGCGGAACCCGAGCAGCAGGGAAGCAGGAGGCTTGCGAGAGCCTTGCCACCCAGGCTTCTCACGCAAGGCCCACACTCCAGCAGCATTAAAAGGTAAGCTGCGGAAAGGGCCTTAGACTTCAACTTTGGTTTGTCCTTTGATTTAACATTCTCCTTTTCTTTCTCTTCCTTGTGAAGGAGATGAAGTTTGACATTTAGAGCTAGAATGAGAATGCTGAACATGTGTCACTTTCAACTCTGGAACATTCACAGAAAGGGAAGCAATCCCTTCGGTAGTCATAGAGGCTGCAGTGGATGGTACTGTAAGGCAGCTAAACACTACTGTTGGTATTGTGGAATTAGACAATACCATAAAACAAGGGATGGAACCACTGCAGAAGGCAGTACCACAGCCCAAGTCGTAGGCACGCAAGACTGAGGTGAAGACATCTTCTTCAGCTTCATTTTCCACTTCAGGTAGTTGGAAATAGACTTCATTACCATAATAGAGGCAGAATATACAGGTTTATTTGTTGCTGCATGTCCTGTAATCCTAGGGGATTTTTCCCAACAGTGCAATTTAAGCCTTGAGACGTGATTATGCAGACCTTGGGTGTTGAAGTCTCTACAGATAGAACATTAGTTAGAGACACTTGTCATGGCCATCTAATAATATGACTTTACATCCACAAGACAAACAGAACTTGAAAGGCAGTACAGAGGCCATAAAAAGGGAGAAGATAGAACAGGCCAAACTCCTGAGCAAAAAAAAGAAAAGACAGAAAGTGAAACAGAATAAATAGGAAGGAATATGTTACTGCCCTGGCTAGTCCGAGCTTTGGAAATATTAAAAGATATCCGTTTGATATCATACTTCAGCTTCACTTCTCTATTCCCCTCCACGTGCTTGCGAGGCCAGCAGACAAGCACGCCACCAAGCTCGGCCATTAATCGCCGTAATATTCCTATACAATACAGGCAGGCCAGAAAATAACTGACTCGCTGCTTTAGGAGACCTCCAGGTAAGTACTCTAATTAGGTATGCACGCAACCTACAAAAGAGCCTCTGCCCCGCGATGGCAGCTTAATGGGTGAACTATACAATACCCAAGTACTCTGCGTTTGCATACTGGCTACCCTACTGAGAACCTCTACGATAACTCAGTCATTCAGATTCTGACCTTTCGGAGGCTTTGTCTCCAACTCCAAATCTATTGTTTTCCCCCAAGTACGCATAGCCTGCAGTCACAATTCTCCTTATAAAAACCCTCGATTCTGGGACCTTCCTCGGAACGCTCCCAAGTTTCATCCCGCCTTGCTGCCACTTTGCTTGGCGAGCCTCCTCTCAGTTCCACATGCTGAGCTACATCGCACCCCAGCCTCGCTCTCCATTTTTCCGGACTTCAGGACAGGTGAAGTATCCCCCAAACCAGCAATCCCTCTAAAAATCCCTCTATACCACTCCAACCTTTATTTCCTTTAGTTATCTTGTGTGAGTGTGTCGCATACACTGTTTTGCTTGTGTATTTAATAAAACATCATTTATTGCTTTAACTTCTGTGTGCTCCTTGACTCGACCTGACCCCATAGGCATAGGGTTCAAGATCTCGCTACGTTACCCTGCCTCTCGTAACACTAAGCAGTGCTCTGAGCTAATTTTCCCCACCTTTAGTTGAGCACATTTTGGTGTCCCTCCCAGGACCCCCAATACAGAGGGTAACAAATAGGAAGAAACAAACAGGACTAAAAAATAAAAGAGAAACAAGGAGAGAATTACTCAGCAGGAACCATCAAATCAGTTGCTCTTATAGCAGATAAAGAGAAACTGAGAGGAGAGTAGCATAGTGGGTTGGCGCATATGTGGCATGGAGGAGGGTAGGGTAGGTTTCCATCAATGCCACTCATCTCTGGAACTGTCTGAATGGGGTCTCTGTGCAGGTGCAAAAATCTATTTGTGTGAGGCACAGGGACGACAATGAATTAAAGAAAATGCTTACAGAATATTAGTGACTTGTAGAATGCTTTGTCAGAGACAAAAGATACAGAAGATAGTGAAGAAATTAAATGGAAAAGGAGGAACAATGCAAAAACAAAACAAGGGAGTCAAAACAAAGGAAGAAAAGATAAAAAAGGAACTGGAAATGAACTAATGAGAAAGCTGTATGCAACAAAGTCAGGATGAAGCAGAGCTCAGAGGTAAAAACCAGAGATTTTTGAATCCCCTGCTGCCTCCTTTTGCTATTGCCACCTCTAGACCACACTGCTAAAATTTCATACTGCGACAAAACTAGGGTCTTTTCATGCAGAAGAGGAGGAGACACCTTTAGAGTCCTGCTGTGTGGAAGTGCACTCTGACATCCTCTTCCAACATATAGAGCCAATATAGTTGCCACAAGATTTCAACAGTAAGTGCAATGGCAGATGTCCTAATGGTGGCAATTCCAACAGTGCTGGTAGCAGTACAAACCCTGCTGAGCTGAGATGGTCCTGTTCGGTTGCACAATCACAAAAAATTATTCACCCCTGCAAACAAGCCTAATCTCCTTTTAGGATCGTGTACTTCCCTCTCCACTGGTGTGGCTGCAAGGAGGCATTTGGAAGCTTTCACTTCTGTTTTGGATTAACAGTGATTGAATAACCAGCAGTCAATTTTAACTTAAATGGTTTGTGGAACTCTATAGTTAGCCTATTTTACCTGTAGTTTGTTGAGACCTACAGTTAATCTACGGTTTCAGCAAACCATGATTGTTGAAGCAAGCCAACTTCAAATCATAGTTTATGATCATAGTTTATGATACTGACTTGTTTCAACTAACCATAATCATCTAACCATAATCATATAGCCACAGCACAAAGTCTGGACAACACACAAAACTACAATTAATTTAAAGTAGCAACAAAACCCTCCAGCATTCTCTTACTTATGCTAATGCACAAGAGAATAGGGAGTAAGAAAACTTAAGCATGACTGCGTCTAACTCTCAATCATGTTAAACCATGATTCAGCACTACGATCAACAGTTTCCATAATAAGATAATATTACATATACAAAGAAAAAGCTAGCACAACTAGTGTGGAACTCAACTACAAAAACAGCAACCAGAAATAAATTTTCACACTCTTGTTAAATAATGCAGCAATAGAAATCTGTGATATGACCTATGGCATATGCGCCATAATTTGGATCATACATCCACAAGCTCTTTGGTTTCCTGGACTGATCCCATGCATGTAGACTGAACATACATGCTCAGTATATACTCCCCATACTTGTTAAGAGGTAGGCAATGAGGCAGATAATGCAGGAAGAATGCTCTGTCTTACTGCCTAATGTGGTCCTGATTTGGCTCTCCTATGCTGGCATAAAACCTTGTGAATTGACCCCCTGACCCAAAAAAACCCCAGTGGCCACCAGCTACTTATCAGTGGCTAAACCATTGTCATGTATGGCTAAACACTGTGCTTTGACACATAAACTATAGCTCAGAAAATTTTTAGTCGGTTTTTAACAGTAAGCCCTAAAAGAAAGCACTTATCAGAAAGAGATGCTTGTTCTTGATATATGCTAGAAATAATTCTCTGTGAAAGAAGAGTCTGTATGACTTGACACATGCTGGATTTACATAATAAACATTTCAGGAGCACTGATTTGGATTCTTGTCTTCCCTTGCTTGAAGGACAGCTTGCAGAAGCCCTTTTGCTTTTTTGTTCTACAGATAAGCAATAAAATTGATGGACTGAAACTGCCATCAAGGGGCATTCTTCCCACACAGTAAAGATCTCATAAAATTTTCCATCCCTTCTCTTTGAGGATGAGGGTGCAACTAGACATGACAACAGGTTTTCCAGTAACACATGGGTGGAATGGGCAAAATTTCAAAATGTAATATGGGGTAGGAGGAGGGAGCTGAGCCTTCCTTCCCCTGAAGCTTCTTAGTTTTAGCCATGTTTCTCCTATCTGGGCTGCACCAGTAGAGAAATGACTTTAAAAAAAAGAGTTTGGGGGAATGCATGGGTAGGATGAGGGCTCAGAGCTGCCTTTTAAATCACTCCACCACACAACAATCTTTTACTGTTTTTGAGTGACCTGGTAGCAGACCTTCTTAGGAGCTTCCACTGTCTCATCCAGTTTGACACTTAAGTTAGACATTACAAAAGGGCTTTGATATCTGCTTGAAAACCAAAGTTTGTTTTACAGGTGATTGTTTTGTTGCCCCAAAAGATATGCCTAGTATATCAGGAAGACAGTACCAAAGAGGAAAATATTAGATCTGTCCTCTCCCTTTGCACCACTGCTATCGTCTCATCATTACCAATGCTTGGTAGCTAAGTGAACAGAAAAGGGGAAACATATTTCAATCCAAATAGAAGGAAAAAAAATGGAAGCTTTTAAAAGTTCCCCAAGCTCAACCAGTTTCTGGAGTTCATATATGGATTTGGTTCTAGGGAATATAAACTTGCACCACTAATGTGGACTTCAGAAATACCTGTGCAAACCATTCTGCTGCTATTGAGATCTCCACATCTGTTTCCAAAGTCATGTTACACAGACAGATCCCTACACTGAATGGCACCAACTAATTGTATTTCCAAGGAGCTAGCAAGCTCCTACGGAATAAGTCAGTAGGCCCATTTTGAGAAAGAGATAAAGAACACTGAATGTAGCATCTGATTTTAACACAAACCAGAACCATTGTTCTCATTTACTGCCTGCCACAGTCACATACCAGCTTGGAGATGTCTTGGATAGATACAATGCCACAGACAGAACATTCAGATTTCCTCATACTGCTTCAGAATGCAGTGGACTCGGATGCATATATTCACCCATGAATGTTTAAAATTTCACACATTTAGAAATGAATCAGCTGAACAGTTAATCAAGTATGGAAAATTCAGACAGACAAACATGCAGGTACATACTGAGCCTATGAGACCCCCAACACTCATCCTAAATCAAGGGATAGAAGGATGTTTCGCAGTTCTGCATGACATTTCTCATGACCCTCTTAACAGACTGAACGTTGATGTAAAACATGAAAAGAGACAGATCCTCACTCTGTACCACAGCAGAGTCTTGAACATCAATCATGATGGTGGTGCTCTCTGTGGCTTTCTCTACATTGGTTGTGATGGAGGAGAGATCCGGTTCACTTCTGCTGATAGTCTTGCCTGTCTCCATTGGTAGGTCACCCAAGAGTGCTTGCTCACTTGTGTCAAGGCTGCTACCATCTTGCTCCACTGGACTGACATCCTTGCCTTTGCCCAAATCAAGATGGCCTTCAGAGGACCTTGTTTCTTGGGTTGCCACATGAAACCCAGCATCATTCGCTGGGGTTTCATTGGTTCTGTGTGAAGAATGGAGAAAGAGAAGGTCATAGAGAGATCAAATGACACAGAGACCAGGGATGTGTGTTTGCCGGCAGAAGTGAAGATTGAGAATAAAAAGATTTCAAGGAAAGTCATGAGTTGGCCTTAAAACAGTACAAGGGAGTAGAGGGAAACTCTGGGCACTTCTTTATGCAGATCACACAGTTTGATCCCACATTTCATTAAAGCCAATGTGATTAAAACCTCTGGATTTTAAGAATTATAACAATCATTAGAAGCTGATACAGAAAGATCACCCCAACTATCCACTCTTTTGCAAATGCTTAAGCACTCTGATATTGAGATATGCTCCATTAGACAAGTACAACAAATCTGAGTTAGTCCTATCTGAGAACTCTACCTGTTATATTTATATCAAACAAAAAAAGGCATCAGAAACAAATTTTCAAGGATACCCTGTCTGGTTCTGTGTCACAGACAATGCCAAAAGATCTCCATGATCCTACAAATCGCAGAGGCCTTCATCGGTATGACTGACGAATTGTAGCCAGCAGCTGGCTACCTCACCAGGAGCTAGATTTAATCCTACAGGAACTGAAAGGACAGGCTGGGGAACTGCTTGGCCCCATATCATTTTAAGCATGCATACAAAATTCCCAAGTCATCAGTGTGGTGAATAGAAATTTATGAGAACATTAGTCCAGAAAGTAACTTTTCCAAGGTCAGCCTATATCTATATTCATACCAAGACCTGGATCTGGGTATATACTTTTGAAGGTGGTAGGTTAGAAATGAGCTGTACCAACCATTAACAGCAGTACTGAACTTTTCAAATTTCACCTTGACTCTTAGTGTCTTAAACAGAGGTCTGTCATCTCCATTTTCCTCCTCTTCTCCAATTTTTTATAATTTACTGGGTAGAGGGGCAGCAGTTAAGGAAAAAAAATAACACTACTGCTAAACTCTTGTTCCATATGAAAACTGAGGGAAGCAGAGTACCCCCTTCCCTCTATCTTCATTGAGCAAAAGAAATAAAATATCACCATAAATAACACTTAAGATGGAAAGCATTTCTTCTAATCAGGTCCTTACTTAGCATAGACAGAGAATGCATTGTTGACTTTAAAAAAAAAATCCTAACTCATTTAGTAAGTAATGAAAACACTGTAATTCTATTGTCTTGCTCAGAAGTTTTTAAAGAAGAGAATGAGATCCTATCAATGTTGAAAACAGTTTTCTGGGCTCTAGAGAATTTGAGGGAAAAGCTGAAATTTTTTCAAGATTCCTCCCAAAAAGTTCAGTAAGACTGAATCCATTCCAAACTGGGATGGGCACATTTCACCCATTTTAATCATAACCAACCTATGCCTTAACCATAAATATCAAAAAAATACTGAGACCCATGCACTGACAGGATCCTGTCATTTTAGATTGCTCATGAACTGCTTATACTCAACAATTATAGGCAAATGGAATACAGAAACTGCTGGCCACTGCAAGGACCTAGTTGCTCCTTCTGGCCACATTCTGTTCCTGCAGCACATGTTGAAATCCATGTCCCCAAGAAACATCATAGGATTTGACATGGATTTCAAAATGAAATTGGTTGCCTTCTTAAAATAAGTGTCCTTTTGATCTCCTGCACCAAATGTGGTAGGTTTCAATCTGGAGCCAGGAGTGGAATGCTGTGTGTGATTTTCACATTGTGTTATGTCTACTGAGTTGACCTGAACTATGCAGAAGGCTGAGAAAAGGTTTATGAAGCAGCCTATGCAAGTAATTGTTCAACAATCCACACAACATGAATAGCACAATCAGAACCTGCATATGAGAAACCATTAGTGGAGCTAAAGATGACTCCTCGTTCTCCATTAAAATTGGCTGCCACAACCACTAGGCCTATTTTAAGCCATGCTTCTGATTCTAGGACCAGCCTCTGGATTTAAGCCTGACCAGACTCTAGAACTGTAGGTCTTACAGGAAAGGAGCTTCCCAGATGCTCCTATGTGGGGACGAACCCCAAATCTAATCCCTGCTAAAACTGATTCAGCAAGATTAGAGTCCAGAGAAGCTTGCCAGGACAGTCCTCTGAAAGCTTTATTTTTTTTTCTTGTGTTTTCAGACCTGATGAGATTATTGTATTGTAGAATTGTACTCCTAACTGCATTCTTATTGCACTTCCTCCAGTGAAAGTGTACTTGTGGCTTTTATGGTGCTTCACTCACAGCTTGTGGACTTTTGATTCCATGCTTAATTGAATCTGAAATAACTGTAATTTAACGTCTATTTTAAGATACTTTGTCTTTATGATGTTATATTGTAAATTGCCCAGAGGGCCAAGATGGGCAGAATCTTCTCTCTCTCTCTTTTTTAATTAAATAAAATTACATCCTACATGTACAAGAAAACAGACCTCTGCCTTTTCCTAGTCTTTAATTAAATATGGGGGAGGAAATAGCCCCAAATTTCCCCAAATATTAAGAACATTCCAACGTTCTAGCTACAGGTTCAATATACTACAGACCCCATCCAAACCTCTTGAGCTGTAACAGATTCCTCCACAAAATCTGCCCATAGTAATGAGCCTGCAGTGGTCATAGAAAACAGGCAGATCATCCCTAGAGGGAGGGTTGCATCTTTGATGCCCACATAATTTTGCTTGGAAGCTTCCTTTAGCTGCTCTGCTACTAGTTTCAAGGAAAGAAATTACAGAGATTTGTACATTATGCTTTTCATCCATTCTTCTTGAAGTATTGAAGAACTAGTGCCTGTAGCATGAAGCACGTACAGAGCCAGGAGTGTAGATTTGAGAGAGCACAGATTTCAAGGTCAATGGAAAAATATGAGTACAGCTTGTCTAGAAAACATCTGTAAAAAACAGTAAAAGATCCCTACAGAACACAACTGTGTTCTCTGTAACACACAAAGAAACAAGGAGAGTGTTTGAAAGAGAAAAGATTCTTGCAGAAAGAGAGAGAGAGAGAGAAGTTTGCATTAATACTACTTGCACCAGATTTTAAAAAATACCCTGTGCTTGCCTGGGTCCTTACTTCCCATATTTCTGACTATCCTAATACTCTGTCTTTGGCAGCAGTTGAAAGCTACCTCATACCTGAACAGCAGTTTGCATGCACTATGGTCTGGGTCATCATCCAAAGAGCACCGATTTCAATGATGAGCCAGTATGAACCATTGCTGTCAGACATCATGTTGCATTGTTATGTTTTTGGTTACTCCTATGTTCATTGCTATGGGGTTATTTGGACCAGGGCACTTTACATCCTCAGTCTGCTCTTTCCTCTGATATGCAACATGTGCTACCAATTTCTTATTTTCAAATTCATATTGAAAACCTATAATTTTTTAAGTCTTTTATTTTCATGTATTATTTATCTTTCATTATTCTTATATAACACTTTGAAATCTTCAGATCTAAGCAGCTTATATATCTTTCTCTATGAATAATAAATACTTATGCTTGTTATTTGTACATCCAATTGAGTTCCTAGGGGCTCCCAAAATGTGTGCATAGTTGTTTAAAGCAATAAGCCCACCAAGCTGAAAAAAATGAACTGTCTGTGAGGGTTTGGCTGTCACCTATCAACAGAGCTTGGGAAAGGTCACTTTTTGGGCTATAACTCATAGAATCCCAGAGCCAGCATATAGTCCCTGAAACTTAACTTTTTCAGGATCTGCCCATCACATGGTAGATAATAGTATTCAAAGATGGAGCCATGTTAATCTGTAGTCTGTCGCATCTGAAGAAGTAGGGTTAGAGTTCATGAACATTTGTGTTAGAATTTTCTTTTTCTCAGCCTCAAAGATACTACAGGTTTTCTGTATATCTTTTTATCACACGGAAGACAGTACATAAGGAGAATGCATGAACATGTACTCTGTTTCTCCTTCATAGGGAAAAAAACGGAGAGACGACAGAGGGAGATGTTGTTATCACTTACATTTTCAGTTCCTCACCAGTCCTCTGCTCCTTTTCGATCAAGGCCTCCTTTTCCTCTTCATTTTTCTTCTGCTCCACGTTCTGCTCTCCCTCCACTGGCACAGGCCCTTCTGGCCCTGTCTCCTGGATGGCTGTCCTGTGCTCCTTGGCCTCTGTTCTCACCCTGCGGTGTCGACTGCGCCTCTGACTTTGTCGGAGGCGGGCCCGCTCCTCAAAGCTCACGCTTCCTCCACCTTCTGGCTCAGTCAGATCACAGTTCCCATGGAACGATTTGTGATGCCACTCCTCCCATTCCCTCTTGGCTCGAGGAGATGGGCTCCTCTGGTCTTCTCGAATGCTTGGGCAGGGATTGGAGCCTGGGATCTGCTGCTCCTGGCCTTCTCCATTTGCCCGCTCTGACCTGCCCCCTTGCCCCTCCTCATTCTTTTCAAGGTCAGCGTTCTCCAACAGCTTCCTCCTCCGAAAAATACTGGCATGAGGATTGAGCAAAGGAGGGTCCTCACTGTTGATGCCTTCCTGGCTGGACATCTGCATGTGTCGGCGGAGCTGGCTAGTCCTCTGTTCCCACACAGACATGTGATGCCGCCTTCTCCTCTCCCTCCTGGGAAAGGAAAACAAAGGGTTTCAGTCCATCTGTGCCCTGTCAGAAACACAAGAACACACATACCAGTACATACAGCATGCAACTGGGACCATCCAAAAACCACATACTGGGGCTTGGTTCTCTGCTCCCCTGCATTTCGTGAATAGACTCGGTACAAGCAAAGGAGGTTCCTGGCCCTTCAAAATCTTTCCAGGATCATGAGAGAATCAGACCCACTGGCCAAAGGAGTTTCTTGGCCCTTCAAAATGTTACTATCTGCAGGATAATGAGAGAATCAGGCCCACTTGTATGAGATCAACAGAGAACAAAAAAACACCCCCACCCCACATTTCACATGGCAACAAGCCCCAAGCAACAGGAGGATGAACACAAAGGAAGAGACACATGTACCAAAATACAAAGTTTTTACATGGCTGATCTGCTTCCCCCACCTGCCCAGCCTAGTGTATTGTTTATGCACGTGTTATCTATCTGCATGTATTTTATTGATAGTGCATTTAAGCAAGTGATATTCACAACCAAGCATGTACATGGCCAAGATTGCCTCATGTGCTGCATGCAAACACAAGGGTCGGTCAGGACTGGCCCATCTAATAGGCAAAGGGCTCCACAGAGGGTGGTTATCAGCTAGCAGGCTAAGGGTGGCAGTGTGGGGAAGGGCCTAAGGAGATACATGCATGTGGTCCAGGCAACAGCAGCAAAAGGGGAGGCATGCAGCACCAAGCCCTGTTCAGCTCAGTCCCACAGCTGCAAAGCAAATGCATCTGGACTGATTTAGATGCCCCAGAATTCTCATCTTGAGAGTTGGACAGACAGTTGGCCCTTCTCCTCCTCTGTTTCCACTAACTACAAAGCACAATCCAAAACAGATTTACTTGAAAATAAGTCTCCACAGCACAAACAGGGACTTATTCATAAGTAAATGTGTATAGGATGGAGCTACCAGATAATTTGTTATCCTCAGCTCCTAACTTAAATTTCCAGGTCAGGAGTTTATCTCACTGAAGGCACACTCTCTCCAGCTGGTGGTCTCCAAAGTCAGAACCTGTATTCCTTTGGGAGTTAGAACTCATCTGGTCTCCCAGTCTTTTTCATGACAGTCTTTGGGACTTAAAAGTCTGATAAAAATGAGACATCTTCTGTCATGGGAATACCTTCCTATAGGATTGATTACTGGGGGCGGAATTAATTTATAAAGTATTATAACACTGCACAGACGAACACCGTGAACAGGTAGACGTACCAGCACAGGCATACATAGACATACAAACATACTCTCTGCTTGATAGACATCAGCAAACACACAGAGTACACCCATTAATTTTCACACAGAAAGGAAATAGAAATGTACACACACACACACATGATCATCACAGAACAGCTTCAGTTGGTTCACAGGTGTATCTCATAGCAGCAGACAGCTACACACAATGCAAACACACACACACACGTGTACACATGTGTGAATACATAAACACACAATGTACGCAGATTATAGGCCCACTCTAACTCACATTTGTTCAGACTGCACACCCCAATGAACAGAAACACATCCATACATACACACAACATCAACATGGAGTATTGCCTACGCACTCAAACCCCACAAACACACACAACCTCTCACAACAAGCAATCACATGCACACATACAGATTGCTGGTGCGTGGTTCCCACATCGACATGTGGTGTCTCCTCCTTCTGTCTCTTCTGGGGAAGAAAAATGAAGGGGTTCAGTCCATGGCAGTATCACTGGGTCTCAGGACTCCCAGTGAAGAGAACCCCACATGGAAGCAAATAGAAAACCACAGGCCCTGTAATACTTGTGCTATGAAGCAGTTCATAATCCATTCCTTTCACAGAAGCAGTGAACCTGAAATATGACCCCAAGAGAATAGAGAGTACGCATTTATGCAAAATGAGAGGTACTGTGGGTCATGGTTTGACTGTTGGACTAAGACTCTGGGAGACCAAGCTTCAAACCTCTGCTCAGTCACAGAAACTTCCTTGGTGTCCCTAGCCAAGTGACACATTCTCTGTCTCAGAGGAAGGCAATGGCAAACCCCTTCTTCACAAATCTTACTGAGGAAGCCCTGTGATAGGGTCACAATAAGTCAGAGTCAACTTGAAGGCCCATAACAACAACAATGCACAGTGCACTGATGTCACTCTACACATCACTGAGCGTGTTAATACTTGGGATCAAGTATTATGAATTTATGCATTTGCTTGATGCAAAGAGAATTGTATAGGAAGAGGGCCTAAGCTCATAGGTGGGCATAAATTAGGAAAGTTCCTTTCTTGGGCCATTTCCACACTAGTCTATTATTCCACTTTCAATATCCTATGGAATCCTGGGGTTTGCAGTTTAGGGAGGGGCCTCAAAGCCCCTTCAAAGGCCCCTCCCTAAACTGCAAACCCTAGGATTCCATAGGATGTTGAAAGTGGAATAATAGCACTATAACAGTCTAGTGCGGAAATGGCCTTGGACATAACTCCCAGAATCCCTCAGACTGCTGGCTAGAAGATTCTGATATATCTCGAAAAGAAGCAACAAAAGAACGCACGGTCTACCAAAGCACTTATTCAATGGATGATTCTTAACAATTTGTTCCTGGGCTCAGAAAAGCTGCTTTTTTCCTGAGGTCAGAAAAGTTACTTTTTAAAAAAAAATGTTTACTTTTACTTTTTTCCGGAATTCTCCCAGCAGCACGGCCAAGATTCTGAGTAACTATTCCAAGATGTGGGCTCTTCAGTGTCAAAAGAAGTATGTAGGTCTTAGATATCTAGTTTATACTGTAAATTCATATCTGGCAACAATAAAGATCAACAATTCTGACTAGTTCTCCTTGTAGATAGATCATGCACCCTGGAATAGAGATGTAAATACTGGACTTGCATGCCAGGATAAATAATTATGGCAGTTTTCTCTCCACTATAGGAGAAAATACATATTCTTCTGTAGTATTTTCCCCATTTACAGATATTGTGAAGTGTTGTGGAGGAATTATTCTGCAGAAAAGAAATCATGTGGTATTTTTTGCAACCTCCACCTCCCCAGTTTTCTATGCAGAAAACAGGTTTCCTGTGTGCATTTCCCATGTCTGCACAGGAAACTCATTTTCTGACCAGAAAAGTTTTTCACAAAAACCCCACGTTTTTCTCTGCAAAATAATTCCTCCACAATGTTTCAGGATATCAAACACCAGGAGAAAATTATGCAAATTTCTTGTTACTTTGATACACAATTTTCCAACTGTTGGGAAAACAGCTGAAGCACTGGGAATCACCCTATCACCACAATTGCTAGACTATTTCTCAGCAGTGATGTATTTTAAGTCCTTTACTCCAAGCCTCAAGTCAAGTCTCAAGTCTCTACCTTCAAGTCTCAAGTCAAGTCTCAAGTCCTTGCAAGATACTTTCAAGTCAAGTCTCAAGTCAAGTCTCAAGTTTGGAAGCCAACTTTATACCCCAACCAAAATTCCAGAGTGATTGGATAGAGTGAAATAAACTCAGTTTTAACAATTTAAGCGGAGTCGGCTGTCCACATTTTTTTGCCATCTGCAGCTTTGGAAGTGGGGAATAGGATCCTACCTTACTCCCCATTACTGAAGATTCAAAAGATTAAGAAGGAAGGATCCTTCCTTCTCAAGACTTGCCTAACACATTTGCTGTTCCTCTCTGAGAAATGCACCTGGCACTCTAGGGGTGAGTCGTGTCTTTTGTTCTTAGGAAATATTTTAGAAGGCTCCTCCAATATGCAGCAGGGAGAGGCTGCTGAGCAGACCTCAAGCCTGCCTCAAGCCCATTGCCTAACTTTTTGCTGTTCCCCTCTGAGAAATGTGCCCACACTTTGGGCTTGAGACAGATTGTCATGTGACCAGTAGGCAAAAAGACATGGAAGCATTGTTCAAAGTCACAAGGTTTCTAGATGAATGTGTTATGTTACAGAACCAAGGGCATCAAGTCAGTCATTAAAAATATACAAGTCTAGAGTCAAGTCGAGTCAGGGCACCATTTATGGCCGAGTCGAGTCTGAGTCGAGTCACTGTAGTGACTTAAGTCTGACTTGAGTCCGAATCTATCGACTCGAGTCTACATCACTATTTCTCAGCCAGACTATTCTCAGTCAGACTATTTCAGCAGGTAATTATATTAATTGTTCTTAAAAGTAACTTTCCAGGCTCTGGACACACATAAGGGAGGAATCACAGTATTCCCCCCTCCAGTATACAGTTCTTTCCATGCTATGCCAAATCTCTCACATGGCTTTAGAACAATTGTTCCACACACTAAAAACAAAGTATGAGACAGAGCCACAGGAAGCAAAAACCCCAATGTTCTTTCCATAAAGAATAGGGCCTAATGATTCTATTACCAGATTTCACTAAATAATAGTGGATCTGTTTCTGTCTGTTGCAGCAAAAGTGAAAAGAGAGTGAAAGAGATTTAACCACATACAAATTATTCTATTTATGTTCTTTATATACTGAGAAAAGAAGGTATAACATGCTCATGGAAATTTGGCCTTTCTGTACAAAGGGTGGCAGAAGGAGGGGCATAATTACATATATCTGTAGGAAAGTGTGTCTGTATGTGTGTGTTGTTTGCATGTTGGGGGAAGAGTCATATAAAAATGCAAAGTCTGGTTCCTGACATATGGTAAAGTCAATGTATTTTAAGATCACTTCTGAAATTCTTTTTAATTCCTCATAATAGGTAATTCAAAGGAACTAGCACATTTCGTTTAAAACACAAGGCATGTATACATTGTAACACACGCTGAGATCCTTTCATACTGGTGCCACATATAGCATACATAAAGCCATCTAATCTATGTATACAGTGAGCATCAGTTTTTCATATTTGTCTTACACATCACTCATCTTGTCCACATATCATATCCAGTGCATAGAAACCATCAACCAATCCACGTGAAAACACTCTCCTGCAACAGACATGAAAACCTGTGAGTACCACAGGAAATCATTAGACATCAAATCCTTGTGGCTTGCGCATTCTGATATCCATGCCCACACTAGCCAACATGCATACCTTCATATCCTTTCATCCATCATCAATGTACAATTACCACACTTTTCTGCCATTACTTTCATGATAGTGATTTTAGTTTTTTTGGTTTTGAAAACTGGGATCTCTCCTTTCCCCTGCTCCCCTCTTACCTCTACTACACTATCTTTTAATTTGATGTTTTTCTTTTTGATTCCTCCTAATATATTAGCATCAACAGACATGCTTTTTATTGTAATTTGGTCAGAAATTACTGTAGGAAGTCCTTTGATTATCCAAACTTTTGCCATCTATTTTGGGATCAAGACTCAATCGCAATGGTTCAGTGCTGGGTTCTTTCTTTCTTTCTTTCTTTCTTTCTTTCTTTCTTTCTTTCTTTCTTTCTTTCTTTCTTTCCTTCCTTCCTTCCTTCCTTCCTTCCTTCCTTCCTTTTAAGAAATGCATGGCCTCGCCTCCTTTGTCAAAGCGTTCAGCTGAAGAGTCTATGGTTCATTTAATAATCTCTTTACTTCAATTTAAAAAGAAAAGTGTTGTCAATGGGGCACAGCTGCTGGGAACTTATCACTGTCTTACACCCCTCACTGCTAACAGAGCAATGTCTACGTTGTTTGAGTAGCTATATCACATAGATACTTTCCTTCTTACCAAAGTTGCTGAAACTACCCAGAGAACCCATATAAGATACCCATATAATCTGCTATCAAATGTGATATAAGCATTTTTTGCTCTGAGTGAGCCAGGCACAATGGAAAAGCTTTGCAATGGCAATGATACCACCTCAGTAACATCTGTTTATTAGACAGAGTCTCAGGGCCACTTCAATACCTATACAATAGCTGTTATTGTGCACCAAGCCATTTGTGTGGAACAACTCAATTTGCATTCAAGGGAAGCTTTCACCCCTTTCAAAGAAAACCAGTCCGAATCCAACATCAGACTTAGGTGCTGGAGTGGGTGGGTGGGTGACGATGTGTCACGTTCAGACAGTTAAAAGAAAATCATTATTTAATTCCATTTTGATGCAGCCTCTAGAATGGATCCAGGATTAAAACTGTCTTAATGAACCTAATGAATGAATTTGCCAGGGCATCGATAAGGAACACTACCTTGATAGCTATCCTGGTCTTCTCAGTGGCTTCTCACATATCACTCTTGGTATTCCTCTGAGCCACTTGTCAGAGAGGAGCTTAGAAACATTCTGTTACAGTGCTGAACATCCTTTCAGGATGAGCAGATCTAGTAGATGTCACTGGGGAACTAGTGTACTATCTTATGGTCACTAGGGTATCTCAGGATCCAGCTTGTCTCCATAATTACTAATAACCACATGAAACTACTGCAACAGGATCATCCAAAGCTTTGGGCTGAAACATCACTAGTATGCAGACAATATAGGGCTCCACTTCTTGTTTCTACCTGTGACTCCCAGGGAAGCACTAGAAAACTTAAAGAGGTATCTGGAGGCAGTTCTGAGGTAAATGAGAGCAACCAAATTAAAAATTAATCATGTAAGATGGTAAGACTGTTGGCCTACCAGATTGCTGGCCAGGGAAGAGGTCTGCAATCAGTTTTGAACAGTATTATACCTCCCTGAAGAATCAGGTACACAGCTTGGAGGTACTCTCTGATCTAAGACTACCTGTACCTTCTACTAACTTAGATTGGTTCATCAATTGTGATCCTCTCTGAAGAGATCCTCTCTGGCCTCATCCTGCCTGTGATACTGTAATGCTCTTTATGGGGAGCTACCTTTAAAAATAGCCTAGAAAATTCAACTGATGCAAAATCTGACTCCCAGAATGCTAAAGGAATTTACCAGTTCATCATATCATCATAATTTTATGTCATTCTGTCTGCCCCCGCCCCCGCTTAGTTCCCTTTGGCTAAGCTAAAAAGCTACAAATAAACCAAAATAACAATAAAACAAGGTTGTAGCTTAACAGTAGAACATATACTTTGTATGTAAATTGTCCCAGGTTTTATCCTTGGCACCTCCAGTTGCCAATCCCTGATATCTCCACTTTCCATCTGGGAAAGATTTCTTAGGCCTCAAACCTTGGAGACCACTACTGCTAGATAGTATGTAGCTAGAAGGACCAGTGACCTGGCATATGATAAGAACAAGTTGGGACAATTTTCAGATGCTGGCACTATCACCAAGAAAACTTTTCCAATAACTTGCTGAGAAGTGCAATCTGATAATGTCTACACATAAACAAGTCACACTGCATTTCACAGTATTTATTTGCAAGGGAACACATACAAGATTTCTGACAGATTATTTTCCTTTTCATATTAGTTTGAACCAACTAATCTTTTTGAGCCCTATGGATCAATGGTGCTAAATGCTTTCTTCATGAGCACTTCCCCTAGGTTTGTGTGAATCCTTGTAGCCCTAAGCTGAGGCCTTTGCGTTGCTAAGACCTGTGCATACACCAAAACCTTTTGAGAAATGCAGTGTTAATCAAATACACAGGTAATCTAGGAATGAGCAGAACCTCCTTCAACAGTTTTGTAGCCTTTCCAAAATTCCATTTGTCTTTACTTGAAACATCTCAGACATTTCATCTAAGAGAGTAACAATCAACTTCCCTTTAGGTGAATTTTCAGCAGTGACTCTACAGACTCTTTCCTTCTTATGTGAACCCAATAGTCATGACTGTAACAAATCTAAGGATTTGGGGAGATAGTAACCCATGATGGATGAAGCTAGCAACTCACTCTATAGCAGGCATGTTGGGAGCAGACATAGGACTGACTTCCTTCGCTTTCTGCAGAGCATGCTTCTGATTAAAAGCCTCTTCTTCTTCCTGCTCATCCTAAACACAAGACAAAAGGGACCAGTTAAAAGAGGGAAAAATGCAGAAGCATTCATTATGAATGGATGAATATCATTCATCCACTATGAATAACTGAGCTATATTATCAGTCAGGGTGTTAGGTTGCAACATGGTTTAGTGTAGCGGCTGCTAATTTAAATTTATCGAAGTAATGAGAGCAGGAAAGCCAGTGTGGTACGTGGATATAGTATGCTACAGAAACCAGACCAATAGGAAGATGTAAGCAATGCTGACAGCCAGCATGGTGCAGTAGTGTGAATTTTGGACTATGACCTTGGAGATCAGGATTTGATTCCTCACTTGGCCATGGAAACTTGAAGGCACACAACAACAGCGAGAGGACACTATCATTTCTCCCTTCTCCTTTCCCTCCTTAGCTGCTCTGTGACACGCCCACAGTGTGTGAACTCACTCCAGTACTACCCTGGTACACAGTTTACTCAGGTTTTTATATTTTCAGAAATATTCTCCACCATTTCTTCATTTTTTCTAAGACACAGGTGTGTTAACAGTAGATTGTGGTAAGCAAGGGGCAGTTGCTGATTCTAATCTGAGTAAGTTTCTCTCTGAATCTTTACTTTGCTTTTGTCTTGTTGAACCGCTGTTGTTGCGTGCCTTCAGGTCATTTCCAGTTTAACACAACTCTAAGGTGGACCTATCACAGGGATTTCTAGGGCTGAGAGTTTGTAATGCACCCAAGGTCACCCATGGGTTTCCATGTTCAACCAGGAAATCAAACCATGGTCTCCAGTGTCATAGTCCAACATTCAAAACACTACATCACACTGGCTCTCTCTTGTTGAACTGCCTAGCTTAATATTTCTGTTTGCTTTTCTTGTTTGTCTTTCTATGACTCTGTGGCCGGTATCTTCTATGGCTCAGGGTAGCATAGTTAATCAGGGTGGGGCTTTGGTCAGTGCAGAGGGAAGAAGGGAATACCAACTTCCACACTGACCAAAAAAGGACATAACACAGGCATAAAGTTGATTCACACTGTGTATGCCACTAACACAGGGGTTATTAACTGTTTTTATGCCATTGACCCCTTTGGCAGTGAGTTTATAGACTCTTTATCACCATAAACAATTCTTTGAGATACCAACAACTATCACGTGACATGAAAATATCTGTGATTTCTGTTTGGGTATTGTTAATAATACTACTGTGTTTGTCATTTATATTCATAATTGAAGGAAATGTTACATTTCAGTTAGAGACTTTAGTGAAAATAAAGATGTGATTCTTTCCCATCCATTTTCATGAACTCTTTGAAATCTATCCACAGATTCCTTGGGGGTTCATGGGTCCCAAGTTAAGAACCTTTGAACTAACAGGATGCCATCCTGTGATGTATTTTAGGTAGGTAGTGGAACCTGTTTCCTCCTGCTGGTTCAGTTTTGCCAGCTGTTGTTGTTAGGTGTTAGATGAAGGCAATGTGAGTGCATTTATAGTAAACAGAAAATGAGTGAAGGCAAATTGCCAGAGCATTACAGCAGCTTGCTCAAGCAAGAGGCAGTACCAAGCTGTTTTGCTCAGGACAGAAGTAGGAAAGTCTCAGCAGCCATGTAGCAGAGGGAACACCTATGGGGCAAGAACAAAGAGCGATGAATCCTCTGAAAGCAGCAGCTCTCTCACACACAGCCCTACTTAAGTCTCGTAAAGATGGTGGGAAAGTATGCAGCCATAAAAAGGAAGTTTCCACCAGTGCTCACCCAGATAATCAAATGTCATATAGGAGATTGAGGGACTTTATCAGGGAAATCTTAATAGTTGGTCTATTAGTAAAGCATCCTCTCATAATCTCCCCTCCCATATTTATGCTCACCAGTGAATCTTATCAGTTTGATTACTGGTAAAACAAAGCAGAGTACCTTCCTCTCAAGCAAGCCATCATTTCATTATCCTTACCATTCTTGATCTTACTTAAAATTTTTACATACTTAGCTGGCTGATGTTATAAAGAGATGGACCCAGGACAAAAACATCATGAATTGTCAAGAGTGACAAGTTACCAGCTTTTAAAATGGTTTTTATTTTAGTGAAAACAGCAGTCTTTACAGCTTGGATGCCCAGGTCTCAGCAGTGGGCAGGGGTACATTTGCACAGTTAAAACTTGTGCACCAGCTTCACCGGTACCTTGAGATGTCAGATCTGGCTACAGTGACACACATCTTGATTATATCTCAGCTAGACTACTGTAACACACTCTACATGAGTCTGCCTTTGGAAACTGTTCAGAAACTTCAGTGAGTTCAAAATGTGGCAGCCAGAATGCTGACCAGAGCCAGTTACATATAAATCCCTTGTTAAAGCAGCTTCACTGACTGCCTGTTTGATTCTGGACACAATTCAAAGTGCTAGTCATGACTCATATGGTTTAGATCCCATATGAACCTATATGGCTTAGGTCCGGACTATTTGAAAGACCATATCTTCCTATATAAACCTGCTAGAGCCCTAAGATCTGCAGAGGAAGGCTTTCTCTTAGTCTCACTACCATCCCAGGCTTGCCTGGTGAGGACCCAGGAAAGAGCCTTCTCAGTGGCTGCTCCCACCATGTGGAACACTCTTCCATGGGAGGCTAGGCTGGACTCCTCCCTGCTTTCCTTTCATCAGCAGACAAAGGCATTTCTTTTCAAGCAGGCTTTTAATGGGTGAGCTGAGGAACTTTTATTTATTTATTTAAACTGTGGGGTTTTTTAATCGTAAGTTTTTATAATTGTATATGTTTTTAATATCTTTAATTGTTTTAAATGTTTTGAATTTTTTAATCTTTTTTGGAAGCTGCCTTTGTCCCACTTTGGGACAAAATGCATCACATAGATACAATAAATAAATAAATTAAAATAAATAAGGTATCTAACACAGAAAACCCTGAGGTGACATATCTGAAATTTAGCTGTATTAATCCTCTCTCTAGGATGTCTATGAATGTGTGAATTTCCTCCTCCTCCTCCTCCTCCTCCTCTTCCAAGTTACAGCCATCCTTGGTTTCCCAATGTAAGTCAATAAGGGAGGACTAGCAATCCAGCCTTCCAAATGTGGATTCTGTTTTGGGGCCTAGATTGTAATGGATTGGACCTAGATCAATTCGAACTGAATCAATCTCAGATACAAATCCCTGAACTCACATCTAAACTGAATTAGGAGGTCAATGTACAGCCCTAATGAAACATTGTTTTTGTGTTTATTGTATCTACCAGTCTCTCCTCAACCTAATTAAGAACATCTGTCCCTCTCTCTCCATTAGCAGTAGTACTTTAAGTAGGAGAATTATCTGTTAAATTTCATTGATCCTCATGAATGGAGGCAGTATCCTATGATATGGACAGGAAAGCACTAGTGCATTTGTTTCTACCACTGAAATTATTATGATTGTTTATCACACTTACATCTTACTTTTCTTCAGACTCCTCAGAGGAGCTTGCATGTTGTCCCAAATGGAGTCTTACCCATTAATTTGCTACATGGTAAGCAATAAAACTGTACTAGAGGCCATTGGCTTGATTTGACTTGTAACTAGGGACTATTCTTGGGACAATGAAGAATCCTTTGACGTGTTGTCTTGTCAGCATTTTAATGTAGCATGACAGCAGTCAGAATATCTGCAGCTTATTCCCAACTTGTGTGAGTCAGCATCACATGGTGTTTTCTTTTCCTTCTAGGTGTCGTTTTCATAATTATAGGCATAAAATACTGTAGGTCCTCATTATTAGAGAGAAGAATATTTGTCTCTCCCAGAGGCAAAATGGACAATGCAACAGATTATTATGCTCAATTTCATTCCATTAACCATGTCAGAGTTATGTTTGTGCTAAAGGATTTGCTCAGCATCCAGGCAGTACAAGAGAATGATGAAGCTGTCCTGGAAACTAGAGATATGGAATGGAATCTTTCCATGTCTATCAACATCCCAGTCTGAAAGCAGCAGTGGTTTCAGCTGCTCAGCTAGCTCTTTTTACTCTGTGCATATCTTGGAACGCAACCACACACCAATTCCCAGTGAAACTCTTCTTGGCATGGACCCAAGTCATAATTGTTAACTAATGATCACTGCAGCAGTGCTGGACAGCAGAGGAAAATGAATAACATTTCTGGTGCTGTGCTCTCAAAACACTATCAGTAATAAAACTTGGCCCTTGTAATGAAAAGAAAGACCAGGTAATCTGAGAGGAAAGGGTCACCTCTGAGCTTTTCCTGTGCATGTCTCACAAAAAGAATAGGAACTGCAGGAAAACCTGCTATCAGAATGTGTTTGTATGTGTGCATTTGATATTAATAACTCAAACAAGCTTATATTGTTATGATTTTGCATAGTCCAGAGTTGAGTTCTTATTATTTTGTAACTTTTGTGTCTTAGCTTTCACAAATAGCAGATCAAGTTACATCTCATCAATATGTTATTAGTATGGTTAAGAATACATTGGGATCTAGATAACCTTGAAAGGGAAATGGATGACAACAATTAAAATGGCTTATATTTACCTTTGTCAGCTCCTGCGCATTGGCTAGGTTATCCACGGCAATGGCCAAGAAGACATTAAGCAGAGTATCTAAAAAAGTTGAGGGTGAATGAACCACTAAATTAAACCAATTAGGTGCAACTCATGCAGATTATGTCCTGCTTTGTGGTAGGCGTAGACACAGGTTCCCCATGTTTTTAGCTGATACTGCTCCAAATCTGATCGAAGGATGGAATCATATGGGGCAGGTGGAACTTGTAAAAATATCTTCATGTCAGAACTGTACCCTTCATAATTACAGAGAATGTCAACCCATATTACCATGAACTAGGCTTCAGCACTATTTAGGTACTCCAATTTTAACATATCTCTTCCAAAGTCTGGGAGCCCATGTAAATCATGGGATTCCAAACCAAAAAGACTGCAGTTCTCTGACCAGTCTACAAATCATTAGATGGAATGGGGAGTAGGTTGATTCATGAAACGTGGACAAGAGAAATGCAAACCCCTTTCCTCCTCCCTGCAATGATTTTGCAGTCCCCTATGTTTAACAGGAGCTATGGTCTATATCTTAGAGAAATGAACTGGCAAAACAAGCTTTGAGTATTCCTTGCCTAACAAAAAGCACGTGCACACACACACAAACACACACACACACGGTTATTATCAGTACAAAAAGGCCACCTAGGTTTTAGAGACTGATCATTTACTTCCCATAGGCCCTAAAAATCCAAGTAAGAGTAGTTCTATCAACAGACATGCTCATACTATTGCTGTCCATGGTGCTGAAATCTGCAAAATGCTACTTCATAACCAGCTTCAAAGCAGCACAATTGAAAGGATACAGTTTCCAAACAGAGTGAGTATAATGAAATAGATGGATGACCACATTCCTGAGCTGACACCACCTTGGGAGCGGATCCCATTGTACATCACTTCATTCCAGTCTTCACCTGTCAAGATCTAAATAAACAAGCAATTCTGTTACAATCGCATGGTTATTTTACACAAGGAAAGCTGCCACCATAGGAAAAGAGATCCCATTAAAAAAAAGAAAACAAGCAACCCAAACGCACCAAAGAAGGAAGCATTTCATCCATCCATATTCAGCTATATTCAGCCAACCTGTCTGTCTGTCTGTCTGTCTGCCTGCCTGCCTGCCTGCCTATCTATCCATCTATCATATTTATATGCTGCCCTTCAGTCAAAAAGGTTCCCAGAGCAGCTTACAGATTCTTAATTTATCAGTTATCCACTCTCAGACTTACAATCTAAATAAGACACAACACACAAGGAAGAGGAAATGGCAGTGGGAGAGAGGATTAGGTTAAGCAAATAGTGCCCATTCTTCTTTCCCTCTGACATCACAACAGTGGTCTCTGGAATGAAGGAAAAGTCCTTTCATCCACTACTGGCCTTAGGCACAATGGGGCTGTAGCTGTCTACTTTTCTCTCTCTCCAAGGCCACCACAGTGGCAGCTGGGATGAAGTGAAGGATCCTTTTTTCATTTGCCTCCAGATATCTTATTGCCTATCAACAACTAACACAGCAACAAAATACCAGCGCCTATACTGAGAAGGCATACAGCCTCTTACTAGAAGAATTACTATCTCAGTAAGACAGAGAGGATTGAAATGGAGGCAAAGAAAGACCTAAAAAGAAACACTGAAAGTCAAACTACTCCATCAGCTCTTGCCAGACTACACAACTGGAGGTCAGAAGATCTTGCATCTAAATGGCCCTTTCTATTTAATAAAAACTACAAAAGCAATTCCCTGTACACAGAAAATTACCTAGGATAACAATTAAGTTTTCTGATTTCGGAGGTTTCTACATTTTTTGAAAAATGGAGTCCTTCACCTGTACTCTGAACTGGTATGGTCCAGTAATGGCTGCATCAAGTATGATGTATTTCTGTATACGTTCTCCCTTAGTTTTGAAGAAGAGGCCTACTTTTAGCAGTAGGAATCTTCAGTGTTCCCTGAAGCCTTTGTTCGGTTAGTATTGAGAAAGAATTCATTTAGAGGAAAATAAAGGCTGTGCCTTGCTGAATAAAGAAAACTAAACAGTCTCTGGAACAAAAAAGAGAGTAGTAGGAGATTCAGAAGGAGTGACAAAAAGGAAACTAAAGGGCTTGAGGGCAGATGAGTTTCTATAGTACATAAAATAGAAGAAGAGGAAGAAAAGGAGATGCACAAATGAGTACATCTTGTGACTAAGGTTTGAAGCACTTTATCACACAGACAAGGAACAAAAAGCAACAGGGAGCCACAGGATCCCAAGTCAATGGGTAACTTGACCATAATGTAGAAAAAGGACTGTTTTAGCAGAGAATTGAGCAAAGAGGAGAAGATTCCGTTAGCTAGGAGAAGATAGTACTAGCATTTCTCATTAGCATTAATTAACTGGTAGTTATTTGAAAATCACAGCCTGCTGTGTATGAAAGTGACAGAGAAGGTAGTCATGGCTTTTGGAAGTGAACTATTTCAAGAGAGTTGCATGAAAGGCTTCCCCTTTCATAGCATTCTGTTCTGTCTGGGTCTATCTGAGCTACATTAAAAATCTCCTTAAGACTACTATGGAACAAAATTTCTCTAAGAACAGACACAGACATTATGTTATAAACACTGAGACTTTGAGTTGCAGGACAGCTTACTTCAATTGAGTGCAGAACAAAAATGCTAAGTTATATATGGATGTTCCCGAAGTTCTTCCTTCTGCTCGTCCAATGTGTTCTATAACTTGCTCATGAGTTTCCCTGCTTCTGCTCCACATCACTGGCACTGGCAGGGATGACATGCCTTGTTACCCCAGAACATGCTGCAAGTTGTGATATGCTTTACAGAGGGGAAGGGAGAGAGCCTGACATGTAAGTACCAGAGGTATCTCTTGGATTTTTACAGAATCCACTCTGCTCTGAACCAAAATTGATAATTAAAACAGAACAGTCATGATAGGACAGAGATAGATGAGTTAATGCCTTTACCTCCACGAACCTAACCAATACAGTCATACCTGGAAAACAGTCATGATGGCTGCAGGGAAGGTATCAAAGTTTGCAGAAGGAGTCCCATCCATAAAATTAAACCTAAAGGATGGAAAAAATTGAGAATCACACAGCAGGAAAAACCTCAAAAACGTCAAACACCAGGTCACCCACCCTCCTTGTCTCTTTCTATCTCCCAAGCTTTCCCTAACATTATATTTTCACTTGCTTACCATAGAGAGGACTCTACTTCTCTTGCCATGCTCTCTTTTATTCAAATTCTTCAGTAGGAAGTGGTCAGTAAGTCAACAGCTCAGTGAAATTATGCCAGGTTTTCTCTGAACTTTACAGGAGTTATCCAAGGTGCTGAATTCTATTCTGCAATTAGGTTTATCAGCTTGGATAGCTCCTGTTAAGTAAAACATGGAGCAGATTCATCAGACCCTGACATGAGAGGCACCGTCTGCTTATGTACTCTGCGCATAAGATTCAAGATTTTACACACATTTATGTGCACCACATAGATAGACAGACAGATACAAGCAGAGACAAAGGCAGAGACATACATTATTTTGGAACACAACAAGGTGTCAGAAGAAAATGAAAAGAGGGGACAAAACAGAGATGTGAGGGAGAACATGACAATGGGCTCCAGGAACAGTAGACAGGGGAGGAATAGTGATCTGTATAAGATACTCGATTCTGTCTCCAAGTCACTAGCAGAACTGTGAAGATCTATCATCACCATTTACTGGGTTCTTATAACAGTGCATACATTTCTAAATCTATCTCTACAGGAGCAAAGGCTATCAGTCTTTCAAAAGGAGAGCTGAAAGATTTGTAGTATGCCAAATTTTTCAGCAGATAGTGAAAATGATGTATGTGTGGCACACTTGCAAACAGGAAATATATGCAGCCCTAGTCTTGGCTTCCAAGGCCTTTGTCCATAAATTGGCATGACTAGGCCACCATAACTGGAGGAAAATAGCAAAGGACTGCTCACCATCACTTGAAAATAAGTTGCAACATGAATAGAGCACCTGATAAAAACTAGGACTGTATAACCCAATCAAATAATAGAACTTTATGGAATATTTTGGTATACTGGTATAGATGTATCAAAGAAACATGCCTTTCTTTGTCTAGTCATTCACTTACCTGCCACCAAACAGCTGCATCCCAAGCAGGGCAAAGACTACAATGAAGAGGAAAAGGAGGAAGAGGAGGCTGATAATAGACTTCATAGAACTCATCAGTGAGACCACCAAATTCCTCAAGGAAGCCCAATACCTGGAAAATCCAGATGTTACTATAGCATGCTTCCAAAAGCATTGCAAGATTGTTTCATTTCAGCTAGCTTTTGTGGCCAGGATTCAGACATGCATGAGCATAATATAGGAGGGTGTGTGAGAGAGTCATTATTTGATTGGTTTTTATCTATTTTATTTATATATTTAATTTAGTTTAATTTAGCTAGGTTAATGAATAGTAAGGAAACAGTACGGCCAATGGAACAGGGAGGAAATAAGCTAGAGCAAATATTTAACGAAAACAACCTAGCTCAAAGAACAATGAAGAAAACAGTGAGATTCATTCTACTCACTTTGTGATTTTAAATATCCTCAGAAGTCGCAACGCTCGCAAGACACTAATCCCAAAAGAGGTGCCAGGTCTGAAGATAGCCCAGACCACTTCAAAGATGCTTCCTACTGTGACCTGAGATACCAAAGGCAAAAAGAAGAGGAAAAATAAGTCACAAAATTATCCATTACCAGAAAGGTAAGTTGCTACATATCCACACCTCAAGAGACACTCCATATATTTATGTGTGCTCACCTCTCTCCTTCTCCAGCCCTCTCTGAGATACACACAAATACACATATGCACAGACTAACATATGCAACTCAAGCAACTGGAAATAGGCACACATTTTCTTTTGTGTTTGAATGCATTTATACACTGCCTCATCTACAATTTGAGTCATCTTGTAAAATCTGTAACAAAAACCCAGTACAAAATACTAAGCTCTTACTAAGCATATACCATTCTTATGTCAGTTTAATAGTAATAGCTTCTCCCAAAGAATCCTGAGAACGATAAATTGGTGATGATTTATGAAGAAAGAAAAGAAAAGAAAAGAAAGATGAAGAAATTATGCCAAACATCCTCATTCTCTCCTGTCTTGCAGAATTAGGGTTCTTGGGGCTTTTCTAAGAGAGAGAAAGATTCTTAAACCATAGATATGACTTGAGTGTTTCAGATATGTGACATTTAACAAAAAAGATATGCACATTATGTGAGAAACAAAAGCCGGCATAATGACGGTGGGGGCAGCATAAGGAGGAACAGGCTGCCATTGTCTTCCTCACTGATTGCTTCCATGAGATCCTATGGCCTCAGAGGGAGGCAAGGAAGTTCTCAAGCACCTTTTGTCTTTCTCCTTACTCCTAACTGACCTTCAGCTGCAGAGGAGTCCTCCTTAACACTTCCCGCCACACCTTTTAACCAATCGTTCTCCAGCAATGCTACTTCTTGTTTCCTCTCCTTATTCATATGCAGGCACGCTGTTTTCCTTTTGCTTACTTGAAAATGGTCATAGTTATATTTGGGAGTCTGTCCTTTGTAGCAAGGCCACCCCATGCCATCTCCTTGTGAGTGTCACATGGCACACACAAGCACCTCCCCTTCCCTCCCAGCCCTCCTGCAGGGCAACTGTTCAAAATGTGAGTGTAAAGAAAAGCCCTCCTCATGACATATTTGTGTATTATATAACTGAACAATCACTGCAAGTCAAATTACACAGTAAATTTTCCCCTGCCCTGGCACATTGGTAATTGTGCTCTTGTGTTTACATCCTCATTCTCTTGCAGAGTTTATTCACTGCAGTGTACTTCTCCAAAAAGCCTTCTTCCCTTTCCTTCCCTTCGCACTTGTTTTGTGCAGCTTATCTGGGTACCGCTTACCCCACAGTCAAAGCAGTTGAACGAAGAATGAAAGTAAAGGCGTGGCCCCATTCCATACATCTTCAAGGACATCTCTAGGAGGAAAAGCCCCAGAAATATAAATTCTGCATAGTCTGGAAAAAAGAAATCCAATTGTGTTAGACATCACCTCTGTTTCCCCTCATCCATGATTTGAATAAAATTTTATAGTAATGCCTGACGTGCCCACAAGGAGCACGTTTGTGCCGTAAAATTCCTCTGGACAGCTGTGTATGCAGGCCAACAGCTGGAAAGAGCTGTTGTGAGCCAGTCTCTGTGAGCAGGGAACTGATGCCCATCTATCTGATTACAGCTTCGACAAAGAACGTGGCAGAGGTAAGAAAAATTGCTTCTTCAGTCAAGTTCTCTGCATGTGCTGCCTGTTTTCCTCTAATAAAGGATTGGCAGGAAGACCATACGTGACCAAAGGCACACTGGCCAATTTCTTGTGGTCCACTGAGTGACGCTGGTTGCTAGGGGGTTCTTGAAATAATTGCTGGCCTTAGTCTCATCTAACAAAACATTTTCTAAGCAAGAGTACGTTCTTGGGATCACAAGACACAGATTATGCCTTAACGATTAAGAGACTCAGACTAAGTATTCTGCTTTTTAAAGTTAAAATACATTGGTGGAGTATGGTGTTTCCAACAGAATAATATAGTAGACTACATGAGATCAAGAGCTAGTCCAGCCTAGCTCTAACCTTTCTACAACCAGTCTTGTACCCGCACGCATGATCTCACAAATCAATCTGGCTCACGGATGGAACAGAAGCAAAACAGTAATTTAGACTTCAGCTTTAAACTAAGAAATACTTGTTTATCAATCCTGCTAGGGTTATTTCTTCAGCCACATGCTTCATAGTGAACCATTTAATTAGTCTTTCCAAAGAACATCGTAGTCAGTCCCTCCAAGCAGGTTAAACCTTGTACCAGCCAGAGAATCTGAAGAGCAAGTCTGTCAGCTGTCAAACCACAAACACTCTTTTTTCCTCTCTTTTTTTTTCTAGGCTCAAAACCAAACATTCAACTCCAGATTACATTTGTCAAAAATGTTAACAAGTAATGTTACAGATGAAATGTTCCTTAAGCTTTAAATTTCACTGTGAAGGGATTTCAGACTGTGATGAAATTTCTATTCAATCTTGTACAATAGTGTAATCTTGTAATGTCATTAACTGGGAGAAGATACATATTTCACTTTAAAGAAAGGCATGCAGGAGATGTGCACCTTGATTTTAGACCAAAACATACTCCAGGAAAACTCTACGAAGCATATTTCATCTTAAGTACAATACGGATATTTCCTGTGTGCTACATAAACAAATGAAGGCAAGGGGGTTTGCCTGCAACCTCCCACCAAAATTCAACAGTACTTTCAAGAGTGCTGTCCTCTATGGGTTCAGGGTCCATGTGAGGAGAATGTAAGCTCCCCCTCATGATGAAAAGTTGCCCACCCATATTAGAGTAAGGACACTGTTGTTCTTGTGTACTTTCAAGTTGTTTCTGACTTTGAGCAACCCTAAGGAGTATCTATCACAAGGCTTTCTGGGGCTGAGAATGTGTGATGTGCCCAAAGCCACTCAGTTGGTTTCTCTGGCCAGGCAGGGAATCAAGCTGTGGTTTGCAGGATCTTAGTCCATGCTCAAACCACTACACCTTGCTGGCTCTTGTGGTAAGGACATGTTCAATATTTGACATTTTCACCAACTTTGCCCTGAAAAGAAATGTATTTTCACAACTGTACAGACAAAATGATATCTCTATCAGAGTCATACTATGCGCATGTCTACTTATAAGGATCTTCACTCGTCAAAACAGATATCCATGGTTGCAAATTAGTTTGAATCAATATCTAAAAATCCCAGGCTTGAAATGAAACACTTCAGAGAAGATCCTGCATGTTAGAACTACATTGAAATTGGCACTGACACATAGAAAATGCATTGTATCGATATGGTTCAAGTCTAAGGGTCTTTCTTGAATCAGGAGTACTCCAAATTTTCTCATACTCTTTAAGTGGAATTGTGATAATATATGCTAATTTTGACATTACTGGTGAAATGATCACACTCCATCCTGCCAAATCAGTCACACAAACAAAACAAAAAAATCAATGAATCAATCGATCAATCAATCAAACACTAATTACTGAGCTGGACATTCAGATTGTTTTTGCTGTTCATCCCCTTTCATTCTTCTCACTGCTGCTTCATTTTCAAATCATTTTGGCTCACATGGTTTTGTTTACAGGCATCCATGATGTCATCTCATGGAAGCAACATGATACAATCAACAAGTTAACAGCCAGAGTGATCCAAATTAAGCAGAGAGAGTAATTGCAGTCAGGAGCAGTAAGAAGTAAAGAATTAAAATGGCACAAAGAAGCTGTAATCAACAGACAACAAATAGCAGGAATAAAACCAATGTGAGTACATTTGCACTGTGTCAAAAAATCACTGAAGAGAGAAAGTGGTCTTTTGACATTCATCACTACTACACAAAGTATTAAATAGGCAGCTAGCAAGCGGACTTGTTTCTAGTCTCACACCATTCCCGAACAACACAGCTTTACTGGAGAATGTGTGTGTGCTATCAAGTCACCTGTCGACTTACGGTGACTCTATGAACTTCATAAGGTTTTCTTAGAAATGCTCAGAGAATTTTTGTCCATTTCTTCCTCTGAAATATAGACTACAGCACCTGGTATCTGCTGGTATTCTCCCATACAAGTGCTAACCAAGCCTGATCCTGCTTAGCTTCCAAGATAAGATAGGATCTGGTGCCTCTAGGGTGTTTAGATCCTTCACTAGAGTATACTTCTTAATATTTCTGATTAGAACTTCTGTGATCAAAATGAGATCAGACTCCACATTCAGCAGAATGAGCGGGAATTATCACTGCCCTTTCCTGGAAGTGACAAAAGCAAGCCATATGCCTGTGTTTCCTGGAAGAAGCTTGTCTCTGCTTACACACACAGTTGGCTCCAGGCCAGGACTTGTTCTCTTCTCTGACTGCACTGCAAGAGTGATACATAAACAACACAGAACCCCACCACTTACAGAGGAGATGAGTGAGCCATGGAGGTTGGTTATGATGGACAATGGCCACACAGGCAGTGTTGAGGGCCACTATGCTCAAGACGAGCCAATAGAACACCTGAGATTTCACCATGTGACGAACAGAGATGCGCAGGAGCCGTTCCTTGTGTCGGAAGTAAGAAGCTCCGTCCAATTTAGCACTTTTGATGCTGGCCCGAGCAAGTGGGGTACCTGGGGGGTGGGTGGGAAAGAAAGATGAAAGATGCTAGCAGAGACCAATGGGCATTCTAGAAAAGCAAAGGCAGAGAAGCAAACATTCGAGCCAAATCCCTCCTATCCAGGTGTTCATAAATACAGAGAAAAAACATTATCTCACGAGGAGTTTGGGAAGCATAGGGAACTGAATTTTCATCAGCCCCCTTTATGTGTGCGTGTGTGTGTGTGAGAGAGAGTGAGAGAGAGAGAGAGAGAGAGAGAGACAGAGAATCATATTAACAAATAAGGATGATATTATTTTAGTGACTTGCTCTTTCTCATCCTATCCTATGCCTAATTAGTCAAGATTTAAAAAAGTTTAGCTTCGGCCACATTTTAAAGTTTCATGTGTGTGAACAGTATGTCTGTACACACACACAGAGAAACAAAAGGGAGGGAAGAAGAGCAGATACCCAGATGCAGAGGCCCTCTCTCCATCCCAGTTGCCATTTCCTGGCTTCGGAGGAAGAGAAGAGGAAGTGGTATCTGTTGGGCTTAATCCCCTCTCTCACGGTCATTCTCTTTTTCTTTTGTGTCCTGTCTTATTTAGATTGTAAGCCTGAGGGCAGGGAACTGTCAACTTAATGATCTGTAAGCTGCTCTGAGAACCTTTTTGGCTGAAGAGTAGGATATAAATACACTAAATAAAGAAATAAAGAAATTCAAAGTAGTGAATAATAAAGTACATAAAACCACTGGTGCAAACGTTCAACAAAACTAAATCTGCTAAATCAAAATAATTAATTTGCCACTACTACACCAAAGGAAGCAGAGTCTTTTTCTCTTGAATAAATTAAGGCTAGATGAGATATTAGTGGAAACACAAACATCTACATAGTTCTTATAGATCCATGTTGAATATTGCCTAACCAAGAGAGGTTTAAAAATACACATAGACTTCAAAATCCATTCTGCCAGGCATTTAACACAAAATTCCCCAAATTCTTTATTATTTATGTTCTTCAAACTGGCTTCAATAATCAGAATGCATTATATGCATTACTTATTCCAATTAAGTTTGCAATTCACTCCCTTGTTCTGTGGTTCTTCTGTGGTTCCTGCATGACATGTTCTTCTGCCAGCACCAGCAAATGAGGAGGAGGTGTTCTGCTTGGCACTGGAAGGAGTCATGAAGTTTGGATGACAGGGAGGCTATGCAAGTACTTTTCCTAGGGTGGCAGGTACAAGAGAACACAGTGGTTGCATCTTTAACTTAAGAGCTGTGTAGAAGAGAAAATTCCAGAAGATGTAGCATTTCACAGCCTTTCATAACAAGCTGCACCTGCCTAATTCCCTCTGCTACAAAGCTACAAAATGTAGCAACATTAGTCAGAGGAGAAAAACAAACAGTCTTGCAGCACCTGAAAAGATTGATACATTTATTACCGTTTAAGCTTTTGCAGATTACAGTCTGCTTCAACAGTTACATGAAATGTTATACATAGCTGGCAGGCATATATATGAAAGGATAGAGAGGGGAAACAAGAGAGCTAGACAGGTGGGGCTAGGTGGCAATGAAATGCAAAAATTATACCCCGCGACAGTTTAATTCAAGCTTAAATGTGTACAAAATAAGCATAGTTGCAACAGCAGTAACTGATGATTGGTAACATAATGAACTTTGACCAGTTGAATAAATTAACAGAAACCACTGTCTTTTTGCACGTTCAAAGAAATAAATCCAGATTTACCTGTTAATTTCAATTCAGCTGTTTCATGCTAGAGTACCCCTTGGTTACCACATCACTACTTCTCTCTGCTCTGCATCTGATTCCCTTCTGTCATGCTACACCCATACATTCTTCTGTGCCTCTTCTCCTTCAGATTCATTGTAACATCATGGTTTCACTTCTTCCCTGCCTGCCCTAGGCAAATGAAAGTTTTCTCTTGCAGGCGCCAGGCAGGCTGCTCTCTAGCCTTCATTTCTACCACAAATGTTGAAGGTTAGTAATAGTATGAGGAGCACAGTAGTGCTACCTCCAGTTGACTGTAATCCTGTTCCCAAACTTGAAATAGGAAATGTTTGGCCCTCCAGATATTTGAGACTGTGATTTCCTCAAGCAAGCCATGCTGGCTGGGGCTTTGCAGAGCTTGATGTCCAAAACCATCTAGAGACCTAAAGGACTGCCATTCTTAGAGCCAGGAAGTCAGAGGTTACAAATAGTGAGTTACTCATAATTAGTTCCTGTTTAGCAAAAATATCACTGTTACATCTTTCACTGTAACAATGCAGGATAATTTGACTCCTTTTGCAACGTGAGGAAAACTACTTTTACAGTTATGAAGGCAGAGCTTCAAAAAATAGTAAACTAGGTGTGTGAAGTGGTCCAGGTCCAAGCTTGTGCTATGTCCAGTGGCGGAGCTTGGAGTGTGTGCAGGGAGGCGGCGGGAGGGGGCAGGGCTACGGCGCAGGGGCAATGGCCACTGTGTGTGGGGGCGTGGCTGCAGTGTGTGGGGCATGGCCAGGGCGTGGCTAGGGCGTGACTATGAGCCCCAACACCCCAAAAACACTGCCACCCGGGGCAAATCACCTCCATCACCCTCCTATCCCTACGCGACTGGCTATGCCTCATGCTGCTGTATGCTGGTTCATTTAAAATAAACTAATACTAAATATTTTTGTGAAAAGGGAAAGGGAATAGCTATTTTCTAAATGGCAGCTTCACTACTTTTTGGCGGCCTTGGAACTACAGTCAGCCCTCCACATTTGTGGGTCTCACTTTTGCGGATTTGATTACTCACAGATTATTTGCTGTCACCTTCCCTCTATGCCATTTTTAATAGGGACTGCAAGCCTTGTGAGACAGAGAAACTGCGAACGAGGCTTGCAAATCCCTATTAAAAATGGTGTGGGGCAACAGTGGAGGTGGCAGTAAGCCCCACCAGCCACCCACTGCTGCCTTGTGAAGGAACCCTGATGCCTCAATGGAACCCATGGTGAGTTGCATATAGTGATCATACTTTTTTGTGTGTTTTGGGTGTTGTGTGGGAGGGCCTAGGGTTATTCATGTTTTTTTCACTTTCATGGGAGCCCTGTGTCCCTAACTCTAGTGAATGTGGAGGGATGACTGTAGAAGTAATGTAAAACATTCTAAGCTCTGTCCCTCTTGTCCACAGGGGAGGTCAGTTCTGCTTCTTCTTATTCAATTTGGTTATTGCTAAGTCATGCTTTTTGGCAAAATATTATTTTGTGTTTCAGGGCAGAAAAACAAGAGACATATCTGCAGTTGAAACAGAAGTGGGTCAAGGACACCCACAGCCTGTCTGTATCTTACCCACTGAGGAGATATCCACACGCTCATCACTGGAGTCACGATTCATGGCTTCTGTCCGGTTTCTTTTAATGGTTGCTCTCCTGAGAACTAGAAAGGGAAGGGAAAAGGCAAAATGGTTAAGCATTACAACTCTATGCATCAATATAAAGGAGCAGTTCCCAATACACAGGCTGATCAAGAAACAGAGTCTCAAGATGAGATCAATCAAATGAAGAGGTGAGGCTATGCTGATAGAAAGCAGCCTCAGTTCTGAATGGTTGCTGTTGTATAAGTATTAGTGTTCCCTGACAGCCATTTTTCCTTTGAGGATAAAGTAAAGCCTACACATGCAGATGAATACCTTTGCAGAACTTCTCTTTTGCCCCTATCAGTAGTTAAGGGTGAGGTCCTCTCCAAGGCCCTTTTCGCACCTTGCCTTTTCCCAGTACTGGGCTGCTCGGCTCGCGCATGAAGGCTTGGGAGGAACGCTGTCGTATCCCTCCTGCTTTGGCTCCGCAGCTGCTTCCTTGTCGCGCGAGCGCCCCACCTCTTCCGTTCGCAGTGCAGCCTGGGACCTGCCAGGCTGCACTGAGGAGAGGACGCGTGACTGGCCCGGTTCCCGAAGCTCCGCATGCCAGGTAAGTGCGTGCGGGGGCCTGGAGCAATGCGCGACCACGCAGCATTTTCGGCTTTGAACTGAAAATGAAAAAATGCATGCGCGGTCTGCGTCAGGCCCTTGAGCGTCGCGCAAATGTGAATGCGTCGTATGGATCACTCCTCACATTTACGCGACGCTCAAGGGGCCCTTTCGCTTCAGAAATGTCGTGCAAAAAGGGCGCAAGTCTTAACTCCACGCTAGGGATACAAAATTTTATTTGGGGCACTGCAAAGGAAAGCAGCAGCTAGGAGAAGCACTGTTGCTGCTGCCGTTATTGGTGTGTATAAATCCATTAAAAGGAATACTGAATTTTCAGTATTTTCTTACCTTCTAAAGCTGATGTGCCAGAATTTTTGTTCTCTTCAGCCAGCATTACTTCCTCTGCACAAAGATGGATAAAATTAAACTGTTTAGGAATATGTTTGTCCCCTATTTTATAGCAAGGTTGCAGCATAGTAATTAAACAAAACACACAGATCTCATGTCAACAGAATGTGCAGAAAAGAGCGCTAATAAAAAGAAGGATTACAGATAATACGGTAAAATGGTGCAACTCCAGCACAAGAGGAACACAAGTTTACACACTGGGAGTTGTCAGGACTCAAGAGCTTGAAGCTTCAAGAGTTTAGCCTCATTCTGGGATTTCTAAAATAAAGAAGTAACACCCAGAATAAGGGAGGAAAACAGACATCAGTAGGGCTTTCAAAGTGGTTTCCAAAGTAAAATATAACAAGTAACATATATACATTAAATCAATTAAGGGTCATCAATGCAGATAAAAGAACAGAAATGTAATCATAAAGACATCTGCCATGCAAAAAAGATGCCACTCCACAGCAGTCTTTGGAAATCTTACTTTTTTTTTGGAGCACCACCCTCAGAATTTCCCCAGCTAGCATGCCAGCAACTCTTGTACTCCAGAGAAATATAGTTTCAAATAGTTTGCTGTGTCAAAGAAACCTGGAGTTCTACAGATACAGTGCCTTAGGATGGGGTTGATGGAGGAAGTGCTGTTTTAGCAAAGAGATCCTGGCCTTTTCCCAGGCTCAAAGTGGGTCACTGAATTTTAGGAATTAGCCAGCAGTAGCAGAGGTACAGCACTTTATTTTCACTGAAATCAGACATTACGCATCGGGCATCTGAACAATGTCCCAATGTTCACAGGGAACAATGTCAGTTTCAAAGAGGAATGGCAGGGAAGAGAAAGGACCACCTACCAATTTGTTCAAAATCATCCTCCCAAAACCTTTCCCCTCTGTGTAGGAGAAACAATATGGGAGTCACCTGTATTTTTGGAACAGGTTTGTCCCAAGAGACCTTATTTTATCCTATAGAGACTTTTATTCCAGAGCTGCTTCCAAGATCCGATTTGCAGGTAGGTGTTTATGCTCAATGTGAGAGAGGGGGGTTAGAAGCCCCTTCTCTGCATCCTGGCATTTCTGGGAGTCTACTGGTAGGTAAGGTCAAAGATCCTGTCCCATCAGCCCAGGACTGGGGAGTGTTTAAATCTCCAGTTGTGGTTCGATTACAGCTCCCATCTTCCACCTCTCACAACTGCCTAGGACTGATGAGAGTTGAGTTAAATCCTAAGGCTCCTTTTCTACCCCTGTCCTTGCTTTCCTACTTCTGTTATGCCCGTAGTGACTTTATCTCAGGTGAGATGGTAGGGGATCCCATCAAGTATATTTAAAGTCTTACTGGTATACAGATAATTCATAAACAGAATGAACCTCTGGTTGCACATAGCACAATGACAGATGGCATGGTATCATAACTCAAAGGAAGGGTGCGTTACCAAGCAGGAACGTCTGTTTTCAGCATCTCTCATTTTATCTTAGGAAATAAAGAATGTGATGGAAAGGCATTAGTGCTGGGAATCCAGATGAGCTGGATCTGAAACGCCAACAATATGGCTATTCTCCACGAACTAGGATGAGTAGATTTAGGACCTTTCTAAATCCTTATCAAACTTAGGCTGTACCAAATGGGCAAAGACTGCATCTCAGCCACTTCAGCCACCTTGATTGCTATTTTATTTCAACTATATTTTGATGGTAAGGTGAAATTTTAGGCAGGGGGTGAGAACAGAAGCAGGTATCATTATTTTTTCTCTAGAAAGTCCTCTTCTGAGGCATGCTTTCCTTTTTCAAATTTTGGGAAACACCAAATATCTGCCACTGTAAAAAATATCTATCTCATTTGCCACTAACCATGGGTAGCAGGTAAATGTCTACAGGAAAACAAACATATTTAGAGAGTGGGATTATTGGGATGGTCTGAGACCAATATGAGAGAAAAGCAGGATATAAATTAAATAAATAAATCAACTGGTCTTCCTGCAGCTGGTTTTATTTTGTCCTACAGATGCAGTTTTAAAAATTTCTACAAACAAAGGGCAGCAATTGAGGCAAGTTTGGTAAAAATATACAGTCTGCCAGTCCCTGTAACTCTCTTTTAAAGCTTCAGCTACCAGCTCGGATTGCTCCCTCTCTCTTTATTACACAAATGTTTTGCAAAAAGAAAAAAAAGTGGGGAGGGGCTTCTCCATGGCTGCTCTCACCCTTTAGAACTCCCTTTCACAACAGACTAAGCTGGTTCACTCCTTGCTTTCCTTTCCCTGTCAGGCAAAGACCTTTTTGCTTAAGCAAGCTTTTCATGTGGAAACTTCTTACTGGGGTGTGTGTTAATTCTGTATGTCACATTAATTATTTTATACTGTTTAATGTGAGGAATATTAATGTTTTTTAAAATATTACTGTTAAAGTTAATAAACTAATTCTCTCTGGACTCTGGGAGAAAGCCAGGATACAAATAAAATAGATAATAAATGTGTTATTCAAAGGGGACCCAAGGAAAGAAGGTATTTCAGGTAGTTGTTCAGAGAACAATAAAAAATACACAATACAATTCTATGCATGTTTATTCAGAAGTAAGCTCCACTTAGTTCAATGGAACTTACTTCCAAGTAAACATGTTGAAGAATTGATCCAAATAAAGTTGGGAGAAGGACACTTGACAAAACAGTCTCTCCTTGAATTACTGGATCTATTTCATAAACTTTTGATCAAACTACTGTGTCTCCCCAGTCTTAGAACAACCTTGGCCATTTCCGCACTACATTTTTAATAGTGCTATTATTCCACTTTTAACATCCTGTGTAATTCTGGGGTTTGAAGTTTACTGAGGACCTCTAAATTCCCGTCCCTAAACTGCAAACCCCAGGATGCCATAGTATGTTGAAAGTGGAATAACAGAACTATAACAGTGTAGTGCGGAAATGGCCCTTGTTTTGGTTATTAAATATGGACACAAATGACATCACAGCAATGATGTGACTATTTCTCTGCAAATGGAGAAAAAAGGAAACATATTAGCATTTTATTTTTATTTTTAAAAATGCGTTTGGTGAACACTCCTTGAAAAGTCCAAACATTTTAAAGCTCAATAGAGTTTTTTAAACAGGAGTACATCTGAACAAGTTAACAAAATATTGCCAGGTGTACTCCTACACAAAAGGTGCACAGCAGACAGGTTCAGCAGTTAAGGAAGTTTAGGGGAAAGACTGAAAAAGGTTGGATGAAGACTGGGATGAAGTTGGATGGAGTCGCTTGAAACCATCAGGGATCTCTGAAGCAGGGGGGGTCGAAGGGAAGAGACAAGACAGTGAAATAGATTCAAGAAACCTGAGGGACAGTCCAATAGAAAAATCTGAGGTCTGGGGAAAATCCTTAGGCCAGGAAGCTGTGGCATAAGGTGGCCATGTGTAGATATTGATAAAATTCATGGGCTTGTGAAAGTTCCATAAAAGGGTCAGTTCTACTAGCACAAACTATTTCTGTATTTCTACAGTTTTGTAACCTAGGAATCCCAGGAGGGCAAAATTGTTGGTAGGGTGGGGCTCTGAATTTCAAGTCTTGATTTGAACTGCAAGCTTCAAGTTTCAATTGGAACGTGCTACCTTCAAAAAGTTGCACATTCTCCTAAGTATATAGTTATGCTTAAAAAATATAATTTCCCTCAGTATTGTTGCTTGCATTATGGGCCCTAAAGCACGTGGCCCAGGTATTACAATGGAACACCACTTCTGGGAACAAAAAGCATTGGCTTTCAGGCTTTGGCAGCACTTTGCATATTTACATATTCCTATTGTTCTAAAGTAGGTTTTTCAGTCGTGCCACACATAACACTGACGTTAATGGCATCAGTGTCCAGGCCTGTTTTACCTGCTTTATCTATCCATGCCCTGTAGCCATTCAGCTCCCGCTCAATCTGCTGCTGCCTCCTCAGTTTCATGAAAGCCCGGCGATTTTCCACTCGCTCTCTTTCTTTGGCAAATTCCCTGTAAAGGCGGAATGTCAAAACCAAATCAGAAGAGGTTTACTGATTGCCAGTGGAGGGTCGCTGTGACCCAGCCATGGTGCAGAGAGGAAGAGACCAATACAGGATATGACAGAAAAACAGCATCTGTGATTCCAGATGAACCTTCTCGATTACAACTCCATGAGGGGAAACCTCAGTCTCAATTTTCTCTTGATGCTTTATAGAGAGATGCCTACAGGATACATTTGAATAAACAGACTGATTTGGTGATGGAGCAGAACTCACCCGCTATTGTGGGTTCATTAGCTCCAACTGGGGGAAATTGTTAGCAGTAAAAGAGTACAGACCAAATGGACAGTGTTTCCCATATTTTTCCCTGGTCTACTCTGCAGGGCTGTTAGGAGATTCAGTGCCCTGGACAGCTGAATTCGGAGAAGATATTTCCTGCTTAAATGTCTAAGCTAAAGAAACTCTCTCTTTGTCTCTTATATTTGCTTAACTAAAGTCCTCCATTTTGAATTTTAGTCAACTTTACAGTTCCCGTTGTTAGCCCTGTATCCCACTTAAAATTACGCTGACATTACTTGGCAAATTCCTAGGTTCTCAGCATCGGTTCGCAGTGTGTTTTCTATAACAATATTGCTACATTTCATGGCCGAATGAATACATGTGTGAATCAAGGTTCATTGCTGATTGTTAACCAGAAGTTACTGTATTGTCAACCACGTATCAGAATTCCAGTCCTGGGAAAGTGAATATTCTTAATATCCTTGCACATTCGCTGTATGCTTTATGGGCTCATTGTCATCCCGAACCCATTTAACCCTTCCCTTCTTTCAATAAACTGTTCTTCCCTTCGCTCATGTAAGAGGTGGTTTGGACTCCTGTCTTGCTGAGGGAGGGGAGTCCCTTTGGCCAAAGTTGGGGATCTTTCCAGGCCGATTCAGAGCTCACCCGCCATCATGTAGACTACCCGAGGTAGTACATGCGGACCTAATATTTTAGGTCTGGCCCTATGTGTTTTTTTTCTAACAGTTTCTCACGGTTGGCCGGGTTGGTGCCTGAACTGTTCTTCTGAATTGTTGCCCAGTTCCCTCATGGCTGGCCAGGTTGTTGCCCGAACCGTTTTTGGGTTGTTGCCCAACAGTTCTCAGGGTGGGTGCCCTGGTCGTCTTCTGGGTTGTCGCCCAGCCTTCGGGGTTGGTGCCCTGACAGTGTTAAAGGTTGGTGCCCTAACGTTTTTTCCAGAGTTTATTGTCAATACAGGGAGGAAAAGACCAATACAGGGTATGACAGAAAAACAGCACCTGTGATTCCAGTGTGAGCAGTGATGACCTTAGGAGACAGAAGGACTGAGATTCAGACTGACAGGTGGGACTGACTGCCAGGCATCTGGATTTATTTATTACTGGCGGATTTATCTGGCATTGCCCAAGGTTTTTGTTTTCCTCTTAAGAACTCACCAAACTATCTTCTCCATTTCCTGTAACTTTGCTCCATATTTCCCAATGCAATCTGTATTCAGAATTATTTAAATACACAGTTTGGGTTCCTGAGGGAGTACACTGTCTTCCTCCTTGCTGCTAGGCCTTGTGTCTGTAGCAACCAGCCTACTTCTGTACCTGTAAATGTTCCCCATATTCCCCTATCCAATCTTTATTCAGATTAACACTCAGAGGTTGGGTTCCTGCGGCAATACTGTCCTCCTCCTTGCTATTAGGCATTGTCTCCATAGTAACTGGCCTATTCCAGTACCTGTAACTTTTCTCCATAGTCCCCAATCCAATCTGTGTTGTCCGGTGATGTTGATGTACTGGCTTTTGGTGGTGGCTGTTTTTGTTTTTTGCTTTCTGTTGAACTTGCACAATGGCTTTACGTTTTTCTGGAAGCATTTTTTGTTTTGAATTTCAACTTTAAGATTTCTCACATATGGAACCCATACAATCTACTGTGTGAGGCAAGAAGACTTTGTAACTATGGCCGTTTCTGCACTACAGTATTATAGTGCTATTATTCTACTTTCAACATCCTGTGGAATTCTGGGGTTTGTAGTTTACTGAGGCCAAAGACCTCTCTGGCTGAGAATTCTTAAATGTCCCTCCTTAAACTACAAATCCCAGGATTCCATAGGATGTTGAAAGTGGAATAATAGGACTATGACAGTGTACTGTGGAAATGGACACTTTAATTTTTCTCACATATGCCTCCCAAATGTTTTCTGGCATCCTTATTGATGGTAGGCCTCATCCCCATAGCAACCTGCCTGAGGTGCAAGAGCTCTCAGCTGAGAATTTTAAAGGCCCCTCCCTAAACTGCCAACCGCAGGATTCCATGGAATCTTCACAGCCAGCCAATCATGAGGTCTTCTCACCTCACTCAGCCAATCGTATGGGGTCTTCACCTGCCTGATGCAGACAAACGGACAAACTCACAAACAGACAAACTTTGACTTTTTATAAAGTAGATTATGTTTATGTTTCACCTTTAGTCCAAGTTGTTCAAGATGGTTCCCTCCTTTTTTTATCGTCAAACTACTTTGTGAAGAATAGTTAGGCTGAGAACTAATAATTGGCCTGACAGCCAATGAACTCGGAGGCTGACTGAAGATCTCCTTCCAGATACCCTTGGTCCTAAGTCCAATATTCTGACCTCTACATATCAATGGACTGAGTTCAGGAGAAGAAAGTACCTGAGCTTTGCAACCAGCAACCACAGTGTGTGTGTGTGTGTGTGTGTGTGTGTGTGGGTAGCACAAAAGCAATTCATCTCAAAAGCAGTTCATTCTTGTTACAGTAATTGAAGAATAACTGATCGCTTTTATCTCTTACACTGTTAGAAAAGTAGATTGTTGCACTGTGTGTGACTACATGCCTTCAAGTTGCCTGTTGACTTATGGTGACCGCATAAATTTCACAGAGTTTTCATAGGCAAGGAATACTCAGAGGTGGTTTTGTGAGTTCCTTCCTCTGAAATACAGTCTACAGTACCTGGCCTTCATTGGCAGTTTCCCATCCAAATACTAACCGGAGCTGACCCTGAGTCCAGATGGGATCTAGTGCCTTTCTTTTTTTCTTTTCTTTTTTCCACTATTTTCATTGTTTTTTGGGGGGGGATGGGGGGGAACTTTTAGGTGTGATATTAGAATGGCTTAAACTTGAAAAATATCCTGGCAAAATGCTTCTAAAATGCCTTCATTACCATTTAATATACCTTTAAAAAGTAACTACAGTCCTCCCTTCACATTCACATATTTGACCTTCATGAATTTAATTATTTGCAAGGCATGTGCTTGCCTCCCCTCTCATTTTCCTCTTCCCATCCTTTGCATCCCTCACCCCAAGCTTGCAAGACTTGTATTTAAAATGGACATTTTTTTCCTTTTGGGTGAGCAAAGCCACCTCCCACTGTCAAAGGTGTGGCCTCTTTGTCATGTGGTTGTATACTGTTGTATATTGGATGCTGATTGGTCAGATGCTCCTTTCTCAAGATGGCCACCAGAAATAACTAGAACTCCAGAACTACCATCTTCTCTGTCTGAGGGGAAAGTACCGGTAAGCCTTTTAAGTTGTCTTCCCCCTCCCTATGCCAGAAGCAAAGGAATGGGAGTGGGGAAGCTCCGAAGGGGAATGGGAGGGTGGTCGTGTGGGTTATTTGCAGTTTTTCCACTTTCGCAAGGGTCCTGTGCCCCTAACTCTTGTGAACGTGGAGAGTCTAAGACATTACTTGTTGCACCAATAAGGACAGGTTGCTTACCTGTAACTGTAGTTCTTCCAGTAGTCATCTGTGCCCTCACACAATGGGTTTTGTGCCTGCGCAAAGTCTCCAAGGGGAGCTTAGTAGCTTGGTGGGAAGCCCTGCTCCCTCCTGTGTACCACACAGGCTCAAGCCCACCAGATTACCATTTCTTCAGTTTTGAAGTCCTCCAAGCTGGGTCCTGGAAGAGAGGGGAGGTAGGATCGGTTTGTGTGAGGGCACAGAGGACCACTCGAAGAACTACAGTAACTGGTAAGCAACCTGTACTTCTTCTTCAAGGTCTCTGCACCTCACACAATGGGTTACTAAAAAGCTTAGCCAAGGAAGGAGGGCCAGATCATGTGGTATAGAAGATAGGACAGCCCTTCCAAAACAAGCATCCCTTATGGCTCTACAATCTAATCTATAGTTGTAAATAAATGTTGATGGTTGAGACCAGGCTGCAACCTTGCAGAGCTCATTCAAAAGTCCTCGAAGGCCAGCTGCAGAGGATGATACTGCCCTTGTGGAGTGAGCTTGGAGATATTCAGATACTGGATGTTTCACCAACTCATAAGAAATACATATGGTCTTCACAACCCATTTGGATATTCCTTGCACCAAGACCCTCTCACCCTTCCGTCTCCTGCCATAGCAGACAAGGAGACTACTGGAGAAGAAAAGGATGCAGTTCTTTGTTTGTTGAAGGTGAGAGCACAGCATACGTCTAGAGTGTGTAGAGACTTTTCCAAGGGTGTAGAAGGATCTGAATAGAAAGTAGCTAAAATTATGTCCTGAGTGAGATGAAACTTGGAAACAATCTTGGGCAAAAAGAAGTATCTGGGTGGAGTACCATTTTATCCCAGTGAAAGACCAACAATGGTTTATCCAAGCATAATGTCACCAATGCAGCAGATCAGTGGGCTGAGGTAATAGTCACCAGGAAGACTACTGTAAGAGTAAGAAGGCACTTGTCTACCATTGTGAGCAGCTCAAAAGGGTGATAGAATGACAATATCAATGATACGGACAACATCAATGATAGGCATAGAGACAGGTGGGTATAAGTGGGTGAGGCCCTTCAGGAATCATTTAACTATGGGTCTGTGAACAGAGTCTTGTTTGAGTCATTAGCAGATTGATGGGAAACTACAGCAGCCAAATAGACCTTTAAGGATGAGAAGGCAAGGCCTTGTTCTTTCAAAGAAAGAAGAAAATGTAGTACCGTCACTGTGGAGGCTGGGGTTGCAGGCTCCAAGTGCGAGTTTGAAAAATCAGAGAATCTCCTCCATTTATATTGGTATGATCTCTTGGTGGAGTCCTTATGAGATACTTCTAGAACAGTCTAAAAGGCAGGAGAATTCAAGGGGTTATCTTCTGTGCAGTGAGGTGGAGAAAAGAAGCATCCAGGTGGACTTGATCTGCTGAGTGGGAGAGGAGGGTTGTATTTGGAAGACATATGTAATGGCCATGGGACGTCACCAGCAGGGGGCCAAACCATGGCTGCTCGGATCAAAGCAAAGCAACAAGGATGATATTTGATCGATCCATCATGAGTTTGGCTACCACCTTGGCCAACAGATGAAACGGTGGAAACAAGTAAAGAAGACAGTCCATCCACTTGAAGAGAAAGGCATCTCCCAGGGACCCCTTGGCAGTCCCTACCCTGGAGTAAAACCTTTGGCACTTTGTGTTGTGTGCAGAGACAAATGGGTCTATTTGAGGAAAGCCCCAGAGGCTGGTGATGAACTGATAAGCTTGTTGACAAAGAGACCACTCATGCTGTAGATCTCTGCTCCTGCTGAGATCACCTGCCAGGGTGTTGTTGGACCCAGCAAGATGGACTGACACTGGATGGATTGATCTCCAGGAACACCAAGTCCAGAGGTGCAGGGCGAGGTCTAGGTGAGTGGACAAGTGAGTGCTTCCCTGATAGTTTATGTAGCAGACTGTTGTGGTATTGTTGGAGACAATCTGATCAACTTTCTCAATCAGAAGTCTCTTGAATGATTTGAATGCCTTTAGGACAACAAGGAGCTCTAAAGCATTGATATGAAGGTGCTTCTCATTGTGGTGAACCACCAGGTTCCTGCAATGGATGCCCCAACCTGTCCAGCATCACCATGATGGATGTTTGCCGTGGTTTGAAGGGAATTCCTTGATAGAGATTATGTAGAGACATCCACCAAAGCAGAGTAGAAGTTATGCACTGAGGAAAAGTTAGTCTCCTTGCTTGACTGTCCCAGAGGGGGTCAAAATTCCTGATGAACCACCACTGGAGAGGCCGAAGCCTGAGTCGAGTGAGTGGTGTTACCACTGTGGTGGCGGCTAGGCACTGAATGAACCGGGCCATGGATATGGGGCAACGAATGATCAGTTTCGCCACGTTTCATAGTGTGAGTGCCCTCTGGCTCAGAAGAAAAGCCTTCCTGTAGCAGGAATCTAAGGTGACTCCTATGAAATCTACCTGATACATTGGGAGAAGGATAGTCTTCTAGGGATTGATCTTGAGTCCCAGATGGTTGAGTAGGGAAAGAGTTATATGTAAGTCCTGATACAGTTTGGTCTTGCAGGATGCCACCAACAGACAGTCATTGAGATACGGATATACAATGACACCTTGGGTCTTCAGATAAGTAATGATGACTGCCATGCACTTTGGTGAATGACCTACACCAGGAAATAGACAGGGGGAGTGTTCCCTGTTGGTTCTGCTGGACCTCTCAGTGGCTTTCGATACCATTGACCATGGTATCCTTCTGGGTTGCCTTGAGGGGATGGGACTTGGGGGCACTGTTTTACTGTGGCTCTGTTCTTTCCTGGAGGGCTGAACCCAGAAGGTGGTGCTGGGGGACTTCGGCTCGACCTCCTACCCCCTGGCCTGAGGAGGTCCCTCAGGGTTTGGTCTTGTCCCCCATGCTATTTAATATCTACATGAAACCACTGGGAAAGACTGTCTGGAGTTTTGGGGTTCCATGTCATCAGTATGCGGATGACACCCAACTTTATTACTTCTTTCCACCACAAGCCAAGGAAACTGTCTTGGTCCTAAACCAGTGCCTGACATCAGTAATGGACTGGATGAGGGCAAACAAACTGCAACTTAATCCAGACAAGACAAAGGTTCTCCTGGTCAGCAGAAAGGCAGATCAGAGAATAGGGATTCAGCCTGTGTTAGATGGGGGTCACACTCCCTCTGAAGACACAGGTTCACAGCTTGGGAGTGCTCCTGGATTCAACTCTGAGCCTCGAAGCCCACATCTCGGCAGTGGCCAGGAGTGCAATTAAGGCTTGTGTGCCAGCTGTGCCTGTTCCTTGAGACGTCAGACCTGGCCATGGTGACACATGCCTTGGTTACATCCCGACTGGATTACTGTAATGGGCTTTACATGGAGCTGCCTTTGAAGAGTGCTCGGAATCTCCAGCTGGTCCAAAGAGCTGCAGCCAGGTTGTTAATTGGAGCTGGTTACAGGGAGCACACAACACCCTGCTGCAACAGCTCTGCTGGCTGCCGATCTGTTTCCAGGCACAATCCAAAGTGCTAGTGATGACCTTTAAAGCCCTACGTGGCTCAGGTCGAGGTTATGTGAAGAACTGTATCCTCCCCTACAAACCAGCCTAGGTATTGAGATCTGCGGGAGAGGCCCTTCTCTCAGTCCCATCACCCTCACAGGTGCATTTGGTGGGAATACGGGAGAGGGCCTTCTCAGTGGCTGCTCCCAGGCTCTGGAACTCCCTGTCCAAAGAGGTTAGACTGGCACCCTCCCTGCCTACCTTCAGGAAACAGCTAAAAACATTCCTCTTCCAGCAGGCATTTTATATGTAATTTCTATCGGTGCTGGTCATTTTAACTGCTATTTAATTGATATTTTAATGCTGTTTTTATATGTATTTTAACATGTTCTAATTATCATTGTGGTTTAATTTTTGTTTTAACTTTTGTATATCACAGTTTTTAATTATGTTTCTTTTAATGGCTGTAAGCCGCTTTGAGTCCCCTCAGGGAGCAAAGCAGGATAAAAATAAAGATGATAATAATAATGATAATAATGATAATAATGATAATGATGATGATGATGATGATGATGATGATGATGATGATTTAATACTCTGAAAGGTAACACCCTGTACTGATAAATCTTGTTTCTGAATGTGAAGTGCAAATATTTCCTGTGGTGTGGTCTGATTGAAATATGGAAGTAACTGTTGTGTAGATCTATCAATGCAAACCAGTCTACCGTTCAAAGAAATGGAAGAATGAAGGTCAGGGTGACTATTTGGAATTTGGAGGGATGGATGTATTTGTTGACATCTCAAAGATCCAGAATTGGATGGAGACTGCTATCTCTTTTTGGTACTCTGAAGTATCAGGAAAAATAGCTGGTCTTTGCACATCTTGGAGGCAGCCTCTTGATGGCACCCTTGGAGAGCAGGGTGTTGATCTCCTCCAGGAGGGTGGGATGTGGAGGAGTAGATCAGAATACGCCAACACGTGGAACACCTGAGAGCTCAATGGCTTATCTCAAGTACACTATGGTGAGGATCCAGGTGTCTGAAATGATGATTCACCGGGTGGTATAATAAGCAGAGAGATGGAGAACATCCAAGATATCTGCAGTGACAAGGCTGAATGATGGAAGTGGTGGTGTCCTGCAGTGCAAGTTGAAATTACAACTTTGTTGCAGAGGACAATTTTTTTGATGCTGTCTAAAGGATTTCCGTAGAGATGATGACTGTACAGAACTTGCGCAGAAGGACCTGGAAGGCAACTTGGAGCGATAAGATGAAGAGGATTGTCTGTGCTAAGAGGATCCAGACTGTTGGCTATGGTGCTGTGGCTGTTCTTGCCCATCTTTTTGGCTGTCACTCTTGTCTTCAAAAGATGTTCCATAGATTCATTGGTCGGGGCATGAAACAGACCACGGCCATTGAAGGGGATATTTGCACATGTCCTCTGTAAGACTGGCAAATCTTAGCCAGGTAAAATGTTGTAATGCCCCAGCCCCCATCATTACTCTAGCCATGCATTCCACCGAGTGGCACAAGGACTGAATTTTGTTGCCCCACTAGGGCCTGAGCCTTCTGATGAAGATGAAGTGTGGTGGATCTTTGCTGTTCTGGCAGGTGTAAAATGAGGGAGAAAATATTATCCCAGAGGAACTTTTGACAGGTGGCTATACATGCCTCCATATTCAAAACTCACGCAGAAAGAGCTGTGGCTGAGTAAAACATCTACCAAAGATATCCAGATGCTTCCCTCCCTACCTGCAGGGGTGGAATGAGGCTTTTTTCTACCTTTCATCTGAGCTGCTTCCACAATGATGGAATTTGGTGTGCGATGTGTGAAGATGTAGGCCACATCTATTTGATGGATCTCATAAACTTCTTCCAATCATTTTGGTGTCAGAGGGAGAGAAGCAGGCTGCACCCAAGTTTGCTTAATAATGTCTTGCAGAGTAGGCAAGAAAGGGATAGTGGTCAGTGTTGTAGATTGGCTATTAATGATCTAGAACACCAAGTCAGTGACTGGAACCTGGGAGGCAGCCACATCAAGGCCTATGGCCTTTGACATTCGCAGAACGATATCTGCAAATTGTCTGATATCTTCTGCAGGCACCTTGGCCTCAGATGCTATAACAGCCATAGGAGGAGATGGTGTAGCTGGACAGCCTGGTTCTTCCAATGCTGAATCAGAATTCTCGTCTTCTGAACTGGACATTGACACATTGGAGGATGGAGAGTGCTGGACAGGTGGCTCTGACTACTGAGGTTGTATCAGAAGCAGTAGAGAAGAAATGGTAGTTGGTAATACTGAGGTGGTAACTGGAGCAGTAAGGGTGGGTGTAACCATCACCAGAGTTGGCGATGGTGGTGGGCGGGGAGACTGTTGCAGTAGTCTGAGGCAATGGAGAAATCAGACATTGCATCAAAGAATCAATACAAGGAGGAACTGGCAGAGGCAGTGGTGAAGCTTCAGCCACTTGTTGTTGCTCCTCAACCAACAATTCCAGCAATAGATGATCCGGAGTTCAGGATCACTGAGGCAGTGAGACATGCTGAGATGGAGACCAAGCTCAAGATTGGTATGTTTGTGAGTGATGCCACGATTGGTATTGGTATCTAGAGTGAGATCGAGATTGAGACCAACACAGAGATCGAGATTGGGATTGACAATAATGGCCATGATCACTGGAATGGTGATAAGAATCTGTATGAGGTAGAGACGTAGATGGGGAGCAACATCTAACCAGTTCTGGAAGGTCACCGCGGTATTCATGTTCATGGTACCAGTTTCAGTAGGACAGTGAGTAAGACTAGTATAAATGGAGATGTTCCCTGCACAGATATTCATGTCAGCACCAGTCAATGTATGAGACTGATGTAAATAGAGAGTCTTCATGAAGACCTTGTCCCCTATGGTATTGATGCATAGACACATAAGATGGAGATCTATCTTGGCTGCAGTTTAGAGGTCTGGTTCTTCAACATCTGGGACATGAACTGACGGCAGATCTTGCAGCGACTCATATTGTGCTCTTACCCCAGACAAAAAAGGTGCTGATTGTGCATTTTAGAAAGAAAGAACAATATTTGAAATGGAAAGTAGAGGCTATGGGGGGGGGGCAGAAGTACAGAGAAAGATTTGTTTTGTTTTGTTCTTTGAAAGAAAACAACTAGAGAGAAGAAGTGAGAGGGAAGACAGAGCAAAGAGGAAAGAAACTAGAGTGTAGGATGAGAAAAAGTTAGAAAATACACACTACTTAAAGCTCCAGAACACATGAAGAGGAGTGACTCCAATGGTGGACAAAAAGAAACTGATGAGACAGTAGCTTGATGGGCTTCAGCTTGTGCAGTACACAAGAGGGGACAGGGCTTCCCACAAGCTACTAAGCTCTGGAACGTTCTGTTGGAGTCTCTGCAAAACCCACTGCATGAGGCACAGAGACTACTAAGAAGAAAGTGACTTTCTTCTCATGTGTCAAGTTGCTTTTCCAAATTTTGTCAAAATTACCAAGCAAAATAATTTGCTAGAGGTAAGTACAATACTTTTAACTCAGTACTGCTAAGTTCTCTCTGTCTCTCTCTGTGCCTGTGTGTTTGCGCCCGCTGGTCATGTATAAACACACATACATGAAAGAGAGGTCCTCTGGTTCAGGTGTATGTGATGCTACAGGTCCTTATTGCCTGAGTCTCCTGCTTCAATTCAGGAGGCTATAAACTCTGTCTCCCAGTCTCTGCTGCCTACAGAAACAGGAAATAGTGCCTTTTTCTATTAACTCATCCTTATATAATGATCCAGATTCATGTTTTTCTAAGTTTTCACATCTCTCCCAGCAACCTTTGCTGACCAACCCTTTCCAAGGACAACTTTAAATGGTGTGGACTGCCCAAGTGGGAGGGCTTGAGCTGTTCTCGAAGGCAACCTTGGCAAAAGAAGCAGAAAGAGTAGGAGGATTTTGAAAGCTGCCCACTTGAAAGCTGAAAGCTTTGCTTTACAGTCCAGGAGAAGGCAGATAAAAGCAAGCCTTGTGTATAATTCAGAGGGCAGGGCCATAGCCTCCCTGCTGTCCAAACCAAATCTCCCTTGTCTCTCTGATACATACTTAACATTCCACTCATTTGCTGCACACTGACTTTCAGCAGGCAAAAGATTCTCTGTCCTTCCCTTTCTCATATATGAGCCCATGAGCATGCCGATGGGCGCACTCGCACCCGCATACACACACACGCACACACTCACACAGAGAGAGGCTGAAATGTTGCTGATGGGATGGGGGTGTGGATGCATTATTCAAAGGAAATGTATTTTGCTGCAGCCTTGCTGCATAGTCGCAGGATCTGCCGAAGGTGTGGAAGGGTGGGCTGGAGGGAAGATGGGAGAGGGAGCAGCAGCCTAATCAAGGTCCCTCTGGTAGTACTGCAGGCTCCCTTGGTAACCGCACATTCCCAACAAGAGGGAAGCTTTATGGATCCCACACAGCACTCTGCTTTCTCTTCCCTGTCACCTCTGCAAATCTGACACTCTGGCAGAGAATGAGCTGTAGAATAAAAAACAGCTCAGATGAATCAAATGAACATGCAGTCTTTTTCTCTTTGCCTGTAAAGCTCCAGGATCCATGTTTACCTTGCCCCCCCCCCGCCCGCCGCCAAGAAACAGTGATTTTGTAGATCTGCCTCCACAGAAAGGTAGCATGGCCAATTCACAAAGACAAGCAGGTCTCCCACATTTAGATATCTAATATGAGAGGGGGAATGTTCAAACCCCCCATGATACCTCACCATTAGCCTGGCTGGCTAGGGCTGATGAGAACTGAACCGCCATGATATCCGCAAGCACACTGGTTGCCCAAGCCCTGGTTTAAAGATAGCCATATCTTTTGTTATATGACTACTTGTGCTAAGCAGGTGTGAACTTGGGTCAGTTTCTTGACCGAGGAGGCCACCAGTGGCCACGTATAAGCCTAAATTATAAGCATTAAAAACTGAAAAACAAGCATGCTTCTAAAAAACTAAAAGAGTCTTCATATATTATGAGGAAGAAAACCTGAGCTTGCAAGGAAATCAGTACTTCTTAGGGAGATGAAAATCCTTGCATTTGACACACATGTTTCCAAGAACTTTTTTTTCAAAAAATCTATGCATGGTATTTTAGATTGCAGTTAATCTTAGATGGGTGCTTTGAATTTATCGGAAGGGGATTTTGTTACCAGTGCTGCCTCCACAAAAAGGAGTAAGGAACTGTTTAGACTCAACAGCCCTATAATGGCAACCCACTTATAAAGAAAAGGTTAGTGCGATCACTTGTGGCAGTGGGTAAACCCACTTTCATGTAAACTGGGATTGGGCTCAGTAAAGTGAGCTATTTTCCCCAGAGACAAGAAAAATAGCTTTGTTTTTGTGAGCCCAGCTCATATTCAGAAACCACACTGCCATCATCCAAAATGTGAAGATGACAAGACTTTCCAGTAATAAAAGGAGGTACTCAGCGCATCTTTAAAAGCACTGCTTCATTCACTATTTACAAAAGAGACACCATTTCTAGGAAAAGATTCGCCTTCTTCATGGCCGCTGTGCAGTCCCACACAGAACAATCCCTATCTTTGTTACTTGCACTTGAAGAACAGTAGGAAATCCAACATTGGTTTGTCATATCAATTTCAAAGAACCCTGCCCATCTATTTATTTTTCTGTGATATTCATGGTGAACTTTTCAAGAGTATGTATCCATCTCCTTACTTGACACTTAAGGTGCATCTCTTGGTAAACCAGAACTGATAATATCTAGTTCTTCAATCTTACCACTAGATTTAAATTCACCAGAAAACACCAGAATAAACAAGATCAGCATCTTCACTGGGGTAAGTCATTTAGAGATATGAGGTGACACGTCACTGGTATATTGATGACACCCCAGCTGTGCTTTTTGTTGCTAGTTGTTTGTCAAAAGTAGGCTGTGGAACTGGCATCCAGACATGATTTGGGGATAGATGGGGGCAAAGAAATCAAGACTTCAAACAATTCAAGTCTCAGAAGCATTGTGGGTAGGAGGGTGGAAGTTTACAACTGAATTTAAATAGGATTGTACTCTTACTGAAGAAGTAGATGCCTGATTAGGGGCTGCTACTAGACCTGGACCTGAGGATGCTCAGATGGCAGTGATGGCCTGGAATATTAGCTTCTGCTGGTCTTCCAGAACTGCATCCCATCTAGAGATAGTGGACTTTGACTAGGTGAGCCATATGTGAGTGACATCCAGGCTGGATTACTGCAGTGCAGCTGATGGCTTTGAAGTTGTTTGTAAACTTCAGCTAACGCAAAATGAAGCTACCCAAGTGCCAGTATGTGTCATGCAATCAGATAATGCAACGGCTATACTATACTGTTTGCTAATGCTCTACTAAACACAACTTAAAGTGTTGGTGTTAATTTTTAAAGTCTTAAGTGGTTTAGCGCCAAATGACAGAAAAGACAACCTTCATTGGTGTCACCCTGCCTGCAGTGTGAAGTTACTAGGCAAGATTGTTCTTGTTTGTCCACCTTTGAGAACAACTGGACTAGTAAGCACAAGGATAAGGCCTTTTAATAGTGACACCATACTTAAAAAGTACAGTGACATATCCCCAGCCCCATCTTTGTCCTTTAGAAGAAGAAGACCTATCTACTTCCACTGGCTATTTTTAGTTACTAAGTTGTTAATTGGATTTCACAGTGTTCTATTTACACATTTTGTAACCTGCTTTGAGAGGTGACCTATATGCATATTTAAATAAACAGGAAAGGGAGAAATAGAGCTGAAAAGTAGGAGCTCAGTCTATAAAAGAATTTTAAAATTAGGAAAACAGACAAAAATAATAGTGTTGAAGAGAAAAATCGAAGCATTTGCTGTGTAGCAGGCCCAGAAAAAAGAATAACAACAATAACAAATGTGCCTGCCAAGGCATAATGAGGAGAACTGATCCAAATGAGTTCCAGATATTCTCCAGTGTTTTCAGGGTCCATCTTACTTTGTAGGCAACCAATATTTATTTGAACAAATATTTATTTGATGCAAAGAACGGGAGTGATGTGGATGTTGGAAAGACTGAGCTTATTTGACAAGACATAGCAAAGGAACTGGATAGCTGTGTTCATTTGATACAGTCTGTCTTGGCCTTGGAACCTGGCTCCATAGTAAAACTTAAGTCAGGTCAAGTAAGCACTATTTTATCTAACCTATAGATTTTCAATGGATATTTTAATGGGCAGGGTCATTCTGCTGTAAGACTGGATTCACATTTCCTCAGCACTTCAGAGAGCAGTTGACTAATGACACCATTTCAAGGCAAGTAGGTGGTTGTTTCATTGAGAGAAGAGACTTCTCATACTTGTTTTAACTATCCAGACACATGGGATGTGTAATGAGAACCAGATCAGAAAAGGCAGAGGAGGTCTATGGTTTTGGAAACCTATTGAAACAAGCTGGAAGATAGCAACAAATACAATAGATCAGCAGTTTCATACCCAAGTTCATTTTGCTAGGCTATGTTAGCATTGTCAGTGATGACTACAACTTCACACCTATTCCTTCTATTTCTGAATGTGCAAATAAAACGGAAAATTCTGTTTCTTTTTCATCCAAAGAAAATCAGTCCCAGAAAGTCCATCTACTACTTAGGGTAGGTGGCAGACTGAAATAGTATTGGTCTGTTGTTGCTCTCATTCACATATGAAACCATGGTGTAGTTTCCTTTCTCACAATCCATTTTCTTTCTGTACAGTCATAAGCACACAGAAGCAGCAGCGGCACAAGTAGCAGCAGCAGCAACAACAACAACAGCAAACAACAGCAACAACAACAGACCTGCTAGATCTAACAAAGATTTCACCTTTTACAATATTGGCTTTCTAGTGGTGGTCACTCAAATGCCCCCAGAATGCCTTAAAGGAAGACACAATGGCAACAGCCCTCCCTGATTCAGAAATATATTGTCTCTAAACATGGAAACTCCATTTACTTACTATGGCCAATTGCCACTTGGACCTTTGCTCCAAGAATTTATCCAGTCCCTTTACAGCCAACTAACCTACTTGGCAGAAAATCCAATATGTTAATATAAAGATGTCATTACATTGTTGTGTGACAAGATACTGTATTTGCTCAGAACCTACTGCAAATTTTCAATGGATGACTCTGTTTTTCCTCACCATCTTATAAACCTCTGCCATGTGCCCACTGTACTGTTGTTTCTCTAATCTGAAAAGCCCTGAATGCTTTAGATTCCTCTTACTGGAAAGCACGACCTTCCACTGATCGTTTTGATTAACATTCCTTGTCCCCATCTCACTCTAAAATATTCTTTTAAGATACAAAGAGTCAAAGACTAGAACTATATTGAGCATTCCAAATGCAGTTGCACCAAAGATTTAAATAATACTGAAGGCATATCTTTGACATGAAATTTCCCTTCGTCACACTGAATACCCAGGCTTCTTAAACCACTTCCAGCAATTTCACATTTGGGTTCTTTAAGACCTCTCAGAGGAATGTCATCTGGCCTTGGTTACTTCTGAACTTCTCCAACATGTTCTGCTGTAAAGAAGAATATGCATTCCATCTCTATAGTACTTCTTCCATGGATATCATTGGCCAAACTCCAGTTGTCTCCATCGCCAGTTTTGTTAATGCCCCTTGTTGGGTTTTATCCATTTAGCAACTTCTTGTTGCTGCTGCTGCTGCTGTTGTTAATTGCTATAAAACCCATTTTGACTTATGGTAACCCTGGAATAAGAGATCTCCATGTCACATTGTCATCAACAGCCCTACTCACAGGTTTTGATTTCTAGCAGGCTAATGTATACATGCTCCCAGCTGCAGCTTTCTAGCAAGGAGAGTTTTCACAGCATAAGTGCTGACTGGAGGGATCTCTGGTTGGAGAAACTCCCCCTGGATTAAAGGAGGAATCAGAAGATCACCCATTAGAGTCTGGAATTCCCATTATTTTCATTTACTTTTGAGTAAACACATTATGAGTGGGAAGGATCAAGGTAGTGACATCTTCTGTCCTTCCTATGAAACACAGCTGTTTCTGTCCTTGCCATGAAACACAGCTGACAGCTCCCATACTGGCAACCTGCTTTTTAACAAAAAACCTCTTAAATAAACCTTTGGAGTTATGAAGGTGAAGAATTCTTGTGATTAAAATAGAACAATGGAGCCTCTTCAGTCACCTTCCTTCTCCAATCAGGAGCAGAGTAAGTGTGTGTATCCCACAAGCATTTAAGTAAGCATTTAAGTGCATATATCTTGTGAATAGACTGAATTTCATCTTATTTGTAAGACTACATTGGTTTCAACAAGGAGAAACCGCAGCACGAGAAAGTTCAGACTTTTATCTATTTGACGTTCCTGAGACTTTCTTGCTGGTGGTTTTCAGCTAGACGAGAGAGAAATCAATTGTTAATTGTGAAATTGCTGGATTAAATGAAAGACAGAATCTTCCCAGGAACCTTCTCAGGACGTTTTACAATGGATGATGGAGGAGCTATGTGTGGAACTCCTAAAGAAGAGGAATATGACAGAGGCCCTGAGGAATGCGATCAGCAAAATCAAGGAAGAACTGTGCAGAGGTACAAGACAAGAGAGGGACAAAAGAGTTAGCAATATGGAATCGAAGGAAGTTGAAAATCACATGCAGAGACAAATTCAAGTTGAGCAATGGAGATGTAGCTAATGTATTTGGGAGATATATGGCCAAGAAACTCTGGTTTGTGAAAGAGGGATTACAGCTCAAGGGGGAGAGAAGGGGGAGGCTAATTTTGAGACTGATTTGTAATAGAATTATTTTGATGGTTGAACAAAACCAAACTGATTTAGTCTGTATGACTGAAGGAGGTGAAAGAAAGATGATTTTAAAAAGGATGCTGTTTCAGGATAACTATCTTTAAATGTCAATTAGGAAACGAATTCAAAATAGTGGTAACAGGCAAGGAAGAGAATCTTAGAAGCTGGTGAGGAAGTCTGTAGATAGGATGGTAGGTAGGATGGTTACAAGGGAAGACAGAAATTAAATTCAGAATAGATTTGGCTGAAATTAGGTTATGAAATGGTTATAGATACAAGACAATGAAAATGGGATTTGGTTAATAAACACTGTATAGCATTTTGCAATATAAAATGGTATAGAAATTTTTGGATTTAGAGATACCGTATAACATGACTAGATCCACAGTTTTAACTAGTAAAAATATTATGTAATCATATCAGCAAGTAGCACTTAGTATTAATGCCATTTATCATATAATGTCATATTATGCAAACATAATATGCAATATGTAATGGAATGCAGCAGAAAGTGATATTGAGATACTATGCTAGTTATGTTAGCCTTTTGTAGAAGAAAATTCATTTTTCTTGAACTTCTCATGAACTAGGTGGGGGAGAAGAGAAATGTTGGATACTATCTTTGAGAGGCTTGAATCAATGTGATTGTTATAATCCATTTAAAGAAAAAGGGAAGTCAATCCTTTTCTTTTTCTTTTCTTTTCTTTTCTCTGCTTTTAGATTTCTAATTCATATGTCTCACAATTTCTTTGTGTTTTTATTTTTCTCTTATGTATTTGTAGAACTTCTAGTGGGTTTTTTTTTTGGTCATCATTAATAAACAGATCCTTTCAAAAAACAGCCCTGCTCACATCCGGCAAACTTAGGGCTGTAGCTTCCTTGACTGAGTCAATTCACTTGTAACGTGGTCATCTACTTTTTCTATTACTTTCCATTTTACTAAGCATTATTGTCTTTTCCAATAAGTCATGTCTCACGATATGGCCAAAGCATGACAGCCTCAGTTTAGTCATCTTGGATTCTAGTGAGAGTTCAGGCCTGATTAGCTCTAGAATACATTCATTCGTCTTTTAACAGTCTCTGGTATTTGTAGATTTGTCCCCCAGCACCACTTTTCAAAAGAGTTTATTATCTTCCTGTTCGCTTTCTCCACTGTCCAGTTTTCACAGCTACAAACAGAAATCAATTCAATAATTAAATTCAAGAATTTATTATGGTCATAGACCAGCATAAGCAAAGATCACACAGAAATTGAAAATACTGTGGCCTGGATAATTCTGACTTTGGTACTTCTATACTTCTATACTGACTTATACTTGAGGTCTAGCTCATTCATAGCTGTCCTTCTAATTCTTAATCTTCTGATTTCTTGACTAAAAGTTTCCATTTTGATTAATGACCGAGCCAAGTTATTGAAAATGTCTAATTGTTTTAATAATTAATAATCTACCCTCATTATATTTGTCTTCTTAATATTCAAGCGTGACCTTGCTTTCCTATTTTCTGCAAGTATTATGACGCCATTTCTTAAATTGTTGATGTTCATTCCCCCAAAGTTCACATCTCCTTCCACTGAGTGTAATCCTGCTTTCCATATGATATGCTCTCCATAAAAATTAAACAGATATGCAGCCTATTCTGACCCCCTTGCCAATAGGAAGCCATTCTGTTTCTCCATACAGTATCTTGACATTGGCCTCTTGCCCACAGTAGAGGTTATGCACCAGGGTAATCAGGTATTGTGATCTTTCCATTTCTTTTAGAGCAAATGATAATCTAATGTAATCTATAAAACACAGAATGACTTTATTCTGAAAATCTCTGAGGCACTCCAATAGCCAATATGTCACTAGTGTCTCTTCCTTTTCTGAACCCAATTTGAACATCTGGCAATTATCATTCCATATGTGGTAAGTCTTTTCCTTGATTATTATGACAGTTCTCTCTGTCCTAGGCATGACTCCCTGAACAGTTGCATTCAGCATCCTGACCCTGTTTCTGTCACCTTTTACTTTTACTTCTTGTCTGTCTTTAACCATTTGCAGAGTTTCATCTGACATCCAAGGTGGTTTTTCTTTCTTTTTGATTATGGACAATGTCTTTTTGCATTCTTTCCTGACAATTTCCTTAGTTTGGTCCAGAGTTCTTCTCATTCCCTGTCAGTTAGGTTAATCAATGCAAACCTGCTCTTTATATTGTCTTTATATTCTGTAGGGATGTTCAGGTTGTATTCTGGTATGATAATTGAGATAGTGTACTTCTTTAACTTTAATTTTTGATATTAGGTGTTCATGATCTATGATATAACTTGCTCCTGGTCTCATTTTTGTAGAGAGGAAGTAGATTCTCAGACCTCTTCTTCCAATTATGTAGTCTTTTTGATTTCTATATTGCCATCCAGTGACATCCATGCATAAATTCATCTCTTTGGCTGCCTAAACAATGTGTTTGCAATGGACAAACTGCAGGCCTCACAAAATTAAATTAAATTAAATTTACTGTCCTGCTTCTTTTCTTGATCTTAGGCCGATTTCTCCTAAATGTTTGGCTCTGTTCTGGTTTCCACTTTTACATGCCAAGCACCTATGATTACCAACATATCCTGTTTTGGTGCGTGATCAATTTCCTCCTGAAGCCTTGTATAGAATCTTCAAGTTCTTCCTTGCCTGCCTCTGTTATATGAGCATAAACTTAGATTATGGTTATATTGATCATCTATTGACCATCTAATCCTATATTGGCCATATTGGTTTTCCCTCAGGTCTTACTGATATTCAGTCAGACTTCACATTGTATCCCCTGATTTCTTGACTGCATCTTGCCTCATTATAAACTGCCACTCTTTTCTTCTTTGACTGCCACTTATGTGCCATTCCTGACCACCTTTGCATATTCACACCAAGTATGGATATGTCTGTATGATCTGCTTCTTGTTTTTTGATTTCTAGCTTTTCCTGATTCATTCTTCTCACATTGCATATTCCTACTATATAATGTTGTGCAACAGCTGCAACGTGCTTTCACTTCAGTCCAGTTGCATCATTAGATATAGTGCTACCTGTACCTGTACTCTGTTCTTCCCTAGTAGCAGAGTGCCTTCCAACCTAGGAGTTTCATCTGCCAGCACTACCTCTCACTTCATTTTGGATTGTTTCATCATAGATTTCAAAGGAAAAGGGATTTAAGAGTGGTTTATCACCCCCTTCTTCTGCATAGTAGTGCAAGTGTTTCTACTGTTCTCTCTGAGATACCTTCAGACCCCACCACGACTGCTGCCCAGTGGCTTGTTTGGCATACTTAATCTGGCTCCTCAGCAAAGACCTGCACAATTTAGAAGACCTTCTCTGTAGCAGTGCTAATATCAAGATATCATCTTACCTCACTAGAGTACACAATACCACCACCTTGGAAAGGCAATGCCAAGGTGGGTTTTCGCAACTGGCAGCTCAAATTTCTTGCTTCTTGCCTTATCATCAACTAACACTTTTTTTTTCCTCAGAGGATGCTTTTAAAAAGTAAGTAATATTTCCACTTTTAAAAGGAAGCCTTCTTGCTCTTCTATGATTTCCTTGATATCACTGTTTGCAGGCCCAGCACGAGAGGTGGACTGGGGTGCAGGGAGACAAGCACAACGCCACAACACAACTGGAACAAACAAGATCACCACATTCTTTATTACAGCTGTATAGGCCTGGCCTGGGTTGATACAGCAGATCCAGATTAGATGATCCACCTATTACCTAACATGAGGAATGTCCTGATTCACCTGCTGATGGCAACATGGAGTGGCATTATGGAAACTGCATGAGCCTCAACCACTATATGGGTTCCCTGTCATGTGAGAGTGAGGCAGGTCAAACAGCCCCCAAGCTAGGCCTGACCATGTTAAGCTGCACCCCTAAGTTTCCCAAGGCGACCCCTGTAAAAGTGGGGGGGGGGACATATAGGCCTTGTCATCTCCAAAACTGGATCCATCCACATGCCAGATCACCAAAGCTGTGACAAAGAAACAGCTTAACAAATCAGTCAACAGACAAGTAGTGAGAAAAGTCTAACAAGTTTAAATTGTAGGGTGGGGGGTTAGAAGGCATCCAAGGCCAGACTTCCAGAGCAGCACGGGGGCATCTTTTATATCCCTCCCAGGTAGACCAGAATGAAACATATATGCTATGCTGTCTGCTCAAGCAAGGCTCACCCACCTTGGTCACTGACTGGCCAAATCCCCAGAGACCTGCAAAAGAGTGCAAAGCCTTCTTGGGGAGGATGTCAGCACCAAGGAGGAGGTAAGCTCTCTTCTGCCTTCCCAACAGCAGCCCTGCAAATGAACCACATGCTAACGCAGGAAGCTCAGGGTGTTTTTTTTATCAAATAGCATCCTTTTGGATATGTTTATATTCTGTCTAATCATGATAAGCTTAGTCCACATTTTCATTTTTACCAAAGTACTTGCTTTTAACTCTCAGCAGAATTTTCTGTCACCATCTTCTGCAATTACTCAGCACCATTCACATCCCGCCTTCTTGGCATACACTCATCTTTCTGTGAGGGAGACAGTCCTGACATCTTTAGCAGCATGGATGAATAATCCCCTTTGTCTGTTCTGCACTCAGACTAAGACCATCTACATTCCTATCTGCTGCAGTAAATAGATTAGGATTGCCTAGGAATTATGCTGCATTTAGCTGGCAGTGTTCAAAGCACCACTCTTTTCAAAACAAGAAAAAAAGTGGGGGGTGGTAAGGGCAGGCCTTCACTCAGCACACTCTTTGGTTAATGACTTCTTCCCTCTGCCTGGAAAAAAATTTACCCAAAACCAGCATGAACCCAGTGTGATGTTAAGAGTCATATAACTGTGGCCTTGAGCTAGGTGAAATTAGGCAGTAGTGCAAATACACCCTGATGTCATACGCTTTCTACTCCTTTCAAGGCAAAAAACAAACAAACAACTTATAAATACTAGAACATGAATGAAGGCCTTTAGAGAGAGGAAGCCAAATAGTTATGAACTGTTAAAAAAAACTTTCTGATCCAAGAAGAAAACTCCATTATCAGAGGTAGAATGTCTTAAAACACTAGAGTCACACAACAGAGCAGGACTGTGGCTTCCATGCTCTGTTTGCAAACTCTCTGGAGACCTTCGGGTGGCCATTACTGGATGCAGAGTTGCATTAGGTGAAAATGCTGCTTGACTACAAACTGGGCAGAAGGTAGTTAGGGGTAACTAGTGGCAGATATAGAAAAACAGTTGGTCTAGCTGGCTCTCAGGAGCTCATTTCCACTATTCTTTGTCCACCTTACCCAGTGATTGGGACTTTAATAGATTGCACGGACCCTTATCTACAAGATGAACTTTACTCTCACGAGAGCCCGCAGGATGTAATGGTTTGATAATTGGTCTATGACACCGGAGACCAGGGTCCAATTCCACACTCAGCTATGGAAACCCATTGGATGACCTTGGGCGCATCACACACTCTCAGCCACAGAAAACCCCAATACAGGTACACCTTAGGGTCACCGTAAGTCAAAAATGACTTGAAGGCACACAACAACACAACAGTTCACATGAGGAAGAAGGGGAGGGAAAAAGGAAAGGACGGCTGTGTGCTTCATTCAGCACGTTTCTCTGATTCTGTACACAGACAAACTTTGTTTACAGACAGGGTCTTTCACAGTTGTCATAGCAACCTACCCAGAAACACAGAAACACATCTACATCTCTCCCAGGATGGGACAAGATGTTCTCATTTTCTCTCTCTCTCTCTCTTTCTCTGCAATTGCTAGAGATGTACAAATCTATCATTTTTGCCATATTTCAAAATTTTCCAAATGTTTGCATTCTTTCTATTTCATTTATGAAAAAACTTGCAAATTTTGGCAAATCTTATTTAAAAATGCAACAAATAAAATTCTCATGCATCTGTAGTAAACCAAATTCAAAAAATGCACCTCTTGCCAGCATGGAGAGGGTCATGTTACACCTGCCTGCCATGTAGCTGTTAACGCTGAATGGCCTCTCAGATAAAAAAGACAATGGCAACTCTAATTCATCATTACAATTGTGACTGAATGATCAGGGACTAAAATCCAGCCAGACTACTAACAGCTAAGCATATAAACCCTTTTGCATGAATAGATGGAACTGTAAGTTTTATTCTCCACCATACTTTATCTACAGTTGTTCATTAATGAAGAAACTTGTAAATGCTGGCACACTTGTATAAAAACCAACCAAATAAAATCCATATCCCACCACTGCCACCACCTTCATTTACACTCCTCTCTGACTGATGCAAAGATTTCACTCCTGTATCACATCCATTCATGAATAATTGATACTCACTTAAAGCAAAACAGATTATGCAGGCAGCTCACAACCTAGCATGAGAGCTCGGAAAAGTTACTTTTGGGAATACAAGTTAATAAAATCTGTGGCTAGCATGCTTTGACACAGTGCAGAGGGAGCAGGATCATATATCTGTACACATGCCTTTGTAACCCACCGCACATGAACTGCCCAGTGGCTGTGGCCTGGCTATTCTTGCTAGATCAGGCCCAACCTCTTTGGCTGCTGGTGGTGCAGTAGTTAGGTTTCTGGCATCCATACTGAGGCAATGGACATAAAAAGAAAGAGCAATATATTACCAAAGCCAGACCTGGAGCTTGCTGTTTTGGCTATGATTCTACGGTTTCCTAACTCTGCCAAAACAAATAGCAACTGGCCTGGAGACTCAATAGTATTTCCCACATCTTCTGTAAATAAAAAGTCAATCTCAAAATATTTTGGGAAAGGCCCTTCAGTCAGTTCCACAAATGCCTGTGAGAGTGTGGCTGCATGCTCTGCTTTACCAAGGAACACTAATCTGTCTGAAAGGCTGTCAGACGATAGTCCTCAGCCTCTTTTATCTGAACAGCTTCCCAGTCAAAGTCTGTGCAATGACTGTAGAAGATCCATTCCTTGTTCCACCAACCAGTCCTATTGTGCCAAATCTATCAGCTTCATGTCCTTCAGAGACACATTCTCAACATTACCCCAAAAGTGCTAACCATCATGTTCCAAGTTATCTTGATAACTATGTTACATAAAGGAACCTTTTTGCTGGAACCTTGCATCAGCTTATTTATTCATTTGTTCACATTTTTATGTTTCATTTATGTGTTTTTCTTTCCTAGGTAAGTTGTACTGTTTCTTATACCTACAGATGATTGCTATTGTTCAAATATTCTTAAGTTTGTGAGTTTTATGGAGCCAGGAAGAGATGCAATGCTTGCAGCAGAACCATTTCTTGCTTCAAGACAAGTCTGTTTGAATGTCCTGGACTACATATAGATACCAGCCCATCCTGTGACCTTGCCTTAGGGAAGTAATTACAGAACAAAAATCCTGCATCTTTTAGGTATCTGAAAAAACTGAAGTCCTATCCTTGAGAACTCCTCCCTCTAAGCAAACACTCTGATTTAAAAAAACATACGAAGCAAGGAAAGGGCCTTAAAGGACCCTATCCTGAGTTAGCGCCTGCACAGTAGGTTAACATAGATCAAATGCAACAATCTTCTCCATTATGGTGAGATGTATTGTATTTTTGTTTAAAGTATAGTAAGTAATTCTAAATTTGCTTCTGTACATTCAAAACAGCCAGAGTTCCTAAAAGTTATTGTTTTGAGATAAGTTGCTAAGTCCCAAAGCCATGGTAGGTGGAACAAAGGATTCTGGGAATGCACTAAAAATATGACTCTCCAAGATCTGAAAGAACACATCCATACTGTATGAAAATATTTGCCCTCTTTTCATCCTTTTGTAAAAAAATGATGCATTCCCTCCTTTTTTCTAGTGTGTAGGTGTGTATGGGAAATATAACGAGCAACCCAAGTCTGTGAGTACATTTGCGTGTATCTCAATGTGCCTTACCTTCCTAAAATACTTTATTGATGTGGCAGGTGAGACGCTGAAATGAAAAAAAACAATGTGAAGGGGAAATAAAAAGGTCTTCAAAATGCCATTTCTCTCCTACCCTAGGAACTGTAGTAAGAAAGACATTGATAGAGAAAGCTTGTAGGGTTAGTTGCTCCTTCATGATCTCAGTAGCTCGCTGATTAATTCCCCTGCCTCCTCCCTTATTTGTATGTTAAAGACACTTGAAGAGAAAGAGCGGGCCACTCCAAGTTGCTTGTTCAAAATGTTATCTTCCGTAATAACAAGTGCTGGAAATGTCAAGAAAAAAATGGTACATTCCATTACATATGATGGACTTGCCCGAAAGTCAAAAAACAAAACAACACTGGGAACAGATACATGGCGCAATAATGGAAATTTTAAAAATATGGATTCCACTGACACCAGAGTTATTTTTACTGAACATTACTCAGAATCTAGAACCAACGTTCTCAACAAAATATTGGAGAATACTACTTTCTTTGATTACAGTGGCTAGATTGCTTGTGGCCAGATTATGGAAAGATAAAGAGACTCCTACACTTGAACAATGGATGATAAAAATCTTTGAAATGAAAGAAAAAGACTCCCTTACCTGTAAGATTAAAGGGAAGTCAGACAAAATAATTCAATAATGGTCTCTAGTTATGAATTTTCTCAGACAAAAATGGGGTAATTCAATCATAGATTAGAATGTTATCAGTTTGACCAAGATGTGTTAGAATTCAAAGTTATATAACTTTATTTAGAAAGTTAACTGAGTATGCATCTATGTACAAATCTGTGGTATTTATAGGAGTATTATTAACAGGAGGGAAAAGAATGAGTCGCACAAAGCAGACAAAATTTAAGGATGAGGATAATAAATGAAAAGGAAGCGTATGATACAGATAGATGAACAGATTCCAAGGAAGGGTAAGAGGAAGTAGAAACATAATTTATGTTATGTTTTAATCTTACTTTATTTAGAAAAATTAATGAATGTAATAAGTTTACAAGAAGACTGCCATAAGGAAACTGCAAATTGTGTTATTTGAAGAATGTACATTGTGGAGATAATGTATTTACATTGTGTTCATTTCTTTTCTTTTCTCCTTTCTTGTCGTCTTCTTTTTTGATACAAACTGAATTTTAAAAAAATGTTATCTCCCAAACCAACAGTCTGCTGTGTGATTTCTAAGCAGTTGTGCAGCTGCTAGGGAACCACGTGCCCCAAACACATCATTAAAAAAATGTCACTGCCCAGAAAGCCAATATGCTTAAGATATTTATTAGACAAACCAGATGGTCCAGAAAGGAGGTCTTTAAACAGTAGAGGGCAAGAGAAGGGCAACTATGACAAGATGTGCTGGATTGGCACAGATTAGGAAGAAGATAGGGAGAAGGGGAGTAGGTGTAGCCAGTAGGGGATTCAAAGGAAGGAGCAGGTCGGTCAGCGGAGAGTGACAAGGGGACCAAGGACAAGAAGGATCCTGGTAAGGCATGGGCAGGAAGTATGGCCCAAACTGGAGAACACTTATGAGGAAATCAATCTGGCCCTCACTCTACTATTAAGTCTGCTTTTGTAAGGGAACTTGTGATGCTCCAGATGTTGGTGAACTATTCCCATCCTCCTCATCACAGGTAAGCAGAGGTTGATGAGAATTTGAATCCAACATCTGAAGGCAGAGTAAGTATGGTTTAGCAGTTTGGGCATTTGACTACAACTCAGGAGACCAGGGTTCGATACCCTGCTTGACCATGGAAACCCACGGGGTGACTTAGGATGCATTATACACTCTCAGCCCCCACAAAACCCTCTGATAGGTTCACCTTAGGATCACCATAAGTTGGAAACAACTTGAAGGCAGACAACAGCAGCAACAACATCAACATCTGAAGGACCAGAGCTTGCCTATCCCTACTGTATAGGATTTACTAATGAAGTAATTATGGTATCTGAACATGATACGATTTTGCATTTCCAGTCTTTGATTTCAATATCAATAACTTTAAAGATCCCTCCAACTTGCTGTGGCTAACAATTGGAACTATCAGAAGTTAGAAGTGTTATTTTCATTCTGTTCCCTAAAGCACAAGTTGGTGATAGATGACCATGAGTAACAACTCTAGCAGGAGATACTGTGCTTGTTGCTTTATCACCAACAGAGAGAAAGGGCCAGGCATCGGTTAAGAGGACCTAAGCTTGTATTTAAAACTGTAAAGTCCTGTAAGGTCCTTAGCTGAACAACCTCCCACATATAATTTTCCTATTCAGTGCCAAATTGCTACCCTACCCAGTCAGAGAACAGCCCACATGTCCTGAGGTCCTAGCTTCCACACCCTACCAATTCCCCTAGTATGGACACTGGCTGCTCTTGGAAAGTTAACTAGCTGCCATTAGCTACACAAAATGGTATACCACTCTTCTGCTACCTCAACTGTTAGTATGTAAAATTGTGCGAAGTCTTCCTCTGGTTCAGTGGGGGAAAGACTACTTTTCTAAGCATCCTTCACAGTGTAAAATCCTCAATCTGATTCAAAAGCCTCCAGGCAGCTTGCTAGGGAAGCAAATATTCTTCCCATCACTGCTGTGTCTGCTGAAGTCTCTATTTACACAGAGACCTGGTTTTCTGGCACCATTCTAGGATGCAACTGAACAATGTCTAGGGGCAGAGGGCACCAGATCAAGGGCTTCTCCCCCTGAGGGTAGTAGGTCAGGAATTCTTATTCTGCCTCCTTTCAGCTATTGCAGCTATCTTCTGATTTACTGTTGCAGCAGTGCTGCCCCTGCTATGCATTCCTCTTTACAGTTCTTGGCTACTACTGCACTATGAGGGAATTTTCTGGGTGTGTGAAGGAGCCACAAGGCACCTCAAAAAGTTGAGCTTCACTATTCACCTAGAATTCAAAACCTGCTATGCACAGTGGCTTAAAAACCTAAATTAATAGAGAAAAATAGCTCCCCTGCCCACACTCACAGACCTGACAAATAAGCACAACATGCAATTATGAAAAACCTTGCAGGTCCAAGGTAAATGTACTCAGAGCACATGATGGCTTCCTCCATTATATACCTCAGTCACAATACAGTTGCTGGTACAAAACCCATGGTGCGTGAAGAGCAGGACCACAGGGAAGTGTGCTTTCCATTCCACACCCCCACCACAATTCTAAATGCAGCTTGAAAGAGGCATGATTATGAAGAACAAATGGTGGTGTTCTTTCACAAGCAAAATGTCTCGCTCCTGTAGGAGCCCAGCGGTAACCCTTCCTTCCCAAAAGGAGTTCTAAAGAATTGGTATGTCTGCTCTCAGAGTTTATTAGTCAGGCTGAGACTATATGCACTCCTAATGGTGTGTGGGCATATGTGTGTGCACATGTGTGCATGGAAATTTTTTTTAGAGAGATAACTATTATCACAATGCAATGTTTATGATTCCCAGATAATGTAATGATCTTTAATTTTGCCTCAAAAGAATTTTCTTCCTACAGTATTTTTAATGACTCTTCTCACTCTCTCTAAGCTGTGGTTGTCAGACTAAAATTACGGGTTTCTACCATCCACAGAAAGGAGGGTACGGCAGCCTTACCTCTTATTTTAAGTTCTCTATTTGAAGGGCTGCTAGAAGATAGTCCCGTCTCTGCAGATGTCCTGTAATTGAAGGGCTGCCCAATCTGAATCCATTTTAAAGATAAAGAACCATAAGAAGTGAAAGGAGGAGACTCTGAAAATGCCCATAAACAATTACTAGCTGGCCTGTCTAACAGAGTGAACTGAGTCACACAGGCCACCTGGTCACAGTTTCCCCTAGTATAGAGAGAAGTACTGTATTTCTATTTAAACAATATTAATTTAAAACATGGAAGTTTTATATAAATCTCTGTTCTTTTTTTTTTTTTTTATGATGCATTTCCTCCTTCCTGGCAATGCATACGCAAATGAAACCCCTAACATTGGAAAGTGAAGCAAATTAGCCAGGAAAACAGGAAGAAAACAGAAGGAAGGAGAGTCGCTAAGGCCAGGATAAAAGCAGGAATAAGTGGAAAGGTTTCAAATAGGAAAGGAGACTAGGCAAGTTTCAGCAACCCATTAGCAAATAAAAGCCTGAGCAGATAAAACAGCTGAGAAACAGCTTTATTCCATTAGAGAAGGGGGGAAAGCTGTATGCCCATTAGCCTTAATTCCAGCAAGTATAATTGTGATCAGTTCATGAGTTTCAGCTATCCCTCAATGAGCAGCCACTCAAAAATCACATTATTTGTGGGAATTAGGTGTGGCTTTGAACTTCATACTATATATCTTAAGGCAAATAAGACAGTAAAGAAAATTTGATTTCTTCCTGTGGTAACTTTGACATGGATTGTTCCCAAACACACACCCACACGCCCACACCCAGCTGACACTGGCTGCTGGGTGATGTCCTAGAATTCTCTAACGCCTAAGCAGATCTGAAGAAAAGAACCTGACCATTTGGGCAGGGCCATTCACCTCAGTCACTTGAGACAATCTAAAATGACAGAGATGGTCTGTTGACGATGACACCTGGAATATAAGGATATGTGAGGGAAAAAATGTGAAGATGTTAGCATGTCTTGCATTATTGAGTCCTGTGTGTAGCCTTGAGACTTGTGCTACAAACAAGACTCAAGCAGGATATTTTGTTGAATTTTAACTCTGTTAGATGAGATCAGATGGCTGGGGGAAGGGGGAAGACCGAGTCCTGCATTCTTAATAATTCTTAAATTCTTAATTCTTAATTAAAAAGAAGGAATTCTGGATGTTCTATGTGCCCTACACGAATAAGAAAAGCTGTAATTTCTCTTTTCTGTAGTACTATTAAAAGTCCAGGAGCCCTGTCCTTCTTTGCATCTGTTTCTCTGGGACATGTCTGATTCCTTCAGTACCCCATATGGTGGCCTGTGCTTGGAATCAACGCAAATGTATCAGTTCGTACTAGTCATGCCACTCTCCCTGCCTTCCAAATATATGATCACCTTCATTTCTTCCCCATACTTTGGAAGAGGCACTTGAATTATGACCAAGAAGAAACAAAGCCAAATAATCTGAGAATAAAATAATTAATTCATAAGAGCCAGATTCCAAATGTCAGTTTAGAACTTGGCTTATACATAGTCTTTTACTTGAAGATGATGTGACAGCGGTTTATATAATTATGAACGATCCATGAAAATCTTTATCTAATTTTTATGCCCCAAAGAATCTGTTTGTTCCTCTTGGAAACACAATCCTGGTCTGCATGGACGCTAGTCTTATGTCGCCAGGCAAGTCTTAAATAATCTCAAAGGTGCCTTCTCATCAATACATATTCCATCCAACAATCTAGGTACTTTTCCAAGGAAATGTGAAATAATCTGTATTAAAAATCAATTAAGATCTATGTAGTGCTTTTTGTTTGCTTGTGTTCAGAATCCAAGATTATTTTTAATCAAGAAAGGTCTGCTGCAATGTGAGGAGGGGGGAACAACAGATAAAAGAGTGGAGCAGGTCTCAAAAACTCTGCCGCCAAGCAAAGAATTCCTTTCACACACTCTGCTCCTATAAAATATTGGAAGCGTAGCTCCACACTGAAGACTCGAAAGGCTTTAAAAAAAAAATTTAAAGTGCCAGAAAATCACAGGGTATAAATGCAAAGGAGAAGAACTTGTTGGCTGATGCAACTACGCTGGCAATGGTGGTAAGGTTAAAATGCCTGTGTGTACAAGGGCAGGGGCGGGTAGGAGGAAGGGAGGGAGGCAGGGAAAGCCATTCCTATTAGGAAAGAAAAAGGTCTTGTTGGCTTCCAAATCCCCCCCTCTACAAACACATTGCACACCCCTCCAAATGCAGGCTCCCAACCTACAAGCCCAGAATTCTTGATTTTCAACAGATTTTAAAGAGGCAGATTCTTCCCACAGAACTGCAAACAGTCATTCATCCTAAACCGCTAATAATAGGCTAGCTTATAATATAAAATATTTTTAAAAATAGCTAATATTTTTAGCCAATAACAGAAATGGAGGCTTTTGAAAACTTACTACAGAAATCTGCTTTCCAGGTTTAATGCTAAGACTGTTCCTAAAGTTCAGTGCTAAGACTGTTCCCACGGCTTAGGTCCAGATTCTTTGAAAGACCGTATCTCCCTATACGAGCCTGCCAGTTTACTTGGTGAGGACAATGGAGAGACCCTTTCTCAGTGGTTGCTCCCACCCTCTGGAAATCCCTTCCCTGGGAGTTTAGGCTGCCCCCTCTGCTTTCCTTTCGCTGGCAGGTAAAAACATTCCTATTCAAATGGGATTTTAACGTGCAAGCAGGTGAGCTGTTATTTTATCAGGATGTTTTATTTATTTTTTTTAAAAAACTACTGTATGCTTTTATAATGGCTTTACACTATTTTTATATGGTTATTTTAATTGGTTTAAATTATATTGTAAATGTTTTTAACTTTTCTGGAAGCTGCCTTCACTCTGGAAGAAAGATGGCATATAAATACGATAGATAGATAGATAGATAGATAGATAGATAGACAGAAATAATGTTACCAGTTCCTACCACCTGTATTTGACTGATTTTTTAAAAATGCATTTTGGCAGCTTGCTGGTTTTTAAGATGAACTAATTGCTAATCCATCAGAAAAAGGAAGATAAAAAAATGTTCAAATCTTCCCAATACAGTTATAATTCCTTCTGAAATAAATGAGAAAGATAACACTGGAGGCTGGTGATATCTGAAACTAGTACGTGAAATTATCAGGCCAGGAATTGTTCATCACAAGCACTGTACCTGAGGAAGAGAAGGGAACTGCTTGAGGACTGAGAAGCCTTGTCAAAGGCCATTTTCCACCTTGATTATCATTTTGTGCTTTCAAGTCATTTCCAACTTATAGTACCCCTAAGATGAACCTTGGACTCATTGTACAGAGGGGGGTTGCTATTACTTTCCTCTGATGCTGAGAGGCTGTGACTTTCCAGAGGTCACACAGTGTGTTTCCACGGCTGAGCAGGGATTTGGAGCCTGGTCTCCTGGAGTCCTAGTCCAACATTCAGCTCACTACACTATACTGCATTGACTCCACCTACTAGCAAAACATTTAATGGGTACCTCAAAATGTAAAGTATTTATTATACAGACGGATGCAAAGGCAAACCTCCCTCTGAACAAGTCTTGCCAAGAAAACCCCATTATAAGTTCACCTTAGGACAGTCAAAAGTCAGAAACAACTTGAAGACACAAAGCAACAACAAGAGCAACAATGACTATTTGTTGGGGAGATCCAGCACGGTGGCCATATTCAACAAGGGGCTGGGCCTGGCTGCAGATTTCCATCCAATGCTCCAAATTTGTATAGGTTTTACAGTAGTTAAAGTCATGGCTTAGAAGTCACAAAGAATCTTGGAAACTCACTTCCAGTTGCTCGTGCTGAATACCCCACTCATATACCATACTGCCAGAGATTTCATATGGAATATGGTATGTGTGAGTGTGTGTGTGTGTTTTTAAAGCCCTCTCACATCATGCACTTGGGAGAACTGTACACATTCTGAGGGAACATTATGTTAAAATCATTAACAGCTTGTACATCACTAAGGCAGGGAATATAGAAGCCTTCCATGTAAAATATAAATTCTTTTACAAGCCACTGAATAACACAAATGCATTTCTGTATTGATTTGGATGTATTTATAGTTGAACAGCATGGCCTTTGGATGTTAAAACCATTTGTGAAGTGCTGTTACATTCTACACTGTCCAAAATGTCAAAATTCCAACTTGTTGAGAGAGAAAAGAACCACTGTTTCAATGACAGGGACTTCTACTAATTAGGCACTATGTAGGTCCCCATCTGTGGTCCCATCATATTTTGCCCATTGGTTTGTTTGACCCCACACTTGGAGCAGATGTATATCCTTTGGGTCATCAACAGAACTTTGCAGAAAATCAGACTGTTCTTCACTGAAAGGAAAAGTCAGGTCACTGGGATAGCAGTGAGGAAAAGAACAGTATTCCCATTTAGAAGAGACTTCTGATTTAAACTACTAAATTCTGCTGTTGCCCTGGCTCTTAATATCTAGATAAGTATAATTCCTCTTCCAGTGACTACCAGTCTAGTCCAACTATCTCTCATCTCATATTGCAAGAAATCTTAGGTATAACCTTGGGGGCATTTACCTTATACAATGACCTTTATGTTCTAATCTAAATATCACAATATTTACATGGCAATGCTATTTTATTTGCAAGATCAGACATACCCACAGATCTCACATGCACTGAAAAAAGAATTAAAGGTTGTAATGGGAACCAGAAGAGCTTACTTAATGAGGGTCAGGGGACACCATCTGTTGCCATACACACAAAGGCACCATTGTAACAGCATGCCTCGCTGTTTGGAGCAGAGATGGCTCATCTTCTTCCCTTCATTACTAGTTTTCTTGACTTAAAAATTACTACCTAGTGCAATATTGACATTATTTGCATCCACGTCACTTGCATGCAAACAGAGATGCTTTTCTGCTCTGCTCTCCAGTCCAGGATTTTCAAAGTGTTAAGTGAGTTTGCCAACAGCAATCATCTTTTCTTTGATGCTCTTTAATCATTCACGAATAATCTCAAACACAAATCTGTATGTCTTGCTTGGATCAGTAATAACCTCCAGGCTCTATACCTCAAACACCCCCTCCATTCCCTGCCTTCCAAACTGAGCCTAGTTCTCACTAAAATGGTACAGTTACATCCACGTTGCATACTTCAGATTCTAAGCAGAAGTTCAGATGACTAAATGCTCTGTTCAAAAGAAAAGAAACATCCAAACCATGCAAATATCACTCTTCTGAACTACAAGTCCCAGAGCATGGTCAGTGGCTGCTGGCTGGAGAGTCCAAGAGCGGTATAGCCCAAACCAAAGTTTCGTACTTCAATGAGATCAAGAGGCTACAAAATGTCTCTTGCTACCATATTTACCAGTGTATAAGACACACCAGTGTATAAAACGCACCCCATTTATATGTCAGCAAATACTATTTGCCAGTGTATAAGACATGCTGGCGTATAAGACACACCCCATTTTCAAACAGTATTTTTTTGGGGGGGAAATGAGTCTTATATGCCAGCAAATAGGGTATTTAGAATATCAGGGAGCAGATGGAGGTGTCAAGAGATGCTTAGTGCCTGCAGAAAATAGGAACAGCACAATACAGGAACACTGACACTGATTCTGCTGCAGTGATACCACTGGAGTAACAGAGAAAGAGATCTTGCATTGATCATATAATCCCAGTCTCTTTTTTTCTTCTGTAAAAAGCATAAATGTTTTGCATGTATTTAATGCTCTGACTGCATAAACTGTATCAATGACATCAATTCTCTCTCTAGTTTACTTCACCTTTCGATAATCTATTTCATATATATTTTGAGATGCATTTGTATATGTTCTTAAACCATTAGACAAGCAATGAAGATAATAACAGTGACTGGAATATTATGAACATAACAAAGATAACCTACCTTACAGAACTGGTGTAAAGATTATTAACATAAATATATAAAACTAGCATATTCACTAGGTGTTGCCTGGGATTTTATTTTCTCATAGGTAATTCTTGTTAGAAATGCCTTAGGAATTACCTTCCCTTCCCTTAGGAATTAGATACGGTTGACATACACAGATTTGAGATCCTGTGTCTCTCATTCCCCAATCTGTCTCGTCCAGTAAGTGTAACTTTTCCCCACATTCCCCAATTCAATCTGTATTCAGAGTTGTTAACATACAGAGTTTGGGTTCCTGAGGGAAAACACTGCCCACCTTCTTTCTGCTAGGCCTCACCTCCATAGTAACTGGCCTGAGCTCTCTGGCTGAGAATTCTAAAGGCCCCTCCCTGAACCCTAACCCCAGGATTCCATAGAATCTTCACAGCCAGCCAATCATATGAGGTCTTCTTGCTTCACACAGCCAATCATATGAGGTCTTTGCCTGCCTGACACAGACAAACAGACAAGCTCACTCACAAACTTTGACTTTTATATAGTAGATGCATTCAAGACATTCAAACATTAAATGAATCAGGCTTTGGGACACATGCTTGTACCAGTGTGAACTCCCATACAAGTCAAGGGACAGAAAATTATGAATGAAAAATACAAAGGACTGAATTTTGTATACAGTTGACTCTGCTTAATGTGAACGAATAAAATTTCAAAATTTACAAGCGGAGTAGAATGTGTGCGTGTTAGTAACAGGATGCTGGCTTTCATGAGGTTTTTTTAATATTAATGATTGTCTGTCTGCATGAGCCATGCCAGAGCCAGCAGTGGTTTGAGCACTGGACTACAACTCTGGAAACCAGGATTTGATTCCCTGCTCAGCCATGAAAACCCACTGGGTGTTACACACACTGAGTCCTAGAAAACTGCATGATAGGTTTGCCTTAGGGTTGCCATAAGTCAGAAACAACTTGAAGGCATGCAACAACAACAATGAAACATTCAGTTCAGTAACTGTCACAGAGGTGTACAATTTAAAACAAACAAACAAAATAGAAAAAAAAAATAAAAACAGCAGTCCCCCCCCCCATGATCTCACAAAAAGAAATCTCAAGCATAACAACAAATCTAAACATGAAAAAGGTTTAGGCAATTTAAAAAAGAAAAAAAGCCCTTTGCCTTGTGCCAGAAAGACATCAGAATCTGAGTCAGATGACCCCAGCTGGGGAAGAGTATTTCACAATTAGTATACCCATAACTGTGAAAACATCCTTGATGATTGCCATTCACCTCACTTCAGAAGGCAGGGGAACTCAAGGGGCCCCCAAGGACGGTCTTACAACTTCAGCACAAGAGGAGGCAGACCATGATGCACACGGTTGCATCCCACACCTTAAGATGAGCTTTGCATGAGGTTCACCGTCAGAATTAGAGAGCTAGAATTTAAAAACATATGCTTTATTTAACAGCAGCATGCAATTGCACACAATTTCAGCGTTGGCCCTCATCTGCAGAGAGAAAATAATGGGGGCTGAAAGACTAAGGGACAAATATAGGAGTATGTAATTGTAACCAACCTCGGTGGGTAAGTTTGTATAAAGTGTTTACTGCTCATATGACATGAAAATTGAGGTGGGTACTTTCATTTTTGATGTATGGTGTGAATTTATACGCACTCCTTTCCTTTAACCCCAAGAATTTTTTTCTAAAATCTTAATGTCATTATCTTGTGCTATTTTGATTTTGCATTTCTCTGACCCTAACCAACTATAAAATCAGAAGGAACTTTTCATGTACTGAGGTCTTACTTTCCAATGTGCAACCTGATACAGTGGCAGCTGGTCACTCTTACGTCAGTGAGAACTCAGAGTTTAATATGAATGTTGAAGTAGCTATCCAAGGTGCTGAACCTGATCCCCTATCTGGGCTATTGGTTTCATTATCTTGGATGCCTCTTTTAAAGTTCACATGAAAGCCACCAGCTGCCATTGATCTAATTTCAATGAAAAATCAGTTAGTATCACTGTCTGGCTATCAGGGAAGTTCTCTACTCAAGGAATTAGCATGTCTGCCCCTTGCCAAGAAACGTGCCTTATATCTGACCTGCTGCAATCATCAATCATCGTGTTTGTTTTTCAGCAGCTAAAAGATCATTTCAAATGCTATCTATCTTCTCTTAAGCGTTTTTCCTACATCTACTTTCATTTCTAAATTTATATAATAGCATATGCATCTCAGTTCCAGCCGTTACATCAAGCTAAACTACTCAAGAAAAGACATTTATAACAATCCTAAGTGCTTTTTACCCTTGTTGCTTTGAATTGTCTCATCACAGCCTCAACACCACCATCTCCTTTGCTCTCATGATGCAACACAGAGGCTGTTCCTGTCTCCCATGGCCTTAAGGAATTGCTCTTCACTACCACCCCAACAATGTGAATGAGGAATGTCACCGCATAAGGCTCTGGGGAGCCCAGGCAGCATCGTCACATCAGTCCTGAATCTGAGGAAAATGGCAACCTATATCTCAATAAATAAGAACCAAAGAAAGTCAGGGATCCCCTAATGAATAATCTGAGAGCAATATATTTTGAAAAGGTTACTTTGTTGCTTTGTTTGCTGTGAATTATTCCCGTAGCATCAAGCAATGCTATTCCCTGGTGGGGAAAAAAACCCAAGAAGCTTTTTATAGATGGCTCAAGAAGACCTTCAAAATGAAAGCACTACAAATGGCAGAAGAACTTATCTAAGTTCATATGGCAATGAAAAAGCCCAGGTTCAAATATAAGATTATGCAAAATAAAAAGGAAAGAGAAGGATTGGGTCTACCTGATTTGAAACTGTATTTTGCAGCCTGTTCTTTGGCTTGGTTAAAAGAATGGATGGTGCTGAGAAATAAAAGATTACCAGAATTGGAAGGGCATGACCTGTGGTTTGGGTGTCATTTATATTTGTTGTACAATAAGGTGAAGGTGAATATAGATTTTAATAATCATTTTGTGAGACGTGCCTTATTAAGAATACAGTGCATATATGTATATGTGTGTGTGCGCACACGCACACACACACACACAGGTTGTGCCCAAAAATGCATTTATGAGTCTCAGCACAAGAAGCTCATTATCGAAAAGAAACAACAGGAAAAGAAAAATGGTTAACTTGTCAAGAGCTCCTGCAGAAATAACAAAATTAAACTGCATACAAAATTAAATCGAAGGAGCAGTTAGCTGCAGGGGCATATTGTTTTCAATGATTTTCTTACTGACAATTATTGAAACATTTAAGATGAACAAAAAAGCCATGGTTTGAACAGAAAAAGAGAGAGTTTGAACTATAATTGTGTACTGATGATGATGTGATTGATAAAATGTTTACATGTTTGTTAAAATTAAGATGGAAGATGAAAAAGTGAAAGACTGCATAGTAAAATGGGTTAGGAATTTTGGGTATGATATACAGACGGAATAATGGGAAAAGACGTTGGTGAAGAGGTTGAAATTCACACTATACTATGATCTTCATGAGAACTTTTATAAAAATGATTTCTCATTGGTGGATGACACCAAAGAAGCTTTCTAGAATGTATAAAGTAGTTTTGAATGTATGATGGAAATGTGAACGGCAAGAAGGGATGTTTTACCATATGTGGTTGACATATGAAAAGGCTAAAAAATTGTGGGTTCAAATACTTACTTGGATGCAGAGGATTTTAAAGATTAATATTAAATTAAAACCAGAACTTTTCTTTTGGGATTTCTGGATGATCGGCTGGAAAAGAGCCATGGGAGATTACGGCAGCAATATGATCACGGCAGCAAGACCGTTGTACAAACAAAAATGAAAAATTTAATAATACCTATGAGGGAGGAATGGCTGCTGAAAATGAGAGAGCTCACAGAAATTGACAAATTCTTGGTTCTGATTCAAGAAAAATCCTTGGAGACATTTCTGGAAGATTGGAAACCCCTTATAGACTTTTTCTGGAAAAATGAAATTCTAGCTGCCCGACTTAACTGACTGGTGGCTTGGGATGGCTCCTTGGTCTTCTTTGGGCCACACAGCCATGCCAGGTGGCCGTGGCCCTTTCCGCTTACCCAGCAGCCTGCCCGGTGGCTGCGGCATGCTGGGAGGTCCTGCTTGCTTCAGCCAATCAGTTTCAACCTTCAGTTCAAACTCATTGACTCTCCCTGCCCTGACCAAAGATCATACAGTTTTCCCTCTGGTCTGGGCAGGGGGGAGTTATATGGAGTTCCCTTTGGCCAGAGCTCACTTTCTTCTGAGCGTCATCCCACCCGCTCTCCCCCTTGCTAGGTCCTGGTGTGTCTGTTAAAATTTTTCTCCTCTGCCACAACTTGGGCAGTTGGCATGGGTCTTGGATCTGGGATACATGTAATCTAGCCCTTTGTGTCATGGAAACACCAGGCAGCTCAAGGGGTGCATGGCAGGAGGTGGGCATGCACAATATTGTATGTGCAAATATGCCCAGCACCCCTTGGTGAACAGATGTATCTGTACCTCTTTCAAATGTTTCAGTGCTTCTCAGAGGTCCAGGCTCATTGATCAACAAGCGGGTTGGCCGATGCCCGGATCCAGACCCACGTATATGCCAACCCTATAACATATATAACCTATAAAGTTGTGGTCTTTTTTCCTCCATCTCTCTGGCGTGTGTGGTTTTTCACCTCTGGGACTTGGCCCTGAGCACGCAAATGATTTGGTAACTTTGCTTCTGATATTTAGTGAGGTGTTGTTAGCGGAAGAAATGAACGATGTAATATTAAATGTTTGATTATATTATATATATATATGGATAACAGCCAAAAAGAAAGTCAGACATCACACTTTCTTTTGTTTTGTATTACTCTCTGTTTGTTACTTCTCTTTATTTCTTTTCTTTTTCCTTTTTCTTCTCTGTTACTGTATTTAGAATTTTTATTAATAAGAATTACTACAAAAAAAAAACAGAGGAAAGTGCTACACAAGTTCAAATCATCCAAATCTGCTTCTCGAATATGAATGCCCATTTAAGCATTGATTCTATATGTGAGATTGCCAACATTCCTTTGTTTTGGTTACAGAAAATATTTAGACAGCACCAATGAGATGGCATTAAAGCTTCAACGTATGCAAATAGCTGAGTCCACCATCCGCCACCATGTCAAGCTTTCCTTTAAACTTCACCTACTCTCTATGTTGTGTAGGTACGTATTCATCTTCCTGATGTCCCACCTATTATATGATGGCTGAGACCACTGGAAAGGGCTTCCTTTTTTGAGTCTCCTGCTACCTTTTTCCTTTTTTTTTTTTTTTTCAGCTTTAGCACTGCTGCTCCTGCATTTTCAATTCACAAGGAGTTGAAAGAGGCCACTTCTACAGCTCACTGCATACCTCGCTAAGTTGCCATGGCAACTGGAATTTTCAAAGTTTATTTTCTCTGTGTGACCTGGTATTACACTGCATATTCCAATGCATGCACATACATACAAAAACACATATTATACACAACATGGGCTTTCATCACAATCGTTTCTGCAGGAATTGTACTCTCAAAGGAGCCGAAAACATAGTCCTCCCTGGAATATAGTATGCCAACATGTTTCAGCTTTAGTCTTCCTTTCCCTCACTCTACTACATCATTTTTCTATGTTCTAAGAATGATTCTGCTTCATAAATTCCTTACTTGCTTTGTCAAGAAACAATTCTTTATTTGAGCATCTCTCTTCTAGACTGCCTGGAATATAGTTGCAGATCTGGTGTGCAGTCTGCAAATCCAATTTCTTGTCTTGGAAATACACACTAATAATTTTTAGCACTTTTATTATTAATTGTGGATGTGTAATCATATTCATCATTTGCTGTGTATATTTGAACACTGGCTGGGAAAAAAAATTAAATTAGGTAAAACCTAAAAGATTGCAGTGTCAGTTCAGAAACCTCTTGGAGGAGCTGAAGAATATTCTCTGGAGATGGAAACCAATGCAACAAAGCAATCTTGAAAGAAGGAAGAACTTAATACAAAGACATGTTGGCAAATTGATCCTTTAATTATAATATTAGTCTTTTTTTTCAAAGGTTTAGTAGAAGCAGTTGTTAAAAATAAAGAACTCCTAAGATGGAGATGGCTGGGTTTAATTTTATCAGTAAGAACACAGGCAGACTACTTTCTCATTTAAAACAGTCACAAACGCATGTCTTTTCCAATAACACATAAATTTGTTGTTTTTGCACCTAAGCTAAAGTAAGATGGTAAGTTAAGGTGTCCTATTTTCCAGTCCTGTTCAACCCTCTTAGACAAGGGCAGGAACAACACATTATGGTTGAAGTGTACCTGCCACCAAGGGTGATCACGGAGGGATCTGAAGCAAAGTACCACCAGTACAGTGATGATACCAGCTCTGCTGTATCAGGAGAGACTGTGTACGCTTTGGAGCAGTATCTGGATTCAGTAGTGGCTAGATGATGGCCAGTACATTGAGTCAGAATCCTGGCAAGACAAAGATTGTTATGGGTGAGTGGTTCCCATGACTGAGAACTGCAGTACTTGCCTGTTTGCTTAGGGTTGAACTCTGCCTGCAGGAATAAGCTGAGGGTGTAGTTAAGAAGGATGTTTCACTCTGTGATGTCACTAGAGGTGTAGATGTCCTCAGGGTGAGGAGCACTTCGCTTTCCACTGGCATTGGCTAGTGAGAAGCCATACCCCTCTTGGAGATAGTTCAACCACAGTGGTTCATGCACTGCTCAACAAAATGTGCTTCGTCATCTCAGTGTGTAGGGCTGCCTCAATTTATCCTGGAAACATCAACTAGTAGAGAATGCCGCAGCCAAGAGGAGAGTAACTGATTACCAGATATTATTCCTATGGTTAAAAAAACAACACTAGAAGCATATATGCTACTGGGCCAGATATAAGGTTTTGGCATTGTTTATAAAATCCTAAACAACTTAGGAGACTTTAAAAAGAACCTGCCTGTGCAGACATCAAACTTGTTGTCATCAGCGTATACCTTTTAAGAGATATCAGATATTCAGTCCATGATGGCTCAGAACAGGTTCTCAGTGACATAGCTCCAATGTTTTATAACTCTTTAACAACTTTTTGAATTTTCAACATCCACTGAAAACATACGTGTTCCAACAAGCTTTCTTGGAATTTTGATTTCCTCTACCTCATCTTTTTCCCTTTGTCATGCTACTTGACATTTTTAAGCTTCATACAGTATTCCAAGATGTCTTATTCTATTTTGTTTGTATATTGATTCAAATTATTTTCATGTAAGCGCTCCAGTTGTTGTGCTCTTTCAAGTCTTTCTGACTTATGGCAACTCTAAAATGAACCTATCACAGGGCTTTCTTGGCAGAATTTGTTCAGAAGGGGTTTGCCCTTGTCTTCCACTGAGGCTAAGTGAGAGTGACTTGCCCAAGATTACCCGGTGGGTTTCCGTGGCCAAGCAGGGGTTTGAACCCTGGTTTCCTAGTGTCCTCGTCCAGCTATCCTGGCTCTCAAGTGCTCCATAAGTTTTGGTAAATAAACACATTTCCTTCATTTAATGTTTACTGAAGCAAAGTATATATCACGTCATCACTCTCAAAGTCTCACACTCACACCTGGAAAGGTGATGATACTTGGAAACATGACCACACCGTGCCATGCATACAAGGGAAGGGGGAATGCAGTCAGGGGAAAACTCTGAGCACATCATCCATTTTCCTTCTGACAGCAGCCACAGATCATAGAACAGTACATTTTCCAACCTAAATGTCTGAGAAATGTAAACTCACTTCCTTCTTCATCTTATCACAACCATTCATAATCAGCAGATGAAGAGTGGGGGCCAATTTCCCCCCCCCTGCGATTTCTAAGGGCTGCATAGACTGCCAGAAATGCCCCCCACCCAGATATGGTGGGAAGTCTATCTCTGGTTTCGAAAACAATGCATTTGTTGCAGAGGGGAGTGCAGCCTATTCAAAAGATGAACTGCCTCTCCTGAAACTGCTCCCAATTTTGGCCATTAAATGGGTAATCCATGGAATCTGGAGAGGTCGGGGGTCACTAAAAAGACCTGAGGGCCACTTGCAGCCTCAGTACGCTTTGTACACTTTTTTAGCAATGTATTAAAATATTATTGTTTAAACTAAAACATGGTAAAAGAGGGAAATCCCTGAAAAGAAAACATGGGTAGGGAGGTTGATAGACAATACATCCTGCTACCAATAAAATATTTTATTAAGATTTATTTCAAAAGCAGTTGAATAATTTCAGAAGCAGGACACAGTCCTAACCTCTGCTCAGTTATGGAGGGCTTCAGCGTGTTATTCTATTCATTTTTCTTCAAAGTAACTTTCCAAACTCTGATAAAGATAAGCACTAAAGACACTAATCTGAAGTTTCTTGGCATTTCTAAATCCAAAACAGCTCAAAAGGCATGTTAGTAGTAGCCAGCAATGGACTACCTCCAATTATCCCCAAAGTCCTAACAAGTTAATAATAGAAGTTTGGCCCTGCCTGTTCCCTTTAAGAGATGGTCTGCCAGCAGTACTAAACCTGGCCTTTTTGCCAAATCCAGCCATAGTTGAAAGCCATAGTTGGATGAAGTCTTAGATCTGCCAAAATTTGATCTATTGCTGAAGAAAGCCAGACACCTCTCTTACACCAATTCCATTCATTTTATCAAGGGAAGGAAACTCTAGTGTCAGAAAAAGAGTTGGCAATCGAAATTTCTTGGCAGCAAGCCAAACACGAGAAGGCTCAGACAGTGAGTATATTGCTCAAAGCTGGGTCAGATCTGAATGCTTAAAGAACTTCGGTATTTTTGTACACCACAACAATACACTTTAACCGTTGCTGTCCTCTCCAGAGCCACCATATAGGGCAGGAATAGGAGTTGGGTGGCCCATCGGCCACATGTGGCCCACTAAGTCCTCAAGATGGGCTCACACAAAGCCCATCTGCCAGTCAAAATGTTTAGGCCTAAAGACTGGAAACCATGCTCCTAGGAGGTCGTGAATGGCCAACTACAGTGGAGCAGGTAACTGGAGGAGGTCTACAGGCCCATTTTCTGCTCATGAGACCTACTGTGAACCACAAAGACTGCTCCAAATGCCAAAAGCAAAACAAAAAACTGTAAGTGACTGGAAGTCCACTTCTAGTTTAAAGGACAGTTACTTATGGGTGTTAAACAAGGTACAGACTGGATTTGTGGTGGTGAGAAGGACTATTCAAAAAGAGGTTTTTCTAAGAAAAACCTAGTGTGGTCCAGGAAGAGTGAAGGGGTTGAGGATAGCAAAGACAGTTGTGGGTGGGGCACACAGGAAGCTCCAGGGCCCAACTTTGCCCACTCCTGAATTTTAGATTCTAGAGCCCCCAAATCTGCCTCAGCCAAAACAGCTTCCCCTGCTCCCCAGCAAAAACAGAAATGACCTTTGTCATTTTTAATTTTGAAAAATGGGGTGAGTGCAGCCCACCAAGGTCTAGGGGCAGGGGTGAGATGGAAAAAACAGGCAGATGCAGTTTCTGGTCCTTTATTTAAGCTGCCCACCTCTCATTTAAGGCAAAAGCACAACCTGTTGCACATATCTCTCTCTATGTTTTAGACAACATGTGATGATTCCTCAGGAACACCCACATCTCTGGCCAACTAACTCACTATGGACACATCGAGTGACTATTACAAATATTGAAATGGGCCTATGTGCAAGCTATGTATAGAGAAAGCAAAAGCCTCTGTGCTTCCCATAAAGGTGTGTGTTTTCTGTCTGTTACAGTTATTTTGAAAAAGAAAAAAGCAATCCTAACGTGCAATCTGTCCAAAATAAGCTGTTTTGTTGCACTATAATCTTCAGCACGCCCAAGAGTGGACTCAAGATTTTTTTTTTAAAAAAAAAAATCTTTGTCCCTGCCTTTACTCCCCTCGCTTCTGGAAGGAAATATGATCAGATGCTCCAATGAGTTTATTCAGCAGCGGAACTTGGGAGTGCATGAAGAGAGGGGTGGGAGGGGGCGGGGCTACAGTGCGGGGCACGGCCACAGTGCATGGGGGGGTGGCTGCGGTGTGTGGGGGCATGGCTGTGGCACGTGGGCGTGTGGCTACAAGCTGGGATGCCCCAAAAATATTGCCACCAGGGATGAACCACCTCCATTGCCCCCCCATCCCTACGCAACTCAATTTATTTTAACTTGAAAAGGCTGCACTCTCTCATATGAACCTGCCCTTATACTGAAGTCATCTTTGAAAGCTCATCTCCAGGTCCCCGTGGTTTTTGACATGAGGGCAGTTCTGATGGTGCTGTTCCATCTTTTACACTTTTTTCTCTCCAGAAACCCTTCTGGGCAGCATAGTCCCATATCTGTCTATTCAAAAGTCAGTACTACTGAGTTCAGTGTGGCTAATCTGGGTACAGATGTAAGAGAGAGAAATGTCCTGCTGCTTCCCATGTCATGATGCCAACCAAGAGATGCCCATGACAGAAAGGTAACCACCTTTCCTTGGACCTAGCAATCACTGTCTACCAGGAACATGTGTTTAAGGTTTTAGAGCTAGTTAACAGAAGAGTTGCTTGCAAAATTTTGCCTAAAGCAAAAGCCAAAGTGAATCAGGCTGTTTCTCATCAGGCAAAACATTTGAAATATTTTAAGTAAGGTCAAGAGAGTTTTAAAAGGACTAAATTCCTCATGGAGATTGTCACTGTGTTTCATTTTAAGTGACATTCCAAACAAATGTGGAAATTCATCCCACGTGAAACCAGAATACCTCAAGTCAGTGTGGTGACTGGCAATAATGGCTAGGGAACTCTGGGATTTGCATTTCAAAAAGGTAACTCTTCCAAGATCTCGGTAAAACTACTGAAATTTGTTTGAGGAGTTTCATACAGACCTAGGTAAGTGCCAACAAAGTGAGGACTTGGGACCAAAGAATATTGTTAGTTTAATCATAGTATCTATTTTCTTCTTTGCAGCAACCCTAAACAGCTCTAAACAAATGGCGACATATGGCTTTGGTGTTATGAGATTATGAAATCAACTCCATGGATGGCTATGTCTTGCACTTCAACCGTACGTAGCTTTGTACTTCACAGGTATTAACCAATATCATTAACCTAGAAACCTTGCTGTTAAAATAAAGAGGGCCTGAGATTCTCAAAGATTCTTTGGATTCTGCTTGCATCACATTCAATTATTTCCAAAACAACTGCAGCACGCAATGTTTCAGGAGTTGTGCCATCTGAGTAGAACTAAGAACACAGGCATTAGGGCCAGTTTATCATTTTCTGGACCAACAACTCATCTTTCCTAGGACATCATGTTCATTAAAAGAGACACAAAGAAGGCACAGCACTGATGTAGAAATTTAATTCATCTGAAGCAATGTATTGTTCAGTGCAGTGATGTGCAAGACATCCTCATTTCTCTAAGTGGCTGAGGAAGGAAGAGTCAGGCAAAGCATTTAGGAGATCACAAGTCAAGGGGCTAGCAAATGTGGCTCTCCAGATATTCTTAGACTACACTGCCAAGATTCCCCACCAAGGGCTAAGCTTGCTAGGGCTCATGGACATTGTGTTCCAAAAGCTGCTTATCCCTGGTATAACAGAACAGGGAATATGCATAAAAGAATTTATATGTGTAGGTTCTCACCTAAATCTAACTCAGAGGTGGATAAAGTGTATCCCCAATACTATTTATATGGCCCACCAAGAGTCCTTGTGTTCTCTTATCCCCAAATATTTTTGACCATTTTATTCCACTTAAAAAATTCCTGGTAGTGCACCTCCAGACGGCACAATTGGCCAATTTACCCCAGTTTGTTTCCTTCGTATGTCTTTGGCCCTATAGACCTTTTTATAAAACAGGAAATGATTGTTGGATCACTTCCAGTTTTGAAAAAGGCCTGTTTAAGCCTAAATGAGAAAAGGAAGAGCAGAAAAATGGCTTGAAATGGCCATCACATCCTAGAAACATTGGAAGGCAGCACTAATGGACATTTTTTGTTTTAATTAGGAGGGCGTTTTTTTCATGAAAAAATGGGGGGATAATGCAGGGGATAAAAATGGAGGATGTAGCTCTCTGTGGTGCTACACATGGACATTACATCCCCCTTCCTTACTCAGTTACCCTCCTCTCTGTTCTAGATGTATACATATGCTGAAATTATTACCAAACTCTTCTCATATGTTATTTATTCTCAAATAAACACATGTTTAAATTGAGCCATAATAATAAGTATTTTTGTATACATTCATGATATATGGTTGTGATCTTTGTCTCTTTGCAGTGTCTTGCTTTGTAATTTCTTGTATCTGTAATAATAATTTTTTAAAAAGAGAAGAACACAAAATGGGTCAGGAAACGCATTCCTGTTCACTGGGTCAATGAGCTTGTCAAACACATGAAGCTACTTTATACAAAGTGACACTATTTGTCTGTCCAACCCAAGTCCCCTCTCCTCTGGTTGATCATGGATCTCCAAGGCCTTAGGCAGAGTTTCCCCACCCCTGCTGTATGAAGTTCTTTAAAAGACGCTATGGATTAAGCTAGGACTATCTGCATATAAGTGATGTGTTCTCACATCTTCCCATACATCCACTCTTTCATGCATAGGGCAAGTTACATGGGAATGCCATGGTATCCACCGTCACAATTTCTCTTTACTTTTTGGTGTAACATCTAAAATGATTCACCATGTGATAATGTTGCATTAAGTATCAAGTGGTCCAAGATTACAGTGTTCTGTCATAACCACTCTTCTGTCCCTGCCGGAATCACTTCCCAATTTTGCCCAAAGCTCAAACTTTCATCTCTTCTCTCTTTCATTTCCAGTTTTATCATCTTCTCCTTCTACTTGATCCCCTCCCTCCCTCACAACCATTATTGTAAATATATCATGAAGTAGCTTTACATTATCTACAGCTCATTGAAAAAGCCCAAGGTATAAAATGGAGAAAAATAAATACCCCAAGCGTGTAGCAGGATTCAGAAATCATCCACAGTCATTTTTAAAGTAGGAAATGAAAAAGAATAGCACATCCAGAGGAGACTCATTAAGTGCCACATAATTATAGAGCTGGTAGGAGACTGGTTAATACTCCATTCACTCTAGTTGAATTTAGAGAGATTTCTTTCTTTTTCCTCTGAAATAAAGTATTTTGCACACAAGATGCACCAAGCTGAGCCATTGATGTTGCCTGATCCCCAGACATTAACAACCTATGGTTATGAATGCCTCTGTGTGACCTCAGCAGACATTGGAGGCTTACCCAAAAAACATTAACCTATCCTTAGTGCTATTTTGCTTCAGTTGTAGCACTTATTTATGTTTTTCCCCAGAATTGTCCTTGGAGCTGTTTGTAGCACTTCACTGATGTTTAATGTGACATCTGGATAAAACAAATAATGTTCTCAAAATTCAATTTTAACAATCAGTTTTAACAATCCAAAGTCATGATCATTATCATGATGGGAATTTGCTGCACAGGCTCCACACTTCCCCCTCTTCTACAGCCATCAATTGGAGACTGGAAGCTTTTGCTTCCATTTTTGATCAAATGCCCCTTGTCATTTCCTCAAAAACTAACAAACCATGGTTAATTTTTTCTACGATTTACTTGAAACAAGCCAACTTTAAACTCTGGTTTATTAGGCTGGGTTGTTTTCAACAAGACATGATAAAAATTAGCCACAGTTTAAGGCCCTTTCTGCAGGACAGTGTCCTCCGAACATGGGACATGAGAGGACAGGACCGCGGTGGCAATTCTGCAAGATGTCATTGCGGTCCCACCCTTCTTGTGTTGTCAACCAGCACAATTGTGAGGTATATCATTGACAGAAAAACTCTGTCAATGACCCCCGATCACATGAGCCTTCCATCACAGCCAGCTATGCAGAAGCACTAGAAGGCAATCACAGACGGAAGGAAGGGGTGTGTCCCTTGCGCTCCCTTCCATTAGAGTCCGGAGGGGAGTGCTGGGGACATGCTCCCATCCCAGCAGAGGCATTGCTGGGATTGTGACAGGATGATGAACAAGAGCATCATCCTGTGGAAAGAGCCTAAGATCCGGAAGTAAACTATGACAAATGAATGGAAATACCTCCAAACTACTACTCCTATCTGAACCATGAGGAGGAAGGAGTAGGGAGGGGTGTCCATCAGTTCCTGTGAGAACACATTCAAATGCAGCAAAACCTACACAGGTTGCTGTCAGATTTCACGTTGTTTAAGACTACCATACAAGGTTGACAAAAAGAAGGAAATGGCCCCACTGGACGGTTTGCAACACACACAGTCCATAATAGCCAGTTACATAGTGAATGGAATTGGAAGTAAGCAGAAACGTAGTGGGGAGGAAGACAAGAAGAGTGGCTGTGGACAAGAAGTTCCCAGCATTGCAACCAACAAGTTTATTGGGTCAGAGAAACAGCTGGTGCACCAACAAGAACATCCTTTGCACATAGAGACAGGCCACAAAGATCCTAAGTTAAACTACCATTCCACTGAAGAGCTATTGGCTGTCAATATATTCCCTGTTTCCAAGAGTTTGTGTTAAATGATAGAAATTGGAAATTCTAGATCAATAGCTGGAGATATAGTATTCCCCTGATGGTCCTCTGTTCATAGATTCTAAACAACTATATTGTTCTGAACTGTTTTGGATTAGATCAGTGACTCCCAAACTTTGGTCTTTCTGATGTTTTGGACTTCAGCTTCTAGAATTTCTGATTGTTGGGAAAGGTGGCTAGTGCTTCTGGGAACAGAAGTCAAAAACACTTGGAGGACCAAAGTTTGGGAACCGCTCGTTTAGATTGTCGAATGTAAGCACTTAGTATAACCTACAGTAATGAAACTGTTTACTTATTTGAATCTTCACTATATGCTCAGAAAAACAACTTAGCTGGAATACACAATCCACAGTTATTTCCATTCCTCACAATTACAGAGTGGGTAGAAACAGTGCTAAAAGTTAACATATACAGTAAGGTGTAGAGTAACAGCAAATCAGAATTGAAAATGGAGTACGCCATAAGCCATAAACCTGAAAGAATCACAGATCTTCTAAATACCCATTCTTCAGTTCGCTACTGCCATCACCATCACCACCCGCCCCCGACCCCGACCCCGACCCCCCCCCCCAAGCCTAGGAATTCTTCCTTTTCAGTGCTTTGTGTGTGGAGACAAACTGAATTATTTTCTGGTTGGAAGGTAAAGGCAGTGTATACATGCTCTGAACAATTCCAATGCTTATCCCTCTCACTAAAGCAGACTCTGGGACTGAATCATGGCACAAAATAAGCTTTTTATTTTTTGTTTTGGAGCTACAAATTAGGTGATGTATCGGCTTCCTTGGTCCAGCAAGGGAGCAGGTCAAGAAGAGTTGGGAGGGGTAAGGAGACCAAGATGTGCTAAACTTCATGGGAATGATATGTTCTTTTTGTCTGTTGTGTGCTCTTTATGTTCCCTTATATGCTGTTCTCTATATCTAAGCCCGGTGTCTTTATAAAAATATATTTTTTTAAAAAAAGAATAAGCTTCATGGGAATGGCAAAGCTAACTTGAAAGAAAGTTCACAAAATATGGGAAAAACTGAGAAGCAATGCAACTCTGTAAAGAAGGCAGCAAGGGGAGAGAAATAACTGCAGAGATGGAAGCAGAAGGATTCATAATTATCTGCTGCAATGTACATGCCATATTTGTATTCTTGTCAGAAAACATCACCAACTACACCTGCAGCAAGTGCAAACTGGCAACTCTCTTGGAAGAGCTACAGCTACATGTTGTGTCTCTTCAGTGCATCAGAAAACATGAGGATTTCCTGGAAAGAACACAAGGAGAACTGATCCTACAACATGAACAAGAAGAAACTACAAAGGAAAACAAAGAGGCCTGAAGGCAAGCCATTGTCAGAAGCAGACCATACTGAAGGGATTCAGAACCTCTCCAACCAAGCAATCATTTCCTACATTTTCAGGAGGATAACAGCACTGAAGATATTCAAACAGAAAACCAGCAGCAAGGAATACTGCCCACCAAGGAAGGAACCAAGGTAACCACCAACCACAACAAGAAGAAAAGAAAGGTGCTAGTGATTAGGAATTCATTGTTCAGGGGTACAGAGGCATCTGTGTCCCAGCCTGACAGGATGAATTGGGAAATGTGCCATCTTCCTGGCACACATGTCCATGATGTCACTGACAACTTGCCAAAACTCATCAACAATACAGATCAGTACCCCTTTCTCCTTATTCATGTGGGCATCAACAACAATGCCAAGAACAGCTTTCACCAGATAACCTCTGACTATGAAACTTTGGGCAGGAAGCTGAAAGGGCCTGAAGCACAGATGGCATTCTCATCAGACAATGATAAAGGATTACACGGGGACAAGAAAATACTAAAAGCAAATGACTGGCTATGTAAATGGTGAGATTTGGCTTCTGGGACCATGGTCTTAAACAGAGAACTGCTAGCTCCAGATGGGCTAGACCTCACAAAGACTGGGAAGAATCTCTTTAGTAGTAGCATGGCAAGTCTGTTAAAGAGGGCTTTAAACTAAATAGCTGGGAGGTTGGAGATGATAGCTCAAATATCCAGCCCAAAGGCAAGTTCTAAACACAAGGATCTGAATTCTAGAAAAGAAGCTAAGGAAAAGAATAGGAATCACATTAAACTCACAGTAAAATAAAAGATAAGAATAAACAATGCTTTAAAGGTCTATACACCAACTCACAGAGTTTGGGAAACAAAAAAAGATGAGCTTTAAGTCCTAGTGCAAGAAGGTAAATATGACTTTATAGACATGATGGAGACCTGGTGGGATGACTCCCATGATTAGAACATTACAATTGAAGGGTATAACCTACTCAAAAACAATAGATGGGGAAGAAAAGGAGGGGGAGTAACATTACATTTCAAAGACAAATTCAGTGGCACACAAATCCATGAGAATGATCAGAGTGGACGAGTTGAGAGCATTTGAGTATACATAAGTAAAGAAACATACAAATGCAACATTATGGAAGGAATTTAGTACATACCATCAAACTAAGAGGTGGCAGATGATGCTTTTCAGGAACAAGTTTCAGAAATCTCAAAGATGCAAGAATTAGTGGGGGCTTCAGTTACCATGATATCTGCTAGGAGACCAAATCTGCTAAGCACAGGCTGTCCAACAAATTCCTGGTGTGCATTGCACATAATTTCTTATTTCAAAAGGCAGAGGAGGGAACAATGGGATCAGCAATCCTGGACTTGATCCTAACCAACAGGGAGGAGTTAATTACTCGAATCAAAGTAGTTGGTACTTTAGGGCAAAGTGACCATTCAATGGTAGAATTCACAAATGTGGGACAGGGCCAAGAAGAATATAGTCAAACACAGACCCCAGATTTCAGGAAAGCTGTTTTTAACAAGTTCAGGGAATCACAGGTAGAATCCCATTGCTAGACAGGCTAAAGGAAAAAGACATCCAGCAAGGGTGGAAGTTCTTGAAGAATGAATTGAAAAAAGCACAATCACAAAGAATCCCATCAAAGAATTAAAAAGGGAAAAAACTGGAAAAGCCAATATAGCTGCACAGCAAACTCAATGAGGAAATGAAAAGAAAAAGGCGTATGTATATAGAATCAAAAGAAGGACAAATCACCAAGGAAGAGTACAGATATGTAGCCTAAGCTTTCAGGAACAGTATAAGGAAAGCAATAGTTGAAAATGAGCTGTGACTGGCTAGGCAAGCAAAGAGCAATAAAAAAATTTTTTTCTAGATATAATTGAGACAAGAGAATGACCAAGGAGATAGTAGGGCTGCTGTTCAATAAGGATAGCAAAATGTTAATAGATCATAATGAAGAGTAAGAACTACTCAATACCTATTTTGCTTCAGTTTTTTCCCCCAAAGGAGAACTGTAGACTTCCACACTGTAGCTGAGACCTTGACAAGGGATCTGGATTGCAAATCAAGACTGATAGGGAGTTAGTCAGGAATCATCTAGCTAACCTAAATGAGTTCAAAACTGCAGGGTCAGAGGAATGGCATCCTAAAATACTGAAGGAACTTGCTGATATCCTCTCTGAACCCCTTGCCACCATTTCTGAAAAATCTTGGCAAGCACATGAGGTGGCAAAGGACTAGAGAAGGGCACAGAATGTTGCTCTGTCCAAAAATAGACAAAAAAGTAATATAACTGCACTCTTCAAATAAGTCAAGGACTGTCACATGAAGGAGGAGGAAGCCTTGTTCTCTGCTGCCCCAAAGTGTAGGACCAGGTCTAATTGTTTGAAGTTATGGGAGGGTAGATTTCAACTGAACATTAGAAGGAACTTTTTGACAGTAAGAGCAGTTTGGTAATTGAATCATTTGCCTAGAGAGGTGGTGAGGTCTCCTTCTCTGAATGTCTTCAAAAAAGAGGTTGGGCAGTTACCTGATGGGGATGCTTTAGCTGGACATCCTTCTTGAGCAAAGGGTTGGACATGATGGCCCATGAGGCCCTTTTCAGCTCTATGATTCTATGACCCTTGGACAACGCATATAGGAATTCTCCCCTTCCACAACACTGTTTGAAAAAAATTCCTGCTAGATTGGTTCTTGGAATCATATTTTTAAGCTATGATTTGTTCTTTAGCTTTTGGTTTAAAGAGAGTTTATTTCTTCATCCCCCCCCCCCATGATTAAATAGATTAGGAAGTTAAAAAAAAGAAAGAAAGAAAATACAAAGCCTGAAAGGTTGGGAGGGGCGATCCTTAACCATTAGAGCCGTACATTATGACAGTTCCTAACAGTGGCAATTTGGATCACCATTCAACATTGTCAAGTCTCAGTCCCGTGGCTCCTCATGCTACTCTGGGATTAAAAAAAGGGGACTAGAGAGAGTGCAAGGAGAAAGTCAGATTTTCTTCAGCTTATTGTTCTCTGATCTTACTCTTCCACATGCTGAAAGCTCCTGATGTCATTTCAGAACACGCCTGTGTGGCCACATGGCTCATTGCCATGGATACCAAGAATTCCCCATCTTTTCAAGCCCAAGCCAATGGTTTGCATTAAAACTCTCATTTCCTCAGGAAAAAAAAAATAAAGAAGTCACAGTGCTTTCATTTATATACAAAGACAAACCAAATTATCTTAATCTCATTCACTCAGGCCATGCACACGCAATGATTCATCTCCACATTATGCTAACTGTCCTTTCAGTGACTGCACTGATTTCTTGGACTAACTTAGGCAAGCTTGTTCCTTGTACTCAAATTGATGAATAGGGCTCCCTTTGGGGGATGTGAATGCCTGGGAGTAAAGAGACACATGCCAAGGAATGAAAGTATCCTGGAAACAGGTGAGGTCTCCCTCCCCTCTCCTGGTCAAGAAATGGATCTTGTTGAATGTTCCCCTTCATAAGTTGTTCACTATTCCATATCAGAGTTGTGAGATAACCATACTCTCATTATACTAACACCTCAGCATGAGACTTGATCTCTATGAGCTCCAAAATTAAAAGAAATGGATTTAAACTCTTACACCTCATCCAAATACATATTTTGTGCAAAATTTTGCTCCTTGCCAAAGTATTTTTCAGCACCAAAACCAGAAAAGATGAACAAAAATACTAGTCTTTTTGCTTTTGCTAATGTATGAAAAATCTCTTGATGGTTGTTGTTTTTTTCCACAGAACATCAGCCATTTCCACACTAGACTGTTATAAAACTGTTATTCCACTTGCAACATCCTATGGAATCCCAGGTGGCCTCTCCTGAAACTGCAAATCCCAGGATTCCATAGGATGTTGCAAGTGGAATAATAGCACTATAACAGTCTAATGCGGAAACGGCCATCTTGATAAGATCAAGGCACCTTTTCTTGCGGATGAGAAAATTTCCAAATATTCTTTACATTCCTACCCAGCATTCCTACTTTCTCACACTTTCAAGTGCTTTGAAAGGATGGAATGGCACTCTCCCCTTGAGGAGGAGTGAGACAGTCTGTCTCAGAATATTCCCCTCTGTGTTCCAGATCAACTAGTACTCAGAGGCACACTGCCTCCGAATAGCAGAAGTAATACGCAGCTATCATGCTCAGTAGTCATTACCTGCCTTCCCCTTCATGAATTGGTCCTCCGTAGATAGTCCTATCTATGCATTATTCTGAATCTCTCCTGACACACCACATTTCCATGAACTGGGATCCTTTTTTGAAAGAGGCAAAGCATACTTATATACCATCTGTAGTTGACAATCCAGCCCTGGAAAAAACTATCAAACATGACAAAATAGTACACTAGGACTGGAATCCTATCAAGCCCTGAGAAGTACCTCAGTGGAACAGGAAAGGGAGGGATATTCAGTTGCTTTCCATACCATCTGGACCTCTGAAACTGAAGAACTTGAGTTATGACACTTCAGTGACACATAGCTTGCACCCAGGCAATTCATATCATTTAGCAACAATAAAATGAATTGTCTTGTGGCATCTTAAAAAGATTAATGGTTCTATTGTAATATAAGTGCTTTTGAACTTTAGCCCCCATGCACTGGGGAGTGTTATGTCTAGTCCATGGAAGTTGATGCTACAAAAAAATGGTTAACTTTCGAATTGCCACAAGAGTTTTTGCTTTGGAAATTTTGGTCAACAGATCCATTTCCTGGATTTTCCACTTATTTTGTATTATGACACAATCCAGGTTCAGGAATGATGGAGAGGAAGAGACTAAGGGGTGAGGTAAACAAATGCTTAACAACGTTAGTTAAAAGCTGCTCTTTGAAATTTTGTCTAACAACAACAAAAACAAAAACAACAAAGACTTACCCAGAAAGTACTCCCAGGACAAGGTTGAGAACAAAGAATGATCCAATGATGATGAGTGGGATGAAGTACAGCCAATTCCAGGTGGCTCCTAAGGCATCATTGGTCTGGAAGAAAAAGAAGAGCCCCCCAATAACAATTAAGTAAAGCTGCAACACATTCAACTTTGGTGTAAATATTGACTGCCAGACTATTATATTTTCTTTCCTACTATTTGTGTCGCATTATTTATAGGCATTACCTGCTGCGTTCCTCTTGCCCATCTATGAAGGAATCACAGAAGTGCACAAAGCCAAATAGCCCCAAAATTCCATTGAGTAAAAGAACCCTCATGAGAAAGACCAAGGAGCCAAGGGGACTGTGAGACTCTGGAAATCTGTGCTAAACAGGATTTCAGTTCAAGATTAAAATGCTTCAGTAATTAACATATAGATGCCTAGCTTGGTCATCCAAGTTTTCACATCAAAATCTCTACAACACAGAACTTAAAAAAAAGAAAGAAAGAAAGGGTTTGAGATCATGACAACAGGAAGCTTATGGCTTTTGATCATTTGCTGTTTCATCCATCTTCTCCAGTCTGCAAGCACACTTCTTGCAAGCACACATACAACATTAATATTGTCATTGTTAACTGTGTGTTGCTATTTATGTCTACAAAATTGCATTATTTCATTGTAGTCATAATTCAGAGGAATAGAACTGCAGGGAAGAACAAAGTCAGCCACTCAGGAAAACAAAGCCAGGAGCGAAAGACACACAACATAAAGGCTTCTGGCAAGATTGCTCAAGACCACAGCATGGTTATTCACTGCCTTTTAACAAGGCCCTGCCCCACTCACTTCCATGCTTCTTCCAGACCTGTTTTGTCCTCTTGGCAGTCAGTCTGTCCATGACGTTGGCCAGCACAGTGAGACAGCAGAACGTGACTGTCTGAGGGGATGCAACACCAATTTTCTTGGAATGAACAGTTCTTCTTTCTGTGGTTTCTTTAACGCTAATTAAACCCTCATATCTGTCTGACTCATCAGTACAGCATTTCCACATAAACCAGTGTGGAAGCTGGATTCAAGCTTCTTAAAAGGAGCAATCTCCAAAGATAAGTGCAGTAAAAATTATTATTTTTAAACTAGCTTGTGGCATTATTTATGGCCTTGAAACTGCTACTTCGTCTTTCCCCATCAGCTCCAGCTGGACCTTTCCATGTGTCTGGCTAACATTTCTTTCTATGCTGCAGCAACTCAAAGGTACATCTCCCATAACAGCAGAGCTGTGAGCAGGAAACAGGTGACTTTACATGAAGGTAAAATGATATGAAGGCTTGGTATAAAAACACTGAAAGAGAACAGATGTGGTAAAGGTGACAAATGGACCAGCTCTCATCTATCTTATACCCAAGCTGCACAAAAAACAGTGGCAGGTCCTTGTCCCTTTTCAGCAAAAGATGTGAATTTTTACTCCACCATGAAAACTATCTGAGTGATCCTGCATAGTTGTTGGCTCATCTACAAGACCCACAAAGAAAATTCATGTGGGAAGGAAACCTCCAGCAGATGCAGTAGGCCAGAAAGGCTGTTCCTAAACCTGTCCTGCTCTGTTACCCACAAATGTCAAGGAATTCTTGAAGAACCAAATAAGGACAAGCTGCTGCCACTCACTCTGCAACTTCCTTCTTTCTGTTTGTGCTGTAAGAAAAAACTCATAGTGTTGAAGAATGGAAAAAGGTTGACTGGAGCACTCATTCTCCAGTTGAGTGGAGCACCCATCAGGACCACTGTTCTCGTGCCTTCTCTGTGAATTGAGCCTCAAGCTAACCTACGTTGTAGGTAGCTAACATAATGCTCTGACTCCTCAGAACTGGATACAAATATAATACATATATGCCAGCAATCACACTTTTAACCTCTGTATCAGTTCTTTTAAGCACTTTCTCACTTTGTCATTAGCGTTAACACTGGGTGTTGTTTTTTCTCTCCTGTTAGACTCTAGTTCTGAAAGTCACACCTAAATAAGTTGAGGGGGGAGAATCACGACAGACGGCAAAAAGAGTTTGGAGGCGGCTGCACACCTGCACTGGGAAAGCAGTCTCAATAATCATCCTTTAATGCTCAGTGCAGTAACAATGTCTTCCCCAACGATGAACCTGCCTAAGTGGAGGTGGTGCCGCTGCCTCCTTAAGTAAATAGTCACACATGGCAATTATCACATTATTCCTGGGAAGAAAGGGAGGCAGGGAAAAGAAAAACGAGGGAAGTGAAGTTAGAATGCAAAGCCTGCTTCTACATTTGCGTCCCCGGGTGTGGAGTTCCAGCACTGCAGCACAAGACTGCGGGCCTTTCTGCCCTAACTGTTATAGTGCTGTTATTCCACTTTCAACATCCTGTGGAATTCTGGGGTTTGTAGTTTACTGAGGCCAAAGAGCTCTCCGTCTAAGAGTTCTAAAGGCCTCTCCCTAAACACCAGGATTCCATAGGATGTTGAAAGTGGAATAATAACACTATAACAGTGTAGTTCGGAAAGGCCCTGCGTCTCTTTACAAAAGTAGAAGCAATTCTGGGCCCAATGTCTGTGCCCAAATCCAAATTTGGACTCACAATGAGAGCCCCTGAAGTCAGTGGCTGGGAAATATAGCATGTGGAAGCATGGAGCCTGGGAACTTTGAACTCCTCCTCAAGACTTGGTCAGTGATTGCTGAGCTGAAATATTCAGGCAAAATTAGACCACACAGGCTCTTATGAACTTGAACCCACTCAAAAATGATCAGAAGCGCACTACATGAGCAAGCACCGAAAAATTATTTAGACAACTATCGCAGCTGAATCCTCCCAGGAATTAAAAAAAAACAAAAGAAAAGCTACAGACAATCTCTCCCATGCTTGTGTATACTGAACAAAAAGACAAGACTTCTAACAGATACCAACCATGATCCCCAGATCCCTCACTTGGTTGCTGCTGGTTCACATTCCATTAGTGATTACGTGAAAGTAAGGTGGGTTTTTTTTTCTCCCAAACGCATCATGTTACACTTACTTCCACTTACTGTACATTACATTCACCATTTTAAAGACCATTCTCCCAGTTCAGGGAGAACCTTCTGGAACTCATCACAATCCCGTTTTTATCATCACCACCCTAAATAATTTATTATCCTCAGCAGTTGTGATCATCTCACCAGAAACCCCTGATTCAAGTTTGGCATTCAGAGATCTCAGGCTTGGTAAACATAAACGTCTTACATTTTTCTTTTGAGAGTATTATCAGTGTGATCCTGTCATCTTTCTCTTCCACAGTTTTTGCTTTTAAAGCAGTTGTAGTGGAAGGGTTTTCAGTTTTGTAAAAACATACCTGCAAGTAGACAAAATTAATAACAACTTTCCCATCCATTCTGACCCTCATTTCCCTTAAAAACTGTTCCAGGATCCCTGGGTGGAAGTTACTGCTTATTTTATTTTATTCTGAACTGGGCAAGGTCAGGACTCTAGGTTCCTCCCAGTATTTTTGTCAGGGCTGACCAATCCAGAGGTTCACCAATTGCAACGGAATGCTATACTTTTCTTTTCCCTGCAAAAAGAGCTCTTACACCTGAGCATACCAACTGCAATGATTTCTGTTCTCCTGATAGTCATGACTGGAATAATGGTTAAATGTTTACTATAGGCCTTAATAATTTGCAGCATGGGTGCCCAATGGGTGTCCTGGGCTTCAACACAGATCCAAAGGGATATCTGACAAAAGTTCTTGATACATGCTTTCATATGCCTTCTATAAGACTGCCATGAATTCAGTACTCAGCACCTTGCTTCTTATTCCTTCAGTCCTCCCTTGTCATTGTCTACACTGCCTTCTTCCATAGTGAGCAAAAAGTGGGATCAATTTAATTTGGGGAGGGGGCACTTGTCTAACATGGTTAATGCTGAATAATGGTTAAACAAAAATAGAAATTTCAATCTCATGACATCAATGTATGTGGGGTGAAGAAGAAGAAATTAGTCTGCATTTTTAAGACAACAAAAACCATTCATACCTCCCAGACTAATGGCAACATAGTTTAGAACAGTTACCCTTCAGACAGCATACCTGTCCAAATACTGCAGTGCAGTTTCTGCTCAAAAATAGCATATAAAAAAGTATATTTTAAACACACATTGTACATATATTAGGGGACATTGAACACAAAATACGTACGTTACAGAAAATATTCATGCATGCTTTTGATTGATGATTGATGCAGCGACTAGACAGAACAGACTTCTGCTGAATAAGTACAAGATGTATATTGCTCAGAAACAGATTGATCCATCCATCGCTACATACATGATTAGCTTGCTGTTCAAAATCAGCAAACTTGGAAAACAGTCAAACTTGGAAAACAAGCCAAGGTAACTATTCTTTTTCCTTCTCAGTTTTGAACTAGCCTTCTTTCTAACCTGGTGGAATCTGATTAAAAGCTTGAAAATTCACTTTAAATCTCCTTCCTGGAAGAACTGCTCTTCAGATCCCCTCTAATCTACCTGATCAACTTGCCACAGTGTTCACCTTTGTAGGACTAACAATGTATGGACCACTTCATGGATCCAGCAGATGCACAGCTAGTCTTTTTTCTTAAGATCTGGTAACACTGCTTCTGGAAAACCATGAATCTAAACCAGAGTTAATTAACTCACTGCCTATGGCCTCTGCCCTGATTCCAACTGCACCTATTCCCACAATTTGCTGGAAGTGCAGTGTAAAATTTCTTACCTGGCCAGGTCCATCCACCAGGAAATCTGGAATTCATCCCACTCCCACCCCCAAGCCACTGTGGTACTGTATGCAGTTAAAGGACAGAATATCAAAAATCTGAAATCAATCTCTCACCCCTACTCCAACTTGGCTAATTCTCTTGAGAAATGTCATCTGAAAAATTTGAGAATGAACATTTTCTCCATATATGTGAACATGTGACATTTTTGTATTCATTTTCAGCATACAACATCCATGTTTTCCAGTAGCAGTCAAGGTATTATGGGATCTGACAACTTGCTTTCAGTAGCCATTAGAACCCGACAGTATCTGATCTGTAGCAGCCTGCATATGACAGTTTCTACACACTTGGCATACAGTAGGTGTTGGCTTTTTTCATGATATCTGACATGTAGCAGTCCATATCTGACAAGTGACAGCCAGTAGCACCCAATCTGACAGTATTTGTAATCAACATTTTACAGTATCTGATAGGTAATAAACATTATTTGACAGTTGTTTGCGGCAGAATTTAGTAAAAGTTGTATTAATTTTATTCATTTGTTTATGGATAGTCAGATGCATGTTATGTCAAATCTGGACGTTCAATTTAATTTATATCAAAATCCAAATTTAAAAAAAACTCCGATCAGTTTCAACATTTGGCTAAATTTCACTTCAGCCTGAGGACATTGCCTCTAATGTGTATCCAATAGCCTGAGTACTTGAGCATGGCAAATGTTTGCTCAAAGGAACATTTTATTTATTCCCCTGTTGAAATAAAATATGACTAATTGGCTCAACAGTAGAACCACTTCTGCTTTTTGGCTGTCTTGGAGAGCAGACCTTGTCAAAGAATAACATGCAAGCACTCTAAGATTTCATACTGCCACGACTTGGTTCTCAAAAGATCCTGGAACAAAAACTCCTGGATATCTTACAGAAAATGCTGGGACATTAAGTCAATCCAAAAAGAATATGATTAATATTTAATAGACTCTTTCTAAAGTATTTTGCACTTCTTGGGGGTTTTAGTTGCCCAACCTGACAATGCTCAGTAAACAATTATATTTTACTTCTGTGAGACTACCACTTAGCTGTATTAATTTGCAGCAAAGCCATTTCCATCTATAGTACTCAAAAAACTTCATAAACAATCACATAAAGAATATATGACTCTTCTTTAGAGTAGGCCCTATCATTAGACAGAGTGAAGCAACTGTCTCGGGCAGCAGATGCTGAGGACCAGCAGCAGGCCAGGATACCTTGCCAAGATCTTCCCACTCCCATTTCCCTGTCAGAGAACAGATTGTAATGCGCTGCAGGTGCTGCTCTGTAACTGTTCTCAAGGGTTGGCTGCTCTTGGGTACAACTGAAGACGCTCTTCAGTTGCCAATGCTGAAGTAAAGTTCAGGTGCCAATCCAGTTTATCTCTCTATGTGGAATGGATTGTAGTATGCACCGTCTTGTTCCTTGTTTTAAAGCAGCCAAGCATCCTGGTCTGATCCCATCCTTATTTCACATCTGAGCAGTGGTGCTCAGTTTCCATGTGGTTTCCATGTCAGTGGCATGTTGCATTTGCCCCGGGGTTTTAGTCTGAGCTTTATAGGAGCTGGCAAAGCTGCTGAATCATTTGGATAACTCCTTTAAAATTCAGATTAAAACCCAGAGCAGGTTACCATTTATCTGACATGGACGCCCCCAACTGCCCTAGCACCCATGGAAACTGATAGTAAGGTTAAATGGAGCTACCAGAGAGCAGGGAACTCTGTGCTTCTTTTGTCCAGTGAAGTACCTTGTCAGTTTTACACGGAGTCAGGAACCTTAGGCCTCCAATTCTAGTTAGTCCATCTGCTCACCACCCACTCCCCTCTTGCTATTCTCCCACTGCCCTCATTTTAAGCCTTACACGATATGCTTATCCTCCAGCCCTTAGATCCGACTAGGAATTTGTGTTCAGCCTTCCACCCTTAACTTGAGGATGATCAATTTTGACAATGGACAGGATATTGGAGGTGTGATCCACACATTCTGGAATTGTTTACTAAGGAAGGGCCCTCTCACTTCTCCCTGCCCTCAATAATAAGAGTTAAATAAAAACTCCCTTTATGTCAAATGCCTTTCTGAGAGGTAAGTAATATTGGTACGTTACAGGCAAAGCAATTTTACTTTTACCTGGAAGTTACAGAATATTTATACCAGAACGTAGTTTTGCAGGTTTTTTTTCCCCCTCATCAGCGGACTATGTCAGTTATATGGTTTAGAGTACCCTAATATATAGGACATAAGCAATAAAAGTAGAATAAGTAGCCCAAATTAGTCATTTTACACCACAGAATCCAAAAGCATCATCCTACATTATGAGAGATTACTTGTACACACACACACACACACACACACACACACAGGAAGATAAACCCTGGCTTGACTAACACCAATGGTGATTGGTAAACTTACATGTCTATATGAGCACCTTGTACCTCTAAGATGGGGTGGGAAATGTCTATGCCTCCCGATGTTTTTAGACTGCAACTGACAGCAACCTAGCCAGCACAGTCAATGGTGAAGTATGCTGGGAGTTGCAGTTCAACAACACTTGGAAAGTCCGTAATACCCAACCCTATTCTAAGAGTACTGCTGTTGAAATGCCAAGTTCCCCTTGTTTAGGTAAACTACTTCTGGAGCCTTGAACCCTGTTTTAGTTCAGAAAGGATGCTGCAAACAAAACAAAAGAGGTTGTCTGCTCGCAGCTAACATTTTTTTCCCCCATGGCTTTGTCTGGCTTTAAAAAATGCTATTCTTGGTTTATATTTTACTATATAATTTTAACGACGCTATTTTTTTAAGAAAATTGAAAGCCATTTTAAGGAGATTGTAGACAGAAAAGCAATAGGTAAATACAAAGAAAAACATTAAAAATGAATAGAATCACACAGAAGATTTTGTCCTTCCCAGCAGCATTACTTAACAGGTGGATATACGGGACTGCAGAGACCAAACCAATGGGAAGACGTAAATGCCGCTAACAACCAGCCTGGTGTAGTGATTTGAGTGTTGGACTATGGCCCTGGAGACCAGGAGACCAATTCCCCACTTGGCCGTGGAAACTCCATGGGTGATCTTGGGCACATCACACACCCTCAGCCCCAAGAAAACCCTGTAATAGGTTTCCTTTAGGCTTGCCATTACCTGGAAACAACTTGAAGGCACACAACAATAACAACAACAAATGTTGCTGCTCTTCTCTGACCAAGTTCCCTCCTAAACTTCCCAATGAGCTATCCAATCTTTCATTATGAAAATATGTCTAAGTGTTGAGCAGCAATCTAGCCATTTGAGACGGAATTCTGTATACAAAATAAACCATCACACTAAGCTTTGGCAAAGACCAGTACCAACCCAACCAACTAACATAGATCTGAGACCACGAACTAATATCATGGAACTGACAGATTCCTTATGACAATACCTGTTTAGACCACAGCATTTATTATTTCATGAGGATTTCAAAAATAATACGGTCTTTGTCTTCCCTTGAACCTCTTCTCCTTGGATCATCTGCCACCCACCCATGAAAGGCATTTTGATTTCTGAGAGCACAGAAACGAAATCATAAAGATTTAGGGCTAAATTCAGTAGTCTCAGCGGCAGAGCTTGGAGTGCGTGGGGGGGGGCGGGAGGGGGCATGGCCGCGGTGTGTGGGGGGCTATGCCTGACCTCATGAGCCAGGACACCCCAAAAACATTGCTGCCAGGGACGAACTGAACCCATCAACGCCCCCCCATTGCTACGCGACCAGTTAGTCTCATTGCATCCCTTTCCTAACACCAAAAGATAAAGTTCAGTGTTTTGAAAGGAAGGAAGGAGAATGTGAGAGAATCCCTGTTCACACAAGCACTTGAGCCTGTGACAGCTGTCATATATAGCCAGTCTGTGCTCACTTGTAGCTACACCTGTCGTGGCAAGACAGTGCTGTTAGTGCTGCAGCCTCAGGCTGAATACAGCTGGACTCAATTTTTCACCACAACTGTTTAGCTAAAAAAGCTACATCTGAAACAGTTCTCAACAGGAGATCAGGCCTCCCAGGGAAAGAGTTCCTCATCAGCTTCAGATATTTACATCAATATGGTTAATTCACCCAGTTCATCAAAGATAAAAGTTTTGTCTTTTTAGGAAAAAATGCTCCTTCATGCTCTCTCAGAATCAAGACATCCAAGCAACCAAGAACGAAATAATGTAATATTTATCTGGATGGAAATGATTCACGTTCTGAGTGAGACAAGATGCTCTGAAACCAAGACAAATACTCAGTGGTGCAGTTGACCAGTACCTCATTACAGCATGTTGGAGAGCACTTCAAGTTTGTTTCTGGAGCACCTTTTTTAAAAAATATTCATTCCAGTCCACATGCAATAACCTTTGTATTTAGATTATCTAGTGGGTTTTCTGATAGTTCTTTTTTTGAGTACACACCCTACATTACTTCTATTATTAGTAACTGCATTCTTATTTACATTTTTAGTGTCATTTTATCATCTAGCAGCAGAATTGCACATGTATTTTTCACTACATTTTCATGGTATACTTTTATTAACAGTACAATTCTATGCATGACTATCAGAAGCAAGTTACACTGAGTTCAATGGCACTTGCCCTATTTGCTGGCATATAAGACTCACTTTTTCCCCCAAGAAATGCTGTTTGAAAATGGGGTGCATCTTATATGCTGGTGCATCTTATATGCTGGCAAATAGTATTTGCCGGTGTGTAAATGGGGTCCATCTTATATGGTGGTGAGTCTTCTATGCAGGCAAATACGATATTCCTAGATATGTATGTATAGTACCTACTCTTGTCTATAATAAATACTGCCATAGGTATCTAGTTCCTACTGCACTCTGTACTACCTACTATTTTGTAAAGTATCTTTCTTGCGGTTTTTTAGGGGTACTCAATGTTACGACTTTTCTGAGGTCAGGCACTGGGAGTGACATTCACCTAAACACCTGCCATGTAGCACTAACTAATACAAAGTTACAAGCTTCATTGTTTCTGCAAATGTGCTAGTGATGGAAAGAATATTCATCACTATTCTTTTCCTAGACAAGAAATGGGTTTCCTAATACTCAGGAAGCCTGACTGAAAAGAATAAATACAGTGGCAAGAATTCTGCACAGTTTTTGGCTGTGCACATTAAGCACATTCCAAATCATTTCAAGAAATTATTCTGTACAGAAATACACGAGGTTTTGCAGTTTTCAGTCAACCATGGATTAAAAAATCAGCAATCTTATACCACAAAAGAATCTTGCTCAAAAACCTGTGCTCTTGCACAAAAAATAGACACATACTTTTGTAGTCCAAGACTGCTATTGTTCGCACAAGACTGTCGTTGCACAAAAATTTTGTTGCACAAGATTGCTGGGTTTGCGGGTAGAAAACACTTATTTGCGCACAAAAAACACACAGACGTATGGAAACAGTGTGTTTTTGCACAAAACCTCAGAATTGCCATACAAAAGATTGTGTGTTTCTGCATGGAATAATTTACCAAAATACTTTGAGATGCGTGAATACCGGGTGAGAACTGTGCATAAATATTCCTTTTCTTTGCAGCAGGGAGAAAACTGCAGAAATTACTTGTTCTCACTTGCAAGTTCAAAATTATTGAATACTAACATTCTTAAAAGATGTACTGAGATAAGAAAAGGACAGAAAATGCAAATAAAATAGAGCACTAAAGGAACATGGGAGGTGAAGTGATCCAAAGAGATCTGGAGTATGCCAGAATATTACGGAGGTTGTGTGAATTGCTGGAGCATTCCCCTGGGGCCATGCCAAGTTTCTCAGGTTCCCATTTTTATAAAGCAATATCACTTCTTGTACCTCTCCCCTTCCTCTCTCATTTCAGTCTTTCAAAGTGGGTATGAAAATTTAATCAACACTCTTTACTCTCAGCAGCTCTGTTGCAAGTAGAGGTGTGTGCACTGACACACACACAAACAGAACTAGAATCCAACCTTGATTTCCTTTCAAGTTATTTCTATGCAATTCTAACTTTCTGGGCTCAGCAGCAGGAATGCCCAGAATGTTCCACTAGTACAGTCCTGATTCCCCCAGTAACAACAGAAGCAGTTGGAGGCAGGCCCACATATGCCATAAGTGGGGTGAGGAAGAGGGGTGACAATAACTGAAGCACAGTTATTCAGGAATGATGTTGAGTGATGCCAGAGAAAGTCATAATTAACCAGTTTAGGTTATGAATCTGCATCTCTCATAATGTTTAGATGAAATGTGAATGGAATGTTCTCTTCATCAGAAAGTTTAAAGAAAATGTGGACAAAATGCAGTCTTCCAGATGTTGCTGGACTGCGACACCCAACACTCCTCGTTATTGGCTATATTAGGTAGAGCTCATGGCAGTTGTAGTGCAGGAACATCCAGATGGCTGTACTTTGCCCATGCTTCGTTTAGAAGAATATGCTACTGGCATTACCAATCTAGGAGAAATATGTTCTGAAATCTCTTTGCAAAGCAGCAATTTAACCTCCTTTAAACTAGCTAGCCTTTGTTCTGTGAAAGAAAGCCACCAATTTCCTTATCAAGCAATTTGTGAAAAGAGAATGCATTCACTGGAACCCACTGTAGAATGGATGGATACCAGAAACAGATAGCTGTAATGAAGTGTAACCTGAAATGCAAGGGATCAAATTAAAACTGTCCAACTAATGAGAGAGGGGAGGGTTCTGAATAGAACAACCAATGTACAGTGGCTCTGATACCTACTATTATATTGAAGAGAGCCAGCAGGAATACTTGTCCTGGACAGTGGGATAAAAACAGGCAGTAACCGTCATGTTCCATCTTGATCGTTATTAAAATAATGTTAAAATTTGAAAGATTTTCTTTTCAGTTTGAAGTAATAACTCAATTTGCCTTTCAAGATGATAAATGGAAAACTTTACAGTATACCTAAACTTGCTTAACAGAATCTTGAGGGCAGCTTTGGGTTGCAGGCAATTTTAACTCGTCTTCCAACATTGGAGATGGGTGAGATCAAGGTCCAGGGCAGCTACAAAAACATACCAGGTTCAGTGTGTGTGTGCTGATGCAGCCCACAGGCTTTAGATTAATGTACACGACATATTCCATTCTGAATACTATTGGTGGTGCAAGAGAAAATCCAAGACATGTGAAATGGGGCAGCAACAGTCGCTGGGAGATAGTTGTTGCTGTTGTTTTGGAGGAAGGGTATGCCAAACACTTCTGAACAGGAGCAGACTATCTGAACAAGGACACTGAGTTTCAGCATCAGTTCCCTTAAATGGCCACAACATTTTAAAATGGTAAATGAAAAACTGCAAATCTATCCAGATGCTGAATCTTGCAACTGGGGATGTAAAACTGGGGCCATGTCTTGAGTCTAGAAACCCAGTGTTGGGTTTCATGTCCAATTGTCCCAACAGTAGTGGACTCATTTTCTCAATTGACACCTGAAGGATAGATAACGGAAGACACAGGAAACATCATCGCAAAAGGTGATACTACAGGAGGAGGAGAAGGGAACATGGGAAACTTGTAGGAAATGAGCTTGCATGGAGCAGAGACAGTAAGAAAGAGAATGAACGTGTATCATGTAATAATCAAAGTCCACTTGGAAATCGTGGTTCAAATCAATTTAGTCATCATATGTTCCCTTAGAAGACTCTGGGAACTATAATCTTATAAGGTTGGTGAGACTCCTTGGCTAGAAGGCACAAGCTCCTTCACAGAACTACTATTATAGATTCTGGCAGGTCAACAGAAGAGTTCATAACTCAATAGCAGAGCTAAGTTTTGAATGCAGAAGACCTCAGATTCAGCCCTCAGTATCTTCAATCGAGAATGTTCAGATATCATGGCTAAAAAGGACTTTGGAAAGCTGCTTCCTGACAGAATTGTGAAACTCAACATCCTATGCAGCCCTCTACTTAATTGTGGTCCTTCGGATAACTCCAGATGATGCATAAATGGTGCTTAGGGTTGCGGCCAGAGAAAAACAAAAGAGGCTTGATCCAGTAGCGTGTAAGAGGAAGGGAAACAGTGCCCAGCTGAGGATGCTGGTTCTGAAATGGCCCAACCTGCCAGCAGGAGAAGGGAAATGGGGAAAGAGTAGTAGACAGAGCCAAGTTAAAGAGACAATGATTTGACTTAATGTAAAGTTGTTTCATGTGTTCATTTCTTCCTTTGTAGGGTGTTGTTATAATTCAGGAAACTATTTTAAAAGCAGTGAGTCCCATTCGAGACAAAAGCAGGGCACAAATCAAAGCAAGCAAGCACAGCAGACATGTCTTAAAGCGGGGGTAGAGACTGTGCCTCACTCACAGCACCACCTTTCAGCAGTGGTGAGACTTGCATGCTCCTGTGATGCAGGAGGCTATGCTGATGATAGGAGTGCTGCTGAGAACAACTCCCATATCAGACAGGTTTTTGTAAAGAAGCCGGACAAAATGTCCCAAAAAGCTACCGAGGAGCAGCAGTGGGAGGGGGTGACACCATAGAGAAATACTTGTTACTACTGCACAGAAGGAGGCATGGTAAATCCCTTTTGAATGTATTTTACCCTGAAAACCCCATCGTGAGACAATTCAAAATGCAACAAGAGATAGTGTCAGAAGATGAGACTCCCAGGTTGGAAGGCACTCAGAGATCTACTGGGGGACAGCAGAAGACAACTACAAGCAACAATATGGCTAATGATGCAACTGGACTCAAGCCAAAAGGATGTTCAGCTACTGATGTGCTCGGAGGTGAAAGGAAATTCCAAAGCTGCGCAACACTATTATAATGGGAATATGGAACGTGAGAAGCACAAATCATAGGAACCTAGACATAATAAACCCCAAAAATGGAATATAAACATTGCAATACTTGGGGTTAGAAAGGTAAGGTGGACAAGAATGGGACATTTTGAGTCAGATAATTAATTACACTGTGTTTTACTAAGGAAATGAAAATCTAAGAAGAAATGGGGTGGCCTTAATAGTGAGGAGATACGTAGTAAAAGCAGTCTAAAGATATAATGCAAGGTCTACCTGAGTCATATCTGTAAGACTTCAGGGAAAACCCATCAATATAACCATAATCCAAGTTTATGCTCCAACTACAGAAGCAGAAGAAGAAGAAACTAAAAGATTTTATGCTGGAGTCCAGGAGGAAATCACACCCCAAACTGGACTTTACACAGCTAAACAGAACTTCTTGTTAATCATAAGTGATAGGAATGCAGCAGTGGGAAACAGAGCAGAATGAAAAACTGTAGGAAAATTTTGCGTAGGATCAAAAAATGAAGTAGGACAGTGACTGATGTGAGAATGCTATACAACTAACAGAGGAACACATCACATGATCAAGTAGAAATAAAAAGATGATGGAAACAAAACATGGAAGAACAATATAAAGGGGTGAAAGGGTGCCAGATTCTTTCAAGGAACAACCATTTCAAGATGAGCCTATAATTTTTGAAAGTAAAGAGGAAGCTGCGCTTGGACCACTTGGGAGAAATAAATCACCAAGAACAGATGGAACACCAACAGAGCTGCTTCAAGCTTCAGAGACAGAATCTACATTAATCCTAAGTAAAATCTGTCAATAACTATAGAAAATAAAACAGTGGCCAACAATTGGAAACACTCAATATACAGTCCAATCCCCCAAAAGGAGAAACCAAGGATTGCAATAATCACAGGACCATTGCACTAATTTCCCATGCAACCAGAGTCATGGTCAGATTTCTATAACAAAGAGTTCTACCATATGTGGAGTAAGAAATGCCAGATGTCCAAGCTGGATTCAGGAAAGGCAGTGGCACTAAGTATCATATTGTAAACGTATGTTGGATAATGGAATGCACCAAAGAATTTCAGAAGAAAATCAGCCTGTGCTTTACATAGCAAAGCCTTCCATTGTGTAGATTATGAGAAAATTACAGAACACTCTTAAAGAAATGGGTGTGCCACAACATTTGATTCTCCTGATGCATAACCTGTATTCAAACCAAGAGACTACCATCAGGACAGAATATGGAGAAACAGAATGGTTTCCAGACAAAGTGGTAAGGCAATGCTGTAATTTATCATCGTTTCTCTTTAGCTTGTACACTGAACATGTTTTACGTAAAGCAGGATAAGACTTGGAGGCAGGAGGCATGAACACTGGATGGGAACATCAGCAATTTCAGATATGCAGATGACACCATACTGCGAGCAGAAAATAGCAAAGACCTGAAGAAAGTGAAGGAAGTCAGTGCAAAGGCAGGTCTATAGCTGACAGCAAAAATAATGATCACAAATGATTCAGCTAACTTTAACGTATACAGTGAAAACATAGAAATAGTTCAAGATTTTTCACACTTTGGCTCAGAATGGAAACTACAGCCAAGAAATGAGAAGAAGACTAGCATTTGGAAAGGCAGCTATGAAGGAACGAGCGAAGATCCTGAAGTGTCAAGACATATAATTGAATACTGAAAGTTACGATTGTCCATGTGCCATCATATTTCTGTGTATGGTTGTGAAAGCTGGACAATGAAGAAAACTGACAGGAAGAAAATGAACTCATTTGGAATCTGGTACTAGAGAAGAGTTCTACAGATACCATTGCCTGCTAAAAAGACAAATAAATGGGCCCTCAAGGAAATCAAGCCTGAACTCTCTCTAGAAGCCAAGATGACTAAACTGAGACTGTTGTGCTTTGGATATATCATGAGAAGACATAACTCCCTACAAAAGACAATAATGCCTGGTAAGGTAGAAGGCAGTGGGAAAAGAGGGAGACTACATTACGGATGGATGAGCTGAGTCCTGAGTCTCCTGGATCTCAGCAGAGGTATTGATGATATAGTGACTTGGAAGTCTTTCATTTGTAAGGTCACCATAAGTCAAAGTCAACTTGATGGCAGTTAACAACAAAGAACAGGGAACTGTTTACCCCCCCCCCCCCGGTGTTAGATTGGAGCTCCCACCAGCCCTAGCCAGCCAAGTCAGTAATGAGATATGCTGGGAGCTACAGTCTAACAACATCTGGAAGGCCACACAATTCCCACCCCATTTTAAAACAAAGGCAAAGGAAGCGAATTCTGGATTTAAAGGACTCCTTGAGTTTCTGAATGGGCAAACCCTTTCCCCATGGAGGGGTGCAGCCTCCAAAATACAAGTCTAAAAGATGACCTCCGATAAGTGCTAGAAAATTCAAATGACAAACCCATCATTGGTATGTTCTCCATGTGGCCAGAAGATACAAGAATCCACCATTGTCCAGGCCTGGGGACAGCAGAATTTTAAATGGAAGGATTAAGCACTCTAATAGATTATGCTGTTGTTGTTGTTGTTGCTGTGTGCCTTCAAGTCATTTCTGATTTATGGCAACGCTAAGGTGAACCTATCACAGGGTTTTCTGGGGCTGAAAGTATGAGACGGACCCAAGGTCACCCAGTGAGTTTCCATGGCCGAGTGGGGAATCGAACCCGGGTCTTCAGGGTCATCATCTAACACTCAGACTACTACTGTGCACCCTATTTATACCAAACAAAAGTGTTTCTTTTCCCACGTCTGCCTTTTGAATGAGAAAACCTTCCACTTGCTTTTTAACAAGGTTTGTGCATATGAAGAGCATGAGCTAAGCTCAAGAACTCTTTAACTATCAGGAGTGGAAATGCTCCAGCCTCAGAGCCTGAAACTAACAATGTGTGAAACATGTCCTTTTATTATTATCAGAACTTGGAAAAGTTGCTTTCTTGAATGACAATTCCCAGAATTCCTCAGTTGGCATGGCAATGCTGGCTGCGGAATTTTGGCAAATGTAGCACTCAAAAATAATTTTTCCAAGCTGAAATAGTTACAGTATATATATAAGGCATATTTGGACACTAAACTTTGTAAAAATTTGTCTGCTTTTTAAATTATTTTTGCAATGTAATTCTTATAAGTCACACACAGCTTGTTATTTGCAAAAGGTTTCACTCACAGTGTGCACTCCTGGGGGCAAGGGATATCTCCCATTCCTTTTGCTTGGTCACATTCCAGACCACCCTGCCAAAGCATAGACGAGGAGTGAAGGGACAGAAAGGGACAGATCCCCGCCTTATGTGTCATGCCCAAAACAATTTCTGCCACGACCAAGTAAATTATAACTTTAAGGGGAAAAGAAAAGGATGTTTTGGGGAGCAGGGCTGGCAGGACCAGGTACTGGGGTGAGGACTGAGGCAGACTGGAAGGGAGATTGATTTGGCTTGAAATATGAAAACAACTATTTCCCTTTAAGAAAAGAAAGAGAAAATAACTCAATTTGCAAGTCAGTGCACGTCAAGTGGGGGCCAACATGACCATCTCTATGAATTCCAGCTCATTATCAGCTTCCCATTAATTTCCCTGGCTGTGGTTCATTTGAGAAACCATCCTTTTGAACCTTCTAGTGCCATATCATAGTGTCTGTGATCCAGGATTAATCTTTCTTAATCCACTTTGCCTGCCCGTTCCTGCCCCCTTTTTGTTTCAAATGTCTCTAGCCTTCCTGAGCAAGCACGGATTCAATTAAGCCATGAAACTGTTGCTCCAACACTTGCGAGAATGGTCTCAGAGGACCACAGCACGATCCTGGAAAAGCCAAAGGCTGCGCCAGCCCAAGAACAGCAAAATCCTTCGGGTGAGAGGAGCCATCATCCAATATCAAAGCACTGCTACTAGAAAAGGAAAAACACAACACAAAATTCTCTTTCTTTCTGTGCCAAAAATTGAGAGCTGGAACAGCCAAAAGAAGTAGCTAGGATAAAGTGAAACTTGCATTCAAATTCTCTAAATTTTAATGGTACCTATTCAATAGACATCACTTGTTGTTGGGATTGTTGTTGTTTTTTTGCCTCTATATCCCTCTACTAGCTATCACTTGCTGATGTCAGCTGTATCTAGAGCATGCATGTTTTGTCAGCTCTCGGTCTCACACTAATCAAAGCGAATCACAAATCTTCCATTGATTTTACATAAAGTAAGAATGCTCAGTAGGCATACTGTTTTTGACTGACCCAAATTGTGATCTTGGTTTGAAGTGGACTTCAGTATTTTGCTAATGTCCTGTAACTGAGATATCAGTCAGTAAAATTAGAACCATTAAATCTTATACACGTGGGAGTTTGGGAATGTAATATACATTGTGGAAATAGGTCACCTCCCCTCAAAGGTTTGACGTGACATGCCACTAGTCATCAGCTTTCTCACTAAACACAATATAAGCTTGCAAAGAGTTACTCTGCTTGTCACTTGTGGTGAGTAAACGTGTCCAAACAATGAGATGGGAAATCTGTTGAAAATAATAAGGGAACTGAGTCTTCCCTCATGTACAGAAACGTACTTTGTGCAAAACCAATGCTTTTGTACAAAATATGTTTTGCATAAAACTCGTCTTTTCTTCTCCCACAAACTTCCTTCACAAAGTTTGTGAAAGTTTATGTTCAAGTTTATCAAAGTTTGTCAAAATTTATGACAAAAGTCCTGAGATGTGAAAAATAATTGCAAAATGCACAAAGTCTTGTAATCTCACTCAATGGGGGATTTTTTTAAAAAATTTTATTTTGATCCATGCTTGTGAGAACGAAATAAACCAATACCAGCCCATAATTGTGAATGTTAAAATAGAGGCCAGGATCCTTTTGTTGTCTTATACTGGTATAACAATCCATTACTCTGTGTAAGCACCTTTGGAGCAATGTGTAGTGGTAAAGGTGAGGACTTTGCAGATGGGGATGCTAACAAGAATGAAGGGAACAGAAGTACCTCTAATCATTCCTGGCAGAAAGACAGAATAAGGGCCATATTCATACTGAATATGGAGCAATTCATACCATGTTTTTTTAAAAAACAGATCTAGTGAGAAGTCTATTAACATTATGTACATAATACATTGTGATTGTTTTGGAAAAACAAAATTTACATGAAATAGAAATCAAAATAAAGTTTGTAGAAACTCTTGACATCATGTCAAATAACTGCTTGATGCTGTGGCAAAAAGAAAGTTTGAAAATGTTGGCAGACACTTGCACTCCAGACAAGTGATCAGGGTCACACACTCTGGCCATTTCTGCACTAGCCTGCTGTAGCGCTATGATTCCACTTTCAACATCCTATGGAATCCTGGGGTTTGCAGTTTCGGCCCCTCCCGAAACTGCAAACCCCAGGATTCCATAGGATGTTGAAAATGGAATCATAGCGCTACAACAGGCTAGTGCGGAAATAGCCTTTGTCCCACCTCTGGTCCAGCCCTACTGTTAGGCAGAGTAAGATGCCACAGGCAGCAGATATTTGGGGAAAGGGGGCACAAGGCACAGAGCAGCTGTAAGATATTGGAAGAAAAAAAATGAATACAAAACAAACTGGGAGCTCAGGAGGGCAGTTTCGTCTCCTGGCAGAGATGGCTTTTACCACCACCCTCCCCAACTTCAGTCATTATAGCACCCATGGCCATTTCACTCCTGAGCCATGCCACTGCCCACCCTGCAGCTGCCACCCACACTGACACAAGTACTCTGATCAACAAGGTCATGGCTGTAATGTTGGTCCATAACAGGCAAGATCCTGGATTATCATAATCTGCCACTGTTTGCAGGTCACGTTAACAAACAGCGTGACAACGAATATAGAACTAGGCACTGCTGAAAGTTTGCCTCAGGTGAACCAGTATTATATGTTTTATTATTCATGGGTAAGATTTTATAACATGTATGCTGAGTCATATATTCCAAATCAAGATAATGTTGATGCAAACAACCATACAATCTATCATTGTTGCACAGCAACTGGAGACTCATCTGAAGATCTCGCAATAAATTGGTTCCTGATTCTACTTACTGTGATAGTGGCAGGAGAATGAGACTTCACGCATGGGCTGGGGTTACGTGATGCTAACTCTGGCCTTCCTACCCCAGTGAGGCAATCATTTGAGGCCAGGGAGGCCCCCTGAGCCTCCTGCTTCCCTCTTGGAGGACTGAGCTGGGTGCATGCAGCCCTCCGATTTGATGCAAGACACTATCCTTTCTCCAATGTTGAAAGAAATTTCAGTTGCCACTCCTATATGTGGCACAAAGCAGGAAGGGTCAGTTATTTTGTCCTTGATCTCAGACACCAAAAGCCCTACCAAGTTCATTTCCATGCAAGCTTTTAAGCAGAGGTGGGTTTGCACTGGCAACGGAGCATCTTTTCACATGGCAGTGATGCTGTTCTGTTTTCTTCTTGGTGTAATCCTTATTATTTGCCTCCAAAAATAATCTGTCAGCTCACGTCCCGGTTTACGGGTGTGAAAGATGCCTTGGAGCATCTAGTAAGCATGATTATCCAACATTTGCACCGGTAGGAGAGGTGGAAGGAAGGACTGGGTACACTACAGATAAAGCCTGCCAGGTAGTGGCAGGGGAGGAGGTTGGCCATAGTCTCCTTGATTCGTCCTTTTTGTCTTTGTTTTTTTTTCCAATCTGCTGTGCTCAGTCACTATAGCAGTACAGTAGTGGGGAAACCACCAGACTTTGTTGAAGGAATGTCAAACTAGTCCAGGGGTGGGTAATTGTGCAAGGCTAGCAGGCTGCATTGGTCGTCTATGAAACCATTGGAGACCATACCCACCACAAAATGCCCCCACAGTAGAAAAGACCATTTTTTTGCGCCCAAATGCCCACAATGCCCTCTAGGAGGTGTGGGGGCATTCTGCCATGTATTTATTTCCCCAAGGCCATTTTAGCCCCAGAAGAGACCATTTTCAGCATCTTGACATATTCAGCTGATATAATAACATTTAATCTCTGATGGAAATCAGACCACTTTTTTTCCCTTCAGTTATTGTTCCTTTCTTTCCAAAGAAAAAGTGTGCCATACAATCGTGGTTATTCCTTTTAGTGAGTTTGCATGAATGGCATAGCCTTTTGTTTCTCAGTTGCCCTACATGTTTTGTAAAAATTCTATATAAAGTTGGTTTAATCGTTTGTTCAGAGTGGGATCCCATGGTAATAGTAGGCGCTCTTAGATTCCATTCATACACTTTAAAACTTTAAAGAGTTTAAAAAATTCTTCTTCACACCACCATTACAAACAACCCCTGCTTATTCAACAAGTTAAGGACAAACCAGAAGTCATTGAAATATAGAACCCTGTCTTTCTTTCTTTCTTTCTTTCTTTCTTTCTTTCTTTCTTTCTTTCTTTCTTTCTTTCTTTTTCTTTCTTTCTCTCTCTCTGTCTCTCTCTCTCTTTCAATAAGTGTGGATTGACAGAAAGTAACCTATGATCACAGGACCACATAGAAGTTTGTGGAAACATCACAAAATAGGCTGAAAGAGTGGATCACATGCCAAATGTATAAGTTCTGGTTAAAAATGAAAAGGATTGAAAGCAAGGATCATTGAAAAGCAGACCACCAAAACGCGGGGGGTGCCAGTATTTGAAAATGAAAGCCCCACCCTTCTTCCTGTTCCTGGGCTGCTAAACCATATGAATCTCCACAGCCAGCTTGAGACATGCTATAACGGTAGAAGCTGGGATCAGCAGGCTGGCTTGTTTAAGGAAGACACACCTCCAGGCCCTTTCCACACACGGTTATTAAGGCGGGCCAATGCGTCTTGCCACGGAGGTCTTCTGCACTTTGGAGCGAACTAGGTTCAGTTTATTTACCTTCGTTCCGCACATAATTCTGACTAAATGTGCCCCCATGTGGTGGTAAAGCGCGCTATTTGAAAACCAGAAGAAATCGGTTTTCCAATTTTCCAGATTGATCCGATTTGTACTTTCACAGTGGTGCAGACATGTACATTCGCACCAATGCGAATTGGTGGTCAGGGGAGGGCTCATGGGAGGGGCCAGGGGGTAGTATGGACTTTCACACGTACGCAATGACGTACTAAACCATGGCAAAAAAAACAAGGGCCAATCACAGCCGACGGGGCAGGGTGAGGGGAGTAGTGGGAATGGCCACGGCAGAGGCAGTGTGGATTCATGAACTCGCACTCCTCCAAATCAGAATGGAACATACGCAGTGGCTGTGCGGAAGGAAATGAGGGAAAGTCCGCCTTGTTTCGAGCCCAGAAAATCCGGTAAGAAACAGCATGAATCCATTCACCAGCCTCGTGCGGAAAAGGCCTCAGAAGCATTTGATGGGGAGAGGGCAAGGTAACCATTTGTCCTCCAGGGGCCCTGACCTCTAGCATCTAGAAGAAAAGATATTTACACCCTACTTCAGTTGCATCCTTCCACAATGAAAGATTTTGAATAAAACCACCTATACCTTGTTCAGACAAGCAAGATCCTGTGCACTGAATGTTTGACTGCATGTCCTTTACTACATAGGCAATCCTTGGGGCTGTAGGAGGACCTGCCTAAAAACCCCAGACCATGAGATCATTCCATTGTCTCCAACACACCAAGCAGGCCCAGATCTATCTTTCATGCTGGGAATTTGCCGCCTCCACTATTACATTAAAAAAGCTGAAATGTATTTAACATTTCATATTTAACAATACGATTTCAAATGAAAGCTCCTAAATATGCATTTTATTTTGGTAACAATTATATTTGTTTCAAGAATGTTAAGAACATATAACAACTCCTGTGAAAATGAGAACTGAAACTCAAAGCATCCTCAGGGGCACTTTTACTAAATTAAAGAATCTAGCACTTTCATTGCTACTTGCCTTAAGAACAGGAATAGAAAATGAAAGGAAAACTCTTCCCTGCCCCAACGAGTAGTGTGAAGCATTAGAGACGCCAGGCACAAACTCATCATGTAAGGCACAGGCACATTACACACATTTATTGTTGCATTTTTCTTCCACCATGTTTCAACCTTCACACCAATTTTTACATTTACAACTCATCTTGGAACAGAGTGACCAGGTTCAAATCTCTGCTTGGTAAAGGAATTTACCATGTGTCCTTGGGTCACCTCTACTTCTCAGCAAACCTAACTTACAGGGTTGTTCTGGAAATCAATAGGGAGAGAGAAACCATGTACATTCCTAATGCAGTACAAATAAAAGAACAACAATAATATTAACAATTTGTCATGCGCATACACTTCCAGAGGTTTTCTCATCAGATCTCTTTTTAATTTTTTTGGTCACCAACAATAACTGAAGGAAAAAAAATACAGTCTGATTTTCTTCAGTGATACAGATTAGATAATTTATTATAAGTAGCAAACAACCCAATTTAGCTTTCATCTATTCAACTTTCCATTGCAATGTACATGGCAAGCAGCTCATCAATACTAGGTTGTCTCTTCTCCCACCAAACTGTTATCCGTTAATGCCAGTTAAAGCATGGATAAATGTTTGTATTTTTAAATTCTCCATTTCCTCTTTCCTCACTACTTACATCCTTCTGTTCCAAACATGTACACATATCTAACAACCGTGGGAACACCTCTGTGTATCTGATGAAGGGGGATATAATCTGCAAAAGCTTATGCTAAACAAAACTTCTTAGCCTTTAAGAGCAGACGCTAGATCTTGTTGGTTTTTCTGTGAAAGCCTAACCCAGAAAAGGCTGAAAGAGGAGTCAACTTCCAGCAGGACAGCAGATAGGCACGGCTTGCAAGCAGCTTTGCAGCAAAGAGAGCTTTCACAGTAAAAGTACCAGTCAGAGGAATCTGTAGCTGGAGAAACTCATCCTGGATTAACAGGGGATCAGGGGATCACCCATAAGAGTTGTAATTACTTGCATTTACTCATAAGTAAACTTATAATGAATGGGAAGGACCAAGGGAGTTACACCTTTTGCCCTTGCTATGAAAAGTAGTTGTTTTGATCTAAGGATATGATGGCCCCAAGCCAGCAACCTACTTTTTAAAAAATTCTTAACACCACTCTTGTACTTCTTGACATGTCCATTTTACAATGGGACATGGTGCTTTGTCTGTACAATGGGACATGGTGTTTTTCGTTTTACTTGGTAGTTCATGGAATCAAAGCCCTGCATATACAGTGGGTGCTATACTTCCCCAGTCACCCCATGGAGAAGACACCAATGTGAATTCAGGTGCAGTCATTCACAAACTCTGCATGGCCCTAACCCTGATTCTTCCCAGTGTACTGTTGTCATGTCTGTTAAACTGGTTTAGTTTCATCCACTTATCTTTGTTTTCCAGAACATTCTTGGTAAGGCTGAACACGGCCCTTAAAATCCTTACCAATCATGTTAAGTATTTTTGTGGGAATCTCTTCCTCCAACCCAGGCTTCCTCTATTTGATGCTTTCCAAGTGATGGACGACACCTTCAGTGTCACAATCTCACGTACTGGGAGTTATGGAATCTGTAGTCTAATTCATCTAGAGGGGCCCAGATTGGGAAAAGCCATGCTAACTCATAATATATGCAGAGCTCCTCTACCTGTTTTTCACATGGCAGCTCATTATGAATTTTGCCTACCTGTAGGTATATTTTATGAAATGATCGAAACATTGAATACATTGCACCAAATCAAATAAATAAATAAATCCACCAGCTGAAGCAGGTAGCAATCTGACTACCATGAAAGCAATGGCAAAATAATAAATAAATGACGAAATAATAACATGCTGCAAAACTAAGGGAGGGAGGAATGGAGGGAAACATATGAGACTATTAAGTGAATGTGAAGGTGCCCAGAAGTTCTCCAAACATGCCCACCCCTGTACTGAGCTGTGGATTTCTGGACTGGTAAGGAGTTGGAATCTGACCCATCAGTGTTCTCAAAACCTAAAGGATTGAGTGAAACTATCTCTAGGACACATGCAGAGTGCAAATAAAAACTAGAAGAACATATTTTGTAGACCTTTCTCACTCAAGGATGACTCTGAGTCACAGTGCTCCAGTAAACTGTTCTTCCGATTTTTTTTCTCCAGCTCAAACATTAAAAATGGCTGCTGTAGCTCTTCTGCCTCATTTTCCTGACCCAGAAGGTAACCCACCCTTGGCTCAGTGAAACAAGGAGCATAGATGTTTCCAAAATCCACCAGAGGCAGAACAGTCTACCACCTGTTTTGAACAGGTATCTCTAATCTAGTCATCTTAATGGCTATCATAGCACCTGGGGACGTAACGGTGGTGAGGAACTACTCCCAAATTGTGGACCCTCCTCCCAAGAAGGCCCAGTTGGCTCCCTGCCCATTGTCTTTCTGCCAGCAGATATATACCCTTTTAATTTAAGGAGGTATTTGGTTTTTAGTATGTGGTAGCAGATACAGCTTTAAATAGGGGGGCTGTGTAACATTTGTACTTTTTGTGTTTTAAATGCCTTTTTAGTGCTATTTTTAACTTGTGTAAACGAAATCAAAGTTTAGTTTAATTCTGTTTTAACATTTGTAATAAGGGCTTTTTTAAAAATCGTATAGGATTTTTAGAATGCATGGCATACCATCTTCAATACCTTGCTGGGAGAAAGGCGGGATATAAACAAATAAACATTACTTCTCCTAACCATTATCATTCAACCAGTCTTGACTATGAACATTCTTATAGAATCCATATTTAGATATTTAGTGTAATTTACTCCCAGGTAAGTTATTATTGTTTTTTCTATCCATGGTATAAAAACAAGAATTGTAAATAATCCTCCAAAAGTTACTGGCCTGCCAAAACAACTTACTAACCCATGAAAGACTAGAGAAATATTTCTGCACTGGGTACTGAAGTTAGGGGCTTCCCCCATCTAACAGGCCACTCAGGTTTTGGTTAGGGACAACCAAAGACATTTTGCTGGCTGAAGTGAAAGACAAGATGAGTCCAATGTAAGGAAACAACCCAGCAGGCAGTTGGCTATCTATGGCAACGAGGTGGTATTCATCCTTGTACTCAAATGCAACAGGTCTACTTTGGGGGCAGAAGACAGTTTGCAGGGCATACACACTTCTTTCATCCATCACTTTGCACTGGCTCTCAGCCCCCTACAAATTTATGTCATCTCACGTAACTCACCTTCTCTAACAGTACAACTGGACCTGGTTACCATACTAGGCGCACCAGGAAGACAAGAGTGTTCCAGCCAGCACATGTGCCTGCATGCAATTCCTGGTTAACATTTTAAACCCACGGCATGAAGTAGTTTCTTGCCATCATGCCAACAGTTTCCACAAGCTGTATTTTGATTTCAGTTTCATGCAAGTTTTTCTTATTCAAAGCAGTCACAATATACTGTGTACATAACATTGGCAACTCACTCAGTAAGTCCTTATTCAATTGCATTGAACTTCCTCCAAGCATCTTTGGTACAAATCTGGTCTTTATTCTCTCCTTCTGCCTGAATATGCATTTTAATTAGAAACTTTTCTGTTCTCCCCGTGCTTGTTACCATCCCCTTTTGGAGAGCCAACTCCTTTTGTTCTTGCTCAATGCATATCCACTACTCTGTGCCAAATAAATAAACTTTGTAATCACAAACTGTGCAGGAATCAGACACTGGCTGCCCTAGACTAGATCTGAATCCGAATGCTCCCTGCCCCTATTCCACTTGCCCATTCCACATTCCACTTCCACTCACCTCAGAAATGCAAGAGAGATACATCCACAAGGAACTTTACAAGATGGGCCTTCTAGCCATCAGTTTCTAACCTCCTTTGCAACTTTGCTTTCAAAACGCGATTACTAATCAGAAGCCCACTTTCTTCATTTGTAGAAATATTCCATTTTTCATACATTTGTATGTATGCATTTACATACATCTAAGACCCGCAAACAGGTCCTTCAAGCAGGTGGTTTGTGTGGGTTTTTTTTATTTTTTATTTTATTTGTGGCTAAATTCCTGAGAACAAGGGATGATTTCTGATCTAGTCACTAGAGCCTCAGTATTCACAGGGGATTGGTTCCAGGACTCCTTGTGAATACCAAAAATTGTGCATGTTCAGCTCCCTGTCGAAGCAATCTCCACTGCCATACTATGATGGCTGGCAGTGGTGGTGGTCCTAGTGACTCACTCACTCCCAAGGAACCACGACTGGAAGGAAGCCTTCAGCCATCCCAAAGTAGGCAGCACCTCAGGGAGGAAACTGCTTTCCACTCTGCTGCAGCTGGTTCTTTCCAAACCTGTTACCTGCAAGTAATCAGGAAAAGTAAGGCGCTCCTGCCAGTCATAGCAAAGTGGGGAACAGTTTCCTCCAGAGGGGGCCGCCTGCTCTGCAATGGCTGAAGGCTTAGTTCTGATCCTGGCTGCTTGTGAGCAATTTTTAAAGTATTTCAAATATTTATCGCCTCTCACATAAGGCTGAGTTCATGAATACTGAGCTCGCAAATAAGGAGGGCCCACTGTACTGTGGAAAGTACATGAGAATCCTAACCCCTGTTTTTGTACTGTATGTTTTTAAATAGATTTAAAGTCTGTTTTCTGACACTAACAGATGTTGACGTATACTGGTTGTGCACATAGCTTTTAATTACCTTTCATGCAAAAGTACTTACTTGTAGATAGGAATGGAAAGAATATTTGCTATTGATCTTTGTTTTAGTATCAGGAAACCCAGTTAGGATGAATAACAAAGAGCCTAGAACTTTGTGCAGTTTTTTCTGAACAGAAATACATTTAATTTTTTGCATGAAAAGCATCCTTTTTCCTGTAACTCTCTCTCCCATTTTTCACATAAAAATCAGAGAGAGACAGTTTGTATACTGGCTGGAAACATGCAGCCACAGGGAAATTCAGTTAAGCCTTAAGCAACAGCAGAGTTATTTTTCTGTTTGCTTGTACGCTTTGGTAGCTTCCCACTTCCTACATAGGAGGCTGCTGTGGATTCACCACTGTAGTTTAAGCCAGTTTGTAATGGGAAGCCACCCTGATGATCCTGTACAAAATCCTGCCCATTTCTGTCATTCACTCACTGTACTCACTCTCAAAGCTCAATAAGGAATAGAATCCTGACTTCTTTTCTGACAGATGTAAGTTTAGTTTTTCCCAACAACGCAGTCAATGCAGCTACAGCTGTCCTGAGCAACTGTGTTGTCATATGAAAAACGCAACATGTGAACAAGTTTTTGGCATCACTACCCCATATGTTTATTTGAGCTTGAAGACAAGCACACACAGAGAGTGAAGAAAGTAAACTATAAATATATGTACATATACCCTTGTGTCACAGGCAGCCTGAGCCATGGTTATAGTAAGCTACTCATTCTGAAACAAATGGTAACTTCTGAGACCAACTTCAGATTGTAATGTACATTTATTACAAGAAAGCATAACAGGAAAACACCAAGATTTTTCATCCTTTTATCCTGCAAGATAAGTCTTGTCCCTCCAATAAATAAGTCAGTAGCATACAACCATTTCTACCAGCCTGCTCAATATACACTGTGATAATTTGATGGCCTACAAATAAGAACAGGAGAGAGAGAGAGAGAGAGAGAGAGAGAGAGAGAGAGAGAGAAGGAAGGAAGGAAGGAAGGAAGGAAGGAAGGAAGGAAGGAAGGAAGAAGGAAAGAAGGAAAGAAGGAAAGAAAGAAAATAGTTCCTTTCCAGGCCTGGAAACTTGGCCACAATTCCTGCCCTCCATAATCAGGCAAGCGAGTTTCAAGCTTAACTGTACTTATTTGCTTATTTTTACTCCATAATACCAAGCCTATAGAGGGCTCCTGCAGCAGCATACAAGATGATTCGGTCATTTTAAGAATCATCTAACTCAGCGCACTTATACTCACTCAGACTTGCTGTAGCCTTGCGTGACATGAACCAAATTCAAGAACAACATCATCAGAGGAGAAAATTCGCTTATATGTGGATTCAAAGCATATAATAACAGGGCACAATCACATACCAGATGTGGCAGAGGACTGATAGTTGAGACCAGCACAGGATGGAGATGATCCATAGAAATGACCAGGGGATGGGGCGGGGGGGGGGGACCAATTTGGGAATCCAAAGCTATGATGGGCCTCTGAATTTTGCCTTCATTTTCAATGAATTTGCACTAGCATGAAATTGAATGATCTCAGCACAGAATTCTCAGAGAGCATTTGGGGGAGGGAAAAATGAACACGCCCTTTTTTTTTTTTTTGAGGGAATTTTTTAAATATGAAGGCTTACCACTGACGGTAAGATGGTGGTGGGTCAGTCAAAGTTACTATTCCCTTTTTAAATGTTATCAGTGATAACAAGTAGGACAACAAGCAGCAGCAACTGCTAGAACAGTGTTTGATACGACCCGGTTATCAAGACAATGGCTTATTGAGTATATTGGAGGTGGTAGAATTGTAGACCAAGGCAGCATACAGTCCCTGGACCCCACTTCTGCAACCTCCAAAGCTCCCCCTATCAGCCATCCATAGCCACAAAATCACATCAACCTTCTCCCCAAAACATGAAAAACCCTTTCCAATGCCCTAGAGCCCTCTACCCCCTTCTCAAATACTTTATTTTCCCTCAGTTTCTCCTTCAAAATGGCAACAGGAAATGACACATGCCCAAGCATTTTGGCATGACCAAGTGGGGGGAGCATAGCCCACAGTAGGGTTGGGAGGCAGAAATGTGGCTCCATGTCATTGCCCATCCACTGTATATCTTTGGTAAATCTTTTCTTCATCAGGGAACCATTTCTGTACTGGTATCCATGTGATTTACCCTGGCCCATGTGGGAACATCACTTATACAGAAGGAGCCACTTATGGAAAAATAGTTCCCACACAACAAAGTTAACACTGAAAAGAACCCACTCTACACTAGTCATCAAAGAGGAATTCAGATGGTCTATCTCAGAGTCAGGCCTAACAACCATCTGTCAGCTCACTTTGTGGTTCTACTGCCTACATGCACAGGAAGTTTCTTCTACAGCTATCTGTGGCTCTACTGTATGTTCTACAGCAGTGCTACTCAACATGATGGTCCATGGACACGTGCTAGCCTGTGAGCTATTGGCTGCTGGTCCATGCAAGTTTCCAGGAAAGAAAGAAATGGCTGAAGTCAATGGGTACAAATATGGTGTCACTGGTACATTCATTGGGGGGGGGGGAACCTTGCCAGTCTCCCACACCAGATAGCTTAGGAAGCACTGTTCTACAGGACCCAAAGGAGGGCAACAAGCACTATCAGATGAGTTGAGATGCTGAACAGGAGCAGGGCAAACAGACTTTCCATACAGATGACCTTTCAAATGATTACTTTCCTGGGAGAGTACCAATAAACAGGGACCTTTAGCTGTCCTGTGAGTGAGGGAGATGTGGCTCTCCAGATGTTGTTATACTGCATCTCTTATCATTAGCTATGCTAACAAAGGCTGGTGGTAGTTGCAATCCAGCATTCCCCAACTCTGATCTGTAACACTCTGCTGAACCACTTCTTGTTCTAATGAGTCCAAAACAATCAGAACAAATATTTTATATAATGCCCAATTTCAAATTGAATTTACTGACACAGATATGAAAACAAAATTTGCCCCCAAAGAATCAATTCAGTTTGGTCAAATAAATGCCTGCGACATTTTCAAATGAGCTGGTGCTATTCTCTCCCCAACCCCAACATTAATAGAAGAAAACAAACATAGATGCCACATTTCCACCTGTTCTACCCCATGTATTCCATGTTTATTTTTCCAAGGGAAAAGCCGGTTGTTATTACCTGTAGTTTTATGTCTTCTTCTTTGAAATATCTTTTGACATAAAGAGCAATACAATGCTGATGCCAGCTTTTGAAAACATCCAAATATCTATCGCATGTTAAAAGTTGTTCGCTAGATATGCTACAGACAGAAGACAGGTAAACACACATTATACTACTGTTATATTTTTCTTTAAATGCTGATGCATTGTTCCTTCTTCTTCCATTACTTCGTCAATAATGACAAAAAAAAAACCCACTAAAAATAAAAGCAAAATGCCATTTTGACCAAGATACCATCTCCCTTCAAGGTCTTCCTCTGCAAAGCACCTGTAGAACAACTCCAGACACCTTTTTCATTACCAAATATTCTCCCTTATCCAATATATAACAAAAAGAACCTAACACAACTTTATGCTATACAGATGCCAATGCATACACTTAGCTGCACCCTGTGACTCTCAGATAAAATGGGTGTGGGTTAGTGGACAGTGCACTGGACACAGACCAGGGAGATCTGGGTTCCAATCTTTCCTCAGTCAAGAGATACACCTGCTGATTAGAATGCAGTCACCATTCTTAGCCTAATGTACTTGATGGAGTTCTTGTGAGGCACAGCATCATATTTGTCTAAGATGTAAGCACTACATTCAGTAAGTAGGTATAGGACTGCATTCTCAAATAAGGTGAACTTTGCACCCTTGTTAGGCTTGTGGCCATCTTTAAGCTTCTCCACCATATACACTGGAATGCAGGTACCTAGGCAATGCCAAGTCACTTCTGGTCTATAAAGTTAACTGTATTGTAGAGTCACCAAAGAGCCTGAAGCAGCACAAGCCTCCACTCATCCCCAGTTCCCCTCAATTGTCTCTCCTACTCCCCCAGCCAAATTCAGGGCACATAGATGGGCTCTCTCACATGAGGAAGGCATCAACTTGCTCCCTTTTAATTTAACACCAAGTTCACTGTTCTGTGATCAAGACCTGCCCTCTTATGAAATATTTAATGATGGTGGTCTTCTGCTTGAAGTCTGTGTCAGGCAATTCACTGCATCACCTTTTCTACTACCTTGCTATGTTCCAAGGTTGGACAAGGCATCTCTTGGTCGTAAGTCACTTCAGCAAAGACTTTGACCTTTCTATGCAGAACTCAGAACTACTGGTGCTGAATAAATGTCATACTGCAGCTATAAAAGTAGCTTTGACAGCATGTAAACAGCAAGGATAAACACTTTAAGTCTGATGTTCTTTCCATTTTTCTTATCCAGTTTGGGACTACAGAAGGGGACCATGGGAAAACACCTCTCTCTGTGTATGTGTCTTCAAGATGCCTGTTGACTTAGGTGACCCAGTGAATCTCCTAGAGTTTTTCAGGCAAGAAATACTGAGAGGTGGTTTTACCAGTTCCCTTCTCTAACATATAGCCTACAGCACCTGGTGTGCATTTGTGGTCTCCCATCTAAGTACTGACTGGAACTAACCCTGTTTTGCTTCTAAGATCTGACAGGATCTGGAGTCTTTAGGGTATTTATGCCCTCACATCTGTCTCTACACTGGATAAATTCATTACATAGGACATTTCAACTCTGCTGGGAATCATCTCCCCCTGCCATCCCATGTTTTTTTACAAGCTGGGTCTTTCACTGCACTTTATTTGCTTTAGTTCTTGTGCTATTTGCACAAGAAGCAAACAAACCAAAAAGTTTTTTTAAAAGTCTGAACTGCTTTTGTGATGCATTTCCATTTACCCAATGCTTTCTGCAGGGTTTAACCACATAGGACTAAACATGAATGCCTTTGTTTCAGAAAGTAAGACTTGTGTTTCTAATACAGCGGCCTCTCCACTCTCATGAGGGTTCAGAGTGCAGAACCCACACAAAAGTGGAAAAACTGTGAGGAACTCCTCCCACGATCCCTCTCCCATTCTCTTCTTGGGCTCCCCCCCCCCCATTCCCTCACCTTTTGTCTCAGTGTGAGTTCTCAGCACTGGGGCCAGAGGCAACAGAACGGGAGGGGGAGCTCCGGATGGAGAAGGAAGGCACACACATGCCTCTCCTCCATTTCCTTACCTTTGTCCAGGGATGCTTGCCTTCCTTCTCCACACCCAGTAAAACACAAGGGACTAGGAGGAGGAGAATGGTGGGGGAGGCACATGTGCACCTTAAGAATAATTAAATTCATGAAGATCAAACCCATGAATGTGGAGGGAGGATGGTACTGTCAAAGTAGAAAGGGTTCAATCTCCCTTTCAAAACCATTCTCATTCAAATCTAGGTAAGTGCACCTGAATCCCAAAAAGCTGGGGCTTTGGCAATGGCTGTTTCATGCAAAAGTAGTCATGTTCTGAAACCTGCGATTAGCAGGGAGATGCAACTGAGCTGGAATGGGCAGCCTGCTATTCTGAAGAAGTCACTTGGGGTTCTTGTTACCAAAGTGAGGGCAGCATACTATTTCCTCACCCTGATCATTTTGTAGCAATGCATATAGGCAAGTAGATCCCTCCATATGACAACATCAAAAAGTCAACCCAGAGCAAAGGCGTTGTGATAACTGAAGCCCCTGTCAGAGCTCCTGATGATGAGCAGCAGCTGTTGGTCCCTGTGGCTCTGACTGGAGATGAGTCCTGCAGCTCAAGAGCTCCCCCTGCTGCCATGGACCAAGCAGGCGTGGACGTCCCTCTGCCTGCTCCTTTAGAGCAACAGCGATCTGATTCTGTGCCTGCTCCTTTGGAGCAACAAGGATCCGATATTGAAGAGGCTCTGGAGCCTGATTCAATAAGCCCCCAATCAAGGCGGAGATTCAAGAGAGCTGTGCAAAGGGAGGCTTCCTTGGCTAAATTTAAGAAGCGGTGACTGGACACGCCTGGGCCTATATAACTGCCTGCCTGGAAGTTTCCCTTTGCTTGTGGCAAACTTCTTACAAGCCCTCATCTTGCCTGTACCTTGTTCCCAGCACCTTGTTCCTGATACCTTGAATTGATCTCTGGACTCTTGACCCTTGGCTTTGGAACTCTGACTACAGCTTTGCTTGGTGCTCTGGAAAATGAACTTCCTTGAGTAAGTGCTTGCTTGTCTCCTTCCAGCTGGACTTTGATGGCTCTCCCACTCTCTTCTCCGAGCTGGCTCGCCCGCCCAGGTCTCTGACCTTGACAGGCATGCTTTTTTACAAAGTAGCACCAAGAAGCTGAGGAGAAGGCAGCCACTCCCCTTGGAAAGGCCACAGATAACAGAGAGCAAGCAAAGAAGAGACAGAGAGAGATGCTTTTTGTCTCTATTGAAAGATGTAAAGGCTTCTTTTGTGACCAAAAAAAAAAATTTTTTTTTTGAAACATCTGATTAAACTCTCCAGTCAAAATTCTAACCCAGGTTTATCTGTATTCCCTTAAAGGCCTCTCAGCTCCTGAAGGCATATTAATTGCTCATTGTTTCTCACTACCAAATTACTCCTGCTTAGGATTAGTTCCTATCCTCAAGCTTTGCTCAGCAGCCTTAGCTGAGTGAATCCTAGGGCTTCAAAATTTTACTTTTTTGGACTACAACTCCTAGAACCTCTTAGCCAGCACAGCCATTGTTTGTTTAACAGCCCCTGCACTACAAGAATACATGTCACAAAGTATAATCAAGTCAAATCTTCTATCAAATAAGCTGCCTGGGGAATTCTGGGAGTTGTAGTCAAAAACATAGTTCTTCCAAGTTCTATTGAATCCATAAAAATAATGAAATTCTAGTGAGCCATTAACACTGGTTTCCTCCCACTGCATATGGAGTACCCCACTTTGATAATCATTTTGAACCAAAGTATTTTTATTGTACGTATAATGCAAGGCACTATTGGTAGTGGCACCCTCCTTTTCTTCTAAAAAGCTTCTACAGGCCCATTTGGTCTTGGTTTTGGCACCTTATTGTTGTGAAAAGCATGTATTAAGCAGATATGGATTTTATTTGAGATTTTATTTGGTGTTATTATGGTATATAGCTATTATTTATGATGGCATTTTAATTTCTGATGGATGTGATTGTATTGATTGGACTTTATTGTTTTTTAAACTTGTCATCTGTCCTGAGGTTGTTTTTAGATAATATGTGAAAAATGAATAGATAAAACAAACAAACAAATGGACTGTTTGTTTCATCTATTTATTTTTCATTTTATATCCCTTAAAAACTACTTCAGGGCAGACAACAATTAAAAAAAAATCCAAACAATGCAATCACATCCATTAGAAATAAAAAAGATACTATAAACAATGAATTAATTCAATTTTTTGACATTCATTTCCACTCTGGCCTTAAACTGAATGTACCATATCAGCAAGTAAGTTTAGTCTCTTGGGAGAGAAGAGCAATCTCTACGTCTCTCATACTCAGACAAAACACTAATAATCATTCTCTGCAGTAATCTTGCTGAGGTGCTGAAGGCTGGTATTTGTAGCTATTTACAGTAGCACAAGCAGCAGGAACCAAGAAACAAGGGCTTTGTTTCCCAGAGGAAAGGGGATGGCGCCAATCCAAATACACGCCTGCGTCACTCCTTCCCAACAGAGGGAGCACAGCCACTAGGCCTGTGGTTCAGTGGTAGTATTAACAGCAATGTTCTTCTTCGCTGCTTACTTCACCCGTGGGTGTCTGCCAGGCATTTAAGTCTAGTTATATGATCAAATCCCTCTAGGAGTTGTGTCACATACTTATAATGGAATTATTCCACTTCAATACACATGCTGTTGCCACTCATGGCAGGGGGGAAAGGGAGGGAGGAAGAGATGGGAAGGGACAACAAATGTTTGATGGGGGAATGCTGAGAAGTCTTACTTTAGATAATTACCAGCTCTGTCTGCCCTTAGCAGACTTGCATTGTTAGGAGTCTAATATCTCATACGGCTTGCCAGTTCCTGCTTGGCCAGTGTTATGACAGAAGCTGCATAGGTTTATAGCAAAAGCAGAAAAGGTTGGGTGGGTGAGAACCCTGCTCAAATGCAGGTATTCTGCAGATGCCTCTTCATTTATGATCAACAACCCTGAAAGCAGCAGCAGTAAGCACTAGCACAGCGCCTCGGGGTGGAATGCGGCTGGTGACAAGAGATTAAAATTGCTTTTGAAACAAAGAGTTGTGTCATAGCACTCACTAGCAAGTGGTGCAGCAATTCAGAGGGCACATTATCATAATTATATGCCAGCATAGACCCTAGTTCCAACATGGAAGAAGATGTGGGTGAGAAGGAGACACACAGATCAGATAAGCCAGTAACATAAGGGCTAACGTCCCAATCTATATCTCAGCAGGTCAACAAAGAAGCACAGAGCACTGAACAAGTGCTTGGCCCCAAGCCCCTGTGGATGTCCTTTCAGGAGTTACACCTTATTAAAAAGAGCCAGGGCTTGGTTCACCCTACATGTTCTGCACTATTATTTAAACTGAGTTTGGCCCTAGCAGTTTGGAGATCAAGTTGTTTGCCTCTTATTTACCTGAAGATTGTCCTGATTTTCCTGGTTGCCTTTATGTATACATTTATTTATTTATTATTTTAATCTCAACTATCTCCCAGGGTTAGGATGCAAAGATGTTCTGTTTTGTTAATGGCTGTCAAGTCAACTTTGACTTGTGGTGTCTCTATGAATGAGGTATCACTCTGTCATCAGCAGCCCTATTCAGGTCTTGAAGACTCAGGGCTGTGGCTTCCTTGATTGAGTCTGTCCATCTGTAGTGTGGTCTTCCTCTTTTTCTATTGGCTTTTAGCCTACCAAGCATTCTTGTCTTTTATAATCAGTCAAGTCTTCTCATATGTCCTAAGTATGACAGTCTCAATTTAGTCATCTTGGCTTCCAGAGAAAGTTTATACTTGATTTGCATTAAAACTCTGTTGGTCTTTTTAGCACTCTACAGTATCTGCAGAACTCTTCTCCAGCACCATGTTTCAGATGAGTTGATTTTCCTCCTATCAGCTTTCTTTACTGTTCAGCTTTCACAACTATATATGGCAGCTGGAAATATCATAGCATGGATAATTCTAACTTCAGTATGCAACAATATATCTTTACACTTCAGGCTCTTGCCTAGTGCCTTCATAGCTGCCCTTCCAAGTCGTCTTCTCATTTCTTGACTTCAGTCTCTGCTCTGATTAACAACTGAGCCAAGGTATGAAAAATCTTTAACTATCTGAATGTCTTCAGCATCTGCTTTAAAGTTATAGTAATTATTTTTATTTTCTTAACATTCAGGTGCAAAGACACTTACAACACAATCGAAAGACTCCAATAAAACCAGAATTATGTGCATTAAAATGTGCATTATACCATTGAAATACTAACTGAAACTATTTTAGAAGAACTTACTAATACTAAGTAAGCAGGAGAATATTAAAAAATCAAGCACATAGATTTTAAAACCTGTGACTGGAAAAGGAGTCAATTCTAGAACCCTGCCTGAATAGAAAAGGTTTTGCCTGGCAGTAGAAAGACAACAGAGATGGAGGTCTTTCACTACCAACTTATTTTCATCTGTCTCCAGCATATTTGCCCTGGCCCAACATCTTCCAGTGGAAAAAAGAACGAAAGAAAAGTTGTACATGAAACAAGGGAGGTATCACTCACTTTTCAAGTTGAACACACATATTTCACTTGTTCTTGTATAATTTTTGACTCAACAGGTTCTGCAGGTTTTTGAAAATCCAAGATCTGCAAAATCTGTTTACTGGAGTTAAAAGTGAGATGAACGTACCTACTACACGCAATGATCTCTTCTTCCAGAAAAGCTTTCTGAAAAGAAAAAAAAAACCCCGAACCCTCCATCTGTTTCTAGCTTTAAAATAACCCATCTTCTTAGTATGGAAAAAGCTTTTTCGCTTTTTCCAGGGACTGTTTACCATATACCTGAGGTGCAAAGATGTGATTATATATATTTAACTTCCTTTGAAAGAATGTCCAGAAAAGTTACTAGTCCACAAAAGATAAAACAAATTACACTGTGATCTTCCTACGCGCACACACAAACTGACAGCCTGAAAGTAAATAAATAAATAAATAATCCCAGTTATAAAACTTTCCCACCTAACCATCTGGAAGCAATTCTTATTCATCACAGGCAAGGGGATCTGAGCAAGACTGTTGTCTGCACTCACAGAAGAGTTCCTATACCAAAATTTATGATTTAAAGGAGGAGAAAATGCAGCTGCTTCATCTTTCTTGTTATGCCTGAAGACTGGAATGCCTAAATCCTACAATACTTAACTATTATGTATTTTGATAAGGGAACAGTTAGAAAACTAGATGTAATGCAGTCCAAACAAGCTAACATACGCCTGACACATCATGGCATTAGAAGTGGCCAAAACCTACACATGAAAAGATGTGGAGGGAAGAAATGAGGTGAAAGTACCAGACCAATGGCAAAAAGAAGATAGCAAACTGTAGGCTAAGTTGAATCCCTAACAATCCCATAGGTCAGTTTTAACCAGGCAGTGTCACCATCCAAGATCCATACTGGAGACTTTTTAAGAAAGGAAATGTGTCCCACCCTGTTGCTTCCCACCAGATTATCACAGCCCTTCCTCACATATCTTACGTACGTTGTACAGCACTGTAGTCCATCCTTCCATGGTAATGCACTGGAAGACAGTCAACACAGCAAACAGAATGTTGTCAAACTGAGTGATCCCATCGTTGGGACCAATCCAGTCTCTGCACTCGTAACCTGCAGGGCATCCCTGCACCCCACAAGGATGAGGTGGATCCAGCTCTTCTAATTCACCTGCAGTCACACACAAATTAAACCAAATGGCACAGAAATTAATTTTAAAAAATAGCAACCAAACTCACCAAGAAAAGTACAATGAAAGAGGACATTCCTATGCTATGTCTTTTCAAACTTTGTCCAAGAAAATGTTGAGGTTCCTCAGATGGCTATCAACTAGTCTGAGATCAAGGGTTGGGCATCAAAAGGCAGCTGCTAATACCATAAGGCCTGCAGGGAGGGAGACCATTACCAACCTCTATTTCTGAATCTGGATGGCAGAGGGAGAGGTTAAAATAGGTCCCATCCCTCCACCCTCTAATACATGTGCAACCATTTTCCTAAGATAGGGAGGGGCAGCAAGAACTGCTGTTCTCTGCAACCACTGGCTGTTTCCTACCAGCAATGAGCATTCATCACTATTAGGATAAGCGGCAGCTGAGAGTACGGATGGCTGAAAATTCTGTTTTGTCTTGTTTTTCTCAAATAAAAAAACCCCCACTAAAACCCTCAATTTTCCTTCATATGTGGGACAGAAAGAACTTGTAATTTGAAGAGTATAAATGTGAGAAAAACCAAAACTGATTAGATTCATCTATCCAGGCCTAGGTTTTAGAATGTTTAACTCAAACTCTGGATTTGAATCTCTCCCTATTCACCTACATTCACTTATAGTAGCATTGTCCACCTCATGCTGGGAATCACTATTACCTACTGAATCTCTACTCTCCAATTTTCCCAATTTGGCAGGAACATTTCCTATTAGCCCTCTCTCATCCCACACTTTCAGTTGATTTTAAAATGTCCCAGTTTCTCTATCCTCTTCCCATATTACCCCCTTGTCCTTCAGTTGCTGCAAACAGAGTTCAAAATGCAAAAGTAGTTTGCACTCAGTTAATTCAGCAGGGTGGAGACGGCAGAATCTTACTCTTCCTTGTAGGCTCAAGTAAAAGCAAACTGCTGCAGCCTCTCTAATAATCTTTACCATCCTGGCCACCCTTTGATGTTTCTTGACCACATGCATCCCAGTTTTCATCTGTGAAATGTTAGAGGTTATGTGAATATGGCCAATGAAAAAGAAGGAAATCTTTGCTTTAGCTTATATTTGAAAAATTTACAAAAATTCACAAACATCTTCTTCTATGGGATAGAAAAAATGTAATGTTTCTCATGGTCATCACTGCCCAGGGCATGTTTAGCCCAGCAGTGGTGCCTTAAGAGTAGCATTAGCTGATCCACTTGCTTGTGCTATCTTTCTTAACACCACAAAACACCAGTTAGGAGCAACTGTGTTTTGCCTAATCATGTGCATGTGGCCCTTAACTCCAGAATGGTGGCTAGATACCAACAGCAATAGCTGGCACCTTCCTTCTGCCCCACCTTCTGATGGCCATAGCATTTGTACCAGCATATTGCCAAAGGACCGCCACATCTGGAGATGACTCTGATTATCAGGGATTCTTCACTTATATGACCAGTGCTTCTTACACTAGTTACACCAGTTACAAACTATTTATACTAGCCATAGCAGTGTTTCAGGATGCATTCTCTTGTTCACATGGGAAAGAAAGAAACCCCTGAGCTCTGGCCAGTTCTTTGGGTGAGCTGACTCTGTGCCTTCAAAGTTACTTAGTTGGACTACAGCCAGCACAGGGCATGGGCCATTGGTCATCCTTTCTGGGAGATTCTGAGAGCTAGCATCTAAGCTGTGCCTAACAATCTCTAGAAGAGGAGTTCCTTGGAAGGTATGCTTAAGTGAAATGTTTCACATCAACAATTCTAAGCAAGCAGTGATTGTTAGCATCAAGGTTGTCACACAGCTTGAAAACAAGGTTATTAAATAACCTACCTATCTTTCTTAACACCAAACTTTTATGAAATCGGTGCAGACCACCCTCCCGGAGACTGGGAAGCATGACTTTACCACATGCCTTCACTACTACACTGGAAGAGATATATAAGTACTGACGCCTAAATTTTACTTCTATGCAGTATAACTCTGGAGAACATAATCTAATTACACGTAAGCTTTAAAAAATGCTCAGAAACTTCACTTAACCCAAAAAATTGCAGCCAGGTTTTTAACTGGGCCTTAAACTGGACACAGTTCAAGGGGCTGATTATAACCTGCACAGCTCTAGATAGCTATATGAAGGACCATACCAAGCTATATAAGACTGTCTGAGCTCCAAGATCTTTGGGGGGGAGTTTCTCTCAATCCCACCATCTTACCAGCCACATTTGGTGGGAACAAAGGAGAGGGCCTTCTTGGGGCTTGCTCCCAGACTTTGGAACTCCCTCGACAGAGAAGCTAGAATGCTTCCCTCCTTTTTGTCCTTCTCCTGGCAAGTGAATTTTTTTTTGTTCCAACAGGATCTTAGAAACTGGCTGTGATGGGTTTGTAACGGTGTACTGCCTTGTTGACTTTTATCTTTGTTTTAATTGATTTTTAAACGGTTTTAATCCTATAAGACTATAATTGCATTTTAAAATGACTTCTGTATATCTTATTGATTTTTGTATATCATTTACTTTCTTTTTTTAATATATATAAGCTGCCTTGGGTTCCAGTATTGGGGGAAAAAAGGTATAAATGAGTAAAATCACTGCCATCATCACCAGTAGAAGCAATAGCAGCAAAAACAACAAAGACACCTGCAGTGCCCTCAAAACAAACAAATTTATTATATGGCTTATACTGTACTTCATCCGATGTCTGAACGATAATTAGTTTAAGATGTCACAGGAATCCTGGATGTTTTTAATTAAAAAAAGATGAACAGTATCATGTTAAACGCTGATGCTAGAGTAGCCAGCCCTTCAGTGAAGAGGGTGCAAGATTTACCCATGTGCTGTCTGCACTGAGACACAGAAAGCCTCTCTGAGGATCTTTGTCATATAAGAGGCACAGCATCATAACATCTTTGTTAGAAGGACCATCTAAAATCATAAACTAGCTCTCAAATTCCCCAGAATTCTTCATTAGGCAAGATGTTGGGCCAACTAAAGCGGGGCAGGGAGCGTGGGGATAATTTTTCTTTGCTCTCCACTTTATTTTATTGCCCTACCTAATGGAGAGTTCTGGAGAATTTAAAAGTTTTCTTAAGACTGACTGGTCCTAATAAAAGTAGCTCTTATCTGAACAACCCATCTAGCCCCACCATTCATCTTTATAGTCTGATCTTGGGTTCTGTTTCTTTGCCACATTCAAACATGATGCTAAAGCAAGAGTGGGAAGTTCCAATTCTCTGGGGGCTCATCATGAACTGCATCAACCCTCCAAAGCAAAACTGTATGTCAGTTTCCAGTTTCTAAAACCTTCCTTTTGTGGGCAAACTAATTATTGAATAGCATCCGCACCACATAGATTCCCTTATTTTTTTTTTAAGTTGGAACATTTTTGACAAGCAGAACAAAAACAGGCAAGGAGAAGCATGTTGCCCATTCCTGTACTTGAAGAATGCAAAATCTGTATTAAAATACACACTATGGAGATTTAATAATGTAGGTATTTATGCTTCTGAATTTGTGCTTTTAAAATATTGGTTCTCATAGTAGCCACCCTCATCACAGGAACACAGAACCTTACAGCCACAGATACCATCTGGTAGTGATTTGATTTTTAACTACACTCTGGTTTTCTCTGAGCAGTGCTGGTGGATCTGTGTTCCAAGCACACAGGATTTTTCCTTTTTTTAAATTTTCATCATGAAACAATTACGTTAATGTTGACGCCCAAAGTATCAGTGCTGCCATGCAAACATCCACCCACCTCACAAACAAAAAAGAAAGCAAAACAAAATCCTTGCCTCTGCAGTCATTTAATAAACCTTCCCTGTATTTGTATGCAGGCTTTTTTCAGGGTAAAGTAAACAAAGTATATTTCTGTGAAGATTCCAATTTGATGAAATGTCATTCCGCTTTATTAGTTTTTTCCCCTTTTTTATCATTCTTAAAGTTTCTGAGTGAGGCAGAAGGTGGGAATGAACTTTCAAAATGGAAACTTGGGAATATCAATAGTTCTAAAGATTCCTTGTATCATCTCAAGTGTTCATAGTGATTTATGCATTGGTGCTTTTATGTATTTATTTGTTATTTATTTATTTGGGTTATTACTACATACACACCACAGAGTAGGTATTTTATTATTTGTATTTTATACCTCACATCTCTGTTGGGCTGCCTCTGTACTCAGTGACACCCTCCAACTGGGTCTGTACTAGTTTTGGCTTCAGGAGAAGCAACCCTTAGCCACAGTAGGGCTGTGCTGCATCAGCATTTGAAAATCCAAGGACTAGAATAAAGACAGAAAAAGAATGGGGAGACAGACAGCATTCCTCACCTGAATTGTTCACATAGCAAGCCCGGTGCAGCTTTCCACTATAGAACTCCAGGCCAATGATGGCAAACATCAGGATAGCAAAAAAAAGGAGCAGGCCTATTTGGAGAAGAGGCACCATTGCCTTCATGATGGATTTGAGTACAATCTGTAAACCTTGGGTTGAAAAAAAAAAGGAACAGCATAACTAAAAAACAGTTACCATCATCAGAGCCAGCACAATGTTCCTCTGCAACAGGAAAAGCACTGGAAAGAAGAGCTACAAGTAGCATCTTAAAGAATGGATAGGAACCGTCACAAAAATATTACATGATAATTTGGCTACTACAACACTGTGATCCTGGAAGAAGCAAAGAAGGACAGGTACTGGTCAGGCATCAAGTACATGCCACAGAATGGTGACAGACTAAGCAATAATTCCCCAAAAGAAGAACTACTTGCCTGCTCCACCCTAAAACCTTCCTGTGCAGTCAGAGACAATCTGCCATTCACGAAGAGCAACTGCATAGCAGAAAGATACTTAAAGGGGAAACAGCTCAGGTGATCTTTTTTAGTTCTTATCTGTGTTTGCTGGGGGTGGGGTCAAGTGAAAACTAATAGCTAACAAACAGACCCCCTGCATGCCCATGAGCATAGAATACTTGTCTTTTTTGATCTTCCCTCATGGAATGGTCTCAAGAAAGGGGAGGTCTTGAAATGTTTTTCTGTATGGTATTTGACCCACATCCTAATACCTATGTTGAGTCCTAGTTCAGTGCTGGTTCATTTAGACTTCATTAATGGCATCAGAAATCATGGGAATTACATTCTGCATGCCATCCAGTAGCCCTGGACACAGCCACATATATTTAAGCAAGCTGGTGGGGGCTCATAAATCACTGTACAGAAGGAGATACTGCAGATTGTGGATGATACCTGGTCCCACGAAAACGATGGTCTGACTTCTTGATTTGAGCAAGCAGTCTTTCAGAAAGCAGGTACATGCGCCTGCTCAGTAACATGTTCGCCTACCTTTTCACAGCCTCTCCTAACTTTGCGCCCCTCCATACAATGTGGTTGGTGGTCATGTCTTGAACATCACCTCCAACAGTTCCAATCTTCCCCCAATTTCTGATCAGTAGATGTAGTAGTGAGGTGAAATCCCTCTTACCACATAATAAGAGTGATGCACACCACTAGCTCACTGCGTGATTATATGTATACTTTAAATACATCATAAATAGCCATTTGTTAGGGTTACTAAGTCTCAAGTTTTATCACCCTCTCAGAGTCTCCAGGAGTTTTCGCCCTCTTCTGCTGCTATTTACTCCATTTCCACATCTGTTAGGTTCTGTCATCTCACTTTCAAGGTGTCACTCCTTTCTTCTACTAAATTTCTGTCTCGTAGCCTACCAGGCTATCTTATCTCCATCTCAGGGCCTGAGGTCCCTGAGGGCTGGCAAACCAATATACTCATCCCCTATTGAACATCAAAGAGCACCTATAGTGGGACTCAGAAATGCATGTACACTTTTTGCTACCAGTCCTCTAGTTATGATAAAGGTTTTTTGTTTTTGGTTTTTTTCTGTAAAATACCTCAAACGATCAAGGATGCACATTTTAAAATACCAGTGCTGCTCTGCAAGGAAACAGGAGGAGGATGACTAGGAGACAAAAAATTAGATGCTTACTAGGAATGCCTGAGACAAGCTTCAACGGTCTGAGAACACGCACTGCTCGCAGAGTCCGCAGGTCCACATGGGTGTTGAAATGTGTCCCTGCTGTGGCAAGAATGCTGGAGACAAATAAGAAGAACAGAGAAGTTACTAAAGATAGATTTTGGGCAACACACATATGTCTCCCTCCCTCCCTTCCTGTAGGAGGGGGCGTTCCACACACCAGGCACCTGACAGCCAGAATTGGTGCACCTTACCCTCCACTGTGAGTCAACAGCCATTTCTTAGTCTAAACTTAGCATCGTTAATCTGAGTAGCAGTTAAAATATGCACACTGGTGCTGGGACTCACATTTTCCAGCTCAGTCTGATTCTTGCCTTAGTACCAGAAGCTGCAAGCTCAACTATAAGTCCAGTTTGTCCCTACAAAACATCTGGGGCCCTTTCACACTACACAGTTATAGCACTTTGATTCCACCATGGTTGCATCCTATGGAATCCTTGGATTTGCATTTTAGGGTGACAATAGATCTCTCTGGCAGAGAATTCTAAATATCTCATGAAACTACAGATCCTAGGATTCTGCGGCAACCCTGGCAGTTAAAGTAGAATTGCAGTGTTTTAATTGTGTAGTGTGAAAGGACCCCTGGAGGCTTGAACTTGGAAGCCTTGAAGTTTAGGGACAGAACAGTCAAACTCAGTGTGCTCAAGTCTCAGAGTTTTCTTCACACAAAGAAGGAAATAGTGTTGAGCCAGTCACATGAATTGGAAGGGGCCTGTAAGTTATGAAGTCTAGTGTAAATGAGAGAAGCTTGGCCTTACCTACTATATGCCTGGTTGTCATACCAATGTTTTCTATTGTTTTTCAGGTTCCAGGAGTTTCCTAGCCTTTTGTCTAAACCAGGCAGATTTAAGGAGATTTCTGCTCTCAGAATTCCTGACTGTTGGCCAAGCTAGGAGGGGATTCAGGGAGTTCAAAATACATGGACGAACCAAGTTTGGGAAACACTGGCCTAAATCTTCAGACCCATTCACACTAATACAGTACTGCCCAAACCTGCAAGCTCACCCTGACACCCAGGGTACATCTTTAGTGATCTGTTTCAGTACAACCCAATTCCATAAAGCCTTTATTGTAGATTCTTCAGTATTTATGCAAACCAAGTAAGATCTCAGGTATATGTAACTGGATGTATTCACAATAATCTCTTATTAAGTGGGCCTCTCTCCTCCTTCATTTGTATCCTTCACTGTTGAAAAGCAGGAGCAAAGCAGACAAGAAATACAATACATAGAAAATGCATGAACAGGTTGTTTCCCCATCTGCCTTTTTACTGAAAAGAAGTTGGGTGAAGCTGCCCATTTTGGCAATCTGGCCAGCATAATGCATTCCTTTGCTGTCATTTTGCCACTCACAATCACCCTCTGCAAGCTATTCTTTCTCCTCAAGAAAAAAATATATGGAGAAACGTTCAAAGAACAAGATACAAGGACAGCGGACAAAAGCCTGAGAGGGTAATGGTTAAGTAGTTTCCCCCTACTCCTTGACTTCCACTGCAGCATCCATTGCTGCCTTTACTAAAAGGGGTAGGGAGAGGAATCATCTCTCATGTAATCCAGCACTTTGGACCTTCTAAGAGCAATGGTGGAATTCATCTCCATAGGCAGGAAAATTTTCTTTCTTTACCGAAGTGGTTGGAAAGCAATAAATGTGTTTAGCAAATGTCAGCTTCAGTAATCTCTCTGAAGACTTCTTTGGCTATATATGCAGTGGGAGGAGTTTTGTATTAATATATGCAGTATGCCATGAAATCATTGTCCTTGTTCATTCCTGTGCTAATGGACTGCAATTTGTGAATATAATTCAATTCAGCTGTTTCTACTTCTAGTCTTCCTTTGTAATTTCTCTGTTCAACGACTGTGACCTGTAAATTCTTTACTGTGTGGTCCAGAAAGTTTGAAATGTTATGTAACTGGTTTTGGGGTATTGCCATGTCTCAGGTCAGATTTGTAGCCATTTATCCTCTTGCGTTTCTCTCTAATGTCACACCACACTACATCTGAATAGGTAAGTTCCTATCCACGAAAGCTTGTTCAAAAATAAAAATTAGTCTTAAAGGTGCTGCCGCATTCCTTTTTTACATCACTGCAGTTATAGACATTTATTTCCCTGTATCTATTGTCCAGATCTTGTGAGAAGCAGAGCTAGGGGAGAACAAGACATATTCCGATCAGTGAGTTTCTGGGCCAAGTCCTTCCCTAGAGATCACGCTTTCCTGTGTGACACGCTGTCTTCAGAACCACCAAGTCCAGCGCCCTTTCACACAGGCAGGCAGGAGGGACAAGTGATAGAAGAAAGAAAGCACCATAACAAGCAACAAGAAGTACTGTTGCTGATAGGATATACAAGCCTCAAATACATCACTCCTTCATTGTCATGATTACGGTCCTAATTAATCTTTTGCCATCACACTTTTTCAGCCATTTCCCAGCTTCTCTGTCTTCCTCTCACATTCCGTCTTTGTTCTCACTTACTTCAGTTGCTGCAAACTGAGTTCAAAATGCTGAAGTAGTTTGCACCCAATTAACTCAGCAACAGGAAGGGATGGAATCTTGCCTTTCCCAGTAGGTTCAGGTAAAAGCAAAGTGCTTCAGCCTTTCCTATGTCTGTGTTCTTCCTTATTCATAACTTTTGCCATCTTGACCACAACAGTGATGCTGCTTGGCCACATGTGTCCCAGCTTTCATCTGCGAAATGTTGGAGGGTATGATATATGTGTCACTAAATGTCTAGTCCATGTACACATGCACACACTGTACCCCATATCTGGCTATAAATACAAAGCATGACACAGTATATTTAGGATGGATTTATGACAAGAGAATGGAAAATTTTACAATGCTGTACTTGGCAAAACAACAACAACAAATATTTAGGCCCTGACAGTAGTCCCTCTACTAGCCGTAGAACTCCAACCAATGCCAGATGTCATGGTTTCCATCCTCTGGGGCCATCTTTGAAAATTTCCCGGGTATTGTGTGAACAACAGAATGATATTCTGATGAAATCATTAGGAGACTAGTAAGCATACAGTATAAGCAAACAAAGCTGGTACATGGCTACAATTCTACAGTGAGACATTAATCGACACTAACAGTAATAAGAGCTAATTATAAGAAACTCAGTTCTACAGCCCAATTGTTCTCATTCACTAACAGCACAAGGCCATTAAAGGTTCTCTCTCTCTGCTTGACCAGTGCTGAAATATGCCAGTCCATATGCCATCCTGTATGATTATATCCCAGGCTCATAAACTAGTCGAGATGTTGCTCTTCAAAACTGCCACTTTTCCTCATGGCATCAATTTAATCTGTCCCCAGGATACAATCAATCCAATGCAGAGACAGCCCTGTGAAGGTAGGAGTCCTTCCCCAGGTAACGATTGACAACTTCTCAAGATTAATGTTTTTCAAACTGGAGGACACATGCTTCCTTACACCATCAGTGTCGCAAACCAGTAAACAAGCTGCAGGGATCACCTGGGAGAGTTTAGCAAAAAGGTGGGCAGAATTGGCAACAGCCAATCTTACCAAGTTGGCAGCTTCCAAGTGTATAGGTCTTCTCTGTACATTGTACTGAATGTTGATAGAGAAGAAAATAACCATACTCATCAAAGACTAAACCACCCTCTTTCTGCATTCTAAATCAAAGTTGTTCAGAACAATATACTTATTAGGATCGATTAGTGTAAATAAACCTGGGACCCTGATTTTTCTTCTTCCCTAGTGGCAAATACACACACAATTTCTATCATGTAGCACAAGCTATTGAAAAATTTGTCTTCAATAAAAATGTAGTTTCATCTAGAAGAACGCTAGGAACTCAAAAGGCATTCATAAGATAACTGATTTCTTGTCTGCCAGCTCATTCACCGATCCTATTCTATCGGCTCTAATATTCCACATATTCTAGCTCTGATTCATTTGTTTATTTAATTTATATACAGCATTGCTCCCAACAGAGTACCCAAGGCAGTTTACAATGAAGGTTAAAACAAAATACAGCTAAAACATTGTGTAGTACAAATGTTTTTTTTAAAAAAAAGAATAAGTAATCCTACTAAAAATTGAATTAAAATATTTTAAAACTTGTTCAAAATATAATACTTCCACAAAGAAGTTATATGTTTGCTGCAACTAGCCCCAGTTAACCCCCTGGCCTCAGCCTTTTGGGACCTGATGAAGTTTGCAAATGGTTTGCTAAAGCAGCCCCACCTAGTGTTACCATGTCGTACACCCCCACTCCTTGGTACAGTCAAAATGGCAAGAAATATCATTTAATTGGCAATATTATTTCTAACATAAAAACCACATACTTATGGTTGGAAGGCCCGTGAACAAGGACTCTCATTGGAAGCTGTGTGCTAAGACAGATGCCTTCAGCATGGCCAGGTTGTAAGTTCAAAAGGATTAGTCAGAAAGCCCCGGTACTGATGGTCTTGCAATAATCCTCTCAATGATGTAACTTTCAAGTACAACAGCAAACAAAACTGCCTCAATGGAGCAACCAATGGTCATCAACCTGTAACTTCTTTCCACAGAAACTCTCATTTGTTCCCTCACCTGCCCAGATATTAAGAGGTTATCATGAATCCCTCCAATGCTTTGCCACCTGAAGTTAGGACCATTAGTCCATTCCAGATCCCTTTTGTTTACTTTGCCAAACAGCAATTAACACATTCCCCTTCGGGGCAGGAAACAAGGTACTTAAACCCTGGCTCCAAGCCCAACAATTCATAGCACCTTGGATGGACATAAACGTATCAAGTCTGTCCACCGGCTCCCTGGTTCTCTTGCCCTGTACTACCTTCAAACTCTTGTTTGAACCATCTTGTTTCAATCTTCTGCTTCTGGAATAGTAACTATCACCACTTAACCCCAAAATCTCTTGCTATCCAACTTTTCTCTCCTTTACCTTTGCTAGCCTTATGTGGTTCATGAGACTACATGATTGCTTTCATGTGTCTGTGATTTCCCCCAGTAAAAACCATTCTTTTGACTCTCAACTGCTGTTGAGGATCTATAGTTATTACTGGTATACACAGGTGAAAAGTTCCCGTGGCTACCCCCCTCTCTCAGGCCTCCTTTGAACTATAATTACCACCTGTGTAAGGAGATGCTACCATTGCTGGAGGACCTCAAGGCCACCCACCTTTGGGGGTAACAATAGGGCACATCAGAGTAATCGAAACAGGACATATCTAGCTCGATTTGAGATGTCCATGAACAGACAGAAATGGTTCACAAGTTTTAAAAGTGCAAATAGACTCTTGGGGCTAAAATCTGAGCATCCACACTCAAAGCTGAGTTCAGGCTACAAACCTGAGGTTTCAGGGGAGAGTGACCCCACCCAGCACAGACTGAATTCTTATTTGCTGATAACACCTTTGTGTTGCCGGGATTAAGCTTCAATTTGTTTGCCTTCATCCAGGACATTATTGACAGTATACACTGATTTGAGACTGAAAGAGTCATAAGCATACTGGTGACCCAAAACCCTGAAACTCTAAACAATCTCTCCCAGATGTTTCATGGATATGTTAAACAGCATATACAAAAAGTACCCTGAGGGACACAACAAGCCAACAGACTACAAAACTAAAATCTTCCAGAACGAACTTCTGAAATTGCCCCTGCAGGAAAGTCAGTGTAGAACAGTCCTCCTATTCCTATCCCAGGGAGGTATCCTAGGAAATCATGGTGGTTGTTACTGAAAGATGTTGAGAGGTCCAGCAGAACCAATATGGACCCACTTCCCATATAGGCCTTCTACCAATGTGACCAAAGCTCTTTCTATCCTATAACCAAACTTAAGTTAGGTTGAAATGGTTCTGAATATTCTGTTTCATCCAGGAACCCCTGGAGCTGGGATGCTCCCATATGCTTTAGAACTTTGTCGAAAATGAAATATGGGAGACTGGCTAGTAATTATCTAATGTGGTGGAGTTCACATAAGTTTTTTATTTTTAGTTAAGGCGCCACCACATGTTGGAACCCTTCCTTACAGCAGCAAGTTATTTACCACTCCACACACCCATCAAGGCAACACACATTGCAAGGATCCTATCCATATTCATGGGCTACATAAAATGAAATGAATCCAAGAAAGTGGATAAGCAGCAGCCAAAGTTATATCCATTGGACCTGCATCAACTGAAGTATCCAAGACAGCAGATCAAAGATTTGCCTTGCAAATGCTTCAAAGTGAGCTGTTGAGTGGTCTGCGTTCTGTTCTTGTGGAGCATAGCATAAGAGGCCCCTGGCCACTTGAGAGAGCTCTGCTAGACAACAAAGGCAATGGTGGCAAGGAAGTAAGATCGCCTTGCTGCTGTTATCACCAGTAGGTAGGCCTTCCAATGGGCTCTTATTTGTGTTTTGACAGACTTCTTCCTAGTTTTTGTCCCATTTGTTTCACCACTGCTAGTTCCCTAGTAAACCAATACACTTGCTTAGCTACACTATGTGGAAGGGAATTGTGTTCACCACTCTGGCCATTTCTCCATTCCAGACACCAACAAGAACTTTTACAGGATCATCTGCCAAGGCAAAAAGAAAATCCCCAAGAGCCATCAGGAATCCATCTGGATATATAGGTTTCCTGAGGTGGTCTATCTTAATTCGCCACCTACCTGTGCAGAGGCTCCAACCCCCACTTCCCACTCATGAGTCAAAAGTTCGAAAGGTAATAAGCTGTCCATGACAAAGAAACTATGGAAAGTTTCTCCACACCTAGATCTCCATCATCCTGCCCAGCACAAAAAACGAAAAAGAAAAAGAAAAAGAAAACCCTCTCCTTTGTAATTTTTTTTCTTTATCTACGAAAATTGAGCAACACTGGTTTTTCACCTTGAAAATTTGGGCTAAGTTTCAGATTCTAGAAGAACCTTGGTTCGCATAGTTTCCTTAGGAATAACAATTGCGATGAAAAGACAAACGTTCTGATACTAAAAGAAGGAATGGACAAGCTAAGAAACAGGTAAAGGATCTTCATGGCATGTCGTGTAAGCTTCGAGGGAGGGGGCAGAATCCAATAGACCAAGAAAAGTGATAAGTGAGAAACAGGTCTGAGAAAGTAAAGCCCACTGTGAAGAGGCTGTGAGTCAGGGGCTACAGAAAAATCTGCCTAGCATGTGTATGGGAAATGGCAGGCGAAAAATGTGTGTGTGTGTGTTTGTGTACGCAGGGCCAGGAAGAGGCACAAGAGTATTCAAAACTGGTGTACGAAATTGATCCCATTAATCTCTAAAAATCATCACTATGCCTTGGAACACAAATGTATGTGGCTGTTGGACATCAAACACCTTGACTTGTTCCTGCAAGAGATCAGAGAGGTCCTTAGTATAAGGTGCTCAGGCAAAGGGTGGGAGACTGAGCCCTTAAGGAGGTAGGATCCATTATTGTGCACTGACTGAACCTTCTGAACAGTTTATATAGGCTGTTCTGCCTATGTATAGCATCAGACTGTTACCATTTACGCTCTTGGTCTCCTTTTCTTAGTTCTTTTTCTGGAAATAAATGCCTTACATTTGCTTGACACTTGAGAACTAGTGGAGACAAAATAATTTTCTGTGTTTTACTGATGTTAATGATTTCTTCTGTTTTATTGGAGTTCTTTGTCTGTTCTTAAACTGGTAGGTGTTCCTTACAGTTGTAGCCCCCCATTTGTAACAAAAAACCCACTAAGTTCAATTTGTAATTATATTCCAAATAAACTGTAGTTTTAATATATTAAACAGTGCCTAGAATGCACCATGGTAGATAAAACCTGATTTAGTAAGAGTCCTAAATTACAGCCACAAAGTCCACACCCGACTGAAAGGGCTGAAGACCATTTCAACTGCTAGCGTTTGAGGAAAGCACCCTAGGTCACTAGCTCAACCGAGGCATCTAATTCAAGTCTTGAAATTCTTTCTCGGGGTGCTAATGAATAATTAGAGGAGGTGCTGTCTGCCAGATACAAAAAAAGAGAAGAGCACAAACTCAGGCACAGACAAGCAGTGATAAGAAACAGCCTTCTGAGCTCTGTACACCCATCCAGAAACCAGAGAAAATTGGGTCATTGTTCTACTAATTCACCTAATTATAGGCCAGCACAGCTCTTGGCTATGTCTCCCTTACTGGGCAATTAACCACCTTTATTTCTTCATAGTGTTTTTCTCTCTCCCCAGTACATAGTTGGATAAAACCTGGCTTCCTTCAATAACAAAAGTTCTGTTTCCTAGGATACCAAGGCAGGAGAAACTATTTAACATCAGCGAAAGAGGCAGTGGCAACAGATTTGTTCCCCCTCTTCTCCTCCTGTTTATTATGACAAATTTGAAAGGGACGAGTTGAAAGGTATAGTTAGTCCATCCATCATTAGGTTAACCAGAAAAGTTGGCTGTGCCTGAAGCTCTTGTGAGACTGACTGCTGCAGTCTCATGCCAAAAACTCCACAGAAGTAGGACTCTATGCAAATGTTTGTGTGGGTTGCGATTCTATGGGACAATCGAAATGCTTCAAATTGTGGTATTCTTGGTAACAAAATCCTAAAATGAAAAACAAAAATGCCCCCCCCCCCGTTTAATTTTTCAAAGTGAGACCTTCTGTCTCTTGAGTGGGTAGATTTCCAATTATGTAACACTCAGAAAGAAGACACTGTTTTGCATGAAATTTACATGATCTAATTTTTATGTAAACATGAAATTTAGAAATTTCTGAAGTTTAAGCATAAAAACAGTAGTTATCACAAGAGGAAAACTCTTAGGAGATGACCTATGTGCTTGTTCAATTTGCTCTTCAAATGTTCCTTCCTTGTCTATAGTCCAGGCTTGCTTTGAACAATATATATAAAATTGATAAATAGGTTTTCTAGTATCTAGAATACATGTGTTCTCCTCCCCATCCTCACCAATAACTAGTGGAAGGAGAACAATATATGATGCACTTGTGAAGTACGGTTCAAAAAGCCTCTTTTCAAATACTGGACTGCATCATTTGGGTGTCATAGGGGTTTCCTTGCACTGGCTTTCCTTCAAAAAGAAAGTAGAACCCATGTTGATTTATACAGTGCTTGAAACTTTGCATGATGCTTTGATTGAGTGTGCTAGCCTTCATTATGATATCACAGTTTTGAAAGAAGAGTTCATATTTGATTATATTTTCCATGTTACTTTCACCTCTTGACCACACGGTGTGGGGCTTTAGCTAGGTTTGTATTTCAAATACAGAATGTTGCCTTATGCAAACACCAATTTTAATCATGATGTCTAAATTTTCAAGGAAGATGGTACATCATACTGTTGTACTTTTTATTTACTCTCACCCTTTGAAAGTGGCCATGAGAATTAAGCTGGATGTCCACTTCGAACACAGAATTGTGCTTTCCACTAGTGAACCAAATTTTATTCTACACCACAGTCTTCAGAGTTTATTGCATTGCAAACTAACAGAAAACTGAATGAGAAAACTAAACCAAAAATGTCACTTTGCTCAGCCAAAAGCAGTATTACAGGAAATTGTGCAATGTTGCTGTTTATACTTTTTACAGGTTGCAACTTGTGCTTCTTTTTTTCCTTTTTTTTTTTGCAAGATTATTGGCTAGTTTGTTTTTTGCACAGCATATACAGCCCAGTATATAATATAATCATCCACATTTTTATTTCTTCACATCAGCTGCAGTATATCTGCAGCGTGTATCTCTTCACAGAAGCAGCAGCTGCCCATATGGGCTAAGAATGTTAGTCCCTGCACAAAGGAGTCTCTTGTCTATTCACAAGTTTCTCTGATATCACAATAACTCCTTGCCTGTAACATTTCTGATGCCCCCATATTCTACTCTTTGTCCTGGGTTCTTTCTTCTTTTTTGCTTTATTTTTCTCTGAACTGGGAAGGAGTGCTGTTTTTGCTACAAGAGGAAATGGAAAGATGTTTCCTTTTCTAGAAACACCTTGGCACCATACTTTGGCTGTGCAGGACCATAGGAAAGAGAGATTGGAGGACAAAGGATCTGATACTAGAAAATGTGTTTATATGTATACGTATGTATAATCACTCCCCCATCTACAACTCCACAAAATGCACAATTTTCTGCACAGAATCCAGTAATTGTGCTAAAGTAAGGTTTAGGTGAGATCCAATATGGTGCAGTAGTTTTAGTATTCAGCAAGGACAATGGCAAACCAGGGTTCAAATCTTCGCTCAGCCATGGAAATCCTTGAGTGACTTCGGGCAAGATTTTCTCTTTGCTGAACTTTGCTCTTGGGTACAGTTTGAGAGACACTGAGAAGAGGAGGAAAAAATCAGGTAGAAGCCCTGGTAAGTCTGGAGCCATTCCAAAGTAGCTGGACCAGCATTCTTCATTAGCATTCAGTTAAACACTCTTTTGTTCAAAAGCAGCACCCTCATTCTGAGATTTCTCCGCTGAATCTGAGGCCCAGAGAAGAGAGGCTGGGACCTGAGATTCAAGACGAGTCACTAAGCACCCTAGACCACTTCCTTTTTCACTTTCAGGGGATGCCATCTTGTCCGGTCCTACTCTAGTACAACATAAGGGTGATGATATTATTAGTAGCATAATTCCAAAGGAATTCTGGGAGAAAAACATGACACCGCTAAGTTCTAGTAGCCATCATAACATGCATGTTTGTTTTAAAATAAATTGCACAGCTGCCACCATCCCAGCAAATACTATTTTTAAAATTTAACTAAGCCAGGGGGAAGAGGACAGAGGAAGTAACCAGCCAGACACCATCATAAACACTGTCCTGCCTCCAACTCTGAATTTTTCAGACCAGATCCTCCAAGATGAAAACAGGCCATCCCCCTGCGGTTGGCAGGCTGGAAGAGCCATTTCCAGTTATTCTTATGAATAACAATAAGAAAACTAAAGTAGCTCTATATTGAGGTAGAAAAAGCTTTCATACTTACTTTGTAACAATTGCATATGAAATAAAATTCAGTATCTCGTTTCGAAAAGGCACCATGCCTGGAAACTCAAGACAATTAACATGAAATCTATGACATTCAGTATCATTATGAGGTTTTGTTCCAAATAACTTCATGGAAAATCTTCCAGAAAACACACCTTCCACTATTTCTATTAAATACATCACAAAAGGCTGTTATTTCCAAAGTTACTATGTAATCATGACATTTTTAAATGATGCTTGACACACCTTCTAGGAAATGGCTTGGGCTACCACATTCACACCAATGTAAGTACAAAAATAAAAAAAAAAAGAGTAAGAAATCACAGCACTTAGTCTGCAAAATGATTAGTGATGAAAGAAATGACAGCCAACCTACACATTACATGATTGACCCTTTTTTTAAAAAAAAGAACAGCATGTTTAAATGGGTCCCACATCACTTCCCTGGTGAAAAATTCCCCCTTCCCAGGCTATTTTTCTCCAAAATTAAAATATTGCTTTATTTGCATAATTAACTTTCATCCCAGTGAGATGAAAGTTTTCATCATCACGAGAATCTGATATAATGGAGGCACAAACACACTTACATCTTTAACAAGTGGTTGCAGATAGTTTAGGTTTGTTCTAAACTTGGTTGCTCTGGGCTACTGAAAGGACAGCGGAAAAGGTAAGGGCTCAAGCGGTCATACGACCTTCTAAAACTGGGTTTCTCCCTAGTAGCTTACAACAGCCCTAAGCCTTGGCCTTTTAAGAGAGATTTTCGCTTGTGACTGAAGCAAGGATTGCTGAGAATAAAAGAGGAGGCGTGGAAACAGATTTGCCACGATTGAGACAACATGAATTTTGAAGGAAAATCATCCAGAAGCAATTAGACACAGCACACCCGGCAAGCGCTACAGATCTTTTGGAAAAACCACATCTAATCCTTTACATTCTTGGAATCTCAATTTGTCTTAAAGAGTCCCAGTTTTCCATCCTCCTTTTTTTCTCCCCCAAAGCAGCCAATCATAATTGCTGTGAACAGACTTCAAATGTACTATAACTAACTACTTTTCACTTACCTGCCTCCTGCGCCCCCTCAACCACCACCAGAGGAGAGGAGGAGAAGATTTTTGCTCCTCCCATTAGAGCAGGGGCAAGGAGAAAAGGACAAAGTGCTACCTGGAGATCTGGAATGAGACTGTATGGCATCAGTTGCTTCTTTCCATAAGCACCACAGAATAAGCACTACAGCCTACTAAGAGGGGCTGGTACTTGAAGGAATTTCCTTTGAATTACCACAGTTATAGAAATGTGTGCCAGAATCTCTGTGGACCTTTCTGCACTACACTGTTATAGTGCTATTATTCCACTTTCAACACCATGGAATCCTCGGTTTTGCAGGTTAGGGAGGAGTTTTTAGAATTCTCAGCCAGAGAGCTCTTTGGCCTCAGGAAACTACAAACCCCAGAATTCCACAGGAGGTTGAAAGTGGAAAAATAACACCATAACAGTGTAGTGCGGAAAGGCTCTGTCTCTCTCATATACAGACATACAGGTTTCCTCCCTTTGAAGGCTTTTAGACTGCCCCTCCATCTCTAATTTCTAATAGATACTATCAATATTACAGAACATTCCTCATTTGAAAATATCTTTTTTATCCCCTTCAGTTCTGTCTGTAGGTTTTTTTTAATAAGGCTTGATTTTACTAGCGTTCTTCACTCCTGTTACTTTTGAATTACGAATCTTGTGTGTCCATGTATGTGTGCTGGGGCTGCACAGTATCAGAAGAAGGAAACTACCTTGTAGAAATCCAGCATTTGGAAAAATATCCTGTCTACTTACTGTGAGAATTTTTTCTTCTGCACAGCGATATTCCATTTACACTAACAGTCTTCTGCATATCTACTCAGAAGCAAACCTAAATGGGGCTCAGTGGGACCAGCTCCTGGGTAAAAGTATACAAGAATGTAGCCTGAGACATTTTAAAAGGGTATTGCAATTAATATTTTTTTCTTCATGACAGCTGAGTTTTTCCAGCTATATCTTTCTTAATTTCATTTCATTGATCTCTTGGAACCACAAATACTGTGTGTTATTCTTATCCACGACCCCTATTTTTATCTTAACAGGCCTTATGAAGGCAATGACCAGCTCAAAGGAACACATAATTGTTGTAGGGGAGAATCTGGAGTTTGACCTGATACATGCATATAGTAGATTGGGCAGAGGAGGTGGGTCTGAACATGGATTTCAAGCAGTGACCATGGATCTGAGGAAAAGCTGTAATTCTGAGTAAGTCTGATAAAGTCATTTTGGTTTTATAATAACGTATTATATAACATTGTATTTATTGTTAATCATGCAGCACACAGCGTATTGTATTTATCAATTTCTGCATTCCCCCCTCCCCAGGCTTCCCAAAACTCATTATATAAATAAATCCTAAGATTTCTCATCTTGAAATAGTAGGCTTTTGGTGTTCTTCCTCATGAGTAACTTTTGCTCTTGACCATAGCCTCTTGCTGCCTGGCCATAGCCTTTTGATCACACTTTGAAGTTGCTCAGCAATGTGTCTCCATTTTCATTCTTTAATGCTGTGAAATTCTGGAGCCTCTTAGCCTTGGGGAAAAAAGTGAGGTGATGATGACTTGGGGACAGAAAATCAACAGCCAGAATAGGACAGCATTTTACCTCTCCAGGCCCCTATGTGCACTTACATAGTGGATTAACCCCTTTTGACACCATCAGGTTTCAAATACAAGAGATCAATCAGGATGTGGCAGCAGAGAGGGGCTTGCCCTTTAATTCCGGGGCCTTTCTCCCCTGAACCAGATATTTTAAAAAAGTTTAGATACTGTCCTAAGTTTAAAAGGTTTTGATATTGTCCTGGCTCAGCTCTATCACTTCAGAGATTCATTTCACTTATAGCTGACACTACTTTCTGGCAGTACTGGATCAGCAGTTGCTGTTTCAAAATACAAATATAACTGATCTCCATTTAATTTTCCTTATGACTAGTATATTAAAGTCTAGGTAAAATAGGTATCAAGTATTTTCTACAGAAAAATTCAGAAGAGTTTATTCTAAATTTTTAAAAGAATTAAATAATAGCTACTTCGTCTCATTAAAAAAAAGTCAAAATATCAAGGCCATTTCTGCACTAGCCTGTTATAGTGCTATTATTCCACTGAGGCGCCTCCCTAAACTGAAAACCCTAGGATTCCATAGGACGTTGAAAGTGGAATAATAGCACTGTAACAGGCTAGTGCAGAAATGGCCCAAGACTTCTCTTTCTCTGGGTTCTGAATACCGCTCATAACCAAAGCCAGATAAGGCAGTCCAAGTCCACTCCCAACAAACCAACTGCACACAAGGTGTGTGTGGGGGAGATATGCTTTTCTACAGCCATCCTTGATACCGTCTTCTTTCAAGAAGAATCTCAAACTCTCCAGCGTATTCACGCAGAAGCGACAAGTGATAACACCTTTCTTGGGCAGCCAAGAAAAGAACCTGCCACAGTGGTTTTGGGTTCCAGTGGAAAAAAAAGATCTGGTGCCTCAGCAGCTCTCTCATTCATTTAAAATCTCTCAACTCTTTGTGAGGAGGAGGGAAAAACACAGTCACTGCCACCCATAAGTACCTCCCCCCTCCAGTCTCCAGCCACATGTCCTACCTCACTCTTTAACCCACACTGGGATGCTGCCCCCCTCCAGCCTATCTGAGCCAGCCAGGATCTGTTTGGGAACTGCTCAGGGAGGCACAGAAGCTGGCAAAAAATTGAAAGAGCTCTGATCGTTCTCTGGGCAGCATAGGCCACAGCAGGCTGATTGCCTCCTAGTCTCTGTTTCCAGCTACTACTGTCATCAGAGGTGTTGTCTTTTACCCGTGGCTTTTTTAAATGCCACCTATCTGCCTCTCATTCCCACTCACTAGTGCTACTTGCACCCTTTTTCTCACCTATGGCTTCCTCTCCCTCATCTGGGCCCCAGTCCTGCTCACTCTTGCAGCAAAGGTGCACCGGCCAAAAACATTTAGCATTTTGTAATATGGAACTGCATGTAACATTTCTGCTTTCTGTGAAGGTCACTGGTTTTACAACAGATGTCAAAAGCAACTGACAAATAATGATATCAGTGAGAAAGACAAAAACATATTATCATAGTCAGGTCCTGGGTCCCCTTCCAGACCACCAGATCCTTGTAATTTTTACATGCTCCTCCCCACTATCAGCCTTAATCACCACTTCAGATTGCTGTTGTAGATTTGCACATTTTAATTCTTGCTCTGAAAAGCAAAAGCTCAGTGCATGTAAAAATCTAGCAGAGCAGGGAATTCTTCAAGCATCCTCTGACTGGAATAGAAATACTGGCCTAAATCCAGTTGCTAGTGCAAACTAGAGCAGACATATTGAATCAGTGGGACTTACATTAATGTTGACTCCTCATCCCATTCATTTTAACTTAGCTGTTCAGCTTGGGACTGGTGACTGGATCGAGACCTTAATTCCCTATTTATCTAGACAATCTACAGTTTTCATCAGAGAAAATTCAAGGTAGATTCTTATAACAATGTGCTTGCCAGCCAACTTCTAATCTTCTCTCTCTCATAAAATCTTTTAAAAAGAAAACAGTATTTGCAGCAATACTTCCAAGATTTAACTTTTGTTGCCCTCAGAAAGGGTTTTATTGCCCTTCGTTTTCACACCATGCCTTCAGCTTACTTGGAGGAAAGGTATAAAGGTATCCACTTTATGTTGAGGTTATGTATTTGTGGTTCTGGGGAAGTGGAAGATCTAGTTCATTACCTAAAAAGCTGTCCATGATACAGTGACCTCAGGACTCATTTCTTTGGAGATGATTTGAGAGAAAGAGCTGGATGGGTGTTGCCTGATATTATTTGTGGCAGATCACTAAATCTTACAATCAAGATTGGTACATTTGTAGCAGCCCCCCCCCCCCAAAATCTGCTGCAAATTTCTGAAGATGTCAGCAATTTACTACAAAGAGGATCAGGTTTCTTAGTTGCCAGTGTCTATTTAATCCTGTACTAATATATTATAACATAAGTTAATCCTTTTCTTTTTTTCCTTTCATATGATTCCTTTGTCATACAAGAGTAAGTATCCTGGTAGTCTTCAATTTGTTTTTGGCAGGTATATTGCACTAATATAGTGTTTAGTAATGGACACTGAGATCTAAGCCCTTTTCGCATGGGGTTTTTAAAGCGTATTAGGCATGCTCCCTCCCCCCTTCACAAGCTGCTGTACCGCATGACATTCTGCTGAACCAAGTGCTATCACAGCCACGGATAGTGCTGATAGTGCGTTTTCTTATTTTTGTCTGAAAGGCGAAAATAACCTCCCTTTCATGCATCGGTCGCACGACCAGAGGGCATGCAGAGCCGTCGTCCGGTGTGCTTCCGTGAAGGACCCGGGAGTGGGCGGGGTGTGGGCAGTCCCTGCTGCCTGTCCCTCATGCAGCAACTCCCAGGGGATGCTCCGCCCAGCAGCAGGCCAGCCGCTGCCCCCGTCGCAGCAAGGAACACTGCACGACACGTCACCGTGAGAGGCCACCCTGGGGCTGCGTCGCCACTCACACTCGAGACGACAGCAGCCCCCAGGGTCCGGCCGACTGTGTTTTTTTTTTTAAACCCGGTGCTATCGTTAGCACGTTACCAATGTAGTACGAAACAGCCTGTTGGCAGGATCTATCATGCTAATGTCAGCATGATAGCCAGCAGAAAAAGAAAAAAAGAAAGAAACACCACCGCCCAATCAGGGGTGGTGGGCGGGGACAGGGCGGGACCTAGGCGTAGCCCAGGACACCGACATGCGGACAAGCCACTGGGCGGGGACTGGTGCTCTCTCGCCAATGCCCTGCTGTATGCGGACTGCAAGGGGGTCTCTACTGAGCCTCTTGCGGTATTAGCAATATAGTGAGGGCTCTGGTTCATCATGCTATCAAGGTAAGATGCGGAAAGGGCCCTAGACAAATAAAGTTAATTACTAAAAAAATCCACAGTGAGATATAGGGAGGAACAGAATAGCACACATGTTACTACAGGTGAGGACAAAAAGAAGAGAGATAAAGGCCAATGATAAAACATTTAACAGGTTGATAAGCATCATGCTTTACAAGACCCTATCCTAACCAGGCAGTCTCTACATGTGTTGGACTAAAGATTTCACAATCTCCCAATGGCAATTGAATGGTGAGGTCTGTAGATCAAGGTAACTGGCAACTTGGGAATGCAAAAGGAGTCAATTTAAAAGAGAAAACAACACTAGAGGGCAATGGTGCCAATCGCACTAACATATGCCACTTTTCTTCGGATCATGTATAAAGTTAACTAATCATTTAATGATTCATTATTAACTCAATCCACTAAAATTACTTACTGATGATAATATTGGCATAATGCTCTTTTGAGCCCTAACTAAAATCTTAATGAATTGGGTTTTTTAAAAACTAATGTTCCGAACCCTTCCTCTGAAGATGCTCTCTGGTGTAAGCAGCACTTTAAGGGACAAACAACAGCCCTTGGAGATTATTTCCAGCAGAGAAATGCTGGAGGTCCTTGATCTAGATTACGAAAGGAGAACAAGTTGGGCCCCTGTGGCTGCTTTTTCAGAATACAACTGACCTTTTAAAGCATGGTGTTTTGAGAAGGGGGAGTGGTGTGAACAATGTAAGTTGGTCCCAAGATAACTATTTAGAGGTCAGTATGCGAGATCATATCTCGGAAGAAGGTACAAATCCAAATCTTACCCAACACAGTCCATCCATCCACCTATCCAGTTAACTGACAACCACTTATAAAAAGCAGCTTCCAAATACAGCTAACAGGGATAATTTCAGAACTATATATTGAAGCAGTTTTTTTCCCTGTTCAACCATGGAATGTGGTATGATTGAGAGCTAAGAGAAGATAAAACATGCTCATGATTAATATAATGAAGTGTGACTATATATAGTGGGTGGACTATGCATGTCACAAGATATGGAGAAGAGTAGGCTATGAATCAGATCATGTAGATGTGGAATCAGAGCCAGAAAAAGCCCTTGATGAAGACAGAGTGGGAGAATATGGGAAAACTGGTGAGGATCAGCTCAAAAGAATAAAGAGGAAGAGTGTGTCTAGAGGCAGGGGTTCCATCAAGGTCTTTAAATACAGCATTCTGAAGACTTGGAGGTGCAGTATTTGTATATCCACTGTATATGTCCCTGCAGCCATATCCTGAGATGTACTTCTCTAGTACACTGCCAATCCACAGCTGGTCAAAAGGTGTCCTCATCCTTTGACCATCTGTGCCAAAAATGCCCTTCCTTCCTTCCTTCCTTCCTTCCTTTCTTCCTTCCTTCCTTCCTTCCTTCCTTCCTTCCTTCCTTCCTTCCTTCCTTCCTTCCTCTTCAGATCATGATTTTGTGTGCATGCCTGTGATGTTCTACAATATTTTGGAGGTACCAGGAAGAAAATACAGATCTTTTGGAGGGTCAGAGAGACTTCCCTGGCAACAGTAACAGGAACCTTTCCTTTCTTCCTCCATTTTTCCTATAGCAGCAGTGGTGTTCTTTCAAACAGCACGGTGGCCATTTCTGTGATACAATGCCTCTCCTAAACTCACTGAAATATTGTGAAGTACCATAGTGTGGCAATGGTGCTATTCCAGGTGCACTGTTGAAGGAAAATGTGGTGACAACTGTGGAGACATGGCAGCAAGGCTGTTGGAAGGAGCATGGCTGATACAATGGCAAAAATGGTGTTATTAAGAGAAAGAGAAGCTCTGTTCTGCCTCCTCTCTCTACTTGAGTTTTACACTCAGATAGATAATGTAACCAGCTCCCAAAGCTAGTCAGGCTAGGATGTGAATGAGTTTCTGGTGGGAAGGAATTCACAATTGGGAGACAACCAATGAGGAATCCTCTCATAATAACTGAATTTGCTGCACAGACAAGGTGATGTTGGCATAGTTTTCATAGAGGTGATAAACCTCTGCTTGGGCTACACCAGTTCAGAATGCAGTTCATGGGACTGAATTGTCCTGCAAACAGGAAAAAAAACCCTTCTCCCCTGGCAAGTCACTTCAGGATTCTGCATGCAATATTTATTCATTTATTTTATTCATTTATTTATTCACTGTTAGGTGAAACCTACAGATCACACCTTGTCTTGAATAACAGCACCCTTAAGATAGGCTTATCAGGAAGAATTAAGCCTAAGAAAATAAATGTATTTATTTATTAAGTTTATACAGTACTTTTCTGCCAGGAAAAGGTACTCAAAACAACGAACAATATTTAAAATACAGAATTAAATACAACATTTTGATTAAAATATAAGTGAATAAACTAAAAACACAAACTAAAAACAAAATAGTAAAAATAGACCTGGTACGCAATGAGGCAAACCCTCTTAATAACAGACCAACAACATGCCTAAATACAATTGTCTTTGCCTAATAGTGCAAATACAAGAGGGAGCAAACTAAGCAGGGAGTTCCACAGTCTTGGAGTTTCCACCAAGAAGGTGCTCTTTCTCAGACACCCCCACCAGGAATGCCTGCAATACAAGTGGAGCTGAGAGAAGGACTCTCTCAAAGATCAGATTCAAGCAGGAGAATATGATCTTTCAAATAGTCCTGCCCCACTTCATACAGAGCAGGATGGAAACCCACATATGGATTGCATGCGGAGCCCCCCATCTTCACAGGTCTCACTGCAGTGATTGCATTTGAAACCATGGCCCCTCCTCAGACCACATTTTTGCTTTAACAGAAGGCAGATACTCCCTATAACCAAATCTGTTCAACAGCCTCGCTCCAGCGTTCTGGACAGTTGAAGTTTCTGAACATAAAGATACCCTCAAGCGGAATTGTTACAAATTATGATTTCAAGAAAACCTCAGTAACAAACAAATGAGAGACAACTGCTTAAAGAGGGGAAGTGGATACTTGCCACCCTCCAGCTTCATGCCAAATGGCTTCCAAATAGGATGTGTGTGTTCAAGGGCATCTTTGGCTCTCATTCCAACTTCCTACAGTCTTGACACATCAGTTTATAGGGGGGAAAAAAATTATATCCAGTAGGAACACAGCCAATACTGGCAAGCTGGGGTTCTGTAGAGTTAGGCATATTTAAGCCCATTGGTTTGAATAAAATTATGAAACTGTGTCTAGGACTGGACTTAGCAGCTAATATTATCAGCGATTATCAAAACTGGAGCACAAAATTTGTCTTCTGATTTTGAATCTTGCACAAGGTAGCAATTCCAATGGTTCCCACTTCTCTCTTATGCCATCCCGCCCTCACTCCCACTCAACACTTCTAGAATGTTACTAAATCATGACATAGCATTGTTCAAACAGTTAAGGTGAAGAAGAATATGATAGTTTGCAGCCAACCTGAGAGTTCTCAGAAGAGAATTCTGGTTTTTGGGTCCCTTGATAGGATACAAACGAAAACAAACAAATAAATAGAATACATTCAAAATATTTCTGTTTTGCCAAATATTCTCTGCCATTTTTGTTGTCGCAGCAGTCAGTTTTTCACCCAGCATGCATTGGAACAATGCTAGGTCTGGAGCCAGAGGTGGCCGGTGACCTCCATTTCAGTAAATTCACTTCAGGTTTTGGGAGACAGAGTTCAGTATCCTGAATGTCTTTTTTGATGTTCACAATAAAACTCAGAGCAGTTTCAGTAACCCGCTCACATGAAAACCGCCATGGTCGAGGGCATTATCGAAGATGCAAAATAGAGTCCAGGCAAAAACTGGGAGAAATGACTGCTGCCGTTGTCAATTGAACTGGCAGAAAAAGAAAAAAAATATGTTGGGGTGGGGAACAAGTTGTTTATTAAACATGGGCCTTATGACCCAAAAGCAACTGGAAAATTCCTCCCTCTCTTGGAGACTATTTGGTAAAATGGTGCATCTGATTCTGCCACCCAGAGTTACAGCAGACCATTTTCATTCTTTTTTGGAGTGAAGCTACGTCACTCTCTACTTGAGACAATGGAGCAACAATTTATTTAAGGAAGATACAGAAAAGAAAAAAAAACACGTAGCTGAAGCTTATCCCCTGGTAAACCCCAACATCCAAAAGAGTAATGTAAGAAAAAATGTAAAATTTAGAATCCTCCCTCCACTTAGACAGCAGTTTTCACCCTCTCTTACACCCACGAATTTGGAAAAAAATTTACTCTGAAGAATATTCTTGTTCAGCTCTAAAATAATCTCCAATTGTTCTCTGAATGCTCAAATATTTGATGATTGCTTGCAGCATATTTTATACCTATATTCATCCTATTTTGTCTTTTATTTCAATATTTGACAGTATTTGATGACTGACATGCAATAGTATTAGTATATGAAAGTCACACAGAATGTTATTTTGATTCTGACAGCATTAGACTGCACAGCTTGGAGAGTGCTTGGTAGTTGTCATGTTTCAGGCCTAACAAAATCAATCCAAGTGACAACTAGTCTCAAGCAGTGGTTCTCAACCTTGGAAAACAAACAAATGGCCCCCAAATTGGAAACACTCAATATACATTCCAATCCCTAAGAAAGGGGACACTAGGAATTGCAGTAACTACAGGACCATTGCATTAATTTCCCATGCAAGAAAAGTCATGCTAAAAATTCTACAGCAAAGACTTCTACCATATATGGGGTAAGAAATTCCAGATGTCCAAGCTGGCTTAAAAAAAGGAAGAGAGACTAGAGATCATACTGCAAACATACATTGAAAAATGGAACACACCAAAGAATTTCAAAAGAAAATCCACCTGTGTGATTATAGCAAAGCCTTTGATTATGTAAAAATATGATCATGAAAAACTATGAGTCACTCACTCTTCAAGAAATGGGTGTGGCATAACATTTGATTGTCCTGATGCATAACCTATACTCAGGCTAAGGAGATACTGTTGGGACAGAATACAGAGACACAGAATGGTTTCCAATTGGCAAGAGGATCAGGCAATACTCAGTGTCTAATGGAAGAGGATCTCAGTTATTGTGTTAATACCCCAATTCAAGTCCTCGTCCCAAAATATCTTTAAAAAGCCCTCCCTGGATCCCACCATCCTGAAAAATTATTGACCAGTCTCCAGTATTCCATTTTTGGGTAAGGTTCTGCAGCATGTGGTGGCCTCCCACTTCCAAGAGTTTGTGGATGAAATGAATTATCTAGATCCATTTCAATCTGGCTTCAGGCCTGGTTATGGGACAGAGACAGCGTTGGTCACCCTGGTGGGTGACCTATACAGGGAACTAGACAGAAGGAACATGTCCCTGTTGGTTCTGCTGGACCTCTCAGCAGCTTTCGATACCATTGACCATGGTATCCTTCTGGGCCAACTCTCTAGGATGGGACTTGGGGGCACTGTTATGCAGTTGTTCCGGTCATTTCTGGAGGGGAGAACTCAAAAGGTGGTGCTGGGGGAATCCTGTTTGACTCCCTGGCTGTTAGCCTGCAGGGTCCCTCAGGGTTCTGTTTTGTCCGCCATCCTGTTTAATATCTGGATGAAACCTCTGGGGGAGATCATCTGGAGTTTTGGGGCTCAGTGTCACCAATATGCTGATGATACCTCTCCTTTCCATCTGATTCCAAGGAAACTGTATTGGTACTGAACCAATGTCTGTTGTCAATAATGGACTGGATGAGGGCAAACAAATTGAAGCTTAATCCAGATAAGCAAGAAGTCATTTCAAAGGCAGATTAGGGAACAGGGACTTTTCTTGTGCTGGATGGGGTTACACTCTTCCTGAAATCTCAAGCTTGCAGCCCTGATGTTCTCTTGGACTCAAATCTGAGCTTGGATGCCCAGGTATCAGCAATAGCCAGGAGTGCATTTGCACTGTTAAAACTTGTGTGCCAGCTGTGCCCATTCCTTGAGGGGTCAGATCTGGCTACAGTGACACACACGTTGATTATATCTCAGTTGGAGTACTGTAACACACTCTACGTGGGGCTGCCTTTGGAAACTGCTCAGAAACTTCAGCAGGTTCAAAATGAAGCAGCTAGAATCCTGATCGGGACCAGATACAGGGAGCACATAACTCCCTTGTTAAAAATAGCTTTACTGCTACCCGTTCGTTTCTGAGCACAATTCAAAGTGCTGGTCATGAACTATAAAGCCCTATATGGCTTAGGTCTAGATTATTTGAAAGACCGTATCTCCCTGTACAAACCTGCTAGAGCCCTTAGATCTGCAGGAGAAGGCTTTCTCTCAGTGCCGCCACCGTTCCAGGCTTGCCTGGTGAGGACACAGGAGAGAGAGAGCCTTCTCAGTGGCTGCTCTCACTCTGTGGAACATTCTTCCATGGGAAGCTAGGCTGGTCCCCTCCCTGCTATAGGTTCTTATAATTTTATATGTTTTTAATGTTTTTAAAGTTACTTTCGGAAGCTGCCTTGGGTCCCATTCTAGGAGAAAAAGCAGCAAAAAAATATAATAGATAGACAGACAGACAGACAGATGAAATACCTCTGTTGAAGGACTGTTCCATCTATGTACTAGAGAAGGTCACTGGAAGAAATCTATCTTCTTTCTATCAAACAATTGATCCAGATAGAGGTGCTCCCAAGAGAGTCACAGCCATAGGCAGTAGAAGTTGTCTCCTGCATGATATACACTTCTCTGCCCTACCCTCCTCCCAGTCAGTCTCAGTGGGAAGCTGCAGCTCTATACTAGCCCTGACTTGCTCTTTCAGTGATTTCCAGTGTAGAAGGGCAGCTTAATTACCTGTCCAGAAAGGAGACTGCCTATTGCATCTTTGTAAAAGCTACTGTCTGATCAAGAACTCAAGGTGAAGTATAATGTCTTAAATGCTATTTTAGTAATGGGTAGAACAGATCCACTAAATTTAGTACAGTGATCCAGGTCAGTTGGTCAAAAGATTGAATGGCTCTAATTTAGATGAGACTAATCAATAGGATGGTAGCCAAAGTATGTGTTCTTTTGAAGACAGACAATTCTTCTCTTGTAAGTACAAATGTTACTATAAAAAAGCAATTTGTTTATCTATCAGCTGGGAGCATTGCTCGCTGGACCACAATATTATTTGGGAGGAAGGGATTTGCCACATAGTTCCACTCATTAGTAATGCCACACATTACAACAAGACGTTCTTTGAGGTGTGTTTGTGTGGCTTCTTATCTTAAACATATAAATGGCCACTGGGCTTTCTGCTTATTCTTTTCAATGGATCCTGTGCTACAGAGCACAGGACCCTGCTGTTTTCTTCCCGTTCAAAATAATCAGCAGCAAAGAGCAATTCAATAGAGGAAGTTTAGCTGGCTGACAGCCACACTTCCTGGGGAGCATTGGAGAAGGAACACCATGCTCTGGGCACTCTCCAGGAAGTGTGGCTGACAGTCAGCACACATTCTGCGTTATGTTGACCTCTACTGCTGATTATTTTGAACACAAGGAAACAGAAGAGTCCTGTGCTGCTCTGCATCCTGGGACACATTTAATGGTTAGAAATGCACAGATAATTATCCAGCCAAGTGATAAATAATCAAGGTAAGAAGCCACACACACACACACCACATTCTCCTAAGGAGCAAAAAACATTATTCAGTACTCAAAACCTCACACCACTGTACTTTTTTTTAAAAAAAGTCATTGCTCACCAAGATAACTCATTGCGGATAATCAATATTCTTCTAATGAGTTCCTTCCAGCTTTTTTTTTTTTAAGGTGACAGGGCATAATGATCTTCAACTAGGGCTCCTGAATGTCAGGTTCTGCCACATTTCCTTCTCCACATTAGTGTTTTTTCACTGCAGATCTGGCAGACTGTGCTCAGTGTAGTATCTTCCTGTCTGTGCATTCTGTCAGCTGATCCCAAGAGGAAGTCTCTGCTTACCAGGCCGTATAAAGTCAGACACTTCTCTCAAGTCTGAGCATTTTGTCTTGTCCATTAAGATAATACCTAAGCACCTCCCCTCAGCTGCTACCTTGGAACTTGAGTAAAGTGTTTCTGTTTGCTTCACCTTTCTGTTTTTACAACTTCTGTTTCTACAGCTGTTTCTGCAACTACCATCCTCTACAGCTGTTTCTGCAACTACCAGCCTCTTTCTTTGCAACTTTTGGTGAGAGGTTGGTACAGAAGTTCACACAGTTTGTACACATTTCTCAACGTGTATGAATTTCTGAGATCATCTTGTTGTTACGTATTACATTTTTTATATAATAGAGGAACGTATACAGGATATATTTGCTATGGGGAACTGGGTGTATTTTATATATCTTGAATGGGGAAATACATACAAAAATTGTTAAGTTTTAATATGCATTTCTTCTAATGTATATACTTTCATGTACTAGTTTTTTGAGAATTTTGTCCCACAATTTAGAGAAGGAGAAAAGGATATCTGAATTTTGGATATTAGTTTTGAAAGCACCAGTTACCTTGGTTTGTATTAAAATGTGAACCATGCAAATTCTTCCTCCATCCCCAATCTCGGCCTCTGTCCTACAAAGTGCCTTCTGAATCATACTTGCTTTCCTACCTACTCTGGACTGTGAACCTCTTTCTGGGCTCCCTGGGTTGACACCCAACTCCTCGGGGTCACAAACCCAACTATCACTTTACCCCACATTTCTTCTAAACTGGCTGGCAAAGCAACTTACAAATAACACCACTGGCTAATATCTGTAAGATGTAGGCCATTTTCACACTACACTGTTATAGTGCTATTATTCCACTTTCAAGATCTATGGAATCCTGGAGTTTGCAGTTTAAGGAGGAGCATTTAGAATTCTCAGTAAACTACAAACCCCAGAATTCCACAGGATGTTGAAAGTGGAATAATAGCACTATAACAGTGTAGTGCAGAAATGGCCAATGTTTACTAAAGACAAAGAGTGGTTGATCAAAATTACAGTGTATAACCCAAAGGCACATTAAAGCTGAGCCAAACTGGCAAATCTAAAATCAGCGTAGAAGTAGTTTAATAGCATCAGTGCAAAGAAGGACCAGGGCAGTATCCACTAGAATGGAGGAGCCTTTAATCGCATTGTATGAGTGATGTTTTTTATTCTGACTTACCCCGATTCCTATCTGCACGCCCTCCAGTTTCTGTTGAAGTAAAGTGGAGAAAATCATTTGTAGCTTCCACATTGTCAATTCTCCTGGAACTCCTATTCCCCTCCCTTCTCTACTCTGCTGCCACTGATCGGTCAATTTAATGCCCACCTCTGTGGTGAGAATCGATGTAACGCATCTGCTTGTGGGAAAAAACGCAGCGGCACCATTGTGGTTGGTTTGCATCGGAGTTTTCCTGTTTTTATATTACACCAGTTTCACAACAATGTGAACCGTGCTAAGAGCTGAACACGTGTGGAACGAACTACGACAGAACGATGTCAAACTGGTTTGACGTGCAGATGTATTCGCAACATAACGACGCTACAGTGATGTATCTCCCTTGTGCGCAAAGGGCCAGTGCTCAATATTTCCTGTGTTATTGCTGTCCTCTTCTGTTGCAGAATCTAGGTAGAATCTGAGCTACCCAGTGAGAAATCCCATGAAATTCTATGATGACTTTGAGTAAAGAGGTTTGAAATATCACTGTTGCCTCTTGGTGACAAGACTACTAAAATCACATACTAAAATCAACAAATCAAGTCCAGGGAGACAAAAATCTATTCACTTTTCGCTGAAACATATTCAAGGTAGCCACATTGGACATTGGACTTGCAGCAAAATACGAGAAAATATAAAATCCACAAAAGAATGATAACTTTATGGAAATTATGAAACTGAAATGCAAGATTATTATTTTGTGCATTTCAGCTGGTCAATAAAGATATCACTGTTGTGGATTTTGTTGTATTTCACTTCTCTGTACAGAGTCCTTAAAAACACAGAAGTTTCAGGCTGACTGAAAAACTAATTCAGTTCTAAGCTCTGAGAGCAGATCTGTACTATATAAACATCAGCTTAACTCCAGTTTATCGTCACTGTTTCCCTGAAAGAACCCTGAAAACTGAAGATTCACAAAAGTGCTGAGTCTTCTCAGCTAAAGATCCATGGTTCTCTGCAAACACGTCAAGTTCCCAGCACACCCTGGAGAGAAAAGATGACCACTATACTGTTGCAGGCATATGGGCATATGGTCCAACACTCCCTATTTTCTGATGCTTGTCCCAGGTAAATCACAGCACTTGTTTTACCTTCAGATGAGATTTTGGAGGTGTAAGAATTAGCCTGTGGTGTTATACTGTGAATAATCTTATGCAGGATGGTATACTAGTTCTCTTTTCCTCTTCCTTCTCATAACTTCCTATCCATACAGTAAATATTGCAATGTTTAAGTTACAGCTATTCTATAATTAAGTACAACCAGATTTACTGTGAGATTAAACATTCTATCAAACATTCTTAAATTTAAAAAGGGAAAACATTTGCTATCAAATATTCTCAAAAAGTCTCTCAACCATGCACAATAACTGATGGTGTTGTTATGGCCATGTATGGTTTAATTGGCAATATTATTTAATTGGCACTACATTCCATTTGAAATCAAATGGAAACCTGAGCTGACGTATAGGTCAAGCTGGAAAGAGGAAAATTACTGACTGCAAACGTTAGATTGCAAGGTAGGTCAGCCACACCCTCTCCTAGGCGAAACCGAAGTCATTGTCAGGCAGACTGCAAGGCAACTCTAGAGACAATAGGCGTAAAAGCTGGACATCTTGGAACAAAAAAGGGAAGTTCCCACCAAACTGTGATTGTTTTAACCCTGATCCCTCACACCTGGATGTTTCCCTGCTTTGTCTTCTCAACATCTCTATAATACAGAGCTATTATGACAGCCATTACGCCTTTGTTACCTAAACACTGAGACCATTAACTCTGTCTAGACTTCTTTACTTGTGTTGCAATGCCCATTGTCCACTTGGCTGGGAGAATATTTCACACCCATACCCACAGAGTAGATTTTGGGTATAGAAACCCTTGATTTCAAGCAGTCTCCTGCAGTCTCCCATCTTGCTGAAGGCTACACTGTCTGATTCACAAATTAGAACTGTCCTTAGGTGCCTATCTAAGCTACATTGCCACTTTCTTCACTTCTCTCTGGACTGGTAATTATCACCTGAACACTTTCCTCCCTTTCTCTTTAGCTAGTCCTTGTGAGAGTGCGTGAGTGTTTGGATCTTTTGCGTGCATGTGTGCTTTTCTCAATAAAACACATTTTTAGTTTACATTTTTTATTCTCTGGCTGGTTCTTTCCTGCATGACCCTGTAAACGTTGGTGGAAAGATCTCATTACATTACCATCCTCTCACAGACCTCCTAATTTTGAACTAATTAATTCCCCATTGTCATGTGGAGATACTGCCATTGTGGTTGGACCCCTGAGTCACTCACGTTTTGGGGGTATCAGTGTAATGTGTTCCTAACATGGATCTGTACAAAAGCCAGTGATCCATGGAGTGAGAGGTTTTGTATCAATGTAAAGAATTTCTACTGTGACGTGCTGGAGAATATGGCTTAAGTGTGCAATCAGACCCTGCAGTTTTTAAAAATATGCTGGTAGCAATCAGCACTGATAGTTTTCCTCTGACACTGCAGCACAGTTGGCGTGCAAAGTAGCAGTGTATGTGCCCTACTTAGCCACAAAAGGAGTTCCATTGATCTCTACTGGGCACAAGCTTCAGTACTTGCTGGCCTGGGGTCTAATTAAGCCAAAGAGGCCCAGAGCTCAAGGTAGATATGCTTTGCTTAATTGGCTCTGATGTCACGATCCACTGTATCTAATTCTGCTCATGGAATAGTGTTTGCATGAGCTAAATTTCATCTCCTTCCTTTATTTGTAACTAAAGCCTTGAAGGAAAGGCAGTCCCGCTAAAGGAAAGAGGAGGCTGAAGCACCTGGAATGTCTATGGGGCCTTGGACCCTGTAGTGTAGGAGTACAGCTTCAAATACAAGTCCTTATCATGAAAGTCCCCACAGCTATGTCCCCAAGGCAAATCCTCATGTGTTTATTTCAACGAAGTAGTTTTCATTTTCATCAAAAGTAAAACTGTGCCATAAAGCTACCCATTCAAGACTAAGCTAGTCCAAAGCACATTGTTTTACAACAGAGATAATTCAAAACACTATATGCTGCTGAAAAAATTCAACCCATCCCAGCTACTGTGAGGACTACAGCTCAGAGGGAACTGGGAATCTTGAGGGGTAAGGCTGTTATTGCTATGTACCTTCGAGTAATTCCCAACTTATGGCAAGCCTAAGGCAAACCTATCAGAGTTTGTTTTTGCAAGATTTGTTCAGAGGAGGGGTCGCCTTTGCCTTCCTCTGAAGCTGAGAGAGTGTGACTTGTTCAGGGTCACCCACTGAGTTTCCATGGCTGAGCAGGGATCTGAACCCTGGTCTCCAGAGACATAGTGCAATGGTCAAACCACTATACCATGCTCGCTCTCTGAGGGGTAAGGTACCAGGTGATATCACTGTTGCCCCTGCTAATCAAAAAGTCACAACACTCCAACCCTATGATCCCTGGCTCCACTACACTACTGCATGAACCATAAGGTGTATGGTAGAATCTGAGACTTAATGAGTGGTGTTTGATGTCAGATGAGATAGGATGGAGTCATGTAAAGGTGGTGATGGTATATACAGGGTGAGCAGCCAAGATCTGGCTGTAATTCATTTGGGATGGGATAGAACCTGAATCACAAACAGTGAAAGCTTTCAAGTCAAACAAGCTTCAACTGTGACCCCTCATGCTAAGACTGTACTCCTTCCCTTTTAAACCCTGAAGTATGCTAAAACTTTAGCTTGACCAACATCAATAGGAGTGCCATGAAAAAGGCTGAGAAGGAGAAGTAAGCTAGAGCGCTGCAGGAACTTGTAATTTTTTTTGCCTGAAGAAAACATCTAAAAATGCCTTATCTGATAAAAAATAAACTCTCAGATGTGATGCTATTAGCCAATATGCCAGTCTGTTCTTTTAGCCCATGTTTTATCTGCGTATTAGTATAATTGTGACATCTGTTGCAACCAGAGGACCAAGCATTCTTCAATTAACTGTTACAGAAACATCCAAGAAGCAAAATCCATGATGGAGACTGTTCACGTAACCCCAAAGAAAGGATTCAGCTCACAGAACTGAGGGTTTAAAGCAGAGGTGGTTGCCCAGATTTTGCTGGATTGCAAGTTTTGCCTGCCATAGCAAGTCAAAGACAAGATATGTTCCTTGGCTGGGCTTTAAAGAAGAACAGCAGAAAAGAAGAAGCAGAAGCCAAGGGGGGAAATGGGGTGATAGAGGTGAGGACCCAATTAGGCCAAGAGGAGAGAGCTAACTCAGTCACTCAGTTCTAACTAGTTTTGGTAGCCACCATTTCCTGAGCACCAGTAAATCTAGAAATCACATCTGGAACTTAAAAGGATAACTTCAAAAATAAAGCCTAACATAGCTGACTGCCATACTACAAAAACATGAAGTAAATACCCTTTGCATGTTCTGAAACTGTTCAAGAGCCCTGAACGACCGCTGAGAGGAGCTTCTATTTACAAGGAAATGCCAAAGCATTTTTTCTGAGTAGAGGAAGGGGCCAGGTCAGGAGTGACAAAATCACTCTCTGGCTAGCATATGAATGCTGAGACAGGCCCATACAGTTAAGAAAGAGGAAGAGTAGTATTCTGTTATGTGCAGGATTGTGTATACTCTACCCTGAAAAGTCTAAAATTCTCTGTCCAAGAATCCAAATTCTGTAGCAAAAATGAAAAAGCAAAAACTTTAAAAAAATCTCAAGTTATGTGCAAGATTATGCAAATTGAACAAATCTGTGCACAAATAAATTTTACATAATAATCTGCCATTTTTACTGCGTTGCATAATTTACCCTGTTTCTGTTTATCACTGGGTGGGATAAGAAGGTTAGCAAGGTACTAAAGTTCAAGAATCCATCTGCTGAGAAACTTCAGCCGTGCATATAAGATTTCATTGCCCACACACTCTAAAGTATGGCTTTGAACCCAAAAGGACTAGACGCCAACTTTGACAGGAGGAAGGAAAGAGATTATAAGGAAGGTGAATTCAAACATCCAGTATCACAGTCTGCACTTTTAAAACATACACACAGCCATGTTTAAATATTTTACCTAGATTAAATCAGTTTTGATGAGCATCACAAGATGGCACTGGATCAGTGCCTGAACTTAGCATATTTACATGCCTGTAGAAAATGTGATGCAGTGAAAAGATTTTCATGTGACTGGCACATTGTTCTCTATTGCCTACATATTCAAACTACTACAAGAAAAAAATCAGGCACTGAAATCACTTGGAAATGTTCACACAAGGGCTTTCAACTATTTTATCTTTGCCATGTTAAAATACTTGCAGGGTGAGAAAGAGATATTTTTAAAACTCTGTCACCTTTAACAAAACTATGTCAAAATTAAACAAGAAAGAGGACAAGGAAAGAAAAAAGCAGAAATGAGTCTGAAATGGTTTAGAACAGCATGTTGGCAATAGAAAATACATGATATGTCCCCTCAGAATCATACATGGTTTCAAGACATAAATCATGCATTAATAATGCAGATTAAGAGTAATTTCAGAGCCTGTGAGTCACATACCTTCCAACATGAAAGCCAGGACACATGAGCCCAAGGAACATCAGAGTATGGTCGGGATGGGAAAAGTTATTAATGAGGAGGCACACACAAGCTAAGAGAGGTTGCAACAGTTTGTTTTGGACAACAGTCAGATTCTGCACCTTCCTCTAGTTTCTACTCTGCTGAGTTAACCGAGTACAAACTACTTTTTGCACTGAAGTAAGGTAATGACAAAAGAGGAAAGTAGGAGGAGGAAAGAGCATTTCGGGCATTTTAAAAGTAGCCCAAAAAGTGATATGACATAGGATTAATCAGGACTGTCTCTGCCATACTGGAACAAGCGGAAGGTATGGGACCACTCAGTTCCCCTACAAAACAGTATCCATGCACTTGCTCCAGGAGGCTTTGAATTGCCACTAGATTCCCAGAGACACTTGCCTTAAACAATGAATGTATTAGCAATTATCTTGATTCAGGTGATGGGCAGCAGCACCTTCTTGTTTCAACAAGGGTTTCAGGGCCACGGAAACCAAAACGGTTAGTCTACAAAACATCCTAGCACCCAATCTGAAACCCATTTTTATTTGGGCAATATTGCTTGTGATTCCTAAACCACAGGTTAGATAAATGGGGTATAGAGCTGTTAGCACAGGGTATGGATGTAAATCTTGCATTACAATGTCCATGCATGTAACAACAAAAGACATCAAAAGATAAATGGCGTGTCTTGGTGTGTTGAGACACATTTTCCCTTCAGAGGTAAAACAAAAAATTCAAGTATTCTTGGTATTACTAGCATAATACAGTAAACTCTGGGGCCCAAATGGAATTCATTTCCAGATAAGGAAGTTAAATTTCTTCTGCTAAAAAAATCCCTTTAAATAATCCACCTGCTAAAAGGTTTGGGGTGCATAACAGTGAGTAAAGCGTCCCCTACTTCACTATATAAGTCCACACAATTTGAAGAATAGGTAGTATGTTTCCTCCTCTGTTCCCAAGAGAAGTGGGGTGTCCTCACCTGCTGCCATCTTCTTCTCACTGAAGATGACGGGGGAGCGGATTATGTGACAAAATTGTGAAAGGTCCATCCTGGCCACAAAATGCCTACATGTCACAATGTATCAGCTGGAAACCATGGGACCTGATGGATCATGAAAGGAGTTACAGAATTCTGAGGTGGATGAGGAGGGCCTTTTTTAAGTGAAACATTACAGGGATAACCCTGCAAGGAAACACACACACACGCCAGTTTAACTATCCAGAAAAGTTCTGCCTTGAGTACAATCATGAATCCTGTTTGTCAGTTTGTCTTGCTTATGGGTATTATCCAAGGCTAGATGAAGACATTTTACTGCCTGAGGCAAAGCAGCAAATGGTGCTTCACAACCAAGTCAACTCAGTATCCAAAGCTAACCAAGTTATTGGACACATGATGCAGAAAATGTCACAAGTGAAATTTGTAATATAAATACAATACAAATAAATTACACAATCAAGTGATATGCTGCCTTTTCATAACACCTAAAATCTTCCTTTTCAGCAAATCACCTCATTCTGTCCAATACTAGGTATCAGTTTCTGTCTGTCACCACCGCTAGATGTTGTGATGGGAGTCCTGTATTAAGGAAGACACTTTTCACATGGTAGACAAAGTTGAAAAGACTACTTAGTAACAACCAGAACAAATACTGGTTTCACCAGAACAAAGTTGAGACATGGAGAGTATTCATCAGAACCAACTTGCAAGGAATTATGAGAGAAGTAGAATACTCTGGCAAGACTGTGGAAATCTCTCAGGGGTGTGCACACTGTACACAGCCACTGGTCCGTCTAGCCATGACTTCTAGAATAACTCACACCCATCTGGCAATTAAAATTAACTCACTTTATATGGGCTGGTTCTATTAATAATGAATAATTATTTCTTATTTTTAGATAGAGGCTCACATTAAAATTACATTTCACCATCCAATTTAATTTGGAAATGCTGCCAGGTTTGATCTATAAAAATCACAGTGATCTCATGGTTTTTCATCGTAAGTACCAAAAGAAAGAATGCGAGGGTGGGTTTTGTAGGCCCGATAGGTAAAAGACTACGTTGGAATTCCTTCAGGAGAATAGAAGTCGAAACCAAGCAAAACAGAAAGTAGCAACTTAGGATCTATTTCAAACATACCAGTTAAAGAGAAGTGGGAGGAGAAGACGATGCTAATAAGAAAGGTGCAGTAGATCAGTTAGCAATCTTCAGCATGAGAAATGTGCCTGAGGGGCAAGAGGGAACAGTTGATGTACGTGTAATTAGACTGTGATTTTATTTACACACAGGTTTTAACATTTTAATTACAAAGTTTCCTTCTTGAGCTACTAGCAAGCATGTTAGATATGTTATGATGCCCCATAGTGATTTCTTTTGCAGAAACACTACCTTTTAAAGAAACCGCCGCCCCCGACACACTTCAAAAAAGGATTAAATAATATTAGTCAAATAGTGTTTCTGCGATCAGAGGCAGTGTGCCTCTGAATCAAGTGTTTGTTTTAGAGAGACGAAAAATGGAATAGCTATAATAATCATATTCCGGAATTGCCTCACTGAAAAGATAAGCTTTACCCCAATGCAGCAGTTTTGCTTTTCTGTTCTTTTTTTCAGGAAGAACCCCTAAATTGTCCATTACAAAGAGCTGAATGAGTAACCTATATAAATTAGGCAAGAATATTTTCATAATTTTATGATTTTTCACAATTTACTCTGCAACACTTGCTGCTCTGCATTCTTTATCCTCCTTCTGACTCTCACGGGCCATGTCAAAGAACAGCCCTGCTGACTTCATCCCGTCACTCCTTTACCTTCTGGGACTCAATAGGCGCACACTTAGAAAAAGAGCTTCACAATAATCAGAACTAAAAACCTGTTTCATAAAAATAACAACTGAGATTTTCACGTAATGTGAATTCACTCCCCAATTGCATTCTTAGCCTCTTCTCAGGGCTTCCAAATACTGCATGGTCCTGTCTTCATTAAGCCTAGAATTAAACATAATAGGTGTTCTGTTCACAGGTTATGCCAAACAGAAGTAACATCAAAATCTGATAAATTACTAAGAACACTTTTATTAAAAACTAGAATTTAAAGCACACACACACCCAATAAAAATCTATATAGGCATTCTGTTCCAGGAAGCAGACTTTTTCATTTGCTGCTGTTGGGCAAATTATTCCTTCCTGGGACAGGCCCTACTGGAGAATCTATCCAAACTATTTCTCCAAAATGCACTTATTTTTAAGAAGTCTCCACTGGATCTTCCAATTTCCAGCACTGAAGTAACAATGGTGACTTTCCCTTTGCATTTCATGATGTCCACTTTTTACCCCAAAATGTGGGTGATTTGGGGGTTCACTTACAATGCCAGTACCTCCATGAAAAGGTAGGGAATGTTAGCTCAAAGAGCAGGCCAGTGAGAGGGGATAACCTTACAAGATGTTTTACAGCTATGTTTACCAGTGCAGTGCAGGGAAGAACCAGCCGGAGATTCAAAAAGTAAGATTAATGTGTTTTATTGGGGGAATTGCAATCAGATGCACAAGATCCAAGCAGTCACACAGGCACACAAGGCTAACTGAAGGAAAAGAGAGGAAAGTTTTGGATAGCAAGATTTTAGGGAAAGTTTGTGATATTTACCAATCCAGGAGAGCAGTGAAGAAGCAAAGTGGTTTAGATGCAAGTCTAAGGACAGTACGCAATTGGGAATTGGAGAGGGAGAGTGGTGACAGCAATCAGTGTATTGCGAACTGACTGGCCAAAAACTGGGGTTTAAATACTCTATTTCTGCCTGGAAGGCAAGGGTGTTATTAGCTCTCCAGCCAAGTAAACAATGGAGTTTGCAGAGTGGACAATGAGATCTGGAATGGGTTAATGGCCTTAGCATTAGGTGACAAAGAGCTAACGGCTGTCCTGATAGCTCAGTACTTGGATAGGTGTGAGGACAAAAGAGGAAGTTTCCTTGGTCAGAGGCAGAGGATTTAAGACAATCAGCCATCTTGCGGGAATCTCCTAGACACTATTGTCTCTAAGAAGTTGAGTCATTATCACTGGAGTCATTATCGCTGGTGATTTCCTGACTATGGCCTGGCTATGCCTGGAGGTCTCTTCTGACCTAAATCCCAACACGTGTTCAGACAGCCTTGTTGTCTTAGCCAGCATAGCCATGTATCCATAGTAGAGTATATTTTATATTTATGCCAATTAACATATTTTGCCAATTAAATCATATTTTGTCAATTAAACCATATCAAAGTATGGGGGTACACAGGCTACTAACACACTCATCACTTTACGTTATTCCACTAGCAATGGAACCAGGGTAAAATATATTGGAACAACAGTGAAAATAATGGAGAGCAAATACAAATTTTCCAAATACATTTTTAAAAAGAATCTCCTTTCAAAATATGTTATGTATTTATGTATGTGTGAGAGCAGGGGCGTAGTTACAGGGGAGAGGGATGAGGACACCGCCCCCTAAACATAAATTATACACCCCAAACGAAATTTTCCTTCACTCTCCAAATTTTTAGCATTGCAGTAACTTAAACTCCAGTTGAGTATTTACATTACAGTTTAGGGATCCACAGAAAAGGAGTAGGCAAAAATACCAGCAGAATGTGAGCAAAGCACATAAGAGTTCAGTGACTTTCAATGCCTTCCTTTCTGCAGTATTAGAAATTTTGGAAATGACAGAAAGTTTCACAGAATTCTTACCTGTGAGCAATGCCCTCATTTGGCTCCCCTCCCCCATATCTACAGCCTCATTTGTATATGTGTGTATGTGTATGTACGAGAGAGAGAGAGAATGGCATGTTGGTCAAGAATGGGACTGGATGTTTGCTAGGCCAAGTTGGGAGAAGAATGATGATGATGATGATGATGATGATGATGATGATGATGATGATATTCACATAATTCTTCAAAATGATTTGAAGTTCCAGGAGTAGCCTTTGAGAAGGCTGAGGGGGGAGTATCGGGCAGCATGCCAACCTGTTGTTGACCTGAACTGTGGACACTTATTTCCACATACATCAAACAACATTTCACCCAGATGGGTATTATAGGTTATAAACTTCCAGAAGTTGTATAATATAGGTTGTAAACTTCCAGATATCCCTTGCCTACTTGCTGAGAAGCTCATGTGGGCCGCAAATCTGCTTTGATTGATTCAGTCGATTAAAATCAAAGGTATCAAGTGTCAACTTTTCACTTGAGGTCTTTTTAAGGAGTTGAAACGGTAATAATTATTGATTTGTATGGATTAAGATTTCAAAACTACAGTAACAGCACGGGGGGGGAAAACAGACTTCTGAAAGACAAAAAGAAAGGGTCGTTTCACTGTATTACTCACAGCCTAAAGACATTTCCTCTGAAGTCCTATTAATTTTGATGCAGTTTAACCTTGAAACTTGTTTACTGTTGTGGCCTTACTTTAATTGCATGATTTCATTATACTGTGCATGTCAAAACAGTTTCTCCTCCCAGCAATGGGAGGAAGAGGGGATACAGAGGCGAGCTACTATTCCACCACCCTTCCACTAGCACACATCTTCCTTTGTGCTGCCCATACTGACCTAATCCATCTCTTCTGCTGATTAAGGATGACAAATATGTTTTAAATTTCAAGATTACTGCACTCATCATCCAAGTATGTTTTGTTATTCACTCAGGGCCCTTTCCTACTACACAATTATGGTGCTATGATTCCACTTTAACTGCCATGGCTGCATCCTATGAAACCCTGGGCTCATAGTACGGGGAGGCACTAGAGTTCTCTGACTGAAAATTCTAAACACCCCTCCCGAAGCTGCAAATCCCAGGATTCCCAGGCAATTAAAAGGGAATTAAAAGGGTGCTATAATTGTGTAATATGAAAGCATCCTTTAAAAATGGAGGTTGCTGTAATCACACATATGATTGAATAACTTACGAATGTTATCATTGCAGGTTGCACACAATCATTTAGTGGTGGGGGGAAATCACATAAAATAACATGGGAGAAACAGAGAGCTGCAACCAGAGTAATCAGTGCACATGCAAGAGCCTTTGCCAAGTCTGTCAATACAAGTCAAAGAATGGCAGGTAGCCAAAGCAACATTATTGCTTCTTAACCAAACATGGATAAGACAGGAGTTCCGAAAATGGCTCTCTTGGAGAAGTCAGAAAACTAAAGCAGAACTGTGGCAGTGGATCATGCCCATGTGACTAAGCAGGCAAGCTGCACAATGTCTAAGACTGAAGGTAACTAGCATGTTGGGTCGTCACTCTTTAAGTTCATTTTTGGATGAGAAAGAAGAAGACATCTTGGATTGGGTTTGCCCTTGTTGCTGCCCAAGCTAGGCAAGGGTTACGAGATTACGAAGAAGGAGAATAACATAGGCTCCTAACTCTTCTCCCAGTTTGTCTCATTCTCTTTGGTCAGGTTAGGTTGTATCTCATTTTCTCCACCTAGTGGTTTTTCTTCTTGCTCCTTAACCTTGCTACCAACCACTATGAACTGAATAAATTTGCCTCTGCTGAGGTGGCATATGAAAAACAGGTCCAACAGGTACTATGTCCTTCATGTGCCCACCTATATCTGTGACTGCTTGAGTAAGTGCAAATCCATGAAGTCTCCTTCACCACATAGAGACAATGGCATCGTCGCAGTTCTCTTGTTAGCTGCCATCAAGTTGACTTTCACTTATGGTAACCCTATGAATGAGAATCTTCCAAGTCATTCTGTCAGCAGCAGCCCTACTCAGGTCTTGCACACTCCGGGCTGTGGCTTCCTTGCTTGAGTCTAACCATCTGCAATGCAGTCTTCTTCTTCTTCTTCCTTTTTTCCTACTGCATTCTACCTTACAAAGCAATATTGTCTTTTCTAGTGAGTCATGGCTTCTCATGATATGTCCAAAGTAAAGTTGTCTCAGCTTAGGCATCTTGGCTTCTGGACAGAGCTCAGGCTTGATTTGCTCTATGACCCATTTAGTTCTCTTTTTAGCAATCCATAGTATCAGCAGAACCCTTATGCAGCACCACATTTCAAATGAGTTCATCTTCTTCCTATTAGCTTTCAACAGTGCCATGATTCACAGCCACACATAGAAGTGGGAAAAACAATGGCATGGACAATCCTGACTTTAGTATTCCATTATTTATCTCGACATTTCAGGATCTTGTCTAGTTCCTTCATAGCTCCCTTCCAAGTTGTAGTCTTCTTCTGATTTCTTAACTGCCATTTACATTCTAATTAACGACTGAGCCAAGATACAGAAAATGATTAACTATTTCAGTATCTTCATCATGTACTATTTAAACCAGGAGTGGATCACCTTATGGCAAAGTTATATGCAATTCTGTTAAACTTAGAATTCGAAAAAGAGATAATAAAGGAGAATATGTTAAGATGGGCTCAGAATATAGGAAGGCCGATACAGCTGGAATGTTGGGAAAGATCTTGGTCTTTAATAAATAAAACATTGAAGATTGTAGCCTTAAAAGAAAATTATTTTAAGATTTTTTATAGGTGGTACTACATGCCAGTACAAATCGCAAAAATGAGTAAAACTGATAAAACCAAGTGCTGGAAGTGTGATCAGAAAGGAACTCTTTTCCACCTTTGGTGGACGTGTATAAAAGCGAAGAAATTTTGGATATCAATACATAATAATATAACGAATATTATTCAAAGGAATTTTCCGTTACTTCCAGAGATACATTTATTAAATATGTACGAGCGTGTAGGACCATTAAAAAAGCAATCACATCAAAAGATATTAACTTATATGATAGTTGCGGCGAGAATGTGCTATGCTAGTAGATGGAAAAAAGAGGAACCTCCCGAAGTAGAGGATTGGTTATTAAAAATATATGAAATAATGGAAATGGAAAAATTAACGGCAGCACTGTCACAAAAATCAAAAGAAAGGATAGATGAAGAATGGGATCTGATCATCTCCATATTGGAAACTAAATGGGGGACGATGGCTATTAAAGGAATAAGGTAATAGTGAAGCGTGTGTTAAAACTTTGGTTTATGTAGGAAATGATTAGATCTATAAGTTTAAAATGGAAAAAGGGGAGAAGGATTCAGTATGAGAAAATGGGAATATAGAGGCTAGGAGGACTTAAGGAAGGAAATAGGGAAATTTAGTGAATTCGAAGAATGTTAGAAGGAAGTGGAGTAACTTGAGGGTATGTTTAAGTTATTGTTGGACTGGAAAATCTATGGAAGAACCAACTAGTATAGGGAAAAGAAAATAAGGGAAGGGGTTTTTTTTGTTTTGTTTTTTTAATACATATATACCATGATTAAAATGGAGAGATCGGAGATTGAATTGATTTAGATAAATAAGTGTATATATTAAAGGACAATTAAAAGAAAGAAAAAGAGAGAAATTTAAGTTAAGTATAAAAGTAAAGTTGTTGTTATGGGATGTAAAATGGTAAATAAGTACTTTTTGTGTTAAATTTACTTTACACTTTAATTTATTTCCTTGTCTTTTGAATTGTTCGTTTGGAATATGTGTGAAACGGATTTGGATAAATTTGAAAGTGAATTTTAATAAAAAGATCTAAACACATCATGTACTTTAAAGTTATATAAATCATAACAGGATGCATATGCTAACCTTTACTCATTTGAATTTGGATCATTGACTGGGAGTTGAAATTAGACTGCTTTTTTTCTGAAATACTCCTGCAGACACTGCTTAATTAGATCATGAGAAATAAAGAACTTTACAAGATAAAAGAAGGGACAATGGAAGAAGAAAGAAACTTAGGTTTAAATAACAGATTGCAAGTAAATGTAATACTCAATATTGACAACTGTGTTGAGGTATGCTAAGGTGTGAAGGTCTACAGGATATTTTAACAGGAGGAGTCAAAGACATTGAGGCCATTTCATAGAATCATAGAATCACAGAGTTGGAAGAGACCACAGGAGCCATCCAGTCCAACCCCCTGCCATGCAGGAGCCTACATCAAAGCACTCCCAACAGACAGCCATCCAGTCTCTGCTTATAAACCTCCAAAGAAGGAGACTCCACCACACTCCGAGGCAGCATATTCCACTGCCGGACAGCTCTGACCGTCAGGAAGTTCCTCCTGAGGTTCAGGTGGAATCTCTTTTCCTGTAGCTTGAATCCATTGCTCCTTGTCCTAGTTTCTGGACCAGAAGAAAACAAGCCCACTCCCTCCTTGACATGTCATCCCTTCAAATATTTAAACATGGCTATCTTGTCCCCTCTTAACCTTCTCTTCTGCAGACTAAACATACCCAGCTTCCTAAGCCGCTTCCAGACCCTTCACCATTTTAGTCGCCCTCCTCTGGACACATTCCAGCTTGTCGATATCCTTCTTGAAATGAGGTGCCCAGAACTGGACACAGTATTCCAGATGAGGTCTAACCAATGATCTAGACACCGTATTCCTACTGATGCAAGCAAGAATCATGTTGGCTTTCTTAGCTGCCACATCACACTGCTGACTCATGTTCAGCTTGTGGTCCACAAAGACTCCTAGATCCCTTTCACACATACTGTTATCCAGCCACGAGTCCCTCATCCTATATTTGTGCATTCCATTTTTTCTGCCTAAGCGCATGGCCTAACTGCATGGCATCACTGTCCCACAATGGGGACACATTGGCAACAGTCCATGATTCATGCTTTCACACAACATCATTGCAATTCCACAGCCAGCTCATCTCCGGCCATCCCAATGGCAGGATATTCACTTAATGGAAAAAATCTGTTAAGCGCCTGTGATCGCACAATGCTCCCATTACCACTGGCTGTGTGGAAGGGGCAAAAGCACTATGTAGGTGCTTCCTTCCAGCACAGCATGGGAAAGAGGCTGGCTGTGCTGCAGAAGAAAGGCACATGTCACTTGCACTCCCTTTCACAGGCAGCTGGCTAGGTGTGGAGGGGAGCGTTCACTTTGCGCTCCCTTCCTGACAGAGGCACTGCTGTGATGACACTTGCACCATGACAGGTACCGGTAAGGTGTGGAAATGGCTTGAGTTTAACCACTGAAATGAAACAGAGAGGGAAAGCTGTAATTTTAAAGTGATAAAGTGGCACTGAGAGAAAAAACCAGCTATGCTTTCAAGGACACTATCATAATATCAAAGTCTGCCTTCTGTTGCAAGGTCAATACAGCTGGAGCAAGAAGACATTGAAGTAAGACTACAGTAACATATCTTTAAAAAGCCTCTAAGCTGACTTTAAAATTTAATCTTAACATCTGTAATAAAGAAGAGAGTGGGATTTACTTCAAATACATATTGACACTTTATTTCTATCTATTTGTATCTACTGTTACACTATGATTAAGTATTAATTCTAAATTGCTTTAACATTATTTACTGTTATTATCCTTTTTATTTTTCTCTTATACTGTTATTGCCTTAATTATTTAACACAGCTAGAAAATACAAATATACAATATAGACTCTCCTTCTTTTTAGATACCTTTTCATAATTTATATATCCCTTATAAGTTAATATAGTGCATTTCAATTAATTGATATACATAAAACTCTAATTAATTTCTCTCTCTTGCCTCTTCTGAATGAATATTAATTTAGTTTTTATGTCTGAGATTACTAAAAACAACTTAGAAGATTTAAATATTTACATATTTAAAGAATTTTTTAAAAATTCAGATTTAACAGGGAAAAGTCATGTTGAAACATATGGTTGAATGACTAAATTGTGTTTAATTGTGCTTAATAGGTAAAGTTTATCTTTTAAGGAAACCTTGCCATAATTTAATTTATTTAACTGCTATTTGGAAGTAAGAACAGAAGTAAGGTAGAGCACTTAAGATTGTTATATTGTCTTGTTATAGAACATATTAATAATAATGATGATGATGATGATGATGATGATGATATATGTATTAGAATATATACTGATATTGGCATATATCTCATCTCAAAGGTGATAGGGCATAACTAGGAATTTGTTTAACTGAGGATTTGGAATTTGGAATTGTTGTAGCTTTTGGAATTATGTAAGTTGAAGAGAAAAATAGATGGCAATTACAACTAGAAAAAACAGCAAGAAGACCCTCCTTGGATTTAAATGCGAAGTCAGCAAATCCTACATTGAAAGTATTGGAGGAGATGCAAAAACTTAGATCGGAACTTCAAGAAGAGATTAAAGGAATGAGAGCACAACTTAAACACGACTTTAAAAGAAAATTTGAAAATTTGAATTCAACACTAAGAAAGTAACAAAAGATATTGCTGGTTTAGACAAGAGAACTGAAACTTTACAGGAGAAAACTAAGAATTTGACAGAAGAGACAGAGACACTGAAATGAGAAAAAAAGCATGGAAGAGAACAAAATTTAAAACTAGAGTTAAGACAATGTAACATACGTTTAAAATTACGAAGTCTTAGAGAACAGGAGGAAGAGGACCTTTATAAAAGGGTAACACTGCCGCTTTCAAATTCATGGGGCAAGGCCCTAAAAGTCTGACTATGAAATAAAGAAGATGTTTCATGTAACATTGCAAAAAAAGAAGAAATTATTGCAAAAAAGAAGAAATTACTGAGAGATATTGTAGTCTTTTTTACAAGGGAAAGAATAAGAAATTGTGCAACAAAACCTTAAGAAAAAATTAAGTGCAGAAGGCAAAGAGATAAAAAATATCACAGATCACATTTTGAAGAGAAAAAGAGAGTACTTTTTCGTGACAAGACAGTTACAGAGAAGAAATATTTGCTATAGACAGGAAGAGGAAGAAAGCATTTCTTTCTTCTTCAAAGGGAAAAATTACAAAATAAATAATCTTGAGAATGCAAAAGAATTTACAGAGAAAAAGCACAAAGAAACAGAAATATCAAGAAATAATACAGAAAAGATGCAAGAAGAAGCAGGAGCTATAAGAATTGGTATCAATGGAATAAATGAAGATCCAGAAAAGGAAGAGCTGTCATCACAAGAAGAGGAAGAAGATAGCCTTTCAGATGAAAAACAATATGACAAAGACCTTGAAGAAGAAAAAGACAGAAGAGATGTAATAAATACAAACAGTGAAAATAATCTCCTGCAAAATTAAAGGTCTGAATTTAATTAATAAAAGAAGACAAGTCTTTTATTACTTAGAAAAACACAATGCGGCCATTGTTTGTCTGCAAGAGACATATATAAGACAAAGAGAAACAAGATATTTAATTAATCCCAAATTAAGAAAGAGTTTTGCGTCCGTAATGAAGACAGAGGAACTATCATATTGGAAGTTTCAGTACAGGGATTGACTGTTCTGCTAATTGGCATTAATGCTCCTGGGGAAAATAAAGACCTTTACCTTAAAGAACTTCATGATCGATTTCAGGACTACAAATTGTTGGAAAATTCTGACATTCTCTCTCTTCCTCTCTTGGTCTAGGGCAAGTGGGATTTAGCTAGCATAGAGTTTCTTTTTCTTTCGCATATCGAACCTTCCTCCAAACGCTCTGAGTGCAGCTTCCACTTCACTTTCTACAATTGGCAGTTCTTCCTTGTATGACTGTCAGCTTTTCAGCTCTTCTACTTGGTTCTCCCATGTATTGCTTCCATTACATTTTTAGTTCTACCGGATCATATAATACATGTTCCCCTGCTGGTTGTACAATATTCCCACTCTTGGTTTAATTTCCCCTTTGATTTCTCAGATCTTGTGGAAGAAGTCCCTTGTTCTTCCTTTTCCCCCTTCTGTCTCTCTGCACTGATTATTATAGTAATTCTTCTTGTTCCTGTGCACAAGTTGTTGAACAATTGCATTTAAGGTTTGGATTCTATTTCTGTGACCTTTTACTTTTCTTTCTCATCTGTCCTTAACTGCTTGAAGAGATTCACCTGTTATCCATTGAAGCTTTTCTTTTTGGTTGAAGATAGTGTGCTTTTGCATTTCTCCTTGACAATGTCCCTGGCTTCAGTCCAGAATTCTTCTGGCTCCCAGTCAATTAGGCTTAATAGTGCAAATCTATTTTTGACATTACCTTTAAATTCTACAGGGACGTCCCTCAGGTTATATTTTGGCATGATGTTTGGTTTTTGTTCTTCTTTAGCTTTACACCAATCTTTGATATTAGCAGCTCACGATCTGTTCCAAAATCTGCTCCTGGAGCAGTTTGACTGCAGCTTGATGCAATTCAACAGTCTGACCTTGTACTTATCATCCTACAAAAGGTAAACAACATTATATTCTCATGCTAATTCTGTTGTCTGTAGCTCTTGTTATTCTTCATGTTATTTACTGTTAAAGTTTCTTCAGTTTAAAAAAATTCTTAAGTCCCTCAGTTCTTGCTCTCTATTAAGGCTGCTTTAAAAAAAAAGTGATTCTAATGTTTTGCTTCCCTTTACTTAAAAAAGGAGTTTAGTGGTTCTTTTTTGCCCTTTACAGGCAGGCTTTTTTGCACAGTGGGATATGATGTTGGCTTTGTTCCTTCTTCCCTCCACCCATGATCATTCACCACTGACACGGTGATTTGATCACCAGGAGAGGACTCTTGGATCCTTGCAGGCAGTGCCCTGAACCCTCTTTGAACAGGGGGGGGGGGGATTTTTGCCAGTTCCTGATAGTTGTGACCGTTGACCATCACATTGTGCATCTCTCTGCAGCAGAGCACTCACAGGAGGTAACTACCAACCACCATTCCTCCTGGAAGTCCTACAACTAGATAGCTGTCCAGCCTCTTTTTGAAGACATCCAAAGAAGGAGACCCCAATATCCCTCTCGGCAATTAGTTCCATTGCAAACCACTCTTACTCTCAAGAATTTGCTTCTTATGGTCAATCAAAATCTACTGTCCTGAAACGTAAAACCCTCAGACCTGGTCCTATTCTCTGGGGCAGCAGAGAACAGGCCTGCCCCATCCTCTCTGTGACAGCCTTTAATATATTTAGAAAGTATCCTATATATCCCATATAAATACTAAAGGGAAGAAGGGGAGAGAAATAACTGCAGAGCTGGAAGGCAGAAGGATCCATAGTTCTCTGCTGCAATGTATATGCAATGTTTGTCTTCTTGCCAGAAAACCTTACCTTCAAAGTCAGGGCTATTCTGTGCTTTCTTATAGTCATCTAGGACCCATAGCCATCTTGCACTAAATGCAGATACTTCACAAAGAACCTTCTTTGAAGGGACCAGATCTGAATAAGATCATACGATGGTGGTTGGCAGGGGAGGGGTCTTGAACCCTTCTGTTAGGCTGAAACAGGGCAAGGGGGACACACGCTTATTGTATGCATGGCAGGAAAAGTTTCACTGAGTTCAGTGGGATTGTCTCCTATGCTGCAGCTGCCAGAGGGCAGGGCCCATGCTGATTCTTTGTGAAATAAAAGTGAAAGGCAAAACAAATGATTAGCTTAATATGCAGTTTGGACCTTATATGATTGAACATTTGGCCTTATGCTTCATTAGCAGTTCAGACTGAATGAGCTGCACCAAGAGAAGCAAAATTACCTAGAGGGAATTCTACACAAGAAATTATGTAAAACTAAGTTTGGATGAAACACAGAGAGGGTGGGCAGCTGGAATATCAAAGGTAGCCAAAACTGTTACGGTGAGACTAGCAACATTTCTGAGGATGTTTCCACACATTCCTACTTTCTATGTGGAAACAGAGAATGTGTTAAGATGGAAAGGAAGACAGGATGAGCATCAGGGATAAAGAAAAGCTCAGGGGCCACCATCATACAAGAAAGTCAGCTTTAAATCATGGGCTGAGTAAAGACTGAAAAATACCCCAAACAAAAGCCTCATACAAGACCAAACACTGCCTGTACTTGAAAAGTTTGGGTCCCACTACATCCTGTAATATTATTAAAACTTCTCCTAATCACGAGTTTTTGACGCCTCTAGCCAAGGCGCGTGATGTTGCAATTGTGACAGCTAATCTCATCTTTTCTAGCAGCTTTTTTTTAAAAAAGAAAACAATATAAACCATTTTCTCTGAGCTGTGACTGGAGTGTGAACAAGCACTGATTCCTTCCCTTGGTCCTTGCTGTTTTACATCTTATTTGAAAATTTTCACATTCGCTTTCTACCCTGCAACAAGAGCCCTTCATAAGAACTCCAAAACCCTTCCTACATGATGGCAGAAAAGGGAACAGTTCTGAGTTGGTACTGACATGAAAATAAATGTAAATTAGAATGAACAATGATTATATAGCAATGTTCTCTGCTACAACCACACACTTGAAGCTGCAATTAACAGTGATTTCCCAGAGGGGTGGATGGCTTGGGCCTAGCTGAATTCTTTCCCCTCCTCTCCTCTGAAATGATGGTCATGGAAGAGAAATGGGCAGGAAGCTTGTTACAGTGAGCAGTTTGATAGGAAGCGTGATATAATGGTTAGACTGTTGACAACAGAGTCCAGGAGATCATGTTTCAGATCTTTCAGCCACAAAGTTCAATTTAAGCTAGTCATCATTCTTATTCTAAACTGTCTTGATCCGTTGGGAGGATTAATGGGCATGGGGTTGAAAAGAAGAAATCAGAAAAAAGGAATCAGGCACTCTGTCTTGAGCAACATGGAGGAAGAGTGGCACAGACAGGAAATAAATAAACTGGAAAATTCAGAAAGGAGATGCAATATAGAAAATGAGGAACTGTGAGATCACTACAATGCTTGGAAAAATAAATAAATTTGGGAGGCTACAACTTTCAGAATTCCCCAGCCAGCATGGCCACATGGAAAAGTGACTTTTCTGAGTTCTGGTTCAGCATATCTATCAAAGGCATAGCCGATCAATTCACTTGTGGCAAACCAAAGAAGTCATCAAGCCACAAAAACTTTCAGTACACAGAGGCCCACTGTTGTATATGGGCTAATTTCCGCTCTCCCACCCAACAGTTCAGGCCAACCCTCTAATACATTAAGGCAGAAAGATACTTGCCAGAATGATTACTAATAACATTCTGAAGCCCACCATGACTGAATGGTGGCAAGCCTCCTCCAATGTCTATCAGCTGTAGCTTGATCTGCAGACATGAAGGAAACCATTGTTCAAGGTGTGGAGATAGGCATTGTCATCCGCTAAGATTTGCTGGCTAAACTGCAGTTAGGCCCAGTAGCAGGGGCAAGCAAAAAAAGCTGGCCAGCTCAAGGGAAGGGATGCACTGCTCTGTCCCATCCTCCGCTTGGCAGGAGGAGGGAAGATAATAATGGCGCTCTTTGCAGAAGGTGACTGTGTCACACAAAAACACACACACATACACATCCTGCCACCCTGGCATATGGTTTATGAATCATTCACATAGTGGGCAAATTAATTATTCATCCAAACCAGAAGACCAAACACTTTGCTAATTGTCTGGGAGAGGGAGAGGACTGGAAGGTTTCATGTAGGTAACTGACTGGCAGGCATCATGATTCACAAAGAAAGAGAGAGTGGCGGTGGGGAAATGGAATGGAAGGAACTCAAACGAAGGCCTCGCCTGTGCTGATCAGATAATTAGTTTGTGCCTTGGACTGTTTGCCTTTTAAGACAAACCCCATTCATCAGCAAAATGAAGGGCTTATGTGGGCTTCACTGTACTCTAAGCCGGTGCAGCTCAAAAGCTGATGCAATCCAATCAATATGGAGCTACAGAGAACTCAAAAAGAAGTCAGTCATATTGGCCCTAAAACAAACACAATCCAAAGCGCTTGTTAGTGTGTTAGGTCGACACAAAGGTCACAAAAAATTGAGAGTTCCAAGCCATCGTGCCCTAAGTGCCGATGCTTTGCAAAGAACCCTCCTTGAGGAGACTAGAACTCTATTAGGACCCCGCGGTGGAAGCTAGATGTTCCAAAGTGGGGAGGGAAATAGGTTGACCTGAAGAGCAAGCCCACATGTCGGCCCGATCAAAGACTTGAGATGAAACAGAGGAGGAGGGGTTTTCCAACATTCAAATTAGGATCTACTGGGAGATGATGTTTTCTGGCTGCACCTGTAACTGCTCCACGTAAGAAGAAAGCAAAACCAATCTTTAATATCCCGTTTTTGAAAATAAAACAAAAATTTTAACTGTTACCCAGCTCTGTCACTGGGCGAATCAGTCAAGTTCACTGACTGCTGGAAATGGAAGTTAAAAATAAACTAGGCAGCCTTCATAAGAACAAAGCTGGTGATAGCTTTAGCTGCTATATTAGGTTTAAAAGACAAGGTCAGAAGAAGCCAAATTTATCCAGCAGTTGAGAGGGATAACCTGTAGCAGAAATGGATTCAAATATCAGTTCACTCATATCTTGATTGGCTGAATTCTTGAGTATGGTCACCACTTACCACTACCTACCCCGGCCTACCCACATTTTAGCAAGAGTCTAACATGAGAAAAAAAATCAAGAAGGTGAAACTTTCTGCCAACACAGAGCTAACAGGGCCTTTCCACGCTAGACTGTTATAGTTCTATTATTCCACTTTCAACATCCTATGGAATCCTGGGGTTTGCAGTTTAGGGAGGGCATCTAGAATTTCAGCCAGAGAGTTTTTTGACCTCAGTAAACGATGAACCCCAGGATTCCATAGGATGTTGAAAGTGGAATAATAGCACTATAACGGTGTACTGTGGAAAGGCCCAACAGAATTTATTAATTTCCAAGGCATATTTTTAAACTTTCCTTTTCTAAATATATATGGAGTGCAGCATTTTAGGGAAATTCACCAGGCACACTCCCGTGTTTCCCAGGTAGTTGTAAAAGTTAGAGGGGTGAAGTTGTGGAATAGAACAAAGGGCCTATTCTTCAACAAGACATTCTGAGCCTCAGTTTCCTGGTTGTAAAACTAGAGAAGCACCAATCCTCCCATCCAGAATTGTTGCCAGGACAAATGCAGTTGTGATACCTGAAAAGCAGGACGGGCTGGTGACTAAATGAATTTCTCATTTCTACTGTGAATGAGATCTAGGTATGCAGCTACCATGCCCTGAACAAAACTAATTATTTTGGCCATTTCCAAGTTTGCTTCCGGTCTATTTCTAGAACGGAAACTGCAGTGTAGTGAATGATCTGCACTGGGAGAGAGACAGGATACTCCCGGATCTCTCAATGATTTTAATCAGCCATGGTTTCCTTCTGGGTTACTTGGCTGGGGGGGGGGAGTAGTGATGTACCATTCTGGGTACCTGTATGATGCGAAGACTCTTGATGCCCACCGGGATGCTCCATGTATAACCTCTTCACTCCATGAAACTGATATGAACAAACAACATTTGTAATAAGCAGGACACTATGAATTAGTCATACAAGTCTAAAGCAGATTGCTACTGGGGCTCTTTCAACACCTTTATCTCTGTTTCCCTGATTCATCAAGAGTGTATTTTGAACATCATAGGTACCTTAGGGTGATGATAACATTAAGATACACTATGCCTGGACTTATCAGTATCTATGGGCTTGTTGACTCCTAGTGTGAGATGTTGATATCAGTCAATTCATGCATAAAACTGTCACTCAAACTTGTGGTAGTCAAGATATGGCCCCTCCCATGCCAAAATAATGCAGAGGGTACGTTTCAGCCACCCATCAGAGACCATCAGAGACTCAGAGACCACTCATGTAATCCTGAGGTCTCTGAAATGGGAAATAGCTCATACTGGAAAGAGGCAGGCTAATGCAGAGACACAACTGACAGACTCCTTTGAGAGCAGGCAATTCTTTCTTCACACTGGAACCAACTGAACAGTCATATCTGAAGCAGAAAATTACTTATTTCCCAGCTAACAAGAGTGGAGAAAATGCCACAGCATTAATAAATCATGCAGAGATGTAGTAGGCAGCTTCCTTTCTAAGGGTGTATACTTTAGTCTCAGAAAAATTTCCAATTATTTTACTGTCACAGCATAGTACAAGCTTACCTCACAATATGCTGCTGTGCCTTAGCATATAGTTTAGTTCTTACAGACATTTATGTTGTCCCTTTAAATATTGCTAAAAGTGTTAGGTGTTTCTTTTCTCTTAATGTATCCCTGTACATCAGAATCTATTATTTTTAGTGTCCATTTTGTGCATCTGACAATGTCAGTTTTTGCTTATAGTGATGAATTCTAGCATAGACCCCCTTCTTACTCACATGTGAGCATGCACACCAGTGTGGGAGTGAGCTCATATGGTTGCTTTATTCACATATATCCACCCATACAGCATGGATGTCACACTGCAGATAAATACGTTCCACCAATATCCCATATATAGAGAGATGTAGGTGAAAGGAAAAATGTAAGCGCTCTTTAAAAGTGTGACAAATTCATGACAGATAGGTATATCACCAGCAGGTAGCAATGATAGCTAAAATGGAACTTCTATATTCAGAGTAAAGGTTAAATGAGACAATACATTTAATCATGATTTCTGCAGAGGTTTCTTCCCAAATCGTGTTCATCACAGCATGTGATTTTCTTCACCTCCATATTGTGCATTTATCTTGCTTTGTTTTGTGACTGGTCTCTCAAAGGCAAACGTGGACTTAATTTGTAAACTGCTGAGGGATGTTACCTGGTAGAAAATCCCAGCGTGGAAAGGAAAATGGGTCAGCTGTAAGAATATGCATTTCCTGCTTTGACCCTCAGTCTATATAATGGTGGCTGGGGAGAACTATACAGAGGAAAACAGGAAAAATTTGGCCCCCATGGGCAACATTTGCACTTCCCAGATGAACCAGAAGTGACAAGTTGATATTTTGTGCCGATTTTCAGGTAATTTCAGGGAGTAGGAAAGTCTGGGATAATCGAGTTAAACTGCCACATTTGTGCATGGTTTTCTTAATGTCTTAACATTCTTCATGTTGGAATCAACAATTCCCTGGGAAAAGGTCCCACTTAAAAAAAAAAAAAAAAAAGGAGAGCATGAGGGGACTGCCAGGAAGTTTCTGGGGGCACAAAAATGACTTTGCAGGCCACCAACAGATTCGACTTTCTCCACCCTTAATATACAATATATCTAATTTTGCCCCCCTGGTGTGCAGAAGCCTATTACTTTAGTGCCCTTTGTGTATATCTGAATTTGAAGTGACCACAGAATGCTGGACTAAATGGATCTTAAGTCTGATCCAGAAAGTAAAACTTTGTGCCTAGAGTTCGGAAAAGATACTTTCTGGGACTACATTTAGTGATCATACCGTCTGGGGAGATATCAGGAGCTGTAGTCCCTCCCCCCCTCAAAAAAAATGACAACCACTAATGCTTCCAAAGGTTGCTTATGCCTGTCATGGTTTGCAACAATCAATGTATCATCAAAGTAACAATCAATTAGCTGGTGTTTAAAGGGCCATATTTTTTGTGCCTGAAACACTTCTATACTCCTTGAACTCTCACAGGGAAATTTTTGTTATTCATCTCTTCAATACCTTTTAAACCATAACCACTCAGGACAAAAAATACTTTATAGTGGAGTAAACAGGTAAGCTCTATAATCAGGAAAATAAAGGAGCAAGCAAGCACATTTTATGCAGTGGCAAATCAAAACTTCACGTCTTTAGGGTTTTTTTAAAAAAATCAATATACCGTACATGGATGCTGGCTTGCTGAACTTTGGCTTTAGTGTGCTTACGAAAGGTGTCTGCAGCCCAAATTGTCAAGGTTTAATTAACAGAAAAACAATAGACGGAGGGAGAAATTTTTAAAGATTTTTATCTTGAAATTTGATCTAATAAAAGGAGAAAGATTTATATGATCTGAAGAGAAACCAACCTATTTCCTTGTTAAATACAGATTATAGAATTTTTGCAACAGTGTTGGTAAAACGTTTGAGGAAAACATTGCAAGATAAGATGAATGAGGAACAAACAGGCTTTTTATCAAGTAGACTTATAAGAAACAATGTGAGAATAATACTTGATGCAATTGAATATTATCATAAAAATCCCGGGAAGAAAACTATATTGATTTCTCTTGATGCAGAAAAAGTATTCGATAATGTCTCGTGATTATTCATACAGCGGATATTGAAAAAGTATAATTTGGGAGATGACTTTTGTACTTGAACTGAAATGATCTATCAAGGTCAGCCTGCAAGATTATTAATAAATGGAGATATTTCGACAAGCTTCCCCATATCTAAAGGGGTAAGACAAGGATGTCCGCTGTCACCATTAATATTTATCGCTGTCTTGGAGGTATTGTTAAATAAGATAAAAGAGGATTCAGAGATCAAAGGTTTGAAAATAAAAAAGAGAGAATTGAAATTTAGAGCCTTTGCAGATGATATGGTAATTTTTTTAGAAAATCTGAAAGAATCAATTCAGAGGTTGATGGAAATTCTACAAGGATTTGGTCAGCTGGCAGGATATAAGATTGAGAAGGAAAAGATGAAGTTAATGACATTGAATATGTTGAAAAAAGGGCAAATAGAGTTGGAAAAAATATCAGGATGCCAATTTAATAAGAAAATAAAATGTTTAGGAATATCTATCACAAAGAAGAATCAAGAATTATTTGGTAATAATTATCAAAAAACATAGAAAGACATTAAAAACGATATGAGGAAATGGAGTAAATGAAATCTGTCTTTCTTGGGGAGGATTAACACTTTTAAAATGACTTTATTATCTAAATTTATGTTTCTTTTCCTAAATCTGCCAATAATTGGAAATGAGATAGTGTTTAAAGAATGGGAAAAAGAAGTTCAAAAATTTATTTGGTTAGGCAAAAAGCCAAGAATAAGATTTAAAATATTACAGGATGCAAAAGAGAGAGGTGGACTAGATTCACCATCACTTAAGATATATTACCATGCCTGTTGTTTGGAATGGATTAAGGATTGGATTTTGTTAGAAAAATCATTGACAAAAGATTTGGAGGAATTTGATAACAGATTTGGATGGCATGGTTATTTGTGTTACAATAAGTTAGTGATGAATAAGGAATTTAGTAATCATTGCATCCAGAAATCCTTATTGAAAGTTTGGCTACAGATAAAGCAGAAATATTATATAAATCTCTCAATTTGGACATCACCTCAGGAAACGTTGAAAATTACCCCAACAAAACAAGGAAAATTACTAACATATTATGATATACTGAAATGGGAGGAAGACAATCCACAAATGAAGACGGCAGAAGAGCTGAAAGTTGATGGACATTAATTATATTGGTTCCCTTGGTGATAATAAAAAGAAAGGTTTAAAATGGACCAAAAATTATATGGATTTGAGAGAAAAGAAAATGAATTGGACTTACTGTTGAAAAAACATCAAAAAAAGAGAATCTCTAAATTATATAAACTACTATTATAAAGAGGGAAATGGAACCAGATGTAATAAAAGGGACGATGATTAAATGGGCTCAGAATGTAGGTCACCCAATTGAATTAGATGCTTGGGGAAAAGTATGGAAAACAGATATAAAATTTACTCTGAATTTAAATTTAAGAGAAAACTTCTATAAGATGATGAACAGATGGTATATGACTCCAGAGAGGTTGCAAAAAATAACAAAAAAATGGAGATGCAAAGTGTTGGAAATGTGAGGAGAAGGTGGGAACTTTTTTTCATATGTGGTGGACTTGTCAAAATGTAAAGAAATTTCGGAAGGGAATTCATGATGTAATTCAAAAAGTTTGTAAAGTGAATCTGGAATTGGTACCAGAATTTTATTTGTTGAATATGTTAGGGCAGAATCAAGAGATTAGAAGACATCAAAAGGTAATATTGTATTTGATTACAGTGGCACGGTTGACACATGCTCAGCATTGGAAAGAAAAAATAGAAACTAATTTAGAAGAATGGAAACTAAAAGTCTTGGATATGGTTGAGACTGAAAAATTAGCATATTCTTTAAAAAACAAGTCTGTTCAGAACTTCGAAAGAGAATGCAAAGGGGTAATGGATTAGTTAAAAGCATAAATACACGTGATAATTAGGTAAAAATGTATTTGTGTAAAAATGGAGGATTCATTATGAAAAAGATAGTAACGACTGAACTGGGGAAGAATAATATAGGGAAGTGGGGGGGGAGGGACATACCAACACGGTGATGTATGTCTCTTTTTTTTTACGTGTTGTAAAAAACTAATAACATTTTTTTAAAAAAACAGAAATTTGATCTAAATGAACCCTAGCATGGCTTATAATAGACAGTTCAATATAAACTCAAAATTGTTGGTGAGAAAGTTGAGAGACATGCTGGGAGGAGAAGAGATTGTGTGAAAGCCTTTCCTGAGATTTCTCACACATTGGGGGCGCGGGAGTGGTATGTGGTTAATATGGGAAAAATAGCTTCCCTCTAGGAAGTGCATATCTAACTGCTACTCAAGGATAGGACTGGTGTTCCACCAATGGCACCAAAACATGCACCAGAAGCTGAATTCCTTCAAGCTTAGACAGGGGTGGCTGGATGTCACAGCAGTTGTATTTCAAACTGGAAGGAGATCTCAAGCAGAGTGCCACAGCGTTCTGTCCTGGGGCCAACACTCCTTAATATTTTTATCAGTGATTTAGATGATGGGATGGATGGAATCGTCATCAAATTTGCAGATGATACAGTACTGGGAGGAGTGGCTAATACAAATGCAGAATTCTTCACTTAGGCCACAAAAATCAAATATACAAGCACAAGATTGGCTCAGCACTTCTGTGTGCAAAAGAGACTTTGAGATTATTGTTGATCATAAGTTGAACATGAGCCAGCATGGTAATGCTGCAGCAAAGAGGAAAAATTCTACCTTAGGCTGCATTAATAAAAGCATAGTTTGGAAGTCTCAGAAGGCAGAACTAGGCCTAACGGTTTTAAGTTACAAGAAAGTAGATTTCACTTGAACATTAGAAGGAACTTCTTGAGAGTGAGAGTGGCTTAGCAATGGAACCAGTTGCCTAGAGAGGTGGTGAGGTCTCCTTCTCTGGATGTCTTCAGAAAGAAGCTGGACAGGTACCTTTCAGAGATACTCTAACTGGAGATCTTGCATTGAGCAGGGGATTGGATCTGATGGGCCATACGACCCCTTCCAGCTCTGTGATTCTACGAATGCATGAAGGAATTCTGTAAAACGTTTCTAAAACTAGTAAAATGATAACAGAAACCAAACATATCAGTTTCTGTTTCTGTTTCTGTTTCTGTAGCCCCCCCCCCCCCCGGGCCATCTAGCTGGCAACCCAGTCAGTGCAGGTGAGGACTTGCAAGAATTCTGCCCCTAAACAGAAGGTGGAACTGAGCTCCACTAATTCCTACATACCATGACAGGCTACCGTCTTTGTCTTGTAGCATCCTAAAAATCCCAGCTGACACTATTATTCTACAGGTCCATGGTTCATTTCTTATCCATGTTCTTCTTATCTATTCCCACCCACCCTTTCAGACCCTTTACATCCTTTGTCTCATGCTTAGCAGGGAGCCTAACATGAAACTCAGCCTGAGACAAAGGGCTGCAAATACCAAGGAACCACCTGGGGATAGATTGGTAGGGAAACTGAATTCTAGTCTACAGGGGAAAGGTCCCCCTAGAAGATTCAGTCTGTGCTAATCTACATAACACTAAATATCTAATGTCACAGAGTGACACTCTGTTTGGCCACATAAGAAGATGAAACCCTAACCAGAGGCAGCTCAAATAATGCCTGGGTTTAAATTGCCAGATCATTCCCAAGAAATCAAGTCTATGACATACACAGAGGTTGGAAAGGTTAGATTTGGGGGAATGACAACTCCCCATGGCCAAGTTGCCTTGGGGATTTTGGTAGCTGTAATATGAAAATTTCTAATCTTGCTCCAGCATTTCTCAGATTAAAATAAAGTGACTCCTGTGTCCTTGCAGTTTTCTCATATCAAGTATCTCTTTCCTCCCATAGCCATCATGCAGTGTTGAAAGATCTTGTGTACCTGCTGAATGCTGAACTCATTTATTCAGCAATAGTCTGTCCTGTACTAATTTAAAGTTAAGGAGGGTGTTTTGTTTCTTCTTTCGGAGCCTGCTGCAAAAAAAGATCTCTGGTTGCTCTAAAAATATGCAGAGCAAAGAAGCAATGTCTATTCTCCCCTTGGAAATAGTAGTTATTACAAAATCCAGCAATTACTCGAATCTGTTACCAGCACTAATTGGAGCTCACAGATCCTCTGTACAGCAAAGAGCAGAAAAATATGGCAGTTCCTATATTAGCAAAGATGGAAATTGATTTTAGAAGAATAAACACAATGTAATATAGAAAACAGAATTGTTGTATATGTTATCCTACACAAGTCCTACTCACTGCAATTCATGAACTGTAAGGCTACACTCTACTTCTGGATGAAGAAACAATTTTCTTTCAGAGGTTCTTTGATCCACAAGAAAACGTAACTGAAGAAACTGAAACCCTCTTTCTCTTTGTGGTCACCCCATACTTTTTCTGCTTTTCCTCCATCATTATGACACCCACACAAAGCAGAAGAGGAAACAATTCCTGGAGAGCCAACTCCAGAAAGCAAGAAAGGGTCACTATCATTTCTAGAGAGTGATATGCTTCTAAGGGCTGAATGTTGCCCTTCAGCCACAGGTTTCCATAGAAAAAGTGTATTTAAATGCACTAAAGAGATAATATAGCAGCACACAGGCACATCCTCTTAGAGCCAGGCCTATATTTTTAGAAATCCAGGAAATGGATATGGTACATAATATTTTAAAAACATCTACCCAAAGGTACAAAATGGCAATTTGTTAGAAACAGGTATGAGATCTCTCTGTCTGCAAACTGGTATCAGGGATGGGTAGCCAAGGTGGAAAGGTACTGGAGGTGGCAGCTTCAACAAAATGGGACCACAGCTGGGGGAAGAGGAGGAATGCTGAGACCGTTCTTAGTAGACATTTATATAGACGTGAAAAGACAAAAAGAGAAGGTGGGGAATACACATGGAAGCATACTACAGAATACGTAAAAATGTTGGGCTTTATACTAGTAGGCTGCAGCAGGCTAGTGCTGCAAGGTTATGGCTATAAAACAGGAGTAACAGTTCTGGGCGCTTATAGTAAGATAAAATGGGGGGGGGGGGGACCCTGTGCATTTTTTTCCAGAAAAGCAATTCAAAGATAATGCAGAGTTCTGAAACTGAGTTAAAGAAGCCCCTAAATCTGATTTCCACATGTGCAGGTATGCACAGGCAACACTTATGGAGACTCCATGTGTTGTCTGCCCTCTTAAGCTGGGAGAAGAAGCAGGATGTTATCTTAGAGTAGTGGTTCTTAACCTGCAGTCCACAGATCCCTTGAAGCCCTCACATGAGTTCTGTGTAGGGTTGCCATTCTTCCCGGAAAATGGGAAATCCCAGATTGAAGGGACAAAAAATGTTCTGCCCATTGTGGCTCGCTGATGCAGCATATCCCAGATTCCTCAAAGGTGGTAGTGATGACGGCAGTGGTAGTGACAATGATGCACTGGCAGGTGTCTCATCCTGCGCTGGAGGCTCTGGCACTACTACACAGGCACTCCAGAAAGCCCAGAAAGCAGGAAGGTGAGAATAGAGTCCAAAAGATGAATGAAGACACCCAGCCCACGCCTTCTTTGGTGAGTGTGTATAATGTTTCAGGGGCCCAGGGAGACCTGCTTTCAAGCAGCCACAAGAATAGAAGGGTGTCCCTATACTCTTGTGGCTGCTTGGAAGCAAAGTGGTGAGAATCTCAGTGTTCCCTTAGGGGAAAGCACAAAAGACATGCCATTTCCCTCTGCAGAGTAGAGAGGATAGATGCTTTCAAAGCAGTACTTACTCTTTACTCTCTACATGCTCACTCAGAGGAAAATGGCATTTCTTTCATGCCTTTTCCCAAAGCAGCACCAAGACCTTTACTTTTTGGCACTGCTTTGGGAGAAAGGTCAAAAGAAATTATTCTTTAGGCCTGCCTCCTGTTCATAAGGTTCTTTTAGGAAATTCTAGTTTATTTTACTCTCTTGCCACTTGAAGGATCTCAGCATGCTACTCCACAGACCATTTGAGTATTTAAATATTTAAATCTTGAGTTAACTCTTGGAGGTCTCTGGCAACAAATTATATTTACAGAGGGTCCCTGGTGAAGAAAAGGTTAAGAACCACTGCCTTAAGTGTAGCAAAGATGAGAATAAACAAGAGAAATCACAAGAGGGAACTATCTGCATGTTGCTGTTTCCTCTTTACAAATTGAAGTCACTTGCTTCAGCAATGGTATTATAATGTCCAACAGAAGTAACTTAAAAGCCAAACAGATAAACCCAGGCCTGAGACTGCAAAATTCATTATTGGTTGATCACAGCTGGACAGAACCAGGGAGTCTGCCTGAATTAAATAGAGTTGTGCTGGCTCCTAGGAGCATAATGCCTTCTCTTTCCAGCTCTAGGTACCTTACCCACAAGAGGCATACCTTTCCACAATATTTTGGAAGGGTGGAAGTCCATTGTTCCTTTGATACCTACAAAAGTGGCAGTGCCTCTTCTCCTTGTGAAACTTTCAATGTAACACTTTTTTTAAAAGAGCTTCTGTCTTCAGTGGCTGCTACCGAGAGAACCATCTGCAGCAGTCTACGGCATGAGCGGTGAGCCTTAAGCCCTCCAGAATGTCTAGACTGCAATATCCCACAATCCTATCCTGTTGGCCCTTCTAGAAGCTGACATCCAAAATATTTCTCCACACTGAAAGCCTAGTCCCTAATCTAGGTCTTGGCCTATGATCATTCTCAGCTCATTCGAAGAAGAAAAAAATCCTGTTCTATCACAATAGATTTCTACCCAATGAAACTAGAAGTTAAATCAGCATAGGCCCATCAATACACAATGCAGCCTTTTCTACAAAATGCACAGGTGTCAGGAGAGAAGAGGGGAAGAAAGAAAGAGCAACTTTATGCTCAATACTGGTTACCAGAATGTATTATTTATTGTGTTTTTAACCTACTTTTCTTTCAATATGCTCAGAATTTATCTATAAAATTTATCTGCAAATGGTTTTCTTCCATCTCCATCATTTTAGCCTTAGAACAGCCCTGTGAGGTAGGTTATGACAATGGGACATTCCTAAAGTCACCTGCTATTCGCTCAGCAGCTCCAGAAGAGACATCAGTCTTTAATAAACTTGGTGTCTTTGTAATAGTGTGAGCTGAATACAGATGGACAAACAGAATATATCATGAGCTTTTTATATCAAAAGACAAAAATGAGCAATGAGGAAGCAGGGAAATCAACAGGGCACTATTAAACCCAAAAGGAATCATCAGGAGACTTTACCACTCCAATACTTGACCTCAAATAAGAACATCACATACATTAGAATGGAGAGCTGGAAAATGTGGCCTGCTAATGTGTCAGGTTGTCTAGACCAGAAGGGAGCGCACACTGTTGTAATCCTTAGCAGAGAATGGAGAAGTTACCTTCCTGGATTATAATTCCCAGAATCCCCTACTGGCCAAGCTAGCAGGGTTGGTCATTGGTCTCCTGGGAGACAGGTAAAACTCTGCTCCTGGAGCTGCCACATTTCTATGGAAAGACACAGATTGCAGAATGCCAAGTGTCTTACATAGCTCCCCACTTGATCTGCACTTCTGTGAGCACTCTATTGCACAGAGTTCCTGTTTGAGAACGATATGACTCATGCCCAAGAATAACAAGAAACTGGCATAGAGTTCCTCAGTTAAAATGCTGTTGCTGTGGTGGAAGGAGAAGGGGGAGCGCTTGCATTGCTCTTTTCCCACCCCCTCCCCTTCTGTGTCATTTTTTAAAGATTGTAAAACCTGAGAGCATGGAGTGCCTTATGGTTTGTTCGTTTTTAATCATCAGTGTAGAATCTGAGCTGAGCCCTCTTCCAGCTGCAAAGTAGGGGTATGAATACTACAAATGAGTAAATGGGACTCCTGAACTGGGTGTTTCCATGTGCAACAAAGCAGCAGCTGGCTAACAGTGTTTGCTCCGTGCCTTGTTCTGGCCTGATTCTGTTTTATTCCCTGGCCTGACCCTGAAAGACTATCTGTTGTTTGTCACTGCTGCCAGTGCTACAGGCCGCTTCTCTCTCGCAGTAACTACCTCCTCTACCCACACAGACTCTTTGACATTATCACCGATATGTCTCTTACTTCCATGACTTTTGTCTTTTCTCACAATTAGATGCAATGGCTTGATGTTTTGCTGCTTTCCAGGGCCCGCTGTGATGACAAGGGGAAAAAAAAAAGAATACCTCTGCATTTCTTCAAACTATGGAGAAGAGCAGGGGCTCTGCCTAACTCTGTGCTGGGGAGAGCCAGCCGGAAACATCTTTCTGCCTCAGGCAAAGGACAAGATTGCAGCCCTTCCATATCCGGCTCAAAAGTCAAATGGATTGGGAGTTGTGGCTGTTGTTTTTCTATTTGCTCCTCTTCCTAGCTCATAAAAGCTCAGGACAGCTAACAGAACACATAAAGTGCAGAGTTAGATCACAAACTATAAATATCTTAAAATAATAAATTACAAAACTATAACAGAAATACTAAAATATAAGAAAAGCTGTACAAAAAAGCAGCAGCAAAAGACAGAGCAAACACTTGCTTATTCCCCCCAAAATGTGCACAAATGGATAATGCTTTAATCTGGCACAGTGTTCCACCACTGCGATGTCACCACTGGGAAACCCTGCCACATTTGATAGCCCTACCAAGCAGACTACTCTGGGGCATCATAAACAGAGCCTCCCTAGCTGATCTTAAATCCCAGGTATCCTGAAATGAGAGAATTAGTCATTTCTGTGCCTGGGGTAAAGGCATGTCAGGATTTGTATATTAATAACTTGAATTGGGCCTGGAGGCTCACTGGCAGACAATGCAGAGATTTCAGGATAATTACAGCATGTTCAGTCTTTGCAGCACTGGTTACCATCAAGGCAGCAACCTTCCACACTAGCTGCAATCTCCAGACAATCTTAAAAGGAAACCCCACACAGTATACAGCATAATGATCACACTGGAAAGAAGTAGCATAATCAGAGCATAGATCACATTATCCTTTTCCAGGAAAGACTGTAGCTGATGAACCAAGCTTAGCAGGCTGTAAGTACTCCTTGCCACTGAAGCCAACTTGCCATCCAAATAAAACTTTGAATCAAGGAGCAATCCCATACTGTGCACTTGCTTTGTTGGGGCAGTGCTATATCATCTAGTCAGCACAGAGGAATACTGAGCTGCCTCAGGAGTCACCGAATATGGTACTACAGGATTGCTTCTGTTGCTTTTCCAATCTATTTCTACCTTCCTCACACCTTCCTATCACAATACAATGTTCTTTTGTTGGTCTGAAGCATATGTGGGCTGCACTGCTGTTCATAAAAACACATGTTACAAATGACTATCTTCTTCAGTTCTACTTAGGTACATGCTTCCTTTCTCTCTTGGTGCTTGATTTCACTTGTCTTTCTCTTTCTCCCTGGCTCTCTCTAGCCACCTGCCCTCCAGCAACTCTCGCTAAACATTTCCTCCTTTCCTTCTCTTGCTCTTTCTCTCCATCTGCTGCCTCAATCTTCTTACACTCATCTCCTCCCTTCCACTCCAGTGCTTATCACTGTTGTTCTCTTCCTGCTTCCTCCCAGCTCTCAGTCAAACGTGTTATTTTCCCCACCTTCTCCTTTCCTTTACCTATAATTCTTGATTAAATATCTTCCCTTTCATTTCTGTATTTCTCTCTTCTCCCACCTCCCCACATCTATTTGCACTTATCTCCCTTCCCTTGATTGTCTCCTTCTCCTGCCTTCCTGGTTCTCCTGACAACTTTCATCTCTCTCCTTGCCATCCCTTTCTTCCATTCTTCTCCCTTTACGCCACTTCTTCTAGTTGTGCTTATCACACTCCTTCCCTCCCTGTCTCTCCAATCTTTTTTCCTTTGTACTCTCCACAAAAAAATCCTTGAAATCATGCCTGAGATATGTTATATTCTCAGCTTTTTAAGCCCTACTAAATTCAATAGGGCTTGCTTCTGAATAGAACTGCATAAATAGCATTGTTCTGCTGGTTTCTATTACTCTGTTGTTCTAATCGTGCTGTTGTTATCATCATATTTCACTCTCTCAAATGCTTGGTGATTATTAGTAGCATTATTATGATTATTATAATGGTTTGAGGGATGGAGGGGGGAATTCCACACATAACTGTAAAAAAGGAAAAGAAAAATGTGTTCACTGAAGGCACTAGTTGATGGGAACAATCAAAAGTAGAGTTTGAAAACATATATTTTGCTTAGAAACATTTGTTGGACTACAACTTCCATGTGTTTACAAAGGCAGTGCTTGTAACTTGGAGAACTTAATTTTCAACTAGAGAAATATTTTATTATTTATTAGATTTGCCTTTTTTTTTTTACATGAATGACATCCTCTCAGCTACTGTGGTTAATGCTTAATGTACCATGCACAATGATATCACCAGCCCCTCTCGCCATGACTTCACTAGGTGCTGGCCCTTGGTCTCCATTCTTGGTCCTGAGATGCTCCTAACCTGGCTACCCTAGGGTATGTGAACGGATGGAATAATAACATGGACCTGGTAAGCAGTAACAGTGCACTAGTTCAGGAACAGGATGGTCATCTGCTCTGCCAGTTTAATTATTTTTATTGTATTGGTAAATTTGCTTGGATATGGACACTTTTCTCAATTTATATGGAGTTCAGTTTTAAAGCAGTGGCTTGCTGCTCATTATTACTGCTATTTTACTGCACATTGAACTTTTCAAAATAAAAAAAGAATAGCTCCAAAATACACAATAAAGGAATTTCTTAGGATCAGGGACCAGAGAAGAAAACTTCACAGGCTTCTCATTGCCCATTCAAGGTGCAGGAGCAGTGAGCCATCCAGCCAGACTCTGCTAGGGATGTACTGATTTATTTCTTCCTCTCTCCCTTCCCGCTGCAGTATTACAGACCGTTCCCTTGTTCAGTCTAGTCTATGCATCTGTACAATAAGAAATTATCAACAAATAAATCAGACACCCCTATTAAAAACCTGGATGGATCAAAGGACTTACTGTTCATAACCAAAAATGCCAAAACAATGATGTTCCTCAAATGTCAAATGAAAAGCAAAATCTTCACCTTTATTTTTGCTGGAGAACAAGAAATGTTTCTTTAAACAAAAAGGAATGCCTTTCTTCTGACTGTTTAAATTTCTTACAGTAAATTTTTGGGGCCAGCTATACCTTTTGATAAAAGTAAAAGATCTGGCCAAATAATTTGTTTCTGTAATGTATATCCATTAACATCCATTAGGACAACTGGAAATGAACTGGAAGCATCAAAATCCAAAACCTCAGAAATAGACAAGTAATACGAAAGCTTATTTGGAAGAAAGTTCCACTGATCTCAATAGGAGGACAGAAGCTTTAGTACCTATTACAGCCCAAACCTAAAGAGCCTTATAATTTGTCCTACGCAACCACAGTAGTTTTGGTTAGGGAGGATCAGTTTATGATATTTTCAACCTAAAATATTGCCTAGCAGCAGGCATTCCAGCAGAGTGCAGAGCCCAGTAAAAGAGCAGTAATGTATGTGTATGTGCATACATGTGAGAGGGGAATATTCCACCACCTTTAGTGAGAGATCAGTGGCTTTTGGCCTTCCTTCACCTATCACTGAAAGGAAGCCATTCTCTTTCCATCCCAGGTCACTATAACAACCATAAGCTGAACTTGCTTTTGCCTCTGCTCTCCTTGTTTGTATAAGTGTTTCAAATAAAGAGACACTCACTCACTCACACGCTCGCTCGCTCTCGCGCTCTCGCGCGCTCTCTCTCTCTCTCTCTCTCTCTCACACACACACACACACACACACTTCTTTTTAAAATCAGGAAGCATGTCAAAAGCAGTTTGTGATATGAAACAGTAGTCCAGAGGTGCTTGGTTTGAACATTGGACTATGACCTTGGAGATCAGGGTTCAATTCCCCACTCAGCCATGGAAACCCACTGTGTGACCTTGGGCATGTCACACACTCCCAGCCCCAGAACAACTCATGATAGGTTCGCCTTAGGGTTGCCATAAGTCAGGAATGATTTGAAGGCACACAACAAGTAAATGCATAGGACTGGGCTGCACAACATTTAATAGCATGGGCAAATTTTTCACTCACACTCTGCAAGTTAATGCACATTTATTTGTAAAGTTATTTTGGTTCTGGTATGTTTTTGAAGACTGAATAAAAAAGCAATTATGAAAAACACTTTTTCCTTCAAATAATAAAAAAAAAAGGCTTGGCCTATTATTTTAAATCAATATTATATTTCCTTGAATACATTCAAAAACACTTTTATAAAGGTTTTGATAATATACAGTTCAGCTTTAATTGATCCACTGATCAATCAATATGTCAAAAGCAAACGATTCCTCTCTTGATTGGTTGGCAGTATTTTTTTTTTTACTGTACCCTCCTTGAACTGTTCTAGTGCTTTTTCTTATGGTAGAAAAATGCACAAAGGGACAGAGCTCCCTTAACAGTTGCTGAGAAGAGGAAATTTCAGCAGTATGGATTATCAAGTGCTTGGTACAACTGTGTGTATATATACCTTCAAGTGGCCTGCCAATTTATGGCAATCCCATGAATTTCATAGTGTCTTCTTAGGGAAGAAATACTCAGAAGTGGTTTTGACAGTTCCCCTGAAATATAATCTATAGCATGTGGTATTTTTTGTGGCCTCCATCCAAGTACTAACCAGGGCTGACCCAGACTGTACCCTTATGGTGGGCTTATAACCTTTGGGCACAATGAGGCACCCACCTCAATGTAATTGCTCATGAGGAGGGGGCAGAGTAGAGGCAAAGCAATGGGGCACAGAGTTGTGTGGCTTCCCTGCAGCTCTTGAGCAAGCTTGCTGCCTGCAGGATTGGTGGACAATGTTGTCCCATTTCAAAAAGTGTCAACTGCCAGTCTGATCTGCTTCCGTAGGAATGGGGGCAAAGTGTCATCTTGTCTTTGGCCTCAGGCAGCAATATGCTTTGCTCAAGCACCATGCCAGGACATGGATGCTACAAGAAAAGGAGAGATCATAGATGCAAGGTACAGAATTACAGCTGTTTGACTTCACATAAATCGCTATTGCTTTAACTGCCTTCATATAGTTTGGTGAAAGACTTCATATTTCTAGTTTGATGAAGGACTTCATATCTAGTTTGGTAGGATATCTAGTTTGGTGAAGGATTTCATATTTCTGCTAGGAAGTTCTAGTGCACTTCCTTGAACTCCACCACTAGAGCTTCATACCAAAAGAGTCCTAAAGGTATCTCCCCAAATTAAAATTCCAAGGACTCCACAGGTTGGCATCAAGACAAGTGGTATCAAACTTGTGTAATTCTACAGGGAGATACACCTGCACTGGAATATAATATGCTGTTGTCACCTTTACAAGGTGTAATATATGTCACTGCCATTCTTTTCATGCTTCTAGTGCAGTGGTTCTGAGCACTACAGCTATTTGTGACAATCACACAGCAGCTGCTGTTCAACTAGTCAGATTGTAATGTCTTCTTCCCCCACCTCCTGCCCTACCAACCCTATTCTTTCCTTTCTTTACTCAATTCTTCTGCCTTTGCTTCTGCCTTATATAATCCATTTAATGAACTGTTCCCTCTCAAGGGGTATTTTCCCGGGCTGCTTTAAGAATGCTGTTTTGCATCCTCTATTAAAGAAACCCTCTCTGGATCCTTCACTTTGTGCTGTCACCCTGCGTCTCTTATCCCATTTCCTTCAAAATTCTTGGCCAGAACTGCTCTTTCCCAGTTGATGCCTTATCTGACTATACATGATTTTCTTGACCCATTTAAATCAGGGTTTCATACAGGTCATTCCATCAAAACAGCCTTGACTCATGTAGTGAATGACATTTTAGTGGAAAAGACGCAGCGTCAAACTTCTGTGTTCATCTTGTTGGATCTTTGACACTTGAACCATCAGCTCCTACTAGGATGGTTGGCATCACTGGGATAACAAGGAATACTCTGTGCTGGATTAAATCTTTTTTAGTGTGATCATTCCTCTTTTGTTTCAGTCTGGGGATCTATGTCAAAAGCTTTCCCTTTAACAGTAGGGGTGCCAAGGATCAGTCTTGGGTCCTTTTCTTTTTTTCATTATACATATTCCTCCTTGGATATCTTATTTCTGACTTGAGTTTTCAGCATCACATTTATGCAGATGACACTCAGATTTTGCAGAGTTTTAAACCAATTGAGGCCATGGTTTGGAAGCCAGTGATGCATGTTTCTTTGTGGATGATCACTCACTGTTTTAAGCTGAACACAGACAAAACAGAGATCTTGATGTTTCATCCTAACGGTCCAGTGGCCCCTCTCTAAGGCGCTCCACTGGATTTACAGGGTTGCACAGTGACTCCCATCTCGGTTGCCAGGAACCTCAGAATCCTGCTAGATGATCTCCTATTTCTGCGCCCTTTTATTGGGCAACAGCAAAGGCATGTAGTTTTCTATCCTTTGAACAGCCGCAGGATCTGGAGGTTCCTGACTGTTGAGGGTACCCATCTGCTTGTCCAGGCCACCTGGCCCCTCCCTAAACTGCAAACCTCAGGATTCCAAAGGATGTTGAAAGTGGAATCATAGCGCTATAACAGGCTAGTGTGGAAATGGCCATGGATTGCTGTAATAGCCTACTGGCAAGTTTGGCTCCCTGTTCCCTTCTTCCTCTGGTTTTCATTCAGAACAATGCCATTTGGGTTGTTTTAAATCTCCCTAAATATTCACCTGTTTCTTGTCTCTGTAGATCCCTTCATTGGCTACCAGTTTGGGGCAGGGCCTGTTTCAAACTTTTGGTTCTGGTATTCAAGGCTTTGCATTCTAACCTCCCTCAGTACCTCGCAGCTCAGCTAGTTTGGTGTGTTCCATCCAGGAATTTAAGGCAAAGTATTACTGTTTGTTCCACCAATGTACACAGCTCTGTGAAGGCTGTGAGTCTTTCAAGAAACCATTGTGGAACAGACTTCTTTTGGACCCCCAGCTGGAGTAGGATCTCAGCTTTTTTTCATAAAGGGCTGAAGATCTTTCTCTTTGATTCACTGGTTTAAGCCTCTGAGCTGTGTTTGAGGTGTGGAAATGGGTAGTGGCCAGTGGGGTAGTGGGAAATGTCATTCAATGTATTCCTACACATCATCGTGTATTGTGTTTTTTTCCCCCTTGTCCCTGACTATGTATGCCAATGTTCTGTCCTTTGGTGAAAAGGGTGTTACAAAATAATCATTTATTATCTATTAAAACATGTTCTCCAACTGTCTCAATTTGGCAAGGACAAGTCATCCTAATCCCCTGTCATCCTACTTTTTGGGGTGCTTTTAAGATTACTCACTTTCTCTCTCTTCCTCCCACTTTCCCCTTTTATTCTCGGCTTACAGTAGGCCCTCCACATTCTCAAGGGATAGGGACACAGATCCCTCATGGATGTCAAATAGTCATGAATAGGGTGCCCTCCCTACAGGCTTCTGCCTGGCTGGTGCACCCACCCAGGCGGGGGAGCAGGGAGGCAGGGAACGGGCAATCACTTTCGCTGCACCTTCCTGCCACCCATGCGGGGCACACCCACACCCGTGGCGGCAGTGGTGGGGCAGCGGAAGGAACACAGAGAACTGGTGATCGCTTCCACTGCACCTTCCTGCCGCCCGTGCAGGGCATGCATTGGGGGCAGGGAGAAGGGGAGGAGCAGGTAGGGTAGGAATGAGGGGGCAAGCAGGCATCTCGCGAATAATCAAATCCACAAAAGAGGGAGAATTGTATTTTAGTTGGTGCAAGCTGAGTTCAAAGTGCAAAAATAGTTTGCACTGAATCAACTCAGCAGGGAGAGGGGAGAAAAATATGCATAGTCTTGCCCTTCCCACTAGGCTTAGGAAAAAAGCAAAGCACTGCAACCTCTCCCAGCTTGTGTGTTCTTTCTCATTCATAACTTTTGCTGTATTGATTGCACTCTGATGTTGCTTGGCCACACGTGTGCTGGTTTTCATCTGTGAAAAGCTGGAAAGTATGCTAAAAATCAGATTTTTTGCAGAAATAAGACAACTGAGCCAGTGGCAGGGGAGGGGAGAGACCCTTGTTTCTGGTCTGACCAATAACCTGCTGGAGAAATATGCTTAACCTCCTGCTAAGGAGTGGAGATTCAAATATCACAGACAATACTGTATCTGTTTGGTGCTACTTATCATAGCCAGATAGGAATTACACCACATTTTGTGATGTATTTGTTGTGTGAATAAAATGTTAAAAAATAATAAAGAAAATGAATAAAATGTTAATATATGTCTATCCTGTTCCTATCCTTGGGATTGTAAAAAAGAATCTCAAGAAAGTTCCCTGGGGCACAACCTGGCTTTAAGGAAAGAGGCAATCTGTTAAGCCCAGGTAACAAACCTTTTCCTCTTGCATACAGCTATTACAAATGCAGAAGGCCTCTCCTCTTTCCCTTCCTGCCACCCTACTTTTCCAAAAGTAGAAACATTTTATGTACTTATTAACACAGCAATAAACTAACTTTATTACTCCCATAGGAGGGATGCTCCTCTCTCTCCCACACAAGACCACTCCATTAGGTAAGCAAGTATTACTCCCACAAGTAAATCCAGGAAGGCCAAATCACAGGGGTCTCCCTGGAACAGGCTTTGTTCTTGCTTGTGTCCTTTTCTTCCCAGACTCAGTCTGACCTAAAGGCAAGACTCTGCTTTACTCTCTCCCATCTCAGTTTCCATTTTCAGCTTAGTTGGCTCATCACAGGCCTGCCTGCCTGCTCCAAGGCTTTCTGGATGGCTTGTAGGACTGAGGGCTCTTAGTCCCGTTCCCTTTCTTTGCTAGTGTATCTCCAGCTTTCCTCTAAAAAAGCCAATTGGCCTTTCTTTAAAGCCCTTATCGCTGGAGCTGTGCCAAATCTCTTATGTCTCCATCTGTGCCAGAGCCTGGGATCTTACTTTTTAAAAGTAAGGTATTACTTCTTGTTATTCAATGCTTTAAAAATAATAAGATACTAATAAGTTACATGTTACTTTTTAATTGCATCATCACTTACAAACATGCACGAACAACAGGAAACGTATACCAATTCTGCTAACGCTCTTTTCCCCATAATGAATTTTCTTGAAGTAACAAGTAAATGCTTCTCATCATGGTAATGGAGTAATAAGCTAACCTGTTGCCATTACATTATTTTGTAAAAGGAGCACGTTCTCATTAAACACTGTTACCCCCAAAGTAGCATGCTACCAGTTACATGGTAACCTGCCACATGCTCCTTCTGAGCTATGTTCTGTCCTATTTCCCTAGAGACTGTGCCAGTACAAATCTCTATGTTCTCCTTCTTGCTTCTCCCCTTTGTGTTTCCTCTGCCACAATCCCTGTATAACATGATTTAGGCAGCTGAGACACTTCTTGATTTTGGCAGATCTTTCCTGGGAAGGAGGTGGGGAAGACTGCCACAGATTTGATTATTTATTTATTTATTGCATTTATATGCTACCTTTCTCCCAGAGTGGGGCCCAAGGCAGCTTCCAGAACAGACACTTAAAACATTGACAGCAAAATTTTAAAAATAATTAAAAATAACCAGGAGAATCCTGCCTCTGCCACAATCCCTGTATAGCATGATTTAGGTAACTGAGGTGGCAACTTTGCTATGGCTACACAGTGACCCCATGTCTGATGTGAGATCTGAACAAAAGCACCTCATCTGTGATAGCTTTTTTTTTTCACTGCTATACTGTGTTAGCTCTCACGGGTGTAACTCTGTCACCTTCAGCTTCTTCAACTGCCAAAAGACCACCCCAATCTCCCACTGCAGTGGGACCATGAATTGCTGATTTTTCAAAACTATTCATTCCTCAGATATCTCCCCTGCTGAGACTGAAAGTAAAGGATGGTAATTAGAGTCAACTGTAATATAGTGTCCTATTTCCCACAGACAATGAATGCTAAGACAACACTCATGCTTAATAGGCAACTTTCTAATGTTGATAATTATGCTAATTAGAAACTAATGTTTTTCCATATTTGATCCCACTCAGTGGTTGCTAATGATTTTGGTTTCAACGTTTGACCATTTCTGTGCTGCATGTGTAGTATTTTTTTAAAATTACCAGAAAGCAGAAATAATATTCTCTACCCTGCCTGAAACAATGTTCTCGTGCCCTTTTTTTCTATCACACCCAGACAGAGACACATACACACACTTCAAGATCTCAGTATGCCATTTCACTAAGGTGACTAGCAGCATCTCATTTAGGAATGGAGCAAAGAAGAAGCGGTCACTATCACGAGCCTTTTTTGAATGCATGTGATGGGCGTCTGCATGACTGGTGACATGATGGAAGACACTGGAAGAAGGCTGTCCAACTACATGTATTCTTTTGATCCTTTCTGCATCCCTCCCCCTAAAAATCTTCCATGAAGATACCTTCTGCTCTTTGCAAAGTGATACCTGCAAAATGTACTCCATCACCAGATAAAAGCAGGCCCATACATAATAAAAATGTTGTCCATTGCAGCTGTAACTCATCAAGACATTGGGCTAGAAACCTAAAAATTCACCAGCATGTTTTTGTTTTTTGTCAGAGTTTCACAGCTAAGTTTCAAATCAAAATTCTAAAAGGGAGGCTTGCTAGAAGCAAAGAGGGACAAAGTTGCTATCCAACTGGCAGTACAACAACTGCCAATGGCTGAATGCTTGCGTGCCCATCTGTACCAGCTGAAGTCTCTTGGGGCATACTGCTAGATGCCTCAAAATCTGCCAGAGTGTTTTGGGCTGTTCAAGTTGCAGTGCCCAATTTCAAGTTGAAAAATAAACACTTCAAATGGTGGAGGTTCACTGGAAGTAAAAAGGGGGGGGCTGCCATAACTCATTGGAAAACTGAAGTAGATGCCTCAGAATTTGAAAATGTGTTTTTGATTGTTGTCCAGGTTGCAGCATCCAGTTTTAAGTTGAAATTCCAAACAAGTGGGCTCCTAGAAGAAAAGTGGGGTGGCTGCTATGCTCATCATGAATTTTTTAAGGGCTAGAAAAGAGAAAAGAACTCTCTGTGGCACCCCTGCTAAGTTTCTTGATGCAGGAAAAAAGTCAAGAAAACAGGAGAGAGTTAACATACCACTCCTAAGATTTCTGACTTTTTAAGAAGGGCAGGAAATGGAGGCAGGGGACTCTCCGAGATACTTCTGAAGTATAAAAGAATTGCTGGAAAAAGGGAGGCTGCGCACACCCCTTAGGGCATCAGGGACGGTCTGAGGGAGCACTGAATACATCTCAACTGGTAAATAATAAAAGAAGTTGATAATCAGGTAAAAATCTCAGAGCTTCTGGAAACACAAAGTCCTAACAGAAACATTTACATATAACATCTATAATATTCACCTGAAATGTCTGCTTCTGTCCTTATAGATGAAGGCCCCTGAATTTCAAAAGCAGAAACCTCTGCTATTAGATTAACATGCATTCATCGGGAAGAAATAAGAGTTAAAACTAGGGATGGGCCAACCGAATCCTCAAATCCTGGGCAAGGATTTGAGATTCGGGGATCCAAATCCCCTGTCAAAATAGGCGAATCGAATCTCTTAAATCCTGCCCTGGCTGGGGGGAGAAGGTCACAGAAAGCGTGATCTCACGCTCTCTGCTCTGCTGCTGCCGGCTGCAGGCCCAATCCTGCACGGGGTGGGCCGCAAAAGCTGGCGGAGAGCGCAAGCGCTTTTCTCCCCGGCCGCAGGCTGTATTCCCAGAGGTGGATCTAGGTTGGGGCAAATAGGGCACTTGCCCCAGGCACCAATGCCAGGGGGTACAAATAAGCTGTGCCAGATTTGGTGCCAGTGGAGGAAGCAAGCCCTGAGGAAGAGGAGGAGGAGCGGGCATCTCAGATGGTTGGGGCAGCAGAACTTCATCCAGACCTGCAAGTTGTTCTTTACAGGCAAGAAGGTAGAGAAGCGGTGGGTGGTGGGGAGGGGAGTCCCAGTTGACAAGGGGGAAGCAGGCGCCCCACCCCATCTGCTCTCCCCTTTCCTTCCCTCTCCCCGTGAGGAATGGGGCAAAGCTGGGAAGCTGAGAGAGAGAGAAAGCACAATGCTGCCTTTGGCAGACTGCAGGGGGCTGTTGGAAGGATCAAGGAGGAGGAAGTCTGCTCTGCCTTCCTTAGGGGAGGAAGGGTTTCACAATGGATGCCTTGGCTTTCCCCGATAGGTCGATGAGGCTGCTGGCCATGTTGGAAGTGGTGGCAGCTCTGTCTTTTGAAGCGGGGAGAAGGGAAAGGAGGAGGAGAGAGAGGGGTGCTTGAGTGTCCCCTCCAAAAGTCCTTCCTTTCCATCCTGCCCTTAGAATGCAAAGCCCGGGCAGCATGATGAGCAGCGGAGCCTCTCCTCTGCCGTGCCCACCCACCCAACCACCTCCAGTGGCTCCTGACTTTCCACAGTGCCGGCAGCCAGCCAGGTCCAGGAGGCAGAGGAGCAGAAGGAGCACCCAAAGACCCGGGGGATGGGCTCCCACTGCCTCCACCAGGCATCAGCCACGAGTGTGTTTTAGTTCTTCACCAGGCTCTTTGGAGACATGGCTGTGAATTAAGGGCAGCCAAAATTCTGGCCCAAAGCCCATCTGCCTCTGCGTGCTGTTTCTAGACACAACTACCTTCCACCAAAAGCACTAGTAGTAGTTATCTCAACAATGACTTCTGGGTGACTCAGTCCAAGGGGTTCTTGGCCAGATTAATTTTGAGGCAGTTTGCCATTGCTGCCTTCTGCAGCTGAGAGAGAGTGACTTGCCCATGGTTTCTACAGCTGAGTGGGGATTCAAACCCGGCTCTCCAAGAATCCTATTCCTAATCCAACATGCAAACCACTACACAGGCCGGCTCCCCAGAAGCAGAGTTTAAAGTAGGGATGGGCAATATGCCACTGTCAGATGCCCCCAAAGCTGTTTTTGAGGTCCTCAGCACCCTCCAGACTCCCTGGACTGACTCTTTTCTATGGGAGAAAAAGGAGTTGAATTATCTGTCCTTGAATTCTCTTCTTATCTTCTTAATAAGAAGTATTTTTTCTGAACTGAACACTATTTTTTTATTTGTTTTTCATTAAACAAAGATGTCAAATTCTGCTTCAAAAACACTTTCCAGTAGAAGTGCTTTTTAAACTCTTTTTTAAAAAAGGATTCAAAAGATTCAAGATTCATGGATTCCCAGAACCTTCCAGGGATTTGGATTCGGAAAATTCTGGATTTGTCTCATCCTTAGTTAAAACTAATAAAGAAAAAAGCAGGGCTAGTTTAATTAGTATGTGAAATGCAGTACACAGTCTATAATAGTAACAGAACAGATATCATACACTAGAATTCGGCATGTATACTTAGGAGATCCTAGTGGCATACACTTAAAGGTTATTGTATTTTTCAAAAATGCACTGATGAATTTAAATCAATTCAAATCTCTCTGTGCTTTGCAGTACCAAGCACTACCGCTAGGCAGCGTAAATCTCTAACATGGCATCAATATTAGTGAGGGCAATAACTTCACTTAATTCTACGAAAAGTCAGCTGGTGAAAAAGTGACTAGGTAAGAACTGCTGAAAAGTAACTGAGATCACAGAGCAGCAGAATGGGAAAGCCTGCAACTAGAAAAGTGGCAGAAGCTACCAACCATTTGAGAGAAACTCTTAATTCTCACATAATCCAATCTTGAATTGTGGTTCAAACTAATTAACTACAGTTGACTCAACGTCAATTTCTTGCACCCTTCTCGTGCAATGAGATGAAACAGAGAACCTCTGGGAATATATTACAGTGGTGGTAGTTAAAAAGGCAACTCCCACCAAATTGACGGATACACTTCCTATAGGGATCATGTCATGCAAGGCAGGCATGGTTTCACTCATACCAGAGGGAGATAATGTGTTCAGTGCTGGCAGTTCCATAACACTGCTTGAAGCTTTTTGTATGTTACACCACTAGGACAATTAAACACATGAAGCTGAATACTTGTTGTTACTCCAGAATAACATCCAGATATTCACTTGCCTACTTGTCACCAGCAAGCACTCCTCCATGTCCCATATGACAGACAAACAGAAAAAGAGGGAGAACATTTCTTTCTCTCTTTTTTTTTTAATAGGGCATGGAAGAAAAAAGGATGTTTTCTTTTGCTTGCTGTACGCTTTTTTCAGTAAGCACTAGAAGCAGTGAGATATTGTTGGTGCCTACTGTAAGCAAAGGCTGTGCATTGGTGGCAATTGTTATTTTGCCTGGCTAGACACAATGGCGCAGCCACCCAAAGTACCTTCTGCCACACATTAATGATGACACTTGTAATGATGATGACGCTGTCAATCTGTAAATGTTGCACAAATGGTTTATGTTCTACGCAAAATAACAAAACCAGAAATATCTCAACTTTAAAACTATATGGTAAGGTGGGGCGTTTGTGGCCTTCCAGATGGTCATGCGTCATAAATCTCAACCACCCTTCGTTATAAACTATGCTGGCAAGGGCTGATGGGCACTGCAGCCCAACAATATCTATACAGTCACATAGTCCCCATTCCTGACTTAGAGACATTTCCCATTCCTTGTCAGTGTAACTGTAAGCCAAAGGAAAAAATCTCACTGTTTCTAGATCTAGACTGTGGTCCACCAACTGGCTATCTCTGGATTAAACCATTTGTAAGCAGGTTGCACTGAACTCACAGACACATACACCTGGAGCGCAAAACATTCACACAAAATCTTCAGAGTAAAGCTTCATTCAGCCTTGCCATAACTCATTTCAAACCAACTCTTGGGTCAGATCACACCAAAGTTTCAAAAAACCCACGGTACACAGCCTTTATAAAAAACTGTGATTGGTTTGCTAACATTTTACAGGATAATAGGGCAATGTTTATCATTCAAGTACAATTTTTCAGTCCTTATAGACTATACTTTTGCTCAGTAGCATTTACCAAGTAGAATGTAATGTGTGTGTGTGTCTGTCTGTCTGTCTGTCTGTCTGTCTGTGCCTTCAGGTCACTTGTTGACTTTTAGCAACCTCTTGAATTTCATGGAGTTTTATTAGGCAAGGAATACTCAGGGGTGGTTTTGCCAGTTCCTTCCTCTGAAATATAGCCTACAACACCTGTTATTCATTGATAGTTTCCCATCCATAGAATCATAGAATAACAGAGTTGGAAGAGACCCCAGGGGCCATTCAGTCCAACCCGCTGCCCTGCAGGAACCCTCATCAAAGCACTCCCTTTAACAGATGGCCATCAAGCCTCTGCTTAAAAACCTCCAAAGAAGGAGAATCCATCACACTCTGAGGCAGTATATTCCACTGCCGGACAGATCTGACCATCGAGAAGATCTTCCTGAGGTTCATGTTATCCCAGTGGCAGCTCCCTCTCTGGGGGGATATAAAATTGATATCAAGGGTTAAGCAACTCCAACTTTGGAAAATCCTACAAGGCGAGGCTCATTTACATGAACCAATCATGCAAATTATCAAGTTGCTATTGTGCAGCATTCTTCCCTCTATTTTGGCCATTGTTCTTCCTGGGAGAGGGCCTGCCCTCAAGGTACATTCTGCCCTATAAGTAGTCCCAGTTTTGGAGGGTCTCGTCGGAGAACTCTCCGCCATGCTAGCAGACCGGCACATTGTTAGTTGAGTGATCCCCTCAGCTGCCTCTCTTCACTGAGCTCCGTCCTTCTTGCCACTTTCTGGACTGAAGATTTCTGGATAACTGCAGTATCACTGCCTTTACACCCTTTCCGCTATATCCCCTATCAATTTTCACCTCTTTCCCTTCTCAATAGGCCTTGTGTGCATGAGTGAGTGCATTAGTGTGTGAGAACACATTTATTAATAAAAACCACTTATTAGTATGTTTGTCTGGCTTTTTGCTTGGCCTGACCCCGTAAACATTGGGTAAAAGACTCTGCTGGGTTACCCTACCCCTCATTTTGCTATTGCCAGTGCTCTGCTAATTTCCCCAATCTTTGCATTCTAGGAGTGAATCAAGGTGTCCCACAAGGGACCTCAGAAGTCAGAGTAACAGAGTGGTGGAGTAATGCGGGCAACCCCAGCACCCCTAATCTGAATGGAAGTCGACCCATGCAGAGTAGGTCGGTGCTGACATAGGGAACGGCCAACCAAAAGCCTAGAGTGTTAGGAAATACGTGTGTACGCAATTTTGGAGTGAGCAAGCCACAGGGCTACTGTTGGGGTTGGGAATCTCTCTCCCTTTCTATCTTGGTTTGTGTATGACAGCCGCATCTACGTGGTCACTACTGTAGCAGTGAATCATAGTAGATCGCAAGCTGTCCCAGGAATCTCTCCCTTACTTGAGTCTATCATGGGTTGGGATCCTGAGTGCTAGTGGACAGGCCAGGGCAGTCCACAACACACACATATTACTTGTTTTGCATTGTTGTGTAGAGTAGAAATGGAAGATGAGTCCCGTAAGCACAGAGAAAATGGGTGGTGATTCCTGTAACTGTTGGCAGAATGGGTGGTGAACCCCAGGAAAAGTAGGAGACACAGGTGGTGAGCCCCATAATCTTAGGCCATACGGGTGACGAACCCCGTTGGCTTCAAAGGCATGGGTGGTGAGTCCTGTCCTGAATAGGGTTTTAGAAGTTTGTCCCGCAGTGTAGGAAGGACCTCCTCACCTGAAAAACTATCAGGGCAGATTCAGCATGGTTTCTTTCCCTCTCTCCATGTTGCTCAGCCAGGCAACACAGTAAGTTCCTTAGGGTTCATTTTCCCCCTTCACGTCTAGACAGGGTCTAGGTGAAAGTCCCTCCAAAAGGATCACAGTGGTCCCCTCAGTCCCTGAATCTGGTCCCTACCCCCTTGTTACACCAAAACAGAGTGGAGGAAGTCTGGGCTTGGACTTGTAAAAGGGAATTTGTTGGGCAGCTTGTAGTCCAGTTCCACATCCCCCTTTCCTAACATAGTTCCTTAGAGTTCGTCTCCCTAAAAACCCCCAGAGGTCTCGGTGATCCTCCCCATCCCTAGAACCCACTTATTAGTACATTTGTCTGGCTTTTTGCTTGGCCTGACCCTGTAAACACTGAGGAAAATATTCTGCTGGGATCTGCCCCTCATTTTGCTATTGCCAGTGCTCTGCTAATTTCCCCAATTTTTGCATTCTTGGAGTGAATCAAGGTGTCCCCCAAGGGATGCCCAGAAGTCAGGATAACATTCAGGTGGAATCTCCTTTCCTGCAGCTTGAATCCATTGCTCCTTGTCCTAGTCTCTGGAGCAGCGGAAAACAAGCCCGCTCCCTCCTCAACATGACATCCCTTCACATATTTAAACATGACTATCATGTCCCCTCTTAACCTTCTCTTCTGCGGACTAAACATATCCAGCTCCCTAAGCCACTCTTCATGAGGCATGGCTTCCAGACCCTTATCATTTTGGTCACCCTCTTCTGGACATGCTCCAGCTTGTTGATATCCTTCTTGAATTGAGGTGCCCAGAACTGGACACAGTATTCCAAATGAGGCCTAACCAATGCAGAATACAGTGGTACCATCACCTCCCTTGATCTAGACACCATACTCCTATTGATGCAACCAAGAACCATGTTGGCTTTCTTGGCTGCCCCATCACAGTGCTGACTCATTTTCAGCTTGTGATTTACCAAGACTCCTAGATCCAAGTAGTAAGCAGGGCTGACTCTGCTTAGCTTCCAAGATCAGATGGGATCCTCCTTTATCTTATATCACAAATGGGGCTTATAGATTAAAAAAAAAAAATCTCAAATATGGCCACTAGGAGTTTTCAATGGATTCACTAAGAAACCCATTTACTCTACTGATTCCTATGAAATGCTATCAGTATTACACCCACTACACTGCAGAATGTATAAAGCAGGATTGGGGAACATGTGGCCCTCTAGACACTGTTGGACTATAACTCTTTCTGTCAACCCTCCTCAACATAGCCCAAAGTGACAGATAAAGGGAGGTCCAGTACAGCTACACATTCGCCATCTCTGCCATATAGAGTGACTGTGCTGGCTGTTGTTCTGCTCTATATTAAGAAAGAAAGGGAAGGCATTAAAATAAGAGCAGAGGGAACCTTTCAACATGAACTTGAAACAGTTTATCAAGGTCCAGTGGATTTTGAGTCAGGCAATTTCTTTGGGGACAACTAAACCTGTTCCCTCTCAGGGACAGCTAACAGAATTCTGCACATCAGCTGATAAAGTAATTACTGGTTTTAAAAAAGGCACAGATAATGCCTACAGCATGGGAAGGTGGTACTTTTCTCCAGTGCTATTAGTATGAGGGAGGGACACTTGCTGATCTGTTGATCAGGTGGAGCTACAGACTCTATCTCAAATAGGCTGCTTCCACTCTTCTCAGTTTTCAGAGGACATCTCTTTCAGAGGACATCTCTTTGCCAGCAAAGACATCCAGAAGAAGAAGGCAGACAAGTTCACAGGGGTGCCACAATTAGCCCAGTTCATATGTTTTACTACAATTCCCTGAATGCTCACTAGAAAATTCCATGAGCTATAGTCAAAACAGGGAACTTTCCCAAGTGCTGGTTATTAAGTCACAAGCAACTTGCACTTATCTTTTAACAGTCTCTGCATACAATGAATCAGCAGGGGGAGGGGGAACTTTGTGGTTGCAGGCTCTGCAACCTCCTATATGAGCAGTCACTATATTGCTAAAAAGAGCCACTCAAGTGCAGCTGTATGCTCAGAGGGCCCTCCATAATGACAGTAGCTATATGTATAAGGTGTCTTCATACCCACAGCACAATGAAAGTATGTACATCAGAGGCAGAAATTGCTACTATTCCTATGCATGATCATTTTACTCACCAGTAAAACACCTGAAAAGACAACTATACTATGACTACCAGCCACATGTTCCTACTTTGTCCCACAACTAAAGAGCACTTTCAGAAACAGTTTTAGATCAGTTTTAGGGCTTTCACATCAAAGTTTACACTACTCTTTGCTATCAGGAGCTTCTGAAACAAAACATCACTTGAGAAAGGCACACATAACAGAGCTACAAGTGGGAGTAACTGCAGCAGCTTTACAAGACCAAATAAATAGTCAATGAGAACTACACCAGGATGGTCATACAAGAGACATTTTCCTCTTCATTTTCTTTGCTATCACCACAGGTAGGTTTGGGGTGGTTCACTGCAGAGTGCAACCAAAGAAGCTCTCTCTACTCCACAACGTTAAGCCTCATAAGAACCCTAACTCACTCCATTATCCTTCAAAATACTGAGAAGTCATTTACCATTGGTAAAATAATAAACATTATTTTATACAAAATACTGAGAACTCACCCACTCAGAACGACAATGAAATCCATGACGTTCCATCCATTCCGTAGGTAGGAGCCCTTGTGGAAAACAAATCCCAAAGCCACAATTTTAATGCCAGCTTCAAAGCAAAAGATCCCAATGAAATAAGGTTCTGTCTTCTCCTACAGGAAAGGAACAAATAACAGTTCAAAGAAGAGAATCAGCAAATATCCAAGAAGAAAGGGAATATTCTAATTGTATTTTAAGATGTGATACTAAGCATGTTTAAAAAAAGAAAACCCATTTAGTTCAGAAGGACTTGGTGGTGAGCAAGTAGATTCTGTCCTTAAATTCCTCCGAGCTTGAGCTGCTTTACAGTCTGACGGACTCAAGCCACAAAAGTAAGCAATATGAAAGTTCTATTGAATCAATGGGTCTGTATGATACTTCCAAATAATTCTGGATATCCAGCGAATTGGTTGTCTGTCTGTGGTATGCTTTCTTAGTGAAATCTCTTAATAGATTTTTCATCATAATCTTATGCAAATATATTTATGAGAATGTCCCTTTGAATCCAGTGGGACTGGAATGGTCCAAATCGGTGATGAGAGAAAGTGTCTCTTGGTGGTTGACCAAAAAACAAAAACTAATATCCATACATATTCCATATGCAGTATGGGTCTAGTAGTCAGATATGTTTCTGCAGTAAGTGCAATGTTCTGAATGATTGCCTGCAATCCAAACATTATTGTTTTATGGCCTCAAACCCCATCTTGCTCACCTAGTTTCTCCCCTATTCCTATGACATTCACTCTTTTTCCCACTCCTCTGAGAAATATTGCTAGTTTTATTACAATGTTGTTAGATTCTCTCAAAATATATAATTTGAACAACTCTCTGAATTTGCCTTAAAATCCATTGTAGGTGGAATTTTAGATCAACTGTTCCCCATTCTAAATTTCTTAACATGCAACACTCCCCTCCTCCCATGCCCAGGCAGTCAAATGAGGTATAAAAAGCCACATTTCTAGTGACTGAGAAGTGCTATAAACACGTTCTGTAGTTTCCTATCCTTCATTGCCAACAAAATGGCCACCTGTTCTAGGCTGAGCCCCAGCAAGAATGATGTCTCAGCCCTTGTAGAAATACTGAAGGGATGTTTTTGAATCATTACCTCTAGAGAAGCCTGAAGGACAGCCTGTTGGATTTTCTTGTTAGGCATCAGAATCGCCTTTGGCACTTAGATATACATCCAGCCTTGATATTGAAATCAGAGTGCTAAAACAGCACCAATATCCAGGTGAAGAGGAAAAAAAGGTGCAGAGAATCAACCAAAGTCAACTTACTAATCTCCGAGACATAGGCGTCTTATCATCCTCAGGGAGATGCTGTTCCAGGGCCAGAACAATGCAGTTCGCAATGATGGTTGCCAGAATCATGTATTCGAAGGGAGTAGAGCACAAAGTTAAGGAATACAAAGAAAACAACAGGAGTCGTGCAAGTCTCTAGATTCACCAGCTTCCTTGCTTTCATACAACGTTTTTGTCACTGCATCCATTACCGATCATTGAACATTTATTAGTCTGCCTGCCTCCCTCCTTCCTTCCCTCTCCCACATGCACACAATAGGAATGATAAGCCTTTAGTTTGGTGAGCAGCACACTGAAAGATTCCGATAAAACTATTTGAAAGTTATGAGCAACGGAGGAAAGAGCGAAGTGCATTGGCAGCTGTCTTTCTACAAAGACAAGTTTTTTATCATGTAGGGAATAACCTCAGCAGTTTCAAATTCTACTAGAAAGCTCATAGGCACATAAAGACCAGGAAGACTCTACTCAGAGCCCCATATATTCAAAAAGTTCAAGAGTTCTTGTGAGGACAAAACGGGATGATGCCATAAATGCAGCCTGAAAATCATTAGAGAGAGGGCAGGCTAAACACACGCACACACCAGTCAACAAACTGCAGCAAAGATTTAGGCTGGATTTCAGTAACTAATTGCCCAGAGAAGGTGTCTGATTTCCTTCTCTGGTTGCCCCAGGGTCTCAGCTTTGTCAGCTTCTCAAGGCAATTCTGCAACACAAAAAAATGATTGTCAGAGCTGGCTTGCTGCCGGCTAAAAAACAGCACCAGTCTGTAGCTGGGCTCATCTCATGCTGATGCTATGCAAGAGGTTCTTTGTGCATTAAACTAAGTGCACCACCATGGGACTACTGAAAAGAATAATCTGTTGACAGTTGACAGTTCAATTGTTACTTGAGGGTGGGCAGGAGGGGGATGTTATCTCAGTATAAAGTGTGTTAGAAAGCTGAAAAATATGACTGTTATTGTTGTTGTTAATATTGCGTGCCACAGAGTTCCACCTTCCAACTGGCTATGTAGGCAGAGATTGACTTTAAAATGGCAGCTTGAGTTGTCAAGGTCATTAAGGCAATGATGAACGAATGTCTCAAACAATTAAGCTTTTCAGGCCAAAGCTGGCATGGTTTTGACCTTCTTCAACCTGTTTCACTTCCCCTCAGTTTTGACTGTCTCACTACCACCACCCCACACACACACATACCAAGCCCAGTCTTGCACATGTTTTCATTCCCTCCCGCCACCCTCCACTTCTTGCATGGATCAACAGAGCTTTAACAATAAGCCAGATTTGCTGCTTATACTGGACTACACAGCATTTACTGGTATATAACTAGACATGGGGGGAGAGATGCCATGAAAAATTCACACTGTCAGACCCATAGTGGCAGTTATTATTTTTGTGTGTCTTCAAGCTGATCTCAACTTACGCTGGCCCTATCATAGGTTTTTGTTGCCAAGATTTCTTCCACTGCTACTATACTACACTTGTGTTAGTGGTAGCACAAGTGTTCATGATAGTAGCAATACAAGTATATATACATACATGGCCCCAAGCACGAGTAAGAGAGACAAAAAGAGACCACTTCTTCTGTCCCAGTGGGACCTTCTCTCAGGTACTCAGATCTTAAGGACCAGACTGGAGCCTGCACCCTCATTCAGATGCAAGTCCAGTGTCATCAAGGTACATGGCAGGAGCTGGAGAGGTTGAAGAAGTTACGGAGTTAGTGCCTGAACTGTAGCAAGTAAAAAGTTCAGCTTTGTTGATTAGGCAGCCAGAGGGGGTGGGAGGCCTACTCTTTATAGAGGGCACAGTAAATCCATTGGCCACATATTAGTATCTTGCAGTCACTTTTTGTAATTTTCTTCTATGACCAAAGAAATCCTTAAGTGCACATCGGTCCAGTTTGCTGTTGTATGCCTTCAAGTTGTTTCTGACTTGGGGCAATCCTTAAGCAAAGCTATTACCAGGTTTTCTTGGCAAGATTTTTTCAGAGGGAGTTTAACAGGTCTCCAAAGTCACAGTCCAACACTCAAACCACTACGCTCCAAATATCTGAGGCTAAAATCTTTGGCCATGAGCCGCCTTGTTCAGTTCATGGAGACCCTGGCACCTACAAGCTAGAGCAAGTAAAAAGACAAGAAGGGAAAGGCCAGCGCTGAGGAGCAGTTACTTCCCTAGAAGACCTGGATTGCATTTGGAGGGAGTGAGGGGAAATAAATTCCTTCTGGTAACTTGATACCCTGGCTTCGAGAATACTACCTGTTGGCTTAAAAGGCTTACAAGTCCCATCTCTGGTACAGCAAGCTGGGACATGGCTCCCACAGGTTTTGGGCAGTGTACAAAAATTCTGCAGTAAGAGAAATAAAGGACAGATCTCAAGCACAGGTAGGAATATGAAAGTGCAGTTAATTCCAGTCAGTTTTCTCCTGAAATCCCACCCTGTAGCAATTATGAGACCTTCTGCCATCATCACTCAATGGCTGGTTGCAGAAGGGTCACAGACTAATGTGCTTACTAAATACTGCATGCTAATACAATGTAACAGTGCTTCAGCATTAAAAAAAATATTTAAAAAAATGCTTCAAGTGTTAAAAGAACAGAAGGAACACTCTCTGTTCTCCACTGAAAGAATGAAGTCGACCCCACTTACTGCTTCTCCTTGCAAAATTCCTGCCTTCCTATGGTACTTTTCTTTTTTTAAAAGACAGTATATTTGATCTGTTATGCAGTTCTAGTAGTGCACATGCAAATCACAGAAGTAACATAGGCTTAACAAAGTCATGTAGTATAGTATCCTGGTTACAGAATCATGACATATTTTAATATTTTTTAACAAAGTCTCAGGAAGAAGACAATCTGGATTGGCATGTATTTAAAACAGTTAGAAACAAAGTAGTCCGATCCCTTGCTTCCTAGTTGCAGCATTTAACAAGTCAGATGTATAAGGTATGCTCTCTCAGCCTTGCCTCTTCAGTTGGTTGCCTGGTAAAATAAACACTGAATACCGGGAATCCAAATAGACATGGATCCCAGAGCAGAGAGATGGGAGGAGCCAGATTAAACTGTGGGTATACTAGATGATCAAGCACTAAGAAATATTAACAGCAATTGTTTTTGAGCCCTTCCATGAATGCTATCTTCAAGCAATCATATGGATACTTACTTGGGAGTAAGCTACACTGAGTTCATGGAGGCTGCTTCAAAGTACACGCTGTGCTTACATTATTCTTTATATTCAAGGATGTTTCAATGATAATGGACATAAAAAATATCATTTGTCTTTCCCATGCAAGTACCTGCCAGTTCGCAAAAATTAATAATAATCTGCCTGTAGGGTCACATTAAGGTTTCCATAGGTCCTCACCACTCTTCTATTTGACTCCCCTCCTTGCCTTGACATACCATTAGGGATGTTTTCACAGGCCCTGAAATTTTTGTAAGCCCAAGTCACTGGGCCTAAAGTGCGTAATGGATAAGGCAGCCTTGCCTGCCTGCCAGTGTTGAGCCTCCACACCTTAAAATATGGTCTGGGGTGGCTGGTAAACAGGAATCAAACCACAAGAAGAAATCCAACCAACCTTTGTTCTTTCCTTGTTCACTTTTTAAAACTTTGGGTTACCAAAATGCCACTGTCATAAATGTATATTTGCTGGGGATCATAGCCATATTTATTATTCATTACACTTACAAGCAAAAGAAAGAAAGAAGAAAAAAAGGCAGAGGGGAACACAGTGTTTTTTTTCATGGTGTCCTGGCATTGCATTTGTCTGTTGGCACAAACATATGTAAGGGAAACCAAACACATTTTTTATATACAGAACTTGTAGTGGTACCTTGTTTGGACTATAACACCCAGAATTCCTCAACCACAATGGCTACTGGCCATGCTGTGCCTGGGAGATTCTTGGAGTTGTAGTCTGAAAGTAACCTTTCCAAGCTCTATTTATATTGTCTGGTTGACATACGAGGCTATGTGTATCCATGACAATGTTAAACAGTGCTTTTAAAAGACCAGTTTGTGCATCAGGTTTATGCTGTAATTTTTAGCTGAAAGGTCTGCAAGCCCACTCACAGCAAATTTTAATAATATGCCCAAATAAAGACATACAGCACAGTAAACCTCTAGTCCACATCGTCTACCTGTTGTATAGCTGCAACTCCCATTAGCTCTACCCAGCGTGTGAGAGATTATGGGAGATGCAGTCTAATAACATCGCGGGAGCCACAAGTGGTACACTCCTGCCATAGTCCTCTGGCTGGTGGATGTTTCAAAATATGTGTCAGTATTTTCTTAGCAGAAAAAGAATTTTCTGTTTTGTTTTGTTTTGCTTTTTAGTTTACCTAGAAATATTCTACACTTAAAATGTTAAACTGATTGGAAACCATAGGAATTGGCGGTCTAGAATGGGAGTGAAGATCTCAAAGACAAAATCCTAACCCCTCACCAAACTGCATCTCCTGGAAACCGTAACACAGATAGCAGTTTGATTGAAAAAAAATATATATTTGAACTAATGTCCTTAAGACATTATACTATTATAGTGCTATATTCCACTTTAACCACCATAGAAACATCCTGTGGAATTCTAGGGTTTGCAGTTTACTGAGGTCAAAGAGATCTCTGGCTGACAATCCTAAATGTTCCCCTATAAACTGCAAATCCCAGGATTCCATAGGATGTTGCCATGGCAGTTAAAGTCGAATAATAGCACTGTAACAGTATAGTACAATAAAGAAATGTCCTGAACAAAAGCCAGAGGAGAAGGATTTGTTTGCCTCAACTGGAGAAGGAATCAGAAGTGGCTGAAACAACTATTCAAGAGCAAAGTTAATAACAAATAAATTATACTAGTACAACATCTTTTCTTTCATGACAGCCTGAAGCAAAGCCAGGCTGTTATTTAAAAGGCCTTATTTGCCTAGGGAAACAAGCATTCTGCTTGCTGCAGTGCATGACTGAAACAAAGAATAACCAGTGTTTCTGCATCATAGAAGATGCTGCTCATTACAGCTCTGTGTGAGAGTGATTTCCTTAGTGCCTGATATCACCTGATTATCAGCAGATACATTTGAGTAATGGTAATCGCAATTGTTTATTGGCACATGGTCAATGAAAGAGCTCCCCTCCACCTCTCTCTCTCCATCTTTCTATCAATTTTAACACATGACAACATAAATACCAACTAACATTTTTAACATAGACATAAACTAAAATTAAAACAATACTAAAACAATAAACTAAACAATACTAAAACACTAAGTACTAAATCACTAGAACACTAACTTACTGACTAAACACTAACTTACTAAAATACAAATGGGCTCTGACCCCTTCCCCAAGCAAACTGTAATGAGAGAGAAAATAAGAAAAGACAGATATGCGCTCACTTCGGCAGCACATATACTAAAATTGGAACGATACAGAGGAGAAAAGACAGAAAAATATTATTCTATCATTACAGATCCACCCAAGCAAACTAATAGTAACTCTATCCACAAATTATTTCATTGATCACTTTCTTATTGCTCAAAAAGTCCATAAATGGTTTCCAATCTTTCAAAAAAAATTCAATTGGCTTATTCTTTAAAACCCACAGTAGTTTGGTCATTTGAGATAGTTCAGCAACCTTAACAATCCAATCTTCTGTTGCTTGTACTTCAGTACTACTAATAAAGGAGCTTTCTAACAACCAGTGGTATGAGACCGCCACTTATACTCTCATGACAGAGGAACCACATCCATACAGGAAGCTAATAATCTATAATGACACAGTAAGAGCTGACCTTACTCTTGGCACTTCAGTAACAATAAAGTGACAAATGTGTCTGTGCAGAGTAGACTACACTGTCATTGGAGCCTCTGCTTGACAATGGAGTTCAACAAGTCCTCAAGTTCAGAACATTTCCATCAGGATGGGATCCATAAATCTGCCAGAAGGGCCGTCTAACCCAATGCCCTGCCAGTACAGAAATCCATCACTAAAGCACTCCAAGAGGTGGCCATCTGAAAACCTCTAATGAAAAAGGGTTTATCATTTTCTGAGGTGGTAGATATACTAGAACAGTTGAATACACTCTATACATAACAAGTGTTTTTTAAATGTGTTCTATTAGTGTGAGAATTGCAATGCTGAGTAAGTCAACTCAGATGAGGTATCTGTTTCTTGAACAGAGAAATCACTCAGTTTTCTCATTCACCAAAGAGGGACTAACTGCATGATTAACATTTGAAAAAGCAAGCTCACGGTAATTATTATATCCATGCAGCCAGCTCTAAATGTCCTATCGCTAGAAGGACAGTTGATTAGTTAAAGTAAACCGAAGGAATGCCACTGAACAGCTAGTCAGATCTCCAAATACTCTCCTACAACACTTTCAGTTCCCATGTGATTTCATCCAAATCAAACGCTAGTCTGTATTCCTTATGACTGACTTATTCCTATATCCTTACCAACAACTAGCAAAAATTCCCGCAAAGCCATGTGAGAAAATATATTTGAACTAGAGCCACCTGTCTATTTTTTCAGACTTTTAAAAAATTCTTTCACCCTTCATCATTTGCCCCAAACCCGTAAGCAATTAACACCAGCTCAAAGGGGAAAAACGCTTATTTCACTAGTGTTGCTTTTGTAAGACAGGTCTCTTGGGTAACACATTCATTTGCCTAGCTCAAAATGAAGGCAGAACTGATAAAGCTGCATTCAATATGAATCTGCTTCTCATCACAGTTAAATTCTCTAATTGTCTATTTTCTTTTTTAAACATGTGGCTTATGCCAATTTATGGCACTTTTTGTTAGGGAAGACACAACATAAACACAAATGCACACACATCATTATATACCAACAGCGAACTCATTCCCTGGATGCTAATCTTTACACAGCCAAAACAGTAATACCTACACAGAAGAGAGAGCTATCAGCAGGTTTGAGGGACGCTTTGGTTTTCCAGAATTTAAAAAAAATAATAATAAAAGGAAAATGGAAGAATCCAAAAACAACCCAACAAGGACTGGCCATACTCAAATCTCTTTGGAAAGAAAATGAAAATTACTTAGGAAGTAGAATGGAATGAAATGCCTTGGAAAAAGGCATGGCTGGCTGGATACTTTGCACAGTAGACCACACTCCAACATTTTGTTGCTAGTCCCATTTCCATATCTAATTTATATGTGCCAGTTACTAAACTGTAAAAATGAGACTTGCCAGGTCTGTAAGTGTTACTGAAATTCAGGACCTTAGCCTCTTTCTCAGATTCTGAGGAAAAGAATGACTTCTCAAGGTAACACACCAGAATTAAGGGAAGGGATTCTTTCTCTAATTGGCTTGAGTGCTTCTCCTGTCTGTTTCCCTCTTTCCTATATTCTTTCAATTTCACCCCTTAGGAATCACAAACAAACACCCTGTTCTCCTAGCCTACCAGCTAAGATTCACTGAACCTACCAGGCTCCATCACACTTGCATAGGAACACCCCAACCTGCAGGCACCATGACTGAGTTTCTAGGTTCTACATGAGGCATTTCCAGAGAGAAGGTTCCTCACACTAGCCATTAGAATGCACCATGCAGCTGTTCTGTTTCTCCCAAATGGATTTTCTCTGGTGGGAGAAAAGGGGGTGGAAAACCAAGGATGGTTAGGCATCTATGATATGATTTTCTGATTTGCCTCCAATAAAATTTAGTGAAAGAGGCAAGAGAATGGCACAATTTTGCTTTTCAAAGAAGCCCTGTGAAACTGAAAACCTTACAATGCCAGGTTATGCAGACTACAGTTAGGGTTGTCCATCATTTACATTTTTTTTCAATATTTTATTCTTGTGGAATATCTGCTTTTGAACCCGTCTGCTTTCAAACGAATTACATAATGAATCTATTCAACTGAAATATCAATACAAGCACAAGAAGATGAGTTGCAATTTAAATTTAAAGGACATATGAGGAGCCAGGCTAAACAAGATGTGTGTAATCTGTGATCAGATCCTTGACACTTCTTTCTGAAAGAAAAAGCTTCAGAGGACTCCATTTGAGGACTGAGGACTATGACATTCAGAGGAGGTTTTTTTAAACAAAACAAAACACTCTTTCTTTCTGCACTTTTCCCCCATTGTAAGCATCCCTCACTCCCTCCACTGAGTCAGGGATTTTTAATACTCAAGCAGAAGAGGCAGCTGGAGCAGGGATAGCCTGTCATCCACAGTGCTAACAAAAACGTGCCTGTAGAAGTTCTCTCTTTATACTATACAGTTACCCTTCCTATCCCATTACTTTCTACTGTCATTGTTTGATTCAGGTGTCAATGTAACATCCCAGCATTTGATGTAATGGGGGAAAATACTAATAGTCTTTTAAACAAGTAAATTAATAGAGGAATGAAGGGAAAGGGATTTAGATGGAGACCTGAGATCACCTTAACACATAATTTTAGGGCTGGACATTTTTCTATTGGCCCTGCTCCTGCCCTTTACTAAGAACCTGACAGGAAGAACTTACACAGACGATGCTTTCTTTGCAACCTCACTGCATCCATGCCAGAAAAAACACATCTATGGGAATCACAGTTGCTAGAATGCACGTGGAAAACCAGCTAGACCATTAATCTGAAAGGAACTTCTCTTACTGCCACCTTCCCCATCTCTTTTCACCTGCCTCTATCCTCCTCTCTCCACCCACTCTCACATTTGTAGCAAACAGAACACTCTAGGTGGGCTCTTTAGAAGAGAACAAGGTGAACAATAACCCCAATGGCTGGTGCATCGCACACTTCAATGACACTTTTAAAAGTAACAAGTAGATGTCCGGGTGATCTCCTTCCCACTAGACAGCAAGACTCACATTCAACAGGTTTATCCCAGACACTGGCAACGTAACACTACCACTCCCAGCAACTCCACTGCGACTCCATTCACTCCCTGGTCCCTCTCATTAACTAAACTCATCATCCATTACCCACTACCTTTACACGTAGTACAGATATATCCACAGGGAGATGCTTGATTATTGAACCGAGGAGAGAATGAGTGTGAAGAAGAGCATCTGTCTTTGTTCCTGTGGCTTTGGAATATTGAGAAGATATCACACAGGGATGGCTCCACCAAGAGGCAGAACGAGGCAGCTGCCACAGGTGGTGGGCGCCAGGGGCTACAGAGAAGGCAGCAGTGGTAGTCTTTATGATCACTGCTGCTGAATGCACCCACACATCCACAGGTACCTTCTTCTGGAAAACAGAGCCACCCTCAAGTGCAATGGATGATCCTGTAAGACTCGGTCACCAGTCTGGTCAGCTTCAGTAGGTAGAAGTAGTAGAAGGGACATCTTTGCTTCAGGGAGGAGAATATCTGGAGACACCTCTTTTGAATGTGTGACCCATATCCAAGTTGCAAGGTGTAACCCTAATTGTAGGGCCATTAGGAAAGTTTGCAACTCTAAGTACAGCCGAAGAACACATAATGACTCACGCCTGCCTGCCTCTCTTCCTGCCTTCCCACCTCTGCATTCTTTCTTAGGTATTTCTAAATTAGACAAAATGTTTGGCCCCCTCAAGGCCTATTAACACAAAAGCCTCCCCTGGGCCCTATAATGAGAGCTTCTCCCTAGCCTAGCTGTTCATGCAGGACCACCAGGGAAACAATAAAAAGAAGGTTCTTCTGTTATTGCTGTATCTCCATTTACCTAATACGTCTCCCTCCTTGGGATAGTTGACTTGTTTCCTTAGCAACACCACTCATTTCAGCCAGCTCTGCGTTACACCTGTCATTTGTTCATTTCCTTCCCAACAATTAAGAGTGTGAGAGGCAGCAGCTGGAGGGAGTGGAATTGATGCTGTTGAGTCCTCTTTTTTGTAGCAGTTTGGGGCTACCAAAATGAAGGACTGCATGAGCAGTGGCCACCTTTAATCCACTAGGGAGGAGTTACCTTGTAACCAAAAATGAAAGATATGCTTCTGAAGCCTCATCACACAAAGGCGGTAAACCTGTCTTTGGGCTATGTCAATTCAGACCACAGACAGACAGCATGATATGGTGGTTTGAACACTGGGCTAGGACCCTCGAGACCAGGATCTAAATCCCCACTCAGCCACGCAAACCTACTAGATGACTTTGGGCAAGTTAAGACTCTCTCACCCTCAGAAGAAGGCAAAAGCAAACCCCTAACCCCACGGTCACCATAAGTCCAAAATGACTTGAAGACACACAGCAACAATTCAGACCACAATGGGAATGCACATGATAGATAGTTCTTCCTTATGACAGATGGACCCTTGCATGCATCAGGGGATGAACTATTGCAGTTTGGCCTTCTTCCCAGCATGTTAGTCTTCTAAGTGAAAGGATTTAGGTTTGCTTTTTTTTTTTCTAATGCAGAAGCATTTGATAACGTGAAGCAACCCCTGCAATTTTAAATGTTTCACCCCAGGACCAGGTTTAGCCCCACACTGAGAGAGCTAGACTTAAATTTCCTGAGACAGCAAACATATCAGCTCTGGTTTCTCTCAGCTGTGCCCTCCTCTCTTGCAGTCTTATTAGTTAACCTGTCCCTTACTTTTGATACAACATTCCTACTGACTCATGTAGCTGCCTTGAAGATGCCTTGAATCCCACCTTGAGAGAAAGTTGGGATCTAAATTCTATCCATCAATCAATCAACGTAGGGTTGCCAGAGTGAAAACTGGAAAAGGCTCCTATACCTTTAACAATAGTGAAGACGGGATTTCAGCAGGTCTTACTCCTTACACAAGCATTAAAGATACAGGATTACTCCTTACACAAGCATCAAAGATTTCTGTCTGGCAACCCTAAAGCCGTGGTCTTGCTAGGAGAAGAGGATGACGGAGAAAACAACAGAATCATGGAAGAGACTACCAGCAGAATTTCCTGCTGTCTTGTCTCCTCCTACATGAAGATGTTTAAAGGCAGTCATCCTGTTGCTAGGGTGCAAGGTGGCAATTCTACATATGGCTAGTGGGCTTCATGTAGCTTAGTGGGCCAGGTATTGAGCAGGGCTTGCCCCCAGGATCTCCATATAATCAGGGCTCTGAAAAAAGGAACAAGGATTTTTTTAAAAAAGCTCATATGGTACTGAAGCCCATTACATGAACTGTCTGTCAGTTAAAGAGCTGACTGCAGGAAAATGGACCATAAGAGCTAGACCAGAGCCTGTTACTAACACAATGAGACTGCCCAGAAGGATTTATGAGCCTGATAGCACACATTTGCAATATACCCCATGCAGCTGGTGGCTGGAAGGAGCATAAATTATTTCCTAGTTCAGGGTTGCATCGTAGGCCTTACTTGATTTGATTCTACCCTCCCAACATCTATGTCTGTATTTTTAAGTAATGTATAAGCTGTGAGGTTCTGCAAGCTCCCTTGGTATTCACCATTGAACGTTACAGATAAAAATATGCCATGTCTTTGGTTCAATCAAGACTGGAATTCAGTAAAATCTGGATAACAAGTGCACTTGCAAAAATGTTCTGTTGTCTGTTAATTGGTGTGGATCAATCTACAATTAAAGGCAGAACAGCAACAGAAGGCTCATTTGTTGCAAAAGTGTTGAGTGTGTTTTAACATAAAGTATTGCAGTAATTCTTAATGCCCTGTAAGGCATTTCTATATTGTTATCCACACACTGCAGTTGGGGATTGAATGTAAGAGAAAACAAAGTAGAAAAAATGTTTTTAAAGAGGTGTTTAAAAAGTCCCTCAGATGAAATAAAGTAGTCTCAATTTGAACTGGGAAACTAAATGAAATCCTAGCTAGCAGAGCTTTCCAGATCATCTTAGGGTTGCCAGGTTGCAGCACACCTAGAATTACACTTTCCACAGAAGAAAAAGAAAAAAAAAGGGAGGTGGGAATATCTGAGGGAACCCACTACTGCCTTGTGTCTTGTTGCAGCTGTAAAAGGAAATACATACATTTTCTAAACTGCAGCTTAGAAGCAAATTTACAGTACCAATGATGGCTGAAGGATTCTAGTAGTCCAAAAATGTAACTTTTCCAGTTGCTTTCCCAATAACTGTCTCTAGACCAATTTATGTGTGACTACTGAAAGTCAGAGGAATAATGTCCTGCTTACAACTGTTACTAAGCACTCAAGGCTTCTTGTAAGAAATGAAAATTCTACATCTTCAAAACAGCCACTCAGAATCCCTCTTCATGTATCTTTGAAATTAGCATTTTGCAATGGTATGGTTAAGAAAGCTCGCTTTTGGAAATGGCAGTGGGTAGCAGGGATCAGATGAAGACAGGCCCTGATACCATACAGCTTCCACTTCAGCATTTTTTTAGAAAGAAGCTAGATTCGAACCCCAGTCTCCCAGAGATCTAATCCAGCAGTCAAACCACGATACCACACTGGCTCTCAAGAGTAGGACCAGAAAGACACAAATTAGATAAAAGGAGTGGGATACAGCGAAAAAGAAAAGAAATCCAGTGCTTAATACACCTTGGAGAAAACTTAGTTTGTAAAGAGTCTAGCAAGAAGGACTTCATACACACGCACCCCCAAAAACCTGTAAAAAGTATAGTGAACTGGCCAAATTACTGAGTTTTATAGTTCTAGATCTACTAGAATCTCTTTAGGTATGATCTCATGGGAACCCTCCTAAATGAGTCTTGGGTGTGCTGTTGGCTTAGAAAACTCTGATCAAGTTATACTTTGTACTACACATATGCATGCACACGTACATGCACACGCACGCACACACACAGACTGTATTCCCTCATACAGAAGGGAACCAGGACTGATCAGTACTATAGGAACATGCTAACATTAATTGATTAGATTTTCTCATTTTTTTGGAAGCTGGATTGATGTACCAGATATTTGAATACAGATATTTGAATTCAGCATCCTTGCCAGACAATCCAAACAAGACAAGGATGTTATGAAATGGTAGCTGGGGGCAAAGATTAGAATTCCCCGAATTCTCCAGCTAGCATAATCATGCTGTCTGGAAGGTTCTGAAAGACGTAGCTGAAAAACAGTACTTTCTCCCAGCCCTGAGTTCTGCCCATCCTAACAGAAAGCTTCCAAAGGCTGATTCAGAGAGAAGGATGGGGAAGCCAATGTAGAATAGGAGAAAGAGAGAGAAAATGCACCAACCACATCATGCTTAGTCAGCCAGGCTTAGCGAGGCAGGCATTAAAAAAGGGAGGAAAGTTTGCTTTCCTATTCTCCAGCAAAAAATGTTTGTATCAAGCCCCACCACATTCAATCAGGCAAATGCATTGTGTCAGGCACCCCCAGCCAGCAGCAGCAACTCAAAGTCCAGCGGTTTCTCGCCACATGATGGATTCTGGGGAGAATACTTGCTTCAGGTACCATAGGCCCTCTTGCCTATAGGTGGAACAAGATTCTGGCTTCCCAGATAGTGAGGTTAAGGGACCAACCACCCTCTAGATGGCTTTCAGTGTCAACTCCTATAAAGCCTAGATAGCACAGCCAATGCTCAGGTAGGATAACATGGAGCTAAATTCAACCTTAGCCTCACCTGAAGTAGGCCTACTTAACATAATAGAATTTGAATTAGCTGTGAACAGAGATTGGAATAATGCAGCCTCCAGATGTTCTTGCTGCAAGTCCTAGCATCCCTAGCCAGCATTAATCAATGGTGAAGAAGGCTAGTAGATACCATCTAGCACTATCTATGTGATTTCCACACCTAGTTATGACTAAAAAAGCCCAATTTTTTCAACAGGTCTACTTTATGCAGGACTACACTGAATTTAGCCCATCTGGTAGGCCTCAAGTTCCCCATGCTTGCTACAAGACAAGCATAGGGAACACCAGGGATAAAGAGCTAAGTCTTTGGTATTTCTGTCCCTTTCAATATAAAACTTTTTCTGTCTAAGCAAGAACAGTAACCTGGAACAAATCTAACCTTAAAAGATCCTAAATAAAATAAAAGGTATACAAAATGTATACCACATAAGACCATAAGGACTGCCTTTCTGAATTAGAACCAGATTTAGCCTGGTACTCTGTTTCCAAGAGTGGCCAGCCAAAACCAATTCACAAGCAGGCCATGGAGAATATGGTTTCCTCCTCTCTCTTTGCCCTTTGAGGTATTCCACTTCTCAAGCACCATGGATTGAAATGACAGTCATTGAATACCTACCCTCTAAGAATTAATTTAACATTTTATTTTATTTTAAAAGGTAATTTAAGCCTCCAACCAGCGTACATCCTGTGGCAGTAAATTGTGTAAGTTGTTTACATGTTGTATTGAAAAGCACTTCCTTTGACACTCCTCACTGACAAAGGAAGATCACATTGGCCACACTGGGGGACCTTAAACTCTTATCATCACAAAAGAAAGCAGAGCCAGCCTTACCATCAGATGGGGAAGGCAGTTATCAGGCAGCAGATGTGTAATAATAATGGTAGAAATGTGTGATCATATATAATAATGGTGATGCTAATTGTTTCAGTAGTATATACTGTTATGCAAAACATCTGAATGAAATTACCACAGATAGGATCACAATAGCACAATCACTTAAAATGACACTACTTGGAATATGCCATATTATCTGGCAATACCTCACTGATACTAAATTCCTAGACAGACTTCAAATCACTCCGATGTCCAAAACTCTACTTACTAATGCCTGGTAGACTGTGAAATGATAAGAGGATTTTTTAAAATTATTAAATTTTTATTAGAAGTGAGGGAAAGCAACATTTTGGGTTTTTCTGCCTCACATAGCAAAATAACTTATCTGGCTTTGGGCATTATACACCTAGATTAATTGGGAATAGGGGGAGACTATGCTGCTTTACTTTATGCAGCAAAACCCCAAAAGCAGAGGGAATATTTTGGATGCACTTAGTTCTAACGGGTCACTATTCCTTCTTCTGGAACAGAAGAGGGACGCTTTTCTTCAGCTTGACAGGGAAAAACATTCTACTTACTCTGTCTCAGAACAAGACATTAAATAATGATCTAACACTTCTAAGGCTTCGGGTAATCATGTACATAATCATGCCGCAGTCTGCCTTGACACTTGAAAAGTTTAGTTCCTTCTGGAATTTTCTCTCTCCAAAGATGATCATCCTACACACTTGCATTTTCATGGGGAATGGGGAAACAACATGCAAGCACTGTATCATCAAAGGCCCTCCCATGTGCATACATTACAAAAACCTTGATCAAATGTTCATACATATGTATTTGATCCATATGAATATATGAACCCCAAACAGCCAAACTCCAAGCTCAACTATAGTTCTTTTGTCACAGATTCTTTATCTGGAGAAAGTATCTATGATACCAGGTTATGTCATCTATCATTACACTCTCGTTGTTGTTCAAACATAAGCTGTTGAAGGTAACGTGTTGATTCCTAGCTCTGGCACAGCCTACCAGCCTTGTATGGCTAAGCATATCCAGCCAGGCCCCTTTGTGTCCAAAATTTCAGGCTTATACGTACTACTACTGCAGATGCAGAGAGGTAGTGGTAACTTCTGTAGTCCCGCATCAAGACAATCTATAGAGCAATATCCACACAGAGTCTCTAAAAGCACAGGTGGCTGTCGGAACCTAGTACAATTTCTAACAGAACTTGTCTCTACGTGGAACAGGTCTTTTATAAAGCCTCCTCCAAACACTCTGGATAGCACATTGCAGTATCTTAGTGCTTTGACTGGGGGAGGGATGACTGCAGTTCACCTCAGAGAGAAAACAATAGTCTGGGGGTGGCAGGTAATATCATAGTCCCTGTTCATTAAAAATCCCAGCAGTGGGAGGTGTCGACCCTGTGAGTCCTGGCTCCACTACAGCACTGTATACTTGCTTACACACCACCCCACCATCCCTACCTGTGGAATGGTTTTCAGGAGGATGCTTAGCTGGTACATTCTTTTCGGCTGTTAGAAGTGGGCAAATGGGACCTTCAAAAAGACATCAATGTGGACCGTTCCTACTAAAGGAATGCTTGGAGTTCCAGACAGCCGTGTTCTTCAAGCAGAGCATTCCAGTCTCCTGCTTACGCCTGCAGCCCCGTCTTTGATTTTACTCTCCAGCTCTCAATCTACATGTTTTGGTGAAGGTTGTCAGAATGAAAAATGAAGATCCCTCCTATACTTTTAATGGTTGTGCAAAAGAGGGAATTTCAGTACAAGTTCCTTGTTTCTTGGTTGCATGATGTGCTAAAATTTCCTCTTCTACACAACCATTAAAAGACATAGGAGGCATCTCGAGTTTTTAATCTGGCACCCCTACTACTGAACACGTGCAACTCTAATTGAGCTGTTTGCATAGTGTATATGTGTTGCTGTTGTAGGGGATGTACTACCGTGCAATTTATACAGCCCCTCTGCAAACTATGGAGTTCCTCTAAAATGCTAATACCTCCTTCCCTCTTGTTTCTCAGTAGCTCTGTTTTGGCGGCAATCCTATCAAAACTGAACACCAGAACATTGCTATTTAGCAGGAGTGATGCAAAACCTATTTATTCATGGAAACACTTAGGGCCTTTCTGCATTACCCTATTATAGTGCTATTATTCCACTTTCCACATCCTGTGGAATTCTGGGGTTTGTGGTTTACTGAGGCCAAAGAGCTCTCTGGCTGAGAATTCTAAATGTCCCCCCTAAACAGCAAACTCCAGGATTCCATAGGATGTTCAGAGTGAAATAATAGCACTATAACAGTGTAGTGCAGAAAGGCCCTCAGATAAACAAGCTGGAATTGTTAGAACCTTACTGGATTGCCTGAGAGGGCCTTTTTGGTGGCTGCTCCTAGGCTCTGAATCCCCTCTCTGGTAGTCCTCTTCGCTTCACTGCCAGACAAAGACCTTTTTATTTTGAGAGGCTTGTGAGAACTGCCTCTTCTTAAGAAACGGATTTTAATAGTGTGCTGTACTGCTTTTATTTTTTTTAGTTTCGTAATTGATGTTTTAACTAGTTTTTAATACTAAAGATAGTTTAATAATAGTTTAACAACAAACATCTGAATATTTTTATCCGTACAGTATTTGCTTTAATTGTGTAAACTGCTTCGAGTCCCAGTTTTGGAGGCAAAGGCAGAATTAAAATAATACGAATTTTGTCTTCTTGAGTGCCATATGGTTAACAGTGGGACTATATTCTAATGCTGCTGTTTTCACATGAAGTGGGTTATAATTCTTTCAAATAAACTAAACCAAGCACATGACACCCTGCACTTTTATCGTCTTAGCAGTAAGGGCAGAGAGAAGAGGAATGTGATATTTTTGGACTGTAATGCCCATCAGCCTTCACCATTGACTATGATGCCTAAAGTTGATGGGAGTTCCAGTCCAGCAACGTCTGGAGGCTTACACATTCCCCAGCCTTGTCTTACAGAATCACCTTTGCAAGCCTGCTATTTAAATGAGATTTTTTTAAAAAGGCAGAGTTAATTGAATGGGTTTTTAAAATTTCTGATTAAACTCCAACGATTGTTGATGTATACATGCTTTCAAAAATCCATATCGTTATATTTTTTTCAAGTGTCAATTTATGCAAGTGGTTTTAAACTGTTGTATACTGCTCTGAATTGTCAGGATAGAGTGGGACAAAAAATCTAAACAAATTCCAGCACAAACTGATCTGCATAAATTGTGGTGTGTATTTTGCCCTTATTGATTCACCTGCTTTCACTTATACCTCGAAAAATCCTGGAGTTTTGGGTGTGGAGTGCTTTTTAAACCAGTTTCACATGGAAAATATAGCAACACATAAACACCTTTTTACCAATTATTTTCTTTTAAAAGATGTTGTGCTTTCCAATTCTTCATTAAAATAAAAGTCAAACCATGTGATTTTTTTTCCCCCTGCCTTATCAGGATTTTTTTAAACTTTGGTTGCCATAGGAATTGGATGCAACTTGGCATTACCATGACAACCATTGCCTCTGTTTCAATTCACCATCTGACAGGGCACCTCTCCCTCCTTCCCTCATTCTCTCCTGCTGTGAAAAAGATGGACCCAACATCATACCTACACCCCATAAAAGCTTGAAATCTAATGAATGAAAGGCAAAAGAAACAGCAGTACGAGGAAAACAAGATAACAAAAGCAACAGGCTAGAAACAACAGGTCCCAGCTTGCATGTTTTACCAGCATGAATCTTAAGAACTGCATTTCATGATGAACACCAACGCTAGTAAGGGGTGCTATTCTCTGCCTATGTGTTTCATTGCTGATAGAGGCTTTCTACCAAAAGATTCCTTCTACTAGGAGGTTCTCCTGCAGAAACCCCAAAGAAAAAACTGAAGGAGGTGGCTCATGGAAGCCAGTGATCACAGCAGTGATTGGTTATATGTGACCCTCTGAATGTCGTTGGGTGGTCATTCCCATCATTCCTAGTTAGCACCTGTGGTGAAGCACAATGGGAGCTGAAGTTCCACCCACATCCAGAGGGCTAACCATTCCTCACCCTTGGTATAGCGGACAGGGACCTGGGCTTGAACCATACTCAAGTCCATACTCCATTCTGTAGGTTGTTGGCTTGCTTTGGGTCACTTCTCAACTCTCAGCCAAAACTATCTCACAGGTTTGTTGTGAGAGTAAAGAGCTGGGACTCCTCAACCCACCAATTCAGAGAGTAAGTCTCATGGAAAGTAGGGTTAGTTCTGCACGGGAGATGCTGGCAGTTGTAGCAGAAGAAAATAACCTTCCCAAGCTCTCCTTAGTGGGGCTTCTGAATAAGCATGCATAGGACTGCACTGCACATCAATAGTGCAGATATGCCTTCATTACTACTTCCATTTTTCTTTCATTTTTCAGATTTTCCTAACAGGTTGGGAGAGGCCACTTGAATAACTTCTCTCTCTCCAGAGGAGCTAATACAGAAGAATGTCTTGGGAGCTGTAACCTCATATATTAAGAAGTGTGTCCATTTTTAAGCATCACCCTTCTGCAAGCCTGTTCTGGCCTCTGGAGTCACAAAAAGGGAAGCAATCTGTTCTACAATGTATAACACTGAAAACCTGGTTACACATTATATTCACTATATCAGAACAGCCACAGTGCAAGAGTTCTCTGTCTATTAAGAACTTCAGAGCAGCCACAGAATGATGGAGGGTATGGAAATCACATACAAAGAAAGAGCCACTGGCTGACTTTCCTGAGACTCAGTATCAATTAGTTTAATGGGAGTTACTTATGAGCACGCATACCAAGATGTAAAGTCGACAGCTTTCACAGCCAGAATCCATAAGTTGTTGTGGGTTATCTGGGCTTTGAGGCCGTGTTCTATGAGTATTTTCTCCTGACTTTTTGCCTGCATCAGTGGCTGGCATCTCCAGAGGATCTGGTGGCATGGAAGTGAGACAGAGTATATACACTTGTGTAGTCTCCGGGTGGGAGGAAGCAATTTGCATGTGTTACAGTTGGCCTGAGGTTAAATAGGATATCCCCCAGGGTGTACTGTTAGTCAGGGGATATGCATCACAGTGCATTAATTACATTAGCCATCCATTGTATTGTTTCTTGGAGAGGGACCTCCACAGTCTGGGTGGTGTTCATTGGCATATTTTTGAGACATACCAAGGATTGCTTAGAATTTTTTAAAAAATGCTTTAGCAGGCATCAAATAGGAGGAAAATTATTGGCTAATAATTAAGAGAAGGAAACAAATCCTGCCAATAGTTGTGAACAGACGATAGATTTGGCAAGGAGTAATGGTGAAGGAAAATTTCCTTGGGTGACATTAACTCAGTTTCTTTGGGTAAAGTAGCAGCCTTTGATGAGATGTTACTGGTGGACTCATCTGTATCCTAAGCCAGTTTCAATACAACATTTACCCGTCCTATGGAAAACAGAAGAATGTGAATGGGGGATTATGGGGCCATTCAGCATCTACACCATCAAGCAGCCCTTACCACAGTGGTTATTCATATTACACAATACTGCCTGAGGCAACTGCCTCACTTTGCCTAATGGTTAGGCTGGTTGTGTCGCACAGAACTGTGGAATCCATACATTCCAGCTGCCAAATCCCTCACTTACCACAGCACAGACATCGAATTAATCTCAAAACCAGAGCTTGGGAAATTTAATTTTTTGAAACTACAACTCTCAGGACGCTCCAGCATTCTGGAAGACTAGAGTCCAAAAAAGTTAACTTTTCCAAGCTCTGTTTAAAATTTTCCCAAAAGAAGCCTGCATCTTTCCTCCAAATCCAACAGAAAGATTTGGCCCATCAGTGAAGACTACATAATCCTGGCAAGAGCCAGCACTATCAATGCATAATTCACTAACGCATCCAGTACTCTCTGCTTAGCCTTTATAAGGCCAGAACATTTGCTTTGGGTCTCCCATTGTGGTCAAATATGATTAATAGAAGATGAATTGAGCAGATATTGATGGGTTGTGCTTCCCATCTCACAGCCTAACCAAATTGTAACTTTCCAAGCAACCATGTAAATGAAATCAAGACAGGAGTCCTGGCCACTTGCCTGCTTCTCTGCTGATAGAGAAACAAAAACAGCTGAGAAGACAAGAGGCTGAGGGTTTCTGAGTGTGTATTAGATTTTTACTTAGGCTACAATGGATCTTTTAAAAAAACTGGCTAAGATGCTTCCTTAGTAATAGCAGATATATACTGCATTTCCACATATTAACAGCAAAAAGAGCAGCACTACTTGAATGCTGCTAAATCTGGCTTTTAGATTTGAAATGCCCAGGGATCTGCTTGCTCCCCAGGAAACCTAAAAAGAAAAAAAAAACCATTTCAACCTATGTATCACCCTCTATTTACATTGGAAAGCAAAACAGCACAGGCTGCTGGTATAATTACCGCACATTCACCCAGTAGATACACAGGACTGAATCACCACCACCTAGTTATTTTTATCCTTATTACCTAGTCAACTGATTTGGACGAAGCTACCCAATGTTTCCTTCACCACTATAATCTCCAGTTAGCTTTCTTCCAAATCATCCAGATAAAGGCTGACTCTTAAAATTAGCAGAATCAAGTGTGAAACTTTTCCTTAGACGATACCATGCAAGACTGAAAATGACAAGTTGCACATCACAGAACTGTCATGCACATGCAACCCTGCAGTCTTGAAAAAGACGCTACATAATAAATATCAGTTGAAATGGCCTTTTCCACACTGAACTTTTTATTAGATGCAAAAACCACCTTTTCAAAAAGTTTCAAATATTTGAGAGTGGGAATGGAGATTCAAATTTTTTTCATACCTCAAAAGATCACTGAGACAATAGCACACAACTTGTTGAGAGACAGGTGGGAGCATACTTTATTGTCCCAGCATATAGTTACAAATGAGAAAATACACAGGCACAGCCACATTACCTTTTAATAGGATGCAGTTACACTGGCTCCTTATTAGGAACTCACTGATAATGTCACCTCTGTCCTATTCCATTTTCTCCTTGAACTGATAGGCACCCTATGGCAGCAGGGTTCTAAGCAATTCAGTGTACTTTACTGCAAAGACATTAGAAAACTGAAACAGGAGTGGGAACTGTGCAGCCCTCCAGGCACTGAATAGCAACTCCCAGCCAATATAGTCACTAGTGAGGAATGCTGGGAGTTGTAGCTCAACAACACTTGGACAGCCACACAAGCCTGGCCCCTGGCTCTGCCCTAGAACCTCTGGGGGAAGTCACTACCAGATGCAAGATACAAGGAGCATTATTTTCTCTAGGGTCAAACAAGACCCCAATCCCTCACTGGCTATAGTGCAATTATTTTTCACTTGGTAGATCAGAGTCTCTGTCTTTGCAGTTTGATAGTTTTTCTCCTTGCGGTTTTGAACCCCAATCCATCTACTTTCATGCCCTCCAATAAATTCTTCCCTCCCCAAATGCCAGCTTCAGCTCCTTTATCCTTGGCCTATGAAGGAGCTATTCAGAATCTATGAACTGTCTTACCGAATCAGATCAGACATCCATCTAGCTAAGCACCATCATCTTTGGTATCAGCTATCCAAGGTCTCAGCCAGAAGACTTTTCTAGCCTCACTACCTTTGATCCATTACTGCAAGATTCTGGGGCTTAAAGCTAGGACCTTATGTATGCAAAGCACATGCTCTGCCACTGAGTTAGAGGTGCTCTCATCATGCGTGATGCTTTCAGCTTCTGAAGTTCTCTAAATGTTACCAACCAGACAATCCTACCAGTATTCAGATTAGATCTGCTTACGTTGCCTACTTCTCAAAATAGAAAGGGAGAACTAGAAACAAAATTTTCAGTCCCCTGAGAGAACATTTGAGGATTTCGGCATGGCAGGGGTGGAGGAAGCAGATCTGGAGCTCCCTGATTACTACCAACCAGACAATCCTACCAGCATTCAGATTAGATCTGCTTAAGTTGCTTACTTCTCCAAAAAAAAAGGAAGAACTAGAAACAAAACTTGCAGTCCCCTGAGAGAAGGATTGAGGATGAGGGGAAGGGAATACTTATCAATTATATTTGTTTATACAGGTACGTCAAGTTCACTGATTTATGACAAATGATGTACTGAAATCCTATAACCAAACCTCTCCAAAATTGACAAGTCTGCATAGTATATGGTGCTCATTATAAACATTACATGAATGTGGCAGGACTGTTGAATCCAATAGTCAAAGATATGTGAATGTGTAGGATTTTGGATGGGACGTCTGCTTAGCATTAACCTAGTGTTATGGATGACGCACGGTATTTCTTTATAAGGCTACTATCAGGTTCCTCCTAGGTGACAATTGGATACAAGAGTGTTATTGGTGGCAGATAGAATTACAGTAGTAGAAAGGGTAAGAAGAAGGGAACTGATTTAAATTAAACATTGATGAAAGTAGTTAGCCACTCCTTAGGAGGTAAACTGCAGTGAGATCCAAAGGAACAGACAAAGATCTATTGCTACAGAAGTCTCATCCTCCTCTAACCTAATCTCAGTATTTTAGCAAGCACTATATTAACCTTCTAAAACATACTCAGACAACTGCAAACATGAAACATTTGATCATTTATGGGGGAAAAAAACCCCAATCCTTCAGATTCTGATAAGGGCCCAGATTAATAGTTAGCTTTGCCTAAGAACTGTCTAGTCATAGAAGTGACACTTTTTTTTTTGAGGGGATGTCCTCAACAGGAGGAAATGTGTTAGTAGAGCAATCCTATGGTCGTATTTTCCACCCCACCCTCAAAGTGCCCCTTCCCATACCTGATCTGCATAACAGTCAGAGCAGGATTCCATAGTGAGCACAGCCACAATTTCCCTGCATATTGCCACCCTCCACACGCACACACCTTAATATGTCTTTCCCTGCCCTCTAGGAGCAGAAAAGTCATTATACAGTCAATCAGACTTCATCATGTGATGTTGTCCCAAGCTGAATACAGTCAATCCCAGCCCATCATTTCTTAGGTAATTCTACAGTCTGAGCAATTCACCTTAAACTAGATGGTTTAAATCAGATGGTGTGACCCACCAGACATTTTTGGGAGTATAGCTGCTATCAGCACTACCCAGCATAGTTAAACAGTAAGAAATGGTGGGAGTTACAGTGTCACAACATCTGGAGGGTCATGCTTTATCCATATCTATCAGCCATAGTTGAGTTACTATTCTATCTCTTAGATGCTGGAACTGGAAACCCTTAGATCAATGGTTCCCAAACTATGGTCTTCCAGATATTTTGGACTTCAACACCCAGAAGCCACAGCCAGCAGACCCATCTCTGAACTACTATGGGAATCATGGTTCAAAATATACAGAGGCTCAAATTTTAGGACTACCTTAGATTGCTACTTGACCACTGCACATGTTAGACTACACAGTCTTTGACCATTAGCTGCTGCTTCTGAACCATCATCTCTGTTTACCCTGGACTGAGGAACTGTTCTTTAGCCTTCATACAGACAGCCAGGAAACCCTGTGGATCCTGAAACCTGATCACTTAAATGCCTGATCCTTTCTGAATGCTACCAATCTAAATACTGGTAAGTAGGCAAGATAATTACCACAAGAATAATCTGAAGTGGCCCTACAATAAGAGTTAGAGAATCCTTCTGAAAGCTTTCTGGTTTATCAGCTCCCTGGGAAAGAGGGGGAGAATACCTGCTCAGTAAATTTATACGATAAGGCAGAAATCAGAGTTCCATGCCTTTTAATTAAGACACAGGATGACATTTGAACAGAGAATGAGGGTTTATGTTGACAGAAGACTTAAGGAGGTCAGATTCTCACAGCTCATTATGAATACTTAAGAAATGACTAACTACTTTCATTCAATTTTTAAATTTACTAGCAAAAACTTTTTAACACTTCAGTGGGTGATGGAAACAGCATTTTCAACAGATACACGATCTCTTTCTTTATGACATGAAGCAGACACAAGAGAGGAGAGTCTGTCTGGCTTTGTCCAAACAGATCCTTGCTGACCCATAAAGTTCTGACAGCCCTGACGTTTTTCTTAACATTACATGAGGCTAGTCATACTCTACTATTGCCCATACTCTCTGTATGTGGCGATTCTTCATTGCTGATATTTCTTGGCAACTAGCTGGAAACTTTAAGAGGCCATTACCATCTGATCGAAGTGTGTGTGGTGAAACTTAGGAAAGAGATGTTGTAGTGGTATCAGGGACCCTACATCTTTGATCTAGGGCCTTTCCACGAGCAGGAGGGGCTGGGGCTGCAAGCAGGGCTGGGTAAAAGGACCAGCACAGAAGGGATTTGCAGTATCAGCCCCTGAAACTGACAGGTGGTATGAAGTTTCACTAGTGATCAGGTCTGATACATATCCTGAGAACCTATTTGTCTGCCTAAGCCTGGTCAGCTGAAGGGAACATTCTATCTGTTGCATTTCAGGCTCAAGCTTTACCAGTCTCCAGTTTTAGTTCTCAAGATCCTGTTGAAGTCCAGAGCTACAGTCCCACGAAGTTACCTCAGGTACCTGAAGCTGCAGAACACACATTTATGCCTTTGATCGGAGTTTGGCTGCCCGAAATCTCAGCTTGGTCCTGAGTTGAATTACTAGACATCAACTGAAATGTTCACCACTGAATAAATCTGCCTAGAGCTTGGAAAGCAAAACAGTTTTTCAGATTCCATCTCGCAGAATCTCCAAGCCAGGAAAGTCAGTGGCCATGCTCACTGAGAGATTCTGGGAGCTGTTGTCCAAAAAAGTTCTAAGTTTGCCCACATTAATGAGGATTTTATAAAGTCTGTATGAAAAGAAAACTTTGATGTATGTAAAAAGCCTTTATGGCCCAGCTGCAAGTATCAAAAGAAAAACATGAGTGTTCTGAATTACCTTTAACCATTGTTTATGTTGCAGTATTGTCTTGTGGACACAAACTGATTTCAACAAACCTACAGCAATGAAGGAATGCCAATGACACATCCTGGGGACTAGTAAGACCTCTGAAAGCTGTAATTTCTGCAGTATCCAAATGCTTCCAGGCAAAATACACTCTGCTCTTTACTTATACTGAGTGAATGTCAGTAACTCACAGGAAGGAGGAAGAGCCACTGTGAGGCAACACAAATTTTACATACATAAAGTGGCATTTTCAGTTCCCTAGATCTCCAAATCAAGGATATCAGTTACCAGGGATAGACATATTTCTAACATTCACAGTAGAGTTAGGTGAAACAGTGACTCACCTCAGTGAAGGTTATATGCTGTAATTTTTTTGCAAGAAAGATAGCCCTACTATGACACAAAATGGAACAAGTAGATTTGAGAACTATTAATGGGGTTGCATAAAAGCCTCACACAAAGGATCCATGGAGAGCAACTCATGAGAAAGCTCTTCTGAAAAAACTCCACTGAAATAAATAGGAGCACTATGTGCCCTATGCTAGTAAGCATAACTTAGAAAAGTTTTTTTTACTACATCTCTCAGAAGCCCCTAACCAGTACGCACACTGGTCATACTGGTGAGAAAATTCTGGGAGTTGTAGTTCAAAAAAAGTAACCCTTCTGAGCTCTGCAGATTAGTAGGAGACATCAGCTGAGCCTTCCACCTTCCTATTGGTACATTCCTTCAGTGGAAGTGGAAAGTATTGAAATAATAACTTCTGCTGTTCACCATAAGGTAAAGAAAACAGATTGCTATTAATAACAAAGAAAAGTAACAAATCCCTGCAATAATGTACAAACTGAAGATGACTAATACCTTGGCAATGAAACACCAAGCCAATAAATGACAGACACCCCAAAAGAGCTGCATGGATGGAGAGAGGGAGTTGGCAGGAAAATACTTTGTACGTATGCCTACTTAGACACTTCATCAAGCCAGAACACAGAGAGAAGCAGCCTGTAACATTCAGAATTTTGAGAAGCAAAGCAGGTTTTAAATAAAGCAAAACAGGACATTGCTAGGTTTCACTTTAAGGCTTTATAGATGAGGTTCAGAGAGCCAACGTGTCGTAGTGGTTTGAGCTTTGGACTAGCACTCCGGGAGATCAGGGTTTGAATCCCTGCCCGGCCATGGAAACCCACTGGTTGACCTTGGGCAAGTCACAGTCTCAGCGGAAGGCAAGGACAAACTCCTTCTGAACAAATTCTACCAAGGAACCCCTGTGATAGGTTTGCCTTGGCATCACCGTAAGTCAGAAATGACTTGAAGGCACACAACAACAGAGGAGCTTAGACTAATAAACATTGTATGTGATATAACTCTTATTTCCTCCATCAAATGATGGTGACATTTTAATGTGGGGGGGAAGACAGAACCTAGAAGAGTTATTTTGGAGGACTACAGTTCCCAGATTCCCCTACCCAGCATAGAGAGTGTCATGACAGCTGGCCACAAAGCAGTGCCAACTAAAAGATTTAGCAAAGTTCAAGATACTTCACAAGCTGTAGGTTCAGTTAAAAGTATTCAAAATTGGTTTGGACCTGAGGAAAGCACAGTATAAGGATAGTAGAGAGAGGGAGGGGAAGGGGTAAATTGGGAAAGACTGGGAGCAGGGAGAGGGAAGGAGGAACTGGGAACACTGGGATAAAATAAAACATGTTTAAAAATGGAATGGGAGGGAGGAGGGGTAGATGGGATTAAATTCACACACACACACACACACACACACACACATATTAAATTCATATATATATGTATTTATTTCCTTTTTGTATATCTTATAAAATATATCTTATGAAAAAGAATATGTTAAAGTACTGTCTGATTTTGTAATGGTGGAACGCTTGGTATATAAAAGTTATAATAAAAAAAGATTCAGTGAAGTTGAGACTAGCATTTTTTTTAAAGCTTCCTTTTTAAAATGTTCTTATTATGTGCTTTCCAACTTTTGGTGACTCTAAGATGAGGTTTTCTTGACAAAGTTTGTTCAGAGGGGCTTTGCTGATGCCTCCCCTTTAGACTGGGAGAGTTTGACTAATACAAAGTGGTGTCCATGGCCAACCTGTGAGTCAAACACTGGTCTAGTAGAGTCCTAGTTCAACAACCAAATCACTACGTCTTGCTAGCTTTCTTAAAATGTTTAATCGTTCCCGGGCACATACAAGAGAGTCAGCATGGTATAGTGGTTTGAGCACTGGCCTATGACTCTGGAGACCAGGGTTTCAATCCCCACTCAGCAGCCATGGAAAACCACAAAGTGGCCTTGAGCAAGTCACTCTCTCTCTCAGCCTCAGGGAAAGGCAGCTTTCTCTGTGCAAATCTTGCCAGCAAAACCTTGTGATATGGTTGCCTTAGGGTTGGCATAATGTGGAAATGACTTGAAAGCACACAACAACATCAAAGTGCATGAGCAGGTTGCTAACTGAGTTAGACAGAAAAGATCCACTGAGCTCAGCAGTGTTTTCTGCACTAGCCGGTCAGGTGAATCTGGGGAACTCACAAGCAGAGCAAGTCAGTGCTTCTCCTCTTCCCCTTGGAATCACCTGTTCACCAGTATACAAACATTTTGTTTAGTAATCAGGACTAAAGAGGCTACTAATTTCACTTCCAGTGTTTTCCAGTGTCAAAAAGGCTGGGATTTTTTTTTTTTTTGGACTACAGCACCCAGAATCCTGCAGCCAGCACCGCCACTAGTTGTCACAATAGGAGAATTCTAGTTATCCCCCCCAAAAAAAATCCAACGCTTCCAAGCTCTGCAAAACAACATGTTAATGAGGAAATATACCTAACAATATTTGAAGCAACAACACTTTTTCCTTGAACTTGAGGGTAAGGGTTAATTCTTTCTTCTTCTGAGAGTGACCTACATGCCGTGATTCCAAGAAGTTACTGCATGTACACAAATGCTGATGTATATAAAGATGTATTCATTAAACATTAAGCAATCAATTTTCCCAACTATATCCAACTATATACACCTCCTGCATCATTAAGTACACTTGCCTCTGTGCAATGGCCATGAACCACACAGTTTTGAAACATCAAAACAAAATAAATTCTTCCAACATACTTTTCTAAGCTGCTAAATAGGAGAGTTCCTTGAATATTCCATACCTGCCTTATGCATGCTATCAGCCTGATATGTCACATGCAATTTCACTCACACTGTGTGCCAAGGAATGGTATCCATCACAAGACCCATTGAAGTGAACGGAATTTGGAAGAGAACAAAGCTGTGCTCCCACAAAGATCTTGTTCATTTCAATCAGGGTTCTAGAGGAGAGAGAAGTCCCGGTGAATACGGCAAAGCCAGAATGTAAATGGATAGTACCAAGCTAGAAAGAAGTATTCAGCTTTACCATTTCATGGACTACAACAAAACCTAAACTGAACACAAACACACAGAGCTGTAACATAAGCGAGATGTTTGACTGCTTGCTTCTAATTTCCTGCTAAGAGTATCACATACCAAGAAAGACTCAACTCCTTCGGTGGCACAAATGAGTGGAACAGGTGAGAGAAGATGACAGCAATGCCTGGACACAGACTGTGGGGCTGTTACTTTTATCCCATGCCTCCAGATCAGGGTTCTGTGAGGTTCTACACTCTAGTGTCCCTAAAGGAACTGTTAATTGGCAAGATTCCGTCCTCTTTTATGGTCATTTGGCACAGTTGAACTGCTGCACTGTTGAATAAAAGCCATTCTTGCTGCATTTGGAGACAGTACTTGGTCAACAAGTACATTAGCACTGATACCTGTCTTTCAAGGAATTCAGGGGAGTATACATGTAATTCCCAGATGGACAGCTATCATCTGTGGGCAGAAAAAAAGGGAGGAAGACATCCATGGAATACTTTATGGTCCATGTAGCAATCCCCAAAAGGCAAGTGAAGTTCTACTAATTTTCAGTAGCATCACCCTCACCACAATGACAGAACCATAACACAGCCTTGGTCCAGTAGTAGTGGTCTCCTTGAGAGTAGTGGTCTCCTTGAGAGGATTTGTTAGAGCAAGAGTGCAAAGCAAGCGGAAGACAATGTTCTATTGACTAGGCAAGAACAAAATGGTCAGGCTCCTAGTTATCTATAGCAAGATTGGCCAATGCAGAGACTTCTTGCTGCCTGACAGTTACAAAGCCAATGCTACCAATTCTTATCTGTTGTGCCCATAGTAGTTTCTTGAATACACATCAACCTAGGTAGACTATTGGGATAAGTCCAAGCTAGAGGCCATGAGTTTTTAAACAAGGTCAAATCTATGGTCCCATGCAATGTCATCTAGACATTCTAGACATACAGTGCAGGAGGCAATCGAGGGCAGACAAAGCTGTAATTCTTGATTTCCCTACATCAGCTGTCACTGCACCTCACCTGACTTCTCTTGCTGTGCAAAGACAGGGGAATACAAACATTGTTTTGAAAGAGTGAAGAAGGAACCTGTAAGCGAGGGACCTGTACATTGTTATAAGATGTATCTCTTGCCTTGTCCTTATTTTTCCTGCACAAGCTAGTGGTACTTCACTTCTGGCTGCTGCATGGGCTTCAGGGTACTCTGTGTACTGTTATGAAGATATAATGGCACCGTCTCTGAACCTTAATCCATGTGGCCTTGTTCTTTTATACTACTGAATGAGGCGTTTTGAATATTTTGTTTGCCAGTCACAAAAAAGTGTCTGAAAAAAGTGTCTGAGAAATGCTTCTACTGGAAAATTTTGCATAACAAGCAGTTTATGGATTCCTTCAGCATAACCAAGAGACAGAACCCCAGGTGGGGTAAGCAGACAACATGACAAGATCACTTCTTGGCCATTCTGCTGGAGTTCTACAGGGAAAGGAAAGTTATTGCAATCTAGAACGTACCAGGGAAGGGATAAAAGCTGGCCATGCTCCAAATAGTGCCGTTATCTCCATTCCAGTAATGTCTCCCTGTCCATTCTATAAGTTCTTCTGTATCTGAATGGCTGCCATTCCATCCTGAGGGAGAAACATAAAGTTCTGCACTTGCAACACAAAGGTGAGAGAGAGAGAGATAAAATCTCCTCTTCACCTCTGACACACGGCAACGTACTGCTTTCTACCAGTGGAATCTCCAGGAGAATGCAATATCAGTGACACATTTTGAGTTGACCGGGGTCTTTATTATATACAGGCACTGCTTCACTGTTATCTCTTAGAACAGAGAACTTTTTGAGCCACTGTCTCAAGCAAGATGCCTGGCTCCTGGGTGGGGCTGCTCAGAACACTGAGAACAAGAGGAAAGATCTGAGGCAGCACATTTGCACGACATCACACATGCCCCTTCACAGCAAATGTGCTCAATCTGGAATTCAGCTCAGTGACTTTTTAAGCCAAGATAAAAATTAATCACGTAACCAGTTATTCTAATTAGAATCACCACTCTGTGCATAAACACATTCTGAAATGGTGGGAGAGACCTCGCCTTTTAACAGTCTTTCACCACAAAACGCCCGGCAATACCACACTAAGGCTGATTCAGCAAGCATGAAGGAATCTTCAGAGACACCCAGACCTGTCCATGGTACTGAACGGAGAGCGTTCTTTGGGGTGCTGCACTAGGGGCAGCCGGGTACTTTGACTGCACTATCAGTATTGCTTAGCCACAGCTCAGTTCATTCAGGAGACAAAAGGGCACAATCCCTTCCACAATGGGGGCCAGCCCCCTCAACAGGCAGCACAGGTGTGTCAAGCATAGTGAAAAGAGTCATTTGTCTGAACAGCTAGAACTAGGAATCAGCAATACAAAAGCCTGGCAGGGAGAAATGGTGGGCGTGGGTGGGCTTAAGGTAGTTAAAGCACTAACGCTATGCATCAGTGTCTTGTGCTTTAGATCCCTCCCCTCCAAAGAGGACGGGGATTTCAGTTTTGATTAGTTCACGGAAATAAATCAGCTACCACAAGGGCGGTGTATGCAGCCACAGCCAGATTTAATTCACTCCTGCCTGACTGTGGTTCGTCTGTCATGAGCCCCAGTTCCCAACTCTTGGGAGAGCAGTATCTGGCCTCTTTCACTGAAGCAATGACACAGGCAGTGCATGGTGTGGCAAAGGAAATAGCTCGTTCTCAACTCCCCCACAACACAGTGTCCTCCTGATGTACACACACGCACCATCATCCTCAGGCAACACGTTGTGGCGATGATGTGTCTCATCATCCAACATACCCGAAGGGTGTCAGTCTGGGGCAGGATGCCTTATCTTAACAGAGGAAATGTCCACAAATCTCTTTCTGTAAAAGAACTACTACAACAGACCCAGGGTAATAATGAAGGTGCTCTAGATAGAAAATGCATGGCATATTGCAGTCAAAGCTATGTCGATATGCTGCCTTTCTGATGAATTTGATGAACAAAAGGAATTGATACAATGTTTTCAAACATTAAGCTTTTTTTTTTTATTTAGGGGAAGAAAGGGAAAGGATTCTGTTTGCTGTCTACAATGTAGGAATAAAGGAGCTGTTCATGTGAAAGAGGATCCACAATTTGTTCTGCCCACACTTTCATTTCAGTCCATAATACAGTGATTCTTCTACCTAAATCTGCTTCCACTGCTGTAAATGAAGCTCTCCCCAGCCTGCTGAAGAGTTCTGTGCAACTTAAAAGCTTGCTTACTTTTGCACCACATCAAAATTGGCCTAGTCAAAAGCACTGCAATGCCAATTCAGCATGGATTTCTTGCAAAAGGTTGAATAATGTTCCAAGATGATTGCCTGCAGCAGGTATCCTAACTACATAGAACAAACCCCAGAGAACTGTTACAAATGAGTGAAGGAGTTTCTTGAAAATGTGAGGAATTTTGCTTTGGAAAGAGCTAGTGATTAAATATGACCTCAAATTCCCCTTTCCTTCCTCATTACTTTCCCATTATGATGTGTCCTTAGAGTCTTGAGAACTTTAGTCTACGCTTCGCTGGATCCATTGCATCCTATTCCAGAATCCTTTAGCCAACAAGCTAGGCTGTGGCTGTCTCAAAAGAGCCAAAGCCAACCAGTCCACCACAGATGATAGACCTCACCTGTAGCAAGGTGAGAAGAAATACAGGTTGCAACATCGGGAAAACTAGAAAGACAAGCAATCTTAAAAGAAGCTGTGGAATAAAAAGTAAGAGTGGGACTGATATACATGTGCTGGGTGCCACTTTTTCCATGTGGCCAGATACAGAATGGAATGGGAGACAGGAGAGCTTACCTTTACCCACGTTGCTGGTTCAGCAAGGACCACACATGACATGTAAAAATCAGCTAGGAAAGGGGCAGGAGAAGAGGGGGAAGGAAAGGATATGGCCAGTCGATAAGCTTCTTGGCATATTTCCTGACAATGTTATCTTCCCCAAATATGAAGAGAGATCTGTTGACTGTGAAGCAGTTCTGACGGACAGGTATGGGGTTGTACAGCGCCATCGTCCTGGCCCGTTGGGCTTTGGTTTGCTTATACGCTCCTGGGGTTCCCCCTGGAGGTGCAGGGGCTCCCTGGCGGTTCCTGCTCTGTTCGGTGGCTCCATCTCCGGATCCCAGCCTGCCAGCCATCGCCTCACCAAAGCGAGCCATTCTGGAAGGAAAAGAGAGAAGTGATCCGATCAAGGCCCCCTCCTCCCCCAAAGAAGCAATAAAGCAGCAATCAAGGTGTGTGGGGAGGGGTGGAGGGGGTGGTGTTCCCACCAGAGCACCCCCTTTCTCCTCTTTCTTGTTGATGCTTTTAAAGCCACACGTTCATTGACTCCTCCATTCCTCTGGAAGCAGCGCTTAGCAGCCAGGCATACAATCCTTTCAACACAAAACACAAGGCATTGTTTAAGGAAAAAAAAAATCCCCACCAACAACTCAGCCAACTCAGCAAGCAAAAGCCATAGCAAATGCTTCAGAGAATGGTCAGATTTCTCCTAAAGGAGGTAGGTAGGGGTGCGTGCGTGTGTGTGTGTGTGAGAGAGAGAGAGAGAGAGAGCGAGTGTGAGCTGAGAGAGACGAGCTCAGATTCAGTCCCTTTTTACGCGGAGCTCTCTGCACCGAGGCTGGGCTTTAAATCAGATGCGTTCTCCTGCTCCTCCTTCTCCTCCTCCTCCTGGCTTTGTTTAAGGACAATAACCAAAATAATGATTAAAAAATAGGGTTTCTCCCCTTCTCCACCTCCTTCCTTGGACCCCCACAAAGGATCCAATCTAGAAGCACTCTGGGTGGTTGTCAAAATCAGACAGGAAAGGGGCTGAGATCCAAGCCCTTCCATCTGCCCATCAGGAAAGGGAGAAAATTGCAATTGGGTGAGTGAGGATGAAAAGAGGTGGAGAAACAGGTTGCAGCCCACTCCGGTCTAGTTAGGGAGCAAAGTGTTTTAACTTCCTTGCGATCAGCTCCATCTTCCTGCTTAAAATGAGATAAATTCGCTCAGTTTTTCCCTGCAAGGAGTGGGGAAAGAAGCATCCATCTCCCTCTCCTTCTCCCACACACGTACTTTTCACAAGAGAATTAATACAATTACATTGGGAGGGAAATGAATACTAACAATGGCTTTGACTAAGCTCCTGTGCCCTTCTATTCATTCTCTCTCTGTACAGGGGGGGGAGGGGGGGAGAGAAAGAGTGCACTTCTGTTTTTTTAGCAACCAGATTAATTTTTCCAAGAGAGGATAAGAATGAAAGGGAGGGGGTTGACAAAGAACAAAGAAATCACTTTTTAGTGCTAGGTAGAAACATAAGATTTCTGAACACAGGAGAAGAAGAAAACAGAACCTGCTAGGCAATTTCTTCTTAGATAACTTCCCAACATCCTCTCTCTTCAGGGAGAGGCTGAAGTTGGCTTCCAGTTCCTTGTTTGTAATTCCCAGTTTCTTCTCTTTCTTTTGTACATGAAGATATGTGGTACATGAAGATAGGAACAGTAATGCCCAGCCCTCAGATGTACTTTAGAAAACCCAGCTGAGATGTCCCTAGGTATGTTTGCAGCAACCTCAAAAAAGTTACTTTTTGGACTACAGCTCCCTGTACCTCCCAGCCAGCAGGGCTGTTGGACATCAAATGCTCTTAGGCAGTGTGCCTCCCTGCACCCCTCAGACTGGAAATAAAATTCAGCAAAGGAAGTGGGACTGAAGAGTAGTCCTGCATATCGCCTATCCACTTCTTTTAAGCAACTGCTTGCAAACAGTACATTCAGGACTACAAGTGGCAAGATAGGATGGAGGAATCCTTAAAGCAGAAACCCTTTCTGTCCATCCATGCCTTGCCTTCTCCAATCATGCCTCTTAGCTTTCCAACTCTGGAAGAAAACTTCTCCCCAGCAAAACATATCTGAGGAAAGTTGGAATTAGATGCCTCAGATGGGAATATCTTGGCATGACTGGAGTGTAACAAAATGGGCTGGACATTGGACTGACATATTTCTAAATGTTCATGGCTGACTGCTGTTTAGATTAGTGCTTGGCATTTAAAGAATAAGGGATGTTATTCTTTTTAAACTGACATTTGCATTACTTTTTTTTTTAAAAGCATGTTGTCCTTGACTACCTTCAAATACACAAGGCTGCTGATAAATGCCAGACATCATTACATTACATACATTTGTACAAAACTGGCAGAAGGGGGGAAAACCTCAGACCTCTGAGCAAATCTGTCATGAATGCTGCTGTTGCTGGCACCCCAGACTGCTGCTTACTGCAGTCATCATATGTTTATCAGAGCACTCGGCCACTCCCACCGTCCCTAATAATTCTGGAATAAGACAGCCTTGTGAAAAGGGCTGGATGACACAGAGTGGTCCCCTGCTGCCAGTTCAGATTTTGCGTCAGCAGAATGCAAAAGACATTGCTGTTGAATTATTTCAATATTGCGATCAATGTTTTAATGTTTGCTGTAAACCTCTTAGAGCAAGAGTAAGGAGTTTTCCCCCGCTGCTGCTTTTTTGGCCTGAGTTCCAATTTAGATAGAAAGGGGGTCATATTCTATTAATGGGTGGGTGTAAGGAAAGAGTGTGAAGGAAATCAAAGTGACATAAGTGGAGCCACACATAGTTTGTACCTCTTTAGACTCTTCCTCACTAAGAATGCAAAACACCTCTCCAGTTTTATCAGTGACTGCTCAGAAACAAGCCCCAGTGAAAGGCACAGGTAAATTCCATACCACAGCTTTCCTGCCCAAAGTTTGCTGGCCTGATGGGGAACCCCTACAGGTTACATCCAGCTCCCAAGCCAGATGTTTCCAATCCCTGTTTTAGAGAATAACAACTGAAAAGCAGTTTAACAGAATTAAACTCTGACACTTTTCTGTGACAAGACATACTGGGACTCAGTGTCTCTCGAAGCTGGTCTGGAGGCCTTAATTTTACTCTCAAATCATCCTAGATTAGTAATCGGGGAGAAGGTTAGCGGGTGCATCCAATGATGATGAATAATAACAACTATTTTGACATAAGGGAAGTATTTATAGAGTACATTTTAAAAGTTCACTTCTCTTCACATAAATTATTTCTGCAACTATTACAAACTTCATAGAAAGAAGGGAAGGCGAGGAGGGAAAGAGGGATCCAACAGTGCCTTTGAGACTAACTGATGTATTTCTGCATATGCTTTCATGGGCTCCAGTCTGCTTCATCAGATGCTACATCTTTGGAAAATGGTCATGGAAATAGGCCATCATAATTAACTTCATGTCGCAGAGGAAGGGCTTAAGCAGACAGACCAGAGTGAGTCTAAAGCAGGAGTGGAAATTGTGTGGCCCTCTACATGCTATTGACTGCAACTTGTAGTATACCACACTACTGGCCATGCTAGCAGGGTTTGCTGGGAGCTGCAGTTCAACATCTGGAGGACCACATTTTGCCCACCTCTGGTCCAAAGCAATGCAGTTAATGAAAAATGTCAGCTTGTGGCTGAGGTTAGATCTGAATTTGAAACAGGCAATAATCACATTCATAGTGAGTGAAAATAAAACAGGATATACTGCCTTGAGTCCTCAGGAGGAAAGGCAGGATACAAATGGGGAAAATCTACCCCATACACATAGGGATTAAGTCCAGAGAGATTCAGGGATTAAGTACAGAGAATCTGGAGGACAACACATTTGCCAGTATGCCTACAGAATATCAATCCATCTATTCTGGATGGAAAAATACAGAGTAGCTACCACCTGTTTCTGTATGTAAAGTTACCAATGAGAGCTGGCAATGCATTACCATCTCATATGCAAACATTCTCACTGGGATGACTAGTAGTCCTTTGCTTTCATGTGAATGTAAAAAGGTACACCTACTAAAGGGCTATGATGAAGGGGACAGGAATGCTTCCTGTCCTTGATAGATCCCTGGGCTGGTCACCGACCCAAGAAAGTCAAGACAAATTCACTCCCTTCTGCGTAACTGTTCTGCTTCAAACTAGTCTTGAAAAAAGGCAGGATACTAATAAAGAAGACAACAACAACAATTTTAAAAGATCACAGGACAGATCCAGGCTCCTCAGTGAGTCAAATTATATGTGGATACATTCATTTCACAGACCCATAAGTTTAGGCCAAAGTAGATGTGACATTAAGACCACATTTTCATTGAATATACAGGTTTTCAGAAAGCAAACAACATCTTTTGGGGTGAGGTGATCCTCATCAAGATCACACCAGTTGTAGAGAGGAAACATAACTCCTCCCTATTGCCCTTGCTCTGGGATAAAAAAGAAAACATCCTCTGAAGTTGCTCTTTATATTAGCAGGAAATCTCCCACTGGTAACCAGCAAGGAATTTCATCCCAATGCAAGAGTATCTTCAGATGATGGGTGTTCCATTCTATGACTGCTCAGGTCCCTAAAAGGGGTGGAAGATTATCATTTCATGGTCTTCCCAGGGACTACAGTAGTTAGATACATTATGATAAAAACCAAAGATAGCACCATTGGCCATAAGAAAAATCCTCTGATCCATGTAGATGAAAAATCGTTACAAGGCCAACTCAGTGGTTTTTTGAAAGGGGAGGAGTTTGAGATTTGTCCATCAAGCAAGACGTTATAAAAAGCAGGCTGGAGTGGGGACACAAAAACTGTGTCTTCACCTCCACTGATTTCAGGAGGAGGATGTCTTGAGACCACAACCACAAACAGTTTCATTCAAAACTGAAGCATGTTACATTTTGTTTAATTTGCATTTAATTTAGGCTTAAGTTAAGCATAGAACTCTAACCTTTATCATAAGCATGTTTACTCAGATCTAAGTGTGCAAAGGACTACCATCTTTGGCAAAACAGGAAGTGTTTATCTCACTCTTCTTTTGTTGCAGGGTAAATAATCACAGCTGCAATCTTTTGCACACTTGCTAGACTATGGAATAAGTTTAACTGAACTGGAAGGCAAAAGGAGGATAGTGTTTTACCAAAAACAGATACTTAAAAAAAAGACCACCTCTGTTAAATGAGGACAATAATTAAACACGTTGAGGTATCAGGGTAATCTCAGACAGAGTGCATTCTCATACAGTGCAATGTGTAAAGTGACCACAACAGATCAAAAATTTAACTTTGCCTAACAAAGGGGGGGGCGGGGTTCATGGTATATTTAAGATAGTGTAAACTGCGGTGCTCCAAAAGCATGGAATGAAAACAAAAGTGAGTAGGGTCTTTTGTTAATCCAGAAATAAGATCCCTTCCCTCTTTAACAATTCAGCTGTTGTGGTCCCTCACACTTGGAACCTTTTCCCTCCCATAATATTTTCATAATGTCATGTCTCTGTTTTACAGATGTACTTAGAACTGTTCCTGGACATATACACTTCTAGCTATAGGTCTGAAGAACTGCATAATTGATTATTCATCCATATATGAATAAAAACTCATAAACACCTTTTAAAAATTAGAACCCTTCCCTCTACACACTAGATTTATTTTTCCTGGGAATTTTCCTGGGAATTCAGCAGTCAACAAGGCCATCTCTCAGTTACAGCTTAGAACTCAACAAGCCATGACCAGTTACACAACTGCATTTGCTGTTTGTGTGAATACTTCACTATCACTGAAGAGTGAGGACTAAAGACATTTCTGCACTATACTGCTACAGTGCTATTACTCCACTTTCAATGTCCTGTGGAATTCTGGGGTTTGTAGTTTACTGAGGCCAAAGAGCTCTCTGGCTGAGAATTCTAAATGCCCCTCCCTAAACTGCAAACCCCAGTATTCCATAGGATGGTGAAAGTGGAATAATGGCACTATAACAATGTAGTGCGGAAATGGCCTAAGTTCCTAAGTGAAAGGTTTAAATGACAAGGTGAGCCTCTGTTGTGTAAAGTTAACTAAACTGTATTTGCTCATATTCATCTCTTACTTCCCTTCTTTTCATATCTTCAACCACAATCAAAATGTAGGTTTTTAGCTCTTGGAGGACAGAGACCTGTTTCAGTTATGTTAATCTGTAAAACATCAGGATTTGGAAATCTCAGTCTTTCCTAGGAATTGTAGTCCAAGACATTGCAAGAGCAAAAAAGGTAGCCAGCCCCAATGACCCTGAAGATGTTTAAAAAAAAAAAAAAAGCCTTCTTTTATTTTGTAATAGCGTGAACCCTACTGAAGTATTTTGGAGTTTAAACTCTGCAAACTGCATTGTAGACAGTCACATAGGGACAGAGGGGCCATGGGAGTGGTTTGCCCCAGGCAGCAATGTTTTGGGGGCATCCCGGCTCATGGCCATGCCCCTGCGTGCCGTGGCCACGCCCGAACACACCATGGCCATGCCCCCTCCCACTCCGCTTCCATGCACGCCAAGCTCTGCTGCTGACTGTAGAGCCTTCTTTGGAGGATAACAATACAATAGCTGCGTTTTTCCCCCAAAGCCTTATCTATCTATGTCTTTCAGGGCGCTTTCACACAGACAGGTTTTAATTGCCTTTGGTGATGGATGTAAAAGGTTTTTTTGGTTTTCTGAAAACTCCTAGCTGTTTCATTCCAGCAAACAGCCTGCCTCCCTAACAGGAAGGGCAAGTTACCAGGGCGGGGGTGTGTGTGCTATTTATAACCTCTAAGAGTTTACAGGAGTCCAAAAGAAGCCCGCAAGCTTACCGTGGAAGTTAATATTTTCTTTTCCTTTAAGTGCCCTCTCAGAGAAGTCTTAACAATGTTCTGACACTTTCAAGAAAAACAGCTCATCTGGAGATGTGTAAACAACTCAAAACTGATTTCTCCCAGGAGAATCCATACTGCTATCTTTGTAAGGCTGCAAATGGAATGCAATGACAAAAGTAGCCTTACCACTAGGGGACTCTAGACAGCTTGGAAGTCACACTGCATGCAAAGGCAAATGGCCACAACACCTGGCCAGGTTTTCTCAGACTCCTCCTCCTTCTTCCTCTTCTTCTTCCCTAATCCATAATAAAGGTAATGCAGAACTCTGCATTTTGTTTCTATGCATGGATCACACAGCTGCTTTTTGTTGTTTTCTGCCTAGGATGGTTATAGTACTGATGGGAAATGGACTGCTGTTGCTGATACAAAAAGGCTAGTAGGAGTGGGTACTTGTTAGGTAAATCACACGTTTAAGGGTTAGAACACAAAGAGGAGCCACTATGGAAATAGGCAAATTTGGAAAACCTGGATTCACATCCACAGCCAACCACAAAACCCCATGAGGTAAGCTGGTAAGTCATTCTCTCAAGTCCAGCCTACCACATGGTTTGTTTTGTTTTGGTTTTGGTGAAAATAAAGTGGCATAAACTTGAAGAATGTTGTCAATAGCATCTTGGAGGAAAGTTGATACAACAGATGGAGCGAGGGAGGGAAGAAAGTATGCCAAGGCCCTGTTGAAATGTGCACAGTATGCAAGTGGCCCAGAGAAAGCTCAAGGAACAGGAGAATGGTGAGCTGCAGAAGAACACCCGGGCATACCTGTATGAGAAGACAGGATGGAATGTTTGTTTAAATATTTCACGTCAGTGCAGAATAAAGTCAGAGAAATTCAAGCTCTCCTTCTGTAATCTCACATCCCTACCACCACTAGATATTCCATGGATAAGCAGATCTTTTATTTATTATTTAAGAACTGGCATATTCCTTTTCTATTTTACAAGTCTACAAGGTAACTTACAACGGAGCAAAGACATACTCAAAAACATTAAATACAAAGTAGTCCAAAAGCTTATTGGTGCAACCAAACAACAAAAGCAGAAATGGCAATTAGGTAAAACCTTCAAGCAAAACACCTATGTCCCTATAAACCCATATAAATTAACAACCACAAGTAGTAAAATGACAAAGAGAAAACAAACCCACTGAAGCTCTCAGTATACCTGCAAATTATAGATTAGGTGTTAATAAGTAGAATAGGAGAGTCTTAACTGGTGCTTAAGTGAAACCAGTCTTGGTAACTGTCCAATTTATTCACGATGGGCATGTCAGAGGGATGGTCCAGCAACATGCAATCCTTCATCTGCTGCAGAACCCCAATTCGCCTTTCCACCAGCCCATTCTCCACTGGCGTGTAAGGATTGGTAGTTTTATGTTGGATGTTCTGAGCCAGTTTTGGAACTTGGCGCTACAGAATTCACCATCCCAGTCCATGTTGAGGCAAGCTACCTTGTGGGAAAATTCCCTCTCCACCAAGTTGACCCAGTTCTTGAATTTATCAAATGCCTCATCTTTTGATTTCAACAAAAACACATACCCATACCTCATATGTCGGTCAACAAGCACAAAGATATATCTGGACCGTCCCTCACTCTCAGGGAAAGGAACTGCCAAGTCCGCATGTACCACCTGGAAGGGCCTGTGGGTGGCAATCTTACTCTCTTTCAGAACAGGGAAAGATTTTACCTTGACCCTTTTACAGACTGAACAGTCAAGAAATCTGACGCATTTGTTGACTTTCAGATCTGGGCAGACCTTTGCCAATTGTTCCAACCCACCAAAATTTGCATGACCCATGACTCTATGCAAATGATGGCAACAATTTTCATGTAGAGGCACATTTGACATCACATGGGACACATGAGAACCTTTAGCATTGGGTAACACATTATACAGTCTGTCTTTCTTTACATCCCTAGCACAGACTTTCCCACCAATGCTCAACGTGCAATCATTACCCCTGAACACTATTTCATACCCTTCATCCGTTAGGCATGAGACACTTAGTATACAGTGTTCCAGATTCTCTGCACATAAAACATTCTCAAAACTTTTCCCTAGGCAGGGAACAGATGCAGCTCCCATGAGGCTGACTGAGCAGTGTGTCCCATCCGCCACGCTCACAGAACGCACAGAAGCACGTTTAGTATTCCGCAACAGGCGCTGACTGTTGACAATATGATGTGTTGCTCCACTATCCAGGAGCCAGTTGCAGCAAACAGCTCCTTCTGCAGCCGCAACAACAACACAACTCACGGGCTTCTTCCTCCGGACTCTCCGCCTCTTGTCGTCCTTATCTCCGGACACTGTGGCTTTACAGTCCTTCCTGAAATGACCAGGCTTGCCACACTTATCACAGCGCTTTACAAAGGCAGTCTCTGCAGTTTCCTCCCCCTCACGTGGAGGCTTCTCCCAGCGCTTATCAGCCTTGTCTCCAGAAGCACGCTGCAAATCACAGCTGGCTTCAAAGGCTCGTCTGTCACGTTCTTCAAGCACACGTGACATGAACATGTCCAGAGTTAACTCTCTCTCACTCAAATCCTGGAGACCATAAAGCAGGAAGTCCCAGTCTTTGCTCAAACTGCCCAGGAGGATAAAACATTTCTGGGGCTCATCAAAAATCATGCCTCTGTTTTCTAACTCCAAAAACAGAGACTTCATGACGTCCAGATGAGCTTTCACATCTCTCCCCTCCCGCAGCTTGGTGTTGTAGAGCCTCTTAGTCCACAACATCTTTGAGAGACAGGAATCGCGCTGGTAAATTCCTCTGAGTGCATCCCACACCTCAGCTGTGGTGGGCTTATCACGCACATGGATAAGCTGGCTGGGCTCAAGACTCAGGATGATGGTGGCCCTCACTCGCTGGTCTGCCACTCTCCCAGCTGCACCTTCCGGTGGGTGCTCAACAGCAGTCCACAAATTCTCCCTGACCAAGAAGCTTTGGCACATGAAACTTCATGTTTGATAATTGCTGTCGTTTAGCTTATCAAACCTGAGGGCTGCAGCGGCTGCCATTCTTGCTCAATCAAAACAAAAGCAAAAACACATTCCGGCAGCTCTGTCTGATTTCAAAAGTTGAGCGACCTTGCATGTAAAAACAAAAACACTGGACAGGCAAAACAGCTGCTTCACTCTGCTGAGGAAAAATCCTCCCACGTGACTTAACTCCCAAAGCACCTGAGTTTTTCCAGCCAGAGACCTGGACCATCTCTCAGGCTCTATGCCACAAAACCAACAGGGTTAACTGGTCCAAACTGGTTAAGGCTGGCCAGAACCGGGCAAAGCTGGGCCCATAACCCCTGTCAGAGGGATCGTGGATGATGGTGGCTACACAAAAACCTCGGTAGCACCTCCCTCTAGCACTGAGCTCTGGCAGAAACAGCCTACCAGAGTCAAGTGTTTGAAAAATCACCATGTAGCAGAGTTTACTCACATAGCTAGAAGCGTCCCAGCAGAGAAGCAGCAAAGCCCTGAAGCCAGGAAGAAAAAATACTCCCACGCAATGTTATCTTCCAACAGGAGGCTTCTACTTTCCAGTTACAATACATACAAATATATACAGTCCTCCAATGGAGTTTCAGCACAGCATGCGAAGATATGTATCCGACATAGCCTCCGGCCGCTCTATCAGACATTGAGAGGGTTCAGTTGGCTAGAACACCACCACCCCCCTTATATACATACATTTCTGATGCAATTCCAGCCAACGTTGCTAGATTCCATGTATGATGCAACCTTCTTCCCTGGTTACACAACCCACTGACTCATGCAGGTATTACGTGGGATTGCATCATCCACTGTCTTCTCCAGGTGCAAATCTTAAATGTACATCATATATATTTTATTTGGGCTTAGGTTCTGTCCAACCTTTCCTGACAGGGCATCCCATAAGTGTGGTGCCAACTCCAAAAACATTCTGTCCTGGGCTATTACCCAGATATCCTTGGAAGGTGAAGGACTGTGAAAAGGACCTATACTGAATGCTGAGTCCTATCAACAGCTTGTAAATTAAATGGTATCAGTTCCCAGGGACAGCTGGATCTCAAGGGAAGTTATTTGTCTGTTAATAACGGAGCTGAAATTTTATTACCTATCTTTTAATGACCTTTGTCCCTGGTTCTCATATGGCCAAGAAGGAGTGGCTTCTGCCTGCACTGAAATCCCTCAACACCATTTTGACTGACAAGTCAAGAATAACAGAGTAACATCTGAGACGGAATATACGCCTGTGACTTTAACAACTTCACTTTTTTTATGTATGATTTTTAAGATCTTTGTCAGATGAGGAAGCCAATGAAGCTTTGAAAGCTTGCATGATGCCTTTTCTGCATTTGTTCCCTTGTCCATTAAAGGTACTGCTCTTTTTTTAGATTTGGTTGTATTTTGCTGTATGGCCAACACAGCAACCCCTGAATACATTTCTCAGATCCCACTGTGTCAGTTAATACTATGTTGGAGTAGATTGTAGGATTTCTGCATTCACTTGGGTGTATGAACACTAACAACCCTGGTGACAAAGTTAGATTTCTGGACATCATACTAATGAAACTTTATACACAGATGTACAGTGGTGGAGCTTGAAGTGTGTGGAGGGGGGAGGAGGTGTGGCTACTGCATGAGGGGTGTGGCTACTGTGCACAGGGGTGTGGCCAGGGGGCATGGGGGTGTGGCCAGGGGACGCGGAGGCATGGCTACAGGCCGGGATACCCCAAAAACATTGCCGCCCAAGGTGAACCACCCCCTACCCCTCCGTCCCTGCACGACTGTAGATGTAGTCTGTTTACTCACACCCATCTCCACAGAGACATAGCTTTCATAGCTACAGAGTGGCTGTCAAGATTATCTATGTGCATTCCCTATATTGAGTTAGGTTTATATCTTTATACCACTCTTGTGTCCCAAAAGATGCCACTGAGGAGCATAAGCATTTTGTATTCATTGTCCTCTCATTTAAGGATTTGCCCTTCCTCAAGCAAGCTCAGAGTGGTTGGAAAACTGAGCAGTTGTGGCAAACTCAAAAGCTAGAAATCCCTATCTCTATCCTAAATAATGCCTCATTAAATCCACAGAGGGGAAAACCAGTACTGACTCCCTACAGGTGTGGTCACAGCCTTTCATGCTCAATATTGTGCAAGCTGGCATGCCTCCCAGCTGTTACCATTACTTTGCTATGGCTGGCTGAGAATTTATCAACCAAGGGCTGAACAAACTCTGATTGATTTTGTGTGGGGCCAGATGCTGCCCTAAAGTAATCTGATGTAGCCTGTATGCACTTTTCTCCCACTTTGCTCACCTCACACGTTAAGAATGATAGTGTAACTCCTGGCTTTGCAACACGTTTTTTTTGTATTAATTCAGCTGGTAGCATGGCCAAGTACCAAGCAATGATTCCCTGCGGCAAGCCAAAATTCTTGCTTCAACCTGATGGTGGTACTCTCTCTGGATTGGCATCCTGGCCACCAGTGAAATCAATGAAGTCAGCAAATATCAATTTTGAGCATTAGGAGTGAATGTTGCCTCCCCTGTCACAATTTTATTAATTGTTGCTGCCTTTGGCCACATAGCAATATCAACTACTGTAAATAAAAACAGAAGGTTCCCTGCAATACAGATGAAGAAACCAACAAAGGCACTTCAGAATTTAAACAACTCTGAGTTATGAAAGGTTTTCATATATTAGTCTTGTTCATTTTTCTCTTAAAGCTAATTTAGAAGAAGTAGACATAAGATAGGATACTATATTCAGAGTTGTTCATAAATAATAGGACTGAACTCAAGATACAAGGAACAAAACAATATATTTAGTAAGGATCTGCTCCATGCTCCAAGCATTGTAAAATTCCACTGATAATATTACCAGGTTTTGTTTTCCCTATAGTGGCTTTCAAATATTTGGTTTACTGTACAGCAAGCCCACTAACACTAAGATTTCAAGATGGAGGGAGAGCTCCACACACCTCAGAGTAGTTCGCCTTCAGCGAGCTCACAGTTCTCAAGCACTATCTTTCTAAGTTCAAAACCAGAAGACATTAATTTATTGGCTACATCTTCTAGAATCTCTTAGACCAGTGACACTCAAAGAGGTGAACCCTGATGAATGCCAGTCTGCAAGCCATTGCCTTCCTGTCTGTGGAGAGTTTTCAGGAAAGAAAGAAACAATCACAGTCAAAGGGCACAAATATGGTATTTCTCCCTGGAACATTAGGGGGGGGAATATGTCAAGCCCCCCACATTGATAGCCTGAGAAGCACTGCTTTAGTCCACGTTGCTCCTGGCCATACTGGCTTAAGGCGTATGGGAGGGAAATCTCCAAACTCTGTTTAAAACTGCTTCTACTATCACCATCACCTCCTTTTCTTCCCATACATAGGTATGTACACACACACACACACACACACATGCATGTGTACCTACACCCTGCAGAGACTACATCTCAGACCCCAGTTCTGCAAGTGAATTAACTGTTCAGACAACAATGAGAGGTTTAAGCAACAATTGTGCTCTTTGTCAGCCAGCCACTTAATATATATGGTAATAAACTAAACTAAATCTTCTGTGAAATCCCTCCCCTCCTGACTCAGCAATTCTAAAAGAGTGCAAAACTAGCACTAGGGGAGGGAGACAGAGGAGGCAACACTCCCTGCACTTAGCTTTCTGTTTCTTGTAACAGAAAGGCTTGAGCAGATCATAGAGATGTTAGTACTCTGCAACTGCATCTCTGCTCTATCACTTCCCAGCCGAAACACTTTAAAGGATTTTGTTTCTAGGGGTTAACCTGCACATCACTTCACAGGGAATAGGTAAGGCCACATATGCTATACAGCGGCTTCACAATCTGCTTTAATGTACCATGGTAAGTAACTCAAATTAAGACCCAGTTCAAATTAATGCTAACATGCTACCAAATCAGCCAGGGCTAAAATTAACTCATCACCTGAACAGGTAATGCTATGGTCCCACACACATCCCAGTGTAGTTTAATTGGCATTGGCAATTACCTGGCATTGATATAAAATGGAACCAGACTGGAAGGTCAACTGGACAGAGGAAAATTACTGACTGAAAACGTGTCATTGCAAGGCAAGTCAGCCAACACCACCTCTAGGAGTAGCTGAAGTCACTATCAGGCAGATTACCAAGCAACTCTGGAGATAATAAGCTTAAGATGAAGCTAAAACACCTCTGAGTATACAATGGTCAAAAGGGAAGTTCTCACTAAATAGTGATGGTTTCAACCCTGTTTCCACCCACCTGGACACTTCCCTGCTTTGTCCTCCAAACCTCATCACAATGTACAGCTATTACAACAGCCATTACCTCTTTGTCATTTAAGCACTAAGACTATTAACTCCATCCAGACCCCATTGTCTGTGTTGCAACTCCCACTATCTGCTTAGCTGGAACAGCCATTCACACTCATACCTACAGAGTATAAAAGATTTTGGGTATAAAAACTCTCAGTTTCGAGCAACTCAGTGCAGTCTCTCACCTCACTAAATGCCGCACTGTCACTCCAATTCCCAAATGAGAACTATCCTTAGGTGCAGACCTAAGCCACATTGCTGCTTTATTTGCTGATCTCTAGATAGGTAATTATCACTCGAACCCTAAATTCCTCTATCCATAACTTTCCTCCCTTTATCCTTCAGTTAGCTCTTGTGTGAGTGTCTGGATCTTTTGTGTGCACATGTGAATTTTTCAATAAAACACATTTTAGCTTATTCTGGAATCTCTGGCTGATAAACCAAGCTAAACTGTCAACGATGCACACCAGGAAAATTCAACAGGTATTCCCAACAGAAAGAGATTCAGATTACATCTGCCTATTCTGTAGCTGTTAAAGATGTAGAGCCCTAGAAAAAAAATCAGAGGCAGCTTTCCTTCAGCATTGCAAATGTGGTTAAGCAACAAGGATTTAAAGACAGATTTTGAAGAGCCAAGGACTCAAAGACCTCTGCCTGGATGAGTGACTCTGTCAGTTTTGCTTTCTCTCATATTAGAACATTTTAAATCACAAGGTATTTTTGAAAAATTTATGAAGAAAGCTGTACATTTGGAAACATATTATCAAAGTAAAAACCAAATAAAATTACTATCCATCCCCACCTGGGAGAAGAGCTCACTCCACTCTCTAACACCACAGTCCCAAATTTATGGCAGATGGAAAATTAAACTAAAATCTTTATGATTCACTCCTCAGTCTCATGTCTACTTTGCTATAACCAATTCATACATTTAAAGGAATGCAGACTCTAAATAACTCAACCTAATTAAAAATGGGGAGGACTGCTATTCTCTCCCCCTCAACAGACTACTTTACAACACAATTGGGAAGAGTATTTTGGTATTTCTTATATATTTACAAATATTTCTATACTTCTAAACACGAAATTTCAAAGACGTGTGCTTAAATAAAGCAGAAAATATACACAATAACACAATACACAAATTAACACACACTCTTCATGTGATCTATTTGCTACAGGCTAGGTTGGATTAAAGAGAGAATGCTTGCACAAATGTTTTCAATATGTTGGAGCAAGTCACTTTATAAGGAAAGATCTTTCCATGTAGTGGGTGCCATGACACTAAATGTCCTATTCTGAGTGACTACTGAGTAGAGTGCAGGAGCATCTGGCAACACCAGGAGCAGGAAATACTCTCTAGATAACTTCAAGATCATCTCTATAAGAGAGAGGTTGGTCTTGCTAATAACAAAATCCCAAGTTGTTTAGGGCTTTAGAAGTGGTGAGGAAACCTTAAACTTGGCCTAGTAGCAAATAGCCACCCAGTGCACTTTTTTTAGCAGAGATGTCAAGTACTCCTGGAAGGTGGCTCCACTCAGAAGCTTAGCAGAAGCATTCTGCAGTATCTGCAACTTCTGGACCAACTTTAATGCCCCACATAGAGGACACGGCAATCACTAACCTTGCTTAAGCCAGCTGCTGATCTACTGCAGCCAAGCAATAATAATCATAATTACATTCCAGTCATTTCCAACTTATGGAGACCCTAAGGTGAACCTATCACAGGGTTTTCTTGGCAAAATTAGTTCAGAGAGGATTTGCCTTTGCCTTCCTTTGAGGGAAGAGAGTGTCACTTGTCAAAGGTTACCTAGGGGGTTTCCACAGCCAAGCATGGATTCAAACCCTGGTCTCCAGAGTTGTAGCCTAATGCTCAAACCACTGCACCATGCTGGCTCTTGTATTTACAATACATTAAATCATTGTCATTATTGGGACTAACCTTCCTTACACCAGGGAGTGTAAGTATAGTTCTTCTCTTACTAGTACATCACACAATGTTCCATTCACACCAACGAATGTGGGATAGCCATGGGATCAGTCATGGGACACTTCTGAGAATGCCAAATGTTATTAGCTTTTAAATCAGATTTTTAAAATTCTTTTAAAAAATTGTGCCAGAGCGCTACTGCAAAATTATGTCACTTATAATAACAGGAAAACACATGAGGAAAGGTTGAAGGGGCTGGCCTTCTTCAGCTTGGTGAAGAGAAGACTGAGAGGTAACATGACTGCATTCTTCAAATACCTCAAGGGCTGTCACAGAGACAAGGGGGTAGACTTCTTTCTGCTGCTCCAGAGGGGAGGACCAGCTCTAATGGTTTGAAGTTACAGGATGGCAAAAGTTGATTGAACATTAGAAAGAATTTCTTGATAGTAACAGCAGATGGCAAGGGAACCAACTGTCTAGAAAGGTGGTGGCATATCCATCTCTGGACGTCTTCAGAAAGAGGTTAGACAGCTACATGCTGGGAATACTCTAGCTGGAGATCCTGCACTGAATTGACGATTGGACTTGATGGCCATGAGGCCTGTTTTAACTCTAAGATTCTATGATTCTATGATTTTTGAGAAAATAATAATACAGTAATAAGAAAGAACTGGAATCATCCTCTATTATTCTATTTGTCCTAAAATGTTCTTAAACTTAAACAGCATTGCACAAATGCTTTAATAACTTATTCTTTTAAAAAAGCCAAAAACACCAATTAAAAGATCATTAGAAAAACAAATATGCATTAATATAGTACCAGCCTGAAAGGCAAAAGTGCAAAGAGGTAGAAACGTTTGGTGTTAGGCAATCTAAGACATCACTCCACACAAAAACAAACCATGTCCTTTAAAAAAAGAGTTGGGGAAAGAGTATTTTAAGAAGTCTATATCTTTCAATTTTTTCTATGGCTTAAAAGGATAAAATGATAGTAAGAAAAAAACAAAGGGTTGCAAAATTCAAGGACAACTTTGCCCTATAAAAAGTGAGTGAACAAAACAGAGCTATTCCATAACAGCTGGTATGGAAGCACCACTGTAAATCTTGATCCTATTGCATCACTGATACAAAAACAGAGCACTGAGGGTGAACGTGCCTCTGCAGTATACAACCACGCAACTGCCTTGCTAGGTAGATTACTGTCAACATTTTGCAAAAGAAGCTAGGGATCTGAAATCTAAAACTTCACGTGGCAGCCAATGCACTGAACATATCGTTGTCATTCCATAATCCAGATTTGAAGCTCACATGGGGACAATATTCCAGTGATACAATGAAGTGAGAAAAGGCTCCTCTCCACCCCTTATATATCCAAAAGGTTTTTTCACTTGTCTCAGGACGTTCCTGCCTGCAGCTAAGGTGCCATCTACTGGTTATTTCTAAAAGCATCTGTGTGCACATCCTGTTTTCAGCTTGCAAAAAAGGAATAGTAGTAAAAGAGATTTCTACCATTTCTACACTAGGCTGTTATAGTACTATTACTCCACTTTCAACATCCTATTGAACCCTGGGGTTTGCAGTTTAGGGAGGGGCCTCAATGGCCCCTCAAGGGATTCCATAGGATGTTGAAAGTGGAATAATAGCACTATAACAGTCTAGTGCGGAAATGGCCTAAGTGAGACAAGCTATTTTTCAAAACATCTGAAGTCCATATTCACTGGTGAGTACATGAACAAGTTGTTCCCAAAACATCTAGCTTGGAGGATAAGCAGTCTTGCAATCTACAGGCATTTTGAATTTGAACTCCCATAATCCCTCTCTGAGAGTAGTAGTTTGAGTGCTGGACTACAACTCTGAAGAAAAGGGTTTGAATCCTTGCTCAAAAATGGAAACCTGCTGGGTATCTTGGGCAAGTCATACTCTCTCAGCCTCAGAGGAAGGCAAAGGCAAACCCTTCTGAAGAAATCTTGCCAAGAAACTCCCCTGATAGGGTCACCTTAGGCTTGCTGTAAGTAGCAAATGACTTGAAGGCACATTACAACAAAATCCCTCACTGGTGGCCTTGTCGGTCAGGGTACACAGACACTGTTATCAAAACATCTGGAACATACAGATGTGGAAATTAAGACACCAGACGGTCTGTCATAATGCTGCAGTTGTTTTGTAAGGCCATCTTTCTGCCAACTCAGAAAGAAATGTTTCTGGGGACGAAGCAAGGCAGGAAGGCTTTGCCAGCTTAGGAAGGCAAAGCAAAATCCTGCTCTGAGGCAATGGCTTCCTGCTGCTCCAGTCAGTGGAGAAGCCAGACCAGGAAACTTTTGTAGGACTTGTGTCTCTCTGCATAATCTGTAATGCTGGCATATTGCTGCTGGGAGGTTTGCCAGCAGGTCTGACTGGCTCCCTCTGGTAATATTCCCTTCTTTGGCCAGAGCTTGGTGGCAACATACAGGCTGAATTCCTGCCTGATACCCCACAGGTTCCACACCTGCTGCCAACTTTTACCTCCTGATAGGGAATAGAAAGACAGTGTACCATATACACATTTAAGAGAATGAGCTGACTTCATGTTTCTCTCTCTTCCTTGGAAATAAGCTCTGAAGTCTTGCTTGTCTTAAATAAACAACTCCCATAACACAGAAGAAATTTTTATTAAATAGCAGACCTTACCATCAAAATTAGAATCCAAGACTCAAGAGCGCAACAAATCCAAAACTGAACTCATTTCAGCTAGCACACTGCCATACTTGAATTCAAATACAATACATCGCTAATTGCAATTGCTAAAAGCATGCAGACTAATGCGGTAGAAAAATGGTTCCACCTCTCGCTTTTTTCATGGGAGTGAGGGAGAAAACAATGAAAAAAATGTTTCTCAAAATACTATTTCCAATGTCAGGACTGACAAATGGATGGAGGAGAAAGCACCATTGACAGGCAAAATGATATTAGCATTAGACCAACTTTTTTTTTTCAGAAACGCAGTAAACCTGAACTCCTTGAATCTGTTACTAGGCACAGGTTTTCATAGCAATTAAAACAGCAGATTTTGTTACACATAAAAAATACAGAGAGCAGCAAAGCACAGATGGCTAGCTGTCAAGCGGGATAAGGGACGTCTGTACAAAGAAGAAGAGGCAAGAACAAAAAAAGTGGGGCTGACCATAATGGGCTTTACAGAGACACACAGTATTTTCTGGGCATTTGGAAAACATACATATCAGTTGAAAATATGCAGTTCAGCTGAGTCCATCCTATCAGTGCATGTGCTGACAAAGAAGGCCGGTACAACCAGCTGTAATGGTGCCAATCACCCATTTGCCTGGTGAGACTGAAATGCGTTTTAATTTCATACCATGTACCTTTAAATAAGGTGTTGCCTCAATCCAAACTCATTTGTTGAACAGAGTTGTGCTCAGGAGGCTGGCTGACACCAGAATCCTAAGCTGAGTCTCCCTATGTTTAGAAGCCTCTGCAAGATAATAACAGTAGTCTTTTCTGAAAGTTTTCATAGCTGTTCATATATAGCTGGCATTCTTGTGGCAGTAGAGACAGATGAGGAAAATATAAAGATGGAGAGGGGAAAAGAGGACAGGCCAACTGGAAGGTGAGTGGGCAGGCAATAGCAGCACCAACTGTGCTGGTGGCTGGAAGGAGGTTCTTCAACTGTAGAGAGCTCTGTTCAGAATGAGCCTTCTTACCCCATAGAGGCTATCTTCTCTTGTGAGCAACCTAGAGTTGTTGTTGCCCCTATGCCAAAAGATGATGTACAGCCCCTAGAAGCAGGGTGTGACTGAGGCCAGTGAATTTGTAGAAGTGGCTCCCACTCCAACAGGAATATATTGTGAAAGGCTATTTCAACCCATGTCTTGCCTTAGGACAGGACTGGGAATTACATGGCTATCCAGATGTTGTTGAACTGCAACTCCCACCATTCATCACCTCTGCCTATGCTAGATGTGGCTTCTGGGAGTTGCAGTTCAGCAACAACTGGAAGGCTGTATGATCCCAACCCATTCGTGAGATTATTCTGATTTCTTTACTTTGAATCACTAATTAGCAATTAAGATCTCAAACTAACCTGTGGCTGAATGAGGGCCCAGCGACATAAATTCCATGACTGACCCACTCACACCAGCCACAATGTAGACAGAATTCTTTAGCCTATTTCTCCTTGGAAAGAACAACTTTCAAGGCTACTGAATGCATCTCTCCAAAAGAGTATGACCTCTTCTCTCAGGCTTCATTCCCTTCTGCCTTCAGTATGGGAGCCAACCACAGGAAGGGAGCAATTCATTTCCCTTACCTGCATGGTTACTGTATCTGAATCAAGGTGGTCAATAGGGAACTGTTGAAATGTTGTTGGGCAACAAACCCCATCGACATTGGCTGGCTAGGCTGGGTGGGGCTGATGGCTACTGGGCTCTAGCAGCATCTGGAGGGCCGTAAGGTCATCCTCCTCTCATCTTGAGGTTATCATAGCATTGCAACACTACATGATGGAGAAGTAATTTCTACCCAGTTAGGGCAACCTAAAATGGGACACTTAAATGACCTGACATTTTTAAAAGTAAAAGTATTTGGCATAAGTGGGCTGGTGGGGTCAGTTTAGCCTATTTTTCTCTCATGCATTCAGAATGAAGTAACTTTCAGCCACTTGGCAGAAAAGCCATAGCTCAATATTAGGCATCTAAAGACAATTCACAAATTTTATTATCCTTTACAAGTAAACTCAATGGGGGGAGGGGGGAAATCCAACTGTTGTGAGATTTTTCACCCTTGCACAGAAGCAAAACAGACTAGTGTTCCTCCTCTTTAGAGCGTGAAGACCCAAAATACCAAAAATCATTGGAAAAGGTGCAGAACTTCTCACAATCTCATTTAGTGAAGATTATTTTCAAGATTTTTATTCTCACACTTGAGAACAGAATATGCAGAGCTTTACATTACTACTCAGTCGCACTAGCAGCACAAGGAACATAGGTCCAAGTCCCATTGTGGACAAAAAAAAAAAAAAATGAAAGGGATGCTGGCCATCGCTAGAACTGGCCTTTTTTTTTTCTTTTTTCTTTTTTTTAAGTCAATATCATTACTAGAAGAGGTGAGTGGGGTGGAGCTTCACATATAGGCACTGCAAAACAAACCTATTCTTCCTGTCCCATTCACCTATTTCACTCATCAGGAACGGGGTTAGCTACAACATAGTTAGATCTGCCATGTATGCTCCAACTCTTTCTATTATCCAAGCATTCCACATTTCCTGCAGCCTATACTACATATGTCTCCCATAATGCACATCTATCATCTAGGCTTTAGATTGGGGTAGTAACCATGTAGCCAGTGATAACTGTGTGCTCCCCAGGAGCATTATTGCAACTCCCCAACAAACCTTGGAGCTCCCAGGTTTTACTGGGAGGCATTTTTTGCTCCCAAATTTCCACTCCTCCACAAGGCTTCCAGCAGCAGCAGATAGTGTTTAATGCCCCACGGTGTCTTTCCAGCTACCCAAGATCCTCTGAAAATGCAGCTGGAAGCCAACTTCTAGTTCTTATTTTCATCTAAAATCAACACAAAAATAGTGACCTGCATCCCACTATGAGGGCAGAAATTGGCCTGTGCACCCTCCACAGCTGCCTACGTCTCTTGCAGATTAAATAAGTTTTGACAACTGTAGATAGTGATAGTAGAAGCTGATATGGTCACTGGTAACAGATCTTTTGCTGGAACGTCAGAACAAACGTATAGAAGCATCAAGATCTATACAAAGCCAACAGACTAGAATCTAGAGGACTTTCAAGTGCCAGATGGATTATGTGTTATACTTAATACAACACAGCAGATCATAACTGTGTGGGTGAATTAAACAGTCCTTACTCCTAAAGTTTGTGAAGAAACACAAGACTTTTTTTTTTTACATTACCAACATGAGATTATGAGTGATTTTTTTCCTCCTCAGATCTATTGGTTTTTATCATTTAAACCCCAGCTGATCCACCATCACTTTCTCATGAAGATGCTGCATCACAATGCTTCATTTCTTATGAAGGAAAAGCCTTGAGTTAGTGAGCCAACTAAGGTTTTAAAGATGGTCACCTTTGGGCTTGCAGGTATTTTCTCCTACAAATTCTACCACCCAGCATAACCAATGGTAAGGGGCTGAATAAGTTTTAGTCCAAAAGATTTGGAGGTCCAATATTTCCCAGACCCGTTTTTAAGGAACCAAGAATAATATTTGATATTTATAAAGATTGTCCCAAGTGCTCAAACTACTTCACATGTAGCCTCTCAGTAGATTTCACAGAAGGTAGGTGGATAAGATTTATTAATTAAAATATTTATACCCCGTTCTATATCTGAAGAGCTCAGGGGAGTTTACAATAAAATCAATCTAAAACAATAAATAACAATATTTTCAAAAGACATGTGATATATTAAATCATTTATCAGTTAAAACCAGACAGCTGAAAACCAACTAAAGCAATGTAAATAATACCAACTATACTTCATGTGCCAATAGGAAAAAATTAATTAGACCCCGAAGGATTTAATAACAAGCCATGTTTTGACTTGGCACTGGAATGACACCATTATTGGAGCCAATTAGACCTCCGAGGTAGGGGCTATTCCATAACTGGGGTGCCAAAGGAGGCCTTCTGCAATGTCCTTCAGCCAAATTAATCCTATATTTCAAGGACAAAAGATCAGCAATTCAAGATGTCTACCTAATGGATTCTTGGCTGAAGGGAGAGTTGAATCACGGATCTCTCCCAGCTTGTACTCTGAGCATCTCCACTCTTCCAGCTATGTTTGCTGGGTTCATTTCTAAAACCAAACTGCAAGATTGTGGAAGTAATTCTTTGCTAATTTCCTTTTGAAAGGAAACAATGAATTTCATAATTTTCTTCTCTGTACAAAAAAGTCTTACAATATTGCACAAAGGCTATTCACAGTTTCAGTCTTATTCTATGCATAATTCGTACACATGGTATTTTTTTCATAGAGAACAGCATTTTCTGTGCAAAAAATACTGAGATCCTACATTGGGAGATGTACGTGCATCATGTAGCTAAAAATAAAGACATAGATATAAGACAGGTGACACTTGGCTTCACCTCTACATGTAAAAAGGATCTAGGAGTCTTACTAAACCATAAGTTGAACATGAGTCAGCAGTGTGATGCAGCAGCTAAAAAGCCAATGTGATTCTGGGCTGCATCACTAGGTGTCTAGGTCAAGGGAACTGATAGTACCACTGTATCCTGCTTTGGTCAGATCCCACCTGAAATACTGTGTTTAGTTCTGGGCACCACAGTTCAGGAAGGATATTGTCAAGCTGGAATGTGTCCAGAGAAGGGTGACCAAAATGATAGTAGGCCTGGAAACCATGCCCTATAAGGAGTGGCTTAGGGACCTGGATATGTTTAGTCTGGAGAAGAAAAGGTTATGAGGCAACATGATAGCTATGTCATATGGAAGATGGAACAAGCCTGTTTTCTGCTGCTCTGGAGACTAGGACATGGAGCAATGGTTTCAAACTTCAGGAAAAGAGATTCCAGATAAATATTAGGAAGAACTTTCTGCTGGTAAGAGCAGTTTGACAGTGGAATACGCCACCTCAGAATGTGATGGAATCTCCTTCTTTGGAAGTTTTTACACAAAGGCTGGATGGCCATCTGTCAGGAATGCTTTGATGGTATATTTTTGCATAGCAGGAGGTTCAACTTGATAGCCCTTGTGGTCTCATCCAACTCTATGATTCCATGATTCTATCACATAGTTACATCTCACAACACTGCCTCTCAAAATCCATCACGCAAATACATACCAGGTGCTGTAGGCTATACTTCCAAGGAACAAACTGGCAAAAACAGCTTTGAGTATTCCTTGCCTAAGAAAATCCTATGAAATTCATGGGGATGCCATAAATCAACAGGTAACTTTAACACACAAGCAGGCCAGCCCCTCCCCTCTATCATGGCCATTTCCATCTTTTTGGAGGTGAGGGGGGACCAGCAAGGACATGTCCAGCTATTCTCCAGCAACTGGACAAGCTATCATCCAACCCATAGCATTGTAATTAATCAACAGGATGCCAGCTGCTTTACTTTTCTCAGAAATGCTGTTTTTTCACTTCTATGTGGAATCTGTGGTGAGTGGATGTCATCTCTTTGGCTATGGCAAAGAGAAGAATGCTTCAATAGTGAAAACACTGGAGGGACACCCTGGATTTAGTGGGGAGATACTGAGATCATCCATGTAGGCTCTGGACTGTGCAACTCTCAAGACCATCATCTCAAATTGGTCGGTCAACGTGTGGGGAGTTCAAGGAGGTATCAGGAGAAAACAGCAGGCTTGTGTTGCCAGATAGCACACCTTTAAAGGATCATGTAACATTAAAGGACACTGGACCCATGTTTCTTCATCTCTGAATTAACTACAAAGGTAATTTGACTTGGATTAACAATTACTAACAATCATAACTACCAACAATTGAGAGATCTGCATTTCAACGGCTGGATTGCATCTCTGTGAGTGCCTTCCTTTTGAGAATGACATTTAAAGGGTTGTAAAATTTGACAAGAGAACTAAGTTAATAAGCCAAAAAGCCTAACAAAAATCTGGCTTAACAAAGTTTCTAAAATGGATGAGGGGAACCCAAGTTAAAGATTGGGTTTTAAAGGCACTGAATACTAGAAATTTGGACTTATGAAAGATTGTTCATGAAGGAATGTAAGTGGCTGTGGGAAAGTGAAAGCTATGGGATGTTATTGTAACAAGTAACTGATAAGGCTAGGAATGGCAACAATGTAGTGATTACAGATGTTGGCAAGGAACTAAAGTCTCAGCCTCGTGAGAAGCTTGTTGCTGAAACCGTGTGCTGCTGATGATTTTTTTTTTCCTTTCCTACATCTGAGATTGTGTTTGCTAACTATGATCACTGCAAGGAAGATGGCTGAGGCACGAGAAAAGATGGGCTCAAGTGGTCTATCTGGGGAGAGATCTGGATTCCTGATGCTTTCTTAAGAGTGGTAGATGAACTTAAAAAGACGGGGGTGGGTAGTTTTAACGAGATTGGATTGGACAAGAAAATCTATGAATGAGAATAAGGATTTGAAAGTTGTTTTACAACTTTCATCTTGTTTTACAACTTTCATCTTTACAAATTTCATCTTATTAACTTGCTTCATCTTAAGAGCACCTTAAGACGAAGCAAGTTAATAAGAAATTCCAAGTCTTGGAGAAAAAGACTCACCTTATAAACACTGAAATGCAGAAAGACCAGCACAATTTGGCTCTGATGGAATGAAGAGAGAAAAAATTCTGTTAAGAGATTTAGAAATGTGGAGGGGAGTTCTAATCAAGATATTAAGGAGAAGATTATTATACCCTTGGAAATTTTTCTGGAACAAGAGGAATCGGAAATGGTGACAGAATTGGATCATACTTATAAAATAAATTCACATTATGCAAGATTAAGAAAGGTGTCAAGGCATATTACAGTTCACTTCACCAAGAAATCAACAAGGGATCAGATTCTGCAGTAAAACTTTGAAAACAGATTGAAGATTAATGGGAAATGTATTATTGTTCTTTCAGAAATTCCAATACAGTTTTTGCTTAGAAGAACGAACTACATTTTTTTGACTGAGAAGCTTAAACAAAGAAGGATGTCATTCAAATGGGATAACCTAGAAGGAATTATTGTTAGTTTTGAACAGCAAAGATTTTTATTAAATTCAGTGCACAAGGCAAGAGGATTCCTGGAAAGATTCAAGAAGGACTTGGGGGAGGAGGAACAAGATGACAGCAAGGAGAAATCTAAGAAGATGCAGCAATAAGACGATGTGGACTCTTCACTGATGAGTGATTCTTGGACTACTCTTTCTGATTCTTCTGCCAAAAAATGGATTTATGCATATTTTTGTTGGAATATTAAGAGGCTGAATGGCCCCACAAATGGGAAAAAATCATTCTTGAAGAAGCTGAAACAGGATATGATTTGTTTGCAAGAAACCCATATTTTAAAAAAGATGTAAAATATTTAATTTGTAAAAGTTTAGGGGAGAAACGTGTTTCTGATGGAATAACTAAAAGAAGTGGTTTTATATATCACCCCCCCAACTTGGTTTTGGTGGATGTCCAAGGTAGGTTTGTCAGGGTAGAAATTAATATTCAAAGACTGAGGACATTGATTGTGGGAATTTATGAGCCGAACAAAAATAAAGCAGCTTTTAAAAAAGAATTAATGGACAAATTTATGGGACTATCATCTGATAGCCCCATAAATTGGGAGACTGGAATGGAGTCATGTCACCTCAGCAGCACAAGCTGTCAGAGAAAGGTATTAAAGATTTGCAGGGCAAGCTCCCAAGTGTATTTTTTGGGATGATGGGTAATTAGGATGTAACGGATGCATGGAGATTTTTTAAAAGTGATGAGAGACTTTATTTTTCTGAAAGACACAGGTCTTTTTTCAAGCATTGACATGATTTGAGTTTCAAAGACCTTGGTAATTTCTGCATAATGTCACTATCCCACAATAGCAGCAGGTTGTTTCCAGACCAGGAGTTATCCCACTGCACAATGCTGCCGCTATCCAGCTTCTATACCCTCCTCAAGCATTGCAAAACTGCCCTATATCATTTCCAGAAAGAATCCATTAAAAGTCTCCTTTAGTATTTCAATCCTGTCAGCTGGCTCAGTGCAGTACCATAAGAGCGCTTGATAGAACTTCCTGTTCCCCCAGATCCAAGAGTGGGTGGTGTGTGGGTGTGCCCAGCTTGTTCCTCCCTCAACTATTCCCATGGCATGGCAACTTCAAAATCTATCATCTCTCCATGTTTATTTTAAATTTCTCCAATGAGTTAAAAATTTTTATTTTTTTAATATATTTTTAAGCATTATAGTGCAAAAGTGCAACACTGTACTGGCGTGTCATGCCGTTACAAAATTGATGCACTAGTAGGGCTTCCAACTCTCCCCTCCCCTGCCCAAATGGGGCAGTGGAGCAGGGTCAAAGAAAGTGGCCAATGATGCTGTAGTGAAGAAAGAACACTTGTGGCAATACTGCTACTCATTTGCTTAAGGCAGAAAGGTGAAGAAGAGAGTGTTTCTAACCTACTACTATCACGCAAATGGCAATGTTGGGATTGTAACAGCAGAACATGTTAATGGGGTATGGTGTGGAAAGGGCCTTTGCTGAGTAAGATCTCTAAGACAGAGAATTTTTCAGGTCACAACCCTGTTACACTGACAATGAAGAGAATTAACAGTACTTTCAGGTGGAGGCTAAATGAAACATTAATTCAAAATGAGTTTGTGGTTCAAGATTGTAAAAAGACATTAAGATACGTTTTTGTAGATAATTTGGACACTGTTATGGATGTTAAGGTAGTTTGAGAGGCAAGAAAAGCCTTTGTGAGAGGATGTTTTATTCAGCATAATTTGGAACTTAAGAAAAAAAGCTTGGAAAAGATGCAGTTGGTTATGAATGAGATATAGATGGAGGAGGAGCAGTTGATAACAGCTTTAATAACATCTATTATGAATAGAATTAAGATGTTGCAAAGGCAATTACCAATGTTAACTGTAAATGAGACTGAAAAGAAAACTAATTATGTTAAAAGAATTTTGAATCTGCAAATAAGCCAGGAAAATGGTTTGCTTATAAGTTATGTAATGAAAAGTAGAAGAAAATGATTTCAGAAATACAAGAGGGTGGACAAGAAATAACTGGTGATGTAAATATAAAAAACGATTTTTATAAATGTTATTCTTCTTTGTACAAGGGGCACGAGGTCTCTCTGAAGAAAATAAATGAGTATTTAGTAAAACAAAAATTGCCCAAGATTATAGAGAAGCAAAAACAGATTATCAAGAGACCAATAATTGTAAGAGAACTCAACAGAACTTTAAAAAAGGTAAAATACCTGGATGAGATGGATTGTCAGCATTATATTATAAATGTTTTGAGGATGAAATATTATTGCCTTTACAACAAGTGACAAATTTTATTTTGCAAAGAGGCAGATACCAGAGACTTAGAAAGAATAAAACTTTGCACAATTATAATTATAATTATACTATAATTATAAACCCTGCACAATGATTTTCACAGAAAAGTTGAAAATAATTTCTTCATTCATGAAGATCAGTGTGGGTTTTTTCCCTAAGAAACAATTACAAGATAATGTTAGAATAGTTTTGGACGTCATTGAACACTCAGAGTGTCATAATAAGAAATAGTCTGCATTGATTTTCTTGAATGTCAAAAAAAGAAAAGTTTGAACTGGACATTTTTTTAAAGTGCTGGAACAAATAGATTTTGGAGACAACTTTATTAAGTTGGTAAGAGCAATTTACAGCTCACAGAGTGCACAAATAATTGTGAATGGAGAATTGATTTTTAAAAAGTGTGAAATTGAGAAAGGCACAACACATCACTATTGTTTCTTTTGTCACCACTGTTGTTTATTTTGGCATCGGAAGTATTGAATAGGAATATAAGTTTTGATGAAAAATTCATCAGAACTGCATTTCTTTTCTATATTATCTTTGACTATCCCTAGAAGATACATTTCTGGTGTCATCTGCATTCTAATTTTTTGCTTTTTTTTCAATTTCTGTATGTATAGATTTCCAAAATTTCTTAACTTTCACAAATGTTCATCAAAAATGGTAAGATACACCTCTCTCTAATTTGTACTTCCAATAACTAGGGTCATATTTTTATACATTTTAGATAACATATCCAGTGACAAATATCATCTATAATGCATTTTATATAGAGTTTCTCTTACATCTTGTGATAATGTATACTTCATGCTTTTAGTCCATGTTTTTTTCCCGTTGTATCATTTCAATTTGTTGTCCTGTGTTTTGGGCCCAACTTACCATTGCTTCTTTTACAATTTCTTCTTCAGTATCCCATTTTAACAATATTTTATGTATTTTAGCTATTTTATGTAATTTAGATATTATTTCAGTATTTTCTGTAGATATTATTCAGAAGGTTTTTCCTGAATTCTGTTCAACTTTATTTCTATTTTTAATTTCTCTCTAAGCTGTCTGTATAAAAGCCAATGGCAAATTATTCCATCATCATTAATTTCTTCTTGTGTTCTTATATTATAATCCTTTCTTTGGAATGTTCAGATTGTCATGTCTAATCCATTTATCTTTTTCTCTTTTATAGAAAGGGGTGGCATAGATATTTATGGTATAATAAAGTTCAAGTGAATGTAAATTCTAAGAATAACTTTGCAAGAAATCTTATATTGAGAGTATGGAGCAGGTATAAAAGTAGGTTATGTACTAAAACGCCTCTATGCATTTCAGTGCAGGAAGCATTTTATAGCAGAGAGATTATGAGAAAACAAAGATGGTTCACTTATTAAAATTAATTGGTGAAAACTCAAGGTATATATAAAATTAAAGATAAAAGCCAATTGTCTTCAAAGGAATTTATCTTTCAATGGTTTTCATATATACAACTGTTTGATGGATTTAAAATAGGTAAACAAAGAATGTGGTTCTCAACAAGAAAAAAAACCAGTTTGAATGTTTTGTAATTATCAGCCTGAGAGAGTATAAATATTTGCTTTAATAAGTAACTTCCAGGAAAACATCTTCCTGTATGACTAAACTGTACTTGTCCCAAACATGGAAAATACACAGGTATCTAACATTGCTCAATGGAAAAACAAATGATGGGACACTGGATTGGCACAAAAGTGATGCTCAGAGCATGTAACACGTGGAATCAAACTTCAGTTCCTGGTTACTTGAGTTTCTTTTCTACATTTCATAGAAAAGCATAAGCAAGATTAACTAAAGAGGGATAAATATAAAACAATGTTATAAGAATATATTTCCATCTAATTATAATTTAGATTAACAGTGTCATTCTGGAGGAGTTACACTTGTGGGAGGTCCAGGATTATGTCATGTATTTTTGGAAATGGGGCATTTATTTCTCCAATACTTGTTAATACTTTAAACCACCAAATAAAATCAATGTTCAACAAAGCAGCTCTTTATTCTGCCTGGTATGGAGTTTTGAGTTCACTATAGAATATGTGTAGCATCCTAAAGATTTCTAGGTTCCGAAACTGTCTAGTCCTTTTGCCAGACACATAAAACTGTATTTGGTCATCACAATAAGCCAGGGGATCATGGCTATTTCACACTATTCAAATTATAATAATATGATTATATTTTAACTACCACGTTTCCATCCTATAAAATCCTGGGATTGGCATAAAAAGAAGGAAGGAAAGTGGAGAAAATAAAGGAACATGCTAGCACCTCTAAGACTAACTGTTTTTCATTTTCACATGGATATAAACCCACTTCTTCAGTTGCAGTACTGTGTGGCATGAAGGCCTTGGGTTTAAAGCATATTTATACAGTTGTGGAAGTGGGATAAAATGTAAAAGGATCCAGAAAGATGAAATCATGACCTTTGCTTTAAATTTGCAGAAGGCTGTATAATTGATACAGGTCTTTCAGATCTTTACAGTGGTCAGTTAGTGTTGATGACTGAGAGCAATAAATTTGCTTACCAAAGGCCAGTTTCCCAGGGTTCAAAACGCTCTCTAAGAAGATTCCTTTTGTTATATGTGCAGTAGCACAGATAACATGAAGGACACTGGGACTGTGAGTTGAAGAAAGGGCACTTAGAATTCTCAGCCACACATTCTGGTGCCTCATCAGACTATAAACTCCAGGATTCCACAGGATGAAGCCATGTCAGTTAAAGTGAAACGATAGCATTATAACTGGGTAGAGCTATGACTAGCTAGTGTGAAAGGCCAGCATGGGGACCTGGGCTTATCAAGGATGAGAAATGTGCTGATGATGGACCAGCTAAGCATTATTAGAGACCTTTGGTCTGTGCTTTTTGTGTCATATCTAAACCCTGAAGATGCTGGAATTCCAGCTTGTTTCTGAGCAACACCAAATTTAGAGCTTAGAAACGTTCCGTTTTTGATAACTCTCAGAATCACCAAGCCAGCACCATGTAGAGATAGTCCAAAAAAGTTAATGTTTCCAAGATCTGGTCCAGTTAATCACAAAACTCCAATTACGTTGCCTTACTGTGCTCTCCAGCCATCTCAGATTCTCTGTTGTCCCACTGTCTCAGATGCCTTTAAAATGCCCCAGTTTCTTCTCCTTCTCCATTTCCTCCTTTGTCCTCAGCTTACTTCAATTGCTGCAACTGAATTCAAAGTGCAAAGACAGTTTGCACTAAACTGAGGTGGGGCAGCGCAATAGGCTCAAGTTAAAGCAAAATGCTGCACCCTTTCCTAACCTGAGTGTTGTTTCTCATTAAGAACTTTTGCCATCTTGACTTCACTACGATGTTGCTTGGCCATTCATGCCCAGTTTTCATTTGTGAAGTGCCTGAGGATATCTCACTATGTTCTGTCCCACCATGCCTCTTGCTTCCAACTTGATTTAAAAGCCTTCTACTGCTTCTGGGAAACATCTAAAAGTTGGTGAGACCAGTACTATAAGTAGATCACAGCGTAGGCCTTGCATAGCAATCCGTCACATGTGCCCTGAGCTTCTATCTAGAAAAGACTCTAAGAATACATTTTATAGGCTGTTCTCAGTCAATCATCACAACTGTGATAGTATGCAGGTGGATGATGGGGGTCTCTTTGACAAATTACACTTGTACTGATCTCTTGTGCTAAAGCTATCTGCTCCTTTGGATCTCAGTCCTGGTGACAGTGGCTGAGGTTAAATAATGTCATTTAGGCCAATTAAAAAAAAATGACTTCTTGAAATGGCAGACCCTTTGTTACCCTGTGTACTGGGGGTCCCGGGAGGGACACCAAAATGTGCCCAACTAAAGGTGGGGAAAATTAGCTCAGAGCACTGCTTAGCATTACGAGAGGCAGGGTAACATAGCAAGATCTTGAACCCTATGTCTACGGGATCGGGTCGAGTCAAGGAGCACACAGAAGTTGAAGCAATAAATGATATTTTATTAAATACACAAGCAAAACAGTGTATGCGACACACTCATACAAGACAACTAAAGAAAATAAAGGTTGGAGTGGTATAGAGGGATTTTTAGAGGGATTGCTGGTTTGGGTGATACTTCACCTGTCCTGAAGCCCGGAAAAATAGAGAGCGAAGCTGGGGTGCGATGTAGCTCAGCACGTGGAGCTGACGGGAGGCTCGCCAAGCAAAGCGGCAGCAAGGTGGGATGAAACTCGGGAGCGATCCGAGGAAGGTGTCGGAATCAAGGGTTTTTATAAGGAGAATGTGACTGCAGGCTATGCCGTACTTGGGGGAAAACAATAGATTTGGAGTTGGAGACCAAGCCTCCGAAAGGTCAGAATCTGAATGACTGAGTTATCGTAGCGGTTCTCAATAGAGTAGCCAGTATGCAAACGCAGACTACTTGGGTATTGTATAGTTTACCCATCAAGCTGCTAGCGCAGGGCAGAGGCTCTTTTGTAGGTGGCATGTATACCTAATTAGAGTACTTGCCTGGAGGTCTCCTAAAGCAGTGAGTCAGCTATTTTCTGGCCTGCCTGTATTGTATTAGGAATATTAGAGCAATTAATGGCCGAGCTTGTTTACGTGTTTGTCCAGTGGCCTCGCGAGCACGTGGAGGGGAATAGAGAAGTGAAGCCGAGTTATGATATCAAGAGGATATCTTTTAATACCCCCAAAGCTCGGACAAGCCAGGGCAGTAACACCTTTCCTTTGACAAAAGGCTGCACCATCAAGGAGGAAAGGCTGTGCACCCACCTTGTAGACTTGAATAATGAAATGAACATGCTAATAGATGTCTACTCTGTAGACTCCAGCATATTTTTCTCTAAATTAGTGGAATTGAAGATTGGTAGAAATTGTTACTACTGTTGCCACCTCTGAGAGAACCACTTAAACACAGAAAAAGCAAACTGCACACAGCCAGAACAGCTGTTTCCCATTTAGCCTGATGAGTTTGTGAGGATCACTGGTTCCCAAAGAGAATGTGGAGGGGATGATCTCCCAATTCTCAATCTACAGAGGATGAAATTTTCTCCTAGGGACTAGACGTATACTGAGGAATGTGCTGCAAACCACGAACTAAAAACCACCACTTAGATGACTGCAGACAATTTATAATCACCGACAGCAACCAGAAAACGGTCTAATGACAAGTCTATGCAATTGCTGTGTTTAACGGCCATATTTAATTCAGGTTGCTTCTCATGCTGATCTCTCTCTCAAAGGGCTACCTACTTCAGAGTTAGTGTGTTAGAGTTAGAGTTGTTGGTGTTGTGTATAATCTATCCAGCCTCCTCGGAGAAAAGATGACTGGAAACCATTCAGGGGATACAGGTTAACTGCAGACACACGCATGTCCATCTGTGAACATTGGCCACTTTTAAACAACACTATTCTTTCTTTCTTTCTTTCTTTTTTTGTATATATTTTTATTAAAGTTTTACTCAAAATAAAAAAAAAACACCCCCGCTTCCGAGCATCATTTTCCAGTTGAGTTTGTGCTTACATCCCATTTGTACATTTTTTCTATTCTAAGATTTACACATTATTACTTTTAACCTTATTACATTCAGCTTATACTTATTCTATAACATCTTTAATTTTCATTACCATTTTTTCCAACACTCTTTCTTATTCTTTCCCTCATTCCTTTATCCAGTTCAAAACTTCTTGCCATTCTCTTTCAAAGTTCTGGATTGGTTTATTTTTAAGTGAAAAAGCCAACCTTTCTATCTCTACCATATCCAGAACTTTTAATTTCCATTCTTTTATATCAATATAATTTCCTTCTTTCCAGTGTTGCGCATATGTCATTCTTGCCACAGTTATAACATATAACAATGTTTTCTGGTGAGATCTTATTTCTCTTTCTTGGCCTAACATATTCAACAAATAAAATGCTGGTTTCATTTCAAAGTTTAAATTATACATTTTCTGAATTTCATCATGTATTTCCTTCCAAAATTTCTTTGCGACCTTACAAGTCCACCACACATGAAAGAAGGACCCCTCTTTTTCACCACATTTCCAACATTTTCCATTCCCATTTTTTGTTATTTTTTTCAACCTTACAGGTGTCATGTACCATCCATGTAACATTTTATAAAAATTTTCCCTTAAATTCAAACATGGCATAAATTTTATATCTATTTTCCATGATTTTGCCCACATATCCAACTCAATTGAGTGTCCAATATTTTGCGCCCATTTAGTCATATTATCTTTTATCATCTCTGGTTGCATTTCTCTTTGCACCAATATTTTATAAAATCTAGAGATTCCCTAAACAACACTATTCTGAAATTCTCTTTTGTGGGGGAATTCCAGGGGACATGCTGTACACCAACACGACCTACTAAACGTCTGGGCTTCAGAACAGGCCAAACCCAAAAACCAGCATAGGAATAAAAACGAACAGAGGCCAGAGTCGAGGCCAAACTAAACTAGTACTTTATTGTAAAACAGCTTAAGTAACATAAAGAAGTCAAAGCTAGGTAAAATCCATTGCGCTTCTCTCTCCTCTTACAGCATGACAGAAAGAGAGCTGTGAAAATGCAAAACAGTAAGCAGATGAAGGGGGAGTGAAAGAAAGAGGGCACAGTGAGAAATTCCTCACAGCAGCTATAGCTACTGTGGAATTGTTTTTTCAAACATCCCTTAGATTTCTCACAGGAACTGAGAGACAAACCAGATATCTCTTATCACACTGGCTGGGTCAAGCCGGCCTACAAGTTACCATGACCATGAGCGCAGCAGAGGAACAAGACTCAAACTTTAACCCTTTAGGCAGGGGACTGGAAGGCCTAATACTTAACATCTTTACTGCCATAAGGACTAGAAATCTATTTTAGAAATGGAAAGGGAGGAGAAAATTGCAGAGTTTAATAATACCCATAATGTGAGAGTGACCTGGGTGTTTCCTGAAATTCTCCATACAAACTGACCTAGAGTTTAGAGAAGAAATGTGTCTTGAATATCTTTTATTATGTATCTCCTCTAAAGGGGTGAAGCAGCTTGCACAGGAGAACCCACTGCACTGTGTATTCAAAGGAAATACATACAGGAGAAAGAGGCTCACAGGAGCATGTAACTGAGATAATCAATTATGCAGTCTAAGCCCATTTCTGCACTACCCTGTTATAGTACTATTATTCCACTTTCAACATCCTATGGAATCCTGGGATTTTTAGTTTAAAGAGGGCGATTCAGAATTCTCAGCCAGAGAGCTCTTTGGCCTCAGGAAACTACAAACCCCAGAATTCCACAGGATGTTAAAAGTGGAATAATAGCTCTATAACAGTGTAGTGCAGAAATGGCCTAAGGTAGTCATCACTATCTCCAAATATGCTTTCAGTCAGTCAGTCACTACAGAGAACAACCTTGTCATTTTAAAAAAAAAGTCACGAACTGGAAACCAAGGATGAAAACTACAAGATGGATAAATGGTTGCTGGCTAGGTACATACTAATATCAAACATTGATCAACACTTTAACTGACGTATCATTAAACTGATATCTTTATCTGAAACAGGCTACTGAGTTCAACTGCCTGAAGTTCCTATTTCTTGAAGGAACTTGTCCTCCCAGATATGTTTATAGAGCATGATTCAACATGGATTCACAGTCCCTCAGCCCTTCTCAGCATATTCCTGGGCCATTTCTGCACGAGACTGTTATAGTGCTATTATTCCACTTGCAACATCCTATGGAACCCTGGGGTTTGCAGTTTCGGGAGGGGCCAGCCAGCCCCTCCCGAAACTGCAAACCCCAGGATTCTATAGGATGTTGCAAGTGGAATAATAGCGCTATAACAGTCTCGTGCAGAAATGGCCCTGGTCTCTATCAGAAGGAAGGGTCAAAGATCTCTAACAAAGAATTCTCAGCATCTTCTCCAAACTACAGTTTCCAGGCTTCTCTGGAGGAAGCCATGATAACTAAACAAGAACAACACAGATATCCACTGGTAGTACAGACAAACCTCCATGGGTTTCAACATGCCAAATCATAGTTTGAAATTCCAAACATATAGGCAAGCAACCCACGATTTTGAGCTATTTCTCTGTTTTCATTTCCCATCTGTTCACGGCTCCTGTTTCTGTGCTGAAGTGACAGAGCGACAGCTTAGCGACAGTTTGTCAATTCAGACATACTAATCCAGAGTAGAGAAAGCTACAAACCCAGATTGTGGATAAAGATTTGCTCCCGCCTCCCACAACTCTGCTCTGAAGCAATCCCTTAATAAGAATGAAATGGACAGACTGTCTGCCTGACAGAGCTGTAAAACTGCACCATAACAGAGGGCATGCCTGAGGTACCGGTTGTCATGGCTTTACATAGACCCAGTGCCTCTAACTCTGGAAAGCATAGCAATTTTCTTTGAATGTTTCAGTGTTTCAGACAAAAGGCTTTTTGAACTTGTGTGCAGCCAGGTAAATTTGTTGGTTAGTATTCATATAAATACAGCTGCAATTACATCTTCTTAAATTAATCTGGGTAGTAAATGAAGTTTGCAGTCTTCATCTGAACCACACAAACAAGTTAGTATAGTTATGCCTTTTTAAAAAAAATTATGTTAAAATCATTTTAAAAATACAATAATGCTGGCTAAAGAAGCTGAGGCACACCTTGAACAGTAAAAAAAAAAAAAAAAAAGCTAATATCTGGTCCCAGATTTATGGTCCAAATGTCTGCTCTTAAAATGACCTGAACTGTTGCATTCATAAAACAGCCTGTTTGTTTTCATTATTTTAATACAACAGACCGAAAGCAAAGGAGACTTTAAACACATTATGCTACAATTTACACTAAAATTGCCTCTGGCTGTTTCTAAATTTTGCATAATTAATTTGAAGACATTTTTCTTCCAGCTACCAAGCTCTATGTGGTGTCGCTCTTTTGCTACTACAGGGAACAAATTCTTTAAAAAGGCAGCATAGCAAAGGTGGAGTGCTGCACACAAGGTCATAACTTGTGGTTATACACAGAAGAGTGCCAGGGTGGTGTGCTTTGAGTGTTGGACGGACTATGACTCTGGAGACCAGAGTTCAAATCTCTGCTCAGCCAGGCAAACCCACCAGGTGATCCTGAGCAAGTCACACTCTCTCAGCCCCAGACACCAGATTCCATCTGATCTTGGAAGCTAAGCAGGGTTAACCCTGGTTAGTAGTTGGATGGGAGACCACCAATGAAATACTAGGTGCTGTAGACACTTCTGCTTTCCAGAGGAAGGAACTGACAAAACCATCTTTGTGTATTCCTTGCCCAAAAAAACCCAATACAATTCATGGGGTTACATTAAGTTGATAGGTGACTTTAAAAAGCACACACACATTCAGAGACCTGTTCAGCTTTGGATTCCGGAGGCGAAAATGACCGAGATTGGTCTGGGTTACCAGTTTTCCCAAATATCCCCCCTACATACAATAACAGCGCAAAATGACATTTCCCCATCATTCCCATTACACATGGCAGTACCATGGACATCCTGACATGGGCAAATTATTTGACTGGGGATACATGTAAAAAAAACCAAAAAACCCTGTGGCACCCATAGAATGTGAAGTTCACAGACTGCATGAGAAAAACCAACCACACTTTTCAGGTATATATGTGCTAGCTATATTTTTTACCATACAAAAAGTAACAGGAGTATCTCATGGCTAGGATCTGCATCTTTAGTGTCTGCCCGACTCACTTACTGGAAAAGTGCTGCACACATTTCCAAATGAATATGCATCTTCTTACATGCTGATAGACTTTTATACCTTAAATATCTCTTGCTTACCCTTGTGTTTTTTTTTCTACTCCTTGTGGGGGGGGGAACCATTTTCTGCAAAAGCTACAACTCTGAAACCTGCACATTAAGAGTTCTTTATACAAAATAAGCATCTTGCACATTTACTTTGCATTGTAGGAATAGTCCACCATGACAAAAAAACACCAAAACAGGACACAATTCAAACTAATCACATATGAAAACTATAGGTTAGAAATGGGGTTTGTTGTGGTCCTCCAGATGATGTTGCATGCCAGCTCTCATTTGTCATAGCCAGAATAACCAAAAGTGAGAGAGGGAGTTGCAGCCCAGCAAACATGTAGAGGGCCACATGTTCCTCATTTCTTGCCACAAACAACAGCCATTTGCAGACATTATCAGGTACAGGAACAAACACATGAAGTTTGGTCTCTTAATGCCATTTCTATCACCCATATGTGTTCTGCTCTACACCCAGTAATATCTAATTTCTACAACCCTTTTTTCCAGGGCATTGCACTTAGGGCAACACTTGTTCTGTAACACTTTGGGAGCATTCTTCCTCCTTCTCTTAGAGCATTAATGCCCTCTGTTAAACACATGGATCCTACTGACCTGCTCTTCAACCCAGGGCTGGACACCAAGGGCCTTTTCACACTGCCCAGTTATAGTGCTACAGGTTTACGTGATACGGGTTTCAGGGCTACGGCTGCATTCTATGGCAGTAATCATTAACCACAGACCCCTTTAAATAACTTTTGTTGCCACAGACCAACAAGACTCTTCCTTTTATATATGAATTTACTCAAGAACATTCTTGACACAACTACAGAATTTTGGGAAACAATAGATGTTCCAAGAATGGCGGCACAATGTAGATAACACTAAAGATCAGTACAACTACAAAGGTAACTTCTGGCTGTATACGAAGCAACAAGTAATGTCACAGGCTTCCTCTCAGCCACTCAGCATTATTCACGTGCATATTCTCACTGTGTGCAGAAGTAGCAAATGCTGAGTACATTTTTTGCCATCTAACAGTTATTTTCATAACTTTTAAATGGTTCAAGGTATTGTAATGAAACTCTATACAAATGACATCTATCACCAGCAAAAGACTCCTACTCTTTGAGATCAATGTATGACTGTCTGTCTGTCTGTCTGTCTACCTATCTACTTTAACTGTACAAACTGATAACATTCCTTCAAGCTTTTGAGGACACTGTGGTCCCTGGGAATATACAGACCACAGGATAAAAACCACTGTTCTATGCAATTCTGGGGCTGTTATCCCAAAACGTAGGTGCCACAAGGGCCACCCCATGATACCAGTGCCTCCTCACAAAAGTGGGGAATGAATTAGCTCAAAGAAGAGGCTTGCAAGAGAGGGGCAACTTAGCGAGATCTTTTCCACCAATGTTTACGGGCACATGCAGGAAAAGAACCAGCCAAAGATTCAAAAGTAAGCTAAAAATGTGTTTTATTGAGGGGAATTCACTCATGCATGCACACAAGATACATACAGTCACACATTCACACAAGAGCTAGCTGAAGGAGAAAGGGAAGAAAAAATTATGTATAGAGAGACTGAAGAGTTTGGGGAGATTTATAATTACCAGTCAAGGAGAGTAGTGAAGAGCAGAAATGTGTTTTGGCTCAGGTAGGACCTAAGGACAGTCCTCATTCAGGAGCCAGACAGACAGAGACCTTTGAGAGACTGACTGCAAGTTGCAAGCCTAAAATCAGGTGCATTTGTACCCTGTAAATAGCCTGTGGCAGTGGAAGGTGTGTGCAGTTTCAGGTGTGGAACAATGGGAGTTGCAAAACAGACAACGGGGTCTGGAATGGACTGATCGGTTTCAATGTCTTGGTTGAGTGGGGGTTTCTGGGCTAGCTGCAGTAGGATATGCACACAGTAGGGGTCCTGGCCTCTGCATCTGGGCATCTTATTGTGTTCTGAGGTCAGCATTGATAGGATTAGCTCAGAGTCATTAAGTCAGGCTTTCTTGGTTAATTTCAGCAAACTTTTGACCTGGCCATGCTGAGGTCACCTCTGACCTACTCCCAGCCAATGTCCGTTTCTTCCACATGGTCTTGTCAGCCATAAGTACAATTTATACTTTATGCCAACACATCTGCCAGTTAATATATTTTACCAATTAGACCATATCAAAATGTGGGGATGTATGGCCTGGTAATAGAGCTTGTGGTACAGTGAGGCATTAGGCCTCTCTGGATGAGAATACTAAATGCCCCTCTCCCTAAACTGCCAATCCCAGGATTCCATAGGACAGAACCAAGATAAATAGAATAATGGTGCTATAATTGGGCAGTGTGAAAGGGCCACTAAATTTGAACTGATTTAATTAATAATACCCAACCCAGAGCAGAGTTCTCTCACAAGTTACATCACCCAATGATCCTCTGCTGGCTATGTTTAGAAGTGGTAGAGTTAGTAGTACCATTCCTACCTAGAGGAGGCCTCCTTGAACAAGAAAAAGAAAGAAAAGTGGCAAAAGAAAAGGTCTCAGTTGGACCCAGAGGAGGTCTCAGTTGGAGACAGGTCTCTCTCTGGCAACTCCTGCACATCAAGAGGAAGATATAGAGGCATTGTACCTAGTAGAGCATTGTAAATTAAAATGACAGGAGCTAAGGGTCAGGAAACATCCTGTTATTCTCTAAATGGAAGACACAAAGCTAATGAAGCCAGCCAGGTCAATTTACTGCTGGCTATAAATTAGCTCAGCCAAGGCCATTCCGCTGCTGCAGACAGACAGACAGTTCCAACATTTTCTGGTGACTGACATTATCTGGCTTTGTGAATCTCTGACCATTGGTGTGTTGCATATGGTGTGTGCCTTCAAGTCATTACCTACTTTTGCTGACCCTAAGGTGAAGCTATCACGGGGTTGTCTGGGGTTGAGTGTGTGTGTGACGCACCCAAGATCACCCATTGGGTTTCCATGGCTGAGTGGGGAATCAAACCCTGGTCTTCACAATTGCCATCCAGTGCTCGGACCACTACACCACACCAGCTCTCTTCATTGGCATTTATTTCAGCTTAATCTTTTTGGCAACAGCCTTCTCAACTTTGGACTCGGTTCAAGACCTCTTCTCCCATTTGGACCTTGGACTGCCTGGACTACACTTCTGCTTCCACATGAAACCCTATGTAAGCTCTGGAGCTTGCCTGGTTTCCCCCCATCAGTTCTTGCGACTGGGAGGTGCAATTACCTGGGCACTAGCCAGCATTAAACAGGCCACAGATTGGTAAGACAGTCAAGTGGTGTCCATCCACATGCTAAGAGCAATGGTAATGATTTAAAAAGCCAAAGCTGCAGAATGAAAAGCTGAAGAAGATCACTAAATTGTGATCTAAATTAAAAGCCTCAAGACATCTGGATCTGGTCATTTCAGAGGCTTGGTATGGGGCTAGATTGACAGTTTGTCAACAGCCACCATCTGGATGTAGCACAAGGCTGTTCTTATGTAGTCCTGGCATATGGGTCCTGCCATCACCCTAAAAATATTTGTCATTTCAGATGATTGATGCAGTATTCTCAACTCCATATTTCCTGTAAAATGTTACAGTTTCCCAAGCTAAGCCTTAGGTAAGTGTCTTGCAACCTCACATCCAAGGATGTACGTTTTTTAAAAAAAATCCATTAATGTGCTGTCCGCCATGCCCTTTGCTTCATTTAGAAAGTTAAGGCTGTCAATCTTTAATCAGAATCTCCAGTTACCAGTCTGCAATTGTGGCACACAAACCCTGTAAATTCTGTGCAGCCAGGACCAGCAGAAGCCAGTTTGATGTTTCATGAGCATCTAGTGAAGACCAGCCTACAACCCTAAATAAGCATGAAAGTGACTGTTTCTATTTCATGAAGCTGCCTACATCTATACTCTAGAAAAAGTTTTGCTCTAAGGATAATTGCTTACACAATGCTCTTCCCTGTCCATGTCATCAAGACAGTACACTCCAAAATTATCATCTTCATGTTGGCAGCTCATGAGCCTAGTATTTCCACCATAAATAAGGGCTGAAGCCACATTCAAATAAAAATTCCTTCCCTTTCACACAATATCCTTCATTACAGCTTTCAGCAGTAGACTTCAGAGAAGAAGAGAAACAAAGAGTCCAGACAATGCTTAAGGCCATAATTTTCATCTAACATAACTAAACAGAGTTTGGAAAGTTTCTTTTAGGAAAGTTATTAAGTCAAATGTTATCATTTCAGCATGGTGCAACGGTTTCAGCATTGGATTATGACTCTAAAGACCAGGGTTCAAATCCCTACTCTGCAACAGAATCCCACTCAGTGACCTTGGGCAAGTCATATACTCTCAGCCCTGGAGGAAGGCAATGGCAAGCCCCCTCTGAACAAATTCTTGCCATGAAAACCCTATCACGGGGTCAATTTAGGGTTGCCATAAGCAGTGATGTATTTAAGTCTCTACCTTCAAGTCCCAAGTCCCTGAAGACACTTTCAAGCCAAGTCTCAAGTCCTTGAAGACACTTTCAAGTGAAGTCAAGTGAAAGTCTGAGAGCCAACTTTATACTCCAACCTCTATTCCAGAATTTTTGGACAGAGTCAAATAAAGTCAGTTTTAACAATTTAACCAGTCAGCCCTCCACATTTGTGATTTTACCACCTGCAGCTTCAGAAGTGGGGAATAGGATCCTTCTTACTCTCCCTTCCCAAAGCTGGAAGCTTTTGTGCCAATGGGCATAAAAGAGTCTGCAGCTTCAGAAGTGGGGAACAGGTTCCTTCTTACTTCCCATTTCCAAAGCTGGAGGTTTCTTCAGAAGTGGGGAACAGGATCCTTTTTACTCTCCATTAATGAAGCTTCAAAAGCTTTAGAAAGAAAGATCCTTCCTCCTCAAGCCCGTTGCCTAACACCTTTGTGGTTCCCCTCTGAGAAATGCACCCTGCACTCTGTAGGTAACTCTTGTCTTCTGCCCTTAGGAAATTTTTTAGAAGGCTCCTCTGATATGCAGCAGGGTCAGGCTGCTGAGCAGATCTGAAGCCTGCCTCAAGTCCATTGCCTAACCTGTTAGCTGTTCCCCTCTGAGAAATGCACCCACACTTAGGGCTTGAGACAGATTGTCATGTGAACAGTAGGCAAAAAGAGATGGAAGTGTTGTTCAAAGTTGTAAGGTTTCTGGATGAATGTGTTATGTTACTGAACCAATGGCAGCAAGTCAGTCGTTAAAAATAAATGAGTCTCAAGTTGAGTCAGTGTGTCATTTATTGCCGAGTCGAGTCCGAATCAAGTCACTAAAGTGACTTAAGTCCGACTTGAGTCCGAGTCGGTCAACTTGAGTCTACATCGCTGGCCATAAGTAAGAAATGACTTGATGGCACACAACAACAACAACAAGTTACAAACCCCACCTAGCGGATGGTTGCTATTATAGTTTCAATTTTAAAAAACAGAACTTTTTTTGATTTTTGAAAGATTTTTTTGCTTCTATTCCCTTGTTTTTTTAAAAAGACATCTGAATACTAGGAGGTGCTGGCCCATCATACAAATACACTTTTCTTCCTACCACCTCATCATCACTCAACAGACTATGAGACACAGCACGAGGCAGCAGCTGAACCATGTGATATTCCTCCTCCACCACTTAGTGAGACCACATCATATAATTGAAAAGATACATTTATACCACACAAGGAGAGACAGTAACTCTCACTGAGTTACAATCATTGTGTAATGTAGCTACACCTTCATTTTCCAAAGAAAGAATTAGTTATTTGTAGCTAGTTACTTCCATGCTCTGACATTAAAGCCATTTAAAAAAAAAACAGACTTTTTGAAACTAATATGCATTCTGATTTTTTAACATACCAGGGTTGTCATTTTGGCAGCTGGAAGTGAAACTGCAGATCATAGTTTGGGGGAGGACTGCTTATTTATCTCATTTATGTGCTGCCTTTCTCCTGGAGTGGGACCCATGGCTGCTCGCCAAAAGCAGCAGCTAAAAACTAAACAATAAAATTTAAAATACAATTTAAAATAATCACATTAAAACAATAAGCTGTAGAAAGCACGCAACAGTTAAAATAAAGCCTGTGCATGCACACACAAAGCCCCATTGTCAGCAATTATACATTAAAAGCCTGATTAAACAATAAAGTCTTTGTGTGCTGATGAAAGAGAGGAAGGAGGGGGCCAGCCTAGCCTACCATGGAAGGAAATTCTACATAGTGGGAGAAGCCACTGAGAAGGCTCACTCCCGTGTCCTCACCAAGAGAGCCTGTGATAGTAGCAGGACAGAGAGAAAGCACACCCCACCCCTGGTTCTTAAGACTCTGGAAGGTTCTTATACAGAGATATAGTCTTTCAAACAGTCGGTACCTAATCCATATAGTGACCTTGGATGTCTTGGTTTGAAACAGACAAGTCCGAATAGCAGGGTGCAGCTGGCCAAAGTCAGCACCAATAAAGCCTAAATCAATAGACAGATCAGAACAGTGAGCAGCCAAAGTCAATGCATGGGAAACAGAGCCAAGGTCACAAAGTTCTACTGGAAAGTCAGGCAAACCAAGTGAAGAAGGATCCAAAGCCCACATCTGATAACTGTCCAAGGTCAGATTCCAGTGAAGCAAAACACAACAGGAGTTCAAGAATTACATTGGTTTCAGTAGTTTCTGCAATCTCAGAACGAGGCTCTTGCTTTTACATAGGGGGTATCAGAACCCCCATCCAAATCTACAGCAGTTTGTTAGAGGCTTCCAACAGAAACCTTTCTTGCCAGAAATCCTTTACTCTCAAGAAGATCCTTACTGTGGCCAAGCACTTCTTCTGGGCATCACAGTTCTATCTTGCTGCCAGACATGTCAGAGTTCTCAGGGACTTGAAACTGGGTCTACCACTCTCTTTACTACCAAGCTGTCTTCATCTCTCTAGAGGACCCAGGCTTTGGCTCTGACCGGGCCCACAGGTCTGACAGTTCCTGCAGATATCTGCTTGGAATCCTCATTTGAAGAAAATTCATCCAGTGAGGGGATGACAGGCAACAGAAGAGAGTACTCAACCTTTCCTCTCGCAAATGGTTTTCCCCTGAAATCCCTCTTTCAGATGCTTTTCCTCACTTGACTAGGAAAACTGAGGCCAGGCTGGTAGGAAAATGGTTGGAAAGGAGATTCCGAAGGAAAACAGTGGCTAGCAAAGGAAAGATTAAATGCTCCTCACTTCCAGCAACTTCTCTTCTCTTGTAAAAACCTCATCCTCACTAGAGGTAATAGAGATACAAAGAATATTCACAAATCTTCTCATCCTCAACAAGAAAAATTTCATAGCCTCAATGGGAAAAGTGTCACTGCTACAAAAAAAAAATGGCCATACCTTTGGTTTCTTTTCTGACATTGTTTGTGCAAAAATGAAGGGCAAAAAACCTACATGAAATATTCACAAAAGCTCCAATTAAAATTTTGAAATCTTGTCGAAGAAGGAAAAAGGTTTTGAAATTTTTCACTCTCAGAGAGAGAAAAAAATACACAAAGATCTAAATCTCCAGGAGGTAAATATGGAATTGGGTACTCATGTTGTTAACAAACAAGTAATTATGACTGCAATCTTGACCTGAAAATAGGCATAAGCCCCACTGATAACAATAGGAGTTTCTATTAGGAATTTGGGAAGAAGATACAATTGTGTATAAGAAACAACATAAATTGGTCCAACATATGCTATTAACAGCAAGTGTCCTGTCCCAGGCAGACAAGGCAGACCAGGCAATCAGTTAGCAAAGCGGCAGGCAGAGGTTACTCACAAAGGCAAGAGCAGGGGTAGTACAAACACAGTTCAAGTTCCAAAGCAAAGAAATCCACAAGGCAAATCTGAGTCGTCGTCAAACAAGCAGAGGTCCTAGATAGTCAGGAGTAAAGAGAATACAGCACAGGGCTTCGACCACCAGGAAGATCAGTTATCAACCCTGAGAGAGATGGACTAGCTGTCTACCTTTTATCCACTAATGATGTTGCCACAGGTGTTGCCTCATTGAGGCTTGTTATTTAAACAAGCTGAGTGGCAGAGCCCCTCTTTCTGGCGTCATCTCTCTCTCTCTCTCTCTCTCTGTAGCCTTGTCTTCTGATATTTGTTCCCCCTGCTCAGGCCTCTGCTGTTGGTTGTTATCTTCCACTGAACAAGCTTCTGGGGAAACTTCTGCCTCAGATTCAGAATCCTCCTCCTCACTATCAGGGTCTCCAAGGCAGGGCATGACAGCAAGACTGATATATGCCAAGTATTGATAAAAACCAGACTTATCTACAGTGGATAAATGGTTAAGCAGCTTGATGGGAATAGTTGAAATGGACAATTTAACAATCAGGTTAAAAGGCAAAGCTCAAAATGAATTTGCATCTGAATAGAAACGGTTGATTGGTTTTTTAAAGAGGAATGAGAGCAAACTGATCACTATAGCATTTTAAAGTTAAAATTTCAAAATTTATGTTATTACATGAGAAGTATGAAACTAGAATTTAAAGTTATACTTTGTTGCTTGAATAGCTTATTCTTTATCACTTTATAATTAGATGGTGATTACTATTAATCGTGGATGTTTATTATCATATCGATTAAGGATTATTAGTATTACTTTTTTGTAATATGTAGTTGAAGGATTACTATTATAGAATAATATTATATTATTAGAATCAAACATACATTAGAATATAGAAATTATACAGAATATAGATAGGTTAGTAGTGATATAACTTGTTAATTTAATTAATTGGATTATGGCCTTTTCCGCAAGCGGTTATTAAGGTGGGCCAATGCGTCTTGCCACGGAGGTCTTCTGCACATTGGAGCAGACTAGGTTCAGTTTATTTACCTTCATTCCGCACGTAATTCCGACTAAATGCGCCCCCATGTGGTGGTAAAGCGCACTATTTGAAAACCCGAAGAAACTGGTTTTCCAATTTTCCAGATCGATCCCATTCGTACTTTCACAGTGGTGCAGACACGTACATTCGCGCCAATGTGAATTGGTGCTCAGGGGAGGGCTCATGGGAGGGGCCGGGGGTAGTATGGACTTATGCACGTACACATGTGTGCACGTATGCAATGACGTACTAAACCATTCAGGAAAAAAAAAAGGGCCAATCACAGCTGATGGGGCGGGGTGAGGGGAGCAGTGGGAGTGGCCATGGCGGAGGCAGTGTGGATTCATGAACTCGCACTCCCTTGAATCAGAATGGAACATACGCAGTAGCTGTGTGGAAGGAAATGAGGGAAAGTCCGCCTTGTTTTGAGCCCAGAAAATCCGGTAAGAAACAGCACGAACCGATTCACCAGCCTCGTGCGGAAAGTGCCTATATGTATGTGGATAAGTAAGGTAATTAGGTAAATAAGTGTTTAATGATATGTAATCACTAGCAACAATTAGTTATTTTTTTAAGGTTGAAGTTAATACTAAGGTTTAAGTGTTTAAGTACAATGAACTGTATGCAACAGGGCAGGAACCAACCTTTTTAGTTATTTGTGGTAATGTAGTTTTGTAGTTGTAATTAGGTCTTTTTTTAATGGGGATTGTTAGTATTACTAGAATTGTTAGTATTGTTTGCATTGATAGTTCGTGTTTTAATTTGTGTTTTGAATTTGTCGGAAGTCTGTATACATTGGATGTATTTGTTTTGCTTTTTTCTTACTGTTTTTAGTGTTTTATTTGTATTTAATAAAATAACATTTTAAAGAAATCAATCAGTCAATCAATCAATGAAAGTTGTTTCTAAATAAGCATGTATAGGACAAACTGCAGATATGCTCCATATGTCAGTTCTATAAAATACATGATATTTAGAGATGTGATACTTATGTACAGAAAAGTTTTCTTGATGTCGTCACAACAAAATGTCCAATTGGAAACAATCCTCAAAAGAAGTTTTAAATATAATGAGTATCCTTTCAAAAGTCCCATTTGATTTCAACATGAAAGTGGAGGCTGTGCTTATATCCAATCCATATCATCTGATTATTATTTATGTAATTAAGAATAATGAAAAGACCTCCCTACAGGCTTATAATCTAAATTAGAAAAAAAATGCAAGGATGGGCAGAAATATTTATTAATTACTTATAGCACATACACCCCTTTTCTTCTAAAATGTCGTACATGTCAATAAAAAAAAAGAAGAGTCCTCGCCTTCAGGACTTACAGTCTAAAAAGACACTACACAGAAAGAAAAGGGATGGAAAGAGAAGAGGAATCAAGAAACATTGGGTACAAATTTTTACTATTATGATATTCATCAGCCTGGTGAAATGGCTTTTAGTGATGCCACGGTGAAGCTGGCTTCTCAGGAGGGCTCATACTGGCCTTTTTCCTCACTCCTGCAACACGGCTGCCGGATGACATAAGTGCAGTGGGCCCTCCACATTCGCAGGAGTTAGGGGCACAGGACCCTTATCAAAGTGGGAAAACTGTGAATATTGTAAGCACTCCCGAACAAGATGAATACTATAGACTCCCTTCCACCCACTGCATTTCCCACTTTGCCATTGCAATGCCTCAGCTAGATTTTAAAGCCCCCCAGCAGATCCAGCTCCTCGCCACACTCCTTCTGCTCCCCCCTCCTCTCCTGTCTTCTGCACTAGCCCCTCACTTTCTTTCCCACCTTGCCACCACCAAGCCTCAGCCACACTTTAAACCCCTTATCAGTCCATGGGCCTCTTCACCCTACTCCTTTTTCTCTCAGTCTTCATCTCAGCCTCCTTTTACCTCAGCCAGATCTTACACTCCTTCAAGTCCATCCACTCCTTTGCTTCACTCTTCTTCCTCTCAAGCCTCCTTTGTTCTCTTTTCACCTCAGACAGATTTTAAGCCCATCCACTCATTCATCCCACTCCTCTTCCTCTCAGTCCTCCAAGAGATTGAGACAGGGACTGGGAGGAAGAAGAGTGGGGGAAGAGGTCGATGCGCTGGGAAGGGTTTTAAAATCTTGGCTCAGGAAAGGTGAGAAAAGACTTGTTGGTCTCCCACTGTTGGCAGGACAGGAGACAGAGAGAGGAGGAGGTGAGAAGGACAAGATTTTTTTTAATTAAGTGTAGTGGCAGGTTAAGACACACATTGTTTTGTTTCATTTTGTTTTTTCCTGTTTTTTTTATTTGATGGCTTTTTTGTTATTTTTTGTTTTCTGTCTTTTTTCATTGTTATTTATATGTGTGTATGTATCACCAAAAATAGAAATGATTGACATTATGTTTAGTATGTAAAAGCATTTTTGAACAATAGAATTAAAAAAAAACAGGATTACATCCACAATCTCATAGTGTGAGCTGAACACGAATCAGTAGTGTGATGCGGCAGCCAAGAAAGCCAACGTAATTCTTGGTTGCATCAATAGGAGTATGGTGTCTAGATCAAGGGAGGTAATGGTACCACTCTATTCTGCTTTGGTTAGACCTCATCTGGAATACTGTGTCCAGTTTTGGGCACCTCAATTCAAGAAGGATATCGACAAGCTGGAACTTGTCCAGAGGAGGGCGACTAAAATGGTGAAGGGTGTGGAAGCCATGCTCTACGAGGAGCAGCTTAGGGAGCTGGGTATGTTTAGTCTGCAGAAGAGAAGGTTAAGAGGGGACATGACAGCCCTATTTAAATATTTGAAGGGATGTCATGTCAAGGAGGGAGCGGGCTTCTTTTCCGCTGCTCCAGAGACTAGGACAAGGAGCCACGGATTCCAGCTACAGGAAAGGAGATTCCACCTGAACCTCGGGAAAAACTTCCTGATGGTCAGGGCTGTCCGGCAGTGGAAAATGCTGCCTCGGAGTGTGGTGGAGTCTCCTCCTTTGGAGGTTTTTAACCAGAGGCTGGATGGCCATCTGTTGGGAATGCTTTGATGGACGTTCCTGCATGTGCCTACTTGGTATTATAAGTGATATATGTTAAAAAGAATGGAAAGTCATTTTATGACTAACATCCTCCCACCACATTCGTGGGGTGGGCTGTTGCAAATTTGATTATTTGCGAGGTGCCTGCTTGCCTTCCCTTCATTCTCCCCTCCCATTCCCTTGCCTTTTGCCTGGGTGTGTGGCGCCTTCCTTCTCTGCAGGCAGGCAAAAGGCACGCAAATGGGCGGGGGAGCCCCAGGTGCAGGGTGCACTCAAGGAAGGTGTAGGCAAGCCTCCTCCCCATTTTCCCCCTCCCACTTCCTTGCCTTTTGCCCAGGAACATGGAAGGAAGGCAGCGTCCCCAGGGAAAGGGCACGAGGATGGGAAGGGGAGAAAGAGGAGAGGCACATGTACACCTTCTCTGTAGACAGGGCTGCCCCTTTTGGTTCCCTTGTCTTCTGTGCAGAAGGAAGGCAGGACACCGGGACAAAAGGCAAGAGAATGGGAGGGGGAGAATGGGGGAAAGACACATGTGCACCTTCTCCACACCCAGGGCTGCACATCACACACTCTCAGCCTCAGAAAATCCTGTGATAGGCTCTCTTGAGGGTCGCCATAAGTCAGAAATGGCTTGAAGGCACACAACAATGACAAAGTAGGAAAAGAAGAAGACTGCATTACAGGTGGATTGATTCAATCAAGGAAGCCACAGCCCTGAGTTTAGAAGACCTGAACAGATATCAGAGCAAGGTGTCTTGGAAGTCTCTTGTTCACAGAGTCACTGTAAGCCGAAGTCAATTGGACATCCATTAACAACAACAAAATGAAGAGCAGATGTTTACTGGACTGAGGCTTTTCTGCTCTCTGACACCATTTGACCATCATAAATTATTTGCATTGACAACCTCCTAAGTATCAGCTCTGAAACAAAAATCTAGGAATTCTATACGCAGTGTATCTGGTCTATACCTGGATTAAAGGACACTGATATTTTTAGTCCTTTAAATTTTTTGATTTTCTTGGATGCAATCCCATTTACATTGTATAATTGATGCACTGTCAAATTTTACTCACCTCAGTGAGAAATTAAATTGCTATAAGCTTGCATACAGTGGCTTCTCAACTTTCACGAGGGTTTGGAGCACAGAATCCTCAGGAAAGTTAAAAGAAAAGAAAAAAAGAATACCCCCCAAGTGATTGCTCCCCCTCCCACTGCCTTGCCCTTTGCCTGGGTGCATGTGCCTTCCTTCTCCACATCCAGGCAAAAGGCAAGCAAATGCCCAACATCACCCAATGGGTTTCAGTGGCCAAGTAGGGAATCAGTGGCCCAACACTCAAACTACAACACCGTGCTGGCTCTCCCTTCTACCTACCAAGCGTTACACCGCATGTGATAGGGATGGAGTCAGAGGCTATTGCATCTTTGCAGCACGGCCCACCCTCGCACCCTCAAATCCAGTATGAGACTTCTCTAGTCACCTCAGAGCCAAGTAGACCCCCCCCCTCATTTTACTTCGTTTTGCTTTTCCCTACCACGTATAGTATCTGCAGGACTTTGACAATTGGCTTTAGGTGGGGGTCATTAAATGGGCTTTCACCTGGCAGGGAGAGAATATAAGTAAACACCTTTGGTACTCTTTTGGTGACTCTGAAAGTCCCCCCTTATAAAGTTCTGGGGTTGGGCAAGGAGGCTACCCTTGAGGTTAACCTGGGATCTGGGCTCTCACTTCTACAGTACCAGGGTTTAGATGGGAGTCTGCCAGATTATCTTCCAATCAAAGCTGGCCAAGGAGCAACCCATAATATTTTGTTTGCCTGTGAAGGTGAGGTGTTTCAGGCCTTGACAACTTCTTAAGGCTGAAAAGGTCGTCAAGAGGTTGACACCTGGCCTCAGCTGAACCTGCACCAGGTTACTCCCCTGTCTTGACTCATTTCCAAGCTAACACAACTCAAATAGATTAGGTCAAATAAAATGGTCCTTATTTAACTCAAACTTCTATGTCTAGTCTCATTATTCCTTACTTTTTTATTTTAAGATGTGGCTTCCCTGTAAACCTTTTCATTATTTAAACCTTGGAAACGCTAAACGTGTTTCTTATTTCAAATCCAAATCTCCACTTAATGCAAACTTCTGAGCTGTATGCAGCTCCTCTCGTAGTGCAGTTTCAGTTTGCAAGTAGTTAATTAATGAACTAATCTACTGAACTAATGATGATGAACTAATAATGAAATAATCTACTGATTATGGTGTAAATTGTTTGTACTCACTCGAACATTGTAAATCTCTAGCTGAGGTGGAGGTTTCCTTCACTGCTCAAGATGGGCCATCAAAGGCCCTCTTATTCATGTTGTAAATCCTTATTTGGAGAAGCTTCTGTCTGGTTGATCTGATCGAATCTTTTCAGATTCTTCAGCTTTGCAGAGGGAAATGCTGTAAACATCTAGGCTTACAGAAAGCTTCCCAATCTCAAACTGTTACCTACCTACAGAAGGACACACAACACAGATGAGGAGATAGATACAAGACCTTCCACAAACCTAGATGCCAACTCTGCACACACATCTACTTGAGAAATGTAATCAAAGGTCCTAATCGTACCACCCACAACGTTAGAGATACATTCATTTGTTCATTCTCTAATATGATATATGCTGTCCTCTGTCAACAATGCCCTTCAGCACTCTATATTGAGTGAACAGGGCAGTCCCGGCACCAAAATATAAATGGACATAAATCAGACACTAGGAATAGAAATACACAAAAACCAATTGCAGAAGACTACAGTCTTCCTGGGCATTCCATCTCAGAACTCAGAACAGCAGTCCTTGGAACAGAAGAAGGAGGATGAGGAGGAGCAGGAGGAGATTGGAAAGAGAAATAGCAGAATTGGAATATATCCACAAACTCAGTCCACCAACAGTGTAAAGTGACAATAATTTCCTAGCACACTACACATAACACAATACTAGGTAATGCCCCAGCCTCATGAGGGCTCTCTTGGCCAGTTTATCACAACTCTTTTCTGGTCCCCAACCAGCATCTCACCTTGGCTTTAGCAAACATCTTTTTAGAAATGGTAGGAACGGATGTTGGAAATGTGATAGAGATATAAGTACCTTTTTCCACCAGTGGTAGGGGTGCCAGAACATTAAAAAATTCTGGAGGTTAAAATGTTCCAAAATGCAAAAAATATTGTGTTTGAACATTGATTTAAAACCAGAATTCTTTTTGCTGGGCATTTACCACATGGATAAGGATCTGGAAGGAAAATTAGAGAAACTGATCTGGCATATGGTAACAGCAGCAACAATTGTTCTTACCAGACATTGGAAAATAAGATCCTATACCAACTGAGACAGAATGGATGGAGAAGTTGGTAGAAGTTGCCGAAATGGACAAACTCAGCTGTATGTTAGAAAATAAACCATATAGTAAATTTCGTAAGATCTGGTGACCGTTGTCGGAATATTTACAAATTAAATTAAGGAAAGCCCATTATTTTGGAGGGAAAACTGGTTGAAATTGGGTCTATTTGCAGGACTTTATGAGTTTAGGAGCTGGTCAGGGTATTCACATATAGTTACCCACGATAATGTTTTTCGTAACTATGAAACTAGGAAAACTTTCTTTTGCATATAGATTGTTGATTACATATATTGATTGTTGAATGAATATTGTTTAGTGACTACTGACTGACTATATGGTAAACATGATATATTCAATTCTATATATGATTGAAATTGTTACGATTATATGTGGTATTCTTGAAAGTGAATTGTTAATTTGATTACACAGGAAGATTTCCTTATATTTATTTGCCCGAGAATATCTGGAACTTTCAAGATGCAGACTCGTCTCATATTTGTTTGAAGGGTGGTTTGATCATAAACTGTAACAATGAGCTGTTTCTTCATCAGCGGGAAAGTCTTCTTAATGGTAAATGTTTAGTGTAAGTGTAGACATTCCAGACTCAACAGTTGGTGTAAAAAAGTGTAACCGACAATAGGAGACTCTAAATAGCTAGGTTTATAAGTTGTTTAGGAATAGTTAGTTATAGTAATTGTTGTGTGTTAGTACACTGTTACTGTCAGTTTATTGTATATTATGTGGATTATGTATAATGTTCTGTTGTTACAAAAAAATTCTTTTCTTCACTATTTACTTTATTATCCAGTTATTTTCTTTTCCCTAATTTATTCCCTCATAGTTCGTCAACATTGTTTTTTTGTGTTTATATTTTTTCTCTGTCTGTTTTAATAATAAAAATAAAAATAAAAGGGAAACATCTTTCTTCCTGTCTTTGTCTCCCAATGACCATTGTCACCTCATCAATATACCCACAAGTTTCACATTTCTATTGCTGTTCACACACAACCAGCTCATTCATAGCTATAAAGGTCCGTACCTATGCACCTAACTCCATGCATCTGATGAAGTTGACCTAAGTCTCCAAAAGTTTATGCTACCAACTTCTTGCTCTCACTACGTCTCAAAGGTACAACCAGATCCCTTTGCATACTGATTCAGACTAAGATGGCTAAGTCTTTGATTTCTACAGATTGATCATCACGCTAAAATTAATTTGCATATCTGGAATATGTGTCCTTTTTGAGAAATTCTGGGATTTACAAACTAACCCTACCTGCTGTAATCAGAAGGAAAGGTAATCTTTCATCCTCATTAGAGTAGGACAATGCCTTGAATTAAACCCTACTGCCATAATTAGAAGGAAAGGCAATCTTTCATCCTCATTAGAGTAGCACAATACCTTGAATTAACCACTTACATATGATATGTTATTGGCAATTAATTCCTTTTCACAATAATTGAGGCATAACTAAGTTACATTACCATCCTATCATAACAAAGGATAAGTTTACTTCTTTCGTAGTGTTACTTTAACAGGGTTAAATTGTTCTCATAGCCATAGAGGGTAGACTCACAATTTAGGTGTGCTCTCTGATGGGTTATTTGATGTGCACTCTGATTTGAAAAAGGGGAGTCTGGTGGGCTATTTGGAAAAAAAAAACACTCAAAGTAATAATTTTAGTTGTTTCTGAGTAATAAGAAATGAAAGAGCTACTTTTAAAAAACCTGAAGGTATAAAGGCAATGTACTGCCTTTCTGAGGCTGTGTTGCAATAGTAACAGTAACTAATAACTTAAAAAAAATAATTTTCCAATCTCTTGTATAGAAGTACTAAAATAGACAGCAAAAATAGCATGTGCTGTTAATTCTCCCTTTTCTCATGCTTCTAGTTCAAAAACACTGTTGAATAATTGGATTACCTGTTAAAGAACTTATATAATATGCTGGCCCTTTCACCCCATCACATAGCCAACATAATAATTCTGACAATCCACTTTCCTATTTGTTGTTTTGTACAGGATATCTCTACACCACAGAGAATCTATCATTTAACACCAAAGAAAGATGTTTGGATGAATACTTCCCTTAGGCAAGCACCTTGCTTTTGAACTGTTTCATAATTTTTTCAAAGATTTTTTTTTTGATATACAATAAAAACTTAAACAAAACAGTAAATACAGAATGAAAGAAAAACAGAAAATAAGGAAAAAAAAAGAAATAGCTAAAGAATAAAAATTATATTAGTTTTTTGGATCCACTTCCCCTACAAATATCCTCCTTCAGGGTAACTACTCTCTGATACACTGTGATCTTACCTTTCTAGATAAATAAAAGAGAGTTGGTAATTACTTGGGCCTTCCTTGCAGAAGCATGTGGATTAGATAACAACTGGATGCATTCCAGTTTCCTGAGGATTCTGTAGTTCTGAATTGTCTTGTCCATTTTTTGAAAAGTGAAAGAAGAATCTGGACAAGCGATGAGGTAGCTCCAAGCATACCAGGTGAGCATGCCCTGCAAAGTCCTCCATATGACTTATAAGTTTTGTTTGCTCTTATCTCTGATCAATGATCAGAAATAAAAGGCTATTTAAGGCCTGGAAAGCTGTTCCATGGCATTAAGCTGCACTTTGCAGCCCAAGAAGTTCTAGCACTGAGCTCTGTTTTGCAGTTTGGGAAGCTGTAAACTGTATGGCCTTTCATAAACAGGGCCACACTAAAGGGTAGGAAAAAAGTGGCAGCATGTCTCGGGTTATATCCTGTGCCAAGATATAACATACACACTTGTACACATGCACATACTGTGAGAGTGCATTCAAAGCACTGGGTATTTTAACCTGGCTTCTGAATGAGCTCTTCTTAGCAGCCAGTCTCTCTGACTTGACAGGTAATTAGCACTGTGTTTATTCTATCCAAATATGGCTTTCCTCGGCATTGACAACGGAAGACTGGAAGCATCCAGATTTTTGAGAACAGATTCTTTTTAAAAGCCAACTCTTACTTGACTGCAGCTTCAAAGGTTCCTGCTGCTCAAAGCAGCTGGGGGCCTTTGCTATTATCTTTTTATCTCTCTTCTTTGCCTTCTCCTCTGTTTCCATCATTAGTGAGTTGTCTCCTTTACAAATGTCAACATTGCTAAAAGTTAGTCTTTTAGCAGCTTTTGGACATATTTTTGTTCATTTTCTTATTTTATTTGTACTGGATTACTGTGATGATCCTTTACTTGTTCTCCCCTCACCCACTTTTAAACTTGACTCATTTCTTTACTGCTTTTCGCTGCTGCCCAGCTGAACATCTTTTTGCATACAAACATAACAATGCTTCATTTCTGTTTACTGGGCATCTTTTTCATTTTGCATTCAGTTTAAGAGTCTGTTAAATACTTCTACATAGATTCTTTCCCTTACTCCTGCTGTTCTCATACCTCTGATTTCTCCACAGTCTCCCTTTCAGATATGGCACACTTCCCTTTCTTTGATGCTTATTAAACTCTGTATCTCTTCCTCTGAGAGCCATTGTGGTGCCGTGGTTTGAGTGTTGGACACTGGGAGATCAGGGTTCAAATCCCTACTCTATGATGGAAACCCACTGGGCTGACACTGGGCAAGTCACACTCTCTCAGCCTCAGAAAAAGGCCCCCACTGAACAAATCCTCCAAGAGAAACACATGATAGATTTACTTTTGGGTCACCACATGTCAGAAACAACTTTAAGTTACACAACAACAGACTTCCAGGTCAGAATGGCGCCATGCAGCCTGGTGTTTTAGTGAGCAGTGTTAAGGAAGAGGCACTGGATGAGGCAGGAGCTGATCTGACACATTAGAAACCAGTTAAAATCACCTCCTTGTCATGGAAGACTCAGAGGATGAACCACAGGGTCTGGATTCCTGATTCTAGCACCTAGGGGACACAAAATGTGCCCCTGGAAGTGTGGTTGATAGGAGGAGACCAGGACGACACACAAGCCCCGTTGTGTACTTGCAGACATTTTTTGGAATTGGCACTGCAAAACCAACTCTCTTAAACTCCTAATAATTACAAAATCGTACATCTATGGAAGCCCCCCGGCTGATGAGAACAACTAACTTAATTGCTATTACTTCTGCAACCTCTCCTTAAGTGAAACTTTTTTTAATTAAACTTTTTTTAATTAACAATGACACCAGAACACTAGAACTGAGTTAAAAAAAAAAACTGTGAAAACCTCTGAATGCATTGGCAATTTTAGAATCTTTCACTCCCTCAATACTTTTTGATGAATTCTTTTCAATTTAAGGGACTAAAGGATTTAAAGTCTCTAACAAGTCCTAACTGTGGGAAGAAAAGGTTGTTTACCTTTTGCCGATAAGCTCAAGGATGCTGCGGCTGGGGGGAAAACAGGAAATAAACTGAATATGAACTCAGGGCGATGAGTTTCACCTTGCTGGAGATTGGATCTTGTATTGTGGCTAGAGAGAACTGAATGGAGACATGCACTGACCTCTACAGGTGAAGTGAAATAACTATGATTAAAAATATTTTTTCAACTAAAGAGTTTAACAGCTGTCAAAATGGCAAAATGGCTGAGACACAAGCAGATGCAAGCAGCAAATTTGCAAAGAAGAGTACCAATTGAGCAATTGAATTGGTTTGTTGATTCAAAACAACATATTTTGGAAGAGATTAAACAAATGAGAGCAGATGTGAATCAGATGAGAATGGACATAAATCAAATGAGAAAAAAGTTTAAACAAGATTTGAAGGCTGAACTTAAGGTTGAGTTCAAGGATATAAGACAATCGTTGACTCAGGTAACACAGAGATCAAACAGATGAATGGAAAAAATAGAGTTACTGGAAAATAGGACACAGAGATTTGTCTAAGAAGTGGCTGAGAAATTATCCATGGACCTAGAAAAGAATCCAAATATGAGGTCTTTATTTGACCTCAAGGAAAGGTAGAGATGCCTCAGATTTAGAACAGTTTTGGAGGTGCAAAATGAAGATGCATATGTAAGAATTATTGCTGCTTTGGCTGATCTCCTGGAAAAATAGATAGAGCACCTTTGTTGGGAGCTGGACAAAGTGTACAGATCAGATTAGATTCCTAGGTGGTGCAGCAAAGACACTTGCCTAGGGATATGATGGTCTACTATGTGAGAAGAGAGACAAGAGATAAAGTCCTCCAACAGCATTATTTAAATAAAATGCAAATTGATGGAAAGCAGGTTATATTTTTTTTCATTCTTTATTTATCAAAAAAGGTAAAATAAAATATGTTAAAAAATAGTATAATATTCTAATGACATTTTTCCAATGCATACTGTATACATTCCTCTTGACAGTTTTATATTATTTCTTCCCAATTTCAGATATATTTACAATACAAATTACATATACAGAGCAATAATAACTAACTTTTCAGTACCTGACTTTTACCACTTTACCCTTTCTCTGACGTTTCTTTACACGCTCTATATTTACACCTTTATTCTAGAAATTTCTTACATATTTACTTTTCCAACTTGGTACACTTTTCCCTTAATATTTGATTGTCTATCCATCTATTTTTTTCCTACTTATTAGTTTCTCCATTCTTAGATTTACCAAATTAATGTGATTACAACTTCTGGATTTTCCATAAGACTCTCTCTTCAGTTTGATATTACTACTTTATATTTTATTTTCAAATTTTACTTTCCATCTGCCCAAAATGAACTTAGTTACTGGTTCCCAATCCTTCTCTATTTCTTTGATTGATTTACCTTTTATATAATGAGAAAATATATCAAAATCTTTGTATTCTAAAACTTTCAAATACCATTGATCTAAATCAGGTATTTCCGGACTCTTCCACATTTTGGCAAAAATCATCCTTGCCACTGTTACCAAGTTCAACAGTACTCTGCTATTTTTCTTAATAAATTTTTTTTCAAATATAAATGTCATGTTTAAAAGAAAAAACTCCGGTATCATTGGGAATGTTACTCCAAACATTTCTCTTATACTTTGATATATTTTCTTCCACTATGCTTTGGCTTTTTCACAAGTCCACCATAAATGATAATAGGATCCTACTTTCTCCTTACACTTCCAACACTTGTTGTTACCTGAATGGTAAATTTTGTCTATACGTTCCGGAGATAAGTGGTACCTATACATCATCTTTATATAGTTTTCTTTCAAATCCTGTGCACTTGTAAATTCATTTGTCTCCTTCCATGCTACTTCCCAATGATCTAACGGAATCTCGTGTTGGACATTTTTTGCCCATTTTATCATTGTTTCTTTTATTGTCTCATCCGCCAATTGCCTCTCTAAAAAGTATTTATAGTACAAAGATATCTTTTGCTTAGTTTTAGTAAAGACTATAGTTTCTAATTCGTTGTATTTTGTTTGTGTAGCAAATCCTTCTAATTTCAAATCAATTTTAAATCTTTCCTTTAATTGCAAGTAAGGGAACCAATTTAGTACAATTCCTTGTTGGGCAAGTTCTTCTCTCGCTTTAAATGTTATTTCATTCTTTCCCAGGTCTATTAAATTTTCATATCTTATCCATTATCTCTGTGGTCTGCCCATCTTCCAAATAAAGCTTCCTGTGGTGAAATCCATAATGGTATTTTATTGTATGTATTTCTCTTAATAGTAAGCCAAACTTTCAACAATGCTTTCCTTAAATAATGGTTATTGAATTCTTTATCTATTTTTAGTTTTCCATACCAAAGGTATGCATGGACGCCGAATCTCAAGTCAGCGCCTTTGATCTCTAGTATTCTGGTATCTTTTAACGTTATCCAATCCTGAAGCCACACCATTACGTTTGCTTGATAGTAACTTTTTATGTCCAGTAGATCACATCCTCCTCTCATCTTCTGGTCTGTTAACAATTTCCATCTGATCCTTGGCTTCTTACCTCTCCAAATAAATTTAGTTAAATCTTTCTTCCACTGTTGAAAAGGCTTATCATTTGTTATTATCGGTAAATTCTGGAATATGAAGATCAGTTTTGGAAGAATATTCATTTTAACTACAGCTATTCATCCCATCAGTGACAGGTTTAGGTTTGTCCATTTCTTCAAATCTCCCACAATTTCTTTCCAAGTTTTATTGTAATTATTGTCAAAGAGTTCCTTGTTACTGTCAGAGAACCAAATTCCCAGATATTTAACCTTTTTCTCCACTTTAACTCCAGTTATTTTTATTAACTCTTCTTTTTCAAAGTGTCTCATATTTTTAGTTAACATGCTTGATTTATCATAATTTATTTTTAACCCCACCGCTTCTCCAAATTTCTGAAGTTCTTTTATTAAATGTTCTGCGCCTTCCAATGGATCTTCTAAGAAAAACACTATATCATCGGCAAAGGCACGTAATTTATACTCATGTTGCTTAATTTTAACTCCTTTTATCTTGGAATCTTCACGGACTTTGTTATTTAATACTTCTAAAATTACTATGAATAAAAGTGGCGATAATGGGCAGCCTTGTCTGGCTCCTTTATTGATATTAATAAAATTTGTCAGTTCCCCATTTATTAATAACTTGGCCTTTTGGTCCTTATATATTTCCTCTATCCATTTTAAAAAATTTCGACCACAGTTCATTTTTTTTAAAGTTTCCGTAATAAAGGACCAGGAAAGCAGGTTATAATTTTTAAAGACATTCTACTCCTAATTTTGAAGAAGAGGAGGGAGTATCCTTGTCTGACTAACAAGCTGAAGCAACAAAAGATCCCCTTCAGATGGGAGAAACTGGACCACAGGCTCAGGGTAAAGTCAATACAGACTCTTATGACGATAAGGCCTAAAACTGGATTTAAAATCTCCATCTGAGAATATAAGAGGGGTAAACATCAAGAGGAAGAGGATTTTTCATTATCTGGAAGGACAGAATTTGGACTTCATTTGTTTGTAAGAAACACATATTAAGAAAAAAGATAATAAATATTTGTTCAGTTCTAAATTGAGGAAGGAATTAATTTCATCTACAGATAAGAAGAAAATAAATTTATGTGAATCCAAAAATAGTCCCAGAGAAATGTTCTACTAATAGAACAGGGCCTCAAAACCTGGAAAACCCACAACAACCTATGGATTCTGGCCGTGAAAGCCTTCAACTGTACAAGTCCCAGAGAAAGTTTTCGAAGACCCAAATGGTTGTGATGTAGGAGTAGGATTGAAAACTTTGATTGCTGGTCTCTATGCTCCTACTGAAAAACACCCCCCGGGTTTTGAAGAAGTGTTGGGAAAGGTTTTAAAGTCCTCATAGAAAAAATAGGTTTTCCTAGGAGTTTGGAACAGTGTAATCCATCCTTATATTGATAGACTGTCTGAAAAAGAAAGAAGGCAAGACCAAGGAAAATTGCCACAATCTTTTTTTAACTTAACAGATAATTTAGAACTATTGCATGCTTGGAAATCAAAATATGGTGATGCATGAGAATATGCTTTTTTCCTCAGAAAGGCATGAATCCTTTTCCAGAATTGATATGTTTTTAATATCTGCATTACTGAGTAGCACAGTTAAGGATATGGAGGTGCTACCCAAGACGTTCTCATATCATAATCCAGTACCCCTAAAAAATAAGCATAGCCAATTTAATTGGAGATTAAAAGATGCATTTTTACGAAATGAGGAAATTTTGAACAAGGATAAAAAGACTTTTTTAAAAAAATTGAAGATAATTTGAATAAAGGCACTGACATTAGGCTGGTCTGGGGCACTAGTAAAGCAGTTATGAGACTTTTTTCATTCAACAGAACACATAATTAAAAAGGAAAAGACAACAGAAGAACCAAAGTATTTTGGATGAGATGTAAGAAAAAAGAAGAAAAGTTAAAGAATCCAGCTAAGTCATCATTGCTAAAGGAAATAAAAATTTTACAAAAAAATAAATTTCTATAACTATGGTTCAAAAAACTGAAAGATAGGATATGGTAAACAAAAGCCTTCCGAGTTTGCAAGAAAACATGGAAAATGCCCTGCCTACAAACTAAGAAAAGACAGAGAGAAGAAACTGTTTTTGAAGATTCTAGATGCAAGGAATTGAAGTCTGATAATGGTAAGTTAAAGAAAGTTTTCTGTAAAAAATCTGCTCTTTATAAGATCAATATGTTTCAATGCAGAAAACTGAAAAGTACTTGGACTTACAGAAATTGTCAGTTGTTTCAGATAATCAAAGAATAAAACTTAATGCAGCAGAAATGGTGGAAGCCTTTAAGAAGCTGAAGGTTGGGAAATACCCAGGGTTGGATGAGTTTTCAGCAATTTATTATAAAAACTTGGAAGAGCAGTTGTTTCTCCCATTTCAACAACTGACGAATTCAATTATAACTACAGGAAAGATTCCAGATATTTGATGCAATGCTTACATAACCCTGATACCAAAAGAAGAATGAGGTATACTGACTGTACAAGTTTTTAACAGAGCGATAAAGCAAGGCAGAAAAGTTAAAGGTGCAGTGATAAAGAAACAAATGTTGAAATTCAGGGGCATTTGCAGATGAATAATTATGGTGTTTTGTGTGTGTGTGTGTGTGTGTGTGTGTGTGTTTTGGTTTTTTGGTTTTTGGTTTTTTGCAGGATTCTTTAGAAAGTGTGGAGACAGTGCTCAAGATTTTAAATGACTATTTAATTCTTGACAGATTTAAAATTAATAATGACAGTTGTGTTGACCAAAAAATATGTCAAAAGAAGAACAAACCATTCTGATGGAGAAAACTGGATTTAAAATTGCTAAGAAAGTGAAATATTTAGGTGTTACTATTGAAAATAATACCTCAATGTTGTTTCAATAATTATGTTAACGCAAGGAATGCGATTGAGCAGCTCTACAAAAATAGTCAAAATTGAAGTTTTCATTGCTGGGTAGGAGATCAACTGTAAAAATGATTTCTTTGCCAAAATTCTGTTCGTGTTTCAAACAATGCCTATAGTGAATAATGACATGCCATTTAAACCATGACACAAAAACCTTTCTAAATTTCTCTGGCAAGGGAAAAAACTGAGAGTCAGATTCAAGATTTTGTAGGATGCAGAACAAAGAAGCGCCTTCCCAATTTGAAACTTATTCATATGTTTGCTGTTTAGTTTGGCTGAAAGACTGGATCACCTTGAAAAGGAAAAGGCTTCTTCAATTAGAGGGATTTGATTTGAGGTTCAGTTGACACGAATTTTTGTGATATGATAAACTCAAAGGGAATGTTGACTTTAATAATTACTATGTCAGACATGCTATACTGAGAATTTGGAAGAAATATAAGACATGATTACATGTTTTATTTATATGAAATTTTATTTAGGAGGGAAATAACCATTAAAGATAAATAAATAATAGGTTTTTTATTGTTAGAAAAAGGCCAATATTGATTAAAAATAAGGGAAGAATTGGTTCAAGAAAGTTATCATATTCAATGGTTTGCTCATAGACAGTTATTTGAACATTTTAAGATGGATAAATATCTGTTTGGTTTTGAAGTAACTAAATCAGAGTTTGAAGAACCATTGTGCACTGATGAGGAACATGTAATAGCTAAAATGTATTAACTACTGTTGAGAATGGAGATGGAAGATGAACAAGTAAAAAACTGTAGGATTAAGTGAGCATAAAAGTTGGGTCTTAATATACCAATGGAACAATGGGAAAAGATGTGGACAAGAGGTTTAAAGTTTAACATAAGTTCTGATCTTAGAGAAAATTATCTTTAAATGATGTATAGATGGTACCTAACACCAGAAAGATTATCTGAAACGTATAATGGGCCTAATAATTCTTGTTGGAAATACAAACTTAAAGAAGGGACCTTTTTGCACATATGGTAGACTTGTGAGAAAGAAAAAAAATTAGGTGCAGATTCATCAATTGATGAAAGATATTTTGAAGCTGAAGATTCAAATGAAACCTGAGCTCTTCTTACTTGGTCGGATGGACAATCAGACAAGAAATAGGGAAGAATTATTCAGTATATGACTACAGCTGCCAGACTACCTTTTGCTTAGAGGTGGAAAGATTCAGTTATCTCATCCCAAGAAGAATGTTTGATAAAGTTATATGATCTGGCGGACATGGATCTGACTATTTTGATTAAAGAAGAATCACTGAGTAATTTTCAAGAAAGATTGGGACATGACTACTGCATATTTGAGAAAGTACTGAGAGAAAATTGCAGTTCTAGATTTTGACGATCAGTAGCTTTTACCAGTATGTAAAAATATATTTTAAAATATATTTTAGTTATATAATGTTGAAGAAATAGATTTAGCATTTTAAGTTACAACCATCAACTGAAGGGCTAGAAGTCATGAGTCTATCCTTCTGGCCCTGTTTTAGTTTAGTCTCTTTTTTTTAGGTTTGGTAGGGTTTTTTGTGTTACATGGTTTAGGTAGTTGTGTGTCTCAGTTCTATTATTCATTTGATGTCTGGAAAGTTCCTGTAGAGCACATGTTTTCCATGCAGCTTTGAGCCTTTTGAGGAGAAAAACAGGATATTAATTAATTAATTAACTGCAGGAAGTCTCACGCTTTAGTCAGTGGCATCACCAAATAGAAGTTCGAAGAGCTACTGAGAAAGAAGCCCAAAATGTCGAATGGCTATTGCCACAGAGCTTGGGAAAGTTACTTTTGGAGCTACAACTCCACAAATCACCCAAAGAACATGCTCATTGCTCTGAATAAATAAGGTGACTTCTCATGCTCACATGCGAAGTATGTTCAAAAAGAGAGGAAGCAACCAATACGTGTCGTATACATTTCATTTACCAATCTTTTTTTTTTTAAATATGGAAAACAGTGCTACAGCTAAATGTCTTCAGCTAATGGAAGTTATAGAGTGAGTAAGGGAGCTCAGTCCAAAATAATGAGGGGAAGTACTATCTATCTACAACTTCCCTGTGCCTGTGACTTAAAGAAACATAATAACCTAACCAACTGACCCCTTTGGAGAAGGTACAGATCCCATTGGTTCCTTGTAGATTATACTCGCAAAACTGAAAGCATTATTTTCTATGCCTCCCACAAGGCACTGAGGCCATCTGGGCTTACCTTATACAGCACCTACATGCAACACCTTCCAAAGCTTTGTTCATACTCATACAAGCCACGAATATAGATGGAAAACCAGCATCGAGTCTTTATTATTTTTTATTCCTATTAGCAGCTTTAAAGACACTTCTATTGGATTGATTCTAGATGTTATTCTGTTTCCAATATATGGAAACTTGCAAGCACTGTGCAAAGGGAACAGCCTTTCTCATTGCTTTCCTTAACAAACTGTACTGTTCAGAGAAAGTTTATGGAAAGAGGAAGAAGAACAGGTCACACAACAAAGCCCCCAGCATATTATGCATCTCCTTTTCCCAGCCTCAAACTTTCCAGATGAGTTCCACAAATCCCAAAATGCTCAACCAGAACGTCTGTTGGTCATTCTGTGACACCCAGGTGCAGAGAAAATGGGAACTCCTTTCATTGATCAAGATTGTATTTTCTTCTGTCATTCCTGGTTCAAGAACTAAAATTAATCCAATAATGTAGGGCACAAACTGGTACCAAGTTAGGAACATTTTACATTAATCAGGGTGGAGGAGTAAGGGAGCGTCAAAAGTGCGAACATATCAAAAATTAATTTGGTCTTACTTGGCCTTCTAATATCTCAGAACACAAGACAAAGATGAACTCAAACTAACATCTGATATCATATATAGATGCAATATCGAAAGGAATTACCAGGAGCCCCCCCTCCCCCCGGCCACCTTTTTCCCATGTCTGTTCTGGCTCTGGGAATTCCAGCCAGGCTAAATGTTAGTTTAACATAGTATTTTGCTGATTTAAGTCATTGGAAACCATGGGCAGCGCATTAGTGACATGAATACCAAAATAGGATGGATATGACTGCCATAACTCTTTGCAGCTGAGGCCAAAAGGAACATACTGTCTAAATAATGAAAGAGTGGTCTGCTGTCTTAATTAGATCATTTATAAGAGCCATGACCATTAAGGATAGAGGTACTGGTACGTGATCTGAATGCAGAAGTTTGAACTGATGAGATTGCATTAAACCTCTTCGTTATACTTCGTTATACTTACAATACCTGTCTCTTCACACTTTACATTGTTAGATATACAACAAAGATGTTTTCAGCGTTGTATGTGAGAAATGTAAAGGCAAGATGTGTTTGCAAATAGGTACCACACAAAGAGTTTGGAAAAACTGACCTTTTGAACTACAAGTAGCACTTTCAAATTCCCTCAGCTAGTGTGGCCAGGGGCTCTTGAAGTTGTAACCCCCTCGCCCAAAAAAATGCACCAGCACTCCCAGATAGGTAGATTGGCTGTGATACTCAGCCAGGGAAACGGGCACTAGCAAACCCAGGTTAACTGCATGAAACGTGTGACACACATGAAGAGTGTAGAGTCCATATGCCTGGTAGTTGTTAGAATGGTCCAGAATTTCTGTGCTTTCAAATAACATTCTGTGTTTGGGTTGGTTTATAGTGTGTTCTGCTACTGCTGACTTTTCTGGCTGGATCAGCCTGCAGTATCTTTCGTGTTCTTTGATTCGTGTTTGGATGCTGCGTTTTGTGGTCCCTATGTAGACCAGACCACAGCTGCATGGTATGCGGTAAACTCCTGCAGAAGTTAGGGGATCCCTCTTGTCCTTTGCTGAGCAAAGCATTTGCTGAATTTTCCTGGTTGGTCTGTAAATTGTTCAGAGGTTATGTTTCTTGAAGAAGGAGTTTCTTGAAGAAGGAGTTTAGGAGTCTACCAGGTCAGGCTACACAGAGAGGCCATTGAAATCCACAAACACTTGGATAATTTTAACAGGAAAGAGGAGACTCGGAAGGTCAACAAAATTTGGCTGCCAGTATTGAAAAAACCAAAATCAAAACACAAAAGATACTAACGAGCCCTAACGAGCCCCCCCGGGCTCAGGAAGTCTCTCTCCAGGAACAAGTATTCAATACACATAATAGGACTATTATGCTAATTGCTTCCTCCCCTCTGGAGCAGGACACTGGCATATATATTCTCCACTCCACTTCCAATTCACCATTCCTCTGAAGATGCCAGCTACAGATGCAGGAGAAACGTCAGGAGAAAATACAACCAGAACACGGTCTCAAAGCCCAAAAAACCCACAAGAACCAATTAATGGATTAATCTGTTAATGACCTCTTTTGTGAAAGAAATGCTTTCCTGATCTCCTGGGAGAACAACAGTAGAGGAACAATGTCATGTGCTAAAGACACTATTATCTTGCTATAATTGTGATTTACCTACCTCTTGTGATAAAGCCCTCTGTTGGAGGGATCAAGTATTCTCTCACATATTTACCAATATATTTAAGTCTCAGAGTCACAAAAACCGTGAATGCACTGATGTGCACAACAACAGCATGATCCACTGTATAGAATCATATGGATTCTGTGCTAATGTCTGTGAGGAATCCAAAGCAAAGAGAATCACATTCAAGTCGCTTGGTTTGCCTGTTGCACATTCCTTTTGGAAACCCAGAGCTTAGAAGAGCCTGTAGAGCTGGCAGGATGGGAAACAGGAGGCACCAGACCCCAAGACCAGCAGCTGAGGGGATCAGAACCAGCCTAAGATGTTTTGGTTCCTTTGAAGAAATAGACATGATGTCCCCACTTCCTCATACAGAAGCAAATGAGACTGATTACTGAATTTTATTTCAACACAGTTAATTGAAAAGTGTCACGGCACTGAACAACTTATTTTTTTTGGGGGGGGGGGTGAAAGGAAAGCCACAAGGCACAAACAACTTTGTCCCTCAAGGCAGAAGAATGTCTCAGTAGTTATAGCTTTCCTCCAATATATACTGCCTGAGGCAAATGCCTCACCTTGCCTAATGGTAGGACCATTTCTTGCTGTCAGAGCTGTCAGGTCAACAAGATGACTAAGAAATGTCCAAAGACTTACGCAAACAACTTCTAAAGTCCTGACAGGGAAGACAGGCTGCTTGTCTGGTGGAACAATTCTAGAAGGACCTTCTACGCCTGGGGATCTTTGAGTAGGTCAAAGTAAAGCACAGAAGAGAAGCATTCCTCTTGCTTGCTCCAGAGCTCTAGACACTTCCCCTGAGTACTTTCCAACTGCCTTTTCCACAATTCAGCTTTTCAAGCAATATTTTTAAAATGTGTGATATGATAGAAGATATGTTTGTGAGGGTGCCAGACTTTTTTTTTAAGTGCCAACAGTGTCTAAAGAACATATACAAAGTCACAGGGTACAGTCAAGATAATCCAATGGTGTGAAAGCACAACACTGTGAGTTCACACTGACGTAGGTAATGTAGTACATGAGCAAGCTATATTTTTATGCACATGTGAATATATTTTAAAATATTATTTCTTTTAAGCTAATCTCATGTTTTCTGGAACAGAGTTTCTAACATTGGGAGGTATCTAGCCCAGAATTTTTAAAATGTTCAAGTGGATGTTTAGATATGGTATAAGCAGCTTCTTCATCATAGAAATCCACACACTGTAGGTTGAAGGGCAATAGCTGTATTTCTCATTCTGACTGCAGTCAACCAACTTAATCTGTCACAGTGTTGTTATGAACAGAGAACATCCTTGTCACAGAAAGTACCATTTTTAGTACCACTGATTCTAGAAGTTATAGAACCTGTTAAACATATGATAGGTGGGGTGATGCTTGTATGAGGATGTGGGGAAAGGCTTGATCCATGCCACATATATTACAGACTGCCCAGATGACACATATACACAGCTAAAGATTTCTGAAAAGGCCAATGAGACCTCCAGGTGTTCCCTCCCCATCCAGATTTTGGGTAGAATCTAGCTGGAGGCCCAGGAAATCTGGCTCTCAGACTGAGGCAAGGATATTTCTCTGTGTGTGTAATTTCTTCTGTAGCTTTCATATTTCTCTGGAGAAAGCCATTGCAATCAAGACAGAGGCAGTCCTTTAAGCACAGTGTCTCATCAGTTTTTTTTCCAACATATCCTCTCTCAGAATAAGACAGATATACTTTACTTTGCTATGTACTGTTTCTGTTTAATTTCCCCTTCTTCCTGCCCCACAAAATTACCTGAAAGCAAAGATCAAGCAAGCCATCCAAGCAAGTTGAAGGCAGTAGGTAACAGAGGTCTCTGAGTGGTGGCCACAGGATTCTAGCTCTTGTCAGTGGAGGTGAGATGGATGGAGCTGGGAAGTATCCTGCAGCTGCATTGCAGCTAAGGTCCATGCTGAAAGATCAGCATAGCTGATGACCTTTGATCTGGCCTCGTACACCAGTTTCCATCATATCCAAAACATTCCTAAACCACATTCCAAGCATTATCTGAACTGAAAGGAGCACATCAATGCAGCACCATGCATATGTGGAATCAAGTCCTCAAGCTTATGATTCCATCTAACAGAGAAGAAATGACAAGCATTGACTGTAAAACTTGTAATCCACCAAGGTAAGTACACCTCACTAGCCAGGTATTGTGACCTATCAGATGCTTGAAAAAGGGGGACAAACCACATAGGGCAGCAAATGTTGTTTATAATTTTTTGGTGGGCCTGCCACCAAGACATACACTATTGTGGTTATGATGTTGGACTGGAGCTTCTAAAATCCAGGTTCAGGTATTTAATGATGACTCATTAAACACAGCACAGCCCCTCTGCCTGCCCTTCCTCACAGGGTCGTGAGGATTAAGTGGGAAAGAACATACCATGTATACCTGCCTGAGCTCACTGGAGAAAGGGTAGAATATCGATGTAACTAATAAATAAAATTAAATAAAAAATAAACCGTCTGTGACTGGTGAGCTACATTCAGCTTAGTGGATCATCAATCCTTTAGTTCAGTCCTAAAATGTGACACAGATGCAACAGAAAGACACAAATCACAGAGAACTAAAACAAATGCATTAGAACAAGCAGCAAAGATAGGTAATATGTCTCGCTGGTATCAAGTAAGATGGCAGGGTGTTCATTAGAGAATTGTATTAAGGTGTACATCACTGCATTATCCCTTCTCTCTGTCTGCCTATCCCTTAGTAATCTGGCACCCCACCCCCTACTTGTCAATAATGAGGTATGAATCTTCCTCACAAAGCTTTTCCAACTCCACTTCAAATCTCTCCTGTATCCAAAATCAAACCACACTTTCCTCAGTGCAGTTGATACAATGTGGGTCAGCAGGCAACTGTAAACTTGGGAAGCCAAAATATATCAGGTATGAAGAAAAGATATAAATGAGCTTGACGAACAGAGGGAGAGTCTAAAATGCCCCATCTGCTATCACTGAGGGCCATTTCACAAAAGGGAAGCCTGAGTTTGCCACCTTGTGTACAGTTGGCATGGAGACACAGTCCAATGGTACCTGGCTGACATTTATGTCCACAAATGTGTGTGTTGCACTTAATAAAGATATTAAGCATACACCCCAAATCCATAATAGATTAAGAGGACTTTGTGACATATGACCTATGACATTTTGCAAATCCACCTTTACATGTTCCCGACCATGCAAGGAGGAGGAGGATGGCTGAGCTCTCTGGCCTACTCACTGACCCTATTGCTGGCTTCCTCATCCTCTAAACACTGATGGCAGTGTTTCAGTGTTTCTAAACACTGGTGGCAGTGTTTCATTTCCCAGAAGTTCTGACCACAGAAGTTCTGGCCACAGGTGATGCTAACTGGAGCTTCTGTAAGCTGAAAACCAAGATCTACTAGGATAGAGTCTTGGCCTGGGACTTGGGTTCCAGTCCCCACTGAGCCAGGAAATCCATTGAGCAACCTTGAGCTAGTCTCTCTCTCTCTCTCTCTCTCTCTCTCTCACACACACACACACACACACACACACAAACACAATCTCTCTCTCTCTCTGCCTACCCTATCACACAGGGATATTTGAAGCTAAAGTGTGGTAAACAATACACACTGCCCTTTGCTCACAAAAAGACAAGAAATACAACACACACACACACACACACACACACACAGACCTACATATGGTCAGCTGCTGAAGCTTCCTTCTCAACACATAGAAGGCAATAAAGCTGACAACAGAGGGGATGGAGTCAATGGCTGTGCCTCTACTCTTCTCTCTTTCACCACATGTATTTTGAATACCTAAAGAAAGCTTTCATCTAAAGTGAGACCAATCCAAAAAGCGAGTCTTCTATTACCTATAGAAACACCTATTACTTTACATGCAGCTCTGTATTAGATGCCACAACTAGAAAAGAAGATGAGAACAGATTTCTTCTCTGGCTAGAGAGGATGAGCTACCTCCACACCACAATTTAAACTTAAATATAACCAAGAGCCTTTAGTTGTAGACTCATTGCTTACTGCAATCTGAAATGACACCCTTAGTGGCTGTTGACCAAAACTCAAGTCTCCGTTACCTCCTGCCCACCAAATTCAGCAGTCTTATGGAAGAAAGCTGACTGAAAGAGAAAAGTCATATAAAATGTGGTGTGGGGGAAAGTTCTAAGGCTACTCTGGGCTACCCAAATGACCAACAAATACATCCTGGAGCAAATCAAGCCTGAATTCTCTCTTGAAGCCAAAATGACCAAAATGAGGCTGTCTTATTTTGGCCATATTATGAGATGACACGAGTCATTAGAAAAGTCAGTAAAGCTTGGTAAAGTGGAGTGCAGGACCTAAGCAGGGCTGTTGCTAAAAGGGTGTCTTAGAAGTCTCTCATGCACAGGTTCACTCAAGCTGGGCATAATCTTGGGTATCTCTACCCCCAAGGTCTGTTAACGAGACCTCCCCCAACAAGATTTGATGGGCATGCAGGCCCTCTCCTTCCCAAACTGAATCCGACTCCATGTCAAAGCTATCAAAACTGTGGTGCACCAGGACTTCAGAAATGTGTGAGAAACACAAAACAAAAGCTTCACTCTTTGGAACTACAACCAACCAAAGACTTAAACTGGTGAAGGCGAAAATGCTCAAGTGCTGACTGACTGTCAGCACAGCAGGATCTGCTTGCCCATGGAGCCTCCTCCCCTTGCCAGCCAATCAGACTACTGACTTTCCTACTCAGAGCCTGTAACCATGTAGACTTCTGCGTAAAGGAAAGCCCAGCATGCCAACAAATGGTGGCACCTCACAGTATTCTATACCCCTCAGCCACAAACCACAAAGAAGCTCCCAGGTAAGTCAGGAGACTTTTGTCACTTCAACACCCACAAAACAGCATGATCTAGCACCTCCTCTGCCAGTTATTAAGGCCACATCTCTATTAACTATAAAAATAAATAAAAGTTACCATTACATCACAAAAAAACTAAAGTTATTCCTGTTAAGTTATATAACTCATTTAGGTCTTAGTTCTTGGGAAACAGGGATGATTACAAATAACTAGTTGTCTATAACTTGCTACTTCCAAGTTCAGGGCAAGGATACAAATTTGATCAGCAAAGCACACGCTGAAGCAATTCCATGGCTACTTCATAGCACAATAAACTAAGAATGTTGGAAGCTGTCTTAAACAAATCAGACTATCAGTCACTTTTATTCAACCTTGTCTACAATAACAGGCAGCAACTAATCAAGGTTTCAAACTAGAGTCATTTCCTAGTCCAATGTGAAGATGCCAAAGATTGAACCTGTGGTCTGTTGCATGCAAACAGTCTCTTGCACTGAACTATGATCTTCCCCACTGATCCACCCGTCTCAAGCATACCATTACCATCAAGCTACATATTGCAAGGCAGGACTCCAGTGAACAGGCTTAATAAAGGGAAAGGTAAAGGACCAGGAGCCACTCCCAGTTCTCCTGCAGCTTGGATGTTGTGTGTTTTGGCTGGGTTAAGAGGCAGAGTGCCAACCCGCCCCCTAATGCAATAATTATGATATAATGATCTCTACTAAGGCACTATAGTATGCACATGTTATAGTACTCATAAAATGAATGAGTCAACCCACACTGAAAATGGAGTAGTTATAGCATTCTGGGTACAATAACAAAAATTATGGTCATTTCCACCCTCAAGAGGTACTCTAAGAGTTGGCACAGGAATTCTCTGGTACATGACTCAACAGGCTGCAAGTAAATGACTACACTATCATGGCGGGGGGTGGGGGGACATTGGGAAGAAGCATTTCACTCATTTGCACGTGGAAACATTGGCACTTTACTGATTATGTGTTGGGGTCAAATAGACCTCAATGTTGCTACAATTTCTCAGTCTGTCTGTGGTTCAATCAGCAGCACCAATGCAGAAATATATGGTACTGCTCATATTAGCCCATGGAGGATCACCGGCAGAAGGTTGCTGGCTGGCTTCTGCTGTGTTCTGCCCTTGGACCTATCATAAAGCAAATCCTTGCTGTCACCAATCAGTAATTGGAGTTAGCAAGGATTTCCTTTCCTAGCTTTGTTCCTCTTCCCTCTCCCCCAATGGAAATAAGATTGTACTGACAACAAAACTGGAGACTGAGTTTTCCAACCCCTCCCTTTGCAAAGTGTAGCCACAGGGTAAACTCTGATGTCGTCTAGAGCCCCATGTGAAAAAAACTGTGCAAGCTATAGCAAACTCCCAAATCCTCAGTAATATGTAAAAAATCCCATGGAACTTTCCAAGGTGTAGAGGAAACTTTGCAGATGATAATATTCAAAGTGTTCCCAGTGTCTGAAAGTCACTGTGCTACATAATTAACTGGCAGCACTGTCAAATACTGTCAGCATTTGGGTCAACTACCAAGCAGTGTCTAATATTAACTAGTAAGGCATTGACAGATTGGGCATGGAGAGTGTTACCCAAAATTATGGAAGGAGACTTCCACTCACAGTAAGAACTCCCCTTCTTCCTTCTGCCTCCAAACTCTTTACTCTTCAGACCTCCAGAGTCAGGGCAAAGCAGAATACATTCCACCAGCAGTACCTATTCTGCTAGCCGGGACACATAGCAGGGTACAACCTAATATGCAAGAATATTAGCACTTTCAGGGAATCTTCAGAACACATTCAACAACAAAAAGTACAAAGAAGAACCTTGAGGAGAGTTTTTAAAATGAGATTGCCACTAGTTCTACAACACATACTTCAGCTGAGCCAAAATTCCCTTCTTCTCCCCTCAACTTGCTCCTTAAACCCAGCATGAGACTAAAATACCGTAATGAAATACCATATTTGCCAGCGTATAAGACGCACCAGCATATAAGATGCATCCTATTTATACACTGGCAAATACTATTTACTGGCATATAAGATGCACTGGTGTATAAGACGTACCCCATTTTCAAACAGTATTTTTCAGGAAAAAAAGTGAGTCTTACACGCCAGCAAACAGGGTACTTGTGGTGCCACCGTTGCTGTTTACACTGGGAAGGAAGCACATAAGGAATCCTTTTACTAGCGTAAGTGGCTGAGATACTCATCGACAGGGGTATCTTTATGAGTTGGGGGGTGCCGTAGAGAAATCAGTTGTAAAGCCCTAGAGGCCACTCTGCGCCATCAGGCTTGTGGTTGCTCAATCATAATGGATGCCTATTTACAACAGGACTTAGAAATGCTATCTGTATCTCCAGGGTTTGTGAAATACAGCTACCAGTTGCTTAGCAATGCTTGGCACTGGGGAGCACCAGAACTGCCTTTCTGTTTATTCCCCAGTGAAATTAAAGAGATGGGGGCTTCGCTAAGGGTTTGACGTACTCCAGGCACAGCTGCCATGGAGACTGTCTCCTGGCAGGTAACCTCTGGCCAGGCAAATTGAGCCCAAGTTGACAAGACTACATAGCTTCAGTGAAAGGGACTTTACACACTCTCACAAAGGTTTTTCAAAGGAGAATTTCCATATTCATCTCATATTCATGTCCATTTGCATCCTCTCTTACCAAGTGTAGCAGTGTTACTCAGCATAAATCAGTCCTGTCCCCAAGAGCTCAGAGGAAGGAGTGTTCAGAAAAGTTGTTTTTAAAAGAGCACTCAAAAACAAGGTGAAAAAAACACCAAAAGCAAAACCTCTGACACATTCATACAAATGTTATGTCAAATGACATGCAACAACATATAATCTAGAAAATCACCTCACAACACATTATTATAATCAAGTATGCAAGAGTTTAACTGTGCCCCGCTCAACTGAAATCTGAAATTGTGGCCTCTGGAGGAATAATAAATCATCTTTTCCTATCTTTCCCTCAACAATCCACCATTTCAGTAGAAAGGGACAGGGACCTAAAAGTTAAATTGTTCAAACATGTCAATGAAAAAAATTCACCCCTCCCCCCCAAATTAACAAAATCAATACAATTTATGGCAATTATTTTCTTTCCTGTGCCTCCTAGACATAAAAAACAATCCTCCTCCTCCTTTGTTACCATAAGCAGCACTCTAAAACATATTTTACTGTTATATATAGTACTGTATCTCATTTACTTTATCTATTATATGTCTGAGATATTAGAATAGTGTCTTTACTGTCACTCTTTCTCTGTAATAACTGTCTGAGATTATTTTCGTCATTCAACAAAGTTTATGTATTTGTTGTTTTGTGCCTTGAAGACATTTCTTACTTATATTTCCCTAAGATGAACCTCACAGGATTTTCTTGGCAAGATTTGTTCACAGGGAGCTTACCTTTCCCTTTCTCTGAGGCTGAGACAGTGTGATGAGCCCAGCGGATTTCTGTCACTGAGCAGGGATTTGAACCCTGGTCTCCAAAGCATCTCCAATGCTCAAACCACTCTGCCATAGTCATGAACTCATTTAACTGAATGCAAATCTATAACACAGCCAAAAGTAACAATCTTCAAAAGGGATGTATTAGAAGGCCTAGAAGAACTCAAATATTTGCAGAAATAAAAAAAATAATTTCATGAGGGGTGCTAAAGGATGGGGAACCAAGAAACAAGACAGAACACACTCTGTGGCATGAAATGCTGGCTGACTGTTAGAGGGAAAGTAAACTGAAAAGCATGTGTATGATGTGTGTATGTCAAATGGAAACAAGTGTCCTGGAAAAAGCTAGTGCTGGAATCCCAAACAGAACACTTTACATTACAGGATTCTGTTGCAAGTCCCACTGTGTATGATACATTCTTTTCCCTAACTACACAGCTGGCTATGCTATAGCAAAAGCCTTCCAAATTACTGTGATCTGAACACAAATCAATCAAGTCTGGAAAATATTTGCCATTTTGTAAAGGATCTTCTTTGTACTTCCAGCACAATGTGAGGAATGGCAAGTTACTCTGGACAGAATTTTTGCTTCATGCTGACAATTGCCAATGGACAGAGGAGAAGAATAGGTGAGGCTACAAGACCAAGATTTGCAATCCCCATGAAAAATTTCTTTCTATATACTATCACTTAGTGGTTCTCAAAGTATCTTGCTGTGTAATTCACATTCTCATCTGGAAACGAGGGGATGGCCTTCCATGACCTTCTTGCTCCCTCCAGCATAATTACTGAAATTTACAAAACCTGATTCCACTCATAATACAATGAGTTATAAAATAAAATCAGATGGGAATGTAAGAAGTTTGTCTTACACCTCATTTGATCATTAATCCATGTATCTCTCTGCTGTCTGCACTGACTGGTGGACAGAGCTGGCCTCCATGCTGTTTGGGAGATTCTGAGCACAACAGTTCAAGAAGTAACTTTTCATCATCATCATCATCATCATCATCATCATCATCATCAATGTATTCATATCTCACCTTTCTCCCAACAGTGGGACTCAAGGCAGCTAACAACATTTAAAAAGTACAAATTAAAGCAGTTTGTCTTAACTAGCCATTTTCACTTGGAGAAAAGAGAAAAGTAAGAGCTCTGTTCCCCTTGCCCGGCTCATAAGAGTGAGCGGAAGATGCTTCGAAACCAGCCCCATACTTACTCCCACTCCTTCCGCCTTGCCTGTGGTGTGCTCTGCATCTTATGTGCTTCATGCGCTTTAATGATATCCCGCTGTTCAATCAGCCCCCCTCGCCGGCGCTTGATGACTTCAGGGCTCACTGGGATGAGCTGGCTCTGTCCCACATCAAATGTGCTGCTGCCATCCAAACCCAAACTGGATTCCCTATCCTGTGAGCGCAGCTCATAGAGGGCATCAAAGCTGGCAGTCCTTGAAACGAGGGCATCACTCAAGGTCTCTGGGTCAAGCAAGTTGCAAGACTGAGTGGACTGCATCAGCCCAAGCCGGTGCTTCCGCCATGCCTCTTCTTCTGGCAGGGCCAGCACACACCGCTGGGGGTCACTATCCAGCTCAGTGGCTCCACCAGCATGGAAAGAACCGGCCTCAGAGAGCACATGAGTGCTGATGGAACACGTGCTGAGGCTGAGCATTATGGACACTTCTACAGAACATCACTCTGGGGAGGCAAAAAAAGAGAAGAAAGGTTAGCAACAGGGTTCTGTCTAGGACCAGTTTCAAGCTGTGCCTTGTTCAGGTTGTACTCAGAGGGGAAAATATCCTCTTGATAAATGCACATGAATTGCACATTGCCATATCAAAATAACACATTAGACAACAAGAACTGAGACCCTGACCAGCAAAATCACTACAAAGACTCATTATCTTACCCCTCCTGTGGCACCACATGAACCAAGCTCCAGTCTGCATATCCTTAGGCCCAGGTACTCTCATCCCTCATGCATAATTTAGTCATGGTGCACATTAAAAGCCCTGGGTTCCATCCCTTCAAGTAGGGCTGAGAATGGGCCTCATCTGAAACCTCAGTAACACCTTACCAGTCAAGGCAAGCAGTACTGAACTACTACACCAAAGTTCTGACTCTGACAGAATCCAGTGTTGCTGATCCTATGATTCCACTAGTGATTGGATGTCACCTCTGTGGTCTTCATGCATGGAGCTCTGTTTTCTGCAGGGTCACATTTTCAGGCAAAGTACCTTCAGCAGCTCTTCTTAAGCAAGATGAGATGCAACACAGAAATGGAGGATTCTCTCACCCTGCTTTGGACTTCTTTGGGTGTTCTGTGCAGCATGACAACAGCAGAGCTGTTGTGAACCAGTGGACCCTTCAGCAGCAACGGTGAGCCTTTCTTCCATCCCCACGTCTCAGAACAGACCCTTGCCTCACAACCCTAACTCACATACCAGGTATGTAACTCCTTGACTATTTCAGGGGAAAAACAATTACTGTAGTTTTCTCCTTACTATGGAGTATCCTCTCTGCATTCAAGCACTCCTAAATGTTCTGAAGTATTTTTTTGCACAAAAAGACAGATGGTTGAGGGGTTTTTTTGGGTTTGTGTGTGTCTGTTTGTTTCTTTGCATATAAAGTGTGGCTTCTACATATACATTTTTCTTTCTTTATGCAAAATCCCCATGTGTCTTTCTGTGCAGAAAACCTTCAGAACACTGGAAGAAGACTATGCAAAAGTCTCAATGGTCTATTGGTTCCCCAACAGTCCAGAAACCCATTTTTCAACGAGGAAGCAAATAACAGAGAATATTATTTTTATTTCTCTCTCACACACACACACAACTCCCCATTTTCCCTACGAAATACATGCATTTAGCAAAGAGGGCTGTACCCCAGGAAGATCTATAATGCATTAAATTTGTCCCTTAAGATACTATAGGGTTTTTGAATATGGGAAGCAGCACCACGTAGAAATGCCTTCATTAACAGTCATTTTTTAAAACCTCCAGGAACCCACAGTACCATCTAACTTCAAGAAATAGAAAACTTAACTGAACAGGCCCAGGACTGACCTGACCTGTGGGAAAGTGATACAAGCACCCAATTGCTTCTGTCCTCAAAACAAAAAACTAAAAAAGTATGTCCTGATAGAAGTTAGGCCTCTTGGCCATGCCTTTTAAAGGGATACTACATCACACAATACTTGCAGCAAGAAAATAATTTGGCTGGAAATGAATATTTTAGGGCAGTTTCAAAACAATTGTTTTTAAAAGCACGTTATCACATGCTGTATTATTCACGGCTTATCAGTGACTTGACAGTATAACCAATCTTGCCAGAATCAGTGGCGGAGCCTGGAGTATGTGGAGGGGAGTGGGAGGGCCAGGGCTACGGTGCGAGGGGCGTGGCCACTGTGTGTGGAAGGTGGCCAGGGTGTGCGGGGTGTGGCCAGAGCGCACGGGGGCGTGGCTATGGGCCGAGACGCCCCCAAAAACATTGCCACTTGGGACAAACCGCCCCCCTGTCCCTACGAGACTGGTCAGAGCTAAAGAAAGCCAAGATGGACATTAGATGGCATAGGCCTAATGGTATGGTGGCGGTCTCCAAGGGTTGTAGGAACTCCCTTGTGGATAAGGAGGAGACAGAGGGTGAGAGAAGGAAGCCTGGAAGCAGAGAATCCTCATCTACCTCCCTGAAAGAATTGCTGTATAGACAGAAAAACCTGGGAAGAGGGAAAGACACCGGAAAGGAGGAGAAAAAGCCTTCTGTGTTGAGGTGAATCCTTGGCATTGCCCACCAGAGAGGAGTGAGCAGGGCCTCAAGAACCTAGAGAGCAGCTGCTGAGCCATGTGAGTGTCTGTTGAGCCAAGGTAGCTCCTGTGTATGTTGCACATTTAACCATTAAACCATGTGATTTCATTATAAGAACACAGGAATCAAAGGCTTATCATTCGGTCCCCACAGGAGAAGATCAGATGCTCCCACAAGCAAGGTATGAGTGCAACGGTACTTTTCCCCAGCAGCCCTGTATTGATACACTTATTGCCTCTGATACCAGAGCAGAGCTTAGAAAAGTATTATTGTTATTTTTATTACTACTACCACCACAGCTCCCTTGGCCAATATATCAATTGGCCATTTTGCAAATTCCCCAGTGGAGGTATAGTCAGCATGATTGATTAGTGGCAATTGGCAGCCTTGTCCTTCATGGATGTGTCTAAGCCCCTTCTAAAGCCATCAGAATTAATGGCCATCATTACTTCTAGTGGGAGGCACAAGAATGGCAGGCCAATATATTTTACTAGTCTCTGCTAGTGATAGATTACTTAAACAAGAATTCAGTTTTCACGGTTGCAAAAACTTACATCTAGTCAAACAGAAAGTCATAATTTTTTCTTTCAGGACTCTGTAATCTATATGTGGAGTTAGTTCAAGTCAGCAGTGCCTCCAGCTTTTATTCCTCCAGGGACTTGGCCTAGAGGGAAGGAGAAAATATAGGACCTTAGTGAGTTCAGTAGCTAATCCTTTTTCAGCATCAATCTGAGGTATGACTGGATGAGATGAAGCAGATCTGTGTTCAGAATTCCAGCTTTAAAAAAAAACTTATTTGATTTACTATGCATCAGTTAGAAATAATGTATTAAAACTGAAACTGCAATTATAGTATTACACAATGAAAAGAATAAAATAGTTTCATTAATATATTGATCTAACATAATACTTAAAAGACCAATAATAGCAGTAAATGTTTTACAATTTGGTATCACCTCCTAAAAAGGAGGGTATTTAAAAAAAATTAGATGATGGGAATGGAGATGATTCCTTTCTTTGTTGTTTTTGTTGTTTTTATATGCCTTCAAGTCAAATACAACTTATGGCGACCCTGTCCTAGAGTTTTCTCAGCAATATTTATTCAAAAGAGGTTTGACACGGCCTAGGCACTGACATGTTCTTCCAACAGCAGTATTGGAAGGGAAATATGGGAAAATTCCCTATGAAACTCAATTATGCCCTTGCAATACTGGTGCTGTAGAAACTACAGCCCATGTACTTTCGTACTGTCAGTTTTATAAGGATATTTGCCACCAGCTGCTTACCCTCCTTCTGACTAAATTTCCAGGACCTTCTGGTGCTTTTCACTTATGTCATTTGCTGGATAATCAGAATCCAACTATCATCCTTACAGTAGCAAAATTTTCCTACATTATGTGTAAGATATGTCTTTAAATAGTCAATAGTTGTTCATGTTGGATATTAGAAATTATTTTGCTACTTGTTTTTATGTTTGTATTTATTGTTTATTCATTGGTCAATGACCAAAATAAAGTGTCTGTCTGTCTGTGGCACTGACATGGGAACACATACTGGTCTCCAGACCGGAAAAGGAATGTATTCGCTGGCATATAAGACTCATTTTTTTCCCCAAAAAATACTGTTTGAAAATGGTGTGCATCTTATACGCCGGTGTGTCTGATACATCAGCAAATAGTATTTGCTCGTGTATAAGTGGGGTGCATCTTATATATGGGTGTGTCTTATACACCAGGAAATACAGGTATATAATCTTTTCTTACATGTTATTTTTCCAGTCTGGACACATGTATAAGTCCCCATATCAGTACATGTGTACTGGGCATTCCCCAATATGGCACCTAGAATTTCTAGTGTGGATATCAATTGAGAAAGCAGCATTTGGGTCCACCTCCACCCCTCACCAACCCATAGCCCTGATTTGATTTGGACTGCTGAAAGTGGTCTGAGTTTGGTTTCCATATTGATATGAGTTAGACGACAGATCTGATTATTGTGAATGGGTCTCTCTTCATCATGGATAAGAGAAACTACTAGCTTGATCATTCAGCATGACTGGAAACCTCACTACATTCTCTGGAGTGGAATAGAAAAGGAGCTTGAATTAATGTGAATATGGGCACACAGGGGCAGTTAGAAGGTGGCAGTTTTAGGCAAAGTTTTGTTTTTGTTTTTACCCCTCTGGGATGCAGCCTTGGCAGGGGACATTTGAAATATTGCATTCAAAGAAACTGATGCAGTGTCAGTAGTTACGCAATATGCTTTGGAAATCTACTTGCTTTAAATATATGCTGCTTGTATATCTCTGAATAGATAGATACCATAAATACATCACGCCTCCAATACATGTTCTCTCTCTCTCTCTCTGCCCCCTAATGCTATCCTGCTCCAGATAGGGGGCTCCAAAGTGTATAGACTGGGGTGAATCTCAGTCCATGTGGGGATTGGAGTGTGAGGATGCATTCTAGTGGTGGGAGGTCACCAAATGCAGTATGTATATGTGGGAAGAAATCTTAGAATGGTACAGTCATTCTCTGTAGCTATCCTCTATACATTAATAGACATGCCTAGGCATGTCTATTCAGAATTAAGTCCCACTTAATTGAATGAAACTTGCTCTCAAGTAACTGAGTATACCTGTAATAAACACTATCTACTCTCACTTCCTTCCCCAACATGGTTGCCTCCAGACGGGCAATAAGTCTCAGGAAATACAAGATCCTATTCCTGTATAAACTGATTTTATTTTAGAGATCCATATGAAATTTCTTCATCTGCAAGTATTTACTGGAAGCCCCTGATATTACCAAAGACTTTTTATTCACACTGCCCAAGTTGGTTCAAATTAATCCAATACTTTCTGAAATGATATGCATTGGTTACTTGCCTTGAATGCTTCTACTATCTCAGACCCAGTAAAGACAGACACCAAATAAACACAGCTGTTGTTCCCAGGACACAGATTCAAGAGAGATCAAGTGAGAAAAAGAGGAATATTAACACTAAAACAAAACGATCCTAATGTCAAACTAGTATATTATTGCTAAAGCACTTTAGCACTTTAACTCAAGAATAATATTTTTAAAAGGCTCAGTGGAAATTGGTGCAAAAAGATTTCAGAAACATTTCATGAGACTGGATGTGACACATGATTAGTGGGAAGGAGATGAGGAAAACCCAGGATATCCCAAGAGAGAACGAAGTGAAAATCCATGAACATGCACGTAAAATCAAACAAAAAGAACTGGAAACTCTCAAAACTTTGAGGCAATCTGGTTGAGCTCCATGTCTCCAATCACAAAACTTACCCAGACATGACTATGCATGTCCCACCAGTGGGAGCAATACATGAAGGCACAGGAGAGGGCCTTCTCTACTGTTGCGGCTTGGCTATGGAATGTCTTCTCCTGGGGGCCCTGTGGGTAATGATGCTGGCCTCACTCTGGCACCAGGTAAAAACGTGGCTCTTCATCTAAGTTCCGGGGCCCCACTGATCATAGCTTAAGTAGGCTGTGCACTTCTGTTTTAGTAGGCACTGCTTTAAATTGTTGTAGATTAGTTCGCCATAATTTAGAAACGACTTGAAGGCACACAACCCGCCAAAAAATATTTTAAACCATTCTAAGTTGTTTTTCATCGTCATTTGATCAAATATTGTTTTATCACCTGTACCTCATGCTGAGATCCTTAGATAAATGTCAGACTATAAAAATGTTCATAAATGAATACTGTACTCCATTTAATAAATAAAGTTCTGTTGTTGTGCAGCTTCAAGTTATTTCTGACTTATGGCAACCCTAAGGCAAACCTGTCACAGGGTTTTACTGGCAAAACGTTTTCAGAGGTGGTTTGCCTTTGCCTTCCTCTGAGGCTGAGAGAGTGAGATTCACCAAAGGTCACCCAGTGGGTTTCCATGGCCGAAGAGGGATTCAAACCCTAGTCTCCAGGGCTGTAATTCAGTCCTCAAACCACAACGCCATGCTGGATCCCAATTAAAAGTTTACACATCCAGATTTACCTCTTCACATATAACTATACAGTCCAGCTCTAGGTTATACAGGTACATGCAAGAATCTCCTTGAAGTCACATAATTAGGTTGTTCTCAGCAGTGCTTGGTCAGACTGAATTTCTCCCTCTGGAAGTTGCTGCATAATATTGTTTTAAGAAACTGAAAGGAAGCATCTGAAAGGAGTCTATCTTAAAGTTGCCATAGTGAGAACTGGAGAGGGGTGCTGTAAATTTAAGGGTTCTGTAAAAGAAGGAAGTTCAGCAGCTTTTTACTCATCACACAACTAGGTAACAACAACTGCTGAAAGTCCATTTTCTGGAGACAGTTTATTTTTGAAAAGATGTAACAAAGTGTATCTTGCTGCCTGTATAACCTCACAGTGTTGGAGGTGCAGATACCCATTCATTACTGTATGATCGTAGCATTAAACCTACACGCAGAACTCAAATTCTCAGAATAGTTATCATCAAATATTCTGAACTCAGAACTGTACTTTCAGACGTCCACATCCCTGCATGCAAAAATCAGCAATCCAGAATTCAACCAACCTAAAGAGGCAAAGCTCACCTCCACAAAACCATGAGAAATAGCACCTCCAGACAGGGATGTCACTCTTTGACTATTTCATCCCCACAGGCAAAGATGATTAATCTCTGTAATTTTCTCCCCATTGCTGGAGAAAACAAATATTTCTATACAGTTTTTGCCTAGTATTTGCATACCCTGAAATGCTTTGGGAAATATTCTATGCAAACATATATGGGAGGGGGGGAGTTGGCATAACAATTGTGGTTTAATACATGAAAAACACATATGTCCAAACCCATTGGTTCCAGAAGAAAAATGCTTTTGTGCGAATAACACAATTTTTGCTCAAAATGTACATTTCTGGAAAGAGTGTTTTTGCAAACAACAAAAAAAATCTGTTTTTGAAAAAAATGTACAAACAAGTGTTTCTGCATCTTTAAAAAAAAACCTTATATACTTCTGCACAAATTTATTTCCTGAAACACTTCAGGATGTTTGACTCGGGGGCAAAAACTGCAAAATTCTAAAGAAAAGCAGAAAAGATTGGGAAACAAGACAGAAGACCAATGAGAATGCTCATTTCTAAACATTCAGAATGTATTATGGTACAGTTCTCCATTCCTGATATAGCTTCAGCAGGAGTGCAAGGGTAGTTCAGAGATCAGAGCCATAGCCAAACAGCTGTGTGACATAATTAGTCAACCAAGATACAAAGCAACCATGCTGATTTAGCAATAGTCAGAAGTCACTAAGGAACTTTAGCAGTCATGAAGTTACACTGACATCTCAAGCTCTCAGAAAGATTCTCAACTACAGGAAGTAGAAATGAGGAGTAAGAAGAAGCAATGAAAGAAGAGAGAGGGATAAAGCTGACGAAGAAAGAAGATACAGAGGAAGAGGATGTGGAGAAAGTAAAGGCTGTGAGGAAAGAGAGGGAGACAGATGATCTGGGGAAAAGGATGGATACTTAAAGCCATAGTAGAGTGAATAAAAACAAGAAAGTGCTGGAAAAGTGTGATGGAGAAAACAAGGCAGGAACCAAGGGAAAGCAAAGCAGGGGACCGAGTCTGGCATTCACACAGCCATCCAGAATTTTCCCTGTTCCTAGGCCACTTGTGGGATTCGCTGTAAAGAGTTAATGCAAAGCCATTATATAAAGAAGTGCAATATTATAAGTGATGCAGACAAGAATTGGTAAACTCTTGTTCAGCCAAATTAGACAATCTAGCACAAAACTTTCTTTAAAAAGTTTCCAATGTTATTACACACCCAGGAGAGGGATGTAATTCTCTTTGGAATACTGCTAACTTGGTCCACTTTTCTTATTACCTCCTTGTGCACTGAAACCTGTTCTGTCCAAGGGAAATTAAGCAGCAAGATTGCCTCAAGTCGAAAACTACATGTGCAGCGAACAAAGCAAAAGATGTGCAAGGCAGTGTCTCAAGCAGTAGGTGGTGCTGTACGCCTAGATACAAAACTCTCCCCTGGTACCTGTAGCATTCACTTTGGCTCTTGTGTGTGGTGGGATCTCATTCTCTCACCTGAGCACTTTTGCAAGGACAACATTGTCAGTGAATCAGTCAGTACTGCTTGTGCCTGGAAGAGAAATAAAGCAGAGTAAACGTGGCATTTGAGAAGATGTCAAGGCTTTTCAGTCAGGAAGAATGAGCAACAGGATGTCTTTCTGAACAAAGCAGCAGCTTCTCACCAAAAAAGTCACAAAGCCAGATGAGATCAGCTCCAGGTCCAAAGTATAGGGGTGAAGAAGGGGATAGGATAAAGACCAGAAAGCTCCTAGTTCCCATCTCAAGTGATCCTCACTTCCACTTGTGACAGCTGGCTGGGACACTGTTGCACTTTATGCAGAATTTCGTCAGAGCTAAGCTTGGAAAAAGAAGCATATAGGGCAGCAGTTCTTAACCTGTGGTCTGCAAAGCCCTGCTGGTTGTTACTAACAGCGGCAGCAAGAAGGCCTCCCAAACATAGGACCAGACGTGAGAACTGAAAAGAAAGATCGAGGATGTCTGTAAAGGTGCCCAAGGCACCTACCAATGGGATGAGGTGGCCAAGGGGCCCTGGCTCTAAGCTGTGTTAGCAGGGAAAAACACTGCCATGAATTTCCATCTTGGAGGAACATAGTCACAGTTGCTGGATTGAAACTGCCCAATAAAGTTGCAGACTGGGGAAGGGGGCAAACCTAGCAGCAATCAACTAATGTGTGCCAAGAATACTGGGGAAGGTGGTGGTCTATGTTACTCACTAATGGTTAGTGGTATCAAATCCTCCTGGGGAATGGCCGAAGCTCTACCTTACCACTTGTCCAGACTTGCCCTCGATAAGTTTCACCTTCCTTTGTGAAGGACTAGTGTGCATGAAGAGGCTGGGCAGGGTTTCAGAGTGGGCAATACGGGGCATGGAATGTGATGAAAGACTGCTAGCATGAAACACCTGGGCTTCTTCCTTTTTATAGTTTCATCCTAGCCAGGGCGCTGCTTTAGCTGCTGCTCTTTGGAGATGTCAACCTGCTTGCTCGCTTGCCTGGCCGGATGAGCAAATGAGCAGCAGCAGGTTCTAAAACAGACACCTGTTGCGATTTGGTTGTTTTGTCTTCTTTCTCTTAGGAGTAGCGAGTACTTCTCCAATGCAAGAAGTGGAACCTCCAAGGACAAGCACACAGACCTCCTCTCCCACTGATAATTGTATAGCGGCCCCTCCACTTTTGTGAGGTTTCGGGGTGCAGAACCCTCGCCAGAGTGGAAAAACCTTGAATAACTCCTCCCTGCTCTCCCTCCTATTACTTCCACTTTGCCTCCATTCAAGCTCTCTGCACAAGGGCAAAATGCATAGGAATGGGGGGGAGCTCCAGAGGGGGAAAGGAAGGCTTGTGTGAGCCTTCCCCCACCCTCCATTCCCTTCCATTTTGCATGGCAATGGGAAAGGGGGAGCTCCAGAGAGGGACAAGAAGGTTCATGCAAGCCTTCCTCCCCCCAATTCCCTTCCATTTGGCCTTGATGTGAGTTTTCTTTGCAGGGGCAAAATGCATGGGAATGGGAGGAGGAGGAGAAGGGAGAGAAGGCATACACACTCACAAATAATCACAATTCATGAAGGTCAGTCCCACAAATGTGGAGGGAGGACTGTACTAGGAGTGTGCGCATTTACTTATTTGTCCCTTCTTTCCAAATTTGGAAGACCCTCGATGAAACTTTAAATAAATATTTGAATATTTATATAAATATTTGCATTTCTAAATAAATATCTGAATATTTAAATCTAAATTTAAAGATTTAAATATTGAGTTAAGTCTTGGGGGGTCCCCAGAAATAATTTCTATTTACAGAGAGTCCCCAGTAAAGAAAAGGTTAAGAACCGCTGATAAAGAGGATCATCTGAAAGATTAAGGGATGGTACATCACTGAAAAAAGCTACGTTAGAGAGGAGGGGAGAGGTGACATGGGTTTACAAGGAGGACAATAACAGCCAAGAGAAAGGAGGCAGATAATATGCACCCAGACTGGAAGCAGAGCCTTGAAGTGGCCATAGATCTGAACCTTTTCCCTAGCTAAGCCAAATCCTTAGGAGCTGCTTTTGGGAGGCATTTGGTAACTACAGCCAGTGAACAAGATGGTGACAAGGTGCTTCCTGAGTTGTGTTTTGCTGGGTCATATTACACAATAGTATGTTGCAATATTGCTGGCACTGACCTCCCATCTGTATATGGGAACAATCTAAGTTGTTGGTACCAGTTGCAGCAATGGCTCTGCTGTATGTGGAGCAATGGATCTGCTATGGATTTTAATGCGAGCTTTAAAGATCCTACCTACGGTGCTGCATCTGTTGAGGGTAGAGTTTGGCACCCTGGACAACTCCTTTTGAGTTTGGACCAAAACATGGACTGAATTCACTGTCCCACTGCGAGCAGAGCCAGTCCACTGCCTCAAATTAGTACTTCCCTGTTGTGTGCCTTCTAGTTGTTTCTGATTTACAGCAATCCTAAGGCAAACCTATAATGGGGTTTTCTGGAGCTGAGAGTGGGTGATGTACCCAACAGTGGGCTTCTATGGCCATGTGCAGAATCAAATTCTGGTTTCCAGGGTCATAGTCCAACAATCAAACCACTACATCATGCTGGCTGTCAGTACCTCCGTATCAACCCCAAAGACTTCTGAGCCAGGAGATCTGAAGAAAGAATCAGCTCCATTAGGTTACTTCCTCCATCAACTATCACCTGGCAGTAGTCTTTCACTCAGGCTGAGACAAGGGAGAGGAGGAATAGCCACCACAAACACCTGTTTGTGCGCAAAAGCAAGGTATGAATATTATCGATAAGGGAAGCCAAACCAGTCCACGAGTTCTGCTCAGAAAGAAACGAAAGAGCTCCTCAGCTCCTTGATCTGCTTATATTATAGCAGGCTGTGTTGTAACTATAAGCAAATGTCCCAGTTTACTTTCCCACCACTGCCACTCTTCTCTTTCAATGCCTCTTTTTTTGGGATTGGATCATTTAGAATATAAGCCTGAACATCCTAGTATTAATTGTAGCAAGGTGCTTTTTAAAGAGATTGTTTCAGTGCTTCATATTAATTAACATGACCCAGAAGCCCGCATCTTAAGCCTCCATGGCAGACACAAGAATTTTTTGGCAGGCATGTCAGTACCAAAAAGGTTACCTGAATAGTGAGTACTTGAAAGCAAGTAAAACCACTGCCATAGTCCATTCTCTAAAGCACGGATACTGGCTATACAACCCCAAAGACCTCACAGCATTTATGGAAGAAGAAAATACCACCATTCTGAATAGCTTCATCCATTAATTTGATGCCACATTCATTTTTAATCTTTCAGACATCCTGTCTGTGCATTAACTAATATTATTGAGTTTGTAGCTTTTCTCAGTTCACTGAAGACAAGAATGCTCCCAAGTTAACCAAAGAATAAAGGACATTTGAGGGAAAAATACAGGCTGAGAATATGTCAGCATCATTGTCACCACTTTTACTGCATATTAGGTAATGTCTAGGGCTGATCCAGTGATGAACAAGGCAGCCTTCTCACACTACACATTTTGCACAGAGTTTCTCCATCACAAAGGGCTTATGAGGCAACACCCTGGCCTTGTAGACCAGGGGTCAGCAAGCCATGGGCTTCGCTCATGTCATATTTTGCTGTGACAGGAAGCTTCCCCAGAAGATTCATATGCTATCAAAACTGTCAGAGGCTACTGGTACAAAAAATTATTCGATTGCTAATTAATGGATGCCACAGATATTTACAGCAAAGAAAGATCATCAGTCTTCCAGCTGACAGGGCATCTGAATCCCTTCATAGCCAATGATGGGCTATCTCCCAGGCAGCACAAAAATTACCTCCAAGGTAATGTTAATTACCACCATACCAAGGTTTCCCTAGCCTGGGGCATGCATATACCCACAGTGTGACGCTGAGATACAGTTACACAAGCAGAGATAAAAGTTCTAAAGAAAGGAATTACTACTGCATAGAATCAAGGTTCTCTCCATTATAAAAGCTTTGAGGAAGACAAGTCAAGTTGTTACTTCCCCCACACCTAGGCCAAAAGATGCAGACATGATTCTCAAAGGGACTTCTGCTGCTTAACTATCCTATGGGCTAAACGTTATCCCCCCAGCCTGACTCTATGCCTAGTTTTAACCTGTTTATTCTGTTTTATAACTTGTTATTTGTAAGCCACCCTAAGATCTCTTGATAGTTTGAGAACCAACATGGTGTAGTGGTTTGAGTGTTGGATCAGAACACTGGGGGACTAGGCTTCAAATCCCTGCTCAGCCATGGAAACCCATTGGGTGACCTTGGATGAGTCATGCTCTCTCAGCCTCAGAAGGCAGCAAGGGTAAAGCCCCTCTGAACAAAATCTGCCAGGAAAACCTCATGATAGGGTTGCCTTGGAGTCACCATAAGTCAGAAATGACTTGAAGGCACACCACAACAAAAAGAACAACAACAACATAGTTGAACTGTGTAATACCATTCTGTGCAATGGTGACAAGTTCACTGGAAAGCCAGGGACCCTCTTGCTACATACTCCCATGAATTTTTGCAACCCGTTCACCCGCCCCCCTGCTCCCCTTCCCATGGCAGACTCCACTGCTATGAAAACTCTGGTACTTGGCATGAAATAGCCAGATGTGCTATTAAATGGAGTGACCTCCTGAAGTGGAAGAACTGAACACCAGTATAACCTTTGCTGAAAAGCTTTATAGCACACTGAAGCTGCAGTTAGTACAAGCATACCAGTCCCTGTTCACTGGCATTGGGGGTCCCATTTTAGCTAGGATGAGATTTTCAAAAGAGAAACTATTGTTACTCTTGAAGGAACAGCTGTTTCAAAGAACCCAAAAGCTCAAGGCCAGCCCTACCATTGGGCGGTGGGCAAAGTATGGTGTCCACCTCAGGTAGCACATGTTAGTGAAGAGTGTAGGCAATACATTAAAAGGAAAGGAGCTGCATATCCAACACAGCTAACCCAGCATCCCAACTGATAATCTAGACAACTTCTGTGTATAGCACAAGGAAGACAGCTTGTAAAAAGACAGGTGTACTTCAGTTAACTAAACAGATGTATTCCTGGGCATTACTGCTTTAACAGAAACTTTGGTACCAGAGGCAGAAATAATATGGAAGCAATGGGGATAGGTTCCCACACCACCAAAAAAGAGTAGTTCAGCAAATGTTTTATCCAAAACCTAACCATATACATGTGTAAAATGAAACAACCAGGTCAGGTAAGCCTTGCAAAAATAAACAAAATCCTTTTCAACCTTCTACAGATCACTTGAAAGTGTCATCCAAAATGCATCCAGTGACAATTTTTTTTCCTTCATCCTTTTGTTTCATCTTTCTTATTATATCGATTTTGCTAGCCAAACTAATAGATTTATGCTCCATTTTTTTAACATACTGGGGGGAAGCTGGTAAGACAGGATTGTCGGTTCTCCCCTTTTTGCAATTCTTGCATGCACAGTGAGGGATTCTGGAGGGAACTGCTGTTTACCTTCCCTGTTGTAGGCAGGCACACAGAACTATAGCAGGATTGGCTAGAGTAAAATCTCACTCCCCCTGCTAAGCTTGATTACATTGTTTACTGAAGGCACACTGCTGCAACTTGATGCTGAAAATTTCTGTTAGTCCAGCCTCCCTTCACCATGTTCTCAGTACTGATGCTGCTTAAAAACTTCCAGCTAGACAGAAGATGATGAAAAAGTAGGAATGGACAAGCAGGAAAAAAAAGACTTGTAAAAAGAAGCTTCTTTGTCAAAGGCTTTGGTGACTGAGGTATGCCTAAAACAAAAATATGCCACAAAGTGGCAACATATACAATATAAAATTCAAATAAAATACTAAACAAGAATTTTCAAAAAGTGTTTTGATTCCACAACCATCCTTTCACAAATGATTCCCTAACATTGGTGCTACAACTAGAAAGGCCTTGCTAACTGCATTCCCAGACCTCAGTTCCTGAGTGGAAGGTCCATGGAGCAGAGCTCCTTAGGTGCATCTGAATGAATGACACATTTATGGATAAGGGCCTTTACCTGCAGCCATTTTTAATCAGGGCTATACTTGGGGCTAAAACACAGGTTCATGGACATATATACACAGTATGAACAACTTCTCTCATTACTCATTTAAGCTGTTCTTCCAGAGACAAAAACAAACAGAACTTTAACCTCCTGTGATGGAGAAGATCATATGTACTACAGCTACCTATTTAACTACTGAGAGTGCACTTGGACTGCTCTCTTTGCAGCTACGAAGAAAGCAAGCAATTCCCATTCACCTTATCCAGCACAGCCAATGATGAGAGATCACAGGAGTTGTGGTCCAACATATCTGGAAAGCCAAAAATGCCTGAGCTTATACAGATGTCCAGTAGCTGTCAAAAGGAACAGTAAATTCCCTCACACCACCGCTGACAATACTCACAGACCAAAGCTGTAAGTCATTCTGCCCAGAACACCGCTTAGAAATGGAGCTGCAGCAACTGAAAGGAAGAGAACAATATAATTGCACCAGCTGCTTTCCCAGCATGGCCAAGAGGTAATAAAGAGCCAGGGATAGAAACTAACAATCTAGCACAGCAGCCGTTTCTCTTTAAACCAGGCAGAGTCCTGCTAAGTCCTCTCTGCCACACTGGAATCCTGGTGTATGCCAGGAAGCAGTTAAAGAACAGCTGTATCACTTGCAAAAGAATGGGCTTTTTGAGGAAATAAGCAACACTCTGAGCATCTTCGGGCTTAACCATCAAAACCTATAAAGGATTCATGATGCTGTCTTGTTAGCTACAGGAGACAATTGGCAGAGGATTTGAGAGAGCCAAACAGTCCCCCTTATGTAAGCGACACCCTGTGTAGCAGCAAAAGTTAAAGCATTTCAACAGTTTGTGTTTCTTAGCCAGATGTCAGGAAGATCATGGAAATGCAGCCTGATGTACTCTGAAGTGCTTCGATTAAAACAGAGTAATGAAAGCGTTTCTGAGCCAGGGCCAATCTGCATAATGAGACTGAATAATCAAATCTGAAAGCTGAGCAAGTTCTCGCCAAACTTGAAACTAGAAGATGTATTGGTCAAATAGTACCAATCTGCAGTGACAGTGGTACAATAAACGCATCTGAAGTTGCAAGATAGGACTGTGGCAACTGTGGTAGCCTAACGAAAAAGAGGACAGGCCTCCTTCACCCATAAAACAGCTGTACATAAGAAGGAACTTCAGTACAGTTCAGCCTCCATATCCAAGATTCTGCATGTACAGATTCAACCAATCATGGCTAGAAAATATTTTTTAAAAATCCCAAAAGCAAACTTTTCAGTTGTTCACTATTTGATATAAGGGACACCATTTTACTACACCATTGTATATAATGGGACTTGAGCATCCACAGATTTTCGTATCCATGGGAGATCCCGGAACCAAATCCTAGAGGATACTGAGGGCCCACTCTAGATGAACTAGAGCATTTCATTAAAGCAAGTGGTAAAGCCAGGAAAAATGCTTCATGGAAGAACTTGACTCAACAGCTGTCTTTTAAAGTTAGTCCAGAAAATGAGGGTTCTACTGCTCATATTTTCCAAGCCCCACATTGCAGTTTCAGCCTCTTTGCTGGGTGGGAGGGTAGGGGGTCCTATGGAGAACCAAATAGGCTCTTCGGATATTCCATATTAGGCTCTCAATATGGAGGTGATTAGGGGATGAATTGCTCATAACAACTCGTCACTTGCATTTTATTGTGCAATAGTTGCAGAGATAAAGTGGGGAAATGTTAGCCAGATGGCCCTATGTGTAGGCCAGTTTAAAAGATTCTGTATTCTAAGGATTTAAACGAAATTGCCTTCATGTCAGGGATTCCAGGCAGGGAACCCTGGGAAAATGATCAGCCCACTGGAACGATGTTGCATCATGCCCCAGCTGTGGGTAATTGCAAGGTTGCATAAGAAAATGGGGTCGTGTGCAGATGGTAGAGGGAGGTGTGCAAACCTCTACCTGATTGGTTGTAGATACGTATATAACAAAGCAACGCCAGTATGTATTCGTCTGTTGACCAAACCTGGCGCCTGGCGCAAGCTTTTGTCCGTCTGTCCTATGTTTTGTATATAACGGAACTTTGCTGCAAGATAAAGTGCCTCCTGTTTTGGAAGAAACTCCTCCGTGTGTGAGTATCCTTACTGGGGAACAAGGCTGCTGCTGTTGGCTCGCTGAACTCTGGTTTTTCCGCTGCGTTTCCGTGGGGCTGAAACTCCTATCATCCCCAACACTTCATACCATGGAGCAAGATTCAAACAAAGATTCAAAACAAAGAGTTCAGCTTCAAACAGTTCAGCCAAAATCAACATCAAAGTTGACATATGGTATTGACAATTAAAATACAGATTTCATCCCCTAAAAGGAGGTGGATCCAGGCAAATACACAGCAGATAGTGAGTGCCCCTACAATGCAAAATAATGGCAGAATTACTTTTCTCCAGAGTGTCATGGTCTGAGTACTGGATATGACCTTGGAAATCAGAGTTCGACCCCCTGCCCAGCCACGAAAACCCACTGGGTGACCTTGGGTACCTCACACTCTCTCAGCCCCAGAAAACCCTGGTAGGTTTGCTTTAGGGTCACCATAAGTCGGAAACTACTTTAAGGCACACAACAAGCCCTTAGGAAGGCTGAATGGAAATAGGTGAGGCCTGCCTTGCCTCACAGAGAGATGCAACTGACAACCTCCTCTGCAGATGGGACCTTTTTCAGGCTGACAGAAGCTGTTAATTGCCTGTTTGGACACAGGCAGTTTCCCTTGGGCACACAGCCTGGGAATGACTGAAAAAGAGATATCTGCCTTCCTTACTTTGCCTTTCTTAAGCAGCTTTACAACAAACATCATTAGCTGCCCACGGTCTGTGAGAACAGATTCTGCTTAATCTTCCTTAGAGATTTAAGAAGAGGCAGATAAATACTTGGTCTCATTTGCATCCTCAGAGACACAAATCCAGCCTTTTTGATAAGATGTCACACATTGGGAGAAAGGTGTGGATGGACCCAAGCAGTTTCATGCTCACCACTTCGGTTGAATATTCTTGGGAAAGCATTTTACAGTGTACTTTTCCTTGTAAAGAGGCATAACTGAAAGCTTATAACATTTTTTTTAAAGAAAAATAACTGTTTATTTACAAATAGAGATGCTGGAACACAGAGAGGCACGCAAGCATCCAACATATGGCTCCCAGTGTCCAATTTTCATAGATCATCTCCAGGCAGGAAGCAGGTGAGCAAATTCTCCAGTTTTGAGGGCCTCAGTTACAGGAAAGAGGAAAGAGCTGGGTACAAATCTCCAGCTCAGCTAGGAAAGCAGCAGCTTGCTACAATTTACAAGGATTAATTTAATTTTGTTGCTGTAGCTTGCAAAGGCTGGGAGTGGGGGGGGGGCAGGAATGATGTATTTACTTTCTCTTTCCTTAACAGTTATTATGATGCCAGGGCTCACCTTCTCTTCCATTTTGTATCCAGCAAGAAGCGAGCAGACTATATTAAATGTTCGTTATCCTGTGTCCAAAATAAGCAAGAAGAAAATAACTCCCTCATGTTCCCTTGATCTGTGAACAGCCCCTGTAGTTAAGATTTTTATCTTAATTTCCAAACTGGAAAGCATGTTCAATGTGTGTGTGTTGGCGAGGGGGGGGAGCGAGAGCTGTGAACAACTGTGGTTGGTATTTAATGCATAACCGTTAATGACATCACTGGAGCTGTACCTAGATTTCAGGTTTTGGCTCAGAAACCTTAGAGTTTCAAACAAAGCAGCAAAGCAACAAATTAAGCCCTCCCACCCATCCAAATCTAGATGCACACTACCCAAAATACAGACAGAACATTTTGGCACAGGAGGAAGAAGATTTAATGGGTGCCTCTCCACATTCCTGGCAGGATAACAAAATTTGCTGCCCATTTATGATTCTTCAAATCTGTTGCCTGTGAGGCCTGATTATGGACACATTCTCACCCCTTCCTCCATCTAGTTGTTTTTGTTACTGCTGTCCTTCTAGGTTTGTATGCTCTGCTTGACGTTTTTATATAATATAGGCATATGCCTGTTTTGAGACCTGTCCAGAAAACTGTTTTAAGTCACAAGAAGAGCCTTGTTGGATCAGACCAAAGGCCTTACTAGTCCAGCACTCAGTTCAGACAGTGGCAAGCCTGCCAGTAGAACATGAGTACAACTGAGCCCATCATAGTTGTGAGCTGCCCATTGCCAGGTAAAGGAGTGCAGAGCTAGCAAAAGGCTGTTTAGGTAGACAAACTGAGACAGCGTAACAGTTCGACGGAGCTTGCATGTTTAGGGTTGAGCAGAAGCATACTCAAAAAGTCAGCCCAGGAGTTCGGGAATCCAGCGAGCAGCAAGGCTGGACAGTCCAAGGGCCAGAGAATCCAGGCAGACAGCAAACAGGGTATCTGTAGCAAATAAAGGCAAGGGCCAGCAAACACACATTGTTTCTGGCATCAGACCACCACCCTCTCCCTTCCTTAAAAAGGCTGGAGCCAGCCGGCCATCAACCCAGCCTGCTGCCCTCCAAGCCTGACTAGCTCCTGGTACGCTTGTGTTTGCTTGTCTTCCTTTGAGGTTGCTGTTCACCTGGAGAAACTGACTCCTGGCCCATGGCAGAGCTTCCATCTCATACTCCACAGCAACTGATATATAGAGGCATATGGCCTCTGATGCAGTACATGATTCATAGCCATCTTAGTAGCCTTTGCTGGCCTCATCCACTACCCATTTATCCAGTCCACTTTTAAAGCCATCCAAGCTGGTAGCTATGGCCACATCTTGTGACCATGAATTCCACAGTTTGAATATCTACTGCTTAATTGTCCAAAGAAGTTTCTTCCTTAAAACACCTTGGGCAAATCTCTGCTCTATTATAGAAGTCTTTGACTTGCCACTGTAGACATTCTTCTTAAAAATTACTTTCTAAGCTCTGGAATGGGAGACTACCCAGGACAGAAGATATCCCCCATTTATTCACTCCCTTAAGCTCCATGAAAGAAAAACAGACAGAAAGAGGGAAAGAAGAATCTTCTCCCAGGAATCACTGAGGAATTAGAAAAATGGTTAAGAAAATACGTTCCAGTTGGGGAGGGGGAATATTCATTTTCCCCCGCCATGTTTTCAAGCAGCTGCTGTACCACAGATTTGTAGTACTAGGGACCTTTGAACAGATGGGATTGTAATTCCTGGGGACCTATTTGCAAGGCTATTGCAGATCCACCTGGCCCCAATCAAGAAGCTGGTCTTTACTGTCTTGGCCTTTATTGTGTGACAGTTCAGTGCAAGGCTAGGGAGAGACTTTGGAACATACACAAGGGGGATACATTGGAACTATACAGTATAAAGAAGAAGAAAAGTAGAGGAGAGGAAACAATGGCACTGTTGGAGGAAAGAGTACCAAAAGCACATAGTATTTCAAGTGTCTGCAGCTTGATTACAGGGTTGGACAAAAAGGGATTTCTGCCCCAGCTGAATGTCCTTGTATTAGCAATGTATAAATGAAATCCCTTCTTTGCACAGTAACCACATTATTATACTACAATAATACCAGGCACTTAGGCAGAATTTCCATTTTCAAAGTACATCTGAGCTCTCAGGTGGCCAACCCCCAGCACATATCATGGCTACTTAAGCCAGTGGAATATGTGACAACAACCCATAACTCAGCCCAGAGATGTTGATATTATTTATTTACATCTTTGTCACATTTCTTAGATGTTTTTCAGTTGGTTTTCATCCAAACAAGCCACAACAGGCAAGAACAATATTTCTTACCGTGTTTATTACATTAATAGTCTACCCCCAAGGAGTCCAAGGCACTGTGGAAAGGGCAACTGTGCCCCCCCCCCCGAGGTTTTAGGACTGTAACTCCTGGCTAGAACTGAGGGGGATCTAGGCAGCCACACATTCCCCACCATTGCTGTCAGCTCATAATCACAGAGTTAGAAGTGGTCTTCTTGGCTATCTAAATCAATCCTTCACTCAGTGCAGGAAATCCAAATGTAGTGTTAACAGCATCTCCCTCAGTTCTGAAAGAGAAAACTTGCATTTGGAAAAGAAATGACACTCTAATCTTGAACAAAGGCAGAGTCATGCACTCTGTAAGGATTGTATGGGCTGTGCAGGTATCACACATACCATCCAGGTGACCAATGATCTCTAAAATCCTTGTTTTCCTGTTGACACCTGAAAATTACCTATCTAAGAGGCAAAACAACAGAAACTCCTGATGAGATTTTTTTGTTAATGTTTCGGAATTCTATTGACACCTTTGGTTAACGCTTGCAAGCCCTTATATTATGCTGGAATTGAAATGGTAGGGGAAATGCATCCTTTTGCCTTCAGTCAATGAGATGGATAAGTCTGGTAAGATCAAGTCTGCTCGAACTCTGTGACAACCTTTTTTGGTAACCTCAATGAGGGCTAGGGTAGGATAGTATAAGACTGTGAGAACTTCCTATATCCCTCACCTGTACTTGTGGATGCCCAGAGTCAATAAAGTAACCATCTATTTCTTTCCCCATTCCTCCAACACTACTTTCTGCCCTGTCTGGGTATTTTAACATCCATTTATCCAAACTACTTTGGGCTCTTTACATTAAATACTAATCATGAAAAGAGAGATTAAATACACTTACACACACATGCACTCACACAAACACAGAAATCTCTATTTGAGGAAGATGTTTTGTTGGTCCACAAGTTGCTTTCGCTCGGGAAAGCAACAGATCCCAGAACCCTGCCCCTCCACATCATTTTCCCTGAAGATTCCAGCACCCACAAGACGGCAGTCTCAAGATAAATATTTGCAACCAGTGCCTTTCTTTTTCTTCTGATCAACACATTGGCTAGTTAGATCTTTCTTCTCTCTTTTTGTGGCTTATCCTTTCTTCCTCCTCAAGAGTTTTCCCTTTTTGCTCCCTTCCTTGGGCCTTCCTTTGCTTTTGATCCCCCACCATTTTCTACCACCTTTCCTAAATCTGAAGCCATTCTTGATTCTGGAGCTCCTTGCTAAGACTTGCCCTTTGCTTTCATCCCAAACCACTCTTTTATTTAATTTGTTATATTTCTAGTCTGCCTTTCATCCCAGTGAGCTCAAGGTGGTATATGCAGTTCTCCTCCTCCTCCTCCCCACTTTATATCCTCATGAGAGAAAGAGTGACTGTCTTAGTGGGTTTTATGGTTCAATAGGCATTAGAACCTGGATTTTTTTTTGAAGTTCCAATCCAACACCACACTGACTTCTTTTACCTGCTTTAATTCTACTGCCCCCATTCTGTCTCTAGAATGGTCTCATACATGCACAAAACTCTTTCTGCCCCAATCAGTTCAGCCCAGGACTTGGGGACACCTTTCCCCTACTTTGCCATCTTCTTTCATTCTGGGTTTCTACTCATACATGTACATGATTAAATATGGTATATTTGGAGCTGGTGTTTGCCTTCCATTTTAATTACATACATACACGATCTGCTATGCATAGTCTCTTGCTACACCACTGACTTTTAAATGTTTGTCAACCTTTGACCTTCTCACTGTTAATGTTGTTTGGATATATAATTATAATTTCCCTGGTGTGTGTTTAAAAACTTTGATTCCACCTTTCAAATGAATGTTGCAATTCTTCTCATTAATAGGTTGTTGTCGGTTTTCTGGGTTTTGAGGCTGCGTTCTATTAGTACTTTCTCCTGATGTTTCGCCTGCATCTGTGGCAGGCATCTTCAGAGGAGAAATTATTATCATTAAATTATTACTTACTTAAGCAAATGCGTCTTTAATCAACAAAGTACAGCCTTTAAGATGCCAGAGTTTGGGCTACTCAGGACTCCATGTGTTAAAGATCCCTAAAAGGGCCAGGTTTGTATGCATCCCTGTTAAAAAGGGCACTTATTAAATGAAATCATCCCCAAAGATCCTACCATTCTTTGAATATACCCAGTGAGGGAGATCTACAGCCCTCTAGCTCACTGATTCAGTTATCATAGAATCATAGAATTGGAAGAGACTACAGGGCCATCCAGTCCAACCCCCTGCCATGCAGGAACCCACATCAAAGCACGCCCGACAAACTGCCATCCAGCCTCTGCTTAAAAACCTCCAAAGAAGGAGACTCCACCACACTCTGAGGCAGCATATTCCACTGCCGGCCAGCTCTGACCATCAGGAAGTTCTTCCTGAGGTTCAGGTGGAATCTCTTTTCCTGCAGTTTGAATCCATTGCTCCTTGTTCTAGTTTCTGGAGCAGCAGAAAATAAGCCCTCCTCCTCCTCTATATGACATCTCTTCAAACATTTAAACATGGCTATCGTGTCCCCTCTTATCCTTCTCTTCTGCAGACTAAACATACCCAGCTCCCTAAGTCGCTCCTCGTAGGGCATGGCTTCCAGACCCTTCACCATTTTGGTCGCTCTCCTCTGGACACACTCCAGCTTGTCAATATCCTTCTTGAAATGAGGTGCCCAGGACTGCACACAGTATTCCAGATGAGGTCTAACCAAAGCAGAATGGAGTAGTACCATTACCTCCCTTGATCTAGACACCATACTCCTATTGATGCAACCAAGGATGTCATTGGCTTTCTTGGCTGCCGCATCACACTGCTGACTCACATTCAGTTTGTGGTCCACCAAGACTCCTAGATCCATTTCATATGCACTGTTATCCACCCACATGTCCCCCATCCTATATTTATGCATTCCAAATTCTCAAACTGTTTTTACCATCAGAAAGCTTACTTGAAATCTCCTGGAGCTTAAGCCCCTTTCAGACGTAGTCCTACTCTATTGGGCAGCAGAGAACAAGTATCTTTTTCTATGTGGTAGCCCTTTCAGTATTTGAAGAATGTTATGTTCTCACTCAGGCTCATCTTACCCAGACTAAACATATCCACAGCCTTTACTTTCCTTTACAACAGTCTTCCTCCATGTTTTTTTCCACCTGGTGACTGCACCAAGATCTTCCAGTGAGTTTCATGGAAAGTGGGGATCTTAACCTGGATTATCCAGGTCCTAATTCAACAGTTTAACCACTATACAATACTTGGATGGGGTAGGGGGAAACACAGGGAAAATCCTACGGAAATATCACGATTTCACATTGAAACAAAATAGAAAAGATTATGAATGTATGCACCTGCCTGAAAGTGAGTGAGACACAAACAAAAGGAAACAGAGGAGGGTCTCAGAACAAGCAAAACACTAACAGAAAAGGCAGAGGCAGAGGAAAAAAACCCAAAACGTTAATCAAAAAGGTGTTAATAGGACAGTGAATAATATTACAAGAAACACCAGAGATACAAAACAACAGAAGCCTTTAGGCAAAACAATATAACAGTATCACAACTTATAGAATCACATGTAAGCAAATGGCACCTCACAGATGTTAGGAGCAGCAAATAAAATAATAGAAATCAAAAATTGTAATGAATAGAGTAAGAATGACCTAAAGAAAGTAAAAATAAATTGGTATAAAGCAGTAAAAGAGACCCTTGTCTATGGCCTAAGTGAAAAAATTATACAAATAAACTGATAAATCCAAACAGTCATTTATGTCAAGAGGTACAGTGGATTTTAATGTATGCATCCAAAAGACCTCCTTGGAAGGAACCTATTCTGTAAAAAAAATACATTGAAAAAAGCAAAGCCGAATTTGTGCAATGCTGAAGAACCTGAAGGACTCAAGAGAATGTTTGTGCACTGTAAAATGTTCAGTGAGTGTGGTATCTAAATTATGATTACTGATCTTGCTCAATAATTCCTGATCTAAGAGATCTGGATGTCTAGATCTAGATATATATGATTTAAATTACAATTAGTAAAGGACTTCAGCTGGTACTTGGTAAGCTTAGTGATAGGGTAAATAAATTCCTTTATAGACATTGCTGATAACATGAACAACATCTACCCTGGTAACAGCACACTGCAACAGGAGACATGTGACTAAAATGAAGAAAATCAGTGTATACTAATAGATCCTATAACCCTGAAGTCCTAGGTAGATAGGGGGTCTCATCACAACCAGGAATATTTTGAATAAAACGCCAGTGTTTGAAAATGACATCTTTTATCTTATGCGAAATATGATTTAAGGGAAAACACCAAACGATTCTATCATGGAACTACTATTCCTACTGGTGGAGGCCCTCTTAAGGCCTCAGGCAGAGTTCTCTTCCAGCCTGATACTCCAGATGCTTTCACTGGGGGGGCAAGTAGCAGGCATGAGACTTTCTGTGTGTCACACTTGCATTTACCACTGTATTCCTCTTTACTAGGTCATGCTTTACACCAAGGCATTTCACTTCACATCTTCTGTAATAAACAATTTTTCACATACTGCCTGATGTGCCTTGCTGTTCCACAACTGTTATACCAGATAGAAGGAAAAAACCCTGCCCTGAATCCTTGCTGATTTGTCCTTATACAGATTTGAGCAGGCCTTTCAAAAATGTGCAACCAGACACAAAGTATGCAGTTCTAAAGAAACATTTGTGTTGCTGAAAAATTTAAATCGTGCAAAAGTTAGATGATGTTAGCTGGTGGGAAAGGTGACTGATAATGCAAAAAGTAAAGTAACTAGACTGGGTTCAGTCAGATACCCAGACCCACCCCCTGCTGAAAGCTTCACACAACATGCCTGGAAGTCAGGGGGGTTGTGATCCTAAAAAAAAGAAAAAAAATTCAATATAACTAACACAGACTTTCTTAGAATGAAATTAAATGAAATACTGTGTCTCAATATATTGTTACACATAGCAGCCAGTCTGGTCCCCAGTGGAAAGAAAATCCTTGAAGCTATTTAAAGATTCCCTCAAATACAAGGCAACACTTATGAACAAAACTATGAAGCTTGAAGAAGAGAAAAACCTTCAAACTAATATTATCAGTGTAATGAGAAATCAGCCACATATTGAGAAATCAGCTTGAGTTTTCTATTCACACATGGTCCCCCTTTATTCTAGATTGCAGGTGGAAATGGTACGTGGGGGGGGGACGACTTCTCATTACTGGCTGGGGGGTGTGATTCTCCCTTTTATTGCTTTTTTACTCTCCCGTGCACACACACACACACTTCATGGTAGCCCAAAAGCAGAGCTGACAGAATAGAAGCACCTCCAAGCCAAAACCTAAGCCCTAGGGACAGACCCTAAGATTGTAATAGGGGTGGTCTCTGGTGAAGTCACTAAGCAGGATACATTAAGTGTCAACCACATTTGCTCCGAGCACCTCAGTCAAAAAGAATCCACAAAATTAGAAATCATTGTTCCATTTTGTTTAAAGTTACACTTGAGGTCTGCACTGGAAATTCCCACCTTTGTTTTCAACCCCTTTATTTTGTTTTGCTTTAAAAATACACGGGGGTTGTAGTCCAACCATTTTCCCCCAAAATCTTTTTGAACAGGGAAAAAACCCTCAAACATATCCCAGTTGTTTATAACATTTTTCCAAGCACTCAGTATAGTGCATGAGCGTTTTATTCCAACCAAAGAAACTAGCCAGGAAAAAAGAAAATTATTCCACTTCTGTTTTAATAGATGGCTCCCCTTAGGCAATGCCTCCCCAGGCTGCTTTGCCAGCCCACTTCCATCAAATTTGATTTTGATTTTTAAATTAAAGATGCCTTCCATGCCCCCTAAAGAGTTGGGAGCACAATTTGGCCACCCACCCTGAAACTGTTTTAGGACTGGCAGAGGTCATTTTCAACCAAGGGAGTAAACTGTAACTAATTTATTTACTGGTTGGAAAAAATGCATTCCCTGGATCTAAAATACCCAGTGTGGGTTAAAACATGGCAGAATTGTCCCACCACCAACAACAACATTGTACAGGGAAAATTTAAATAAAAAATTGGGATTGGGCACAACCATCCAAGGTCCTGCAGGTCTACCCATGATGAATCAAGAGACCAACAGAGCAATTCTAACTATACACATCTATTACATATCCTCCAGCTGTCCCAACATGGCAGGGACATTCCCAATTAATCCTCAGTGATGTCCCTTTTTCAGCTGCTTCTAAAATGTCCTAGCTTCTTCTCTGTGGTCTCTGTGCCACACAATGGATTTTGCACCTGCTCAGAGCCTCCAACAGAATGTTTCAGAGCTTAGTAGCTTGGCAGGAAATCTTGCCTCCTCCTCCGTACCACGCATGTTTAAGCCCACCAAGCTACCCTCTCCTCAGTTTTTCTTCATCTGCCATCGGAGACACTCCAGTGCATGTGTTCAGGAGCCTTAGTAGTGTATATTTGGGTTTTCTCCCCCTGCACTCGGTTTTTTCTCTCCTTTGCATTATTTTTTTCATACCTGTTTTTCCTCCTATCTTCTTTCTTTAAAAAAACACACACAAAAAAAATCTTCTTCTTTACTTCGTCACCTTCCCCTTCTCTTCTCTCATAGTCTCTACTTTTCTTTTCAGGCATTGTTCTTTCTGCAGTCATAAGGTGTCTCTTTCTGATGTGCACAATCAGCGCCTTTTTTTGTCTGGAGGAATAACATAATGTGAGCCGCTGTAAGATCGGCTGTCAGTTCTCATCCCAGACCTTTAAAAAATGGGCCTCTAGACTGCATTCATACTGCTGAGAACAGTCACTGAAAGTTCCAGAAAAAGCAGCTCAGAATGTTGTCCTTTACACGTGTAAGGATTGTGTAAAGGACTGTGGCAAGGGTTCTCAGGATACTCTTGGCACCGATATTGACTCCAACATTGACTCCAACTGTGACTGCCATTTCGATACCAACCTCAGGATCAACTTCATCCTCAGTACTGACTGCTTCCTTGATACTGACCTCAGTAGTGTCTGCTTCTTCTTCAACACTGGCTCCCACATCAGAACCAATAGCTACAGTCTCCCTTTCAGCATCAATACAGGAATCAGTACTGACAGGATGGTTGACTATGCCTCTTCTTTGATGTCAACTCAGAAGGACAAGGCCTCAAAGAAAAAGTGATCTGCCACAGATCCCTAAAAAGAAAAAGAAGGAGGAGGACAGTGGACCATACTGATCTTTTGATATCGGTGCCCAAACCATCTCTACTGTCACTGCTTGCACTTCCCTCAGAACTGGTCTCAGTACCGGAGGTATGGCAGGTTGAGGTTCAGCCCAACCCACCAGTTGTGTTTCCATGGTTGCAGCATTTGGCAGGTCATCCCCATGTGTCTAGGCTGTACACACACATCCCCCAGTTCTCAGCAAGTTGAACTCGGCCTGCTGTGCCAAGGTCAACTACCTCACATCATCTGTCAAGAACATGCTCACGTGATTGGTACCATCACCGTAGCTGGAACAGATCTCCATCCTATGTGTCTGTGCATTAATACCATGGAGGACATGGCCTTCATAAGGACTCCCCATTCACTTCAGTCTCGTACATCAATCAGTACCAATGTGAATATTTGTGGAGGGAGCAACCTTGCTCATACCAGTTGTTTTCGCCATCCTACCAAGACAGGTACCACGAACACAAATACTAGGGTGACATCCCAGAACTTGTAGGACATTGCTCTCCATCTGCATCACCACCTCATCGAGATGCTCAACACCTCAGAGACCATGGCCATTACTGTTGATCCTGATCTCAATCCCTGTGTTAGTCCTGATCGCGATCTCATTCTCAATCCCAATATCAGTCTTGCCATTGCCCACCATCATTCCAACCTCAAGCTCAGTCACCATCTTGTCACGGTCCACTGGCACAATATAACCGAATTCCAGTTCATCTGTCACTGGGATTCTTGGCTGACGAATAGCAGCAAATTGCTGAAGCTTCCACCAGTTCCTCCTCACAGTCACTCTCTGGTGCAATGACCAGTTTCTCCATTACCTCAGACTACTGCCACAGTTTCCTGTCCACCACCATTGCCAACTCCTGCAATGACTACAGTCACCACCTCTGCTCCAACTGTCACTTTGGTATTACTGAGCACCCGTCCTGCCCTGCTTTGAAGACCCTGAGAGTGAGGAGGAGAGTTTTGATTCAGAAACAGAAGATAGCCCAGAGGAAGACAACAGCCAGCAGCAGGACCCAGAGCAAGGGGAACAGAAGGGCCAGCTACAATTAGAGTCAGAGGAAGAAGCAACACAGGCACCTACGTTGGCAGAACAATGGCAAAAAAAAAGGAAGGGCTCAGGTATTCAGCTCGTTTATATAACAAACAAGCCCTAATGAAGGAACACTTGTGTCAACATCATTAGCCTATAAAAGACAAAAAGCTGGCCTATCTCCCCAGAGTCGACAACTGATCTTCCTGGTGGTTGAAACCTTGTGCTGGTAGCTTGCTTACTGAACTCTGACTCTCCTTGGACCTTTGCCTGCCGTGACTATGCTTCTGGTTTGCCCTGTGGATTTGGATACTTTGGAACTCTGGATTTTTGGCTTGGTTCAGATTTTGATTTGAACTATTCTCTCTCTCTCTCCTCACCAGCTAACTGCTGCCTGGCCTGTCTGAAACACAACAGTGCCATTTTTTCTCTGCCACCTCCAGTACCACCTCACTTAAGCTTTCTCCATCCTCTCAGGTGTCATTGCCCTTTTCAGAAGACTAACAACTCTAATTCGCCATCAGAAGAACCAGGCCACCCAGCTGTGCCATCTCCTCCTCCTGCTGTTTTAGTGTCTGAGGCTGGGTTTCAAATATGCAGGCCTGTATGGGTACCTATCAGAAATTTATTTGGGACGTGCTTTTCTCCCTTATTCCACACCAACTGGAAGAGCAAAAATCCACTGCACTTCAACTTCATCAGGACACTTAGGCCCTCATGGCACAACAAATTCAGTCCTCATGCCATTTGGTGGAATGTGTGGCTCAGGTGATGGCTGGAACTGTTGCACTGTGATTTTTCACCTGGCTAAGATCTGCTGGTCTCACAGAGAACACACACAAGCATATTGAGGATCTCCCCTTCAATGGCCAGGTTTTGTTTCATGCTTTGACCAATGAGTCTATGGAACATCTCTCAAATGTGACAGCAATAGCCAAAAAGCTGGGCACAGCAACACAGCCGACAGTCTTCTTCTTCCTGGTGCAGGCAATCTTCTTTGTCTTATTGTTCTAAGGCACCCTCCAGATCCTTCCACATGGCTTCTGTACAGTCATCATTTACATGAACGTCCTTCAGGCAGCACCGCCAGCAGTCTTCAGAGAAGATATCACTGATATCAACGAAGTTGTCCTCTTGTGCTGATGCTTTTGCTCTAGGGTGGGGAATGCCAAAGGGTCCCTGGGAGATGCTTTTCTTTTCAAGTGGATGGGCTGCTTTCTTTACCTATTTCCACCATTTCCTCTGTTGTCCAAAGTGGTAGCCAAACTCAGCATGGACTGATTGAATGCCATCCTTGTCGCTCCATTTTGGCCCAAGCAGCCATGGTTCAGTCCTCTGATGATGATGTCCTGCAGTCATTATGTATGTCTTCCAAACACAAAAACCCTCCCCTCTCTTTTTTTTTAATATATTTTTATTACAGATTAAATTACAAAAACAGATTAACATTCAAATCACAGACGTTACTTTCCAAAAATAGTATAACCCCCCCACCCCCACCCCCACCCCCAATGGCTTTGCAGAGGTTTAATTAATTCCTCTCATATAGAAAATTCTTCATTCAGAATATGGGATATAGATTTTATTACATTATTAGTTTCACCGTACTCCATATCCTCTTTAATCTTTATAAGCAATAATTCCCAACTTGATTTCCACCCTCCTTCTTTCAGTATTCCCATAAACTTTAATCTTCTTTCCCTCAAAATATCGAACAATAAATTTTCAGCCAGGTATTTATCGACTTTGTTTATATTCCAAACACTTATCTTTCCATCCTAATGCTAATACAGCTTGTGCTGCTTTTAATATATTTATAACCGCTTTTTCCTCATTATTTTTCAGCCCCTTGTCCTTTAAATTTAACGTTATACAATTCTCCCTATTCAGTTGTATATCCTTACCTATTGTTCTATAAACCTCAATTTTAACCTGGTCCCAAAATTTTTGAACAAAGGGACATTCCCACCACATACATACATACATACATACATATATACATACATACATACATACATATATATGCCTTTAGCCCCGCAACCGTGCCAACACTTTGAGGATATATTTTCTCTAAAAAATGCTAATTGGGAAGGTGTTCTATACCATAAAAACCCTCCTCTCTCATTCAGTGTGTCAAGTTCTCCATCAGGATGCTCCTCTTCTCTGCCTCACTGCATGGAGGATAACCCCTTGAATTCTGCTGCCCTTCAGACTGTTCTAGAGGTGTCTCACAAATACTCCACTATAAGATCATATCATTATAAATGGAGAAGATTCTGTGACTTTGCAAACTCACACTTGGAGCCTTTAATCCTGACCTCCATAGCAACTGTACTATATTTTCTCCTTTCTTTAAAGGAGCAAGACCTTACCTTCTCATCTTTAAAGGTCTATCTGGCCGCTATAGTCGCCCATCAGCCTACTAATGACTCTAACAGGACTCTGTTTATGGACCCAACAGTTAAATGGTTCCTCAAGGGCCTTGCCCACTTATACCCATCTGTCTCCATGCCATCAACACAATGGTCCCTATCACTGGTATTGTTGTAGCTGCTTCATCACCCATTTGAGCTGCTCACAACAGTGGACAAGCAACTTCTTACTATTAAGACAGTCTTGCTGGTGGCTGTTATCTCAGCTTGCTGATCTTTTGAGTTGGTGGCGATACACTCAGATGAGCCATTTTTGGTCTTGCACTGGGATAAGGTGGTACTCTGCCCAGATATTTCTTTTTTGCACAAAGATCTCCGAGTTTCATCTCATTCCAGACATAGTCCTACCTGCCTTCTATCCGGATCCTTCCATACCCTTGGAAAAGTCTCTGCACGCTTCAGACATATGTTGTGCTCTCACCTTCTACAAGCAAATAACTGTGTCCTTTTGCTGCTCCAATAGCCTCTTCATCTGCCATGGCAGTAGACAGAAGGGCAAGAGGGTCTCAGCACAACAAATATCTAAATGGGTCATAGAGACAATACATATCTCTTATGAATTGGTGAAACGTCCAGTACCTGAATCTCTCTGCGCTCATTCTGTAAGGGTGGTGTCATCTTCTGCACATGCCCTTTGAGGACTCTCTTTGCATGAGCTCTGCAAGGCTGCAGTCTGGTCTCAACCATCGACATTTATTCAGCACTATAGACTGAATTGTAGAACCAGAAGAGAGGCTCATTTTGGAAGGGCTATCCTATCTTCTATACAGCATGTCCTGGCCCTCCTTCCTTGGGTAAGCTTTCCAGTAATCCACTGTATGAGGGACAGAGACCATGAAGAAGAGGAAGAAGAGGTTGCTTACCTGTAATTGTAGTTCTTCGAGTGGTCCTCTGTGCCCTCACACAAACCCACCCCATCTCCCTCTCTTCCAGGTGCCTGCTTGGCAGACTTTGAAACTGAGGAGACAGTAGCTTGGCAGGCTTGAGCATGTACAGTACGCAGGAGCTGGAGGGGTTTTCCACCAAGGTACTGTGCTCGGGAACATTCTGTTGGAGGCTCTGTGCGGGAGCAAAATCCATTGTGTGAGGGCACAGATGACCACTCAAAGAACCACAGTTATAGGTAAGCAATCTGTTCTTCTTTCTACATCCCACTTTCTCCCATTGTTCTTGGCTTATTTCCATGGGTGCAAATTGAGTTCAAAGAACAAAAGTAGTCTACACTCAATTAACTCAGCAGGAGAGAAGACAGAATGTGGCAAAGTCTTGCTCTTCCCAGTAGACTCAGGCAAAAGCAAATTGCTGTAGCCTTTCCTGGTTCTGTGTTCTTCCTCATTAACATTTTGACCACATTTTAATGCTGCTTGACCATGTGTGTTCCAGTGTTTTATCTGTATGTGAATATGCCCCAGCCAAGCAGTTCATGAACCATCCATTACATCACATAACGCTCCATAAGAATCAGAACACCAGACTGGAGAGACTGAAAAATGTCTACTTCTCAGTTTAAGGCAGAATGTACAACATGGCCTTCCCCTTTTATGATATGTGTGTCCGAGCTCAAAACTGCACACAGAGGTCTCCTGTTGGCATGGTTTTCTTGAGGCCTCTTGGTCTTTGCAGATGTTCTGGAGCAACTCTGGGAAGTCATTGGCTAGTTCAGACAATAGTGAATGTGTCTAAGGTAAGGTGGTTTTAATTTAGGCCCTACCATTTATTCCAAGACTCAAACCCTTGGAATAAATAGCACAGTGCAAACTAAAGCCAGCTTACTCAAATACCATTTTCTGAGCTAACTGTAGCTTGTTCAACATTGGAACACACACTTGAGATCTATGCACAACTTGCAAGCTCACCAGCATTTCTCCATCTTTCCAATACTCACCTATTATCCTGAGGAGTGACATTTCTCAAGCAAATGCACTGGAATCAGTACAGCTGGGGCATCAGAGGCACCACTTCAGAGCTGGAAGGGCTCAGATCAGTTGGTGAGCCCAAACCAACCTTCATCTCTCCACCAGGTTATTCTAAGGTAGCAGTCCACATAATCAAACAGGTCAAGATGCTTTGGCCCTTAAATCAGTTAAATCAAGTTAAATCAATCCATTTCAATCCAGGAAATATCAGATGCAACTAAGAGAGCAAAACCAGGAAAAGCTCCTGGACCTGATGGATTCTCAGCCGCTTTTTATAAAACATTTGAACAAGAGATTATATTGCCATTTCACGAAGTCTTAAATCAAACAGCAGTTGGTAAAAAGCCTCAAACTTGGAAAACTGCAAATGTTTTGGTAATCCCTGAAGAAGGAAAAAATATATCAGTACCACAAAATTATAGACCGATTTCATTACTGAATCAAGACTACAAAATATTCACTTCAATTCTAGCAGAAAGATTAAAGAAAATACTAGTTCATTGGATTCACAGAGATCAATCAGGTTTTTTACCAGGTCACCATCTAAAAGATAATGTGCATAACATTTTAAATATAATACAATATTATCAATTACATCAAGAGAAAAAAGTAGCTTTCATATTCCCAGATGCTGAAAAAGCTTTTGATTATGTGTCTTGGGAATTTATGATACAAATTCTTCAGAAGATGAGCATTGGGGAAAATTTTATAAGATGGATAAGAAGAATTCACCAAGAACAAGAAGGTTATATATTGATTAATTCAGAAAGAACTAAACCAGTTAAAATTGAGAAAGGAACTAAGCAAGAATGCTCGATTTCACCACTCCTTTTAATAATTGTGATTGAGATGCTTAACAATACAATAAGAAATGATGGTAAAATAAAAGGTTTAAAAATCAAAGACGCGGCATTTAAACTTCAAGCTTATGCTGACGACTTAGTTATAATCTTAGAAAATCCTATTCAATCGATAGATATACTTAAGCAAATTTTGGAAGAATTTGGGCAAGTCGCAGGATTCAAAATTAATCAAGAGAAATCAACAATACTAACAAAGAATATATCTAAGAATGAAGAGGTGGAGTTAAAATCTAACACAAACTTTAAAATTCAAAAGAAAATCAAATATCTGGGCATTTGGCTATCCAAGAGTAATAAAGATCTCTATGAAAATAATTACATAAAAACCTGGAAGGAAATTAAGAAGGAATTGGTATCCTGGAACAAATTAAAGTTATCTTTATTAGGGAAAATCGCTGCTATAAAGATGAATATATTATCAAAAATGAATTTTCTGTATCAAAATATTCCAATTATTACAAAGCAGGATATATTTAATCAATGGAAAAAAGATCTAACAAATTTTATCTGGGCTGGAAAAAAGCCCAGAATAAAGTGGAGTACAATGATAGATATTAGAGAAAGAAGCGGTTCGGGTCTTCCTGACTTACATATGTATGCCTATGCCAGTGCTCTAACTTGGATAGTAGATTGGATTATTCTAGAAAATAAGAGATCACTGCTCATAGAAGGGGCAGATTTACCTAAGGGGTGGCACTTTTATTTATGGTATCTTAAGAAACAATCAGATAAAGAATTTTGTAAGCACCCAATAAGAAATTCTCTTTTCCGAATCTCGAACAAATACAAGTACCGGTTAGCTCCTCAAATACCATTATGGATCTCCCCGCAGGAAGCTTTTTTTTAACACCCCAAATAATACACAAACAAATTGGTGGACATATCACAAATTATTAAAATTCCAAAATAATGCCCTGACTATGAAATCCAGAACAGAATTACTTACTGAAGGGATGAATTGCTCTTGGTTCTATATTTGCAACTATATCATAGATATAAACAGGATATGAACGAAAATATAAAGAACCTCCCTAGAGTTAGATGTCATCTTAGAAGCTGGTAAAAATCATCTGATAGCTAAATTTTACAAACTTCTGTCAAAGTGGGATTTAGAACAAGAGACGGTTAAAAATACTATGATTAAATGGGCTCAGGATATTGGGTACCCTCTTCAACTGGATGATTGGACTCGAACTTGGAAAGACTAAAATTTTACAGCCCGTCAAGCGCTTAAAGAAAACTATTATAAGATGCTACACAGATGGCATCTAACTCCAGCTAAAATTGCAAAAATTTACAAGGGAGGCAACGAAAAATGCTGGAAGTGTAAATCAGAAAGAGTCTCATATTACCACTGTTGGTGGAATTGTAAAAAGGCAAGAAAATACTGGAAAAGTATACATTTAGAAATTACTAAGATTATTAAGAAAAACTTCCCAATGAAACCAGAATTGTACTTATTAAATATGTTTAGCTCTCTGGGAAATTATATAGAAAAACAGCACAAAAAATAATATTTAACTTAATAACTAAGGCGAGAATCCTATATGCTAAAAATTGGAAAAAGGAAGACATTCCTAATACAGATATGTGGCTTGTTGACGTTCATGAAATAATGGAACTGGATAAACTAACAAAGTTATTAAATGATAAATATTTAGACAACTTTAGGAAAGAATGGGAGGATTTAATTATATATTTGGGTCAAAAATGGGGAGATTCTTTGGTTATAGTTTATAAAGAGTGATTCAGCTTACAGTTCATAGAGACTGATGTTACTGCCCTGGCTAGCCCGAGCTTTGGGGATATAAAAAGATATCATTTGATATCTCAAATTCAGCTTCACGTATCCCTTCTACGTGCTTGCGAGGCCCCCGGACAAGCACGCATACAGGCTCGGCCAATAATCGCCGTAATATTCCTAGACAATACAGGCCGGCCAGAAAATAGCCGACTCACCGCTTTAGGAAACTTCAAGGCAAGTACTCCATTAGGTATGCACGCAACCTACAAAGGATTCTCTGCCTCGCGCCGGCAGCTTGATGATCGAGCTATACAACACTCAAGTATTCCGCATTTGCATACCGGCTACTCTATTGATAAATTCGGCTCTAATTCAATCATTCAAATTCTGACCTTTCGGAGGCTTTGTCTCCAACTCCAAATCTATTGTTTTCCCAAAGTCCGACCTAGCCTGCAGTCACAATTCTCCTTATAAAAACCCTTGATTCCGAGACCTTCCTCGGATCGCTCCCGAGTTCCAGACCGCCTTGCTGCCGCTCTGCTTGGCGAGCTTCCCCTCAGCTCCACGTGCTGAGATACATCGAACCCCAGCTTCGCTCTCCATTCTCTCCCGGACTTCAGGACACGTTTCGTATCACCCGAACCAACTATCCCTCTAAAAACCCCACTATCTTACTCACACCTTTATTCTCCTTAGTTGTCTGTGTGTCTGCGTTGCATAGATTGTGTGCCTATATTTAATAAAGACTATTCATTATTTTCCAACTGGTTTGCTTCTTGACTTGGCCTGACCCCGTAGACACCGGGTTGCAAGATCCTGCTAAGCTACCCTGCCTCTCGTATTGCCAACTTGTGCTCTGAACTAATTTCCCCAACTTATAGTAATTTGGTATCCCTCCCAGGACCCCCAGAAAACAGGGTAACACGGATTTCAATTATTGCTATAGCAGCTATACTGTTTCCTTATTTTTTATATTTGTTTTTTATCTATATGGAAATTTGTTCTTATGCTTTTCTGTCAATTGTTAATCTAGCAACAACTGTAAACCAGGGAGAATTTGTAAATAATTTACAGTTTAATAAAGGAATATGGGGGAGGGGGGAGATGCCCTGGCCCTTCATCTTGGTCTGCCCCATTGTATTAGGTGGTTGCTGACGTGCACATACTAATATACTTTAAAACCATATTTCCATTTATTCTTACCAAGAACAAAATTCACTAATGTATTTTGAAAGATGCAAAACAGCTCCCAGGACTAGGGAAGTGTTATGTTGTGAATTTATTGCCACTGGTTACTAGTTACACATCAGACCCAGCTTCCAATGCAGAAACATACCAAAAACTGGCAAGAACAGTTTTTACTGCTTACCTCAGGACACAAAAATATGTATGTGGTGCTTCAGAGAGCAGCAACAGCACTCTCAAACCACAGTTGCTACTATTACAATTTAGATCTGCCATCACCCTTAAATTCCAAAGCCCTGGTTTCTGTCACTCCAGAATTTCTGCTTGTCTCTCAGCTGTCAAACTCATTTCACTTCACTTTTCCACCATAACATGACCAGGTAATTATCAAGGCAGTTAATATATTTTTCCTGCTCTTTGTGCCTTCCATCTGGGTATGCAGCAGATTAGTCACTGGTCATGGAGAAGTGAAAGGAATGTGGGAAAATGCATGCAATAATCCAGAATTAGAGGAGATTGCTCAAAGGCATGAGAGGTCAGAATGAATCCAACACTACAAAACCCTTCAAAAAACCTCTCTGGAGTAGGACCTCTCTGATGATTATTCACTGGGAACTGTTTCGAAATACTTTGTTGTAAATCCCTCTGTTACATCTAGAGCTCCTTGTGAGTCTCCAACAGCTGGCAAGGTATTCATAACAGAAAGCACAACACTACTTGGAAAAGCATGGCTTTGTCTGCCGCATACAACAAACAGAAGCAAAGGCCCCAGGGCTGACAGCTGCTACCTCTAGAGATATGAGATCAGATTAGCCTAAACCTAGGGCATGCAGTTTCTGTTTTCAAAAACAAAGGTACACAGATTCTCCAACATTTCACAGATTGTCAAGGCGGCACTCTCACTCTGAGATGGAGAAGAGAAGCCAGGTCCTGAGATCTGGTAATCCTATGTACATCAATTACTCCACATCCTAGCATGTTGGAAAACTGACTATAACTGAAACCTAATGGCTCTCAAAAATATTATCCTCCAAATTTTCTTTGAACATTCCCATTATGCAGTCCAGCTATAATTTCTCTGACGTTTACTGTTCATGTTTGATGCCCAGTAATATTTAAATTCATTATTTGACATCACATAATGGACAATTTGCAGTATTTGATCACTCCCATGCAGTGGTATTTAATATTTGATCATACTGCATATTGCATATCACAACGGTTTTCAAACCACTCCTTTCAAGGACTGCACTCCATAGTGATATCAAGGCAAGGAAACTGTGTTGTGGACTCAATGTTGCAGAGCATTCAGGGGCATGTTCTAGGTCAGGGGCTGGCCATCTTCCTTCTGCTAAGGGCTACATTACCTCAGAGGAAATCTAGGAACATTGGATGTTACCTTATACTGTGCTAGACCATTGGTACATCTAGACAAGTACTCTCAATTCCAACTGGCAAGGGCTCTCCAAGGTTTCAAGCAAGCTTCTTTCCTAGTCCTGCCTAGAGATCTTTGGCATTCTCTGTCTCCCACGTAGCCTCTGAGCACCAGGTTGGCCCCTCCTCCCCTCCACTTCTATGCACAACTCTGTTCACACATAACAGGTCTGGATATTACCATTCGCCGTTACAAACTGAATAAGTGCCCTGGAGTACTATGAATATAGCAGCATATTAAGTCACTTTAAATTAAAGACCTCTCAACAGTGTCAAAATCCCCGGCTTTCCTGAAAGATAGGTTGACACCATGGATAATATTTGATAATGTTTGATAAGGGGCTATACTATTTAGTGTTAGATCATCTTTGATAGTTGGTATGAAGTAGTATGTTTGCTAACATTTGACAGATAACATGCAGTAGTCATTCAGTCCATGTTATGTTTATTTGTCCTGAGATAAACCGTAACGAAGTGGTGATTTGTGTTTGACAGTTCAAAGTTTATGTTATAACATATTTGAAGCTGGCTAGAACCAAAACATTATGTCTAATACAAGTCTAACACATTCAGTTTTCAAATGCTGAGGTACGAAATTTAAAATTTGAACATCATTTTGACATTTCTTAAAATCCTCCTCTCCCCCTCCCCCAATCTGACAAGCAAGATGGAATAAATGGCTGGTTTTTAATTGTTTGCAAATATTTGTCTGCTTGTAATTACCAATATTCATTTCACCTTTGAATTTAAAACTGATCACACACACAAGGTGCCAACAATAAAGATATCACACCCTTATTCTCCATATGTTGGAGGCTATCCTTCCAGCTTCCTTGAGTTTCAAACCCCCACCTCTGTTCTTTAGTGGTATATTCCCTCTGAATGTGTCATTTAGCCGCCATGGCTAATAGCTATTGATAGCCTTATCCTTTGTGAATTTTCTAATCTCCTTTTAAAGTCAAACAAGCCAGTAGCCCTTGCCACTTCCTATTAAATAAGTTATGCACTGTGTGAAGGGATTGGTCAGTCCTGAATTCGGCTGCATATTATGGCCAGTGAGTGACTCTTAGCCCAGACCTTGAGAAAGCTGCTTTTTAGACGACAATTCCCAGAATCTCTCAGAGATCACAGACAATAGCCACGCTGAGTGGAATTGTACTCTAAAAAGGAATTCACCTAGCAGCAAAGTGGGAAATCGCAGCAAATTGGGAAGTAGCAGATGGCTTGTCTGTATGTAAACGGCTAGACAGACTCTGGACGTTTGTGCTAGCAGAAAAACTAACACAGAGGTTAAGCATTATTAAAGGAATATACAGAACAAGCAGGTTTGCAGCAACATGTTACAAGTTCATTGGTTTTGCTAACAAAACAGAGAAACTTCAAAGTTAGAACTCTCTCTAAACATGTAAAAATACTGGATCAATCATTTCTGACAGAAAAAAAAAATGTGTGTCAGCAGACTATACCATGCCCTTGTTAATATTACAAAGTATCAGTGTCAATTCTGACTCACGTTATATTGTAAAAGAATTCTTTAAAATATATATATTTAAAAATCTTAGTTATACAGGAAGTGGCAGAATCCTATTCATTCTCTGTATAGCATTCATCATATTCTGAACATCTCTCCCCGTTATGAATCGGGAGGCTTGAAAACAAATTGTTGTCCCTCCCTCTTTCTTTCTGAAGACTTCCACCAATCTTGAATCTTAGTAACTGCTCTTTCTTAACAGATTCATATGGCTTTATATCTTCACTGTGTGTCTCATGAGGACAATCAAAAGGATGTCCAGCGTAACCCAAGGGGTCCATCTACAAACACAGCTTATCTTAATGGAAGAACAGTCTTTCTGGATATGATGAACGGTTGGAGAGGCTCCAAGGGAGGAATGGCTCAGCTTTAAGAGAAGGAACACCTTTCAAACAAAGCATAAGGCTTTCAGCGCTATAAAGACAAATCATTTGGTTGGACCAGTGGATAAAGTGAAGAAAGGGCAATGTAAAGGACAAGAAGAAGAGCAAAAACAAAAAGCATGAAAAAGCAAGGGGAAATCTGTCCAAAATGTGTATAGAAGGCCAGTGCATTTGATGAGATAAAAATTTTTACTTTTTTTGGAATACAAGTCCCAGAGTCCCCAGCCAGCACAGCCAGTATGTTTTCCAAGCTCTGAATAAAATTGTTCACCAGACCCTCTCCCAGGGGACTCATATATGTGACCACCAGACCATCTACAGTGATGCGCACCACCTTTGCCATTCTTAATCCTAAAAGGACTGTGAGTATCCCTCATTTGAGCCGCAACACCCTTAGGCAAACTCCTTCCTCAGCCCCTTAAAGTGATAAATAGCAGCCAGAGAGTAGCATCAAAGAGCTTTGGTCACTTGGACTCTGAAATTGTATGGTGGTTTGTTGTTTGCCTGCTTGCTGCTGTGGTTTAACATTACACCTGGAGGCAGCAGTGCAGCAACAGTTAAGGTCGGAAGAGATTAGGTGATTGACACACACAGCCCAAGGAATTCCACCTGGGCCTACAATTCTAACCTAGTTCTCCTGGCTGATCAAATTTTCACTTAGTACCTTAGTACTTGCTTGTCTCCTCCCAAGCTAATTAGCAATTTGCCTCAAATTACTTAGCTCAGGCCTTTATTTGCTAGACAATCTTGGAAGACTAGTACAGTTGACATCAAGGAAACATCCTAAGGTGGTAGTTAATTTAATGTTTGGCTATTCATACTTTTTAAAATTGTTTGCCCTAGGGTACAAGTGGGTAGCTTGGCTGAGATGGGTCTCCATGGAAGTGTTTAGAGTTTACACATGGTCAGAAGTAGTGGTGTGTGGATCCTGCACCAGAGCTACAAAAAGTGCTTTTTCAGATTACACCTCCCAGCTAGGGTTCATAGGAACTAAAGTTCTACAGCATCTGGAGGGCCATCCAATTCTCCATCCCTGCAAAGTGAATCGTAGTCCCTCTGTAGGCCGCAGTTCCCCACATAAGGAGTAAGCCCCATTTAACTCATTTAAGACTTATTTCTGAGTAAACATGTACCAATTTCCACCATAAGAATCTCATTATTGTTAGATGCTTTTTGTTGCTTCTTGTGAGCAAAACTATTAGATGTTCTGGCACCCACACAGTTCCAGTGAAAAAATTAATCAGCCTCTTTAACTGAAGATTTTAGGATGGATATGATTTTACTATCTCTTGATGATTCTTTTGTTGGCTTTACTGCTACTAACCATTTGATTTTACCAAATATATTGTTCTTTTTCTTCTATGTACCACCTTGGAAACTGTTAAGATGAAAAGAGGCCTTTAAATAGGATAATAATACTAATAAACTTTCTAATTGCTTTGTCAAAATGGTAAATTAGGTTGTAATTTATACTCATTTACCAGGAAGTCCGCTTGAACTCTGTAGTACTTATATACTGTGGTGTTAGTTTCATATATTATTAGATATGTGCTCAGTTTTCAGGGATTACATTACTGTTTTCATTGTACTTTCAGATCAAATCAAATTATTTCATCTGAAGATGACTCCTGGGGCCATTAAATTTGTCAGAAACTCAAGGAGCAAAAAGATGCCTTTAAACCTGGAGTTTGTTTGAATATAATAAAATGATAGCTTCTAGTTTGTTGGTGGGGAAATGTGCGGTCAAACACTATATTATAATGATAATTCTGATCAAACACACTTTTTTATATCATGTATAAGGCATAATTTGTGTTTTAGACCTTAATCATCACTTGAAAAAGTCTGAGAATTAGAAATCAAAAGGAATGTCTATTAGTATAGATAAAAGTGAAAATGTGAAGGAGGATCCAGAGGAAGCTACGGACATTACCCAGCTACAATTTTACAGTTTTACACTGATATAATTTTAAGTCCTACTACAGGGTTGGGGAATCTATGGCCTTCCAGATGCAGTTTGAACTCCAACTCCCTTCAGCCCTTGCTAGCCTGCATGATAAGGGATGATGGGAGTAGTAGTTCATCAACATCTGACTGATGATCCTCCTCTTTTCTGTCCTACATAATATGTAAAAATCACTACAATTGTGGTGAGAATCGAGATTAGGGGAAAATGTTTATCTCTATAAAATTGAAATAATTTCTAAGTGCATTTACAAAAAGCAAGTAACTCCATTCTTCTTGTTTTTACCTTTTCCTTGTTTTCAATTTTTAGAATTGTGTATTCATTTTCCCCCTGGAACTGTTAAGAACTTCCCAATTTCTTCAGTTTTTGATTTGTACACCATTTTATCTCCTAATTTTGATTGGCATTACACTCCACGTTGTGCCCAGCCATCTTAATCAACTTGTCTCAATCAGTTTCGATTTTCAGTGGCTTCAGTCCTGGAACTGACAACGACAACACAGAAAAAGTCACTGAACATAACCAAGCACTTAAAGCAGTTTTAGCTGAGTCAAAACCGAAATTACTTGGCTCCTATTACCGTTTTCAGTATCTCCCTGGAAAACATCTTCCTTCTTCCAGTTCCAGGGACGAGACTGCAAAGATGTGGTCCCCAAGACAGTCTTTCCCAACTGGGCTTGACAAATCAAGGGCATCCTAAACACCTGTGATTTTATGTGCCGAATTCGAGACACAGGAGTAGCGCTACCACAGGAGGTAAGGCCTAGTAATATAATACATCATGATATGTTAAGCATCAGCCACAGTTATTTAGAGCCTGCCATTCAAATAATAAGAGTGAAAATAAGAAAGATGAATAAATGAGACAAAGATGAAGAGGGGATTATCTCTGAGAGTCTACAGCAGCTGCTTAAAAGCAGATGTAGCAGTGGTCACATAGTTAAAAAACATAGTTAAAAAGCACACAGTTAAAAAGCAGTGCTCTTGCCCTGAGAGTCCTCCCCTTGTCCTGAGGCTTGAAGAAGAGAAACTAGACCTTCAGAGCTGGAAATTTACTCCCACAAAATGCACAAAATACAGATATATCTCAGTCAACAAAGCCTCTGACAGTGAAACTCTTTTTACATGATCTCTTTGTGACCACCCAGCCACCCCTTTCCTCTTCATCCTCTCTCTAGCTGTTAGCTTTTTAACAGCATGGCAAAGGAGAGCTGGAGAAAAACTTCTGGCGACAGGTTGCAAAAGCATGTCTGTCGCAAACACTGCAATAAAACTTGAGCTGGGAAAGCATGAAATTCTACTCCACATGTTCCTACTGTAGCCATGAGCGCCTGCCTAAAACAAGCAAGGTAAACAGCAGCAGAATCCCTTATTAAGAATGTGTGAACAGCAAAAGAGAGAAAAGAAGAAAACAGATAAGCCTGCTTCACCAGCTACACTTAGCATGTTAAAAAACATATAGATCTATAACTTGGGCCACCAAAATGGAAACCATGCAAAAATTGGAGACTGTTGAAAGAAAAAGACATTTGTGGATCCATTTTGGAAGAAAGTTTCAAGTGGGCTATAGAAGGTTCTAAATGTTTTGTTTACTTCTGCAAAACTTACTGGACTTGGTTGATGCCCTTCACACGTGCATATTTTTAGTTTTGAATAAAATGTTTCCTGAGACATCTTGAACAGCTCTTCTTTTTTGTGGTGTAGGAACTTATCTCTATTCTTTCCACATTATTTCTGTCTCTGGTGCCATACTTTTTCTTAAAGCCATAATGTCCAGAAACACCTCTCCTTTTTTTAACTGATGTATAACTACAGGTTCTTGAAGAATAGAGGTCTGGACTGTTCACTCAAATGCTAGAGATAGATAGACTCCCAACAAAAAAATGCGTATGAAGTTTTCATTTCAAACAGATCTTGGTTCCTTTCAGAGACATTCAAAGAATTTCCAGTTTGACAGAGCAAAAGATACGCTTTCCAACAGCTGTATTATTTTAAACTAGTTTCCAGTCCAGCATCACTGCTGCCCTCAACTCTCAGAATGCTACACTGGCACAAGGCTTATTAAAAAGGAATTGTTGGAATGCCTATGAGGAAGGCAGCTCTACTCTGTACACTAAAATGTGTGCTCTGAGGGATACTGCTGGGAATTCAGTAATTTAAAGGCAAAAAGAAAAAGAAAGAGCCCTTTTCCATAAGCGCAGGAAGAAAGCAGCATCAGTTGGCAAATGAAAATATTCACCATTTATATTTGTGTCTTTTATTACTAGAGGCCCCAAATGCTCCTGCACAGTCATCAGTCCCCTGAAATGCACCATTTAGGAATTATTTATTTTCTTCAAGACACTGAGGATTTTTCTTTCTCTGAAATACATTTCTTTTCTGCTCAGTTAGTTGCAAAGGTAATCTAATACCTTTTTTTAAAAAAAATCCATGCTGTGGGTTGTTATACTTAGGCTAGAATCATGAAAATTCCCTATCTTTTAACACCATTTGTCTAAAAGGAGTAGACCCAAGAGCTACGGGGGATGTTAAGTATATAACACAGCTTTAACTCTTGAGGCAATGCACTCCCTGAGCTGGGAGAAAGAAAATGAGAAGAATATTACCAAGACAGCATATTGACTTCCCCATCCTCAGAGCTTTCCAGATTTGTTGGACTACAGCTCTTGTCATCCAAGCCAACATCGGCATGCTGTCATGGGATGATGGGAAATGTAGTTTATTATTTCTGGATGGTGCCAGGTTAAGGAAGGCTGGTGTGTGTGTGTGTGTATACTACAATCCCATAGAAACACAGAAGTCCCACAGAATTAGGCACTCACTACAGAATTCACCTTCCTAAACATATCTTGGTTTTGTTCCTTACAGAAGAACTTTCTAGGCTTTAAGGCTCCGAAATGTGTTTGGAATTACATTAAGGAGGCCAGGAGTCCAATTCTGATTTTTAAAAATGGTATTTTTGACCTTAAGCAGCATAGGTGGAGGGCCTGCAATCTTCTGAAATGGTGAGTCAATTATTCTGTGCCTACCCTGCTCTGAAAGCTGGATGGCAACTCAGCTATACACACCCAAGACTCATGCCCCAGTGGAGTCGTCTACATCCATGTATGGAGACTAACTCTAATTGCACAGTGAGATCACCAGTGGAGAAGCCCACTTGTGCATAAGAGCCCCTCTGTGCAATGACAGTCAAGCCTGAAGAGGGCTATCCTGTTACCTAACTGATTTGGCATTTCTAGCAAGAGATGATGATTACCTGGAAACGCTGAGATTTGGATCCCATCTCCAGCAGAAGTAGAATTGCTTCTGGTAGTAAATTTCCACATACTTCTCCATCTCACACTAAGTCCTGCACTCTCACTTTAGACCAGCCCCCTTTTCGCACCCTACCTTAAGCGCACTGTGTCATCGCAGGATTGCCAATTGGGGATTTGGCTCAGTATGCAGCCTCTTTTTTTTCTGCAGGCACCTGGGTGTTCACGGGACAGCGCTGACATTGCACCCGGTGCGTGTTCCGCAGCTCCGCTTCCTTGGCTACTCCCAGGTCCTGCCCCATCCTTGTCCCACCTCTACTGATTGGTCTATTTCTTTCTTCTTCTTTTTTTTTGCCAGCAGCCATGCTAACGTTAGCACGATAGATAGTGGTAACAGTTTATTGTGTCTGCCGCAAAGGAAGTTCAACAACAGAACTTCAGCAATGGGATGGGCAGCGGGGAGGAAAGATAATGAGTACCCAGCTTGTTGGGGGCAATTAGCTAACACATCATAAACCGCTTAGAGAGCACTTAACTGATAAGCGGTATAGAAATACATATGCTATTGCTATTGCTATAATCCTTGCGGTAGCTCCCAGCCATTTTCTTTGTGGAGCTAGGCAACCTGACACCCACAAGTGCAAGCTGGCAGGTGCTATCACGCTAATGTGCTAACGGTGGTGTTGGCTTAAAAAAAACCTACTGAAATTCAGCCAGACCATGGGGGCTAGTGTCATCGCAGGGGTTGATGGTGATGCCACCCCAGGGTGACTTTCCTGGCTGACATCCCCTCTTGCGTTTGCCAGTGCAATGAAGGCAGCGGCTGACCTGTTGCTGGGCGGAGCTTCCCCAGGGAGTTGCTGAGAGAGGGACAGGCAGGGATTCCCTCACTCCCAGCTCGTTCACAGAAAGATACGAGATGGAGGCTTCGCATGGGCCCAGCAATTGCGATTGTTGCGGGAAAGGCTGGTTATTTTCAGGTTTTCCCCAAAAATGAAAAGCAGCGGAATTAGCACCACCTGCAGCCAGGATAGCACCTGATTGGTGACAACGTCATGCAGTCAGCTGGCTCCCAGAGTGGGAGCAAAGCGTGGCTGATGCGGATTTAAAACACCATGCGAAAAGGGCCCAGGAATGAGAACCAACAGTAGAAATTATCAATGCAAATGTTTCAGTTTGTCTGCATTCTGCTATAAGATAGAGATGGGGAAAAGTGGTGGCTGGTGGCTACCATGTCAGCAGGGTAGGAAATATTTATTGGGGTTTAATCTGAAGCTTTAAGGGAGATCTCCAAGGTCAAAGCAACTTGTATTGTTCCTTCAACATTCAGATTAAAACCTTACCATTGGCCACACTGAATGGTACTGATTGGAGCTGCAGAGCAAAACATCTGGACAGTCAGAAGTTTTCCACTCCTGCTGTAAACTTTCTTCTAGTACTATAGTAGGAGCATTGACTAGCCTTGAGCCTTTGCCTGCTCTGTTCTTTTCTCCTCCTCCAATACAAAGCAAGGAGGCTGAAAATTTCAATTTCTGTTTTAGATTAACTGCAATTCAGTTCATCCCCTGGAGTCTAAACTGTGGTTAATCATAACCAGGATTAGTTGAAACAAGTTAGCTTTCCAAATTATAATTTGAAGTTTTTTTCTTTTATTTATGCATAGTTAAGATTGCCATAGTTTCTTGCATCTAAATCTAGGTGATAAAATTGGTCATTTTACTACAGTCTTCCCAACCTGTTTTAGGTCTGTGGGGGCCTTTTTTCAAAATGCAGTCACTTCCTGTTTTTAATTAAGCAAGGCCCTAAAACAGAACTGTGGAACCTAAAGCACAGAGAAATGGCTAACAGAGCCTTCTGCAAAGTGCAGTTGGTCTCTGGGAACCAAAAAATTAGTGGCACAAAATCAGATGGGAAGGTGTGGTCCCTGGACCTCTGGAAGTTGCCCACCCTGATATAAAGCTCAAGCAAAATCTACTGAATTCCTCATCAAGGAGGCATCAAAAAAAAGGTAAGATAGAAACACAGGGCTCTCTGATTCCTCTTTCTCATAATGCTCGTGATTTAGCATTTATTTAACCCAGTTCATTGCCCAGAGATATATTACATTCCAAGCCAGTCAGAGAGCCCTGTCCTGCTGATTAAAACAGCAGAAACTCAGACACATAGTACAGACAAGAGGACAGCTGATCAACAAAGTTGACTGTGGTTGTGTCCATGATGCTCTCGCTTCTATCATGTGTTTATGTGTGCACGCACCTTCAAGTTGCATGTCCACTTACAGCAACCTCATGAATTTCTTAGAGTTTTCTTAGGCAAGGAATATTTACAGGTAATATTGCCAGTTCTTTTCTCTGAAATAGAGCCATCAGCACCTGGTAGCACTGGTACCCTCCCATCCAAATAATAACATGCTGGCACCGAAATGACGTGAAACAGAAAACCAAACTGTTCTGAGAAAGAACAAAGAGACTTAATGTGTCACAGATCTTAGCTAAAGAAAAGAGAAAGGTTTGCTCCAACTTTTTCACATCTTGGAATATTACTTTTTACAAAAGAGGAATTCATCTCTGTTATTTGTTCCAGTGCTCGAAAAGTAATTTATTATCATTACTTGGTACAATAAAAAACTAATCCATTGTACTGTTGTTTTGCTCATTAATTTGCGTTAATTTTCCATTGCATTAAAAAAAAATCTTAGGATTTGGATCTCCCTCCCTAGGAAGGTTAGAATGACCCATTCCTTGCCATCCTTCTCTCAGAAAGAAGTCTTTTTTTATTATTCAGGTAGGCTTTTAGAATAGAAATCTTTAAGAAAAGGGCTGTAAGAGCTGTACTGCCTTAAACTGTATTGTTTAACTTTTTAAATCTTCTTTAAAGTGTGTGTTTTTAATATGGTTAATAGTTTAATTTGGTCTTAATGTTGACTGTATGTTTTCGATTGTAATCTTCTTCATGCGTAAGCTGCCTTGAATCCCAGTTTTGTGGAAAGAGTAGACTATAAATAAAATCAGTCACAACAATGACAACACATGATTCACCATTACTTCATAAAAATGCACTTTAAATGTAACTTCTATTAAATGACTAGAAACACTTCCTTTTTGGTCTCCCTCACTTCATGCCATTTACACTCATTATGGCACTTCTGAATAGGGTGAAAGTTTGTTTGTTTTTTTACTTGATAGTCTTGACTAAAGTAACTTTTAACACTTCCCAAGACTTGTAGTGAGAAAATGAGCAATTCTGCCTTGAACGTCTGCACATTTCCAAGACTGACAGTGCATTTATAAGAAATAAAGTCACATAAAATAATACGCATATTTTTAAAAATGTGGACAGTTAAAATGCACATAATTTAAAAGAATACGTAGGAACATGCTTTAGTCAATGGGGAAAATTGCTTCTAAATGTAGTAACCAGAGAAAACAAATGCACAAATTAACAGAAATGACTTTTAAATCACGCAGATTTAAATGCAGGAAGAAAGCAGAGAGCCTTGCACCCAGTATGGAATATGGAAGGGAAGACAATGCAGGTGGGATTTGGAAAAATTAAAAAAAAAATCGGAGAGATATGAAAAGAGAGAGCTTTTCACATCCCTCCTTTTGAAACCCAACTTGATTATCATCTCATAACCCAGCTCCATTTAGCTTTCTGTGCTTTCCTCCATTTGCTTCATAACTCAAGCCCTCTGCCCCTTCTCACCTGCCTTGGAATGGGAGAAGGTGCTAAATAGTCTTCAGCTGCAGCCAAGATGGATAGAAGCCTGGTGGCTCTTGCTGCTTTTCTGTTTATAACCTATCCATTCCATCACAAAATCCTACCAACTACCTTGCTGACAATGAACGCACTTCCTCTTTCAGATATGCAACTTTTCCCTCTTACTCTATTATCACAGCAGTCATCCAAATCACCTAGGTACTAACTGGCTTAAGTTTAAGCAATCATTTTGCATAACATTTCAATATATATACATGTAGATGTTGAAATTAGGTGGGGGTTTTTTTAAAGAAAGGATTCATGTCAAACATTAATTTTTTTCTGTGAAGATAATACAGTGGTGCCAAATTGATTCAAATGGATCTACGGCAGTTATTAATGTCAAACATTTATGGTTTATTGTGCATTTTCCCGCTAAAACATTATTCCAACCTGTCCAGCCATTCATGTATGGAAACTTCCAAAGTTTTCCAGTGTTCAAGTAATTCCTTAAATCCTAGTGCAGAAATGAGCAGCAGGAAGTACACAAAGGATTAACCTGCTGATTTTCATGAGCAATACTTTGTCTAGAGTGAGTTAAGCAGATCTGTGAGATTTATAGCAGGTTGTGAAATGGGACTGATACTCTGAGACTGCCTGCAATAGATCAAGATGTTGACTGTCATTCCAGACCAAATGGCCAGTGCCACCACATTCTCCATCCAGCACTCATATTGGTGGTGATCTACTGGTGGCTTCGTCCTGTCCTGGTCCAAAACCCTCACAACTTGCCATTTGACACTAAGAGCTATAGAGATATCGTGGGACCTAACTCAGCAATATGCGAGATATGTGTGTGCATTTATTTAGCATGTTTTGATTTCACTTCAAAACATAAAAATAGGGCATATCAGATCCATGGCACCTGGGGACTGCAAGTAACCAAGAAACATTAATGGCAGAAGTGGCAGACAGTTTCTAGTGAAGCCATGAATCCAGTCGAGATTTTAGCCTGAACTTTAAACTATCCAAGATGCTGAATCCTACCCCAAAATAGCTTCAGCACCTTGCATGTCACTTTAAAAATCACTCATACTGAATTCACTACCCTACCGACACGGAAGCCACAGATTGCAACTGGTTATTCATACCCATCTAAGTACAGTAGCCCCTCCACATTCATGAAGGTTAGGGGCACAGAACCCTTGCAAAAATGGAAAAAATGTGAATAACTCCTCCATGATCCCCCTCCCATTCCCCTCCAGAGCTTCCCCCTCCCATTCCTTTGCCTCTAGCCCCAGCATTTGCAGCAGCAGGAAGACAACCTACAAGGCTTACTGGTACTTTCTTCTTAGACAGAGAAGAGGGGAGTTCTGGAGTTCTAGTTACTTCCGGTGGCCATTTTGAGAAAGGAGCATGAGACCAATAAGCAGTTAATACACAGCAGAATATGCAACCACATGGCAGAGAGGCCATGCCTTCAGCAGACGGAGGGGGCTTTGCTCACCCAAAAGGAAAAAAAAAAACCCTGTTTTAAACACAAGCTTCGCAAGTCTGAGATGAGGAATGCAAGGGATGGGAGGAGAAAAATCTGAGGGGAGGCGAGCATGTGCCTCGTGAATAATCAAATTCATGAAGGTCAAACCTGCAAATGTGGAGGGAGGACTGTCAAAAGAAAAAATAATGTAGGGGATGGGAATCATGTGCCTCTCCAAATACTGACGGACTGCAACTCCCCTCAACCCTAGCCAGTATAGGAAATGGTGAGGAATGCAGGGAACTGCAACCCAACAACATTTTGATAGCTTCCTGATTCCAACACTCAATGTACCATTTGGTTTGGCTGGAGACCACCTGAGAACAATAGCGATATCCGGGGGTTGAACTCTCTGTGCTGTTCACAGAGAATCATAGCAATACCCAGGGGTTGAACTCTGTGCTCTTCACAGAGAAGGTCTAGATGAGCAATTCACTGGTCCAGTGGCCGTTCAGGCTTCAACCAAAAAGTGGCGTGGGTGTTCACCAAAGATGAAAAACAGTGATTTCCATAAAATTGGCATATACTAATTTATATTATAGAAGCACATTGAAAATGAATAGAAATAGAAATACAAGACAATTCTCCACAGTAAAGAAGTGGGTGACCAGTGCAGTTTGCTGTTCAGGTACCAGCTGCCAATGGACCACTTCAGTGCTCTGGCCTGCTCTCCCTTTTTCTGGTACTTTCACTTCCAAATGGACTTAGAAGGTGAGCAAGGTAAGAATCATGTGACCCTCCACACACTTTTGTGCTACAGCTCCCAGCAACTCTTCCTCTCTGGCTAGGGCTGTTGGGGTTATCGGCCAACAACATCTGGAGGACTGTAATTTCCATTCTTCAAATTGAGGCTGCATTAATGTAAAGGGAGTGCCCTTGAACAGCCCTTTAAACAGAGGACAAGCCTCTATGGAGGAGGACACATAGCCAGGCTGACTGACGATTGCTTGCCTAACTGTCATGGTACTGCTTCTCATTGGCTCCTACCACCCAGCAAACACAAAGCTAGTCTATGAGGGTTGGACATAAGTTTGCATAGCATTCTGCTTCTTATGCATGGTCTACCATCATTTAATTTCTTTTTTTTTTCATTTGGATTAAAAGACAGGTCTGTAATAGCTCAGAGATCCAGGTTTCACTGGGGTTTTCACAAATATGCCCCTCTCTGTCCAGCTTGGGTCTTGCCAAAACCCTCAGGCAGCTTTCAATCTAGGCCAAAGGTAGGAATAGTGGGAGCTTCCAGATGTTGTAGAACTGCAATTCCCAGCAGCCCTAACCAATATAGTCAATGGTGAGGGCTGATGGGAGTTGCAGTCCAATGCTATCCTGAAGGCCACACAGTCACCACTGATCTAGACCTGCACAGCCTCATCAGCGAGAGACTGGAATGAGGGACAGCACTGAAACCCCTTTCATTTTCACTTCCAGAGGACAGCTCCAGGCCCAGGTACAACCTAGAACTGGAAGCAAATTTAGAGAGAAAAGGATATGTGCTGGTGGCTACTGTACTGACCCTGTAGGTGTCCAGTAGTTACAGAGAATGCGGCCGAAGAAAACAGGGGTTTCAGAAAGGACAAGGGGAGATCTTGGAAAAAGTGCCTTTTCCCAGAATCCCAGAGCTGTGCTTTTTTCAACCCCCCAGCCCCCGCAGTTAGGGGTGAGTATAATATGGCCAGATATTTCGGCCATTTCAATCACAATTTAAACAGCAAAGGAAGGAAGGAATGGGGGGGGGGGAGGTGAATTTAATTTAAAAGGTCAATCTGAACCAAGTTTCCCACTGATATTTCTTCATTTCTTCCCTAAACAATGGTGATTATCCAAAATCTTTAAATCTGGGTTAGTGGAAATATTCCTACTGAGAAGTAATCAAATTGATTCTTCATTTACACAGGAAAATCTCCATTAACTTAATGTATCTGGTAGAGGGTATTGATTCTGTTTAAAGATTAACAGCAGCCCTAACACACTTCTGCTCAGAGTATTTAATACTGACTGAGTTTTTCTTCAAGTTAAATTTTAGTATTTGCAAATTAAAAAAAAATATATTTTTTTTCTTTTTAAAAAAGCATGAGCTTTTCAACCCTGTTAGAAAGTTACTGGAGGTCAAACTCATCTTCCACACTTCTGCCTCCAGTCACACAACTCAAAAGGCACTGGCACACATCCTGCAACATTTCACAGATGAAAACTGGCACTCATGTATCCAAGCAACATCAGAGTGTGGCCAAGATGGCAAAAGTTGTTAATGAGGAAGAACACACAATGCTAGGAGAGGTTGCATTAGTTTGCTACAATGCATGAGCCTGCTGGGGAGGGCCAGATTCCACCCCCTCCTCTGCTCTCCTCCCAGCTGAGTTAACTGAGTGCAAACTACTTTTGCACTTTGAATTCAGTTTCCAGCAACCAAAGAAAGCTGAGGGCAAAAGGGGAAAGTGGGAGGAAGAGAGAGAAACTGTGACATTTTAATAGCAGCAGAAAAAGTGGGAGGACAGAGGATTTCTCAGAATTGTCCCTGCAAAGTCAGGACAATTGGAGGGTATGCCTTTGCATTTGGAACTCAGTTTGCACCAGTCGAAATAAACTGAGGATGGAGGGGGGAAGTGGGAAGAAGCAGAGAAACCGGGACATTTTAAAAGCAGTTGAAAAAGTGGGAGGACAGAGGATTAATTGGGACTGTCCCTGCCAAACTGAGACAGCTGAGAGGTATGCTGACCCTTCTTGCAACTTGTCACAAACAATAAGAATGAAAAAAGTTCACAACAAAGAGATGCATGTATTTAAGAGAGAGAGGGAGAAAACCTTTTTCAAACAGAGGAAGCATGCTTCTGTTCTAAACTGCAGTCTGAGTATAAGAGGAAGAAAAGAACACAGAATCCAAATCTGGAGTAAGGCTCTAATTAAGCACATGAGCTCCAGAAAAAGTGTGGCAAGTGAGCGCCCTTGTCCTTGGCAAGAATAATAGATCTCTGCAGACGCAAAGGCTCCTTTATACTCCCTTCTGCCATTCTTTCTTACAGCTCTCAGAATCCGTTGGGCTTTCTTGCTGCTCCTTTCACTTTTCTTTCCCTCCCAAGCAGTTCCCCATATTGTTCACAAAATTATTAATCACCATCATCATAACGAAGTTCTTACTTAACTGTGCGAAGCCGTCGAGGACACGTTCTCATTGCAATTGTTGCCATTTGCCAGAGTGAGTCACAAACCACAATATATGTCATTACTTAAATCGACCTACTAAGGCAATTATAAGATCATGTAAACATCAAATTCAACACCCAGGAGTCAGAACACTCCGGAGAAACTAGAACAATAGGATCCCTTAAAAAGGAAACTCAAAGGGGAGACGTGCATAATCCTCTTAAATAAGTCTGTATTGTGCACAGAGACGTCTGCAAAGTGGATCACCCTACTCAAAAGTTTCCCATGTTTCTTATGAGACTAGCTAAAAATCCATGTTCCCACTAAGGTCCAAAGGTGGAAAACAGCCATTCAGATTTATACGTTTATAAGGTGCCTTTATATTCCACTTTTCTTTCAGTGAGCTCAAGGTGGTATACATGGTTCTCTTCCCCACTTTGAACTCACAGTGACCTCAGAGGTAGGTCAGACTGTGAGAGAGTCACCCAGTGTGTTTCATGGATTAGTATGAGCTAGCACCTGGATCTGCCAAATCCTGGTACAAACACTGGCTCTCATATAGGAAAGAAAATTAGGGGAAGAATAGAAGAAGAGGGATCATGAGAGAGAGAGATTTAGTGAGGGAGATGGGGCACGAACAAAGTAGAGAGAAACCACTTTAGAGGGGCATCCGAGAGAAAGGAGGGATAAACCAAACAGGTGTGTGTGCGCGCGCACACGCGCGCTCACAAAAGCATATAGGAGATGGCACCTCTTCCTCCCCTCTTCTCTCCAGGCATTAAATCAACTCTTCTTCTCCCTCTAGGTTCTTCAGAAGTCAAAACTCTCTGAGAGTCTCAGGGCCTGACTCTGATCCCTCTCCACATATTTTTTTTCACTATGGATTGTTAGTCTCGCTTTGCGGTCTGCTTCAGATGGTTCTTCTAGACCCATTAAAGGGTCCACCTGATCAGTTTCTCCATCCTCCTCTCAAAATTTGTCAAACAAACACCAGGCCTCAGTGGGAGGGAGCAGTTAAGACAGAAAATACTGCCCAGTCTCAGAAATCACTGTATAGATTATATTAGGACTGATGCTCCATGGCTTTTCCCAACTGTTTCCACCTTTTCCCCACCCAGCCTTAATGGCCAAAGCCACAGTATAGTTTCCATTCTTGGTTTGAGGTGTATATGGGTTGCAAATGTCTTTCTTCCCCAGTGCTGATTGAGCACTTGATTCCTAGTTCTTGATACCATTTTTCTCTCTTTCTTGTCCTCTTTTTCCTCCTCACAACTTCTGGCTGAATATTTTCTCCTTTCTCACTCTGTTCCTCATCTCCCTTGCACTTCCTAGCTGCACTCATCTTCTCCCTTCCTTTGCTAGTCCTCCCACTCTCTTGTACTTTTTCTCCTTCTCTCTCCTCCCCAATTCTCCTGATTAAATTGCTTTTTCCTTCTTTACCCATCTCTCTCTTCTTTTTCAAATCCTCTTCAAATCCTACCTTCTTCTAGGTAGACTCATCATCTTCTTTCTCCTTTCCCTCTCTGTCTCATCAATTCTTTCTCTTTTTCTCTTGCCCATTAAAAAAAGACCTTAGAAATTATGAGGAAGATACATTAGATTCTCAACATGGTAAAGTTGCGGCTTTCAAAATAATTAGTAGGGCTTGTTTCTGGGTAAGCATGCACAGATACAGCAGGATTATCCCACTAGTCTTTATTGGACTGTTGTTCTATGACCACCAAAACCACCACCATAATCTCTCATTCCTTAAAATATTCAGTGATAATTAGTAGACTTATTATGAACATGATCATAGGTGAGGGCAGTGAGAGGCACTAGTTAATGGAGGCAATCCACTGAAATCCCATTGGAAATTTGTCTTTTTGCTTGTGGGATTTCCTTTGCTTAGACCACAGCTCCTATGTATTAAAACCAGTGCTTGCAAAAGTATGAAAAGAGAGTTGATGACCAGATAAATAAAAACTTCATAAAAGTGTTCCAGTTACTGTATTCTCAAAGATGGAAGGACTTGGAAATAACATCTCATGAAGAATGGCTATTAAAGATACTGGATATGGCAGAGATGGAAAAATTGATGACTCTGATAAGTGAAGATTCATTAGAAGAGTATCATAAGCATTGGGCAAGGGTTACTGAATTTGTTAAAGACATGGGTAGTAGACTTGTAGTATAAGGTTTGAGTAATCAAAGCAAAGGGCACTGTATTGGTAGCAAAAGAATCAATTATCTGTGACTGTTATCAACTTGCAAGTAAGTAGGAGTAGAATATGAAGAAATACAATTATAAGGTTGTTTTAACTATATTTAGATATAACAAACCAAACTGGATAATGTGGTTGAAGTTAATTTTTGATAACATCTTTTACTAAATTCCAGGAAGTTGAAATTTTTCTCTTCCTTTTTTATTTTAGTATTTCATTCTTTAGTCTTCTGAAGTTTTGTAATTAGTATGATAGGTTTTCTTTTTAGTTTACAGTATGTTACTTTATGTCTTTTTTTCCTGTGTGTTTATATTTGTATTTTACTGTATCTAAAACTTTTGTGTTTAACAAAAATTGTTCCCCCCACCCCGCACCCCCATGAAAGAAAGAAAGGAGGAGTTGGGAAAAAACTTTCAATCTTTTTTCAAAGCAACTTGGAATTTTTGTTTTGTTTTGTTTTGTTTTTGCCAGGATTAGAACTGCCATGTATTGTTATAACGACTGTTTGCAAAAGTATTAAAAACAGAGTGGAGGAAAGTTTGATCTTTAATTCAATGCAGCACTTGGAAAAAATAATTTCCAATGAGATAAATATTTTTTCTCATTTGTTAGAATTTATGTTTTCTATCTGAATAATACACTCTGAGAATCTTTGGTTTATGGTTAATGCATCATCATGTACTGCCTCTGTGACATCATAAGGTGCTGTTCCTAGATCCCATGAGATTTTGGCCCTAAAATCTCAAGAGATTAGGATGGTCCTGTGTTACCAGGCCATACAACCCTACTCCATGATATGGTTTAATTGGCAAAATTGGCATGAAATATAAATCATATCCTGCAATGGCTGGGAACCCTGCTGGCAAAGAGGAACTCACTGCACACCTGCATTGCAAAACTAGGTCAGATCAGGACCTCAGGGCATGGCTAGGGTATAGTCAATGGAAGCTCTGGTGATAATGTACTTGCAGGTGTCCCTCAATAACTCAACCTTTAGAAATGATAGCACCTGGAACGGCTTCCACGGAGTGACTGGTTGTCTTCAATCCTCTCCTTTTGTCCACAGAAAGTCTCCTTTTGTCCCATCACCTGTCCCACCATTAAGGATCTATCATGATTTCCATCAGTCCTTTGTCACTTGATGCTAAGGCCATTAGCTCATTCCAGATCCCACTGTCTATTCTGCCAGAGAGCCTGGCAGAATAGCTCTGCACCAAATTTTTGGCTCTGCACCAAATAACTCCGAGTACTTTGGTATACTGGCCACTGCTCTGCTGCTCTGATTTCCATGTGGTACTACCTATGGATCCTTGATCTAAGCCAATCACCACATCTCTTCACTTCCAGGTAGGTAAATATCACTCACATCGCCTTAAACTCTTGTTATCCAAACTTTTCCTCCCTTTTCCTTCAACTAGCCTTGCGTGATTGCAAGACTGCCTGGATCTTGTGTGCATGTGATTGTTAATTCTGCCAATAAAACAAATATTCTTTGAGTCTCTGGCTGGATGTTCCTGCATTAGTACCAATATACACAGGTGTAAAAGATCCTTTTAAGTTACTCCCCTCTTGTAGAGCTCCTCTTTGATCTAATATTCCCCACTTTTGCACAGAGGCACTGACTTCGCAAGTAAACCCCTGAGTCACCCACATTTTGGGGTAACACCTGAGCTGGCCACCTTAACTTCTGCCATAGCAAGCTCTGTTCTCAAGCCACAGCAAACAAGACAGTGCCGTAAGCTGCACCCAAAAACAGACTACATCATTTTCCCCTCTTCTTTATCTATCAGCCTGTTTTGAAAATGTCCCAATTTCTGTCTCCTTCTTCTACTTTTCCTCTTTGTCCTCAGCTTGCTTCAATTGCTGTAAAAGTGCAACAGTCACTTGCACTGAATTCAACACAGAAGAGAGGAGAGGTATATTGCCATTTCCAGTATGCTCAAGGAAAAGGAAACTGCTGCATCCTCTTCTAGCATTCCTCATTAATGATTTGTGTCATCTTGGCCACACTCTGATGTTGCTTGGCCACATGGGTCCATTTTCATATGTGCAATGTTAGAGAATATAAAAATTGGTGTCCCGGGATCCCTCCAGGATTAACCTTTTCCATACCCTCCAATGTTTCATGGATGAAAACAGGGACATGTACGACTCCCCTGAGAACTTCCTAAAATTTTATTTAGTGGCCCTTGAGCTAAAAGAGATCCCTACTCTTTGTCCAAAGTAGGGCAACTACTTGAAATCTTGGGGGCCATACATTCCTTCTCTCTAGACTTCAGAGGCCCTTCATTGCACTGTCAACAGTTTAAAAAAAAACATTAACAGATAGTTAAAATCCTCCTTTCCCCTCTGTGGGGACATTTTTGCCCATTTCAGGCCCAGGAGAAACCTTTTCCCAAACAGGAAGGGAATCAGAAGTCATTGCCTCTCTCTCTCTCTCTCTTTTTTTTCCCCCCTTTTCTTGTGAAGAGGCCCCCTTGGCCCTAAAACAGCTGGGGGAGAGGGAAAAAATAGAGCTGGGATACAAGAATATCCAGGAAGCCAGCCACTGTTTCCCCAGCCCTGTCTAGTTTGGGGAACTTCTGGCTCTCTGGTTCTTTGTGGAAACCACATCCCAGCAGCCCCAATCAGCTTGGCTAACGGCAAAGAATGAACAATGGGAATAGCCATTTAGCAATATCTAAAGGGTCACACACTCCACTTCCCTAAAACTAGGCCCAGAGAAAGCAAACTTATAGACCTGCAAAAATGTCCTGGAACCAGCCAGCCCATTCCTAGTTGGGAGGTTTCCAGTTTTGTTTGAAGTTCAGAAAACAGAATGGCAAACCTGAGTGCGGAAGGCAGAGTTGACAAATTGCAACCCAAAGAGCTTCCCTGTAACCCTAACTCTTGTTCTGCCCTTTCAATACCATTAAGATTAGTCATGTTCTCTATATCTCATGGTAGAGCTTCAAGCACACCGAGTTAGACGCTCTGCTTCCTAAGTCTGGCTTCCCTCGCCTCTGCAGTTTTCATTCTTTTCCTTTGCATCTTTCCTTCTGCAATTGTATTCTCCCCTCTCAGTGCAATTTGCCACTGATGAATAGGGAATTCTGTTCTGCTGACACAAACACAAAAAGAGATCAGGCTTTGAAAAGAGAAAAGATTCTCCAATCCCCATTTTATCACATCCTTGGCTTTGCTCACTATGAAAAAATGGCGGCATAAATATGCATGAGAGGCGAACATTTCAACAACAGTTAATTCCATTTAAATCAAAACCTTTCAAGTTGTGATAATGTTACAACATGAATCCCAAGGTTCTCCTACAGGCCTAGACTCCCACCTTCACAGAGTTTGAAACACTAGCATTTAGTACTAACATTTTAACTTTAAATTAAATTTAATTTATTAACAGAATTACTTCACTGAAAAAAATCATTGCAGTAATAGTTAATACCATATTAATAAACTGTTGCTTGTAATTGTTTAAAATTATTAAAAATGGTTAAAAATTGTCCAAACCCTCTATAATGAATTAAAATGACATGAAACAATCAATACTTAATCTATGAATGTTATTATCATTTCATAATTTAAAAATTGTTGTCAAAATGTTTATCATATTCAGGGTAACAAATTCATAAACAGTAGATCATTCCTAACATTTCCACCTTCAGCTTCACACTCCCTCCCTGCATTATGAATAAGGAGATAATGGTATATGTACACTATGCATTATAGAAGTTTGATACCAGTTTAGCTGCCATGGTGCCATCTTAGGGAATTGTGGGATTTATAGTTTCACGAGATTCTTAGAATTCTCAGCCAAAGATCTCTTATGATATAGTTCAGGGAAACACACAAGAGAATTTTAAGTATCACATCAGACTGCAAACCCCAGGATTCTGTAAGATGGAACGACAGCAGATGAAGTGGTATGAAATTGCTATAAATGTGCAATGTGGATACACCAAATGATGCAGTTCTTTTCTAGCCGTTACCTTCCAGCCTGGAGAAATTTTAGCTTTAAGAGTACAAATGAAGTGCGAATGTTTGCCATGACCATATATCTGGGGCGAGCAAATTATACCCCCGGGGAGAACGCCCCCCCCCCATTTAGACTCTTGAACCTTCTAGATGCTCCAGAGCACCCCTTTTCTGGTATTCTCCCCGCAGAGTGAACTGTCTATTACAGAAATCTCAAGCCAAAAACTTAAGAATGTTACATTGCACAATATATCTGGCAGTGATGTATTTAAGTCTTTTATCCCAAGTCTCAAGTCAAGTCTCAAGTCTCTAACTTCAAGTCTCAAGTCAAGTCTCAAGTCCTTGAAGATACTTTCAGGTCAAGTCTCAAATCTGGGAACCAACTTTATACCCCAACCTATATTCCAGAATTTCTGGACCTAGTCAAATAAAGTCAGTGGTAACAATTTAAGCAGAGTCAGCCCTCCATCTTTGCAATTTTGCCATCAGCAGCTACTCCCCCTTCCTGAAGCTGGAGGCTTTTGTGTCAATGGCCATAACATGGTCTGTAGCTTCAGAAGTTGAGAATAGGATCCCTTTTCCTTTCCACTTCCTGACGCTGGAGGATTTTTCAGAAGTGGGGAATAGGATCCTTTTTACACCCCATTACTGAAGCTTCAAAAGCATTAAAAGGAAAGATCCTTCCTCCTCAAGCCCATTGCCTAATATGTTTGCGGTTCCCTTCTGAGAAATGCATCCAGAACCCTGGGGGTGAATCTTTTGTCTTTTGCTCTTAGGTAATGTTTTAGAAGGCCCCTCTGATATGCAGGGGAGCCTACCTCAAGCCCATTGCCTAACCTGTATGCTGTTCCCCTCTGACAAATGTGCCCACACTTTGGGCTTGAGAGAGATTGTCATGTGACCAATAGGCAAAAAGAGATGGAAGCGTTTGTAGCACACACGACCCTCCCTGGATTGGGTGGCCGTGCAAGGTTCGAAGTATGAGATGCTGGGAGGCAAGAACCAAGCCAGCTCTGGTCTTTGAGGATGCAGTTTATTAAGCAAAGAAGCGAAAAGAAAAATGAAAGGCACACAAGCATACATACGCTCTGACTCCGTCAGAAAGGCAAAGCAGGCAACGGAGCAGGGTTCTCTTTGTTTCAAAAGATTATATAGGCTTTTCGTGCACGAGTGGCAAAACAGGCTGCCAATCCATCAATCCACCGTGCTGAAACGGGCAGGAGGGGAGCTATGCCACCTCGGACGCCAATTACTGAGGCACCCATGGGCCAGGTGCATGATAGGCTCGTGGCCAAGTCTCATTACCTGCCCGAGACGGCAGCGGACTGTCCCTAATCAGGCTCCCCTCCCCGTACAGGATGGAACAGGGAGTGAAGTACCCCTCGTTAACATTCCTCGACTATTCTCACAGGTCTGCAGCATACAGGGCAGCCTGACCTAGCAATGCAATAGCATGAGCTAACCACCCCCCAAATACGCTCCTTAGTGTGGAGGCAAGCTGAACTAAAATGTTTGAGTGTACAACACAAGGCTTGCCCAGAGGGCCTCGGGCCCAACAGCGTTGTTCAAAGTCGTAAGGTTTTTGGATGAATGTGTTATGTTACTGAACCAAGGGCAGCAGGTTGGTCACTAAATATATACAAGTCTCGAGTCGAGTCGAGTCAGTGCGTCATTTATTGCTGAGTAAAGTCCGAGTCAAGTCACTGAAGGAACTTAAGTCTGACTTGAGTCCTAGTCAACCGATGCAAATCTACATCACTGATATCTGGTTGTTCCTATTCCAAGAATAGGAAAACAGTTCCATTGTGTTTCAAAAATATTTCCTGTCTGGATAAGTAGTAAGAGATGGAAGCAGTTCCATGACACTGTGTATTTTTATGTTCATGCATGTCTGAGCATCTGCGGCTGAGTGAAACACCATCCGCCCCTGCCTCCCCTGAGGCCAGAGGGAACAGTAGATACCTCAAAAATTCAAGGATATGTATGGGCACAGCAGCAGTGCTCCAAAAAAGGCATAAGGATATATTATAGAGTACCAGGAAAATCAGACCTGTCCTTTGCAAAACAGAGACAACTGGAACGTCTGTCATAACAAGCAGAAGGGATTACCATCTTCTGGTTTTACCATATTTATTCAATTCTATAAACTGATAACTGATGCCAATTATCATGCAGCACAGATAAATCCTTGGTCTTCACTACTCTTTTAAAACAAGCTACTTCCTTAAATTTACAGAAATCAAAGTTCAGTTTTAAAAAAACAGCAATGGTACATTTAAAGCTGAGGCAGCTAATTCTAGAAGAACATTGCATTGGGTATTTACAGGGTAACAAAAAGAAAGGCATTTATCCTGCATTTGCTTTAGCGCAGAGGGGTTCCATATTATTCCTGCTAGTTGGCAAAAGTCCCAGCAAAGATCAGTTAGGTCCATTACAGCAGATTTTTGTAACAAATGAGACAGCTCAGTCTGCAAAAACAAAGAGTGGACTACATTCCTTTTTATTTTGCTTTGCTCTTCCCAAAATCACATACATTGTGACTTGTCAAGCTAAACACAAGGAGCCAGCACAGTGAAGTGGCTGGATTATGATTCTGTTGAACTATGTTGAATGTTGGACTATTAATCTGGAGACCAGGGTTTGAATCCCTGCTCACCCATCCAAACCCACTGGGTGACCCTGGGTAAGTTATACTCTCTCAGCCTCAGAGGAAGGCAAGGGCAAACTCCTTCTGAACAAATCTTGCCAAGAAATCCCCATGATAGGTTTGTCTTAGGGTCACCTCCAGTTGGAAATGACTTGAAGGAGAACAGCAACAATAGCAAGGTAAACACAGCTCATTGGTCACCTGCAGTGTTACAGAAGCAGTGAATAACTCTCCCATTTTTACCACTTTCGTAGGACTACCAAAACAATGATGACAACAACAACAACAACAGGAAAAGTAGCTGTCAAGCGCTTGAGATGTTGTACATGATGAGCAAATAGCATTTGCCTCAGTTGCAGAGTAGCTCTCAGTCCTCAACACAATTAGCAGAGAGGTGATAAATCTCTAATACAAGAAAAGCTGATTTCTGCTAAATTTGGATATACTGATGTATTTTTACAAACATTTTTATTGAAAGTTTTCAAATATACTAAAATTCTACAAATACAAAAAAAGAAAGAGGAAAAAAAAGAAAAAAGAGAAAGAAAGGGAGAAAATAAAGAATAAAAAAAGAGAAAGAAAGGGAAAAATAAAGAATAAAAAAAGATTGACTTCCCTTTTTCCTTTCAACAGTATATAGCATTCAAATTGTTTCAAGACTCACTAAATAAGAACCCAACCGTTCTCTTCTTTCCATCCTCTATTACATTATTTTTGCACAAAGATAATTTTCTTTCTTGCAAAGGTTGACAGATCAAGTATTAAAGTATCAATCAATACCTTTCTATGATTCTAATCCATTACATCATATCACATCATAATAAATAATATTCTATTTTCTCTGAATATCACCATACATTTCTTGCATGTTAAGTAACCTCACTAAATCCATTCAGTCATTAAACTCTCTTGTAACATTAATTTCCATTGTACTTAAGCTCCAATATTTTATCGAACTTCATCATCTAAAGCTCTTGTCAAAATTATATCCGCATCCAATTCTCATTGTCCAATATCTGTAATCAAATCTCATAACCTCATAACCTCATTGTAGCCAGACATTATTTCTTTTATTTCATTTTAAATTTAATTCTTTCTTTCTTCATCCTCCACCCTGGCTGTGACCTTCCTCCCCCCAATGTGCTCAGTTTCTCCTGTTTGTACCTTGTTATTATTTTCTTCTTCTTCCAATACTCTGGTTTAAAAGAATTATATTGGGAAAAAAAACTTCATTTTTCATTTGCCAGAGCATCCCACTTCTCTGGGGTGATACCCTACTTATGGAATGCCCTCCCCTTGGGGGACCAGCTTCTGCCAACATTGGTTTCATTTCAATGCCAGGTCAACACATGGCGTTTTTATTAAATAAAGCTTTGGGGCCTACTTTACTTTTGAGCATGTACATGGTTTTTAAACATCTTTTAGGCTTTTAAAGATGTTTTCACTTGTCAGAGTTGTTTAATGTGGTCTTATCTTGTTTAAATGACTTGCTGATTTTAATCTGGAATTTATATTGTCCATATTATTTTATCTGTTTGCCACCCTGAGAGTTTGCAATCAATAATAAAGTAAATAAATAAATGAACATTCAGAAATAAATATGTCAATTTTCAGTGGTGTTGCAGTAGTGTGAGGCTCCATCTGGGGACTTCAGGGCTGAGTTCAAGCCATGTTACTCTCCCCCAGCATCTCCTTTCCCTGGAAGGTCCTACTTGAAATTCCCCCAGCCCCTCTGCCCCAACACAGGCAGAGTTTGACCCTGCTTCTGTTAGCCAAGGTGTGGGCAATTGTGCCCCTGCCAATACATTTAGCCTACAACTTCCATCAACATTATTCAGCATAGAAAATCATGGGGAATTATAGGAGTTATAGTCCAAGAACTTCTGAAGGGCCAAAGGTGCTCTATCCCTCTGCAAGCCAAACTCTGATATGTTATCTAGAACTAGTACCTGGCTGAGCAACTACATCTGTAAGTCAGTATTACCGATCAGGCTGTTCACAACCTCCTAGACTCAGACCTTACTTTTCAAAAGTAATAGATTAGGCATGATCTGTTATTTTCCCCTAAAGGCAACTTACTAGCTGTTACTTGCTCCTTTATGAACACCTTACCTCTTGTTACTTTTTTGTTTTTTAAAAACACACTAGAAATGAAGAATGGCCCCCCAAAAGTCCTTGTAAAGCCAAAATTTTAGAAGGGACGAGTAAACATTACTCCAGGCAAACAAAAAAGGTAATGACATAACCAGCTGTTACACCATTTTACGAGTTCCCCTTTGTTGTGCTCAAAAGTAACATATTAAAGGCAAATACCATTACATAACAATGCATCATTGGCAAATTCTGCATTTACTGCTTAGAACAGAACCACAACAGAAAATCATCATTACTTGTTATGTTCCTCATCATACAACTAACAGAATCCAGGTGACTCATAGGACTGGAAAATGACTATGGCGGTCATTACTCTCCTCCTGCCTCCCACAGCAAGGGAGCATCATCAAAACATTAGCCTTCCACATTTAGCCAGTATAAGACTTTCTACACCACAGTACATCTCTGTTTTAACTGTAACCTGGCAACCCCGTTATAATAGGAACCAAAGCCTTACTATGTAAACACTTGGATAAAAGTGCTGTACTTGATCATGTTTTAATTTGTTTTCTTTTTTCAACAGTCTGACACCTGAAGGGCCTTGTGAAACAATTCAGATGTACACACACACACACACACACACACACACACAGCAAGTTCTACACACATTCACTGTACTGTCTGTCAACTTACTTGTGAGTAAGTTGGTGTACTGCAAGCCAAAGAAATGGTAAACTGAGATGACCACATCCCAGTTCCATACAGATCCACACAATCCTCAGTTCTCATCAGTCCATGAGAACTGATCCTAAGACTGTCTCTCCGTATTTGTTGTGCGTACCGTCAGAGACATCAGTGCCACCATCTCAGCAGAACACGGCCAGGCAGAGCAACAGACAGTGCTTGGGTCAACAGAGGTATGCTCTGTTGACCTCAGCAACTGTCCTGGCTTCAATACCTAAAATGACTACAGATCTAAAACTATTTTTCATTCAGCAAAATGATGTTTTGCAGATATTGGCTACCATTATGCGTCTTTAGAAGAGAATTATCTACTTCAGCTTAAGGTTAGGAATGTAACACAGATAATGCTTCCACATGTCATATGATGGGGCATGTTCACTGGTTATTTCTTTTTGGCTGGATGTATTAGTTTTGTATCAGGAAAAAAACATTTTGCATTTGTAGACACACATGTTCTTTTAAATTATACCCTTGTGATGTCAAATTTAATGGCCGGTGTATTTGGATTATGTTTGGTCAAACTCAGGGCTCTTCGGAAGCCCTGTAGGCAAGAAATCTATAGCATTGCTCCAGATATCATGGTTCTACCATCCAGCAGTTGATTCTATTTGGTTCTTAAATGAAAGTGAACATGCAGATTCTAGCAAGTAGAGCCCTGGTCATAATTCCACTCTGTTTCTCACTGCTGCCACCTGAAGCTTTCCAGAACCTTTCAACTCTAAGCCCCATCATCCCTGGCCACCTAGCTGTGTTGTTGGGGGCTGGTGAGAGTTGCCACACTGAGGAAAACTGCACTAAATGCTACCTTAATCAGCCACTGTTTCATTTCACTTCACTTCTGTTCCATTTCTGCCTTCTCATAAGACAGATTGGGGTGGGGAGGAGGGCAGAAGTATTCTTCAAGAACAGAGAACACTTGCTGACCAGGTTGTAAGCTGGAAATATCCACTATCAACAGCTACATTTTTAGCTCTCTGAAGCGAGGAGGGAGGTCTGAGAGAGAGACAGACAGACAGACATGGGCACCTGTATCTATTTCCTCTTCCTTCTGCCTGCCTCTCTCCCACAGTGACAAGGACCCTTCTGCTCAAGGACTGATCCCATCCTCTCTGCCTTTCTGTATCTTTATTCAAGACAATGGGCTGTCCGCTAATTAAAGCATTTTCTGTTAATCTCTCATTTTCCTCTCAATTACATTAATTTTAAATACATTTGCTTACTGGTGCAACCTAAATATAGGTGCTATTTTGAGATACTAATGGAAACGATACAGTACATTCTATTTATGAAAATTGTAAGTTGCCAGTCATCATTAGAAAGAACAATCATCTTTAATATTTTATTTTTCATTCCTTCTTACTGTAAATTCCCACATTCTAGAACTAAAATAGCCCCAGAAAACAAACTGCGATACAGACCCACTATCTCTAATTAATCAGATACAAACTCTTGTAAATATGCAGTCCTTCAGACTGCTTGGCAGTAAACTCCACCAAACCCTGCGGACTTGCTTCCGACAAAATATGGCAAGGATCAGGCTGCATATCTACCCAAGTAAACCAATTAAAGCTTGTAGCATGAAAAATTACCACAACTCCTCCAGGATTCTAAAAATACTTCTCTAACAGGTGGCAAGTGCTTTTGGCTATAATGTGCTAGTTAGATGTTCACAGTTTAAAAAGAAAAAGGCACACCTGGCCCCAAGCAATACATAGGACTGAGGGGAGGGCAGGGAAGCAAGACACTACCAATATAGTTCTCTGGATGTGTACACCTCTACTAAGTCATCAGTCAACTTCAATAAGATTTACTTCCAAATAACTAGTGTGAATGGCTGTATATACAAACTAGTCATATATATAGCCCACTTAATTTAATGGAATTTTCTGAATAGCAACAGACATTGCCTCAGGCTATAAAGCTGCAATCCTAACTGTATCTGCTGATATGTAATTTGTACTGAAAGTAATGAGACATACTTTCAAATACACATAGTTGGAACTGGGTTGCAAGGTATATGCATCTGTACCTTTCAGCTATTAAGTATCTGCAAAAACCATGATTCCTGTTTCAAGATGCAGAAAGCACTCTATTGGTTCTCCACCTTATTTTCCTTCCCACAAAGGTACACATTTTTGAGCTAGATTTATATGATCATGTTACTCTGCAATTAAAATAAGGGAAATCCCATTCCCTTCTACTGTACTTAGACAAAACAGCAAATAAAATAGCCATGCTGTGTCCATCAACTGGCTGGAGGGAAAAAAAATGGCTTTCTGAATTATCCAGAGTGCCCTCCTTTCATGACCAAAGCATTTGTTGCCAACACATGTTGGAAAAATGAAGGCTTCAGGACAAGCCAGCTGAGCCCTCTTGGCACCTTACTGGGCATCCATGGAGTGCTGACTCATACACATCATATTGGGGTTAATGAATATGTGTGTACATGAGTGTGTGCACATACACATGTGCATCATGTCAAGAAGACAGCACAGAGACACCTCCAGGCCACATCAGCTTTTTTATTGAGAGATGTTAAAGACAAGATAAGCTGCAGAGATTAATGTGTCATGGGCAATGTTTTGTTTCTTGATGTTTCACTCAGTCTTCTTATAACATGCTGTGCCCACCTCTCTCCTTAAGCCCCATTCTTTCTATTGGCTTTCTGTACTCACATTTTGTTCTCATTTCCTGGCTGAGATTCAAGTTTTCTTACACTCCCTGTCTACATTGTCAGGAGTTTTTACAAGCCAGCCCAGCCTTCCTGAATCACAATGGGTTACACAGGACTAACCAATCCATAGGACAAACCAACATGGCTTCCATGTTGACACATCCTTCTTTTGTGTGCACAGCTCTTCATCTGATGAATCATAGAATCATAGAAATCATAGAAATGCAGAGCTGGAAGAGACCACACGGGTCATCCAGTCCAACCCCCTGCCATGCAGGAATACTCTCAAAGCACTCCCGACAGATGGCCATCCAGCCTCTGCTTAAAAACCTCCAAAGAAGGAGACTCCACCACACTCCGAAGCAGCATATTCCACTGCCGGACAGCCCTGACCGTCAGGAAGTTCTTCCTGAGGTTCAGGTAGAATCTCCTTTCCTGCAGCTTGAATCCATTGCTCCTTGTTCTGGTCTCTGGAGCAGCAGAAAACAAGCCCTCTCCTTCCTCTACATGGCATCCCTTCAAATATTTAAACATGGCTATCATGTCCCCTCTTATCCTTCTCTTCTGCAGACTAAACATACCCAGCTCTCTAAGTCTATCCTCATAGGGCATGGCTTCCAGGCCCCTCACCATTTTGGTTGCCCTCCTCTGGACCTGCTCCAGCCTGACCATGTCCTTCTTGAATTGGGGTACCCAGAACTGGACACAGTATTCAAGATGAGGTCTAACCAAAGCAGAGTAGAGTGGTACCAGTACCTCCCTCGATCTAGACACCATACTCCTATTGATGCAGCCGAGAATTGTGTTGGCTTTCTTGGCTGCCGCATCACACTGCCGACTCATGTTCAGCTTGTGGTCTATTAAAACTCCTAGATCCCTTTCACACATACTGCTATCCAGCCACGTGTCCCCCATCCTATATTTCTGCATTCCATTTTTTCTACCTAAGTGTAGGACCTTACACTTCTCTCTGTTGAATTTCATTTTGTTAGCTTTGGCCCAGCTCTCCAATCTATCCAGGTCATTTTGAATTTTGATCCTGTCCTCTGGTGTATTAGCAACCCCTCCCAATTTGGTGTCATCTGCAAATTTGATGAGCATGCCCTCTATTCCTTCACCCAAGTCGTTGATGAAGATATTGAACAGCACTGGGCCCAGGACAGAACCCTGTGGCACCGCACTAGTCACTTCTCTCCAGGACGAAAAGCAGCCATTCGTGATCATCCTTTGGGTTCGGTCGGTCAACCAATTACAAATCCAACTAACAGTAGCCCTGTCCAGCCCACATTTTACTAGCTTCTTTGCAAGAATGTCATGTGGAACTTTGTCAAAGGCCTTACTGAAATTGAGAAATGCTACATCCACAGCATTCCCTTCAGCTATCAAGCTAGTAACTCTATCATAAAAAGAGATAAGATTAGTCTGGCATGACTTATTTTTGAGAAATCCATGTTGACTTCTCGTGATTACCGCGTTGCTTTCTAAGTGATTAGAAACTGACTGCTTAATGATCTGCTCCAGAATCTTTCCGGGTACTGATGTCAGGCTGACTGGGCGATAATTATTTAGGTCCTCTTTTTTCCCCTTCTTGTAGATGGGGACAACATTTGCCCTCTTCCAGTCTGCTGGAACTTCCCCTGTCCTCCAAGATTTCTCAAAGATTATAGCAAGCGGTTCCGAAATGACCTCTGCCAGTTCTTTTAATATCCTGGGATGCAATTCATCTGGCCTTGGAGACTTGAATTCATCCAGTGTGGCCAGGTATTCCTGTACCACCTCTCTACCTATTATGTGCCTCATTTCCCCTGCTTCCTCACCTGCTCCCCAACCGCCAGGTTGAGTGCTTGTATCCTTCTGGGAAAAAACTGAGGCAAAGAAGGTGTTAAGTAGTTCTGCCTTTTCTCTTCCCCCTGTTAGTAATGCGCCATCTTCTCTGCGCAGCGACCCTATCGTCGTCTTCTTTTTCCTTTTGCTACGGACATATTTAAAAAAGCCCTTTTTATTGTTTTTGATGTCTCTGGCCAGCCTAAGTTCGTTCTGTGCTTTAGCCTTTCTGACCTCCTCCCTACATCTCCTAGCTACTTGCTTAAATTCTTCTTTGGTGGTTTCCCCCTTCTTCCATTTCCTGTACATGTTTCTCTTAACACTTAGCTCAACTGAGAGTTCTTTAGTCAACCATTCTGGTTTCTTCAGATGCCTTCCATTTTTCCTCCTTATTGGCACAGTTTTAGACTGTGCCTTCAGTATCTCCCTTTTAAGGAACTCCCATGCCTCCCGAACTCCTTTCCCTTTCACTATTCTTGACCACAGAATTCCAGCCAGCAGCTCCCTAAGTTTACAGAAGTCCGCTTTTTTAAAATCTAAGATGAGTGTCTGGCTACACTTATCTTCTCCTTTCCACTGAATGCCAAATTCCAATAGGGCGTGGTCACTCCCCTCTAAAGATCCAACCACTTCTACCTCATTAACAAGGTCATCCCTGTTGGTCAGGATCAGATCTAGAATATTTGATCCCCTTGTGGCCTCTTCCACCTTCTGGACCATGAAATTGTCTGCAAGACAAGCAAGAAACTTGCTGGACCTTGCTGTCTTGGCAGAGTTTGACTGCCAACATATATCCGGGTAATTGAAATCTCCTATTATTACTGTATCTCTCCTTTTTGAATGTGCAGTCATTTGGTTGAGGAAGGCATCATCGAAGTCCTCAGTCTGGGTTGGAGGTCTGTAGTAAACCCCCACCAGAATATCCCTATTGTTTCTTGCTCCCTTAATTCTTACCCAGATGCTCTCGACCTGGCTTTCTGGGTTTAAGTCACGGATCTCTTCACAGGTGAAAACATCCTTGACAAACAAGGCTACTCCTCCTTCTTTCTTGTTTGGTCTATTTTTACAAAATAGGCTATACCCCTCTAGTCCTACATTCCAATCATGAGACTCATCCCACCAGGTCTCAGTGACGCCTATCAAATCGTATTTATTTTGTTGTACTAGGAGTTCAAGTTCATCTTGCTTGTTTTCCATACTCCGTGCATTAGTGTAGAGACACTTAAGTCCCCGGGCCCTTCCTGCAAGTCCTGTACTATAGTTTCTACTCCTCCCGCCACTGGCCGCTTGTACTACTTGTCCAATATCATTTGGGCCTTTTCCCCCTGCGCTCGCCGAGTCCTGGCCTTGAATAATATTGTCTCCCTCCCCAGGAGAACTTAGTTTAAAGACCTCTGAATCCTCCTTGCGAGATTGTTTGCAAAAACATTCCTGCCAAGTTTCGTGAGGTGCAGCCCATCCCTTGCCAGAAGCCCACGTTCATGGAAATTCAGGCCGTGTTCCAAAAACCCAAACCGTTGCCGGCAGCACCATGTGCGGAGCCAGTTGTTGACCTCTGCTATTGCCCTTTCCCTACATGCGCCATATCCTTGAACAGGGAGGAGAGACGAAATAACCACCTGTGCACCAAGGTCCTTAAGCTTCGTCCCCAAAAGCTCATAGTCCTTTGCAATGTGGTAAAAGCTGCTCCTCGCAGTGTCATTGGTTCTGACATGAACCAAAATGAGGGGCTTATGGTCAGTGGGCTTGCCCAGCCTGGTTAGCCTCTCCGTTATGTGGTTGACCTTGGCCCCAGGAAGACAGCAGACCTCTTGATTGAGCTTGCCCGGTTTGCAAATTGCCATTTCGGTTCCTCTGAGCAAGGAGTCCCCAACAACCAGAACTCGCCTCCTCTGAGGCTTCTCCAGGGCTCCTCGATGAGCATGTTCTTCTAGGACTGCCTGGGCAATCTGTTGAGACTGGGAGCGTTGATCTAGTTCCCGTTGGCGAAGTTGGATTCCTTCTCGTTGACATTCTGTTCCCTCCTCCTGGTGCTCCTCATCGTTCGTAAGGCCAAGAACTTTGAAGCGATTGTGTAGGTTGAGAGTCTCTGTTACCTTCCTGGACCTTCTGCTCCTACGTGTGACATTCCTTCAAGCCTCCGTTTCCTGGCACAGTGTGTTGACTTCCTGATCTAGTAGCTCCTCCGCGCATTCGGTCTTCTGGTACATCTTCTCTGCCCTATCCAAAAACTCCTCCCCTTCCCTAAGAAGATGAAGATTAGAAACTCGTGCCTCCAGCTGGCAAACCTTCTCCTCCAAGAAGGTCACCAGCTTGCACTTGGCGCAGGTGTACCCGACAACATCTTGTGGCAAGAAAAGGAACATCCCACAAGTGCTACAGGTGACCGCGGCAGCTCCCTCACCTTCCATCCTAGATACTACAGAGAGTAGCACAGGAAGTAATTCTAGAAAGAATAACTGGGCTTTCTTTCTGAAATTCAGCTGTATAAGCTACGTCTTCTCTACTGATTGTGAAGGGTTAAACTTGGAAGGATTGAAGTAGAGGACTTCAACAGCGTGCGCCAAAGGCGCGCGCCGTTGGGAGCTCCTAATAAGACTCCTCCTCCCTAGCTGGCTCCTCCCCCTCGTTAGTCAGACCGTGTGCTCAGGGAGAGCACACGGCCAGGACAAGGAGACTAAACAAAAACAAGCAAACAAACAAGGTCCAGGAAGAGCTATCCAAGGGTGCAGATAACTAGTAGGAATAGCTGTGCTAGGCTCCTTTACATACATAGCAGGACTGAATGCAGACACATGTCCCATCAGTTCTACTTGGCATACCAATGGTAAGGGACTGTGGGAGTTAATAACCCAAAACATTTGGAGCACCAAAGGTTCCCCCGTCTCTTTGCACAGGCTTGAACATCTGAGGTCAGTAGATGAATAGGAAAGGCTTTCTCTTACCTCCATGCCAGGAGTGGGCAAAATGATGTTGGACTGCAACTCCCATCACCTCTAACGTGATGGAGATGGGAATACCCAATGTGAGGAATGATGATGTCTGCACTTCAACAACTGAAAGGCCAATAATGGCTCACCTTACTCTGTGCTCCTGAGGGCTTCAAGCCATCTCTTCTTGTAATTTTAAACTGGAAGTTTATTCTCTAGTACTAGACAGGAGAAAGCAGAACCCTGGGAAAGGGAAGCTGTCAAGTCAATACTACTTGTCTATCCTCTCAGAGATTTTAAAATCTGTACCTTTAATTTTAAGAAACTGCAAAATGTTTTTTTTTAATATTCCTGTTTTATGTATATAGGATTTAAAAGGACCTATGCCACAGTTTAGCAGTAAAACACACAATTTTCCTGTTACAATTACTGTGTCATTCAATTTTCAGAAAACATTAATTTTAAATTTTCTGAAACTCTAATACCATAGTGACTGTAACAGGAAATGCACAGCACATGCCACCTTCCCTCTGAAAGACAAAGCAACATCCAGGCATAACTACATCTTCAGGCCTGTATATGAAAACTGTACATCTTCCTTTTGTTTTGTTGGATACATGCTGGAATCCCTTTCAGTTTTGTATGAAATAAAGTCAGATGTCCCTGTTTTTACACAAGAAGTTTTTCAAAGGTTCTCAGCGTGTTTTATTTACAAGAAGCTTGGTAAATAAAAACTGATTGCAATTTGCAGTAGAAAGAGAACCTCCTGGAAGGTGTTAAAAAATATAATGGTTCAAAATGGAAGCCAAGGCTAGAGAACAACTCTTTTGCTCCACTCTAGGTGAATATACCTGAGGTGGAGCAAGCTGAAATAGGGTGAAACTTATGTAGCCGGCAGAATGAAATGCATGATCAGGCTTTTCCTGGACCACACCAAGAACAGTCAGCTCTCCTGCAGATGCTGCATCCATGGATTCAACCAACCACAGCTTGAAAATATTCCAACCCACCCACTAACCCCCAAAAAGTTCTAAAAAGTAAACATTGATTCTGCCATTTTATATAAAGGATGCCATTTTACTATACCATTGTACATAATGGAACTTGAGCATCCATAAATGTTGGTATCCATGGGGTAACCAAAACTTAGTGGATACTGAAGGCCCACTTTATCAAATAAACAAAGCTTAAACTGCAAGAGAGAGCTTGGAAAAAATTACTGTGACCATGCTGGCTAAGGGTTTATGGGTCCTATTACAGGTAATTTTTCCAAAGCTTTCCCTATGAGCCTCATGCAATGTTCCAAAGACATGCTGTCCCGACCTGGCCATCTTAGGCCAAAGAAAGGCATTTTTTTTCTAGAAGAAAATAACCTTGAACTTGACTTCTGCCTCACTTAGTTGGATAAAGGGCCTCTCCAGGGACTAAAATGCCCCATTCAAGGGCAGGGGAGTATGAAATTGTTTTCCATGCCTTCTAGGGATGTTGGTGGCATTTGGGTATGGCACTGGTGGCAGCTGACCAAGTTCCCCTGGTGGTTAGAGAGGTTCCTTAGGCCCTGACAGTTGATCATCCCTGACACAGACCCTTCTTCTGTCTGTGTACATGCTTTCAAGTCACCTTTTGATTTATGGCAATCCCATGAATTTCATTGTTTTAAATTTTTCTTGTAAATGTTTTTGACTGTTCTAGAAGTCACCTTGGGTGCCCAAGGGCATTTTAGGCCCTGCCCTTCTTCTACCCCATCTAAAGCAAAAACGTCAGTACTGTAACTTTAGCATCATTGCACTACTCCCCCTGCGTGCCTGATGAAGAAGGCTGTTAACTTCAAAAGCTAGCATGATGTATTTTGTGTTACTTTACTTGTTTTTACATGAGTAGCACGTGGAAAGAATAAATGTTAACTTGTTTTTTTGAATAAGTAACTAGCAATGCATTATCAAGTCTTAGCTCTTGATGTTTGTCTCATTGCCCTCTCCAGAACAATCTTCTCAAGGAACAGAAACAAACATTTTAAGTCCTGCTTCTAAGATTTGGGCCTTTAAAGAAAGGAATCATCCAGGCATACCCCACAGAACTCAACACGGAAACTTCATAGCCCAAGAAACAACAGTTAATTCACAATACCTAACCCTAGATCTGCCATAGGAGTTTGGAGAGGTTTATGGCATATTTAATCAACTTGGAGTTGGAGGAAAAAACTATATTTATTTGAAGTGTGGTTCTTTTAATGAAAATAATATTATGTCACAATATTGTTGTGAAAGCTACTTGTTCTGAAGAGTATGCCTGAAGAGTAGAGTTGTGAGGGCTGCAAAGTGAGTGGGTAAACTCATCCCTGGCCCTGTATCAAGCCATATCTAAAGCTTATATGCTCTGGAGGTTTTATAGGGCAGAGGTGAGGAAACATACCGCCCTCTGATATTGTTGGATGTCAACTACCAACATTTTTTGCCATTGCATTTCTCAGTGGTTTTCAGCTCCATCAACCATGGTATCCTTCTGGACCATCTCTCTAGGGTGGGATTTGGGGCACTATTTTATAGTGGTTCCAGTCGTCCTTGAAAGGGACAGCTCAGGATAAGGTTCTGGAGGATTCCTGTTCAACACCCTGGCTGTTGGCCTACAGGATCCCCTTGGACTTGGTTCTGTCTCTCATGCTGTTCAGCATATACACCACTCCTGTTTTCTCACATCCATAGCCTTTTAAATGAGAGCGGCAGTCTCAACGTACTCTGAAATGCAAATTTACGTCAGCTTCTCTTTGGCTCCCACCTTCCCTTAGAGTGAGAGAAGAGTATGTGGCCCTCCTGATGTATTAAACTGCAATTCCCAGTCATCCTTGCAAGCGTTGCCAATGATAAGGGATAGTGTGAATTGCAATTCAGAAACACAATTTCCATATTCCTAACCTAAAAGGAAGCAGAAAGAATCTGCTAACGTTTGATCAATGGCATTTATTTATAGAGCTTTTGGAGTATTCCACTAATGTGATTATTTAGTTGTAGGGATGTTCGGGAGGTACCCTTCCCATGCTTCTTGAAGCCTGGTGCAAAGGCTAACTACAAACCTTTCATCCCAATACATGCACTACCTATATTCCCCCCCCCCCACAACAATGCACAGGGGGTGAACATGCATACCAATGTACACACTGATGCTAAATAAATACCTCCCAGCACATAAGTTGGCATACAAGGAGCATAACAAGCTTGCATGGTTCTCTTTCTCCCTTCATGCATTGGATGTACATGTAGAGGTAGATAAGTGAATGTTACCTGACTGTCTTCACAGGAATCTTTCCCCATTCTTGCTAGAAAAATATATCCCAGCTTGCTCCATGCTATACAGGAGGACTATATACAAGATCACTAAGGAGAAGATAGCAGTGCCAATAACCAGAGAACTAAGCTTTGCAGTTTCCCTCCCACAAACGGTTCTGTTCACTCTAGCCTTGAGGTTCTTCAATAAGCAGAGTTACAGATCAATCGCCTAAATGAGCAGCAGACACCTGGAAACAGGTAAAACTGGTAAGCTGCCATCACTACATTGCTTCCATGATTGCCATGGTCCACCAGCAGCCATATGGAATGTACTTGGTTTCTTTTTGTAGTTGCTCTTTGTTGCTGTTTTGTCCCTTCAAGTCAATTCCAACAACCCTGTTTTAGGTTTATATCAGCAAGATTTATTCAGAGGAGGTTTGCCATCCACTTCCCCTAAAGCTGAGAAATTATAACTTTCCCAAGGTCACCCAGTGGATTTCCACGGTTGAGTGGGACTTGAACCCTGGTCTCTGAGAGTCCTTGTCCAATATGCAAACCACTACACCACATTAGCTCTGCTTTCAAACCACCTTCCACTTATGGCAATCCTAGTCTGTGATTTTCTTGTCCAGATTTCATTAGAGGAGGCTTGCTGTTGCAAGATTGGGTGACAAGCTCACTCAGTGAGTTTCCATAGCCAAACAGGGATTCAAACCCTGATCTCTCTGAGTCTTGGTCCAGCACTCAAACTTCTACACCACACTGGCTCTCTAGTCTATGGGGAAATCATAATTCTGAGTTGTTCCTGTCCCAGGAAGCTGAGCCTAGCCAAGTGTAACCTAGGAGTGCTGTGAAACTCTTCGCTGATGCTGAATAGGAATTTCACGCCCAAACTGCTTGTGTCAGATGCTGCTTAAGTTCTCTATTGCTCCTTCTCAGTCTGTATGTCCAACATTTCTTGAAATGCAGTATGAAGTCCTCCTAAAACTGTTGCCAAAAGGAACTGCTACTGCTTATAGAACTAAGAATCCTCACTATTAAGTACAGTTGAGCATCATTTAAAAGTCCAGGTGCATAAGCAACTGTCATAAGAAACTTAAAATAACCCATGTGAACCAGTGAAGAAATTATACAACCACTGCTGGAAATTGTTATGCACATTCAAAAACAGCTTGAAGGAAATAACACTGCTGGGAATCTACTACAGCTTGAAGGAGACAGCCCATTTGTCTTCTTCCCACAAGTGCGTATGTCTGCCCAGTTATCTAGTGACCCTGGTATATCCTGTGTTTAAAGAGAAGGGAGGACTGGAGTTTGAGTATTTTCTGCAAAGCAATATCTGACAGCCAGTAGAGGAATGGGGAGGGAAGGAGGAAGTACTGTATATTTTGCCCTCAGTTTTGGCTGCACCACCTTAGCCTGTAGGAGTATGTCAGAAGAGCTATGTAACTATATGCACTTCCTTGCAATGAAGAAACACCTCTTCCTCCCTACAGAAAAACAGATGTCAAAGAAAAAGGTTCTAACCATTTGTGCTTATTTTCTACTTGCAGGAGATCTTTTATGGAATACATTTAAGAGGAAAGACGTGGCAAAACCACCTCTGAATATTCCTTACCTAAGAAAATCCATTGAAATTCATGAGTCACCATAAGTCAACAGGCAACTTGAGGACACATACACATAAATGAATGAGTCTTAATGGCCTTTCCGCACTATACTGTTATAGTGCTATTGTTCCACTTTCAAAATCCTGTGGAATTCTGGGGTTTGTGGTTTACTGAGGCCAAAGAGCTCTCTGGCTGAGAATTCTAAATGCCCTTCTCTAAACTGCAAACCCCAGGATTCCATAGGATGTTGAAAATGGAATAATAGCACTATAACAGTGTAGTGTGGAAAGGCCCTTAGACGAAATTAGTCTTGAACCTCTCACTACAAGTGAAGATGACTAAACTGAGGCTGTCGTACTTTGGACATATCCTGAGATGATGGAAAAGATTATAATACTTTGTGAAGTGAAAAGCATTAGGAAAAGAGGGAGACTGAACCCTGGGTGAATTGATTCAATCAAGGAAGCCACAGTCCTCAGCTTAGCAAGATCTGATCAGAGCTATTGAGAACAGGGTGTCTTGGAAGTGTCACATTCACAGCATTACCATAAGGTGACCTCAACTTGATAACAAATAATAGTAACATTTGACGTCTGCCCTGATAAAGGTTTATACCTGCACAAGTCCTGGGCCTTGGTTGCTTGCTGATGTTTGCCCTGCACATAAAACCACTTTTTAATTGCAACCATCCACTCTTGCATACTATGGTTGGAATCCTCTTGGTTAGTCCCAGCTAAAGTAGACTTGCTGAATCAATTGTTGATGAGTTAACACATAAGTAAATCCAACTGATCCACTGACCAAGGATTTAGACCCTAGTATTATCTTTCTGGAACCTTATCAGAAGGACTAGTCTAGGGAAATGGGGACTTATAGTAGAAATAACAAATTGTTTTCTCTTGCTCAAAGTTACTACTCAACCATTTATAAAAAGACATGTGCTAATGGCAAAAGGATTTCTCACAACCCAATGCTATGCATGTTTAGCCCCACTCTATTCAAGAGAACTTACTTCCAAATAAGTACAGACAGGGCTGCAATCTCAAAGCCACTGGTGAAATAATGTTACAAAATCAGGACTGCCAACATTTCTACTAGTGACACACATCTTGTAAAATATCTGCTCCAATAAAAAATAATGTAGCAGATAAGGCTGCCTGTCATTTTCAGAAAAAAAATATATGTGTCTAAGTCAGTGAACGAATAAGGAAGGGAAAAAGTTGGCATTCCAATCCCATGTTATGTAAAGGGTGAAGCTGCAAAGAAAAAACACAGTGTCAAGCGCAGGGTAAACTATAGTCTTTGGGGGGGGGGAACTGCTTGCCATTTCACCACCACTCACAATCTTTGTGCACAAGGATGTACTCTGCTTGGATAACAGTAGCCTGAGATTGCAAGTGGGAATGGCTGTGGCATTTTAAAAAGTTGGAATGAAATCCAGACACAAGATCTCTGGAATGCTTTACTATTTCTGAATGGCAGTGGGGTGGACGAGATGGCTCTAGCTGTCCCTTACAGCTGTATGATTCTATAATAATCTTCTCCTGGGCAACATCTTTTATTTATCATAAAAGATGATATAACATTTTGGGAGAATCCCCAGCAACGACAATCCCCACCAAGAGGCGAAAATTCTGTTTAAAACTTTTGTGGTTACTTGATACAAAGCAGGCCCTTGTATGGGGAATTCACAGTAAACCACACAATGGACATCAATAATAAATAAGTTTTGCCACAACAGCTACTTCTAGATGAAGATTTGGGGTAGAATCATCACGGCCAATCCACTCACATTTCATCAGGAGGAATCCACACGAGATCATCATCTATCGTATTTGTAATCTTCCTAAGTTTTTCTTAGTGCTGCTTCTGTGTTTTTTTTCTTAATGGAAAAAGCCCAACACTTCACAGAAAGACAGAGGAGTAACAAGATCTCTACAGGTGTGGATGCATTTAAATACTGAGCATTTTCAATCACCTATTTGTTTTTAATTGATATTTCCAATAATACTAACACACTTTTCCCAGTATGTTTTTAAACAAAATACATCTTAAAATACAAAGTTAAAAATATTAAAACAGAAAAACAGCACTGAGATGAAAGGAATATTAAGATGCTATACCCTGATAAGGCTATAATATAAATGAAGAAAAAAATCAAAGTAATCAGTCTATTAAGAAGGTGGTTAATTACCCAGAAAAGTACTGATCAACCCCTGTACTAAAATCATGGTGACATGTGAGGCCATTTTTTCCTAATTTTTTTAAAAGTCTATTTTAAAATGATGAAATACTGTTGTTGTTGTTGTTGTTGTTGTTGTTGTTGTTGTTGTTGTTGTTATTATTATTATTATTTCTATCCCGCCTCTTGTAACAGTGTGTCCTGTATGTGAGAAGAGCGTAATTCTGGGAAACAGGGGAAGTATTTAAGAGCAATTTAAAAATCAGTTTTGAAAATGGGATGTATTATTTTTAAAAACTACCACTAACTAACTACTACTACCGCTACTACGACTACTACTACTACCACTACCAGCACCAACACCGCCATCACACCTTTTTCCCAGTCCTGGGACCCAAGCTGGCTTGAATGCATGGAAGTGAATATGCACTGAATTGTAATAAAGTTTGTCAACCACATCAAACCTACACCCCTGAAGCAGAAGAAAAAGTCCTACCAGGGATTTTGATGTAGCCTTTACATAATGAGCTGTGAGCACAGAAAAAGGCAAGCTACCCTCATACAATGTAGAAAATTAGTTTTGACCGTGTTTGTAACTTACAGCAGATGAAAAATTGATTAACAGGAAAAAAATTGGCTTGTCTGGAGCATCCTGTGTCTCCTCATTCACAGAAGTAAGTAAATTTATAAAAGTGTATCATGCCTGACCTAGTGCAGGAACATACCAAAGAAAAGAGAATGTGGGTACCATCTTTACACACCCTCCTGAGCAGCTTGCGTGCAACTTAAATGTATGCGGAAGGATTGCCACAGTGCCAGGTGCAGTCCTCTATCCTTTACCCTTCTTTCCCCAGGGTTATAGCTGAACTACAATGATAATCCAAAATGAAAGGAGAATAAGCTTCCTGTTTCCCAATCCAGTCTTCCCTTTCCAATCTGATGTCTAGCTAGAATTTTGTTGCTGTGTGCCTTCATGTCATTTCCAACTTCTAACACCCTAAGAAAAACCTATCACAGTTTTCTTGGCAACATCTGTTCAGAAGGGGTTTTGTCTTTCTCTGAGGCTGAGAGTGTGTGACTTGTTCAAGGTCACCAGGGGGGTTTCCATGGCCTAGCGGGGTTTCATAACCTGGTCTCCAGAGTTATAGTCCAGCACTCGAACCACTACATCACACTGGGTTTCACTAGGAATTTACTTGAGCTCAAAGACAAGGGGGCAGGGAGTACAGTAGTCCCTCATTCCACGTAATGTTATGGACCAAACAGAGTCAGGCAAAAGAGGGTTCCATTTGACCCTATGGTGATTTCTCCCCATGCAGCTAGCGACAGAAGTCTCTCTTCCTCTAGAGCAGAAGTAGGAATCATGTGGTCTTCCATATATTGTTGAACTGCAACTCCCAGCAGCCTTACCCAGCATAGTAAATGGTGAGGAATGGTGGGAGTATTTGCCCAACATCACATGCATACTCTTCAACGTTTCACAGATGAAAATGGGAGCACCTGTGACCAAGTAACATCAGAGTATGGTCAAGATGGAAAAAGTTATTAACGAGGAAGAACATACAAACTAGGAGAGGCTGCAGCAGTTTGCTATTGCCTGAGGCCCTTTCCGCACGAGGCAGTTAAAACGGGCCAAGGCGTCCTGGCACGGAGGTCGTCCGCACCTTGGATTGCACTAGGTGCGGACTATTTAACTTAGTTCCGCACCTCGGTCCAATCCAACCTGCCCCCAAGTGGTCCTCCCCTGCGCTAAGTAAAGACCGAAAAATCGGGTCTTTACATTTTCTGGAACGCGCCATTGCATTCCTACTTACCTGTGCAGATGTGCAATGCAAGCCTGCAATCAGCAGAGGGCGGGCTGTTGGCGTGGCCAGCCTCAGCAGTTGGTCCACTCCCACGAAGACACCGGAAGCCACCATTTTGAGCCAGAAGCCACAGGAAGCCACCATTCTGAGCCGGAGCAGTGCAGATCTACAGACCTCGCACTGCTCCGGTTCGCCTTGCACCAATGGAGAAGCCCTCCAGAAGGGCTCAAGGGACAGTGTGCGTTACTTCGGACCCAAGAAGAGCCGGTAAGTAACGGCACGGAGCGATTCACTCGCCTCGTGCGGAAAGGGCCTGAGTCTGCAGGGAAGGGCAAGATTCTGCCTCCTCCTCTCTCCTTGCCCTGCCGAGTTAATTGATTACATGCTACTTTTGCTCTTTGAACTGAGTTTGCAGCGACTGAAGTAAACTGAAGACAAAGGTGAAAGTCAGAGGAGAGAGCAAACTGGGATGTTTTAAAAGTAGCTGAAAAAGTTGTATAACAGAGGATTGTGTAGGACTGCCCCTGCCAAACTGGAGCAGTTGGAGGGTGTGCACATGTGGGGCCCACATGACTCCCTTTTTGCTCTAAGTGGTGGTTCCTGTTTTGCTTCTCCCCACTAACATTGTAGATTTCCTTTTCTTTAGCTAGTTCCCCACTTGGGGATCCGAATATCAAGCAATTTCATTATGTTTAATTTAAGTTTCCTTGAAGGCAATGTCTTAACCAACTATCAATACCGATGTGCAAAGACATAAACACTTCCCTTCATGATTTATTCTCTTTTCCAATAAGAATCAAAATTCAATATTGCTTGAGAAAAAGAACTATAAAACTTCCATATGGTATTGGTAGTTTCAGGAGATAGCATCCCCATTACTTACTTAATCTTGTCTGTGGAAATAAAGTAGATCATGAATTATTAAAAGTTATGGATCAATTGGAGAGTTAAGGCAACAACAGCTACAAGGTGCTGCTTCTGCTGTTAGTACAGCTGCTAGAAATGATGGTTTCGTGACCCTTTTAGCTTGTGGCAACCTACGCCTCCTTCCCTCTGCAGCCACAGCGACATGCTAGCAATACGTACAGGTCTCAGAAGTAAAACAAGCAGTAGCAGGAGGGGGAGTCTGAAGATGCATCAGGAACAATAGAAGAGGAACCACTCGGTATAATGTGTATGAGGGGGACAGCTAGGTAAGGAAAGGACCATAGGCCCAACAACTGCTCTGTAGAAACTTATATTAAACTAAGTACACTATTAAATTAGGATATCACATCAAAAAGACATAAGTGATAGACATAAGTGATACTACCCCTGTTTGGTTACTTAAGCCATTTTCTGATTCACCATTGGCATGGTTCTCCATCATGACAGGCTAGGATTACGGCCTCAAGGCAAGGGGCCTTTTTAACCAGTCCTGTGAAGTCTCTGTTGTCAAGTCAGAGGCCATTTCCGCACTACACTGTTATAGTGCTATTATTCCACTTTCAACATCCTGTGGAATTTTGAGGTTTGTAGTTTACTGAAACCAAAGAGGTCTCTGGCTGAGAATTCTAAATGCTGCTCCCTAAACTGCAAACCCCAGGATTCCATAGTATGTTGAAAGTGGAATAATAGCACTATAACAGTGTAGTGCGGAAATGGCCAGAGTTAGAAACAAGTTTGGGTGGCGTGAGAGTCCATAGAAGTGTACTGACTTTGACTCCAGCTTCAAGATAAAGGTTTATAATATTAAATGCCTAGTTTGTTGCATATTTACTTTCACAGAAATTTAGGAAAGTTTTCTTGTTCAGAAATTTTAATCAAATAAATATGTTTTATGTTCTATCAGTTTAAGTAGCCTGATACGGTGGTGATTAAGGCCCTTTTCACATGGGCGGGGGGACGGGCAAAAACGCCCAAAAACGGAACTTACCTCAAGCCGGGTAAGTCCGTTGCCACGCGGAGCAGCACGAGCTCGCTGCTCCGCAGTCCTCCAGCATCCCAAATGGTGGCTTCCAGTTGGTGAAGGCTCTCCACCAACCGGAGAAGCTTGCCAGCTGGAAGCCCGCCCCCGGCAGATCTGCAGGCACGCACTTGCGCGCGCCTGCAAATCCACTTCGGAGCCGGGCGACGGAGCGGCACGGGGCTGCGCACTCCGTCCTTTTTAAAAACCTCGAAAAAGAGGTTTTTAAAAAACACGCAGCGCGGCTACTTCCGGCCGCTCCTGAGTGGATTCTGGTGTGGGACTACAAAAAGTAGTCCACGCCAGTCCACTCTACGGTGTAGAAGACCTCCGTGGGAGGTCGCTCTGCACCATTTCAGAAGCCCGGTATGGAAATGGCCTATATGTCTTTGTGCTACCATTTCACTACATTAAATTTAGCATTACTAATTATATTTGCCATTAGGGAAGCAGTCAGACAGTAGAAATATAGAAGAGTCAGAGTCAAAGGTTTGACATACCAACTCCACAGTGCTGTGTTTAACAATGCCCTCTATACAACAGAACTCCCATCCCAGGGAAATCTGTGTAGTACTCTCCTTTCAACTATTTGGGAACCATTTTTCAGTGGTCCTTGTGATGAACTCGGGGGGGGGGTAGCAACAGAGTACCCTAGCAACCCCGGGGATTTAAATTGATTGACTGTTAGAATTGGAATCCAGGCTAGCCAAGGGGAGGAGCTAGATGAGGGGAGTAGGTAACTGAAATTTAAGGGAAACAGAGTTGAGGCTCTAGTCAGAGAGAGTGCTTGGAGTTGACAGAGAGCGAAAGATCCATCTCTGAGAGAGAGAAAGAAAGTGTTGGCTCATTTACATATACACATGTTGTGCTGGTTGCTAATCCTTAAGTTACCAACTACCTTTTACCCTGACAATTTGTTAAATAAAGAATTGTTTGTATTTTTGTAAGAGCTGTCTCAATAAGAGTGTCTTTGCTCTGAACTGGGTTACACACGCTACCACCAGTGACACAGTCATTGGATAAATAAATCCATGCTTTGCCCTATCTCTGAAAGGGTACGTATTTAGGGAAAGCAGTAGAGGGAGATAAACTGGGAGAGAAAGCCATTAGGGGACAAAGGTGCAGAAGGGCACCGCATTCTCTAAGAAGGTGGAGATATAGTAGAGCTTGAGTGTCATAGCCCTGGCTTGGTCCAGAGATCTCCCTGGCTGTTCAGACCTTGACACATAGAGGTGTCAGCCTGGGCAGACCCCCGGTTCTGGGTTTTCACAGTCCTCTCTCCAGAATGTTTCGACAGGATATGTACTTTGTATTTCTACTCCCTTTACTGGTATGTCTTGTTGGATTATATTTCATTGTTGTTCAACTGGATTTATTTGTTTATGACTTCTAATGTCTACGGTTTTTGCCTTGAGCTTTTTTTTTTTAAAAAGAACATGAATGCAACAAATAAATAACATATTATATATATATATTGCTTTTGAGTATTTTGAGTATCTAATTTGCTCTTCCTTCAGGCAGCTCAGAGCACTTAGCCACCCTAACAACCCTAAGGCATAATTTTAATATTTTTATCCTGCCTTTCCAAAAAATTTAAGGTGCATTCCAACCCAGCATTCATTGCCAATCACAAGGAAAGTCATACATCGTGTCACAATAACAATAATACACCCATTTCCAGTTGTCCTACCAGCTGCTTCTCAGTGGAAACAAAAGAAAAATGGCTCATATCTCCTCCAAAACATGAATTACTGGCTTTCATACGATCCGCTAAAGACCAGAGAAGGTGGTGCAATTTGGAGCCATAAAGGCAAACAGAAGTTTGAACCCAGGTGCCTCTACTTCAGCATCCCACCCATGAGGCTACACTGACTTGGAAGATAAAAAGTTACTACAGTTACTACAGATCTAACTAAGTTAGATCAGTTATGTTACTACACATTACAAGGAAACACATGTAGGAAAGAACACTCAGTGCCTTCCCCCCTTGTTGCTGTTGTTGCTAACTAGTGTCAAGTCAACTTTTGGTGACCCTATGAATGAGAGATCTGCAAAGCAACCTATCATCAACAGCCCTGCTCTTTTTCTTTTTTTTTAAGAAACTTTATTAACTATCATAAGAACTGAAAATACAATACATAGAGAATCAAGATATGATAAATTCACTTGCAACTTAAATAAGTTCACCAATAAGTAAGTATACATTTAAAGTATCCATGTGCTTGTCTAATATAATTCCCTTCTCTTCTTTCTTCCTTCTTCATCCTAGTTAATGTTCCACAATAGAAAAACCACTTGATATCTACTATTTATACAGAGGTCTCACCATCCCATGGTCTATTCCAGTCTCTTGGCTATAAAGCCAGGTCTTTTTCCACTTGTGATGAAGGAGAAGAGAAAAAGAAGGAAAAAAACAAAAATGAAAGGGGACACCTTCAAGTAGTTCTGTCAGAGTAAAAAGGCACTTACAAACACTTAAAGTTAGTAATGAGCTGCGGCTCTCAGATTTTCGTTTGGTGACGCTTGTTGCTGATCTCCGGCAGCATTTAAAGAGACTGGGCTTCACTCGAATCCCCCTCAGTCCCTTCCGTGTCTCGACATCATATAGCTTCCTTTTTCCTTCCAAATAGCTTCAACACTGGGTTCTAAAGGCGGGAAAAACCGAGTCCTCTCAATTCTTCCTGGATCAGAAGAATTGGAACAATGGTCCTTTCTGAGCCTCGCTAAGCTGATCATCCTGCAGCAGCTCACTCGCAGGACGTCCTATCACGTCACCATCTTTTTCCCCTACCAACAGCCCTGCTCAAGTCTTGAAGACACGATGCTGTGGCTTCTTTGACTGAGTCTATCCACTTGTAATGCAATCATCCTCTTTTCCTACTGTCTTCTAACTTACCAGGCATTATTGCTTTTTCTAGTGAGTCATTTCTTCTCATGATATGTTCAAAGTATGACAGTTTCAGTTTAGTCATCTTGGCTTCTAGCTTCTAGCTTGATTGGCTTCTAGCTTGGCTTTTATTTGTTGATTTGTTCTATGATCCATTTATTTGCCTCTTTAGCCGTCCCTGTTATCTGTAGAACTCTTCTCCAGCATATCTCAAATGAGTTAATATTCTTCCTATCATCTTTTTTTACTGTCCCACTTTCACAACCATACACAGAACTGGATATACGATAGCATGAACCGTCCTTACTTTAGTATTCAGTTATATATCTTCACACTTCAGGATCTTGACTAGTTCCTTCATAGCTGCCCTTCCATGTCCTAGCCTTCTTCTGATTTCTTGACTGCAGTCTCCATTCTGTTTAATGACTGAGCCAAGGTATGGAAAAATTTGAACTATTTCAATGTCTTCATCGTCTACTTTAAAGTTATGTAAATCATCTGTGGTCATTATTTTTGTTCAGTACTCATTCCAAGTCTGCTGTTTTCTGCTAGTGGTAAGGTTGCATCTGAATATTTTAATTCTTTTGTCCAGTTTTCATGCCTCCTTCCTCCTTCCTCCCTGCCATTTATCAAATATACATCACACCTGCTAAGCAGTGGTGGCTGGTGGCATCCATGTCAGTATGGCGGTGAATCCACTCTGGAGTTAAGCCAGAACTAGGGGTGCTATTCTTGGTGGCAAACCTATTAAGGGATAGTTCTCTTAAACAGCAAGTTTAAACATGAATGCAATCCACCATCACAATGACAGAAGAACTACTGACCACCACAGTTGCTCAGTAGCTTGGTGCTCCATCCCTAAAGGATTTCAAAGGGCTTATTGTCCTTTAGATAACTAGTAGGTGGGGAAGGGTGTAAGCAGCTTTCCTTCTCCACCACTTCTCTGCTTAAATACACAAGTTATCTGTGAAAGTTTTTTTTTCATTCACTTACATGAAAGTAAGTCCAACACTTCCGGCTGCAAATATTTTTTAACTTCTGGAATGAAGCATTGGTGAAACCATTATGTAAACAAGATGGCTGTTACACACACTTTCCTACTGTACTGCCAAAATATGGGCGGACAAAGTTTGTTTTTGTTTTTAAGAGCACATAGGTTCTTCGATTTATACACTACACCTGGCTTTATCATATGCCCTGCAGACTTGCCAAGTCCTTCCATGCTTTCTGCCCCGGGGCCACCTTTGCAGTTATTCCAAAAGAGTCCATTGCAATTTAACACCTGCTTTGGATGGCAGCCTTTCTCCTGAACCAGCTTCTTAAACTGCTCTGGAAATGTGGCAGCAGCTGATTTACATTGGCAGAGGCAGCCTCAGCACTCAGTTTTATGTTTTTAAGTCCAAACCTGTTCTTAAATCTGTGCAACCACCCCCTACTTGTGGGGAAGGCCTTTCTGGCGCTTGTTTGAGGTGATGCCCTAATGATATATTAATCAAGATTCATTTTCTGTTCATGTCTTCCAGCCACAAATTTAATGCCTTCTCCATTTTACTTGAGCTCCTATCACACACTTGGAGCTAAACTGCAATTTCAGGAGCACCAGCAAAACAGTTTTTCCTTCTTAATTCATTCTTACCATTTATCCTAGCAACTTCAGTGGACGTTTTTTTTTTCCCTGATTAAGTCAAGAACTTTTACCTTCTCACTTAAATGAAGAGTTTTACAGGTTCTCTTAGGCTTGTCTAGATAGCCAGCACCACCACTCTTGTGCTTTTTGGGCCATTACAAACAACAGAAGGACTCAAGCAGAAGAACTTTACCAGAGACTGTACTGGATAAGGACAAGGACTTTATTGTGCAAGCACAAGAATTTCGCAGAAGGACACTACCATGATCAGATCACAAACAGAAACTGAGAGCCCTGCTAAGAGTCCGGCTGGTATTAGAGCATGTATACACTGTACACAGTGAGGAAACATAAGACCGCATGGACAACACAAGAAAACGTGATACCGCAAGTGAACAGAGTGCCATTTGCCTGAATTTTATGTTCCCTGCCATTATCCATGTAATACTGTATATAATGTACTGTACTGTATCTCACTTTATTATCTCAATTTGTATTTTATTTCCATTAAATTCAAAGTATGTATTTTCAGAGCACATCGCATTGCAGGTAAATGAAATCATGTATCCCAGTCACACAGTTATGAGGGAACCTACTGTACTGAAATATCAAACCAATATGTAATGGGGATGGGAAAAGATGCTAGAAAACTTTCCTTTGAGGATGAAGTTTTTGAAGACCGAATACAGACGTGGAAAGAGTTGCTTAGTTCTATGTAGATTTTGTTGTGGGCCTTGAAGTCATTTCCAGCACATTTTTTCTTGGCACAGTCTGTTCAGAGAGGTTTGCCTCTGATCCCTTATCAGGCAGAGAGAGTGTGACCTGTCCAAGGTCACACAATAGTTTTCCATGGGTAAGCAGGAATTCAAACTCTGGTCTCCAAAGTCTGAGTCCAGTGCCCAAACAACTACCCCAATGCTGGAACCTCACTGGCTGACTATGAGTGTGGGTCACACAGCCCCACAAAATCCCAAAAGAACTTTGCCTTAGGATCATCATGAGTTGGAAACAACTTGAAGGCACACAACAACAAAAAATGACCATCACATAGCACATGCTTGTGTTACACTCCAGTTGAAGGAGAATCAGCTAAATTCAGCGTCATTTGTTAAAATCTACAGCTTGACAGAGGCTTACAAGAGCTGCCACAGATTGTGAAACCAACCACCACTGGCTTGTAAATAGCACTTTTCCTTCTTTTTTGATGCTTTTTCTCTTGAAGTAGCAGTAATATACTAACAGTCAAGAAAAGCAAAGGCTCTCAGTTCTTCTCAGTTAACAGAAAATGAAAGCAAACACCCTCCTTTGTTACCCACAGGGCAGAAGTAGCAGCAGAATCTTGTGCAGATTTTTCCAAAAGTAAAATTGCCCCCCACCTCATTCTCTTAATGGCCCCAACCTTCTCCCACCTCCTACTCAAGCTTTCCCAACCTGCCACCACTGCGGACTGTGACCCAGCACACAAAGGTCCTCTGCAACGTGTTATCACCTGTTATCCTAACTACTCATCCTTCTGCTTTTCCTCAATGTGACATTCAAAGAAACAAAAATCTCCAAGCACACACAAACACGTATTCATTCCCATACTAATGTTTGCAGTTCTGCTCAGACAGCAAGCAAAGTAAACCAGCTTCATGACATAATGAATTGTAGTACAGTCAGCCCTCCACATTTGTTAGGGTTTGGGGTGCAGGACCCCTGCAACAGTGAGGCAAAACTGCGAACATCAAAATGTGTGTGTTTACAGGAAGGGGGCCAAGGCATGGTGGGGAGAATGGGCACCCAGGGTCCAAACCAGGCTAGGGAAAGGAGAGGGAGTGGGGTGGGTCTGAATGGTGGCCCTATACTTCCTCTCTCACACACCCATCTCGTTTCTTGGTTATGGGAGAGGGCATCGGAAGAAGGTTTGTGGCACTGAGAAACTGTGCTGCAAGCCATCTTTAGCTGGCCAGGTAGTGACTGGTGGAGGAGGAGGAGGACCAGAGGTAAGTTTTTAAAGGGCTGCATGGCCTGATCAGTGCTGCCAAGAGGGAAGGTTCCCCTGGAATAAAAGCTCCTAAGCTGGGGGGCAGAAGGGTTGGAGCAACTCACAATCAAATCCATGAAAGTCAAATCTATACATCAGGAGAGAAAACAATCACTAGTTTGATGGTCCTCTGAGCATGTGAAGGTTCAAATGAAATGAAATGAAAGGTAGCTTTCCTTCTTTCTGCACAACCTCACAATAAAGTTAAATAAAATTAAAGGAACTAAATGTTTCTTTTCCCCTTCCTATCAGAGTGAGGCTGCAGTAGAATTCCTATAAGTACTGGCACAAAACTGAAAGCAAAGGAGCATCAGCATAGCAACCCATTCAGCTCAAGCACAAACAGGCCACTCTACCAGCCTGGGACAGAGGCCCTTGTTGGCCCTCCTGATCTCTAACTGGTCAGTTATTCCATACCATCCTACTGACTGGATTTGTCAGTCTTTCCTTCTCCCTCCCCACTGCTCCTCCTTCCCCATTTCTTCTTTAAAGGAGAAGAAATCTTTGCCCATGAAGATGCTTCAATACTTGGGAGAGAGGGTGATATGCGTGCCTTTGAGTCTTTGTAGGGAGGAGACTTGGCTGTTGAGTGCTGCAAAAACAACACAAAGAAATTGACTAGGAAGGATGTTGACAGCCAATGCTACCTGGTGCACCAGTTAGAAGAAAGGGGGCAGGCAGGAGTGGGCTGGTTGAAGGTAGGTTGAGCCTTGGAAGTCCCCCACTTGTCTGAATCAACCAGGGTCTACTGGAATTATGTTCATACAGAAAGCATCACTTTTGCTGCATAGAATCTCACACACTGCTCTGGCAGAGGGTAAAACAGAAGCCTCAGGGGCCAGCCCTTCTCTCTTCCTGGGGTGGGAACTGTGCAGGTCTTCAGATGATGTTGGACTGTGACTTTCAGCAGCCCTGGCCAGCACAGTCAAACTGAGGAACCATGAGAGTTGGAACCCAACACCATATAAAGGGCAACTCAATTTACATCTTCATCCTACATCCACAATCCCTACATATATCCATTCCCTCTAAAGCATAGGGTCTTCGTTTACCAAGCAAATTATCCCTAACCGCTGTTGGCCCACGAAATTTTTCAATACCCAGATGGTGCCTCCTCCACATGCTTCAAAAGTTTTTCAGTCATTCAGATACCAGGTTCAGTCCTTGCCTTATGCCTCTCATGGTGCCACTTCAAACAGACCATTTTGCTCCCAGTAGATTCTGTCCCAGTTTTCTCTGGTCACTAAAGAAAAGCCATATTGCAGAAAAAGTGCCAGTTTAATCAATATCTTAAGGCAGCAGGGAGTGCTGTGGAGATCTATGGCTCCTGAAAGACTGAGCAACTACTCTGGAATGTGCTTTTTTGGTGTGTGTACTTCATCAGAGGTACAGTGATCTTTAAGAATTAATAGATCATGCTTCATCATTACAATCATCAGAAAAGTCTACATGCTGTTCCAAGTACAGTGGCCCCTCTACATTCATGAGGGTTCAGGGAGCAAAAATCATGAATAACTCCCCCCGCGATCCCTCTCCCATCCCCTTCCAGCCCTCTGGTGTGACAGCCTTCCTTCCCCACGCCTGGGCCAGGGACAAGGGAGTGAGGGGAGGAGCTCCAAAGGGGAGAAGGAAAGAGAGTTGTGCCTCTCCGCATTGTCGAACCCTTTGCCTCAGCACAAGTTCTCAGTGCCAAGGAAGAGGCAAGGGTATGGGAGGAGAAAGCTCGGGGGGGGCTCAAGAAAAGCGTGTGTGTCTCCCACCACCACCATTGCCTTTTTCCTCAGGGCAAGTTCTCACCATCTTGTAACATCTTCTTCAGTTAGGTCACTTCCATTTTCCAGCTGGCAAGAGACAACAGTATCTTGCCTACCACCCTCCTCTACACCTCTTTTCCCTGACGTACAGGTGTAATTCCCACATCTAGAATTTGCTAATACGACTTCTCTAGTCTCCTACTGTCAGGTATATCTTGCCCTCGCTACTACTCCACTCACCTCCCGACCACTGATAAGCCCAATGCATCACACTGCACATAAAGAGGAGGCAGTCCACTGTCCCAGAATCCTCAGGGTGTTGCTTTCGTTTCACATCGGGTTTGGCTGGGTCAAAAGCAGTTCCCTGCATCATCTTGGCAGCACTACCACATCAAATGCCTGGCCTAGCTGAGCCTTCTTCATTACCCAGCTTGTTGCACATCTTAAAGCAGATGCGCTTTACTTCACTTGCAGACTGAATTACATGAAATCAAAAATCACAGTCTGTTTCAGCTACAATGGATTCCAGAGGATAAGTGCAACAGCGTCTTCTGTCTCTCTGTCTGGCCATGCTATAATAAGAAGCCACTGTCTCTCCCTCACACACACATGGAATCAGGCTGCAACATTTCTCAGCATAAATAAAAGATTTCCAGTACAGCAGTCATCTGTGTCCTGGTCTTACTCCCTCAGGGATGTTTTCAGCATTACCGATGACAAAATCAGGAAGGGGAGAGAGCTGGAACACAGCAGACCAAAATTAAAACAGAGAATGTTGCCTTTGGGGAAGATTCCTAGATAATTAAAGCATTAATTCACACTCCAGCCTTGCTTAAAGCAGACCAGTGTGATAATGGGGCTTCCCATTATCTAGACTTGGCTGAAGGCGGATGCTTCCCTCTTCAGGTAAACCAAGGGTTAATGAGGTGTTGGGATTAGGTTACATTTTTACTGCGGGTCAGCCTCACAGGTCACAGGGGCAGAATGGCCCAATCAAGGGAAGAGAGGTGAGCATCTTCGAGATGCTTCGAGACGCTTCGAAGGAGAAGTTATAAAAATCCTGGAGAGGCCATGTGGCAGAGAGTCAACCAAGGAACCTCCTGGAGATGGGATCTGTGCCCGTAGTAGGCTGCAGGTCTGGGCCTCGCCTCCTGGTCTCATTCCTCTCCTAGACCATCTAAGCCTGTGAACCCAAATATGAGTAACTAGAATAAGGTAGTTAGTCGCGTTAGGGCTTTTTATTATTTTGGAGGTTGCCTGATCTTAAGAATGTATCTGTTGTTATAACTACTTGCAACTTAAGCGTACCTGGGAGGGGGGAGCCTCTCATGTGTATTATTGTCTTGTTTACTTGCATGCCTTACAATAAATGCTTTTCTGTAAAACCTCTGTTTCCTCTCCATTCCCACGCCATTCTTCGGCACACGCTTCGATAGAACTTCTCTCACTCAGAAGGAGGAGGGAAAGGAAAGGTCCTTAAGCATAGAGATTGGCAATTCACTGACAGGGTCCCACTGTCCTGTTCAGTTACCAGTATATTCAGAATTCAGTGGGTGGTGGCAGCATGCGAAATTAGTGAACGCCGGGGAATTTCCTGCTCCTTTTCAAGAGTAGAAGTCAGTCTTGGGGGGGCTGGAAGTAAACTCAGTATGACAGCCAGTGCTACCAGCAGCCACAAAATTCCTCCAATAAAAAACTGTGACTTTCAGTGCACCTTCTCACTTTGAACTGGGTGCAATATAGTTATTAAGAATCATTAGCATCCCCCTCACATATAGATTGTGAAAATAAATTCTACCCATGAAATACTTTGGCTCTTTTTCAAAAAATTACATTGTAAAGAAATAGTTAAGGGACCCAGAAAGGACAGGCAAACTAATATGAGCAAGCTATTTTGTTTCAGAGGACAGAATTGGGCAAAATGTTTACTTCTTATGTGTTGGATAGAAAGCTCTTAATATATTTTAAGATGTTGCAGTGGCCTTTTGTAACACAGCTTCACAATGTTATCTTCCGTACCATAACTTTTGCTGTTCCAGATGTTTTAGACCATATACCAGCAGCCCCACCCAGCATGGCCAGTGGCAAAGGATTATGGGAAACGGAACTCCAAACATCTGGAAGGCAAAAGGCTTCCATAACTAAATCCTTTTGCACAATGTTACTGCCTAGCCAGTTATTATTTTGCCTCATCCAGGAATACCAAATGCTAAGCGCACAGTAAATAGCAAAGCCTACAACAAATGTGCCTGGTGAGAACCAGCACTTGGGCTGGCACTTGGACTAGGAAGTTAAAAGAAAAGAAAATGGCCTCGCAGAGAAAAGGGGCTGGCAATGTTACCAAGAGGATGCAAACTCAGGAAATATAAACATTCTAGGATGAATGATTTTCCCTTTGTGCAATGCTAGAAAATTGAGAACTGAAGGAAAATTTCATGGGTGGCCAGATAGGGAGGGGGCAATGCTCTCATTTTGCCCCCTGTAGCTACACCCCTAAGAGAGCCAGCAGGGCATAGTGGTTTGAATGTTGGACTCCAACCCTGGAAACCAGAGTACAATTCCCTACTTGGCTGTAGAAAACCACAGGGTGACCTTGGGCACATCAGGTACTCTCAGTTGCAGAAAACTCCATGACAGGCTTGCCTTAGAGTCACCAAAAGTCAGAAATGACTTGAAGGCATATAACAACAACAACAACAACGGCAAGAAGCAGCTATATCCCTGGCATGAGTATGCACATACAGAAACACAATTGCCCCCTCTCCATAGCTAAGTGAACAGGATGTATACCATCGTCTTCATAACCTAATATATGTTTAGTACTCAAGAGGGATCTCCCAGCTTTCATCCTAGGTCGTTAATAAATAGTCGATTCACAAAAGAATGCATGTCCCAGAAGCTCTGGCAACTAGCAACACCTCATCCTTTCATTTCTTCATACTGTTGGAGAAACTGTGCACAGCAAGGCCCTTCCTAGTGATCTTAATGAACAAGATCTCACATCTGTCCTTTTCTCTGTCATTTGTGAACGTATAACCCTTTCTGCATACACAAACTAAGAATTACAGAGAGCCTTCATTTTATTCCTTTGTTTTTAAAAACCATACCCACCAAAACAGTAATGTGAGCATTTCCTTTTTGCATTTTACACCCTCAAAACAAACTGTTCTTCCATTATCTAATCAAGAAATTGTATTACATGAATAGCTTCTTCTTTTAACACCATTCAACATGCAATATACAAAACTATACAACAAATTAGTCTTCTCTCCCTCTCAACAAAGCCACTGGTTTAGTGCCGTACTTCTTTCATATTTGGTCAAAGGAGCTGTCTATTTTATTGTTACTATTCCTGCAATGTTTAGTTAGTAACATTCTCACTTTCTGGCTTCTATGATATATAATTATGGGGAACACAAAAAAAACAGACTTCACTGAAGTTGTTCTGTATTCCTTGAAACATTATTTGCTGGTAAGATTAAAATGGGAAGAAAGGATCATCCCCCGGGATTCAGGTAGACAAGCAATTAACATTGCAATATGAGAAACCTTCTCTCCACGGAGCACAGAACAATTTTTGTACTTTTAACTATAGTTATAAACTGCCAGTGGCGTCCAACAAGATGAAGGGTGCTTTTAAGAGGTTTCAGTAAACAAAAACATAAACAAAATAATCTCCACATTTTACACAGAAACAAACCCAAATACGCTAGCACATGCACTGCAGCAGCCAATTGTTCCCTCCTGAAAACCAGGTCTGTATAATACACCTTTTTTTCATACTTGTCAAAAGAGGTTGCAAGCCCTAGTGAATGACGTAAGGGGCCAGACCATAACTAGCACCCCACTCCAATCTACTGTGTTTTCCCTCCTCCTCTTTTGTGGTGAGGGGACTACATTTATTGGAACACCAGCAGGAAGCCTGGAAAAGGAAGAGTCCTATCTCTATAGAAGGATTGTGTTGTTCACAGTTGTGTATGTTCACAGTTAGAGTGGTCATTCAGGCTTGAGGGCTCTAGGAAATAACTTTCACAAATTCTGTGTACGTCTTAACAAATATGCCTTGATTGATGATGGAGCTAGCCTGCCCCCCCAAATCCTAGCTCCCTCCCCCCTACATGCTATACATTACCATAACAGATCAATGAAATCTGAAAACACATTAGCTGGATATCTCAAAAATGCAAATATGCAATATGGTCCTCTCACCAGGGCCCCCAGAACTGTTTTTTGGGGGCGAGTGGAGGTCAACACGGGCAAGCAGAGTTTTGTTTTGTTTTTTATTTGCCCACTTGCAGGAGGAGAACAAATCCTATTTCCCATCCATTGGCACTGAAACAGCCTTAAATACAAAGACTCTTACAAGCACAATATATACATAGAAATGTTCTCCATGTGTTCAGTGTCACTTACTCCCAAGGAAGTTTGCATAGGATATATCACAGGCAACCATTATTATTCTTGGCAGGGCTCAACAACAACAACAGATGTCTTAATATTGCTTAGTGCTTCATCTTTTGAGGAAAGCCCAATGGCACAGGGATTTTGGTGGTCTAAATTTGCCAGATCAGTTCAGGAAACGTTCAACCCCCTTGTCTGTAGTACTTGGTTTCCAATGTTTTGCTTGGTAGGGGGTTCAAAACTTCACTGTATGGATTCCAAAAAGGTTGGAGGCAGTGGAGTGGGAGAAAAATACACTTCTGTTAACTATCACAAACAGGAAGCAGATTTATGAAGACTATTCACAGTTTCGGACTTATCCTGTGCAAAATTCACAAGTGGTATTTTTGCACAGAAAACTACTTATCCTATACTGAAAACAATTGCTGGAGTGCTATATCACCTTAATGTAACTCTAAGTAAACCTGGCTAAGAAGTAGAGATGCTAAGAAACCCTGCTAGTGAATTGCAAAGATGTGTATCAGGATACTGGCAAGAGTGCCTAATGTGCATCGTGATCAGTGTGCATCAGTGCGCAATACATATTGTGTATTTTGCTGGTTCTGCTATGTAGTAACATAACAAATCTCTACTGGATACAGAAGTTACAAAACTGCCCAGTTCTAATTCCTGCATACATTAAGTCCACTTACAGAGATGCAACTCTGATACAGGATTCTGGTTGACATTTCTTTATATGGTATTATCTTCTGTGCACAAAATGTTGCTTCCTGTGCAAAAAAAGTACAAATTTTGCGCAAGGTAAATCCTGAACCATAATTATTCTAATCAGTCCAGTATTCTGCTCATACAGTTTTCCCAAAAGTCAGGAAACATTTTTTAAAATAATTTTCCAAATATTTTCCCAGCCCAGTTCCTTTCCAGTCTTCCCAGACCAGCCTCATGGCTGGTTCACAATTCAACGGTGCCTGTTTAGCTGACAGCCTTCTCCTTAATTGGCATAGTTCCTTCAAAACTGTGACCAGCACAGACTTATCATTTTGGGCTACATCTCCCTGTGACCATGCTGTCTGGGGAGGTCTGGGAACTGTGATCCAAAAAAAGTAACCCTTCCAAACCTTGGCTGGGAGACCTCTCTTCAACACCAAAGTCTGTATAGATAGAAAGTTCTATTTTGCTGGTCTCCCTTTCCAATACATTCAAGGAGGGCTGTTGAGAAGACAACACTTCCCCTTGGCATTCTGGCAGGGACTCCTGTTACTGCCCTGGCTAGCCCGAGCTTTGGGAATATGAAAAGATATCTTTTGATATCGATAATTCGGCTTCACATACCCATTCCCCTCCACATGCTTACGAGGCCCCCGGACAAGCACGCACACAGGCTCGGCCGATAATCGCCATAATATTCCAAAACAATACAGGCAGGCCAGAAATAGCTGACTCGCAGCTTTAGGAGACCTCAAGGCAAGTACTTTAATTAGGTATGCATGCAGCTTTCAAAAGATCCTCTGCCCCGCGCTGGCAGCTTGATGATCGGACTATACAACGCTCAAGTACTCCGCGTTTGTATACCAGCTATCCTATTGAGAATTTGGCTGTAACTCAATCATTCAAATTCTGACCTTTTGGAGGCTTTATCTCCAGCCCCAAATCTATCGTTTTCCCCAAGTCCGACCTAGCCTGCGGTCACAATTCTCCTTATAAAAACCCCTGACTTTGAGCGCTTCCTTGGATTGCTCTTGGCTTCCATCCCGCCTTGCTGTTGCTTTGTCCAGCGAGCCTTCCCCTCAGTGCCACGTGCTGAGATCCACGCTCTCCATCTTCTCCGCTTCCAACCGGGCTTCAGGACAGGTGAAGTACTACCCAAACCAGCAACTCCTCTAAAAACTCCTCCATCCCCCTCCAACCTTTATTTCTTTAGTTATCTCGAGTGAGTGTGTCGCATACACTGTTTGATTGTGTTTTAATAAAACCAAGTTCATTATTTCAACTTCTGTGTGCTTCTTGACTCGGCCTGACCCCGTAGACATAGGGCTCAAGATCCTGCTAAGTTACCCTGCCTCTCGTAACGTTAAAGCAATGCTCAGAGCTAATCTTCCCCACCTATTGTTGAGCACATTTTGGTGTCCCTCACGGGACCCCCAGTAAACAGGGTAACACTCCTCATAGAACCTTCACAGGTTTCAAACAGAGCTCTTTCCAGCTGTTTTCAGCCACCATTTTTCACTTTCCCTCTCCAGGGTCTCTCCCAGTTGACCTCTTCTTCTCTGATTTCGCTAGTTCCCATAGTAACTGGAACAAGTCAACTGCCAGCCTTTCATCCTGGCTTAATTTGTAATTGGCCATTCCTTGCACAAGGTTCACTACAGCCCTACATATTCGTAACTTCAAGGTTGGTACCCTAGACACAGTATGTGGGTTCTGATTGGTTTCTCCTCTAAAATGCCTTGCTACTCACACTAACAAGCACCTACATGTATACACACACCACACCCTTATGCACAAACAGCCTATCAAGCTATCTTTTAAAGCTCAGCTTCACAAAATTCCCTCATGCACTGGAAGGCTCAAATGAGTAACAACATCATCACCAACAACCCTATTTACTTTGCTGTGTTGCTCAGAAAGTACCCAGAGCAGCTTACATTTAAAAAAAAAAAGGCAGTACAGTTAAAATCACAAAACAATTTAATCTGAAGACAAAATTGCTTTTCAAAAACAAACAATTTAAAATAACAGCAGAAATTGCACATTAAAAAGCTGTCAAAATAAAAATGATTGCACTTTCTGCCTAAAAGACAAGAAAAAAGGAACCTGACAAACTTCAACTAGGAAAGTAGTTCAGAGCCATGGTGCCATCACCAAGAAAGCTCCACACCTCATGCCCACTTGCCTAGCAGACCAAAATGATCACACAGAGAGCATATTATAGCCCAATCAGGTAAGGGAGTAGTTAGTCATTGAGGATAAGCAGGTTAAAGATTATTTAGGATTTTGAGAGTGACAACAGTGCTCTACATTAACCTTAGAAACAAAAGTGTAATCAGTGGAGTTAAAACGATAGGAATCAATATGCTTCCATTATCAGGCACCAGACAGAAGCCTACACCTTGGACCAAAATACATCTGTGCTCTTTTTAAAGCCAGTCTGTTTAGGGCATACTGAGGCATCAAAATGAGCCAAATATAGTCTTAATCATAATTTACTGCTTAAGCCATGACTTGGACTCCTCCTGATAAAATAAATTGTGCTTTGTCTTTCACACTTCTGCTTTCTTTCTCTCCTACGCCCTTTTTCAGCATCTGTTTCAGGGTGGTCATCTACGAAAACAAGCCAGAGGTAAGGCACAGTTGCAAGTTTAGACTTCATGGCAAGCAATGGCTTAAACAAGAGAGAGTTCTGAGGAGACAACACAAACCAAGGTTTCAGACAGCAGCACAGTTAGTAATCCATGACTAGTTAGCAGAAGTGGGTTCACACACTACCACAAGCCAGAGTTCAACAGAGTTCAAGACTTGCAATAACATGCAAACAGGGTTCTAGAGAACACTGCAGCAATACAGCCTGGAAGGAAATAAAACTTGTTACCAGCAAACATAGTGGCTGCATTAGTTATAACCTAACACCAGCACATCACCTGGTGGCGTTACATTTGAACAACTCTCCACTCTTCCTATCAGACAGAGATCAAATTGGGACATAAAGACTAAGATCATATTTGAGGGTTCCTTGGTTGGTTTGTTGGTTCCTGCCTACTTGCCTGTCTGCCTGCCTTCTCCTCCTCCTCCTCCTCCTCCTTCACCACCGCTGCCACCATACTTGATAAAGAAGAGATTTGGCCACCTCAGAATCTCATATGTAATCTTGTTGTGGGGAGGGGGTTGGTTGGCCTAAGAAAAGTATGCATATGGATTTAGGATTTTATTTAATAGTCTAGATAACTATCTCTGCATTCTGTGCTCTCACATCTGCGTCTGATTCCAAACAGACGGCCGTCCTGCTCTTGACCACCACAGGATTTTGTTTTTCCCATTTTTAGCACATGTCCTTCCTTTTTTTGTTTAACATAAAGAGCCCAAAGACATACAAAATCTACAACTTGCCCTTCACCCTGTCATTGACACAGTACCCACAACAGACCACAAGGCAGCAGCGTAAGTGAAGTATGGGCCAGCTCTTGAACCATGTGATAGTTTTCCTTCACCATTTAATGAGATCACTCTCCCTTAACTACAAATGTAACCAGGAGCTTACAGTAACCCAACAAGAGAGGTGAAGTCAGCCCCCATTACAATGTAACCCAGTACAGTCAGCCCTCCACATTTGCGGGTTTTATTTCTGCAGATTTGATTATTCACGGATTATTTGCTGTCACCTCTGCTGCCTCCCTATGCCATTTTTAATAGTGCCTGCAAGCCTCATGAGACTGAGAAACTGCGGATGAGGGTTATAAGTCCCTATTAAAAATGGTGTGGGGCAGCAATGGAGACGACAGTAAGCCCCACCAGCCCCCACTTCTGCCTTGTGAAAGAACCCTGATGTCTCAAAGGAATCCATGGTGGGTTGAATATGGTGTTCATCCTTTATTGCATGTTAAATATGGTTCGAGAGGGCCTAGAGTTATTCACGTTTTTTCCACTTTCACAGGGGTCCTGTGCCCCTAACCCTAGCAAATGTGGAGGGATGACTGTATATTCCTGACTTCATACACTTTGTTCATGTGGACTGCAATGTGGATCAGGAAGCCCCACACACTCACTTACATCTCACCCTGCTGTCTCAGAGAGATGAGTCCAAAAGGCAGGGGAAGTCCTACCAAAGCACTCCAATTTTTTGATTGCATAGCTGATGTAGCAGTTTCTTTTTGTGTGAGAGAGCTTTGCCAGAGATTTCTATCCAGCCCTAACCCTAGCAAATGTGGAGGGATGACTGTAATGCTTTTTCACTGGGAAAATTAGCAAATTAAGTAGTTATTGGTAACTACCCACTTCCAAGCCCTGTTCATTACTAAAGAATGTCCAGTTAATGGCATTGCACTACTGATGCTATTTGGATGCCTTCCGGGAGTGCAGAGAGAGGCAACTTGTGGCCTTCCAGATGTTGCTTCAGTACTACCCCCATCAGTGATCCCCAGAGTTTGGAATATTAGCTTTAAAAATTGCTAACCTTAATAGTTGAAGTGCATAAAATTAATTTCTCATGATTGACATTGCAGAGGGAGAAAATTAATTCATTGCATTAATCATTAATTAATAATTAATTACATTATTTTTAAAGAAATTATGGAATATACAGAGAATGGCATGTTTGGTTATGACGATTACTCCCATTTCAATGTTGGTTCCTCCAAATATGTTTTTTTGACAGGAATAGTTTTTAAGGAGCTTTGCCCAATGTGCCAGTGACTGTCAGGATGTCTCACGTCCTTTGAATGTATTTAAAGTAAATAATTTTAGGTACAGGACTGTGTGATCCTCCACCCTTTGAGGCCACTTCAGCTAGTGCTTATTCTTTGTACCATAAAAACAGCAAGGCCAGTTAGTTAAGCCTCTTCTGGGGACATGAGAGCAAATTGCTATTGTTGTGCGCCTTCAAGTCATTTCTGACTTATGGCAATGCTAAGGCAACCCTATCATGGAGTTTTCTGGGGCTGTGTGTGTATAACATGCCCAAGATCACCCAGTGAGTTTCCATGACCAAGTAGGGTCATGGTCTAACACTCAAACCACTACCCCACACTGGCTCTTGAGAACAAATGAGCACATAATAAACTTAACTAGTAATTTGAAGCACTTAGTTCCAGGCTCTGATACAGTGTGTCATTAACCAGCAAATTAATTCATCAAGCCTCATAGCGGAAAAGGGGAGAGTGATTAGCACATAGCTAATTAAATAGAACTAGTGATTTCCAAGCTCTGAGGTCACCATTAGCTACAGTGGGCTAGCCAAAGGCGAGCTGCAATCCAAAAATATTTGGAGAGCCACAAGAGGCCCACCTCTGAGAGAGGGCTTTCATCCTTCATTCCTTCTAAATGAAAATTGTTCTCCAATGATCTTAGGAAGTCACCACTGCTCCGACCTGCTACTGATGGACTTACATTGTAGAACTGTCCTTTTAATTGGATGCTCCAGCAATACAAAGCATTGGTTCTGCAAAATGAGATAGGCACAGGTTAAACACCAATTGCCCAGTGCAATTAACACTTTTTCATGTAAGTGAGGAAAAGACGACGAAACTGTCATCACAAAAAAGCCAAAGCAGACATGAAAACAAGCGATTAGCTTTCAACTGTGGCTGTAAGCAATTTCTGCAAAAGAAACAAGTCAAAAGTGGGGGGGGGGGGATCTAGCATTCTCGCTTCTAAGTCACTAACACCCTGAAGCAATTAATGACCTTTTGTAGGAAAAGAGCTTTGTTTTTCACTGCTGTACCTATTTCATAAGAAGCAAGAGACTCAGGCTGTCTCCACACCGGTCAGAAAGTTAAAGATTCAGATAGCTTTGTTTTAACATTATGTCAGGGCATTCATTTCACTGATATCTCTTTCCTGGGAAAAGGGTCCAGAAAACAATACGATTTTATATATTTTTAAGTAATGGAAATCTGTCTTGATGCAACCTGAAACTTGTTAGGACAGCAAGAAGCTAATCCCACTATGGCTGGAATTCTCCCCCAGGACTCCGTCTTACACCAGGGTTTGGCAACGGAGCTGGACAGCGTCAGGTGGGGAGTCTGACTGGCGTGATGCACCTGTCAAACTGTAATGCAGGCGTCTTAAGGTGAGCTCAGGAAGGACAGAAACTTCCAACGAAGCAGAAGGGCAAAAGCTCACTTGAGCTTGATTTTCAGTACAAATACAGACCTTTCTCTTCTTGCACAAGTGAAATAAACTCTTGATTATGCTGCTATCTCTGGTATTGGCCTACATTCTTGCTGTGACACCAGGAGATCTTGGAGGGCCACATACCCCATAAAAAAATTTTTGCTTCCACATGCTCTCTGGGGGCCTAAGGTATTTTCACCATGTTTTGGGGCTTCCTGGCCCATTTTAGGGTCAGGAAAGGCCTTAGAGAGCCAGAGTAGTATAGTGGTTTGAGCACTTGGGCTATGACTTTGGAGACCACCATGGAGACCCACTAGGTGACCCTGGACATGTCATACTCTCTCAGCCTCAGAAGAAGGCAAAGGCAACTCCCTATGAACAAATCTTGCCAAGAAAACCCATTGATAGGCACACCTTAGGGTCACCATAAGTCAGAAATAACTTGAACACACACAAAAACAAGAGGTCTTTTAAAACAACAGAACTCACCAGAAATCACTCCCTGTTCACTTCCTATCTTTTAATAAAAAAAAAAAATTTAAAAGAGTCCTGGGCATAAAATGGCTCCAGATGACCAAAAAATGTGGCAAAAATGCCCCCAACACCCTAAAAGGCATTTTGAAGTAAAAAAATTAGATCTCCCCCCCCAAAAAATTGATCCCTGCAAGGGATCCCCATCTTGCCCCCATCTATCTTAAACTACTACAACTGCAAACACTGTCAACTTCCCACCAGAGGTGCCATAGTCCTGCTTGACATCCAACCTGCTGAAGGAGTCTGAATAACTCAAAAGTTTGGTCACTGTTTCATGAAACTTCAGTCCTCCAAGAAGTAATTGCCAACATCATTTTCTTGCTACTGGTTCCTTAGAGTTAAAGGAAATCCTGTTAAGGATACAAAACCTTACTTATCATATTCTTGTTAGGCAGAAGTTATTTTTTTAAAAAAACAACAACTTTTTTTCCCTCACTAGGCAAGACAGCAAAGAATTTTTTGTAGATCTTCATAAACTGTTTGCATTTGCAAATCAAATTGTTGCTCAAACTGTGCAGATGGCTCTTGTGCAAATTACGATCATTGCTATCTTGTTTCATGATCTTTTCAGAAAAATACATTTGCACACACTGTTTCCACCTGCTCTGCCCCAACCCCAAGAATCCCCCTGACCCGTCTAAGCTTGCTCAGTATGCCGGTGGGTAGAAGAAGAAAAGCCTGCATGCAGAAAAGCTGGAAAAGAGACAAGAAGAAAAAAACACTTTTCATTTCTCTCTCTTTTGTGCAGGTAAAAAGCTTCACAACAGTTGCTTCTTTCTGACAGAGTGAGTCAGCATTTTGACACACCATTTTTCTGTGAGAGCCAAAAACTGAAGAAAAAAAAACTCCTTACACCCCTAGTTCCTATGTAAGTACTTGAGCACAGTATTCAAGCAACTTCGTTATCTCACCACAAAAGTCTTTTACATCTGCCATTCCCTACCTGCTCTTAAAAACAAGTGCAGAGATTGAGTGGGTGCTCAAATATCAATTATGTTGTAAACATACATTGCAAGAGCTCAGTGCTCCAGAAAGACAGTGAACAAATGTCTTTTCCCTCTTTCCTTCTTGCCCCTTAAAGACTGAATTAAGGAAGAGAGAAAGGAGATTTCAAACTAAAGCACAGAATTGTATCCTGAATGCGCACCCCGACTTTCATTCTCATATCTCAGTCCCTGACATAGATTTTCACATCACAATATATTTTGCCATTGCCTTCTTCCTTTGGGGGGAAAAAGGCAGCATTTAGGGATGTGGAAGTAGTTGCTCCTTCCACTGTTTTAATCCACATGTTGGCAAGACATAACTACAATGCTCTTTCTAGAAGTTAACCATGAATATATTAAAAAACCTGCCCTTGAACTTTGCTGGTAATCTGGCCTCCCACCTCCAGGACCTGAACTGGTACTCCCAACTCAGCCATGTTTACTCAGCCTACAGATTGGATTCCTTTTTGGGTCCATAATCTGCCCCTTGTCTGGGCAATTTTGCATCTGAAAAAAAAAAAGCCCTCCAGCAGTCTGCTGTGTTGGAATGAGCATCCCCATTTCCTTATCTAAAGCTCTCTGCTGACTACCCATTCACTCACTGCACAGAATTTTATGTCCTGGAGCACGAGGTCAGACAGACACAGCCTCCAAGTAAAATAAGATTCTGGCCTTCTCTCTCTCTCTCTCTTTTTTGGTCACTGTTACCTTAAAAAAAACCCACTGTCTGAGCAGAAACGGTAACTGTCCCTAGAGAATACACTTCACGGTAAGATTCATATACTCTGCATATTCATACTCAGATCATGTTAATGATGTTCTGCTTCTTCAAGGCTGTGTGAAGAGACGGTTAACAATAGGGGCTCTGGTGCATCATCTTGAGAAGCTATTTCACAGCTTAAAAGATCCTCGCCGTTAGGAAGTGTCGCAGCCCACACTTCCCTTTCACTCAGTCTTGTACCAATATGTATGCCAGAGCTCAGTAGAGAAACATTTTTCTTCTTTCAGCTGCTGGTAATGATTGTTATTACATAATGACAGCAAACAAAGACAGCATCTTCCGCTTTCCAAGTGGAAGGTGGCATTCCCAAAAGTGCTCAGCATAAACAGGGGTCTACTTGTGCACTTAGCTGTGTCAAACACACCTTTTACATTATTTCTTACCGTTTATTTATTCACAAGTATGAATAAACCACTTACATTTAACAATATCAAATTGAGAGGCAACAGTCATAAAACTTACAATATGCAATGCTACATAAAACCTATACAACATCTATCCTACGTATAACACTAAAATATATAGAAAGTTGAACTAGACTAGGAAAGCTTTCAGAAGATAGGTCTGCCTTCAACACACACGTAAAAATGAAAAAATGTTCAGAGCATGCTTAACATCGGAAGAAGAGCATCTCAAACAGTGAGTGCCACCACCTTCAATGCCCTATTCTGAGTAACTACGGAGCAGATCTCAGGTTCACTCACATTCATGATGAATGCAAAGTCAGGCTCAAATTGCCATAATCCAGCATGAAACATTATAGTTGTTCCTGGATTATGCCATTTCAGCCTGTAGCTGGAGGCTGGCATTTTAACACCAGCAAAGCCTGGAAGTCCTTCAGGCAAATTGCAGCTCTTCTCCACCTGGCTTAGGCTGCTCTCATGCCATCAGCCTCTTCCAATTTGTGTCCTGCCTGGAACAAGATCTCGGAATATTATGATTCAGAAATCAATTCAATTATGTTAACTGTTAGAAATCAGAGAAATAATTTGGTGCCACCAACAATAATGTTTAAAATAGTTTAATTCATTAAGTTATTATTGGTTAGCTTAGAGTCTAGAAGTCAAAACAGACTGGAGGATTCACAGAAAATGATATGAATTTGTCACAGCTGAGCCTGAGATGGACTTTCTTTTTTTATTAGCTCCTTGAAGAAGTTCTCTTTTTGTCATTGCAAATTTTCCCTTCTACAATTTTATTTCCAGATAGACTGCAAAGCCCATAGCATGTTTGTTGCTTGGGAATGGTGGGAGCCCAAAATGTTTGGTAACTCTCAGGTTCTAAACAGTGGTTCTAAAGCACAAGATCTCACCTTAAAGCCTCTTCAATTCAGCATCTCACTCAGCTGCATCTCTCTTTCCTTTCCTCTCCCAACACATACACTTCACTCATTCTTTGTATGTCTTGTTTCTTAAAGGTTAATCAGAATGGCATATTTCAGTTAAATATTCAGTTAAAGGACCTATGGCAAGTACAGCAGTAACTGGATAGCTATGGAGATCAGAAACTGAGCCAGCATAGCACAGTGCTCAGACCATGGAAACCCCCTCTGAACAAATCTTGCCAAGAAATCTCCATGATAGTTTCAACTTAGAATCACCACAAGTCAGAAATGACCAAAGGCACACAACAGCAAAGAAAGATCAGCCAATGAATCAAGCATGGAAGATAACGGTGAGAGCCTGCAGAACATTTCTCTGCACAGCTGAGCCACTGCATCCTTTCTACTTCCCCACTCTCAATGGCATCTCCACTTTAAATGATCTAATGAGCCCGGTGTTATTTTCTGTCCCCATTTTACCATTCATTTCTCTCAATGTCTTAACCCTGTACTATAAAGACCAATAAAAAAAACTTTACTGTGTGTCAAGTTTATATGAACATGTGAAATGTCTGCAGCAAAGGTTCAGGAAGAAATGAAAGCAGCCCAGGGAATGCCGAATACATGACCAATTAATGCAGGCAAAAATACCTACTCTGAGATCCTGGTCTTACTGGTCTGCTGTGACTAAGCTCCAAAACATCTCTCAGTCCACCATCCTTGTCACCCAAAATGACATGGCCCAGCATCTCCCACTCTGTATGTCACCATGAGATTCATGAGAACAGGCTGGACAGAAATCTCTGGCAAAGCTCTCTCACACTAAGAGAAACTGCTACATCAGCTATGCAGTCAAAAAAAATGAGTTCTTCTGTAGGTCTTGCCCCTGGCTTTTGGACTGATCCCTCTGTGACAATGGGGTGAGATGTAAGTGAGTGTGTGGGGCTTCCTGATCCAGATTGCAGTCCACATGAACAAAGTGCACAAAGTCAGGAATAGACCTTAGAGACCTAAGAATTTTTCTGTTGGATCATAAGGAAAAATGTCTTGTTAGAAATAGCTGGAATAGCCACATCCCACTTCTCTCATTTAATTCAGCGGGACTTATTTTTTTGTACTTTCTAAAATAAATAAAGAAATACAAACATAAACAGGTGTGGGAGGACATGAATTGAGCTATCAGTATCTTTTGGTGCCAAGCTCCACTCTTATCACACTGCTCAGTGTGTGATCCAGCACAACAGGAAGGGCAGAAAAGAGAACGCTAAGACTTAAAGGAAGGGAAGATGAGTACAAAATTTCTACAGTAATGTGGTACAAGAGAGGAAGGTGTAGCACTGCAAGTTGAGGTAGGGGAGAAGAGCGGACAGAAGATGTGGCAGCGTGGCACCAGGTGCAAGGAAGAGAGGTCCAACAATCTAAGATGGAGCAAGGGAGAAGTGACCATGGGAGCCATAGCAAGATGGTAATTAGAGCTGAGGCAAGGGGGAAGAGACAGTGGGAGAAGGAATGGTGGACACAAGGGAGGGAGGCCTGGCAAGAGAAGGTGAAGGAAATGGAGTAAGGGAATGAGAGAAGGAGGGTGTGGCATACTGATATAAGGGAGAGAAGGAAGGCAGAAGAGGCAAGGCCAGACAAGGCAGTAAGTGGCATGATGAAGGGAAAGACAGGGAATGAAGCTGGTGGCAGCAGAGAAGAGAAATTGTGCTTTCCACCACTGTTGCATTACACCACCTGAGGCAGCCACTTTATTCTGCCTAAGGACATACAGGTTCAGTGTAACCTTTAACATTTTAAAGGTATTTTTGAGCATTTGAAGCACTTCTACTGTGTTAGTTCAAATCAGTTTTCCTGATGTCCATATCCATAAAATATGAACAATCATGCCGACCTGACCCAGGTTGCTATGTCAGGTCAGCATGGTAGTTTCCATTTTGCAGATATGGGCGGAAGACTGAGTATAGGTACAATTAAGTAATTTTAGACTCTGCACTCAATGGTCACATAAAGGGTCTCTATAGTGACTAATGCATATCACTTTATCGGGCTCAAAACGTTTTTTTCAACTCTTTGTTGGTTGATCAGTTTTTGCACTCTATAACCCTGTCAGTCTGTAAACTATCCCTTCTCTAACATGGGTGTTAGTTACCCTATTTGTTATTGTTATGCAACGCCTTGAATGATCTGAATGTGTCTTGGCTACACTGAAGGTCTCTAGCAGTGAAAACCTGTCCAGTTCTGAAGCAGATGCTAACTCCTCTCCTTCCTTCCTTCCTTCCTTCCTTCCTTCCTTCCTTCCTTATTAACTTGCATACACACTCTTTATGTCCCTTAGGCCTGATTCAAGTGTCTGGTCCTGACAACTTCCCATGTTCAGAAATATCTTTGTATGATTTCCGTTGCAAATTCAAAAGCCACTGATTACTTAACAAACAATCTATACCAGTTAAATATCTGTATCTCCTATTAAAGGCGCACGAGTCCTGTTAAGGAGTAAAGGTGGTAAAAAGTGAGAAAGAAAATTAATCCAGGAAAGCACACACAATGAGCACAGGGCTACAACTGACCCATGGCCCACATATGGTGCACCCCTGCATTATATGTGAAGAAACTAAGCAAAATGTACCTTCTGTTTCCTACCTTTAAAACAACTTTGAAAGGTGTGATCTTGAGTAGAAAATCAGCAAGAAGGGACAAGTCCACCCATCTGGCATAAGACCCAGAGGCATGATTTTACAGTGTCTTTGTTCCTTCCTGGAGGTGAGAACCAAGAAGGTGATCCTGGAGCAAGCCTATTTGACCTGTTGGCTGTTTGCTTGCGGAGTCTCTCAGGGCTTGGTTCAGGCACATGTGCGCCAGCTGTGCCCACTCCTTGAGACATCAGACTTGCCCATGGTGACACATGCCTGAGTTACATCCTGTCTGGATTACTGTAATGCACCTGCTTGGGGCTGCCTTTGAAGACTATTCAGAAATTTCAGCTTGTCCAAAGAGCTGCGCCAGATTGTTAACTGGCGTTGGCTACAGGGAGCACACAACTCCCTTATTGAAACAGCTCCACTGCCTGCCAGTCCATTTATGGACATAATTCAAAATGCTAGTAATGATCTGGAAAGCCCTATATGACTCAGGTCCAGCTTATCTGAAGGAAGGTATTCTCCCATATAAACGTGCTCACGTTTTGAGATCTTGTGGGGAGGCCCTGGCTCTCTGTCCCACCACCTTCACTGGTACATTTGGTGAGAACACAGGAGAGGGCTTTCTCAGTGGCTGCTCCCAGGCTCTGGAACTCCCTTCTCTAAGAAGTTAGACTGACATCCACCTTACTATATTTGTGCAAGCAGGTAAAAACATTTCATTTCAGCAGGCCTTTGACTGTTTAGGAGAAAAAGGCATTGCATGATGTGCCAGACTTTTATTGGTTGTTGTTGTTTATGTTTTCAACTTGTTTAAGTTTTATGATGGTTTAACAGCTTTGTAGCTAATGTATGTTGTGAATTTTAATTATATTTGTCTTAACTGTTGTAATCTGCCTTGAATCCCAAACTGGGAAAAAGTGAGATTTCAATATTATAACCATTATCATCACCATTATCTGCATCATCAGCAAATAATTTGCATAATATGCAAATACAGCTGCCCAGATCTGAGGGACTAAAATGCAGTAACTGAGAAGAAATTAGGAAATGGTCTTCTAAAAGCATGAGGGCAGGGAGTTAGTGATGGGAGATCTCAGCCTTGTCATGTCAGTCCTTGGTTTTCCTGTGAGATGTATGTGCAAGAGCAAAACTGAATTTGCACTTTAGAGAGAGAAAGCTACTTAGGTTATGAGTCAACCTAGGCCAGGATGGACAACTTTGGTGAGTTCTGGGACTAATTTTCTACCCCAGGGGTGTCACACTCAATTTCATCTTGGACCACATCAGCATTATGCTTGCCCTCAAAAAGCTGGTTGTATCTGTAAGAATATATAAATATATTGACATTTTTATCATATTAAGTAATTTCCTCTGCATTTGATTATTACTGGTTTTAGTAATAACTAGCTCTGAAATTAGAACTCTAGGAAAAATAACGGCAAGCAGATATTCAAGTGTACAACTGTTGTACATTTTATTGAAAAATGAGTTTTGAAAACAGAAAGTTTTTTCTTAATCATCAGACAAGTATTACCAAGCACTGTTTATTACATTAACTTTGTTGGTCCCAGTTGAGACCCTCTCTATGCCTCTCTCAGTCCCCCAGACCCTCTCTGTCCCTCTTTCTGCTCCCTCCACCTCTCTCTATACTTGGTGAGCCTGATCCCCACAACTCTGCACACAACTTTTGTGAGCCACACAGAGCATTGGCATGGTAACCCATGGCAATGCTCTGACGGTGAGACTTGGACAGAGGAGCAGTCAGAAGTAGAAGTAGATAACAAGTGCTGGATGCTGGGCCCCTCTTCAGAATACTGGCAGCCCACGCCCCCAATATGGGGATCAGGCTCGCCAGGCAGGGGGAGTACTACAGCTTCAGGATAGGTTTGAGGGCCACATGAAATGGCCAGGTGGGTTGGATTTGCCACAAGGGCCTTGTGTTTAACACATGTGTTATACCCTAACATCCCTCTAGGGACCACTTAACTGTCAAAAAGGGGGAAAACAAAACTGGAGGTGACCTGAACTCAACTACTGATTTTGAAAAGCATGTATTTTCAGTGCTAAATTGTGCATTCTAAATAGATTGCATTAGATTGCATTCCTCTGCAATCTGTTTAACTATTTAAAAGATGAAAGTTCATGAAAAACATGTATTTTTAAATTTTAACCAGTTAAACAGTTTAAATGTTAAATCAGTGGAAGGAGAGGTCTGCCCCTTATTTAGAAGGTGAATCACCTCACTCTATTTTTTTTCTAGAAAAAGGGCAGTCTTGGGGGTTAAAGAGATGCAATCCCCTCCCCGACACTGAAGGAGGTACATGTGGTCACACATTGCCAGCCCATGAGCTAAATGTGAAAGGGATTCCCGACAATTAGTATATTTTTTCCCGCTAACAAGAGAGTTTCCTTATAGATGTGTACCTAAGCTGTCTGATTTGCAAGCCCATGTTAAGCCCATGTTTACCTTCTGATGACCAATCACATCTCCCAACAGTTTCAAGTAATTATTTTAAAAAGCACAGGAGATAAACTCCCATGAGTTATTTCTAAGCACCACCTTCTGGAACCTCCCCAAAAGTTCAGGGGGAGGAATCCTTGTGCCACAGTGCAGACTTTTTTCAAGCCCAAGCATTGCACCTTGAAGTGTCCCTAAATTAAGAATGTCCAGCCACATCTCCTTCCCCCTGACACCACCATGTGTGGTTGCGCTTCAAATTTGTGAGTTTTCCTCATTTTGAGAGGTTGACCTACCTCTCCTAAGGTTAGTTATTGGCGGTATGAGCTTTAAGCTAAAACAGGCAGGCATTCTAGGTCCTACCTTGTCCACCATTGGAAAGTAGGCCCCAAGAAAGTCTTTGAAATTGAATTTGGTTCTTGGGCTGCTAGAGGTTCTGAACCTTGCCCTAAAATCTAGGGCCTAAATGTTTCTCTCAGGGTACAAGCTGGAGCAATGAACATGGCCACTTCTGCTTCCCACAGCTGCTCCCCCTCCTTTTGCTAACTGTATGGTGCCTACTTCTTCATCTGCCAAAAGCAGACTTTTATAGACTTGCTGGGAAGACAAAAGCAGAAGTCACCCCTGTCTTGTTGCCACAGGCGCAGCAGAGAGAGCATGGCAAAGGTCTCTTCAGACCTAGAGCCAGTCTTGACTATCATCTCTCCTTATCAATGAAGACAGACAGGAGGATTACAGAGAGAAGATTAGCTGGCTTACCTGGTGATCTCACAGGTGAGATGAGCTCTAACCTGGAGATTTTCTTTATTACAGCACTAAACTGTACATGCTAATGCCTGCCTAGAGTCATAATCATTCCATTATTTCATGCACATTAGCAAAGTTTAAATTTTAAATTTAAAAACAAAAATAACCACCGGAAGTATAAACACAACAATAAGCACCATCACAGACCTTTTTGAGGAAGGCCTCTTGGTGAAACCCAACACCATCAGCTTCCGATTTCACTTCTAATCTTGAAATGAAGAAGGCGGCTCCCAATACAACTTAAAATGATAGCTAATGTTGATGATGCTTTCTGCTGTACAGGACTAATCACAGCCAGGTTCATTCCTGATTTATGTCACAGTCTCCACAAAACACACTGAAGCAAGCTCCCAGATGTCCCACAATTGGAATGGAGACATATGCTCTGATGATTTGGGAAGTGGGATGGGATTGAAACATTGGCATGTGAGGATGGGCAATCAGTCTATACATGTTAAAAGAGGAGCAAAGTCACCCTCATAGCAATCAGGAAAATCACTTTTTTCAATCACTTCAAGAAATTTCACTTTTGTAATAGGCTATATTCTTAGGGATGTAAAAAGTACTCACAAATTTTCTTGTCCTTGGGCAGAAAGGGTGTCTCAACACAATGAAACAGACTGTTGAGAACAGCCACCACAACATTTTTTCCATTTGGGGATATTTTTGCAACAACAACAAAAAAAAAACCCTTGCACAAAAACTTTATTTTTGTGCAAAACCCAAAAATTTCCACAGGAAGCACTATACATTGCATAAATATACAGTTTTCTTCAAAAAATAATCAGGTTGCACAACTCTTTTTTAAAAAAAAAAAATCTCAATGCAAACAACATTTTCAAAAATGTGCAAAAGCTCTTGTAACTTTGCCGAGTGGGGAGAACATTTTTTAAAAATTTTATTTTTATTAAAAGTATCAACATCCATAAAATAAAATTAAAATTAAAAAAGGGGGAAAAAAGGAAAGAAAATGTAATGAAAGTAGTTGAAAAAAGTTGAGTACAAACATTTCTGGCGCAACAACATATACTTTACAAAATTACATTCAGTTTTTTAACTTAATGTTGATACATTTTTAACCCACATTTCTCCCTTTTTATATACATTTCTGTTGCAACAGAAAGGAATTTTTTTAAAAAAAAAAATTCTTTCCTTTTATTAAAAGGAAAAAAAAGTTCCCTCCTTCCTACCCAAACTTGAAACCTATTTCATTATCTCTTACTTACACTTTCTTCCCCTTTATAGTAATCTCAAATAAATACTGACTACTCTGCTCAATTTGATGGGTTTTCTCCTGGTCCCATGGAATTTATTCCTCTAGTCCATGATGTTATTTCAGAAGCGACTGTAAACATCACTGAAATTCATCAACAGTCAATGTCACATAAATAAAACCGTTATGTCTACTTTAACTTTATTTTTTACTTATTTTAACCAGATCTAACAGTATCTAATCTATAACTGAATTACCCCAATTGTATTTGAGAAATTTCCAAACTAGAAACCATTCGTTTTTTATTTTATCCGTTCTTCCCTCTTATCCTGCATGTAAGAAGGTCTTTTTCCTTCATTTCTATAATTTTTTTTATCCATTGTTCTAATGTGAGAGTGTCCTTCTCTTTCCATCAGCTAGCCAGAAGTAATCTGGCAGCCATAATCAAGTAAAGGAAGATTTGCCAATATTTTCTTACAGATATCCAATCTATATTTTGTAGCATGTTTAACGGAAACAGTTCAGGAACCAGGGGGATTTGTATCTTAAAGATCTTCAAAATTGTATTGCATATCTTTTTCCAAAATTTGTTTATCTTTGGGCAACTCCACCACATATGGTGGAATGTCCCTACCTTCTCTTGGCATTTCCAGCACTTATTGTTGTGTGTCTTATAAATTCTATGTATCATTGCTGGTGTCAGGTACCACTTATACAGCATCTTCAGGTAATTTTCTTTCAAATCTTGTGATAACGTAAATAATGACAATTTCCAGGATCTTTCCCAGTGTTCCAAAAGAATTTCATGACCTACGTTTCTCACCCAGGAAATCATTGTATGTTTAACTACTTCATCTTCCGTGTTGTAGCTCAGGAGTAGTTTGTACAATTTAGACATAGTATGATTAGAATAATCAATTTTTTTCCTAATTCGTTGGGAGGACCTTTTTGGGCAAAGCCTTCTAATTTCAAGTCCATTCTGTATCTTTCTAGGAGTTGTCTGTATGGGAACGACTGTAGCTTAACTCCTTCTTGGTTCAGATTCTCCCTCGAAGAACATTTTTTAAATGATCCATTCTTCTTTGCAAAAATGAAATCTGCAAACATTTACATTGGCACACTTACTATTGTGAAATTTGTCTGGGCTTCAGATTCTGCCAACCTGTTCTCCTCTGTTTAAAGTTACAATTGCTTTTGTCTTCAGAAAAGACCCTGTCTGGACCCAGTGAGAGGACAAGCAGTGTTATGCTGGATCTTTTGCAAACATCAGCATCCAGACTTCTTATATCATGGCTCAGTCATTAATCAGAATGGAGACTGCAGTCATGGAATCAGAAGATGACTAGGACTTGGAAGGGCAGCTATGAAGGAACTAGATAAGAACCTGAAATGTCAAGATATATCATTGAACACTAAAGTTAGGATGCTCCATGCCATCATATTTCCTATTTCTATGTATGATTGTGAAAGCTGGACAGTGAAGGAAGCTGACAGGAAGAGAATCAACTCATCTGAATTGTGATGCGGGAAGACAGTTCTGCAGGTACCACGGACTGCCAAAAAGACAAACAAATAGATCCTTAAGCAAATCAGTACCATCCTTTCCCTAGAAGCCAAGATGACTAAACTGAGACTGTTGTACTTTGGGCATATCATGAGAAGACATAACTCATTAGAAAATACGATGCTTGGCAAAGTAGAATGCAGTAGGAAAAGAGAAAGACTGCATTACAGATGGATAGACTCTGAATCTGCAAGACCTGACCAGGGCTGTTGATGATAAGGTAACTTAGTGGCCTCTCATTTATAGGACTGCCATAAGTCAAAGTCAATTTATTAGCAGTTAACAACAACAAAGCATATATCTCTCCATCTTGCATGGCAAATTTGGTTTTTCCCCAAAAAGGCTACTAAGGGATCCAAGGGCTCTTCACACATGCATGTTTGTCACTTGCATGTATGAATGAGTCATCCCAGATACACTGACATAGACAGAACATTCATGGCATCTCAATTACAATGATTATCAGCTGAGTCAGTTCACACAAGTATGCAATATAATCAAGCATAAGACATTTTTGTTACAGCACACCCCATCCAAGCATGTGAAAGTAAAATATGGTACACTGCAGGATTAATCCTGCAAGACCAATTGCAGGCTAATAACCATTTCAACTCTTAGGTATTTTGCTCAGAAGAGAGAAACACAGACTGCCATGTGGGATGCAGATCTGAATATGTCTCAGTAATGAGGAAGAGAGGCTTTCCTAAGTGCATTAAACATTCACCCATTGCATGGTCCTACCAAACACCAGCTGCTTATTCCTATCCCTATTGTTGACAGGTAGTCCTACTCATGGGGAGACTTTCCTTGTCAGGAAACACCTAGGAACTATTAATTAGGTTAGAAATGCTGAGGGGAATGTGTAGTGGTGTGTATTCAAGCTACACTGATATCATGGGTGCTGGGCTTGACTGCACATTCTTCAAGCCAAAATACATGGAACTCATTACAGAGGTTGGCCTCCATCAGGCAGGAAGATTGACTCTATTGACTGGCTAGATCAGAAGCAATTTATTCCAGGCCCAGACAACACAGAGGTATCATACTACCTGTGACCAGTCACACTGGGTGATGTTGCATAACACTTTTTTATGCCTAAAAAGGGCTCCAGGGTTTGCACACTTCAAATGAGTCATTGTTTTGTATCCCCAATCCTCCCTCAGGTGAATACATATACATACATCTATACAGCACAGAATAAGATTCCATACACATTTGTGAATGAAAAGATGGATAGGAAAGGATTAAGCACATCCATCTCCCTTGCCATCATATTGTTTACTCTTCTTTGCTTCCTTTTGAAGCCATTTTTATTATTTTAAAGGGGACTTTGGGCTACCATTGGCCCTTGAACCAAACACTCAGATGGAGTGGGACATCCACTATATTCTCCAGTGATCTACCTAGACCCTCAAAACAGCCTGTCCACTACAGTCAGCCCTCCATATCTACGGGTTCTGCATCCATGGATCAACCAACCACAGCTTGAAAATATTTTTAAAAATCTAAAAAGCAAACTTTGATTTTGCCATGCACTGAGCACTATGCTGATGTGTAGGCATTCCTTGCTGGAGTCTCCCACCATTTCAGACATATTCAGGCTCTCTCTGGCTCTGATTTGAGTCGTTTGCCATTTTATACAAGGCATACCATTTTATTACACCACTGTGTATAATGCAACTTGAGCATCCATGGATTTTGGTCCTGTAACCAAACCCCAACAGATACTGAGTGCCTACTGTATTGTCTAATCCGACTCATGGTAACCTGAAATGCCTTGAAGAAGAGATGTTGGGTGACTGGACCTTCTACATGCATCTACACTGGGTCTTCATTCATGTTCTTCCAGTCCCCCAGATTAATAACACATTATTAGTGTTATAAAATCATTACCAGTAGTTTAATCAAGATGTATCTTACTAATGTTACATACAAAAATCAAGGAAAACAAATCAGCCACTTAGAGAACATTAAATAATGAATATTGTTTCTATCAAGCTCTAACAATTAACAACCTATCATTCTGGAACAGATGAAAAAGAGAGAAAGAGCAAAAGGTGGCCAAAGAAAGAAAGAGTGCAAACAGCCAAGACATACAGACTTATCCTTCCAGAGTAAAGCAATCCAAAAAGCATTCTGACTTTGCATAAACACATCTCTGCCCTCCCCCACAAAAAAAAAAATCTTTTTCTGAATACATACAACTGACAGCTGCAGGAACAAAGTTTCATAATTTTACAGGATCCTAGATTTCAAAGCCTTTAATATAATTTGCTTGGCAGTTAAGACAGATCTGGCAACCTAGGCTTTCTGATTAATATTTAGGACCCAAATGGCTGGAAATCATCATTATCATCATCATATAAGATGCAGGGCCATAAAGATATAGCACAGAATGCAAAATCTATTTATCTAATCATGTCTTCTTGCTATGACTAAATTATTCTGCAAGTATTAAGTGTACGTAGCAAATCTATCTCTGGGGCACTGCAGTGCCAACAGGAAGCAGATTCAGTTATATGAGCTCTAACCAGAAATAATGGTGTAACATAAGGCCTAGAAATAATCTTTTCCTGTACGAAGCCTAGCCAGTGACATTATCTAAAATCCACTGAACAGAATCAACGGTAACACACAACCACTTATTCTACACAAGATGCCAAGATTCAGATTGAAAGAAGCAGGCCTTTGGCATTCTGTTGTATTAAAAGATGCAGCAGGTCCCAGTGTGTGAATTACAGGAGTGGCAGGCAAATCTTTGTATCTATAAAGATATAGTTCAGGTATAGCAGCGGGTGGTCCTCAGAGACAGAGTGAGGCAGGGTGCCTCACGCAGCAGATCTTGGGTGTCATAAAAGCGCATCAAACTATCAGCTTTATAGCTTGTTAATACTGCATTTTCACTTCTGGGGATAGAGAGAGGTCTTTTGAGATTTTCTGCTTCATGTATCAAAATAATTTGGCTGGCGTTGGGTTCTGTGCCATATCTAGATGGGGTTTATGCATGCAGTCCCACTAACACACTTTAAAAATATGAATGAATACTGAGTATCAAGCAGAGGAGGGGATTCTTTATAGAAAAGAAAAAGAGATTTTGAGTGGTGTCCCTCGTTATCTTAAGGCTGCAATGCTCACAAGGGGCTATGCAACACCCCATTCAAAACTTGCTATGTGTGAAATGTCTCTGGTTCCACCCCATGCATGGAAAACTGGCCATGGTAAGCCAACCCTCACACTAAACAGATTTACCAGGAAAAGCCAAATGGAGTAAGCACCAGCTTTGTGGGGTCTTTGCAGCAGCTGGTCACGCTCATGGAACAAAGATCTGTAAATATAAGTGTAATTATCCATTGCTACAAGTAAGATTTCTCCAAAAGACCATGAGAGTATCTACACTACAAAGTTAACTTCATCCTAGGGAACCCAGGGATTTATAGTTTGGTAAGGTACTTAGAATTCTGCAGTAGAGAACTTCAAGTGTAACAGCTGCTACAGGGACACCCTGACCTATACCACATATAAAAGTCACAGTAGGAGAATAGGGACGTTTAAGTGTCTTCGTATAAAGACCTAAACTTCTCTGTAGAAATAGCAGATAACACTGCATGAATCAGGCTACAGGTGCAACTACACTCAAATTTTGATCCCTGAGTTATCTTCAATTATCAGCCCCTCCTTCAAGAAACAGTTCAGAAACAGGACCAGTCTTTTTGAGATGTACAGTTTGGAAGAGCCTTTCTCCAAATGTAAATGAGTTCACGTCTGGGGAGGACACTTCTCACAACAGTGCCATCCTGGGGCAACAAATTGCCTGAAGAAACCACCTATTCTCAGGCAGCTGAAGTAGTACCTGGAACCCCTGTTCTCCTCTGGTCACTTTAACTTGGGGAGAAATGGGGAATATGTGAGATTGAGGATTTGTGCCCATCCCTCGCTTAAATGTAAAAAAAAAGGGGGGGTCCCTTTGAACCTGTGGGTGCCGCTGGTTAGGGATCTTGCAAAGGAAGGAATGCCTCCCTCTTATCACTGCTGTCAAAGCAGTTGCTGGGTCTTCAGGTTTCCATTGCCAGGTTTTTAGTTCTTCTTTTCTTATTCCCTACAGCTGAAAAGAAGTGCTGAAATAATTCAGAGATGTCAAAACATTCCATTAGTCGTAGCTGTGAGGCCCTCTGCCCAGGGAACTGCCGTGGAGCTGCACATCAGGCTGAGAAATGAGTGTGGTTTGCTGGGGGGGAGGAAGGCAGGTACAAGAAGAGCTAAGGAATGTATGTCACACCTGAGATGGGGAGGAGCCACTCTTCCCACTGTCTCACACACTGCACAAAAATAAAAAGGTCCAGGTTGTTTCAATTCTCTTTCTTTACTTCTAGGGTTTCCAGTTCCCCTTATGTAAAATTGCCATTCCTTCTTTTTGTTTCTTTAAGCTATCCTTGTTTTTTATGACTGACACTGAGCAACCAAGGAGGCGGGACATGCCTTAGAATGACATAAAATGAACGGAAGAGGGTTTTTTAACCAGGGCAGTGGTGTGGGGCATCTGTTAGAAGTGCACAGTTAGGACAAAGATAAATGTTCACAACCTGATCTATATCACATAACAGAGGAGGAGAACTGGGACATTTAGATGTTCTGGCTCAACAGTACAAGACACGACAGCTGTGACCCTTAGTATCACTGCTATTTTTAATTTTCTGGTATGACTGCTGAATAAGATTACGATGAAGAAACAACTATGGTTAGGAGGAGGTTGGTAAGTTGCTAAACTATGGCCAAGCACATCCTTCTTCCTGCCAACAGTACTAAGCCATTGATTTAAACAATCTGGGTTCAGATCCATTACAATCCACAGGATCTGGTACATGAGCAACATACCCTCCAACTGTCCTGATTTGGACTTTTCCAGCTACTTTAAATATGTCCCATTTTCTGTCTCTTCTACTTCCATCTTCCACTTTCATCCTCAGCTTACTTCAATCGCTGCAAACTGAGTTCAATGTACAAAAGTAATTTGCACTCAGTTAACTCAGGCCATTTCCACACTAGACTATTAGTGCTATTTTTCCACTTTCAACATCCTATGGAATCCTGGGGTTTGCAGTTTCGAGAGGAGCCTCAAAGCCCCTCCCTAAACAGCAAATCCCAGGATTCCATAGGATGTTGAAAGTGGAAAAATTGCACTATAACAGTCTAGTGCAGAAATGGCCTCAGTCAGGGGAGAAGAGCGACAGGGTGGAATTTTTCCCTTCCCAAAAGCTTCAGGCAAAAGCAAATTGTTGCAGCCTCTCCTATCTTATGTGTTTTTCCTCATTAAAACCTTTTACCACTTTGACTGCTATTGCTTGCCTGCATGTATCCCAGCTTTTCCCTGTGAAGCTCTGTAGGTTCTATCCCCAAAGCCTCTTTCACATATTCCCTAATGACAACCTTCTCCTCTCACTGATCAAATGGGGAGACAGCTCAAAGGGAGAACATAAGCTTCACACCAGCATAACGATATGTGAGGGCAACAAAAATGGGGGAAGGGGCCTCTAGGGGTACAACAGATGACAAATTAGTCCCTGCAATAGCAATATAGCATGTCTATTTCTATACCACTTATCAGCTAAGTGCTCTCTAAGCGGTTTACAATGTGTTCACTAATTGTCCCCAACAAGCTGGGTACTCATTTTACCGACCTACAGAAGGATGGAAGGCTGTCATCCTGGAGCCCTGCAGGATCGAACTCACAACCTTATGGCTGCAGTACCAGCATTTAACCAATCTGCCACCCAGGGCTCCTGCACACACACACACACACACACACACACACACACACACACACACAGATCTGCAATCAGGATAACACTATTGATTGAATAATGTGGTTGTTAAGAACTACTGACATAATGCATTTAAATTACTTTGAACACTCTGAAGTGCTATCTAAATGGTAGTGCAGATACATAATTTTAGATTCTGTACTTAATAGTCATATAGGGGACGGCAGTGAGGATTTTGACAGCACTGTCTATTATTTTGGTGGTAAGGCATATAACTAACACTTTCCTCCCCACCCTTCCCATTCATGCTTTATTACTAGTTTTACATTCGTGCTATGGTAAGGAAACACACAACATGAACAAAAGCCCTGTTTATTGTTACTGATACCTTGATTATATTTTTTTTTTAAGGGAACACTCAGAGCATACCCAGTTTTGCATTTGAAACTCACTAAAATCACAGCACCGTCATCACTTCAGGAATAATATGAAGTTTTATTTTGCTGCCCTGATGCTAAACAGATTATTGGGCTCCACTTTGCTGCAAAATAAAGAATAACCTTTTTTCAAGGTTTTTTTTTTTTAAATGAGCATTACTACTCACGTATGTGCCCAGGCCCTTGTACCTGTGTCCCAGCCCCGTTCTCTGCTTTTGGGCCAGCATTTGGCCTCCCTCCCCACATACTGTGAGACTCTGGACTTCAGGACTCAAGGTCCTGCCATAGTAGGACACGCTACACACTGTTGTGTTGTTCTTAGTATTATTAGTGTTTATTAAAGACAAAGGCATTTGATCCTCCTTTACATTTGATTATTTTATCTACAACAATATGGACTAACCTCTTTCATTCAGCACCTATGTTCCCCTATTATTGACTGTGTTGGTTAGGGCTACTGGGAATTGCAGTTCAACATCCAGAGCAACACACTTTATTCTTCCCTCGGACATATAAACGTACATGCACACACGCACGCATGCATGCAAACATGCACGCGCGCGCACACAGAGGCTCACACACAGCAGCTCCACCATGGTGCAGAGTGTCTGGATTTGTCACTTGAATGAGAAGACAGAGGCCTCGGAAACCAGAGTCACATGGCTAACTACCAGAGCAACACATCTTCCCAACAATGAGGAACGGCACGACTGTAAAGGAGAGGCCAGCCCTAATTCTGCCCCTCAGCCTGCAACCCCAATCTCACCCCAACCTGGCCAGGAGCAGCACCTAGATGGGCAAGAACCACAGCATACTGCCAACATCCTCTCTCCTCCCCACCCCAAGTTCCCTTGCACCATTTGTTTGGAAACAGGCAAATCAGCACAGAAAGCAAAGTGGGGAGGGAGGGAGCTAAGCTGTTAATTAACAAGCCTCTTGCCTGTGTGAAAGCCAGCTATGTCCGGTCCCAGGAGGGAGGCAGAGAGCCTTCAGTTTCGCAAGAGAGGAGAACAGAGTGCCCCAACCACCAGCTGACTGTCACCATCTGTCACACAGGAAGGGGGTTAAAAAGAGCACTCCAGCACATTTTGACAGCAGACATTTGCAGAAGGAGGGCCGAAGAGCAAGCGCATTTTTTGCATACTGGAACAGCCGAGAAAACAAACAAATGAGAAAGGGGAGAGGTTTATCACTGGATTAGCAAGAGGGCTTTTGTGCAAGACAGGTTTGTCTGGCAAGAGACTGTTCATCCCATGGCTTTTGTTGCCACTTGCTACAGGTCAGTTGTTGTTTTTGTTATGTGCCTTCAAATTGTTTCAGACCTTAACGTGACCCTATCATAGGATTTTCTGGGGCTGAGATATGCCTAAGGTCACCCGGTGGGTTTCCAAGGCCAAATGGGGAGTTGGTAGGATAGCAAAATTAGATTCAAAGTCAGGGAAGCCTATGTATATATAATTTCTCCAGCTATGACACCATGCTGTTTAGGATGCTAAAATCCTAAACAGAGTGTAATGAATTTGTGAAAACAATGCCTCAAAATCAGACTGGGCAATAGAATAGCACACGAGAAAGTAGAAAAAAAGAAAGTAGAAAGTAGAAAGAAAGTAGAAAAAAACAGAACACATGGTTTGGGTTAATTTGGCTCAGAAATGCGAACAATATGAAGAGTGTGGATTTTAAAAAAAATCACTCTTTTTCTTTGTGAATGCTAGAACTCCAAGTCATACAATGAATATAACTGACAGGTTCAGGAGAAAAATGGAAGTATTTCTTCATGCAATGCATAATTTAACTATGGGAGTCATTGCCAGAAAACATGATAATGGACACCAGCGTAGAGAGCTTTAAAATGAAGATGAGGCAAATATTTGTTGGATTAACCCATGATAATGGAAGTAACACATTTAGAAACTGTGACCTCAGAATAGCAGAAGCTGAGGACAAACAGCAGCGGCAAGGGAAAGGTCTCTCCATTGTGTTCTGCTTATCAGCTTCCCGTCACAGAGACACATAACATATGGTTCATTTTATGGTCCTAGACTCAGCACTCAGTACACCCTTGGCTTAAAACAGGAGATCAAGAATGGTTTGGCTGCCAAGTGACCTGAAAAATCACCATCACTGCTCTTGTACTTCTAAGAGTCTTCTAAAGTGCAGAAATCAGCAAGTAAAATTTTTCATGGTGCGAAAGTAAGCATTGTGACCTGCTAATGTCTGCAAATCAAGCTGCCATTGAACATAACTGCAGATGACATCAAAGAAGGTCCATGGAATTTGGGATATTCATTCAGCCATGTGGTAATCTGTCAACATACTTTGTAATGTGTCATAATACATCATTGTCATAACACTTTGTAAATAACATAATGGTGATTGCATTTCTAGTATTAGAGTGTTCAAAGTACTTCAAAGGAACCTCACTGACTCTTACAACTTTTGAAGCTAGGTCCACGTTGCAAGAGGAGGTGAGATTTCAGTACCTGTCTCACCTAGTCATTTGATTGCATTAGTTTTTCTTCACTGTACTAGCCCAGTTTTCCCAGCCTGTTTTTTGAACTAGTGGTGATCAGCACCAAACGCTGGCAGAGTCTCCCTGATGCCTGTGGCTATTGCCTGTCCTGAATTAGAAGAGTCTTCCATCTGGAAGCATCCTCAAGGATCTGCTCTTCCCACAAGCTTTGGCAACTACTTTAGAAAATGCATGCCAAGAAATAAGCTTTTTGAACTGAACCAAATCTCATATGCAAACATTGTTATGTCTCAGGCACAAACGATCATTTGCCAACCATGAGTTCCTTTAAAGAAAACAAAATTGGCATAATAAAAATATTTCCGCTGGAGGGTTGATTGGGACAAAGTTCAGTGGACAAGAGCAGTCATGACATTATGGCTAAGACATAATGATATACTTCCACATCCAGTGCCAATAGAATTGGGATCTCCTTCTCCTCCCTCTCTTGATGCAGCCCTCCACAGTACCAAAATCTCTCTCAGAGGTTTTGTAGCCCTTCCAAAGAAGTGTTTTTGGAGCAGTGGTACATGACACTGAAGAAAGGAAGGAGATCACCAGTTCTGAAGGAAGCACTGGGATTCGGCAGAAGAGCACAGTTGGATCCTAACCTATGTCATCAAATCAACATGAAATTGCAGAACCAGCATTTTCACAATCTTGCTTAATGAGATTCCCAAGTTCTCTACATCTTTCTGCAGACAGACCTGCCTCCTTCGGCTGACATCTTCTATTAGCCATCTGTAACCAAATGCTTTCCTGAATTGCTGGATAACAACCTCCATCATTCCATGGCTGAGGACAGTCAGAATTGTAGTCCAGAACCTTATATGTGCACTGGTTGAGGAAGGCTAAAGCTCTAGATGTTTATGCATCATCACAATGAAGCCAGATCTGGTTTGGGGCAGGGATCCTTCTATGCTACCTGGATGGAAGAAGAGTTCAGGTGGTATTGCTTTCTCTGCTTCTGCAGCACTCAGATGGAGAGAGCTACTCTCTGCATATTTACCGCATTTGTTCATTGCATCTTTACTAGACAACTCAAATGATGAACAATCAGGTATACATATTGCAAATTTAAGGCTATTATTTTATATAACATTATCTGGAAATCATGTTTTACAGTGTAGTATTAGGCATACCTCCTCATCAGTGGGATTCACCTCTGCATAGACATGCCTAGGATTGCATTGGAAAACAATAAACAGGAATTACCAGTACTTTAAAAAACAACAACTCCAAACTCATTTATAAAATTGCCTGTCTTAAGACATACTGGTGATGATTTTGGCCTTCAAAATAGAGGGAGAGGTACACTGATTCTTTGAGGTGAGGGGAGCTAGACAGAGCACCTCTGGATGCTAAAAGACTTTTTCTGACTACAGCTCCCATTCTTGAGCACTGGCCATGCTGTCTGAGGCTTATGGGAGCCCAACAGCATCTGGGCTGTTGGATATAGGAGGCAAAGAGGGGTTGGGCCAGAAGGCAATTTTTGTCCTGATGTCCTGCTTGAAAGCTTTTCAGAAGCAAGAGGAAAAATAAGATGTTGTACTAATGTCCTTTTGTTTTGCAGAACCATGCTGGCTGGAGGATTCTGGGAAGTGAAGTTTTTAAAGCAGCAATGCAGCAGGGCTGTACTTCTTTTTTTCTCTTCTCCTGCACAACTCCTCACTCGTAGAAAATCCCTGTCCAGACCTGAAATCTCATCTTGATTCCAAAACAACCCTCAACAGCAAGTCTGACATGGCACCTAGTATATACACTGACTCTTCACGTATTGCTTAAATTCTTTTCTTCCCCACATGTGATAACAAAACAAGAGCCGTACCACAGTCCAGCCAGCTAATATCACATCTAGCCTTATCTTGGCATGTAAGCAGAATGGAAGCACTTAGCCTGACCGCGAGGAGGCTCCAACATGATTTCTGAGAGCGCAGTTCACTATCGTCTTTCTCATGGGTAGCAAATATCAGCCAACAATAGCCTGTTTCCCAAATTTTGAACCAAGCAGACTGCTTTAAGTAGGAATAGGTAGGGTTCTGAAAGGAAAAGGAAGATGAGCTTAAAAAAAAAACCTCTTCAGCTGTCACTAAAAAGCCATCAGTGTCGCACTGAGTGAGTGATTCATACCCATGTATGAAAAGTCTCTGAGTCACTGTACTGGATTTAGCGGGTGGGCTGCATTGACTTAATCATGGAGTTTGGGGTGGAGGGGAGAACTTAGTATCAGTGTAAAGAGTTTTATTTGCATTGAGCAAATATAGATGCCCTGCTTCTGGACAATATTCCAAGTTAAGGGCCTGGGCTCCACTTTTTTCACTTGAGCCTTACTTTTTTTTCAGCACAAAGCACTGCTGGGGCCACTAGGCAGTAAGCAGAAGGATGCCAGAGCTGACATTCAAAATTTTTCCTGTTCTGGTATCTTGGAATGATCCACATGCACATCCAGAGATGTTCTTTTCGTTCCATCGCTACAAACCCCTCTCCACATTGCCTCCCCTCTACCAACATGCAGTACATATACTGTTTTACTTTTCTTTTTTCACAATACATCTAAAAATATCTAGCATCATCTGTAGCAACTTTAAAAAGCAACAAAATTATCAATATTGTAGCATAATATTCCCAGACTATTGAACATTCAGAAGGCCAACATAGTGTAGTGGTTTGAGAGTTGGGCTACAACCCCAGGAGATGAGGGTTCAAATCTTTCCTCAGCCATGGATAGGTCACACTCTCTCAGTCTGAAGGGAAGGCAATGGCAAAAGGCAAATCTTACTAATAAAACATTGAGATAGAGTCCCTCTCAGGCAGAGCTGACTTGAAGGCATGAAGCAAAAACTGAATTTTTGTTCATTTTTATTGACGATTAAACTTTTAAACACTTGCTTGACAATGGCTTTACAGCATTCCTAACAAAGCAAATGGCTGAGCTATCATTTGTACTCTCCCATCCCAGTAAACAACAAATAATCTCCATTTTTTAATGAAGTGAGTATCTTTTGTTCTTGCTTCTCTTAAGCCATTTCTGCACTAGCGGCCCCTCCCTAAACTACAAACCCCAGGACTCCAAAGGAGTTGAAAGTGGAATAATCACACTGTAACAGGCTAGTGCAGAAATGGCCTTACTCTAATAATATTAGTGTGACTAGACAACAATGGCTTCGGTCCAGATTATCAGAAAGACCTCATTTTCCTTTATGAGCCTGCCTGACTTTTAAGATCTTTGGGGGAGGGCTTTCTCTTTGTCCCCGCCACCATCACAAGTGCATTTGGTGAAGACGCAGAACTTCCCCAGATGGCTGCTCCCAGGTTGTAGAACTCCATCCTATGGGAGTTTCAGTTGGCCAGCTCTCCGCTGTTTTTCCACCAAAAGGCAAAGACTTTTATATTTAGACAGACATTTGCTTCTTAACTTACTGTGGGAGAATTGTCTTTTAACTGGGTATGTTATGCTTTTATCCTTTTCACTATGGTCTAATATGTTTTCAAACAATTTTCGTTCAGTGTTTAATAGAATTATTCAATCTTTTAAAAACTTTTGTAGACAATAGGTTTTAGCTGTACTTTGTTTTAATTTGCTGTAAGCCACCTTGGGTCCTCTACTGGGAGAAAGGTGGGATATAAGTTAGCATTCTGGTCTACAACAGCAATAAAATTATTGATTGATTGATATAAGTTAATTAGTTAATTTATTAATTAATTGGCCATGTCCCCAAACTCTGAAAAGCCACAAATTCTGTTAGAGTTTTAAACCAGAAAAACAGTATTGCTACTAGATCTAACAGGAATACATATCCTGTTGTTTTTTTTAACGTAAAAATAGTTTATACATCTGGTATTTATCACTCAGCCTGTATTTATTCGTTCTTAATGGCAGCAAATACCATTTAAACAAAATTTTGTAAAAGCTTTTTGAAAGATCCAAACAGAAAGTTTATTTGGCACACACTCTGAAATTCAGTTAACATCTGTGGAAATGCTTTACTTACTGAGTCCTGTTTCCACAGTCTGGTTGATACATATTTGCAAACATCCACAGTTTAACAATTACTTTCTAAAGCTGAGTTAGGACTTTTTCCCCTAATGTGCATTAGAGATTATCATTTCAACAGTCACATAGGGACATAGGGATGGGAAAATGATTTGCCCCAGGCAGCAATGTTCTTGGGACGTCCCGGCCCGTAGCCACACCCCTGCATGCCCTGGCCACGCCCCCATGCACCACAGCCACGCCTCCTCCCACCACGCCCTCCACACACTCCAAGCTCTGCCACTGCATTTCAAATTCCATATGATCCCTGAGTGGGTTGTGTTTCCTCATCAATTTAAGGATTAAACACTTCAAATTCTTGTACAGGAACAGACTGTGTCAAGGTTGCTTCATACCTTTAAGTATTTTCATATAGGTTTTCCTTTCACATTCTTTTTCCTCTTCCTTTTCAGCCAGGCTTAGAGCTCCCCCACCCCCTTCAACTAATGAGTTGTTCTCATGTACTTCATTATAATATCTGACAGTTAAGTGAGACAGTCCTGCACTATATATATTTTTAAACCTGTGCATATATTAAACAAAATCTGATTCAAGGATTTGATTTAATAACGTCTTGGTCAAATTTAGAGCAGTGCTAACGAATATTTTTCATAGCTGCTAAAAGAATATACTGTCCCAGAACGAACATTTTTTCAGATCTAAAACCTAAAGATGGGACATATTTTGTTCACCATATTGTGTTCTGTTTTCCATACAAGGAAAAGCTATCTTTCCACTCTGGAAAGAATGACATGAACATTTCGCAGTAATTACCAATATGTTTTCTTTCCCATAAGAATGTTAATATCTGTTTTGCCAATTAGTTACAATAGATGTGAGCTTATGTAACAGAATGCTCAAAAATCAGTATAAAATCTTAGGTTGTTTTTATAACTGATATTTTCCAGCCCCAAGAGGCTTTAATTTGAGACCAATCTTTTTTCCATTTCTTGCCTTTTTTTTTATGATTAAAACCAAGTCCCTCCAGGTTTTGAAGACAGATGCCTAGATATCACAGTGGTGTTTTTCTCTAGAGTACATATATGTATATATAGTTAACATGAGTACCAGCTCTATATATCTACCCTAAGTAGTACCATGAGGGAAAGTGCCCCCTTCCCTGGCAGTTCACAGACTCCTGCTCTCTCGCCTGCTGGAGACCTGTGGCTGCTTACAGAAAGCACACTTTTCACCATAAGTATCTTAGATGATGTATGCACATTTGTTGAAATTATCGATCAAAATCAATAGGACTTCAGAATGGAAAAGTTGATGACAAACATTTGCAAGAGAATTAATATTATATTCCACATGTGGGAAAAGCTCTCCGCAAATGTATTTTGTCTTTTTTTGTCTCACCAAACATTTTGTCTTAATTATTCTCTTCTCCTGCCCTTGCTGCTATATCAAAACTTTAACTGGTTTCAAACTTCAGCTTTAATTTGTATTTCTTCTTCCTTTCCCCCATGTGCTGTTCTGCCCTGCATTGTCCCTGTTCTCCTAGCCTTCCCTTTCTTCTCTGGTCTTCTCCTCTTCCTTGTTTCCCTAGATGACTTCCTTTGCAAGATTTTTCTTCCTTTCATGGCTTCTGGTGTTCCTTGCCCCATCCGTTCCTAGGCCCCTGTCCAGATAGTTGCAGCTGCCTTGAGGTTGCTCCGTAGTGACGGCCAGCAGTTGTTTGCTTTAAAAGAGCTTAGTTGATTATCCCAGAGACACAGCACAAAAACTCCTGAAGGATTAATATAGGGGCCTTCTTCAGGAGGCAAGAGCTACCAAAGAAGCCACCAGGAGAAAAGCCTGCTGGGCAGTGGGTCATTGCTCAAAAATCGATACCTATGCTGAAGCCTAGAGGTCTAGAACCTTCCTAAAGCTGAGTTATGATAAAGGCTCTGTGTTGTACAGGGACACTTTTGTTATGACTTCATATTCTGTAGAGTAGAACGGAGTAGAATACTTAGGTTGAAAAACAGGATTTTCAGCTGCAGGATAGAACCCTGCATTTTCCTGCAGAATTGTCAGATTCGTTCAAGTATGGCCTTACTACAGGGGTCCATGGCTCAGGGGCACACAGCATGCACTGAAGGCCCTGGGCAGAGAGGATCTCTGCCTGAAGCCATGGAGAATGGCTGCCACCTCAAGTAGACCAGTCTTCCACAATCTGGTGCCCTCCATAGCTACAAGGGCATGCTGAATGAGAATGATGGGAGATGTAGTACATGCATGTTGGGAGAGGCTAGAATAGACAGAACAGAATAGACTAGACAATACTGGCTGAAAGAGACCAATTGTTTATTGCCGTATAAGACAGCTTCATATATCCAAACACGCACCTAATGTTGCTAAATCCTTTTGCTAGTGAGATTAATTAGAATTGATTTCACAGAATTTTATAGGGAGGAACAAGAGCTTAGTTTAACATTCGTTGCAGACCAAGAACACCAGTTTCTTAAGATATATTCATGACAGCAGATATAATAGTACGCTCAGAGACACAGAGCCTAGAGAAAGGACTCTGGAATTCTATTGTGAAATTGGTTTTTCATGATTTATTCCTTCTGCAACACTTAGAAAGGAAAGAGAAAAAAGTTGCAGATTTTTTTTAAAAAAAATCCTAACTCCTTATTTTCCTGAGGAATGGAATGGACTGAAAGAAAACAGGAAAGCAAGATGGTAGCTATCTCGAAACTCCATCAGGTCCTATACCACCCAGCCAGTAACATACGTAGAAGGTGTCCATTTACAAGAGAAAAAAAAGGGGGAGTTCTCTGTTTAATGCCTGATTAGTCAGTAATTTAGAAAATCCAGAAAGACTTTCTACCATAAGGAACAATTTCAAGTGGCTCATCTAGCAGTATATTTTGCAGAGGTTTCCAGGAACCACTGGTACTGTTTCTCAGTTTTATAATTAATAAACAATTTCATACCAGAGATTTTGGAGCACAGTACAATCATCAAAACAGCCACATAAAAATATGGTAAAAACAAATTCATTGCTATAATGGTGTCTGGAATTTACCTGTCAGAAAACGCTTGTTTGAAGAAGAAGAAGAAATCAGGAAAGCTCCAAAACAAGGGACAAGATGGTTAACTGCAGTTGGAGGGACATTCTGCAGTTAGGGTGGTACAGTGGTTTGAGTATTGGACCATGACCCTGGAAACCAGGGTTTGATTCCCTGCTCAGCCATGGAAATCCACGAGGTGACCTTGGGCACATCATACACTCTCAGCCCCAGAAAATCCTATGATAGGTTTGCCTTGGGGTTGCATTAATTTGGAAACAACCTGAAGGCACACAACAGCAACAGAGCACCTCCCCATGTGCAACCTACAACTCAGCTCAGAACTCTTAAGACTGCAAAGAGCAACAGTGCCATCTGAAATTTATCAAAGATACCTTTGATGAAATTGTTTATAACAGTAAGGATTGTGTGATCCTGCACGGCAGGGAATTTCACTAGATGGCCCTTATGTTCCAATTCTACAATTCTTTAACCTGCCCCAAAGAGTCCTTGGAATTGTCGTCATTCCTTGGTGTCCCATATGGACTACACTTAGCAGAGTTCTTTGGGGAGAGAGGGAACATACATTAATGCACTTTGGGTCTGCAGTACGAGAACTGTGCTGAATTGAACGTCCCTAGGAAGCAAAGCAGGAAAATAAATTGTTGGTGAAACTTCTGGCTCCGTAAGCAGAGAATATTTCTTTGTCCCAGGAAAAGATATTGTAGCAGGGAGGCTAGGAGATGCTGTACTTGCCACTGGAGGGAGCCCTAGCCTGGTTACTATGCCTGCAGCCGTATCTGGCATTTGGGGTGAAAGGTAAAAGGTGCCCTGACATGCACCAGCCACAGAAACTATTCAGCAACAATGACACAGATGTTTCCAACGGGAGGTAGATAAAAGACATTTCTTCAGACAATGCTGCTGCACAGCATAGGGGTATTTGTTAAGAAACAGTATAATTATTCAAGCTGGCCCCATTCCTAGATTACAAGCTGCAATTTCACATCCCATTGAACAGCGTGATGCCATCTAGCACACACTGGAACAATGGATCGGTTACTAGGAAAATGGCACCTTCCAATAGATTAACACCATAGCCATTGGCAGTTTTTACAGAAGTCTCTCTTCCTGCTCCAGCTTCTAGTTCACGAAAGGGGGAAAACTAATTTCAAAATATTTGTTAAAAGTGGCCAGCTACACCTTTAAGGTATTTTCAATTGGTTGTGCTCAGCAAAAAAATAGCTTTTGCCAGGAATTGCTTATAACTACCACCCAGCTGCTAAGATTCTTGGAAAGAATGCTAGATGAGGTGCATCTGATCATGATTCTCCAAGGCATGCCTTATGTTCTTAAGCGAGAGTGCAGTTTCAGGATTACTGAACACAATTAAGCGTTAACTATTAAAAGATCATCGGTATGAACTCTTTGTATTTTTAAAACAGATCAGTGGAACACCATGAAGAATTCTATTTATCTGTCGATCCGTGCTACAACACTTCCATTAGCTCAAATCATGCTAGCCCAAATCCTCCTCTCATACCCAGAGGCAAGATCCACTATTCCAAGAGCATATGTTGAGTTTGTAGATATTATCATGTACAGAACATTGGGAGCTTGGTCATTCCCATTTTAATATAAGAAACTGAGGCAGGCAAAAGAGATGGACAACAAGCAGCCTAGCCAACTATTAAGCTAAGAAAAATTAGATAGAACCCATGTCTCCCCAACTTTTAAGCTGTCCATTAACTACAGCTTGAAATGTGGACAGTGTACGTTACACAGCAAATTGTAGAATATTGCATCTAACACAGGCCTAGTTTTCATTGAGACTGTAAACAACCATCTGGATGCATGCTCCTCTCCCCAGATCTTCACATCAGCTCTCAGAAGAAAGATTCTAGATTTACATTCTCGATACCATGACAGTTTTCTACATGTAGAAAACTTTTATTTTATTTTGCATGAAGATCATTACATTGTTTGAGCATATACAAATAGAAACTAGGCCATAGAACAATGATTGGGAACTTCTGTTTCACAGCTGGATGCAACTTGTAGGAGACCCACATTCAGTCTGCAAGCTTCTTCAGTTCTTACCTCCAATTAGCAAAAATAAAATACTTAAAAGTATTTTATCTTTAAATTATACACATATAACCAAACTGTGGGATATACGCAGGAAAGCTGATACAGTGGGACTTACTTCTGAGCAGATATGAATAAAATTGATCTGTGCTTTCCATGCTGGGTGGGGGAAGTCCAAATGCATAAGAATTACACCTGGACACATCCTATTCTTTGTCCCCATCTTCTTTCCTTTACTCTGCCCACTGCTGAGTGCAAACTGGAAGGTGGTCCCTAGCTGAAAATAATTCTATGACACACACTCACATAATGTATACCTGTAAAACCCCATTGTGGATAGTAGTCCTTTTAAACAAGAGCAATGAGAACACAGGAGACTGTCTTGCCCTATTTGTGCACATCTGGTCAACATGGGATGGGAAGTATACAAGAGTGCTCTTTTAAAAACTGTAACCAACATTGACTCAATGATCACATTTGGGACACAGAAAATAAAGAAAAACACTTACATTTATTCTATTATGTATGGTGCTCCATGTTTTCCAAGCAGTTATGCAACCCTAATCCCATTGACTTGCTACTTTCCATTAACACTCTGAAAACAAACTCTTCTCCCCTAGTTTTGTTGACCAAAATAAACCCCACAAACCCAAATTTAGCAAAGAAAGTCTAGAGAAATTGCTACAAGTTGCAAACACATTCAAATTTATGTGGGAATAAGTCTCAAGGAACTACTCTGAAAAGAATGCCAAGGAGAACCCATCATCCAAATTAAGTTAATTTGCACTAAGTTAATTAACTAGGTTAATTTGCACAGTTTAGTATTGAATCCCAAAAACTTTCCTTAGGCCTGAATGCCCCCAGCCAATTAGTCCATGCTTCTCACATCATGCTCAGCATCAAGCAAGAAGCTTGCGTGAGCAAGATAAGCTAAACCCAAGTTACCCCAGGGCAGAAATCCACTCAGCTTGGATCTCCGTAATCCAATCTCAACAGAAAGAAGAACAGAAGTTGCTATATGGGACCAGAGAAGGGGCAAACGGAAACATCATTTTTGTCTGTGACACATATTATTTCCTAATGGAAGGCAGAAGAGTTGGGAGTGCCACTGAACTGAAACAAATAACTCAGAGCAACAGCCTTGGGACCAGTAACTCATCACATCCCAATCAACAGATCTCTAAAGGGTCCTCAGGGTTGTTCCTCAGGTTAGCCTTGAATAGACTAATAGGAAGAGAAAAAGAGCCACAAAGCCACAAAGAAATCACTAGATAATTTTAATGAGTTGATAAACGATGTCACTCCAGATAGGGAAGACTCCTGGGTTGAAGCACACTAATATGGTCAGATTATGATATGAGTCCCTAAACTGAGGAAAGGGAAAGAGAAAGAAAGGCAGTCAAGCTGATGTCTAGTGGTCTCCTACATCATCAGATTCTAGAGATGTAGCCATGTTAATCTGCTGCTGTCAGAAATCTTACGTGTCTTCTAAAAGACAATCAGAGACCATTTATCATGTCGCAAGCATTTGAGGTTCACAGCCTCTTTTGTTAGATGTTCTACATGGTTGCCTTAGTGAGGGGTGGCAAAAGAACTCATGAAGTTCCCACTTATGCAGCATAAGAAAATATACTGTGGTTTGTGGGTGCGTGTGCATTTTTACAAAGTAAGGCCAAAATTCACAAAATAGTATTTCTTCCTACTATACAAAGCCAAAATGAATGCAGTGGTTAGATGACATCACAAATGAACATGAATGGATTCATTTTTGCTCTGCCTGGTAACAAAACTACTACTCTCTTCTCTTGCTTGACCTTTCGCATTGCTGCTCTGAAGCGTATCTTGTCGCTCTTTGCTTCTCTCTCTGTCGAGATTACATGCAATTTAAAACTGCTCAGCTCTTGGAAATGTTATTTTGTCGGCTTTATTCCTTACCATTGTTGAGAAAGCACTTGAAACCACGCACTTTCTCAGAAGCAGACCTGGACAAAAACCACTGTTCAAACAGTAGGCATGAGCCAAATGTATCATGGAAGTTGTCTTGCAAAGAGTAACCTTGCCTTGTCACTTAAACAATACCAAAGAATGATCTCCTCCCTGCCTCACAATTGTTAAGAAATGGGGAGCTAATTAAGGAGCCAAGGCAACCCAATCAGAGGAAAAGGTAATGGTTAAGAAACTGTCTCCCTGCAGAATGGATGAGCTGAGTATATGATGCACAGCAAAGACAAGTGCACCTGTCTAAGACTAAACTAAATCATGCTTGGGAAATCTAATAGAAAAGGATTGGGAAGCAAGGGGAGCTGCAGATTTAAGGGCCTGTCCTACTGAACACCTGTGCTTAGCTAGGAAGCTGCCTTATGCTAAACCAGACTATCTAGCCCATCACTGTCTACTCTGAGGCTGCACTTTGAAAAGTTGCTTTTTAGAGTAATTTTTCATCCACATACCACCCACCCAAAAGGAAACTGGGGACCCCTGAGGCCAACCATTTCTCTCCTACAGGTAGATTCAGAGTTCAACTGCCAGAATCCCCCAGATTTTCTCTCTAGGCTCCATGTGACTCATAGGTAGCTAGTAAGCCAATCCATTTAAAACTGGTCTAACTAAAACAGCTTTTCAAGGTTACTAGTTACACTGAATATCACTAGCCAAGGAATAATGTAGATTTCCTCTTGAGTTTTTTTTTTGAAGAGGGAGAGATCAAGTAAAAAGCTTTCAGAGTTCTGATTCACCCAGCAAAAGGGGAAATGATTCACATATGGTGTGACAGGCACACTTGTACAAAGCACATGGCCGGAATGTGACATGAATTAGCGGGGGGGGGGAGCTTGCCTCTAGAAGCCCCAATGAATGGAAGTCCAAAATTGTGAATGAAACCAAATTATTTCTCTAACAATTCAACTGCTGAGATAAAGAATGCAGTCTTTTGGGAGGAGGAGGAAGAGGAGAGAAGTGGAAGAAAGCACAAAAACCCACTTCTTTGTCATTCCTCAGCTTCTTAAAACTGTTTGAACCTTCGCCCTGAGACTCTGGTTTTGTTAGCACCGCTCACCTCAAAGGGATCCACCTTAAATAACTGAGTAACCTCTAGATGCCAGAAAGCTACCTTAATAAAAACTTTCTCCAGCCAGAAGCACAGCAAAGCCCCGGTGATGTCGAGCCTCATCGTTTCATGCAGAAGTTTCTCATTAAAAACTTAGTTTTAAAAACACATAGAGAGCGAGGTGAATGGGAAGGTATTATTTGTAAAAGGAGGCGAGGGGAAGTACTTCCCCCACCCAACACCTGCACAAGATAAAATCAAGATATTCCTGGGCAACAGAGGAAATGACTGCAAAGCAACTGTACTGTTCTTACCTCTGACCAGGTTGTTCTTAAGCCTGCATACCTTCCTCGAGGTTAGCAAAAAGCATCTACGTAGATTTCCAGAGTTCTCAGCATTCCCATAAAAGAAACGCTGAAAAGAAAAACCATTGGGGGCAAAGGGAAATTCAGCGGAGATCAAAATCTATGCGTGCAAGGAGAAGCCAATGGCAACCACATTCCACCCAGAGAGAGAGAGAGAGACTGGGAAGCTTGAAGCCCTTCCTTCCTCCCCAACAGGTAGCAGCATTGCACTGAGATCAGCTCCGTCTGGGATTCCTTTTACAAGGTATAGACGTACCACGCCAAAAAATAAATAAATAAGATTTTTTTAAAAAATTAAAGCGGCATTGTCTGCTTTTAGAAAACTACCCATCTACCCCAGACAGTCATCGCTGCAAGCAGCCACAGCTAAAATAAGCACTTACCTTGGATAACACGCATGGCTCCTGGATCCAGACTGTGGTATCATTAAAGAGACATTATTTGTAACTGAAAGAGGGAGGAGAGAAGGAGGGAATCAGAAAAGGTGGAGGAAAATAAATAACGAGCGGAGAAGAAAATTGGGGATGGAAAGAAAGGGAGAAGGGGGGAAAGGGGCAATAAGAAAGAAGGGAGGGAGGGGGAATGAAAACCCAGACGGTGAAAATCTGACTCCTGCCCACACAGTGGAAAAGAAAATTCTGACAAGCAGAGAGAAGGAGAGAGAACTCTCTCACACACACATACCAGAGGGAGAAGACAGGGGAATAGCAAAGCAGAAAGAACAGGGGAATCAAGCAAAATCAAAACAGTAAGAGAGGGGTCTAGGCATAATAAGGCACCCAAGGGAAGATAGTGTAGTGGGGGGGGGCAAGCAAACTGGGGCTTTGCAGGGAGTGTTATGCCTTTTTGCATTAATTAGAGCACTACACAGCCACACCTCTGGCAATTTAGGCCAGCTGGATAGTTGAGAGTTTGACAACCTGTAACTCACTTCTTGGAAATTTGGCAAGGCAGGGGAGGGGGGAAGTATGTAATGATCTGACCGCATGCAACACCTCTCAAGCATAGGGCACAATTCTGCTAATAACCTCTTATTTGGCTGGAGGTTGCAAAAGGACCTTTGGAAGCAAACCAGATACAACTCTGAGGAAGCTCACCATGATGAACAGGCACAGGTATAATCTCATCTGCCACAACTGGTATTGCTACATTTTTTTTTTTTTAAAGATGTGGCTAACCAAAGTCTACAGATGCCAAAATCTGATTCGTTCCCACCACCAAGGCTCACACTGGCAGAGAAAAAAAAGACAGGAAGAAAGAAATGTGAAGCTTCCACAACTTTCCACAGATAGCTAAGAGTGGTTGTTACCTCTACCAAATCCTGATTTGTTTCTGAAGCCTCTGAAGACCCACTGACTCAATGAGCCTGACCTAAGTACTTGCATATCAAGTTCTCATTGATTCAGTGGGTCTACTCTAATGGTTTGATTTTAGGGGCTTTAGCAACAGCACCTTTTGGTATTTTCCCCTTCACTGCGTTGTCAAACTAGCAAGAAGTGTATTACAGCTTGCTATACTCAGGTGACCTAAATTACCAGACCTGTGGCTCTGTAGTGCTCTAATTACCACCCAGAGGTATTAGTGGCCTCATGCCTTCCCTCGGCTTGAGGCTTTTAATGAAATGGAACATTGGAAGAATGGCCATCTCATGGTCCTGTCCTTGCTTCCCACCGAGGCATAGAAACTGGAAAGCCCCTCATAAAACTTCTCATAGTATTAGCAAGTCGGACTAGTCAATCACTCAATCCCATTCCTCATTTCCACCCATTTGAGGCCATTCCTAGAGCTTGGAAGTAATAAGTTACAGGTAGCATCACTATCTTTTGCAATTTGCTGTTCCTGCTAACTAGGGCATAGCAATGTTAGAGCTCCAAAATAATGAGTCGAGGGGGAACAATCAGTTATCGGTATAATGATCAACATTTAGTAGTCATCTTTTGAATGGCATTTTAAGAGGAACCTTCAAGCTCTTGCCATTCTCTTCTCAAACTCTTTTTAAGCAATGAAAAGCAATTGAAAAATACAATTTACTTCTTAAATTTTGTAACAAGTACAGCAACACATTTTTTAGGCATGTTAACAAGTAAGGGGACTGAATTAATTTAAACAAATAACACACCGTAATTACTTTCAAAAAGTAAGTGTCTGAGTTCTGGAGTTTTCAGAGAAAACTGAATAGGGTTTTAGTTGTTTCCACTGCACTCCTTTTCAAAAGACAAACCCAGCATGAAGCTCTGACTAGAGTCAAGCTTTTTGTTCTGATAGCTTTGAAGGATTTTTTTTTCTCTTGGTAGGTAAGAAATTCCCAAGAGCCAGCATGGTGTAGCAGTTTGAGCATTGGACTATGACCCTAGAAACTGGGGTTCGATTCCCTGCTTGGTCATGGAAACCTACTGGATGACCTTGGGCATGTCACACACTCACAGCCCCAGAAAACCCCATGACAGATTTGCCTTAGGGCTGCCATAAGTTGGAAATGACTTGAAGGTACAAAACAACAACAAAGAAAACCCTATGAAATTCATGGGGTTGCCATAAGTCAACAGGCAACTTAAGGCCCATAAAGACAAGCACCAGAATTCCTGCAAACCCAGTGGCATGATTTGGCTGAAGCTTCAGGCTCTGCCTCAGCTTGATGCACACCACTGCTGCATAGTCAGTGGTATACCTGTACTGGATTCCCCATGGTGATTTGATTTTTCAGGACCAAGATTTGGATCTCTGGTGGTTTGATCCCATGTTGAATGTCATGCAGGAGCAATACAGAGAGATGATCAAAGACCTGCAGGACTCCTAGTTGGCGTTTGCCTTCTGACTTATGGCAACCCCAAGGCAAACTTATCATGGGGTTTTCTAGGGCTGAGAGTATGTGATGCACCCAAGGTCAGCCAGTGGGTTTCCATAGCCAAGCAGGGAATCGAACCTCAGTCTTTTGCCAAAAGTAGGACAAATGCCCCAGGGAGCAGGTCCTATGGATGGCAGTGCACACAAACACATCCAGACATTCCTTGTGGGTTCTCTGGCCATTCCCTTCTGTTTGAAGACATGGGCCATTTCCGCACTGGACTGTTATAGCGCTATTGTTCCACTTGCAACATCCTATGGAATCCTGGGGTTTGCAGTTTCGGGAGGGGCTGCGTGGCCCCTCCCGAAACTGCAAACCCCAGGATTCCATGGGATGTTGTAAGTGCAACAATAGCACTATAACAGTCCAGTGCGGAAATGGCCATGGTGATATGCACCAGATAGTTTGTCCTTTGTTGTCTAAGCTAGGCTTCTGCACTCCAATATCATTCAGTGTGGGACAGTGGTTTGACTACGATTTTGTAGAGCACGGTCTGAATCCTTATTCAGCCATGGAAACCCACTGGCTGACCTTAGGCAAGTCACACTCACTCAGCCTCAGAGGAAGGCAACGGCAACCTATATCCAAAGAAATCTTGCCAAGCAAACCCTGTAATAGGTTGGGCTTTGGGTCACCATAAGTCAGGAATGACTTGAAGGCATACAAAAACAAACTGCAAATCCCAGAATTCCACAGGTTGTTGCCATGGCACTTAAAGTGGATCATAGTGCTACAATTTTGTGTTGTGAAGGGATCCCTGGTCTTCTTAAAGTTGCAGGTCTGAATTACCAATTCAAAACTAGGTCATCCCCATCCCAGCTACTTTGTAACTGGTTGGCCACTATAAGAAGAGAATGTTGGACTAGATAAGCATTTGGTCTGATCCAGTATGGCTGTTTTACTGGAAGAAGGCCACAGCAAAGGGGAGAGTTAACCTTTTGCTCTTATGACGTTCCCACTGGTTTAAATTCTCCCCAGATCCAGATGGAAACTGTGCATGTGCAGTTTTTCTGCTTGAATATTTGTCCTTCTGAAGCCAACAGAAATGGGAGAAAAGGGAGAGGATAAGAAATCAGTGCAATGCAAAACATTATCCTGCCATTCCATTTCAAAATCCAGGTTGCACCATCACCCGTGGATTCTTTTGGAGAAAGAAAAACGCCAGGAGAATTCCATAATTAGAACTTCTGAATAATGTCTAATTCGACCCTTATGCAACATCCTCTTACTTCTAAGCGTCTATTGCCATGGAGATATTAAGCAGAGTCTCTGGTTCAAAGTCCCTCAGCCTATACTGGTTATTCATCTTTGACAGAACCTGACCCAACTCATGCCATTTAAAAGTACAAAACTTTGTTTTGGAAACAGAAAGCCCACAAAGGCAGGCTAAATTCACCCCCAAATAGCCAGGAAACTAAAACTGAGGAGATTAGGTGGATGAGATGGGATAGGAAGGAGTGCTTCCTCCTTCCATTAGATATCAATATTTGTGGTATGGATGGACTTTAGTAGCCAAAAGTGATTAATCCATATTTTTTTAAAAAAACACCATAGCATCCTATTAGTATTCATGTCAAGTTTCACATGTGTATGTTTCATGATCTTGAACATATGGCAGAGACTAGAACCCTATTACTCATTTGAATGGCCGCATGATAAGGGAGCATCTAATTCCTCCTGACTCCAGCCATTTCCACACTAGACTGTTATCATGCTCTGATCCGGCCCCTCCCTAAACTGCAAACCCCAGGATTCCATGGGAGGTTGAAAGTAGAATAATAGCACGATAATAGTCTGGTGCAGAAATAGCCTCCACGGTTCCTTTTCTCACACATAAAATAACAGGTATGAAGAAAAGTCTCTGTCTTCATGGTGAATCTTTATTTGAGCAGAAACTCTGATTTTACGGCATTCTTGCTCCCATGGAAAGTTTCATGGTGAACATGAACGTCTTCAACCGTGTCACTTTCCATATGAGGACTATGATGATAGAGGGGGCAGAGCTAATTACTTCCCTCTTCTTACATTGATTCAAACAAGGTTAGCAAATCTGTAAGGAATAGACATTCTCACTGAGACACCTTCTCCTGTATTTTTATATATGGGTATTGATAGCTGCTAATGCTCCAGGGAAGATATGGACTACCAGGTTCAGAATTCAGCCTGGCTGCCTTTACAGTTTCATCTACAACTGCAAAAATTAGGAAAAAGGTCTTTTCCTGTGTGGCATCTTTGGCAAACCATCTGCCTCAGAAGATTCATGTGATACCTACAAATATTTTGCACATGAAAATAGGATATGGTAGCCACTACAGAGAACACAGACTAGCATCCAGTATAAATATGCTAATTTCTATGCAGCAAGATGTAGTTGTTTAAGTGTCGGATTAGGACTCTGAGAGATCTGAGTTCAAATCTAACTCAGCCATGAAAACCTACTGGGGGACTTTGGATAAGTCACACACTCTCAGCCTCAAAGGAAGGCAAGGACAAATCCTACCTGAACAAATCCAGTGAAGAAACCTCTGATAGTGGGGACTATATGCCGGAGTCAACCTGAGGGCAACAATAGCAAACAACAAAATGTATATGTATAGATGCAAGTTTAGAAGACCTATAATGTAGATAGAAATATATCTCATGTAGCGCCTCATATGTCTGCTACTCAGTCTGCTCTCCAGGTGCTGATTGTCCAGAGAACCATTTCAGGGCCACTGCTCTCTTTTTTTGGTGGTTTCATTCCTCCGTAAACTGGATTTGGTCTGGAGAACCCATTAGACAGGGTCATACACTCAATGGCCACCTTACTGTAGGTGTTTCTATGCACTTGTAATATTGCTTGCGCACACCCAGCAGCCCACACTCACCACCACCACACATTGCTAGAGACTCCTCTGTGCCTGTTTCATCTTGTTCATCTTTCATATTTATATCCTCCCTTATGGATAATGGCCTTCAGTCTGGCTATTTATGTACATTGTATTTATTCAGAAATAGCCAAGGAAAACACAGACTTATGCAATGTTATCAAAAGCTCAAAATAAGCCTCACCGACTGCTGTCTTGGAAATGGCAGACAGAACACTATATAGTACGTCAGTGTTTGTGTATGTACGATCATCTCCTTGTTTTCTAGATGCCTCCATGTGTTCTATCCCCATTTCACCTTCCTGCTTCCCAAGATAGGGTGCGGAAACCTGGGAGGGGAAGAAAACTGAATTGTGGCAATGCATGGCAACTCACACTAACAGAATTTCAACAAGATGCATCAGGAGGCAAAAGAAGAGCAGTAACTTTCAGAGGGAAAGTACTATGAAACAGGAAATGCCCTGAAATATAGGGACCATTGGGACATGGATGTGTATGCATGCGTGTATATGTTTATGTACATATATAGACACACAGAAGCTTTTCAAAATGTGGCTTGAATTGCTGCTGTGAAGAGGCATCTGGTCTCTGCTCATTTGATCTTGGGTACCAAGGATTTTTATCTCCACTCTTTTCTTTGAATTAAGCTATACTAAAGTGTGCAACACTAGCTAGATGGACAATTAAGTTGATTATTGTTTCTAACTGGGTAGGTGTTGTTATATTTTGATAAATGTAGAGCTAGTATGCCATGCACAAGAGAGTATTTGGCTTAGACCAGGGTCAAAGTTTCTGCTTAGGCTAAGAGCTGGTTGTGGATCAATTACCATCTCTCATGCCAACCCACCTTACAGAGTTCTTAACGATGGCACAAAGCGATATCCCTATGCATGTCATCCTAAACTCCTTGGAGGAAAAGCAGGATTGAAGTAGTAAAAAATAAGAAATATGTTGCATACTGTATTCAATTTAATTGAAGAATATTGGTATACAAGAATTTTAAATAATATAAAATAAATAATCCGTCCCTATCAGTTTTTACAATAACCTTGTGCAGTTCATTATTAGTTCCATTTTACAGATGGATAGGAAATGATAGTGAATGATGTGCCAAAGCCATCTGCTAAATCAGTGGCATAGTCAGGATTTGAACTCATGACACACAGCACTGATTTGCACAATAGTCAGCAGTACTGGCTCATTTATCAACCTCTCCTTCTCTGCCTTTGCTCTACAAACTTAACGCATCTCTGTCAAACCAGTTATCTATATCAAGTGCATGAGCCTATAGATTTCCAGGATAAATGTCCTTTCTGAGTATTACAAGGTTCTTATAGTACCCCATCCATACCTGCAAGATGTTGTAGACATACTACTGGTTCTTAACATTGCTGTGGTTTCTATATTCTACTCCATTCCATAGAGTCGTAGCAGCTCACAGGAATTTCATCAGTATTTATCTCAGACCCTAAAGGATTCCCAGTCACTGGTGGATCATGATCCAAGCCAGAGGGTGAGCATGCCTCAACTTCCTATTTCTTTGTGGTTCCCATCCCACCTCCTATTCACCCTCTTCCCAATACAAGCACCCAGCAAGGCCAGTCTAAGACATTTCACTGCCAAAGGCAAGGGATAAGAAAGCAGCCTCCCCATCTCACACAGAAACAAATCAAACTATCAGCTGAATCTTACCTTCAGAACTGGTGAAGGGACAAATGTCTTCCGTAGCACCTAAGGGCAGGCTTGCCAGGGTAAGGCAGGGCAATCTATGTGGCACAGATAGTTCTGCATCTCAACTGAAGAGATTTACCAGGAGCCTCAAAAGGAATGCCTAGACACTCCCCTGCCTACTAGCCCTATCCTGCAGTTTCTGCCACCTGAGGCTATTATTTCACTCTGCCTAATGGTAAAACTAGCCTCGATACTGATGGCTGAGTAGCTTAAGGGGTTAAAAATGAGAAAACATTATCATTACTTTACATACACTGACTTGTCACCTGGTGCTCACTTTATCCGAAAATAACAGCTTCCCAGCTCACAATGTATACTACAGTCTAGTGTCATTCACTAAACATTTGGAAATGAGGGTTGTAATCTCAAAAGGTTCCATGTGTGATGTGATAATGACAGAGAAGACAGCCCTTGGGAGTAAGGGAAATTTCTCAAGATTGTGTATGTATATACATGCCTTCAAGTCACCTGTTGACTTATGGTGACTTAAGGACTTCTAATTCCTTTCCAAGTTACAAATAATCATGTTTGTTTCCTTTGCCCAAGAGTCCCAAGGCTGTCATCCCAATTTATCCTTACAACAACCTGTTGAGGTTGGTTAGATTAAGAAATACAAACTGGCCTGTTGTCACCTGGCCAAGTGGGAAATTGACCTTGTGACCAGCTTGAAGACAGATAAAATCAGTGATGTATTTAAGTCTTCTACTCCAAGTCTCAAGTCGAGTCTCAAGTCCTTGCAAGATACTTTCAAGTCAAGTCTCGAGTCAAGTCTCAAGTCTGGGAGCCAACTTTGTACCCCAACCCGAATTTCTGGACAGTTGAATAAAGTCAATTCTAACAATTTAAATAGAGTCAGCCTCTACTTTTGTGATTTTGCCATCTGCAGCTTTGGAAGTCAAGAATAGGATCGTTCTTGCTTCCCATTTGCAAAGCTGGAGGCTTTCTCAGAAGTGGGGAATAGGATCCTTCTTATTTCCCATTACTGAGGCTTCAAGAGCTTTAGAAGGAAGGATCCTTCTTCCTCAAGCCCATTGCCTAATACATATTCTGTTCCTCTCTGAGATACACACCATATACTCTGGGCACGAGTCTTGCCTTCTGCTCTCAGGAAAAGTTTTAGAAAGCTCCTCTTACATGAAGCAGGGACAGCCTGCTGAGCAGACCTCAAGCCCATTGCCTAACCTGTTTGCTCTTCCCTCTAAGAAATGTGTCCACACTTTGGGCTTGAGACAGATCATCATGGGACCAGTAAGTTGTAAGGTTTCTGGATGAACGTGTCATGCTACTACACCAAGTGCAGCAAGTCAGTCACTAAAAATATGCAGGTCTCAAGTTGAATTGAATCAGTGTGTAATTTTTGCCAAGCCAAGTCGAGTCACTGAAGTGACTTAAGTCTGACTTCAGTCTGAATCAATCGACTCGAGTCTATATCACTGGATAAAACCACACTGACTCTTCACCCAGGTACCTGGCAGCATGGGTCTTACGAGTACAGAATAGCACCTGTACCCCATCTGTGCCCTGTGAGACCACTCCCAGATGAGGACCTAGTGTAGAATTGTCATAGCTCAATCACTCCCATTTCACATGAGGTATATTTAATAGTGTCTTCCATTTGTAATCCTCCTCTAGTCTTTTCCCACTGTTCTTTCTGCTTTTTTTCTAACCAGAAGAAAGCCCAACTCATTAGAGAAGAATGGAAGAGTCACAAACTCTGCTCAGGTGCCTTAACTCTTCTCTTCTGTCTTTTTAAAGGGGTGTGGTGGTGGTGGAGGTGTGGGCAGTGACCTATCAGGCAGATGAACCAATGATGAGTCAGCACAGATTCACGATAACCATTGTGATTTTTCACCTGTTTGTTTTGTTTCACATAACCTTTAAACAGTGCTGAAGTATTTTTCCAGTGGCATTATTTTAAAAAAATACAACAAAATAATAACAAAATGTCACTTAAATTGAAGAGTGCTTTAGAGCTATACAACTATAATGCTATGATGTAATATATAATTTCTTTAATGATAAAAAGGGTTATTCAGTCACTGCCATTTTAACAAGGTGGGTAGCGGTGATGACTGGAGAAGGCTTTTTAAAATTACTTTTTAAGTAGTGGTACAGAAATATAGCACTTTATGCTACTTTAGAGAAAACATAGTATTACAGGGGTATAGCAATACCTGTATAATGCTAATTTTAAAAATCATTTTTGAAAAAACTTTTTATGGCACCTCTTCCATCAATCACCTTCTTCCAACAGTGGTAACTGATTGAAAAGGGTTTTTTCCCCATAATTTCCTTACACACACACACACACACACACACACACACACAGAGAGAGAGAGAGAGAGAGAGAGGTATATTATGGAAGTAAAGCACTTGTTATATCGTATGGTCACAACAGTTGATGTTACTTTCTTTTTGTGTTTCTTTGATTTGTATTTGGTTTATCACTTTGGTAACTTGTACACTACTGTGTCTGCTCTACATGCTCAATTGAAAGCTGTGTATGGCAACTGTGAGCACCAAGGGGTGGAGTGCAGGGAGTGTGTTGAGAAATTAGCTCTTATATTCGTGCTACACATGTGTTTTATATACTTAAGCTCCTGGACTTAGAAGCATAGCTTAGTAACTGGGTATTTGCTAGTCAATCAAACAAGCCTGTAACAAAAAATAATATTGCAGCTTTCAGTAGCTACAGTTTCTCCGGCAGACTATGCAAATTTAGTTCACACTGTAAGGACAGATAAAGATGTGATCTCCCTGTACTTTTGCCTGGAAAAGTGTCAGCACTTTCCAGAACAAAGGGGAAAGAATAGTTAAAGATGACAGGGAGAGTATCAGGCCATTTTTGCAGTAGACTGTCATAGTGCTATTATTCTGCTTTTAACATCCTATGGAATCCTGGGGTTTGCAGTTTAGGGAGGGACTGCAAACCCCAGGATTCCATAGGATGTTAAAAGTGGAATAATAGGACTATGACAGTCTAGTGCAGAAATGGCTTAAGATTCTTTGATCTCATCTTAAGGGGGTGCAAAACAGATCGTAGTCCAGCTCAGGAAACTAGTGGATTGAGGAAGCATCTAGTTTGTCATGAGCACCGCAGAGAACAGCAGCTGTGATAACTACCTTGATCAGCTATTTTTTATTTTTATTGCTGAATCCTACTTAACACCTTCACGTAATCTCTAAACCATTGTTTTGGTGCACCTGTGGCTCTGTTTCATTATGACAGAACTTCAGGCTTTGGTTGGCTTGGGAACTAAGCAAATCAAGGCCCTGGCACTATTGCAGCATTATAACTTTCCTTAATTTAACTGAAATGTTGTTATTTTCATTTTTTTCCCCAAAGCTGGAAATCTATTTTAGTACTACTTTAAAAACTGGTTTTAAAATTAATGGATGACAAAAATGATGTCTGCTATATAATGAATGTGTCCTGGACTATGCTCATCCCATGTCAAAGCCACACTCCTGAAAAGAGGTGGGGGAGTTGCGCTAAGGGTACTGGTATGAACAAAACATAGTAGGATATACCCACAGGAAACATAGAATTTGATAGTGTGGAAAGTCAGTTGCTGTTTCACGGGGACTTCATAGTAGAGAAATGACTTGGCTGGTTGGGTGGTATCTGCTCCTTTTTGCAGTTCGCAGTGATTGGCAGCTGTGCTTCAGAAGAGATGCACTCAGCCGAAGGGATGTGGGTTATCTTTACTTTTAAATTATATCACTGCATCCATTTTAACATCTCTGTGTAATCCATAAACCATCATTTTGTTGCACTTGTGCTTTTGTTGACGGATCCTCAAGGCTGGTTGACCTGGTGCCCGAAAGCATCAGGGCCCTGGATCTGTCATGCCAAGTCAAGGCAGCAGAAGTACACTAAGAAGAGTCCTTTCTGGCTGGCTGCCATTTCACATTGGAATTCTCTTGGAATTAGCGATCTCTTTCTTATGTTCCTTTAGAAGAAGCCGAGCTGGACTGTATTTTTAAAAAATCTTGTGAAAATTTAGAGTGTAGACCATACATTCGGCTTATGCAGTTTATTTATGAGCGCTGAAATTCATCAGAATCAAAGCACAGTACACTGGCAAAAGACTTTGTTCAAAAACCTTTTTAAAAGATGAACTAAATGCTTCTACTGACTCTTCCGTTACTGCCATCTTCTGAAACGTTACTGACTCTGTTTTTAAAACACAGGCATCAAGAGAAACTGACAAGAGAAGGAAAATGTAGTCAGTTCAGACGTCGTCCACAGGCAGGACTGCTTGTCTTCCCTTATTCTTTATGAATCCACCCTCCAGGAAAAAAAATATTGTGGCTACCTGGCAGCAGACTGAGAGATTTCTGAGAATTTCTATTTTCCTTTTTTTTAAAAAAAAGTTAAAAAGTTACCAACCCTCATGGTTCTAAAGGCAGCTAGCTGTACAGAGTAATAGATGGACTTCTCTATAGGCAAAGTTTGTTTTTTTTTTCATATCAAGCAATTGTCGTTTCCCCCCTCCCAGGAAGCCATGTGGGACATCCTAAGCAGTACATTGTACTCCGTGCTTCCCCACACAGTGGAAAGCTCCGGGAACAGCATGATCCAGGTTTTGTTTTTTGTTCAGAGAGTGCATTGGATGCATATGCCATTTTTGTAACATACCTGCTTTACTTGCAAACAGAAAAACAAAGCAGAAGTAGAGGGAAGCACTCCTGCCAGGCAGCAGTTCTGACATGCCACATCAGATCTCCTCAGACAAAGAGAAAGAGAGAGAGAGAGAGAGAGAGAGAGAGGGAAGTGATTGTTTTATTTGGAGACATTTTCTTGCAGGAGAGAAAAGGATGGCATGAGATTATTCTTGGAAGCGCAAGACAAGGCTGACATACTGTGTACACACACAAGCACACACGCGCACGCACGCACACACGGTATGTAGCTACGGGGGGGGAGGCAAAATGAGGTATTGCTCCCTCCACATAAGAATTCTGCCCTCCCTAAATGAAAATTTCCTTCAGTCCCAAAATTCCCAGCATTGCAGTAGCTTCAAACTTCAGCTGAGCATTAAGAAATACAGTTTAAGCAGCCAAAGAAAAGGGAATGGTAAAGTTACCAAGCAAATGCAAACAGAGAATTTGAGTATTCTAGGGCCTTTCTGACATATAATGTCATAGTGCTCTTATCCCACTGGGGTTTGCAGTTTAGAGAGGAGCCTTTAGAATTCTCAGCCAGAGAGCTCTTTGGCTTCAGTAAACTACAAACCCCAGAATTCCACAGGATGTTGAAAGTGGGATAATAGCACTGTAACAGTGTAGGGCGGAAATGGCCCAGTGTGAATGATCTTCCATGTTTCACTCTTTGCAATGCTAGAAATATTGGGACTGAAGAATATTTAATTGATGGGGGGAGAGACAGAATTCTTATTTAGAGGGGGCAAGACCATTCTTTTGCCCCTGCCCCATTGGTATGCAAGTGCACACATACACAGACATGGAAACTGCTCCGTCTCCATAGCTTAGGGGAATAGGGTGTGTGTCATCTTCACCATAATCTAATATATGGCTAATACTCAAGTGGTTTGAGCATTGGACTATGACCCTGGAGACCGGGATTCAATGCTCTCCTTGGCCATGGAAACCCACCAGGCGACTTTGGCCACATCACACACTCTCTGCCACAGAAAATCCTGTGATAGATTCATCTTAGGGTTGTGATAGGTTGGAAACAACTTGGAGGCAAACAACAACAACAACAACTCCTCAAGAGAGATCTCCCAGGCATTAGCTTTTATCCTAAGTCATTAACAAACAGGCCACTTCACAAAAAATGGATGGCCCAGTAGTCCTAATATCTGTAAGGCTGCAGCTCAGGGGATGGGAAAAACAGGCACTGATACAGTACCACAGCAGGAGAACTTGACAGCTCAAGGGTAAAGCTTAGGATAGGCACTTACTCTTTGCCAAAAGAAGAAGAAACATATCACCAGAAAGAGAACATGAAGTGCCAGAAATGTGCCTAAAATTTGTGTGGGCAAATGTGCGTCAGTGCAAATCTGGAACTGAAGAGTATAATTTCAACAGAAACACAATAATCTCATCTTAGTGGGAAAGGCTATGGCCTGATGATCAGGATACCTGTTCAGTCTGCTGTCCAGCTGCCTTTGCTCTGCTTTCTGATGGTTCTTCCAGTTTAAATCAAAGCAAGATAGGTCAGTCTTTCAAACAGAGGAGACTGTCAAACAAAGGACTGTCCCTTGACTACTCTTCAGATTGGGGAACATCCATTTAGCTGGCCTCCCAAGAGAAGCCAAGAGCAGAATCTTGACTTCATTGGCTTGTTCTCATCCTGTATACTAGCTATTTGACATAGCATGACTTTACTACTCAGAGCAGTAAAATAATAACTGGTTCAGAATCCTGAGCATATGGGGCACTGTGGCATGCTATCCTTTGCTGGTGCAAATATTTGTACAAACATTTTACAAAGGTGCATACAACACAAACACTGGGTGGTTATCCAAACTATTTCTTCTTCAGTTTACTGAAAGCATCATCTAATTAGAGCAATGTGGAAGCTTTCCAAATAAATAAAGCAGTATTGGTTTTTTAGCCTTACCCAACATGCTGTTGGGATGGCAGCAGCAGTCTCTTGCAAACAAACACTGGGCAGGTTGGTGCATTATGCATTTACCATTAAAAAAAAATCAGCCAAGCCTGAATACCAGTACAATCCCCTTTAGGGTGACCTTTAGTTTAGATCACTTAGTGCTAGAACACAAGCAGGCAAGTAAAGGGACAGATTGGTACAGATCAACATCCCATGTGAACAGGCTTTTTATTTTTAAAAAAATCATTTTTTGTAAATCGGTAAGAAACAGTATTACCAATCTTGATCCCTCTTTATATTATTTGCAAGAATGCTAAACATTCCAATTGTTGTTTTTGCTGCTCTTGTCATCTACCATCAAGCTGACTCCAACTTATGGCAACCCTGTTACAGAGTTTTTCTGACAAGATTTATTCAGAGGAGATTTGCAGTGTCACAAATGCTAGTAAAACGCCTTACAAGCAGCCTTTCTCCAGCACAAATTCTTACACACAAGGCTCTTTCACACTATACAATTATGCACTATGATTCCACTTTAATTGCCATGGCTACGTCCTATTGAATCCTGGGGTTTGTAGTTTGGGGAGGCATTCTAAATACCCATTCCTAAACTGCATATCCCAGAATACCAAGGGATGGACCCATGACAGTTAAAGTGGAATTATAGCATTACAGTTTTGTAGTGCGAAAGGGACTTTATAATATATTCTAATCAGAGGTATATATAAACTTGGAATGCAGGCACTTATAATTGCAATATCCATAGACTCACTCCCAAGGAAAATTCAGACGTGCAGCTGTGTGCATTTATAGCAACAAATCAACTCTAGCCATTTTCATCTTGCAGGTCTTTTGTAAAGCTGATGAGCCTTCATTGCCCACTCACAATGTTTGTATAACAACAGAGATAGCTCGAAACAGTATATTGTTGCTAGGAGAAGTTCAGACAAACCACCAGCTACTATGAAGATTTCTGCTAAGCTCAGAGGGAATGAACAAATGGGAGAGAGGCGTGGTAGAAGCTGATATCACTGTGGTAATGAAAAAGATCTAGTACTCCTCCAATCCTATGAACTCTGACTTCACTACAGAACTGGTTCTGTTATCTGTTAGATGTTTATTTAGGCCATTTCTGCACTAGGATGTTCAAAGTGGAATAACAGCACTATAATAGTCTAGTGAGGAAATGGCCTTAGTTTATATACTTGAAGCCATGTGGCATATAGCAGATGATCCAAGTAAGAACAAATCATAGCCAAGGCCAAGCCACATCTAGCACAGTGGTCAAATTATGGCCCGATCTAAAGTGGTCTGGGTTAGAAGCAGCACCAACAAGCACATATCTAGCAAAAAATAATGTTAATAAAAATAATAAGAATCAAAGCTGGATCCCCAGTGGTAGGCTAGTGTTACAGATTGCTCCCAGAAGGAGTTTGGGAAAAGTTATTTTTTTGGACTGTGGAAGTTCTAGTTTAAAAGGAAACTTTTCTCCACACTGGTCCTGAGTGTGAACAGGCTGAAGACTTCTGATCTAGAGCTTACTACTTTTTCTAGACTCTAGTCCCTAGGCTGGAAAAGAGTGATTGGCAGTGGCAGCTGGTGGAGTGAATCTGCTGTGTATTTCTCCACGCACCTGAACCCTGTCCTCGAAATAAGTGCTGCAAGCTTGGAGAGCTCTTTGAGAGTCTAAAATAAAACCCATGGCAGACTCACTGCATCTGTGACAAGGACACGACCAACTGCCACTGAACTGGTCTTGGAACCATCAGGCCGCCACATGTTTTCTCTCTCTCAGTGCCACGAGAGAGTCCTTCTGACAGAGCAAATGCCATTCAACAGTCTGGCAAATGCTTTTCCTTTACAAGCGCTGCCACCTAACTTGACTTCATTACCAGTAGCATTGGCTCCAAAGAGCAGGCCCAGTTTAATAATTCAGTGCACAGATTCCGTTTAGTAGCCATGGAAACTGGCTCTCTGACATCCAGTTGTGAGAAGGGGAAAGGGGGGAACGCAATGGAGAACACATACAGGCATAACACTCTCATTTGCCCGTGTGCTGCTAGGCTTCTCAGATTCTCCAGTTGCATCACATATGCATCCTAATTATTCATGGTGTTTAAAGATTTGCGTCTCTTGCATTATTAGCACTGCTGCCACCGCATTAAAAATTCCAGTCCTGGAAAAAACAATAGAGACACCAAGACCTCACTGGATATTTAATTACAAGAAACCAGGTGCACACATTTACACCATTTCTAAATATTTCTAAACATTTCTAAAATGCTAGCATCACACAATAGTTAGAAATGGTAAGCATCAGCACACGACAACATGTGCCACCGTGTGAGGACTCTAGGGTTGTTGTCTTTTGTATGCATGGAGGCTCCATTCCGTTCACAGATGTACATCAACCCCCCTGTGTTGAGCTCTTATGATTATTCCAATGTTTCTTTTCTGAACTGCACTATTTTTCTGCATGACCAGGATACTAGGTATGGCAGGTATGGCATGGAAAACCATTTGGTGCAAAAACCATATTTATTTTACAAACATACAGTACTTCATGTAGTCATTAGTGATACAGAGTCTCGCCAGCAAGCTTCAAAGTGTGACGCACACATACTTTGAAAATTTGCAGAGGGAAAGAATAAACAAAAAACAGCAAATATAAATCACAGTGCTGAACCATCAATGTCAGGCCAGGTTGTTCCCCTATGAAGGCAATCAGAAAGCCCTACAAGCCTGCTCATCAACTACCCAAGGTTACTGTCCCTTGTGATTCTTCCACCATCTCCATTTCAGACGGCAGAGAACATATCAGGCAGCTACCGAATAGCATATGTGTACATGGCTCCAACTTACAGCACTACCTCTCAAATTTCTTTTGCGCCTTCCAATGCAAGAAGGGAGAGAGGACAATTTCTGTGTGCCTGCTTGTAATAAGCTGGTATTTGCCACCAGAGGGGCAGTTTAGGAGTAGTGCCTTAGGATCACAGTACTCCGATTACAGCTCTGAGTCAGCATACAGAGGGTCAAGATTCCCCCCAGCAGAGGTTTGGTCCACCTGTGTATTTCTAGAAGGCAACATGCCCCAGTTGCTGCTGCTGTTGTTGTTGTTGCTGCATGCCTTCAAGTAATTTCTGACTTATGGTGACCCTTGGGGTTTTCTGTGGCTTAGAGTATGTGATGTGCCCAAAGTCACCCACTGGGTTTCCATGGCTGAGTGGGCAATTGAACCCTGGTCTCCAGGATCATAGTCCAGTGCCCAAACGGTTACACCATGCTGGGTCTCATAATCCTATATAATCCTCCATGCCAACAGGCAGGAGCAACCAAAGGGAAACTTTTCTGGCAGCAGTCTGGCTATCCCCTGAGGCAGTCATGGGTTACCAGACCCTTGGTAGAGAAAGCTGAGGCTCTTTGTCACACAAGAGACAGTGTCACCTGCCCCCACCGTGTGCCCCTACAAGTGAGTTCCTTTACTTTCTAGAAGATATATAAAAGGAGAGTGGTGACAGATTCTTCAGAACTTCAGCCCAAACCATAGGACACATACATATGTGGTTGTTCAGGCTTTGTGGCTTTTAGGGTATTTATGCTGACATTGTGTGAAGTCCAGTTATGAAGGCATGGGGAAAGGGGCATTCTTTACTGTAAATGCCCGTTGCATGCATTAATCATCAAATGTCTGATTTTGACCATGGCTTTGCTTCAGTGAGATCATCCTCAAATTTTGTTTTGTTATGGCAGTCCTGATCAGGCTCTGATCTGTTAAGCAGTTCCTCAAAAGGAAGTCCAATTGGTTTCAGTTACCCCAACTGCTAGGCTACTGGGTCTGGGTTTCAGCTTTATGCACCACCAAGGCCTGCATCAGGAAGTAATAATTTCTTTTTGCTCTGCAGCTTGTTGAAACAACTCCTCGGCCTGAAATAGAAATCATGTAACCCTCCAAATGATGCTAGACTGTAGCTCATAGCATTTCTCACCATAAGTTATGGTGGTTAGCACTCCAGGGACTTGCAATCCAACAAAATCTGGAGGGCTGAGTTATTCCTACACCTGATTTAAGGGTTGGGGAATCTGTAGCCCTCAACGACACCTTGGGCTCCAGTGGGACACAGTGGGTTCCAACTCACATCAGACCTAGAGAGCATGACCAGTGGTCAGAAATAATGGGAGTTTGGGTTCAGCAGTCTCTGGAGGACCACAAGTTCTTTACTTCTACTCTGTCACCTGCTGCTCTGCATCTTGCTCCCACGGAGATCTATAGCCTATGTTCAAAATGTCTATCAAACTGTTGTGTTCCTGCTATACATCCATCATTCCTTCCAGTCAAGTCCCCTAGAGCCAGAGAGGGCAATTTTCAGTCGTCCAAATATTGCTGAATCTTGTATTAATTGTATTAAATCTTGTTGAACTGTATTATCATTACCCATTGCCTCTGATGACTAGAGTTGATGGGACCTGCAGTGCAACAACATGTGGAAGTCCACAAGTTACCCACTCCTACTACCTTAGAATAATGGTCAATGTGTGCTCCAGCTGCAGATGTGGTAACCCGTGCATCTAAGAAACTTATATTGTTGGAAGCTCTTATTTTTTATAGCAGCTCAAGGGTTGTTGTAGGACCTGAGTAGCTGCCACCTCTGTAGAACAGTTGTGACTCAGCCTGGGACATGCTGGTCTGGACACCCTTCTTTTAAATCCTAATGCTCCATAAGAAAGAGGATAATACAAACAAACATTCCATTTCAGTGCTTCCATCAGAACTGTATTCATTTCACGCTCAAAATGAAATAGGCCTTCATGAAAAGATGCTTTTACCACAGACTCTCAGACCTCACTGTATCTTGTTAAAGCAGCACAATTCAGAATGATATTGACAATCTGGTATGTTTCCAAGACAGTAAAAAGTCTGAAAACTAACATTTCATTTTTGGGCAAGGTTCTGGAGTATGTGGTAGCCTCCTAGCCCCAGGGGCTTCTGGATGAAGTGGGTTATCTAGCTCCATTTCAATCTTTCTTCAGGCTTAGGTATGGGACAGAGACAGCTTTGGTGACCTTGGTGGATGACCTACACAGTGAACTGGACAGGGAGAATGTGTCTTTGTTGATCCTTCTGGACATCTCAGTGGCTTTTGCTACCATCAACTGTGGTATCCTTCTGAACTGATTCTGTAGGGTGGGACTTGAGGGCTCTGTTATGGAGTGGTCTGGTCTTTCTTGGAGGGGTGAGTTCAGAAGGCGGTGCTGAGGAACTCCTGTTAATGCCCTGGCTGTTGACTTGTGGGGTCTTCTGAGGTTTGGTTTTGTCCCCAGTGCTGTTTAACATCAACATGAAACTGTTGGGATACATTATCTGGAGTTTTGGGGTTCAGTGTCACCAATGTGCTGATGACATCCAGCTCTACTTCTCCTCTCCATCAGATTCCAAGGAAGCTGTTGGTACTGAACCAATGTCTATTGTTAGTAACGGACTGGATAAAGACAAACAAATTGAAGCTTAATCCAGACAAGACAGAGGTGCTCCTGGTCAGTCAAAAGACAGATCAAGGAACAGGGATTCTGCCCATGCTGGATGGGGTTACACTCCCCATGAAATCTCAGACTCACAGTCTGGGCGTTCTCCCAGACTCAGATCTGAGCCTGGATGCCCAGGAGTGGCCAGGAGTGCATTTGCACAGCTGAAACTTGTGCTCCAGCTGCACCTGTTCCTTGAGATGTCAGATCTGGCTAGGGTGACATATGCTTTGATTAATTCTCAGTTGGACTAATATAACACACTTTATGTGGGGCTGCCTTTGGAAACTGTTAGGAAATTTCAGTGGATTCTAGATGCTGCAGCTAGAATACTGACCGGGGCTGTTTATAGAGATCATATAACTCCTTTGTTAAAACAACTCCTCTAGCTACTGGTTTGTTTCTGGGCACAATTCAAAGTGTTGGTTATGACCCATAATGCCCTCTACAGCTTCGGTCTGGACTATCTGAAAGAATGTGTCTCCTGTATAAACCTGCCAGAGTTTTAAGATCTGCAGGGAGCGGCTACCATCACAGGCTCGCTTGGTGAGGATGTGGGAAAGAGCCTTCTCGCTGGCTGTTCCCACCCTCCGAAATCCCTCGATGGGAGGCTAGACTGGCCTCCTCCCTACTCTCCTTTCACCAGCTTGAAAATATGTTTTTGTTTAATCAGGCTTTTGGTGTATAATCAGAGAAGCTCATATTGGGATGCTTTATTTATCTTTTTAAACCTTTGTATGTCTTCTAAATGATTTTATATTGCTTTAAGAGGAGATTTTAATTACTTTTAAAATTTCATCATTCATATTTTTTTTAAATTGACTCTCTCTGGAAGATGCCTTGAGTCACATCCCAGGAGAAAGGTAGCATGCAAAGGAAACAAACAAACCAAGCCAACAAGGAATGGACTAGGTAACTCTATGTTTAGCTTGGAGAGGAGATGATTGAGAAGTGATATGATGACCATCATTAAATGTCAGAAGAGATGTCCTGTAGAAGATGGAGCAAGCTTGTTTTCTGCTGCTCCAGAGACCAGAACATTAACCCATGGATTCAAATTACAGTCAGCCCTCCATATTTGCAGGTTTCACTTTTGCAGATTTGATTATTCACGAATTATTTGCTGTCACCTCTGCTGCTTCTCTATGCCATTTTTAATAGGGACTGCAAGCCTTGTGAGACTGAGAAACTGTGAACGAGGCTTGTAAGTCCCTGTAAAAAATGATGTGGGGCAGCAATGGAAGTGGCAGTAAGTCCCACCAGCTTCCCACTTCTCCCTTGTGAAGGAACCCTGATGCTTCAGAGGAATCCACAATGGGTTAAGTATGGTGATCATACTTTTTTTGTGTGTTAAATATGGTTGGGGGGGGCTAGAGTTATTCATGGTTTTTCCACTTTCATGGGGGTCCTGTGCCCCTAACCCTAGCAAATGTGGAGGAATGACTAAGAAAAGAGATTCCACCTAAGCATTAGGAACAACATCTTTAGTCTTTATTCAAGAGCTGTTAGACAGTGGAATAGCTTACCTCAGAGGATGGTGGAGTCTCTTTCTTTGGAGGTCTTCAAACAGAGGTTGAATGATCACCTCTCAGGGGTGCTTTGTGTATTCCTACTTTGAAAGTTCTTGGACTAAGACGGCCCTTGCAGTCCCTTCCAACTCTGTGATTCTATTGGGCAGCCCAAACATCTTTCAGAACAAAATACCAGAGAACAACAAGCTACCCTCTCCCATCTTCTAGAGTTGCTCAAGGACTAAGCAATGATAGGGAGTAATGTGTTTCCATGGTTACATTTTATGGTAAGGGTAGCTGAACTCTGGCAGGGGGGCTCACTGTTGAGCAGATCCCTTTTGGCTTGGTGTTCCTTCCCCCTGACCCTCCCAAGTACAAAGACTTCAGGGTTTCAGATACAAATCAGTATAAATGCTAACCCCTTCACCTGTTCTATGGGGATGAGTCAGAATCTGTAGCCTCTCTCCAGCTGTCTGTTCAAGTTCCCAAACATTTGCTGCTTCCAAGAAAAACCACTTAGGGCACTGAAAAGAGTGCAGATTCCCATCCAGCCAAACAGAAGGCATCAGTTCTACACACAAAGGGAATTACAGCCTTACTCCTGCTAACCCTGTACCATTACTTGTAAATCTACCCTTGGTAGGCATTATCAGTGCCAGGACAGTAGGGAAAGATCACAGGGATACACTGCCATGGAATCTCGTTCTGAAAAGCCTGCTTAGATTATGTCTCCAGAGACCTATTATGTGGTGTCAAAATGGAACTGAAGATCATCCTTTAATCCACAAAATGCTGAACTTTAAAGGTAGGAACAGGAGTGTCACATCAGATTTCAGCAGCAGCAGAGAGATTTAAAATATGGCTTATTCTTAAATGTGTTGAAGGTTAAATCATGATAAAAGCCCAGTGCATTTTAACAGCATTCACAGTGGTGTCTTTGTAGTCTCACAATAACTATTAGCAGCACTGTCAATAGTTGTCAACACTCACCTCTTTTCCTCCTTAGGAAAGGGTATTCATCTTTTGTGGGCATACCTACCATGCAGACTGATTTAATTGCTTTAATGAACAGTTATTCTGTGCATACAAAAGCTGAGCTGGATTGAAACAGTGGTACACCTAAGGAAGGATGACATATGGTTTGAAACAGAAAGTAAGGGAGTCTCCTTCTCCTTGAGCTAAAAGGCATCCCCAGCCAGAATGGAGGGGAAGGGTAATTTTTTTTTTCTCATTTGAACATCTGTGATGAACAGGGCTGAACATGAACCTGAAGATGTTACTGGGCACCATCACTCCCCACCGGGTATGCCAGCTAGGGCTGGTGGGAGTTGAAGTCCAACATGTCGTCTAGTTCTAGAATATATCCTTTTCCTTATTTATATGAGAAGACTCCAAAACAAGGTATAATGTACTAAGAAAACATAAACAGTACTACCGAAGATACTCCTATGTGTTGACACCACTCACCTCAGGGAGCAGTGATACCCAGGGGGATCTGTTATTTCTCACACCTAAACTCCTTTTAAGGAATGCACAGGATTCATCCAGGGCTATCTGCTGCCCAGTACATCTCCCCACCCTGAAGAACCAACACCATTAGTGCAAAGGAAGAGCCAACATACACCAAGAGCCCTTTTTTCTGAGCCATCACTGTGCTAGTATTTTTTTTAACGTTCCAAAATGTCCCTAGGGACAAGGGGCACATTTCTACCACATTATGCACTCCCCTCAAGCTAATTTAGACCCAGGAAAGGCCTTTTTTTTTAAACAGGAAATGGGTAGAAAATGTTTTCTGCTCACTTCCTGTTGTTTAAAAAAAAAAAAAGCTTCTCCTGGGCCTTAAATGGTCCAGGAAGGCCTCAAAACATGCTGAAAATGTCCCTATGCTCCATAGACAGGGTTTGGAGTTTTTTAAAAAATGTGTTTTCTTGTGGAAGCAAGTGCAGCCCTAGAAGATCTCCGGAGCAGAGGGCTAATCCATCTCCTAGCCCTCCATGTGTGCACACCCTTGCATTTAAAGAATGGATGGGCAGCATTCTAGTGTCAAGGAACCATGTTGAATCTCTGTAACCCACATACTCATCTTGCCTTGCGCATGCTCTGCTTTGTGAGGGGTCCTGTGAGAGGTCTTGGAAGGTAAACATAGACTTAATTTGTGAGTCTGATTACTGAGACATGCATCACTGAGGAAATCCTGTTGTGGGATGAGAAAAGGGTTCGTAGACATTCCCCTGAATACCTGTTTGGCCACAGAGATGGTTATTAACTTAGAAGGCCAGAACAGCCATTCCAAACTGTATTTCTTTTTTTATTTGTTTAATGCCATCCACTGAAGAAAAAGTATTTGCTGTAGCAAGGCTTTCCTAGAGTTCCTATTGCCATTTCCCATGCTATTCCAAAAAAGATCCTCCTACAGACTTCCTGAACCATGCCTGTCCAGTTGATTGTTATGAGAAATGGATCTGTTTTAACCTCCTCCCTCCCTATCCCTTACTTCTAGATTTTTCATGCTTTAAATTTAAGATTTGGGAGAAGTGAACGGGGTTGTCACATGGCTTATCTTTGTGAGCCTCCCTGGGAATATTTTGCACTTGAAGAAGATGGGATATAATCTTGAGGACCAGAACTGGTGTAACAGATAGTTATCTACCACACAGAGCTAACCAGCAGCTTTGGCAGAGACCTAATGTAGGTCGAGGAAATGGTTACCACCACCCCCTGACTCTAGCTCTGACTTAGATGTGGAGACTCCCACATGCAAACACACATAACAGGTTTAAAGGAGGGTGGAGTCACTCAGAGATTCCTTCTGCATTGCACCTTGCTCGGCTCCATTTGGTCTATTATCTCAGAAGACGCCACTGCCCATCCCATCGAGGATCTGACTATCTTCTGCACTACCCAAGTGCCACCCCTGGATTACTGAAGGACCATCCTGCCCTTTTAAAACATCTTAAAATGTTTATCATTCACATATTTTTATGAAAGTGCCTTGTGAGGTTTACTGTGAAAATGGGATATAAATAACAAGAAAAACAACAGTGAATATCAAAATATGTATCTATTATATTTATTATCTCGGGGCTTTTTACATATGTAAGTTGTGTCTTAATGGAAACGCTTATCGTTCTCTTTTAATTTTCACATGTATCTATTTGCTCCTCTATAACAGGATGGGGAGCTACAGGTGTTGTTGAGTTCTCATCGGCCTCAGCCAGCAGAGACAATGATCAGGAAGGATGGGTATTGTGACCTGACTACTTCTGAAAGGCCACAGCTTCCCCCATCCCACTATACAGGTCCAACAGTCTATTTGTCTTTCTTATGAACCTGTGACCCTCTTCTTTTTGGAGCTGCAATGCTTTTTAAAGTGCACAATAGTATCCTTTTTGCTTTTGTTTACCATCAACAGCATAACAGAGGACCGTGAGCAGGACACTGAAGAGGTGAGACTGTTTGGTGATGAAGCTAAACTCTTGCAGGGAGCCACATCTGCCCGCAACTACCAGTTAGATTTCAAATTGACACACAAAGAGATCCTAGTTGGAATACATGAAATTAACATGCAGGGGAGGAGGGGGGACTCCAGCAAGACTGCTCTAAGCAAGATACAAAAAGATGAAAGGAATGCTAGAACAAAATGATTGAGAGGAGTAATGTTTCGCTCCAGAGCAGTAAGATGAGACTGCTTCTGCCCACACCAAGTGATGGAGGAAATGCTTATTAAAATATATAGCCAGCATTTATGTGATGAAAACGCTAAGCAAAGGGTAAAAGCAATTTTGTTCTTTCCTGGGAGATGGATGGTTAGGAAAACAGGACTCATAGCTGATTGCGGCCAGCTACAAAGTGTCTGCAAAGTACAAATGGAAAGGCGAGACTGCAGGCTGCAACAGAGGGACAAATTAGCCTCATTTGCTGACAAAATTTTTAAAATGTAATTGTGAAAAAAACCAACCAGGCAAAACTATCTGCATTCACAAAAGCATTCTAAGCTAAAAAGACCGTAAGGAGATGAGCCAAAAATTCTGCAAGGATAAATTGTATGAAGTTTTGCAAGAATTCCAATTTATAAAAGACACTCAAAAGGCACAACTATCATCGTCATCTCCAGCACCACCATCTATTTATTTATATAGTGCCATCAATGTGCATGGCACTAGCACTGGAGTAACTAACGGGCATGTGTCCTTACAAATAAAACAATGGAATACATTTTTCAATCAGATATTTAGCAATATAATGGGGGTGAGGAAAAATTACAAACAATACCCCACTAGCCAAAGTTACAGCACCTAAGGATCACAATGTTTTTTTCAGTATAATGTTTCCCCCAAATATGTAGTTCTTATCCAGGACTATTTAAAATACAATGTAACCAAAAATAAACATTTTTTTTTAGTTCTGCTGAATTCAGGAGTCTCAGCGTACAGTGAATTTGATTTATAAGCAGGCGCCACTGATTCAGTGGGTCTTATTGCTGATATGCGTATGTAAGACTGAAGGTGAATACCCAAAGTCAGGAAGAGAAAAGATGTTTTTATAGGTGATGGAATTGTAGGGAGAGGGGGCAAAAGGAGGCCAGTTTGATTAGAACAAACTTTTCACCTGTATCATTTGAAAAGAAATGGTATCTCACCTCATTTTACCCTACCTTGAGACCATCTTATGCCCTTTTATTGTGAGTTCCTTAGAGCATACATAAAGACACCAAAGAATTTAGTGACATCTTAAGGGACTTGCTGGTCATGCCCAGTTTAAGTCTTATTAATTCCAGCGTGTCTGCTCTAAGTATGACTAATTCTGCATCCAACCCAGTATATTTCTTGCAAACATTTATACTCTGTCTTTCTGACATTTATTGCAGGCATTTAAAATCATAAAAACCAACTATAGAAAACCAACAGCAACTCAATTCATCATAACACAGTGAAAACAGTCATTTTATGAGCACAGCCTGCCCATATAAATCGTTGCGATCGTTGTTAATTAGCAGCAGCATTTGTGTGGCACTTTCAACTATACATTGAGCTTTCCATAATAATATAAGCAAGACCAGGACTCAGAAAAGTTACTTTTTTGGACTATACTGCTTAGAACCTCCCTGGGGGATTCCAGAAGTTATAGTTTAAAGAGGTAACTTTTCCAGTCTCTGAGGCCATTTCCACACTAGCCTGTTACAGTGCTATTATTCTGCTTTCAACATCCCAGCTGGCCCCTTCCTAAACTGCAGACCTCAGGATTCCATAGAATGTTGAAAGCAGAATAATAGCACTATAACAGTCTAATGTGGAAATGGCCTGAATAATTGTTGCAACAAAGAACTTGCAATACCCATTTAGGCCAGATGTAGGAGAAAGGAGGAACAATGGCAACTAAAGGTGAAAGCAAGCAAAGTAGACCAGCCCCCCACCACCACCGCCACCATTGCTTTCTATATGGTATTAAAAAGATGCACCCGAGAGCCGGGTACGAAAAGAAGCTTATTACAGAGCATTGGGATTAGTTCAGAAGAACAATGGGAGGCCAACAGAGAAATTGCGCTATCACACAGACAGAACATACAAGCAAACATTTGCCAAATCTGAGGCAGGCATAAAACCCTAGAAATGAGGGGAGCTTACATACATTTATATGAACAGAGCATCTGCGTATATAAAAAAAGACTCTGAAAAGTAGAAGCTTCAAGTAAATCCATCTGAAAATTAAACTGGATTCAGTTTACATCTACAATATCAACATCCCATTACAGTCAGCCCTCCACATTTGCGGGTTTGACATTCATGGATTTGATTATTTGCGAGTTTCTGCAAGCCCTGCCCTCCCACCTCAGGTGTTTCTTTTTTGGGGGGAACCTTCCCTCTTGGTGGCTCCAATCAGGCCACATAGCCCTTTACAAACCCACCTCTGGTCCTCCTCTTCCTCTACCAGTCTCTGCCTGGCCAGCTAAGGATGGCTCTCTGCCCAAAATCTCAGCACCACAAACCCTGTACCCATGCCCCACACACACCCAAGGAAAGAGATGGGCAAGAGAGAGGAAGTATAGGAGCACCATGTCAACCATCTCCTTTCCCTGACCTGGTTTAGACCCTGGATGCCCACTGTTCCCAACCGTGCCTCAGCCCCCTTCCCACAGACACGCTAATTTTGTTATTTGTGAATTTTTCACTTTTGCAAGGGTCCTGTGTCCCTAACCCTAGCGAATGTGGAGGGCCAAATGTACTGTTTCTTCAAAAACTGTAAAGTTATATTTATGGAGCAAAAGTATGCATGTACTCAAACATTTATTCACAGAATTGCATTAGCATTGTGCCATTCTCCATTGTAATGACTGCAATAGTGCGACTCATATTACCGCCAAAAAGAAAGTCAGAAGTCATACTTTCTTTTTCTTTATATTTCTGTGTATATCCTACTTTTCTTTCTTTTTTTCTTTTTCCTTTTTAAACAAATATTTGGAATTTTTAATTGTATTTTGATAAAGTGTCTTAATAAAAAATTATATTAAAAAATTCAACCTGCAAATTCTCTCCCCTTATCTGCTACCCTGTGTACTGGGGGTCCCGGGAGGGACACCAAAATGTGCTCAACTAAAGGTGGGGAAAATTAGCTCAGAGCACTGCTTAGCGTTACGAGAGGCAGGGTAACGTAGCGAGATCTTAAACCCTATGTCTACGGGGTCGGGTCGAGTCAAGGAGAACACAGAAGTTGAAATAATAAATGATGTTTATTAAATACAAGCAAAACAGTGTATGCGACACACTCATGCAAGATAAGTAAAGAAAATAAAGGTTGGAGTGGTATAGAGGGATTTTTAGAGGGATTGTTGGTTTGGGTGATACTTCACCTGTCCTGAAGCCCAGAAAAATAGAGAGCGAGGCTGGGGTGCGATGTAGCTCAGCACGTGGAGCTGAGGGGAGGCTCGCCAAGCAAAGCGGCAGCAAGGCGGGATGAAACTCGGCAGCGATCCGAGGAAGGTCTCGGAATCAAGGGTTTTTATAAGGAGAATTGTGACTGCAGGCTATGCCGTACTTGGGGGAAAACAACAGATTTGGAGTTGGAGACAAAGCCTCCGAAAGGTCAGCATCTGACTGATTGAGTTATCGTATCGATTCTCAATAGAGTAGCCAGTATGCAAACGCAGAGTACTTGAGCATTGCATAGTTTACCCATCAAGCTGCCATCGCGGGGCAGAGGCTCTTTTGTAAGTTGCGTGCATACCTAATTAGAGTACTTGCCTGGAGGTCTCCTAAAGCAGTGAGTCAGCTATTTCTGGCCTGCCTGTATTGTCCAGGAATATTACGGCAATTAACGACCGAGCTTGTTTACGTGCTTGTCTGGTGGCCTTGCAAGCACATGGAGAGGAATAGAGAACTGCAGTCGAATTGTGATATCAAGGGATATCTTTTAATATCCTCAAAGCTCAGACTAGCCAGGGCAGTAACATATCCCTGACTCTTTCTCTCACATGCACCTGTTTAGCAATGGTCACAGATTTCACCTCTGCAGGTAAATTGCAGCTTCATTCCTTGAACATTTATTTTCTCCAGTCCCTAACTTTCCACAGATAATACTTTAAGCAAAACCATAGTGACAGACACATTCACTGACATAATCCCAAATGTCAGACTCATTCAAGAGAGGCCAAATTCCCCCACATGGACTGTCTATGAAGGATGCTGGTAGGCCATGTTGGGAAGGTAATATCAAAGGAGGAGGGGAATTTCTAGCAGCTCTAGAAATTCACAGTCTTGTTCACTTATGCTGCTGGTAGCTACTTTCTGGCTTGTTTTAAACAGTGTGCCTTCATGCTTCTATGTGTTATGGTATATTATACCATTCTAAAGTAACACCTCTGTGATTCATGCCCCGAAAAGCTTCCAGATATTGAGATTTCTTTCTCTTTATCTTCTAGACATGGAGATTTTGAGGCTTACGCACATGTGACACCTTGGGGGCACAAGAAAGAGTTTGCTCATATTCTGTATGACAGATTTAATTGCATTTTTAATCTATTGGAGGGTTTAAACAAAACCAGAGTGGAAATTTTGGCTGGCAGAAGAACTTTAATTGATATTTTGACAGCCGTTGTATTTTCCCACGGATATAATGATACCATCTGGAATAGCCATCCACTCACCATGAATATATATGCATATGTGTATATACACACACTTACACATACTCAAACATTTATTCACAGAATTGCACTATCATTGTGCCATTCTTCATTGCAATGACTCCATACACCATGGGCAATAATGCCACTTTTATGCCATTTTTAACACTCAAAAGAAAAAACCTATCATGTCTGCCATTCAAATTCCCATTGTTGATGGTAAAATTGTCTCATGGAGCCATAAATCATCAAAGTCTCATTTGCTGTATTATATTAACATTCTGCCTTTCTGCTCCTGAGTTCATATATGGCTCTTGGCACCCCCACTTTAATCTTTCCAACCACTCTGAGAGGTACAACGGACTGAGAAAAAGAGGGAGAGAAAGAGAGCTTGGTCCCTGGTTTCCTCAGTGAGTTTCACAGCTGAATGGAGACCAGAATGTGGATTTCCTACATGCCAGTCCAGCACTCTAATCACTACAGCACAATGGTTGTCTTATGGTCAGTAGGGTTGGCCATAGAGGCACAACTAAGCAGTGCTCGGGATGCCCACAATACTGGGGTGCTTATTGTGGCTATCTACCCAACAACATCAAAGGCCTTCGGAAAAGAGCTGCCCTCACCTGTATGCCTGGGTTGAACTTCTGAGTGTAAAGAATATGCTTTGAAAGAGTCTGCTGCCTGCCTAAGGAGCAGAGACACTTGCAAGAGAGAAGGAGAAGAACATGAGCTAGCAACTTCCTTTTTAAAAAAATTATCAGGATATTGAATATCCTTTGACTATTAGCTGTCAGTTGCAGAAGATCTTTTAATTGGGATATGTTATACTTGTATCTTTATTATCATATTTTAACAGCCTTTTAAAAGCTGTTTTAAATTAATGCTTTAATATGATCAATTGCTTTTTAAAATATTTGTATTATCTGTCTTTTTAACTGCATTTTAACTCTTATTCTGAGACATCTTAGGGCCCATCATGGGAGAAAGGCAGGATATAAATTAAATAAATAAATGAATTGATCAATTGAAGACTATACCTCCACATCAGGCTTCTGCTGTACCTGCTCATACGCCAATCCAAACAACTGTTGTAGGGCATCAAAAAAAAAGTCATATTATGATAAAGATAATATAAGTGGTACAGCCAGCATGTCCCCCTGGTAATGTAAGAATCCAGTCCAAGGAGTCTAACCATTCTATTCAAATGTGAGTTTGTAATCCAGGCAATATAAACTAAATAGAAATAGAATTCAGTTTCAATTAATTCCTGGAAGGAGTGCTCTTGGGAGGCAAGGGTACTGCTGAAGCAGCTTCCCACACACTCTCGTCAGCAGATGTTAGAAACAATTTGAAGGCACACAACAACAACAGCAACCATTGTTTTGTTTGGGAGTGGCTTCACAAAAGCCCTTCTTCTGCTGCACATGAAAACTGCTAGAAATTGTTTTTGTTCAAAGCAGCCACCTGCACTTCTGGAGTCTTCATAGGAAAGGGTGGTTATAAAGATTGTCCTGGTGAGATAGAGCACTTTAAGATTTACCACTGCCAAGGCTTGAAAGCCATCTCACAAGCAAACCCCAAGTTTTCTTCTCCTCTGGGACCATGCTTCCTGAAATCTGTCTCCTCACAAGCACAACAGTTTTCTGAGACTTCGGCCAGAACCTGAAGCCTTCCATCCCTGTAGGATAGCTTGCCAAAGAGGGCAGCTCACGGACTTTATTCCCTGCCATGTTTCAGCGCATCCCAGCAGATGTGTAGAGGATCAGTAGCTTTTACGTGACATGCAGAGAGCCAGTGATCTTCCTCTGGTCCTTGTAAACATTGCTAGGTCTGGTCTGGCTCCCTAAATGTGAGTACCTTTGTTTAAGCATAATGTGACTGAAATCTTCTTGCCAAAAAGAAGGAGAAGGAGGAGGAGAAGGAGAAGGAGAAGGAGGAGGAGAAGAAGAGGAGGAGGAGGAGGAGGAGGAGGAGGAGGAGGAGGAGGAGGAGAGGAGGAGGAGGAGAGGAGGAGAGGAGGAGAGGGAAGAAGAAGAAGAGGAGGAGGAGGAGGAGGAGAAGGAAGAGGGGAGGGAAGAGAAGAAGAGGAGGAGGAGGAGGAGAGGGAAGAAAAAGAAGAAGAGGAGGAGGAGGAAGAAGAGGAGGAGGGGGAGGGGAGGGGAGGGAAGAGGAGGAGGAGGAGGAGGAGGAGGAGGAGGAGGAGGAGGAGGAGGAGGAGGAGGAGAGAAAGAAGATTTTAAAAGACATCATTAAAAACACACAAGATAAAACATAAAACATCAATGAAGTGCTAATTCATTGATCTATTGACCAGAGTTTCTGGACAAGTCTCATCAGCAATAGGAATAGTGACACCCAGATTAAGCCTCTTCATTTTAGTAGTAAACCAATCCCCAAATTTGGGAGAGGACAAGGAGAAACCGACATCTGCATGGCTACTTCCATTTAGAAGACCCATTCCACATCTTAGGAGCAATGTTGATGTTAACATGTCCATGATAAGCCTTAGGCAGCCAGTGAAGGTGAGATGTTGTTTTGTGCCTTCAGATTAACTCTGATTTATGGTGACCCTATCATAAGTCAACTGGCAATTTGAAGACACATATACAGAGACACATCATAGGGTTTCCTTGGCAAGATTTTTTTAAAAGAGGAGATTTGCTATTGCCTTTCTTGAAGAATGAGGCTGTGACATGTGCAAGGTCACCCAGTGAGTTTCCATGGTCATGCAAGGATTCCAACCATGGTCTTTCAAGCATCTTAATACAACACTTGGACTACTAAACCACACTGTCTGTCATATTGCAATCTCTCAGGCAAAATCTCAGACTCACACAGAAATTTTCCAAATCAAAAGATGGAAATGGGGAGTTCCATCCTAAGGGCTCACCCCAAAGGACAACTCTACACAGTACAGAGGTCTCAAACCACTTCTATCCTCATGAGTACCTGGCAGAATGAAAGCATAAGACAATGCTTATGATTGCGCTATTACTAAAGAGCATTCACATGTCTTATATGTAGTCAGTTAACTAGGTTTACTAGATTTCAAAGACATTCTCTTATTACAAAAAGCTTATTGTAGGTTCCTGTTTGAAATGATGAAATAAACGCTATATAGTTTCTGTTTATTAAAGTAATCACTCCTTGTTCGGTGGCCTTCTTTAATATTCATTCTGCATTTACAACAGCACCCTTGATTTTCAGCTCCGATAAATAATGTTTTCCCCCCTCTTATTTGTAATTTTTCTTTCTACCATTGGTTGGAAGCACCTACTGTTCCATGTTAATTAATAAGAAGTCATTTGGAGTTTCCACCTCAGGCCCCCAACTAATTTGATTTGTCATTGTTTGAGTAGCCTATGGGAAAAAAGAATCATTGCTGTTGAAAGCTGTACCAATTTTTCAGGTGTTGATTAATTAGCGTGGTATTATTTCTCTGGTAGCTATATACCTTGACATAAATTTGTGTGCTGTTGCTGCTGCCATAGGCTAGATTTCATCTCTAGCAATCTGGCTTTGCCCTCACCAAAGAATCTGATGACCAATTAAAGATGGAGGTTGGGATCCTAATGGTTGATTCCAGTTGGAGCAAACCTATTCAGTGAATTGTTGAATGATAAGGCAACCGATAGGTAAATCTCATTGATTCAATGGGTCTAATTTAGGAAGGAGTTCATGTTGGAGTTTGACATCTAACTACAAAAAGTTGGACGCAGTGGAGTTTTTCAATATTAATGCCTCTAATAAACACACAAAAAGTTAAAGCACCTTGCCAAACTTTACATTCAAGGCAAAACTTTATACTTATCTATAGTCAAAATTGGGGGTGGGGGTGGGGTTTATGTTGTTTTCTACGCAGACCACAAGCTGCTTATTTTTATACTGTTTGGAACTCCAAATCAGAGCTGGAATTCTGAAATATAACCATAACAGAAAGATACAATGAAAAGATAAACAAACTTCAAAATAGTTCAAATAGCACATTTTTCCAGACAGAAAGTAATAGGTTTTTAAGTGCCACAGAGCTTTTCTTTCTCCCAAAAAGAATTCTGTGAAACCTCAAAGCTTGTTGCTTTTATTTATCCAGCATTCAGCCTAATAAAACCTCGCCTGTGAACATTTTCTTAAGAGTTCTTTGCAACATTCGGTTTACATGCTGCTGCTTATGGGGCGGCAGATTTACATATTTTTTTAGTTTACAATCTTTAGCTTTCCATTAAGGCCCACGCATGGCAAATGCCCCTTGAAAAACTCCATAACGTTCTTGTCAAGAGCTGTAAAAGCTTCATCAGTTCTTACTACTCCTCCACTTACAGCATTTGTCACAAAGTGGAACAGGCTGACAAGAGTGGTAAAAATCCCCGCTGCAGCTGTAAACCCATTTCTCTTCTGAATAGTGCACACAGCCAAGCAAATCAGACAACTATTTAATAACACACCACTATTCATCCTGCATTTACCAGAGCAGGGCAATCTTCTCAGCTTGTAGGTGTGCTGAACTAAGAAAGGGCTCAGCATAGTGTGTCTGTTAATAGACAATGGGAACGAAGCGGCAACAATTAGTCATGCCTAAGGGGTTAACTATGTGTTATACCATAACATGTGTAATTGTGCCTCCACATCTTTTTTTTTTCCCCAACAAGCACACTTAGAGAAGGAGGATTTAAATTGGAGACGTGGACCATTTCCTCACAAGACTGTTATAACGCTATGATTCCACTTTCAACATCCTATGGAATCCTGGTGTTCGCAGTTTAGGGAGGGGCCAGCCGGCAAACCCCAGAATTCCATAGGATGTTGAAAGTGGAATCATCGTGCTATAACAGTCTCATGAGGAAACGGCCATGGTGGCAGCAGGAGAGAGGGAGGGTGGGCCAATCCCTTGCCTCCCCCACTTTTTCACCAGAGTTGAGACAGAATGATGGGAAGTATGATGAAATCTTCAGAGTTCTGCATAAATGCTAAGCACTATTGATAATGGTTATTGTTCTTATTGTTAGTTGATCTGGGTCTATAGATGTTTACGCCCGAATAAGCCACTGTTGTTCTTCCTCCTTTGAAATTGTATTAACATTAAAGGCCTAAAGGCTTGTTAGTCCTGATAAAAATAGGTGCACTGAATGGACAGAACTCATGTAAGTGTTAGTTTACCAAATTCCTATTGAACTAGGAGGGTCTGCTCCAGTGGGGACAAACAAATGGACTTAGGCCAAAGGGTGAGCTACCACTAATAAACGTCCTCATACAAAGGACTGAATTCACACAGAAATGTGAATTGTTGTGTCCCTTTGAGCCGTTTCCAACTTGTGGCCAGTGGAGGAGCTTGGAGTGTGCGGAGGGGGGGCAGGAGGAGGTAGGGCTACAGTGTGGGGGGCATGACTGCGGTGCGTGGGGGCATGGCCAGGGCACGCGAGGGCGTGGCTACAGGTTCAGCAACCCCAAAAACATTGCCACCCAGGGTAAATCACTGCCATCGCCCCCCTCCCCCATCCCTACGCAACTGCTTGTGGCAACCCTAAGGTGAAACTAACATGATGTATTCTTGGCAAGACTTGCTCACAGGGGTTTTTGCCTTTTGATTTCTCTGAGGTTGAGAGAATATGATTTTTCTAAGGTCACCCAGTGGGTTTCCATGGCTGAGTGGATATTTGAACCCTGATCTCCAGAGTTGTAGTCTAATGATCAAAATGCTACACCATGCTGGCTGAAAAGTGAATACAGTGTCTTGATCTCTGTGGCAGGAGAAGCAATAGACCTACCGTCACAGAGATACAACCAGTGCCTGGTTGAATAGAGAAGACAGGAAACACAAGATCAAAGCATTGGGACTTTTCTGATTTGCAGTTATGATCTGATTTGCACCTCCCTTGAGCTTCCATTTTCCCTCTCAGCTTCATTGCAATCCTTATAGACAGTAGTTGGGATGACGGATGAATGTTCCCAGCAACAGCATATTATATGAATAATCTTTGTTATTACAAAATGGCCGAGATCCTGGGTCAAGAAACGTGCCATAACATTTCATACAGGTGGAACTATGACATCTCCCTCTTACTCCCATCCCCAAACTCTCCTTGTAAGCTTCTGAAGCCCTCTCCCATGCCCATTTAGTGACCAGTGGAGAGCAAGAGGTGGACAAACAGTGCCCAACTACATTCTCGTACTTGGATGCATAATGACAGTCACTCTCAGGGGTGCTCCAAAGGCCCTAGAAGATGAAGTCATTGCTGTACATCCAGCATCCAGCTAGCTCTGATGCTCCCCTCCCCTCTCCACTGGTCACCAAATGGCTATGTGGGGTATGTATGTGTGCCGCAGCTTAAAAGATGGGCTTGTTAGGGGAAATTGGTGGTGGTCCGGAATGACGGGAGCTATAGTCAAGGAGCATCGAAAGCTGCTATTGAGACTCATCAAAGGGAAAATGTATTTGAAAGAGCAGTTGTTTTAACTATTTCATTTCATTTTTAAAAAATTCCTCAGTAGACTCAGAACCAGAAGTTTCACCATGAAGAAACTTAAGGGAGAAGAGCACAAACCTCTGGATGGTGCCAGACTATAGCTCCCATCATTCCTGACCACTGGCCATATCAGGCTGAGAATGATGGGAGTTAGAATCCAACAACATCCAGCAATATCTTCCCACCCCACTCCATCAACAGCTCCAGTCCTAGCCCTGTAGTAACAGAATAACGCTGGGCTCTAGACACCTATTTCATGAAATAAGGAATTATCCCTTTGGCACAGATATCTCATTCATAGGTCTAACCAGTTTGTTTAAAATATACTTGTCTTTTCTGCCAAAACACCTGACAGGGCTGACAACAATCAATCACTATAAGGAAGTTAAAAAGCAGAGCGAACAAAAACAGTATAGCAAATAAAAAAGTTACTAGGACTTAGTCACTGGTAAATAGTAGCTTCCAAGTCAGTGGGGTGAAGAATTCTCAAAAGAGGTTCAGAACCTTGGATAGCTAGATTCAGCACCCTAGTGGCATGGAAGCCACCAGTTGCCGCTTCATTGCTCAGCCAAATCCAGTGATGTTTACTTCTGAGTAAAACATGCACAAGATGGCCCTGGAAATGTGCTCATCTAGAGAACTGGTCAGAGAGACGGATATTTCTGATGAATAACCGTATGTCAACTGGAACAAAGATAAAGGTTAGAATACCACTCCACATTTCTCTAAATAGATTTTGCATGAACCACTACATTAATTGCACAGTTTGGAAACATTACTCCAAGAATAATTTCCTTTAGTTTTTCACAATGAGTTTTAGGAATGAGAAGTAACCTTGGCTTTAATCCTGTTAGAGTAGACTCACTGAATCAATGGGATTTGCCTAAGTTTTTTCAAATCATATTTTTATTAATAATTTCCAAACACTAACATTCTACAAATACACGAAAAGAGAAAAGAAAAAAGAAAGAAAGAAGACAAAAAGAGGCTAAAGCGCAGAATTAAAAATTAAAGAACAAAGAAAAAGAAAGAAAAAGGTGACTTCCATTCTTCCTTTAAACTGTGACAAGTTGTGGCAAGCCTCTCAAAAATAATATCAAATTTAGTCTTGTAAATAAGATGAAATTCAGTCTGTCCATGAAAATATATGTACTTAAATCCTTAATTGTTCTCTTTTGAATGTGTCAACCCCCAGTCTTCTTGTTCAGCTCCCAATCTTCTGGGGTAAACACACTTACTTGACCCTTGACTGCAGAAAGAAGGTAGATGAAAAGACTTCTGCACATTCATTTTAGTCGGAAGAATTCTTCATTTTTATAACTCCAAACATTTATTTAAGTTTTTTTTTTAAAGCAGGTTACTGGCTTAGGGCTGTCAGATCCTCAGATCAAAACAGCTGCTTTCCATGGGTGAAAGATGTAACTCCTTCATTCTTTCCAATTCAGTATGAGTTTACTCTTGAGTAAATGCTACTAATGGAGCTGTTTCTGCACTACACTGTTATAGTGCCATTATTCTACTTTCAACATCCTATGGGATCCTGGCATTCACAATTTAGGGAAGGGCATTTAGAATTCTCAGCCAGACACCTCTTGGGCCTCAGGAAATTACAGAGATCAGAATTCTACAGGATGTTGAAAGTGGAATAATAGCACTATAACCGCGTAGCGTGGAAATGGCCTGGGAAATCTGGACCCTTGTGGGTGACCTTCTGCTCTCCTTTTAATCGAGAGTGAGTTTCCGTACGCAGAGATCCTTCTGGCTGGCACTTTTACCATGAAAACTCTCTTTATGGCAGAGCTGTCACTGCCCTGCCCAGAAGCTGAGTCAATGAGATTTACCTAAGTGTTGGTTTACCATTTGTAAGTCGATTCAGTTGACCTACTTCAGCTGGCTTCAGTGATTGGATTTACGCCATTGTTAACATATTTCTGACTGCATTAATTTTCATTTTTAGCTAAAAATATAACTTAAAATGGCCAAAGAAATCCAACAGTGCCAAAGAAACAATTTTGCAATAACAGGTGAACCAGTATTCATTAGGCAAAACTTGTAACATTTTCAGAATTGTCATCAAAGTGTTGGAAAATAACAATATTGCCCTTTGTTCCACAAAAGCATTATCAAAGCAACATGTTAGGAATAACGTCATTGCTTTTAACATTTTACATCCAAGTTCTGGTTCACAATAACCTTCCTCTATGTGGTTGTGTACCCCACCCCTACACTGTTACAAGAAGCAGGCAGCTTACTTACATGACAACATTCCCAGTATTTTGTGACTGCAAAAAAAGAAAAGAAAAAGAAAGGTTTTCTTGAAATCCACAGAAAGAATTAAAACAGTGAACAAGGTTGTATAAGAAAAGAAAAGGTGATGCTGTGAACAAAAGGAGTAGTCAGTGAAAAGTAATTTTCTTTTTTAACTATCACATAAATAAAAACCAGATGGAAGGTTTCTTCTACTCACATGCACTGATCCTGATCTAGATTGCAGCTGTGTACTATTACTTAAGTAAAAAAGAGAGGACTCTTAAACTGTACGCAGCATATTTAATGTAGCTTATATTTAGCCCTCAGGTGGTGATCCAGGTAGAGGTGTGGCAGAAAAAGCAGATATTTGGGGGAGTGATTTACAGAGAGAGAGCTAGAGACTGATATCGAGTAACATGACATGTTGATAGGAACCCTGGTGAGTGGTGGCTTCCATGTCAATGGGGCAGTAAATCTGCTCCGGGTCTTAATCCAGGCCTCAAAGGAACTATTCAAGGTAGAGGACTATATCTCCCAAAAGGTTCAGCACTGCAGATAAGTCTTTTTATGTGTGTGTTGAACCTGTTAACAGGTTCACTGTCCCACTGACCTGGGAGCTACCAGCTACCAGTGGGTAGGAGTGACTGATGCATGGACGAAAGCGAATATGGGAACATGAAGAAAGGCAAAAGCTCTTTTGTTTTAAGAGTGCTAAACCCATTCTGACTGAGGCCATGGTGTCCCCACAGGGCCCACCTTGTCTCTCTAACATATCAACTATAAATTCAGGATGTGAGATTGAAACAGTTATTTTGTAAATGACAGAATTCTCCAGCCAGCATGAAGTGGTTGTGTGGGCTGCAAAATTCTGGGATATGTAGTCCAAAATGTAAATGTAAATTTTGGGCTCTTATGGATCTCAGTTCAATTCGTTTTCTCTCTCCCTTTCTCTTTCACACACATACATATTTCTGTCTCATTGCCCTTCATAAATGCTGCATCTGACTTCCCAATCCATGCCATCCTCTTCATCCATAGCCTTCTGACACTGTGAGGCAATTGGAGCTAGTTCTCCTTGTTCCTCCCCATTCCTTTCAAAACCTTCAAGTAAAACTCCTCTAACATACCCAGAATTTCTAATTCTTAACATTCAGAATGCAGAGGAAGCATTCAGGATAAACTCCCCCTACCTGTTTCACTTACAGATCCTTCTGTACCGAAGAAAAAGAAATTAAGCAGGGAAAGTATTAATTTTAAAAAAACTTAAGAAGGTCAGTGTGAGAACCAATGCCCACAAGAAGAATATATCTCAGACAGGCAGACGGGTACAACAACGCATAAAGAGGATATTTTCGTGAAATGTAGACACCTCCAGGGAAGTCACAGTAACTGTTTACAATAAAATGGTGCAGAATAAATAATGGTTCAGTTCAGGGCATACATTAAAGGAGGGGAGACAGTAGGTACATTTAGTTCCACAGAAAGTGGTGTGCTGTTCACCCTTCCCTTCTTAGATACGTAGCTATCAGAAAAGCATTCAAGCAAGCTACACCAAGCAGCAAAGAAATACCTCATAACTGGCAAATAAATAATGTTTTCCCCTCTTGTTGTTGATTTTTCTTTCTGCCATTGATTAGAAGCACCTACTCTTCTATATTAATTAACAAGAAATCATTTGGAGTTCCTACCTCAGGCCCCCAAATAATTTGATTTGTCATTGTTTGATTAACCTGTAAGAAAAGACAATCATTGCTGTTGAACTTGTACTAATTTTTCAAGTGTTGATTAATTAGCATGGTATTATTTCTTTGGTAGCTATGTACCTTGAAATTTTGGGCATTTCCGCACTGGGCTAGTAAAACGGTGCAGAGCGACCTCTAACGGAGGTCTTCTGCACCGTAGAGTGGACTGGGGTGGACTACTTTCTGTAGTTCCATACCTCAGTCCACTCCGGAGCTACCGGAAGTGGTCGCTCGGTGTGTTTTTTAAAAACCTTTTTTTAGAGGTTTTTAAAAGTCACGGAGCGCACAATCCCGTGCCGCTCCGTTGCCCGGCTCCAGAGCAGATTTGCAGGCGCGCGCAAGTGCGTGCCTGCAGATCTGCTGGGGGTGGGCTTCCGGCTGGCGAGCTTCTCCGGTTGGTGGAGAGCCTCCACCAATCGGAAGCCACCATTTGGGACACCGGAGGACTGCGGAGCAGCGAACTCGCGCTGCTCCTCGTGGCGACGGACTCAGCCAGCCGGAAAACAAAGCCGGTAAGCTCTGTTTTCAGCCGTCCCCCCCCCCCACATGCGGAAAGGGCCATAAATGTGCGCTGTTGCTGCTGCCACAGTTGTTGGGTCTATCAGCTGTTCTGACTTGAGTAGTTTTCCTTTCTTTATAGGTTCCCATAGAGGTAAGTGAGAATTGGAAGTTTGGCCCCCTTCCTTAAAACCATTGACAAAATTCCCATCTTATTAATACCCCCGAGAATGGTGCTTTACTTAGAACAGGGTGAGAATTTTGTTTTAGTTCATTTCTTTATCAGAATTTACAAAGATTCACAAAGTTCCTCATACCTATGATGAAAAGTAATGGAGTTTTTTTAAAAAAAAATGAAAAAACAGAAACTGAAATCTGACCGATTCACCCATCCAGGTTCAATCTAGGCCCTGCACTTTTTAACTCTAATTGAGTGTCTGTGTATTCAGGCATGTTGGTGATTAGTTGGGGCTTTTTTTTTAACTTCAGGCTCTTCATTGCATTCAGCTGCAGTGAGTTATCATTAGAGCACAGATGAAAACATGTGACCTTCTAGGTATTGTTGTTAATGTGTGTCTTCAAGTCATTTTGGACTTATGGTGACCCTAAGGCAACCGTTATCACAGATTTTTCTGGGGCTGATTGTGTGTGATGTGTCCGAGATCACTCAGTGGGTTTCCGTGGCTGACTCGGGAATCAAATGTTGATCTCCAGGGCTGTAGTCTGTTACCCTGATTTCTGGGGTCCCTTGGGGGAATGCCTTAATACACTCCACGTAATGGGGAATGGAAACTAGCCAGAGCACAAGCAATAGCAATGCAAGAGGCAGGGTAACCTAGCGAGATCTTTAACCCAATTTTTATGGGGTCAGGCTGAGCCAAAAACCAAGCGAAATTGTCTAATAAATGATTTTATTAAAATTAAAGACTTGCACACATACACACTTACGCACTCACTCCCTCAAGAGCTATTTAGAAATAAAAGAGAAGAAATTGGATAGGAGACTTTGGAGGGTTACAGCTGGGGAATACTGCACCTGGTCCTGAAGTCCGGAGGTCCCGGACAGCAGCGGAGAGAGATGAGACTCAGCACGTGGAGAGCTGAGGGGATAGCTCAACGGACTGAGTGATGGTCTGCTGGGAAGCCGGAAGCGATCCAAAGAGCTGCTCAAAAACCGGGTCTATTTATGGGGGAAAAGGTACCTGGAGGGCTAATCCTTTCCCGGGGAGAACAATAGGTGGAGGAGCTAGAACAAAGCTCCAAAATGTCAACGACCTTTGCATGATTGGATTTGCCGGAGTTGTCAAAGCCTCGGCTGTATGCAAATTGTCCTCACTTGATGGGCTATATGTCAGATGCATTAATCCCTTCAAGCCGGTTCCTCGGGGCTGAGGACCCTTTTTATATTTTATGTTTTACATGTCTGGAGGTCTCCTGGGGCTACGTGACTTTGGATTTACTGGCCTGACCAGGTTTTTCCTGTTTTCGGCTGTTCAGCTGTGCCTGCCTATGTGCTCGTTTGGGGGACCTCTCAAGCATGTGGAGATATTTTTAATATTAAATTGTAGTCCCCAGGATAGGGTTATCTAACAGGTTAACAGTCGAATGCTCAAACTACTACACCATGCTGGATCTTCCTCCAGGTACCGCTGGACTACAATTTCCCTCAGCCCCAGTCAGCTTAGCCAATGATGAAGGATGATGAAAGTTATAGCCCATCAACAACTGGAGATTCACATCCTTGTGTTAGTCAAGTGATATACTTGCCCCTGTGAATCAATCTCCACTTTCAGAGAAAAGAACAATGGCTGAAAGAGTACCTCAACAGTCATAAATTATTTCCATAAAAACCACAGGATTCCCATATATGAATACCTAAGCTTTGCAGTTGGCTGACTTCAGTATTCTTGTCAATGTTTCACTTGTGATTTTCTTCTTTTCTCCAGTGACGTGCCACTGAGTCCCTTTTTGTTTTTAGTTGCAGATCTAGTGATAAAAGCCGAGGGTTTTCAGCATAGGAAACTGCAGATTTCCGTATGGGCACTCTGCAAAAACCAGTCTCTTTCTGCATCACACATTGTCCTGACTATTTGTTCATCACAGATTTATTTTCTTTTATTTTTCTCCTCCTGTCATACATGCAGTTATTCAGATTTCATTTCCTTAACAGAAAATTACATCTACACGTGGATCAAAAGAGGAAAGAGTTGCTATATTTATCCAATGAATGGCGTGGTATTTTTTTTTTTCTGAAATAGCATATGTTGCCAAAGCAACTGATGTCTTAAGAGCCCCACTCCCTACAATGCCTGGCCTGCAGAAAATTGTTTGCTTTTATTCAGTGAGGAGAGCAATATGAAATGCACATCTCAGCTGCAGATGACAATTGTGGGGAACTGAGTCAGAGATAAAAACCTGTATGAGTTTCCTGCAGCATCAGGTTCTGATGACACAGGAGAATTTTTGCCTTCAACACAGTTGGATGCCAAGTCTAGAGTTCTCATAGCTGGCTAAGTGAAGCCATCACAGATTTGGGTTTTTACGGGCAAAGTTCCCTAAGGCACCATTTCAGTAACTGAGGCAGCCACCTGTAGTGTCCTACCATGAGAGAATACCAGGAGCTCAACTCATGCCTATTTATTTCCTACGTTCAGGTGCAGCTAACCCAGCTGGTTAGAAACAAGCCGTTGCAGAGCAGTGGTGAACTTTGTTTTCTTTTTTTTTACTTAAATTCTTGTTAATGGGGTCTTCCCTGCTTTTTTAGCCTCTCTGCAGGGAGCCAAAGTGAGGGGGGAAGTTTAGGCTCCCTCCCCATGCCTGTTTCATTGACCCAGTCAGGTTGGACTTAACAAAGAAAGTAAGTTTATTTAGCTGAACATGGCACCACAAGTGTAGCATGCACTTTATGCCTGAGGCATTGTCAGGTGACAGAAGGGGCCAGCAGGGTTTTATCTGGCTTGCTATATAAATCCCTGAACTCTATAAATCCTTTGTCTTCAATCTGCCAGAGCAAGCTACTTGCTAGACTTTCTTGTCTCTTTTATCTTTCTTTCTATTTGTTCTCACCTCACTCAGGCCTGCCTGCTTAGTTGTAATGGGTCAATTGTTTGCCCAATTCCACCTCAGTTGTGGTAAATATTTTCCTGCCTGCTATTCATTCAGACAGGAGGTATGGAGTGGGTAGAGAATCTGGATTGTGGGGCTGAATATTTCCCAATGAAACCCAAAGCCTTTTCCCTGACACCTATTTTGCCATGTGCTGTTAACACTTCACTCCACCTGCAGTTTGTGTGATTATTACAAGAACTTTAGAACCAGTCAGGAATGGACTGCCAACTGAAGGCTGAGATTCCAGTAGACACTATTTGCTGCTGCTGTTAAATTGTGATCAAGTCAACTTCAACTTATGGAGCCCCTATCAAGGAGAGATCTTCAAGTCACCATCTCCTCAACTGCCCTGCTCAGGACCTGTAGACTCAGGACCATGGCTACCTTGACTGAGTCTATCCATCCGTAATATGGTCTTCCTCTTTCCCTACTGCTTTCTACCTTACCAAGCCTTATTGTCTTTTGTAATGAGTTATGTCTGCTGATGATATGAGCGAAGTATCACAGTTGCAGCTTAGTCATCTTGGCTTCTAGGGAGAGTTCAGTCTTGACTTGTTCCAGGACCCATTTATTTATCTATTTAGCAGTTCAAAGTATTTTTAGAAGTCTTTTCCAGTACAAAATCTCAGATGAGTTGTTTCTCCACCTATCAGCTTCCTTCACTGTCCAGCTTTCACAGCCATGCCTACAAACTGGAAATATCATTGTTATTGTTAGTTATTGCTATTGATAAGAGTAAACAATACTGAGTGGGTGATTAATTTCTTTCAGATTTATTTATTTATTTAGAACAGAGTGGAGAAAGTGCAGCCTATGGGCTATGTATGGCCCATTTTGTGGTCCCCTCAAACATTCCTCCCCAAGTTCCCCAAAACTCTGTGACCCATTTTTGTAAATTTTTAATTTTTTTTTCATCTGGACTTGTGATCTGAAAAATAATGAAATAGTCAATGTAGTGGTTTGGCCCCCACTACTCTCCACAGTTTCACACACTCCCCTCAAAATCACTGGCTCCCATTTTCCTATTAGCTACATGTATACCCTGCCTTTTCTTTTTTTAAAAAATTATTTTTATTAATAAAGTTAGTTCTTTAAAAAAATTACAAAAACACTTTGCCAAATATGACATACAGCATAGCGTGGTATATAACTTAAAGAGGTTTTACAATAAGAATATACATTAGACAAGAAAAAAAGAAAAAAATGAGACATACATGGCTCTCCTCCTCAGCATCATCATAACAACCCTGTGAGGTAGGTCAAGCTGAAAGAAGGAGACCAACTAGCATAAGATCACATAGTAAGTAACAGTCATGGCTCAGTGGGGACTTGAGCCTGGCTCTCCAAAGGCTCACCCCAGTTCTCTAACCACTGCACAACAAATGGCATATTTTCCACATACCTGTCACTGGATGTCTGATGAATAAAGGAAACGGCACAATAAAGTCCAATTAAGTGTTACAATGAAGTGTTACAAGCTCAATCCAGGCTGCCTCGTTTTTGTTGTTAGAAGTTCCATGTCAAATATTATAGTTTGCAATTTTCTACCCCATCCTTCCTCCAAAAGCCTAAAGCCAATTGTCAGTCCCTACTAATGTGGGTCCACTGAATCAACTGCATCCTCTAAGTGAACCTCTATGTACCTTTCATTGATTCAGTGGAGGTAACAACTATAGTTTGATCAACAAGTTGAGAGCAGTTTACACATGGTTCCTAAACAGTCTCTATCCAGACTATATATAGAACCAGGCCTCCTTCAGGGATTGTTAAGAACTATACACTGTGATTCAAACCAACATAGAGTTCAGGGGGATTACTCCTCCTGGATACAGCTGCGCAGCAATGCATTGAACTCACCCTTCCAAGTTTGCATCCAGAATTGAATCCACTGAAACACACTGCCTCTGTTGCACCTTCATCTGGTATACTAGAAGAGGAAGGGTTTATTCCCAAGTTTCCACACTGCTAAACTAATCTTGCCTTCTGTCTCACCTTTGGTCTTTAAGTATTTTAGCTCAGTGAACAAAACCAGTGTGGGACGTGCAAGTGTCTCCACAATGCAAATATTCCTATTTTATAGACACTGCCAACAGCTGTGGCTTAACGTTAGTAGTATGTCCAATAGACGAGAGATGGCTTGCTCAGTGAAATAAATACTCCCAGTCATAATGCAATTTGGCAACAAAAGACTTTATGTCCAAGCATCAGCTATGCAAACAAAGGGATATTTTTCTTGGGGAGACAGCAAGACAAGTAAGGACATATGGAATTGCTAAATTTAATGCATCTCCCCAGGAGGCTCAATGTCTGTACAATTTGTCCACTTTACTTTGAAGTTGAGAAAAGAACAGTCATTGATAAATTGCCCCACTGGGCATGAGATTACATTGCCTAGACATAACTGTTCTACAATTTATAAAAACAAGGGAGGAAGCCCGTCAATGTTCTTGAAGAACAGGAAAGGAAAAGGTGGAGCTGAATCATCCAATTGCCTCCGTTTACTAGGGAGTACATTTGCTGTTCTTGGAGTTTCAGTTCCCTCTGGAAATTTATATGTAGAATGGGGGTGGATGCATCTCTTTTTCTTTATATTTTTATTAGAAACTTTTCCATACAAACAAAAAAGAAAATAAAAAAAGAAAAGCAAAAAAGGGAAAGAAAGAAAGAACGAAGAACAGAAAAAAGAAAGAAAAAATACATTGACTCCCAACTTTCCTAATAGCAGTTATACATTTTACTGTATAAACTTTTCCAACTATACAATATTCATGCGCTTCTTCAACTTAACCAAACCTGTTAGCACAACCTGCAGCTATTCTTGTTTTTCTGCCAAAAGACAATTGAAGGGGAGTGGATGAATCTTGGCTCTAGGGTACCTATATGGATTTGTTTGAACACGCAGGCCCTTTCCGCACGGGGTAAGTAGTACGGCGTGGTGCGACCTCTGACGGAGGTCGTCCACACCTTGGGAGCGAACTGGGTGGGACTATTTGTCGCAGTTCCGCACCTCTGTCCGCTCCGGAGCGACCTGAAGTGGTCACGCAGCGTGCTTTTTAAAAACCTGTTTTTACGGGTTTTTCAAAAGCACGGAGTGCACCACTCTGTGCCACTCCATTCCCGTGCTCCGGTGCAGATTTGCAGGTGTGCACCAGTGCATGCCTGCAGATCTGCCGGGGGCGGGCTTCCGACTGGCGAGCTTCTCTGGTTGGTGGAGAACCTCCGCCAGCTGGAAGCCTCCATTTTGGACGCCGGAGGACTGCGGAACAGCGAGCTCGCGCTGCTCCGCATGGGGACGGACTTACCCGGCTGCCGGTAAGCTCCGTTTCAGCGCGTTTTCCCCCGTTTCCCCCTCCACATGCGGAAAGGGCCAAAGACACCCTTGTTGCTGTGTGCCTTCAAGTCATTTCTGACTGATGGTGACCCTAAGGTGAATTTATCATGGAATTTACTTGGCAGAATTTGTTGAGGGGAGAGTTGTCCTTGCTTTTCTCTGAGGCTGAGAGAATGTGACTTCCCAAGGTCACTCAGTGGGTTTCCATGGCCAAATACAGATTCAGACCCCTGTCTCCCAGTGTCCTAGTCCAACATTCAATTCCCTACACTGCACTGACCCTCAAAGGCATCCTGCATCATCCTAATACAGAGCACTACTTCACCCACTGTAGGTGGTAAGGTTTCTTATGACCTGTTAAGAATAAACCACATATTGTAGGACTCTTTGTATGTATGTGGAGTGTGATTAATGTATTTATTTGGCTTGCTTGCTTGCTTGCTTGCTTGCTTGCTTGCTTGCTTGCTTGCTTGCTTGAGGTTTTGGCTGATCAGGGATTTTGGCATTCTCTTACGGACCAACCTTTCTAATGTTTTTTGGTATACCTCTAACCTTTGCTTTTAAATCGTATAAACAGCACACCTTCCCTCAGTGATGTGTTGTTTTCACCCTGGAAATATTGGGGGACATGGTCCAGGGCAGAGTTGGACAAAATGTGGCCTTCCACCCCTCCAGATATCCTAATTGTCTTTTTTCTAGCACAAAATCTTACAGGAATAGAGAATTATCTTTTAGATTGGTTCTGGGGGCCTTGTACTGATAAACAAAAAAATGACTGTTTTTCAAAATCAGAAGTGGGTCTCTGGACATTTCTGGTTTATTTTTGGAAGCCTTTAACAGCATAGTTGTCAGTCTGTACAACTCCCAGAGCAGAAAATGGGCTCTCAGGTCTTCTTCCATCATTCCTTCATGTTCCCCACAGGAAGCTGGGACTGTCATTCCAAAGGCAGAAATCCATAAATAGCCCAGGAAAATGCTTGATATGGGACAGGAATGCTCACAGATATGCAGATTCCATATTTGATTGCTACATCAAATGATGACTTGCTTGTTTGAATCAGCCAACCAAGACTGGACTCCATTTGTAGCATGGTTGGATAATGAGCTCTTCAAAAAAAATTGTTTCTTCAAATTTATGCTGCTGTTTCACTGTTTTTTTCCTTTTTACATTTCTTAGGGTTTTACTGTTACCAATTTTACTGCATTGTCAGGAAACACTGGAGACCAAAAAAACAGGGCACCTTCTTTAGAAGTAAGTACATGAAAATAAACACCACAGGCATATTACCTTGTCTCACAGAGACAACGCTTTTCAAAGTAGTCTGTTCATTCTGCTTTAGGATCTGTATGTAAAGTATTCTGGGCTCTCTGAAGTAAATACAAGGTTCTTGTGCAATAGACACATAAACTGAAAGACAAGTCATTTTTCAGCTTTACTTCCCAGAGGCTCCAAACCAGGATGAAATTTCTAGAAGTTATAGCCCCCAAAAAACTTGTTCTTCCTTTGCACCCTCCAACTTGAAACATAAAGCATCTACCAATAGCAAGCAGAAGTCCATGCTACAAAGAGCCTAGGCTAAGTCAGGCAGGGCTGTACCATGGACAGCTCAGAGTGCAAACTCACAAGCAGTAGCTCCTGCTTCAACAAAGGAGTCCACATGTAAGTCTGGAGACTTTTCGGCAATGAAGCACAGCCCTTGAGAGCAGGGAAGCAATGGAGTACTTTAATATTTCATTCTTTCTGCTCAAGACTTCTCCCCACCAAAGTGAACCATGACAAGATGAGTTCAGTTAACCTGGCTACCAAACACATGCACATGCTGACTAGCCTGATGCACCCTGAGTCTGGATCCGGCTGTATGTAAGAAACTAGTGGCCTTGATTCAACTGGAGATTCTAGCAGTAAATGCTTTGCTTGCCACACTGCTGTGGAAACTCAGCACATTGCTCATTGGTCTGCTTTAGCATCGCCACTATAGATTTGCTTGGGACAATAGTTACCGCTACCAGCTCAGAAGGGGCCAGTGGCCCTGTATGACAAATGAGGTGTCCCTTGGTCATATAAACTAACTGAAATCTCACCCTGCTCTTTAGTCTGACCCCTCCCCCCCCTTTCAGAACTCCATGCCAGGTACCAGAAAGAGCCCAAAACTCTTTACTGCCTGAGATACAGCACCAATGAATGCACACTCCCTTTCCTAAGTCAAGGTGCAACACAAGCCAGCCACTGTTTTGGCATCTGAAATTGAAAATCTTAAAAATAAGTCTCTTTCCCTCTTCCTAGCAGAAAAAAATGCAGTAATAATAAATCAGATACTTAACCGTTTACTGCTCTTTTATCACATCCAAAATTGTCTGTCCAAGGCATCTGCTCCACTCCGCCTAATGATAGAGAGGGTGCTGCTTCCTGCCCCACGCAAAGTATCTTTCTGGCAGTGGTTGAGATCCTGAGGGGCTCCCCAGAGAACTGTTGCATCTTCAGCCAAGAAGGCCTGTCAAGAGGCTCACTCATCCCTTCGCTTGCTTTTTCCTCAGCTGGCTCCCCACACAGAAAAGTATCAGCATAGCAGCAACAGCTTTTGCACTTTCAGAGCAGCTGTGAAACAACACAGCACTGAGGGTGCCACACTGGAGTTTAGGGAAGAGCTAGACTCACTCCCTCACTCCCCACCCAGACGTTTCACACATGCTAGCTCTGTGAATGCATGTGTGTTTATTGGAAAGGATATTTAGGCCAAAAGATTCAAAATGAGGCCGAATATGAATGTTTAGTTGCCTAAATATCTTTCTGAGGTGTGTGTGTGTGTTTCTGTTTCTCGTAGGTTATCCTGGAAGACAAATCACTGCAGGGAGGAAAGGAAGTGGGGAAAGCTTTCCTGCTGTTAACAATATTCTGTGTAACTTTTTATTGTTACCAGGAATACAGGAATAATAGAACAGGTACTGCCTCGCAGGTCTGCTCTGTGAATTACGAAGATAGTTACTTGTTTGGAGTACTGGGAATGAAGCAGCCATTTTAACTGGCTGCAGTGAGAGGAGGAGAGACGTAGGGCCGCTCTCTTGACTCACCCGAGAGACCTGGCAAACAACACACACTGAGCCAGCTGAGACAGGCCCCCGTTTCTGCCCAGCCCTCCTCTCTCTCCTCCCATTCAACCTTTTCTCTTTGCTGCTGCCTCCCTCTCCCCCTTTCCCATGCTCGCCTCGAACAGCTCTTACCGGACGCAGTGCAAGTGACGCGAGGATTTCTGGGAGCATCTTCCCTGAAGAAGAGGCATCTCCAGAACTAGGCATCTGTGGGCTGGGTGGCCCCAGAGAATGCCTGCATTCCCACTACTTTGCTGCAATAGCAACAAATATACTATACAATATTATATAAAACTTCCTATAACCCCATGTTCCTCTTGCTGCTATTTCCTGAACTTTTGCTTCCTCAGAGGAAGACATAAGCTAGGCACAGGAAAAGCACAAAGAGTGGCACTACATGGCCAGCTGAGCAGGAAATAGCAGGAGGAGGAGTATGGGGCTATACTAACCAGTGACAAACAACTAATTACTTTTAACTGATTCCTCCCCCAATAACTAGGTTATATGATGGCTATAATTTAACATCACTCTTTTTGCATTGCAATGTGACTTTTTAGTTACTTTTGTAATTATGGGAACGTGGCTCCATTGAACAGCAAAGAAGGGACATCGTGTGGTTAAGTGCTGTCCCATGCTAGGATGCATGATGCTGTGTATTCAGGTTTTTTTAAAGTAACTAAAAGTAACTAAAGTAAATTTAAAGTAACTAAAAGTAACATTTTAATTTGCTTTATGAAATGGGAAAGCAAAAAGTACTTTTTAAAAATTGTAACTCTAATGACAACTCATTACGTTTTTAAAAGGCCTTTGAATTCTAAATGTAACTAACAGCTGTGTAATATAACTTTCCAAGTTGTGCCCCAAAGCGTTGCTTGCTTAACATCTATTCCAACTGTTGTGGGGGATGCTTCACAAACATGTTGTTAGTCTGAGTTAGAAGTGCAGCCAGTGATCTCTGTTTAGCTCCCTCGCCAGAGTTAGAAGTGCACCAGGCAGCTAAAGATGTTTAAGGAATAGCTTGTTTAGAATTGCTTAGGAAAGCAGAAACAAAACACTAAATGCTTGGAAAACTTTTTACCCCTAACACTTAGAAGCTAGGATGTAGGTGCACCTTGCTTCAGTGAGTGCTTATACATGAGACAGTATACGTCCATGAATGTTAACAATACACAACCTGCCATTTCCCAAGCTAGCAAGACTCAGTTCGATCTGTCCCTAACACACCGTAGGACAACTATGTCTTTCAAGTACGCTTGCCTGCAGGATTAGGCCAAGCAATTTTGCTGCTTGAGACAGAATAGCAAATGGCATCCCCTTCCCCTAAACACACACACACACACACACACTCCCAAAGTCAAGGTACATAGCATCCAGGACAGCAAAGTTATTTTAGCACCTGGGGCAAAAAATGCCACAACATCTCTCTCTGACCGTCCTGGCAAGAAAGAAAAAATAACAGTGGCAAGCTAAACAGACAGTTTGCTGCCCTCTCATGACAGCCAAATTCTCCTGCTTATCAGTAGGGCCGGACCTGCTCCTTTTAGCAAAAACAACAGATACTCTCAGATATCAGCACAGGGCAAGCCATTTCAGACCACACAAAGACATGTAGGTGAAGCAGAACCTTTTGTAATGTGTAATTACATGTGTGAATGCATGGGGGGGGGTGAGAGAGAGAGATGGCGGGAAGAAAAATTTAGGCAGTGAACCCTGATATTGGGAATGGGATGTGGTAAGCATGTGCCTACCTACCATAATCTGTGGAACTTTGGAGTGTTTGGGGCTGTAATCCAAACAAATGGAGCAGCAAGGTTGTCATCTTTAACGTTACTATCTGTGAATCATGGAGCAAGGAGTTTAATAGCAGAGTGACGAGCTGGAACAATATTGTATAAAAACTTTTTGAAATACATCACTCAACATTCCGAATTGAGCATTTTGTAGAAAAGGTGTTCGCATTCATATACCTGAACATGCACACGCACGTACGCGCACTCACACACACACATTTCCATTGTTTTCCCCAGTGGACAAGGGCAATGGGGTAGGGGGAATGGCAATAAAATATAGATACAATGAAATTGCTTCTCCCTGATCCTCACCTCCCCTTCTCCAAGCCCTTTACATTTTGCCATCTGGGGCTCTGGCCCATTGTGACTCTGGAGTAAACCTGCATAGGCTCCGGCTGCAAAATGTCTTTAGAAGCTGTTTCAAGGCTACCACCTCCCCAGGGATTCACTGACTGGCACAATCAAGCCGTCTCTGCCTTTCCCTTCTGTCTCTTCTCTGCCCTCTTTCCACCTAGGAGAGCAGGTGCCCCACCGAGCAGTAGGGAGCTCCTTGCTGGGCAAACTGTAATTATGATCAGTGGGAGATACAAAGTTGGCTACCTTCCCAGGGGTCTCTTATGCCATCCCTGTGCACATGGCCACCAACCCCCTTTTCTCCTCTCCCCATCCCCAGTTGCTTTGGCTGCAGTATTGACTGAGCGAGCAGAAGTGCTAATTACTTCCTCCATGAGGAAAGAGCGATATAGGATACAAGCCAAGTGGGACACAGCAAGGCAGCGAAGAGGCTTATGTAAACCACAGAAGTGATATGCATCTCCTTCGTGAGAAAAGAGGAAACAAAGATCTCTTCGCAGTTATATTTTCACTGTCAAATGTAAGAACCAACTTCCAGCTAGACAAACACCTTCATCAGCTCTGTTGAATCCCAGTTCTTCATGAGAACAAATTTCTACCTCTCAAGTTACTGAGGAAGGTTTAAATAGGGAGGGAAAACTGTTTCTTCAAAAGCCCTCAAGATCAGAGGGTATCTGGAACTATATGGCCTTAAAGCAGTCTCTAAAAACCTCCTAAGGAAAAATGGTCCCAGGTTCTTCCCCTGCTATCTGGAAGTCTCAGTAGACCACAATCTGAACATGAGTCAACAGTGTGACACAGCAGCTAAAAAAGCCAATACTATTCTAGGGTACATCAGTAGGAGTATAGTGTCGAGATCAAGGGAGGTAATAATACCACTCTATTCTGCTTTGGTTAGACCTCACCTGGAATACTGTTCCAGTTCCGGGCACCTCCATTCAAGAAGGATATTGACAAGCTGGAATGTGCCCAGAGAAGGGTAGAAACCATGCCCTATGCAGAGCGGCTTAGGGAGCTGGCCTGACGAAAAGAAGGTTAAGAGGTGACATGACAGCCCTATTTAAATATTTGAAGAGATGTCATGTTGAAGATGGAGCAAGCTTGTTTTCTGCTGCTGCAGAGACTACGACACAGAGCAATGGATTAAAACTACAGGAGAAGAGATTTCACCTAAACATCAGGAAGAACTTCCTGACAGTCAGAGCTGTTCAACAGTGGAATATGCTGCCTTGGAGTGTGGTGGAGTCTCTTTCTTTGGAGGTTTTTAAACAGAGGCTGGATGGCCATCTGTTGGGAATGCTTTGAGGAGTGTTCCTGCATGGCAGGGCGCTGGACTCGATGGCCATTGTGGTCTCTTCAAACTCTACGATTCTGTCTATGAACCATCCAGCGGCAGAGCTTGGAGTGCGTGGAGGGGGAGGCGGGAGGGGGAGGGACCATGGTGGGGATGTGGCTGGGAGCTGGGATGCCCCAAAAGCATTGCCGCTGGGGCAAACCATCTCCATTGCCCCCCCCATCCCTACGTGACTGGAACCATCAATACCTCATTGCTTCAGGTCCCCCCCCTTCTTCTGCACACACAGCAGATATGCACACAGAGACTGTCTCAAGGCGCAGAGTACCCCAGGCTGGCCAAACTATTTTGACAGCTGAGGCACCATGTTTCACATGTATCTCTCCCTGTCCTAGGCAGTGAAAGTAATATTAATTTAATAGCTACCAGTTTATGTCCTTTCATATCTCTCCAGATCAGCTTCCTGAGGCAAATGCCTCCTTCTTCTTAATAGTCAGGCCAGTCTGAGTGGAGCATATAACAAAACATTGCAATGACAAAGGGTGAGGGATACTTGGGCACTCCTTTGCTCTCTCACCTATAAGATTTATAACCCCTTACCTTCTTCATACTTCACATTCACTTTTGCAGATCCACTCATAGCCTTTTGCCTGTGTTTCTTGGCAGATGTGCCCTTCCTCCTTCATTTTCTGAACTTTATCTTCTTACTCCACACCCACTGAGGCAACACCAGCTTTCTTCTTCTCCCATTTGTGCCACAAGATCTGACACCAGACAACAGGGGTCTTGCTGGTCTCTCACAGCAGGTTAGATTTAACACATTGACATTAAAGGTCACTTTTGGGGAGCTTATTATACACAAATGGCTGGAAAAAACATCTGGACACTACTTGTTTCTCCTTCTCTATTTTCTAACCACCAGGCACTCTCTCCTGGGTGCTGCCTCTGCTGCTGAAGTTTCTATTCTCCCCTGGAGCTTCAGACAATGCTTTTAAGAAAGGCAGGCTTGGTTGATCATTGCATTGATTTTTCTGTTTCTAACCTTTGGAAGGCTGGGGTTTAAATCTGTGGTAAACGTAGCTGTGTTACCAGCATTTGCTGAAAGTAGCAGAAAACCAAACAGTTTTCCCTCTTTCTCTCTCTCTCTCTATCTCTCAGCAAGAGAGCCTAAAGTTATGAGATGGAGGCTTACAAAGTTAGAGCCCAAGGAGAAGAGTGGGAAACTTGCAGCCCTCCAGATGTTGCCGGATTGCACCTTCCATGAACTCTCCTAATTGGGTATGCTGGCAAGGGCTGATCTGAAAGGCAACATGTTCCCCACCCTTGCCAGAGAGCACGAGTGGAGGACCTTTAGCCCTAAGGTCCTGTCTGGCCCTCTGGGATTCCCCCAAATGACTGCTTTCCCTTTCTCATGACAATATCCATTTGGTAGTTTCCCAAGTTTTACATGTGTTCTGCGTACCCACCACCACCACCACTCGTTGTAATAGGTTGAAATGCATTTTCACACTAGACAATTATAGTGCTATTCTTCTACTTCAACTGTCATGGCCGCATCCTATGAAACCCTAGGGCTAGTAGTTTGGGGAGGCACCAGAAGAACTCTCTGGCTGAGGACTCTAAATGCCCCTCCCTAAACAATAGATCCCAAGATTCCCCTCGAGTTGCCATGGCAGTTAAAGAGTAAGCATAGTGCTATGACTGTGCAGTGTGAAAGGGCCCTTAACCACTAGCCATAAAGGCTTTATGTTGAAATATGGATTTCCTCCTTGAGCTAAAGAGGTTCCTTTTCTTTCTCACAGACTCATAAAGCCAAGCAGGAGGGACCAGGTAAGGATTGCAATGACTTGTCCCAGTAACCTTCCAAGGAATTTCATAGTGCCTGCCAATCTTCTAGCAAAAATCTGTTTCTTCAGTGGTGGTATCCTTTTCTCTTTTGATGCAAGTTGGTGCGCATACCATTGATTTTAAAAAATAAACAACATCATATTCTGGCTTCCCCATCCCCACCCCATCAAATATTAAACAGGGTGTTGAGATTGAAAACAGTTTTATGAGTTCAGTCATGCCCTGAATGTGGCCTTCCAAGTACCAATTTAATCCAAACCAGACAGAGATACAGCTGGCTAGGAGAAAAGCTAATCCAGGATTAGGAATTCAGACATCTCTGGATGGAGTGTCATCTCTCCTTAAAGACCAGTCTCAAAGATTGGGAATAACCCTAGAGCTGATTATTGTTCCTAGATGGCCAGGCAGTGTCTGTGTCTGGGGCAAATCTGACACAGCTCCAGATAAAGATGTGCCATTCACTGTAAAAATCAGATGTGTGGCCATGGCAACACATGTCTTGGTTATATCAAAATTGGATTGTTGTGATACAATCCGTGTAGGGCTGGCTTTGGAAAGAGTCTGGGCTCTACAGCTGGTGAAAAATGCTATACTTTGTGCAGAGCATACTACTCTAGCTTTGCATAATCTGTATCTGGTTCCAGTTTGCCTCCAGGCAGCATTTTGTTGTAGAAGATGTTTACCTACAGAGCACTAAATGGTTTGGGTCCAGGATATCTGACAGACTACAACTTGGAAATGTTATGTTTTTGGACAGCAGTTCCCAGAATTGGGCTGGGGGATTCTAGATGCTGTAGTCCAAAAAGAACCTTGTTGAAGCTCTGTAAAAGATCTTTTTTGCCTTTATGAATGTGTTTGTACTTTAAGAATCATTTCTTCTATTACATGTCTCACCAGTAACAGAAGTCAGGTGAGTGAAATCTTAGAACAGGATATTTGCAACCATTGCTGTCAAATTCTGGAACGCTTCCCCATGCCAAACCCCATGTCTTTGCGTAATTTCTGGAAGGCCATGAAATACATATTTCTGTTCTGCCAGCTACATGAATGATTTTAAATATCATTCTGCTCTCTGATTTTAAAGATGATTTCTCTCTTGTTTGCACTTGGTTTAATTTATTTCAATATGTTTCAGTTATTACATTTATTATAATACTGTTTTGGCCAAGAGAAGTCCTCTCTTGGCCAAAAGACAACTCCTAAATATTTGTCGAGTAAATAAAATTAATAAAATACTGGTGATTACCTGTTCTTGTTGTTGCTGCTGCTGTTTGTCTTCAAGTAATTTCTGACTTATGGTGATCCTAAAGTGAACCTATGATGGGGTTTGATTGGCAAGGTTTTTCAGAAGGGCTTTACCTCTGCATTTCTCTGAGACTGTGAGAGTGTAACTTGCCCAAGGTCACCCAGTGAGTTTCCATGGCCAAGCAGGGAGCTGAAACAGTTGTAGTTCAAGGCTTAATCCACTACACCTCACCGCCTTGGTGATTACCTACATCAGCCTAAATGCCTTGGGTTTGAAATATTTGGACCACCTCCTAGGCCATTTCTGTACTAGACTGTTATAGCACTGTGATTCCACTTTCAACATCCTATGGAATCCTGGGGTTTGCAGTTTCGGGAGGGGCCAGCCAGCTGGCCCCTCCCAAAACTGCAAACCCCAGGATTCCATAGGATGTTGAAAGTGGAATCATAGTGCTATAACAGTCTAGTGCGGAAATGGCCTTGGCATGGAAACATGGAATAGCAGCCTGGAAAAGGGGATATCATCAGCTGTAGCTTGCTTGTGAAGATTTAACTTTTCAATTTCCCCCTTCAATTGAGTGATTGATTTATATACCATCCTCTATCCAGCAATATCAGGACGCCACACAATAAACTCAGCTCAAACAGTTTAAAACAATTAAAATAATTGAAACAGACTAAAAGCATATTAAATAATTGAACAAGTTAAAAATAGGGCAATTAAACAGATTTAAAACATTCCCTTTCAGATTACACAATTACAGTGATTTGATTCCACTTTAACTGCCATGGCAAGAACCTATGGAGGTCTGGAGTTTGCAATTGGGAGGGAGGAAGCTAGAATTTTCTAGAGTTCTCATGCCTCCCCAAACTATGAACCCCAGGATTCTATAGGATGCAGCCACTGCAGCTGAAAAGGAAGCACAGCACTGCAACTGTGTAGTATGAAAGTGAAACTAGTGAGGTTCCAAAGGCTTTGGTAAAACAAAATAAAACCATGTTTTTTATTTGCGCTGGAATAACATCAGTTTCTGGTTTCTAGGGAATGGTATTCTACAGCCAGGGCATCACATCAGAGAAGTCTTCCTCCCTAACCAACACAATGATTTATGGGACAGAGAGATGCGTCTATCCAATAGTCCTTAATGGTACTGTCTTCTTTTTCAGCTAGCTGTGTGCCTGCCTCTTCCCATGTGAATTTTCCCAGTGAGTACATCCAACATCTGATGCCCTGTTTCCATATGAAATCCCTTTTAGAGACATGGTTATTGGTGCAGATACAAGAGACGCAGCGTCCAGACTCCATTCAGTACGGTTCTTGTGTTATTTTTACATCCACTGACAACATAGCCCTACTTTTCAGTAAGCTCCACTGAGCCCAGTGGGTCTTATGTCCATATAAGCATGCCTTACCCTGAAATTCTATACCCACTTTCTTTAGTGTAAAATCCACTCAATGGGACATACTTCTGACTCAACATGTATAGAATTTGACTGTGAGACCACTTTATGTTGCCAGGTATTTTTTCTATGCTGAATTCTCCCTGCTGTGTTGTTTTGTTTGATTGATTGTTTAACATGTTGACATTTTCACTGCAAGCCACTTTGCCTTTGTAAAGAAAACTGAAAAATGGGATATAAATCTTTTCAATCAATCAGCCGTGGTGCCGGGATTGGGTTTCTTTTCTTTTTTTTTTAATAATTTTACTAAGTTTCACAAATAAAAAAAAAATCATCTCAAATTGTACTTTTACATGTAATGTTTTTGTTCTTCCACTCTGATCTAGTTTTCATTTTCTAGATATCTACTCACATATAAAAAAATTATGCCTCACAATTCCATGTTCATCTTACATGCTTGATCTTGCATTTCTCTCGTCAACTCCTGTTATGTTACAGTTATTCCTCTTTAATTTCAACCATAATTCAGACATTTTCACTTGGCAGTTCCCAGCAATTACCCATTACAATTTGCCATTCTGCTTTTATCTGATCGTCCGATTTCCCCTTTAATCTTTGTGAAACAATATCCGCATTTCTATTCTCAATAAATGTCCCCCACTATTGTTCGATTGTGGGTATTTGCTGAAACTTCCACAATTTGGCATATTCAGTTCGAGCTGTCGTTATCATGTACAGTATTAATCTCCAATGCCTCTTAATGTTAGTATTCTCAAGAACATTTGTCATGTTTAACAAATAAAATTCAGGTTTTTTTACAAATTGAACCTTCAGTATTTCACACATCTTTTTATGTATTTCACTCCAATATTTCTTTGCCTTGGGACATGACCACCACATATGAAATATTGTTCCCACCTCTTTCTGACATTTCCAACACATTCCCGTACCTGTATTGTAAATCTTTTTTAACTTGTCTGGTGTCATGTACCATCTATGAAACATTTTAAAATAGTTCTCTTTGAGATTCGAGCCATTGTAAATTTTTGTGTCCTTTTCCAGCTCTCCAGGATTGGGTTTCTAGGTGTTCCATTGCGTATGGGACATTGTGTTTCAGTCTGGTCCCATACTGGAGCCCTGTAGGATATCCAAATCCCACATTATTTGATTTGTTAAAAATGCTTACCAGTTGCATCTAATATAGACAAAAATAGCCTCAGATACCAAATGCCGGGAGTCTGCTTGCTGGGATCACAACTGGCATGACCCCACTCCTCTTCTTCCTCCCTGGCCAGAGAGGCAGAACAGACTCACATTGTGCTTCACATGCTGCTCTCACCTGTAGAAATGAGATCAGGAAGAGCTGGCATCAACCATGCTCAAATTGGGCCAAGGCCCCATCTGAGGCCATTTGCTACCAAGCAAATGTCCCAGGGTCAGGCTTTTGTTAGCACAGTGGACATCTGCTCTTTCCAAAAGGAGGCACCAGCCACACTCACAGTAGACCGCCACTGGAGCATTTGGTACCCAGCAAAATGGCCTCAGATGAGGATCTGTCTACTGCAAGCATGGCTGAAACCTGTTTTTCCTTATCTAAACTCTATAGGCACCTGAGAGAATAGTACATGAGGCAGGCCAATCTCAAATCTTGTGGGAGCCCGGAGCTCTCATGAGAGGTCTTCCTAGGCTTTATAAAGGCCTGTGTACCAGTCAGTTTTGGACTGGCTGGACAACTGAGAGGGTTGTCCCATATTGGTATTTGAAGTACCTGGCAACCCTATGCCAAGTGTAATTCTGCATGGCACTCGGGTTGAATGTACAGGATTCCTTCATACAGTATTTAGAAGTCTGAGGGAAATGACTTGACTATAAGGAGAGCTGATCTGGAAGGGGAAGGCATCTTTGCTTTGGGTCTGTTTCCCTGGGGTCAAGCTGACACCCAGGGCTTTCCCAGGAAGGAAGCAAAATCCACCATGATGTTAGACAGTAGAACAAGTTTGTTTTGCCATATGAAGAAGACAGTGAGGGAAACCTCAACCCTAATTTCATTTTAGTCATTCCCAGTCTGCAGGCTTTTATTTTATTACTCTGGTGGTAGCAAAGGTTAATTTTTTGATCAGAGGAGACCATGTTGTTCCCGTAATTAAAATTAATTCTTCCCTCCGTATAGTCAGATGGCAAAGAGATAGGAAGAAAATGCATAAAAATGAGGACTGGAGGGTGAAAATGGGCAAGACATGCTCATTTTTATAAAGCACATAAAAATATTCTTCAGACTGTTCAAGAGGGGATTAGAGGTTGGAGATTAAGGTTCATCCTTTTCAAGCCCCTGACAGTAAGATCAAGACACTGCTGGGTTCTGGGTCATGCAATCTCCATGGTGGATCATATTCCGGGGTGCTACATGTCTCTGACCTAAATCCCATACTCTACTTCCATTCTGCTGATCTGCTGATCAAAGAAAGCTAAGTGGCCTCACTAGTTTAAAGACAGTGGAGATACATAAAGACACTACTGTGGCAAAGGGTGTGAGTCAGAAAATTCTGGTTGCACTATGCGGTATTAGGTCATTTAATTTCTATCCCACCTTTCTACCAAGAAAAAGTGTTCAGGATTACTAGCAACATTGTTAAAAATAAACTGAACATTAAAATCATCACTACAAAAACAATTCGGGCAGTACAACAAATAAAGTTAAGATACATCGTAAGAACAATGGAGAAGACGTAGGAAGCCTCTCAGTGCGGTGTTCAGCCACCATATCCCTCTTCAGCCATTGTTAGGGACTGGGCCAATCTCTGTTATCAGCGCAGTTGTGCCTTCAGACATAGGCCATTTCCGCACTAACCTGTTATAGTGCTATTATTCCACTTTCAACGTCCTATGGAATCCTGGCCTCTCAAAGGCCCCTCCCTAAACTGCAAACCCCAGGATTCCATCGGGTGTTGAAAGTGGAATAATAGCACTATAACAGGCTAGTCTGGAAATGGCCATAGTGCTATGTCTTTTTTTTTTTTTAAACCACAGCACTGAGTAGGAACCACTCTTTTATGTGGGAGAAGGTAAGAATGTACTCCAAAGCACTGGAGTACTAAAACCAAACCAGGCTACTTTTCTCTTTGTCTGCCAAAATGAATCCTCCCATACAATTCAATGGGAGTGGATGAGAACTGAGCACAACCGCTCCTTGTTTACATAGCCCCTCCCTCCTTTATTTGCTTAGCTGCACCTTAGCACCTGTTTCTTGGACACGCAAGAGTAAGGCACAAGCAGAAATCACAGCTGGTTGTCAGTTAAGATCTTCCTAAATGTCTGGAGGGGGTCAAGAGGCAAGCCATGCATTTTACAGGTAAATAAAATGCATCCCAATTACCATAATATACATGGCTTTCCTCACATATAAACATATTTTAAAACCAGGATCAATTTTCAGAAGAGAATCTCGCAGGCAGAAATAGGCAGCAACAGCTGTCCTAGATCAGGATGTTTTGCTGAACCCAAATGGTTCCGTTGTCACTAAAGCTGCATTCAAAATGTGACATTCATTCCTGCAGTTCTATCCCTCACCCAGGTACATGCCTTTACTCTGAAACACGGCGTGGCCATTATACCATCAAAATGCCCTTATACCTTTATTGGCCAGCCAACATCTGCATATTAAGCTATCTTGAAATGAGTGGAAAGTGCTTGTAAAACATCCTCTTTCATGAACCCAGGAGAATTTTGGGCCGATGCTAGCCCACGGACTCAACTGGTCCCTTCTTCCCCTCAAAAAGAGGTGCAGAGCTTATTGCTACAGGATTGATGGCCACATGAGAGATCACTTGTAAGGAGCCTGCAGTATAGGGCAAGTGGAGAAGGAGATGCCCTTGAATAAGAAAAAGCTGGTTTTGGAGCAAACCAGGCTGATGAGTGGTGAAGAAAACGCTGGCCTTTCATCTCACCACATTCAAAAGTATCTCTTTTGAAGCTTCGTTCCCACAGATAGTCCATGGCCTGGGAAAGGGGGGCACATTGTCCCATCCTTCAGGAATGAGCCCTTCTTCTCCTTACATGTATTGCCCCTTACATCTCCAAAAGTCATTTTTCTCTTCCACCTAACTGTTTCAAAACTCCTCAGCTCAGTTTGAAGATTGACACTGTCCGGGAAAGAATGAGACTGCCATGAGCAGTGGGCTCCAAAGTCTAAGTTCATTGGAAGATTCAGATTCCAGAGGAAAAGTGGAAACAAACTGTGACACTGATGAGGAAGAGGCTCCAGGCATGGCATTCGATGGAAGAACGTCACTGCAAAGAGGTCTAGGTGCTCTCCAGTCCTCTTCCTCTTTTTCTCTGTCTTATTCAGTGGAAGAATAGGAAAGAGTTGCCTTCTGGCTGGGACTGTGGCCCTTACAGGCAGGAAGGATCCACAGCTACTTCTCCCTCTTGGCAAGTTTGAAGTGCCACTGGGAGGGCAAAGAGAGGATGCAAAAATGAGGAGGTGAACTGGCACATTTCAGGCAGAATTGAGGAGGAGGAAAGAAAGAGAAGGAGCAGGGTATCCCACTGAGGCTGCCCCTGCCATTAGGCAAAGGGAAGCAGCTGTCCCAAGAAGCAGATTTTGGATGTTTCTGGAATGGATAACAATTTACGAATTGCCATCTCTCATAATTGCATTTTTGCTGCCAAGTAGGGAGAAAGACAATGGTAATATTTTCTGTCTCTGCTATCAAATATGACTGGGCAAGGATACTGTACACCTTGACTTTGGGGGGCAAAGGATGATGTTTGTTGTTCTGCTCCTTGGACACGTCCTTAATTCCTCTGGCAGCATCTTTTTCAGAAATAATATCCACAGGACCAAAATTTCACCCACAAAGCCTGAATGGGCAACTGAAAGGATTTCTGCCTTTCTGCAAAAGCCCATGGTTCAAGAGCAAAAGTCAGCTCCGTGGCAAGAATTTAAGACATACTCCAAAGGCACTAAAAAGATCACTTTGTAAAGAAGAGGGAAACCAAGGCTGGCTGGCGTCTGTTGTTATTTGCAGCAGCAACAACAGCTGGAGGATGGCCTGCAATGCCACCTGGTGGCAAGTCTCTGAACTACCATACCCTTTGTGGAGCTATTTGTGTCACTTCAGGTGTGTGTTGCTGAAAGTGAAATCCATCTGCTGCTCACAATGGCTCTTCTCAAAAGAAGTATTTGGCAGAAGACTTTGCCCTCTGTAGCAATCTGGGTTGCTCTAACCCAGCCTCACCACTGGCACCAATTAGCAGCTGAGTCAAGCAGCTGCGGGGTAGAATTCAAGAATCTGGGCTCAGTTTGGCTCCCGTCAGAAAAAAGATTCCTTTGACCTGACAAGCTGTGCAAAGGACGCCAAAAGAAAGAGAGATGGGCTTGATACCATCAATAGGGCAACAGTAGAACTGTGGCCCTTTGGATGCTTTGGGAGTGCAATTCCCATCATCATTTGGCAGTGCCAATGCTGCCTAGTACTGATGGGAGTTGTTGACCAAAAACATCTGGAGGCAAAAGGCTCTCCCCATCTGCGGAGCTGCTGGCACCCTATGTGACTGTGGCTAAGCACAATCACAACACCTTGGAGCTAACACTACTTGAACATGTGCTTTTGGCTTTTCTGTTGTAGTGGGAAGTTAGGTGGCTCCAGGTCGAGGTTGTTCCAGATGAGCTGCACTGGAACAGAAAAAGCCATATACAGAGCATGAACTGCTCCTTGCTTACAACCTGGAATAGGAGGCATCATCTTTGTGGGATTCCATCGTTCTTACCCACTATACAGCAACGATCCATTTTTTAAAATTGGTACCACACCTTCCTCCAGTACATAAGAGTCCTAGTATGTAAGTGTTTCTGTATGATCACACCATTAATTTCCATTCTAATCCCTTGTCTCCAAGGTACAATATGTGCATATTTTTTCCCACAGCACATCTGCCAGCTTTCCAATGGCACATTTTGGGCTAAATACTGCATTATATGACTGAAGCATAACAGCACAGCCATGCAATTTTTCTGCTGAGCTACTCCTTGCAGAAGGTAGCTTCCTAGCACCAGAACACATCCCTACAGCCATTTAGTGGGCAAGGGACAGCAAAAGGAACCTTGACAGTGCCAGCTTGCAGAATAAGACAGATGTCACCTTCTCAGATCTCCAACAGGTACACTAATATATGCTGGAAATTTGCCGGAGATGCCTTTTCTCTTCTCTTGCTGCAAAAAGTACAGTTGGGTGCTATTTGGGCACTGCTGCCTTCCCCCAGCCACCTGTAGTGGCTACAGGGGCACATTCTGGGACTGGTAAGTTGCCTCCAGGGGCAATTTCACAAGAAGGTACTGAATATCTCCTTCTGGAACATCCCCGAAAATGACATATTGTGGTACAGTATAACCCCAGATTATGCCACCAACAGGATTTTGGCCTTTGTATCAGCTACACACTTCTTTAAAAAAAAATTCTACTACACCTCCTGCAACTAGTTCTCTGCTCAAGCTTGCTGACCTCCACCCACCTCCACTTTTTGTTATGGTGAATAGGACCCCAGATGTACCAGAGTGCAAGTAGGGAAGGGGGACAAGACAACTGGACCAGAGAAGGAACCAGTAGAAGGCAGCAGTAGCTGATGTTTGCCAGGATTTGTAGGGCAATGTGGCCACTGGAAGATGATGCCAATGAAACCTTCCGCTCAAGACAATCCTCCTGTAATTGAGGAGAAGAGATGAATGCTTTGTGGCTGTAAGGCCATTTCCACACTAGACTCTTAGAGTGCTATTATTCCACTTCCTGGGATTTGCAGTTCTGGGAGGGGTCTCAAAGGTCCCTCTCTAAACTGAAAACCTCAGGCTTCCATAGGATGTTGAAAGTGGAATAATAGCACTGTAATGGTCTAGTATGGAAACGGCCTAAGTCTTTGTTTTTTTATATAAATAATCTTTATTGATTTAATACATACAAAAAAGAAAAAGAAAATTGACAAAGAAAAAAAAGAAAAAGAGAAGAAAAAAGGAAATTAGCCAAAACAACAGTTACAATAACACAACAACACACTTACAATACAATAACACGGTTACAATAACACAAATCAAAATAGTGTATCGTAATAAAGTTTGTACAAACCAAAAAAAAGAGAGTCAGAAAAAGGAGAGTATTAACATGTACTAATTAAGTTCCTTCCCGACTTCTTCATCAGTTGGTTTTACTCCATTTCTATTTCCACATCTCTTCCTATTATAAATCTTAATTATATTATATTAGTATAAATACTTCTAAAGTAAACACTATAGCTATATCGCTCGCCACATTATCCCCAACTATCAATCTTATTTCTTACAGATCAGATCCACTAATTGATAAGTCCCCCTTTTTATTTCTTACATGATCCATGAAAGGTTTCCATGTTTTCAGAAATGGTTCTATTGAATTCTTCTTCAATAATGTTGTTCATTTATCCATTTCAGCCAATTCCATTAGTTTATTTAGCCATTCCCTCACTTTTGGAGTTCCTTTATTTTTCTAGTATTTCGCATATACAATCCTAGCTGCTGTCACCATATATCTTATCAAATTTTTATGTTGTCTTTCTCTAATATCTGTCCTATCTATCATGTTAAGAAGAAAGAGTTCTGGTCTAAATACAATTTCCATCCTTAAGACTTTTTGAATATATTTATAAATTGTTAACCAGAGGCTCTTTGCTTTCCGACATTGCCATCACATATGATAGTAGGAGCCCTCATGGTGTTTACATTTCCAACATCTATTATTGTTTTTTCCATACATTTTAGCCAATTTATTTGGGGTTAAATGCCATTTGTATATCATTTTATAAAGATTTTCTTTAAGATCATTACACCTGGTAAATTTCAGTCCTTTCCCCCAAATTTCCCCCACTGATCTAATTCTATAGTATGTCCTACATGTTGGGCCCAATATATCATACTCTTCATTATTTGCTCCTCCTCTGTATTCATTTTTAACAGTAATTTATATACTTTGGAGATTAAATGAGATTCTTCTATGTATAACAATTTTTCAAATTCATTTTTAATGTTTCCAAAACCATAATTTTTTCTATCTTCTTTAAATTTCTCTCTTAATTGGTAATATGTTAACCATTGTACTTTATGCCTTTGTGTCAATAAACTTTGTATGTCTTTGATATTCCACCTGTCTCCATTCTCCTTTAACGTATCACTATACCTTAACCAAGTGTCTAGACAACCCATTTTCCCTCTGTAAAATGCCTTTTGTGGCGATAGCCATCCTGGAATTTTGGATCCGAATCTGTTTTTATATTTCTCCCAAATTTTGAAAATTGATCTTCTCACTATATGATTCTTAAATCCCGCATTTACTTTTACTTTTCTGTACCACAAATAAGCATGCCAGTCAAATTTTAATTCATGGCCTTCTAATTCTAATAATCTCTTATCTTCTAGCATAATCCATTCTTTAAGCCAGGCTAGACATGTGGCCTCAAAATACATTTTTAAATCTGGGACTCCAAACCCTCCTCATTCTTTGGCATCTATTAAAATTTTCCATTTTATCCTGGGTTTCCTTCCTGCCCATAAAAGTTTTGAAATTTCTTTTTGCCATTTTGCAAAGGGGTTTTTAGAGAAGATAACTGGAATTGTCTGAAACAAGTACATTAATTTGAGTAGGACCATCATTTTAATTATTGATATTCTCCCTAACAGGGAGACATTAATTTTTTGCCACTTCTTAAGGTCATTCTTTATGCTCTTCCAGGTTTTCACATAATTGTTTTCAAACAATTGTTGATTCTTTATTGTTAATTCTATCCCTAGGTATTTAACTTTCTTCACAATTTCAAAAGCAGTTTTTCTATGTAATTCCTCTTCCTCTTCCTTACTCATATTCTTAGTATCTTTGTTTTATCTGTATTAATCTTGAGACCAGAAATGTTGCCAAATTATTTTATTGTTAATAGTAATGGTTCTACACTACTGATTGAGTCTTCTAAAATAAAAACTACATCATCCGCAAATGCTTTTAATTTAAACTCTGCCCCTCTTATCTTTATTCCTTTTATATCTTTATTGCTTCTAATTGATCTGTTTAGACATTCTAATAGAAGAATAAACAGCAACAGTGAAAGAGGACACCCTTGTCTTGTCCCTTTTTCTATATTAATATATTCTGTTGAGTTTCCATTTATTATTATTTTAGCCTTCTGTATGGAATATATTGCCTTAATCCACTTCACGAAATTACTTCCTAAATCTATTGTTTCCAGTATTTTAATTAAGAGTTCCCAATTAATATTATTTTTTAATTAATTTTATTGTGATTACATCGTATAAAACAACATTTCTCATTGTACATTTTACCAAACTATTACCACTATCTTCCACTCCTCTCTGGATTTCAATAGTGTTATTTCATTGACATATCAACATTATGCACTGCATTGCATTTGTTAACATACAAGATAGATCCTGCTCTTCGACCCTACTTTACATGTTCCATGATATTCCACTGATTTTTACTTCTAACTACTCACGCTACCATGAATTAAGAATTATTACCTGTCAACACCCTACCCATTTCCAGAACAATTTGCCCTTCTTTGTTAATGTCATCATCTGATTTTCCTTTTAATCTCTGAGAGACTATATCTGCATTCCGATTTTCAATAAAAGTTGCCCACCATTGCTCTATTGTAGGTATCTGCTCAGTTTTCCATAGCCTTGCATATTCAATACGGGCTGTCGTAATCATATACAGTATTATTCGCCAATATTTCTTTGCAACAGTTCCATCTAACACATGTGTCATATTTAATAAGTACAGTTCAGGTTTCTTATCAATTTGAACCCTCAATATTTTACATATTATATTATGTACATCATTCCAATATTTTTTAGCCTTAGGACATGACCACCACGTATGAAATAGTGTTCCAACATTCTCCTGACACCTCCAACACTGACCTGTTCCCGTATTATATATCTTCTTTAATTTTTCTAGTGTCAAGTACCATCTATGAAAAAGCTTATAATAGTTCTCTTTTAGGTTCTGAGCTGCAGTAAATTTTTGTGTCTGTTGCCAGCTCTGTTCCCAGTGCTCTAATTGAATTGGATGTCCAAGATTTAGAGCCCACAATATCATTGCTGATTCGACTGTCTCATCTTCTCTTTCTTGATTTAAAATCTCCTGGTATACATGTGATAGTAAATGAGGCGGGTTTTCCTGCAGTAACTTCAACATTCTTCCTTGCTCTTTTTGTTCTATTCCATAAGTTTTCACATCCATCTGGAATCTCTCAGTTAACTGTCTGTAAGGGAACCAGTTTAAATTTATTCCTTCTGATTCCAATTTTTCTCTTGATTTCATCTTAAAAAGATGCAGATTTGTCATTTCTAATATGTCGTCATAACACAGCCACTTATCTGAATCAGACCATCTTCCAAAGAAGGCTTCTTGAAGGAAGACCCATGTAGGTAGTTGCCTAATGTTCTTATTCTTGTAGTCAGTCCGTATTTTAAGTAGTGATTTTCTTACAAAATGATGAACAAAGTCTTTGTCAACCGCAGCTTTCCCATAGAACATATAGGCATGCCAACCCATCCTTAAATCAGCTCCCTCTAATGTCAGCATTCTCGTATTTTGAAGATTCATCCAGTCTTTTATCCATGTAAATGCCGCTGTCTTGAAATATATCTGTAAATCCGGTAGACCCAACCCTCCTCTTCTTATTGAGTCTGTCATGATATTCCATTTTATTCTTGGTTTTTTCCCTTGCCATATAAATTTAGTTAAATCTCTCTTCCATTGTATAAAAGGTTTAGTATCTGTAATAATAGGAAGATTTTGGAAAAGGTAATTCATCTTTGGAAGTATGTTCATTTTAATGACTGCCACTCTTCCCATCAAAGATAGTCGCATTCTAGTCCATTTCTCCAAATCCTTGATTATCAATTTCCATTTTTTTCATAATTATTCTGAAATAGTTCATTATTTCTTTTTGTAATCCAGACACCCAGATATTTTGCTTTTTGACCTTTATTAAAGCCTGTTAAATGCTCAAGTTCCTTCTCTTCTTTCTCCCTCATGTTTTTTGTTATAAGCACTGTTTTTTCCTTGTTTATCTTGAATCCAGAAAATTCTCCATATTCTTGAACAATATCCATCAACCTTTGAATACCGCTAAGAGGATCATCCAGAAACAAAACCAAATCATCTGCAAATGTTTTAAGTTTGTACTGATATTTCTTTATCTGAAGTCCTCTTATTGCTTTATCTTCTCTTATGGCATTATTAAGTACAACAATTCCTGTTCTTCATCTTTCTCTCCAGCTGTAAGTCTTTGTAAATCTCTCTTCAACCTTTCCATCATTTCTTTGGCTTTAAAAACTGAGTTAATCCTATATCTCTGCTGTTTATACATAAAAGAAATGCATTCAGTCTTCTCCCATCTGTAATTGATCTGTAACTTCATCAAAAGATTGGCCAGAGGTTTATAATCTTGTCTCTTCTTGAGTATTTGTTATGGTATGTCTTTAAAAATTCTTACATCTTTATCTTCAATCTTAAATGTTCCTTCATAGCTCCTCTGTAATATTTTGTCTCTGATAACTGTCCGAGTGAAGGTTATTATAATATCTCTTGGTGATTTTCTTTCTCTCGCTATTCTAGAGGATACTCTGAACATTCTGTCAATACAAGCTTCCATCTTACCTTCATCGATGTCTAGATATTCTGCCAAAGCCGGAACCATTTTTTCATATAAATTTTCACCGCTAGATTCAGGAACGGCTCTAAATCTGAGACATCTTTCTCGATATCGTAACTCTTGCAACGTTATCTGGAATTCCTCTTCTTGTTGCTTCCCCTTTACTTCAATCATTTCTGTCTGTACTTGTGTAACTTGTTCTTTTATTTCTTTGGTCTCAGTCTTTATCTTTGTAACATCCTTAGTTAAGGTTTCAAATTTCTTCCCCAGTTTATCGATTTCATGCTTCATATCTGTTCTCATCTCTTTTCTTGTCTCCTTTAAATCCTGTCTGATGTCTTTCTCTGTCTGTCTTATGTCCTCTCTAATGTTCTTAAGTTCCTCCATCATCTGCAACATTAAATCTTTCTGGGGTATCTCTGTTGATGTTCTCCTTACTGGCTGGGTAGTCGTTGTTGCAGCTGCTGCTGCCATTCCCTTCCTTGTTCTTGGTTCCATTTGTACTTTCTTGACAATAGAATTTTTCTTCCAAAAGTCTTGACCTTTATCTTTGTTGTCCTGGCACTTGTCAATTCTATAAAGTCATCTTAAATCTCTTGAGAAAAATATACAATAAAACACAAAAACATACAAAGCAATATTGTCTATATCAGCCTATACCTTATTATATGCACTCTAAATTAATCCAAAAGGAATATAATTTCAAAAGATAAATAAATGAATAAAATCATGTATATAAATCTGAAGATTATAGCTCAAATACTTCAAAGTAATTGTTTCTCAAAATACATATACAAGAATAGTTTTTGGTACAAAAGCTTCCCTTTAAAAACAAAGCTTACTCCAGTTCACTCCAACTCCCCCCTCCCAATTCTTCTAGGCTGGCTTTTGAAGCTTGCTCTCAACTTAGTAAACAGCTAGCAAGACCTTGAATATAAAATGCAGCCGCTTCTCTGCGTGGGAGCGGGTGTTCCAGTACCTTTTTATCTTCAGAAAAGTTCGATTTCACATGAACAGTTCAGCTCAGTCTGTAATCCTGTAGCCAATATTCTGTAAATGTTAATGTCTTGTAGTATCCTAATTTCGTCCAATTCCAAGGTTCATAAAAAGTTCATAAAATTCTTAAGTTCTTAAATGTGAAAAATCTATAAAGTTCTAAAACATATGTTCATGAAAAGTCCCAAAACAAAAGTTCAGTTCTTTAGTTGCTTCTAACTTACGCCTTGATAAATTCCATGGCATCAATAGGTCTATTCGTAACAAAGAACCACTTACACATAGGTAAATCCCAAGGCATCCGTAAGTCTACTCGTAGGTAAGAGCCACTTCCACCAAGGTAAATCCCAAGGCATCAATAGGTCTCCTCATACGTAAGATCCACTTACATCTGGGTAAATCCCAAGGCATCAGTGGGTCTACTTGTAAGTAAGAATAACTAATACCTCTGTAAATCCCATGGCATTAGTGGGTCTACTCGTAGATAAGAGCCAGGTTACTTCTTTTAAAATCAGTTTCTATTTAATTCCATTGTCCACTAAGAAAAGGATCCAAAATCAAAATCCAGGTGCCAAAGACAACAATTAGCTTCAAAAATCCTTGATGAACTAAAAGAAACACGGAGATTCCTCTTCATCAAACCACCACACCAAAGTACATTTTCCAACAAAAAAAACAAGAAAACAATTCACAAATCCAAGTTAGTTCCCAAAAGAAGTATTAATCCAAGGAATGTATTTATGACAGCATATAAATCCACAAGTCTCTCTCTCTCTGTGTCTTCTTGATTTAAAAGTCGACGGCGGCACTTGTGCCGCTAAAGCGGCAAGCCTGGAGGTTCCGTCACGGTCCTACGATCCTTCACAGCACCTCCGCTCTCTCCTTTCAGAGAGAGCTCAGCACCGGACTTCTGGATCCCCTTTGGACCTTTTCCGCATCCCCCTTACCGAGGGGATGTCTAGCTGGTTCAGATGGCTCTCGAACCGGCCGGAACGAGCAGGTGGAGGTTCGGAATTGCACAGCGCTATTCCAAGCGACCGCTCACACGCGCCATGCGACAGGAAGTCCCAGAGTTCCCAGTTAATATTATTGAAAGTCTTTTCTGCCTCTAAGAATATTAACGCTCCTTTAATCTGGTTGTGATAATTCCAATATTCTATTACATCCAATACTGTTCTGGTATAATAACTAGTTTGTCATTTTGATAGAAATCCATTCTGGTCTTCATGTATATAGTCCTGCAGGCATGTTTTCAACCTATGTGCTAGAATCAACGCAAATATTTTATAATCTTCATTTAGTAAGGAAATAGGCCTGTAGTTTTTAACTAATGAGAAATCTTTATCTTCTTTTGGTAACGGCACTATATTTGCTTCCTTCCAACTTTCAGGAATTTTCTGGGTACCTAAAATACCATTCATTACTCTTTGGAGTGGTTTTTCTAGTACATCACAAAATATTTTATAATACAGGGCTGCCAGACCGTCTGTACCAGGGGTTTACCTCATTTTAGTTGTTTAATGGCATTTCTAATTTCTTCAATTGATATTACCTTATTTAATTCTTCTCTTTGTTTATCTGTACATTTCAAAATATCATGCTCTTGTGTATATTTGTTTATTTGTAATTCTTTCACTTCTTGTTTTTTATGTAGTACTTGCAAATAGTTATGAAATATTTTATGTAATTCTTTTTCATTAGTTACTGTTCTATCCTCTTGTTTCAATTCTGTGATCCTTCTTTTAGCTTTCTCTTTCCTAAGCCTATATAACAACCATCTCCCTGGTTTACTCCCATATTCAAAATTTTTTTGTTTTAAATAATCTAATTTCCTTTTATCTCATCTGCCATCATCATTGTTGTTTGTTTTTGTGGTATTTTTATTTGTTCTAAAGTTTTATTATTAGTTGGGGTTTTTGCTAGCTCCAATTCTTTCTTTTTAATCTCTTTAGAAATTTCAATCATTTTCTCTTGTCTCTTTCTTTTCCACTCCACATTTAATTTCATAAAAGTCCCCCTAATTACCACTTTCCCTGAATCCCATACCAATACATCCTCTACCCCTTTATCCTGATTTAGGTTAAAATATTCTGTAAGTATCTCTTTGCAATATTTTATCACTTCCTCTTTATATAATAAAACCTCATTCATTCTCCATCTATAATTCTGGGTTATTCTCTTAATAGTTAGTCTGATAGGATTAGGGTCTGATATTATTCTAGGTAAAATTTCAATTTTCCTGAGATTATTTCCTATATTTTTAGAAACCCAAATCATATCAGTTCTAGATAGGGAATTATGAACATCTGAATGAAAAGTAAATTCCCTTGTACTCCCTTCTTTTAATCTCCAAGAGTCTACTAGGTGTAATTCATCAATTATTTCAAAAAATTCTTTTGCTAGTTTACCTTGATTTTTCTTAATTGTTTTAGCTGATAGTCTATCTACTTGTGGATTTACCACCTCATTAAAGTCACCCATTAGGCACCAATATTCATAGTCCAGTCCTGTTATTTTTTCTTTCAATTCCTTATAAAATGTACTTTTCTCAGTTACCGGTGCATAAATTCCAACCACTAACATTTTACCGTTATTTATCTTAATTTCCACTCCTGCAAACCTTTCCTTATTATCTGTAAACACCAAGTTGGGCTCCAAATAGGATTTGACATACAGAACTACCCCATTTCTTTTTGTTTGGCCCACCAATACAAATTCTTTTCCTAATTTCTCCTGGGTTAACAATTTGACATATTTATTCTTAACTCTAACCTCTTGAAGACATATTAGATCTAATTTTAATTTTTGTAAGTAATGAAATATTTATTTCTGCTTTTTAAATGAGTTTATACCTTTCACATTCCATGTAAGATATTCCATTTCATTATAAAGATATTTACATATTTCTCTAATTACATCAATATATGTTCCAATATATAAAGAGTTTCTTAACCCACTTACTTATTATAGTTCTATGGTATCTTATCCTTATAACCTCCCCTTTCTATTTTCTCTTTCCTTGCTCTTACTCTACTTCCACTCCTACCCCCCCACTCCCCCTATCTTAATAATTACCTTTTCTTTATTTCTTTATTTCTCTATTCTTCATGTTAAAAATCCAGTTCCAACAGGCTCACTTCCTCTTGATGTCTTCTTTCCTCCCTCTCCTTCCTTCGCTCTTTCCTTCAGGTTTCCTCTTCTCTTTGGTCTAAGTCCTCTTGCCAAGCACCATTGTCCCCCAGGTCGATGGCAGTTTCCTCTTTACTTTTGGCTGTCTTTCAAAATTCTTTCTTGTTCTTTCTCAAAAAATCTGTGGTTGTCTCAATTGAGTTTATTCTATATTTTTCTTTTGTGTAAGTAAAGTTGACTCCCTCAATTCTGTCCCAACTGAAGGGGATTCCTTCCTTCTTCAACACCTCTACCAAGAAAGAATAGTCTTTTCTCTTCCTCAAGAGTCATGTGAGGATGTCCTTTAGTATTATTATTAATTTCCCATCAATTTGAATTCCTTTATTGTAGTGCACTTCTAAGATGTGGTCTCTTATTGTCTTCCACACACACTGCACAATTAAATATCTTGGGAGTTTTCACGTTTTAGCTGCCAAGGAGTTGACTTAATATACACAGTCTACCGCAATTTCCAAAAATTCTTCAGTGCTTTCTAGGTTCTTTGCCAGTTCTTCAATTATTTTCTTTCTTATATTCTCATTCAGAGATTCCATAACCCCTCTAAATCTCAGCCACAATTCTTTTTCTCTTTGCTCCATTAGTGCTTGTCAATCTAGTTGTCTCTCCAGTTCTTGATTCAAGTCCTATGTATTACTTTTCAAATTCTGGATTTCTTCTCTATTTTCTCTGACTTGAAGCATCATTCCTTGCATAGAATTAAATTTTGTTTTCAGATCATCCAACACGTGTCCTGTCTCTTTTCTAAAGTTTCTCATTTCCTCCATAAATTTTACCATATAGAAGGGTACACCCTCATCCATGGACGTTCTTTTGGTCTGTGTGTTGTCAATCTCATGAGTTTTAAACCTTGTCTTTACACGAGTCATTTCTTTTTTTTTCTTTTTCTCTTCTCTCTTCTTTCTCCCTCGTCCCCCTTCCCTCCTTTTTTCCCTTCAGTTCCTGATCTTACTTCTCCTTCTCTTTCCCTTCTTTCCTCCTTCCTCTCTTCACCTCCTTTTCCTTTCTGTTGGTGTACTCAGACTTACAACTTACTCATACCTTCTTCAACATACTTTTGCCTTCTTCCCTCTTCTCTTCTCACTCCCTCTTTCCTTCATGATCTCCTTTCCTTTTATCTTCTCCTCCTCTCCTCTGTCCCTTCTTCTTCTCTTCTGTTCGCCTTCTAAATCTTTGCTCTAATTCTTATTATTATGAAAAAAGAGGAAAAAACAATATATATTAAAAAAAAGAAAATTGAAAGAGAAAAAAGAAAAATATTTGGGGGAAACAAAAAGTCCCCACAAAAAAGTTCAAGCCAAAAGAGGAAAAACAGGGAGGAGAAAGAAAAGGAAAAATCCAAAAATCAAATATCAAAGGACCAAAAGACCAAAAATCCAAAAGTCTAAAACACGGGAGCAATACTTTTAGTTATGTTATCTTAAGAGATAATAGAGTTTATGTTGCTTTCAAAAAGGGAATCAGAGGAGAAGCAGGCTGTCTTTAGGCTGTCAGCATTTCCAAGGTCATTATACTCCAATCAGCCGTAAGACAAGAATGGCTTCTTTACTGACTGGGAGATTCTAGATAGGCGTTAAACAACAGGGCAGTACAACAAGTTAGGACTCCCAAATAAGTCCACAATCAAATTGCCATATCTTCGAGACTGTCATTAGTTTTATGGGCCTTCCCCCTTCAATCAAAATGTCCAATTTGTTCAAGCTGTTCACTACAAGTTCACAGCAAAAAAGCACGTACACAGAGAGTGAGAGAAAAAAGAAAATCAAAAAAGACAAAAGGGAACTCCACAGTTCTCAGAGCAGGCAAGAAGTCAGGATATTTTATATTTCTAGGACCTAAATTTAGGTATTGGACTCGAAAAAGAAAAAGAGAGACTCAGCCCTAAGGCTGGCGAACCTCAAGACAAATTGGGGCAAATCAAGATCAGAAAAAGAAAAAAAAACCATCAGAGCGCTTCTAATCAGAAGTATTTCCCCACTTGACCATGAAAGCTTCTTGATTTTAGACAATTTAGTTCATATTACTTACAAATTTCAAGAGGTCTGATGGATCAGTTGTGGTGCGGGTAAGGGGAAGGAAAGAGCTTCTCCTCCCACTTGACAATGTGGCAGCTCCGCTTCTGAGACTGCATCTGTTCGCAGTCATCGTTCCCTTTGAGCGACGGCTTGCTGGGACTCTTGCAGCTAAACCAGAGATCTTTGGGGAGCTGCTAGTTCCTGGGGCTTCCACCTGCAGAATTTAGAATGGTTATAGTCTGCGGATCACTGCCACTTTCACGGTTGGAGATCGGATCATGACCTCCCCCCGTCTTCACCCATTCAGTGCTGAACCAGAAGTCCGGAAATGGCCTAAGTCTTTGTAAGGAAGAACTTGCTAGCTAGATTTGACAAAGGCTGAGAGATTCACTAGAAAAGAAACAAATTGATAATTAGTAACAGAACATGCAGGAGGTTGATAATTAGTGGTATCCTGAGCATGTGAGGATCCTGAGCATGTGAGGAGAAGCATTGCCCCACTGGCCTGGGCAGACCAGCTTCCACTGGCAAGTGGACCTCTGTCTGCTGATATTATTATTATTATTATTATTATTATTATTATTATTATTATTACTACTACTACTACTACTATTACTATTACTATTATTATTAATTCTAATTACATTTTTGCTAGCATTTTCCAAAAAACACAAAAGGCACTGCAAACACATAAATGAGAAAGGGGAAAAAATCTAGAAAACATAAAAACATATGAATTTAAAGTTAAAGAATAAGAAAGGAAAAAGGAAGGAAGGAAGGAAGGAAGGAAAAAAGAATTGACCTCCCACCTTCCTTTGGATGGATGATAACGTACTAATTGATTCAAGCCTCTCAAAAAAGAAATCCGGCCTCATTCCGGGACGACTCTGGGTGACCCAGTCTCGGGACCAGCGCACGAATGGGCGCTTCATAATCCAGGTTTCCTTCGTGGTACTGGGTTGTTAGACCTTGCCGTGGGGCCGACTGTGTGATGCGGGTTCTGAATCCACAGCTTCTCTCCCTTCTCGGCCTTCCTATGGCCAAAACTGCTTTAGACTTGGGAGCTATTTAAGTCCTCGCTCCCACCAACCCTTCCAGATCATTGTGAGCAAAATTTCCAGTTTCAGCTCAAACTCCCAGTAGGCTTTGAGCCAGCAATTTGCATTTATGGTATACATTGGCTACTAATCATGTCAGTTCTTCTGTTGAAACTCTAATAGGGTAATTGATCCGGAGGACCGGGAAGATCCCGAGGTCGTACCATCGCCCCTGAGTACCGCGGGGGGCGGGTGACAAAGAAAAGTTGCCGCTCCATTGATGGCCGGTACTTGGAGATTCCTGGTTCCTCGACGATGCCTGAAACCATGAGGGAAGGTGACCACGCAGCCTTCTGATTGCAAAGACAGACTTTTGCTGTTCCCACTACCATCTACTAACCCGAGAAGCCCAATAGACTGTTCCAAGCTCCAACTCTGCAAAGCCTCACTGTTTCTGAACTTGCAGCAAGCCAGCTAAGCTGTACCAACTTGGACATTTTGTTGCTGTTCCTGCTCTGGTGCCTGGATGGACTTATGTTTTGCTCGCTCGCTCCTGCTACAAGACTTTTTCTGTTGCAAGGGGGGGGTGCAGAGACTTTTGCTTGCACCTCACCTCCTCCGGACTACAAACTCTCATCCCATTACCCACATTGAACTGATTGCTCCTTGGATTGCCTTCATTGCCAGACCCTGCATTGGATTTACCATATTTCCTTGACTGTATTTGCTATTTTACTACCATTACTCATTCTTCGACAGTTCCCTATTGACGGGACAGTGTGACATTGCTTATCGTTTGATTATTGATTGTTGTTTAATTGACATTTGTGTGCTTGTGTTTAGGTTTAGATTTTAGTTAGGAATGTTGTTGTAAGCTAGAAACCCTTGCTTTTCCCCAAAATTCCCTTTCCTGTGGAGTAATACGGCTACCCAACCTGCAAGTCCCTATTTGGCTCTAAAATGATTTTTGATTTTTTAATTGGAAAATGTTCGATATTGTGCCCAACATCGCCCATTTTCGGGGGGGGATTGTTACTGCCCTGGCTAGCCCGAGCTTTGGGGGATATAAAAAGATATCTCTTGATATCACTAATTCGGCCTCACATACCCATTCCCTTCCACGTGCTTGCGAGGCCCCCAGACAAGCATGCATACAGGCTCGGCCAATAATCGCCGTAATATTCCAAAACAATACAGGCAGGTCAGAAGTAGCCGACTCGCCGCTTTAGGAGACCTCAAGGCAAGTACCTTCATTAGCTATGCACGCAGCTTTCAAAAGATCCTCTGCCCCACGATGGCAGCTTGATGATCTGACTATACAATGCTCAAGTACTCCGCATTTGCATACCGGCTATCCTATTGACAATTTGGCTGTAACTCAATCATTCAAATTCTGACCTTTCAGAGGCTTTGTCTCCATCCCCAAATCTATTGTTTTCCCAAAGTCCGACCTAGCCTGCGGTCACAATTCTCCTTATAAAAACCCCTGACTTTGAGCGCTTCCTCAGATCGCTCGCAAGTTCCATACCGCCTTGCTGCTGCTTTGCTTGGCGAGCTTCCCCTCAGCTCCACGTGCTGAGATACATCGAACCCCAGCCTTCTTCTTTCGGGCTTCAGGATAGGTTTCATATCACCCAAATCAACTATCCCTCTGAAAATCCCACTATCTTACTCACACCTTTATTTTTCTTAGTTATCTGCGTGCGTGTGTTGCTTACATTGTGTGCCTGTCTTTAATAAAGATCATTCATTACTTTCAAACCGGTCTGCTTCTTGACTTGGCCTGACCCCGTAAACACTAGGTTGCAAGATTCCGCTGCGTTACCCTGCCTCTCGTTGTGCCAACCACTGCTCTTGACTAATTTCCCCAATTTGTGTAATTGCAAGGTTATTTAGGTGTCCTTCCCGGGACCCCCAGATTACAGGGTAACATAGTACTATTACATATTTAATAACATCTCTAAATCCAGACATACTCATATCATTATAAACAAAATCCAGTATCATTACCCTAAATCTGTAACTTAATCACATAATATATTCACTAGTTAAAACTGTAAACCCATTACATGTTTTATAACATCACTACATTCCAGATACATCAATACCATTTTATGTTCTCAAATCCATTACAGAATCCATAAACCCAATCCACTTGTCATCCTAAATCTGTAACCATTTTAACCTAATTTGAACCACGTCTTCATTTTGAATGTGACTCCCCTCTTCCCTGGGAGCTAGTTTTTCTCTTATTACTTCTCATATAGCATTTTAAAATCATTGTCCTGAGACAGCATCCACATTTTTGACATCTTTCTCACCCTCCTATCAATCTCACAGAGTAAATCCACAGTTTTGTTCAGCCCTCACACATGATATTATAAAATCACAGTCCTGAGACAACGCCCTTGTTTTTAACATCCTTCTCACACTCCCTTTAGACATGCAAACCAAATCAACTTGCTTACATTAAGACATCAAACAGTGTGCTTACAGGTCCCAATTAAATGCAGGTCCTTCTTCTCGGCTGCTTGTAGTGTAATCTCTCTTTCACATGCTGAAACCTCCTGGTCATAAATCTCCTGAGTCTCCTTCAGCTTGTGCTTGTCTTGCAGTCTGATTTTCACCTTGTTTGGTTTCCAGGTCAAATTATTTGTCTTCTGTATCTCCTTCTGTCTCCCCCTTGTATTAATTCTGGTATCAGTTCCTTAACTTCTTTCCTCATGACGTCTATCATGTTCTTCTTCCAATTTAGGAATTCTTTGTGTATTTCCTCCATAATCCATTGTAGAACATTCTCTAACTGTCCTGGGGAAGGTTCCATTTTTCACTTAATCCAACAATTATAGGACTAACAATTTGCTTCCCTAGAGTCTAGCCAGAAGCTGCCAAGAAAACAACATCCAACTGATAATGTCTGTACTTTTTCATGCTGTGTTTTCCTTGTTAGGGACAAATTTCTTCTTACAATTAAAATGTAATTCGATCTGTTCACAAAGTGTATGCACTTTCTAAGAATTCTTAGTTCTTCTGTTTTAAAAAGTTAGCCCCTGATTTTCTAATTCAACTGCCTTACGAGCAACCAGACTTCTCAACTCTTGACTGCAGTAAAAAGACAGCTGCAAAGGCTTCTCTGTTCCATCTTAATCAGAAGGGTTCTTCACTTCAAAGGTTAATTAAAAGTTGTTTTAAAAAGCAGTTGTCTGCATATGGCTCTCAGATCTTCCAATCTAAAAAGCTGTATTCACATCAGGGGCACAATGTTACTTCCTCTTTCCTTCCCATCCACAAATATGTTTACTAAAAGAGTAAATGCATATAATGGGAATTCCAGACCAAATGGGTAATCCTCTGCCCCCTCTTTATCCAGGAAGTAGAACTTTACCATGAAAACTCTCCTTGCAGCAGCACTACAGCAAGAGCGTCTGCTGAGCTGGCCTGCTGGAAGTTGAGTCCCTCTCTGCAGATCCTGAGAGTTAAAGATTCTTCTCTCTATAAGAGATGTGCTTTGTGCTGTATGAAATAGGCTCTTATGCTGTTCTGGCTGCCCAGGAAGAGTTGCTGAATGACTCCTTCCCACAGCACAGTTCAGAGCTGACTCCAACTTTATGGAATGTTCTTAGGCAAACTGGTTCCTGAAGGAGCTAAACATCTGGCGACTGGACAGAGAAAGAGTAAAGGATGCCATAGCCGAGGATCCCATAACTCAGCAGCAGAGCGCATATGTTGCATGCAGAATGAACCAGATTCAGTTTTGGGGCAGGACTGACTCCTCTCTGAAATTTGGGAGAGGTAGCACCAGTTGATACAGACCAAGGATGAAGAAAGTGTGGTCCTCTAAAAGTTTTGGGACTGCAGCTCCCAACAGCCCTAGCTAGGATAGGTCAATGATGGGGCCTGGTAGAAGCTGCAGTCCATGTGCAGGATGACATGTCCCCTGGAAATTTCTGAGCCAGATGGACCAATGGACAAAAAGGTGACACCCTCTGATCTAAGGAACTAAAGGGCAGTACAGGGCAGAACTACAGCATGCTAGCTCCCACCTGGTAAGGCCACTTACTCCAAGAGCACCTGGGCTAGGTCTCAGCAGCCAGGTCCTGGCAAGGGGTAGGCTTTCCCAGCTGCTGGCATGACCCATGCAACAGGTCTCGTCCACATGAGCATCAGCCTTGCAGAAGCGGAGGGAAGCCTGACAGAAGGAAGACCTTTAACTTGGGCTCTAGCCATATGGCCCTGCCTGGATATAAAAAAGAAGTAGAGCTGTAGCTGGTTGAAGATGTTGAGACCATTGATTAAAATAAGTAGCTAACAATCAGATCTGAAAAATTCACATTAGAAGTTGACAGAATGGCATGCCATCAAGTGTCAAGTCCAAGCCAGTAGTAAATGGTGGAAAGTGTGAGGTTTTGGGGGGGGAAACCTCACATCTTTGCCATTAATGATCTTCTCAGTGAGGAACCCTGCTAAGCCCCCAAGGCAGGGGGTATGGGAGCTGCAGTCCTCCAAACACTGATGTAGAGCAGCTCTGATATTCCTCAACCACTGACCATGTTGGCAGGAGATAAAGACAGCTGATACCCAGGAACATCTGGAAGGTAACAGTTTCCCTACCCTGGCCAAAAGACCCTTAGAATACTGTCTGAAAGCCAGTGTCTTAGAGGAGCATGCACAGTTTGCAGTGGGATGCCATGATGTTATCATCTTGGATTTGCAAGAAGGAAGTGATCTTTTGCATGACAACATGACCCAGAATGCTCTTCAACTTACCAGCTTTTATTGAAGGTGGAAAGGTTGGAAACGAACATTACACCACAGCATTATGACCTTTCCTTCTGAAGCATCCTGAAGGTCTTCTGAGAAGTGTTTGGGTCAACTAATTGTGGCCTTCTGACGGGTACAGACCCAGATCTCAGGAAGAAGCTGACTGGGCAGCTTCTGATATCCTACCCTGCCAGGAGAAGCCATTTAAAGAAGACATTTCTCTAACTGGGGAAGGGAGACAGGCAAAAGAGTTCAAGGAGGCAGGATGCAATTAACTCTGACAGGAATAAGGTTAAGGCACTGCAATTCTTCACAAGCAAATTATATTGCCAAGGTCTCCATTAAACAGTTCCCCAAAATAAAACCTAAATAATCCCTTAGATTCATTCAGTCATTTTTCAAGGAAGCCTTAAGTACTGTTTCCTATTTATATAGTACCCCAAGGAGTCACAGTGGTTAGCAGCAGACACAATAGTAGAAATAGATGAGAGATGAGCAACTCTCTTCATACTGGGGGAAAGCATGGTACAGAGAACAGAGTCCTTGGCTTTAACCTGGATTCAAGTTTGTGCTCAGGCATGGACTTGTTAACAGCCAGTTTTCAGTTATTGTTTCATATGGCTACACAACTGCAAGTAACTCCACACTCCAGGCCCCTTTGTATGTAAGATGGTGTGCACTAGTGCATGAACATGGCCTCTTTTCCAGAACAACTCACAAGGAGCACCAAGCAGCAGTCCAAGCTTTTCTTTGTAGTCCCTCCTAACTGTTATTTTATTATAATTTATTCTTTATTAATTAGGCTACATCGCATCTTTCTTACGGTGAGCTCAAAGTGGTATACTCAGCTCTTCTCTCCCCTCGTCCAACTTTTTCCTCACAACTCTATGAGGTAGGTCAGGTCAAGAGACTGTAATTGGTTCAAGATCATCTGTGACTGCTGGAGAGATGCCCCACTTAGACCATGGGCTGCCTCTATTTTCCAGCAGATATTTGAGTACCCAGAAAACATTCAACATTGGTTTCATGAAAGGGCAGTAAATCATCTATTATTTAGGTTGGTGTTTTATTGCTAGGATGAGGAAAGGTACTTGTGCATGTATCATGTATCAAAATAATTTGGCTAGCTTTTAAAAACTAGCAGTGGAATCCTGTATGACTATTACATACAGCATAGCACTGCGGGGCTATGCAGTGGATGTCTACCAGATCCCCCCCTCCCCAACTCTACTTACCAGGAAGCAGCTGCTGGGACTGACAGGAATTCCTTCCCCTGCCAATCAAGGAGTGATTGCTTGATATTCCCATCCTCTCCTGTGAGTGATCTTCTGTGCAACAGGCGCTATTGCTATTGCACTAAAGGGTCTATTTAGGGATCATGAATACATAGCACTTATGAATTTGTAACTGTAGGTTACATATTTCTAACTGCACAACAGGATTCTGGCCTATGTACCTTGACCTAGGAATGGGAAGGGGGATATTTGCTACTCCACTTAAGGCAGTGAACAGTCTTAGGCCAGTCCGGCTTAGCATGAAACCCAACTGAACTCGATGATGCTCACTTCTGAGTATGATTGTCCAGATGGGTGGGAATCATGAGCCCCTCCAATTGTTCTTCAACTGCAACTCTCAGTAGCTGTAGCTCAGCAGCACCAGTAGTGAGGAATGATGGGAATGGTGTTATAATAGCATCTGGAAGACCATAGAAATTCCACACCTAGTTGTATGTGCTGCCAATTGAACATTGATATAAGATAGCCATTTCTGTTTTATGGCATCTCTGATAAAGATTTTCTTCTAGTTTATTGGGAACCTCTTCTATTTTGTAGCTTGCTTGCTCTTCCTTCCTTCCTTCCTTCCTTCCTTCCTTCCTTCCTTCCTTCCTTATAGATCCAAATTTTGTCAAACAACTTCCCCCTCTCCAAACAAAACCAGTAGAGAGATGAAGGAGGACCAAGTCAATCACATGGAGCAGTTACATACATACTCAGTGGCACAACACAGAACATCACCAGTGGGGTCGTGCAGACCTTAGAAAAGCTCTTTGGACCACAGCTCTTGGAATCTTCTGCTCCAAACAAAGGTCTGTGGTAGTGGCCCTGCATTCCAGTCCTTCCTCAGCTCAGTTCCTGGCCAAACAGAGCTGTACCATCAATCAGGCCCAAAGAATCCACAAGCACATCAAGTGTGAAGGCAGCAGGACTTCTGCAAAGCAGCCAAACAGCCACATAGAAGGAGGAAGATAGGAAGGTTTATAAACAGAGGTTGTGAGGGTAATCACAGAGAATGCCTCACAGTGTGGAGGATTTTGCCAGCTCTTATTAAACAAAAGAAACTGGCTATGTTCTATGGCAACTGTTGCTTGGCTACTTTCTTCGTTCTCAGGCGCATTACCAGGCATGCCCTCAAGAGGTCTATGTTTGACAAGGAGAAAAACAACAAGCCCTCACTTCATTCCTATCATTGTGATGTCCTGCCAAACTATTTTTTTTTTGCAAGCCACCAGCCCCTGCTCCCCAAAAAATAGTCTCACTTTCTCTTGTGTTTCTAGGAGCAGACAGAGCTGTTAGTAGTACTTAAAGCAGGCAACGCCTTTCCACAGATAAACACTATCATCTTCTAATGTCTGAGCATCAACCTGCTGCTAGAAGCACAGCTACATTGGTTGGTTGGTTGATTGGTTGGCTGGTTAGTTGAATTTATATCCCACCCTTCTCCCTAAACGGGATCAAAGATGCTTACAATAATTTTTAAAAGATTAAGCTAAGGCATTAGTTTACAAAAGTTTTAAAAAATTAAACAATATTTTGAAACATGATTAAATACAGTTAAAACACTAAAACACTATATTTAAAACATAATTTCCAGTAAAAGATTAAGAATACAACTCACTGCTTTATGCACCCGGGGGGGGGGGGAGAGAGAGAGAGAGAGAGATCTGCTCCATAATTAAAATTCAAAGGCCCGCCTGACAGAAAGAGAATAGGGAAGGGGGCTACCAGATCTCCTGAGGAAGGGAGTTCCATAGCCTGGAAGCAGCCACAAAGAAGGCTCTCTCCCAAGTCCTCACTAAGCATGACTGTGAAAGTGGTAATACTGAGAGAAAGCCCTCCCTTGAAGATTTTAAAGTTTGTATTCACTTCTTTAAGGAGATATGGCCTTTCAGTAGTCCAGATTCAAACCATGTAGGGCTCTAGGAAAAATTTTAATTAAAAAAATTAAAATAAGAATATTGTGGTTGATACTCTGTATATTGCTTAGGGAAAAGGTACCAGACAGGAAGAGATGCAAAATGCCAAAGACAACAAAATCAGTCAGTCAAATGTTCAGCTAGACCTTCAAAAGACTCAAGAAGCAGGCTCTTTAATCCCCTTATTGCCAACCATTCCACACTAGCCCGTTAGAGTGCTATTATTCCACTTTCAACATCCTATGGAATTCTGGGGTTTGCTGTTTAGGGGGGGACATCCCTAAACTGTAAACCCCAGGATTCCATAAGATGCTGAAAGTGGAATAATAGCACTATAACGGGCCAGTGCAGAAATCACCCAAGTTCTGGCAATGTGCTTGAATTCACTCTAACAGGTTAATAGTGCTCCGGGATGCACTTTAATCGGAATCGGTGTTCCCTTCGCAAACATCCCTTACTGCTCTTCCTTTCCCAGATGACTTCTGCCCTTTTCATTCACCTTCTGCTAAACCAGTGCTTGTCAGCATGTTCTAAATTCAGTAAAAGAGATTTTAGAGAGAGAGAGAGATTGCAACCAATCACATTAAATGAAGCAAATGTATGTTCCAGTAATCTTCTTGGGTTGCCACCTTTTTACTCGTCTGTCCCCATGTCTTTAACAACAGCCTAGTCAGAGGAAGCTGTTTCCACCACTTAATTTAAAGCAGGGAAAAACATAGTTCACTTGCTGAAAATCTTATTGCTGGCAAAGATATAGGGGCAGGAAAGGGAAGGAAGCAACAATTTTAAGTCCCTTTTGAGGCTGTTGAAAGAAATGCAGTCACCTACAAGCTATCAGATCTGTGGATTTTTTTGAAAAAAGTGGCTTATCGAAAGACTTATTAAACAAACTTGTATGTGCTCCCTTTTTGATGAAATGCTTTCCTCAAGCTATTCAAAAGCAATTTTAGTATTTTTTGATGTGGAGTTCAAAAGCTACTAAAGCCTTACAGGTCAGATTATCAAGAAGGACATGTTCACACCAACATAATTCTTTGTAATTGGTGCTTCTAATTTTCTTTGGATTACTCTTTGCATAGAATATTGAGGGTCGGATTAAGTACAGTAGTAGACTTTGAGGCCTGGGGATAATCAAGGATCAGCAGGGGACCCTAGAGAGCTGTTCAGTTCTTTGGAAAACCCCAGAAAGGTTATATCTATACCATAAATAAGCCTTTTGTACTTGGCATTTATAAATCCCACTGCTTCCCTGGGAGTTACGGTTCTGTAAGGACACTTACTAGTACTGAGTGAGTGAATAGGCTCAAGAGACATACAGTGTACTTTGCTCATGACAATGCTCTTCCCAAGCAGGACCAGAGTGGGAAAAGCTGGGATGACTGAGAGGGGAAAATGCTCCCTCTCCACCAAAGGCCCAGGCTTTGTTCCCACCAGCTGAATACATGAACAGACTCTTTTAAAAAGATATTATGAGATGATAATGACCCTTCTGTTCACGGTCTTAGGTCCACGGTAACTCATTCACACCTTCAGTTCAGGTCTCCATTTGATGCTGCAGGTCATCAAGTGGCAGCAGGTGTTTGTAAACTGTTTTCAATCACAACCAAGCCCCTGCTGTCCCAAACTGCCACAGGTCCTCTCTTCAGCCAACTCATGAGGGAGAAAAGATCTATCCAATTCAAAAAAAGATTTTTTAAAAAATGCATGAAAATCAGCCAAATCTTCTAGGCAGGACAATGGGTGGACCCTTTTCACAGCAGCTCTGCAGTGAGGACAGCTCTCATGGTAAAAGAGCTGGCCAGAGAGGGGAATCTCTGGTTGGAGAAACTCACCCTGGATTAAAGAGGGACTGGGGGATCATACACAAGGGTCTGGAATTCCCATTATGAGTGCTTACTCATGAGTAAACACATACTGATTGGGAAGGCCCAAAGAAATTATATCTTTCACTCTTACTGTGAAATGCAGCTGTTCTGATCTGAAAAACTGACAGACCCATGATGGTACCCTGTTTTTTTTAAAAAAAATCTTAAACAAAACTTTGGAGTTACGAAAGCGAAGAATCCTTCTGATCAAAATGGATGAGCAGAACTCATCTCATCTACCTTCTTTCTATAACCAGAATCAAGTAAGTGTGTTCTCCTCAGAAGACTGGCAGTCAAATAAGAAGATTGGGGGTTGACATGTTTAAAAGAGAACAATTAAGGATTTAAAGGCATATTTTTTTCATGGATAGACTGAATTTCATCTCATTTACAAGACTGAATTTGACTTTGGCAAGGAAAAACTGTAGCGTGAGACAGTGCAGGCATTATCTCTTTGATACCAATAAGACTGATTTGCTGGGTTGTAATTCCTGAGGGAAAAGTTGAACTGTTAACTCTAACTGCTGGATTGAACAAAAGATGAAATCTTCCCAGGAACTTTCTCAGTACTTTCTGCAACAGATGCTGGAGGAGTTACATTTTCTGAGAGAAGAGAGACTCCCACACTTGAAGAGGAGACTGCAAGAAGATTTGATAGAGAACCTGATGAATGAGATCAAGGGCAAACTGTGGGGAAATGTAAGGTAAGCGGGATGAGAAATGTGAAGCTAATATGGAAATGAGGGAGGCTGAAAATGACATGGACAAATTCAAATTGAGCTAATGGAGGTATTAGCCATTGAAATGGGGGAGATAATGGGTCAAGAAGCTCTGGTTTGTGAAATGGAGACTTACAGGTCAAGAGAGGGAGTAGAGGGAAGCTAATCTGAAATTGAAATCTGCACTGATGGTTGAATGAAATGAAGTTGACTTAATGAAAGGATTAGCCTACAAGACCAAAGGGGGTGGGGAGAAGAAGATGAAAAAGAAAAGTACTCGGGTTCAGGACAAATACTTTAAAACAGAATGTGGGAAGGACATGGAAATATTAACAAAAGGCAAGGAAGAAATCTGAGAAGTTGGGGGGGGTCAGGAATAGGATGGATGAAAAGGAAGAGGGGATCCAAATTTAAAATGAAACGGGGCATTGGTTGAAACTAGGTTGTAAAATGGTTACAGATACAAGACATTGAAACTGGATTTGGTAACAACTGTGAAAAGGATTTTACAATATGAAATCTTATAGAAAAATGTGGATTTGGTGATGTTATGTAACATGTAAAAGATTTATAGTTTTAAGTAGTGAAGATTAATGCCGTATAATTCAGTAAGCAGCTTTTAGTATCAATATCAGAAAATGGAATCTCATTTATCACATAAATGTAGCATGTAATAGAATGTAATATTGATATATTGATGCTAGATATCTTAACCATACGGAATAAGAAAGTTTATTTTTCTTTTTTTGATTGTTGGAAAAAATGAAATGGGGAATGGAAAGAAGAGAATTGCTGGTTATTATCTTTGAGAGGCTTGAAACAATTAGAGCATCAAGGACTATTTAAAGGAAGAACAGAAGTCTCCTTTTTCTTTATTCTTTAATCTCTAACTTCCAACCTTTCTATTTTTTCTTTTCTTTTCTCCATCTTTTTTCTTTTCTTTTCTCTTTCCCTGTATTTGTGCTTGCAGAGTTTTTGAAAATTATCAATAAAGATATTGTAGAAGACCAGCCAAAGACCAGCTGGTGCTAGAAACAGCTTATAGTTCATCTCATCCAGAGGGGCTGACACTTTAGCAGTACCATACCTCCCTTCCTGAAGAGGCTTTATGATCACTTTTGCATTGCCATCAAAGAAGAGGAAAAGAAGACACTAATCTGCCTAAAATTTGCATGGGCTAATTTATATTTATAGGTGCAAATTTAGAAATAATTACTATAAATCAAATAAAAATGCAGCATATCTCATTATATTGTAGTGGGAGACTGTAAGCAGGTAGGTGCTTTGCTTTCTTTTTACACCAGACTTAAACTGGATTGCCATCTGTATAACATGGCATATGGCTACCCTACAGGTGTGGTAGATACATTTCTAGGCAGAGTTTCTAATAAATGTATGGGAAATCAATTACAGTGGGCTCTCCTCTCTCAAGATACACACAAATACGAGGTCACACAAAATGTCACGTTCCATTATAATCAATGGGCATGGCTGGTAGATGACTGCACTAGCAAGGTCCACTGGAACGCAATGCTTTATACTTTTTGTTTCATGGACTGTTTCCTGGACAAGAACCCCCCCATATACAGCAGGTGCACTGTATTTCCCTAGAACCAACATAAATTCTCAGGATCTTTTAAACATCTTCAAAAGTTCCAGGTTGGGAAGGAGAGATCTCTTTTTCAAATGCAGCAATCATATACATAATTTTCCCATAAATGTAAGAATAGGTTGCTCACTTGTAGCTATGGTTCTTTGAGTAGTCATATGTGAATTCACACAAGTAGGATATTCTGTGCATCCGTAGCAGTGGTTGAACCTAGCATAACTTTCAGCAAAATTTCTTTGCTGATGCCCCACCTCCTTTCCTCAGTTCACAAGTTCAGGGTCATTGACACCCAAACCTCAGTTCCTTAGATCTGTCACAGCATCTCTTAGGGAAAAGAGAGTGACACACATGAGGGGATGAGGGGGCATTGCATAAGTTCACAGATGACTACTTGAAGAACCACAGTTACAGGTAAGCCTTTTCATAGTCTCTCATGGTGACTCACACAAGTGGGACATTACTACAGCTAAACTCGCTGGAGGATGTGGATGTGTCACACCATGATTGAAGAGAGGACTGCATGGCCAAAGATCTAGGCATCCAGGGAACATTACTTGTTCTACCTTGCAGACTGTAGAGCAAGGCAGAGCACATCGGTAGGAAAGTGAATTGTCTTTATGAGAACACATAAAGGGCAGAAAGCAACAAAAGGGCACATATTTCCCATGCTTATCATGGAAGGGGAAAGGACCGTTATAAAGGACAGGGAAAATGGCTTTGGCAAAGGAATAACACCCATCTTTCTTGCAGAAGCTTTCAGTTTTTATAGTTTAGTTTTAGTTTCTTTGCCTATCAGGATGATTGCCTCAGGACTGGGTCAGGATTGGGAGATGAGTCAGGTAAATCACCCTTGGAGATGATACCCAGTTCTTAGACCTCTAACTTGAGGTTGAAAAGGTTCTCTTGATTAGCAGAAATTTTGGACTGTTGGAAAAGAAAAACTTGACCTGAGAAAGGATCTGAGTTGGTGAGGTGTCTCTTTGTTGTGAGGAATATGCCTGAGACAGTTCGGTTGTGTCTCCCAAAGAAGAAGGTGATGTTTCGAGTAGATCCTTCAAGGTTTGTTTGCCCTCCACTTTGTTCTTGAGATGTTCCATAACCAAGCTTAGGTGCTATTGCTCGGACCTGTGCTGGTTCATCAAGAGCCTCAAATCTGAGAGGGTCTTGGTATTGAGAAAGAGGTGTCGGGTCAGGTCTTGCACTGGGATCAGTTCCAAAATGGATGGAGCTGATTCAAAGGGCTTATCTATCATTTGTACGGCCACCATGGTGGTTCAAATGACTGATCTCAGACTTGGCAATTGAATACCCTGCTCTAAGATGTGGGCTCTGAGACAGGCCATTCAGCTGCACAGAGCCTACTTAGTAAAGGCTTGGCAATGTAGGCATTTTTCCCACTACATGTCCCTCACTCAGACAAAAGAGGCAGCAGGTGTGACAATCTGTCACTGGGATTCAGATCCATGAAGGTTACATTTTTTTTTAAAGGGGGGCACAGAGGCCATAAAGCAAGCAACAAAGCAGAGACAGACAATGGAGTGTAAGAGGTGCAATGTAGGAAAGGATGATAAGCCACTGCTACTTTTTTTAAGACAAAGAGGAGAAGAGAAAGCTGAGAGGATGCAGGTTCCAAAACACACTGCTAACACTGCTCTAGTAAAAAGAAACTGAGGACTGGGCACCAACAACACCAAAATGTGTGCATTGGGGAAAGGCAGTGGGGCATCTGCAAACAAATTTTGCTGAGAGCTCGGCTAGGTTCCAATCACTGTTGCACATGTGGAGAATATCCCACTCGTATGAGTCACAGAGACGACAAAGAAGAATCATATATATATGGAGATATATTAGAATAGATATGTATAAGATTGCTATATAAGAGGGAGAGAAGGAGACAGAGAATGGTTAGGAAAGATGTATAGGTTATCTATTTCTTTTTAAAAAGTGCTGTATGTACAGCATATATATCCAAGTGGCTTATTCTGATATTGGATTACCTCCTTGATATAAATATTTTTCAGCATTTCAAATGTCCCCTACCCAATCAATTAAAGCATTCTTTCCAATTCAATATAATAATAAGCTATTCAGTTATTTTATTTAAAATCACATAAGTCTAAAAGTGACTGTGATCCTGAAAAATCACTTGAGCCAGGGGAAAATTTGAGGGATCAGAGCTGTGCACATCAGACAACTAGGATCTGTGGCATTTATGCCAAGTTGGAGGGACCATCAGCTTCCATAGACTTTTTTTAAAAAAATAAATAAATCAGCTTTGTTACTTTTCTTGAAACAAGCCCTCCTTTACATGGAAGCTGACATGTATCGAATTTAAGAAGCCAGTTCTCCCTTTCTTTCACAAAACATTTGGTCAGGAAAAGGCATCACATGCACTGGCTATGGCCTTGGAGATGGCAGAACAGCACAAGATCACAATCACAATTTGGCCTACTTAGAGGTTTTATATTTGTGAGGGGGGAAAACTGTTTACAGAGCTCTTGTTGTCCCAGGTCCTTCTCTGATGACAAGAATAGACTACACACATGCTTCAAGGAACTCCCAAGACCTATCTGCAGAAAATAGAAAGCAGTGCACTTGTCAACACTGGATCCACCATTTTCTTGTCTCCATCTTCCAATAACTTACTCTGGGGATGAAAGAGGGCCTTCCCACCATTGCCCCAGGCAGAGAGAAGACAGCCAAGGAACAAACCTGCATGCATAAAGATGACTTGTTCTCCGCTTGAAGGCAGCCTCTAGAGATAGACCATCCTATGCTATGCAGATGATAAATGGCTCCTCCTTGAACAGGCTTTCTTCTGAGCTGGTCTGCACCTGCACCAGAATGAACACACACTGGCCCATGTCTTTCTTCATGGAGAAGTCTCCTCTGTCTCAAGGGACACCTCTCTCGCTCTGTCACAAGAGAGTCCCCTGCCTGAAAGGTTGTCTAGTCCAATTTCAGTTCTGTCACCCATGGCCAGAATTAGGATAAAAGATGTTTATTAGTTCCTAACACCAGAATGTTTCCATTATCATTAATACTGCTTTTTCAGTGGTCACTGTAATAATTTTTACTAAGGTTTAATGTAATTATCAGAGTCTGGATATTTGCTTGCTTGTCAAATGTGGTTTACTTAACGATATGATTATTTTCGGTTATTTGGGATGCTCTGTTAACTGCCTTCCTCTCTGTTACCCTTCAGTTTAGTCTCCCCTATAGTTGCAATTGCTACCAAATGAGCTCAAACCATCTCAGCACACACTTATATTGCACCACTGCTTTCACAGTCAGTTCTAGATTTACAGATTTACAGGTACCAAGATTAAAATATGACATGTTAGTAAGCAATGGCCATTTCCCCCTTATTCCTAAGTATTATATCTTTTTATCCCTCCTTGAATGGAACTAAATGCCATGTAAATATGTAATACGTAAATGCAAGACAGAAGGAATCCTGTAGAGGGCAGCAGAAGGTGACCTATGAAAGCCAGCAGCTTAATTTAGGTAGCCCCACAATTTAGAGGAAATTACTGGTAGTTCTGCTTCCTTCCATACCTCAAAAAGACTTAGTCCCTTGAGATGAAGTGCTTTTATATATCATAGAGACTTGCAGACTAGCAGAGCAGAAGGTCTCTCTTTTTCTGTGGTAGGACCAACCACTGCCACCAATTTCTTCTGATGTTTTTCTGTTACTGATGGCTACAGCAGCAGCAGCAGTTTTAGGAGTGAAGGAGGTGTGTTTCACAAGGATCCAGGATGGGAGCTGGCCCCAGCTGCAGGCCTGAAGAAGAGCCCTATAAATCTTGCTGACAGGGACCGGATCTACTTATTCAGTCTTCAAAGTGAAGGGAGAAAATCCAGAGCAAAAGTGTGCGTGACTGTGTGCGTGTGTGTATTCCTGATTTGTTAGACTTGATTTATTCTTATTATTTGAATGGCAGACTTGGTGCCCCTGTGGTTGATGTTTAATGCATCGTGTATCACAAGGGATCCGCCTAAAGTCTCGGGTTTGGTGCTGAAAACTCAGGGCCTCCGATAGTCCTGACCTGGTTGCCCTATCTATTACTCTTTGGTTGATTCTAGCAAAAACATAGAAGGTTCTTGGGGTATCGAGTGGCCTCTTATCTAACTGGTTCTTACTTCTTAATGATGGCTTTTCCTCACTTCTGTGAAATTCTCCATAAGCTACAGTTGGTGTCATATGTTTGGAAAATGTCTCATGAAGTGCATAAGGATGACTTCCCTTCAGTAAGGATTAACAAGCTGCAGCCTGAGGATCACATACAGCCAAATATCAATAGGTCTCAAGAAACCAGTTCAGACCTTTAGTGAGAGTGATCTGTCCCTTCCTCTGCAAGGCAGAGAGGAAGAGACTGGGGCCATTTCCGCACTAGACTTATAGCGCTATTATTCCACTTGCAACATCCTATGGAATCCTGGGGTTTGCAGTTTCGGGAGGGGCCAGGCGCCCCTCTCGAAACTGCAAACCCCAGGATTCCATAGGATGTTGCAAGTGGAATAATAGCGCTATAACAGTCTAGTGCGGAAATGGCCTGGGAGTGAGACTGAGGGAAAGGGCCACCAGAGAGAGATGTGAGAAAGAGAAAAAAGGGAGTGTCCCTATGAATTCATTGCTTACTTCAGCCTTTGAAGCAAGCATGTGGCCCTTGACAGACTGGTGGAAATAACTCCTATATCTGTACACTTATAGATAAAAAGAAAAAGACAAAGAATACTTTAGTCCTGTGTCATGCTGAGGCTGTGGGAGTTTACTCAGTCCTTCTATAGCAGCACTATTCTATAAATATCTACCAGGCCAAGTTGTCTTGGACTGTTTCCAGGTCAGGCAGAAGGAGTTAATCTGGAAATAAGCCAAGTTCCCCACAACCAGAATGAATATACTGGGTGGGGCAGGGACAGGCTACAATCCAGAACATCATGATTTTGTTAAGAGCATTTTGAATTGAAGCATATTTTGAAACGGAAAAATGTCTCATCACAGTTTGGTTAGTTCTCTGCCAGGGTTGAGAGAACTGCAGTATAAAATTCTACTTTTGTAGCCCCCAATGCCCTGCCAGTCCCCTACCCAGCTGCTCCAGCCCTATTTTTAAAATGGATTGGACAGTTTTAAATTTTCTGTTCCAAAACCATACACAGACAGTATACACTCAAATGCGGAAGCTGGTGCCTACTATATCTAAAGCAACTCCTTGAAACAGAGAGTTGTTAGCCCATGGCTTTCCCTAGAGTCAAAATGGGATTGTAATGTCTTTGGGGGCAGGAGCCTAATCATTTTGTACACTTATGTCACTATATAACAATCCAGAAGAAAGAGAGCTGTTGCAATAAACCACAAAAATAAGAACAAAGAGGTACTATGACAATATGAATACCCTGCAATACATTATCAGCAGTTCCAAATATAGCTGCTATATGTGAAAAGGCATGATGACTTTAGTGTCTGTGTGCAGACTTTTATATAAATGTGGTGATAGCTGGTAGCTTCCATATCAGTGAGGTTCTTATTCTGTTCTGGGTTTTAGCCCAGACTTTAAAGGATCTATCCAAGCTGCCACAGTCCCAAATTTTCAGGATACAGCTCAGTATCCTGGACAAGCCCTTGAAAAGTCACAATAAAACCTGGAGTGGATTCATCGTCCCACTGATATGGAAGCCACCAGCTACCACTGACCCCATATGAGCCGGTGACAGATGAGTTGGTCTGAGAGAGAGATTCAACTTCAGTCAGCTCTAGGGATGGAACTGAATCCTGAAGAATGACAACTCTAAATATCTGAATCACTGAATCTCTGAATCTGCAAAGGAAGAACAGTAATTCCCAGGCTGTAGAATTCCATGGGAGTCTAAGCTGGCCCCTTCTCTGCTCTCCTTTTACTGCCACGTAAAGGCCTCTTTATTTAAACAGACATTTGATGATTAATTGGCACCAGGAAGTCTTTCTTTTATGGGGGGTGCTCTATTTTCATTTTTATTGCTATGTTTTAAAATGATGCTATATTTTTTTAAAATTAATAGTTTTTTAATATGATAGCTCATTTAATTGTGGTTTAAATTTTTACCATCAGGTTTTAAAATTTTATCTTGATTAACCTTGTTGTAAGCCATCCTGGGTATTATGTTGGGAGAAAGATGGGCTATTAATAAAATAAGTAATAAATGCATGTAAGTAGGACCATAATTACAAGCAGTGAGTACCAGAAGGGGACCATCCTTATAACTGCAAGCATTGTTGTTATTCTTGTTGTTTTGTAACAAAATGACCAGATTGCATAATAATCTTCTCACTCATTCACACTCTGAAAGTGTAATGGTTGCACGTTATTCATGATATAGGATTACTACTTAATTACTCTCTCTCGTCTAAATTTGCTGGAAGCCCCTATATTGGCATATCTGTGGATAGCAGGTCTTCTTTCAAAACAATAGATTCAAACTGGCTTCTAAAGTTCAGCCTTCTCGGAAGCAGATATACAGATATTAACACCAAGCCATGAAATAGCAATGCAACAGCAGGGAACTGTGTGGTCTTCCAGAAATTGCTGAACAGCAACTCCTACTCCACACACCATGCTACAAGCTCATCCAAAACTTCCAGAGAGTGTTCTTAACTATAAACTATAGTGTGTGCCAAAATATCTGAATACCATTAACGAAACAGTTTCCAAAAAGGCATCAATGATGACAGCAGGTGGGGGCTGATACTGAGAAAGAGAATGAGAAGGGAAGAAGGAGTTTACCTTCCTCAGAAGGAAGGACTGAGGAAAGCAAATTGGAGTTCCAAACTCATGCATATTTATACCTTGGCTGACAGCCGTCACATGTGTCTCCAGGTGCTTCTTTTGTTGTGGCTGAATCATTCACTGGAACTCAGCCTATGCCAACCTCGCCACTGAATCAATATGACAAAAATGATACTGGGCCTGGTGGATATTCTACAGTAATCTGCCCCCAAACCTCATGCCTCGTTCGTAACTTGTAGTAGCATTTGCCACCTGGTATAAGGTCATCCTGCTGGCCATTTATTCAGCTCCACCAGTCCATTTCTCCACTAGAAACACAGAAATGGAGGAGGAGCAAGGAAACGCATCATATTCTATAGTGCTAATAATATTACTAGGGGTTAGTAGTTCTGTGGTGCTGAGTTTGCCCTCTTAGCAAGCCCAAAAGCAGAAGTACCAACAGGCTCTTAAGAGCTTTCTACCTCTTGGCAATTGATTAGGAAACGTATTAACTGTAAGGCCACTTCTGCACTAGCCTGTTATAGTGCTATTATTCCATTTTCAACATCCTATGGAATCCTGAGGTTTGCAGTTTAGGGAAGGGCCTCAGATGTCCCTCCCTAAACTGCAAACCCCAGGATTCCATACAATGTAGAAAGTGTGGAACAGGCTAGTGTGGAAATGGCCTAAGATGAATCATAGTTTATAATGAGGTGGCCACTTAGGTTGTTAGATTGCAGTTCCCATCAGTCCTACACAGTACAGCCAATAGTGTGGATCTGGAACCCGTCACTGGGAGTTGCCTCCCCCCAACACCATGTTTTAGCAAAGAACCAGAACTATGAAAAGAAAGGCTCTAGCCCCTTATTTACTATGTTCTCTGTCCTTCTCCAAGTAAGGTCTGTTCTTCCCATTTCTGCTCACAATAACCCCTGTGAAGTAAATCAGGCTAAGAAAAAGTGAAAACCCAAAAGAATACCTCTGTTGCTCTTCCCTGAGGGGTGGAAGTTCTTGCAGGTTTAAAACAATGCTTTCCCCCTTTCTGTTGGTTTGCAGGAAGAACAGGTGAAGTAAATAATAAGGGAGCCCCATGACCAGAGACTAAGCTGTGGAAACCCTCCCACTGCATTAAAAATCATTTACTATCAGTGCATGTGGTGTGTCCTGCATGTGATATCCTGCCCTTCCTTCCGGGTAGTCAGGAGCTTGTCCTTAAGGTGGCCGTGTGCCTTCTTCTACACAAGAGAGTCCTCTATTTACATGGCACCTAGAAAACTGTCCTCTGTCTGAAGGTGTCCTATTGTTTCAAGGTCTGTCCAGTCCAACTCTGATTTAAATATGACAAATCACAAAGAAGAACCTTGAAGTTGCCCATCTAGTCAGTACCCAGAGAACAGATTCAGAAAGCACAGGGGTCACCTAGTAGTCATACTTTTTCTCAGTTGGTGAGACATACTATAATTCTATTTTTCAAAAACAAACAAACTAATTTTATAGTTGTATTTATAAATGAGCACATGTCATTTTATGTAATTCAGTATCTTCATGCATCCCTTTTTTAATGAAATTCAAGTGCCCACTCAAGTTACTTCTCTCACCAGTCTGTCCCCATTTTACCCTGACAAGTAGGGTTGCTAAAGTAAAAACTGGAGAGGGCTCCTTCCTGTACCTTTAATGGTTGTGTAAAAGCAGAAATTTTGGCAGGTGTTGCTTGTTATCTGATTGTGTGACAAGCAACAAAGGTTGAAATTCCCTCTTTGACCAAGTATTGAAGGTACAGGAGCCCTTTCCAATCTGGCATCCCCAATGGGTTGCAAGATCTTCTGAAAGTCGATTAGATTGGCCAAAGGTTACTCAGCGAAGCAGGTCTCTCCCACCCACAGCCCAAGCCTACATTATCTCCACTAGGACAGGGTGGGAAACCTTAGCCCTCCAGGTGTCTTGGACTTCAGCTCCCAAAAGTCTCACTTGGCACAGGCAATAGTAAGGGATTGTGGGAGATGTCATTCGCAACATCTAGAGGGCCAATAATTCTCCACACTTAGCTAAGCTGTTTTCCTGCAATATTCATTTCAGCTAGCTGCTACAGTCTCTCTTTGAAGAAAGTCTGCCTGAAGGAGTATATCACTCCTACATTAATCACGGCATTGCAACATATTGTTTTTGAATGCCTATGTAGAAGTTATATGCCACTGCCCCCTCTTTTTATTTTTTCTTAGGAACCTTTTGAACTCTTCTTTGCTTGCCTGAAGTGGCCCCACTATGATGTCTTCCTTCCAAGCCCTCAGGGAAGGGAAGGATCCACACAGCTAAGCAGTACCTTTCTCTCAACCAACTGCTTCTCAATCAATCTGTCCTTTCAAAGGTAGATGTGAGTAAACCTGCAATAGCGAATAAATCAGTGCTGCTGCTGGACTTGTCAAGGAAAGTGCAGTAAAACAGTTGGCCTCAGGGAATAAAATGCTGCTCTCCTGTTTCCAAGACCAACCACCAGGCCCCAGCTGGAGAAGGCATTAACCCCGGGACTTTACTGCTTCCCATTTACTAGGTAGAGAAAGGCGAGGAGCAATTAGGCTGCCCAGTGTCCCTATACTCTTCAGTGGATGACCTTTTTACCTCATTATCTGTCGGTGCTATTTATTTTTACAGCAGTTCTTCTTGAGTGCTCTCTATTCTGTCTTCTGCCCATCCCTTAAGATCCTGTATCTCTGGATAGTGCATCCAGTACTCTCTGACCTCAGCCCTTTCACAGGAACGCCTCCTGCTCCCAGCCTGTCCTCCTGCACTAGTCCAGCATTAATCTGCCTTTTACCACCTTTGTTCCTCAGATCAAGGCTAGGCAGCCAGAGGCCTCCGTCAGTCTCAGGCAGTCCTTCCTGTTGGGGATGATAGGAGTTTCAGCCTCACGGAAACGCAGCGGAAAAACCAGAGTTCAACGAGCCAACAGCAGCAGCCTTGTTCCCCAGTAAGGATACTCACACACAGAGGAGTTTCTTCCGAAACAGGAGGCACTTTATCTTGCAGCAAAGTTCCGTTATATACAAAACATAGGACAGACGGACAAAAGCTTGCGCCAGGTTTGGTCAACAAACAAATACATACTGGCGTTGCTTTGTTATATACATATCTACAACCAATCAGGTAGAGGTTTGCACACCTCCCTCTACCATCTGCACACGACCCCAGTTTCTTATGCAACCTTGCAATTACCCACAGCTGGGGCATGATGCAGCATCTTTGCAGTGGGCTGATCATTTTCCCAGGTTTCCCTGCCTGGAATCCCTGACACTTCCTTGCACTTGCATCTCAAGAGAAGAACAGTGAGGGAGGGACAAAAGAAGCATCCTGGCCATCAGCTACATCCTTCCAGAAATTGGTGAAAACTGTACTCACTTACAGGATTCTTCATTTGCAACACACAATCATGTGCACACACAGTGGGCCACAGAATTGCAAACACTGGCACCATAACGCTTCAGTCCAACATCCAGAATAATTTATACAAGTCAATAGCATAAATGTAATTGTTATTGTGCACCTATTTATTCAGTGTGTACAGTTTTATTAGAATTATACTCTGAATTCACCCACACACACCATTCTACTCAAAAGATTCTTTACAGGATGGGAGGTACCTCACCTATGTGCTTTCATCCTCCCCCTCTGGGGAACTTTTCATTTACATTTAGAAGGATGCAAAATGTTCTAGTCAGCAATTCATTTGCTAAGACCACTCTGAACATGATGGTGGGGACAGGCAGCCAACCCCCCAGAAGGGTTTGTTAATTTAAAAAAAAAAAATCCAAATGTTGACACCTCTTCTCTCAAGAAAGAAAATCTTCCAGCCTCTTTGTTGCCCCTTCTTTCCAGCCAGAGGGAGTCCCTCACCTTCTATTGCCCTTGTACAAAGTTGTCTCTCAGACAGCGTCCTGGACCATCTCCACACTAGACTGTTGTAGTGCAATTATTCCACTTTCAACATCCTATGGAATTCTAGGGTTTGCAGTTTCCTGAGGCCAAAAAGCTCTCTGGATGAGAATTCTAAAGGCCTCTCCCTAAACTGCAAACTCCAGGATTCCATAGGATGTGGAAAGTAGAATAATAACATTATAACAGTCTAGTGTGGAAATAGCCCTAGAAATATTAGCTTCCTAGACAGCTCCAGATATCATTCCAGATGGAATGCCTCCCTCAAGAAATCGGAGAAACAAGAGCCTCTAACAAAATACCATAAAATAAAATCTCACAGAAATTGATAATGCAAGAGGGAAACTGAGTCAATAAATAATGAGCAAAGGTGGATACAAAGAACCAGTGCAACAGTCTGCAAAAGAGGGCAAGGGAGGGTCCTATGAGACCAAGTAATCCTTTAAAAAAATGCAGGAGAAAATATACTGCTTTGTTGCCCTTAGGAAATGTTGTCTTGGGAACAAGATGGTGGTGCACATAGGAGTGAATGAGGGGGAGATTGTCTCCTGGAAATATGATCCAAAGGGTAAAGCCTGAGGGATCTAAAGCAGCCAGGGGTTGCTGCTGCTCTGGCTATATAGTTTCACTCAGGGGAGCCATTAAGACAGTGAGAAGGTAAGCAAGGGAAAGGGGCATGGCTGCAGACACACACACAGACACCATTTGGCAACACAGAACGGTCCAAGGGAGCTTTTGGACTAAGTAAGTGATAATCACTACCAAGGAAGGGCAAAGCAGGGCTGGCCCAAGGCACTTTTCAAAGCTCAGTAGGTAAAAATACATGTAGCTCTTGTTGCGGAGTGATGGAAATGGTCTCATCCTAATGCAGGCAGGATCATCCCACTGGCTTCAGCCCTTTTCCTCCTCTGCGTAACAAAATGCAAGGAAGGGGCAGCAAGGGAGGAATTATCAGAGGGAAGAAACACACACACACCATTCCTGCCTGCAGCTCTGAGGCAGGGAAACAAAGAGATCTGAGTCTGCAAATAAAGAAAGCTATGTGAGAGCAAATTATGTTCCTTTCTGAAAGTTTTCCAGTGAACAAGAGAAAATATGAAGAGCCCTGTTGGGTCAGGAGTATGCTGTTTCCCACAGTGGCCGGCCCTGGTGCTTCTAGGAAGCCCACAGGCAGTGCAGGGTTGGCAGGCAAGAGCAGGCCCCTGGCAACTGGTGTTAAGCAACAAGCACCCCTTAAAGGTGTTAATAGCACCACCCTCTGGGGGTTTGTTTCATCCCCCTTCCAAAGCTGTTCAGGCTGGTGGCCTCTGCCACCTCCTGTGACAGTTGGTTCCACAAACTGAAAAGGTAAGAGGGTAGATGGTAGAAGGATGAAAATAAGAGAAAGGAAACAAATAAGAAAACAAGAAAGGAAGCACATGGGATGCTGTCTTTAGCAAGTCATATACATTAATATACAGTGGAAGCAGGAAAAAAAATCTGATTGGAATTCAGACACACATTCCTGCAAGACACACATTCCTGCACAGATAAAGCAGTGGGATCCCCTTGAGTAGATTCTCTCTCTCTCTCTCTCTCTCTCTCTCTCTCTCACACACACACACACACACACACACACAGGGAGGGAGGGAGGGAGGGAGTGTCTCTACCTGTATCTACTCCCAATTTCACGGGACTACCCCAAGTTCTAGTATTACAAAAAGGGAATCGCTCTGCCCAAATAATCTTAATGCAAGTGTAGCATGGGATGGGAGACAGGGAAGAAATTGCACCATTCCTGTAACATAAGAATGGTCGCTCTCATTCATTGTCAGATTAGGTGGTTTATAGCAAGAACAGCTGCATAATAGCCCTCTGTGAAAGAAGTGATGCACTGCTTTCCCTGCATTATACGCCTGAAAGAGGCAATGTTGAAAACAGACAGAATTCTATTTTCTATCTTCATGGTCTCCTGTCTTCTCTTCTCTTCATATATTAGTGTCTCCCTCCCTCCCTTCTTCCTTCCTTCCTTCCTTCCTTCCTTTTGATGATCATCTTCTTCACGAATGGCTACCCTTTACTGTGTTAAGTTGTCATCATTGAGAATTCATTAGCTCCTTTCCCATGGTTTCTAGTATGGAGAGTCAATGCATTTTGTGTCAATGCCCACAGTAGCTAAATGCAACTGCATGAACTCAAAAGCTCCACACAGTTCCATAATCTACTACTTTACATGCTATTGCAGCTTTTCTGGAAATCTGTCCTGAATAACAACTGTATGTAACTGAATAATAACAGACATGTTTTTCAGTATAAACTGAGGCCATTTCTACACTGTTCTGTTACAGTGCTATTATTCCACTTTCAACATCCTGTGGAATTCTAGAGTTTCAACAAGATTTTTCCATACCTTGGCTCAGTCTTTAATCAGAATGGAGACTTCAGTTAAGAAATCAGTAGAAGACTAGGACTTGGAAGGGCAACTATGAAGGAACTAGACAAGACCATTAACTACTAAACTAAGAATTACCCAGGACATTGTATTTCCAATTTTTATGTAAGATTGTAGACACTGGTCAGTGAAGAAAGCTAATAGGAACAAAATCAACTCATTTGAAACTCGGTGCCTGAACTCTCCCTAGAAGTGAAGATAATTAAACTCAGGCTGGCGTACTTTGGCTGTATCATGAGAAGACATGACTGACTAGAAAAGACAATAATGCTTGGTAAGGTGGAAGGCAATAGGAAAGACAAAGTCCATATTACAGATGAATAGACTCAATCAAAGAAGACACATCTCTGAATCTGCAAGATCTGAGCAGAGCAGTTGAGAACAGGGTGACTCATTCATTTATAGATCTCTCATTTGTAGAGTTGCCATAAGTTGAAGCTGACCTGACAGCAGTTAGCAACAACAATAATGTGCATTGGGCAGAGGGGGTGGGTATGAATTCAAAGGTCATACAGTAGATCTGATAGAAAGCTGGTATTCTGAGCTTTCAAATTTCAGAATTTAGAAATTTCATATATGTATGTGTGTATGCTGTGTGCGCGCACACACACACACACACACACAAACGGTACTGTTTTGTATTCATTGATTTCGTTGGGGTTTTTTTCAAGTTTTCTTAAACTCAGTACATATATTCCAAGGTTTCTCTGCTTTAAATAGTAATTTTTGTGTGTTCTTCCATATTAAAAATCTTTGCCCTCCAGTTGCCTGACCACATTGTTTTGACTATACTCTGATGTTGTTCACCTTCATAGGTCCCAGTTTTCATCTGTGAAATGTTGTAAGGTTTGCAAAAGAATCATCTCCCTCCCTGTTTTTAAATCTGTGAGGGGAAAAACTATTGTAAAGTAAAAGAATACAGCAGGCAGAGAAAAGCAACTTCCAACAGTGTATAATAACAGGAGAGGGCATTCAATAGGGCCAGCCCTACCGTTAGGCTCAGTGAAGTGGCCATCTCAGGCAGCAGATTTAAGGTGTTCATAAAGACTAGTAAACTGTTAGATGTTACTATATCATATTTTTACTGCCAGAGATGGGGAGAGAGGCTTATGGGAATGTCTGCTCCTGTGCCAAAATAAGTTGGCTGGCTTTGTGTGCTGTACAACTTGACTTGTGAGAAGAGGAGGGAGCCACCATTTGCCATTCTGCATTGGCCCTGGCATTCTGGCAGGAATTCTTGTTATAAAACGTGTGTGGCTGTTTTCATCTATGAAATACTGGAAATTATATGCCTGTGGATTGTCTGTGCAAAACTGGCAGCTAACCTAACCAGCTTGGCCAGAAAGTTCCACTTACGTCTTTTTTACCCTATTTAGTTATAGCACTTCATTTCCTCTTTAACTGCCACAGTTGGATTTGTAGTTTCATGAGGTGTTTGGGATTCTGAGACACAGAGCTACCTCTGCCAAACATCAAACCTCAAGATTTTTTAGGATGCGGCTATGGCAATTAAAGTAGTATCGAAGTGCTGTAATTGTGGCCATTTCTGCCCTACACTGTTATAGTGCTGTTATTCCACTTCGTATGGAATCCTGGGGTTTGCAGTTGAGGGAGGGGCATTTAAGATCCTCAGCCAGAGAGCTCTTTGGCCTTAGTAAACTACAAACCCCAGAATTCCACAGGATGTTGAAAGTGGAATAATAGCACTATAACAGTGTAGGGCAGAAATGGTCCCATTCATGGTAATTGACAAAGAATAAGGATTGCCTGAACTGCAAAGTGGCCATCAGTCAGGGAATCAGCTCTGCATAACACCAACTTGTAGCCTGGCATTCCATCTCAAGAGAAGAAAACAGTCAATTCCAAATGCTAGCAGTTCCTTTCCCAAGTTACTCTGCATGGTTCTCTCTTGCAGATAGAGCTAGACCAGGCTTCTCAGCATTTAAAAGCCATCACGGTCATATGTTACACCTTCCTTCCAAGTCCACCTTTGTTTTTTGGGGGGGAGTGGACCAAAAAGGGGTCCCTTTATTTAGTAGCTGCCCAAATCCTCCAGCCACTCACTGTGTTCATCCCCATACTCTCTTGTGCAGCAGAAGGAGTTGAGAAGATTTGTGAGATTAGAGAAATGACAGTAGGGACTCTGATACAAGGTGTAAGGCAGAATGAAACATTTCTTCTGGACATACTTCAAAATTACATCTTTCCAACCCAGAAGTCCTTATGTCTGGTCGTGACAGGCAACAGCATGCTGGAATGATAGAAGGTTCTTGCAGCAGAGGATGGACCTGCTACCTGTTCAGACTATAGCTGATGGATCACACTAGTGTGGCACTCCTACGTGAAAATCTCCCACAGGAAATAGATATATCAGCACAAGGAACAAAAGCTTGGGGTAGTTATCTGTTTATAGGGATGGTTTGGTTTGGTTTGGTTTTGGATATAGGAGTCTACTCACCTGTGGTCTGAAGTGAGAGAGTCCATTCTGCTATCTCAAAGATGTACCATTCCATCTCCCACACCATGCTACTGGGTACACAGACCATTTACGACATGGTGAGGATTATCCTCGTTCAGAGAGTAGCTTCACATATAAAGACTTCTAGAAAGAAGAGGAATGATGGTTCTGTTTTTTAAAGATTAGGGAAAGTGCTGCATCTCAACAAGAAAAATGAATGTTTTGTATGCAAAAAGTCCAAGACTCAGTGTTAGCATCCCTTAGTATGGTGGGGGTGGCTGAAACCCTGGAAAGCCACTCTCAGTCTGTGTTGATGAACAAATGTCCAGTACAAGAAAATTTTCTGTTTTTCTGTAAGATCTCATTTCAGAGGAACAGTGTCCCCTAGAACAGCAGTTCTCAGCCCATGCCCTTCCATGAATTAATAATAATTTCACCTCCCAGGAACCCTCATCAGCACAGCCAATGTGATTCTTTCCTTTTTCCTCTTCCCTCACAGAAAACCCTTAGCTTTGGTATTTGGCTGCACAGTTTGACAAGGGAATTTCTCACTTGAAACCTTGCCTATAGGACAAGAGATTACACAATTGTTAAAACTTTGATACTCCTCTGCGTGTTATGGATAAATGACAGGTTTTTGGAATTTTTGCTCTTATCAGGTGTTGGAAAAGTAGATTCAAACTGCCTATCTTCCTTTCTCTTTAATGGAGATGTGCTGAAGGGGAGGTGGGAGGGCTTGACAAGTGGAAAAGTAGCTGCACCAGTCAAATGGTCAAAGAAAGATCAGCTTTAGCAGTTTGGAACCCTTTCAGTAATTACAGAGGTAGAGATCATGCTCAGAAAAAGGGAATCTATCAGTATGAGAAGGTCTCCTCCCAACATACACAATATTATTTTTCTGGGGGTGCATACAGATATTTAATCCAGGGATTATTGGTAATCCATAATAAAAGGCGCAGAACCAGCATGGTGTAGTGGTTTGAGTGTTGGACAATAATGCTGCAGATTAGGGTTTGATTCCCCAGTTAGCCATGGAAACCTCCTGGGTGACCTTGGGCATGTCACACACTCTCAGCCCCAGAAAACCCCATGATAGGTTTGCTTTAGGATCACCATAAGTTGGAAACAACTTGAAGGCACACAACAAACAACAACAACAACAACAAAAGGTAAAAAAGAGAAAATGAGGGTCTTTTCACCTATTATCCAGTGGCAAACTAAGATTCGCCCAGCAAGTTTGCCCAGTTAGGAACCACAGCCAATCTTGGTTCCCTAATTATTAATGCTCCTTTGTTCCTTCTTGTTTTCACATTACCGTTTATGTGCACATTGAAACACATCAAAGGCACATGAATAACATAAAAGCAAAATAATGTGTGAACTGACCCCTGAGACAAATAATTATTTGAAATATATGTATAATGCACAAATATCTGCTCCTCAAGATCTGATATGATGAATAAACACACTGTAGCTATTCCAAATTTGCTGCTAGGTAATGAGGGGGAATGACAAACAAACAGCTATGTCACTTCAGCAGTGCTTAGAAAGTAATATATGTACAGTACTAAAAACCTGAAAACTTTAACTGAGGAATGCTAGGGTGGTGCTCTGGGACTCAGAGCATCATTTTAGCACTGCTCAGTTATGGATGGCCAAAGCATGTCTTCATGATTCCAAAAAGTAACTTTCCAGTCTTTGCACTTGTCAGAGAATGAAGCGAAAGACAAGAATTTCCATAACGGCCACACAAGTTATGCAAAGAAGGCTTTTCCAAGGGTAGGAGGAAATGTTTGGGTGGATCCAAGGCTATCTCCCTAGGAAGCAGCCATGGGCTTTGCCTTAGTTGAGTCAAAAGCTGATTTCAAGAGGTGCCGTGTTTATGGGCCTCCACCCACCTCACTGTGATGCTTTGGGTCAGGGCCATGAATCCACGGCTGTGCTGCCTCCACACGGCAACACCATGGAGACAAAACAACAGCCCCTCCTTTCCTGCGTACGGCCGGCCTGGCGGGCCGCCCCTTGGCTCCTCCTTCCTGCATGCCTTGACGTGCTGCAATCTGCTCCAGGAATCTGGCTCCCAAGTTTCCCCTATGACAGACTGTCCTCAGGAAAGGAAAGCTGCAGAGGGAAACAGTTCAGGGCTGTGGTGGAGAACACCAAAGAGACCGCCACTCTGTCACAGGAGCCAAAACCCAGGAGGGAAGGGAAGGGTGAGACCAGGCACCACATGGGGAGCTACCAGGAAATGCTATTCCCAGCCAGCAGTAAGCTAAGCCTGGCTCACAGCTCCAGAGAGCCGGAGGGGAAGGAGGGAGACCATTAAAATAATATTATTTCTTCCTAACAGCTGCACCTCATCCTTCCTCCCCAGAGTGCAAAAGAACAGAAGGCCAGGAAGAGCTGTGGCCAAGGGCTGTGCAGAGCCATCCAAAGCCACAGACAGACGCACACCCTTTCACCCCCTGATAATTAGTTGAACACAGCAACTAACACTTTCCTGGCTCTGCCCTGAACAATCCTAACCCAGGATCCAAACCATCACTCTTCTTTTTTCTGTGCATGCTGAGTTCAGAGAGGTGCCTCAGATCCGTCTTTGGCAATTTTGTTGTGTCTTTTGGATATGACCACCAGAACTCTTTCTTGCAACAAACTGGATGTTGGTTTTGTCTTTTGGTCTGAGTGAAAATTAACAGCATTATAAATGGACTAAAATGATGAAAAGTGAATGTGGATATCTGGCAGTAGATCCTCCCTTTTTACACCTCCAGCTTCTCAGCAGATAGTAACAGGTTTGCTAAGAATTAACCATCCTGTCTTTCCTTTCTTTGCCTAAGGCTAACCGCTGCTAACCAGAGAACAAAGAGTGATATTAGTCACAGTACACTTTTCTTTTGACTTTTCTGAAACTTAGTCGTTAACATCAACTGAATTTGTTTGATATTGTGGTTTTTGCCTCCGTTTTTTTTTAATGAGTTGAGTTTCGTGCCATGTAATAGTAAGGAAGAGATGTCTTGAGAAGAGCCCTGCTGGATCAGACCAGAGGCCTCTCTAGTCCAACCTTTGGTTCAGCCAGTGGTAAATCGAGTGCTAATGGCAAGCCTACCAGAGGACCTGACTTCAACTATAGCATCCGTCTTGCACCTCCCAGCAACTGGTATCCGGAGACATACTTCCTCTTGATACTGGAGGTACGCAAATCTCCCTACTGTATAATCCATTTCATATGTTCGAGCTATATTATTGGGGCTTTTTTTATGCTAACATTTTTCCTTCCCCTTTTAAGGTGCAGTGTGCTTTTAAAACTAGTATGGTGTAGTAGTTTGAGCATTAGACAATGACCATTTCCACCCAATACTGTTATAGTGCTATTATTCCACTTTCAACATCCTGTGGAATTCTGGGGTTTGTAGTTTACTGAGGCCAAAGAGCTGTCTGGCTGAGAATTCTAAAGGCCCCTCCCTAAACTGCAAACCCCAGGATTCCATAGGATGTTGAAAGTGCAATAATAGCACTATAACAGTGTAGGGTGGAAATGGCCTATAACTCTGGAGACCAGGGTTCGAATCCCAATTCAGCCATGGAAACCTGCTGGGTGACCTTGGGTAAGTCATACTCTCTCAGCCTGAGATGAAAGCAATGATAAAACCCCCTCTGGACAAATCTTGCCAAGAAATGACTGTGATAGATTCACCTTAGGATTGCCATAAGTCAGAAATGACTTGATGGCACACAACAACAATATATACATACACCATTCAGGCCTTTAAAGCAGGGTGTAGATAACACACTATGTTCATCTTAGTCTAATGTGCACACTAAACCAAGTCAATGCAAAACAAAGGGTGTATAACAACAACATTAGCTTGCAGGGCTAGGGTAAGGTGATCCCATCCCTGTTCTCCAATTTCCCTGGCAGAACCAAACCTACAGCACAATCCGAGGCATTTTCATTCAAAAGTGAATTCTTCTGAGATTAGTGGAACTTACACCCAGGTCACTGTGAATGGGTTGCAGTATTAGGTGTCACTGGTAGCAAAAGGCACTTCTGTGACTTTCTTCTTTCACTACTACCTCACAGGGGCCAAATCATCAGTCACAGGCAGCCCAGCTGAGGGGAAGTTCTTGGAAGAATGCTAGCCGTACCACTATATCAGAATGAGAGCCTGGAAAATTAATTTCTCTGCCGGAAATTAAATTGGAATTTTGACTGCAGGCAAAGAAGCCTAGCCTCGCTTCCAGTGAAAAAAAGACACAGGCACCTTAGATCAGCTGGAGACTAGTGGCAAAGAAGAGGAAAATAAATAAGCCAGTAATTAGGAAAGGGAGAAGAAGGAAAGAAGACAGAATCACAGGGGAAGAGTAGCTATTGGCTGTCTTCCTTTAAGGGGAGTCTTAATCTTTCTAAACAATGCTATGTCTCCCTTTGTCTTGTCCTTGGCATCCTTTTGAAAAAGTTATTTTATCTCACAGTTTCTATTTGTGACAAGCCATGGGGAAAGGATGGATTTTGTTTGATTCTTATAGCTTCAGCCTAATAGTGCTTAGATCGACATCTCCAGAGACTCGTTTCTTTTATAGGTATTAGAGTGTGTGCGCACATATGCATGCGTATGTCTCTCTGTAAAATGCAATGTTATGCCAGTGGTGTTTCATAAATACTATCGCAAAGAAAGATTTCGGCCAAACTCTGGGCACAATTACATGGGTTCCCAAACCACATGAACCTGGGAAGATAGAGAAGAGGAAAAATGGAGGTGGCAAGGTAGTTCTGCGTCCCTGCCAAGTTCTTGCTTGCAACACTTATCTCAGGCTAAACCATTTATCCACTCCTCCTCCAGTATTGTTAGGAAATAACTGAGGGGGAAACGCAGACGTGAGACAAGTGAGGGGAGGGCTGAGCACCTCTTCTTGCCCACTGATTCTCCCGTGGAGCCAAAGCTTAGGACATGTTTTTCTTGAAGTATTTTCTTATTGCTGCTGTTGTTCCATATGTTAACTCTTTAGCATTACTCATTATTTGCTGAGCAATGTGTTAGTGATGTGTTGTTTGCCTCTTGGCAAACTACTTTTGTTTTTAAAAAACCTACTTGGCAGCTTTTTAAAAAACAAAAAACAAAAACATGCACTTTAAAAAAATACATAAATGGATAAAAAAAATCCTCTCAACAACCTTTCCCCAAAGGCATTGTTTTGGAAGAAAAGAATAATGGTTACTCAGCAGTCCCAAAATGTTGCAGGGCATGGCACAGTAAGATAGTACAATAATATTTTCAAATAAGGGCCTAAATGCCCTAAAGATACCATATCCTAGCTTATCTTGGAAGCTAAGCAGGGTCAGCCCTGGGTAGTACTTGGATGGGAGACTGCCAACAAATACCAGGTGGTATAGTCCATATTTCAATGGAATGACCTGGCAAAATTAACTGTATTTGTTGCCTAAGGAAATCCTGCAAAATTCATGGGACTGCCATAAGCTGACAAGCAGCTTGAAGTGCACACACACACACACAATGTTTTTAGAGAATATTGTTATACCCTGGATAGCTCAAAGAATACATGTTACAGGTAATGTAGGTAGAAGCAATGTGCTATTTCCAAGCTCTGCCTGGAACTCCCTCTGCAACCCTGCATGAATAAAGAGATCATGATGGGAATCCTATATTTCCCTTGAAACAGCTAGTTGTGGCATAATTTCCAAGAACAGGAAAAAAATCACACATTATCTTTTAAAAATGTTTTTCCCAATTCAAACCTGTCAAGAAAAGTGAATGTGAGTGCTACCAGAAAATGACTGGTAGTGCAAAATCAATAGGCAGGAAGAAGGGGACTTTACCCTGCCTGCATTTGTTATTTCTTCCATGCAAACCCACAACCCCAAGTTGTTTCCTTCTGTATAGGTTTATGGTTTTGAAAGAGAGCTGGTGTCCACATTTTGTGGACCACGTAAGAAGGGAGAGTCGGTAGCTGATGGGAAAAATTAAATGTCCCCTCCGACCAGCCCCCACCACCACCAATTTTGTGAGGAAGACAGGGAGCTAGAAGCCTTGTAGTACCCTCATAGCATGTAATTCTACCCTACAAGTACAGAAATATTTTGTTTACTAGCAGAAGGCAGCAAGGCAAGACTTGGTACTTATACCAGGACTGGCCAATCCCATGGACCCCAGAACAGGCTAATCCTAGGCTAAGTGGCATAAGCCACCCCTCAGAAATCATCAGGCAAATTGGATCCACAAAACTCCCATGTAGTTGAATCCATCAGGAAATATCAATCAAAAGTTTATGAAATGATCAAGAACATATGCACACACGCACATAATTTAGGGCAGCTATTGTAGCTGACGGGAATCAGTGTAGTGCAGTGGTTTGAGTGTTAGAAAAGGATCCTGGGGGAACCAAGGTTCAATTCCCAGCTTGACTATGGAAACCTATTGGGTGACATCGGGCAAGTCACACACTCTCGGCCTCAGAGGAAGGCAAGGGCAAGCCGCCTCTGAACACATTCTGCCAAGAAAACCTCAAGATAGGTTTGCCTTCTGAAGCCCATAAGTTGGAAACAACCTGAAGGCACATAACAACAACAACAATCTGTAGTCGAGCCCTCCCATAAATAACAAAATCTGCATCCAATCTATCCTGTCTATATACACTTCCTTGCAAGTAAGCTACACTGAACACATGGAAAACACTTCCAGGTACATATGATACATATAAATATCTTCATGTTTAAGGATGATGAATGAAAATGAATGGGAAGAGTAACTTGCCCTCCTCCGACTGTGACTTCTACTTTATTTTCTCAACCTTTTTGTTTAAGCAGGCTTTTAAAGTGTAAACATGGAGGTGTGTGCTTATGGGGGGGTTAACTTTTGTATACCTTTGAAATGATTTTATACTGTTTTAATGTGATGATTTTTAATTGCTTTTTAAAATATATCATTAGGTTTTTAATTCTTTATGTGAGCTGGCTTGGGCCCCACTCAGGGAGAAAAATGGCGTACAAATGAAATAAATATATAAATATCTGCACCTCAGTCTTATAGATACACCTGTATTTGTGTTTTCTTTTGAAAGTATTATGTGTGTAATCTTGCATCTTCCCAATATCCCCATAGCAATTCCTTTTAAAGTACTGGAAGGACAGATGTGATAGGAGACCTTATGGGCACAGTTACATTAACTTAATAGAATCCTACATATGTTTTTCTTTGCTTGATATATCAGTTGTGTTTCATAATTTACTCAGTGTTTTTAACATTCTTTATTATTTTGCCATTGTTTCCATGGCAGTCAGATTGCTTCCTGCTTCTGTTGGTGGTGGTAGCGGTGGTGATTTTAATGCAATACATTCTGTGTTTTCATCATATTGTTAAAAAAAAAAAGTACCTACAAGCAGACAAAATTAATAACAAGTTGCCTGATGGTTCTGGGCTCCCTGGCCAAACCAGAAGGCCTCCTGAACCTATAGTCCCTTCTGTGCCCCCTTCTTGGGGGTCTAAGAACACAGCCCCTGGGCCCTCACCTTCAGGCTAGCTCTCAGCTTTTGGTAACTTATGTTTCAGAGGCTCTAGTCTTGGGGAAGGGGATTAATCGAAAACAGCATTCAGCCACAGGACCCTAGGAAGAACAAAGCATGCTCTGCTCTTGCATTTCAGAACAAAGAGAATGGGGAAGGGGAATTGGACAATCATATCAGAGCAACTGAAGTTTACAAAGGGATATGGGAAAGAAGTGAGTCCTATTGTTGGAGTATTCTCCAGGACCATGCTATTGGCCTTGCTCTGACCCTATGTCATGCACAGTGGCATAGATTCTATGGTGGGAGAAACACAAATGGAACCATGTGGTCTTGTACTTTTGCAGAAGTAAAAAGACTTCACTTGGAATAATCCAGAGTTGGGGGAACTAGTAGCCTTCCAGATGTTACTGGACTCCAGTTCCCATCAGTACCAGCAAGCCAGACTGCCTGGCTAATGGTGAGGGAGCATAGTAAAGTACAGGAGAGGTACGGGCTTCCCAGTTCTGGCGTCCATTTTAACAGCCATGGCAAATCTCCCTAAGGCTCTCTCAATGGGCCAGAATTGTATTATCCCTCCATTGCAGGGGCGGGGAGACGGAGGAAGCTGAGACCAAATGGACAAAGAGAGAGAGAGCGATCCCAATTTAAACACTTCTGTCCTCATGTCTTGTTTGGCCTTTAGGCTATAGCCTGCCATGTGAACTTGTGGTTCATAACTGAAACCAAACCTGAACCAGGGACACTCCAGACCACAGCATCTTACTCTTAAGTTGCTCTTACTTATTAGGCATGCTCCCCTATAACAGCCTTCTGGAGCTGCAATAAAACGCTCCATTGTTCTCTCTCCCCTGCTAGTTCTTCCTCTGCATTCGACATGCCCAGACCTGTCCTTAGGCACAAGATAAATCCTCTCCAAAACCCAAGATGACAGATAAAGTCAGACACTGTCGGCAGAAAGAGAGGTTGTGAAAGAGGAGAAAGAAGAGGAGAAAATTCCTTCCCCCCGCAAAGCTTCGTGCATTCCCTAAACTAGAGCACTGGATGCAAAGAGCAGATGGCATTTTTTTTAAAGCCTGCATTAATAACTGTTGGCAAGAGAGCCGAAACTTCACTCAGTCCCAGCGTGGTGCTGTATGCAGATGCATGAGGAGGTGGGGGTGAGTTTGTGAAGCTTGTGACATAGCCAATATAACCTTCCCTATGGGAAACTCCCATCACTTCTACTGAAAAAAGGGCTATGGTATGATGCTCCTATTCTCTTTGGCATCAGAGGTCACTTTGAGAGCTGAGAAGGGAGTGTGCAAGGCTGGTCCTTCACTGGCATTACTCAAGGGTGGAAACCTTCATTGCCGGCAACAGCTGACAAGGTCAACACGTGGACTTAGCACCACCTCAGGGCTGTTTCTGTTTGAGGGAAGAGAAGGATAAAGACAGAGGAAGGGCGGATTGTGTGTTTCTCTCCAAGAACACAAGACTGACCTACATGCAGGCCTTCCTTTTCTTCCTTAAGACTGTGTGCAAAGAATTTCACATAGTTTCTTGTACCTGGATTAAAAGAAATAAGGTTTCTGCAGGATTTCAGGCTTCATTCTGCAAAAGAAAGCAAAGTAAGTCCCTGAAAATCTTCGAGATTGTAGTTCACCTATTTTGCCAGGCATTTGACAGTAATGAATTTGTTGGCAGTCCTAAAGAACACAGACACACACACATGCAGAGAGTCATTAATTTGCCAACGCTTTCTCTCCTTCCCAGCATGCCATTTCTTTTCTCCTACCCCCAGAGGTAAAAATTCTGCACCATCCAAAGCACCATATTCGTGGGGATGGAGGTGTTGGCAAGTGAGGGAATTCACAACTGAACTTCTAAAGCCGCTTCTCCCCAGGATTTCTTAGCAATTCTGCCAAAGAACTGGCAAAACCACCTCTGAGTATTCCTTTCCTAAGAAAGCCCGATGAAATTTATGGAGTCGCCATAAGTCACAGGCGACTTGAAAGCACATACACGCACACACCAGTCTGACTTCCAAACTGTGCGAGCTTCTCCAAGGATAAGTGGGTTTTGAAGCCCCTGCCCCACCAGTGCATCAAGGAGTTAAGGAGATGCAGCCACACATTCCAAGAATTTGAAATCACCATTTTCTCATTAAGCTCCAATTCTTCTCTGCCAAATGCCAGGTGATCCGTGGGCTCTCAGTTCACTGCAGGCCAGATAATGACAGGGCTGGCAAAAGGCTTACTGCTCGCAAATGTGTAAGTTAAATGAGAGATTTAAAGGGGGGGGGGGGAGGCCAGAAGTACAATGGAAACCAAACATCTTAATCCTCAGGACAATTCAGCCGACACAGACACCAGGGGAACTACTAACAAAGAAGACCTGCAGGGAATATCAGGTTGAATATAAAATGACTGGTGAGGAATGGTGCTTACTGAAAACTACAGTTGTTGTTGTTGTGTCCCTTTAAATCATTTCCAACTTACAGCAACCCTGAGGCCACCGTATCATGGGGGTTTCTTGGCAAATTTTGTTCCAAAAGGCTTCTCCTTTGCCTTCCCCTGCGGCTGAGAGAGTGTGAGTTGCCCAAGATCACGTAGTGGATTTCCATGGCTGAGTGGGGACTCCAGCCCTGATCTCCGGAGTCATCGTCCAGCACTCGAACCACTACACCCTGCTAACTCTGAATATTGTAATGCTGGCAGTACAGCCCAGTGAACTCAAATGTGTTTACTTCCTGGAGGATATGGCTAAAGATTATGCTGTCAGAGTGTCAACCATGAGCTAGTTGTTTCCTAAATGTTGGTCCTCCGGGTGTTTTGGACTTCTGTGTTCAGAAGCTCCAACCAGTTTGGCCAAAAGTCAGGAATTCTGGGAGCTGAAGTCAACACATCTGGAGGGCCTAAGTTTGGGAAACACTGACTAGACATTCAGATTGAGCAAGGCCACAAAGATCTAATTAGAGTTAGTTGGCTGGTTACATTTATATCGGTATTTCTCCCCAAGAGCTCGAGGGAGCATTTATGGAACTCCTCCATGGCGTAATATGTTCACAAGTTACCTGTGGGGTAGGAGCTTTTCCACACCACACTGTTATAGTGCTATTATTCCACTTCCAACATCCTGTGGAATTCTGGGGTTTGTAGTTTACTGAGACTAAAGAGCTCTCTGGCTTGGAATTCTGAATGCCCCTCTCCAAACTGCAAATCCCAGGATTCCATAGGATGGTGAAAGTGGAATAATAGCACTATAACAGGGTAGAGTGGAAAGGCCCTAGGTTAGGCCAAGAAATTGTGAGTGGCTAGGCTACAGTCACTGAGTGAGGTTTGCTGCTGATTGGAGAGCCAAACCTGTATTTCTTCGTATCTGGTACAGTTTCTTATACTGTGGTTATAATGGAGGGATAGTCGATTTATGGTCTGCTATATCGTCTTAGATTGCAGTCCCTCTCATGCCTCCCCACAGACCCTGCTGGCTTATGGGAGTTGCAATCCAACAAACCTGGAGAACCACAAATGAGTTGGATGCCCCATTTTAAGTATTACCAAGTCAATGTGTGTGAAGTACTTTAAATATAGCTGAAATTAAAAATATACGATACAAGGAAGTATTTTTAGGAGCAAGAGCAATCAGCATCTCCAAAAAAGCATGTTAAGCTGAGATACAGACATGGTCCCAGAATACCCAGAATCAGGAATCCTGCTTTGCAAGCAGATTATTGGCTACAGTATCTCTGCTCTTCACTCTTTGTACAGGAAACAGCTACCTGGCTCTATAGTACAGCCGCAAGCAGGCTGTGTTTTCGTTCAAGTGACAAAATATTCTGTTGAATGAGAATGTATTTACTGATGAATAGTGTTTCAGCTTTTAATTTGTGTTTTAAGCTGCTTTGGGAGCCTTCAGTGGATGAAATAGTGGGAGCACAGAGCTGGAATGTATCCCAAGGGCTACCTAGTTCAACCTTTTGCCTGTGCAGAAATCCAGTTTGTTTGTTTTTTTAATTGAGTCAGAAAAGAAAAGCAGAAGGAAAAAAAATGAAAAATGAAAAAATATACAAAGATATGCAAAATACAAATATAGTTTTATATCTACATATTTCAGTCATGTAGTGATATTCCATTAAATACAGATATCATTTGTATACTACAAGATTAACAATGTGACACCAATAAATGAATAAATAAAAGAAAAAGAAACCGAATCGATCTATGTACATCTTGTCATTTTTTAAAAACAGAATTCTTCAGTCCTTCCTAGAACCTTTTTTAGATTGAAAAGTAATATGTACTAGTAGCGTTCTTCATGCACTTCTAACTATATAAAAATATGTTCTTTCTGTTACTCCTGGGAATCCAGATCTAAACATCCTCATGGGATAGAAATGGGCATCCAACTTCTGCTTATAGACCACCAACAAAGGAGGTGTTCCAAGGTGAACAACTCCTACTGTCAGGAAGTTCCTCCGAATGAATATGATCTGAAGCCATTCAGTCAGCCAATGGGTCACACACTTATTCCCACTCTACTGCCTAGCAAAAGCAATCCATCCAGGCAATACAATACAATTGTGATTATAGCTTTTGCATGGCAATGCCTTAGCTATTGCAGGCATCTGTGATCAAGGACTTGGAAGTCCAAGGCCAGTGGCTTTAGCAAAGCTGAGAGGCACACTCTGCTACATTCTCATCTGCTCAGTTCAGAATTCCTGCATAAGGCTCCTCCTTTTCCCAATCCTGATCACAGCTGTTTTCAAGCTGAAATCTGGCATACACACTCAGAAGAAAGGAGGAGTTATTCCCAAATGTGTCGTATGCCAAGTGCATAAAAACACACTCACATATAACACCACTGAATTAGGGGAGTGTATTCCATCTGGTTCAAATAAAAAGAAAAGGAGAGACTATGGAGAAACCCATGAAATAAGGTACAGCAGAATCCAGACTGCCAGCCACTAGCCAAATCAGGATGGTGGTTCCACCCCAAATTTCCTTCTATATGCATTCCATTCTCAAACAACATCTTGGAAATAGATATTTCCTTCTCCCCCTCACTGAATTACTTCTCCATTCAATGCAATTCCATGACTTTCCTTTCCTCTCGGGTTTGCATTATTAACACAGATTTTCTCAGTCTCCTTCCAGCTGGGCCTTTTACAGTGCAATCCTATACAAGGCTATTCCAAAATCATCCCCTTTGGGTTCAGTGGGGCTTTCTCGCTCCTCGGTAACCGGTACAAGGTTGCTCAGAGCCTTCACTGCTTTTGCTCCTTTTACTTCCACACCTCATTATTAACAAATTACCTTTTGCTAATGAACAGCAACTGGATGGGCAGAGGAGAAAATGGAAATTACAAAATTCCAGGGGAACTATTTTGATCTGTTTAGCCGAAGAGGTCTGTTTCTCATTACCATTCTCTGAAGCAGTGGAACCTACTTCTTATCCAGGATGGTAAATCTAAGGTTGCAAAGTGAGGAAAAGCCGCTGTTTTCTTACTGGCCTGAATCTTCCATGCCGTGGTTGGAAAGTCTGGGCCACTCACATTTGCCTTATTGCCCATGCATGTAATAGGGCAGTTGGGCCCCTTGGGGTACTACAATTCCCATCATCCCCAGACATTGGCTATGATGGGTGGTGTTGATGGAACTTGAAAGAGTCCAGCATCATCAGTGGGTCACACCTTCCCCACCCTCACCATACAGAGTAACCAAATATTAAAGTAGACAGGGCTCCTGCACTATTAATAGTTGCCTCTGCAAAGAGGGAGCTGTAGTCACTGTGCTTTGCCATGCAAACTATTCCTGCTGGCATTTCCTCTTCTGCGCATGTGAGTCAAGGTGTGTGAGTCCTGTCCTCCTTTGCATCTGGTTTCACACTGACATTTATCTTCAATTAAGAACAATTTTCATCTTTCCTGTAGTAGGGAATAACTTCAGCTACTAAGTTACCACTAGCCATGCAAGCTTGCTGAGATTCCCTCTTCCACACAGCTATTAAAGGTACAGGAGCCCTGTCCTCTTTTTCACATGAGGAGAGCAGAAAGTGAGCTGTGTCTGAGAAGATATCCTAGGCCATTTCCGCACCGGGCTTCTATAATGGTGCAGAGCGACCTCTCACGGAGGTCTTCTGCACCGTAGAGTGGACTGGCGTGGACTACTTTTTGTAGTTCCACACCAGAATCCACTCAGGAGCGGCCGGAACTAGCCGCGCGGCGTGTTTTTTAAAAACCTCTTTTTCGAGGTTTTTAAAAAGCACGGAGCGCGCAGCCCCGTGCCGCTCCGTCGCCCGGCTCCGACGCAGATTTGCAGACACGCGCAAGTGCGTGCCTGCAGATCTGCCGGGGTTGGGCTTCCAGCTGGCGAGCTTCTCCGGTTGGTGGAGAGCCTCCACCAACTGGAAGCTGCCATTTGGGATGCCGGAGGACTGCGGAGCAGCGAGCTCGCGCTGCTCCGCATGGCAACGGACTTACCCGGCTTCAGGTAAGCTCCGTTTTCAGGTGTTTTCGCCCGTTCCCCCCCACACACACATGCGGAAAGGGCCCTAGACTGGGTGTTTTTTGCAGGTTTGTGGGGCTGTGTTTGTTTGTTTGTCTGTTTGCTCTGGCCATGTGCTCTCCCTGGGCACATGGCCTAATTGACTAGCTAGGGGGAGGAGCTAGTAGCCCTCAGGTCTAACTGACTAGCTAAGGGAGCAGCTAGCAGCCGTTAGCTCTTTATATCTGCTCCCAGCAACCTTCAAGTTCATTTCCAAAGGAGAGAACGGAAGGTAAGCTCTGTCTGAGAAGACATCCTTGACTGGATGTTTTTTACTGGCTTGCGGGGCTGTGTTTGTCTGTCTGTCTGTCTGCTCTGGCCGTGTGCTCTCCCTGAGCACATGGTCTAACTGACTAGCTAGTGGGAGGAGCTAGCAGCCATTAGCTCTTTATATCTGCTCCCAGTTTGGCTGTACAAGTTTAGGAAGTTCATTGCTTCTTGGGTTGCAGCTCTCCTGAGGCAGTCTGCCTGACCACAATGTCCAGGTGGGTTGGGCAGCTTGGGGGACTAACAAGAACCACTGTAGAATCGCACCTTCAGTCCTGATAGTTTGAGAATAAGAACTTGGCAAACAAGGGTGTTGACGTAGGATTTACCTGGGGAGTTTGAAGACAAAGCCCAGTTTTACTTCTTCTAATTTGACTGTCTAGATTATCAAGTATGGAAGGTGAGGGAGCTGCTGCAGTCACCTGCAACAGCTGTGCCATGTTTTTTTTCTTGCTGCAAGATGTCGTTTGGTACACCTGCAGCAAATGCAAGCTGGTGGCCCTCTTGGAGGAGAAGGTTTGGCAGGTGGAGGCCCAGGTTTCTAATCTTCACATTATTAAGGAGGGTGAGGAATTCTTGGATAGGGCAAAGAGGACCTTCTTGAAGGCAGAATATATGGAGGAGCTAGCAGACAAGGAAGTCGATTCACAAAACCAGGAGACAGACACACAATAACCACTCACAATAAGCTTTGAGAACTCTTGGAGAACAGAAGAAGTCCCAGTAGACTGGAGGAGGACAAATGTTGTCCCCATCTTCAAGAAAGGGAAAAAAGAAGATCTGAATAATTATCAACCAGCCAGCCTGACATCGATACCAGGAGATCCTAGAGCAGATCATTAAACAGTCATTGTAATTATTCAAAAGGCAATGCCATAATCACTAAAAGTCAACATGGATTTCTCAAAAATAAGTCATGCCAGACTAATCTTATCTCTTTTTATGATAGAGTTACGAGCTTGATAGATGAAGGGAATGCTGTGGACATAGCATATCTTGATTTCCGTAAGGCCTTTAACAAAGTTGCCCGTGACATTCTTACAAAGAAGCTAGTAAAATGCAGGCTGGACAGTGCTACTGTTAGGTGAATTGGTAATTGTTTCACCGACCGAACCCAAATGTTGCTCACCAATGGCTGTTTTTCATCCTGGAGAGAAGTGACTAGTGGGGTGCCACAGGGTTCTGTCCTGGGTCCAGTGCTATTCAGCATCTTCATCAATGACTTGGATGAAGGAGTAGAGGTCATGCTGATCAAATTTGAAGATGACACTAAATTGGGAGGGATTGCTAATATGCTAAAGGACACAATCAAAATTCAAAATGACCTTGACAGATTGGAGAGCTGAGCCAAACCTAGCAAAATGAATTTCAACAGAGAGAAATGTAAGGTCCTGCACTTAGGCAGAAAAAATGGAATGTACAAATATAGAATGGGGGACACATGGCTGGATAACAATACATATGAAATGGATCTTGGTGGACCACAAGCTGAATGTGATTCAGCAGTGTGATGTGGCAGCCAAGAAAGCCAACACCATTCTTGGTTGTATCAATAGGAGTATGGTGTCTAGATCAAGAGAGGTAATGGTACCACTCTATTCTGCTTTGTTTAGACCTCATTTAGAATACTGTGTCCAGTTCTGGGCAACTCAATTCAAGAAGGATATTGACAAGCTGGAACATGTCCAGAGGAGGGTGACCAAAATGGCGAAGGGTCTAGAAGCCATGCCCTATGAGGAGTGGCCTAGGGATCTGGGTATGTTTAGTCTGCAGAAGAGAAGGTTAAGAGGGGACATGATAGCCATGTTTAAATATTTGAAGGGATGTCATGTCAAGGAGAGAGCAGGCTTGTTTTCCACTGCTCCAGAGACTAGGACAAGGAGCAATGGATTCAAGCTGCAGGAAAGGAGATTCCACCTGAACCTCAGGAAGAACTTCATGATGGTCAGAGCTGTCCTGCGGTGGAATATGCTGCCTCAAAGTGTGGCGGAATCTCATTCTTTGGAGGTTTTTAAGCAGAGGCTGGATGGCCATCTGTTGAGAATGCTTTGATGTGTGTTCCTGCGTGGCAGGAGGTTGGACTCAATGGCCCCTGTGGTCTCTTCCAACTTATGATTCTATGTTGGCCGAGTCCATGGGAAAGGGTGAGTGTTAACAGCCTACATGCAATGCAAAATGCCTTGACTGACACATCATGACCTCTAAGGAATTCAAGCTTGAGTTTCGTTTGGAGGGAATATAAAATGTTTTTTCTCACTGTCCAGAAAGTGAAAAATCACTCAGGTTGTCTTCTTCAGTTTTAGATGACTCACTAGCTAAAGTTACCTCCTGGGAAAGAAGGATTTGACCACTGTCACAGAGGTATATTCCAGTGAGGCTACTATAATTCATTCCATGGGAAGGAGGGAAAGAATAATCTTAATAATTTCTTCCCAAGTCAAAAAAAGGGGTTTCTCTGGCAGTCAGGAAGCCCCACTGAGAAATTATTTCGCTTAATTTTCTCCTGGTATTTGAAGTCCCAATGTGTTGCAGAGGAATTATTCTGCAAGGTAAAACACCCATTTTTGTGTGTTTTTGGAAAAACTTATTACAGAAAACAGGCTCTTTGCACAAAAAAAATCCTCCACATTTCAATACATTTGAATATAAGAGAATACTGCAGAAAAATATTTATTTTCTCTTACAGTGGTAGGGATGTAAATGGTTGAGGATTAGCCTCCATACTATATGGGCCTGCAAGTATATACTTCAATGTTTGGGGTTTTGTGTTTTGCTTTGTTTTTTTGCACTTGTTAAATGTGCATTTTGTTTTTCCCCCAGTGCCACTTGGGGCGATTTGTAACATTTAAAAAATCTATTAATTTAATAAAACAGATTTTTTAAAAGCAACCAGTTAATCAAATTGCATATTTACAGCAGCCATAATAAGGCAGTGAGTGAGAATCAAGTCCCATCTGAATGAATATGTCTTTTGACTTTAGTTGGAAATCACAGATAGGCCACCTTTGGGCCATTTCCGCACTAGGCTGTTATAGTGCTGCTATTCCAGTTTCAACATCCTAGTTCCTCTCTAAACTGCAAACCCCAGGATTCCATAGGATGTTGAAAGTGGAATAATAGCACTATAAGAGTCTAGTGCAGAAACGGTCTTAGAAAGGAGTTCCAGAGCTCGGGAGCAGCCGCCAAGAAAGACTCCTCTTACGTTACCACCAAATGGGCTTCAAATGTTAGTGAGACAAAAAGCCCTCTTCTGAAGGCCATAAAGTCTGGGCATGTTCATATGGGAGAACACAGACAACCTGCTCCCGAAGTATCTAGGTCACTTTTGTCACTTGTACATCACTGTCAGTTTGGATTGTGTCCAGATATGGACTGATAGCCAGCGAAGCTGTGTAACAAGGAGATCATGAGAGCTGTATAACCATATTCTTCTTCGTGGTCTCTGTGCCTCAACACAATGGGATTTTCGCGCATGCGCAGTAGCTTTTCGGAACGTTCCAGAGCTGAGCAGCTTGGCAGGAACCCCTCTCCCATTCGGTACTGAGCATGCTCAGTCCCGCCAAGCTAACGGTCTCTCCTCAGTTTCTTTTCGTCCGCCAACCTGTTAGCAGCTCGGAAACATTGTTCCTCTGCTGAGCAGTTTGCTTCGCCTCCTTCTGGGATATTTCTCTCTTTTTCTTCAAAAAGTGTGTAAGAACCCCCCTCCCCTTTTTCCCTTTATGTCTGCTTTGTTTAAATTCTGTGCCTGTGGTCACAAGGTTCCCTTGTCGGACGCTCATTCCGAGTGCCTCTTTTGCCTCGGGGAGGCCCACAACGTCCAGGCTTGTCCTATTTGTAAGGACTTCATGTCCCAGACACTAAAGAACAGGGCCTCCAGGTTAAAATCCTATTGCTGGGAGCAAGCTTTGAAAATTAAGGAGCAAACAGCATCCAACACCGCCCTTTTTATCTCCTCCATGGCTTCCTCTTGGCCATCCACCACTTTCAAGCCAGCGACCACACCCTCCTCGACATCGACTCCGTCGATATCAACCTCGACAGTATCAGGCTCGGTACCGGCATCGGCGTCCTTGCCTCTGGTTTCCTCGCTTCCCAGGATACCGAAGCTTACTAGGACGCCAATTGTTACTTCTTCTTCTGGAGACGCCTCGCCTGGCTCTCAACCGGCCTCATCTCATTCTTATAAGGTTCCAACGATGGCCCAGTGGAAGCGATCTTCCTCCCATCTGCCAGATTCTTCTGCGAAAGATAAGAAGAAGAAGAAAAAGGAGAAGCACTGCTCTCCTTCTCCTGTGGCACATCAGTCCTCGATCTTGCCGATGCCCCCTCCAACACAGAACCCTATGGCTACTGTGGAGGAAGAGGTCACTCCTGACCTTCCAGAGGAGTGTGAGGAAGTCTGGCCGGTCCTTCCTATACCAGTGCTGCTGGAGCCCTCCTCCGATGTTGAGCGCCATCCTTCGCCGTCCTTGTCGGTCCAGTCTGTGCCACCTCTGCTTACAGCAGTGACTATGCAGGCCCAACTACCTCAGTCACACCCTCCGGCTGATCCTGGGCTCAACCATCTGCCTGCTCTTGACGTTCCTCGGGCTCCTTCCCGTGACCGGCCCAGGCCCTCTTCCTGCGACCGCACTCTTTCCAATATGGCGCGCTCTCCGGGACATGGTGACAGAGCTAGATCCCCGTGTCGACGGGATGCTTGTCCTGATTGTGGCCTATCGAGGACAAGGCTCGATTCGCCTTTCTCCTCGGCTTCGTACATTGCTCGTTATGGGCATGAGCATCTTTGGAGGGAGCAGCCCAGATCGTATTATTCCTACTCTCCAGCCTATAGAGATCGGTACCATACTGACATTCGCCACTGGTCCCTGTACCGCTCAAGGCGCGCTCACTCTCCATCTTCAGCATCTTGTTACTGTCTGACACCACAGTAACGTCATTCGAGATCTTGGCCCCGGTCTCGCTCTCCTTATTTTCGGTGATCACTGACTCACTGCCACTCCTGTGATCACTCGCCTCATGCTCGACCAGCCTCACCACCTCCTTGGGTGACGGCGACCGTTTCACATCCACCACCGGATACTCAGCTGCTGCCGACACTTCCAGCTTCCTCGACGGTTTCGGTGCCAACTCAATCTTTGGCCTGTCTGATCCCGGCAGTTATTCTGGTTGTGTCAATCTCTACTGTGCCTCCGCCTGTTCTGTTGCCTTCGGTACCGGCCACGGTACCAGCCTCCGCTGGACCACCTCCAACTTCGGTTGCAGTGCTGGATCTGCCTGGGCCACGCAGGCCTCCTTCTCCGTCTTCTCAATCCTACGATTCAGATTCCAACTCCGATAACTCTACCCTGGATCCCCACTTGTCTCTGCCACTCGCTTTTGGTGAACCCTCGCCAGACTCGGCGCTGGAAGAGGTTAAACAATTTTCTGACATCCTGGTTCGAATGGCTAATGCTTTGGGCCTTGACATCTCTGGCCCTGCTCCGACGGTGCAGGACCCAGTTTTCCATTACATGGATACATGCCCTCCATCCGCAGCTCCGATACCATTCCTCCCGGTGCTGCAGGAAGTGCTGAAACACCCGTGGGCTCAACCGGCTTCTCTTCAGCCGATACCACACCGTCTGGAGCACCTATACCGCACACAGAAAAAAGATGTGGACTTCCTCTTTAATCACCCGGTTCCCAACCCTATTGTCGTCGAGTCTTCCCAGACTAAAGGCGGTAAGAGGGCTCATACTACGCCACCAGACCGTGAGGGCCGTTGTCTCAGTTCCTTTGATCGATGTTTCTATTTTGCATCCTCCCGGATCGCCAAAATTTCCAACACGCAGGCGTGTCTGGCCGCTTATCAACAGAATATCTGGGACAGGTTCTACCCTTTTTTAGCCCATTTGCCCAATGACCATAGAACAAGTGCCATCCAATTCTATAATGCGTCAGTGGCCCCGTCGAACCAGCAGATCTTGTCCTCCCACCACACTGTCGAAAGCGTGGCTTGGGTGATGGTTGGCACTGTCGCCCTTTGCCGCTTCGCTTGGCTCCTTTCTGCTGCTCTTGCAGAGGATAGCAGGAAGAGAATCGAAGACCTGCCCTTCAATGGTCAAGGGCTTTTCCATGCTACTACTGCAAAAAAGATGGGTCTTCACCCTACACCTCAGTCTAGGAGGCCTTGCGTTCTTCCTGGCGCCGTTTGGCCTACTCGTTCGCCTCACGGTCACCTCGCTGGATGTTTTCTCGGTCGTCCCTTCCAGCATCATCGCGCCGTTCCTTCAGAAAACGGCAACCTTCCTCAAAGAAATCATCGTCTACAGCGAAGTTCCGCTTTTTACTTCACTCACAAGTCGCCACCACATCCATCCTTTCGCCTGCCCTCCAGTCTCACCAAACACCCGGGTCTGGCGCCCCATTTCAACACCTGGTGGCAGATCACCATGGACTCTTGGGTTCTTTCCATCGTCCGTCTTGGTTACGCCATCGAATTTCAAAATATACCACCTCAAGGCGTCTTTTATTCCACACCTGCTAGCCCGGCTCTTCTAGAGGAGATCCAGTTCCTCCTTCACAAAGGGGCCATAGAACAGGTTTGGTCCTCGGCCGCTACCGCTGGCCTTTTTTCCTGGTACTTCACGGTACTGAAATCAGATGGTACCTTCCAGCCAATCCTGGACCTCAGGGGAGTGAATTCCTACATTCTCCCCCGAAATTCAAGATGGTCACTCTCACTTCCATCCTGCCCTTTCTGAGGCATTTGGGACTAGTTCGCCTCTATTGACCTACAAGACACCTACTTCCATATCGCAATTCGGCCCCGCCACAGAAAATACCTCTGGTTCGCGGTCGACGGTGTCTGCTACCAGTACAAGGTCCTGCCGTTCAGTCTGTCCACCGCTCCCAGGGTCTTTACCAAATGCCTGGCCTCTGTGGTTTCCTATCTCCGCACGAAGCGCGTTATGATTTACCCCTACCTAGACGACTGGCTGTTGGTGGCACCCTGCAAACAAAAACTGTATGAGGACATTCATCTGACGCTCACGCTTCTTTCTGACCTCGGACTCAGGGTGAACCCCAAGAAGTCTCACCTGGAGCCGTCTCGCACCCTGGACTTCATTGGGGCCACCCTGGATTCCTTGCCGCAAAGGCACTTCTGCCATTGAAGCGGGCCCGGACACTGTAGCATGCTGTCCACACTGTCTTGCGCACTCCAGCAGTTTCTGCCAGAACAATTCAGCAACTTCTGGGTTACATGGCAGCGACAACGGCCATGACATACCTGTCCTGCCTTCGCGCCCGCCCACTGCAACACTGGTTCATCAGAACCTTTGACCCCCTCCTGGACGATCAGTGTCGCCTGTTGCGGGTTCCCCAGCTGGTCAAGGACTCTCTCCATTGGTGGCTCTCGCCTCAACACCTATTGTCCGGAATGCCATTCATCGAGCCTCGCCCGATGGTTACCATCACGACAGACGCCTCCCTCCTGGGATGGGAAGTGCACTGCGGCCACCTAGCGGTGCAGGGCCATTGGATCGGCCTAGAGACTCACCTCCATTTCAGTGCTCTGGAGCTCCTGGCGTTCGGCAATCTCGTAGTCGTCCAGACAGTGCAGATCTTGTCCAACAACACAACAGCTGTCTGTTGTGTGAACAGACAAAGGGGCACCCACTCCTCCACTCTCCTACACCTGGTCCTTCATCTTTGGGACTGGTGTGTACCACTATGTGTCCACCCCATCGCAGTTCATCTGGCGGGCCGTGACAACATCACAGAGCAGGGACACAGCGTGTCACCATGAATGGTCTCTCTCCGACGCTGTTTTCGACAGGATAGTGTCTGTTGGGGTGCCCCCTCCATTGACCTTTTTGCAACCAACCACAGCAAGAAATGTCCTTGCTACTTCTCGAGGGCTAGCCTGGGCTCCGGCTGCCTCAGGGATGCCTTCCAGTTTCAGTGGGCCAAAGAGTTTCTCTACATCTTTCCCCCATTTCCACTGCTGAGTCAAGTGATAACCAGGATTGTGTCGGACCGTGCCAATGCTATCTTGATAACCCCGTTTTGGCCGAGACAACACTGGTTCGGCCCCCTTCTCGAGGCAGCCCGGGACCACAGGATGAGGCTTCCCTGCATACCGAACCGCCTCTCTCACTCGGACGGTCGCATCCTACATCCGGATCTACCACTCCACGCGTGGAGGATAATTTTTTAGACTCACCTGTCATTCAGGCTGTATTAATGGCAGCCAGGAAGGAGTCTACACGACGATCCGACCATTAGAAGTGGCAGAAATTTGTGGCACTTGCCGACTCCCGGCACGAACCAGCATCACTGGCTACGTTGGCCATGGTACTGCATTTCCTCCTCCAACTCCGGGAGCGAGGGTTAGCGTTCTCGTCCCTGAAGGTCTATCTGTCAGCTATCGTAGCCTACCAACCGCATGGCACCCCATCTGCAGCATTGTTTTGGGATGCTATGCTTAAGTAATTTCTCAAAGGCCTTCAACATCTGTATCCTCCAGCTACCCCATCTCTACTGCCCTGGTTGTTGTCGCTTGTTTTCTCCCAACTGACCTGACCTCCTTTCGAGCTGATGGCGACCTCAGATGACCGCCTTTTGACTTTGAAGACGGCCTTCCTGGTCGCTGTCACCTCAGCTAGGTGAGCTAGGGAACTTACTGCGTTGAGGTCAGATGAGGCCTTCCTTGTCTTCTATCATGACAAGATGGTGCTGCAACCGAACATCTCCTTCCTCCTGAAAGTCGTCTCGGACTTCCATCTAAACCAGGATATCATACTACCTACCTTTTATCCTGATCCGGCTTCGCCTCTGGAGCGCTCACTCCATTTCCTCGACGTCCGTCAAGCCCTGGCATTTTACCTCCAGAGGACTGCATCTTCCGACAAACCCCTCACCTCTTCGTCTGCTATGGTGGCCACCGGAAGGGCCATAAGGTGTCCACCCAGCGATTCTCCAAATGGGTGGTCCAGACTATTCATCTGGCATATGAACTGGCTAGACAACCTCTGCCAGCTCCGCTCCATTCCCACTCCACGAGGGCCATGGCATCTTTGGCAGCTCTTCTCCAAGGGGTTGACCTGAAAGAACTCTGCCGTGTGGCTACCTGGTTGCGGCCTTCAACCTTTGTCCAGCACTACTGTCTTGACTGTCAGGCCTGGCGTGATGCCCGGTTTGGTCATGCGGTGCTGTCTTCCATCCTTTAGGACCTGACCCACCGCCCAATGGTAAGCTACTCAATCTCCCATTGTGTGAGGCACAGAGACCACGAAGAACAGGTTGCTTACCTGTAACTATGGTTCTTCGAGTGGTCGTCTGTGCCCTCACACATACCCGCCCAGCCTCCCCTCTTCAGGTCCTGCTTAGCGGACTTCGAAACTGAGGAGAGACCATTAGCTTGGCGGGACTGAGCATGCTCAGTACTGAATGGGGGAGGGGTTCCCGCCAAGCTGCTCAGCTCTGGAACGTTCCGAAAAGCTACTGCACCTGCGCGAAAATCCCATTGTGTGAGGGCACAGATGACCACTCAAAGAACCACAGTTACAGGTAAGCAACCTGTTCTTCTCCCTTTTATTTTTCAAGTTAAAATAGAACAGCAACAGAAAACCAGTCAAGTATTTAACTTTGCGTATTTCAGGGGTGGGTGATAAGAAATCTTTCCGGAAGCAGCCACAAACTGACTGGTCGTCTTCTGAGTTCTCTTGCATTCTGTATGCAAGGAATTATATACGGCATAAAAGGCGTCCAGTTTTGTTTGCTGTTTTGACAAACCGAGTTAGAGGGCTAACTTTTCCAGTATCGCTAACCTCCACAGTTTTCCATATTGAATGTCTCTAGAGTAGGTTGCCATGGTGCTCTTGCTGATAAGCACCTTTAAAGCCCTCACCTTCCCCTCTTATGGTTCTTTATCTGTCAGTTGTACTGGGGGCAGACAGCCATCAGCCAGAGGACTCCTCTATGGAAAATGGGACACATGGTCAACCTACTCTTCAGGTGCTTAATTATCCCTTGGGTCCTGCTCAGGGATCTTTCTTAGACTGCATAAAGTCTAAGGACCACGGCACCTGCTTGCCAAAAGCCTTCCTCTTGAGGCTGGCTCCCTTCCATTGTCCCTGCCTCCAGCTGGGCCTTTGACAAACTGAGTCCTTTAAATGTGCTGTATTGCGTATTATTATGAGCGGGTTTTAACACAATCTCGTGATCCTTTCAATTTTCTGCTCTATGGAGTTTATTGCTATGAACCGCTTTGAGGACCCAGACTTGGATAGAAAGGAAGGTTGTAAATTAATTAAATTTAAATAATGAAATGTTCCTATTCTTAAAAAAAAAGGGTTGTGCTACTCCCGCTCCCCACATGCCCCCAAATCCACACAGAGCATTTAAAGATTGGGTGGATCAGTCTCAACAGCACATTACCCACCTCTGCCAATAGCTGTTCCTCCCCTGCCCTCTCTTAATAGCACTGGGACAGAACTATTTGCTGGTCCTTTCAAACTACTGTGTAGTGGAATATTTTTCCCAACAAACTACTGCTTCAGCCAGCCAGGTAGTTGCATGGAAGCAAGCCTTGCTTATAAACTAGTGTGGCATATAAGATACTGAGAGCCAGCATAATGTATGCTGCATAATGTAATGTAATGTTGAACTAGGACACCAGGATTCGAATGCCTGCTCAGCCATTGAAACCCACTGGGTGACCTTGGGCCAGTCACACTCTCTCAGAGTCAGACAAGGGCAAACTGAACAAATTCTGCCAATAAAACCCCGAGCCAGGTTCGCCTTAGGGCTGCCATAAGTTAGAAACGACTTGAAGGCACACAACAACAGCAGCAGCAGCAGCAACAACAGATATTAAGCTATGTATTTCCTTGTTCAAACCTTTTATTAACCAAGAATGCGGTTTGCCTTAAGGCAAACTACTGTGTTTCAGCTCCCATCTCAACTACAGACGAAGCCTACTTTGCAAGGGTGTTGTAAGGATAATTAAGATTATACCTGTTAGCAACTCTGAGAAGTTTACATGCTGGAGACATGAAGCCTCCTTATAGGAACTAGACAACTAGGTCACTTATTTCCAATCTGTCTGGCAGAAGATTCTCCATGATCTCAGAAGGTTTTTTTCCCTGTGCGATCCCTTGCGATTATTTCAGCTGACTGAACCAGATGGAACTAGGGACATTATACACTAAACACCCATCATCTGCCATGAAGTGAAGAACCATCCCAATACAGTGCCGTCTCAATACTATTGTTGTTACAGTTACTGTGGATTAGCCCTTTCACAACTGCTCATCCTATTTGGCAGTACAATACAAATCCCCCAAGTCAAATATGGGTAAATGGTATTTTTACACATCATTCTCTTTAATTAACAGTCTCAGGGAGCCGAGTGTCTACCAGTTTGGAAGCAAAAGTGGTAGTTTCCCCAGACTTAGAGGACTTGCTAGGTATGTAAAGTATGTTGTTTGGAAAATTAAAAGAAGGTTTTGACCCCCCTCCAACCTCTAGTAACTTCCCAAACCTGTGCTCTTCCTAGACCTATGGAAACTTGAAGATGTTTTTCTCCTCATCCAGACGGAGTCCAGGTTGACATTGAATGCCTTCTCCGTCTCTCTCTCCCCCCAATGCCAGGGCTTTGAAATGAAAGCCTCTGATAGAAAAGGACAGAGAAATACAGGCACTACTTTGATTGGGGATTAGGATGTCCCACTCCCAAACAAAACTTGCCAGGAGCTGTCTAACCCATGTCTTATTTTAGGTGCCTTTTTTGAGATTTGCTTTACTGTATTTTATGTTCCCTGGGCAATGCCAACTTTTGTTTCTGGGGAGGGGGCAATGGAATTTGATTGCTGCTGCTGGGAGGGAAAAGTTTGTGACAACTGCTAGAGCCACCTGTTTTCATTATAATATTGTTGCTGTTTTGGAATGTTACTATATTGAATTATTGGTTTTTAATTGCTGTTAGCTGCCCTGAGCAGGCCAGGAAGATATACATTTTTACATAAATAACGAATTTTAAAATTCTGCAGAGCAGCCCACTCTCTTATTGTAGGGGTTCAAATAAAAGAAAGGCTAAAGAAACCAAAGTCAGGCAAACCAATCAGGAGAGGGAGAGTAGCCCCTTTTGTAGGATTATGGAAATAAGCCATCGGTCCTCCAAGTGTACACAGCTATCTGCAAAGGACTGAGTGGTGGTTATAGTACTAAACATCTTGAGGGCCAACACAATTCCCCAGCCCTCTACTGATTAGAATCAGACAGTTAGATGTGCATCTTCTAGAGGTTAAATATCTCTCCTACCTCCCCACTCCTATAAAGGAAGAGGTGCCTGTTACACACCTCAAACAGCATTGCAAAGCGACTGGGCCAGGCTGGCTGGCATCCTAACCCGGTGCCCACCTGGCAACCTTTTTGATAATAGTCTCATTTTGTTCCCATTAATACCAATCTTAGGCAGTTGGTGTGCCTGTCAGGTTACAAGCAAAATGGGGCCACACAAACCTAAGGCAAGTATTCATACAGGACAGCCCGTCTGAGAAAAAGTAAACTGTCTTAAATATTTTTTAAACACAAGCACAGACCTCAAAGGGCCCAACAAGCTTATGGGATCTACAGAATATTGGGAATATCCACTAGAAATAATAACAAAAAAAAAAAAAACAATGACAAACAACAACAATAATAATGGTTACCAGCAATGATAGATTGGGGAGGTAATTGGCTTGCTTGAGCCAGCCTATATCAGTATTCCAGAAATAGGGATCAGCACAATGGAATGTACATGATGGAATTAAAAATCTCCTTCCCCTATTCCAGAAATTTTCCATCAGCCCTAGCCAGAACAATGAGCAGGGGTGGTGCAACCTGTGATCTAACATCACCAGCAGGGCCACAAACTTCCCACCATTGTTGTAGGGAGGGAAGGAGGGAGGGAGAAAGATTGAGAGAGAGAGAGACAGAGAGAGTTTCAGGCAAAAAAAAAAATCCTTTTGCCACCTTCAAACTCCCTCCTCACTGCAAGCCACCCCAAAATTAAAAGGCACTTATTTCCAGGGTAGGACAGACCGTGGGAAAGCTGTTATTCATTTGGACTACAACTCCCATAAACCCCCAGCCGGCATGGCTAATGATGCCCTACACCCAGGCAATAGGGTGCAGATACATTTCAATGTGTTAACTTGTGGCCTTCCTCGTACCTCTTCACTGGAAGCAACAAAACAATCACACCCCACCTTTCAGCCAAATATAGGTAGAAACCCATCACTGATCTCTCTGAAAGCAGAATTTTGTCAGCAATTCCAAATTCATCCTCCTCTTCCCCCAGTTGCTGCTCCAGTTTCCCTAAGGTGAGCAACCAGCAATTATTCTGCAGGCTAAGGAGAGGCCATGTGAGGAAAGCAGCTCCCAGATGTTTCTCTCTCCTTCCTAGAAGCTCCCAAGATTCCAGGCTGCTGGGAGGGGTGGGTGGGGGGACAGCAAAGGAAGGAGAGAGGGGAAATGCAAGCAGGAACAGATGCCGTTATATTTTCCCAGGACGACATGGCTGACGAAGCCGGTCATCTCAGGTCATATTCTTCCACATGGGCATAAAAAGTACCAGACAAAAGCCTCCGTTCTCCGGCTTGGAAAGCCTCCTAACTCTGGGATCCCATTTTACAAAGATTTCTCACCATTCCTTTAAACATCAGATTATTCACGGCAATGGCTGTTGCTGAGTGCCTTTGTTTCCAAATTATGGCAACCCTGAGGCAAACCTATCATGGGGTTTTCTTGGCAAGATTCCTTCTGAGGAGGTTTGCCTTTGCCTTCTTGTACGGCTGAAAATGTGTGACGCACCCAGTGGATCATTCAGCTGATTTCCATGGCTTAGGGTGGAGTTGAGCCCTGGTCTAACACTTAAACCACTATACCATTCTGGCTCTTAATGGCAGTTCACAGGTGAATTTTATATTTTTAAACAACTTCTCATCATTCTAATTATTTTTGCTATATAAAAAGCCAGAATCCAACAAGGACGCCAGAACTGATTTGGGGAAGGGCATATTTCAAGACTGCTAGACATTTTATAATAAGTTTACATGCTTACATGTGTATTTGTATAAAACAGTGAAAACACAGAACACAATGTTGTAAGAAAAACAAGAAGAACAATGCAACCAAGGGAGCATCCAGACTGATTAAAAAGACTAGAAAGTCCCAGATTTTGTTCCTGTTCTTTCCAGGTTTATTTTGGAGATCCATATGTGTTTTGTTTGTCCCAGAATATTTTCTGTCAGCTCTCGGTACAGTTAAGGTCTAGATCAGTTTATTTTAACTCACTAAAAAATTTGAAAGAACAGGAACAAAATCTGGGACATTTCAGTCCGTCTGGATTTGCCCAATAGCAGTTATCCATGTCACAACCATGAATGTGATTGTGTGTGTGTGTGTGTGTGTGTGTGTGTACATGCATATATATATATATATGCATGTGTCTTCATGTCACCTGTTCACCTATGAAGATGCCATGAATTTCATAGGATTGTCTTAGACAAAGAATCCTCAGAGGTAGTTTTGCCAGTTTCTTCCTCTGAAATATAGCCTGCAGCACTTGGTATTCATTGGCAGTCTCCCATCCAAGAACTAACCTGGGCTCACCCTGCTTAGTTTCTAAGATCAGATGTGATCTGGTGCCTTTAGGGTAGTCAGCAATCACAAACTAATAAACGAACTATTATCACAATGATTAAAAAATAAAATTAATCTGTCAAGCAAAGGAAAAAAAAATGTAACACACTACTGTGTTAATGAATAGATATTGCATATAACCTTAACTCACCCTCTTCTGCAGCACACTACTTTAACAATATGTTGTGGCAGTATGTTAGCATGTGCAGAATTACAGTCAGAGTTCTCAAAAATGTATTTATTGATTGATTGATTTTACTTAGATTCCATTTTGGTCCAGACATAGCACCCAAGATGTCTTATTAAATTAAATCAAATCAAAACAAACTACAGAGCAAACTGTTTTAAAAATTAAATAAACAATTCTGTTAAAGGCATAGTTAAAACCATTTAAAACACCAGTTTTAACACAATTAAAAAGAGATGATGTAATATAACAATCTGAGTGTTGGACTAGGACTGCAGGAGAGCAGAGCTCAAATCCACACTTAGCCATGGAAACCCAACCTTGGGCAAGTCACACTCTCTCAGCCTCAAAGGACAGGAATGACTAACTTCCACTGAACAAATCTTGCCAAGAAAACACCAGGACAGAGTCCCCTTAGAGTCACTAGAAATCAGAAGCAACTTGAAGGTACACAGCAAGAACAAAACAGATAAAATCACAGCACACTCAATTGAAAAACTCTTCTGCTGCATAAGCTAAAAGCTAAAGGCCTACCTAAGTAAGAGTATTTGCCTGACAGCAGAAGGAGAAGATGGGGCCAGCCGACTCTCCTCTGACGATGCAGAGGAAAAGATTGCAAATCATGTGTTTCAATGGTTGCAACTATGGCAAGAGCCCATTTTCTGTCACCAAACCTTCAGAGCACGAATTTTTCAAACAAATAAATAAATATTTTAAAAATAGGGAGGCATGGGTCTAAGGGGCATAGACTGTCAGTGGGACAATTTACTAACCCCAGAGCTCAGAGGTGGGCATAGACTGTGAAAGCTCACTTTATCAGTATGTTTTTAATATTAAAACAGTGCAGGCACCTCTGCAGTTATTTATAAGGTGCTTAGCCTCTTCGGGAAGCTTCTTTTTTTGGTCGGACTCCAGAGGGATTCTAGAGCAGCTGAAAGTTAGAAAAGCAACTTTTGGGAAATGCATGTAGCCCCCACACCTGTGCTTCAGGTTAAGAGTGACTAATGAAGCGGTCACATTTGCAGACAATGCTGCATGATTTAGAACAAAAATAATTATGAAGCACTCCAAAAACAGCTCTCCAAACTGGGAGAACAAGCATTAAAATGTTAAAAATAAATAGAATTTTCGGGAGCATAGAAGTGGGCGAGTAACTGCTTTGGGGAAAGGGTTGGCCTCTTCCTGATATATGCAAAGAACAGCAAAAGGAGACACTTCTTTTTCATTAGATTTGTCCCATACATCCTAACTAAAAACAAAAAATAATCTGTAAACATCTATTTTAAAAAAAGGGAAGAAAAGTCCACCCATATATTTCCATTCCTTCTCAATATAAAGCCTGTATACCAAACTTTCCCTGAAATTCCTTTGTTTCTTCTTATTGATGCTATTAAGAATTTATCCCAGTTAAAAGGCTGCTTCTGTGCTAATGGATCCGTGCTATTTGGAATTTACTCCAATTAAAGACTGCTTCCATGCTGATTGATATACTGTTCAGGGAGGATTAGCCTCACCTGACCTAGCCTTGGGGTCCGGGGATCCCACCACCACAGCTCCCACCACTGCTCTTCTAAGATGTTGTCATGTGGGTCTAGCACTGAAGGAGGTAAATGGGCTGTACCTGGGGTCCCAGTTTCTATCCCTGGCACCCTTTTGTGGCTGCCTAGTGCCCTAAAAATGCAAAAGATGGGGGGGGGGGGACAGAAGTGAACAAAAGTCTTCTGATTTTTAAAATCAGATATTCTTTAACATTAAATAATGTAGTTCCTTCTTGCAGTCTTTTATATGTAGTTCCTTCTTACAGTCTTTTTATGCTTGCCCAGCCCCCATTTTCCTTCCTGTCCTATATCTAGATGGAAGTGGGGAGTGTGTAAATACACACACACACACACCAGTCGGCATTGGGGAGATGGTGAAGGAGGCTTGGAGAAGCACAGGTGTTTTTTTGTGGGGGGTGCTGGCTTGCAGCTGAGTCTCTGCAGGAAACAATGAAATAAGGTTTGCACAAGGAAAGAACAAGATAGTATTTTAACTGTGCATACCTGCCGAATAACAGGCAAAGTAAATAGTAAATAATTCTGGAGGCAACTGCTAACAGAGGAAAAAGGACAGCAGATAAGTTCTGCATCACCAGTTACCCTCTTTTTAAAAAAAGCCTGTAAAATCTATAGGCTTAGCCACCACAAATGGAAACCATTAAGGTGGAAGCTGGTAAATGAAAAACTCATTCCGGGATGTACTTTGGAAGCTTTAAAGTGGTCTCTAGAAGGTTCAGAATGTTTTTTACTTGCACAACACTCATCCAACTTGGTTGCAAATGAAGTGAGTCTCAGAAGAGTGGTCCAAAGATCCAGGTGACTTCTGTAGGACATCTGTAGCTTTGCAGCTTCAGTGTAGGTTAATCCCTTTGAGAGCTGAGCAATATGTATTCACAACTCAACATAAAGACAGAGGCGGCAGCACATACTGTAACATATAAATTAAGCCTCATTTTAAACCTGCCTTAATACAAGGCACTTCAGTCAGTTCGCAACAAAATCTTGCTGTCTTCACCAGTCAACAATGAATGGCTCATACAGAAGTCATACAGAAGTTGACTTGAGAAGATTCAACATACACACACCGTTGAAATGAAGGACAACTAGTAGCCATGCTAGCTGGAGATGGTGAGCATTATAGTTCAAAACCTCTTAAAAGAACTGGGTTGAGGAATGTGGCTCCATTTATCAAGATAATCATTATATAAACTGCAAGGAACTCTAAATGCTGGAAGATAAATTTTCCTCCCTCTTGCATTTTGGGGGTGGGAGGGTGTACTTCATTTCAGGCCCAGATGAAATGGGGCTTACTGCCTAGTCTTCCGAACACCTCTCTGTCTTGAATAAATTATCCTATAAAGTTGGCTGCTTGTTTTTTCTAGGCTCCCAGGCAGGTTGTAATCCACAGATGGCCTCAAGTTCTTATAGGCTACAGACCTGCCTTTTCTGTCTGGACACAAAACCAGTGCTGTTAGGCTTACAAGATAAGGGGTGGGGAACATGAGAGTCTTCAGTATTGCTGTTGGACTGCAGCTATCATCAATTTTAGATAGATCAGCTTATGATCAGGGATTCTGGGAGTTTCCTTTTCCTCCATTATATGCCACAGCTCCACAGAGATTCACACACCCAGACTGCATGTATGCTGACGGAATAAAGCTAGCAGTAGGGGCATGTGTGAAAAATTACAGTGGCCCCTCGACTTTTGTGAGGGTTCAGGGCACAGAATCCCCATGAATTCAAAAAACCATGATTATTCCCCCTCCTGAGTGAGCTTGCATTCCCTTCCAGGGCTCCCCCCCACCATTTGCTTGCCTTTGGTCCAGGTGCGCAGCCTTCTTTCCAGGCTCCAGAGCAAAAGGAAAAGGAATGTGGGGGGCAAGCTTGCCTACCCATGCACTCACTTGCTTTTTGGCTGGCTGCACTGCCTTCCTTCTATGCATGTAGGCAAAAGGCAGCAAGTGGGAGAGGGCAGTCATGTGTCTGGAGAAGGCACACATGTGCCTCCCCCTTACTCGTGTTTTGCCCAGATGTGCTGCCTTCACTCCTGATGCCCAGGCAAGAGGCAAGTAAATGGGAGGGGCAGCCACCTGCCCAGAGAAGTCACATGTGAGCCTTCTGTATGCAAGGGGTTGCCCCTTCCCATTTGCTTGCCTTTTGTCCAGGTGCATGGAAGGAAGGCATGCCCACCCAGACAAAATGCAAGGAAATGGGAGGGGGAGAATGGAGGGAGGCAAGCGGGCACCTCATGAATAATCCAATTTGCAAAGCTCAAACCTGCCAGCCTGGAGCAAAGACTGTAATGCCACTCCTAAAAGTTTTCCTCAAGGGACACAGCATAACTTAATTCTTTTCCAAAACAGTTGTGTGTCCACAACAGAATAAATACCTACAGATATACTCACTGCTTGTTCTCATTAGATGCAAGGGTATACACACTTTTTTTCTTTAAACCATACTGCTGAAGCATCTGGAGGAACTAAGTGATCCAAAAATCTGTGCATAGTTGGGCTGCCTATTGAAAATGCTGGTAGAGCAAAAACCCAATCTTCCCCTAATAAGATTCAGCACTACTGGAACAGTTTGACGTATCTAAAATGCAAGACCAAAAGTGCAAGAAGCATTCTCCAACAGAGTTCTTCAAGATGTGTACATACTAGCATTTGATTACAGCATATTTAAATAGATGCACTCTCACCATTCTTGTTCCCAAACACACACAGATCAGAAAAGCAGTTATAGCAATAACCACAAAACTCTATTCTGGTCAAGTGCCTTTACTGCCAGTAACCGGGTGGAGCCCCCAGTTTCCTCGGACATCCTTCCCTACTCAGTCATTTCCACAGAAGAAAAACTCCACCTTTCCCATGGTTATTTTTAGCCTGTTTCCTTCATTCTTCAAACACATGCACAATAAAACTCTGTGAGATATGTTAGCAGTTTTCTTCCACTTGTGGATGCCAAGCGTCAGCCTAGTTCTCACTGAGGTTAGCCACCTGTACATGTCTGGACCACTCTACTTTAGACTCCATGGCGAAGGACTCATAAGGATCAACCACTCCACAGTTTGATATTTGAAGCTGGTCACTGGGCAAGTGTACTTGAGAAAGCTTTTTGTCTGCTGAAACTTCCTATCCTGTACCGCTATCCAAGAATGAACGAACAAAGCACAATGTTAAGACGACTTCTCATTTTGTCCCCCTGCCCAAAACAGCTGAGCTCAGGTTGTGAAGTACACAAGGCCATCCTTTTGTTCAGCTACTCTACTTCAGGGGATACTACTGTATTACAAACCAATGGATTCTTAGGTGGACAAGTTAAGCCAAAAGGTCTTTTAAGGTATTTCTTTTACACTACCCACTAAAAAAACAGGGGGAATCCCACACCTCCTGATTCTAATACAGCTTTTCCCAACCTGACAACCTCTAGATGTGTTAAACTAAAATTCCTATCATTCCCAGTTAACAGAGCCATAGGCCTGCTACCCATGACAGGTGGGAATTGTAGTCCAATACATCCAGAGTGCTAGGTTGAGGAAAGTGGTACCAACAGAGTCAGCAAAATATTTCCCAGTACATCAAGTTAAGTGAAAACCCACAGCAGAAGGACATGGTGCACTACTATTCTGCAGGAGCACCTAGTGGTTTTGTGACATTCATTCTATATCTGAAAACAACTGCCTAGCTCAACTCCTTCCTTTCCCAGTGTTTGGGCAACTGTGCAAGTAGCAGCACAGCTAGATGTCAGAAAATAATTTGCTTCCATTTAAGAAATTATCTTCCCTTTTAGAATTTCTCATCAAGTATTGCACAGTAAAACATACATCTTTCCTTCCAAGTGAGAATGTCTATGAGCCAGGTTGCAACCTTGAATGTAAACAAACCAGGCTTAGGATGAATTAAAAAAGGAATTGTGTGGTTTTCCCACAAAGCATTTAATAGAATTGCCTAGAAAATCTGTCTTTGTATCACTCAGTTACACGAATTCTCTCACACTCAATTTCTTTAAACTTTCCAGGCCACATCCCTTTGTCTAATTGTCCTATGGGAACTACAAAATGCTAGCAGTATGAAACTTGTTAGTCTAGGCACAGTGTAAATACTAAAAGCCTGGCTTGTGCCTAGTCCACCAAGTACCTCCAGGTGCCCGCTCCCAGAAACCTACCTCAGTGACCTTAAGTTGGAGAAAACTCACTCCAGGAACAGCTTCACACATAATGCCACCCCACAGTCCCAAAGAAATGTTACCATACAGTATTTCGAGCCATAAATTTAGGCAGAAAGTAGCCAAGTTAAAGAGAAATGAGGACCTGGTACTGACAATGAAGTCTAAGAAGAGGGAAAGAATGGTATTTAAAACACGGGTTGGGAATTGTGCAGTCCTCCAGATGGTCAATGCACTGCAAGTTCCTCACTGCTGTACACATTGGCTAAAGCTGCTGGGGTGTGCATTCCAAACAGATCTGGTGGGCCACATGATTTCCGCCTTTAATTCTGAACAATCTTTATTACGTCCTACTTTAATGGGTAAATGCAATCAAGGTAGCATCCAGTCACAGGAGATGATTTAGGTTCAAATCCCCACTCAGCTATGACATTCACAAGGTGACCTTGAGCCAGTCATCTTCTATAAACCTAACCTACCTCACTGGGTTGTTGTGAGGATTAAAGCAGGAAACACCCCATCTTCCTAGAGAAAAAGCAAAGGATAAACATAAAAACATTGCATAACCTTTCCTACCACCACAGGATCACCAATGTAATTAAAAACCACCCAAGGGGGCCATAACTTCAGCTGCAAACTATACTTTGTTCTGAAGATAGCAGTTCCCACAATCACTTTTTATGGCATAATTCACAGGATTTTCCCCTTCTAGAATAGGATTAGTAAAGACCAAGCAATCATGGGCTGGCGCCCACCCTATAGTCTTGACTAACAAAGGGAGGAGAAAGAGATAAATTAAAATGACCTTCCTCAACTTGAAGGGCAGGGGGTGCCCCGGAGGGCCAACCAAGGAATTCACCCTCCCCACCTCAGCTCCCAAGCCCAAGAATTCCAGGAAAAAAAACACAGGGGCATTTAAGCAATGTCAAAATATTTAATACGTGTTGCACACGCAAAAAGTTACATTTCCATACCAAAAAACCCCACATCAACGAAACAGAACACTGTACAAAATGTCCACGAAGATCCTCCCTCCCAAACAGCCTTTATAGAACAAAGACAGCAAGGAGTAAGCCAGGCCCCCGGGGAAACTCTTGAGCCGGCAGACCTGTAAACAGTCACCACCCATCTATCCAGCCTAACGGTTTAGGACGTATCCTCCGTTCCCCGGGGCCTCAATATAATTCTGAACTAGCAACAATAACTTTCCTACGGCTGCTCCGGGGAACGCGCTCTGCGTGGCGCGAGAACGAGGAGGCTGCTGCGACTTTCATTCAGAAAAGAGCCAAAGGCCATCTCCGCACCAGCCTGTTCTCGCGCTATCATTCCACTTTCATCACCCTACGGAATCCTGGGCTTTGGAGTTTAGGAAGGGGCCCCTGGGGATTCCACAGAACGCTGGAAGTGGAACAGCAGCGCTGCGCAACAGTCTCGCGCGGATACGGTGAAGGTGGGGGTAACACGGGAAATTCCAGGCACGGTCCGTAAAACGAGGCGGAAACAACTCAGAAACGGTTTCATGCAGGCTGAGAAACGGCAGCCGAAGAACGAAAGGCGGGAAATTTCAAGCGCAGATCCTCGTGTCCCATCTCCCGGCAGCCCCCGCCTCCGGCAGACCAGGCCCGACAAGCGAAGCGAGCGGGAAGGGCGGCGAGGCCGCCGGGCAGCCGAACCGAGCCCTCGCCAAGGCTTTGTTTCTCCTCGCCGAACCCACCGCGCTTCCAGTTCCCCTCTGCCTCTCCGGGCTCCCCGAGGTCAGAAAGCCACGATGGCCGTGCTCCAGGGGCTGAGGTTCCGCAGCACGGGCTCGTCGCAACAGACCTGCCCGGGCTCCGCGTCCCGAGGGGCCCCCGCCGCCGACGCCGCCTCCTCGTCCTCCGCTCCGTGCAACCTCCGCCGCGGGCGACTCCCGCTCCTCCCGACGGGACCGCCGCAGGGCGACTTTTTGCTCAGCAGTCCTGAGAAACTGGAGCCGAAGATGCTGATGAGGCTGGCCACGTTGCCCGTCTCCATGTCGTCGTCGTCGCCGTCGCCCTTCTCTGCCTCTCGGCGGGGCTTCTTCAGCGGCGAGCCCCCCGACGCCGACGCCGCCTCCTCCGCGGCCGCGGCGCCCCCGGCCGCGCTCCGCTTCCTGGCGCAGAAGGACCCCGAGGGCGCCTCCCCCGGCGGCCGCTGGCCAGGCTCGCCCGCCGCGAGGGAGCAACAGCAGGGGCAGCCCCGTGGCCAGCGCGGCGTTTCCCAGGCGGGGGGCAGCTGCCGGGGCAGCGGGGAGGCCCGGGGCTCCGAGGGCAGCGCCGCCCCCGCTGGCTGCAGGAAGCACCGAGCAGCGGGAGCGAAGAGGGGCAGCGGCTGGCGATGCTCTCCTCCTCCTCGCGCTCTTTCTTCACTCCGGAGCGGGTCTGCCCCGGGGCTCGGGGCCAGGAGGGCGGCGGCGGCGGCGGCGGGAGGCGGCGGCGGGGCGGCGCCCGGGGAGCCCTCGAGCTCGCTCAGGTAGGCTTGCCGGGCGCTGCGCAGGACCAGCGACACCAGGAGGTTCTTGTGCAGCTTGACGCCGCCGCGCTGGCCCCGCGCGCTGTACATCTTGCCCAGAGAGATGCTGACGATACGGTGCGCCTCCAACTTGCATTCCATGCTGCTCGGTTCCTCCCCGTGCAAGGCGCCTCCGACGGGTGACCACGACGCTCCAACAGCTGCCCTCGCTACTAGTGGACGGGCTCCTCGGCGCTGCGGAAGCCAAAGGAGGGGGGCACCCGCTGCCGGCGTCCACGGGCAGTTCTCAAACCGTCCCTTGCAATGAAGCAAAGCGACAGCCGCTACCCTCGACCACACTCCACGCGCTCCCCATGCCGCCGCCGTCGCCGCCGACTGAAAGAAGCCTGCCCGCAACGCGCGAGTTTTATATCGCCACTCTCGCTTCTGGCCAATCAGAGCGCCAGGCCACGCCGGCCTCCCTCGAATCGTGTCCCCGCCTCTCGCCTCCGGCGCGCGCCCGCTCGCCCACGCCCGCCCCTTCCCTCGGCCAATGAGGGAGACGGGGAAGAGAGTTCGAACGCGGCTGGCGCCTCTCCGCCCTGCCAGCCGAAGAGCTCTTAAAGGGGCGACGGAGAGATTGAGAGAGAGGGCTGTGGGGTAGTCCCTCCGCAGCGAGTCTTTCGCGCCGTTGCCGCACTTGCCTGTTATAGTGCTATTGTTCCATTTTCAACACCCTAGGGAAACCCCAGGATTCCATAGCATGTTGAAAGTGGAGTAATAGCACTATAACAATCTAGTGCGGAAATAGCCACTCTGTAAGCAGCTAGCACTGGCTTAACCTGCAAGGAGAAATACAGTCCATTTTTCTTTTCTTTTTTTATTGCGTGAGGGGTTTACTGATGAATTTTGATATTTTCATTATAGTTATTTTTTCCTTGCATTTTGTTGTTAGCTGTTTTTGGGCGAGTAGAAATTTAATAAAATCAAGAAATAAACATATGAAGGCTACAATGCTATTTTCCTGGGAGTAAACTCAATTGAACAAAACCCTCTAGCCTTTGCGTAAGCATTGATAGCATTCAGCTCAGAGAGGGTGAGGCGTAAGCCTTACACCTAGAAACACGGTTCATAAAAGCAACTGGATCATTTGCTTATTTCCGAACACTCCACTGTGCCACTTTGTGGGAGGGAGGAGTAAATCCAGCAGCCGATCCCCTCTTGGGAAGGTGGCTGCCAGATTGTGGTAGGGGCCACCTTGCCAGCATGCATTTGCAGTCCCTCCTCCAGCAGCTGGCCTACAGTCCATTTCATCAATTTCAGCCTGAGAGACAGACAGCTATGGTTATTTTATTCCTGCATTTCGTTTTTGTCTGATCAAAGTGTTTAAAAGCCGTTCTGCTGCTGTGTACCTGTTGCAACCCACCATAGTATTTCATGTCCTTCATAATACACAGTTTTAGCATTCTGCCCATCCTATCTCCTTTTCAAAAGAAAGGGAGTCCACCCTGCCCTGAGCCAGTCTGTTCCACTGTGGAGCAGTTGTTACAGCCAAGAAGTTCTAACTAAACATGAGGAGGAACTTCTTGGCTGAGGAAGGGCCCTTCAACAGGAAAATAAATACGGAGGCCATATCCGCACTAAGACTGTTATAGCACTATCATTCCACTTTCAACATCCTATGGAATCCTGGGGTTTGCAGTTTGCAGTTGAACTGCAAACCCCAGGATTCCATAGGATGTTGAAAGTGGAATGATAGCGCTATAACAGTCTAGTGCGGAAATGCCCAGAGTGGGCGGACTGGAGGTCTTTAAACAGAGGTTGGATGGGGATCTTTGGCCATGCGTTCCTGCATGACAGGATTTTCTATTAGATCGCCCTTCCAGTGCTACGATGTCGTGGTTTGATGAGATCTGCAAAAGCGTTAGGCCATTGCCGCACTACACTGTTATAGTGCTGTTATTCCACTTTCAACGTCCTGTGGGAATCCTGGGGTTTGCAGTTTAGGGAGGGGCCTTTGGAATTCTCAGCCAGAGAGCTCCTTGGCCCCAGTAGATTACAAACACCAGAATCCCACAGGGTGTTGAAAGTGGAATAATAACACTGTACCAGTGTAGTGTGGGAATGGCCTCAGCTTCCAAGGAAGCTACAAGATTTTTGTTTGTTTTTATTGACATCAGTGGGATTTTACATAATCATGACAGACTTACTGCATTGATTTTAATGAGACTAAAATGTGTACAAATTTAGTCTGAATCCAACCCTTTGTTGGTTTTATTTGAACATATTAATCTGGCTAAATATTTTATTCCCAAAAACTGTTTTTTAAAAAAACCTTTTAAGAAGAAGACTTTAACCAGAAAATAAGAAAGTCATAGTGTCAGAAGTGGCGACAAGGGCCACTGAGTCCGACTCCCAATACACAGTCAAAGCACTCCTGACAGATGGTCATCCAGTCTCTGTACAAAAACCTTCAAAGAAGGAGACTCTGCTATGCTCTGCAGCAGCATATTCCACTGCTGAACTGCTCTTACCGTCAAGAAGTTCTTCCTAAGGTTTAGGTGGAATTTCTTTTCCTGTTGTGTGAATCTAGTACTCTGTGCCCTAGTCTCTGGAGTGGCAGAAAAGAAGCTTGCCCTGTCTTCTGTATGACTTCCCTTCAGATACGTAAATGTAGGAGTCATGTCACCTCTCAACCTAAACACACCCAGTTCCCTAAGCCACTCCTCATGGGTCATGGTTTCTGGGCTTTTTACCATTTTGGTCACCCTCCTCGGAACACAGTCCAACTTGTCAATATCTTTCCTGAATTATGGTGCCAGAACAGGACACAGTACTTCAGGTGAGGTATAACCAAAGCAGAACAAAGCGGTACTGTTACTTCCATTGATCTAGACACTATAGTCCTACTGATGCAGTCCAGAATTACATTGGCTTTTTTAGCTGCTGCATCACACTGTTGACTCATGTTCAGCTTGTGGTCTACAAAGGGGTGAAGAAAACAAATTTTGTGTTTTAAAAAGGATTTAATATAAAACATTGGCAACCATAAATTTTCAGTTTGGCTGAACATCACAGTCCACAGAAGTGTATTACCGTATACCACAGCAGCAACTACTGCCAGAACAAATAATTGCTGCAAATGCTTGGTTGTGTAAACACTCCCGACAAAACTTGACACACTGTCTCCAGTGGAATCTTTACAATTTCATAACAGCAGTCAAAATATTTATATATATGACTTCTTAAAGGATGTAATGGTTTTATTTGTCATAATTACCAGGTGACACCTTCAAATAATAATATGTAACACACATCAGGATGAATCACAATCCACAATCCTGAGCTGAAACCATAAACGTGAAATTTTATTACAGCTAAAGACATGTTGTCAGTTACCTGGGTTGCCAGGAAACTTCCACAATTAGATAAAAAAGAGAGGGGAAGAGCAGGAAAAGGGAGGTGAATGTGAGAAAACTGCTGCTTAAGTAACAATACCCTGAACAACAGGAAAGGTGGAGGGAAGAACAGATAACAGAAGGAAATTATCTCTTCCTGAAGAAAAGGTATGAAAAATGGTAGTTAAGAAGGACTGTTATCACACCATACACCCCCACTCTGCAGGATGTGCTATTTTCATAATTGAACATATTTATGGCTGAAAAATATGTTTGAAAGCATGCCGGTTGGAAACATGTTGCCAGGTCAGGCTGACCCCAGACATGATCAGGTCATAAGTTCAGAGAGGATTAGGCGGGAAAAACCAATGCAAATGGGTTTATGATAATCCTTTCACATCCAAATGCAACGGAAGGCAAAACTGCCCAGGTGTCCTGTGCTGGCAGCTTGCCAAGGATTCACAGCTGTGTGATCAGCAATAACTAGTAAAGAGTGTTTGTTAACGCAGTCCAAAAGTAGTCCAAACCTACAGAGTCTGAATTTACCAAGAGTCCAAGGAGAGAGTGTCCACGAGCAGAATCTATAGTCCAGGCAAAGGTCCAAGGTCCGGGGAACACAAGCAGAGAATGCAGGAGTCCGCAAGGCTGTCACTACCAATGGAGTCAGTAGATTCCAGCAGCTTTCTGCTGTCCTGACCTCTGATTACATAGCATCCTGGCCAGTTGTGGTCTAATTAGTGAGCGCTTCCTTTCCCACCTGCATTGGCTGCCGTAAGTACTGTCCGTCTCATGTCTCTTAGGTGTGGCTGTTGGGAAGAGTTCTGTCTAGGTTCTGGGAGGGGGGCATGATGCCAGGTGGAGCAATCAGAGGCCATCCTGTGATGTCATCCTCCAGAAATCTTTCTTAGACCCCCTGCCCGTCCAGACATTAAGAGATTGTCATGACTCCCATCAATGTTTTGTCACCTAGAGTTAAGACATTCTGGGCTCTTTTGTCAACTCCGCAAGAAAGCAATTACCACTTTGTCCATGAACCCTCCTTCAGGTAGGAAATAAGGTATACAAACCCAAACTTTGGCCCCAGCAAATTGTAGTACGTAGACATAATACATGGCACCCAGACCTCTGTTCATTCTTACTACCCTCAGATGTTGTCTGAGCCACTCTGCTTTGACCTTCTTCAGGACTGGTAACTATCACTCTTTTCATCCAATCTCTCTCTCTCTAGCTTTCTATGAAAGGTGTGGGAGTAGCAGGTTAGAATAGGGAGAACAAAAATGATTGTAATCAAGTTTATTGCTAAATATAATATTTTGGAGACATTTTGGGAAACAATCCTGTAAAGTTTGTTAGTTGATTTGTCCCATTTTGATCCCACCCTTTCTTTAAGAAGCTTAGATGGTTCCACATGGTTCGGCTGCATTACTGTCTGAAGAATTCTGTGAAGCAAGTGAAGATGTAGTGACTGGCTCAGTGTCACTCAACTAAGCTTCAACTGAGTGGGGACTTGAATTTGGACATAGTTGACACTCTAGCAGCTACTATAATGGCTTTCTCTTGTTATATGACACTAGTGTATATAGTCAGCATTGCCCAGGATTTTATTTTCTCATAGGTGATAGATACTTGTTAGAAAGATTTGAGATTCTGCGTCTCTAATTCCTCAAACTGCCTTGTCCAGTACCTGTAATTTTTCCCCATATTCCCCAATCCAATCTGTATTCAGAGTTATTGACATACAGAGGATGGGTTCCTGAGGGAATACACTGCCCTCCTCCTTGCTGCTAGGTCTCATCTCCATAGCAACCAGCCTATTTCCCTCCCTAAACTGCAAACATCAGGATTCCATAGGATGTTGCAAGTGGAGTAACAGCACTATAACAATCTAGTGCGGAAATGGCCTAAGACACCTTCACATGAATTGCCTTGAACGGTGAGGGCTGCTGCTGTCTTGTAGGAAGAAGAAATATTTCACAGGGGGGGAAAAAAATGCTGTGGCATTGCCCTTTTAAGGAAGCAAATGTTTTGGTACTAGTTCTCTGCCCCCCCCCCTTCTGGTTTTCATTCCTCTCCCTCCACCCCCACGCCCAGACTGATGTAATGCTTTAGTAAGTTTCAGACAGAGTCGGTCAGTCACATGGTTCCTTGTGAGGCCAGAGTCCTTTTGGGTGGCTTTGTTGTCTGTCTGCCTCCTTGTCTCCCCCTTTCCCTCAGCGGGAGCAAGAAGAACCCGCTTGGATTTGCAGCCTCTGTGCGTGCGCGTATGTGTGTGTGTGAGACAGAGAGCGAGAGAGAAAACAATGTGCTGTGCGCTGCAGGCTCACATGTGCCAATGTTTTCTCTTAGGCAGAGCCTGCGATTGGTTCAGGCTTGTTTCTGTGATGTTGTGCTTCCCTGTCTCAGGGCGGTGATTGGCTACAGTGTGTCATAATTTGGGGTCCGGAATGCACATATGCACTTGCATGCAGACACGCACCCTTTGAAATGGTGTGGGGAATAACGCTGCGCTGGCGGTATATGGTCGTATATCATTCCTGTATTGTTCTCCCCCCTCTGCCGCTGCCCCACTCTGAAGCCCTGCCTTTAAGGCCTCTCCCCCTCCCGTAGCACCTCAGGTCACAGAGCGACAAGGGAAAGGAGGAGGAGGGAGGAAGGGTGTAACTCTGTTCGTTAATCTCTCATGTGATCTGGCTGGTCTGGAAGGGTTTGACAAACAATTAACAGTCCTCCGCTCCAGCGGCTCAGCTGCTGTTTCCCAAAATAGCTCCTCAGTGGAGGCGAGGAGGAGGCAGGCAGAAGCGGAGACAAAGGTGGCATTTTCATCTCAGAAAGAGAGAGGGTTCCCCGCCACCACTTTTACGGGGACTGCAGAGCAGGTGATGATGAAAGAAGGGGAAACCTTTTCACAGAGGGAAATAAGTCAGCAGGGAGCCGGAACCCCACCCTGAAAGGAAAACAACCCGGATAGTATAAGGAGCGGTGGACAGGAAGCAGCTTGTGGTAGACCTTCACAATTGCAGAAAGGTGTGCCCATGACAGATTTGTGGCGCTTCTAAATTTGGATTTGTCGTCCATTGGAGAAGTCATGAATGTAACCTGAGGGGGGATATTATTTATTTAGGTGTTTGTGGCATGGTATCCAGGCTGCCCAAAAAGCTACTGTGGCGCTTGTTTGCCTGGGTGGGTCTGTACCCTCTTGTCTAGAATCAATGCAAATAGAGTGACAACAAATCTCCCATGTGGTGTTAAGCATTTTGTTCTGCTGTTGTCGTAGGAAGGGGAAGGCTCTATATACAATGTACTGTAACTATACTATACTGTAATTACTATAACAGAGCAGCTAGATCTGTTCGGTCACGACCAAGACCTGTATTCAAATCCATCCTTAAGAACATAACTTCCAAACACAGCTCGCTCTCTCCTTGTAAACCAGTCCCAGCCTAACCTCCCTTGCAAGGTTTCTGTGGGGTTCTGATCTGGAATTTGCTGTCAAAAGAGATGAAGAACAAATTCCAAATAGTCCTGCTTGGGATGGTGGGTGGGATGTTCTCTCTCAACTAGTACAAGAAAATTTTTTAGGAAACATTGATAATGTACGTTCAGGATTGTTTTCAGCCTTAGACACCTTGACAGTTTCAGAAAGAAATTAATCCTGTTTTTAAAAAGTATGCCTTCAACATTTTATAAAAGACCATTTATGTCATATTGCAGAAATATGACATGAATTCAAATTAATTTGATTTTTGCCTTTCTGTTCTACCATGAATAAGACTCCATGGTTCAGAACAATTAAACAGATATAGTGAAAGTGCAGAATGAATAAAAGCACTACAACATTTAAAATACAATTTAAAAATGAACCAGTTAAAGGAAATACTGCAGCCACCTACTTAGAAGCCCCTTCCACAGTCGGTATAATACTTACTTATTTTTGTTGTGGATGTGCTTCCACATTAAGACATAATGTACCTTAGTGGTTTGTTAAAGATTAACATTTTTAAAAAGCTTCAATTAAAATAAGGAATTTGAAAAAGATAAAAATTAATACACTTACATACATTCTTTTGGAAAGCATAGGATAAAATAATATTATAATTGAGGAGAATCTTATGGCAAAATTAAATGTGACCTTGACCATCCATGATCACAAAGAAAAGACAGTTGGGCCAAAATTTCATCAAAAAGCAGTTGGGACAGATCTCATCTGATCTGATCCTTTTACTTACTTACATACTTACGACAGCTACATGGACCTTCATTTTCAGATGCAAATTTACTTCCCATTACTACTCTATTCTGCTTTGGTCACACCTCATCTGGAATACTGCGTCCAGTGTCGGGCACATCATATCGAGAAGGATATTGACAAACTGGAGTGTGTCCAGAAGAGGACGACCAAAATGGTGGAGGGTCTGGAAACCATGCCCTACGAGGAGCGGCTTAGGGAGCTGGGTATGTTTAGTCTGCAGAGGAGAAGGTTAAGAGGGGACACGATAGCCATGTTTAAATATTTGAAGGGATGTCATATTGAAGAGGGAACAAGCTTGTTTTTCATTATTCCAGAAACTAGGACAAGGAGCAATGGATTCAAGCTGCAGGAAAAAAGATTCCACCTGAACCTCAGGAAGAACTTCCTGACGGTCAGAGCTGTCCAGCAGTGGAATTTGCTGCCGTGGAGTGTAGTGGAGTCTCCTTCTTTGGAGGTTTTTAAGCAGAGGCTGAATGGCCATCTGTTGGGAGCACTTTGATGGGTGTTCCTGCATAGCAGGGGGTTGGACTGGATGGCCCCTGTTGTCTCTTCCAACTCTGTGATTCTATGATTCTACCAGCTGCTAATGGTAACCAAAAGCATAGGGCCCTTGTCTTGTGCACTACTAGATTTTGGACATCTAAGAGACATCTGATTGCTAACTGCTGGAAACATAATGTAGGACTTCATGAACTCCTGGTCTGATCCAGCAGGGCTTTTAAAAATATTTGTATTGAATGTTTTGAACTGAACCTTTTCAATCCTGTGATAAAACAGTTTAAAGTGGGGTGGGCGGTAAAGTGGAGTCTGTTGGAATGTAACTCCTACCTCTTCAAGTAAATGTACCCAATGGAAGGGATGATGGAAGTGTTGTGCTGCGATAGCTCCACAGCACCAGTATTACATCAAAGACACTTTAGTGTTACCTCTGTGTTTGTGGCTGATAATTCAGAAGACACAGAGTAAACATTGGGCCATAAATTCTGTGTCGGTATCTGTACCACATTGTGTTTGACTAATTACATGGCCCTCAAATAAAATGCTTTCATAACAGCAATCTTTGCTTTGCTTTTCAGGACATTGCTGAAGACGAAATAGCTTATTCTCTTTCCCAGTTTCACATAATTTGGGGGTGAGGGGCACACAGAGAATCAGGACAGAAAGACTGCATTGAACTGTCACAATAGAAAAAAAATATTATTTAATTATTACATTTATCAGACAGTTGATATCAGAGGTTGTCTGGATATCAAACAATGTAATGAAATCACTCCATCAATGAAACCATAGAATCATAGAGTTGGAAGCAGACTCATGCGCCATCAAATCCAACCTCTTGCTCAGTGAAGGATCACCAGTTAATACTATAAGAATCCATGGCAAAAGAAAAGAGCAAAGGTTAAATACACATTCATATTCAGCAGTGACCACATAATACAGCAATCTCAGGCTAAAATCACCAGGCTGAAATAATAATGAAATGTAGAGTTTAAGATGTTGAAATAGTTACTAGGAAAAGATCAGAAGAAGAAAAGGACCGCTTGGTACTGGAAGGATACTGAGGCCATTTCCGCACTAGAATGTTATAGCGCTATGATTCCACTTTCAACATCCTATGGAATCCTGGGGATTGCAGTTTCGGGAGGGGCCAGCCGGCCCTTCCCGAAACTGCAAACCCCAGGATTCCATAGGATGTTGAAGTGGAATCATAGCGCTATAACACTCTAGTGCGGAAGTGGCCTCAGTGTTGAGTAAAGAGAACATTCCATCAGCAAAGGGACCATGACTGGAAGAATTCTTTCTCTTTTGGGCCACCTCTGTATCCTGGACTGTGGTGACGCTCAGAATACGGCCTTATTGAATATTAATGAATATGAATATTGGAATAAACCAAGATTTATTGTAACAGGATTACCCTACGCTTTTCTAGACACATATCCTACCCTTCCCCTTCTCTGTTGTCTTGTGGGACAGAAAGCAAGATTCTTCTCATATTGTGCTTCTGCTCCTACCAGTATCCTCAGGATTGTATTCAACATTTCCCCTATATTTTCCTGTATTCAACTGCCCCCGTTTCTTCGCAATACAACAAAGGATTGGTGAAGACAGGGCAAAATCTTGAACAAGGGTCTTACTTGAACCCATGGATTTATTTTTTTTTAACAGAGAAAGGATCATTTGGTAATGGTGTTTTAATCTTATGTGAAGCAAAATTAGAAAAGGAAAGCACTTTTTAAAATAATATAAATAGGTACGTGGTCAAGTTGAAATACTCGTCATTGTGTTTGAACTTTTCTCCTTCCCATCTAAGGCAATGGAAATCTTTACCGACTGGGGCAAGCTTGCAAAAAGAAGACATTGCCCCAGGGCTCTGAGCAAAAACCTGTGCCAAACCAGCTTGATTGGGCAGCTCGAAGTCATCACTCCACAGAAAATGCCAAGGCAGTGGTCTTCTAACAAGCACCTTCGGTGGCTCACATCTGATTGTGAAAACCAGTTTGGGATTCCAGAGTGTCTGCGCAGATTAAAGAATCCCTTCTGCAAAAGGCTGACAACAAAGATCTTTCCTTAACAAGCCTTCTGCAATGGAAGTAAGTTTTTAAGAATAAGATCAGAGGAGCCAACAGGATGAGACAGAAAAGGCTGCTTAAGCTGCTGACTCTGTTTCTGTTTCTCCTATGATCGGGTACCTGGTGCTATAGCTGAGCATCTTCACGGTTCTCTGCCTCCCTTGAGAGCATGTCACAATAATGAGCAGAATCCCATCTGCGGGAGACTGTCTTTGAAATATGCCGTGTGGTGCCAATTTATATTTTTTCCCCTAAAGTTAAGAGAGGGAGGATATCTCTCCCCCACTCACCTCCCTCAGCCTTATTTAAAAGAAAGGCCTTAGTAACGCATTCAGCTTCCCATAATCAAGTGCTTTGTGACAATGGAACACCTGAGGGAGAGACAGTAGGCCAAGCCTTGGGAGTTCCACTTCAGTTCACAATGAAAGCAAATAGGTCAGGCAAAAACGGAACAAAGGCAGCCAGGATGACAGAAGGTTCCCTGCAAAATCAAACAAGGACCCAGCAGTCTTATTGCTCTGACAAAAAGCGGGAGGGGGAAGAGGCACGAAGGGGCCCTTTTGGGGTTTTGCTAACAAAAGCCGTGGAAGTGTGGCTGACTGTGACCAGCGAAAGAGAAACCTTAGACGGGAAAGGGCATCAGCCTGTAACCAGCGCTTTGTGGCAGCAATGAGGGGAACAAAAGATATCTCAAATTTGGAGACTGTGTGAAGTACAAACCCTGATGCAACCTTGGAACTGAAAATGAAAGCTGCCTGCTAGAGAGCGTGGTTGAGGATCTGTAGCTATGCTATCCGCTGAAGAGAGCCGGTGTGGTGTCGTGATGGTCTGAGTGTTGGACTACAACCCTGGATGCCAGGATTCAATTCCTGACGTGGCCATGGAAACCCACTGGGTGACCTTGGGAACATCACACACTCTCAGCCTCAGAAAACCCTGTGATAGGTGCATCTTAGGGTTGCCATAGCTTGGAAATGACTTGAAGGAACACAACAACAACAAAAACATCTGCTGAAGGGTTTGTATTTGCTTCTAATGTGCTGTCTTTGTGTATTTGTGACAAAGACACCGCTGTAAGTCTGTCTCATCACAGAAACCTTCCTCATTTTTATGGGGCCTTCATATCAAAGCATCATAATTCAATTATTACATCTTCCAAGTAGAAGTTCCTGCTGGTCAGCGTTGTGCTGGTTTTCTGAGGACACGGCTGAAATTATTACAGTGCAATAAAACTGAACTGACTTAGGGCAACCCTAAGTATTGGTGGTGTATTGGTTTGAGCATTGGACTACGACTCTGGAGAGCAGGGTTTGAATCCCTATTTGGCCATGAAAACTCACTGGGTGACATTGGACAAGTCACACTCTCTCAGCCTCAGAGGAAGGCTAGGGCAAGACCCCTCTGTACAAATCTTGCTGAGAAAACTCTGATATGTTTGCCTAAAGGTCACTGCAGGTCAGAAATGACCTGAAGGTATACAACAATGCAAACATGATTCTATCAAAGGGTTTTCTTGGCAAAATTTGTTCAGAGGGTGATTGCCCTTGCTTTTCTCTCAGGCTGAGAGAGTGTGATTTGTCCAAGGTCACCCATGAATGAGTTGGGATTTGAATCCTGGTCTCCAAGTGTCCTAGTCCAGCACTCAAACCACTACACCATGGCTGGCTTCAAGGCCCCACCCCAAAACTGCAAACCCCAGGATTTCACAGGATGTTGAAAGTGGAATAATAGCTCTATAACAGTCTAGTGCAGAAATGGCTATGGAAAGCACACACGTATTGCTTGCCTTTTAAACCCCACTGTGTTTATTCAGGATAGTCCTGTGAAGTAGAACATGGCTATTTTCATTTTACAAATGGGACAAAGCGGATAAGTGGCTTCATGAATGCCGCCAAGGGGGCAATATGTGAGGAGCAATATGAACAAAGTCCACATACAGATCCGGTGTTATCCAGCACACCACACCTGATCAACATGGATTGGTACACTTTGTCTTTGATGTTTGGAGAGTTTTGTAATATTTGCCTTCAGTGACTGAAATGTTTGTGTGAGCCATACTCTCCACATAAGTTAATAATTAGCTAGCTTTTCATCTTACATGAAATAACGTTGCCATCTTTTTTTTTCCCCTGGCAGGGCTTCTGTGCCTTTAACTGCTGTGTGATGAAGAGATACTCAGCAGGCAGCATTTTCCCTCAGACTGAGGCCATTTCTGCACTAGACGTTTATAGTGCTATTATTCCACTTTCAGCATCCTATGGAATCCTGGGGTTTGCAGTTTCGGGAGGAGCCAGCCGGCCCCTCTCAAAACTGCAAACCCCAGGATTCCATAGGATGTTGAAAGTGGAATAGCGCTATAAAAGTCTAGTGAGGAAATGTCTTGAGAATGCAACATGGGATGGAGTAGTGGATTTCATGCAACCTAATTCTCCCATCACGACACTGTTAAAAATGTACATAACTCCTGACAGAAATGTGGGGGAAGCATGACTGACCCCTCCATGCCAAGTGAAACTGGTCGAAGAGGAGCTAGTTATCACCTAGCCGGTGTCATATCTCATTATGGAGGCTCAAGAACATAAAACATGTTTTTCAGTCATTGTGAAAGTAATGCATTCTGTGCGCTCTACTGTTTTTAGTGATAGACACATATACTGCATTCTTTCTCAAGCAAATATTTCTTTTAATTTTAGAATGCGTCCTTCTGATTTTGTTCCAGAAAGGGGGGAACAAAATTGCCTATTGTGTGATTTAAATTCAAATGACTGTGTTGTTCCATGAGAAAACACACAAGATCCTGCAGGAAGAGAAGGAGACAGACACCCTACTTAAAAACTTTAGAATGCGTCCTTCTGATTTTGTTCCAGAAAGGGGGGAACAAAATTGCCTATTGTGTGATTTAAATTCAAATGACTGTGTTGTTCCATGAGAAAACACACAAGATCCTGCAGGAAGAGAAGGAGACAGACACCCTACTTAAAAACTTCATGTAGCTTTTAATATTTTAAAATGCTTTAAATGAGGGTTGTGGAGTCAATACCTAAAATCTTTGACTCTAATTTCTCTATTTTTCAACGGTCCACCTCCAACTCATGCATAAATGGCCAATGTAGATTAATTAGTAATAGCAAATTTACTGTAGTAAATGGTAGCACAAGTCATTTTTTCACTACCATGTGAATCATTAGTCTACTTTGATAGAAAATACAATATATTTAAATATAAAATATCAGTACAAAATGATGTATATATTGTTCTAAGTTTTTATTTGAAGCCAGAATCAGTAACTTTCTACTGACTCTATTCTACCCAAAATTGCGTCTGACTCAACAGCTCTGATTACAACCCTCATCATCCCCCACCATTCACTTTGTTGGCTAGGATGGATGAGAGCTTTTGGCGAACAACATCTGTACATATTATCCCACATTTCACAAATGAAAACTGCATACAGCTCATGAGCCTTATTTTCCTCATCTCTGCTTTATGTGCTTCATACCCAAAAATGAAGAAGGCTGCCTTTTCAGAATCAAAAGTATCAGTAAATCAGGCTGGACTAAGAATAATGCAATGTAGGACTAGTGATGCAAGTCAGTCAAAATAAGACCATTTCCACACTAGACCGTTATAGTGCTATTATTCCACTTTCAACATCCTATAGAATCCTGGGATTTGTAGTTTCAGGAGGGGCCTTTGTGGCCCCTCCCTAAACTGCAAACCCCAGGATTCCATAGGATGTTGAAAGTGGAATAATAGCACTATAACAGCCTAGTGCGGAAATGGCCCAAGACTAACATGTTATTCCAGCATTGACCTTTCCATCACTTTGGGTAAGGGCTGTTAAGCTCTTTGTGCCTTAAAGCAGAAGAAGTCTACACCCTATTCAAACTGCAAAACGAGGTGCTTCCAGATAGAGGAGGGTTCCAAGAACTACTGATCAAAAGGCTTTCTGCAGCTATTCCGTCTTCCTCTTCTTGACAATTATTTTTTTTCCCTGGAAAGAAAATAAGAAGTGGGAAAACACGACAAGATTATAAATGGATGACAGTGACATCAGGAGCTCATAGAAGTCAGGGGCTAACACCTTAACTGTGACATTGCTGTCCTTTCCCGCCATCCTTTCTAAGTCAGTATCTCTTGATATCAAGAAAGCCAGAACTCGGAAGATCTTGGGCTATTCCAATATTCCTGTGTTTCTTCATGAAACTGATCTCTTATGTGTGCCACAACTCAGCTTGATATTGTGTCCACACAAAGGGCTGTATTTTTCAATAGCTTCCCAGGCTCTCTGAATTAACAGCTCACTTAAACCTAGTAATGTCTCAGCGTGGTTTGAGGAGGCCATCTGGGAAAAGATAAAAAATTAAGTTGCCACTGGAAAGACTGTTTTTTGGTCTTTGATTTGGGAAATGTGAATTCACAACTGAGCTCACTGAAGGACCCACTGTGTGGTTGAGCTAAGCATTTTCTCAGTCTGAATTATACAACCCACCCAGCCCACCTTCTGTCAAAAGTGAACAATAATGATTCTTGCAATAGAGGGATGAACACATTGAAGTCCCTCTAAGGGTCTCTACTGGAACTGGTGGTTTTTCATGTGTTCATGTAATGTGAAGTTGAGGTGGATAAATTGGTAACAAAAGTATTTATTATAACTACAGTGGAAGAGGATTGTAAAAAGGATGTCTCTAAATAGGGATTTTAAATTGGCAAGTGTGGTTCTAATATAAGGAAGTCTAGGCTGATGTGCATTGGGATAAAACTTATGAGCACTGACCAAGAAAGCAAGTATAGTTATGATAGGTAATGCTGTTACCCTGTTCACTGGGGGTCCCATGAGGTGTGCTCAACAATAGGTGGGGAAGATTAGCTCAGAGCACTGCTTTAGCGTTACGAGAGGCAGGGTAACTTAGCAGGATCTTGAACCCTATGTCTACAGGGTCGGGCCGAGTCAAGGAGCACACAGAAGTTGGAACAATAAATGATGTTTTATTAAAACACAATCAAAACAGTGTATGCAGCACATTCACACAAGGTAACTAAAGAAATAAAGGTTGGAGTGGAATAGAGGAGTTTTTAGAGGAGGTGTTGGTTTGGGTGATACTTCACCTGTCCTGAAGCCCGGTTGGAAGCGGAGAAGATGGGGAGCGTGGATCTCAGCACGTGGAGCTGAGCGGAAGGTTTGCTGGACAAAGCGACAGCAAGGGGGGATGGAAGCCAAGAGCGATCCGAGGAAGCGCTCAAAATCAGGGATTTTTAATAAGGAGAATTGTGACCGCAGGCTAGGTCGGACTTGGGGAAAACAATAGATTTGGGGCTGGAGATAAAGCCTCCAAAAGGTCAGAATTTGAATGATTGAGTTATAGCCAAATTGTCAATAGGATAGCCAGTATGCAAACGCGGAGTACTTGAGCCTTGTATAGTCAGATCATCAAGCTGCCAGCGCGGGGCAGAGGATCTTTTGAAAGCAGCATGCATACCTAATTGAGGTACTTGCCTTGAGGTCTCCTAAAGCTGCGAGTCGGCTATTTCTGGCCTGCCTGTATTGTGTTGTAATATTACGGCGATTATCGGCCGAGCCTGTGTACGTGCTTGTCCGGGGGCCTCGCAAGCACGTGGAGGGGAATGGGTATGTGAGGCCGAATTATTGATATCAAGAGATATCTTTTTATATCCTCAAAGCTCGGGCTAGCCAGGGCAGTAACAATGCAGTGAAATGTTGTCAGTCCAGTGAGTCTATGGTGTGACTACACTTCAAATAAAGTGTGCTGTTTTGGTCATCATAGTAAAAAAACCCGTGTGTCATAGAGCTGAAAAGGCTTCAGAGAGGGCAACCAAAATTATCAGGAGCTCAACTCAGTGAGGAAGTTACATAGTTTGAGTGTGTTTAGCTCAGGGGAAAAAAAAGTAAAGTAGATATACTCTTATGATCTGAGGAAAAACTGAGGCGAAAACCCCCCAACAAATTAGCTGACCTGTAGCTTAAGAGAAAAGGTAGGATATAATTCTAAACTAATGTTTATTGTTGCTTGTACTTCTATATGCAAAGTAGCTATATAATCATTTATTAGTGATCAGAAAACAAACTTATACCTGCAATGTGCATATAGAAAAAAAACTTAAAATTCAGTATAAAGTAAAAGGGGAAATGCATGGAGTAAGCAACAAATATATGGGGCAAGGAAGCAACAATAGCTCCTCTGATGCCATTATCTTGTGTGATGTTGCGTGCCTTCAAGTCCTTTCTGATTTATGGCAACGCCAAGGCGAACCAGTTAGTGAGGTTTTCTGGAGCTGAGAATACGGCCATTTCCGCACTAGACTATTAGAATGCTATTATTCATAGAATCATACAGTTAGAAGAGACCCCAGGGACCATTCAGTCCACAACCCGCTGCCCTGCAGGAACCCTCATCAAAGCACTCCCTTTAGCAGATGGCTCCAGCCTCTGCTTGAAAACCTCCAAAGAAGGAGACTCCACTACACTCTGAGGCAGCGTATTCCACTGCCGGACAGCCCTGGCCCTCAGAAAGCTCTTCCTGAGGTTCAGGTGGAATCTCTCGTCCTACAGTTTCAACATCCTGTGGAATCCTGGGGCTTGCAGTTCAGGGAGGGGCCTTTAGAATTCTCAGCCTTTTGCCCCAGAAAACTACAAACCCCAGGATTCCATAGGATATTGAAAGTGGGATATAATAGCACTGTCGCAGTCCAGCGCACACGCAGAGGGCCCTTCCCACCTGAGAGGGAGCCGCTGTAAACAACACATATAAATCCCGTCAGTTTATATCACTGGATTTGATTGTTATAATGACTACAAAAACAACAAAACCCTCCCAGCCACCCGCTCCTTTTTCTTTAAGTTAAAGCGGCCTCGCTTCCCAGGCGGGGGCGGGCGACACTGGCTCCCCTCTCACGTGACGCGAGGCCGCCGCCTTTCTCCTCCAATAGGGAGCCTCGGCTCCTCCAGGTCACGTGGAAGGGGTGCCGATGGCCGAGAGGGTCGAAAGCTCCGGGGCGGAAAGGAGAAGAAAGAAGCGAGGAGCGGTGCGGGAAGGCGGACCGCGGTGGCGGCGGCGCTGCTGCTGAAGCTGACGGAAGGGGAGGCGCCAGGGCCGCCGCGGCTGGAGGGCACAGGAGGCGGTCCAGGCGAGGGGGGAAGCTGCGAGCGGAGTCGGCGCGGCGAGGGGCGCCGGGCGTCATGTCCATGGAGGACCCCTTCTTCGTAGTGAAAGGGTGGGTGGACGGGGCGGAGGCGGGGGTGCCGTGGGCCTCACGTTCGCTGCGCCGGGACTCGGCCGCCGCCCGCCTCCACGTTGCACGGAGCGGGGCCGCCGGGCAGGGAGCGGGGTGGCCCTTTTCTGCTGTTTTTTTTTTCCCCTCACTGCTTTCGGCAGAAGTCTTCCTCATTCAGCTGAGGGAGGAGGAGGGCTCCACGTAAGCCTCTCCCTGTTTGCTGCGTGGAAGGCGAGGGGTGTTTAAAGGGGTCGGGTCTGGGCCACCGGCTTCGTATATTCAGAGTCTGGTCGTCACTCTAGCCATTTCCGCACGAGACTGTTATAGCGCGATGATTCCACTTTCAACATCCTATGGAATCCTGGGGTTTGCAGTTTCGGGAGGGGCCAGGCGGCCCCTCCCGAAACTGCAAACCCCAGGATTCCATAGGATGTTGAAAGTGGAATCATCGCGCTATAACAGTTTCATGCTGTTATAGCCTCTGTCTCAGAGGTCGGAAGGGGGGCTTTTTTAATATATGGACTCCCAGAATTCTCCACTTCTCGGAGTTGTCCAAAACTAACTTTTCTGTATTAACCCACTTTGCTCTCCACTCTTTGGTAGCAGTTTTTTCTCAAGATCTCAGGGACTTTTTCTACTCCAGGGACCCAAGATCTTTGGGAACAGAGGAGGTTGCCTGATGCCAAGTCAAAAGTAATTTTACTCCCCTGTGTCTTAGAGCCATATCATTTTTTTTCTCATTTGTAGGTCTCAGGCACAGGTTATTCACATAATTGTTTACTAGAATCTTTCAGTTGGAGCTGACCAAAGAAACACAATGACATAAGGCCTTTCCACACTACACTGTTATAGTGCTGTTATTTCAACATCCTGTGGAATTCTGGGGTTTGCAGTTTTAGGGAGAGGCAGTTAGAATTGTCAGCCAAAGAACTCGTTGGCCTCAGGAAAACTGCAAATCCCAGAATTCCACAGGATGTTGAAAGATGAATAGTAGCACTATAACAGTGTAGTGTGGAAAGGCTGGTAGCCTCTTGCTAGTGTAGTCAGAAGCTTCTGTAAATGATCCTTCATGTCCCAAACAACAAACATGAATAAAGCTTAGTATAGCAAAAGCTTGGGCTAAAATGTTTATGCCTGACTGGTGGTCTTCTATGCTGTCTTAAGGTGCATGGAAACCACACATCTCCAGCGAATTTGAAATTCTAATGTCCAGACACACATTGGCCACCTCAGTGAGATCATACATTGTTAAACTCTTCCAGTGAAATCTGAGTAGCAGCTGAGCAATATATAATTAATTGATGGGATTTATTTTTGCTCTTAGACACAGTGTTGTTGATAGCTATAGATTCTGTTGGCTTTTTTCTTTAGAAAAGGGGTTAAATAAATTCATGGAAGAAAGAGTTGTTGCATATATATCCCCCATGTATGCATATATGAGGGAAATGTTTCTGTGCTCTCCTCCCCCATTTTTAGGTACCGAACAATCCTATGAATTAAGTCAGACTGAGACGTAGTGATTGCGGCCATTTCCACACTACGCTGTTGTAGTGCTATTATTTCACTTTTAACATCCTGTGGAGTTCTGGGGTTTGTAATTTGCTGAGGCCAGAGAGAATGCCTGGCTGAGAATTCTAAAGGTCCCTCCCTAAACTGCAAATTCCAGGATCCCACAGAATGTGGACAGTGGAATAGTAGCACTGTAGCAGTCTGGTGCGGAAAGGGTCTCGGTGGAAGGTTGAACCTTGGTTTACCCATTCCTTGCCCAATACTCCAACCACTATACCAGATCACAGAGCTGCTTGTCACAGCTAAACGAGCCCCCCACAGTGGTCAGAGGCAGTGTGTATTTCAAGATTATTTATTTGGAAAAACACATGGGAAGGCTTTGGCTTTCTGCCTTGCTTATGAGATTTCTACCTACATCTGCTTTGCTGCTTTTTTGATAGGTGGCCCTTTGGTGTGACCCAGTGGAGTAGTTCTTAATGGTTTTGTGAGTGGGTGAATAAACAGTGATCTATGACACAGGGAAGGCAAGTAGGTGAAAGGGGAAGAGGCTTGTGCTATAACACCACACTCTTCGTGTCTAAAATCAATTTTCTAAGTATTTCTCATTGAATTCAGTGAAATAGTATACTCTCAAATAATTTTTACTGGGCTTAGTGAAACCAAGTAGATTATAGCACACCCATGATGGCTGTAGTCCTACATTGTCAGAGTGTAGCATGACTATCTGATTGGGAATTACTCTGTGCTAGTGCTGCATAACTCAGATACAAAATATATGTTCAGGAGTGGATCCCATTGCATAACACACAACAGTGGGCATAGATGATCCCTTTGAGTGTACAAACATTCAGTGATTCTGCTTCTGCTGCCGTTAGGTATTATGGCCATTGTGCAATGCCAAAATAATTGCTCTGCATGCATTGTGCAATTTACCAATAATACATCCAGCACTCTCCCTGCAATCTTACAATTGTACTGTAGAGTATCATCATTATCTCAGTATGGAACGTACTTCATTTTGTATGTATGAAGATTCAATGTTTTCTTTCTTTTTCCACCTCAGAAGTGATTGATAAAACTTGTTCACACAAGGGCCATTTACTATATGAAGTGATGTTTTGATATAAGCTTTGTGTGAGTCTATAAAGTTTATGAACCCACAGATCTGTGAACATTTTTCTGACTTAAAAGTTAGGAAGCAATTATGAATTAGATAATGGGTTTAATAAAAGAATTAATAACACTATTCCAGCTAAATGATCCTTGACAAACTAGTGAACATTCAGAGATGTTTGTTGAATGTTTGGGAACATGAAGTAATATCCCATTGTTTTGTGATAGAATGATGTGTTCAGGAATGGAACATTTCCTTTGTAGAGGAAATGATGCTATGGAAAGTTAAGCAGAATGAAAATATCATCTTGGCATATCAGACATTGTTTAGCCATTACAAAGTAGGATAGGCAAAACAATGCATCACTTAATATATCCACAGTTAGGTTTCTAAGCAGAGCCTTTCAGTTTGCCACGTATTCACACACACACACACTTCATCTGTGAAAGTGCTGGTTAATTCTGATCTGATATTTCCTTTTCCCATCAAACCAGTGAAATGTCAAAACGGACAGCTGTTTTAGTCTGTTACCAGTATGAAAAGTGAGGAAGGAAGGAATCTTGTGGCACCTTTAAGTCTACCTGATTAACTTTAACATGAGCATTCCTGGATTACAGTGTTGTGGATTGAAACACACAAAAGCTCATGCTTCAATAAATCAGGTAGTCTCAATAGTAATAAAGACTCTTTTCCCCGTTTCCTTCCCTGCTTGTTATACCTATTAAATCCACTTTCAAAGCTTGTCTAGTATCGGGAAAAGACAAGAATAGAGCTCAAGATGTGTAGTGGAAGCATGTTAACAGGCAGCATAAAGCAGGGATAGCTGGAGGTGAAGGACAAGCATTGGAATTTTGTTAGTGTCAGAAAACTAAAGCAGTCAGGCCTAGGCACTGTAAAACAGTACTTGTAATAGTTTCTCTCTGCCATTAGAGAAGTGAGCATAGATAGCCATGTAATTTAATGAAACAATGAATTTTAATGTCTAAATAATGAATCTTATAACCCTACCCAAAAGTTATTTTCAGCAGGCTTCTAAACTGAAGGGGGGAACATTTTGTCCTCCAGATATTTTGGGCTTTACCTTCTGTTGGCCCACTCAGCATGGTGCATGATAGATTACAGGAGTTGGGGTCCCAAAACGTCTGAGGGGCAAAAGCTTTCCATCTCTGTTCTAAAGCCAGAAGGTACAATTGTGGATGGTAAGTTTTAGGCTCAGCTGACTGACTGTTGTTCTCTAAGTGCTCTTGGTCTGCAACTCGCATCACCCCTAGCCAGGACAGTCAATGGTGAAGGATGGTGGGAACTGCAATCCAAAAACTAACTGGAAGGCCACAATTGCCCTCCTAACCTTGAGAAAACTCTTCCAAAAGTAGATTTCTGTCTTCATAGTTGCCATTTTATAAAACACTTCCTTAAGGATCAAAAGCATATTAAGCTGTGTATATTGATCATTCCTTCTGTCTTTTGACACTTGTGGGGCTAATTCAAACACTCATTCAGCCTACCTTTCTCTGTTGTTTTCTCTGGTTAGGTGGGGGGAAATATTAGCTAGCCTGAGATGTAGACACAGAATCAGATTAGCACAGTGTCTTCTTCCCTGCCTCTGACCAATGACAAAGAATGAACAAAATGCACCTTGAAACACATGGTTCACAAAACATTGTCCTTTATATGCATTGGGAAGGGTTTACACCCACCCACCCACCCACCCATACACACAAATTCTGTGTACAGAGAATCTTCGTGCATAGATATATGAACTGGTCCATAGCTTCTGCGTCAACACATGAGTATTACCAAAAGTCAGGCTTAAAACAGTTTATGTTTGAGTGCAGGCATAAAAAGATAGGGTACTGTAGGAGTTCAAAAAGCTTACAGATGGCAAGTTGGCATCATTAGTGATGATAATGGGCTCTTCTGTCATATCCAAATGGTCTTTAATGTTTCTTTTTTTCCTTGACTTCCAGAGAGGTTCAGAAGGCAGTGAACACTGCCCAGGGGCTGTTCCAAAGATGGACAGAGCTCCTGCAAGATCCATCCACAGCTACAAGAGAAGAAATTGATTGGACCACCAATGAGCTAAGGAACAATCTAAGGAGCATTGAGTGGGATCTTGAGGACTTAGATGAAACTATTAATATCCTTTGGTTTCTCTGATCAATAGATGAATGAACCTATTTAGTATTTATCCAGGAAACCTGATAATTTTGACACAGGTATTTTAATCCAATAAAAAAAAATGCTGGAGGTGTTGTTGACACTGGAAAGTTACCTTCAGTCATGCCTCATGTTTTCCTGTAAAAAGTCCATTTGGATTTGCTGTCCTCTGTGTACCATAGTTCCCCAAATAAAGAGCTATTAAAGGCAAAGGCATTTAAAGCCATGGCATAGTCAGCTACCTGAGAACATCAGAATTGTTCAAATACAATCTGACATAATAAAAGTACTTTTAATATTATTTGTCAGTTCAGAGGACATCACAGTAGTGTATTAAATAAGTAGAAAATAGTCACATTAAAGCAGCAGAGATTTTACACACTTTTTAAACAAGTTCTAAAAATAGCCTGTGGAATGCATTTCTTCTTGAGTTTTTTGCTTATGCAGAAAAATGATTATTTTTAAAAGGCCCTGTTAATAATGGTAATTAGGGCAATCTATGTACTGAACAGTTTCCTTAACCAGCTATCCTGAACGCATTGTTGAAGCTAACCCTCGGAAGTTCAACCTTGATGCAACAGAACTGGGTATAAGAAAAACCTTCATCACAAGCACACGACAGGTGGTCAGGGTAAGGCATTTGAGTCTCCTTGGAGAGAGAACTACATTACAGAACAGAAATCTTGGTTACTTGTTAAAGCTAAGCAACCTCTAATTCTCCATGAGATGAGGAGAAAATATAAACACGAAAACTCTTACAACTGAACAAGAACAAAAGCATAGCAGTGATTGCATGAACACAGTTTTTTCCAAGGACAAGTCAGACAGAAATAGCATACAGAAACTACCTCTGTTTTAATAAACTCAGAGAGTTTGGGCATAGGTCCAACATTTGCATTGATCCATTAATTTCTGCTGTAATGACAACTGTTCATTTTCCTCTGCCTTTGAGGATAAAAGCAGACAAAGTTTCAAAAGCAATTTGCAAGTGTGTGTGAGAGAGTATTTAAGAGAGAGTTTAAGACAAAAATTGTTCTGGTTGTGGGCTCTCAGTTGTAACCTGCAGATCCAAAAATGCCTGTCTGATATAAAAGAGGATCAGCAATGTCTGGTTGGCAAGGAAGCAGAGGGCATTTGGTTAGCTGTGAAATCACTGGAAAACAAGGCTTTTAACACTCGTGGGATAAGGAGGTACATGCCCTGAAGCATTGAATACCACACTTTATGGTAGAGTAGGCTATGAGTTGTCACTTTTGCTTCAACCTCACTGCCCTGTGTGGTATGGTATGCCTATAGTAGTATAGCATCAGTTAGGGCTGCCAAGTTTCAGCCTGAGGACTTCTCCTTCATTTTGAAATTCATAGTGAATCGGCAAAAGAACCTGCAGCATTTTCTGTTACTTCACTTTGCCAACTGCTGAGGAGCACACCTAGATTTCTTACTACAGCAGTCAGGAGGGCATTAATACATATTTTTGAGAACTGTGTGTTGTGAATGATAATAAGTCACCACTCTGGTACTGATCAACTCCCAAAGCATTTCAGAAACCCCATTAGGTGGCCTGTACAAAACCATAAATATGGGTTGCTTTACTGATTGGTTTGACGTATAAAGGAGGAGTCAGCCTGTTTATACAGGACACCCGCAGCAATAGGATACCAGTTATATTCATCAAGAAACATTAACATTTAGGTTCTGATCCATTTTACTCACTTGTAAAAATCCACTGAGCCCAGAATGTGTAGATTTTTCAAACAGACATGAACTTTCAGGTTCCCCAATTAATATAGCTTGATATTCTGTTGCTTCTGTCATTGTATCTAAAACAGCTGTTTCCTACTTGAAGTAGCAAAGCAATTAGGAAAATAATCCATGTATGTTTTTTAATGGATTCTCTGTATTAGTTTTGGAATTAATACTTACAGTGATTTTTATTATCATTCACAGTGCTCACTGGAAGAAACTACAGAATTATGTATTGATTGTGCCGCACAACCTTTGTATTGAATGGCAACATGGTACAACTGAAAGCAGACGCAAATATGTAACCAAATGCACAGCTGTTTGTGTCTATGCAGATGCATGTGTGCATGCATATATGCATTTATATCTGTATCTGCATGTATTTGCATGTGGAGTGGCACCATATTCACCACTCCACTTCCATAGACTTGAACTGAAAACAGAGGAAAATGTCCAGCTGTTTCCATAGGGGAACTTACGTACGTGTAAGACACCAGCAGGATTCCTGGCATTTCCTTTCATAGAAATAAATCAGCTTCCGTTGTAAACCAGTATACCTATCTAGTTATGCTCACCTTACAATAATAATTTTCATGTTTGTGGTTTTTTTTTTTTAAACTAAATAGGATATGAAGGACCAAATGTCAAATACTTCTGTTCAAGCTCTAGCTGAAAGGAAGAACAGGCAGGTAAGGTATAAGCTAGATTGCTTGTAACTTGACTGGACAGTTTTTTAGATGTGGTTGAGGCATTCATGCTGGATGTTTAGTGTTTAAATGTTGTGCATTAGTCGCACTTCTGAAAGAAAATTAATTTCAGCTATGTTGTGGCAGCAAGGTTCACAGTCTTATGCAGAAGATTACAATTCTGCAAAGGCTAGAACATTTATGAGCAGTGAGCTTCATTTATACACTCCTCATAACATTGTAGGAAGGAGCTTTGCTCAAGCTAATCTTTCCTGACAAGGCAAATGCCCACAGACAGTAACTCTGCCTAAAAATAACCTTAGTTCTTGCAGAGAATCCATCTGCATGGGACAACAGCAAGAGCTCCTTCTTGTTTCTCCTCTAGGTGAAGCAGTCATTAAACCAATGGCCAGAGCCTCCCCATGCATGCTGAAAGCTCAGGAAGATGGTAGATTAGTGTTCTCCTCTGGTTGCAAAAGAAACATAGAAGTCCTATATGTGGAAAGTGTCCACACTGCACAACTGTATCAGCTTTGTACCACTGTAATTGTCAGTAAAATCCTGGGTTAAGATGTTTTATGAGATACTTAAAGTTCTCTGGTAGAGAGCTCTAATGCTGTAGTTCAAGGGAGTGTGATAGAAAATTGTAAATCCTTTTCCAGACTACAAATCACAGGATTTCATAGACTGGAGCCATGACGGTAAAGTGGAATCAAGGTGCTATAATTTTGTAGTGTAGGTGCACCCCATGTGTTTTTGCAGATGCATGAACCAATCTTAAATGAGTCTTGGTTCCACGTGTGAAAATTTCAGACTACCAATGCCTTCTGGAAAACACAGTCATGTTTTGTTTTTCAGTTCTTTTCTAGGTCTGTTTTAGCCCTGAACCACCAAGGTTAAACTCTATATAATGGGGCTCTCTTATTGGGCATTTGTTACTATACTTCACTATCTGTTTAACCACCTAGTTGCAAACTAGCACGAACATTTCAGTTGCCAGTATTCCCCCCATGCAGGAAGAGTCACTTTCCAACACATATTGCTCAGAGCTCTGTATTGAAAGAGGCAGACTTGTTATTACCCAATGTTCAAAAGAATAAAGTATCTTTTTTGGCACTTTTCTCTTTAGATACTGATTTTGGAAGGTTGGTATGGTCAGACTTAGTCATGAAATTTAATTTTTATTTCTCATTTATTCACTGATACACAGGTACTTCTGGGAGAAAGTGGAACTCATAGCTGGAGCTCTGGACCTGACAAATATGGCCGTTTGGATCGCGAAATGCAGTCTGTGAATTCACATTTCATTGAGGATCAGCAGGCACAGCAGCAGGTAGAATATTTCCTGTGATTTATGTTGTATGGTCTTCCTTGGCAACTTCATGCATAGCATACATATGGATGGAGTGGGTAGAAGACAGTTTTTCTGACCAGATGCCAACTGACTACTAGTATAATGGGATTTGCAGAGAAAGTTTTACCATAAGAATATCATGGTATTAAGGACATTAAGTAAGATTCACAAGGAAGTGCAAGTTGCAAAGACCCATTTAAGGAATATATATGGAGAGGAAGGAGGAGTGAAAAGTAGTAGGATGTTGTAAGTGACAGAAACAGAGGGGATAAGGATGACTTGCAGTTCCTTAGCTACCATGTTGAAAAATTCACAGGAAAACAACAAGGAGAGTGAATGCTGCTCTTTCTCTCTGCTCCAGCCTAGGTCAGTAGGAGTCTGAGCACTATTTGCTTTAATGCTAAGATAAATTCATCCCACAGACACCTCGTGCATTGGTATTCAAATGACTAATGAGGAGTTGAGGGATGGACACAGTGTTTGTACCAATAACATGTATGAAATAATCTCTTTCTCTTCTCAGTGCTCTAAGAGCCCAGTTCTCAAATCTTATTTCATCGGCATGCGGTTAATACCCAAATCACGTTCTTATCCAAATAAGAACATGGTTCCTTGGACGTGTAGCTTTCTTATGCCAGTTGCTGCTCTTAGCGTATGTAGAGATAGGCAGCTGTCTGTTCAGAGTTCCAGTGCAGTTCATATGCACAGTCCCCTGATCCCAAAGGCATTTTCTCCTCAACTGTTTATATCAGCAAATGAATTGAGCTGAATTGCCTTCAGCCTTTTAACATCTTACAGCCAACCAACATGTCTCACCCAATACAAATAATATCTTAATGAGAGTCTAAACAATGGAAGGAGAATATTTTCCACCCATTTGTTTAGACTGCAACTTCCACCATCCCTCATCCTTAGCTGTGCTGATTGGGCCTGATGAGAATTGCAGTCCAACAGTTTGTGGAAGGTCAATGTTCCATGTTGCTGGTAAAGACAAATCATGCACTAATGTAAAACTGTAAGCTTTCTATGTTTGCTTTTATGCCCCAACATCTTCTAGGAGGGCATGAGGGCAATTAGCCATGCTTCCCTGCCACTGACTATTTTGTGCTGCAAAGCAGCCTTTTCCTATCAAGAAATGATATGGAAGTTGACTTCCAGATCACTTCCTGTTGCTAAAAAAGAACTCTCTGTTGCCTAAAATGACCCAGTGGAAGACAAGTACCTGGCAAAAGTGTGCCCAAGAGGATGCTTTGGGGACAAACCCCCACATTTTTAGCAGGGGCCATGAGGAGGTGCATCCCACCAACATTTTGGTGGGAACCAGTGTGTAGTCCCCACCTCTTGAGAGTTGCAACCTTGATTTAGAAGAAGAGAATTTCTGAAGAGGAAATTTGAGCCACAGAGGCGGAACCACATGTTTTTCCCTTAGAGTCTTTTTTGTGGGGTGAAAAAATTGGCTTTCTCCTTACAGGTGGTCTCCAGATGCTCAGGAAATTAGGATTGTTTGTGTGGGAAGCCACAACTGGCACTCTGGACACTCAGGGTCAGTTGTAGTTGGGTGCTTAATTTTAACTGTATAAATTCCCCCTTAACTCCACTCCTCTTTTTGGGTACCAGTTAATCATTGAACAGCAGGATGAGCAGTTGGAGCTGGTCTCTGGCAGCATTGGGGTTTTAAAGAACATGTCTCAGCGCATTGGAGGGGAGCTGGATGAACAAGCAGTGTGAGTAGTGAACGCATAGCAGCCTTCTTTAGTAAAATTGAGTTTGTTTTTGACATTGTGTCCTGCTTGTAGGCTTCCCTGGGACCCACAGCTGGCCACTATTGGAAATGGAGTTCTGGATTAGATTGACCTTTGGTCTGATCCACTAGAAGTTACTCTTCAGTTCTCAACCAGTACCATAAACAGGCACTTTTAACAATGCTGAGGAGAGGACGAGCAAAAGATACAGTGGCCCATCCACTTTTGTGAGGATTTAGGGTGCAGAACCCTCACAGAAGTGGAAAATTGTGAATAATTCCCCCCACACTCCCCTTCCCATTCACTAATGGGGATGCCTCTCACCAGTTCCCTTGCCTTTTGCCCAGATGTGGAGAAAGAAGGCACACACACCCAGGCAAAACATAAGGATATGGGAGGAGAAGAATAAGGGGGGCATAGACATCTTGCAGATAAACAAATCTGCAAACATCAACCCCACAACTATGGAGAGAGGACTGTAGTTGTTTTGCTGAAATGAGCTCTGTCAAGTGATGCATTGCCTCTGTGAACAGTTTTCCATGGTCGGTGATACAATTTCTTCCTCTATCAGCCACGTAAGGCAAAAAGTGCTTAAAAATAGATTTAATATTTTCAGCAATTACAATGTTTAGTAATTTTTTGAAAAATGCCCAATAGCTAAAATAATGTAACCTTTGCTCCAGGCAGATTTTTTTTGTGGGAGTTCATTCCCTAAGTGTTGTGCCAGAGCTGAGAAAGCCCCTTTGCTTGTGACAAAACAATGTTACCTTCAATGAAGTAGGCACGTGGAGAAGAGTTTATTTTTTTTGTCCTCTTTTTCCTAAATTAAATTTAAAATTAAGTCTTATATTTCAAAAATGGGTCAGTTGCTTAATATAACACTCTCCCTTCCTGTGGTTCCAGCATGTTGGATGATTTCGCTCATGAGCTGGACAACACACAGTCACGACTCGATAATGTTATGAAGAAGCTTGCAAAAGTATCCCACATGACCAGTGGTGAGTAGCATGGAATGTAAGAGAAATGCATAGGGGCTGAACTAGACAGACCTCCGAAAAGTTCCTGTGGGGCTATTATCTCCCAGAATTCTCCACTGGATTTTGCTGGCTGTGGGATTCCAGGAAATCAAGGATAAAGTTACTTTAGTGGCTTGTGAGCTCTGACTGACTTCTTAGATTTTTAGATTCAGTTGTGATCATTATATCTTAGTACAGCTTAGTACAGTTAAACTAAATGTCACTGTGCTATGGAAACTGGGAGGGGGGTGTTTTTGTTTTTGTTTTTGCTGGTTTGGTCCCTGCCTCCCTAAGACAATGTGAGTGAGTGAGTGAGTGGAACTCTTCATATTTTCATCCCACATTTTTTTCACATTCTCTTGTTAGAAGGATACCAACAGAACAGTTCAGTTACCTTCCAGAGTGAAGGTCTTAATCTTTCAACAGAGTGGGAAGTAAGGAATTGGCTGGAAAGAAATGTTGCTTTCAAACTGTGTTACACAGAACCCTTGGAAATTTGTTAGAAGCTTGTCAAAAAAGAGAAAATCACCTTTGCCAGTGCTGCAGATCTTCCCTTGCAATATATAACCAGAAGGGAGTGTCGAGAGTGTCCTAAGGCAGCAGTTCCTAAACGTTTTGTTACCAGGGTCTCCCTGCAAATATAATTTTTTGCCGGCAACCCTCTAGACTTAACTCAAGATTTAAATGTTTAAATCTATATTTAAATAATTCAAATATTTATTTAAAATTTCAAATGTGTATGTTTATTTATTTATTTATTTATTAAAGTCTCCTGGAGACTAGGATTCAAACCCCTGCTCAGACACTGAGTGACTCTGGGCAAGTCACATTCTTCAGCCTCAGAGAAGGGCAAAGACAACCCCCTCCAAACAAATCTTGCCAAAAACCACTGTGATACGTTCACCTTATGGTGGTTGTGAATCAGAAGTGACTTGAAGGCACGTTACAGCAAAGTACCACTGACAGGCGGCGGTTCTTTCTAGCCATCCTGTCTCTCCCCTTTGAAAAGTGACTTATGGCAACCATAAAGCAAACCTGTCAGGGAGGTTTTTTAGGCAAGATTTGTTGCATTTGCCTTTCTCTAAGTCTGAGAGAATGTGACTTGCCTGAGGTAACCCAGTGGGTTTCTGTGACCAAGTGCGGATTCAAACCTTTGTCTCCAGAGTCATAGTTTGGGCTCGTGTACACACCTGTTACCATGTCCCATTCGGTCAAGGATGCAGTAGCAGGGGTGTGTGCGTGCCCAAACTGCCCCCTTGTTTGCAAACAAGTGAGGAGCTTCAGCATCTGCGACCCGCCCCCGCCCCCTGCTGCTACATCTGTGTTACTGCTGCTGTTGGTGTCTAGCAGGAGAGCTTTGTGGACTCCCTGAGAGGACTCCACAAACCTCCTGGGGTTCCTAGACGCCAGATTAAGAACAACTGTCCTGAGGCATACTTTAGCTTCACTTGAGGTGATTTTGAGAACATCTGAAATGTATGTACCCTGAAACATGCCCCAAAGTCCCCTGAAACATAAACAAAAAATCCAAGCGCAGAAGGCATTCCTTAGAACAGAGCTTCTGAAAACAACTGCTATAGAACAGTAGGAGGGGGCAACAACAAAAACTAAAAATATTTTCCTTCCTCTTGATACTCCATGAGATTTAGGTTTAAAAAAATATTTAGAGATGGCCAAAAAGAAGATACCTATCAAACCTTTTAGATCTGTCACCAGCTACATTGTGTTAAATACATAACGATTATGTGAATCAGGGAGTTTATGTACCATGGAACATAACCTTGTTCCAGATAGTTTGCCAAATAATTGTTCCAAATTTTGGAAAAGTTCTCAGTCGACACTACATTCTCTATTACTTCTGAGTTTAAGGGGCTTAGTATCCTAAAGCACTCTTACTAAGTGGAAAAGAATGCTTTCATCAGCCTTCCTGAAAAACAGAGGACTAACCCATATGTGTTCTTTTGCAGATCGGCGACAATGGTGTGCAATTATTATTCTCTTTGTTATTCTGCTGGTGGTGATTATCCTATTTTTTGTGCCTGGTTTTTGACAAATTGGAACCCAGATACTTTTCTTAGCTCCCTTCTCAGTGAAATTTCAGATACTCTTCCTGTCCAACCGAGAGAATTTCTGTTATAAAACTGTGTTTTGGGAGCTTGACATTGTGCCCCTCTGTGGACGGACACTAGTGGCATGACTGTCTGAATCTCATGGTTCTTCTGCTCATAACCCTGATCAACTTGCCGAGGAAATAATGGAAAACTAACTAATGCCCAGACTGTGCTGTCACAGGAAGCACTTCCTGCAGGTTTTGAACACAGCTGTTTTTCTGTGCTTTTCTCTGAAGCAAGTGGATTGGAAAAGAAGGAGCTGTTTGCACCCTGTTGCAGGTGTGAATGATTTTCAGGAAGTACTTCAGATGCCTTCCTTCTGCTTGTGAAAACAGAACTCCTGGCAGTGTTAAAAGCTGCATACAGACACAACAACAACTGTGGGAAAGTATTCCATTGCCTGGAGGATTCTCTTTATAAGCCAGCTTACACAGCACTGCCCTGCAAATAACTGTGGAGCCACATGGGCCTGCAGAAGCAGTCACTAATTCACACTGGTCTTTCTCCAGAATACTGTTGTGCTGTCAATCCCAGAAGAGTAAATACTCATGTACCCCAGTATTAAATAACTGCTCAGAGCAATACATGTTTGGGCATTTATAAAGAAAAACAGAACCAGAAAGGAGATTGCTGTGAGCCCATACATCTTGGAACAAATACTAAGGTGAACCTGGAAAGCAGGGAGCATTGCACATACAGCCTTAGCGAGCCCTGTTCTAGTCTGGGTGAGTGTTACTGATTCCTGCTTCCATGTGAGGCATACCTGCTTCTAGCAGGTTAGGTGAAATGTTGGGCAAAATCTGTTGGATGTGTTTGAGTTGTAACCATATTCTGTTGTCTTGCCTCAGGCGCTGTAGTTTGACTTCATGTTTCAGAGCTTTAATCTCAGTTTTACTGCACTGCAAAGTGGGAAGTCAGTAAGCTAAAGTCTTGCCTCCTTTTTGTGTGTGAATTATTTTTGGCTTTGAAAGTAAGCCTGTGTGAAAAGAGATTCTTACCCATAGGGGGTCTCTCTTCTTTTGATTCTGCTGTTTTTCATTAACAGCTGCTTCTGTTGGGTGACTGCAGCAAATGTAAGAGTTAATAGCAGTCAAGGGAAAGGTGGCTGTCACTCAGACAGGGCTTCATTCTGTCCTGGGCATGTATGATTTGTATCTGTTAAAGAAGGGTACACCTGAAGATGCGTAAGCATACATAAGCATATCAAGAACTGCGCCACCCTGTGAACAGTAGATAGTGAAGCTGGCCCAAAGTAGAGGAAAGTCTGAAAAGAAAATGAAAGCTGGTAATTCTTCATCTTTCCAGTCCTGTGAGAATGAAATGAATTACTCTGTATTGTTTTAATGCATGAATCATTTACCTATGTGGGTAGGTAGGAAAGCGGTGTACCTGAAACAGTCAGCACTTCCTCCTCTGAGTAGATAAGAGGGGTTTGCTTCCTGGAGGCTTGTAGGAAAAGGTCAGTGATGATGGGCAGGCTGAACACAAAGAGGAAAGACTCATCATCACTATCAGCCTGTGATACAGAGCTGTGGGAGCAGTGGCAATCATTTAAGAAAGTATGAATTCATGCAGGCAGCAGGCAAGTTCAACTGCCCAGCCAGTTCACTCCATGCCCTATGTGCCCTAGAAGCTACTACAGTATGCTGAAGTTTCTCTGAAAGGTGTAGAGAAGTTTCTCGTTGGGGCAATCCCTATAGAAAGGGATTCCCTAAAGATAGAAAGTTTGAACACAACTACTTTGCTTTGTCAATAAGCTTTTGTCCCCCTCCCCTCCTGTTCATCCCATCCATAATGGGTGGTCAGGTATTTCACTCCAACTTTCTCCATGTTGCAGAAAGTCTAGTTTGTATACCACACTCTTAAAGAGTTAGTGTCAAAAGCCTGGAGGTCCACTTAGCATACAGATGTACTTACAGTTTCAGTGTTCATTGAAGCAGCTTGTACAGTAGTGAGAATTGAGCCTAGCTCTTGTCTTTTAGCATTCTGTTGCATCATTCCTTTCAATTTTATTTCTTACTTTTTTACTTGTTTGTAACATTTAAACTTTCTAATATTTTAAATGGACTGCTAACACTCCACCTCCTGTATAAATACTGTGACGCTGTCTACTGTATCTCTTAGTGACTAAGTGAATTAATGTAGTGTTTCTTCTTTAAATTACATGTGTCTTTAATGGAAACCCCCCTCTCCAAAAAGGGTGAGACTGAGGTAACAAAAGTCTCTGTGGCTCTCAATGTCTTCCTTTGAGTGGCTGCCTTCTCAGTTCTGCTGTAACAAAGGGGACTTTTGTTTGTGTGAATAATTCTGGTTTGGCTGCTACTTCAGAACAGGCAACGCTTTTGTTTCGAACTAAATTCCATAAAAATACTACTTTTAGACACAAGGTTAGCAATGACTTGCTTTCAAAACCAAAAAGATATTTATTCTCCCTGCCCAGCTGAGAAAGCCGAAAGATTCATTGTCCCAGGTGTTGGCAGCCACAGAGTAAAAAAGCTGCAAAGATGACAGACTGTACCAACCCATCCCTTTTTCACAAGAAAACTGCTCATTTTAACTTCATACTGTGTTTTGTATGTGCCTTACTGAGAACTTTAAAACTTACTGCTATGGGGATGAATCCTGCAAAATTGTTACACTTGAGAGAGTTGTAGGAAGACACCTGTTCTCCAAAAATAAACCCTGACTTTAGGTTAGTGTTAGTGGCCCATGAGATACAATGCTGGATCTCTGCTCTGGAACTGATTGGATCATTTGGTGACATTCACTGCAGAGATGTATCTTTAAACTAAAGTGTATAAGTGGTCTCCACTTCTCTATCAGAAAAAGTGTGCCTCACTCAGCAATTTTAACATTTTGGAAATGTGCCAAGCCCATGGTTCCTGTTACATGATGTAACTTAGGAATAAGCATGTACGTTGCAGACCATTTGGCAGGGAAAAAAGTTCTTGACATGCTTAGACATAGCCATTGTGTTATGGGCAGCAACAAACAGCAAGGACTGGACATTTGCCTGCTTGGTCCCTTGTTCCCTCCTGTTGTCATCATTATTCATCTAACACTGCTCCATTGTTCCAATATTTTGCACATGTCAAGGAATTTAAGAAGCCGTTGTTCTGTGTTCAGATAGCAGTAATGTCCAGCAGCAATGCTCAGAAGTTCCTGTGTTCATGTGCAGAGACTTAGAAGGTGAAATGTGTAGAACAGAGCTGTTGTTCCTGTCACGTCCACTATCCTGGCTTTAGTTAATATTCTGTATTGGCCTCTTCCCTGAGGCCTTTTATGATGCTGTGAAAGGAGAGCAGAGTCATATTTGCACATCAACTGGAATCCATGCGAATTAGCCAGATGCCAGGAACACCTTGGACAGTAGGGTAGAGAGAATTCTTGGTTATGTCAGTTGCCATCTTCTAGTCTGCTTACATGGTGTTGACACCATACAGCCATGGTAGCACAGGGTGAAGGACCCTGTGCCTATTAGGTGAAGATAAACAGATGCATTGTTGAAAAGTATCCTTGTTTAGAAGAGGGAATGTTGGGGTGTCTCGGTTTGTCCTGCTGAGATTGAAATAGCCCTACCTGCCAGAGTTCCCTTAGGTTGGCGCTAATGTAATAAGAAGGCTAAAACTGTGAGCTGGAGACTGAGAAGAATCCAGTTCAGATCTTCTCAGTTGTGGGTGCAGCAGAAGACCTTATGCAAATTGCACCTTGCCTCAACAGCTGCAGTTTGGAGACTGCAAGGGAAGTGAGCTCGCTGTCTTTGCGTCGGCCTCATCTATGTATCTTCAGTTCAAAAACAAATGAGCAAATACTTAAGAGGCTCAAAACCTTATTTTTCCCCTTTAAAAAGGAGATTCATTATTCATAGATATGTAAGAAGGGGTGTTTTAAATCTATTTCCTGTAGAATTACTGAAAGTATGTCATCCGAGCATTATTAGACTATTTCATTTGCCCACTATATTAATGGTGGCAGATTAATCAGACATGGTGATTCTTGATATGGTGCTATTATGTTAACCTAACATATCACTCAGTAGAAAATGAAAAATGGCATGGAAAAATATTTGCCATTTTTTTACTGTTGATTATCATCCATCCAAAAAGGAGAAACAGGAATCACTTATTGGAAAAAAAGTGCTCTTGAGTGCTTTGTAAAGCACTGTGTATTTAAATAGTACTGCAGAAGTAGTAATACACTTGTTACCTGCCTGCATCACTTGAAAGCTAGGCTCTGAATTAGCAGAGATCTCAAACTTGCTGAAAAATCTGCAGATAGACTTTGAAATGCACAGTGAAGATGACTGGTGGCCCATCATTTCTGGTGGGAAGAAAATGGTGATCCAAGGGCAAGATGAGAGACTGCAGCACAGATCATCGGGTGAAAATATCCAGGTATTGGCAGGGGGAACCATTGCATCTAAAATAAATAGTGCAGTTATGAAATTTTGTCAGTCACTGTTCATGCTGTTGAATCATGTTATGGTTACTTAAAATAAACAAAAAATTATCCTGCTACAGTATTAAAAATGGAAATTGACTTACCACCTGTGGAGTTTGGTTGCATTTCAACTGGTGGGAGTTTTTCAGCTGTTGGGAGAGCTTGAGAAAAAAAATGGCTTTGATTCATTTTGTTCCAAGTTTAGGCACTTAAGGAGACAGACAGCCATTCATACTGCCTCGGTTTGATACCCAGACTTACGCCAGTGAGCATAATCTTTCTCCACTTCGCTTTTAAAAATCTTTCAAACCTGTGGGATAGGTTCTTTTGTATGGTCGGAAAGGATCTGAATTGCTTGAAACCAGAGCAACCTCTAGGAACTGTGGAAGGGGGGGGGGCACCGTGCACTCAAACATATAAGCATACCTCTGTTAACAAAGCTTCTGACAAAGAAGCTTCTTTTTATAAAGTCTTTTTACCCCTGCCCATCCCTCCTTTTCTTGTCATCCTGTGATTAGCTGAAAGGTTTTTGGCAGCATCTGCACTGAAGAGGTTTTTGAAAGAGGGCTGGAGAAACAGACTTTCAATGTCAGTTTGCATAAGCATGTCTAGAGCAAACAATGCAATAAAGATTGAGCTGTGAAGTGAAGAAATGGAATTCTACTGTAACGGATCCTGCTGTATCTGTGTGTGCATCCCTACAACAGTCAAAATAAACAGCAGATGCTTCCAGGACTCCTTACAAGGCAAGCATGTATAGCAGATGAAAGGAAGTGGAGAGGGCAGCTAAGCCTGGCTTACTAGTTACACCCAGCATGGTCAAAAGGCATAAATCTGTATGTTTGGCCACCAAAATGGAAATCATAAGGAAACTGGAAACTGGTGAAAAGAAAAAGAAATAATTCCTGGATGCACTTTGGAAGAAGCTTTCAGGCGGTCTCTAGAAGATTCAAAATGTTTGTTTACTTACGCAAGGCTTATCTGATCTTTCACACATGCATATGGTTAGTTTTGAATAAAATGTTCACTGAAACATGTTGAACTGCTCTTTTTTGTGCTGCAGGAACCTGTCCATATTCTTTCCATGTTATTTCTATGTCTGGTACCACCATTTCTGTTGAAGAAGTAAAACCCAGGAATGCATCTATTTTGTTAAATGAAGTATACCTGTACATACATGAGCATTTCAGGCCACCTGTAATTCTTTCTTGGGATCCCTTCTAGCATTTCCGGCCAGGTTATTTATTTCTTTCTTTCTCACCTTTTCCCCAATATGGGACCCAAGGGTGCTTAAGATATAACTTAAAACAAAATAGCCCAAACAGTATATAATGCAAAAGCACCATGTGCCATTGTTACTGAATCAGCGCACCGTGTGTGTGTGGGGGGGGGCTTTGTTTGAAAGAGGATGTGACAGAGAGGCTGACCTGTGTTGATTACAGTTAGTACGAGGGCAAAAACAATTGAAAGTAAATTGTCTTTAAATAGTTTGCTTCTTAACCTGGCTTCTTAACCTTGAGGAGCCTGCTAGAAAATGATCCAAGGTATCCTCACTTTAGCAAGAGGGCTTGGCCTCAAAGTTCCTGCCCTCTCTTATCCCGTCCCAGCATATGGGGGACTCAAGCATGCTACATCCCCCTCCTTTGGGTTTATTTTCCCATTGTGTGGCTCCTGCAAACTACAGAGTGTGCTCACTCTTTACTGGTCAGAGGTTTGAAGACGGACTGTTGTTGTTCATTGATTCATGCCGCTTGTTTCTCAGGGGACCCATTTTGGTTTTGCCATTCACTGGCAGCCACCTCACCCACCATTGACAGAAGCAGCGATCTGGCCACAGGGTGGGGAGGAATGAAGGCATTCTCCCCAAAATGGGAATTCTGCCCCCATCAGCCTCAAAGCCCACAGTTCCTTCCACAAGAAGAGGGCTTATTTCAGGTGAACAGGTTTACCTTTAAAAAAAAGCTGCCTGCAATTATTCCACTTGAAATTGTAAATGAAAAGCAGGAGCCAGGCATATAGCTGTGGGGGGGGGGTGAGGTCACCTTCCAATAAGAATTCTGTTTCACCCGAGTGAAATGTTCCTTCTGTCTCCAAATTTGTAGCCCTGCAGAGAGCGAAAATTTGAAAATCAACCACACCTAGAACAGCTGTGTTCACATCTCCTTGGTCACTTCCCTGGCCCTGTTTGTTTGGATACGTGTGTTGCTAAATGCTAAAGTGAAGCTTAAGCCACTGCAATAATAAAAATTGGGGGATTGAAGGAAAATTTCATTGGGGAGGCAGAGTTCTTATTTGGGAAAGTCATGCCCTCATTCCCTCCCTCCCTCCACCCACCCACCCAGAGCAGAGGGGATAATAGAACCAAAGGAGAGCCTTTAAAACTTTTGTTTCAAACCTTGCCCACCTACTAAACCTCTAAAATGGCAGCCCTGTCCTTGCATCCTGCACTAGCTTTTTCAAGGACGGCTACAGAGCCTGAGTCAGAGGAAGGCCAGCTCCCTGCCTCCACTCGGCAAAAGCAAAATGCCATTCAAGGGGCGAGTGGGAGGCAATTTCGTTCTACTTTAGAAGCTCTTTCTTGAGAAGAAAAGCGCCACAAGAAGCCCAGAGCTTTCTCCCTCCCCCATAACAGGCTGCCCGCTGCCCCCTCCTCTTGAGGGAAGGAACAGTCAGACAATCTGTCCAGACACCCTGGAGTCATTAGCATTGCAGTATGCGCTCCTGAAGGCAAAGGAGAACAAAAGCTAAAGTTACTCAACCAGCGAGCGGGAGCAAGTGAAGGTGGGGCCAGCTGGAAGAGCAGCGGCAAAGCTGGAGCTGGGCAGGTGGCTTCTTGGCTTGGCTGCCAGCCCAGAATGCTTTGGCACAGAGCCGCACTCCTGCTGCATCCAGCCCCCAGCTCTCTCTCGTGTCAGTGGGAGCCGTGGGCGATTGGAGCAAGATGCCCTCCCTGCTGTCGGGCCCCAGCTGGCTTTGTCAGGGTGATGGAAAAAGCCAGCTAAACAGGAAACTGCAGTTTGGATGAGTGACCATGGCTTGCTACAAAACAGGTTGCAGGGAAGCACGGAGACATGCCTGAAAGGAATGTAAGAACTTCTTTCACTGGTGGGAGCAACAGCAGCCATGCCTCCCCGTCAGGACAAGTAGTATAATTGAATCACAAAGTTGGAAGGTACCCCCAAGGGCCATGTGGTCCAATGGGAGAGATGGCCCTCCAATATCCATTTGAAGAGCTCCAGAGGAGAGTCTTCCACCCTCTGGAGGCAGCCCATTTCCACTCTTGAACTCTTGACGGTCATCCATGAGGTTCTTCTGAGGTTTTGCCTAAGTTTCACTTACATAAGAAACCACATGCTGAGAAGAAGTGGGCTATTAAGAGTACACAACTTTAAATGTGCAGGAGAGGCTACGGTGTCAATTTTGGTACGATTTGCAGAAATTAGGGGATGGGAACCTTAAGGGGGAAAAACACTGAGAGGAATGACACATCCCATATGAAGTTTGGGGAGGCCTGAGGATGCTTAGTGGGCAGAGAAAGACGACTGAACGCTGCAGGGAAGCAGAAAATTGGAGGGAAGAACCTGAAAAGGACACACCTGGGACACTGAAGAGCAGCACCACTCTGCAACACTTTGCTACATGTCTGACTTCTAGAAGCCGATGGCTGTGGCAGCTGTTTACAGGATTAGGTCTGTGCTCCTGTGAAAGTTTTGAGTCTGAATCAGTATGGGCATTTCTGCACTAGACTGTTATAGCGCTATTATTCCACTTTCAACATCCTATGGAATCCTGGGGTTTGCAGTTTAGGGAGGGGACAGCCGGCCTGCTGAAACTGCACGCCCCAGGATTCCATAGGATGTTGAAAGTGGAATAATAGCGTTATAACAGTCTAGTGCAGAAATGGCCTATGAGATGAAGCCACTGTCTTTCACTTCACCCACTTCACTTCACACTTCACACAGTGTGTCCTTCCTTTTGACAGACATGTCAGAGAAGCCAAACCATTAGGCAGAGTAAGGCCACAGTCTCAGACAGCAGGTTGTGTCTGGGGTGGGAGAATGATCATGACAGGAGCCCCCAAAAAACAAACTAGTCCTGAGACCTAAGGAGGCCCCCTTGTGATGTCATTGGGTGTGGGCCCTGCAGACAGTCTCATATCACAAGAGATTGGCCTGGTGATGTCAGGAAGCATGATACATTAAGTGCTGACCACAGCTGCACAGGGCATACCATTCAAAAATCAAGTCTAACCAATAAGGAAAACATATATGCACACAATTTTCAAGGTGGCCCTCAGCATTCTGCCATACATCCTAAGGACTGAAGAAGAATGTCCATGCCCAGAGTCTCAGGGCTAGTCCCTGAGATGTGGGAATCCTAACTGCAACCTCCATCATCCACCACCATTGGCTATTAGATAGACTTGACACACTAACATCTGGCTGGATAGACTTGGCATGCTAACATCTGGAGGGCTGGATTCTTCCCAGCCCCTGCTGCAGAGGTATGGCAGCATCTGAACAGAGTGTGAGATTTTTAAAAATTTTATGCCTACCCTTGGAAGAGCAATGTAAGCAAACATGGCTTGGCTGAATCAATGCACAGCACTGGAATATTGCTGGCCTCCCTTCTAGTGCATAGTCAGAGCAGAGGAGGAACTCAGGCAAATTGCCACTTGAAAGAAACTCCAAATGCTTCATGTTGCAAAATTAAATTCAAGGGATAGCTGCATCAAATCCTTTTGACTACAAAGCCCCTCAAAAAACCCAGTTGCATCTTATGTCCCTGGAAAGCTGCTAAGGCAAACATGGTTTTATAAATTTAATAAAGCTAGAAAAATCACTTTTTTGGTCTGGGGGCTGTAGATCAAAAACTGGAACTTTTATAAGCTATGGAATGTACCCAGATCTACAAACTTAGGATAGCCATGTATCAGTTCAATGTCCTGGCTCCTTCCGAAAATCCCTGGTGTAGGAGTTTAGTTGGTGTGTTAAGGACTGAGAAGGTCTTGAGACTTGTACCCCATTACCACCAAACTACTGTTGTAGAGGTTGCCAAGGAAAAGGGAACAGTTGAACCTGCTGACTCTCTTGTAGTGCAGCCAGGCCTTGAATCTCAGGGCCTTTGTCTGCCTTTTCCACTTCATCCTGAACTGGTAGGACTCAGTTACTTTTTTTTGTACTGGGAAGCAGCACAACCACTGGTCATTGTTGTCGCAGGATTCTGGGAGTTATAATCCAAATAAGTAAGCTCATTTAGTTTCCTACCTTTCTGTCCCAGGAGAATCTGTTTAATAGAATTCATAGCTGCTCTCCAAGTATGCTCTTTCAACCTCCCATCTTTCATGGATTAGCTTTTTTTTTTTCCCCAATGATGTTCATTATTACCTTTCTTTCCCAGAAGAAAATGCCATAAATTAATCTTTGTGGTAATACTTGTAACGTTATTCAGATACTGTACATTTCTGTTCTCCTTTCTCCTTGGTTTCTCTCTTCTTTTCTGCATTCCAGAAAGCTCCCATTCTAAATTCCATGCTGAGTAAGTGAGCGTGAAGGATGTAGCCCTTGCATCCTAGACAAGAAAGGAAGGACTTGTGTTGCAGTCACTGGGATATGGATTGGCTTTGTAGATAAGAACTTTGGACCGGTTGGAAGAGTCTCCACAGCTGATGAGATTTTTGCACTGAATAAAAATCAAAGTACTTTCAGAAACATGAGAAACAAATGCCCCATTGTGCCATCCCCCTTATTATTCTGTGCCTCCAGGCAGTTTCAAACTTATGGTGGCCCTAAGGTGACTCTATCATGGGGTTCCTTTGGCAAGATTTGTTCAGAGAGGGCTTGCCTTTGCCTTCCTCTGAGGTTGAGACACTGTGACTTTCCCAAGGTCAGTCAGTGGGTTGGGGATATGAACCTTGGGCTCCCAGAGTCATAGTCCAATGCTCAAGCCACTACACCATGCTGGTTCTCATCCTCTCCATGCCCCACCAGTAAACACACTGGTTCCAAGAGGACTGGTTCTCCAGTTGGGTAGCTTTATGGGGAAAAAAAATAATGGTATCTCTTTCAATAAATGCTGCACATCAGGAAAACAATAGCTGAAAATAAACACAAATCAATGGAGATTTCTTTAAGTGACCAACAATCTTAATAATTACCCAGAATTTCTTCTACTCCTTAGTTCTTGTGATTGCTAACAACTTTCCCAGGAGTCATGCTGTAGTTCACCTCTCCAGCCAGCCACAGATCCCAGATGCTCTGGACCAAGAAGAACTGCATGGTAAGTTACCCGAAATGAAACATACAGGTATCATTTCTCTTCCTTTGGATTTTTAATTGGCCACATATTTTCACTATCATGACCTTGTTAAAATGTGAGCAGAACATCTCAGCTGAATTCATGGATAGGCAGTTGGACACGCACAGCCCTCCTGGCAGTGCATAGCCAGCTAGAACTGGCTGCAGCACAGACCTACCTCTGTGAGTCTAACTTTGAGTGTAAAAGGCACAACAACGCATTCCTTCAACACTCTATCATCCAGTAACTGATCTAGAAAAATGTAACAGCAGAAGCCAATGGCAAAATGAGGCTCTCCTCAGGGGCATAGCTACAAGGGAGAGGGCAAAATGAGAGCCGTCCCTGCAAATGAGAATTCCACCCCTGTGATTACATTTTCCTTCAGTCAATTTTCAGCGTTGCAAGAATTTATAACTTGAGTTGAGCATTTAGAAACAGAGTTTAGGCATCCAAAGAAAAGGGGCAGGCAAATATTCCAAGGGAATGCAAGTAGAGGAGCATCTTTTTTGAGACATACCTGTTCACCTGAGGTAAACACAAGATAAGCCCTCTTATTGTGGAGGGGACCGTGAGTTCAAGGTTCTTGTAAGGGGGGCAGAGGAAGACTATCAGAGTTCCCAAATCATATGTGGTACCTCCAGTCACCCACACTTCTTGAAAGGGAGTGGGAGAAATGAGTAGGAGAAACTTAATTAGGATGATGGAAAACAAATACTGAGATCGATTTAAATGGGAGTGGAAAGGAGGAAACTGTAATATTGCTTCATTCACAAATACATCTTAATTGTTTGTTCGTTTGTCTGTTTTCTCTGGCCGGGTGCTCTCCCTGAGCACATGGCCTAACTCAGGAGCTAGCAGCTCTTTATCTCTGCTCCTAGGTGCACCTTTGGCGTGCGCACTTTCACTTTACTACTTAACCTTAGCAAGAATTAATTGCTTCTTCCTTGAACCCATCTAGACTCAATCTGCCTGTCCACAACATCTAGGTAGGGTTGGAACTTGAGGGAGTACCTATAACCACTATAGAATTGCACCCTCTCTCTTGATAGGTTGACAATAAAAACTTGGCAAACAGGGGTTTGACATAGATTTTACCAGGGCGCTTTGAAGGCAAAGCACAGTTTTACCTTTTTCAATTTAACTATCTAAACTATCAGGTGTGGAGGGGGAGGGAGCTGCTTCAGTCACCTGCCACAGCTGTGGCATGTTTCTTTTCCTGCCGCAAGACATCCTTGGGTAAACCTGCAGCAAATGCAAGCTGGTCGCTCTCTTAGAGGAGAAGGTTCAACAGCTGGAGGCACGCATTTCAAATCTTTGCATTATTAGGCAGGGAGAGGAGTTCTTGGATAGGGCTGAGAGGACCTTTTTGGAGACGGAATGCACGGAGGAGCTAGTGGACGAAGAAGCCAGTTTACGAAACAGGGAGACGGACGCTTGGAGGAATGTGACATGCAGGAGTAGAAAGCCAAGGTGTCGTACAGAGACTCTTGAGCTACAGAATCGCTTCCAAGTTCTTGACTTTATTAATGACAAAGTGGAATAGCAGGAAGAGGTCATGGAACATCATCCGGAGGAAATCCAACATCAGCAACAGGAACCCCAACACCAGCAGAACAGCATCCAACAGCATCAGCAGCAACACTCTCAGCACAAACAGAAAGTTCAGGTGGCCATGAGGGAATCTGCTTGTCAAGTAACCCCGGACAAGTCTCAGAGGAGACGAGTTCTAGTGGTTGGGGACTCTTTGCTGAGAGGAATGGAACTGATCATTTGCAACTCGGATAGAATCAATCGTGAGGTGTGCTGTCTCCTTGGGGCCAAAATCAATGACATAATGGAGAGGCTAACCAGACTGATCAAGCCCACTGACCGTAAACCCCTCCTTTTGGTTCACGTCAGAACCAATGACATGGCGAGGCACAGTTTCACCGCATCATGAAGGATTACGAGCTTATGGGTAGGAAGCTGAAGGACCTTCATGCACAGATTGTCATTTCATCTCTTCTCCCGGTAGAAAGACATGGCCCACAAAGGGAAAGAAGAATAGTGGAGATCAACAACTGACTCCAAAGATGGCGCCACTGGGAGCAATTCGGATTTTTGGATCATGGCCTCCATTTCCACGAAGACGGTCTTCTGGCAAGAGATGGCCTGCACCTTACAACCGTCAGCCAGAACATTTTTGCTAACAGTCTTGCAAAACGGATCAGGAGGTCTTTAAACTGAGTTTGACTGGGGAGGGGGACAGTATTATTCTGGGAAAGGATTCAGTGAGTACTGTGAAAAATAGCTGTTATAGATAGGGTGGGCCAAGTAGAACTAGAGACCAACAGGGAGAGGGAAAGTAACTTTAGTACAGGAATTCCACAAAGGTCACATCGTCTCAAGTGTCTCTACACTAATGCACAGAGCATGGGGAATAAGCAAGATGAACTCCAATTCTTAGTACAACAAAAGAAATATGATTTAATAGGCATCACTGAAACCTGGTGGGATGAATCTCATGATTGGAACGTAGGAATAGGGGGGTATAACCTATTTTGCAGAAATAGACCAAATAAGAAAGGAGGAGGAGTAGACTTATATGTCAAGGATGTTTTCACTTGTGAATAGATCCAGGACTTAAATCTGGGAAGCCAAGTCGAGAGCATCTGGGTAAGAATTAAGGGAGCGAGAAACAATAGGGATGCGATTGTAGGGGTTTGCTACTGGCCTCCAGGCCAGCCTGAGGACATGGATGAGGCCTTCCTGGAGCAGATGGCCACACATTCAAAAAGGAGAGATGCCGTGTTAATGGGAGATTTCAATTATCCTGATATTTGTTGGCAGTCAAATTCTGCAAAGACCGCAAGGTCCAACAGTTTCCTTGCTTGCCTTGCAGACAATTTCATGGCCCAGAAGGTAGAAGAGGCGACAAGGGGATTGGCTATTTTAGATCTGATCCTGACCAACAGGGATGACCTAGTTGATGAGGTGGAGATGGTGGAATCCTTAGGAGGGAGTGACCATGCTCTTTTGGAGTTTGTCATTCAGTGGGAAGGAGAAGCCAAGTGTAGCCAGACACGCATCCTAAACTTTAAGAAAGCTGATTTCTGTAAAATTAGGGAGTTACTTGCTGAAATCCCGTGGTCAAGAATACTAAAAGAGAAAGGAGTTCATGACGGATGGGAGTTTCTTAAAAGTGAGATACTGAAGGCACAATTGGAAATTGTGCCAATAAGGAGGAAAAATGGCAGGTGTCTAAAGAAACAGGAATGGTTAACTGAAGAGCTCTCAGCTGAGCTAAGTGTTAAACATGTACAGGAAATGGAAAAATGGTGAAACCACCAAAGAGGGATTCAAGCAAATAGCCAGGAGATGAAGGGAGAAGGTCAGAAAAGCTAAAGCGCAGAATGAACTCAAGCTTGCCAGAGACATCAAAAACAATAAAAAAGGCTTTTTTAGATATGTCCGCAGCAAAAGGAAAAACAAGGAAATGATCACTGCATGGAGAAGGTGACCAATTAATAACAGGGGAAAGAGAGAAGGCAGAACTACTCAATACCTTCTTTGCCTCAGTTTTCTCCCAAAAGGATAGAAGTACCCAACCTGGAGCGTGGGGAGCAAGTGAGGAATGGGGGGAAATGCAGAACAGAATAAGTAGAGAAGTAGTACAGGAATATCTGGCTAAACTAGATGAATTCAAGTCCCCAGGGCCAGATGAATTACATCCAAGGATATTAAAAGCTGGCAGAAGTCATTTCTGAACCATTTGCAATAATCTTTGAGAACTCTTGGAGAACAGGAGAAGTCTCAGCAGACTGGAGGAGGGCAAATGTTGTCCCCATCTTCAAGAAGGGGAAAAAAGAGGACCCAAATAATTATCACCCGGTCAGCCTGACATCAATTCCAGGAAAGATCCTAGAGCAGATCATTAAACAGTCAGTTTGTAATTACTTAGAAAGCAATGCTGTAATCACTAAAAGCCAGCATGGATTTCTCAGAAATAAGTCATGCCAGACTAATCTTATCTCTTTTTATGATAGAGTTACAGGCTTGAAAGATGAAGGGAATGCTGTAGCCATAGCATATCTTGACCTCAGTAAGGCCTCTGCCAAAGTTCCGCATGACATTCTTGCAAAGAAGCTAGTAAAATGCGGGGTGGACAGGGCTACTGTTAGTTGGATTTGTAATTGGTTGACCGACCAAACCCAAAGAGTGATCATCAATGGCTGCTTTTCATCCTGGAGAGAGGTGACTAGTGGGGTGCCACAGGATTCTGTCCCGGGCCCAGTGCTATTCAACGTCTTCAGCAATGACTTGGATGAAGGAGTGGAGGGCATGCTGATCAAATTTGCAGATGATACCAAATTGGGAGGGGTTGCTAATACCCCGGAGGACAGGATCAAATTTCAATACGACCTTGACAGATTGGAGAGCTGGGCCAAAGCTAACAAAATGAATTTCAACAGAGAGAAATGTAAGGTCCTGCACTTAGGCAGAAAAAATGGAAGGCACAAATATAGGATGGGGGACACGTGGCTGGATAGCAGTACGTGTGAAAGGGATCTAAGAGTCTTGGTAGATCACAAGCTGAACATGAGTCAGCAGTGTGATGTGGCAGCCAAGAAAGCCAACGCGATTCTTGGTTGCATCAATAGGAGTATGGTGTCTAGATCAAGGGAGGTAATGGTACCACTCTATTCTGCATTGGTTAGAACTCATTTGGAATACCGTGTCCAGTTCTGGGCACCTCAATTCAAGAAGGATGTCGACGAGCTGGAACGTGTCCAGAGGAGGGCGACCAAAATGGTGAAAGGTCTGGAAGCCATGCCCTATGAAAAACAGCTTAGGGAGCTGGGTATGTTTAGTCTGCAGAAGAGAAGGTTAAGAGGGGACATGATAGCCATGTTTAAATATTTGAAGGGATGTCACGTTGAGGAGGGAGCAGACTTATTCTCTGCTGCTCCAGAGACTAGGACAAGGAGCAATGGATTCAAGCTGCAGGAAGGGAGATTCCACCTGAACCTCAGGAAGAACTTCCTGATGGTCAGGGCTGTCTGGCAGTGGAATATGCTGCCTCAGAGTGTGGTGGAGTCTCCTTCTTTGAAGGTTTTTAAGCAGAGGCTGGATGGCCATCTGTTGGGAATGCTTTGATGTGTGTTCCTGCATAGCAGGGGGTTGGACTCGATGGCCCCTGGAGTCTCTTCCAGCTCTATGATTCTATGATTAATTCATGGATATTCATTGTAGGGAATATTTTTCAGGGGTGAAGTATGCACACAGGTCTTTGTTGTTGTTATGGTGAATACTTACATTGGGTTTTCTTGACAAGAATTCTTCAGAGGCATTTTTTGTCACTGCCTTCCTAACTGGCTGAGAGAGTGTGACTTGTCCAGAGTCCTCTAGGGATTTGAACCCTGGTCTCGGGCATCCTCGTCCATCATTCAAACTGTTATACCATACTGGCTCTATCATGCACCGTACTCCCAGGAAAATGGGGAACTGGCTTGTCCAATTTGTAAAAATTAGCTCAAGAACAAATGTATGAAAACTGCAAATCTTATTTTACTGTAAATATTTTACAGAATATAACCAGAGTTTAAATAATTATTTTTGGACTACTGTAGTTATAGTCCAGATTATAGTCCAAAAAAGCAATTTTCCTAACCTGTTGCAATATCAGAGATCAAAAAACAAAGATGGAGAATTAGCATTTTCCAAATAATTAATGGAGCAGTGCTGGAAAAGAAGCGCTGGGAAGCTGTTTGTGAGGAATATGAGGGCAGTTGACATTGTGCAGACTCTAGCATGGATGGCTAGGTCTAGAGAAATACTAGGAGCTAATACAGGAAATAGAATAAACGTGGACGTATTTATTTTGTTTTAGTAAGGGAAGCACAGAGATCTGCCGCTTCCTGGTTAGTCACAGATTACTGGACAACCAAAAAGGGCACAATATGTTCTCAGATCTATAGGTTTTTAGTTGGTTTGCAAATACTGAATTTAGAACGGCAAGTCTCAGATGATGACTTCTTGGCTAGTAATAACTGAGAAATGGAATGAAAAAAATGCCAGTATTATAACAGTTTTATACAAATCTATGATGTGTCACCAGACGTGAAATACCAGGTACACTATGGCCACATGTCAAAAAGCATATTGTACAAGTGGAAAGGGTACATGAAGGCAGAACCCAAATGATCAGGAGCTGGCACAACTCCCCTGGACCATTACAGTATTGGGGGCTCTAGTTCAGGAAAAAAAGGAAAGAGGTGTACAGAATTATGCATCATGTGAAGAAATGAGGTAGGAAAAAGGTTGCTCTCTCGCTCTCTCGCTCTCTCTCTCTCTCAATACCAGAGCCTCAGAGTCACCCACTGAAGCTGAATTGTGAAAGATTCAACACAGACAAAGGGACATACAGTGTATTGTTGGCATGCAGGATTCACTGTCACAATCTTGTAGATAGCGATGGCTGCCAAGCTGAACTGTGTGGAAGAGGGGCTGGACGAACTATCCACAGGGAATGAGGCTACTGATGCCTACTGTGTTCTGTCTTTTGTATGTTACTGCATGAAATATCACAGTGCTTGACCTTTTTTGCAAGAGGGTGTCTCAGCAGGTGTTCCTTACATGTCCTTTGCTGGAAGAAAGTAGCAGAAGAACTCTGTTGGTAGCTTGTATCTTGCTGTCGTGTTTCCTCTGTCTTCAGAATAGGTTCTTTGAAAATTCACCTGTGGCTTCCCACACCAAGAGGTGGCACCATACCCACTAAGCAGGACTAGTGGTAGGAGGTACAGACAACAGAGGAATAATAAACAGTTGGTTACGCTAGTTATCTTCTCATGATAAAATGAAAGATTAGATTACCCCTTCCCGAGAAAAATATTAATTTGTTTGATTTCACATTGGGGTAAATTCACATATATCACTGTGATTGTGACAGAATCTGGCAACACGCTAACACTGAAGGCCCAGTGCTGCTGCTGCTGGAGAACAAGACTGGCTGGAGCTGTGTGGGTAAAATTGGCCCTCCGTGCTACCCTGGCTTTCTGGTTGCCTCTGGCTTAAAAAAGGCAAAAGAGGATTTAGTACTTTTGGCATAACAGCACCTGTCTCCTTTTGTTGGAGCTGGCAAGAGTTCAGCTCTTTAAGATGCTTCTAAGCCTCTGTCATTTTTCCCTCTCTGTTGGGGGAAAATAGTTTAAATATGGCGATGGCCCTTTCCAGACGTTGGGGGGGGGGGCGCGCGAAAACGCTACTCACCGGACTTCTTCAGCGTCCGGGCGAGTCCGTCGGGACGAGGAGCAGTGCGAGCTCGTCGCTCCGCACTGCTCCGGCATCCAAAATGGCGGCTTCCGGTTGGTGGAGGCTCTCCACCAACCAGAGAAGCTCGCCAGCCTAAAGCCCACCCCCGGAAGATCTGCAGGCACACACTTGCGCGCGCCTGCAAATCTGCTCCGGAGCATGGCTCCGGAGCAAGATGGAGTCGCGTGCTCTGTGCTTTTTAAAAACCTCTTAAAAGGGGTTTTTAAAAAGCATGCTGCGCGATCAGTTCCGGTCACGCAGAACCGGACTGAGGTGCGGAACTACGAAAAGTAGTCCGACCCAGTCCACTCCACGGTGCAGAAGACCTCCGTCGGAGGTCGCTCTGCCCCGTTTTAATAGCCCGGTGCGGAAATGGCCTATAATCCATTCAAAATATGTATATTTGACACCTGAAGTGGAAGTTTGTTTCCTTCTTTCCTTCACCATATGTAGTCCTTTTTTTCCTGTTTTAGCAACACCAGAGAAGTCAAAGAAAATGCTTATATATAATGATGCACTATATCCAGGTTATTGCACAAGTTACTTTCTTCCCAGTTTTTTCAGCAGCAAATTCCTGTATGAAATTATCCAAAGTAATTTCTCCCAGCAGAACCACTTTTATAAGGACAATAGTTAACGGATAGTTGACTGTCACATTGCTGTCCATAATTTGGGCTAAATCCTGTTTTAGTTCTAACTAGAGCAGACCCATTGAAATCAATATTTCCATTAGAACTGACTAACAAGTCTCATTATTTCAATTTGTCTAGTTCAGCTGAGACTAACATTGGAGTTAGCTTGTTAAAAAAATAATTTGGAGAATACTTTCTCTCTGTCCCTTTCATGGTTAGCAAAGGCAGAGGAAAGGTGGAAAGCCATGGCAATGTTTACAAAAGCTACAGCCAGTTCTATTGTAAATTATGCTCATGTTCAGCAAAATGCATGTTAATAGTCTCAGATCTATTACCATCATCACCCTCACTATCATCACCACATTTGGGTAGGTGACACCTTTTTCTAAGGTGGATTCATGTTATGGATTCATCACATGCCTGTGTAACAAGTACATAGCAAATGCCATGCTTTGGAGCAGAAAGAGTTGGCTTTCTCAGTAAGGTCAGTATTATGAACAAGTAAGATGCATGTCTCTGAAGAGCCTTGCTCAGAATGAACCTGTCAGGGGACTCCTTAAAGAGGACAACGATTTCCTGCAACACGTGTTTCAGATCTAAGATCTATTAGTAAAAACTGAGGTGTATTTCTTGGGTATTTTGGTAGAACTCCTGGGTGAGCCATAACGAACCCAGGTCTTCTGGGGGAAAGTCTCCAAATTTCCACTCAGCCATACTGATTCATCTTGAGTAAGCCACTCAGCCTTAAGTTGCGGTTGAAATGATCACTTGGGATGCCCAGAGCGTCTCAGAGGAAAAGCAGAATCAAGTGTGAGGAATAAAAGCCAGGGTGTTATAATGCTTTCCTTCTCCACAAAATGGCATTTATTGATAGCTAGGGTTAGATGGGGGTGGAACGGAAGGCTAGGGCAGAATCCCACACACTTTAACCTTAATAGTATCTTATGTTTTAAATTGTTGACCCTGTTTCTAATGATTAATGGGCATTTTGTGCCTGTTTTTTAGTTTCTCCTATTACAGTTTTAGGAGAGCATTGTGTCAATAGTGCATGGATAGCAATTAATCTGTACGTGATTAGAAGCCACTTTAAAATATATGTATTTGCTTTGGCATGTTCTTAGATCTTGACCAAAACAAAATGGTTACACCATCTCGTTACAAAACCCAGGTAAGGCCAACCAGATGTTAAACTCCAGCTGCTCTCTTCTTTCCTTTTCAGAAGGAGGCACTTGGAAGCTCTGTTGTCTATCTGGCTGCAGCATCCTTCCACTGCGGCCTCTGGCTGAAGCCCCCCCCCCCCGCATCAATGCACAAGTTTTATTATTCGGGCAACAGAACAAGATTATTCAATATCCCTGTATGTTAGAATGCCAGCTGTGGTACAGTCAGAGGAGAGAAAAGGGGAAAGGAGAAAGACACTTAAAGTTCTCCAAAATACATAGAATCATAGAATCATAGAAATGTAGAGTTGGAAGAGGCCACACGGGCCATCCAGTCCAACCCCCTGCCATGCAGGAACACCCTCAAAGCACTCCCGACAGATGGCCATCCAGCCTCTGCTTAAAAACCTCCAAAGAAGGAGACTCCACCACACTCCGAGGCAGCCTATTCCAGTGAAAGTACATAAGAAAGTACAGGATCAGCCTCAGCCCTGACTGTCCTGCTGATTGCCAACAGGTAAAATTTTGTGTATCTCCCATTTTAAGAGCCAGTGTAGCATAACGTTGACTTCATATTGTCAGGGATTCCAGGCAGGGAACCCTGGGAAAATGATCAGCCCACTGCAAAGATGCTGCATCATGCCCCAGCTGTGGATAATTGCAAGGCTGCATCAGAAACGGGGGTCGTGTGCAGATGGTACAGGGAGGTGTGCAAACCTCTACCTGATTGGTTGTAGATATGTATATAACAAAGCAACGCCAGTAAGTATTTGTCTGTTGACCAAACCTGGTGCCTGGCGCAAGCTTTTGTCCGTCTGTCCTATGTTTTGTATATAACGGAACTTTGCTGCAAGATAAAGTCCCTCCTGTTTTGGAAGAAGCTCCTCTGTGTGTGAGTATCCTTACTGGGGAACAAGGCTGCTGCTGTTGGCTCGCTGAACTCTGTTTTTTCCGCTGCGTTTCCGTGGGGCTGAAACTCCTATCATCCCCAACACATATCTCCATTCACCGAGGTAGCTGACCTTGAGCCAATCTTGCTGAGAAGAGGGAGAAACATGTGTCTACAGTTCAGTCCCTTAGAGCAAGGGTGGGAATCATGCAGGTCTCCAGATGTTGATGCACTGCAACTCTCTCAGAATTCTTCACCATTGACTGTACTGCCTGGGACTGATGGGAGTTGCAGTCCAACATCTGGATGGGCATCATTCACACTCGTAGAGGAAATGCAAAGCATAAATATGCAGCATATTTCACTTCCTTATTGTGACTGATTTAAGTGGTCCAAAATGAGCAGCCCATATTCAACAGCTTGCCTAAAATTTTCTAGTGCCATCCGGCAACCATTTTCAATGTAGTCATAAGGGCACTAATTTTTACTACCTTTATTGATTAGGGCAGAGACAGATCAAGCTTTGCTGAAGCACTAAGCAGTGTTCAATTTAAAAGGCCTCCAGAAAGTATGAAGTATGTAGTATATACTTAAAAAATTATCATATAAGCTATAGCTTACTTCTGTCACTGTTTTATGGGATAGGACTGCATAACAGTCCTGCTCAAACAGACCACTGAACAACCATCAAAACACCGGGTGCAGCATCTAGCCTCTTTGCTCATCTTTAGCCATTGTTATCAGTTTCTCTAGCTCAGAGGTGGAAATCAGATGTTGGACTGCAGCTCCCAGCATTCTACACCATTAGCTATGCTGTATAGGGCTGCTGGGACTTAGATGGTTCCCATCCGTGCAGTAGCACAACTGACCATGAAGCAACATGTGTATATGGTAGCTTCAGCCTGAGTCAGGATTCATTCATTTCATGGAGCAGAATCCTGCTTGTCTGCACTGCAGAGAAGGAGTGTGGCTGTTAAGAGTCTTCTTTGCCAGGCACAACAGCGTTTTCAATCAGCCTTGCCAATCCTCATCTGTTCCTTTCTTACCCCTCCCAGCAGGGACAGAGCCACATATGGTCTCAGGTGGAAAGTGTTCACTTTCCAATGAAGTTTTTTTTTCCTCACCTCCTGAGGCTAGAAACATGCCACTCCTCCCATCAATAACCACTTCCTCTCTGAGAGTGAGACAGAGGACAGGCAGGATCTGTGGAGAACAGAGCCTGCAACACCCACATGCCTGAATTTCAGAGGCTGCAACACAGGATGTCCCCTGAGATACCTTGCTCACAATGTTTTATTCTGAAGACTCCTCAGAACAAGGCATTAATAGCAGTGCCACAGCGAGAAAGTGGCTGGCACAGTTCTCCAATGCCCACCAATCACCTGCTCCAAAGAGCTGGGCTGCTTGTTGTATGCCTGCAGCATTTCACTTCCTGCAGAGCAGAGCAATGGGGGAGGAGACCCGCCAGCAGTTATGTGTGTCCATATCCATCACACATAACTGCTCAAGGCAGCTACCTCTTGGCTAGAATATAGAAATCTCTAGGGTTATCTCCTAAACTTCACATTGTTTGTGTGTGCAAATATGCCTCCAAGCCACCTGTCAACTTTTGGTGAGCCCAAAAATTTCACACGGTTTTCAAGGAATACTAACACTACCCTTCTCTTAATTCAGAAATCTACTTTTCCATCAATGACTTGAGGCCACGAGCATAAGGTTGTTTAAAAAAATAATTTAATCAGAGAATCATGGTGAACCAAGGTAAAGAGGCTTCCTAGTGTTGCCAAGAGCAGCCGATGGCAATACATAAAAACAGCTGTCATCACAACAGATACCTCTCCTGTTACAATCAGCTCTTTGCTGCAAGGCTCAGGAATGAACCTTGTCATATGAACCGGTGGGAAACCAAGGCAGCTCCGAGACAAGACAAATGATAAAAAGGAGTAAGATCATATTCAGGCCACAATCTCTCTGGAATGGTTTGCCTGACTCTACACTGTACCATTTCAGATGTACAGGCAGGAGCTCACATAACTGAATGTTTCTGCAAACCAAAAATAATTTTTTAAAGTTACCAACATGCCAGGAGAAAGTTTATGGGTTTGTATTTTTACCAGTGTGCTAGTTTTCTTTACAGAGTGAACCTTTTTGTACTAATGAGCACTCAGTCATATGAAACCTGCCTATAGTCTGACATCTATAGCCCACACACAGGCTTACCATGTCATGAGAATGAGGGCATTGTCATGTGTTGAACTGATGGAGAGCCAGAATGTGACGGCCGGCCTACATCGGCTTATAGGGTGACAGGGCTGCCTGACAACTATTTAGAAGCTCCTTCAGAAGTCAGAACAGTATTCCAGTAAGTCCCTGAAATTGGGAGCCATCACCAATCTTCCATTTCTGGCCTGCTTGTAAGGGGAAAAGCCAGGGCCATCTACCTTCTTCCACTTCAGACAGTCAACTCTTGCAGAAATACCACACAGAACAGGTTGATCCTCAATAGAATGGTGTGAGTTCTTACTGTGAAGGAACAGAGCTTGAGTACAAGTACAAAAGCAAAAAAAAAAGAAAAGGAAAACAATTTAAACGTCTGTGGCTTTCTGTAGATAACCTTGTAGAACCTTTTAAGTAAAACACATCCTAGGATCTTATCTTGGGAGTTACAGTGTGTGTGGGGCTCACAATTTTCTAAGAGGGGCTTCAACCTCCATAACAGGACAATAAATGGCACAGACTGGAAAGCTGACATTCACAGTGCAGACATGCCTGTTATTAGAACAAAGAGAAACTGAGAGCTGGCTCAGGCAAGCCTCAACCTTCCAGAGAGGGCAATGTCCTCTTTCATCAAGGGATGCTGTTACCATAGTTACCCAAAACAGAGTTGACGACCTCTTAACTCCTGGAAGCTTCCTGAGGAGAATATCCGTTGGCAGTATGTCCACATTCTGCTTCAGCGTGTTAAACAGATGTATTTGAAGAGATGTGGTTTGATGAAGGGCAATGCTCATAGCAAGGACAAATTGTGAGCCTACATATCTTTGAGGAGCCTTTATGTGCCCACTCAACCTACTGCATTTAGAATACTGATTTAAGATGAACTGGCATCCTTCAGGTTTTAAGCAGGGCGGGTGAGTGTAGGGATATATATGTTCGGGGGTGGGGAGATACTTTTCTAAGTAGAGCTTTGTCAAGCGCTGTCCCTGTCACTTCATCCCAAATATGCAGGAAAGTATGTCAGTGCCAACTTTTCCCTGCTAGTGCCTACTTCTCAGCAACGGGAAGGGGAAGGGGGAGGAGGAGTGAAGGAGAGACAGGCAAGGGAGCCCTATCACCTGCCAAAACTTTTCACAGAATAAATATGTAGCACACACCGGCTTGTATCACAAGCACAGCCCATAGGGTTGGGACGCGCCACTATCCAAGTCCAAGTCAGAAAGGCATTGATAACAGAGATGTGAAGTGGGCTCTACTCCAAGTCCCAGGCAGGCCCAGTAGGCACTGGAGGCTCTCTGTGTTGCACAATGAAAGCTTCACCTTCAAGCAAGTCCCCGCGGGCACCCTGTGCTTCTTTGCTACCGCCGAAGAGGCCTCTGCCTCAGCACTCTAACCGAGAGTGTGTCTGCCCACAAGAGAAGTTCATTGATCTGGGCCAGGCCCAGCCCAGCTACCTTGGCACCATTCACTTCCAGTATCTCATCCCCAACTCCAAGGAGGCCAGCATAGAGTTTAGCTGTGTTGGGGTCTGCCATCTCCTGGACGTAAATGCCTGCCAAAAAGAAATGGAGAAGAATAACAACACACAGTGTAGTGATGTAAAAAATGATAAAAATTTTGAAGCCATTTGTGGGAGAGAGGGAGGAATCAGTTTTCCCTTTTGGGGAAAAATGGAAATAGGGAAGAGAATATACACAGTACTGTGTGTTCTCACAGGACTTAAATTTATTTTATGGGTTTAATAGCATAAAATCCATCACTTATGACATGTTAACATGTGATATATTTATGAAATTCTTAGCACTGTAATGTTCACTCAGAAGTTCACCGTTCTGTTTCACGGGCTTTACGCCAAGAGAAGCATGCATAGGACTCCACTTTCAAAAATATTAAAGGCCTTTGTTTGGTTTGGTTCATATAAATTGTGAACATAAACATGAACATAAACAATTTTTGAGAGAGCTGCAAACTCATGCATCTTAATTTCTGCCATCTGAAACACAGGGGGAAACTGAAAATAAATGATCACATTTTGTAATAAAGAAAAAGAACTATATTATTTTGACAGAAACTAAAGTATTTGGATATAAATCAAACTTTCTAAGAACTTTAAAGATGCTGACACTTATTTATGAAATGTAAAATGTGACATCCCATCCTTGCTAAAAACTCAATTCAAGCATGTTAACCGCAATGCTCAGTATTCTAACGTCTAAGGGCTTTTGGTGTAGGCTGTCAGTCTGATAGTTCTGAAGATGCTATGCTTCCTATTTCTGCTGTTTCTTCTTTGTAACAAACACATTATCAACCACAATTCTGAAGTGCCTCTTATTCAATAATATCAATTGAGTTTTCATTTCAAGTTACCTTCTTTTTGGTTTTGCAAACTTCCAACAGTTTTGCAATCCCTTCATATAACTTTTAGGAAACTTGTTACAAAGTTCTAAAATGCATGATTTTTTAAATCACAATCCAAGACACACGAGAAGCACATATAGAAATGTAGGGCCTGTATCCTCCCCACCCCTGCACCACCCTCTAAAACATGCCAAAGCCAGGGACCTGTTACTTGCTCCTTGAACTCTGGAACTGCCAAATACCTTCACAGGCCACAGTCATGGGGGTGTGTGCATTAGAATGCTCTGGGATTGAGCTTTCTCTATGCACTCTCTTTACTGAAGGTTCTTTTTTATTCTTTGAGATCAAGGACGAGAGTCATGCAGATCTACAGATGTTGTTGGATTACAACTCTCAGTATTCCATAGCATTGGCTATAACTGGCCAAAGCTGCTGGGACTTGCAATCCAATCACATATGAAGGGCTACATGTTTCCAAACCTTTATTAAACAATGCTTAAGTGCATCCTACATCCATTCACTTTACAAGAAGCATATGGCTCCCTTGTTACAACAGCCCCACTGGCTACTGGTCCATTTTCAGGCAGGCACAATGCAAAGTCTTGCCTTATATGGCTTGAAGTCAGGCTATTCGAAGGACCCTCCCTGCCCAAGCATGCCTGGGCTCAGTCCCATCACCTTCACAACGGGGAACAAGAGGGCCTTTTTTCTGCTTCTCCTGGGCTTTGGAACTCCCTCTCCTTCTGTCTGCAAATGAAAAGTTTTCTGTTCCAGAACTCTTTTAGAAATTGATTGCAAGGGTTTGTAATTCTGTACTGTTTTATTAGCTTTGTCTTTGTCTTCTTAATTGATCTGTGTTGGATAACCTTGGGTGTGTCACACACTCTCGGCTCCAGAAAACCATGTGATAAATTTGCGTTAGGGTCACCATGAGTCGAAAATGGTTTGAAGGTACACACCAGTAACAAACAAAATCCATGGATAATTTAATTGCATTTTAATAATAACTTTTTGTATGTTTTTACTTAGGTTTTTGCACATACTTTTTATATGTACAGTATTTGAATTTCTGTATGCTGCCTCAAACCCCCGTTTTGGGAAAAAGATGAGATATTCATTATTATCATCATCAATATCATTTCCCCTACGTGTGCAATGTATGGCAAGAACAGGCATTTCCACATGCAAAGTGTCAGGAGCCACTTCAAGTAAGTTTGCCAGAGCCCTTTCAACTTTTAAAATAAAATCTAGCAATCTAGGGAAGAGGAAGAAAGTATACTGCTGTATCCTCTGAGTATTATGCTAAAATGGATGCTGAGTGCAAAAGAAAGGAAAGTAGAAATTTTTGGAAAGGCAATGATGCAGGCTGGAGTCTCTGTACAGCTAGTCATTATCTGTGTTATCAGCTATTTATATACTTGGGCAAAGGAAAGCAAGTTGTGAATAAGGAATGAGCACACAAATGCATCAACACAAGAGAAAAGTGTTCTGATGTGAGCAGGTTAGTGGCAGGAAAGAGCAATCTTTATATCACTAAATGAATACTTTATTTCTTTACTAGCAGGAAACTTTCTGGGAGCGGGCAGGGGAACTAAGGAATTAGAATTTGTCTGGTCTGGCAGCACCCCAACTGATCACTGAAACCTCCTAGGGTAGAGACATAGCCTGAGATGTCCAGGGTTAATGCAACAAAAACATTCAATTTTTAGAACTAGTGTGTTCAAGGCCAGGATAAACATTGGTCATCTTAGTCACAAATATTGCAACATTCCCAGGAGCCTGCCTGGGAAAAGAACCTGGGAACATCTGGGTCCAATTACTTCTGCCATTTGACCTACTCTTGGACAGTGTTTGCTTTAGAGGAACTGATAGTAGGATGCCAGCGTAACAAGGTCCTTGGGAAAGTTCTGGAATCTGAATCTGCTCCAGTGCTGTACAGTAAGACATCCCAAAGTGTTCAGCGTGCTGAGGGCAAAGCCTGTAAAAACTATAACCTCTCAAATCCCACAGCTAGCATGGCCAATGGCCAATAATTTTCCCAAACTCTGGCTAAAGGTTACAGGAGTTTGGTGATGAGATCAACACATTAGGGAATGTATCAAATGGCTTTACTTCACAGCAGTAACAACAGTATAGATGAAAATACTAAGCAACAGAACAATCTCAGTTCTGGCTTTACATTAGGTAACTTCCTAACATATAGCAAAGAAATGATTTCAATCTGCTTGCCTGATTTCATTTTCTAAAGCTTAGCTCTCCTGCATTTTTGGTCCCAAGGCAGAGCAACAAAGATAACAGTAGTTCATGAAACTTGACATTATTCCAAATCACAGTTAGCATAAACCATGATCTTAAAACCAACTGTAAAGCATGCTGTCTAATTCTGGGTGACGTTTGAATTGCATTACAAAATGGAAAGTATTTCCAAAGTAGTTTCTAAAGTAGTTTAGTGGAAGTGCACTCTAAAAACAAAGGCCATTTCAGCACTAGACTGTTATAGTGCTATTATAGCACTTTCAACATTTTATGGAATCCTGGGGTTTGCAGTTTAGGGAGAGGAATTTAGGATTCTCAGCCAGAAAGCTATTTGGCCTCAGTAGACTACAAGCCCCAGAATTCCACAGGATGCTGAAAGTGGAATAATAGCACTATAACAGTGTAGTGCAGAAATGGCCAAAGATGACGGAGACTTTCAGGCTCATTGTATACACACACATGTGCATATCTATATTATTGAGCCCAAATTCAGAATCACATTGTAGCTGTGTAGAGGTGAAGTAAAAACTTGCTTTTCAAGAATGCCCCTTGAGGAACCATGTTTGAAAGCATTGCGCTCAATATTCTTTTTTCTCCCTTTTACCTCCACAGGTTTCCTTCCTTTCCTGGGACTGGTACCACCCTACTCTGCTTTCTTGAAAAATGAAAAAGAGACTGAAGTGAGGCAGGACAATTCCATAAGCAAAGGCATTCAGTTAGAAAAAGGCACATCACCATCTTGCTGCTCAAACACTATGTCAGCCTGCTGACATAGGAAGTTCTCATAAGGCAATACAGTAGGCCCTGTTCTGGCCTATCGCTTTGCCAGGCTAGTTGGCTTCCCTGCAGATCCTTCTTCTGGCTAGAACTCGTAGTGATGCACAGAAAATGAATTTCTATTTCAGAGGCTGTCAGTTTAAGATATGCTACAGAATAAGGTTCGGGCAAAGAAAAATAGTCTTTCTTTTTTTTCCTCTATAGTAGGGAAGAGTCAACTGCAGTGGGATCAGATGCCATTTTCCAAGTTGGCTGTGTGCTTGAGGGCTACATTGGTGGGTTTTGTTTTTTTTAAAGAGCTTGTTTTAAAAAATGTTGAATTATACTGATTATTGATATTAACCTAAAAGGAACCAATAGAAGATGGTGCACTTTGTTGCGTTTACCATGAATTTCAGTGCAAACATGGTGTTGTTATGTGCCTTCAAATTATTTCTGACTTACAGCGACCCTAATGGAACATATCATGGGGTTTTCTTGGCAGAATTTGTTCAGAAGAGGTTTGCCATTGCTTTCCTCTCAGGCTGAGAAAGTGTGACCTGTCCATGGTGTGGAGATTCGGGGGGAAAGGGGGCCCTCCTCCCTCTCAATGCTGACTTCTGCCTTGAATAGGAGCTAGGGATTTCCCTCAAATTCTCTTAATTCTGAGCTGCCGCCACCCACTGATTTAGCCCACTCTACAGCAACGCAGTGGGACATTGCTTGGGAATTCACAGTCTCTATGTTCAAAGATCCTTTCCCTTCTCTCACCTCCTGAGTGAGAGGAATCCTATCCATGTGTGCACTGAGGAATGCATGGGAATGGAGAGGGAACAGAGGCTTACAGAAAAGTATTTATTTTAAACATGCAAGGTAAACAAGAAAATAATACTCATGAAAGGGCTCCCCCCCTTCAGGTACGCTTGATAGTTACAAGTAGTTATAAGCACTGATAGATTCTCAAGATCAGGCAAACTGTCCAAAATAACAAAGTTCTAACACAGCTAACTAGACACATTCTAAACTACTCACAGCAGTTGATCATTTTTTTCTACTTCTCATGGAAGCATCTAGAAGATTCTCTCCTCCCCCCCCCCCGATTGGGCAACTATCTCATGTGACCTATCTCATGTGATCTCCACTCAATGTAAACTAAGCCTAGCAGTCCATTAACCCATTGTCTGCCTGAGGGAGAACTATCTCCCTTAAGCTCTGTTACCTAGTTAATGGGGAAACCCCATTATTACACATGTGGTCACCCAGTGAATGGGGATACAAACCTTGGTCTCCAGAGTCATAGTTCAGTGCTCAAACCACTACACCAGTATGGCTCTTGTAGACTGCCACTATGTCAATTTTATTTTATTTTTTAAAAAAAATAAAGATCTGAGTAGTACTAGAAAAGGCTGAGGAAAAGGTGCCCTCCCAATTCTATGCTATTACTGCAGCCTTTCTTAAACTATTTATTTATTTATTTATTTGCTTACTTACTTACATCCTGCTCCTCAGTAATATCTTGTGAAGACATCAAAGGACATAAGAGAAGCCAGAATGAAGTGGCCAGCATTTAGAACAAAACCAGTGGGCTTGAAATTCCACTATTTTTAGAATGCAGCAAGTGATCTCCATCTCTTCTCCCCCTCACTCAGAGAGAGAGAGAGTTGGGATGAGACAGGGAAATGTCTACTGGTTAGAATATACCTTGTACAGATGTCAATTGAGTCATCATGTGGCTGTGGTCGAGGCATACACATTATATTGTTCATATAAATTACTTTCTTTTCAAAGACAATCGGTTCTGCCATTTCACAAGAAAAGGACTGCTGTGTTCTGCATAACTTGGCTGGTCCACAATGGTATAACAAATCCATCTCTATCACTCATTCTGAGAGCAGGCTGGCAACTTATTTCCAAATGTTTTTTACTTTTAAAAGTTTTAAAAGTGACAAACATGTAAATTGTTTCAGTGCTCTTTTCTTTAGAAATAAACAAAAAAAGAAAATTTAAAATGGGTTCCCAGACCACTCTCATGAGAAGAGAGGAGGCAACACATGAACATTTATTAAATTAAGTTTTAAATTAAGAAATGTTCAGATGACACCTTCTCTTTTCACCTCTCTGTAGGCCAGTGAGCAAATGACAACTTAAACTGTCCAGAAGGACACTCCTGCAAAGGTAAAAAAGGTTCAGATGAAAGAGTACGCAGTACAAAGAATGGTCTGCCTCTGGGGAAAAACGAAGCACAGATACACAGCTCTATACAAAAATGTGAGCCAAACAGGAGCCTTGTAATGGATCAGACTGGAGATCATTGCAGAAGTGAACTCTGCAAACAGAACTCTGCAAACTGGAGTGAGGGTGAGGAAGAAGCAAGAAGCAGAAAGCTCCCCTAATTCAGTTTCTGAACTGCAGATAGAGTAGGTCTGCCTGAAATATTGTGAAGGCTGGAGAAGTACTCATATGCCCAGAGTAACATATCATGTTTAAATATACTTAATTATGCAGCCCTAACCTTGTAGAAATGGTGAAGCTGGAAAAGCAAGAAGACCTGAAGAAGACAACTAAGGCCCTTCTATCCACTTGAATCACTGCAATATTCCATAAATGATTAAGATTACGACAGATAATAATCTAGTTACTGCCACACTAGCCTCTTTTTTTTTTTACTTTATGTCATTCACTTACTTAATTATCCCTGAGAATTCAGATGACACTGCTTCCAAGCCATTACAATCCCATGTTTTTTTATGGTCATCTAACCTCGACTTCTCTTTCTTCCATACAGGACCTTATGACAGTGTATGTAGGGTCCTGGGGGTTGTCTCCTGGCACTGAACAAATCTAGAGCTGCTTCAACTCAGCAAGTTTGCTGCATCAGATGCTTGCAGATCATACGTCTAGATGGGTTTTACACGTGAGAACTCGTGCAGGGCCACTGCCCTGCGCTCTGCCATGGAGTGTTCTATGAGAGAGGGAAAGTGTCACAGCTGGTGCTGTGGTGAGCTGTAGTTTTTCCTGGCCTACATCTTTTTAGAAACAGCTGGCGATGGTATCTTTTCTTAAGCATGCCTGCTTTTGTGTTGTATTATCTACTCTGCCATTATGTTATGTAACCTGTCTCCATCTGTCATTACACCTATCTAGAGCTTTTATTTGCCTTTTTAAAAATACCAGACTCAGTTAGGTCCATTGAAAATCAATGTGAAAAATTCACCAAGACTCATTTTTGGCGATTAAGTGATTGAGAACTAAGTGCAACTACTATGCAGAAGTAGAATTTTTGTAACATAAAAATAAGTGTTTATTTTTTGCGCATTTTGTCAGTTTTGACAATGTAGGGATGTAAATAACAAGTACACTGCAAGTATTAGACCTAAAACCTTGACAGGTTAGCCCTAAGTCTCTTTATTCTTTGGTTTTAATTCATCTTGTTTATTATGATCTTGTTTGTTATGTATTTTAGTACTGTTTCTTCAATGCTCTGATTAGGCGTTCTTGAGAAGCAATATGTTCATTTATATAAACAAATGACTAATGTTCCAGCAAAGTTTTCAGGTTGTGATTCCAACCTGCATGTTTCATTGTACAGAGCTCCATCTGGCAGAAGCACTTTTGCAGATATCCTTGTGGTTTAAAAAATGTGAGTGAGGTTACTACCCACCTGCAATACATCCATTATGCCTACCAACACTGCTTAAATACATTTTTAAGATATGGGATACAAGCATGGAAAACAGCTCATACATGGACCACAGTTATAATTCTATTTCCAGTTGATTGCTGAAGATTGTGTGGCAAGAAGGCTCCCAGTGTGGAACCATAATATATTACCTGCTATCTCTTACACCTCCCTAGGGGCTAACCTAGATGAACTGTTTAATATCTATGATCAGATATCCAATCTCCTTCAATTTCTTTGAAAGACTGGCTGCTATGGAAGAGAAAGAATGGTCAGAAAGAGAGTAGCCCTAAGCAATTTCTCTGGTGATAATTTGCCCTCTGAGAACCTGAATGGTGTAATGGTTTGAGCATTGGAATCAAACCAGGAACCTCTGGAGACCAGGGTTCGAATCCCCACTCAGCCATGGAAACCCACTGGGTGACCTTGGGCAAGTCACGCTTTCTGAGCCTCAGAGAGAAGGCAAAGGCAAATCCTTTCGACACAAATCTTGCCAAGAAAACCCCATGATAGGTTCACCTTAGGGTAGCCATAAGTTGGAAACAACCTGGAGGCACACAACTACAACAATCTGCCCCACTAGGCTAAAACAAGTTGGCCATCCTGTTGTAAATTAGAGGATTCTGGACATTTAAAAATTATCTAAATGTTGTATACTTCCCTTGGGATATTGTTGAAAGCATAAATACAGACTGTGAAATAAAATAAATAAAATGGCAGCCAGCACTGGGGGGGGGGGGAAGCTATGCTGAGTGGTAGCAGAAGAACACACAATATCACTTACAAAATCCACAGACAGTGCAACAAGAAGTTTAGTTTAAGAACTAATGGCACATTTACTCTAGATTTCAAAAAACTAGTCACACAGAACAATACCTGTATCAGGACGGCCATTTCCTGAAGAGACACGGAATCCGAAGTTGCCCTGAGGGGAGCGCTGCAGTTCTAATTGGCTAGTCCCATCTGGAAAAACTTCTACCACTCGTCCAACGGTTCTCACCAAGTTTGGGGAGCCAATGTCCTCCACACTCAGAGAACGCCGCTGTTGGGACCCTGCTTTCCTGGAAGAAGGAGAGAAAGGAAGGAACAAATCTGCATGAGCTGAAACAAAGTACATAGCTACTGTATCATGTTCCCCATGGAATCTAGCTTCTATGCCTTTGTTTTTAACAAAAGCTGGTCTCAATGCATTCAATGGAATTTACTCCCAAGAAAAAGTGCCTAAGAGTCCATTAACCTCTTTTTCTTTCAGTCCTGCTCCAAGAATGCTACTTCTTATCTCTAGTACACCTAATTTACAATCCAGGTATCAATATTCCCACCACCACATTCTTCCAGGCCTTAATGAATACTATCAGAATTGCTACCAGAATTGCTACCACATCTGCATTTGGATAGTTTATTCTCAGACATTTAACCAATTCAGGCTAAAACAAAAATTAATTTCTGTAACTCAGGTATCTAAGAACCATGTGGTTTTAAATGACAACAGTGGACCCATCATATCTATGAGCTCAGGATCTATGAATTTAACCAACCATGGATTCATATGTATGCAATATTGTATATTTGAATCTTGTGAGGCTTGCAGAGAGCCTGCGAACACAAGGTGGGTTAATACAGTAAGCCCATCTTAAAAACAGCAGCAGGCAGCAGCGGAGGCAGCAGCAAATCCTATTTGGCAGGCGCACTGCATTCTTCAGGCTCCCTCACATCTGGGGACCCTGGCTGGTACGCTCCCTAGAGGTGGGGGAGCCTAAAGAATGCAGCACACTTGGGAGCTGGGGCTTGCTGCTGCCTCTACTGGCTACTCTATGTAATTTTTAATAAGGGCTTATAAGCCTTGCCTTGGGTTCACAATCTCTCTGCAAGCCTCATGTGAAATTTGGGATCTGTGAAGGGTCCTGGAACCAATCCCTTGCATATACCGAGGGCACACTGTACATGCAGCACTGTAACCTGTGCATGATGTTAAGGATGCTGGACAAAAGGCCACGAGAAGAACAGAAGCTTCTCCTTTCATTTAACTAATGTCACTTGAGCAGAATGTCTGAACTTGGGCAAACTGTGGTTAGTCTTTCCTATGATGCAGGGAGCAAAGAAACCTTCCATGAAATTGCTTCCTTTAAGCATGGGAGCAACTGTGCCCCTCTAGAATGTTTTTAAATGGTTAAGGTTCGTGGGAGTTGTAACCCAAACACATATGGAGGGCCAGAGTTGCCCTCCCCTGCCCTTAAGCATGTTAACTGCAGTTCAGAAATTACTGAATATACTGGAAAGCAGAAGCAAAACCTTCTGATTTCTTCCCTGCAGGCAAGCTGGAAGAGAACAAATGGGAGCAAATGAGCCTAAGGCTCATACATATAATCCCAGAACCAAACCATAGTTCACTGTCATGGTAGAACAAGCCACATATTTTTTTAAGATTCTTTTTGCAGCTTGAAAGAGGATGGGAAAGGACTTTTGAATCCATGGAAGCATGCCTGGGATAGGAAACAGGTTGATAGTGCATATGCATTTAAAATACTTGAATTTCTCCACAATGTACACAGAAATAGTGTTTAGGAACATAATTAAGTCTGCTCTTCTGTAGTTACTGCTGAAGAATAATAAACGCTGAAATGGAGATAACTCCCATTCACAACAGTATCACAGCATATGCATATACTATTAAGAAGAAAGGAGTTAATTGGCTAAAAGGCAAAACATACTTTCTAAGATTTGTAGTTAGAAAATTTACCTTTTAAACCACAGTGCCCAGACCTGCTAGCCAGAAGTGGGAAGTGCTGTGCAGAAAAGCAAATTTCCTAAGTTCTGTTAGGATTCTGTAGGACCCAGCCATAGCAGGAAGAAGAGACAAAAGGGAGAATTTCAGAAGGCAGGGCCATAGGCACCTCCAGCTTCTCCATCCTCACCTGTTAGGCACAGCCTCATCTTCTTTTGGTTCCCCCAGTAGATACAGACTAGATCTGTTAGTTTTGCTCAACAGGGAATGCAGATTTTGAACAGAAGAGGCTTTTCTTGGTTGGCAAAAAGGTGACACCTAGTGGTGAAAAAAGTCAGAGCAAGAATGGAAGAAATAAACTGCAAATATACTGGAGGAAGGTAAGCAAAAATTGCTGTTCAAAACCTTGAATAATTTACATACACACTGTCCAGTCTTTCATATTGATCTTTTGAAGATGCAGGACGGACTTGTTTTTATTAGCAGATTTTTAAGAACTGTAGACTTTTTACCTACCATGAAAAACCCTATTGCCATAACACAGTGGTTCTTAACTTGGGGCCTGCAGATCCCTGGGGATTTACAGAGCACTCATTCAGCAACTGCAGTGGTGGCAACACCTCCCTGCCAATGGCTAGCTCTTCTCAGAAAGGAGAGAAAAAGAGGGTAGAGAGTGTGCTTCTGCGCTCGGCTCAGCCTCACTCCTTGAGAAGGGAGGGAGAGGGACCTCCACACTGAATGTCAGGCCAGGTGAAAGAGTTTAAGGGAGACATTCAGAGGATTCATCACCTACAAGCAGGAACCTCCTTGTAAGCGCTGGCCTTCTGCCTTCCTTCTGCCTCTGCTTTCTCTCTCTCTGTCTCTCTCAGTCTCTGTCTTTCTCCGTCTCTCCCTCCCTCCCTCCTCCGGGCTTCACATAGATGTGAGTGAGCAATCTGAGTGACTAATGGGCTAATTTTTCACTTCAGAAGGGTGGTGCTGCTGCTGATGGTGACAAGCATGCGCACACACACCACAACTGCTCCCTTGTTTGCAAATTCAGGAGCAGTTTTGGCACCTGTACCACCCTCTTGCAGGGGATCCCTGGTAAAGAAAAGGTTAAGAATCACTGCCATAACATATATCCAAATCATGTATGAAGATTTTAAAATATAAACTTTAATCCCAACCACAGAAAGCAAGCCATAACATCATCATCATCACTATTATTACTACTACTACTACTATTGCTGCTGCTATTATTTAGCACAGCAACATTTCTGAAAGATGTTCAGCCATTGCCGACTCTCCAGGGGTTTAGAAAAAGAATTTTTCTTGGAAATGTTGAGTGGAGCCACCAAAACCATCAACCTGCAAGCCCCTGCATTACAGAGTTGGGAAGCAGGAAAGAGTCAAAGTAGCATTTCCAGTCAGCTACAGACATTGCAAAATGGAATAGGGTAGTGGCTCCCTAAATAGGCATGACAACTGATAAATACATATGAACATTTTCATTATAATATTATTATTCCACTTTGTTTTTCCATCTTTGGAAAAATAGAAATATCTTTGGAGACAGAAACAGCCTTAGTCAGGCTGTAAGATAGACAAAGGCTCACTCCATTGGGTATCCCGTACATCTTCGTGGCTTTAACTAGTTAGTCATAATTCCTCACAGTAGTATATTTTCAAACTTTTTGTCTTCATTAATCACTTTCCACACTGACTCATTTCCTAAAAAACTGCCACAGAACCCCAGCATATTGCATAGGATTCTGGGGAAAGTTCTAAATTGCATGCTCTGAACTACTGAGCTTCATTATTGCCCCCATGCAAAATGAGAGTTGACACTGAACTGTGGTCTCCAGCTGAAGCAGTGGAACCCTCATAAACATATCTAAGATCGGTTCCAGCAGCAACACTACCACCACACAAAAATACATACAGTCAGCCCTCAACATTTGTGGGTTTCACTTTTGCAGATTTGATTATTCACAGATTATTTGCTGTCACCTCTGCTGCCCCCCTATGGCATTTTTAATAGGGACTGCAAGCTTCGTGAGACTGATAAACTGCAAACGAGGTTTGTAAGTCCCTATTGAAAATGATGTGGGGCAGCAGTGGAGGTGGCAGTAACCCTCACCAGCCCCCCACTTCTGCTTTGTGAAGGAACCCTGATGCCCCAAAGGAATTTTTTGTATGGTAAATATGGTTTGGGAGGGCTTTTCTACTTTCACGGGGGTCCTGTGCCCCTAACCCTAGTGAATGTGGAGGAATGACTGTAGTAAAAAATTAAGTGGCTCCTAAAATGTTTATTTAAGCTACAAGATAATTTCAAGTAAACATTAAGGACAACCTCCTAACAATAAGATCTACTGGAAAGTGGAAAAGACTACCTCAGCAGGTGGAAGATTCCCCCTCGCTGGAGACATCCAAAGGAAATGTTCGATGGCCATGTATTAAGGATATTTTAGTGGTGAACTTCACTCACCGACAGCAGGTAGCATCCTTGGAATCTCTTCCAATTCTACAATTCCATGACTCTGTGAAGACCATTGATCTAGAAAACCTCGTAACATCTATGTGATCATATATTCTAAAAGGTATGTGTCTACATTTTGAATGTGTGCTGAACGGGCACAATCAAGAGAGGTGGGTAATTTTTCAAGGAGAGGTTGCGTACCATTATCCTAAAGGGATTCAGGTCTCTCTGGAATGTCATTTGCAAACTATCTCCCTAAACTAACGTAGGTTCTTGCAGCCTGGTTTCATTTTGACAACCCAAATCTAAGCCATCTAACAGACAAATGCTTTGGACTCACCAGCCGCAAAGACTGCAGGGAAGGTGCTTTCTTCATTTTGGGTGAACTGGTAGTGTCTGGGCCTGGTTCCTCAGTGGGCACTGAGGCTCCTGGCTCTGGGGCACAGATGTGCTCCATGCTATAGCACCGGAACCTGCCCAGCTTCTGTTTGGTGTTCTGACTCAAAGTGGTGAAGAATTTTTTTAGTCCTGATGCAGAAGAAGAAGAGGAAGAAGTACCCCCTTTCTTGGCAAAATGCTTCTTTTTTGGCTCTGGGTAGATTTCTAAGGGTTTTCTGGAAGATGAAAGAAACCAGACAAGATGGTTATGAAGCAAGATTACTCCCAACTTAATGTCAGATTGTAATAAAAGAGGGATGGCTTTACAAAGCATTCTATGGCTTCAAATAAGGGGCAATGCCATTTTATTTATTCATTTATTTATATCACACCCTTCTCTTGCACAGGATCCAGGGTGATATAAGCACCAGTCTGTACATTCAAATTCATCACATCACATGGGCCTATTGGGGCTATATGGATATTTCACTGTCTCTTTCAATGCATAGTGGCAAGGGTTTTCACCAAAGAGACACCAAAGGACAAAGTGATGTCATTCTGTGCCCATTCTGTAGCCAGTCTTTCTCAGAAGTTCCAAATGCATGTGATTAATCTTTTCTTTTTCTTCTATTCCCTATATCTGAGAGGAGATTATGCTGTCTCAGACTGCAAGTGGAGAACTACTGGTTGAGTCAATGATACCACAGAAGGAGGGCAAAGATGAAAAAAATCAATCTTGTATTTCAGTAGTTGTCATGTTGTTGTTTTTCACTCAGCAATTATGCTGCAAGAACAACGTCTATATCTATGGCCAACCTAGACTGAATATTGTCATTTTGTAGACTGAATGGCTATTATTATTAAAAGGAATAATATATTAGGTGTGTGTGCCAAAGAGATAAATATCACTTTGCTTAAAAAACAGAAGTATGACAGACTGATCTCTGTTAATAACTTTGCTATGTTTGTACAGTTCTTATGAAAGAAAATAACAAATCTTCTTAACATACACTATCCCCCACCATCTGAAAATATGTTAACATACAGGAATTACTCACTTATTCAACAGATTAGGGATTAGGCACTGTCAAAATGCAGAAACTATAGTGCTCTGGTTCCTAACCTGTTAATAAGTGGGCAATGCTTTATTTGACCACACCCAGAAGTGCTTGGAAAAGACTGGAAATGGCTTTAAAAGAGCAAGTGCAGCATCCTGGTTTGCTCTGCTGAGGACCACGCAGAAGAAGAAAAAAAAAGAGGAAAAGTCAGGTGAGAGAGAAAGCAGCGTGAAGAGTTTGCCTCTTCAACCCTGCTCCCCACCCCACAGTAAAGAGCTTTCAATCAACTCACTGGGAAGGCTTTTTAGCTTCCCTGCCTTCCACATGAGGGGAGCAGGGTTGAAGAAGCAAAGGGTTCTCATGCCTCAGACACAAAGCTCTTCTCCACCCCTCACTGCTTACCACCCTCCAGAGGAAGAGTATTCAAACCAGGCGGTGCATTCCTTTGAAAACATGGCACACCACTATGAGCAAATAGTGACCGGAATGCAGCAGGAAAGCTACCAGTCACCTACCTCACAGCTTGGCATCGGGTGGGGGAGAAGTGTTGGCAGCAACAGCAGCAACAACATTAGGTGAATATTAGGAGGAGGAGGTGGAAGAGGCAGTGGCCGTGGTACCCCCTCCCACAATCAAACTTTTCCTCTCAATTGTTCCCAACTTTCCAGAGACGCAGAGACAAAATGTATTTGCTATAGTGCCTACTCTGTACTCCATTTTCTCATTCACCTCACTTTTCTTCTTCCTAACCCGCTTCCACACGCTCCTCAGCATAGCTGGCCAGGACACTTCATTTGCTCCTTCAAAGCCACTTTCACACTCTCCCCAAAGCTTCCAAGTGTGGCTGAATACCCCACCCAGCCATCCTCCCTGGAGCTGGAGAATGAGGAGATAGCTGCAAGGTTCATTGTACTGTACAGTACACAGACTGAATGAAAGATGGCTCCTAGTTGAAAAAAAGTGCATGTGGTCACAAAAGCATCATGCATAGTGCCATCTTTTCATTCAGTCTGAGCACAGTACCACAGCAGCTGCAGCCACTAAACCACTCTTTCGACCCTTTAAAAATAGACCTCACTGGAACCCGTTAATTTACTGGGCATTAACAGACAAAAGAGCTGGTTGTTGAAAAGTGAGGCACTGAAAGGCAAGGATGCCTGTACAGGTTTTTTGGATCCTACCCCACTTCTCCCTATTATTTTAATTAAAACCAGAAATGGTGCCACCAACTTTTTCATGGCAAATTATGTCTGTGTTTGAAAACTTACCACCTGTTCTATTTGTCTAGGTAATCTTATCAGACTTTCCTTGTGATCAAAATCACGAGGGAATAAGAAATAGCATTATGCAAAGCATTAATCACAGAACTTTTCATGAAAGGAGCCTATGTAGGCACATTCCCTATCCTGCTCAGAGAGAGTTAAGTTTAGAAGAAGTTTGAAACATATATTTGAATCAGAAGATAGTCTGGTATGCTGACTTGCTCCATGGTAGATATAAGTGAGATCCAACTGAGGCTCTGAAATTGTCCTCTTTTCATATCCATAGAACACTATTACAGCACTGTTAATATCCAAGAAGCTTTACAGAGTTACATAAGTAAAGAGAATGCTCTGCCTCAAGGACCTAATGAAGAGTTTCACGGTAAAGGAAGGAAAGAGGGAACAGGAAAAAAGAGTCCAGAAAACTTCCCTTTTTGGACAGTAACTCCCAGAATTGGAGTTGGATTGGTATGCCAATCTTAGAAAAAGAAACTTCTCCAAACTCTATAGGAAGAGTTCCAAGATCTAAGCGGCTGCAACATATAAGTGCAATGGTGGATTTCTGAGAAGAGATTTGAGACATAGATAGCAACAGAAAATATATGATATCACTTTGTAGCTATTCTGGAAGAGATCCAAGCCACAACTGAGGCTCCATCTACGCTTCTTTCTTTTTCACACAAGCCAGTGGAGCATATAGCATGCCACCTTACTCTCTTATGAAGAAACAAGAAGAAACTGCAGTAACAGAATCCAGTTGTGGTATAAATCCCCTCTCAGATGCAGAGTGAAAGTGTGACATTCCAAACATTGGTTCAAGGGCCATGCTTCCACCTTGCTCCCTCTGTGGCCCATTTGCCACCTGTCAAATAACTGAATGGGAGCCAGTAAAAAACTGAGCCTATCTATCTATCTTTTCACTTTCATGTTGCTACCATGGGCTTCTTGGGATGGTGCTCCAGTATGTGAGCTCTCAAGAGTTAATACAGAATACTGAGAACTGGCTAGCAATTTAAAGAGTAGCAAAATGGTTATCATTTCAATGGTGGGTACAAGGACAGCTTTCCCTTGCATTTTTGTTTCTCAGACCGATAACCCACCCTATATGCAAGGCACCTGATATGACTGCTTCCAAGCACGAGGGCAGGTCACCCACTGCCAGAATGAAGCACTGCAATGGCCTTCCTGAGGAACAGTCCTTTACTCCCACCCATCCCAAGAGTGAATGGGAGTCCACATGGCATTTTAAAGGGATGTTGGCTGAAGCACTGGTAGTGTGAAGGCTGCTAAGCCTAATCCCTGCAGTCAGCTGCTATGTATCAGCCTTCAGCCCTTTGGTATGGAAATATTTCTTCATCTGCGTAGCCCCATCCAAGGCTCATACCATTTTTTCACCAGGGTTTTATGCATGCTAGCAGGAAGTAAACCCCACTGTGTTCAACAGTGGTAGTCTTAGGTAAGTGCAGATAAACTGGGTATAAAACACCTGGCTTTTATTGTGCAATTGCTTCACCTTATTAATAGAACTTTATGGGAAGGGGGTTCAGACAACCATGTCTTCTACTTGTTAACCCTCCTGTTTTCCCACTATTTGTTCTTTTCTTTTCTTTCCACAACAATCCATGAAAGAGGAAAAACATACACACCATTTTTTGACTGGTGGCACTAGTCTATTTGGAAGGACCCCAAAAGCCATCCTGAGATGATGGACTTCTCCTGCCTTCCCCTGTTTCACCGTGCATTCCTGTTGCATTCAGTGTTAACTCTCTTATCGTCCTGTCCTTGTGCAAATCACCTCTGTGGCAACCCCACTTGACAGTGGTATTGTCAGGACATCACTATTTTAAAAGAAATTCTGCCAATGCTGTAGGCAGTTTGCATTTGGTTACTTTATTTTATTTACCATTTCAAATAATTAGATGACAGCGTGCTCTGGACTGAGTGCATGGTTTATTTTGTTAAACGTGTCTGCCTTAGGTCATAAATTAGCCATTTAAAATTTTATGTTGAAGGAAACAATAGGGTGCCTTTATAAAATTTTAGACATAATCCCTGGGTAAGATGGAAGAGGCTTAGTTTCTGAGGACCAAGATGTGTAGCCATAGCAACAACTTTCTGGGGATTTTGGCAGGAACACAAAAGCAGGTCAAAGCAGATTTCATTAAGGTAGAAGTGAGATACTTCAGAGTCAGCTGGCAGAACCAAAACGGTGGCACTAGCCGGTAGCAAAAGTGAAACGCTCAGGCAAAGAGGGCATTATTGTGAGAAGAGCAGACCCACCTGGATCTGGGTAAAAAACTGTTGCACTAAAAGAGATGGAAGGGAAGCAATGGCAGAAAGCAGAGTCACAGCAACCTTTTCCCTAATGATCACAAACAGCTCTGCCCTGCTTTATAGCCTCTATTGTATCCCCCAGTGTGCACAGGTACAGCATGGAGAAGTAGTATGGGGTGGCAGAAAGAAACAGTTAGATTAGGATCAGGGACAGAAACACACATGTAAAGCTGTCCCAGACTAGGGGCCTATCCGCACTACACTGTTACAGTGCTATTATTCCACTTTCAACATCCTGTGGAATTCTGGGATTTGTAATTTACTGAGGCCAAAGAGCTCTCTGGCTGAGAATTTTAAGTGCCCCTCTCTGAACTGCAAACCCCAGGATTCCATAGGGTGTTGAAAGCGGAATAATAGCACTATACTGGCGTAGTGCAGAAAGGCAAGCAATGTCTACTTAGACTGGCAGCAGCTTTGGCAGGGTCCCAGGCAAAATGGTTTCTGATCAATTGCTGCTAACTGATCCTGTTCACTGAAGAAACTGGCACCCTCTCTCTATCAAACGCACATGCTTGAGTTACAATAGTGCCTCAAGATCGCAGTTCAGCTCCCACCTTGGACACTGAGTGGCCATGCGAAAGTTTTCACAGCTTAAATTTAACTTGCAGGATTATTGCAAAGTCCATATTGGGAGAAACAGATATTTACAATTTTTACAGGCCATTCTAGTCAAGGCAAAACCCGCCATACACCCCACCCCACCCCACTGCAGTAAGCCACCTGTCTACCTTGTGAGTCATTCCCTTGGGAAAGGCATGTAGTGGAGGGGGGGAATGAACCAGCTTGGGTGCTACTGCATGTGCAACTGTCAGAATGATGCAGGTTCAAAATTAGGAGGAATCTGGTCACTGATCATGACTCACTAGGTTGACATCACAGCCTCCAGAGCAAATACAGCAAGCCTACCTGTTGCAGCCCGGCAAACTCCATATAGTTTAGAGGGATGAAAAAATATGATAAAGAAGAAAGTGTAGCCATGTGTCACAAGGATAACTGTTCACCAATGTTAAGTTGGAATATGGACAAATCTGTACAACCATCTTTGTGCCATGGTTTTAAAAACAAATTAGCATTACAAAAGTATGTTTCTTTTTTTAAAAAAAGAAGCTTCAAATTATGAGAGCAGCAACAAAGACAGCTCCTGATAGGTCACAGTTCCTCTTTGGCTTTTTGGAAACCTGTTTATCTGTCCTCCTCTTCCATACTGTGCTTTATCATGAAGATGAATTGGCTGGCTGGTAGTGGGGTACTAGAGAAAGCATGCAACCTATGCAGATTGAAAAGATATGAGTAAGTAGTTCATTCAGATCATAGGTTATTACTGGAAGCTTTTTAGCAGGCTTTTTCTGGCCTCTTTGAGAGGTCTCTAATAGGGTTGCCAACTGAAAAAGAAACCCTGCACCTTCATCTTGTACTCTGTAGAAGTTCTCTATTCAATGCAAAGTAGACAGCATTGATGAAGCCTTTGCCCAGAAATCACTGATTACAGCTTGCAAGAGCTGGAAAGAGAGGCAGAATAACAGGGGTTGCTGACTCAGGTTGAAAAACCAGGTCAGGTTCTGATAGCAGAGGAGCTTTAATCTGAAGCCCCAGAGTTGTAGCCATTCTCAAACCTGGCTTAACATATGATTTGACATTCTTTGATGGAGATAGTAGATGTATTCACAACATATGTATGTGATGAATGATATAAATGGTGAAAGTGAGGATGGGGATGAAGAAGATGAATTATAGTCTTCCAGTGCAAAATCCTTGTTTTGCTGATTGACAGATGTTGCAGAAGCACCCAGAAGTAACATGAAAACCACAGTTGGTATTGAGGAAGCAACTAGTGATGATACTGAAACTGGAATGGTGAATGACATGGACAATGTTAAAAAGCTCTACTAAAGTAGATGAGAATGATGGAACAGATGGTATAATATGCAAGAGAGTAAATTGAGTGGTCTGAGATACTGGTTTTGAATTCAGCTTTGTTGTCAGAAGAGAAGATACTGAAGTAAGGAGATTAGACTAGGATGGATGATACATGTTGCAGATGGCTGGTGTTGAGGCATTACAGAGGTGGTGGAGTATGGAGAGACAGTGTAACTATTCTTCCTCCCTGCATTGGGACCAAACAGAATAACCTCTCTTGTATGTGGACTTAACCCTATGGACTGACATGTAACACGGATATCAATGACAGTAATGGTCCCTCCTCATATAATGATCATCATGAAAAAGTCCACTATGATGCTCTGAACAAACAGAATACAGGGAGTAACCCCTAGAATATTCATATTCTCTCCTGTAATAAGGAGACTGGTGCTGCTTTTGATACTGAGGAGATGCCTCACAGGGCCTTCGAGCTGGGCAGCAAACCCTAGATAAGCCCCAACTTCAATACCACTACACCAGGCCAGGAAGGACCCTGGTGGGGGTGGGGGTGGCATGTGCAGAGGGGGCAGCAGCAGCGGGCACGGTGGTGAGCAGAGGGCAGTGGCAGCAGGTGCAGGGGGCGACAGGCAGGTGCGGATTGGCAGTGGTGGGCACGGGGGCGATGGGCGGGGGCGAGGAGCCAACAGGCAGGTGCAGATAGGCAGCGGCAGCCGTGTATTGGCAGTGGTGGGTGTGGGGAGGTGATGGGTGGGCACAGGTTGGCGGCAGCAGCACAGGGGGCAAAGGGCAGGTGCGGGGGGCGGCAGGAAGGAGGCACCCCTGGGCATTGGGGCCCAGGGCACACACCCCAGTTGCTCCACCCTAGATCCGCCTCTGGATGAGGGATTATGAGAGTTTCAGGCAAAAAACATGTAGATAGTCTCAGTTGCTCACTGAGTTCATCATGGTGTGAGGAACCTTCTCAGAGCTCACCCTTTATATAAGATGCAACACAGACAAAATCTACTGAATCACAGAATAACAGTTGTTGGTACCCACATGATAGGTTCTATTATCTCCCCTGGCTGCTCATAGCAAGACACAAGAAATGGCTGTTGATGACTGTTGACCAGAGATAGCTGATACTGAAGACCTGGTGCATGCACTTCACTTGCTACTGAAAGTAAGTCTGTATTGGCCCAGGGTCTGGGACAGTTGAATCTAAACATTTTTTCTTAATGTCTACTTTTGAACTTCTCGATTCTTTTCTTTTTGGTGGCAACCTCAGAAGTAAAAACATTAAACTTATGCCTCTTCCTCAAAGAAATCTCCAGAGGCTTTCCTGGAGCTGCAAGGGCTGCTCTATGAGAAACAGGAGGTAGAGTAGCAACCAACATTGGTGCAGTGCAGAAACAGGCTGTAGAAACACCAAGTGTTGATGGTGTGAGAGTGTGTTGGGTGTAGCACGTAGGAAGACCCTCCTGAGCACGTCCAGAGTGTCAAGCTTTGTTGCAATAAAATTCCATCAGACAGGTGCAGCCTTCATGACCTGTTGGGTGTAGCATGTAGGAAGACACTCCTGAGCATGGCCGGAGTGTCAAGCTACACTATTGTGCTAGGCCCTTGCTGACTGTCCCAGGCAGGAAAAACAAATCACTCAGACACAGTGTGTCCAAACTAGTCAACTATTTACTAGAGCGAAGCATAATATGTTTTACAAGCAAGTCATGAAGCAACTGAACACACTGGGATCACGGGGGTGGGGAGAGTAGCTCTAGACCACTCCCATACACAACATGATGGAGACATACATAGGTGTTAACAATCAGTGTTTCCCAGGCAGCCCTTCTCAGGGAGATATGAACTTACATCCTCCTGGCTGGTATCTCCAGCACACGAGCCTTGACAACGTAACTCCAGCTGTGCTAGAAGGACGCTGTGACCTTCACCACTCACAGCTTACTTCGCCAAAAAAAAAAAACCCCTCTAGTCTACTGTTTTACACTTTACAACACTCAACAGTGTGAAGATGGTGCCTTTCAAAACTGAAGTTAACATTGAGGTAGCTTCAGATGCCATAGATACTGTAACTGCAGTTTTCTTGAACAGAGTAAGTACAGTACTCAAAACACAATTTTTAGCAACTAAATCAGCTGAAATAAGAGTGTCTTCTCAGGGAACTAGACACATCTTATGCTGTTTGCTTTTTAAGCCTTGGCAAAAAGATTAGAATTGGATCTTAAGTTCTTCTCCTAAACAAAACATCCAAATGAGCAGTCTTATTTCCATGTGTAACTTAAAAAGTCCCTTAGAGGCCATCCACTAATACAAGAAAAGACAGGAGAAAATGTTTTCTCACCAGACAGAAAAATGACCAAATAAGAAAAAGGTTTTAATTGTAGAAAAAAAAGGTGAAAATTCATGAGGTGATTTGTGCAGCAAGACAGAGAACATTCCTAGAGACACTGCTAGCATAGCAGATAAATAGGAGCAGGGAAGATTTATCTGAGGTAAATTTAAAACTTGCAGTGTTGAGGAGTTGGAGGCAAGGTTCCCACAGAAGACACTCAGCCCTAGACTGTTCTGAAGAGGGGTTCCGCACAGGTGCCATACCCATTTGTGTGTATTCACAGAGACTGTGAAGAACAACATACTATTATGTTCTCCACATGCTTTTCTGCTATGTTCAAGGCATGCAGGGTGGCTTTCTCAAAAGAAGATCTTCCTCTATCCATGGTGACTCTCTATAGAATTTGAATCTTGGAAAGTCAGGTTCCTAAAGATTCTCCTATTCATAATGTCACCCTTCACACAAAAGGTGACAGAAACACAAAAAGGAAGGGGACAGACACAGTCTGAAGAATGTCTTACACCAGGCTTCTCTAACTTGGCACCTTCCAAATGAGATAAACTACAAAGCCCATCACCACTAGCTATCTAGCAGGAACACTTGTTTGAGAAACGATTCTTCTCACTGGCAAGATTTGAACTTCGGAAGAGAAATTCCTAGACTGAATGGAAGCCACCAATAGCAAAGCTCTGTGCATGCTAAGAGCAAAAATGAGGTTCCATCTCATGGCTCCTCTCTGCTCTGTATGCATCTGTGCCCCCACTTGCTGACAATGCATAGCAGCTTTACTTACCGCTGGATTGCACTTGTTTGAGCTGACTTTGTTTTCTGTGCCTCTGTTGCTGGAGCTTCCCTACTGACTGACTGAGCAGAGGTGATAGGGTTGGTCTCCTCAAAATTAGTGGCACTGGGATTAACAGGAGGAGCACCATATGTTGAGGACGATGGACTTCCTACAACAATAGACACACTTCCAATTACTGCTCTTGGATGGACCATGCAAGCATGACAGAACTTAATATTTAATGAGAACAAGATCTTATCTCAGATGATGTTCTATCCACTTCTGGCAATTTAAGGGAATACTCTTCAGTTTAGTATTACCTTAACTGCCATGGCTTCCTCTAAGCAGGGATGTGGAACCTATGAGCCTCCAAAATTTTTAGACTGCAACTCCCATAATTCATCACTACTGGTTATGGTAGCTAAGACTGATGGGAAGTACAGACCACTGATAACCGAAGGGTTACTCATTTCCCATCTCTCCCCTAAAAATTGCTAGAGAACTGCAGCTTGCTAAAGGCAGTGACAAATTTGTTGGAAATTTGCTTCACTCACTTCCCCTAAACTACAATTCCTGGAGTTAACTCTAGAGATGGATACTACCAGGAAAACAGCTAGTCACTAGCATAGGCATGTCCTTTTAAAGGCAGACTTCCATCCTCTGCATTTGCAGAATAAGCCAGGCATGCAAATAGGAATGAAGCAGTAGGAAAGGATCAGAAAGAAGTAAAGAGGAAGCCCTATCTATTGTTTTTATTTCTCATAATAATTTCAAGAACACATCTGTCAAGATTTTTCTAAGGCCTGTCTCCAGATCTGATGCTTAATGATTCTGAGGAACAATTATGTTAAAAACAGCATGAAAAACAGGCACAGCACAGAAATTTGGCAAATACTATGTCCATAGAAAATGATATGCATTGCTGACTATAAGCAGCAGCACAAAACAATAGTGTGGGACTCTGCTGAATAATATCAAAACTCTAGACTAAAGTCTAATCAATCTGTGGGATCCACAGACAGCTCTGACAGTTGACATTCCCTGTCCTGAGAATTCTCTCTCACTGAATGGAGTTCCTTTAGCTTCCCATGGAGGACGAAAAATAACTGCAGAGAATTATTTGGGGTGAGAGGAACAAGCCTGTTAAAGCTTTTTCAGACAAAGTCTTTTAGGAAGAACTATCTAGAAAAAGGCTATGAAATAAAAAGCAGGGCCAAGCTGGACAAAATGTGGGGGATCTACCCCTCTATAGTGGGACAGCATGGTAACTGACCCTCAGTTAAGATCACACAGAACTGTTCTGAAGTCCTGGAAAAGTTACTACAGTACATACAAACCTCGACATTTGTAATAAAATCTGACCTTACAGGTATAGTTTAGACCTAATACATTTGCTTTTATTCCTGGAAATGAAGAAGCACAATAGTCCTATTCAGACAAATCTAACCCACCCTTTGTATGAGATTTCTATGCCCCAATGGGGAACAGTGGAAAAACTGGACCTACCATTAGGCTGAGCCAGACAGCCCTCTAGATAGCTGTTTGGGGGGCATCATGAAAGAGCAGTGAATTGTTTGGTATTTACTTTATCATTATTTATTTTTACTGTTGGGAAAACAAGATGTACCGAGTGAATTTTCAGGGACTCAAATAACATTATTAGTGTTGTGTACCATATACTGCGATTAAGGGTGGCAAGCCATTTGCTGCTCTTTCTCAATCCCATTGGCCCTGCCACTTCTTGCACTTCTTCCTCCCTGCAATCTCAACTTCAAACACATCCTCAAATGGAAACAATGGGATTAGGATATAACACTGCTTTTGGCCACATATAACACTGACCTGCTTTTGGCCACAGTGGGAAGCAGGATACTGAATTAGATGGACTTCTGGTTAGCTCTAGCAAAAGTCTTCTTATGTTCTAAAATGGGGATGAGTAGGTATTATAGTATTTTGCATCCCATTCAGCTTTCCAACTATCTTGTCTAAACACCTGTCACAATCTGACCTTTTGCTTACCCCCTACACTGGTGGTTCTTAACCTGGGGTCCAGTGGGGGGGGGGGTGCAAGTGCTGTAACTGCTCCATTGTTTGCAAATGAGGGAGCAGTTTAGGCACCTGCATATACCTGCTACTGTCTCCCTTTCATCAGAATGTGGCAGCATTGTTTCGCATTGGTATTTCTGGTTCAAACATGATGATCTTAATATTTAGGTTATAAAGGTATGATAACAATGTCTACAATCAATTTAATTCAAAATGACAGAATTATGGTCATAATTGTATTTAACTGATAATTAATATTTGTATTACTTTTTTACTAGGTAAATTTATCTTCAGAATATAGGGCTAAGATTACAAAGACTATTAACAACAAAGTTAATTCAGATTTTTTTGTAATGAATTAATAATTAAGTACAAATATTTACTAAGAACTGTATGCTACAAGGGCAGGAACCAGTTTTTAGTTTATGTATAGTCTCTTTTGTTTATTGCTTTGTTAGATGCTTGTAGTTTTGTCAGGTATTTTTTGTTTTCTTATTTGTATTATCATCATCATCATCGTCATCAACATGCATTTGTAGTTTTATATATTGTTCTGTATCTTTGCTATTTGCTCTTTTTTCTTTTTTTTCTTCTGTTTAATAAAATATATTTTTAATAAAAAAAGGAATGTGGCACAAGTGAGTATGGATGTGGAGGGGTACAGCAGCAGGCATGTGCATATGCCCACACTGTTCCCTCATTTGCAAACAAGGGAGCAGTTTTATCAGAATGTGACAGCAGGGAGTGTGGGTGCCAAGGGCAAGGCAGCAGGCATGTGCATGCACCCAAACTGCTCAGTTTACAAATGAGGGAGCAGTTTTGGTGCCTGCACCCTCCCCTGCTGCCATGTCCCTGATGAAAGGAACATGGCAGCAGGCTTGGGTATATATACATGCCTGCTGCTGTGTCCTTGGCACCTACATCATCTGTTGCTGCATTCCTGATGAAAGGGACATGGTGGCAGGTGTATGCACACCCCCAAATTGTTCCCTTATTTACAAACGAGGGAGCAATTTGGGTGCCCACACACCCTGCTGTCAGGTTCCTGACAAAAGGGACCAGCAGCAGCCATGTGCACACACCCAAACTACTCCCTTGTTTGCAAATCTCTAACTCTGGAGACCAGGGTTTGAATCCTCACTCAGCCATGGAAACCCACTGAGTGACTCAGGCAAGTCACATTTTCTCAGCCTCAGAGAAAGGCAAAGGCAATAAATCTTGCCAAGAAAATCCCCATGACAGGTTCACAATAGGGTCACCATAAGTCAGTTTTCAAAGCGGGGTGGGGAGACATGATGACAAGAAAAAACCTTCCCCTGTCAGTGGCATTGTGTTGTGTGCCTCCAAGCCACTTCTGACTTACAGCAACCTTAAGGTGAACCTATCAAAGTTTTTTTTGGGGGGGGGGCAACATTTGTTCAGATTGGGTTTGCCTTTGCCTTCCTCTGAGGCTGAGAGAATGTGACTTACCCAGTCTGAGCAGGGATTTGAATCCTAATCTCCATAAGCAAGCAAGCAATAAATAAATAAATACATAAATAAATAAATAAATATTTAAATCTAAATATTTAAATCTTGAGTAAAGTCTTGGGAGGTCCCCAGCAACAAATTATATTTACAGGGGGTCAACGGTAAATAAAAGGTTAAGAACCACTGCCTTACACAATTGCTGCTACTCTTCCAGCCATGTCAAGGCTGTGTTTAAAAGAATCCAAATCTATGCAAAACTAAAATATGCACAAACTAAAGCATGGAAATATGCAAAAGCATACAATTTAGCATGTTTTGAATGAATCCTCTTACTTGCATAACTTAGCTTGAGAATGTGATATCTCTTGCTGGACAGCCTCCCTCACTGCAATTGTCAAAGGTCATCATGAACTCTTACCATGTTTTTTCTCCATCTTCTGGCTGTCCTGGACTTGTTCTTCTTTAGTCTTTGCCATAGCAATCGCTGAGGTTTTTGACTGGTGCTTTGCATAGGTGTTATTGCAATTATTGCTGGACAAGGCCAGCAGCTGACGCTTAGAAAGCATCTTTGGACTTTGCGTACCACTCTTCTCCTCTACCTGAGACATACATACATGTTGGGTATTATTAGGAGAGGTTGAATAAACTGGTAGTTCATTGGCTTCCTTCACTTGCCCAGGATCCTGACTGGCCAGCTTGTAGCTGCCTGTTAAAGCAGCCTTCCTGTAAGGCATAGGGGAGGAATGGGCTTTTTCAGTGGCAGCAGAAGTAGGTATTTGATTTCCTAGGTTGAAGCCAGCAGCCATCTTCTTATTTAGCTGCTGAGAAGCATCTGTTACTTGACTTAAATTGTTGGCTGACCTGTTAGTGTGACTGGAGCTTTCCACTGATCTCTTGTTCACAGAGTTTGTTAAACTACCAGGGGCCAGATAAGAAGGCAACTGCTGAGAGTGGACAGCGGATATGGGTTCCCTAAATTGGGCTTTGGGCCCTTTCATCTGGGCTTGGGCCTTGCTTTTCTTGGCCATTGAATACAGGTCTACAGGTTGATTGTCTCTGATCAAGGCTTCTGTCCTGACAGAAGCCATTTTCTTTACCTGGCTTTTTATTTCAGAGGCTCCCTTCACATTACAATGGCTTGTTTCATTAGCATTTAACCCAATTTCCCCCTTGTTAACACTAGGCACATTATCTTGGAATTCCTCTCCATGGGTATTATAGTTGGTATTCCCCCAATGCCTCTCCTCCCCATTCTTCATACTCTTGGTTTCCTTCTCTGAAGGACAAAATGGTCTAGAATCTGAACCAGCCTCTCCATCCTGCTGACTTCTGAATGCTGATTGTTGATTACCAGTACCAGCTTCTTCACTGTCTGTCCTGTAACTATCTGATGTGTCAGTGGTGCTATCTAAAGCTGAGTCCACATCATCTATACAAGTTACTTCCCCTATATATGTCTCCTTAATGCGTTCTGTATAAACATGCTGTCGAGAAGGAAGAATCCACAACGGAGTTCCTTTGGGACCAAGAGGCCTTGTTCGCGAGTCTTCCTGAGAAGCATTGACCTCATTGTGTTCATTGGTTAGGCCTAGGTATTTGCCTTCTTGGGAGACATTACAAGGTTTAGGCATGTCATTCTTGGTTTGGTTTACACCGATATCAGGCTTCCTAGTTGCTAATTTGCTGACATAAGACCCACAGGCACTGCATTTCCCTTCTTTGTTGACAACCAGAGGAATCGCCTTCTCAGAGCGCCCCCTGCTACTTTGGTGAGTGAGTATCCCTCCTGCCTGCCCTGTACTCTGCCGTTCCCAGTCAGGCTTGCAAATGCCATTCTCTTTATGCTGGAGGTCACCACTGATATAATCTGAAAGATCAGGTTTGGAGACCAGTGGGCCATGACCCAGAGATAAGAGAACTGAATCCAAGACCCGCTTCTGACGTTGCTGCAGGCGTTCCAAATAGCGAACTTCAGCATCCCGTGCAGATTCATCCTCAAAACGCACACGAGATGGGGATGGCCCTCGTTTCCTCTGCTGCCCACAGCTGGACTCCCCACTGGATGAGTCACTCAAGTTTCCACTGGCATGGGAGTCTCCATCCTTCAGAACAAAATTCTTTGCTTCTGCAGTAGAGATTCTACAGGCATCTCTGAGGCACAAAATAGGAGAGATAAAATATGAACTTTGTCAAACTGATCTGCCCAAACACAACTTGATCTGTTTCCAAACTCTAGACTCTGAAGGTACTATTTGGCTTAATGAAGCATAAATAGGAGCCAGGCCTTGGGATGTTACCTGTGAAGCATGTACCCAAGATGATTATCCTTCTGCCAAGAAATGCGGCATGTCTCCAACTGCCTGCTGGTATATCACACTGACATATGACATGTGCTCCCTACCACATCAGGATCCTAATAATATGCCAATACTTTCTGCTGCTGTATTTTTAAGAGAACGGGAAGCAGAACAACAGGCTACTTAGAGGTTATAGGGGTGTATAAGGAAGGCTAGGATCCAAAAAACATATAATTGACCCAAGGGCTTGCGTTCTGCAAGTCAATAGTTTCAGAGTTGCAAGAACTGAAAAGCAATTGCTAACAAATTATGGGAGGGGGAGACAACAAATGGCATTCAAATATAATCCTAGTATAATGAACAAAATTTTGAAGTATGCAAAAGCAGGTCTTTAGGCCTCTTCTCTAGCAAGGAAAAAACAAGGATAACACAGTAGAGTTACTGTCAACTCCTAGAGGAAGAAGAGACATGTAGCAGCAGTAGGTGATTCCCTGTTGCAAGGAATAGAAGTAGTGGTGTGTGGCCATGAGAAGATCTCTCAAGAGGTGTGCCATCTCCTGAGGTGAAGATTCATGATAAGAGTGGCTGACAAGACTCATGAAGCCCACTGGCTATTACCCCTTCCTTCTGATACATGTTGGAATAAATGATATTGCAAGACATAGTCTTCAACATATTGCAAAGAACTATGAGGATCTAGGGAGGAAGCTACGAGTTATCATTCAATTCCTCCTTCCTGTAGAAAGATGTGGCCCAGGAAGAGGGAGAAGAATACTTTAAGTGATCAACTGGCTCCGCAGAAAGTGTCAACAAGAACGATTTGGCTACTTGGGTTGTTGTCTGCACTTTCATGAAAAAAGACTTCTTTGCAAAAGATGGGCTGCACCTCATAGCAGCTGATAAGAATGTATATGCCTGGGGTCTTGCAAACCTTATCAGGAGAGATTTAAACGGAGTTACATGGGGGAAGGAGATGGTATTCCAGGGAACAAGGGACACTAAGTGCTGGGAACAATACCCTCAATGATACAGGGGAAACAGGGCTTTTGGATATATACCTTCAAGAACTTTAAGGAGCAGCACATGGACTTTGCCCCCACCAACGCATTGGGCCTATCATGTCTTCCTTATAAAGAAAGAACTTGGTATTTGGGTTGGTTAACTATCCCCAAATGCAGGAAGGCTTTCTCCTTGGCAAGGTCGAGCGTTCTTCCAATTTACTAGTTGGAAAAATAAAACAAGTTTTGTTGAACAACTGATGCTGCCCGTGTAACAATACTGAAGTTGAATCTATATTACACTTATTCTTTAATTGTAATTACTATCAATAGGCTAGGAAAGATCTCATATTACCAGTTATTCAGCTTCTCCTAGGTAACTCTCTTGAGTCTATTTTAACTATTCTGTTCAAAGGTTTCAACAAGATGTTTACAGAGAAGGTAGCTAATTTTTTAAATTTGGCAATTCTTACGAGATCATCTGTGACAAAACAATCTTAACTATATTTAACGCATAACCAGATTTTTTAGCTGTTTTACTATTTAAACATTTTGTGTACTGCATGCTTTTCTATCAAATGTGCCTTTTAATCTGAGGATTTATGGTCCATTGACTGCAAAAAAAGACCATATAATATAATACAAGATCTTGGAGAGAAGGAAGCAGTGACATGCCAAGGGATTTTGTCCTAGGCCCAGTGTTGAGTTCAACATGTTTTAAAATGAGTTAAGTTATGGAATTTGCAGATGACATCAATTCTGGGGAAAAGGGGAGTTAATATCGCAGAGGACGAGATCAGAATTCAAAATGACCCTGGTAGATTGAAGAGTTGGGCCAAAACTAGCAAAATGAATTTCACCTACATCTGAAGAAAAATGAACACACAAATATAGGGTGGATGACACTTGGTTTGATAGATTAATTGTATTCTTTAATCAATGTGGTAATAGTTCATTTATTATTTTGTGATTGCTGAATACCCTAAAGGCACCAGATCCCATCTGATCTTGGAAACTACACTGGGTCAGGCCTGATTAGGATTTGGATGGGAGACTGCCAGGCACTGCAGGCTATATTTCAGAGGAAGGAACTAGCAAAAACACCTCTGAGTATTCCTTGCCTAAGAAAACCTTATGAAATTAATGGATTGCCATAAGTCAATAGGCAACTTTGAGCAAAATAGTTACAAAAGACTCAAGGAAACTGCCTGAGAAAAGATGAATAATTGGGAATATGAGGTCTTTCCTAGCCTATTGATAGTAATCACAATGAAAGAATACATCTAAGATCAATTAAACTTCAGTACTGATACAAGAGCAGCATTGGCTGTCATCTTTAAATATCTTCTTTTGCTCCAAAGAATAGAACACAAACCAGTGAATTCAAACTACTGTAAAAGAGATTCCACCTAAATTTTAGAAAAAGATTCATTACTGTAAGAACTGTTCAAGACTGAAATAGGTTGCCTTGGAGGGGTGGTGGACTCTCCTTTGGAGGTCTTTAAATATAGGCATCATTCGGGAGTGCTTTGGTTGTGCATGCCTACCTGGTAAAGGGCTCAACTAGATATCTCTCACAGTCCCTTACCAACTCTAATGATTTTATCATTAAATTTTAAAACAGGTTTTTCAGCAAGGTCCAGAGTCCTGCTTTTAGGTTCATCCAAAATTCTATAATTTAAAGAGGAGTGTTTTAATAGGATTTATGGAGGGGGGTGTCACAAAATATTGACTCCAGAGCACTTCTCCCATGCCCTTAAGGGCTCCTTCCATTTGCAAAAGGTTCTCAATGGAGACTAGGGCCCTTTCCACACTACACAGTTATGGTGCTATTATTCCACTTTCAGCATCCTATGGAATCCTGGGGTTTGCAGTTTAGGGAGGGGCATTTAGAATTCTCAGCCAGAGAGCCCTTTGGCCTCAGTAAACTACAAACCTCAGAATTTCACAGGATGTTGAAACTGGAATAATAGCACTATAGCTGTAGTGCGGAAATGGCCAATGTGTCAGAACGGTGATTTTTACCAATTTCTCCCTCCACTTGAAACTGTTTACACCATTTCCCACACTATCCCAAAGTTTGTCCCAATGCTCCAGAACTGTTTTACAGCAAGATGCGGGGCAAGGGTACTAATAATGCAGCCCTCTGGATATGACTGGCCTGCAAAACAACATACCTATAAATATATGTGTTATGTGTGTGTACATGTATTTTATTTTTAACTCAGACTTAGAGCTGTTTTAACATTCTTGAATGGTTTAAAATGTTTTAAATTATCTATTTATTTTAATTTGAAATTGTCTAAATTATTTATATTATTTTATTTCTTTGCTGCCCTGTGATTTCATGATTAAATGGCACGATAAAAATAAATAAATCTATCTATCAGTCTATACTAAAAGGCATCCAGCTATCATAACTGTGCTAATTTTTTTCTGAACCTTATTACTCACCTTACAATTGATAAATACTAACATTTCACTCATCTTTCACTCCATTCTGTGTTTATATTCAAATTAAATGTAGCCATTAATATCACAATTTAGGTCCTTTGTACATCATTTTTCTAGCTTTCAATAACTAAACATACATCCTGTAATTCCTGGGGTGTTCTATTTGTTTATATTTTTAAAATTCTTACACAGGACTTCAATCCTAAATATCAGACTAACCAGTACATGCTAACACCTTGGTGGAATGAAGACAAGATGGTACCCCTCAATGAAGACTGACCAACATGTGTATTTGATATGCACATCAAAAAGATACATCTGGGGTTTATATGGTATGGGGGAACTATGCAGGTGAATCATTGTGAGAAAAGGTATGAGTGGTTTAAAAGTCTGAAAAATAAATAGGGAAGAACGCATTTTATGTGCAAGTAAAATGCAAGTTCAAACACAGACACACACATTGGAAATACAACACAGTCCCCTTTTTCTGTTCCTTTTTCCTGCTTCCCTCCCTCTTCAGAGTGCTGACCAACCTGCAGGAAATTCTTGGTCTTACCTCCTTTCCTGGGAGAAAGTAGGCAGAATGGTATGGCTAGCTCTGAGGGGGTTCGTCCTGGCCTTCATACGAGCTCTCTGCAGCAGTTGCTTAGCCTGCTCATGCCTAGGGCTCAGCTCCAGGTCCTGGTTGGAAACAAAGGCCCTGCAGGCAAAGCAGCAGGGAACAAGGAGAGGGGGATTAGGGGAAAAAAATAACAAGGATCAAGAGTGGTTTAGCAGTGACGGCGGCAGCAGCATCGTGGGCAGACAACATGCTCATTGAAGCTGGGTTTAGAGCCACTACAGAAGTCTGAGCTGACAGTAGGTGGCATCTTACTCAGCCACATTGATACCAAAAGGGATTTCTAAGCATATCAGTGATCCAAGCCTGCCAGGGTGTATTTCTTCACTAATTTGCTTCTGCATGGAAGCAATGAGTAATTTTAGATTTTTTTTTCCTGATGCAAGAATATCTGCCAAGAACTGTCCAGTTTTTGAAGACCATTCACAATTCAGGACTTACGCTGTGCAAAATTTACATGTACTTGTTTTGCACAAAAAACTGCATTTTCAGCACAGCAAGCAAAACTACATGTGAATATTATGCAGAATAAATCTCCAACTACAGCCTTTTCTGCCCAACAAGCAGCATTTTCTATTTTCTGTAGTTGGAGATTTATTCTGCAAATTTTGTGTAGAGTAAGTCCCAAACTGTGAAAATTCTTGTCAGCCCAGGATTCTTCTGATCGGGGTTCTCAAAACTGAAGATAACACATTTTTTCTGAACATTTTTTTGAGGATTTTCCAACATCCGTACTGGAGTTAAGCAAACCTAGGTAACAGCTTGAAAAGAGCCAGCTGATGAGCCTAAGTGGTCACACACATTAAGAAAGGTGGGAGATGGGGACTGTGGCACAGGAGTAGAAGACCAGACATTGGAAGAAACCATATTTATAAATTATTACAGTTAGGATTTATACACGTACAACACAACCACTAAAAATTCCTAATATCCTAAGCTTTGAAAGACATGAGTATCCATGTGGCTAACGTCTTTTTTAAAACTCTTCTACATATTGTTTAAGGAAAGCTTTAAAAATTATTCCAAGTGTTGGGGTGGCAAGGGGCATGAGTCATTGGAAGCATATGATGTCAGAGATATTAACACAGGTTCTCAGAATAGCCAAATACATATCAGCTGAGTTCCACTCTAGTTCTATGGCTAGGAGCTAGCTCTGAATTTTCAAGTACTCCCAAGTATCAAATAAAACAAAACAAAACAAAAAAAATGGATTTTACCACAAATAATGGCAAGACAAAAAAAAGTGGATATCTCTACAATGAGTGATAAATGTTCTATAACATACTTCCTTATTTCCAAAGAGACTGCCTTATTAACCTTTCAGATTCAAAGCAAAATCACTTCCCCAAAGAAAATATACACATGCTCACAAAATGATGTTAATTAGTATTTATTATGCAAATATTTAATGTATTTTATAACAACACTCTCTGTAATTAGGAACTTAGTTCACCACCACTACACACCCAACAGAAAACATACTCTTCATGTATAGATAAGGGCTTATATTCTGCTTTAAAGTTATTGCCTTGAAGAAGATATGTTTGAAATGTGTTGTGATTCCCATTCAGAAATATTGACTTTCACCATGAAGACTTTCCTCATCGGTTCACTCTCACTTAAGCAGGCATTTGTGTTCTGTCCTTCCTCAAAGAAGCTCAAAGTGGCATTCACAGGTTTCTTCCCATTCTATTCTCATAACCACCTTGTACGATAGACTGAGCAGAGAGACTGACTAAAGATCAGCCAGGGAACTCCACAACTGAGCATGTATTTTAATTTAGGAATATAACAATGCAATCCTCTGCAAATTTACTAAGGACTAAGGTGTACTGAATTTAATGAATTTAATCCAATTTTTCTGAATAAGATTGTACAAGTCAGTGGCTCCAGTTCCATTCCAGATTGGCTCTTATGCTGGATTCACTGGTGGCACGTTCTTATACTGTCTGTTTTAAAAACCTCATTTTTTCTTAATATATGCAGAAGTAGTTGATCTTTTGAGCACTGCCATATAGTGCATTGCTCATCCCATTTCATTTTTTTTCACAGGTATCGCAACACCAAAAATGTGGGCGCCATCAATGCTCACTTTCCAGTGTCTCAACATATGACCCATTTTGCTCGTCTGCCCATCCCCATTGAGCACATCAACATGCTCACCCGGAACTTCCCTACTGGCCCTGCCATAATCCTGGTGATTATTTTAATCAGCTCAGCGAGTCATTTTAGCTGGCTTCAGCTTAACTCTTTCAGCAGTCTCCACATCTTTCACTGTGCACAAGGCTACTGATACTTATATACACGCATGTTGCTTTTCCTTTCAGCTTAAAAAACACAATAAACCTGATTGTTTGTTTACAGACAAAACACTCCCTGATATCTACTTAAATTCACAAAGAAACTTTCCTTAGACATTTTACATGAGTAGAAATCAGCAAAATGGCCAAGAAATCACTCTTCAGTATTAGATGCACCTAACAGCTCTTCTACGTGCCTTCTAGGAGAAAGAAGGCAGGGACGAGTCACATCCTCCCACAGTCAGACTTTACCCAGACAAAGGCAAATCCTTTAGCAAACAGAACTCAGGAAGCTATATTTCACCCCTGAGCAGATTTCTCACAATGCAAATGCATGTGGTGGGGCCCTATAAGAAAAGTGATCATCATCAACAACAGGGCAGAATGACACTGGAAGTGTTACCCTAAAAGGTAGGGGACCTTGAGGTCCTCCAGCAGTACCTGTGCCTCCATGAAAAGGTGGCAAATTACTGGCTCAAAAAGGGAGGCCTGTGAGCAGTGGGATAACCTTACGGAATCTTTTCATCAATGCATTCCAGTACTAACTGTAGGACATCAGTTGTAGATCAAAAGGAATGTTTTTATTTGGGGGAAATTCACAAACACACATAATACTCAAGCAGTCTCACAATCAAACAAGGCTAGCAAAGGTAAAGGAGAGAAAGGTTGGATAGCAAGAGTTTGGGGCTGGTGGGTGATAATTGCCACTCCTGAAGCAGCAGAGGATCAAGTGAGCTGACTCATACTGGGGAAGCCTGAGGGCTGTACAATGAACTGGAATCTGGAAGAGGGGGTCCTACAGCATAAAACGGGATGTGTGTTCAAGATGCCAGCAAGCAGCCAATGGCTGAGTTAGGGGTTTAAATACTTTTTTTCTGCCCTGAGGGAAACGTGTGAGTTGCTTTCTGGTAGCGCCGACAAAGGGGTCTGGAAGGTTCTGATTGCCTTTGCAGCCAGGTAACAAAGCATCGACAGCCTCTTAATTATTGGCGAGGTGGGAAAACAAAAGGACTGCTTCCACGGAAAAGAGGTAGTAGGATGTCAGATTTGAAATGCTCCTTCTAGCAGCTTTGCTATTGTTTCATAAGCTTGGGTATTTTAGAGAACCATCTAAAACCCAACAGGTTAACTTTTTGGATTGATTCTCCTAAACTTATGACCTGGCCATGTTGAGGCTTTTGTCCTAGCTTCAAGAAGCTTCTGGTCAGAGTCCTTCTTCCACACAGCTTTTCAGCCATAAGTGCAAGATTTATATTTATTTCATGTCAATTAAACAATGTTTATAGCCAATCATACTGTATCACAGATTGCAGGTGTATGGCATGGTAACAGAAGTAGAATGTGTATCTACTTCAGATTGACAAGAATTGTTACTTCCATCCTGAATTAACTCTCAGTTCATATTTACACAAGTAGCATTTAAGAACTTTTAACCCTGTAGGAAAGATTCCAGGAAAGATAAGGAGGCAGACAGATATAATCACGAGAGAATTAATTCTTACTAAGCAGTCCCTACCTGTCTCCGATTGCCTCATAGGAAGGCTCCTGATCAGTTTTTATGTATTCATTTTACTTCCTGCTTTTATATGTAAATTTCCTTAGAAAGCTTTATTTCCTTAAATGTAGAATATAAACATTCACTTATCTACTGAATTAATGACCCACATTTGAGCTGGTGTAGTGGCTATGAGTCAGGAAATCCTGGGTTCAAATATGGCTGAAGTAAGCCATAAACTGACAAGAAAGCAATCAGCAAATCATCATCTCTAGCCTGAGTCTTCCAGAGCCACAATTTAAGATTAATATTGACCTATCTTATAAGATTTTTACAAAGATTACTAAGAAAGAAAATGATGCATTTTGAACACTCAAAAGCATTGTATACAGGTATGCAATGCAATAATTATACCAGGAGCTGAGATAACATGTAAGGAGAAAACTGGTTTGATTTCCATAAAAGACAGGGCCAAAAGCACAGAATACAAGTTCTCTGGTCAAACTAACACAGATATTAAACAAACCATAAAATGTACCAATATATTTGAAAGCACGTGGATTCAATTCTTAAGTTTTTGTAATTTGTGGTACAGAAAATTATTTCAGAGATGCTATGGTAGTACAACCAAGACTTGATTTGTGAATTGTATTATAACATATTACCTTATAAATAGAAATTATATGCACCTGAGCTGGAACATTTAAAATCATTTAGACTGTAAGCCTGAGAAGAGGGAACTAGGATTTTTTGGTTGGTCTTTTACTTGTCAAGTGCCATCTACAGTGATGGCGCTATGTAACTGTTGATGATGATGATGATGATGATGATGATGATGATGATATCCCTCCAATAAATGGCAACATTGTTGCACTCCTGTTAACCAAACCACTCCCTCCAATAAATTGTAAATTGTTTCAGCCTTCAGGTAAAACTTTAATCATGTTCAGAAATCAAAGACAGAAGTTAGGTAAACAGTTGGCAACTCAGGATAAGATATTAAAAACACCAACATACACAAACTCTTTCTATCCATTTGTTCATTTTTTTTCTTATTGTTTAACACTCACTGTCAGTTACAAAGTATCCATGACAAATTCTGTGGTCATCACATAGGTCATTGATGGGAAACTTTTGGTCCTCTGATGTTTCAGATTTCTACTTCCAGCAGCCCCAGCCACTATTACGACCAATGCATAGGAATTATGAGAATTATAACCTAAAACATCTGCAGGGCCAAAGGTTGAAGGATACAAAAGGGGTGGAGGCATTACTGACACCAAACATGTAGCCCTTGCAATTGGCTCTTCAGAGCAGCAACCTGGAGCTGCCGAACGTGTTTGCAGTGTTGCACTGTGCAGGCCATAATCAAAGAGACAAATTTCTCAGAGTACGTGAATCTGATACAAATCTGTTCCGGTCATATACATCTGAGGAGGATCAAGTGGATAAAACTGTTTCCAAGAAGGACTCCACATTCAATTAAAAATGGATTGTGGTTCCTTTTTCTAGCAATGAAGTAGGACTGCCTGCCACCTATTTCTGAAATCTTACCGGTAGCCTTCAGAATCCTGCAAGGAAACACCAGAATCCCAGTCTACATCATTTGCCAGAATCTCTGTAGACACATAACAAGAAGAACATATGATCAATTTTGTACACCTCAGCTACATGAAATGCAACTGGACATGAAAAACACAGCTCTTCTAGGGAAAGGAATGTTTATCTCAGTGCCCCTCACCCCTAACTGTTGTGCCCAAATCCGCTTTCTTTAAAGTCCCTTTGTTCAACCTATCAATGCTTATTCTCCCCACCCTCCTGGACTGCGTTTATTGACAGACACGGCAAAGTGGAATATTAATATTTTAATAACTGTATAAATGACAAATATCTTCTAAAAACTGTTCATTGTCTCTCTGATATATCAGATGCACTTTGGAGACAAGGGCCATTATCTAACACGGTCATTGTGCTTGAGGAAGCAGGAAGAGACAAACTCTACTGCACCCCACCTCAAGGAGCACGGAAATGCACTTCAGATGGTTTCCCAGTGAAAGTGAGGGTTGGAGGCAGAGCAGGAAAGTTCAGTCATGGGGGCGGGCGCAGAGATTATAATAAGAATTCCTCCTTTGAGACAGAAAAAAGTCTCATCTGTCCTCTATTTTATATTTAAATACTTCCAGAGGCACAAGCTATTACTATTTGATTTCCACTGATTTCAGTGAAATTTGCTCCCTTGTGCACTCTGGAAGTATCCCTTCCCCTTATTGGACAGAAAGGGTAAAACTGAGAGAGATCTTGCATGTGCACACACTGATTTAAACAGAAAAAGCCTAATCACAATGGATTCCTCCCAAGAAATGGGAAAAAAAGGATAAGAGAATGAGTGAGGAAGAGGATTATGGTGGGAAAAAACAAGAAGTGCAGCTGCATGACAGCTCCTGTGGTGGGGAAGCCTGTGCCACATTGGCCAGAAAATGTAGCCAGAGCAATGAGTGAAGACAGGACTTTGCTAAGGAGGCAGAACATGACCAGCATGGGAGGGGAACAAAAAGGAGTGAAGGATTCTGGGGGCAGCAAACCACATGACCCAAAGAAAGAACTGCAGTCAGAATTATCTTCTGAAAGAAAAGGTGCTACTGCTGATGCTAGACTACAGGAATTATTACCAATTTGTCTGGTTGTTTGCATATCATGTGAACAGAGACTTTGAATGTGGGAATACTGATACACTATCAGACACGGTTACCATAACTTTGACAATGTCTGAATTCCCCCTTTGTCTGCTTAGGAAATCTAGCCTAAGTGTGGAGCAGGTAGCTGTGAGAATAAAGATGGAAGCAATGCACAACCAAAGGCTATTTTGTCAATTTACAGATTCTACAGTGTTCCAAGCATTTTAACACAAGCGCTGCCTGTGTTTAGGTATGTAACTGCTGCAGTGAAGTCCATAAACTTTCTTTGTAAGAACAGAAGGAAACATATTGTTACGAATTCAAATTGTGTGCCATATACCAGACTAGATGCTACACTGTATGTGAATGATGACCCAGGCAGACAGACAAGATTCAAACCACAGTGTATGTTCTTTTTACTTACTTAAATTTCAGGATTAAGACCAAAATATTCACTGAGGTAAAGATACACAATCATTAGATTGCAATGTCGGAAGGATTGCAGTCAGCACTATTTCTAGATGCTTCTGAATTATTTTAGCATTAGCAAGATGTAGTAGCATTAGCAAGATAGTAGGGGAGATGTTTTATCCTGTACAAAGAAGGCTTGAATGCGGGCAGGGGAAATTAAAATCCCCCCCCCCATCTTTAGGACAAACATGTAGTTTAAAGGACATATATGCATATAGAAACAAAAAAACTTCACAATATTTTTTATCTGCCTGAAGAAATCATTACTTCAGACTGGTAGCAATTGTTTGATTTGTAAGTCTGCATTCTTCACATGTTCACTCACCTTTCTCTCCCTATTTCAACACTTTTTATTCCCTATCCCTGTGATGTGGTGAAACAGAATAGTTCACAAACAGATTTCTTTTCAACACATGATGGATTGGGGCTCTACAAGCTGGCTTAGAATCCAAGTCTCAGACCTTATATTAACATATTCTCTATTTTTTTAGCCATAAAATTTCAGAGAGGATCAAACCAAGGGGGCAAGTTAAATGCTCAACAAAAATTGGAAGATATCTTCAGATAATCAGATGGAATGATAATACCCATTGGTAACTAGTAAATGCTGAGATGTGTATTGGTTATTATTCAAAGTATCATGATCTGGGACGTCTTGGGAGCGGGTCTGATTCACTCCTCCATCCAAATCATATATTCCTCAGAATGTAGCACTTCTGAAATATTAGGAAAATCAAAATGGCTCTGTAGGAGTCAAATCTCCTCTCTGGGAAGGGTTTGTTTTGGAGAAAAAACGGTGTTAGAAGAAGCATTTCACATGAATGTTAAAAGAGGAATGCATCTTGCAAAAAATAGCTGCAACACAATCTAATAAAGGACAAGGTAGGTATAGGGATAAACAAGATGCTTTGTTTGACTCTGAAAAAACAGAGGTGTGACATTGCAGGATCATATGTGTGAAATAAAGTACAAAACATGCAGAATACATATTTGAGTAATATGTTTTCATGATCAGATCATTTTCATGACTTGAAAGAGCAATCCTTCAAATTACAGGTTCAGCATCTTGTTTGTTTTGATCCCGAAACATCCACTTTGAAGAATAACGAGCAATTTTTGCTTTCACTACTATCAGTTCCCCCCGCCCCTTTATTTACTTCTCTCTGTTATAGGGAATATCTACCACTCATTCATATGGGAGTAAGTCAGGCAGTGCAACTAGGATGTGGGCCTCCCCTAGTCAGCGGCAGAGTTTGGAGTGTGTGGAGGGGGGGGCGGAGGGGCTACAGTGGGGGGCATGGCTGTGGTGCTTGGGAGCATGGCCACAGCATGTAGGAGCGTGGCCATGGTACGCGGGGGTGTGGCTACAAGCCAGGATGCCCAAAATACATTGCTGCCAGGGGTGAACTGCCCCCATCATCCCCCCATCCCTACGTGACTGTCCCAGTGCTCCCAGCATCTGGAGTTAAAGCTTGTTTAGTCTTCTTCTTGCTAAGTCCTAGTCAACTATCATCTACTTTGTCCCACAAAACTTACTGAATTCAACCAGTTCTTATTTTCACATTTTCTTTTGCCTCCAAATATATATATATATAGCACAGGAAATAAGTTAGCTGAAAAGATACACCCTTTAAGTGATTCTTCTGTGTTTTATTAGAAAAAGCCTATAATTGTAGATCATAACATTTCCTTATCTTACAAGCTTACAAGAGAAGATGCCTAAAAAACCCCTTGGCCAATTTCTCTCGCTTTCTAGGATATGCAAGAAACAGAGGACAAAACAAGGATGGAAGGGAGAGGAGGATTCGATTATGTTGTACCTCTTTGCTACAGTGCTAAGTTCTTCCTGTATGTTCTCCTCATTTTGTATGCTCATCCGTACCCCCGAATTACAAGGATTATTCCATTTCTACAGCTCCATTCCCATCACATATACATACTTACTGGGCCCATCATTCAAAAGGACTGGGGTTTTCTTCTTGTGATGATGCGGAGTATGCAGTTCATGTGAAGAGTAGCTATTAAGCTGTGACATGTTCAGCATCTCCTGGAGCAAAGACCGGTTTTTTTCTACTTTCTCTGCCAGGGACAAGGTAGTGGCATTGCTTCCACCACTGCCAAGACTGTCCCAGCTCTCTGTCCTCCAAAGCCGTCCTGTTGTCACCATCTCACAAGTATCATTTCTGTGGCCAAATGAGCAGCTTTCAAAATCTCTTGGTTGAACTAGTTCATCTTCTCCACCATTCACTTCCCCAAAAGATCTGTGGAGGCAGGAAAGGTCCTTCAGAGAGCTGGCTCCATAGAGGCCATTTTGGGATGCCCTTTTTGTTGTTCTTCCTGAGCAACCCTTTTTATCCAGAATATTTCTTCCTCGAAGCCTCTGGAACTCCTCAGGTGAACCCCAAGCAATAGTTGTAGGTTCTTCTTCTGCCTTAGAGTGTTTCAACATTTCAAAATCATTGATGTATGAACTTGCTGGGATTGGTCCCAGAGATTCCTCCTGCCTGGAATGTGGGTAGTCAGTGCTGTCCAGCAGCACATCTGTCAGATAGGTGCGAATCTGAGCCTGTGGTTCCACCACTGCATCCTGAGAAGCAGGATCTGCTGCTGGCTTCCCCTTCAAGGCCTTACCTTTCTTCAGAAAAGCCCGTTCCTGGGATGGTGCTTCAGTCTGCCTGTTAATGGCACTCCTCTTGTCTTTTAGTGCTTTGACTTTGGATTCCAGAACAGAGGTACCCCTGCTTGGATCTCCTGAAAGCCCAACTGGAACCCATGCTGGCCCACTGAGGCAATGACTGTCTATATCCTCAAGGCTCTCAGAGGCCTGTTTGGATCTAGACATATTTTTGACACATTGCTTCATGCTTTTCAAGACTTTCCTCTTTTCAGTAGGGAGATTTCCATCCATGTTCCCACTGCCAACAGGCAACAGACCTTTCATGGAAAAACAAAAAAAGCAATGTGAACTGCTTGCTTGACAGATGGAAATTCTCCAGAGTTAATGCATACTAGAAAGTGCCTATTGCTTCTCTCCTAGGAAGGACATATGACGGTATACACAGCTCTGTTATATTTCTGTACTCAAGATACCAATAACTTTGCAAAACAATTACAGTTCAACACAAAGTAAATCCAGTCTCTGCAACATATATAATTTGTGTATATTTGCACATTTATTTTTTTATTTATACCATTTCATCTGCTTGCCCTGATCATTGAAAACGACTTAAGTATGTGGAGTACTGTAAGTCTGCCCCATAACCATTGTCAGAGGTGTGCTTACTGCATGCTAAAGTAGTAAAATATCTGAACCTATGTAATCCACATGTCCTATCTAGAACACCTGGATTCTGCAATATGTATATAGAATGGTTTACAGCAACAGAATGACTGGACAAGAGAAAGGGCAAAATGCAAAATATGTTGAGTATTTTATGTCTTTTATTCCTCAAGAGCTGTGCTTTGTGTACACAGTTGCACAAAAAGACATCACTCCAGGAAGCCTACAAAACATCTTTTTCCTGTCTCATCTGTTGTTGGATTGGGTAGAAGGAATTGGGTAGAAGGAAAGTCTCATTTCCCAAAGAACCCACTTCCCTGCCAATAACAGGCATATGTATAAAGGTTATTGGATTGTTTTTCCTTCATCTAGATGATACTGCAAACATTGTCTGGATTTTTTAAAATGTTCTTAAGAAAAATATAAGCACAGCAAAACAAGGGGTACATGCCCAATGATTTTCAAACTTATAAAGTCAACAGCTATCTACATCTGACAGAATCAGTGGGTCTACTCTAGTTGGAAGTAACAATAATAAGATGGGAGCCCTAGTGTTGTCATGTAGGATAGATTACTCTGTCTTGATTTATAAATGTAGCACATATCCTTGGTTGCCACAGATTGAAGATTTTAAATTCTTCTACCCCATCACTAGGGTCATTTCTGCACTAGCCTGTTGTAGTGCTATTAGTCCACTTTCAACATCCTATGGAATCCTGGGGTTTGCAGACGGCCCCTCCCTAAACTGCAAACCCCAGGATTCCATAGGATGTTGAAAGTGGACTAATAGCACTACAACAGGCTAGTGCGGAAATGGCCTAAGACAACCAGTGTGGTGTAGTGGCTTGAGCATTGGACTACAACTCCAGAGAGGACGGTTTGAATCCCTGCTCAACCACGGATACCCAAAGGGTGATCCTGGGCAGGTCACATTCTCTCAGCTTTAGAGAAAGGCAAAAATAAACCTCCTCTGAACAAATCATGCCAAGAAAACCCCATGACATATTCTCTGTAAGTCAGAAACAACTTGAAAGGACACAGCAATCCCACCATTACAGTTATCAGCTACCCCAGTCATCTTGAGTGAAATTTACTTAACTGTGTCTACAACATATTTCAAACATTTGGAATACACTCTGGAAACATTGGAATTGCTCATAGGTGGGAGAGAGGGGAGAGAACTGAGGAGACAGTAAGAGCTTCTTTCCCATTTGCTAGCAATACTAGGTTATTCCAGCTGTGAAGTCGATAAGTGTGGCAAAAGGAGTAGCATGGCAACAGGTACTCTCAACCCTCCTTCTGGTATTATACATAATGTTAGAAGTTGATTAGTAATTTTCAGTTTCTTATTCGCATGAATCTTTGAGACAGCACTTGGTCAATGAAGAAAGACCTAAGCTTCATGTGTTTCTGCATACCCACCTGCATGTAAGACTGTCTCAGTCTTTCAGAAGACTGCCCCCTTCAAGACTAACAATACCCTCCTGCCAAAATTCTCACTTTTGTGCAGTGCACACAGATGACTAACAATCACAAATAAAGACATGAAGATATGAATTCCACAATTACCTTTGGATCACTTAAAATTGTACATTTTCTAAACATACAGGTACTGCTAAGCATGGCACATTGCTTATTTTTGTTATGAGTATGGGATCCCACACTTCACAATGTCCTAAAGGCACTGGGTTGGAAAAGATTCAACAGCATCACACAGAAAACACACTCCTGGATGTTTTGAGATGTGACTGGGATGGTCCATGATTTTCTGTTGGGACAGAACATTACTTATTCTTTTCCATTTATTTGGGCTATTGTTAGGATATCAGATTTGAGAGCACCCTGAACATACAGAAAACTTTGAGCCAGAGAGACGTTCATGCCACACTCTCCCGGATGTGTGGGCATATGATTTGGTCTAGGGATTATACCTCTGCTCCTTTAACTGTAATTGTCCCCTGGGACCATCATTCATCATTGAACATTGAAGAAAATTATGATTTGATAGGAGAAAAGTATACAATAGTTTATTTTTAAGAGAAGAATCTCTTGATCACAAAGTCTAAAGCTTAAAGGTGGGTATAAAGCCGAGGTCTTTGTTCAACCTCTGTTTCAGAATTTTATATCCTACCACCCTACTATCCCAATTATCTATAGCTATAGAGCATGTCAGCAATGACATGATTGGTTTGGCAGGGAACATTCTTGTTGTTGTTCAAGTTGACTGTAACTTATTGTGACCCTACTGTAGGATTTTCCTGGCAAGATTTATCCAGAGGAGGTTTGCTGCTATCTTCCTCTTAGGCTAAGGCCCTTTTTGCATCTTACCTGGTGCAGCGGCATTGTGTGGGGATCGTGCAAAAAGCCTCATCTGGGAGGCACTCGTGTTCCCTCCACTTCTCCTCCACACCAGCTCCGTGCTGGCTGGAAGCATGAGCGCTCCGCCCCTTCCTTTTGCAGTGCAGCCGGGTACTTTCCCAGGCTGTGCTGGTGGGGGGGAAGCACAACGGCCATGCATTCGGAGCCTCCGCACACAAGGTAAGTGCATGTGGGGCATGGGAGTGACATGCGATCACGCATCATTTTCAGCAATGAGCCAAAAATGATACAATGCGCAATCACCCCTAATGGCCTCGGGAGCGTTGCGCGATTGCAAAGATGTCATGTGGAACGGTCCTTCCAATCGCGTGATGCTTCCGAGGCCATTTCGCAACAGGACTGGCATGTGAAAAGGGCCTAAGAGTGGGTTTTCATAGCTAAGTAGGTATTCAAACTGTGTCTCCTGGTGTCCTGGGCCAAACTAAAATCACTACATCATGATGACAGGCAACCTATCAGAATGTAACGCTGAATTATATACTGCAATGGCTGACTGTTATCCCTATCTGTATCTTTATAGCAGAGAAAATAGGAATGTTCATTCCTATTGCTGACATGTAAAAAATAGGAAGAGTTGTCTTGGTCCAGTCTGAAAATTCTATTAGTCTAGCATTCTGTTTCTGATAGCAGCCACCAGATACTTCTGAGACACTTAGAAGCAATCTCTTTGTTTACATGGACTTAGAAACGTACTATCTCTGGAACAAAGGAACCATCCAGATGTTATCTCTAATAGCTAAGTAGAGCTATCATTTTAATTTGTCTTTTTAAAAGCCAACACACACAGTGGCTACCAGATCACCCTATATAAAGTCATTCTATATACATTCTACTAGCGTATATACCCAGTGTTGCCCTTGATTTTATTTTCTCACAGGTAATACTTGTTAGAAAAATTTGAGATCCTGTGTCTCTAATCCCCCAAACTGTCTTGTCCAGTACCTCTACCTTTTTCCCCATATTCCCCAATGCAATCTGTATTCAGAGTTATTAACATACAGAAGTTGGGTTCCTGAGAGAATATGCTGCTCTCCTCCTGGCTGCTAGGCCTTGTCTGCATAGCAACCGGCCAGGCCAAAGAGCTCTCTGGCTGAGAATTCTAAAGGCCCCTCCCTAAACTGCAAACCCCAGGATTCCATAGAATCTTCACAGGCAGCCAATTATGTGAGGTCTTCACCTCACACAGCCAATCATATGAGGTCTTTGCCTGACACAAACAAACATACAAACTTTGACTTTTATATAGCAGACTAGCACATTTACCTAGAGTTGACCAGGATTTTATTTTCTTATAGGTAACACTTGTTAGAAAGATTTGAGATTCTGTATCTCTAATTCCCCAAACTGTCTTCTCCAGTACCTGTAACCTTTCCTCATATTCCCCAATCCAATCTGTATTCAGAAGTATTAACATACAGAGGTTGGGTTCCCGAGGGAAATTCACTGCCCTCCTCTTTGCTGCTAGGCCTCATCTCCATAGCAACTGGCCTATTCAGAGCTCTCTGGCTGAGAATTCTAAAGGCCTCTCCCTAAACTGCAAACCCCAGGATTTGATAGAATCTTCACAGGCAGCTAATCATATGAGGTCTTTGCCTGACACAGCCAATCATATGAGGTCTTAGTCTGACACAGACAAACAAACTTTGACTTTTATATATTAGATATAAAATCAGCAGCAATGTCTACTTAATAAAAATCGCTATGAGCTCCCGATGCTGTACCAATTCATATACTACACGCTTACCTAGAAAAGCATATACAGAAATCATTCAGACCGCTCATGCAAGTCAGGACATATTTTTGATCAGATTATGCCCAATACAAATACTTTCAAAAGTCACTATGAGAATTAAGCGCATACTTAAATCTTTCCCACTGAAAAACTAGACCTCAAAATATCAAACCATTTTGAATGTAATTCTGGGCAAAGGCTGAAGAGGGAGGAGACAAAGGAAAATGAAAGCACAGATGATAGCTTGTCTTTTATACAACTGAGATATTGACAGGAATGAAAAAAAAGTGAGCATTTGAGTTCATGTTATTTTTCTTTCAGCATGGAATACAGCATGGAATAACCAAGGCATTGCATGCAAATGTATTCCTCTTGGCTCCTCTCCCAGGCCCTTTCCGCAGCTTACCTGTTCTCGGTGCTGGAGCACAGGGATCGCGTGAGCAGCCTCTTGTGAGAGGCTGTTGTGTCCCTGCTGATTCAGCGCCGCAGCTGCTTGCTGGTCGCGCGAGCGCCCCACCCGCACCCCGCCCCTTCCTACCACAGCGCAGCCTGAGAGTTGTAGGCTAGCGCTGAGGCAGGAAGCGCGACCGGCGCGGCTCAGGAGGCTGCGCGTGGCAGGTAAGTGCGCTCCGCACGGCATTTTTGGCTTGAAGCCGAAAATAAGAAAATCCGTTAGCGGTTTGCGTCACACTCTTGAGCGTTGCGTAAATGTGAGTGCATCATGCAGACCGCTCCTCACATTTACGCGACTCTCAAGGGGTCCTTTCGCTTAAGAAATGCCATGCGAAAAGGGCCCCAGTCTAAAGAGATGGGGCAGATGTGGGACAGACAGTTGGATTATGCTACACTGAACAAATTTATTGATAAAAATGCACAAAGTTTAGGAAGAGGTTAGTTTAAAGGCAGTGGGCCCAATAGGCAATAGTTAGACTAACAAAAAGGGTTTTGCCAAAGAAGGACAAAATCCTAAAATCTGCAAAATCTGAAACCTATGTACGCATATATTTATTAAGTGGTCATGTTTGCTAGGGAATTCTGGGAGTTGTAGCTGAAAAAGAAACTTTGTCAAACTCTACTTAGCATCTGGGGGAAAAGAGTGGATACAGAAGGTCACAGAAGCTTCCCTCTCTCCCACATTTTTCCGCCCACCAACTTTAAATATTAAAGACTTAAAAGCTTTGGCTCACAGTTATTGTAACTGGAAACACTTTTTTTGTCAAAGATCCAAGGTGAGACTTTCAAAATATTAATACAATAATGTATTTGCATTGTGCAATTCTTAGTATCTGGAGTGCGGAAGCTCTGAATAGAGTGAAAGTTGTCTGTGGGCGCACTCTATTGACAAGGTTCATAGAGGTTCATGTGTAGAGGAAGGTAACACTACAACTGATGCTTACAGCATTTTAAATTTAAAAAATCCTCCATTTAATTATGTTATCAGAGTTTGAAGGCTCTGCATGTCCTTAGAAATGGCATATACATATGACTGAGATTACTATCTGTACAACAAAAAGGAAGAGTGCAAAGGCACATCACGACAGTAATATGGCAACTGGAACAGAGATTATGAGACACTTTACCTGCCACAGTGAACAGTGACCATCCTTCAGAGTCTTAAGCATTGCTTTGAGTTCAAATACTTGCACATGTTAAGATGAAATTAGATTAACAGGCTCACTTTTGATAGTGTCATTGTTTAAAGCTTCAGCCAGATTTTGAAGCGTTTATGTAAAGTTAGAATACTGGTCCTTTACTGTGAAAGGCCACATTTTGTGGGGAGCAACTATGTACTGAAATTGGAAAGTGGGAAACATTTGCACAAAAATTTTGAAATGCAGCTGCAGAGAATAAAAGTCAGTTATCAAATTAACAAGCTATAGAATCCTATCACCAAACTATATTATACCACACTAAAATATTGTGTGACATTGGAAAACATAACTACTCTGAGCAAATTGTGGCAACAGAGTTTTGTCTAAAGCCAATGAAGAAGTTGTAATGTATTAAAATATTAAATATTTAAATCTTCATTTAATTTCCTAGAATCATAGACTTAGAAGGGTCAAGGGTCATCTAGCCCAACCAAGTGTCATGCAGGAATACACAACTGAAGCACCACCCCCACCAACAAATGGCCATCCAACCTCAGTTTAAACCTTCCAGACAAGGAGCGTCTACTACCTTTCAAGGCAGTTCATCAAACAGGTAGGATTTATTTATTTAATTTGAATAAAATATTTAAATATTAAAATTAAAATATGCTCAACTTTCTGAAACAGATGGTTATAAAATTGGGATTGTATTTTTTGCAGCCCCAGGTGATCCCCTTATTGAAAGGTTTTGGTGGAAGAACGATGCTAACAAAACAAAGAGAGAAGTCAGTGCTGTGAAATTCTGTGCAGCTAGGAGTGGACTGTACTGGAAAGACAGACAAGCCAAATTACACATTCCAAAAATATCACATGGAAATGGTTCCTATTTTCTATTTCTGCTAGAGTCACTCTCTTATGTAGCTTTATCCACTGAAATTGTTTTCAGTTTATCATTCCAATCAAAGCACTAAACTCTGCATCAAATTCTCAATGTGCCCATGACTGCTGTAACCAATTGACAGTTTGCTGTCGTGAAGGCAGTTCCCATAATACAAGGGATACAATACAATAATACATCTACATTCCAACATAGTATATACATATTTCTTGAAATCTTTGACTTTTCAATTATTTTGGACATCAGCTCCCAGAATCACCAGTCAGTGTGGCCAATGATCAGGATTATGGGAGCTGCAGGCATTTAAAGGGTAAGGAGTTCCCCTCTTCGACCCACCCCAGTCCTTTCAGATTAAAACTGGAGACCAGAGGGAGGTTACAAAGAACAGGAAACATCACTGCCAACCTCTAATTTTTTGCAACAGAGGGCATTCAATTGAGCAGAGCAGTTCAGGAAGTTAACATGCAGTGGCACTATAGAGACTTATCACAATGCACACGTACACTAGAGAGAGAAAAGACAGCATGGAGGAAGAACAAGGTGAGAAATCAATGCTGTTTGAAGTTTTGGCATGGAGTTTTGAGTAGTAAGCAAAGCAATGACTGGACTGGTTTTCTTTTACCTGTCTAGGTTGGAGGAGTGGGGAGGAAGAGAAAGCAACTGCAGTTTTGATGCTACTGGAAATACAGGGGCTTCCTTTGCCTTGTTAGAATGGAGAGCATGAGTGGGAGGAAGAAACTCCTATCTTACTGTCATCTAGAGGAAATCATACAATCATAGAAATGTAGAGTTGGAAGAGACCACACGGGCCATCCAGTCCAACCCCCTGCCATGCAGGAACACTCTCAAAGCACTCCCGACAGATGGCCATCCAGCCTCTGCTTAAAAACCTCCAAAGAAGGAGACTCCACCACACTCCGAGGCAGCATATTCCACCGCCGGACAGCCCTGACTATCAGGAAACAGCCCTTTGATTTCCTTTGCCTGCTTAGAAGGGGCCTGAGGAGGAGGAAGAAACTGGAATCTTGGAATTTAGGTGTGGCTGGAAGGGTTTCTTTTGCTTGCTTAGGCACAGGGCTTTCTTTACTTGCCAAACCTGCTGATGAGGACACTGCAGGAAATGCGCTGCCTCTCCCGTTGTTGTGCTTTTTGTACCTGCTATAGAAGTTTTAGCAGGAGATGTGCTGCCTCTCTCACAGACACCTGATATACTTTCTCCACCTGGGAAACGTGCTGGTGAAAGCAAAGCAAACGAGTACAGTTCTTATCAGTTGCTGTCTGTGTGCTCCCTTGAAGAGGAATTGCCCTCTAATGATAAACCAGCTCACCACAGCCAAGCCCTCTAGGGATCAGAAGTTGCTTCCTCTTCTGGTCTCTCTGAAGAGCATCTGCACACTTCTCTAGCCTGGAAAAGTTAAGCTCTGATGTTTATGCTTTAAAGTCTCTTTAATTGTTTGTGGGTTGGGCAAATTCACTAACTCTGTGGCTCCATCAGAACACATCCTCCTGGTCTCAAATAATTCTCTATGGAATTAGTGACAATGTTTACATCAGTCTCAATTTACCTGTAAGTCCAAGACCACAACTCCAATGTAAATCAAGACCCATCTATATTTTAGGAGGACAATGCATCAGCTGGGGATTTAACAAAGCTACCAGTCCTATGATGGATATGACTATGAGTATGGCAGAGACCCTGAGGAAAATTCTAGAACCAATGGCAAGAGAAAAGATTTACATAAAGTTGGTGTAACAATGCATGAAGTAAGCTGGTTCTGGGACAGATTACAGGGATAATACTGGTTCGTCTGAAATCATGATGAGGGTCAGCTCCTAACTAGGGCCATTTCCGTACTAGACTGTTATAGTGCTATTATTCCACTTTCAACATTCTATGGAATCCTGGGGTTTGCAGTTTAGGGAGGGGCCTAGCATTCCATAGGATATTGAAAGGGGAATTATAGCACGATAATAGTCTAGTGTAGAAATGGCCTATGTTGGATCATCCTCCTCTCAGCAGCTTCATCACTCCGACTGTGAGCTGGGGATGGAAAAGTGGCTTCCAAGGCCAGCTCCAGAAGTGGACAAGGTCATGCATTTGCCACGACCCAAATTGGGCAACAGGATAACTAACCAAACAGTGCCACCATTCTCAATTTGCATAGAGCATTAAAGAAAAAAACTAGAGCAACGAAGCATAATTCTTTGTTCTTACTCACAGTGTCCTTCAGGTTAAGGGATACATGGGGATGCCTTGACCGAGCTGCCACTTCTACCCCCAAATCCTTGATTTGACACTTGCTGTCTCATATTCTCCTTCCAACCCTCAGTTCCAATTAGCAGAAAACATTTATATTTGTATGTGTTTGAAGGCAACAGAATGTAAAGCATTCCACAGGGAAAGGGGGAAAGAGATCACTGTAGAAGAGCAGTAAAGTGACCGTATTCTGAAGAAACTGGTAGGTACATACTCACCAAGCCTTTTTGGATCAGCAACAAACTGGCTTCCCAGAGGGAGATGGGAAGTGTTGTGATGAGGGCAGGCGTGCCAGAGATTCACCATTCTGGGAAGACATTCCTCCTAGATCCATCCAACCAAAATAGAAATAGAAAGATTTGTGGAAATCGCAACTCAAAATCCAGGTGAAGTTTACAGTCATCCTCTCTCTCAGGGGCTAGATCTTGAAGAAAAGAGCAATTGATACAGCTCAATTAATTTCTTTGCATAGAAGGTAGTTCTTCCACTTATCTGTATCTTTTCAAAAAAAGTTTGGGTAATCTTTTTTTTTTAGCAATACACAGCATTCAGATTAATACCACGAAGCAAAACGGCCTTCTCCTCAGGCTCCTTATGGCCCCAGAGGCAATAGTTCCCAGTTTAGCTTAGCTTGTTTTTTTTAAACTGTGTTTATGAAACTCAAAGGAAGGCCTAGCTGATAGCGACTGACAGCAAACAAATGAAGGCAGATCAGCAGTTCCAATCCTCAGACAGGCCCTGCGCCCGGATAAAGAAACCCCACATATGGGAGGCCTCAGAGAGTCCAGCTAGGCCTCAGCCTGCCTTCGGGAAAATAACGTTTCCTGCAGCGTCTTTCTGAGCGTCACACCCCTTACAGAGAGCAAGATGCAAAAGAAAGGAAAAGGAGGGGAAAAAGCTCGGCCGGAGTTTGAGTAACACTCCTCGGCGGCAATGTGACCTCTCTTCTCCCCCCCGCCGCCCGCCTTTCCTCCTTCTCTGGCCTGCCTCTGCTTTCTCGAGCCAGCTGTGTACAAGGCAAGCATCTGCCTTGGGAACTGGAATTGGCCTTACGCTTGCGAGAAGCTGCATACCAGGGAATCCAACCAAAAACCACTCATGCTGGCCGCCGGAGCAGGCCGCTGCAGAAGCTGTGGTGTGTGTGGCGGGACCTGTCGCGTTGCCATGGCTACAGAGCAGCGCGGCCATCAAGAGGGAGAAAGAGAAAAAGGAGGCCGGGAGGCCGGCAGGGAGACTGGCAGTGGGACAGGGAGGAGGCTTCAACGTCGCTGGAGAGGAATATGCTCAAATTTGCTGAGTGCAGGGGGGAAAAAAAAAACACAGTGTGTAACTCTACACTTCAGGACCAAAGCTCCCCCTCCTAGTCTACCAGAGGGAAATTTTGAGAAAAGTATGTGGCAGGAGGAGGAGGAGAGGGGAAGCTAGGCCAGCTCTGGCTGCCGTTCAGAAATGCCTTTTTGTTTAGTCTCCATTTTTGTCAGAGCTGGGCAGAATTTTAAACAGCATCAGAGAGCTAGGAGAGCACTTTGAGATAAAAAAAAACGGTGCTTCCAAGAAGCTTTGGGGATTCTGATTTGGTCAGGATATATCTAAAAAGGACTTAGAGACCCTGTATTTTGCTTCAGTAAAAGATTAGGGCTAGGCAGCAACATGGGCGGGGGGGGGGGGTACAACCTGTATACTGGCTTCCAGAATTCATGAGGAATTTAGCTCTTAAAAAACATTATTTTGATACACATTAAAGTAAACTACTAGAACTACACCTATGTGTAAAGGGCTTTTCACAATCCCCTTTTTAAAAAGTTTTCAAGTCACCTTGCTATTTAAATATGTTAAAACCAGCAATAAAATATTAAAGTGACTGCAGATAAAGAGCTTCTGGTAACAATTGCTGCTATTGTGTGCCTTCAAGTCATTTCTCACTTATGCCATCCATAAGTGAAGCTGTCATGCGGATTTCTGGGGCTGAGAGCGTGTGATGTGCCCAGAGTCACCCCGTGGGTTTCCATGGCCAAGCGGGGAATCAAAATCTAGTCTCCAGGGTCATAGTCCAACACTCAAACCACTATATCACACTGGCTCTCTTCCACTAACAATTGAAGGAAATTAACATTAACCGCTGGCTAGGCAAATGGCTACTGGAAAAATATACTTCTCTGCACCACGGTAGAAGGCTCTCAAGAGGACACCAAAGGAGCCTCTCTTGGCAGGGAGTTCCAGCGTCTAAGCTTCTGAACAGGGTTGTCAGCTCCTAAGTTGAAACGCAGGGCCCCTTTTGGCAAAGCCAGAGTAGGGGAAGGAGGGAGAAGCAACAGAAATGAGCAAATCAGTTATAATACTAAAGTCCTATTCACAACCCACAATCATAGTGCTTTTATTCCATTTTAACTACCATGGTTCTGTTCTACAGAATCCTGGGACTGGCATTTTAGGGAAGAGTGTTTACAGTTCTCAGCAAGAGTGCCGAGTACCTCACCAAACTGTGCGTGTATGTGCCTTCCAGTCACCTATCAATTCATACCCACCCCATAAACTTCCCAGGGTTTTCTTAGGCAAGGAATACTGAGAGGTGATTTTGCCAGTCCCTTTCTCTGAAATATACTCTACAGCAGGGCTTTCCAAACGGTGTGCTGCAACATGTTCATATGTCGCCTAAAGTGTGTAGGTGTGTCGCCTATAATCTTGGAAATGTATCTTATTATTTATAAATCATATATTTTTAAAAATATATTAAAGGTTTTCATGAGATATGTTGTGTTCCTATACATTTTGTTATTACAATTTATGTATGTGTCTGTATCTCTTACCTCTGGTTTGCTAGTAAAACTGAATTACCGTGTCGCAAAATGATGCATGTCTAAAATGTGTGTCACCAACATGAAAAGTTTAGAAAACTCTGCTCTACAGACTCTATCCAACCAGAGCTGACTCTGTTTAGCTTCCAAGATCTGACAGTATCTGGTGCCTTTAGGGTATTTAGGACACCTGGCCAAACTACAAACCTTAGAATTCCATAGGATGGAACCATGGCATTTATAATTGAATAACAGTGCTATAATTAGGGAGGAACTTGCAGCCTCTGAACCTAATGCAGCCTGCAAGCAAATCCACTCTCACCTTCAAAAAGTCCAGAGACAACCACTCCCAAAGCCCAGCTCCCTGTGGCTCTCACCTCCGCTTGGGATCTTTACGTGAGTCTGAGTTGGCTTCACTGGCTGCGCAGCCTCCCTGATAGGGGGAAATGCAGGGCAAACAAAGCTTCAGACCAAAGGCCAGCTGGAACATTCCTGCCACTGGCACTAAGATCTACCTGTGGCTCCCCCCGCCCCATTTCCCTTTCCTCAATATGTGAAAGACAAGAAGGGTGAAAAACCAGGTCCAGTGATGGAAGAAATGGGGTGGCCATATTCCCTATCATCATCTGGCTCATGCAGAATCTGTTGGGTGTGGAACTGGCTCTCCTCCCCTCTCCCAGAAGAATCTACCAGTCCAGGAAAAGCATCAGAATGGAAAGTAAATAGCATAACTTACCATTCTATACTCTGAGCCTGACAGAACCAATTTGGTAGAATATGACATTTCGGTCCACAGTATTGACTACTGAATAGAATACAGTGAAGTGCTATGGAAATCATGCTAGGTAACAAGTCTCTTTTCTTAGATTGCTCCTCTAAGGGCCATCCCAAGAAACTGCAGTGTCAGAGGCAGACCATCAAATGCAGTGTCAGAGGCAAACCATCAAACTGATCAAGTAAATTTGCCACAAAAGAAATTCCACAAATAAATGTACCCTTGCCCCAACAGTCAGAATGCAGCAAGAATAACAACAGATTAACAGCAAAACAACTCACTGCCTTTTCATAACAGAAAAAATCTACTGCCTGAGGCAAATGCCTCACTTTACCTAATGATGAGGGTAGGGTTTGCCCCCACCTCCACGCCCTGTCCAATTTTTTACTACAGTAGGCCTGCGTATAATGCGAGGGATCCATTTGGGACCCTTCATGTTATACAATTTTCAGCTATAATGTGGAATCCTGTTTTTCTTACCTAAAAGGAATGATACCACAAACAGAACAAGTAGCATGAGCAGGGAGGCCAGCGACAGCAAATACCATGAGCGGAGCAAGTGGTGCAACAGCGCCATTTCTGAACTACACTCTTATAGTGCAATTATTCCACTTTCAACATGCTATGGAATCCTGGGGTTTGCAGTTTAGGGAGGGACTCGCTGGCCTCTCCCTAAACTGCAAACCCCAGGATTCAATAAGATGTTGAAAGTAGAGTAATTGTGCTGTAGGAGTGTAGTGCAAAAGTGGCCAGGGAGGCCAGCAGCAGCAGATACCACAAGCAGCACAAGGTAGCACCAGCCAAGCAGCACCAGATACCACGAGCAGACTGAGCAGTGCTCAGAGCCAGTGTATAATTGAAACCGCATAAAATGAACTCGCGTTATACACAGGACTGCTGTACAGCAAGCAATAAAAATAACTATTTTACTGTTGTTAACAACTAGATACAATTAACCAGTGGAATCAAGGAGCTTCCATCTTCTTCACTTAAAGTACTTGCTAAGGAATATTGAGAGCTGAAAGCTGCTTGCCAGGTTCATTTCTCATGTGCTCACATTCTGGCTAAGACATAAAACCCACATTTACATTTTCTAATTTTGGACTGGATGCAAACAAACTTTGAATTTTGACGTTTTGGATCAGGGTATTAAGGAAGTGGCCACTGAAAGCCTATCTTAGGCCATTTTGGCACTAGACTGTTATAGCACTATGATTCCACTTTCAAGATCCTATGGGATCCTGGGATTTGCAGCCTCAGGGCCCCTCCCTAAACGGCAAACCCCAGGATTCCATAGGATGTTGAAACTGGAATCATAGCACTATAATAGGCTAGTGCGGAAATGGCCTTAATGTCTGCCCCGGAGAATTCATACTACCTTCTGTTTAAATCAAGAGTTGCCACCTACAGAAGTCAATTGCACAACATTAAGACTGTGGCAGGCAAAGTAGTATTCTGTGCACGTCCCTGACCAGAGATCCAACCATCCATCCTGTGCCATTGTGGAACTATAATTATGCTATAATAGCAATTGCAATAATTATCATTGGAATAATTCATGGAAGAGACTAACTTCCTGTTTCTCTAAAGTGAGTAAATGGAGCCTAATAATTATTACTGTTTTCCTGAACTGGTCCAGAATTGGCCCTATAATTACACAATATGAGATTCCCTCTTTCATGTGGCGAATGCTGGGAGGCAACCGCAGCCTTTCATATCTGTGCCTCCTATCTTTCTGAGCCAGTCCCATAGAGGCAGTGATGCTTGCTTGTTACTGACTTTGATGGGCGGGCTCGCCAGCTTACTCAGTTCCTCCCAACATAGTATCATGAACAGAGGTCCTACTGAGAAGCAACAATCCCAGACCAGGTACTGCAATAGCATCCCATGTGTTGTTCGGTTCATGCAACGTGTGATAGTGCCCATTCTGCTGCATTGCAGAATACCGATAGTGAGCGAGAAGTAGCAATGTGTTGGAGATCAGAGCTGTCCTGTGCTATCCTTAAGCTAGCCTGCTGTCCTCAAATGCCATGAAGAAGAATGTCATCCTTTTGCCAGTTTCTATGAGAGTTTCAACTAGCAGTTCAGACACCTCCTGAAGCAAGGAGTGGGTGTGGTGCCATTTTGTCCTTTTCATAAGACAGTAAAGTATGCTGGACAAGATCTGTCTTCAGCTTTTGCCATATTAAGCATACCATGACAATAGGTGCAGCTCTGTCACAGTAGTCTTGGTGGTCATGTCCAAAAATACTTAGTGACAAATAAATGTTTGTATAGTATTTCACTGTCTGAAGCATTCACTTGCATTATCTTGTAATCTATACAGCCATGATATGAGGTGGGTCATATTACAGCTGTGGAGGTGGCTGGGCCAACAAATTGAGATTATTATTTTTATTTATTTAGAGAGTTCCATCGCCATGCATAGAGCCCTACAGAGTAAGGAAGCAGGGCCCTGCTCCAGTCACACAGGAGAATAACACAAGTAAGTATTGAAATAGAAGTAAGAATATATATGGTTGTCAACTGCATGTGTTTAGGCTCAGTTACCGACTGGATTACAAGAGGGATAGGAACAAGGGGGTTGTATTAAAGACTTTTTATTTTAATTAAGTTTGAAATGGGGTGTATTGATGAGATGGGCTTCTTCTCATGAAAAGTATAAATTGCATGATAAGAAATTTGTTTCAAAATTCCGATTGTTAATTATTTGTGTAAGGTGAAAAACTGTGAGACAGTGCAGACTTCAAATGATAAATTGCATTGCCATATGCAAACCTAGGTAACTTTTTGGAACTAATGATGTAGGAGTGAGATTTTGAACTACAATATTGTATCATACACAACTCCCAAAAATCATATATTTCTCCCCTTAGGTTCTGAGATTAACAGATCAATGCCTGTGTTTTGGTATCTCTGCATTCTTAAACTTGGCCACATTGGGCATACTCAGGTCCAGAAATAACTGTCCATGCATTTCCAAAGTGTAAAATAGTTTATCAAGCAGGGTTCACCCTCCTTCTTTACTTCAGGGTAAGCAGAAAAAAAAAGTAATGAATGTTTTAAAGAAGTAATGCTTACCTGAGTTATCCATCATGCAGTCATCCCAGTTCAACCCAATAATAAATTTTGTTTACTGGGAATGGGAAGAGAAGGCAAGAAGACCTTCAGTCTTTATTCTTTCTGTGTCTGCTTGCTGCATTGTCCATTGCATCCATTGCTGCACAGCATCTGTCCCAAATTGCTGGTTTAAGCTGTGGCTTTTGATATTCATGATTGGTTTCATAATCCCGATCAAAAAAGGAAATCGCTAGGATTATGAAATTGTTTTAATCCAGCAGTGCCCCATACATGGCTGTTGAGTTCAGTGTATCAGGAATGCAACACTGGATGCAGCCCCTTTCAGCACTACCTCCTCAAAGTGCTCTTTCCTCCTAACACAAATGTCCCAGCAAATTGTGTGAGAAAATGAGGAATGTCCCCTCCACACCAACACACCCTGGCCTTTACTACCTTGCTGCAGTGGCAAAATAGAATGTTCCAATTTCCGGTAGTCGGCTCATTTTGCAAATCTCATCAGACAGAAGAAGACCAGGGACTGATTGGTCACTGATGTTTGCACGGATGCTATTTTTGTCAGAGGATATGTGCAACAGTCTAACAGGGAAGATTACAATGTTTGGAATTGTTGCTGTGTAATTTAATGTGGTCTTGTAGCTGCGTAAAACCCTCTTCCTAATTTCAAGAGCAGTCTTGCATGGAATGAGAGGGCAGGAGGGCGGGCTAAGCAAGAGTGACATGGAATACTCATCATTGTTTTTGGACCTACCTACAACTAGGGTTTCCATTGAACATTACATACTGTTCTGCAGGCTTAAGTACAGCATATTGACCTCTTCAGTTGCCAGCATCAATGCTAGGTGGTGTTTTTAAACTGGCACACTTTGCAACTAAGTATACAACTGTATTTAAACTCCATGCTTTAAACTGTCAGTAAATCTGGTTCACTTGATAAGCCCAGCACACCACACACCACTGCTTGGGACAGAAGCAGCACTACAATAAGGTAGTGAGATATTTGGTTTAGGGGTTATCACACTGCACTGTTAACACCTCTTGCTGTATTTTCCAAAGTGGGAGGTTAACCAATGCCCCACACAGTCATTTCTGTGCTGTTCTTTTCCTTCTCTTACGTTTTCAATCATTCACACTGATATGCTCCACGTATAATAATGGTGAGCTGAAACTCACAGGATGTCCACAGACTCTGGCATTAAAGTCCACCACTTCCAGTGGGCACACAGTTTAAATCACTGTGCAGTTCACCATGCCTTTTGTTGTGAATAATTACATAAACTGAAATGACTAGGTGTATCTACAGTTGCTATATATTGCTGCTGACATGTGGGTAACTGTCATGGGGTATCCCCACCCTCTCACTCACTTTCACTGAGGTACATTAAAGACATGGGGAGGAAACAGCTATTCCTTATTCTTTGCAACTGCTGTTGAGTCTGCAGCCATGTGTGTAGCAGCTGCAGGCATACCTCCAGTGACTGCCATCGTTATTGTTCTATTTATTATTACTGCCACACACACACCACTACTACAGCCTTACAAGTTCAAAAGCATTTGATGCCAATTTTCTGACAATTTTGCATTGCAGACATGGCCTTTGTTTACATTTCAATGGCGTAGGAAGAAGGCTACCGTCTTTTCAGTGCTCTTGAGCTGTTTCTGCAGGTCAATAATTATTGTAGTGATGGACACATAGATAGAGGCCTGACCCCATCCAACATAATTTTCAACCCTTGCTACATTTTTTAAAAATATCCAACACACAGCTCTACAATTTCTCAACCTCACTTGCATTTTTCCAAGCTCAGCAATGCAGCATACATAGATGAACAACCGCAAAATAATTCAAGAGACGGCTTTCAATCAGTTCATCTCAAGCTATCTGATGTGAGGGACTAGCAGTCCCTCTCCCACTCCTGCTGTATACCAGGGACCAGTACTATATTTGTGCATATTGGATTATTTTTTTCTTTCCTGGAGACTCATCTGGTACCTGCAGCCAAAGACTCAAGGACCAGCATTGTTCCAGGAACCACCACTTTGAATAAAAATGTCTTATTTTGCTTAGTTATCAAATTTTCTGCTTCAAGTGCCAAAGATTTTTGGCCAGCTTTGCTCCTCATGACAGCCCTTGGAAGATTAATGACAAGCACCTCATGTGAGGAGACTGCCCTATGCAGTAAGTCTTGTGTATTAGACAAGTATACCAACATGAGGTGCAAACTGGAAATTGTGCATATTTAGGCTCTTTTAAATGCATGCATTTCATACTGTTGATGCTGATACAAGTTAGTGTAGGTCCTTGTACCAAGGTATTAGTAAATGGGAGGTGGAGAGTGCTATTTACCATTACACTTCCCCTGCAATATGGATTGTCTTCAGTGCGCAATTAAAACTGAAACAAATGTAAGCTGCTATGATTTTTTCATGGCAGAAAGAAAACATCATACATTCAAAAAGGAAATTTGAATCTAGCTCTTGAAAGCAACTGCACAAACGTTGTCATTTTACACACAACACCACAGAGATGCCCAGTTTGCCATCAGGCATATATTTAAAAGGGAGCCAAAGCCAACCATGGTTCCCTGACAAACGTGCATGTGTGCCGATGTTTCCAACCACCAGTATGTTGCACAAATATTTTAACTGTTTAGTGTGTACTGAATCTTTGGTGTGCACTTAATTTATGAAGCAATTTGCTTGAAATGTTTAAGTATTATTAAAAGCTACAAATCTTATATCAATTTGTGGGTATTGCAAGGTTTTTGTTATAAAGAAGAGAATACTACAAAATGATCTTGAACAACCTCTGAGGCTAACTGAAAGAAATTCACAGAATAAACTTTTGTAGACCAGTGCATCAGATTTTGTAGACTGAGTCTATGAAAGTTGTGCTAGAACCTTCTTTCTTTCATGCTCAAAGATGGTAAAATATCATTTTGTATACTGTTACAGACTAAACACATATAGCTATGTGTTTGAATACAGCAAGTACAAGTGAAGCCAAGAACTTACAATACCTGCAAAGATTTTTGTTCGTTTGTTTAAAGGTAGGGGAGAAAGGAGGAGAGACATTACGGACAAACTCTTTGGGACTAGTTTTAACATTCCAGTTCTTGTAAGATTTGACCTTGAGAGGCTGCAGAGCTGCCCAATACTATCAGGGGAAATAACTGTGCTGTTGCACCCATTTCTACTATAGTGGCTCAGATTCAAATGTTACAAGAATGGCATGCAACGAAATATCAGGAGAGCACCTGCCACTGTCGTCACGCCAGGCAAAAATGGTACTCTTCGTCCAAACCCCACAGTCCCACATTACCAGCTTTTTATATTTAAGGAAACATGTTGAACAATGACAGGATTTTTTTGTGTGTGTAAAATCCAATGAAATCATAAAGTTATGCTTGAAGTTGTCCAGTTGCAAGCCCAATTTGGACAGAAAGGATTCACTTCAGAAAAATATCCTCCCGGCTGGACTGTGTCCCATGTGATCAACCCATGTATCTTCAAGAATAACATTTCACAACACAGACACACAAACAACAAGAGGCAAGAAGTAACTGGAAAACAAAGCTTGTAATAATGAAAAAGACAGATTAATAAACCAATCACTTTTTTCCTTTTAAAAACACAAACCACATTAACTTTTTAAAATACAACCATCTAGGAACTATGAAACAGTACCACATTGTGCATTTTTTTAAACCTACTTATCAAGAAAGTTAATTCCACACTTCAGAAAAGTCTTATATCCATTGGGGGGAGTAGGGGAGGGAGAAGGAGACAGCTAATAGCGCAATCACAGAAAACATCATCATGAGTCCAAGCAAGCGGCAAGTCTTTGTCCTCACCTTTTCCACTTGGCCAAAAGAGGCATGGAAAAGGTATAGAGAAAAGAAGAAAGAAAAGAGAAAAGCACCCACAAGAGGACGAAATCACATTCCATAGTTACTTCTGACACCTACAGTTCAGGGCTTCATAGTATATAATCATCATTTAGACCAACACACTGGAAGGGTGGAAAGGAACAGGAATGAGGAAGAGGCCAAAGATAGCAGCAGGGCAAAGGTGTGAAACAGAAGGCAAGATCATTGCCACCTCCAGGCCCCATCAGAGGAATCTTCATGATAAGAAGCTAGAAGCTAAATAAGTTGGGAGCAGATTTAAGGTGTAGAACGGCAAAAGGACTCACCTATTAGTCTGTACAGATTTATAAAGAATTACATTTCATTGCCTAGGTATCAAACCTGCATCTCCCCTTACCCTACATCTACTCCAGCAGTGCAAAAGGGAAGGGGAAGTGGTTCTACACACTCCCAAACAGTAGTGCCAGAACTTTAGCACCCTGGTTGGGTTCTCATTTACAGTACTACTGGAACAAGGATATCTATCCTGCCTCCAGATGCATGACATCCCTCTAGGCCCATCTCATTGGTGAGATGACTTTTACTATAAGGAGCAGCATGTTGGATACAAATGTTAGGTAAGCTATCTTTCCTTTCTCTACTTAAAGAGGTCTTTCTCCATTTTCCAAGAACCACCTGAGGGAGAAATTCGAACTTTTGTTTAAGGCAGAATTGTCCCCCCAAAATGCCCTGATCAATGGCTTGCAAGAATGTGAGAAGATACTGAGCTCCAAAGTGGTTACCAGATCCAGCTCAATAAGCTTAACTGATACCTTGAGAAAGTAAGAGAGCAGAATGGTTAGACTGCTTTGGATCCTAGCTGATGCTCCAAGACATACTTTCAGGGCCTGCACCTTGGCAGAGATAATACGCACTAGTCACAAAAACATGGTTTTAGCAGGGTCTAAAATCAAGTGTTTCAGCTCATACTGTGGATGTCCCTGTTGGAAAACTCTGGCATTCTTTGCACTTGCAGAAAAGGGAGTTATTACAAAGAGTGGCTACATATTAAAGCTGGAATATATCTGCTCTGGTTACATCCTCTCTCCTCTGTTGCAGATGTATGGCAGTGAAAGATGGGTCATCATCAGTAATGTTTCCATGGTTCCTTATCAATACTGTTGTCATGGGATGCAAAATTCATGTATAAATGAAACAGTGAACCACATCTATGTGGAGAAGCTTGGGAAAATCAAGACCAGTGGCTTTCAAACTTCCAACCCTCCAAGGAACTCTACTGCTGAGTGATCCTTGCAGACTGCTTTGATTTGGGGGCATGTTCTGGGGTAGTGGTTCTCAAACTTTGGTCTCCAGATATTCTGGACTTGAACTCTCAGAAAGCCCAGGCAGCAGGACCAAACAGTTGATCTAGAGGACACCAGCAGTTCACACAATATGATGCTGGCAAAGGTTGTTGATTTTTACTGTTACTCAACATGAACATAACCAGAATTCCCAGCAGAAAACAAGATCAATTATAGTGGGCAAATTCTTTTTCAAGGAAGTGTGTATGCTATTATGGAAGTTCTCCATGAGGAACTATGCCTCCCAGAAGCCCAGCATCCCTAGGAAGTCATCTAGACAAAATGTTCCTCCTACCAATAGAGATTCTCTTCAATGTCCAAACCAATTCACAACACAGTTTACAACAGGGATGGTAGCAAGAAAGTCAGTTACATAGATCCTGTGTAACTCCTCTAAAACACAGGATTAAGATCTCAACAAACACAAAGCCCTTGCTTAGTTCTGACAGTCAACAAAATCAATGAAGAGAGACAATAGCAAAATTTTCAGTACAAAAAAATTATTCCCAAATTTTCTTTTCTGTATACTGCAAATGAAGCCTGACTCCAAAGATGCTGGATGGTTCCATCTGCTCTCCATAACCTGGCAACAGTCACAGTGGATGGACAGAAAGCAGCCAAATTCCTTTTAACTGAGACAAAACAAACTTGTTGCCCAAAGACTTAGTGGGGGAGGTCTCCTTTGAAAAACAAATGCAGTGAAAGGGTTTCTGCACACCCTCTTACATGATACTTCTATAACTGTCTTAGCATAAGGCAAATTCTATTATTTTGCTTTCATTTCTATGATAGTCAAAGGTGGCTTCAGAAAGTTTTTGTTTTCCATGGAATTCACCAAGAATTCTTTTGTCTCCCTATTACCTAAGATCAAACAAGTACCGCCAATTAAAAAAAATAACAGCTGTTTATTTGAGTTCAATTATAGAGGTATGTACATCAAAAACACCAATCTCTTTCAAAAACACCTTGAACTTAAAAACAAAAAGCTGCCTCAGAAAAGAGACAGCATTTCTCCTAGCTTTCATTCCATGAGGAGGATGGAAGAGACGTCTCGGCTATCCTAGTATTCTACCTTTCAATTTGAACTATTTTCTATGAAGGATCCAAGAAAAACTGTTTTTGTTGCAGTTTTGTGGTGTTGTGGATATTTATCACATGACAGATTCCCATTCTGCACTACCATCCGCTGTAAGGTCTATACTGGAGAAGTTCCTAAGAAGGTTTATTCTTTTACAGACATTTCAGAAGTGTGAGTGTCTCATATTTTTAAACATCTGACACAGGCCCTCAAAGACCATACTTGTAGTGAGATCAGCAAGATCCCAAAGACCTTAAGCTGTAAACCAGAATGTTGGAAAGGAAATTTGGAAGAGATGAATCCCAATACTGATGTGATCTATAAGTCCCTACTTCATCCATAGTGTTAAGAAATATGAGCCATTCAATACTGAAATACCACTTCTGAGCATCCACAATAGAATGGCCTACCCAGTGTTACAATGGATATTCCACTCACTGGAGACACCAGAATTCCTAAAATATTAAGACTTTATAACAATATCATATTGACACTGATCTTGGATTTTGTGTTAAGAATTTAATTAATATTGAAGAGTGAAAACCACTCTATGTTGATATCAAAGACTGAAGTGCTGGTAGAATTTCCTAAACATAAATATTCCAAAAAGAACAAGATGCATTAGGCTGGAGCCAACAGTCTTTCTGAATGTCCTGGTAGTGGAATGAAAGAAAAACAGTTGTTTGGTACAAGTATATCCATCTCTATACAATCACGACAGGGAAGCAGGGTGTTTCTGGTTTGTATTTTTAAAAACGCCTGTTTGACCTTAGGCAGCACTGCAACAAATGAACTCTGCACACACCAAATACCCACACTAACTCCTCATTCACCATTTTCAGCTCTCTTTGCACTTATTTGCTGTTTTCAGCCATAGCTATCCCTCTGATTCTACCTTTGATAATTTGGCTGTTGAGATTTTCTAGCATCAGGCTGCACTGTCTGGTTAGTCTTCATTCTGTCAACTTCCTCTCCCAAATTCTTTCTGCAGATTTTGGTAAATATTTCCAAGATCACATACACTGGGCTGGAAGAAGTTATAGGTGACACATGATCTGCTGAGACTGCCATCCTGTACTTTCACATTTCATGTTACAGAAATGGAGAAGTATTTGCCATTTTTCTCAGTTACCAGTTACAAAAACCCTTGAAACATTTAAAAGAATATCTTAATTGTAGAAATTGCGTATGACCAAAAAAGGCATGGCTAGATTCGCAGCTCCCAAGAAGAGAGATATGTAGGATTTTATATCAGCCTATAGTCTGCCCTAATGGAGCAGCCTGAAATACTAAGTGGTTCTTGTTACAGGACAGAAAAGTTAAGAATACACAACTCCATGTTCTCTGCCACTATCTCAAAGCACTTCCTTGGGTTTCTAACAAATTAAAGTTTGGAATTATATTCTAGCAGATATTTTGAAAAGTTAACGTATATTGTAAGTCACTGTGATCTATAAGAAACACTTTATGGTTCTGTTGCCAGCCTAGGGAGTAACAATCACCAAATTTACCTCTGAATTATTTTGCTCTGTTTAAGATTAACAGAGTTTAAGTCTCTAGTTCCCCTGAGCTACAGGAATATTATGCATACTATTTTCAAAAAGCCATAATTGTTCTACAGAAATAAGTGTTGTGAATGGCTGAGGACAATAAACAGATACATATGAGCACAATTATGAACTTGGAAAAGAGATCAAAGAAGGAACCTTTTTTGTTTAAAAGTGTGCCTCTGATTTATAAACCCGAGGAGATTCCATAGGAGAAATGAATGAGCAAGACATGACACCTGAAAGGGCTAAAAAGAAGACAAAACAGTCCTTGCTGTAGAGTCTTGGATTGGAGACAAACTTAAGGAAAACCGAAGTAGCTTCTCCTGCTAATATGGTGTTGACCTCACACACGGCACAAACTGTGTCAAAGAGCACAAATAAGATTTCATTTGCTAACATTCAGCACAAATGCTTGGCACACACAACACAGGCTTGCGACTACAATGGGTGGGTATGGTCATTTTAGACATTCATGCTGCTCTATCCTACGGGCTCTGGAGGCCAGTATGGAATTTTAAAAAGAATAATCAAGCTGGAAATTGTTTCTTAAGAATTTCCTAAGCTGTAAGGCCATCTACCCTAAATCCAACTAGCAATGCCACTCATAATACTTTTACAAGTCAGGCCTAGCACTAAGATGGAAAGTTAAGATTTTGGGTAGACAGGGTAAAATAAATTAAACATAAGCTAACCTGAGGATGGTCTTGGCCAGTGATTGTCAGACGAGGTTCCGCCAAAGTATGGCAGAAGTTTATTTTTTATTTTTTATTAAAAAAACATTAAAAAGCCCTTTCTATTGCAATACCAACTTCCTCAATTTGGGAGACTACACTGCCTCCTGCTTACCTAAGTGACAACCTCATGCAGTCTGCCCGACCGTCATATGAATTGATGAGTGCATTGTTTTATTACTCCAACAAGGCAGACATTCTCTTCACTCATGTTTCTTTATTATCTACCTGAAGTGAATGAAACCATACAGGAGCTCCCGATATTAAAAATGGGATGATATCCTACTCAGCTCATTAAAATGAAAACCATTTTAACCTACAAACAAAAGCTTTTTTTTTTTAATGGGTATCTGATGCACTGTACTGGATTAGTTTAACTAACTTGTCTCCATCAGAAAACTGAGGATAACTGTTTTTGCACAGCTACACATACATAGAAGAACTGGCTAAGGAGGGGTCCAGCTTTCTGAGGGACCACCAGCAGCAGCAAGTTAAAACCCACTAAAGAAACTTTGGTTTAAATTAAACAGAAAAAGGAAAAAAAAAGCCAGGTTAAACCGGTGCAAGTTCTCTCATCAAAGAGGTATTTTAAAGGGCTTAACCTTGAAGCAAGAGAGATTCAGGGTCTACATCCCCTTCCCCCCACCACTTGCCTTGTTTTTAGAGTTACCACCTTCATTGCACAGGACTCAAACCATTCTCATATGGTTGTTAACTATCATAAATAATGTGAAATCTATGTGCAACAAATACATCATATTTCCAAAAAAATTATAAGAAAGTTACATCAAATTAAAAAGTAGCTTCGTGAATGAAGGTACTGCTCTAAGTGCACTTTCCCGGCAAGTGCAGCCAGTGCCTGGGCGCTGGATATGAAGGATAACACCAAAAACCAGAGCGCGAGCCAGAGTTAAAAACGCAGATCCAGTTTCAACCAGTCAAAACTGGACTGAGCAGAGACCGAGCGAGTTCTCGATAGAGTCCCATTAGGGAGTCCCGATGATACTTCTTCATCCAGATTATTTGTCTTTGTAGAGATTGTAAACAACCTTTAAGACAGTTCATTCCTTTAGTGTCCCTCTGATTGGCAAAACGAAGTTACATTTTATTTTAAAAACAACGCAAATTAAAATCAGAAGAAAAGAAAAGAAAACACAGTGAGCTTGGTGGAGTCCATAGGATCCGGTCCGGAAGAGCTCAGAAAGTGTGTTCAGATTTTTCTCCTGTTTTCAGTTGAAACTACACCAGAGGTTGGGTTGGTTAAGGATGGGGAAGGGGAAGGTAGTAAAGCAAGAGAACACAAGGGATGTAGAACTTGTTTCTGTGGATGTTTCATGTGTTTGCTTCATCATCTGTGTCTTCTATTAACACCTTGGTGTCACGAGATTTGGACCTGCAAAAACAAAATTAAACAATGCTGAAGAGAAAAATGCAGGACCAGAACACAAGCATATGCAGAGGCTTCCAGCTCTGCATAGTCAGCTATATGGCACCAAACCAACAGTATATGTTGACAACCCCCTCTGCTGGACAGCTGCTCATATGAAAAGAACACACATCAAACCATTTATGCTAAACTAGACAAAAGAAGCAAAGGTGAAAGACTCAAATCCAACTGTTACTCCCATTTAGAAAAGATCAACTGTATCAAAATATAAGCTGAATTTTGTTCTCATGCAAAATATTGTTTATGAGATTTACATGATCATGTTATGTTGAGCTGCTTCAGCAAAGCACAAAAACAAAGCAAGAACAAAAACAAAACTTGTTACTTGCTCTGTCTCATATAACTTCTAAAGATGTTCGCTAAAGCCAGAATTCAATGGTGTACTTCCACAGGATCCTACTGCTTCTCCCTGAGTTCATGACCACTCTCCTTCCCAAAGGTCCTCATATGCCACAAAATCTACTCTACAGGACTGGGAAATTCTGTGAAGTAGGTTTGTGAACCCACAGAGGGCTGCAGAGCGAGGGAAGGGGAGGGAAGTCCCAATTTTATTAGCACTAGATATTGAAGTATAGGGATTCTGACCAAGATGTTTTTTTAAATAAACTACTTAAATCGTTTGATGGTTAGATTTCAAGCCTGCATTTTTATAGCAAGTATTAAAGGAGTGCATGAACTGTCATAAACAAATCTGAATAGTAGTTTGTCATCTGAATACCGGAGAATATAAATATTTTGACCAAGATGAACTCTTGCTTAACCAAGCAAGAATTAAGATTCAATCACACATTTAAGGCATAAATAGTTAGAATTTTATAAAGACTTTATGAAATGTGAAATGTTTTAGCATTAAATGCTAGCTTCCTTGGCAAATGAATATGGAAAAAATGCCAGAGTTATAGATTACAAGAAAAAGGGGGAAACCTCAATTAATAGTCATCATTGCTTGTGTTAAAATAGCTAATTGAATTCCATTAATAAACATCATAGCCTGCTTCAGTTCTGCTGTTTTATAAAATCTTGATGTGTAAGGGGCACCCACTTCTAACATTACCTATCAACTAGATGTGTGACTGACAGCTGCTGAATGTTGCTTGGGAGTGTTGTTAAATTCTAAGTATCTATCTTGCACCAGTTACATAGAAATTGAAGGAAATAATTTTATCACTTTCTGGGGTAGAGTAGATACTGAGAGGCAGACAGAAGTAAAACCACATGATTAACTGAAAAGCAGTGGTGCCAGTAGACATTGTAGCTGGACACCAGCAGCAGAGCTTGGAGTGGGGGGGGGGCGGGTCACTGTGCATGGGGGTGTGGTCAGGGTTCATGAGGGTGTGGCTACAGGCCAGGACACCCCAAAAACATTGCCGCCTGGGGCAATCTGCTTCCATTGCCCCCCTCCCCCCCATCTCTATGTGACTGCTGGACACCCTTTGTAATATTGAGAGAAATGGAAAGTTCTGGGTAAACATTAAATGTAACTTGATATCACATGGACTGGGTATATAGACATTAGCTTCTTACTGTGTCCCAGATATGGAAACAGGGTATGACATGTGTTTGAACAGATTAGGTAAGGGAAAGCAGTCTTGTTCTCCTCCTACATACAGACTTCATGTATTTAGATATAAATAATTGTAATATGAACCCCCTGCTGGCTCAGAGCAAAGGCCTATGTAGTCCAGCATTTTATTTCCATAGTGACAAATGAGATGCCTCCAGGAACAATAACCTCTCCTGCTGTTACTACTCTCTAGCAATTGGTAGTACTGCCTCTGATCCAGAAGCTAGTATAAAGGCATTTACAGCTACATAAAATTTGTGTGTTACAGCTCATAAAGACATTGCATAGCACTCACTGCAGCCAAGGAATTATTTCATTTAAAAAAATCTCTAGCTTTTGTTTTTTAAAAATAGATAAATCAAGCAGCATCTACATAATTTGTACAGTTGGGCTTGTTCATTTTGCCCATCATGGTATTCAACTTCATGGGGCTGCATAATTTTGAGGGCCTTTCTTAAAAATTGCATTGTATACTTTCTTGCGGTGGTGCATCTAGAATCTATGCAAATTTACCAACTGTAAAATGTGATGCATACAGTTCCCATGTTACATTCTGAAGGAGCGGAAACTTGTAAGGACCTTATCATGTGTTTGTTCTCAATGTCCCTTTCTACACAACATCACTGTGCTGCTTCTGGGACAGGATGGCAGAGGTTGGTAGATCGTGGTTTCACATGATGTCGCTGTCATCCCGTTGCCATCCCATCGCAAAGCGTCGTACTCATGCAGTATTTGCAAAACAGAAAAAATCCGTTTTATATCTCCAATCGTGCAGTGCTTCTGTACTTACCATTGTGCAGAAGCCATGGAAGTGCGACTGCAACACTTCCTGCCTCAGCGCAGCAATGGCAAGTGCCTAGCTGTACTGCAGAAGGAAGAGGCAGAGCTACTGCGCTTCCTTCCTCAGGGAGCGAGCAGGTGCAGAGGGGAGCATTGCTGACACACTCCCTTCTGGACCTGAATTGCAGAGTGACAACATGGAAGAGCACTGTCATGCAGAAATGGTCAATGTTTCCTATTGCTCATTCTTGTAATTATGGACTGAATAAGTGGTCCTTGGATGATGGTAGCTTCGTATTAGCTTAGTATGTTTCTAAGCTTCATGAGTTAACAATGATTTAGTCTTCTTTTTAAAAAATGTCTGATTATGTGAGCAATGCACTTGCTTTCTCACAAAATCTAGGCAAGCTGGGTGTCAGAACATGATTTCATATAGTCAGCCATGTCTTAGTGGTATGATATTTGAGCTTGCTCATCAAGCTGAAACTTTGTTCAAAATGGAAATATTTATGCTACAGATCTACAAATACATACTGTGAAGCAAGACGTGGTCTGTGCAAGGACACACTCTGGCTACGCTTCCAGGCCCGATTTTTCTGACGATTTCGGACACCATCCTCCTGGTCCATCATCTGTTCAAGCAGGGTCTGATCATCTGCATTCAGTGGTGCTACTGATATGTCCCTGACAGCTCGGAACTCGCCACAGTTGTTCAGGTGCTCATTCTCCAATCGGAAGAAATTCCATACAAAGCGCCTAAAGAAAAAAGGGCAATAAGAAACTTAAAAAAAAAAACGCTATTTGAAATAAGAAGGCCATTAATGGAGTAATACTTCTGCTTCTCTGAAAAGGGTGGTAGCAAAAATAAAAACTATTAATATCAGATCTCTTCAACTAATTCTGTAGGTATCTGATCAGTATAATTATATGGCAACCTATTTTTCTGATGTAAGTTAAGTACATCAGATGCTGGAAAAGCAAGACTATTAGTGTGATGAGTCCATGCCATGTGATGGCCCTCATGCAGTTTTTTTTTAAATATAGGAAGCCCAATACACTTCCTCACTTCCCCATGAATCTTATGGGCATAATCTCTTTGCAAAGTAACTTGCCACAAAATAAACCCTTCAGAGGAAAAAGTAGAACCAAAATGCTGGACTACCAAGTTTTACTGAACAGGGCTGATTGTGGTCTAACACTAGACAACAACCCACTGTACTGAAACTAGCACTGTATACAAACTAAATTTCCATGGGTATGCTTAACTTCGATAATTTTTATTGACTGAAATGCTGCAGTTCTCTTTACCAGCTGTCTGAATGTTCTGGCATATTCTGCAAAATTGTGCAAGAAAGAAAGCAGCACAGATTGGTGGACTCACTGTATAGGAATGGTTAGGAAGAAGACAGGGGGATAGGGTGTTATAAAAGATATGAATATCACAGTCTAACTGCAAAAGCCTCTTACTACTATCCAAAGTCTCTTACTACTTCCAGATACTATTTGTGTTTTTAAAGTATCTTCCTACAAAACCACACTGCTAGAAATATGCCTTTATATGCTTGGAGCTTCCTTCGTTCTAATTGAGTGACTGAGTAAATTGAGGGATTGCAATGTGGATAAATGAAAAGGTGGGTTTTGTTTAAAGGAATAACATGTCACTAGTGATTATTTGCAAACACAGCATGGAAAATCTTGCAGCTTTAGTTCATGTATCTTACCGGAAAACCTCAAGTGGTGCAAACACTGTAGCAATGATGTCCCCAGCATGAGGGTGGATTTTCATGGCAGTGAGAGAGATCTGAATAGTCCATGCAAATCGCAAAATCACATCCTCTACAATGGCACAATAGTAATAGGCCTGAAGAAACGGAAAAAAGAAGAACTGTAACACACCGCAAGGGTATCTCCGCTCCCGAAAGGTACAAAACAAAAGAAGTATCCATCCCTCAATTTGCTTATGCTGCATACTCAGTATCATCTCTGTGCTGGTAAAACAGTCATCTAACTTTGCAGTTAGAAATAAATGTAGTTCAGGAAGTCAGATAAAGTTCTAACAGTTCTAATGATACATGAGCTAAAATGGCAATCAAAGCTTCACTTCCTGTAGCTTGTCAGTGAACTGGTGTGCTTGTTGCTCCAGTGTTGGTTTTCTAAGTAATGTCTTACCATAGAGCTAAGAAGGTTGCATGCAAAACACAAACTGTTGCACATTTTTTTTAAAAGATAAACATTAACAATAAATGACAGTGATGAAGATATCTGTTTATATTGTGCACTTCTCTGTTAAGCAATAAGTCAATTAAGCAATAAATAAATTTTAACTTCTCCTTCTCAACACATCTTTTCGGATCGCTTCAGTGTTCAAAGTGAAAAGGACTCATTAATTTAAACACATGTTCCAGCAGTTCCACACCCACTCCTGAAGCATTTTCAAACAATCCTCTCTGCAAAAATCATATGCATATACATACTTTCTGTGGATAGACAATCTCTTCCCGCAGGAAAGTATTTTCACCAGCGTTCCTATCAAAGAGACCCCAGTCCATCTTCAAATCCCAGATAAGAGTGTAGCAGGAGCTGATAAAATAGAAGACGATCCACAGGTAGAAGAACACTGTGGTGTCACCATGGTCTTGCACTAGAAGAAAGAAGACCACGAAAGTGAATAAAACTGCACAGAGTTCACTCAGCCAGAATGCAATTTAGCTATAAACCCTCTTGGCTTTATTTTTTGCAACTCTGTTTATAGTGTTTTATAACAGCATCACATATTGATGTTATGTGTAAGTAACACTAATGTGTAAAATACAGGCCTCAAAATCTACAAAACCAGACACACGCAAAAAAGTGCTTTCAGAAAGAGATGAGCCAGAGGGGTGCGGTGGTTTGAGCACTGGACTACAGCCCTGGAGAGCAGGGTTCAATTCCCCACTTGGACATGGAAACCCACTGGGTGACCTTGGGTACATCACACACTCTCAACCCCTAAAAACTCTGTGATAGATTCGCCTTAGGGTTGTCGTAAGTTGGAAATAACTTAAAGGCACACATCAACAATAAAAAGACATGAATCCAAGACTTGATGAAAGTATAGACTGTTAAAAGAAGATTGCCTTCACATTGCAAAATAGAGATCATCACTCATCCCTGTCCCCATCCCAAGGGTTAAAGAGAAATAGTACTTATGCTGATTTTTACTTTTTTAGAAAGAACTGGTGATACTGAAGAAAGCAGTTAGAGCATACAACACACTGTATCATTACTCTGACTGCTTATTTCTCCCATGCTTTCTGGTTGTAAATAATACTCATGTTATTGAATCTTTAAGCCTGGTCTTAATAGTGTGTTTTGACATATTATGAGCCAATATTTTGTAATATGTCCCAAACAGCCTTACTTTATTTTTAATTTAATTTAATAATTCAATTTAATTTAATGTAAAGATCTTTTAAAAAGTCATTTCCTGTGGTTTAGCATAATTATTTATACTGGAAAATTCCTCTTCAAATCTCAGCTTAGCCATAAATAATGGTCTTTATTAAATCATATTCTCTCAACCTCTGCCCACCATTATGCTTTTACTTTTTTATTTGGAAAATTTACAAACTTCCATTCAGCGTAAGACTACCAGATTGTGTACACTTAAAAACAATGTGTTTAAAAAAACAAAGCTAATAACAAATAGAAACGTAAATAGTAAAATCACAAAGACAATAGGCCATGTTTGAGCAATAAAAACCCAAAAGAAGGCACAAAGGAACCATACTGTGCTACTGAATATGCTCAAATAAATTTTCAAGGGTTTGCCTAGTGTTAAAATGACATGAGTGCTACTGCCAGTCTACTGGGGAGCATTCCAATAATGAGGCACCACAACAAAGATGTGTCTGGGTACCACCTGCCTGATTTCTGAGGATAAGGCGATTCAGAGGGAAAGACTCCAAAGAGATGTGAAAACACGGGGCAGGTTCATGTTATTGAATGAAATGTTCGGGGAAAGTTACCATTTCTCTAAGAGGTTACAGCCAGCCAAGTTTCAAAAGGACAGGCACAGAAAACTTTACAGCATGGAAGTTTCCACTAAAAAAAAAACAAAAAAAACCCTCATACCTTTTGTTTTATTTGTGAGCTGTTCTATGAAATGATAAAAACAGCTCACAAAGGTAGAAACTTGTAAGACACCAGGAAGATGGGGTGGGTTTTTATTGTTTTTAAAGGGATACATGCACCTATGGGAGAATGATTCACTTTCCTTCATTATCCTCCATTGGAGGCAGGAGCTATTTCTCTGAAAAAGGGAATGTCATAGAGGTATGCCTAGGCAAGGAACCTGGAAAATTTCAGGGTAGGGGTAGGGCTAAGGATTTAGGAGAGCCAATTTAAAACATTTTTATTTTCTGCTCCATCGACACCAAAGTCACAGAATGAGCAACAAAGCATAAAAGATGATTCATGTAGGATATCCTACGGCAGAGGAAGGACTAGAACAATTTCCAAGTAAGCACACAATATATATCCTCCAAAGTGCCATGTACTTTAAAAAAAAAAGAATCAAAGAAAAAACCAACAACAACAACAAGAACACAATACCAGAATAATCCAACAATACAGTATTTTAACATCCCTCCCCAAAAGCACTGGGATTAGAGAGCACTGGCATAATTATCCATTGTGTTTAGAAACTCAAGTTGCCAGTCACAGACCTCTCTCCTCCTCCACGTAACGGTTCTGCTCTGTGGCTAAGTCCTTGCAGGATGCTGCCCAGTACCTCGGACCCAGCTGGCCGCTCTGATGCAGGGCAGCTGGAGCAGCCAGCAGCCAGCTAGATAGGGGCTGGGGTTACTCTGCAGCTTTGTTATAGCAGTGGAGTTTCCAGTGCTGCCTGTACCTTCTCTTGACTCTCCAGTGTTCCTGACTCTGCTGACCGCTGGACTTGGAGCCCGCCTGTTTTCCGGACCTATCTCTTGCCTCTTGTTACCTGGTAGGCTTCTACTGCCTTGAACCCTTGTTGTGCCTTGACCTTTTGCTGTTTCTTGGACCTACCTTTTGCCTCAACAGTAAATATCATTAAAACTTCACAGCTGTAAGCTCATTTGGTATATTGATATGATGAGCACTGTCATTTGAAAAATATGAAGTATTATCTATGTGAAGCTTGATTTAAAATCAATTAATTAAATCAGCCTTATTTCTTGCTCAATATAAGAGGTAATTTAAATCAATATGCCTAGGTCGCCCAACAAACACCAAGGTATCAGTAATTCTGTAGCATATATGTATGCAAAATGCTTTGAGAAATCAGAAAACTCCCTCCATAAAAACAAATACTTTTTACTGTTAAATCACAATTAAGCTGTCATTCCCATTTTTCCCAGTAGGTGGAACTACATGCTGCTCTTACTGAAACACAAGGCATGAACACTCAAGCCAAAGAACTGCTTAAGCAGTAAAAAAAAAAAATCATCATTCCCTTTGGCAACTCTAGATAATGTAGGGTAGATTATAAAAAAAAAACAGTGGTGAAAATCTGCTTTCTTGGCAGAAAGAGGAGAGTGGATCCAGACTTACTTATTTGCACAATAGATCCAGTAAAATAAACAGAATTTAAGCTAGTTATGAATGCTCTGTTCTAACAGTAACTAGATCTGGACCCAACTGAAACTTCTATGCTATCTTGAAAACTATTAGATTACTATGGAATAAGTATACCTTCATGCAGTAAAGTCAATTTCTACCCCCCCCCCTCCAATCATGATGTTAAGGAAAAGATCTGTTAATACCAAAGCTGGGCTTGCCTTATTCCCAATTTGTCCATCTATTTAAAAAAAAATCAAATAAGATCAAAGATCTATATAGCGTATACACTGTTCAGCTCCAAATGGGGTAATCACTAAGGTGCAGGGTTTTGGTGCCAGCTGAAGGGGGAAAAGAGGCTTGTGGACAAGCTTTTTCTTTTAATTTTGATCAGTGAGGCTGTATGTGAATGAGTGAACAAAGGCAATCAAATGATGCTAAGGTCTGAGGTTTGAGAAGGTCCACCATAAGGAGAGGCAGCCAGATCCAAAGCATGAACACACACTACAGCCATGACAAAACCAGAATGGAAATGTTCAGTTGTGTGTCAACTCCCCTATCCATCTCTTGTGAACATGTCAAACTCGATACATGGCTCTTCGAACGAATATTCTAGATTTTGTGGCAAAGGTGTGCATTTGTTTAAAAATGCAGTGAAAGTTGGCATAATGCTATCTCAGAACTTTAGTGTTAATTGAAATATGTGAAATAGTATTTTTGCATTACAAGGTAAAGATAGTATCACACAAATCTAGCTCTAACAAAATCTACCACCACCTTCATGAGATAATTTTTGGTATACTTGCTGGTGCAGAAATAACATTTGCTTTTGTCCACACACTTGGAGAGTAATGGCTCCTTTAGCCAAACACAAAACTAGTTAAAGTTGATTTGTTTAACAGCTCAGTAGAGCTTATTTTCAACCATAGCTCCCAGTTTGCACATAATGACAAACCAGGAAATCAGCTGAAATTAAATTTATGTTTATCTCCTTCCTGGTTATATGGGAGAGGTGAAATATGAGAAACACTTGTGTTAGCAGTTCATATGTGCTCTTTGGACAAAAAATGATTTGTCCTACTCATGTACAGAACTCTAAGGTTTACTATGTGTATTCTTCTTTTATTTGCCCGTTTGTTTTCTGTTTTCATTTTATGGGAACTGGCAAAATGTTTACTTTTGCAACATTATAAAATGTTGAGGACATTATAAACATTCTTCCTAACAAACTCTGAATCCAAACATCTCAAAAGTCAAAGGAACATTTAGAACAGAATTATGCAAAAAATATGACACAATTTTTTCTATTTCTATAACATTACACACACATAGAACTTTTTGAGTATCCATTTGAAATCAAATTGTTTTACATTTAAGAACTACTTTATCTACTCCAACAAGTTTTTAAAAAATTGGTTCTATTATCTGATTTGGTTTGACGATTTTCTGTAATATTTAGTCTCTGGGAAGCACATTTCCACTGTGAGATAATATCACTTATTGCCCACAGATCTGATTTTCTTGATATCAGATCATGGAAATGGAAAAAGACAGCTATAGAAAAACTGCAACACTGCAGATTAAGACAACATACCTGCCATTGCACCCCTAACGTGGTACTCCAAGGAGTTAGTCTTGCTATTGAATCTGTGTATAGTGCCAGTGTTATAATGGGTAGAGGACCTTGTACCCCAGAGTTAAGCCATTTTATACATTCTGATTATCAGAGAAGAGCCTAAGCAGCCTAAGCAAATTATCTGGGAAGCTACCTCATACTGCCAGGTGAATGCACCTTGGGCAGCAAACTCAACATTTTAACAGAAGACTGCTGCTAGTAAACTACAGAAGGTTTCCTTAAATCCTCCACAAAATGATTTTATTTTACATATTACAAACATTTATTCATTTCAAGTTTATAGTGTTCACTCAGCCTTTCTAAGATTCATGATTATTGCTTTTAATTCCCTATAAGTCACAAGTATCCACTGTGTCACAATACTGTGCTAAGTTCCTAAGCACACCACAGAGACCGCAGAGATATGGAATTGTAAAAGACTCATACAGGAGTGATACTGTTTTCTTAGAAGACTACAACTAAAAAGAACTTTATCACAAATGAAGCTTCAAATTAAGTTTAAATCATCTTCAACAATGGCTACTAAAATGGGCATGTTGTAATGAGAAAAGGAAGAGCCAAGAGAGTACTCTTATTAACATCTTCAAGCTTGACTGCTAATAAAGGACAAATGTCAATCTGCAGAAGCTGATTTTCACCGTTCTGCATCCTTAGGCCATAATTCTCTTCAACAGTAGTTGGACCAGGTGGTGCCTTTCACCATATTAGTGAGCTGTGTAAATACAAATTTATGGTAACAGAAATAAGAATCAGAAACCATCCCAAGAAACACCACATTACAAAAAAGGCACATCTTTGGCTCACCTCTAGAGTTGTTTACCCATAATACTATCATTCCATTCTTCAAATTCTCTTTATATATTTTTAGTTTGTCATTTTTCTTCCTTATTGTTTTTCCTCATTAGTATTCAGGTGATGTAGCAGAAAGATGTTGCTCTAGGCAAGCAATTATATACCAATCTCCACTAGTGAACCCAAGCAGTTCTCTTCAGTGCTATTTGGAAAGGTAGAAAATCAGGGCATTGGTATTCTATTTAGAGCCTCAAAGTATTATGTGCCTGCTTAATTTACAAAAAGAAAAAAAAATCCATGTTTCTTATGCTTCTAGTAATGTCTCTTGTGTGTTTGAAAAAAGAATTATGTTGGTAGATTTATGCATGATGAAGTCTTAAAAACAAAGACATGACATGTGTAAGGCAGATGTAAGAAAAATCAACACCAGTCACTTCTTTGTCTTTTTCTTGCTGATTTTAAAGTAGTATTTGACATATTATCCCCCCCTCCCAATATGATTCAATACATGGTGGTCCATCCTATTACTGTAATAATTTATATTATGATAATTCCTGTTAACACATAGGGGGTTAGTTAATTTTTACAGTAATTTATTAATATCACGTTTTGAATAAATAAATATATTTAAAGGACTGAGTAAAAAAGAAAAGTTCTATAATATCCTAGAAATGTAATCTTTACGGTACCAAAAGACTTTGATAAGTCAACAATTAATAAAATTTCACTTATTCAAAAGGTATTCTCTACAACCTGGATGTACAGCCTGAACATTTTTAAGCACTTGTTTTTCCAAAGTTTCTGCAACATAAGAAGTAGTCTGAGTTCATCTGTTGCCCAGATTACACATAACCTCAAGCTCTCTGTTTAAACATTTTCTAGATCTCAGTACTGTGGTGAGCATGTGTCTCTTCCCATAAGGCTATCTCATTGTAAGGAAAACCAGGTCCAACATTTTGGAGGTACAGAAGAAGCATTTATTGTGACAGAAGTAAATGTCCAGCAGCCTAACAGACTAATGACATACAGTTCACCCTCCACATTCGTGGGTTTGACTCTCACAGTTTTGATTATTCATGGTGCTCGCTTGCCTCCTGCCCATTCCCCCCTCCCATTCCCTGGCTGGTGGGGGCGCTGGGAGAATGAAAGGGAGGAAAGATCTTTTCCTTCCCCGTGTGATCTCCTGCCCGCAGCTGCCAGTGCAATCACCCCAGCAGTGGGGGCGGTGGGCGAAGGAGAGGAAAGATCTTTTCCTCCCCATCACCAGCTCCCCCTCCACCGCTCCCAGTGTGATCGCTCCAGCAGCGGGGGGAAAACGTGACAGGGAGCAAAGATCTTCCTTCCCCATCCCTGCAGCTCCAGGCATGATCGCCTCAGTGATTGGGAGGAAAAGGCGATGGGGAAGAAAAGGCCTTTCCTCCCCATCACCATCTTCCTGCCTGAAGCTCCAAGTGCGATTGCCCCAGTGGCTGGGGGGAAAAGCAATGGGGTGCAAAGATCTTTCCTCTCTGTCACCACCTCCCTGCCCGCAGCTCTGGGCGTGATTGCCCCAGCGGTGGGTAGGAGGGCGTATGGGAGGAAAGATCTTTTTCTCCTCCTCCCATCTCTTGTCTGCAGCTGCTGGCACGATGGCCAGCGTGGGCAGCGGCAGGCAGCAGAGTGCAGGGAAGGGGGCACTGGGGCAGGGGAGTTATTTGTGTTTTCTTCACTTTCGCAGGGGTTCTTGTGCACCTCTCCCTCGTGAATGTGGAGGGCCTACTTTACTTCAAAAAGCATGTAATATCTTTGTTTCTCCTTTGATAATATTTCTGTGTAGGATAGTAGTCAAGACAGAATGACCAAACACACAGTGGTTATGCAAGACTACAGTTTTATGCCAGTGATAAGGCACATGTAAACTGTGTGTGCTAGTTAACACTTCTTAATAGCACCAGTTATGTTCTCTGTAACCTTATATTCCTCAGTAAACCATATCTATTTTGCCACTACACCTTAAAAAGGGCTGTGTGTTTGAGAAATATGCTCATAAATGTTGAAATGAAAGAAATTAATGTGAAATTTTCATACATTTGAATGATTTACTATATACCAAAAAGTTCTAAACACTATTAGAAAATGATGGTAAAATTGCAAATGTGAGCAAATACAAAAGAGAACTTTAGAAAAAATTCTTTAGAATTAATATTTTCTAAGTTGTTGCAGGATTAAATTTGTTCAGAAGTGACTGGACCTTCAGAGTACAGATTTAGGCCATTTCTGCACTAGCCTGTTATAGCACTATTATTCTGCTTTCAATATCCTATGGAACCCTGAGGTTTGCAGTTTTGGGACCGGCTGGGCGGCCCCTCCCTAAACTGTAAACCACAGGGTTCCACAGGATGTTGAAAGTGGAATAATAGCGCTATAACAGGCTAGTGCGGAAATGGCCTTAAAAACATGGTTCAAGTGTACTTTGCACAGGTTTAGATGCTGCTGTTGAACAACAGTTACCCTTGTACAAAAGGTGTGTGAGAAAGCAATTGTTGCAATGATAGCTTCATTCCTAAATACACTGGAATATCTCATAATTGTGTGTGTCAGTTACCTTCTACAACTTGTGAGAACTGAGATATAATTTGTGAGAACCTATCTAGGGCAACACAACAAAGTAATATCAGAAGGTAACTTGAAGGATGAATTGCCAAAAGGGAAAATAATTCAAAAGATTATCTCAAAAGGCAAGGTAGGGCTTGTAATTGGCTCATCTTCAAAAAAAAAAAAAGCCAGAAGAACTAGACAGTTCAATACTTATTAATTCCAATTCAAACAATTCCTTCTAGAATACAAAACCAGAACTATAGTCACCCTTCCACGTTTGCAGGTTTGACTTTTGAGGATTTTATTGCTTCTGTAGGAGAACCTCCCCTCTCGGTACTCCAATTAGCCACACAGTCCTTAAAAAACCTACCCCTGGTCCTCCTCTTCCTCCACCAGCTACTGCTTGGCCAGCTAAATGTCATTCACAGCCCAATTTCTCAACACCACAAACTCTCTCCAGGTGCCCCTCCCCACACACACAAGGAAGGACATGGGTGAGAGAGAGAGGAAGTATACACACGCATTTTGATAATTGTGATTTTCCCACTTCTGCAGTGGTCCTACACCCCAACCCTAGCAAATGTGGAGGGTGGACTGTATTCCTTTAAACTTTCCCCTTATATGCACTATGTAAATGACTACCATACAAAGCAGAAACATTTCTCCTGTACACGCTCTTAACACTGAATCTGCTGCCTGCTGATATTCTTTGTTTACTCTTGAATAATCGTACAGAAAGCAAACAAGGTGTTTTCTACAATGAAGCTTGAGGGAAAAAGCAATGCCACATGTTTTTTCAAAGCACAATGGCTGTGATAAGCATTCTGGGAGGGTCAGTGACTGCAGGTGGTTTGTGGTTTTTCATAATTGTTAAAGTCATCACAGTAGGTCCAGGTAATCTGGGAGGTTATCAAAAAGCTGCTTTAATCTTGGAATAAACACTACAGTAAGATAACAGGCTCCTTGACTTAACATTAATCTTTTCTTTATTGCAACCTACCAAGTCAGAAGCTTTGCATTCATCCAAGATTGCCAAGCTACATACAGTTCAGTAATAGATTAGACTTCTCGCATAAGAAGTGAAAGAGCAAAGCATAATAAAAAGACTTGGGAGCTCTTTGTTGAAGTATTATTGCCCTTTGTTGCCTGATTTGCATCTTCCACTTTACAAGTAACAAAGCAGCCCTACAAGCACCTCTACCCACATCTTGCTTATTTCAGAACATAGTACAGAATGCAGATCCATTCAATACTTGATACACTTGCAGCTTGCTCTGTCTTCAAAGAGCCCAGACAAGCTTATATGCTTCCCTACTGAGGCTTTCTTACCAATGCACCACCTTCTGTGGTGGTGAGACTGTGCTCATACGAGGCAAGAAGCTATGCTGATAGTAGCAGTGCTGCTGGTAGGGTTTCTCATATCAGACATGCCTTTAATGAGGAGCCAGACTAAATGTGCCAAACAGCTACTGGGCAGCAGCTGCAGTGAGAAGTGAGACTGGCAGAGGATCTCCCAGACAACGGCAGTGGCACTATAGCTAACGCTTCCTGTCTTTTACACAAAAACCTATGATCCAAAAGGAAACAAGAACAAGGTCATCCAAGTGAGCCCCAATGGTTCTGTGGGGACATGAAACTCAATTGCTCATGTACGAGTCCAACTTCTAACCACATTTTTACTTCATATGAAATGAACATTTTATTTTTATTTTTTTAAAATAATTTTTATTAAAATTAAGTTAATAACAATACTTCCCCCACTTCCAAACATCAATTTTCCCAGCTGAATCCGAGTTTAACATTCCATTCCGTATAAACATTCCGTTCCATGCATTATCTCTTTTTTACAACAATCATAAACTATTACTTTTAGCTTATATTTAACTATTAACATTTTATCTTTTGTCGCCTCATTTTATCTTCCTCCTTTCTTACGGCCTTTGAAATGAACATATTTTAAACTTATAACACATAACAGTTCTTCAGTTGTAGCTGTTTGTCTTGGTTTAATAAATCAGTTCTGCAGCTATTTATTCTTTTTCACTGAAATTTTACAGGCTAACATACAGATCTTAATATTTACAAACACCTCCTATACAAAAATACATAAGTACTTACTACATTTGGTATAAATAATACCATTCTTGTATTTGTACAATTTAACTTTAATAAATTCAAGCTTGGGTGCTACATCGGCGGGTGGTTTCTATATCAAAAATTGTCCCAACCAGACAGTCAAAATAAAATATGCACACCAAACAAACCTGCATAACATAATCTGAATTCATTTTAAGGTGCTTGTGTATATTTGAGGATAATGCTAAGGTTTATGTTTTTGAGTTTTTAATTTGCTACCAAAAGAGAGACTGAAAACAAAAACAAAAACTGGAACTCACAGGAAAAAGTGTGGGAAGGAATAAGGGAAATACAAAGAAAACTTAAAAAGGAATATTGAAGGGGAAGGAAGAATTTAGCAACAACTGTGATAACTCAAGCAACTTATTATTATTTGTTTAAGCTGGTAGCAGAATCATTGATAATTCCATAAGGAACAGAAACTAACTTTTAAGAAAGTCAGGCTGTCAGGATCTGTAACATTCTGAATCCTATGAAAACACGTAGGATTTGGGCTTTTGGGAATCCACTCCAGAGCAAGGCACAGCCCTGTCTCATTTACAGAATTTTATGGAAAGTTCAGACAACATTATTGTCCATTTATAAATTTATAAATTGTCTGTGTTTACTCATCACTTCTCTTGTCTTTTCTTAAACAAAAAAAACTGTTAAGGAAAAGCTTCACAATGTTTTTTTTTTATCAGTACTGCTAGTAGCTGTCCATTTGAACACACTCCCTTTTTGTGCTTTAAATTTGCTGTCATGTTAGCTAAGGGAAAAAAAGCTAAAAGCTATCCTATTCTACACCTATGACTGCTTTGCACAGAATCCTTAAACATATTCCTTGCTATAGCTTCCCTCCCTTGATACAACAGTGATGAATGTAGCGAACATAAGCATAACACATCTTAGTTTTAGCATAAAACCTAATGCTAATAACAAAAGGCATCAATATATATTTTATACAACAGAACATAAAAATTATGTTTGTGAATTTACAAAAGTGCAACTAAGATGCGGTATTGTGCTACTCTGCAAAAACTTCCATCTCATCAAAACATGCAAAGGTGTGTTTTGCTATTTATTGGTGACATTAAGCATTTATTGATAGCATTAAGTTTTATGGCTGTATGCTTTCAGTCATGACTCTGTTTTCTCCAAAGAAGACTGAGCAACAGTCACTTACACTTCCCACCAAGCCTTGCAGGAAAAGCCGTGAGGGAGGATGCATACATTACAGAACATTCACTGCTCTGCCTTGTAAGCCTTGGCACAAAGTAACAGAGATTTCACCAAGTGAGGAAAGGAAGAAAGAAATCTGATTCCAATCTTGGGAAAAGAAAGATGCAATAGATTTTCTGGCAAAAGGAGATTTTGAACTCCCTTGCCCGCATTTCAACATGTCCACTTTTTTGGTGCCCTCTCACTAACTAGCTGTTTCTCTGACATTTCTTCCCCGCTACATGTGTACATTCTCCATAACGTTTTGTTAATTTCTTCTCTAGCATCAGCTCATTCTGCAATTTTATTCACTTTTGTCCAGTTCTTTCCTTTCCTGGTGCCAACTGGCCCAATGTGTTCTGAAGCAGCATCTACTCGTGTGGCTCTGAACAGCTGAGGTTCTACAAGTACTGTACTGCAGGTACAGTTGCTCCCTCCTGTATACTCCACACGAAAAGCACACATAGGCTGGCATCCTGTTAGTGGCACATTCACACATAAGCATACCTTATGCCCGCATGTGTTTCCTTTTAGTCTCTGCCGAGGTTGGCATCCCCTTCGTTCCCCTGCAGAGATGGCAACCCACTCCCCTTTGCCTGGACCTACTGAAGAGCCACTGAAGCCTCCCCAGCCATTCTGTGCTGGGGAAGCAATCACAAAGGCATCTAGTGATGTCTCCGTAGCTGGATGCCAGATTACACTGCCACCAACATCTCTGGAGGACGCCAGTGGAACTCAGTGCCTGTGTGATCATTTTGTGTTTGGTTACAGGGATGTAGCTATTCACTTTGGTGGACCTCCACTGGGCTATCCTCCAGGTATGGAAGGACTGTGGGTGAGCGGCTTCAGTTGCTCCAGTTGGTCCAGGGGACGTTAAATGACTCAGCATAGTGTAGTTGCACATGTGGAATCAACAGGATGCAATCAACCACGCTAGATGACAGTCATCATTCTGATGCCATGAGTGAACATGGTTTTTTATTAAAGCCTTTGGAGGCAGCTCTCAACCAAATTTGCACCATTTTAAACTGTTTTAACTGTTTTTAAACTCTTGCTTTAACTGGTCAACTTGTTTAAAAGGCTTTTAGTTTATTTAAGTTATTTCTTGTTGTTGCTGTTGTGTGTCTTCAAGTCCTTTCTGACTTATGGTAAGCCTAAGGCAAAGCTATCATGGGGTTTTCTTGGCAAGATTTCTTCAGAGGTTTGCCACTGCCTTCCTCTGAAGTTAAGAGAGTGTCACTTGCTCAAGGTTACCCAACAGGTTTCCATGGCTGAATGGGGTTTTCAGCCCTGATCCCCCAGAGCCCAACACTCAAATTATTGTACCACACTAGCTCTCACAAGTTATTTCTGTTGTTTTTAGCTATACAAAATTGGTTAAAGTAGTTTTGCTGTAGCTGCACCAAGGAGATATGGGATAAATAAACTGATTTTCAGTATTAGCCTTTTTTCATAGGGAAGATTAATTTTTAATAAAGGTTGCCGTGACCCCACAATTTTATGATGACTGAGCATTTTTAGGAAAGTAACAGTCATCCAGTGTAGACGAATTTAAGCTAATTCTTCAAGTCTTACAGAAAAGGAAACACAGCTGTTTTTAAAACATTATATTTAAAAGAAAAGATTTGTATCTGCACATCCAATAGTCCTAGCTCTTTGAAACTAATTTGATACATCCAGTAAGTAGCTTTAGCTTTTACAATATGTTCAATAAGGATTAGACTTTCTCCCTTTTGAATTTCTAAGAACTGAAAACTCAGCATGTTCACACCTGATGCCTTCATGCTCTTTAGTCTCTGCAGGTTTGTTCACAGATCCAACAGTATTTACTAAACTCTGCTGGGAATTGCAACGTTAAAATTCACAGACTTAAGGGGCTGCAAATCACTTAACTGAAAGGTAGCAGAAATGGTTGCCTCTTAGTTCATCAGGCAACTGCTTTAAATGAATATGCAATATAACTGCATTAAAAGTCTTTGGTATTCAGAAAAGATACCAAAACAAAATGTCTGTTTTTGAAGAACTCCACTCCCAAAAATCAAATTACCATACAGCTGCAGCAATAAATAAAATGACAACCTGGATCCTTTCAATTTTTGTTGCCTTTTAATCACAGCCAATCATAAATCTGCACTAACTGTACTCCAAGACATAGCTGTGTTAGTCTGAATCAACATGCAAAGGGAACTGGTAGAACCTTTGAGACTGAGAAATCAACTCTCAGTCTTAAAGGTGCTACAAGTTCCTTTTCATCTATGCTAACTGCAATGATCATGTCAATGGCTTGATAAGTTGATGTCCTTAAGGTAGATCTAATGGTATGCCTCCATATTGGTTGCAATATAAGGATTTTGTTTGTAAGTTGGTTCTGTCATTGCATTTTGTAAACAATTTTATTTTGTTAAACTGATGGCTTTCGACAAATTAATGAAGTGTGTATGTGTTTGTCCATCTGATGTCTGCTTGATAAATATCATAATATAACCACCTGTACTTATGCAGCATGATCAGTAGTCAAACGCATACTTATATTATGCTTCAGAACAGAGAAAGATTTAAAAATTTTGGAATTTAGTTCATTGTTGGAAAGAAAATTAGGAAGAAAGTTTATTAGCATAGAGGGCCTGTTGGGGTCCACTTGGGCAGTATGGAAGAAGAAACTGTATGTGCAAAATTATAAATGGTATGCAGTAGAATATTTGAATAGGAAAGGAGATCAGAAAATAAGCAGAGTAATTAAAAAATTAAAGGATAAAGTTACCAAGTAATAGGGCAATTATATGAGAACTCAGGGATATCCTTTAAGATTGAAATATTATTTGATATCATTAGGAAACAACTGACTTTAATTAGTCAGGATTTATAAGAGGTTGCTAGAAATATGGGTGCACAGAGAAAATCAATGCTTCCTACTGAGAAGAAAGACTGGAGAGGAAAAGGGAATGGGGACTGGCATTTATAACATTTTATTGAAAAGCCAATTTATACCAGAAGAGGGTTTATTAGAGTTATGGGAAAGAGATATTAAAAAAAGTAGTAAACAAATTGAAGAGTGGCAAAATGAAGTCATCAAGATTAAAAATACTAAAATAAGGGAGCAAAAGCTAAAATTAATTGGACAATGGTACAAAACAGCCACAGCAGTTATCATATATAACAAAACATATGCCATCTAATTGTTGGCATGAATGCAGAAGTGGAAGGAAAGGCGCATATATACATACATGGTGGGAGTGTTGTAAAGTGCAGAGATTTTGGCAGGATATAATTAACAAAATGAATGGAACAATAGGAAAAAATGTATGTATGACTCTAAATGTGAAGAATTTGGGATTGGCCAGAGATGAGGAATACTTGCTGAAACAGATGTTGAGGGCAGCTCATGCAGTTATTGCATATGGATAGAAAGACAAACAAAAATGGAAGTTGTATAGATGGCAATATTATACTTTGGAATATATAATGTTTGAATTTATTAGAAAGAAGAATGGGGTATATGAGTCAGTCAAAAGGAGATGATTGGCGAAGGAAGTGTAACAACTAATAGAAACAATTAACGGCAGGGGTACAAAATTATAAAAGATGCAATATGATTCTTCACATCAAAGGATAGGGGTTTTAAATAAAAATTAACTTTGTTTCTGGGGGAGGGGGGGAAGGGTTACAGCAGTAATAATTTTATTGGGACTATTAATTTATTAGTTAGAGATGAAGCACTAATGGTTTGTATTAATTACTGAAATAATTTTTTTGTACGTTATCAATGACTAAAAAAAAAATTGTTTAAAAAACACTTCTTTCGTTTCAACACAGATTGATTCTGACATTCAAAATAAGTAGGCCCTGTACATAATGTACAGGCATTTCTAGGCAGTTTCATGTCACAAAATGTTCAATGAGTTCATGAAAAATGAAGTGAAGCAGAGGGATATAATCTTGATGAAAGGAGTATTTCCTTCCATTTTATGGAATACTTCAAAGTGTGTAGAGGTGGCATGAGATGGCACCTTATTTTAACTGTTTTTGCCAAGACATATGCATGGGAGCAATACATTCTGCAGTTCTTAATGGGAGTAAGAGAAGCCCTAAGCAGCTTTGATTGCATGTAAGCTAGATACCAATCTGTGGCAATATGTTCCTAAGTCCTGTTTGTTACACATGCATATTCAAGGAGGTGCCTAGAGTATGCATGTATGCTGAACTATAAGCATGTATGTATATATGTATGCAGTCCACCCTCCACCAAAAAAGGCTCCCAGAGCTGCTTACACACAGTTAATTTGACAGTTCCCTGCCCTCAAGCGTGCAATCTCAGTAAGACAAGACACACAGGGAACAGACCAGTGGCAGCTGCGTTCTTCAGATGCAAGCTGCATTCCTTCTCCCTCAGAGGCCAGAACAATGGCAGCTGGAATCTGGAAGGAGGGCCTCTCCCCAGCCACTGGGGCCAAGGGATAATGGAGCTGGGCCTAGCTGCTTTGCTATAGGAGCCACTGCAAATTTTTACCATCCAGTGTGTGGTTATAAGGGATGACCTAACCAATCTCACTGCACAACAGACTGCATAGAGCCATTTCTGTGTAATAAACTTGAGCAGCTATAACTGTTGCTGATTATAACTAATCCTGAATCAACAGCTTCAACATTACTTGACAGAAATTGGTTCAAGCACCAGTGATATATACTACTGAGAAATAAAATTCTGGAGTAAGCTATTGTGCCAGTATTAGCTGATCTGTATTTTAAAAAATCTACTTTTTTGTAAAAATAAATAAATAAAAAAAATCCCTTTTATTTATTTGTCAAAATAAACGCTTCCCCGGTTGTTCTTTTTTGGCTCATTATCCTATGCTTCCTCCATCTGCCAGACACTTGACAGCACCTACTCCTATCCTTTACAACAAAACATTTTTTAAGGAGTTGTAGGAAAATTGGCAAATTGGCAAGACTGGAGTTTTTATCTTCAGTAACTGAAGTCAGTGCTTTTCTTTTTCTCCAAAATCACCTAGTAATTCTTGATATGTCAAAGCACCAACAGCCCTCTCAACCCATCTACCTACACTGAGAAACCTTTTATGCATGCTTCAAGAGCACACAAAAACTGAGCAAGGAACATGATTGCCTAACAACTGTCTTGACTAAGTGTTTCATCAAAAAATATTCCGAAAGAGAAATATTTGGGTCACAGATTTTCTTGCTGTATTTCTGCCCCCAGCGCATGAGTGCTTGACAAAAGAACTGAGCCTTGGAATCCAGTCTACCTACTATTTCTTCTCACATTCCCAGTGAACATCAACTAAGGTGCTAAGATTTTCTTTTTAAACCTGAGGCCTAGCTCCCATTCATATTCCAAGGAATTGCTCTGCTTTTAATTAACTAATTGATATGAGTGCCGGAAGGCCAATCATCACCCTTCTTTTCTTTAGATAATCCACTTTCTGGAGATTAACTCAGTAGGATAAGGTCATTGTGACAATCTGAAGCACTCTGTCCATGTCCACCCATCCTGAGAGAGGATATATTCCAATCTTCTGACTCTCATCTGCATGCTTTTGTTGACTATTCCTTATACTGTTTTCAGTTATACCGTTACTGTGTAAAGGAACCCAGGCAATTACTTGTTGCCTCAACTTCCCAGCAAATTTTAAGCGCTGATGGCTAGTAGTGATGGAAAGACACACTGTTTTAAGAAATCTTTATAACATTCCCACACCTGATAGGGGTTTTGGACTCCAACTCTAAACTCTCCAAACACTGTTGGACTGCAACTCTCATCAACCTTAACCAGCATAACCAATGGCAAGAGATTAAAGGGAGTTCCAATCCTGTCTTAGAGAACGCTAATGCTGAAGTTTCTATCAAGCACATAAATACCAATTTGCCTTTCCCTGAGAGCATGGTTTACTAAGACAGATACCCTTTTCTTGTAGAGCTATTCTTTCAGCTAGTTAAGAGATGAAGACTTTTCATTACATCCTCTAGATAACATGGCCAGCTCATACGATCAGTTGGGATTCTTGCTCAAAGACAATAGGTCTTTATTTGATTGGTCTTGAGTTGACAGTATCCTCTGAGATCAGATCCATGTAACATGAAAAATGACTTCACACATTCCTGTATTTGTTGTATATACTCGACTGTAAGTCAAAAAATTTTAGTCAAAAAATTAACCTTGAAAACCTGGGTCTGTGGGTCAATACTGCTTCCATAGGAGTTGAGGCCAGCTCATCCAGCTCAGGGGAGAAGGAAGGAGGTAATTTAGGTAGCTGAAAAAACCCTAGATCCTGCCTCTGAGTATTGCCTTGTAATCTGTCCAAACTTGTAGCCACTGCCTTCTCCCCACCACACATCATTCCATTGCTCCCCCATCAGTGAGTAAATGTGGCCTGCGGTTACGTAGGTCAGTGTATGTGCACAGAACACAGTCACCTCCAAGGGCATGGAAAATAAGCTTTAGTATGGGAGGGGGCTAAGTGAAGCCACCTGAACACAACCAAGAAGCAGAAAATAATAAGTGTGAAATGCTTTGTTCTGCCACACTGGGGCCAATGGGGTATCCATGAGAACATTGGGAAGGAGGGAGGGAGGGGAGTAAGGGAGACAAATGGTCAGTGTGTCCCCACTCCCAAAGAGCCAGCAGAGAAAAGTGGGGAAAAGAACCCTCCCTGGAAAGCAGAAAACATGTGTACTCTTGGCTGCTTTCCCTGGATGCCAGGCTGTGGCTGGAGGGAGACTGGACAGTCCTGTGGGTGCAGAGACTGAGATGTTAAAAAGGTCTGGGCTGAAGGAGTGAGCCAATGAGAGGAAAGGCATGAAAGTGGAGCAGGTCTTCTTTGCAGTTCCAACTCTTCTTCTTTCCCTTGATCTACCACTCTCCCTCTCTTGCTCACTACCAGAGGGACTCATCTGCTGCACAATACTGCCGCTGCTAGTGCTGCCACAGGCATGACTGCCTTCTTCCCCATTCTCCTGCTAGCAATGCTGCTGGTGGCTTTTTGCTCTGGGAGGTCTTGGTGAGTGGACAGTGATGGGGATCCTTGTTTCCCACGTCTGAAGGTGGGACAAGGGGAGACCTCTGTGACAACGGTGAAGTGAAGGCTGATCTGTTAATGACAGTGTGTTTGAATGAGGGCAACAGATGGCTGCTGGGTTTCCTACCAGTGGTATGGGATTTCCTGGTGAACTGTGACTTTTAGTTCTAATCATGTTGTAAGCTTCTTCAGATCCCATACTGGAAGAAAGGTGAGATATTAAATAAATGAATGCATAAATAAATAGTAGAGTGTGGGAATTACGCAGCTCTCCAGATGTTGTTGAACTGCAAAGCAGCTGTTGACTGGTGATGAGGGATGCTGGGACTTTCAGTTGAACAACATTTGGAAGGGAGCATGATTTCTACACCCAGATTTATATCAAGGATCTCCACTTGTTAGACTGACACATAAATCTCCCAGTTTTCATGGGACTCTTCCTAAAAGACAAAATGACTGAATTAAGGGTACTGTACTTTGGTCATATCAAGAGACAACACGACTCATCAGAAAAGACGATAATGCTCAGCAAAGTGGGAGGCGTTAGAAAAAAAGGAAAGATTGTATTACAGATGGATAGACCCAATCAAGGAAGCCATAGCCCTGAGTATTCTCCAGAAGCAGAGTTATTGAATTCCATGTCCCCAGTTCCCTTTCTGGACAGTGTTTCATGATCCTGCACTTCCAAAAAGCAGAATTATTGATTCTGTTAATGTAGCTGCCATTTTCTTTGTGTCATCCTTTACATCCTTTGTTATACACCCCTAAGTTTTATCCTTGACTTAGCCAAGTGTCAGCAAAAATTCCATAATTTGGGCCCCAAGCCTTCTCTGAACTTAGCCACAAGATCAACTTATAGTCATGTATATACAGTACATAAAATATGGTGCTGCCAAAATATGTAAAATTCATTCATTATCTTTCTTTCCATTGATCATTTGGTTTGGTTCAGGTTAACAAAGCCTTATTTAACCACCAAAGACTTTTATCTTTCTGTTTTTCTGATTATGTGTCCTTTCATAAACAGGCCAGAGTTGCCTCTATGGGAATAAAAAGGATGATCTGTCCAATTTGGAGTTAAGAAAAGAAGGCATCATGAGTTTTGGAAGTGGGGTAGAAAACTGGGTGCAAAGGAATAAAAACAGAATTGGGTTAAAAAAATCCATAAGTTACAATGGGGTATAAAGAAGGCTCTTCTATGAAAATGAAAAATCTGATAATTTGTCAAATATCTCAACTACTAAGTCTACTGTTCTCAAATTTATATTCTATTTACCAAACAACAGCATTTACTTATAGATTTTAAAATCTGCTCTATCGTGCTCTCTCTATTGTGCTCAATTTAAAAACAATTGCTCTATTGGCTATAAAATCTCACATTAACTTTATTTGCTATTATGCTTTAATTCTCATTCACTGAAAGCGGAAATACAGGGAAGATGATGACAAGCAAGCTTTTCTACTAAGCAGGTTCCTATGTTCCCACAGTTAGTCTCACAAACTGTCTTGACTGCTGGAGATATTACAGATGCCATATGCAAAAAATGTGGAGATATTTCCTTTGCAAGTAAAAAACATACAAAATGTACCCAATGCATCAAAGAGATACAAGATAGGTTTTGAGAATGAAATTGTGTAAACAATAATCCAGTTAGTTCTAATGCTTTGAGCTCTGGAGGCTGGGGGTTTGATTCCTCATTTAGCCATGGAAACCCACTGGATGACCTTGCATGTGTCACACACACTCAGCCCTAGAAAACCCCTTGGTAGGTTCACCTTAGGGTCGCCGTAAGTCAGAAATGACTTGAAGGCACAAAAGAAGACTGGTTAGCTTTACCCATTTGTTTATGAAGCGTGATGGGAAAACAAAACAAGAAACTTTAAAGTTGACAATTCAAAGTGGCATTTTTCCTTCCTACATGCTTTGCACCAGTATATTTTCCCAGTAGATATTATTTATTTATCTGATGTACAGCTCTCTTCCTCCCCAGAATGGGACTCAGAGCTCCTAAAGAAATCTGAGTATATGAGGTTCCCTGTAACGTTCTGATGCTCAGGGCAGTGGGAAACAAAAATACAATATACTACTAGCAATATGTCTGCTTCTAATAACAGAACTATTAGTTACTGATATTAATGTTACACTTACTATTTTAGCAACAGGACTGAGCGAGAAAAGTGTGCTATAACCTTGGTTAAAAAATTGTAAGGATTGAATTTTAAAGTTCGCAAAGTACATGTCTGAAGAAACTGACTAGTGAACTCAAAACGCTCTGGATCTTACACACACCAGTCATATTTATACAGGTAAAAAATTCTAAAATCCCAGGTCTGAAGATATCACATGAAGCAAGCCCTACAGATTTCAATCACAGTTGTACCCAAAGGGTGCTTTGGATTATAGCCAAGGCAATGCAGCTTGCACAACGTGTTTGATGTATCTGTTCAAAACTCTGTTCCACGGGAGATAGCATCCAGCTAATCTACATAAAATTATAACCATGGGTTCAGACTCTGGAATGGAGCCAGAATTTTCCTTGACTACAAAAATCAATCAAGGAAAACAATCCCATCAAAACAGCTGTAACGTGTACAGTACCTCATACGCAGAGATGATGGCAGCCAACACAAACCTGACCTCCTAAGAGAGAATTATTGGTTTCTAGGCTAGTGGTTTAGTGTCTCCACTTCTCCCAGAAGTCAGTCACTGGCATGTAAGAGCATGGGGAGGGGGCTTTTTAAAAAATAATGAACATACTTCTGTTACCATGGCAACCATTACAGGTCTGTTCTTTATACAATTCTGGCAGTAAGCAACAAGGTCCCCTCCCCCTTATTTTCACACTCGTGCTCTTTCAGAAGTACATCCATTTTTAACACCAAAAGCTGGCTTCCCAATTTCATGTCTTTTTATGTTTCTCCAGATTATTACGTATCAATGTTTTGGGATGCTTGCCTGCATTGGTGTCACCCTGATGTTTTCACCATTGGCTCCAAAGTAGGATACACAAGCTTATACTCTGGCTTATCAGAAAGCTGTGGACACACAGATAAGCCTGGAATATTGATGAGCACAGCATGAAAGACTCAAATATGATAGGCGCTTTTCAATTACAACAAAAAAGTAAAGCTAAACATACTTTACAGATAGCAATTATTGCTCCTAGTGAGGGACATTTGCCATGTTTTCTGGTATTTGAAGAGAACCTGTTCCTCAAATCTTTATGCTTTTTGATATTCTGAGTCCAAATGCATCCATATCTAGGACATACACATTAAATTTGAATCTTAACAGTGGCATCGAAGATGGCTCCTATAATCTCCTTACCAGGATAAGGATAATAATTCAGCCACACCGTTTTAATTCATGTTGTGGCTGCCTTGGGTTCCACATCGGGAGAAAGGCGGGATGCAAATTAAATATTTTTAAAATAATAGTTCAACCAGTTTTGCTTAAATTTTGAAGGCAAGTTCATATTGGGCCCAAAGCTTTTTAGGAGCTAACATATGAAATGTTTAACAACTTGCAAGAAATTTATTTTAAGCAATGCTAAATACGTACAACATATGTTGTAAAACCAACTACACTACTTGTAGGGAGTTAAAGGTCATAATCCCAAACTTCCATGAAATGGAAATGTGGAGAAAACAGAAATGTAAAAATCCAAACTAGGTGCCAACATCACTATTTTAAAACAGATACATAAGTATAATTTTGTTAGTTGAAACACGTAAATAATAGAACTATTATCTGACACTCCCTTACAGCCCATATTTCTGACTTCTAGTTGTTTTTTCAGCTGCTTTTACAATTGACATGTTAAATATTTCTACTAGAGCTACAGTAGAATCAAAAGAAGATTCCATAAGATTTTAAAGAAAATCTGACACTGACACCGCTAAAATCTGAGCTGGCAAAATGAAAGGTGGAGATGTTAGGGGTGCATTAAAATGGCAACAAATTAGCGAGAACAGTATTTCAAGTTTAAAACCTTTAAACTGCTGTGCATCTGCCATTTTGAACCTTTGAACTTTATACAATTTTGATATCTTTTATAGACTACCTACTACTAAGATTTTATGAAGCTGAAATCATCTGTTTAAACAATTCTGTTCAAGAAAAGGGCTTTGTATTTACCTTGGGTAAGGCATTAATTCAAGGCAAGTCTCCATATCTCCAAGGTACTCTGAGCGCCGTGGAAAATATGTAAGCCACAGTCTGAAGCAAAATGGGCCAGCTCTTAAGCTCTGAATCACTCCTTATCCTGAGGAAAACCTCCTTTTACTCCCAATCACAGTACATACTTTTCAGTGGGACTTTGACTGCAATCCTGTATGGAACTGTCTGTGAATAAGCCCTACTGATTGTACCTAAATACTCTAAAGGCATCAAATCCTATCTGATCTTGGAAGCTAAGCAGGGACAGCCATGGTTAGTACTGGCAAAAGGAAAGAACTGGCAAATCCACTCTGAATATTTCGTGATTTTAAAAAAAGCTATAAAATTCAAGAGGTTGCTATAACTTGAAGGCACATACATATACAAGCCTTGCTGACCTAACGAGATCTATTCTAATTTAGTGAGCAGGCAGGATGCACTGGTTGTGATTTTCATACATATTGAGTAAAAACAGAAGAAACTATTTAAGCCTCAAATACTGTTCATTCCTAACTCTCTAATCAGGGCTCTATAATTTTTGATTTGCTGGTCAAACAAAAACAGAACTACCAGCCTTAGGTCTCCTCCTTTCTGGCTAAGCTCCCCAATAATCTTTCCTTTGGAAAGAGTCAGTGGGGACTGAACTCTATTGAGAACCATCTCTTGAATGCAGACTGAAACAAGGGCCAGAAGGATGGAGAAGCATTTCTGCTGGATTAGTCTGGGTGAATACAATTCTTTGGGAATCTTGCCTGCAATTGCTGCTGAAGCACTCATATTCATCTTCCTTCTTTTGAAGAAGAGGAGGTGGCAGGATAATTTTGTTCCAAAAATGGAGATGGGGCTAGTGGCTACTTACTTAACAGAGAGTTCCACATGTGTGGGCCACCCATCCTCATTCAGTATACTTCACTCTGTTCATACACATACACACATACTTTAAGGGGTGCTAAGCCTGCAAACTTATCTTGCCAATTTAAAGTTATAGGTATGTATTGATTCACTCCAACAGTTAACGGGGAGGGGATCAGAGAAAATGAGGCAATGTGAGTCTCTGCCTCAGAACCAATGTGAAGCACAACAAATTTTTGAGCAGTGGCAATCCTGCACCAACACTGAATGAAAAAGGCAGGTTCCACATTGCATATTTTTTCCCGAGCAGAACCCTACAATTCACTGCTTCTCATGCAATATTATGTATTCTCTTACATGATTAACATTGACTTTAACGGTATAGTTCTTATTTGAATATCCTCCAAATTTTGCAACAATATTTGGATTTTATAACAGCTTTTCAGAGCTGTGAGGCTGCATAGTAAATTTGTTTTTCTTTGTCAAAAGAATAAAATTAGAAGCTTCCTAGAGGATGGCAGTGGTAATATTAACAACAACAACAATGCTGCCACCACCAACAAAAAAAATAGCAGCAACAGCTTAGTAGAATCCACAGTTCCAGAAACTCTGTTTCTGGTGTAACTGTAAATTCGTAAAACATGCAGTCTTGCCAATACGTGCCTAAATCACCATGTATTTTAGAACAGACTAAAACCTCTTGCCTGACATGAGAGTTGAAGGGAAAAGAACAAAGACAGACACAGTGGCTGCCTGAAGCATAAGGAACTAAAAGCTTTATTCTTCCATAGGAAGCACAAAAGGAAATCATTGTGGTTTCCACGGAGATGCAGACACATGATGATTCAGAGATTTCACTCTGTAGGTTAATGGCTTGGAAGCAATTCCCTATTATTGTGAGTAACAAAAACAAAACAAAACAAGAAAAAAACAGTAACAATCACACATGAAAATCAAGAGGCACTTTTCTAGCACTGGGCAAATGTCTCCACATTAGTAAGATTATGGCCTTGTTTTGGATTCATGCTATACTACAACTGCCCAACATCAAAAGGATAGTAACTACTTCACATTTTCTGGAAATACTTACATTTCCTCACATAGGTATCCTCTGAACATTCACTATCCTTGGCAAAAAATGTGTGACGTAAAAGGACCTCTCACCATCTTGACAATACCTTCTCATTCACAATTTTTCCTAAAACTGGTAGTTATATGTAAGCACAAGGTAAACATAAGGTTCACAGGTTCTACTAAAAAATATTAGAGATCCTTAAGAAGGCAGGGACCCCATTAAAAAACACACATGCACGCACACACACACACACACACACACCCCTAACCAGAAACAAGCAAGTAAATCTCTTCCAGGACCAACTTACTGATCTAATAGATGTAGAATTCCTTTTGCAGCTCCTAATGTAAATGTACATACAAGACTGCATTATTTATGTTCATCACTCTATCTTCATCTTTTCCCTTCCTCTATTTTCATTATTGTCAAAATTTTGATTCAAAACTTCTTCAGAATAAAAAGCTTTTAAATTATTATTAAACTGCAAAGTACAATACATACTAAAGTTTGTTGTGAATTGCCATTGACTTATGGACACCCTATAAACAAGAGACCTCCAGGACACCTGTTATAAATAGCCCTGCTCAAGTCTTACAAACTCAGGGCTGTGTTTTCCTAGGTTGAGTTTATCCACCAGTAAGATATTGACAGTACTTTATAAATAATTTGGTAGGAAGGAGCACTCTGACTGAACAGACAATAAAAACACCACTGTTTTAGAGTAAGGGCATGAAGGATTCACACTATCACAAGTATTAACATCCCACAGCAGAATAAGAAGAAGAAGGCAAATAGGTGAGATATTACCTGAGCAGATTTACCCGAGATATAAATAGTGTGTTCTTCTGTTATACTCTCCAACCCTGGTTCACAGACAATGACATGCTATCAATAGTTCTGAGAAATCTCTTACATGAAGGCATTTAAAGTAGACAATTGGGCTCAAAAGCAATGGCTCTAAAAACAATACCTTTGTGAGTGCTGTAAAGAGCTGCAAACGTCACCATGAAGAATGTGGTAGAGTATTTGCCAGCATTAACCAGGTGGGGAAAGGCCCGTTTGGTGTCACGGTATCGGCGCAGGCACTGGACAAATCTTAACCAAGCAGGAATGCACTGAACAACTGCTCGCACACCATAGGCATAGGTGTTGCAGATCTGACTACCTGGAAAAAAAGAAAAAAAAGAAAATGCAATGTCAATGGGTAACTCAGTATCTTTTGAATTCCAGAGGTATAGCTGCAGTTAGTATTTAACTGGATTTATCCAATACTTTGTATCATTTGCAGGTGTACTTCAAATGAATGTCTTATCCCATCACTGAAACATAGTCAAGTCATTTGATGAAAACCATAAGTTTCCGTTATCAGAAGTATTGTCCTATAAGGTTTAAGTTGCTAATAGGCAATGTACTGTAAACAAATACATCTCCACCCACAATAAAGGTGACTATGGATGCTGACCAAATGATTAGGAAACAGAAAAGTTTTCTATTTAACAAATAAGCTCAAACTTGCTTAAATATTTAACACATATGTGTTACCAATTCTACCTTTATCATTGACATACCTGGATTTTCCAGCAACGCATTTTTAGCTGTCCACTGGAGCTCAAAGCTATAGAAACAAATCATGTATTCAAGATCCATAAGTATCACAGCCAGGCTGTTAAGCTGATCAGCAAGCCAGAAATCTGCAAAGCCCACCTTATGGAAGGGGGCAGTGAACACTCGAAACTGTAAAAAAATCAAGAATAAAAAATGTCACAAGGATAGCATTGTACAACACAAATGCATTAGGTCAAGATACAAAGGTGTACTTTTCAATCTGATAGAGCACTTCTATAACCAGCACTTCTATAATCCAGGGCAGTTGGATTTTCTTCCCCTTCCCCCCGACTCCTCTGTTTCACCAAGAACATGCTTCAAAGGATTTCCCACCCCTCTGGAGCAGGGTTAGGATACTCAGGGGTAAGTAGGAGTGGGGGCTCATGACTTCTGGCAAAAGCAGTGAGATTCTGCAAAAACACACCACTGGATGTATTGGAAAAATTGCATTATAGGATTATTTTAATTATAATCTTTTAATCTTCCAGCTTTACACGACAGATGTATAAAGACTGTTGGATAGACTCATCTGTAGAACTTTGTGCAAAGAATACATATATTGTGAAACTGATTAGTCTAATGCTTTGCTCTTACATAGTTTTTGAAAAACACATATATAATGATGTAATAAAGGAATAAATCACAGAAAATTTGTTTTTAATGGAAAATAAGCAGTATTGGACTAGGGAAATAGACTCAAATCTCTGCTTTGTTCTGAATATACTGGGATCAAAATTCCTTAGGTATCAAACATGTGTCACTGAATTCAAATCTACCCCCCACAACTACTTTCACATTTAGAAGCTCAAAATAATAATTTAATTGCTTACAATTTTTGCAATGGTAAAATGTATGGCCTATACAATATTTTTCATATCCTAGTGATAATATATTGAGATGCACGAAATTTGCTTGGTGCTATGGGCCACAACAGGAAATGTTTTTCTCTCACATGTTTCTGCAACCATGATGGCTGGAGGGAATTTGAACTAGTAGTAAAAACAGATACTTTTTCATTTCAAACCACTTCCCCTTCAAAGTCTGAAATCAGCTATGTGCCTCTCAAGCTAGGCCATTTCATGCTCCATTTACCTTAGATTAGAGTTCTTCCTGCTTGGTTAGTTACAACAACCAACATACTGATGCTAACAGGACAAGAATAAGACTATCTAGTCTTGATGCTCACTTTGACACAATACAAGCATGAGATATACAAAAAATTCTTTCAGAATTCCAAAATAAAGATTCATTCAGAATCCTTCTGTATTTCAGTTTTGTAAATCACATACAAGACTAAATGATTAACCCCTCCCCCCAACTGTGATGTTGATTAATGATTTAAAGGCACAAGATTCTGTTTTATATATAAAACATGAAGAATGAGTGGATTAATCCAGTCTGCAACATCTTGTTGAGAAATTTCCTTTTGGGAAGGCACATGCCCTGAATAGCCAGCTTAACAAACTGACAGCCAAACAGAATAACATAGACTTTTCAAATAATATACAGCGATATACAGAATGTATTTATTGAAGACCTGGGTTAAATTTGAACCACCATCCTTGCCTTCATAAACTAAAAACAATCCTATGCCCTTTCATAAACTATAAGTGTGCACTATTCCTTTACTCTACCCTTCTTCCCATCACACACAAGCTGCATCTTCAAGATCCTGGCATGCACTGTGCCACAGTTCACCATCATGGGAACTTGGGTCCATTGCCAGTTAACAAACCTGGATGATGACAACAAATACCTGTAACAACGAATTGTGGCTTAATGCAAACCAGGACATCAGCAATACAGTCAGCATGCAACATGAGGTATACAGGAGGAGCACATGGCCAGAATATTTGTCCATACTTTCATCAACAATGGTTTATGAAGCGGAAGATCAGGGAAGGAAAGGGGCAGCTTTAGAGGGAAGAATGGCATGACACCTCCCACCACTCTATTTTTTAGTGACAAAGCTCCCTTGTGACTTTTTGATGGTATGTAACAATTTTGCCAAGTTTTAGAAAGAAGTAACAGGATTAAAGATTAAGGAAAGCAATTACTTTCTTGAACAAACAAGCAAGCAGAAAACAGTATTAAAGCTGAAGACTAACTAAGGAGAAAGCAATTTTTTTTAAACAATCAATCTTGCTGAACAATTACGGCTAATGAAGCTGTCGCTCTAGCAGAGATTTTGTGTTTAATATGAACGCCTTCATTAAACAAAGAAACAGAAAGGAAGTTTCTAGTTCTCCTTCAAATATAAGCAGCCACTTCTTGGTTAGTCACATTCATGTATCCTGGAACTGCCAGTCTACAAGCACCCATGGAGTGCGAGTCATCTTCCTTTTTAAGTTTAAAAATCAATGTTGATGTACTTTTTTCAAAAATTAATTTAATGAATTTAATGCATTAAAATGAATTCAATAACAATGCTTGAAGAAATAAAAATAAATTCATGATTCAAAAATAAATTATGTTTAAAAAGTAAAAATACTAATAAAATAAGACTGAGTAGAGAGGTATGAGGGGGCATCTACTTTATTAGTACTCAATAAAAATTAAAAATAATGTTTTCACTAGTGTATATTCCAAATACATTTTTAGTGTGATTTGTCAAAAAATTAAAAATAAGAAACTAAAAAATAAAAATAAAATAAAAAAACAAAAAAACCTGAAGCCCTGGAACACTTGACCAACCTGAAAAACAAACACCAGACCTATTATAGTTTCTCACTCCTGCTGTAGCTTGCCCCCAAAGAATCTAAGTACTTGTATATGTAGTCAAAGCATAATTAGGCTGCTATTGTAAACACAGCTATTTATTATTAACACTGAAATCAATGGAATATTCACAAGCAGATTTTGAAGAAGGCTCCACTAGAAACCTCAAGATGCCTGTAGTATCTATTGGTTTTGACATTTCCTAGAAACCCCCACAGTCACCTGTTTATTTGTTTATTGGTACTATGTACTGGGAAACTATGGTGTTCTGTGGGTTCTGTTTTATTTTCCAGAAGCCTCCTTGCCTGAAGAGTAAAGAGTAACTCTCTTCTTTCTCTTGCATGAATGAGCAAACAGTACTTCCCAGGAGCAGGGAATAAGGTATGGGGTATAAAAAGACTGAAAACTGACAACTGCTACAAAGGCCCAAGACTATAAAACACATGCAACATGTACAAATAAGACAAGATGGGTTGGCCACTGGTGCTCTGTGACCAGAGTTTTACCGAACAGATTAAGACACTGCTTAAGAGAACTGTCTTAAGATAATGTAAGTATTATATAATCTCTTGATAATAAAAATTTAACTGATGCTTCTTAACTGGCAGCAGTAATGTTTCCTTGGCCAAAAAATGGCAGGTGAGCACTCGATTCTAAAAGCATCAAAATCCTCAGCATTTTCCACTGAATAGTCTATAAACAAAAGTATACACTACACAAGGAAAAAAACTTTAATCAGATTAGTATCTAGAAGGAGGGTTATTTAAGCAACAGCTATGGAGCTGTTACATCCCAAAGAAGTTTTAATACTTTTTGCCTTCTAAAGCAATTGCTATAGTACTTCCACTAGTAACTCATATTCCAAGTATATCCATCAATTTAGCATGTGCCCACAAATTATGTAGAAGGAGCATTTTGTGTAAACTGCCTATTGACAAGCAAGACAGACAACTCACCAAGCCACACACATGAAGAATATTTAGTTAATGTAGCTTCTGTTGGAATTGGGGAGAAAAGGACAAACAACAGTTGATACATTTCAATCAGACCTCAACTTACCAAGAGTTTGAGCAGCCAAAAACGAGATTTGTAGTAAAATGTCTTTGTAGGGTTGATGAGAAACAGCAACATAAATCCATATAAGATAAGTGGGTTTGTTTGTATAGGAAAATCAGTATCTTGACCATATATACATGCCAGCAGGCTCAGGCACCACAGTGTCCCAAGGAATCCAGCAATCTAGCAAGAGGGAAGGAAAAAAAAGAAAAAGAAAGAAAGAAAGAAAGAAAGAAAGAAAGAAAGAAAGAAAGAAAGAAAGAAAAAGACAGACAGACGGAAAGACAGAAAGACAGACAAAGAAAGAAAGAAAGAAAGAAACAGAGAAAGAAAGAAAGAAAGAAAACAATTCATTTGTAAATGAAATCTGTAAATGCAGTAAATCTGAACTGTTTGGTTTGGCATAAAATAAAATTTCCAGAAATTTGTAAATCGCAGTTAGTTTTAGAAACACAAATTTTAAACAAGTTACTTTATCAAGTTTAAATTAAATTGCTTTATCAAGTCTAAATTAACATGAAACACCTTTGAGGAAAAAAAGGTAAAAATTGCAGGTTGAAAAGAACTTACCTGGACTTTTGAGCAGCTAGGACAAAAAGAAGCCTAGATCTCAAAACACTGGGCATTTTTCAAATGGTAGTTCCTCTTGTCTTGTCAGAAACTTTGTGAAACTAACAAAGGTTTTAAAGCAGTTTATGATTCCTCACGAGGTATGATGTTCAGAGAAAAAAAAACCCTACTGAGAATTCCCAAGCATTTTACCATGCCAAAATAACTCAGGAGCAGCAGCTACAAGCGCTGTTATTAGTTCAGGGTATTTCAAAATCGGTGGCATTGCTTGGAGAAGGCAGAACTGATCCCATGCTTTAACAACATCCAGCTAGACTCATCCAGCTTAAAGACTCATGCTTTAACAACATCCAGCTAGACTATGGTACTGCATTCCACATGCCTTTAAGAAATATTTTGAAACTCCAACTGCTCTAGAACACAGACACCAAAATATTGCTTGAGGCAATGAATCATATTACTGTGTAACATGCTACGTATGGGACTGTCTATGAAGACAGTCTGCCTATAACTAGCATAGAGTCCCATAGGAAGAGCGTTGAAAGAATGACTCTGGCTGCCAATTTGCTCTTGAACCTAATTTAAGTTATTTATACTTACTTTTTAAAGTTTTTAAAGTGGCTTAGACCTAAATATGTGAAACAATGCTTCCTGCTATATGAAGCTGTTCACAAATCAAGATAAACAGATAAGGCCTTTCTCTAGATGCCTTCAGTAAGAAAAGCATTAATATGCAAGCATGAAGCAAAGGGTCTTTTCTGGAATCCCACCCAACTGTGAAATGTCCTCCTAGGGTTGCCAGGCAAAATATAGAGCAGAGCTCCTTTACCTGAATGAGTGTGTAGAAAATTGAATTTCTTCTATGCAAGGAAGTTCTTGTGGTACAGGAGCCCTGTCCTGTATTTTACCTGGAAATCTTATGGCCTCCCAAATGAGATTTAACTGGTGCCAACACTTTATTTTTAAGGCACTAGGTTAAAGCTTTTTTAAGGTATTAGGTTAAAATATGGGCATTTTAAATTTCTTCTTCGCTTTTTAGCTGGTTGATTTCTTTTTAATCTCTCACAAGTTTCATTGGTATTTTACGTTATTGTATTTTATTGCTCATACGCTATTATTTTTACACTGGAACGCACTTTTTGAACATAAAGGGGGAATCTAGTAATTCTTAAATACATGAATACATGCATAGATGGTTGCAGGACAGTATATTTGGCAGACTCCTCCAACACCTGAAAATGTTCTGTTTCAACAATACTTGAGAATTGGCTCCAGGGGGAGAATTGGGAGGATGGTACTGGGCAGAGGGAGAACACAAGGCACTGCTTTGCTCAAATTCCTAACAGTTTATATTACATAGCTTGTGGAAGAGGGAGGAGGGTATCTCATATATGACATGAGGTTAAAAAACTTCCCTCCTTGGCAGTCTGTGATATAGAACCTGGCTGAAAATCATGGGTCCTTCTAGATGTTATTGGACTACAACCCCCTACCAGCCTAAGCCATGATACCAAACACTGAGGAATGCTGTGCATTATAGTGCAAAAGCATCTGGAGGGCCCCAAAATTCCTGTCTCTGTTTTGGAGTTATCCCTCCAGTATGAACATATAGGCTATACAGGCCAAAATACTTAGGGCTGAGGCTCAGAGCCACTCTTCAAAACTAGCACTATGTAGCACAATTAGGGTTGCCAGGTAAAATACAGGATAGGACTCTATCACCTTTGGCAGTTGTGCAAGAGAGGATTTCAGTGATATTTCTACTGCAATTCCCTTTTCCAAACGACTATTAAATGTACCAGTGTCCTATCCTGTATTTTACCTGGCTACAGTATGCACAATAGCAAAAGACCTTGTGATTGTGAGAAGAAAAAGAAGTGCCTTGTTCTCCTTCTGGTTTCCTGGAATTCACCCTGACCTGAGAGCTATGAACACTTTTTACAGGGCTCTAAGCAGGAACCCTCCTCTTCACACTAAGAACAGCTGCAACATTTTGTTATAGGTCGTCATTTTATATGTTTAACAGACTGCAACAACCACAGTGGTAGCAACTAGATACATGAATCCAACTGCCTCTGAAATCTCAAATGAATCTATAAAGGAAACTGCTCCGTCATAAGAGATTTCCACACTCCAATTGTCACTTCCTCTGCAACGTCCTTGTGTCCTTTTCATAAAATAAGATTTGCACACACTACTTTGTAAAAGAATATCTGGGTACTGAAATGCATCATAGACTCCCTGAAACCCCCTGCTTGATAGGTGTTTTCAACACAGATAGTAAAAGATTTACAATTAGGGCAGTATCTGAATAAATGAAATTTCGTCTGCATTTTTGGTCAAACTTGGTGTATTAAGTTTAGTGCTGAACTACCTAGCAGATATTCTTGATAGAATATCTTGAAAAAAATGATGTCTTGAGCACTCCAACACTACAAAAGGTCATCTGTATTAGACAAAATGTAACTATATCATTATGATCCAATCACACAGATATTGGTAGCACTAAGCTACAACATCATCTGGAAATGGGCAATGGCTTCTACTACCAGTTAGGAAGCTCTGTCAGTCTTCTGAATTGTACTACGTACCTCAAAGAGATGCTGATGGGACAAATTACTGCGGGGATTGAGTTCAAAGATGAGAACATGATTCACTCCAGCTTGCCTCCAGCCATATGTGTTAATGCCAAGTAGAAAAAGGAATTCTATCAGGAGAAAACCACCTCGATAGATTCTTATGAGTGGCCACACATTTGATCCTTTCATTTTAAACACACCTATCCAGAAAAAGAATAAAATCAAACACATGCAGAATGGAAAACATATTGAAGACTATCACCTTCCTGATCTTTTATAACAGAGGCCATAGTTACACTCCACACTTAAAATATCACTTAAAACCTGAAATATGATATCACTGAACTGAGTCATTAGGCAACAACCACTGTCATAAGTTTGAACAAGATAAAACTATGAAACCTGAAATGCTGAAGCCAGAAAAGCTAGATGCTTAGAGAAGTTAACTTTAATGGACATACAGTGGGCCCTTGGAATCCACTAGGGTTTGGTTCCAGGACCCTCTGTGGATACCAAAAATTGTTGATCCTTGGATACAAACCTGTGGATACGAAGGGCCAACTGTACATGCATAAACTTCAATTCAAATGTTTGGAGAGCTTGTTTGTAGACTCTGGAAGGCTGTGTCCACTTTTGTCTTATAAGAAAGGAATGGGGCATATCTATCTATCTATCTATCTATCTATCTATCTATCTATCTATCTATCTATCTAAAATACCCGTAAATTTTGTAGAAGACTGAAGGGCCATATAGAAAAATGTGTGTCTGTGTTTTTAAGGGAAATGGGATCTATTCAAATCAATACATTCTGTTTAAAGCCTGTATCTATGATGTTCTTGAATATTTTACAATCCACCTTCCTTCAAGTTAGGAATTAAAAAAGAACCAGGCTGTTTCTGACAAGGACTTATCTGGGTCAGCATTCTGTTTGGCCTGCAAGATGCCAACAACCAGGTCATTTCTTGTTAAATTTATACAAGATTCCACAGGTACAAATGAGGCCTACACCAACCTACAATGAACGCTGCACAAGTACAGGTTCTGGGGTTACGATGATACACGTCCAAAACACAGCAACCTAAACTAAAAGCACTTTCCTACATGTGGATAATGTTTCCTGAGCAAATTTTACTCATAGAAGCATTCTTCACTTCTCACAATTAAGAAACAAGTGAGCAACTTAATCATAGAACTGTCTGTACACAATAGAATGTTTTATTGACTATATTTACAGCTCTTCAGAGGAGGACTGATATCTGGATTGCATAACAAAATACAAACCAAAAAAGAATTGCAAGGAACAGCAAGAGAAGATTAAAAATTAGCATGTCCTTAGGAATAGTCTATTTTCACTTTTCATAACTATTAAGAATAATCTTTGATTTTTAGTTTTCTTGGGGAGTGACACTGCAACCTGCCCAACTAAATAAAGTGTTCCATAACGATTTTAAAAAACAGCAGCAGTTTCATCCACTATTTTGTGATGGTGTTCTTTTTATTTTGATTTTTCTGCTTTTGTCACTGAGCAGTGACTAAAGATTTTACAGCTCCTAGAAATAACTGAATAAATGAAACTTAGACATTATTTCTTTTTCAAAAACGGTGCCAAATCCATTGTAGCAACATTACATTTTCTTTCCAGAAGATCACAAGTAGTTGAAATAGACCCTCATAACACAGCCTACTCAATTTCCTTTCAGCAGCTGTCCAAATTGAAATGTACAATAGCATGGATATTTATGATTATTCAATGCCATGAGTTTCAGAACTCACTAACTGGATTGTTTTGGAGAAAAACAAAAGAATATGCCTTAAAACTATATTTCACAATAAACAGGTTAGTTATACTTATTACATGGCAAATGTGTTTACTGCAGAAGCCTTGTGAAAGCCTGATATATACATATATGCACATGTTTCCAAGTGTTTGAGACCATGGGCCCCAAATGTCTACATATGTCTCCAAGCATATATGCTGTCCATCTTCTATAAAGTCCCTGAATGAGTGTGAAGCTGCCCTGCATGGCAGGCCCACTACCCCAGTTCCCTACTTCTTTGCTTACTTTCATATAAATCATAGATTAATCTGAGAGACAGTGATTTGCTGAGAACCAAGATTAAATAGGTGGTTCTCAGTCATAATTGCAACAGACATTTTGGTAGAAACAGCTTCTTTTCTTTTAAGACATGCCAGTATGAGCATAATATGATGCACATACGGTTATGCAGAGAAAAAGAGATTTCTTACTGCAGTTACATTACTGTGGTCTTAAATTCACCCACTTAATGAATTTGTTCTTAAATTTCTTTAGCTCCTTACCACCCATCTCTTTCCTTTCCACTTGCCTTGTTACTTCGTTTAACCTAAGCCTCAGGATATTTTTCCTGTTTCATACTTCTGTCCTATTGTTCTTACTGTCCTCCCCTCTTCAAGGATTCACAGCCTCCTATTGTCAACAGCTTTTCCTAATAGTAACTGTTCAACAGTTTGAAAGCATCTTTTCCCCTATTTCTTTAACCTCTGATCTGTAATGTCTTCTGCCAATTTCATTTTCTTTATGATCTTTTAGCCTTGCATGCATACATCTATATGCATACTATATATACATAGGGAGGCTATGTCCCACTGAATTCAGTGGCATGTACTTCTGAGTAAACAAGCATAGGATGGCACTAAAAGCAGGCAAAAAGAAGGTCTGGGGAGTCTGGAAGAGTCTGGGGCTGCAAAAAAAAAACAGGCTGGGGAGACACATATGGGCCCAGAGCCGAATTACGCTGATCCCTGGTTTAGGGTATGAGCTGTTTTAAGTTCAGTTATTCAGCATAACTGAATGATTTGGCTCCTCTGGTTCCTGATTAGCAATGACATCTTAGTTTAATTTACTTATAACAGATAGTTGCTTCCACTATTCGTAGACTACTTTCTCCTTGGACGTTTAAAAAATAGCCTTAAATACTTAAATTCTCAATTTTTTAAAGCAGATCTGAGAGAGAGCAGACTGCTCAGTTAAATCAGTGCTATTTGGATTTCTCTCAACTGGCGTCACTTGTTCTTTGAAGCACTTTAATGTTATTATCTTCAGTCAGACAATTTAGGCTGAGAGTACGAATAATTGTTCATCTTTAATTTGTACATTTACAAGAGTAAGCACCATAAATTATAAATTCTTCAGAGACAAATTAACATTATTTCAAACATGTTACAGTTGGAAAGATAAGGGCTGTTCAGAATCTTTGGTATACGCATAGTAAGCATGGAAGTGATTTTAAACTAACAAGTATGAAAGAACTGGACACACTTCAAACTCTTTTTTAATTAGTTTCTCTGATGCCCTGATTTCATCCAAAAAGCCCAGAATTTGTATTAAAGGCTGGCTCACACCTATATGGAGATAATGTGATTCCTCCGTACTTCATTATTGTGGAAATGAGCCTGTTTCTTTTTGTTACATGGGAGATGGAGTGGCTGGTGCCAAATGAGGATTGGGAAGCATAACATTATCCAAGAGGAATGGAATAAATAATGAAAAAAACCCCACTGAGGTTAATTTTAAAACCTATAGCAGAATATAGATGACTTTAATTTAACTAGTATATTTGGTTTAAATGGTCAGATGAGAGCCAGTGTGGTAAAGGAGGATCAGGAGACTGCAAAGATGTTAAATAAATTCTTCACTACATCTTGTGAAATTATCAAACTTCTAATAAAATAAGTATCTTGGACTGTGTTACAGCTGTGTTACAGGCCAATTTTCAGGATGTATGTTCTGAGAAAATACAGCTAGCCCATCCCTAAACAAAAAGTGCCACCGTGACCAATATGCCTTAGGTTTTGATTTAACTCACTTTTCTCGGTGCCTTGGGATATAGATCTTGTTTAACAGGTGGGACATAGCTGGTTATTATTGTAACCAAAAAGCTGCTTTTTCCTAGGTTAGGAGATCTATGGTATATTTTTGTCACTTACTTAGGTGAACCATTTGGATTATTCTAATGAATTTTCTTGAACATCTTCTCACAAGCAATTTCACTCTGCTTGTAGTAAGCCTATATTTGGAGCTTTCAGCCAGGTTCTCCAGAGACATCCACCTTATCTCTGCAGGAATCTCACTACTTCCACCTTTGAAATGTTGGAGAGTGAGCTAGCAGAAGTATACCCAAGGCTGTGAGTTTCTGTACAAGTTCTTGTTCTTATCTGATGAGCTGTCCAGATACAATCCCAAACATACTCATTTGGAAGTAAGTTTCCCCTGAAGTCAATGGAACTTCTTCTCCAGTTGAAATTCTATAAAGCTGAATGCAAAATCTCACTTAGTTTGCTTAAATTGTTTGAAAATAGATGATGAGTTAGTAGGGATCTTTGAGAATGAGGTTGTGCCAGTATATGCTACTTCTGGGCTGCAAATCTCTCCTGAACACTAGCATTTTCTCCAACTTCATATCAAGAAACGAACACAAACAACAGTTGATTCCAAGAATATTCAGATCTTCCAAAAATGGCAACTAATTGACATGAAAAGTTCAGTGAAGATCCATTTTAAAAAGGCATTCACAAGCACAGGAAGTGAAAATAGAACATTTTAATTTCACTATACAGAGGATAAGTGGGAGATGGGGGTAATTTAGTAACTGAATTGGATTTAAAGTTTCTTTACTCAGTAGAAGTTTACAAAAAGTGCTTAAAATCACTACATGCTCTACGAAAAGCCATTGTGCATGATATTAGCAGCTTTATATGAATTATTTTGACACATTTGTTATCATGTATTTTGAAACAGCATTTACATAACTAGGAGATAGATCTCCCAATTTTCACAAAATATAGGCAGTATTGGAATACTCTGCCATCTATTAGTGGTATAGAAATATGAAATTTCCTACAAATCAAGGAAATTAAATGATGTAGCTGATTTCCATTTTTTTCTAATTGAACAAGGTACACTGAAAGCACACTCAGCTATTACACTTTTTCAGTGATTAAAAACAGCTCTGTTTATACTTTTAGTAGCATGCACTACTGTTCTTTTCATGCAGCAAAAGCAACCCATATATTTTGAAGATATTTAATAAATTAGAAAACTGATGAACAGTGAAAGGGATCTTTTAAAAACAAACCGCACAAAGGACCCAGAATGGCAAGTTCAATATTTAATGCTTTCGTATTAGAACAGGCATAGACTACTTCTACTAACATATTAGCTTGAATACTTGGTTTGAAAATGACCAGCCCTTCAAAATATCACTCCAACTTTAATCTTGAGGAAATACTGAAGAATGTAGTATACTTTATGTTGTTCTTTTGCTAGCCTGGCTGTCAGAAATGACCATCCATTGCTGGCTTTATGCTAATATTATCATCATATCAACTAACATTCATTTACAGTGAAATCAATCACCAGATGAATAGGTCAAGCCAAATTCACTACCATGCCCATCTGAAAATGCAGGATTATAGCTAGAAACCAACCTGAAAGTATGAGGGTAACATTCAGCACAATTAATATTCCGCAGAACAATCCAACCCTGAAAGTAGTCCACGCTGGTGCAGGCTGCAGATAAAACAGAAAACAGCTTGGACTTCTTGTTGTTTGGAAAAATCTGTTAATTGAAGTATAACACCTAATTTGTTCAGTGTCTCTTCTGTCTTACTCTGACATAAGTGATTTTTAAAATACATCCACACAACTCACGACACAAGAACACTCCTTGCCAAGGAAAACTGCAGCTGAATTCTCTCCTACAAAAACCTCTGGTGCTCATTCAGGTTGCTCAGTCTTGGGCCAAAACTGCACATTATGCAAGAGTTTTGCAATTAGGTCTCCTAACATTAATTTTCATTTAAAAAGCACCTATCATGCAGGGAAAGGGCTGATTAATACTCTCTTTCCTGTGCATTTCCCCCAATGTAAAGGCCCCTGTTTCCTCTGCTGGAAAAAAAAATAGATGGAAGTAAATGTGGGATCCATTTTGCCAAGAAGAATGGGGAAAAAATGGCAGGATCCAGATGCACACAGCTGAAACAGACTTACTCAAGAAGGGTCATACCTGTAATTACTATCAAAAGGTGCTTCTATCAACTAATGACTCGTGTGTGTATTTGTGCATGCATGTGCATGTGAATAACTAAGCAACCAACAAATATCAGTTTGTTTTTGCTTACTGATCTTTGGTGCCAGAATAAAAATATTCTGCACCTTTACAGTGTTGAGTTTCTTGTATAGATCAAGTGATAACAATGCCAGTTAAATCCATTTCGCTTCTAGATTGTAACACACGAAATATGAAAATGTCAAGTAGTGTGTATTGATATTTCTACAAGGCACTGTATATACCCTGGAGGAGCAGTAAAGTAGTACTGGTTGGGGGAAACTAATGACTCCACCTTCAAAGCCATCAGGTTGCTTTTAAGTGGAAAAAAAATAATTTGTCTTAGCTGTGAGATGGTCCTTTTCAGTGAGGGAGGAGAGAAGCATCCTGATTCAGGCTGATTTTTCCAATGGGCAGGAATGGAAATTCTTGCAAGGGAGCCCACTGGGGGGGACAACGCTCTCTGCACGGTCACTTGTGTTACAGCTTAGAAGTTCCAAAAAGAATTTAGGTGAGTGATTGCCAGACATCACCCTGCTGGAATAAAAAAGTTATTGCTTTCTCAGGTTAAGGTAGGAAGAATGAGAAATGCAGATCTGACTCATGACTTGTTGATAATTCCATTTACTTTTAATTTTTTTTAACAGACAAAACGAAAGAACAAAAGAACAGTGCCACTTGACACAATGAGATTAGTCACTCATCAGGGCATTGCCCTTTCCAAGGATCCCTCAAGGAGGTAAGTGGTCTTAACTGAAACCAACAACAGAAAAAGCAGGTAAGGTGACCATGGTGGAATGAGGAAGCCTCTTTGCTTGTGCGCCAGGGTGGAGAGGATGCTCCTCCTTTCCCTCACTGAAAAGAACTGTCTCACAGGTAAGACAAACTGTCTTTTTCCAGTGGGTAAGGTCACAGCATCCTGATTTGGGATGTATAAAAGCTTCCCTTCATTGGGTGGGCTGGCTTGCACTGGAACAAGTGATAAGTTCTTGGGTGTCCACCAGCTGCTGCAGGACATGCCTTCTGAAGGCAGCCTGAGCTGAGGTGAAAGCATCCAGTTTATTGTGCTTCATGAAGGTGGAGGAGGTCTTCCAGAAAGTTGCCCTATGTATCTCCCATGTCGATGCTAAAGGTGGTTGATGTGACTGCATTCCTTGTTGAGTGTGCCTGGATTGGGCCTGGGAGAGGCACCTCCATAGTCCTAAGCACTTTAATACAGTTCCTGATTCACCTATTGAACACAGAGGACAATACCTTCCAGCCTAGCATGTGCTGTGATAAGCCCACAAACAGGGTGTCTGACTTTCTAAAGCTAGCAGACTTCTTCAGATAGACCTCTATGGCATGCCTGACATCTAAGATACGTCATATCTTCTTCAATGGTTTAGATGGCTTCAGGCCAAAAAAGGAGAGTTGACCTTCAGAATGAAGGACTGACTGAGGAACCATCAGACGGAGTCTGGTGTGATCTGGTTGTAACTCTTCCCTGGCCAACAAGTTGCCCAGCTCAGACACCTGTGCAAAGAGGTAACTGCTGTCAGCAGGAGTGTCTTCCAGGTGAGATGTTTAATAAATGCCTCTCTGATTAGCTTGAATGAAACAACAGTGAGGGTCTTGAGCATGGTGTGCAGGTTCTAGGATGGGAACCTGTGCATTGTAGGAAGGACTGAGAGGGAGAGGTCCTTTAAGGAGCTCTTAATCCGGGGATAAGTGGAGATTTATTGCTTCTCGCTGGGGGCAAAACCAACATAATGGTGGTGATCTGCCTCTTTATGGTATTACATCTGAGGCCCCTATCAATCTCTTCTTGGAGGGATTTCAGCAGCAGAGAAATCAAAATCTGGAGCCAGTCATGCTTCTTATGCTTGCATCAATGTTGGAAAAAGCAAGTGTACTTCATAAATTCTCTGAGTGGAAGGTCTCCCTGAAGATGTGATCGTGTCATCTACTTTCTCTGAGTATCCCTGTCTCTGGAGCACATGCCTCTTAACAGTAAGGAGTACACTGGAGCCAAGCTGTGTCCAGAAGGCAGACCTGAGGCAGCAGGTCTGGTCTCACTGGAAGATGGGATACTATCCAAGGCTACGTTGGTTTTCTTAAAGAACTCCTAACCCATGCTGGGGCCACTAGAATTACTAGTGACTCATCCGCCTAATCCCTGAACAAAAGCGGTAGTGGAAGAAAGGCATACAGTAGTCTTCTCAGCCACCTTACAGCCACGGCATCTAACCCCTCCACCCCCTCTGTCGGGTACTGGGAAAGGAATTTGGGAACCTTGTTGTTGACTGGAGACAGACAGGTCAATCTCTGGAAGTTCAAACTTCTCCCCCAGCAAATGAAACACTCTGGGTGGAGGCTCCATTTAGCCTGGTCCAGATTGGTGCAACTTGGCCAATTTGCCTTGGTGTTGAGGACTCCCCAGAAATGCTCTGCATCCAGAGAGATAAAGTGATCCTCCGCCTATTCCAGAAGTAGCATTAGTTCTTCCACAAGATGAGGGGAACTGGTACCTCCCTCATGGTTGATGTGGGCTTTGGCTATTATAGAGTCTGTCCTGACCAGGACTGCCCTTCCTTCCACATGGCACTGGAATGCTAGCAGCACCCACCTGATTGCCCTCAGCTCCAGTCAAATGATGCTGACCCCTCCTCTCCCCATACTCCTTGTGCTGGAGGGATGCACAGTGGGGTCCCCAGCTGCGGAGACTGGCATCAGTTGTGAACCGCCCCCTGGGCACCTCCAAGAAGACTTGTTCCCTGTGGACTGCTGGTGAGGTCCACCAATTCAGGGACCGAAGAACTGCCTTTGGCATCTTGATCTTCTGATTGCTTGTAATCATCGTCTGATGAGGGAGAAACAGCCACTGCAAGTGCCTGTGATAGAACTTTGTACAAGGAATACAGCCCACTGAGGCTATCACAAGACCCTGAAGGTGTGCTGGAGCAACAGGTCTATGCTCCTGGCCTGCTTCACACAGTGGAAAGCATCAATGGCCTAGATCCTCTCCTGTGGCAGGATCACTGTGTCTGAGGTTGTGTTGATCACTGCACTGAGGTACTGGATCCTCTGTGCTGGCATGAGATGACTCTTCTCCTGATTCATAAGGAAGTCGTGGAGTTCCAGTGAATGCACGATATGGTGTTGACCCTGCTAGATTCTGAGGAAATCATTGTAGTATGGATAGACACGGATTCCCACTCTCTTCCAAGCTGCTACCAGAGTCGCCATCGCCTTGGTGAAGACTCTACCCTGGGCATTGAGGTTAGGCCAAAGAGCAGCACACAATACTGGAAATGTTTGTAAGAAGAATCTATGGTGTGACTGGTGAATCAAAATGTGCAAATATGTCTCTGATAAATCAAGAGAGGCCAGGAAGTCCTACTGCTGGCTTGTCTAAAGGATGCTCTGCAGTGTCCCCACCCAGAAGTGGTGCTTTTTGATTAACTCATTGATCTGATCTTAGGACTGTCCTCCAAGAGCCATTTTTCTTGGGAACAAGGAGGACAGGGGAGTAGCACCCCTTGAATCTCTATAGGAGAGACACTTCCTTTATGGCTGCAATTTGCTAGAGATGGTCAATTGTCCCCAGCATCAGACTGTGCTTTTGTGGTTTCTTGGACCTTGAGGATTGGAGGAAGAAGTTGAGAGGGCTCTGAAAGAACTCAAATTTATAATCACGAGTAAGAGTATTGACTGCCCATTAAATCAAAGTTGACTGCTGCTATATATCCACAAAGCCCTGAAGTCTGTCCCCTATGGGTGGAGGTTGGTGCCATGTGCCATCCAGTCTTGCATCTGTGGAAAAACTTGAGGCCTTAACTTGTTGACTAGCTCAGGTAGAAAGGATCTGAGCAGCTCCTTGGTCCAGAAGATCACAACTCTGGACATGATGGAAGACAAGACTTCCACCCTTAAGACCTAATGAGGAGGCTCTGTGGTCTTTCCTAAGAGATGCTTCTGTTCTTCTGTCCTCAGTGCCCTCAGTGTCTCTATCTTTCACCATCTTTAGCAAAGATTGAGGAGGAGACAAGGGGGCCATCAACCGATGGGATTTGTAGTTTGGTCAGCATATTCTCTGGTAAGCCATAGAACCTTTAGACAGAACCCAGGACAGACCTGCTTGCAGTAGGCTTCTACCATTCCTACTTGATGACAGCCATGAAGTTTTCTGGGAAGGGCACGTGTGAGGAGGCAGGACTAGTATTGGGGAAGCACTCCCCGCTAGCCTGATGTAGCTCAAGATCCAGGGAATCTGGTACCTGAGTGGGCATGCTGATGTCCAAGGTCTTGATAGCTTTCTTTTAAATGACATTAAAATATTCTTGCTGAAACAACCTAGACAAGGGGAGACTGGTTGGGTCCTCCTCTCCGTATCAGAGGAAAGCTCCCCATTTCAACCTTAATATAGTCATCAGCTAGCTCTCCCCTTCTCCATTCTGCTCATCCATAGACTGCGTGTCATCATAAGACTGAGAAGTTGTTCACTTCCCAGCCTGTGTCTCTTGAGGAGAACGCTGTGTAAGGCTGACAAGGTCCTTGGCTTCCGAGGGACCCTGACTGGAATGCAGTCAAGACAGGAACAAAGACTGACCACATGGAGAAGGTTCCTCCAATTAGTGGACTCCCTTGCAAGAATTTCTGCTCTTGCCTGTTGAAAAAGGCAGTCAATGTGAATCAGGATGCTCTGTCTCTCCCCAATGGAAAATAAATACAATGCTATACCTAATCATGGATTTCCTTTGTCAAAATGCCATATGTGGATATGAGCAATGAAGATACATAATGGATTGGAAGAGCTGCTAATAATATGGAAAGGGATTAAACAGCTGTTGAACCCAAACTATAACCAGGTCACTACTATCACCATCATTATCGTGGAATTGCTGCAGCTGCCATTCATCCCCTCTTCCTGGGCAGGCCTGTGTTAATGCTTGAGGGAGAAAACCAACTAACTGCTCAGCTCTGGTTGGTTCTGAGTGTCCATCACATTTTATCTCCCACAAAGGATTGGATGACAGTCAATTCAGCAAACAAGGCAGCTGCCATCCCCAGCAGCCACTTGGGTTCAATGCCCTTACAGCACCAATGCTGCTGCTGAGTAAACATAACTAGAATGAGGACAGTGACTGGGAGCTGCAACATTGTCAGGACTAGGACCTACGCGAATGGGAAAGCAAGTAGCAGCAGGAAGATGGAAACGGGGTGTCCAGGTAAAATGTCAGTACCAGCAGACATCGAGAGCTGCCTAATGCACCAGGTACTAATATTAGATCAGCATAAACCTTTTCCTACGTCTCAGAGCGGCTGAAGTATAATTAATAAGTGCTTAGAGTACAAAAAACTTTTGCTATTTACACTGGAAGGAGGAGGTTACAAAGTTGTGGGCTTGTGGGAGAATAAACGACACATGTTTATAAGAAAATAACCTTTAAAACTGTAGAAAAAGCTACCAGATTTTTAAAATCCCAGGTTTTAAAATACACATTACAATTGTTTCAGACTTCAGTACTGTGGGCCCTCCTCTTGTGCGACCTCTGCACATACAAATGTGAGGTTATGGAAAGTGTCATATCTCATTATAGTCAAGAATGCAGTGACAGCATGCCTGTGCTTCCATGGGTGCATGAACATCACATCCATTGACTATAATGGGACATGAACATTTGGGTTTTTTGTTTTACACAGGGATTCCTGGAATGGATCCACCACATATATGGAGGAGGCATTGTAATTACTTTTACTTCTATGTGCTCTGAGGGAAGAATCAAACAGAAACATGAAAGGGGAGTCAAGATACAAGATTTGCCAATGCCAGCTATTAGAACTGCAAGTGTTAATTTTGCACCATCATATATAGGAGACAACTTATAATAAGTGCTTCCAATCTTTCCATCACCTGTGCTGCTCCAAGTGGTGGGACACGTAACCGCTTCATGGCTTTCTGACGGTCTCCATCTTCCAACTCATTGGTTACTACAGTCTAAAGAATAAATAAAAAAAGAAAAGAAGGGGAAAAAAAGAAAAAGGAAAGAAATTGTCTGAATTGATCCTTTCTGTTTTTTAAAAAAGGAGGCATAAGTAAGCATGCCTACAATTAAAAGTTGAGTTGTTATTAGATACCACACTAATACTACTTAGCCAAAGAAAAATATGTCAGAAACTCAGTGGCTTATTCAGACACAGGAATACCCCATTTATTTGACAGGACAGGGACCAGGGCACTGTAAAAAAGTGAAAATTGTCAAAATGCAGAACCTGTAGTGCTCTGCTCCCTAACTTGTCAATAAGTGGGTGAAGTCTTATTCAGCTGCATCCAGACGTTCTTGGGAAAGTTTGGAAGTGGCTTTAAGGGAGCAAGCGAAGCAAAGTGCTCTGTGTTGAGAAGGATGCAGAAGAGAAGAAAAAAGAAGAAAAGCACAGTGATGATGAAAGCAAGCAGAGTTCACCTCTTCAGCTCTCCTCCCCACCCACAGTAAAGAGCAAGTCACCAAGAATGGTTTTTTACTTCTCCACCTTTCAGATGTGGGGAGTGGGGTTGAAGATGCAAAAGACTTCCTGTGTCTTGCACACAAAACTCTCAAGGGTTTCCAAGTGTGGTCAAATATCCCTCTCACCCATTCTCTCCAGAATTGGAGAAGAACAAGGGGATGGCTGCAAGGTTCGTTGTAGTGTACAGTGTACAGACTGAAAGATAGAGCCAAGTCAGAAAGAAGTGCAAAAGCACTGTGCACAATGCCATCTTTTCATTCAGTCTAAGTACTGTAATAGCTATAGCCTCTAAACAACTCTTTTGACCCTTTTAAATTATACATAACGGGAACCAATTAATTAAAAGCATGGTCGAAAGACATGACCACATGTTGAATATATAGCATTGGTTGAAAGAGTGGGTCATCAAAAAGCAAGGCATCAAAAGATGGGGGAATGCCTGTATTTTAGTCAGACAGCTACCTTGCCATCAGATGACATTTAGCATCATTTTAACAATACAGAAAGATATTTTGGCATGTTTAAACACCAACAATACATTCAGGCAAACATACTCTACCTCTGTTTCAGAAATGAGCTGGTTGATTTTCTTGCAAGTATAGAATGGTGCCACTTCAACATGAGCCACTCTCCAATCCGCACCTCGGGGTGTCTCCAGGATCTTATCATGTTTCTTTAGGATCTTACGGAATCCTGTGAAATTTAGATTCTATAAAGATAAAGGAAAATTGCACAACCACATTATTTTCTTTTAACAATTAATTTTTAAATGAAACTTAAATGGTTGAAAGGGACTTAAAATATTCTGATCAAGTTTAGTAAAAAAATTCAAGGGAAACATGAAACCCAAACATATGTGCACAACTGGCCCTCAACTCTGGAGGGTTTCTCTTTCTCAAATTTGATTACTCGTGAGTTTGTAGCTCCTCCTCCTTCTCCTTCTCACAGGGTAAGAGAAGACAGAGGAGGTGCTTTTGGATGATGACAAAGGGGAAAAGATGGGAAGAGGCTTAGATGTGGATCATGGAGAGGGAAGTAAGAGAAGGCAGAGGAGGTGCTGTTGATGGTGGGCAAAGGGGGAAAGATGGGAAGAGGCTTAGATGTGGATTATGGAGTGGGAAGTAAGAGAAGGCAGAGGAAGTGTCACTGAGGCAGAGAAAGTGGGAAAGATGGGAAGAACATTAGATCTGGATTTTGTGGTGGGAAGTAAGAGAAGGCAAAGGAGGTGCTGTTGGAGGACAAGAGATGGGGGAGGAAGGGCATTAGGCGTGCTAGGAACTGGATTGACCACCACTGCTACCCGGGCTGGTTAGTCCTAGGAGTGGAAAGGGAGGGTCCTGCACCCCTAAATCTCAAAATGTGGAAGGTAGACTATAATATCATTAGCCAATTTTCTTGTTACATACTGCATTGAGTTAGGAAATCAGAAACTTTCACTATTATGCCATAACACATTTTACTACGAAAACAGAAAAGTCAAGTGATGTATAAAATATTTTATTTGCCTTAGACATTTTTCTCTAAACCATATAGCCAAAAATCTGTAATAATGTCATTTAGAAAACAGCCACACAAATACAAGACCATATTTGAAAGAAAACACAGAATGCCAGAATATTGTGCCTATGCAAGAGGTTACAACAGCTCAGTCTAAATGATTTTCAATTTAATTATGCCTGGAGTGATTTAATATTGGAGATTAGCAGTACAGAAGGGAAGGGAAGGGAAGAGAAGGGTAGATGGAAGTAGGAAGCCAATCCATTAATGATCCATATTACTGCCAATGAGAAACTTTAATTACTTTCTCTCGAAGAAATCCAGCACTTCCCTCCCTTGAGACACTTATGCCTTATTTTATAAAGCTGAAAAGAAAAATGAAAGAAAGCCACGATTTTAACCATAGATTTCTCTGTACTGAATAATTTTGCTTGCTGTCGGAGTAATTATAGCTTTTTACATGCCTCAGAAAACTGAAGCTATGTTAAATCTAATATTACTATATCACGTCCTTGAGTTCTTGCAACAATTTTAATATCCAGCTTCATAATTTCTGTAAATGAAGAGTTCAACACAAAGAAATACGAATCTCAAATATTTCAAATGAAAGGAAAATGGAAGACCAGAACGGGGAGCAAACATGGAGCTTAGATAGACCAGAATGGTCACAGATCAGTAGTACTTTGGTTAACTGAATGTTTGTGGTCGGTGTCACAAACTGACTTTGTATTTTCCTGCATTCTATTCTGCTCTGATCCCACCCCCAACAACAACCTAATTGATAATATATGTCAAGTTTGAATGTGTCTAAAGAAGCAGAGTGAAATCCATGAGAGCGCATACAAAAAAACAGTCTTAATACTGCTGCCAGATTCCTCTTACCAAGAATGCTATTTTTATTTCAGACTGTACTGATTTTGACCAATGATGTTTTATTAAAGCAATAGCATAAGGATATATCAAAACTCATTTGCCAAGGGAAGAAACCTAGAATAAAATACAAAATCCTACAAGACGACAAACAAAGAGGACTGGAATTGCCAGATCTGAAATCGTATTTTACTGCTGTCCAGTTTGGTTGAAAGAATGGATATTGTCAGAGAACAAGAGACTGTTGGATTTGGAGGGACATGAATTAAAGTTTCGATGGTATGTTTGTGACATGATAACGCCAATGGGTATGTCGATTTCAATCAACATTGAAATTCTTAATGGAGCTTGTTGCACATAATGTTGATTGAAATCAACATTACATGCAACAAGCTCTGTTAAGAGTTCAGAATAAATACAGACCAAGATTATGTTATAAACACCATTGTGGGTGTCATTACAAGAAGTTTTTGATAGAAGGAACTGATGCTGAAGTTAAAATGGTTGACTTATCAAGCTCTTTTAGAAGTTGAGGAGGAACAATACAGATTTAAAATGATGGAAGATTTAACAGCTGAGGGATATAGTTTTCAATCATTTTCTTATAGACAGATGGTAGAAAAGTACAAGGTGGATAAAAATCTGTATGATTTCACACTGATTAAATCAGAGTTTGAGAAACATTTGTACTCAAATGAACATTTGATTGGTAAAATGTATAAATTTTGGCTGAAACTCGAGATGGAAGAACAGGTTTAAGATTTTATGATAAAGTGGGCACAAAATATACCAATATAATATAACTTTGGAACAATAGGAGAAACTGTGGTTGCAGGATATTAAATTCACATTGTCTTATGATCTTTAAGAGAATTTTTATAAGATGACGTACCAGTGGTATTTGACACCAGAAAAACTGGCCAAAATGCATAAAGAAGCCTCAAATAGATGTTGCAAATGCAGGCAACAGGCAGGAACTTTTTATCACATGTGGTGGACATGTGTGAAGGCCAAAAAAACCCCCAATCTGTCGTTAAGGCCTGAATCTGTTGGGCTTAATACACAATAGGCTGGGGAAGAAATATGGCAAGATATTGATATATACGGTCATAGCTGCAAGACATGCAGAAATGGGAGAATACAGAAATTCCAATAAAACTGCTGGACTTCACTAGAATAGACAAACTGACAACACTGATAGGAGAAAAACTGGTGATGACTTCCACCAGAGATTGGAGATTATTAGCAAACGTTTTACAAGAAAAAATGACTGTCATTGTTGGATTTGATGATTAGGTATTTTGTTTGTTTATTTTGAGAAAAACAGCAGTGGAAGCTTTGGAATGATATACGCAATTAGAGAAGTTATCTTTCTATATAATCATTAGTAGTCTATATTAGGAAAGTGGGAAACGACTTTTGTTTTAATATTTTGTTGTTTTTTAAGTAGTTACTATTTACTATGTAGTCTTAGTGTTTAGTGTTAGTTTTTTGTAATTAGTATTTAGGATATGTCTATATTGTATATTTTTTCTTTTCTTTTTTTGTTGTATTGGTTTGTGGTTGTAATTTGTTGTCTTGTTTTTGGCTGTTTAGTTTGTATGTGTGGTGTATTTTTAATAAAGTATATTTAAGAAATGCTGCCAGATTCCTCCTTCTCCCTCATCCCTTTTGTCTTTTTAAAGAAAGTTTAAATTACATAAGCACACAAACGGGTCAACCTTGTTACATTCCCCTTACCTTGAATATAACGTAAAGTATAGAGGTTAGGCACTAATTCATTTTTTCAATCAACTATGCTCAAAGCCAACTCAGACAATCTTTTTCACTATGGATTAGAACACTGAAAATGAGTTGTGGGTTCAAGCTCTCCATCTGAGTCTGTGGCTTACTCACAGCTCCCCAATCATAACATAAAAGACAGTGTGACTTCAGGTTGTATGATCTCATTGAACAGTTTCCAGTATGTTGACTCAGACAGATGGCAAGCTGGAGCTCTACACATCATAGTAAAAGAAACCCCAAGAGAATAATCAAGCTACCTGTCACCAAGACTGAGATTCCCATCTTAAGCATTTAACGTCTTCTTAAATGAAGAGGCAAGTAAACGTGTCTTAAGGAGCATGGTTCATACCTGATAGTTCTGCAGTAAGATGAGGCTGAGGTAGAACTCACTGAAGGCCAGTTTTAGATCTTTGATGTTTCTGTGCTGAACACGCTCCTCATGGGACAGGTGGAAGACTGGCTTTCTACGTTGCCGTAGAGTAGTAAGACCACTGGTTTCTTTCTGTGCATCCAGGGTTGACTGCAATTCATTCTGTAGTGTAGCAAACCTGCGCTGAGCTTCTGCAAGCTTCTCTGTAGAAGGAAAGAAAGGGATGTGATCACAGAGTTCAACAAATAAGCCCAAAGCTAGGTTGAACATCAGCATACTTTACCAGGAACACTGTATGAACATATGTAGCCTATGCTTGTGGAAAACCAAGTTTAACATCAGCAACTATAAGAAAAAGAATAGACCTCTGTTGAGTTTGCATCTATTTCCAAATTTACATGTGAAAGTGGAGGTTTTAGTGTGGACAACATTTTCATACATTCTCACTTTTTTTCTTCCCTTACATTGGTTGCTTCTTATCCTGACTTGCCCCTTTGGAACTTTTTAAAAAAATCAAAAATCCAGAAGCTTCTTCACAAGCCAATGCCAGCCTATCAGTGGCATGTCATCCCATAGTTAGGTCTGCCATTAAAATGTCAAAATTAGTCAGAGTGAGGGTAAAGCTTCTGTTCTCACTGTGATTGGGGAATTTTTTTTTTCATTCCGTTGAAAGGTCTTCAGAACAGTTGCCAAAATTAGGAGAGAATAGTTTCATGGAATGCACTTCCTTCTTCAGGTCAGACTACTGCAAATCCTGATAGGCTTTGTTAATGAATGTATACTGGGAAAACTGCCACCATTCCTTACCTATTATTTGAATTCAAACTCAGCCTCTGCCAAAACAAGGTCAACTGGAAAGTAGGCCTTGCTTTTATGTTTAACAAATGACCAACTCTTCTGTGTTTTATGAAGGAAAACTAGTTCCTTCTTTTTATTTATTTATTTATTTATTTATTTATTTATTTATTCATTCATTCATTCATAGTTAGACCACAAGAGAAAACTACCAGGAGCAAACTTCCACAGCAATGGAGTAATTACTGCAAGGGGGTGATTCCTCTCTGTCACCATCCAAACTTACACAAAGTTGGTATGGCATGGTCTGTTGGCTGGACCTCAACCAGTCTCATATCGAGGAACACAAGAGCTGTATCAACTTTGTTTAATCTATATCCTGCCTTTCTCCCAGTGTGATACCCAGTGCATGAGTTAAAATATAGTTAAAACAATGGATAACATAAACACTGAAAAAAGACAATTAAACAATCAATCATATCAAGGATATTAATTTGGAACAGTTTTTAAAAGGCTGTTAAAATGCTAAAAACACAACACACTGTAAATAAAAAGACCTTCTGCATCAGACAGTTAGTAGACCTGAGTAAACAGACAGGTCTTCGGCTGCTGGCACAAAGAAAGAAAATAAGGGAGCCAACTTTATTTCTCATAGCAAAGAATTCCACAGTCTGAAAGCAGCCACTCACCAAATGTACCCTGTAATGGTACTGGGCTTGACAGAAAGCCCTCTCCCAAGGACTACACACTAAACATGGGTTCATACTGTACACATTTAGTATGAAGCTGTACTGGTAAATTCAAACATCTATGTATTGTATACAGATACTTTATATAGATACATGAAGAGTATCTCTATCCAGATTCGTATCTAGGTAGTGAAAGAATTCAGGGTACAAGGAAAAAGGTGCTAGAACAATACTAAATTCAGGATGCAGTTCAAGCGTACAGCTGTATCTGGGCTGAATGGACATACGGTTGCACAAACTGATGAACATATTTTCACTTTATGAGGATTTATAAGGTATAGCGTTTTTCAGTAGCGCAACTCAAAGCAGTTTACGGACCAGTGCTGGTACCCAAGCCACTGGCTGCCGCGGAGCTGTCATAGGAGATTCAGAGGAGGAATTAGTGAAATAATTTTGAAAGAGAGTGTGAAAGCAAGACTCACAAAATGGAAGATTTCAGCCATTTTGTGAAAGTGGACAGGTCACGTAGAGAATGGATGCTCCTCAGACATCCCCCTCCCTTGGCTGACTCAGCGTTCCAGAAATTCTGGATGTGCCTAGGGATTGGTTTAAGTACTGACAAAGTTCCTGCAACTCTATAACTATTTCCCCTAAACAAAGGAAGTTTGTCCCTCCTCAAGGCACTTGTGTGCGCGCATGTCTGTATTCTGCTAATAAACTAGGAATCCTTATCAAGTAACACTCAGCTCTTTGTCTGTTCCTCAGCCCAAAACTGTTCCTCTCAGAGAGTGGGAGGTAACAAGTGGGTAATTTAAGAGTGGAAAAAGATGTAGGAGTGCATAGAGTATATGAATAAAAATCAATAACTAGAGAAAACAGTGGAGAACTATGGTCAACACTGTCATACAGAATTCTTCCAACAGAAATTTCAAAGTCAGAAGGTGACAACTGAGGCCTACAGCTATATTCCCACTCAGGAAATAAGCCTGAGATGACATCTTAAATAGATAGAGAACTGATTTCCTTGATTTCCTCCTCTCCTTAATTTTGTTCTGAAACTCACATTGTACCATTATCGGAATTGTTCTTAGTGCTTTCTTCCCTCCTCCTGTCCTCTTCTTATAATATTTATTCTTATCCTTGTCAGTATCCTTGTCATTAGCTTTTTTTCCATTTTAACAGTTTTTTAATAGGGCTTCCAATATGTGTGCGTGCGTGCGTGCGTGTTAAAAAAAATCTACACAGAGAAAAGCAACAAAATCAAGACAGATTTTTTCATACCATATTCAGGAGTATGTATTTCACATGCATACACATTTAAGTCACCTATGCTACTGAAAGAGTATTACTGTTAAATATATTCAGCTTGATCATTTTGTAACTGCAGCTTCGTTAATATTGCTAATGGTTGCACAGCATCTTGTTCCAACTCTGAAACTGCTCAACTGAATCCTTATGAATAAGAAACCAGTTCACTATGTTGTGTGAGGGGGTGAGAAATCCAATCCAGTCCAGTCTACAAATGAAGGCTCAGGTTGGCTCAGCACATGGTAATCTTCACTAAATACTATTAAGCACTTCTGCATTTCATATCCAATTGAAAAGATAGTTGGCAGACTTCCCATAAAAGCCAAAACATTCTAAACATCAGTATAAATTCTATGTGCATCTACGGATGCTTATGTGAACACAATTCAGCTACCATACAGTACTTCCTTCTGCAAAGCCAATGTCTTTGGAGGGTTCATTTGATGAAACACGGGGGGGGGGGATTCTCTTGGCAGGGACCTTGTCAGCACGCAACTTGAAATGAAATGAAATTGGATTTCTCTACCTGATTCAGTTAATGATGCTGGGTTAAGGCAGACCCAATGTTAACCTATGAGTGCGTCATTTTAAAAGCCAGGATCTCTGAAATGTCGTCTAGTGCATTTGAAACTTAGATAATGTATTCTAATCAACAGTTCTAGCTGGTACAAAACCTCTCAGAAAATACTTTTCAGGGAAACCCAAACATAAAGCTATGCCATAGTCCTTCCAAAGAGGAATAGCTAAACTTTAGAGACAAAGGAATTCTGATTAAAGTAAATACACCTTCTTATTCAGTCTCTACATTCTGATGGTCCATCTTTAAAAGTAAGTAGAAATGTTGATCAAAATGGCAAGTTTACTGAAATAATTCCTTGGTACTAGAGCCATGACAAGGATTTAACATTTTATATACTATGAGTCAGCCTGTAAGTACTCAATTGTGCTTCAGAGTAGGAACAGCTACTTCTAAGGCGGGAATGTTAGCTCAGGGATTAAAAATCAAAAATACAGACATTATTTTTTTACAAATTTATGTTACAGAAGAGAAAAACTGCTTCATCAGAAGATGATCTGCTAGCACAAAGATTAATTTATGGTTCTAACAGATCAAACATATAGATAGAAATGTGGACGTTGAGAAAGACAATGCTTGTAAAATAAGAAACATAAGAAGACATTATGGAAATGGCAAGGTTGTGGCTGTAAAGACTGTTAATTTAGAGAAAAAGAAAGGAATATTTCTAAATACTTAAATGACTGTACTCTGGAATAGGTGAATGTGGAGCCAACAAAAGAGAAGGAGATTCTAGACTTAAATGTAAATGGTGCTCTGGACCAGTACAAAACATGAGAGATGTTTAGTCATATGAAAACAATAGCTACAGTGGTATTAAATCTAATATATCACTGAGTGGAGAACTGACAAGGAAGCTCAGAACAAAGGAAATTTCTCTAAAATAAAAAAGGTGGTTTAAAATGGAGGTTAAAAGAAAATGTTAAGAGAGCCAACTCTGTCCAGAATGCTGGGGGTGAGTACTTAAAATCACACGAAAGTGGCACAAGTTGTACAGGTCACCAGGATGGAGAACAACCAGCATCAAGAGAGGTGTTTGAGAAAATGAAATCCTTTAGGACTTAAGCAGGCAAAGTGTGACTTGGGGTCACATTTATCCCCTTAAGACGGTTTTTGCACCCTCAGTCCCTCCAGACTCCCTTTTACTAGCTCAGAAAAAGTGTACTGCCTCATTATGATGCCTCCAGGAGATCAGACAAACAGAGGAAAAGGCTAGCAATGGCTATTAAACATGGTAACAGTATTAGCTCTGTTATCAGAGCCACTATGCTTCTAAATACCAGATCCTACAGAACACAAGCTGGATAGTGTTGATGTGCTCAGATCCAAGTTACGAGATTTCCAAGGGGACTGGGACTGGTGACAGTGGAAACAACAATGCTAGACAAGACAAGCTTTGATCTACCCAACAGGGCTCTTTTTAATGTTCCAATATTTTTTAAAGACTTCACTTCCAAAAACTGTAATAAGAAAAATGCTATTTGCACAGAATCTAGAATGTGATCAGATCTGGTCTCCCAGATTTTAGTTACAAATTCAGACAAGGCAAATCCCTCAGCCAGCTTATTGGCAATAGGAAATATCATATTGTCAATAATCCACAGACTGAGCACATGATGTGCTCCATTATTCAAGGAAGCCAATTTTGAGTGAATGGGAACTTTAATTAAGGAGGTATAAAGTGGACCCTACTGTTTATCAACTTTTCTATGTCATTTTGTCTGGGGGAAAAAAAGGATGCTTGAGCCATGCTTGAGCCATGCTATCAGAATAATGACTATGAAAAATACCAAACACAACACATACATGCAGCAGACAAAAATGTGTGAGTTCACCTATAAAAATATGTTTCTGCTTAATATCTAGTTCCTCGACCAGTTCAGAGGTTCTTGGCCTCATTGTCTCAAATTCTACAACTCAGAACAATGATGTGGAATCCAAAACGCACTTTATGTTTGTTGTTTACTACAGATTGTGCTGCTTGCTGATTATATTACCAGAAGGGAAGCCTCTCTAGTTAGCAGATAGGAAAAGCAATACCTTCTAGGGTTCTTGCCAGAATATGTTACTGTCAATCACATTCCCAGACACTCCCTGTTAATTTCTGACCTGGCAAATGAACTGTCAGTGTCAGTGACTTCTGTAAATCTGTAAGGCTGACTATGCAAACTCATACTCTCTGTACAAACAAAAGGTCAGGTGTCAACAGAAACTTGCAGCCAAGGTGTGCTTAAGATGTCTGCAAGAAAGAGTATCTCTACTGTGGTGAATCCTTCCTCTACATATTAATGGAATTGCACTCTATATATGGCAGCTTAATGATTTATCTATGCAGGGCTTTAATTTGCAGGAAGAGATTACAGGCTAAAGTCTGTCTCAAAGTCACACTCACTGATGCCCAAGTTCTGTTATCCTCTTCAAGCTGACTGAGAGTCAATTGTTACTAGTGTGGTCAAAAGAAAAATATCCTGCATTTGCACAGAACTACACACATGATAACCATTCTTATTTTTAACATAAAGGCCCAGGTCCCAAGCTGAGAATCAGCTATATGGCATGGCTCCTTTTTAGAAATAACATATGACTGATCTTCATGCACTCTCCTTTGCCCTGAAGGTTTAACATTTAAACAGATCAGACTTGTTATTTATATTCCAACTTTGAGGCAAAAGGATAAAAACTGTAATTGAAAGAAACTTCCACAATGTCCCTAATAAAGCTTGCTACCTGCCTAAAAAGTTGGCTGACAAAAATCATACAAATTTTAGCTAGCTTTGTGGTTTAAATAAAATGAGAAGCAGGTCAATGAGGGATAAGTGACTAACTATCCCAGTGTCTTGATGGTCTAAATGCTTTTCAAAATGATCTGAAATCTTCAACTGTATTATCTAAAAGCTTTGCCTCACGTACATTCTTCAGAAGATATGGCTATCTTAAGGCCTTTGGAATTTTACTGCATGAACTCAGATCTTAATTTTAATTTTAGATTAAAGTGAATCCTACATCCCACAAAGATTCACTTGCTTCTTAAGCACTCATGATGATATCATCTGCACAGCTTATTCAAAAATCCAGTGTACACAGAGAAGCATTCAGGTGCTACCCTACAACTACAGAAGGCCCCTGTTTTAAAGGTATGGCAGTTTGAACCCAACCAGCTTACAGAAATACTTTATATATGCTCCAGTCACATGCCTCCAGATTTCTAAAAACAGAAGCAAAAGACAAGCAAGCCTAGTGCTCTGATGTCTTGTTAAGTAGGCATAGAGTGATTTGTATAAAATACATTGATCATGCATTGTAAAACCATTGATTTCAGCACCAAAGCATCAACACAATGAAGAAGAAGATTAAACTTCTTGCACATCCAACAGCTAAAGAAGTGTGTCTTACCAGAATAAAACGTGTTGATTTTGGCAAGTTCCTTCTCACAGGTTTGAAAGAATTTCTCTTCAAACTTGGCAAAGTACCTCTTCACCGTGTCTTCATCTGTGACTGGAGGAGGAGGAAAGAGAGTAAATTTATGAACAAAATGCATATATGAAACCACGAAGACAACAGAAATCCATGCCACTTCTGATTTTCATCCTACAGAACAGCAATTGTGAAAATACTTCTCTGGAGGATACAGTGATCCCAAAGTGACACAAGGTTTTCTTGGCAAAGCTTTGTCCAGAAGGGGTTTGCTATTGCCTTTCTCTGAGGATGAGAGTGACTTGCCAAAGGCCACCCAGTAGGTTTCCACGGCTGGAGGAGCTGAACCATGGTCTGCTGAAGTCCTAGTCCAAGACTCAAACCACTATACCTCCCCCCTCAGAACAGGAAAAACTGGCAAGAAAAATAAAATCAAAGACGTCCTGGGGGGGAAAAAAGATTCTTAAACTTGAATGTATATTTCTCTTTGAAGTTTCCCCATTGCAGTTGTTTTAACTGCTGCAGTGAAAAAGTTAAGAAACTTCAGCAGGTCCAAAATAATGCAGCTAGACTGCTGACCAAGCTGGTTATATAACTCCCTTGTTGAAACAGCTTCACTGGCTACTGGTCTGTTTCTAGTACACAATTCAAAGTGCTGATTTGTGCCCTACAAATAACTGGAAGTCTGTATCTCCTTATATGAGCCTGTTCAAGTGTAAAAATGTTGGAGGAGGACTTTCTCTCCATCCTGCTATCCTCACACACTTGGTTTGGTGAGGACATGGGAGACAGCTTATTCGCTGGTTTCTCCTATAGCCTCCCCCACCCCAGGCCTGGTTGGCCTTCTCGGTTCTCTTTCCTTTGGTGGAAAGATCTACCTGCTTTAAACAGTCCTTCAGCCTTAAATGATTTGAGTAGTGGAACATGCAATAGACGTGCTGTTTTTAATATGTAAAAAGTATTTTTAAAAAAACTGCTTTTAAGTTAATGTTTTAAAAGTGGTATTTTAATCAGATTGACTGTTTAATGTTTTTAAAATTTTTATACCACATAATATTTTACCTGTTTTGTAAGCTGCTTTGAGTTTCATTTTGGGAGAAAGGCAGGATATAAACTGTGTGTGTGTGTGTGTGTGTGTGTGTGTGTACACACAAAAAATAAACAAACTAAGAGATTTACTAAGTAAATTAAAAGAAAATATTCTAGTCAAATTTTGGTAGAAAACACCATGTCAGTGATCCGTCAACCTGCTATTTCACAGATTAGCATGTTCATCAGAATACTTAGCTTAACAAAACCAAAGCGAACTAATCTTAATGTGTAAACAGTCAGCAACAAAGCATGGTAAGCTTCAAACATTGAAGTTTACCATGGGGGTTGGTACGTAGAAGCAGGAAGTGAACATAATACTTGGATTGTTTTGTGCATCTGAATGTTCTTACAACCAATACATACTAATTAACTGGTACAATTAATTTTCTTTCTTAGTCATAGAAAACAAGAGTAACACATACACCCCCACCCACCCAAGAAATTGGGATGACCTGAAACAGGAATTCATGTGAAGGAATTCATACTAATCTCCTCATACACAACACACTTTTGCACAAAATGCCCACCATTTCTTCCATCTGTCTTGGCCAAACAGTAAGCACAGTACACCTTGTTCACTCCAGCTCACATTTTTGTATTTCCCTCTAAACTCTGTGATACGGCTCACCCTTCTACCCTTCTCCATCTGCACTGCATTCTCTTATTAATTTGTACTCCAACAGTTCACACTGCCCAATGAGCCCTCCCTCATACAACATACTTCTAGAACATAAAAAAAAAAATCCTCACTATCCCTCAGTTTCCCACCACCAATTTGTCAATAATAACATTACCAATTGTGGTTGCCTGATATCAGGTATCACTCCGGCTCTACCACATCCCCTGGAAGATAGCAAAGTCTCCCATTTCTTCCTCCATGTTGGAATAAGGAATGTCTGTGCTCCAACACTTTCTTCTCCTTGCTTCAGTTTCCTCTTTATCACTCTAATTTATGCTACTTCTAGAAAGCTAGTAAGATTCATTCCTCTAGTTCAGTTAGAATCTCTGGGTCTTTGCAGCACCTATCACCTTCCCCTTCCATTTGACATTAGGTTCTTCTCATAGCTATCCCCTCTTTATAGATTTAATCATATACCTATTTGTCCAGTTTGAATACTGTTTCTATAATTAATCTTTTTATTTCTACAGTAAAGTACGTACTGGCTTGATTATCTCTTGTGATTTTTTTCCCCTATTGTGTGCCCCAATTACCGCTGCAGTACACTGTGCCTCCAGTTAAAGATCCTTGATATACGTCATTTTGATATATGTGCATGACTGAGACAAAGGAAAGTAGAAAAAATAGGACTGCACTGTTCATGGAACATCTGAGAACTGATATGCAAAATACATGCATTCGTGTACCCAAGAGGGCTGATCTCCTAGATAACAGCAATGACTGACTAAACATCACTACAAAACTATACTATTGTAAGCATTTAGGTCTTAAATACTTGCCAGTATTAAGAACACTGATGTATGTATGCTTTGTATTATTTTGTATTATGGAATCAACCAAGCTTCCTGTTTACGTTTGATTTGAAAACTGGACCAGCGGTATACATCCCACAACTGAAATAAGTGAAATATATTGGGGGGGGGGTACTATTTTTGCTGTTAACCACCTTGGACCCACAAAGTGATAAGGTGGGGTTAAATGTTAATAACAAATGAAGATGAAGTAGGGACTGAATGCCTGTTGCCTTTTTTCTGCAAACACGAAAGAATTAAGACTTCTTACTGAAAGACTGATGTATTCTGCATACAAAATTCAGCCATTTTTCATGATTAAACAAAAAACATCAAAATCATTACTTTACAACTCAAAGACATTTCAGATATTCAAATGTATTGCATTCACTGGAATGCAAAACTGAATATTAGCACAGCTAATAAAGCTGAGAACAAGACAGAGTCATTTTAGAAAGGGCCTTTCAGGTATTTCTTCACTGCCTTACGTCTAAGTACAATTCAGCCTCTTGAACAGAGATAGAAAGAGGTACATATATCAACTTGTCTCAACTGAGTGCTGCTTTTAGAGTGAACAGACAGGCTCAGATGACTTCTCCAACTTCTCTGGATGCATGTCACAGCTAATTTTACTCTCTGGATGCAAGAAATAACAAGCGATTTTGAACCAAGTAAGATGATGGATATGATGACGAAAGGAAGGACTTTGCAGGGGTTCAGTTTCAGGACAAGAAAACAATCAATATGCTTCCATTAAAAAGGGTAGGGAAAACCATTAAGGAAAGCGTGGTAATGGTTAGTAATTCCTACCTGTCATTATGTTAAGCATATGCCACCTAGACATATTGAATCAGAACATTTATATAGCAATAAAATCAGTATCTTTGAGGAAGGATTAGATACAAGAAATATCTCTTTGTTATAAAAGACTGGTCTGTATGATATAGGAGACTTTTTATAGGATTTTGATCACACCAGATATAATTTCTGCTCCAGAGACTTCACCAACAAATTCAAATATCTGATGCTCACTCATTGAAGAAAAGACTTCTTAAAAAACATGTATTTCCTTTCACTACTATAGTAGAAGTGTAACACGAAACATGGGGATCTTCTGAAGGTTTTGTTGCTGGAAACTTTTGCAAGAACATTGTAATCAGAAGGTGTTGCCTCTATCTTTTTAACTCATCAAAGTGTTGTTGCAGAGGTTGTAATCCTTTGGTGATCATGCAGATGAATTTAATGCTGTGTTCCACCCAGGGATCTATTCCATAATTCTGTCCTTTAACGTCATGCAATTTGGCAAATTTCTCTAACGTCCACATTGCAGGTTCTGCTTCCGTTTCTAGTATAGTTTCTGGTTTTAATTCATCCTTTTCAGCTTTGATGAACATTAGTGTGTCAGCAATAGTGAAGGATTTCTAGCACTGCATTATGTCTGCATGAGGGTCTGCATCAACTGCCTATAAAATGCAACCAAATACTAGTTGGGAATATGTGGCCTTGACAAAACAAATGATGCCCTGGTTGAGGGGCTGTATCAATGAGGTTGTATTGGGAGGTAAAGAAACAACATCACATTTTCATTTTCATAGCAAACAGACTCAGGATGGCCAGGTGCACTGTCTACTATTAATAGGACTTTTAATTCCAAACCTTTTTTCCGCAAATACTTTTTTACCTCTGGGATGAAGAACTGGTGAAACCATTCTGTAAACAAGATGCTTTTTTTTTTTCTGCTGCCAAACCACAGGGAGATAAAGTTTGTTTTTGTTTTTAAGAGCACATGGGTTCTTGGATTTCTACACGACACCTGGCTTTATCATACATCTTGCAGAGTTGCCACAAAGGACCAGAGTTAATCTGTCTCTCCATCCTTTCTGTTCTGGTGCCACCTTTGCAGTTTGATGAACATAGGTTCCAGTGGCTATTTTTCTTCTAGAACAGCCCAGTTTCACTGCAATGGAAAACCTGTTTTGGATGGTATCCTTTCTCCTCTGTCAACTTCTTAAGCTGATCTGGAAATGTGCCAGCAGCTCACCACTCAGTTTTATATTTTTAAGTCCAAACATGTTCTTGAATCTGAGCAACCATCCCCTACTTGAAGGAGATGGTGGTATTTGGCTTGGTGTTACTTGTTAGAGGGAATGCCCTGCAGAAGTCTTCACAGCTTCAATCCTTTCTGGTGCAACACACTAATGCTAATGGAAATTCATTTTTTCTTCGTGTTTTCCAGCAATAAATTTGATGCTTTCTCCAATTGTATTAAGCATTTATCACACACTGTAGAGGCAACTTTTGCAGTCTAAGGTACAACAACAAAACCAGCACAGATTTCTTTTTCCTTCTTCAGAATTTCACAGATGGAAGATTCATTCTTACTAAACATCTTACCAACCTCAGTGCATGGTTTATCTTCTTTAAGTCATGAACTTTTACTTTCTCATTTAAAGGAAACACTTTTTATTTATTGTATTTTCTGAATCTATACAGTCTTTCTCCAAAATGGGATTCAAGGCAGCTTACAATAATCTAGAAAGATACTACTAAAACATTTCTTTACGAAAGTTAAAAAGAAATATCACAATACTTATATACTTAAAAAAGTAAAAAAACTTAAAACATAATTTCATTAACAGAGAGATTAAAACAACATACAACTTACACATACTACCACTCCATAATTAAAATTTAAAATTCAAATGCTTACTTGAATAAAAACATCTTCACTTGCCAGCAGAAAGAAAACAGGAAGGGAACAGATTGGACCTTCCAAGGAGGGGAGTTCCACAGTCTGGAAGCAGCCATAGAGAAGGTTCTCTCCTGAGTCCTTACCAACCGCGCTTGTCTAGGTGGTGGAACTGAGGGAAAGCCCCTCCCTCTTAAAAATCATGCTGGCTTATATAAGGAGACATGGTCTTTCAAATAGTACATTTAAATCTTTAAAGGTCAAAATCGGCTCTTTGAATTCTGCCTGGAAATGGACCAGTAGGCAATACAGCTATTTTAACAGAGGAGTCACATGATCCCTGATGCCAGCCCCAATCAACAACCTAACTGAAGAATTTTGGGCATGCCAAAGTTTCTGAAGAGTTTCCAAAGGCAGCCCCAAGTGGAGTGTGTTACAGTAGTCCAAATATATCCAAATGTATCCAAATGGGATGTAATCAAGGCATGTGTCACCATAGTGAGATCTGACTTCTCAAGATAATGGGTGCAGTTTTAACTGTGCAAATACACTCCTGGCCACAGCTGAAACCTGGGTATCCAGGCTCAGATCTGATTCCAGGAGCACACCCAAGCTGTGAACCTGAGACTTCAGGGGGAGTGTAACCCCATCCAACCCAGGCTGAATCTCTATTCCCTGATTAGAGCTCTGATTGACCAGGAGCACCTCTGTCTTGTATGGATTAAGCTTCACCCTCATCCAGTCCATTACTGACAGCAGATACTGGTTTAGTACAGAAACAACTTTTTTGGAATTGGATGGCAAGAAGAGACAGAGTTGTGCATCATCAGCATAATGATGACATTGAACCCCAAAACTCCAGATAACCTCTTCCAACAGTTTATATTAAACAGCATGTGAAACAGAACCAAATCCCGAGGGGCACCAGAAGATAGCAGCCAGAGTGTTGAACAGGCATTCCCCAGCACAATCTTCCAAGTACACCCCTCCAAGGAGAACCTGAGCCACTGTAAAATAGTGCCCTTAAGCCTCATCCTTGAGAGGCAACCCAGAAGGATACCATGGTCAATGACATCAAAAACCACTGAGAGGTCCAGCAGAACCAGTAGGGACCACTCACGCTGTCCCTGGCCATCTCACAATGTGACCAAAACTATCCCTGTCCCATAGCCAGGCCTGAAGTCAGACTGAAATGGATCTAAATAAGCACTTTCATCCAGGAATGCCTGATGCCAGGACACCACAACACACTCCAATATCTTTACAGATTCCAAGCAGCACAAGCACTTGAGCAGATGAACTTTACTGAAGTATATACTGTATAAGGATTATACTGTACGAGTACACAAATTTTACAGAAGGATACTGTACCATGTTCAGATCACATCCAGTAACCGAGAGGTGTATTACAGCATGTGTATACAGTGAAAAAATGGAAGAGACATGGACAACACAAGACAGCATGTGAGTGAATGGGCTACCATTTGCTTGAATTTTCTCTTCCCTTCCATTTTCCACATAATAGTGTATTTTACTTTATTATTTCAATTTCTATTTAATTGCTATTAAATTCAAAATACATATTTTTGGTATTTCATTGTGGGTCAGTGAAATCATGCATATTTGTCACACAGTCATGGGGGGAAATTTATCTGGGAATAAGTTCAAGTGAATTCCATGGGATTTAGTGCCCAACAGACATGTACAGAATCGTAATGTGAAAGGAACTATTAATGTATACAGAAACAACAGCAATTCCTGTTCTTGCAGTCATTATATTGGGAGCAAAATGTATAGGAAGTGGAGGTGCACACAGATCACAAGAGGCTGATAGGAAGACCTTAGTGTACACAACTATGGCTCTAAATATGTTTCCAGGTGGAATACAAACAATGATTATGGAGACCCAAGTTCAGGTTCACTGGCTGACAAAGGTTTCAGACTTGGAACATCTACTTTTAAGGATTCCTTAATATGTACATGCAAGTGTTTTCAAATCTTACATATCTATCCAATTTTTAAAGCAAATAACAGACTATCATAAAAGATTATGCATCAAATCAAGCAATTTCTGAAAATTAATAAACCACTAAAATGTAGCCTACAATTTCAAAGAACAGAAGCTATATACTTTCAGGGTTAGACATGCTATGATCGGTTGTGGTTTGGGGTCAATGTATATTGCCAGCCACATACTAGCTATTATTTAAATATCAAGTATTATGAGATTTTGTGTTGCTTTCCCTGTTCTGCCCTCTATTTTGCAAATGCTCCTTGCCTCCAACTTCTTGGAGTCACTAGGCAACACAACATTCTAGGCACTCAGCAGGAAGTGTGGCTGGCAGCTGGCCATACCTTCTGGGTTGTGTTACTCCATTCACGATTACTTTCAAGTGGAAGAACAGTAGGGTTTTATGATGCTCTGGAACATAGGACCTTGTGTAGAAGTTAAAGAACAGATCCTCCAGTAACACTATATAATTAATGTAAGAAGTCACATTCCCTCCCAGTCTTCCCAACGTATTGATATGCAATGCAACTTCATTACTGCCTCTCTATAAATAATGCAACAATTTATATTTTTCCCAATTTAAATGAGTAACATAACAAATTAACTTTATAAAGTAGCATTATAGACTCTGGTTTGCAAAAGTACCAAAAAGGTTTTTAAACCCCTGGAGACAGGAGGAAAATACTGAAAGAATTCAATGCAAACTCGGCATGTTCAATGAATATGGAATGTTGGCTTTGCTACTGCAAAGAGAAAAAAAATACAGGAAACAAACAGTGGCTAGAGAAACCTAGTTCCAAAGAGGGCATGGTTGGCTAGCATCCTGAACAGGAATACACGTGATGCATTTTTGGTAGGTCTCAAACATTTCCACACTGCAAATGAGTATGGCTATGAGGCAGGAAAAAAGTGGCTACCCAAGGGGCAATCTGGTGAGTTTATGATTATAGCTATATAAAAATTTGACAGAGCATGCCTTTGCCACTAAATATGATGAGTTGTGTAAATTTATGTAATCATACAGATGTATCTGATAATTCATAGTCCAGGAAAAAAACACTTTCAATACAAAGCAAAGCTCTGATTTTATAGTAATATTTACTGCATAACTATATGCTGTAAACATTTAATGGAGTTGGGTCAAATTAAAGCTGAGCTGTACAAAAGTTCTTCATAACTCAATTTTTACTCTAGTTTCACACAGGTACCTATTAATGGAGCCTGACCAGAGTACAAGCAACATAATCTGCCAATAAAAGTTTTCTCTTTTCTCTCTGAAACTCAGTAACTTAACTGTGCTGGAGTGGTGCTGCCCATGGCTACTGTGCATTTATTTTGTTGGAAGAAAGAGAAGGGTCAAAGATGCAGAAGCCTTTCTACATTGCCAAAAAACTGGCCCTGGGTTAAGCAGTTCCATGATGATGAACACAGTTTTCAAAAGGTACCTAGTTACAGCTTGCAAAAGAAAGCCTCCTTTTCTCCTCTGTCTTCCTCTTCTTTCTTTCTTTTTAATCAAATCTTTAGAGTGTTTGCCCACAGATAGGGCACCTGAGGAAAATTAATCAACATTGCAGGCTTTCTGGTTGTAACCAGAGGTTGCTATTTGGAAACAAATTCAGTTAAATGGATAAAAGAACATCTTCATGCAACAGAAACAGAAGAAAAAAAGATATATATTCCATAATTTTCTGGTAGATTATGAGCATATTTTCCACAGCACCAGGGTAGTGATGGAAATCTAGGAAGAAATCTCTTCACCTCCAAGTACACCTCAGTGAGATGAACAGGCAGTGTTATCTCCTCCCACATAGAAGTGAACTCCACATGATACCCTTACATCTACAACTCTCATCAGACCTAGCCAGCACACACAATAATGAATTACACTGGGAGTTGCAGTCCAACATCTGAGAGGTTTCACTTTGTCCACCCTTGGTCTGGAGGCATGAAATGATATGCATATTATCAACAGAGGTCTTCTTGAAATTCACGCCTCTTCATGGAGTTGGACCATGATTCCCATCAATCCCCAAATAATATGGGAAATGCCATGCCAGCCAGGGGGTCATGAGCATCATCCCTAGGGGCCATTAGACTGAGAAAGGCTATTATAAACTCAGAAAAGGGGCTTTAAAGCCACGCTAAGATTGATAAAGCAATACCAGAACCAGATTAGATTTGAGTTGAGATTCCTTTTGAATCTAAAGGATGTTTTCAATACTAACAAGTTAAAAAATACAAAATATATTGAATAGGGAAATAATATAATGTTTTGTAGAGAACTAATGGTTTGCACTCTGCAGCGTATGTTCAAGCAGAGCATGATGAAAAGAAAGAAATGCTGGCAAAGAATGTTCATGTTTTACAACTGCTGTATGAAACAACCACCATACGGAGGCTTTTCACATATACTTCATGGTGGCTAGTTAACTGACTTGAGTATAACATAAAATACTATATGTTGTATATGACATGAAAGCCACATTGCAGCAGTTAAAAATGGGCAGTATCAATAATTTACTACAGTAATTAAAAGCAAACAGCAATTAAGTACCTTTTAAGATTCTGGTTCAAAATTCCCCTCAAAAGGGGATCTTCATTTCCTACAGAACAAAGATGGGAACTATATGGCCTTCAGGATGCTTTTTGACTGTGAGTTCTAGCAGCCTTACTAAGCACAACCAATGTGAGGAATGTTGGGAGCTCCATCCAAACAATATCTGTAGGGCCATATGATTCCTGTATCTACTGTAGGAGGAAATTACTTAGATACAAGACTGCCACAGAAAAATGACTTCTCTTCTTTGTACCCACCAGTTTAATCTCTCTTATTAAAGCAGGTCCTCAGCTGCAGATCATAAAGTTCTTTCCAGACCTGTACAGGTAGAGGCAGTTCTGCAGATAAACTGGACTCAAACTGTTTAAGACAATTCCCCCCCTCAAAAAACTGTCACCCCCTGAGATGTGTTGGCCTATTATCTCATTGACTCCCATCAAGCAATAGCCATGATCGCTTAAGGATAACTGAAGCTGTTATGCAAAATATCTGGAACACTCCCGTTTGAAAAAGGTTGATCCATGATTTTAAAAGCCAACATCATCACCTTAAATTGGGCTTCGAGACAGGAAGATACAGAATTGTTGTAACATGTTTCAAACAGCCCCTACTGACTATCCTGCTACCACATTGTAAACCAACTGAAGTTTCAAACATGTCCTTAAAGGCAGCCCCAGGTAAAGCATGTTATTATAATCCAGTGTGAAATTAAAAAGAATATATGTTAATTGAGCAATGGTTCAGTTACTCCAAGCAAAAATGTAGCCAGATTTAAACAACAACAACAACAACAACTACAACTACTACTACTACTACTACTACTACTACTACTACTACTCCTGGCCTAGAAATGTAAAATTTCTGGAAATAGTAAAAAAATTTTTAAAAAAAACCCTTCTACCGTTTTCAAGAAAAGATGAAATTTTCAGAAAACTGAAGCTCTGAAATTAGCAGAGCAGGATCGAAAAACTGGGAATGGGGTAATTATTGCCCTATGACCTCTCCAGGCTGCACTGGTGCATCATATACATCAGAAATGTCGTCTGACTGCTTTTGGCCGCCATTTTGGTCAATTTTCAGCTGGTTCTTAAATTTGGGGGCAGAAAGGTAGGACGCCTACATCACCACATTTGCAGTGGGTTTTGTGGGATTTGGACAGTTTTGGAACAAAGAACTGCAGAAAACTGGCACAAAAATTAAAATTGTTGAAGACAGAAAGTTCTTATTCTAAAAGAAAATGTTCTATAATCCATTTTCCACCTATTTTCCAAGGTTTTCACTTCTGTCTACTGCTGTCACCTATACCTCCATCCAGTTAAAATGGGTGAGTGAATAGGAGAAATCTTTGCTTCAGAAAGGAGGAAATGGCCACACACACGCAGTGGCATCCCATCTGCACTGGCCCTGAACTAAATTACCACACAGTGATGCTGTCTAATTAAGTTACAACATGTTGTCTATTAGCAAAGACCATGGCTTAAGATCCATTCAAGGATCCACTCAAAGAAAAAAGCAAACACTAACTACAATTTTCATGAAATTTCAATTTTGCAATGACATCCTAAGAAAAATGCTTAAAAGCAGATACCACTACAAATTTACTTAAGAAGCTATAACTCAACCATCATCCAGTTAACAAGAACCCATTTGAAGAAATAAAGTTTATATCATTTTAGAGCCCCAAAGGATGCCCTGAACAACACTCAGTGTCTAAAAGGCATTCAAAAAAAGAAAAGAAAAGAAAATACTGGAAACTCTGCATGTGAACAATGTCATGAAGTCCTTTCTAAGGATAAAGATAACAGGATTGTATAATGTAGCAGGAGCTGGCAATTGTTAGAGGCTGGGGGCTATACAGGCCTACCTGGTCTATTTTTAATTATGACGTATTTGTATTGACTGGTTTTATGTTTTAGTATATTTTAATTATAATATGTTTTTAATTGGTATGCTTGTTTTAATTGTATTTTAAACTTTGTTGTACCCCACCTCAGGCTTTGAGGAGAGGTGGGTAACAAAATAAAATTTATTACTATTATATTAGCATTAGTATTCCACTTCCCCCCTGGACCGTGGTGAACAGTACTCTGCAGCACCATCCACCTCCAAATTTTTAATTTTTTTACTCTTCAATCAAGCAAAACACCAACCATTTCCTCCCCACCTCTAATCACTGTCTATCTACTTCTCAATTTGAAAAAAGAAAACTCCTAAAAACACATGTGGCTGCAGCATGACAAATGCATTCGAAGGAAACTGTTTAGTTTGGGGAAAAAAACCTGAAACCAATTTTTTCTTAAAAAAACTTTCTATAATTTTTTTAGGAAACTAGGAACACAAGGCTCTACTGTGCTGAGCCTTTCTTTAGAAACACACACTTCTAGTATTCTTACTAGTAAGCTATACTACCTTTATTCTTGTGTCTACCTCAATACAGATTCATTTAGAGAACTGTTCCCCAAAGCAGTTAAAAACAATTTTAACATATCCAACACCTGGTATCATGATTGCTTTATAATCAGCTTCAGCAATTAATAAATTTGCAACAAAAATACACCATTTGGTTACCACTCAAGTCTTCACAACTTGAAATGGTATTACAGGCCCTCCATATTTGTGGAATTGACTTTTGTAAATTGATTATTTGCTAGGCCCATGCTTGCCTTCCCCCTATTCTCCTTCTCCCATCTCCTTTCATTCCTCACCCCAGGCTTGTGAGGCTTCTCTTTAAAATGGGTGGTGTTTTTTTTTTTCTTTTGGGTGATCCAAACCCCCTCCACACTGCTGGAGACATTTCCTCTCTGTTATGTGGCTGCACATTCTGCTCTGTAACGGCTGCTGATTGGTTAGGTGCTCTTTTTGCTCCTACCCCTCTGCTCTGGTACGAATCTCCTTTCTCAAGATGGTGACTGGAAATAGTAGAACGCCAGAACTCAGTGCTCCACTATTCTCTGTGTGAGGGGAAAGTGCCAGTAAGCCCTTTACCTCATCTTTTTTCTCCCCCCTGGGACTGCTAGGCCAGAGGCAAGGAAATGGGAGGGGGGAGCTCTGGAAGGGAATGGCAGGGGGATTGTGTGTGGGGGGGGGTGTTATTTGCAGTTTTTTCACTTTCACGAGGCTTCTGTGCACTGAACACTCACAAATGTGGAGGGGTGACTGTAGATGAAATTAAGCCTACTTACCTTGATCAAAGAAAACAACTGTTCAAAGGCTGTATGCTAAATCCTTCACTTCTTTACATGTTGAAACTTAAAAACTGCCATAATGTAGCAGAACTTTATGTATAGGGAAGTGTATCATTTTCTTATCATAATGTAATAGAATAGATTAAAGGAATCAACTAGTAAGCAGGTCCAACACCATTATTTTATTTTTCTTGAGGGCTTTACGAGTTGCTATAAGTTAAGGCTGGTGCATGCGTGCACACAATAACCTACTTCCCTTATCTGCCCATAAAGAGATAGGCAGATTTAAGCCTTCCTGCTGAGATTTCCATCTTTCCTTCACGAAGTGTTATTCAACATCTTTATTAATGACTTGGATGAGGGAATAGAGGGCATTCTTATCAAATCTGCAGATGACAGCAAATTAGGAAGGCCAGAGAGCACAGAATCAAAATTCAGAATGATCTTAACAGATTAGAAAGCTAGACCAAAACTAATAAAATGAATTTCAACAGGGAGAAGTATAAGGTACTACATCTGGGCAGAATAAATGAACATACACAGACATAAGATGGGTGACACCCCGCTTGACCAGAGTACATGTCAAAACGATCTAGGTATTTCAGTAGACCACAAGCTGAACATGAGTAAGCAGCGTGATGCAGCAGTTAAGAAAGCCAATGCAATTGGCTTTCTGCATCAGCAGGAGAAGAGTGTCTAGGTCAAGCAAAGTGATATTGACTCTATTCTGCTTTGGTCTGACTCCACCTGGAATACTGTGTCCATTTATGGACATCACAGTTCAGAGAGGATATTGACAAGCTGGAACGTGTCCAGAGGAGGGTGACCAAAATGGAGAGGAGAGTCTGAGTGAGTTGTGCATGTTTTGCCTGGAGAAGAGAAAGTTAAGAAGTGACATGATAGCTATGTTTGAAAGGATGTCATCTGGAGGAAGCATCAAGCCTGTTTTCTGCTGCTGTAGAGACTCGGACATGGAGCAATGGTTTCAAACTTCAGGAAAGGAGATTCCATCTAAACACTGGGAAGAACTTCCTGATTGTAAGAGCAGCTTGACAGTGGAATGCACTGCCTCACAGTGTGGTAGAGTTCCCTTCCTTGGAGATCTTTAAATAGAGACTGGATGGCCATTTACTGGAGGCTGAGTCTGTGTTCCTGTATGATCAGGGGTTGGACTCGATGGCCCTTGTGGTCTTTTCCAACTCTATGATTCTATGATTCTTCCCAGGAACTTTCTCAAGACATTTTACTATGGATGATAGAGTAGCTATGTGTGGAACACCTAAACTTAAAGAGGAATATTAATAAAGGCCCTGAGGAATGAGGATGCCATACAACATGTAATAGATCTACATCTTTAACTAGTGAAAATATTATGAAATCAAGTCAGCAAATAGCACTTAGTATTAATGTCATTTATCATGTAATGTCATTTACCATGTAAATGTAGTATGTAATGAAATGCAATAGAAAGTAATGTTGAAATACTATCCTAGATATGTTAACCTTTAGTAGAAAAAGGTTCATTTTTCTTTTCTTGGAAAGCATGAACTGGCAGAGGGGAAGAAAAGAAATGCTGGATATTGTCTTTGAGGGGTCTGAATCCATATGATTGTTATAATCTGTTTAAAGAAGAAGGACAATTGATCCTTTCTCTTTTGCTCTTCTCTACTTTTTAATTTCTAATTCATATGTTTCTGGTTTTCTTTATGTTTTCTTTATGTTCTTTACTTTTCTCTTACATATCTGCAGAATTTTAGTGTTTTAAAGTTATATTAGCCTATGAATGTCCTGGGGTGAAAGAATAAAAATGTTCCCTTAAGTAGAAAAAAAAAACACACCAAAGTGTCAGGCGATGCAGCTTCACAAAAAAATAGTTTTGATTGCAGTGATGCAATGTGATTTTTAAAAATCACAGAGCAACAACATTTCTGGAAAGTGTAATCAGTTGAAATAGTCAGCTTAGGACCAAGAAGAAAAAAAATGTTTTGGAGAAATAAACTGCTCATTTTGTTTCAGACATAAAAGTAGGCTGTAAACCACCTTCACACGTTTGCTAAGATATCAAAAGGAAAAGAACGAGAAAAAAATTGTCCACAAGATGGAAAGCCTCCAGGAAGAACAAGATCTTGGGCTTCCGCCAAATTCCTTACCCTGCTTTTAAGACTGGGTGGCCCAGATTTGACATTTCAACTTTATTCAGCTGAATGTTGCATTTTGTCTGAGTTGGTACTAAAGTTCTCGATTCACTTATTCAATGAACAGTAACCACCCAGATGACATGCATACCATCAACACAATATTTCCTTTCAGATACTGTTGCCATTTTCTACCAATTGTGCAACATGATTGCAACCAAGCCACAGGCTTGGGCATACTAAATCACTGACACTCAAGGGATCCAGGCCAACATAGTTGCATCATTTCAAGACTTTACTGAAGAGGAAACAAGGCAACTACAACATCTTGACAAGCTTGCACTTATGGGTGGAAGAGGACAGAAGAAAACCTGTGGGTAATCGGAAAGAATACAGATAAGATATCCGCAATTTTTGTGGCTGCCCTTCGGGTCTGGAACTCCCTTCCTAGAGAGGCTAGAATGCTCCCCCTCTAGTCCTTCCATCAGCAAGTAAAATGCAAAGACATTTTTTTTTCTAAAAGGCCTTTGAGAATTTAAGGTTTTTAAAGAAAGGACTTTAAGAGGATGCTTTTACCGTTTTAAGGGGATGTTTTTACTGTCTTAACTGTACTGATCTGTAAAACTGGTTTCTGTCACTTTCATCTGCATCCCATGCTTCAAATTGTTTTTAAATGTGTCTGACAGTTTAATTCCATTTTATTATTGATATTTTGTAAGTTTTAAGTGTGGTGCATTTCAATTTGTAATCTATATTGAATCTCAGTTTGGGGGAAATGGTGGGGTTTAAAGTTAATAGGAAAACTCTTTTTGTTAAGAACTACTAGACAAAAGCATGTCAATAAAGGCACATCAAACAGATGGAAGAATACAATTCATTTTCAGTTAAAAGTAAGTTGTTGTTTACAGGAGATCTCAAATTTTGCTATGCGTCTATTTTGCTTGATATATGCTAGAGTTCCACAGCAGTCCAGAATACAAAACTTACTGGGGTGCAGCATTCAATTTCACAAAGTCCTCCATTTTTCTTTTACAGTTTTGTAAATATTTAGCTTTTACTGCTGTAAAAAATACACATGCAAACATTGGTAGGCAATCTACACTGAAATCCCCGAAAGATGGCTAAAGAACTTTTCACTTGACACAGGCTGCGTCAGCATTCTTCATCAGCTTATCTTGGATTATAAAAAAGAAAAACAAGAATTAACTGAAATAAAAGCAGTGTACAAATTACACAAAATAAGATCAATTCTGATATATATTCTTGCAGATAGACAGATAGATAGATAGATAGATAGATAGATAGATAGATAGATAGATGGATGGATGGATAGATGGATGGATGGATGGATGGATGGATAGATAGGTAGGTAGGTAAATCAAAGCACATATACAAGCTGTTATAAGCAGGATTCTCTAAACAAAAACAACCAGAAACAAAACATCCCTGCCTCTCATTCTAAAACTATGAGAATATCTCTATGGTTCTAATGATTTAAGTGTCTACAAAAGCAACATGGATTCCTGCTATCAGATAATTGCAACCACTAAGAAAAAGGCTATTAAGCTGACCAATGGAGGGAGAATCACAAATTAACATCTCATCAAACCAAAACAAATACAAATATAAGCCACAGGGTTTCATTTCCATTAATCACTAACAGCATCTCTAACCAATCTCCCTTCACACTTCCAAGAAAAGTGATATTAAGTTAATACATCAAAAACATAGCACATCATCTACATCTATTAGAATTAAATCTAAATAAGTTGTGTCCACAAACATTTTGTGTGTGACTGCAAAGTCACAACTTCACCAATTCAAAATTTATTTATTTTGATTTATACCCCATTTTTCTCCCAAATGGGACTCAAAGCAGCTTACAATATAATCAATCATATGCCACAGGAAACATAACAGTTAATCTTCTGCAGTTCTACTTCAACTATTTGCATGAACAGGGATAAAATTTTTATAGGTTTACATGCCATTAGTGCTGTTAGAATAGGCAATACCTGTCAGCTGGCTGGCCTCGTCCCACAGTTCAGCACTAATTTGAGAAGCAACTATCTTGACTCACTTCTGTGACCAGGTAAGTGGTAAAAATGTGCCTACACCTCAATCCATTTTTCTGCATTGCATTGTATTCTCACTGTTAACCATCTTTGTCCTTATGTGATACTATTCTGCACAATACAAAATCTATAGGGAATCGTATTAAATGAGAACTGTTATCCACTTTATCTGCCTTCAAGTCATCCACGAAAAATACAGAATCACTACAGCCATTCTCCTGCGTTTCCATGTGTCTAAACAATATCAGCTCTGAGTACACTGATCTTCTGCTACGACAATCATAGGATGTCTGCTTCCAAAAAATTCATTTTGTGAAAAAAACAAAAGTGGTGTTAGTTGCAATATATTTAAATTATTGGGAGAGGTATGGAAAAACAATCCAGCTGGAAGAGGCACCTAATATCTTCTTCACCAACCTGCTCCTCTCTCCTGGAAGCACTTTTATGGGGCTGTAAGTGAAGGAATGTCCCGTTGTGGGACAAGAAGGAAAGATTCTAGCCAGAGAAAACACCAGTGTTTTCATTATTTAAACAATGAGTCACAAGTTTTCATAATCTGTACAGGCCTTAATACCCTAAAAGCACCAGATCCCATCTGATCTTGGAAGCTAAGGAGGGTCAGCGCTGGTTAGTACTCAGATGGGAGACAGCCAATACATACCAGGCATTATAGGGTATATTTCAGAGGAAGGATCTGGCAAACCATCTCTGATTATTCCTTGTCTAAGAAAATCCTACGAAATTCAACAGGGAACTTGAAGACGCATACATACATCACAGACATACATCACAATTAGTGTAGTGTAGAAGTCTGAGCCTTGGACTACGATTCTGGGGAACAGGGCTCAAACCCACACTGAGCCACAGAAACTCAGTGGGTCACTCTGGGCAAGTCGGCAAACCCCCTCTGAAAAATCCTTGCCAAGAAAACCCCATGATAATGTCACCGTGAGTCTGGAAAGACTTGAAGGCATGCAACAACAAAGTGCATCTTACACCAATATGAACGGAATAAGAAATCTAATGGCATCTTTAATAATTATTATATTCCAAACACTTAACTGATATGTTAATTTACTTTATGTCTATCATATCAACCAACAACTATGACTGTGAAGTGCAAGCTGGACCTATTTTTTAAGCTTCCTTGTACAGATTTTAGAAATCTTGGGTTTGCTGTGCACTGCAAATACTTTAATTCAATCTCACAGTGCTGCAGGAGGTTCCAGCAACTGCTTCTATCTGTCCATATTGCTCCAAATGGACTCAAAAAGCAATCCAATTAAATTGATACACATCACTGCAGTGCAAAAACATACAAATAGAGAGTGCAATAAACCTCTATTCCTGAGCTCAGATGCCGGTCAAAGGAGGGAAACCCAAACACATACTTCTCTTAAACAGTATAAACCCCTTACCCAGAGAATAATTTCTAATGTCACACAAGTGGCTGATTTTTAAAATAAACTGGCTCACAGGGTTCATCTACAGGAAAAATCTTCCAGTTTGTGGAGTTAGCAATCAATATTACACAGACCATTCCAGCAGTTTATAAAACATTTTTCCTATGCAGAAGCTTGCTACCATGATAACAACTGGAATCAACTCTCAGTTTATCCACACATGTGTTGCCAGAGTGGAATCTCTCCAATTATTTAAGAATGTGCATTAATATTTCTAAGAAGCAAGAATTTACCAGCCATTAGCATTTAGCCATTCAGTGTTTTGTAGACAATTAGCTCATTGGCATAACTGAACTCTGGACAATGCAAATTCAAATAATTATACAATGTACTCCCGGACAATAATTATTGTAATATATTGAATGTTTTTGTCAATTGCCCATTAACTGTATGTAATCAACACATACACGTTTTCTCTATTGATCACATATATGATTCCAACCAACCAAGAGTGTACTACTCTTGAAATGATGGGGTGAATCTATGGATCTCCTCTGAAATGGCAAAGTACTTACAATCCATCACTTACAACGGATCCACAATATAACTATAACTCCCCCATACTGAGTAACTAGAGAGGAGTATGAACAAAGACTATAGTCTTTGACAGTCTCCACTCCCCCACGATAATGGTGTGCACATACATGCACATACACCTTGGTGCAGGAGAGAATGATTTTGGTTCAGCCCCAACGAAGTTTTCTGTCTCATCCAAGATGAGTTTTAGTGTCAAGCCCCATCATATGCATAAACTGCATTAGGAAGCCTGTGCCAACTTCCTCACTTGCTGGTTTACAGCAATCATGCCCTTTCTTTTTCTTCTTGTTATTGGTAACAATAGCTAAAAGTTAACAACAAAAATCCAAATAAATGAGAGAAGCTGTAATAATGAATCAAGAGGAATGAAGAATGCTGTGACATTAGCCATCTAGCAGGACACAAGTGTCAGAAACACTGACATCTCAGTATCCCTGGGGCACTGTTAATTGCTACAATTAATTCTGGCTTGTCCGCTAAACTCATGGCTCATTCAAATCTGCATAATGAAGTGGGAAAGTACTGCCTAAAGTTTTGTACTAGCTTATTACGTATGTAGAATCACCCCCGACAACTAGGATAGAGTAAGAATGACAGAGAGAAAAAAACCTACTTCAGTGATGTTTTAATAGGATATATCAGTGTATAACTCTGTTTAGAAATAAGACAGATTACTACCCCAACAGGCATCTCATCAATTAAATGATGTCCCATCTGACAAAAGGCTGAAAAAAAGCACAAGAATACACCTGAGGATACATTAATATCTCATATGATTTTCAGAATAAAACTGTTTCATTCACAAAGTTTATTCCCACCTGCTGTCCACCTGCTCTACTAATATTGAATGTCCTATCTAGAATCTGACATTGGCTGTCTCAGCTCCACCTCGTTATGGGGTAGACACCACTTCTTGACCTGGGGTCCATGGACCTGGGATCCATGATGTCCTTACAGGAGGTCTGAGAAGGCTTGAAGAAATGTTATAAGGTTTTAGTTAAGAAAGAAAGATGGATAGATACATTGATCTCAAAGAGCAAGAGTTTTTTGCCAGTGACAAACATCATACACTACAACACCTCAAACCATTCAAAAGTTATGAAAACAACTGATAGCAAAAAATGTACTCTGCACTTGCTACTTCTGCATGCAGTAAGAACATGCAACTGAATGAAGGTAAGTGGCTGAGAGAAAGCACATGACCTTTCTTGCTACCATGCAAACAGCCAGAAGCCACCTTCATAATAGGAAAATGTTCATTTACTTATTTCTCCCTTCTCTCTAAATTTGAAGGCCCTTGATGAATAACTTTAAAAAAATATTTGATGCACTTCATGGTTTTAAATCTTGAATTTAGTCTTGGTGGTCTGTGGTGACAAAAGATATTTAAAATGGTCCATGGTAAAGGAAAGGTAAGAACTGCTGGGGCAGAAAACACAAAAACACAAGAAGCCTTCCTGCCCTGAAACAGGACCCTTGCTTGCTCTGTTGAACTTGAACATTAAATAATCAATGTACAATGAACAGGAGCTAGCCAACAATTATTCTACAAACATAGTTTCCCACAGCAACTGGTTCATAAGACTTTCGCAGCTCTTTCTGCAGGCAGGCTATAAATGACGTGCCATATTTTAACCAAGAACTAAGTTCCCGATAAGAATGCATTTCATACTTTGCTACTAAAAGCATCTTTTAAATTATGACCTAATGTTGACAACACATCTCTTTGAGTATCAAAATTCTGCAAAATGGGAGAAGTGGGGAGAATGAATAAAAATAATCTGTTCCTTGGTTAAATATCAATATAATTTATTTTCAGCACTCCATGTCCTCCTCTGCAGTAGGAAAAGACAAGGGTGTCACTAAGCAGGATGAAAGCAAGAAGAAAAAAACTCAGATAAACAGTCTGATTTTCTCTTTGTAAAGTCACACCTTTAATATTAGGTAAAGAAGAAATTAGTTACTGATTTTCAAGATTTCATAATTTTTTTTACATGATCAAAAGTTTTAAAGGAAGTCATAGCATCCTGGAAACCAAATGAGCCTTAAATTTCTCAAAAGTTTCTAATACAAGCTTTCACGGACTCTAGTTCACTTCATCAAATGCCAGTGGACTCCAGTCCATGAAAGCTTACATCAGAATTTTCTCAGTTTAGTCACAAAAATTCTACAGGAATCTCTTGTTATCTTTTCATGTGGAAACAGACTAACACAGCTATGCTTTTGAATACTACTTTTTATCTAAGAGTATGCTAGTGTGAGCATATACATGCTTTCTTTCAAAAGACAACTCATTCATATTAAACTTCCATGACTATGCATGAAAATAAGCAAGACAGTATTTTAGAATCATAGAATCATAGAAATGTAGAGTTGGAAGAGACCACACGGGCCATCCAGTCCAACCCCCTGCCATGCAGGAACACCCTCAAAGCACTCCCAACAGATGGCCATCCAGACTCTGCTTAAAAACCTCCAAAGATGGAGACTCCACCACGCTCCGAGGCAGCATATTCCACTGCCGGACAGCCCTGACTGTCAGGAAGTTTTTCCTGAGGTTCAGGTGGAATCTCCTTTCCTGCAGCTTGAATCCATTGCTCCTTGTTCTGGTCTCTGGAGCAGCAGAAAACAAGCCCTCTCCCTCCTCTACATGGCATCCCTTCAAATATTTAAACATGGCTATCATGTCCTCTCTTAACCTTCTCTTCTGCAGACTAAACATACCCAGCTCTCTAAGTCTATCCTCATAGGGCATGGCTTCCAGGCCTCTCACCATTTTGGTTGCCCTCCTCTGGACCTGCTCCAGCCTGACCACGTCCTTCTTGAATTGAGGTGCCCAGAACTGGACACAGTATTCAAGATGAGGTCTAACCAAAGCAGAGTAGAGTGGTACCAGTACCTCCCTCGATCTAGACGCCATGCTCCTATTGACGCAGCTGAGAATTGCGTTGGTTTTCTTGGCTGTCGCATCACACTGCTGACTCATGTTCAGCTTGTGGTCTATTAAGACTCCTAGATCCCTTTCACACATACTGCTATCCAGCCAGGTTTTCTGGTTTATAATTATTGTAGTACTCTGGCCATTTATTAGTCAGGATGAAAGACAGCTTTAAAATATTTGAACAAAATAAAAATGTAATGGTCTGTGTGATCAGCTGGAATCCTTCACTGTGTCATGGAGCATACAAAATCTTGGTCACAAGCAACAAGATCTATCAAAACAGAACAGTCTGTCCTCAGTTCTCAGGTTGGTATTCAGATGACTTTCTATTCTAAGAATGTCTCACATGTTGCAATGCCAAGTACTCACATCTTCAACTTCACATCCATATCACTGAAAGTAACTATTTCAGGCAACTAATTGCAAAACAGCATTTCATTTTGTTTTCAACTTTACATGAGGACAGGAAAGTAATAAAGGCCTAAGAAAATATTTGCATTTTTAAAAATTTCTTTTTCAAGGAAATCCTAAAAAGGTTAGCATTGTCTCTATTTCCCCTTGCAGCCACCAACTACTGAAAAAACCAACAGAAGATCGCTGTCACTATTCCATATCCTCCACATCTTGGAAGATGGGTTGGAAAGAATGATAGTTTCTTCATCTCTGCAGAAGTTTGGAGAACAGAAAAACAGAAGAAACTCTCACACTTTTTCTATTCTCTGTATTAAAAGTCTTATTGCAAGACAGCAGGACCGCCTATCCCTGCTGAGATGATCTGGGAGTGCCTAAAGTTTCTATATATGTTTTGTTGTTGTTGGTAATTGTTAACTGATATCAAGCTGACTTCAACTTACGGTAACCCTATGAATGAGAGACCTCCAAGTTACCCTAACATCAACAGTCCTGGCTCGGGTCTTGCAGAAGCAAGGCCACAGCTTCCTTGATTGAGTCTATCCATCTGTAATGCGGTCTTCCTCTTTTCCTACTGCCTTCTACCTTACCAAGCATTACAGTCTTTCCTAGTGAGTCAGGTCTTCTCACGTTAGGTCCAAAGTACAACAGTCTCGGTTAAGCCGTCTTTGTTTCTAGGGACAGTAAAGGCTTTATTTGCTCTAGGATCCATTTATTTGTCTTTTTAGCAGTCCATGGTATCCTTAGCACTCTTCTCCAGCACCACATCACTACATTTCAGATGAGTTGATTTTTCTCCTATCAGCTTTCTTGACTGTACAGCTTTTACAACCATACACAGAAATTGGAAATATCATGGCATGGACTATCCTAACTTTAGTATACAATGATATATCTTGCCATTTCAGGTTCTTATCTAGTTCCTTCATAGTTGCCCTCTCAAGTGTTAGTCTTCTTCTGATTTCTTGACTACAGTCTCCATTCTGATTGACTGAACCAGGGTATGAAAAATCTTGAACTATTTCAATATTTTTCATTGCTTCATACCTACTTTCAAGTTATGTAAATCTTATATGGTCATCATTTGTGTTTTCTTGATGTTCAACCGTAAACCTGCACTTTCCTCCTTGACGTTCATCTGCAACTGTTACAAGCTGTTGCTATTTTCTCCTAGTAATATGGCGTCATCTACATAGCTTAAACTGCCGATGTTCCTTCTCCAATTTTCATACCTCTTTCCTCCAAGTCTAATCCTGCTTTATGCATGAAATATTCATCATACAAAATAAATAATGCAGATTTGCCTGACCCCCTTGTCAATGGGAAACCAATCCATTTTTCTGTATTCTGTCCTGAAATTAGCCTCTTGTCCTGAGTTGAGGTTACACATAAAGACACATCAGGTTCTGACTCTATTTTTTTGTTTTTGCTTCTCATCTGTTCTTAACTTCCTGAAGAGTTTTATCTGTCATCCACCAAGGCTTCTCATTCTTTTTGGCTTGAAAATGTGTATTTTTACATATCTCCTTCACAATGTCCCTGACTTCAGTCCTGAGTTCTTCTGGTTCCCATTCAATTAGGGTTCTGCTTCTGATTATATAGTCCATTAGATTTCTGTGTTGGCCTTCAGGTGATATCCATATACACAGTTTCCTCTGTGGTCACTTAAGATGAACAAACAATTGCCCTCACAAAATTTGGTCAGTTGCTTTCCTGCTTCATTCTTGATCCTAGGCCAAATTTTCCTACAATCTTTGATTCTGCTCCTGTTTCCTACTTTTGCCAATCGCCTACGATGAACAAGCCCTGTTTTGGTGTGTGATCAATATATAGGAATATACAAATATGTGGAAACAACAACACTTCACAGTTTATACAAAGTCTAATTCAACACAGCAGATACTACACTCTTCAACAGTGTATTATCATCCTCTGAAAAGAGACAAAACGGGTATTATCACCTACTGGGAAAAAACTTGGGCAGTACACAGACTTGGGCAGTACACTAACTGAAAAACTGTCCTTGGGCAAAAAGGAAGAGAGGATGCTTTCTCCATTTCTCCTAGTCCTCCCCCTGCCCCACTTCATCCTGTTATGAGAGGGGGTTAGGCTCAGGAATGCTGGCCTGGCTCAGAGGTCTCAGGCTTGAGGGTTTCCAGAAGTCAATTGGCTCTCCAGTTGTTCCTCAGCCTTTGAACCCATTTCCAGGTTACTATTAGATTCCATGGTCATAACAGCTTGCAAGAAAACAGAGGTCTGAAATGTTGCTTTATGTGGCATCCCTACCTTCATCCAGTAGGGATCCACATATTACCTATGCATGGCAAGGTATATGTAAAGATATAGCACTCCTCATAACTCACAAGCACTATCGTACAAAAGATGCAGACAGTGTAAATATATCTGATGTACAGTAATTAGGGAGTGAATTATATAACTTAAATAAGAGAACATTTCTGTACCAGAAGTAGTACTTTACTCTGGCTACAAACCTAAGCCAAACTAGCCACATAATTATTACAAACCTATGTGACTGGAATTATCCAATCAAGATAATTGTGTTAAAATATGAGGGTGTATTACAGATTATTTGCTTTAGCCTCTTGACCATTAAGAATCTCATGACACAGGTTGAAACACACAATTTTCTATGCACTATTTGCATAGAACACTGTGTGGTTCAACATATTTCATGAGATTTTTAATGATCTTCAGACTTGGGCAGTACACTAAATTAGAATTCTAGAACGCAGCTTGTAATTTTTTAGAACTGAAACAGTCAATTGGGAATCCAAATTTTCATGCCTCCCATTATATATAATTGGAAATCAAGAGATGGTTGCACTTTCTCCACCAAGTTTGCCTACAACAGGTGAAATTTAAATGCATAGCTATCTCTTGAGAGGGAACTATGCTTACCAAAGTTCAGACAAGTAGGTGCAGGGAGAGTTTTGATATGTGCCTTAAATTTTTGACATACTTTTAAGAGAGTTGCCAATAATTTATTTCTTAGCAAAATGGGACAAAATGTGCAGGAACTGTTGCCTCTTTTTAGGGGATCAAACCTGCAAAGTTTCAGAAGAATAGATTCAGCTAGCATTGTGCTGAAGCATCATTTTCAGTTTTGTAGTTTTCAATAAATGACATTTTCTATGGGAAATTTACTGTCCATAAACACAAAGAGTTAGTGACATACAGGAAGACTGTTGTTATTTTAAAAGAACACAGCAGGGATTCTTCTCTCTACTAGCATTTGTGGTGGGACTCTACACTGACCAAGGAAAAACCTCACAGTGAGCCAGATTAAGCCCAACAGCTAGAGGTCCTCCACCCTGTTTTACATATTAACAGACTACTAAGTATCTCAGATATTTTTCAGAAGCTTAGCTGAAAGTAGAATGAAGACTATTGTTCAGCCTCAAATACCAAACAAATAGTATCTTATGGTCAATTCTGATGTCACAGCATGATCCTGAATTAACAATTATGATTTAACACTTACAAAAGTCTTAGCAGCTGTGGCGGAGGTGGAAGAAGGCAACCTCTGCTGTAGGTATGTGAACCCTTACATAATTCAAAATGACTTGCTGGATCAGAACTCATAAATTTACATGCAATCTTTTCATTTAATTTATTTTAAATCCTACATTTATCTCTACATGTGATGACAAACTTGTAACTCAAACCACAAGTCACTCTGGGTCTTTTTTTCCCCTCCAACATATCAAATTGTCACTAGTGACTATTTTAAACTTTACACATTGAAGAGGTTTGGTTGGCCCAGTATCACCACAGAATAGATTTTGTATTTTGTTGAATTTTTTAAAAAAATATTTTAATGTTTTCCATAACCCATTAAGCCTTATTGCAAACCACACTATACGTTTGAGGGAAAAGCCTTTGATAATGACTAATGCTATTGCTCGTATCCATACTACCTATACTTTAGTAAGCATAAATTTAGTTATATTACTTTAACTCAAACATGACAGGTAGCTGATGTTTTGCTAATGCAACATGACAATTTTCTTGAAGAACTCAGCTTCTGAAATTTAGCAATGTAACAATCCATTTGAATATATATCTGTTAACAGTTCTGGCCATCACAGAGATTGGGCAGGCTTGTTATCATTAAACTGGCAATATGCACTGCACAGTTCTTTATTTTATTTCTGACACTACTTGCTATAATTAACATGAATAACCAACAGTCAAATATAGAGAAGATTCACTGCACTCTACCAATTAAGTGCACTAAAATTACTAGTTGGAAATTTTTAGGTAGACAAACTAGGCAGCTAAGTTTTGAAGTTGGCGCCAGAAATCATAACACCCCAAGCCAAAAAAGCAAACTTTACAGTAAACATGCCAGATATGATCTATGCCAGGCATTTACTCATTTGATTTGAATTTTTAGCAGCTACCCTGCAAACTAAATGAAGGGGTTTTCTGAAGTCGTTTACAATGAGCAGGTGAGTTATAATTAAGAGTATGCTGCCTTTTCTCTTTTTAGCCCAGGATTTTAAAGAAAATGGTTATAAATATACTTTCTAGATTAAACAAAGGGAGGACAGCTAAACATGGAGGCAACAGTGATTAAGACTTGCAAGGAATGCTTAAGTTATTTTTATAATCACACCAAACCCAAATTGAACCAATTTTTCTCACTTGCACTGAATTCACAATCCCTTCTCAAATACTTATGGGAAAAACTGCCTTTCCCTAGCATCACAAACATTTAAAAAAGACCCTCTCCTCCACGCTGAACCAGATAAAGCATCTTTCCAAAACTTTTTTAACCACACCCAATCCAAGCTGCAATCTTCAGCACCTTCAGGTGATTAAAATAAACCGACACCTGCAAAGCAGTCTAGCTGGCAAAGGGACTACTAACTTGTATTTAGCTGCAAATCCTTCACAGTGCACAAATGTGTAGCTTGTCATAGGTGAACCAGGACAACATGTGCCAGCAACATGCTGTTCCAGTCTTGTAACTGTAACACTGCAGAAATATTTCTAACAGTTAGGGGCAATCATTTATTAATCTTGGACACAACTGGATGTATATTTCAAGTTCTTCAGCATCAAAAGCCAATTATTTCTACCCTGCACAGTGAACATACATCTTCTTGGAAGGGGGGAGGAGATATAGTTTGCTGTAACTATGTTATAAATATTATTTCATTACGCTTCACTAAGCAAATGTAGCACATGTAAGGGCATCTGCAAATAACGTATCTCCAGCAACAGTAAAGAGACTTATGTCAACACAGTAAAGAGAGATGAGTGCATGTAGCAAATTCCCAGGCTACATGAAAAACACATCCTTTTAAAATGGATTAACAGTAGCTCCCCTGCCTGTTTCAAACAACTATTATTCATTCATTCTTTTTCATTGCCTGTACTCCCATAAAAATACAGATGCCACCAATTCTGAGCTGTATAAATGCCTTAACTTGGGAATGATTATTTCAGCATGTTATTGTTGTGTGCCTTCAAGTCATTTCCTATATATGGTGACTCTAAGGCAAACCTATCACAGGGTTTTCTGGGGCTGAAAGAGCGTGACACATCCAAGGTCACCCAGCAGGTTTCCATGGCTGAGCAAGGAATCAAATCCTGGTCTCTAGGGTCATAATGCAACCCCCAAACCACTATATCATGTTGTTAACTTGCTTACTTTTCAAGCAACTTCAGTTTATGTATGCCTGGACCAGAAAAAGCACAATGATATGTTTACACTGACCTGCAGAAATGCAAAACTGTATTCAGTGCTTGGAAAGCAGAAATGTTCAGACTTTATTCCTAAAGCAAATCCTTTCTCAAGTTGAGTTTATACTGGAGTTTATACTGGACTTTCCTGAAGTCCAAGGAAGCACAGGCCCTTTACCAGATCTCAAAGGGCTGTGCCATCTGAAGTCTCCTCCTTATGCCTCCATAGGGCATAGGGGAGGTGTGGGGGGATTTTGATTTTTCTCCCCAGAACCAGAAGAGACATGTTTCGGTTTTAGAAAAAGATCTAAAACAGCTCAGGGAAGGGGAAATGCAGTGAAACCACCCCATGCTGTCTAAAGATTACACAGGCATTAAAGAAGGAGGCTGCAAACATGAGCTTGGCTATAAGCACTTTGTAGACTGCAGTCTCCTAGCCGGCCGGTTATTCTATCTACACCTACCTCATATTTGTAGGCACCAAGCAGAAACTTCTATACAAAGGACTCATCCACCAGGTAAATCATTACTGAAGGCACACAGATTACCAGATTTCCATTATAAGAAAATAACAGCATCATTTGACATTTATTCCTATGCTTTTTCCACTGTCTGGTCAGGTGGCTAGACTTGAATAATGATCACCCTTTCCTCCTAGTGCAGTGGAATTTTCAAAAAGTATAAGGATGAAGCAACCTCTGGTTGCCAGAGAAACTGAAAGATTCCCCATAATATCATTTAGAGTGAAGGTTGGTATTGAGAAATGAAACCCTTCAGGAGGTGCCATCACCATCAGAAGCAATGTTGCTACTACTAACAACAAAGATTTTTTTTATTAAGAGCTTGATCTGTGCTTGGCTTATGATTCTTGGCTTGTTTGGAGAACAACAAACGAGAAATCCTGATCCATGTGTAGCACACTGAGGTTGTACCTGCTAGTGTCTTCCTGGTGGGTTCAAGTCATTTCTGCTGGTAGCAGGGGTAAAATAGGTGTGTGCAATAACAGATTTACTTGCTACTAATTACCATTACACACAGTCTAGGAAAACATCTTGAAAGAGGAAGATGGCTGTAATTGTTAACATTTTGGGAAAAATACAGAAATTTAAAGACAATACAATACCAATCTCATTCCAATTATATTCTGAGTTTATTGATATGCCTGAGTTCAACTTACAATTTAAAGTCTTCCACTGTCATGAACAATTATGAGCCATTTTTCCTCAACAGCTTTAAATATACCTTTTCTAATAAACCAATTAATTTCCAAGTGCAACGAATATTAGTCGTATTTTGATTGTAAGTAATCAACCAAACGGACTTCATTTCTTACTTGCCCCATCCATCCCTTGTGTTAGTACACAGGAAGATCCATTAAACCTGAAAGACCAAGATAAGCAAGCAGTTGCAAGTAAACATCTTCACCAATGCAACACTTTGAAGCTCCTTCAAAAACAGAAAGCAGTATTGAGGAAAGCATTTCTTCTTCTTTGAATTTTGCTGACTGTAAGCCGCCAAGTCAGATAACAGCTGACATGCCAGAGAATGAACAAGTTATTTAACTTTCATGAGAGCTGGCACTGTCAGAAGTTTTGCAAATCTTCCCACAGCAGAGTTTGGAGGAACGAAGGTAAGAAATTGCGGCAACAACTTATTTACCAGTTTAAGCTCCCAAGACGATGTTGTACATTTCTGCTTATAACGGCTCCACAAAAAACATTATTTTGAACCAACAACACTAGTTAACCAAAAAACCAAAGTTCCAGATCCCCACATATTGTAAACTCTGGCTGGCATTAAGTGTTGTTAAGGTTGATACCAGCAAGGTGACTGGTTATGGTTATGTAGGAATTTTGTTCCATACTCCCAAGGATAGCACTAAATTTGTTAAGTATGCTCAGCAGAGTATTAGCATTTCCATCAACTCAATATATGTACCAAGAATCATGTATCCTGACTTAGGTAGGAAAACGCCATTTGTGTATTGGCTAATTCAGAATATGTCTATTACATATTCTAATAAAGTAACCTGGACACCCAGTGGAAGTTATAACACGTAATGTTTAGATTTTAGGTATAACAGAAACTTATTTTATGATGCTTAGACAACACCAAAAATACAAAATCCACTAATTCTGTTGGAGTTGCATCTCCTGCATTTGTCTTCTATTTGCATATATATCTCATTAAAGCTTAAACCACATTAGATGTCACCTAATTATCAGTTTCTGTATTCTATGAAACCATTTCTTCATATACAGCTTGTTATAGACTTTTCTGTGGTATTTAAATCAACACTTTTATACCATTTGGCTCAGGTGTTGCTTGGATGAATTACAAATACAACAAATAATAGAATACTGCTTCAATTTAAGTGTATTCTCCATCCACACTACACATTCTAAGTAAAAAACCTTGTCCCACCCTATCTTGAATTCACACAGAACTACATCTGCAAGGTAGGAATTTTCTTACTTTTCACCTGAAGAATTATTAACATGCAGATTTTTTAAAAAATAAGTCTGGGAAAAAATTGCTACAAACCTACAGCATTTGTTAAATTTCCTGTGGAAAAGGAAAGCTGACAGCTACTCAGAACAAATGTGCCACCTTACACAAACATGTTTTCTGCCTCTGGATATTGGATATTGCGGAATACCCTTTGTTTAGTATCCCCAAACACAGGGCGTTTTTATATCTCGCAACTCATTGCAATCCCCAGTGTGTCAGAAAATACCTAGGTTAAGGCACTTAATTGTGTTTTTTTTAAAAAAAAAACCTGTCAGGATAAAAGTTAAAAAAGTTTTCATTTGTTCCAAAACCAAAAATATTTCACAGGAGATTTTCTCCCAATTCTCAATTTCTCACGTGGCAAAATTTAAACACTGAAAAATAAAAACTTTTTCCATATAAAATGGGCGGGTCAGAAAAAATATATAAAAATGTGTCCCTGCTCATTTGTTTCTGTATTTTCTCCCAGGTCTTCACACCTCCACTCAAGAATATTCTTCTACCTGCTAAAGAGAGAAGACAGATCACCACTGCTAGATTAAAGGAAGCAGTACTGAGGCACTATTTAAGAACACTAGTTTACATCTAGTGGTTCGTGGTAATTACTGTACAATGTCACATTTACCATTCTTAGACAAAGTGTTGAAACATGTGATAACTCCTCAACTCTAATAATGTTTGATGCTGCTGGTTATTTTAATTATTTCCAAATTGTGCCCTAGATGCTACTGCATCATAAACCCCTAGCTCTTAAGAGAACACATGCAGACTGCAAAGAACGCTAACATTCATACTAATCATTTGCCCTTATATTTTCTTATCTCCATGGTCTCCAGGCTCAATAATGATTAAGGGATCTATATCTAAGGGGCACAGAAAGCAACACAGAAATATTAATATTTTAATGGCCAGATTTCTGGTCATTTTACTTCAAGCATGCCAAATAAGGGTTCTGTTTGACAGACAGTTGAATATTTCAGGGCTAGAGATATTTTTCTTCCTCACTGCTTGAAACCATATGGCTGGTGAGGAAAAAAAAAGCAAGAAAATTAATCTGTTGTAAACACAGAAGTCTATTTTTTCATAGGTAGCAATGCAACATAAATGATTCTACTACAAGCAAATACAGATTATTTCACAGGATTAATGAAGCTAAACAATTCTAGCAATCACTGAATTTAGAAAATCTTACAAGATAGCAAATGCATATAGAAACACTTTTTTGGTGTCATGACAGCTTGTTAACATCTCCTAAGCATTCCACCTATATTACCAACTATACTAACACTAAAGCACCTCACATCTATACTGTTCTTTGAAGTGTGTGCCTGTTAAGCTGTACACATCAACATGCTTAATCACAGAAATCAGATTCATGTTGGAACCACTGGCAATCATTTAATCAATCAATCAATCAATCAATCAATAGTATATTATACTGGAAATTCTGGAAAGTAGGCCAATATTCCTGTTTGAGTGTGTGTCCAGGGAAGGGAGGTTACCATAAAGTGGAGGCTTGTCCGAGGAATCTAGAAGATGAGTCTAGAAGACCTCATAATTAGAGATGAACTGATCTACCTCTCTCGGGCCAGGACGGCTTGGCCTCTGTGTACCCACAATCACATTCCCTTCAGTTTCTGCATTAATCTGACTTCTAAGAAAAATATGAGCATTTGCAAAACAAAGGAGTTTTATTATTAGCCCTTAAGGTACCACTAGTCTTTTAGCAGCTGTTTTTCTTCAAAAGACTAGCATGGTTATCCCCCCAAAAATATTTTTTCTAAGTACTATTTTAATACATATTTTAAACTTCTTTACAAACAATACCTTTTTGCACTTATTTAGTAAGAAATGTATCATAACATATTTTGAAATGTATTATCTCTAAAGACTCATTTCAACATGTATTCTAGTTATCTTTTTTTACTGAAAATATTTGCTGGAACATCTGGGCAAGGTGCAGGTAGTGGATTGTAGATTACGTAAGTCTCATCAGCACATAAATCTGAGATTGGTAAATTAAGTCAATTCATATCAAAATTCACAGTATCAAATTCTGGATGATTTCTGGAGCTCACCCACCCCACAAAGCCATTTCTACAGACTTTGGCAACAATTTAATTAATGAGGTTGGGGAGATATTTTTGAATACAGTCTTATCTTTTCAATATTCTCCTTATTTTTCAACATGGCGTTATCTGTCCAAGCTTGAGCCCAACAGACTGATTAGCTAGTTTAATTAAAATGAGGCCAAGGGTAGATGATCAAATTCTTTTCCCCTTTTCATCTCCATTTCCAAATGCATAATCTGTAGTGGTAATAGATACCAATATGGCCAGCTACTTCCTATGGTAGTAGATGAGATAAGTAATGCCTCTAAATTACTCTGGTATCAAGATATTATGAATAGGTGGTGATAGACTTCAGAAGATTAGACCTCTGGCCCTAGAGAGTATAACTGATCAAGATATGTTTTGATACATATTTGCTTACAATACATTTGCAGTAACAGAACAAACATGCACTGGCCAGAATTATAAATGCCAAAAGAAAGAAAGAAATGTAGGAATCTGTATGCAGAGATGAAAATGGCTTTCTGTATTGCAATCTGAAAGAGCTTAAGGCAAGCTTTTCACCAGTAGAATGAACCCAAATTTGGGACTGTATTAAGTAAAAGGAGTCTTCATAGGAAACGTACATATACACAGCCCCAGCTGCCAGAAAGAAAGAATATGAGGAAGTAACCTGGAGCTGCATCTAGACATACTATGAAGCAGAAGGGGCTTCCGCCAAAATACTGCTCAACTCTACAAAGTTCTGACAATGCTCTGTGCAGGCACAGAGTGTCATATATGTATGACTTGTGGAAAACACAAAAAGCAACAACATTTTTTGAGGTAGGTAAGGTTTCATATATACCTCATCCACAATGTTTAGCAAGTTGTTTATCCATCCTGCTAAATATCTGCATTCCCAAGAGCTAGTCTCAAAGTAAATTTCATCCAACATGAAACAGAACAGAATGGCATACTTATCCACCGTATGTCACGCCTGATATCTGCATGAGTGCCATGACTCAAAGCTGAAAACAACTAAGAAATGGTAGTTCTATTGTCAGAATTGCCACTTCTTGGTTGTTCTCAGCTTTGAGTTTTCTTTATTTGACATCAAATATGTATATGTTTGAAATGTGTGATTATGTTTGCATCTTAATTATTTTAGGTTTATATTTAAAATCTCTTCTTCTATGCTCCCAACAATTAAAAAAAAATAAGTATCCTTTAAGGTAAAACCTACCCAAGGGGACATGCAACAACATTTAAACTAACAAAATATAAAGTGAGAATAGAAAACACAAGGATGAAGTCAAAATCACCAGTTAAAACCTAACAAGAGGATTTTAACCCAGTAGAATGGTAACTCAACTATTGGGTTAGAAAAGAAGGGAGTCTTTTGGAACCACCTGAAGGTCCATCATAACATCTCCAAGAGGCAAATAGCTAGTGACTAATGATCAAAGCTAGATACTGCCAACTGTGTCAGGGGGACTTCTGAGAAATTTTATACCAGGTATGAGGGAATTTTCTTAATTCTCTTACTGTGCATGGAGGGAGGGGCTCTCGCAATCCAAATGAAAATCTCACAAATTCATCCCTACACTACAGCCAGAAGAACGTTTCCACTGGAAACAATTCTCATCAGGATAATAGTGAGGAAGAAAGGGCTAGCCCTCCCTTCCTTGCACGCTTCTCTTAAAGTCTCCTCCACCTGTACCCCAAATTTAATGCTAATCACAAAAGGCAATTCTAGTTTTAACTGCTCCACAGGCATTCTGCCCTGAATGCCTTTAATCTATTTTATACTTGCACTTTATCTGCCTTTGCTCATTTCAGTCAGTTTCAGATAGTTTGCTCAACTACAAGAAACATTCACTTTTAGCAGACTCAAGACTTTTCAATCTTTAAGGCTACATTCTTTGCTCAAATAGCTTTTAAAGAACATGACACATCTGATCTTCCTCAAGAACACCATATTTGAAAAAGAACTGCATTTTAATATACCTTTTTTATAACACCCTGAAAACCGGGGGAGGGATTCACCACAGTTCTATTCCTCCCAGCTCCTTGGTAAAATTGACAATTTGTCTTCAATGGACTTTTTAGCCTAGTGCAGCATCTAAAATTTATCTCTGGTTTGTAAAATATAAAGATAAATTTATATTCCTTTTACTATATCACTCATGGTATGAGATAGCTCTGACCTTCAGCGCACCTTACACAAATGGGGATTAGCCAACTGTCTGCTTCTTTAACCCATAATCACTGCTAGGTTTAATGCAACATGTGCAACACTTATCAATTGATTAACTCATATAATCCGCAAATTTCTATTATGAAAACTGTAGACATTGCAATCACAACATTCAACCAGATTTGAGACTACTATAGGTCTTGCTTGCATTCTCTATTTTTTGTACTTTTTGTACTCAGCCATATGGAACACTTCTGGAGATTATGTAACATAACACACTTCTGGCATCCTAGCTGGTGCAAACCAACTCCTACACCAGAATTTTTTTTTCAACATGTAACTGTATAAATGTTGTACTGTATACTAAATACAGTAAGAGACACATTGGGAAAGGCTAAAAAATTAAGATCCAAGGGTAGACTTCTACAACACACACCAGTGGAATCAGGATTGTCTTTTTGTCCACTTTGCTCTTCCATCCAGGTTTCCCACAACAGATTTTCAAGGTGCACAGCAGCACAAGAGGGGGGGGTTGCTGACTATGAGGGAAGCATAGGATCCAGTGGAAATACACCACTGGCTCCTGGTCTAAGAACTCTGTATGAACAAAAAATCTAGGATCCACATGTGCTCCACAACTATACGTGGTAGGCTGCAAAGTACAATGACAGTTGAACTGCTGATAAAACACAAGCTGCTATTTGCAGGCTGCCTTAATATCTATCACAAAGATAGGTATATTTCTTCAACTGCCATACACAAGGTATGAAAGAACAGCTCAGTAAGCTTTGCTGCTATTTTTATATTTTCTGTTAGGTTTATGAAATGTTTTGTTATTTCTTGCTTGCATTTGCAATGTTAGGTACCATGACTGACATCTCTTTAACCATAAAAAGAAACATGTGCACAAGACACTTAACTTACACTAGACATGTTACTATGGACCCTATGTCTCATAAAGACGTCAACACAATAAACAGGATTTTAGAATACAAGAATATTTACAGTTCAGTTCAAAAGCTTTCCCTATCAACTTACCACAGCAAGTATACTTCTAATGAGGCACTGGGAACAAAATTAAGGATGCTTCCCACACAAACTCATATTGCATTAAGCCCAAAGGCACATAATGGGGCTTCAAAGAAACATGTAAACAGGATTGCCATGAAAGTACATTCTGTACTATTGACAACAAATACTCTGTACTCCTGCTTCTAGATATGTTCCTCCTCTTCTCTGGACGTATTTGTAGAACAGCAAGTATAGAGATCTAGCAAATATTACAGAAATTCATATAAGAGAATTTACTGGAGCTAGATGGCAACTGACCTGCAACAACTGTGTTATTCTTTCTCTAAAGCCATCATCTTTCTCTTCCTCACCATCCACTGTAGGTCACCAGTGAATCATGCCTTAAAGCTGACAGCACTTTTTATGATTATAGCTTTATGGAAATTAAGAAGTTGCACAGTAGTCTTTTTATACTAGCTAATGGTTAACCAAGGGATTATTGCCTTCAGTCAGACAAATCACTACACTTTAGTCTGCCAGGCAACAGGAATAAGGAAAAACCCTTCAGGCCTATATTTTAACACCTCCAACATAAGTTTCAAAAAGATTGCATTCTTGTTATCCTGAGTGTATCCTAATATAACATCTTCATGTAGTCATCCTACTGTTCTCACCTTTTTATTTTGTTTGCATCTTCGTTGTCTGTGCTTCTATCACAATATGAGTAAATGTATAAGCAGTAATCACAATCATGAAAATTCAGATTTCAACTCCTGATGATAATGCAAACCAAGTGCCTCCGCAATACATTAGCTTCAAGAAAGGGGAAGAGAGATATAGTAAGAAATTTTGAGGTAAAACAAGACTAACTATTAACACCATAGTAAAGCAAGTATCAACATACTCGGGTCTCTTTGGTCACCTTTATTTTACTCATATATAGTATTTCAGTTCCACTTCTGGTTCATACTTGTAAACAACACGATTAATTTTAACATCTGACATGATGTTCTTGAATAGATAAGCAGAGGTAGCAGTTTATGACACAGTAGCACATAGGCCATAAATAATTAAAATAACCATCATCATCCAACTCTGCCTGGAGCTGAGGAATTATCACATGTTTCAATGCCTTGCCCAAGAAGCTGTTAATCATGTCCAAAATACAACATTCAGCCCACCTCTGGCTAGGTTCAGAAGGTAGGACAGGCAAGAGTTCAAAGAACAAGTGAGATAATTCCATCCTCCAAGCAGTCTGTCAATGCACGTGGGGTCTACAAGCTAAAGATACCCATAACATCATGGTTAGCCTGCACTCTCGTCATGTTCACCTCTTACTCCATCAAAACACTAATATCTAAACGAATTTGAATATGAGAACTTTTGCCTATAATATGTTCACCAAATCGGTCAAAGTGGACTTTTGACAGGTCTATTTGTTACCTTCTAGGGCTCACTCCAAAAAAGTAGTCACAGTTGTAGCAAGTCATAGCTGTAGCAAAATGGTAGAATTTCTTTGCTACCACCAGACTAAAATCTAAGATGAATTTTTGTGTTCAGCTGTAACATCAATGTTACCACTTATGCACTAGTTCTCAAACTTGTTCACTGCCTTCAACTCACCAGAACACCAGGATACTAATACTCTACGACTGGCCTGAGGACATTAGAGAGTGATCATACTAAGATTTTCAAAACTGGAGTATTGTCCTGTGAGAGGTCTGAAACAGGATACAAAAATCAAAAATTGTTGAGCCATGTTTATTTATTTCATTTTATTTATATCCAGCATGAGACCCCAGGTTGCTTTCAACCTAGATTAAAAAAAATGCAGCTAAAACCTATTAACAAAAAGTTTAAAAACCACTGAAAAAATAACCCCATTAAAAGCACTGATTTAGTGTTTTATTACTATATTGTCTTATCAAGAATTTTTTTACATTCAATAGCAAATAAAACTAAACAATGACACATGTTACATATAGATACTAACAATCACATAACAGTTGTAATGCACCACCATATGCACAATAAACAAGCAACCATGTTGCCTGAGACTGTATTTTCCTGTGGCTGGACTACAGTCATAATCCAGGCTTTTGGCAGGCTACAACCATGTACAGACTGATGAACCAAGTAACCTTCTACTTTAATTATCTCACATTTATCCTTGACACTGTTGAGAGGACCCAAGGCCAGGCTTATGGCTTATCACTACACTTCATGTTCAATTAGTGGTATGTATGTAAAAACAGCAGTGTTCAAACAGTGCGACATCTACTCATCATCCAACAATACAATACAAGAGGCACAAGAAAAAGTAAGGTTTCAGGACTGCCTGCCTGGTGGGCTAACATTAGGATTACTCCTGTTATTGACTACATGATTCCCTTATAATCCACCTTCCTAACCTACAAAATTTACTTTAAAGTGTTTTTTTTTTAATTATTCTAAAGGGAAGATCAATGTTCAATTCAGGGTAAAATGCTGTTCAGTGGAATACCTTACAGGGAAAGGTGCACAGATGAAAAAGCGGAAACCATGACGGAACAGACGTTAAAGCCTGGTGTTCTTTCTGTAGCTCATGCTCATTCTCAGAAATCATGGCAAACTCAAATTGCAATGTCTCCTATGAATACATTTATGTTATCAAATATATTTAGGAATACTTGCCATGAATTCAACGTTGATTGAAATGCATTCTAACAAACAGATCCCAAAGAACATTCATTACTGTAAAATATAACCCTAGCAAATATCATTCTCCCTTTTCCCTAGCAGATCCTGTCTGAAATATCAGGAAGCACTTTTCTTCACAGCATTAATTGATGTGGGGCACACAGCAGGTTCCAAATTTGAATAAGAGGATCGACCCTTAACCCTGACATTTCACAACATAGTTGCATATGTACCTCTCCCCGCACTCCACAAATTTACTCATGAGTCAGCACAAATGTCAAGTTTCAAGTCCAAAGTCATTGGACTTGTTTTTTGAAAATGTGCTCTTTTTAGAATTCAGCAACAAGCAAATTGATTCCTACTACCCAATACTCGCATAACTAACAGTAACAACAGAATGTCCAATACAGCAGTGATGTATTTAAGTCTTTTACTCCAAGTCTCAAGTCAAGTCTCAAGTCCTTGCAAGATACTTTCAAGTCAAGTCTCAAGTGGGGGAGCCAACTTTAAAAGGAAATAAAAAGGTGGTGGTGTGGTGTATGAGGGGAGCCAATGGGCTTAGAAGAGTGTACAGCTTCAGAAATGTGTAACAGGATCTATCTTACTCCCCATACTTCAAGCTGGAGGTTTTTGTGTCAATGGATATAAAAGAGTGTGCAGCTTCTGAAGTGGGGAATAGGATCCTTCTTACTTCCTATTACTGAGGCTTCAAAAGCTTTAGAAGGAAGGATCCTTCCTCTTCAAGCCTGTTACCTAACACATTTGCTGTTCCTTCTGAGAAACACACCCTGCACTCTGGGGGCAAGTCTTGCCTTCTGCTACTAGGAAAGGTTTTAGAAGGCTCCTCCAATATGCAGTGACAACAGGCTGCCAAACAGACCTCAATCCTGCCTCAAGCCCATTGCCAAACACGCTTGCTGTCCCCCTCCAAGAAGTGCACCCACACTTCAGGCTTGAGACAGATCATCATGTGAGCAGTAGACAAAAAGAGATGAAAGCATTGTTCAAAGTCATAAGTTTCTAGATGAATGGGTTACTGAACCAAGGGCAGCAAGTCAGTCACTAACAATAAACAGGTCAGATCAGTGTGTCATTTATTGTCAAATCAAAGTTGAGTCAGTGAAGTGACTTGAGTCTGACTTAAGTTCAAGTCAACCAATTCAAGTCTACATCACTGCAATACAAGTCTACGTCACTGTACTCCAGTGATGTAGATTGTATGTAGATACTTATATAGCTACACATGTGGCCATCCACATGTAAAGTCTATTATTCGTTGTCTATATATATATTAATATCTTCCACACCAAAAACCCAACTGATCAGTTGGAGGTCTATCTTCAGCCTTCAGTTCTTGGAAACACAGTAAAAATGGATACTAGATGACTACAAAGTTGTCCTTCATTTCTCCTCTCATTACTTAAAAATGTCAGGTTGATTTTTCTGTAAATGCATTGACTGTATTCTGTCAAGATATCTACAAACTGAAATTCCCTGGGCTTTTTTACAAGTTGATTTTTCAGCATCTTTTGCTTGATGAAGAAGCCAGTAGAGCTTTGGAAACTTGCCTGGTATATTTGTGCATTTTGGCTGGCCAATAAAGGTATCACTCTCTGGTGGATTCTGGATGACAGAAAGAGATCTTACTGATAGACAATTTACATTCTCCTAGAGCAACAAGCTTTCAGTCTTTCAAGATCTAGGATCTACCTTTTACTAGCCTACAATATGGATTCCACTGATAATTATGGATTGCATTCTACTCTTTCCTCTGTGTTGGTCGAATGTAAAGAAAATGTGTTCAAGGGTTGTGCAGAAAAGGAAACCCAAAGACAGCTTTTCACAGAGGGCTAAGTAAAGCTGTACTCCCTAAAATTCTAGAATAGAGTGTTGCACAGTCCATTACCAAAACTGGGTGATTATGTTCTTTTGGAAAAAGACAACAGGCTAGTTTAACACATGGTGATTATAATTATTAGCAAATGCATACATGCAGACAAAATTGTTAACAGATGAATGTTACTTCATTTTAATAATCTCTACAACTGTGCCTATTACATGTTTTTGAAGATTTTATTCTACTGTTTCTATATACAACTAGCTTGAGGTGCTTTTCTCATGGTCTAGGACAGAATAACACAAGGAATTTGGAAATCCCAACTCTTGTTTACTTCAAGATATTCATGAATGCACAGAAGAGATGCTGATAGGGTGGTAAAATGAACAGAACGTGGAGTGTACCTTCTTCTTTCCTCCATGTGTCTCCTGAAAAAATCTCACCTCTAGGCATATTCCAATATAGAAATAGTGCAGCTCAGGAAAACACAAAAGATGTCACATTTGTGGGGGAGAAGTCATGGGGTAAGAGGCTGAGCACTTTCCTGTCAATTTGTCTTTTAAATGTCCTCCACGTTCCTATTATCTCAGCAAATCTGGACTCAGTAATGAATGTGCTTACTTCTACTTTGTCTCCTTCACATTTTTCCACTCATCTTGTTTATTCTGTAGTGTATTTCTATGCAATGTACAAATATTACATCAGTCCCTGTCCGCAGGCACACAATCTAACCATTCTAATCTCTTACTCTTATCAAATTCACTTGTCTCCTTTACACCCAATTCATCTGTGGGTAAGTTTACATACGTAAATTTAACTGTAAAACAACATGCAAGTATTCATTTCCAAACTCACATGGGATTGCAGAAGATCAGCAACAGGAAGCCAAATATTTGACTTTACTCTACATGTGCCCTTGTTTACTTTAAAACTGTTTAATCATTAAAAAGTAGCTATCCAAATGTTCTTCTTGGCAGTCCTCCTGCTTTAGCCACCACATGGTGTGACCTCTTAAGCAGACTAACAAAATGAAACTGGCATTGCTGTTACTGACAGCATCATTGGAGAATGATTTTTTTCCATTATATTTCAAGGAGTCTTAGTTTCACAGAAATACTAGTGAAGAGGAATCCTCTTATCTGGCCAAAAGATTGTATTTGAAGGCTGTTTTGATCCTTCTCAATTTCCATCATCCAAAGAGAAGAAAGGAAACAGAGTAAATCATACATTTACAGTATACCAAGAAAAGCATGCAGTATGAAAAGATTAAGCAGGATCTAAGAGAATTACATTTTACAGCAAAGAAATTCATACCTGCTTAACATTTTTTAACTTTATTGAAGTATTACAGAAAAAGAGTATTTATATAAAAAAATAGACATATAACATAACATGTGACGTATAACAGGTAACATAAAAAAACAACCTCAAGTGCATATAACTCATAATCGCACATAGCTTCACCCTTGTAAAAAACAATCATAAAAAAGTGAAGAAAAAAAAGTACATATATATAGAAAAAAGAAACAAATCTAAAAATGCTATTATAAAAGGATAAGATAGTCTATCTGCTGATGTATTCATCTGGTTTTGTTCTAATTTATGCAATTTCAAAATGTTACAAAAAGGGAAAGAAAGAGAAAGAAATTAAAAAAAACACTACTAACAAACTGACATACTGATAAAACAACTGATTTCCTAACATTATATTGCCTGCAGAGCTGTCAATGGCAACTGCCGGTATTAAAACAGCAAAGTAAAACCAGTCACTTTAAGTCTTTAAATTTACTGTATCCTAATACACAGAATCTGAATGGTGTTGTGATTTGAGTCTTGGAGCAGGAGTCCAAGAGATCAGGGCTGAAATCCCTGCTTAACCATGGAAACCCACTGGGTGATCTTGTGCAAGTCGCATACTCTCAGCTTCAAAAGAAGACTATGGCAAATCTTCACCAGATAAACTTTGCCATGAACATTCCATATTTTCATCTCAGGGTTGATTTAAGCCGCAATCCTGCCCCACTAATGTTCCTAAAATTACTGTGATCAACAGTCAAGACAGCACTTTCCTGTTCTAGTGAGCATGAACAATTCTGCATAAAGAAATACATACTGAAAAGTAGCAAACTACGCATCTTGAGCTTGCTGGTATTTCAATCATGTCAGATACATGTACTAATATTTGGTAGGGTGTCAGAGGGAAAAAGAATTGCTCACTGTAGCTCTTCCCACATCACTCCCAAAAAGCTACTGTCATGCTTTATTGGATAATTACTCCCTTCACAGTGAACTTACCTGGCAAAAGGCAATGTTTCTACACTATCCCTGCAAAAGTCAGCACAGTATAGGAGTTTGAATGTTGGACTAGGATTCCAGGTGTAGCTGTTAACTGCAGTCAGGTCAACTTCAATTTTTGGTGACCTTATGAAGGAGAGACCTCTAGGTCACTCCACGAAAACAGCCCTGCTCAAGTCTTGCAGATTCTGGGCCGTGTTTTCCTTGAGTCTATTTATCTGTGCTGTGTAGTTTCAGACTTTCCTTTTACCTTTGAACACATCAACAGCTGAAGTCTTTTCAGCCTGAGTCCAGCTGCACTATTACTTACAGTACTACTCATAGTTGTCCTCTGCTGTATCCCAGTAGCCTGCTGAGTGCCACCCAACCTGGGAGTTTCATCCTCTGGCACCATCTCTTGTTTATTTTGGACTGTCTCATCATGTAAAAGACATTCAAAAGGGGTTTATCATGCCTCCTTCTAAGCAATACTAACAAGTATTAGCTATGACGTCACTGCTATTGTCTCGGAAAGACCTTCCCTCTCCCCACTACAGCTGCTGCCCAGTAGCTGTCTGGCATATCTAGTCCGGGTTCTTGGCAAATCCTGTCTCACATGGGAAACTCGAACAGCAGCACTGTCAGCATAAGCCCCTCGCCTCACAGGAGCACACAATCCCACCACCACAGAAAAGAAGTACCATCAATGGGAGGACCGTAGGAGACCGAGGCTAAAATTTCCACTCAGCTGTGGAAACAAACATTGTGAAAACAAACATTGTGATAGGTTCTCCTTTGGGTCACCACAAATCAGAAATGACTTGAAGACACAAGAATAAATTCATGTACTCAGCATTTCTGAGCAAGCCGTGGCAAAGACAAAGCCCCTCTTTAACAGCTAGTACAGAAATGTTGATTCCTAGCCTCTTAGTAGGCCAGTAGTACTTCTGTTGATTTATTTACCAGGCTGATTTAACAAATTATTTCTCCCTTTCTTAATCATGGCAAACTGCAAATGAGCAGAAAAAGTCTTGAAAAATGGAAACATAATAAAAAAGGCACACATCCCCCCTGCCCACAAACACTCCAGGCTAATTGCATATACATCACACTTCCTTCCAGTTCACATCAGTTTAGATCTTAGCCTGTCCCTACCTGCCCACATTTCTCTTCAGTCATTCTGGGAACATTTACAAACTGGTTCTTTCAGTAAGTCTCTTCTGAGGGACTATTATTTACATTTAACAATCAGGCTCTTAATACTTAATACAGAAACTAAACAGAAAAGCACTGAACATAAACAAAACTAGTAGACCATATGGGAAAAGTTGACAGATGTGCTAAACAGATACCAAATTCAATTTTGATACTTTTTTCCCCCATTGTGTTACTTCTGAAGCCCACAACAGACCCTTTAGAGCTGAAAAGATCCTAGGGAAAAATATTAAATGTAGATTCTGTCCATTCAAGCAGATGATCAGAATGAATAATTTACAGGTGCACTTTAAACTTCACTACTACTGAGAAAATCTGGATTCCAAAGAGCTTGGGGAGACACAAACTCATCTGCTAACCAAGTAGAAACAATCAATCAGTGTCCATAAACCTATGTTACTGAGGGCAGAAAACAAAGAACAAAAAATTTCTTTTCAAGGACAGGATTCAGTTCCTTTCCACTCACTGCTAATCCTCCCACCTTCACAACAAATAAATAACACTCATTTTTAAAATATTAGTCCGCAAAGTTACTACACTTATTTCTATTAGCCCTTTTTTCTAAAGAAAAAAAAAAGAGTCGTGCATACACAGCAGACGAAGCCACAGGACCCTATCGAATCTTATGTTCATTTCACTGTATGCCAGAAAACCCCCCAGGAAATGCAGGCACTTACTTTGGTATCAATGTATCCCTTCTATGGCAATCAGTGGTCATTTGGGGTATGTTGAGCAGTCAAACAGGTGAAAGTACGGTTGCCCCTCAACTTTTGCGAGGGTTTGGGGTGCAGAACCCTTGTGAAAGTCAAAAAACTGCAAATAATTTCCGAAGTGAGTACTCCCTGTCCCATTCCCTCCTGGGGCTTCCCCGTCCATTCCCCTACCTGTTGCCTGTGCACCCTGCCTTCTCTCTGGTTATACAGGTGACACAAAGGAGAATGGAGGAGGAAACCCTTCCCCCTCTTCTCTTGCCTGTTGCCCACATGCCCTGCCTTCTCTTTGCACGGGCAGAGGACAGGCAAGAGAACCGAGGGGGAAAGGCCTGCATGTCTGCAAACCTTTCCCTCTCCCATTCAGTTACCTTTTGCTTGGGGGCAGAAAAGGAAGGCAGCACACCTGCGTAAAAGCCAGGGAACGGGAGGGCGAGAACGGGGGGAGGCAAGTGGGCACCTCGCAACTGATCAAATTCGCAAAGGTCAAACCTGAGAACGTGGAGAGAGAACTGTAAATGGTAGTAGTTTAATAAAAGGCCAAGGAATGAAGAAAGTTGAGCTACTTTATTTAATATTATAAATAATTTAATTCTGTTTTAATTATTCTCTTTTTGTATGTTTTAACTACATTTTTAAAACTATTACGGAGAAGAAATAATAATAGTAAATGTAACAATACTTTTAATCCCTCTACTCAGTCATTCTTTTAAATAAAATATTGTTTTACTTCTTATCTATTCTTGCTCGTAACTTCACCTATGTCAGAAAACGTAGGGCAGAGGAATGCAATTATTTCAACTGACTTAAGTAGACAGAAAAATAACTTATAAGGAATATTGTTATAGGAAGCTGCGTTTAATCAGATACTAGTATGTAAGTAATAACATCTAATAGTAAGTAACCACAATTGCTCCCACTTGATTCCACACTGCTTTTTGATTCTTGATTTCTTTTGGAGCAACAGACCAGGAATTCTGTTTCAGATGCACCAATAAACAAATCAGGTTGGTGATTTCTTGGTTTGTTCAGCTGGAGAAATTAAGCAGCACTGGGCACCAATATGGTTCCTGTTATCATTAAGCTAGAATTTTCAGCAGTTCTGTCAAGGTTGATTTACATACAACAGCAAGAGTCAATTAAGAGAGAGAGTGCGTGTGCACGTGCGTGCGCGCGCACGCAAGTGCCATCAAGTCACTTATCAACTTACGGAGACCTGATGAATTTCAAAGGGTTTTTGTAGGCAAGGAATATTCAGGGGTGGCTTTTGCCAGTTTCTCTCTTTGAAATACAGCCTACAGCACCTGGCATGCACTGGCAGTCTCTCATCCTGCTTACCTTTCAGGATCAGACACGATCTGGTGCCTTTAGGGCATTTAGGCACATCAATTAAATATTTAGCCAATATTAATTACTAGTGGTTTGAGGGCTACAGGGATGAGTGTTCACTATCCCTCATTTCTAATAAATATTTCTAAAGTTAGAAAACATATGCTGGTGCATTATGAAGTTCTGAATATCTTATTCCAAGTCGACAATTCAAAAGATATTTGCTGGTTTTTCATGGTATCCTCTCAGTTTCCAAGTTGAGGCTCTTTCTAGTGAAACTACTAAAAATCTATCGGAAATGCCAACAATAAAAGCCTGAAATCTGGCCCACTGTTTGACAGTATAGCATGAAGTTCAGGACAGCAAGTTCTAGAGTTTATTTTCTAAAGACTTTTTTTTCTAAGATTAAGTCTCTACAGACAGATTATTTCTTAGAACAATCAGCTTCAGAAAGTCATGCTTTATGAACCAAGTGCAAGTTAGAACAAAGCCTATACAGTACTCAGCAGAGTCAGAGAATACAAAGAAATCAATGCTACTATGCAACTATTTTAAGCACGTGAAATCTAGGACCCAATGCACAGAAAGAAACCATTCCCCTTAAATGTTCCCATTCAGCGCTTTGGATACATCAGTGCTTGTGTCTACTGTCTGCAAAGGCAAACTGTGAGGACACACGAACATCCAACAGGATTTTAATGTTATTTAGGCATGGGTCAGCATCCAATTTGATTCAAGTGGAACATAAAGCCTACTTACACTAGAGATGCAGGTGGCTACAGCTGCTCCTTCTTTGACCACACAACAACAGCTGGATAGTGCTAGAATGTGTGTGTGCATTCCTCCCCTTCTTTTTCTCTCTCTCACACAAACATACACAAAGCTGATCAGTAACTGGGGGAAGTGGAGATGCACCTTGACATTGTCCAGCTATTGTTTTCACAGCGGGGGGGGGGGGGGAGGAGCCAGTCTCTGGACCTGCTTGAGCTCCAGGAAAGTGAAGGCTGCTCCTTTTACTCAGCCACTCAGTGGCAACAAGATAGTGCCCAGGCAGAGTTCTGCAACCCACCAATGATTCAGCTGTAGGTATGTGTCCCAGCACCATTCAGTTGCAGTTGAACAACAGGAGAAAAGGAACTGCTCAAAGAGGTGCTGCATACCATCTTGTGCATCTGGAGAAGAATTTACACTGCTGAAACCCACAGTGAAGCCTGTATTATCCTTTAGGTACCAGCATTTTGCATTACCTGGGCCTGGTTCACAGTAATAAGCTTTTGGGGCAGGAGAAAGTATTGCCTGTGGACGCTGCAGGCCTTATCAGGTAACATGAAGTGAAGACTTCTCAATTCTTGGAAGAGAAGATGTTATATGGAAAATTAACAGAACTGCAACACAGCAAATTACAAAAATTAAGTGTCCTGTTTGCTACTGAATAAGCCTGCAATGTTTCTTCTTAACAATGTTTTGAACTACAGCCTTCATTCAAACCTATTATTTACAATTGGTGAATATTTTAGTGATCACTTACCAGCAAATTAATAAAGTGTACATATGATACACCATGACAAAAGATTTCTTTTTAAAGAGAACACAAATGATAACAATTCATACATGCTAGCATTTCCCAATTAACAAACATGTATTTTTAATGTGTCAAAGCTTTAGCCAAGTAGACCAGTCAGTGAATCCTTACACTCTTTGGTTTGCTTGTTTGTTTGTTTTAAGAAAAAATATCCTATTTAAAAACACTTCAGATTTGCTCTTCTTAAATTTCACTGTCAACAAACCGTCTCTCTCTAAAGTAAGAATGTCCAGGCATCCCTCAGGGGGTGTACACCTCAATAGCAATTTCCATACTAGTACTCATACCAAGTACTCATGAAGATTTTGAATACTACCAAATTCAGAATTGACTCCTTCGCATTACCACTGGATACGTCTTTTCAGTTCACTGTTGATCCACTCATGTGACTCTCTTAACCAAACTGTATTTACAAGAAGGGAGAATGTTAGGGTAGGAGAATGGAAGAGCTACTCTTAGTCTAAGTCCTCTGTACTCAGTTGTTACATCTTTTTGCTGTCACTGAAACAAAGATGAAAACTCCTGTACTAATGAAAAGGAAAACTATCAGATGCCTATGGTAACACTTCCTTACTTTCTGTATACTACTTTCAGCAAAACACTGGAATTTGTGACATGGAGACAAGCAAACTGATTTCAGGCACCCAATTTTGGAAGTACACGTGCAGTATACACTTCCAAGTATAGAAGTAAAGAGTGGTATAGAGAAAAAATATAGCAGATTCTGAAAATAAATCAGGAAAACAGAAACATTAAAATAAGGAAGAATATAGTGCAACATAACTCCTGCCTTATGCCTCTGCCACTCTGAGATGACCTTCTTTAAAGAGAGGTGGGGGTCTTGGTGCCCAAAGTCAAAAGTACTTATGCAGAAATTACAGCTTGCTTACCTTCTATGGAAGGGGCCTGGTCCTGAGCTGCATACAGCATCTCTTTGAAAGCCTGCCAAAAGGGGGAAAAGAGAGAGATTTGTCAGCACTGTACATTAAGTCACTTTGATCTTCTTGTCTTAAATTGAGGAGCAATTAAAGTACTTTTATCCCTTAAGGCTGACACCAAAATTCATGGAATGTGAAGTTGATTTATTTACCAAAGAAAATATACGAAAGAAGATTATACTGCACATTTCAGAAACATTTATAACAGGCAACAGCATGCTATACAAGACAAAACTGTTAGAAAATAGGGAAACCTTGGAAACCTAAATAATTTTAGTCAAGTACATGTTCCAAAGAGATTACTGCCATAATTGTAGGATTAACCGAAAGACTGGGAAGGAGCAGAGAAGCACATCAGATTGTATTAGCATCATGAATTACTACAATAGTGTGTTTTTGAAGAGATTAAGGCCTAAATCCAATTGTTAGTTTCAACTAGGGTAAATGCACTGAATGAACAGAATTTACATAAATGTCGATTTACCAAGTTCCCACTGATTTTAGGGATCTGCTATAGTTGGGATTTAGGTCTATGATCAATATGTTATGTACTGGGGTATGTTCTCAGAGTTACAACAAAGATTAATTCAGTTGACAATTCACAAGATAATTATGTTGCATCATGGTTTCTGGATGAAGACCTGAATTTCTGGTTATGGTATAACATTGTTTTGTAAAGCTAAATACCAAATGTTGTACTGTAAAAAGATTCAACACAACTGCTTCCAACCCTATAATACAAACAAGACCTATTACAGTCTGGACTTAAGCATTTCTATTGGGAGCAATTAATTTTGTAGAGAGGGTAGAAGGAAGAAGGAAAAAGCATCTCCATCTTCCCAGATAACCTGTTGGCCACCCCAGTTGTATCTTCATTTCTTTGATAGCAACTGTGAGGCCAGGTAGAACCTTCAGAAGATCACAACCAACCAAAGGTTGTCAGGTAGTAATTAACCAGAAAGTCCCAAAGTGATGCCTAAATTGAAGAGCATAATCAGCTATATACTTTCATCACTGCTCAGAGTACTAACAGCTACTAATGTAAATTACAAAAGAGTAACATATTCTTCAGGAAGGATCAGTTCAGCAATATTATAAGCTCTACAACAAGGGATCTATGAGCACACACTGAAAAAAAACCCAATCATATTATCACACAGCTCTGCCAATCACCATGTTTTCAATGGAACATTCAAAATGCCCTCATTCTGTTAACCAAAACCAGAAGGGAATATTATTCTCCTTTCACCAAGCAGATAAGGTTAAGCAAAGAAGTGCTGTGACCAAAAAGAGACAGAAGTGCTCACTCTCTCTTGGGCCAACATGAGCCATTTCAAGCTTAACAAGAAAGCTCATAAGACAAGCTGGCTCTCTCAGCACGCAACATTTCTATGGAGAAGTAGTGTTCCCTCTGTACTGGTCAGCACAGGAAAGAAGTACAAAGCCCAAAAGCAGAGAGGGCACTACATCTGTCTCTACTCATTCTTCATAGAGCTAGAATGGCCCACTACCAAGCTTCCAAGAGGTTGCCTTGAGAGGAGCAACCACCTCACTTGACAAGGCAGTACAACAGCTTCTCAGAAATATAATTCGGAAAGGTTGAGAGCTGGGGGCATCCAAACTTTTCAATGCATTCCTCTTCAAGTGAAGAGAGTGTCCAAAAAGTGGCGGCCTGTACACCTTGGATGTATTTAAAAACAGGTCAAGGAAGAGAGGCACCCTCCACTTTGTACCAACTAGCAGAGGAATGGAGGTACAAGCCAGTTGGAGATTAGGAGGCTGTGCCCATGCCCACTTTCATTGAAAAGCTGTTAAATCTTAGCCGAGCACTTTTGTTGGAAGCCAACAATATCCCTAAGTATGACTGGAAAAGTTACTGCTTCAAAAAACAGTTTCTTACAGTAAAATGTTTAAGAAACTTGTCCAGAGATTTGCTTTTGTGTTTGAAGTTCCTGATCAGACCTTACACCAGAGGACAAGTACCTTTAGCCTGTGGGACTAATCTGGTCGACAAAGGATAGAATCCAGCCTCATCTATTGCTCTTCAAAGCCCTACCCACTTGCAAAGAGAGGAACCCCTGCATTGCTATGTCCTATCACAAATAGGAAATAAGTGGGGATTCCTTTTGTTTTTTAAGGCCTATTTTCACCTTAGTTAGCAGCCTGTTCTATCCAACATGTTAAGAACTACAGCTGGCCCTCAATATCCATAGATTCTGCATGCATCCATGATTCAACCAACCACAGCTTGAAAATATCTCCTCCCTCCAAAGAAAACTCCAAAAAGCAAACTTTGATTTTGCCATTTTATATGAAGGGTCCCATTTTTCTACATTATTGTATATAATGGGACTTGAGCATCTACAAATTTAGATATCCACAGGGGGTCTGGGAATCAAACCCTAGTGGATACTGAAGGCCCACTGTATATAACACTTGAAGTTTCTTGCATTCTTTCCCCTTCCCATCTGTGTCATGTCATCTGTTTTTGAGCTGAAACCTGGAGGAGAGATACTGACTTATTTCTACTGGTAACCTGCTCTGGGAGCCTTTCAAGGACGTCAGAGTATAAATATCTCAATTACATACTTACAATTTGGGGTCTATAGAGTGTCATTTCACCACAGCTGTGATCTTCTGATTTATCTGGATAATTTTTTAATGTTTATTTTATGCTTAGTAACTACCTGATCTCTGAAACTGGCACAGAGTCAGTACTCAGTAGGTCACTGTATTTCTATGATAATACTAACCACACTTTTTTTCGCTTGGGAAACATCTAAAAGACCAGGCAAGAATTTAAATTAACTTGAAGTTATCTTTTTTTCTTGACAATTTATATTGCCTTACTTTAAACCAATCTACCATAGCCTTTGGTACCAAAAGAGTTGCGAACGTACATCTTAGTAATTTCTAACCACTGTTAGAAGTATATATGTTAACTTAGTTGAATGCAACTCTGAGGTCTTACCTGTTTCCCAACTAAACTCTGACCCATAAGAAGACAGCAATAAATGACCCAGAAGGAAGCAAACAGTGATAAAACAACTTTACATATCTGTTAACTAAGTTTGGCAAAATAGATACAAAGTCTAAAAGGACATTGTTTTGTCAGTAGGTAATGAAGATACAGAAAGAAGGAAGCAAACAGCTCTTTAACGTTCAGCAGTCAAACTACACCAGGTTTTTCAGTTAAAGACAACCTGTGCCCCTCACTAGCACAGCTATTGCTTGTTGATTTCCATCTTAACAGCTTCCCAGTAATTTGTATTTCAACAACAGTGTTGTATTATATAAAGAGCTTAGAACAGCGGCCTCTCCATCCCCCTGAGGGTTCAGGGTGCAGAACTGTCATGAAGTGGAAAACCATGAATAACTCACCACCACCACCACGATCCTCCTCTCATTCCCTTCCAGGGCTCTCCCCTCCCCATTCCCTTGTCTTTCGTGTGCCAAGGTCAGAGGCAAGGGAATGGGAGGGGGGAGTTCAGGAGAGAAGAAGGCAGGCTTGCACAAGTCTCCCCCCTTTCTTTGCCTACTGCCCTGGCACAAGTTCTCAGAACCAGGGTCAGAGGCAAGTGAATTAGAGAGACAGCTTCAGAGGGGAGAAATAAGGCATCTGTGCCTCCCTCCCATTTCCTTGCCTTTTGTCCAGGAGCTTGCCTTTCTTATCCACACCTTGCAAAATGCAAGGGAATGGGAGGAGGAGAATGAGGGGAGACGCACACACACCTTGCCAATAATCTAATTCACAAAGGTCAGACCCACAAATGTGGAGGAACGACTGTATAATCAGGATTCCAAACCTTTAATTTTATTTGTTGTTCTTGTTTTCCTTTCCTTTCCTTGCATACATGTTATATCAAACGCTCCAAGCGCCAATAAGTCTTTGTCTTCCTATTGCTTTTTAGTAAATTAGACATACCACAGAAAGAAATAAAAGAGCAAGACACTGAAGATGGAATTACTGTTTATACCATAACAACTTTTTTTAGTATCACCATTTCACACAGTGTAAGAATAATTCACACAGCTAAGATCCAACTAGCACTACATTCACACTACTCACAGTAAAAATTGTACTAATCCATTATCTTCTAGGAAATATGCTTTATGTTCCTTGCTTAAACTGTATCAAAGAGGGGTACATTCCCTTGCTTTTATGTCAATAGTGACTATTACAATAAAAAAACTTAAGGACTCATTTGGAGGGGGTGGGACAGAACTCACTTTAATCTTCAACTTTCCCGCTGTTTATTCTTAGACCAACAGAGGTCAATGTTTCAGTTCTTCAGGAGGTAAAAAAGCGACCCATTATAATTTGTCCATATTACCTGCAAATGGCTAGTGAATAAAGTTTCTTAGTTTTAAAGCCACACTGTCAAACCATAATCATAGTTTGCCTTGCTATGGTGTCCAAAATGGTTTATGGGGATGGGGTGCATGTTGCCATTAAACCCAATAAATAGAAGCCTTATACACAACAATTTAGGTTTAAATTTAAAGGATAAGTGTAAATAATACATATCGTTCTTCCAAATCTTGAGCATGAATTGAATGCAAAGATAACAACTCATATTTACAGAGTAATACTGTACTCCAAGATATAAAGGATCATATATTACCAGTCAGATGGTTACACATTTATGACCACACATTTACGGAATCTATTTCCAGAAACCGTGGAACTCCAGCTTTAATTTAAAAAAATAAAAAAATAATTAATAATTGTTCCTAGAACTAATTTGTACTATTCATTTTACAAGATGCATGTAATAAACTTGCACACTGTTGCATCTGATTTACACCACCTTATGCCATTTTCTGTGTCTTAGAAGGCATTCCCGAAAGTTCTATTAATTTATTGTACAAACAAATAATACAATTTGAGCTCACTCTGTTAAAACAAAAACATTAATTTGATCAATCTACAGATCAGATCACATGCATGACAGTTGTTACATGAAATGAGATAATTTTGAAAGTAAGATAAAGTAAGATAAGGTGGCCAAACAGCCTACCACAAATGTGATCTATAAAAATTAGGTAATAGTTATTAGTCATGTTTTCTTGAAGAGGAGAAGATGCAAAAAAACTAGCATTATCTTGTAATGTAACAGAAAATTGGCAGGAGATGAAGGTGGCTAAATATGAAATTGTATTGCCAAGAAAGCAGATTGCCTGTAGTCCTTGCTCCTCATCATTTGATGACTCTCACACCAACTTGCTGTAGCATTCCAGCCCAACGCTATGCCAACCCAACAATTCTTGCCAAAATCTATGATAATTAACTCTAGAAGATGTAATGTAAACTATGAAAATTCAATAATTTGCAACGTACTAAAAATTTTTATACAATAAATAGCATGTTAAGACTCTAAAATTAAATTGTCATCTGATCATCAAGAAATATAAGCTGAAGGATGCCACACTCACAAAGTCACTCAGGATGAATTGCATAAAAGGAGAAAGATAAAATGGTACACCTAAACTGGGAAGAAGAAAAGCTGGGAAATCATATTTCTTGAGAAAGAGGCAACTTGCAGGTCAGAAAGCCTAGGCTCACTAGCAAACTAGTGATCACCAAGGAATCAGAGGCAAGATATTATTCTTTTTCAGAGTTGAGACGAAAGAGACAAAAAATGGCTGTTGAATCAGTAGTTAGGAGAAGCATTCATTTCTGCCTTGACAGTTAAAAAGAGAGGAATAGTTATATACGTTAAACCATTTTACAAACCCAAATTGATTTTTTGTGATAACAAAGGGAGATTTTTAGGAGTTGAAATTCAAGTACTCTTGAATTGTACTCTTCTTATGGTAGGTATTTATGTTCCTTGTAATGAGAATAAACAATGTTATAACAGTCTTAAAAGGAACATTCTGAAGTATATGAGAAGGTCTCATTCATTGGGGACTTTAGTGGAGTTGTGAATCCTGAACTGGACAGATTTTCACAAACTCAGAAAAGGAGCCCACCAGGGGAAAATACTGAAAGAATTCTTGCACTTAACGGAGGAATTACAAATGATAGACATACGGAGATTTAGACACCCTTCGGTTAAAGACTTTACCTTTTTCTCAAACTGCCATGGTACCTGGCCGAGAATAGACCTCATCTGGCTTTCCAAAGTATTCCTGAATAAGGTATGTAAAGTGGAAATATTACCAAGCTTGTTCAGTGACCATAATCCTATGAAACCTGTTCTTGATTTACACATCAAACCAAGAACTTGAAGGCTGAATGAATCTATCCTGCATCAGGAAGACATTGTAACATCATGCAGAACTCTAATGGATGAGTTCTTTAAAATAAACATGGATAATGAAGTTCAGATAACAACAGTCTGGGATGCTGCCAAAGCGGTTCTATGGGGACTTCTCATTCAGAAAAGTGTTGAAAGGTCAAGGAAAAGAAAGGAACTTTTCAACAAATTAATGAGTATGATTTCAGAGACAGAGAAAAGACTGAAGCTTGAACCCATGAATAAAAAATTAAATATGAATCTGACAGTACTGCAAAACAGTTATCTATGATGATGAGTGAGGAAATGGAGCAGAAACTTAAATATACCAAACAGAGATACTTTGTGAATGCTCAAAAACCAGGAAGATGGCTTCCTTGTAAACTAAGAAAAGAGAAAGAGAAACGTATGATAGCTCAAATTAAAGATGGACAGTGTCTCATCACAGATGGTAAGCAAATAAAGGGACATCATACTTCTTGAGAAAGAGGCAACTTGCAGGTCAGAGGACTAAGCTCATTTGCACATGTGGCTTCTGGACAGCGCCAAGCTAATGATCACCAAGGAATCAGAGGCAAGATATTCTTCTTCTTCAGAGTTGACCACCATGCTGCATCAGGGATATCATTCAGAGGGGTCAAATGAGAAGAGGAGGAGCTGCTGTGGTAGGTGACACCCCTTGGCAAGACACTGAAAGTTGGAGCAATGGATCACTGTTGGCAAAATAAGCTGCCACTTGTTTCAGATGAAAATGCACACACTTATGAATGGAAATGAGGTGATACGTTCAAGATCTCTTATAGAAGGGTTGCTTCAGCCCCCCCTTTTTTTGCCTTAAGCCCTTCCTCCTCCATCTGTCTCAGTCTCCTCTCCTCCTGGTGAAGAAGGCAAAAAAAGGGGAGTGCTTAAACATTTCTGATAGACTGGATGGCCTGGAAAGAGGGGAGGGGGGAGGAGGGGGGAGAGAGAAAGGCAAATGCTGGTTGGGCCTTTGCATTGCTGTTCAAACCACTCCAGCCTAAATGGTTGAAGATCTTCCTCTTTGGCTCTTCATCTTAAGTTACTGAGATGTTTTCAAGGTGCTGAGATGGGTGGGGTGCTGGGGATTTCATGTTATGTATTGTTGTGGTTTTTTTGTTTTAATGTCTTTGTCTCTGATTGTATATGTCGTTGTTCTGCCCTTTAGTGTAAAGGGCATATAAACATTGTTGTTGTTGTTGTTGTTGTTATTAAACCGGCAGGAAGAAGCAGAAGAAAAGTTTTCCCTTTCCCTTCAGCCCCACTGTTTTCATTTCTCTTGGAGTTTTTGTAAATCTACAGTGACTACTCCGAACAGGTGAATATGTCAATTTCACTAAACTTTTGCACACTCTAACATGGTTCCCACGTTGTACATACAAGTGTCAAAGCAAAACAGACACTTGGCAAGTTTAATATCATACTTACTATTTTTAAAGTAAGCAGTATGATACAAATTTATTATGCATTACATATAAAGATTTCTTGGCAATCAAATTCAATTCTGTTGCTGCTAGTCGCTGTCAATTGGTTTCTGACCCATGGTGACCCTAAGAAAGACTTCCAAGAGTCTTATTCACCAACAGTCCTGGCTCAGGTCTTCCAAACTCAAGGCCATTGATTCCTTGATTGAACTCCACATTAAAAATACTGAGCAAAAGATCTGACAAAGGCAACTTAACATGCAAAATTCTCCATATAACCTATAGGAGGATATCAGATATCAATGAGCTACAATTAAGTGTGGGTTGGTGATATATGACAATTAAAATTCAGTTTGCAAAATGAGTCATCTCTTTTCCATTTCTCATTCTAAATTCAAAATAGCTAATACATTCATTAAACCTTCTGCCTTATCTACAACTTCCACCTCCATATGGACCAAACCAAGATCAATGCCTTTTCTGCAAGACTATGAAGGAAAGCAGCATATATCTTCCACTTCATCAAAGTTCAAGGAGTGGAAAATATAATATACACATACAGCCAAAGGTAGATCTCTTTGGTCTATGCCCTCCCTTGCCTTGCAATGGCCATCTCTCCATCATCCAGCTGCCTGCAGAACGGTGTAAAGATAAACAAGACTAGATGTTGACTACAGCTTCTCTTCCAATTTCTCATCTCACAACTAGTACAGTGCTGTTCACAATATATGAAACATCCGTGTGTATACGTGTGTGTACATGCGATCAATTAAGCCTTGCTAAACATTTAAAGGTAGTTTTGCTAATTTTAACACAACTTACCAAACCATTACAAAGTAGTAAGGGCCAAAGGAAATTATTTGCCCGTGCTCTGGAAACTCAAGAGAGGACAGCAAAAAAACTCACCACACACCCACACCAGTAACTACAAGCATTTGTACGGCACATTAAGGCTACCCAAAAGCAGTTTACAAGGGTACCCAAAGAAGTTTACAAGAAGGTAATATTTGAGAGTACAACCTGGAGACATATATTATTCTCCATACTGCAGATAAGAACTAAGAAAACAAACTGGACAACCAAGCCAGGAAGTTCACAACTGAGATAACCTTAAAACTAAGAACTTCGCAGTAATTAATTCAGTCTCTCAGAACACTACCCTGTAATAAGTCCTACACCAGAAAATCGACTTCAAAGCCACTGTTTTACAAAGGCATTCTTCCATTGCTAGTGATCTTATAGCCAAGGTGCCTAATCTGTTGTTTTATGCAGCCAGTCAGCATCTAAAATTGCTTTCATTGTCTTAAATACAATCACTAATAATTACTAAGTCTATGCCGGATCTATTCATGTTCACTGCTCTGAAAAACATTTACATCACTACTTTCCACAAGAAAATACAGAATGAGACACAGGATTCACAACCCGGTGCCCTTAGATGACTCTATATACGGATGTCACCTGATGGCCAATATAGAAATCACAGAGACTACAGAAATAGAAGCAGAATATGAAGAAGCTCCATTTGTTCTGCAAAAACAAGACCAGGAGCAGTTTGTGGCATGGACCATGATATCACTGATATCAAAAATAAGAGCAAAACTAAAGAAGTACACTTAATCATCATGCCAAACTACAACATGAAGAACAGTCCTGTAGAATTTGAAGACCATATAAGAAATAAAGTTATTAAGCTTAACTGACTACAAGCAAATAGAACTCTGGAGCAAAACCATCAGGGAAAAACACAAAATGAGACTGTCTCCAACCAAAAAGAAAGAAAAACCTCTTGCAACAGTTAAGAAGAGGCAAGAAGCAAAAGAGACAGAAATAAGATCAGAATCCTGAACACAACTGTGTGGAGACTTGTATACAGGAACAAAGATAACTTTCATAATCATCTATGGAAAGAAATAGAAAACAATACAAGTAGAACAGACCTCTTCCACAAGATGCAAGAAATCAAAGGCAAATTCAAACTGAGAGTGGGGATGCTATGCAACCAATAGGGGAACATAGTCTTTGATCAAGAAAAAATAAGATGATGATGGAAACAATAAACTGAAGACATACATAAAACAGATGAAAGCATGACAGATTAATCCAAGGAAAACTCTTTTATTGATGAACCCACAATTTTAGAAACTGAAGTTGAAGCTGCTGTCAAAGTACTTGGGAGAAATAAATCAACAGGAACAGATGATGTACCAACAGAGTTGTTTCCAGCTACAGAGACAGAAGTTTAATTATAATGTAGAAAACAAAACAATGGCCCACAAATTGGAAATGTCCAATATATATTCCAACCTGGGCTTGCAGTAACTATTGGGCCACAGCATTAATCCCTAATCATTAAGTCCAAAAATGTGCAACTAGCCAAAAGTCACTCAACAAACTTTACGGTAAATTAATGATTTGAAATTGTGTCCCCATGGTTTAGGCCTGACATTCTAATTTTAAATTAAACAAGCTGCTAGTTCTCTTGGAGATATGGCAAAGGCTGATGTTCAGTTTCTTTTGCTTATGTGAAATAAATTTATCATCTTGGACCCACACCATAATGCAGGGGTTTGTGACTATGGCTCCCCAGATGTTTTTTCCAGCCAGAATTCCCATTAGGCCTGGCTGTGGTAAGTAACTATTGTGAGCTGACCCAAAAAACATCAGAAGGGCCACAGTTGCTCTGCCATTAAAAAATAAAGTAAGTTATACCTATAGGTACTTACTGAAAAATCTATAAGGATAATTGGAATTTTGTTCCAGTTTAATGTAGAATTTACCTTTCAGGTACTTATTGTTTAATTGAGTTAAATCCCAGGATGGGAAAAAGGCAGAATATGAAATTAAACAAACAGCTTTCATATAAAGAAAGTCACCATCCATAAATATCTAAAGTAGGGCTCTGAAATTGCTTTAGGTATGGCCCCAACCCCATCAACTCAGCTGCTCACTTCACCCCAAAGCACCCTCTACAAAACTGTCAGCATTGAAAGTCAAAGACACTGACACAATGGCAATACAGAACAAAGACTGTGCCACTGATATACCATGTTCATGCTATTCATAAAAAAAATCTACTCTTCATCCTAGGATCCCTGGTTACATAGCCATTCAGTATTACATACAGCATTCCTCTGATAGTAACATTATAATCAATATGCCACATATTTAATTTCTAATACTGCAGTAGTAATATACTTCTTGTATGCTTTGTTATTACTTCCTTTTTTAGTCAGAGCTATTCCAAATCATACTGAGACAGCTGACTTACTGCCCACTGGGTTTAATATGTCTGTGGCATAAAAAGACTTGAATGTGGTGTTCAAAAACTGTTTCTTCATTAAGTAGAACTTTAGCTAGTCTTTTACATGCTTAGACAATCTGAAAAACTGACAAAAAGTAAGGAGGGGATTTCATAACCCACATACTGCTTTTTCCACATAGAGAGTCTTATAAAACTATAAAAAATAGTTCTTGCTTCACTTTTAAGAATAACTATAACTTGTACAGTTTCCTGTTCCCCAAGCACCAAACTCTTCTCATATATAGAGAGATGTTCTATCCAAACATCAGTTGTTGTCGTTGTTGCTGTTGTTGTTCCTGACTCAAATTCACCTCTGAGCATTCCCTGCCTAAGCAAATCCTAAGAAATAAATCAATAGGTGACTACAGCACCTGGTATTCACTGGCAGTCTCCCATACAAGTACTAACTAGGGCTGACCCTGCTTAGCTTCCATGATCAGACAGGACCTGGTACCCTTAGAGTATTTAGCTGCCTTGAAGGCTACACTTATACCCATGAAAAACTCTGCAAGTGTAATTGTACCACCAGCAGTACATCACAGAATATGCCATTCCAAGTGCAGTATGGAGGCAGTCTTAGTTCCAAGGCCTCTCTGCTGAGAAATCACACGGCGGGGGGGGGGGGGGGTGCACTTCACACCAGTCTGGAACTGGCATAACTTGTTCTCACAAACATACAAAACAATCTGCAGGTAGCATGCACAGTTTCTTCTCCCCACCCGCACAACCAACAGGGATAAATTATTTGAAACAGAGAGAGACCTAGACACATAAAAAGTGTATCTGCTCCTACATACAACCTTCGCTTGACTCACTGCTTCACACACACACACACACTCCTCCACTTAGGACTGCATTGTTATTTGAACAATACATATATAAACAACAAGAGAAATCATTAAAAAAACATGTCCAGGTAGGAGTCCGATGCTAAAGATATGCCTAGTCTAGAGTGAAAGAAAGAAAAGGACTAGAGAAGAAAGGCAAGAACTGAAAGGAACAGAAGTGAGTAGTTTCACAGAAGAGACTAGAGACAGATACACACGCTCTTTGTAGAAAATCCTTGTTATGTTTACAACATGAGAAACGGAAAGGCGTTATGATCAGAGGAAAGCATGAAAGGAAGGACACAAAGCAAAACAATCAGAACTGAAACACAAAGCATGCGCTGAAGACAGATAACGCTATTATTACAAGCCTATGAAACTGAACCCAAATCCATTAAACCCAAAGAAACGCCCCAGAAAAGGCAGAATGCTCAAACCAGGGGGGATGCAAGTGGTCCCCCAGAACTGCTTCCAGAATCACCACGCCCACAAGGACAGCTCTCACCTAGGTTTTGACAAGCCTCACGACCAACACATACAAATACTCAAAACTCAGAAGGAAAATAAGGAAATTGTTAACAGCACACGCAACACCAGATCGAAGACAGTTATACAGAGGTAATACAGAGGTAACACAAGGCTCAAAACCGGAGGGTATCAACAACCATGGAATAGGGTGCCACCTAGCTCCCTTCCCCAGCGCTTCTCGGATAATCTCCCCGGTTCTCCTCTTCCTGTGCTCTTTGGCCTCAAGCATATTCCAAAAAACTGGAATGCCTGAAAAGAACCACGCAATTGCAGAGCCCTGCCTTTGTGCCCTTCAACAAAGGGGAACACTGCTTGGCCTGTTATCAACACACACACGCACCCCTCCGCACCACGACCGGCTTTCCAAACTGGGGTGCCATGGAAAGGGGGAGCGTTTTTTAGGAGATCTGCAGAAAAGGAGAATAAAACGGGGACAGAAAGAAGAGCCGTCCCAGCCCTACGGAACGACTTGGGGGAAGGGGGACAGGGAAGTCAACAACCCGGAGATGGGAGGAACCCTGAAGCCAATCGGCGTAAGATAGCAGAATGCGGCGCAAGAGGGAGACGGTGGGTTTGCACTGGGGACCGGCGGGGGGTGAACCGAATGGCGCAGGAGATCAATGAGGCGGCCGCTGTCCCAGTGTCCAAATCACGAGGGGAAAACGGGGAGCCTTCCTATCATACCCCCCCACTTTCGAAATAAAACCTCTGGCACGTTTTCCTTTACCGATTTCCCCTGCCTCCCCCCCCCAGTCGTTCATCTCCCTCACCTGGAGAAGCCCTCCCCGTTCTCCGCTTCCCACCCCTCTATTTCTTCTAACGGGAGGCGGGCTCCCGTTAGAGGGATTCGCCTCAAACGCCAGCGCCGGCTCCTCGCCCCCGTTCCTCCCTCACTAAGGGTAGGTACCTCATACTGGATGTACTGCTTCCGCCACTCCGGGGTGATATGCGCGGAGAGGTGTTCGGCGAACTTCATCCTGCCACCCGGGTCGGCTCCGCAGCCCTGCCCGGCCGCGCCGCTACCTCTCCTCCTTCACCTTCACTCGGCTACCCCGGAGCCGGCTCGGGCGCCGCCGCCGCCGCCGTCGTCGTCGTCTCTCGGTGCTTCTGCGGGTGGCGACGGACGGGGATCGGGGCCGCTTCTACCGACCATGAGCCCCCTCCCCGGCGACACAATAACGCGCCCCTCTCGCCCTTCCCGCTCAGGCTCGCCTCAGCGCCGCCACTGCCGCCGCCCACTGCGGCCCCGCAGCCTCCTCCGGCGCTCCTACAGCAGCAGCGGCCGCCTCCGCCGCCATCTTCCCCTGCCTCCGCTGGTTAAGCCCGCCCCCCCCGACCAGCCCGGCTTGACGTCACCACCACAGTAACCGCCTCCCAAACCGCGAAGGAGACATAAGGGGGAAAAGCGAGGGGGAGGGGGAAGGGAGAAAGAAAACCCAAGGCGCTATTAACCACGCCCATCTCCCCCCCCTTTGGAGCAAGGCGAGAACGGAGCAAAGGAGATGCTCGGAGGGGGCGGGGCCAGCGCCCTCAGGTATCCGCCCATACCAAGCCCGCATTGGTCCGGGCTCTTCAAACGAAACCGAACCTGGAGGGGCGACCACGCCCCTTTCCTCTGCTGCAGCGGGTGAGGGAGTTCGAAAGTCCGGCGGTTGGGCATGATGTCGGTAGCAGCCTCGTCACAGGCACAAACACAATGACTTCGGTACGGAATTCTTACAAAGGAAAGATTTTACGCCTCCATCCCGTTAATGTTTTGTTCTATTCATTTTCTTACACAGTTCCATGAGGGGGGTGTATAAGATCCCAGAGAGGCAGCGTGGTGTAGCGGTTTGAGCGCTTCGGAGACCACACTTCTTTCCGCACTGGCCTGTTGTAGTGCTATTATTCCACTTTCGACATCCTATGGAATCCTGGGGTTTGCGGTTTAGGGAGGGACCTTTGGGGTTTGGGGAGGGACCCTCCCTAAACTGCAAACCCCAGGACTCCATAGGATGTCGAAAGAGGAATAATAGCACTACAACAGGCCAGTGCGGAAACGACACACAATTCGATTCTCTACCCGGTCATGGAAACCCACTGGGTGACCTTGGCTGCATCACATACGCTCATGCCTAGAAAACCCTGTGATAGGTTTGCCCGGGTGATCACCGTAAGTTGGAAACGACTTGAAGGCACCCAATGACATAAGATTGCAATATCTGTTGTAGGATAATACAGTGCCTTTATTGGATCAACACAAAGGTAAAGGTGAAAACTTTCTGGATAGCTTCATCAGGCAAAGATTTAAACGGGAGGGGAGGAGGCAGAAGGCTTACTTGAAGTTGTATGCATATAGTACTTGCATTTTCAGAGAAATCTGCAGACATTGATTCAAGTAGGGGATGTGCTGGCTTTACCTTTCATCTTGACCTGACTGTAGAACTGCAAGTACAAAGATTTAAAGTTTGCTTCCAAATATATATACATCTGTGTGTGTGTGTGTGTGTGTGTGTGTGTGTGTTCAGCTTTTCCAGGCACCCCTCTCTGTCCTAGGTGACACACAGATGACATAGTCAATACTCAGTTTTTTATTTTCTCAGTCCAACTCCCACATAAATATATGGGATGCCCACAGCATATCAAGCCGCTGTTCAACATGTGTTCGGTATAACATATTTGGGGTCTTAGTAGATCACAAGCTAAATATGAGTCAGCAGTGTGACAAGACAGATAAAAAAAGGCAATTCAATTCTAGGCTGCATCAATAGGGAGTATAGGGTCTAGCTCAGGGGTATCAAACTCAATTTCATCTTGGGCCACATCAGCATTATGGTTGCCCTCAAAGGGCCGGTTGTATCTGTAAGACTATATAAATGTATCTACTCTTTTATCATATGAAATAATTGCCTCTGCATTCAATTATTACTGGTTTTTAAATTGCCTTCCGTCAGCATCAACTTTTCTTTTCTTGGACATTTTGAGGCTATTTGATCATAGTTTATGGTCCCTATACCTCTGTAAAGTGACATAGAATTGGTCAGTATATCCAAAGTGTGTCACTTTCTGCTCCCCAGCCCTTCTCTGTGCCTTTTTCTGCCCCCCCCCGCCACAGCTGCTGGAGAGGTGTGAGGGCCACGTGAAATGATCTGGCGGGCCGGATTTGGCCCGCGGGCCTTGTGTTTGACACATGTGGTCTAGCTCAAGAGAAGTAATAGTACCACTCTATGTATTCTGCTTTTCATGTCATCCTTGTGCAGGGGCCGTGCTAATCTTTGTAGTGTTCCAGTGTTACTATATGTGCTGCCTAAGTGAGCGGTATTCTGCTTTGGTCCAAATCCACCTAGAACATTGTGTCCAGTTCTGAGCACACAGTTCAGAAAGGCTATTGACAAGCTGGAAGGTGTCCAGAGGAGGGCGACCAAAATGGTAGAAGATCTGGAAACCATGCCATATGAGAAGAGCCTTAGGGAGCTGGGTATGTTTAGCCTGGAGAAGAGAAAGTTAAGAGGCAACATGATAGCTATGTTTAAATATTTGAAGGGATGTACATGGAAGATGGAGCAAGCTCCTAGAATCCAGTTTTGAAAGAGTTAGAAAAGCAATTTCAAACACTGAATGCCATGCAGAACAGCACTGTTGGGGCTAGCCTAACTTCCTTGGGTAGGGAGTTGCACGGTCAAGATGCTGCTACAGAAAATGCCTTATTATGGGTACCCACCAGCCTAACTTCACAAGATGTGGGGATGTGCAATAATGCCTACTCTGAAGATCTCAAATTTCTGGCATAAGCAGAAAACAGCCTTTAAATGCCTTTGCTCCTGCACACAATTAGTAGGTGCTGATGACAAAAGATACTTCAATTGTAATTACTAAAACCTACTTACCGAAATATTTCAATCATCTTGACCACCATCAATTAACTTTTATATAACACATGTTGAATGCCCAAAGCACTTTCCACAGATTACCTCAGTAATCCTTAATATGGTATGTATGGTAGGACACTATTATCAGCCACACATTGTAGGTGTTGCAGGGGAGGGAGAGGAGTCTCAAAAATAATGAATCATTTAAGGCTAGCCAGCAAGATAATAGCAGATAACAACTGGGAATGTCTGGGTCGTGGGTGTGTCTCTGGCCAACCAATCCTGTTCTTATCATACACCAGGACTAGAGATATATTGCTGTAAGGAGCATCAGATCTTATAGAAGTAGAAGCTATAGCAAACACACAAGACGGCAAAGCAAAAATAGCAGGAAAGTAATATATCCTGTGGTGGACATGGGGATCGTACCACCAACATTCTGTCACAAACAGCCCTACTGAAATTCAGCACAAGACTGGGAAAAACATGACACCCTCATGTTTGAGGGTTTGGCAGGGAACAGTAGATGCTGGAGAAGAAGAAATCGCCCCTAACTTTGTTAAAGTTGCCTTCCTGCTTTACTACAAAGAGGTGGGGGGAGGTTGAAGTCCACTGAAGGAAACGAGGTAATGTGCATTTAATATGCTTCACCTCCATTCAAATGACAGGGGTAAAAGAGAAATGTTTGAGTGACTCAAACCCATTCCGTAAACACCACAAAACAGCTCCAAAAGCACTGACCCCCCCAGCAGCAGACAGCAACCAGACCGATTGTTAGGTAGTTCCGTCTCCTGTCCCTCCATTGCATCAATCAATCACAAATGTCAGGAGCACAAGGGAGGCAGGAGGAGCCTTTGATGGGCGAAATGACCCATATTTTACCTGATTCAAACCGAGGATACGGAAGGAAACCACAGAGGGAAAGTGAGGGATCCAGAGGGGGGCTGCAGCAAATGTTGGGTTTTACATTAAGGTAGCAAATAATTTGTTATTTCTCTTCCTTTTTTAAAAAAAAAATTAACTGCCAGGAAGGAGCAGAGATGCTTGTGAGGTTTTCTATCTCAGGTGTCAAAACAAGTTGGCTACCTTGCAGTATGGACTTTGGGAGTAGATGGGGGAACATAATTTGCTGCTGTGCATCAGGAAATAGGATGTACTGGGACAGCCCGGCCACAACTTCAAGCATGACTGAGACAATCAGCAGAAACATTGGATGGGCCAACCAGACTTTTTATGCCTGCCCATCTCCTTGGCAACCCAAGACCAACCCCTCCCCATGTAGCGTCCCAGGAAGATTCTTCTCCCCCACATCCCTTCTTTCATTGCCCATCCCTCTCCCCTACATGCACCAGCACCCATCCTATTTGTCAAGGTCAGAGACCCGGGCAGTGAGACCACCCGGAGAAAGGAGAGGGAGAGCTAGCAGAGTCCTGCCAGGAGGAATCAAGGAAGCACTTACTCAAGGGAAGTCCATTTACCTAAGCCAGAGCGACGAGCAGAAGCCGTAGTCAGAGTTCCAAAAGCCAGGGGTCTGGAGCCCGGTGCTGGAAGCAAGGAGAGGGCTTGTAGAAAGTTTGCCACAAGCAAAGGAAAGCTTCCAGGGAGGCAGTTGTATATCCCAAGACACAGGTGTGGCTAGTCGCTGCTTCTTGAACTTAATCAAGGAAGCCTCCCTTTGCTCAGCTCTCTTGAGTCTCCGCCTTGTTTGTGGGCTGATTGGCACAGGCTCCAAAGCATCCTCAGAATCGGATCCCTGTTGCCCTAAAGGAGCAGGCAGAGGAACGTCCGCGCCTGCTTGGTCCATGGCAGCAGGGGGAGCTCTGGAGCCGCAGGACTCATCTCCAGCCAGAGCCACAGGGACCAACAGCTGCTGCTCGTCATCAGCGGCTCTGGCAGGGGCTGCGGTTATCACACTATTTCTCTGACCTGAGGCCCTTGGCCCCTCACAACTCAGGACACTGTTATGAACAAACAGAAGAAGGACGACAACCCCCCTGAGCCCTGCCCACCAAGGACACGGAGCAAGATGCATCTCAAGTGTGAGGAAGGGAACCCTCTGTAGCACCGCCTCCTAACGAACAACCCGCGTGGCAAAGTCAACCCTTTTTTTGAAAAAACCCACAAATGTAGACCTGCCAGCCAGTCACCCCAGTTAGGGCTCTTGCACATGGGACAGTGGTTCAACAGACAGTAAGGTGGAGGCTTACTCAGAAGACTCCAGCTCCATGTAAAGAACTTTAAATGAATAGCCTTTATGGAGCTTGCAAGGGAACAAGAGTCTACCTGAAGCAAACAGTGTGGGGAACCCATCCAGGAGCATCAGCACAGAATGGAGTATGAGATGGATCCTGTGCCTCTGTGAGATGGGCCTGTGAAGAGCGAGAGCAGACACGGAGGAGAATAAATGAGTCATAAGCAGCAACTGGAGAACATACTCCATGAATCTGCACACAGTAATTAGAGGAGTGGTACTCCACAGGTTTCAGTCAGTGTGTTGATGATCCAGAGATGGTGTAAGGATGTGCTGTCAAAAGAGGCATTAATATGATCTGAGGCAGCATGGGATTTGGCCAAAGTGTGTCCTCCCCATGCTGCCATACCTACTGTCATCTTCACCTTGTTCTGCATGGCTATATCATCTGTGTATCTGTGTCATGCAGGGTTCCTTTTGACAACTGAGAAAATGTCACCCGGTTCACGGATTTCTGAGAGATCCAGACCCTCTGAACTGGCAGATATTAAGTGCACATTTGTGGCTTTCAAGTCCATTCATTGAGCACAAAATAATCACTCCTTTTGTTCTAAAAGTTTAGAAAGTTTGTTCTAAAGTTGCCAGGGAAAACAAAGGCAAATAAATGTTAATAGTTGGCAAGAAGATAGGTGTGAACTATGTTTGTCAGGCAGCTTACCTGTTGTTGTTGTTGTTGTTGTTGTTGTTGTTGTTGTGTGCCTTCAAGTCATTTTTGACTTATGGCAACCCTAAGGTGAAACTATCATGGAGTTTTCTGGGGCTGAGAGTGTGTGATGTGCCCAAGGTCACCCAGTGAGTTTCCATGGCTGAGCAGGGAAATGAACTCTGGATTCCAAGGTCATAGTGCAATGCTCAAACCACTACCCCACACTTGTTACCCTAAAAGGTGGGGGACCTTGAGATCCACCAGCAATGCCAGTGTCTCTTTAGAAACTGCGGAATTTTTAGCTCAAAGGAGGTCTGTAAGAGAAGGGTAACAGCAGTGTATTTTCACTTGTCTAAAGAGGACTTCAGTTAAAAGTTGAACAGAGTGTTTTATTGGAAATTAATATACACACACAAGGACTCAAGCAATCTTGTGAACCATAGAAGGGTATTGAAGGGAAAGATGAGAAAGGTTGGATAGAGGGATTTTTGGTGGAACAGGAGATATTTACTGGTTCTGAAGCAGACAATCGAAGTGGCATGGGTCAAACAAGAGTTTGATGGTAGTACAGAAGAACTGGTACAGACTGTCTCTATATACAGTAGCAAGAAATGTCATGTGCTTTCTCTCAGCCACTCAGTGCCATTCACTTGCATGTTCTGACCATGTGCAGAAGTAATAAGTGCTGAGTATATTTTTTGCTATCAGTTATTTCCACAACTTCTGAACAGTTTCAGATATAATGATGAAACTTTGTAAAAATGACATCTATTTCTGGCAAAAGATTCCTGCTCTCTTTGAGATCAATATATGACTGTTCTTCCATCTGTCCATCTACTTTCCTTCCCTCCTTCCCTCCTTCCCTCCTTCCTTCCTTCCTTCCTTTCTTTCTAACTGTAAAAGCTCATAATATTTCTTCAAGTCTTCATGCCCCCCACTTCATGCCCCTGCGGACCAAGGATTAAGAACTGCTGTGACCATTCCCCTGAAGTCCCATTCCCAAATTACATTGATTTAATCCTTAGTCCCTCACCTTGGAGTACCTTAGGAACTGTAGTTCAGAGTTGTGTAGCACTGGTTTACTAAACTAGAAATTTTCTCTTTAAATGTACTCCCAGGCTTCATAGAATCTGAAGATTGAGAGGAAAATGGTAATGCAGATGGCAAAGATTTTTATGATATTCAGCTTGCTGCTACTAGATCTTACTATCTTACTTCACTATATAGAGGGACATATATTTTACTTGTGGTACCACTGATCACAAGGACAAAAGCACTGACTAATGCAAAAGAATAAGATTCATCTACAAAACATAATTGCCATTTCACATAATTCTGCCATGGATTCTATTCCTCCTGATTTGTGAGCAAAACAACCTCCTTGTCGTGGGATTTACCCAGCAGAAGCAACAGATTAGCTTGTGCAAGGCTAGTTCCACCATGTTATCTGTTTATTGTATTTGTTGAAAACATTTTAATGAATTATGACTGAGTGCCCATCAACAGAAATGTTAGAATCAGCAGTTCAAGAGGTACTGACCTTAGACAGAACTGAAACTATGTCATTGCCTAGGACACACTTCCTGGATAAAGAGTTTTTTAATATGTTACTTTTTGCAAATAGAAATCTGGGCCAGGAAAACAATTGTGATCCCAAAGAAATTAATGTGGGGAGCGGGCAGGGAGAGCCACAGTAAGTTACATGAATCAAATTTATCCACTAAGCTTAAAAGCGAGATCATACAAAATTACTAACAAGCCAGAAATCATTATAATAGTGTCAGCAGACACTTGCTTATTTGAAAATTAATGTAAACAATATTTCACTGGTCTTTAAAGATCTTAAGGGGGTATGGGATGAGATAAGAGGCTTAGAAAGAGAGCATGGGGGCTCCCTGAGTTTCTGTTCAAATGTGCCTGCTGCTGGAGAAAATTACCTCCTCCTTAGTCTAGATATGGCTCTCTAGTCTTCAGCATAGCTTCTGCCTCCAAGTGGCCCATTGCTCTCCCCCAGAGCAAGCCAAGAAACCCCACCCACCCAGTTCCACAGTGCAAACAGCAAAATAGGCTCGGACAGAGTTCTCTTCTCATGTGCGTCAGTTGCGCACAGTTCTATTTATCTATATTTGGCTCACATAGGGAATGAGTAACTGGGATACATAACCAGGGTAAAAGTTTTGCCAACGGCTATGCTATTATCCACACAGAGTAGTGGAGGGTTTTTAAAAATCATTTGCTGGTGTCACCAGTTGTGACTGAGAATGTGTGTTTCTATTGAGCACTGAATTTGCTCTGGGCTTCAGTCTGAACGCCTGCCCCGAAATAAGACCAACACCTAAGTTCAGACTGAAGCACAGAGGAGATTCACCACCCCACTGACAAGGGAGCCAGTGGGCATCAATGGATATCACAGCTCAAGTGGGAGCAACATAGTGGGAAAAACTGTTATTGTTTTTTCATTCCTTAACCATTTCAAAGCATTTGTGGTAGAAAAAAAAATTATTGAATGGACCCCTAGTTTGATTCATATAGACTACTGTCTCCCAGCATAGGGATAAGATGGAAGAAAATTGGATCTGATTCCTAAACATCTTTACATGGAAGCAAGTCCATTGATTCTGGAATTTCTTTACTCCCAAGTATGCTTAGCATTCAGTATCTCTTTTCATTAGATTACAGGAATCACTCCACACATTAGAGGCAGTAAACCTTCGGTTTTCTAGAAACTTTGGCCTACAACTGCCATCAGCCCACCCAGCATGGCCAATGGTAAGAGGATGTAAGCATTGTAGTCTAAAATGTTTGAACAGAGAGTGATTCCCCATCTCTGCCTTATATGAAGCAGCTAGCTTTTCAGCACCCCCAAGTCTGATCCAAGATGGTATCTTTTTCTAACAGTGCAGCCAGGTATAGCCTTCAGATTACATGCATTTGCAGTTTCTTTCCACTAATATCCCTGCCATGCACTTCATAAGCTTCTAATTAATTTCCTAAACTAGGAATTGAGAGAAGAGACTTATGCCTTTTTACCCCAAAAGGTGGGGTGTTCCTTGAGGTCCTCTAGCAGTACCCGCAATTCAATGCAAAAATGGAGAATTAATTAGTTCTGATTAAGAAAGCTGCAAGAGGTGGTGTAACTAGCAGGATCTTTCCACCAACGCTTATGGGATCTTTGCCGGAAAACCAGCCAAAGACTTAAAAGTAAACTGAAAATGTGTTTAGTTTAGGGGAATTCAATCATGCACACGTGCAAAATTCAAACAGTCATGCCCTCACACAAGAGCTAACCAAAGAGAAGGGAGGAGATTTATGGATAGCAAAACTGAAGTTTTTGGGTTATAATTAACAGTCCAGAAGAATAGTGAAGAAGCAGTGATGTGGCTTAGACTGGTGTCTAAGGGCTATCCAAATCAGAGTTCAGATCAACATGGAGGTGTTCAGCATTTGACCTACTGCAACTAAGTGGTTAAAATGAAAGATTTTTATACTGAAAATCTGCCTAGAGGGCAAGGGGTATAAATGGATCTCTGCTTGAACAAAAATGGAGGCTGCAGAGTGGACAAGGAGGTCCAGACTGTGTTGATGCTCTTAGTGCTAGGTGACAAGGAATTAATGGCTATCATAATAGCTCTGTAATAGTGGACAGGAAAAAGGAACAATGTGGAAAACGACCAAGTGCTAGGAAGGAGGATTGAAACAGTCACTGGTTTGTTTTTTTGGTTTTTTTTAATTTTATTAAATATACAAAAGAACAAAACATCACATAATACAGTAAGTACAAAAAACAATACTAAACAATACTAAACAAATCTGAAATAGGAAGTACACTAATTATTTAGTGTGCATTAACAATTAGTGGTTTGATGAGAATTTTCCTTTGCAATTCCTTGACGTAGAGATGATGTAACTTGATTTAAGCCTATTGTCCTCAGAGTTACCTGGTGATTATTCTTACAATGGCCTAGGCCACATCTGGAGGGGATCTCTGACTCACTTTGCAACACATATATTCAGCCAGTATTCTTCCTTTGTCCAGCCTGACCTTATAGCCATATCAGGATTCATTTTATATCAATGCCAACTAATACATATTGCCAATTAAGTTATATTCCACCAATTAAACGATATCAAATCTGGGGGGTATGCAGATCAGTAACAGCCTACATACTCCCTGATGAAGTTTCTGGTACATTTTAAGATTCCTTTCCTTGGGATGGAGAAGACCACATAACACAGATTTCTCATAAACATTCCGATTAGTCTCCTCTGCTGCTCCATGGTAAATGGTTTTCATTGTAATTCTTAATTGTAACATTTCTCCCTCACTAAAAATCTCAATCACATTTTAATTTTTAAACCTCAAGCCACTAGAAATCAAATTTCTGCTTCTGCAGGATTTTGCATCTGTTTTCTCAAATGCGTGTAGAACCCTTTATAAATAGAATAGATCTTTCAAGTAATTATAGTTTCTAGAGCTCTCACAAAGCAGGGGGGAAAACAAGCTGTTCCAATTTGCAAAATAAGGAGAAACTTTATATACATTTTAATTTTTTTGTATGTAGAATATTGAGATACATCTGACGGTTTCTGTGAGATCACTGAAATTACTGTTGTTCAGCCAATGGTACTTGACAAATACATCCAATCCAGAGGCGTCCTTATCCTTAGAAAACTGAAGGAGAAGGATGAGAGAAAGTGGGAAAGAGCAGGAGCAAGACACAGGAAGAGGTGGATGATGGAAGGAAAAAAATACTAAAAAGTAGAGTCCATCCTGTAGTTTGATATTATTGTGTCTCAGATCTGAAAAGTTTGAAAGGTACAGATCTATGGTGGCAACACTGGTGACTGGCGACATGGAGCAGGAGACAAAATTCCTCAATTAGGAATGCAATTTCAATTAATAGTCAATTATCCAGGGCTTTTAAAAATTGTTCCACTGCTAAAGATACTCCCAAAGACTCCACTGATCCTCTCCACCATATATTTGTCAACCTTTCTGGTATGAAAGAAAACATTCTAGAACATGAACCCACTTTCCTGATATGAAGCTGACAGTGCTATAAGGGCAGTGATGCCAGAAAAATACAATATGACATTCTTAACAGAATTGCAGTATATCATGCTTAAGGATGTTTTTTGCAAACCTGAACACATACTGATTCATAATCTTGGTCCACCTATGTCAGTGTTGTCTATACAAACTGACATCTCTTTCTAGAATTTCAAGCTGAGCCACTCTCAGCCCTTCCTGGAGTCACCAGTGACAAAACCTGGGACCTTTTGCATGCAAAACATGAGCTTTGTCATGAGCTACAGTCCGCCCAAATCACAAAATTTAGCACTGTAAGTACAGCACTGTTGCAGGTCAGGATGGAAGCAACAAGGTGGTGTCCTTCCTCAGACCTAGAGGGCAATGGGGGTTTCTTTCCCAGAGCCCTGAGCAACTCTGTATGGTCCCTGAATAGAAGTTATGGACAGCCAATGAGTTCTAGCCTTCCGTTTGAATTCATTGGCTGCCAGAGCCTGGCTGGAGTGATCCTGATGAAGGTTTCACTCCATTCTGGCTGGAGGATGGGTATTTATTTATTGGGCCACTTCTGAGGTGCTTCAGAGCATCACCCTACCCATGCACCCTCGTTTGGGGACATTGTTTTGCTGGGGGACCTGTGATGTATTTAAGAGACTTAAGGGGATGTGGGGGCAACTGGTCGTGCCCAGCTCAGGAAGTTTCCTTGCACTCCCTGGTAGCAGGGGGATTGTGGTGGGGGTCCTGCCCAGGTGGATCGCACTCCTGCCATCCCAAGGGCTCTGGCAGTGGGCTGGGCTCATTAGTCAACATGTGGGTTGATTGATGCCTGGATCTGGACCCATGCATGGGCCAGCTCAATCAGCAACTGTAGCCAATAAAGTTGTGGCCTATTTTCTTCCAAAACAATTATGGTGTCCTTGTTATTTGGAGTAGTCCTCACCCCTGACCACACAATGCAGTTTGGATGGCTGAACATATTGTTACTGCCCTGGCTAGCCCAAGCTTTGGGGATATAAAAGATACCTTTTGATATCACTAATTCTGCTTCACATATCCCTTCCACGTGCTTGCGAGGCCCTGGACAAGCACGCATACAGGCTCGGACGATAATTGCCATAATATTCCTAGACAATACAGGCAGGCCAGAAACAGCCGACTCGCTGCTTTAGGAGACCTCAAGGCAAGTACCTCCATTAGGTATGCAAGCAACTCTCTAAAGATCCTCTGCCTAGCGCTGGCAGCTTGATGGTCTAACTATATAACACTCAAATACTCCGTGTTTGCATACCGGCTATACTATTGATAATTTGGCTCTAACTCAATCATTCAAATTCTGACCTTTCAGAGGCTTTGTCTCCAACTCCAAATCTATTGTTTTCCCAAAGTCCGACCTAGCCTGCGGTCACAATTCTCCTTATAAAAACCCCTGATTTTGAGTGCTTCCTTGGATCGCTCCCGAGTTCCAGACCGCCTTGCTGCCACTTCTCTTGGCGAGTTTCCCCTCAGCTCCACGTGCTGAGATACATCGAACGCCAGCTTCGCTCTCCATTTTCTTCCGGACTTCAGGACAGGTTTCGTATCGCCCGAACCAACTATCCCTCTGAAAATCCCTCTATCTTACTCACACCTTTATTTTCTTTAGTTATCTGTGTGCTTGTGGTGCTTACATTGTGTGCCTGTATTTAATAAAGATCATTCATTATTTTCCAACCAGTCTGCTTCTTGACTTGGCCTGACCCCGTAAACACTGGGTTACAAGATCCTGCTAAGTTACCCTGCCTCTCGTTTTGCCAACTACTGCTCTGAGCTAATTTCCCCAACTTGTATAATTTCGATAGCAATTTGGTGTCCCTCCTGGGACCCCCAGAAAACAGGGTAACAATATGACACTGCTGTATATGATATGACACTGCTGTCAGACCCTGGTCCACTTAGTTCAGTATTCTCTGGCAGGTCTGGCCATGGCTTCACTGGGTTTTCAGGTGGGACCTTGACTAGCCTTAGCTAGAGATGCCAAAATGAATATGGGACCTTCTGCACGTAAAGCATGTGCTTGTCACTGACAGCCTTATGACACCACTTTCAACATCCTGTGGAATTCTGGGGTTTGTAGTTTACTGAGGCCAAAGATTCTGCCCCCCCAAACTGCAAACCCCAGGATTCCATAGGGTGTTGAAAGTGGACTAATAGTACTATAACAGTGTAGTGCGGAAATGGCCCAAGGTGCCGTACCACCAGAGCAAGTGTTATTCCTGGTTTGGGATCAGTACTATTGCACAACATCGTTGCTTGCCAGCAGATATTGCAGTGCAATCCGTTTGAAATGTCCCCTTTTTTAATGCTATGAATAATTCACCAATGACCCTTTTTCCCACAAAAATCCAGTTAGATGGGGGAGTACAGTTTCCTCATTGCTCTTCCTTCTGTAGATGATCCAGTAGTGGGCATGGTGTAGGCATCATATCATCATGAATTCAGTATGTCCTTGTGTCATGACGTTAGAATGTTACTGTGAAAGTACAGGCAATATTTTTTTAAAAAAATGGACCAACTGTGAAAAGAGGAAAAGGACTTGGCAATGATACTGTAATGTGAAGGGAAGAACAGGGTGAATGACACTACTAATCCGCAGATGTTAACAGGGTGCAATAGAGAGCATTAATAACCTGATACCATCACAGGAATGGCTATAGTGGGATTCCAATGAAACAACATGAGATTAAGGCATAGTGTGACTAGCCCTGAGTTACAGCTAGGGTTGCCTGATTTAAGGGCCTGGGCCTGAGTGTCATCTCCAGGTGTGAGACGAAGGTGCAAAGTCTCCAGTTTTGGTGGGCACAGCTCCAGGCTTGAGGAAAAGGGTGTGTGCAAATCTCCAGCTCAGCTAGTAGAACAGCAGCTTGTTACAATTACCAAGACTTAACATATTTGTTGTGGCTTTCAGAGACTCACCAGGGGAAGTTTACTCAGTTAACTTCCTCCTTCCCTCCCAGCCATTGTGGCACAAAAACTCCCCACTCTGCTCTGCATCCACATTCTAGCTAGAAGTAAGTAGGCTAGTTTAAATGTTTCCCACCCCATCTCCCTAATTCCCTAATAATCCTCTCATTTCATCTTGATCTGGGAATAGCCCCATTAGCTAAGATTTCTGTCATTTCTAAGCAGCAAAAGATATTCTGTGTTCTGTGTGTGTGTGCGTGCGTGCGTGCGTGCGTGCGTGCATGCATACAGGTGGTTGAATGACAAGCTGTGAGCAACTGTGGTTGGTGTTTAATGCATAATGCTCAATGACAACACCAGGAGCTATCTCCAGTCTCAGGATTTGGCCCAGAAATGTCAGGGCATGGGATGATCCTGAACTGCCAAAGCTACATAATATCCCATAGAATGTATTATATTACTTCCCTCCTCTATATATTGGCGTACAGATTTTCTGAAAAAGACAGTGTGGTGTAGTGGTGGTTTGAGCATTGGACTACGACTTTGGAGACGAGGGTTGGTATCCCCACTCATCCATGGAAACCCACTGAGTGACCTTGGGTAAGTTATACTTTTTTGGCCTCAGAGGGAGACAAAGGCAGCACCCACTCCCAACAAAGCTCACGGAGATTTAGGGTCACCATAAATTGTGTTACCACCTCTTACATACCCCATCCTGTGGGGCAGCAAAACTGGCACGAAATATCATTTTCATACAAAAACTGGACACCTATGGCTGGGAAACATGTGATAAGCAGGACATTGGCCATATGCCTGGACTAGGTCAGCATGGCCTCAGCATGCCAGGTCATGAGGTCAAGAAGAGTTAGGCAGGAAAGCCCAGCTTCCAATCAACGACCCAACATCTGAATACAATAGTCAACAAAACTGCCCAGGTACAGCAGGCACGCACCCATGTTGTGCACATTTCCTACAGAGACCTTCCCCATTCATCTTACCCAAACAAGACATTAAGAGGCTGTCAGGACTCCTATCAATGTTTTATCACCCAAAATGAAACAATCAGCCCATTCCAGACCCCCTTTGTTTACTCTGCCAGAGAGCCATTAACACTCACCCCTTCAAGGTAGGAAAAAGGATATAAAAACCCTAGCTTTGACCCTGGCAATTCATAGTACATTGGATGCACTCTGCACTCCCCTGCTCTGTGCTACCCTCCGACTGTGGACTGAGCCACTCCACTTCAACCTTCTTCTGAACTGATAAATATCAGTCTATACACCCAAAATCTCTCTCTATCCAGCCTTTCTCACTTCTTCCTTTGCTAGCCTTGATGGTTTGTGACACTGCTTGATTTCTTGTGTGTGTGTCTGCTGATTTCTGATAAAAACACCCTGTTTAAACCTTTAACTGGAGTCCAACAGTTAGTATGGTATGTACAGGTGAAAAGATCCTGTTGTTACCCCCCCCCCACAGGCCTCCTTTGAATTGTGATTTCCCCAATTTCTACGGAGATAACTGGCACAGCTGGTGGACCTCAAGGTCCCCCACCTTTTGGGGTAACAGTTGGAAATTTGCACTCAACAACACCAGATTTTATGAGATTATCTGGAAGAAAGAGTCTGATCTCGAAACACAAATACATTTGTGTTTCATTTCTAAAATCCGTAAAGTCTTTCACCTTTGCAAAGTTCATCTCTGAAGTATGAGCAGCAGCTGGCATTACCAGTTCTTTTCACTGAAATAATAAAAAACTTGTATTTTCCTTTAAGTTGCAGATCCAGTTAAATTGTGGTGTGCTTCCACATGTCTGTGCTTTTCTTTCTCACTCACATATCTGTCCAAGCAGCCAAACAGCCTGCTTGGGTAATTTTAGGAGACATACAAAAAGCTGGCTGAGGAATCCTACTATCACAAAGGCACCTTGCCTTTGGTTTAGCTGTCTGTTCCAGTTACCTGCTCCATTCCAGTTGATTGTGAAAATTACCAAATTTAGGGAAAAAAATAGTTAAATCATCAGCATGAGCAAAACATTCTATATGCTGCAAGTGCTACCACTACCTTCTCTTTATATGATATGTAGATGTGTGCTGTATGATATGTGCTGCAGAAGGATTGTTGTTTCTTTAAAAGTTCATTTCTGAGTCTCATATTCTCCTGCTGTCCCAATTTGACAGGGACAGTCCCAATTATTCCTCTGTTGTCCCATTTCTTCAGGTGTTTTCAAAATGTCCCAGTTTCTTTCTCCTCCTCCTGCTTTCCCTACTTTCATTGGTCAAACAGAATTCAATGTGGAAAAGCAGGTTGTGCTCAGTTAACTCAGCAGGGGAAGAGGAGAGGCAGGGCAAAGCCTCTTCTTTCCCTATAGGCTCAAGTAAAAGCAAATGCTGTAGTATCTCATAGCTTGTCTATTCTTCTTCAATAATGATTTTTGCCATCTTGACCATACTCTGACATTGCTTGGCCATATGTGTCCTGATTTTCACATGTGAAATCTTGGAGCGCATAGTGTGCCAAGTAAAACTTACATGGGGCTAAACTGGAGTACCGTTCCTAAGAATAATGGATTTCAGATACTTGGATTTTTTGTAGCATCATTGAGAACTCCTAAGCAAGCCACATGTTGCTTCTACCAGCATCCAAGTGCTTAAACGAGTGGCCATTTTTAAAAAAATGCAGCCATGCAGCCTGAAAGTAAAAAACAAACAAACAGAGATGAGCACTGTAGTATCCTTTATTAGGACAGCTCAGGTGTGACAAAATGGCACATAAATAGTCTGAAATTTTGCATTCTCTTCATCAGGCACAATGATACAAAAATTAATGGATTAGGTTAGAGCAGAAACAAGGAGCCACTTGACAGTATCTATATCAGCAAAGTTGGAGATTAAATGTAGGTGAGAACATCATAATGTAAATAAATTGAAGCCAAATTATGAGTGGTATGTAGTGGTTTCATGTAGCTGGACTCATCGTTGTGCAATCTTTCTTGAGTGCTGAAAGTATTCTCCCTCTAATTGTAAATCCTCTGATGAGCAGCTAACTGTGGTATTTTATGTAGCAAATTAAAAGCATTTTTAAAAATTTCTCTTAATAAGGTGGACAAGATTACCATGCACTGATAAATGGCAAAGCAGTTCTGGTGACCACTCTGAGGCCCTTTCCGCACCTTACCTTTTTCTGGCGCTGGGGTGCAGGGATTGTGTGAGCAGCCTCCGGTGAGAGGTTCTCACATCCGGGGTCCTTCAGCTCCGCACAAGCTGCCTGCTCGCGCAAGAGCCCTGCCTCTTCCTTCTGCAGTGCAGCCTGGGAGTTTCCCAGGCTGCACTGGGGCAGGAAGTGTGACTGACGTGGCTCTGGAGGCTCCGCACGCCAGGTAAATGTGCATGGGGCCCTGGAGCAATGCGCGATTGTGCACCATTTTCGGCTTCTAGCTGAAAATGAAAAGGTGCGCGATCAGCGCCTGCTGGCCCCTGGAGCATCACACGATTGTGAGTGTGTCATGCAGATCGCTCCTCACAATTGCGCGACACTCCAAGCCCTCTTTTGCATGGAAAATGCCGTGCAAAAAGGGCCAGAGAGACCTAACAAAGTGTGACATGAAATGCATGGTTGAAAAAAGGAGTTTAACATTGCTAAATTTTATTTTGAAGGAAAAGAAGGAATAAGCAGAGGAAAATCCATTATAAAGTAAGCAGAAGAGAGAAATAATTTCCCCTAGCCTTTCAGCAGAGCTAGAAACAACGGTGAGGAGAGATTTTCCAACCAGGAAAGCTCTCCAAGTCTTTCTTCCCTAGTGGTGGGCCCTCCTCTAAAGTCTTGCTATTTCTGGGGATGGGCCAAGAAACATGCAAGAAAAAGGTGGCAGTGGCTGCTCCTGCCTGTTCCTTCTGTCTTGCTCACTCTCTCTGTGCACCATGCAGGGAGGATGGGTCCCACAGCACTATCTAGTCAGAAGAAAGGAACAGACACTTCTGCCTGCCAGCCTGCCTGCCTGCCTGCGCTCTCACTGTTTGTTTCCTGCTGGGCAGTACAGGGTAGAGATGAGTCACAGAAACAGCAACCATTTTCTTCGTTAGTCACTTGCCCACACTCTGTCTTCCTCAGTGACTTGGGCCCAAATGGCTCCATCTGCCATACTAGTCACCAAAGGAGAGTGAGTGAACAGGCAGAAGTACTTAAACAGTCCTAGGGGGGTTTTCTACTTAAGAAGTCCTTCTCCTCTTTTCTTTCCCAGCTTCTCCTGAAGAGAAAGAAGGTTGTTATTTAGCGTTTACTGCATGATTGTGTCAGCCTTCCCAATATACTACCTTTTCTTCAAAATGAAAGTAGCAATGTTGAGTAGCCTTTTTCAAATCCGTGCTTCATGTCCCATTTATAGGCCCTGGGTATGGCAAGTCCCTGGCTTGGAGATTTGCACTCTTGTACCACTGAGTTGTATGTATATACATCATCTGTGTCCTCTAAGGAAAGATTCCAGGGATGTGAAGAATCTTGCACAGTTATTGAAATGAAGACATGTAGATGTTAGTTACCTGTTGGAAGAGTTTGAGCTCCTGCATCAGGGAAGTCGGATGTCGAGTATTGCTGGCAGAGGGGACTGCTTCGAACTCAACAAAACTCTAGTGCAGGGTTTGTTGAATTCCTCATACAGACATACATCAATCCACATAAAACAGAGCCAAGAATTGTGGGATCCTCCAGATGTTGTTGAACTGCAATTCCCAGCAGCCCTAGCCAGTATAGCTAATGATGAGGAATGCTGTAAGTTTCAATTCAATACCAACTGAATGATTACACATTTCCTACCTTTGTCGTAGAGGATAAAATGATTAGTTGCTGTTGATACTGATGTCCATGTATTACCTCCAGAATCAGACTATCATCTGGATGTGCATTATGGAAACAGCATGCTGAATAAGTTTAGTGTGAACCAGCAGTGCTTTTCTCATGTTCCTAAGTAGAAGGGCTTTATCACATAGTGATTCGTTGCAGGATTGCACTAGCTTAGTTATGTTTTTGATTTTTCCCTTATCATATGATGTTGTCACTCTCCTATTGTTGGATTGCATTCCCATCATTCTTGGATTGTCTCTTTCATGGGAAATACCAGTTAATGGCTCCAATACCACTGTTCTCCCACTATTGCCTGTTTGTGCACTTCATTCATTCTGCTGCAGTTCTGATATTCAGTGGTCATGTGGGTGTCAGTGGGCTTTGTTCCCCTCTTTTGCTTTCACTGTCTTCAAGCAAGGTGAGCTCATTGCGCTGATGGTGTCTGGACAAAGAGGACATCATGGTGCAGGTTCAGACACATTGCATTTACTCCATTCCCCAATATGTTTCTAAAAAACTTTTAGTGTAATTGCATACTTGCACCGCCTGGTAGTCTCCAGCATGCCACAATTACACTATTAAGGCAAAATGGAAAACCAGTTGAGACTCCAGAAGAACGAAATGCCGAAATGACAGGGAGGAACTCTCCCAACATGCTGGAATTGTGCAGAGGAAAAAAGGAAAAAATATAGTGCCGGCACTGGGTAGCACAGATGAGGAAGAGAGGAAAGGGCAGCGGGATGGTGAAGAATATTGATTTTGGGAACATGCATCACTAAACCGGTAGCTAGTGATGTATTTAAGTCTTTTACTCCAAGTCTCAAGTCAAGTCTCTACCTTTAAGTTTCAAGTCGAGTCTCAAGTCCTTGAAGATACTTTCAAGTCAAGTCTTAAGTCTGGAAGCCAACTTTATATCTCAATCAAAATTTCAGAAATAATGGATAGAGTGAAATAAATTCAGTTTTAACAATTTAAGCAGAGTCGGCTCTCCACATTTGCAATTTTGTCATCTGAAGCTTTGGAAATGGGGAATAGGATCCTATCTTACTCCCCATTACTGAAGATTCACAAGCTTTAGAAGGAAGAATCCTTCTTCCTCAAGCCCATTGCCTAACCTGTTTGCTGTTCCCCTCTGAGAAATGCACCCCTGTACTCTCTGGGCGGGTCTTGTCTTTTGTTCTTAGGAAACATTTTAGAAAGTTCCTCCGATATGCAGTGGGGACAGGCTGCTGAGGAGACCTCAAGCCTGCCTCAAGCCCACCGCCTAACTTGTTTGCTGTTCCCCACTGAGAAATGCTCCCATACTTTGGGCTTGAGAGAGATTGTCATGTGACTAGTAGGCAAAAAGAGATGGAGGCGTTGTTCAAAATCGTAAGGTTTCTGGATGAATCTGTTATATTACTGAACCAAGGGCAGCAAATCAGTCATTGAAAATATACAAGTCTCGAGTCGAGTCGAGTCACTGCATCATTTATGGCCGAGTCGAGTCTGAGTCGAGTCACTGAAGCCATTTAAGTTTGACTTGAGTCCAAATCTATCGACTTGAGTCTACATCACTGCTGGCAGCTTAGCGTTATTGCAGAGATGGTGTGATAGTGACTGTTTCTATACTGGTATGTTTTTGTTTCCTTAAAAATACATTTGCTGTGAAACAACAGACTGTTGTGATAAAGCCCAAAGTGTCCTCTGATTCAGAATCACTGTTTAAAGTGATGAGGATAATAATAGCCAAAGGCTTGAATGTTATAGTGCCAAAGGGTGCCATACGTCTCAGCTGGAGGGGAAGGAAAAAATATGGGCATCTCTTGATATTGTTGTACCATAGCTCCCATAATCCCTCACCATAGTCTCTGCTGGCTCAGACTGAAGGGAGCGCCAGAGCAACAGCATCTGAAGGGCCATACATTCCCCATTCTTGATTTATAAGCTGTCTATCTCTGTTCTTCATGTTATCTTTACTGTACTAAGTCTCTGAATGGCTTTGATAAAGAGAGACCATATCCTGAGGGACATCATTTAGATACTCTCTCCTCCAGCAAAAGAGGAAGAAAAATCAGTGACAGCAAAGCTTAAGTTTAAAGGAAAAGATACAAACTGAACAGTTACACACCATCATGCCAGCCAAGCAGTGTGCACTTGGCCACCCATGTTGCCCCTGATCCTGCCAAGAAAGGCTGTGCTTTCCTTGAGGAAGTGACAGAAGGATCAGAGGAAGAAAAGAAGCTACAGCCTTTTTCTGTGTGTTCACCCGCAGAGGGATTTCACCTGCTGAGACGACTGTTGCTCAAAGAAATGGGAGTTCCGGAGTCAGAAAAGATCTGAAGGAAACACTTTGTAATAATGATGGTGATCACAGGTTTTAAAAGCAGGTGATCTGAGCCAGGAATTAAAGGAGGATTTGGTGAGTCCTACCACCAAGGAACTGCCTAGCCCACACAAAAATAAGAGAGGGGGAAGCAAGAGAGAAGTGGCTTTAGGCTCCCAGTCAAACAGCTAATGCTGGCTGTTGTACATTTGAAACGTTATCAGCTGCAGCCAAGGAATCACAGGCATGCCACATATTGTAACCAGGGGACAGGGAGCCAAAGCATGGGGACTGAAAATTTTTGTCAATATTTTGAAGCTACGAGCTTCTAGCCAAAGCTTTGGCAGAATATTCCCTGGCCCATCTGCAAATTTCACTGCTGCCTGTTTTCTTTCCGTTCTCTTCTCACACTGCTTCCTCTGCCCTTCCTCACATTTCTGCAGACTGTTTTCTTTTCCAGCAGTCATTCAAGTCAGATACATTCCTTCACTCTTCCTTTCCTAAGCTTGTTTCTTCTTTCTTCTTCCTTCATTCTTCTTGCCTTCTCTGCCCTGCCCTGCCATTCAGAGATTATCCTTCCTGACCCAGCTTTTTGTGATGTTAGGGTACCTCACCCAATCACTGCTAAAAGGCATAATTCTACAGCCAAGATGCTTCCTCTTAGGACAATGGCTTGGGGCCAGGACATCTGAAAACTACTCCTTCCATACAAGTCTGCCCAGAATTTGAGATCCTCAGAGGAGGCCCTGCTGTGTGTCACACCAACCCAAGAGGCTAGTTCAGTGAATATACAAGATTCACTAGAAGCATCTTGGTTGTAGAATTCCCTCTCTAGCAGGCAGCCAAAATCATACTGTTCCGGGCGGTCTTGTGTTTTTAAAATTGGCTTTTAGAATTGTTTTAAATCTTCTTTTAAAAAATATATTTTACACACTCTGTGTGTATGTGTATGTGTGTGTGCGTGCGTGCATGCACTCGGGCACACGTGCCTTCAAGCTGCCCGTTGACTTTCGGCAACCTCAAGAATTTCATAGGGTTTTCCTTTTTATTATTATTATAATGTATTTTTTTTAAATTTTAAACATAGACTATTACACCATATTACATATTACAAATTACACATTACAATATTTTTCTCTCAGTTCTCCCCCACCCTCCCTCAGTCCTTATTGATGGCTTAAAAGGGAAATTTTAATAGCCATTACCCAATGCATTAAACTTATTCCATAGGGTTTTCATAGGTTATTTACACATAGGTAAACACATAGGTACATAACAAAGGATTCTAAATGCAATCATATATCTGTGAAGTTGATGGGTGTCAAATTGATACAGCCACAGAGTGTGTGCTTATTGTGATCATAGGCATACCCAGGAGGCTCAGTTACTCAGGAAGCCAGGTCTCTGGAGAGCCCTGTGAGATTTCTCCTTGGAGTAGAACCCTCTCTGTTTCTCTTGTCATCCCTATGAAAACAGTCTGCAGCCCTGGTTGACAACAGGCATGTGGCTCCTCAGCTAAGGTGCTATCATCACAATTACTCATAATTTCCTCATTATTCACATCCTTTTGCTTATTCTATCTCAGCTCACATGGCTATCACATCTGGAACTGCAGCTGTGAAAAAAGTCACTGAACAGAAGAAACTGGTTGGCAGCAGAACAGATATTCTACTGTATTTAGTACTTGCTTCATCCTTTTCAGCAAAAATGTTAGCACAAAATATTTGTCCCCTTTGTCTGCCACTCACCATTCCCTTTCCCTGACCCTGAGCAGCAGCTTTCTGTGAAAATCTGTCTCCCTGCCCAAATGGTGGCCTGTTAAAAAAGCTCATTGTACTATAATATTATTAAACTAAAGACTCTAGATGATTTTTTGCACGGTTCTTTCACTTGCAGCCTTACTTCACCATTGACTTTGGATTTTCAAGACTGCATGGAGTGCATTTTTTATGCATCCATGCATGTTTTCATTTGAACAAATAAAGATAGTATCAATAAAAATATTGCAAGAATCTTTATGGATCATAAGATACTCTAAGGCCCTTTTTGCACAGCATTTTCCATGTGAAAGGGCCCCTGGAGCGTCACACGACTGAGAGAAGTGGTCCACACGACACCCTCGCAATCGCGCGACGCTCCAGGGCCTGGCAGGCGCTGATCATGCACTATTTCATTTTCAGCTGTGAGTCAAAAATGGTGCGCGATTGCGCATCGCTCCCGGGCCCCACGTGTACAGAGCTCCAGATCCACAGCGCTCGCACTTCCTGCCCCAGCACAGCCTGGGAAAATCCCAGGCTGCACTGCAGAAGGAAGAGGAGGGGCTCTCGCGCGAGCAGGCAGCAGCTGCGGAGCTGAAGCAAAAGGGACGCGAGAGCCTCTTGCAAGAGGCTGCTCGCGCGATCCCCGCACCCCAGCTCCGCAAAAACGTGAGTTGTGGAAAGGGCCTAAATGTTAGAGTACCATCAGAACACACATGTATGAGCACAGCTAATTACTGTATTTGCTGGTGTATGAGACGCACCCATGTATAAGACTGTATTTTTCAAACAGTACTTTTCAGGGGAAAAAATGAGTCTTATATGCCACCAAATACAGTAATTGATTAATGAAAGTACCATAGATGTTCGAAGGGCCAGGAACATCAAGATTTAGAAGGGATGAAACAATATTAATCTGTATTTTACCCTTTATTTTTTATTTATTACTCCATATCTGTGCTCTTTCTCTCTCCCTCCGTCTTCCTCCCTCCCTCTCTCTCCCCCCTCCATCTCCCTCCCTCCCTCCCTCCCTCTCCCTCCGTCTCCCTCCCTCCCTCTCTCCCCATGCTCCATCCGTCTGTCAATCTGTGTGGCATTGGAGGCATTTTGAGTATTTGAAACAACTCTTTGTCCATGGAACAAAACAGGTGATGAGTCATCTTTTTTTTTTCTTTTTCCTTTGTATTAGTCTTCTGGGTTAAACATTTCTTGTCAGTAATGATTCCTACTTCCATCACTACATGATTAAAAAATCTTTATTGGCAAGAATTTCCTGCATGGCAGAAAGAGCAAAGCCTCTACCAAGTCACAGATGACCTTGAAACTGTTTGGCACCTTAACAATCTTTCATTTATTATTTACTCAGATGTGTTTGTTGAATTTCCTTAGGTGATGCTCTGTATCAGTTGAGATTATATAGGTATGATAAAATTGTTAGTGGAAGCCATTGTAGACACTTTCTTCATATATGTATATGCAAATATCTCAATATTGGCCTTAAACATGAGGATGCCCTGGAGAGGAAGCAATCTGCTTCTCTTTCCATCTCTTGTCACCACTGACACTAGCTTTCATTACTCCTTCTCAGCACTGGCATACTTGGTAGTGTAGAGCTTGAGACAAGTCCTGCATTTGTCCAAAACAAGGGAATTCTGCTAACACTTTTTGCTACCACTGCTTTTATTCTTCTTCAGAAATAAAGGTGCAAAAAATGAATTAAATCAAGCCAGACCCATCTTCCATCTAATCCAGCCATGTCTGCTCCAGGGATGAGAAACCTGTGTCTTCAGGTAGACCTTGGTGGTTCCCCCTCTAGCTGGCTGCTACTTTTCTTGTTATCTCTCATCAGTGATTGCAGGTGAAAGGCAAGTTAAAACGCAGAAACTGATCTTTGGCAAACCAGTCTGCAGCTCAAGAAGGGGTTCTCTGATTTCTGGTCTGCAGAAAATGAAATACACTGATATAAATAAGTCCAGGTCAGAGGTAAGCAAAGTATGGTCCTCTAAATGTTGTTGGACTGCAGCTCTCATCATCCCTAGCCAGTGGGAATGAGTCATGCAAGATGCAATCCACTAACATCTGGAGAACTACATGTTCCCTATCTTCCTTCTGTTCATTATTAGCCAGCTGACCCCTGCAATCCATCTGTGCTTGGGACCTAGTCCTCCTAGGCAATATCCTCTCTGTGTTCTCCAGAAACAAATCAAGGAAACAGGAAGCTGTTACAAACAATTGCAGACAGCCAAATTTCTAGGCCTGGCCATTTCAGAGTCCTTATACCCCATCCCAATAGCATCAATTCATGGAGCACATCCATGTTCTCTTCTGTGCCTGAAGGTTTCAGTGGACACAATTCTGTGCAGTTTTCTAGAGCTTCAAGCTCCAGGTTTATGGATTAGAGGTCACCATGATTTTGTTTCAATAACTTTTGGGGGAAGAGATCCAATGGTAATAACAAAATAGACTAAAATAAAGGATTAAAGTCTTATTTTTGTAGATAGCCTTCCATCATGCCAGGCACACTCGCTTTTCTCAAGCAAAGGTGGTAAGGGGCTGGACAGGGGAAGTGTTGCCTAATAGATGTACTCTAAGGCCCTTTCCAGACGTGGGGAAGGAGCCACGCGAAAACGGGACTCACCGGATTTCCTGAGCTTCCGGACGAGTCCATCGGGACGAGGAGCAGTGCGAGCTCGTAGCTCCGCACTGCTCCGGCGTTCAAAATGGTGGCTTCCGGTTGGTGGAGGCTCTCCACCAACCGGAGAAGCTCGCTAGCCGAAAGCCCGCCCCCAGAAGATCTGCAGGCACGCACTTGCGCACGCCTGCAAATCTGCTCCGGAGCGCAGGGACGGAGTGACACGGAGTTGCGCGCTCCGTGCTTTTTAAAAACCTCTAAAAAGAGGTTTTTAAAAAGCACACTGCGCAACCAGTTCCGGTCACTCCGAATTGGACTGAGGTGCGGAATTACAAAAAGTAGTCTGCCCCAGTCCACTCCACGATGCAGAAGACCTCCGTCAGAGGTTGCTCTGCACCGTTTTACTAGCCCGGTGCAGAAATGGCCTAAAAGTCTAAAGATCAGTCAGCCAATGCTGCCCTGAAATTCACCCAAACATTCAGTGAAAACAGATATGAAACTGTGATGTAAGAGCCTCTGTGCGATATGCTATGGTATGGATTCAGAAAGAAAACAAATGGAATCACAGAGTTGTAAGGGATTGTAGAGGCAATCTATTCCAGTCCCTGCCACTGCAGAAGTCGGTATTAAAGCATGCCTGAAAGGTGACCATTCAATATCTCTTTAAAAAAGCTCCAATGCAGGAGAGGCAACCAGTTTCCAAGGTGGGCTATTTTGTAGATGTGAAAGTCAAGGGGACAATGTCCAAAATGAATATTTTCAGAATCAATATACCTATATATTTCTAAACTTTTTACTGACATGTATACATACGTAAGGTAAATAATAAAGCCACTATCTTGTCCTCAAACACTAGAACCAAAAGTTAAGATTTCAGCACATCAGTTTAAAAATACTAGGCTGTTTGCTGACAAACATAGGTAATACTTGTATTGGAGCCAACATCGTATCCTAAGGCTGCAAACTTACATTCACTTACCTGGGAGTAAATGTTTCCAAAGTCGACCTTATTTCTCTAAGATATTAAAATTTTACAATATGAATTCTACAATAACAGTTCAATTTGTTGGACATGTTTCTGCCATCTGGATCCCCTTCAGCAGGATCCATGTGGCAGAGTGGAAGTTATTAAGTTGGTCCAGGCTTTTCTTATAAAATGGATTTATGTATTTCGGTACTTCAAGAGACAAAGCACAGTTCCGCAGCCAGGAAGCAGTCTGGAGCCCATCTACTAATCAAAATCTTTATTCTGAATAAACATAGATTTTGCTGCATGGAATAAAAAGCAGTCTCTAGACAAGTAACAAAATTTCAATTCTACTAGTAACAGAAAAGTAAGTTCACTTGAAGATACTTTTTTTTGCTAACAGAGTTGAAAAATGGGTCTCAAGGGAAGTTACTTTTCTGTTGCTAATGGACTTGAAATTATATTACCTGTCTTTGTTCTTGGTCCCCACATGTCTAGGGCCATTTCCGCACTACACTATTATAGTGCTATTATTCCACTTTCAACATCCTGTGGATTTCTGGGGATTGTAGTTTACTGAGGTCAAAGAGATCTCTGGCTGAGAGTCTAAATGCCCCTCCTAAACTGCAAATCCCAGAATTCCATAGGATGTTAAAAGTGGAATAATAGCACTATAACAGTGTAGTGAGGAAAAGGGAGTGGTCTTCGCCTGCATTGAGAACCCTCCAGGTCAACTTAACTGACAACAGAAACAACATCTGATACAAAATGTAAGCCTGTGGCTCTAACATCACTTTTCTTCTCCTGTATGATTTTTTTTAAACATCTTTTGCCTGATGAAGAGCTTCAAAAGCTTGTGTGATCTATTTTGTCCATTTCAGTTTGCCAATAAAGATGTTGCTCTTTTGTGGATTTTGTTGTATTTTGCTGAATGCCAAACACAGCTACTCCTGAATATGTTTAACCCTACATAGTTTTTCTAATCCTGCACCCAAGATTCAAGCACTCTACGGAAAAGCTACGGTGCTTGTTCCCTGTTTGAACTAGTTATACTAGTTCACATCCTGCAGGCATAAATAATTTCCGAGTCAATAATGATTAAAAATGAAAGAACAGGATATCAATGTACCCAACCTACTTTTTCAAACATGCTTAAGATATTTTGGTCATTAAAATGTAATAATTACACATGCAACAATTAGATAACTTAAACTACTCTGCTAATTGCATGTAGGTTTGTATTCCAAGAAAACAAGATAAGAAACTATTTTTAGAGAGAGAAGTTGCTAAGCATGACAACAACACAGTTAAAACAAAAAGCACAGCCAAGGAGTGCTGGTTAGTCTTGGAACTGTGACATCAGGCCATTTTAAAGCAAAGTCATTTTAAATATGAAATTAAAAGGAAAATAGGATGCAGACATTCCTGCTTCTTGCACCTTCTTGAACAAAATGGGATTAAAAGTCTATAATTTAAGTCACACAATGTTTCTCATTAATAAATTATTTCCAGTAGGAAAGGAATCAATATTCAAGTAACCCACCAGTGGTAAAGTGTAGTACAGCTCTGGGAGAGCCACAACATCATGCAATGGGCTCCTGGCAAAGACAAGACTAACATTGTACAGTTGCACTTTAACAGCGTTCTATAATAAGCTCCTACACTTAAATGGCATATCTGGAATGCTTCAGTCTGGCTCCTTACAGGTTTTGACTGAAGAGATGGCCATGTAATTCAGCCCTGAAAGAACAGTAGAGGCTACCAATCGCACCAACTGCACAATTCAGGGAATAATATTATTAAACTGTAGAATGTTGAATCAGCCTCTGTCTAGTCATGTGAAGCAACACGTCCTCTCTTCTATCCCACTCTCACATAAGATGGGCTGAGCAAACACTGTTCATCATCTGAGACAGAGGCCCTTTCTACAGCACCCTCCCATCCCGCCACGGGGACGGGAGAAGATTGGGACCGTGACGATGCTTCTGCATTACGTCGTCATGGTCCCATCCTCCCGCTCCCAGGTGGCGCAATCATGGATGAAATCATTGATGGGTTTTCCCCATCAATGACCCACTATCCTGCCATCATCCCGCACTTACTTGTCCTCCAGAAGGGCAGGAAGCATGAAGGCAGTGCTTCTTGCCCCGGCAAAGCCTGGGATAGTACCCAGCTGCGCTGCAGAAGGAAGCGGTGTGTCCATTGCGCTCCCTTCCACAGGGAGCCAGTCCCATGTAGAGGGGAGCGCTGCCATCACACTCCTTTCCCAGCAGATCTGCTACCGGGATCACCACTGGACACTGTTGCAAGAAGGTAAGCAGCGGAAAGGGCCAGAGTGAGTAGTTATGAGCTCTGGGGATTCCTCAGTTGTGGCATTCCAGTCAGAACTGTGAAGTAATGTGTTGGAAAGAACAGGTAACAAGGTTACTTATGATGTATTACCATTTTAAGTAACAATGGCCAGCATTGCTATTTTGTAAGATTCTAACAAAAACAATGTAGGTACTGCACTTTTTCAAATGGCAAATAACATTTGCCAATTGCAAAAATGTTATTTCGCAGGGCCAGAGTTGGCTATTTAGTTATTTCTGCTCATGAATTGCAAGCAATGATGAATGCAGTACTTCTTGTAGGGATGGTTTCTTTAAAAATTATGTTTTGTCTAGTTGCTCAGAGAGGTTCATCTGACTCTCTCTCTCCTGTTTTAGGAGATCAGAGAAAATATTCTGAAGAGTATTGGTCCAAACTGTCATAGGCTTTTTAGTGTAGGGCTCACTGCTCCCTCCCTTTTGAGACAATGAGGACAAAGGCTTCTGCTTGGCCCTGAAACATGAAAGCTATGTGCTGCCCCTGCAGCTGCTGGTTTACGTGCTCTCCCCTTGCTGGAGAACAAGAGGAGCCTATACATTTTGAGGAGAACCACAGCCAAGTGGTAGAACATGGATGCTTTGCCTCTGGAAAATTCCCAGCATCTTCCATCAACAAAAGTACTACAGCTATAACAAACATAACAGATGTAGATTTTCTTTTGTGGTGTCAGGGTGGCGAGGGGAATGAGGCACCTAATGAATTCCATACAAACATGTTGTTAGAGGCTGAAGAATTCCTGTTAAGACAGGAGCAGAAATAGCATGATTAGCCTGATTTATTTCTCAATGTTTGCAAGTGTTCCCTTCTGCTGCTGTTTCAATGCAATGCTTTCCTTAATCAGAATTCCACCAAGGGTGCCAGTTGTAATCACAATCTTTACATTCAAGGTACCTGCCAATTGGATCTGGCCGCATTTCACATAGATCACTGGACACTCTGCAGTTGTTAATGGTATTTATTGATTAGTAAAGCCAAACACATCCTTGGTAGGTAGAGCCAAGGCAAAAGGTCATGTATTATATAACAATTGCTCCCTTGGGCCTTTTATTACCATTAGTAATACCTACAATATTCCAGGAAATGTTGCAGCTGCATTTGTTACTAAAGAAGGGGGGTTTTTTTGTACAGGTTTCTAGCACATACATAGGATTTCTTTTCCTTATAAGGCTGAATGGTACTTACAGTACTTGCTTTCTTTTGCAAGTGTCAAAAACATCTCCTGCTTGTAACAGTTTCCAGTCCTTGTGAATCTATTCTTGCTGCTTTTGGTTCTGTCCCTATCTGTACCATTTCCTTTCTCTTCCACCCTCACTAGCCATGGCCTCATTTGCTCTCACTCTCTTTTAGTCTGATTCACTGTGTAAGCCTATATTAATTATCAACAATGTCACAGTGCTACATCTGATTTGAAGTCATCATCACAAACTTGACCTAACATACAAAACCAGGTAAGTTGTTGCAAAACCACAGAGTGGACAAATGAACCCAACAGGAATCCCAGAACTCTTTTTAGGAGACGTAGGAAGCTTAACATCGGCAGACAGGCCCATCTTAATTTTGTCTAAAAGTAGGTACATTTTTTTACAGAAAAATGAATACAAAATGCAATGCACTGAAATAACAACAACCAACTGAAGAAAGAAACATCCACTGCCCTGAATGCAATGGCAAAATAAAAAATAAAATGTTATTAAAACTGATGAATAAAAATGCAATTAATACATTACGCAAAGAAGGTTTTTTTTTTAAATTAAATGTTACTGAAACAAACATAATCAACAAACAACGCATCTTGGATCCAGTACAGTGAGGTATATTGAGCTGATATTTCCTGACTATCCAAATGAGCAATTTCCTGCTGACATATCAACGATAACAGAGCATCTTTCCATATATCAACATGTGAGAAAGGGGGAATGAAAGGACTGGCATTTTCATTTGCATAACTGATAAACTTGTGCGAAGTCTCATAGAATTTAGAGTGGTCTTGGTTATCTCTAGTAGCCCTTTTTCAGTTAATTTCTCCATCAGCATGATATTCCATGTGTCAATTAAGTGCAATCTCTAAACGTGCTGCCAAACATAAATACACAATCAATTCTTTTTGAGTAAGAGACTCATTTGCATTATAAAAAAAAGAAAGTAGTCCCAATTCTGGTGATAAAGAAATTGTTTGTGGTGTAATTTTACTGACTTCTGCACATACCAAATTCCAGGAATGAAGTAATTCCAGACGTGACTACCACATATGGTAGTAAGACAAAAGGAAAATATGTAAGAATCTATTAACTGAATGAAAAGGGACCTGTAAGGTCTTGTATCACATCCATCACTTACTATACTGTTTTAAAAGCTAAATCTGTGGAGATCTGTTAGAAGACAACAGGATTGCACCAGTCGCGTAGGCACGTGGGGGCGGAGGGGATGATTTGCCCCAGGCAGCAAAGTGTTCGGGGTGTTCTGGCCTGTAGCCATGTCCCCATGTGCCCTGATCACGCCCCCACGCACCACAGCCATGGCCCCACACACAGCGGCCCCACGCCCACACCATGGCCCCACCCCCTCCCGCCCCCCTCCACACACTCCAAGCTCTGCCACTGGACTGCACACTTAATGTTCTCAGAAGAAAATGCAAAAACAAATATAGTCAAGTTTGAGATGTAGATCTGCTGTAGGATATCCTCAAGGAGAGGGCAAATTACTTATTCCTGTCATTATTATATTAAAATTAAGATTCTTACAAGCACAGTTCTTACAAGCACTTAGAAGTCCTCTCCATGTGTTTAGTGTAGTTTACTTCCAAGCAAGTGTGGATGGGATAGGGGGCGTGCAGCCTTTGTTATTTCTAGGAAGGCTCAATGACAATAGTTGTTCTAATATCATATCTGTGTGTGCGTGATCATTTAGTACATTTCTGATTGATTATTCCTAAGGAGATTCGTTGACACAGGAATCTTGGTAGTCTTGATCATTTTGAGGCCAGCCCACAGCCTGGTCTTGGGGAGGTTCTAGTCCTCCTATCCCTACTTGGGGGTTTATGGGACCCAAGGACAGTAAGTGCAAAAGACAAGAAATAAAATGATGCTGAAAAGGAACAGCCATCTTGAGAATAAAAAGGTTGTTGTACAGCTTTGAAAAGTGTAAACCCTCAACATGGGTAATTTTCACACAGTAATTTGTTTGCCTGCATCAAATGTTTAACTCCCATTGAGGCAATTATTGGAATTAGAGAATGTTAGGCACAACCTTATTTCTACAGCTCATTTGGGAGAACACTTTCTCTTAGCATGTGATACTTCGCTTTAATGGCGTATGTGTAAAAATATAGAAAAGAACAAATGCTACTAGTCGTGTTTGTTACCGCTGCTATCTGTGATTGCAATCACTCATTTCCTCACTTTTGCCCTTCCTGTCAAAGCCCTTTCATGTGGCAATGAAAATCAAAACTGTTTGCTGGTTGTCAGTGCCTTTACCATGCTCTCCAACATTTCACAGATGAAAACTGTGACACATGTGGCCATGCAACATCAGAATATGGCCAAAATGGCAAAAGTTATTAATGAGGAAGAACACACAAGCTAGGAGAGTCTACAGGAAAGGGCAAGGCTCCAGCCCATCCTCTCCTCTCCTGCCTGTTGAATTAACTGAATGCAAAATACTTTTGCACATTGAACTCAGTTTGCATCAACTAAAGTAAGCTGAGCACAAGACAGAAAGTGAGAGTAAAAGAGAGAAACTGGAACATTTTAAAAGCAGATGAAAAAGTGGGATGACATGTGATTAATCAGGACCCTCCCTGCCAAATTGGAACAGTTGGAGGCTATGGTAAGGGAGTGACCAAGGTCAACCCAAGCATTCGTCAAGGCATCCAGTAGGGTAGAAGGTCAGATAAGCTCTGACAACTCCTGGAGGGGAAGGATGTCAGCTAAATACGTCTCAAGCCTAGCACAGCTGTGACTTGGTTGATTGTTGCCAGTTATAAATTCTGAGAGAGCAACACTGGTTCTCTCTTTGCTGCCTGCGCTCTGCAAAGCTGGGTATAAATAAGTGTTCTTCTATATCTAAAGAGGCAGAACTCTCTGTTGGAGCTGGCACCACCTCCTTTTCTGTTTCTAGCACTGTAACTTCTCTCTGTACAGTAGGTCCTGGCATGCCCCCTGTTTCAGGCCATTTCCATACCGGGCTTCTGAAATGGTGCAGAGCAACCTCTCACGGAGGTCTTCTACACCGTAGAGTGGACTGGCGTGGACTACTTTTTGTAGTTCCACACCAGAATCCACTCAGGAGAGGCCGGAACTAGCCGCGCTGCGTGTTTTTTAAAAACCTCTTTTTCGAGGTTTTTAAAAAGCACGGAGCGCGCAGCCCCGCGCCGCTCCGTCGCCCGGCTCCAAAGCGGATTTGCAGGCGCGCGCAAGTGCATGCCTGCAGATCTGCCGGGGGCGGGCTTCCAGCTGGCGAGCTTCTCCGGTTGGTAGAGAGCCTCCACCAACTGGAAGCTGCCATTTGGGACGCCGGAGGACTGCGGAGCAGCGAGCTCGCGCTGCTCCGCGTAGCGACGGACTTACCCGGCTGCCGGTAGGCTCCATTTTTGGGCGTTTTCGCCCGTTTCCCCCATACACACATGTGGAAAGGGCCTCAGCCTCTGCATGGTCATGGCTTCCGGGACCCAGACTCAGACTCAGAGTCTGAGGCAGCAGAACCTGCTCTGAGCCCTCACATAGAGACTGCTGCAGCAGACCCTGGAGGGCAGACAGTACCACCACCCGCCCCAGGGACAGAGGTGTCAGCCCCAGCAGGGAGTCCTACTCACTCTGTCACTCTGACACAGAGAATGATCTAGCCATACCTACCTTTGCCCAGCCTAGACACCAAAAGGGTCTCCTGCATCACTCCCAGAGAATTTATGACAAGCACCAATTAATCAGGCATCAGCTGCCCTGACCCTGGGTCCTATAAGAACAGAGCCTTTCCCCTCTCGCCTTTGTCAGCAATCAACTGACCATTTCTCCCGTGTACGCTTCTGTTTGCTGCCCTTGCCTGTGTTTCTGCCTTTGACTTGTGTTTGTTTTTGCCTGCCTCTGATTTATGGACATTGTTGGGACCATTATTGCTTCTCATTTGCAAAGCTGTTTCCTTGCTTAAGTAAACTGACCACGTAAGTTACTGCTGAGTTTCTGACCTGTGTGTGTTATCAGCTTCTCCTGGCTGCCAGCCCAGACCCAGCTCGGACAGGCATGCCCTCTGTTTCAGACTCTGAGTCAGAGTCCATGCTCTAGAAGCAGGGTGTGACAGGCAGCTTCTTCAAGGCCATAGCTGCCCCATTAGTACCTAACTGGGTCTGGCAGCACTGGGCACAGTGTTTCTCTCTCTATCTCTCAATGAAGGATGGGGGCATGTTGCTCTCACTGTCTGCAGCTTCTATCGAGTCCTGCTGGAAGGCAGGATCCCCTACTCCCCCAGGCCCCTTCTCCTCAGACTCAAAGAGAGCTGTAGCTTCTTGGCATTCTGCCTCCCCCTCCTCCCCTTCCTCCTCAGAGTCCTCCAGAGGTTGAGTTATGACATGACACCCTTGTTTTCTTGGGGCTCAAGTCACATTTTTGAATTCACTTCCCTAGAAACAGGAAACATGAGCAGTATGTGGGGAGGTTCTGTACTGGTTTTATGTCTATCATTTGCTGCTTTTCTGTTTGCAAGGCAGTAGTTTTTGCTATGTTGTTGAGAGTCTTTAAAATGTGATTACCAACTTGCTATCTAAAGTGATGCAGTGCAATCTGTTACGTCCACATTTCTGTCAGCTCATTCTGTTCACTTTGTACTACTACTGCATGTGTAGATCAGATCTTTACACTTTACCACATTCCGCACGAATGTTGCATAATTGCACTGGCTTAATTCCATTTTTGATCTCTCCTTATCACATGATGCCATCACTATTCTGTTGTTGGATTGCACTCCAATTATTATTGGGTCACCTGTTTTCATTTATGGGAAATACCCATGAACGGCTCCAATAATGCTGCTTTTCCACCATTGCCTAGTCATGCAAACCTTTCATTCCACTGCAGTTCCAATATTGCAACAGTTATGTGGTCTCAACAGGTGTCCTCTTTCTTGATTCCACCCATCTGGTTATCAGAGTTATAGACTTATGTGCATACAAACCCCTTTCTGGACCTTCTTTTGTGATTTTCCCTACCTTCTAGTTAGCAGTGTTATTGACTTCCATGTGCACAAGCCCCTTTTTGGACAGTCCTTGGTGATCCCCCCCATCTGGTTAGCAGAGTTATTGACTTACATATGCACAAGTCCCGTTTTAGACAGTCCTTCACGTTCCTCTGCTTCCAGCAGTCCTGGGCAAGAAAAACCAGCAGCAGCCACTCTGCCCATCAGAAGGAGGAGGAGGAGGAAGAGGAGGAGGGAGGGAGAAAAGCAGAACCACTTGCTGGGAACTCACAAAAAAATTGCAGAAGTTAAACTAGTAAAGGTTGAGGGCCCACCATATAGTGTGTGTGCCGGGCAGTGCAGACAAGGGAGGTGGAGTCAGCGGGGTGGAGTGGAAGACTGACTGCAGCAACATGCACCACCAAACTGGCAACATAGCATTATTGCAGAGACTATGGCTATTTCTGCACTACACTATGATAGTGCTATTATTCCACTTTCAACTTCCTGTGGAATTCTGGAGTTTGTAGTTTCCTGAGGCCAAAGAACTCTCTGGCTGAGAATTCTAAAGGCCCTCCCTAAACTGCAAGCCCCATGATTCCCTAGGGTGTTGAAAGAGGAATAATAGCACAATAACAATGTAGTGCGGAAATGGCCAGTGTGATAGCACTTGTTTCTATACCGGTATGTTTTCGTTTTTTTAAATAACCTGATTGCTGTGAGACAACAGTGATAAAGCTTAAGGTCTATAAGTTGTAGCATCCATTCTTGGATCACTGGGATCTTGAGTCACTTGGATCTCCCCCAGCTCCTAATACTAAGCTTTCCTGCTTCCTAGAAGCTGCACTCTGGTATAATTTTAGTCAAATAAGATATTGCAGTGGTGAAGCAAGTCATGTGTGGTGATCACTAAATTGTTGCAGATATCATAAGCATCTTTTCCCTTGCTTAAAGAAAAAATTAAATGTCTTTTCCTTGGCTTTATAAGTTTGTTTCTGGGACATTCTTTTCCCCAGCACAAGTCATTATTTAGCATGTTAGGGCATGCCATTCTTACCCAAGCTCTTGCAATTGCTGTCTGCTCTATTCTGTGACTGTGTGAATGTCATCTTTCCACCCACTCCTACAGTTTTTCTTCGCTGGCATTTCCCACGTCTTAGTGCAATATGTCAGTACAAAGGACTATGCTGTAGTAAGCATACTGCACAAGCCTGTCATAATTTTGTAGCAGGAAGTGGATCTACACAAGAAAAATGCCAACAACACATCTGTAGCAACACAGTTAGCCTCTACACTTGCCCAAAACTTTAGGCCATAATACATTTCTTACGTCTGTCAGGTACCACCAGATGCTTTGTAGTTTTTGCTGAAGGAGACAATAGGCCATCTACTAGGAAATATCAGCTACTTCTACTATTACTTTTACCATCACCAGCACTAGAATTTACATTGTATTAGACAAGTATCCAGTGCATCAGATACAGTGCTTTCTTGGGGCCCAATCCGATATGTTACCTACTGTTTTTCTGGTGCATTCTGTCTTTTGCTTACAAGAAGTTGCAATGAGTTGCAGTTTCAATAGGAGCAACCACGCTACAGGAGGATGAATTTAAAGTGATCATTTCCTTGCCCCTAATTCACCAGGACTCAGAACTGGAAGATTCTTTTTCAAAAGTAGTTCATTCTTGTTACTCATTGCAGTGTAGGTGCAGAAGAGTTGCTATGATTTAAATGATTTACTGTTATTTCCCAGTTTTACACTGACAATAATCCACTGGCATTACTCAACATTTATCATATTGCTTGTTATGATACTTCCTGCTTTTCATTCCTTTTGAAAACCTAAATAATTTCACTCAAAATATGTCCAAAATTACCTTAGAATTCTCTTTAAACAAATAAGGAACATCTAGAAGTGAGGAGTGATAAGACAACATTTGTTATGTTACTTGCCATATGACTTAATTACATCCTCATTTTTTTTTTAAAAAAAGAGTGCATTGTTAACTGTAGCATATTACTTGCTGTGTATGCAGCACTGTGATTTCTATGCTGCAGATGGGGAGCCGAAGCTAAAGAAACAGTGGCTTACCTGAAGCAATCTAATTGTGAATGAAGCCACAATTGAACTGGCAACTTCCCTGGCTCACAGAACACGTGCTTAACCACAAGTCTAGACCATGTCTCTTTGAGAGATTTGCAATAGGTATTTTATTGCAAACAAACCATTGGGCACAGTGCCCATTCCATGCAGAGCAAAACCTTCTGTCTCAAGGGCAGAAACAGATAATGTATGACCCTTCAAACTCTGTTAGACTCTGGCTACCATTAATCCTCACCATAGGCTATGCTCTCTAAGACTCACGGGAGTTGCTTGTGCTCTAATTGTAGTGCCCCTGCGAGTTACAGCAGTGACTTGTGCTGATGCTCCTAAAGGGTCGGCTAATGCTGCCAAAGCAGTTCTGTGATGCCAAAGATGGAGAAGATGCAACTCAGTGACCTCTGAAACCTGACTCTTCAGACATGGAGCAATTAAAAAAAAAGGACAGACCAATCATGCCCTTGGGGTGCTATTTGTATTCCCACACCTGCTGTCATATTACCATGAGCCACCCTGATCCCAGTTCCAGGGCTCAGATACGCTCTCGGCTGATACACTGCACTTCCTCCCAAACGAAGAAAACATTGCACTTCCTTCTTTGATACGCAGTAAAAGTCCAGTATGCAACAATGGCTGTTACCAATTGTACCTTATGTGGTGCAAGAAAAGAAGTGAGTAGGTGGGACTTCTTTTGACAGTGAGGATACTCATTCAGCAGTGCCAGAAGAATTGGAGAAACATTTGCACAGCTGGATATTTGACCAGATGTTGTTAACAGGCATACCGAGAGTTGGCAAGTTACCTGAGCCAGAATTGCTATGCAGTCTTTTGGAGGTGTAACTGGGGAGATGAGTGATGAGTTATTTAAAGAGGTATTTAATTATGTGCTGGGGGCCTAATTTATGTGCTTTTGATAGTTCAATGCATTTTTATCTTTACTGGTGAATGATTCGCTAGTAATCATGGGGATAGCAGAAAGAAAAGTTGACATACTATTGATTTTTTTTCTTCAAAAATGCACACAGGTTCATGTGCTAATTTTATAATGCTCTAAATTCCATTTCATTATTTACGAAAAAAGACAGATCCTCAGAACGATAGAAATCGCTGGTGCTGTTGGCATAGTTGTTATTTAGTGCCATTAGTGTACATGGTATTTATAGTTATCATACTAAAGCAGATCCTTGCCTTAAGAAACTAACAGTCTACATCTTGATAGGACGGGGAGAAAAGGCAGAGGCATGGATAATCAATTTTGAATAGGTATAGTTACTTAAAGTTTTTTTCTTGGAGGTAGGGAGAATGGTTTAAATAGAAGGGCTAATGGAAAGGTGGATTTGTCTTCCTGACTATTAGTAGTACTGCAGCTGTTTTCAAAGACAGCAATGGCAAAAGGCAAATTTATACATTTGTGAGATAATCTTTCTTGTATTATATCTTCATTCATTTTCAAATAGGAAAATTTTTGACGTATGCACACATGCACAGAATGAAGTCAAGACAACCTGATTGCAGTCCAAGGGGAGACAGTGCTGTCTTCTTGGAAATACAGCCATATATATTGGCACAAAGTATTGATTGAGGAACGAGGATTGAATGCTGCAATGCTGTCAGAACAAGCATACGAGAAACCGTACCTAGACAACTTGTCAGTCCTCGACATCTTGGATGTCACCTTGCTTCTCTGTGCTTGCTCTTTAATTGTTTTCCTTCCATTTTTTTTCCTGCTAACAACCTATACCTATGTATCATGTTGTACACTCACCATATATCCAACTGTATCTGTTCGGAACAGGTCTTTAAGCTCTTGGATATTGCTATGTTGTTCCATTTCTGAACTTTCTTGTTGAAATGGATACTTAGGTCTAGGATTATGGTCTGCACATCAACATGGTAATCTTCAGTGTTGGACACTAGCCACACCACTACCCTTTTTGATGGCCTGAGAAATCACAGAGGCTGTTGTGTCTGGCTCTGAACAATAAATTGGCATTGGTGAAATTTGTCTTTGTCCTGGCGTAGAGTGTGGGTTCAGCTACATGACCTTATAAAAAGAACCTGGAAAAGCTACTTGTTTGGACTGCAACACCCATGCTGGCTGGCAGATTGCAGAAATTATAGTCCAAAAAGATAAGTTTCCCAAACTCTATTTTCAAGTATTTTCCAGATAGCCAATCCTATTTTTCAGCATGCAGCTTCCACACGAACACCACCATTTAGGGAGGTATCCTGCTTTTCTTCTACATTTCAAAGTATATGTGATTATTCTTTGGGAAGACTTCATTTCCAACCAATCTTCCAGTTTGACAGTTTGTGTGACTATTTTAACATTTTAGTGAGTCCACCGAATGGGAAGGTCTAGCTGAGACCCACTCATAAAAAGAAAGGGAGAATAACTCTTTGATAACATTGCTGTGCTGATGTTCATATGTTGATTTGTGCTGCAAATTATCTTCTCTCTCTCTCTCTCTCTCTTCTTTTCTTTTCATTCTAGAAGATACCAAGAGTGAACTCTGAAAACTTGCTGAGTATCCCTTCTGCCATTTCAGTAAAATCTGATATGGTGTCTCTCATTTTTATAATAATGGATATACTGTATTGTAGAAATATTTATACAGCACTAGGCAATTACCCTGCACTTGGAAAACCTGGCCTTTTCTCTGCCCTATTTTTTGGGTTATTTCCCATTGATTAGTGCACAGTGGGGGTGTTGTTATGTACCTTCAAGCTGACTTCAACATGTAGCAACCCTACCACAGAGATTTCTTGGCAAGATTTATTCAGAGGACATTTTCCATTGCCTTCCTTATTGAATTTCCCATTTCAATTAGCACTGAAGCTACTGAGGGCCTTTTCCTGATGAATCATCGCCCTTGTCTTTATCAGCAGGAAAACACTCTATCCACTAAAACTCTGCATCAAAGGGAATGTCAAGTTCTATCTGCTCACAATGGCTTACTTTTGAGCTTTTCATGAAGTTTGTGAAAGATGAGACATTCTCATACTCTGGGTGCTTTAGGCATCCTCACTTACAGGCCCCAGGGTTCCTGCCTTGAGAAAAGACACAGGCATAGACATTTCCTGGTGGTTCATTCAGCACAATGAAAAGTTTTGTGGCACCTTTGTTGCAACCAAAATTTCAATGGACTTTCACTTTGACAGATGTATTGGGTGCTATTGTCTTGGCAGATGTATGTCTAGAGCCATACACACCAAGAGAAATTGAAAGTAGTGGTGACAGGACTTCCTACATTGGATAAGTTGGATGAGAGGGAGCTGGTATAATTGTTGTTGTCGTGTCCCTTCAAGTCATTTCTAATCCAAAGGTGAACATATCATGGGTTTTCCTGGGGCTGAGTGTGTGTGATGTGCTCAAGGTCACCCAATGGGATTCCATGGCTGAGCGGGGAATCAAATTCCGGTCTCCAGGGTTGTAGTCCAGTGTTCAAACCACTGCACCATGCTGGGTCTCAGCGGGTAGAATAGCAGAAACAAATCCAAGTTCCAGAACTAGGCTGCAGTCTGAGCCAATGCTTGGGCCCAAGAGACCATAGGCTTTGAGCCTGGGATTAATGTGTCAGGACACTCAAAGTCTGCAGTCCCAGAGATTCAACAACCTATAGGAAAAACTGACAACCTCTCCACAACCCCACGTTGATCAATCAGTGCAAGTCACATGCCTGAAAGGACGGTCAGAAAAAAAAGAATAGTACTAAACTTCAAGCAGAGGCCCACTTCTTTGAGGCCTTCTTTACCTCAGTAAGGGGCAGAACCCAGGAGAGGTGATCAGATCTTGGAAACATAAAAGCCTCCATTTGACTCTTAGACTTCCCTGGTGCAAACTGAGTGCCTGGAGCTTTTCTGGTTCAATAGGTTCCTTGTCAAGATCAGGACAGAGCCAAGTGAACCAAAAAAGCTATGAAATGGCATAGCCAGTTTGGTATAGTGATTTGAATGTTGAGAGACCAGAGTTCAAATCCCTGCTTGGCCATGGAAATCCACTGGGTGATCTTGGTCAAGTCACACTCTTTCAGCTTCAGAGGAAGGCAAGGGCAAACCCTCTCTGAACAATTCTGCCAAGAAAACCCTGTGATAAGTTCACCTTAGGGTTGCCATACATTAGAAATGACCTGAAGGCACACTACTGCAACTGCTACTACTACTACTGTAAATGATTGGCAGTTCATAGAATCATAGAATCCAATAACCATACAGTTGGAAAGGACCCCAAGTACCATTGAGTCCAGTCCCCATCAGGCACATATCTGCCACTAAAGCACTCTGAGAGATAGCCATCTAACATCTCTTTTAAATGTTCCACTGCAGATGAGTCCACCACTTTCCAAAATAGTTTATTGCACTGGCAAACATCTTTTACCACCAAGAAGTTCTTAATATTTATTTGGAATCTCCTTTCTTGTAATTTGAATCCATTGCTTTGGGTCTTATCCTCTGCAGAAGCATTTCAAATATTTAAAAATTGCAATTCTATTGCCTCTCAGTCTCTTCTTCTCCAAGCTAAATATACCCCATTCTCTAAGGTCATAGCATGATGTTGCTATCCCGCAACAGCAGTGGATTGCTTCCAGTCTAGGAGCCATGCTACTGCATGACGTCATCACTATCCAGATGCTATCCTATCCCCAAGCGTTGCAAAACTGCCTTATGCCATTTCCAGAAAAAATCTGTTGAGAGTCTCCTTTAGCACTTCAACACCATCAGCTGGCTCAGTGCGGTACCATAATAGTGCTTGATAGCACTTCCTGTCCTCCCAGATCCAGGAGACGGTGGGGTGTGGGTGTGCCCAGCTTGTCCCTCGCTCAACTATTCTCATGACCTGATAACTTCGAAATCTATCACCTCTGTGTGTTTATTTTAAATTTCTCTTTTGAGTTAAAACTTTTTATTTTTAAAAATACATTTTTAAGCATCACAGCGCAAAAGTGCAATAGTGTACTAATGTGTCATGCTGTTGCAACATTGCTGTGCTAGTACAGCTTTAAAAATAAAAAACTCCAACCCCCCAACCAATTGGGAGCAATGGGGCGGGGTGAAGGTGGAGCAAGGGAGTGGCCAATGATGCTGTAGTGAGAAAAGAACACCAATGGCAATACTGCTACTGATCCGCTTAAGGTGGAAGGGCGTTGAAGAGAGTGTATCTAACCTGCCACCATCACATGAATGGCAATGTTGGAACTCTAACAGAAGAATGTGCTAATAGGGTATGGTGTGGAAAGGGCTTAAGACTTGATTTCCAGATTGTTTACCATCTTGATCATCCTCCGTTCAAGCTTCTCAATATCCTTCTTTAACTATTATGTCCAGAACAGGACCAGGATGCCAAGTCAGTCTGACCAAATCAGAATGGAGTGGTACTATTATATAACTGCATTGTGGCACTGTGCACCCCATAATTCACATGCTTTGATTGGCAAATAATATCAGATTTTCACCATATTAATTGGCATTGTTTTAAGTGATACTTGAGGTGACAGCAAGGTCAAGCTGGAGGAGGCAAATTCCTTACTGTAAATGTGACATGGCAAGGAAGGTCAGCCATACCTTCCTCTTAGGCAAGAGACCCAGTCAGTTCAGGACAATAGCGTGGCCACTCTGAATACAATAGGCATGAAACACCAGGCTGGACTCTCAAAGCTGAAATAGGGAAGTTCCCATCAAATTGTGATTGTCTTAACCCTGGTCCCTGTACACCTGGACATATTCCTATTGTTTCCCCCTCTCCACAATATTCAGCTGTTACGACAATCATTATCCCCTTGTCACTCAAACACTAAGCCCATTAATTCTTCCTGGACTTCATTGCTTATGTTGCAACTCCCATTGTCCGCTTAGCTGGGAGTGCAGTTCACAATTATAACCTCAGGATAATTTTTGCGTACAAATATCCCTGATTTTAGGCTGCTCAGTGCAGTCTCTGACCATTCCAAATGCCACTCTGTCCATCTGATTCCTGAACAAGAACTGTCCTTAGGTTCCAGCCTAAGCCACGTCTGCTTTTTCCGCTTCTCTCCGGGCTGGTAAATATTGCCCAAATCCTCAACATTCTGTATCCCACTTTCCTCCCTTTCCTTCGGTTAGTCCTTGTGCGAGTGTGTGAGTGTGTGAGCTTTTGCATGCTTGTGTGAATCTTGTTAATAAAACACATTTTTAACTTATGTTTTGTTTCTCGGCTGGTTCCTTCCTGCACGAGCCCACAAACATGGGTAGGCAAGATCTCACAAAGTTGTCCCCCCTCTCACAAGCCTCCTCTTTTTGAGCTAATTATTCCTCACTTTTGAACAGAGATACTGGCATCTTGGGTTGGCCCTTGTGGCACCCACAGTTTGGGGTAACAACTGGATTTGGACACTATAGTATTGCTGATGCAAGCTAGAAATGAATTCAATTTTTTTTTACAACTACATCACACTATTGACTCATGTCAAGCTTGTGATCTATCAAGACCTTAGAACCTTTTCATCTGTACTGCTGTTAAGCTAGGTGTCATCCATCTTATAGTCATATGTCTGTTTCTTTTCCCTACCTAAATGTAGTCCCTTGTATTTATCCCTGCCAAAACTTTGCTAGTTTTGGCCCAGCTCTCCAATCTTGAATCTGGATTGTGTGTTTTGATGTTAGCTATGCTTTTGTATTTGATGTACTTGCAGATTTGATGAGAGTGATCCTATTCTGTCATCCAAATTATTTATAAAGATATTAATCAACAAGAAACAAAGTTGTTAATTGCAGACAAGTGAAAACAGAAACTTTCCATATGCCAATCTCTGGTTTATAATCCTGGTTTGGATCATAACCTAGAAATGTTATTTTTTTGGAAAAGTTCCTTTTTTAGATGGCAATTCCCTTAAGGAGTTGCTATCCCAAAAAGTACTTTTTTTGAGCTATAGTTTGAAGTAAATGGATCTGCTTACAACTTGTTTATTCAAACTGAAGATGTATTCCAAATTTCTTCAGCATTATCAACAGTCGAGTTCCAGTGCCAATTCAGTGTAGTCCGATAGCAGATGACACCATATCCCCTGACAAAGTGTGAATTATTAACTACTGTGTAGATGAAGCATGCTGCTCCAGTCTAAAGTCTGGGTCACCTTTAACCCAACTCAAACATCTTTTGGCAGGCTCTTGGAGATTTCAGGAAGCAACAGTGAAATAAGGATTTTTACCCCACAGCTATGCAATTCTCAACTCTAATTTAACAGCCAAAGCAACCATTCTACAAACACTGTTGACAAGCACCATTGTTTACTTTGAACAAGGTCCAGGGGCATTTTGAAAATACTGTTGCTTTGTTTTTAGTAAACTGTTTCTGTAGCTTCAAGTCCAGATCCATGTCAGGCTTTTAATTGATATCATTACAATATGGCAAATAGTTTGATTTCAGATCCACACAGTGTTCCTCACTTTACTGTCTTTAGTATGAAAGCAGGGCACTGCCTAGCCAAGCCACTTCTGTTATCACTTTCCTTATGCAAAAAGCAATACATCTGAAGAGGCTGGGTTCCTGTTCACATGCAGCCATTCAATGTGACCAGTATCCTTGATTTTCCAGGGTTCTTGCTCCCATGAAGAGCTTCTCTACTAGAAGAAACCTCTTCAGTTCCAATACACTGTTTTCCATGTCAACAAAAAGAAGATGGAGGAATTGGGGCTAGAAGCTGCCTGGTCAAATGTGGAAGAAAGTATCACCTGAAAGGCTACACATTAGGTACTAATTTTGTTCCATGTATTGATGAGAGTGTGAGAGCCAGCATGGCGTAGCAATCTGAGCACTGGATTATGACTCTCAAAACCAGGGTTCAAATCCCTGCTCAGGCACTGAAAGCCACTGAGTGGCTTGAGGTCACTGTCCAAGCTTGGTCCGGGATGGCAGCCAGGAGAAGCTGATAACAAACACAGGTCAGAAACTTAGCAGTAACTTAAGTGTTCAGTTTACTTAAGCAAGGAAACAGCTCTGCAAATGAGAAGCAATAATGGTCCCAACAACGTCCATAAATCAGAGACAGGCAAAAACAAACACAAGTCAAAGGCAGAAACACAGGCAAGGGCAGCAAACAGAAGCATGCACAAGAGAAATAGTCAGTTGGTTGGTTGCTGACAAAGGCTAGAGGGGAAAGGCTGTGTTCTTATAGGCTCCAAGGTCAGCGCAGTTGGTGCCTGATTAGTTGGTGCTTGGCATAAATTCGCTGGGAGCAACGCAGGAGACCTTTTTGGTGTCTATGCTGGGCAAAGGTAGGTATGGATAGATCACTCTCCATGTCAGAATGAGCAGGGGTCCCTGCTGGGGCTGGCACAGCCCCCTGCTCTGTCTCTGGGGTAGGTGTCTGCAGGTACTGCTGTAACAGTCTCTGTGCCAGGGCTCAGAGCAGGTTCTGCTGTCTCTGAGTCTGAGTCTAGGTCCTGGAAGCCCATGACAGTCCCAATCCATTTGAATGTCATCAATGGCATCTTGTATTCAGTCCAGAAGTGAATTGGCAGCAAGAACAGTTCCTTTAATACTAATGTTATATATTTTCTATATAGTACTCTGGTAAACGATCTTTTTTTTTTATTTTGCACTTAGCTGTAGGTTCTGCATCATCTTCAAAGTCAGCCCCAAGTAGAGTGTGTTGCAGTAAAACTAACCAGGAAATTACCTGGGTTGTCCATCCAGCTGTTAAATACAGATCTGCATACAGCAGGCCATACTTAAAGCAGCTTCTCTAAATTCTGGTCCGTTCGATTTCTTAAGGTCAGAGTACATGTGATGCAAGCTTTTGTTACCCTGATTTCTGGGGGTCCCGGGAGGGACACCTAAATGTGCTCACAACAATGGGGAGGGAATTAGCAAAGAGCACTTTTTCGCACTGCGAGAGGCAGGGTAATGCAGCGAGATCTTGAGCCCTATGTCTACAGGGTCAGGCCGAGTCAATGATAAGGCAGAAGTTAATAATAAAATTGTTTTATTGAAGCATAGTCAAACACGTGTATGCAACACACTCACACAAAGAACTATAGAAATAAAAGATAGGAGTTGGATAGAGGGATTTTGAGAGGAGGTTTGGTATGGGAAATACTATACCTGTTCTGAAGCCCGGTAAAAGCAAAGAAGCTGGGGAGCGTGGATTCTCAGCACGTGGGGCTGAGGGGAGGCTCGTCAAATGGAGGGACAGCAATTCGGGAGGCAAGTCACGAGCGATCCGACGAGACGCTCAAAGTCAGGGGTTCTTATAGGGAAAATTGTGGCTGCCGGCTAGTCCGTACTTGGGGATAACAATGAGTTTGGGGCTGGAGACAAAGCCTCCGAAAGGTCAGTACTTTAGATGATTGAGTTATGACCAGATTGTCAATAGAGTAGCCAGTATGCAAACGCGGAGTGCTTGAGCGTTGTATAGTCCGCTCATCAAGCTGCCTGCGCGGGGCAGGGGATCTTTTGTAAGTAGCGTGCATACATACTGTGGTACTTGCCTTGAGGTTTCCTGAAGCTGCATTCGGCAATGACTGGCCTGCCTGGATGGGGATCTGAATGGTTCAGCTATTTTCGGCCGTGCCTGTGTGCGTGCTTGTCCGGGGGCCTCGCAAGCACGTGGAGAGGAACGGGTACAGAAGGCCAAATTATTGATATCAAATGATATCTTAATATTCCACAAGCTCGGGCTAGAAACAGCAGTAACACTTTGAAACAGATATATATTTGTGTGTGTGTACACACACACACACATCTCAACACATTTAACGTTAGATCAACATGTTCCATGCTATGCCTCACCTCTCAATGCATTCATCAGACCATTATCTTAATTAAAATACGCCCATACATAATGAAAGGCTCATAGTGATGCATACATGCCCGTTCTTAACTTAATTGCCCCAGGAAGAAATTAATAGACATTTTTAAAAATGGTTGTAGATCTACTTAGATAACTGAGGAGACATGTGCTGAAGATGTATTTGCATTATCTAAAAAAAAATGCCCGCTGTGCTAACTTATACCCTCATTCAGCCTGAACCACGCTGAAAACCTACAGAAAATGGAAGTGTGCCTGGAGAGCACCAATGGTATATCACATCAGCTCCACCAGCAGTGTCATCAAGCCAGGTCTGAAAACATTAAATTTGTCCGCTTAATCGTTAAGAGCTCAGAACTTTTTATGAGGAAAAACATAGTGTGAGCCAGCAGCCAGTATTTGTTCAGTCCAACTACATGCCTACTAATCTGATTCTGACCTTATTTCTCAATGAAACAAAACTTAGCAAAATCATTTCCAACATCTCTAATAAATATCCTATTTTGCAATTGCTGTTTTCCCATTCTGTGCTATTCAGCTGTGTTTCAGGAAAAGGATTTTTCCTTAGAGAATCTAAAATTGCTAGAAAAAAACAGGAAAATGTTTTCCCTGTGATTTAGCAAGGAATACAGGCATGAAAGGGCAAAGTACCTTTTACCTTTGTTCATGAACAAACAATAATGAAGAGAACACTATAATAAGGCCTAAATACTCTGAAGGCACCAGATGCTGTCTGATCTTGGAAGCTAAGCAGCGCCATCCTGGTTAGTACTTAGATGGGAGACGACCAAAGAATATCAGGTGCTGTAGGCCAACCATTCTCAACAGGGGCCATATGGCCCCCAAGGGGCCCTGGCACATTTGAAGGGGTCACAGACTGAAAACTGTGCAAAGGTGAGCCCCAAAGGTTTATGGGGGCCCTGGTAACTGAACTGGTGAAATACCTGAGCAGCAACCTTAATTGGAATCAATAGTTTCCCTTGAAGAAAGATTTAATGGCCTATTAAACCTTGGTATCCTGGACTGGATTTTGAATCCTTTTGAAGTACAAACCCGCCCCCACTCCCAAGCTGTGGCAGAAATTCAAGGGAGTTTGATTGATCTTCAGAGTGATATAACTGTATATAATCAGTTCAGTCAATTTCAAAAAGATTTTTGGATCACAAGTGATCTCCTGAATAAATTACCAATACTGTGAGAAAAAAGCCCAAAGATTTTTTACTGCCTTTAACTCAACATATATGATTGAGTGAGGATTCAGCAAGGTAGTTTCTTTGATAAAATCCAGGAACAGAACTGATACTGAGACAAGAGGTGATGTCCAACTGTCATTGCCTAACTTGAAGCTTGATATCATGAAATGTGGAGAAAAGCACAGGGCTCAAGGATGACATTAGGCCTGATAGATGTTTAATTTCATATAGTCTTTTTAAAAGTTTTGTCCAATGTGTTGGAATGTTCAAGCTTTCTTGTGTTCAGTAATAAATTATTTTCTGTATATGTGGTCGTGTTGTACCCCTGTTTGACAGGGGGAGCCTGGAGCCTGAGAAGAGCTCCTAAGGGGGCTGTGGCCAAAAAAAAGTTGAGAATGGCTGCTGTAGGCTATATTTCAGGGGAAGGAACTGGCAAAACCACTTCTAAGCATTCCCTGCTTAAGAAAATCCTATGCAATTCATGGGGGTCTCCATAAGTCAACACCCAGTTTCAAGGTATGCACACACACAATAAGAATCCATGAAATTCCATATATATACTTCTGCTCAGAACACAGATGATCAGATTTCCCCCTTCCTTGAACAGCTAAGTTTCTTCCAACATGATTGGGGGGATATATTTGAACAATCAGTGTCCTCAAATGACCTCAGTAGCTTGTTTATAGCCATGGCTAGCTATGTATCCAGCTCAAGACCGAGAGTACATTTCCCAGTCAGGGTACCCAAAGTTAGTCACAGGAGGCTGATGTGCAGCAGGCAGACTAAGCAAAAACAGAAGTCTGGGTACTTAGTTCTGGTGGATTCGGAAGATTCATGCATCATGTGTGAAGAGGGCTTTGAGGCCTGAATGTACACAGCTTCTAGACTTAAACCACAGATTCAAGTCACAGAGCATCCTCCATTCAAGCAACAAAAACTGGACTCTTCTCCTGCGACTTTGTCACTTTGTTCCACTTACATACCCAATAATTTTCCACATCTCCCTACTGCCCTTCTCATGCACATACTAACATCCTCTTGCTATACCATTGTTCTTTCTTTCTAAAACCTGAAATGAACGTTAGGTCTAGGATGAAACATTAAAAGGGGCAAGTTCCTAGCAAGATAATCCAATTAGCAGAAAACATTGCTAATTTGCCCAACCCTTCCTCAGCGTATTTTCCCCCCATTGGTCTACAATTAAAATGGCCTTTCTTCGTTGTTGTTATTTGCTGTGAAGTCAGCTTTGACTTATGCTGACCCAAATGAATAAAAGACATCCATGAGCCCTGGACAAAAACTCAGAGCTATGGCTTCCTTGATTGAATCAATCCATCTGTAATGCCATCTTGTTCTTCTCATATTGCCTTCCTCTTTGCTGAGCATTAGCATCTTTCTCAGTGCTTCATGTTTTCTCATTATATATCCAAAGTACAACAGACTTAGTCTAGTAATCTTGGCTCCTAGGGAGAGTTCACGATTAATTTGCTCTCAGATCCATTTCTTTTTTCTTTTTGGCAGCCCATGGTATCTGTAGAACTCTTCACCAGAATCACATTTCAAATGGATTCTTTTTATTGGTTCTTATATCTGATATGATTTTCTGGTAGGGCAAGTAGTATGATTCAACCATTTAGGAAAACTTTAATTTTCCCTCCTGATTTCATTTCCCATTCTGTATTTTATTCTACAAAACAATTTCCCTTTCCAGGTCTGAATTTATCAGGAAAGGTAGCATTTGGAGATATTTTTCCTGCTACTAAAGGAGACAGAATACTGTTCATTTTTTAGTGCTCTGAAATCCCATTTTGTGAACAATGAGAAGGGAGTTTCCTCTGCTTTCTGCTGAGATATTAATGATGCCCTCAGACTGTTAATCAGTATGGAGGAGAGCAGTGTCAAATAAAGCATGGGCACGCAAGATGAACAAATGTATGTTGGAATATTCTTGGTGGAAAGGGTGATTTCACTAGAGAAGGACTGGAGGGACTTGAAACAGAAATTTTCTTTGTTGCATACACCGCAAGGCCAAGATTAGATCAGCACCATGAGAAGGAGGAGAATGTGTCTGTCTGTGTGTGCGCTGGGTAGGTGATGTGAAGCCACTGCAGGCCTTTGCTGCCTGCTCACGGGAATTCCAAATGCAAATTGGAGCAAAGCGGTACTCAGGCTTGCTTGGCTAATAAGACAGCTGGTGACAGAGAGAGAAAAATGCTTCCAAGCATCTGTTTACTATAGATCTGCACATGTTCGTGTGTGTGCACATGCATATGGTAGGGCGTGCCAAATCTGCCAACCTTGTGTCAAATCAAAATTCCAACAAATGTTGTCATGTAATTTATTACTGTTTTACTTTCAGCCAGGAGCAGTGCTGCCTCATATCATAGCATCCTGATTACTTCCAGTGCTTGAATTACTGGTGGAGTGGAGGCGGCGATGAAAGACAGAAGATGCCAGGATGCATTTCTTTTTCTGACGGTCCCCTTTTATTTTTTTTATTTTTTATTTTTTTTGGTAGTGGGGGAGAGAGCTATGGTCAGGCCATGATTTGGCTAAAATTCAGAGGAAATCAGGGGTGAGCTCTTTGATATTATTTCCATCTATCTTGCCCTCATAATTTGAATAATGGTTGCTTTCACAATAGCTCATTTCTATGGAATTGCCATCCTTTAGTCAGGTCATTTCTGGGAAGAAAGAATTTAGATGACATTGTCAATTTTTGGATTCCAGTCTTTTCATATTTATAATTTTTTCACACACAATAGAAGTACATAAACCAGGCTCTCTAATGTGGATGAGAAAAGTACTGTTGAGGCATGGGATATACTGAGATCTTAATTACAGGCTTCCTCCATTTCTAATTGCTTCCTGTTCAGCATAGTCAGTCTTTCTGGGGAGGAACAGATGGATTGTTCTTTACTTGCTGCTGTCAGTTGCTGTTGTCCATTTATAGTGGAGGTAATTATCTGAATCATTTTATTCTTCTGTAATTTCTTTGGTTTTCTAGCAACATAGCACTCTTTCACAAACAAGAAAGAACATTAAAAAGGACAAATGGGAACTATTAAATATACATTGTCTGCAGGAACAAGAAATGGCTAATAATGAGGCAATTAAAAGGCAACTTGATCTATTATTTTTCCTATGCTAGATAGGAAAGCATTATAACATGACCAGGAACAAGACTAGGGCCCTTTCCACACGCGAGAAAGGAAACATGCGAAAACGGAACTCACCAGCTTTCTTGAGCGTCTGGGCGAGTCCGTCGGGACGAGGAGCAGTGTGAGCTCGTCGCTCCGCACTGCTCCGGTGTCCAAAATGGTGGCTTCTGGTTGGTGGAGGCTCTCCACCAACCGGAGAAGCTCGCCAGCCTAAAGCCCGCCCCCAGCAGATCTGCAGCACGCACTTGTGCACGCCTGCAAATCTGCAGCGGAGCGCAGCGACGGAGCGACACGGAGTTGCGCGCTCCGTGCTTTTTAAAAACCTCTTAAAAGAGGTTTTAAATAAGCACGCTGCACGACCAGTTCTGGTCGCTCCGAACCAGACTGAGGTATGGAGCTACAAAAAGTAGTCCGCCCCAGTCCACTCCACGGTGCAGAAGACCTCCATTGGAGGTCGCTCTGCCCCGTTTTAATAGCCAGGTGCGGAAATGGCCTAGAAGTTGCAAGAAGGAAGCTACTAATTAAAGCTGGAGAAGTCCTTTCCAGAGCAAGGCTTACTGTTGAGTAAATTTTATAGCAGGATCTTGTAGAAGGATCTTGGTCATTAGGGAAAAGAAATGATAATATGAAAATGATGTTTCAATGCTGCTTAGACTTAAGAAATGTTTTGCTAGTTGAGATAAGTTCATCTTGTCCTTCACTCTAGTGCTGCCTTTCAAAGATCTGAAGCTATTTGAAGTTATTTAAATCACAGAGTCACCAACAGTAAATATATCAATTTTTGCCTTTCCTGCCATCATTTCTTAGCAGACTTGTTTTGCAAGTTTTTGTAATGCTTGGGAACTGCAGAACCAGCTGTTGTCACAGAAAGAACTGTATACATGTCTCAATAGATTCTGTTATGTGTCTTGGGAGTATCGAAACCAAAGTCTGGCAGCATTCCACATTTTTTAGTTAGTTGCAGGAAGCTGTTCCATCACGTATCCTACCCCTTTCTGTTACTTTCCAGTAATTTCTGGGATTGTGTCAAGGCTTGTCACAAATGATTAAGAAAGGAAATGCTGAAGAGCTATGCCAACCTGAATGAACACACTCACAGATGGGCCTTTTCCATCTCTTATGCCAAAAAGGGGGAGAAGGAAGGAAGTATTGCAGTTAACTGTTGAAAGAAAGAAAGAAAGAAAGAAAGAAAGAAAGAAAGAAAGAAAGAAAGAAAGAAAGAAAGCCAGCCAGCCAGCCAGCCAGCCAGCCAGCCAGCCAGCCCCGACAGTATCTCAGGTTAGACATAAACCATTCTTATTTCTGGATTTCTTGCTGTGAGGTATCTTACTGTATCCATCATTTGCTAATGAAGACACAGTGGATAGCTGAAGACATTTTGGGGTTTGAAGTGGAAAATTCAAGTACCTGGTTGTTCCCAGTACTAGCAGTGTACAGTAATGCCATTTTTGCTTCTGTGACAAAACACCTTGCTGAAGTAATAGCAAATCTCAGTAGTAGTATAAATTTACTGATTAGTCAACTGACCATATCAAAAGATGTAACATCTAATGTTATAAAATACAGTAAAATGAGTAACTAAAATATGATGGAGTGGAATAAAATAAGCTAAAGTAAGGTAAGATACAATAAACTGTGATAAAATCTGATAAGTTGAAATAAAAAGACTAACATAAAAGACTATAAATAAATACCAATACTTGTAATAATAGGTTGTCATCTTGAGATAAGATGAAAATAGTAAAATACAGAGGCAATACGTATTTAGATTAATTTATCAGCCTTGTATGTAACCCCAATATGTTCTATGAATTGTTTTCTCAGTTGGACAGCCTTATCTATAAACTTAACAGTTCTGAGGACTACATATGTGTTAGTGCCCTGAAGGAAATAAGATAGTCGTTTGATAGGGTCCCAGTATTTTATTCTATCAAGGAATGTCTGTAGATACTGGGCCCTTACTGGGGTGTATAATTGACAGTTAAAAAGTACATGTGCAATATTTTCTATTTCAGATGTACCACAGACACATATTCTTTCAAAATATAGCACTTGGTGGAATCATCCATGTTTAACCGTAGACTCTAGCTGCTCAAATCTTGCTCTAGTAAGAGCTGTCCTTTGGCACTGAATCAGACCCATTGTCAAGTATTTTTCTATTTGAAAGGATGCTTTATTTTTAGCCAGCCATTTCAACGACCTGATGTTTGCAAGTGACTCAATATCAGTTTGGGCATTCACATCTTAAACTGTTTGTTTGACTATCACGTTGGCCTGATGTCCAGCTGAAAGTAGATATTGTGTTGAAAAACCAAAGTGTGAGATGGTTTGGAGAAGTTAGCAGATCATGAGGTGAGTTGGAGTGTTCTCATTTGTTCTTCCAGGCACATTTTTGATAGTCTATCAGATTCCATTGAGAGAATCTTCTACCAGTAGTTGAAAGCTTTGGTTACTGTTAAACTGTAGATGAGGTGGGTGCCTGTTTCGGCTCTTACTGCTGCTGCAGGTATATTCCTGTCGGTTCCCAGGATTGTTCTTAAGATGGGTACTTGATTTTGTTCAAGTAGAGGGATCTTTGACAGCCCCCACAGTTCAACATCATAGGTTAACACTGGTGCAGTTTTTGCCTTGTGGACCTTTAAAATGGAAAGCAGAGAGCTTGGGTGGTTGTAACTAAGTAATTTAGTTAACATTTTAGAGTTTATTGTGGCCTCTATAGAACTCTGTTTGAAGTGATTGACCCAAGGCCCTGTGTCTGTAAAAACCACCCCTAAATATGAGAAAGAATCCAGTTTTTCTATGGGCTCCCCATCCAAGTGTCAGTTGTGTTTGACCCATCTTTTCCCAAAAACCACCACTTTGGATTTGGACTTATTGATATTCAGTGAGTTAGTGGTACAATAGGCACCAAATTTCTCCATCAATCTTCTCAGGCCTACTTGGGAATGTGCCATTAGAACTGTGTAATCTGGATACAAAAGGATGTTGATATGTCTGTTAAAGCTCTTTGGCATATGAACATCTGTAGGCCAGAGGAGTCCTGGGATGTCATTAACATAAAGATTAAGTAACACTGAGGCCAAAATGCATCCTTGCCTAACACCTTTATAAGTGGGTATGCTCTGTGTAAGAGAGCCATTGACTCCGGTACGAACTTTCAGGCATGTATTTGTGTAGAGGGCCTTTACCAGGTATAATGTTCTAGGTTCCATGTTTAACTTGGCCAGCTTCTTCCAAAAGATATCTCTATTTATGGAGTCGAATGCCACACTGAGATCTATAAAGGCCGTGAACAGGTATTTACCATCTATTGTGTATTTGGTGATAAGATGATGTAGCACAAAGCAGTTATCTATTGTGGATCTGAACCCAGCCTGTTCTTCCACTAATATGCTCTTCTCGATTGCCCAATCCTCTATTCTTCTGAGCAGATGTTTTGCATACATCTTATCTGTTATATCAATAAGGCTTATGGGTCGATAAATTCTAGGATCTTCCTTATCTCCTTTTTTGTGTATGGGAACTATGATAGAGAGTTCCCATCCTGCTGAAATGTAGTCAGTATTGTCTATATATGTAAACAGGCCTGCCAGCAATGGAGCCCACCAGTCAATATGTGTTCTGAAAAGTTCTGGGGGAAGGAAGTCTTCACCAGGTGCCTTGTTGGGTTTCAGTAACTGAATAATGTGTTTGATTTCTGTCACTGACACTGGTGGCCAAGTGGGGAGATTAACAAGTGTCAAAGGCTCAGTAGGTATCCTTCCTGGACAAACCTGCTTAGAGTTGGCAAATAATGTAGTACAGAAATCCTCCCAAACTGAAGCTGGAATGGGAATATCAACTAATAACTTGCGCTCCTTCAGCATGCCAGATACATTATTCCAAAATACAGCTGAGTTTGGCCCTTTTGCTGACTTTCCTAACTCAGACCAAACTGTAGCCGTGTAATGGGCCTTCTTAGTGGCTATTAGCTTCTTGTAATTATGTCCAAGCTTTAGCATCTTAGCATGATTGTTTGGTGTAGAATTTCTTTGAACAGAACGCATAATACTTTTAGGGTCTTTCTTGAATGTGAGCAATCAAGGTCGAATCAATTAGATCGTGCGGCTTGTTGATTCTTAACTGGCAATTTATCTATTAGAAAGTTTTTAAATGTGGAACACAGGTTGGCGTACCTGATAAAAATTTCATTCGGGTCTTGAGTAGATGCAACAACCATTTTTACTCAGGACTGGGCCCTCTCGGAGTTCATAAAACTGGAAATTGCCTCCATGTCCCGCTTAAACCATTTAAGCTTTCTAGTTTGCCTTACTTCAAGGTTAGCAAGTAGCCTCTGATCTTGTGATATGGATGGTCTTAGATCAGAGCTGGCATAGAAGTTAAGTGGAACTGGTTGGTGGTCACTGTCTTCTCTCTCATAAACTTATCTGAGAATAACTATCTGAGAATAAATTGGTTTTATCTGTCGAGACACATATATAATCCAAGACACTGCTAACATTCCCCATGTGGAAAGTAAAGGGATATATGAAGCAACTGTGTTTGCCTCCTAGGATATGAAGATTACATGTATATGTCAAGGAGATCAATTTGGAGCCTGCCATGTTCCTTTTAGAGTCTCTGGAATGCCAGGCTGGGTCATTAAATAAATAGTTCTCAGGTATAATACCCAGATGTACATAGTCATTCAAGGAAGCTCCCACCCTAGCGTTGAAGTCTCCCAAAAGGATCACAATGGCTTTGAGATGTTTTAGCTTTATCTCCAGCACTGTCTTTTCTAATTGCACCCAGATATCAAGTGAGTAGAAAGGGGAAGAGCATGGAGGTAAGTATGCATTTAGCAGCATGACATCAGATGGTTTGTATTTAAAACGAGTGGCTACGAGATAGAAGAGATCTTCTCTAAGGACCAGTTCCTTCCCTTGCCAGCCCAACTCTGCCTTAGAAAATACAGTTAATCCTCCTGAGGCCCCCCTGTTGACCTGAACTTACGTGCTAGTATAGACCAGGATCTAAAGCCTGGTAAGTAAGCATCTTCATCACCAGTGGTTAGCCATGTCCCTTGGAGTGCTATAGCATCAAACTTGGAGAGAAACTCCAATAGATCTCCAATCTGTTTTTCCATCCAGCTACGTTCCATGTTAAAAGCCTAATAGAATTTCCACGTATATTGTTAGAAAGGGTATCTTGCAATATGCTGGGGTCAGTAAATAGGTGGTATAGTTCATGTAATCATTCTACAGATAGAGTGAGATCCAAAGTTCCTTCAGTGTCTGGGAGGGCACACTGATTGAAATGTGATGCCTTTGCCACTTTTTTGCTGGTGTATAGAATCAGATAAGTTTTGCAATGGCTTGCTTACAGAGTGATGACCATTGGCAAATTGTTGTTGTTGTTTCACATCCATATCAGTTGCCACAGGTGATCTCTCAGCCCTGGGTAACAATCTTCTTTCTGCCTCAGGGGCTGCCTTTACCATAATTTCCTCTAATTCCTGGAGCAGAGATTTACCTAAAGAACTAGAGGAGGTTCCAGTTATTGGATGAATTAGATAGCAATTGTGTGGTCCACTACTTAGCTCTAGTTGTCGCTCCCAGGATTTCTGGCAATCCAAACCTTTTGGGCATTCAAAGCCTTCCTCTAGTCTGTCAACTGCATCCAACTTTTTGTTCTTTGAAGTTCTTAGGTGTTGTACTATTTTGAAAGGAGATAGGATGGAGGGATTTGAGTCTACCCCAGAGAACTCTGTGTTGTTTGTCAGCATGTCTGAGTTGCATGTGGTAGAAGAAGAAGCAAAAGGGCCAACAAGTTCTTTCTCTAAGTAATTGCAGTTGCCTTGGGTAGTTGGTGAGACCAGGTCAATCAGTGGTTTGGCTGCTTTATGTGTTGCCACTAGGGTCTCTCTCAGATCATCCAGTCTTTTGATAATATCAGCTTGTTCCAAGTCTGATAAGGCACTGAGTTAATCAGGTTTCCTTCCAGGGGAATGCACTGTCTTACTACAGGAAGCACTAGTTGTTTGCCTGGGCTTTGATCTCTCCTGGACAGGGCTGATAATATGTCCTTGAGATTATCTGAAGTTGAATTGTCACTTTTATTCTTCAAGGTGACAGTACGCTCTGGATCAGATTGGTTTAGGGGTGGGTTAAGTTCCTCTGAATGAAACACACATGTTGGGAAAATTGAAAAGAAGTGCAAAAAAGGCCTCATTTTAAACAACATACTAGAGATTGTGGGCTGCCTGAATGTAAGTAGAATTTGCTGGCAGCCTCTTCTAGGTGGGAGCCATTCAACCTTCTACAAGTCAGTTAACTGCCTTTCACAGCATAGTAGCTGATTTAGAGATATAATAATTACTCTTTTGGATTCCCATTGTTCTCTGTTAACTCTGTTGTTTAGTATTTGTAAGGTAATTTGATTAGGCTGTAAGTGATAATTACAGTTTAAATACCTTTCTCTCTCGGTCACATGACCACTAGATATTTGTTTCTCACTCCCCTTCACATGGGTGGCCAGTTGTCTCTGCTTGTTACTGTCTCTTTTCTCTGTTGCAATAGTAGAGGTAAGGTTGTCCACAGCTTTCCTGCTAACTGCTTTTATAGTACACTTTGTATGGGAGGTCTGTGCTTTAGCAGTATTGTTATCTGGTTGACTTTCAATAAGCTTTGTAAGAACCTCTCTTAAGGAGTCAACTTTATTTTTAATTGTAGACAACTGCTCAAAGATAGAGATAACAGTTTGTGCTGTTGGCAGGCTTTACCTAGTTAAGAGGTCAGTTACATTGTCATTCTTTAAGTTCATCAAATTTGTATTTACATTCCCATCCTGCAAAAGCTGTTCAGCTGCTGACCAGATAGTGGCTGTCTGTTCAGAAGGGGGTGGTAAAGTGGTATCTTTTTCCATAGAAAAGGAAAGATCTGTAAATTGTTGGCTTCCAATTTCTGCTTGTAAATCCCACTCCAGTAAGTCATGTCCATTGGAGAGATTGGAAGGGGTTAGATTACTTACAGGAGATTACTGCCTGCTTGTTAGGTAATTGTTGACTTTCAGCTGTTTTCATAGGCTTGGAAGTAACTTCTGTTGCAGAATGTTGTCTCTTCTTTCTTTTTCCCGTACTGGCCAGAAATATCCCAGAGTTTATCTCTGCTCTCTCCAAATATTCTGATAAGGCAGCACAAGCTTGCACACTGAAGGAACAAATGTAAAACAAAATGGGTTGGCATCCAAAACAATAAACTATGCAAAAAGGCAACAAAAAGATAACAAAGGGATAAACTTTCAGAGGAGCTCTTTACAGCAGCTGCTGCCTCGTTGCCATCTTGGCTCCTCCTCCATGTTTTCCTCTTTCCTTATTCACATCCTAAGAGTAAATCTAATCAACCCAGCAAAATTTCAGGGAACAGATACAATATCAACTTTGAAACATGTAACTTGTACGCAGAGTGACATTGTAGAGTGACATTGTAACTCCACTGTTTTGATAGTCTAATTGGCAAAATATATATTAATTGGCAGATATGTTTAACTGGCATAAAATAGAAATTATGTAAATGTAAGGTCATGTGGAGGAGGAAGTCTGACTGGGAAAACAGGTCAGAGATGATCCCCAAGCATGGTTGAGAATGGCTCTTGCAAGGAGAACAAAGGGCATCCCAAAGAAGAGCAAGTAACCGGCTGTGGTTTGCATATCCTATGGAGGACAAAGCCATAAAACTGGCTATCAATTTAAGCAGACATCGGTTTGCTGGAAAATTCAAAGAAAGAGCTTTTGCTTGTTTGATAGTGCTGGTTCAGGAAGAACAGGAAAATTTCAAACAAATCCACAATTGCACCATCCTCACACCTATGATCCTTTTCCTGATCTCTGATCACACTGCCATCAAAATCTTTTGTCATCCACGTGGTAAAAAACATCACCAAACATTAACAACCATTAATCCATCCTCTCACCTTTTTTCACCCTGAAAATCCTTTGTTGTCCAATCAGAAAGTAACACCTCCAGGGCACATTTTAGGGGACACTGATTTTGGATCCTTGTCACAGCACTTCAGTTTCAAGGGACCTCTTTGCTGGTTTGCTTGGGCATGAGCCCAAGCTACATCATCATTTCTCTTTGGATGGTAAATAACATCCCCCAAAATCCCTTTTTCTATTCCTGCTATCAATTTTCCTCCCTTCCTTTTCTGTTAGCCTTGTGTGATTGCTTGTGTGTGCGTGTATACTTCCCCCAATAAAACACATTCAAAATTGTACTGTAAGTTTTCTGATTGGTCTCTTTAGCAGTTCCTCATAAACATAGGTGGAGAGATCCTGAAGTTACCCCCCTCTTGCAAAGTTCTTAATTTGAGTTAATTAATTCCTCATTTTTACATTTAATTGTGGGTTCTGATATAGGACCTCATGAGATTCCATGGTCTTGGGGTAAAAACATAATTTCTTTCTTTGTAAGGCAGGCCTTGTAAAAATCAGGCAGTCAGATTCTGGTACTCAGAGGAAGGGTCACTTAACCGAAATAAGACAGAAATCTAACCTGGCAGAGGTTAAGTTTCAAAGTGGCAGGTATCAAAGACGTCCTATGCAGAGGCCTAGTCAAAACCAGGCAGATCCAACAGAACCATAGGATGCAACAGAACAATAAAGAATCAGGAGGAGGACCAGAAGCAGCTACACAATCAAAGGGGACAAAGAACACGAGAATGGCATGGAATTGGGGAGCAAGCTGAATAGACTCAGGGGCAAAGTGTGAAGTTAGGACTTTACAGGGGCATACTTTCCAGCTTTTCAAATATGAACACCACGACATGTGTGGCCAAGCAACATCAGTTTCTCATCAAGATGGCCGAAGTTACTAATGAGGAAGGGCACACAAGCTAGGAGAGAGTGCTGCAGTTTGCTTTTGCCCGAGCTGACTTGGAAGGGCAAGCTTTTGCCCCCTCCTCTGTTCTCTCCCTGCTGCACTTGGAACTCAGTTGCAGCAACAGAAGTAAACCGAGGACAAAGGGGGAAAGTAGGAAGAGAAAAATGATAGTGGAACATGTTAAAAGCAGCTTGAAAAAAATGGGATGACAGAATATTGATTTGTATTGTCCTTGTCAGTTTTGGATAGCTGGAGGCTATGCAGGGATTGTGCATGTGATTGTCAGTTAAGATCAGGCAGGCAGATATTGCAGCCTTACAGACCAGGGCTTCCTTTAGCAAGCTTGGAGTAAGAATAGGCTGTGTAGTGGTGGAAGAGGTAAAGATGCTGGAGCCTCACCTCTTCTTGGACCAAAACAGCCTGAGTAGCCCTCATTTCCATCTTTCCTTAACCCAAAGGAACATTGGCTCTAAACCAGTGTTTCATGTCAATAATGACTCGGGCCATCTTCGCACAGCGCTGTTATAGTGCTATTATTTGACTTTCAACCTCCTGTGTAATTCTGGGGTTTATAGTTTACTGAGGCTAAAGAGCTCTCTGGCTGAGAATTCTGAATGCCCCTTCCTAAACTGCAAACCCCAGGATTCCATAGGATGTTGAAAATGGGATAATAGGACTATAACAGTCTAGTGCAGAAATGGAGTATAACAATGTAGTACAGAAATGGCCTTGCATGTGGGTGAACAAACTGAAACTTAATCCAGACAAGCCAGAGAAGTGCCTGGTCTGTTAAAAGATAGATCAGAAAATGAGGATTCAGCTTGCCCTAGATGGGATTACACTTACTCTAAAGGCTGAGGTTTATGGCATGTGAGCACCTCTGGCCTGGAGCCTTGTTCCTGGGTGCCCAGGTTTTGGAGGGGGCTGGGAAAGCATTTGTATAGTTAAAGCTGGTGCGCTTGCTAGCTGTCCTCATTCCTGGAAATTTCCAATCTGGCCAAGGTGACACATGCCTTAGACACACGCTTGGATCACTTTACAAGGGTTTGCCTTTTGAAAGTGTTCAGAAACTTCAGCAGGTCCAGCTTATTTGGCTTCTCTGGTTTGCTGCTTCCCCAGTGAAATACTTTGCAGCCTTGCAGCCTGCTTGGATGGGCTGATATAATGACAATGCCTTTGTTTTTGACAATGTGGCAAGCTAACTGATTTTTTCCTTGACAAGGCAACTCCTCCAAGATGAAAGGCAAAGTTCAGCATGTGACATTAAACCATAGGTTATTGTTCTGTGAATGAGCTTTGGACTTGTGTGCTTCCCTCTTTGCTCATCTCTGGCATTGGCTACAAGAAGGAGATCAGCGGTTTTTGCTTCCACTTTCAGTTAACCACAGTTTGTTATGTGAAAAATCACGGTTAGTCTTAATGACAGTCTCAAATGATATTTATCAATCCTAGCTTTTTTGGACCAAATTTACATGAATGATATATCTTCTTTCTGTTGGCCGACCTTGATTGTTAAAGAGCAGAGCAGGCTGGGTTTTCTTTTGTCCTAGCTTAATTGGCAACTGTAAATATAAATACAGCTTTTAGCCTGCACTTCACAAATATTGAAATTTGGATGTATTGGAAAGCAGAACTGTGATCAAATGAGCACTTTAGCAAATTAGGAGTAATGGCCACTGAAGTCGACTTGGAACCAAGGAATGTGATGAACTTTACCAGTCTCATAAACAGTAAGGGGCGAGGGCAAGCTTGCAATATGTTGTTTTCCATCACACAATTTGGAATACCTGCATTATCCAGAAAGAGAAAAGAAGAAGGGGAAAATGCAGTGCTGCTGCAGTCAGGGGCAATTTGCATTTATCATAGCATATAACCATGAACTGCTTGAGGGTGTAGGATTTACACTCCAGGATTCAATTTCCCAGTTGCCACCAGACACCAAATAGCTGTAGCTAAATCAAAGTTGGCTCCAGAAGAGACGGTGGCATTTTCATCTCTAGCCAAGAAACTGTCTTGCAGAACAACAGTTTGATTAGTGTGTTTGTCAAATGAACTATAACTATAGAACTTGGAGTTCTAAGAACTGCAGATCGAAGTAATCTAAAGTAGGAAACCAGTGCTGGATGTTGTGAACGGTTTTGGATAAAACATCTAGAAGGTGACCAGACTGGATCAGGCCAGCAGCCCTACCATTAGGCAAAATGAGACGGTTGCCTCAGGCGGCAGATGCCAAGTCATGGAAAGCTGGGGCTAGCTGATGAAGGGCAGACCGCTGTGTGACTGAATAGGTGTGTACACACACCATCTGCTATGCCCTGATCCCCTTAACTTTTTCTGCTACTCACAAGGACAGAGAAGCTCTGCTGTGTTGTGTCTGTTGAGGTAAGGTTCAATTATTAGTATTGTTGGCTTTTCATAACAGATGCCATATTATCCTTGGCCTCAGGCAGCAAAATGTGTTGAGCTTACAGACTGTGGAGTCTTGCACTCCACAGCCTACTGCATCCCATCACACTCACCTTTTGAACAAGGTGGAGGCAGTGGCGGGGGGGGATGAGAAGCAAACAGTTTACTGAAGGAAACAGCACTGTGTCCCTAACAAGCTGCTTTGGGTTGTGGAAGTGTTTTAAAATTATACCTTTCCTGCGCAAAGAGAGGAAAGTTGGGGTGGGACCCTCAACGTATATCCAAACAGTCCCAGGTTTAAAACAACAGAGGAAAGATCTTTCCTTTTTTCTCTGAAATGCAGAATGATAGGTTTCCAAACTGAATTGTATGCTATGCCAGTTAATTATAGAAAGTTATTTCCATTCCTCTTGGCTGAATATACAAGTCATTGTCATCATCACCCAATTGTTATCTAGACTTTGGTTGGCGCTTCTGGGCTGCGGTGATTTTGAGGTTGTAAACCTATAGGACAACCCTTGGGATGCCTAGCTGGCACACATAGATATATGGAGGCATCAGTATAGTCAGAGGAAAATACTGGGGAAACCATTTGATAGTCATTTCTTCCCAAAACAAAGCAGCATTGTAACTAGAGGTTAAGATGAACTTTGAGTGCAAGCCCAACTGGTAAAGGTGGCAAAGGCAGATCTTTGAGGTCAGCCAACAGCAGAAGGTACCAGCAGGTGGGGACTTCAGATGCCAGAAGAGGAACATACCTAATCCTGAGCTCTACAGCTGGCACAACGTTGAGTTAGGATTATCAGTGACTAGTTCACAAATCTCAATACATCAGGTATCAAATGATTTCAAGTGTGAAGGATATAATTATTGTTACTGTTGCTGATCTTGTTAACTTTACTTATACGTTGCCTTTTCCCCAAGACAGGGACTCAAGGTGGCTTACACATTAAAAACTCATTTGGAATCTAATATTGTTTTAGAAAAGATTTTTTTATCTCCTTGCTGATATTGACTCCACAGTAACTCATAAGGCCTCTCTTTTTACTCTGGCAGCTATGAAGATTTGGGCCAGACATATTGCCAGTATCGCGGTTGATTGTTCTGGAGATGCGCTCACTTAATTATAGTTTTATTGTCTACGTTTTAACTAAACCAAATTTTAAATTTCTCTCACACATGTTTATTATGTAGCTTAATATATGATGTATTTTTGCTACGCTGTTTTTATATGTATTTTATACTAATATTTTGTATTGTGTTGTACTGCATTTTAATACTTTGTATGCAAATAGCCTTTGGTCTATGCATTAAATAAATAAAATATTGAATACACATTAAAAAGATTACAATTAAAAACATACAAAAAATCAACATTAAAATTGAATTAAACCACTAGCCATATTAAAAACTCACTCTAAAAAGATGTTTAAAGCTACATAATACAGTTTAAAATAATACAACGCTTTACAGCCCTTTGTTAAAAGCTTTCAATTCTAAAAGCCTGTCTGAGTAAAAAAAAAGTTTTTGTCTGCTAAAGGAAGGAGAGGAAGGAGGACACCATTCTAGCCTCCCTAGGGAGGGACTTCCAAAGTGTGGGGGCCCTCCCTTGTGTTCGCACCAGCTATTGGTTACTGAGTGCAGTGTGGATGTGGTTTGGTTGTCCCTCGCATGAGGATTCTCAAGGAAGTCTCCAGCAGGGAATCTCAAGCTATTTACAGTGCTTGGGTTGGGAAGACAAGACTTCCCAGGAGAATCACTGTGTTTTCTGTGGTATATGCTCTTGAAATTCTTTTCAGATTTTTTCTATTTTTTGGTTGCGATTACATTATAACAGCAAATTATTTATCTTTAAAATATAGGGAAAAAGTCTGCAGACAGTTTCAAGAGCATAGCCCGCAGAAAACACAGTGATTCTTGGTCTTCTCCATCCAAGCACTGGGAATAGTCTGAGATTTCCCTGCTGAAGATTTCCTTGGGAATCCCCAAGGGTGGGGCAACCAGACCACATCCATGCTGCGATCACCAAACAATAGGGTTCACAAGAAAGTGGCATGAGACAGCTACACTCAAACTGGCTACTGAATCATAGCGGGAAAGGGGGCTGTTAACTGATTATTTTCAGCATGAAAAAGGTCACATTTCCAGTGACTGTATAGCACAGCAGCACCAGGAGAACCACAAGTTTGTATAATAAGGCTGAAAAACAGAGGGACCAAATCAATGTTATGATGGTATAATAGCTTGGTGTGATGAGGCTCTTACACTTATAATTAAAGACTTCCAAGTCCAGGAAACGCAAACACCAAGCTTTGTTCCTGCCTGTAGAACAATTTAAGGCAGCATGGTGAAGGAAGGAAGGATTCTTGTTGCTGCCATTGTAAAAAACTGTGATTCAGAAATCTCTGCTGATATAATGCAAAGTCATCCAAGAATCCACAAGCAGATGCTGGTCTACCTTATGCCAATGCATGTGATACTCACTTGATCACTCACAGCTGAATGTACAAGCATTCTGTTTTTGAAAAGGAGCAGTGTTAGAACTGAACTGAGCTTCTTCACATACATCAGCCTCTATTTCGTTCTGCAGTAGTTGGTGATACAGTCTTCAAAATAAGGATCCAAAGAGTTAAATTTAACAATAATATGTTAAGAACAGAGAAGCTGTATTTATTTTTTTAAGACATTGTACATCAATATTTTTTATAAAAACTCTGTATTCAAAATCAATTTGTTGAAAAGGCGTTGAATCAATTAACAGGGCCTCCAGTATCTTATTCCTAATCTTATTTTTGTGTTTTAATTCCCTAGAATCTATTAATTTTTCACACATATTTAAAAAACACATTAATTCACGGTAACATCTACTGTATTGCCATTGTTACTGCTTGTAGTTCTTCCTATCCTGAAAGTTAACAAAGCACTGCTATACTTCTTTCCACTTCTCAAACCATAACGAGTTGAACAGAGAAGGCTGCCAGTCTCTGGTCCTTTCCACACGACACTCTTATAGCGCAATTATTCCACTTTCAACCTTCTAGGGAATCCTGGGGTTTGCAGCTTCGGGAGGAGCTGGCTAGCTCCTCCCGAAGCTGCAAACCCCAGGATTCCCTAGGAGGTTGAAAGTGGAATAATCACGCTATAAGAGTGTCATGCAGAAAGGACCTCTGTTTCCTTTAGATGAAAGGAGGAGACTTAATGGTGTGTGTGTGTGTGTGTGTGTGTGTGTGTGTGTGTGCGCGCCTTCAAGTCCAGACTGTTCATGCCATTGTATTTCTGATTCTACGTATGGTTGTAAAAGCTGGACAGTGAAGAAAGCTGACAGGAAGAAAATCAGCTCACTTGAAATGTGGTGTTTGAACAGAGAGAGATGCTGATACCATGGACTGCCAAAAAAATCCTAAATGAATTAGAAGTAAAGCAAATCAAACCTGAACTCTACCCAGAAGCCAAGATTTCTATGCTAAGACTCTTGTAATTTGGAAATATCATGCGTAGACATGACTCATTAGGAAAGACAACAATACTTGATAAGGCAAAAAGCAGTAGGAAAAAAAGAGGACTGCATTACAGATGGAGAGACAATTAAGGAAGCCATGGCCCAAGTTTGCAAGATCTGTAACAGGGCTGCTCATAACAGGGTGACTTGGAGACTTCCCATTCATAGAGTTCACATAAATTAAACGCTACCTGATGACAGTTAACAACAAAGTGGATTTTAACAAATTGGGCTTTTTTGAGCAGCCAAGACTTCTCCACTATGTCGTATCACTTTACAAATTCCTTTTGAATCTCTGAACAGCATGAAAATTGGGTGACTGTGCTGCATTTGTAATGACTGCTGGACTCATAAATTCACAATTCTTGGGTTCCTTCCTGTTAGTTGCAGTATTTTTTACCTCGTGATGCCTATTTGTACAGCAACTCCACTCTCTCGTTTGCAGGAATGGATTTGCACCTTTTCTGTATGTACCTACCAAACCACTGTCCGTTTGTTTCCTAACAGTAGCTATGGCGTACATACAGCCAGTTTAGCTGGTCTGGAATAGATGTACTGTGAAAACTTAGATGAACATGGTGTGTGAAATGCCGCAATGGGAATACTAATGTCCCCACACCCTCACTGGGTCCCTAACTTTTTATTTCAGCAGAATTAAGGAGCTGGGTTTATACTGAAAATCTCCCAGCAAGACATATTTTCTGTATAACAGTCATAATTACTTCAACTTCAGAGTCACGACTGCTTCTATTTACTGCGGTTCCATACACTCTATCTTAGCTGCTTACTTGGAGCTAAACAAAGAACCACAGTGAGAGAGAACACTTTGGACATTCCCAGTATGTATGCCACAATAAGGCAAGACCTGTCATTGTGTGAACCTGCATAAATAGCTTTTGCAGTGGTTATTTTACCTGCTGTGATCTGGCAGCATGCTTGGGAACTGGGCAGGGCACTCCCAAAGCAACAACTATAATTGTATTTTCTCTTCCTTTTGGAAGCAAAACTGTTACCCCAGGTTTTACGTGGTGTATTCATCACAACACTGTCATCCTTACAATTGTGGCTCTGTTGTTATGCATTAAAGTGTGGACCCCTCTAATCACAAGAGGATAGGAGGAAGTGTGATTAAAGAGAACTATATCATCGTACTTACTTGTTTAGTTCTCCAAACAAATCTTCAGGTCAAAGATAAGACAATAATCATTCAGGGAAAAAGAGAGTCTCAAGTCATATAAATTATGATTCAGGGCTCTCTCTCTCTTTTTGGAACTGAGAGGAGCAAGTTCATCCCAAGCAGTGATGGTGGGCCCACTTTCTCCTAGCCCAGAGTTGATCATTGAGATCCTGTGTCCTGCTGCATCTCTGGCCATTTCCACAGTGGACTGTGATAGTGCTATTATTCCACTTTCAACATCCTATGGAACCCTGGGGTTGCAGTTTAGGGAAGGGCTTCAAAAGCCCCTCTCTAAACTGCAAACCCCAGGATTCCATAGGATGTTGAAAGTGGAATAATAGCACTATCACAGTCTACTGTGGAAATGGCCTCTGTTAGCTTCATCTTCTGTTTCCTTCTGCAAGGGCAAAAACTCAATAGCTGCCCTGCAGTGATGTGGTGTTTCCAGGGGGCAACCTAAAGAGATCACAACCGGATTTAGAATAGTTATTACAATTGATGGGAACAGGATAAAAAAATAGTGAGGCCTAAACTGGTGTGGGAATGATGCAGCCCTCCTGATGCTGTTGAACTGAAAGTCCCAACAAGCTTGACTAGAATAGGCAATGTTGAGGAATGCTGGGAGCTCCACCCGAACAACATCTGGAGGGCAACATGATTCCCACCTATGCCCTAGATCAATTTCTTCATCCCCACTGGAGTCGACCCATTAAAATAACTGAACTTGCATGAATATTGAATTACCAACACCTTATGGCTACATTGGGTCTGCTCTAGTCGAGACAAATGATTGGCTCTTGATCTTAATGCAGCTTAAATATTATGTTCAAAGTTCCAAAGTTTTAGATAAAGATTATTTTTATTAGAATACCTGTCTGTAGGTTTACAAGACATGTTTCCCTTCTATTGTTTGCCTAAATTTAGACAGAAAGGTACTGAAAATTGTTGACACACTAGTTTTAGTTCTGGTTAGGCACTTAGAGGTCTTTGGTGGAATTCTAAATACTCCTCCCTAGTCTGCAAATCCCAGGATTCCATAGGACAGGACCGTGGGATCGTAGTGCTGCAACTGTGTAGTGTGAAAGCACCTAGAAAAAGAGAAAGACAGGTCATTTTCACACTACACTGTTGTAGTGCTATTATTCCGCTTTCAACATCCTATGGAATCCTGAGGTTGGCAGTTTAGGGAGGGGCCTTTGGAATTCTCAGTCCGAGAGGTCTTGGACCTCAGAAAACTACAAACCCCAGAATTCAACAGGGTGTTGAAGGTAGAATAGCACTATAACAGCGTAGTGCAGAAATGGCCAGAGAGAGAATGAGAATGAGAGAAAAGGTGGCCCTGCCCATGCCTTGGCCACACCCACCACTACCATGGGGCCCCTGATAAGTTACTCTCAAAGGAATGTGGGTCTCAACAGAAAAGTGGTTATCTGCCCCCTTCTAAAACTATACCTTGCCTCTTTCTTATTGTTGTGTGACTTCAAGTCATTTCTGATTTATGATAATCCTGTCATGGGGTTTTCTTGGGAAAATTTGTTCAGAAGGGGTTTGCCTTTGCCTTCGTCTGCGGCTGAGAGAGTGTGGCTTATGCAAGGTCATCCAGTGGGTTTCTACGGCTGACCAGAGATTTGAACCTTGGGCTCCAGAGTCATAGTCCAATGTTAAAACTACTATACCACACTGGCTGTCATATGCAAATGCAATTGGTAGGTTAATTAAACTGAACACCATGCAATACACAAATAAAGCCTTATTTAATCAGCATGTGGTCTTAGTTTAAAGATATTTTCCTTACAAGTACATGAACCCTACAGTGGGAAAAGGAAGGAAGCTTAAAATGTGCAGCCTGAGCCACACAAAATCAAAACACAAGCTGCTACCACTACATAGTAAATGCATGCATGCAAGTATCCTTGTTTTTAAAGTGGAAATGTGAGTTTGATCTCACTCATACGATAGGGAAAAGAAAAAGAAAACGAAGGTGTGACACTACTGACTGTAAGTGTTTTTGCACAGGTATGAAACTAAGCAACAAAGGCACATTCACCATGGAGACCAGGAAGAAATTGCAGTGTATGATTAGAGCTATTTTGCCGCTCATCATTTTTTGCTCTCTCTGCATGTATTCCGTATTCCTGCTTACAACAAGCTGGCAGAACAGGGCTTTGGTTATTCCCAGCTAGTTGTTTTACCCAGCAAGAGACAATACTCATCATCAAGAATTTTAGGTAAAAATCAAATAGGTGGAATGCTAATTTATTTGTGCATAATACAATCATTGCTTGAGTGGGAAATCCTAAGAATCCAACACCGGAGAAAATTGGCTTCAGTCGAGCACAAAATACACTAAAGCAGACTGTGGGAACCATTAGAGCACCATGGAAGGCAAACATGGGACACAGGAATCTGGAGCTGACAAGAGATGGGAACAGGCAAGGCACGTATGACAGGAACATGGGAAGCTGTAGCCTGCAGAAGAACTTTCCAATTGTGCTGATAACAATGGCCATTTCCGCACAAGGGAATTAAAACGGCCCAGTGCGTCCTCTCACTGAGGTCGTTTGCACCTTGGAGCGGACTAGGTTCGGACTACTTACCTGAGATCCGCACCTCAGTACGCTCCGAAACGCCCCCAACTGGTCCTCCAGTGCGCTTTTTAAAGAACGGTAGAAAACCGTTCTTTAATTTTTCAGAGTGCGCCATTGCGTTCTTGCTCACTTGTGCAGATTCGCAGGCTCGCACCAATGTGAGCCTGCGATCTGTGGATGGCAGGCTTTAGGCGTGGCGAGCTTCAGCCATTGTTTGGGACCCACGGACAACCGGAAGCCGCCATTTTGGAAGCCAGAGCAGTGCGGATCTAAGACCTCGCACTGCTCCGATTCACCCTGGACAAGACGGAGGAGCCCTGTGGAAGGGCTTAAGGGACAGTCCGCGTTGGTCCGTGCCCAGAGGATCCGGTAAGTAACGGCACGGAGCGATTCCCTCGCCTCATGCGGAAATCGCCAAGGTCCTCTAAGGCCATTTCTGCACTAGATTGTTATAGTGCTATCATTCCACTTTCAACATCCTATGAAATCCTAGGGTTTGCAGTTTAGGGAAGAGCCCAGGATTCCATAGGATGGAAGCTGTTATTCCACTTTCAACATCCTATGGAATCCTGGGGTTTGCAGTTTGAGGAAGGGCCTCAAAGGATAGGATGTTGAAAGTGGAATAATAGCACTATAACAGTATAGTGCGGAAATGGCCTTACTCATTTTGCCGCTGAAGAAATTTTTTCCTGCAGCAACGTTTGCTTTATAATGGTTGATGCAGGCCCTGCACTAGGCCTTATTGAGCACTTAGCAGAGTGCCACCAAACAGCCTCCCTGTTAGCACCGTCATCTCCCTTCACCTGCTTACTCACCGATAAGTTAAGTAATATTCAGCTCTATAACGGGAGCACGCAACTTACAGACTGAAGATCACACAGCCTCAGCCATTTTTGCAGGCTGGTTACAGGGAATTGTTATCCTGCCCCCAAATATTCCACAGCCAATTCCTAGTGATTCGACTGGGGAATATGCAGACAGAGATGATGCAATTTTTCCCAGTAGGAGTGCAACTCTAGCAGGCTCCTGGGAGTAAGACTATGCTGGGAAGCAAGGTATATGATCCCTGTCCAGCATGTTTTCCAGAAGAATCACCAGGATTTTGTAGCACGTTACAGTCATCTCTCCACATTCGCTAGGGTTAGGGGCACAGGACCCCCATGAAAGTGAAAAAAATGTGAATAACTCTAGGCCCTGCCAAACCATATTTACAGAATCACAGAATCACAGAATCACAGAAATGTAGAGTTGGAAGAGACCACACGGGCCATCCAGTCCAACCCCCTGCCATGCAGGAACACCCTCAAAGCACTCCCGACAGATGGACACACAAAAATACGATCACCATATTCAACCCACCGTGGATCCCTTTGAGGCACTGGAGTTCCTTCAGAAGGCAGAAGTGGGGGGCTGGTGGGCCTTACTGCCACCTCCACTGCTGCCCCACACTATTTTTAAGAGGGACTTACAAGCCTCATTGACAGTTCCTCAGTTTCACAAGGCTTGCAGTCCCTATTAAATATGGCATAGGGTAGCAGCAGAGCTGACAGCAAATAATGTGTGAATAATCAAATCCGCAAAAGTGAAAACAGCAAATGTGGAGGGGTGACTATATATTGGCAGCAGCTGCAGGAGTGCAAACCCCAGTGCTGTCCAGAGGAATGAGGGTCTCTTTAGGATAGCTTGCCCACCTCTGGTCTAGATGTAATGGTCTCACAGGGAGCAGAGCTGGGTTCTATAGACAGCAATGGAAACTATACTACTTACTTCAAAATGTGGTAAGATAGCCAACTGGCATTTATGGGCTTATGCTACTGAGAAGGGCTCTGAACCTCTTTTCTACACTCCTGACCTGATGGCACCACTGCTCTAAGCTGCTGTTCATGGAAGAGACGGCTCTCTTGGGCTTTGCTTGATTTATTGTTTTGGCCCTGCCAGCATCTAGTCAGTCTCAGCCGGTGGAGGAAATTATGCTGCATCTTTGCCTTGGTTAGAAAATTGAGTCATTCCTGATGCACAGAGGCAGAAAAATTACACCCTCCAGGGAACTAGGGGCAGGTATCTGTTTATCTGTCTTTATTTGGTTTTCTCCTTCTAGTTAAGAAGACATGCCTTGAATAGTGGCTTGCACAGAAAATAAATAAATGGTGTACACTCATCTTTATGGAATCTTAGGCCCTTTCTGCACCTTACCTTTTTTCAGCGCTGGGGTGCGGGGATCGTGTGAGCAGCCTCTAGCAAGAGGCTCCCGCGTCCCCGCTGCTTCAGCTCTGCACAAGCTGCCTGCTCCCGAGCAGGCAGCACGAGAACCCCGTCTCTTCCTTCCGCAGTGCAGCCTGGGAGTTTCCCAGGCTGCACTGGGGCAGGAAGCACAACCGCCATGGCTCCAGAGGCTAAGCACGCACGGCAAGTGTGCGTGGGGCCCTGGAGCAATGTGCAATCGCGCATTATTTTCAGCTGAAAGCCAAAAATGAAAAAGTGCGTGAGCGGCACCTGCTTTACCCTGGAGTGTTGCATGATTGTGAGTGCATCGTGCAGATCGCTCCTCACAATCGCGCGATGCTCCAGGCGCCCTTTTGCATGACATATGCTGTGCGAAAAGGGCATTAGTCTTCCATGTTATAGAAGCACGTTACTTGAAGTGTGAGAATGAAGTGTGTCTTCTAAGTTAATTTTGAGAAAACATGTGCCTTCAACTACCAGCTTGTTTCAATGTCTTTTGCAAACTCTCTCGTCCACTGAAACTGGTATAGTAAAAAGTATTATTTTAACCATTGAACACCTTTAATTTTCCGGAGCCTACAGGGCAACTTATCTTTCTCAGATCTGCTGATAAGATTTCAGTTAAAGCATTGCTTGAGGGAAGATTGTGTTAAATGCTTTAGAGAAGTCCTCCATACCAGATTGTTTGGGAATTCTACTGTGCACTCTACTAAAGGCAATGTCCCTTGCATGTAATGGTACAAGCTAGCCCTTGCCAGCACTATGAGAAACTGCAAGACATACTGACATTTATTGCAACCCGGATGGAGGCAATTCATTTCCTCCAGGCTCCTGGCTCAGCAAGCTCTCCCTATAAATATTAATATCTATTTTGGGCTTTGGGTGTTTATTCATTGCTCACATGGAGAAGTGATTGGATTATATTTGGAGCTGATCAAGCCAAACTGGATTTTCCTAGACTGAATCAGAATATTTTGTTCCATATCACGCAAAATGGAAAAAAAGAACTAAGGTGAAACACTTTGTGCACTCATATGTATAAGTGCAGACTGTGTGTTTGCTTTAGAGCTTTGAAGTGTGAGGCTATTGATTAATGTAGTTAACCTGTACATAATTATGTCCTTTGGAAATGATTGCCCAACAAAATTACTTTTCAAAAGTAGTGTAATGAGAGGAACAAAGTTGTTCTATCAGTACAATTAATTTGCATAGTTTTTCCAAGTCTTTTTTAAAAAACAGTTACTCTAAAAGGGCATTTTATAGCCATTTTGACAGGAATTTCTCAGATTTTATGCCATTTTCTTATCTATTCTAAGGGTTTTCTTTTTAATAAAAGGCGACAGAAAAGTGATGAGTAATGCAGCAAGTAATTTAATTTTTTGACACCACAGTGGGTAACAAAACAGATTACTTTTCAGTCTCTATAAGAAGAAACAGAGAACAAGTTTTCTGTATGGATAAAAATCCAGCCTTCTCAGTCCCTGCCTACATTATGAAGCTATACGAAGAGACAAGTTTACCACTTCACTGATAAACAGGCCACAGTTTTTTTCTATTCTTCTAAGACCTTGTGCGCTCTTCATCAAAAGAGTGAAATCTATAATGTGCAGTGAGGAAATCTACTGTATTTCCTGGTGTATAAGATGCACTTTTTTTCCTGAAAATATTGTTTGAAAATGGGGTGTGTCTTATATGCCAATGTGTCTTATAAAGCTGGCAAATAGTATTTGCCAGTGTATAAATGGGGTGTATCTTATACATGGGTACGTTTTATATGCCGGCAGATGTGGGTAATCCAGAAATTAAAAGAAATTAATGAGAACTGTATTTTTAATAAATTTTGTTAAGCAAGAGCAACAGAGTCTTACTGCATCTCAAATACTAACAACTGTAATATTGCATAGTATTCAACAGACTACAGATATCTGCATTAGACACACTGAATAGTAGACAAAGTTCAAAAACACTTTTTTCAGCTTTGTTTTGTTCTTGTTACAAGGATATATTTTCTGTTCGAAAGAAAGAGATAACAGATATCAGAAAATGGTGGCAGTTTTCTCTATAAGGATAAGCCTTGGAATTTTTTAAAGAGGGGAAAAAATAGAATTTTGGCTTTAATGCCTGGTAGCAGATTCTATACTTAGGAAGCCAATCTGTGAGTCAGGTTATTGACATGATGCTGGGGGTTTACCATGTTTTCCAAGGCATGATTTACTATGACTAGGTGATGAAATGCCGCCTACTTCCAGCTCTGGGTCAAGCATGCCTGTCAGTGTTTTTGCAAATACCTCTTGATTACATTCATACTTAACCTTTTAAATGTACTCTTAAGCATGTAATGTGCAGAGCAGGCTACCAGTATTGTCTATGTGAGCATTCTTCCACTTTTATTCAGGCTGCAGGTGGGGCCTTTAGATATGAAACAATCAAAACTTCCCAGGTAATCTGGTTTCCACCTGAGTTTGATGACTCTGCTGTAAAATACCAATCATTACTTGCTACACTTTAGTTACTGTATTATTCTTTGCCACTAATATTATGCTAACATACAGTTAATAGTTATTTTCATTGCATCCTTAAGTGGGAACATTTATGTGACTGGCATCGCTTTCTTAAACAGGCGTTTGTGAATAACTAACCTAAGACATAACTTAGACACCGAAGGGGTGAGATTTGCATTAACTGTTCTCACTTGCAGTTCTGTAAGTAGAAATGTATAGTACTCTGCAGGTGAAACGAAACATTTTGAGCCTAGTTGCCCAAATGGAACTTGTTTTTATGTCATCTGTTATGTTATCTGTTCCATTAAACTTTTTAACTGCGTGGAGCAGTCTCTGCTGCTCCAGAGACTAGGGCCCTTTTCGCACGGCATTTTTGAAGCGAAAGGGCCCCTTGAGCATCACATAAATGTGAGGAGAGGTCTGCATGACGCACTCACATTTACACAACGCTCAAGAGCCTGATGCGGACCACACACGCATCTTTTCATTTTTGGATCAAAGCTGAAAATGCTGCACGGTCGCGCATCGAGCTGGGGACACGCGCACACTTACCTGGCGCACGGAGCCTTGGGAGCTGGGCCGGTCACGCGTCCTCTCCTCAGTGCAGCCTGCGAGGTCCCAGGCTGCACTGCGAACGGAAGAGGTGGGGCGTTTGCGCGACGACGAAGGAGCTGCGGAGCCGAAGCAGGAGGGATGCGACAGTGTCCCTCCCAAGCCTTCTCGCGCTAAAACCCCAACCCAGCAGCGCAAAAAGGTAAGGTGCGAAAAGGGTCTAGGACAAGGAGCAATGGATTCAAGCTGCAGGAAAGGAGATTCCACTTGAACCTCAGGAAGAATTTCCTGACAGTCAGGGCTGTCTGGCAGTGGAATCTGCTGCCTCAGTGGAGTGTGGTGGCGTCTCCTTCTTTGGAGGTTTTTAAGCAAAGGCTGGATGGCCATCTGTTGGGAATGCTTTGAGGGTGTTCCTGCATAGCAGAGGGTTGCACTCGATGGCCCCTGGGGTCTCTTCCAACTCTATGATTCTATGATAAGGATTGGGATGTTCAGAACATATTTTGGGAAATAATCTGTTTGTAGTACATGTAGAACCTGTCATGGATTCCAGATCCAGGTGCAATTCTAGATTTGGGCAGAACTTGGCTAATAATTAACAACAACAATAATAACAATAACAATAACAATAATAATAATTTGTTTTTGGACTACCGCTAGAATCTCCCAGCCAGTATGTCCACTGGCCATGCTGACTGAGATATTCCAAAAGTTTTAGTCCAAAACATTAATTATTCCTAGCTCTGGATTTGAGATTTTCTTCTCCCTCCTTTTAACTCCCTGCTTCCTTTTAACTCCCTGCTGGTTTATTCTCAGAGCCTTGAAGTATTGACTGAATCAGATGCCCTCATTTGTCCCCAGTGCCTTGCAACCACAGCTATACATGAAGTTTCCATTCCTAGCTTTAGAAACTAATAGCTACTTATAGATCTGTCACAGTGTTTTTTTGAATCTCTTGCAAACTTTATAGCCATTTATGCCCATAGCTGTTACCACATCCTCTGGCAATAAAAGCCATAAGATAATTAATCACCGTGGAAAAGAATACTTCCCAAATAAACAGGAATAGAAGTAGGAAAGGATTAATTCCCTTGCAGAACAAAGAAGAATCATTCCCCAAGTATAGAATCATAGAATCATAGAAATGTAGAGTTGGAAGAGACCACACAGGCCATCCAGTCCAACCCCCTGCTATCCAGGAACACCCTCAAAGCACTCCCGACAGATGGCCATCCAGCCTCTGCTTAAAAACCTCCAAGGAAGGAGACTCCACTACACTCCGAGGCAGCATATTCCACTGCCAGACAGCCCTGACTGTCAGGAAGTTCTTCCTGAGGTTCAGGTGGAATCTCCTTTCCTGCAGCTTGAATCCATTGCTCCTTGTCCTGGTCTCTGGAGCGGCAGAAAACAAACCCTCTCCCTCCTCTACATGGCATCCCTTCAAATATTTAAACATAGCTGTCATGTCCCCTCTTAACCTTCTCTTCTGCAGACTAAACATACCCAGCTCTCTAAGTCTATCCTTATAGGGCATGGCTTCCAGGACCCTCACCATTTTGGTTGCCCTCCTCTGGACCTGCTCCAGCTTGACCATGTCCTTCTTGAATTGGGGAGCCCAGAACTGGACACAGTATTCAAGATGAGGTCTAACCAAAGCAGAGTAGAGTGGTACCAGTACCTCCCTCGATCTAGACACCATACTCCTATTGATGCAGCCGAGAATTGCATTGCCTTCTTGGCTGCCGCATCACACTGCTGACTCATGTTCAGCTTGTGGTCTATTAAGACTCCTAGATCCCTTTCACACATACTGCAATCCAGCCACGTGTCCCCCATCCTATATTTCTGTATTCCATTTTTTCTACCTAAGTGTAGGACCTTACACTTCTCTCTGTTGAATTTCATTTTGTTAGCCTTGGCCCAGCTCTCCAATCTGTCCAGGTCATTTTGAATTTTGATCCTGTCCTCTGGTGTATTAGCAACCCCTCCCAATTTGGTGTCATCTGCAAATTTGATGAGCATGCCCTCTATTCCTTCATCCAAGTCACTGATGAAAATATTGAACAGGACTGGGCCCAGGACAGAACCCTGTGGCACCCCGCTAGTCACTTCTCTCCAGGATGAAAAGCAGCCATTGGTGAGCACCCTTTGGGAACGGTCAGTCAACCAGTTACAGATCCACCTGACAGTAGCCCTGTCCAGCCCACATTTTACTAGCTTCTTTGCAAGAATTTCATGGGGAACTTTGTCAAGGGCCTTACTGAAATCGAGATATGCTACATCCACAGCATTCCCTTCAGCTATCAAGCTAGTAACTCTGTCATAAAAAGAGATAAGATTAGTCTGGCATGACTTATTTTTGAGAAATCCATGTTGACTTCTTGTGATTACCGCATTGCTTTCTAAGTAATTAGAAACTGACTGCTTAATGATATGTTCCAGGATCTTTCCGGGTACTGACATCAGGCTGACTGGGCGATAATTATTTGGGTCCTCTTTTTTTCCCTTCTTGAAGATGGGGATGACATTTGCCCTCTTCCAGTCTGCTGGAACTTCTCCTGTCCTCCAAGATTTCTCAAAGATTATAGCAAGCGGTTCCAAAATGACCTCTACCAGTTCTTTTAATATCCTAGGATGCAATTCATCTGGCCCTGGAGACTTGAATTCATCCAGTGTGGCCAGATATTCCTGTACCACCTCTCTACCTATTATGTGCCGCATTTCCCCTGCTTCTTCCCCTGCTCCCCAACCGCCAGGTTGAGTGCTTGTATCCTTCTGGGGAAAAAATGAGGCAAAGAAGATGTTAAGTAGTTCTGCCTTTTCTCTTCCCCCATTAGTAATTCGCCATCTTCTCTGCACAGTGACCCTATCGCCTCCTTCTTTTTCCTTTTGCTGCGGACATATTTTAAAAAGCCCTTTTTATTGTTTTTAATGTCTCTGGCCAGCCTAAGTTCGTTCTGTGCTTTAGCCTTTCTGACCTTCTCCCTACATCTCCTGGCTACTTGCTTAAATTCTTCGTTGGTGGTTTCCCCCTTCTTCCATTTCCTGTACATGTTTCTCTTAACACTTAGCTCAGCTGAGAGTTCTTTAGTCAACCATTCTGGTTTCTTCAGATGCCTTCCATTTTTCTTCCTTATTGGCACAGTTTTAGACTGTGCCTTCAGTATCTCCCTTTTAAGGAACTCCCATGCCTCCTGAACTCCTTTCCCTTTCACTATTCTTGACCACGGAATTTCAGCCAGCAGCTCCTTAAGTTTACAGAAGTCCACTTTTTTAAAATCTAAGATGAGTGTCTGGCTACACTTATCTTCTCCTTCCCACTGAATGCCAAATTCCAGTAGGGCATGGTCACTCCCCCCTAAAGATCCAACCACTTCTACCTCATTAACAAGGTCATCCCTATTGGTGAGGATCAGATCTAGAATATTTGATCCCCCGTGGCCTCTTCCACCTTCTGGACCATGAAATTGTCCGCAAGACAAGCAAGAAACTTGCTGGACCTTGCTGTCTTGGCAGAGTTTGACTGCCAACATATATCTGGGTAATTGAAATCTCCTATTATTACTGTATCTCTCCTTTTTGAATGTGCGGTCATTTGGTTGAGGAAGGCATCATCAAGGTCCTCAGTCTGGGTTGGAGGTCTGTAGTAAACCCCCACCAGAATATCCTTATTGTTTCTCGCTCCCTTAATTCTTACCCAGATGCTCTCGACCTGGCTTTCTGGGTTTAAGTCATGGATCTCTTCACAGGTGAAAACATCCTTGACATACAAGGCTGCTACTCCTCCTTTCTTGTTTGGTCTATTTCTACAAAATAGGCTATATCCCTCTATTCCTACATTCCAATCCTGAGACTCATCTCACCAGGTCTCAGTGATGCCTATCAAATTGTATTTATTTTGTTGTACTAGGAGTTCAAGTTCATCTTGCTTCTTTCCCATACTCTGCACATTAGTGTAGAGACACTTAAATCCCCAGGCCCTTCCTGCAAGTCCTGTACTATAGTTTCTACTCCTCCCACCATTGGACGCTTGTACTACTTGTCCAATATCATTTGGGCCTTTTCCCCCTGCACTCGCCCAGTCCTTGCCCTGCATAATATTGTCTCCCTCCCCAGCGGAACTTAGTTTAAAGACCTCTTAATCCTCCGTGCGAGACTGTTTGCGAAAACATTTCTGCCAAGTTTCATGAGGTGCAGGCCATCCCTTGCCAGAAGCCCACGTTCATGGAAATTCAGGCCGTGTTCCAAAAACCCAAACCGTTGCCGGTGGCACCATGTGCGGAGCCAGTTGTTGACCTCTGCTATTGCCCTTTCCCTTCGTGTGCCATATCCTTGAACAGGAAGGAGAGACGAAATGACCACCTGCGCACCAAAGTCCTTAAGCTTTGTCCCCATAAGCTCATAGTCCTTTGCGATGTGGTAAAAGCTGCGCCTTGCAGTGTCATTGGTTCCGACATGAACCAGAATGAGGGGCTTATGGTCAGTGGGCTTGACCAGCCTGGTTAGCCTCTCCGTTATGTGGTTGATCTTGGCCCCAGGAAGACAGCAGACTTCTCGACTGAACTTGTCGGGTTTGCAAATTGCCGGTTCGGTTCCTCTGAGCAAGGAGTCCCCAACAACCAGAACTCGCCTCCTCTGAGACTTGTCCGGGGCTCCTCGACGAGCAGGTTCTTCTAGAACTGCCTGGGCATTCTGTTGAGACTGGGAGTGTTGATCTAGTTCCTGTTGCTGAAGTTGGATTCCTTCTTGTTGACATTCTGTTCCCTCCTCCTGGTGCTCCTCATCGTTCATAAGGCCAAGAACTTTGAAGCGATTGTGTAGGTTGAGAGTCTCTGTTTTCTTCCTGGTCCTTCTACTCCTCTGTGTGACATTCCTCCAAGCATCTGTTTCTTGGCCCAGTGTGCTGACTTCCTGATCTGGCAGCTCCCCCGTGCATTCGGTCTTCAGGAAGGTCTTCTCTGCCCTATCCAAAAACTCCTCACCTTCCCTAATAAGACGAAGATTAGAAATGCGTGCCTCCAGCTGCCGAACCTTCTCCTCCAAGAAGGTCACCAGCTTGCACTTGGTGCAGGTGTACCCGACAACATCTTGTGGCAAGAAAAGGAACATACCACAAGTGCTACAGGTGACCGCGGCAGCTCCCTCACCTTCCATCCTTGATACTACAGAGAGTAGTACAGGGAGTAGGTCTAGAAAGGATAACCGGGCTTTCTTTCTCAAATTCAGCTGTATAAGGTATGTCTGCTCTGCTGATTGCCAAGGGTTGAATGTGAAGGATTGAAGTAGAGGGCTTCAACTGCGCGTGCCGAACCTGGTCAAGGATGTCTTCACAGACCCAGCTCACCCTCTGCTCTCTCCTCTGGGAAATGAGCTAGAGTGCCGTTGGGAGCTCCTAATAAGACTCCTCCCCCCTAGCTGGCTCCTCCCCCTCGTTAGACCGTGTGCTCAGGGAGAGCACACAGCCAGCACCAGGAGACCTAACAAAAACAAGCAAACAAACAGACAAACAAGCAAGCACAGCCCCACAAGCCTGTAAACAACACCTGGTCAAGGATGTGTTCACAGACCCAGCTCACCCTCTGCTCTCTCCTCTGGGAAATCTGCTCTCTCCTCTGGGAAAGTACCTAAGAACTACTCAAGAGACCTGACAGTTTCAACAAAACTATTGGCAAGTTTTCAGGATAAATTTTTAAATGTAACAATAAAATGTGTTTCAGCTTGAAAATGTATATTCCAAGTGTCTCATGACAGTCACTATACTGTGTATTGCTGTTGTTGTGTGCTTACAAGTTGCTTCTGACTTACAGTGACCCTAAAGGAAACTTATCACAGGGGGTTCTGGGGCTGAGAGTGTACAACACGCCCAAGGTCACTCAGTGGCCGCGTGAGGAATCGAACCCTCCTCTCCAAGGTCATAGTTCAACGCTCAAACTGCTACACCATGCTGGCTCTAGATTGTGTATTACTGATTCTAAATTTGATGTGCTGTGGAGCAGCCACTTGCATATCTAAAGAGAGGAAATCCATCACCAAAAAAAGGGACAAAGAGGACATGGATTTGCATTATACGTGCATGTGCTGATTTATGTATCTGCCGGTGCAAAATGTAGACATAATTACGATATTTTTAAATGGATATGTAATACATGTATGTATTGTATGCGTGTTAATGACAACAATGCTTGGCAAAGTAGAAGGCAGTAGGAAAAGAAGAAGACCACATAACGGGTAGATAGACTCAATCAAGGAGGCCACAGCCCTGAGTCTGCAGGACCTGAGCAGGGCGGTGGAGGATAGGGTGAACTGGAGCTCTCTCATTCATGGGCTCTGCATAGGTCAAGGTTGACTTGGTGGCAGTAAACAACAACAAATGCAATGGAATATACAGGAAAGACTGTGAGCAGATAAGCTGGGTGCAGCTCCTGTGGCTCCTGTGTTCCCTTCGTAGGTTCTTTCACTTGAAACTAGCCTTATACTAGAAAAGCCTTCAATTGGAACACATTTTCAAAAAAAAAAAAAAAAAAAGGGAGTGTCCTCTGTAAAGTAGGACACACAGTAATCCCAACTCAGTGAGACAGCAAGATTCTAGTTCATTGATCCTTTGATTATAAGGGCTGGCTCAAAACATTTTGTTGCCTCGAGGAGAGCCTAATTTTTCTCCCCAGTCTTGGTGAGTTTGGAAGAGGGGGTGTTGTTTTTACTACAATTCCTAAAATGTCACAGTAAGCATGAATTCTGGAAGAGCTGGCTGGAGATTCTGGGAGCTGTGGTCCAAAAAAGGAGCTTTCCCAAATTCTGGTGGTGTATTCGGCAGCAAGGCACCAATTCTTGCCTTTTTCTATCCGCCACTACTGAGTTGCTTTACTGAGCTGCATGGTGACATTGCCAAGTCTGTCTCAATTATGTCCTCAGACCTTTTTACTTCTAGGCCATTTCTGCACTAGCCTGTTATAGTGCTCTGATTCCGGCCGGCCCCTCCCCAAACTGCAAACCCCAGGATTCCATAGGATGTTGAAAGTGGAATCAGAGCGCTATAACGGGCTAGTGCGGAAATGGCTTCTGATGTGTTCTGAAAAACCAGCAAGACACACAAACCTTTGGCCATTTAACTGGACTGGACTCCTTGTCTTCCAAATGGTCTGAAGTTTATCACAGATGTACTTCCAGTTCAGTGTAGCATCAATCATTTCATACAGGGAAAACCAAGCTTCTTTGTTTTTCTATAGCCTTTATAACTGTATATGCACAGTTACAGTGGAAACAAAGGACATACATGTTTATGTTGCAGCAGTCGCTTTTCATCAAGGAGGGTTATAATAAGTTTTTGGTGTGTGCGTGTGTGTGCGTGTGCGTATCAAGTGACCTTATTTCTTTGTGGATATAGTGGGTGGAAATCCAAGGGGAAATCTGGAGACCGTTCTTTCTTCCTTTTCCATGCATCTATGGCCATTTCTGCACTAGACCGTAGACTGCACTAGACTGCACTAGTGCCACTATTCCATTGTCAACATCCTATGGAATCCTGGGTTTTGCAGTTCAGGAAAGGCCTCTCTCTAAACTGCAAACCCCAGGATTCCATAGGATGTTGAAACTGGAATAATAGCACTATAACGGTCTAGTGCAGAAATGGCCTATGTTAGGACAGAGTGGTCAAGTTACCCTAGAATACACAGAGCTGATTTTACTTTTCCAGTACATTTCTCGAAATAAACAGGGCTGGCTTTGTCATTAGGGAGACTGAGGCAGCTGCCTGTGGCATCAGATAGGGAACGTTGGGAGTGGTAGTGATATATTAGAGAGCAGTCTGTCCAGTGTTTCAGAAATGAAACCTGTGACATCTGTGACCAAGCAACACCAGAGCAAAAGTTATTAATGAGGAAGAAGAAACAAGCTAGGAGACTCTGCAGCAATTCACTTTCGCCTGAGGCCCTTGAGAAGAAGAAGATTCCACTCCCTTCTGATCTCCTCCCTGCCAAGTTAATTAAGTACAAACTATGGCCCTTTTCACATGTGGGGGGGGGGAACGGTGTAGAGCGACCTCTCACAGAGGTCGTCTACACCGTAGAGTGGACTGGCGTGGACTACTTTTCGTAGTTTCACACCAGAATCCACTCAGGAGCGGCCGGAACTAGCCCGGCTGCGTGTTTTTTAAAAACCTCTTTTTAGAGGTTTTTAAAAAGCACGGAGCGCGCAGCCCCATGCCGCTCCGCCACCCGGCTCTAAAGTGGATCTGCAGGCGCGCGCAAGCGCGTGCCTGCAGATCTGCCGGGGGCGGGCTTCCAGCTGGCGAGCTTCTCCGGTTGGCGGAGAGCCTCCACCAACCGGAAGCTGCCATCTGCGACGCCGGAGGAGTGTGGACCAGCGAACTCGCGCTGCTCCACGCGGCGACGGACTTACCCGGCTGGAGGTAAGCTCCGTTTTAGCCTGTTTTCACCCGTTCCCCCCCCCCCCCGACATGTGAAAAGGGCCTATGTCTGCAGCAGTTGAAGTAAGTCAAGGCAAAGGAGGAGAAAGGAACTGGGACATCTTAAAAGCCACTGAAAATGCAGCATTGCAGAGGATTCATCAGGACTGCCCCTGCCAAATTGGAACAGCTTGCCTGTGCACCTGTGATTTCTGAGTTAAGCTGACACTCTCAAGCGGTAGAAAATGCTGCCCTGCTGCATGTGTTCAAGGAAGATTCAGCTGCCAATCCATTTGGCTTCCATATGTGGAAAGAAAATGCCATGAGCTGACTTTGCTGCTCTGGCACAAAGAGTCATACCTATTTTTATTTATTTATTGAATTTATACCCTGCTTTTCTCCCAGGATGGGATCAAAGGCAGCTTTCATTAATTTAAAACAATGCCCGGTTAAATCTTAATTTACAAAAGCTAAAAAAAGCATTAAACAAAAGTATGATCTGAAAAACACAGTCAAAACACATTTAAATCATAATTACTAATGAAAGATAAAAACACAACACACTACTTCACACACCCTACAGCTGCATTATTTAATTTTCAAAGGCCTGTGTGAATAAACAGGTCTCTACCTGCCACTAGAAAGAGAGCAAAGAGGTAGCTAATCAGACTTGCTGTGGAAGGAAGTTTCATAGTCCGATAGCTGTCACATAGAAGACCCTCTTCCATTCAAGTCCAGAGGGGGAGAAAGCACTTGTGTCTGTACACATAGGCATGGAATTTAGCCATTGCAATGATTCAATATCTACTTCATGGTTTGTGGACTGTACAGTTTCTTGTGCCTGGAGAATTTACATAAGCAAATGGATACATACACCACCAGATATACCATGAAACTATGGTCTACTTAGCATTGTGGGGATAAACATGTGTCTGGGTTATACCATTATAATTTGCAGGTTCAATCTTGACATGATAGAATGTTCTTCTCTATCACCTGCCCATATAGAAAACGAAAGAGTGATTATTTCTTCTGCTTTAAATGCTAGTATTTTTTAAAAAAAATATGGGAAGGGAAACAGAAAGAAGGAATTCCTAGGAGCACCCAGACCTACAGTGTCATGTGGCACAGCCCAGATACAAGCTTATTGTCTCATAAAGGTGATTTTTATATATTCTCATAAGAGTTTGTAAATTTCCCGCCAAATTTACCTTTACTAGGTAACGAATTGGTCTTTAGAGACCTGTTTCTGTATGATATCTTGAATCTGGGTTCAATGACTGCTTGAGCTTTCCGGAAATGGTGACTCCATGCCCTGTATACACTGAACGCTGCCTTTGGTTTGAGAGCTGATGATCTCAGGTTCTGATACACAGAACTCACTGGTCGCAGCTGAAAATGAGAGCTCTAGGGACCAAGCTGCAAGTCATGGAGATCTATGATTGCATTTCATTTTTATTAATTAAAAATATAGCTGCAGGGGAGGGGAGAAGGTTCCACTTTGGATTGAAATAGGAAGAGCTATTTGACACTTACCCTATTAAAATCTCTTTCTCTCTCATACACACCATTCTCTTTTGCCCCCTGGGTGAAAAAAAATACTTGCATTTTTGGTGCTCTGGAAGCATCAATGTCCTCACACAGTGATATTGTATCCATCCAATTTGGACATGCACTCCCATACTCACCAGAAGTTTTATAAAAATAGATAGACAGACAAGAACATCAGGAGATCTATGCAGTTGTGGATCTCCCATGCATATCTAACTTGCTCCTAAAAGAAAGCGCCAGGTGAGAAGTTGCATTGCATATGAACAGCCAATAACTTATCAACAGGAAGATACACAGAAAGGACTGGCTGCCCTCTTGCGGTGGCAGACAGCTTAACAGCCTGAAATTCCTGTGCAGACAAAAGGCATTTGATAGCAAGCATTCTTCTGTTGAGAAGCCAAACAACTGAAGACATCAGTAAGGGATTCAAAGCTTTGTAACATCTTCTGTGCTTCTGAAAAACACCTGTTGATGGATATGACAGTTTTCTGTCTCTTCCCAGGAGCCACACCAGCTGATCATGTTGGGACAGTTTTTGCTTCATTTGCAGGAAGGAAGGAAGGAAGGGCAGGCATTAGAGATATTTATACATCTTGTGCCTCTGTAATACTGTCATTTCCAAAGACACAGGGATTATTTACTTTTTTGGATGGCAGATTCATGGTTCAAGAATTAATAAAAGGCATACCCTATAACCTGTAACTCTGTTTCCAAATGACAGGACCAGGTTGTTATTCTTCAGCGTTGGAGGAAATTAATTCTGTATTTGTTTTATCCATTTAGTACTTTTGTTATGACTTGATTGTGTCACTATCCCCAGTGAAATGGACAGGAAAGACAGAAAAAAACAGAAGGCAGAAAAATTATGCTGTATTTATAGCTAGTTCATGACTGTTCTGTATCTGTACCTGATTCCTAGAACTAGGAGGATTCTGGAATGAAGTTGTGATATCCTGGTTCATACTTACTATTCTTTGACTAAAACACACAAATTCCTGACATCATACAGAGACTCCAGGAAAGCAGTTTGATCTCCTCATACGCTCTAACTAATTACAGGTATGCTAAAATAGAAACATTTCAGGGCACAGCCATTGAAGAGGCCTTGAAGCTTTTCTAGAAACCTGAGCATGTTGTCGTGGCTGGAGCAAGACTAATGAGTGGTTACATTACAGTAATTGCTTCTTGATTGTTAATATATTCACATTTAGCGCTCACGTTTAGCACTTCAGCCATTGTTTGATATGTTGCATTTAATGTTCCAGTAAATGTTCAGAAATGTGTACTGTATTTGCAACCCAGCTATCAGACTGGATTTTTGCTGCTATCTTTAACTTCCGTCTTATTAATGTGATTTATTTTCCAGTGCACCCAAGCTGATGTGTTTATATTACCTACCTTTCTGTATCTGCTGCTGCCGGTAAACATTCATGTCACCCTAAGGAGCTGCTGCAGTGCTTTCTGCTGTTACTTGCTAATAAAAGAAATTGGTTAGTCGAAGGTAAGGGAACAATCTTTCTGGAGCAAGGATGGAGTATCTGTGGCCCAATATTGTGAGGCTGTAGCTCTCAGTGTCCCCAACGTTTAGCTATGCTGACAAGAGCTGGTAAGAGTTGTCAGGTAATTCAGTGACCTCTTGAGGGCTGCAAGTTCACCAGTGCTGTCTTGGAGCATCTTTGAGGGCCAGCTAAGAGGCAGAAGGCTTAGGCATCTCTCATGGTGCAGATGATTCAAAAGAGGTGTGACAGGAATAGGAGCAGGCCACACAGCTTTAAACTGAATTCCAGTGTCTCCAAATTTCTTTACAAATTAAAACTGGAAACAGTTTACTTTTAGCATGTCTAATAATAAGGATTATTCATCAACAGACAGGCACACTGTCCCTTCTTTTGAGTCAGAAAACCAAAGCTTAGAAATATCACTTTTTGGACTATAACTCCGAGAATCTCTTAGCCATTTAGCTCAGTAGAAAATGCTGCTGTGTTTCTGTACTGAAGGTCACACTGAATACAGAGGTGTGTAGAGGTCTGAGCAACTAGTTAAGAAGTGATAAAACAAGGAATCAGTTGAAGGTCTACTCACAGTGCAGCTAGAAATAAGATGGGGTGGGCAACTGCAGCAGGTCTGGAGGCATTTTTTCCCCTCCAGAACCTTCCGAATACCATCTAGATGACCAAACTAAAATGAGGGAAGTGGATGGAAATCCATTTATAATTTTAAAAAATGGATTTTTATGTTAAACAATAGAGCCCTCTTCCACACCACAACCTATTTAAAAGGGAAACTACTGCTCCTGAAGACTTCCAGTTCATATGCACACCTTTTTTTTTGTTAGAAAAGTGGTAGTCCAGGGAATCAGGAGAGGCTAAGGCCTGCAAAAACACCTTATGGGATCATATGCAACCTCAGTGCTATATTTGAGCAACCCTATTCTAAGGGCTTTCAGGAATGGGCTTTAGAGGAAGGGGCTAGGATATGGACTTTTGTTGAGGGTATTCAGCCACAGAACATACAGAAGTGTGCCGCTGAGGTCACATTTGTACTGTAGAAAAGCAGCTCGAGGCACTTTTTTGTAGTTATTATTAAATGTATTTCTCTCAAATTTCAATTTTTATTGACTATGGTATATGGGCAGTTGTGCATAAATGAATACATTTAGAGGAGATATCATTGAGAAACAGCCTGATCTATCCCACCTTAGAGATCCAAATTCCTTCATACTTTTACCTTCTTCTGTGTTTACCTTCTGAAAATATTCCAGGTCCTTTCTCCTACCATATTGAGATAATTCCAGTTTCTTTTTTGTGTCATGGGACAGAGCTCTCCCTACACCACTACTTTCTTTTCCCTTCCTTTTATATTGTGATCTCTGGAAATTTACCAGAATCCTCCAATTAGGTCAGCAACTCTACTGAATTTTGCCCCTCTTGATTACTTCTGTTAACACATAGTAAAATCTTTAATCTTCAGTCCATCTGAACCTGAGTGTGAGGAAATTTCCATTTGCTTCATTTGGAATGAAGCAATCTGTCTGTTGCAGGTAGGGGTGAAATGCCTTTTGACTTTAATCTGTGATTCCCAACCATGATGCTTTCTCAGGAGGATTTGAAACATGACCTAAGAAATAAAGCCATCTCATTCACTAGCTGTGAAGTCCGCAATGTTGCGCTGGTTGATGCTTTTCTTGGTGCCCCGTTTGCCAGGCTCCTTGTTGCTCCTGATTAATTGTTGGGTTACCTTAGACTGTTAAAAAGTATGTTTTCAATTAGTACAGAGATTAGTTCACATCTGACTTGAATCTATGGTCCTCATCACACCATGCTGTTATGCCAGGTTTTACCACTTGAAGACTACTTTGGCTGTACTCGTAACAATAACTGACTGCTGACACTGTGTATCACACCATGGCCATATTTGCTGTAATCTGCAGTTTTTTTCATCTGCACTAATGCTGTTATTGCCACCTCATTTGCCCTGCTTTGTGCTTGATTTGCTTCAGTATATATATCTTTATATATATAGCTGTAATAACACTATTAGAGGACAATGTCATTATGGTGCATCCATTACTATTCAAATCGCTCATTGTTACCCTGATTTCTGGGGTCCCTTGGGGGACACCTCAATTTGCCCCATGTGGTGGGGAATGGAAACTAGCCAGAGCACAAGCAAAAGTAATGCGAGAGGCACGGTAACCTAGTGGGGTCTTTTTACCCAGTTTTTATGGGGTCAGGCCAAGCCAAAAACCAAACAAAGATGTCCAATAAAATGATTTTATTCAATGAAAGTCTCATGCACCAATGTACTCACTCACACACTCACTCAAGACCTATTAAGAAGCAAAAGAGAGGAAACTGGATACGGGAATATTGAAGGGGTTGTGGCTGGGGTAATACTGCACCTTCTCCTGAAGTCCTTGGTCCGGGAAAAACAGTGGAGAAGTGGAGCTCATCACGGAGAGGGCTGAGGGGATTACTCAACGGACAGAGAAACGGTCAGCTGGGATGACCAGGAGTGATCCAAAGAACCGCTGAAAAACTGGGACTATTTGTAGGGGGAAAAGTGCTTGGAGGGCTAATCTTTTCCCAGGGAGAACAATGGGTGTTGCAACGAGAAAGAAGTTCCACAATGGTAACTTCCTTTCTGTGATGAGATTACAAGGTGTTGCCAAAGTCTCAGAATCTTTGGCTGCATTGGGTTGTGGTGTGACTTCATGTAAATGGTCCTTGCCTGATAGGATTTTGTTGCTATCGGTGCTCAACTTGGGGAAAAGACACTAATCCCCTCAAATTGGCTCCTCAGTGGCTGAGGACCCTTTGTCTACTGTGAGTTTGCACAGCTTGAGGTCTCCTGGGGCTACCTGACTGGGGATTTTACTGGCCTGACCTGGTTCTCAATCGTTTGACCGTTGCTGCCTACGTGCCCATCCAGGTGACACATCTAAGGCACACTGAATCATATTTTAATATCAAAATTGTAGACCCCGGGACAGGGTTTACTGGTGAGATAACATCATTGCGCGGTTGCACTGGAAGGAAAACAGAATAGACCACCTACACCATTAGTGATATTCTCCTTCTATGAAAAACAAAAGTGCTTATCATGCTAGTCAGTTGTTTTAGGTTGTCCTGTTGAAAAAACATATTTGTACTCATGAAGCCATAATAACTTTATTACAGTATGACATCATATGCTATTACGTTATTACCTTAAAATAATTAAAAATAATTTTTAAAAAGTAACACTGATGGTAACACTGTGGTGAGTGGTACCACAGGAAAGCCGTGGAGAAATCTTTGGAAAACACCCCCATCCTGGAAAGGCATCCAAAGAATGACTTTCGATGCTTAACAGGTCAGGACTGCAACATTATTGCATTAAAACAGCACACCATTTATATTAAAAAAATAGAAAAAAATCTGAAAAAGGTTTCAAGAGTATAGACCACACAAAATACAGCTATTCTCTTGGAGAGTCTTGTTTTCCCCACCCAAGCACTGGAAAATAGTCTGAGATTTCCCTGCTAAAGATTTCCTTGGGACTCCCCAAAGGAGAGACAAACCAGACTGCACTCACTAATCAATTGTCCTGACAATGAAGTTGAATGAGACATCCACACTCAAACTGGCTACTGAATCACAGTGGGAAAGGGGGTTGTTAAATGATTGTTTTCAGCACAAAAAAAGTCAGATTCCCAATGGCTATACAGCACAACAGCACCAGGAGATACTGAAGGCACAATTGAAAACTGTGCCAATAAGGAAGAAAAATGGCAGGTGTCTAAGGAAACCAGAATGGTTGACTAAAGAACTCTCAGCGGAGCTAAGTGTTAAAAGAAACATGTATAGGAAATAGAAGAATGGTGAAACCACCAAACAGGACTTTCAAGCAAATAGTCAGGAGATATAGGGAGAAGGTCAGAAAAGCTAAAGCGCAGAATGAACTCAGCCTTGCCAGAGATATTAAAAACAATAAAAAGGGCTTTTTTAAAATATGTCCACAAGAAAAGGAAAAACAAAGAGATGATAGGGTGGCTGCGTGGAGAAGATGGCCAATTAATAACAGGGGGAAGAGAGAAGGCAGAACTACTCAACACCTTCTTTGCCTCAGTTTTCTCCCAAAAGGATAGAAGTACTCAACCTGGAGGATGGGGAGCAGGTGAGGAAGGGGGGGAAATGCAGAACAGAATAAGTAGAGAAGTAGTACAGGAACATCTGGCTAAACCAGATGAATTCAAGTCTCCAGGGCCAGAAGAATTACATCCAAGGATATTAAAAGAACTGGCAGAAGTCATTTCTGAACCACTTGCAATAATCTTTGAGAACTCTTGGAGAACAGGAGAGGTCCCAGCAGACTGGAGGAGGGCAAATGTCATCCCCATCTTCAAGAAGGGGAAAAAAGAGGACCCAAATAATTATCACCCGGTCAGCCTGACATCAATACCAGGAAAGATCCTAGAGCAAATCATTAAACAGTCAGTTTGTAATTACTTAGAAAGCAATGCCGTAATCACTAAAAGTCAACATGGATTTCTCAGAAATAAGTCATGCCAGACTAATCTTATCTCTTTTTACGATAGGGTTACAAACTTGATAGATGAAGGGAATGCTGTAGATGTAGCATACCTTGACTTCAGTAAGACCTTTGACAAAGTTCCCTATGACATTCTTGCAAAGAAGCTAGTAAAATGCGGGCTGGACGGGGCTACTGTTAGGTGGATTGGTAGTTGGTTGACTGACCGAACCCAAAGGGTGCTCACCAATGGCTGCTTTTCATCCTGGAGAGAAGTGACTAGTGGGGTGCCACAGGGTTCTATGCTGGGCCCAGTGCTATTCAACATCTTCATCAATGACTTGGATGAAGGAGTGGAGGGCATGCTGATCAAATTTGCAGATGACACCAAATTGGGAGGGGTTGCTAATACCCCAGAGGAAAGGATCAAATTTCAAAATGACTTTGACAGATTGGAGAGCTGGGCCAAAGCTAACAAAATGAATTTCAACAGAGAAAAATGTAAGGTCCTACACTTAGGCAGAAAAAATGGAATGCACAAACATAGGATGGGGAACGCATGGTTTGATAGCAATATGTGTGAAAGGGATCTAAGAGTCTTGGTAGATCACAAGCTGAACATGAGTCAGCAGTGTGACGTGGCAGCCAAGAAAGCCAACACAATTCTTGGTTGCATCAACAGAGAGAATGGTGTCTAGATCAAGGAAGGTAATGGTACCACTCTATTCTGCATTGGTTAGGCCTCATTTGGAATACTGTGTCCAGTTCTGGGCACCTCAATTCAAGAAGGATGTTGACAAGCTGGAACGTGTCCAGAGGAGGGCAACCAAAATGGTGAAGGGTCTAGAAACCATGCCCTATGAGGAACAGCTTAGGGAGCAGGGGATGTTTAGTCTGCGGAAGAGAAGGTTAAGAGGGCACATGATAGCCATGTTTAAATATTTGAAGGGATGTCATGTCGAGGAGAGAGCAGACTTGTTTTCTGCTGCTCCAGAGACTAGGACAAGGAGCAATGGATTCAAACTGCAGGAAACGAAATCCCACCTGAACCTCAGGAAGAACTTCCTGATGGTCAGAGCTGTCTGGCAGTGGAATATGCTGCCTTCGCAGTGTGTTGGAGTCTCCTTCTTTGGAGGTTTTTAAGCAGAAGCTGGATGGCCATCTGGATGGCTGGATGGCTTTGATAGGTGTTCCTGCATAACAGGGGGTTGGACTTGATGGTCCCTGGGGTCTCTTCCAACTCTATGATTCTATGATTCTATGACATTGTATAGTAAGGCTGAGGGAAAAAAAAAAGCAGAACCAAACCAAAGCTATGACAGTATAATGGTGTGCTGTAATAAGGACCTGTGGATACAATTTTGCTTCAGTTTTTAACTCCAGTGTGAGTAGAACTTGGCCAAGCCAACTAGGGAATTCTGGGAGTTGTACTAGAAAAATAACTTTTCTAAGCTCTGATTGTGAGATAGTTCGCAACTGATTTTAGGTAGGATATATATGAGTTTGGGCAAGTACAGAGAAGGGCAACAAGGATAAAATGTATGGCGAACAAAAAATATGAGAAAAAGTTCGAGGCAACTAGGCGTATTCAGCCTAGTGAAGAGAAGACTGAGGGATGACATGATGGCACTCTTTAAATATCTAAGGAGCTGTCGCAGAATGGAGGGGACAGGTCTGTTTTCTGCTGCCACAGGGGATAGGACCAGGTCTAATGAACTTAATTTATAGGAGAGTAGCTTTTGATTGAACATTAGAAGAAACTTCTTGGCAATAAGAGCAGTTTGGCAATGTGTCCTATTTCAGTCCTGGAACAGCTGATAAATCAAACAAAACAAATTGAATATCTCCCAGCTTGTTACTTACTTCCAGGCAGTAAGCAAGGAGTCATAAATAAAGTCCAACATAAACAAAGTCCAGCAGAGTTTCATGGCAAAGGAGTGTCCAAGGTCAATCCAAGCATTTTGACAAGGCATCCAGCAAGGTAGCAAGTCAGATAAGCTCTGACAACTCCTGAAGGGGAAGGATGCCAGCTAAATAGACCCAAACGCTAGCGCAGCTGTGCCTTGATTGATTGTTGTCAGTTATAAATTCTGAGAGAACGACGCTGGGTTTCTCTTTGCTGCCTGTGCTGTGTGAAGCTGGGTCTAGGTAAGTGTTCCTTTGTATCTGAAGAGGCAGGACTCTCTGTTGGAGCTGGCACCATCCCATTCTGTTTCTGGCACTGTAACCTCTCTCTGTATAGCAGGCCCTGGTATGCCTTCTGTTTCAGCCTCTGACATGCCCAATGCTTTAGACTCTGAGCCAGAGTCCATGCTCTGGAAGCAGGGCATGACACTGTGGAACCAATTGCCTAGAGAGTTAGTAGAGTCTTCTCTTCTGCATGTCTTCGAAAACAGGGTGGACAGCAACTTGCTGGAAATGCTTGAGCTGGGGCCCTTTCCGTGTCTCACCTTTTGTCAAATCCATTGTGTAGGGATCCCAGGGTTGGCTTTCCCCGGGGGTGAGCACAACAGAAGTGCTTCCCTCCACATGGGCTGCCTGCTGGACGGAAGGAAGTGCGATGGCTCTGCTCCTCCCTTCCACAGTGCAGCCTAGGACTTTCCCAGGCTGCACTGGGGGAGGAAGCACAGCCACTGCACTTCTTGGTGCTCTGTGGGGCAGCTAAGTGCGGGCCGGAGGACTGCGCGATCATGGTTCATCCATGGGAGAAACCTGTCAATGATTATTCTGCAATTGAGATGGGTGGCCACAGGATCGTGATGACATCATGCAGAACCGTTGTTGCGAACCTGTCGCCATTGCCAGTTGGAAATCTGTGGAAAGGGCCTGGGTTTCCTGCATTGGACTCCATGCCCTCCAACTCTCTAACATCCTGGCAGATGCAGCCTCATAAGAGCAGAGATCTCTCCCACCAGTTTTGACTACTTGGTGAGTGGCCATGGAAAAGCCAGAAAAAATTGGAGCATGGTGTAGTAGTTTCAGCGTTGGACTACAATCCTGGAGACTTCGGGTACACCACATACTCTCAGCCCCAGAAACCCTGTTAACCGAGGAAGCATGGCTCTAACTTAAAAACACCGTAGACTTCAGTATTTAAACAACTAAGAACAAAAATATTTATATAAGTGAAAATACGTCTCCAGCTAAAAGACTGCTGTTTTAGAAGTCTGTAACTGTCTCCTAACTGCTACACAGCAGAAGACGCTAGATTTACACATAATGAGACAGACAGTCGATTCTGAAATGCATGGGAAACAGTCAAATTATTCACTATAAAAGATTTTAGAAAAATAAAATAAAAACAAATCTCTGCATTCCAGTAATAATCGAGACTATGACAGACTCCTGAAGGTGCTATAGCTGTCTTCCTGTCATTGTACTATTTCTATATTTTCTATGATATCTATGAAAATAAAAAAGTTAAAACTCTCAGTTGAATGGCACCTTTTTGCTGCTTCACTGCTGTGAAAGGCCACACTTGCTGAATTTGTCCTCAACACATCTGTTAAAAGCAGCAAGTCGGTTCCCTATCACTAGAGAAGGGGGGCGTTTCCGCACTAGCCCGTTATAGTGCTATTATTCCACTTTCAGCACCCTATGGGATCCTGGGGTTTGCAGTTTAGGGAGGGGCCTTAGCACTCTAACAGTCCATAACAGGAAATAGCCGAGGACAGACTAAAATGCCACCCATTTAGAGTGCATGTTTCTGTCTGTTGCCCCTGCGTTGCACGGGGAGGAACCAAGATCCTCATAACCACGCTTTGTTCTGGCCAAGGAAAATAGAATATTTTCTGCATTAAGACTGGACGCAGGAGCAGGAAAACCCACGAACACGCAGCTAAAATTGCACACAATAAACTGGACACTGTCGGGACGTTGAAGCAGCCTCTTTCACAGGCACGCCTCCGCCTTTAACGTCTTCTTCCGGCTCTGCTTCGAGTGGGAAAGGGGACTTCCGGGTAGGTGGGAACTTTCCTTTCTCAACGTGAGCACTTCCACCCGACCAGTTTACTTCGCGCGCCGTTTCGCGAGGAAGAGGAGAAGTGTGAGCTTTTGTTCTAAAAAAAAAAAAACAGTGAAGCTGGCTTTTCACTCTCCCGCTAGGGGAAAACAATTACGCCAGGGCTTTCGTTATAAAGAGCCTGCGGCGTCAAAGAAGCACCAAGAAACTCGATTCCGTATTGCTGGGGGTGGAAAGATGAGGGAGTTGAGGATCCGTGACTCTTCTATCCCTCTTCCGTCCCTTTTCGTTCTTATCTCTATGGTTTTCCCCGTGGCGCGTGCGCAGTGCTGGGGTCCCACCTGGGCCGGCCCGCGAAGGGGAATGGGGGCGTGGCTTAGCCGCTGAGCGCGCGGCGAAGGAGGATGGAGTGAGGGAGGGAAGCCGGTGGAGGAGGAGGAGGAGGAGCGCGGCGCGGGTCATGGCTTCTCTGTTCCCGGCGGCCAAGGGAGCGGGGGAAGGGGACCGAGGCGAGGACCCCAGTTCCGCGGAGGAGGAGGAGGAGGAAGAAGAGAGGGCGGCCGCGGCAGTAGTGGCGGCGGCGCTGGGCGAGTCTCCGGGCCCCGGTTCCGACTCGGAGAGCCGCTCGTCCTCGCCGCCGCCGCTGAGCCTGGCGGAGCAGTTCGAGAGGGCGGCGGAGCGCGCGACGGCCCTGGCGCCGGCGGCCAGCAAAGAGCAGCTCCTGTACCTGTACGCGCGCTACAAGCAGGTGAGGCTCCTGGCGCCGGCGGGAAGAAGCGGGCTCCGGAAGAGGCTGCCGCCGCCGCCTCCGGGCGCTGCTGCATCCGTAAGACCCCCCGCACCCCGGAGGGGCCACTACCCCCTCCCCCTCCCCTCCTTAGGCTTGGCCCCCCCTGCGGCTGGTATGAGTTCAAAGCTTTACTGCCTCTGAGCATGGAGGCTCCATCTCTGGCGGCTGGGAACTGTGGAATCGCTTCTTTCTGAGCCTGTTTCCGCACTAGCCTGTTATAGCGCTGTTATTCCGCTTTCAACATCCTATGGAATCCGGGGGTTTGCAGTTTAGGGAGGGGCCAGTTGGCCCCTCCCTAAACTGCAAACCCCCGGATTCCATAGGATGTTGAAAGCGGAATAACAGCGCTATAACAGGCTAGATGTTGAAAGTGGAATGATAGCACTATAACAGGCTAGTGTGGAAATGGCCTGAGTCTTTCCGATGGATGCGCTGGCCTTGTTGAACCTGTGTCACCACACTATCAAATGAGAATCTGTTCAATAGCCTCAGGGTGTTCGATTTTTATTCAAAAGTTTCGTGCGAAGGAGAGGCTTGATAAACTCCAAACATAGGGTGGAATCCAGATGCATTTGTTTGCATCTGCTCACAGAATGGTATTAACTACTGGATCTGAACTCTCCTCCCCCCAACCTTCCTCCAATCCTGTATTTGAAGGGGAAGGAGAGAAGGTATATGTATGTGCCTTTAAGTCACAGTTGACTTACGGGAATCCCATGAATTTCATAGGGTTTTCTTAGGCAAGGAATACTCAGAGGAGGTGTTGCCAGTTCCTTCCTCTGAAATGCAGCCTGCAGTACCTGGTGTTCATTGGTGGTTTTCCTTCCAAGTACTAACTAGGACTGACCCTGCTTAGCTTCCAAGATCAAATGGGATCTGGTGCTACCTTTCCCAAAACCTGCTATCCGAAAGTTCTACAGTACTGTTAGCTTTTCATACGCCTCTAAAAAGTGGTATATGAAAAACTGCCATTCTGGTTTCACATAGGTTCACCTATTTTTTTCTACAAAGAAATGTTTTTCATCTACCATTCCTAGTGGCTACCAGAAGGAAGTTGCTTAGACTTCATGTGAATGAATTGAGAAAGGAAAGAGGGTCCCTTTACCAAATACTCAACTGCTATTAATGGTATGTTGACGGGCCAATAGACCAGAAATTTTATTTGCCCAGCAAAGTCCCCCTAATAGGGCAATGGTAATAGAATAAGGAAATGCTGTCTCTTGCTTTCCAAAGGCTGTTGTTCAGTGCACTTGTGTTTCTCTGTGTGAAACTTGGAAGTCAATAGCAAGAATAACTGCTACTAATAAAAGAAAACCTAATCTACTGCAAGAAACAATATCTGTTAGGGCCACAATGAAGAAACTTGCGTTTTCAGAAATATGTTTATGATAATTTCACGGGTCCTGTACTTCATACAGAAGCTCTGGCTTTTTATATCTGGGTCCTCGTCTATCTGGCAATAGAAATCTAAAAATGTGTATCCCACCCTAAGGGCAACGTTGGCTATCTCCATATAATCATATGCAGTCTGTATTTCAGATTGCATGTCACAGTGTTTTCTTTTAAAAATGTATTTGCTTTCGGTCTTTATTGAGTGCCTTCTGTTTTGCCAAGGAATCCCTGAGTATTGCAGAAGATCCTCAAAAGTACTCCAGGGTGAACCCTCAGTTCAGACAGGGCAGCAGCTGGGCTTGTTCAGACTTCGCTCTGTGTGAATATTGCACAACATAACACACGTTCATACAGCTCAGATGTTAGAAGGAAGTATTAGTATTACAGGGACAACCTGTTTTCTATGGATGCTTGTGTCAGAATGTGGAGATCTGGGCCAAACCAGGGCCATGACAGTCACATTGGCTTTGAATTCTCCCTTCCTAGAGAAGCAGCAGCCAGCCACCTCCTGCCTCCCTCTCCACTTTTATATCTCTCTACTGCTTTACGTAAATCCACACCCTTGTAGATATAGGACAAAGCGTTTTTTAGCTTATCCCAATGACTGTGTCACTGATGGTAGCATGTGTAACTGATCCAGATCAAAGAGACACTTTATTGAGACTGCTCTTTACAAAATTATAATAACATCTTTATTGAACAAACTGACATGGGAAAAGGTAGTTGGCAAATTAAAGATTAGCAAACAGCAAAACACTTCCTCAACTCTTTCACTCTCTTTCACGCTCTCTCCTCTCTCTTCAAATTCACAGATGGATCTGCCTCTGTCTCTTCTCAAAACTTTCCCTTCAAAATCCTTTCAGTCATTTTTCTGTTAGGCTGATTCCTCCCACCTAGCCCCACCCTCTGGGTAGCCTATTGTACTTGGTGCTTGGTCTGCATCCTTTAAAGTACCTTCCAGTCTACCCTTGTAACTGAGATGATGATAATTTGCTTCATCAACAGAGGACTGGACGTAACTGCTTTTCCTATTCCTATAAACAGTTATGTCCAGTCCTCTGTACCCCCCCCCCCCATAATGTAATGAATCATAGAGGTCTAACTGCCAGTTGTACAGGCTTTGACTCTAGATCCCCAGGAAGAGTGTACATGTGTATCGGAGTACACGTGCAGTGGACTGCCTTACCTAACGTGACACTCTTCATACACGTTATAGAAACTTCTGCTTCACCTCTTGGCTGCCTGATGCTCTTGCTACAGCTTATCTTGGAGGTGGATCAGCATTGAACCCAGATGCTCATGATTCTGCATCAACTTTGCGCCACGACTTCTGTTTATTCCGTCTCGAGTATTTGCTCCACAGGGTCAAGGAAATGCCTATGGGCTGACCTCTGATATGTTATACACAGTTTTAAAAGAATTTTGTACCACTCTCTGGCAACTAAGAAACTGTACATCTGTCACAATCAAAGGCTTTATTGACCGATATCTGAAAGAGAAGAAAGAGGTTATCAAGTATAATATTGTATTCTTAGTTTTGCCTGTATCCAAGAATAGGGTTTTAAAGGTTGTTTACAACTCTATCATTCTGTTGATTTTTTTCTTACTTAAATCTTGACAGTACTTGTTCTCTGTGCTAAACACAGAGATTTCTCTCTTCCATTTCTATATGTTCAATAGTATTTACTATTGAATAAAAAAAAAAAAGAGCTGTATTGAGGGGCCTGTTAACCAAAGTATATGTTTACGTGGGAGGAAGAAAGTTTGGAGTGATTAACTGAGAAAGAGTGACACTTTTTACACGTAGATGTGTTAATTGCTTATAATTTGATTTCTGGCTAAATGTGTGGACAACAATGTTGCTAGATCATATATGGTACGTTTAGGGAAGAACTGAGCAGTCTCTTAAAATATATTGGTTATAGATTACCTCCAGTATCAGAGGGAGTATGTCTCTGTATACCAGTTCCTAGGGAATATGAGCAGAGAATGCTGTGTTGGACTGATACTTAAGGGTTTTGCAACTAAAGGTGCCTACCTACCTGGTTGGCTCTGGGGACAGAATGTTAGCCTAGATAAATCTGGTCTGATCCAGGGCACTTCTTACCTTCTCAATGTGTAAATATCAATCATTAGTCTTTGGATTGCAATGAAATTTTAAGTCTCTTGTTTTTGTGTAAAGTCTGTGTTCTTCCAGAACTTCAGGGACATAATTAGACATGAATTCTTTTTTTAAAAAATGAAACAAAACATGGAGTTTTGGCCAGTGGAAATTGTAAGTCATATCTTCTCTTAGAGCTAAGACATTCTGTAATCTTCAGAATCAAGACCCATTGCATCCAGTACACATGAGTAACTTGATCATCTGGTAGCTACTGCCTTGCCAGTAAATTGTGTCATCACATCACAGACTTGTAGGATGTCTTGGCAATGCTGCGTCACAATTTGGGTGTGACTGGATGTCGGAAAGACTGTAATTCTGTATTGTACCTAGAGTAATGTTGTATTCCAATTCAGAGAGAGGCACTTTCCTTCACTGTAGGCAGAGATAAAAATCTTGCAAAATTATTTCTTGTAATGCCTGATGAAAGAGTAAGGAACAGTGCTAGCTGTGTAGATAGAGGGCACCTTGGATTCTATGACCTGTCTTCATTTTTTCCTTTCTTGCTCTTTGTCAGATTAGCCCATGCCTAATGGTTCTGCATTACATAATCTAAATGTGATAAAAAAACGATTAACAGTACAATCCTGTACACTCATTTTTCAAGGGGCTACAATCCTGTACTTGCATACTGTGCATTGAGTGTGAATTGCTTCTGATTAGAACTATAATAGCAGAGCTTTCCAAACTTTTCATGTTGGTGACATCCTTTTTTTAGACATGCATCATTTTGCAACACAGTAATTCAGTTTTACTAGCAAACTGGAGATTAAATTAACCTCTCATAAGAGATACAGACACATACATAAATTGTAATGACAAAATGTATGGGGACACAACGTATCTCATGAAAACCTTTCATATATTTTTAAAAATATATGATTTATAAATAATAACATGCATTTCCAAGATTGTAGGCGACACACCTACACACTTCAGGTGACACACTAATGTGTCGTGGCACACCATTTGGAAAACCCTGATAATAGGATCATACTGCAAACCTTATATTCATAAGGTAGAATTCCTTAAGGTGCTATGGTAAACCAACAAATTGTACAGTTGCATATAGGGATGTAAATCTTTGTTTAGTTTGTTCTTGCTAGAAAAAAAATAATTTTATCAATTTTCTCCTCAGTGTTGGAGAAAATTGTGCCCTTTCTAAAGACATTTTGTGGTTTGGGAAGTTTTGTAATGAAACAAAGAACAAAGAAACCGCATAGTTTTTTTTTTGCATGGAAAGTGCCCTTTTTCTGTATGGTGCAAAAAACCTGCGATTTTCTATGCAGGAAATTTGCTTCCTGTGCAGAAAATCCCCCTCCTTTTTTGCAGCACAAACTCATTTTTTCGTACGGAACTTGACAGTACTGCTTTGAAGTGGAGACTAAGGCCGTTTCCGCACGATGAAGCTCTTCCGCATTGTCTCGCTGCAGTCCTGGGTCCAGAAGGGAGCGCATCAACAACGCTCCCCTCTGCACCCACTTGGTCCATGCGGAAGAGAATGCAGTGGCGCCACATCTTTCTTCCGCAGTGCAGCCGGGCTTTTTCCATTGCTGCTTTACGGGAGGAAGTGTCGCCAGTGCGCTTCCGCATTTTCCGTGTGGCCAGAAGTGACGGGAGTGCCGCGCGATCGCAAGCGCGAATCGGATTTTTTCCATTTTGCAAAAACTGCGCAAGTGTAATGCTCCGCGACAGGATGGTAGCGGGATGGCGACGACGTCATGTGGAAGTGCAACTTGCCAACTGCTGCCATCTTGTGGCAAAAACGCAACAGCGACATCGTGTGGAAAGGGCCTAGATCATAAAATTCTTTTCTTCTCATCACTGTTATTAAAACTGAATGGATTTTTCATACTGAAAACCCTTTTCTCACTGAATATAAGAGGAGAACTTCACAACTTTGAATAAGTCGGTTACTGATTTAAGACGAGACCTTGCTATCCATCATTAACTTCTTGTTATTTAATCATGCAAGTAATATAATCTACAAAAAACGTTGATGAAATATTACTTCAATGGATGATAGTATTGTAATTGTTGTGTGCCTTCAAGTCATTTACGACTTAAGGTGCTCCTAAGGCTAACCTAGACAGGTTTTCCTGGCAAGATTTGTTAAGGTGGGGTTTGCCTTTGACTTCTTCTGAGGGTGAGAGAGTGTGACTTGCCATAGGTGGCCCAGTGGGTTTCCATAGCCAAGCAGTGATCTGAACCATGGTCTTCGGAGTTGTAGTACGACACTCAAATCGGTATACCATGCTGGCTCAGTAGTACTTCCACAGAATAAAAGGGGTGAATTCAGATCTACCCACTGTCCCTGACTCAGCACTGTTCCTTGTCTCTACAGACTGAGATTTAAGAGGGAACAATCTGTATAAAAAGATGACAGCAACAACTGAGCATTAGGTGAAAACTCAGTGCTATTTATCTTGAACTATTCAACTACAGAAGCACTTGCTCAAATGTTTATTGCCATTTATTAGAGGTCACTTCATTTGTTAAAAAAATGAGTCCTCTTTGATTACCTGAACAGGCTGGAAAAGAAAGTTGCAGAACTGTTTTTTAAAGGTTTGAGTAAGGATTGATATAATAAAGAACTGAAATTCTGATGTCAGGCAGACTCTGGCTACCCGTATATGGTCCTGGCCCAGGGCCACATTTGTTTTCATTGTTTCTTTTGTTGGAATAGTGGATATTTTGGTGGGTCTATGGGCCTTCTTAAATTTGAAATAGTTTAGAGCATCACCATCTTAATCTGGGTGTGCCCTGTCCTTGTATGAAAAGGCCCATCCTGTCGACTTGCTCATACTTTGCAGAGACTGCTAAGTAGAGATTTGGTACTCAGCAAATAATTAGCAAAATTTACAAGACCATTCTACTACATTGTGAGTTTTTGTAGCAAAGGCTATATGTATTAAAACAGTACCTTAAAAATGGATGAAATTTTCAGTTTCGTGACCCCTATATCTTATGTAAGCTTGCTAATTTGCATTATTTCACATATTAGTAAAACTTACTCTGCCATCTTGAGTATTAGATTTGACATTGCTGAGCCATGAGCTTTGCAGAACACAGAAATCCTGCCACCAACCCCTGGAAATTTTTGTAAGGAATTCCTATAGTTTCTGAAGTATAAACAGGTATAGCCCACATAATTTGAAACATATTTTTGTAGTAACAAGGACCTAGGATTTTGCTTAAAACATAGAAAAGAATTAGTCTCTGCAAGCAGAACCTTGTGTCTGATACCACATTTTGTACATTCTTTGGTATGTTCATAGAATTACTTACTTGCAGTTGTACCTTTTTCTTTAGGTCAAGTGTGGTAGCTGTAACATTCCCAAACCTGGATTTTTTGATTTTGAAGGAAAACAGAAATGGTAAGTGCAGATGAGTTTGTGTTTTTGCAAATTCACTTGAATTTTCTTTTGAAGGTTGCCTACAGTTAATTTGTTTTGTATTAAATATTGAAGGAATCCTGAGATCAGTATGTTCAATTATGTTTTTGATTTCTCACTCATTTCTTTTCAGCATAGTGATGCTCTTCTGAATCTCCACTAAGTTAATAATTTTTGGTTAACTAGTCCTTCATTTCATAAAGACAAGAATACTTTGGAAGATAACAGCCTGTCTCTTTAACTGCATAATAATGATGTCTATTCTTCTGCATAAGCTTTGTTTATTTGGGAACATGCTCAGCCCTGGTCAGACAGATTCAGAGGCTGTACCACTCCCTTCCTTAAAAGGTTTTGGAATCTTCCCTGTACTGTGTCGTGCTGGTTTATGCTATGGAGCATACAGACATGTAGGGAATATTTAAAAATTCAGTAAACCATACATGTGTGAAGTCTTGTTTTACATTCTAAACTGGAGAAGAACTCTTGGATAAATGGCACTCTGTTCTTACTACATCCCTGATATTAGATGTGTCATCAGCTCCTTTTGATCAAGCCATCAAACTGCTTCTTAAACTCTCCTGAGTTTAAAGAGGTGAGGAAATTTACGTAAGAGTTGCCGTTTGGGAAGTGCCTTGGATGCTTGCTCAGATACACTGATAGTGTTTGCCAAGATATCTTAGAATACAGTTTGCGGGTTCTGTAGTGGGATGGGAGTAGGAATTGTATAAAAAGAATTGTGATGCTCTATGCTTCTTATATATTTCTTATATTGTTAGAATATAAGTTTAGGTTGAAATCGTACAAGTACACAGGTCTAAACAGAAACTTGATGATGTACGTAAGCTCATTAGGCATGTGTAATGAATTTTTTTTAAAAAAAAAAACTGACTCCGGAAGAAGTTTAGCACTACATGTGTTACTTTCTACTGACTGGTCATTGTTCTTCCCTCCTATTTAGGGAAGCTTGGAAAGCTTTGGGTGATACAAGTACTGAGCAGGCAACGAGAGACTATGTTGCTGCTGTGAAGAAACTGGACCCCACTTGGAATCCACAGGTACACTAAAAGGGTTCTTTTATCATATTAAATGCAGTGTTATATCAGCAGATGCTTATTATGATGGGAATCTTGTCCATTCCCCAATGCCCTCTGCTGCGCCCCACATCTATCTATGGAGGGTTTTCCAACCACTAGAGTGGTATGTAGTGGCAGTGGGGTGAAGAGGAATTGCCCCCTAGTTCCAGTTCTGCAGGTGGAAGCATTCCATCAATGGAATGACAGTTCTGGATGTCCCTGGCATACTTTGGGATGGTAAATCTAAGATTCATTAGATGTTTTGCACTCCCTGTTGTCCCTGATCATTAGCTATGCTGTCTGTGGAAGCTGGAATGTCAAAACATGTAGATTGCCACAGATTCTCGTCACCTAATATGCATTGGAAAGTTACAGAGAAGTATGTGAACATTTTAATTTTAATTCTAGATTTCAATCCTAGAATTGAAGAAATGTGGTTGTGTGTTTTTTAAAGGTATCCAAGTCCATCTGATATGTGCAGTTAATACTGTTCTTGCCTATAATCTTGGTCATTATTGGTGCTCCAAAATGCTGTTTCCCCCCCCCGAATACCATCCTGCAGAATCTGGGATTGAGCAAGATGAACACAGCCTACCGTGTACTGTAGCTTTAGCAGGAACTCAGCAGCTAGTTTGTCTTTACTTTTGTCAGGGAGGCTTGTCTTGTACCTGGAAGGTTGCTGCATATGACTTATTGACTGTATTCTGTTTGGTGAATCACAGCTTGTGAAGTCTTGGCCTGATAATAACAGAGTTTAAATTAGCTGCAAGGGTGTCATTTTAGAAGTTAGTTCTCTAGGAAGCACTATATTAATTTGTTGTGAGAAATTAATTAGGGGAGAGAAAAGAGTAATCTTAGATTTCTTTAACAGTAGGATCAAATTTTTTTCTTCTTCTGTCTTCCAGATTCCCCTTTGGGAATTTGCAGCTAGTAATTTCATGCCTCAACCATGTTTTGTGTTTATATTAATGCATATATGTGTTACATATATAATTATAAGCAGTATTGGACAACACAGAATTTAATTTTCTAGGTGGTTCTTCTCTTTAAACTTCCGTTATGGTTTGGAAGTTACTATGTTTAATGATACTGGTTTGAGGTCTTATAGAATCCTCCAAACAGGGTTACCCAAATTGGCATGCATAGCAGTGTCTTTTTGGTGGGAAATACTGTGGGCTGAAGTCTTACCAAGTGGGGAGATCAGATTGTTGCATACAGTTTTTGACTTAGGAATATAGTATGTTGTCTTATTTGAGGCAGACTGTTGGGCCATTGAGTCCATATTGTTGATACTAACTAGAAGCAACTCTTGTATTCCAGGCAGGTTTCTTTTGTAGCTCTACCTGAAGGTGCTTTAGATATCAGTCTTTTTGAATGCAAAACTTGTGCTCCATCACTCAGCTATGACCAACCAAAAATTGTAGATGCATGGTGTTTTTTCTTTCTGTGCAGTCTTAGAGAGTGGAGGGGTACTGTGTTGACTTTTCTCGGCGAAGCAGTATTTTCTCAGCCTCTATCTGCAATGTGAGAATAATGCTGAAGTGCTTGTAGGTTTTTTGTAATGATCATAGAGAGGTATGTGAAGTTACTGTTGTAAAACCAGCATCGGGAAGGCCTAGTGGATGATTGCACTCTGCATTAATTCTAGTGGAATGACGTGGCTTGTGTTTCAATTCCATTGTCCCTAGTGGGAGAAGATTCTCATGAGATTATTTCCTGCCAGAATAGAAGCTTGATGGACATCTCAGGTGATTGTTGAAGCTCTTGCAGTCACTTGCTGCCTTTCTCCAGTGTGACTCCTTCACACACCCTTTTTGGGGATAATAATGGTGAAATAAGGCATAGAATTGAGACCTTTATGAATGTGATTGTTTGTGAGGCATGGGCGTGCCCTCCTCCCCCACAATTCTCTTCCTTCCATTCCCTTGTATTTTGCCGGGTGCAGAGAAGGAAGGTAAGTGCCTGGACAAAAGGCAAGGAAATGCAGGGAAGACATGTGCCTTCCTTCTCCCCTCTGGAGATCCCCACTCTGATTCTCTTGCTTCTGGCCCCGATGCTGAGAACTCATGCCCAGGTGATAGGCAAGGGAATTGTGGGGGAAAGGTTCGTGCAAGCCTTCCTTCTCCCCTCTGGGGATCCCCCTTCCATTCCCTTGGCTCCAGCCTTGAGAACTCATTCCAAGTCAATAGGCAAGGGAATGGGGGGAAGGCTCACGTGAGCCTTCCTTCTCCCCTCTGGAGCCCCCCTCTCCTACTCCCTTGCCTTTGGCCCCTGCATGCAAAAGGCAAGTGGGTTGGAGAGGGGAGCCACGGGAAGGAATGGGAGGGGGATCGCGGGAGGGAGTTTTTCATGTTTTTTCCACTTTCACGAAGGTTCTGTGCCCCGAACCCTCCTGAAAGCGGAGGGGACACTGTACTATGAGTAGCATCATTTTTAAAAGATTTGGGACTTTTGCTTACTTTTAACACTTGCCACCCATTTCTGTGCAAATAAGAGGTTCTTATCATGGTTCTGTGATCCCACTGGCAAAAAGGGGCCTAACAGCTGCATTTGGTGTGCCGCTTGCAAGATTTGCAGGTGATGGGTTTTGTCAGCAGCTCTTGACTGTGAGATCAACTAGGCAATAATTTAGAATTCCTTACAAATTTCATTTCTGTTTTGTCCCCCAGTTACCGCCCCCAACCCCAAAAGTGGCTAGTAGTCTGATTTGTATGAAGACTTTCACTTTGTGTTCTTTGGACTTCTTAATCTCATTGGGATTTATTTCTGAGTAAATGTGCAGAATATCAGTTAGTATAATGCAGGAGCACATAACTAACTATCCAACATTTCATAAATGAAAAACAGTATATGGCATGGCAACTTTGTTCAGAGTGTGCTCACAGTGGCAGAAGTTATGAGGAAGAATGCACAAGCAAGGAGAGGCTGCTGTGGTTTGCTTTTGCCTGAGCCAGCTGGGAAAGGCAAAATTCCACTCTCTCTTGTCCCTACTGCTGAATTAAGTGAATGCAAACTACTTTTGCACTTTGAACTCTGTTTGCAGCAGCTGGACTAAGCTGAGGATGAAGAGGGGAAATTGGAGGAGAAGAAACAAATTGGGAGATGTTAAAAGCAGCTGAAAAAGTGGCATGGGAGAGGATGAATTTGGACTGTCCCTGCCGAATCAGGACAGTGTGTGAGACATACTGCAAAAGGGAGATTGGGAAGTTTTAATTCCTTCTGTTATCCCCACTTACCTGCCCCTGCTATTGTCATTGATTTAAAGAATAGTGTCCAGCAAAGTTTATCATGTTTTTTAAAGAAAATAAATGGAATACTAGTACTAATAATGACAATAGTGATTTGAAATACGATTTAAGAATTTTGGAGAGTTTTTTTTAAATAGAAAATTGGTTTGTCTTTTGTGAAATTTCCATGAAGTTTGAAATCTGCTTTCCAGATTTGCATATATACATACAAATTAGTACAATAGGTTCCCTATAACTGTGTGACTGATACGTGCAATTTCAGTTCCTCACAATGAGATGCAGTCCGAAATTTTTTTTTTTAGTTTAATAGTGATAAAATAGAAATTGAAGTGATAAAGCAAAACAAAGTGAAATGTAGTACAATACATAAGGATTACATGAAAAATGGCAGGAAATGTAAAATTCAAACAAAGGCACCCTGTTCACTTGTGATACTGTGCTGTTCCACATTGTCCAGGCTGTCTTGCGTTTTTTTTTTGCTGTATACAGTCCTGCCTGTGCTCTAACTCTACCAAGTCTCATAATAGACCTCTCAGTTACTCTTTGTGATGTGATTGCAGTAGTGATCTTCTGCAGAATTCTTGTCCTTGTACAGTAAGGTCCTTTTTATCCAGTGCAGTTGCTTATGAAGTCCTTCTGCTTGAATTCTTGTGTTGTTTGTAATGACCCCAAAGCACAAGAGCAGTGATCCCAGAATGTATCCTCCGTGGTTATGAGGCACCTACTGTACACAGACTGGTGTTTCAGGGCCCTGGTTTTTGACAAGGTCTGTGTGGCCACCCTGCTTGGGAGTTTGTCCAGGGAAAACGGCAAGAACAGAGATGAGATGAGATGGTTTATATTGCTCTGCTTCATTATTTTACAGTGTCAATGCATTTACAGTGTGATTTTCAGTTTGCTGGTTTCTTGTACTTTGCTTCTGAGTAAAGAAAAAGACATTGTGCAATGTGACCTGCCAGTGATGGGACAGCATCTCAAGAATTAGGGTTTAAATGAACCATTTGCTTTTTCATCTTCTGATATGGTTGCTGAGGCATTTGGCTGACTTGAAGCCCAAGAATTAAAAAAAAATGACAGTAGAAGTGACAAAAGGACCCATCATACCCATCAATAAGACATCAAGGATCCTTACTTGATAGTTTAAACCATAAATTTGCCGCCTCAACCAGGAAATTAGCCATTAATCTAGTAACCTGCGGGTTTCGGTCATCCAATAAGTATTCTACAGATAGCCTATCTAGGTAGATATTAATTTCCAGTAGTCTCCTTAACAGCTTTTCCCTTGAATTTGAATACAATGGACAGCTCAGTGTAATATGAGAGAGATCATCAGGAACTTGTGCACAATGGCACGTACGTTTTAAGAAAGGGATTTGTAAATATCTGCCCTTGGTCACATTCGAAGGATGTACATTCACCCTTGCAAGTAGAAAGGCCTTTCTTGCCACCAGCAACGTAAGAGTTTGAAAATAATCTGAGATTCTACTCGGCTGGGGAGACACACCAAGCATCAGCGGGGAACAGACCCTAGGGGGTGATGGATATGAAAGGTGATATTCCCTCTCCAAAAGACAGACCCTAACAGTTTTGAAGCACTCCGTTTCAGTTAGTAGGAGGAGAAAATCTAATCTTAGGCCCAGGGACATTACTTTGTTTTCATACAGTGAAACCCATCTAGTATAATAGGCATTGGATAGAAGAAAGCATAGGAGGCCAGATCTATTAGGCCTAAAATGGATCTTAAACCAAAATTTAAAGGTCATCAGCCAGGCACTAATTTCAAGAGAGTTCAGGCCCAATTCAGCATAAAGTGTCAGATGGTAAACACATAGGGGAACAGATAGTATTCTCCTAAAAAAATGTGCCTGTGCTCTTTCAATCTCTTTATTAAAGACTGGAATCCAGGTAGGTATACTATAAAGTAGTAAAGGTCTTAATTTGGCTTTATAGATTTGTAAGGCCGCCAAAATATCCTGGTTCCCATTTTTATAATAAAAAGATTGTATAGCAGCCAGGGATCTTTTCCCTGCCTGAATTACCTTATCCCTCTGTTTACGCCAGTGTCCATTAAAGTGGAAAAGTACGCCAAGGTATACGTAACTCTTGACCTGCTCAATTGTCTGGTTGCCGAACTTCCACGTCCTTGGGACAAATTGCCTGCAGAATACCAGTATTTTAGATTTATCATAGTTTACCCGCAGATGATATTTGTCACAGTATTCAAAAAATCTTTTCAACGCTCTTGTCAAGCCCACCTGGGATAATGAAAGTAACAATGTGTCATCAGCATATTGTAGGACAAAAAGTGGCCGATTATCCAACGAAGGTGGGTGAGAGTCTATTGAAATCATAAAAACAGGTAAGTCCGCCACAAATAAGTTAAACAGATGGGGAGCCAACGCACATCCCTGTCTGACCCCTACATCAGAGTGAATAGACCAGTTAATAGACCAGTTTCAGACAATTTCACTCTGCAGTGGTTATTTGAGTGAAGTTGGCATAGTAGATACAACAAACAAGGATCTACATTAAGCTTACCAAGCTTATCCCATAGCAGCGGCCGGTGAATTGAATCAAAAGCAGCCTTCAAGTCAACGAATGCCGCGTACAATTTGCACTTAGGGCGTGACAGGTATTTCTTCACCAAGAAAGACAGCACTGTTATATGATCCACAGTGGACATATGCCGTCTGAAACCTGCCTGCTCTGGACCGATCAGGACTTGGGAGTTCATCCAACTCAGTAACTTCGTGTCCAAATAGCTAGCATATAATTTACCTACCACTGATAGGAGGCTTATTGGACGATAATTACCAGGGTCCTTCTTATCCTGTTTTTTAAAGATAGGGATTATGATAGAGTCTTTCCAGGCGGCTGGGGTCTCACCAGAGTTGTTAACTAGATTAAATAGATTAGCTAATGCCTTTGTCCATTGCTCAGGGCAACATTTCAAAATCTCTGCTGGGAAGCCGTCATATCCCAGAGATTTACCAGATTTTAGTTTAAGAATCAACTGGCATATCTCCACAGCCGAAACTGTACTCCATAAGTTAGGAGGATTTTTAATAAGATCAACCTCTGGTGTTTGGGCACTCATTTTCACAGAAAAATAGGAAACCCAAGTCGAGGGCAATATCATAGATGGAACCAGAGAGTTCTCCTTATGTATATGATTCCTAACGGCCACCCAGAAGGATTTCACGTCTTTGGATTTCAGAGCTTTGTCCAGAGACAACCACTTGCGTTGAAAAAATAGCTTCCTATTATCCTCAACCCATTTAAAGTATTCTTTACGGGCTTTATAATAGGTCTCCAAATTAGCCCCTGGACTGGCCAAAGCCTGTTGAATTATTTGTCTTAAGTTCTGTTTCCAGGTGAGACAACTCTTATCAAACCAAGTTCCTCTACTTTTTATGCGATTAGGAAGATAAGAAGCCTTATTTTGAAAGATAGTCATAATGTTTACATATGCCAAGAGAGCGTCATCTACCTTAGAGCTGGTAGCTAGGGCATTAAAACAATTTAAAACCGACATATCCTTAAGACTATTACTAATAAATTCTTCCATTTTGGGGTCCCAGCGGATGTGCTTCACTCTCTCATAGCTATAGCCGGCCATGTCATTTTGAAAAGGCAATGAAGCTGTCACAAAAGGACATTTAATTCTCCAGAGAAGAATTTGGGGGGGGGGGGGCGAGTTCTAAGAGCTAGTGATGATACAGCAATGAAATGCATATATTATAGACATTGATTTTTAACTTTGGCTCTACCTACAGTTGTTTTCTTCTCCAGCTATCTTTTTGTGCGTCCATGGCCAAGATGCAATTTAGCTTAAAATGTTCACTGTTGCTTTGCTTAGTATTTGCCTATTGTAGGCTTCATTTTCCTTGGTGACTTCATACTCTCCTTGCCATTTGTAGCTGTAAATCAGTTAAGTCCTTGGCCACATGAGGGAGCTCTGATTCCAATATTGAAGAAAAATTCATTGTCATTTTATTTCAGTCCCTCATAATGATCATCATCTTAAAATTTTGATTCAGAAATGCATGGGGACCGTAGTAATAACAGGGTGCTGAAGTGGTCTTTTCCCCAAATAAAGAGTTCAGATGGAAATTGACTTGCTTTCTCTTATTCTAAGAATGCTTAGAATGAAACCACTGCTTTTCTTGATCTGGCCAAAGGCCCGTCTTGTCCAGCATTTGTTTTCAAAAGTAGCCAGCCAGCAGGCTGCAGGAACTTCACAAGCAGTATGTGAAGTTCCTGGCCTCAGTGTACTTCTTCTGCATCTGTGAGCACTGCTCATTGTCTATGCAGTGCTTATGAAGTTCTAGAAGCACCTTTCTGGCTGCTCTGTTGGTCTAGGTCAGGGGTGGAATTCATGTGCTCTTCCATGTTTTTTTGGTCTGAAAATCCCAGCAACCTTAGCCTATATAGGAAATGGTGAAGAATGGTAGAAGTTACAATCCAACAACATCTTCAGGCTGCATGATTCTTTTTTTCCTTTTTGTATATTTATTTTATCAGTCTTTACCCAAAATTACAAAAACTCCAAGAAACATTTCTAACATAGGCATAAATTAATGTAGACACACTAAATAAAATACTAAAAAACAAACTAAAAAAAAACTCACTAAAATATTCACTTACTGACTGATTAACAACTAAATACTAAAATACTAATACACAAAAAGGCTGTGATCCCCCTCACCAAACTATAATGAGAAATGGAAAATTAAAAGGCAACATGATAATGTTGTTCTGACGTTAGAGATCCAACTAAGCAAAACTGCTATTAACCATGCCCACAAATTATTGCATTGTTTGGATTCTTACTGTTCAAGAAATCCATAAACAGTTTCCAGTCTTTCAACAAATCTTCAACTGGTTTATCTATTAAAACCCATGTTAATTTGGTCATTTGGGATAGTTCAGCAGCCTTAACAATCCAATTGTCCATTGCTAGTTATTTAAACTGTTTCCAGGTTTGTGCAATAACAATATTCTTGCAGCTATTGTCATGTAACGAAAGGAGTCCATATTTCCAATCCAAATTGTTAGCCATAATACCAAGCAAAACATTTCTAGAGACATTACAAAATCTTCTTTTAATTTTTTTTTGTATTAACACAGAAATCTTAGATCAATAGTTTTTAACTCTTTACAAGTTCACTACATGTGAAAAAATGAACCTTCCTTATCTTGACACCTTCATCAATTTGAAACGTTCTTAGACATTTTCAGCAACTTGTTTTGAGTTAAATAACATCTTTAGGTCACTTTGTATATATTTTCCTTTAGATTGATACACCAAGTAAATTATATATCTTTAGACCATGTTTCTTCCCATTCCCCCAGTATTACATTGCACCCAAATTTTGGGGCCAACCTCATCCTCTGTCTCTGGATTCAAAAGGCATTTATACGTTTCTTTAAATTATATGATTGTTATCCTTACACAGCTCTAGAAAGAACTCATTTTCTTCAAACTCAATAGCAAAATCCCTCTTATTATGATTGAGGCCATTTCTACACAAGACTGTTATAGCGCTATGATTCCGCTTTCAACATCCTATGGAATCCTGGGGTTTGCAGTTTAGGGAGGGGCTGGCTGGTCGGGCCCTCCCTAAACTGCAAACCCCAGGATTCCATAGGATGTTGAAAGTGGAATCATAGTGCTATACCAGTCTCGTGCGGAAATGGTCTAAATCTATCTTTCAGTTGCATGTGATGAAATCAGCCAAGATCTTTGCCTTCCTTGAGACATATCTCTCTTGTTTTAAACTCCAAATTATCTTGCTGAAAATATATGAGATTTTCATAATGCAACCATGTGATTTTAATGCATTCTTTTCTGAGGAAAGTTTCCTGTGGTGAAGTAGTGAATACTATCTTAGGGGAAAAAAACTCTGTTTATAATTACTGCACACATACTGAAGAGCTTTCCTAATGCAATGACTTTTGAAATTAGTATGTATCTTGATTTTGTCATAACTGTGCTACCCAAATCCTAAATCATGCACTTCAAGATCCAAAATTCTCTCATCTCTAAGTGATATCTATTCCTTCAACCATACAGAACAGAAGGCCTCATAACACAACTTGATCTAAGGTGTTTCCAACCCACCTCTTTCTTTCACATCATACGGTGCAGGCTGCATGATTCTTATTGACAAACGGACCTTATGTGTCAGTCCCTCTAAACTTTACACAGTTGACAGTTTAGTTTCACTCTTTCCACAGCTTTTTGTTGTTAAGTCCTTACTCCACTTTTTCTAGCTTGTGAAATTTTATTACAGGATCATCTTCATAGAGGTACAGTATGTCTTTAGGTAATTGCTGCTCTGCATTTGAAAGTGCTGATGGTACTTTTACTATTTTAATAGGATGATAAAAAGTGCGGGCAGTTTCAAATAACAAACATGTGGCTATGGATTTGCAATTCATATTGATAATGAGAGGAACACTGAGAGTATCCAGTGTGTTCTAAAAAACTAAGACCTGGAAGTAAATAAAATGGAGATAAAAATTCATCTTATTCAACATAAAGTAGACCTAGAATATAAATTTTACGGATGGGCCAACTGAATCCGTGAATCTTCGAATCCTTGACAAAGATTCCAACTTCACAGATCCAAATCCGGCCTCTGCAATAGGCAAGTGGAATTTTTCGAATCCACTGCCAATCAGGCCCACAGTGGTGTGTGGGGCCGTTAATCACCGCAACCCTGCACGCCCCGGGGCCTGAGCTTGCACAGTCATGTGGCAGCAGGCTGGGAGAAGAGAGGGGAGCACGAGATTGGGCTCCTCCATCTTCCCCCACCCGTCTTGGGCGTGATTGTGCAGCGCCAGGCTGGGAGGACAGAGTCATGCTCCCCCATCTTCCCCCACCCGCCCTGGGCACAATTGTGCTCAAACTGGAATGTGGAGGGAGAATTGGCACCCCTGGGGCCTGCCAAAGGCCTGATTGGCTGGCGGGCTCCTAGGTGCGCGAAAATTTCAGCATAAAGCCATGCACCCGTGCCAGAGGCTGCCTGTTCTCCCTCATGCTGTCTGTGCCCACTGGGCTGCATGTGCCCTTTGACTGCCTGTCCCTGCAGCTCCCTCCCTCTGCAAGGTAATATAATTATTCTCTGTTCTGGAGGGTAGGATTTGGGAATTATTGAGACTGGACTAGAGACTTGACTTGAATGTCCCTTGCAGGACTTGAGACTAGACTTGAGGGTAGAGAATTGACTGGACTAGAGGCTGGTGGGGTTTTTTTTAAAGTGCCTCCCTTGGTGCAGGACTTGAGACTCATCAAATTCTGCTTCAAAAACACTTTTCAATAGGTGCCTTCTTTCCCTTGCTTTTTAAACCCTTTTTAAAAAAAAGGATTCGAAAGATTCGAGATTCGTGAGATCCATGGATTCTCAGAACCTTCCAGGGATCTGGTTCCGGATTTGGAGTCGGAAAATTCTGGATTCGTCCCATGCCTAATTTTCTGTTGGGAAAGATTTCCTCTCGCCATAGATTAGCCTCTAGAGGGCAGTGTTTAACCAAATGGCCAACCAGCAGTTGCAGGGGATTTAAGACTAAATGTCTGTTGCTGTTAAAATGTTCAGAATTTGAGAGATAAATGGTTTCATAATTTGCTTCAACTTAAGCTGTGACTTGGAAGAATTAACATTTGAAAAAAGCAGTTTCCTATCTTTAAGCATAGCTCTCCTTGTTGATAACATTAGTCAGTTGTGTTGTGTTTATAGCATCTGAATAACCAGAAATGTTCAGAGAGTAAATATTATTTTATTTTATTTTGTATGTTGTGTCTTTCTGTCAACAAATGATACTCAAAATAGGTGTGCGTTGAGTAAATTCAGTTCACAATGCCTCCCAGCCAAATCCCCAGATCCAAAGTATCTTAATAGTCTTAGGCTGTTACATCTGCACTGCTTTGAAAAGCCTTAAATACAAGATCAGCCTTAAACGCAAGATCAGCCTCACAGACTGTGTTGCCATCATGGTGCCAGCTGATCTTTTCATTTGGAAACATTTTCAGTTTCTCCTATTCCTTAAAATAGTTAAAAAAACTAATATAGAATGTGCAATAAAACCTATGATCATGTGTTAATTTAAACAAAATTAATGGACTGTAATTCAAGTCTCAGACTTCCCAAAATACTGTATTTTTGTCTTTAAAATGATCTGTTGAGTTAAAAACTGCATGTTGAGGTTTTGGGATATCAAAGTTGTTATGGAAAGGTCGTCCTTGATGTGGAGGATTACATATATAAAAGGTAAAAACAGTTTCTCTGAAATGAAAAGCCATCATTAGATCGAGAAGACTGCTACTGGAAGGCATTAAGTAAGTACAGTGTATTAAGAAGACTCTGGTTTGCAAGCAAAACCAAAGACCACATGTCTTTTCAGTTTGGTCATACAAACAGATGCCACATTGTTAATCTGTCCAGTGAGCCATCAGCCACAGTCAAGAGAAGAAATAGAGAGGTTTGGTCAGGATTATCAGAGGTTGGAAGGAGAACAAAGGGAAAATATGTTAGGTCATGGCCTAATTTAATCTATGGCTTCTTTTATATCCTGCCCTATATCTTTATTTTGCAACAATACAAATGACTTCAATAATGATACATCATTTGTAAAAGGAGGCAACTCTTTCCATTATGCGTGCATTTTTTAATGTAAAAAGTTGCTTATTTTCCTTAAAAGCAGACAACAATTGTTACCTTCACGTGGTGTAATTGTTGCTTTGGCGTGATACAGCTTTGCATGATAGATGACATATTCTGTTAATTTAAAGCAGGAATGTGGTATGCTCTTAAAATTTTGATATGATAAATCTTAAGGCATAGTGTAACTTTTTGATGTTTTTGTGGTCTTTTGTGTCTTCTGCCCAGTTGTGTAAATTCTACTGAATTGTGGCTTTTATTCATATTTTTTATTTAAACTGTTCTTTTTTTTACCTTTCCATGTAATTTTACGATCTTGTACATGCTGTACTATCCAGATAAATACACTCTAGTTTTTAAAATATTTTTTTCACTATGTAGTAGAGATTCACAGTTTGAATTTGCAGAAATTTGACAAAACAAATTTAAGGCCGGGAAGATCAGAAACTGAGCAAAATCAAAATTGACAGATGAGTTCCATCTGCAAGTAGGTTGCTAACGCAATTTAAAACAGACCTTACTGAGTAAGGAAGATATGTGATTATATATTGATATGGTTTGTCCACAGAAGGCACTTGAGAGAACTGTTTCTGGACATTGAAAAGGCCTTTCTAGAATAATACTGTACAGTTACCCTGTATCTTCGTGGTAGTTAGGGATGCTAGACCCCATGAAAGTAGAAAGCTAAAACTAAAAATGATAACGCTTGTTTTTTTTAACCTGAGTACGCTTTGCTAGGAATCTCTAGGTTAACCTTCAAATCTGTGAATGCTGCACCTGTGAAAATGGAGGGCCAACTGTACTCATTTACCCAATAGCAAGTCCCATTGAACTCAGAAGGGGCTTATATTTAAGTAGATATGTGTAGGATTGCTTTGTTAATATTGTGGTGCTTGAATGATGTTTAAGTGACTATTTGATGGTACATTTTAATAAAATCTATACTGAAGATTGATCCTTGTCTTGCATTGATGTAGATAACGTTTTCTTAATTTATTTTATTCATCTATTACATTTGTATGCCGCCTTTCTCCTGGAATGCGACCCAAGTCAGCTTCCAACAATAAATTAAAATATAAAAACAATTAAAACAGTTAAAAACATATAAAATCGTGAAAAACCTATCTTTATTTTTATTCATTTACATTTGTATTGTGCTGCAATCCAGGAGCTTAATGCAACTCTTTAAGAGAAGAGAGGAACGTACATAAATGTATAACCTTTCCCAAATATTTCTGAATTTGGCCATGTGATTCAGAACTCATAAAATGCATGGAAATGTTTATTCTAAGAGAAAGTGTATAGAGAAAGCCTTATCTAAGTGCAGTGGTTCTGAATGTTTGGTCCTCCAGATGTTCAGGAGTTCAGTTCCAAGAAGCCCAAGTCAACACAGTTTGTAGAAAGGGGTTTTTGGAGGCCCAGTCCAAAGCCTCTGGAGGGACCAGAGGTTGAGAACCACTGCATTAGGGGAAAGGGTGCAAAAGCAGATTATAAATGGAAAAATATGCACATATCCACAATAAGAAAACTACAGAAAAAGTTTTTAAATGAGTGTACTTTTTTTCTTTGTGCCACCAGCTTTCAGAGGCAAAATCAGTGGCATGGTTACAGGTATGAAGGGCTGGGAAAAATCTAGAAAAATTTAGGAAAAAAAAATACCAGAAGCTTTTCAAAGCTTCTTGCCCCCAGAAAAGAATTGAAAAATCGCTTTTTTTAAAAAGAAAGGAAAAAAATATTATGAAATATTTTATTTTAGAGCAATAAATAAAATATTTAAGATGAGATATTCATATATCTATTGCCCCAAAATTATTTATAAAAGTGATATAGCCAGCAGACTTTTTATAACATATATAAGGTATTTGATCATTGCTATGGTCTTGGTTTCTCACCTTTTTTTTTTTTTTTTAGTATTAATGTTTTATGGCAGCTTGACAGTATGGAGAACTGGAGGAGAAAAAACAGTTTTGTTTTGCTAATATTGGTAGTTTCTTCTATTTTTATTGTTTTTGCCTGGTCTTAGTAAACTGGCAAATCCAAACTGGTGTTGCTCCCTGATTCTAGAGATCTTTTTCGCTCTGTATAAGCTCTGTCTGAGGTATGTCCTTGGTGCCCGTTCATTTTCCTTTTCAGTGCTAGTTTACTTATCAATTAAGGTACATAGGAGAATGAAATTTTAAATTATACATGTTACCAGAATGTTTGCTGTTTCAGTTATATGTAAAAATAAGTACTTAGCAATCCCCCTTCATAAAGAGGTATGCTATATCAGTTGCCTTTTAGTTATTTCTCATTCTGGAAAGTAAAATTGACACATACACTGTATGCCACAGGAACTTGTAACTGCAGTGTTTTTCTTCTTTCTTTTACCTTTCATCTTTTGGTTGGAATAACTGGACAAGTGTTTTCCTCTCCCCAATTACGAATTGCAATAAAACCCAGAAATACTAGTACTTTCTGACTCCCAGTTCAAACCATAGTTTCTGTATAGTGAGACAAGAATGAAATGGGTACAGTAAGTACTGTGTATGTACTGCATGCGTTTATGCGCTATTTGTTTTTTCCTTTTGATTTTATGTCTTTAAATTTATGGAGTCTTAACTTTTATTTATGACATTGCAGTTGTCTTCATTGTGGCAGTTGACTGAAATAAAAGATTACCAAACAGCTCATGGAGTTTCAACTGACATCTTTGTAGGTTTTGTTTGTTTGTTTGCTTTTCTGAAGGATACAGTTTGGAACCTTTCCTAAATTATCATTCTTTCTGCTAGTTACTGGCTTATGTGAGTTTTATCTTAACATTCTTCTGCATTTAGAGGATTTTGTTGTTGTGGTTGTCACTATATCGTTATCATTACCATCGTCATCTTCATCTAAACACACTTTTTTCCAAGTTTGGCACTCAAAGCAAGTTCCAACAGTTAAGCAAACATATTTGTGTGATACTTTGGCTTTAAAAACTTCCAAAATCAAATTGCTTTTAAACCCTTGAAATTCATGCTTTTTACTCAGTTCTCCTCCTGGTCCTATGGAAATAAAGGTTGGCATGCCATATTAAATCTTCCAAGTGTCAACCAACTTGTCAAGAAACGGAAGCTTCATATGGGAACATTGTACAATCTTGGAGAGTGTTCAGGGTGGGGATTATCTGGCATTGTCATGCTCCCCACTTCAAGAGTTCATCTTCCTTCCAACCCCTGAAAAAGATAAACATTTCAGCATCTGGCACAGACCCTCCTCTGCCAGTGCAGGAAGAGGCTATGTTCCCACCGCTGTGAAACATGCTCTTAAATACAGGCTGGAATGTGGGCTTTGGCTGAACTGGCTGTCCATGTATGCAGGGAGCTTCCTCCAGTCAAGCTACTGGAAGCAAACTTTCAGTTCACCTCTTGACAACCTGACTTCATACTAGATTTATGACTGTTGAACTGTTTATTGACTACCTCCATTACTTGGACTCTGTTCTGATTTACGACTTCTTGACCGAGAATACAGTCAGACCTCCATATCTGGATTCTGTGTCCATGGATTCAACCAACCATAGCTTGAAATTTAAAAAAAAAATCCCAAGAGAAAACTTTGATTTTGCTGTTTTGTATAAGGAATGCCATTTTAATGCACCACTGTACATAATGGGACTTCAGCATCCACAAAATTTGGTATCCATGAGGGTCCTGGAACCAAACCTTAATGGATACTAAGGGCCCACTATACATGTTAAAAGGCCAATGAAACAGGTCATGGAATCAGCTAAAATTACTGTATTTACTATTATCACTTTTGGCTGTAAATCAGCGTCCTTAGATCTGCAGTGTTTCATGTGAGAATGTATGTTGGTCACACTGTTTTCAGAAATACAGTGAAATTATTAGTTGTCTTTTGGTTACACAAACATGTTTGGTTATTTCAGGAATACCAAATGGTTAATCTCAGGGTTAAAACGCAGTTAATAATTACTACATTATCACTGTCAGCTACTCTCAGATCACATGAGTGGAAAGTATGGATGTTGTGTGCCAGCTGTCATATGTATTTACAACTGATTAGTGGTCTTGCACTCTAGGCACATTTCTAGGTGCGTGGATGCATGATCTTGTCTACCTATGCAAGATCTCTTTGGAATCTCTGATATTTCTTTGTGCTTTATGACTCCCTTTTTAGGAAGACTGCTTATTTTGACAGATCCTGTTTCCTTGATGTCAGTATGTTAAAAAAAATTGTTGTACTAGTATTCATTACCACACATGCTTGTGCTCTATGAAGGCATGGGTGGCATGGTGAATAGCATGCCTGGGACACTTTCTTACTCAAACTGCCTGCTCAGTGGATGACTTTGAGCTAGACAGTGGCCATTTCCGCACTAACCTGTTATAGTGCTATTATTCCACTTTCAACATCCTATGGAATCCTGGGGTTGGAGGCCCCTCCCTAAACTGCAAACCCCAGGATTCCATAGGATGTTGAAAGTGGAATAATAGCACTATAACGGGCTAGTGCGGAAGTAGCCACTGTCTCAGGCTAACCTACTTTGAAGCACTGTTGGGTGGATAAAGTGCATATTTGGGTAAGAATCATGTATGTTGGCCTAAGCTCCCTGGATGAAAACAAAACGAAAATTATATAAAATCATGTTAGGAAGGTCAGCTCCAAAAATAGGTTCCGTAAATCTAAAGTAAGGGAAAATATATTTTGTGTAGTACATAAGGAGGGGACCTAAATATCTTAAAGGCACCAGATCCTGTCTGATCTTGAAGCTAAACAGAGTCAACTCTGTTTAGTACTTGGATGGGAGACCAAGGAATACCAGCTCTGAGTATTCCTTGCCTAAGGAATCCTATGAAATTCCGGGGTCACTAAAAGTTGACAGGCACCTTGAAGACATTGTACATACCCAATACATAAGGAAGGAAAACAAACTTTTCATGCAACACCTAACTTTGATACGGAGAAGAGGTGCAGTTAAGTTGTTTTTTTTTTTTAATGGGACTGATTTTGACAATAGTAGTGAATGTAGTGATATGGAACTTCAGCAGTTTGGATAGCTGCTTCTTAAAAGGACAAATTGTAAGAAATACGTGACTCCTCACTGTTTTTGAAGACATTCCAGGTATTGGTTCTTGCCTGGTTATTTGGTATGGTTGTTCCTTGGCGCCAGGTTGGTTTGTTGAGGACAGAATATTAGAGGAGGGTGTTTCTGACAGACATTAATAAGAGTCTGTGACTGAGCTACTGTGCCCTTTCATAAGGGGTGGATTAGCAGAATGGAATCTAATAAGGAAGCTGCCCTCTGAACATGTTTATTTATTTTTTGTTTAGATGTAAACTGACCTTGCATTCTGTAAAAAGTGTCAAGAACTCTGAGATGTATGCACGTATTAATGAAGGGGGAGGATCCTATGAAGGAAGCTTAACAATGTCAGGATATTATAGTGGGCAGTGCTGCTTTTATGCATTCAGAATGTGGCGTGAAGCTCAGCACTATTATTTACAGACTGAAAATGTTCAGAATGGCACTTAATTTACTCTTTTTACACACTTCATTAGCTACCCTGTCAAAGGGACACCCTTCATTGTTGTGTCTATTGCCTTTTAATAAAGAAAGATGTGCACCCCTGTATTTTTGGAGACTGTGGTGCCGGACCACCTGACTCCAAAAGTGAAGCTTCCTCTCTAACTCCCCTTGGCGGTGGCTTCAGCTAATAGAGGAGGGGTAGCAGCAATTATGGTACACACAATTATCCAACTTCAGATCTCCACTCTGGCGTGTAATTGTGACTGTCAAGCACTATTAGCATCTGACCAGGTTTGTTTCCTGAGGGAGAGACAGGCCATGGCACTTGCAGATATCAGTCCCTTCTTCAAATATTTTTAGAAATGTATACATTAATAATTTTTTTTATTCTTCAAAAAGTATTCAGTTCTGTTTCTCCTAAAATTTTTGTTTGTACTCTACATGCTTCTGCAGCTAGTTTGTCTGAATTCTTTAGGATTTGGGGATATTGATGGCTCATATCTTGGTCACGGTTTGCAAGGGATCCAAAGTTGCCACTGTCCTAATGCTCTGCCAGTGCAGGAATCCACAAGAAAAATATTCTTGATAAATTGTCATCCAACCTCTGCTTAGAAATCTTGAAGGAACCCGAACATAAGGTGGCCTTTTTCCTTCCTTTTCCCCCTGTTAACAGATTGTCTTCTGATTTTAGTTAGGGTGTGTGGAATGCATCAAATTTTTCAGTGTTCTTGAGTTTGCTATTTAATGTTAAGAGTCCTTTTAGAACTTCAGATAAATTTTCTAGATTCCTTAACCTTTTTTTTTTAATTTAAGAATATAAGAAAATGCTTGCTGCATTATACTGAGGAACTAACTAGTCCAACCTTCCTTTGAGACTGTGAATAGCCAGTTTCCTATGGGAATCCCACTAACAAATGCATAAGTGCAACTGTAACCTTCACCTTGCACTTTCTAGTGACTGATATGTATCATATTTGCTGGCATATAAGACGCATCCGTGTGTAAGATGCACCCGTGTATAAGACACCCCCTATTTATACACTGGCAAATACTGTTGCTGGCATATAAAACACATTGGCATATGAGATGTACCCCATTTTCAAACGGTATTTTTTGGGGGAAAAGTGAGTCTTGTACTCCAGCAAATACACTACTTGCATTTTTCTTCTGATAGTGGAGTTGATCTACAGCCATTCTGACTAATAGCCAGTGATGGAGCTGTCCATGAATTCATCCAGTCTCCTTTTAAAGCCATCCAAGTTAGCAACCACCACATCTTGTACAAGTGAATTCCATGCTTTAACAGTGCTCTGTATGCTTAGTTTTATCTGTGCTTGCTTGCTTTTACCTGGATGGCTTTGGATTCTTGGATAATTTTATACATCTCTGTCATGTCTTCACTTGCTTGCCTTTCGCCCAAGCTAAATGACCCCAAACCTTGCAATTTGCTCTCCTATTGAGTTGCTCCAGTCCTTTGATAATTTCAGTTGTCCTTTTCTGCACATTTTTCATTTTTGCAATATCCTTTTGAAATATGGTGACCAAAACTGGACACACTATTCCATGTGTCACACCATGGATTTGTAGAAAGGCAGTATGATATTGACAGTATTATTTCTAATTCCTTTGCAATCTGTTATTGTTCTCACTCCCCTAAATTATTTAATATCATTGGCAAAAGTGACAACCTCGCTGTACACCTTTAGTTCTAGATTCTGTATCAAGAGATTCTCTACACCTCAAATTGGTAGATAAATATATTTTGCATTTTTTTTAGCATCTTTTGTATTCAGTCCACAGCTTTCACTATTAAAGTGTGGAGTGGCATGACAGAGATGTTAGAAGACCTTAATAAGCAAGCATCTTTGTATTCATTTAATAGGGTCTTACATTTTTTCCCCAAGCTGCTGTCTGATCTTGCAAGCTAAGCAGGGTGAACTCTGGTTAGTACCTAGATGGGATAGCACCTATCAATACCAGGTGATCTGGGCTATATTTCAGAGGAAGGAGCTGGAAAAAACACTTCTGAATATTCTTTGTCAAAGAAAACCCTATGAAATTCTTGAGTTGCCGTAAGTCCACAGGGGATATGAATGCGCATGCACACACACACACACACACACACTTTTCCCCTTTCATTTATATATTACATTTATTTATTCTTATTTTTATTAACTGAATTTGGTAATACTTCATTTATTATTTTACCTTCGCTTTAATGGTAGTCAGATTGTTACCTGCCTTAGACATGATTGATTATTATTGTTATTATCAATGCAATTTTTTCTGTTTTCATTGCTTTGTAAAAACGCACCTGCAAGGAGGCATAACAAACTGCCTGGCAGTATTGAACAAATAATTTTGGGGTCATGGTAGCAAGAAAACAAAATATAAACTTCTGTTGTTTCAAGTTGTTTCTGACTTACGGCAGCCGTAAGGCAACCCTATTGTGGGGTTTTCTTAGCAAGATCTGTTCATACGGGATTTGCATTTGCCTTCCTCTGAGGCTGAGAGAGTGTGACTTTCCTGAGGTCAGGCAGTGGGTTTCCATGGCCAAATGGGGTTGGAACCCTGGTCTCCAGAGTCATAATCCAGCGCTCAAACCACTACACCAGTGTAAGAAGTATCATGGCTGAGCTTCTTAGTAATACTGTACAAGCAACAGAATAATTTATTCTAAAAAAAGGAAGGAAAAGTTTGCAGGTAAGTTACATCACACATGTCTGTTCAAAAGCACATTTTATTGAGTACCCATGGAAGTGAGTATAGGACTGTAGCCTTGATTTTTATAATTTTTTCAGTACTTGTCAGTGCTGTTATTAAGTATTGAGTTTTTAAATTATTTTTATTTATTTATTTTTGAAAAGCATCAGGCTACATGCCGTGGAGAATATACTGAGAAATTTGTATGGAAAAGAAAAGACAAATGGTATAAATTGATCATTGCTTGATCAGACTCCAGTATAATCCAATGGATATTGTTCTCATTACCAAGGCCTGCCATGTGCGTTCGAGAATACCAGTGGGATTACAGATTCAAATAATACAAAATATTTGAATCTGCAATCCTGTGTACATCAAGGAGTATTGAAAAAAAAAACTACCTATCTGGTTACTTCTTCTGATAAAGTGATTTCAAAGAAAATGATTTGGAGTAGGGAAACAATGGAAGGGGGCAGAGGCAGTTCTTTAACCTTTTTGCAGTTCCCTACATGTTTTACATAATTTGAAGGCAGTATGTATAGTATGTAAATCATGCTGCCAAAGTTTGGGTGATTACAGTAATAGAGTGCTAATTAAAATCCTGGGGAGGCTTTTTAGCTATTTGTAAAGTATCTCCTAAAACATCATTTTTGTGTATATGTGTGTTCATGTCGCCTGCCTGTTGACTGATGGTGGCCCCATGAATTTCATAGAATTTTCTTAGGCAAAGAATATTCAGAGGCTGTTTTTGGCAGTTCCTTCCTCTGAAAGATAGCTTACACCATCTGGTGGTCTCCCATCCAAGAACTAACCAGGGCCAACCCTGCTTAGCTTCCAAGATCAGATAGGATCTGGTGGTTTTAGGGTATTTAGGCCCAGTGATTCACTTAATCCTCTTCTCCCACTCCTAATGTGTGGAGAGAGAAGCTAAGTACTGTCAGTTTCTGCTGAGGGAAGGAAAAGGAGACACTGTCATCTTGGATCACTGAGGGGAGATAGTAGGGCTTCCCTTTCCTGGTTAGGAAAACCTAGTGCTTTCAGAGGGTGTGAACTGGGGAACTGGACCCTCAGGCCAAGGATATAGGGGTTCCCCTCTCTTGCCATAAAGGATTTACTACATTTCTAATAAAATCCCTGGCCTTCTAGCATGTAATTAGGAAAAAAAACCCTCTGTATTTAAACGTCAGGAAATGCAAATGTCAGGTTGAAAGTACAAAGACTCTTTAAAATATGCTTCACTTTCACCACTAAATTTTTCTTCCTTTTTGTAATGCTTTGCATGATACAGCCATTCTTTTCAGATACTCTATTGTTCAATTATGATTTGATTGTAATTCTTTTAGAGCCTTTAATTGTGTTTGAGTTGCTGTCTTTTTAAAAGAAAAGATTGAACCAAAATTGTCAGGGAGGCATTGGACAGTGTATTTAATGTGTCTGTCATTATATGTTAACCTCTCATCTGGGAAACAAGGCACCTCTTTTGTGCTTGAGAACAATTTAAGAATATATTTCTTGACATCATGTATGAAGGAATAAGGGAGGGGTAAAAGCAGAAGTGAACTAATGATGTTAGGAAATACCACTGCCTGTATTTTTATTCCATTTGGAATACAGCCTTCAAAATTTGTAGCTTCTGCAGCACCATTGCCAGTGACAGGTAGTCAGAATCTTATTGTCCTCTAATTCAGGCTATACTGTGAAAGAAACACTGTATTGAGCCAGAGATGGGAATGCTTGGTTTTCCTTGTTTTTGAGCAAACCGGTGAATTCTGCTGCCTGGTTCCTGATCAGGTTTCTTACTTCTTTCAAGAGTGGAGGTATAAAAGAAGATTCCTCAGGTCTTTAGAGTTTGAATGAATTCTGACACTCATAATGCAGACACAAGTGCATCCTTATCACAGTGAATGCCGAAATTATCCAGATGGTAACACTGGATTTGAATGAATACATTAAGGCTCCGACCAGACCATATAGAAATTCTTTTGATGAGCAGAAACCCCAAGTTGTCTGTGGAAATACAACCTGAACTGGATGAGTTTGCATTCCCTCTGAAAGGCTGGGTTCATAGCTTGTGAGGGGGGGAATGCTCTTGGGTCCAGCTTTGCTCCTGGAAGGTGGTGTAGCTGTGGTGGCCAGGGTCTTAGGAGTTCTAGTATGCTGAATTTTGGCCGGCATGCCCTTCCTAGTATTGGCAAATAGGCTGTGTGGTTCATACCTTAATTACCCCCCTGCTAGACTATCGGGAGTTGCTCTGCAAGGTTTCCTTTGAGAGGTGTTTAAAAAGTGTTATTGTTGTTTTGTGCTTTCAAGTTGTTTCAAGCTTATAGTGATCCTAAGGTGAACCGATCACAGAGACTGAGAATGTGTGACACACCCAGAGTCACCTGGGGTTTCCATGGCTGAGCAGCGAATCAAACACTGGTGTCTAGTGTTATAGGCCAGCATTCAAACCACTATACTACACTGGTTCTCAAGTGCAAAATGCAGCAACCAGCCTTGTTATACTTGGCCTTTGATCTTTAACCTAAGTTTTATAGTTGGCATTTTGGGTTTATTTTAATATGTTCTTAAGGGAGCTTGGCATTTTAAAATTGTTTTTTAAATAATATAATAAATAAATAATATTTTTAAAGGGTTGTGCCTGGCAGTCCTGGAAGGCTAAAAGGTGATAAAAATACTTTTAATAAAATAAATCATAATAAATAAAATGCTGTGTGCGGCTTTGAGTCCTTTTGAGGAGAAAAGCAGGGTGTAAATAAAGATGATGATGGTAATAATAATAATGATGATAGTAATATGTGGAGAGCAAAGGTGGGGTATTGACAGGAGGACTTTGCAAACCAACTAAACTTACATGAAACAAACAGATGAGTTGGAAGAAAATCTTTGGATGTTCTGAGGGGCATAGTAGGAAGAGGTTGGTCAGTATCGTTGGGTGTCCGAGCTTGGTGGAAGTGTTCGTATTTTGGTTGTACAAGGTTTCGTTCACTGGCATCTCCAGCTAGGCAGCTGACTTTTCACCCTAAGATGTTAGACAGCAGAGTGGCAGCTCATGGTTGAAGGTTTTATGCTTGATACAGATCTGGCCTGGCCTAGCATAAAGCACCTTACATCTAAATTACACCATTCCCGTTTATTTTTAGTTTAGGAAGAAATTCTTCTTGGTTTCTAGAAAGAATCTCTTTTTGGCCTTTTGGCAAAGATGTTCCAACACAGAGCAAAGGAGAACCTTATCACCACTATCTTCTCTGAAGAATTGTACTCTTTCCCCCCAAGAGTGTAAATAGGAGGATCCCTGAAAATATTGTTGGGAAGACTTTACATTTAATGCCGTTAGCATGCTGTTGATGTACAGCTCTGGTTTCTTCATCATCTTTTTACATGCTGCACTTTTTATGCATTTTAATTTAGTAAGCCAATAATAAAAATTGAAGAAAGATGGGAGAGAAAGAGAGATATACAAGAAATAGCCAGAATGTTAAGAGAACCAAAGGGCCTACGAAACAAAATGATTTAGAACTTACAGATCTAGTCTTTGTGGCCTAGCACTGAATGGTGAAGAGCCACTGGGCAGGAAGTCTCAAGCACTGGCAAAATCCTTTCGGGGACCACAACATACCACAGCTTTATTGGCTACAGCTGTATAGCATTGTCATGGCATAGAATAAGGTATTCTAGGTTCCTTTCAGCATCTGTCATTTCCACCTGTCGGTATTCCTTGCCCTAAGGAAACCCTGTGAGATTCATAGGGTTGCCTTGTGCCAACAGGTGACATGAAGGCACATCCACACACTTCTGAATGATCACTCAGTGGCTCAAAACATCGTAATTGAATTTCTTTTCCCAGTTTGTCGTACCCATGCAGTCTTGGATGGGCAGATTTCTGTGCCACTGCAACATCTGATTACCTATCACCAATGACTCTCTGGTAATAACCATCATCCTGAGAGTCTATGTGATAGACACCTTTCCAGTTTCAGAGGGTTTTGGGCCTACCACTCCATCTCAAGTACTGGAGGAAGAGATTGCTAGAACAGATACCCTTATGTCAAAAGCATTCTTCTCCCATTTCTTTAAAGTGTGAGGAACGATTGAGAGCTTCACGTCATCTTGCATCTCATAAGAGCTGCAATAGATTTAAGACAAATATTTCTGCACAGAAGTCCTCCCCAGTCCCACTGCAGTTTTCTCCACTTTGCACTGGGTTGTCCTCTGAGTTCTACCATTTGGATTGCCCACAGCTGTTTGTGTATTCACAAATGGGAGATTGTTTGAGGTGCCCTTTTTGAACATGTTTTAACATGTTTTATGGTAGAAGGAATGGTTTTTAACCAAATTTTGGGTGGTGCTGGAGGCTATAGGTAGGGATCAGTGGGGATGTGAGAGGCCTTACTGGACTCACAAAGGACCTCATGATTTCCACTCTTGATGTAGACAGAACTGGTCCATTCTTTTCAGTGTAGACATTGTTTGTGTTGTGAAAAATTCACTTTAGTTTGTTTTCAACATTTCACTGGCAGATTATTTTAATGAACAATACAGCATATGGTTTAGCTTGCTTACTGGTCCCATCACAGTTACAAGTCCAGTCCACAAAGTGGTGTTTGAATCTACTGTTGTGAATTGTTGTGTGTTTGTAATTGACTTATCTAAGGCTGCTGCCTGGTCTCAGCTGTCCATCTTTATAACACATTATTGATTGGATAGCAGAACCGTAAAAGATTCTTAATTCACTCTTGACCCAGCTAACTAATTACCCATTTATGTGAGTCATAGAGATTATGAAGAAGAAGAACAGGCTGCCTGCCTGCCTGCCTGCCTGCATTATTTATTTATTTATAAACCACTTTTTTCCTGACTGTGGGACTCAAGGTGGTAACACCATTAAAATAGAACAAATTAAAACATCTATGAAGTATAAATATATTTTTAAATTATATTTAAAATATAATTATTTTAAATTTAATAATTTAAAATATTAATTATAAAGTTAAAATATTACACGTTTAAAATACATTAAAGTACATTCATGTGTATGAACCTTAAAACAGACCCATACAGCATGAAGATCCCAAACCCAGTCAATTTATAAAGGCCTGTTGGCACAAAAAAGGTCTTAACGTGCCCTCAGAGGGAGAGCAAGGACAGGGCTGTCCTGGCTCTCTAGGGAAGGAGTTCCAAATTCTGGGAGCAGCCACTGAGAAGGCCTTCTTCCTTGTTTGTACCAAATGCACCTGAGAGGGTGGTGGGACAGTGAGAAGGGCCTCTCTGGATGATCTTAGAGTTCCACTGGGCTCATAAAGGAAGATGTGGACCTTCAAGTAACCCGGGCCTAAGCCATATAGGGCTTTATAGTCAAAACCAGCACTTTGAATTTCACCTGGAAATGGACCAGCAGTCAGTGGAGCTGTTGCAACAAAGGAGTTTTGTGCTCCCTCTGTTCAATCTCAGTTAACAACCTGGCTTCAGCTTTTTGTACCAACTGTAGTTTCTGAGCAGTTTTCAAACACGGCCCCATGTAGAATGCATTACAGTAATCACAAACAAGGCATGTACCACTGTAGCCAGATTTCAGTTCTCCAGGAAGTTGGTGCCAACATAGTTGGTGCACTATAGCTTTAACTTTGTAAAAGTGCTCCTGGTCATTGCTGAAACCTGGGTCTCCAAGTTTAGAGCTGAATGCAGGAGCACCCCCAAATTGTGAACATGTGTTTTCAGGGGAAGTGTAATCCCATCTAACACAGGCTGAATCCCTATTCCCACATCTGTCTTTCAACTGAGCAAGAACACCTCTGTCTTGTCTAGATTAAGCTTCAATATGTTTACCCTCATCCAATCCCTTATAGGTGCCAGTCACCAGTTTAGCATAGGAACAACTTCCTTGGAATTAGGTGGAAAGGATTAATAGAGCTGGGTGTCATCAGCAGACTGACGACACCTGATTCCAAAACTCTGGAAACCTCTCCCAGTGGTTTCATGTATATGTTAAATAGCATAGACACAAGATTGAACCCTCAGGGACTCTCTAGGCCAATGGTCAAAGAGTCAACAGGAATCCCCCAGCACCACTCTCTGAGAATGCTCCCCCAAGAAAGAATGGAGCCGTTGTATAACAGTACCTCCAAGCCCCATCCCAGCAAGGTGACTCAGAAGGATGGTTGATCATATTGAAAACTACTGAGAGGTCTAGCAGAACCAACAGGAACAGACTCCCCATCCAGTTCCTGGCACAGGCCATCAAGGTGACCAAAGCTGTCTGTGTCTCATATCCAGATCTGAAACCAGACTAGAATGTATCTAGATAATACACCTCATCCAGGAACCCATGGAGTTGAGAAGACACCAAATGCTCTAGGACAGTAGTTCTTCCTGGGGTCTGGGGACCCTTGGGGGTCAATGGAGCCCTCATGGGGATCAGCAAAGCCTTGTTGCTGGACACCAACAGCAATAGCAGCAACAGTGATGTGGCAGTGGGGGTATGTGGGTGCTTAAATGGCTCTTGAAGAAAGGAACATGGTGGCATGTGTGTGTGTGTGTGTGTGTGTGTGTATTCAAACAGCTCCCCCACTTGTGAATGAGGGAGCAGTTGGGGCATGTGCACATGCCTGTTGCCGTGTCCCTTGGCACCCACACCCTCTGCTGCTGTGTTCCTAACAAAAAGGACATGGTGGCAGGCATGTGTACGCACTCATGCTGTGATTCTGGAGACCACAGTCAGAATGCCTACTCACCTGAGGAAACTCACTGGGTTACCTCAAGCAAGACACATTTCTCAACCTCAGAGAAAGGCAAAGGTGACAAATTTGCCAAGAAAACCCTCATGATAGCTTTGCCTTAGGGTTGCCATAAGTCAGTTATCAAAAGGGAGAGACATGATGGCTAGAAAGGTTCTCCCTCTGTCAGCGGCACTTTATTGTTGTGTGTCTTCAAGTCACTTCTGACGTATGGCAACCCTAAGGTAAACTTATCACAGGGCTTTTTTGACAAGATTTGTTCAGAGGCAGCTCAGCCTTTCTCGGAGACTGAGAGAATGTGACTTGCCCAAGGTCACCCAGTGTCTGAGTGGGGATTTGAATCCCGGTCTCCAGAAGCCCCTAAAAGTAAATAAATAAATGAACGAATATTTAAATAAATATTTGAATATTTAAATCTAAATAGAAATATTTAAATCTTGGATTAAATCTTGGTTTAAGTTTTGGGGGTCTACAGGAACCAATTTTATTTACGGGGTCCCCACTAAAGAAAAGGTGAAGAACCACTGCCCTAGTACCTGCCCCCAAACTGGAAGGTTAGAGACTAGTCTGTAGTTATCTATAGTTTCTGAGGAGGTCTTACCATGATCTCCTTCAGATGTGTTGTGACCCTGCCTTGCTGTAAAGAGGCATTCATACCTCCCTTACTTACTCAGCCTGTCCCTCTCTGGCCTGTTAATTAGCCATGTAGTGGCTTTCACTTTTCCAAAGATCCTGCCCACATCCTTGGGCTGCATGAATTGAAAAATATCCACCAGCACTGGACAAACAGCAGCAAAGATTATATCCACTGGAACTGTATCTAAGTCAGAGTGAATATGAGTGATTTTATGTTTGAAATGGTGGGCAAATTCTTCGCGGATAGCTGTTGATTGGCTTACATTCTTCTTAGATCCAGGTTGTAACAGATCTTTGGCCACTTGAAACAGCCCTGGTGAATAGCTCTATGTGGCTGCAATAGTGTTAGGTAAAAAAGCCCTTTTTGCTACCTTTATTTTGCACCAAATAGGTTTTAGCCTGTTTTTGGTCAGATTCACTCTGAGTTTTCTGCCACTGTCACTCTAGTCTCCATCGCTTTCATTTCATTGCTGCCAGCTCCTTAGAAAACCAGGGGACTGATTTAGCTCCACTCCATGAGAAGAGACACTTAGAAGCAATTGTGTCTACCTGCCTGATCATTTCCTCATTCCAGAGATCAACCACAGCTTCAACAGGATCACCCACAAAGGTAGTAGGAAACTCCTTCAGAGCCATCAGCCATCTATCCAGATCCATAACCTTCTTGAGGTGGACCATCTTGATGGGTCCCCCACATCTGCAGAGGCTCTGAGGCCTAGCAGGTCCCACCAAGAAGTGATCCATCCATGACAACAGAACAGTAGAAAGCTCCTCCATGCCCAGATCACCATCACCTCCCTCCCCCCCCACCCTGGTACAGAAAACAAGGTCTAGAGTTTGCCCAGTAGCATGAGTGGGGTGAGATACCACTTGTGACAGACCCATGGTTGTCATGGCACCCATGAAGGCATGAGCCATTCCTGCCAGGGTAGCCTTGGCGTGAATATTGAAGTCCCCCAATAACAAGTCATGAAGACCCCCAAGACCCCCCCCCCCAAGACAACCCCAGCTAGTTCAAGAAGGGGGACTCTTGAGCAGTGGTGTGTGTGAATACACCAACAGATTCTCTAATCTGTTCCAACTACTCACCTTTAAATAAACACATCTAAATTCTGCAGACTGAGGGATTAGGGGAATATTATCCTGATAGACCCCTGCCACTCCACCTTCCTGCCCCACAGGTCTTGCCTGCTGCTACACAGAGAATTCTAGTGGGCAGAGCTGAGAAAGGTTAACACTGCCCCTAGCCTCATGCAGCCATCGGATTCAAATGTGGTTCTTCAAGTGGTCAACTATAAACTCTCACAACTTACCCTCCTTCCCCCCTCTTCTCATTTGGCCTTTCTTATGGTGGGTTGTGGTGCTAAAGTGTCTAGCGTTGGTTCTTCTGGTCACACGCACCGACTGGAGGGGCTGAATTATTATCCAAAGTTCTTCACCTCTAGAAGGATCCATGTGAAGCTCTGTACAGCTGCTGGACCCACCTGTGTGAGTTCACAGATGACCACTTGAAGGACATGTGCAGGCAAGTTGTCGTTTCTTTCTGATTCCAAATAACAGTAACAGCTACAAAAAGACTCTCATATTCCTGCCCACCCTTAAAAATTATACTGCTGAAATGAGAAGAGTGTGATGTGAACAGGAGTGGATTTTTGTGTGAAAGGATTGTGAATTTCATTCAGTTCTGATACATTCTAAGTGTATGCTTTTGGTACCAGGCACTGGGTTGTGGATCTCGAAGTTTTTAGGGGAAAAAAAGTAGATCTCAAATGCCTGCAGTCTGTATCAAATGTGGAAAAATGGTTATTCTTATGTTTCTTCTTTCAGATAACAGAAAAAAAAGGAAAGGAAGGAAAGGCTGGGTTTGGAGGCCCAGTTGTCAGCTCACTGTATCAAGAAGAAACCATCAGGTGAATCTGAGTGATATTTTTATGGCTTAATTTTCATTTAGCTTTTATTTAGAACATCAACATGTATGGTAGTGCCTCTCCAACCAGATAATAAATGACAGGAAAGAACTTTCTAGGCCTATAATTGTTTAAATCAATAGCTGTCTGTATTGCTGCCAGCTACTAATTTTTCCCTAGTCTGAGATATTTGGGGTAGCTCTTAGCCTATTGAATATAGTGGGGTTTACCTCTGAGTAAACATATACAATGTACTGTGATTTTTTTTCCTTAAAAGAAGTGCTGTTTAACACCTACATCTTTATCCATAATCTTTAAACATTGCTGGTCAAAGGATATAAAGTTAGCATGTTTTTAAAATTACAGTGTAAAAATAAGGTTACTAATTGAGGTCAGCTTTTGAAATAAAAAGATAAAAGGAAATTAACCTGGAAAATCTATGATGATACTGCATGAAGCTTGTGGTTAAATAAAGGAAGACAGGAAATGGAAAACTTAAGGAGGTCTTACGTAAGTGCCAGTCTTGAAAACACACATGGCTTCCTTACCTGGTAGATAACTGGCATCAATATGAGATAAGAAAGGCAAAGCAAAGGAGGTTGTAAGTTACTTGGAAGCAGCATCAGTGTCTTTAGAAGAGGTATTAATTAGCACCTGGTCCTGAACAAATCTAAACCTTATTCCAAACTTGTGAAGAATTACAGACCATGTGCTAACATGTCGTTCCTGGACAAGGTGTTGTTGGTTGCTGGCCAGCACCAGCCACTTCTGAAGGAAATTGATTTTTCAGATCCATTTCAAGGCTGGATTTGAACTCTAAACTGCCTTGGTTGCCCAGAGAGGCAGTGGTGGAGCTTAAGTGCTAGTAGCAAAGGGGCTCCTCTAGGGCTCACACTCCAGTGTTTGTCCCATACCAGGAGGGGCTGCTCTTCAGTACTGGGAGTTCTTGAATGGACATACACCTACAATCCTCTGCCTGCCATGGAAAGAGGAGAAGGGGGAGAATGAAGAACCTGGTGGTAGCTCTTGCACACTGCTGGGAAGGGTGGAAGGGACTTTTGCTTTGAATACCTGATGGAGTCAGGCAACTATGAGAATGGGGATTCAGTACCCTGCCACCCCTCTCGTAGTTCCTTGGTTCCAGCAGGCATTCAAAACCATGACTGGGTTTCCCATGCTGCCAGTTTTTTTTGTTCTCCCCTCTTCCTCTTTCCATGGCAGGGACTGGGGTGGTGGTGGGGGGGCAGTCATCTCTTGGTGGCCCTATCTGAAAAATTCTTTCCAGTGAAGCTGGTGGGTGGTTTCCCTATGATAGAGTCTGGCTGAAACAGGGCTCTGAGGTCTTCCTCACTTGCCTGCCTCTTTCCCTATATCATGGTAAGCTTGCAGATCAGCTTCTGGTTGGCAAGAAAGGCTGCAATAGTGTAACAATGGAAAAAATGTCAAACATCAGGAATGCCCTTTTAAAAATAGGAAAAAAATTATTCATCACCTTAAAGTTTTCAATAGCCTTGTAAATATCTCAGACCTTTTATTTACTTGGACATCATGTGTATGTTCTGCAGACTCTAGAAGAGGATCGATAAATATCCCCTTAAATAGAGATCAATATGCTTTTAATGATTTGAACACATAGAGATATTGTGAGCAAAAATAACTATTGAAGATGGTAATATGAATAATGAAGGATCATAGGCTGTGTATCATCAGCAGTTCTGAATTATTTTAATATTTATGGGAGTGAGTAAAATTATTTCAAAAACTTTACATGCTGGCTTTACAGTCTGAATTAGTTGAGGTTAATCTTTTGGCATGTGGCATCTGCCATCTAAACAACAATCCCAGTTGGTCAGCATCCCGTGATCTAGACTTTGTCTTCCAGCAATCAAATTACAAGGCAACTAACACAGTTACGTATTTCAGACCATCCACCTCTAGTAGGGGATTATTGTTATACATATGAAGAAGTCCAGAAAACAATAGCGTTAAAGTAATCATGTGCGTTATACATTTAGAATTAGAAAATTAAAGTTTATCTAATATTTTTATTTGCCCATAGTTTAGAACAAATTAATTAACTTTTAAGACCAAAAAGGAATAAAATGAACTATAATCTATATCTAAATTAAAGTTGACCAAAAATATTGTAAGGAATCTCAGCTTTAATAGATGGCTAGAGATGAGTGGAGTTTGCTCTGGCCTTGTTTTGTCTGTGCTGCTGGGAGGAGGCAAGAAGAAAGAAGAACAGAGAGTCATATGCTGGGCTGCTTCTAGTTTAGAGCTGACACATGTTTGGGCCTGGGTGTTACAGGAGAGACAGTAATAGTCCCATATGACTAAGACAAGTAAGGCTGAGATTAAGAGAAGATGAGGGACTTAGACAACAAGAAGATTTAATAGAAAAGAGTCAAGAAGATCTTAGCTGCAGAGCAGCCTACCAAGACCATGCTAGGGGAAGATGAGGCAGTGGGGTGTGAAGGCCCAGGAGAAAAACAGGAAAAAAACACTAGGTTTTTTTCCCCTCCAGATCTTTTAGAAAGTAGAAATTGGAAGAATGGGTATTTGGCAAAAAAAAAAAAAAGATTTTGAATTTTACTTTTACAATGATGACTAATATTTTTAAGACAAGGTGTTTCATATATTTGGTACCCCAAAATTATTTCTAAAAAGTATATAGCAGGAAGACTTTTTATGAGTGTGGTATTGCATTATTCCAATTTCTGGTCTTCATATCATTTTCTGACCTCTTTTATTTGGTGGAGAGAGAGAATGCTTTATGTCTGTTTGATACTATGGAAGAATAGTCAAGACAATTTTTTTTTTTACTATTATTGATGGTTTCTTCTCTGTGTGTGTGTATTTGCGTGCTCTTAATAAAGTGGCAATACATTTCAGGACCTCAAAGCTGCAAAGTACTTTGATGTGTGTTCCTGCATGGTGGGAGGTTGGACTAAATGGCCCCTGTGGTCTCTTCCAACTCTGTGATTCTATGGTTTCTAACAAAGATTTTGAAAAATTAAAAAGGGAATTCAGTCTGTATCTAATATCAGATTCAAACTGTGTATAATTGTATCGTATGACATATAAAGTACATTATATGTTCCTAAAGCAACAACATGATTTTCCATATCTAAAGGATACTAATATTATCACCCCCCTTCAAAAAATTCTCTTCTTTTCTTGGATATTTTACATCTCTAGAGGAGAATGAGAAAAAAATTGACATAACAGCACTCAAATTGAATCCACACAAAACAGAGGTGTTTCTGATCAGTCAACAGTCAGATCAAGGAATAGGGAGTCAGCCTATGCTGGACGGGATTACACACCCCCTGAAGACGTTGGCTCTCCGTCTACGTATACTTCTAGATTCGGTCCTGAGACTAGATGCCCTAGTTTCTGTGGTAGAGAGGAATACATTTGTACATTAAACCTCCTGTATTGACTGCTCTCATTCCTGGAAATTTCTGATATGACCATGATGACAGATACCTTGGTTGCATCCTGTCTGGATTACTGTTAGCATGCTGTATGTGCTAAATGCTGCCAGTGTCTAACATACCATTCTTGGGCAAGGTATTGAATCATGTGGGGGCCTCCCTGCTCCAGGGATTCCTGGATGAAACAGATTATCTAGATCCATTTCAGTTCATCTTCAGGCCTGGTTGTGCAACAGAGACAGCTTTGGTCACCTCAGTGAATGACCAATGCAGGGAACTGGACAGAGGGAGTGTGTCCGTGTTGGTTCTGCTGGACCTCTCAGTAGCTGAGATACCATTGATACCATCAACCATGGTATCCTTCTGGGCCACCTCACTGGAATGGTACATGGAAGCACTGTTTTACAGTGGTTCCAATTTTTTCTGGAGGGGCAAACCCAGAAGGTTGTGCTGGGGTACTCTTGTTCAACCCTCTGGCCATTGGCCTCTGTGGTTTCTCAGGGTTCTGTTTTTCCCCCACTCCCCATGCTACTTAATACGTACATGAAATCTCTGGAGAGAAGTTCAGAGTTTTGGAGCATGGTACTGTCAATATGCAGATGACATCCAACTCTACTGTTGTTTCAAACCCCAGTCCAAGGAGGATGAGTTGGTTTTAAACCTATGCTTGTCATTGGTAATGGACTAGATGAGGGTGAACAAACTGAAACCTAATCCAGATAAGACAGAGGTGCTCCTGGTAAATCAAAAGGCGGGTCAGTTTATAGGGGGGGTTAGCCTGCATTAGATGTGGTTGCACTCAGCTTTGAACCTGGAAGCCCAGGTTTCTGTGGTGGCTGGGAGTCCTTTTGCACATTTAAAGTTTGTGTGCCAGCTGCAACCCCCCTCAGAACAAATCTTATCAAGAAAACTTATGACAGGCTGACCTTAGGGTTGCCATAATTCAAAAATGAGTTGAAGGCACACAGCAACAGCAACAGGTATATCCAAGCCAGGAGAAAATTAGCACAGCTCTTGAAAGCCTAGTGTTTTCGTTGGAGAAAAAAAATTCTTCAAAAATATTGTTTACTTAATTGTTTACTTGATTATTATTTAATTACTTCTTTCTTTTCTTTTCTTTCCTTTTTTTTTAGAATAAACATTGAAATGTTGAGACTGGGGGTGCATCCAGACTGATTAAAAAGATAAGAAAATCCCAGATTTTTTTCCTCTTCTTTCTGATTTCATTTCAGAGATCCATATATGTTTTGTTTATCCCAGAATATTTCCTGTTACCTCCTAGTATGATCAGAGACTTTTTTTTATACCAGCTCTCCAGGTCAGTTTATTTTAACCCGGTATAAATCAGTCTGGATGCACTCAGAGATGCTTTTCTTTCTCTTGGCTTTGAGTGTTCTGTCATTACAAGTTCAACAGCCAGATAAAATAGTCGAAGCCTGGCATCAACAAAGCCTAATTCTTCCAGAGCAGGGGAGACGAATTACAGGTGTCCTCTGCAAAATCTTCTTCCAGTCACACTGCCTGCTATTTAGCAGCCTGACGTCCAGTTTATTCTCGCAAAGGTTGAGAGACAACACTTTTGCTGGACTGACACCATTTCAGATTGCTGATTGAGATGGACACTAATGCTTCCTCACAAAACAAAACATTACATGTAGAAATTCAACAGAGCTGGAAGTCCTTAGGTATTTCACTGTCTACCAACTTTGTGTAAAAACATCGGAACAAATCCAGTTGTAACTTCCGACTAGAGGAGACCTATCAATGGCACACACATTAATGTTACCTTATGAAGTCCTATTTGTTTCAGTAGGTCTCTTCTATTTGGAATTAATAATTGGATTTATCCCTTAATTCTTTATTAACCTTTTCTAATCCAGATAAACAATCCAAATTGTTTGAAGGGTGAGAGTGGTATTACTAGGAGTGGTAGGTGGGAAAGCAAAGAAGAAAGGAGATGCAGAGCCATGAAAAAATGTAACTGACAGCTAGTTAGATATCTTACCTTTCCCAATTTGGCGGTTTCCGGATAAGTTGGATAACAAATGGAATTGTGGTGTTTGTAGTCCAAGGCATCTGGAAACTGCTGGAGAAGGTGACTTAAAGTACAAAAAGAGGCAAATAAGCAAACAGATTGTGCCACTGAAAGGCAATGGTGTCAACCACAGGAACATTTTCCACCATTTGATAGAATTTCTTTTAAAACTAGTAACTTAACTAAATTGTTTAACTTAATGATTAATGTGTTAGAAAATTTCCTTAATAATAACAGAATGGTTTTTTTACTTTCTAACTAAAATTTTAACAAATTGGGTCTTTTGTGCCCATGTTTCAAGCTCTTTACTGTATCTGGTTGTTCTGTAAGGAAGTAATCTTAGAATCTGTCAGACTGGCAGAAACAAGTGTGTCTTATAGTACTTTCAGAAGTGATAGATTTATTGTGGAGTAAGATTGATGAACTAGAGTCCATTTCTCAGATACCTGCGGGGTTAGCCAAGATCGTGCACTGTCAAATATAACTACAATGATGGAACTCTGTCACCGTAGCTATGTCTGACAATACTTGTTGTTGTGTACCTTCAAGTAATTTCTAACTTATGTAACCCAAAGGCAAACCTTGTGAGTTTCTGGGGCTGAGAGTGTGTGACATGGCCAAGGTCACCCAGTGGGTTTTTACGGCCAAGCGGGGAATCAAATCCTGATCTCCAGGGCCATAGTCCAATGTAGGTCACAGAGGCTCTTTCTACTCTTTTCCTGTCGCGGCGGCAGGAGAAGAGCAGGAAGCTCAGGATCATGCTCCTTGCAACTCCTGCCACAGTCGGCCTGGGGCAGGTGGGGGACAGGGTGTTTGCTTGTATTTCAGTATCCACGGGGGGCCATGAACCAATCCCCTGCAGATACAGGGGTCCTACTGTAGTTTTGGAAGAAAGGTATCACATGACTTTTAAGAAGAGAAAGATTGCTTTGTGGAGTCCAGGTCGGAACAACAGAACAACTAACAATCAAAGTATGAAAAAGGAAAAAAAGTGAGTCTTGAATGGAATGGAGGTGGGATAAGTGATTTGTTTGGCAATCAAGGCCTTCAAGCAGGCAGTATCCTTTCAGAATATTGTGCCTTTTAGTCCTGAAAGGCAGCTGTCCCCCTGTACCTGTACTTTTGTATAGTGGGCCCTCCTTACCTAGACCACTGGATCTGCGATTTTGACCATGGTGTTCCAGAGGAGCCTACATTGAGTACAGGTATACCTCAGTTAACAAAGGTGATGTGTTCTTGCGCTTTACCTTTTTAACAGAAACTTTAGTATCAGTGATAGAAATAACATGAAAAGACTAGGGATAGATTTCTGTACCATAAAAAAGTGTAGCAGTTCAACATACTTCATTAAACTTTTTATTCAAAACTAAAATTATGCATACATGAAGTGTACAAACCAGTTGAGATAAGCCTTAAATAAATAAATTAAATAAATAAATAAATAAATAACATTTGGAATCTTCCAAAGACCACTTGGAAACTTTTCCCAAATGCATCCCAAGATGATTTTTTTTTTTCTTTTAACAACCTCCACATTTCTTAGGATTCCATTTGGTGGTGAAACTTACAGATCTGTGCTTTTTCAACATGCTAGGGTAGCTGGTGAGGCAGGCTAATCTACTTTGCCCTTCTGTTTTCGTTTTGCACTTCACAGATGCTCAGTAAGTGATTCTGGAGGCAGCTTTTTATCTTGCCTGTTGTACACAAGCACACACAGCAACAGTAGGATCACCTAGAGTAGGATCCAGATCAGGCTTTACACTATCTACTGTGGACCAGGGGTGTCAAACTCAATTTCATCTTGGGCTGCATCAGCATTATGGTTGCCCTCAAAGGACCAATGGTATCTGTAAGACTATATAAATGTATCTACTCTTTTATCATATTATATAATGATATTTCTGCTTCCTAGCCCCTCTCTGTGCCTCTTTATGCCCCCCTGCCCCTCTCTGCACCTGGTGAACCTGATCCCCATATAGTAGGCCCTCAGCTGCCAGTATTCTGAAGAGGAGCCCAGCAGTCAGCACTCGCAATCTACTTCTACTTCTGACTGCTCCTCTGTCCAACTCTCACCATCAGAGTGTTGCTGCGGATTACCATGGTGATGCTCCGCGCAGCTTGAAAGAGTTGGACAGAGGAGCAGTCAGAAATAGAAGTAGATTACAAATGCTGACCCTCTTCAGAATACTGGCAGCCGGGGGCCCACAATAAAGGGGTCAGGCTCATCAGGCAGGGGGAGTGCCACAACTGCAGGAGAGGTGCGAAGGCCACATGAAATGGACTGACAGGTCGGATTCCACCCGTGGGCCTTGTGTTTGACACATATGCTGTAGACATACTACTGCAACCCAACACTGAAAATCTTCCTCCGTTTCTCCTTCACTGTCTTCTCAATGTCAATGCTGCCCCCCCCGAAAAACCCAGCTTGACAAAAGACAAGAAGAGGGAGGAGGACTACACTGGGCTTGCATAAAAATGACTTTATAAAAAGGAACTGTATCAGAGGGTTTATTTACTCAGGTATGCATGTAATAGTAATTTGACAGTCCAGCTTGCTGGAAGTGCCTTTTCATTAGCACAGAACCACTATAAGATATAGTGTGTGGTCTTTAAAATAACATCACTCAAGCTTCTTTGATTTTGGTTTCTTCTTTTCCAAACCCTGAAAGTTGCAGATCCATAAACCAGAGGTGAATATTGTGTGATTTCTGACCTAGTGACATGTTATTCTTTACAACCTGATCAGTACAGGTATCCTTATTTAATGAAGTATATGTGTTCTTGGACATTACTTTTTTGACAGATAATTTAGTATCAACAGAAGAAATAATATGAAAAGAATAGGGATAAGTTCCTACACCACACAACACTCAAAAAGAGCAGGTTGATGTATTTCAGCAAACTTTTTATCCAGAACTAACAATATACTCATGTAAAATGAAGCAACCATGCCGAGTATGCTTGTATAACTAAACAAAAACATTTTGAACTTCTCAAGACCACTTGAAGGCTTCTTCCAAAATGCATCCAGGATTTTTTTGCACCAGCTTGCATTTAGGATTTTGGTTTTGATTTCATCTGTGCTTCTTTAACCATCTGAGTGTAGCTGATGAGGCAGGCTTATTTGTTTTCCTCTTTTCTCTTTATTTTGCTGCTCATGCATGCTCAGTAAGGAATTCTGGAGGCATCTGCTGTTTACCTAGCCTGTTTTAGGGAGGCACACACAGTTACAGTAGAATTGGCTAGAGCAGAATCCCATTCTTTCCCGTTTCAAGCTTTATTGCATTGTTTATTGCCAACATGCTGCTGCAACATGACTAAAACTCAGTGTTTCTCCAGCCCTCCCCCACCGCACTTCTAGTGCCAGTGCTGAGAAAAACCTTCCAGCTAGACAGGGGGACAAGAAGAAAATGAATGGCTGGGGTCTTAGTTTGTTGCAACATGCTTGCAGTTAGTTTCAGTTCCATAATCCTGTTATTGAATAAAAGACAGAATTTGGTTTAGGTCTTCTACTTTTCTTAAAATTTAAAAACCTAGTGCACTTAATGAGAAGCATGCTTAGGTAGACAGTATTAGTATGTCTTGTATGTTTGCTGTTCCATGCTTTAGTATTTCATGCAGTATATTTTTCACTAGAAGGTGGTTTCAGAGTTTACTTTCACCCTTTTTTATAAACAAATATGCAAATGTTGCCACTGTGTAATATACATAATATTCAAAAGTGTAACATGGCAATTGGTCATTGTCAAGAACTATTCCCTTTGCAAGTCCTCTCTTCAGCAGGCTGTCCAAGGCAGGCTAACAGGTCTGTGTTCCAAATGTGGATTAGGAAGGAAAGAATATAAGCAGCAAATACAAATAATGATGTTAATAAAAATAAAAGGTATTAGAAGTAAGGCGATTAAATAATTCTCCTCCCTCCCCCCTTTTTTTGATGGCCCTAGTAAGGTATGAGAGCCCCAGTTTCTTGCTTTTTGAAAAAATTCAGACTTCATTGTTGCCTGGATTTTTTAACTGAAGCAATTTAAAGTACTAATTTTAAAAAAATCAATTTTCCTCTACCCAAACAACTGTGGCCCCTTGCTACTTTTTTATTCCTAAGTTCATAGTAATAACCCCTTGGGCCTCTTGAATATTTGACCTCACAAGTCTGATATTTTCATCATGACTAGTTATTTTTATACAATAGTAGATTTTCTGATTTGTATAATACATGGTTTGATGACACCAAGTTTATAATTGCTTCAGGTGAAGGCTGCAACATCTTTGTATCAAATGAAGACTTAATTTTAAACTTGACTATTTAAGCCTTTGACTCTACATTGACTATTTAAAATTAATATTTTGAAGAGGAAAACTGATTGGTATCAGAAGAAGTTTAGATTTTAAAGTTATCTGTTACCTTGATAATTGCAACATGGATCCTATAGCTGGATCGTAATTTTTAATGTTTTAGGTTTCTGTTACATTTGTATTTGTCATGTACCTGTTTTTTCTATTCAGAAAGTTCATCCAGATTGTATTGTTATACTCAAAATATTAAATAACTCTGAATAAGCAATTAAAAGAATTCCAAAATATTGCCTAATATGGAAAAGTGCTTTTATATAGTGGTGAAGAGCATGAATTCAGTCCTTTCCTCAGTGAAGTCATGAATTCTTTCAATTTGCATATTGGGACAGAGTGATCTGTCTTACAGAGCAGTTGTTAGGGTTACTGAAAGGATGTATGTGAAGTACATTGAATGCAGTAAAGCACTGTGCTCACCTACCCAGCCTCAATATATTTCAGATATAATATGATCCTCTGTTATTCCCTCTACCCCCACCATTAATATTTAATGTAGACAATAAAATGCCCACCCAGAAAAAATGCTCTGGTAAAAAGTTGGCTGAATCTTAAGAAAAGAGAATTTGCTGAGAGTCGTTCTCTGTGTCTGTATTGGTGAATTGAGCAGAAGAGTGCTCAGAAGAGTTGTGTTATCTTGAATTACAAAAAGAAAAAAATGAGATATCATGCAGAAGCTCATATTTTATAGTAGTAATTTATATGAAAATTTATGTTCCTGACATGTAACTGCTCTGTAAAATCTTGAGAGACAAGTGGTTTATAACATACATCAGTGTGGCTATTAGTACTAAGCGTGTTTCTTGCTACTGCTTTTTGGTATGGGACATGCCATGTGAACTAAGAGATGTCTATTTTTATCAGCCTTTAAATAAAATACTTGAATTGAATATAATAAATAAAAAAAGAATGTCAAAAATGTCCCAACACCAGTCATATTTTTATTTGGAAATTTACTAAATTGTGTAAGAGGACCCATTTGAAACAGAATGCAACTGGCAATAAGATTTGTTCCATTGGGACTGATTGAAGTAGATGTGTTCCTAGTCATTACTTCTTTAACAGAAAAATTGGTACCAAAGGCAGAAATAATAGAAAGAATAGGAATGGATTCCTGCACCACAAAAAAGAAGAACTTGAACACGCATCTGTATTTACTTTGGTGTGAGGCAGGCTTATCTGCTTTCCCTTCTCTCTTTGTTTTGCTGTTCAGTAAGGCATTCTGGAGGCAGCTGCTGTTTACCTTGGCTGCAGTAGGATCATATAGAATCCCACTTTGGTTTTAGTGCATGTCTTACTGCTGCAATCTGACAACAAAAGTCTGTTTTTCCCCAGCCCTCCTCCATCCTCCTCCCAGTGCCAATGCCACTTAAAAACCTACTAGCTGGACTGAAGAGAAGGAGAAAAGGGGGCTAAGGGGGCATAAAAAAACTTTGTAAAGAGGAACTTCTTTGTCAGAGGCATACTCTTGAGGGAGAGAAAAAGAGGTAGAGATAGTCCCATCATGCCCAGGCTCAGAAACTGATGACAGGGCCTTTCTCCATCCCAACTGCCACTGCTTTGGCCTCAGAAGGAGAGAAGAAGAGGCAGGTCCTGCTGGACATGATCCTCTCCTCCACTGCCATTCCCTTTTCTTTTTATGTCGTGTCTTACTTGGGTTGTAAGCCTGTAAGCAGGGAATTGTAAAATTAATATTTTTTAAGCTACTCTGAGTGCCTTTGGGGTGAAGGAATGGCGGGTGTGTGTGTGTAAATAAATAAATAAATAAAATCTATCTACTGTAGTATACCTATACAGTTTTGTTTGTTTGTTTGTTTTTCATTTGACCAGCAAACTTCCTTACAAGCTGTGCATGTATGACAACATGAAACAAAAGGGGTTTTTTTAGTATTATTTCTTTTTTTAAAAAAAAGAATACTGCTTGTATTCATAATAAGATGGATGTTACAAATTTGATTAAAGTTTAGTACTGTATTATAGGGAAAGTGGAGAACGGTGTGGTGATTAAAGCATAATTTTAACAAATTGTAGAAAGGGGAATAAAATGCCAAGCAATTATGGCTGTTTGCTTCTCTTCTCTTCTCAGTCTTGTCCAGGGTGCTTGATAGTCCCTATCATATTTTGTAGTCTGATGCCATGTAATCTATCAGAATTTTATTAATCCCATTAACAGAGGCAGCCATCTGGCCAGCTCTCTGAGCTAGGCCACACTAATACTGAACTGGGATGATTGATGGCTCTGGAATTGATTAGTTGATCTGAGAGACAAATGAACTGTTTTGGCAGAAAATACCAGAGGTCACTGTGTTTGGTCAGGTGCAAAGGCCTGCAGAATTTTAAAGAGCAGCTCTGCCAATACAGTTGTAAACTTCCCTTAAAAATAACTGATTCAGAAGAGTAGGTATGAAAAGTATCATAGTCTTGCTGCTGAGAGTGCTCTAGCTTGAAATGATCATTTAATTTGGAAAACCATAAATATGAGACTATACCGTGGATAACATTATTTAAAAATTTAGGGTTTTCTTGGAAATGGCTTACTTCACATGTGAAAGCTGAACCTGTTCTTTGAAGCAGGGGTCTGCCTATGGTGATATGTGCCATAGTTACACATTGGTTGGGTTACTGTTGACACCGGCTATCTAGGGCTGCCTTTCCAAAGTGTTCAGAATACATAGCGGGTTTTGAATATTGTAGCCAAAACTTTAGATGGAGGCCAGTTACTGGGATCATGTGATTCCTTCGTTACGACAGGTTTAGTGGGTTCTGATCTGTTTCTGGGCACAATTCAAATGCCATTTAACACCATTAGTATCCTAAATGGCTGGGAGCTAGTTTAACAGAATGACTTGGGTATAAACCTGCTGAGGCACTGAAATCTTCAAAGTTTTTCCAGTTTTAGAGGTATGGTTAGGGAGAAGAGGACCTGCTCAGAGGATGTATCCAGGCTCCGAAACACCCTTTCCAAGAAGGCCTGTCTCGCCTGCACTTTGATGTCTTTCAACAGAGAGCTAAAGAGCTTTCTGTTTCAGATAGATTATTGGCCTGATGAGCTGGGTATGTTTTGATGTCGATGCTTCTGTTTTTTATTTATGTAGTTGCTATATTTTCCTATTCTTTCGTCTGTTTCCTCTCTCCTTTTAATTGTTCAAAAATAAAAAAGCAAACCATGGTTGCCTTGGACATCTATGCTCCTGTCTCCCATTCTCTCATTTTCACATTTGCTCAAACCGTTGTTTGATACAAACTAAGGGGATCACTGAGGCACTGTGTGCAAATATGTGAAGAGTGAATGTGAAGAGCACATGCTACCAGAAGAGTTTCTGAAAGTAGGTCCTCCAAGCTGTGGTCACAGCCAGCATTGTGCTGTAAAGAATTGAGCTGCTTGTGGCCGTGAAGCATAAAGAAGGGAGACTAGGCAAGGATATTGATGGCCCACTATGGATTCTTTACATTTTAAAACAAGAGGCTTTAATCTCTTCTAACATAGGGGTGGAGATAAGAAGCAATTTCTGTGGTGTCATGATTGATAGACTAGTAAGGCTAATACACTCATCTTTTTCTGGGAGGAACAAAAAGAGCAGCGTCCTTCATGATCCTGCCTGGCTGTGGCCCTGGTCCTGTAATAATAACATGATCATGCTTGAGGTGTTCAACAACAGAACTGTGAAGGAAGATCTTGTATGCCTCTTTAAAAACATGCAATGAAAGTGCTCCAAAGAGGCACGTTTTTAGCTGCCTTTTTTTTTAAAATGAAAGATGTCAAGATAAGTGAGGTGACAGTATAAACTGACAGTTGCACAATAGTGCGTACATTATCCTCCACAGTGCTAGTAACACTAGTGAGAGGGAAAATAAAATTTTCAGAGATTAAGGTGTTGGTAAAAGTCAGTCTTGCAGCGACAGAGGCATAGTTTGGAGGAAAGGTGATTGTATCTCTGTAGTTAAGGGATGGGATTTTGTGAGAGCGGCAGTGTGTTTTGTCAAGAAACTTATATACAAGCCATGAGGAGCTTCAGTGACATTTTTGCTTTCTCACAAGCACAGTGGGTTTTTTTTTTAAATAACCTTTTGATTAGGCTAGGTTAGAGTATTGACCAAGGTGAGAGTTCCTTGCACTGAAAAGGCAGGGTGTGTGTGTGTTGCACTGAGAAGGCTGTAAGGCCTGCAGCTTTTTGGATGTTCCTGCCTTGCTGATACTGAATTTTGTGCATACTTTTTTCATGCACAGGCAATTGGCTGACACATGTATTGTTACGTCCTGGTTATTCTCTGAGGACAGGACAGAAGAGTGCAGGCAAGTGGGCAATACATACCCCCTGGGGAACCAGACTGTTCAGAATAAACTTGAGTTATGGATTTATTCAGCCTGTAAAACCTCAGCTGGCATAAATAATTGAGAAAGCAAAGGTTTGTCTGCAGTGCATACCTCAGGGACACGTGCCTGCTTCTCTCCCTCCCTCTGCTCTTTCTTATGAAAATGATCCCAGTTGCACAGATAGATAATAACAACACCAAGCAATTAAAAGCTATGGGTGGCTGGAGAGAGTAGAAAAGGTTCAGTTAATGAGCTTTTCCTCTTCCTGTGCCCAGGAGAGCCTCAGAAGTGACGGGGCGATTAAACGAAGAGATAATTATAGATTATGTGAAGATGGGTCCCGGGGGTGTGTGACGGGGGGGGGGTAGAGGAAGAAGGCCTTGACATAAACAGTAACTGTTGCATCTATGTCTTGGCTTTCATTTCTCTCTTGATTCACTGAGTTTCGATGTGCTCAGTGACATAGTTCTGAGCAGATAGCCAAGGCCACCTGTTTGTGGTACATGGATCTTCCTGGGCAAAGTAGCATCCTTCTGCCGAACCTCTATTGTAACAATTGGATGGGTTCAGAAGGGATAATGGCGAAGGGATAATGATAGAGCATAGCCACTGCTCAGCTGGCTATTTAGTTATAAAGGAAGATTTTGTGCAGTGTTCCCAGTGATACTGAATAGTCTGAGCCTTAGAACAATACCTCTGCTCAAAACAACAATTTTTGCATACAGTCAGACTGTATTGTACCCAACCTTCTTGTATAGTTCATCTAAAAAGGTTCTTGCTCTTTTCTTATCTTTCATGAGTGAAAGAAAACTGGTCAAGGTATACCATTCCACATATATTCAAATTGCTGAAAATGTTTTGAAGAATTCTTATAAAATCCATGCAAATATGCTGGCTTTCAGGAGCCAGGAGCCTGTGAAGGAGCATCACAGCCATAAGGGCTATGAAAGTGTTATGCTGCTTTTCATTAATGTTGCTTCTGCTTCTGCTCAATATTAATTGCTTTTACTATTTGATATTTAATTATGCAGACAGTTCTTGTAGTACCTTTGAGACTGAGATAAAGAAGCGTGCATCTGATAAAGTAGACTTAAGTCTATGAAAGCTTATGCAACCAGTATCTTTCTTTCAGTCTCAAAAATGCTACAGGATCCCACTGCATACTGAACCAGATTAACATGGCTATGTCTTTGGATTATTTAATTTTTGTATGAGACATATGGTATGACCTCTGCACCTAAAAGTATTAAAGATTTCTTAAGATGAGTACAGTCAACATGACCCTGCAGTGTGCAAACATTGCCTTGACTCAAAGCAACTCTTTCTTAGCTGCTCTCTCTAAAGTGCTTTTCTCTACTTAAGATACAATGATGACATCTTTAATATCTGGAGTCAGCCAGAGAGGCACTTGTGAAGTTTTGCCGGGATGTTAGTAACTTACATCTCACTGCCAACCAGGCCACATAACTGCTTCCCTTTCTAGTCAGTGCTTTGAAACTACATAATAAATATATAAGCACCACCTTATATTGCTCTTTTGATCTGGAGCAAAGGACCTCAAAAACATAGTTAAGCACACAATTTATCAGGGTTTCAGTCTTCTCTTTGTTGTGGTTGTTTTGCTATATGCAGAGAAGATTTTTAGTTTTAAAAGAGAGAGAGAGAGAAAGAGGCATTCAGATATGTAACTTCCATATTTGTTGTCCAAAACAGTTGCGGTATCTGTAATTCTGTATCCATTTGTTGTTGTGTGCCTTCAAGTTGTTTCTGACTTATGGTGACTCTGAGTTGAACTTATCATGAGGTTTCCTGGGGCTGAGTGTGTGTGATGCGCCCAAGGTCACCCAGTGGATTTCCATGACTGAGTGTGGAATTGAACTCCAGCCTCCACAGTTGTATTCCAACACTCATACCACAACAGCATGCTGTCATCCATTTACCTGGGAGTGAAAACTGAAAATGAGACTTCTTCTGGCATATTTCTGAGTGGACATGCATTGTGCTGTAAATTAAATGAAAAGAAAGTGTTTATAATCAGGAGACAATCAGATTTTATGCAGAGGTAGTACCTTAGGAGGAACTCTGTCTTGGCTTTTTTCCCTTTGCTGCAAGAGTCCAGTATCAGCACTTTCATTTTAAAACTGCTTCACTGGCAGAAGGGAAGGAGAAGAAACCTTTGAGTTCTGAAGAATGAATCATAATTCATTAAGCACATAAAGCTTAGCTGAAAGAGTAAAGAAATTGCTTAAGTGACACCCTACTTGTTCTGCATTTTTCACTCCTATTGCAGTTCCCAAATGCTTGAGCGTGGTGTTTTGGTTGTTGTTGTTGTTATAGTTGTTTGTGGAGAGACAATGTATTCATAGCTGTAGCATTAACGTTATTACTTAAGTTTTGCGTTTCTTGTGGTAATCCACAAGTAGTGATAGTGGTAGGGGCAGTGGCAGTGTCCTTTTTCAAACAGAGGAGCAATGAACTGTGCCGGTGGGAAGAAGTTGGTATCTTACAGCTCCTCTAACTAATGACTGTTTACATGAGATCTGGACTGTTGCTAATCTGGGGCGCACTTTTTGGGTTCCACTTAAACATCTTCCAACTGGTTCTGTATGTGTGTGTGACAGAAATAGAGAGAGAGAATGTGTTTGTGAGAGACTCACATTCTTCCTCAGTCAGGGTCTGCCTCCCCAGAAGCAGCTGCCCTGCTCTCTCCTTAGGAGAATGCATGGGAGCTGCCTGGCTCCTACCTGTCTCCTTCCCCTGCTTCCCTGCATGGGAGCTGCCTGGCTGCTACCCGTCTCCTTCCCCTGCTTCCCTGAGGCAGAGAAAAGCACCCAGTTTGGCATCACCTCCAGTGCCTCCCACTCGCCTTTCCTCTATTGTGCAATGAACAACTCCAGTACTTCCACCTGCTAGCAGTAGCAAAACGAGGCAAGCGATACTGCACCTGCTTCTTGGTCCATTCACCCCTCTCTGTGCACAAACCCACTTTAAGGACATTGTGGGCCCACTGTGAGTCCACAGACCACAGGTTGGAACTGGTGGACTAGAACCTTAAACCATAGCTTGATGTTGTTTTAAGATCCTGGGATGTTGTTGTTGTTTGTTTTGTTTGGAAGCCAGTAACTGTGGTTTTCCAATTCAGGTACAATGGTTAATTAGTACATTCCAGGCTTATCAAGGCATACCACAAAAGAGACTCTGTGTACAGCTAAAATGCTCCACTTAGTAAAGTGAGTTAACTGATATTGGCCATAATATTTCCAAATCCACACAGCATTTGTCATCCTTTCAGTACTCAGTGTTGCGCATTTAACTCTTGTTGCTCTCACGCAACACCTCTGACGTCCAAGAACTGACAATAACTCTGATTTGTTAATTTACTTATCCTGTTAAGCTGATTTCTAGTATGTTTTAATTACAACACCCCATTCAGACTGCATTTAATTTTCACTGTACCATGGTTTCTAGTGATATGTGAAACTGAGCTGTTCTTTCTCCCTTGCACAAAACGCCTCCAGAAAGTCCAACCTGCTGCTCAGTACATAGTGGTAAGGACGCTTTGTTCCTTAGAGTCTTTACAGTGCCTTTTCCCACTTTAAATATCCATTAGTCTTCCTGAGATTTCAAGATTTCTTTGCAGCTGGGAAAAGGAGACTCTAGTACCCGAGGGAACAGCACACCAAGCTGCAAGTGTCTTGGGGAACACCATCCATTTTCTCTTGCTGCCTTGCTTTGCGGCCAGTTGGTGTTCTGCCCTGGAATATAACGGTCTTGACCATTGTAATTGTGGGAGGGAAGACTTTAACCTTGCCAAGATTACTGGGTGGCATAGGAGTTGGAAAGAGTGGCATAGGAGTTGGGAGGAGGTTGTGTTTAAGGTACTGGGCAAGTTTCATATTTTGAAAAGTAGTAAATACGTTTCTTAAAGAAATTAAGAGCACTTTTCCATCTTAGATTTGACTGAAACATGAGAAACCACATCAGCTTTTACTTCCTAGCTTAAACTAGTCTGTGTTGGTTCACTTTATTTCTTGTGGGAGGTTAGTTTGCAGTGTATTGTTTAAATGATCTGTGATGCAGGATATATTCCAAACAGAACTGTGCTCATTGCATTCTGAGCACTGAAAATGTGTTCCTATCAGTAATGCAGAAATGATTATGTTGGTGGAAAAGCTGATGTCTCATGTTTGTGTAACCTGTGTGTGTTGCTCAGTAACAGTACACATTCTCTCTCCCTCCCTCCCTTTTTTATTTCTTCTTAGAGAGGAAGATAAGAATATATTTGACTACTGCAGAGAAAACAACATTGACCATGTAACCAAAGCCATCCGATCAAAAATAGTGGATGTGAATACGAAAGATGAGAAGGTATTGGGCCAGGGGAGGGATTAATCTGTCTTAAAGGCGGGTATGTCAAATTAATGTCCCCTCATTTCTCTAATCCTTCCTTGCAGCTGCTGTATCTCTGTTTCATCGTGTTTGACCAGACATCTGTTAGTGAAAGAAGAATTATCCAACTCTGCAGCTCCTATGCAATAAGTGCTTGATGCATGGTTAGACTTTGACTTTAGAATGTGGTAGTAATTAATGCTGACCTGAGATATTCTGGTGCTTAATGTGGAAAAGCAAAATGCGATCTTCCTTCCACTAATTAACATGGGGAACAATCCACTGGGAAGTTCTCTTAGATATCTTAATTAGAATGAATAGGAATCATTTTAAAGGGTCAGGAGAGCATTCTGGTGCAGTGTCCCTGTAGTGGATCATCTGTCTACCTTTAGCTGTGCCTCTTTTATTGGCACCCAGAATTTATTCAAAGTGGCCATTTCACTGTGCCTCATTATAGAGCTCTCTTTGATGTGGATAGTGATGGTGGGAACTTCTATGGGTACAGTATTCCCCAGAGCAAGAAATTACTGGTAATGCAGTAAGGTAAAGAATATCTCTGCCTCGTAAAGTTTTTCATTGGGTAATAGCTTCTCAAACTGAATTTTCACTCTTATTAAATGCATCTTATTTTGGGTCCTTTTCCTGTCTTTTCATGTGGGCATCAGCTTATCATGGACTAGAGAAAAGGATTTGTGAACATGATTTTTCTGGTATAGGTAAAATCAACCTGGACCGTGTAAGATGTATGTCATACAAATGGTATACTTTATAAGGAGTATTCTGTTGCCTTCAACAGAAGTTATATTGAGGTATGACTTTTTGGTGTGTATGTGCCATCAATCACCTGACAACTTATGGTGACCCCATGAATTTCATAGGGTAGATAAGGAATGCTCAGAAGTGGTTTTGTCTTTTCCTTCCTCTGAATACAGCACCTGGCTGTCTCCCATGCAAGTGCTAATCAGGGTTGACCCTGCTTAACTTCCAAGACCAGACTGGATCTGGTGCCTTTGGGTTATTTAGGCCCTTGCATGACATTTAAGGCTTTAGAAATTATTGAATGGCAGCTAATGGTTAGAAAGGTGTTCATATTTCTTCCAGAAGTGGAACGTTTCCTTCACATTTCATCTGGGGAGGTTTGTTCTGGAATTCTGTTTGTTCTGGAATTCAGCTTTACCCCAGTAAAACTTACTTTTTACTCTAGGGTTCTGTATTATCACCTGTTAAATATCACAGGCTACTGTGTGTCTTGCCTGCTTCGATCCCTTTCAGCGTTTTTAAAAGGATCAGCAGTTTTTGGTTCCAAGTGTGTTTCATGGTATTAAAAAAAGATGCTTTTTTGTCATGCCTTTCTAGTGTCTGGTTTTGGAGAAGTACAGGCTTAGCCATATGATTTATGCATTGTAGTGTGTTTGCTCTACTTGCTGTAGAATGATAATCAGCTGAACATAGGGAAATAAATTTTGTTCACTGAATGCAATACTAGATAGAACAATTTAAGTTCTCTTTTTTCTAACAGTTGGAGTAGGGGAGGAAGGGGGTGTAATAATTTGATAGCATGAAGAAATATTCAGCATATTTACAGAGTTTTTTTAAAAAAACGTAAGACCTTGCTGAAAACGTAAATGGAAGGATGCATATGTATTTATGGTCTGACAAAATAAAACCTGTTTGATATGATGGCTTCTGGCCTTGTAAGTTCTTGTTGTCCTGCTCTTGGTCTGTAACCATATAGGCTCCTAGCACATTGTGTTGTAGTGAACAGATGAAGTGCTTACACATTCATAGACTGAGACGCCACAAATTCAGTTGGGTTCTCTTGTAGCTCTAAGCAGATTTCTGCCCTTTGAGCCATGACATTCCCGGCTGGGGTTGTGAATGCTGATGGCACGGCCTTTTATTTTTAATCAGGAATTCATATGAATTAATTTGCTGGAGCAGGGGAGGGAGTTTAAAATTCAAAGCTAGAAACCATGGTTCTTGATGAAGTGAACTGAAACATCTGTGTGCTGTTTTAAGAGCTTCTGCAGTGATATTGTTTGGTTCTTACTTCTCGGTACTCTTAGAGGCCACAGGTTGTTCAGCTTCCAAAGATAAATTTGTATCAGTTGTCAGTTGAGCAATGGCTTGTGATCAGCTTTAACTTTCTAACTTCTGTAGTAATGAACTAAGACTATGTCACTTTAACTACTGTTGGGAACACAGTACCTTCCAGCATATCTTCTTCCAGAAAGGTAGTACATTCGTAAGTTGATTGATTCATGGCAAGCTCCATGATTCTCTGAGATGTAATAATCAGGCCCAATCCTTTGGCGCTTTTGCTTTTAATAATGCTCAAGCCTTTTGTTCTTCTGCTCCCCATTCTGGATTGCCCCATGGGCTTAGTGCTCTTTAGTTCAGTAAATGTTCATTGTCACCTCATCTCTTCTCCATATCCATACCTGCTCTAGTATTATTTTGGTCAGTTGACAGAGCATGGAAATTGGGAGATTGCTACATATAATACCAACATTGTGTGTAATTTGACTGTACTAGATACAGGGAGGAAAGGTGCACCATCTCCCTGTAAACATGGGGCAAATCTTTTGGGAGACTGAGAGGCAAAGATGTGAAATGACCGGAAACGTGAAATCAGTGGGAACAGGATTATTCTCCACTTCTGGAAAACATTGAAAGTTTAGAAAAAACTAGGATATGTAGTATTAACCTAAATAAGCATATTGATTGTAAAAATAAAATCTAAGCTACAATCTTATGCACACTTACTTTGAAGCAAGCTTCATTGAACTCAGTTACATTTACTTCTGATTAAGTAAATTGACTCATAAAATTGAACTATTTATAAAATTAAAAACTCTCAATTTTATTTAAGCACAAACTCTAAATATACCCGATGCTAGAGGTGGAACTGCTTGCACCCCAGTGTTCCTAGGTAAAACCTACCAGTTGTGGTCCAAAAGCAGGGTTTTGCCTTTGTTGGAGGTAAAAGTCTCAAAGAGGTAAGCCCCAGTCCATTAAACTTCCATGTCTTAAAGTTTCTCCTGGTGCAGCAAAATTCTGTATCTTCAAAACTAGGAAACATATCCAGGTGTAGCCAAATTTAGGCCAGTTGCTTTGCAACTGTTTATGTGAGAAGTCTACAGAATGTCAGCATTATAGCACTAGTTCTGTCTAAATTGTGCAGCAAAATGTGACTCTGGGGGAGTAAATTGTTCCACCCTGGTGTATGAGGGTTAAAATACACTGGGGAAAAAAATGAAAGGCATGCTCAAAAATTCTTCAAAAAGACTACCAGATGTACCATTTAAATGATAAATACTATATTACTGATTAGACTTTAAAAAATTACTTTACAATATTTTTTCTGAGAAAGAACAATCCTGTTAATATTGTTACTTTTCAAAGTTACTTGTAATGCATTGCTTCCATGCTTTGAAAGAAAGGCAGTCCTTTTCTCAGCCTCCTAGTTGCTTTGTTTGTTATGACATGCAGCAAAGCAAAATTTATGTGCTGTTCTTACTTGAAAAACTGCCATAGAAGCTGGCCAAGCTGGCAGCAGCTAACCAAAGTGAGGCATGGAAGATTTAATAGGCAGGGTCACTGTACTGGGATTAGATTTATGCATTTTTTTCCTGAGATCTTTGAGAGCTTAAGAAGCATTCTCTCTTACAGTTCAAACGTGTTCTTTGTGGTCTTAAGAACAAAATAGTTACAGATATCCTGTATATATTTTGGCAGGGCTGTTGTGTGTATTATAATTCTGTGAAAGAGGAATAAATTTGCACAGCATTGTATTAAGAGGGAAAACAGCATTTGCTGGTTTTTTGAAATCAGTTTTTATGTCTGGGAAAGTATGCTGGAAAGTATGCCAGTAATAGTCATTGAAATCAGACAGCTTGCAAACCAGTATTCTAGTGGTTGAGAGCATGGGTGTTTCAGTGGTCTGCATTCAGCCTTATCACTTGACTAGCAAGATTAAATCAATCCTGGAAATAACTTGCAAAATACTGAATATAAAAATCTGATAGTTTAGCTTTTCTTTGGCAAAGTGTGTTCCCTTGTGCAGAATTGTAATGCTTCAGTACAGGGTGTCGAACCCTTAGTAAAGGAATTTGTGTCATGCTTAGTAAGTGTGCTATGCTTAATAAGGAAGCCAAGTTGATGAATCAAGGATATCACTTCATTAAAATAAATGAATTTTTGTCTCACATCATGACATCCAAGCTGCTATACGAAATGTGAACCCTGCACCAGTGGCTTATATACCCTAATATAGGTTCCAGAAAGTTTGTGAAGCCCCTCATACATTGTGCACGTGCTGAGGTAGTTTGCCACCAGGCTGTGTATTTCAGACTGATACTTTGATTATCTATCAGGCCAGACATCAAACTAGCCATCTGTAATTTTCTATAGAGTAAGTAACATATTTTATCAGGAAGCCCCTGCAATTCTTTTCCAGGAAAGAACAAGCGTTGCTGGGTGCAACCTTCACTTTGTTGTTTCTGGCAGAATTCCCTAATAGCCATTGCAAAGGACTGTGGTTATAGACTGACTATATGTTAGCATCAAAGATAGGCAGGCTCTCTCTGTGTTAATAAGATCAAAATGCTATATACCTTATTTGCCAGTGTATGAGACGCAGCCAGGTATAAGAGGGACCCCATTTATACACTGGCAAATACTATTTGCTGGCATATGAGACACATTGACATATAAGGTGCACCCCATTTTCAAACAGTATTTTTCAGGGGAAAAAGAGAGTCTTATATGCCAGCAAATACGGTATATGTGAATGATTAACTGGGAAATGGGGGTGATGATACAACCAAACCAACACCAAATAAAATATGAAAATAGATAGTAACTTAGTTATGAGAACCACCTGTGTGTTATATTCTCATTAACTCGGTTGAAGTTGTACAAAGATGAGTTACTTGCCCAGTTGTATAGCAACTTTATATATGCTAATACTGTTGTTCATCTTATTTGTGATGTGCTAAGTAGATTATATCTTTGTTAAATTTGGTTAGTTACATTTTATACTTAGTTTGTGTCACATTTTATTTACTATAGTTAATTTCAGTACCAGTCTGCAGTTCAGGAATCTGGAATTTTCCATTTATGAGTGCTGGATCATTTTCTCCTAACTACTGATGAAGATCCTTTGAAACAACTTCACATTCCCAGAAGATGTACCCATTACAATTCTTCATAAAGCCAGTACTAAATTTCATCATAATTTCCAATGATATGTGGCTGGTGGACTGTATATGGTTGGCTTTTCCAGTTACAAATATAAAATACAATACTAACTTGTTTGTAACACCTTAGTGCAGTGGTTCTTCACTTTTTTTTTTACTGGGGACCCCCTGTAAATATAATTTGTTGCCAGGGATCCCCAAGACTGAATTCAAGTTTTAAGTATTTAAATTTAGATTTAAATATTCAAATATTTATTTAAATATATCAATACGTATTTATTTATTAAAGGCTTCTGGAGGCTAGGATTCAAATCTCTGCTAAAGCACATCCTGGCAACACTCCAGCTGAGAGACTTCCTGGTATTGGTCAAGTTTATGGAAGTGTACCTTCATGTCCCAAACCACCAGTCACATCACCAGTTCCTTCACTATGCATATGGGAAACAGCTCTCTGATTTTATCTGTCATCTACACCCAGGGTGTCCATCAAAATCCTAGTAGCCTACTGCAAGAAAGCACATCTACACACCTACTTATATCTTGATGATCTGCTGATCTGTTTGACTTCTCTGCAGCAAGGTCTGCATGATGTGCAACTGGTTCTCAACTTGGTGTCCAGCATGCCTTCCTCATGAACCTCAAGAAGAGCCTCCCCACACCCCCTCAGAAGATTCAGCACCTTGAGGCCATGATCACCACCTGCTCAGGAGTAGTGTCTCTTCCTCAGAATAGAAACCAGATGATCACAAGGACTGTTTCCAGGATCAAGAAGGCACCTGACTGAACCTATCCCTACTGGCATCTACAGAGACTTAATTATCTCTGTGACAGAGTGCCCACTTGGGCCCACTTCCATGCCAGACCTCTCCTGTTTCTCCACCACGAAGCAATCACCACAAGGAAGCAAAACACCAGCAAGGACCCCCAGCCAGTCTTCCGCTCTTTCAACTGGTGGATCTCCCCTGTTACCAACAGGGGGAGGTCCATTTGGGGGCTGGCAAAGATCCATGAATGCCAGTTTCAGGGGCTGGGGAGCCCAGTGTGGCCCCTTTCTAGCGTAAGGCAGGACCAGAAAAACTGAGCCATAGTGTATACTGGCTGGAGTGCAGAGTAGTCAGGTTGATCCTCCTGTACAGGGAACATTGTACAGGGTAAAGTGGTTCTGATCAGGATGGACAACTTGACCATAAAGGCCCACCTGCACTGGAAGAACGGAACAAGATCACAATCCCTAATAACACAGACACAGGAACTGCTGAGTTGGGTGAAAGTGAGCCTTCTCCCCCTTGAAGTGGAACAGCTGCAAGGCACCATGATCTTGTGGACAGACTTGCTGAGCCAGACTGATATTGACCAGGGAGAATGGAGCCTTCATCCAGAAATATTCCACTAGATTGCAAGGATGTTCAGTCAAACCAGACCTTGTTCTCTTCACCTCCATGGTAAATTTCAAGGTAGAAAGGTTCATCTTGAGATACCAGACAGAGGAAGCTGAGGGCATGGACACCCTCACTCTGCCTTGGCCTCTAGGACTTCTGTTTGGCTTCCTCCCACTGACGTTATCCCCCAGGGTGATGAGGAAGTTTCAAAGGGAGAAGACTGGCATGATCTTGGTTGCTCCAGCACGGCCTAGGATTTTCTAGTTCTCTGAAATTACGTACATGGCTTTGAGTTCCATACCCCTGCCTGCCCACCCAAATCTTCTCATGGAAAGTCAGGTTTTTTTCATGCCCCTGTTTCAGGACTCAGGTGCAAACACAGACAGGGTCCTCTTTCACAGCCAAGAGACACGGACGTGAACAGGACTATACTTACTGCAGCCCAGCATAGACAAAAAAGGGAGAGCCCATAAGGCTCAGAGTGCTTGTATAGGGGAGTCTCATTAATCAGACAAACTTCTGGCCTATAAATACCACAGATGGGGTGGGGAGTTGGTCTAGACAATTGTTAATTCTGTAGAAGCAACACATTCTTCTTTTGATCCTTGGCTTGTATTCCTGAAAAAGTCGAGTCTCACTTTGTGTGCTGACTCTGCTCCTGGGTACTCCTTTGAACTGCCACTCTGAATTTATTCCTGACTTGGACTGCTGAAATAAGTACAATAATTGACTGTAAACCAGGTTTCTATAAACCTTGACTGTCGTTGCTACTATAGAGTCTGTTTAGGAACTGTGAACTGTGGCTGGCTTTCTAAACAGAACAGGTTTGCCATCTTTACCTGGATTGGCTGCAGCTTCCTACCTGGAGATTGAATGGAGCATGCTGAACAACTCCAGCTACTCTGATAAGTTGTGAACACTGTTCTGGCCTACAGACAGACCTACACCAATAAGATCTATGAATACATGTTTAGGGTATTCTACAGGTGGTACTGGCATGAGCGTGTGGACTTCTTCCATTTTTCTTCTCCTCTTTACTGGAGTTCCTTCAGGAGGGCATTGACCCCAGCCTCAGAGCCAGCACAGTAAGAAACAAGTCGCAGCCATTATGTCGATGCTTCCACAGATGTGAGTGGCAAAGCTGTCTTCACGTCTGCAATGTCATAGATTCCTCAAGAGACTGGTAAACCTGTCCCCACGTACAGTGCATCATTTCCCATTTTGGGATCTTCACATGGTTCTGAAGGCACTGCCCTTGGAGCCCCTAAGGGAAGTCTCCTTGAACCACATGTCCTGGAAGGTGCTGTTGTGATCATATTGGTACTCAAGGTGTTGGAACTGGGAGTTCTGTCATCATGTAAAGAGTTCTGAATCATTGAGCCTGACCCCATGGTACTCTGACTGGACCCAACATTTGTTCCCAGGGTGAATGCCACCTTCCTCCTATCCTTCTGCCCATGGTCTTCCAAAGCGTTGGAGAAGATGTGGCACACCTTGGATGTGTGCAGGGCCATCCAGATTTACTTGAAAAAGACAAGCAGCTTCTGGTCCTCTGTTCATCTCCTTCTGGCCACCTTCTAAGGGCAAGAAAGTGTCCACCTCCCCCCTGAGCAAGTGGATCACTTCCTACAGTGAAGTCTGTTATGAGACTCTGGAGATTCTATTCCCAGCAGACATAATAGGTGCACTCCACCAAGAGCACAGCCACAATAGTAGCTTTATCCATCAACACCCCACAGTATAAATCTGTAGGGCAGCCATATGGAAGTCACTGTCTGTGTTCACTAGGCATTATAAGTTCAACAGCTTTGATTCACCTGAGATTGCCTTTGGGAGGAGAGTGTTGCAACAGGTAGTCAAAAACTAGCACATTGAGGTACCAGCACCACCCACCCAACTGAGAAAGCTCTGGGAGGCCCCAGAGCTACAAGATGTTCTTTCCTTATCTGCTGAGAAAAGGAACATTAGTTTTACCTGTGATGCATTAGTGTCCAGCACATAAAGGATGAACATTCTCCCACCCTGGTGGGCACTGGCATGAAAAGTGTTAGAATGTACATAGTTGTTCCCTATGGGAAGCAGGTTATTCCACAAGGGATTATTTAATTTCATCTCTGAGCAGTTTTGTATTTTTCTGCAGACATTAATAAATTGTTAAAACTTATTTCTTTTTCTGGAGCATTCATCTTTTCGGCTGTATTAGCAACCAACCTTCCAGGGCTTGCTCCCCGATGTGGGGACATCAGAAGGTCTTTCTTTTTCCTGTCTGTTGGAGCAAGTGGGAAGAGCAGCCCAAACTACAGGGTGTTTGTTCCTTATCTGCTGGAAATGAACATATCACAAATAAGACTAATGTTCTTTCCAACATCTTCTCCTGTTAATCTCTCTGACTCTACTTAGCTGAGCGCTGGAAGACAGCTGAGCAGTGAAGAAAAAGGGTTGCAGATTCTCACTGTTCAGCTGACATCACTGCTCAGCTGTCTGTTTTCCTTTGCTGCTTAGTTGTTTTCCTGTCATCTAATTTCTGTCAAATAATGCACGTGGAGATCATGGGATTGGAAAACTTACTGTCTACCTCAGTTGAACTTATGATCTACCTCAGCTGAACAGCAAGAAAGTGACAGCAGTGTAAGGAGAAGAAGGGATTGCTGGGACCAGGGAGGAATGTTTTAAATACCTGTCAGGAGATCCTGGAGGAATGGGTAGTGAAACCCCTTGTGTCAGAAGGGCTCTACTCCTCATTCCCATTACTTCTAGTTTGCTTGGCAAATGTGTATTTGAAAATGTAGTAATTAGTTTGGCTAAAATTGATATTTTGGATTGTTGAGAATCATCTTATATCTATATCTTTGTTCCTTGCTTGGTGTACTGTCATCATGCATATTGTCTTGCAAATCAGTTCACACAAGCTGCAACCCACTACCTTGTCCAAGCGTGCAGTTTTAAATAATTCTGGCATATCCTGGAAAATGAATGATTTAAGGAGAGGGACCAGCTCTCAGTACTAGCTAGAAACAAGTAAATGAAAGAAAAATGTGTTCACATTTTACTATGCTTCTTAAAAACCTTGCCTCCTACCTAGTTAAAGCTGGCTGTGCTTAAGATTGGTAAAGTCAGTAAAAACAGTACTTCATTGATTCATATTTTAGCAACTCTTCTTACACTTGGTTCCTGCCTTGTAGCTTCAATTAGTTCAAACCACTCTTGTTCTTTGATCATGTTAATGAAGTTTAAAGGTTGTGGTACTGAAATTTTGGAATACCAGTAAAAATCTATATTCCTCCATAAGGTTAAAGCTTATGTGACAATGCTATCCATTCCTAGAGATGCCTTATGTGGCCACAGTGACACATGGCGTGACTACATCTTGTTTGAAGTACTATCTGTCTCTCTCTCTGTCTCCATAGATAGATAGATAGATAGATAGATAGAAAAATAAAATTTTACTGGGAATTTTTAAAGTACAATAAAAATTACAAATAAACTGAAAAAAAGAAGAAAAAGCAAGAAAAAGAGAAAAAGAATGAAAGTAAAGAAATAAAAAATATATATACAAAAAATAATGGTTTCTAACTTTCTGTTTGGTGGTTTTACACACATATAGTATAATCAAACTTATCTCTAAAACTACATTGTTTGCTTCTTCTGATTCTCAAAATGAAAAGTTGCCAAATCATTTTCTTTTTTTCTGCAAAAATCTATAAGGGTTTCTAATCTTATTAATGTAGCAAATTATTTCTGTTAATGCGTTGTATTAGGCAGGAAAGTAACACAATGTGTAATTAACTGGTAGAATTCTGTCTACAACATTAATTTGATTAAGTAAAGGAAAATGGTATCACTAGCTGGTAACCATGATAGGTACTTGGAGTTAAATGCTAGAGCCAAGCAGGATGACCTATTTCTCTATGCCTGGCTTCTCTTTTTTTTGTTTCAAAAGATAAAGGGTGCCTGCTTCGGGAAGAAAATGCTGGGCTATATGGACATACTGACATGGTTCAGAAAAGCAGTTGTGTTAAGAATGCAAAACCTATTGATAGGAATGTATCTAGTGAAGTGTTGAGATTCACAGTTGTGTCTAACATGCTCCTGTAACCTTGTCTAACATTGTGCTTTGCTTGATATTTTAGGGCAGAGGTCTGCTGCACTGGGCATGTGATAGAGGACATAAGGAACTAGCCTCAGTACTGCTACAACACACAGCTGATGTTAACAGCCAGGTAAGGACACGGCCATTTCAAAGGAAAGCAGATACAGCAATACATTTTCAGTTGCACCAGCTGAGGTAATTTGTACGGTTCTTTTCGAGATTCTGTTATGCTCACAGTTTTGAGCCTTCCTTTGTATGTTTTTAAGGCACCACTTAACTTCACTGCTGTATTATTTCACAATCTATTTAATCATATGGCATTGGCACCACTATGTGCCACAGGACAAAGGGGCAGAGCAGGCCCTTCTTAGAGGCTGTGGAGTCTAATTCTATTGGGGCAAAAGTGGAGGGGAGGATGAAAATTTTATCTAGTCTTAAATTTCTTTTCTGATGTGCACAATTAATTGACTCTGTTTTGGCAATAGTCACCCTACTTGTATGAGGGAGGAAACTTACTTAGGCTGGATCCTAGTCTGCTACTCTGCTTGCACAATTCATTTTTGTGATAAATTTCATCTTGTGATGTGCAATAAGTTGCTGCTCTGTATACTCACATAGTTGATATGAGTGCTTAATGAATTAATCATCATTGGTGTTGTTGTCATCATCTTGGCTGAGAATTGGCTTCATAATAAACAACCAAGCATAAGTTGGTAAGGTATTTTGTTCTATATTTGATGCTAAGGATGGATGTAAGTATAGTGCATTTCTGCCTTTGCACCATTTCCGTTGATTCTTAGATATGTTTTCAACCTCTCACACCAGTATTCAAACAAGGAATAACAGTCCTTGGAATGTCATGCTTTGTGCATCTTTATAAAGTTTTCTGAAAACAACAAAAATATTCCAGATTCACATTTAAGAGAGAAGTGGGAAGTAATCACAATCTTTTTAAAAGCCTCCACTTTTGCATCCTCACCTTTTTAATGTATTGCAGTTTTCTAAGCAGATTATTTTGAGCTTGTCACAAAAGGTTAGTAATAGTTATAAAATGAAAATCAATCTCTGATATTCCCCCCTTCACCCCCCAAGTAATAAAGGAGGCATTTTAAAAGGTCTTGGGTGAAATAGAAATGTTTGCAGACAAGCCTAACAACATGTAGGAGTAGACCCCTTAAACTGTAGTAATTCCTATATGTGTATGACCTTATCTTCAGAGTGGAAAGCAGAGACCTTTCTGTTGGTGTAATGTAAGGGCCGAAATGAGCAATGCAGAAATCCTTTTTTGAAATAGGAAAAAAGTTTCCATGTATAACATAAACACTGTGGTATCTGCATCTATATATTACCTGATGTATAGGTGAAAGTGTCTGGACAATGGATGGGTGGCCTTGGTCTCATGTATGGTTCCCCAGGCTTTTCCTTCAGCATGTCACATTGCATAATTGAATTGCTGCCAAAATTGCCTGCTATTACTAGCCCTGGGCTATGTTTTCTAAGCCTCCTTCTCCTTGTAATGAACCACTTTGATTCAGTTCTGCAGCCTTTGGGCTCCCTACCACCCAGTAATTGAAAACAATCCAGAATCACATTTAAAAGGAAAGTAAATGAATAGGATAACTGTAGAAAATATTAATTGATATTTACAATAACAAAGTGAAATAGTGTTAAAGGGGTGAAGATCCTTTTTTGGCTCTGGCACTGCTGCTTCAGGTGTGTCTGCTCAAATCCAGTCCTGGAACACTGAAAATGGCCCTTGGCCCGGCAAAGGTTGCTCACCTTTGATCTGGAGATATTACTTATGTCCCATGTCCTCTCTTACACTAGTAGCTAGCTCTATCTTTCATCTTTTCAGCTGACCACAATTCAGTGCCAAAACACATGGTTTGCATAGACCGGGCCCTTGCTGATTCCCTTACTTCTGCAGGTAACATGGCTTGTGTTGTGCAAAGTTGTGCAAGGATCCATTACTGCTCTTCTTAGATTATTTTTTTTTCTATAGGAGGTTCACATATGTCATCTGCAAAAAAAAACAGGGTAAGGTGTTAGGTCAGCCGTTGCGTGGTTCACAGTTGTATTGCCTGTCCCTCCAGAAGCACTACAATTTAAATTTCTGAGAAATACATTCAGCATCCTACACTGACTTCCATATGTCTTACTTAGAATAGAAGCCAGGATGGTTCCTCTAGAAGTATATGCCTGGTTCCACATAATTTGCTACTGACTCAAACTAAATTTTATTTAGACTAAGCCGCTTGATCCTATTGGATAGTATTTCCTCCAGCTGAGTAAAATCTGTTGAGGACAAACTACAGCAATATGGACTCCCTCCCTCCCCACCCACCCAACTCTGCTATACTTAGGCTTTGTCAGAGCTAAAAAGAAAATCAAACAAAGGATCTGGGATGTCACTCTTATGAAGACAAGGCACAGATTTTGAGCTACCTGGCAGTTTGGAATTATAGGGTTTTTTAATGTCCCAACCAATTATTTGTATGCCCTAGGCTTTCCTGAATACCATAGAATCTTTACTTTGACTTGTTTTAATGCTTTACCATCAGCTGTCTTAGGAGGAAAACATTCTTGTATCCCTTACTCCCAGCATGTCTACCGTTATCAGTCAGGTATGACTGAAACAGCTCAATGTGTCCTTTTTTTACTGCCTGTACTGTAAGTACATTTTCAGTATGTTACCCCAATTTTAGCAGATTTTCCAGGCAGATCCTATCATTTCTACCTTTCTTCTTTCAGACTCCATTAATATTACTCTTAAGTTAGCAAAATTTTGTGTTTTAGCATCTTCTACTACGAATAGCTGGTTAAACTCTCTTACATTTCCATTGCTGTATGCTCATACTTACAATACTCTTTGACTTGTAATTTGTAACTGTTCATTCTGTGCTTGCTTACTTTCTAACTGTAGAAACTGATCTATGACCATAATCAAGAAATTTATTTTTATTATCTTTAGAAAGGTGGTATAAAATGAGTTTAGAAAGGTAATAAATCTTTTAGAGCCAGGTAAATCTCCTTGTGTCAATGGCTTCAGTTGTGATTTTTTTGATTCTTCTATATAAACCATGTTGCCACATGTTAGTGAGGTTTTAAGTATGAGGAACTTGCCCCCCCTCCAAAAAAAAAACTGGTGTTCAATACATTTTAATGCTATGGGTACAAAAGGGGTAGATTCTTTCAAAATAGAAGTCTATAGCCTAAATCCTAAGCCAAGGTTACAGAAATTTCTGTTGTCTTCACCAGATGATTAAATGAGTTTATCACCAGTTAAAGTCTACCAGATCAGAGAGGTTTTCTGCTTAACAGAAGGTACTAAATATAGCATATCATGCCAAAACTCAAGTTGTATAGGCCTCCAGTCCTACAATCCACTTAAAACATTTGATCAAGTAAGTTGGAAAATCTTTGAACCAGTGTTAGAAACAAAACTTTGGAGACAAATACATATCTTTCATTGCTAGGCATCACTGTGGTTGCTCAGAGACTGGAGATTGGAGGAGAGATTGTGTTAAATTAAACAGAAGAACCAGACAAGGTGTCTTCTTTCACTGCTGTTGTTTGGCTTACCAGTAAAGTCATTGGCCAACCAAAATTTGGATTCACTCTGCTGTACAGATATTATCTGATCATTAAGTATGCTGATGATGTTCTGTTGTTCTTATTCCACCCAAAATTGATGACACTGTGTTGAAATCTGTTAGATATTTATTTCTTTATTAAAGTATTTTCCTTGCTCCTACATCATGGGATCTTAGGGTAGCAAATGGATAAAATAGTATCAACGATTTGAACAATTCAAAATTAAAATGTGTAATAATTTAAACAAGATGAAAACTTATTAAACAGCTCAAACAAGTTAAAAGAAGTTTAAAATGCTGAGAGTTTAAAAGCCATATACATGCTTAAAAGTAAATTAGGCCCCAGACTGCTTTATAAAAAGCTGTATTATGACATGGCGTGGAAAAGAACCAATTTACACACTACTGGGGCCTCCAAGGGCAGGGCATTCCATAAGTGGGGCAATACAGCTGAGCAGGCCCTCTCCTGTGTCCTCCTGTGTTATGATACCCCTGCTTGTGAGAGACATAGGAAGGCCCCTCTGCAATACGTGTGTGTGTGTGTGCGCGCGCGCGTGCATGTGTGTGTGTGAAGTCCCAAGCCATGTAGGACTTTGAATGTCATGACCATCACCTTGAATTCTGTCTGGAACTGAATTGGCAGCTAGTGCAGTTCTTCTAAAAACGGTATTATGTGTTGTCTGTATAATACCTGAGTCAGCAGTCTTGCAGCTGCATTTTGCACTACCTGTAGCTTCCAAGTCATCTTCAAGGGCAGCTCCACATAGAGCACATTATAGTAGTCTAATTGGGAATAAGTTTGGGAAAGGAATAGAAAGAACAGCTGCTGCTTACTACAGTTTTACTATAGTCTTGAGTCCCTGTGATTTACTTTGGCTCCTCTATCTTATCTAGTCCTATTGATTCAGGATCTTAAATCTGAGAAGTGGGAACTGGTCTGCTATGGCTCACTAATTTATAAATTAAGTAACCGTTCATTGATTCATGGGTTTAAAAGTGACTCTTTTTTGTGGTCCCTGTGCTCAAACAATTAAGTCTTACAGCTGTGCAGAGACTCCTATAGGAGCTAGAGTTGAGTAGCTTTTGGTGGGAACTCCACCCCTACTCAGATTGTACATACCTAAGTGCACCAAAGCTATTCCCTCAATTCCCTTTTGCCTGCCATGTGAGCAACAGCTCTGGGGCTTTCTCTTCAGTAGAGTGCTTAGCACTGAAAAGCTGGGGGTCTTTTTTTAAATTTCTTTTTCATATTTTCATTATCAGTTAATTCTTGTCAACTGTTGTTCACTGTCTCTGCTTTTTCATGGGTTTTCCACATTCTGTAGAAGGCCTTGAAAGACCTGTTCAAATGTTGCACTTCCTGTGGTGGTAGAATAGCAGAGACAAATAACCATACCATCTGTCTCTCCTGCTTGGGAGAAGGCCACAACGTTTTACCTGTGCTATACGTCCAGGGTTTACTAAACAGGGTTTGAGGAACAGACTCTCTTGTCTCAGGTCCACATTCAGGAGCAAGTTCTGGAGGGCACATGTAAGGTCACAAAGACTATTCTGTAAGTTAATCTCTGTGTGTAAAACCCCTTCTTTATTGACCACTTGAATCTTCTGCCTCAATAAATGTCTTTAGCTTTGGAAATTCCTTCTTCTATCCATTTGATAGCAGCAGCAGCACCACCAGCAATGGCACTACTATTGATACCAGGAACGGTTTCCTGTATGCGTTCTTCCACTGGATTTGAGTTATCCCTTTTGCCAATTCTGCAATTTCTTAAGGCATTGTTAACAAGGCCTTCTGCTACTTCCACAGCCATATTGTGTTGCATTCCATTGTCTGACATATGTAGAGCTGCCATGTGGACACAGCAGTCAACTTTCATAAAGCATTATCACCTGAACATCAGGATGCCACATGGGACCAAGCAGTGCTTTCTTCACTTTAGGCGTGACATGATTGCCTCCTCTGGTGACTGAATTTATTAGTCACCCATTTGTGTGAGTCACAGAGACCACCAAGAAGAACAAGTTGCTTATCTGTAACTGTGAACTCACAATTCCCCCCTGTCGTGTTCTGCCCTGCTCCCCTGCAGCATTGGGAGAACTGAGGGCATGTTTAAGCTCTGCAGAGATACAAGGCCATTTATAATAATTCATAGTTGATTGCTTGAAGAATCAGTGCGATAGGTAAACAACATGTTCTTCAAAGACCTGACCTTTGTTTAAAAATGTTGCTGCAATTACAGAGAGGGCTCACACTGATGTTGAATGTTTGTTACAAATTCAGTTATTTAATATCGGGGAGTAATCATCCCAAAGATTTTGATGCAGAAGTTGTATTTTGCTTATAAGATGTGTCAAGCAGAACCTGAAATTATGGAGAATGTTAAATCTCTTGCTACTCAGGAGAGTATCTGTAATTGAAGAAGGATTTTACCTATCCTTTTTTTCCTGTTTTAGACCATCGGTCTCATGGGTAATCTGGAAAAAAGTTAATCTGAATCTGTAGCACTAAAAGTCTGGTCTCCAACATTTATAAGGATCTACAGTAGGCCCTACACATTCATGAGGAATACATGCACAAGACCCCCTGAATGTCAAAAAACCACGAATAACTCCTCCCTAGTGAGCACTCCACCCTCCCTCGCTCTTTCAGCTGCTGCCCCCTCAGGCAAAGGCAGAAGCGTGCAGAGGTTAAAACATTCAGCCCTCCAGTCTCCTGCTTGTTCACCCCCTTCCCTGCCTTCTTTTTGCACTCCCACATGGGCAACAAGCAGGAGAGTGAAAAAGAAGGAAGGTTTTCCCCCTTTGCTCTCCTGCCTGCCACTCATGCTCCCTTCTTTTTTTCCATGCACCCACACCAGCAACGAGCAGGGGAATGCAAGGGAGTGAAGATCTTCCTCCCTGCACCCTCTTACCAGCCGCTGCCAGCGCAATTGCACAGGCGATGAGTGGGACAGTGCACTCTCCTGCTGGCATGATCACGCAACAGATGAAAGATTGCAAGAGAGAGAAGATCTTGCTCCCTGCACTCTCCTGCCGGCCGGTGCTGGCGTGCCTGCGCAGATGGGGAAGTGCTGGGAAGGGACGATCTCCATGCTTGCACCCTCCTGCCTGCTGCTGCCTGTGTGCCCATGTGGGCGGCGGCGGCAGAGTGCAGGGGAGTGAAAATCTTTCCCCCTCCCTGCACCAGGGTAAAAGGCCAGGAAATGAGAGGGAGAGAATGTGGGGGAGGCAAGCGGACACCTGCAAATAATCAAGTTCGTGAAAGTGAAACTTGTAAATGTAGGGGGAGGACTGTACTTGAAAAACAATTCCAGAAACCAACTGGAGCAAGACAGGCCTGGCAAAGAGACCTGGGAATAAAAATCAAGATTCAAAGGAAGAGCAGGATCTGAACATGAGTGTCTTTTAAGTCCATCTCTTTTCATATCTGAGAATGTGTTATAAAAGTTTCATACTGCAGGCATTTGTGTCCACTAAATTTAAATCATTTTAAGGATCAAATATATTTATGCTAGAGAAACTTCAGTGAATGAGGTACTCTTGATGTACATGTGACTAACATTTCCCAAGGTCACCAGAGAGACTCAAAATAACAGCGACTGAGGACATGTGGCCCTCTTTTCTTCGATTTAAAATGTTTGCACCCTGGCCTTCAAATTTCCAAAACAGATTAAAGTAACGAATAAATGCAATAAAATGTTACTGGTCATTTAAAGGTTATTCAACATTTGACTGGCTCCCAAACTTTCATCTGCATTTAAGTTGCTGGGTTATTAGGTTGATGCTGGGACATTGTCAATCCCGAGAGTTACGTTTTGTTGTAGACTACAAAGAGCAAGACCATCTCTATTGGTGTTCTGTGGCATTAACTCCAGCACAACGTAAACAATATCCCCAAGTTTCAGCCACTCACCACATAACAAATTTAAAAATAAAAACAAACAAAAAAACAGATTGAAATACCCAGTAGGTTCATAAAATCCAGGGGAAGTGTACATGAAACCTGACTGCTAATGTAAACCACATTGCTGATTGTCAACACACTGAGATACTCATGTGGTCAGAAAATACCCTGCAATGTATTCAAATATGCTGTGGTCAGAACTCATTCAAATAAACTCGAGGCCCTGGAGTTAACTCAGTGAAACGCAGCCTGGTACATGAAGGTGTAATGAGACAGAACAAGAGTCTGACCAAGGCAGTTGTTAGGTATTTGACTGTTGTACAGAACAGTGTTGTTAACAGTAGTAGCTCATTGACTGGTGCTTGTTCACAGGCGATCAGGTGTTGATCCCTAGAAAGAAAAATACAATTGTAGCCAATAGGCACATATATGGTACTAGTTCCTGGCACATTGGGGGGAAAATTGTTGGTCCCCCATATCATATAACTTAAGAGGCACTGGTATGGAAAACAGCCTCCAGATATGCAGAGAACAGAAGAGTGATTCTATTTCAGATTCCTGAGGTAATCCATTATGATTTTATTTGTCCTTTTAAAAAAAACACATGAAAAGTATTTTTGTAGTTCAGCAGATCTCTTGTTTGAATAGGGCAGAGTAGTTTTATTTACCCTTGGAAGCTGTTTACTGTTTCCAGAAAAACAGTTATATGAACAGTGGTTAACAAATGTTATACAGCCTTATGATGTGTTTGCTATGTTGGCTGGGGATGTTGGTAGCTACAGTCTGAGAAATCTGGAGGTAAGGCTGCTTTTTGTGTTTATGGGCCTCATTTCACATCACCTCCTGTGAATCTGCCATAGAATTCCTGCAGACATTTAATGTTTCTGGGGTTGTTCTGCAGTGCGCACTCTGTTCACATGTATTCATTGAGAGTGCACCTCAGCTTGAATCCAGTGTTCCTCTTCACTTGTTCACAGGAAGCTCAGGAAAACAAAAAGTCTTTCAAGAATACTTGCCAACCATTCTTATAATAATCTCTGTGAGGAACTAGGGTATGTTTAATAAGAGGAATCCAGCCTCAAGTTTTTGAAGTTGCCATATAGTATTGAATTGCAGCCACAGAGTGGCAGTGCTTTCCTCCCTCTAAATAATAAGACAGGCAGAGTCCAGCTCTTTTGAGCGTTGATAATTACCTTTAATAGTACATTTGAAAATAGGTGGTGATTATTTTGGGGGCCAGTGCAGAAAGAACTATTTTGTGATGGGGAAGAGCTTTGCTTTGTGTTGAAAAAGGGTCATTTGTGTAATCTAATTACCCAAATCCTTAGCCACAGGCCATTTCCCAGTGGGTGGCTGTACATTCAGAAATGATGTTGAGAACTTAGATGGCTTGAGAGCAAGTGAGGAGGGAGGTGTTAACCTCCCCTACCCCCATGATCTCTGTCCCTTAGGTGAACAGGTGGACAGTGCTGGAATTGAGTAGGGATTGCCTCCTCCCTGCCTAGGCAGGAATGTCCTTTGAAACTGCAGATCCTGCTCAGGCAGGGAATGTTTTCAAAGCATGGATCTATCCAAACCCATGCTTTTAGAGCTTTTTTCTCATCCTGTCCTGTGTTCTTTCTTCAGAAGCAACACAAAGAATAAAGAATTTAATTGTGGCAGAAGGGTATTTTAATGGGATATTTTAGCCATATTTTAACATGTTTTAGAATTAATATGATTGCTTAATGGTTGTTAACTTTGGTACTACACACTGTTCTGGTTCTCTTTTTGTTTTAACCTATCTTGTAAGCTGCCTCAGGTCTCATATTGAGAGAAAGACGTAAATGTACTCAGACTGGCCTGTTTTAAAAGTGTATAATGTTTATTCATTATTGATTGCAAAGGCTTTATTTTTTGACTTATGAATTAGGATTTAATGGTTTTATTGTTCAGTTTGCTTTTAATGATGGTGTCAGCAATTTTGGGTCCTGTATTTTAGTATTGCATTATCAGTCAGTTGTATCCATACTACTACTATTAGTAGTAGTAGCAATAGTGCTAGTCATAGTTTGCGGCAGCACCTTTTCCCATTTTTGCTTCATTGGCCGCGGGGGGGGGGGGGGGGTTCTCTTCTAGGTAAAGCCAAAATGTGTAATACATCCAGTTAACTCACCAAATACTGTCTCCTGTTGGATTCAACTCACTCGAGCACTTTTGCTATGTTGCCTTTTTAAAAATAGTTGTTCACGATGTTGGTATTTTGTAAAAATGTCAGTTCTTGGCCTACATACTCTGTAGGTGTCTCATTCTAACAAGTAGTAAAGACAAAAAACAGGTCCAGTTCGTAAAGCTGAAAATACATGAGTTCTGTCTAAACTAAGCTAAATATAAGTTGGTGTCTTCAGTTTCTTAATGAATCAGTGTCAGTCAGCAGGTACATTCTTAGTTGTGTGTGAGAGTCTGACTGAATGTTAATTCTCATGTTACTGTTGTAAATTTTATGTGCTTGCTTAATTGCTATATGGAAAGTGTTTCACTTTATTAATTTGATTGGGATATTCCTGATCAAAATGTTTTGGATATTTTTGGTTCTAAAACTGGTAATTGAAGAGATCGGCTATTTATGGTACAGCCCGGACACAGATTTTCTCATTTGGGATGGACAGCTCTGTGATTCATATCTAGTAATTATTTATCCCTGGAATATAGTGATATAACAGTTGAACAGCTATTTATCAGTGCCATCCTGTCCAGCTTTACCTGCTGAATACTAGAAAAGTATTTTGACAGGTAGCTTTCCGAAGCCAAAAAGATCAGTGATAATGATTAACAAACACATTGGTTACAGGAAATCTGCCAGAGAATTGGTAGGGCTATAACCCCCACCAAGGCATGCAAGATTAGCACTCATAGGTCATGAAGGTATTTCAGAGAAGCAACATTTTTGGAAGGGGGAATTTTCCTTGAAGGAAGGATATTAAAGAATAGAGCTCCAGATGGTGATAAATTTGAAATATTATCAATGATTACAGTTTCTGTAGGCAAGATTTTAAAGCAAACTATTATGTTAAATGGCAACAGGTCATCAAAAGTGATTGCGTATCCCTCTGTGTAACTCAGTAGTGACTTGTATACTGGGCACTAATGTTAATAATACAATTTTTATACATGTTTTATATTCTAGAATCATAGAATCATAGAAATGTAGAGTTGGAAGAGACCACATGAGCGGTCCAGTCCAACTCCCTGCCATGCAGGAATACCCTCAAAGCACTCCCGACAGATGGCCATCCAGCTGATGGGTGGCTGAGTTTATCTTAAGTTGAAGGCAATTGGCCTTGTATTTAGATCTGCCAAACTATAGGTGTGACCTGGATTCTATTCACTCTATATAAACATGATGCTTTGGTGCATAATTAGAACACCTTAGTAAGGTTACTCTTTTCACGTCTGTATATATAATCAATTAGTTTTGCCAGTGCAGAATGGTCAGCAGAGAGATACTTGTATTTGTGTTGTGTGTATGTTAATATACACAAAGAAATTTGGGCAGTAAAGGCTGCTTTGAATTTATTCTCAGTTTGCTTTATTTAACTGAAGTATTTTAGTTCAGGTTTGGGTTCTGCTGTAGCATCAATCCTCAAAGCAGCCTGTGACCTAAATAAAACAGTGATAAATTATGTCATAAATAAAGGAGGGAAAAACAAGAATAACAATAAAAATAACTGCAGATCAAGTCTATTGGAGCACACATGTCTTTCAGTGCACAATTTCATTAATAGTTCACCATTGTGGCGAACTATTAATGAAACTGTGCGCTGCCAATAGTAATACCTTATATCTTAGTGAGCGTCCTCCTTTCTACAAGTAGAAGTGGTATTAGAAATACTCTTAAAAATCTGAAGACAGGATGGCTTGAGGGAACCTGCAGCTTTCATGTGGGGGAGAACCACCTATCCCAGTACAAAATACATCTTTTCTCTAGTCACAGCCATGTAAAAATGCCATTCCCTGGAATATTTGCTACTGTCTTCTTTTTCCATTTCACCCTTCTCAGATATACCCTGCCTCTATGGTTGCACTTAGGTTGAAATAGTGCTTTGATATCAGCATACACTATAATGTCTCCCTTCCTTGAAATTCTTCTTTGCACATCTGATACAACTTGAAGTCGGAGAGGCATTCCTGAATTTCAGGTGGAGTCTATCCTTTTCCTTTATTGAGTTGCCATTTTATCTGGAAGTTGTAGTGTTTTCCAGAGCTATTGGCTGTGTGGAAAATTTTGATTGTGGTAGTTCTTTGCGATAGTCAATAAGCCAGGATTATTTTTCCCCTTGGGCTGGTGACTCTAAACTGACATGAACAGCAGTAGGAAATTTGAATATTTTGTATAAAATCTGTACCTTCAGCATTTCTTCCTTCAAGCATTGCTAGTCAGCTGTATAAATGGCACAGCTATATATTTTCTTCTTTTCTAGGAAAGACCAGTATGTGCTGTTTTTGCCTCGTTCTGTGTTGTTACCTTTTGTAACAACTAGCAGAATCATCCTTCGTGGCTTTGTAGAGCATTAGCACTAACTGTGTAATTTGGTTATTGCTTTGTTTCTTCTTCTTCTTTTGTCTTATAGAGGCTGTAAAATATCTAGCTCTCTTAACTTTGGTGGCAATCATAAGCTAATGAACACATTTTAAAATGGTCTGTTTGTAAGGCAGAATTACACTTTAAAAGAAACAGGGGGTTTGGCATCAAAAATAGCACCTTTGTAATATGTTAGTTTGTGTCTCTATATAATTTTGTGTACTTCCCCTGTTTCTCCAAAGAAATAGTTCAGCATTAACAGTGGTTGTATTGTTTCTGCCTAATGTTCATTTCACCCATGTTAGAGGCAGTCATTTATGTAAAGATGATTGATCTTTAAGTGTCAGTTTTGATTTGAGAGGGGAGAATTCTTGCTGCCATAATATAACCTTTTCTTTTGCAAACTGAAAGTGTTCCCTGAGTTGATGTTAAGATATTGTGAGTCAAAGTGCTTCTGGAGACTAAAATGCAGAACAGCTATTCCTTTACAGTACACTCATGCACGTATTTGGGGGTGGAGAAGGGACTCTTTTCAAAGAGAGACAATACAAACATAATAAATGGAAGGGAAGGTTCATCTCCCTCATGACTCAATCCTTCTCAAACGACATTATTATTGACTGGACCATTGGTTGCCAAAAAGAAAAATCAATTTTAGAAGTACTTGCTTGGCCACAGATCACAGTACTAACCCAGCACAGACAGGCTGATTTTATCAACTATCTTAAGACTAATTTCCACCATTAGCCAGAAATGAAGTAGAAATTATGGGTATGTCAAAAATGACTTGGTATTTCTTTCCATTCTATTGCTCCTCTCATTTTGCATTTCTAAAATGCTTTTATGTCTCCTTTCATTCTGTCATCTTTTGATGTGATGCAGTTATACATTCCATGTACCTGAAAATCTGCATTTAGTGTTGGCTGATGTTCCCCTATAGCAGAGCTTTCCAAGCTGTTTGTCACGACATGTGAGTGTGCCACCTGCAGTGTGTAGGTGTGTCGTGCAAATGTAGCGAGTGGAGGGGCTGCCTTTTCTGCCGCTGTGGTGGGCCAGGGCCAGGTAGAGGGGCTGCCTCTCCTGTTGCTGCCACTGCCCCAGGCCAAGGAAGACTCTGGCAAGGGTGGCAGCAGCGGTGGGCCAGGCTCGGGTGGAGGGGCATCCAAACATTACATTAAATGGTTTTTTTAGTTTCCATTTCCATTTTACATTAACTATAAACCCTGAACTGTAGTTTAGTTGAGACAAACCAGCTTTGTAAATAATGGTTTGACTTTAGCTTGCATTATCTGACCATATTAAGATTAGCCAGCTTCTTGGGCTTGGATAACATAAAATGAAAAGAAAATGAATGCTAAGTTCATTTGGTGTATAGATTAGAGTGATATCCAAACATGATAATTGTAAACATTAAAGTACCCCACTAAGTTTTTAAAAGTTTTTGAACTTACTTTCTTCCCAGCTGAATTCATTATCAGTTCCCAGAATGAATTCATCTTCTGTATTAATGCATCTAACTTCCTAAATAGCACTTTCACTCTGTATTTGGAGATCCAACTGTACGTTCCTTTGATTAGTGTATCAGAACATAAGTATAATGTAGTAAGTTCTATGCTATTAATCGTGAATTCCCTCTTGTATTGCATATTATGTATTTGAATAGATGGCTGCTCCTTTATTTTTAGAATTTGCAGAACTTACCTGTTACTTCTCCAGTGTTTTATTCTCTTACAAATGATAGTTAGTTTTTCTGTGTGCGTCTTCTGCAATATCACAATATTTTTGTTTTGTTTTTTGAAGTCTTGAAATGATTCTTTCCCTGCTCAAAAAAAAAATCACTTTGCCAGAGTTATTTATATTGGATGGGAAGGACTGGTACCATTGGAGACTTACTTTGAAATGCAAATAGCGGCTTTGGAAATATGATTACTGTTGTTATTGTGTGCCTTAAGGTCTATTCTGATCCTAAGGCAAAGCTATCACAGGGTTTTCTAGGGGTGAGTGTGTGTGATGCGCCCAAGGTCACCCAGTGAGTTTCCATGGCTGAGTGGGGAATTGAATTCTGATCCCCAGGGTCATAGTCAAGTGCTCAAACAACTACACCAGAGAGAGATGATACAAAGAGTTAAACATCAACCACCCCTGTCAAGTCCCAGGGCTCCTCAGGCTTCCTCACGTAAATGCAAGTTGCATTCACACAGTAGTTTGGCATTGAGAGGTTTTTGGGTTTTTTTAGTGTTTTGTTACCTACATAGGCTTAAGATTCCTCTTCACTCCTGTGTCTACTTGAAGTACCTCTCCCCTCAATTTCAAACTGCAGGCCTTCTTGAAGATACCAATAGAGGAACACAAAGGAAGTGGCAGCATACTCAGAAGTGCAGTGGTATCTTGTTTGTATTGCCCAAGACTATTTATTTTTCATTTGCTTTCATTAGTGGGTTGTTCAAGGAGCGCCCTATAGCTTGTAACCATATGTGCCCAGGTTCTTTGCACTACTGCCAGTAGTTGTGAAATCCATTAACCAGAGAGAGAGAGAGAGAGAGAGAGAGAGAGAGAGAGAGAAGGAAAGATCTGCTTAGTGACAGAGGGTAGCTCTCTGCATTAAAGCATTGACTTGGTGCCAGTCACAGTTATTAGAAGTGGCACAGCTCCACATTTCTCTTTCAGGTCTCTCTGAAGAATGCAGGTTGGCAGCAGGTTGAATGCTAAGTGATCAGTACTCAGCAGATGCTGTTTATGTCTTCAGTAGAGAGGGGAAACCTTTTCAGCAGAAACATTTTTCAAAGCGTTTGCAAGTTCCTGCTGGAACTTGCAAATGTGTTTTTGGGGTTTTGGATACAACAGGGATTTATTTTGGTTTGTACTCGTAACTTTTGGATCTGAGCAACCAGCTCTACAGAGACCACTGACTCTTTTTAGCAGAGAATGTTAGCCTGCTTTCGAAAGCACACTGAAATTAGTGTTACGGTTCTTTTGTTCTGGCATTCTTTATTCTCATGAATTATGGAGTAAGTAAAGTCATTGCTGACTACTGGCACATATGTGACACACAGGTTACTAAAAACAAAACCTCTGTTTTGTCAAGAAAGAGTGTAGATTTTGAAATTAAATTTCTTATTTCCCCTTCAAATTTCCATCAGTGTCTTTCTATAGTTATTATTTAGAGGTTGTCTTGAAAGAATGTACAAGGCCAAAGAATTGAGATACATCATCATTATTACAGATTGCTTGGAAAGTTTCAGTGTGTTTTCAAAGCTTCATATACTTGAATCTAACAATATGCTGCTCTATTTAATTATTTTTCTGCCTTTCTGGTGTGTTAGGCAGGGAAAATGAATTTGTGACTCAGATATAAAAAGCTGACGTGAATTCTTTTATAATTTTTCATTATTCATTATAGTTGTCATTGGCTGTATCCAGACATTACACTAAACTATTGTTTATCTTCCATTTAAGATTAACTAAAGTTTAATGTATGGGAGCCCTGGATTATAATTTGTGGAAATGAGCTTGACTTTCTAAATCATAGTTTAACTTTGCCTTGTTTTGCCTGAGCACGATAAGAATAGCCGGTTTATTAGCTTTGGATGAACTGTGGTAAATATAAAATGGAAAGAAAATCTCATCCTTCAGCTCATGCTGAAGGTGAATGCACAAGCCTGAGTACACTTGACTGGCTGTGTTAGTGTGGTGTCCAAATATGGTCATCGTAAACATAAAAGCACCCCAGTAACATTTTTTGCGTAGAATCTCAGATTGTAGAGCCAGACATGCAGGCAAAAGTCAGCCAACCTCTCTTTCAAACTTTCAATGAAGGGGAATCTACCACTTTTTGAGGCTGTTGTTAAATAACTCTTACTATCAGGAAGTTCTTCCTAGTACTCAGTTAGAATCTCCTTTCTTGTAATTTGGATTGACAGATTTGTATCCTGCCTTCTGGAATATCAGTGAACAAACTTGCTCTGTCTTCCACATCACAGCCCTTCAAATATATGAAGATTTTTTTATCATCTCATATTTCAATTTTCTGTTCTCCATGATAACCGCACCCAGTTCCATAAGCCATTTTTCATAGACTACAAAGTTTGCCACCTTAGTCAACATCCCCTGGATATTTTCCAGCTTGTCAATATTCGTTTTAACCTGCAGTGCTCTGAACTGGACACAGTACTCCAAGCATGCTCTGGCCAAAATAAAAAAGAGTGATGCTATTACATCCATTCATTTGAACAATTTGTTTCTCTTAATGCAGTCTGCAGTTATGATAGCCTTTTTTCCCCTCCACATCATGCCATTGAATCATGTTTAGCTGGTGGTCTACTAAAACCTCTAGATCCTTTTCATACATACTCATGAGATTAACTCGCCCGAGCATACATTTTAATGAGCCTGTTTTAGTGTGGTGCATTACAGAACATTCTTTAGTGCTCCTATTTCTTTCTTTTTTTTAATTATTGTTATCTTTGTACTATTTGCTTAGATTTGGTGGCTTAGTCATCTGAAAAGCATAGATTTAATGTGTTAAATCACCTGTATAATTTTAGAAGCTATTGTCCAAGAGGCCCAAAATGCTCTTTGGGCTATCTGTTCTTTTTTTTTTTTTTTAATGAGGTGTGAAAATGCAGTCTGTTGTTTGAGAATCAACCAGATTCCTCAGGCAACTGAATCAGTTTTCCAGGTGAGTGCATCATAACAGAGAGGCTGTAGCTTCAAATTGTTTCCTTTAATCCTAGACTTCATCTTGAAGCATAGAAAAACATGCCTGTATGTTGTCTTTACTTAGTAGTGACAAATCCCTGCTTTTCAACCAAGCATCAATCATATTCTCACCCTGTCACTCCACAGAGCTGTCTCTGACAAAAGAATTTATTTGGAGTTAAAAGGAAATTCTTCATGTTGCTGTTTATAGACTTCTGCCGCTGACTGCATTTAATGGGCCGATGGCAGTTGACCAACATAGCAAGTAAACTGGCTTGTAATATTAACCTGAGAAAAGATTGAATGAATAAGACTGGATTCCTGGGCAGGTACAGCATTTTCAAGCAGTATAGTATACTCCTGGATTAGATTAATATTCCATAGTCTTTTTGCTGTTCTGATGTTTGTATGATGTTTGTATGTTCTGCAGGGAAAAACACAGGGCATGAAGAAGGGGTTCAAGGAAAAAGCAAGGCTTTGGCTTTGTTAACTTTAGTTCTCAGATGTAAAGTGTTACCACATGTAGCCTGGGCCTAGAAATAGTGGATAAGATTGTGTTAGTGGTGTAATTTCAGGCAAGGCTCTTTTTTGGACTGAGCTTTTGCATATGTAAAGTTTGAGTGCATATCTAAAAGAGCTTTTTGTTCTTTTAAAGTGAGCATCAGGAAATAGGAAGCGTAAGTGGGACAGACCTGTGTATACAAGCACAAGTATGGTCATCAGCAAGATATAATGGACTGCCTCTTCTGTTAAGAATAGATGTAGTGCCAAATGTGGTGCTGAAAAGAGGTATATATCCACCAGGATGGTGGACCATCAGTAGGTCAGTAGGAAAAAGAGGTGATACCTACTATCAGTAGGCAGTAAGAAAAGAGGAAGACTGTATTACAGATGAATTTACTGAATACAGGAAACCACAGCCCAGAGTGCTTAAGACCTGGCTGTTAACAGGATCTCTTGGACATCTCCATCCATTGGGTCACTGTAACTTGAAGCCAACTTGACAGCACATAACAACAGACCTACAAACTTGAAAAGTGGGGAATGGATTCTTAAATCTTTTTAACTCCAACTGTTTCCTCACTCAAAATCAATTCCTAAATACTTATTAAGTTGTTTGGACCGAAATACTTAGTATGTGGGACAGATAGGTATTTCTTTGGGCTAGGGGAGCTGTGAAAAAATTACTGAAGGAGTAAAGGAGCCATGAACCAAGGAAGTTTGGAAACTCTGCTCTAACTGGGGAAAAACATCACTTCTTATCAACTTTTAAAAAACAAGGTACATGAAGAGTGAGTGAAGTATATATGTTGGTGACACTAGAAGGATTGGAGGGGCATAAATGAGTGACAGACCTTGTCCCAGCTTTCCTCAACAATGCCAGTTCTTAAATGTGCTGGACTCTCGACATTCCCAGACAATAATCCAACTATGGCCTTCGTAGTCCATGTGATGAAAAATTCTAGGCTGGAGGCAGGCACCTTTGAAAGGACAAAAAGAGCCCTCTTGAAAGAGTAACAAAATGTGTTCTGTTTAACACCAACAGTAACAGTTTCCATACCATTTCTTTTTTAAAAACAATATTTTTTATTAATATTTCCCAAAAACACTAAAACTCTGTAAATATATAGAAGGAAAAAAAGAAAAACATTAAACATATGAATTAAAAATTAGAGAGTAGAAGAACAAAAGAAAAATAGAGAAGAAAAGGAATTGACTTCCCTTCTTACTTTGAACAGATTCTAGCAATCTGATTGATTCAAGCTTCTCAAAGAAAATAACCAACATTACTCTTCTTCCCTCTCCCCCAATTCATGCCTTCAAAAACAAAAGGCAAATCAACTTTTTTCTACCAAAGGTTGACATATCTAGCGTGGTATCTCAATATTACTTTCTATTACATTCCGTTACAATTTACTTACATGAAAAAATGGCATTATGTGGCAAATGACATTAATACTTCTAAATGACATTAATGCTACTAAATTTAGTAAATGCTACTTCCTGATTTAATTACATAGTATTTTCACTAGTTAAAACTGTAAATCTATTACGTGTTTTGTGACATCCCTAAATCCAGATATTTCAATACCCCTTCATATTATTAAATCCTTTTGAGAATTAATAGACTATCCAATTATCATTATCCTATACCTGTAACTGTTTATTAACCTTGTTTAAGCCAAATCTGTTTCATTTTGAATTTGACTCTCCTCTTTCCTTGTAGTCATCCTATCCATGGACTACAGACTCTTTAACTTCTCTGATTCCCATCCTTGCCCCTTATTACTCTTTTAAGTTACTTCTCACATGACATTTTAGAATAGCTGTACTGAAACATCACCCTTATTTTTTACATCTTTCTCTCATCCCATCTAATCAACCAAGCTAAATCAATTTGATTTTATTCCATCATCAAAATAATTTGTTTACAGATCAATTTTAGATCTTTAGATTTTTAGAAATTTAGATTTGTTTCCCTCTTCTCCTCTGCCCTTGGCTGTACTCTCGCTTTCACAAATCAAAGCTTCTTGGTCATAAATCTCCCCCAAGTCAGTAACTCCCTCCCTTAGTTCCTTCCATTAACTCAGATTGTGTCTCAATCTGGTTTTTATCCTCTTTCACTTCCATATTACTGGCTTCTTTGCTCCTTCTTGTCCTACGTCTTGCCACAGTTCCTTGATGCAGAACTCTTTCTTCACAGCCTCTGTTATGTTCTTCTGCTATCTTAGAGGTTTCACATATAGTTCTTCCAAGATCCATTATAAAAAGTCCTCAGAATGTTCCTGGGAAGTTTCCATCTTTCATTTAATCTAGCCGTTACAGAGTTAACAACTCATTTCAGTCGTGTCTAGCCAGAAGCTCCATCAAGATAGCGTTATCAGCATCAAACAGAGAACATCTGTACTTTCTCACACTGTAATTCTGCTTGTTAAGATCCAATTCCGTCTTGCAAATAAAATGTAATTCAGCCTGTTCACAAAGCACTTAAATGCTTAATCATTCTCTTTTAAAACATCAACCCTCAATTTTCTAATTCATTTGTCCCAATCTTATAAGGTAAATAATTTTGCTCAGCTCTTGATTGCAGATAGCTGTCTAAGCTGTATTGTTCTGTTTTAGTCAGAAGGAGTATTTACTTTTGTAACTTCAAAGGCTTAACTAAAGTTTTCTTTTTTCAAAAAGGTTAACAGCAAAGGACAATCAGATTTTCAAATCTAAACAGCTTCCTTTCATGGCACGGGCAATGTCATTCCTTCGGTCCTTCCAATTCATAACATGTTTACTAACAAGTAAATGCAAATAATGGGAATTTGGGAGCCTAATGAGAAGTCCTCTGCTCCCCCTTTAATTCAGGAGGGGTTTCTGCAGCCAGAGATCCCTCCCTCCAGCAGTTTTACTGTGAAAGCTCTCTTTGGTGCAGAGCTGCTGTGGGGAGCATCTGCTGAACCAGCCTGCCAGAAGTCAAGTCAGTAACAAAATGTGTTCTCTTTAACATGTGTTCCCAGTAACAGTCTACTGCTATTCTTTGTAAATCCCATGGTCTGTCCCCACACTAGCATCTTAATTGACAAGTTAATTAATGATCATGTAAGAAACTAAATTGTATCGTTTATTAGTGTTTGTGCTAGTGAACTGATTTTCTGGTTTCTAACATTTAATATTACCAAATTAATTTTCAAACTGAATTCATAGCAAGGGGTTGGACTCAATAGCCCCTGTGGTCTCTTCCAACTCTATGATTCTATGGTCCAAGTTCTGCAGCTAAATAACTAAGCAGTCATTATACAAACTATGCTCTGTTTCTGTTAGTGTTCCTCCTGGGTTCCTGGTGTTCCTCCTGGGTTTATCTTCCCCTTTCAAGCAGCTGGGGAGCAACGCAAATAACTGGATTGCCCTAGGGGCTCAGGCATCTCACCCAAGGGAAGGCTGAGAGGGTAGACAACAGGATAACACCTGGCCTCAACTGGAGCCTCATCAATTTGCTCGCCTTTGCTGCTTCCTCCAGGACCATGAAAATAAATAGATAAATTTTATTTTTTTAAAATAAAGGTAACCTTTAGTTAACCCAATATCATGTGTCTGGACTTGTTAATCCAGGGTTGGGCATCAAGGTTCTGTTTCTGTTAGGCCAGAATTGCTGTATTTTAACCTTTTGGTTGACCTGAATGACAATGTGATTTGATTGTTTAAACCATTTCTGTTTCAGTATAGTCTGACAATCTGAATAACGTAAACCTTCATATGAAAATAGTAACATCTCAGAAAAGTAGCCTCCAACTATTTCCATTAGGTAGTTATACATGTTGGGTTTTAAGCCCATTTTGTAACCATTCCACAGACATTAATGCAGATGTCAGAAGAAGCATTGAAAGATCTATACTTTGCCACCAAGATTGGAGCTTACCTTCGTGAAAGTGCTCATTTGTGTCTACCAGCCAATTAACTCACTGTATGAAAAGTCTGTATCAAATCTTTTGTAATAATCATTTAGTGCTATGTGCAAGGTCCTTTTTCCATTAACTTTCTCTGTGGTAATGGAAAATGGTATTGTCTAAGAACTCTTTTAGATTACTAAGTGCTTAATGACTATTCTGCTGTTGCCTCTGTAGTTCTGATGGACCACAGTAATAGCTTTTTGAACCTGCGACTAGAGAGTCTTACATGAAAGCAAGTGCCAGTGTGATTGTCTTTATGTTGTGGGGAGAACTTCAGAGCTGGGATAATGTCAAGAAGGGCTGTGTTCTAATAGAAATAAAAAAGCAGCAAATGAGGTAATCAAATTCAGATAAATTAGTATTGGCAGATTCTGAATGATGTACTTGCATGAGCAATCTTTCAAAATTCTTCCTTGTATACTGCTGCCATCTCTATATTTATTATTATAATAATATGATCCATGAAGCATTTGAGGGTGGCTTAGCTAATTCTAATTAACCCAGTCAGAGAGAGCAGCAGGGTAAGTGGAACAGTCTATCGGATTGAAATTCATAACTTAATTGAGGTCAAAGTCCTGGGCTAGAAGAACAAAAGTCTTTCTCTAGGATCAGGTCGATCAATAGCAATAAATATCTGGCTTGGATACAAGTGCTTTATAGTGACAGATTATTTGACACTGGCCAGAGGGCTTGGTCTTGTTAAGGGCAGTGTCCTGTACAGTATTGCACTAGTTATGTTTGTAGTCTTTCCAAGACCATAGAAGCCTGGAAGGAGAAGCATGTGATATATTACAGGCTCTTGTAAGGCATGGAAGGATACAGTTTAGCGATCTGCCATAGAAATGGTGAAGAGTTGGTTACAATTTATTGATGTTTCTATAGTGCTGCAGAGGTTTCAGTGGAATTAGCAGTGAGTGAGGTCAAAAGGATGTTTTCTTTACAGCTCACACCCCAAATGACAGAGTTAAATAGGAGGTAGGATCCTTCTTTGTATTCTGATTAAATTCCCCACTTTCATAAATGGAGAACTGGTAATATAGTGGTTAAAAATAAAGTAGGATATTAGGTATAATGTGTCTTTTTTAAAATGCAGTATACACATTTCTCATTTTGGTAAAATATTTTGCTTTTGACACTGTGTAGAAAAGCTGTGTAGAGAAGACAGCCATAGAAAATACTTCTGAGTAATGGAGTTTGCATAGTGTAAACAATAAAATATTTCCTATTTTTTGAAATGGAGTATGGGAGAAAATGTGACAGATTATGATGACTGTGTTTGGATGGTATAACAAGATCTGATTGAGCCTGGTCTCCTCTCAGGTTTACATATTCCTACTGATGCAGTCTAGTACAGTTGCAAGAAAAGGTTCAGAAGTTTTCTTTCTACTTTTTATTAAGCATAGCTTGTTGTGTTCTTCAAACCCAATAAACTATAGAGTAAACCTTAAGAAACATAGGAGGCTGCCGTATACTTATTCTGGCCATTATTCTCATTAGTTTCAGATAAGCTAACTTCTTGTACCAAAACTTCTTTGTTTAATATAAGGATAATTAAGATGGATTGTTGTTCTAAAATGTCTTGTCTGCTAGGTTGTCTGTTAAATAGATGCCTAGGAAAGGAGAAACTTCTTACACAAAGTTTGACTGAGGATTCTGGGAGCTGTAGTGCAGTTTTTTCCCCCTAAACTCTGCTTTTCCAGGCACCTGAAGCTGATCATTATGTGAAAGCATTTTCTTTAACTTTATTGATATATACGTTAGCTGATGACATGATACAAGGGTATCGTGTGTATAAGGGCTGAAGGAATGTTATTTCCAGTGAATTCGATTTAATTATTTGCTTTTAGTGATAATCTGTAAGATCTTACCATATTGTTTCTAATATCAGATCAGTTTTTTAAAGGATTATATGTATCATTGGGGTGCCATTGTAATCCTGCTGTAGAAGAATTTGCTTCATGCATGTCCTGTAGATTGGAATGAGGGGTCATATGAATGTTCAGCCTCTGGATCTCTTACAAATTTTAAAAGGGACTGCACCATGGCAGTTATTTTGTGACTGGCTGTGTTCCCCATAAAAGCCATTTTATGATGTTGCCCATGGCTTTTCCCAAAATTCCAAATGTACCCACAAAAGTCTAACATGGTTTCTTATCCTGAGTATGAAGTTTAAACAGTCTCTTTTTAATTACATCACTAAGATATAGCTTCTAGGTTTTTGTTGTCTTCCTTTATGTATCGCTTGAAAACACCTACCTGTATATCTTACTTATACAACACTTACCTATCTAGATATCTTAGTACCTTAAGATTTCATGTGGCTGTATAAATGTCAGGTCTGCTTTGCCATGCAGCGTAGTGTCATGTAACGCCATACTATATAATGCCATGTAGTGCAACGTGATGCCATGTAGTGCTTTGAAGTTTGAAAAAAAAAAGGTTGGAAGAGAATTACGGAATTGAGTGAGAAACAGTATGTTAGGAATGAAGAAGTGTTGTTTTAGTGAACTTTAATAAGAGAGAGCAGAAGCAGCTTCAAAGTTATGCAAGTTGGCAGGCAGGATGAAAGTCTGGGAAAAGAGTTGTTTTAATTAGCTATCAAATAGAATGCTTGCACTTGAAAATTTGTAACGTTACAGCTTATATGGTACTGCAGACCCAATAGTTCTTTAGTCCTAGCAATTACTAGGGTGTTCTGTCGTTGCCTCAGTGTTCTGAATAAAGCTTTTTCACTCTCTGCGCCTGTTCTCTGAACTCGAAGCTAGCCAGTACATGACAATAACGGTGTGCCAGGATAAAGGCACCATATCCTATCTGATCTTGGAAACTAGGCTGGTTAATGCCTGAATGGGAGATCACCAATGAATACCAGGTGCTGTAGGCTCTATTTCAGAGGAAGGAACTGGCAAAACCATCTCTGAGTATTCCTTGCCTAAGAAAGCCCTATGAAATTCATGGGGTCACCGTAAGTCGACAGGCGACTTGAAGGCACACACACCTACACACACACAGAGAGAGAGAGAGAGAGAGAGAATGAAGGTTTTTCCTGGATCCTTGTATCTTCATGAGTCAAAAGAAAATTCTTGCAGCCTACCAATTTCTCTCTGGAAGTAATTGGGTGTATACTCTATTTATTTTGGATAGTAATTCCTAATTGGCTAGTCATTCCTATCAGGAATTTGGGCTTTTATGCAATATGGAAGCCCTTTGCCCTCCTTGAGAGTAGTTTTGCTGTGACAGCTTGAAATTAAAGAGAAAAATAGTGCTATGAACATTCTAGGAATAAAATTGTGTTCTGTGTGGCATACAATATTTCTTTGTTGTTGTTTTGCGTCTTCAAATTTCTGACTTATGGTGACCCTAAGGTGAACCTATCTAGAGGTTTTCTTGGCAAGATTTGTTCAGAGGGGGGTTGCCGTTGCCTTCCTCTGAGGCCAAGAGAATGCAACTTGCCCAAGGTCACCAGATGGGTTTCCATGGCTGAGCAGAGATTCAGACCCTGGTCTCCAGAGTAGTAGTCCAAAGCTCTAACCGCTACATCATGCTACAGATTAATTTTAAGCATACCTCAGTCAGCAAAGCCTCTGAAAAAGAAATTCCTTCTTATAAAGTCTTTTTATGTCTGCCCAACCACTTTTTCTCCTTGTTTCTCTCTTTAACTGGAAGGGTATTTTGACAGCATTGACATTGGGAAAATAGTGAAGGAGAGCTAGAGAAACACACAGGCTTTGAGTGTCAGGCTGCAACAGGATGTCTGCAGTAAACAGTTCCATAAAATTTATGGTGGGAAAAATGGGATTCTACTGCAGCTGATCCTATTGTGTGGCTATATCTGCCTGCCTACGACAGGCAAGGTTAACAACAGCTGCCTCCAGATTCCCCTACAGATCATGCATAAACAGCAAAACAGAGAAGAGGGGAAAGCAGATAGATCTGCCTTATGTGCTCTCCACAGTATGTTAAAAAAAGCATAAATCTATTAGTTTGGCCATCAGAATGGAAATCATAATAAAAATGGAGGTTGGTGAAAGAAAAAGCCATGCCTGGATACATTATGAAAGAAGATTCAAAATGTTTTTATTGATTTATGCAAGGCTTGCTTGACCTGGTTGTTTAATTTCATATGTGCCTGTGGTTAATGTTGAATAAAAAGTTAGCTGAAACATGTCAAACTGCTCTTCCTTTGGGGGAAGTAGGAACCTATGCCTATTTTTTCCATGTTATTTCTACCTGTGGTATCAAAGTTCCTGTTAAAGAAATCTTGCTCAGGAATACATCAGCTTCGTTTACTGAGGTATACCTGTATATGGATAATCAGAAGTATATATAACGAAATGCTTGCACTATGATAGCTAGCAAGTAGAACCTTTAGATACCTGGAGAATAATGCCCACTGCCTTTCTTTTAAAATCAGTCAAAGCTGAGTAATTGGAAATACCCTGGTAGTGGACAGGAAGTGAGTTAAACAGCACTCTCTATTCTTGCTTTTCTGCTCAAATCTCTTTCTCATCTTAAAGCTGATTTTCATAAGGAAAAAAGTTCCTGCCTGCATTACATGCTACTGATTTTCCTAATCATTCTCAAAAAAGTTAATAAGTAAAACAGAAAGGTAAAAATAGCATAGTGCTGAGAACAGTAACAACAACAACAACAAAAAGTTTTCACAAGTTTGCTATTTTTATTCCTGCAAATGTTCCTGTGGAAACTCCAAGTTTTGACTCTAGTTGGGAAATCGTTGAATTTCCATTCCACCCTTTCTGTGAACCCAACTCGTCCATGTCCAGTGCTGCTCATTAGATCACACTAGTTCTCATCAGTACTTTATTACATTGCAGAGTATACTAAGTAACAGTTTTGGTATCTGGAAACCATCAATATAAGGTTTGTCATAACAGCTAATGGATGCTCTATGGTGGGTACATGGTGCGTTTCAACAAGTAGCAAAGCATAGCACAAGTAAAGGTGAGCACTTCTGGGTCCATTTAGTTTTGGTAAGAAATGTAAGCTAAGATCTTAATGTAACAATGCTCTTTTGCAGCCAGCTATAACATGAGTGCGTTGATATTTTCAGTATCATATATGCAGTGTTTCATTGTGCAAATGAATTTTGCATTTTTGCAGTGGTGATATCTGTGTGTGCAACACCAAATGAGGGCTATCAGGCAGAGCGAGACTAGCAGGCATCTTGATTATAAGCTGCAATCCTGTTCACATTTCTCTGGGTGTAAGTCCCACTTAATTCTAACTAAATGTGCATAGGATTTTCCTGTTAAGCACATGCTTCTTGTTTAAACAGTTTGGACTTGTTACATTACACACACATATATAGGGTTTAGTACACAATTATTTCAGAAACAGAAACTCAGACTGAACTTCAAGGATGCATGTTTTGTTATTTTAAATATAAACTGAGGACAAAAATAATGGTATAAAAGGTCAAAGTTAAACAAATAATAAAGGATCAAATTTGCATATTTGTTTTTTGTCTGTAATATTTCTTGTGTCCATTCACACCACTCATTCACTGTAGGTGATCAGTCTTCTTCTTCTACCCCTCCTCACCAGCTGCTCCATCTGGTCCCTTGGGCTGTTGTGCTCTTCGTTTTGCTGCATTTTAAAGCATTGTTTCTTAAGCTATATGTTGTGGGAGAGCAGAATTGCCCCCTCAGTGTGCCAGCAGCTAGTACAGTATTTGTACCCATTGGCTACAATTCTTTCCTGGGACCTCTCTAGTAATCGGTAGCAGATGGCTTGGGGACCAGCACTCGTCCTGGGATCACCATTTTGAGTGTCAGTGTTTAAATAGTTGGAATATATAGCATTCTATCGCACTCAACAGCATAGGAAGATCTCATTGAAATAAACAAACAGAAGGTGAAACTTTTTAACTGCGGTGACAGATGATATATTGTCTGCAGCTTGCATATATTGTAGAGTTGTCTTTTCTTTCATTTGTTCAATTTCAGGGCAAATTAGAAAACCTGCTGTTTTTCTGAAAATCTGCCTTTTGTGTTTGCATACTTGGTTTTTAATCTAATAATTTAACATTCATTCTGCTACAATAATAGTAAGGGCACTGACTAGTTGTCCAAAGCTAGCAATTAGATTTCATGAACAATATTTAGTCAAGTTTTGGAAAGCAGTGATATAGTTACGGCTGATATTTATTTATTTGTTTGTTTGTTTGTTTATATCTTGCCTTCTATCCAAAGATCTCAGAGCAATGTACAATACAATAACATGATCAGTTTTAAAAACCTAAACTGTAAACAGCATTTGGAGGCCAAAAAACTATTAAGGTAATTAAAAGAAAACAGATTACAATCGTTCCTCCATAATTGCATGTTTAACTTCTGTGGATTTGATTGTTCATGGATTATTTGTGGCTGCCCCTGTTGCTGCCCTATGCCATTTTTAATAGCTATTTATTTATAAGTCTTGCCTTGTGTTCAGAGTCTCTCTGCAATCCTCATGAGACTGAGAGACTGCAAATGCGAGGTGAGGCTTGTAAGTCCTGGTGCAGGGCTGCCTGCTTCCGCATTGTGAAGGAACCCTGCTGTCTCGTAGGTAGAACCGGGCAGCTGACATGCTCCTCGCCACAGATTCAATGTACAGTTGGCCCTCCACATTCACTAGGCTTGAGGCACATGACCCCTGCAAAAGTGAAAATATCAAAGTGTGTGTGTGTGTAATTGGGAAGGGGGCCAACACATGGAGAAAGCAGACATCAAGGGTTCAAACCAGGTCAAGGAAAGGAGAGGGAAAGGATGTGGGTCAGCATGGTGCCCTCTATGTCCTCTCTCTTGCCCATCTTCTTCCTTGATTGCAGGGGTTGGCATCAAGAGAGGGTTTATTCTGCTGGGAAATCAGGCTGTGAATCATCTTTAGCTGGGCAGGCAGTGCCTGTTAGAGGGGGAAGAGGACTGGAGGCAGGTTTTTTAAGGGGCCTGATTAGAACTTGATCGGAGCCACCAAGAGGGAAAAGAAGCACTTGAGGTCGGGTCAGGGGTTGGAGAAACTTGCAAATAATAAAATCTCTGAAAGTGAAACCAACAAATGTGGAGGGCCAGCTGTATTGTGTACTGTACATTTGAATCCATGGCGGGTTAAATCTGCAGATCGTACATGTGTGTGTGTGTTAAATATAGTTTGGAACACCTAGAAAGGTTTGTGTTTTTTCTGCTTTCATAGGAGTCCTATGCCCTTAACCCCCTGCGAACGTGGAGGGACGACTATAAAACCAGTTAAAATACTTTAAAGCAATTTAAAATCATGTACATGTAGGGGTTTGTGTAAAACCAGTTAGACCCTAGCAGCTTATGTAAAACAAACATGTTTTCACTTGGCGCTGAAATGACAGCAATGCAGGCACCAATGAGCCATGTAAGGAGCCAGTGTCCAAGTTCCCACAGGTGAGCTCTCTCCCCTGATGACATCCATGATGGCAAGTGGTGAAGGCAGTTGCAAACAGACTTGGGATCCACATGTGAGGTGGAATGGTCAAGCCAAGGACCACTAAAGCTGATGTTCTACACCATCCTTTAATTTTTTTTTTTTTTTAGTAGAGTCAAGTCTGGCATGTATTTCATTGCAAATGTCATTTTCTACATCATACTGATGCTTATTATGTGCTGCATTCAGCAGTAGATTAGCAGAAGCAAATTAAGTTTTATTTCTATACTCATGATGATATGATGATTTAAATGAGTTTAAGATGCAAATGCTGAATGTGAAACCAAATAACTTGGACATTCTATCTAGAAAATGCATTTTCTTGGCTCTTACAATAAAATATAAACATAAATAAAATTATATTTAAAAAGAAATGTTCAATAAAGTAAAATTTAGTAACAGGATAGATGCATGTGCCTTGTTTAAATATCCCCTTGAGATGATCCTCTTCCTAAAATGTATTGTAATGTTGCAGTTTAACATTTGCAACTGAATCAGCTGACCAGGATTAAAGCCAGCTGCAAACCTGCTGTTTGACAATCCTCCTCTCTTTAGCTACTCAATAACAGTGAAAACCTTATGAGCTAGAGAATTATATGGTTAGAAGCAATGAGAAATATTTTGATTGTGAATTGTGATGTCTGTATGAGAACAATTTTAGGCTAAGTCTGAATATTGATGGTGGTGGTGCTGATGATGATGACAACGACAATGGAAATGGAATCTGTTTACAATTGTAGCTGTCAGATGATACCTTGGATGTTAAAGACTGATAATCTCAGAGCTCTTTGCTATAAACCAACAGGCAGTACTCACTGCCTTACAAGACATGATATAAACTTCCAGCTTTGGGTTTCACTACATTTTGCCCTGGGAATATCACTTGCACCATCAAACTTGTGATGTATAGTACAAGAAACCTGAGTCTACTTACGTAATCATTAATATGGACCTCCTTTATAATATCTAATGTAGTCTTCTGATGTACAGTCAACCAGCTTCCCCATACAAATCATAGGGCTGGAAGAACTGCAATATCAGCATATCAAAATACAAACATGGGCAAAGACATGTGGGTGACACATATCATATAGGAAAGAGTTGAGCCTTTTTGAACCATAAAATTAATATGTAAAAGCAACTTCACTCCCCAAAAGCTGAAAACAGCTTTTTCCACTTACGGAGTCTCTGATGGGGTTTTCCAGAAATGTTAGTCATAATAGAACAAATGGAAATGTGAATTACCTTCAAATTACATTTGTTTTCATGAAACAGCAATAACTACATGTTTAAATTAAAGTAAATTATTCTGTTAAGTGTTCTAGACAAGTTAAAGTAAATTATTTATTCACAAAAGTCTAATGTCTTCATTCCTGTGTGCTCATATCAGTTATGAAGATTTGCCACACACCGTGGAAGGAATGACTGAAAATGAAGGGCAGAATTTACTCGGTGTGTGAGCTTTACCTTTCTGTAAAGTGATTTTGTGTGTTTCGGCTACACTAATTGTGCCATGATCTTTGTTGCTATTAAGCTAATTATGCCTACCCCAGGCTTCCTCCAACTAATCCTGAAATATTGCAACTAGCAGCTTTTCATTTTAACACAATTTTTTAAATTCCATGCAGTTTGATTTCTTTGGTCTTTAAAACTGATTGCACTGTATTATAGGGATCACTATGTTACATATTCCTTTTGATTGATGTTTGAAGCTAGAACATAATAATAGCTGTGTTTTAGAGGAGAAATCTTTTGACCCATTACTTACATGCATTGTGTTGCATTCATGACCTTCCCACTTTTCAAAGACAAACACATTCCATTGTTCTGATACTGATTCCCTCCACCCCATCCATATGTTGCAGACATTAGCTTGCTTTATACCTGAATGTCTGCAAACATCCCAGTTAGTGACCAAATACATTGTGTATATAATATAAGAACTGTGAAAATAGCTACACTCTCGTCTTACTTACTTACAGTTGGGAACCTTCAGGCTAGAATTTGGGTCCTTATTGAAATGAATGGAGAGTGTATTGATACGTTATACCAAGAGTATGGGAGCCGCACCTCTGTTTTCCTTCCCCTGAAATTCTGTTTGCATGCAGGAAACTTGTTGTGTTACCATTTGCATTTGCTCAGAGTTTAGAGTTTTAGTTCAACTCTTCCACTTTCTTGTGACCTCACCTAGACTAGGAAGGAGCTCTCAGATATTTCTTCCAAATTTGCCTCAGGTAGTATGACGCCTACACAAAATTAACAAGCTTGTATTGCATCTTCATAAGATAGTTTCAGAATGATTGTAGCATTTTTTATTATAGACAGTTTTGGCACTGTGACTGTAAATAAACATATATGAGATTTTGTTTCCATCAGTGGTTTGGTGTTTGAGTAAATATGAACCTTTAGATGGAGGTAGTAAGCATTTTCAGCAATGATTGTGACCACCAGAAAAGGGTGAGACTCACTTCAGGTCAGAAAAGTGAAAGCCTTTCTGTAGACTCCACTTTGCCTAATATGTGGCACTGTTAAGGCCTCCAGATAATCCCTTTAGATTACTCATGGCAGTGCTTAGTGAATGCTTATTTTGAAGTGACTGCCTTGTCTCTAACCATTACAATCGGTTTTTCATGCATCTACCAAAGTTGTAGCACCTGCATTGGTTGTGCTATTTTTTTCTAGCCTTTTTAAGAATTATTTTTCACATTACTGAAGCTTTAATCTCGTGAGCTCACCTTTTAATAACAAGAAAGGGTATCAGTGTTCTTTGCCATGCTCATTGGTGCTTCAGGGTAATTCATTCCTGAGGAACACTCCTAATGGCATTCAAGGCTGTCTTTCTTTCCCTTCCAGAGGGGTGCTCGCTGTACACTTTTTGCAGGTTGCCGTGAAGCATGCCATGTGGGTTCAAGGACATGCTCCCAGCTTAATGTGCACAGGCATGCTCCTGCTCCCACTCTGATTGGCAAGGTTAACTTGGAGAGGCTCGGAGAGGCTTCAGCTTTTTAAACTGATTTGATTAGAACTACTACTTTATCCTCTTCACTCCCCCTCCCCTAGCCACTACCTCCTGATCCTTTTAACATTGGTCCAATAACCATTCACTCTGTCTCTTCCCCCTGTCTCCCCACCCTCTATCCTATTTTCATGCTGAATTTTGACATTTTATAAAATAGATTAAGAAGCTCTAGAGGAAGGATTAGGCACTAATATCTGTCTCCTGGGTGCATTGTTTTCTGAGATGGGTTGAAAGTGCGATTCTTTTTGCCTCACCTCCTTAGCAGTTTTCTGGTGTCCTGTCAGCATGCAGATTTTAGGCACCAGGCACCTATGTCTTGATATGAGATTTTTGGAGATGTTTTACTTGGTTTCTTGTAAAAAGATTGATTTCAGCCATCGCTCCTCTTCTGCTTTGTCTGCTCTCTGACAATTGCGTAGTGTGGGCTTCTCTTCACAGAGGCTACTTTTTGACAAACTGTTGACTCCACTTGCATGACGAATTCCTCAGTGACTATATCCTGTTACAGAAATGGTTGCTTCCAGTTACAGTTCCACACATACATTTGTGCTAAATCCTGTTGTGGATAATTGAGATACTCAGTTATACATAATGTTACTTTCTCAGCTTTTGATCACAGGTTGTGGAACTTCCTTTCACATTGTTCTTCCTGCAACAGGCAAAGTCCTTTTTATTCAAGTTGGCCTTTGGCAATTAATAGATGACTGAGAAAACAAATTTTTGTGCCATGCTTTCATTATTGCTCTCTTTTAAATTTTTAATTCAAATGTGTTTTAATATTATAATCTGTTAAATTGTATTTTAATATCATATTTTTTCTTTTAATGTCTGCCTTTCTTGGTTAATCTTGTTGCGAGCTGTCTTGAATTCTGGTTTTAGGAGGAACATGGGCTATAAATCAAATAAATAAATGGAGCAAATGTGCTTCCATAATTTTCATTTAATATAAGTTATGCAGTGAAGGCTTTGCCATTTCTCAGTTTCTGCTGTGACGTTTAGGACCTGTTGTTAACATGCAGTCCCATTCTTGCAGATAGATGCACAAGAATATTATGGACTTGTGCATGTGTAACTAGGTGGGTTGAGCAATGTGTATGGCACACATTGGGTCCTTCTTCCCCACAACCTCTGTGTGCACAATTTTCAGGTTACCGCAAAGCATTGTGTTCTTGTGTCTAAAGTTGTGGTGACATGCAGACACACTGAAGTGTCCATGTGCATATCACCACCGTTGAATATAATGGGATATGAGCATTTGTGAATTTCAGTATTTGTGGGAGAGGGGTTTCCTGGAATGGGACCCAGCATGAAAGGAGGGCCCATTGTATACTTTGCCTTCAGAAGGAACTGTATTCACACACAGATAACTTGATAGACTGTGCTGTTTTTCTCACACATTCTTCCTCATACATTGACATGTATGACATGCAGAGTCTTTATTTTGCTGCCATGGTGCTCAGATGTTAGTGTCAGTTTCATTTGTATGTGCAAAACAGGAGTTAGCAGAGTTACTTTTCAAAATAACAAGTGAAAAACAGCAGTGTCAAAAGCTGTAGATGCAGAAAAGTCATCTCTGTTGTACCTACACCCTGGGTCCCCTTATCTTACACAGCTGTTGCTGACTCTCTAGTCTGTTGCTGAGGGAATCTGTTGTTAAGTGTAGAGGACAGCTAAGCTTGCAAAACTACATCTGGCGGAACTAGAACAAATAGTGGAATATAAACACAATCCCCTACCCAATTTATTAAATCCTGACAGACTGCATTACTTAAGAGTTCTCAGAAAGAATTAAAGCCGTTTGACTTGTGGGGAAAATTTTAGTGACATTTAAAAGGTTTCTCTTGTGTTCCTTTTTAATGGGATATATCAAAAAGGCTTGTTTTAGGCTAGCAAATGGGACGACAATCCAATTTCCCCTGATTCCATCAAGACACTCTGAAAGCATTAGCTTGTGCTGTTAAAAGAAAAACAGCCCCCCCCCACCCACATGCTTGACCCTCTGCACCCAATAGCTCAAAACAGTGTCTTGATGTGTAGGTATTTACTCACTATTGTATACTTACAGCACTCAAGTGCATTCTGGAAAATCAGAATTATACTGCCAAGCCAGCATGCATATCAGTCAAGTGAAACATGCTAACTGGGGCTTCCATGGTGTTTGTGGTTTTAACCAAACTAAAAAGGCAACATAGTAGACAGTTTTATATAATGTAGTCCTGTCAGGTTCCTGTTCCCTGAAAACAAGGGTATTTCTAGCCAGGAAATGAAAGGGGATGAAAGCCCTCCTAGGAGTCATTACAGTGAAACTGGGGAAGCTTTTTCTCTCAAGCTGCTCTCTCTTTGGAAATGGAGGGTTGGCATGCCAACAGTGGGTGAGGCCAAAGCTACTCCAGAAATTTTTTTTTCCCATCAAGGACATCACCATCTATGTCATTTCTGTGTGGTTTTGATAATATTAAGACCATCATCAGCTCCCCCCTCCAACAGTGCACTCTTTTTCTTTCTTTTTCCAAAACACGTGTGTGGTTGTATGTGGATTGCGTGGGTGTGAATGGCTTCATACATACCTATTGTTTCTCATACACATGTCTCATAAATCCATCCATTGGCCACCCCTCTCTTCCTGGCAGAGATACTTTTGAAAATGCAGATCAAACTGAATTATTTTTTTCAGAGCTAGGCTTGGATGGCTGACTTTGGGGTGCCACAAATTATAGAAAGTAACTGATTTGCTGTCATAATGGAGGGGTGCCATTTGACTTTCCCCTTAGGCATCAAAACAAGATGGGAAGTGTCTGCTCTAGTGGACACTGAACTCTTTGTCTTTGCTTCTCTGACTTTCTTGACCTGAAAGTTTTCTTTTCTCCTTTGGAGTTCCTCCCTTTTCAAATAGAGGAGAACATAAAGACTCTAATATGTCCCTTCCCTCAAAATATACGTATGATGAAAGTTACCCATAACCCACTGTTCTGGGATGAGTGAGAACAAATGTATTTTTGATAGTAGTGGTACTTAACAGAATAGTCTTCTGTCTTCAGTAGAAGAACTCGGTTTGTTGGTGTTAGGTTCACAGTAAGTTTTATGTTTCAAATATCCAATTGTAGAAAATCTTGACCCATCAGCTGTAAATATAGCCCCATATATAATACAAGGTGTTATGGAGAAATGGATCTTGTTATGTCTAGATTAAAACATGGGCAACATGAGTCACAATTGATAGTTATCTTATGGGGACAATAACTTCAAAAATAGTGTAACGAGTAAGAGCAAAGTTACTTTGCTGATGTAACAACTAATAGTTTTAGTTATGTTCGAAAGGGCATTTTCAGAGGAATATTTCAAGTTTTATGCTGTCGTCTTATCAGTCCTAAGCTTTTTTCCCTTCAGGAAATACATGGAGAATAATTGAAAAGCAACAAGCAGCACAGTAAGTAATGCAGCCAATTACTTTTTCAGCATTGCAGTGAAGAACACAGTGGGCTACTTTTCAAGCACTGTAACAAGTAACAGAAATGAATTACTTTTTAAAAATAACTTTCCAAACTCTGCTCTTGATCTCAAGTAGCATAAGGTTATCCAGCTCAGTTCTACAACTGTAGGTTATTCTAAGAAAGAATATCTAGTTATTCACCCGTGTGTAGTTGGAAGCAAAAATATACATTAAATAATAATAATAATAATAATAATAATAATAATAATAATAATAATAATATACAAAGTATAGTATTATTTTGGAAGCCTTTGAAATGCTCTGAATTATTTTTCAACTAAAATAGTTTTTTTTTAATCGGTTATCAGATTCTAGTCCTAGTCCTACTAGTGGCTGTTTATCATCTGAAAACTTACTTACATTTTTAACTTGTCAAAACAGCTTTTCTTAATACAGTACTACCACATACAGCAACAGTAGTATCAAAGGCCTACCATATCACTACAACACTTCCCCACCAGTCTTCATCAATCAGCCTTGCCACCAGAAAAAAACTAGAAGGTGTGCTGTCCATATTTTCTTGATGAAGTGCAGGATTGGGAAGTAATGCTTTGCTATTAACAGGATTACCCATAAGATATTAGGGTTTTTGAATAATGAGGATCTGGTGATATTTTTACTTTTTTAACTTGATTTTTTAAAAAGATTTTCTTTAATCATTTTAGATTGACTCCCATCCATGGAAAAGTAATGAGCAGCATTACTTTGTGTTTAGTTGTAGCAGTAGTGAATTGTTGAAATGAGAGTGTTGTACCAAGTCATAACTAATTGCATGATTTAAAAAAAAAATCTTCCCATGTTCTAGTGAAGTGATGTCCCATTACCTAGAGACTCAATACCCTGTGTTGACTTGCCTTGGTTGCATACTTCCAGGGCCAAGAGAAGGCATTCTTCCCTGCATTGAGCCTTCAGGAAGCAGTGCATGAAATGTTTCATATATTCCATATGCCAATACTTATGTAGCCTAAATGGTACCTTATATGCTCAAGAACTGTTTTGGAAAGGGGACCAAAACAGTTCTTGGATTGGTGATTTGATTATGGAATTGTCATGGAATGGTGATTTGATTGGGGAAGGGTGATTTGAAAAGATCGTAGAACAGTCATTCGAAAAGAATCATTGAATGGTGGTTTGGAATCATGGAATGATGATTTGCAAAGAAGGACGCGGGGAGAATTAAAAGGACTGATTTGCTAGAAGTAGTTAGTGAAGAGGAAAGTATGACACTAACAACCTGGGAGAAGTCAAATTGCTGCTGATCAGGTGTCATTAGGAGCCACAAGAGGCTAGGATGTGGAAGAACTAAGGACAAGAGCTGTGTGTTGGTATCTGTCCCCCTTTCTTACTTTTATTCTGTTTCTTCCGCTCTATTTCTTCTCTTCCTCTTCCCTTTTTTGTTGTTGTTGTGTGCCTTCAAGTCTTTTCCAACTTAAAACAACCCTAAGGTGAACCTGTCAACAGGGTTTTCTGGGGCTGAGGATGTGTGATGCACCTAAGGTAATCCAGTGGGTTTCCATGGCCATATAGAAAATTAGACCCTGCTGTTTAGGGTCACAGTCCAGTGCTCAGGCCACTACATCATGCTGGCTCTTTCTTCTCCTCCTACTGAGCACAAAAGAAAACAGAAAAAGAGATCCATGAATATAAAAGGGCTACTCAATATCCAGATAGGCATTTGCTGGTTAGCACTGAGGACTGTTTTTATATTTCCCCAGGGATAAAAGTGAAGGCTGCCAATAGAAATAAAAACAAAAATTCAAGTACCTGGGATTGGGCAGCACAGTGTCCATAAGTCTCCACGAAGATAGAGCAAAGTGAAGTATGTCTTTTCTTTCTAACTGAGCCAAAATAGCTCTGGTGATTCAGTTTCCAAAGCAAATAAAGTTCACTATCCCATATTGCAGGTTGGAAGGAAATGTATCTGGGAGATTCACTTGTGAGAACCTTGCAGTGTAATGCACGCTGAATACTGAAACATTGAAAGCTAGGATCTAAGTGGTTCAAAACAGCCCTATATTGTTGTTCAGAATTATTAGACCCCTTTTGCAGGATAGAAGTGTGTGAAGTGAAGTTGAGAGACCAGGTTAAAACACTTTGGGAAGAGCAAGTAGCACACACCAACCCTGTAGTGTTGTTTACTGTTATACCATCAATGCTAGTGGCTGTGGACTACACCTTTTATGTTTGTGTTGTCCACATTTGGGACTGCAGGTCAGAAGTGAGACTGAAGCTGACTGGAATTCCCGGTCAAAAATCCTTCATAAGCTCTCAGGTTGCAGCAAATGTCAGTCTGCTTAAGCAGCCCCACCAAGCTTCCTCCCTAGCTGAAATCATCTCTCAGTTGCATGTCAAAAGCTTATGCTCCGTTTAGTTTCATGCAAATTGGTTGCACTAGTAAATGTTCAAAAATTAAATTTTCCACATGAAATAAGTTTGAGGTTAGGCCAGGGAATCCTGTCTTTGATGCTCACATTTGGAAGGTTTTTTTTTTCAGACCCCATAGCCAGAGGCTCAGGTTATACATGCAAGCTGGGATAATCAGCAACATTTGGTTGCTATGTTCAACATGTACTCCTTGATTTTATAATAACCTATAATCTAATGGAAGGGAAAAAGAAGAGTCAATTTCACTTAAGGAATCAAAATAAAAGGCAGTTATATTTTCCTGGGTACTCTCTAGCGTAGAATCATAACTTTAATATTAGGAATCAATAAACAAAACCAGAACAAGCCAGACCTTGTGCTGTAACTCACTGGCTCTGAGTCTTCATGAAATCAGGTTAAGGATGGGTGCTTGGACAGTTGTGCCCTGATACTAGCAGACTGTAGGTTTTATAAATACATACAGAAATAATTAAAATCTAAGGGGTTTAGAATGGGTAATCTCCTTTTAATAATCTCTGCCACAAAGCCTGCAAAGTCACTGCTGGCAGAGAGCCCAAATCGGACCGGCTGTTGGATATCAGGACAGCACGTGTGGTTTGGAGTTCAGAGAGATTAAGTGAAACTGTTGCCCTGCTGGCCTTTCATGCAGATACAGGGCTTTGTTACATGGCTTCTCCTAACTGGCTAAGCTGAAGCCCCAGTAAGACATCAGTTTAGCACCAAAGAGCAGGTGAGCATTCAGGTGAAACTTGGAGATAAGAAACCAGAAATTGAAAGGGTTAGTATTTTATTTTATTTATTCAATTTAAACTCAACCTTTGTCCCACCAAGGAACCCAAGATGGCTAACAGTAATTTAAAATAGAAGTTGGCTAAAATATTATATTACAAAAGTTTAAAAAGTGATACTATAATAGCGGAAAGTAAAAAGAGTTTAAAATACATTTAAAACACAATTAAAAACATAACAAGATAAAAACACAGCTCACCACTATCAATGCCATTGTTCCATGTGATTAAAAATTAAAGGCCTGCATTTTTAAAAAGGGTTTCTACCCGTTGGGAGAAAAAGAGGAAGGAGGGGACTAACTGGACCTCCTGTTGAAGACAGTTACAGTGTGGAAGCAACCACGGAGAAGACTCTCTTCTGTGTCCCCTCCAAATGTGCCTATGGTGGTTTGGGGTCCAAGAGACACCCCCCCCCCAAGGATCTTAAAACTTGTGCTGCTTGTATAGGGAGATGCAGTCTTTTAGATAATCTGGACCCAAGCTATATAAAGCTTTAAAAGTCGTGAGTAGCACTTTTAATTCTGTCTGAAAGCAGACCAATAGCCAATGAAGCTGTTTCAGCAGGGAAGTTACATGGTCCCTGTAACCAGCCCCAGTCAACAGTCTGGCTGCAGTGTTTTAGCCCCTCTGAAGTTTCCAAACAGATTCTAAAGGCAGAGTGAATTACAGTAATCCAAACAGGATGGAATCAGGGCATGTGTCACTGTGGCCAGATCTGACTTCTCAAGCAGTGGATTGCGCATTCCTGACCCATGCCACCACCACTCCTATAAAGTAACCTCTTGTAAGAAGGATGCGAAAAGGCCTCTTCCCTATGATACCAAACACCTCTAATTCTGAGAGTGACTACTGGAAATTTTTGTCATACTTCAATAAAGTTATTTGCTTGAACAGTCCTCCTACTATCCAATACAAAAAAAAAAGTCAGATGAAAAAATAATATTAAAGATTGCATGTTGTTCTACTTGCCATTCTAGTGCCAGGCAAAACACTAATCATCTTTCAGTACATGTATCTGATGGATGCCTCCCATATCTTGCTTTGACAGAAATCATCCATTTCAACATACCTGCAATTTATCTGATTGCTCTGTGCTAGTCCTTTGAAGATGGTGCCTTTCTAGTTTTACGGCACTGCTGCTATTTTGAAATCTCCAAGAGGATAGTTCATGGCCAACCTCTTTAGGAGGAAGGCCATCATAGATTTTTAATGTTTTCCTAGTTCAGTAGTTATGAGATTGGGCATACTTCATTTGTTTATTCCAAAAAGGAATAAATAGCTCATTCTGAGACAATCCCATATCTTCTGTTATATCATGTAACTCTTCTGTGTGTGCTTCCTGCTTGGAAAGAGGAAAGCCCCAGAGTGAGAGTCAGTGTGGTTTGAGCATTGGACTAGAACTGTGGGAGACTGAGGTTTAAACTCCCATTAGTCAAAGAAACCCAGTGGGTGACCCTGGGCAAGTCATACTCTCTCAGCCTCAGAGAAAGGCCATGATAAAACCTCCTGTAAATAAATCTTGCTAAGAAAACCAGAAGATAGGGCCTCCCTAAGTTGGTCACCTTAAAGGTATCTAAGAACAACAAAGCCCCAGAACAGTGGCTCATGCAGAAACAGTAGGTTGACAGTTCTGAAGGTGGAATTACCTGCCATACAGAAACAGAACATACTTACTGAAACTCAGAGCAGATTTGGTTGGAAATAGAAAAGGCCATAGTACTGAGTCATAAAGAGAAGGGCTTGTATGAGGCTGAGTTATTTGGATCAGTAGGAGCCTCTCTTTAGTATATTTCTCATAACACTCAGTTTGGAAATCAGTTAGAAAAACATTTGATACAGTTTATTTTGTATTAAATGTTTCTTCTGTATGATATGGTGAAAAGATAAGCGTGGATTGGCAACAAAATGTTGTATGTCTACTATCAGTTTAGAACAGGAGCCTTTTAGCACTGTCCAAGAGTTTGATTTCAGCAGAGAGAAAAGGGGACCCAGAAACCATCCTATGCTGTGCTAAATATAACTAACGGAGTACCAGACTGATCATGAACACTTTTCCTTCCCTTTCTATTTCCCTTTTAAAAACTCAGGTAAAAGTGATGTCTTCGTAGTCCTTATTGGGCCATTTTTAATTTACATCATAAATACTTCTGCAATCCTGGAAAACCCTGAAGTATAGAGAAGATGCTACCTTGTTTCTTGGTGACCTTGTTTGTCTTCCAGACCGACGGGCCTAAGGGCAATGGAGTTTGGTATTGGAGAGAGCATGTGAGGGCTTTCAACAAATCATTGCAGCACACATCTGGGCTCCAACAGGAATCATCCTGTTCAGGTTCCATAGCAGCCTGAGACTGGTGCCCTGTGGTCATCTTTGGCACTCATGGGTTGGAGCGATGCCTTCAGAATGAGGAAAATACACTTTTTTTCCCTTTCTGACTCTCTGATATCTTTCAACTGTACTGTGGAGTACTGCAAGCACTGAGGCTGCGCATGAGCAGGCCCTAAAGTTGAACATTTTGGTGCTGTAATGCAGTATTATATCAGTGTTGCCAAAACAAAACTTACCTTGCTTAATGCTTCAGTCTTGTATTTGCTTATCAAGGAATAAGTTTGTAGCTTACATTCCTGTATCTGTCAGTTTTCCACTCATTAGGCACTCATGGGGTTCCTGTTTTCTTGACTGCATGGATTTCCTAATGGCTGATTTCCAGAATTTTTCTGATTAGTGTATAGAACCACCACTTATGGAATATTTAATATTTGTCATGATCTAAATACTAATTTTTCTGTAACATAGGTGGTACTGTCTAGTATTATCAAATGAATCTTGTGGGTTTTTTTTCTTTTAGACCATCTTAGGAAAAGAAATATAATCAGCCCTCCACATTTGCCAGGGTTAGGGATGCAGGACCCTGCAAAAGTGGAAGAACTGCAAATATCAAAATGTGTGTGTCCGTGGGAAGGGGCCACAGCATGGTGGGGAAAATGGGCATTCACGGTCCATTACTAGGTTGAGGAAAGGGAGTGGGTTGGCATAGTGGTCCTATACTTTCTCTCTCTCCCATCTCCTTCTTTGGGTGTGTAGGGGGCATTGGGAGAGGGTTTGTGGTGCTGAGAAATTAGGCTCTGAGCTGTCTTTAGTTGGTGGTGGTAGAGGAGGACCAGAGATGAGTTTTTAAAGGGTGGCATGGCCAATTGGAGCCGCCAAGAGGGAAGGTTCCCACAGAAAAGTGCTTGGGGTGGGGGTGGACAGGAATTGAAGAAACTTGCAAATAATCAAATCTGTGAAAGCTAAACCTGCAAATCTGGAGGGCTGACTGTACTTTTTCCTAGTCCAGCTTTTTGGTTCTAATGTTGATTTTGTCTCCACATTCCTCCACTCAATTTTTGGAAGTCCTGGTTCTGCTCTAAATCTGAGAGTCAATGTAGTGTAGTTCCTCTGATATTGGACTTCCCCTGGGGAGACTGAGGTTCAAATCCACCCTGCCCTTTTGGCCATGAATCTAACTGAGTTTGGCCAGTCCCTGTTTTTCGGCATATACTGTTGCAAAGGATGATTGCGTGGATAAACAATAATAACAGCTGGGATTTTAAAAGCCTTTCAGATTCACTTGAAAAGTTTGTGTAGACAGCTGTTGTCTTGTTAGAATATTGCTAGTATTGCTGAAAGCGTCAGTATGAAGTCAGCAAAAGCTCTGTTAAGTGCATAGTTAACTGCTTCTCAAATGGATATTGTGGTAGATTTGAAAATGCAAGGCTCCCAAGTCCAGGCTCATACTGCATTGGAAGGAGAGTCAAAGGGGTTAAATTTCCAAGCTGTAGAAGCAGATTGTGTTTTCCTTCTATGATCTGGACTGACAAGACATCAGTATTCTATTCATCTGTTGGGAATTAGGCTGTTAATCCAATCAATGACTCTTGAGTGAGCTGCGGCCTGCCTCCCCACTGGGGAACAATCGGATCAGACGGCAGATTGTTTAAGAGCACCACGCTGTCCCAGTGTCAGGTGGAATTCTTGAGCATTCCCTGGTGAATTGAGGCTGGGGGAAACTGTCTCAGACCATTTATCCTGCTCTTTAAATAACCAGGTACCTGCCTCATCCATACTAAAGCGATAAGCAACAGGAGAAGGCAGAAGGAAGCCCACTGACCAAAATGCTGGGGAATAGGGCTGTAGTAAGGACAGGCTTCTGATCTAAGTCTTCCTGTTAATTAAATATGTTCAGGGAAGAGGTTGCTGTTTTGATGTGCTGAATAAATTTTGAAATAGCTCGTATCTAAACTGTTGTTTATGGAATTTTGTGAGTTTCAGCTGCCTTGAAATTAAAAAGTTGAAATAAAAATCTCCCAGTAAATAAATGCTTATTATTGCATAAGTGCAATCCACTGTGACTTTTTTTACATTTTGAGGAATGAGAATGTGTACAAGGTCAAATAATAAAATGTTGGTACAGTAGGTCAATTGTGTTCACAAGCTCAGGATTTGTGAATTTAACCCTACATGAACTGAAAAGTGAAAAAATATTTTAAAAATTAAATTACCTGACATCCACTGCAGAAGCAGTCCAAGGGCAGCAGGGGAGATGGTGGCAGAGCCCAAGTCCCTTGCAAAGTGGGTGTCTTGTGTGCTCCCCAGAGGCAAGGCATCAGGAAGAAAGCTTGCCACTCTCTCACCTCAACTGTCACTGGGTGGAAAGGACCTTCGGCAGGGACGTGACCGCAGGGGTGGTGCTGCCACCCTTAACAATTGCAGAGCAACCGGCAGCTCCTGGCTGAAGCTCCTCAACACCTTGCAGTTGTTGGCAGCAGGTGCAGTCCTGACCCTGGTTGCTCATTCGCACTACCAGCAGTCACAGGGTGATGAGGAACTTCAGCCAAGAGCTGCTGGCCATCAAGGGGGTTTGGCAGGGACATAGAAGCAGAAATTGGCACATCTCCACTGTTACTTGAGGCCACCTCTGCTGCTGCCGTGCACCATTTTTCCATAAGGAGTTGAGAAAACGCAACTTCTAGTTTTTGCAAGGGGTCCTGGAACCAATCCCTCCCAAATATGATAGGCCCACTGTATATGGAATATGAAATGCAGTGTAGAATTTGGATTTTAAAAGGAGCTAATTAGGAGGATGTGGCTATCTGTTCAGGATGGGTGTGGGTTAGAAAAGCTCTGAACAGCTCTGGTGTCTTTTACTACTTTTAGAGTCTAAATTGAAATCAAAACATATACCTAAACACTATTGCATGCAAAAAATCAAATGCCTCATTGATCAACCCATTTTGAGTTTTTGTCCAGCTGCAAAAGAAGCCCAAACCCCTCTGGAAAGCTGGCAACAGCTTGAAGAGGCAAATATAGCATTGCTCTATCCTGCTCAGTAATGTTTATACAATTGCCACCAACGCTCAGGGACTTCAGGTGTATTTTTTCCAACCCTACCAAGGAGTGAACCACTAAAGAATGGTTCTTCTTTTATCAGTGGTTACTGGCTGTGAATGCTGTGTGGAATATCCAGTTTCAGAAGGGGTAATACGAGTAAATACCTTTCCTTTGAATGCTTTGATGCTTTAAATGATTTGATTTTACAAATAGTTTAATACTATTTTAATCTTGATTCGTGTATCTTTTTAGCTACATGGGTTTTCTTTGTGTTTCTTGTAATCAACCACATTGAGTCTCAGTCTTATAAAGGGACTGATTGATTGAAAAGAAGAGGAATGCTATATTGCCTTCAAAAACCTGTTGTGTTTTGTCTTTTCCAGTCTTTCCTCCCTCACACAGCTTTCTAGCAAATAAGTCAACGTGCAGCCAATTTTTAATTCGTTAATTCATTTGTTGTGGGGAAAAGACAAGAAGGTTCTCTCAAGGTTCCTAAAAATTCTTTTGCTTCTGCATTATGATAGTGGCCATCTCACACCTGTCAATGTTTTCATGAACTAAAGCTGTAAAAATAAGTAATAAAATTAAAAGTTTTAAAGGAATGTGAGAGTTTCTTTTTAAAGATTTTACCTGATCCACACCTCCTGGATAGGGACACGATTTGTGATCGTAAATGCATGTATTTCTGGGCTCACAGTACATTCTGTGGAAGTAAGAAAAAGCATTTAGCAACATGCAGGCATTTGAAAAATGTACAGTAAACACTTTTCTAAAATGTATACAAGAAGGTTTTAGTCATGGGGGGACATATCCTTTCAGGTTTCTGCATCCATTGTGCATCTAAAAAATCCACAGAAAAATACATACTGCTTTTGTGTGTGCGTGCGTGCATGTGTGTGTGTATGTGTAGGTAATTTAAGAAATCTGTAAACAACACAGCGGGGACTGAGAAAGGAACAAAGTTGTGGAACTGGAGTTGATATAATTGGCCATCCCTAGCAAGCTTTTGTTACTGTTCTTCCATTTGTTACTGTTCCTCAGACATTGATTATTGGCAACAGATACTTATCTGGTAACTAATAGGAAAACTAAGTTTGTTTGAAAATTGACCCTTGATACAATGTGATGTAGCACAATGGAAACTTCATACTCCTAGCCGTTTTAAAATGGATGACAGTTTGAGAAGATGTGAACAACTTGGATGAGCTTCCGAGATCAGGGTAATGAAAGAACCCAGTGTTGGAATGGACATAATGACTCCTACTTTCCAGAAATGTGAAATATAAAATTGTGATCAATTGTCCATTTCCCCCATATTTCAGTACTCCTTAGTTCCTCTTGATAGGTACAGCTCCAAATGAGCTACATTTAGGCAATAATTCACCCTAGAATAGAACAGAGTATAAATAACTATGGCAAATATTTCCCCTTCTTGCTTAGTAACTCAAAATAAAACTTAATTATCCTGCTCAGTTTCAAAGAAAAAAGGATCAGCTGTTGCCACTCAGTTCCATTTGCTTATTTATGGTTGCATTTTACAGGAGGACTGGAAATTTCCCCTCGTACTTGCCCAGAGACAATTTATCAGAATTGCACACTCAAAACAATGTTACTCTACTGTTCCACATGAAAAGTAAAAGACACATGATCTGAATCACAGATGTTACCTAATGTCATAATTAATGACATTACCTATAAGACATTTGAGGTTGTCTAGTTTTTAAAATAATTTTTAAAGAAAATACCCAATTGACTTGTACTGTGGTAGTGGTGGTTTAGTATAACAACAACATTTACTCGTTGCCTCTCAAGTACTACCCTGCGAAGGTCTTTTGGGGAGATTTGAAGCTATTTTTTTTTAATTTATTTAAATCGACTTTTTAAAAGACGAAGTTTAAAAAGGGAGCAATACATAACCAATCACTTTAATAAATTGTTTCTTTTAAAGTCTAATAAGCACACTGCTCCAAAAATCTAAGACAGGTTTTGAAATTTGTACTGTCCCATCCATTTTATGTGTTGGCAAAATACTATCATGTTTGAATTTAAAGAGCTGAGCTTTTGTGCAACCTGCTTCATTGTGGGGCAGTGAACCTTCCGTAAAAGCAAGTTATATTAGGTGACAAGCTTATTAGTTTTCTTCAACTTGAGTATTTGCGCTTGCTTACTGCTTGCTTCCCCTGATGAGTTTTCATGGTGAAATTCTTTAGGATTAAGAATTCCGTTGCTCCTCTTGAGTTGAGCACAGTTTCTATCCAGCACATGAAGCTGGATGCACATTAGACACAGCACTCCAGGCAGTAAAATCCAAGAACACAGCTCCTTGCAGGCACTTGAAAACCTTTAATGGTTGTCTTGGTATCAGCATCTTCAAGGTCACGGAATTAATATTTTGTCAGGTGCAAAATAAAGACTAAAAATCTCAAAAGCACTAAGCACTAACATTCAGCTGCATAAGAATTTTGAATTGTAGTCTTTTCTTACTCTTTGATATTGTTTGTCGTCTTTAAAAGTGGTCTCAATGAAGTAAGATTTTAATCTGACCCTGCTGTAAAATGATTAACCATTATAAAGAAATGCACTGATAATAAGGAGAGTTTATAAAATATTACTTTGAACGCTGAGGGAAACTTCCAAGGAGTCACAAGATTTGAAATATGAGAAAATGTGTGCCACCCTTACCATGCGGAATATCTCTGTGTCAGTGTTGCCATTTATTGCCTGGAGACTCTTCACTCTGTTGAGGCAGCACAGATGGTGTTCATTTCTCAGATAGTCAAGTCCTAGCCCAGACTCATCTTCATGTAGTACTTATGTAGGCACTGTTCAAAACAGTATGAATTGTAATCCATTTTAATATCATTCCTCTTAAGGCTTTCTTACACTCATTGCTTATTTTGAGTAGGTACTCAACATTTTGAAGCTTAAATACCCTGAAAGTACTGGCTCCTGCCTTATTTTGGAGGCTAAGCAGAGTCAGGCCTGGTTAGTGCTTGGATAGAAGGTTGCCAAGGAACACTGAGTGCCATAGGCTGTATTTCAGACAAAGACAGTTTCCTTGTCTAAGAAAACCCAGTGAAATTCATGGTGTCACCAGAAATTGACAGGCGACTGGAAAGCACATACATACACAGTCAACATTTTGTCAGAACACACGTGTATGTCTGCTGCTAAAAAAAAAAAAAAAGAATTGCTCAGGTATTTGTAGTCTTGATTGTAGACTTTGTAGTTGTTGTTTTTTAATGAAGTACTGCATTGGACAGTTGTGAGCAACCATGAAGTCGCAATGCTTTTTCTTCATCTATAATATAATCGAGGTACAATATTTTTGAAAATGTTTACTCCATTCCTTTCTGGTTCAGCATGCACAACTACATATAACAGGGATGTCAAACTCAATTTCTTCTTGGGCCGCATCAGCATTATGGCTGCCCTCAAAGGGCCAGTCGTATCTGTAAGACTATATAAATGTATCTACTCTTTTATCATATTAAATAATTGCCTCTGCATTCGATTATTACTGGTTTTTAAACTGTCTTCCCTCTGCATAAACTTTATTTGTCTTGGACATTTGGGGACTATTTCATCGTAGTTTATGGTCCCTGTACCTCCATAAAGTAACATAGAATTGGTCAGTATATCCAAAGTGTGCCTCTTTCTGCCCCCAGGCTCGCCAGGCGGGGGGAGTGCCACTGCTGCAGCAAAGGTGCAAGGACCACATGAAATGGCCTGGTGGGCCAGATTTGGCCCGCGGGCCTTGTGTTTGACACCTGTGATATATAAGCTAGCTTGCAAGCTTTTCATAGCATTTGGACTTGGAAGAGATAGGAACTTCTTGACCTAGAACAGGTGAAGTAATGCTTTAGTTTGGGAAAATGTGAACCACCACTCCCAGAATCCTTTAGCTAAGAGTGTCTAGGAGCTGTCCAAAAGAGTAGCTTCCCAAGCTCACAACAGACTTGCAGAGTTGATTCCTGGGGATTCTTGGTTCCATACCCTTGAGCAACACACCTGCCATCCTTCTCCCTAAGCTAGTAGGTGGGTGATGGTGGTGAGTATCTACTAAAGCTTCCAGACTGGGCAGTAGTGATAGTGGAGTCCAGTTGGGCCAGTTAATTCCATTCAGAGGGAGAGAGCGGAGGAGTGAGCAAGCAAAACAGTAATTTCCCTTTTCCAAATTTATTTGCTCAGTCATCTGCTTTAGCTAGTAAATTGACTGAGTGAAAGAAGTGGCTGCATCTGTAAATTAGTTCATCACAGAAATACCATGATTCAGGAATCAGGCCAAGCACAGAGTCTAATCATGCAGAGGTCACAAACTGAACTGGAAAGGGGAGGACAGGGAGCAGGTGCTGAAGTATCAACCAAGTCTCACATTCAAGATGAGTCGTACAGGCAGAACAGACTTTTGGGGCAAGAGTTTTTAGAAACGTTGTTAATGAAGAACTCTGAAATTTGGAATCCTCTCCAAATCTGTGCTAAAGTTTTGACTCCAAATCTGTACAAATGTTTTGCAGTTGTGTTACAGTGAGAACCCTATTTATTTATTTGTTTGTAATATCCTCAGAACTGAGCGTTTCAAGCTAGGTTTCCTAGTAAACTCCAGACGTTCAACATTGCTCAGTTTGCTCCAAACCTGTGCCAAAAATTTGCAATTGTTTTGCAACATTTTGCCCTTGGAATTGAAAAAGCATTATCTGAAGTCAGAGTTCATAGGAAATTGCCAAAACCACAGCTTTTGGTGATTTTGGCAATGTACCACATCCAGTGTGGAGGAAATGGAGTTTTCTTTATGGGACTTTGAGTTGAAATGTTTAGGAATATTCCATGCTCAACGACTGTAAACTGGCCTCATTCTGACATAACAGAGAAAGCACACTGTAACTTTAACCCATGGGGAATTCCACATCTGTCACACAGAGTCCTCTCCAGTAATTGGGGTGGTAAGGGTGATCATTGGATAGCAGGCTAGTCATCTTATGTATGCCTCCTCCTCCGTTCTAGGCCAAACCTCTTCAGCTGTAAAGTTGTGGTTTTTTTGTATTCCAACAATGATTGTCTAATGTGCGTTATTGCCATCTGCCACTCCAAATTACCACTGTGGCTACTTTAACACTGTCAAAATAAGTTTTCAGTAATCAAAAAACTGGAATATTTGTGCCTTATAAAATATGTATGTACATGACCACAACTCAAAGTAGTTTTCTTTTTTTTCCCTCTAGGATGATGAAGGTCAAACGGCATTGCATTATGGTAAGTAATGCATGAATATTTGCCTGTTAACCCACATGATCATGCAAACTGAATAAATGATTTCACAACCAACCAGAGATAACAAAAGCAGAGTTCTGGTTAGGAACAGGTAGTAAATTTCCTAATAATAATCAACAAGATGCATCTTTCCTAACAAAGAATCTCAACTTTGGCCGCTAACCATTAATCTTGTTTCATTATCTGTCCCAGTAATGACTAATATGATCTTATAAATTAGGAAATGTCTTCAAATAACTGGCAAATTACAACAATAATTGATAGACTGCATTTTTATTTCTATAGTTTTAGTGGGATCCTTGATAGATTTTCTAATGTTTTAAACATTAGTTTCTTTTTTTTTAATGGTAAAGTTACTCTCAGAGAAGTTAAAGATATTACTAGACTAATGTTTATTAATATTAGTCCTCCACATTTGTGGGTTTGACTTTCATGGATTTGATTACAGTGGCCCCTAAACTTTGTGAGGGTCCAGGGTGCAGAACCCTCACAAAAGTCAAAAATTCCTTTCCCCCAAGAGCGCTCTTCTCTCCCTCCTCCTGCCTTCTTTGTGCAGCTGGGCTGGCAGAAAGGCAGGTGAGTGTGGGGGAAAACCTCCCCCTCCTCCAGTCTGGTGTCTGTCACCAGCACAGCCTGCCTTCTTCCTACGCATCCACGTGGGGAAGAGGCAGGAAAGTTGAGGAGAGGTCTTTCCCTGTGCACTTTCCAGGTTACCTCTGCCAGCGCAGCCTTCCTTCTTCTTGCACGCCCATGCAGACGAGGGGAAGGAAAGAGGAGGGGAGGGAAAGTCTTTCCCCTTGCACTCTCCTGGCTGCCACTGCCAGCACAGCCTTCCTTCTTCCTGCACACCCGCACGGGTGAGGGGCAGGGGAGGGGAGGGAAGGGGAGAGCAGGGGAGGAGAGGAGAGGTCATTCCCCCTGCGTTCTCCTAGCTGCCACCGCCAGCACAGCCTTTCTTCTTCCTGCAAGGCCACACAGGGGAGGGGCAGGGGAGGGGAGGGTTTTTCTCCCGCACTCTCTTGCCACCCCTTGTGCATCCTGCTTTCTTTCTGCACACCTGCATGGGCAACAGGCTGGAGAGTTAAGGGGGAAAGTCTTGCATGCCCATTAACCTTTCCCCCTCCTGTTTGCTTGCCTTTTGCCAAGGTAGTGTATCTGGGCAAAAAGCCAGGGAGTGGAAGGGGAAGAATGGGGGAAATACAAGCGAGCACCTTGTGAATAACCAAATTTGCAAAGGTCAGTCCTGTGAATGTGGGGAGGAGACTATATTTACGAGTTCTTCCAACCCCTGCCCCCCCTTCAGGCACTCTTTCCAGGGACACCTTTCCTCTCAGTAGAAGAACCTTATCCCAGTGCCAGTGCTCCAGAAGTACTATCCAAATGTTACTGAATATCTGACAGTGTGTGGTTTGTTCAGTTAATCATTGGGCATTTCCACACTAGACTGTTATAGCGCTATTATTCCACTTTCAACATTCTGTGGAATCCTGGGGTTTGCAGTTTAGGGAGGGACCAGGTGGCCCCTCCTGAAACTGCAAATCCCAGGATTCCATGGGATGTTGAAAGTGAAATAATAGCGCTATAACAATCTAGTGCACAAATGGCCATTGCAATTTGCTCAGATCTACATTCCTGAAAATCAGTCTTTTCCTTCCTTCCTCCTTCCTTCCTTTGAATGCGTGTTAAATTGATTAATTATAACCAAGTCTTAACTATAAGCACAAACCTCTCCTCTTTACTACCACTTTACAACAAACCAGGGAATTAACAGCATCCCTTTGAGGCGGGGGGGGGGGACGGTGAAATAGAATCTGAATTTAGCTATCTTTTTATGAGGGCGTTTGGTCTGACAGCTGTCCTTGCCTCAGCAGCTCTCTTGATTACAGAATGTGTCAAACTGCATCCTTAGATGGGTTATAAATCCTGGTTCATTCTGATTAAACATGGGTCACAGCCATTCTGAGGTTAAGTGAAGGACAGGTCCCTAGTATGTTACCCTCAAATGGGATGCCAAAAAGCACCCCGCCCCCTTCAGCACAATATCTTCTGGTGCTTCTGGCAGTCCGTGGTAAGCGCTAGTCTCTGCCTTTGAAAAGACCAGAATGTGTGTGGTCTCCCTTGTGAATGGCCTGTTAGGCTTTATATTCCCTTGGTAAGACCTCCTTTCTACCGCCTCCCCCGCCCTTCACACACACACACTTGTTCCCCTCGGGGAATGCTCAAATGATTGCCTCTCTTGCCTCCCAGAGGAAATCAAGGTTTCTCCTTGGACTTGAAGTCACGTGACTGTAGAGTAGGCTGGCTCTCATATATTTCTCCTGGGTTCTTCCTTCCATGTGGAAAGGCCATCTGCTCTGCCTTTTTTTTTTTTTATGCTGTGGCAGGGCAGTGGGAGGAGATGCCAGTGAAAAAAAATAAATAATAAAAGGAAAAATCCATCATGAAACCTCTAAGGATTAATGGACTTGGAAAGCAAACTGCGCTGAATGAAAATTCATCTTCACCTGTGTCCGTGTCAGGCCTGCCCTACTGGCGCTTGACAAATAGAGGTTCCCAGGTTGGGCTGTAAATCCAGCAGCTGCTCTAGCCTCCAGGGAACAGCTTTGCAGTCCTTAGGGGTGGGCTGAAGTCCTCTTTGGTTTCCCAGCACAGTGACAACACATTCTCTCATTTGGGGCTTCCTCTTCAGAAATGCCAAATATCATATGGCACCTCCTTAGGGTCATTCCTTTCATTTGTAAAAGGCCTCCTTGTGTCATCACTGCAGAGGTAAACAGACTACTTTCAAGGAAAGCATCTGCCCCTACTTTGTTTTTCCTGGAGGCTTGTATTAAAAGATAGTGACAGTCAGGAACTAGATTTATTCCTAACTTTTTGTTGTGATCTGTTTCCAAATAGAATCTAGTTATTCACCAGCAAGATCACCATTCTGTGACTTAGCTAATTCTAGGGCTGTAAGTGAAATAGTAATAATAAAATAATACATTCCCTCTTATGTTAACATTGAAATCAGCAGAGGCTCAGAAATTGTAGGAGTATGACCTTGTACTGCCTTACTAATTTAAGAGTGGTCCGTGCTGATCAAGCTGTTAAGGCTAGGGTTCTTTGCGAAGGTACTTGAGAGTAAGTCCCATTGGCAAAGTTTAATGGAAATAGGAATACAGAATCAAGCTATGCATTTTAAATTTATATATTCTTTTATGAGGTGAGCTTCACCATTTTTGTGAGCTGCAAAGGTAACTGCTATTAAAACTGATGCAGCTGTTCTGAGGTTCTTTACAATCTTGACTGTGTTCTCCATGCCACACTTGTGCAAAGTCCATCATTTTACTTACATGTATATACATCTAAAACTGAGATATTAAGAAAATGATATGCTTCAGACCACCTGCTTTGTCCTTGGAAGACAATATAAATATAAATCAAATTACAATACTCTTATCAACTATGTCCCCATTATGCTCTCCAGTCTTACCTAGAAAAAGAGTTCCAGTGTTTGTTGGTTTTCAGTCTTATTTAGAAATCACACTAACCTCTGGGTGTATCTTATTCTGAAGAATGACATCTTGCATTTATTTGTTCATTTATGAATTTGTCTTAGCGTTCCTCCAGTGGTCTCATAAAGCCCCTGTATTTATCTTTCTTCTTAGAGTCTTCAACACTTGAAGGAAGGCAATTCTTTTCCTTAATGTAGGATGTTCCTCAGTGGTATTGGTCACTTAAAGACTGTTCTGATTTACCTGTGTAGAAGACTGAATTCAGGCTTCTTCCTTCCTTTTAGGCCTCTCTAATTTTTTTGTTTTCCTGGCAGGTGTCTCAATTGATTAATTAAAATTAATACAGTTATTTAATGTTTAATAATAAAAATGCACATTAATTTGCTTCTTAAAAACTGTATGCACTGAATTAAAAGTTATTACTCTTCTGAAAAGCTGCTGGAAAAATATCCTTACAAACATGTTTCCAATTGAATTTTCTATAATCTGCACCTGTAAACTGCGTATTATGGCATCTTCAGTTCAGACTGCTTATTCTTCTCTCATCTTTCTTCTCTGATTTGGCTTAGTAACTTCATTCGCCTGGTTTGACTTGAACTGTTTCTCAGCTTCTCTCTCGGTTTACCCTCACATGGCTACCTGTCTATCTCCAGTCCTCTGGTAGGCGTGCCATGCAGATCTTTTAGAAAGTGTTCCACTTGTGAAGCAAAGATCCCAAATACTGATGGCCACTCCCATTGCTTTTTGTGCCCTTTCTTCTGTGTCCTTGGCCTCCCGTTTAAATCTTCAGTATGCAGTATAATGGTGCAACCAACAGTGTCTTGTGAAACATCCGAACCTTCTCACAAGGCTTCCTGTATGTGAGTTGCATTCAAGTTGCCATGGGAACTGGGTTGCAGCTTACCTGATCATTTAATCATTGTCTAAAGAAATTATTGGCATCTCAAAGAAGCCCATCTGTGGATCTATCTCTCATTGTGATTGTTACGTTCTTTTCTTGTTACCAAAGAGGACAGGACAGTTGAATGGAGATATGGCTAATGGAGCAAAATCCTGCATACGGGACTAAGAGAACCTTGGCGTGCAAAATCTTAACAAGCCACGTTTGGAACCTGCCACCAGTCTTGGTTGCCAAACCAGACAGACAAATGGTTTTGCCTAGCAGAAGATACATTTTATATAGGAAAATAGTTCCTGTAAATAACCTGCAATTATGTTGCTGTTCTACTTTAATTAAACTTTTGCTTCCTCTCCCTCTTGTGTTAGCCAAGAAAGGCAACAAAACATTCAGAGTACTTTCTGATTACTACTCCTAATTGCAAAAATAAGGAAGTATGCCACTAATATGTTGATTTGGAATGTAATTAAAATAGTAATTAGAGTTCAAACAGAGAGGCTTCTTGAAAGTATATATCGTACCAAAATTTCACTTTCAGAGTTAACTGGACAGATCTTCTAGCCTGATCTTGTGGCTCTAGGCCAGAGGTTCTTAAGCTATGGTTCGCTGACCTCCAGAGGGCCACAGTGTCCTCACAGGGCATCTGTGAGTTCTTGCATAAATGTTATGCACTTTTACAGTTAAAAAAGAAAGTCATACATTGCTTCTTTGAAGATTTGCCAAGATGGACTAAGCTCTCGCCTTTTGCCTCTCTACTCAGTGAAGGGGATGGCTCCCTTTTTAATTTTTTATTTTATTTTACAAAAAGTTAATACCATACCTCAACTTCTATGAAAGAAAGAAAGAAAGAAAAGAAAAAAAAGCCCATCCCCTCCTCTGAATAGAGTAGCAAAAGGCCTTTTTGAATGCCTGAACAGGAAAATAGCAGCAGAAGCTAGGAGTGGCTGGTTCCCTAAGATGACACTAGTACTTTCCCCTTGACCTATCCACAGGTCATATCAAAATCCATAATTTTGGCCCCAAAACCTACCTTCAACTTATATATGAGCTCAATTTATACATGAGTATATACAGTAGTTAAAATTAGTCTGTTTAAAAAAAAAATTCTGATAGGTAGCCCCTTTAAGTTTCCCTTAATATTCTTGCTACATTTCAGCTGCCTAGATTTTGCAGTCTTAGAGATGTAGTACAGACATGTACACAAGTAAGTACATACTGTATTTTATTATTGGAAAGAAAGTGGAGAGTGAAGATTAAAACTGTAATATTTGTCATGGGTCATGGCAATGATCTTTATCTGAGAGTTGTTGTGGTATCAGTATATGAAATTATACAGTATGCATAGATTTTTGTGCCTGTGTAGACTTTGGAAATATAACAAACCATACAACTGTATACTGAATATGAACAGGTAGGAGTAAAGTTAAGCTAGGGAAGCAAGATTCAAACTACCATGAGGTCTTTTAAAAGCCCAGAGTCATGGTGGGTCCTTTCTGGTCTTAGGAAGATTGCTTTTCAGTAGTGAGGGAGCATAATTCCAGAGTAGGGTGAGGTTGTACAAGGTCCCAGATTTAATCAGTAACATCTCCAGTTAAAGGAACCTCTACTGGCAGGGATGGGCAAAAATCTTCCTGGGAGGAGAGCACTGCTGGTCAGAATAAATAATACTACCCTGCGTCTAGGGTGGAATGCATGTGGAATGCAGATAGTGTTAGACTGCAGCTCCCAGAGTTCCTAATCCACAGGCAATGTCAGTCAGGACTGCTGGGAGTTGCAGTACAACATCAGAAGGCCACATGAATCGCACCCTTGGTCCACATGGACTAATTTGGTATGATGCAGTTTCATGTGCACACAAAGAAGAAAGTTATAGTAATTTCTTAAATGACCAACAGGAACATAGTTCCATACCAAGATACGCCATACCATATTCTCAGTCTGTGCCCTCACAAATGTGAGAGAATGTCTAAGAGGCCTTTTGTCTCTCCCAAGAAGAGGGATAATTTAGTGCTTTATTTTGTCCCGTCACATACCTTTAACAGTAGTATGGAAACAAAGTTTGAGAGTTTTTGAGTACCAATTCTAATATTCATCTGTGACACCCTCTTTTCTGACTTGAAAGTAAGTATAAGCTAGTTTTAGCTGATGGTGGTGTTTTTTATTTTCAAGTGGTTCTCCTTTTCCTACAGTGGAAGTTTCACTTAGCTGCTCTCCTGTTTCTTGTTTGTATATAGCCTAATAGCACAGGCATTGGCTTTTGAGAGATCATCATAGTAGAGAAAACTATATGCAGATTCATTCAGGTCTGGAAATGTGTTTTTCCGAATTCCTTAACTAATTAAAAGGAGAAGATTTTGAATCACATTTTGCTAGAATCGATGATAAACATTAGTGGGGAAGATCAGGTAAATTAAAATATCCAGCATGTTTTGTAGCAAATGACAGCCCTGGCACAGAAATGCTGCGGCATTCTGCTTGGCATACGGATGAAAAGAGAACACTGTTTTTGCATAGTGCTTCGTGTTTGACTACAGTTAACTGACGACTGAGCACCCTGAAAGGTGCTGTGCAAAGCGCCATTCTTTGCTCTTTTCTAAGCCCTTCGCTCTGGTGTTCACCTTTTATTGCACTTCATAGTCATCTCTTGGTACAGTAATTATATTGGATCATACTGGTTCTGCTTGCTCTCCAGTTAAATAAAATAAGAAAAAGAGAAATGGTGGCATCATGCTTTCCAGAAATAAATGCTGCTACTTCTGTTTAACTGTGTGAATCTGCTCGGATCTTGGCCACTCTCTCATTTTTCAGGGGAAACTGAGGCAAGGAGGAAAACATGAACACCACAGTTTCCTCCCAGCTTTCTCCCCAGCACTTCTGATGTCCAGATTACCGAGATACAAACAGCTGATGTGCTTTTTGTCCAGCATGAATGAGAGTGGTTTTGTGGCTTCCCATTTATTCTAGTTATATTAATATAACACTAACTACAGCACAACGCCCTGGTATGTAAAATGTAATTTATTGTTTCTGACTAATGCATTAAAGTCTTACTGTCCTTCTTAAAAATAACTCTAGGAGCATAGGATTTCCTATTATTTGGCCCAAGTAACTGATACTTTGAGCATTCAGAGAGGCAGATGTAATATTTCTGCATCATTTTGGCTAGTGGCTCTTATGGTGCTGCTATTTTAGGGAAAGAGAGAATGGAATCATATTAATCACCACTACAGGAAGAGTGCAGTTGGAGTTAAAATTCCTTCTGTAAGGCAGAAAAAAAAGAGTGCTTATCTGTCACTTGAATTGCCATAAAATATCAAGTTGGTGCCAAATCTTATAGTAGGATGGAATTTTTGCGACTACTCTCTCCCATGTCATTCCAGTAATGCAACAATAGGAGAGGTTGCATGAAAGCTACTTAGAAGGGCTTAGCCCCTTAGCATAAGCTAAGGAAATTCATGGAAGAGGGGCCAGCTTAGCCCAACAATTCCTTTCCTTTCTCTATTGGTCATGCAATTGTGTGTTGCTTATGGTTCAAGGAAATTTGTGTAAGGAATGTTTCCTATACCCTCTTCCTCACTACAGCATCTGCAGCCCCCCAGAAAGCCTTGGATGGGACTCCTAAGCAGTGTGCAGAGGGGTTTGGGTTGCTGTAGGCAGGAGGTGGGAACAGGAGGCATTCCTTGTGCAAGCTTGCTTGAATAACTTGTGCTAAGATTTCAAATCATTGTAACTACTTTCCATTGCAGTCTGCCAGATGCCCATTATTACTACAGTTACCTAGACTCCTTTCCAGATCTGCTTACCTATGCAGCCAAAGACAAATAGTGGAAAATTAATAAGATGGCAAAGTTAATATGGATTGGTATGAGAGTGTACTTATGTGGTTGGGGATGGCATTAAACTCCTTGTTTCCCTCCATCCTTAACTAAACCATTCACCAGTTGTGAGAGCTCTGTTGGATGCCGTCTTCATGTAAAGTGGCATCTAGGAAGACAAAGTTCTTCACAAATGTCCTGTCACAGCATAGGAGCTTAAATGTTATCTGTGCTACAGTTAACAGGCTACAGTGAAAGTAATCTTTTTGTGCTTCATTCACGTCATGTCTCCTGTAAATCAAGAGGAATTGCACCAACAAACCAGTGGGAAATGGTCTGGATACATGACATGAGCTAGAGAAATCTACCTTGTGTTCCACAGGACAATCAAGTCAACACTAGAGTTGATGCTAATATGTCCTTTAGTTTTCTGCAACCTAGTTGGTTTCATGAAGCCCCATGAGTTGACCATCTAGAAACACTGGGTGCTCTGGATATAATTCAGTACAAATATGCAAGGCTCTTCAAGATAACAAAGTAAAAGCTGTGTAAAAACCATCACTTTGCTAGTTCTTTGGGAAGACCTTAGTCTCCCTTAGTGATATTTCCCTTGGGCTGGGACTGGTGAGTTAATGTGTTAGCAAGAGTGAATCCCAGCAACTACTGATGTGTCTAGGGTGGGAGGTGTTCTTTATCCTGCAGCAGATGCTGGTTTTGCCCATAAAACAAGCTTTCTTCCTCCTGGTAATGTGCTTACATCCCAAAAATGTCTTCCCTACAATTTATCTAAGATTGAACCTGAGAACATTAATTGCCTGGAAAAATAATTCCATTATAAAGACTGCTCAGAAGTCAGGAAATGCCAGAGTCAAGGTGATGAGTCTCATACTTTCTCTGAAAGGTTAAGATTTCAATTTAATATTTTGCCTCCCTTCTGTCCTCCATGTTTTTTTTTCTTTTTGTTATAGTTAGCTGTGCTTTCCTAGTTAAGTCTGAAGTAATTTCACTATAATATCGATAGCTAATAACCCATGTGTCACAATGTTCTCCAAACTCTGCTACTGACTTTTCTCTTATTCTGAGATTCAGAGTTTTTATCCTGTTCCTTTCTGGTAACAAATCAAGATCCAAGTAACCACTCCTTATTAAATGCTCTCAGAACTGTGACCTGAAATACATTGCAAGAAACTGCAATTGTGGTTCTAAGCATGTTGACAGAATATAGAATTTTGATCTTGAGCAGACTGCTATCCCAGGTTCTTTGACCTGTTTGGCTTTCAGACTGTTTTGCTTCTGTGTTTCTGAAACACATCATTCATCAGGCGCTGTGCAAGCATTTCTTTGTAACCTGTGTTTTTCTCTGCTCTTTTTAAATCTAGCCTCTACTTGTGAATTTTCTGACATTGTGGAACTACTGCTGAAATCTGGAGCAGACCCTACTCTTCGAGACATGGAGGGATACTTGCCTGAGGAGGTAACGGACTGTCGGGTAATAACCTCCATGCTGCAGGAGTACACTGCTGGCAAAGCTTAACCAGAAGAACAAGGAAAGACACAGGCACCCCCAGCCCAGGGCACTCAAAAGGAAGAAAAGTGGCAATAAATCCTTCCCTCTCCCACATAATTGGTATGCATGATGTATGGAGAATGAAACTTGTTTCAGGAAGGGGCCTACTATGGTGATATACCCCTGGGAGCAGAAAATAAAGCGAAGGAGCATGCAGTATACAACACAACTCCTGCCTGTAGTTGAAGACTTGTTATATTTTGGAATACCAACATGAACCAAATCAGATTTATTGAGCTTCTGGGGATCCACTAAACGTGGCTACTGTGTTGTGTTATTTGGTGGGTCACATGTTATGTAGAATTGGTACAGGATGAGGCTCCTTTTGCATCCATAGTTATGACTATGGGACAGAGGAAAGAAACAGCCACATTAAGGTTGTTATCCGATGTGTGTTTGGAGTAAGCCCCATAGAACACTTCCTTTCCCAAGTGAATATGCTTTGTTTTGAGTTGGAAGAGTAGCTGCTCTTTTGCAAAATACAAATTATTTGTAAGAAGAAAGAAACTGATGGGCAGAGAGAGGGGAGAAATAGCCGGTTTACAACACTTTCTATCTAGCAAAAATCACTTATTACTGGAAGAAAGTACTGTGTCACTATTATTATTTCCTTGAATTGGAAGAAAAAGGTTTTCTAAGATGTCAAAATGGGAGGGCTTTTCTACTGCCTCCTGAAAATCAAAATGGCAAAATAGGGAGGCTGAGCTTTTAACGATGTTAATCAAAAACTGAAAACTGATGGGAATGCCCATTATATGTATCCCACTGTCTCTGTTGTAAAATACTGTCTTGCACGATAAAAGATAATCAAAGAATTGTTTGTGAATTGTTCCTTTCCTATGCCAAGTGTGAAAGCCAAACTAGATCCACAACCATCAGCAGGTGGTGAACACTATGTTATGTAGAGAGATTTCATGAGTTCTACCTTGACTGCTTCCATTATTTTAGAAAAAATTAAGGAGAGTTGTTAGAAGTATTAAAAAACCTTTCGAGATTAAAGCATCTGTAAAAGGAAGTATGGCAATGAACATTAATGGCTGAAAATCTAGAAAGTGAGGAAGAAAAGTATTATTGATTAGAGATTAGAGTTTATACTGCTGTGAATTGCTGTTACAATTTGGAGTCACACAGATCAGTGGGACTTCCTTGCCATTAGAGAGACTAAACTGACAAGATTGAGCAGTTGTTGTAGGTGCCAGCATAAATGGGGAGCATGGATCACATTGTAAAACTCTGAAAAATAGCAAATATGGTTGGTAAGCAAGTTCACAAATAGCCAGCTATAGACATGTGAATTAATCCTACCTTAAATCTTCAGTAGCATTCTGATGACTAAATATTTCTGTGTTTGTGGCCCCTTTTCATCACCGTTGCTACCTTGGCATGTTGTTCCCTGCACAGAGATAAACAGGCAAGTTTGTTCTCTAGCTGGGTTGCCAGGATTTGTCTGCTTCCTGCCCATGTTCTGGAAAGTTTAGTGCAGTTCTACCTATTTCCTATAAAGAGATGCAGAGTTGACTGAAACTGGAAGGTACATAAAGATGGAGTTACAGGTGCATAGAAAGATCAGAGTGACAGGCACACAATTCACCATCAGAAAGGGACAACCTTTTTAGGATAGAGCATTTGCTGCAGAGCTATGGATGCCTCCCCACCTCCCTGCCCCCAATATCTTCCCTTCTTAACTGAATAATTAGGTCCCTAGTGAGCTTTTCCCTAATACCCAGTGTCCTACCATCCTGTGGTCATTAGATCCAAATATATGATTACTGATATTGTTGTAGAACTAAGGTATTGGTGACAGTCCAACATTCCCTCAGCTTAGCATAAAGATCTGTGGGTGGACCTACGTGAGGCTGAGCCATATACCGTTTCCCTGACTTACTGAGAAGCTCCAGAAGCCACTCCACTCAGCTGTTCCTTGCTCTGTGGGAAGCAGGCAGTATCACAGAAGCATCTGGCTTCAACGAGGACCTCAGCACTGAAGTCACTGTTTTGTGTCTGGTTAAGGGCGTAGAGGCAGATGGAGCCCACAGAGCAGGAAACAGCTGTGTGGGGCAGCTTCAGGAGCTTTTCAGTAGTGGCGTGCTTTTGGGTGCTGAGGAGGGAGAACGGGAATACCCCCTCCCCCAGGACCCACGAAAAGATATCCAGACTCATAACAAAAACGCACATGGGTGGATGTCCCTAACAGGATGCCAGCCTTAGTGCTTTTTGGTGCATGGTGATTTGACGAATTAAAAGGTATAATTGCTGCAGCATGGCTAGCAATTGCTATCTGTCTCATTTCTCGATTTAAGAAATCAGTCACCAGTTTTGGATTTGTGCTATAGAGAGGTTGGCAGAAGCTAAAGAACAGAGCAGTCATCTTCCTGTGTTCTTTTGGCATATAACAGCTACTTTGCCTGGAAGCCAGAATTTATTTATTCTTTTGTGCTGAAGGTTATCCTTATTGGCATTTTAATATTTTAAAGGGAAGCTGTCTCTGATGGACATCTTGTGTACTAAAAAGCTCTCTCAAAATAACACATGCTTGGTGCATGCCCAGATGCAAAGTGGCAAACAACAGTGCCCACTGCTTCCACAGAGTACATTTACAAAGCTTAGGCCTGGATATATTTATAGCACTTTAGGGCTGTTTGTGAGGTTGGAATCCTTCCAAGAAAAAAAAAGAAAAATGAGAAGGCATATATTATTGTTTATAATCTGCTTTATTCAGCCAAACCTTTTTCCCCAACAGCCCCCTGGATTGCTGTTTAAATCCTCTGGTGCCTTTAACTACCGAAACTGAAAATGGTTAATGCGCATTCAAACTAAGCTTGGCATCTACTTTGGGAAATCACTTTAATTGAGAAGCATTAAATGTTAAAATGATTAAAATATATAAAGCCAACATGGTGTGTTTAAACAGCCCAGACCGTAGCTTCAGAGAGCTTCTTGGCCCAGCAAGCATGAAGTGTGAGTTCCAAAGGCCAGTACAGTTAAGAATTCCCTAAAAAGAAATCCAGTCCCTTTCCTTGTCTCATCCCACTGGTTGGCTAACAGTCATGAGCAAGCAACTCTTTGGAACAGCAGTTCCTGGGAAAGAGCCACTGGGAAAAGTTTACTGACTTGATACTTTAGCTGAGTCTCTCCATTTTGGTAGTGTGTAATGGCCAAAATGGCATGACGTTTAACAAGTAAGTGATGTATGTGAAATAATTCCCCTTTTTATGATCATGTATGTATCATACAGTTACACCTCCCTTCAGTTTCAGATTCTGAGAGGATGGAGTGACTGATGCACTGATGTGCAGATGGACCCACAAAGCTTCAATGATTTTTGTATAATGAATTTTGCGTTCATAATTTTTAAAATCAAAAATAGAACTGTAGCTCATAATTTTTTTGTCCAACTTGGAGCTAGACTATTTACCATTTTTCAGAAACAGTAGAATGTTCCATGAGTATTTCAAGAAGTTTTCTTTCAGAGGATTGCAGTGCATTCTGGGAAGGAGAAAGCAAACGTGTGCTGTGATTCTCTAATGTTGAACAAACATCCAGTAATTGCTCCCCAAAGCAGAACTGAAATATTGTCATTGCTCAAGTGATGGAGAAAGCAAGTGGGAAAATGGTAACACACACACTTGTACAGTTTTTCACTTACAGCATCTTTGGTAGAACAGTGCGGCACTACAAGGAGCATGGCCACAAACCACACAAAGATACTGTTGTTGCTGTATGGCTTCAAGTTGTTTCCAACTTAAAATGACCCTAAGGTGAACCTGTCACAGGGTTTTTTTGGGGGGTGACATGCCCAAGGTCACCCAGTGGGTTTCCATGGCTGAGCGGGGAATTGAACTCCTCGTCTCCAGGGTCACAGTCCAACACTCAAACTACAATGCCATGTTGGCTCTACACACACACGTGCCCACTCTGAAATAGAAAAGTGTCCTGCTTGTCATTAAAAATGGTTACATGGCCTTGCATGAATTGATAACTGCACCTTTGTAATGACTGTTCTGAACAGAACATTTATTCCACTTTTTTGTACCTTGAAATCAGTACTTTCTGCCCGCTCTCATTATGTAACAGATCTGATCACACTGGTATTCACCAAAGTAGATTCAACACCAGAAGTTCTTGGCTGAAAATAAACAACAAAACTGGTAGTGTGTAATTGGTCCCCCTGGAAATGTGAAAGTGTGAGTTTAGGGGATTTCTCTTTAGAATGAAATAATACAGATGTTTTGGGTTTGCTTAACTTTGGACTCTTTTTTTTTCCCTTCTAAATGAGAGGATGTAGAACCATTTCTGAATATTGGATTGCTTGAAGTAACGTGTATAAACTGAGTTATACCAGTTACCATTTAGTAGATATTAAGGTGCATGTGTGTCTGTACCCAGTTGGCGGACTGAGTATTTATTCTCTCTCATCTTGCATAGAGGAATTCTCTACCTTTTGTTTATAGTAAGATTGCCTTTCCTGTTTGAGAGAATGCTATAGACCACTGCCCTTTCAAATGATTACATTCACACTCTGTTAAAAACCTCTGGACATTGCTGCTGGCTGTATTTATTATACAGCCCCATATATACTGTTCCTTTCTTGCATTGCAGTAGGCATGCACAGGCCAAGGGCAGACTTGCTTGCGCATGTGTAGAGGTAAAGTATTCAGTCAGCTTCATCTCCAACTTCAAAAGTTAAGTGTGCCAAGAAGACCTGAGTGTGCCAGTCTGAGCTGCTCAGCCCTGAAGGGATTCAGAGAAGCCAAACACCTCACACTTTACTTGTGAATGCATGAATATCTCTCACCATTGACGACATGAGAATGTGGTTTATGATGTTAGCTGTTCCCGGTTTCTTGATATCCTACTTAAAGGATTAGTTGAAGAGAAAATCTACAAGGTTATTTTATCTCTATAAAGTCTTGGTCAGTGACTAGTTCATAGTAGAAATATATTTGTGTAGCCTATGACCCCTTCCACCTCTGCAAAACTACAGCTGACAAATCCATCTTGATCAACAGCACTCTGTCCATAGATGTTTATTTGCCTCCTGATCGCAAACTATGTGACTAGGCCATTGTGGCCAACTTAAGCGGAGGACACTAGATGCTATTCTCTGTGCTAAAATTTCAAGTACTAGCTGTTTTGGATAATTGGGTTCAGTTCTGCAGTGAGTGAATATATTTTTGCAAAAACCTTGGAGAAAATATCCCAGTACTATAAGCAAAGTCTTCTCACTGTTTTCTTCTCTAATTTGAACTTTTAATGCAAGACAGAAAAAGGCACATGAATCCTAAGTAACTTTTCATATTTATTTTACATAGAACTTTTTTTAAAATTTTTTTTACATACAACTCATGCCAGCGCACAGGAGGCATATGCCAAGAAACTTGCCAGGTTTTCTTGTGTTTTTCCAAAGACACATGGCAATAAATAGGTTTCTTTCTCTCCCCCCCCAAAACAAACTTCACTTTAGAACTATACAAAATTTATAACCACAGGGAGGTGGTCATGGTGGAAAAGAGTAAACTGTGGACATGGTGGGTTAAAAGAGTGTTTGAAACAGCTTCAGAATTAGAGTCCAAGATGCTAAGTTTGTTCCTTGTCTTCCTCCTCCACTAAAGGGGGAACAGATCTGTGCTTGCATGTCTACACAGCAAAGCTATGGCACAGAAAGCTGGAGGAGCTGGGAACGCTCCCACCCTCTGCACACAGTCTGTGCTGTGCTTCGGATACAAAGCAAGCCATCTCATTCCTCAGATGTCACCCGTGTGCTTTACGGTCTTGTATTTACCAAATGTGTGTGTGTGTGTGTGTGTGTGTGTACATACATATACACACACACACACACACACAGATAGATATATATATAAAATAAAATATTGCTGAAATCTGCTTTTGCAATACAGTGGGTCATCCTCAACTGTGGAATATCGCATCCTATACCTGAAATGGCAGCCATGTGCAGTCAGATGCACTGAAGCATCCACACACATGTTGCTGCCGTTGAATATAATAGGACACAAACATCTGCTATTTCCAGTATTCGTGAGGGTTCCTGGAATAGAACTCCTGGATATAAGGAGGGCCCACTATATTGGCTTCACTGGTGCTCTTAGGAGCAAATCCTGTTTTTAAAAAGAGAGAGAGAGAGAGAAGACAGTGGCCAAACCCAAGAAGTAGAGGCAGCATGCCAGTGGTGTGCTTTTTCTTCTTCTTTTTTTTTTCCCCTTAAAATTTCACTTCAGCCACCATGACCAGAGTCCTACAATAGCAGTCATAAAAATAAAACATGTTCACACTGAAATGAATGTGTCCTTTTGGAGTGCTGTTTCCATGTTTTAAAGTGCAGTGGTCTAAAGAAGAGAGACATGTCGTTTTCTTTCTGTGTAGCTATTTGATCCATTCTTATTCGATATCGAGCTGCTTTAGATTGTAGGTAAAGGCTGAAATCAAAGAGTCCTGGCCCAACACCGAGACCGTAGATAAGGCCAGCATATTGCAAACCCAGACAGAACTTGGAGTGAAGCTTTTCATGAATTATTAAAGAGACATGGGTGGTAAAAAACATGCTGTAATCAATTTAATCCTCTTGGAGCCAAGACACAAAATTGGGATGATTCTCTGTCCTCCATAATAATTACAAGCAAATGATTTTGCCTAGATTAGGCTGAGACAATTAAATCCGCTAGAAAAAATCAAATTTTATTAGACTCTTCATGGCAAAGCATTCACAATTTATGTGTGAAGCGACTGTCACTTGTATGCAGGTGAAATCTACCCAGGGATGTCTGTGTCATTCCTAGAGTGCCTAAGTGTATAGTGAAGTAGAAAGCGCTAAGAACAGCTAATTATAGGGCTTACTTTTCACAAAAACTTTTTGTGAAAAGTTTATAGATACCAGTAAAATGGAATAATTTCATGGATAGACAAGACTCTTAAACTCATCTTCCAGTACATAGCAATAAATTCTGACTCCTCTTTTAATAAGTTTGGGGTGCAAATGGGCCAGTAAACAAGTTTCAAGAACAAAGAGCAAGTTTCTATATTTTACCAGTTTAAAAAAATTAACATGCAGCAATATTGGGCTAACACCTCAGGCTGCAATGGTGTGAGTATGGTATGAACTTGCACTGATTTCCTGTTGGATCTGATACAAATTTGTACAACTCCCCTCAGTTAATCCTAGCATGGTTTCCTGTCTTGATTTGATTGTGGAGGTGCTATGCAGATACTCAGTTGTACTCTGGAAGATGTAACAGATAACCCAACAGCAGAGTATCTTTTACATGGAGACGTATTCATTGATCTCTGTTGTGGACATTCCCACAGCTCCTCCTTTGATGTTGCTAGCAAGGCCTAGTGATCAGGAATTGAAAACAAGGAAATGGATCCAGACTCAGCCATGTACAACTAAGCTGCTGAAAGCAGATTTCCCCTTCTTCCCAGAACAGCCCTCTCCAGCCCCCTGACAATCCTTCACAGAGGATCAGGAGAACATACTGAATGGTGACCTATGGGAAAGGAGGAGAATCTTCCAAATCAAACAGAGAGAACTTCAGCAAGAAGAGTCTTTCTAGCAGAAGGCAGAGCCCAGGCCCAATACACAAAGGGAAATTAATATGAATATTCACTGTTCTTAAAAAGCTAGACTCCCTACCTAGCCTTCACTACAACAAATCCCTTGTTACAGAGTTAATAATTTATTGTAGAGCAAAATACAGTGTGCCGTCTTCTGGTGCAACCTCGCTGCATACAAGGAATGTGAGGGTGCACAAAGTGTCACTCCCAGTGGACATGACCGGCACGCACTCAAGCACACACATGTTGCATCCATTGACTACAATAAGACATGACCCTCACATTTTTTGTTTTACACAGGAGTTCCTGGAATGAAATTTTAGATCTGGGTCCCCTTAGATGTTCTGCACTAGGGTGCGAGGAATCGCTATTTGCTGCTGCTTCTGCATTGCTGGTTCTTGAGTGAATAAATCTGCTAAACTTGTCGATTTCCTTCTGATATTATCCTGTATTTCCTTTGTAAATACTTTGTGATACATTTAAAAGTACATCCCATACAATAACGGCTGCAATTCACGATCGCAGGTATGAACGCATAACTTATGCAAGCAACGGAGGTCTGTTCTGCTGACTGAGACACAGCAAACTGATACTCCCACTCCTCTCCCATGAGTGATCTCTGGTGTGAGGAGGAATTGCGATGACAATTCTGGTTTGACTGTTGCACTGGAGCTCAGTGGGAGGAGGGTTAAAACATCACTCTGCTGCATCCTGATTGACAGAATAAACACATCCCTGATGCTTGCAGTGGCTGATACGCGTGAAATCAAGATGGGAGAGGTGGGGCAGGAAATACAAGTTCAGTATATTCAACGGAGTAGCTAATCTAGAATCATGGTCATTGTTTTCTGCTCTGCTTTTACTGACATAGGGAACTTTTATTTTTAAACGAAGTATTGGTCCATATAGTTCAATACTGTTTTCGCTGACTGCCATCGGCAGCTCTCTGGAGTTGCTAGGGCTCTCCCACTGAGCTGTGTTCCTTTCTAATCCATGTTTACCTTAGTGTTAAAGCTCTTTTTGATTTCTTTCCCATTCAGCTAAACACAATCCAACAATACTGATTTCTTTTAAAGGCTAATGGGGCTGTGAATATGGAATAAAATGAGATGGAAGGAAAGCTTAAATATATATAAAGTTCTTGAAATACTTCAAGGCAGAGTTGCAGTAGGCAAGGATAGTGTAGGAAACACTGGCAGAGTGAGGGGAAAGATAAAGCCCTTCTAAGATTCATTGATTCCAATGGGAGACCTAGGCCCATGATCATCTTACCCACAGAAACCCAAAAGATGTAAAAGTGGTAACTTTTGCCAGGAACATGTCATATTTTTGCAAGCTTAATGCCCCAAGCCTTGCAGTAGACATTTATAGCTTTAAAATGCCACATTTCCTCTGCCTTAATGCCAGCCACACCTTAAATATGACCCTGCACAAGTCCCTTCTAAGCATATTCCCTTCTAGGTATTGCCAACACATCTTTCAGAACATGTGCAAACAAGTACCTGCTTGTTTGTTTTTTTGCACTGATTACTCATAACTGAAAAACATGGATAATGTGAAATATGTCTGCAAAAACTTTAAATGTTCAGACTTAAATGATCAGGCAAAAAAGATAGTTGTATCTATTTTACATTCTTCAGTCTGTGATTTCAACATGGATAATAACAGATTGACCTCAGTGAAGTGAAGTGATCACGATAATGAAATGATTGTTTTCTTTCTTGAAAGTTAACAATCTCTTCAGTGATAAAGCTGCATTAGTCAGTACTGTAAAGAGTCATGATAATAAATGACATGGGAAATTTATACAGTTCTAGAATCTTAAATGTAAGCAATTGGAAATGTGCATACATTCACTGGTAAAGTTGATTGAACTGTAGCACAAGCAGCAAAGTAAAAGCATCTTTTTTTTTTCCAGTAGGATTTCTCCAGGAATATAACTTCCTCTTGCAGACTGGTCTTCAGTGAATTGAATTTCTTTAATGCTGCTGCTGCTGCTGCTGCTGCTGCTGCTGCTGCTGTTGTTAAGGCTTCCCTCATTTTTGTTAGATGAAAATGAGAGGGATAAAGTGATTTTAAATCAAGGAAAATTAATGTAAACTTTAATTATAAAAGAGACTGTGCTGCCTGGAAGAAATGTGAGCCAATTTTGCAAGTGTATAGTAACCAGAGCAGAAGAGTGTGAAGTACCTTGCTGGTAAATCTAGAGCAGAGCTTTCCAAACTTTTCATTTTGGTGACATACTTTTTAGATATGCATCCTTTCGCAACACAGTAATTCAGTAAGTGGAGGCAGCCCCTCCACCTGGGCCTGGCCTGCCACTGCTCTCGCTGGGGTCTTCTTTGGCCTGGGGCGGCGGCGGGGGGAGAGGCAGCCCCTTCACCCGGGCCTGGCCCACGGTGGTGGCAGGAGAGGCAGCCCCTCCACCCATTACATTTACACAACACACCCACACACTGCAGCCAACACACTAACATATCAGGACACACAGTTTGGAGAGCTCTGACCTAGAGAGTCAGAATCCAGCTGGGCAACATCTACTGACTGAATTGTTTCCATCAGCAGGACTAGGAGAAGAGGTGATTCTTTTCTCCACTGCAGGACCCCCTCTGTTCTAGTGGGCCGGGAATCCCTCTGGAGCCAATTTTTTGAATGATGGTAAGAGCTGTGGGGGAAGGGTCAGGGAGAAAGATCTGGTTTGCTCTGGTGGCAGCAAACTATTGGGATTTAGAGGCATGGGTTTTTAAACAAAAAGACACTTGATCTGAATTTTAATCAGCTTCCTGAAGCAGAAAGCAACCTTCACAACAAGCAAAGTTCCACTGAAAATGTTTCTCCTTGTTGCTTCTTTTTTTTAAAATGTTTTTGTGGAAGAAGGGGAACATACATACTTAACTAATATGAAATACAGGATGAATGTTTATTTTATATCTGGGGTAGGAAGCTGCTATGTTCCTTTAGCCTTTTCTTGGCTTCTCAAGTCACACCCCTGTGGCTTTGCTCTTGTTTAATTGAGAGAGTAAGTATTTGCTTGGAGATGCAAGTAAAGCCTTGTTTTCTTGTTTTTTATTTCTGGCATGTGTCTGTAAACTGACCAGTTCATAGACGACACTAGAGTCTTTAAAAAAAAAAAGTTCAGTGTACTTTGCAGCTCCTTTTAAACCAAGACTGGGGACTGTGTGGCCCATGACACATCTGCCTAGGGCTGATGGAATATTTAGTCCAACAACACTTGGCAGGTCACATGTCCATTCCCCAATTTGCAAATAGTGGATGGGGTTAGCAGTCCCAAGAACAATGTCTGGGGGTTTTGGAGCATGGATGACTCCTAACAAATATCAAATGCTGTTCACATAGCCGCCGCAGTAAAAAGTTTAACGTTCCTGATCTCAGTTCAGCTCTGAAAGCCCTTGACACTTCTGCCTCCTGGCTAATGTTTTGCTTCACATGATTGTCATGATCTTTTTCTTCCTCTTGTCTTTTATATTTTTACCTACCCTAGAAATCTTTCATTAGCAAGTGACCTTTGAACAATTTTTAATCTCCTAAAGAAGCTTCATCTGATTACGGTTGCATCCCTCTCTCCTCAGAGGCTGCTGGGAGGAAACACACAGGTTGAGAGCAAAGCCTTGTGCAGCAGCATAGTAATGACGGCATTATCAATGGCCGCATTGCTTAGAATGGTGCCCGTATTATAATATGGGCTGAGATTGTGGGAAAGCTGAGAACAGCATGTCCGACTTCACAGTCCATGATAGGCATCGGCCATTTATCTCTATGTAAATCCATTTCATATAAACTAATACTCTTTTCCTTTCTGAGCAGAAGAAATATGCCTTGTGCTTCACTTACATACAGAGCTTCTGGGCCTCTGGGAACAGTGCTGCGGTTTTGAATGCTTCCAGGTCCTACTGGCTGTGGGCTTTAGCTCATGCTGCCCTTCTACATGGTCACAAAACCAGTACAGACTACTGCAAGAGCAGTAGCGGAGACAAAGTGGATTTGCATCTGTTTTTTGCAAGTCCCATCACAAGAGGGAGTCCTAAGGGGAACAAACCTACTCTGTCTGGAATCACCAGAAGCTACGGTACCTAATCCAGATCAGAGATACCTCTGATGTTACTGTGCCCTCCCACTCCCGAGTTAACTAAGATGATTGTGGCATAGGCTTCACTGCTTTGTGCATGATTAATCTTTCTTCCTATCCACTACATAACACATTATTCAGTTAATGTTAATTATAACTCCCCTGATAAAAACAGTACTGGCAGAAGTTGCTGCCCATGAGAGGGATGGACTTCAGCAGGATAAGAACGCATCTGCTTTGCAGTTATTATTGCACGGTACCAGATTGGGAGAGCAGTCTGAGAGAGAAAGGAGTGGAAGGCAGTAGCAACAACAACTCCCATGATGTGGTTGAGGGAGGAGGACAGATGTTTGAAGGCTGCAGTATAAGTAAAGGAAGAGTGGCACTGTGGCTGCCTAGCATTACTCCTGAGTAAGGCAAAGGTTTACCTCTTCATGACATATCTAAGTAAATATGGAGTGCGGAGACAGAGGGAAAATGAGAAAGTGGGAAAGGTGACACAGTAAAATCCCAATAACGTTCTGTCCCTTTAGTGGTCAGTCTGGGAGGCCCACTTCAGAAGAACTGCATTTCCGTATTTTAGTTGCCAGAGTTGCGCCTATGAAGGACAGTGGCATGCCTCATGAGAGCTGATGTGACCAAAGACCTGCCATTTCAGTATGTGCTCGTGTCACACCCAACAGCAAAAGTCTATGGGAAGAGTCAACGAACTTTCACTTGCTACAGCTGCCGCTTCCCCCCACCCCAAAGTCATACAAATGCTTTACACATCAATGTGCTGTATTCAGAAGCAGCTCCTCCTACTGTCCACTCTTTCAAACAGAAAGCAAATATATTCATATATATATTAATACCATATTTTCTTTCAGCTCTACAAGAAACAAATAGCAGATTCCCATTCAGAATGAATGGAAACTTTCTTGGGATGGCACATCCGTGATCCTTGATTGCTGTCCCTCATTGGGTTTCTAATATGCTTTCAGGCCAAAAGAGCAAGTGGGAATATGGCAAGTAGTGTGGTATTTTAGAAAGGAGGATGATCCATCTCATCAAGCCAAGAGGCAGGACTTGTGGGAAAGTCTGGATAACCAACACTACTTCCAGTAGAAATATCAGAGGTTGGTCCCCCAGCCATAGCTCTGAGTGTCTGACTCACCCCCTGCCCTCCACGTGCTATTATTCCTAAATTATTGTCCATTGTGTAATCCAGACCATTTAGCAGCGGAGTGTGTGACGGAAGAGACGATATAGAGGCTGGAGACTGGGGGATTCCATAAGGGCTTCCATCCCTCAAGTCCTGATAGGATTGTCCTGTCCCATCCATGGAGAAAGTACCATTCATTAGCTGTCCACCAGCCACTTCACCAGCATTGCTATAAATTCTGTTGTTGTGGCCAAGCTCCGAAAGGATTTGGTCTTCTGTAAACAAAGCAAGAAAAGCTATTTTTAGGTGCAGCTGCAGCAAGAGCCACTTCATGTATTTGGCACCAAGGCAACAGTAGGGGAGAAAAGTTACATCGTCAGGGCAGCCTAATCCAAGGCAACAAATTACTCTTTGACTAGTCATGGGTGGGAAATGTGTGGCCTTCAGGTGGTGCTTTCCCTTTTTTTTTCTATGCTCCCTGATCATTGACTGAACTGGTGGCGTGATGGAAGTTGAGCGTACAGCAATATCTCATGAGCACAAGTTCACCACCCCTGTGAAAGCAGTGAATTTCCGCACATTTACTGCCACCAGCACGTGGCTCAGTTTTCATCATGGGCACAAAGATTAGATACCCACTGTAAATTTATGTTTTGGGCTTGTAAGGAAAATGTTCCATTTAAATTCTTGTAATGTATTATTTTGAAATATGCTCTTCTTCAAGCCTAGTAATTATTTTAATTAATATCTTATCTGTTTATTTCTGACTGTTACAAAAGATAAAGTGCTTGCCATATTCCAAGTTAAGCATAAGCTGAACCACCTCTTATAATGAGGCTTAACTTTTGAGTAGGTTGGACAGTGTTCTGCATGTTTGTTTACCAGTATCTACATTTTTTTTCAGCTACCTTTCAAAAGGTCCATTTTGTGGTCTCTGTATTTAGAACAGAATTAAAGGCATAATTAAATTTGACCTGCCATTAATAAAAGCAATCAGATTTGTCTGAAGTTGCATGTTGCCAAGAAAGAGACCTTCTTGTTCATCCAGGTTATGTATGCAATTGTCAATGTGTATGTTCAGAACTAAGTCCTATTCAGTTCAGTGGGGCTTAGTAGCACCCCTGACAGACTGTAGCTTTAGTGTGTAAATAGTGTGATCTCACTCTAATTTTTCCCTTGCTTCTTATTAATGATTGTATTTGTTATTGTTTTGTTGTTTCATGGAACCAACTTTTGAGGGGAAAAAACACCAGAGATGTAGCCCCAAACAGGGTAAATTTGTTAAACAAAACAAAACAAAACTTTTGTCTATACAAGGCCTGGCTGCTCCATACACACTGCTTGACCTTGGAATAACTCCACAGAAAGCTGATCCTGGTTTCATTGAATTCTGCTTTTGTTCACGCTGTACATTTGTTTTCCGGAAGACTCTCATTAATTTCTAAGCAATTGACTGTACAATTCTGGAATGTTGCAGGGAGATTTTCTTTCCTCCAGCTTAACGATTTAAAATTGTCTGAAAATTCCCATACTTATATTTTTGTTTTGAGCCTTCAAGCTGACACTGATTTATGGCAAGCCTATCCCAGAGGGGTTTTTGTGTTTTTTTGGTAGATTTATTCAGAGAAGGTTTGCCATTGTCTTCTTCTAAGGCTGAGAGAATATGACTTGCCCAAGGTCACCAAATGGGTTTCCACGGCTGAGCAGGGATTCAAATCGGATCTCTCAAAATCCTAATCCAACCCTTACACCACTACACCACACTGGCACTTTTACCCTAGGAAAAAATCTTTATAAAAAGCCAGTGAGAAGTACTGCCGTCTAGTCAGGGGAAAGCAGCACAGAGTTCTGATGTTCCAGTGAGAAGATCAGATGCCACACACAACAGTCCTGCAAGTTATGCAGAGGTCCAAGCTGAGCATGCACAAGTCAACACCTATAAGAGGCAGGTTATCAGCCCACATCTGCCCAGATCAGAGTTTAGAACAGTTAGTGGATTCTGGGAACTGCAGTCAAAATAAGTAACTTCTTCAAGTTCTAAGTACATGGTTGTTCACCCCATCCCTTTACATCACTTGGTGATTGTCCTCCAAAAAAGTAACTTTGCCCAGTAATGGCCTACCTATACATAAAAAGGTCCAACCCATACGATCTATTCATCCCATCTGGCAGAAGATAGATCTTGTATATGGGAACTACATTATGTGCAGTATTCTGTCTCCAAGAGAAGAATACATAGATGAGGCCGAGCCTTACTCAGCCCCACCTGCTATCACTTTTAGTGCATATGCACTAGAAGGACTCTACAAACATATCCTTAAGAAGAGGTAGGGGGTTAATCTGTGACCTTCAGTCTAACTTTAAAAGGCCCTTGAAATCGGGGGGAAAAAAATCACCAAGCAGCCATATTGGCTGTGAAGCAAAATTCAAAAGCTTGCATAATGTCTTTTATGCTTTGGAGTTGGCCCATAAAAGGTACCACTGGTTGTAGCTTTTGGAATTCATTGTACTTAAGCCCCTTTGATGTGATGCATTCAGATCTCTGGAGAAACAGTGTCCCTATCCCAATTGCCCAAGATATAGTGAGAAAAATGGAGAGAGAGGGAGAAGAAAAAAAATGAGATTTTGGGCTTGGAGCCTGCCCATTGGCAGCATGTTTTCTCACTCAAAGGATAGCTGCTCTTGACAGAAAAATGCTTCTCTCCTTTAAGCATACCTGAGGCACAAGCACATGAGCCCCGGTCTGGAACATAATCTGCCTCAAAAAGCAAATATAGTAGCCTCTCCTCATTTGTGAGGGTTTCGGGCACAGAACCCTCACAAAAGTGGAAAAAATATGAATAACTCCCTCCCCGTCATTCCCCTCTGGAGTTTCCATTCCTTTGCCTCTGGCCCTGGTATGGTGGGGGTAGAAAAAAGACAATCTGAAAGGCTTACTGGTACTTTCCCCTCAGACAGAGAAGAGGGGAATTCTGGAGTTCTAACTACTTTTGGTGGCCATCTTGAAAAGGGAAGGGTAGGAGCAAAGAGAGCCCCTGACCAATCTGCAGCCAATGCACAGCAGAATGTGTAACCACATGGCAGAGAGGCCATACCTTCAGCAGTGGGAGGGGGCTTTGCTCACCCCAAAGGGGAAAAAACCTCCATTTTAGACACAAACCTTGCAAGCCTGGGGTGAGGAATGCAAGGGATGAGAGGAGGAAAATTGGGGGGGAGGCAAACATGTGCCTTGTGAATAATCAAATTCACAAAAGTCAAACCTGCAAACCCTGTGGAGGGAGGACTTGTTCATTATCTTGTGAAAAAGAAAGTCAGAGGCCCAGCCTGTGACTCTAGCCATTATTACCTCTGAAACTCAGCTCACTATCACTAACACCACAGTCTTCCGCAGAGCTCTCTTTTTCGTGTTTGCTGCCTCCTCGATTTCTCTTTACGCTCTTGTAGAACTGGCCCCAGCGGTGCCGCCCAGCATCTTTCTTCAAACGTTTCTCTTTGGCCCTTCTGTTTTGAAACCAGACCTGGAATCCCAGAGTAGAAAAGAGGGCAAAGTATTTGTGGTACAGCAGCTTATTTATTTTATTTATATCCCACTTGGGACCATTTTGTGAGGGTCACTTCTAAATGCAGAACCAGAGAATTCTAGTCTGGCTCAGCAGGGGATATTTGAACCAGAAGACTTGAGTGCAAGCCCAGCATTTATCATAGACCGACTGTCTGGCCCTTAGTATATTATTACTTTAACCTCCATTCAGAACAGTTGAATAATAACAACTTCCTTATGTAAGTTATTGTTATTAGTAATTAACAACCAAAAGGACCTTTAACTCAGTACTGATTAGCATAACAACCAATTATCTGTAGGTGAACAGAATGATCCAAATATGATGTGACAAAAGTGAAGTGGTTCATAACTTCCTGAAGAGGAGGCCAATGAAAAACAAAACTTGCAGAACATTCAAAGAATGTGACCTAATTCTATACTGAAAGAATAACAGATACACAGGGAACTTCAAGGACCAGAAATGAAGAGAAAAAGTCTTGGAGAATCTTAGATGATTAGGGGTCCTTAGAAGTCTTTACCCACACAGACTCTTCTGCTGGGGTGGATTTAATGCTGGGTGGAGATGGCCTGTGAGCTGCAGATGGTTGCCCAGGGCCATTTTTGTGGGCCCCAAGGTACCGTTTTGGGAAAAAAAATATTGCTCCCAAATTCCCTTTAGGGGTGGGAGAAAATTCTGCCATATTTTTGAACCCCTTAGGCTGTTTTAGGCCCAGGATAGTCCTGTTTTCCAGCAGGAAGTGACCAGGATGTTGACTTACAAGTCAACTCCTGTGGGGAAAAAATAAAGGCCTGAAAGAAGGCCAGAGAAATAGCCTTCACGTCCCCTGGAAGACATTTGAGGGCTTAACCATTTCTGAATTTTGGGGAGGGGTGCTGGAGGAGGTCAGTGCATCTTCCTAGCCTCCAAGAGTTGCCCAGCCTTACTCTACCGCATAGAGGGTTCAGGACTACAATTAATTCCATATCCAGAATTCTACATGAGGCAGGGGCTTTGCTGACACCACTTATTCTTGAACTGGTGCTGCTTTCAGAAGCTTTCCTGAAGTGAGTAGATGAAAAAGGAGGTAGGATTACAAAAACTACACAACTAGGTAGAAGGAATTTGCAGTGTTTTCATGAAGCAGCTCTTGGTGAGATTGCTCTTTTTAGTGTACTTGCTAAAGAAGCCTTAAAGTTCTGTGCAGCCACTCCTCCTGTTTCTGAATTAGGGTCCCACAGTTCCATCCAGATGTGTTCCATCAACTCCATCTGTGTGGCCACATGCAATCATAACCCACAGGTAAAGGCAGTTGCACCTGGGACCCTTTTCCACCATGAGCCCAGGTAGCATCATCTGGCCAAGGTAGCACCGCAAATTCTCCATGAGACTCACCCTCAAATATTTGTTGTGCCACTACAGGATTTTTCTTGCAGATCTATGTGTGTCTCAGAATTCATGCCCTGTCTGCCATCTTACTTGCATTTGTCTGCATCTTCGAAGGAAGCTGACGTTTTAAACAAATATACTGAATATTCTGTGCACTGCCTTAAGCTATTAGAGGGGGTGGCATGACATTCCATTAATCACTCAATCAATTGTTTTAGTTGGACAGAGAGTCAATAGCATGCCATCTGGCTCACCTGCACAACCCGCATGTCCAATCCAGTCTCAGAGGACAGCTGCTCCCGCACATGCCGGGCAGGTTTGGGGGAGTTTTTATAGGCATTTTTTAATGTTTCCAGCTGTTTGGCTGTGATGGTGGTTCGGGGCCTCTTAGCACCAGCTTCTGAATCATCTATAATAGAACAGATTGCTATTAGTTTGTAACACATAACGTGAAACAGAAGCCTACAAAGAAGACTGGCTTTGAAAGTAGACAAGATTGAGCAGAAAGGAGAACAAACACCAGTGTTTGGCCTAAATCCATATGTTAGTCCCAACTAGAATAAACCGACTGAATCAATGGGAACTTGGTAAAATGACCTTTCAGTAAATTCCACTGATTCAATGTGTCCATTCTAGTAGGAATTATGAACAGAATTTAGATATTAATTTGTATATTTGAATAGCATTTGCATCTTTTTTAGGTATACTAAAAATGTAGGGCTGAATCCAGATTATACCATCCTTTGAACAGAAGAGAAGCACTGAAATCAGTGGAACATAAGTGACTTGTGACAAATCTAAGTCCCATCCAATTAAACTCAATGGGAACAAACTAAGTAACCTAAATCCCATTTATTGCAATGGATCTGCTCTAACTAAATCTAATCTAACCAAAAATCTGTGAATGTGACAAACAGGTGTTTGCAACATGTGATTTAGCTCCAAACGTCTCTGTGCTCCTGGCATCTACCACTTTGCATTTGTATTTGCTATCCTCATAAACGGCTTCATTTGTATCATTTTGATAGGTAGGTAAAGTTACACAGATTCCACCAAACTAGTAGAACAAAGCAAATACACACAGAGAGGTTTGTGGAAAGCTATTTAGCTTGATATTAATATATGAACATTTTATTGGCTGGATCATCGTATTCCTGCTAAACATTTTACTGCAGTTTGATTCCACTCCTAATTTTATTTATTTCCATGCTTCTTCATTCAAAACCTGCTGCGCATACATTTCAGCTGTACTCGCAGCCCCATTGTTTTCCATGTAAGTTTCCAATGCCTTTTCTGGGCAAACCAAGCTACTGAGCTTATTCCCATTACCCTGCAATCAGTAAAGGAATATGGAAGCAATAAAAGGCACATTGCTCAGTGTCTGCTTAGGAAGACAAATGTAGTTATTCTAAAACCTGCAGCCATCTGTCCTTTAAAGAGTAGTTTCCTGACTTGACCGGATTAGCATGTGTGGCCAGATTAGTGTGTGTTTGTGAGAGCATTTGTGTGTGTGTTTGTTCCTTCTGTCTGTATGCGCTACAGTCTAAAAAGGGAAGTGATAACTGGGAGCTTGTGTTTTCATTTGAATTCTGTACTGTAGCTGAGGTATTAAGCCTTTTGGTTCCAGGAAAGCATGGAAGATTATTTCCACTAATATACACAGTTTCAAAAAAATGTTTTATGTTATTGTTGTATATAAATTAGCTTTTTTAAAAAAACTCTGCATGCATAGATGTTTTGAGGGTTTAATGTTGGAGACAAAGTAAGAGGCTCACTGTCACAGGCTACCAAAAGACCCATCATGGATTTGGAATTATGTAGCAGGCATTTGGAGCAAATTCACACATTATTTGACTGCACTGCCTGCAAAAACAGATTTTTCATGCCCTGTGTCCAGCAAAACTGCAAGACTTAAATTAGTAATAACTAAATTTAAATATGTTCTACAACTCTATTTATGCAGATAAGTAGCATTTCACTGCTGGTTAGATCTGTAAGTCTTTCTTTCAAAAGCAGCACATCTAATTCGCTACAATTAAAGACAGTTTGCAAACTGGCACCATCAATTCTAATTTAGGTTCAGATAAATACTGCCAAATTGTTACTGCACTTCTACTAAGAGCAGCCACAGCTTCCATCGGCAGTAAAAAGCTGTACAACTGAATGTAGCAGCCATTCTAACAGTAGCAACTCCTTTCCTTGAATGCCTGTTTAACTGGCCAGACGTTACAGATACAAAGAAAGTCATTGTACATAGAAGCATAAATCCCAAAGCTGAAAATTCAGATTCACCTCCAAATAAGCACATCTTTGCCCAGCTACCTTGCTAACAGAATGTCTGGTTAGAGAGGCACTCCCCGCACACAGTTAACAGCGAGTGCTCTTTGGCGTATGCCTCATCTCTTTCTTTGTAGCTCCATGGGCTGCAAAACTTTACAACACTAAAGACATCAATAGCACTGAGTCAATAATAGAAATTAAGCAATATTCAATCCATGATCTCCTAGCCCTGCCTCCCCCACCAATCCCTGTAGCACAAATAGGCATTGCATCACCCTAGCCAAATTGATTAGGTCAAAATAGAGTCCTTAATTAATGAGAAGTCAGGGCTTGTCAACATGAAATCCATTAAAGACCAGTTCAGTTTTAATTTCAGTCAGGCACTGTTTGGCAGTCTCTGTGGATTCATTAGTGTTTGGTGATCTATAGCCTCTTTCTGTCTCACTTCCCTCAACCCACCTCCAATTCTGGGTTTTCTTCATAACGGTAAATATTGGCATTTTAGACCTCAGGATGAAAAATGGGAGACTCTCTAGGTTAAGGGCCAGATTAAGCTGGCATGCAAGATGCAACTCTGTTGCCTCCAACAGAGCTGAACCTGGGATTGCTTTTGGCCCTTGGTTTTAAACTGAAGAAAGATGGCAAGGATTCCTATAATTTGTGGTCAGTCTGCGGAGAATATAAGCCTTCTTGAGAAGGACTGAAGGAAAATAAAAACCAAGCATTTGGATCAGGTGCCTGTAGGAGGTTGCAGAGGAGTCAAGTGTTTAGCTTCTAGCCCTCCATCAGTGTTCCAAGCACACTGGTACAGCCATTTTAGGGATGCTATGCAAACAAAGGCTAGGGGTTGATAGCATGAGAAGGAAATAGCAATAGATGGGGATCACAGCCACACTTACAGCTTAGGATAGCAGAGCAGAATCCCATTCTTACTCAGGCCTAGTGAAAAGGCCTGGCCCTGGATGTATTAGCAGGGACAATGACATCATCTGCCCCCCTCCATGCCCTTCAGATGTCCTGTTCCCTCTGAGTTTAGCTGCAATCCCAATAATATATGGGTTCCCTCAGCAACAATGCATTATTATGAGCTACCTTAGTTATAATTTGGGGATTGTTTTATTAAAGCCCTCTTCCTGGTCGAGATGAAAACTGCCTGAAGTTGTTTTATATCAACAGCCACTTGCATTTTCCACAAGGATGTTGCTATAGAAACAATCCTGGTGAGAGCCTCTACTTCCGTTTTTACTACTGCACCACTGATGTTAAGAAACAAATCCCAGCAACAGAAGGCAGGAAGACAAGTGTTGTGGAAACCTGGATTCCTGCTGGAGTTAAAGGAATCAACGAAAAGCAAGATTCAGGGTCAGAATAGGATGAGGTATGTGGAATCTGAAGAGCAGAAGAAAATGATGGAGGCAGACCTTAGGGTTCTGGTAGGAAAGGTTCATCACTCAATGTGGACTGAAACACATTTACCCTGCAAATATCCAGCTTTTCGTTTCCAGATTTAGCAGATTGCTGCACAGTAATGCCCTTGTCTCCTCTTAACTCTTCACCCAACAGAGTTCTTCCTTTCTTGAGACTTAAAATGTCCCCAAGAAATAAAGCTAGAATTTGAGTGCTGAGCGCATTCCAAGCCAAAGACAACACAGCTGTCTTTAGAATCTTGTACAGCAAAATTAACCAGCAAAGTTGGGCACACACTACATCAAGTAAGACATTACAGTCAGTGGGCTTGCATTCCTGGAGAGGGGCAAAAAGACCCACAGCACCCTTACCTGACTCTCTGCAGCTATGTTACACCTTTCCCTAGCTCAAGCAAAGGCGCAGAAGGTACCTATGCATGTGAACGAGAATAACAGTGTCGCCTTCAGCTTCATGTGTGGTCCACTTGCTTATGGTGGTTGATTGGCCACCCACAGACCCATCTATTTCATGAGGATGGAGGGTCATTGTTCCCAGGAGATCCCACCCCTTTCTTGCAAATAAGGCTATGAAATGTTATTGGCCCACAGAAAGCCTGCTTGCTCACATAGATGTCTGCCAGTCTTCTGTGGCACATTGACAGCCTGAAAGAAAAAGACAACCAATTGAAGTTCTTCTGTCTCGTTTCCACAGGCAATGCTTAAATGCCAGCAGATTTAAGCAGCTATTTATAAGCCCTAAAGTCCTGAACTAACAAACTCGAGCAGGAAAGAATATACCACTCCCACTTCTTTTTCATGGCTGGCATCTTTGCTTGGCCCCTACCGTTCTGCTTGGCTGTCTCATAGTCCTCCTTGCACACCAGGCGCCCATCTTCCATGAGGTAGAACTCATCACCTGTGGCCAGTTGGCGGTTGCAGATGATGCAGGCAAAGCAGTGTAGGTGATAGACAAAGTCCTGGGCTTTCCTGACCACCTGTGTTGGGGGGATTCCCTGCTGGCATGCTGTGCATTTTGTCCCAAAACGCCTGCAAAAAAGGAAAGCAAGAGGCAATGCCTTACAACCAAAGCTGTGTGCATCCTGCGCAGGAAGAAGTAAGTAAGTAAGTAAGTAAGTAAATAAATAAATAATAGAAAATCTGCAGTTCAGGAAAAGTAGGTTTCAAAACTAATACTGTTCACCTAATTATGAATATTAGCCTAAAGTGCACAGGCTGCAGTGTGTTGCTGGTGACCATAACCTGGAAATATAACAGGACAACAGCTATGAGAATTTTCCAGCCAGCACAGCAGTGCTCGGTGGGAGATTCTGGGAGCTGTCAGCCAAAAATATAACTATCTGTCATTCTGCTGAAACCTCAGGGCCCAGAGATGTCTGTGCATAAGCTAACCAGGTGTGCTTTCGTTGTCTCTTAGAGCTACTTGCCTTTTAGAAAGCCTGACAAAAACAGGATAAATTAAATAAGGTTTTAAAAACCTGCAGATTTACATCATGAGCATGGATATCTTAATGTAAAATTTGGATTACCTAGGCGCCCATTGTTGTTGGCTTTAAGGGCTTGAACTACAAATAAAAACCAGCCCAGGGGGTGACAGTAACCTAAGCAAGGATGACCAAGGGCCTCTGAAGAAGAGTTAAGCACTCAAAACAGAGAGAAAGGGATGCGGAGGAAGGAGCAGAGTTTAAATCAGTGATCGGCCCAATTAGACATGACATTTCACACAGCAGACCTTTGTCTTCTGCAGTGAAAAGAGATGGGTCTAATTGCTCAGATGAAGAGTTAACTTAATGGTCCTTTTAACTAAGGCCAGTGTGGGCTGTGCAATTGCCCCAATAAGGAGAGTACATATTTTCTCCACATTAGCTCTAAATAAATTAAGTATGGCCACTGGAAGCAATATGCATATAGGGATCAGTTTAGAGTGATGAAGTCTTGCGTGCTTCAGCAATCTCTGACACCAAATACCTTGACATGTCTGAGGATGGAGGCAAGTCATAGAACAGGATGTGTTCTTTAGGCACAATGGAAGGTCTCTGAAGACCCTCGTCCTCACAGGCAAGACAACTTAGCTTGGAAGCTTGATTTACAGATCTTTATTGAAGACAGAAGGTTTTCAGGCTCAAGTGAAGAGGGCAGAATTTTAGCATAGTAAATGCTGGTGGAGCACTCACATCATGCAAGGAACTGGCATGCTCTACCAGCATTATTTTCTGCCAGTACAAACTGTCTGGAGACAGAGGGACCAACGATCTGATTTGTTCTGAGGCAGCTCTCTGTGTTCCATTGAAGGGTAGAGGTTCAACTCTTTCACTGTAGAAAATAAGCATACAAAGTAATGGGCTCCCTCCCTCGTGGCCCTTGGAAGCCCTTTTCATCTGTACTGACCTCTGGCTCTGTTTCATCTTTCCTCAGATTTTCACTGTAGCCTAGCATGGTCCTGTGGCTGCATACAGCCGCCTCTTCCCCACCTCTGTTCTGGACTAGATCTTGAGTCCGCAGTCCAGGGAGGCATGTTCCAAGGGTCTTCCGAATTACTGCATGTAGTCAGAATCCTGCAGCTGTACTACACCAACGGTAGCACTCTTTCCAGGAGCACACAGTGGTGGTGAGGGAAGGCAGGCAAAGTATGGTGGCTCTGAGCGGCCTGTTTCTCTAATGCCTTGCTGTCTTCACCGTCACTGCGACCACAATATTTTTCCTACTATACTGAAATAGTTACAGTGACGTAGCACACCATGAGATTCTAGCCAGACAGTGGCAATGAAAGGAGCAGCAGCAAACAGGCCTAATATCAGCACCGGGGCTGAGATAGGCAGGCCAGGACCAATCAGGACCATTACTGTAGAGGCATTTACGTTTACAAAGCCTGGCGAAGCTAGAGACATTTACATTTCATAAGCCTGATGAAGCCCCCAGGTGAAATAGTGGAAACAACAGTCCTTACTGTTGCAGCGTTGGCTGTGCTGTTAAATTTGGTATGAATCCTTGACTTCAGCAGCTCAGAGCACCTTCTTTTCATCAGAAGTCTAGCTGTTACATTTGGGTGGCATCTCTGGCTATCAGCTGATTGAGAATTTTTGTTTATCACTGGATATATACCAAGTACATGTAACTGGACCAAACTGGACCTTCTCAAAATCAGCAACCCAAGAAATTTCATCTACCACTGGAAGTTTATGGACCATTGTGAATAGGTTGGAGTATCTGATACATTTCCTATAAGCCTTTTTCTACAATACATTGGATCCTCCGCAGGATTACAGGATTCCTCCACAGTTTTGTTCACAGTATCTCTTGATACCAACAAGCCTTTGTACCATCATTTCTGCTCTTGATAGTGTTACTATATATCTTTGTATTATTTATTCAGTGCCGTTAGGGTTTACAGTTGTTAGTGGTTGTGTAACATAGTTGTTTCTAGCACAGTAAAATTATTTCCATTCATTTCCATATCGTTAATATTGGTGCATATAGCATTCAATGTTACTTTATATTTACTAACACACAGGCTTGCCTCATTTTGGTTTGCTCTTCAGACCTATTGCTGATTTTTGTTGTGCATTTCAGGACCAATCAGAGCCAGTGCTGTTTGCTTCTTTCATCTTTTTTTTTTAAACACCTAATGGTGGCAACCAATGAGGCATTTACAAATGCTCTTTTGGTTTTTTTCTTTGATATTCTTTCTTCTTCTGCAACAAAGCAGTGCTTATTCATGAGTAAATGCATTTAGAATCATGGTGGCAGAAGAAAATTCCACTTTATTCAATAGACATGGTGAGGTAGTGATTTAAATGAGTTTAAAATGTAAAACTGTATGTGCTCTGAGTAGTTTTGTCATCAAGATTGACAAAGATTTAAAAAAAACCTGTTTTAAGATATCAGGAATGTAAAAACAGTAGACAAGCAAGGAATGGGGTGTAGTGGAGAAAAGTTGGCTGTGTGTTTCACAAGTGAAATAATGCAAAGGCCAACTAAAGCTACCTTCTCCCTAGTAAGACCATTAAGTCCAGGATTTAAAATTATCAGGGTCCACCTGAAAGTTACACAACCTACCTCCAGCAGCCTGGCTTTTTCACTGGCTTACACACAATTCTCATAGCAGTAATTTTGTTTTCTGGCTTGGGTAATTACACTAGCTAGGTTTAAACCAAACTAACTTGTCATGTTTTTTCTGTGATATATGACAGATTCTCCCATTTCTCCTGCACATCTGGATAAGTGATTTTCTATTTCTCTCTGTCTTATGAGGGACAGTATCCTATAGTCAAACAGCTAACTCTTGACAAAGGTTGATAGTAAAGCAATAGTGAAATAGTTATAGTAGTTAAAAACATTGCCATTTCATGCAATTAAATGCCTTTTTATGGTGTTTAACTAGTGCCCCTGCTTAGAGACACAAAATTTCCAGATTACAGTGAAAAACTCTTTCCTTTCCTTTTCTTTTTTTTTGAAAAAAAAACATTCTCGGAAAAATTAAAAACTGCAATATCAATATCCTTTACAGATTGATAGTCACTCTATTACTTTCAGAAAGCAAGATGCATTATAGAAAACTTTGGAGTAAAATTATTATGTTTTAACAGTATGCTTTATTCAGAAAGTAATTACAAATTGTACTTACTTTTAAAATGTAATATGTGTGTGTGTATGTATATACGTGTGTATACATATACAGAGAGAGAGCGAGAGAGCTATAAAGGGAGCTACAAGATCTTAAACAGTAAGGAATAACTGAACTGCAAGGAACCTCTTTGCTTTTGCTAGTTTGAGGAACAAGCAAAAAACTGGAGGGAAAAAGACAAAACAATTTACAGGGCATTAGTAAAACATGGAAAAATATTTTTTGTCCACTAGTTCTCCATAGTGTCAAACAGACATAATGGATGCATTCACTTAAAAAAAAAAGGGGCAAAACAAAAACTGGGGAAAAAAAGACAAGACCAGAAACTGCAATGATCTCATACTGTACATAGTCTTACATAAAAGTTTTCCTCTTACATAGTTTTTTAAAAATGACTTGGGGTCAGTAAATATTTGAACACCTTGTCAAATATTTCATTCATCATTCAAAAGAAAATATTTCATAATTCATTTTTTTCCATTTTTCAAGGGAAAAAAAAGACTTTGGAAAAACAAGGAGATGGATTCTTCCCCCTCCCTCGAATGTTTCCATATTTGTTCCAGATCTCCACATCCCTGTTCTTGATCGCAGCTGCAAGGACTATGGGGGTGTTATTTTATTTAGGTAGCAATCCCTCTGAAAGAAGGAGGAAGAAAATCGTGTTTGCCGAGTATAGTCGACCTTCCACATTTGCTAGGGTTAGGGATGCAGGACACACCCAGAAGTGAAAAAACTGCAAATATCAAAATGTATGTGTGCGTCTGTGGGAAGGGGGCCAAGGCATGGTGGGGAGGGCAGGCACCCACAATCCAAACCAGCTCAGGAAAAAGAGATGGAAAGAGCTTGAGTTGGGATGGTGGCCCCATACTTCCTCTCTGTTGCCCATCTCTTTCCTTGAGGGTGGGGGGACATCGGGAGAGGTTCTTGCTGCTAAGAAATCAGGGTGTGAGCCATCCTTAGCTGGCCAGGTGGCAGCTGGTGGAGGAAGATGGCTAGAGGCGAGTTTTTAAAAGGCTGCATGGCCTGATTGGAGCCGCTGAGGGGGGGAAGGTTCCCCCAGCAAAGAAGCACTTGACATGGGGGAGCAGACGTTGGAGAAACTTGAAAATAATCAAATCCATGAAATCCATGAAACCAGTGAATGTGGAGGGCCAACTGTATATTCTTTTCTCTGATTGTTCTTTGCTATCCTTGTTTTTTCCTTTATTACTTCTTTTTTCTCTTTTGCTTTTTTCCTTCTTGCTTCTTTTTCTTTGTATGAAATCTGATTCTTTATTGTATTTGAAAATGTTTAATATGATTTACGGAAACAGGATTCTAGCTATGTCTATATTACTAGAGATGAACATCTCAAGAGCCTCCAGTGTTTATATCAGCACTGAGAATCATGTGTTCCTCCAGATGTTGCTAAATCTAGCCAGCATAGCCAATGGTGAAGTATGATGAGGATTCCAGTTCAACAACATCTGGAAGACCACACAATTCCCATCCTTGAGAATGGGAAAGCCACATGTTCCACCCCCAATCTCCTGGGAAAGACTCTTCTACCTGGAGAGCATCTGGCAAAATTGAAATTGCTGGGCTTGGCAGACTGGTAGTCACTGGCCCTTTTCACACCTTACCTTTTTGTGGCGCCGGGGCACAGGAATAGCGCAAGCATCCTCTTGCGAGAGGCTCTTGCGTCCCCGCTGCTTTGCCTCTGCAGCTGCTGCCTGCTGGCGAGCAGGCAGCATGTGGGCTCCTCGTCTTCCTTCCGCAGCACAGCCTGGGATTTTCCCAGGCTGCGCTGGGGCAGGAAGCACTAGTGCCGCAGCTCCAGAGGCTCTGCACGCACTGTAAGTGTGTGTGGGGCCCGGGACCGATGTGCAATTGCACACCATTTTCAGCTACAAGCCGAAAATGCAATAGTGTGCGATTGGCACCTGCTAGCCCTGGCAGTGTCATGCAATTGCAAGGACATCATGTGTACCGCTCCTCGCAATTGCGCAACGCTCCAGAGGCCCTTTCACATGGCAAATGCCATGCGAAAAGGGCCACTGTCTGACACAACATTCAGCAGCTCTGTGTACGTTTTAATACATTTGTCTGCAGCCTTCAGAGACATATGAACTTCCCAGGGTTTGAATCTATTGAGTAAATGTCTCTTAATCTCTCGCAATGTGGGTTATATGGTTTAACTCTAAATTATATTTCTTCTACTAACACCACACCCATCCACTTTAATTAATACTGAATAACTGCCACCACTTGGTTGACTACGCCCTGCTCAATCACTAATCCCAGCTTAAAATTCTCACTTCATCCATGAGCACAAATTGAAATGGTACGAGGAAATCTCGGTATTTATTATTCTGCCCTCACAATTCTGTGTTTCCTCAAATGTAAATCCCACTGTATTCAATTGGGCATATAGCAAGGTACATACACATAGGATTCCAACTGCAATAATTTGTTTTGTGTGTTCTAAAAAAAAAAAAAAATCACTAATCAGTTCCATTAAGTGGTCAGAAATCACAGAGGAGTAAGAGTATGGCTATTTCCGCATGAGCGTGTTATAGTGTGATGATTCCACTTTCAACTTCCTATGGAATCCTGGGGTTTGCAGTTTCAGGAGGGGCCAGGCCGCCCCTCCTGAAACTGCAAACCCCAGGATTCCATAGGAGGTTGAAAGTGGAATCATCGCGCTATAACAGGCTCGTGCGGAAATGGCCAGAGTCTCTGCCCACATCATCAGTAGGCCTTTTTCATGCTCTCACTTTTAATCAGTATCAGTCTAGCTTCCCAAGGGAAGGTGTCCTATGCATGGGGCACTACAACAAAGAAGTCCCTTGTCCCTAACCTCAGATCAGGGTAAGGAGAAGTCCTAGAGGAGGCCTCCAAGGATAAATGAGTGGCTCTTGCTGAAGATAAATAGCAGGTGGCTCTCAGCTGTTCCCAAATTGTAAACACTATTTTATTTCCAGCCTCTTTCCTAACAGACCCAGACATGGACCTTGCCTTTTAAATAGCTGCTGTACACTGAGTTGGCATGTTCATTAAATGCACTCTCCCCAAGAGCCCTCTTTCCTAGTTAAAGATGGTTGTATTTTAGAGTCCTTCAGAGTTGCTATGAAGGTGGGCCTTTTAGTCCCAATAGGCATTACTTTAAACCTACTCACACTGAACTTTATTTGTTTTTGCTTTTGTATTTTTTTTGGGGGGGGGGGGCTGCTCATTTTTTAAAATTGATAATTAAAATTTTATTTGGCATAAGGTTTTTTTGTACATCAGTCCAGCTAAATTGCTGAACCCTCTCTCCCAGCCTTACTGGAGGTTTTGTCTGTTTCTTCAAAGTGGCATACATTAAGTAGCAATAATTATCATAGTTATCTAGGAAGAGCACTGGAGCAGTCTGTGGCAAGCACCATTCCCTGGAGTCAGTGAAATATTCTGCTATAAGAATCACAAAGTCATAAGGAAGCATTACATTTGTGGGACAGGTCTACCCCAAATAATTCCTAGATCTTCTGCAGAAATTGCCCATTTACTTGTACATCTTACACAGCAGTTGAGTGGCAGGCAACTGCAGGGAGGGTGGGAGCCTTTCCACGGACCATACTTTGCCTACCCCTCTTATACAGGAAGGATGAGAAGTAGAATCTCACGTGAAAAATAGAACCCTCAGGGTTTGCCCGAATCATCTTTCCTTCCTAGTGTTCTTTCTAACCACCCAAGACTCTGGCTGACATAATTCATGTCAGGTCCATAGATTAATGCAGAATCCAAGCTGGCTAAAGAGTACGAGCCAGGAAATCTTATGCTTCCTGTGAACTTACTGGGTACGTTTAAGCTAACCACTTTGTACAAAGCCAAATGTATACTATGAGGACCATATTGCTGATTATTGTAATGATGACTAAAATTATAGCTGAGATTCCCCTAAGCACAGCCTAAGGGGTTTTATGCCCTATACTGTTTTAGCGCTATTTTTCCATTTCCAATGTCCTGTGGAATCCTGGGGTTTGCAGTTTAGGGACAGGCATTTAGAATTCTCAGCCAGAGAGCTCTTTGGCCTCAGGAAAACTACAAATCCCAGGATTCCACAGGATGTTGCAAGTGGAACCAGAGCTTATTCCAGAGTATTTCTATGTATATCATGCTAATCTATGTATGTCAAGTCTTCCAGATGCTCAGTTACTATACACAGCCTAATGATAATCGCCTGTATTTTTCTCTTTAGTCCCAAATGCCCAGAAAGGGAGTACAGCTAGCTAAAAGGGAGAACAGACAGATCAATCAACCATTTAAAAAATGCTTGTATCTCCAGGATAGCAAAGGCTTGGAAAACTTGCATCTCCAGGATAATTAATATGGCCCAAACATCTGGCCTTCTCCAAAGGCCCTCTCTAACCTGGGTTTGACACTGGAAGGAGAGGGCTTGTTTTCTGCTGCTCCAGAGACCAGAACAAGGAGTAATGGATTCAAGCTGCAGGAAAGGAGATTCCACCTGAACCTCAGGAAGAACTTCCTGACAGTCAGAGCTGTCCGGCAGTGGAATATGCTGCCTCGGAGCGTGGTGGAGTCTCCTTCTTTGGAGGTTTTTAAGCAGAGGCTGGATGGCCATCTGTCGGGAGTGCTTTGAGGGTGTTCCTGCATGGCAGGAGGTTGGACTGGATGGCCCGTGTGGTCTCTTCCAACTCTACATTTCTATGATTCCATGAAATACACACAAAACAGAGCCACAACCAATCTTGACTCTTAAATGAAAGCTACCCAGTAAGTTCACAGGAAGCATAAATGTTTGCAAAAACGTTGTCCCTAATTGTTATATTCAAGTCTACACTTAAAACAAGGGTAGGAACAGTAATGCTTGTAGGCTATTTGTGGGCCTCCAAGGCCATTTGAAGGACCCCAGCAGCTCTATTTTTTTTTCCAAATAGCCAAAAATAGGGGCATACAAGACCATTCATATGTGGTGGGCTAGGCCATTTTAGACAATGCCTTTTATGTAGTCAACCATACTGAGAGATTTCCAAAAAAAAAAAAAAAAAAGCCTCTTAGGCCTAAAAATAACTGGAAGCGTGCCACAAATGGCAAAATTGCCCCTGATACTAGTTAGGGAATATCAGGGAAGCATTTTTGGACAAAAAAGTTAAGCACTGGGCACAGCAGGGTGCAGCAGGGAGGGTGTTGCAGTCCCCAAAGTTCCCCAGTCCCAGACAAGTGCCCACCCCAGATTAGAATGTCTCTTTAAAAAGGCATTGTAGAATACAACCCTTGAAGTTTCCTCCTGTGCAAGGAGATATATAGAAAAGCACGTGTGCCTGCTGGCCTGAGCTGCAGTCTGAACACTATCTGCAACCTCTTTCTTTCTCCCCACCAGCAGGAGACTATATCTTTGAGCTGGCATATATTCATAAGGCCACATTAAGGCAACTTGAAGGAGCCATATTTATTTTAAGTGCCGGAAAAGCAAAGTCACAGTTCAGCCACGATGTGCCTTGATTTTATGGCCTACCTTCCCTTACCTAAGCTGTAGATCGTTAATGTGCAAAGACAGGAAAAAGAGTATAAAAGCTCCTTCTAGAAATCTACTTCTTAATTTTTATTAAGGTTAACATGTGATTATTGGTTAGTAGTAGAAACAATAGAGTGCTAAGTAGTTATTTAGTCCTTAATGTGCACAAATTATGCAATACAATATGATGGTAGTCTATGATACAAAAGCATATGAAGAGAAGCAGAGGTATACAATTCCCCTGGCCTTCTTTACCATAGTCACTTTTGTTCAAAATAATATTGCATGTTAACTTGCATCTGTGTATGTAAACGGTAAATCTAGCACTGTACTTAATATTTAAAACAAATACTGTTTTAGAGGAGCTTATGTATACACAAATCCTTTGTTATGTGCATTTATTTCTAGTATGCCCTGGGATTTAACATCACCTTACAGTGGCACCTACAGATATTTTATTTGTGTGAAATGATACAGTGGATTGGATTCACAATACTGTAGTGCTAAAGGGAGGAAGGAACAGAGGACTAATCTTCCTAATTCGCCACCACACACACCAGGACCACCTCCAAAACATATCACGCCTCCTGAAAAGCTGCTCTGGAAGGCATCAATACAGAAAGTGAAGCAAGGGGCTGCAGAAGGGAAAGTTCAACTGGATCCATCCCCTTATATATTAGAACAAAAGGACATCCTTGCTGAATTAGATCACAGTTCATCTGTTTTCAACAGCAGATGACAGATTTTTCTAGAAGGTAGCAAAGAAGGCTTGGAAAATATGGCCATTCCCAGTTCTTCATATCTAGCACACACTGCTCTGATGCACTCATAGTAATTCATTTTAATAGAAGTACACTCTATACACAGACAGACACACACCCTATACACATGGTGTGTGTATATGTATAAAGTGTGAGTGTATGTATTGTTTTATATATACAATGAAACTATATTATATAGACAATACAACAGAATACATTCTGAGTGTATAGTGGCTAAACACTTTTACAAAACGTCTAATTTTAGATAGAAACAAAAATTGCCTTGGGGCACACAGATAAAAACAAAAAACTAAACTTTTAACTATTAAAATGCTAAATGCTAAGTATTGTTATTCATGATGTATTCTCCCTTGAAAATAAGCTTATATAATGTCAGCTTTGGTAAAATAATTAACCATATATTCAGTGTCTGATAAAGAATACTGAATACAAAGCAAACAGATCTTGGATTATTAATGGCTCCCGAGTTACCTCTGTATTGCCTCAATAAGTCTCTGCAAATGCTAGTTTTTCAAATGAGGGAAGAACAGGTTGCTTACCTGTAACTGTGGTTCTTCGAGTGGTCATCTGTGCCCTCACACACTAGGAGCTTTCGCGCATGCGCGGTACCGTTTGGAAAATTCTAGAGCTTAGTAGCTTGGCAGGAACCTCTCCCCCTCTGCCTGCACTGAGCATGCTCAGCCCGCCGAGCAACGGTCTCTCCTCAGTTCTAAAGTCCGCCGAAAAAAAGGGGACCTGAGAAAGAGGGGACGGGTGGGCGGGTGTGTGTGAGGGCACAGATGACCACTCGAAGAACCACAGTTACAGGTAAGCAACCTGTTCTTCTTCTTCGTGGTCTCTGTGCCTCACACACTAGGAGATTTTGTAGCTTACCAGCAGGAGGTTGGTCAGGTCCTAGAGTACGGAGGCCAGCACCGCTCGTCCGAAACGGGTATCTCTACGGGACCAGCAGTCCAGTCGGTAGTGGCACACCAAGGTCGATGGCCTGGACCAGGTCGCCACCCGACACAGTTCTTGCAGGTCCACACCTCGCAGGAGAGCTGCAGAGGATGCCACGGCTCTGGTGGAATGAGGCCGGAGCAAGTCTGGCGGGGGCTGTTTTGCCAGCTCGTAGGCCAGCAGTATAGTCTGGGCCACCCACTTAGAAAAACGCTGGGTGGATACCTTGTGGCCTCTGCGGCGCTGACCATAGCACACGAACAAGTGCGGGGTCTGGCGGAAAGACACAGTCCGGTTGGTGTAGAACGCCAAGGCCTGGTGAACATCAAGGGAGTGTAAGGACCGCTCCAGAGGTGTCGTCGGGTTTGGATGGAAGGTTGGCAGAATGATGTCCTGGTTAAGGTGGAAGTGAGACACCACCTTGGGCAGGAAAGAGATGTCAGGTCGGAGAGCTACCTTGTCCCTGTGGAACACAAGGAAGGGCTCGTCGGCTCGCAATGCTGTCAGCTCACCGGCTCGCCTGGCTGAGGTGACAGCCACCAGGAAAGCAGTCTTGATCATCAGGAGCCTATCATCCGCCGTGGCCATGGGCTCGAATGGTGGTCGCGTCAGCTGCGATAGCACCAGGGAGAGCGACCGGGGCGGTGACGGTGGCGATACCGGCGGGTAGAGATGCTGTAGGCCCTTCATAAACTGCTTCATGGTAGCGTCACGGAAGAGCGCTGCCGATGGAGAGCCGCGAGGTTGATGCGCCACGATGGCGGCAAGGTAGACTTTCAGGGACGAGAATGCCAGTCCCTGCTGCCGAAGGTGGAGTAGGAAGTGGAGGACGGTACGCTGGCCGACAGGCGATACCGGCTCTCCCCGTGTCTCAGCAAAAGCGACGAACCTCTGCCACTTATAGGCATAATTACGGTGCGTCGACTCCTTCCTGGCCGCGGTCAGGATGTTCTGGATGACCGGGTCGTCTAAGGTGTTATCCACCAGGCATGGAGGGCCAGGAGCGGCAGGTCGGGATGGAGAACGAGACCACCCGAGTGTGACAGAAGGTCCGGAGTCGAGCGGAACCGGAGGAGTTGGCCCGAGCTGCCTCGAACAGGGGGCTGAACCAGTGCTGCCTCGTCCAGTACGGGGCCACGAGGACCATGTCCGCCCGGTCCGCCAGGATCTTGGCGACCACTCGACCGAGAAGAGGGAATGGAGGGAACGCATACAGAAGGCCGTCGCTCCACTGGAACTGGAAGGCGTCGCCAAGAGAGCCCGGGCCCCGACCGGCTCTCGAGCAGTACCGACGGCACTTCGCGTTCACCTCGGTGGCAAAGAGGTCGATCGTGGGATCGCCCCATCGGTCTCGAATCAGCTGGAAAGCTTTCTTCGACAGGAACCACTCGTGGTGGGAGGAAGTGTCCCTGCTGAGGGCGTCCGCTGTGGTGTTGTCCTGGCCCGCCAGGTGCACGGCTATCGGGTGGACCCGGAGCGACACGCACCAGTCCCACAGTTGGAGCGCGATGGTCAGGAGCATGGTCGAATGGGTCCCTCCTTGTCTGTTGACATAACAGACTGCCGTCGTGTTGTCTGTTAGAAGCAGGACAGTCCGTCCTGCGACCAGGTTGCGAAACGCCCTCAGAGCCTTCAAGATGGCAAGTAGCTCGAGAGCGTTGATGTGAAGACCCGTCTCGTCGTCGGTCCAGCGTCCCCGCACCCTGAGACCGCGACAGTGCGCTCCCCAACTGAACAGGGAGGCATCGGTCGTTACCGTAAGCCGAGGTGTCGGTTCCCGGAACGGCATCCCCGAGAGCAGGTGGTGGTAAGAAAACCACCAGAGCAGGGAGCGTCGCACGTGCATCGGGATCCGGAGGTGGCGTCTCTGGTCGTCTCAGAGCGGATTGAAGACCTTGACGAACCAGTGTTGGAGTGGGCGCACGTGCAGTCAGGAGAGGTAAGTCACAGCCGTGGTGGAGGCCATGTACCCGAGGAGCTGCTGGATCCTCCTCGCTGACACCGTCGGCAAGTCGAAGGTGGCGGATGCCGCCCGGCGAAGGGTACATGCACACTCCAGCGGCAAGTAGGCTCTGGCAGAGACGGAGTCCAGGGTCACCTCGATGAAATCGAGCACCCTCGCCGGCTTGAGGTGCGACTTCTTTGGGTTGACCCGGAGGCCAAGGCGAGTCAGGAGGGACAGCGTTCTGTGGATGTCCCTGTACAGTTTGTGTCTGCAGGACGCGACCAACAGCCAGTCGTCGAGGTAAGGGTAAATGGAGACGCCCTTCGTCCGCAGGTGAGATACCACCAGGGCCATGCATTTGGTGAAGACCCTCGGGGCGGTGGACAGCCCGAAAGGCAGCACCCTGTATTGGTAACAGGTGCCGTCGATCGCGAACCGAAGGTACCGTCTGTGCTGCGGGCGAATGGCGATGTGGAAGTACGCATCCCGAAGATCGATGGAGGCGAACCAGTCCCCTCGACGAAGGAAAGGCAGGATCGAGGATAGGGTGACCATCTTGAACCGTCTGGGGCGGATGTATTCGTTCACCCCTCTGAGGTCCAAGATGGGCCTCAGGGTACCGTCCGACTTCGGTACCGTGAAGTACCGGGAGAAGAAGCCGATGGTAGTGGCCGAGGGCGGTAACCTTTCGATCGCTCCTTTCTGCAGGAGGGACTGGATCTCTTCCAGCAAGGCCGGGCTGGCGGGGGTGGAATAGTAGACGCCTCGCGGTGGAATACTTGCAAACTCGATGGCGTAACCAAGACGGATGATGGAGAGAACCCAAGAGTCCGAAGTGATGTAGCACCAATCGGCGAGATGTCTGGCCAGTCCAGGATGATCTTCTAGGGATGCTGGAAGGTGGAAGAGAGGCTGTGGAGGCGACCTGCGCTTCGCATCAAAAACGGGACTTCGTCCCCGAGGAAGACTTCCTCGAAGAGGATTGGCGTCTCCGAGGAGGTCTCCTGGAAGAGGACGAGGCCGTCGGACGCGACTGTACCTCTGTACCTCGGACAGCGCGATGGAAGGGTGGAGGAGGAGGACCTGCGCCAGGAACGTTGCGAGCCAAAGGTACGGCGTGGCTGCGGAGGCTGATGGATCCCCATCTTCTTGGCCGTTAGACGCGCCTTGACAATGTGGTCCATAGCTTCGTCAGTATTGGCACTGAAGAGCCCCGTGCCGTCGAACGGGAGGTCCTCAATCCTCCTCCTGGTGTCCTCCTGAAGACCCGAGGAGCGGAGCCACGCATACTGTCGGAGCGTGACCGATCCCACTAGCACCCGTGCAGCCACCTCGACGGAGTGCCTGGAGGAGATGATCTGTTGATTGGCGAGTGCTACCGCCTCGTTGAAAAAGTCAGTAGCACTCGCCCGATTCTCCTCTGGGAGGCTGGATAGGACCGGGTGGAACCTATCCAGCAGGTTCCTCAGGTAGGCCGTGAGGCAGGCCTGGGTGTTCAACACCCTCGCTATTAGTGAGGAGGCTGAGTAAAAGCGTCGCGCGAACGTGTCAAGCCTCCGACCCTCTCTGTCCGGCAGGGTGGTATGCGCCCTCGTGCCCCCCTTGGTTTGGGCAGACTCGACCACCATGGAGTTTGGCAGGGGATGGCTGAAGAGGAACTCGGCGTCCTCCTTCTGGGTCCTGTAGAGACGTTCAAGCCTGTGCGGAATAGGCTGGGCAGAAGCCGGCTGGGCCCACGGCTGCTTCAGGGCCTCCATCAAGGCTGGCAGGAATGGCAGTGGAGCCGTCGATGGAGGACGGGTGTCAACATACTGAAAGACAGGATCCTGCACAGCCGGAGCCGGTTCCGCAATCTTCAGACCCAGAGCTGCAGACATCCGAAGGAGGATAGCCGAGAAACTCCTAACGTCCTCCGGCGCCGACTCCGGGGCAGGGTCTCCAAACGCCAAGGGGGGGGATTCGTGGGATGCCGGTGTCAACTCGTTTGAGTCTGAGTCAGACTCGTAGGTTTGAGAGGATTCGGAGGATGACTTCTCGGGCGACCTCTCACGTGACAGTTGGCGGGGTGGCACGGCCAACGTCACAGTCGGGGCGGCGACGGTGGGAGGCCTCACAGAGGAAGAAGTGGTCACCGGTGCCTGAGTAGCTCTGGTAATCGGGACCACTGCAGGTCTCGGGCGGGCGACGGCCTGGGTCACAGTCACTGGAGCCGATGGCGGCGGCACCTGGGCGGTTTCCAACGACTGACGGGTCGCCGTGGAGGTGACCCGCAGCGGAGGAGAGACCACGCGGTAGTGCGGCGAACGGTCGCGTGAGCGACGGGGAGCCGGTGACCTGGAGCTGGAGCGCGGCGATCTGTGGTACCGAGAATGATAGGCCCCACTGGATGGAGAGCGGGACCGACGGTACGGTGACCAGCTTCGTACGTCGGGGTGGTACCGATCACGATACGCCGGAGAGTACGAGCGGTAAGACCCCGGGTACTCTCTCCAGGTGTGCTCTCTGCCGTATCTGGCGATATGCGACGCCGATGAGTATGGAGAGTCAAGAGAAGGCCTGGACCACTCGGGGTAGGCCTCTCTACGGCGTGGAGAGCGTTGCCTGATCCGTCGCTCCGGTGTCCGGGATGCACTCCTTCTGGAGGATCCTCTCGGATGAAGTGAGGCCTGGGGTGAGGCCAAAGTATGCTCCGGGCAGGCCGCCATTTCAGGGCGTCCGGGCGGAGACACCACTGCAGTCAAGAGAGGCGGGCCGGGGGGCACCGCGAGACCAGCGGACTCCTCCACGTCGGAGACTTCCAGGATCTCCTGGTGCTCCGACTCTTCCTCGGGTTCCTGCAGTTGGGTCGGAGGAGGCGTGGGAGGAGCAGGCCTCTTAGCTGGAGAACCACGCTTTTCCTTCTCCTTTCTTTTTCTTATCTTTGTCCTTCCCCTTCTCTGGAAGGGCAGGCCGCTTGCGCTGGGCCAAGGTTAGCGGTTTTGCCGGTCTCGGAGCCTGAGCCGGAGACTCCGCTGAGGTCGAAGTCGAGACCGTCGGTATCCTCGGCAAAGCAGAGATCGGCGTCCGAGGTGGCGGTACCGAGCCCGGTACCGCCGACGTGGTCGGGTCGACAGCCGTCGACGCCGACGAGGGCATGGTCAAAGGTCGCCCCAATGCCGATGACTTGGACATCGCCGCAGCAACTGACGGTCCTTCCTGTGCCTGTAGAGACTGCTCCCAACAGTGAGATTTCAGGCGAGCCAGGAGATTTCTCAGGGTCTGGGAGGTGAAGTCTCTACAGATTGGGCAGGCCCTGGTGTTATGGGCCTCACCCAGACAGAAAAGGCACTCGCTGTGACCGTCAGTTAAGGTGACCTTACGATCACACGCTCTGCACGGTTTGAACAACGCCGACATAGAAGGACGAAGAAGACGACGGGGAAGAAGAGTTGGAGAAGGCAAGATGGCGGAGACGAAGAAGACGACGAAGACGAAGACGGAGAAGGGGGGGGAGGCGAAGAAATCCCGTAAAAACGGGAAGCCAATATCACCAAACCAAGTCCGAAATCCGAAAGGGTAGTCAAAGTCCAAATCCAAGTTCAAAAGCCAGTAAAAACACACGAAGAAGCAAGCCAAGTAGAGAACTAAACCCAGAACCTCCGTACGGAACGGCGGACGAAAAAGAACTGAGGAGAGACCGTTGCTCGGCGGGCTGAGCATGCTCAGTGCAGGCAGAAGTGGAGGGGTTCCCGCCAAGCTACTAAGCTCTAGAATTTTCTGAACGGTACCGCGCATGCGCGAAAGCTCCTAGTGTGTGAGGCACAGAGACCACGAAGAAGAACAGAAGTATCCTTCCTTTCCTTTCCTTTCCTTTCCTTTCCTTTCCTTTCCTTTCCTTTCCTTTCCTTTCCTTTCCTTTCCTTTCCTTTTAGATTGGCTCCTTATGCCATCTTGGAACAACAAGGAGGCAAGGATGCTGTATGATTTTCTGAAATAGATGGCCTGCTGAGACAGTTTCCACACTAGACTGTTATAGTGCTATTATTCCACTTTTGACATCCTATGGAATCCTGGGGCTTGCAGTTTAGAGAGGGGCCTTTGAGGCCCCTCCCTAAACTGCAAACCCCAAGGTTCCATAGGATGTCGAAAGTGGAATAACAGCACTATAACAGTCCAGTGCGGAAATGGCCACAATCACAGTCTTGAGTGTGGAGGGGAAAATTTTGACTTTAGACACTTCACCTTGTTTTTTGTTCTTGTTCAAAACTGCACCGGGTACAATCATGGAAATCATCTCCAAATACAAAAAACAATAGTACTATCCACAAATCCTCCCATATAGATAAATACTACTAATGAGACAAGGAACAAGAAGGCAGGATATGGGGGGGAGTCACTCTGACCTTCCACTGAGTTATACTCAGCCGATGGCACTGTATAGTGGCAACATGATGAATTCTGAAGTGGAAGGCACTCACTGCAATAGTCCCCACAGACTATGGCCCCATGGAGAGTCCAAAAAATGCAGACAGCTTTGTGGATCTTTATCTGGGCATGCTCAGGAGGAGTGACAGACTCCACACTTCAGATCGTTCCCACGGCAAGAGAGGCTGCTCACATATTGTTGGGAAAATCCCTCCCCTCCTTCCTCTCTCCTCCCCTCCCATTTTCTTTTCCGAGGGTTGCACCAGTTCAGCAGCAATCCTGAGGAGGGTGCTGACTGAAAACTGCCAGTGGTGCTTGAGCCACACAAACCCTGGTTCCACTGTAATGCTGCTGCTATATCAGTTTGGTCCTTGGGGAGATAGCAGAGCTCAAGGAAGATGCATTCAGCGTACTTTCCCATCCTACTGCGAGGCCTTTGGACTCACTGCCAACCTGCCCTCAGGGTTGGTTAGCTTCTGGCCAAATCTTTCAACTGGATGGGTGCAGGCGTGGAAAGTGTTTTTTTCTTCCCGTGTTCTCTGTTGTGCAGCATGCAGCACTGACTGGCTGTTTAATCAGTCTAGAGGCCACGTAACGCCTGCCAAGCAGAGGGGCTGATGTCCCACGCTGAGAACCCGTGCAGCATAGCAACTGGAGTAACAGGTTGTGACCGAAGAGACTTAGATTCTACTTTCAGCCATGAACCTCACTGGGTGGCCTTGGACCATTCACTAGCTCTCAGCCTAAACGACCTTACAGAGTTATGAGGATAAAATGAGAAGTGTCATGCGCACCATTTTGTATTCATTGGAGGAACAGAAGAACATAAATGTAACAAATAAGCTATTGTGTCTGAAGGTCAGACTAGGTGGAGACCCAAGTAGTTCAACACGAGCTCCCCTGGAATCCCTGGCAGGTCTTATTCGTTGACTTTTGGGATGTCTTTGTCACTACTTCTCCTGACCCACTGCCTACTCTTCCTGTAATTTGTGCCTCTTTTTTCAAGAAACCTCTTGTACAGGGACTTTAGTTGGTCTGTTGTTTTGTTTTCACAACTGGCTATAGCAGGAAAGTTGCCACCACTCCGATCTGACCCAATAACTCCAAAGTCCTTCTTACCTGCCATCCTATCCACCCGGTTAGCCAGTCTCTTGCTAGACCCTTTCAAGAGCCATGATTACATTTTAATACATCTTTCTGCCTTTATTCACACAGTGTGAAAAATGTTCTTCTCTCATAAAAAACATGTTCTTTAATGGCACCTGTCAGAGTCTATCAAGGCTCAGGAAATGTGGCTAAGTAAACATGTCATTTGTTACCATGGGCAGCAGCAGCAGCAATTGCTGGACATCAGATCAATCAGTTTTTAAAAGGCAAATTAATAAAAGGATATGTGGCGGCATAAACACATTAACATGGAAAATTCATTCCATTCCTCCCCCAGTAGATGCCTCTGTGAGTAATATAACAGGAGCAACTCCCTGCAGAGAACTGCTAGCTTCAGCGTTAATATTGCCGCATTCGGCAGCCATAGAGTTGGCAGGGAACTGGGTGTACTGGAACAGCCATGTGCGTCAAAATGGTCTTTTTGCATGTTGCACCTAAACAGGTATGCTCTGAATAACATGGACAAATCTGAAACACGAGCGTGTGAGATTCACCTGAGAGCCAGCATTGCCTACAGCTCCTGGCTGAACAGGTGCGCAGCAGCAAATTCAGGCTTTGAGTATGTAATAGTCACTTCAAGTCTGGGACTTTTGGGGCTAATCACAAGAAAGCATATGTTCTGTTTCAAGGCACGGTTTGACAGCAGACATTTTGAAAGACTGTAATCCTTAATCCTTTCAATGACTTCTCATCTCCTTGGGCATTCAGCACAAACTCCCTGTCTTTAACATTCTCCCTTGATCTTGCCTCTCTATATCTTTCTTTTTCTCATAGCACGAAAAACCAGATACTTTTGTTAGTCTGTGGAGAAAAATATATTCCAGAGATAAGAACAGATATGAAATCAAAGGTCTCAGCAAAGGAAAAATTTATGGAATGAGAAGCTCCATGGAATCCACCAGCCAGATGCCAGAGCATCTGTTTCAACCACTGCAAAAGGCTCTGCCCTGGTTTCAACAACCACAGTGCCATCCCAGATGCTGGTCACAGAGATGCTGGTGTGAGTACAAGAAAAGAAAGGAGACACAATTTCATACTTTTTCCCTGAGGCACTCAGCTGGCTAAAGCCAGCCCTGCCTAGAATGATAGCATTTGCTTATAAAATCCTTGGAAATGGGTTCTGTGGAAATTTGTTTTGACCCTCTATCATGTTATGGCAAGAATGGGAAAGTGCACCCGAAGGGCCATATACAGCCTTCAGGGCACCCAGTTTGTGGTCCCAAAAGCCACCTATAGGAAAAAAAAAAATAAAAATCAGATGTTTTTTTCCTTTGCCTCAAACACCATGCAACATGGGCCAAAGAACAACAGTTTTACTCCTACAAAAATGCCAAGCTCCCAAGACATTTTAAAACCACACTAAAACCATGTGAAAATCAGCCAAAACTAAAGCTGCAGGTGACACGACATCATTTCCGCTCATGCTGGATGTCGAGGTGCAGCCCATAAGGTGGATGTGGGGGTGATAAATGTCCCCCTCCAAAGTTACGCTCCCCCTCCACCGTTGCCCACCTATCTTATAGAGTGACCAAGAAACAGAATCCAAGATGGGAACATTAAGGGTTGCAGATTTGCTGATGGGGCACAGTTGGTTCTGAGCGGTTGCTACCGAATACTCAAGACAAAGGGCTAAAGTTGAGGGGCCAGGGAGTGGGGCAGACCTGCCCCTGCTTCAGACACCGGGGTCACCAAGAAGGAGGAGCAGCTACAGCTTCCACAGCCAAGTATGTCTCCCTGAAGAGTTCCTTGTACACATTCCACCTAGGCATATAGTTGTCATTTCTGCACCTTGTTCTTTCATTAAAAAATAACTTAGGAAGTACACACAAATAAATAGACTGTATGCCTGATTGTGAAAAACATAGATATATTTTTATCTATAGATACTATTGTGATATTATTGTGGTTAGATACATAGATACTATTGTGGTTATTTAAAGAAAAAATGTAGCAAGAATTTCTTTCATTAACCCTGAGTCCTCCTTGCTTTTGCTTCTGCAAAGTCATTTGATTGAATCATCAGAGTCTGTAACGGTTCACATGAGTTGTTTCTGCAGTCACCGACACCACAGGGTTTATTTGTGGACGGAGTGCTGATATCCGTAGTTCAAAATTCTCTCCAACCTCTTCCAGTATTAAATGTTATATTTTATTATTTTCTTTCTTGTATTGATTTTGTTTATATCCTGCCATTTCTAGAATGAACTCAAGGTGGCGTATGCGGTTTCCCCAATTCATGTTCACAACAACCCCCAACATTTTAGCCACTACAACATTCTAAGCACTACACCAAAGCGATTTTGCTTGGAACGTCATTGTGCCTTGAATAACGCACAAGCCAAATAATAAGCCAAAGCTTGATCAGGCAGAATTTTTTCCTGTGGCTCTCTAGAGGCCTTAATCTATTGGTAGTCCCAATTAGAGTAGATCCTTTCAAGCAATGGTAGAACGCTGAGTTAATATGGTGTAATTTGTCTGTTCTAGTTAGTATTAGTATTCAGATCTACCTACTGTTGGACTGCAACATCAAACAACTCCAGCCAGCTGAGCCAACGGGAGCCGCATCCAACTTCTGTAGGGTCACACAAATCCCACCCGTGTACTAAGGCAAGTGAACTTTTAAGAGTATAAAACAATGAGACAGGGAAGGAAACTATACAACATAATAATAGTGATACCACATGACAGCTATCGGCCACTGAATGAACAGAATGTTGGGCTAAGTAGGTCCTTGCTCTGATCCAGCATAGCTGTTCTTGTGTACTTAAACCAGCATAAATGTTAAAGAATCAAGCGGATTTCTCTGAAATTCTAAAAACTCTCAAAACAACATAACAACATGAGAAAAATCAATATATGTATCTTATGCAGAAGAACAGCTTTGGTAAAAGGTGGAACAAGCACTCAAGCAGAAAAGAGTGGCTTCATTCTCTTTTCCATGAAATTTTCTTCTTTTCCCTAGAACAAAAGAAAATCTCTAGAACAGTCCAAAATAAGGAAGATAAATCCATCCCTATGTTTGGGTTCCTTTTCATTATAAAGCCCCTGAACCTTCCTGCAATCTCTCTGGCTCTCTCTTACTACTGGTTTTGTAAATTTGTTCCAGTTGAAGACTGCTCTTGTGCTGAGCATGCTATCACTATGACTACACAAGAAAAAGATTAATTTGAAATTGTAGAGAGACTGAGGATTGTTCGTAACCCATAAAAAACAACAGACATGTATGCCCTCTAACATTTCACACATAACAACCGGGAAGCAACACAACATCACAATATGCGTGGTCAATATGGCGACAGTTATTAACAAAGAGACCACACGTATTAGGAGAGGCTGCAGCCGTTTACTTTTGCCTAATTCTGCTAGGAAGGACAAGATTCCATTCCCTCCAGTCCTCTCTCACCTCTCCTGAGTTAATGAGTACAAACTGCTTTTGTACTTTTAATTTCTTTTTCAGCAGCTGAAGCAAGCTGAGGACAAAGGGAGTAAGTGGGAGGAGAGAGAGACTGGCACGTTTTAAAAGCAGCTGAAAAAATAACAATGGATTTATCAGGACTATCCTTGCCAAATCAGAACAGTTGGAAGGTATGACTACTCTACAGTCTTCTTTAGTCCAACATCATGCACAAACAATAATCAAATTTCAGCCAGAAACCCAAAGCTATGAGGCAGGACTTTCCAGATGGTGTGCCGCAACACAGTGTGTCACCTGAAGTGTGTAGGTGTGTCGCCTACTATCTTGGAAATGTATATTATTATTTATAAATCACATATTTTTAAAAATATACGAAAAGTTTTCATGAGATATGTTCTGTCCCCAAACATTTTGTTATTACAATGTATGTATGTGTCTGTAAGTCTTGTAAGGGGTTAGTTTAACCTTTGGTTTGCAGTAAAACTGAAATTACTGTGTCACGAAATGATGCATGTCTAAAAAGTGTGTCACCAACATGAAAAGTTTGGAAAGTTCTGCTATGAGGCATTGGAAGAAACTAATTCTACAGTATATGCAGAATGCAAAAAAAAGGGGGAGGGGAAGAGCATATGTTGAGGAACCTGCTCATTCAAGAGATGACTGATGGATCACAATGTTGTTGGAATAGCTTTTTCTCTTCAAAATTTCTTTTGCATATACACACAAAACGGTTGCCAGTAAAGTGTGAAGAGCCCCAAAAGGATGTCAACAAAGTGGCTGAATAAAGGTGGAGTGAGAAGGTGAGGTAGAGATCAGTGGCAGGATAAGCCTTGCCAAAAAAGGGAGAGATTTCCCCACCTCTTCTCTTAACCTTTGCTTGTTGAAGCATCTGTCACCACCTGCTGCCATTACCCTTTTAAGGTACTAGCCAATAGGGCTGTTGCCACTGCCCGTTTAAGGACAGAGGAGCAAATCCAGCTGTCACCGCCATGAAATGCAGCACTTGCTGGCCTGGCTGGTAAGGATCTCTTCATTGCCCCTGCTTCCAATAGCTTCCCAATGGGGCTGGGACCTACTGAAATATTATAATCCGGCTCTGCTTACAGGTACATTATTACAAAACAATCACAACATAGAAAATGTTGCATTAAAATAACAGTAACGACAACCAACTGAAGCAACTAGCAATCCAACTACCTTGAAAGCAAAGGCAAAACAATAAATGAAATATTATAAAACTGAAAAAATAAAAAAATGCAGTTAATATATCAAGCAATGGAAATAAAAATATATAAGACCACGTGAAGTGAATGAAAAAGTGTTAATGAGGTCTTCTAACAAGACACTCTTCTGATATTCTACTTTAAAAGAAAAAGCTGTGCAGATGTGTTACAACATACGAGACTGCACACTTCATACTGTTAAAGAAAATGCAATAACATCTATGCCTTGAGGTGTAGAACATCTCTGATGGAAACCTGGAGTTACGACTATATAATCACATGTGCTGATGATTTAGTGTGGTGAGAACAAAAAGAATTGTGAAGAGTTCCAAAAGGATCAACTTTGACCTGAGAGAATGAGCAGGGATTTTATTTTTGCTCTTTACACTGAATTTTCTTTTTTCTTTTACCATACATATTGGAGCAATCAATCAATCAGTCAATCAATAATTTAAAAATACCAGCTTCACATATACACCAATTGGATATGAATTGATGACAACTGACCAAAAGATCTGAGGTCATGGTTCATATCTCCAAAGAAATGTCAACCCAATGTGTGGCAAAAAGCAAATTCCAAAATGTGTCTAATGAGAAAAGAAATCTGATAATGCTGCCAGTACCATACTGCCATTATAATAATCCATGATGTGGTCACATCTGGAACACTATATACAGTTCTGGCCACTGAACTTAAAGATGTAGTAAAGTGGAAAAGGTGCAGAAAAGAGCAACTAAAATGGCCAAGGACCTAGAGCTACTCATCTATCAGCACAGATTACAATATTTGGGACTGTTTAGCTTAGGAAAAAAGCCAGCAAGGAGAGGTATGATAGAGATATATAAAAATACATATCTTTCATAATATTAGATCTCAAAATCATCCAGTGAAACTGAGTGATTGAAGATTCAGAGCTAGGAATGGAAAGAATAATTGAAAATATAAGAAATGGTTGAAAAACATTTTAAGTGTTAGGAAACCCTGACAAAAAAAATTCTGGACAAAGGATAATCTTTGCAGTTGTTATGCCTAAAATGCACATATGAGATTTGTTTGCACAGAAAGCACCATTTTCTGCACAGGAAAGAGCCTTCTGCACATAAATATTTTCTGCACAGACAGTGCTGTTTCCTATGCAGAAACTGCTTTTTCTGCACAAGCCCCCAACATGCAAATTATGAACAGAATAAGTCCCAAAATGCAAACAGTCTTTGAAAACAGCACACGTTTTGAAGACTTTCTCAGTGAAAATTGCTAAAATGACTTATTGGTTCCTCTACAAAAGAAATTAGCAAATAATTACTTCCCTATTTAAGACAGAAGTATTTACTGAGACCTTTGTTAAACTGTGAAATTCTCTGCCACAGGATGACTAGATAAATAAACGGAGGATGGGCCTGTTCAGGATGGCCATCATACCACATCCAGTGTCAGAGGCAGTATAGTTCTGTATTATCAGTTGCTGTAGAGTGCAAGATGAAGGGTCCAGTTGTCCTCATATTCTGGTAGTGGGCTTCCTATAAACAAATGGTTGTACACTGTGTGAAAAAATGTTGGATTAGATGGTTCCTCAGTCTAATCCAGAACCATTTTATATTCTTAAATCAGCCCAGTGGTTGAGGAATCAAGAAAATGTATGTGAGATTCTAGCAAAATTCCTAAAAGTAAACAGAAAAATCATGACTATAGAAAAATATAGTTTGTGCAGAAGCAAAGCTTTGGGAAGAGCTTTGGGAAGTCTTCTTTCTGGTCTGGGCAATGATCAGCAAAAGATGGACTTCTATCTGTGAGAAGCTCTACATATCCTAACTAAAAACAAAAGAAAGTATATAAGCAGGTAAAATAAAAAGTAAAAAAGCACTCTTATATTTGTGTTTCTTGCAAATATAAAGCATTTCTTGCAAACCCTTTGGTTCTCATACTGGTCCTGTTAGAAATTTGTTCCAGTCAATATCTGCTTCTGTGTCTATCACTCTGGCTACAGAACCATAAATTAATTTTAAGTTTTATAGAAACAAAGGGCTTACATATAGTAACAAATGATAACATTTCCTATTTATTCTGATCCTGGGTGGCCCATCATCCACTAACAGCCCTGCCTGTAAACACTGGTACACAGAATAAAAGCACCTCCCCTCCACTCCATATACCCTTCTCCCATTTAGTAGCTGTTTACTAAGAGAGAAGTACTATCTGCAGCTCCATGGAAGAGGAAATGCTTTGGATGAAGTAGCCACTAAAGACCATCTCTGGTCCCTAGTTTCAAGGCTATCTGTCTGGAGGAGACCCTCATCCAAGATCCTGCTGCCAGTCATAAACAATACCAAGCTACCTTCTCCAAAGATCTAACTCAATATATGGCAGCTTCCTACCCTCTGTAGATGTCGATAATAATGTTAAAAGTACAATTTGTCCATTCCCAAACCCCTACCTTTTGCCACTCTGTTATCTGATGACTCACTCTTTTGACACTTTCAAATTAAGGACAAGTTCCAGTAATTTTTGCCTATGGAGGCTCAATTAGAACTGCTCACATGCACACACTGCTTGCAAAGTGAGTTGAGGAGGGGGAAGGTGCTAAGCTAGCTGAGAATCTTTGCAAGCAATGCACACACAGTCAGTCCCAAGAAAGCCTCCATTAAGTTCTTCATGCTCCCTACAGAAGAGTATGTGGGTTCTGCTTTTCAACCAATTCCATGTTATGACAGTGCTCTAGTCCCTAACCTGTCAGATAAGTGGGAGAAGCCTGTATCCAAGACAGACAGACAGACAGACAGACAGACATTTTAAATCAAGCAGAACAACACATGGAATGCAATTTTTCATGAGATCATCAGTACTCTCTCTGCTCAGCAGCAAGGAGGAAGGAAATAATAGTTGGTCCTCCACATTCACTAGAGTTAGGGGTGCAAGACCTTTGTAAAAGTGGGAAAACTGCAAATAGTAAAATGTGTGTGCGTCTATGGGAAGGTGGCCGAGGCATGGTGGGGCAGATGGGCAGCCAGGGTTCAAACCAAGTCAGAAAATTAAGAGACAAGGGTAGAGGTTGGCATGGTGCCCTATACTTCCTCTCTTGCCCATCCCCTTCCTTGGGTGTGTGTGGTGGGGATTGGGAGAGAGTTTGTGCTGCTGAGAAATCAGATTCTGAGCCTTCCTTAGCTGGCCAGGCAGCAGGTGGTGGTGGAGGAGGAGGACCAGAGGCAGGTTGTTAAAGGGCTGTGCAGACTGGTTGGAACTGCCAAGGGGGAAGGTTCCCCCAGGAAAGGAAAGGAAAGGAAAGGAAAGGAAAGGAAAGGAAAGGAAAGGAAAGGAAAGAAGCAGGGGTCGAAGAAGTCCACAAATAATCAAATCCATGAAAGTCAAACCCACAAATATGGAGGGATGACTGTAATCAGACCCTTACACATTTCCTTGTGTTTTGGGATTCTGGCATCAGATACCCTGCCATTTCACCCTATGTTTGATGCTCAGAAATCATCTTCTTTGATTCACCCCACCCATATGATTCATAGCTGAAGGTGACAGAAATCTGACTAAGAAAAGAGGTATCTGGAGAGTGTCTCATTAATGCTCAGATAGTTCATGACCAAAAGAATCCCTGATAACATGAGTCTATAAATGTACCCTTAATCATAGTGACTTAATTTAGTATAACTTTAGTTTGCCCTGTGTACTTCATTGGGAAGGAGCATCAAATCCTGTCATCCAGATTTCTCCAGTCTGGTGTCCTGCAGATATCAAGTGTGTCTGTCTGATGACGGCTCAATCACTCTTAGCCACTCCACATAAGGCCTGAGCCAGAATCCTGTTGGTTGCTTATGCTAGCATAACTCCAGTTTATGCCAATGGAAGTACTTTGCTGCACATTACAGAAAGAAGTCTACAGTGCCTCCTTGCACAGTGCCTTGGCATTGGGTTCACCTGGGCAGCCAGACAGCTCCCAGGCCCCCAGACAGTAACTGGCCACAGGAGTGCTTTCAGGTGTCATCCAGCTGCCCTTGAACACTCAAAGAAGAAACAGCCGTCTTCACCGACTAACAGTCATCATAAATACGCTGGTGGAGATTTTGGTTGTTTGAGGAGTCTCGTCACATTTTGGTCATAATAAACATAATTCAAGTTATACTGATTTCTTTCAGTTCAACACTGTAGCCTAACACAGAGTTGCCACTCATCAGTTCTGTGCGAAAAATATCTGTTGTGGAAATCCTTTTCTACAAGAAGCTCAAGGCAGGCTCTTTAGAAGAGATCCCTTTTTATCTACACTTTCACTCTAGAAATAAGGATGCTTCCAGATGAGAAATTGAATGTGCAATTGTCACACCTACTTTATACAATATTATGAGGGATAGGGAGAGAGGATCCAGACAATCTCATAAGCCAGTCATGAGCCTACCATTCTCTCTATCTTTCTTTCCTATGATAAAAAAAAAAAATTAAAGCAGGAAAAAGCAGAATAACATGTTGCTAACAGCCTTCTTTTCTCATTTATGTGCTATACATTGACAAGTTCAGAGTTACTCTATGGCCATTTCCACATGGGGTTTTTAAAACGGTGCAGAGTCTCGTCCAGGGAGGACGTCTGCACCTGGGAGCAGACTCGGTCGGACCTACTTAACGTAGATCTGCACCCCAGCCCGCTCCGGAACGACCCCAAGTGGTCGTCCAGCATGCTTTTGAAAGACTGCTAAAAACAGGTCTTTCAAAAGCACAGAGCTGCTCCCTTGTGCAGATTTGCAGGCTCGCACCAATGCGAGCCTGCAATCTGCTGGGGGCGGGCTTTAGACTGGCGAGCTTCAGCGGTTGGTCAAGAGCCTCGATCAACCGCAAGCTGCCATTTTCATCCCCGGAGCAGTGTGGAGCGGCAGCCACGCACTGCTCCAGAGCAGCGTGGACCGGACCGGGAAGCCCAAAAGTCCGGTGAGTAGCGTCACGGGGCGATTCCCTTGCCCCGTGCGGAAATGGCCTATATTAGAAAACCAAGTAAGCTGGTCAGCTAAAATCTTCTTGGCTGCTGCTATGGGCACATTCTTCCTTTATTTTCTTTCACATTGCTTATTGTGCTGCTTCAACAACTGCAAACATGTATATGCCAAATGGTGGTGTTTCAGAACATGAGGGAAAAGGTGTCGGTGGTGATCAGTGAAGAGGAAGGGAAACCACCGCTGTGTTGTGCATCCACTTAGCATGATGTGCACATTTTTAAAAAGCTCTCAGATCCCAGAATGTGAACAATCAATGTGCAATTCAACTTGTCACTTACAATGGATCAGCAATCACTGGAGACACTAGCAGCCCAGCAGCCCTGGAAATACCCTAGGGGTGTAGCTAGACTGGGAACACATCAACATTGCCCTCCCCAATAAAAATTCTGCTGCCCCAAATGAAATTTTCCTTCACGACTCAAATGTACTCATTTTGCCTCCCTATCTTCAGCAGTAGCAGTGATACAGTAATATTAGGTTCTGGCCTGAATGGTTTTATGATTCCCCCTCCTTAAATAGTATCACTTTACTTGCTTCAGAATGTGCTGAGCCAATCCTGCTATACTGGAGGTAGTGGGGAGGAGAGAAGGACCTCCTGCTTATTCTACTGAGTGGGGCCATAGACCACTGTCTCAAGAGCATGCCTTGATGGTAGCACTGAACTATGGATAGCAACAGACTTCCAAGGCAATTTGTCCAGGATCTTATCAGTTCTAGAAAACCTTGTTTCTTCTCCTCTTTTTGCTAAGGTCTCCCCTGCATTTCTCCCTGAAGCCTGGACCCTTGCTGTGTTGTGCTGTAGGCTTGGCTTTCAACTTTTCCTCCCACTCTTCTTCCTAGTTCAGCCCACTGAAGTCAAGAAAACTAGCAAAAGCACAGTGGAGAGATGTGGGCTGAAATGATACCTTGCATAGTGCTTGAAATGAATTGAAAGGCAACAACCAAAATCTGGAAGTACTGAGTGGTACTGAGTGGACCTGGTGCTATGAATCCCACAATGAAAACTCATGGGCGGGCCAGACAGGAAGTATTTAGGCAAGCAAAACTGAACAATATGGAAAAGACAGACATCAAAGAAAGAAGAAGGAAAAAGAATATTTGTGTTGCTGTCCAATCCTTGGTAGCACATGTGCTTCACTTCTCAGACAGCTAATAAAATAACCAACCTCTGTCTTGTACTACGGTACAGATTCACGTGGTGGAATGTTTCTATGTGCTCATGGAAAACTGGGTGTCAGAGAAAATGGGAAGTAGCATTTAAGCTTGAAGGAGATACCAGTCATGCGCATATGCAACATGGGATAGCCCAAAGCTTATGGAGGGTGGCAGGGGCATACAAACTTCAGGTTCTGCTTAAGTTTACTGACTGACCTCTTTTTCAGACATTTGTGCTGTTAGGAACTGGATATGAGAAACTCACTTCAGAGGATAAATGTTTTAGCATTGAAACTGGTTGATAACACTGAACCACACTAGCTGGCTCTACCATTAGACAGTCACTTCAGGGAGCTGGTTCTGGATGTCATAAAATGCCATCAAATTATTATTTATTTTTGACCACTGTAATTTTATTGTATCTGAAATTTTCTGCCTCAGGTGCCCAAATAACTTTGCTTCACTATTGTAGCGAGTACCATGGCTTATGTAGTATTGCTGTTGTTCCTCAGGCAGCATTTCTTAGGTCAACCTTGGCTAGATAGCTGAAGGAGCAATATTGTGGAAAGGGGTTTTGTTTTAGTTTTCAACCTTATGATACATGGCCCAAGCTCTAATTTTCATCTATTTAGAATACTATAATGTGCTGGGGGACAAGCAGATAAATTCTTTCTCTCCCTGCATATTCCATTTATCTCCCCATCTGAACTCAAAAAAGTTCCCTGACTCAGATTAAACAAAAACTAAATTCTAGACTCACACCATCTTCTATTTCTTCTGGATCCCTTTGTTTCTTCTCCAGACAACAGTCACGTAGAGACGGGGGGGGGGCTGCGGAGGAGGCGGGTTGCCCCGGGTGGCAAAGTTTTTGGGGTGTCCTGGCCCATAGCCATGCCCCGGCGTGCCCTGGCCACACCCCCACATGCCCTGGCCATGCCTCCACGCACCGCAGCCGTGCCCTGCACACCGTAGCCCCTCCCACTCCTGTCCCCCCATACACACACACTCCAAGCTCCGCCACTGCCAGACAAGCTGTCCACAGAAAATATTGGAGAAATTCAAGAATTATCTGTGACTGGTGAAGCGATATTATCCCCACCCCAGGCAGCATACCCACACAAGTCCACCATAAGGTAGCAGCAAAGAAAGAAGTTTCTGGTCTATATCAACCCAGAAGCTTGCTCTTGAAACATCATGAGTTAGTTTTTTGTCTCTCTCTGCCCTGAAAATTCCAAAAGTTCTGGAAGCTTATGTAGCTCAGTAGCTCAGAGAGCTGTTTGAGATATTTCTCTTCTTTTCATTAATTCTAATAATTTTCTCATACCTAGGAGTTACCTGATACACAGAAACTACTTCCTTATTATTTGATGAACTAGTTACACTTCCACAGGAACACACACTTAACCACTGGAGTCTGCTAGGGCATAAGCGGAACCAGTTTCCCAACTTCTAACATAGGCCCCCTTCTTACACTAATACTAAAGTCCCTTATGCTATACATCTGATGAGCTCTGAAAAAAGCTTAATTCTGAAATTGTTACATTCTGTAGAATGGAGAATACGTAACAGAATATGCTAACTATTGTGTAACCTTTTGGTCATTAATACAGGGAGTCTATCAGTGTCAGTTGTCATCATCATCAGCCACCCACCAACATGGCTCGAAACATTTGGCCAGTTAACTTTAAAGCTTTATTTTTCGGGCCTTTTTCTCTGGTAAGACCATGAATCAGGTACCCAGAATAAATGTCTCTTGCAAGTTCACATTCAATTGGCAAGATCACTGTGTGGCTTAACCATTCTTGCCCCACTTTAGACTGCCTGCTGTTTTTGATAGGAGGTAGCTTGCAGAAACTTGTCAGCTTCTGCCAGTTACTGGCAGTGTGCAAAAGATCCATAGAGGTATGTTACTTCTCTGAAAATTAGTTGCAGTTCCTTTTTGTAAATCTCATTTAATACTGTAGGTGGTGGCAGTTTAGATTCTTTTCCAAAAGTAGACTTGAAAGTAATTTTTCTTCCAGAGTGCAATATGTGAGAAGGAACATTTTCTCTCTATTCTTCCCCACTCTTCCAAGGCCATGCTGTTTAGTGCTAGGAGGCTCAGGTCTGGGGTGGCCTCACTGTTTATGTGTTACGGAGGTTCCTGGACAGTATAAAGAAAAAGCTTGATGCTGTAATCTATCTCATTAAAAAGAAAAAAAAGAGCATTGCAGTGGGGAAATTTTCTCACAGAAAAGATCCTCAGAGTCGTAAGTCAACCTTCTGTCCTCTACAGACCTTGTGGATTCTTCATGCCATATACCATGTTTTATGTGTATTTCTTCAAGGATGTTCTTCCAAGGGGGGGAAATTATAGTTGAATTGGCTGTAAGGCTTATCCTGCTGAGTGATGCCCGCGCAAAAACCATTACTTGCTTTAAAAACCTGCTTATGTAATGCCATTAAAGGGTTTTTAACTGAAAGCAAACACACAGTTCTGCAGGGCAGATCAAGCAGCCATTTTCCCACTTCCATTCTCATTCTCCAGAGAGATCCAAACAGCTAGTGAATTGAGAGGGATATTAACTGCTGGATTAAAAAGCTCATTAATGCTAAAGAGGAGCACTGGGAAGAGGCCCACAGAGAAAAATATTATCTACAGCAATGTGCGTAGCATTCTTTCCCTGGGAACTTTAAAAGCTATATAGGTCCTGTGGTGGCAGCAGACATTTGGGTGCCTAGGCACTCTCAAGGATCCTTCAGGTTTGTCATCACCATGGGCCTCCTTAAATCAAGAATGATACCATTTGATGCTCTCCTAATATACATTGCACAGGGAAAGACCAGTCCTTGCATTACTTTGGGATAGGGCTATCTCTAATAAGTCACTTGTTCTCCCTCATTTTTCACTGTGCTGCTTTCTTCTCTTATCTTTTCCTATGTTAAGAGTTTTCACAAAACTCTTCACCAATGTGAAATGGATATAATAAAATATCGTAATAGACCACCGCAGAAAATAACATGAAAACTTGTCTCTAAGACAAGATGTAACATTTTGGTTCACCACCACTAAATCTGTTCAAAAAGTGCTTCTGTGCTACAGTTATTAGGAAAATCTGATCAGGTAGGCCAGGAAACCACAATTCATGGATCATTTAAAAAAATATTTGTAGTGAAAGTGAACAACAACTCTGCATATACCTAAGTGTATATGTGTATATCTTTTAAAAATAAGTTAAAAGACTATAGTTCAGCTATCTAACAAAGGGAGGACCTTGTTCTCTTGGGGCCTGATCCAGCATTCTGTGTATTATGCTGTGACATTTTCTAAGGGCAAGTTAGCTATTCCTTAACTGCTATGCCCATCTTCACCATCAAGATAGTATCTGTGCCATTGTGACTTGTTGTCAAGGCTGTAAGGGTTAATAAAGGACATCCCCGGTTCCCCTCCCAGTTGATGGAAACAGACGCCTTCCACTAACTAGGAGAATCATTACCCAATATATTTCCTACTTTCACATCAGGCAACTGCAGGAGAAGAAATGGTATCCAAACACAGGGCTGTAAAGCCTCAGCTACATATGTGGCTGAATTAGGTGGCAGATTGGAGTGAACAGGTGAGGTTGTGAGTGAACAATAACATAGATGACTACTCTCCCATTACCCGAATTTTTAAAAACATTTATGTCCTTCCTTTCTCGAAATACTGGGATCAATAGTGGTGCACAGTATGACGTAAAAAACAGATGAAACTAGAAACACATTTTAACATTATTCCACAATTATCAAATTAATATTTTAAAGCAAAAAGCAATGTAAAAGCACATCAGAAAGAAAATACAATATCTTATCAGCTGACAGCTAGTAGCTGTGATAGAATTAATGATAAAATCATAAGAAAAATACAGCACCTATACTCAACTACAAGCTAACTGTCAAAAGGATTTTGCCTGCTGGTGAAAGGGGGACAGAGAGTAACTTAGCCCCCAGAAAAGATAGTCCAACAACCTGGGAGCAGCCACAGAGAATGCCTTCTCTTCTGTGCTTGTCACTCAGAGTAAAAAGGAGCACAGCATGGAGAAATATTTACCACCGTCTACTCTCTGTGTCTTCTATGGCAGTGGTTCTCAGCCTTTGACCCTCACGATGCTTTGGACTTCAGAATCCAGAACCTTTGGCCATTTCCGCACTAGACTATTACAGTGCTATTATTCCACTTTCAATATCCTATGGAATCCTGGGGTTTGCAGTTTAGGGAGGGGCCTTTGAGGCCCCTCCCTAAACTGCAAACCCCAGGATTCCATAGGATGTTGAAAGTGGAATAATAGATCTGTAACAGTCCAGTGCGGAAATGGCCCCTGATTATTGGCCATGCTGGCCATGCACAACCCTCAAAAGACAGTTGTAACTGGAATAAATAATGATAACGGGGGGAAAAACACCATCTGGCATCCTGTTGTGAAGTTCCATGATCATAAAATGCAGGATCTCAGCTATCATCTCCAGGAAACTATTACCCCTCTCTTCCTGTCCTTCTAATCCCTTCCATAAATATAACCCCCCAGTGGTCTGCATTATGGTTTCAGAGGTTCCGTGCTAATTTAACATCTGGTCTGCCACATATTCCTGAGCTGCTAATGGCAAAAAAAGAGAACACTATCAGCTAGAGACCCATGATCCCATTAGAGGAGAATAAGGAGGAACTAGAATTGTTCTTCCTATTAACATTTTTTCATTCACCTGGCATGAGCTAGGCTGGCTCTCTTCATTAAGGCTGTGAACACCCACGTGTCCAGGTCTGAGGCAGTTATTTGCATATTTAAGATTCAACAGGATTTTGAATCGGCAGGAAGTGGAATGCCTATACCTTCCATATCTGCTTTCCCCACTCTGTGACAAGAAGGGCATAAATTAAACAAAATACCTGTTGCATTCAAATATGAATAAATGGTCTTGGTTGCAGAATGCTCTGTCTGCACATATGCGTGCAAGATTTAGGCCACTAGGACAATATTCTGATTTTGTTTTGTTGACAAAAAAAAAAAAGAGAGAGAGAGATACAGTATGAAAACTACAGATCCATTTTGTAGCAGTTTGCTATGTGTCAGCTCCAGTGAAAGGAACAGTGCACATGTTATGCAAAGTAAAACTATGCTCACCATCAAGCATGCATTATGAAGAGGTACAAGCTGATCACTGCTCTGAGGCAGAGAGATCCAGCACAGGACACATGTTTGCAAACATGGTTGTCACATTTTTAGGCACAAAATTGAAAGGAATACATCAAAATGTTATATGTAAAACACACTCAAGGCTATCATGATGCTGGTAATGCTGAAAACATTTGATGTTGGCATGATATTTCCATGCTGAAAGTCTCTACTGCTTTTCAGGCCACAGATGTCCCTGCTTCAGTTGACCATAAAATAAATGTGTTTGGCCAAGAGGCCAAAATGTAAGGAGGCAGAAAATCTTGGGAAAACAGGAAGGCAATCAAGAATGGGCATCAATGTGGGTTCTTTCTGCCCTCTGTCACAGATCAGAACAGATGTACTTGGTGAGGGCAAGAGAGATTAAATCTGATGAATATATAGTCCAATTTGGGCTTAAAAACACAATGAGAGGGGAAGGGTGTATTAGAGAGATTTGGGTCTCTAAGAAGGTTAAATTCTCACAAATAGCATCCATCTTGCAGGAGCTCTGGAGCAGCAAATTTCCCTGTATTTAAATCAGAGTACACAACCTGTGGGTAGCTGGCATCCCTTTGAGCTGTGTGTAGTTGTGTAGCCCCCTCATGACTCCCATGGAATTTATAATTATTCAGTTCTTTATATGTATGTACGGGGTAGGGATGGGTTACCATTTGCTGGTGCCACAGTTAGGATTTGTTTGACAGGATCTGGATCAGGTGGAAGGCTCATTGAGACATCATTTCCAGTAGCTCTTGCACAGTTGAGAGAATGCAAAAAGGAAGCTTAGAGGCCTAGTAGAAGCCAAGCAGTCTGCAGAGCTACAGTTACTTGTGAGCTGGAACCACTAAGTTACAAAACAGGAAAAGGGGATATCTCTTGTTAGACCAACTACAACTAGTGAAAAGATATGCAGGTTCTAGAGCTACATACACAGAACCGTAAATCTAACTGATGGTAATATTCCTCTTAGGAAAAAAAATAATGTTGACTGACTGATATTCATAATTATTCCAAACTATGTAACTGGATAATAATTTTTTAAAAATATGGGGAGAGTAATAATAGCAATTTTTTAAAAAAAAATTCTACAAAATTGGAGCTTTGAACCTCCAAACATGTTTACACTTTACTCATAGGGGACAGATGGGTGTCATCACATAGAATATGCAAGGTATTCAGTGGATTATTAGAAATGTTCAATTTTAAAATGTATAAACAAAGGTCATCTGCATTGTAGGGCAGCTTAGAATCCTTTTCTTCTGACACTGGATCTAGCAGTTCCTTGGCAGCACTAATGCATCTCCAAGGAAGTGCTGGGTAACATCAGAGGAAACAATCAACATCTCCCAGTACTTTTCTGAACGCACATTAATGTCTCCCAGGAAATGCTGGGTCAGAGAAAGACAGGTGTCCTATACTGCACTGTGGGCAGGATCTTTGTCTGCAAGTTTAAAATCAGAAACAAAAGGACATACTCTGGCCATACCATGTATAAAATAAGGTGACATTCTGCCCCAACCCCATATAGGTAAAGTAGTGCTTCATTAATAACTAATGCAGGGCTTTCCAAATGGTGTGCCAGGACACATTAGTGTGTTGCCTGAAGTGTGTAATTGTGTCACCTACAATCTTGGAAATGTATGTTATTATTTATAAATCATATATTTTTAAAAATATATGAAAGGTTTTCATGAGATATGTTGTGTCTCCATACATTTTGTTATTACAATTTATGTATGTGTCTGTATCTCTTATAAGGGGTTAGTTTAACCTTCAGTTTGCTAGTAAAACTGAATTACTGTGTCATGAAATGATACACATCTAAAAAGTGTGTCACCAACATGAAAAGTTTGGAAAACTCTGAACTAATGCAATACACTATTTTTCTCAAAAACTCAGTATTAAGGAATTGGAATGGGGTAGGTAATACTAATACAAGGTGGTGCTAGAATTTGAGGCTCAGACTCAAAGTGTCTCCTGTAGTGCAGTAGTCCAAAGACCAATTATAGTCCCTGATTTATGAGATCCCAGTGGACATGCTACAAGACATGGTTGAAAAAGGCAGCTTGGGTGGGTTTAAAGCTTCTATCACATGCAGAAAAAGCAACCCACTTCTCTATAACAACTTGAAATAAAAAGCAGCTTTTCTCTTCAGCAATACCAGTGGCTTCAAGGAGAAAACATGACTAAGTAAAGTTTTGTTGAAACACAGCTACAAATCAACAAATGCAGCAGCTGAGTTTTGATCTGGAAGCCTTGCTAAGTCTCCTTAACAGTATGTGTTAGGCTATTATTTCTTTTATTATTTCTTATGATGTATGCCTGGCTCCCTCCATGACTATTTTTAAATGCATCTTAACAAGCTGGATGTCTGAATCCATTTCTAATTGATTCTGGTTTATATGCCATGTTATATATTTTATGATTTTTCTTGATGGTGAGATTTTTGTTGCTGCTGTTCTAGTTAATCGTGCTATTATGAACACACAGTTCAATTAGTTACTTTACCTTTATAGACTATATAAAAATAGTTGAGGAAGAAGAGAAGAGCAATGGAAAAGAAAGAAGAAGCCAAGAGTAGTCATCTTCAGTGAACAAAAGTTAGGAACTTAAAATTTAAGAATGATTAATATGAGTGTGAAACCAGATATTACAGTTAAGAGTAACAGAAGCAGTTTAACAGTGCTGCCATTTTTGTACATTTCTCTGTCCTAGAGTGATCTCTAAGAAAATCAATCCCTTGTTTTCCATCATGGTTCAGTTTCAATAACTGGAACCGGCAAGGCGGGGGGTTACCTAGTATACACAGCACACTCCTCTCTCACACACAGCTTTCCATTTTAATATTTATTAATAAAAGCTAAACTGATAACCATGTGTACAAACCAGTGCTTCAGGCAATGGCATCTGGGGGGCTTTAGTCCAGACTTTAAAGGAGCTATGTAAGATGCTGAATCTGTTCTGGCAACAGGGTTCAGCACCCTGGAGAACTGCTTTAACAAGGTGACTAAAACTCAAGAGTGGATTCACTTCCCCACTGACATGGGAGCCATTAGCTGCCATTGACATACATGTGCTGGTTGAAAATAACCAGAGGACTAGCCATGGTTCAGTGCTAGAACACAGGCTTTGCATGCATAAACTCCCAAATTCGGTGATCTTGGTGACACTGATGAGAAGACTGCTGGTATCCAATCCAGCAAAGACCACCTGATCGTGACCTTGTAGATCAACTCTCAGCAAAGGTAGATGATACTGGGCTGAAAGAACTAATAGCTTGATCCAATAAATGGCCTCTTCCAATGTATGTTCTTTGAATGCACAATAGAGGATAAATCCAGTGTGTGGTTTGTGGACATTTTCCATGTGTAGTGTAAGATTTGAAGTCAAATTCCAACTGGAAGGGAAGAACCAACTGCCATGGTTCGTAAAATTGGGAAGGGAGAGGGACCTTACTCCCTATTACTTTAGTCCTTATTGGAATTCACATGTATTTGAAGACCTTTCTGTCTCTTTAACTGAGAATTGCCTGTTTTTCCATTTCCCAATGAAATGTGCCGTGTAGTTCAAAAATGGTGCAGAGTTTAGTGGTCTAACACACATATTGGAATTCAAAAGCCACAGAAATTAGTTCATGCAAGAGTAGGGAATTTCACTCAGAAAGAAATGTGATAATACTCCCGATACCAATATACACAAATCCGGATCAGTACAATGACCAACAAGCACTAACAAAAGAACCAATAAATCACCACGTGATCTTATGCACAGCCACATCATAAAATATATAAGATGCAAACATGTAACATATCATCAAGGAATTTAACATTTTTAACTAGATAAAATTTTCTAGCCCATTTTCAGGAGACAGGGTAAGAGAAATACATCCATTTTAAATATAGAGTGCAGTTTGTTTCATTCTAAAAATATATGATTTTTGTATTAACCTAAAACAAGTAAAAAATTAACAACAGAGACACCAAGACGATAATAGCTAAGCAGGCTGGACTTTTCTCTTAAAGGGGTAAGCAACTTTGGCTGGTTCAGTGGCCAATTTTCTACCCTGGTTAAAAAAAAAAGTACTATATTGTTGCTATTGTTTTAAAAAATGAAAGCAGAAGTGACCAATTTTCAGCATTGATGGGTTGGGAGGACTTGAAAAGGTGCAAAGTAACTCCTCCTGGAGACTTCTAGGAGTATCAAATGTCATTTTTTGCCCACACATGCACACACGAATGTTTTAAAAGGACCTCGTAAATCAGACAAAAGGGGATATTTTATCCTCTCTTATTGTGAAAGAAGTAGCTAGGTCAGGTTGGCTGGCTTCTGTTTTCACTGTGGGATACACTTCTTTTCCTTGTTTTTATCCAGTCCTTAAAACTGACAGAGCATCAGCTGTCTACTCATCTAACTGGGTCACTGAGATACTTGGAGCTGATCCCAAAGAGGCCATGCCCTTGTTCCACCCAACCTTTGCCATGCCCGGAGTCCCCCTCACAGAGGCAAAGCAGCTGCAAGGAGCAGATCAGGGTTTGATTAGGAGAAATATTAAGTTAAAAGGGATTTATTTCTAATGCAAAACAGCTTGGAGGGATTGCTTATGCTGGAGGGTGTCTTAGGTTAAGCCACCGCCTAGCTCCCTGCAGGAGGGATGTTTATGCTAACCTTTTGCCACAAGTGCAGCGATGACAAATGCTACTTGAATTGGCCGCCAAGGGGAAGGTTTCACAAGCTCGGCTCCCAGAGATATTCTGGGGATCTTCTTTCCTTGGTGTTTGAGGCTTTCATTGAAGCACCAACACAGTTACAGTCATCTCTCCACATTCACTAGGGTTAGGGGTGCAGGACCACTGTGAAAGTGGAAAAACTGTAAATAACTCTAGGTCCTCCCAAACCACATTTAACACACAAAAAAGTATGATCACTATATTCAACCCACCATGGATCCCTTTGAGGCATCAGGGTTCCTTCACAAGGCAGGAGTGGGAGGCTGGTGGGGCTTCCTGCCACCTCCACTACTGCCCCACATCATTTTTAAGAGGGACTTACAAGGCTCATTTGCAGTTTCTCAGTCTCACAAGGCTTGCAGTCCCTGTTAAAAATGGCATAGGGAGGCAGCAGAAGTGACAGCAAATTATCTGTGAGTAATCTGCAAAAATGAAACCCGCAAATATGGAGGGCTGACTGTAGTTGCTCAGGAAGAAAGCAAAATAGTTCCTGGCTTCCAGGATTGTGACCAATGAGTGCAAATGAGGGGGATGACTGACAGGTAATGGGAACAGCCTCCTTCCCCTTCATGTGCACTACTGATCAACTGAAAAAGAAAGGGAACTATTGTGTTCTGCAATTTTACAAACCATGTTAACATTTATTTTATTACAATACATTAAACAGCTAGAATTTAAGCATGCTAGATGATTCGTATATAGGTTTTGGCTGATTTGCATTAACTTGTGATGGGCCCAGCCCAGTCTTTCCCTGTCTCTGTCTCTCTGGCCATTTCTGCACTAGTCTGTTATAGCGCTATGATTCCACTTTCAACATCCTATGGAATTCTGGGGTTTGCAGTTTCGGGAGGGGCCACTGCAAACCCCAGGATTCCATAGGATGTTGAAAGTGGAATCATAGCGCTATAACAGGCTAGCGCGGAAATGGCCTCTTTCTCTCTGTCTCTCTGTCTCTCTCTCAAAGGCTTCCTCTTTTCCTATACAGGCTCAGTCAGCCATTAGCACCAGAGGATTGCGCAGAAGTTCCAAGCATTCAGAAAGAGCCCTTTTAAAATGGACAGGATTATCGGCCCCTGACACTGCAATCCTATATGGGTCTCCTCAGAAGTAAACTTTTTTTCGAAGGGAATTATTTTAGCGAAGTGTATGTAGGACTGTAGTCTGAGTAACTGCTTCAGCCATCTTGAGATGAAAAATTTGGATAGGGAGCCTTTATCAAAAATATATAAGTCCTCCCACCTCCTCCATACCACTGTAAGAAAACAGGGAACAGGGAATTCCTAGCTAACCAAAAAAGCTGTGGAATGATGATGCTCAGAATAATTATACTACATTAAAAAAAACAGATGCCATAGAAGTTACTAGCAATCAGAATGAGACATAAGCAACAGCAGCAAGCACCTCTATGAAGCAATCCACATCAGTAACATTTACACCAACCATGCAAGGTAGACCTCTACAACAACCCTGTAAGGGGCACTTGCTTGAGATCATGTAAATGACTCCACTAAGGTACTAACCAGGGGCTTCCCAGCTTATATATTCAGCCATTACACTACACTGCCTCATCTACATTGTTTTAGGGGAAAATGATATATCCAAGGATCAGCAACCTCTCTTTCCAAGGAGGTGGTCCTTGACAGGAGATGTACCCTTGTAGCTGGTTAGAGGCCTAGCAAGCTCTCCAACCCTGGAATGCTGGAAAGTTTTTCTACACCTACTTGAAGAAGTCTTCTTTGCAATAGACGCTCCCAGCTCTGGAGAAGCAGCGGTCTGCCAGCTGCATTTGGCAATCTGCACACTTGAGGCAAGAGCCGTGCCAGTGCCGGTCGAGGACTTTCAGGATGAACTTATCCAGAATATGCTGGTTGCAGCCGGCACACTGGGGGATCTCTGGCAGGGGAAGAGAGAGAAGAACATGAGCCAAAACAAAAAACAAAACAAAAAAAACCTGCTGCTGAGCAAGACACAACTGCATAGAACAAGCTGTTCTGACCTAGAAAGTAAATGACAACTGGGGCCCTTTTGTACTACACAATTATTGCACTATGATTTCACTTTAACTGACATGGCAACAGCCTGTGGAATCCTGGGATCGGCCATTTAGCAAAGGGCATTTAGAATTCTCACCCAGGGACCTCCTCTGGTGGCTTTTACCCAACCTACAAACCCCAGGACTCCATAGGATGCGGGCAAGACTGTTAAAGGGGAACAGAGAATGCTGTAACTGTCTATAGTTTGAAAGGGGCCCCGGCCTGTTTCTTTGACCATTTCTGCACTAGACTGTTATAGCGCTCTGATTCCACTTTCAACATCCTATGGAATCCTGGGGTTTGCAGTTTCGGGAGGGGCCGGCTGGCCCCTCCCGAAACTGCAAACCCCAGGATTCCATAGGATGTTGAAAGTGGAATCAGAGTGCTACAACAGTCTAGTGCAGAAATGGCTTTTGTGTGTGCACAGGAACAGCCAGGCAGCACAAAGCCCAATATGCGGGAAGCTTCACTCCTGTAAATGCATAGAAGGGAGAGGGAGAATCAGCAGGTGTTGTTTGTCATGCTGTCATGCTGAAATCTCCTCTTCTACACAACCATTACAAGTACAGGAGGCCTCTCCAGTTTTCACTCTGGCTCTTCTAGAGAGGGGAGTAAAGAGGGCTGAGGCTACAGACACAGGAAAGGCCCACATGTGCCACCAGCTCCCCACAGGTTGGTATTTTCTCATGGGGTGGAAGTGGAAGATGTAGTCATCTGCATAATGTCTAGCTTGTTTTTCATCCAGTGTCCCATTTTGATTCAGAAGGAGTCTGCTGTGCATATATTTTTACGCACAAAACCAGTCTGTTTAAAGCAAGCATTATTTAAAGTCAGTTTGATCAAGCTTTTTTAAAAACTTTCCCAGTATTTTACAAATCCAGCCCCAGGCCTAGATTGATCTATTAGGCTCACGTAGTATGGAGACCCTGCACATTGATTATTCATAAAACTAAACTATGGCTCCTCAAAAATAAATTTTAAGACTTAGTGGTTGTAATGAAATGTAAATTGAGGTGAAATTGCAAGTCAGGAGAGCCTGAATTTTGTAGCTGTGGAGTCCATGTTCTGGCAACATAGCTGTTTTCTTGTCTGTTAAAAAGAATTTGAAATTTTGTAACCAAATTATTTTTGTTAGGAACTTGAATGAGAACTTTAGAAGTATAGATGCACATAATTAAAAATGGAAGAACAGAACACAAACATACACATGTCAATTGCAAAAAGACAATAAAATATGGGGAAGAACTGGAAATAGCATAAGGCCCACTCCCTTTTTTTTCTGACTCTTTAGCGTTAAATACCATTTTGTCCTCTTTTCCTTGCCCAACTGTACAAATCTTTCCTACAAATGAAAGCCATGATGCTCAGGCGTCTACAGAGATTTTCTACAACAGAGGATACTGAACAAGATGGTTCAGGGAAGGGAGCAACCTCCACAGTACTACCAGCCAGCGCTTAATGTTCAAAGAGCTCTCATACTCAGGAATATAAATACATATAGATATGGATATTACATAAATCCCAAAAGAGATACAACATTCAAGCTTGGTATCTTTCCTTTTTGTGGGACCATAAACCACATTTGTTTTGCTCACAAGTTAAACTGTACCTAAAGCTTTTACCAAGTTTTGATTAGAACAAGGGAAGGGCTCCAGAGATAAGTGGCAGCCCTGAAGGCCATCAATTAGTCATCCCTGTTCTTCAGCAAAGGCTCTTGGCTCCACGCTGCAGGAATTATAGGCAGATACTTAGACCTTCTAAACCAAGGATGGACAACTGGGGATGGTCGGGGACCAATTTTGACCCCAGACACCCTAAAGGAGCACATGAACTGGCAGAAGTACTCTCACACAAACAAAAGCCAGACAGAAAACATGGAGGAGACCAGACATCCAAGCAGGGCCTGAACCCCATTTAAAATGTAAATTTGTTTCTCCTGGATTCACCACTATTCTCTGATTTTAAAAAAGGGCAGTTTGCAGAGTCTGGAGGGGTGAAGGGCCACCAAAATAGCCTTGGGGCCACAGACAACTCTAGGACTGCCTGTCCCTTGCTCTAAATATGGGTAGTGAGCCAGACTGGATGTGGGATTCGGTTGATATTAAGAACCAAAATGTTTTAAGAATGTGTGGATGGAAGGACATTAATTGGAGGAGCACCAATAAATAGTTAGAATGGAGAGCAATGCCAGCTTCCCTTTTGACTTCAGCCACAGTAAGATCGTATTTCACTTCAGGCTCCTATGGCTATTTGTTGTTGTTGTGTGCCTTTAAGTCATTTGCAACCTATGGCAACCCTAAGGCAAACCTATCACAGGGTTTTCTGGGGCTGAAAGTGTGTGACATGCCCAAGATCATCCAGTGGGTTTCCATGGCCAAGTGAGGGACTGAACCTGGTCTTTAGGGTTGTAGTCTAATGCTCAGATCGCTACAACATACTGGCTCCTATTTAGCAGTGAATATTACAGAAGCACTAGATGATCAGTACAACATCTACAAAACAGAGATGGAGAAAATATGGACCCTAAACCTCAGTTTTACAGCTCCACTTTGCATTCCTCCTAAGCCCACAATTTAAAAAAATGTTGTGAAAATACCAGCAACCCCTCAACATGAAAAATCCCACACCCTAGTCCCTTCCCAAAATACCCTAATTCCTTCAGAACTACCCCACCCGTCACCTCTTTTTTTCAACTGACGTATTCCTAGTTGCCATTTTGACCAGGATATAGTGGGAAAACTGTGGTGCGGGTAGACGTTTAGGTGTCATCCTAGGGCTTGCTCACCCTACATAGTGGCCCATCCATACTTTAAGCCTTTTGGAGTGGTTTGGGTGACAAGATTATCTATAAAATTAAGATATTTTCTCAGGTGGTTTTCCAAACAATCTGGATGTACACCAGATTGCCAGCCTTTTTTTTTTGGATGGGATTAAGAAAGCAACAGTGTAACAGAATCTGCTAGTTAAAATGAAGGTGGGGTCAAATCAGTCCTTTTGCAGACTTTTAAAAATAATAGCACTTGCTACCTGCCCGTCTGACCAGTAAAATACTGATCTGTAATGGGGAGTGGGGCCATTTCTGCATGAGACTGTTATAGGGCTATGATTCCACTTTCAACATCCTATGGAATCCTGGGGTTTGCAGTTTTGGGAGGGGCCAGGATTCCATAGGATGTTGAAAGTGGAATCATAGCGCTATAACAGTCCCATGCAGAAATGGCCTGGGTTACAGCAGCTGCAGATCCCAATTAAGGAACCAAGACACCATGGAGAGAGGAAAAAAGGGTGAGGGAAGAGAAGGGGCAGAAAGATCCAAAAGTTTCAGTTTGCATCACAGAGGAGTCAGGATATGTGGGTAAGTAATGATGAAAATCTGGGTCACTATAAGCCTTTTAACCCCATCACTGCTGCTCTCCGAGAGACATTTTTAACCCCATAGTTCTAAGCATTGATTCATTTCTGAGTGTTTGTTGACTCTGCCTGTATACAGGTTGCCTGTCTGGAAGCGGAATAGATTATACAAATGCAGGTAGCTGTGTGTTCATCTCTATTTCCATTTTCCTTTAGTTCCAAATAATAGAAGGTGTGGTAAAAAATTCTGCCAGCTGAGATTACTCAGTAAAAGCAATGCACATAAATTCTGATATACATGCCTGAGAGAAGATTGATTTCTGAAGAAGCAAACCACAGAGCTGATATGGTGTAATACTGCAAGAGATGTTTATGCATCGGAGCTTCCCCCCCCACACTCGCCTTTTTTTTTTGTTTGCTATCCCTTGGGTAGCTCTGGGGTAGTAAGAGACTGACTCACAACAATATCAAAAATTTGTTGTCTTTTTTTATGCCACTACAAATCCTCTGTATGGCCAGCAAAGGCTCCTCAGAAGCAGGAGGATGGAAACTATTTTACTGAAACCCGAAGGAAACAGCCAAGGTGACTGGCTTATTTATTGAGGGGTACTCAGTGGCTGGAGACAGGTATTAGTTCTTAGGGAAGTTGAAGGTGGAAAGGCAGGCCTATTGTTGTGCTTTCTCTGTATACAAACTTTGCCTTTGCCTTCCTCTGAGGCCAAGAGGACAAGGCTTGCCCAAGGTCACCTGGTGGGTTTCCATGGCTGAGCAGTGATCTGAACCCTAGTCTACAAAGTCATAGTCCGGCACTCAAACCACTACATCAAGCTGGCCCTGTTCCAGTTCTTTTTATTTATTATTACATCGAGATGCCACTTCTCCTTCACTGGTGCTCACAGTAACCAGATTTAAAACAATCACTCAGGCCTGACTGATTACCGGTAAGTAGCCCAGCCCAAGAATTATTGATTGTTGCTTTTTTGATCTATTCCACTGGCTTGCCTACTTGAAAGAAAGCAAAATCTTGTTTCCTCTTCCAAAATCTTGCAAAATCCCCTCCTGTCTGAACAGCAAGATTGAAATACACAGAGGAGTCAATAAAAAAATCTATATGCCCCCTTTGTCTTGTTAAACACAATTGTCTTTTCTGTGAATGCTAGCCTGGTCAGCTCTCCCATCACCATCATATGTCTAGCAAACTGCTTTCCTTTATCTAATTTATTTTAACTAAATTATTTACTATAACAGGAATAATGTTAATGGAATTATGCACTGTGACCAGATTAGAGTCTAGCACTTTAAAGCAACAAACGTCTCCACTTCACCTCTGTGCTTATAGCCTTTTATTAAAATAAATATGTTTCCTCCACATTTGAATTTCAGTGACAGGCAGTTATCCAGCGCCATATGTAATTAGATCAGTGTGGCTGCTTAATTGACTAGCTACAAATTCCTTCGTTTGTCCTCATGCACCTTTCTACCTCATCCACTCTTCTAGTACATTCCAAGATCATAGAAAACACAATCAAATATGAGGATACTTGACCAAATCCAGAGTTTCTGTATTACATCCCCCATAATACCCCAGCCAGCATGATCGCTGGCTATGGGATTTAGGCCCTTTCTTCATTAGACTGTTATAGTGCTATGATTCCACTTTCAACATCCTATGGAAACCTGGGGTCTGCAGCTTAGCCTCCCTAAACTGTAAATCCCAGGATTCAATAGGATGTTGAAAGTGGAATCATAGCACTATAATGGTGTACTGAGGAAATGGCCTTAGTTATAGTCCAAAGAAGTATGTTTTCCAAGCTCTGACTGTGTGAACCTGTTGGAAACTGCGTGGATTTGCTGGGCCTAGACTCGGCCAACTGATCATACTTCAGAGGACAACAAAGCAATTACCTTCCCCATCTATGCCTATTTTGGCGCTATAGCAGTTTTACTCCTTTCCTTAAAACATGGCATAAAACATCTAATGTTACTTTGAGGAGAGTATTTTTTAAAGAAGATCTTCTCTAACAATGACTGTATCTTTTTTGGTAAGATATAATACAAAGAAAACTGAAAAGGTCTTTTTTAAGATGAAACTCTTCTAAGAAAGAGAAAAACAATAAATACATTTCAATGAGATTAAAGGCATTTCTTAAGCAGTTTTTACATAATTCCAAAGATTTATAATTATTGTAATTATTTTTTTTAAATGAAGATTTTTTTAAAGTCAGATTTCAGTACGGAAACTCTTAGGAGATTCTTCTGTGTTCAGTTCTTTTAAAATCTGTCTCTTGTCCAGCATTATTAAAAAATATGAAATGTTCGTGTGCTAAATATGCCAGAGATTAATGGCTGGCCAACATTCTCGGAACTGACTAGAGATTTGGAAAGTGCCTTAATCAGGCACTTTACACATCATTAATATCAGAACATCCTGCATACTTTGCTCCTGAAACTCCAAAGTGCCTCATTGTCCTTCAGAATGACTGAAAATGACAGGGCAGAGAAGTCCTTCAGTGTTCCAAGCACATTTTAGAAATTGTTTCGTAAGATGGTTGCAAGGGAACTGTCCGGACACTATAGACTGAGTGCATTAAATATGCAGCTGCTGTTCAATTCTTGGGGAATGTTGGGACTCTCATCCCTTTTGCATAGAAGGACTCCTGTTGCAAGAGTTTTGCATTCTTCCAGCAGTGCAAGCTGCAGTCATTTGCCACTGGGAAAATGTGATTCTCTATCACAGCTACAGCTGCAGCAGCAATATGTCTGTTTCAATAGTGAGCACTATAAGAATGCAGTTTCATATCACTGGAGTGTGTTAGACAGTACCCTGTGACGTCCTTCCTCAACCTGCTGCCCTCCAGGTATTTTCAGCTACAGGTTCCAGGTGATTACATATGTTAGTTGAGACTGATGGGAGTTGTAGTCCAAAACATGTGAAGGCCACCAGGTTAGAGTGGGCTGCTCTTTGACATCACCAGAGGTAAACAGCAGAACTTGCCTTTCCATGCTGCTTCTATCTTTTTATGAAAATGTTAGGATTTGTTAATGTAAGCTAATATTTGTGAAAATCAGATGAAAAAGTCCAGCTTGGTCATAATAACAGAAATTCTACTAATATGTGTTCCAGAGATGGGAAAAGATATAATAAAGTCTAGGAGGAGCCCAATGTGAGCACACTGAAGATTTTTGAGACAAGGAGAATCACAAGCTTTGGCAAAAACAACAACAAAAAAAGGCAATATGCTAACGCCCTCATTGCAAACTGAGGCATTTAAGAACAACCATTTTTAAAGATCTAGGAGCATGAAACTGAATCTGGAGGGGACTGGACCTATGGATGTCAAGGGAGTTAAATGTGTTTTAAAAAACAGTAACGGAATTCCTCAGAAGCTGAAAAGAATTCTTTATATTGTTTTTCACTGAGGGAGATGTTGGCCAAGTGTACGCCTAACCTGGTATTTTTAGGAAAGGGGTCTGAAGAACTCAGACATGTGGAGGGACAAGACCTGTAGTCCTATTGTCAAGGTTTTAAAAAAAAGAATAAACCACCATGTTCAGATGGGAACTACCAGAAGATTCTTAATGCAAAATTACTTGATCGTCTAACACAGATATATAACTTTCCCTAAGATAAACCTCTTTTCATGAAGTATGGGGAAGTGGGCAATTTTACACCAGTTGTAAAAAAGGCAATCCAAGGCAGGCACAAGAAAATACAGGCCAGTTAGTTTAACATTCATTTTAAGTAAACTGGCAGAAAACGAAAGTGAAGATAACATAATCAGCCATAAAGGAAGACATCTTGCTTAAGAAGAGTTAACATGGCTTTGCAAATGGGAATACTATCTCACTAATCTTGTAGAGTTCTTTGAGACAAGAGTGATGAGACAATTTGAGGGGTGATACTGCAGATACTGTTGGAATGCTAGTCCTAGCAACCCTGAACAGCATACGCAGTGGCGAGGAATGCTGGGTGTTAACGCTGCATAAATCCCACCTCCAGTGTACTTTAACTGATTAGACTCTCTCTCTCTCTCTCTCTCTCTCTCTCTCTCTCTCTTTCTTTCTTTCTTTCTTTCTTTTCTCCAAAGACTCCTAAGCAAACTTGGCAATCATGATGTTGAAAGTTCTCATGGAACAAGTTAAAGAACAAGAATTGTAAAGTACAAATCAATGGTCAGTTCTTACAATGTATAGATGTAAAAAGTGGGTTTTCCCTAAATTCTGTATTGTTCTTCATCTGCAACAGGGTATTGGGGTTAGCAAATTTGAACAAGACCCCAAATTATTTGGGGTGGTAAAACAAGACAGAACAAAAATTACAAAGAGCTCCAAAATGATCGCTCCAAACTGAAATTGGCAAGGAGCAGCCCGCAGGCTGCATGGGGCTCCTGAGGCCCTCAGTGAGTCCACCTGCTCTGCCTACCTCTGCAGAGTTATTGTTATGGATCAAATTTTTTTTTCTGTTCTTGGAGGCTGCAAAAAACCCACCTCAAAAATGAAAACCAGCAGAGGATGACCGGGCACTTCCTTGCATTTTTCTAATTAATGCTCAGGTCTCAGCATTTCTGGACCTAGTGTGGCCTGGTGCAAAAATGTGGCCCCTGTGTACCCCAAAGTTGCCCAATCTTTCATTGAAATGACAGGTACCATTCAATGTAAATAAGAGCAAAGTGATGTACTTGAGGACAAAAAGAATCCTGTCCTTCCATATATACATTGATAGATTCTGAGGAAGCCATCAGTGAGCAGGAAGGGAATCTTACACTCATGATAAATTGGAGGCTCCCAAGCACCCAGTGTGAGTGTGAGCTACCTTGTAGTCCAATCACTCTCAGGGACTACTTTCAAAGCTCTCCAGCCGAAAATAATGATAAAGTTCCATTGAAATTCATGGGAAATCCTCCCCTGCTTACAGGTAGAGAGCTGCGTGACCTGCTATGAGTAGCTTATACGGTGCTTAAGTGGTAGAACAGAGAGCATCAAAGTACTTAATGAACTTTGTAAGATGCTATGAACTTGATCCCAATAACTTGAAAGAAAAAGATGCACCAAAGGCAGATGTCTATTGTGGAAGACTCACATAGACTTCCATAACAGACAGTAGTTATATTTTCAAACCTAACAGAAGCAGCAATTGCTATATCAGCAACAAGCAGAAATTTTGAAGTCTGTTGCCATTTATTTCTATTACCATTTTTTTATGTTTCACCAGCACAAGCCCATTATCTGCCTCCATTCCCCAACAAATGGATGTTTGATCAGTGTCTCCCCTTCGTGCTCCTCTCCCCCTCCCCCCCCAGAGTTATGTGTAAGAGAGCTTGCTTTCAGCAGCCACAGATGTGATTATGTTGCCAGCTAATGGACCGACTCTTTTAACCCTAAGTCAATGTCTTTCAGAGATGCGAGGAACTAACTCTGCTGGAAGGAGATCCCTGTGCGCCTCGCTAGGCAACATGAGACAACATTCTTCTAGTTAAATTGTTTTTCCTAGTATTTGCTCAAATGAATTTCCCACTGAGACCACATAATTTGTTAGAATGAGAAGAGACTATAAAAGGTGGGCAGAGAGATAACTTGCATTTCATATAAAGATTCCAATCAGTTTAGCACAGTATCTAAATATTGGTGCTGTGAGAAACTGGGCACGATCTTGCTCTAAGCGAGGACATACCTTCCCCTGGTGCTGTGAAGTTGAGTTCTAGGCTTTTGTGGACTCTGAACCGGTGACTATAGCCTACGTCTATAGCATTACCATGGTGCTATTCAGAGCAGGTACTTTTAGCTGGCAAAGTTGCATCCCAAGCCAAGCTCAACCTACCAGGAAACATGTTCAAAGTAGGTTTGATATAGTCCTCTCCTTTCACAGCATATTTTTCAAACCAGCAGAACCTACAACTACATAGGACCAGGAGAGAAGCCATGTTTTGAGTCTGCAGCACCAGTTCCAACCCAGAGTCTTTCGAACACCAATTGGCCAATTCCCAGGCAGTAGCCCCAGAAGCTGTAGCTACTAGGAAACAGCCATTTATTCTAACCTGGGCCACAGTAAATTCTGAAACAGCTATCAAGGGATCAGTAGCTGAACTGCTTGCTCCCTTCCCTTACGTATGCACCAGAGCAACATTTATTAAAGTCCAAGGCAGTACTACAGCAGATGGCTAGACTATGGTATCACGACGCCCAACAGAGCACACAGAGGCACGGCCTCTAAATTAAAGGCAGGTTGTAGGTTAGAGATCAATTCTCTTTCAGGTTATGTATTTTTAAAATCAGTTCCCTTTTTTTCTAGGTGCACCAGAAGCTGTGTACAAAGCCCCACGAGCTTCTTAGCATTCATCATTCTTCCCTGTCCTGCTTTCAAGGATTTGACTCGCTTGCTGTTAAAAGTAAAGCTTCTGGGCTGGAAATGAAACAAGCATCTGCATATGTGGAAATGTGCCCAGCTTTGGGTACTGTCTACTGAAGTCTCCTTTCTGATTGTGCCAGGAACTAGTGAAATAAATAAGCAGACACACACAAAAAATGGGATGGTGGGATGGAGTCTAAAAGCATGCACATTGAATGAAGAGAAATAAAAATATGAATAAATGGCCAACGGGTAGTACATTAAGGATGGAGATGGCGATTCAGGGATTTTTCCTTATATCATTAAATCAGCCACTGGAGTGGAAAATGAGGTGCCAACATCTTCTTTCATCCATTTCCCTTGGTTCTTTAATCTGTCCCACCCTTACCTAATTTAGTGGTACAAATGAGCCAGAGATAGGAAAGATAGTGGGAAAGTAATGCATTTAGTTAATCGTTAATAAACTAAAAAAACTAATTCAATTGCATTTAAGTTAGGAATGGGGACTTAACTATTATGTTTGTATTAAATTGCAATTTAAATTTAAGTTCAGTGTCTATACTAAAAGCCTCACCAGGATGAAGCTGAAAAATGCTATCCATGAATATTTTATTTCAAACGTGCCCACCCACCCACACTCACAGAAACTGTCTCTCTTTTAGGCCATTTCTGCACTAGCCTGTTATAGCGTGATGATTCCACTTTCAACATCCTCTGGAATCCTGGGGTTTGCAGTTTCGGGAGGGGCCAGCCGGCCTCTCCCGAAACTGCAAACCCCAGGATTCCAGAGGATGTTGAAAGTGGAATCGTCGCGCTATAACGGGCTAGTGCGGAAATGGCTTTAAATCTGGTTGAAAAGGAAAAAGTTGCATTGCTTTTTGAAAGCACTATTTCTCATCCATCCCAACAAAAACAACTTTCATTTTGCTTTCCGTTGCTCCTTCCCTTCAGCCTCCTGGACTGAGGCTCCTCTAAGTAGCATCCAGTGTAGAACACAAAAGTACTATCTAGATGCCAAAAATATCACCCACTTCTTTGCTCCCCTTACTACTTCTTGGTTTAAAATCTTTTAATTGTGGAATTTACCATCATATCCTAATAACAAACTAAAATAATCAGTTGGGATTTTGTGACCTAAACATTTCCCAACATTCCTCAATCCTGAGAGACCAATGAAAAGCAAAAATCCAAAAGAATTAGCTTTTGAGTAAGACAAAACAAAACAAGACAGCTGGGAAATGTAAAAATTGTTTACTCTTTAGTATTGTCTCTAATAATTTAATTAATAACTTAACTAATAACTTAAGTCTGGAATTAAGTTAATGGTGAGTAGAATGTGTTGGCAAAGGCAGTCTGCATTCTGGTTTATTTCTGGAAGCTTCTGTATATTTTCCCCATTCCTGCTCCCCATTAATCAGCCTTTATTGCTTTCCAAAACATATTTCCATCTCCTCTCTCCTCTACTTTCTAAGGCAGCTTTCCCCAACCTGGCACCTTCCAGATGTCCTGGACTACAAATCCCATCACACAGCCAGCACGGTCAACATCTGTGTCTGAGAGATTAGAAGGCTGACCTAGAGAGATGGGTAGCTCTGGATCTTTTGCTAATGTTCTTATTTACCCAGACTGCTCATGTACTTCAATGGGAAATATAGTGTGCATGCCATAATTAATGTGGCTTGCTCAGGTCCTATAAATTTTTTATTGCCCTGAGTTAGTTGAGACTGCATAGCATAGGTTCCTGAGATGTCAGTGCATAATGCAGCTTTTCCCAATAAGTGGCAATGAAAACTTTATAGCATCTTTGACACTGCAGATTTTGTTTATGCAACTGATTTTAGTCCCCTTTTTAAAAGAAAATAAAATCCTGCTGTTTTCTCTTTGAAGTGCATTAGTTTCCATGGAAATAGAAGTGGGCAGAGCTTGGATGACATCCAAAGAGCTGACCAAAGCAAGGGGAAGCTATTCCTGAATCACAGGTACAGAATCTGGACATCAGAGGAAATAAAGTGTGTTGAAAGGCAATGATGCTTGGCAAGGCAGAAGATGGTAGGAAAGAGAAGGCTGCATTACAGTTGGATAGACCCAATCCCTGAGTTTGCAAGACCTGAGAAGGGCTGTTGATGTAACTCAGAGGTCCCTCATTCATAGGATCACCATAAGTCAAAGTCAACTTGACAGCAGTTAACAAAAAAAAACAACAACAGAGCATATTGATGGCATGGCGGAGTTATTATGATCTATAGTGTCCAAAATCAGAATTGGTAAGACTGCTGCAAAATTAGGGCTGCTTGGTTTATTCAAAACTTTACTTTTTTTTCTATTACTTATTGTGGGTGACTATTTTAATGAAGCATTTTGTATCAGAGGCTGCCAACTTATGGCCTCCAGATGTTGCTGGCTTGCAGTTTCTGCAGCCATACCCCACATAGACAGTAGTGAGGATGCAAGCAACCGGAATCCAAGAACTCCTAGAGGGCCACAGGTTGCCCTCTTTATTTATGTAGTGCTTTGAGCATGTGGAGTTCTTCACGTACATTACCACAGGAATCTTTGCAACAGCCTTCTGTGGTAGGCCTGCGTTTGTTTAAAGATATTTATCCTGCTTTCTCTGCCTGCACAGTGGCACTTGAAGCAATGTACATTATGAATCAATCATCAATAAATCACAGTACAAACACAATTTTAAGCCAAAACCAGCATTTTAAAATCTGTTTCAAAACACAGCGACATCTTGTACACAACTGAACACGGAGCCATGCCTTTTACTGGAAATGTACTTATGGAGATACTAGTAGAGAAAGAACAAGCAGCAACAGTCACCCACCCACTGCAAAAGGTGTTTATGAAAAAGACCATTTAATCATCAGAGCATCAGCAAAGATGCTTCTCTTGGTAAACTGTTACTAGGTGTAGATAGAACCATATTAGAAGCCATGACTCTGTGTCAGAGCCTGGAAATACTGTTGTGCAAAAGCTAAAATGTTAATACTATTTTTTTTAATTGATTACTAATGAGAAACAAGTAACATGATTCATTAATAATGAACTAATAATGTTTTTCTTAATCATCTAAAACTACACAAAGATATCCAAAGACCCCCAGATGATCCCCAAGTAACATTTTGAAGTAACAAGTAAAGACTTGAATAGGGTTGGGGAGTTCCAGCTAGAATAGACTTATTTAATCAGTCGCTGAGTGGTGAGTCAACACATAGGTAAATCCAGTGGAATCGCTGGCTTTCCTTTAGTCAGTACTAAAAAATAGGATTTAGGCCAATATGTCCTCAAAATAAACACTATTAATAGCATATATTATTTTTAAGCATAACTTCATTGCCCACTAGTTACCCCCAAAGCAATTTGTTACTTCCAGGCTCTGCCTGTGATGGTCCTCAGTTCCATTAATAGCCGCCTGATGGAGCGATGCTTCCCCTCCAGATCCAAGGAAACCCCCAAAGAGGTACATGGACATGAGAAACAATACCTCTTAAGACAAGGAGAAGTCACAAACAAAGCAGGCCTTTTAAGGTCATCACCAGTACTAGCTGCACTCAGAAGCTAACAGGAAGGCTATATAACCAAGCAAGAGTGGGAGTAACGTGCTCCCTTTAGCCCATTCCTGTCAAGAGGAGAACTGGGTATCTTGAAAGGTAACATTAAAATATTCTATATAAAATAATCACACAATTATTTGCATAATTGAATTAAAATATTTGCATAATAATTTTCATATCTTGCATAATTATGCAATTGTTTGCATAATTGGAGCCTCTGAATTGCCTCAAAAGGCAGCTTTTCATTGTTCAAGAGTGCACCTTTCAAAAGTCCATGTGATCTGTTACCAAACCATGGAGGACTTGACAGTCAAATCTTCATACAAGAAAGCAGCCAGATCATTCAACAGAAGCTGGTGAGTGCTCCCCCCCCACTGGCTACTTCTATCACTTAAAAATCCAGCAGTAATTGGAGCCCAGGAAAACAACCAATCTATGTAAAAAGTTCTGGGAGGAGGATGCAACACTTTCACCATGAAAGACAGATAAACTCAATCAAATAATATAATATCCCTCCTCTATTATTCGAAGGGATGTGGAATAAAAGATGGAACAAATTCATTTATTGCTTCCCAGAGGGTAGAACCAGGACCACTGGCTTCAAGTTAGAAGATAAGAGAGATTTCTGTTAACATAAGGAAGAACTTCCTCAGCATAAGGGCTGTTTGGCAGTGGGATAGACTTCCTCAGAAAGTGGTGTATTCTCCCTCACTGAAGGTTGTTTTTGTTTATTTTTTGCTTTTTTAAGGAGGCTATGTGGCCTCATTTTGAATACTTATATATGGATTTCCTTCACTGGTAGAGCTTAAATAACTCTTGAGGTTCCTTCTAACTCAACAATTCTATGATTCTATTAAGTCACCAGTTTTAGCTTGGCCGTCATTATCACTATAGTCTTGTATAAATAAAGCTTCAACATGCTGCAGCGATGCTTTGAGTGGGTTTGCATACAGAAAAGCATTTAATCATCAAGCCATCATTGATGCAATTCCCAAACTGACTTCAAACTGTAAGATATGCATGGGAGACAAAGACAGGCTATGGTGCAAGATATCCTTCATTTATCATCACAGTTTTCCCCCATGCCACTCTAGTTAAGATTCTGTCAGTGTTTCCATTATGGAGAGGTTCATATTTCAGCCCTAAAAATGTCACCTCTGCCTGGAAGATCAAAGGATGGAAGCAATTAAAGGACTGTAGGGTTTAAATCAGACTTACTGTGATTTTCCTCTCTCACTTTCTAAAGTTCAGATAGTCTTCAAAATCAATTGCCTTCATTTACTTTACTTTGCATCTGTTAATATTATTTCTTGAAGCTTTGAATATAGCTTTAAGCAAAAGGAATTAAGCACAACTCTGTCACCTTGGAAAAATTGATAGTAGCCATAAGAAGCAAATAGGCAGACACCCATGTCTCTCAAAGCTCCTTGGAAAAAGAACTCCATAAATTGGTCGAAGGAAAAAGGAGCAGAGCACTATCAGCAGCTAACAGTCATGACAGCAGAACACAACTTCCGCATTCAAAGTGTACTATCTCATGCCAGGGCCAAAAAGCAGGAAAAGACTAGAGCTTGGAAATTCTATGTTGGACTACAAGTTTCTCAGATGAATGGCCATGCCAGGGGATTCTGGGAGTTGGAGTCCACTGTGGGAAATATCGTTCTGAGCTAGCTGGGTCTCCAACTGATACAGAAAGGTAATTCCTGCTTGAGGAAGCTTTATAATAGTGATCCCTCCAGGACATCTTCATAGACTTATCTGTTCGACTGAAAACTTATTGGTTAACAACAGTGTAATAGAATGAATAGTGGTATAATGTTATTGATTCTATATACCATCACTCAGTCAGTAGATTTAAGGGCATGAGAATCTTATATTGTCTTTTGGCATCAATTGCTTTGTTTGAATTATATGGGGGGAAAGTTGTTATAATTTTTAAGGACTTAGAGCCTTTCTGCACCACACTGTTGTAGCGCTATTATTCCACTTTCAACATCCTATGGAATCCTGGAGTTTGCAGTTACGGGAGGGGCCAGCTGGCCCCTCCCGTAACTACAAACCCCAGGATTCCATAGGATGTTGAAAGTGGAATAATAGTGCTATAACAGTGTAGTGCGGAAAGGCTCCCAATGTCTTGGCACTTGTTAATCTTTTCAGTGCCTTGCACTTGTTGACCAGGATGGTGGAACAGGGTTTTTTCTATATGTATAATACTAACCTGTATACGTTTCCATTTTATATTTCCACAAGAAAAAAGGGCCAGAAATTTTAAACTAAGCTGAAAATTTACAGAAGGGTTCTGTGCCCTCCTTATGACTACAAATCTGGACTTCCCCCACCAAGCAACCTTTTTTTCTACAAAGAGGAGCCAGACTTCTTTAAAGAAAGAACTACAGCCTTTTGTATTGCATTTCATATACACTGTCTCCTCACACAGTCACCTTCAACTTATAATGATCACGCACAAAATTCCTATCGATCCCAAAAGAAGGCTTGTTTATTTGCATAATAATGATGCCATAATTCACCAGGCAGCCTCCCTCCTGCTTCCACATGACATTGCATTTGCCTTTGAAATGACATGCAGAGCACTCTCAAGGATGGTACAACCTGCTGATCAGCCACATATTAACTGCTTTGCTTACCTCCCATATAAAGAAAGTAGAGAGTGGATCATATCAAATCTTAGGGGATTTGCAGCACAGCCCTTCCTGCATTACACTGAGCAACCTGCTTACTGAACACTTGCCAAGGGCGTCTTCTGCAGTATTCGTCAAGGCCTGAGCGATACTCTGGCCTGGAGACTGGGATAATGACAACAACAACAACAACTGTAGTGGTGGTGATGATGCCTGTAATATGAATTTAACCCCAATGAGAAGGCTACTTAAGAAGAGGCCTCAGGATGAGAGAAATAAATCTAAGTGAATGCCCTGTTGAGTATTTTGGCTTCATTTCTACAGCAAAAGTCCAGGGCTGGCTCTACCATTAGGCAGAATGAGGCAGCTGCCTCAAACAGCTCATTCTAGGTGCTGTGAGAGAGTAGAAAACTTTCAGTTAATTTTATTTGGTTTTATTTTTGCTGTCAGGGTTAGTGCTTGAGGAATTTTCTACCTCAGGTGCCAAAATAACCAGACCCAGCCTTGGATGTTATACCTCTTGACTTACAGAATGGGGAGCATTTGCTGCTCTGCTTCAGACAGCAAAGTATCTCGAGCCAAACATTCAGATGAGGATGAAACCGTAGAATATAGCATATATGAGCATGCTGGTTGTGCCTACAAAGGATTCCAGTGTGAGATTTCAGGGCCAGTTCCTGTACCCTGTTTAGCCACATAAACCTTCCTCATCCACATCCTGGCCACATGTCACTCCCCCTCACAACTCCTGAGATTTTATGCTAATCTGATCATCCTGGCACAATAATACTACACTGTGAGTATTTAGGCCAAAGTATGAGACGGAATGCAGGTTTCCCTTTCCCCCAATTATGGATTTTTAAATTTGGGCTAAATATAATTTGCACAAAACTCCAAAGTAATATGTTTTCCCTTCATGAAGCTAAATACACACACACACAGAGAGAGAGAGAGAGAGAGAGAGAGAAAGGAGAGAGAGAGACTCACCAAACACAACAGAACAGGCTAATTGATTATAAAGACATAACAAATAACTGTTCCACTGCTACTCCTATTACTAGTTCAGACAACAAGAAAAATGTATTTGGGGATTAATACATGTAGAAATGCACATTTCCCCCCCTAAAATGAAAGCAGCAATCTTGTAGCAGTTTGTACCAAGGAGAACTTTTTGGAAGTGTTCCTGTTTCCCATGCCATGAAAAACCAATTTAGGATTTACATCCCTAGAGCTGACAGAAGTGGAATCATAACCAGGACAAATGAGAAACGGTTAAAACTACTAATTTTTACTAGTTGGGGAAAATCTGTGGAAAACTAAATCTCATGTAAAGTGTGTATGTGTGTTTGTGTGTGTGTGCACACACATAACCATACACTCACACACACAACCTTGCCTTGGGTTTTTACATCATTGCTGTTCACTCTCCAGCCACCCTTTTATATAGTAACATAGAACCAGGTAGAGATTAACAAACACATCCAATAGATAGATAGATAGATAGATAGATAGATAGATAGATAGATAGATAGATAGATAGACAGACAGACAGACAGACAGACAGATAGATAGATAGATAGATTCAAACTTCAGGGAATCATCAGTGGTGCAGTGGAGCTATCATCCGAGGGTTAGAGGATGTGGACTTTTTGACTAGCACAAAAGATGACATCCACTGCCAGCCTTCCAAGGATCATCCTGTCCTGCTGAGATGAGCTACAGCGGATAGACCTGCCTTTAAGGGGAACAAGAATCAATTTTCCTAGCAGTAATTGTGGTAGGCTATATCCCTGCTATTATGCCAAGTGTTGTGGAGATGGGCTTTGTCTGGAATGGCAATTAGGACTCATTAGATTTCCAAAAGACCTTGTCCTGCTAGAAATGGAAAGTTCTGAAACTGGTTTACTTACAATACAGCTGCCTGCATTTTTTGGATTCTCCTTGGGAACATGGCTACGGTTATGGCTATGAGGAGCACTCAGAGTTCAGTATTTATCACTACACTGTGGGACCATACTGGAAAGAAAATCATGTCTGAAAAAGTTAGCAGTCCGTTCAGATAAGCATACACCGTCAAGTAACAGCAGTAATACCTAATTCAGTAGGAGGAAAGTCTGTTGTCCTTTATATTTCTAGCCTGATAAATCTGGCACAGTTAGAAAAAAAGAGTCTCTTTTAAAAGGAAAAAATATATAATTAAATCTGGAGTTAGATGTAGTCTTCAGCTGATGTGATGCCTTATCCATGATTAGTATCTCCCATACCATCTCATATCACTCTTTAAGAAAGGGAGTTATTTTATTCTTCCACTTTTGTGCTATTTGAAATTTAGCAATCACTAAATTGTTGTTCTGCCAACCCCAGTCTATTTGTAAATTCAGATACACATGTACAAATATCCAAATAGAATATACATAATCTATAATGGTGGGGAAAAAATCAGAATTGCATGTTTATAACATACACAGAATTAATTACAATTTGTCAATAACTAAGAATGGAAGGCAAATTATACCTTAATATTATACCCTAATAAAATCAAGAGTATCAGCAAGTTTGACTCTAAACTTTTAAGTCTTACACAAGAGAGTTGTTTTTTTCATACCACTTTGGGTGTGAAACTGGTGAAGTTAATCAAAGATTGTATTGCTACTAGTAATTATTGTGACTGCTTTTGTCTTTTATACATAGAGTTTTGCACGAGAAAAAGAGAGGTGTGCTCCTTATGAAGCGTATTGCTTTTTCTTCTGTTTAGCCACCGTCTTCCCAACTCCTGGAGATGCAAACTCTAGAACAGAATGGGTAATGTGTGACCCTCCTTCCAAATATTTTTGGATTGCGACTTCAGGGGCCTCAGCCAGCCTAGCCAATGGTGTAGAATGCTGGGAGTTGCAACTGTAGAGGTTTGCTCCCCTTCTTCTATAACAGTGGCTCTCAGCCCTTGGTCCTCAAGACGTTTGGGATTTCACCTCCCAGAAGCCCAAGCTGACATAGGTAATGGGCAGGGATTCTGGGAATCCATGTCCAAAAAAATCTGGACAACCAAGGGTTGAGAACCACTGCTCTAGAGCAAGGGAAGCAAAGTGTGCCCTTACAGCTTCAGCTGCCAGCATTCTACACCATTTTTTTTTCCAGTTTTTAAAGTACCAAGACACCCTTTGTCGTTTTTGCTCCAACAGACTAACATGGGTACACTTTAGGAATATGCAGGTATACACAGAAGTAGTGTGGAATTAGTCTCAAAGACAGACTATACCTCCCCCCAAAAAATTTTATAACATTTTGGAAATAATTATCTAATATTTAGAAAAAATATCGACAAGCAAGGAAGCAACAGTTTGGAGTTATGCAGCACTGTGAGAGATGTTACCCAGGGAGGTTCATAGACTGAAAAGAAATGCTCCTGCTCAGACCCCATGTTGCCAATAGCTCTACTAGTATATACAGCTCTCCCAATTCACATGCCCCTAAAGTGGTTTAGTAGTCTTACTACCACCAAAGGGAATAACCAAAGTACATATCATGAGCATACTTCCCCTTTTCATTATTTCTCTCTTGGATTTCATGGTTGAATGTTACGGTACTGTTATTGGCAGTACAGAAATGTAGCAAGCAAACAAATAAACAGCTTGCCATTTGTAAGCCATCAGTGAGCAGGATGATAACATTATTAGACGGTAGTGGCATTATCCCTCTACTGCTGGATTAAAAATCCTAAAGCAATGTTAATGGAAATGACGTACAGAGATATCACACACTAACAAACTGCAGAAAATTCTCTGCAGAAATTGGCACTCCTTACTATGTTGACTTTGCCCTGTACTGCTCCTGACATGATTTTCAGCACCTAATTCCAGTTTTGACCAGTAACAGGACTGATCTTCTAATTCCTGAAGGCTTAGGAAGTGTTCCTGCAATACACTAAGAAAGAAAAGGCAATGTCGTAATAAAGAAAAGGCTGCTATTTATTTATCTCTCATCCACTCAAATGGAATATTTTGGTCTCCTAGAGTCACATTTTGCTGTGCACACACATGTACTATGATCTACAAGGTGTAGGGGGGAGCATTTTACAACATTGTCAGCTGAATAGTTGCAAAAAGTCTCCCTGAATTTGAGCCACTAGTCATCAGCAATGTTTAATGGACAAAAACCCAGAGGGAAAAATTATCCCAGCAAACCTATTGTATTTTGCCACTTCCTTTTTGTCCTAGCCAAGGTAATGTACTGAAACTAAAGCTATCCTGTGCCATTTTAGGAGTGAAGCTCAATGCAGAGATACTGAAGGAGATGCTTGGATGATGTAAAACAACTCCTCCCTCTAACAGAACAGAGAAAATGGAAGATAACTGTTACCTGAAACTCTGCCACTGGCATAACCAACCTATTGTTTACTAAGACAGCAAAGCATTCTGCTTATGAAGGAAAAAAAGTGCAATCATTTGCTTTGCAGCCAGGATAATGCTGTCATTTGGAACTCCCTGGAAAAGAAAGATGCTTTTCGTGCAGACTAAATACATAGCTTGTCTCGTCAACAGCAAACATTTATCTGTACAGACCTCAACATTATTTTGGTGTATTCTGGAGAGTGTAGCAAGGGAAAACAATCAAGGGAATAATTCACGTTACTGTTATCTCATAATGGGATGGATGTATGGGATAAGTCAATTCCCACTAGCAGAAGCAAGGAAAAGAAAAGCAGTGTCCTCAGCTGCTTTTTGTGCTTTGTGTTCTGTAGTGTGTAAATGCAATTTAGTGAAAATGTTCTATATCAGAGGAAGTTCTGGAATGGTTCTGCTTCAAGCTGCTGAAAACCTGAAGATAAGGTTTCCCCCAAGAATGTTTCATATACAAGCACAGTTCAGAAGTAATGTCTGCCAGTGGATATGGAAGAGATGGGTCCCCAAGGGAGAGAACACCTAGTGATGGGAGGTCAGCAAGTGCTCGTTTAATTGAACCTGAACTGGAAGGAACAAGTAGAAATACTGATATCCCAAGAGGCTGAGATAGAAGAACCTGGTGCAAATATCCACAGTCAGTTCACTATTAGAGCAGCCAGAGACATCATTTGGAAATGCCCAGGCCAAAGAAGAACACAAACAGAGAAACAACAAACAATCCTTCCTCACAGAAAGAATTCTTTACCATTTAGTGCATGAAGCAAATACGGAGCTACATTGTGTATTTAGAGTATTTAGGGTATTGTGAATTTAGGAACAAGAGCTAACCTACCTAAACTGACATCACTGAACTGAAGGCATACACTGACCTATTATTTCTTTTGGGAATGTAGCATGGACACTGTGAAGCCTTGAAAGAACGGTGGCACCTTCTCAGAGAGCTGTAACTCCAAAATTGAGTGAGTTCAAAGGTAGATGCCCATTACAGCAGTTGTATCTCAAGTAAGCCGTGAAAACATAAGTGTCAGTGGTGCTGCAATACTAATATTATATCCTCTGAAGGGAACATTTGTCTATGCAGTAGCCTGATACACCTAGCCTAGTTTTATTAAATTACAGTCACACCACTGATCAGTTCCTGTTTCAATATTGGATGGCATATTTCACCAGAAACAGAGGTTTTTGCTAACAAAAGACGTAACATATATTGGAACAATTCGGCAAAATAAACCATACCTCTCCTTTTCCACAAAAGCATATTTTCGCAAATGTTTTCATTTCCCCAACAGCACATTCTATCTGTAATATGTGAAAGATTAGGCATTTGAAAGTTGCAGTTAATTTTCTTCCCCTCATCATTCCCATTCTCTCACATACACAGACAGACACACCATGGATGTCTGACTTATCAAGGACTGTTGTTCTCTGAAAAATTCTACCCAAGCCCTCCATAATGGTACATCTCTGTCAAGTTCTTTGTGGTGAAGGCATGCACAGTGGTATTGTCAGGCCATGATCTTGTCCAGCTCCTACTGCTTTCACAATAATGACTTGGTGAGGAGAATATCCCAGTAGATTGTGGGTGGTGAAAAAGGTAGTGGTTTTTGTTTTTCAAATTTTCTGCCTCACCCAAATGGGCTGACCATGAAACTGTGATCTAAGTATTTCAAATCCAGAAAAGGTAATTAAAAAACCCCTTTAAGTACCCATGTAACGTGAAATCTAACTGTGCATCCCTGAAAGGTACTGCTTTCGAGTCCTGTGTCTTCTGATGCTTGCCAGTGTCTCCTTAGAATTTATTTCCTGGAATGTCTTTTTAGCCTCCCTTTCATCCCAGGAATTCAAGATGGTACTTGGTCTATTTCCCCCAACCATTCTAATGGAAGCAGGAGGACCTATGATCACTCCACAAAAACCAATGGGTAAGATGGGTTGATGTGTTTTAAAGTTTTTAAGAGTCATGAAATAGTTGCAAACATGTAAAATAACATGTAATGTTTAAGTTTATGTGAAGTAGCTAGAGCATTTTCAGTAACCCCAGAACTTTTGTGCTATTCTGTTAGAATATGGGACCCTGGAAAGAGATTTTCCTTCTTAAAGAGGAACTCAGGGAATCATACTGCCTGTAATTTTTTTCCCTTTTACAGAGAAACAGAAAGGGATCTAGCCATTCCTAAGATGTGGCAATGCACAGCTGGAGACAGATGCCCACAAAGATGTGGAAAGGGATTCCAAGAATAAGCTCAAACATGAAGAATAATTAAAATATTGATTTTAAACAACAACAATCAGTAGTCAACCCTTGGCAAAACCAGATTTTAAAAAACACTCCCCAGAGTTAATTTCAGAATTTCAAAGTAGGCATTGAATTGTTGTTCGCATATTCATAAAACTAGAACATTCAGAACCAAGGTACTCTCCTTGACTTTGGTGATCTCATACAGTTCGGTTATCTAAACTTCTAAATGCCTGCTCTACCAGCTTCTTAGCATATTTAAATTGGCTTATCTCAAGAGATCCAATAATCATACTTTTGTGATGGAGATGGAAGTCCTATGTCAAAGAGAGAATCCACATGCAACACAAGCATTGCAAAACTACAAATGAGAAGGTTTGTTTGGAAAGGTCATAACAATTAAGCCTTTTTAAAAAAAATAGATTGGGGTGTATAACTATCAATCAGTGCCATTCAAGAGCTGGAATTCTGGGCTGGGGGAAACCGGGTTTCAAATCACACCTGGTAACACAGACTTAACTAGGAGGATCCTTCACTAACAGCCTCAATTCTACCCTGTAAATTGTTCGTTGCTGTAGAATGTTAACCTGCTTTAAAGAGATGTTGCTAGAATAACTGAAATCAGCAGTCATGGCAGCGTGGATTTTGGAAAAGTGAATCTTTTTGCCAAAAATAAAATAAAAATTATACTATGATTAACTCTCAAATATACGTCTTAATGAATTTTACTTCTACATCCCTATTTAGAAGGAGTGAAGAAATGCCGTGGTCCAGAATTCAAAGGTACTATTCAATCATGCGGTGATAAATTTGTTAGCTTTTAAAGTGTTCTAAAAGTATTTGTTGTCTGCTACTGGGTTTTTATTTTTATTTTTATTTCGTTTAATGTAGAATAGGTAGATTGACTTCTTTTATTGCTATACACGGATGAGGGCCAATCACACTAGGGCAACTGCATGTAAGTTTTCCAGAGACATAAGCCATTTCCGCACTAGATTGTTATAGCGTTATTATTCCACTTTCAACATCCTATGGAATCCTGGGGTTTGCTTATGGGATCCTCAAAGGCCCCTCCCTAAACTGCAAACCCCAGGATTCCATAGGGTGTTGAAAGTGGAGTAATAGCGCTATAAGCCTAATGCGGAAATGGTCATAGAATTCTTAAGCGTTTTGTGCGTGATGAAATTTTGTGTCATTGAGAATCCCGATTTATTTATCTAAAATATCGTATATTTTCTTACTTAGTCCCTCTCTCTTCCTCTCTATTCCGGAACGAAGAAGAACGTCTCTTCATGTCACCGTTCTGGGTAATTGATAAGTTTCATTTTTAATAATTATTTCTGTTTTGTTTTTTTCCCCTCCTGCATTCTGTTAATTGTTAGCACCACGACAGATTTCTCTGGTTTAGAAAACCAGAGAGAAAGTGATGGTGGACAGTCATTCTTTGCGCTTCCGAGGAAATTAAACATCCGCACGTTTTTTAAAGTAATAGCAACAAGGAAGGAGGGCAAAAGGAGAGTGGGAACCTGAACCTGCTGATGATATAGACAAAATGCTCATTTCAGCAAAATTTGCACAGGTTAGAGTCTAACCGTTAGAATAACAAATCCCCATACAGAATATTCCAAAAATTCCAATCTGAGTTCTGTCAGAACTTAGAAGTTTGAAACGATGGTGATTCAGGGCTCGTACTCCTCCACTAAAGGCAGTGGCGTAATTAAGTTTAGCTTGATCATGCCCTAAATATGAGTAGAACAGGACACATATATTAAACGTTGCTCTGCCTGAGAATCTTTAGCGGTACAAAATAGATTAAAACAAAGACGTCCAACGGACTCTTTAAAGGCCAATTTTGAGACCTTGTAGAGATTTTATTGTTTCCTTTTCTCCTTCCTCTGCCTTTCTGTCTCTTTAAAAAAAGAAAAGGGGGGGGAAAAACCCAGAAAATCGCATTATTTAGATTTGCAACTTGGATGTTATATTGCCCGGGAAATTTCATATGTAGAAAAAAAAATCGGGTTAGAGATATTCTTTTCTATAGCCGAGGAAGCTAAAGGGGAAAGATCTGCGCACCCTCTAGTCCCGAATCTGAAAGTAAGCCCCTGGGATCGGTGGAACTTACTTCTGTTACAAGAATGTGCTGTTAAAATCCTCTGCCCAAAACTCACAAAATGCCCCTTCTTGAACTGAGCATTTATTTCAAAGACGGAGCCTTTTGCAACTGGAAAGCTTGTCGGAAGAAAACCCTGGGTGCTCTGTCTACATGCGAACGGCCGCTTCTCCCCGAGTGGAAAGCGGTTTCAAAGAGCCTCTCCTTCCTTGGGGCTCCGCGCCCTTTGTCTCTCTCTTTCCCTCTCTGCCACTCCTGATACATTGCAAAAACAAAACCATCCAGCAAAGCTGCCCACCAGGAACGAAAGCGTCGGGATTGACTCCAAATCCCCAGCCATTCCAAACCACCTCCAACTAGGAGCGGAGATCCTCCTCTCTACCCTCAGGTGAACACCGACCACCGGGAGGGGCTTCATCTCCCGCCCTGCTCAGCCGCCATTCCCCAACTCCTTCCTCGCTTGAACACCGATTTAATTAGGAAATGCCCACAGGAGGGAAGGGAGAAGCGGCGGCGGGGTGGGGGGGGGGCGATCTGGAGGGACGGGCAGGGCCGTGGGGACAGAGGGATTCTTTTTTTCTTTTCTTTTTTTACAGAAATAAATCCATTTATTTTATAACTTTCTTTTTCCTTTCAGATGAATACAGTACTTGTAGGCGTCCAATTCTGAGAGCAGAAGGACAGAGGGATTCTTAATCCATCCGTGGCTTAACTCTCCGGAACTGAGTCAGCTGGTGGCTCCTCTAATTTGGATCAGAGGCGTTGGGGTTTGGTCCGTTCGAAATCGACAGGGCCAAGGAGACGCAGCCTCGGCTCCCAGAACGGTCTTCGTAGTCTCAAAACGCGCCAGGCGCGTTTTGAGACTGCGAAGACCGTTCTGGGAGCCGAGGCTGCGTCTCCTTGGCCCTGTCGATTTCGCCTTAGTCCTATCCCGCCGTCTGGCTGTTTTAATCAAGCGAGGTCTCCCCACCCCAAATCATACGAGCCAATAACCGCGCAGGGAAAGGCGCGAATGGGCCTCTGGGACCGGGAGAAGGCGGGAAACCGTGACTTGGGCCCTGACGCTAAGGGGGTCGGTGGCCAGCCAGAGGGGGCTCTCGGCACGGCGCGTCCCAGGGACCGAAAGGCGACCGAAAAGCAACGGCCTCAAACCGCTGTAATTCCCCAAGAGTTTCACGGTCCATTCCATTCGGGTAGACACCGGAGGAAGGGGGCGAGGGGAGACCCGGGAACCCAGCAGGTGCCGAGGAGGTACCCTTCCCACCATTCCCCACCTGCTGTTTGCATCGGTCGGCCTGGCTGGGGCCGAATAGTAACAATATAAACTAGAGCAGTTTAACAACGTGGCCGCACAAGCGTTAAGACCACAAGCGAAACGTTATTTTAAAAACTTAAAGCCTATGATTTATATAGCGAGGAAAGGAGGGGGGGGGGATATCTAATACGCGGGAAGGCAAGCAAGACTTCTCCTTCGAGTCCGGGACGGGGGATCCTGAAAAGAACCGGAGGGAAAAGGAAAAAAAGGAGGCTTGTGTTACCGGAGCCACAGGCCTTTGCCCACCTGCCCCAGAAAAAAAAGATAATGGGGTGCGTGTGTTAATACGAGAGGCGGCGATCCAGTCTTTTGTGGTAGTGGTATTCTTAAGACTACGAACGCTTTTGGCTTTTTTTTTTTTTCCGGACAAGAAGAGGAAAATCGTCAAAGAACGAAAGGGCAAAACAGAAGCCCACCGTTTTTGAAAAGATGTCAGTAATTCGTTTTTCTTCTGGAGCCTGCCCCCTGGGCGCCTAATTCCTTCCTTTTGGAAGAAACAGACCAGACGGGAGGGAAGGACGTTAAATTTTGGGGCGAAGTTTCTTCTTCGGTATTTTTGTTTCAGGTGGAAATCCTGTGGAATTCATTTCTTCCACACATCACTCCGCCCTGCTGACATAAAAGCAGGCGAGCGTCGCTTGAAGGGACGATTTTGAAACCACACACGCACGCACGCACGGAAAGCCGGCGGGAAAAACACCCGAGGTGGTCTCTGGACTCAAGTCAAAGAAAGCCGTCGGGAAAGGGAAGCTACGCTGCCACCCCCTCGATGCCATTGCTTGGCGGGACTGGGTTTGCCCCTGAACGGCGCCTCACGGAAGAGACCCTCTTCCTGGCCGTCCTCGCCGACGATGGGGACCCCAACCTCGCGCAGCCTCGGCGCTCCTCTCGCTACACACAGGCTCCAAATCGAGAAACGCCTCATGCACACCACCCAGTTACCCCTCCATGGTGTACCGGGTTGAGCGTTGGACTACGACCCTGCAGACCAGGGTTAGATTCCCCGCTCGACCATGAAAACCCACTGAGCGCGTCACACACTCTCAGCCCCAGGGGGGAAAAAAAACTCTGATAGGTTCGCCTTAGGGTGGCCTTAAGTCGGAAACGATCGAAGGCACGCAACAACAGCATTCTGCGGCTAAACCGGGGTCTGGGTACCGCAGGGCAGAACAAAAAGAGGCATCCTCAGGGCGCAGTCTCGGAGCACCTTCTGCGTCCTAAACGGCGCTGAACTGACGGCAACCTGGAAGAGGAGGCAGGCTGTGCCCGCCCGCCGCGCTCAGAGTCAAACCGCGGCGTGAGCTATTCAGAAAGTGGACATTTTACCACAAGAAACACAGTTTTTACTTTTCCTGTCCACCTTCTCTTCTTCCTTTCCATTACTCCCTCTCGCTCGCTCTGTTTATTACTTTTCACTTCGTTTCCTATTTGTTCTTGCTTTCAATTCCGTTCGTATGGATAACGAGGTAACGACCTCAGGTGCCACACAGTACGCCCTCCCTTGTACGTACACTGTATGTGAAAACGGTTGTATAAGACGAATTAATGAAATATTGTAATTTAGCACATACGGCCCGCGTCATGTAAAGATGGTGCCTAAAGAGATAAAGAGGGAGGGAGGGGAAGGAAGGAAGGAAGGAGACTTCAGAAACTTCTGAGGCCGGATAGAGAAGCATTGTACAGCTCTGGCAATGGCTACAACCACACATACGACGGCACCGTTCCGAGGGCGAGGGTCTTTTCTCAGAGGGTGGGGAAGGAGGGAGGGCAGTAAGGGTGGAGTGACAGCGGGTCTGGTTTCTCCTGTCCGAGGCCCGAGGAGCAGCGCTTTAGAAAGCCCGCCCTTTTGTCCCTGGCCCTGTATGTTTGGATACAGGCCCTCCTCGATGCCGAGGCGGCCTTAATTCTAGGACACCTCCGCCTCCACCTCAGAGAAGCGGAGGAAACCCGGCGTCTCCCTCAGGGCGAAGTCTTCTCGGCCCAGAGGAAAGGCGAGGATCTTCTCTCAATTCCGCCCCCTCCAAAGGGGTGGAAGGGGAGGAGGGTCGGCGGCGGGGGTTCACACAGAGAGGCCGGGCCCGGGGCATCGAGCTCCCCTGAGGAAAAAGCGCGCAGACCGGTGGAGTGCCGCGAGCGAAAAAGCGAAGGGGGAGAGGGAGGAGGGTGTGCGTGCGTAGAGAGAGAGGGAGGGAGATTTTAGTCACAGAGGTGGAAGCGGAACCCACCCAGCCCCCTCCCCTCTTCTTACTCCCCAAATGTTCTGGGAGAGGCAGAGAATTTGGAATACATCGCCATGACGTATGGTGGTTTCTTTTCTGTTCTCCAAGGGGAGAACGGTTTTTACACACGGTAAAGAAATGCGCGGCATTTCCTCCAGCAAAGGAGATGCAGTGTGTTTTGGGGGGGGAGGGGCTTGGCCGTCCCGTCCCTCAGAGTTTCCCCTACGTCTCGGAGGCGGAGATGGGGGGGGGGGACGGGGATTCTAGAATTGAGGCCACGTCGGCATCGAATTAACCAGGAGAGTCGGCACTCCGCTGGGAGGACTTATAACTAGGAAACTGGACAAAACCCAGGAAGGACTCGCCGGCCGTGGCTGTTTCTTTTCCCGCGAATCGAAACAACAAGGAACCCCAAAGCTGTCGAGGAGGAGAAAAGGAAACAGCTCACCACTCCGAAGAAACGAAGACCCCAATTCCATTTTCGGGGTGGGAAAATCCGTACACAGGGAAGGGAAGGGAAGCCAATCGGCCAACGGTAAAGGAGGTGTTCTTTTAGTCCAGATTCGCAGCAACCCAGTTACCCGTGCCAACGTGAATTCGATTCCTCCACTAATTTAGACGTGGGAGAAACCATTCGAATCAACAGATTACGGATTGGAAATTGTGGCTAGCCACCAGAGTGGAGACCAACCGGTGTGGCAGCAGGCCCCTACAAAAACCCGTGTTTTCGGTTTTCCGCGGCCTTCTCGATGGAACGGCTTCCCGTCGGAAAACGCATTATTCACAGGGGGCCAGCCGGTGTTTCTACCCTCGTCTGCTTAGTTGTCTTTACCTCGTCTAAGCCTGTTCACCCGATGAAATGAGAGGGGAGGTTTATTACCCTAAAATGTTGCTGGTAGAGAAAAAAAAGAACCGGTTTGGTGTAGTGATTTGACGCTACATTTGGACTCAGCCATGGACTCCCAGTCACACTCTCTCGGCCTCCGAGGAAGGCAAAGGCACTTCCCCTTTGAACAAATCTTGCCAAGAAAACCCCGTGATGCACACGTCTTAGGATCGCCGTAAGTCGAAAACGACTTGAAGGCACACAATAATAACGACAACAAAGAAAAGGGGAAGGTGGAGAAAGCCACGGGAAATAGGGCGCTTTTGCCGTGGATCCTGGACTAATATTTTTTTTTAAAAAAAAATCAAAGATACTAAAAGATACAGGGAAGCAACATCCGATGTTCTTTCCAAACGGAGTAAAGGGTAGGGGGTTTTTAAACATATTTTATTCCAACAGTATTATGGAACTCAAAGCCTCGCAAAAGCAGAAGACTCAGGGTGAGAAGTAAAAAAATGATTAAACGAATGCAGCGAAATCTTTGGGCACCTCCCACCGCGGAATCACTTAGCAAGCGTGTCAGGAATCGCCCAGACGGAATTTCGCAGCTGCTCCAAAAGAACGGTGGGGGGAGAGGCAAACGGTCTACCACCCCTCCATCCCTCCAAGCCCACAAATGCCGAAGCACTCAAAGAAAACGCCTTTTCCGAGGTTGAGAAGGGTGAGGAAGGTGTTCAGGCCTCGGGAGGCCAGATTTCGAAAGCCAAGAGAGAGAAAGAAAAGGATACAGGAAAAGGAAACTACCGAAGGAGGATCGAGGAGAAAAGATGAGGGGGGAAAAGCACAGCTCGGCTCGCGGAATGTCAAGAAGGCTGTCAGGTGGAATCTGGGCACTTTGGGATGGGATGAGGATGCCAGCCTTTCCCCGCGCTGCGGTTTAGGAATCCCGCTGAGGCCCGAGCGGGAGAGAATCAACGCCCGGAGGGCTGGACCGTGATCCCAGTGACCCCGTCACCCCCAAACATCGTTCGCGGCGGACGGTGCTGTGGGAACGGGGGTGAGGCGGGTTGTGAAAGGCTCCCCGAAATCTTGAGCAAGCTGTGCCCTTCTTGCTCTCCACGGAAGCCCGATCCTGCGTCACCGCTGATTTCAAGCTTTTTTTGGCCCCGGGTTCGGATACAGAGAGCCTGTGTTTGTTTAATTGGTTGTCAAAATCCGCCAAGTCGGCTCCGACTCCTGGCGACCCTACAGTGAAGAAGACTGACGGCAAGAACATTCATTTGAAATGTGATGCTGTAGAAGAGTCCCAAGAATACCCCGGGCTGCTAAAAAAGACAAATGCATGGGTCTTAGAGCAAATCAAGTCTGGAATTTCTCTAGAAGACAAGATGACTGAACTGAGGCTGTCCTACTTTGGCCATATCGCGGGAAGACATGACTCGCTAAAAAAGACAATTACTCCCGCTAAGGTAGAAGGCAGTAGGAAAGAAAAGAGGAAGAATGCACTACAGGCAGATAGTCAAGGAAGACACCTTCCTGAGCCTGCAAGACCTGGGCAGGGCAACGGAGGATAGGGTGAACTGGGGCTCTCTCATTCCTAGGGTCGCCATAAATCGAAGTCGACTTGAGGGCAGTCAACAACAACAGTCCTATAGCTGTCTTGATAAGATTTGCTCGGGGGTGGGGGCTGGCCATTGCCTTCCTCTGAAAAACAGCCTACAGTCCTTGGTGGGAATCAGCTTGGAGTAGTGGTTTGAGCGCTGGACTGTGACTCTGGAGACCATACCCCCTCCCCAGCCAGGGAAATCTGCTGGGTGACCTTGGGCAAGTTACACTGTCTTGCCTCAGAGGAGGGCAACTAAAACTCCCTCTGAATCAATCTCGCCAAGCAAACCTCGTGGTAAGTTCGCTTTAGGATCCCCCTAAGTCGGAAACACCTTGAAGGCAAGCACCAACAATATCGCCTAGTATTCCATGGCGGAATTCCATCCAAGTACCGGCCAGGCCTGACCCTGCTTAGCTTCCCAGATCAGAGATTATCTGGTGCGTTCACGGTATTCAAGCGTTTGTGTATGAGAGAGAGGGAGGGTGGAGGAGGGAGACGTGGCTGTTTTTGAGGGCGGACTAAAACAATGACTACACACTACACCAGAGTCTGCCCGAGAGTAACCAGTCCTCTGTATTTTCCAACATTGGAGGGGGAAATGAAGAGACAAACAGCCCGCTGTGAATATGCAAATACATACTTTGACGTTTGTATACTTGTGGAGAGAAAGGCAAGAAATAATGTGCGAACGCGAGCACACACGCACACACAGCGGTTAGATAATTGGAATTTAACGGACTTTCTGAGTTATATTCTGGGCCTAATTGAATTAAACCAATTGACTCTCCATTAGAAATACTCTAGCGGTGACCCAGGCTATAAATTTGGGGCACACAGCTCGCGGCAAGTTCCTGATCTGCGCTTCCGCTTGCAGGCCCGCCCTCCCTTCCTCCCTTCTCTGGGGAAGGCCGGTTTCCAGAAGTACCCCCGCCCCCCCCGCCCAAAAATAAGGCAGGCCCAGGAAGGCAACTGTACATCCATCCGCACACCCCGGGCTCCTTTCGAGCGAAAGATCCTTCCCGATCGCCCGGCCAAGAGGACGCAGGAGGAAGGCGAGAACCGAAGTCGAACCAAGGGGCGGCTGGAGGGAAGGAAAGAAAGCAAAACGAGGCGGTTTCTCACGTGAAGGGGCCGAGCCCGATTTGCCCACATGAAGGCGAATCTACACGATTCACACCTGTGTTTGTCCTACTCCTCCCCCACCTTTTGGGCACGGGGGTTCTGAAAACATCTCCACGCGTACGGAGCCTACGGGCAGCGACTCTTTCCACCCAAAGGAACCTCTCGCCGCCGTCCTCCCCGCTCCATCGGGCATTTGGCAAGGGAGGCCGAGCTCCAGGCCCAGGGCAGCCTGGCCATCCGCACTGCCCGGGGCGATCTAGCTTTCCCCCGGGCCCACTGGACAGTGGGCCTCCAAGACACACGGCCAGGCGCAAAACATGCCACCAAGAGGGGCCATTTCCGCACGAGATTGTTATAGCGCTATGATTCCACTTGCAACATCCTGTGGAATCCTGGAGTTTGCCTCTCGTGAAACTGCAAACCCCAGGATTCCATAGGATGTTGCAAATGGAATCATAGCGCTATAACAATCTCGTGCGGAAATAGCCAGGGTTTATTCCTACGAATTCAAACGGACTTACTCCCAGGGGGCGGTGTAAATACCCAGAGGGCACCAGATCCTGTCTGATCTTGAAAGCTAAGCAGGATCAGTCCGGGTTAGTACTTAGACGGGAGGCCGCCAACGAATAGCAGGTGCAGTAGGCTACATGTCAGAGGAAGGGCCTGACAAAACCGACTCTGTCGCTCGCTTAGGAAAACCCTATGAGATCCACGGGCTCGCCATAAGTCCACAGGTAACCTGAAGGCACACAGAAGTGTGTATCAGGTCGTCCCTTAGCGGCAGCCCTCCATCTAGTTAAGGCTGTCAAAGGCCTTCCTGGAAGAAAAGCCGCGACAACTCAGTCCCGTGATGGGTCTACTCGGAAGCAAGGCCCGTCACCTTCAGTGGAGCGGGGGACAGGATCGGAATTCGTTTCTCCCTGGTTCGTTGGCCGGGGCTGACACGCAACACCCTCCTCAGGCTGAGGTGTGCGGGGTTTATTTCCTTTTCCTCCTGAATCACAGCTAAAGCTCGTTTCCACCGTTTACTTGACGCCCCCCACCCGGGGCTTCAACGTCACCCCAAGGCGAGTCTACCGGGCCAAATCCTGCGCCCGGGGAGGGCGGCGGCGGCGGCGAACTCTCCGCTTGGTTTGAAGGAGGGCTAGGCCCGGCCCGGCGGAACCAGCGACAGGGACCCCCGATCCTCCGGGTTTAAGGGCGACTGCCGGCGGCACTGATTTCCCCGAAGCGGGGAAGGCCCGCTCCCCGGGGCCTCGAGAGGAGGCCCTCTTCAGATCAGTGGATCTTTGGGCGCCCCCCCCCATTTCAAGAGCTGTGCGCCCCCACCAGCCAACAGAACAGCATCTGAACTGGACGAGCCCTTCGGCGCCCTCCTCTCCTGCGGCCTCAGCCCAGAGACTCTTGTCCCCCGCTCTCGAATTCCAGACGGGCCAGGTAGATTTGCGGGCCCAACGCAGGTAAGGCCGCGAAGAAGGGGAGCAACAGGGGAGAGACCCCCCCCCACAATGGCTGCCGGGGAAAGACACCGCCAAGGGGAAGGCGGCGGCGGCGGCGGCGGCTGCAGCAGCAGAGTAACGCAGCCTCCGCCGCCGGGGAGGAAGGCGGCGCCTTCTTTCCCTTCCTCCGCCTCCAGGAGAGACGGACGCAGAGGGCCAGCGAGCTACGGCAGTTTTGGATCCCTCCCGGGGTGTGTAAGCTCCCAGCCCCCTCTCTCCTATTTAGCTGGCCCCCTTCAGCCTATGGAATCCTGGGGTTTCCAGGCAGGACACGTGTCAGTCCACACACGTGTTCCGCTGCAAGCTTGAAAAGCGTGTCTCCAGCCTAACTTCGTATTGGTGGTCCCAGGCAGAGGAGACCCATCGAATCAATGCGAGTTACCGAAGTGTTGACTCTTTCGTCAACAGAGGTTTCAGTCGCATCTATAGGAGTCAAGCCTTGGTCTCCTCGGGCGTATAAGGGGAGGCAGCTTCGCCCCGCTCCTACGAACGGCGTTTCGGTGACTCGTTGGCTCGTAGGAGCTCCGGGGTGAGGGAGGGCAGGGGCCGACGCTCTCGAGATCCCCAAGAGAAGGCGCTGGGGAGGAGAAGCCCTTCCATTTGTCGTACCGCTACCGTATGGGCAACACACGGTGTGGACGCAATCCAGGAGAGTCAAACGCCATTAAGTTCCCTCGGTTTCCACGCGGGAGAGCTAAGAGCGTGGTTTTCTATCCTCCAGGAGACCGGAGACTGAAAAGCGATTGGCTTTCCTGGATCATGTCCTTCAGCTGCAGGCAGGCAGGCAGGCACCACCGCACGCGCAAGGCAGACGCAAGGAACACACATCCTGGCTTCTCCAGAAAGAGTCACATGAACTATTTGCCCGTTACTCTTGCCTGGCCCACACTTCCGACTGCACACAGGAAGCTCATCTCCACCAGCAGGTAGTTCTCGCTACGGAATTTGGTGGACGCACAAAAACTGCGCGCGCACACAGTTGGCAATCTTGGCCCTTGTGCACCTGCAGATTCAGACATTACCTAAGTGCCTTCTTACTTTATAATCAGACACTTCCTGCGGCTCAAAGGATCAGAACTAGGTCCCAGGAGATAAACGAGACTCATTCCCAAGGGAGTGTAGGTAGAACTGAATAAATAAAAGCAGAAATCCCGAACAATACTGAGGGACACCGACTTCCCAGTCCGTCCGGTCGAATGCTACGGGACTCGCGGCCTGATCCACGCATGTTGCTTCCCCAGGAGCTAGAGCTGGTTCAGCTCTAGGATCTGTTTCTGAATACGATTTCAGAGCGAGCCGACAATTAGGTTGGGAGGGACACACGGGGAGATACAGTCCGAGACAGGAAGGAAACGGATGCTGTGTTATATGCACTCATATGGCTGTATATAACCTCCCCCCTCCCACGTACATATGCACACAGAGGGACAGACCAGAAGGCACGCGAGAAAGCGCATATCTAGCTATAAAGACACAGAGCTGGAAAAGACCATTTGCGCACTAGACTGTTATAGCGCTGTGATTCCGCTTTCAACATCCTATGGAATCCTGGGGTTTGCAGTTTCGGGAGGGGCCCCTCGGGCTGGCCCCTCCCGAAACTGCAAACCCCAGGATTCCATAGGATGTTGAAAGCGGAATCACAGCGCTATAACAGTCTAGTGCGGAAACCGTGTCAAAAAATAAAAAGGTCTTCACTTCTCCAAACTCCTTCTCCCTCTTTTCCCACCGCCCTACCCCACTGAACCTACGGGCCCGTATTAAAACCGCTTATGCTTCTCTGCTGCTTTTCTGGACGGTGTAAACAGACACGCGTGATCCATCTGCACAAGCACACCGCGAAGGACGCGCTGTGCATCTAAGAATAGATGCCAGCTAATCCATGCACTCGGTAGGCACACACATCGCCCCACCGTTTTCTATAGAGAGGCCACGGCGCGCACAGAAAGCGGTGTGTATCTGGGGGGAAGACTGGACTACCCCCGTGCAGACAATGTAAACAGAAGCGGCCGGATCTGGTAAGTCCATTCATTCTGCTTGCTCTTCTTACCTGTATCCAGGCTCCGAAATATTGAGAGTCACTGCCAGTACCTGGTCATTTAGAAAAGAAATGCACAACTGCAAACAAACTGCACGAGAATGAGAAGTGGGGGTAATGATAACAACAGCAACAAATTTACGTTCCTATTCGTGCCATTCGGATGCCCAGAAATCCCCCTCCCATCAAAAAGACGCAAAGACCTCCAGACAAACTTCTCCCTCTCGTCTGCCCTGCTGGGTGTACCTGCCATTCTCCAGTCTTCCCAGTACGCCTCATAAGGATGCAATCACAGGAAAGGAAGCCCCATCCATCTCAAGGAGACTTACTTCTGAGTAGACGACACTAAGACTGAGCAGGAAGTCTCCAGCCTTCCTTGTTTAGCACATGTTGCTTTAACGCTGTGCGCTTTTTTTTTCGCCCTATCAAAAGCCAAAGAGACTAATGTGCATTTCTATGCAGCTCTTGAACAGGAAAAACAACCTGTCCACCTGTTTACAGCCTTAAAATATCGACCACACAGTCCTACAAACACACAGGCACGCACACGTATATTTTCTTCCGTCCCACTTCTTCACATCTAAAGAGTGCGGTTATTATTATAATCCCCCCTGCACCATTCAAGCTCTGCCAGTTTCCTTTATTATTAAATCAATGTGGAAGAGAGAGAGAGAGAGAGAAAATTCCTTACGTTGCATTGGCACACCAAGAATTTCTGGAAGCCCCTTGACAGAACCTTCTGTAGTGAGTGCTGAGCTTTGCATCATTTTATTTCAGTACACTGAGAAGATGGAAAAAACAAGGGCGGGAAAAATCCACCCCAATGGGATTATTTAAAAAAAAAAAATCTTGATAAATTAAAAAAAATAAAAATAAAACGAAGTACGGTCTGGGTCGATCCTTCCGGCGTCGCAGGAGGGCCGAAGCTCGCCCTGATCTGCTTCAAATCCCCTCGGGGTCTTCTGCTATCCCGGCTGGACCGTATCCTGGGTTAAAAGTGATGCGGCGGCAACCTCTTTTTCGTCGGAGTGCGGGTCCGAGCGAAGGCAGCTTTGATTCATTCACACTGCAGGGAGAGGGCGTGACGTCACTATCCGCAAAAAAGCCACGCCCCCTCCAGCCAATCCCAGCGCGCATCCTTAAAAAAAAAACTGGAGGGGAGCAAGCGGGGGGGGGACTCTCAGGTGAGCACCGGGGGCGACGAAGCGCCGGCGATGCTCGGAGGGGGGGACGTCGCCGAGGCAGGCCCCTCTTTCCCTCGGGAGGGGGCGGAGCTTGGCTGACGGCTCCGCCCCTTCCCTCGGAGTCTCCCTATAAACGCAGAAGCCGGAGCCGCGGAAGGAAGAATTGGTGTGCTCGCTTGCCCGTGGTTGGCCTGGTCGGCTGCAAGATCGTCTGAACGTTCCTTGCATGGCACCGTAGGCGGTAACTTCACCATTGCCTCTTTATTTGTTTATTTTTAAAAAATGTCTGCACGGTTTATTCCTATTGCAAAAGGATTCTGCATGGTCTGGGTTGCAGCTACAAGTAGTAACTTGCATTCAAAAATCACCCCTAGGAATTTCCGTGGAGTTTTTCCCTCTCTTGAGTGGCCAGCCACCGAGAACCAAGGGATTCGGTCCTTGCCTTCAAAGCGCGGCTGCCTCCCTCACTTCTCTAGAGTATTTTTTTTTCTTCCAAAGTCCATTTTGCTGTTTCTTCGCTCCCTCTCGACGAGTGTTTAATCCGCATCCTATCTCCAGTCAGGGGATTCCGGCAGATTTTTTTCTTTTCCTTACAGACTCTGCGTTCTCTTTTTCTCCCGTTTTCTCCACGTTTTCACCCCTCCTTATCGCAAGTGTACTTTGACACATCTGTCTTCGTGTTACTATATTCCGTCCCACATAGGTAGCTCAATACAACTGCCATCTGTATGGCCGCCGTCTGGGAAGCTAAAATGCAATTCAGTAGCTAAAATCAGCCGGCTCCCTTTCATCTCCCAGGCCATTTCCGCACTAGCCTGTTCTAGTGCTATTATTCCACTTTCCACATCCTATGGAATCCTGGGGTTTGCAGTTTCGGGAGGGGCCGGTCGGCCCCTCCCGAAACTGCAAACCCCAGGATTCCATAGGATGTGGAAAGTGGAATAATCGCGCTATAAGAGTGTAGTGCGGGAATGGCCAAACTGATGTGACGGATACGGGCATTTGCACAGCCCTGAGCCTGCAAGATCTGAACAGAGCTGTTGACGACAGAGTGTCTTCGAGGGGCAGAAGTCGAAGCCCACTTGAGGGCAGCTCACAACAGCGTACAGTTATCTTTCTGCCCTTATTGTTGCTGTTGTTACTGCTGCTGCTCCTGGTTAAAGCATACGCCAGTCCTCGGTTCTCCCAGCCTCCAAAAACTCCTTTCTTACTTGCATCCAGCTTTTTTTTTTTCCTTACCTCCTGCACTGTGTTGCCTGAGAGCCCAGGCGGCTTACAGTCCAGGTTCAAGGAAAAAAAAAAGACAAGATGGGGGAGTTGAGGGTGAAGACAAAGTCTGGGGTTTTTTTGGAAAGGGGCGCAACGGCCCGGAAACGCCTTGAAAGGCGCGCACGCACCCGCGCCTTGGTCCTGCAGCCTTTCCTCCTGGAGGAATTTCCCGCTGGGGGAACTCGTAACTGAACATGTGAAAGGCCTCCACCGTAAGCACGGGGATCACATCGAGTGATACCAAAACTCCCTCTCTGATACCCCCACCGGTGGCCTTACTTTCACGCCTACAGGTCCTCTGGAGATCTGAATATCCATCTAGGGGCGTGAGCTCGCTCCACAGCGAAAGGTTACAAGCAGAGAAGGTGTGTTCCGCCTTCACAGATCAAGGGATAGCGGGAGTTTGGAAGGCTTTCAATTGAGAGAAGGTCTTGTCCCATCGACGTCGAAAGAGAGGGATTTATTGAGAAGGGTAAAGAGAAGCCGGCGGAACTCTGAAATAAATTCAGTGAGTGCGTAACATTTCCCACTGCTCTGGTGGGACAGGGATGGAAAGAGAAAAGGACGGAGAGCTGCTCTCTGCGAGAGGTCAAACTGAACTTTTCTAGCCAGTGGGAGAAAAGCTATTTCGGAAACAAAGACAGCCTCGCTCTAAAATCTTTCTCAGCTTCTTATCCCTTTCCCCGTTGCTTCTCTTCAGGTTCACTGATCGGATCTTACATATGTATTTTTCGGTAAAATTTAAGTCCCATTTGGTTATTGGGGCTTACTTCCGAGGAAGGCACGCAGAAGCACAGCCTTTATTAAGGTTTCCTGTTGTTTTAGCACTTTGATTATAATCTTTCTTTGCAATTGTTTTAACGTCTAATCGAATTCTTTTTTCCTTCCTTCCTTCCTTCCTTCCTTCCTTCCTTCCTTCCTTCCTTCCTTCCTTCCTTCCTTTGTTGCAGCCCCATTGTGTAAACCTGAAAGAAGTCTACAATATGAAAATTAAGGATGCAATCTTGTTTCCCGGTAAGAAGGATCAAGTCAAGATACTTCTTCATGGGACTTTTTGTTGTGTGCCTTCAAGTCGTTTCCGACTTATGGCGAACCTGACGCGGAGGTTTCTGGGGCTGAGAGTGCGTGACGCTCCCAGGGTCCCCCAGTGGGTTTCCATGGCCAAGCGGGGAATCGAACCCTGCTCTCCAGGGTCCTGATCCAGCGCTCAAATGAGGACAAGACTTTATACCTAGCTATATGGGAATAAGACTGCCTCCTTGATTCTCATAATGAAAACCTCGCTGACAATAATTCAATACATTAACAACAAATGGTGCTGAAATTAAAACTGCCCGCTCACAAAATCTGATGACTGTCACATGTTTGAAGTTTTTAGATCAGGATCAGTTTACAAATCTACAACACAGGTTCAAGTGGGGTATAAATACGTTGTTCTAGACTTCAGAGTCCTGAGCCTTTTTTCCCCCCATTGAAACTAGAATTCAAAACTCAAATGGAGAACTGGAAAATACAGTTTCTTCTGAAGGAATTTTTTAAAAAGATCAAGTCACCTATGGTAACAGGATTTACAATAGTAGACTAACTTTTAGTGATAATTTTCCAAAAATTGACATGGGGCAAAATTTTCTGTTTTCAATCAGTGGGAAGGAGCGATTGTCTTAGCAAATGTTAACACCATTAATTACAAATTGTTCTGTTCCTTTCAGCTCTTAGCTAAGTGGCAGCCCTTGGATACTATTACCAGAGGAAGGCAGAGCAATCTCCCAGCGTGAAGACTTAAACTGCAGAACCATCTGCAGAGCTCTCTGAGAAAATATGTAAAATCATTTATAAAACAGAATTCTAAACTTGGCTAGCAAATCGTATTTGTAATGGTCAGAAAGCACACCCACAGAGACTGCAGTGAATCTATAGGTCTGATAAAATAATTTAAAACTTGTTTTCTCCCTCTAGAGGAGAATATCTTAACACTGGCACATTTCTTCCACAGACAAAGGGGGATGGAGTCTCCATCTACACAATAATAAAAGTTTGATATCCCTGCTCTGTTTTTCTTGATCTGCCCTTGAGTTTCATTTATACTCCTCCAGCAATCACAGTCTCCAATAGCTTTTGGTGCAAAGAGTGGGCAGGTAGGAAAAATCTAGGATTTTATTGTATCCTCCCAAAAAAACTTTCATTGATTTCAGTGGGAGAACCACAGGAGTGTTTTCAAGACCATGTGCATTACTTGCACCATGTTGCTGTGTAGCTAGAAGTTCCTTTTGATTTATGGTGACTGTGGTGTAGTGGTCTGAGCATTGGACTATGACCCTAGAGACCAAGGTTTGATTCCCCACTTGGCCATGGACCTTGGGTGTGTCACATACTCTCAGCCCCAGAAAACCCTCACGATCACCATACGTTGGAAATGACTTCAAGGCACACAACAACATTTTCTTGACAAGATTTATTCAGAGGGGTTTACCATTGCCTTCCTTTCAGGCTGAGAGTGTGTGACTTGCCCAAGGTCCCCCAGTAGGTTTCTATGGAGGCGCTGAACCTCAGTCTCCAGAGCTGTAGTCCAGCACTCAAACCACTAAACCATGCTGGTTCATGACTAACAAATAGATAAATACAGAAAATTATTAGAAGCTTCTGAGTAGCTAAAGCACTGGCTCATAAAGAAATCTGCTTGCTGCATCTCTGAATGATTTGTTGATTTGGTTTTACCTCCTGCCAATGAGACACCATAAAAGAGGTGGCTATCACAAGGCCTTTTTAAAATATTGGACAGCAACTCCCAACATTCCTCACTGTTGGCTATGTTGACTAGGGCTGATAGGAGTTGCTGTCCAACAAGATCTGTGGGGGGGAGCACAGAGTTTCCACCCCTACCACAGAGAGTGAGAAACCCAATATCAGGTATTGGCAGTATAGAGATAATTTTAAAAATACAAAAGATCGAATACTGAATAAAACAAAAACAATTCTGTGTATTAGCTGTGGCTGTATTATTCAATACCTTCCAGAGGAAAGAAGTAGCAGAACTGCTTGCTCTCACAGGAGGCTGCCTTTTGTACCCCTGATTGACTCACTGAGCTCAGTTTCTTTCAAATCAGATCAGTGACTCATTCAGAAACAGAGGGAAATGAGTTTCTCAGGGTGTGAGGAAATCTTAATCTTCCATATTCTAAATTTTATGATATATTACAGTTAAACTTATTCACCCTCTGAGGAACTCATCTCCCTCAGTTTAGAAGTTATCCTGTTCCATGTAAGGGAAGTGTGTCTTCAATTTTAATGTAAAAAGTTCGGGAAATACTGAGCTAAGCATGTAGGTTAAATCTTTCCCATTTAAATCCAACAAGACTTAAAACAATTGATTTCTGCTAGACTGTGTCCAGTCATTTTAGAAGCTTTATGTAAGCTTAAGTTGCATAAGTGTTTCACAGCCAAGATGCAAATTGCTCACAAGATACAAGGGGAGAGAGTTCATTGTTGGACAATATGTATTGAGAAGTCTGCAACCATCCCGTAACTAGGTTTTCAGCACCAACCATCAATGGACAGAGCTCTGCAGCTCTGTAAAAGAGCAACTAGAAGCAAAATGACATTTGGCTCAGGCTGTGCTGTAGGCTATATTTCAGAAAAAGGAACTGGCAAAAGGATCTCTGAGTATTCCTTGCATAAGAAAACCCCATGAAATTCATGGGGTTGTCATGAGTTGACAGGCAACATGCAGGCACATATACACTCAGTATCTTGTATAACAATGAAGCTCCTTTTTACAAAGTCTTGTTGGAAGAAACTTTCAAATGGCTCAAAAGATAAACGTTTTTGTTTCCTAATTTAGGCCTTACCTGATTTAATTGTTTCATTTTACACGTGCATCTTGTTAGTTTTGGATTTAAAAAAAGTACTGAAACACATTGAACTGCTTTTCTTTTTGTGGTGTGGCAACTTAACCCTATTCTTTCAATGTTATTTCTGCCTCTGTTAGAATTTTCTGTTAAATAATTTTCTGCTTTCTGTTAAAGATGGAATGCCTAGGAACACATCTGCTTCATTCACTGAAATGTATTTACTTCTTCAAGACATTTCCTTGAGACTCTGAGAGATGTAAATTTGCTTTATTAAAATGAAATACAAGTATAATATTCTCATATGTCTAATGAAAAGATGGGGCCAGATTGGACTGGGTTATGTCTGTTCTGTGCAACAGAACAAACTCACTGCTTAGATTTTTGTTTATAGGGAGTTACCTAAGCATAAAGTACTAATATAAGACTCTCTTTTGTTAGCAGAATAATTAGCAAAGCTTTCTGCATAATCAAATTTGGTCTGAGAACTCAACAGGGAGAAAAATCACACTAGCAAAACTGTTAAGGAGTACAGCCATCATGTGGTATTTGGTTTAGGTGTACACAAAAGTGATGCTGATATAACAATTGCTTGCCTTGTGCTGTAGTCCTGGAATGGCTTGAGTTGTTATACTGTGAGGAAGAGCAGGTTCTATACCTAATATACATGTTCATCAGGATGCCCTTTATCCAGGTCAGGTACAAGGAAGTCTAGCCAGGTAAACCATGCTTTACAGCTCCTGTTATCACATGGAACACACACAACACAATTTCTAGCTTATAGCCTTCTAACTTGGATAAGGCTCCTTGGAGACATGTAGGTAAGTCACCAAGTTTCCTGTCATCCATAGCACTGGTTGTCAACCACTAGGGCCCCTGAGGAGGCAGAAAAGTAGATTTCAAAGACCCATGACAGCCTACTTGCTTGCCTTTTATTTTTCAGATGTACTTAGACAATTTCAATCTAGCTTCTAGCCTGGATGAGGGACAGAGATAGTTTTGGTCATCTTGGTAGATGACCTATGTAGTGAAATGTACAGAGGAAGTATGTTTCTGTTGGACCTTGCAGTGGCTTTTGGTATCAACTATCAACCTTGGTGTCCTTTCAAGTTACGTCTCTTAGATGGGACATGGAGGTCCTTCATTGGTTCCAGTCCTTCTTGGAGGGGTGAACTCAGAAGGTGGTGCTGAAAGATTCCTGTTTGATCCCGTACCTGTTGGACTGTGGGTCTCTCAGGGCTCAGTTTTTGTTCCCCATGCTGTTTAACATCTACATTAAACTGCTGGGTTGGGTGACATCACTATGCTGGTGACACCCAGCTCTATCTCTCTTTTCCATCCAATTCCAAGAAAGCTGTCTCTGTGCTAAACCAGTGTCTGTTGTTGGTAATGGACTGGATGAAGCAAACTGAAGCTTCTTCTAGACAAGACAGAGGTGCTCCTGGTCAGTCAAAAGGCACAACAGGGATCTAGCCTGGCCGGATGCAATTATACTCCCCCTGAAATCTCAGAATCACAGGTTGAATGTGGTCTTGGACTCAGATCTGAGCCTGGATGTCCAAGTTTCAGTGATGGCCATGAGTGTATTTGCATAGCTAAAACTGGTGTGCCAGCTGCACCCTTTCTTTGAGATATCGTATCTGGCTTCAGTGTCATATGTCTGTTTGGACTACTGTAATGGGCTATATGGGATTGCCTTTGGAAAGGCTTAGCAATTTTAGTGGATCCAAAATACCATTGCCAGAATACTGACTTGGGCTGAAGAGTGTGCAACCCCCTTGCTGAAACAGACCCCCTAGGTGTTGGTTCATTTCTAGGCAGGATTCGACATTCTGGTTATGACCTTTAACACTCTACATGACTTTGGCACAGTCTGAAAGATTGCTTCTCCCTCAATCAGCCTACCCAACTTTTAAGATCTTGAGGAAAGGCTTTTTCTCAGTCCCACCACAATCACAGGTATGTTTGGTGGAGACATGGGAGGATCTCTTCTTGGTGGCTTTTCCCTTCCATGGGAGATTCTGTTGGTCCTCTCTCCAGTGTTTTCCGTTGGTAGGCAAAGACCTTTTTATTTAGGTAAATCTTTGGTTTTTAAGTTATTGCAGTAAATGGAGTTTTTGAGAGAGGTGCTGTGTCTGTAGTTTATTGTGTTTTAAAGCTGTTTTTAACTAGTGTTTTTTTAAACAGAATTGTGGTTTAATTGCCTTTTAACTTTTGTATTAGTAGTTTTTAGTTGTATTAATGCATGTAAGCCACCTTGAACCCTTTGCAGCGAGAAAGATAGGGTAAAATAAAATAAATCCACTTATTTGTAAATATGGTGAGGCAAAAATATAGCAACGCTTTCTTGATTTTGTTTCTTTCTTGTACTCAGTGGCTGGTTTAGTGGATCAAGGTAGGCAGCTAGAAACTAAGGAGAAGATGGTCCCTTTTTGAATAATTCGTACTAATTTGTTTACATGGTTGTGTTACTGAGGCCAAAATTAAGCTGGTAGTTCCAGCTAAAGCAGAGTCATTGAATCAATTGCTGAACAGTAAACAAACACTTAGGGAAAGCCCACTGAACCAAGGAGTCTATTCTAGTTGGGACTACCAATTGGTTTTAGGCCTAAATGTCCTCAATCAAACATATGTAAACTTGCATGTGAACTCTGTGAATCCAGAAATGTTGAGATCTTTTGCAGAGATGTGATGAGCACACATCAGACTTTAGTTAAAGGGGAAACAAAAGAATTCAGGAAGACATATTTCTTAAAAGCAACTAACCTTCAGTGCTAAACTGGCAGACTTTTTCCAGTAACAGGGAAAGAGAAAGACAGAGGCAGGAAATTAAGAGTTTACTAAGTAAGGAGCAGGGACATTTGGAAGTTAATGGTAAGGCATGATTTGGGCCATATCTTTGGTTTATCTCAGCAGTAAGCGTGTCACTTTGTATGCTCTGCAGCAATAACGTGGGGTAGAGAGCTAGCGTGGTGTAGTAGTTTGAGCATTGGACTATGACCCTTAGAGACTAGGGTTTGATTCTCTGCTCAGCCGTGGAAACCCTCTGAGTGACCTTGGATGCATCACACATTCTCAGCCTCAAAAAAACCTGTGATAGGTTCACCTTAAGCTCACCATATGTCGGAAACGACTTGAAGACACACAACAACAACCCCAAGTAATGCCAGTGTTTCAAGGGAAAGGACTGGGTTCCCCTGAAAACAGGTTGTACCACAGAACAGAAGAAACATGAGGTAGTTCAAGTGAACAAAAGCTTTGGCTGCATGTACCAGGCATTGGGGAAGAGTGTCAAGAAGGATGATGGTGGATAGGCTACAGGATGCATGAATGCTAGTGGTTCTTGGAGCAATATGACAGAGCAGGGGGCAGCGGAACCTGTGCCCCTGCAACTCCCATCATCCTTGAGCATTTACCATGCTGGCTGGGGATGCCAGCAGTTGTGGTTCAGCACATCTAGAGGTGCAGAGATTCCCCATGCTTCTCTTCAAATGGAATCCCAGGATGGAGAAGACCAATGGCTGCTGGGACTCAGTGGTAGCTGAGCTCAAAGAAAGGGAGATTTACTTTAGTTGGGCTCAAGATGTAGCTGAAGAAAAGATAAATAGCTTGACTCTGAGGAAGCAAAGGGAACTTTGGAGAGTTTTTCTTCTTGATTGAATTAAACCAAGTTGATTGAACATTACAGCACCATTTGTAAAAGAGGCAGTTAGAGAGAGAGATGCATAAACAAAGTGGTTCAACCTGCTGATCAGTTTTGAGGAGAGGACTCTTAAAGAGCAGAACATTTTCCTTCCAAGGTCAATTTAAACTGCCATCATGGTGGTGTGGTTTGAGCATTGGACTACAACCCTGGAGACCAGGATTCGATTCTCCTCTCGGTCATGGAAACCCACTGGGTGACCTTGGGCACATCACACACTCTCAGCCTCAGAAAACCTGTGATAGGGTCACCTTAGGGTTGCCATAAGTTAAAAGCGACTTGAAGGCACACAACAACAATTCCCTTATTCCTGGCTCACATGAACCTCCTGTCCATGCAGGCTTTCCTAGAGCAAGAGGAATATTAAACAAGGGCAATCTCCCAACTTTCATATTTTATTTCATATTTCATATTCCAGCTCCCATCAGCTCCAGCCAGAACAGTCAAAGGCCAGCACCACAACATCTGAAAGGCCTCAGCTTCTCAACCATATGTTAGAGTGATGCCAACAAAATAGCAATATTGAAACGTTTCTACAGCAGTGTTTCTAATTAACAGCCATATATGAATAAAAGGAGAACAGTTTAGGCCTATGTGGCTGAGTGTGATAGAGACGGTGCAAGCTGATGAAACATTCCTTATTGGGAGGAAGAAGGTCTCAGTTGTTGTCTGTCTGGAACCTCCTTCCTCCTAACAATCAGTTTTATCTTCCTGGTCCTTCTGGAGTTATAGCTCTTAAAAGAAGGCTCCAGCCCAGCTCTCAGTCAGTCCATGGTGGCAACAGATCCTGGCAGTATCTAGTCCAAGTATGACATATCCTTGACTATCTCTCTGTGCATCCAGGTCAGTGACTTGCCCCTCAGGATTAGGGCTACAAAGGTCAACGATTTTGCAACTTGATGATGGGGATTCCTACTTGCCAACTGCTGGGACAATTGCTATGTTTATCTGCATTCTGTACGCTTAATATGTACAAGTGTTTCAGATGGCAATGTACTGCTTGACAGAGAGAACAAAAACTGTTTTCCTCCTTTTTGCCTCTCACCTTATGGGCAGCAGCAAAAATTAATGCCACAATGAAGTCATGTTTTGAAAATATCTCCAAAGCTGGAGGTAACAGAAATAGCGATTAAAAAAAAAAAAGGGAAACTGAGATCTGCAACAATTAATCTTTTATACCAAGTTGTCAGACTCTGCAAAATTCTACAGGTGTGTTACTGTATGTTGTATTTTTCTATTCTAATTCCTCTAAAATTGATGACTGGCTCTGTACTACCAGAAGATGTTTAAATCCCAGTATATATATACACATACATTCATTTTATGGGTATGCCCACAGACATGTATACACATACATGTACACACATAAATGCCAGAAATGGCCACTCATTTCACTCATTTCAGAACAGCTGCACAGAATGGAGATTATGAACAGTAGCCAAACCCTAGGAAAATCCATCTTTAAAATATTGCATTCAACTGCTACCTAATGAAAAAGAAAGTAGTCACTGGAGCATTCTCTGCTGACGTGTGGGATCATCAGCCAGCCAGCTCATGACCATCAAAACTAATGACTCTTTGCTCAATTCAATCTGAGGGTTAAAGCATGCCAGGAGAGTGCCCAGAGATCAAAGTGCTGATCCACCTGGGAATCATTGAGCCATAGTTGCTCGAAGCAAGGAGAGATCTGGAAGTCAGCTCCCGGGGGGGAAACAAAACTGGTGTCTCTTCTGCACAGCAAGGAGCACTATTCAACCTTCCATACACAACCCTATGAGTTCATTAAGACATATTATGTAATTTTAGATTTATTTTTCTATATTACATACACACTCAGCACCTGCGAAAAAAAGATGACAGCCTGTTTCTAATGCAACTGCATCTTGGCAGTAAAGCTGCAGTCAATCTCATAAAAGCAATCCAAGCAACAGCTTTGAAAAAGAGAGAGCTCTGCTAAGAGACACACTGGCCTGGAAGCACCAGCTGAACCACTATATACAATTGCATTTTTAAAAATTCTGTAAGAAGCAGAATCCAAATTCTGCACTAAAAGACGGAATGCATATTTGGACCAAATGGCTACTAGTTATCATGGCTGTTGTTGGGTGCCTTCAAGTCATTTCCAACTTACGGTGACCCCAAGGTGAACCCACCACAGGGTTGACTTGGCAAGATTTGTTCAGAGGCTGAGAGAGCGTAGCTTGCCAAAGCTCATCTAGTGGGTTTCCATGGCTGAGTGAGGATTCAGACCCTGGCCTCCAGTGCCGTAGTCCAGCACTCAGATGACCACATCATGCTGGTTCTCAGTCATTATGGGTAAACAGCCTAAATAACCTAAAGGCACCAGATCTTGTCTGATCTTGGAAGCTAAACAGAGTTGGCCCTGGTTAGTACTTGGATGGGAGACTGCCAATGAATACCATGTGCTGCAGGCTATTTTTCAAAGGACAGAGTTGGCAAAACTACTTACGAACATTCCCTGCCTAAAACAACCTTGTGAAATACACGGGATTACTGTAAGTCAACAGGCAACCTGAAGGCACACAGATACACATACAATAAGGCTACACATTACCATCTGTATCAGAATCTAGGGACCATGATCTGGAGGGTGCAAGGGTACTTATGTCCTGCTTGTGGATACCTGGCCAGCTAATGTAGGAACAGATTGATGATCTAGATAGGGGTTCCATCTGATCCAGCACAGCCCTTCCTATGTACTTAACAGAATATGCAAATTAATATTATAGAATAGTAAATTTGGAGGCAAATCCAAAGATCACCTTGTCCATTCCCCTGCCAGTGTGGGAAACCACCACTAAAGCATTCCTGACAGATGGTCATCCAACCTCTGTTCCAAACCTTCAGTGAAGGAGAAGCTACCTCTTTCCAAGACAAGTGGCTTCACTATTGAACAGATCTTACCATTAGGAAGATTGTCTTAAAGTTTAGCTGGAATTTCCTTTCTTGTAATTTAAATTCATTGGTTTAGGTTATAGGCCATTTCCACCCTACCCTGTTCTAGTGCTATTATTCCACTTTCAACATCCTGTGGGATCCTGGGGCTTGCAGTTAAGGGAGGGCCATTTAGAATTCTCAGCCAGAGAGCTCTTTGGCCTTAGTAAACTACAAATCCTAGAATTCCACAGGATGTTAAAAGTGAATGATAGCACTAGAACAGGGTAGGGTGGAAATGGCCATACTCCCTGGAAAACAGAAAACAAGCTTGCTCCATATCTTCCTTGTGGCAACCTTCAGATATTTGACAATGGCTATCCTTGTTCCCTCAGTCTTCTCCAAGATAAAAATGCCTCAGTCTTCCTTATAGGATCTGATTTCCAAACACTTATTGTATTGGAAGTATTCAATTTACTATCCCTTTACTATCATGGTCATCCTCCTTTAAACACACTCCAGGTTGTTGGTACTCTTCTGAAACTGGTGCCCAGAAGTAGACACAGTGTTTGAGGTGAAGTCTGATCAAAGCAAAACAGAGCAGGACTATTATTTCTGCCACTCTGGACTCTACTGTTCCGTTAATGCAGCCTACAATTTCATTAAGTTTTCTTGCTGCCACCTCAGACTGTTGATTCACATTTAGCTTGTGGCCTACCTAACATGTAAGTGTTCATATTGCATAGCTTGTGTAATATGCATAGGAAGGAACTGAGCGGCAGCTTTTTAGCTACTGTGTGCAACTTACAGATAAAATGTTTTTTTTTCAGCTGTTGAATACTGCTAGTAGACAACAGCTGTCGCTAAATGAGTTTTTTAGCCTCATAGCTTTGAAATAAAGTCATTGCACAATGACATGCAGAAAAAGTAATTGGAAAAGTAAGAAATTTGGAAAATTAGCAGAAATATAGTTCAAATCTGTTGGGAATCTGGAGTTTCCCAGGGTGTTAGCCCTACTGGGAAATTCTATGGAAGCTAAAACTGTAAGAATTCAGCCTCCTTTTAGCAGAGTAGCAGAAAAAGCATGTGCAAATTTGTGTATGGCTTTTCTGAACTGAAACTGACTGAAGGAACAAAACAAATGCAGGCAGTTTCAGCTTACAAACTTAGAAAAGTTTATTAATGGCTTCTACATTTACATATGCAGTGGGGAACCTACGTCCTAACTAGCTAATGAATAGTAGTAGCTTCGTTCTTAACTCACCATCTTCTGATGGAGATGCGAAGCATGGTTGGAAAGGAGGAAGAGGAAGCAAAAATGGAGGAGAAGAGAGAGATCTGAGAAGGGGTCTCTTTCTTTAATAAGACTGATGACCCAAGCAACAAACCTGGGTCACATGATCTGATCACCTGAACACCAAAGATATTTATGATCGTGTAATTAAATGACAGAAAGGCAAATGGTGGAGCTTTGGTATGCAAAAGAGAAAGGAACCACTATGCTAGCTATACCCAATTGCTCTAAGAACAAGATGCGGGGGAGAGAGAATGCTGGAATTTTTCCAACAAAATCACAATATGACTTTTTACTGGCTGGACTTTTTTTTAAAAAAGTACTCACTCCTAAAAGGGTCATTGCAAAGTTAACTTCTAGTTAAAATGTCCACTTCTTTACCTGTTACCCTCACCACAATTTCCCAAAAGTAAGACATTTCTTTGAACCTGTAGAGTGGTACAGATTTGTGTGCAAACAAGCACAAATGTGCCCATGCACACATGAGAGAGAGAGAGAAAGAGAGAGAGAGAGAGAGAGAATGGAAGGCTGCCCTGGACATAGAAATGCCTAGTGATAACACTGAGAAAATGCACATGTGTGTTGGAGGTATATATACTTGTACTTTACTGTTAGTTTATTGAGCATTTCATTTATCAAACATCTCAATTTGAACATTTTCTTATTTTAAAATAATTAAAAATGCTCCACAAACAGGGTTCAGGAAACTATATTGTGAAGTGATACAGAGATGAGGGAAAGGGGCGGGGGGACTTCACCCTTTTTTGTAGGCAAGTTTTTTTCTATTCTTTTTTCTTTTTCTTTACAATTTTCTTTTGTGTGAAAAAAAAAATCCTCCCTTCACAGCTGGCTTCTATATTGCTCTCCTTCTGGTGCTTTGCTGCAGTGAGTAATATGGACCAGGGCAGAGGGTCTATATCAATCTAGCAAAGCAGAAAAATGAATGAAAATTGAATCCCTTTGGGAGGAGGAGGGAGAGCTGTGCTCCAGACAGAAAGATAAATCAAAGGATGCTGAGGAGGAGGAAGAATGATGAACCAGCTCCCAGTCAGGATGGAATAATTAGGGGAACAGGTTGGAAAGGCAGAGGGGGAGTAGGAGAAAGATGGGGAAGGCAGCCATTATCTGATTGTCACAGAATAGTAGGGCACGTTTGTATAGGATATCCCTGCAATCCGGGTTTTGGCACAAATTAGAACCACAGAAAGATGTTCCTCAAACAAGCAGGTAAACTGTGGCAAAGTACCCAGGATGCCCACATCCCCACCCCTCATGTTATGGAGGTGAAAGACTGCAAGGAACCAAATCTTCTCTACAGCGTTTGGCACATTTTTTTCCCCGTGCTCTGCAATAAAATGTGCATTTATTAAGACAGGACTAGCTTCCTCCCATGAGGGTGCAATGCTGCCCTAGTTATTAGGTTGGAAAATAAGCAAGGTTATTTGTGGGAGAATAAAGAACGCATGTTATCTGTGCCAGTGTGTGTGTGGGGAGCTGCTGTCCTCACAGAGCTGGATGCCTGCTAATTGAACCCCTGTTCTTCAACATTGTCTTTCTTATCCAGAAGAGTAGGATTCCAACGCTTTTCACATAAACAGAGAGCTATTTTTTAAAGACAGGTATCAAGAACAGATGGAACCTTGTTGTTGTGTGCCTTCAAGTCATTTCTGACTTATGGCAATCTTGAGGCAACCCTATCGCAGGATGTTCTGGAGTGTGTGATGCACCCAAGATCAGCCAGTGGGTTTCCATGGCTGAGTAGGGAACTGAATCCTGGTCTCCAGGTCTTAGTTCAATGCTCAGATTACTACACCATGGCCATTTCCACACGAGTCTGTTATAGCGCGATGATTCCACTTTCAACCTCCTATGGAATCCTGGGGTTTGCAGTTTTGGGAGGGGCCAGCCGGCCCCTCCCGAAACTGCAAACCCCAGGATTCCATAGGAGGTTGAAAGTGGAATCATCGCACTATAACAGACTTGTGCGGAAATGGTCCATGTTGGTTCTCAATTGGAAACTACAGACTAACAAAGAACAAATGATTGGGCTGAGCTGCTCATAGTCCATGCCATAATTAGCTGGCAGAACAACTGCCACCAAGTGTAGTAAAATGGTGACTAACTTTGGTTGCATAATTCATGACTGATCTGTCTACCGGTAGTTGCCATGGTAGGTAAGAATGGAACCTCCATGGTTAGAAGCAACCTATCTCTAAATATCAAATGCTTCAAAAAACCACAATGCAGAGCTTTTATTCTGTTTACAACAATTCTGAGGTATCTGGCTGATCAGTGTTGGGAGAACAATATTGGGATAGATGGAGATATGGTCCAATTACAGAAGGCAGTTCTTAACAAGGAATCAAAGAACTAGTTACTACTTTCACACAAAGTCTGATGTAAAGCACCACTGATACAATGTTAGAGTGCTTGTTCACGTCTGGATATTTTAATCTTTCCGCATTTTCTCACTGCTTCTTCCATCTTTTTTCTAACTGTGGAAATCCACTAAGAAGGAAAAAGGAAGAACTGAGGTGCAGCAGCAAGTGTGGATAGGGAGGCCATTTCTGCACTAGACTGTTATAGTGTTAGTATTCCACTTTCAACATCCTATGGAATCCTGGGCCTCTGAGGCCCTTCCCTAAACTGCAAACCGCAGGATTCCATAGGAAGTTGAAAATGGAATAATAGCACTATAACAGTCTAGTGTGGAAATAGCTGAAAATGCATAACTGAGGCAGAATGGGAGGAGTTATCCTTGGGAAGATGGAGTGTGTGTTCGAAGGGCACCTTCTTTATCCTTCACTAGCTCGGGATTTCAGGTTTCCAAGCTGTTTCATTTCCTGAACTATAAATTCAATCCTGTTTTTAATACTCTTCGGAACTCACGATCCAGAGGAAATTAAGGCAGCCAAATTTCTAGGTGGGTGGTGAGACTGGTTCTCTCATTTGATTCAGTTGTGAGAGCAATACCTATTGAGGTGGAGAATTTCCAGGTGAAAGGATGCTTACTCAGGTGTGAGCATAGGTAGTCTTTTTAAAAACAACTTTAAAAACATTTTGCAGCTGCAATGCAACAGCTATGCATATTCCAGTGTACACCTGCACACAGCTGCTAAAATTGCACTGTGAAGCCCTTGTTTCAAAAATGTTTGGGTGAAATGTGTGGAGTGATCAATAAGAAGTGGAGGAAATAGAAAGGACAATACACTGACCCTCACATGTATCATGCCTGCTACGTAAATGGATGTTGTATGAGATGCACCACGCTTGAAAGTGCTAGACTCCACCCCACAAGGGTGGAGAATAATTCGTAGTTGCAGATTACACTGCAAAGGCATTGAGTTGGTAGCAGCTGAAGCGTTTCAGTTGGAAGCACCCAATGTTGTATAGCAGTCAGAGTGCCAGGTTAAGAATGAGGAGCCCCAAATTCGAATTCCTGCTCAGTCTTGCTTCAGTGGGTGACCCTGGGGGGTCAGCCACTAACTCACAGCCCAACATACCTCACAGGGCTGAGAAAAATGATGTGTATGGCTCATTGGACTCTTTGGAACAAGAGAGAAATCTGTTTTCCAAAACACATTTGTTAATAAGACATGATGGCCAGCTCAATATGTTTAAGCATTAGTGTTCTTCATAGTTCATTCTGAACATATGATGCTATGGTGATAGGAAGAGTGAGCAAGAGTGGAATTAGCATAAGTTATGGGTAAGGGAGCATGACCAAAGGCCACAAAGATGTACACACACATTAAATGCTCAATTATTTTGAAAACCTTGTATTTTTCAGAAACATTTCTACAAGTATTTACTTTTCTTTAAAACCAAACTAGATTATACCAAAGCATATATATATAACTTCTGTGATTTTCACACCTTTAAACCAATATATATTCAAAAGATGTTTCAGCCTCCCCTGTGAAAAATTTTATCTTCAGGACTATGGGCTATTTTATTTAGAGAGACAGCATTTATTAATCTCCAAAAATGATTACCAGTTTATTATCTGCAAAGTTGCCTATGTCTCCTATCCCAATCTCTCCATACTTCCAGCAGTGGTGCAGTTACTATCCTCCCAAGTCCTACATGAATACATTTAAATGAGGCCTGGAAAGCACATAAATCCTCACAAGTTTTTAGGATTTTGGGCTTCCATCTTCCTTATCAAAAGGGTGTTTTAAAATGCTAGTATTATTATTATCATCATCATGCCTTTATCACAGTTGGGGACTCAAGACAGCTAACGATAGACTGAAACAAACATAGTTAAAAATTCAGAGCAAGGGTGATCATTTTAAAGGTGTAAAGTTGAATTTCAGCTCTTTTGCAAACTAAAATGGAAAACTTGTAGAGCTCTTTAAAAAGTAGTCCAAAGGTGGGGTGGGTGGGTTTCTGTTTCAGAACTGTAGGTGCTGGCATCATGATTTAAACTTGCGCTCAAAGCATGGAAACTATCAATGTGTGCCCTTGGGAAATTTACTAAGACAGGCCTACACTCTGCTGGGGTGAATTCTCCATCACATAACAGAGGAAAGACCTCCGAACTGATTCTGGAGCATGGCTTTTAACAGCCGCACAAAAGAAAACGTAAGGTGATTCTTCATCAGTTGGACAGGTGGAAAAATGCACTGCACAGAAAGCTAGATGTAAACCAAAGAGGCCCGGGTGGCTTTCGGTGTCACCATCTCTCAGCCTCAGTCATCTGGCTGGTGGAAGGATAAAATGGGATCACTTGGGATAATTGGTCTTAAATTCACTAGCGTGCACAATTATTGCTGTTGCTAATAGATTTCTTTCTCTCCTTGGCCAAAGGGCCATTCATTCTGTCTCATCTAAATACTGGGTGCTTTGTGTCAACGTTGACAGATAATTCAGATGACCTTGGTACAAAGACCTCGCAGCTGGCGGGGTCATTCTAGCACTTCACTTAAAGAGACTCTCCTTGCTTTAAAGGGAAAAACAAAAACAGTCCCCAGCCCCAAACAACCATTAGGCTGAGAGAGAATTACTATAAAAAAATGCAGGTTGAGCAATGCTAGCATATACACACAGTAAATGAGACATCCTTCCTTTTATGAATAAAACTTAAAATGGCATTCCTCTATTCACAATGGCTTATGTCACACCCAGCTCCCGATTACAATGGGAAAAAATGAGGACACCTCCCTCCTCCACAGCTGCAACTTTCCCCTTTGCTTAGCCCACATCTGCAATTAAGGATGCCAATTTAACCAAATGAGAAGCACAGGACAACAGTCACACATGCTCACAATGTACACAAGTGCTTTATAAACTGCCTTTAACACGTTGACATCTTTCTTTATAAGAGAAGAATGCATAAGAAGTACAATTCTAGGTAGAGGGAAACAGGAGGCACAATCCACCAGGCAGTTCCTTTGTGAAAGCCCCATCAAAATGAACGAGAGCAATGCAAGCAAGCTCCCCGTTCTTCATTGCTAGAGTGGTCTCTATTCCTTTTATTAGGACTAGTAAAGGAGAACTTCTTGGTGGATGACGTCCATACATATTTACAGATAAATAAGAATGGCTGTACTTACCAGAGGTAAAAGGAGGATGGCTCTCTCATTTCAAGACATGTAGAGAAAGTTAACCTAAACTGAAAACAGTGAAACCCATTTGTAGTAAACTGCGCCCACTGCCTGTTATCTAATTCCTCTCCACCCCCTGAACAGAGCTTCTTTCCTTTGGGAAAAATGAAGAAGGATATCAAAATAAGCTTGGAGGGAAATCTCTAACTTTAAGAGGAAGAAACCCATGAAGAGCAGGAGCAAAAGGGGAAGAGCCCAAGGGTGTCAGTCGGGTCCCCCCGCAGAGGAGGTGCTGTGATCCCCACAGTGTGGTGCTGAGAAAGTGACTCCGTGTGTGGGTCAGTGGAGGAGACGGGAAGGAGGGGGTGATGGTGGAAAACAACCTCAGAGAAAATTAAATTGCACTTGAGGGCAAATTCTATTAGGGAATAGCAACTGTCTCTCAACAGCCTGTGTCCATTTAGGTAATTAGCTGCGGGATAGGCATCGCCATTCAGGAGTTGGTCTTCCTGCTTCCCGCAGGCCTGCTCCAACCCACCACACAGGCCTGTCCTGCTCCTGCCTTTTGTCTGGCTTCAGAGAGCAGAGTTCTGCTTCACCGTGGGCTCTTTCTCTATTTTTACCCCCACAGGACACGATCAGGTGGCATTGTTTTGCTGAAGAGCTTTTATACATGGCATTCTCCACTGGAGCTTAAAACCAAACACTAGCATTGATTTAACATTCTGCAGTATTTCAGCAAGGTTCACCTCTTGCTTTTTGGAAGATTTTTTTTTTAAAGAAGTGGTAATTATATGTAAGAGAGTGCTTGTTCTGCAAGCAAGATCTTTGCCTAAAAATAACATTTGCAAAGGTATGTCTGCAGTGCTAAAAGCCTGAGGCTACCATCATGGGCTATAGGTCAGCCATAAAGTTCACTAAGTAACCTTAGGCCAGTATCTCACTCTTCCTCTGCTCCTCTCTTTCACTAACCTCCTAGGCCATTTCCGCACTAGACTGTTATAGTGCTATGATTCCACTTTCAACATCCTATGGAATCCTGGGGTTTGCAGTTTAGGGAGGAGCTGGCTGGCTGGCCCCTTCTGAAAATCTAAACCCCAAGATTCCATAGGATGTTGAAAGTGGAATCATAGCACTATAACAGTCTAGTGCAGAAATGGCCCTAGTTGTAGAAGTTGTGAGAGTAAGGCAAGTGGTGGTGTGAGAATCTCTGTGTCTTTTCTTAACTAGTGTAACAAAAGAACAGGGATAAAAATACAGTGATACATTTTGCAATGGTTCCACTCAAGCTGGATCACAATGTTCAGCTTCAGGTTCAGGATGCAGAGCCCGGGTCACCTCTATATGACCATCAGACAGGCAGCAGGAGAAGGACTGCCAGACCTGCTCTGTTTTAACCTACTGAACTTCTCTCATAGTGACAAGAGTGACAAGGAGCTCAGCCAATCAGATGCCATATTTGGAGAGGGGGCAGCACCAGTGACAGCTCCCCTGTGTCAAGCCCCTTTGCAACTCTGCCTACCCCCCCCCCACCACCACCACTGGCCCAGCACTCTTCAAGATGGCATCAGATTCACTGAGCTGTCTGATGTTGCTGTCACTTGTGTTACTGTAGTTTCTAGTCCGGACTTGTGGGATATTAGATATCATTTGATATCAAGAATTTGGCCTTCATTAGCCATTCCTTTCTACGTGCTTGCGAGGTTCCCGGACAAGTACGCACACAGGCACGGCCGAAAATAGCTGAACTATTCAAAACCAAATCCAGGCAGGCCAGTAATTGCCAGACTGCAGCTTTAGGAGACCTCCAGGCAAGTACCTTCTTAAGATCACATTATGTATGTATGCAGTTTAAAAACGATCCCCTGCCCTGAGCAGGCAGCTTGACGAGCGGACTATCCAACTCTCAAGCACTCGGCGTTTGCATACTGTCTATGCTATTGACAACGCTGTCATAATTCAATCATCTAAAGTACTGACCTTTCAGAGGCTTTGTCTCCAGCCCGAAACCCACTGTTTTACCCGGGAACGGACTAGCCTACAGGCACATTTTCCCCTATAAGAACCCCTGATTTTGAGCGTCTCTTCAGATCACTCGGATCGCTCTGAGTTCCATCCCGCCTTGCTGTCATGCCGTTCGACGAGCCTTCCCCTCAGCTCCCACATGCTGAGAATCTCCGATACTGCGGACTTTTCTTCTGATAAACCGGGCTTCAGGATTAGATGTAGTATTTCCCCTGAAAAATCCCTCTTAAACTCCTCTATCCAACTCCTACCTTTCTTTCATTAGGTCTGTGTGAGTGGTTGCATACATACGTATTGACTGTGTTTCTAAATAAAGAAAAACAATTATTATTTACTTCTGTTTGATTATTGACTTGGCCTGACCCCGTAGACATTGGGTTCAAGATCTCGTTACGTTGCCCTGCCTTTCGCATTGCTAACTAGTGCTCTAGCTAATTCCCATTCCCCATTATTTTGAGCACATTGAGGAGTCCCTCACGGGACCCCCAGAAATCAGGGTAACACTTGGGCAGAAGCTCAGGGTACTGGTGGCAGGCAGTTGCTGGCTTTGCTACAACTGGCAGGCTCCCTTTCCTTATTGCCCATCAGCTCGAGCCAGTCACCTAAGCAAGTAGGCAAAGACAGGGGTAGGCAGAGAAGGAGATTGTTAGTGAGGAGGAGAGAGTTAGCCTTTTTTATCTGACAGTAGCGCCTGTGGCAGTATCTGACAGTAGCAGCCTCCTTGCTGAAGTTATGTTAGGTCTGTGCCTGGACAGGAGACTTTCTAGATACCTCACTTGTGAAACCTTCAGCTTCAGAAAAGAAATGCTAGACACAAATGAATAAGAGTAGGAATAATAGTTCAAGCGTCTGGTAAAGACACATTTCAGATGTAATACTATGGCCTGAACTGAACCTGGCAGCTCTGGTATGTATTTGTCAAAGGATCTGCAATCACTGCAGAAAGCATAGAAAGCCAAGCCAGCTGCTGCAATTGTTCACCACTTCCAGAGTTCAAAGATACACAATGGTAGGCCTGGTCTAGACCTGATTAGCACTGAAATGGAAGACTGCTCGGGAATTTAATGCAAAATGGGTTCTATTTAGGGATTTCAGTGCCAAAATCTGAGAAGAACCATTGTGATAGCAACGGGTTTGGGGCCTGATGGCATTACAAAGGTGATGTTACAAGGGGACAACTCTTGCTGGGATTATTAAGCAGGATGTGTCAAGTATTAATCATGGTTGCACAGAGTTTGCCATTCAAATAAAAAAGACTAAGGGCCTTTCTGCATTCCACTGTTATAGTGCTATTATTCCACTTTCAACATCCTATGGAATCCTGGGGTTTGCGCCTTAGGGAGGGGCATTCAGGAATCTCAGCCAGAGAGCTCTTTGGCCTCAGAAAACGACAACCCCCAGAATTCCACCAGATGTTGAAAGTGGAATAATAGCACTATAACAGTGTAATGTGGAAAGGCCTCAAGATTAACAAATGAGAACACATACGCACACATGCATGCTCTCACCTGAGATGATTATTCCTTGGCCTGAGAACTGGAGACATTCGTCTAAGCCCTGAGGATATGGGCCAGGCTCTGAGATCTGGGAACTTTCATTCCAGCTTTTAACTGTGTATGAGCCTTATTTTCATTCTCTTTGAATTTTAGACCTTGCCAACATCAGCATTATTTCCTTTGCTTTACTAGAATTACTTTTTAAATTGTTCTTTACATTAACTACTGTTACAGACAGCCCGGAAATATTAGCCGAAATCCTGTTGTTAATACTAAGTAAAGCAGAACCATTGTTTCAATAGGATTTACCTGTAGGTTGACTCATCATCAAGCAATTGATTGAATGGATCTACTCTAATTGGGACTAATCAACAGAATGCTAGCCAATGTCGTTTAGAAACAAATCAGTCCCATATTTGTTATTTTCATTTCTTTTGAAGAAAGCTTAGCTATAAGATTTACAGTTTTATATAATCTTACCAATTTATTTTGTTTCATTTACCTTCAGGTGACAAAAAAATTAGATGGTATAAACAACCAAGCCAGGAAACATATTTAGGGTTGCTATGTTGGCCACGCAGCAAAATACAACAAAATACAAAATCCACAAAGCAGAAATACCTTTATTGGGCCAACTCCAAAGCTTGCAATCTTCCCCCACTTAGCTGATGGGTTAAGGAACAGAGCAGAGCATTGTCAGAAAACAGAATTGATTGAAAAGGAGAACTCATGTACTGTACTACAGGGGGCACGAAGGACTTACAGAGGCTCACTTTGGATGGAAGATGTGCTTGCTGCTTGCAAAGTGTCTCAGCTGGCTTAGCACTTCCCCCGCCTAGCTCAGTTTGAAAGCAGTGCATGCATGCCAGCATTTTCAAGCAAGCCTCCATAGGCAAGAAGAACTGATGAAAGAAAGGAACCCCCACTAAATTAATGGAACTTTGGAAGTGTAAAAAGAGTGAGTCATAAGATAACGGGGCGTTAAAAGATGGGGGCTTCCAGTAAAATACACCATGCAAGCTTCTGGAGCTTCACGAGCTTCTTCATCAGGCAAAGATGTTAAAAATCATGCACAAGAAGAAGACCGATGATGGTAGAGTCACAGGCTTACATTTTGTTTCAGGTGTTATTTGTATTGTCAGTTAAGATGGCATTGGGGGATCTCAATGCAGGCAGCGGTCTTTCCCCTTCTTGACCATGTGAGAACTAGGGACAAAGTGTAATAAAAAGCAGATAATAAAATTTCATCTCCATTAAACACAGAAAAGTAACTTCTCTTGAGATCCAGCTGTCCCTGTCCTTTGCAAAGGTAACTGCCCCCTTTTAAGGCAGAGAACACTGAATTTCTCAAGAAGTTTCCATTCTATTACCTCTGGAAAAACTTTTAGGTGCTGTACAGGTAAAAGATGCTGATTGTGGTCCATATGGAAGAGTTTTACCTTGGTTGGAGGTAGAAATCTCAAAAGAGTTAAGTCCCAGTAGTTTGGCTCTCTCTTGTTTTAAGGTTCTCCTATTGTGGCTAAATTCAGTATTTTCAAATTCAGGAAACATATTCAGGGATAGTCGCATTGATCATGCAGCAAAATACAACCCACCCCCCCAAAAAAACCCCAAGAGGGAACCAAATGGCTGGGACTTAACTCTTTTGAGATTTCTGCCTCCAACAAATATATAGCCCCAAAGATCTCAGCCATGAATGAGCACCACTGCATGTAAAATGTGGGAGAAAAGAGTATTAAGTTTCACATGGGTCTCTTTCACTATACACAGTTATAGCATTCAGATTCACTTAAACTGCCCTGGCTCCATCCTGTGGAATCCTGGAATTTGCAATTTAGCAGGGGTATTTAGAATTCTCATCTAGAGCTCCTCTAGTGCCTCTGACCAAGCCACAAATACCAGGATTCCATGGGATGGGACTATAACAGTTAAAGAGGAATCATACTGCTAAAATTGTGCAGTGCAACAGGGCCTCTGGAGTGTATCTACAAAACACAATTATGCCAGTTTGATTCCACTTTAACTACTATGGCTCCATCCTATGGAATCCTTGGATTTTGACTTTGGTCAAAGATGGGATACATGTCAGAGAGCTGTAATGGTGCTCCCCCTTGAACTATGACATTGAAATTCTCTAGCAGAGATCCTAAGGACTCCTCACTAAATTGTAGATCCCAAGATTCTAGAGGATGCAGCTATGACTGGAAAAGTCGCATCAAAGAACTAAATTGCATCTGGGCTGTTCCAGTTCAGACTTTGGGTCGAAGTCTTTTCAATTACAAAAGTAACAGTAACAAAATGTCCACATATAGAAAACTAGCACGAGAGGCAGAAAGTTAAGCAAGGTCCTCTAATTTCTTCTCTTGAGCAGAGGTAGGAAGCCTGTGGTCTTCCAGATACTGGACTGCAACTCCCGGCATTCCACATCATTGACCATCCTGGTTAGGGCTGCTGGGACATGCAGCCCAGGGTAACTGGAGGGCACATAATTTTTACCCCTATTTTAGAAGTGGGTGATGATAGCTAACTGGATGTAGTGGTTTGAGTGTTGGGCTACAGTCTCAGAGATCAGAATTCAATTCCCTGTTCCACAACAACAATGATGTGTATATATACACATATAAATTTATAAATGCAGACATATAAATACAGACATTAAACTGGGTGGACTTTCACCTACAATCTAGGGTAGAACTCTCAGATTTACTACCTTAGTACCAGCTAGGGGCTCTTTCACACTACACAGTTAGAAGCACTATGATTTTACTTTAGCTACCATGCCAACATCCTGTGAAATTCTGGGATTTTCAGTTTGGGGAGGAATGCTTAGAATTCTCAGCCGGGGAGCTCCTCTAGTGCCTCTGATCAAACAACAAACCCCAAGATTCTATAAGATGCTGCCATCCCAGTTAAAGTGGAATCATAGCGCTACAACTGTGCAGTGTGAAAGGGTTCCATCTCTCCAATTTTCTGCTACAACCAGTTCCCCGATTAGTTCTTCCATGCTCTAATTATCTTTCTGGCTCACAGCGCACATGACTGAAGAAGTTGTACGTGTTGTGATGCAGAACTGAGCTTCCACAGTGGACTCCTGGGGCAATACCTCCTCACTTTCTATTTGCCCTCCAAAATGCTATAAACGTTAAACTTTGTGAGGTAAAGAACCCACCTGTTTGTATTTAAAAGCAACAAAGGTTTTCCAATGTACTACTGAGGCACAGCTTTTGCTAGACTAGAATTCACTCCACTGATATTTAGTATCTTTTTCTCTACAGTGGTGAACAACCCTGGAAGAAGCTGAAGCTGGAATTTCAATTCCAGCAGGCATATCAGCAGGTCTAGTGTGAGGAATGCTGGGAGCTATAGTTAAATAACATTCGGAAGCTCACGTAATTCCCACTCCTGCCCTATAGTAGTGCTCTGTAGAATAATCCTGAATGAGAGCTTGGAAATGTTCCATTGTTGGAGTATAGCTGGAATCCCCCAGCTATCATGGCAAATTGGCCATGCTGGCTAAGGGAATCTTGGACTGTGTTCCAACAATGAAACTTTTCAGGTTCTGCCCAGAATCCTGTGCAGAAACTCGATAGAGTTTCTATGACAGAAGCACAGGTGTTTGTTGATAAGAATGTCCGAAAGTAAGGTTACTCTGAGGCCATTTCTGCACTAGCCTGTTACAGTGCTATTGTTCCACTTTCAGCATCCTATGGAATCCTGGGATTTACAGTTTAGGGAGGGGCCTCAAAGGCCTCTCAAAGGCCCCTCCCTAAACGGTAAACCCCAGGATTCCATAGGATGTTGAAAGTGGAATAATAGCACTGTAACAGACTAGTGCAGAAATGGCCTCTGAGATCAGAAGTACTTCGAAACCATTGTTTGTAGGTTTGATACCTGCAGTAGCTGAAGAAATGAAATCCAGTCAGCCAAATTACAGTTTGCAATTACCAGGGTTGGATAGGATGAAGATCTGTGGCATGGGTAATAATAGAAACAATAATATAACATACAAAAGAATGTGTAACTTAAATATACGTACTGCTACGGTGGAAGACAATGACAGATGTAAAGGCGTTGACCCTGGTTTGCAAAATAGACATTGCAGTGACGCTCAGCATGACAGCCTGAGCTGTTATTTTTAATGCAAGCTTTATTGAAGTATTAAAATGCATGACAGCAATGAAGGAGGCCAAGGTGGGTAGGTGAGGATGTTTCTTGGAATTCCATTCTGCTTTATTTTAGCATTTTATTGATTATTTCTGCTGCAGTAAGCAGTAGCTAGGATCCTTCTTGCACTTCAAGGGTCCAACATCAGGCCTTATTATCTGGCTCCTTCAAAAGACTATTGGAGAAAGAAAGGTACTATATGATATTTAAATGTTAAAATGCAACATTTGATCTTTTAATTCTCTGAGAACTATCACAGGAATTACAATTTTTGCTAGTATGTAGGATACAAAGCTAGAACATACTGTGTGACGGAGGAGAAGAAGAATGTATGTGTATATGTCATGTTATGTTTTTCTATATTCTGGGAAGCCAAACCGTCCATAAGGGTGAGCGGACAACTAGAAAACTTCAGGATTTTGGTCCTTATATGATAACTGAGAGAATGCTACCTGACACCTTCACCTTTGGGGTGCTTAGAAACTGAGCACAAAAGTGCTTGTTGACAGCTAACTTGAACCCGTGGGGCAGGGGGAGAGGCACAGGTAATAAATAACCATTTATCGATATATAGATAGCAGTTCTTATGTTTTACTTACTTCCTGCTTCTTACCCAAAAAGTTTAGGTATTGCTGATCTTTCTTTGGAGTACTGTAGCCACACGTTTCCAAAAAGCTACCAGCAGAGCTGCACACGTGAAAACCCCTTTTTTACAGGTTTATGTAAACTAAAGGTCTTTCTTCTGATTTATCACTGAAAGGATTTCCAGAAACATTCAAGTGTAATTTTTCTTTTTTTTCCTTTTTTTTAAAAAATCACTACAAATTTCATCACACCAGGCTCTTCTTCATCTAAAATAGCATTGTCGTAAAAACACTATCGAATTGGGAATGGTCTGTTTGGTTTCACACTTTTGGAACCATTCTGGGAGTAGGATATTCGTTTGTACAAAAACCTTAACTCAGACTTCCCATCCAGTGCCTCCTCCAAGACATTACCTCTGCCTCTTTTCTAGTTTCCCAGGCGCATACACAGATCCCTGCCACAAATATACATGAAAACAGTCTTAAATTTAAAAAGGCTTTTATTCCATGGCGGGGGTTGTAATGAGAATTTACCAGACTTCTAGCTTCAGAATTAACTAATTGCTGGCAGATAAAAGCCAGCAGCTAATGAACTACCTGTCCCACCCATGCAGGCTTTCATCTGCCAGTGATTAGTTAACTCTGAAGCAAACATTACAAAAGCAAACATTAATGGATAAGGGAAATAAATGCTTTTTTAAACTCTAAAGGCTTTTCCTCCCTACAGTGTTATAGTGCTATTATTCCACTTTCAATATCCTATAGAATCCTGAGACTTGCAATTTCAGGAGGGGTGCCTCCTGAAACTGCAAACCCCAGGATTCCATAAGATGTTGAAAGTGGAATAATAGCACTATAACAGTCTAGTGCAGAAATGGCCAAAGTATTGGCTTCCCTGATAAGTCCCAGTCGTGTGTGTGAGGGGGGAGTGGTCATTTGTTAATGGATTTTTTTTCTATAGAGAAAAATGCTTAAACATTTTTCAATTACTTTGCCAATTGAAAGGAAATCAAATTGAATTTTCCAGCCCTTATCTTATCCCCTGATTACTGGAGGTGGATTGATATTTTCTTACCCACAGCCTGCCCACTGAATATCCCCTGACCACCTAAAATCAGTATAAGCACAATTGAAATTTTGCAAAGGAAGTTGTAGCACAACAGAAGCAGGAAAGGAGGTCATTAACGGATTCTTGCTGTTAATAAAACAAAATGCTTTCCAAACAGTCTCCAGTGGGAGAACAATAGAAAAACTATGGCTTTATGTGATAAGACCCTGCCAAAGATACTATTATCCAGCTGTAAATGCCAGTGAGACCCAGCATGGTACAGTAGTTTGAATGTTGGACGATGAGCCTGGATTTGATTCCCCAGTCAGCCATGGAAACTCACTGGGTGACCTCGGGTGTGTCACACACCCTCAGCCCCTCCCATGTAATAGGTTTGCCTTAAAGTCACCAAAGCCAGAAATGACAACAACAACATGTGTGCTTTACCTGCCTCATGACATAAAGCCCTCAATCCAATAGGACATTTATCTTTTAACTAACAGTGTGCATCTCCAGACTGACCAAAAAGACTGGAAAGTCCCAAGCTTTGTTCCTGCTCTTTCCAGTTTTATTTGCGAGATCCATATACATTTGGTTTGTTCCAGAATGTCTGCTGGGACTCTTCAGTCAGTCTGGATGCACTCATGAAATGGCTGCAGCTTGCTATTGTGAATGTCAAAATCCCAACAGGGAGAAGGTGTGCAGTAGTGATCTTGTTGGTACAGGAAACACGAGTGATTTTGGCTGGTTTGCCATGTTGTAAGTTTGAAAATGGCTGGAAAGCACACAACAATAACAACAACAATGCTCTGAAGCAGAGGGTAGGAAATAAGATGTGCCAGTAATAGTAATAGTTGTTGTTGTTGCTATTATTATTATTTTCCTGTTTATTATAAAAAATAGCAAAGCCAACATTCAAAAACCAACATTCTACACATCATTCTTCCTCTCAAAATGCATACATTGATTTCCCTCTGACAGTCTTTGGTTGAAAAATCACGTTTATCAGATGTGCTCAACTATTGAAAGGCTCTACTTGCTTTAGATGTGCCAGTAATTACAACAATTCTTGATCGCGTAACATGCTGCTGGTATTCTGCTTGACATATGATAAAAGCAAGACTGGGCAGGGGTGGGAAATAGTGACAAAAAATTAATTCATCTTTGGCAGTAAAACATCATGTGTGTAGTCTTGCTACAGTTTCCACAGAATAGCATTGAGGAAGAAAAGCTGTCAATGTGCCTACATCTGAAGGGACTTGTGCGGTTTTCTGTGCGACCACCCACATGGACCAGGTGTTCCAGCGGATTGGGAGTGCACCAAACAAGATTACTGAAAGTCCACTTAGTGGACTCTCTTTTTTCCTGCCTTTGCTGACATCTGCATCTCCCTCATTTGGCTAAATCTCTGCATTCTGGCAGTCAATAAAATACTGATCTGAGCCAACATGCTTGATAACTCAGACTAGTGGCTTTATCTTGCTGTTGCCCGCTGTTCCTCCCATCCCCTTTTAGGCAAGTACTTTCGCCCCCTCTAATTTTGCTCATTCAAGGCAACTTTCTCATGTAACAATTGCAGAGGGCAGCAGATAAAGCGTAGCTGTTCCATAGGCACCTGTGTGTCTTTTCAAAAGCCATGAACACTTGTCAATACCAGGCAGAACACATAGATGCATGAATGGAAAAAAAAATCTTTATACCTGTATGTATACACCCAGATGTGGGGTCCAGACAGTATGTGTTTGCTGCCCAACAATCCAGTGATTTTTTTTTTCCAATAGTGTTATGGGTGGAGCTACTTTCAAGTTACCTCTAGATATAGAAAGTAGGTCTATACATGAAGTGGGACAGAGCGGTGTGTGGATGCGGGGGGGGGGGCGGCATAAGACTGGATCCATCAGCAGGGTTTGGTAATGGGATCTAGCTCTTGAACCTTTTAGGTTACTGGCTGAGCTCCAAGCCAAGTCATTATTGAATGGAAACTGTCATTTGGCAGGTGGTCGAGGAGGGGGCAGAATAGAAAGAGGGCTGCCTTTGTTATTAACCCACTTCCTAATTTTATTTATTTATTTATTTGTTTGATTTGTTACTCGTACAAATTTAAATTTTTAAAAGCCAAACAAGAATAAAACAACCAATTTGCTACCCTTTAAAAATAACATAGGCTGAAATTTTAAGAAGCAACAGAAATAATTTTTTTTCTGTTGAAAAGCATTTGAAACACCTTAAGCACAAAGCTGCAGCGCAGCAATGTAAATAGAGAGATGATTTTCTACAAAATATTGTTGCTGTTCCGAGTTTTCAAGTTGTTTCTGACTTATTGGCAATCTTAGGGCAAACCTATCATGGGGTTTCCTTGGCACGATTTGTTCAGAGTAGCTTCGTCATTGCCTTCCTTTGAGGCTGAGAGTGTGTGACTTGCCCATGCTCACCTAGTAGGTTTCCATGACTGAGGGGGGATTAGAACCTTAGTCCCCCAGAGTCCTGGTCAAGCACTCAAACCACTATATCATTGCGGCATTTTAAAAATGCTTGTGAAAAAGTATATTTAAAAGGTATTTGGTGAAAAAAGGAATGGATGTCGTCACCAGGCAAACCCCTGAGGAGAGCATTGCATAATGTGGGGGCAACTATTGCAGACAAGGGCCTTTTTTTATATGACCACCTGCCAAGTCTCAGTATGGGACGGCGTTCTGAGCAGGACATCTGTTGATCCCTTTGGGGATAGATGCAGAAAGGATATCTGGCACGAGGTGATCCTTCAAATGCTGTGATCCCAAACTGTGAAGGAATTTATAGGTTAAAAAAACCAAACTTTATTCATATCAAGGCATCTGGAACTACTGTAACAACAGGAAATCCTTCTCAAAAGAAGGGAAGTAACAGTAGTGCTATTCTGTTGTTATTGCTAACAGTGCAGTCCTACAAGTCAATCCCAGTGAGTGTAATGGTGCCCATTTTCAGGTCAAGTGGCTATAGGATTACAGACTAATTGTTACAGAATTTTACCCTTTACTTTAAGCCTTTTTATTCAGAGAGGACAAGAACTTGGAAAGGTTAGTTTTGGACAACAGTTCCCAAAATGCCCGAGCTGGCATGACCAGTGGCCATCCTTGTTATGAATTTTTGGGTGTTGTCATTCCCCCCACCCCCAAAAAAACCACACCAAAACAAAACAGAAACTTTTCTAAGTCCTGAACAGACTACAATTAAACTATATTGCTGCAGAAGAGGCTTTTAATTGGATCGGTGTGTTTTGTTACTGCCTTTACTGATATATTTTCATTGCTTTTTATTGTGGCTTATGTTCTCATTAATGGTTTTGCTTTAGGTTCACCTTAGGGTTGCCAGAAGTTGAAAACAAATGAATCTCCATTTTTGGGGTAGGGTGTAAATAAAGATAAGAAAGATAACAATGTTGTCATCATTATCATCATGTTAGGCACTTGTTTGATTTGACTTATTGGTAGCCACCTTGAATCCCGCATTTTGTTAAGCAAAGTGACATTAAAATCTGATCATATGAATAAGTAAATACAATAATTAGAATATCTAATTGATTTGTCTTGGGCACCACATGTTCTAAGGAAGGTAGAAACTCACTGGGGAAGGTTCAGAAGCAGGTTACAAGAATGATTTCATTTAAAGATCTAAGAGACACATCAGAATGAAAAGCTGAAGGAAGTGGGTATACTTTGCTTAGAGGAAATAAGATTATGGCATGACATGTTCACTATTTATTTGTTTATGAATATTAAGCATTTTTAAATGTTAGAAAGGAGAAAAAGAATTGTTAACAAAAGTTAAACCAGAACTGCTTTAAGCTGTTTGGGGGAATTTAAATTAAAAGATATTATAAGAACATTTCCATATTATATTATAAGAGCATTTCTATACTGGAATAATCTTCCTGGGGAAATAAGTCATTAATTGAATTATTTGAATTATCTCCTTGAGTTATCTCATCCCAGAGTCTTGGATCAGATGACACTGTGCTAAAGGATTCTTCCATAAGCTTCCCTATGCCTGGAGAAGAGAATGAAAAAGCTGATGGAGAACAAGAAGAAGAAAACTATTCTCAGTATTTTTTGCAGGTCTTATCCACTGCCCCTACCTGCAACTCCCACCAATTGTACATAAACCACCATCCAGCTCTGAATTTTAGAGAAGAGATACTAAAGATTTTGCTTCCACCCCTCCCCATCTCTCATTGCCACTATGCAGCCACAGCATATGTGGAAGATCATGTCACTATATTATTATGATTGAGGAATTGTTGCATTCTTCCAAATACGTCACACACTTGATATAACAGAAATCAGTGTGACCATAGATCTTTATTTACTGCCACCTCTTCCATACTTACAAAAATAGGCAAAAAGAGAGAAATTTATCAGGAACTCCCTAATACTTCTACTTTGTACCAGGAAAACCTTCTCCCAATAAATGTCTGTGTACCAAAGTTTTTATAAAGGTGTGGGAGCCTGGCCAGAAAAAAAAAAGTAATAGCTGAGAATGAGAAAAGCTATAAAGCTATAAAAGATACAGGGACCCAGATGTAATAGCTGGAGCAACAGGGTCCCAGTATCTTTTTTAGCTTTGAAAATGAGAGAATTTTGGCAGGTAAAGGATTTATTTCTTTGGGGGGTTCGTCCCTTTCCCTGCAGTTTTGTGACAGGGGCAAGGTGCACTTGCAAAATTCCTGAGTACAAGTGACGCAACTATGACATCTCACTTCAGAGATGTGAGCATATTAATCTTTTCAACCAGCCACTGTGGCTGGGCCTAATTGCAGCTTCATTTCAGGCATTTACTGTAAATGGGCTACTGCTTAGCTACCTGCCGTCACAGTCTCCTGCTTTCTGCGGATCCAGCTGCTCTTAAAGGCATTAGAGAGGACTGCTTCTTCTGCAGCCACTCAAGAGAAAACAGATAAGTTCTCACTTGTGTCTTGTTCCCACATTCTGTTTCACATTCATTTTAATCTTTGGCATGGGGGTATATGTCTGAGTTTCTATAAGTGGGAACAATTCAATATGGGAGGGAGGGCAGAGCAGGGCAAGGGCCCAGGATGCAAATATATTGCAGGCCAGGCATCTGTGAAAGGATCCAGGAGGAGCAGGAAAACCCGAGAGCAGCAGTTGGTTGGGAAGGGCAGTGGTGGACAGAGATTGATTGGGGTTAAACTGCAGGACAGCTGTGGGGAAACAGAAAACTCGGGAAGATGGGCTCCATTGTGGCATTGACCTACAGAATGGGGGGCAGGTGGTCAAGTTTGGAGGAGGAGCTGGGGATTGGGGGTGAAAGGAGAAAGCAAGGGAGAGAGAGGCAAAATTTGTGTCATGCATTATTTGAAAGCAGCAAGGAGGAAAAGAGAGCAGGCACGATTCCATTACTGGAGCAGTGAGAGATACGGGACATTTTTTGAGAAAAGAAATTATGTGGGACCTGGGAAGCAAGAGGAGGGGAAAAAGAGTCATTGGAGTGGGGAGTAAAGATAACAATTACAGTATTCTGGAGGAAGGAAGGAAGGAAGCAAGGAAGGAAGGAGGGAAGGAGGGAAGGGAAACAAGTTAAATTCTGTGATCTGAGAATGATGGACATAAGTATTTTATATGTGGAAAGAAAGCCAGCATGGTGTAGTGGTTTAAATCTTAGACTAGGACCACTAGACTGCTATAGCGCTATGATTCTACTTTCAACATCCTATGGAATTGTGGGGTTTGCCGTTTAGGGAGGGGCCAGGCGGCCCCTCCCTAAACTGCAAACTCCAGGATTCCATAGGATGTCAAAAATGGAATCGTAGCACTATAACAGTCTAGTGCAGAAATGGCCTATGGCTCTGGAGAGTAGAATTTGAATCCCCACTCAGCCATGGAGAGCCACTGGGTGATCTTGGACAAGGCACACTCTCTCAGCCTCAGAGGAAGGTAAACACAGCCCCCCTTTGAACAAATTTTGTTAAGAAATCCCATGATACAATCACCTTAGTGTGGCCATAAGTTGGAAACAACTTAAAGCACACTACAATAAAATGTGGAAAAAAGACAAAAGTTCCAACTTTCTAAGATTAGTGGGAGTTGCTTTACAAAGGGTGCAATGCTCAGAATATACTGATTGCTGCTCAGACTTGGGGCATCTCATTTCCTTCTCATCTCATTATTTATAAGTTCCATTACCACTTTCTGAGCAAATACTGTTACCAAAGCAAAGATTTCATGCATCCACAAAGCTTAGGACATAATAAATTTGCTAACCTATAAAATGGTACAAGATTCTTTTGTTTTTTTGTAGAAGTATGAAAACATGCCCGTTTTCATCTGTGAATTGTGGAAGATATGGGCAATGGAGACCACAATCCTCTCAATTTCCCAGAGTGGATTTTCAGAAAGTGTCACATACACAGTTGCAACTAGCCCCCCCATACACACACACACCCGCAAATGGGTGAACCAGATTTGACCCTTAGGATACCAGGAGATCATTCAGCCATTGGATCATGCTAACCATGACAGATAATTCTGTTTAGAGCAGAGTAGAGGCAGGGAAGGAAGGAAACTTGAGAGTTGAAGTGAAAAATGGTATGGGAATTCAAACATAATAACACTTTAAATAGAAAAGCAGAGGACAGGAGGAAGCGGAGTTGTTGGAACTGTAAGTCTCTCCTGACCCAGACTCCAAGACTGTAATAAGACTTTTGTCCAAAGCCTCTCCTTCACCATTCACCATGACCATTTATCAAGACAAGGAGATTGCAATTTGAAGAGTGTAACTCACAAACTCTTGTTTCAAAATATTATTTGAAAAGTGAAAAATGAAAGATCACAAAAACATTAGGAAAACAAAAACACTTTCTGTGAATTCCTGCCTGGACTAAACTCCCTTGCTAATTAAGTAAAATCCTCTTGTCTAGAATGTTCAGGAGGATGGCAAAGGGGAAGCAGGGCTTTTGTGGGTGTGGCTCCCAAACTTTGGAAAGAACCCATACAATGTGAAAGCCAGAATGGTTTAGTGGTTTGAGTGTTGGACTATGACTCTGGAGACCACGTTCAAATCCCCCCTCAGCCATGGAAACCCACTGGATGACCTTGGGAAAGCCATACTATCTCAGTCTCAGAGGAAGACATGTTACCCTGTGTACTGGGGGTCCCGGGAGGGACACCAAAATGTGCTCAACTAAAGGTGGGGAAAATTAGCTCAGAGCATTGCTTAGCATTACGAGAGGCAGGGTAACTTAGCGAAATCTTGAACCCTATGTCTACGGGGTCGGGTCGAATCAAGGAGAACACAGAAGTTGAAATAATAAATGATGTTTATTAAATACAGGCAAAACAGTGTATGTGACACACTCATACAAGATAACTAAAGGAAATAAAGGTTGGAGTGGTATAGAGGGATTTTTAGAGGGATTGTTGGTTTGGGTGATACTTCACCTGTCCTGAAGCCCAGAAAAATAGAGAGCGAAGCTGGGGTGCGATGTAGCTCAGCACGTGGAGCTGAGGGGAGGCTCGCCAAGCAAAGCGGCAGCAAGGCGGGATGAAACTCGGGAGCGATCCGAGGAAGGTCTCGGAATCAAGGGTTTTTATAAGGAGAATTGTGACTGCAGGCTATGCCGTACTTGGGGGAAAACAATAGATTTGGAGTTGGAGACAAAGCCTCTGAAAGGTCAGAATCTGAATGACTGAGTTATCGTAGCAGTTCTCAATAGAGTAGCCAGTATGCAAATGCAGAGTACTTGGGTATTGCATAGGTTACCCATCAAGCTGCCATCGCAGGGCAGAGGCTCTTTTGTAAGTGGCGTGCATACTTAATTAGAGTACTTGCCTGGAGGTCTCCTAAAGCAGTGAGTCAGCTATTTCTGGCCTGCCTGTATTGTAGTTTGAATATTACGGCTATTAACGGCCGAGCTTGTTTACGTGCTTGTCCGGTGGCCTCGCAGGCACATGGAAAGGAATAGAGAAGTGCAGCCGAATTGTGATATTGAGGGATATCTTTAATATCCCCAAAGCTCGGACTAGCCAGGGCAGTAACAGGCAAACCTCTTTGAACAAATTTTGCCAAGAAAACCCCATGATAGGGTCATCATAAGTCAGAAACAATTTGAAAGCACACAATAACCCCAATGTATCTCTCTTGCTTTGGAGGTAGGAGGGGAAGGCTCCTCTCAATTTATTCTTTCTAGTGTCCCTCTTTTTGTGTATTGTGCCATTTTCCTCACTGGATCCTTGTAATTCTCTTCACCCCTGCTCTTCTGTTCTTAATCCTCCTTGTCAGTGTTTTGTTTTTCCAGATTTGTTTTCCTTCTTGCTAGATTCTGTTTTCTTAAGTTTCTACTTTATGTTTTTATCCATCTTGTTTGTCTGTACGTGTGTATGTGTCCTTCCTTTGTCTTATTTCTTTTCGCTCTTCATTCTCTGCACATATCTGTGATTTCTGTTTCCCTCAATCTTTTCCTGAAGTATTACAGAATCATAGAATCATATAGAGTTGGAAGAGACCCCCCGGGGCCATCGAGTCCAACCCCCTGCTATGCAGGAACACTCATCAAAGCATTCCCAACAGATGGTCCTCCAGCCTCTGCTTAAAAACCTCCAAAGAAGGGGACTTTACCCCACTCCGAGACAGCATATTCCACTGCCAGACAGCTCTGACTGTCAGGAAGTTCTTCCTGAGGTTCAGGTGGAATCTCCTTTCCTGCAGCTTGAATCCATTGCTCCTTGTCCTGGTCTCTGGAGCAGCAGAGAACAAGCCCGCTCCCTCCTCAACATGACATCCCTTCAAATATATAAACATGGCTATCATGTCCCCTCTTAACCTTCTCTTCTGCAGACTAAACATGCCCAGCTTCCTAAGGCGTTCTTCATGGGGCATGGCTTCCAGACCCTTCACCATTTTGGTCGCCCTCCTCTGGACACGTTCCAGCTTGTCGATATCCTTCTTGAATTGAGGTGCCCAGAACTGGACACATGTTAATAGTTCAACTCCATATCCCCACCTCTTTTTCTTTCTGTATTTCTCTGGAACTCAACCCAATCAGACTCCTCCATAACTGTTTTTAAAGTGGGTCTCAATATTGGCAGGCAGGTTGCTATCAATTTTACCAACTTGAAGGTGTGAAGACATGTTAGAAGACACAGGAATGCACATATAATGTTCTAGAAAGAAAATGTAAAGCATGTCTATGTGTCACGCTGGACATATAAAGGATCTCCTGATGCAAAACCTTGAGTTAGGGCTTCAGAGTAAGGTGATCTCATTTTCTGATGACAATAAATTATTTAGTGTGGCAAGAAAACAAGGAGATTTTAAAGAATTCCAGAAAGAGGTCTCTCTGAACTAAGAGAATGGACTTCAAAAAATGGTAAATAAAAATTCAGTGAAAAGAAGTGCAAAGGATTCATCTTGGAGGAAAAAAAAATCTCCATATGTGCACCGATGGGTTGCGAGCGGGTAGCAATTAACCAAAAGATCTAGATATCAACTCATGGTTGAGATCTGTGTAAAATATCCACTTAATATGTGGCTGCTGTGAAGAAGAAGAGGAAGAGGAGGAGGGCAATGATGACAAGAACAGGTGGTAGGGAGAGTAGCAGCAGTCACAGCTGCAAATTCCAAATTGGGCATAACTAGAAAAAGAATAAGAAATAACACTGCCAAAAGCTCAGTGCCCTTATATAAAAAAATGGTGCAAATACTGAGTACAGATCTGGTTGCTGTACTTTAAAAAACAAGTTGTAGAAAAGGAAAAGGTGCTGAAAAGGGCAATAAAAATGACCAAAGACCTGGAGCAGCTCACCTATGAAGATAGATTGCAATGTTTGGGGCTGTTTAACTTGGGAAAAGGTCAACTAACAGGAGACTTGACAGAAACGTATAGAGCTATGTATTTCATATCATTCTCGAGGCCAAAGTCATGCACTGAAACCAAATGGTGGGAGATTCTGAACAGATAAAAATAAATACACAGAGGATGATTAAAGTGTGCAATTCAGTTCCCCAGCATGTAGAGATGGTAGTCAACACTCATGGTATAGGTGCCTGTCAATGGCTACCGGTCGAAATGCCTACTTGCCACCTCTAGTATGTGAAGCAGTATGGCCCAGTTAGTGGAGAGCAGAAGATGGAGGCCACAGTGGCACTCATGTTCTGCTAGGTGGCTTCCTACAGAGAACTGGTTAACTGCACTGTGAACAGCGTTCTGGAGTAGATAGTTCCTTAATGGACCTTTTTATGTTGTTCAAAACAAAACAAAACAATCATGAAAATGAGATTCTAAAAGAATTCTTAGAACTAAACAGAAAAATCAGAACTGTAAAAAAATATAGCTTACGCAGAAATGACATTTTGGGAAGAGTGAGAACCTCTTCCTAGTCAAGTTATTGAGTAGCAGAAAGACGTCCTTTTTCTTTCTTTTTCACATAACCTGACTGAAAACAAGAGAAAAAGTGTAAATGTACCAAAGGAAATGTAGGAAAAGGGAACCCCCATGTTTGGGTTCCTTTCAATGTAAAGTCTTTTTACCATTGAATTTTTTCCTGTAACCCACCTTTAGCTGGTGCTGCTACAGACTTTCTATGCATTAATGAATCAGGCTGTATCAGCTGGAGTACAGAGTAAATAAATAAATAAATAAATAAATAAATAAAATACAGTAATTTTAATTTCAGAGGACTGCCTTGCCAGGTGGGGGATTCTCTTTCATTACAGATTTCTGAACAGAGGTTGGATGGCCACCTATCACAAATGCTTTATAGTGGATTCCTGCACACTGACAGTGGGTTTGACAAGATGACTCTTGGTATCTCTTCTAACTATGATTCTTACAAGCATAATGTTCTTATGAATTCTTACAGACCTAATTACTTAGATCTGAATGAACAATGTCTCAAAGCCCCAAAATATTGAAACTAGCTCCAGGGCATATGAAGATTGCAAACATAAAGTACAAGAAGAAACATGGTGTATGAATGCTACTTACTCAAAGATGATTCTGAGGCCATTTCCTCACTAGATTGTTATAGTGCTATTATTCCACTTTCAACATCCTATGAAATCCTGGGGTTTGCAGTTTAGGGAGGGGCCTAGGATGTTGAAGGTGGATATGTCCAGTGTGGAAATGGCCTGAGTTGCAATGCTCTGGAAAGCCTGTCTTCTTCAGCTTTCTCATTAGCATACAAACTAAAAATGGCTGCTGCAAATTCCCCTAACCCGTTAGTGTACTCCAGGAAGTAAGACTATCTTTGGTTCAATGAAACAACCAAACAGCATAGATATTTCCTAGGGTCACCGAGAACAGGATAGTCTCTCTCCTGATGTGATTTGGAATCTCCACTCAGGACATCACAACAGCTGTCATAGAGGTCACAGCTAGGGGAAGGGCAACTTATTTCTCCTGTACATTATCAGTCAATCAATCATCCTCAACCAGAAAGATTCTTACAAACATCATGCATACGTAAAAGCCCCCTCCATGTGGTCAGTTAGCTTACTCCCAAGTAAGTATGACTATAACAGCTCTCTTGGGTTCTTTTTCCCCCTTGATCATTTAATACATTTCTGGCTGATAATTCCTATGAGGTTTCAGCTATCTAGGAATCTTAGCGGTCAAATTTAACCTATTTTAGAGAGGCTCAGCACCCTCTCCCCCAGCCCAGTCTTGTTGGAGGATTTAAACCCCCCTCCATTCTGGGATGTATAACCTCAGTATCTATACCTCCCTCTCCTTCCAAATGTTTAGCATATTTCTTGTTATTAAATGCTGGTATAATTTAGCATGTTTCTTGAGTCCCTCTCACTGTCTCTTAGTTTATAAACCTCCAGCAGTGTTTGTCCTTTTAATTTATTTATTGGACAGTGCTCAGTGCCTGGGTCACCTTATCATTATGTTGGTTTCACAATCCACCAGGTGCTACTGACTGGAGTCTTGGACCACCGGTGATTTGGATTCTATCCCATAATTTAGGAATGGGCAAGGTATTGTTGGACAAAGTGGCATGTTCCAAGAAGTGTCATTTTTTGTAACCGTGCTCTTATGATTCTATCTATGGAAATTTCATTCAAACGTTTTGTCAGTCGATTTGGAATTGTTGCCAGAGTACCTATCACTGCTGTACTCGAAGAAGGAGGAGACGGAAGAGGAGAAATAATTGTTGTTGTTGTCACTACACATGTTTGGTAGTAAATTCCACTGAACTCAGTAGATAGGAATAGGACTAGGTCCATAGCCAGGGCACCAGGATGAGAATGATGCAGAAATGGGCTTGGTATTTTTTGAGATTATTGCCTGCACAGAGCTATTGTTTTAAAAAGGGAGGGGGGCAGCAATTGTCTTTAATCTCCCCCCAGGTTTTGCCAGTTATTTGAGTGCTATCTACAAAACTGAACTTCCTACTAAATTGAACTAACATCAATTAGCTTGAAAGTATGTTTCTTTTTATTTTATTTTTTTTATTTTCTAGTTTTGTAAAATTTGTCCAAGCTTAAATCCAGCAGAATGTGACGATACTCTGAGACAGCCTTATGAAGTACTATAAGCATTACCGATATGATAAACACCATGAACACAAATTGGCAAGACTGTAAAACTGGTGGAGCAGGCAGTGATTAGAGTCTTGTTTATCCTGCGGCCTGCCCTGCCGGTCAGTACAAAATGTAAAGTGTGTGATGCTGCTGATGCATTCTTTTAAAAAGAGAAAGAAAGGAACAGATTCTCCTGGTTTTTGCAATAGGAGTGTGGAATGACCCCATGTTAACAAATGGTTTGTTTTCACTAACACAATTGGTACTTCCATAGAAAATGGTGATCACTGGGGATTTTGGGACACAATGGCCACTTTTTTTTTCTTTTCTTTTCCAGTTGTAATCCCCCCTTTAGCTTTTCAATTCTGCAAACAAAGCAAAAAAACTCTTCTTAAAAACAATGCTTTGCATTGGTGTTTTCTGTGGCAGAGCTGTGGAAATTATGTAGAACTAAAAATCTAAACATGCGCTAAGATGGAAGAGCTAAAAATGTGAGGACATTTCAAAAGTATTGAGACAGTCCCTCTTGTCCCATTTCATTTGACGGAGACCTGGATTGTTGAAAGGAGGACATGTGGGTGGGCACGTAAAACCTTTGACTTATTATTACTATTGCTAACATGCGCCCAGGGGAAATCACAGTGAAAGGCAGCAGTGGCTAATGATAAGGAGGAATACATTCACTCACACATACATGAATGTACCCTATTTATCAGTCTGAAGGTGGGGGGCACAGAGCAGGACAGAATCCGTTGGACAACCAAGTGCACAACAGAAATTGTCCCAAAGAATGGGCCACCATCCACCACGTATCCTCATTTATGAGAGCAGTTAAATAGGAGCAGTTCTGGTTACCAAAGCTCCAAGCCCTATTCCCTCCCAGCCTTCCCAGCTAGGCAAGTGTGTGTGTGTGTCTAAAAGGTGCCTTTCCCCACTGTTCTGACCAATTCAAACATCAAACAAGAGGTCCTTTCCTCATCAGTACACTTTCAAGACAGGAAAGTACAGGATCATCTGCTAATTTTCTATGAGCCAAATGCCTGTAAAAGGAATGGCAGGGGGTGGGAAGTGCATAGATGTGGGTGTAGCGGAACAGGACCCCATCTATCTTGGGGCAGAGCCAGCCAGCTGCCTCAGGTGGTAAGTGTTGGAGTGGGGCAACAGGGGCAGCCTACTGCCAATTCCTCCTGATCCCCTGGCCATCCCCTTCTCGGAGCACAGCCTATCCCAACCCCCCTCTTTCCTTTCTACCTTCAAGTATTAGAATATACTGTCCTGCTGCTGGAGTTCAAGGGACTTGGGAAAATGGTTCTTTGGAAAGGAGGGGGTACCTACCTTGTAGTGGAAAATGCCTCTGCACACAAGCAGAACATACTTCCAAAACTACTACAGGAACTCTGGTGAAATTCAATATGAGATATGGCAAATTGATGCCATGTTCAAGTCAGAAAGATGATATTTGTAGTTTATTTTGTGATACAGCATGCCCCTTTTATAGAAACAAAATAACACAGCTGAAAATCATAATCAACTCATAATAATTTAGTCAAATTGATGAAAAAGTATCTTCAAAGTCCAGCCCCCTGCTGAAATAGTTAACCACATCCCCTGGTGTCAACATATATAATCTGGACTTATGCCATTTCCACACTAGACTGTGATAGTGCTATTATTCCACTTTCAACATCCTATGGATTCCTGGGGTTTGCAGTTTAGGAAGGGGGCTTTGAGGATTCCATAGGATGTTCAAAATGGAATAGTAGCTCTATCACAGTCTAGTGCAGAAATGGCCTTTGTTTTGCATAAATGAGGACCAACTGAGCTGCAAAGTGACATTCTGTCTAGTTAGTAACAAGCCATACATTAAAGGAAAAGGTAAGGAGGAAGAGGGAAACACCAGGCTAACACTCAGGCCCTTTTCGCATGGCATTTACCATGCGAAAGGGACCCTGGAGTGTTGCGCGACTGTGAGGAGCAGTCCACACAACACATTCACAATCATGTGATGCTCCAGGGGCTGGCAGATGCCAAACGCGCACTATTTTGTTTTTGGCTTTGAGCCAAAAATAGTGCGTGATCACACATCGCCCCAGGGCCCCGGGCGCACTTGCTTGCGCTTCCTGCCCCAGCGCGGTCTGGGAAAATCCCAGGCTGCACTGCGGAAGGAAGAGGAGGGGCTCTTGCGCTATCTGCTTGCGACCAGGCAGTAGCTGCGGAGATGAAGCGATGGAGATGCAAGAGCCTCTCACAAGAGGCTGCTTGCACGATCCCCGCACCCCAGCTCCACAAAAAGGTGAGTTGCGGAAAGGGCCTCAGACAGAGATACACAGCACAGGCTTTTTTTTTTCTTTCTCCAAATCAGTTCCAGAGAAACAGACAATGCCAACAGATCTGGGCAAGGAAAACTGTGCATCTCAGCTCCTTCCTGCTGCTGCAGGATTTCAGCAGTACGTTTCCAACAGCCTTCCATCAGTACACTCTCCCTTCTTGGCACAAATAAAGCCTGGCCAAAGCTTCTTCCCTGACATCTACACAATTTTTATCATCCTAAAAACTCTCTCAAACTAGGATCTAAGCAAGGAAGAAATGTGTATGGCTGATTGCTTGGGTAAGCAACAGCTTTTTTTTTTTTTTTAATGCAGGAGTGGCTGTGTTGACCATAAAACAAAATCCAAAGTACACATTATGGTGATAACCTTTATTAGGCCAACCATAAGGTGCAAAATTCATTGTGCTAGCTTTCAAAGCCCACTGGCATCTTCATCAGGCCAAGATGGTAAAACATTCCAGAGGGGAAGAAAAAAGATGTTGTAGAGCCATTTGTCTGCAGCCGGCTTGTTTGTCATGATTTAGAGGGATGGCCATTTCCGCACTAGACTGTTATAGTTCTATTATTCCACTTTCAGCATCCAATAGAATCCTGGGGTTTATAGTTTAGGGAGGAGCCTTTGAGGCCCCTCCCTAAACTGCAAACCCCAGGATTCCATAGAAAGTTGAAAGTGGAATAATAGCATTATAACAATCTAGTGCAGAAATGGCCTTTGAGATAGAATATTCAGCCACATCTCCTTCTCCCAAAGGCTGAGGTAACTGGGAAGAAAAGCAGTATAAGAAGATGACAACGACGGTGGCAAGAACAAGGAGAACTTTTATTTCCCTTTCACCTTTTTCCTCGTTTGAGACTCAAAATGGCAAAAAACTAATTAAAAAGTACATTGTTAAACTTTCACAAGTTACAAAAGTTAAATCAAGATTAAGCAATCAAAAAATTAAAACCAGATTAAAACATGCATCATTAATACACACAGATACATCGGCACAACCATTCGCAAGGTCCGGCACATTGTTTAGGTAAGATGGGACTTACATAATCAGTTGTCAAATAGCTATTGAAATAGAAAAATCTTTGCAAAAAGACAGCAGGGAAGGTGCCGGTCTAACTTCTCTAGGAAGGGAGTTCCAGAGCCTGGGGACAGCAACTGAGAAGGCCCTCTCCCATGTTCCCACCAGAGGTATCTGTGAGGGTGGTGGGACAGAGAGAAGAGCCCACCCAGCAGATCTCAAAGCACAGACTGGCTCATAAGGGAGAATATGTAAGGGAGAACCTGGGCCTGAGCTGTATAGGGCTTTATAGGTCAAAAACCAGTACTTTGAGTTGTTCCCAAAAATGGGCTGGCAGCCAGTGGAGCTGTCGCAGGAAGGGAGGTGTGTGTTTGTTTTCTCCTTTTGCAGTCACATGGTGCCCCCCATTGAGATCTGTATCTGTTCTCTGTCTATATGAGGCCTTAGGTCTCTGTGTGGGCAAGTAAACTCCCAATGTGTTGAGAGGAAAAGTAACTGGTTGTTGCAACAGGAAGCTGGGCTTTTGTTTCCCATTCCCTTTCCTGTATAGTCTCTTATGTCTTTTTGGTTTCATCTTGACACTCTGACTCTGATGAGTTGCAATAAGCTGACTGGAAGTGTACTAATGCTGTATGTCGCTGCTTAGAGGAGTGTGTGATGTTCCTGCATGTGCTTCTGTTGGCTAAGTTCAAGGCCTTTACAGCAGCCCTTGCATTCCATCACAATTAATTAACCACCCAGAAGAGGGCAAGAGCCTTAGCACCATCACAAATGAGTACCTATATTGCTTCAGCACAGTAAAAAAACAGAGGAAGCCTACTATTCATATAGAACATAATGATTGCATTTACCTCTGGGGTGAATGCATTGGCCATAGGCACCTGGAAAGCATAAAGGAATTGCAAAGACAGTATATGAAAAAGATGGTGTCAAAGTTCCCATGATTAGGGTTATATAATTATTGTATTCAAAACTTGGAACAATTAATTTTTTTTAATTATTCCCATTCTCAAATTCTTCTAAGCTACCACAGCCACTGGCCTCCATGCTACCTGAGGGATTCTGAAAAGAGCAGTATTCTCCACATCAAAATATTGTGGACTAAAGGCCCAGAACTACTTGACATCATTAACACTGTGGCATCCAGCCTAGTGGAGGAACCTATACTGGAAGGCAGGAGACATGCAATGACTTTTTATAAATGATTACCTAAGAAACACAGTAAGGATGAAGTGTTACACAACATTGTTGTTACAAGTAACAGTTTTCAATTCAAGCTGCTTACACTGTGAACCAACAGTGTAATCCACACTCCACAATTATAGCACAATCATTGCATTTTGATTGCCATGGCTGTGTCTTATGGAATCCTGGAACTTGTAGTTTGCGGAGGCACTAGACCTCTCTGGCAGAGAATTCTAAATAATTCACCAAACTACGAATCCCAGAATTTCAAAAGATGGCCATTAAGTGGTATCAGAATGCTATAATCGTGCAGTATGAAAGTTAGCAATTCCTCAACTTAGAGCACCAAAACGTGGTGCTGTGTATTGTGGTAGTTGTTTGCCTTCAAGTCGTTTCTGACTTACGGAGACCCTAAGGTGACACTATCACAGCGTTTTCTGGGGGCTGTAGGTGTTCGATGCATCCAAGATCACCCAGTCAGTTTCCATGCTCAAGCAGAGAATCGAATCCTTGTCTCCAGGATGGTAGTCTAATGCTCAAACCACTGTGCCGCACTGGCTATACCACATCCACATGAAGTGGGGTAACTAAAATTTAAAAAAACCAAAACTTCAGTTGAGATGAACAGAGGTATATTGACAAATGCCAAACCAACAGGAAGTTATTGGGATGAGGCAAAAATCACAAATTTATTTTTTGAAAACAGATTCTATGCTGAAGAGTGAAGAACTGTCCAAATGAACTGTCATAGGGGGTCAGGGGGAAACACTGCAGGTCACATCAAAATGTTTGCCTCCAAGGTATATGTATGTATCCCAGAAGACAAATGCAGCAAGCTACAAAATAGAGTGGAGGACTGACTATTTTGAAGGGCAGAGAATTCTGAATCTACCCAGAAAAACTGACTTATCTGCATCAGTGTGACTTTTGAAGAAGATCCAGGTGAGGACACAAAGTCTATACAAGAACCAGAGTAAGAACACAATACAGATAGATTTGCTGAGGAAAAAGGAGTTTGTGAGCAATAAGCTGAAATTGACACACAGCTAAATAAAATGCAGGAACAAGTGCAATTGCCTCCAATGAGAGGGTCAACCTGGTAAACAAAGGAAACTCCCTTGTCCTTCTGCCCTACAAATGTCCATAAAGGTAACTGAACCATAACCTGGAATCACATTTTACAAATAGAGAAACCAATAAATTAATAAAAGCAGCCAGGTAAAAAATTAGGTTAATGCGTGACAATCAAACCTGGATACGCACCTCTTCCGCCAGCCCTTAAATAAGAAACCAATGAGATGTAAATGGACATTTAAAAATATTATTTAGTAAGTGAAACTGAACCATGGAAAACTTGACTTGTTGCAAGAAGTTATTCTCAAAGATATAGGGAAGACTGTGATGAAACATTTGCTCTAATAGTAAAATATCTGACTATCAGAATATTGTTGCCGAAGTCAGCCAAAAAAAAGGTGCGAGCTAAGCATAAGAATTCCTGCACAGAGATTTGAAGGAAGAAGAAGAAGAAGAGGAAGAGGAAGAGGAAGAGGAGGAAGAAGAAGAAGAAGAAGAAGAAGAAGAAGAAGAAGAAGAAGGGGGAGGTGAGTCTGTATATGCAAATTTCAGAAGATAATATGTAGACTCAAGGAGCCACTAGAATATAGAGGACAAGAATATATGAAGTCCACCAAAAAAAAACACCACTTCACTGCAAGTAAAGAAAATCCCTGTCTGTAAGAGATGAGATGAAAGAGGCCATATACAGATGGCCTGAAGATTTGTTCTGATCAGGATAGGAATGCCTATGAAATGACGACAGCATGACCTCAGGATTTTGAGATGAAAGACCTGGGAAACACACTAACTGAGAACAGAAAGAGATGCTGAGGCAAGTTATCTTAAGAGATAATAGATTAACATTTTGGAATGAAAGATGCCAGGTAATATGTTCTCCTATAGAACCAGTTACCTCGAAAAGGCCAAAGAGGATAATACACCTCAAGCTGAGAATCAGCAATGCAGGAAGGCAGTTGGTAGGTACATTCCTCCTATTACAGGTCCAGCTATTTTGACAACATTAAGGATTTCGTGGTGATTTTTTTTTCAGTATCCAAATGAGAAGGGCTGGAACAGAATGAATAGAGTTGAAATAGTGTATCTCTAACTGGGGCTTCCAGCAGCAACTGGATGTCACTTGAGAGGATGTGTGGATGGAAGGAGATTGAACTAGAGGCAGTCCTGATTGGAGGCAGCTCAGACAGAAAGGGTTCCAGTGACAATCTGATTTTTTTTTGGAGGAAGAAATCTCGTCAGTTTGTCTAGCAGGAAGCGGAAGTGATGTAGACTCGAGTTGATTGACTCGGACTCAAGTCAAACTTAACTCATTTCAGTGACTCGACTCGGATTTGACTTGGCAAAAATTACACACTGACTCATCTCGCCTTGAGACTTGCATAGTCTTAGTGACTGACTTGCTGCACTTGGTTCAGTAACATAACATTAATCCAGGAACTATACAACTTTCTGGTCACATGACGATCTGTCTCAAGCCCAAAGCGTGGACATATTTTTCAGAGGGAAAAGCAAATCGGTTAAGCAACAGGCTTGAAGTGGAGTTAAGGTCTGTTCAGTGGCCTGTCCCTGCTACATATAGGAGGAGCTTTCTAAAACTTTTCCTAAGAGCAGAAGGCAAGGCTTGTGTCCAGAGTGCAGGGCGCATATCTCAGAGGGGAACAGAAAATGTGTTATGCAGTGGGCTTGAGGAGAAAGGATCTTTCCTTCTAAAGCTCCTGAAGCTTCAGTAATGAGGAGCAAGAAGGATCCTATTCCTCACTTCTGAAAAAGCCTCCAGCTTTGCATATGGGAAGAAGGATCCTGTTCCCCACTTCCAAAGCTGCAGATGGCAAAATCACAAAAGTAGAGGACTGACTCTACTTAAATTGTTACAACTCTACTTACATTGTTATATCCGACTTTATTCGATTCTGTCCAGAAATTCTGGAATACAGGTTGACGCATAAAGTTGGCCCCCAGATGTGAGACTTGACTCAAGACTTGACTTGAAACTTAGAGAAAGTTAGAGACTTGAGACTTGACTTGAGACTTGGAGCAAAAAACTTATATCACTGGGAAGCAGACTTCTGTAATGCCTTCTTTAACAAAGATGGAGCATGTGGCAGCTGTACAAATCAGTCAGAAAATAATCTGACTGTGAGATTTGTTCATGGATTTATGCCAAGAACTGAACAGATCTACACAAAGCCCGGAAAGCAATCAAGCCTTTCTTGTTTCTGTCCAAATGGAAAGAACCATTCCTAGGACCAGGTATGTAGATTTAATACATTAATTTAGGAAAGAGATTTACAGGCATACGAGTTTACAGGCCCTCACTTCTGCCCTCCAGATGATAAAAGTGCAAATGTGCAAAATTTTGTCAAGAAAACACCACTGTATGCTGTTGAATAGATCAACCTATTGGGTTAATTGCTTGTTGAAAAGAGGTGTAGGAAAAAGCAACAGTCATCCAGTGAATTGACTGAAAAATAACAAGTTGGGAAGTCACTAAATGGTTAATTACATGGTGGAATAGAAAGCCAGGGTGAAGTTTTACTTTGTCTTCTTGTGTATCCTTTTGGTGTTGGTTTTGTTTTGACGTTGGTTTTCATTTCACATTTACCCTCTTAATTCCCTTGATTCAGGTGTAACAAGAAAATTCCTGATATTCTGAAGGTAAATGGTGTTGGGTAAAATTTTCTCCTGGATGCCAAGACAGTTCCTTTCCTTTCTGCCTCTGTAGTTAGAATGTGAACTTGGATCCGTTATACTGATAGCTTTCCACTGTCACTGTTTCTGAGAGATATCCTGCTAGTGTCACCTTCCACGACAGCTGCTGCTGCCCACTAGCAGTTTGGCACCTTCAGTCTGATTCCTCAGCAAAAGCCCCTCAGATCTGGGAGACCCTACCAACAGCAGTGCTGACAGCGACAGAGCCTCTTGTCTTACAGGAGCACATAACCCCACCACCACAGTAAGGTAGTGCCATGGTGTGGGAAGGGCACAGGACCAATTTCCTAGTCTTTTCTGAACTCTTAAGTATTAAGTATTAAGTATTAAGGCTTAGGACGTCACACCCAACAGTGCCTTGGGTATACATATGAGCTGTTTGACGATGGAATCAATTCCCTAAGCAGGTGGTGGCCAGGCCGCATGTTTAGAGACTGCACAGCTAGCTGCTGGGGATGCTCTAGGTGGAGTTCCTGTGTTGAGCAGGAGATTACCCTATGCAGATCCTCCCACCTCTATGATTCTAGCTTTGAGCTGGGCAGGAGTCATTGGCATTGAACAGAAGACAGTCTCCTGGATGTGTAAATGTATGATTTAGGAGACAGACAAACCTGATTATGAGGTGTATGTGGCCAGTGACTTATTCTTTTGCATTTTTAAAAACCTATAGAAGGTACTGCTATACTTGACAGTGTCCTCCATGGACAGAAGGCTTTGAGATGGACAAGATCTATTGACATCTTATAAAGGACACATACATCTGACTGTATAATCTGAGGCATAACGAAGTGGTATGCACAGCACCAGTTCCTTATTCTTTTATATCTGTTTTGGCTGTTATTGTCATGCTGAGCCACCCTTGACAATGTCTTGTACAAGCAGAAAGCTTTGGGCTGGATGTGATTCAGTGCTATGGTGTGTGTGGGTACATTATTTAGTGTGGCAGATTTTTTTTTAATTGTTAGAGCTTGAAAATATTTTTTTTTAAGTGTATTAGTCTGCCATTCATTATTATTTGAAAAGTTTGCTATTCACTGCAGTTACTGATCTGTTTCTAGGGCCATTTCTGCACTAGCCTGTTATAGTGCTAGTATTTCACTTTCAACATCCTATGGAATCCTTTGAGGGGCCTTTGAGGCCCCTCCCTAAACTGCACACCCCAGAATTCCATAGGATATTGAAAGTGGAATAATAGCACTATAACAGGATAGTGCAGAAATGACCTAGGTTTTGCACAATGAGAAAGTGGGAATTATTAACCAACTTCAGTATCATGAAGCACAGATCTCTGCCTCAAAAAAAAAGCAGGAATACTAGCTCCTCTCTCCCACATGCATTAGTGTTGCTGGATCAGGATATGTGCTAGTATAGCACTATGACTATATTTTTGTCCTTTTGTCCAGACAGGAACTGAACTTAATGACAACCTGAAACACATCTTTTCTGTACAGTCTACTGGATTCACTCATTTCTGATGGAAACCCCTGTACAATCGTCAGATTTTTCTCCCACCTCCCCATGTTTGCAATACTGGGGCAGAAATAGACATTTCCAGTGATCGGTTCTAAAAATTAGAAGTGTTGAGACGGAAAGCTATTTAGAAGCCCTGTCCCCTAATCCCAGATAGATGAGTAGCGGGCTCAAATGTGCCTCCGAAATCAGGTTCTAGTACAAAGCTGTCTTTCCAGTCTAAGCCCTGCTTTCTCCTTTCTACCTTATCCTCTTTCTAGATCTTGTTAGTCCAGAATTTTGGGTGTTTTGGCCTGGGCTGCAGATAAAGCATGCTGCTACCTTTCCTCATCCTCCTGCAAGGTATGCTGTGTGAAGGTGATGGATGCAAAGTCAAAGAGAAAATTAAGGTGTTCGTGGGGAGAATGGGAAGATTTTACAGATGACAGGAGTAATGGGAGAAGCAAGCGAAATTATTGTATTTGCTGGCATATAAGACTCATTTTTTTCTCCCTGAAAAATATTGTTTCAAAATGGGGTGCGTCTTATATGGTGGCAAATACGGGTCACCCCAGAGGTATACTTATGAGAAACATCCCACTTAAACATTTTAGTGGAATTTTGATATAATTTCACTCTCTTTTCCTCTACCTCATTATTCACTTCAGGAGAAATTTTTCAGTAGCCCTTTGCAGATAAGGAATTGGGGAGGGAGAATATGCTGACCTTTCATTTACTCCTTCCTGCTGCTTTGTAGCTCTCAATTGCTGAAAATGCATCAAAACAGAGTCAGGGCCAGTCCAGCCCTCCTTTATTACCCTGGTACATCTGGGTCTCTCCTCCCGCCCCCCTCCATGCAACAAAGTGAAGATGTAAGGGGAAAAAGGCTCCAAATCGGATTGACACCCACCACCCCCCTTAATAAAGTTTATTATCAGCGGTCTGTAATCCTTTTAAATCCCCTGCAGCGGGGGAAGGGCTGGGATTAAAGGAGGTCAATGTAATCCCAATGAATTGGTTACAGGAGGATTTAGCTAGTAGCAGGGGAGCAGATGGCCCCAGTTCCAGCTCTGAAAAACAACCATTTTCTTTAATGATTTGTAACAAGGATAAAAGGACAAGAGAAATGGGAGCAGTAACTCTGGCATTTTTGCAGGGAGGGGGAAGCACTGAATGAGACAAGATGAGCTTTTGCCATATTCTTTAGAAAATCATGCTCCTGAGATCATGAAGGGAAGGCCTTAACATCTATGCTAATCATCCCATCTGAAGATTATTCTGGCCTACTTCTTTGGGGTATCAAACCTGTGCCTGGTTTGTTCCAGTTCAACCACAGGCAGGTTGGTTCCCTTTCATGGGAGACACCCTCTTCCAAGGAAAAAAAAAACATGTTAAAGAGAAAGCGTCAAGGACTAGCCATGACTTTAGTTTTCTACATACCTTGTGATTTCATTTGTTAATGTAGATGAAATGTACCTACCAGCTTCTTTTCAAGCTTGAGGCAAATTTTGGGGGATATCATCACATCATCAGCATCTTTATTTGTATCCCCCTTTTTGCCCAACATGAGGCCTCAAAAACAATACAATTTAAAAACACAGAAATAATACATATTAAAACAGAATTAAACTGTGCATGAATTAAAACAGTTAAAAAAGAATTAAAGAAACATATTCCAAATAATACCTAATATTCTATTGTACTCTGAGGATTTTACTGCTGGATTTAGTTCATCAATCCATAGTTGGCCAAACCTACCTACCTACCTACCTATCTTCCTTCCTTCCCTCCTTCCTTCCTCTTTCTTTAAATATGTGTATGTGCGCAAGCACATCAGCATCTCTTTTTTGTACGTGTTGTGGCCTTTTGGTGGTACAAAAAACTCACTGATGGTGAGGAGCTTTCTTCCGGGCTCAGTTTTCAGCAATGTAACATGATGCTCAATCTCAATCTATTTCATGGCTCGCCACAGCGATGTTGAGCTGTCCTCCCTGCCCACCACTGCACTGGTCTGCCAGGCAACACTACATAGTAATGCCAAGCCACAAAGTACGTTGACCTACTCATAAAGGAGACGGAGTGCTGGTGGTGTGTGGGAGCTTGGCACAGACCTGCTGTATTTGTCAGCCCTACACTTATGTTTCTTTTGTAACACACAGGTGGCAGCTACACAGAGGAAGAGTTCTGGAGAACATTCACATTCATGTAACGGGTTGTTTCACTTTGCGCACTAAAACTGGAGCAGAGAGCTCCACATGCCTGCTGGCGCCAGCCGCAAGAGCCAACAATGCTTTGGTTGTTAATTCTGAATGAGTTCTGCCCTCTGGCTGTCTAATGACCACAATTTTTTTGCAGTGAAAAATGTGTTTGCCCTACTCAGAGGATGCATGGTCTCTTCATGACTGACTTACAAGTTCATAATGTGGTTAACAGTTTTCTGTGGACCGTACATGCTGGCAAGCAGAGGGAACTGAATCCGCCTCCCCCAAACCTCTACTTAAATCAAGTAAAAATGACTTTTGCCAGAAGAAAGGATTCAAGGCTAAGAAAAAACGCCCTCCACCACCAGCCTACTGAGGTAAACCACAACGCTGTATCATGTAACTGCTGCATGAATACACTGGGATGAAGGAAAGGCCTCACAAGCTGCACCAACTGAGGAACGGCCATACCGGGGTGAGCTCTCTGCCTAAGGCAACAGACGCCATCTCTCATGTGAAGCCCACCATGGTCTTTATATACTGTCCAACAGGCAACAGGCACACACAAGCCCAAATAGGCTGCATTTTGGGGATCACCACTGTTTCAAGTATAAAAGTTTTGTGACTGAGGACCAATTCATACGACCCGCAGAAGCTTCAGTTACCAGGTAAACAACTTATCACTAGTTAGATCTGCATTTCTTTACAGCAAGAGATGCTTAACAGCTATTTTTATATTCTTAACATAGGAAAGTGATTGTTAAAAAAAAAAATCCTCTCTCCCCTCACAAAAACATCCAAGACATTTCATTAGCCTTCCTGAAATTTTCTTGTGTTTCTTCAATATATCTATGAAATTTTCATACCTTTAAGATTTCATCACAGCAAATTCAAATTTAGTCTGCAAATTCCTTTTGGGGAAAAAAAAACAACCTACGGCTATTGTCGTTATTTTATTTTGATTAAATGTTGTGAAATGGCTTCTTCTCTCCCCTCTCCCCCCCCCCATCATGTGCAATGCATCATGCTGATAAAAATATGAAACAAAAACTGCGGTCACACAAACAAGTATTTATTAGCAAAAATAAATTTATTGCACAAACACAGAGACACAGCGACAGCAAGAAAGACTGGATGCCCCTTGTATCATTCCTGTGCAGTGGCTGCAGTGGAGAAATACAGAGAAAAGGCAGCAGGCCAAAATCATTTGAATCTAAAGCCCTTTTTCCTTCCCTCGCCCCTATCCCCACTTTCAAAGAAACTTCTCTTCTATAAAATACCTCAGGCTTCTGGGGTGGGAGAAAAGAGGGTATAGAAAAAGCAGCAGAACTATTTATTAGTACAGTGTAAAGCAAGGTAGACTGGATAATCTTCTTTCACAGCAGCCAAGAGGTAGACTGCTGTAAAATACAGTTTTTGGAAAACACAGCACACATGTATGGGCAGGTGTGAGCATCAGGTAGCCTGATGTAATTAGCAAATAACTTCAGTCTGTATCCTGTCCACGTCTCCCCTCCTCTCAAAAAGGTAGTGCTCCACTAGGCCTTGCCAACTGGCAGCAGCAACGTCCTCTCATGTGGCATAATGCCAAAGGGGCAGGGGGACGGAACTTGCTCAAGGGGCACGTGAGTATATCATCCAGGGTCCTTTCCATTTTAGACGTCACGGTTTCGTCCTATGGGAGGTTGTAGCTGCCAGAGAGCCGTAGTGCATCACCAAACCACAAACCCCAGTATTCCACAGGATGCAGCCATGGCAATTAAAGTACAGCGCTACAAGTGTGCAGTTTGGAAATGCCCCCAAGTCTGGCAGTGAGATATACTAAAAGAAAAGTAGGACCAACTTCATGACCATAGATTCTACTCTTCACAAAATAATAAACATAAAATAAATAATTCTACATCTTTCAAGAAGTCAAACTGTTACCCCCACCACTTCCACAAACAGATAGCTAATTGGCATTCCATAGGCTGTATCTGACCTCAAGCAAAATTATTTGGTGCTTAACCAAATTTTACATTCTTCAGGGAGAGACTTTTAAGGAAGCAAGAGGGGAGAGGAATCAAGTCATAAGTAAGAGACAGAAGCAAATCCAGACATTAATATTACATCTCTTTGGATTTTGTACATAACTACATCTCCATCAGAGCTCCAGCACTGTAAAAATTCTCTTGCTGGATTGAGTGCGTATGTCCATTCACCAGATAATGGTCTAGAGGCTACAAATGCATTTTGCTTCACAATCCATCTACTGTATAATATAGTTAGCACCACCCAGTGGTAAAAATCTAGTTACCACTGGGTGGTGCTAACTATATTATACAGTAGATAGATTGTGAAGGCAAAATGCATTTGTAGCCTCTAGACCATTACCTGGTGAATGGACATACACACTCAGTCCAGCAAGAGAATTCCTACTAAGGAATTCCTACTTAGGAATTATAGTGGCTAAGAAAATCTGGCTAAAAGGCACTTGCACTGTTAATGTTATGGCCTTCCTCCTAGTGACACCTGAGAAAGGCTGACAATTTTTTTTTGGAAATTGTTGTTCATACCACCAGCCACCAGTAGATTAATACTGGAAGCCATACAATTACCATAGCAGACAAGGACAGTCAAAACAAGACGGGTATAGCAATATTATTAACCAGTGGCACTGGGCACAAAGGCAGGCACATCCATATCATCAGAAAAGAAAACCTCAGGCTTTTTAAAGCCTCAGAACTCAAGTATTATGTTAAAAGAAAAGAAAAATCTTGGCTTTTAGTATTACTGATGAAAACAGTTAAACATAAGACTTTAAGAATAATCTACAAGAAGGGAAAAGTCATTCTGTTACATTAAACATTAAAATAGCAACATCTCAAAACATACAGGAATGCTCTTCTATGCAATGTCCTACCACCTGCATCCACGCTATGTAGTGCCTGATGACTGTCTGATCATTATTTAGTGGTAACAGGGTGTCAGGCACTCAAACTTTACCTAAGGTTCCTCTTCCATACTGCTCACAGTCTAAACCAAGGTTGAACTACTTTATCTAGCCCCTCACTGCTTTATTTTTACGTTTCATGGGATTATTATCTCAGGCACATTTTGGCATGGCAAATGATTGCAGGAAAAGTCAGTCTGACTCAAGGAATTCTTTTTTTTTTTCCAGAAAAATATTTGTCCCCTGGCAAAGGTTATGCTCCACTCATTCAAAAAGGTCATACCATCTGAGACCATATTCCCCAGTCTATACGTTGCATTGCATTCTGCCAGTTTTATTCACATAACCTGATCATCCAGGACAGGGTTATATCATTCAAGCCTTTAGATTAATGTTTGGAGATGATGAGTGCCAAAAATATAGAGGCTACCCACCTCTGATCTAACCAATATGGTAACCGCACCACACTGGGAAAACAAATGACAAATAGACACAGACTAGTAGTGCTTGGACCAGTGAAACTTTTTGCCAGGATATTTCTCCCATCTCATTTTTTTTCAAACATTAAGGCAACAGCCATGACTGAATGTAATAAAACTGCAGCGCCGCTCTGCAGCCAGAACAGAAATCATGTGAAGGAGAAACAGAGGAGGAGAACCCACTGCTGGAGCCCTACCCATGATGGGAAGAGCTTTCTGAACACTGTCAAAGCATTTCACGGCATCTGGAGAAATAGGCATATTATGATTAGCAAAATTATAACAGTACTAACATACATTTATATAGTGCATTTCCACTGTTCAAAGCAGTTCATTTACATTAACACAGTAATCTTTACTGTAAGTTTGGAAAGTAAGCCAGTGTTTAGAAATCATGCCTCCTGTTGCAGATAAAGGACTATGACTGAGTGAATTTGGCTTCCCAAAGCTCATTGTGTACATTTGGAAGAGAGGTGAGATTTGAATCATGGACTTTCCAAGTCACCATTCTCTTCTTTTAGCCACAGTGCTAGACCAGCTTAACAAGGCTGTAATTAGGAGCATGGGATCATAACAAGGCACTTGTGTAAAAACTAACACTTCAGCTCACAAAGAAAAAGAGAGGGAAACTAACATAAGAGGAGTGGAGGGACTGATGCGGAAGGTGGAAAACTTGCAGTCTTTTGAGGAATGCAGCTGTGACAGTATCTGTCTATACCCTACACATTGCCTTATTTCCATCATGGATCTGACTTAATTTCACATCGGGAAAACAGCAGCAAGCTCTTTGACATACACAGGGACTGGTAATATCTTATTTAAAAGCTCAATTTCAATATAAACTCAGTAATCATCTCTGTTTCTCCATTCTGTTACTCCTTCCTTGCTTCTGTCATGAAGAAATCCAGGCGCGTTCACTCTTTACCTGTGTTTCCTGGGTGACATTAACCATTGTATTTTTCTCTGGCACGGGCCAGTTAATTCTTTAAACCGGGAATGGCGAACGTGTAGGTCTCCAAATATTCTTCTGCTGCAACTCTCATGATCCCCCACCACTGGTGGGGGTGGCCAGGGCTGATAGAAGCTACAGTCAAAATTTGGAGGGACACTATTTGCTCATTCCTCTTTTAAATGGGGACCCTACTACTTCTCCTCTCCACTGAGGTGACGCAACAGGTCTTGAAAAGGACCGCTGGCTACCTGTTAATGATGATGTGGATAGAAACAGGCAGCTAAGGAGTCTTTAAAGTCCTGAGGTAAAGGGTCTTTAGAAGTCCTCAGCTGCCTGATTAATACACTAAATCTCGACCCTTTTTTCTAGTTAAATTCGCATATTCATTTCTCTCAGAAACCAGGGGCAGTGAACCTGTACCTCAGGATCAGAGGGTCATGTCCCCAACTCAGCCTTCCAACAATCTGTCCTACTGCCCATCCACTACTGATCATGTCCCCAAGTGACAATGGAAATATAAGGAAGTGTGTCCTTTTGGCAATGATGGGGGACATTGGCTAGGATGGAATTAGGGGTGAATGAAACTAAGTATATAGCTGGCAGACTGAGTAGCTGGAGAATGGTTGGGGGAGGAAAAAGCTGGACTACAGAGCAAGGGGAGAGGAGAATGCGGAGGCAAGTGAACAACACCGGCCTTTTGATAGTGGGACAATGTTTGCTACAGGGTCCTGATGCTTGAGAGTTTTCACACGGGGTTGATTTATACATTCCATGCCTGGTCCTGACTGTTAAAAAAAATGCTTGTCTCTGTTTTCATACTTGGTAGTCTTCATTTCTTTATAGCAGTGGCATTCCACAAGTTCATGTCCATACGCCTTTTGCCTTTGGTCTACCAAATCAAAGAAGAAGTCCAAGAGAGGCAGCAAGAAGTCCCATCCTGATTAAGCCCAAAGAGACTCCTGATGGAAAAGGCAAGTGCCAACACTGTTTGTGGCACACACACTGCAGGTACTTAATGCTTATTATCAAAATTACAACTGAAGTGAGAAGAGGACAATGCAGTTATTGTTATCATCATCAGCAGCAGCAGCAGCAGCAGCTGCAAACACAGCAATACAGTGAATTTATTGAAGGTAGTTTCAAAGAAGGCTCAGAAGTTTTACAGTCCAGTTTAGTAAAAACAGATCAAGACATCTTCCAATTGATTATTTTAGACTGTGCTTTTAAATCTAGGATTCGAGAAACTGGAAGACTGAAGTTTCTTCAGCGTATTAATGGGCTCACAGATAGTTCTAAATACCAAGCATTAAAAACTCATTCAATAAGTCCAACACTATGTGGAGTCTCTTTAGTCTGGAAAAAGCAGCCTTTAAAATGATAGTTCTTTGTCTAATTAATATTGAAAACAGCCATTTTGCTGCTGCTCTCAAACTGGCCACATAAAACAGTCTTCAAGAACCATGTTAGATGCTGACTCCCTGAAGAACTATGCTACATTTGCCTAGTGGAACCTGAATACTGTCATCTAAATAATGCCAAGTACAGGTGAAAAATTAAAAGCTCCCTCTCACTCTTCAGAGAATCAAATGGTCAATGCAAATACAAATCCACTCCCCTTTTTGACAGTCAGCAATTTATACTCTAAAATAGATATCCAAATTCAAACTATATCCACGATATGCCAATTGTGATAAAAACATGCCTGTCTCTGCCACTGGGTTTCCCGTGATAAAGAGAAGCTCTGATTCCCATTCTTGGATCCCCCATGATACAAGCATGTACCCTTCATAACTAATGCCAAACCCACGTATTACTGTATTTGTGTATCCATAACCAGAGTACAAATTGGAGTTAAAAAGGCATCATAGGAGGCAGGCACACAGCTACATCCCTTAGCCACTAGCTGCGGCACTTCTTTCTCAGGCCACTGGGAAGCCTGAGCGTCCCTTGTGGTACCTCATCCGCACGCGGAAGAAAGTATACATGCCCAGCAGACACATAGAAGAGAGGAAGTACAAGACAATGCACAAGCTGATGTCCAGCTGGGAAAAGCCCACTCCTAGTATGCGGAACCACTGGTTCCTCCTGAGGCCAACCCCATTCTTCTTTTCAGCCTCCTCCTCCTCCTCCACAGCACCAATATGTTGCTGGCCACCCCAGCTCTTATGCCTCAGCCGTTCCCAAGCTGCATCAACATCAAAAGATTGCTGGCCCTCATCCTCCATCCACACCAGGCCAATATCCCTCTTACTCCGCCTGTGTCTGCTCCCGGCCTGGCCTGCCATCTTTAAAGCCTTGCTCTTAAAGTGCTGCTCGCTGAAGGTGTCAAGATCAACAATATCTTCCTCCAGCTCTTTGGTCTTTGTGTTCATTTTGATGATACTTGGTTTATGCAGTTCTGGCAAGCCTGATCTTTCTACCCCAGATTTCCTTCTTACTACTCTCCCACTCTCTGGCTTCTCTGTGTTCTTCTTGCCTTCCTCAAATTCCTCTTCATCTTGTCTCCCATTTTTTTCTTCTCCCCAGACCAGCCCCCGCTCATCTTCAGGGTCTCTCTCCTCAACATCTCGACCCCGTCTGACCAAAGGCCCCCTCTCACGCTTTATGAAATCCAAATAAATATTGCCCGGTGAAAAATGAGCTTTGAAGAACCTCAGGATGGCCTTCTCATCCCACATACGCCTTCCATTGATTACTATCTGGCATGACCAGCACAAATCTTGAGGAGGCCACTGAATCTTGGGGAATTTCGGGTCATCACTTGCAGTACCTAAACAAAGCCAAACAAAAGGTGAAGTTACTATCTGCCATACAGTATAAACAATATTTCTAGGTAAGATTCTGGGAAAATACAAGTGAGCAATACTATAGACCAGAATGCTGGCCTATGGGCAGAACTTGGCCTCGAGGGGTGACCAGGTGGCATCCAGGGTCATGTTAAAGGTGGTGGCCAACTGGAGAGCAGCTGGAGTTGGCCTGGCTATCTGCCCAGTCTAGCTGCTGAGTAGCATGCTATATGGATAAGCAGTGTTTGCCAAATGCAAGTAAGTCTGATTTGCTTTTCTGCAGAGTCACATCACAGCATCCTTCTTTTTAAAAAACAAACAAACCTAGATGCATCAAGAAAATACTAAATTCTGCTGAAAAATCCCATTTAACTTGTCTGCACTCTATTTTTGCTTTCGGCCACTGGACATTATAAGGACACCCAAATGGAAATTTTAATCATTTTTCAAAAGCAAAGAAGTAGGCCTTTATATCCTTGAAGGTAATATTTGCCTTGCAGCATAAGTGTGCAGTCCCCTCAGGTGGCATTTTAGTGTAGTGATTATATGCTGGAGGGAAAGAGAACAGCCAGTCTCCTCTTCAGCCTTCGTACCTCCCAGCAACAGAAGGTGGGTGGCTGAGGGAGAGGAGACAATAACCTAAGACAAGCTACACCTACCACTTCAGCAGGCCCCATGCAGCACCACAACCCACACTGCCCAGGAAGCCCTACTGGCCTCAGGAGAGTCTTTTCAGTTGGCACAGGCAGCTGCTGGGGGGTGGGTGAGGAAAGGGAGGAAGGGACAGAAAACTTTTCTTCAGTGGACTGCCGCTTGCTTTTCCTAGAATATAAGCCAAGGTAGTTATTTGAAATATGTGTAGCCCACCTGACACTGAAGACTACGGGGCACGGATGAGGAGTTCATGGGGCAGATAGCCTGGATTGAGCACATGGGGAGCACCTATATTGCCCTTTCCTGAGTTATGAAGCCCTAGTACAAATTAAAATAATGTGAGTCCCAGTGTAGGGGGAAAGGAGTGGTATAAATGGATATAACAACAACAGGTCCTCTAGCCACTTCTGACTTTCGGAATCAAGTGGAAGGTTAACTAGAAATTTTTTATGCTTTGTATGTGTTTAAACAAGCATGACTGTTTTTCTATCAGTACCCCAAAAGCACAGTCTGTATCCCACATGCAGAGTTGGTTGAAAATCAAAAACAAAAGAAGATAGTCCAGGGTACCTCTGCTGAACATTTGAAATTATGGCATTATGATAGTAGTGGATGTTGGCAATAACAATTTGCCAGTTTCCAATATTCATTCATCTGTCTCCACACTTTTGGACAGATAGGTGATGCTTCATCAACATTCTGTTGGACCTGTTGACGGTTTCAGCATTTAACTTGCTGGTCTGCAACATTTATCCAATGAATGTGCTGATGATATTCTGAAGGAGACTTCAGCACACTTGACATGGTTGTCACCTATCCTTGGGCTGAGAAAGTTAAGGACCAGGGGCAGGAATTATAGAAAACAAAACACACTTCAAGTGCACGGTGGTGGTAAATTCTGTGCACTAGAAAGGTAAAGGCTGGGGTGGGGTGGAAAAAACCCAAAAGAGACAAGAATGTCTTTCTTGGGTTTTCTCAAGAACGCTCCAAGGAATCAATTCTTTTATTTTTTGGTTAGGCCAAAGAGGGTGCTCTCTCTCTCTTCCTCTTTCTCTCCAGAACAGGCGTCACCCACTCCTTCCCATGTCAGAGGCGACAGGCCTGGGGAACAAAGGATTGCATCTGCATGAGAGAAACTGAGCATTTGGACAGCCGTCTAGAGAGAAGGGTCCTCCCAGGGCACGTGTCGACCTTTAGAAGGCAACACGTCACCCCTCCCCAAGACAGAGAGGATTTAGCAGTTACGTCTCTCGCTAACAACGCCAGCTGCTTGTTCTTCTAGCGTCAAGGGCTAGAGCTGGCCCCCTATCTCTGCCTTGTCACAACTGAACTTTTGTGTCTGGCAGAGGTTAACTCTCCGTGTGCACTTGGTTGCATCACATTGCTTTAATTCCTCTCTCTGGAGATGACAGAGCAAGCTCTCTTCAGCATGGTGGGTGGCAGGGCTGCCTCTCAGGTTTCTCCCCAAAACTTCAGGGTCTTCAAAGGCACGGCAGGGAGGTTTTTTGGACTCCCAGAGCCAGCAATAAGGCATGTCAGGTGTTCCATCCACAAAATCCTAACACAGCAAAAGCCACACTTTCAAAGAACACAGAAGCAATTGTTTTTGTTCATAATGGGATATTCACTTTTCTCTCCATCAGTCACTTGCAGCAAAATAGCAGGAAGGAGCAGGGTTTTTTTTTTAAAAAAAAAACCTGACTCATTTTTAGTTTCTCTCTTTAGGACACAGGTAATTGGGCCACCACTCACTTTCTGAACCAGAGACCAGTGTTACAGCAAAGAATTTCAGCAAGGAAATCTGGGGTTATAACAACTATAGTTGCAAGCAGAAAGGGAGCTTTCATACAGAATTAGGTGAAAGTAAAATTGACAGGGCAAAACAGGTTTATGAACAAGCTAATTTTGAAATTCTCCAACAGATTTGGTACACAGGTTGCGTTGTTATTCCTTCTCAGTCCAAATTTTTACAAAAGAAAGTCTCCATGTTCTGCGTACATACAATTGTTTGCCACAATACGCTTTCCCAGGGAAAGAAAAGATACTAGCCAAATGTATGTACACAGTGATTGAAACTTGTATAATTGTTGAAACAGTCCTCAACTCAGTGTGCTCCAGATACACTAGAGAACGACTCCCATCATGTCCAGCCCGCACAGCTAATGGGCATGTTGGCATAGCAGTTGAGAACTTCACTTGATACATGAAACTCAGCAGGCCTAAATAGTCCAGTTACTCTGCAGTAAGCAGAGAAAGGTGGAACAGTTTCCCCTGAGAAAGATCACTTATTCTTAAAATGCACATTCTGAAACCAATCGCTAAATTTATCTTGCCCCTTGATGTCTTTGGTTTCTCTTCACATCACCAGTCCTCAGGATGAAACATCTGCCTATTATTTCCTGACCTCCCTGGATGGTCATAAGAGACAGAGATTGTGAAAGTTATAAGTCCACAACTCATAGGGACCATGCCAGCTGAGGGATTCTGGGCACTGTAGTCAAAATTGCTCAGAATTAAGGCCACACAAACCTGGTATCATCTGTTAAGATGGGTTGTGTGATTATGTTCCAGACTGCTGACACACCTCTTAGCAATAAGGATAGAAGCAGCTGTTCATCTCCCTCTGTGTCCCTGTCCACTCAGGACTAACCTGAATAAACAGGGGAGCTGTCAGTCAAGGACCACTAATGTGCAAAACTCACAATGCATTTCCCAAGATACACAGACAGCAACCAACAGATACCCTGCCAGAAGTAGGGCTCTTACCTGCCAGGCGATGATTGACTCTGTTGTGCCTTGACCAAAGCCAAAGAATTGCGCCATCTTTGTTATTCACTTTGTTCATGGACTCTGCTGCCATGCCTTCAAAGTGCTCTGCACACTCTCGGCAGCCAAAGAAGTACCGGACATATGCTCTCATTGTAGGAAGGACTTCGGAGGGTGCTGGGGAAACAGAAGAAGTGGTAGGGATGGAAGAGGGGACCATAAAGATGAAATATTAAATAGCTGATGGTGGGGGCAGGGGGACAGATCTTGTTTCTTTTTCTTTCTTTCTTTCCAAAAGGACAGCTAGTCCTGTTGTTATCATCTTAGATCAACAAGAGGGGACTGCCTTTGCACTGTACTTCTGAAGAACAGTAAGTTACTCCTGATATTACTACTGCTGGAGTACAGTATACTGGTCATATGTATTCTCTGTACTGCCAGTTCTGAGCAAAGCCAAATGGATTGTTCAACTGCAAAGGAATGTGGGAAAGCACAATTTGGAGTGGGAACTAAAGAGGGATTTAATTTTTCCTTTATTAGCCGCAACAAAGGAAAAAAACACAAAGGAAGGCAGGCGTTTCAGGGGAAGGAAGTACATGCAGTAAGTATTAGGCGCTGCTCTCCCAAACACTATGTCTCTACTGTAGATCAAATCTTGCCTCAGCCACCCTGCACATATTCACATTCTCTGGGGAGTAAGTCAAATTGGCAGACTAGGTGGTACACGAGTTTAATGCTGAAATTACTGCAGGAATAAACTACCACTGTTTGCAAGTCTAAGTGCAAATATAGCCAGCTTGTTTAGATCTACACCACATTCCCAATCACATTCATTTTCCTTTCAGCAAATTCTTAACATAAGTAACACTCCCAATATATGTACATGCTTCCTCTTTGCAGGCTCTCAAAATACAAAACTGACTAGGTGCAGTTATTCATGCACAGTATGTCTATCCCTGTTCCCACCACTCCAAACTCAATGAAATAGCCTGGGGCCTCTTGAGGCACCTCTGTGGGATTTTAAAGTAACTGGAGTTGTACCAGGGCACAGTTGTGAAAGGTCCCATTTCCTAAGTAAAATTAGTCAAAAAAGAAAGGCAGAAGGCTACCGATAGTGATTGCAGTTGGCCCTCCATATTTGCTAGGGTTAGAGGCTCAGGAGCCTTGCAAAAGTGGAAAAATCACAATTAATAAAGTGTGTGTGTGGGGTGGAAGGGAGCCAAAGCATGGTGTGGAGAGCAGGCATCCAAGGTCCAAACTGGGTCAGGGAAAAGGGAGGGGAAAGGAGTGGGTTGGCATGCTGGCCCTATACTTTCTCCCTCTCTCGCCCATCTCCCTCCATGGGTGGGTGGGGGATGGGGGGTTGCAGTGATGAGAAATTGAGCTGCAAGCTGTCCTTTCTGGCCAGGCAGTGGCTGGTGGAGGAGGAAGAGGATACGAGGTAGGTTTTTAAAGGGCTGCACAGTCTGATTATTGCTGCTGAGAGAGAAGGCTCCCCCAGAAAGGAAGCACTCGAGTTGGAGGAGTAGGGGTTGGAGAAACACACACAAACCAAATCCATGAATGTTAAACCCATAAATGTGAAGAGCTGGGTGTATATACAAAATCCTCCAGTTGTGAAAAATGAGAATGCAACAGTGATCAAGATAACAGATACTGGAACTCTGTGGTGCAGTTTTAGGAAAGGGCCTCAGGAAAATGGTTCAAATGTAGCAGCAATGACTGAGACAAGAGAACATAATGACTGCCAAGCTAGAACATGTATCCACACTTCCAAGCCAAAAATTACCACACTCATGCTGGTTAGGAATTAAAACTTTAATACAGAGAGCCAAGCAAGGCTATACTATACTTACAAGTGTGATATGGGCTATGCAGTGCTTCCTGCACTGTCAGGAGATGGAAAAGAGTCCAGAGTCCACACGGGAATCCTCGGAACTCGGGTTTGCTTCCTTGGCATCCCACCCAGAGCGGGTTCTCTGGCAACCTGGCATAGGGAAGCTGAGAGAGGCAGTGACAATCAAGCTCTCATGATACGGCAAAGTTGCAGTGAAAGGAGGGAGAAGAAAAAGGATGAAGACTGAAATGGCATTTTTCTGACTGTGATCTGGGGAATCCTGGAATTTCTCATAGTAGCACCTCTGCAGAGTGAAGGTCAGCAAAAGTGGACAAGCTTCCTCTTCACTCCTAAGAGCCCTAGTGCAACATTCGGCTGCCTGGTCTGAGGAGGAAGCACTTTGGGCAAGGTTTTTTATTCCAAGTAAAATGAATTCAGTGCAAAGAACACCCTCACCCCCCAATGAACACTATCCCTTTCTTCCAGTTCTAATTCATTTTGAACACTGAGAGGCTCTCAATAAATTTAGAACTCATCTGAATTCCTATAGAAGAATTATACGTTTCATAATGTCAATTTCACCATAAACATTCCATAAATGGTGTACTTCAAGCCATTCAGAGCACTAAAGAAACAAAGCCGCTTTTTCTTGTTGAATGTTGCAGATAACAAAAATACTAATTTCATAATCTGATTTCTCTATGGAATCCTATTTCTTCTTTTTAAAATTTTGGGATCACAAGGAATATCAAAGCCAGTTATCAGCTGGAGGTGTGTCCAATACATTTTGATCTCAGGACATCATCAAAACCATGATATGGTTACTATACTGGCAGCAAGTCTCATTTAACATCCTATGTACACACTTGAATTACATATCAGGGTTACTATTGTTTTAAATAATTTTTGCTTTCAGAATTAGCTAACCACCTAGGTAGATACAATGATAAGCATTCATTACATCTAGGGTAATAGAGAGGTTGAATGGGCCTAACTGTCACCTATACATATGCTAAACTACTGTATTTGCTGGTGTATAAGACTCACTTTTTCCCTGAAAAATACTGTTTGAACATGGGATGCGTCTTATACACTGGTGTGTCTTATACTCTGGCAAATAGTATTTGCCAGTGTATAAATGGGGTACGTCGTATACATATCTGTGTCTTATACTCCACAAATACGTATACCTCAAAACATCCTAACCATGCTGGTGCCCTCCAAATGCATTAACTTACATCTCTTATCATCCACAGCCAGTGTGGCTGAATAGGGAACCACTGTCATTTCCGACTTATGACAAAGGTGAAGCTATCACAGGGTTTTCTGGGGCTGAGAATGTGCGACATGCTCAAAGTCACCTAGTCACTTTCCATGGGCAAGCTGGAAATAAAAGCCTGGTCTCCAGGGTTGTAGTCCAACACTCATACGACTACACCATGTTGGCTCTCAACATTGTCCTTAGAACACCAAAATCCTTTGGAAAGTACTGGAGTATTTCATCATAAGAGGCAAACTAACCAAGTTGATGTGGAAGCTTATTACACAAGAAGAAACGTTTGAGAACCACTCAGGCAGAAAATGCACCTTCGTCCATTCACATACCTCTGGTTTATTCCTGAGAGCCTCCTCCCATTCGCTGTTTGAAACATTTGTCCTTGACCTCAGCCAAAAGTCTAGGTTGCGAAGATAGTTCATGACCACAAGGCGTCCAGGAAAATACTGGTGTAAAAATGGAAAAGGAGAGGCCCATGAGCTTCTACCCGTCGCAGTGGTGAATACAAGAGGGGGAAGTCAAGCACTGAAAGCCACATTTGGGCCCATGTGTATTCTACAGTGCTGAAAATGCACAAATTATATAGTATGGGACACAAAATTCCAGTTATGAAGAACTTCAGTTTTCCTTAACAAAAAATACCTCTGCTTTCAGATAGGCATAAAGAAGCAGGGACTGGAGAAGTAAACTAACAGAATCTATCCATGAATTTCACATTAAGTAGGTACACATCATACAGAGCAAGGTGGATCATTCCTCTGGGAAGAAGTACTTCTCAGATTTTCAAAAGGTGGGGCAGGGTTCCTGCATAAGCTTTCACTACCTCAGATACTTGGCATTTCAAAAACAACTGTGCAAACATTCCCACTCCTTATTCACACACACTCTAGACACCCATTTAATCATTAACAGCACAGCCATCTAGAGCAAGGTCTCAGGCTGCTGACTGGCGAGGGCTTCTTTAAAGCCCCAAAATATTCCCTCCAAGTGAACATCTTGGGCAGCCACTGCTATGGATCAGCCCGTGGAGCACTACGTAATGTGGAGTAAAACCAGTCAACCACCTTGAACTCACAAAGAGACATTTTGTTCTGCTAATATATCATCTAGTAAAACAAGTGTTCTTTCTTCCTTGAAGTTAAAAAACCCCTTGCAGAGAGCCAATGGAGAGCACCACAGAATGAAATATGTATAAAACATCTCCATTTCTATCCTGCTTCTTTGCAATAACCCCTTTGACAGCATACTCCTGAAACGTATGTCTCATTGAGCTCAGTAGGGCCTTCTCCCAGGTAAGTGAATACAAGATTGCAGACTTAGGCAGATGACATAACAGATTTAAAAAGGCATGCTGAAAATGAAAAAGAAGAATAAATTAGATAAAACTAAAATAAAGCATCAGCAGAAATTAAACAGCAGAAAAGAGCAAAATATCACACTACATCTGGTTGTAAGATGATGTAAATGAAAAGAATCCAGAAGAAAGGAGGGGAAAAAGTAAGTGACAGACAAATGTTGCTGAAGAGATTCCACCACTTGGGATCACTATATATAACATCCAGATTTTTAACCACTAGAGGAGAGAGTGGCATAAAAAACAGGGCCTCAGATGATCATCTAAGCACAGTTCTAATCCAGCCCACTACAATCTATGGCACTAGTTGCATAGAAAACAACCAACACAAGTGGGAAAGAACTCTCACATGTTTCTATCATGTGTTTTGGGTGCATAGTCGCTTATTTCGTATGACCCTGCTTGGTATGATTTCTAGTTTAGCAGAACCACAGCCACAACGGTAGAGATTGGATGCCAAACAGAAACATAGAGCTGGGTGTCACCAGAATACCAAAGGCACTTCACTCCTAATCCTGAGATGACCTTGTGAAAGCCATTTCATACAGTTGTTAAATAAACGGGATAACGAAAAGGAGCCCTCCCACTCTCCATAGCATAAGCATGATGGAACAGAGCAAATGTCCTCTGATAACACCCTCTGCAGTTCATCTTTCACATCAGAATGCAACACCCCACAAATTGTCATTGCAGACAAGTGAACCAGATGCACAGAGCAGTTCTGAAGGCCACCAAGAAGCTCAGGAGATCAGGGTTGCACTTTGTGGATCAATCTCTCAACAAGTATCATCAGCTAAGATGGTTTCAGTCCCGAAACCAAGCTGGAAACAACACTGCAATAGAGGCAGATGACCTGGCTCCTCTGGGAATGTGTGCAGTGGGCCCTCTACCACTTGCCTGACCACAAGAGGAGTTCTGCGAACAGACAATAACTGGACAGATCATATGGACCGAGGGAGTTTTTTCCCTTAGGAGCATTTTTCCGGGTGCTTCGATCCAAGTGGCTGGGGCCTCCCCGGTCCCTAGATCCAGCCACCACTCCTCAGCTCAATGTTTCTGGCCAAGATGGACAAGGATCAAGTAAGCAGATGGTAAACCCCACCTCTCCAAGCATCTCAGCAACATCCTCAGCACGCAAGAACTGGCAATCATCCAACCACTAGCAGCAACAAGGTCTAAAAAGAAATATCAGTGCAGACAAAGTAGTAACCAAGTCGAAGCAAATGCAAGTAGCTTTACCTACAAAGTTCCTTGTAAACAAGATCTCATGCCACTGACTGCCACAGTGCCCCAAGATCCGCTAGGGGAAGCCACTAGTGCAAGGGCGGGGAATGTCTGAACCTCCTAGTGAAGCTGAACTGCAACTCCTACCATTCCTCTCCACTGATGATGCTGTCTGGGGCCAATGGGAGCTGTAATCCAACACATTCCCTATCTCTGCATTCAGCCATCCTTCTGCATTTTTGCCTGTTTGCCTGCCATTCTTGCTGCTGATCCAGCTGCTGCAAGCATCCAAACACAGAAAATACGGAGGAGTTCCACGTGCTCTCTGGCTTCTCCTGGCTCATTCATCCCGCGCTTTTCAGTGGGCTCTGAAGGATTCATGTCCAAATTCATCATCTTTTTAATACCAGGAGATCCTTTTCTTCCCCCACTTCTATTCAAGATGCTGCTGTAGTAAACAAGTCAGCTCTTGTAGGCCAACAGCCAAGATCCGAATCTTGATTGTAACTCCAAAATAGTCTCCAAGGAACTCGTAAAGCTACTTTGACAATAAGTCAACTTAAATCCGATTAGCATCAGCACTTTAAAACCACAAGCACTCTGGGGAGAAGGGACCAAAGAGCTACAAATGTTCACCGGGGTGGGACAGGGGAGGGAAAGAGCCATGTCAGAAGAAGAAACACATGCAAGTGAGGAAATGACTGGTTGCATAGGAGAGGAGAGCAGCAGGAGAGGAAATAGAATATCGACTGGGAAGGTGGAAGAAAGGAAGAGAGATTTAAGAGCTCTTTGCTCTTATTAGTGGAGCCTCCCTGGACACACCAGCAAGGCTTCCCAATCAGTGAGTGAAAGCGGTTCTTAATGGGAGTGTTATCATCAACTTCCAATGCTGGTTTGTTTTTCACTAAAAACAAAACCTTGAGAAATCTGATTTTCTTTTGTCTCCTAAAATGCTTTGCAAGAAGAGTATTAGATGAGGATTAAGCACTTTTCTTGTGCCTAAAGATCACCCTCACTTCATACGGATCATATGAATGGGTTCACAAAACTGTATTAGGCCATTTCTGCACTAGCCTGTTATAGTGCTATTATTCCACTTTCAACATCCTATGGAATCCTGGCCCCTCCCTAAAGTGCAAACCCCAGGATTCCATAGGATGTTGAAAGTGGAATGATAGCACTATAACAGGCTAGTGCAGAAATGGCCTTTGCACAGATTCAGACTGGACTGCAGGTTCAGATATTTGGTTATCTGTCTGTCTGAGGATCCAACGGAGCAAAACTAATCACCTGTGGGATAATGACAGAACACCTCAAGTCAGAATTTCCCCCTAAACGTAACAATAGTTGTTGTGACAGTAACCCTGCTCAGTACAAGACAGCTGAGACTGAACTACCTTTCTGCCTCAGTGTGGTCTAAGTCCTGCTCACTGCTTTCCCCAACTTCCTATTTCAGATCTTTTGATGCTGGAGGTGGGAGACCTGTTTGGGTCCTGCATGTGCAAAGACGGAACTTGGACCATGCAGATGAAAAGCTTTGCACGCACATGCACACGCACACACACGCACACAATTCTGCATCCACTTTGGATGCATAATAACCACAACAAGGAAAATAAATGAAAAAGCAACAAATGAGAGTCAGTCTGAGCCATGATGAGTTGCTGAATCTAGTAAAATTGCTCCATCTAGTGGCCAAAATGGAGCAGCATATTTCATCCTGGATACAAAACTGTTATTTTCCATTGCTTTTGCAGAAATGTAGCTCTCTTGTTTCACTATGGAAAAAAGTGTGTGTGAAAGAGTTATGCAGTGCTTCAGAATCTCTCTCTGTGTGTATATAAAATGTAAGACGTTTCGGTAGACAAAAGCCCACTTCAACATAAAGTTTACAGTTCTCCAACTCTCCAGCAGGACATGTTTCAAGTTCTGAAGATATTCAAACAATTTAATTAGTAGTTGTTACATTATTGATTTAAATTATTAGATTAGCTATTTTCTAGTTTTACTGCTGCTTAAGCTATGCACAACACTACTCCTTAAACTTAGCTTTGCAAGAGGTTGGTTGCCAGAATTAAAGAAGAGAATTTACTATTTTATTACGGATCCTCATGCTCACAGACTTGGCATTGCTCTAACTTTCAGAGGAACTGAAGCTGAAAGACTGAGGCAAAGTGTGGAGGTTGGAGTTCTAAGCAAGCCCAATAAGAGACTGTGTCAAGTTTGCATGACATGGAAGTTAAGGTATATGATTTGATGTACAACTTCCATGCTTTCTGCCACATCAGTAAATATGTAATCTTTAAGCCTTCTCAAACTTTTAAAAAAAACCATAAACTTCCCTTCTTTCTGGAAAGAAAAACTGACCAAGCAATGTGAGCCAGCCAGGGGCTGGGATGTGCAGAGGCTTTAACATCACTGCAACAGTTAATTCATGTACTGTGCTTTGAGGTGTTTAAAGCAATTCACAAATATTGTCTTTATAATCTTAACATCAAACCTACAAAGTAGGCCATTTGATATTATCCCTATGTTATTTTATTATCTTCAAGTTTCTTCCATAGTTCAATTATCTTAGGCATAAAAAGCCACAAATATTTCCTAAACATCAGGAAGATGTTACTGCCCTGGCTAGTCTGAGCTTTGGGGATATTAAAGATATCCCTTGATATCACAATTCGGCTGCACCTTTCTATTCCTCTGCACGTGCTTGCGAGGCCACCGGACAAGCATGTAAACAAGCTCGACTGTTAATAGCCATAAGATTCAAACTACAATACAGGCAGGCCAGAAACAGCTGACTCACTGCTTTAGGAGGCCTCCAGGCAAGTACTCTAATTAAGTATGCACGCTACTTACAAAAGAGCCTCTGCCCCGCGATGGCAGCTTGATGGGCAACCTATGCAATACCCAAGTACTCTGCGTCTGCATACTGGCTACTCTACTGTGAATCGCTACGATAACTCAATCATTCAGATTCTGACCTTTCGGAGGCCTTGTCTCCAACTCCAAATCTATTGTTTTCCCCCAAGTACGGCATAGCCTGCACTCACAATTCTCCTTATAAAAACCCTTGATTCCAAGACCTTCCCCGGAACGCTCCCGAGTTTCACCCGCCTTGCTGCCGCTTTGCCTGGCGAGCCTCCCCTCAGCTCCACGTGCTGAGCTACATCGCACCCCAGCTTCGCTCTCTATTTTTCTGGGCTTCAGGACAGGTGAAGTATCACCCAAACCAGCAATCCCTCTAAAAATCCCTCTAGCCACTTCAACCTTTATTTTCTTTAGTTATCTTGTATGAGTGTGTCACATACACTGTTTTGCCTGTATTTAATAAACATCATTTATTGTTTCAACTTCTGTGTTCTCCTTGACTCGACCCGACCCCACAGACATAGGGTTCAAGATCTCGCTACGTTACCCTGCCTCTCGTAATGCTAAGCAGTGCTCTGAGCTAATTTTCCCCAACTCTAGTTGAGCACATTTTGGTGTCCCTCCCGGGACCCCCAGTTCACAGGGTAACAAAGAACTTCTTGACAGTAATGTCTGACGGTTGAATGGGTGACCTCAGTGATGGACCCTCCTTCTTTGGAGGTCTTTAAGCAGATGTTGGATGGCCATCTCTCAGGAGTGCTCCGGTGATGGATTCCTGCACGACAGGGGGTTGGACTCAATGGCCCTAGTGGTCCCTTCCAACTCTAGTATTCTACAACGCAGTTTTTCCTATTATTCCATGTTACTGGGGAGAAGCGACAGAACTGGTTTACAACAACCCTGTAGTGTACCAGGTTATTAACAAAGTAACTGGCATATATCTATTTCTTCTCTGTTTTCCTTTTAGCCCTCTAAAAAGCTAACCTTTTAACAATATATATCCTGGAAGTTGCAAGAAATTTATAAAAGCATAGTCAGTATTCAGGAGATGACCAGGCTAAGAATAACTAAGGAAAAACAAAAGTTTCCTAGAGACTCTTGAGATATGGGGTGCAAAATCTCAGAATGCACTCAGCCCTGCAAGACAAATGTGAACTCTCAGTGCAATCAGCATCCATTTCTCTAGCTGGAAAACTTTATTTATTTTGCAAAAGTAACAAATGCTCTGCAATGTTTTTGACCCCTCCCAGACCATTTCAGATCCAAGAGAGGAAGTGAACAAAAAACCCCAGTTACTATGGGCCTCTCCACCCTACACTGTTACAGTGCTGTTGTTCCACTTCCCACCTCCTATGGAATCCTGGGGTTTGCAGTTTAGGGAGGGGCATTTAGAATTCTCAGCCAGAGAGCTCTTTGGTCTCAGGAAACTACAAGTCCCAGAATTCCACAGGATGTTGGAAGTGGAATAATAGCACTATGACAGTGTAGTGCAGAAAGGCCCTTACGCAAAAAGGCCTCTCCTAGGCCTAAAACAGCCCAGGGTGAGGTAAAAAAAAATGGCAAACATGCTTCCACACCATAGGAGATATTTGTGGCCAGTTTTTTTAGAAATGTATCTGCAAACTCCCACGAAGGACCAATGCAGCCCCTGCAACTTTGAGAGTTGCCCGCCCCTCTCTTTGGATCACTTCTCTTACTGAGTTTGAATGATGGCAGCATCTCGAATGCAGTTAACTTCCAGATTTTTTTGTGTAATGCAAAAAGTGCTGAAATGGCAAAAGAAGGTATGCTCCACAACTCTCGCAGCTACAAATGGAGCTATGAGAAGGAATCCTTAAAACTCAAGAATTCAAAGTGTTTCCCGGCCCCTGATGGGTAATACCGATACAACACAAGAAACATGCCCCTCAAGCTCCCTGACAATGTCCCAATAATGCCTATGAAGGCAAGTCACAGGTTGCATGAGACAGTGCATAGCCCAAAAGGTGTGCCCCCACTCCATTCTGTAAGAATGCAAGAGAACCTGAGAGACATGGGACACACCCTGGAAAATATTACTATCCTAAGCAATCACTTGGTTGCTTCTGTGCGCATGTAGGCCGGCCCCAGTCTAGGCATGATTTGCTTTGAAGTTGATCCAAACAGAGACGCTATTGCTGTTGCATGTCTTCAAGTAGCTTCCAACTTATGACAACCCTATCACATGATTTTCTTAGTGAGATTTGTTTTGAGTGGGTTTTGCCTTTGCTTTCCTCTGAGGCTGAGAGTGTGTGACTTACCAAGGTCACCCAGTAGGTCTCCATGAGTAAGCGGAGATTGGAACCTTGGTCTCCAGAGTCATTGTGCAACTCTGAAATCAGATCTATACGACACTGGCTCCCTGGGGACATTATGCATGGTTGGAGATCAGTCAGCATTCCTTTGGACTTGGGTGAGGTCACTTTTTTCTGTGAAGGGGTACTGATCGCCACAGAAAGTAAGTCAAGGGTGCAGTTAACAGTGGGCAAACCAGAGCAGCATTCCTGGATAGCATAAATTCTTCTCCTCTTTCAGAACACACATGCAGAAGCAGATAAAGTGATTCCTATCCCCACAGAGCCCAGGGAAGGTTGCATGTAGCTCTTGGATCCCAGATATACAAGTCAAGCCCTGAATGATACCATTTTATATATATCTGAACAGTGAACTCATTCAGAGAAAGATTTCAAGCACAGAAGCCACCTTCCAATCTATCTGTAGCCAAGAGGACATCAGAGAACTAGGTCCCAGCCGAGCCATTTTGAAAGTACATAGGAATACAGTTGACCTTCATCACTCTGAGAAGCCATGGTCCAAACTGCCCCTGGAAACTGAGTTTTGCTCAAAACAGACATGTTAACAATGCACAGATTACAGCTTTTGCTGTGAAACAAAAAGGTACATTAACAGAACAAATTCAAGAGCTTCCACACGACTATTAAAAATGGAGCAGTTTCTATAAGAGCAGGGAGAAAAGTGGATAAGGTGGGGAGGGAAGAGTGAACTCCAGAGCAGCCCCTCAAGGCTAAAAGCTCACCTTGACTAATACATTCACATACTGCTTCAGTGCAGAAAGCCGTTCCCTGTCAAGGTGGTGAAATCTTGCTGCTTCCACCCTTAGAGTATAAAGCACTGCAGACTCCAGGTCAGCCATGTACAATTTTTTCCTGCAGCAGAAAAATGAACACAAAGAAAGTCAGCTGAATACAGCAACCACATTACTACAATAGTATCAATTAGCAACTGGCAACTTGGGGACATAATAAACCAGTCACTCTCTTGGCACTAAGGGGAGCTCTTTAACCTGACTAACTCATATGCCCTTAATAAGTAGCTATATTGGTTCATGGTTAAGACCTATGCCATCTGACAAAGTAAACCGCATACCACAGAAATCACCGTTATAACTGATCTGATAGCCATTAAGATGGAACACAATCCTTTTGTTCCCCTGGCTGATTTGACCACAATGGGACTTTGACCACCAGAATCTCCTCATGTCTTCAGTGAAGGAAAATGAGGGGTCAGAGAAAGATTTTGATAACCATCTGGCAGCTTTACAAGGGTTTAAGGGTTTTTTTTTTTGTTTTTTGTTTTTAATGGTTCTTTATATAACCACTTTATTTGTTCCATGGTACTCACTACAGGGACAGCGTTGTATGCTGTTGTAAAATAAAAAGCATCCATGAATAAGGTCAGTAGGATTGGGATGCTAATAGACCAGCTATCAAAATGGGACATGCAAATGGTGAATACATTTGTTAAAGTAAAAAAGCATCCTGAAATCAAAACTGAACTCCATCCTGGGACACGTAAGTTTGATTTCATTCTCAACTGGATGAAAAAAAGCACGCAGGACAAGGCTGCAGTCCTGTACAGACCTAACCAGCATGGGTAGATGTACTGGAGGGCCTTTGCATATCATACTTTGAGAAGAGAAGGGACTACTCTTCTTGCTGGACAGGCAGCATTAGCACATCATCCCCTGCAGCATAATGCTCTTCATAGTTTCGCTGTTCTTAGCCTGCCTGCACTGGCCAGTCTGTAAGCTGTTTGAAGGGGAATTCCCGCAGAACAACATAAAAACAAATTGTAACAGCACTGTTTGGAAGGGAGAATGTTGACTTGAGGAATTCTATCAGTTGGCTCATCAGTGGAAAGACATAGCAAATAACAGTGCACAGAGAGATCCAAAAGCAAAGATAGAGAAACTTTGTCCTTCCAGGTATTTTTGTTTTGCAACTGTCATCAGTCTCACCAGTATGGCTACAAGGTTGACTACAATTGTAACCAAAAGCATTAGGAGGAACAATGGTCACTTAAGTCAGACACTGTGGGAAAGGCAGCAAGCTCAGATCCCAGCATGACTTCTTTCCACAAACTCGCTTTGTGTAGTTGAATTTGGCCTTTCCTCTTCTTTTTCCTTTACTTTCAAATCATACCATATCTTAAACAAAGTCCCACCCCCATATTTCTTTGCTGATTTTTCAAAAGATTTTTTTGGCAGTCAGACACTGGGGTACTCAACTGTAGCACACTTCACTGTCAAGCTGGAACACCTACTGCTTGACTGCCCAAGGCTAGCAAATAATCCAGCATGATTTCTAAACCACATGGACATTACTCTGAGCAAACCAGAAAATCCAAAGCTATCTCATTTTTCCTTTTAGCTTCCACCTCTGGATGGGATTCTCCCAGCTTTAAAGAATTTCAGACAAATAAGACCTCATGGTAGAATTCCTAGACTGTTCCATCTCAGACTGCATGTGCATATGTGTGCATGTTTGTTCATATATGTGCCTCATCAACCAACCCAATGCTTAAAGCACTCTAAAACTTAGAATATCTGTCTGTCTGTACACTGGATTACAACTCTAAAAGTTTACCAAGAATTCTGAGAATCTGATGCGTAGCTTTTTTATCTGCTGTGGGAATTTCTAAAATTCACACACACACACACACACGCACACACACACACACACAGGGGTGCATTTAACTGCATATTCACACCATCTCCTCTATGGAATAGGAAGTGGTATAACCCAGAAATAGCTTTCCTACAAAATACCTGTCAAAGAAGCCTCTCATCCCACACTGATCTTTCATTAAAATCCCATTCAACCACAATTCAATAGGCACAGGCCAGGTATGAGCACTGTGTTACCCCTAGTTCAGAATGCTAGCTCCTTAGCCTGCAGCCTCTTCTTTGCTCATGTCACCTGGCCACGTGGTTTGTTGAGTCTCTTCAGAGACCTAAATTCACACTTGGTAGCGGCCTCTGATCAATGAGTGGTGAGGCTGTCCAATCTGCAAAAGAGCTGTGAGAACATCTGACTACCTCCAAGTGAGAAGTAGTCAAGGAACTCAACAGAGTTCTAGGATGTCTCTCACCTGTCTGCCACCCTCCAGGGTGCAGGGGTGGTCTTTGGTTCTGCACTGGGTAGCACAGTAGGTCTAAAGGAGTCTCCTCGAATGACCCCGGGTAGACTCCGCAGGAAGCTTGTGTAAAGAGGTCTTGAGTCAACATGACTGGGAAGGAAAGGAGGAAAAACACATGTGAGATAATGGCCAGTTTTAGCCTTCTATGCTTACATCATGCAGTCCTTCAAGCTACCAGTCAAGCTGTTTTCACCCACATACAAGAAAAATGCAAGAGATGACAGAAAACCAGCTAATTTTACATGGAATTTTGTACCTGTACATGATGTCAGCTTTGCCCTCTGATGGTCAAGACTATTTATTTATGTACATATGTATGTATGTAAGTAATATTCCGTCTTTCTCTCAAATGCAATCCAAGGCAATGATCAGAAAAGATATTGCTAAAACCTTTAGTTTGCAGAAGTTAAAAAAAATTAAATATTCCAATGATTAAAATATATTTAAACACAGTTAAAAAACACTTAAAACATATTTAAAACACCATATCAAAAAAGATTAAAAATACAGATTAAAATAATACAGCACACCACTTTACACACATACTACAGCTCCATAATTAACATTCAATGTTTCCAGTTTTGACCTGGGTTTAAATCCCTGCTCTCCTTACTGAGTTTTGTCCCAGCTTGGTTTGGGACTACAGTCAGAATAAAATGTGATATGCCCCAAGCTCTGAGATACTGGTAAAAAGGGTTAGATATGACTACAATTGGGGTGGGTGGAATTTTTAAGAAAACAGTTTTTTTGAAGTCCATATGGTTATAGAAGGATGCTGGGAAACAGCAGAAAACATTTTGCAAAATATTGAAAATAAATGGGGCTCACAAGCAAGCCATAAATGAACAGAACATACCAAGTAGATTTATGCAAGGGCAACAGAATTTGCATTAATCTTCCTGCCTTTGCAGCATAATTCATTTTCCAGGCAACAATTGGAATCATTCATGCAGATTCCCAGCACCCAGCTGCCACCCCACCTACCATGACACATATGAGGAACAGTCCTGTACCATATTTAAGCCTTAGGGCAAAAATGATAATATATTTTCTTATGAGGGAAATAATAATTATTTTAATACTGAAAGAGGAAGAAGCCATAGTTCATATCATCAGCCACACGTTCTCTGGATGTACTAGACCTAAGCAGAAGAAATGTAAACACACAGTATGCTTTTATTCTTTCTCTCTTATTTTACTCGACTCTTCTTGAAATCTTGAGCCTGGAAGGAGCAAATCACAATCAGTATAGCTGCTTGAGTTTTCTTTTCATAATGAAGGCATGACAATGTTATAGTTAAAGAGGAACAGAACAAGTGAGAATGAAATTACTGTTGTGACTAAGTTTTTCAGGTTACCTCTAAAAGTTCCTTTACAAGGACATTTTGGAGAAATTTGGGCAGGAATTTTTCAAGTTTTATGCTAGCCTTTGATCAACCTAATCTTTTTTTTTTAAAGTAACGAACAATATACCTTCCTTAACACCAGAACAAGCAATAAACGAAACACCAAACATAACCTTCCACCTCTGCTTGACCTCAGACATATCTGTCACACAAGATCAACAAAGGACAAACCAAGCTTCCACCATCCACTCATCTGTAGGCAAGGCGGTTCAAGGCAGGAAACTCTGAATACCCTAGTGGGAAAAAGCTATTCCTCCTGCAACACAAAGCACCGCCAAGTGCACCCAGTGGGGTGGGAAGTGATGGTGCCAGCAGCAAAGCCTCAAGGGAACCACCATCAGGAGAACTCTCTTTTCACATTGCTTCCTCAGCCTGATGCCTCTCTGCAAGCAGATGGCCAGGAGACGGCATCATCACAAACAATTTTCTCCTCCACCAGCTCTGCAACAAGGAAAACAATGGCTCTCCTGTTGAATGAAGCTGGCATGAGGGAAGCAAAGTGACACCCTTCAGTGTGGCTCACTGCCTGCATCAACAGTTCTCAGGAGAGGCTCTGAAAATTCCACACACCAGTTAGGAAACCTGCTACAAGAAGAGTGGCAAAGGCTTATTTCCCTTTGGTACAGGAATGAGTGGTGCCATTAACTCTCCAGGCTTCCTCCTAAGGAAATCGCCATGCCAGGGTGCTCTCTTTCCTTATCACACTAATGCCTTCACTGCCAGGTGGACATCAATCATCCGCTAAAAGCTGAATGTATTTGGGGGAGGGATACCATCTGCTTGCTATTTAATGTGCTATTCAGTAGCAGGAATCTGCCAGAGGGCCCAAGCACAGGTTCCATTGTTGTCTGCCAGCATCTCAGAACCAGCCATTGTCTGGATCCTAATGAACTTTTCTGCAATTAGAAAACCACGTGGAGGAGCAGCTGAGAGGTGGCAGTGTTTGTATATTTATGTATGTGTGTTTGTGCATATGTGCGTGTGCGCTTCTGTAAATGTACACACATGTACATAAAGCTAAATGTCTTCCAGGTTTCACAGACCACACTTCATTGTTGCTGCATGCCTCTAAGTCATTTCTGACTTAACGGCAACTCTGAGCTGAATGGTTTTCTTATCCCAAAAGAAATACAGCAAAATCTCCTTTACACAAGCTAGGGGAAAATATTATTATATAAAGTTCATAAAGCAAACACAGACCACTCCACAAGAGAAACTGAAGGTAGCTGAGATTTAGGTAAAGTCACTGTGGTATGGGCCACTGGAATCACAGACTCAAGCATTTCATTGCCTCAGTTTTACACCAGTGGGTTTTTTTTTTCTGTCGAGGAGAGGAGAAGTATTGGTATAAAGAACATTCACTATGACGGTTTTTTCCCCAACAGTTGCCTGTTCCCCTCATCTAATGCAAGGAGCACTGCCTCCCTTTGTAGGCTTATTACCTAAAACTTCTTGTTATTTATTGGGTGGGTCCATCTCTAAGCATCCCAGCCTGCCATCTGACATGGCTCCTGGGCTCCTGGGCTGCCCACTGCAGGTATGGATTGCATTTTTCCAAAGACAACTTAAAGCCTTGACAAAAGAAGGTAATAGTGCTGTCATGAGAAGCATAATCCAGTTGGCCAATACTGGACTTGGATTGAATGTAAAGCCCAGATGTCCTTGGATAAGTTCCACTCTTTCAGCCTTAATTCCCCCACTGACCCAATAATGGGAAGTCCAACAACTCCTGTCATTGGTACTTACCTATGCATTCTAACAAAAAAGAGTATCTACATTTCTGTGTTCCTGTCCGTTTCTGCCATAACACCAAGACCATGAAACTTAGATGCCTGAAATGTGGCATGCATAACTGAGGGCACCCTAAGTGACATTTTGATTTTTTGTTCTATAAAATGGCTGATTTAGATTGATTTGTACCCTAAAATATCATCTTCAGCCATTAATTGACAGACTTCCCTATCCAGCAAAGAGGAAGATTCAACTAGGCCTGTTATATTCTTTTCTCCAGAGAGCCTCTACAAGGGACAGAGACAAAAAGGAGAAAACAAGAAGTTAGATAAAACTATTGTTTACCTCTGCAGGACCACTGAACCTTTGAAAAAGCTAACAGACAAAGAGGATAGGGCCCCGCCACCTGGTAAAAGGGATGACAATGGACAATGATGAAAGGGACAGAATGAACGAGCACTGGAGTAGAGAGAAAGAAAAGCCAGTGAGAAAGAAAAAAATGTGCATAGCGGAGAGAAAGAGCAGAAGACAAGCAAAGCAGCACTAGAATAGGGTGCTGGCTGAAAGAAGAAGAAGATCACCTGTGCGGATGAGGAGAGGAAAAGAACATTTAGTTCTGTGGGAGAGAAAGAATATCAGGGAGAGTGGGTGGGTGGCTAGGGGAGAGAAAACTGCCTGATCACGACATAAATGGACAGAAAAGGTATCCCAGGTGAGTGCAGAGGATGAAGTACTCAGGTAGCATGGAGGAGGGGGGCAAGGATGGGTAACTAAGCCATGTTTAGCTGTGAAGCTGGATCCTCTGCTAGTGAATAAATATGTAAGCAACAGCTATTGTGAATTTCTCCTCCACTAAGAACTATATTGGTACCCTGTGGTGTGTGTTTGTGTGGTAGAAAACAGAAACAAAGGGAATTTAATCAATTCTGTATCTAGAGAGAGAAAGAAACAATAAAACGTCTTCCTTCTCCAAAGTCATCTGTGTTTTGCAAATCAATTCAGGCACAGAAGTAGCTGGCCACAAGAACCAGTGTGAGGTAGTGGTTTGAGTGTTGGACTACAACTCTGGAGATCAGGACCTGGATTCCCCCTTCAGCATGGAAATCCCTGGATGACCGTGGGCAAGTCACACTCTCTCAGCCTCAAGGGGCAGTAAAGAAAAACCCCTTCTGAACAAATCTTGCCAAGAAAACCCTGTGATAGGTTTGCCTTAGTCACCATAAGCTGGAAACATAAGTTAGAAGGCACACAACAACAAGAAGAAACTGGCATTTGGAAGCTCCACTGTTTTCTTCACCTTACTAGAAAGATATTTCTGCAAGTATGAAAATGCTGATACCATACTGTGTTAATGCTAAACGCTACTGAAATTCTGAGAATATGTAAGTAGCTAAAATGAAGAGTTCAAAAACTGTGACCGCATGTCACGAACCTGTCAGCTAAGATAGTAATTCTCTTGATTCTGGTGTTCACGCCAGATATATATATATATATTTAAAACAAGCAAACCTGCAGGTTTTCCTTACACAATTGCGTGGCAGGGACAGATGTCTCTGTACAATGACATAGACTGAACTAAAATGACAGAAAGCACACAGCTATGCAATGCATGTGCTGGTTTTATACTACTCTTGCTGCAATGGCTTCTCCAAAAAATTCCTGGGAATTCTGGTATACTTTGGTGGCATACCATGCAGATCTTTAGCATCAGTCCTTCGCAGAACTACAACTCCCAGGTGGTTTCTTTTTCTTCACTAGAACATCTGCTAATCCAGTTAAATTGTAGATATGCCCAGTGAGAACAGGTAACTTCCATAGAGAATAGGAGTCTTCAATCATTGCATATTCAGGAGGCGTCCTGAGCCCCAACCTCAAACAGGAGCCAAACTTTAAATTTTAATTAAAGCATAAGGTCTGTACTTTTCTGCCTGACCTAAATCCAACTGTTAGTCCCAAACATAGTAGGTCTGCTGAATCAACTACTGAATGGTAAGGCACAACTTATTTAAATTCAATTGTTTCAATGAATCTACATTTGTCCCTTCACATTCGCTAGGGTTAGGGGTGCAGGACCCTCGCAAAAGTGGAAAAATCTCAAATATCAAAATGTATGTGTGTGTGTGTGGGATGGAGGCTGAGGCACCCAGGGTCCAAACCAGGTCAGGGAAAGGAGAGCGAAAGGGGGTGAGTTGACATGGTGGCCCTAGACTTCTTCTCTCTTGCCGATCTCCTTCCCTGGGTGTTGGGGGACATTGAGAGAAGGTTCTGGTGCCGAGAAATCAGGCTGTGAGCCATCCTTAGCTGTCCAGGCAGTGGCTGGTGGAAGACGAGGAGGACCAGAGGCAGGTTTTTAAAGGGCTATGCAGCCTGATCAGAGCTTCCAAGAGGGAGAGTTGCCCCAGAAAAGAAGCACCTGAGGTGGGGGGGGGCAGGGGCTGGAGAAATTCACAAATAATCAAACCCGTGAAAGTCAAACCCACAAATGTGGAGGGCCAACTGTACTAATTGTGACTAGCACTGGATTTAAGACTCACTCCTCAAACCATTCCCCCTGCTCTCCCTTCTCTAAATAACCTTGGGGAAAATGGGATAGATCAGTCATTTCCAATCAGGTGCCATCCAGAAGTGTGGTACTGTGCCTCCCACTATCTCCAATGACCATGACAGTTGAGGATAATGGGATCTGTAGACCAAACACAACTGGAGGGTGATCAGTTGGGGAGGGTTGCTTTGGAGAGCTTTGTAGGATCTAGGTATGTGACGTAATGGCAAGAGCAGAACAGGCACGTCATTCTCCAGTCTGTAACGACAGCATACCTGATGCTTCACTAGGCAACCATCAAGATACATCCACACCCTCCACAAACAGAGAAAACATTTGTACTTGTTGGTTTCATCTCTGGCAAACTTCTCCACTCAAGCCACACCCCAAAGAGAGATTCAGGATCCTGGCCTCAGATACAACAAGATCCTCTCTCCTGAGGATAAACTATCCTGCAAAGCTCAGCCCAAGTGTCAGAGATGTACCTGAATGTCCAAGCAGCTGCCTTGGAAACTGCCTTTAGCAATGCTTTTGTCTGAGGCCTTCTTCTGTAATGGAGCTGGGAATATCAGGGACCAAGGCTGGCATTCTGCTGCAATGGCAGGTGGCCAGAGAGAGTATCTAGGGCCCTGTGGAGATGTACCTGTTCTTCAGATGGCCAAAGGTGAACTGTTACACAGAAACAGGTAAAGATCTCAAAGAGTCCTGAAACAAAACCCTCACACCCTGGGAAAATAACTGTTTTAGACTACAGCTCCCAGAATCTGTCAGAAAGCAAAACCATGCCGGATGGAAAATTCTAAAGCTGTGGTCTGAAAAGGTAACTTTTCTGAGTTTTGTAAAACCCTTTAGCCAACTCCCAACTAGCATCTCTTTGAAGCAATGAACACACGGATAGTTTTCCAAAATGTATTTCAAAACTGGCAGGGTGGGAACTCCTCACAGGGATTAACTGGGATTCCACAGAATCCTGAGCCATGACGGGTCGATCCCCTGTCACTGTCACCAAGAAGGAGCAGGGCTCTCACTGCTATCAACAGTTGCTCAAAGCAGGACAGGAATCAGCACACGGTCACACTACCAAAGGACTTGCCATTGCTGTAAACTTCTTCTACCAGTTATTTCTCAAGTCAGAATAACTATCAGGACTTGTAAAGTTACTTTTGTAGACCACAGTCATTATAATCCCTCAGCTGCTATTGGGATCTCCAGTGCTTTCCCAGTCACCCCACTCCTTTGTCTATACTTACCTGGTCAATAATAACATCCTGAATGTGGTCACCTGAGTAAGTCTAAGACCAACAAGTGGAGCAAATGATACGTAGCAGATGTATTTGTACAAATGTATTTAATTAACATCCAGTGTTTCTTAAGTTAATTAAATACATTTGTACAAATACGTTTGCTGCGTATCATTTACTCCACTTGTTGGTTTTAGACTTATTCAAGTGACCACATTCAGGATCTTCTTGTTTTGAACTCTAAAGTTCACACAAAGTATACAACCCACTAAAGCGCAAACACAGTCATTATTATTACAGGGTTTGCACAGCACCATCCTGCAAGCCCTGCTGAAATGCACGGTGCTTTGACAGCAACAAGTATTTGGTAAACTGTATGCAAACTCCTTTAGATGTATCTCTGACTAATCCATAACCACTAAGCTTCTGTTCAGCCTGGAAATACAAACTTATTTCCTGTTGCAGGTCAAAAGAGATGAACACAGATTGTAAACAATTTATGCACACTAAAATGAATGTTGCGTAAGAACACATAACCTAAGGAAAACACAGAGCCACTCACACAGGGATGCTGCTGCAAGAGCCATTGTTGACAAGCAGGAAGCCGGCAGGGAAGGTGGTGACGTTGAACCTCCTCACTAGCTCTTCATTGCTCTTCAGAACTCGCCGCACTGCAACGTTCTCAAACTGGAGCATATCCAGAGTCACCTAAGATCAGACATTGCACTGGTTACTGTTAAAGAGTTAAGCTTTTATAGCTGACGGCCACAAGTCATGTCCATCTCTTTTTCTAACTCCTTATCTCAAAATCTATCATCTCCCAAGAGTACCTTTCCCAACTCTCATCTATGTTGCACTGTTAAATATCAGTGAACATTCCCTTATGCACCCTTGTTTTTCTTGGATCTGGGCCATGTCCCCCGTTTCCCCATTTTATGTAAGTGTGGTTTGGATGACATTCTCCTTCCACATACACACTCAAGATGTGGAGAGGGATAGGAGATCTTGAACACTGGACCCATTTCAACTGTCGATCACTTAATGGGACATTTGTAAAGTACAGCCTGGATGCATGCAGCAATCCTGAATCTCAACCATGCAGGGCACCTGATTATGTACAAAAGCTACATTCATAAGCTTGTCTTGAAAGAGAGTTTGCTAAACGCAAGTACAAGCCTGCCATTCCTTCCACTAATCCATGGGTTAGAAGTGTGTTTCGTGTCATTATCACAAGAGCATCTGCATAAGCCCTCAACTTTTTTTTTTTAACTTCACTCCACAAATTCTATTGTCTTGTCTGATATCTCTCAGCAGAGTCCCCAATGCTAAAATAAACAGCATAGGTGAGAGGAGACAACACTCACTGGTTCCCTTTTAATATCTCAACTGGTGTCGTTGCATTGCCATTTACCAAAATCTGGGCTTTCTGAACACTATATTGTCTTTATTGCCCAAATGAAATTTTCACCAAAGTCCAGTCTCTCCTATATTTGAAATAGGTAGTTCCAAGAAATATTATCAAAACTTTCTTTGCATCCAGGAAAATCAAAGTAGCCTCCTTATTATGATATTATACATATTTGGTAATATTAAGAACAGCTCTTACATTACTCCTTAATTGTCTTTTTGGCAAAAATCCACACTGATTTCCATGGATATTCTGAACAATATTTTTCCATAATCTGTTAGCCAGAATAGTACTAAATATTTTATACTTTATAATGAAATAGATATATAATTCTTTGTTCATGTCCCATTCTGTGTCTTCTTTGTGAATCAGTGTAATACAGGCATTTCTCTAAGAATGTGGCATCTGTCCTTTACCTAATAACTCATCACATACCATCTTTAATAGCTGAAATAACTCATCGTCAAATTTCTTACAATATGCTGCAAATAGTTCACCTGGGCCTGGTGATTTTCTCAATTTAATCTTTTTAATTGCTTCAAGAAATTCCATAGTTGTCACAGGTCCAATGCTTTTGTTCCAGATTTAGTTTGTCCAACTGTAGTCCACCCAAGTAATTTTCCAGATCTGAAATTTTTTCATTGTCCCTCACATATAAATTTCTGTAATATTCCTCAAAGGTTTTCGATATTTTCAAATTGTTCATTACCCACTCATCTTTCTTCCTCATCTTTGTGATAGATTTCTTTACCCTTTCTTGTCTCAACTTACAAGATAGCCACTTCCTGGGTTTATTTGCAAATTCAAAATTTCTTTTGTTTTAAGATATAGTAGTTTGACATTCATTTCTTGGACTGTAAATAGCAAAAATTGTTGTTGAAGTAACTTAATCTTTTGTTGAGTCCCTTTATCAAAAATTTTCTTAAGTTTTCCCTCCAGATTTTATATTTACGCTCTTTTGCATCTCTATCTTTTTTCATCCTTGATCCATATTTAATATATTGTCCTCTCATATAGGTTTTACTTGCATCCCAAACTACTGTTAAGAACTATGTATTTATTTAAAATCAGCTCAGAGAATTTCCTCTATTCCTGTTTACACTGTTGTAGTATTTTCCTCTTTAAAAGTAGATATTTATTAAGTCTCAATCTAAACTGTGTTTGCTTTGTTTTCAGAGACATCATAATAAGATTATGTCTGAAAAGTTTCTAGCAAAATATCGATCTTCCTTATTCAGTTGGCCATCTTCTTAGAAATCCAAAACTTATCTATTCTAGAAAAAGATTCATGATAATTTTTTTTAAAAAGTATACTCTCTGGAATTTGAATAGTCTCTGCAAATATCCCCAACCATCTATTAACCCAATGACTTCTGTATAGTTTTCAAAAAACGTTCTAGGTATTCCTTTACTAGAACACTTATCTTTATTAGGATCAACAATTTCATTCCAACTTCCCATGCAAATCAGGTTTCGTAAGTCCAGATCTGATGTCTTTCTGATAAGCTTTCATTAAACATTGATTTCTCATTGCTTGGGCCATAAACGTCCATTAAGTGCACAATCTTGCCATTCCAATTGATTTGCACAATTAACATCTACCTTTTGCATCTTCACATATCAATTTAGCCAAGCAACAGTCTTTCTGTGGCTCATAAAGTTTATACCACGTCAAAGCCAACTCACTCCAATAGCACAGCAAAGGAGGTCACCTAGCCTGCAGTGACTTCACACAATTTAATCTTAAGTTTGTGTTTTTGTATGCATGCATGTTTATCTGTGTACAAGTAAAAAAGAAAGTGGGTGACTCTGAGTTAATACAAGTAAACCAGGAATGGCACAGGTGTGCTGGAGGAGGAAGGAATGTTCTCCTTTCTTTATCCCACTCCTTTTTAACAGAAGGGATAGTAACCTTGCCTTGGAAACTAGTTGCTCAATGTGAGTATGTTGCCAAATTTCAAAAGGGTAAGGACTAAAGAGTTAAATAGGACACAAACCATAAGTAGGACAGAAAAGTTCAGAAGAACATATGATTTTCCTCTCTCCTTACTTCATTACTGCCTCCCCCCCCACCATTTTCACCTAAATGCAGTCCCAATATTGCAGTGCCTCAGTCACTAAATCAGCCCCCATCAAATGGCTACGCCACATATGAAAGTCCCTTTTACTGTTAAAGCAAGCACAAATAGCCCCAGTCTAGATGGGGACCACCGCACATGGACATGGGTGTTTAATACCCCTTCATTTGTTTTTTCTTTCAAAATCCTCCCCACCAACAGGGCTAACCCCCCCCCCAACCCCTGTTAGCACCAACTGGAGGATTATTTCCATGTGTTTGTCCTTTGAGGGGTAGGAGAGTTTTGAAATAAAAAAACAAGATGGAGATATTACACCTTCCCACTCATATGCAATCATTCAGATCCATTTGGATTGGTGTTAAAAAAAAAGACAGGTAAATGATATATCTAACACAGAGTCCAGTTTAGCCCAAGTTCTGGCTAAATATTACACTGCACCAGAATTAGGTCTGTCCAGAATCTGAAAATCTCCCCCACTAACAGATATAGAAAGTTGGGGACATAAGATGTATACACACAATGAAGATTGTCCCTATCTTTCCTTAGTCTTTTCCTCTTTTTTCAGAAGCCAACATTCCCTGATCTTCTTCTGCCCAGCTCTTGAGAGAATCTACCTGCCAAGATAAACACTGGAGTCATAAAAAAAACCAGGGCCTGTTCCTCCCTGTGTGTTTGTGTGTGTGCCTCTGAGTACAAGTTCTTGTGCCATGGGGCTCTCATCATATAAGAGTACTGTAGAACTACATACCTGGATTCACACCCTGTTGCCACGTATTAACATATTTGGCACGAAAGGACCACACGCTTTCTTGACTTAGCTGCCCTGAGTCTGTGATCTACAGGCAGAAGTCCTAGCTTAGCCTGTCAGGACAGGTTGATCCAATAGTTTAGGCAAGCGTACAATACCCCATTGTCTGTTAAATCCAAGTTGACTTTTGCTGAGGATACTGAGATTATTCTCTTCAAAGAAGATTATTCTAGTTGCTCTTGCATAAGCAACTGTTGTGGAAAAACCAACAAGACTTCCTTGTGATTACAGATGGGAGGTGCCAGTCAGCAGAAAGCACTACCTAGGCTCCCCCCTCAAGAATACTGTTCCTATTTGTAATTTGTGTATGTTGCTTTCTCAATTCTGCAATAAAGAGTTTGCTAACTTTAAATAAGGCTAAAAGTTACCTCATTTTTAGGCATCAACATTCAGAAAAACATTCTGTATACCAGGATTGGGTATGTAACTCACCAGATAGCTGGCTGTCAACTCCCAGAAGCCACAACCAACACAGTCAGTGGTAAGAGACTGTCAGTAGTCAAATGCATCTAGAATCTCAAAAGTTCGCCAGTGCTGCTATATACTACAGGTTAAGAATTTTAAATATGCAACCTGAAGACTAATATACGTTATCATGGGACACATTGAAATGGGGGATAAAAGAGCTGGGGGCTAATTCCCTCCTTCCGCTAGTACCATATTCCTAATGGAAACTACCTTCATATTGCGCTGTGGTTTCATAAAAGGGATTTAGACCATGGATACCATCACTTCACCTAATTTGGCCCTGAGTTACTTTGTGAGTAGGGAATATCCACCCTTGACAGCAAAAAGGACAATAAATCAGCGGGGGCAAAAGAGACACTGATAAATTATCTAGACTCTCAAGTGAGCATTACATCCTGCACTGTGTGTATTCAATGTACATAATGTGATTTTTTTAAATCGTAAATTCTGTGAATGGCCTCTCTCCACTGCCTTCATTTGTCCCTTTGTGCATTTGTAATTTCTGATTTGACTCAGAAGGTGAGACAATTGGCTACTGACAAACCTGCTGTAATGAACATATCCATCAGTTAATTAATAGTCACCTCTCTTCCTAAGAAGGAATACTCGTTCTCAAATATCAGGGCCAGGTAAATCACACTGTTTGCCTGGAAGAAACCATGAAGTTCTGCCGCACTGCAAAGGAAAAGAGAGTATCACACACTGTTCCCAGTACACAGTGAACATTTCTTTCATGTAAATGCAAAGCTGCCCAACTTCCTCCTGTCTCAGGAAATCCACCTAGCGGCTGAGCACTTCTCTCTGCGTTTAGGGAACAAAGCTGATCCTTTAATTTGACTGTATATGTAATCCTGTGATAGATTACAGGAAGGAAAATTTGCCACACTATTTCAGTGACCTTGTTCCTGCATTTAAGAGTACCCCAATGCACAGATATTTAGCAGCTGGAAAAAGGTTCAGCTGCTGCATCCGTGTGTGGGAGGACAGAACGATTACTAAATTATGGGAGCCACAGGCCTCTTGTCAAAAACAGCACTCTTGTGCAAAATTGTCCACCTCCATAGTACATGTAACTTATCATCTGTCATGAAATCATCGCACTGTGGTCCCGTCATAATGGAAAGGTTACTTCACATTTCAGAGGGCAAGCCAGAGAACACAACCAGAGCCACTGTTTTTGGCAGGTACCTTTCTTTTGTCCTTCCTAACGGTACAAATCAGGGGAAACAAATGTGGAGAGTGGCAGTCCTACTAGAAACATGGGACAATTTTTTTTCCTCTTCCCTTGAGAAGCAGCTCTGACAAGGCTAGGGAAGAAGATTCCAGTCAGCCTACACTCAGCTTTATGCAACAATGGATAATTGCTTGGAGCAATAGATAATTACTTGAAGTCTTCTCCATTTCCTTTACTAAGAAACCGGAAGACAGGAAGACACGATTGCTTCCTTCTCTCAGGCTGCAGAGATTTGGCAGAAAAGGCAAGGTAGGCACTCTCTTCTTCTCTACAGAAGGAAGAGCTTAAACTGAGAGGAAATCACAGACATAATAGTTGGGAGCTAAGGACTGTCAGATATGCCTCCTACTGAGCTGAGGGTAGGTAACAGAGGAGGAGCAATCTAAAAGAAAAAATGTATAGCCCACCAGAAGAGATTTTTCTGTGTATTGCATAGGCCAGCACAAAAGCTGGACCTAGAAGCCTTTTTTAAGAGTCAGGCCTTTTTCCCTAAAGATGCTTGCTTGCTGGGGTAGCTGGCCTATCAGCAGCTGCTTCTTCTTCGTCAGAGATTGTGACAGAACATATGCCAAAAAGCCCCTAATGCTTCAGTTTCCATACATGATGCACTGCATAGTCATCATCCTTACAGAAGCCCAAGAATCTCATTTTCCACAGCATTTCTCAGAAGGGACTGTGGGCACACCTAACCAATCAAAAGGTAACACAAAGTAATGTTGTCTTCCCCAAATCAGCTGGTTCACTCAGATAGGCTTGCCTACCATGTGTCCTCTAAAAAGAGAGAGAAAAGGGGAAGAAAAAGTGAGTCTTACTATCTATTCAAAAGACAACTACCATCTACTGCTCCAAAAGCATGGTTTCTGAAGCCACAAAAATCAGCCCTTGGTGCTGAGGATTTGGGGCTCTTTATGTTACATGTGAATGTCTTAATATAGTTTATAAACAATGTCCTGAAGATGTTCTAAGAGATGCCTTAAGATATGATAAACAACTGCTATAGTCCAACCTGTTGAAATATTCCTTGCAGTCAAAGCAAATTGTAATAATCTCTAATGTTCGGAATTTGTGAGCTGATAACCATCTGAAACATGTACAGCTCTAAACTATCACAGGTCAATTCCTTTAATCACTCTTTTCCTTGGAGGAGGTAAATGGAACACCAACACACCTGATCTATGCAGATAATTCTATCTCCAGAACACAGGAGAACCCACAAGTATGATTATACTCATCATTACTCAAACACAGCAAAGACTGACTACAAGAAACTGCAGAAGCCTTGACCAAAGCCGTAGACCATGGGTCTAAATCTAGACCTAATCTAGCCCTTGGAAGCGCCAATTTGTTTTATGAAGCTTCTATGGTCATCCGCTCCCTGAAATTCCATCTCCTTGTAAATGATCATCCATAAATGAAAAGAAACAGATTTTTGAAGATCTTGCTCTGATTTGGCTGTACTCAGTAATCCAGTTTATGTCCGCATCTCTCAGCATCACCTGACTTCCTGTCTGCTTGGTCAGGCTACTCATTGAACAAGGAAAGCTAATCAATCCAGGGGAATTTGCATGTGATGCAGAGAGGCATGTTCTGCAGCTGCCAGGCAACTGCAGGCAGGAGTGTCCCAGTTTTCCTAAAGCCAGAACAGCAAGCTGCGCCTGAAGCACAATGCCAACTTCATCGAGAATCTGTTTCCGGTAAAAGCACTAAAGATATTAAGTAGTTGGAGGCCATCGATGAAAGGGAAAAATACCACACATACTGGCCAATGTTTTTTTTAAAAAAAAAGAAAATTCTGAATTGCAGGAACACTTATGGTTTCACCATGGTGCTTGAGTCAAGAGCAAAGAAGTTGAAAATTTGGAGCTTTGTTTAATCAGATATAATTAAAAGTGCATTGATTTTGGGATTGATTCTTTCTTTCCTTATAAATTACAAGTCTTGCTTGACATAAAAATGTTCAATTTGCTATAAAAATGCCAGAATCATCCGCCATAATGTTTTTTTCTAACACTAGGCTAACATACTTGTTATTAATGCTATTTCTAATAAATGATCTTTCATAATAAATTTTATAATGTGCAATAACAAGAGCAGAATTAACAGAAATATTTTCTAGTGTACTTTAAGTGCCTTGGCCTAAATGCAACTCCTGCTTTAAACAAGAACAGACCAACTGAATCTACTGTGTCAATCAACTGGGTCTATTTTAGTTGGCACTAGAAAATCGATTTGGGTTACCAAGTTCATTACAATTCAGATCTTCTTTAACCTGGGCACAATCCAGAAAGGCAAATATTTTTTCTACTGTACAGATTTTTCTGCTGTACAGATTTAATTTCCAAGATTGTCAATTAAATGTTCTCCCACCTGAGGTGTAATTAAAAAAACACACGGGGGGGTCACGTTAGATTCTTTCTTTCTTTTGTTTTTATTTTTAAAGGCTACTTCAGGCCTGAAAGAGCCACAGGGCAGAGACAAAACAGCGCTTACACAGCAAATTGTGCCTCCTTCAGGCTCCCAAATCATTCCATTTCCCATTTTATTGGATGAAAAAATCAGGTCGTGGTACACTGTCCTTGACTGGGGCCTTCTTTTTCCAACCCCACTCCCACTTTTATTTTTCTCTTTCTCTCCCCTCCCCTGTTGTCCTCCTCACTATTGATTTCAGACTGGGGCAGCACACTGGGCTAATTTTGTTCTGTAGTATGGGAATAACAATATGGATCTACATACAGGATCACTGTAAAGATTACAGTGATAACATATATGAAGCACTTTAATGTTCTAAGGAGTTATAGAAATGTTAAGGTTATCATTATGGGTGACATGCTCAAGGAAGGCATGTCAACAAGTGTTCCTGCTGAGATCAAAGTACACATTCAGTTTGACTCATACTGTTGTTGGATGCATTTAAAAATAATTAAGAAAGCAACATAAGAAAGCAACATAACACACATGCAACCCAAAATGGTATGTTTCACTTTACATTCTCCTTCTGAGTTACCTGATTGGCTCCAGAGGTGGGCAGGCAGGAGGCCACACTTTTTCATGTCTCTCTAGTGAGGTGATTATGGATTCTCTGAGGCTCTGAATGTCATCCCCATGATCTGTGCAGAAAATAAAAGTTTATCATAATTAATTCAACAGATTAAATTGCTTCTCCACATGTGAATAAGAATGCTTTCCAGCTGTAGTTTCTACCAGGCTAAATTCTGAGGGATCATTATCCTTGAAACATGAAGCTTAAAATTATTCTCTTTATATGTAAAGCAACTGTGCCTGCTGTCTGGTCAGCAGGTTGAATGTGTGAAATAGGTGCACATGTGTTTCACTACATGTTAAAGGGTTTTTTTTTTGGTTTTTTTTTGTGGAATCCCATCTATTCTTGTTTTGCTTGGCTGCTCTAAGTATTGGTCTGCAAGGCAGGAACTCAGCAGCAAACCCTTCTTGCTTCCTGACTGGCAAACTGGGGTCATCAGATGCTACGGGATTTCAGCTACCAAATGCCCAGGGCAGGATGGCCAATGGTCAGAAATTCTGTGAGTTGCAGTCCAATACCACCTGAGGACCTAACTTTGGGAATCAGTGGCTCTGCTGAGTGGAGGACCCTGGAAGACACAGTCCAAAAAATTAATTTCTCTAAGCTCTGGGTTGCATTTCAATAACATCAGCTCCAAGTTTGGGATATAAAGACTATTCTTCAAATTACTCAACTTTTTCAAGAAAGAAAGTTTAGACACATGACCCTCAGCAGTTATCTCACAACAAACCTTGATAAGGGTGGGGTCCATGATCCACATCTGAGAATCAAGAAGCAAATACATGTTGCCTGGATATGAGAAAAATACTCCACCAGAAGACAGTCATAGAAGCATTCTCCACTTAATTCATTGTGGGGCATGGGGTTCTGCATATACATTTCATTGGAGATCATACTGCAGGGTAGGGAAGGGAGAAGCAAGTCTCTCTCCCAACTGCCCAAGAACTCAGCAGACATCCACAATGAGATCTGGGGATGGGGGAATTGCACGCTGTGAAGCGTAAAGGGGAAGTGTTTCTTTGTCTGTGTACTTATGCATGTGTGAGGTGGAAAGCATGTGTGTGCATACTGAACTGTGGGGGGAAGGCTGAATGTTTGCACATACAGCCCCAGGTAACAATGAGACCCAAGACCAAAAAAGGTGTGCTCCACTGCAGTAAAGAACTCCTACTTTTTATTACCAATTTTAGGCTATGCTCCTTGGGAATGTTTCAATTGTCTGGTGCCCCTTCTCTTTTCACTCTCACACCATACTGTGTATACTCTGTAATTTGACGGCAGAACAGAGAATTCTTTCTTAGAGTTGCTTAGATTCCTTCACAGAACTACACCTGTTGATCTAGATCTTACATAAACAGAAATGTCCAGAGAAGATGCAACACTCCACAGCTTATCTGATACTGTGGGGCCCAGCCGCCCATGGGTCAAGCTTACAGTTTTCAAAGTAAGTACAAAACATGCATCATTGCAAGCAATGACACACCCAAACGTACAGATGTACATATTTTTTATCCAATTCAAGAACCCTGTCACACCTTCTTTTCTTAAAAAGTTGCTCAGGACCAGAGCATACATCCTCATCGCTCACCATGGGGTATTTTTTTTTTAAGCAAAATCTATGAACTGAATATGAATCTCACCACCAGAAAATAAAAGTGTAAATTGGCCCCATGCTGCTGATTGCAAGAGGAAGGGCAAGCTGACATTTGAGATGTGTGAGTTTGCATTGGGCTAAGAAGGGTAGGGAGTGGCTAATTTTGATGACACTGTGCCCCATGGAACAACTACACTAAAGCCAAACCCAGCTTTGATGCTCACAGCCCTACAATTCCTCCATATTTGTCTCCTTCATCAGTTGGAGGATATGAAAGGGACCATTTAGTTCCCTCTAGGTTCACCCAGCTTGATAAATCAAACTCCAGTCACCAACTCACTAGCAAGATTCTAACTTTGGTAGGAAATAATTTCAGTATACATACGGTAGAGTCTTATGCCATCCTCAGGTTTCCTGGAGAAGGCTCTGAAAAACTGGAAGGGAACAAGCCATACAATTAGGTTCTACTTTTAAGCACCATCTTTCTAGGCCTGACATGAAGTTCTCCCAATTGTTCAAGGTTATAGCTGTCAAATTTCAAGACAGTGATCATGTTCTTCCTTGTAACAGATATGGAAGAAGCTAAGTCTCAGAATTCAATTTGTTAATAGTTTCTCTTCCTGCTAATTTTAGGATTTTGTCTAACCACTGGACATTATTACCAGTATATCTATTTGTTTAAATATAACAAATAAGATTTTCCTTTTAAAAATTAGAAAGCACCACACAATTGTTTTCTGACAATGCTCCTCCTCAATGCCGACAATCTCTTTCTATCTGCAGCTAAACCATAAAACTAATGTCTGTTTTGTGGGGTGCAAATATTATAAATACATAAAATTCTGTTTGCTTCAGTTGGTATAATGGCAAGTTTGGTGAAGAGATAGGAATGGCAGGGTCTGAGAACCCTTCTTTTTAAGGCAGCTCTGAAAGATATCTCTACACCCATCAGGCTCATCAAAGACTCAATAAAGCTCTCGGCTGTTAATTCAAAGGGAGTATGTCAAGTACTTGGCAGGCCACAATATGTAGTCTGTGACCTGCATTGGCTTTGTAGATGCACAAGTGGGGCAGATCGGAATTAAATGTGTGCAAATTCCAGGTTGTGACTCAGAAAGATACGTGCTGTGCTGAGTTCTCTCTTTGGCCCTTCTGTAGGACTTTTGTCAATATTTGTTATTTAGGACTATGAGTACTTCGAGACTTAAAAAAGACCTTGGTGTGTGTGTATATGTGTGTGTGTGCATGAGAGAGAGAGAGAGAGAGAGAGAGAGAGAGAGAGAGAGAGAGAGAGAGAGAGACTTTGTTAAAGTGTTGTTTTGTTTTGTTTTCTCATTTTGTTTTGTTTTTTGGTAAACAAGTTTTAGCCAAGCAAGAGCTGAATAATTACCAGTACAAATAGATTCTGCCTTGAAGGTTCCAGGCATATGCAGATGAAGCGTTACAAATGAAAACAATAAAGAGAAAGGGAAACTCCCAGAGCTGAAGGGAAAAATAAACCAGCTGGTGCTCCAACTATACATCCTGGTAAAAGTCCCAGTGAACAAACAGATCTTCCAATTACAGTTGCTGATGAGTCCTGGACACAATGTCCAGAAACACACAATCACAAAGACTCTGAGTAGCCTGAAAATCAAAGGAATTCTACAATCGGAGCCCTTTCCCATGGAAGCTGAGCCACAAGCTGAACTGCCTGTTAGCAGCTCTTGTCTGAGCGCTCACTGGAGGCAACAGTGAAACAAAGCAGTTTGAAAGGAAATTTTCCCTTCTGCTCCCTTCTCCTGCAATCAAATATTAAAACAAAGTATACTTGGGGATAAATCCACCTCCAAACAATTATATTTTGTAAGTAACATTTAACTCTTAGTGGCTTCCAAAGCCACACATCATCTTTAAAAATATATGGCAATTCCAATCCATTCATAACGCTGTGATACATAAGCATAAAGATATTGCTTCTTCCTATTTCTTTCTCTTCTTTCTGCTAAGAGGTGGAAGTACCTTAACACTTAGGTATCTTTAACATGTTTCTCCATTTAAATCTCTCAATAGAGTTACAGAGTGCATAGGGATCTTGTAGCACCTTTGAGACTGAGAGGAAGAAGTTAGTAGCACAAGCTTTCATAGACTTAAAACATGCATCTGATGAAGTAGCCTTAAGTCCACAAAAGCTTATGCCACCAACTTCTTTCTCTCAGTGTCAAAGGTACTGCAAGATCCTTTTGCATACTGATTCAGAGTAACACAGATTTATAAAGGTCACTCTGTTGGTAGCATTTCCAATAAAGTGCTATCCATTTTGGCAATTAGGCTTTGGCTCCTGTGCTAATCAAATTATCATTGGATTGCTAAATCTGTCATTTGGTGAATGGGTTGATCAACGATATCAAAAAGCCACAGTAAGATCTGTATTTGGTATCATTATTCAAAGCAGAACATCAAACTGCTTCTGACTTCAATGTAAGGAAACTTATCTATGAAATACTTGTAGAAGGAGTAGCTCCACAGAGTTCTGGAGTAAAAATGAACTCAGTGAGAATGGGCTGCCAGGTAATATGTTGCAACTATGAAGATCACACAAGCATTGGATTGTTACAGTCACCTCTCTCAAATCTTGGACTTCCAGTTCAGACAGAAGCAGCAACAATGAAATGTGGGAATGGGCTGGGAAGAAAAGGTACCATATCTGGAGTATTACCTAAACCATATTGCCAGTTCAATGAGATCTTTTTTATCTCTTTCCCCAGTAATAGCTTACTGATTGCTTTTGCTGCTCAGCTTCTCAATTCACCAGGTGCACCCAGCTTTTACTGTTTCAACAGAAGCTGCAGTGCCTTCCAAACGCCTCTAGCACTGCCTTCTGGCTGCGTACCTCCTACCTGTCCAACAGCTACAAAAGTCAAGGCTTTGTTTAATAGGTTGGACCTGGCTTAAAATTCTGTTTGTAGGTGTGGACAAAATATTGGCAAAGGAACAACAGAACACTGCCACATCAGCTTGTAACAAGCATGAGAACAGACAGGTGAGGCAGCAAATCAGAGGGAAGGAAAGATGTGTGAGTATGTTTTTACATCTCTAATTTAGGGCCAAATTACACGTGATGCTGGAAATCCATTAACCGGATCATTTACAGAGCTTTGAGAAATGCTAATAGCAGTCTTGAAAGGAAGAAGTAAGTTCCAGTGCCACATCATAGAGAAAGGAGTACCACATTGTTCTGTTAAAATGGGGAATTAACCCTTCCCACCCAAAAAGAAAAACCTGTTATTTGCTCCATAAAGCAAAACATAAGGGTAATAGCATGGTTTAACCTTGGAAGGAAATAGCAGTATGTTGTGCCCTTTAGTGGCTGTGGTACGTGTGTGCGCGCGCGCGTGCGCGCACGCATGAATGTATGTATGATTTTATTTTTTTAAAAAAAAGCGTGTGAGGAAAGATTAAATTACTCCTGGCACTGCAGTCCAAACTCAAATCGACGCCCCTTGTGACGACTAGAAACATAAGCATCAGGTTGCTATTGTTGCCCAATCAATGCCAGGTCCACAATGTCGTTTTGCATGATGTACCCCAACTCCTAATATCGTTGCGCTGAGTCTTTCCTCCATCATTCTATCATTGGTTGCTGGTGGCACAGCAATAAGGTAAAGCCTGCTGTACATTGGAGGAACAGAAAGGACGAATTCTGCATACAGTAGCCTGGTGTTTCTCATGTAAGGTCTGCCAAAACAACAGACAACACAGAGCTGACCATTCAACTTGCTACTGCTTTAACCAGCCCTACCTGTAGTGGCAGAAGTAACATGAACTCTGTAGATTTCAATTAAATGTTAGAAGGCCAAGGCCCCACCCTATGAAACCAATGACGTACTACAATATTACAGGAATTTGAAGGGAAATTAGGTCTCCAGGCTATTTCTTGAAATCTGTCAGGGCTTTTTAAAAAAAGGAATTGAGTGGCCTATTCCCGTAGCACAAGTCATTATAAGAACTCATGGTCTGAGTCTTCCCGTTTTCTTCCCCATCCCATCACCTTTTCCTTCTGTGTCATCTTCTTCTAGATCATAACCCTGAGAGCACAGGCTCTCTTGTATTTATTGATCTGTACTCTGCTTCGGCAGATGTTCTGGCTAGAGAGCGGGGTATAAATATTTTAAATAACTGAAAAATGGTACAGGCTCAACCTGAAATCCCCACTTAGAAACTTAGCAGAAGGTTCAGCACTCACCAACTTATTTTATATTAAAATAAAGATTTTAATCTAAAATAAGTTACATCAATGGTTATGTTATAAGCTGCACACTGAAGATTTCTAGATAATATGATACAAAAAATCTCATGTACCTTCTTGTAGCATCATGTAGCACTCCCAAGAAAGCAAAGCAGTGCTATCCCACCCAATCAATTTAGAAAACTCTGAGGTACACAGAAACTGAGCCATAAAAGGATGCCAGTTTTGCAACATGCTTAGTCTCATGGAACTATGTAGAAAAGCATACCTTTCTGGGCAGAGCTTAATTTTTTTTTTCAACTATAACTCTCAGAATCTCCTATACCATGCTAACTAGAGATTTCTAGGAGCAAAAAACAAAACAAAACAAAAATAAAACCCACATTATCAGAGGGACAATAAACTGTTGGCTTCAATATGATCAACCAGTGTTCAGTGTGAAGTATGTGAAGTTTCAAGTTCTCATAAAAAAGCTTTCCCTTGGCTGCAAGTTAGGAAAAGCAAATAAATCTGAAGGAGGGTATGCCCCTACTCTTCATAACAATGAGATTGAGAAACATGTTAGTTAGTGTAACTGAACAACTCACCAATGTTTACAACTATTAGCTGATTCCAATCCAATTAGCAGATCGATTGGGACCATGGTGGTCTTAATAAAATTCAAAAGAAGTGTACTTTTAGAAGTCTGACTCAGAGAAAAATGAGTTTTTAAAGCAACGTACCTAGCTCACATTTCAGTCTTGAATCTCTATCCATTTTTTTCACTCTGATTATAATTATCTATGCAACATCCCAAGTTCCTGCACTCCATAACTAGAAGTCTGCAAACTTCTCTCCCATGCTGAGTGTATCTCTCTCTCTCTCTCTCTACTCCCCACTTCCTTGCCAGCCAGTGAATGCCCTAGAATCATAACTGAAGATCTCCTCCTGATTCTAACTTTGCATTTAATTAAGAGAGCACAGTGCGGCACTGCTGGGCTCGTGGTGAAGGTACAGTTGCAGAACCTGTGTCATGGCAGAGAAGAAGATTACATTCTTCCCAGCTTCTCACAAGCTGACAACTTGAGAGAAAGAAGGCTCATCTCAAAATTTATGCTGGACTTTAGTAGCGACCCAAATGTCTCTGAAGCTGAGGTGCAGAAAGTAGAGGTCATTTTTGAGGCATTTCAAACATTGATTTTTTTTTCACTAAAAGTGAAACTCCTACATTTTGCACACACCCTTAGGTGTATGAGACATAGCAAGGGCCTTTATTAAGCCACTTTATCCTCTCCTGGGGCTAAAATCCTAGAACGAGCTCTAAAAATGTGACAAATATGCCCCCAAACCCCCTTAAGGGGTGTTCTTGTAACAAAAATAGCAGCGAGGAAAATTTATATAAATTCAAATTCCAGCAGTTGCCATCAGTGATGTAAAGCTCAGTGTGATTTCTCAGACCTAACCCTCCAAGGGCAGAGCTACTGGTGCCCTCGCTTATGGCTGCTACCAAGGCCATTCTAAATGTATGAACTTCCTTTGTAAGTGAAACATCTACTTCTAGATAATGCAACAGTACTGCAACTTCCATTACTATGTAAAACAACCTGTTTATGCCCACTTATGGCTCCAAAGGGCACAGAAAGTATCCTTCCTACCACACAAGTCAATGTGTCTGTCTACTTTTCATCTACTTTGGAAAAGTTAAATAACCTTTCTTCTAAGGCACTCAGATTGACACAGCAGTCCCATTTCTACAGGGGTCCTTGCCCACAACTGTTCCTGTAGTCACTCCATTAACAGCAAGATCAGACATAAGGACCATAGACGGAAGTCTCTTTGAGAGGTTATTAAGTAGGGAACAGAATGAGCCTATTCTGTAATAAGCAGTGTGTGGGTAGTGGCTCTCACTTTATTTATAACTAAGCATGTTTGCTGAAATACAGTTACTCAAAATCTGCCGTGGTACATTTCTGAATCCCATCTTAGGAGAAAGAAATGGTAAAAAAATCAATAAACAAACAAGTAAATAAATAAATAAATAATGCAAACAAACTTATTTGTTCATGATGTGGATAACACTTGTCCACCTCAGAGACTTCTAAAAGTCCTGCTACTCTTGCTTAATAGGCAATCAACCTACGTCACTGGACGTACCTGAGTTAGTTTGCCCTAAGACCCTATTTCTGTAAATGATGTGGGCTATGTAATGTATTTGGCTGTGCAAATACTCATGTACTCCATCACGTTTCAATGCACACAGCACTATTCTCAACCTATTTTTATGCTGAGTTGTGCCACTAGTGTGCCAAAATATTATGTGACTGGGCCAGCCTTCATGCTAACTACCTTTAAGTATGAAGTCATGCTTTTGCAATGCTTACAAGAACAAACACTTAGCCATTAGCTCACATGAAAGGATTTATAAAGCATAAAATGATTTATAAAGTATAAACCAGCCCTGAGAACAAGGGAGCTTACCATTCTCCAGGTCGCCCAAGTTACACAAGCTCAGTGCCTCTTAGGAAGGAGTTGCAGTAGTTTTAGCTCTGTGCTTTCTTTGGCTGGGGGATTGTTAGTATTAGACTACTTCAGCTATTTATTCAATTAGCTCTTGGCTGAAGAACCTAAGGCTCGAAAAGAAGCTCTGTCACCCAAGCCAGAGCTGCTTCTTAAAGGAGCTTCTTGAAACACGTTTGCAAATGGCACGTAAATGCCAGGTTTCCCTTCCTCTCCCTGCCCAAAATTCTGCCTGGGTACAGGATTACGTAAAGACACCTAAAAAGCAAATCAGGCTGAGCAAAGCCAATGGTCACTTCTGAGATGACCTTGGCTTCCAGATATGCCAAACAAACTCATTTGTATGTATGGGTCAAATCTGTGTTCAGCACAGCTATTTCCACCTTCTGAATTGCCCTCTTAACACAAAACCTGTAAAATACCCACCTTGTCTAGTCACCTGTGGGAACTAAGAATAACCCCCAGGTTGCTTGTCAGGGAAGCTTCTGTAAACCAGAAAAAAAGCTGACTTGTCTCTCTGCACTATCTTTCAAGCAGCCATCATACCACAAATGGCTAACATGGTACATATGGACAGGAAGGGGAAAAAATGTTAAAGAGTTGTTCTGAGGATAGGTTTTCAGAATGGCACTTAAAAGTGGCTCTGTCATCATAGACACAACATTATCTAAAGCAGTGGGAGACAACTTGGTACCCTACAGAAGTTTCAAACTCCAGCTCAAATAAATTGTAGCAAGCACTGTTAATGCCCAGGGATTATGGGAGTTGTAGTCTAGAACCTCTGGAGGGCACAGGTTGCCCATCTCTGATCTAAAGAAGGTCCATGGGCCAGGACCAACCTAGTGGAGCAGCTGTCAGGAAGTTTAAGAGCAGCTGCGAAGAAGTTCTGGAGGAATATACACATAACCTCATTTTTCCCATCAGCCTGGCTACGAGGGAAGTGTGGGACCTGGGCCCATTACTGAGATACGATAAGTGACAAAGGGCCCCAGTTAACAGCCAGTTTCCAGCACACTAGATTTCACCTCTCCTAAAATGTTACACTTGTAATCAAGCACAAATACAGAACAGATGCCTCAGGTTAACCTGCTTCAATAAGATTGCCAAAAGGCTCAATTAAGATGCAACAGAAGACACTTACTTCCCTGCTATGTGCTTGAGCCAGCATGAACTTTAGACTCATGCCCTCCCACTCTCCTCAGCTTTCATGGCTGCAAGGACTCCAGAAGCATACACTTCCACAGCACCAGTGGCACTATATACCCCAGACCATGGCGCACAAGTATGGGGCCCAGACTCCTCTCCCCACAAATAAAGCTTCTTTGTGTCTCATCTCCACCCTGACTGAGCCAAGTGTGGCTTTCTGGCCACTGATGAGCCCTCAGCAAACTGCCCACAACTTGGAGCCATGACTTGGAAGTGCTGGAGGGGGAGCATTTTCATACTGGAGCCCAAACTCCAAGCAACAGTTTATGGCGGGGCAACAGGTGTCATTTTGAAAAAGGTGTTCCCCCCACCACTTTCCCCCCAGAAGAACAATATAGGCTGTGGCAAGAACAACCATTGTTCTCGCCTTCTAGCATTGCCATTGCAGTTATAACTAGGCAAGGATGAGGCAGCAGCTGTGGGACGTACGAAGTCTATAGTTGTCTCCACTCTCTGGACTGAATTTTCCTTTTCTCTTTCTTCCTTCTCAAAGTCACCTCAGTCTTTTTAATGTCTGCCTCCTCACAGTCCTACTGGCCCTCCTGGGGAAAGAAAAACATCCCCCTGCCAGAATCCAATAGTGGACCATAACATCAGGACTACATAGCTGAACATCAAAGCCTCACAGCTTGCAGACCAAGAGAATGATTAGGAAACATGCGCTACCTGAGGAGCATGGCATTAAATGCCAATTCCAACTGAAGCAGAAAAATCTCTCTAAACTAGACTCTGAACTATAATTGCCAAGCTTGCCCACTCCCTCCCCAATGGGAACTGTACCTTCAAAGTAGGGTAGCCAGTGATTCCAAACTCTGAACATATTTTCTGATTGAACTTCTCAGCACAGTCCAGCACACCCAGCATCACAGCAGGTCTCCAATCTATGAGGGGGAGAAAAAGACAGGAAGCATGAATATCCGTTCATTCTCTTAATGAACGTGTTAGTATGATCAAGGTCCGCATGACGTCATAAGGGGACAGAGAGCCTGGTATGGCATCTGGCCAAAGGTGCTGAAGTGCTTTGGGTCCCATACTGGGAGAAAAGCATAATATAAATCAAACAAATAAATTAGTGGAAAAGACCGCAAGAGGGAACAGTCAAGAGGAATGGAGTCACAGAGTAAAATCAAAGAGGAAAAGGAAAAATGAGAGACAAATGGCACAGAAGAGGGCTACACGTGGTCAAGTATCACAAAAGACAGGAAAGGTAAAATTCATACGGAAATGAATACCCACATTTTTGGCTGAATGCTTCTTCATGCCTGTCACCCAGTGTATGCATAACCAACTTATAAAAACTCTCCATGAGGTGCAATAGCAATTGCCAACAATACATTACAATAATTTAATAATGAGTCATATGAGGTAAAATCATCTTATTAATAAAAGATACCCATGAACCATTTTGTAATTCACAGGCAAGGTCTAGAAACCAGCAACAACCTACAATGATGGGATTTCCTCCAGAAGCTGATGATGGATAGTGAAAACATTTTCAAACAAATAAACAGAACACCTGAGCAATCTGGAACAGGCCACTAGCTTCTGCTGTTGCTGTTGTGTGCCTTCAAGTCATTTCCAACTTATGGCAACCACAAGGTGAACCTATCACAAGGTTTTCTGGAGCTGAGAGCATGCAATGAGTCCAATGTCACCCAGTGGGTTTCCATGGCCAAGTATCTCACTAATATTATCATGAATGTTTCATTTCAGGTCTTCATCTAATTTCACTGCTCTCCATATAGGCAGAGAAGCAAGAAATAAAGATACTATACTACATTTACCCAGTGCTGTTAAAAATTCCTCAAGTATCAAAGACTTGTCTATTAGAAGACGAATAACAGTACTGAGGGCCAACTGGCCTGACCTAATAGGACTCTTTTCATGTTCGGCCTTGTAAGGTGCTACGGATCTCAAATTGTGCGTGAATGCTTCTATGGAAAGGCAGACAAACTTCCCAATCTAACAGTCAACTAGGTGTACTGTTTGAGTGTTCAACTAAAGATGGTGAGACCTAGATTCTAATCCCTATTTACCCATGTTCAGCCATTCTCTAGTTGACCTTTGGCCAGTTCAATTTAACCTCCCTCCATCAGAAGACAGTTGTAAAAATAAAATGCAAAGACCTATGTATACCAGTCTCAGTTCCTTAGAAAAAGGGTGATAAAAACATGTAATTAATAACAATTAAAAAAACCTTAGCAGGAGGATTCTGCCACATTATGGCTATACAGAGAAGGAAGAAGCTACTGATTTGTTCCCTGCTGTGCTGTAGCACCACAACTGCACTTGAACTTACTGAAATCAAGTAATATCTGAAGCCAATAAGTGCCAGTTGCTGTTGTAAAGCTGCTGACTTTGGCCTGCTTCCTCAGGCTCAGGTTAAGCTGCCCTTTACATACTTTCTTCCTCAAATTCTAGCTCATCTCCAAATTATTCCATTCTAAGTTATTTGATATTGGTGAAAAACAGGTTCATTACCAAAAAAAAAAAAAAATCACACACTTTCAGGCTCAGGAAGTGTTAATGGAAAATTGGGTGGTTCTACAAAGATCACCTTCCAGACAGCACATTGCAAATCCTCTGGATCAGGGAAACTCCCAGCCACCACCCTCAGAGAGAACTGTGACTGCAGCCAACATACCAGCTGTTCCACCCTTGTCTTTTGGTACGTGCCACCACGAGAAGAGATTAAACAGCACACGGTAGCCATTGTTAACATACCATTCCCAGCCACTCCCTGCTTTATTCTATAGGAAAAAGGTGCCCGCCCATTCATGTGTTTGGCTAATGATAAAGCACTGTGGTCACAAAACTGATGATGCTCACAAGGGCAGAACTGCCAGATGGATCTACAAGGTCAGAGGTCAAATACCAGCTCTGCCAAAGTTTCACCAGGATGGTCTTGGTTATGCATCACCTCTTGGCCTTAATTATTCCATTCATACAATGCCACTAAACAGAATGTACATACAGAGGTTTTGAAACTGCACACTGAAAACTTTCCAGTTTTATAGTCACAAATGAAACAAACAGATTCAATCTGGATGAACTGTTATGCTTCAAACAATTTGCAAAACTATGTTTTCAGAAAGATCTCTACTCGGTTTAGAACTTTATCTTAAAAATTGTGTACATGATAGATTTGAGATTTATGGAAAATATGGATCACATGTGGGAAAGCTAACAAAGACAGGGAGAGAATTTCAAGGAACAGCTTAAATCCACTCCTATGACTTCTGTAATTTTTGACCAGTATCTTCTCTGTTGCCTCTAGTAGCCCTAAACCACCTTAAATTCCCAGATGTTTCCCTGCTACTACAGAGACATTTGTGAGATAAATTACATGAAGATTGGGGGCAGAGCTATACAAGTTGGGAATAAATTCAGTGTTTTCAAATACAGATCAATGGAAACATCTCTAATGGGATTATCATGACGAAAAGTGACAGGAAGCAGATTGTAATTTTTTCCCATGCTCAGTGTGTTTCTGTCACTCTAATGTGTTATTCCACTTTGAATGTCAAAGAATTCTTCCCAAGTAGTTAATTAAAAACAAAACAAGGGTAACAATGATAGGTAACCAAAACTCCACAGTCTACTCAAAGCTCCATCCCAGACTTCATAGTTGAAATCCAAAATCTAATCTACCTTTATAATCAAAACTTTAATATCTTTATAAACAAAACATCATGAAACAGCATTAAAGCTTTCATATTTTGCTGAATACATCATCAGGTTACATTGTTAAAACAAACAGGGATGGGGAAAGAAACAAAAAGGTCAGGCCATGTTACACCTACACCTGAACTGTAACCAGAATGGCTTTCAGGTCATTTCTGAGCCCAGCCAAAGTGCTGATATTAATCTGCAAAACCCTAACCTCTTGAGACCTGATCACATGAAAGACTGACTTCTCTCATCAGTACCCCTGAACTTAAAATCTTCAGGGCCTTTTCAAATGAGGTCAGAGGGAGAGGTAGAATCCAAGTTTAAGAGTAGCCTTCCCAAAGATGCACATGTGCACCATCTTTATGGACTTTTCTCCCTCAAGCAAAGACCCTTTCATTCACCCAGGTCCTTTAAACAACATACAAATTTCAGCATGGTTTTAACATTTTTCTTAGATTTAACTGTCTCATACTGTAAATTAACATTTTACCTGTTTGTGAGCCACCCAGAAAACCTCTTGCTGTGGCACAGCTATAGAAACACCCAAATGAAATCAGAATACAAATAAAGGCATTCTTTCCCCCTCAACAGCACAAAACCATTTATTTGCCTATATTTAACTTTCTTACATACTTTAACTACAAAGATTTTTTTTTAATTAAACAGTAGTTTATACTACAGGGCTTTGTGAAGATGACAGCATATAATTTTTTTTAACCAGCTTAAATGAAAGGAATGAATTACAGAAGTAAAAGAAAAGAGTGATGAATCGTATAAATCCACATCTGAGCCATTTGGTAGGCGGCAGATAGTTAATTCACAGAATCCACTTCTGTAAGATGGAATGAAGGTTGCCAACATGGATGGATTTAAAAGGGAATTAATTCATAGAAGAAAAGCCTATCAATGGCTACAAGTCATGAATATTACCTATTTGTGTTTGGACAGTTTGTATTACAATTGTATAGCACTGGTTTTATAACTGCATTACTTCTTTCCTTCTCCATATTCTTTTCTTTCTTCTTTCTTTTCTTTCTTTTTATTAGGTTAGATTCCATGCTTTTGGGACAGCTGTCTATCTTTTACAATTTTATTCTGTGAAGTACTGTCGACAACAACACAAGTTATCAGGGAACAGGAGCATAAAGTAACTGTTACACTTATGGGTTGACTTTTTTGGTGGATAAGTGAATTTCCTACAGGTATTTGTTTGGTCACTGTGGGAACAGAACACTGGACTGTATGGGACTGTGAACTGATGCTGAATAGCTCTTATATCCTAAATCACTTTGAAGGCTTGTATCACATTGCTTGAACCCATGGTATCTTGCCTTTTCGCAAGGTGGTTATGTCTGCACATTCACATGGCAAACTCTTGTAGAATCTGACATCTGGTGCACCTTAAAGCAGCTGAAACAAATCTGTCAGTATCTCGTTTCAGATGTGTACTTGTATTAGTTTGCTTGCAGCAACAAAGAACCTTATAATCCCTTTAAAGACTGACAAATACATTTTCTTTGTAATAACTTTCTGGGGATTGTAGCCTGCTAGATTGTCCTGCTCTTTTTCTTTTCTTTTAAACAGCTTTCTGGTTCTTCTAAGCTTAGAGGCATGTTTGAAAATATGTAGGCCAGAAACTCTTGTAAAGAGACCTTGCAACTCTACTGCAATTCCAAACTGTAACCAAATTATAGCACACAAGCTGATAAACTGTGCATAGTACTGATTGGTTTGCAAAATCTTTTGCGAAAGGCAACTTTTTCTGCTCCTGCCTGAGAAGTCCTTGATTAAGAATCTCAACTAGCACTAACACTTGGAAACCACTTCATTCTTAAAGGATTTCCTTACAAATCCTGTTACACTTTCAAATGCACAGTTGTAATAATAAAAGGCAGATGTCTAAAGAAAAGATTCTCAGGAATAACTAGTATTACTTAGGAAAAGACAGGCACCTTCCCTTAAGGTGCTTACAAACCATATTTAGAGAGGTGGATGAAGGAAATCTGAGGAAGAATGGAAAGACAAAATGGGTAACAGAGCTAAGTGTGGGAATATTTAAAAAAACACTCTCATACTTCATATAGGACACAGACAGTTCTTCTATATCAGAGCAAGACAATATTTACCTCATACAGGACATTCCCCTGCCCTTCTGTCTTGGCCACTGACTTAGCTGGGAAAATCCTATCTTTTTTATCATTAACAAAACAGTAATTATCATAATGGTTCCTTCCAATTAAAAAAGACTTTGAAATTCACTATTACATTTGTTTGTCTGAATACAATATGTCACCTCCTCCCTCCTCAGGCAATCTTTGACTTGAGGGGTACATGCAAACAGTAGCATAGCAAAGCCAGGCTCACAGTGTCAAAGTTCTGGATGTTTTCAATTAGTAAGGAAGATGAGAACATCTGCTGCTCTCTTCCTTTGACTGTAACTGGAAAAATTGGAAGAAAAATGGATCTTCCCAACAATGAAGTATCGTTATGAGCTTTCTTTGTTGTAACCCCAAGTATCTGCAGAGTTCTTACAAAAGGTCTGATTCCAGTACAAATAAAAGCGGTCAGTGCTTATTTTGGATCAACACTACCACTCGAACTTTTGGAGTCTCTGGGCAAGTGTTGTGACTGAAACAGTCATGCTGAAGGCTCGTACTTTAAAATTTACTCCACACCACTGCATACAAATGGAAGTCCTAAGAACCCAAAAGAAAGAGGCTACTGGAGAAAGAGATCAAGTTTAAATTAAAACTCCCAGCTTGCTTTACTGAACGTCTTTTTCATGGGTGCAAAAATAGAATTTGCCTCATTAAGGCAACATCTCTCTTCAATATAGCCTCTTTGATCCAGGTTTCCTAAGTTAGATGCTGCCACCTTCCCTCTCACCCATCAGCACCTTTTTTGAAGTCTATACCTGTGCTGTGCTGCTACAATGGAAAGGAGTGTGTGTGTTATAGAAAGATGTGCAATTTCATCTGAGTTTAGGAAAAGCCAAAGCAGGTCCAGGAAATCACATACTACTGGACTCTACTGAATGTTTAAAACTGGGTTTAATTCATCATGGAGGATTTATGACTTAGAACAAATTATCTGAAGGCCTGAAAACACTACTGAGCAAAATATTACCACCTGATTTTCCCAAGAAAAAACAAATCTTTGAGGAAAAAAGCTAGGAGAAACAGTTTGGTTTGTTTTCAATTTTTGTCTCTGCCACGCTAAAAAAAAAAAAAGGTTTCTTCCCCCTCCCTCCAAGCCTGCACGTCATTGACAGAACACATTTAAGGAAGAAAATTCAGAAAACTTTTTACCTTTTGATATGGTTAATTGTATAAACTGTTCTCAAATGCCTCTTTTAACAACAACCATTAAGCATGTAGGCAATGATCCAGAATACATGAAGTACTCCTCAGAACAGCTGCATAATGCAGGCAAATAGTATTATCTGAGGCCCCTCCCTAAACTGCAAACCCCAGGATTCCATAGGATGTTGGAAGTAGAATAATAGCACTATAACAGTCTAGTGTGGAAATGGCCCCAGTCATGCAAATGAAGGAGGTCAGGCTAGAGAGGACATCAACTTGCCTAAGTGACTTCACAGGCAACTTGAGATTTAAATTGGCCAGTTTCCAAGCGTACGCACCTACAATCAGCCCTCCATGTTTGCTAGGGTTAGGTGCCCAGGACTCCCACAAAAGTGGAAAAATTACAAATATCAGAATGTGGGTGTGTGTTTGTGGGGAAGGCATGACGGGGAGAATAGGCACCCAGGGTCCAAACAAGGTCGGGAAAGGGGGTAGGTCAGCATGGTAGCCCTATATGGGGTACTTCCTTCCGCTCGCCAATCTCCTTCCTTGAGTGTGTGTGTCGGGGGGGAGGGTATTGGAAGACAATTTGTGGTGCTGAGAAATCAGCCTGTGAGCTGTCTTCAACTGGCCAAGCAGCAGCAGGTGGTGCTGGTGGTGGTGAAGGATCAGGGCCGGGTTTTTAAAGGGCTCTGCAGCCTGGATGGAGCTGCCTAGAGGGACGGTTCCCCCAGAAAAGAAGTCCCTGAAGTGGGGGAGGGGCTGTAGAAGGTAGCAAATAATCAAATCCATGAACGTGAAACCCGCAAATGTGGAGCGCCAACTGTATTTGCCACAGCAGGCAAAAGGTCCAAAGCCTAGAAAACTAGTAGAACTAGAAGAACTCCCATTTAGCAAACAGACCCATGGCTGGCCTTGTTCTCACCTGAGTACTTAAACAAACTGTGCTGAAGCCACTCAGCTCAGAAATGCTTTGGACTTGCTATTCTGGTTTCCCCAGTGACAGGCACTAGGTTCCAAAGCCTCCAGCTTAACACCAAAAGAAGCTGCAGTATTTCCTCGACCTGCTGTTCCAGGATTCAGGCCCACTTGAGCCCGAGCAACTTAGGTCAGAATCTCATTTCTGAGCAGAAACTGGTAGAGAAGGGAAAATGGAGAAGAGGTGAAAAACTGATTGAACAATGAAACACAATCTCACCCCCTCCCACCCCTTTTTTCTGCGTGTGCAATCTAATCAACGATCAAGGCTGTGGTTGCAAAGACAATCAGCAATGATCCATATGTTTTATTTCCTGCTGCCTGTCTCCAATAACTTCACGTCAGTCCAGAACTTGAGGTTCAGACAGGTCTCAGAGATGCAACAGTGGCAGGGGAAAAAAGCTCTTTCCTCTTATAAATGGCACTGTTTCAATGTGCACACAGACATTTTGGCTTATGCTGTCCTGTAGCACTGGAAACTCCTACAGTCACAATCTGCAAGGAAAACAAGGGAATTTGAAAGTGCTGCCAAACAAAACAAAAAACTAACCAGTCATAACCTAGGGATTTGCCAGCTTTCAGGCACAAGGCAATCATCATTCCACATGAATGAGAAAACAAATTGTCCCCTCCAGAGCAATTTGGGGGGATGTCACCAAGTCCTTTCAAAGATTAGGAACTGCTCCTGGGAAGAAATCTTGCAATAGGGAACACTATGAACTTAGGTTACACAATCAGCAGAATCAAACTACAGCATTTTCCCTGAACCATGTGCCACTTCATGCTACATTTGGTGGTAAGGTATGTTTAAATGCATTCTTATTTATGCATATAGGTAAAAAAATCTGTCCATAAAAAAACCCTAGCATGTGAGGGAAACAGATCTTTAGGGTTGTATATTTTTGACAGATTTTTCCTCCAAGTATGACATACATAGGCTTTTTCTATTTTATCCTGAAAAAAAAAAAACCATAAGTTTGGTCAGGCTGAGTGATAATCACTTGTCCAAAGTAACCCAGTGAACATCAGAGCTAAGTGAAGAAGTGACTCCTGGTCTCCTATCCACAATACTAAATAGCCTCTCGGGATGGGATGGGATGGGCAACACTGACATGGGTTCGGAATCCTCTGGTATGAGTGAGCGTAGTATAAAAACGATAAAGTCGTATCATCAACACAATAGCTGTAGTGCAAACCTCTGCTACTTTTATTTTTGCTACTTGCAAAACCTATTTTGCTCTTGTTATAGTTGTGTGGATTTTTTTTTCCTGTTTGGCTTTCTTATCACTGTTAAAACTGTAGAAAATTGAGATAACCCCTGTATTTGAGCTGTCATCAGAGGCCCTGTGTTGGAGAAGACATGTTCTAGGTCTTGAGTCAAGCCAGCCCACTCACAGATTGTCTGCAAGTAGTCACATTCTGAAAGCCCCCCCCCTCCCCAAATCACAGACCTGTTCCTAAACATGGCTTGCAGGGAACACGTGCTTTGGTACTGGCAGAAAACAGCAAAGACCTGGAAGGCGAAAGGTAAAGAAGTAAGTGCAAAACCAGGGGTACAGCTGAATATTAAGACTATAAAAACGACAACAGATAATTTATATAATTTTAAAATGGATAACAAAGACACTGGAATGGTTAAAGATTTTCTATACCTTGGCTCAAATATTAATAAAATGGAGACTGTAGTCAAGAAATCAGAAGAAAACTTAAGACTTGGAAAGGAAGCCAAGAAGGATTTAGATAAGATTCTCAAATATAAAGACGTACTATAAAATACCAAAATCAAGATTGTCAATGCCATCATATTTCCACTTTCTACATATGGTTGTAAACATCGGACAATGAAGATAGCTCACAAGAAGAAATCAACTCATTTGAAATGTGGTGCTAGAGGGCAGTTCTACCGATACCATGGACTGCTCAAAAGACAAATGAGCAAATCAAACCTAACTCTGTCACCAGAAATGAAGATGACTAAACTGAAGCTGCCATACTCTGGACATACCAAGAAATGATGTGACTCATCAGAAAAGATGACAAAGCTCAGTAAAGCAGAAGGAAGTAGGAAATGAAGGTGATTGATTGATTCAATCACGGAAGCCATGACCTTGAGTTTGTAAGAGGTGAGCAGGGCAGTTGGTGGCATGGGATCTTAGAAGTCTCTCATTCATAGGGTTAAAGTCAAACATCAAAGTCAACTTTACAGCAAAACATAACAACAAACTACTTTTAATCACCACTTGCTTTTACAATGACAAATTCAGTAAACACACTCACCTACCCCATCCCTGGCATACAGGTATCTGGCATCTAAGTTATCCTTAAATAAGCTTCCTGTGTTAAAGTAACATTTTTTTAATTCACACAGAATGTACACAAGATACTTTGGCAAGCTAATCTCTCCCCTCATATGTCTTCAATTTAAAAATATTCAGAATCAGCACTGGCAAGAATTTGAATCCTGAAGCCATTTTCAGCCCCTATTTATAAAGTATTGCTGAATGGAGAAGGAATTCCCCATTGGACTATCTTCTGTTTTTTGAATAAAACCAAAGATACAGTGTCTGCAACTAAGGTTAAAATATGACTGGAGGGAGAAAGAAATTGCAACGATGAAGAAAATACCCCGCTCTCTCTGGAGAAATATGTGACTAACTCAAAAGGGCCAGGAGCAATTTGAGCACAGCAAGGAAATAGCAAACAGCAGGGAAACTATTTCATCAGAACTTTGATCTCCCAGTTCAGTTGGCATTCCAGTATAAGGAAGTTTGAAAAGTTCCCATAAGGAAGTCAATTAGTTGTGCACCTTCACTTCTAGTTTGTAATCCAGTCATGGTTTATTTATTTCCTCTGCAAAGGCAGTGTGATTTCACAAAACACACGAGACAGACATCAGGGAGAGGAAGGAATTATTTCATGCTGCGTCTCTAAATGGCAAAGAACAGTTCAGCATCAGCCAACCACACAGAATGAATGCGTGACTGTAAAAATACAAGACATGTGAGTGAGAATGAACACCACCAGCACAACAGATATGACAGATTTGGGCCAATGCGAGGGCATGTATCCACAGCTCATGGGAAAATTAGAGATTTTGTGTGGGTCATAAGACCTAGATAACATCAAGCATCAAAATCTCTAATTCTTAACACTTTAATTCCGTAGATTTAAATGAGAGAGGCACTCTGAAGGACTGGGTATCTTAAAGTTTGTTTTTCAGTCACTTGCAACTGTTTTACAACAGGAATTATTCTAGAAGAGAATTTTGCCCCTGGGAGGCTGCAGATACCACCAGCAATACTTTAAATACTTTATTAAAATTAACTTTTAATAATTTAATAACGAACCTCCACAGCTCAATCACAGACATTTGAATGGATTCAATGCCTTTCAAACTAATCATTTCTAATTAGAAATCTCTCTCGCTGCTCCAAAAGCGTACTATCCAAGGAACCCAATCTAATTCCAGGTGGCTGGGTTCACTGAGCTCATTCCTTATCAGGAATACTCCTATCTGTTTGCATCACTGAAGACAAGGATTTCTAAATGCCAAATTTATGGCATGTTTGGCAGATAACACATGAATTGGCTGAAGTAAGGCTAGGAAGAGAACTAGGCTATCTATGCTGATTGTTTAGCCTGGAAGCAGAAATGTCCAGAGCTCAGGCAAAATAGCGCAAGGATAAGATGAAGAGCCAGTGTGATATAGTTTCAGCATTAGAGCACAACACTGGAAACTAGGGTTCAATTCCCTGCTTGGCTGTGGAAACCCACTGGGTGACCTTGGGTGTGTCACAGCTCCAGAAAACGCCATGATAAGTTTGCCTTAGAGTTGACATGAGTCAGAAACAACTTGAAGGTGCACAAAAACAGTTGTATTTTGCATTTTACTGAAAAACCGAGTAAATGTCCCAGTCACTCATGTTCCTTTTTCTAGTGCTTCTACGAACCACACAACCACATATGTGTCAAGAAGTAGTGGGAGCGGATGGCCTTTTCCCTAACACAAAACTTTTTTACATATAAATTCAAGGGTTTATGTGACTACTGCTTCATTCAAACAAGTTACTTTAAGACAATCTCTATATTCAATACTCTTCTAATTTTAAAAAAGACTGCTCCAAAATGCCACATGCATCTGCAGTGGGCTTTGGTATGATGCCAGAGATCAAACGTGAGACATGAACATATACCAGGTCTCCACAAAGTTGTCTTTAGTTAATTTTCCCCTCACTAATGAAGCTTCTGCTGCCCATTTTCCAGCAAAAACAGTCCCCTGTTGCAGCAGCTTCACTGGCCACAGGTCTGTTTCTGGGCACAATTCAAAAGACATATAAATCTCTAGGTGGCTAGGGTCCAGGCTATTTGAGCCCACTAGAGCTCTAAGAGAGTCTGGAAACACTGTTCTCTCTTTCCTACAACCTTCTCCAGTTAATTTGGTTGGAATAACAGAGATGGTCTTCTCAGTGGCTGCTCCCATCTTTGGAACACCCTCCCTAGGAGGCCAGGATGTTTCTTCTCCTTGCTCTCCTAATATCAGCAACTGAAAGCATTCTTGTGCCACTAGACTTTAGAAATTGAATGGGGTGGGCTTTTAATGATATTAATGATGGTATATATAATCCTTTAAAGAAGTTTAATGTTTTTAATATTTAATGCTTTACCTTTATAAATTAATTGCTTTTTAATTAACTTTCATACTTATGTTTCTCAAACTTTTTGTATAGTTTTTTTTTAATCTGTGTTATTTTAAAACTATTGTGAACTACTTTGAATCCTATTATTGGGAGAAAGACGGGATAAAAATGAATAGTAGCAGTAATAAATGATAATAGTAATATCTAACCTGTGTTAGATATTCCTTCTGCAGTTTTCCACAATCAAAGTATTTTAGCTCTAGCAGCTCCTATGAAAATTTTAATCAGTTATATGGCACTTCTGCACTCTTCCCATCAAAGATTAAACACATTAATAACAATTCTGAGGAAGTAATGTTTTGTCCAGTCTTTTGATTTGACCACTTTATAATTTTATCTCCAAATTCTAGAACTTTAAGGCAGAAGACTCACACATACCAACTCTCCATAGTCTCCAACATTTTTGTGAGACTGCATTGTTAATTCTGCATGATTTTAAAAGTGTTCAATGCCTCCTCTGAACTGTTTTGTATGCTAAGTCTTTGGAGAGGATGGAAATTGATTCGAATGTTGAAGTAGTCCAAATGTTTTCCCAATTCCCATCTGAAACAGATTTTTTAAAGGTTTGACAACCAAATTAATTTTGCCCATTTTGGGGTTCCAAGTGGGTAATTCTGTGATGGTTTTGTAAATGTCTGAGACAAGCCCCCTGGGTTTGTAGGAATTATTTATACATGTTGTTCATATGTGGTTAATATTCTTAGTGATCCTGAGCACCTCTCTATATAATTATGCAACTTCAATTACTTGAACAATAGGAAACCAAGGTGGTCTTAGCTCTTAGCTCCCTGAAGCTGGTTAGAGATAAAAAGATAGATGATCTTATCCATGCCTGCAAATTTCCATCTAGAAAACTGCTTATATTTGTCCTTATGTTTGAAATCTGGATGTTCTACAAAGGAACAAAGTACAGAAAGAGGTGGAAACAGCAATATGCTGTATTTTTTTTCCAGATAGTTAACAATTCCCTTTTGCATGGATTTGTTCAGTTAGCACATTAAATGCAAATATTAGATAGAAAGATTAAAGAATCACATGGAGTTTGCCCTAAGTGTCTCTCTAAGTGTACCCAGACAAGTGGATTATATGTTTTAATGAATTTAGTTAATTGTGCTGGCCGGAGGAGGTATGAAAAACGTTTTGCCTATGATCTTAGATAAGCACTAGCAATGTAAAACATACTTTCTGAAATGGCAATGGGCTAAAAACTAGTTACCAGCTGGGAAATAAACTGGGATTGAACACTGAATGACTTAATTTTCTTCCCTGATTCTACTCCTTAGATCAGGGAGCCAATAAAACAGAAACCAACTCCCTAAGCATCCTGACTGGAAAAATGTTAATAAGCCTACCCTTCATAGACTTGTGTCATATGTTAAAAACCAGAGACAACGTATAATTGCACCCTTTGCAACATCACATAGCACCAAGTTTCACAAATTAACTGTCTCTTTATCAAGAGAACTTCCTTCCTCATGCCCAAAGCAACATTCATAAACATTTACCCATAGCATTTACCCATGCTAAACCTGGGCAGTAATTTTCCATTCTCTCTCTGGAAATCACATTTTTTGAAAAGAAGTTATACGACTCATGAGGTAGATGCCTTAGATCAACTCTCCACCTTGTTCTCCTTTAGATCTGTGAAGTGGAAAAAATACCTGGCCTCCTTCCCTGAACTAACTCATTACCAACTGCTAGGAACAATGTGAGCTATACTGTAACAACTCTGGATAGCCACACGTTGCTCCTTCTCACCTCATTTCCGCACAAGAATGTTCTAGCGCTACGATTCCACTTTCAACATCGTATGGAATCCTGGGGCTTGCAGTTTAGGGAGGTGAAATCATAGCGCTGGAACAGTCTCCGGAAATAGCGTCACTCTTTCAGGCAAATCAAGATGGGAAATTCTTGCCTTGGAAAGGTAGAAACTAAGGACTTTTCAGCCTCCTCTGCCTGTTAATTTATGTTGAGATTTGATCACTGCTCACACTGAAGAGAAAGATGGAGAGACTTTTGCAATGCACACAAGAATTCTGGCATAATACTGGTTGACAGAAACAAGAGTCATTCAAAACCTGAGGCTGTTACGAAGTATGGATGTTCTACTCTACTGCTAAAGTACAATAATGGATGTTACTTCCAGCAGAGAGAATGGGGGAGTGTCTCATTCACTTCCAACTTGGAGCCAAGCCAAAATAACTAAAATTTGCTCTGGTGGCTTTAAAAGGATGAATGCAATCCATACTTCCTGCCTCTTAAGCCAGTGCGGCAACAGCCTTGTATCTCTGCCAAACTGCCCGTCAGGTAGCCACAATCATTTAGCAGAAGGACCGTAATGTATTCCAGGAGATAACCTTGACACAAAAGAGACATAGTCCCTTTAAGCCATTATTGAGAAACACTGGAAATTTAGGCCACATCAGATTTATTTAATTTGCCATGGAAGAAGTAAAGAAAAAATATCCAAATTTCCCACCAGCATTGTAAATATGTAGATTCTTCCTCAGCAGAAATGTGTAAAAAAAGCCAACAACATAATAAATCCACACTAAACCCACTTGCACAGAAAATAAAACATTAGTAATTCACTGCTACAATAACTGTACAGACTCTGAGGCAATTTTCTGGAAAAAAAATTTGTTTTTTTTTCCTACCACCTGTATTATCCTAAACATATCGTGTCATCTATCCATGTTTAGCACCATTTCAGGAGGGGGCCTGTTGCCTATATTCTGTATGTGGAAAAGGGGGGGGAGGGATCTATCATCAATTGCCAATCAGTGGTAGAAGTCTACCTGAGAACGGTCCAATGTGACCATCAGTCAGTAAAAAGACTTTTCAGCCTCTGCTGCAAATTCACTGTCATGGCTTTCACCATCTCCCTAAATCAGTTTACGAACTCTAGAACTAAAGAACAAAATTGAAATACATTGAAAATTATTCAACAATGGGCATTGGTGACACCAAACTTTCATTTCTGATCAGCTAAGAACAAATGTTCTGTCTACCACATTCAGACACACATTCTTTATCCAAGAGAAAAGGAATCTTCTCCAGACTCAAAGAATGATCTGTCCTGCTTCTTTCTTTCTGTTGGAGTCTTGGCTGGTACTAATGACATTGGCTTAAATCCTATTTTTAATCCTAACTGAGCAGATCCAATGAGATTTTGCCTCATCATTCAACAACCAATTCTAGTTGGCCCTAAACAACAGGATGCCACCCACTGGTACTAACTTCTTGGCTAAATGAAGACGTGTCAAGTTTTACGTTTGGATTTTTCCTCCAATTTCAGTTAGATTCATCTGCTTTCTAAAGGTAATAAAGATTTAAAATCGGAACATAAAAATATTCAAACATCTCAAAAACAGTTCATCTGAGTACAGGTGCTTCCCACTCTTTGATGCCTTGCTTTTTGACAACCTGCTCTTTCAAGCATTCTAAAATACTACCCAGAACCATATATGCAATTCATGGTCCGCTCTTTCAACCACACATCAAATCAATCCGTTCCAGTTATGTATAATTTAAAAGCATAGAAACAGCAGTTCAGTGGCTGCAGCTACTACTGTATTCAGACTGAACAAACAGATGGCACTTTGCACAAAGCTTTTGTGACCTTGCGCTGCTTTTTATTCAACTCGGCACCGTCTGTGTACCATACAGTACAATGAACCTTGCTGCCATCTCCTTGTTCTTCGCCTCCACTGATGCCAGGAAGAACGGTTGAGAGAGATATTTGGCTGCACCCGGAAGTGACTGGGGAAGTTTAGAAACAGCTTTAAAGGAGCAAGCAAACAGCTTGCTCTGCTGATAAGCATGTGGAAGGGGAGAAAAAACAAGAAGCGAGGGGCAAGGAAGAAACTGAGATGGCTGTAGGTTCTGTATGTAAACACATTTGTTCCCTGTGGTTCTGGAAGGTGCGCAAGGATTGACATGAGCCTGGTACAAAAGGAGAGACAATGTGGCGGGAGTCTGTGGAAAGAAAAAGGGAAAATGTGGGAAGGTGAACCTGGGAAGGGCAGCAGAGATGGAAGGGATGACAGGGAGGTGCCTGATTATAAATAGCAAAATTTATGAATATATGAAAGTGAAAAGTGAGTAGCCCCTCTCTCTGTCAATCCCTCCCTCTAATTAAGGGATCTCCCGATTATTCAACAGGTTAGGGACCAGAGCACTATAGATTCTGCATTTCAATAATTTGAAATAAATAATTTCAAACAGCACAGAATTTAACTCCATGTACATAGGCACAGAGGTTCCATACATTCACAGGCCTTCGGCTTTCCTTCCACTCATAGGCTTGTTTTTCCAAGTATGGATCAAACTTTATGACCTAACTCAATATTAGTTTGGTCTCTCCTCTGTCTTTTTCTCTAGACTCTTGAGTAGACCAACACTAATACTCAGACAAGCTCTCTCTCTCCTTGGTTAACTGAAGCTCCGTCTCAACACTCTCCCTCTCTCCCTGGAATCTCACTGAAGGAATCCTTTCCTAGATCCCATTCCTGGTATATATATTTGTTCTGCTGATTCACCCACACAGCCCCTCCCTGCGGTTAAGGCTGGGATCTCCAGTCAGACAGCCAATCACACTGGACACCCTCTGTCATGAGGCTGCTCTGCTAAGCCACACACCCCTTTTTACATTCTGTAAAAAGATAAAAATTACAAACGTGATTCAGCTTTTGTAAGAACTGCCAGACCCAGCATACCAAAAACTTAAAATTAATAACAAAGCAGGATATAGCAAGCTACGAGATTTGCCCCAATTAAAAAAATACATTGTTGTACGTGTTATCTATGACCTGTGGTTATAATAAATCTACTTACTTACATTCTGACAGTGTGGCCTTGTAAAACAATAGTCTTCAAACAGCATTTTTAAATAGCACATGCTTTAACTGCAGTGTCAGTCTATGAGAGTCATTTTGTTCAGAGTTAAGCGAGGAACAAAGGGAATTAATTAAAATTAATGAACTGAATGAAGACTTTCTGCTTAGATATGATAAAACATTGATTTTATCTGGTTCAAAACGAGGCTTCAAAGCCAACAGGCAGAAAGAATGGACTACGACCAGAACACTATTGCCATTTCCGCACTACACTCTTATAGGGCGATTATTCCACTTTCAACATCCTATGGAATCCTGGGGTTTGCAGTTTGCAGAATCCTGCAAACTTCAGGATTCCATAGGATGTTCAAAGTGGAATCATAGCGCTATAACAGTCTTGTGGGGAAATGGTCTATGCCTAGGCGGCTGCCAGCCACAGATTCAAAGCTCCAGTATAGACCCAATGAAAGAATTAAACCACAAGTTGTAGGTGGGGGGCAGTAACAGAATAATGCAAATAGAACCAAAGATTGGAGAAGTTACATTTTTGGATCATAACATCCAGAGTTCTCCATACAGCAGGGACAAAAGTCATCTTCAAAGCTTTGAATAAAGTGCAGAGGCAAGCCCTTATGAAGAATTATTTGCAAGACTGCTGTGTCCATATGCCTCTGATTCAGATAACACTCTAGGATGAAAAAATGTTTTGTACATACATCAGTCTTCTAATGTAAACAATTATTTCAGCAGCTGGGCAGAAAGGAAAAAAAAATCCAACGGTTAGCATACATACACGCACATACTGGTGCAGAGAAAAACAAACGTATATACAAACGTATGCCCTTCTGGAATTTGCCACTCCATAGAGAAGTTCACTACCAGTGCTTAACTGGCATGAAGGGCATGCCAATTCTTAAATTAGATCTACAGCTACCATTCTGAATGAACAGGAGCAATTTTGGTCTGGAGGGGAGTACAGAGCATTCAGATAATGTACTATCTGAAGCACAGTTTGTTGCTGTTGTATACCTTCCAGTCCTTTCTGACTTACAGTAACCCTACCACAGAGTTGTATTGGCACGACTGATTCAGCAGAGGTTTGTCACAGGCCTTCTCTGAGGCTAAAACAGTGTTGCCCGAAGCCACCCAGTGGGCTTCCATGGCAAAAGGGGGCTTTGAACCCTTGCCTCCCAGAGCCCTCGTTCAACACTCAAACCACTACAGTATGCTGGCTCTTGAAACACGGCTACCCAGGAGTAAATACCATCAATCTCAGTGGGGCTTACTCTGCAGTCAGTGTGCTTGGAACTGCAACTTATGAAACTCAAATTGTTTATTAATTCTTTATATTTCTATCCCAGCTTTCTTCCAATGAGCTCAACGTTGAGCAGATAACTGTAATCCCAGCAGCAATATTCACAAAGAATATGGATAAATCAGTGAAAAGGCTATACTGCAAGACTGTTTAAAGAAACAGGGAATGTTCCAGATGGACGAGCCCCCACCTGTAGCCCTAATATGCTGCAGTTCAGGAAAATCACTTCTTAAACGCAAATGCATAAGTGGACCCCAGAACTAAGTTTTTAGACAACATCAACCTGTAAGCATAGAAAAACAGGTATTTCCTAAAAGCATTGCATTGGCATAATTTCAACATAAATGCCTTGCATTTTAACAGATGAAATTCTCCCCAAGGTATCAGATAAACTAACTGTTATCAATATGGGCACTTCCTAACTTCTTTGAGAGTTTTTTGGCAACAAGTGACAGAACAACACAGAAACCTGCAACAACACTTGTATGATTATATGAAACAACGAATGATGTTGTGAGCTTTCCAGTCCTTTCTGATTTATGGTAATGTAAGCTGAAGTTATACAGAGTTTTCTTGGCGAGATTTCTTCAGATGGGGGCTTGCCTTTGTGTTCCCCTGGGACTGAGAGTGTGTGACTTGCCCAAGGTCAATCAGTGGGTTTCAATGGCTGAGCCGGGGTTCAAACCCTGGTCTCCAGGGTCATAGTTCAAGGCTCAAACCACTATACTACACTAACTCTTCAGCTAGGAATACCACAGTAAATTTCATACAATTTTGACATTTGTTTGGCTGCAACTACCTTTAAATTCTTACATCCCAATAAATTATAAACAAACAAAAAAACCACATAACACAATTCATGTAATTCTACAGCCTTTAACAGACTGTAAGAATACCTTCCTTTCAAAGAGATAATTAACCAATAAATCTTTCCACACTGAGCAACCTGCTTCACCTGCTGCAATTCTCTTCCACACAACTATTTAAAGGTATAGGAGTTTTCCCCTCTTTTGCATTTGGCCACAGTACCAACAAAACAGACTCAGCACAGAGTCAGAACATGATCACAGCTCATTAAGGTGCTCTTTTCAGTGACTAAAGGAGAATCCTCCCTCCACCAAACTGCCACACATCCTTCAACAGTGCTATCAACATGAAGATCTCCAGAACAACTGCCATCCAAAACAGGCCTCTTGCCAAACTTACGATAGATAGATAGACAGACAGACAGACAGATAGATAGATATAAAAATACTACTCTTTCAAACAAGTACAATGAGTCTTCCACTTTTGCGAAGGTTAGGGGCACAAGACTCCCACTGAAGTGGGGGGAAAAAGATGAATAAAAATAAAAATAATGAACATGTTTTTTCCCACTTCCCTAAGAATCTCTAGGTCCTCCAGTATGATTTAACGGTCAGCTTCCAGCAGAAGCGGGCCATAGAGCCACAATGGAGAATCTAGAGATTCCTAGAGAGAATATATTTTTTCCATAGTGGGACATATAGAGCAAGATTTTTTTTAATAAATAAAATAACATGTGAATAATCAAATTCACGAGTGCTGAATCTGAAACTACTGAACGCTTAAGGGAGTTTGATTTCTGTTTTATTATATAATACTGAACCTTAGAAGATTTAAGCCCTTGGTAAGTGCAATCCTATCCATGTCTACTCAGCAGGAAATTCCATTCTGCTCAACAGAACATTCTCCCAGGTAAGCACTGATAGTACAGGAAGCCCCCACCTTTTGACATCCTGTTATCCGACAACTCACTCTTCTGATGCTTCCAAATTAAGCACTACAGTCATCCTTCCACATTCGCTAGGGCTAGGGCCACAGGACCCCCATAGAAGTGGAAAAACCACTTTCACAGGGGTCCTGTGCCCCTAGCCCTAGCGGGTTAGTGAATAACTCTAGTGAATAACTCTAGGCCCTCCCCAACCATATTTAACACACACAAAAAGTATGATCACCATATTCAACCCACCATGGATTCCTCTGACGCATCAGGGTTCCTTCACAAGGCAGAAGTAGGGGGTTGGTGGGGCTTACTGTCACCTCCACTGCTGCCCCACACCATTTTTAATAGGGACTTACAAGCCTCGTTTGCAGTTTCTCAGTCTCATGAGGCGTGTCATCCCTGTTAAAAATGGCCTAGGGAGGCAGCAGAGGTGACAGCAAATAATCCGTGAATAATCAAATCCACAAAAGTGAAACCCACAAATGTGGAGGGCTAATTCCATTAATGTGATGGAGGTTCCACTCTTTCATCAGTTTTTCTTGCCTATGGAGACTCGCTTAGAATGGCTCACACACACACACACACACACACACACACACACTGCTTGCAAAGCAAGCTAAGGCGGGGGGAGCACTACGTCAGCTGACTTTGCAAGCAGTGCTTGCGGTCAGTCCCTAGTGAGCCTCCCTAAGTTCTTCATGCTCCCTACAGTACAGCACATAGATTCTACTTTTCAACCAATTCCGTTTTCTGATAGCGCTCCAGTCCCTGGCCTGTCATGTAAATTAGGGAAGCCTGCACAGAATTCCTTGGTCAAATAAACTTTTGTTACAGTTATTAAAGGTCTTTTAAAATATCTAGTTCTTAAAACAGAACAAGTGAAATGTCAACAGATCACTGAAATCCAGCACAGCAAACCTAGCAAGCCAATACTAACTCAGCATAAAAAATAAAGTACAAGGCTCAAATAAACCATCAGGAGCTAATCTGCCTCCCTGTGCACAAAGATTAAAATAAGAGAGATCTAAAATACAGATTCTGCCTGGCAAAGATAAGAAGGTAATTGGTGCCATCTCCATGTGAAACTTCCACTTCTCTTATCTTAAGAATGTATGCATAACAATGGGAAGTTTTAAAGTTTCATCCTTACCTGCTTGGGCTCTCCAAACTGAGACTAGGAGTCACCATGGCATCTGTGGTGAATGCTTTCGTAACTACTATTGAAAGTAGATCACATTTTCTGTTGCAGTATTGATTACAAGCCCCTATAAAGTAGATCAGTAGTATTCCCCACAGCAAAAACAAGGAGAGGAAATGTGATGGGAAACAAAGGCTGAAACACAATATCTTCCTTGAGACCACCTAGTCAGTTCATGGTAGGAGTGATCTTTGATCACTCACTGATTGATATAGAGCATCTTGTAAACTAAGTGAATCAAGCAATCTCTGCATGATGTAAACAACAAGGATATAACAAGCATTCAAATTATGTTGCTATGTGCCTTTCAAGTTGACTCCAACTTATGGTGACTTTAATCCAGAGTTTTCTTGGCTAGATTTATTCAGAAGAGGTCTGTCACTGTCTTCCTTTAAAGCTAAAAGAGTCACCCACTGGGTTCCATGACTGAGCAGCAATTCAAAGCCTGGTCTCCCAGTGTCCAAGTCCAACCTCAAAGCACTATACTTTATTTACATTATAGTACCAATCCAGACACAGCTCCCTGCAATAAACCAGAGTAGATGAGCAGTAGTAAGGGATGTACATGTCCAAGTGTACTGGAATGCAGATGGA